>OY728151.1:1793512948-1803512948 GCA_963277665.1 Viscum album | reverse complement strand
TTCCTTTTCCTCCACTTTTATGCCCCAAACCCTTATACACCCATGAGCCTTCTCATGAACTTGGTGAACACTTATTTAACCAAAATAAGGGACTGAAGCTGAAACATAAACAAAATCATACCTTAAGAAAAATCTCAGGTCTTACAACCTCCCCACCTTAGGACATACCATCCTTGATCCGCTCTTCCCGAGCATCATTGAGCTTCCAAAGAAAAGAGGTCGGGCCACTAGGCCCACATATCAAATTCTTTCTCCTTAGTTTCTTACTGAACATTTCCATATTACCATAGAACACAAACCAAAGGTACAACCTTGCCCTGCAAAACCATCTCACTATGGTCCTTAATACGAACCAAATAATAATCAAAGTATGAATTAGGCTCATGCTCATCATCATAAACATTTATCACATGATATGGATCAGGTTGATACTATCGAAGTTGTGAAACATGAAAAACATCATGCATTCCACTGTATCATTGTGTAAAGCCCGTTGGTAAGCCACCGGTCTGATCCTCTCCACAATCTTAAATGGCCCCACATACCAGGGTGCTAACTTTCCCTACTTCTGAATTCGACGGTGACTCAACCTTAGAGATACCCTAAGAAACACACTATCACCCACCATTAACTCGAGAGTTCTATAACGCAGATCTGTATATGACTTTTTCCTACTCTAATATGTTTTCATCCACTTCTGAATCAACCAAACCTTCTCAAACATCTCTGAAACGAGACTCAGTCCCAAAAACTTAGACACCCTAGCTTCTAACCAACACAACAGATACCAACATGGCCTCCCATAGAGTTCCTCAAAAGGTTCCATCTAAATTGTAGCCTAGAAACTGTTGTTGTAAGAAAACTCAACAAGTGACAAGTGATTCTCCCATGAACCACTGAAATCCAGAACACAGGCTCTCAACGTGTCCTCCAATACCTAAATTGTACACTATAACTTCATGTCCTTTTATGGGTGATAAGCCGTACTCAAAAATACTTGGGTACCAAGCACTTTCTATATCCCCTACTAGAAGTGCAATGTGAAATGTGGATCATGATCCAAAACTATGGTTCTTGGAACACCATGAAACCACACTATCTCTCAATCATATAACTCACATAACTGGTCAACCATATAAGTCTCTTGGATTGGCATGAAATGATCCACTTTAGTCAAATAATCCACAAAGACCCAGACTGCATTATTCTTTCAAGGGTTCCTTGGAAGACCTACTATGAAGTCCATTGTTATGTCATTCCACATCCATTCTCGAATGGGAAATGATTGTAACAACCCACCTAGACATTAATGCTCAGACTTCACTTGTTGACAGGTAAGGCATCACACCACAAAACCCAAAACCTCCTTCTTCATTCCCAGCCATCAATAATTCCAATGAAGATCATGATACATTTTATTCCAGTCAAGATGTACTTCCCACTTCGATGCATGGAATTCGTGAATCAACCCATCATGCGCACCTGCCGATACTACTACACGACCTTGAATATAAACAACTCCATTAGCACCAACAACCAATCTAGAAGTTGAATCCCCACCTTTATGATTTTCCTTCACTGCCAAACACCATTGATCCTTTAGCTAACTCTCCTTGACCTATTTGAAAAGAATAGACTCAATCTCTATAGATGCAAGGGCCATTTGTCCATGCCCACCCTACACCTCTAGGTGAATATCAGCAAACAAAGCCATCATTTTCTATTCAATGATTGATTCCTAAACCACATTATTACATGTATTCCTACTGAGAGCATCCGCAACAATTTTCCCTTTCCTGGTTGTGTAGACCAACTCAAAATCAAAGGATTTCAGATACTCAACCCACCATCACCATCGAAGATTCAAATCCCACTGAGATAATACATATTTTAAACTTTTGTGATTAGTAAACATTGTGAATCTCTCCCCCAACAAGTAGTTCTTCTAACAATTTAAGTAATAAACCACAATAGCTAGCATGAGATAATGGGTAGGTTAATTTCTTTCACGAGGCCTCAAATGTGTTGACCTATAAACTACAAACTGATCATCTTGCTTCGACACTGCCCCAATTCCAACATCGAACGCATCACAGACCAAAATGTACCTCTAACTTAGTTCTGGTAAAAACAAAATCAGTGTGGTAGTCAACCGCTTCTTCAATTCTTAAAAAGCAGTCTCACTTGCCTACTTCCACTCAAACATAAAACCCTTCTTGGTTAATCATGAGAGTAGTTCTTCCAAATGAGACAAATCCCTAATGAACATCTGGAAATAACCAACCAAACCTGGAAAACTCCGAACATCAGAAACAATCTTGGGATGTTCCAAAGACCCCACATCCTGCACCTTCTCTGGATCTACAGACACATCTGACATAGAAATGATATGTCCCAATAAATTCACTTGATAAATCCAGATCTAAAACTTTGATATCTTGGCATAAATCCTATGCTCTCTTAGTGTACATAAGAAGATATCAGGATGTTTGGAATGATCATCAAGAGTTTGTGTGTACACTAAGATGTCATCAACAAATACAACCACAAATTGATCCATATAGGGTGAAAGATTTGGTTCATTAGTTCCATAAACATATCCATTTCATTGGTCAACCCGAAAGATATCCCCAAGTATTCATACAACCCATACCTACTCCAGAAAGCTGATCCTGGCACATTAGAAGGTCTCACCCTCAACTGATGGTATCTTGATCTCAAATCAATCTTGAAGAACATTAAGGCACCAATTAGTTGGTCTAATAGATCATCAATTCAAGGGAGCGGGTATCAGTTCATAACCATCATCTGATTTAACCTCCTAAAATAGACACATAACCTCAATGACCGATCAACCTTCTTAGAAAACAACATAGGTGATCCTCATGGCAACATACATGGTAGAATGAACCCCTTTAGCTCCAACTCTTCCAGTTGAGCCTTAAGATCATGGAGTTATCCCAGCTCTATTTGATATGGTGGAATAGAAACTATTTCTACCCCTGGAAACAACTCGATTATGAAATCTACATACCTTTTATGGGATATTTATCATAAATCCTCAGGAAACACATCTTGAAACTGATCCACCACATGAGGAAAGACATGTTTTGCCACCCCTAAATCATCAAGGTTAAGGCATACCACATAGGTTGTGATTTCTCCCAATTGTTGAAACATTGACCCAATGCGGCCTGCTCATACATCCCACTAACTATTAAAGACATATGTGTCTCCATCGGGAGACATATGTGTCTCCATCAGGAGACATTAATGTTACCCTATGATGTTAACAGTCGAAATGGGTCTGATACAACACTTTCCAGTTTATTCCCAAAATTAGGTCAAAACCTGACATATCAAGGAAAAAAGGTTATATAGAAAATGACAACCACTAACGTCTAAATAACAACTTCCCCATTGTCTGATATCCTCAGCTCACACTCCAATAGAGTATCCATTGACAAAACCCCACAAAATTGTTCCATAGCTAGGCCCAACACAACCACAAACTATGAAGAGATAAAAGAGTGTGTGGAACCTATGTAAAATAAAGAATTTTGATGTGTGGAAACTATAAGAATCATAACTCGAATAGTAGAAGGTCCATACTCACCACATCTTGGTGTAGACGGAACTGTATGGGGATGGCATGTCCCTCTACCCTAGGATAGAGTCTATGTACTTTGTACTACACTTTTTTATTGATGTATATGGTCTCATATTATAGTTCCACGTCCACCACCCCTATTAGTATACCCAGTGGAGCTCCAACTACCTTCCTGATACGAGGTGATCGATCTCCCGCCCACACTTAGAATTTTCCTTTGACTGCCATCCATAACCGGCTGCCAAGGGTTCTTGAAGAACCTCTATATATGTCCCAACCTTCCATAGGACCAGCACTCGACTGGTGGTCAGGGACACTGAACCTACATGTTCCCCAACCTACCACAATGGTAATAGAACACCTGATAACCACCCAGAGAAGCTGACCCTCTCTTTTAATTATTCTGCACACTTTCACCCTATTGGAAACTTCTAATATGACGCTTCCTTCCTTCCTATGTTTTACCAAATATCTTTCATGTTAGTAACACAAGTCCACCACCTGAATCTCCCTTCAGGTTCCCTTATGAAATAAGGGCTTGGTCCACTACCTTTGAAAACCTCTTTATATGGAAGATGTTCACATAGGATTTAATCTAATGCCTAAGCCCATCCTAGAAGCATTTTTCCATCGTCGCCTCATCTCCAGCCATTATCGGGATGAATTAGCACATGTCGGTGAAATGACTAGCATAATCCATAACTGAAGTAGCCCCTTGAGTCAAACTCAAAAACTCTGCAGCCTTCTACCACCATAAGGTTTCTAGGTAGTAATGTTCTAGAATCATTTACTAGAAATCCTTCCACACCATTCCTTAGGCTTGCTCCATCTGAACCATAATTTCCCCCCAATGATTGGCCTTCCCTCTCAACATGTAGGATGATAACATGACTTACTTCTTAGGAGGAGTCTATAGATGATCAAGAATTTTCTGGAAAAACTCTATCCAAAACTCTACTACCTCTTTCCCACCCACTATAGTAAAGGTTGTGGGGGTGTTGCAACTAAAACTCCCTGGTCATCTTGAACATAATCGGAACAACCCACCCTGGTTCACATTCCATCATCTTTATAAAATAATAAATACTATCACAAAATGGATCTTCCCTATTATCTTTAACCACTAGATCATATTTCTCCACTATTGGGGGATCATTCTCATCAACGTACTCATGTCTCCCAACTGGTACATGTCTTCTTGGAAGAATTTATCTACAATGCCAAACACGAGCTTTAGAAAATAAACCATAAAAATTTCACAAATATAAAGTAAGGATCTTCATCAGCCAACAACAAACCATTTCGCAAACACCACCCAAACAGGTCTGATCATACCTGACACACTACCCTCAACCATCCCTACCATGGTCATGCCTAACATGAGGTAACTAACTCACATGACCACTGGCCTTTCCTTCTGCACCATTTCAAAACTATTCTCACATAACAACATACTCTTATAACATTCCATTTCACATACCACCCTTTATAAAGTATAATTCCTTAATTATTGTTTAACATTTTCCTCCCCTTTTAACCCATTTTTATTACTTCATTAGAGATAATTTTCACAACTTTTAAGATGGTCAAATTCATTCTACCCTCTATGTCCCACACACCCATCCCATGTGTCTGTGCCTACTATCTTGCATGTCACTTATTTACATAGGTTCATAAAATTATGCATGAATGAACAAACTCATGCCATTACAACCATGAGAAATATATCATAAAAATTTCACATCACACCACATGTGTATCACCCTATGGTCAAATATCATAAAATGAAACAACTCAAAACAAGAACAACAATTTTTTGCCCTAGGTGACTTGGGTTTTCCCTCATACTTAGGTTAGCTACTCCTGGGAATGAGCTCATTACCAAGGCCCAACACTATCCCAATATCCTGTCTATAATCCCTAAATATAAAGAAAGAGAAAATAACCTACCTATGATGACACTTTATAATGACCCTGACCTGGGTGCCACTAATTTGGTGCCCCAATCTAGGTCATCACATGACCTCAAGCATGCCTCTCCATTTTCCAGAGGTTTCCGACTAGCAGTGAGGGTCTAATAGGTCACACAGGGAGACTATACCCTCTTTACCAGAGTAATCCAAAATATATCACAATATAAATAGTAGAAATAATAGAAAACAACCAATATCATTCATAACTAAACATCTCCCAAACTGGGTAAAATCTACAAGGAACAGTAAATATGTCATGTCATGTTACAATGTCAAGTGAAAAAACCGAAAATAAGATAAATAGTGGAATCCCCAAAATGTCCTCGACCCCAAGTATGTAACCTCATCCATGCATGTCCCATTTCCATCTCAACTCCCTATCATAAGGCCATTTCCCTTGTTTTGATCTACAAGCATGAAATCTGCCCAGGTACCTAATGGAGGCCCGAGCAGGCTGTGATTACAACTCAGTAGTCCACCACCAATGGTGTCTATAAATATCCAGTCTAACAGATAGTGAATGAAAGTATAAATAAATAATATGAAAAGGGAAGACAATTCAAATTCCACTAGTTTACAATCTCTACTTAGTTATACTAACCAATGTGCAATTCATTATGTCACTTCATTTCTAGTTCATCATCAATCACACAAGGTTCATGGAGTTCATCATTTGCATAAGGGAATTAGTATGTTCCTAAATCACTAGGGATAACATATCACAACATCACTATATCCTCACCTCGAAGCCTCAGTATAGGTGGAATGAAACCACTAGGGGAATAGAGCCCTGTCCCCTTCCCAAACACATGCATTGTTGGTAGAGTCAGAGAATCAGTCCAACTCGACCTATGGGAGGAACCTCCATCCTTTATCCCACACCTCAATCCATGTGCATAGGATTATCCATCCATTCACCACACACAAACCATATCACAACCAAACACAACCAATTCATATAATAATCATAATCCATAACAATCAACATGGTGAAACATATTGTGCCATAATCCATTAACACATTTCCATTTACATCACTTAGCCCATTTAGACCAATTCCCATTCTCAAACCTAGATCACTAATCTTATTCAATTATTACCTTATGTCAACCCATTATACACATTCATAAATCCCCTTAGGAAATCCCCTTTAACATATTTCTCATTCCACACACCATTATTTATTTCGCATAAAAACCATTTCACATGCACTAATTTGCTTAGGCATGTCTAAAATATTTTATAAGCCACTTACCTCAACCCTAATTAACCAATACCGCATTTGGAATTCCATTAAGAATATTAATATAATCAACAAGGGATCTAAATGATTTCCCAACAACCTAGAACTTAATTAGATAATTCTAGGTTTGTAAGTATCAGTACACTCCATGGATGGCCTTAAATGGGGTTAAATCATTCTTGATGCTCCCTTGGGGACCATGAGGGTTTACATCCATCATTTAGACACCCAAAATACAAAATATATTTAAGGGGTTTAAAATCACCTCAATAAGTGACAATGAACAAAGTAAGGCGTGCACAAATCTTTAACACAACTAAGTGATATAACTTACAGACCACCTACCTTGAATCTGATTTCGAACGCTCCCTCAATAAAAGCCTTAGATACCGATTAAACCACCCCTTGAAGCCTCAATCTAGATCTCAGTGAAAAATAGGGTTTATTACTTTTTAAGGAGATTGGATAATGATGCAAACCCTAATCAAAAATAGGAAACAATTTGGAGATTAGACTTACCTAGATCGTCAATTCACAACCGACGACACTCCAAACTCCCTAGAGATGAGGTAGAATACCGTTGGAATCTATTGGGAGATTTGGTTCATCACTAGGGTTTAAAGAGGGATGAAAGGAGGAAATCTTGAGTTGGGGATAAAAAACACATACTGGAATTTTTGTAGATTTCTCAACATTACTTGGTTCCACGGTTTACCCACACGGTTTTCCAAACCGTGCGCAAACTGTACAAGAGGTACTATCCCAAAATCACCCCTTTACAAAGATTCTTGGGAATTCCGCATAGTTAACTTAATCGTGTGGTAACCATTTGCAAGCCTCTGTCTAAGGCTGTATGATTACCTAGTATGCTCCACACGATTTACACTAACTGTGCGTAAACCATGAAACATTCCCATAAATTCTTTTTTCCTCCTCTTTTGTGCCCAAAACCCCGTGAACACCCTTGAGCCTTCTCATGAACGCAGGGAAAATTTATTTAACCAAAATACAGGACTTGAGCTAAAACAAAAACAGAAATATACCTTAAGAAAAATTCTGGGTCTTACATATTTGAAAACGAGTCTTTATTGTAATATACCACTGATGAGTGGTAGGAACACATTCCTTAATATTTAAAAAAATATCTGGATAAACTTTTTATATTAGTTAAAATATTTTTATCCATATCTTCTTCTCTGAACATGTTATAGATCCTGATGAATCATAAACCATGTGTATACAATTAATCATATCATGTTATTTGTAACAACTATTTGTTATTGAATGTATTATCTCATCACATAAGATAAATGAGATGGAGATACAAATATTTTACAAAGATCTATTTATTCTAGATAAAATACTCTACATTCAAATCCTTATTGTAGTAACTATTTACTTCATCTCAATAATATAAACATCAATCTCAATCAATTCTTCCTTTGTTTTTTAACTCTTGTATATTTACAACACTTTGTAAAATATACATGCAGTATCACATACCCTTCAAAATTTCATAATAAATTTCTATAGAATCCATACCTAACATGGACATTCCATGGAGTTTCACAAATATCTTTAGGTATATCTTGTATAATCCAATCATATTGAATTATTGGAGAAAAATTAATGACCTTTTCAACCAATTTTTTCTTTTTTCACTTTTAACTTTTACCTACTATTACTATTGATACTATACTTTATAACCTATGCACCACATTATTAGTTTACATATATTCCCAACACTTTGAGAATATCAGGTAAACTATTCTGGAATTCATTCATATTGTTAGAACATTTCCATTAATAACTATAGGATGAATTACTTAACCAGAACAATCCATTATTGTCTCCCTTAAAGCATGCTATAAAATTAAACAAATCATAACTATGTGCATTAAAAACAACTTTCTCATTTTATTAAATAATTTTTTTTCATGCTCTTCACAACAGAAGAATGAGATAAAATAAACATCTTATGATATGTTTATCCAAGTTTGAAGCATCTGAGTTATCAATAAAATAACTCCTTTTCTCCATTACTTGAATGAAAAAATTAATCATCAATCCATTACATCTTCTAATCTTATTTTTATTTACAAACCTTTGTAAAACATATATTTTATACCATATATATATCAGAATAATAGAATTGATTTCTATATCCAATAAATTATAAGAAAATTTTTAGTCTTATCTAGTCATAAACATGTTCAATCATATTGAATATTATTCTGAATACCTAATAATACTGAGTATATGATACTATAATTCCTTAAATCAGGGATGTACCCAATAAAATTTATTATATGTCGAGAGGCTAAGATTTATTTTTTCATTTTTCATTTAATTCCATTGAGACCATGAATGAATCATTCTACTCTTCCATAAGAATCTATATCCACTTGTTAAATAATTTAAGCACTTGGTTACTCATGAAAGAAATATTCTATAATATATAATTTTATTTAAGAACTTTTCTTAAATCACCAATCTTGATCAAGAACTTTTCTTAATTTATGAGTCTTAAGAGCTACTTACACCAAGATTCTCCTTATTAAGGATTTATCACAATGTTTAGATTGATGATGATAATGATATTATATATAACAAAATATTTTATCATATGGGTATCATACATCATTAACCATTTAATGACTTTTATTAAATGAGGTCCAACTAAAATAACGATCCATTTTAAAAACACATCATATCCATTAGAAGTCATGATCCATATTTCACTATGAAATGAGTATACTATGGTGTTTCTCTCACCAATTAGTTATTTAGGTTGGGATTCATTCCAGTAGAATCATATATGAAACTTGGATAGTCGAGTGGAAAACTCTTTGTCCAATCCATCTTATAGATAAACTCAAATATATTACTTCAGTAACTCAATCCTATTAGGGTCTCTCGACTAGTGTAATAGAAAAAAATGATAAAAATAAGCTAAAAAATAATAATAAAAGGGAACACAACTATGGAATGACCTATACAAGAATGTTCCAGTTTCACATATCATTTTTTTACTTATACAAGATAATCCATGGGAACCTAGATATGGTACTACCTACCTAGATGATGATCGAGGTCCTGAAAAGTGCAAATTTATAAGGAATTTAACACATAGTATTTGATGGGGATTTTAATCACACCATACTATCTCATGTTATTACCGTTTATGTATTAATTCTTATTCTAATTTTGTTTGGAATCATATTCCCTCCACTAAACCAATATAATCAAACTCCAGGTCAAAGTTCAGTAAAATTGTAATAGGAGGGGGTGAATTTCCCTTTAAAATAATAAAAGAAAAAAAACAAATATTAAAAAATGTATTTATAAAATATTTTATAAAATAAAATCTTTTGAAGAGTTAAAATAAAATAATTTAACTTTGATAGCACAATAACAATTAAATAAAATAATATAAGAGGAATAATAAAACAAATATTGATTCAAGAATAAATTGATTTATCATGTTTGATGAATTAAAAAAATTAATTAATGAATTATTGAAAGTTTAAAATAAAATAAACAATCAAAATTAAACCAGACACAATATTTGGTAAGTAATTTTGAAAATATTTCTAAAAGTACCCCTACATCTACCACCCCAATCACTTTATGATTTAATGTATTAGTCCCTTGGATTTAATGGTAGCTAAGATACCAAACCTTTCTCCTTGCCTTTTTAGGTTATAAAAAGAAACTAGAAATGCAATAGAAACTATCTCTAAAATAAGAAATATAAAAACCTCTAAATAATAGTCCATTTCCTTTTTAATGGAAATAGAAAGAAAACCAAAGTCCCTAACTTTAACAGTAGTGAGAACCAATATTAAAAGAAAGAGAAATAGGAGAGGATTGATAAGAAGCAATCATATTTTTGTTTGGTCTCAATTCCCATAATGAATATAAAGAACACTAGGTGATAATTAGAATAATATAAGAGAGTGAGAAGAAATTAAAATTTATGCACAATCTAGAATGGATAAAAGACGATTTAGAGAAGATAACACTTTGATAGAAAATTGGTGAAAATAACACATTGGCATAGGATATTGGAAGATAATGTTGGTTTCCAAGGAACCCGGGGTCTCTATTTATAGGTTCTAAATGATTTAGTAATCTTTATGAATTCATAGGGGGTATTTAATCCATTAAAGGCCAAATTAAATGTATTTTGACCATAAATTAAATATTCTCATAAGATTGCGGATTATATATTCTTGTAGCATTGTAAACTCCTCTATAACATGGATAAATACTATATTATGTAGAACATAGAGCTATAGTTTATATTATTATATTATCACTTTGGTGGCTCTCTCGATTATTAGGTAGCTATGATGTATATTTTAATCTATGTAATGGAAGACTCATGCATAAAGAGTTTTACGGCCTAAAAATTTCCCTTACGACATGACCTTTTCTGAGTTTGTAGGATATAAACATTAACTATGGAATTGTCTTTGGAAATTTCACCATAATGATCATACAATAATCTTTAGTAAGTTAACCTATGACATGATCCTTATTATTACATCATAATTCCAATTCTAGGGAATTCTGTGGTGTGGTGAAGAGTGTTGAGTTGTAGTGATGTTCTCACCAGGATGACATTAAGACTAATCACTTAAATAAAATAATTAGAATATAAAAAATCAAAATTAATAAAAAATTGGATATAAACAAGAATATAAAAATATTAAAAAAGGGAAAGAATTACCATGACACTCAGATTCTCCCCCTTTGAAAAATAAAAATAAAAAACCACTCCCAACAACTAACATCTCCCCCTCAAAAGAAAATTTCTCCCCACACAAACATCTCCCAAATAAAACTAGATATCCCACCCACAAACCAGATCTTTATCCCCCATTTACAATATATTTATCTCCCTTTGAGATTACCAAAAAGAAGAAATAGATAAGGCTATAGAGATATATATAATTTTAAACTATATTTATCAGCATTAATGATCTTTCAAGAGAGATGAAAATAAAATTTTGAAAGACTAAAATGAAAATTTTAAGGAAAATTTAGAAAGATATATTTTTAACAAAACATTTATAGGAAATAATTTTTTTGAAAGAATTTGTAAATATATTTATTATAAAAAGTTCCAAAAAACAAACATTTGATTTTATTTGAAAAAGAGTGTCTCCACAAGGATTATTTCAGTATTAATAGGATTAGATCCCCCTCAAATAATTAATAAGATAAGATAAAGGTATCATAACCATTAATCAGAGAAATTATTATAAATCAGATTTAGAAAATATTTTTGAAAAATCATTTCATCATTAAGGTTTAACAAATATTGTATTAATAAACCATATAAAATTCCCTAGGAGTGTCAATCTAGGTGTGAGGTAAAATACCACTTACCATGCCTAGTATGTAGAAAGGGTTAAAAACACAATAAACTATTTTTGGGATAAATCCTTTGGAGCATCTATACTAGAACCACATGTAGTTATTTGTATCAAGAAAGGAATGTTTTTCTTGGAGTATCATACTCAATTTAATATTCCAAAATTATGAAAAGTGTGGAAAAAAATTTATTTGAAATCAATTTTGGGAAAAAATATATAAAAGAAATTGAATAATTGTCAAGCATGAAAATGATTAAAAGATAATAATCACAATATAATCATACCCAATTCACCTTTAATAAAGTCGAAGTGATCAAGAGGAAGGGGTTTAATGAAGACATCAAAAAGCTAAAGGTTTTTTGCAAATAAAGTTAAGAACGATATCACCCATTCGAAAGTGATATCATTTAAATTGGTGTCTTAAGTAAATGTGATTAGTGAGAGAGTGTCAGATTGTATTTTTAGAGAAACTAGTCATACTAGTCCTGTCACACATGATAGGTACAAGAGAATATGTTATTCCAGAGTCAATATGTGTATGTTTTATCCTTGTAACTTGGGTTTAATAACTCCCAATGTCTATCTATTCCACTTCAACTGTAGAAATTACAATATATTTTTTCTTATTACTACTCTATGAGATGAGATATTTTCCTAGTAGATGAAAATTTCCACAAATAATTTTCATATCTAGTTTGAATCCTCCAAAATTGACATTGAAAAAACAAGTATATTCAAAAGTGGTTTATTTAGGATAAAATAATCTATTTTTTCGTTATGTTCAAATAAAACTTTTTATTTTGAGGGATTTTAAATGAGATTCATTTAAATTTTATTGAATATGAGTATAAAGGAGTGAACAAAACATTATGTCTGGATGGGTAGCAGTAAGGTAAATTAGCCCTCAAATTATACTTTGATAAGGTTTTTCGTCGATCATTTGACCAAAATTATCCAATTATAGCTTACAATCTATACCAATGGGTGTTATAATTTCTTTATCATGGAATATGCTAATCTAATTTAGAATTTCATTACTGTATTAATTTTTTTAAAAGGTTCCATCATAATCTTTTGAAATTTGAAAATCAAGAATGAATTTGAGTTTTATTATAAAACTCATTTCAAACTATTTATTCATTATATCAGAAAATTAATTGCAAAGAGTTTCTTTATTTGAGTCAAAAATTACATCATAAATTTGAATTTGAATGCTTGATAAATCATTTGAAAATGTTTTGAGAAAAAGAGTGGAATCAACTTTTCCTATTTTGAAATAATTTGATAAAGGAAACTTAGTTAACCTCTCATACCAAGTTCAGGGGTTTGTTTTAAAGCATTTAGAGCTATTGATAACTTGAAATTTTTTTTTAAAAAACTAGGATTTTCAAAAAAAATTGGTTGGTCCCCAAAAAAATTTCTAGAAATAAAATCATTTATAAAATAACCTTTTACATCCATTTGAAAAATTTAAAATTTAAAATGACCTGTGGATGGAAAGAAAACTCTAATGGATTTTAACTATGATATGGGTGAAAAGGTTTCACCATAATCAAAACTTTATTCTTGATTACAGTATTTATAAACAATTCAAGCCTTTTTATATATTACATTTCCCTATTCATAATGTTTGGTTTGAAAAACCCACTTGGTTCCAATAATAAGATGATTATCAGGATGTTCCATGAGAGTCCAAATATTTTTCCTTTGAAATTGGTTTAACTAAACTTGTTTATAAAGTATATAATTTTCATTATTAATGGAATTATCAAGGGAATTTAGTTCAAGGTGAGAGATAAAATATTGATGTTCAACCTTTTTTGAGATCGACATTCTAGTATGAGTTCCAGATTGTAATTCACCAATAAAATTCTCAAGAGGGTGGTATTTAATTGTATCCAAGACTTTAGTAAAAGATTAGAATGGGGATATAGATAATTTTCAATTAATTTATAATTTGAGGTTTGTTAAGGGTAAAACTTTTATGGTCAATATCATCATCACTTTGTGGATTCAATTTAGTAGGATTATCATAAAATTTAATGTGAATATATTCTTCTACGGTCTTGGCCCTCTTATTGAAGACAATGTAGTCTTCACTTGAGTTTGAATACACAAGAAATATACCTTCATCATATTTAGGGTCAAACATTCCTAGATTATACTCAGTATTTACGATAAAACATTTTCAACCAAAGAATTTAAAGAAGATAACTTTTGGAATTTTGATTTTACAAAGTTCACAAGGGTTTTTCCTAAGATGTGTCCTATGAGGAAACAATTAAGAATAAAAAATGTGGTATTGAAAAACTCATCCAAAAATAATTTATGAAGGTAAAAACCATTCAATAAAGTCTTAAGAATTTGTTAGAAGGTCTTATTTCATCATTTTACAACCCCATTTTTTGAGGTGTTCTAGGTGTGGAGAAGGAGTGATTATAACCTTGAGAAGCACAAAACTCATCAAAGTATTTGTTATCAAATTCTCTATCATGGTCACATATAAGGTAAAATTATTTTTAGCCTTTTTCATTTTCAACATTACTTTAAAAGTTAATAAAGACATTACAAGACTCATTCTTAAGAGATAATTAAAAAACACCTGCAAATATAGTAAAGTCATCGATAATTACAAAGGTGTAATTTTTACCTCTGATACTAGAAACTTGATTTGGTAAAAAAACACCAAGTTGGACTAGTTTTAAGTATTTATAAGTGGAAATAAGTTTTTTTAGGTTTAAAAGAAAACTTGTGTTTCTTTCTTAGTTGGAAATATTAAATAAGTTATCTTTAAAAGTTAATTTTGATAAATATCATACGAATCAGTTATAGTTGATTTTTAAAATAGAATGAATATTATAATTCCCTAATAAATAATTTCAAAGATAGGAATAATTATCCTGTGCACTTAAACACTTAAAATTTTGACTTGAAAGAGATTTTAAATGTATAATATAAACATTTTGAAAATGGGATGTGGTAAATAAATGATTTATTTAGAATTAAAAACTGTAAACAAATATTTTAAAAAGTAATTTTGTAACCATTATCTCATAATTTAATAACAATTAATAAATTACGCTTCTATACTTTTAAAAATAAAACATCATTAACTACAGTAGATTTAGAGAAACCAATCATACCAATACTGGTAATTTTACATTTTGAATCGTCTCCAAAATTGGCATGCCCTCCACCAATGTTTTATTAATGATTAAATTTAAAAGGATCATTAAATATATTCCTTGAGCACCCACTATCCATATATCATGTAGTTTCTTGGGGTTTTATCTTATTCTACAAAATAATAATAAACTATAGCTTTTTGTACCCATATCTTGGGTCCAATTAAGCTAGCTAATAATGATTTTGGAATTCAACCTTGTTTATAGAAATTTTTTACATTATAAATGTGAGAATATAGATGAATTATTTTTGTTCTACCATATCTAGAATTTTTAAAATTGCATTCATAAATAATATGAACGAATTTATTGTGATAATTAGAAAATATATTTTGAGAAATTCCCTTTACAAAAGTAGTATATTTTGTTTACTGAAAAATGGATTGTTTTGAAAAATGAAAACCATAGAGATTTTCAACAGGTTGTTGATAATCAAAAATCGTTGGCAAAATTTCCCCCTGGGTAAAATGGGAAAGAGTATTATTAATATCCTTAATTTGAAATTTTACTTTTTAACATTTGGTTATGTTTTTTCCTTTAAAACCAAATCCTCTTTTTTATTTTAAAAGTTTATATTTTTCAAAAAACAAAAATATTGTGTTTATTTTTAGGATATTTTAATTTTGAAGGATAAAAAAACCATTTTGAAGTTCATTTTTAGAATGAAAAAGATATTCATAATTTAATGAAGAAGATGAAGAAGTATAAGAGTAAGAAATGGAATGAGAAGGATAGTGATGAATATTAGAACTAACCTCAATTCCTTACTCAAGATGTTCTATGTGAAACTTATGTCTTTATTTGATTGATTCATACGTTGAAATCGAGTCCTCTTTAGCACTCCAAGTTGAATCCTTTAGATATTTCTTACCATGCTTATTATCTTTTGAGATTTTCTTGTTCAAGGGAAAAAAACATAATGTAACCCTTATTTTTCCAACCAAATAATGTAACCTTAAATTCATGATTTTAATTTTTGAAGTGTTGAGAGGATCTATAATTTATATTGTAACTATACATCATCTTGCTAAATTTGGGAACTTCGGTGTCACGATCAGATGAGTCATTGTGGTTCACCTTAAAAGAAATTTTTATTTTGGTTTCCTTAATCTCCTTTTCCCCATTTTCATATTGTCACTTCATGGTTATCTCATATGTTATGAGAGAACCTATGAGTTCCTCAATCAACATTTTTTTAACATTTTTAGATTCTTGGATCATGATACCTTTTGGTGCCCAACTACTCAATAAATCCTAATGGATTTTTTTCAATAATGTTTCTATTAAAATAGAGTCACCAAGAGATTTTATAAAATTACAAATATAAATAAATCTAGTAAACATAGAAGTGATAGACTCATTAAGACGCCTAGAGAAACTCTCAAAGTCTTTCCTATATATTTCAAGACTTGTATCCTTAAATTTATTTTTACCTTCATACGTAACTTCTAATAATTTATAGATTTTATGTGTGGTTTTGATTGAAGAAAAATTGTTGAACTCATTAACATCTAAACTACAATTTAATGAATTAATTTCATTACCATTAAGTTAATAACCATAAATATCATCAAAGGTCCATTTTTCTTATTTCCCAGTTGAAAGAGAATAACCATGCATAATAATATTATAAACAGGATAACCAATAGATATAAGAAAAGTATAAATTCTTGATTTACAATTAGCATAATTAGTACCATACAAAATGGATCACAAACAAAGGACTGTCCTTCAGGACCACCATGGGTGTTTGAAAAAGCTATTTAAAAAAGTGAAATTTTATCGTGATTTAAATTTTTGAGAAAGATTTGAATTTTTTTTAAAACCAAGTAATTTGGAAATTCAAAACACCTTTGATACCAAAATTTTGGTTGTAGTTGATTAAAATTACTAGAGGGGAGGGGGTCAATTTACCTTTAAAAAATGGAAAAACAAAAATGTAAGAACCTAGTTTTTCTCTCATGTATAGATTCTTTAAATTTTAGTCTAAATCTTTATTTTGGGCTTAATATGGATGACCAATGAGTTCAAAGAGGTTACAGGGGTGGTCGAGGATTATTCAGAGCTCAAAAATCGGGCCAGTGGGAAAAAAAGATTGGCCACACAGTTAGGAGAAACCATACAGGTCCGGCCACATGGTTACCCCTAACCATACGGGGCCGGATAGAAGGGTGAAGTAGGGTGAACATGTTACTCTAACCATGAACCATAGGTTGCATTCCAATGCATATAGCATAGTAAAATGTAGTAGATCCATGTAAATTCTTGGAACATGATTTCCCAAATTGTGTGGGTTTAACCATGTGAGGTCCTCCTTGAGGTAGTGTTCCTTGCACGGTTGGCACACAGTTTGGCCAATAGTGTGGCTAATCCATGAATCCTTAAAATTTTAAAATTTACCTCTACTTAATTATTCTATTTCCAGAAAATGAAACCTGCTCTTCTCAAGTTGGATCTCCCTTTTTCTTTCTTCCATAGTTTTTTATTTCGGTTCTTCATTCGATGTCTGATCAAAGCTCTATTGGTCTTGTTGGATTCCTCCTGGTAAGCTATTTGATTCTATAGCTTGGTTCATTGTTCTTATTTCAATTGAAAAATATATTTATATGTTGGCTCATATACTCTATTTTCAGGTCATTGATCACTTATTTAGTTTTCTTCCGATCCAAGAAAAAATAAAGGCTGACACTAGATGGGGAGAGTTGTACATGCTTAGGGTAGGTGGTCTACGACTCATCCCTCAAGTATCACCATTTTATAAACAATTTTCATTGTTTGTGCACCAATTTCATTTGGATTTTCCTATTTAATTCACATTTCTTGCTTATATTCATCATGCTCTTATTCTAGTTCCCTTTTTGTATATGTTCATTACATCTGTTAGAGGTTGAGACCTAAATTCCAACCACCCCAACTGGGGTGTTTTCCATAAATATTCCTTGGTAACCCATGTGGGTTTACCAACAACACCATTTGGGTGTGTGGCTTACCACTTCAAATGGTAATCCCTCTTTAATTAAATTAATGATGAATTTCTAATGGATATCAAATTTTAGTATCACTTAACCCTTCTAAGGTAAGTGCATCAAATTAATAAATGAATGTTTTAAGGGTTAATTTTAAAGTATATTGTAGATATCACTTGAAATACTTTATAATAATTGAATTACTTGGTTGCATATCCATATCACACCTTTCCATGTACGATGGAAGGTAGAATAGTGAACCTAATTGAGGATTATGTATTTAAAATTCTAAATGGTTGTGTGTCCTTACTAAGCCTTGTAACATTAATGAAAGGTACAGAATAAACCAAATAGACTTATTAAATGGAATGAGTAATACATGAACTATTTTATTAAACGAATCGGGTATAAAGTGGATATTTACCGTGGAACTATTCATATTTATATGAGTGGTTAGACTAGATCTATCCCTGGATTCCGAAGAGAATGATGTGATCACTCATGGCCTCAATTCTGATTCAAGGATGCCGGTTGTCGATGGAGATACCCACCTTGGAACATGGTCCTTGTCTACCAGAGGATTCCCTATATGATTCTCTAGGATCCCCCCATTATCATCATAGGATTCCTTTGATACACTCCATGGATCCCACATGATGTCTTGGACACATGGCGCCATGTAGAAATGCAAAACAGACAGGATGGGGTGGGGCAGGCCAAACACACATAGGCTATGGACCGTACGGGCTTGAGATCGCAAAAGCCCACATATTAAAAAGGTAGATTCATCAATATTGCCCCACCCCACATCAGATTCGGGTAATCCCATAGGAAACCCACATTATTATATATTATTATTATATTTTTAATTATTCTTATAATTAAAATGTTATGATAAATTAATATAAATATATATATATATATGATATAAATATAATACAAATAATAAATAAATTAAAAAATCCAACTGAAAGCATGAATATATATATATATATATATATATATAATCTATGAAAAATAAAAAAATAAAAAATCCATGTCGGGCGGGGGGTAGCCGACAGCATGGTGTGGGGGGCATGGGGAGGTGGCCGGGGTGGGGGGCAGTGGGGTCGGGGAGACGAGGTGGGAGTAGGTAGAAGCAGGTGACAGAGTGTAGTGTGGCGGAGGGGGCCGAAGGATTGGTGGAGGAGGCAGCGGGGTCAGGGTGATGAGGTTGGGGGAGGTGGTGCATGGCGATAGAATGGGGTTAGGTAAAGGTGGGTGACAGATTGGGGGATGAGGAGGTAGGGTCAGGGTGATGAGGTGGGGAGAGGTAGCATAGGGTGACAGAATGGGGTTATGTGGAGGTGGGAAATGAAGTGGGCGAGGAGGATGTGGGGTCATGGTGATGAGGTGGGGGGAGGCGGTGATGGGATATGAGGTGGGGGGAGGCGGAGCCAGGCGACAGAGGGATGCAGGAGGTTGAGGTAGGGGCACATGGGGGGATCCAGTTCCGATGGAGAGTCAAGAGGGTGGAGTCGATGATGAACTAGTGGACCCGTGAAAGGGAAGAAAGGAGGTGAGGGGGTCTTTTAGCGCATCAGGTCTGGTGGGAGGTGGGCGGTTGGTGCATCAGGTTGTTGGACGTCGAACAGTTGATGCATCCAGAATGGAGGGAGGACAGTCGATGCATTAGTACTAGATAGTCAGACGGTCAATGCATCTATATAGAGTGGTGAAGGAGATAAGGTGATAGTCTATGGAGTCGGGAGGTGGGCAGTCCATTGCTCCATTATAACATGAAGCTGAATGTGGGTATGCATAACTCGAAATTTTAGTTGCATGTTACGAGAAAATAGATTATATCATATGTTTTTTTAAATAAATTTAAAATAGCCTGATGGACATGTTATTTTAAATCAAACAATAAAATTTATTTCAGTTAATTAATATGTAAAAAATATTATCTTGTAAAATATTTTACTTAAAAAATGGGCACGCAGGCTAACCCGCACCAGCGCGGTCTTTCCCACCTAATCTCACACCCGCACGGGCTTAGCTCGCATAGGCCCACACTCTAAATGGTCAAATTTTTTGGCCTTCCCCAACCCGTATCCTCCCCATATCCGCAAATCCTATGGGCCATGAGCCCTTTTTTCATTACTGCTACCATGGATACACCCATTGGGTCTGGTCAATACATATCTCGTTTTACATTGGATAAGACCCTTGGACTTAGTTAGAATCATATTATAGTGGAATGTCTTAGGAAATACCCCTTGGATTACATGCAGACCCCTTATAGCTAGGCTGTATGTTTTCATTAAGCTAGATTGAACCCTAAGATCAAGGGTTCCTTGGTTATTATATTGAATCATCTTCATTTTTATCATTATTATATGATTCCTTGTTATATCCATGATCCTTTATTATTATTATTATCATCATGATTGGATGTAAATACTAGTTATACCTCAGATGATATATTATATTAAATGAACTTAAATGAATTAATTCAATGATCACATGTTCAAATACATTACCAGCTAAGGATGAAGCAGGTATCGAGGTATTTAAATTATTATAGTGATTTAATTTTATATATATACATGCACACTTATATTCATAGACTGGATGGTATAGATGCTGTTGGTGGTGGCCTACTGATATTTATCCCACACAATTTATAGGCCTCGATTGGTACTTGAAGAGGCTATATGTATGCAAGTTTTGACAAGGGGAAGTGTCCTTCTTTGGACACTTGATCTTGCTTACCTGCTTAGGATGGATCTTGGTAGAATATGACTGGGCTAGTGCTTGGGATGCGGTATAGTTTCTTTATTCTGTTTATTTACTTTTTATAGCATGTACTACCTACTGCCATGTATACCTATTTTTCAGTTTGTAGAGACATGTCATACATTATCATCAACTTTTTTTTATGATTCAATGTCCAGTTATGGGTATTATTATTAGTTTCTTTTGTTGTTTATTATTTATGCCTGATTTTACTACGGTGGGTTACTGGTCCATTTTTATAGTGTTGTTTTTGATGTGCAATCTATTTATTCATGTTTATGCTATTTTAATAGATTTATATAATATCATGTTTGAAAAACTCTAGTAATGGGGGCATAGTCTCCCTATGAACACATTCTAGCCCCTCACTATTAGTCATAATCCTCTAGGGTTTGGGGAGATGCGCTTGAGGCCATGTGTCCAACTGTTCTTGGGGAACCTTTAAGCGGAATCTACGTACATGATGTCATAATGTGGTATCAGATTATTTACTTTCTTAATTTAATATTTTGAGAAAATATATATGAGATTAATAATGCTTTGGAACATGGTTATATGTCGTTCTTGGTCATATCTAACTCACATTCAAGGTAAATGTCGAGTTACCTGAAATAAGATTTATTGTTTTTTATTTTTATTATTATTGTTTATATCCTTTCGTTATTGGGTGAAACACATGATATGTGATGGTTATAAATATTATTGTGATTGATATTTGAATTATATCCTTGGATTGATGAGATGATGGAAATGAGCGTCAATAATGCATCATCATTGCCACCTAGAATTCGCATACCATGCATACGCCATACCATATAAGTGAATTTCACTACATTAATTTTTCTATATTACTTGTTATTGTTGAGTGATCTATGCTTTTTGTATATACTTGTACTGCTAACATTTTATTAAAGGGTAGAGGGTTGGTTATTTAAAGTACCAACATCAATATAAATAGTGTTTTCCAGTATAGGTTGATGGTGATGTCCTAAATACATGGTTTCTACCCAAGTCAACTATATACCTCTGGGTACATGAGCTTCTCTTTGGATATGATTATGTGATTTCCAATTTCAATTTATGAGGTGTATATGACCTTATGGGTTGGAATGGTTAATTAACTAAGTCACACCATTAGAATGAAAATTAAATGGGTATTGATTTTAGTGATAAGGTGTATAGGTCCCTACTCACTGGGAAATGGTGATCCATTTTTTATCAAACCTTGCTATATCTATATAAGAAATTCATAACGTGAAATTAAATGGTATATAGTAAATTGAGAGGAAAGGTATAGTTGACCCTTCATCTTTTGGAACCCCTATAAATTAAACTTGAACACTTACCAATACATAGATTTCTAACTAGGTAGTTGGGGTAGTATACTTGGGATAGCGAGCCCTTTCCTTATTTATTTCTTCTAGTTCTTCCAGTTAATCTAAAATCATTATACGAGGTGTGTTCTTGATATTTTTTGAGTTATGCCACCATGAATTACTTATTTCATGCGCTATGTGGGTGGTGATGAAAATACTTTAGATGGGGATGCACCTTAAGCAACCAGTATAATCACTAGGAGTGCCAAATGAGGCACTGCCTACTACACCTAATCTGGGAATTGATGCTCAACATTCTGAGAGTTTTATACATTTGATATAGTCCATAAAAGGTTCTCTATGATGTAAAATTATGATTGTTGATCTGATATGTGATTTCCAGTAGCAACATCATCCCACCTTTTCAGGGGATGACAATTCACATGCTACCGAGTCTTAGCTGGAGGCCACCCTATCTATCTTCGTTCATCTGAATATGCCTCCAGATTTGAGGGTTAAGCTTCATACCTATATGAGTTTTGATTCATCTAAGAACAATTGGGATGTAATTACCCAGGTTTTTCATCATCTAGGCATGATATGGGATGATTTCCAAACCTTGTTCTATGATCACTTCTTTCCTCAGATGCTGAGAGCTGACCGAGCTAGAGAGTGCATGCATTTGGAGTAGGGTGATATGTTAGTCATAGGTTATTTATCATGTTTTACTGATTTATAATTCTTTTCATCGCTTCTATCCAATGATGACCTATCATGTGATAGACATTTTGAGGATGGGATATAGTATGCCATCCGTACTCAGGTGAACATATTTCTCCTACCTACTTTTTCTAACATTATCAATCAGGCACTTATCACTGAGCGCAACCTGAGGGAAGGTGCTAATATTGGTCATAGAGGATCAGTGTCACGAAACACTAGAAGATATTCTGGTGTCATGAAGTGTTCCCTTAATGTTTATCGATAGAGTAGTGGCAGTCAGAGTAACCGCAATGACATCTTCATTGTATGTCATCAATGTAGATGGTATGAGCATTTGAAGACTAAATGTGATAATGACCCATTGGAGTATTGTGATTTTGTTTTTATGGGGAATCTTTAGAGATTATGTCAGATATTTCCATCCACTTCTAGTGGAAGAGGCTCTACACCAGCTCCACCTTTAGGGGAATGATCTTTCAAGCCGTGTTGTGCGAGGAGATAGAATAGAACTAGCAGGAAAGGCCATAAATAAGATCATAGACATGGTATCCAGACTTATGATCATCATCACCAGCATAGTGTACATACTTAGTGTAGAACAGATCTAACACTAGGCCATGGATTTGGTCAGTTCCATTCTTTATATTAGATACATGAGGATCAGAGTACAAGACCTTCTATAGTATGAGGTACTATTCTAGTAGCCTCCACTATTGTATCTACCTTATTTGATATTGGTGCTTCACATTCCTTTATCTATTTATCAACTATGGAGAGTCTCAAGATTGAAATTTGGTATTACTGTGGTGTGATGACCCTGGATACACAGTTGGGTGTATGGTCTGAGGGTATACACCAATATAGGGATTTCCCCCTTGAGGTAGTCATTTATCCCTTCTTATGGGACCTCGTTATCCCTGAGATGAGGGGATTTGATGTCATTCTCAATATGGAATGATGGGTTCTATATCATGCCTTTATGGATGGCTATCACTGTATAGTGTCGTTTACATCACCAGAGGGCAACAACTATCTCCACAAGGAAGAGTGGGATGTTTGGGATGGTAAAGCTAGACCATATAATCAGGGGATAGGCGTGGTGAATTCCCATATTTCTAGTATTTTCAAAGTGGAATAGGTATTTCCTTAGATATATTTTCCTCCCATAGTAGATCTCTTTAGGGATGTATTTCTCAATGATTTTTATGGATTACCTTCTGAGAGAGAGGTAGATTTTACAATTGAGCTTATTCTAGGAGCAGATTCAGTGTCCATTCATTCGTATAGGATAACACCTACTAAGCTCCAAGAGCTCAATCAGCAGTTGAAGGATTTAGAGTCCAAGGGTTTTATCTGACCGAACACCTCTTCTTAGAGTTCACTGGGGCTTTTCACTAAGAAGGAAAATAAGACCCGTTGTTTTTTCATGGTTTAACAATGGTTGAACGAGATTACAGTTAAGAATTGGTATTAACTACCTCATATAAATGATATATTTGACTAACTTTTAGGATATAGGGTATTCTCTAAGATCGACCAGAGACCGGGTAATCATCAGGAATGAGTTAGGCCTTCAAACATACCTCATATAGTTTTTTGTTGTAGGTATGATCTATATTATTATCTCTTTATGCCATTCGGTTTTATGAACATGCCAGTCATCTTTACGAACTTGATGAATAAGGTGTTCTAACCCTATATGGATTTATTTGTCTCGGTCTTTTTGGATGTCATTTTAGTATATTCTCACACTCATAGAGACCATGATAAGTATCTTAAGATAATTTTGAATACACTATCAGATCATCAGATTTATGTCTAGATTACCAAGTGCCACTTCTATATCAACAATTTTCACTTATTAAGCCATATCATCTCAGAATCAAGAGTATATATTGACCCAAAGAAGGTTAGTGTTATGGTTTCCTAGGAGCATCCCAAGAACGTATTTGATATAAATATTTTCTTGGGGATGGTTGGATAATACAGGTATTTCATAAAAGATTTATCATGCCTTGATACACCTCTTACCATTATTAGAAATAAGGCTTTCAAATTCATGTGGTCATCAGTGTGTAAGAAAACCGTTTAGGAGATGAAAGGAAGACTTGTTTTGACACCTATTCATATTTTGTTAGAGCCTAGAAGAGGATATATGTTGTTCTGTGATGCATCTGACATCGGGTTAGGAGTAGTGATGATACAGGAGGAGAGATTCATTGTGTATTGATCATGGTAGTTAAGGCCTCGTGAGAGGAATTACCCAATGCATAACCTTAAGATAGTTGCAGTTGTCTAGGCCTTACATTACTAGAGACACTATCTGATGGGTGTGTTCTTTTTGGTGTATATGAACTACAAGATCCTCAAATATATCTTAACACAGTGTGACTTGAACCACAAATAATGGATATGGGTTGAATATATTTAGTCTTTGGACGTTGATCTTGTTTATACGCATAAAAAGGTGAATGCATTAGCTGATTCACTGAGTCAGAAAACTCAGGCACATACCGTATAGGAAGTTGGTGATGAAGGAAAACTGATGTACCTCTTTTTTGAGTTGCATATGGAGTTTAATGATAGTCAAAAGTAGTCCTATCTCTCAGCCTTGTTAGTTTCCTCTTCTATCCTTGATAAGGTGAAGATTATGAAATTTTTAGTTCATGAAGACTTGGTTCTCTAGGAGCATATTTTAGGAGATGACCCGCCTTCAGATTGGTCTATGGATGGAGATAATAGCCTATATATACATGGGCATGTACGGGTTCCTATAAGTATGAGTGAGGAACTAATTTGAGAGTCTTATGCTTCTCAGTGGGTAGTTCATCCATGAATCTCCAAGATGTATTGAGATATATGACACTAGTATTGGTCGATTAGGATGAAATGTCAGATATTAGGTTTTATCATTAGGTTTTGTACCTGTCAGTAGGTGAAGGTGAAGCACCAATTACCTACTGACTTGTTATTGCTGTTTCCAGTCCCAGAATAGATATGAGAAGATTCCACTAATAGAAAAGGGACATATCAAAATAGATCTATACCCATGGTTTAACAGAAAAGTTGGTATAGAGGTGCTTTTACAATCCTATACCAACGGTTTATTGAAACCATTAGTATAGCCATTGAAATATTTTAAGCCCACTCAGGCTCTTCCCCCCCCCCCCTCCTCCTCAGTCGTTCCCTACTGCCCTTCCATGCATCTGTGTGCCCCCCTCCCCTCAGGTGACCTTGGATGGCCTCCCCCCTCTGACTATTTTTTCCTCCGTACTTCTCTCATACAATGAATTCAACTGCACCTACTATCCTTATGTGATATTGGCCACCCCGCGGCCCTCTTTACGCAATTTTGGTCACCCCACTCTTTTTCCGGTGATTTTTTGATGTGATTTTTGAGAGGCATCATTTTCTTCCCTCAAATTTAATCTATATTGTTTTTAAAAAAAAATTAAAGTGTTTTATTAAAGTTTACATGGTTTGTATTTTTTTTCAATTTTCTATTGCATTAATTTATGTTGATTTTTTCACATGTGGGAAATTGGTGTAATTTCTTCATTAAAATGGTATCTTGATGAGAAAATATTTTTTTATAAACTCCCTATGTTTGATAAAATTATATGGTTTGTTTTCATAATGAAACACAAATGTTTTTGGTATTATAAGAAATATGAAGCTTCCAAAGTGGGTTAATTTTTTGTGTTAAAATAGGGATTCTTTGTTTTGATGGTATTTTTGGATCCAAAATATGAATGTAGGTATCCCTTGAATTGTGTGGTTATAATTATTGATGGATATATTTACCTTTGTAATTGTGTTGGCATGGCATGTTGTTTTTTACAAAAATTTCCAATTTCGTATGTTGTATGTATAAAAGTGAAGTCCCAGTTTCCACCTTGTTATTAGTTGATCAATGATGGTGCCCTTTTTAGTCCCATTTCTGATGTTGTTGTTTTTCTTATCCATGTGATGGATTCTTGGTTAACTGATGCATTTAGTCACTGTGTGTTGGGGATCACATTGATGGTAGTGAAGGAGGTGGGAATGAAGTGATAATGTTATTATCCCTAGTAGCTTATTATTGTAAAATGATGATGTTATTGTACATGGTATACATAAATTATTTATTCCATGAGGAGACCAAGGTTGATAAGTGGGTAGTAGTGGGACGTTGATAGGCTAGTAAAGGTCTAATGGAAAATTAGCCTATAGGCCTAATGGAAAATTGGCCTATAGGCCCATTGAACATTATGTAATTAGGCCTAATAGCCAATTGGCCTATAGGCATAATGGAATAATGTCCAATTTTCCTATAGGCCTGATGGAAAATTGGCCTATAGGCCTAATGGAAAATTGGCCTACAGGCCTAATGTAAAGTTGGCCTATAGTACTAATGGAAAATTGGCCTATTAAGCCTATAGGCCAATTGGACATTAGGCCTATTAGGCGCATTGGAAATTAGGCCTATTTGGAATATAGTCCAATTTTACATTATGCCTATTGGAAAATTGGACGTTAAGCTTAATATGACAATAGGACATTAAGCCTATAGGATAATTGGAGATTCTTCTAATAGGACTATAGGGCAACTGGACATTATGCCTAATGGCCAATTGATGAAGTGCATATATTAATTTTTTTCTCCCATTCATTCAAAGTTAAAATGAAAACCTATTTTCCACAAAATTTGTTTCTATAATAAAATTAATGGATGAGACTCATGGTGGTATCTTACTACCTTCATATCACACCCAACAATGTGGTGGGATGTCTTGTATATTGATTGTACCCCTATGTTCTTAGATTATTGTTTGGAACCTATGTTCTTGTTGTTTATCCTTTTTGTGTGGGTTGAAAAATTGGTTCCATAATATGTTCTTATTATTTTTGTGTGGTTTACATATCTATTTTTTGAAGTGGGATTTTAAAAAATTTTAAAACAAAGAAACATAAAATGTAATCATATAGTTATATCAAACTATTTTGTAAATGAATTTGTTAGGGTGTGCTCTTTAAAGTGTAAAATGTTGTCTCCAAAATAGTTTTGGAATAACTTTAATAGGAAATCATGTTTTTTTGTTAATGAAACTTTGAGTGCATTCTAGTTTTAGAAACAATGCTTAAGGAAAATATTTCCAAGTTTTCAACACACTTTTTATGTGTTTTTATTTCATTTCATAAAACATTATGAAAAATGATCATTTTTTCATTTCATTCATGTTTGTTTCACCTCTTCATCTTCATGGGGAGATTTTTGGATGGTTACCATGATAGTAAATTCTTAATTGTCAAGGATACCCACCTTAGTTCATTATTTGTAGTCATCACTTATAGTATATGTTATTTATCTTATTATTTGTTTTACTAGAAACTAATATGATTTTATAAATGTAATATTAAAATTGGTTTTAATGATTTTTTATTCATGGTTTATATTTTTCATTGGAAGATAAATTTTTTCCCTTTTAATAAAATATATAGAATTGGGATCTATCATACTGATCATATTTCAACCTTGTTTCAAGAGAATTTGGATTTTTTTTAGATTTTTCATTTCAAAATGCATCAGATGGAGGTTTTATATAGTTTTCATGCTATAATTGTGTTGTAAGACAACAGTTTATCCAAGAAGAAGTTAGCTACCATATAAAAAATCTAGATTTCAAATAAACTATTCTATTTTGTATCACTGTGGAGAGATGGGACAATCTTCTACTGTTCATCAAAGAAAACAAAAAACCGGTATGTAGAATTTTATATTTTATCGATTTCCATTTGTGCATCATCTTGAGAGAGATAATATGATAGGGAAAGAAGACAACGATTTAAATACACATGAGGAAAAGACTAAAGATGATGATGATGGGAGAGTAAAAGTTTTAATTAATGACACCAGAACTCCAGTATATCAGGAATGCAATGAAATGAACAAGTTGGAATTTTTAATGCAATTATATCATGGAAAAACCATGTATGGAATTTCTAATACCACCATTGATTATATTCATAATTTTTTTAAGTAATTTCTTCCTGATGGTGTAGATATTCCCCCAAATCATTACAAGGAATGCAAGTTAATTATGTACCTTGGATTTGATACTAATAAAGTTAAAATTTTTCCTAAAGGCTAATGTTTATTTTTTGAGGAAAAAACAGACCGTAATGGTTGTAAAGAATGTGGTACATCTCGATGGAAGAAAATTACAGATGGAACACCATCTCGTGTTCCACAAAAAGTCATGTGGCCCTTTCCATTTATTTTTAGACATAAATATATATTAATGTATAGAGAAATATCATCCAATATGTGATGACATGATGCTGAGAGAATTAAAGGTAATTATGAGTTAGTTCATCATACAAATAGATTAGCACGGTGGGAATTTGGTGCACAACATCCTAATTTTGCCGCTAAGGTGCGTAATGTTAGATTTGGTCTATCATGTGATGGTTTTAATCCATTTAGTTATATTTTTAATGGTCACAAAACGTATCCAATTGGACTATAGGCATAATAGTCAATTTCCCTATAGGCCTAAAGGCCAATTAACCTATAAAAATAAGGACCAATTGGCCTAATGTCCAATTTTCCATTAGGCCTAATGTAATAATATCCAATTGGACTATAAGTCTAATGTCCTAATATCCAATTGTCCTATAGGACTATAGGCCTAACGACCAATTGGCCTATAGGCCTAAGGACCAATTAGCCTATAAGTATAACAACCAATTGGCTGTTAGGCCTAATGGAATAATGTCTAATTGGCCTATAGTCCTAATGGCCAATTGGCCTATAGGAACAATGGACAATTGGGCTAATGGTATAATGTACAATTATCCTATAGGACTAATGAACAATTGGTCTATAAGACATTAGTCTTAATGGCCAATTGACCTTCATGCCTAATGTCTAATTGTCTTATAGGACAATTGTACATTATTCCATTAGGCCTACAGACCAATTGGAATTATTCCATTAGGCACAATAGCCAATTGTCCTATAGGACTAATGCACAATTTTCCATTAGGATTATGGGCCAATTGTCTGTTAGGTCTAATAGGATAATTGGCCCTTACGTCTATAGGAAAAATAGCACTTAGTCCAATTGGGAAATTGTCCGTTAGGACTATAGGCATAATGTCCAATTGTCCTATAGGCCTAATGGCCAATTGGCCTCCAAGAATAATAGCCAATTGGAGTATAGGCCTAATGTCATAATTTAGAATTGGCCTATAGGCCTAACGACCAATTGGAAAATAGGCCTAATGGCCAATTGGCCTATAGTCTTAATGGACAATTGGCCTATAAGCCTAATGGACAATTGGAATATAGGCCTAATGACAAATTTCCTTATTAGGATTAATTTTATAATGTCCAATTGGCCATTAGGAATATAGGATAATTTCAAATTAGGCATAATGGAATAATGTCTAGTTGGCATATAGGCCTAATGGACAATTGTCCTATAAGCCGAATTGCCAATTTTTCATGAATGCTTATCGTATTAATTAAGACTTTTTCATTTATTTAAAAGTAATTCCATATTATTATTATTCAATATTATTAAATGTATACATTGTTAATATGTGTATACTAATCAATGTAATTTTTATCAAGCTATATTGGGCATCAAATGTCATCTACCTCATGGTAAATTATTTTCATGTAGTAGGAAGAAAAAATACAGAAGTGCAGTAAATTCACAAACACGAGAAAAGATTGTAAGTTTTTTTATTTATATTTAAAATATTTATACAAAAATAAATATTAAATATATTGTTTATATTTTCAGAAGACTTCCGTAGATACCCTTGATGATAAAGAAGATGAAAACTTCGGGCCGAATGATCATTTGAGTCAGGTTTTAGGTGACAAGCACTAGGGAAGAGTTAAATGTTGACCCAGAAAAAATATAACCCCCTCTAGGTATTGGTCATCATCAGGCTCCTCTTAAGGCTATCAAACCAATGAGCGACAATGTTCTTGTGCAGAAGAAACTGAAGAAAAAAATCACTTTAGAGGAGCATGAAAAAAGTAAATAGGTGCGTGAGACAGGTAATATGATCACTGAGAAATTCCTGAAAGATATTTTGATTATCAGTTAATCACTTCCATTAGAGGTTGGTAGTACTATCAATTCATATATGGAATCGATGCATTATTTAGATGATACCCTGAGTTATTCCAATGACAGTCCTAGTGGCGATCATGATGAAGGTGGTAGTGATGATTCTATTGATGATGTTGCTTCTATAGATGATGTTGTTGGTGACGATGTTGCTTATAATGATGATGATGTTGCTGATAGTGATGATGAGTATGTTTGTGATGAAGAAGATATTGATCACCTTTATTTTTGACTTACCAGGAAGGATACTTTTGTAGTTTTTTAATAACTCAAATTGATTTTTTTATGGATGAATATGTATGTTTAATTATTATATATGATTTGAAAATTATTAAAACTTGTGTGTTGGATGATAAATGTATAAAATATGTATTTCATTTAATGTATATTGTTTGGTTTATTTGATTTATAGGTTTTGGAATTTGAGGAAGAAGGCGATGGGGCAGCTGTGAAATGCATGCAGAAACCTATACCCACACTTTGTATAACCGTGGGTATATGTTCTTTAATGGAATACATATACCCATGATTTAATAAAATAATGGGTATAAGGAAATCCATCTCACCTATACCCATAGTTTAGATCGAAATTGTGGGTATAGGTCTATATTGATACCTTAACTGGCCATGATTCTAAAAACCATGGGTATAGGTTCATTTTCTAGTAGTGTTGTTATGGATTTTTTTGTTGGATTACCAAGGTCACCTTGAGGTAGAAATGTAGTTTGGGTAGTCATGGATAGACTGATAAAAATAGCACATTTCCTTCCTATTTGAGATACATTCTTAGTTGATGATCCAAGAAGACTATACGTCTGTGAGATTATACAACTATAGGGGTCCCTCATACTATCATTTAAAATAGGTAAGGTTGTTTAAGATCATGATTCTAATAGGGGTTGCAGAGGGAAATGGGTACACATGTGCTTTTGATCACAACCTTTCACCCCTAGGCCGATGGTTATTTTGAACAGATGATACAGGTGTTAGAGGACATAATACAAACATGTTTCTTTGATTTTCAGTGGTTCTTGGGATAAACATATCCCCATTGTCAAGTTCACCTATAATAATATATTCTAGGCAATGATTCATATGGATCATTTTGAGGCCTTTTATGGAATGTTGTGTCGTTCACCCTAGTGTTGGTTAGATGTGGGATATGCAATGCTACTTGGTCTTCATATTGTTCAGGAGACTTCAGAGTAGGTTAAGTTGATCACGAATTATATGTCTACTACTGAGTATAGAATGAAATATTATGCAGATCATCATTAATGGCCTCTAAAGATCAAGGTCGGGGATCATTTTTTCCAATAGATATCGCCCAGGCTTGGGCATAGATGGATACAATGGCAAGGAAAGTTGTGGCCTCATTATGTAAGGTCAGTTGAGATTATGGAGAGAGTCAAACCAATATTCTATCAGTTGTTACCACCTCAAAGGTACTATTCCATTCATGATGTCTTCCACATTTTATAGCTTTTCAATTATCATGATGACCTATCTCATAATTTTGATCTTGAGAAGGTTGATTTGGATGTTGATGCTTCTTAAGAGGATTATCCTATACACATCGTTAACCAGAGAATGAAGGATCTCTGATGCTGGCCTGCACCTTTAATATGGGTTCTTTGGAAGAAAAACCATGTATAGGATGAGACATGGGAGCAGGAGCCCAATGCATGTGCCCAGTGTCCAAAGCATTCTCAGATACTGTTTTGCCGCCCTTGGAAGGTAAACTCATAGATGAGTTCCTTCATGTGGGAAGACTATACGAACATGGTTTTTCACTTAGGAATGGATCCTTTAAATTTCGATCTAATTATTTATTTTAGACGTAATATGGATGAAAAATGGGTTCATTGAGGTTACGTGGATTGTTGGGGCTTTTTTAGAGCTTGGAACCCCAACTGGTGGGAAAAATAAACTAGCCACACAATTAGGAGAAACTGTGCAGGTCATGCGATATGGTTACCCCTAACCATGTGGGGCGTGATATAGGGGTGAGGTAGGGTGCACATTTTCCCCTAATCAAGCACTACGGGCCGCATTCCCATGCAGATAGCACAAAACATGCAGTGGATCTATGCACACTATTGGTGCATGGTTTCCAAAACCATGTGGGTTCCTCCTTGAGGTAGTGTTCCTTGCACAATTGGCATATGGTTTAGCCAACCTTGAACCTCTAAAATTTTGGGTAAATTTACCATTTCCTCCCTAATTTCTAATTAAACTTACCCTCTCCTTCATTCTTCTATTTCCAATGAAGAAAACCCCCTTTTCTCTTATTGGAACTCCCTTTTTCACTCTTCTGTAGTTTTTTATCCTAGTTCTTCATCTGGTATCCAATAGAAGCTTCGTTAGTATCATTGGATTCCAATTGGAAACTATTCTATCAGTTAGCTCAGTTCTTAATTCTTCTTTATATCAACAAAACTATTTAGATGTAGGACTATATGCCCTATTTTCAGGGTGTTGATCTATTCTTTAGTTTTATTTTGATCAAGGACAATCTAAAGGATAATACTGGATAAGGAGTGTTGTATGAGCTTAAGGTAGGTGGACTACGACTCATCCCTCAGGTCTTTCCATTTTAAAAAATAATGTCTTTATGTGCATTACGATTTCATCAGGTGTTTCCTATTTAATTAACATGTCTTTATTATATTCATTGTGCTCTTATCCTAGAGCCCTTATCATATTTTATTTATTACTTATGTTAGAGGTTGATACCTCATCACAATCTAACGCAAGTTGGATGTTTTCTTTAAATATTATTGGTAACCCCAGTGGGTTTACTAATGGCATCATTTGGGTGTGTGGATTGACCTTGCTAAAGGTAATACCTATTTAATGAAATAAATTAATAATTTCTAAAGGATAACACATTACAGTATCACTTGACCCTTATAAGGTATGTTCATTAAATTAATCAATGAATCTTTTAAAGGTTAATTGACAATTATATTATAAATACCACTTGAATTAGTTTATATTAATTGAATGACTTGGCTTCATGTATATAGAACACCGTAACATGATCGATGGAAGGTAGTAGAGTGAACCTAATTAATCAGTATGTATTTAAAATGCTAAATGGTAATATGTTATTACTAAGCCTTATCACACAAATGAAAGGTATGGAATGAAACAAATTGACTTATTAAATGGCATGAGTATCACATGACCTATTTTATTAAATGAATCAAGTACACGGTTCATATTACATATGGACCTCTTTATATTTATAGGAGTGATTAGAATGTCTAGATAACCTTGGATTCTTGAGGTAATGCCTTGAGAACTAATGGACTCCATTCTGATTCAAGTATGTTGGTTGTCGAGGGAGATACCCACCTTCGGACTTGGTCCTTACATACTAGAGGATACACAAAATGATGCTATAGGATCCCTCCATTATCATCATAGGATGACTTGGATATACTACTTAGATCTAGAATAACATCTTGGACACATGGTGCCATGGATACACCCATTGGTCCCTTGCTTATCCCATTTTACGTTGAATGAGATCCTTGGACTCGGTTAGAATCATATTATACTACAACACCTTAGGATATTCCCCTTGGATTACATGTAGACACCTTATAGCCTATATACAGGTTTTCACTGAGTTGGATTGACCATTGAGGTCAATTATTCCTTGGTTATTACCTTAGATCCTATTCATTATTATCATCATTATAAGATGCCATATTATATCTTGGATCATTTATTATTATTATCATGATTGGATGTCAGTTCCGGTTATACGTCAAATGACTTATTATATAAACCAAACATAAATAAAGTAATTAAATGATCCCATGTTCATAGACATTAACAACTAAGGCTGAAGTAGTTATTATGGTATTTACATTGTTGTACTACTTTACTTTTATATATATATCTGCACATTATTAGTTTATATTCACAGAATGGATAGTATAGACGCTATTAGTGGTGGCCTACTGATATTTATCTCACATACTATCCTGAAAACCATTGGTAACTGAGAATATTATATGTATACAGGAGTTGAAAAGGGAAAACATCCCACTTTGGACACTAGATCTTGCATGCTTTCTTAGGATGGATCTTGGTAGAAGATGATCGGGCTAGTGCTCAGGATGCTGAATTGTTTTTTGATTCATTTTGCTTATTTTGTATAGAATGTACTGCCTACTTCCATGTATACCTATTTTCTAGTTTTGAAGATACATGATATAAATTATCATTAGATTTTTTATATGATTCACTTTTCCAATTATGGGTATTATTATCAGTTTCTTCTATTCTCTATTATTCTTGTCTACTTTCTTTATGGTGGGTTACTGGTCCAGTTTTATAGAGTATATTTCACTGTGTCGTCTATTTATTCATGATTCTACAATTTTCATTTTTTTATATTATATCTGTCATGAAAAAATCTAGTAATGAGGGCATAGTCTTCCCATACACACACCCTAGGCTCTCACTGCTATTCGGCATAATATGGCATTCAAAGAGATGTGCTTGAGTCCATGTGGTATACTCTTATATGGCATGGAGAAGTTATTTTTGGTATAGATATTATAACTATAAAATTAATCTTAGAGGTGTGGTATGGTGTCCCATAGGATCAATTTGGTGGTTCTACCAATTTTAATGTAGTTATGATGTAGATTTTAAACTATGACATGGAAGACTTCAACATAAAGAGTTTTACGGTGTATACATTTACCTTAAGAAATAAAACTTCATGTGTTTATAGGATCTAAACTTTAACTATAGAGTGGTCTCTATAAATTTCACCATAATGTTCAGATAATAAGTTTGACTAAGATACATAGTGGTGTGGTCCCTACCATTGTGTTATAATTCTGGTTCCAGGGATTTTGGTGGTGTGGTGAAGTTTGTCGCTCTGTGGTGAAGTTCTCACCATGATGATATTAAGACTAATCACTTAAATGAAATCATTAGACACTTTAATGAGTGTTGATGATCATTAAAATAAATGTACATTAAAAAGAACAACACAAACCATATTGATGTATAAATCTTTACAAAACCCATAGGATTGTGCTACTTATCTGAAAATAGAAGTTAAACATATTTATAACTATCCAAATTCATCATATGAATAAGGTACATGAACACTTCATGTAAATTTTTTTAATTATATGAGATTGAGAATATCCTCATGATTAAGTTTGAAGTGACAGATCGTCAACCCCATTCACTAGAATGTTCAAGACATAAGCCTCTGGGAAGGAAGGTAGTCTAACCAGAAGTACCTATAATTAGAGATACTTTAGTCAAAATAGAATCTAATTCATCATAACCCTAACACCTAACATGCACAAACTATATTCAACAAATAAATTTAAGCTGATAACATCTATTACAAACTGAGGCCAAGGTATATGAGAAACTAAATTTATTATCACACCTTTCATGTAATGTAGGGTACTATTCTAGATGAAGTTTAACATTTTAAACTAAAGCATAAAAATTGTTCACATTACATAACAAATTACTAAACATGAATATAGTAGGGAATAAACCCTAAATAAGTCAATAATACAAATATTTAAACATGTGAAAATTTTAGGAACAATTCATAAATAAAAACTAACTATAAACCCTTTTATAATTTCATATTTAACAGTATGAACATTCCATAATTTTGAATATAAAAATTTTATATTAATTCCAATATGAACTCTTTCATATTTATCATTATATGGAATTTTCATTTAAATATATAGTATTATATGAATTATAAATTATTTATAATGAAATTTTTATTACCTAAACATTTTAAATAATTTAAATATCATATACTTGATCATTATTTAAATATTGATCATATCAATCATCAAAAAACCATTTGATGCTGCATAAATAGTTTCCAAATAACTCCCCTTTAATTTGAACAATTCAAAATAATTAATTTTGAATAGTTCATAATTTAAATATAAACATTTTATATTTTGGCCTTATTTAAAAATTTATAATCCGGTAAAAATTATTTCTTATGATTTATAAATAAGTAATTTTTATTTATAGATCATAAGACATACCATATAATTTGGGTAATGTTATTTCAAATATTAATATTTTATATTTGGGAAAAATAAAAGTTTCATAAACATTCACATATTTAATTATAAACCATTTACAATTAATTAATTAATTTATAGATTCATTATAAATTAAATATCCCCAAAATACCTCTTATTATAATTGATAAGCATTTTAAAAATAAATAAAACAATTTAATAATTTAAAAGCCATTTTTAAAAACATTAATGTTCACCCTTATGTAGACTTTCTTTGTAAGGGTAGATATGGATGAACCTTTTGTAGCAGATTTTGAACAAGGGTATAATAGGTATTACATTTATGTTAACACTTAGTGTAAAGTTAGGTACTAATCTACCTTTACACAACAACTTTTACATAACTTACCTTGATGTGAGGCGGTGTTTACCCTGACATACAAAAGGGAATTGGGAGCTAACCCAAATGTGAGAAAAGGGATTACCCTTACTCAAACCACTATGTCTATAGGTATGTCAAGATTCCCCTTACGTAGAACACTTTTTCATAAGGGTAATCCATGTTGACCCTTATGTTAACCCCTTCACATAAAGGTAAGTCACAGGTTACCTTTTTGTGACTGCTCATGTATAGGTATCACCCGGGTTTCCCTTACTCAATTGATTTGTGTAAGTGTAATGACATAATGGACTTTATACAACCCATTTATATAAAGACAGCACCTTGGATACCTTTATGTAGCGATTATAAATAGGGATAAACCATTTTTTTAAAAAATTCTAAAATATAAAAACCCTATTATGTTTTTCCAAATTTCTTCATTTCATGATAAAGTTCATAAATATAAATCATGATTTCCCTTTGATACCAGTGAAGGGTTTTAAAAAAAATCTTATAACAATTATCAGAACATGCAAAAGCAATTTAAACCCTTATCTTGGGATCTTTTATGTAAGATAAATGAGAATGCATATAAAAAAAATATGATGAAATATTATAAATGTATACTATTCAATGAAGATTCCTATACTCCATTTTATCTTAGTTTGATATGTTTTCTGTAGATCACTAAAGTGGAAAAAAAATATTCCCACCTCTATAGGTATCCATGGTCCAAATAGATCTCTCATCACAGAAGAAGGATTATTCTATACCCATAGTGTGCTAGCACCTCACAATGAAAAGGATAAAGAAGAAGAGAGGCACATGTTTTTGAGCGTTTTGTATAAGAATAAGAACAAACATGTACCCACTACCATTTTATGGAAATCATTTTTATATAGGAAATCATGGAAGATCCTTAATTGAATCTTTATTTATTAATGCATTGAAACACATGACTAAATTCCATCACCAGTTCATGAATGTATGAATGCATCATATGTGTTTACTCCGTATAATTATAACTCATATAATTCCTTAATAAATTATATCCATGTGTTATGACTGAACTACCCAAAAAATACTACTATCATAGGGAGTGAAAAATAATAAACCTCTTTTTGCATGAAAATCACAATTGGCATATAATCTGTAATATTATTTACACACACACACACAGCTTTAGGGAATATATCCTTCATCTATTTCCACCTATTTATTTATAGAAACATACATCAAAAAAGGTTTCTCTTCCTTGAATTACATGGATATTATTTTATTATGATGGTAATTTATTTGTATATAATATTATTTATGGTCTTGGAGGTTACAAAATGAGGAAATTAGCTCACAATAATGGTTAGTGTGTTTGACACTAAACTTCTAATGAGTTTTTTATGTTCTATAAAAATATAGTCCATTTTGAGTTATGATTATGCCATTTCATTTAAGAATTGACATATTTGTTTTAAGGTAATTTTAAGAATTTCATGTAGTCTTAATATGATCTAAATTGAAGGATTTTAATAGTAAACCTAGCTACCCCGAGTGACTTTCAACTAGAATTATATCCCTATACATTTGATAAATGATATAACATCTATTTCATATTTTTTAGAATGGATGTCGATGATTCCATTCCCGAAGAGTTGATCAATTAATATTCTATAGTGGTAAATATGAGGGTCCTTTATAAATGGGAAATAAATAAATCAAATGGTTTTGTCTTAGTAATAATTTCTAATGGGGAATAAATGAAGAATATTATTTCTTCTCTTGTTGTATAGGTTATTCCTTCAGCCCCTTTTTAATTTTTAGTTTCTACTTCTTATGGTTTCACCTAGATTTTACAATTTTTCATGTATTAAATTTCATTAAACGTCAATTGAACCAATAAAATTATAATGATAATGATAGGTGTTTTTTAGGGAGTATGTTTTTGGTTTCTCCAAACCGCCTATGTGATTTATATACTAGATGAGGGGTAATAATACAAATAGTTAATGATAATATAAATGAATCTTGGGGTAATGTCTTAATTAGAGGCTTTTAAGTCTATTGGGGGAGAGTAGTCTTAATATGGGAGTTGTATATCTATGGGGGGTATAGTTATTCTGTTTTTTGGGGGGATTTAAGCCTAGGGAATGGGATAGAGAAGTCTTCCATGAAGGAGTCAAGTTATCTTGTAAGTGGATGGAAAATATATATTTTCTATTAGACAAGGTTGTGTGTGAGGTCACGTATTCACTTATGATATGTGCTTCTGTATAAGGATCTATTTGGTAGAAAAAGTGTTCATAAAACACAATTGAGTTGTGTTATTTTATTATTATCACGGTGGTTGTGTTGGATTTCAGAAGTAGTTAAATTAGAGTGAATGTTGAAAAGGAGTGGTCGAGGTCTGATTCTTTAATTTGAGAACAAAGGTAATGTAGTTTTTACCTTTTTCAATAACCCATGGTAAATATAGATAATTATTTTTATGTCTTTATACTGAACATGGCTTGTGTTCATGGAGTTAATGGATTTTTGTAGTGTGAATTGGGAGATGAATATTGATTTTCATTTTCTATAAAAATTTATTATGTTCAACTATTTTTACCTTTAGATTAATGTCCTTCTTTGTCTTTCTGGAAAACACACATCATTATTTGAAACACTACTATAAAAGGATAATTTTAGTTTCTTCTTCAAACATTGTGCTTCATTCATTTCTTGATAGAATTATCTTCGATATTTTAATGATATATTTATCATAAAACATTCAATCTCATGATCAATATTATGGAATAAAACTCAATGATAATAACTAATTAATAACTTATACTAAATCTTTGGTCTAAAATATTTTGTATTTTTATAGTGAAATTTTAGGATAAATTAACATCCCAACTCTCATGCATTCCCATTTCAATATGAATAAAATGAATATATAAAAAATAGGATGATATTATTCCAGATTAGTTTTTTTATGTTATTTCCCAATATCCTTATTCTAGAAAAACATCATACGTATCATTTACTCTGATTTATTGTTATGTATTATGTTCATCACATTTATATTCTTAGAATTTCTATATATTTTATTATATGTTATATATTATTTTCTTAGAATTTATATTCTAAAATCACTTTATGTATATGATTTCCATAGTTATGTTCTTAGCATTTAAATTATTATTCACTTACATTGGTATAATCTATAATGAGTATTTTTTTCATTATTTAATACATATTATAGAATTGGTTTTTATATATATTTATTTTAATTATGTTTTATATATATAAAAGTTATTTAATATTCTATTTCTTTCACTTCCTATATTGTATATCTACAGTTTTTATTTCACATGTGCCTTAGCCTAGTTGTTGAGGACTCTCTAAGTGCATCCAAGAGACATGAGTTCAATTCCGGGTGGAGTCATATTTACGGGTTACTATAGCAGGTACTGTTTGGTACTATAGCAGCTAAAACTATTCATCTGTTTCACCTTCAGGCCAACGGTTTGGTCCTCGGGTCCTACAAGGCCTTCGGGCAACCTCAAGGTATTCGAGCCACTTGTAAGGAAGATGAAACAAGACATAATTCAAAGGAAAAAGGTTGTAGATGAGGATTCAAGGGTAGACACATTCTTTAAAACATAGATAATTGGAATTGAAAGAATGAGAGGGTATGGCATTACCATCAGTACCAGACCTATGCATCTCGGCACAATATAGATAACCAACCAACCTTGTGAAAGTGAATAGATGATATCTTGATATTTTCTAGGGAGGGGTAGTTTCATGTAGTCTTTTGGGATTAATTCCTCTAAGGTCTCTAGGTCATGTAATTTGTCTAAGCCTATGGGCCATGTAAGGGTTCACCCTCATCCCTTAAAAGGGAGATTATCAAAATCAATAAAAAATTGAAGGCCTTCAGGCCATTCAGTTAATCTATTGTTTTTATTAGTTAAATATATGTTTTTATTGATTTAATTTCTATCTTGTCCCGTGCAATTTCATGGGTAAAGGTACTAGTTAAAATAAAAATGTTCACATAATATTTATATACAAATGATCACTTGAAATATAAATATAAATATTTACAAAGTATATGATGTATAGTCATCAAGTAGTATGTAATTTAATAACAAGAATGGAACTAGGATATAGATAAAAAAAATTTATATTAATGACATGTTTTATAGGTAAAACATTATATATATCCATAAAAATAATGTTTTTGAACTAAAAGCTATAATAAAAATAGTGGTTAGTGATGATTTTCAAAACCACTTCTAAATTTTTAGTTTTTAATTATTTATAAGTGGTTTTAGAAAACAACCCTTAATTCATGACGTGTTATTAAAAAATATCACCATTTTGCAGTGGTTCATTTCACGTTAGTTTAAACACCTACTAAATATTTAGTGGCTGTTTTTTTATTTTTTTTATTTTTTACTAGTGTTTAATTTTTTCAATTTATAACTATTTATTGTTTATTATTTATCCAGACATTCCTTTATTATTATAAATATGTATTATTTATTATTTAATAACCATTTACTATTCATCAATCATATCTGGACTGTTAGAAATAAACTGCTATTTGAAATCAAGAACTCCATGTTGAGAATTATTCTCATTGATATTATGATGGATGTTAGATGGGCCTCCAATTTCAAGAGGGGTCCCATGAATAACACCATGGAGGACCTCATTTTCACCAAAATACTTGGAGTAGTCAGTGTCCCAAGGGTGAAAAGGAAGCCGAAATATGTTAGATGGATCCCTCTCCTCCCATCCTAGATTAAGATAAATGTGGACAGTGCGACCTCTGGTGAACCTGGCCTTGCAGGCTGCACTGGCATCTTATGAACATTTGGGGGGGGGGGGTTATTAAATGCTATTTTTATCATTTTCTTATTTTTTTGGGCATTTGAAGAAGAACTACTTGTGGTCATTCATGTGGTGGATTATGCCAAACACCATAATTGTAGGAAAATCTAGATTGAAAGAGACTTGATGTGGATGGTTACTCTCTGTAGAAAAAAATCATCTTTGGTTCCCTGGAACCTAAATAGGGAATGGTTTGAATGCCTTTCATATTTTGAGTAGATTCATAACGTGGTCTCACATACATATAGGGAGGCTAATGTGGTCAGAGATGCTCTCTCAAAGAAGGTGGTGTAGGATCAGGCTTTTCTTTGGTCTTTCTGACTTTTTGATTCAATTATTCACTTTCATGCAGTTGATGTAAGTGGAATTATTTTCATGCAACCTAATCCACTCTTTTACCTTCTCCACTTCTTTTCTTTATTTAGAAAATTGATGAGAATGGATCTCTTCATCCATCCCAAACCACATGGATGATGATATTTGTCTATGTATATATATACATATGTATATATATTATGTGGGTATATATATATATAGATAATTATATATTCATATATTCATGTGTATATATTTATATATCATATATTATATACTCTTCATTATTTTCATTTATTATTATTATTATTTATTTTTTATTATTTATTATTTTATATGTATTAATATTTATTTTTTTATTAATTATTTATTATTTAAAATTTTAAGTAATTAGGAATTGTTAATTATTAATTAAAGATTTTAAATTATTTACAAATTATCAATAATTATTTTTAATTATTTATTATTTATTATTTATAATTTTAAGTAATTACGAATTGTTAATTATTAATTGTAGATTTTAAATTATTTACTAATTATTAATTATATATATATATATATTAAATATATCAGTCTAATTTTAGATATATATATATATATATATATTATGTGGGTATATATCTATAAAATTATATACATATAAGTAAATTTATATGTGTTTATATATATATATATAACTATTTATAAAATTATATTCAACTTTATATATATATATGTGCATATATATATATGTAAATTTATTTATGATTATGTATATTTGTAGATATTTATATGTATTTATATTTATTTGTGTATATTTATCTATATTTATCTATATTTATATATATTTCAAAATATTATGTGGGTGTGTATATATATATATATTTATGGGTATGTATTTATGTATTTTTATATCTGTTTATATTTATATTTATATTTATATATTGTAACGTCCTAGCTTTTCGTATGAGGTATGAATATTTTAATTTTTCGGTCTAACCCTAGTTGAGTTTTCTTTTAGGCTTAGACCCTAGTGATTAGGTGTAAGAACTCGGTTTCCCCCCAGGTATGGATCCTTTAATTTTCAGTCTAAATACTTAATTTGGACCCAATATGGATGCCTAATGAGTTAGCAAAGGTTCCAAGGGTGTCTGAGGATTTTTCGAATCCCAGAACCCTTCTTTTCAAAGAAAACAGACCTTGCACACGGTTTTCCAAATCGTGCGGATGGTGTTTTTTTGGACAGATCCACCTCGCATGGTCAGCGCACAACCATGCGGCCTAATCATATGAGCGCCTCTTTTTCCCAGGTATCCATACATGGGTTGCGCACAGTTTGAAAAACCGTGCAGACCACACTGTTCGGGTAGAGCCGTCCCACACAGTTTGCGAACAGTTTGACAAACCGTGCACATGATATTTTTCTAGGTAAATTTCCAGTTTTTTCCTTAATGATATATTAATCCTCCTCCTTCTTCCCAACTCGTAAACCAATGATATTTTCCTCCATTTTCACCCATTTGGAGCTTTTTGAAGGAAAAATTTAGGGATCAAGAGATCTCCTTCGTCTGGCATCTGATCGAGCTTCTGTTCATCGTGTTGGATGCACAATAGTAAGATATCGAGTCCTCTTTAGCTATTCGTATTCACTTTCACTCTCGACCTAGATATCTCCATGTGATATTTTTTCATCTTTTCATAGATCTACTTAAATCTGAGGAAATTCATGGGCTGATATCGGATGAGAAGGATCATACAACCCTAAGGTGGGTGTTCAATAACTTATGCCTAAAGTTCATTAATTTTGGAATGTTCATATGGGACCTACCAGTTTCATTGGAAATAGTTTCTTAAATTTACATTCCATGGTTCACTTGTTAGAATTCTATGGTTATTCTATTTCAAAACATGTGATTATTTGTTAGTGGTTACACCCATAACTCAATCCACCTCATGTTGAAGGTTATTCCATAATTGGGTTTTAGTGTTTCAGCATGTTTGAGCCACCCTTTGGTTGTGCCTTTTATTGACCTCTCAAAAGGTGAATCTTCCTATAAAAAATGACTTGTTATTGATAAGATTTTCATAATGGCATGTACCATTTATACTCACCACTAGACCTGCCTAAGTTAAGCGCATCCAAATGATTATTAAATGGGAAAAGTGAAACAGAAAGTATACTAAGTATATATCTTGGACTTAACAAATGAGTTGAATTTAGGTTATGTATCCGTAGAACCTCTTTCCATGTTAATGGATGGTAACAAAACGAACCTCTCTAATTGAATATTCCTTAATGGTTAATTAAGACTTGATTAAATGGTTTCAATACAACTTGACCTATCTACATTAATGGAAGGCAAGACATGAACCAAATGAATTATTTCATGATTACAATATCAAATAGGAATGGGCTGACTTGAGATCTCCATGGATTATGAGAAGAGAATACATGGGGTATCAAGAACCCCTTTCTGATTCAAGGATGCTGTTTTCATAGGATTATACCCACCTAGACTCTAGTTATTAACTATTCCTCAGATGCCCAGTATACTATAGTATGGTGATTATTATTATTATAGGATACCTCAGATACATTCATCGGATCCATCATTAACTAGTAGGTGCCATGGTGAAAGCCCATAGGACCCTATCCTTGTTTAGCCCCATTTTTCCTTGGTTGATCACCTTGGACCCAGTAGGCACCTTATTGTGGAATTCCTTGAATTACGATACTTGTATTACACTCTTACCCCTTAGCTAGACTCATATACTGCAAAGTTATCATTACTTGAGTTTTACATTTCCTTGGTTACTACTCTGGAACTCCCCCACTAGATTTCGTTTTCAGGTTACCATGTTACATCTTAGAACCTTCACTACTTATACTATCACAAGGTGATGTCAGTGATGGATATGCCTCACATGATCTTTTAACATTAAATGAACATAACTTAATTAATTAACTGGTTACATGTTTAGACTCCAAATGAGGGATGAAGCATGTGATTGGGTATTTAGTCATATTGTACTACTTTCATTACTTTATATATGCAGTCCTGCACACTGATATATTCAATCTCATGGGCTAGATGTTACAGACACTATTAGTAGTGTCCCACTGAGATTTATCTCACACCCTCTCTGGGTGATTTTTGGTACCTAGAGTAGATTATATGGTTTCAGGTATTGAAAAATGGAAGCATATATATTCCAACACTTGATTGCATGCTGATTGGATGAAGCTTGAGAGCAGATGACCGAGTAGGTTCTCGGGATGCTTGATGTAGCCTATGTTTTCTTTTACTTTGTGGAACATCTTATGCCTATTATCTTGTATCCATGCTTTCCAGTTTTCTAGTTACATGACATTACATCATCGTTTTCTAGTTGACACAGTTATTGTTATTCGTGTTTAACTATTGAATCAGTTTTCTTCCACTGTTTATTGAATATTTCTTCCACTATTTGTTATTCCTTTATATTCATTCTGCTATTATACACTCTAATAATGAAGGCATAATCTTCTAATGGACACACCCTATTCCCTCCATACTAGTCGGAAACCTCCAGCATTCAAGAAGATGCGCTTGAGGCCATGTGGTCCACTAGGCTCGGGGCACCCTTTATATGGTATCTGGGTCCGGGACGTCACAAAGTGGTATCAAAGCTAGCTTATTTTCTTAATTTACTATTTAGAGACAATGGATTGGAGGATAGGAATGCTTGGTACTTGTTCATAAGTCGTGCCTGGGCATCGTGAACCCATGTTTGGAGTAAAATCCAAGTTACCAAAAAATGAAATTGTTGTTCTATTGTGCCTATTATAGTTGTTATTATTTCATCATTAGGTGAAACACATGTTGTGTGGTATTTTTGATTATTACTCTAGTTGAGGGTCTTATTTTATCCTTAGCCCAATGATATGAGGACAATTATAATTGCTACATGCATCATTATAGGCACCTAGAATTCATATGCCATACATATTGCCATGCCATATATGTACATTTCACTACTTTTCATTGCTTGATATGCTTGTGATTGTCGAGTGATGTTGTGATAGTTGCTTGTACATGTATTAATTTGGCTTCAATTGAGTGATCTCTTTTCTCAATTCATGAGGTGTATGGGCCCTCATGGGTTGGGATGAGTAATTTACAGAGTCAATGTTGAGTTAATAATGATTCCTTATGAAATTTACATTCCATCTTGTTTGGGGAGATTGTTGAGTCAATAAGGTTTACTTATGAATTTTCCATTCATTCTTGTTTTGAAAATAACAAACACCTTATCTTAAGGAAAATGTCTTTTACCCTATTCTCTGACTTCTTAAGGAAATTTTTCGTCCCCAAGGAAATCTATCCTTACCATGTTTTTCATCATTCAAATTTTGTCTAAGTGGAAAATTAGGTTTCATATCTAAAACCTCGGAATCATGTAATACAGAGATATAGAGAATTCTGTTTTCAGGATCCGAATTCAGATTCCGAGTTCCCTAAATTCAAGCTTCGAACTCTTATGAGTTCTGACTCCGAGTTCTCAAAATTCATACTCTGAACTCTAATGAGTTCTGACTCCAACTTCTTTGAATTTAGACTCCGAACTCTTATGAGTTATGACTCTGACTTCTTTGAATTTAGACTCTGAACTCTTATAAGTTCAGACTCCGAATCCCACTGAATTCAGACTTCAAACACTTGTAAGTTCAGACCCCGAATTCCACGGAATTCAGACTCAGAATTTTTATGAGTTCAGACTCCGAATTCTTATGAATTTAGACTCTGAACTTTGTAAGTTCAGGATCCGAATTCTAGTGAATTCCGATTCTTAATTTTGTTGAAATTCGGACTCTATAATTCTATAAAATTCAGGTTCTTAATTAATTGGAAAACATAATCCGAATATCCTTATATTATAGATAACGAATATATTTTTGGTTAGACTCCGAACTATTTTTCCTTACACTCTGAAAAATGATTTTAGTTAAGCACCATATTTTTTCTTAGTCGTGTTTTGGTTATAAAATGATGTTGTGCATTTAGTTATGAACTCAACATTGTTTGAGAGACATGTGTACAGGTCCCTCTAAAATTCAAGGAAAAATATGACCGTTGGAGGAGGGTGTAGACCATTGAGAATGTGCTTTTAAATAGTAGCTCATTCGAAAGAGCTCAGAACTTTGATGAACTGTTATATGACTCTAGAGATTACATGTTGTTGAAGTGATTTCTAGAGAGAGACTTTCATGATTTCTACGTACTGAACATCTTGTTCAGAATTTCTTCATGCGACTCTGAATGTTTCTGAGTATATTCAAGGGATTCCGTGGATAGGAAGATAGAGGTTCCGACTACCTTGAAGTTGAGGTCTTGTGGGGATAGCAAGACAGACTCTGATCTTCGTATCGAGGGATTACCCTGGTATAGGTAAGACTGACTTTATTGAATGTATAAATCAAGGGACCTTTATCCAAGGTAGTTGGATACCCTTCTCTTTGGATTAAAATATTTACTACTTGTTACTTGTATTGTTTCAAGTTTTCCACTGCGTTTTGATTGTTAAGGAAAGTATAACTATCTTATACATACTTATACTTGTACACTCTGATTTAGTAATATTATATACGCTTTAAGGTTGAATCATTATCTTTGTAAACTTTTGTTAAGTTTAATTTTTGAATTCACTATTTTGGAATTGTATCCTCGGAATCATATTTCCGGAATCAACCAAGTGTGTAGAACTAGAGGTTTTGTGAATTACCTTGTTTAAACTTGTTAAACATATTCATCCATAGAAGTTCCAAAGAGTTTTTAAAGTTTACAATTCACCCCCAGCCAATGTATATTGAGAATCTACAGTATCATTTCAATCCTACAGTAGGTATCATTGGAGAATATCATACTCCATACCAACCCAACAATTTGTATCAAAGGATTTGTTCAATCTGAATTAATCTCATGATTAGATTCATAAGAGAATTCTTCTTCTTCTTATTTTCGGAATCTGATTTTCGGATGTACAAGTCCAGACACATAATTATTTTAGGGATACAAATGTTCTATATTTTCCTAGCTTAGGATATTATTATCCTTGTTTATAAAATTTTATTACTGATAAGTTTGTGTGGAAAGATATTTTGTTTGAGATGGCATGAATCAATGTTGGTTCCATAGACAACCTGAATCCAACTCGACCACCTATTTTTATGGGAATTATTCTGAATATTTGAGAAATCGTATGAAGATATTTGTTATCGATACCGGAGTGGATAATTTTTTATGCTTACTAGAGGATTTAAAATCCCTGAAAAGGAAGTAAGTACTTTTACAAATCAAGAAATGTATGAATATCAACTGAATTATAAGGTTTGAATTATTGTGCTTTATTCTATGTCCAGAAATATATATAACTAGATATCATCTTGTGAAGAATCAAATTGTATTTGGAAGAAACTTGAAGTTCCACACTTTGGAACTTCAAAATTTATTGAAACTAGAAGAGCCATACTCAGAGCAGAATATCATAGTTTCTGCTTTCCTTATGGAGAACCCATATTTAAGGTGCAATAATGATTCATGAGTATTGTTAATAATTTACAATATATGGCTGAGAAAGGTTTAGATGATAAATCTCTTGTGGATAAAATCATAGACATCATTCCAAATGAGTGGGAATCCAAGAGAACTGATATTGATGAGAATGGAAAGGTTACTAAGATTTCTCTTAATGAAAATTTTGGAACTCTTCTTCAACATGAGACTAGAATGAAGAGAGATGCTGATAATATTAAGAAAAAGAATGGGAATGGCAGCGTTGCTTTTACAGAAACATCAAATCATATGAAAGACAAGACTCCTAAGAGAGTTACAAGATCCAAATCTGAGAAGTTTGTTATTCAATCCGAATATAGTGGTAGTGAATCTTCAGAAAATGATTTAGCCAGTCCCTCTCAAAGGATGAACACGATTGTTGGATAGAAGAAATTTCAAACTAGATACAAAAAGAATAAAAGGAAAGATAAGAAAGATTCAGAAGTCACTTGTTACAAATGGAAAAGATCTAGACATATAAGACCTGATTGCTATATGATTAAGAGAATGGAATAAAAGGAAAACCATTCTGAGAGAAACAGAAAGGAGTAATACAAAGATAAATCTAAGAATGTCTAGGAAGTTATTGACACCTGGAGTGCAAGTGGGGGTGACTCTTCAGATACATCATCAGATTACAAATCTTCTGGATAGAAGAATCTTGGTCTAATAACCAGACTACCTATTGAAAATCATTGCTTAATGGTTAAGGTAAAAAATTCTGAATCCATGAACAATGTATATTTGAATGACAATTATAGTGACAGTAAATATTATAACTCTTCTGATGAAGATAATACTTTACCTACCTATGAAAAAGTTTCTAGATTTTCTAAACTCCTTGAGAATGAGAATTCAAAACTCAAGAAAAATCATGATAAGGAAAATTCTAGGAATAATATTCTTACTAAGGAAATATCAAATATTTCTAAATATATTGAAAATAAAATCCTTGATCTTGAAAGTATTTCAAAAAATCTTGTGGAATTAAATTCTGAAAAGGATAAACTTACCGAGGATCTAGAAAATGTAATTTATAAGAAAAATGTTTTCGAGCCTAACTCTAGTTCTAAAACTAATGTTTTGGAAGACAAGAACTTATTTATTAGACTAAAGTCAGAAATATTTTCCTTGAGGAAGTTTTTTTCACTCTTTAACTTAGGTAAGGAAAATTTTTATAAAATGTAATCTCAAATCTGACCTCTTAGGAATAATTCTGGTTTTGGTTATACATGTTCAAAATTGATTTTTAGTAATAATTATTTTGTACCTCAAAGTGCTTCATTATGTACCAACTATCAGTGTGGTGGACACTAGGAAAAAAGTTGTTCCCTAAACAAAACCCAGTCTTTAGGATTTCATAAAGCGTATTGTTCAAAGAAAAAGTGGGTACCTAAGATTTTTCTTTCTGAAATTTCTGGATCCAAGAAAGAATGGATTCTGAAATTCTAAAATTTTTATGTTCAGGAAAATAAAGAAAGTACCAACATTAATACTTTGTACATGGAAAGTGGATGTTTCTGGCATATGAATGGTAACAAAAACTACTTTGAAAATATTATCAAGACGAAAGTAGGAAAAGTAACTTTCGGAGATAATGCTAAGGGAGAAATTATGGGTATATGTAACATTATTCTTCTTAGAAAAACCTTGATTTCAATTCTTTTATTTGTTAAAGGTCTTAAGCACAACCTCATTATCATAACTCAATTATGTGATGAATGTTACCTTGTTAATTTTAGGAATGACCAGTGCTCAGTACACAATTCTAAGTAAGAGTTTATTCTTTCTGTCCATAGGCAAGACAATGTTTACACACTAAACTTATAAGACCTTAGGAGAAAAGACTTACATTGCCTTAGTGCAATATAAGATCATTCTTGGATGTGTAATATAAGGTTAGGACACTATAACCTTAGGAACTTATGCAAACTTTCTAGGAAAATAATAGTTAAGGATCTACCAGATCTTATATTTGATTCGTCAAAAGTTTTTTATCCTTGTCAATTTGGAAAGAAACATAAATCAAGTTTTAAATCAGTCAGTGACGTCTCAAACAATGATGCATTATAGTTAGTACATATGGATCTTTTTATGCCAACACAAACTGGAAGCATTGGGGGCAAATATTATGTATTTTTCTTAGTTGATGATTACAATATATTCACATGGGTTTATTTTCTAAAAAATAAATATGATGATTTTTCTTATTTCAAAAGTTTTAGAGCCCAAGTTAAAAATGAGAAAAACTTTCCTTTGATAACTATTCATAGTGATCATGGAGAATAATTTCAAAATTCAGATTTTGAAATTTCATGTAGTAGAAAAGGCATTAATCGTAACTTCTTAGCACCCAGAACCCCTCAACAAAATGGCGTTGTTGAAAGAAGAAATACAATTATTAAAGAGATAACTAGACCCATGTTGAGTGAGTATTCTGTAGCCAAACATTTTTGGGATGAACCTATAAGTACTGCTTGTTATACTATAAATCGAATTTTGATTAGACCTTTTCTTAATAAAACTCTATATGAGTTATGGAATGGTAGAAAACATAAACTTTCCTAATTCAAGGTTTTTGGTTGCAAGGTATTCATTTTGAATACTTAAGATATTCTACACAAATTTGCACCAAATTCTGATGAAGTAATTTTCTTACGCTACTCCACAACTTCTAAGGCTTATAGAGTTTTCAATAAAAACACATGTACTGTTGAAGAAATAGTACTTGTAAAATTTAATTAAGCTGGCCCTTTTGTTTTTCAACAACCTCAAACTACATCTTCAGATGTGTTTTCAAAAACTGATTATCAACCTTTGATAGAAGATCTTTCTGATAAGGAAATTTTCCATGAAAATAATTCTGAAGCATTTACCCCAGAAGACTTTCTACCCTATATTGATGAAAAAGTATTACAAAACCCGACCCGGTTGTTTCTATAGAATCATCCCAGTGATAGTTTCATCGGTGATGTTAATCAACCTGTATGGACTAGACGTCCCTTAAGAAATTATGTAGACCATCTAGCATTCCTTTTCCAATTAGAATAAAAAATCACTGATGAAGCTTTAGGTGATGAATATTGGATAAAAGCTATGGAAGATGGGCTAAATGAATTCTAAAGGAATAAAGTCTGGACCTTGGTTGAAAGACCTAAGGAATCTTCTGTTATTAGAGTAAAATGGGTTTTCAGAAATAAGTGTGATGAAAATGGAATCATAGTTAGAAATGAAGCTAGATTAGTTGCTAAATGATATAATCAACAGGAAGGAATAGACTATGAAGAAACCTATTCTCTAGTAGCTAGACTTGAATCGATTTGTATTCTACTTGCCTTTGTATCATTCATCAATTACAAACTTTTTTAAATGAATTTGAAATGTTCTTTCCTTAATGGTTCTGTTCAGGAGGAATCTTTGGTTGATAAACCTCCTAGTTTTAAAGATCTAAAACATCTTGAACATTTTTACAAAATTTCCAATGCTTTGTATAGACTTAAGCCAGCCCCTCGAGCTTGGTATGATAGAACTATGGATTTTTACTTCAAAATAATTACATTAAGTGAAATACAGATCCAACATTTTTAAAAAGAAAGATAAGAAAAATATTTTGATTGTTCAAATTTATGTGGATGACATTATATTTTGTTCAACTCAGCAATCGTTAACAGATTCCTTCATGGATCTAATGAAATCTGATTTTGAAATGAATATGATGGGTGAGTTAAATTTTTTACATGGTTTTAAAATTTCTCCAAAACTAGAAGGAATCAATATATCCCAACATAAGTATATTAAATATCTTCTTAAAAAGTATAGATATTACAACACTGAGATTATAAGTACTCTCATATATTCTTCAAGTACACTTGATCTTGATGAAGCTGGGAAACCAGTAGATCACACATCTTTTAGAGGTATGATAGAAAGTATACTTTACATGATAGATAGTCATCTAGAAATAATGTTTTCGGTATGCTTACATGCAAGATATCAATCCAATAATAAAGAATCTCATTTAAAGGCAGTGAAAATAATTTTTCGCTACTTAATGGGAACCATGGATCTTAGACTCTTTTATAATTCTGGAAATGATTTTATTTTAAAGAGTTTTTCAGATGATGACTATGGTGGATATGGAATGGATAAAAAAAGTACATCTGGAATGTGTCATTTCTTAGGAGATTCATTATCTTCTTGGTCATGTAAGAAGCAACACTCAGTAGCACTTTCCACTGCAGAAGCTGAATATGTAGTAGCTAGAAGTTGTTGTGCTCAAGTGTTGTGGATGCAACACACAGTCACAGACTATGGTATGAGTTTTACCCAAACACAAATTTTGTGTGATAATACTAGTTCCATTTACTTAAGTAAAAACCCTACACATCACTCTCATGAAAAACACATACATATTAGGCATCACTTTCTTAGGGATCACACACAAAAAAGAGATATCATTCTTCAATTTATCAGATCACAAGAACAACTTCCTGATATTTTCACAAAATCTTTACCCTTCAATATATTTGAATACTTTAAATAAAAGTTAGGAATGATGAACATAAGGGAATCTTCCTTATTAAATACATGTTGAAATCAATATTCTTGCAGTAATAAACTCCTTTCATAGGGGGAGTACATTTGTTTCATTGTTTTCTAAAAAAATCATGGTCTAAATTTTTCTTTTACTAAAATCTTTCCTCTTATTATTATTTTCCAAATTTTTTACGTATTAATTTTTTCACAATGAATATTTTTTTACTTAATATTTTTTATAATGAAAATTCTTAGATGAATATTTTTGTACTTGAAATGTTTCGTAATGAAAATTTTTTTAGTTCAAAATATTCGTAATGAAGATTTTCTAAATTTTTTTAATGAATATTTTCTTTGTTTTAATAATGAATATTTTCTAAATTTTTTTAATGAAGATTTTAAAAAAAATTCATAGTCAGGTTTTTCAAATTCATTTTCAAATTTTTTTCGAAATCTAAAGTTATTCAAGAAGAATTTTCCTCATTAGGAATAATCTTCCTGGACATCTGAAAGGTATGTTTCATTTCTTGAATTTTCGTAATCATATTTTACTTGTTTGTATTTTCATTTAAATTTTCGGATTCTCTTTTTTTAAATCCGATTGTTTTTCTTAAAAACCTCAAAAGATCAGTTTCTATCAAGTTTTCCATGTGGCTTTCATCTCAACCGTCAGATCTAATCACAAGGTTTCTCAACCATTGGATTGATTTTTGAAGTTGAAATGTCACCCCAAACACCTATATAAAGGAACCCCAAATAGTTGTCCCACATCAATTCGAAATCATGTGCATGCTGAAGCTCTACCCTTCTACTTAAGCCTGTTCTGAACATCTCAGAACATTCTCAAATCCGAAGGTCTGTCGAAGAATCTTCTCAGAAAGACATGTCAACTGTCAAGCCAATCTCGGAGTGGAAGGTTTATAGGGAAATGTTGGTGCATCCAAACTTCTTCACCTTGTATGATTCTATAATCTGAATAACATCAAGCTGAATGGATGGTAGAGTGTTTTCGTATCGAATCCAGGAGCTCAAGATTTAGTGTATCCATATTTTCTAGTAGAATTTTATGATTCATTAAGTTTTTTTAAGGATGAAGGCAGAGATATGTTCTCTTTCAAAAGCTATGGAAAGACTTATGCTCTCTCGTACAACAAGACTACAAATTTTATTGGAGTTCCATATGAAGAAGAAGCTGAGTTTTGTTGTCATATGTTGCTTGATAATCAAGGAAGTTTCAATAAGGTTTAGGCTATGGATTTTCTTGGACTAACTGAAGTAAAGACTCCAAAGATTTCCCATCTGTCTACAAATTATTGGATTCTCAAATTATGGGTTCAGGGTTTCATAATTTTAAGAAAATGGGACAAGGATACATTTAAGAAAAGTGAAATGTATATCCTGGATTTCTTGGTGAATATGAGGAAGGTTCATTTGGTTAAGCATATTCTGATTACAATAGAGAATATAAAGAATAGAAATCAGATGGATTAGATCATTATGTATCAAGCCATTATTTCAAAGCTTATTGTTCAATGCTTGGAGTCTTTCAAAATTCCTCACAGTTCAAAACCAAGGAATTGCAAAGTCAAGATGGTTTGTGATGAGACCTTGAGAAGGATGAATGCTGGATTTTCCAAAGAATCTGGAGAATTTTATGACTTTCCAGAAGAAGAAGCTGAAGTCATACTGAAAAAAGGGAAGTGTATGAGACATCCAAAAAAGGTGCAAGGAACAAGAAAGTGAAGGAAGTGGAAGAAAAAGAAAAAACTCCATTGTCCAAGGAAGATCCGTCAGCACCCCCAAAGCCAAAAAAATCAAAAAGCCTATCCGGATGAGGTAGTAGCTAAGTGGGGAGAAGATAAGAAGGATATGAAAGAAGGGGATCCCATTTTTGGACCAGACCTTGCTGATGCAAAATCTCTAAAGGAGAAGATGACCGAGTATCTAGAAAGGGATGATAAAGAAAAGAAAACAAAAGATGAAAATGGACAAATCAGAGATTGTGCAATCCCTTGGAGGGATACTGAGAAATCTTCTGAAAATATTCTAGTACCATAATCCTTCCTGGTAGAAGATTTACCTGAAACTCTGGGGAAGAAATTCGTGACTCCGGAAAAATTCAAAGAAGATAAAGAAGTAGAAGAAGTAGAAAGCAGTGGTGACACCACAGAGTTGATTAAGCAAGTGGAAGATTTCCATGAGAAAGAAATCCCATCCGAGAAGCTCTCAATCCAAACTTCTGAAGTAGAATATTCAAAGCTGGCTACACCTAGGAAAGATGATAAAGGAGAAGATGAAAAGATTGAAGAATAAGTGAATAAGCTATCTGAAGAAGAAAGTTCTAATCGTGATTTATTACACCTAGAGTATGCTGATGCAAGAGATGAGAAACAATATATAGATAAAGATAAAATTGTTCAGCTATCGGACGTTGAACATGAATCTTCGGATGTGGAATCCATTTCAAAACCTGATAAGGGAAAACAGGTGGTTGTAGATACACCTAGTAAAGCTGTTGTGAAAAATAATTAAGCTGGTGGATCAACGAAGAGGAAGGTAGTTGAGTTAGAGAAAGAGCCATCACCTAGAAAAGTTTCAGATTTGTAATCATCCACCCATGGACATGATTTCATTTTTATGTCATTGAAGAATCTTGTTGGAACCATTCAGATATTTCTATGTATTGACTCGAGATTCCAGATGCTAAAACACACCCTAAATCAAAAGTTGTATTCAGTATACATGGTCATAGATAAGTGCGTAAAAATGGAGGCATATTTCAAGACTTTTCTCATGGGCTACGAGTCTCACAAGAGATATTTCAAGAAAATAACTAGTTGGTCAAAGAAAACTATGCAAGAGATGGGAATAATTGATCAATTTCAGGTAATTTTCAAGGATTCTTTTGACACTGAATATGGGAAGATCAATGATCTCACAAATAGCTTTGAGAAAAATCTAACTCTTGAGCAGAATACTTGGATTCAAGAAATAAAAGATCTGAATGGGAAGCTATACTCAGTTTCCCAATGTTGGAAGAGAGAAAGGGATCTACGGATTTAGATTAAAGAAAATCTTGCTATGCAAGATGAACTATTGAAGGCTCAGGCAGAGGCTCTCAAGCCTCAACAAGAAGAAATCAAAATCTTATAGAAGAAGTCAGAAGATCAGGATCAACTTCTAAAGTGAACTGAGGAACATCACAAGGATCTCAAAAAGCTGAAAACCATTGTGAAGAATTTGATGCCCAAGGAAATGTAATGATTATAGACCCAATTTTTGAGTCAATAAGGATTTACTTATGACTTTTCCATTCCTTCATAACATGGGGGAGATTGTTAAGTCAATAAGGTTTCCATAGTGACTTTATTATTCCTTGTTTTTCTGAAAATCACAAAAACCTTATCTCAAGGCAAATATCATCTTACCCCTATGTTTTACTTATATAAGGAAAAATTTTCTTACCTAAGGAAATTTATCCCTACCCTATTTTCATTTTTCATATCATAATATTTTCTAAGGGTAAAATTCAGATTGAAATCAAAATGTCAGAATCCAATAATTACCTAGATATGAATCATTCTATTTTAGGATCCGAATTCTCAGAATTCTGGTTACGAACTCTTCTGAGTTCTGACTCTGAATTCTGAATCAGAAATATGGTTACAAACTCTTCTGAGTTCTGAATCTGAATTCTGAATAGGAATTCTAGATACAAACTTTCTTAAGTTCTGACTCCGAATTATGAATTATAATTCTTATTGAAAACTCTTCTGAGTTCTGAATCTGAATTCTAAATACGAATTTTGGATATGAACTCTTCATAGTTCTTACTCCGAATTCTGAATACAAATTCTAGATAATAACTCTTCATAGTTCTGACTCCGAATTCCGAATACAAATTCTGGTTATGAACTTTTCTATGTTCTGACTCCGAGTTCTCTTAATACAGACTCTGAAATCCTATGAGTTCTGACTCCAAATTCTCATAACTATGACTCCAAACTTTGTATGTTCAAGTTCCAAATATCTTGAAAGAAGAATCCAAATATCCTTGTATTATAAGACTCTGAATTAAATTTTTGTTAGACTCTGTACTTTCATTTTCTTACATACTGAATATCAGATTTTAGTTATGCTTACACTTGTTTTGTTATAAAACGATGTCATGCTTTCACTTACTCATTAACAGTTGTCTAATTGACATGTGTACATGTCTCTCTGAAATTCTACGAAAAATATGACGGTTCGAGGAGGGAGCCGACCGTTGAAGTTGGGCCTATAAATAGGAGATCATATGAAAGAGCTCATAACTTTTGGAATTTTTTACACTCAGAACTTTCAGAAGTGATTTCTAGAGAGCGAGGCTCTTATAAACTCTCAGGCTTCATGCAGAAAGTTTGAATGTCTTGTTCAAACTTTGCTTACTGCATATTTTCTTTATGAAACTCTTATTGTTACCGTGTACAATCGAGGGCTTCCGGGGATAGGAAGACAGAGGTGCTGACAACCTTGAAGTTGAGGGCTTGGGGGATTGGAAGACAGACTCTGATCTTCGTATCGAAGGCTTACCCTGGTGTGGGTAAGACAGACTTTCTTGAAAGTATAAATCAAGGGCCTTTTATCTAGGGTTGTTGGATACCCTTCTCTTTGGGATAAAAGATTTACGACTTGTTACTTGTTTTGTGACAAGTTTTCCACTTCGTTTGTATTGTTGAAGAAAGTATAACTATCCTATACTTCTTTATACTTGTACTCTAATTTAGTTAGATTCTATACGCTTTAAGATAGAATCTTATTTGTTGTAAACTCTTGTTAAGTTTCATTTCTAGAATTACTTTTCCAGAATCAAGCTAGTTATTAGAGCTCAGAGGTGTTGTGAATTTTGGAAATGTAAAATTTCCTTAGGGTTTTTTAAAGTATACAATTCACCCCCTCTTGTATTTGAGCATCCCATCTTTACATATTTGATCCTACACCAATCCGATCTTTTGTTGTATTTTCCTTCCACGTATAAATTTTTCCTATCATAATGAAATATTTGGTTGCTTTTCTTTTGGATGTGTTGTACTAATTTTTCAGGTACTATAATTTCTTTTCCATTCCCTATATTCCTTTTTGAAAATCACAAAGGGGGAGAAAGGAAAAAAGATTACTAAGAATAGAACAGATGTCCCTAATTAAGGGGGGGGGGGATCATCTAAGGGGGAGTTTTTATCCAAGAAGATTTCCCTATGTAATAAAATTTCAAATCCTAATCCAGAAATCTAGAATACGATCCAGAGTGTTCCAAAGCCTTAGGGGGAGTTAGTCATATTCTTAATTTCCCATGTGTGAAGAGAGATATGTTTTACTTTCATAGTCCAGAAAAATATTTTTTAAGTCCCTATATTCTTTTTCATAAGGATGTTTGTGCTTTCCAAAAAAGCGGGATATTGTTGAGTCTGTAAGGCTTCCTTATGACTTTTCCATTCCTTATTGTTTCGGGAGATTATTGAGACAATAAGGTTTCCTTAAGAATTTTCCATTCCTTATTGTTTTGAAAATCAAACACCTTATCTTAAGGCAAATCTCTTTTACCCTATGCTTTTCCTTATTAAAAAAATTTTCATTCCCCAAGGAAATTTATCCTCACCATGTTTTTCATCGTTCATATTTTTTCAAAGGGAAAAATTCTGTTTCATATCCAAAACCTCGGAATCATATAATACATAGATATAGAGCATTCTATTTTCAGGATCTGAATTCAGATTCTGAGTTCTCTGATTTCAGACTCCGAACTCTTATGGGTTCTGACTTCGAGTTCTCTGAATTCAGACTCTGAACTCTTAGGTGTTCTAACTCTGAGTTCTCTAAATTCAGACTCTGAACCCTTATGAGTTCTGACTCCGAGTTCTCTGAATTCAGACTCCGAACTCTTATAAGATCAAAAACCTAATTTCACTGAATTCATAATTTATAATCTTATGAGTTCAGACCCTGAATTCCACTGAATTCATACTCAGATCTTTTATGAGTTCAGACTCTGAATTCTTATGAATTCATACAATGAACTTTGTATGTTCAGGTTTCAAATTCTTATGAATTCAGATTCTGAATTTCCTTGAAATTCAGACATTGGAATTCTATAAAATTCATGTTCTGAATTCTTTGGAAAACTGAATCTGAATATCCTTATATTATAGATACCAAATGTACTTTTCGTTAGACTCTGAACTATTTTTCCTTACACTCCAAAAAATGATTTTAGTTAAGCACCATATTTTTGCTTACTCATGTTCTGGTTATAAAATGATGTCATGCATTCAGTTACTAACATACTGTTGTTCGAGTGACACATGTATAGGTCCCTCCAAAATTCAAGTAAAAATATGACCGTTGAAGGAGAGTGTTGACAGTTGAAAATGTGCCTATAAATAGGAGCTCATTTGAAAGAGCACAGAACATTGATGAACTATTCTATGACTCCAGAGATTACATGATTTTGAAGTGATTTCTAGAGAGAGTCTTTCATGATTTGTGTGTACTGAACATCTTGTTCAGAATTTCTTCGTGAAACTCCAAATGTTTCTGAGTACATTCGAGGGCTTCTGAGGATAGGAATATAGAGATGCCGACTATCTTGAATTTGAGGGATTGCTGGGATAACAATACAAACACCGATATTTGTATCGAGGTGTCATGAACCAACCCGGGTCAACCCTGAACCAGTCACCGGAGTTGGTCTGCGACATGGCCCAAGAGGCGTTCTCGATCCTCCCGGGCTGGCGACAAGTGCCAGAGAATCAACAGAGGCTGTGGGAACGATTTCGCCCAATATAATTAAATAAGACTGCAAGATAATACAGAGCAGCGCAGAAAAGATAAACCAAACAAAGTGACTAAACAGGAAAAGAAGAAAAATAAAACTGACCAAACACGACGTCCGAACAAATTCCGTGCGACCTCGCGGGTCGCTCTCCGACTCAATGATCAAGCGTCGCCCTAGGCGAGCGCAATCATGCTATATCCTACACAAACACTAAAACCGAAAAGAACTATAGGCGTGAGTATTAAAACTCAGTAGGCTAGTCCGATATCTATTCCCAATGCACTACCTTTAAAGTAAAAGAAACATCATTTCATGTTTTAACTACAATTTATAAAAGTATGTTTTTATAAATATTCTACTTAGAAACAAAGTACGAAGCATTGCCCTTAACCATTTCCAAATTTCGGTTCAATTCGTTAGTATTAATGACATTTTAGGAAAATGGGAAGTTATGATTATATGTTCAAATTTGTACAAAGAGGATTAAACACTTCATCTGAAAACCAATTTTAGAAAGCTAATCAAAAGCAATTTACCACTTTCCAAGGAAAACAATACACCAGAATGCACAAAGTAAAACACACAGCAAGGGAAATGTAGGTATACATGTGAGCATCAAAATCACTAATGCAAGAAACAAAAGATGAATAGACATGGATAAACCTAGGAGATCAAGAATAAACCAGAAGACACCAATGCATGAGAAATAATCCTTATCGACATGTCACGATGAAATCAAAACGCCCAATACGCTCGACCATCCTCTCTTAGGCAGGTCGAGGGCAAATCCCATAGTAATAAACCCAATATATCCACCTACTATGGGCCACTGGTCAGTACCATAACCTACCAGTACAGTAATCATTCTTAGAATATTCTCTCAATATGCCAGATTCCCATGTCTCAAGTGTTTGGAAAAAGGGGTGAGCCAACTGATGCTAACCGAGCATCCAATCATATACATATATATATATAAAGCACAATAGGCATCACCTCGAGCCACTCCGTGGAACAACCTCTGGCCTTTAAACTACTCACGCACCTGGGAGCCTCTAAGAGCGACCTCCCAAACAATCAATTGGGACCAAGGCATGAGAGTTTTCCTAAGAGGGTTTTTATCAAAACATTTTCATCTCATTCCATAAAGTGCCAAATGGGAATTAAATACATTTTACAACCACTACTCAAAAAAATGAATCTTCTTTACAAGACCAAACCCAGTTTAAAACCATTTAAAGAACCCCCAAAACAATACTTCGCAGGCTGCCAACATTTTTATAAATCCAAACCAAACCATTTTATTTTTTTTTCCAAATAAACTTTAAGAGCCAACCAGGCCATTTCTCAAAATAACCAAAGTACTTGTTCATGCTTGAAAAGATATAATTTCTCATTAAACCAGAACTCTATTTTACATTCCGTAAATTATGTTTAAAATCCAAATGGGCATTCTTTCATTATTGGGTGTCTGCTCGTCAAAAAAATATTTCAAGCGTCTTGTATAAAATAAACGGCTCTTTTTACACTAAATAATCATTTAAGGATTAACTACCTTATATTAAAAATTAATTATCGTATATTGTCTCACATTATTTAGAATTAATGAAATATTTTTTTTGAATAATTAATGTGCATAAATAGTAGGAAATAATGTAACTTAAATTTTAAAAGCGGTGCAAAGGGAAACCTACCTCAAGATCAAGTACGACGACAAAACAACATCAGAACCAAGGGGCGATGACACAACGTGTGTCCGAAACCACGTGATAAAGTCCAACACTCTGTATAATCAATATCAAGGACTCAGACACGTACAAAAAACTCACTAGAGCACGTGAAACCAAGTGGCGGGAAGAAACACTCACCTTGAAACTAAAGCACGGCGACGACGGAACCTCGAAAAAAAGGCACGACGATAGCGCTCACTCGGAAACACCCTGCGCGGGTCCTAAAAATCCTAAACCTACCAAAAACAAACATAATTTGATAAAAACACCTAACAAAGCAAAGGAAAAATCAATAGTAGTAATAATGATAATAATAGTAATAATTATAACAACAGTAATAATAATAATAATAACAATAATAACAATAATAATAATAATAGTAAGAATAATAATAAAAAAAAAATAATAGTAATAATGATAATAAGAATAATAATAATAATAATAATAATAACACTAATAATAATAAAAATAAAAATAAAAATAATAATAATTATTATTATAATATCAATAATAATAATAATAATAGTAATAAAAATAACAATAATGATAATAATAAATATAATAATAATAATAATAATAACAATAATAATAAGATTAATAATAATAAGAACAACAACAACAATAATAATAATAATAATAATAATGTAAATAATAATAATATTAATAATAATAATAACAATAATAAAATTAATAATAATAAAATTAATAATAATAACATTAATAATAATAATAATAATAATAAAAATAAGATAAAAAAATAAATAAATAAAAGAAACCTGGCTGGAGGCTAGAGGCTGGAGGAAAGGATCGGGGCGGCGGGCAAGATCTGCAGGGGCACGCCGGGGATTTGCTGGGGGCTGCTGCCGGGTAGGAGGGCGTTGGCCGGCTTGTCGCTGCAAAGGAGGGGGAAAACGGGGCGGTGAGGTGCTGCTGGGAGCCGGCTGGGCTTGCACGGAAGGAGGGCTGAAGGAGGAGAGGCACCAGGGTCGGTCGGCGGAAGGCCAAGCAAGGGGAGAAGGACAGGCTGAAGGTGTGGGATAGCAGGAAGCCGAGGGTGTCGCTCGATTTGCTCAAGCGCAGCAAAAGGGGGGAAACATTGGTCTGCTGCTGTGCGTGAGGGGAAGGTACACACAAGGGGGGATGTGCCGGGCTGTTGGGCAGAAGGGGAAAGGCCTCTAGAGCGTGTCTCTAAAGAAAAAGGAAGGGGGGTGCTGCGAAGGAGGCCAAGGGGGAGTCGGGGCCAGGTGAGAGCTACGGAGGCAAGTTGTGCTAGGCTGGAGCAAGTCGTGGGGTCGGTGGGTTCTGGTTGGCGTTGCTGCGGCCGAGCACTGCAAGGGAGAAGAAGACGCTGCTGGGTGCGTGCGGGCCGAAGGAGGCAGGGGGCATGGAAGCCAGTGCGTAGGGGAGGAGCGCCGGGTAGAGGGGCCGAGGCGAAGGCCGGTGAGGAGAGGGAGTGCCGGGTGCAGGTCGTGCAGGAAAGAAAAGGCAGGGGGTCGCGCGGGCCTGCTGGGTGCATGGGTCGTGCGGGAGAAGAGGGGAGCTGAGGTGAGGGGAGGGGACGCGGCCAGTAGGGAGGGAAATGAAGGGCAGGAGGGACGACCGCCTCACTGGAGGAGGTGGGATGCGGAAACGGTATGCAGAGGGGAGAGGATGGTGTTGCGGATAGGGTGCGGCAAGGCGGAGGGATAAGGAAGGCGTGTTGGGTGAAGGAGAGGTCGCGCGGATGGCCGAGGCAGCAAGCAGGTGGGCTGGGCGCGCTGCTGGAAGGAGGTGTGGGGCAAGCAGCAAGGCAGCACTGCAACGAGAAGAAGAATAAAAAGAAAGAAAGGAATAAATAGATAAATAAAAAGGGAGGGTGGCGGCGGTGCCTAGGCCAAGAGGATGAGAAGAAAAACGGGGGAAGGTTTAGGGTTACGAGGGAAAGGAAAATAGTAATAATAATCAATAAAATAAAATGAAAACTAAAATAAAATAAAAATATAACCAAACAAATAAAATAACACAAACATTAATCCAAAATAATAATAATGAAATACAAATAAAAATTTATAATTAGAATATTAATAATAAGGATTGTAATCATAATACACATGTAAATAATAATAATAATAATAATAACACTCAAAATAATAGTAATAATGATAACAATAGTAACCACTAACAATAAAATGATAATAATAAAATGAATTCATATCATTTTAATAATAATAAAATTAATGAAAGGGCCGCGCAGTTGCATGGACGAAGCCGCGTGACGTCGCGCTCCCCCCGTGCGTCTAATGATGTTGAACCCAAAACACGCACTTTTTATCCTAATTTTAAAAAAAATTCATTCGCGACTCAAACCGAACCCAAAAAAGAATTTAAGGCCAAGCAAAAAAACATTAAGTTAGAATCAAGCAAGTGTGTAGAACTAGTGGTTTTATTAATTACCTTGGTTAAAACATTTACTACTTGTTACTTGTATTGTGTCAGGTTTATCACTGCATTTTGATTGTTGAGGAAAGTATAACCATCTTATATTTCCGTATACATGTACACTCTAGTTTAGTAATATTCTATACACTTTAAGTTAGAATCTTTACCTTTGTAAACTTTTGTTATGTTTCATTTCCAAATTCACTTTTTCAGAATTGCATCCTAAGAATAATATTCCCAGAATCAAGCAAGTGTGTAGAACTAGTGGTTTTATGAATTACCTTGTTTAAAATGGTTAAACATCTTCATAATTAAAAGTTCCAAAGAATTTTTAAAGTATACAATTCACCACCCTCTTGTATATTGAGCATCTAAAGTATCATTTCGATCCTACAGTTGGTATAATTGGATAATATCACACTCCATACCAACCCAACAATCAAGCCATTATACTATAAAGAAATTTGTGTCATTTCTAGTGATAGGTGTTTGGGCGCTAATTCATTGAAAATGACTATCCATTAAAAAGTAAATCCATAAATCTAAAATGAATTGCTTTCACATCCTTATCCCCCCTTGTCATGTTAATGAAAGGTAAATGTGTGAACCTGGAAATTATCTCCATACTGACATGAAATTTATACTTGAGTACTTATCGATACCTGGCCATTTAAGTGGGTATTTTGGGTAGTATGTATTGGGTAGTGAGTTTTATTACGTTCATCATCCATTAGTGATGCTATATTATGATTCTACGCTTGTTATAAGGTGTGTTCTTGGTATTTTTTGACCAATTATTCCACGACGCCCCCGTGTCATTTTCTAGGAAGGTAATGACGATCATGCTCGAGACTTGGTGGGCATTGAGCTGCCAGTCTTATCTTTATGAGTCCCAAATGAGGCAATAACTAATGTACCTGATTAGTGAACTGATGCTCCAGTCCATGATAGTTTCCTACATCTCATGTAGTCCATGCATGGTGCTCCACGGGTTGCACCTATGATTGCTGATCTAACCCGTGACTTCCAGCAGTTGTATCCTCCAACCTTTTTTAGGGGATGGAGGTTCATAGGCTGGTGAGTCTTGGCTAGAGGTCATGATATCTATCTTTGAGCATCTGTAAATGCCTCCAGAGTGGGGAGTCAAGATAAATACATAAATGCTTCAGGATTCATCCAAGTGTGGGTGGGATGTGGTTACCTAGGCTGCTCATCATCAGGGCATGTTATAGGATAATTTGTAGAATTCCTTTTATGATCAGTTATTCCCTTAGGCATTGAGAGTTGATAGAGCTAGAGATTTCATGAATCAAGAGTAGGGTTCTATGTCAGTTATGGAATATTCGTCATGTTTCACAGATTTATAGTGCTTTGCACCACTTCTATCTGATGATGAGCTTTTGTGTGCTAGAGGTTTTGAGGATGGGCTCCAGTACGCCATCGGAACTTAGGTGAATGTCTTTTTTTCTTTCCTACCATTTCTACAATATTCGATCACACCCTTATCACTAAGCATAACCTGAGGGATGGCACATGTACTACGTTTAAAGGATCAGTTTTGTGTTAGGATGGTAGTTCATTCGGTGGCTGGAAACGTTCCCTTGAGGTTTTTCATCCGGGCAGCGACAACCAGAGTGTCCAGTTTTATGGTTCTGTGGTGTGTAATTAGTGTGGAAGACCAAGGAATAAGAAGCCCCCATTTGATAAAGACACTATAGAGTGCCGAGTTTGCGGCCATATGGGTCATATTCAGTGATTTTTCAGGACCTTTTCACCAGCTTTGAGTGGAAAATGATTAGTATTCATTCCACATATAAGAGAAAGTTTGTTTCATCTATGTTAGGAAAGGAGTTAGAGTAGCACCGATAGGTTTGACTGAGGTGGAGGTCATGGCCATGGTAGTCCGTACCCTGATCACCAGCAGTGCCAGCAGAGCAGTCATGATTGTGGTAGTCCATCTATTGCACATGGCCATGGATCAGGTCAGTTTCATGCTTTACAGCTGATACTCGAGGATCAGGCTATGGTACTATCTACAGTATGAGGTACTATTATAGTATCCTATATTATTGTCTCTTATTTGTTTGATATAGATGCTTCAAAATCTTTCATTTCTATATCTATCATAGAATGTATCGGACTAGAGATACAATATCACTATGGTGTAATGACCCTCTATACACCATTGGGAATACGAACTAAGGGCATACACCAGTGTAGGGACTTTCCCCTTGAGGTTGGAATTTATCATTTATTGTGTAATCTCTTTGTTCTATAGATGAAAAGATTCAATGTCATTCTCAGGATGGACTGGTTGGTCCACTATCAAGCCTTTGTAGACTGCTATCAGTACATGGTTTCTTTTACATCACCAAAAGGTAGTAGATACCTTTTCAATGGTGGGTGGGATGTCTAGGATTGGAGAGATGGACCTAAGCATCATGGTCTATGTGAAGTGACCACCCAGATTTCAAATCCTTTCATGGAGGAATAGGGTTTGCTTCAAACTAATTTCCCTCCAGTAGTAGATCATTTCAGGGAAGTCTTTCATGATGACTTTTCTGGCTTACCTCCTAAGAGAGAGGTAGTGTTTACTATTGATCTTGTTCTAGGAGCAGCTCTACCGTCCAATCCTCGATATAGGATGGAAACAAATGAGCATTAGGAGATTAAGCGGTAGATAGATGACTTATAGGCCAAAGGATTTATAAAACCTAGTACATCCTCTTGGGGTTCACCCGTGCTTTTCACTAAGAAGGAGGATGGAACCTTACGTCTTTACGTGGATTACAGAAGGTTGAAACAGCTTACCGTCAAGAACCGGTAACTACTTCCTTGAATAGATGATATCTTTGACCATTTTTAAGGAGAAATGTTTTTCTGTAATATTGAGTTGAGATCGGGTTATCATCCGGCATGAGTCAGACCATCAGACATAAATCATAAAACATTTCATATCACGTATGGTCTGTAAGAGTACCTTGTTATTCTGTTTGGTCTTATTAAAACGCCTTCCATTTTCATGGCATTGATGAATAGGGTTTTCTTTCCCTATTTGGAATCTTTTTTCATGGTATTTGTGGACGACATATTGGTGTATTCTCGTGCTCATAATGACCATGCCAAAAACCTTGAGAGCGTTATGAGTACACTGAGAGAGCATCATCTTTATGCCATGATTTCAAAGTGTGAATTCCGGGTCGACAAGTTCCACTTCTTGGGTTATATAATTTCAAAATCAGGAGTATCTGTTGACCTTAAAAAGGTTAGTGCTGTAGTTTCCTAGGAGAATCCCAAAAACTTGTTTGATATCATATGTTTCATTGGGCTTGATGGATATTACAATAATTTCATTTAGGAATTCTCACCTCTTACATCAACTCTTACTAGACTTACAAATAAGGGTATTATGTTCCTATGGCCAGAAGCATGTGAGAAATCCTTTAAGTAGTTGAAAGGGAGGCTTGTATCGGCACTTATTATGATTCTACCAGAACTAGGTAAAGGTTATATCATATTCTATGATGCATCAAGCATTGTCCGAGGAGCAATGTTGATGTAGGAAGACAAAGTAGTTGCATACAAATCTTGGCAGTTAATGCCTCACGAGAGAACATACCTGACGCATGACCTCAAGCTAGCAGTAGTGGTCCATGACTTATGTTGCTGGAGACATTATATTTTGGTTGAGTGATTTTTAGTGTATACAGACCACAAGATACTCAAGTATATCTTTTATCAGCATGAATTGAACCACAGACAGTGGAGATGGGTCGAATATCTAAAATACTTAGATTTTGAGCTTGCCTATACACCTATAAAGGGAAATGTGGTCACTGATGCATTGAGTTGGAAAACTAAAACATAGTATGTACAGGAAGCCAGTGATAATTTGAAGTTAATAGCCTTCTTTTATGAACTTTAGCTTGAGTTTCATGACACTCATGGGCAGTTATACCTCTTATCCTTAACAGTTATCTCTTCACTTCTTGAGATGGTGAAGAGTAGGCATTTTTTATATACTGATGGTTGGGTTCTTTGTGAGAGTATAACATGAGATAACCTGACTCCAGATTGGTTTATGCACAAAGATGACAGCCTGCATCTACGTGGACATATCTGGATTCCTATAGATATTAGATAGGAGTTGATGAAAGAGTCCCACGCTTCTTAGTGGATAGTTCATCCAGGAATCTTGAAGATGTATCAAGATATGCGACGCCAGTATTGGTGGCCTAGAATGAAATTTCATATTGTAGGCTTCATCACTAGGTGTTCCACCTATCATTAAGTGAAGGAAGAGCACCAATGACCAGCCAGATTGTTACATATACTTCTAGTCCCATAATGGAAATGGGAAGATGTTGCTATGTATTTCATAGTCAGCTTACCTAGATTTATAAGGGGTAGTGATGCAATCTGGGTAGTCATTGACCGACTAATGAAATCAACCCACTTCATTCATATTCATGGGGATTTCTTAGTTGATGAAATTGGAAGATTTTATGTCTGCGAGATCATACAACTACATGGGGTTCTAGGTAATATCATTTCAGATAGGGATGCTCGTTTCAATTCACAGTTCTCATATGGTTTTCAGAAATCGATGGGGACACAGGTGCTTCTAAGAAACAATTATCACCCTCATACTAATGGAATATTGGAATGGATGATACATGTTTTAGAAGATATGATCCGAGCATGTGTCCTTGATTTTGGAAGTTCCTAGGAGAAGCATATCCCTCTTGTTGAGTTCACTTATAATAACAGTTTTTAGGCGATGATTCAGATGTCCCCTTTTGAGGCCTTATATGGTAGGACATGTTGTTCACCCATGTGCTAGCTAGTGGTAGGTGAGGCAACCCTACTAGGTCCTCATATCGTTCAGGAGACTTCAGAATAGGTCCAGCTGATTACGAAGCGTATGACAACTGCTCAGTCGAGATAGAAATCATATGTTGATTGCCATCGATGACCCCTTTAGTTCGAGGTTGGGGATCATGTTTTTCATTGGGTATCGCCTAGGCTTGGGCATAGATAGTTAAATAAGCAGGTAAATATGTTTCCTCGTAATGTCGGGCCATTTGAAATTCTAGAGAAAGTCGGACCAGTAGTCTATCGTTTGCTACTACCTTAGTAGTATCATTCCATACACGATGTCTTTCATGTCTCGCAGTATCACCGATATCATGCCAACCCATCCCATGCCTTTGATCCTAAGGAAGCTGAGTAGGATACCAATACTACTATTGAGGAGTATCCAGAACACATCGTTGACTGAAGCACTAAGGATCTTAGAGGAAAGTATGTCCCTTTCATATGAGTACTATGGCAGCACGATTGAGTACTGGATGAGACTTGGGATAGGGAAGCCAATGAATGTGCTCAGTGGCCAGAGTTGTTCTTAGATAGTTTTTCTTTACCCTTGGAAGGAGAAATCAGGGGGGGGCGAGTTCTTTTATGGGAGGAAGACTGTAAGAACCCGATTTTTTACTCAGGTATGGATCCTTTATGTTTTAGTCTAAATCCTCACTTTGGACCTAATATGGATTCCAAATGAGTTAGTAAATGTTCCAAGTGTTTCTAGGGCATGTTCAGAGCCAAGAACCCAACTTTTTGGAGAAAAAAGACCTTTCACATAGTTTAGAGTAAACTGTATGGGATATCCGAATGTTTTCCAAACTGTGTGGATGGAGTTTTTTTTTGACAGAGCCACCTTTCACGGTTCACGCACGGACGTACAGCCTAATCGTACAAGTATCCCATTTTCCTAGGTATCTATGCTTGGGTTGCACATGGTTTGACAAACTATGTGGAACAAACTATTCGGGTCGATCCATCCTATATGGTTTGCACACGGTTTGAAAAACTATGCTGACAAACTGTGTACATGCTATTTTTTGGGTAAATTTCCAGTTTCTCCCTTAATGATCTATTAATCCTCCTCCTTCTTCCCACCTTGTTAAATAGTGGGATTTTCCTCCATTTTCACCCATTTGGAGCTTTTTGAAGGCTAAATCTAGGGATCAAGACATCTCTTTCATCTGAAATCTGGTCGAGCTTCCGTTCATAATGTTGGATGTGCAATGGTAAGTACTTGAGTCCTCTTTATCCATTCTTCTTCTTTTTCACTCTCGACCTAGATATCAACATGTGAGCATTTTTCAACTATTCTTAGATATAATATGATCTAAGGAAAATAAAGGGTTGATATCAGAGGATAGGGCTTGTATAACCCTAAGGTGGGTGGTCTATAACTTATCCCTAAAGTTCGTTGATTTTGGAATGTTCATGTGGGGCCCATCAGTTTCGTTTGAAACTATTTCATAAATTTACATGCCATGGTTATATATGTTAGAATCATATAGTTATTCTCTTTCCAAATATGTTATTAGTTGTTAGTGGTTACACCCATAAATCAATCCACATCATGTCAAAGGTTATTCCATAATTGGGTTTTAGTGTTTGGGCATGTTTGAGCCACTGTTCGGGTGTGCCTTTTCTTGACCTTTTTAAAGGTGAGTCTTCCTATAACAAATGACTTGTTATTGATGAGAATTTCATAATGGAATGTACTACACTCTGCTAATGAGGGAATAGTTTTCCCACAGACACACCCTAGGACCTTACTTCAAGTTAGCAGCCTTTGGCATTCAAGGAGATGTGCTTGAGGCTATCTGACCCACCAGGTTCAGGGCACCTGTTAAGTGGCATTCGGGTCCGGGACATGACAGAAATCCCTTAGGCCAGTTATTTTTCTTCTGGGAGGAAAGAATTAGGGGGTATAGCCTAGTTTCAGGACAAATAAACATCTTGTATTAAATACAAGTCAATTATTGGGCTCACCAGACCCTTTGCACATTGTGAATTGGTTTTTCCTAGAAGGAAAAAACCCGATCTTTACACAACGTAAAAATTTCCTAGGTCATTTTTTTAAAAAATGGGGTAGGGATTATTTTTTATAGAACCCTCCTCCTTCTCTAGAAGGTGATGTATGAGAGAGCCCCCTCCTCACCTAAGCTAGGATCATCCAGTTCATACTCATCCAGACTCTGTTTCCTTCACTAAAAGTTGCATTATATAGCTAATGATAATATCTCAACTCAACTTCCTTCATATATTTGTTTATCTTACCGTATTCTATGATATTTTGGGGTGACCTCAAACGCCCTATTTTTCGGGTATTTTTACATTTTGAAATTTTCTCCCATTCTTGATAAATTCAAGGACCGATAATGGACAATGAGAGTATCTTAAGGTAGGTGGTTTAGTTATTTTTCTCTAAAGTATCATTTCATTTTATCTTGAATCATTTTTGTGTACAACGAAATCCAACTGTTTCACCTCCATAAATTATATTAAATTAAATTAATTTTTTTTCATACTTAATACGGTTAGAGATAATGATGAATCAAAACTGTTGGTTGATAGCCCTGATGTGAGCCACCTATATGGGTTAAAGGATTAAAAGTTTCATGAATATGTGAAATCAAACAACCAATTGACGTGTGTATTTTACCTCATAATTAATACTTTGGAATTTGAAATGATCTAAGTAAAATTATTGGACTTCTGTTAGAACATTATTCTTTTTGAAATATATTAAATTAATTAGATAAAATGAATTGGACAACTTGATTAAATTAGTATTGTTTTAATGCCTTGTTGAAATGGTATGGGTTGTTGATAGCTAAATCATACCTTCATTCTAAGCCATGGGTGATACAAGGGTCCCAATTTATGGATGCCTTGGATGGGCTCATCATGATTTATAATTTTTACTTATTATATATTGTATATACATCGGGAGTAATATTTGTATTCTTCATATAATGCCTTGGATGGGATCACTAGGTGGATTACTAACCTAAACATGAGCAATATAAGTTCCCTAGGGGAGTCTCCTTGGTTACGCTTAGTGGAAATATAGTTATACCATGCCATGAGTGATACTTGGTCCCCTATGTGAGATACATGGGACGGGCTCAGTGAGTTATGCATTACACCATGCCAAGAGTGATACTTGAGATTCCTTTTATGGTTCACCTTTGGTGGAATCTTATGGTGTTAGGTATTTATAGTTCTCCTAGAGTGATTCTTGGGATTTATTTTATGGATTTATTTGCATTGGATCAGGATTTCTCTTATTAAATTCCAAGAAATAATTTTTTTAAATTCTAATATTGTAAACTAATAACCCTGGGATGCGTCCGCTAAGAAAAATAACATGCTTTGGCTCAGTCCATTCATGATGATTGATTTATTATGACCCTTTTATTACACCCATATCATATCTATACAAGTCGATATTGGTTCATAGATATCCAGCTTGGGTTAAAGTAAGTAGTGTCATCTGGGTATCCCATGATGAATCTGGTCCGATGTGTTTTATTTATTTACTGGCCTATATTTATATATACCTACACACTGCTCATTTTATATGCATAGACTAGATTTTTCTAGACACTGTTGATGGTGGTTTATTGAGTTTATCTCACACCCTTTTTGGGTTGTCAATGGTACACGAATAAACTTCATGATTTCAGGTATAGATAAAGGGAAGAGTATATCTTCCAATGCTTGATTTTTGGAACTAGGATGGAGTATGAGAGTAGAGGACCGAGCCTATGATCATGATACTAATAGAGGAAGATTTTGTTTTTTGTCTTTCTGTTTAGAATGTTGAATATGCCTGTATCACTATATCCACATGTACTTACATTTTTTTATTGAATCATGAAATGATGACCATTTTTTATATGATATTGATTTAGCTTATTCCTATTTATTTATCTTTATGGTTTATTACTCTGCTACTACTTGTCTATTATTATTTTCACCGCTTACCATATTTATTTACCATTGTGATACAGTTTGGTTCATTAGAGAATAGTATCCCCTTGGACACACCATAGACCCTCACTGCTTATGATATCCCATCTTTTTATTACATAACTTTTCATTATATTTTACAAACAAATGATCTTTTAATGTTTTGTTTCTTAGAAAAAAGGTATATAATACCAGAGAACTTAAAAAATATTCTATTTCACTTAAAAGAATTATTCAAGGTATCATAAGTATATTTATTTCATCTCATAATCTCGTGACATACATCAAAGTAAAAGGTGAGCATAAGGCCCAGTAAGGTAAAGCAAGGGAAACAATTTACATGTGATCTTGAGGAAATTTAATGAGAACATAAAGAATATCATTAAGGCCTGAAAAATAGAACACGAGACATATAATAAATAAAATAAAATGAATAATGACTTGTAAATGTGTCTAAACCAATTATTTTAGACATTTATAAGAATATCCCCAAGGTTTGTCACCAATGTGTCTTAAAAATTACTAAGGTTATTCACCAAGGTATCAAAAAACTTGTGATCTCTAGAGATTAAATTTTTCACTCAATTTATTGGAGCCCTATTAGTGAAAACCCTTAATATGTATTAATTTTAATGTGATCTGCATAGATCATAATAAAAATTATTATAAATAACTTGTGAAGAATAAAATAAATGGGTTTCTTATCAATATCATGGAGTTTTAAAAAGTGATTAAAAACTTGATCATTATGTTATTTATTACCCACGAAAAGGGAATGAGGGTTTTATAAATGGTAATTATAGAATAAAATAAATAATTTTTAAATATTTATGAATACCCCTAGAAAATAAATGGGTTTTTGTATTCACATAGTGAATATAAAAACAATTCTTGAGAAAAAGGGTGTTTGAGAAGAAAATCCGGCAGCATAATGGGTATGAAAATGGTTTGAGAAAAAATTAAAAACAGATGGGATAATGGTATCCCATTAATAAAATAATATAAATATAGTAAAGTTATAGAATAAAATATACATAAGAACATAGTAATTACATTTGAAAGATATACCACATAGAAAGTGAATTTGAATGGAAAAGAGAAGTTGAGAATTCTCTTACCTTGAAGAGTAACTCCTCAAACTCAATGATTGGGACCTTGAGGGGTTGAGGAAACCTTGGAAGGACTCTTTGGGAGGTAATACTATCATATATTAATTTATGATGAATTAGGAATGAAATATACTAGAGAAATGGGTGGGTATTTATAGAAAAATTGAAATATTTTTTTATTGATTTTCTTAGACACGTCGGTAGTGCTATTTGAAAAACCATGGGCTATCCCATGGTATTTGAAAAACCATGGGCTTTACCATGGTATTTGACCATGGTATTATACACTAGGAATTCATATTAGGTTATTATAATCCACAAGAGTAAACTAGTATTTTATATTACATATTGCATCATTATGATGTCATTAAACATACCAGAAAACTCAAACTGTCTTTTTACTAATCACTGAAAGATAAAATATTTTAGAAAATTATCATAAATTCAATATAACATAATTTTTACTCTATAATTTAAAAAATTATGTTTATTTTATCATAATAATTATATAAATATGAAAAATTTAACTTTTAAATACAAAAAACCATATTTATTAAAAATAATAGCAGATATAAAATGCATAATAAAATTTCTAACACTTGAAAAAATAAAATTATTTTATCATTTAAATTTAAAATAGAGTTTTTAAGCATAATATTTTTATGAAATATTCATTATTCAAAATATATTAGTTTATTATAATTATTTATATCTTTTTTGAAAAGTACAATTTCTGTCAGAAAAATCAATTTATCAAATTAATTATATTTTTAAGAAAAACAATTCCCAAAATGGAGTTGATGGAATAGAAATTTTATTTACACAAAGAGATTACATATTAAGTAACTAAACCCACAACACATAACCCCATATAACACCCACATACGACCTATGTGGGAGGTGTGCGATGGTGATAGATTCTTGGGGCGACTCGAATGACATCGTCCGGGTGGTAATTTCAACTAACATGAACTTCTTCCATAAGTGATTTCATTCAAGAATAACATGTTAAAGCTCATCTTGGGTTTCGTCGAGAGAAAATCCTAGTGACTATACCTCCCTCCCAAGTTCTAAAAAATGGGATTCGTAGGACATGACTCTAATGGATGAGGTCATCGAATCTTCTTTTCTGCATTAATTTTCCATTGTCATTTATACTTATAAACAATAATTATAATGTTAAAATCATTATTAGGAGTATAGTTTCCCAATAAAACAAAACCGGCCCCTAGCGGCGGTTTTTTTTCATTTGGCGGTGATTTAAACCACCGCTATAGGGTTTGGCGGCGGTTTACAAAAACCGCCGCAAAATTGGGCGTCAGCAATATATTAGCGGCGGTTTTTACTATTTCAAGGCAGTTTAAGAAAAGCGTCGTAGATGCCTCTTTTCGTGACAGTTTTTGACCATTTAGCGGCGGTTTTATACGTAGATGATACTTTTTTTTTCGCGGCGGTTTTAACCGCCACTATATTCTGGCCTTTGATGCGCCTATGTCACGGCGGTGAAAACCGCCGCTAAATTGAAACATAATACATTTAGCGGCGGTTATAACCGCCGCTAAATACTAACCAATAAGGCATTAGCGGTGGTTATAACCGCCGCTAAATGCTGACTAGTAAGGCATTAGCGGCGGTTAAAACCGCCGCGAAATGTTGACCTGGAAAAAAAAATAATTTTGCTCCTACCACACCACTGACCTGAAAAACAAGTCAAAGCAGAATATTGAACAGGAGACACCATACAAACAAATAAATGGTAGTATTCATTGAAAAATAGGATATGAGAAAAATTTTCATGTTATGGAGTCCATCCTATGGAAAGGTATGTATCACAATTTGGTGAGTAACCAATCCATGTGACCCCCAAGATGTATATGTGTTTTTAGCTTCTTTAATTTCTTATGTGTTTTAAGAAGGGTTGATTTATATTATATGGATACTAATACTCTATATAATAAATGGTTATGAATTTTGATACAATTTATGTGATCATGCTAACCATGGTGATGTGTAATGATATGTAATTGGTTATGCTCTAAGTTGGCCGATATAACATTCATGGGTGGATTGTGATATGGGTTGAGTTTTTTTAACAATGGATTTGTGTTATGGGATAGAACAAATTATGTTTATATGGGTATAGAATTTGTTCCAAAGATGGATGTTTGAGTAGTTATAGAATGTATGTTATGGTATGGTTTGTTGTGTGTTTTGGGTTGGTTGTTAATGCCTACTATAGAAAATGGGTAACTTGGGAATTGGCGTGTGTTTTAGGTTGGACAACACGCTAACCGTGCATTGTGCTTGAGAGAGTATGGTTTATGATCTTGTAGGTTATACGTGATTCCTATTGAGGATTTGAGTTATGTCATTGGATATGAGATAAGAGTTTCATGTATACATCCCAATATGGTCATCATGTTGCAGGTTGGATGGGATGCATCATGATATAGTTGTTATTGACTTTGTTAAAGAAAATTGGTTTCAGTTTTTTAAAATTTCAACAACTTATCTAATGTTTTCCTAAATACCTTATTGGCGGAATTATACTTAACCAAACCAAATGATATTGATTTTTCACAATAGTTATTATCATAAGATAATGTCATTAATATATATGTGCATGTATGTGATCTTTATCCTTCAGGGGAAGTATGGTGTGTCGATTTCTAGTTAGGATTAGTAACCTAGATTTCATAGTTGGATTGGGTATGGGATTTGTGATATGCATGAGAACCCTCGAGTGGGTATATTGGCCTATGATTTTCCTCGTGATATTTGAGATGGGTTCATAGATGCTTCTCCATGAGTTGTATCCTATATAGGATGTGACATGTGAACTAGGGTTGAGAGAGACTAGTAATATTGAGATGTATCTTGGGATATTGGTGATTGGAGTGTTCTAATCAAGTGAAATAGAGATTCTCATTTCCACCTGATGAGGGTTTTCTTCTATGTATGTAATCCAAGAGAGGATTTCTCCTAGGTCTATGAGTTCATTAAAAAAATGAAAGTAAGTTGAGACACTTTGTTCTATAGTGATGGTATATAGGTGGATTGTGGTTTGGTATTCAGTTAGTAATATCATTGTATTTGGTATTTTGAATGTAAAAGCATGGGTAGTGCTTGTGTTTTCTTAAGTCTAACATGAATAATTGACATGGTTATTTGGGGGATAAGTTAAGTTAAACTATTATTATTTGGATGTTATTGTAATGATTCTTATTAGGTGTTCTAATAGAGTGTATACATGCTTAGATTCATGTTATACTGATAACGGTTAAAGTTAGGTATTGTGGGAGGCTTCCAAGATACACTCTTTCCATGTCAGTAAGAGCGTGAGTTCTTTATCAGCATAATTGGTATGTTGGTTGTATAGTCTAAGATTAGCCTGTCAGGTGGAAATTTCTTCATGCCTGTGTAATGTGTTGTGGCTCATTGGGCCTTGATAGTGATGGTATGAATTGGGCTTACACAGCTAGGATACCCAGGTGCTGCTATGGAGCAACAATGATATGAATGGGACTTACACAGTTGGACTACCTGGGTACTTCTATGAATCAGTTATGGTATGAATCGAGCTTACACAATGGGGCTACCCGAATGCTGCTATATAGTAGAAATGGTATGAATATGGGTTACATATAGGGTATTCTCATTGGATGTGGTACCAATTCAAACACAGGCCTAAATGGAATGATGTATACCACACTCGAGAAATCAAGACATAAAATGAAACATCATAAATAAATAAAATGCATAGAAGTAAACATGAGAAATCAAAAAAAAAAAATTAGGACATGGAAATGTTTGGTGGCAACTATGTGCCATATACATGTTACATATACAAACCAACCGTTCTCATACTTTTTCAACACATCAACAACACTACTACTCATCATCTGATGTTGCATCGTCACCCTCTCCACCTTCATCTCCACTACCTGCTGCCACCTATAAGAACATTATATTGAAAATTAAATATTGTTGCATATTTATAATTAAACTTAAAACCAATAAAAGTGTGAAAAATAAATGATTTTGATTTTTTTTTTGTGATTTACCTGCTCACCACTAGCCAATGCACTACCACCGGGGGCATATCTGCTCATATGCTGACGTATTTCAAGCAACTCTTTCTGCAAAGTAGATATCTGATCCCCCTGCTGGTGAACTGCGTTTTGTAGAGAAGACATCTCCCTCTGAGTATCTTCAGGTATGAAATGACCAGAACCAGGAGTAGATGTAGCTGAAATCACTGATGGCCTGCCAAATACCTCAGATGGTACGGGTCCAAAACCCATCCCGCGCACTCTACCAGGATGCTCCTTCCCAAGGACTTTACCAACCGGGTCATCCTGGGAGACTGAGTAGGATTTCTCAGGATTGACATCCCATCTTTCTTTAATTTTTACCTATAAATCAAATATCAATATATATTAACATAGTAAAAACTGATAATAAGTTATTATAATAAATAATTGACTTCATACCCAAACTTCTTTGGCAGGTTCATTAACAAAACTTCCATCTGTTTTTTTATGAACATCCAGCCACAGTTTTGTTCGGGATGCTTCATGCCCTAAACTCTGTGACTGCATTAAACAAAGATAAATCAACAATTAAATATGTTAAATAGATAATATTTTCTTATAAATATTTAAACTAATTAAAAGATTACCAATGACATTCGGCTTCTAGAAAAGCTTTTTGAGCCCGCAGTGTGCGGGATGACTTGTTTTGCCCGGTTTGATGCATTCTGTCTTGAGAGATCCTGAAATAAATAAAATTCAATTTAACAGTAATGTATTCAATGTCTATCTCCTCTTCATGTACATGTATAAATGTAAAATGAGGATAATATAATAATATATATTTAAATACCATCCGCTTCTCATCACGATGGTTATCGACAAAAACATTCCACTGTTCTTTCGGTACCCCACTCGGTAGCTTCTCATACATCTGCTGCACGATCAACGAAGTATCATTGGCATCACACCACAACCTCCATTTTAAATCTTTCCATTTTTTTCTAAGATTTTTCAATGTCCACTTCCGTGCTATCACATCAGAAACGGTAAAGTGGAAGAACATCTGTATACAGAAATTCATTTTGAATATATTAGTAACATGACATTCAATTAAACCATAAATTAATAAAATTACCTTTATCTGAGAATCAAAAACATCATTTTTCCAGTTTGGAGGCATATGCCTCCAATCATCATATGAAATAGGCAGGGAAATGGGTTCCGCTGCCAGCTGACCTATAATCTGACCAAGTAAACCTGCGGCGTCATCCATCGGGACCCCATAAGAATCAAATGGCACCACTATCTTCTCACCATTCATGTTCCAAACATCAGAACTTTTTAATCGTTTTTCCACGGTGGCATTTTTTTCATCTGCAATTAGCATACAATTACTATAAAAAAATGCAATAAATTAATTTAATTAAAATTTGTACCTATGACTGTGACCCTCCAGAATGTCCGTGATGAACTGGAAGGGGCGTGTCGCTGCCCCGCTGCTGAGGCTCCTATAGGGGGGAGGTGATGACTCATCCTCTAATAAGACATACACTGACGGTGTAAGAGATGGTGTAGGGGGAGATGATGTAGGGATGTAGGCAGCTGCTTCCTCAGATGCCGTGGGGACAGACGGATCGTCATCTGTCGCAGAAGTAGATGAAATGGTGTACCTCTTCTTCTTTGGCATTCCTGTCATTTAATCAAATAAAATTAAGTTCAGAATATATATTTCAAAAAATTTATGCAGAAAAAAAATTGAAAATGATAATAGATGCCCAGTACAAACAAACAAAATATATATAACAATGATAATGAATGACTACAGAAACGAAACAAGTGGTTGCTGAATGAATACATAATTGTACATACAATCATTTTCCACTTCAATCATGTCGGTTTCCTGCTCCATTGCTTCATCCACTTCATTCATCCTTTCTAGACTAATATTTTCAATATCATGATGGAAAAATAATTCTGCTTCATGTTGTTGATGAAATTCAATTGCAGAGGTCAAATCTTCCACTTCATCACCCATATCATACAAATCTCTTTGTATTACGTGAGTAACTACACTCCACCCTTCATCCACAACATCATTCAAATAATATACCATTTTTGCCTGTGATGCTAAGATATATGGATCATGCAGTTCACGATCACCAACATCAATCAAGCGAGAGAAGTTTACAGAAGTAAATTGCAAGGAATCTCTTTTAACACCTCTGATAATATCGACCCATTTGAATTTGAATAAAACAACAGAAAAATGCCTGTGGTAGTTTAATTCAATAATATCATGCAACTTTCCATAGTATTCCACTTAAGAAAATGTAAATATACCACTATTCTGTGTTTTCAAACCCATTTTTCGATCGACTGTATGAAATCTAAAACCATTCACATTATAAGCGTCGAACTTTCTAACTTGATTTATAGGACCTCTAGCAAGAAACTTCAAATCTTCTGACAAGTCTGCTCGAGTATCAGTATTCATGATCTGAAGAATAAAAATATAATTTAATAGATTTGCAAATTGTATGTGTCAAACTAATATTCGTATTTATTGCAATATTTATAAACTTACACGTCGTGAAAACCATTCTACCATCTCTTTATTCACAGCTTTCATTATATCTTTTTCATTTCGTGTTCGAACTCTCATCCGTCTCTTTGTTTGTATCCTCAAGTCTTCAATAAATGGATCTGCAGTTTCACAATTCAATATCACATATCTATGTGCCTGTAATAACTCCAATTCTGTCAGTGTCGCGTATGAGGTCCTCCCAACTGATCGGCCAATAGTAGGAAACATTTTTGATTTCTGATGCATTTGAGATTGAGTTGATGTGTCGTCAACACGTCCAACTCAATTAAATATTGTCTCAATATCATCTAAATATCTGGAAAAAAAGGCGAGACACTCCTCGGCCAAATAGCCTTCAGCAATAGAGCCTTCTGGTTGAGCTTTATTTCTCACGTATGCTTTCAAATGCCCAAGATATCTGTGAAAAATAATAATAATATTATGCATTTATTTAAATTCAAAATATTGTTTACTTAACTGGAAACATATAAATAAAATACCTATCAATTGGATACATCCATCGATAATGAACGGGGCCTCCTAATTTAGCTTCGTCAACCAAATGCACAGTTAAATGCATCATGACAGTAAAAAACGATGGTGGAAAGATTATCTCCATTTTACAAAGGGTCAATACAAACCTCTCCTATAGGTTGTCAAGCTGTAAAGGATGTAGAGTTTTCTCACATAATTGCCTGAAAAATGTGCAGAATTGCAGTACAACAGCAGAAACTTTTTCAGGTAATAATGTACGCAATGCCAATGGTAGTAACTGTTGTAACAAAACATGTGAATCGTGACTTTTCAATCCATATAACTTACGATTCTTCAAATCAACACACCTCAAGATGTTACTCGAATACCCATCAAATACTTTCACATTCATTAAAATTCGAAGGAACGCATCTTTATCCCTATTTTTCATTGAAAAAATGGCAGGAGCATACTTTTCATTCTAATCTGGCCAGAGATCACGTTTTATGTTCATTACTTGTAAGTCTTTGCGAGCATGGAGATGATCCTTCGACTTTCCATGCTCATTAAGTAATGTGAAAATCAAATTATCACATACATTCTTCTCAATATGCATCACATCAAGATTGTGGCGCAAAGAATTAAATTCCCAATACGGAAGTTTGAAGAATATACTTTGTTTCTTCCATTGTTGCGTTCTGATTTCACTTGACGATGCACTTCGCACTCGTTTTCCGCTATCAGTCAAATGATGAACCTTCCCAAATTCTGTTTTAACATTTTCAAGCTGTGTCAATATTTCAGAACTGGTTAACAACTTTGGAGGTGGTCTACGATCAATGGAACCATTAAATTTTGATTTGTTCAGCCGAAATCTATGAGATGCATCAAGAAATCCTTGATGACACAAGAAGCACCATTTTCTACTGTGAGGTAGCCGTTTGGGCTCGAAATCAAAGTTACAAACATGACAAGCCAAACCCGTATAAGTGTTCCAACCAGATAAATTCCCAATCCCAGGGAAGTCACTAATGGTCCACATTAAAGAAACATGCATTTTAAACATTGTTTTAGAAGAAACATCAAATGTATCAACACTGTTGCTCCATAACTCCTGCAATTCTTCAATCAAAGGCTGCAGGTATACATCAATATCATTTCCAGGCATTTTTTTTCAGGAATAATCATCGAAATTATAAAAGACGTTTGTTGCATACACATCCGCGGAGGCAGATTATAAGGGATCAAAACAACTGGTCAAATGCTATAACTCGTACTCAAAGTCCCAAATGGGTTGAATCCATCGGCAGCCAATCCCAATCGAACATTCCTAGGATCAGCTGAGAAATCTGGATGTAATGAATCAAATGTCTTCCACGATTGGGAATCTCGTGGATGTCTCATTAACCCATCATTGTTATTATCTACAGAATGCCACTTCATGTGTTCGGCGGTTTTTGATGACCTGAATAATCGTTGCAATCGAGGCTTCAAAGGAAAGTAACGCAAAGCTTTTGCAGGTGTGTTCCTTTTCTTCTCCTCCATGAAATTATGTTCAGTCATACTTCCAACATCACCTTTTGACTGCCATCTAGAAGAAGAACATTTCTTACAATTATATCTACTTGAATCCTCTCCCCAGTAAAGCATACAATCATTTGGACACGCATGTATTTTTGTATAATTCAGACAAAGCTTGTTTACAAATTTTTTCATCTCATAAAACGATTCTGGGATTTTTGCTTCAGGAAATTCATCACGAATCAATTCCAATAACATGGACATTTCCTTATTTGTAATTCCACATAGACATTTGATATGGTACAACTTCAGCAGAAATGAAAGATTTGAATATTTCAAACACCCACTATACAAATCTTGATTTCCATCATCAAATAAATCATGAAACGCATTTTCCTCACTGAAGTTTTCCCTTACATTTGGCTCCACAGAATCAAGAGGAGGATCCAATGATATGTTACAATCTTGATCTGCTTGTGTTACATTCTCAAAAACATCACTTGTCACGTTGCAATTTGTACCACCCTCTTCTGGTTGTTTAGATATGTTTTGATGCTCATAGTGGTGTCTTGTAATGCCGAATGCATCATTTATGAGGTTTTGCATTTCATTTTCCATTGGAGACAAACTTGGGACCTCATTCTGTGGGTTACCATCAGTCCTCAATCTTTCTGTATTGTTTGATTCTCCATGCCAAATCCAACACAAATATTGACCAGGGAATTGATTCAGAATTAAATGTTCATGAACTTCATCTCTCTTCAACCATGTTCTAAATTTACATTTAGGACATGGACATCTTATTCTCCCTTCAACGGATCGATTAGAAATTGTAAAATCTAAAAACTCATTCAAACCCTTAACATATTGAGGGGTGTTCCTCGGTAATGTGATTCAGCTTTTATCCATGTATATCACAATGTGCCTACACAAAATATACGATAGTGTAAGATTACAGAAACATAATATAATAAAGATGAACCATTGATCATAAATTATGCATAATATAATAAAGATGGTTCATTGATCACATTTACCACTTCAGACCAACCGAACAAGTCTGGTCCATAAGAGACAGCGTCAACACCTCATTGAGGAGAAATAAGAATATCGGGTTACACACTTATCATAACACTATCTACCCAACTATTTCTTATGGTTTCCAATGGGATATGTTTACAGAACATGAATCACCTAATTAATTCATTATCCATGATAAGACATGTCGTTATGGACCAAATTTACACGGGAGAGAAGTCACATGTATTTTTGTAAAATAAACCATTGGAATTGAAATTGGTCTATAGGATGGGATTTAATCTATTGAACATATCTATATTCTTGGAAAGAGTTGAGGTGTAAATAATATTAAGTGATATCGCAAAGGAACCAACTGCTCAATATAAATTCAAAGAAATTACTCAAATTGTGGATGGATATTCTCACTTTTAGTAATGAATACATGAATAAATGTAGGAGAAATATATAAACCACAAAAATAAATAATCCACAATTACTCTGCATGACTTATCCGTCGTTTATGAGAAGCAATCAAAGAATCAAGGAAGAACTAAAAATTACCAAAGTCGAAAGGGGTCGCGGGGGGCGTCGGGGGGTGCGGGGGTCGCCGGAGGCCACGGGGGGCGTGGGGGGTGTCGGGGTCAATAAAAAATTACACCCATGAACATACAATAGAGAATTCTCACTAATCATATACCTAGGTATGAAATCCATACTATAAAACCATTCATGGAAAACCCAATACACATAATATGATATCATACCTTCTTTAAATAAAAAAATAATGATAAAGTGATGGTCAAGGTTTCTATAATGACATGACCTTTATTATAAGTTTCATGACCCATTTACTAAAACTCATTTCTCCATATCAACATAAATCTTAACATCACATTGGAGGCCTCATTATTGACCTTATAATGCATCCTTGACTTTGGTCAAATAAGAATAGGTGTAGATGTCAATATATTTTTTAGCTCATAAAATGAATCTTTTTATTTATCATCCCAATAAAAATTCACTCCATTCCAAGTCAATACTATATTTTTAATGAATATGTGAGAAAACTCCAAGATAATGCAAGAATAAGAAACCACATGACCAATGAAAATATTAATCTCAACAATATTAGTATGAATCTATTAAGAAATTATAGATTCTACTTTCTCAATATCCCCTAATATCCTAGATTTAGAGAACTCACGACCAAAAAATGTCACCTATTGATTATAGAAATAACATTTCAATATATTGGCATATAAATGATGATATCTCAATGTGTCTAAGAACATAACCAACTATTCTTCATGCTCCTCATATGATCATGATCATGCCGATATATCATTGATAAATATAGTCCCGAATGAAAAAAAGGATAAAAAATGGTTTCTCAAAGTTATAAATACATATGGTTTCTCCATTACCCTAAATAGAATTACCAAAAACACAAAATTACTATATAGTGTTTGAAATTCTATCTTGGACACACCTTTAGCTCAAACCTTTAACCGCTGATAACCTAATCGATGAAAAATATTCAAAATCCATAAAGAACCTCTAAACTGATTGAATAAATCATAAATTCATAGAAAAGGATACCAATTATTAAGAGTAACATGATTTAATTTATAATAGATAATATAAAATCAATAACTCACTCATGCAATATTGGTAAAAAGAAATGGATCACCCTATGTAGACACACTCAGATTAATAAATCCATTGGATTAAAGATCTCCCAACTAAATATTTATCTATATAATAAATCACCCAAATAGAACCACCATGTTTCCCCTAAAAAATCCAATACCCAACCAACCACTGGATAGCTACACCTCCTTTATAGCTCCACATATGAGACTATGATTCACAACATGTAAAGAAGGAGGAATTTTATTTACATTTTTGTGTTGTATATAATCTAAATGTTGACCAATATGGGAATATAGGGGATATTAAAGGAAAAAAGTAGGATATCCCTAAAAATTATCATGTACCCCATATAAATGATAAACCAAAAACATTAAATTCATTTTATAAAACATTACCTAAACCCATGGAATTTTCCTAAAACAAAATATAGATATTAAAAATTAAATAAATAATCAATATTTTCCATTAACTGTGTCCAAATATATAAACATTTCCATTTTTATAAAAAAACACCATAAAAACCCTTCTATTTTTAAAAAAGACTAAGGGATCCCTTATTAAATGTTTTCAACCATGAGTACTTCTTACCCTTGAGTAGACCAACTACCCAACCATTTCTATAAACCCTACCAAATGAGATGACACACCAATGGTTAATCTAGATTTATGTCATCCTAGTCTAACCAAATAAGGATCCCACACTAAAGTTTGAATCTTAAATAATGTCTAAGACCTCACCCAAAATCATCACATCAATATTATCAACCATATAAAACTTCATATAAATCTCTAAATTCAACTTTTTATGAAAATAAAATAATAAAAACATATAATGGAAAAATCAGGGGGGTATAAAGAAGTATATCCCAAGTGAATGAGAAAGATGTCATGGGGATCCCCCCACACCTTCCTATTATTTTATTACATCTATATATATAATCTATAATTACTATACAAATATCAAATGGGATCTTTGTACATAATATCTCTTAATTACTTAGGCTGTAATACTATTTTTTTCTTGAACCAACTTTGGGTCACCAATGACCTGGGCACTAGAGTTGGCCCATGAAATACCAAAGGCACACTCTTAATATCATTAGTCTAGATACTAGTTCTAATGAATCATATAGGAACTCATGGGAATTGGTTTTCAAAATAAATAAAATTAAGACTTAAGACTTCCAAACAAAAATATAAAATAACCACTCAATAAATCAGAGGTCCATGTTTCCGTGGAATGAGACAAAAAAACAAATATGTAGTACCTAATTAAGCATGATGAATATATAGGGAAACTATATAAATGGTTAAGAATTAAACTAAAAACAATAATATATATTTGAGGGGTCACCGGTGGTCGAGGGGGGGCACAGGGGGGTGCGGGTTTCGCCGGAGGGCTTCGCCGGAGGGCACGGGGGGTGTGGGTTTCACCGGAGGGCTTCGCCGGAGGGCGCGGGGAGTGCGGGGGTCACCGGAGGGTGCGGGGGGCGCAGTGGTCGCCGAGGCCGGGGGGGATCGGGGAGGGTTTTGGGAACGCGGTCAGGGAGGGGGAAAGGGTCGCGGTGTTTCTGAAATAATTTGGGTTTCGCGGTGGTTCATTAAAAACTGCCGCGAAACCTTCACTGAAAATGTTTAGCGGCGGTTTTCTGAACCGCCGCCACAAAACCGCCGCTAAACCCAGTTTTTTTGTAGTGTCCAATGGCCATATTGACCAATGATCATATAATGGTCGAAACCTGATTGTCACATTTGAAATTATACTCATTTATTTATTAAAGAGACATATTTATATTTAGTACAAATTAATATAACACACATTTTAGGGAACATTTATTATTCAAAAAGGTCCGGTCATTACATTCTTCCCCCCTCAAGAAATTTCATCCCCAAAAATTCAACTTGTTATTTATGCTAAGAATAGGAGTGGGTAATTTTTCTTCATTTTATCCTCTGATTACCACATAGCTTCTTCTTAGTTTTGGTTCCTACACAACACTTAAACAAGGTGGGTAGTCTTGTTGTGTATAACCTTGTCCCTACAGTCCAAGATATCCACCGATTAATCCTTAGTAGATAGGTCATGTTCCAGTTGTACCAATTCAGGATTTAGTACATGTGAATGGTTAGGTATATACTTTTTCAAGAGATATACGTAGAATACATCATAAACATGAGCTAGATTTTGAGGAAGTGGAAGCTGATAGGACACTGATCCTATGCGATCAAAAATTTCATATGGTCCAATGTACCTAGGGATGAGCTTCCCTTTCTTCCCGAACTACATGACTCTCTTCCAAGGTTAAATTCGAATGTAGAATTTTCACCAACATCAATCTCCAAGTCCCTTTTATCGTTGTCAACATAGATCTTCTGCCGACTTTAAGTATCCTTAATGTGTTGTTGGATGAAATAAACCTTTTCTTTCATCTCTTACATAAGATCAGACCCAAGAAGATTTCTCTCACCATATTCATCCCCAAAATTAGGAGTTCTACATTACTTCCCATATATAGATTCATAGGGTGCCATTTGAATATTTTAATGGAAGCTGTTGTCGTATGAAAACTCAATTAATGGGATATGTTGATCCCATACACCTCTAAATTCCATGAATCATGTTCTCAACTTGTCATTGAGTGTCTTAATAGTTCTTTCAGACTGGAAATTAGTTTGGGGGTGATAGGCTATACTAAAACTTGTTGTAACCAAAATTCACATCTTATAAACTATTCAAATAGCCTCTCCTTCATTAGAGTTTTCAATATAACTGTTATATGAACTTCAGGCTCCTTTTTAATTTTGAAATATATCAAAATATCATCAATAAAAACTACCAAAAATTTATCAAGGTAGTCCTTAAAGACTCTATTAATCAAATATAAAAATAGTAGGAGCATTAGTCAATATAAATGGAATAAAAACAAACTCATAATGACCATATCTTGATTGGAATGTGGTCTTTGGAATATCTTCTTTTTTCACCCTCAATTTTTGATAACCAGATCAAAGATCAATCTTGGAGAAGAATTTAGCCCCATGAAGCTGGTCAAATGAATCATCAATTCTTGGAAGAAGGTACTTATTCTTCACTATGATCCCGTTAAGTTCTCTATACCAAATGGATAACCACATTTATCCATCCTTCTTCTTTACAAAAAAAATAGGTGCTCCCTAAAGAGACACACTTATCTGAATAAACCGCTTATCCAAAATATCTTAGAGTTGTTTCTTTAATTCCTCCATCTCCACATTTTCTATTCTATATGGGTTTTTATATAATATTGGATTTAGGAATACGTTCAATGGATAACTCTACCTCTTTTTCTTAGTGAGGTCCATGTATCTCCTTAGGAAATACGTCGATGTATTCCTGAACAATGGGGACATTCTATATTTGTATACTTTCATTTCCTTCTTCATATTTACTGATAATCTCTACAAAGAAGGCTACAGGTGGCGCTTCTTTAAAAAGATCTGGTTGATATATCTCTCCTTTTAAAATAATATTAGGTTGTTCATTGAAGACTATTAATATTTCCTTACTTCTGTAGTTGATCGTAGAATTATATTTTGAGAGCCAGTCCATCCCTAGTATAATGTCTAATTCTAACTTGGGAATGAAACCTAGATTTATGGTGAGATTGTGCTCGAATAAGTGAATACTATAGTTTCTATACATTTTTTATGCTTGGATAATCCCTCAAGGAGTATTTACTGATAACTCTACTTATATAAGTTTAAGGATTGATTCTATATTCTTTGAAAACTTGAATGAAATAAAGGAATGTGTAGATCGAGAATCAAACAAAGTCCTTTCTATCATTGAAGGAACAATGAGAGTACCTGACACCACATCATTTGAAGATTCAAATTAAACCATCGTTATAGAAAAAGTATGACATTACTCCCATGGTATATGCTATGTTTAATGGTGATTCCCATCTATTAACTTTGGAATTGGATAGTGATTGGAAAAGTTCCCAAGCTATTCACACTTGAAGCATTGGACTTCAGGTAGGGCCTGCATCATCTTCCCTTTATAGCAAGTGTTGATAAGTTGATGCTTCACCTCACTATGATAGATTAGAGAAATATGGACATCACTTCTACACTTGTAACAGTTACCACTCCCAAGAAAGTAGTTCCCTAAATGTTTCTTCCCACATTTGTTGCATGTGGGAAGTTTCAATTGCTTTACACCTCTTCCTTGATCAAATATCCTCCACAAGTTTGGATCCCAAATATCTCATTTCATTCAATCTATGGGAATATTATCGCTCTCTAAACTCCAATTCAAATTTCATATCACTCCTCAAGATCTCCTTATAGTTTTCATAGTCTAGGTTGGCTAAATTCTTCCATATATGGGGTCTTAGTACACCAAAGAATTTATCAAACTTCCCATTAGGATCCATGAAAAATCTAGAGGTATAATGGGAAAGTCTTGTGAAGTTCATCTCATAGCTTCCCATAGATTTATTTTCCTTCTGCTTTAGCTCTAATAATTCCATCTCCATTTTTGTTCCCATTGAAAGGGGGAAATATTTTTTTAAAAAGGTTCCCCTAACCTCTTACCACTACATATCTTCAATATCCCCTCTTGGATTCATATTTTTAACCAGTTTCCACGACTGATTAGCTTCTCCCTCTACATGGTACACAACCAGGATGAATTTATTTTTTCTAAACAACAGAGTACAAAAAAGTTATTTTCTATAGAAATTATCTATTGTTCAGAAATCAATGGATTGATAGATCCACTAAAAGAAGGTGGTTGTTGATACATAAAGGACTCAACAGAAATTTTTTCCCTTTGAGGTCAATCTAATCTCTTAGTTCTATTAAATTTATTTTTCATAACTCAAGTCAGTTGATTCATCATTTTGAAGAATTTTTCCATTCCATCTTCCATTGAAAGGCCATTAGTTCCTGGTCTGTTGTGCTCACCATTTACATGAATTCTCCTATTTCCCACAATTTCTATTATGAAGAAAACCTAAGTGAGAAATGTGTTTCATTTAATAATATTATAATTATAAATAAATTTCATGACTTAAAACATCATGCTTAAATATGTTATTCTATAACAATAACTACATTTTCTATAAATCCTTCGTAATGGTTTATAAAAAATCTTGAAATTAACCAAACATATCCCCTGGGAGTGTCAAACCAGAAGTGAAAAAAGACATGTTTTGTGTACCTAGATACGCTAAGTCAGGCATGAGGCACCTTGTTAGAGTTTTTACCCCTTGGAACATCTATGCTAAAGCCACATCCATCTGTTCATATCCATACATGTATTTCTTTTCTTAGAAAACACTTACATAATATTTCACCAAAATACCAGTATGTTTTTATTATACTTAATCATTTATATAGGGTTATTCTGAATGTTTTAAATCCTTAATTTCCATAAATAACTAAACCATCTTTTGATACCAACTATGGAATGCCACAATATTATTACATATTTGTTTCATTACATTGTACAAACATATGATCTTTTAAAGTTTAGTTTCTTAGAAAAAGGAACATAATACATGAAAACTAAAAACATTATTCTATTAGATTTTAAAGTATTCTTAAAGGTTCATACTAAGTACATTAATTTCATCTCATAACCTAGGGACATACATCAAAAGAAAGGGTGAACATAAGGCCCAATAAGGGAATGCTAGGGAAACAATTTACATGTGATATTGAGGAAATTTAATGAGAACATGTAAAATATCATTGCAACATGAAAAAGAGAACATGAGGTATATCATAAATAAAATAATATGAATCATAAATTTTAAATGTGTCTAGGAAATTTATTTTATACATTTATAAGCATATCACTATGGTTTGTCACTAAGGCATCAAAAAAATTACCAAGGTTATTCACCAAGGTATCGTAAAACATGTCATATCTAGAGATTAAGTTCTTTCCCCAATGAATTGGATTGATATCAGGGATCAACATTAATATGTCTTAATTTTCATGTTATTCACATAGATCATAATGAAACATCTCAAAAATAACCTACAGAGAATAAAATAAATGGATTTCATATTAAAATCACGGTGTTTTAAAAATATCCAAAAAACCTGATCATTATGTCATTTATAACCCGCATAAAGTGAATGAGGTTTTTATGCATGTAAATTACAGAATAAAATAAATCATTTTTAAATATTGTTGAATAAACCTAGAAAACAACGAGTATTGGTTATTTACATAAAGAAAATAAAAGTTTTTTTGAGAAAAAGAGAGAAATTTTGAGAAGAAAATCCAGTAGTATAACAGGTATGAAACATGGTTTTAGAAAACATTAAAAAGAAATGGTGAAAGGGCCTCCAATTCATAAAAAAAAATATTAATTGTATAGAATAAAATGTACATAATAACATAGAATGTACATTTGAAAGACATACCACATACAAAGTGAACTTGAAAGGAAATGAGAAGTTAAGATTAACCATTCCTTAAAGAGTAACTCCTAAAACCATAATATTGGGACCTTGGGGGGGATTGAGGTAACATTGTGAGGTAATAATATCATATATTAATGGAGGATGAATTGGGAATGAAATATAATGGATAAATGGGTGGGTATTTATAGAAAAAGTCATGGATTTTTTTATTGTTTTCCTTGGACACCTCGGTAGTGGTATTTGAAAAACCATAGGCTTTCCCATGATATTTATCCACGATATTGTCCACTTGGCACACATATTATGTTATTATAATCCATAGGATTCGACAATAATTTTATATTACATATTACATAATTATGATGTCATTAATCATACCGAAAAACTCAAACTGTATTTTTTCTATTAATCGAAAAACATAATATTTTAGAAAATTTTCATAAATTCACCCTAACCTAATTTCAACATAGTGATTTCAAAAATGATTTTTATTTTATCATAATAATTCTATAATTATGGGAAATTATGTTTTAAAAAGAAAAATCCTTATTTATTAAAAAAACAGTGGATAGAAAATGTATAGTAAAATGCAAAGTAAAATTTATAACACTTGAAAAATTAAAATTATTTGATCATTTAAATTTACATAATATCATTTTAAGAATAAAATTTCATTAATATAATTTTTATTCATAATATCGTAGTTAATTATAAATATTTATATATTCTATGAAAAGTACAATTTCTGTCTAAAAAAACAATTTATCAAATTCATCTTGTTTTTAAGAAAAACTATTTCCAAAATGGAATTGATGGAATAAAAATTTTATTTACCCAAAGGGATTATGAATTAAGTAACAAAGTCATCGACACATAACCCCTTATAATATCCGTATACAACATAAGGGTGAGGTGTGTGATGATGATATATTCTTGGGGTGACTCAGATAACATCGCTCGAGTGGTAATTTCCACTAACATGAACTTCTCCTGTAGGTGATTTCATTTAAGATTAACATGTCGAAGCTCAACTTGGGCTTGGTCAAGAGTGAATCCCTATGAAGCTCCCTCCCTCCCAAGTTCTGAAAAATGGGCATCATATGACACGTCTCTATTGGATGAGTCCATCAACTCTTCTTTCTGCATTAATTTTCCTTTATCATTTATACTTATAAAAAATAATTATAACGTTAAAATCATTAGGACGAGTATAGTTTTTAATTATCATAATTGACCAACGATCATATAATGGTCGAAACCTGATGGTCACATTTCAAATTATACTCACTTCATTATTAAAGAGATATATTTATGTTGAGTATAAAATAATATAACACACATTTTTAGGAAAATTTTATTATTAAAAAAGATTGGGTTGTTACACCTCCAGTCAGGATCCTATGGCATACGGGGATACTTTTTTGAGGTCAGGTGACCAACCATCTTAGGGAACCACTTAATGGATTCCATGGTAGGATTCTACAAAGTGTTATTAGAGGCTCTTTTTTCTTTTATCTTACTATTTGAGTATTAGACCCATGACTAGGATTTATCATAACTTGGTAATGAGATTGTACCTGGGTGTAGCTAACCCACGTACAGGGGAAACCCAAATTTATTGGGATTGGTTGTTGTTATTGGATTGTTCCTATTAAAATTTTACTGATTTCAAAAATGGGTGCTGCACATATTTTGTGATGCTATTACTGATAATGTTAATATGGGAGTATTTTTCCTTAGATAGGTATAGAAAATATGTATCATCTCGTCCATCATATTAGGCACTTAAGGATTTACATGTCATACATTATTCCATGCCATATTTATATTACTATATGCATCATCTGATTTACCTATGATTTTTGTGAGTGACTTGATTATTATATATGTAAACATGATAACATTTATTACAGGTATAACATAATTGGATTAATTAAATTGTCTACATCAATATAAAAAATGTTTTCCCCAATATATTAATGATGAAACCTTAATTTACCAATTATTCCATGTTTGATCCATGAACCATTGGTTCTATAGGATGAAACATTATATTATTTTGATTACATGAATGAAAATTATAATTTATGAAGCATGTAATTCTATAAGTTGGAAATGGTATTTCATTTAATAAAATCATTTTGCACGACCTGTTATATCCTGATACCAGATGTAAAGTTCAGGTCACTGTTACTTGATGAACCAATTGCAATTTATGAAGTGTATGAGCCTTTATAAATTTGGAATGATGATGCATCTAACTGGACTATGATTTATATACATAAAAATGAGTATAAAACTATATAAAACTAAAAATTAAATGAAATTTTACCACTAAATGGGGATTCTAATTGAAAAGTAAATATTGTTTTCCTATATACCATGCAATTGACACTCCATATACTATAACCTCTATTGTATTAAATGAGACCTTGTCCCTGAAACGACCTTAGTAGTGGGTAGTAGGTAGTGTCTCATGTGACTTATTTGACTCTTTCTTATCACCTAGACCTGAATTTAAGAGCAAATAGGGAGGTGTGACTCATTTATAGGGTGGATTTGTACCTGCCCTTTCTTGTTATCTTACTTATTATCTGTTGTTAAATATTATTTGTGGCATTAGATTGACAATTGTAGAGTTATGATAACATGATGTGCTCAAGTCTTATTCTAGGAGGGAGGATAATACCATCCTCCAAAGGTGGTGGGACCTGATCCACCGGTACTACCTCCTGTAGTGACACTAGAGGAACCTCCTATTGATCATCCACTAGGAACCAATTCTTAGTTCTGAGATATCTTCATTCATTTCATGTGGTCTGTACAGAGAGCTCTAAGGCCTACCCCTACTATGGAAGAGTTGACAAGGGAATTAAAACAACAACATCCTCCCACCTTCTCTAGGGATTGTGGTCCTCATACCATTGAATCATTTATTGAGTCCATGTTATAGATCTCTGAGTATATAGAGATGTATCTAGAGAATAGGTTTAATCTTGCTAACTACATGTTCCATGTATCTGTTAAATGTTGGTGGGATGTCCTCTCTTAGGATGATCGTCACCAGGGTATGGTTTGGCCGGACTTCCAAATAGCCTTCTATGGAAACTTCATTCCATGGATGTTGAGAGCCAACTCCACTAGAGAGTTTTTTCACCTATAGTAGGGTGCTATGGTTGTGATGGAATATTTATCTCATTTCACCGAGCTTCAACATTTCGCACAGACACTGACCTATAATGAGATGATGACTATAAGATAGTTTAAGGATGACCTTGAATATGACATCTGATTGTAGGTGAATCTTTTTCAGATGACCACCATTTTAGAGATACAAAACCAGACCCTTATCATAGATCATAAATTGAGGGAATCTAGTAATGTGAGCTAGGGAAGTATAGCATCAAGATTGGGAGATGGTTTCTCCAGCGTCAAGAAGTTTCATTTCGAGGTTGATCACAGGGGAAGCATGAGCTAGATGACACACACTAACAATTATGTGGCATGTCACCATTGTAGTAGAGCGGCCATAAGAATCCCCAATGTTCAAGGAACCCAATGGAGTGCTGAGCATGTGGAAGGATGGGTCAAAATCATCTCTTTTACTAATTTTTCTCTCCAGTACCTAGTGAGAAGGGATCTATACCAACACTACATTCGATTAAATGATTCATAAATCCATGTCAGTCTAGGATATGGGATACTATCATATGATCTAGCCGATGAGGTGGACGTGTCAATGGTTTTTAAGATTCATAGGTTCAACACTAGCAAATTAGACTTACTTAGTCTAGTTAGGTTTCATCTAAGGGCAATGGATCTGGCAATAACTATGCAGTGCAGCTTACTCCTGAGGAGTAGAGTCCAAATCCTTCAACAGTTTGAGGTACTATTCTGGTATCCTCAACATTAGTATCTTCTTTATTTGATATAGTTGATTCACACACTTTTATATCTAAAATAATTATGGAAATTATAAGCCTCAAAATAGAATAATTATGTGGTATGATGACTCTTGACACACTATTAGGGGTTCAATCAAAGAGTATATACCAATGTAGGGATTTCCCGCTTAAGGTCAACATATATCTATTCATATGGAATCTTTTTGTCCTTAAAATTAATGAATTTTATTTCATTCTTTGTATGGACTTTTTGGTTCCATACCACACCCATATTGATTGCTATAACATGAGGGTTTACTTTACATCACCCAAAGGTAGCACCTATATTCATAGAGGTGAATGGAATTCCCAAGAGGATTAAATTGGGCCCGAAAATTGTGGGTTGGGTTGAGTGACAGACCAGATGGCCAGACTCTTTATGAGTGGTTTGGGGATGTAGCGTATGGAATTTCATCATATGGTGGATCATTTTAGGAAATTATTCCCTAAACCCTGGTTTTCCACCTATTATATTGTTAGAGTTCACCATTGAGCTAGTTATAGAAGCAGAACTAGTTTCTATTATTCCCTATAAGATGGCACCTATAGAGCTTTAGGAACTCAATATGTAGTTAGAAAACTTAGAAAAAAATGGTTTTATATGGCCCAATACTTCATCATGAGGTTCAACTATCCTTTTATTCAAGAAGTCAGACTATACCCTCATTTTGTTTCTGGATTACCGCCAGTTGAGCTAGCTTATGGTTAAGAATCAATATCCAATGCCTCGTATAGATGACCTCTTTGACCAGCTCTGAGGAGCTATAGTTTTCTCTATGATCTATTTGAGTTTAGACTAACATTAGGTGTATCTGAGACTATTATATATACCACATGCAATGTTATATAGTAGATATAACTTGTATTAGTTTTTGGGTATGTTGTTCAACCTTACAAATGTGCCATATGTTTTTATGGATTTAATGAATTGGGTTTTCTACCCATACCTAGATTCATTTGTGGTAGTATTAAATAGATGATATATTGTGTATTCTCATTCTACATGACCATGCCAAGAATCTTGAGATCATATTGAATACACAGATAGAGAATCATCTATATGATAATCTCACTAAATACTACTTATGAATTGATTTGTTTCATTTACTAGGTTATATCATCTTAGAGTTAGGAGTGTTTATTGACTGATGGAAGGTAAGTTCCATGGTTTCCTAGGATAATCCCAAGAATTTCTCAGACAAATGAATTTTATTAGGGACAACAGGATATTATAGGTGTTTTATTTATGAATTCTCACACCTAGAAGTGCCTCTTATAGGTTTGACTAAGAAGGGTGTGAATTTATTGTGGTCAGAATCTTGTGGTACATCCTTTCATGATTTAAAAGGGATACTGAATTCAACAATGATCTTGATTCCACTTGAGCTGGTAAGGATCTATATAATTTATTGTGATGTTTTAGGAATTAGCCTGGGATCAATTTTGATGTAGGGAGATCGAGTTGTAGTATATGAGTCCTTCCAGTTCAGAACTCATGAGTAGAATTACCCGACACGTGACTTTGAGCTAGCAGCCATGGTTTATGATTTTCACTACTGTAGAAATTACACACTGGGAGATAAATTTTTTGTATACACGGATCATAATAGTCTCAAATAAATTTCCATGTAATGTGACTTGTATCTTAGGTAACTCAAGTGTGTAGAGTATCTTCATTCAGTCGATTTTGATATTGCTTATACACTTGGAACGATAAATGCAGCAGCTGACAGCCTAATCCCAAAGACCCAGACACAAGCCATCTTAGAGGATAGTTGTGAGTGGAAGTTGATGGATCTATTTTCTGAGATGCACATTGAGGTTCGGGAATATAATTGGCAACCTATTTTAGAATATTTGGCAGTGGCATACTCTACTGTAGAATGGGTATGGTTGAGATATATTTTTTCGATCCTGAAGGATTAGTACTGAGGGAAAGTGTCTCATGTGATAACCCACCACCTGGTTGGGTTATTGACAAGGTTGAGATTTTATACTTATACAGAAGTATCTGGGTCTCATCAAAAATACAAGAGAGTTGATGTGGGAATATCATGCATCTATTTGGGTAGTTCAACATGGGATTACCAATATATACCAAGATATACATCATTATCATTTGTGGTTAGGTATGAAGATGCATATTATAGGTTTTATCACACGTTTCTCCACCTATCAGTAGGTGAAGGAAGAGTACTAGTGGACTATAAACTTTTATGGTCACTATCCATTCCTATGTGGGAATGGGATGACATCACTATGTACTTTGTGACGAGTCTTCTAAGATTCTCTTGGTGTAGTGACACAATATGGGTGATTATACATAGGTGTATCAAGGTCAAAAACTTTATACCTATCCAAATGAACTTATTAGTTGATGATATTGGGAGGATTTATATTTGGGATATTGTAAACCTTTATGGTGTTCCCAATTCCATCGACATGGATCAAGACACCTGGTTTTCGTCATGGTTTTCTTAAGGGTTACAGAAAGAACTAGATTCACAAGTTCTCTTGAGTACAACACATCACCCTTAGACTGAAGGTCAGTCCAAATGGATGATACGGGTGTTAGAGGACATGCTCCATGTATGTGTCCTTGATTTTGGAGGTTTGTGGGAGAAAAAATTACCTCTTATTGAGTTTTACTATAATAAAAGATTTCAACCAATGACTCAGATGACTTCATATAATCCCCTTTATGGTAGGTCATGTCGTTCACCCGTGTGCTAGTTAGAGGTAGGTGATGAAACACTACTAGGTCCTCGTCCTATTTAGGAGACTTCAGAGAAAGTATAACTGATTTAAAAATGTATGACTATAGCTCAGTCCTGGTATAAGTCTTATATCAATCATCATAATCGACCATTGGAGTTCAAGGTGGGACATTGGTTCTTTCTGTATGTTTTTCCTAAATTGGGTCACAGATAGATTCAGAGATAATTCATGTTATCGCCTTGTTATGTTGGGAATTTGGATATCTTAGAGAGAGTTAGGCCAGTAGCATATCAGTTGGATTTACCTCATAGGTACCAGGGCATGCATGTCATCTTCCATGTATCATATATTCACTATTATCATTCTGACATATCTCATTCTGTTGATCCTAAGGATTTTTATCTTGATGTAGATTTATACTTTCATGAGTATTCTATATATATTGTTGATTATAGCATGAGAGCTCTCTATGACTGGTCAGTTCCTCTGGTATGAGTGCTATGGAAGCACAATCGTGTATATAACGAGACCTAGATGAGAGAGGCATATGTATATGATCATTATCTAGAACTTTTATCAAATGATGTTTTACCACCCTCATAAGAGAAACCCAGGTACAATTTGTTTTAAGGAGGGTAGGTTGCAATGTCCTAAATTTTCGTATGAGGTATGGGAATTTTAATTTTTCAGTCCAACCCCTATTGAGTTTTCTTTTCAACCTAGACCCTATAAATTAGGCCTTTAGAACAGTCTGTTTTCATTGGGGAGGAAATTAGAAGGGTTCTAGAGCCTGGATTTAGGATAAATACGTGGTGTGTATTAAATAAAGGACATTTATTGGGTTGGATATACCCTTTTCATGCCATGAACTAGTTTTTCCCAGGAGCGGAAAACCATAGTTTGACATGCCTTTAAAATGTTTCACACTGTGTAAATACCCAATATCACTTTTTTAAAAAAAGGGGTAGGGTAACATTTTGAAAGAACCCTCTACCTTGCCTAGCATGTTTCATTCAAGAGATCCCCCTCCACACCTAAGCAAGGTTCATTCAGTTCTTCCTTATCTAGACTCTGTTTCTTTTCCCATTAGTTGAGTTGGATAACTAACAGTAATCTCTCCCCTCCTCTCCCTTCATGAAGTTATTTATATTGATATCTTATGTTCTTTTATAGTGTTATATCATGTTACTATTTTTCATAGAATTTGTTTGTTTTGATGATTTATCCTGTTTAATCTCAATTCAATGGCCGATACTGGATGAGGAGAGTGCTACAATCTTAAGGTAGGAGGTTTAGTTATTCTTTCATAATGTCTCATTGAATTTTATCACGTGTTTTTGTGTAATGTACCAGAATCCTCCATTGAAACGTCCATAAAGTCTATTAAATTAAATAAAATGTATTTCTATACGTAATATGGTACAAGATAACAGTGAATCAACATCGTTCGTTAATCTCATTGATCTGAGCTACCCCAATGGGTGTGCCCTTCCTTAAATGATTAAAATCCTCATGTGTATATGGAATTAAAAACCAATTGAGATGTGTGTTTTCCCTTGTAATAAATAATTTGGAATGTGAAATGATCTAAGTAAACTGATTTTCCATGTGTTAGGCCTATGTACTTTATTCCATAGCTTGAATTACTTGGACAAAATAAATTATAAAACTTGATTAAAGTGTGAATGATTTAATGCCTTGTTGAAATGGTATGAGTTCTTAATAACTAAACCATACCTTCATACAAATCTGAGAGCAATTCAATGGTCTTGATTTAAGGATGCCTTAGATGGGATCATTGGGATTTATAATTAGAGCTTGTTATGGATTGTAAATACACCGGGAGCGATACTTGGATTCTTTATAGAATGCCTTAGATGGGCTCACCCGGTGGATTACTTACCTAACCATGAGAGAAAACAGTTCCCTAGGAGAGTCACCTTGGATTAGGTAAGGGAAAATATGGTTATACCATTCCATGAGTGATACTCGGTCCCCTATGTGATATACTGGGGATAGGCTCAGTGGGTTATGCATTACACCATGCCGAGAGTGATACTTGAGATTACTTTTATGTATCACCTTGGATGGAATCTTATGGTGTTGGGTATTTATAGTGCTCCTAGAGTGATACTTGTTATTCCTTTTAAGAACCACCTAGGATGGGTTCAGGTTTCCTCTTATTAAATTATAAGGATAAATTTTATTAAATTCTAAAATTTAAAATATTAACCCTAGGATGCGTACACAAATCCAAATAACATGTTAGACTCATTCTATTATTGATGCTAGAATAAATATGAACATTTAATTACATCCATATCATATACATGCCAGTTGATATTGGTTTTATGATATACTAATTAGGTTTAAGTAGGAAATATCGATCGAGTATCCCATGAGGAACCTAGTCTGATGTGTTTTATTTATTTACTACCTTACATTTATATGTACCTGCACACTGCTCGTTTTATATGCATAGATTGGATTGTTCTATACACTACTAGTGTTGACTTACTATGTTTATCTCAAACACTGTTCATTGAAACTATGATATTTGAAAAAATTTCATGATTGCAGTTATAGATTAAGGGAAGCGTCTTCCTTTCGATGCTTGATTTTTGGCACTATGATGGATTATAGGATTAGAGGACCAAACCTACGCTTCAAATGCTATTAGAGGAATTTTTTTTGTCATTTTGTATTCCTGTTTATCATGTTGTATATACTTATATCCTTATATCACCGTGTACTTCCTTTTTTGAATAGCATCATTACATGATCATCACTTTTGTATATGATACTGATTCAACTTCTGCCTATTTATTTTTTTGTATGGTTTACTATTCTGCTTCTTCTTATCTATTATTGTTTCCACTACTTGGCATATTTATTTACCATTTTTCTATAATCTAATTCATGAAAGCATAGTCTCCCCATGAAAAAACCCTAGACCCTCACTACCAGTCGGTAACCTTTGGTGTATGAGGAGGAACGCTTGATGTCATGTGTCCAACCATCTCGGGGCATCGCTTAGTGGCTTCCGGGGAAAGACACTTCATATTTAATTTTATTTAATTATATATATATATGTATATATATATGTTTATAATTATATATATTTATGGATATTTATTTGTATTTATGTATATTTATGTTTATTTATATGTATATTTATATTTATTGATATTTATAAATATTCATATGTATTCATATGTATTTATATATTTATATATTATGTAGATATATATAGTTATATTTATTTTTATTTTTATTTATATATATACATGCGCCTTTAAATATATTTATGTTAATCTCTTTATATTTATAGATAATTTTATGTATTTATGTATTTATGTATATATATATATATTTATAGTTATTTATATATATTATATGGGTATATATATACTATTATATTTCATTAAATATATATATATATTCATATGTATTTATATATATATTTATGTAAATTTATTTATATTAATATAAATTTTAACATATTTATATTTATTTTTGAATATTTATAAACATTAATTTATACTATGTTGATATGTATACATATATTTATATATAATTATATTTTTATATGTATGTATTTATGAATTTTGAATAAATATATGTACACATTTTTAGGCATTTAAATTTATTTATCTATCTATATATATAAGTATATTAAAGTCCATTTAGTAACAACATGAAGGACTTAGTGAATTCGTAATGGTTTTGCATATTAACCAAGAAGTAAGAGGTTTAAAAGTCACCCTAAAAATATATATTCTCAGGATGTAAGAGGTTCAAATATCACTATACATCCATATATATGCATGATTTTACAAGGAAGGCCTAGGTTGGGGAGAGACTGTGATAAATAATAATAAAGAATAAAGAATAAAAAATAAAAATAATAAAAATAATAAATAATATTAAAAAAATTAAAAAAATAACAAAAATTAAAAAATTTCATGAAAAGTTTCCCTACACATGAATACAAGGAACTTTTAGAAAATAGCATCCATCATTTATTTGTAGTTTAAACTGCTAGTAAATTCCAAAAAACCTCCACTTAACCCCCTTTTTCTAGTAGTGAAATATCACTTGTACCTATATTTTTATAATATGATTTTGGAATTTTTGATGTATAGAATATTTTATACCTTCATAAAAAATGAATTTTTTATATTAGAATATATCATATTTAATGTGTAATATTTATGAAATATATTTACCTTAAAATTTTTATATCTTCATGTAATTTAATATCCCAAATCATAAAATATATGGGATTGATAAAAGATATGTTTTTACACCAAACAAAAAATTTAATCGATAAAGAAAAAATATAATATTTTGATGAAATTTTATTGAAATTACATGAGAAATATTATTAGAAGATTGTTTTCTCTACATAAATAAACATGTACCATTACAATACAACTTTTTAATGAATTATTTATTTACAAAACATCTTTTATCTTTAGATAAAATATTGTTTCTTTGACAGAACAAAACACATTTGGAGAGAGCATGTTAAATTTACGGAATATATTTTTTATAATGAATATTTTATATTGTAACACAATTTAATCTCATTGAACATCCGCTATATAGATATCACATAATATATAATTCTATACCAAACATAGAAGTTAACAACCATGGAAAAATAATTTTTTTGATGACATATTTTATGTATAAAACATGATATATCATCATAGAAGATTATATTTCTGCACAAAACATAACATCTTCTCACATAATATAATATTTTTATGATATTTTTTATGTATAAAATATTTTGTATCTTTAGACAATATGATTATTTTATATTTCAACCATTGGGTTGGTTTGTCTGAATTCTTTAAATTAAAAGTTGTATGTAAGTCATGTAGAGGACCTTGAAGTATACAGAGATGACTAGTGAATTATCCTATAGATTCTAGAAATATAAGGGCTACACTATAACTACAAGTATCACTCTATGAATGAAGTTGAGGTTTGAAGGATTTGGAAAAGCACTATTAAGGGAATTGTAATGGTTGGGACCTCTCTGGTAAATTACTTTACTGAAATCTGGTGTTTGAGGTGTTTTGGGAGGTCAAGGTGACTTATGACCCACACTTTTCCAAATTTACAGACTGTTCAATGATACTGCCTCATAGATACTATCTCATAGATACTATCTCACAGAGACTGTCTTAGATAGATTGTCTCATAGAGACTGTCTCATAGAGGCTGTGTCACAAAAATGGTGTCACAAAAATAGTGTCATAGAAACAGTGTCACAGAAATGGTGTCACAAAAACAATGTCATAGAAACGGTGTCAGAGAAACTATATCATGAAAAGTGTTTCATGAACTGTTTCATACACTACTACAAAAACGGACTATATCAGCCCTAAAAAAGGGCTTTAACAGTGCTAAAAAAGCATTGTAAACCTCAGCGCTCATATAGGGGGGGGGTCCCTTTTATCAATGCTCCAAAAAGCGCTGATAAAGGTCAACAAAATTAAAAAAAATTAAAAAAATTTAAAATAATGTGGGGAGTGCTTTTATCAGCGCTTCACACCCCGTTTATCAGTGCTAGAAATAAATAAATACAAACATACATAGATGTATAGAACACACAGACACAGACAGATACACACACACACAAACACATATATATTTACGAGTAAATACATATATATGTGTATTTGAATAGCCATAGAATGTACTTATAATATTAGTTTTAAATACATTTATGAAAATAATATGTTTTTGATGTGTGTTTATAAGTAAATAAATAAATACATAAATATATACATATATAAAACACACAAACACACACATAGACACACACACACACATATATATATTTACGAATAAATACATATATATGTGTTTATGAAAATCCATAGAATGTTAAAACGACTATAACATACAATCTAGAATTCCATTTCAACTCCAAAAACAGTAAAATCGAAGAAAATGAAACAATATTCGATATGATATGTGGTACAGGCATAACAGACATTTGGATTAGAAGTTATACTTGTTTGAATGTTAACAAATTGGGGTATCCCGACTAAAAACTCAGTTTCGGAGACCTTATGCGACTTTTTGGGCTTGAAAAATGTGACACAGGCTTTGCCTCAGTCACTAGTGCGTAGAGCTCGTCGCATGCTTTGATTTGAATTGCGGTAGAGCTCAAACAGACACCCAGATCAAAAGTTATGGCCGCTTGAAGTTTGAGTTATATTTTCAAATTATTTTAAATCTTTTATTAATTGTTTTTATTTTTTATGTCCTCAAATTGTTATTAAATGATTTTTAATCGATAATAATTAAAAAATTATAAATTAATAATATTTTCAAAAAACATTTTAAAGCCATTTTCACTATATTTATTATATATTAAAGGTAATTGTATATTTATACATATCAATGACATATCTAAAAAATATATATTGTATTTATATGGATATAAATATACATATATAAAAAAATATTATTTTTCATGAAATTTTTTTTTTTGAAACTTAACATTTATCAGCGCTCAGGAAAAGCGCTGATAAAGGGGTCCCCTTTATCAGTGCTAAAAAACGCGTTGATATAGGGGGGTCCTTTATGAGCACTAAAAAAGCACTGATAAAGGGGGCCTTTATCAGCTCTTTTTTTAGCGCTGATAAAAGCGACCCTTTAGCAGCGCTTTTTTTTAGCGCTGATTAAGGCCCCCTATATCAGCGCTTTTTTAGCGCTGATAAAAGTGAAGCGCATCCCTGGCCCATTTTTTTAGTAGTGATATTTCCATTTCCATATTTCTATATTTTTCCAGTTTCATCGATTTAACATTTTCTTCAATGAAAAACGCATTAAAAGACATGTTTTAAGGGATTTAAGTCCAATTTAAATCCCATAACTCCTATATTAATTTTCCTAAGGTTTGGGATGCCTTTAATTTGTTAACCTGCGTGGTTTAATGCCATCCACTTTTAATGGAAAATCTAGCATATCTTAAACCATTACAACCATAAATATTCTGATGGAATGAGATATCATTCTCCCTTTTTCTTCCTCCTTGTTCTCAAGTGTGAGATGCTTGATCCTTTCCTGCTTCTCATATGATTAGTGTGATCAACCCTTAATCCTTGGATCGTTTCTCCTTGAAGTTTCTTTCTGCTAAATATGCACCACCAGTTTTGGTTCAACCAAGAAATATCGATCAATCTTCGATATAAGGTATGATCTATCATCATTCTTCTGGGTTCCGCTACTTAAGTATATCCTTTCCTATTATGGAATGATATCTCCATTTTCCTAGTGGACTTTTCTTAGGTGTTGGATAGTGTGGTGGTGTCTCTGTATCCTTGGGTGGATGCAGTCCTCAAGGAGAGGTGACTGTGATCTATTTTGTTGGTTTGTTCTCGTGCAAAGAGCATCACAAACCTATTGTGGTTGGGGATTTGTGGCTTCTCTATACCTTTACATGAAACTGTAGATTTATCATGTTTTAGACCACTGGATCACAAACAGAATTAACATAAAAAATATTTTAACTGGATGAGTAAATTGGTATCAATCGTATGTTATTGCCTCTTGTGTTTTCTTGATAGTAAGATATCTATTCTTTTCTTGTTATCATATAATTATTAATGAAATTAGTAAATAACGTAAATCCATAATGAATTTATGATTATTTTGATAAATATAAAGAGGAATGTAAATGAATCTAGGTATTGTTATTGTTATTTTAGGTTAATCAAATTGATACAGTAAGTTTGTTTAATTATTTTGATAGCTATGATAGCTTTCTGGTTAAGTTTCCCAAAGTTAGAACCTACTAATAATTAACTATTTAATCCAATATAGATTAAAGAACTGGTTTTTTGACAATAGATAATTCCTTGTAGGCTTCTGAGTTAACCTCTTTCTTGTAAGGCCAAGTGCCTTATGCTTTAGATCCTTGAGAGCTCGTTATGTTTGAAGGTTGGATGCCTTATTTAAGGGCCAAGAGCCCAATTGATATGAAGTTTGTTTTCCTACTGCTTGTGTTGTGATGTGATACTAGATGACTATTATGATATGTTGGGGTAGGGAGGCCCATTGTTTGGGACAACAATTGATGCCTAGAGTGGTGAAATGCATCGATTTATGCATATGGGTGTCGAGGAGGACACCAGAGATGATGAAACAGGTTGGATGTGAATGTATGGATGATCGATGCATATTTTTGGTTGTATATCTACTTTAATTTCCCCAATGCTCAAGGAAACTTTTCTTGCTTACCTTCCTTTCAAAAGGGGTGAAAACACACGGGGTATGCCACATGCTTTCCGTGTTTAACTTCTCAAGGGAGGATTGGTCTATACTCTTGTTATAGTTGGAAAGGACATGACAGGTAGTTCAACTACCCACCACATTAAGCCCCCTTGTGTTTATTAGATTAGAATGTTTTCCTAGAATTCATAGGAATATGGGAAAGTAATAATCCTATTAATAAATGATTTAATAAATGATGTTAACCCATGGGGTTGGAGCTTGATGGGACATAATTCTAAGGTTTCAATTTAATGTAATAAATCTATTTAAATGGTTGTGTGCTTATAGGATACCTAGTCTAAGAAGTGACAACTGGGAGTCTGAGAGAAGTTAGCTACACTTGAGTCTAATACTAGGTTATGCCCATAGTGTGGTTGTGATCTATAGTATATTATTTACTTTTTGTGTTTCTATACACTAATCCACCCCATCAGTTAGTGAAACTGACACCCTAAGGATTCTGAGCCCCCGAGGGGGGGGGGTTGTTTTCCCCAACATTCCGGTGGGAGAATGGATGGATGAGTATCCCCTTTGGTCCCTCTCTCTTCTATTGGTAGTTACCTTTGTCGGTAAGAATATTAGTTAGTTTTTTCCATATATCAGTGTAGATGGATATAATGGCTTGTGGTTATTCACACACATATATTTTTGATATTGTTTCCTATGGAATACTGCAGGTGTAACATGTATAGGTTATGATGGCTTAAGGATCCTAACTCAATGTATGGGATATAATGGCTTGAGGTTTAATACTCTAAATATGATACATGTTATGAGAGCTGTAGTGGCTCCCAGAAACTACCTGGTTACTTTACTTACATGGGTGTAGTGGTTTTGTTTCATGAGGTTCATGTTGTGCTGCTACACCCTAGTGTCTGTAGGCAAGAATTTTTGGAGAGATATTCTTAGGAAGTGCGACATTGAGGAAAAGCAGCAAACCAGTGGGGAAGTGGTAGCGTGGTACCCTTGATGTTTTTTTATTATATTATATAATCTTGTATGCAATACTTGGTGAGAGTATCCATGGTGAGGATGGGAACATAGTATACATATTTAGGTGATGAGTTAGTTTCACTTTTTGTTCACAGTGCTTTAGCATGATTTTTTTACTTTTGCATGAGAAGTTCTAGGGAGGATCCTACTGAGTATACTGTTATACTCACCCTATTTATATATAAACTATTTTTTCAGGTCACTTAGAGCAGGTTGGAGATCAGGATGGACACTACAATCTTGGGGTTTCAGGAGTTGTTGGGGATTCATGGTTGCTATTGTTTTTACTTTTCTTTGGTACTTGCAGTTTTTCCTTTCAGTTGTAGTAGTTTTGCATGAAATTACATATGTGTACTTAGGATTTATTTTATATTGAAGTCTTAGTTGGAGTTGGTTGGTGTCTGTCTTATCTCTCTCTTTTTCATGTGTTCTCTTAGAGGGTAATGCCTCCCATTTATGTGTTTACTATACCCTTAGTGCTAGTTTCCTTCTCGGGGCCTACATGAGGCGTGACTCTGGGGTCACTATATCCCTTCACACATTTCCAACCCAATAGGGGTACACCTTGTGGGGAAGGGGTCACGATAGAGTGGTATCAGAGGTTTGGTTGAGGGATAAGATGGAACTTGGTGTAAGGCATAGGTGAGGTTGCATGGGTTGGTAGGGAAATAGTGTCAGTTAAGTTTTGTAAGTGATGTGAAAAATGGAGATTAGATGAGACATAAGCATTTAGGCCCCCCCTGTGATCTGATGAAAGGACCTTTATGTTTTCATTGTCTACTAAATGAGGTGATACTAGTTGTAGGGTACAGACCTAGGAAAGGATCATGCATCATTCTTCTATGTGGCTATGTTTGAATGGGTAAACCATGGGATAGATTAATTAGAAATGAATAAAAGAAAAAAATTAATTAACTAATATTGAGTCTTCCATATTCCAGGTTTAGGAGCTCTAACTGTTTTTTATTTTGAAGGTATGGCTCTGGGTCAAGATCCTCGTCAGGTTCACATAGAAGATGTTCAACATGTTATTCCAGTAGATCACCACATGGTAGAGGTTGGTGATGAAGACACATGGAGGTGGAAACTACGAGAGTTTTAGCACTAGAGTCTATAGAAGTATGAGGGATCCATTTCAGATATAGATTCAAAGACTGATTGGAAGAGTTTGAGATAGCCTTTATATTGATCCAGGCTCAGAAAGAGTACTGAATGTCTTTAGTTGTGATGTTGCTTCGTGGAGCAGTGAGGGAACATCAGTTCTTGTTTCTTGGGGATCGCAGGGAGTCGGTGATCTCATGGGAGGAGTTCCAAGACAAGTTCAGAGTCAAGTTTCATTTTTCAACCATGAAGTCATTCAGTCTCTAGGAGATTATTACCCTTAAACAAGGGTGCTATAGTGTTCAAGGAACCTTTTACGATATTCTTCAGACCTATTTCCAGATGAGGAGTCCAAGGGGAGGCATTTCGAGGAGGCTTTATGTCCAGAGATCCAGTTCCAGGTCAACCTATTTATGCTAAAGGCAAATCTTGAAGTTCTAGTGAGGGTAGAGGTTGTCGAGGAGACATTTTATAGAATCAGATCATCATGAGAGGGGAGTCATCAAGATTCCTCATGAAGTAGAGTTGTGGTCCGGGGTTTCTGATTTTTAGGGCAGAAGAGTTTCTCTTTGGTTGGGGGTAGGTCCCATCCCTCAGCATCTTATTTCTCTGGGGGCGGTGGCTCTCAGGCATATGAAAACAGATTAGGCGCATTTTTTCTTATGGTGGTCGATGTCATTAGTAGTGAGAGTTCCCTACCTTTTAGAGCAGTCATCATGCACCAGGTGTTCCTTTTCAAAATTTCTTGATTTTTCTAGTTTTGCCGATTTAACATTTTCTTTGACGAAAAATGCATTAAAAACCTTTTTTAAGGGATTTAAGGCTGATTCAAAGCCTATAACTCTTATATTAATTTTCCTAAGGTTCATTATTCCTTTACTTGGTCAAATATCATGGTTTAATTTGATCCAATTCTAATGGAAAAATCCTGCGTATCTTAAACTTTTACTCCATTAAATCTTCTAAAGAGATGAGATATCTTTCTTACCTGTTCTTCCTCCTTGTTCTTTGGTGCAAGACACTTGAATATTTTCCCCTTTCCATAGGAGTAGTGTGATAAAATCTTAATCCTCGTATCATTTCCCCTTGAAGTTTATTCTTGTTGCTTGCACACCCCATGTTTTGGTGAAACCAAACACTATCGATCAATCTTCGATATAAGGTATGATCTAACATCATCCTTCTGGGTTCCTATCATTATGTTTATCCTTTCCTATTATGGAATGCTATCTCCATGTTCTTAATGGATTTTCTTGGGTGTTGGTTGGGGTGGTGGTGTCTCTGCATCCTTGGGTCGATGCAGTCCTCTAGGAGAGGTGATCGTGATCTGTTTTGTTGGTCTGTTCTCATGAAAAGAACATCGTAAGCCTATTGAGGCTGGGGATTTGTGGCTTATCTAACATTTTACATGTAATTGTAGAGTTATCATGTTTTATCCCACTAGATCACAATGCAATTGACGTAATAAATATTTTAACTGGATGAGTAAATTGGTATCAATTGTTCTTATTGCCTATTGTTTTTTATAGATAGTATGATATCTATGCTTTTCTTGTTATCATGTCATTCTTGATGAAATTAGAAAAGAACATAAATTTTCAATTAATTTGTTATTATTTGGCTAAAGATAAAGTGTCAAGTAAATGAATATGGTTGTTTTTATTGTTATTTGAAGTTAATCATATTGATGCAGTAAGCATGTTTAATTATTGTGATAGCTATGATAGCTTTCTGGTTAGGTTGACCATAGTTGGAACCTACTAATAACGAACCAGTTAATCCATGATGGTTTAAAGAACTAGTTTTTTGATAACATATAATTCCTCATAGGGTTATGAGTTACCCTCTTTCCTTTAAGGCTAAGTGCCTTGTACTTTGGAGCCTTGAGAGCTCATTTTGTTTGAAGGATGGATTCCTTGTTTAAGGGCCAAGAGCCCAATTGATATGATGTTTGTTTTCCTACAACTTGTGTCATGATGTGAGCCTGGATGGATGTTTTGATATGTGGGGGTAGGGAGGCCCATTGTTTGTGGCAACAGTAGATGCCTAGAGTGACGAAATGCATCAGTTTATGCATGTGGGTGTCAGGGAGGACACCTGAGATGATGAAACGGGTTGGATCTGAATGTATAGATGATCGATGAACCTTGTTGTTTGTATATATTCTATACTTTTTCCACTTCTCATGGAAGCTGTTCTTGCTTACCCTCCTTCTAAAAGGGGTGAAGATTAATGGGGTATGACACGTGCTTTCTGTGTGTAACATTTCAAGGGATGACGGGTCTATTCTCTTGTTATAGGTTTCAAGGACTTGACGGGTAGTTCAACTACCCAAAATGTTTATCCCCCTTATGTTTAGTATCATATAATGTTTTTCTATAATTTCTAGGAATATGGGTAAGTAATAATCCTATTAGTAAATGATTTAATAAATGATGTTAACCCATGAGGTTAGAGCTTTCTGGGAAGCAATGATGATGTTACAATTTAAAGGAACAGTGGACTTTGGGTATGATGCTAATGAAATATAATATGGAATTATTAATGGTTAATTAATGTTTAAATAATTAATTAATGTAAATTGAAAATGATAAAATGGGAATGAAGTAATGTAATAAATCTCTTTAAATGGTTATGTGCTTGTAGGATAGCTAGTCTTAGAAGTGGCAGCCATGTCCGAGAGACGTTAACTACAGTTGAGTCTAAGACTATGTTATTACCATAGTGTGGTTGTGAGCTATAGTATACACTAGACATTTTGTATTTCTATATGCCACTACACCCCATCAATTAGGTCAACAGACACTCTGAAGATTTTGAGCCCTGAGGGAGGGAGGGTGTTTTCCCTAACATTCTGGTGGGAGGATGGAAGGATGACTACCCCCTTTAGCCCTGATATCTTCTCTTGGTATTTACTTGTTCTAGTAGGCAAAATAGTTAGTTTTCCCCATATATGTGTGTAGAGGTCTATAATGAATTTTGGTTATTCACACACGTATATTCTAGATATAGTTTCTTATGGACTACTATTGGTGTAACGTGTATACTGTGTGATGGATTAAAGATCCCTACTCGGTGTATGAACTATAATGGCTTGAGGTTTAATACTTGATGTATGATACATGTTATGCAAGCTGTGGTTGCTCCGGGAAACTACTTGGTTACTTTTTTTATGTGGATGTTGTGGTTTTGTTGCATGAGGTGCATGTTGTGGTGCTACGCCCAGGTATCTGCAGGCAAGCCTTTTTACAGAGAGATGATTAGGTGGTGCGACATTGGGTAAAAGAGGAAAATAATTGGGGAAGTGGTATCAGGGTACCCTTGATATTATTTATTGTATTATATACTCTTGTATGCGATACTTGGTGAGAGTATCCATGGTGAGGCTGGGAATGTAGTATACCTGTTTAGGTGATGAGTAATTTTCACTTGTTGTTCAATGTGATTTAGAATGCTTTATTTACTTTTTCACTAGAGGATCTGGGGAGGATCCTACTGAGTATACTATTATACTCACCCTATGTATATTTAAACTGTTTTTGAGGTCACTTGGAGTAGGTTGGAGATCAGGTTGGTAACTACTAGCTTGGGGTTGCAGGAGCTGTTCGGGCTTTGTCATTGCTGTTGTTTTTACTTTCCTTTGGTACTTGCAGTTTTTACATTCAGTTGTAGTAGTTTTGTATGAAATTACATATGTGTACTTGGGATTTATTTTATATTGTATTCTGATTTGGAGTTGGTTGGTGTCTGTCATATCTCTATCTTTCGCATGAGTTCTCTTAGAGGGAAATGCCTCCTATTTGTGTGTTTTATATACCCTCAGTGCTAGTCACCTACTCGGGGCCTACTGGATGCGGGACTAGGTGGTCACTATCTATATTATCACATTTCTGAATTAGAAGGGGTACACCTTGTGGGGAGGGGGTCATGACTGGAAGGGAACATCGTAAGAGTAATTTTTTATGTGAACTCATGCACTATACTATGACCAAGGATGAAATAAAAAAACAACAGCCCCTTGAACTTTGTAAGCTTCATTTTGGATTCTTATAAGGTTCATCTTGTTAAAAATGTAAGGATGTTTTCTATTCTATATTTGGTTCTTAATATTACATGTCACAACATAGTTTTCACACTGTGAATGATGTTTTGAAAATTTCAGTGATTCATGAAATTTGGTACTTATTCCATGGAGGATGATTGGGTGAAATCAGGGATTTTGGAGATCTGATGCTCACACCATGAAATGTATATCATTCCATGAAAAAAAATATTATTCGATATGATTAAGGGACAATGATTTATGACATCTGAATATATAAAAGCTACAAGGCCATGAATGTTGAGGTCATGGAAATTCGACATTGAAATAGAATTATACGCCACAAAAAAAATCACACACCATGATGGTTTTTTTGGTTGAAAATAATTCAAGAATCACATCACGATATTAATTAGAGAGTTGAAGGAGAGTTTCTTATATGGATTTAGTGGATATAATCTTTGACTACAAATCACACAATGAATACGAGTACTACACCATGACGTACGTATAGCTGTGAGGTGCATACCATGAATAAAGTTGTGGTTTAAAAGATTTGGAAAAGCACCATTAAGAGAAGGGAACATTGTAAGAGTAATTTTCATTGTGAACTCATATGTCACACTGTGACTGAGGTTGATATCAAAAAAATGGAATGTCCCTTGAGCCTCTTAAGGTTCATTTTGGATTCCTTTAAGGTTCATTTATTTAAAAACATAAGGTTTATCACTTTCCTATATTTGGTGTTTCATGTTACACACTATGACATAGTTGTCATTCTATAAAGGCCATGTTTTGAAAATTTCATGGATTCTGGAAATTTGGTGCCCATAATGTGAAGGATGATTAATAGAAATTAGTGGTTCTATAGATATGTTTCTCATACTATGAAACAAATATTGTTCTGCAATAGGTTCTCTTGTCCAATATGATTAAAGGAGAATGTGTCATGATGTCCCAACATGTAAAAGCTATAAGGTCATGAATGTTGAGGTTAGTGTTTATTATAATTGTAATAGAAGTACATGTTAGGAAGTATAATCCAATGTAATGATAGGTTTTAAGGTTAAAAAGAATTCAATAATAGATCCACAATGGTCATAGAGTTTAAGAGGAGGTACTCATGAAAATTTTATGGAAATAATTTTTGACTAGAAACTACGCCATGAGGATGAGTACCACACTGTAAAGTCTGTATAGTTGTGAAGTTCACACCATGAAGGAAGAGGGTTCAGTATAAAGGGATACTTTCTAGATTAACTGGTGAATTTAATTAGAATTTATAAGGAGGACATATGGATAAAATTTTAACTATTTAATTTGATTTGATTAGAATGCTCGTGATCTTGTTATTCTAAATTAATTTTTCTAACTGGAGAGAAGCAATCCATTTCAAAAAATCACATTAAATTTATCTAATGGAAGAATAATAATATTTTCATGAAGAATATTTTTCCAAACATTGTCTTAGGATACAATATTCATACAACCAGAAGTTTTCATCGATAGTCGAATCATCAGGGTAATAATTTTCTATTCTTATAAAAAATCATAGGCATACTAGGGAGTCTAGAACAAAATACAATACCCAAAAATATTAATTATAGGGTGATTATACCTTTTACCCTTTGTTTTCATCATATACTTTTAGTAGTAAAGTTATTACATTAGTCAAGAAGGTTATTGATTCCAATTATCATTGGTAGTCTAGGTCTAGGGAGTCGATTTTCATAATACTCATACTCATTTCATTTGAATATTTAAAGTGTGGATGGTGTATTTGTTGGGAATTTCATACATTCCATTATATTGGGATACCAACTTATCTCTCTTAAACAACCATGAGCATGAAGACCAATCCTTATACACTTGAATCATTTTATTATTATTTTGATGCAACCACTTGGGTGATTCTTCCCACCTTTTTGACATGTAAGAAGTTGAATCTTATTTCATTTGTCATCTTATACACATGAAGCTCCATGAGACTACATTATTATATTCTTTGATTTTTTTGGGAAATAAACTATATTCAAATTATTAGTCATGATTCTTTATAGATGGTTCAACATAACCATACGATTTATCACTCTAACTCTTATCCCAGTATATTGCACATTGGGAAAATATCCACATTATCCATGAAATCCATTTTAAATTTTATTACTTTAGGCTTATTCCATTACTAAAACCAAAAGGAGTTAAATTTAGTGATGAACACAAAAATAGAATTATATTTAGATAATTATATGAAAAAATCAACCTCAAAATTTCTTAATCTTTGAAATTATTACATTAGATTCCAATTCAACCTAAATAACTCTCAGTTCAATGTAGTTTTATTTTGGTTGGGTTCTCCCATATTTTTTTAATATAATTAGATAACATAATAAATCCTTTTTAATTACTTATAAAGAGAATACTATTAACCTAATAATATCCCCTAAGAGTTTTTAGACAAGCGTGCAGTCTTAGGCCCACTCATCATGCACTAGAGTAAAGATTGAGTTGATACTCAACCAGAATTTTTCTAGGTGATTACCCCTTAGTGCGTCCATGCCACAACGGCTTCCACTTGATAGTATCCAAAATGGAATTTAGTTTCCAGTAAAACTACATAATATTTATATCACCCAAACATTTTGATGTTATACTATACTCGGACATATCTTTATACTTATCCCAAGTGTTTTCATTAAAGTTCACCAATCTAATCCCCAAAATAATTAAACCATAATTCGATAGAAGTTATGGATTTCCCAATCAAAATAAACACATTTATATAATTATTTTACACAAAAAAACATCCCATTCTAATACTCAATAATAGAGTGTGATCCTCCTCCTCCACCCCTCTCAATTCTAGAGAGATCAACAAGAGTCCTTTTTTGAAGTGATTCTCTTGGAGATCATAGATGAACGATGAAAAAATTGGGATTATCCATGATAGAACTCAAAGGTTCCAATAACATCACTTAAAGGTTCTTGGTGTATATATAAATCACCATTGAAGGGAATACACATTTGATTTCTATGATGAAACAATGGTATGATGTAGATACATTTTCATATTTATAAATGAAGAAATAACTCGTCACAAGGTAATTCTATAACTCTTTAATTAATTATAAATCATTATGTGATGATCCTATATTTAATTATGGAATTATCATGTCAATTAATATTTGATTCAATTTCACTGGTCACCACATTATTCATCATGTACATCTCATATTAATCATTGATTATGAAAAAATATAAGTTGGGAATGCCACTACTGGTGCATCCACAACAACCAAAAACTACAAGTGATATCAGAGAAGTCACATAATAATTATTAATTATTTAAATATCATTGATTAGTTTATGAATTTATCATTATTTTTAAATTCCAGTTTAATCATTATTTAAATATTAATTGCAAGATCTACTCTTCCTTCTATTTTTTCTTGGAAATATAATAAAAATGGATTAATTATGAATGATGAACATTCGAAGAATGCATTAAAGGTTCAAAGGATTCTATCCATTTAGCACAAGAGTACACAAAATGTGTTCTATTGGTACACACCGTTTTACCATGTTTAATGCACTAGGATGAATCATGAATTAATTCAAATCATCTTTCATTTATTTGACATGGTGTATAATTAATACACCATGTGTTAACTAGGATATCCTAGCACATTGTTAGTCGAAATACACGATGTGTAAACTATGTACATGATATGTATTCCATTAGTCAAAGATGATCCATGTGTCTATTACATGTAACATGTGTCTAGTAACCGTGTAACTCAGAGATTATATAACATGTAACTTATATACATACCATGTACTCCATTAATTTCTATAGCTGGATAACAGACCCAATCCTTAGGCACGTACCATGGATAGATGGTGAGACTTATACATGAAGTATAGCTGTCTAGTACACACCATGTATATTACTTATTTATACAGAATTTAAAATTAATTTGTTATACTACTTAATCCCTTTCAACATGTGTTTCTTATGCCTTTATTTTACTCATGAATTCCATGTGATGGGTTATATATATATATATATATATATTAAATTCCTAAAAAAATTCTGCATAATATTTAGAACTCTATATCATGTATAATTCGTAATACATCGATTAATCTACATGAATTAAAAAATAGCATGCTATATAAATAATATAGGTTTGTTTTTTATTTATTTGATAGTAAATATTATGAAATTACATGATAAGACATGTATGCTACCTGTCCCATGATTAAAAAGTATAAAAATATCATACACACTAGGTAGTTCGGACTGATGGTCACCATGCCATCTCTAAGGTACATATTTTATACATAGTAAATTTTAAATAAATCATTTAATTTATTTCAAATATTGATGGATGGGAATATCAAGAAATTTTGGGTGAAAATTAAGATAAAATTATTGATTCAATAAGAAGATAATTAACTGATTTGAGTGTGATTTATCTTAAATAAGAATGATTGGGAATGAATGATAGTTTATTAAATGCATTATTTTTTGCATTTATGTAAATGATCATGAGCGTATACCAAACCATTTTATGTGATCGGTTTACTTTTAATTTGTTATTAAATTAAATTTATGGACTATGTATTTTCTCTTATATCATTAGTAAGGGTTTTCTTAACCTCTATTTCTTTTTATAAACCCCCTTGACCAATCCTTTGGTTCCCCTCACCTGTGTGTGAGTAAAATCTTATGTAATGGCTGGAGCTTCTAGGTGAATGGAGGTGGTTCAAGTTTGGATCCAAGGAAAAATAATCCAAGAGATGCATGGGTGAATAGGTGGAAATTTTCACTAGGAACCAAGTTATGGTTTAAGGTTTTTTTCTTATAGGTTGTCGGTTAGTTTATTATCTTCTAGCTAAAATAACCATTAGCAAAATTTCATTATCATACCATAAGTTTCATGGGTAATTTCATTACGGATGTTTTTTCATGATCACATGAATTAAGGAATTAATAAGCATGTAATATAGAACTAATATAATTTGGATTATGTGTAAACTTTTGCTAAGACATGGTTAATCACTTAAGTAAATCTAGTTAATATTAACAAGAATGTAATAAATAAAAAATGGTAAATTTACATGTAAAGATAAAATCTTTGAATTACATATATTATGTCAGTATAGTCATCTACTACTTGGGAATGAATTAAACCATAGTTCAAAGTGCTTGACCAACTCCATTGGGGTACATTCAATAATCATGGAATTTCATTCTTGAGTTTTGGATCGACCTAATGTAATTCACATTAAGGGTTGATCACCTTCATAAGACTTACTGTAAATAGTAGGAAAAGTGTAGTGGAAATCCAAATTTAGGGTTTCTATATTAGAGAGTCCACTCAAAAAACCAAGGAGACACTATGCCAAAATTGGCATTTAGCGGTGGTTTAAACCATTGCTAAATCCTTCTATGATGGTTTTGGAAAACCACCGCTAAATCATGTGTCGATAATCATTTAGCGGTGGTTTTTTTTTTTTTATTTTTTTTTTTATTTTTTTATTTTTTTTATTTATTTTATTTATTTTATTTTCTACACTACTGAGATTAGAACCCTTTACCTGTGGCTTTTTCTCCAAAGACTTTACCACTGAAGGATCTTCTAGTGGGTAATAAATAGAATTTAATATAATTATATATATATATATATATTAATTGAAAAAACAAATATTACATAACAAATAGATATAATCTAAATAATTAGTAATCAATAATTATTAATCAATAATGATTAATCCATCATCAATCATCAATAATAAATAATCAATAATCGATAATCAATAATCAATAATCAATAATCAATAATCAATAATCAATAATCATTAATCAATCATCAATAATAAATAATCAATAATCAATAATCAATAATTAATAATTAATAATTAAATATTAATATTGAATAATTACAAAGAACAAATTACTAGTTAACAAATAAAATATAAATGAAAAATAAATAAATATATATATATATATAATGTGGAAATAAATGGTAAATAATAAATAGTAACTATAAATAAAAATAATAAATAGTAAATAATAAATAGTAAATAGTAAATAATGATTAAAAAATAAAAATAAAAATAAAAAAAATAAAAAATATATAATATATAATATATATTATATAATATATAATATATAATATATAATATATAATATATAATAAATAATATATAAAAATTCCCTGTCATGACCCGCCTTCACCAAGGTGAGGGAAGGGACAACAGATTTCCAAACCCTTCCTTTCTCAAGTTAAAGGATAGATAAGGAACCCTGAGACCCGCCTTCAATATGCCCCGGAGTGGCAACTAACACCAAGGGTATAGAATCACAGATAATATGGAAGACATTAGCCTTTTTATTTAGTAGTATCGAGAGATAAGATAGTAAATCTCAAACAACACCAAAGATGGAAGTAAAATTAAGGGCTAAATAATCCATTCCCATATGAAAGTTCTAATAATGAAATGCTATAAAGTACTAGAAAAATTCCCAAAGGAAGTACCAAAAGAAAAGAAAAAAACAACGTCAACGGTCTTGGCGTCTGAGTTAATAGGGTCCGGCATGGTCGTCTAAGACCTCCCGGAAACCTGAAAGTATTTTAATATATGTAGGGTGAGTATGCAGGTATACTTAGTATGGAAAACCAAAAGCTCTCGTGCACAAATGGGGAGGCATTCTAAAGCCCTGTGAGAAAAGGAGATAACCGAAGCACCTAACAAGGAAGCTATCCACCCAACCTCACCTAGGCAAACTCCTCAAATAACTCAAGGCAAGTAATGTAATAGTAATATCACATCGATATTGGGTACCCCACACCACTTTCCCACTAGTTATTGAAGACGTCCTACACGTCAGACCTCTCCCGCCATTCTCACCGTAGTCCCACTGCTATACCCCACCCGCACACACCTAGGCTACCACAACCACACATCCCGCCCGAAAACACCTGGGCCACAAAAACCACATGTAACCATGCCTGTAAACACCTGGTCTAGAACAAGTACCACCTCGCCCGAAGACACTTAGGCCTCATCCCGAAGACACCTATGAAACAATCTGCCTGCACACACCTGGGAAAACCACCACAACTACCCTTCCTGAAGAATCTTGGGATATAATGGACCTCAAGCAGTCACAGCCTACCTGAAGAGTCTCAGGCTACTTGGTAAAGGGAGAAACAAATGTGTTAATCACCATCCACTCATAAGAGTGTTGGAAAAAATACCCTCCCCCAGGAAATGGGGGTGTTTGGAACGAAGTGCTCAACATGGGTGGGGTGCGAATAAGAAACATAAGAACTAAATTACACATATAGGTAATCAAGAACTCACCCCAACATAGGGGTTCCAAAACTAGACAATGCACAAAAAACCTCATTACAATTCATTCATTAAAGCACAATAGCCACAACCAAGTCACAGTTCATTCCCAGAAAACAATTCCCCATTGAACCTATTCTTGTTATCACATTCAAGGGGTTCCATTTAAGTAATTATTCTCTTCTAGGAAACTAACAGGAATAACCACAAGATAAGGGAGGGAAAAATCAAGCAGTAATTTAAGCATTCACACCCGGTTATCTGGTAAGTCACAACAACAAAAGGGATCCGTGGGATCCCTCCAAGTACTGGAACCAAACCAAACCCCACCATATGGCCCCACAAGAACATAGATCTACAAACCAACAACTACACCACAACTGGGGATCCCATCCCCATCCATGTCACCCGACAAGAATCAAGAAAAATGACCACACATATTACCAAGAGAGATCAAGAGAGTTTCTAGATTTAAACACACCATTCATTGAGTTTCTTCTTTTCCATTGGGTTAATTGGGGTGATCACACAAGGATTCTTGTTCACTGGACATCCATTTAATCAACCAAGCTTATGTGATTAACAAATTTCCATGTTACAACCATTAAATCATCATAGAAAACAGGGGTCCCTTAGTGCGAACTGAAAGACCACCAACAACCATGATTTTCAGCGGACAGAAGCCCATACAATTCACACCATATAAGAAAGGGTAAAAGAGTAGAACAACATCATAAAACATACCCCTTAATTCTTTAAAAGTCTGTTTGTTATCTGCGTTAAGGTTTGGTATCATCCATCCCTATAGAAACATTAGCATACTCGCCCCGCATGATACACAGTAAAGAGAGAAGAAGGAATAATTGTACCTGGATGATCAACAATTGAAGTTTTTCTCCACGCACCAAGAATTGTGGATGCACGACTTGTTGGGGAGGAACTCCGGGGGATCCAAGAGTGGGCAGGAAAGGCTCCAGTACAGGTGCACCACTAGCCTTGGGAAGGGGGACTCCAAACGCACCATGGAAAGGAAAAGATACCCTCCCAGAATAAGAAATAATTCCCGTGCGATAAAAACGCGAGATCCTGGAGTTATGAGATAACGATTTTGAAAGGATTTAAAGGGAGATCGTGGTTTCACCACGCGGTAGGAAGATTACACACGTTGGAATTAATTGTTATTTAATAATTCCCAATGGAGAGGAGGCCATAACGAATGTAAGTTAAAGGGTTTCCATTCAACATTGGAAAACGCGTAACAGGGGTGGAACTGGAAAGTACGGGAAAAGGGTGTAGCCCTGAAGAAAAAAAAGCCACACATTTTTGGTAAGTTAAGGGTCACCTAACTCTTGTGGGATTTTTGATATCATTTTTTAGATTTTAATGGATTTGAAAGGGGTATTTAAAACACACTTACGTCAAAAGATACATTGCTGGAGCGAGCCTTGAAAAAGAAACAAGGGTGGGACACCATTTGGTGAGACACCATAAGTGGTGCCACCGTTTCGGTGTGCGACTGTGATGGTGTGACTGTTACGGTGCAATTGTCATGTTGCCACCCTCACGAGGCCACCGTAAGCAGTGCCATTGTTTCAGTGTGAGACCATGATGTTGCGACGGTTACAGTGCCACTAGTTTGGTGGGACACCGTAAGAGGTGCCACCGTTTTGGTGTGCGACCGTGACCAGTGCCACTGTTTTGATGGAACCATTTGATGGGACCGAGATTTTGGGAAGGTACTGGACCAGGAGGGTACATGCCATTACACTCCCCCACACTCGGCTCAGGTGGTAAGGGTGGTGAGGATTTTGGGGTGTGGTCACGGGTTCAAGCCCCCGGGCTAGTGGTTTATCTCTATTTTCTTTGTTACGACATGTGCTGCTTTTGTAGTTATACCCAATTTTTAAAATATATCATATGTAATATATAATAAAAAATAATAAAAAAATAATAAAAAATAAAAAATAAAAAATAAATAATATATAGTGAATAGTAAATAAAAAATAATGTATAAAACATAAGTAAGGTGTAAATAATAAATTAATTAAAAAATAAATTAATATATGATAAATAAATAATAAATTAATAAATAATAGATTACAAATAATAGATAATAAAAAATAAAGAATACATTATTAATTATGAATAAATAAAAATATTATATATAATATATAATGAATGTATAATAAATAAGTAGTAAATAATTTTTCAATAATAAATTAATAATATAACAATAAAATAATAAAAAATTAAAAAATAATTATTATTAATATATAAAAAATAAAAAAGCAATGAATAAGTAAATTATAAACAAATAAATTGGAAATAATTAATAAAATAAAAATAAATAAATAAATAAATAAATAATAAATAAATAAATAAATAATAATTAACAATAAAAAAATAAATACTAAATAATAAGTAATAAGTAGTAAATAAAAAACATGAAGTTTATAATAAAAAAGTATAAATTAAAAATAAATTAATAACTAATGTATACATAATAACTAAATGATAAATAATAAATAATTAATAATTAATAAATTAATAATAAATAAATTAATAATAAAGAAATTAAAAATAGATAAATAATAAAATATTAAAATAATAAAATAATTATGAAAAATAAATAAATTATAGATAAATAATAAAGAATATCAAAATAAATAATAAATAATCTATAATCTATTATAAATAAAAAAAGAAATAAAAAAAATAAAAAATAAAGAATAAAAAATCAAAAATAAAAAATAAAAACTCAAAATTCAAAAATATAAAATATTAAAATAATAAAATAATAAAATAATAAAATAATAAAATAATAAAATAATAAAATACTAAAATACTAAAATAATAAAATAGTAAAATAATAAAATAATAATATAATAAAATAATAAATGAATATAAATATCTATAAATATATATACCTATAAAAACATTTACATAAATATATATAAACACACATTCATGTTACATAAATATATATTTAGACACACACACACACATATATATATATTTAAACAAAAGTAAATATAAACATATCTATATATATATTTACACATATATGATATATATAAATATATAAACATAAATATGTATAAATATGCACAAATGTATATAAATATACCCAAATATTCATAAATTCATATAAAAAGATATATATAATTGAAAATAAATTACCAAAAGATGAGAAAACATAATAATTACAACCCCATCAAATCAATAGGAATGTAAATCAATGGAATAAAATCATAAATGACATAAAAATCATACGAAGACTCACATAAATGAAGATGAGTTCTCATCAAATGTGTATGATATATATATATATATACTTAAATTTATTTAATAATATTCTATATTTATATTTATTTACATATATTTGAATATAAATATAAATATATATCTGTTTATAAATACACACGCTTATGTGTATATGAAAATTATTTTTATATGTGTATATATATATTCATATAGTTTTACTATAAATTAATTTATGTATTATATCTAATAATAATAATATATTTATATAAAAATACATTGATATATTTTTTATACACATAAATATTTACATATATATATATATGTATTTATTTACATATATCAGTATATACACATAAACGTAAATTTTTTATTGACACACATATTTAAATATAAGCATTACTTGTATAGGTATATATATACAAATAATGCATTTTTATAATGTAAATAGAGTTAATAATTATTTAATTTAAATAAAATGAGTAATAAATATTTATTTCCATATGGTTTATATGTTTAAAAATACATTTCTATGTAAAAACTTATGTATAAAAGTGTTTAATTACAAGTAAATATAATAAAATATACATATATTTAGTAATAAATAAAACTACATTATGAAAAATGATAAAAATTCAAAACCATAATATCAATATTAATGTAATACCTATGAATAAATTCAATCCCCATCGAAAAGAAAAATTATACCCCCTGAAATGAGGCTAAAATTCTATCGAATGTCAAAAAATTGTGGTACCCCGACTAAAAAACCAGTTTTGGAGGCCTTCAGGGCCTCTTTTGACCTTGAAAAAATAGTCATTAAGGTTTCCCTTAGTTATCATGGCATAGAGCTCATTAGAGACTTCGATTTGATATGTGGTAGATCCCAAATGGACACCCGAATCAAAAGTTATGCCCTTTTGAAGTTCAAGTTTGATATCCAAGATTTTTTGGAAACTATAATAAATTTTGTATTTTTAATTATTAAAAAAATTTAATTTAATATGGTTTCAGTTCATTTTATAAGATTCAATTTGTCCATTTGTGGAGCTAAAATGGACTCTTAGATCAAAAGTTATATTCATTTGATGTCGAACACTGATTTTCAACTTATTGAAGATTTATTTTAAGTTTCAAATTATTATTAACCAAAAATTATAAATATTAAATAATAAAATATATATGATACTAAATAATAAATAATAAATAATAAATTAATATATTATTTTTTATCATTTTCCTTTAATTTAGAGGTGGTTTTTTAAAACCCCCTCTAAAAAATAAATTTAATTTTTTATCAATAAATAATTAAAAAAATAAAATAAATAAATTTAAAAAACATTTAATAAAAAATTAGTGGCAGTTTATAGAACCTCTACTAAAAAACTGTAGGTAAAATTTTTCTCAAAAAAATTTAACGACGGTTTTGAAAACTGCTGCGAAAAAACCACCGCTAAATTGGTTTTTCCATGTAGTGAGATGTGAGATAAAGTAGTTGGAAGGTTTTTCATACCTAAATACCTTCAAATATCTTGAAACACCCCTGTTTGGGTTGTGAGAAGGGGAATATTGATATTTTCCCCTAAAATATCTATGAAATAGGATATTTCAAAACTAATGGTGAGGGATATTGAGTTTTGATAAAATAGCGAGAGATTAAAAAATTTAATATTTATTATCTAGTTTTACTAGATAAAGTACTAAAATTATTCTCTTCTTAATTGTAAAAATGATAATCCACATGACTTCAACCACATCACTACGATCCATAAGTGGAAAGGATAACCTTCTCATTATCTCTAATTTCTATGAATGTTAAAGGCTTTTGTGTGTTATTCTATACCATAGAAGGAAATTATATGTACTAGAAAACGCCATTATTGAAGCTATTGGATAGGAGGCTAGTGAGGAAGAATTATCTATATATGAGAAAGATTTGGATAATGCCATAAATGTTCAATGTTTCATGCTATTGTCCATGTATAATAAGATTATGATGGAACATTAGGACATGGGTGCATATAACATTACATATCAACTTTGTGATCATTATCAAGAGAATATGAGACAAGAGATATATGAGATCTCCAGTGCACTATTCATATGCATGCTTATAGAGTTAGCACCTGTTGGGACACATGTTTTCCAGATGATTGGATATATTGAGTTCTTTTTAATCTTGGGCATTAAATTCCTTAACAAGTTATGCACATATCTCATACTTTCCTCACCAACTAAATCATTCTCCAGTTTTATTATAAATTGAAATATGATAAATATTGATAAGACTATTTCATAAATTCTTAATCTCATTCACCATGTTTACAAGGACATAGGGCATGAAAATCCCATAATCCTTATGGTGAACAAGAAAAGGAAGAAAAAAGTGAAGAGTTCTAATAATTATTCTAAGTCTAAAGCTCCCAAGCGCCATCCTTCTAAGAAGAAGAAGATTCAATGTAGAAAAAAGAATATGAATCAATATGTTTTTCAAGTTTCAAGCTAGACCACTTGAATAATAATTTCACCTAGATGAAAGGGGAAGCTAAGGGTGCATTCATCATCAAGTGTAATATTTCTACATATAAACATTGAGATTTTATATATCTTGTGGTGCTCATATATGTATCTAAATATAGTAACCAAGTATATTTCCTATGATTTCAAGAGGATAGGTGGATCATCAAGCATCCAATAGATAATGATTCGTTTCTTTGGTTATAAGAGACTATCACCCTTTATTTCTAAGTACAATGATTTTGGTTTTAACGAACTATTAGATTCTGACAAGTGTTACTAATAACATTATCTATATTTATTTTCTTGACATGGATGGATTTATTTTTAAATTTGAAAATAAATAATGCCTCTTTTATAAATATAACATTTGTTATGGCATGGCATAACTAAATAATGATATTTATGTATTAAATTATGAAAACCAAGTTTCTAAAATAAATAATGAGTCATGTACGAACAAATCATATAACACCCAAATATTAAGCCTTAGACACTAGATAAAAATACATTGGCACTAATGTGGAACTATCCCATACTAAGAAACTGACACTCCCCATCTCCATCTTTAGCAACCTAACCATGTTGTCAAGGATCGCCTTTAGAGATGTATGAAGCATGAAACTTCCCTATATCTCAGTAGAAAACATCTAAAAATTCACTAAAGTTTCCAAGCATGGGGTGAGTACAAAACTCAATAGGATTTCCCCAAATACATCCCATTATACACCACCTTGAAAAGAAAAGGTTATCAAATTTTATATAAAATAGATAAGATGCAGATAACCAGTTTATATCAAATCCAAATAAATATCCAAGTAAAATGATAAATAAATCTTTTCAAACAATTTCATATTATTTGGAATAATAGTTTAAATTCTACACCCCACACATGATTCATGAAACCATAGACTTCCCTATTCCTATGAGTGATGAGTCATCCTATCACCAATCCAACATTTGGTGACCAAATATTTCAGTGTCACCTCTGACCATTACCCATCCCAAATTTATTATTTTTTGATGTTGGTACTTACAAACATTACCAATCCCACATTTATCATTATTTTTATGGTGGTGCATCCAACTATTACCCATCCCCCATGAACATGAACATAAACCAAAATTTTATGCCAAATTTCATATAAAAATATTTATTTAAAAAACCCCACCTTTCAAAACCCACCATTTTGAAATAAAACCAAATTGGAATTTTCCAAATAAATTTGACAAAACATTTCCAAAAAGAAAAAATAATAATTTATCAAATATCAGGATTGAAATTTATAGAATGGTAGAGTGATAAATAATCCACCTACCTCAATTATATTTTCATAAAGGATCTTAAATGATTATGTAGATCAACCCCTTCATTCTATAATCTATCAAAATCATAGAAGATATCATCAACACAAATCCAAACCCATATATTTGAGTATTCCCATGATGATCTATGGTTCCAATAAATCCAACGTAAAAGGATCCAAAATGAGAAGGAAGCGTGGGACCATAACCTTTGGTTTCCACAAACAAACGCTCAAAAAATACTTGTAATTAGATTCTATACATTAATGTTCATAAAAAATCACCTAGGGTAACCCTAGAAGACAAGTGGGAGAATAGGAAAACCATGTGAGGGAAATATTAGTGTTGTCCAGCTAAAACTCATGGGGACTAAAGGTTTCATGATGGTAATTAGGAATTTATGTTGTCAATTTATCAAGTGTCCACTTATGTGGATATTCACAACACCTCAGTTTTATTTATTAGAGAAAAAAATTTCATTACTAGAATGATTTTCACATCCTGACATACCTGAAAAAAACAAGCATGCTTTGAACATTTCATGACATCCACCAAGTACAATTCATAATGTGAAAATATTTCATGATGTAAAGGTTTTCTACAAAGTTTTCCAGCATCCAGTTTCATATTTCTTTCCTTTTTCAGTTCTAAAACCTTCCATAACTCTATCCAACCCATAATAAACATGAAATAAAATTCATAAAATGATATCATACCTAAAATTTGGGGTGATACATTCTCTCCCCCATTGGGATTTACATCCTCGAGAAGCTTGAATAAATCATGATATTTCTCTTGCATATAATATTTTTATTCCAGTGCTTCCACTTGAATGTGACCATGATTCCATAATACTCATACCATGAAAATAGATCTCCCTTGAAGGGTCTTTTCCTAAATTCCCATAGCCCATACTGGTTCAGGGATAAAAGTAACATTTTCCCCATGTGTAACATGATCCCAACTGATCACATGTTATGGATCCGGGTGATACATATTCAGTTTAGAAACATGGAAAACGTTATGAACTACACTGAATATCAATGTTAATTCTAACTAATACAAAATAGTTCTAATATATTCTATAAACATGAATAGACCCACATACCATTATGATAACTTATCTTATTTTCCTAAGCATCAACGACTAAGTTTTGGTAACAATTTTGAGAAAAAATAGTCACTAACATCGAAAGATAAAGGCTGGTGATGATTGTATACATATGATTTATGTATGATTTGTTTTGAAGCCATCAATTTTTGAATCATCTGAATTTTATCCATAGTATCATGAATAATACTAGGATCAATCAAATATATCTCTCTTGTTTCCACCCAAGATAAATGAGAATGATAAGGATGTCCATACAAATACTCAAATGATGGAATTTGTATTGTCACATAATAACTGTTGTTATAAGAAAATTCAACCAAGGGTATATGATCCTCCCATGAACAACTAAAGACCATGAAATAAGCTCTAAGCACATATTCCAATGTCTTAATACCTCATTTATACTTCCCATACATCTGCGGATGCTAGGCTATGCTCATAGTCAATTGAGTTCTTGGAGACCGTTGTAATTATTTCCAAAATCTAAAAGTAAAATGGGGGAGTTTGTAAGATATAATTGAAGATATAACTCCACTTATCCTGAACACTTTTCAGACATAAAAATTTTCCAAGTCCTTTAACATGTTAGATTATTTGATAGGGATAAAGTGTTTTGACTTAGTAATTTGATCCATTACTACCCATATAGAATCATGCTTCTATAACTTTCTTGGTAGGCCAATAATAAACCATTAAAATATGATCCCACTTCTATATAGGTATTAGCATATATTAGAAAAATATAGAATATATTTCATAATCAACCTTTAATAACTTACATTTTAGTAATTTCATAACATAATCTATAATCATGCGTTTCATACTTAACCACCAGAAATGTGATTTCATTACCTTGCACATTTTCTTAACACCTAGATGAATAAACCATTTAAAATGATTAAAAATGGAAATAATCTATTCTTGATATGATCATAGAGCTAAAATTATATTCTTAAAATGTAACAATGATTTTTCATCCTCTATCCAATCATCAAAAGTCTCCACAGAATTTAGGATTGACATAATGTTGATAAAATCTTGATATACTATATGAGATTCTTTTACAAAAATTATCATGTCCAGAAAAAGAATTATAGGAAATAAAATTTCATTCTCACCCTGTACAACACAATCTAAATGTATATACATGACCATGCTCATCAATTTCCATTGGTCAAAAGCTTCTTGGAACACTTTGCTATATGATTTATAACTTGACACATCTGCCAAATAATTCCGTTTACTGGGTGTGTATACTAATTCAAAATATAACATATTGAGGTAATACATCCATATTATTTTACTCATGTTCCTGTATCATTGAGAAAACATATTTTTTAAACTCTTATGGTTAGTGAAAACTATGAAATTTTCTCCAATGAGGTAATTCCTCCATGTCTTTAAGCTATAGAAAACTAAAACTAACTCCTGGTTATACGTAGGATAATTCATGTCATGAAATCAAAAATAAATTGAATTTTGGGCCATGACATGGTCTCCTTGAATGATAAAACAACCAATACCATATCTAGATGCATCAAAATACACCACATAGTAGTTAACTTGTTCTGGAATGATTAAGATGGGTGACAATGTTATATGAGACTTGTGTTCTAAAAAAGAATTTTTGAAATTCATTGTTCCATATGAATGGAGAACCTTTACTTGTCAGAGTAGTCATTAGAGAAGAAAGTCATGATAAATCCTGAAAAAAGTGGAAGTAATAGTTTTCAAATCCCAGAAAAATTTGTACCTAAAAAACATTTTTTGCGTCTTCTAAGAGACTACTACTTGTATATTCTCAAGGTTAACTTATATTCCTTATTAAAAAATGACATGATCAAGGAGCTCAAAAAAGTTTCTCCAAAATTATCATAAATTTATCTTTTCTATATGTAAATTTTGTATAAAAATTCTCTTGATTCTATGTATGAAAGGTTCTTGATCTTATGTAAATTTCACCATTTTACACTTGCATATATCAAGCATCCAAAACCACAACAAGTAACTGACCAACCCCCACGCATCAGGGGGATCTCTAGAATATATATCACTATAGGTTCAAATTATCCATTGAATAATAATAATAAATATATATTGAATCCTCATACTATGCATAAAATCAGGAAACTTTTAACTAAGTCTTCAATGAATCCATGGAGTGGTTTAGAAATAATCATTAATAAAATCTACATGTGTTTGTCTACATAAAATCCCAAAACTAGCTATTGGAATCCTTAAATTCAAATAAAGAAGAGCAATAATGATAGTAAGACTCATGTTGAATCATCTCTATTGGAAGAATAGACCAATAATAGCATGGTTTAGCGGTAGCCCAATCCAGCATTGACTACACTTTGGCGGCAACACACATGATAGTAGATTTAAACTAATGTAATGGTATCACATGGATAGTGGTAGGACATCGGGAGGTAGAAAAGTTGATCTAATAGTATCACATGTGTCGTGGTATCATGACTCTGGAGGTGGAATGACTAGTGATAGCATATTTTATGGTAGAACATGGATGAACTAATGGTGGAACCAATCTGGTGGTAGTATAGAACTAGAAGTGGCATAGTTGAACTAATGGTAGCATAAGACGGACAGTAGCACAAGCCTGATAGTGGCACAAGGATGGTAGTGGAATAGTTGAATTAATGGTAGAAATTTTCTCTAATTATCCAATTTTCTTCCAATATGATTTACAAAAATAATCTACTATCATAAAACAGTAATCTCTTTAGAAATATAATAAACATGATTTGTGAGCACTAAAATAAATTGGTGATGACAATCTCCCACCTTTTGATGATCAAAAATCATAGATTTTTATAATCTAAGTATTAAACAAATATAGGAATAAATAGATGAATCTGAAAATTAATGATATCTAATTAACATTTAAAATTGCTAATGTTAAATTTTCAGTTTAAATTTGGAAACAGAAGATTACTTGAAACAGAATAAAAATATACACATTTTAAAAGATAAACTTAAATGAAATAAATAAGTTATCCCCATTTTTGGATTATAAAAATTAATTAAATAAAATTGATACAATAGAAGAAAGTAATAAAAGTGTAAATAGATTAAATAAATAAGTCAAAATAATACATCTCTCAAATAAAAAAAGTGAAAATACAACACAACCCCTATCAAAAAATAATACTAATAAGAGTCACTCCCAACTCTATGGGAGGTAGGATAAACATGACCTTTGAATTTTTTAGAGGAAGGAGGCACAGAGGTAGAAGATGAGGGTGTGAATGTAGTCTGAGTTAGCTCTCAGATCATCACTGGTCTAAAATGTCTAACTATTTCAGCTGGAGAAAAACAAAATGGTTGATACCAAGGAGGAAGAGGTACAAAGGATAGTGCATAGGTGAAGAAATACATATATATGGACTCCGTGGATACAAATTATGTCCTATATACATACAAAAAATTGATTCATGAGGTTCACAAATTCCATGATTATATTTCCACTTTCCACCATAGAATTGAATAATTACTTCTTTTCTCCATGAAAAACTTGAGCAGATGAGCTAGGGATTTAATATGGTCTACATGTTCCTTGAATACCCAGGTCATAGGTGGCATTTTTAAGTTCTCAACTAAAAACATAAAGTGATAATTCAACTCATGCTTTGTATATATCCTGAAAATATAAGATTTGGTTGCCTTAGTGATGGTTTCCCTATCACTTTGTGCTTCATTAAAACACTCTTTTACGAGTTTATATATATTCTCACTATGTTGTTGAATTTTCTGTAGGTCCTCCTGATGAGATGTATGAACATCACCCACGATGTATTGAAACCCCTATATGACTATGGATCTGATCATCTCACCATAAACTACGGAAGAAGGATGTGGAGTAGTGGATATGGAAGTAACATCTAGTGGTTATATCTCCAACCTCTCTAAAATAGTATCCTGACAATTAGCAAAAGAGTCACTCATCTCCTCCAAAACATACCTCATAGCTTCCATCTCAATGAACAGTCTTCGATTCTAAATTTCAACTTCTTGAATCTTCAAAAATAATCAAGGGATTAATATTGAAAATAACTTGCTCAAAGAGATTCCTTGCATCATCTTTACTATGATGAGTAATAGGTTTTTCTTGAGATCCTAGGATACCACTAAAGTTAGAAAGTAATCTCTCTATGAAGATATCCAAATATGCTCTGGTAACATACTATGAAGGCACTAAGGAAACAAAAATTAGAGGTGAACCAACCCTCTCAAGAAAAGGCATGATAAATAATGTATGATTTGATCTAGCAACTAGGGCCTCAAAAGGAAAATCCAAAATATGACTAGAATCATCAATCTTCTCCAATAAAGATCCCTTTGGGTCTGATCCAACAACCGAGAGAGTAGGTCCACCATGCTATGGTGGACTCATGTGATCATCATCACTATCAACATCCTTATCTAAATCAAGATAAGAAAGTCCAAGAAATTTGGAACTTAGTGAGGGATCCCCATGGATACAACTCCATCCATAACTGAGATAAAAGGTTCATCCCTATGAATAGACTTCAAGATGGTAGAACCTAGGGTTTCCTCCCTCTCAACCGATTCTCCAGTCTCACCTCTAATAGAGGAAACATCACATATAGGCTGAAATAAACCTGGAATCTATAAAGACTTAACAAAAATTGAACCAACAATATATGGGTGTAACTGATCCCACTCAACACCATCAACACCATCAACATCATCATGACCTTCTGAGTTATGAGGTGCATCACCATTATCTCTATTTTCATCATCTTAAACATCCAAAACATCTTTAGTGGTTTCATTAATAACTTTTAATCTGTTCTTATCTAGAGACTTCAGTCTCTTTATATTTTCCTTCACTAAATAGGTTTTCTCTAGAAGGGAAAGAAGCAGGTGGACTTGTAGCTCCACAAGAAACAAAAAGACTTTTAGAAATGTTAGGATCACTAACTTCTTTAAAAGAACCAATAGTCTCTTTAACTCCTTCCACATATTATTTTAATTATTCATAAGAATATAATACAATATCATCTAGATCTAATTTAGAATACACTATATTCTTGGGTCTGGTAGGGTGTACCACAGGATTAAGATCCTCATAGATATTTTCATTATTCTCAACCCATCATTTAATCCAGGGATTCTAGTTCACATTCATTCTATTATTGGTATTTTTTCTTAAACAAAAACCACCACCAAGTACCTCTACTTCTTTCTACTCATCAACCAAGACCTTGTATTTCAACATAGATAATATTGTCTTAGGGTAAATTAAAGAGTTTTATCTGGAATAGGACTTTCACATCTCCATCATGTGCACCATAAGATATATACAAAAATTAATTTATCCCCTATTTTCATATCGAATGAAATATAAACATCCTGGTACCTCATTGTGATAAAATCCCCTTTCCTAGGACATAACATATGCATGATGAATTTAAAAAGATGTCTACACTCACTATCTAGTTTAGTAGTAGTAGGCCTTCTCACAAAACTATTACCAATCAGCTCCAACAATGCTTCCTCATACACAAACTCCATGCCACTTGGTATTGAACCTTGATAGTCATAAAAGACTCCTCGATGAGGTAAATTTATACAATGATCCCATTCACTAGAAGAAGAGCTAATATCTTTTCCATCTATCATACTGAAAAACAACCATTTAACATTTAATTCTATCTCTGAAACAAGAAGACAATGCGAAAACTGTGGTTTTTGAGCTCAAGAACAACTCGAATTGATTCACCATGAGATTTCTTAGCAGGCCATGATCCTTTAGAAGATTGAACTGAAGGGTTCTTAGCTCTCACCATTTAATTTAAATGAAATGTTAATGAAGATAATGAGAATGTTGAAGGTTGGGAGAGAGGGGGTGTCTAAATGGTTCAAAGGGTAGGTGAGGGCGAGAGAGTGATTCGATATTGGATGTATGTATGAATTTTATCTTTTAGGTATTTGAAACAAAAAATATAATAGAATAAAAATGAATAAATAAAATAAAAATTTTAGCACAGAAAATTTCGGGATGGTAGAAAAAAAGAAATAAAGACTGGTAGATCACCTAATGGTGGATCATTCCAATGACGGATCATTCTAATGCTGTCTCATTAAAATGGTGGATTACAATAATGGCGGCTTATCCAATAGTGGATCATAAATGGTGAATTATCTAATGAGGTATCACTAGTGGTGGGTGCCTAAGATAAGGATTAACCAAAAATTATCATTCCCAATTCTTGTTTGATATAGATTAATCTCTTGGAATTAAATGAATTTTTAAAAATATCAGTAAGTTGATGTTCAGTTCCTATGAATTTAAGAGTTATATCACCCTTTTAAAAATAATCTCCCACACTCGGTTTTTTTTCTTTTCATGTCTTGGATTTGATCCGGTTCATTGGAAATAACAATCCTTTTGTTGGGTTTTGGTTGAGATAAATTTAACACCCTGAGATTTTATGAGAAATATATGTATATATATATTATGTTTTATGTTATTCGCAACACTAATGGAATCTTTCACTACACACAACACTGTCTTGTCTTGCGTTACACGCAATCGGGACCTTTCTCGATAGCGTGTGTAGTACGCAATACCGAGTTTCACTAAACAATGATATATTGTAATAATATTATTATGGACTAGCCGTTATGAATAGTATTAACTATATTTTTAATTTTATAACATTATTAATCATCTTACAAATTTTCTAGAACATTCTATGAGAAAAAACTAAATTTTTCGGGTAAAATAAGTATTTTTCAAAAAATGCATTTTTGCCGTCTTTTAATGGTACACCCACTTTAAATCTAGTTTTTGACGTGTTTATATGTTCAATTTGAAAAAAATAAAATTCTTCTTTTTAATGAAGATATAAAAATTTACTTCGGATAATCTTTTCATATTATTCAGATAACTTTCATACTTTAATGAATAGTAAAACACGCAATATTTTAATTAAAAACAAATTTTTTCAACGCAATAATTTATATGGTAAAATTAAAATATTTAATGTGTTTAAAGTATAAATATAATAATCCAATTTTCTTCAAATATGATTTACAAAAATAATCTACTATCATAAAACAGTAATCTCTTTAGAAATATAATAAACATGATTTGTGAGCACTAAAATAAGTTGGTGCTGACAATCTCCCACCTTTTGATGATCAAAAATCATAGATTTTTATAATCTAAGTATTAAACAAATATAGGAATAAATAGATGAATTTGAAAATTAATGATATCTAATTAACATTTAAAATTTATAATGTTAAATTTTCAGTTTAAATTTGGAAACAGAAGATTACATGAAACAGAATAAAAACATACACATTTTAAAAGCTAAACTTAAATGAAATAAATAAGTTATCCCCATTTTTGGATTATAAAAATTAATTAAATAAAATTGATACAATAGAAGAAAGTAATAAAAGAGTAAATATATTAAATAAATTAGTCAAAATAATACATCTCTCAAATAAAAAAGTGAAAATACAACACAACCCCTATCAAAAAATAATCCTAATAAGAGTCACTCCCAACTCTATGGGAGGTAGGATAAACATGACCTTTGAATTTTTTAGAGGAAGGAGGCACAGAGGTAGAAGATGAGGGTGTGAATGTAGTCTGAGTTAGCTCTCAGATCATCACTGGTCTAAAATGTCTAACTATTTCAGCTGGAGAAAAACTAAATGGTTGATACCAAGGAGGAAGAGGTACAAAGGATAGTGCATAGGTGAAGAAATACATATATATGGACTTCGTGGATACAAATTACGTCCTATATACATACAAAAATTGATTCATGAGGTTCACAAATTCCATGATTATATTTCCACTTTCCACCATAGAATTGAATAATTACTTCTTTTCTCCATGAACAACTTGAGCAGATGAGCTAGGGCTTTAATATGGTCTACCTGTTCCTTGAATACCCAGGTCATAGGTGGCATTTTTAAGTTCTCAACTAAAAACTTAAAGTGATAATTCAACTCATGCTTTGTATATGTCCTGAAAATATTATATTTGGTTGCCTTAGTAATGGTTTCCCTATCACTTTGTGCTTCATTAAAACACTCTTTTACGAGTTTATATATATTCTCACTATGTTGTTGAATTTTCTGTAGGTCCCCCTGATGAGATGTATGAACATCACCCATGATGTATTAAAACCCCTATATGACTATGGATTTGATCATCTCACCATAAACTATGGAAGAAGGATGTGGAGTAGTGGATATGGAAGTAACAACTAGTGGTTATATCTCCAACCTCTCTAAAATAGTATCCTGACAATTAGCAAAAGAGTCACTCATCTCCTCCATAACATACCTCATAGCTTCCATCTCAATGAACAGTTTTCTATTCTAAATTTCAACTTCTTGAATCTTCAAAAATAATCAAGGGATAAATATTGAAAATAACTTGCTCAAATAGATTCCTTGCATCAGCTTTACTATGATGAGTAATAGGTATTTCTTGAGATCTCAGGATACCACTAAAGTTAGAAAGTAATCTATCTATGAAGATATCCAAATATGCTCTGGTAACATACTATGAAGGCACTAAGGCAACAAAAATTAGAGGTGAACCAACCCTCTCAAGACAAGGCATGATAAATAATGTATGATTTGATCTAGAAACTAGGGCCTCAAAAGGAAAATCCAAAATATGACTAGAATCATAAATCTTCTCCAATAAAGATCCCTTTGGATCTGATCCAACAACCGAGAGAGTAGGTCCACCATGCTATGGTGGACTCATGTGATCATCATCACTATCAACATCCTTATCTAAATCAAGATAAGAAAGTCCAAGAAATTTGAAACTTAGTGAGGGATCCCCATGGATACAACTCCATCCATAACTGAGATAAAAGGTTCATCCCTATGAATAGACTTCAAGATGGTAGAACCTAGGGTTTCCTCCCTCTCAACCGATGCTCTAGTCTCACCTCTAATAGAGGAAACATCACATATAGGCTGAAATAAACCTGGAATCTATAAAGACTTAACAAAAATTGAACCAACAATATATGGGTGCATCTGATCCAACTCAACACCATCAACACCATCAACATCATCATGACCTTCTGAGTTATGAGGTGCATCACCATTATCTCTATTCTCATCATCTTAAACTTCCACAACTTCTTTAGTGGTTTCATTAATAACTTTTAATCTGTTCTTATCTAGAGACTTCAGTCTCTTTATATTTTCCTTCACTAAATAGGTTTTCTCTAGAAGGGAAAGAAGCAGGTGGACTTGTAGCTCCACAAGAAACAAAAAGACTTTTATAAATGTTAGGATCACTAACTTCTTCGAAAGAACCAATAGTCTCTCTAACTCCTTCCACTTCTTATTTTAATTATTCATAAGAATATAATACAATATCATCTAGATCTAATTTAGAATACACTATATTCTTGGGTCTGGTAGGGTGTACCATAGGATTAAAATCCTCATAGATATTTTCATTATTCTCAACCCATCATTTAATCCAGGGATTCTAGTTCACATTCATTCTATTATTGGTATTTTTTCTTAAACAAAAACCACCACCAAGTACCTCTACTTCTTTCTACTCATTAACCAAGACCTTGTATTTCAACATAGATAATATTGTCTTAGGGTAAATTAAAGAGTTTTATCTGGAATAGGACTTTCACATCTCCATCATGTGCACCATAAGATATATAAAAAAATTAATTTATCCCCTATTTTCATATGGAATGAAAGATAAATATCCTGGTACCTCATTGTGATAAAATCCCCTTTCCTAGGACATAACATATGCATGATGAATTTAAAAAGATGTCTACACTCACTATCTAGTTCAGTAGTAGTAGGCCTTCTCACAAAACTATTACCAATCAGCTCCAACAATGCATCCTCATACACAAACTCCATGCCACTTGGTATTGAACCTTGATAGTCATAAAAGACTCCTCGATGAGGTAAATTTATACAATGATCCCATTCACTATAAGAAGAGGTAATATCTTTTCCATCTATCATACTGCAAAACAACCATTTAACATTTAATTCTATCTCTGAAACAAGAAGAAAATGTGAAAACTGTGGTTTTTTAGCTCAAGAACAACTCGAATTGATTCACCATGAGATTTCTTAGTAGGCCATGATCCTTTAGAAGATTGAACTGAAGGGTTCTTAGCTCTCACTATTTAATTTCAATGAAATGTGAATGAAGATAATGAGAATGTTGAAGGTTGGGAGAGAGGGGATGTCTAAATGGTTCAAAGGGTAGGTGAGAGCGAGAGAGTGATTCGATATTGGATGTATGTATGAATTTTATCTTTTAGGGATTTGAAACAAAAAATATAATAGAATAAAAATGAATAAATAAAATAAAAATTTTAGCACAGAAAATTTCGGGATGGTAGAAAAAAAGAAATAAAGACTGGTAGATCACCTAATGGTGGATCATTCCAATGATGGATCATTCTAATGATGTCCCATTAAAATGGTGGATTACAATAATGGCAGCTTATCCAATAGTGGATCACAAATGGTGAATTATCTAATGAGGTATCACTAGTGGTGGGTCCCTAAGATAAGGATTAACCAAAAATTATCATTCCCAATTCTTGTTTGATATAGATTAATCTCTTGGAATAAAATGAATTTTTAAAAATATCAGTAAGTTGATGTTCAGTTCCTATGAATTCAAGAGTTATATCACCCTTTTAAAAATAATCTCCCACACTTGGTTTTTTTTCTTTTCATGTCTTGGATTTGACCCGGTTCATTGGAAATACCAATCCTTTTGTTGGGTTTTGGTTGAGATAAATGTAACACCCTGAGATTTTATGAGAAATATATATATATATATATATATATATATTATGTTTTATGTTATTCGCAACACTAAAGGAATCTTTCACTACACACAACACTGTCTTGTCTTGCGTTACATGCAATCGGGACCTTTCTCGATAGCGTGTGTAGTACGCAATACCGAGTTTCACTAAACAATGATAAATTGTAATAATATTATTATGGACTAGCCGTTATTAATAGTATTAACTATATTTTTAATTTTATAACATTATTAATCATCTTACACATTTTCTAGAACATTCCATGAGAACAAAATAAATTTTTCGGGTAAAATAAGTATTTTTCAAAAAATGCATTTTTGCCGTCTTTTAATGGTACACCCACTTTATATCTAGTTTTTGATGTGTTTATATGTTCAATTTGAAAAAAATAAAATTCTTCTTTTTAATGAAGATATAAAAATTTACTTTGGATAATCTTTTCATATTATTCAGATAACTTTCATACTTTAATGAATAGTAAAACACGCAATATTTTAATTAAAAACAAATTTTTTCAACGCAATAATTTATTTGGTAAAATTAAAATATTTAATATGTTTAAAGTATAAATAGAATATATTTTTAAAATTTAATATAATTTATGTCATTAAAGGTGACACAATAGTGACGTTGAAATTATTTTATTCATTGAAATATAAAATAAATGGTTTTAAAAATAATAAAATAAATATTATATGAACTATTTAATGTTCCCAACTAATTTTTTAGATAAATATGACATGTTATGAATCTATTAAATCTATTATTTTGAACATATCTTATGTGTGTATTTTATTTAAATTCCAATAAATAAATAGTGTGAAAATTGACACTATTGTTATTTTATAAAAATAACATAATATAAAATTGTTTAAAATCAGAAAAATATTTAACAATTATAAATTAGACATTATATGGTCTAAAATGTTATAAATTATCCAATTCTGGGTAATTCCAAGCACATAAGTAATTATTTATAACAATTTAAAAAATAGAATCTTATTACCACAAATAAAATTAAATAGATTAAATAAGGATAAATCAAGTTGATGATGTTTAAAATAAAATCTCAACATGTCTAAATTTTATTGGTTGATGATATTACAACCCTATCTCATCTAATATTTTTATTTTAGTCATTTTATATGTTTTTAAGTGGGGTTTGAATTTATTATAAATTAATATTTTTGAGGTTTCCAAAGGTGCCCCTCTCCTCCATTATAAAAGGGAACCTCCTCCCTCTCCCCTTTACAAAACTATGAGACTTCAAGATCACCCAACCCCTACCCATTACTCTTCTCAACTTCCCTAGTAATATTCTTGAGGTTATGGTCTTCTCAAAAGACCAGCTCTATTCCCTTAAGATGAAGTTTATAGGAGGCACGTCGAGGAACATGTAATCTCTTCTACCGATTATTTCAAGTTTATTCCTTCTTTTACTTCCTCTTATTTAGTTGTTTCATTATAAAGTAATAACATCAGTATCACTCATATATTGATATGTTATTATAAATATAAAACAACCCTATTTCATCTTCTATCCATCCGATAGAAAATTAAATCACCACACGTGCGTACGTACGGAGTACCGTCTCTACGCCGTGGTGTAAACTGTTTTCCACCACAACCTTACATGGATGGGTATAATGGTCTAAATAAATAACTATATATGATTATTGAAAGTTATATTGATTCTTAAATATTATTCATACCCTTCAATACAATTCCACGATCATGGGAATGATATCATCACTCGTGCGTACGTACGGCCTACCGTCTCCACAATGTGATGCGACTCGTTCAACAAGATATTCATTGAATAATGATTATATAAATAAATTGATTGAATAAATTTTATATATATTATACTAAAAACATTCTGTAAATGATATATCTATAACCTAAAAATAATAATAATAATTTATTCGACAAAACATGAATAAGAACATAAAGCAGTGAACACCAGAATAACTAGTAACAAAGAAATATTACCAAAAAGAAGACAAGAATATGACCATATATGATATGGTAACAGTTAATATGATTCTTTAATAATTAAATGAAATTATTTTAAATCATTACACAGGAGGTTCAGATACGTACGAAGCATATCGGACCTAAGGTAAGGGAAAATTTCGCAATCTCAATTTTTTATCCGAGATGGTTTATACTTCAGTATTTACTAGGGAATATTTATCATCCACACCCATGTTTCGTCAATATGTAATATTATTTATATCCTCCTACAATTTTTTAAATCAAATTTTACCTTTTGGTGAATTTTTAGTAAAAGATATGAAATGAATCTTTTGTATTTTTCAGTACGAGATACTTTTTGACTTTTTCGGCCAAAGTACGAGAAGAATGTTTTTTAACTTATATGGCATGAATGGAATTTTATGATATCATATAAAATTATTTCTATGATGCTTAATTTACAATATTTCAATTTTATTTTTAATTAAACTCTTTTAGTTTAAAATTGTATGAAATGTTAAGAAAGGAAAAATGTTTTTGAAGTAGAAATGATATTTTCCTCAAGAATGGAGTTCAAGTATTTTATCAAAATTATTTTCCATATAAGATAATATAGTGTTATATTTATATCCCTATTTTTAAATTTATTTGATTATATTATGATGGAATTATTTTTATGAAGTCATTTTATATTATATTGTTTATGTTATGATGGCATGATGTTTAAGAATCACATTTTTATTACATGGGTTATGCTGTATGATTTATGATTGTGTGTCACACATAAGAATGGTTTCATTACGAGATGGGTGGGACCTATATCTCCCTCCAATTCATTGGGTAATGATTTATATCTCATGAGATAGACATGGCAGGAACGGAAAGTTAATATAGTTCAGTAAAATAGGACTAGAACGAGGAGTGAACTCCATTCAAAAATGGACTTTATCCACTATGATAGTCATGGAAATGAGTCTTGACTAATAAGAAATTATTTTCTATGATTATGTGTGTATTCCACAAAGTTTCATGTTTTATTTTATGATTATTGGGATTTCATTTCACTACAATGATTTATCCCTTGTTATGATATTATGATCTCTCTTACAGGTTATGATTTTCAAAATGTTATGTTCTTATGAATAGGATATTTCCTTTATTTACCCTTACTGAGCATTTGAGCTCACCCTTTTGTATGTTTTCTTTTCCCCAGGTCTGGAAGAAGGGTATCACGTAGTATATGCCAAAAGGGACTCTAGATATGATGAAATAAATGAGAGACATGGTAGATTCTTTCTGAACCAGTTGTTTATGTTTCCCAGTTTCTAAAGACACTATACCTATACGGTCCTACCATGGTTTTGTTATATGTTGTAATAAGTATAATTCAATTCTGAAGTAATAACAATTTATGTAAAGTATGGTTCATTATAATAAATTGTTAGTTTTTAACTACCATATATGTCTAATCATCCTGCAAATTGGTGCCCCATAGCTTGATTATGAGTTTTGGAGAAAAGGGTGGTTACTTAATGATTTGGGCGAACCGTGATCCCATTTACAGATTTAAAAACCAAATTATTTTATTTTATAACTCCTTCATTATTCAATTTTTTTCACTCGTTATACATCCCACTTGAGATCAACTGACATGTTAAAAATACCAAATCCTTTTGGACACCTTATAAATTCTTAAACATGGTGAATTTGGGTTATTTTTTTAGGTATTGGGCCAATCCGAGGGCCCATTTCTAGTTTTAAAAAAATAATTTGTTTCTTTTATATCATATTCAGTTTTTTATAAATTTATTTAATTAATCCTCCCAGTCGAGGGCAAGAAACCTAGGCTAACCCCCATCTTCAATTTTATCACATTGGATCTCATCTTGTCGCAGATTAGGGAAAATATTCTCAATGGTTCTCAAATCATCCAGATTTTCCAAATGTATTTTTGTCTCATTCATAAATCATTAAAGTAGTTCTTTTTTTCACAAATATTCTTCCCCTAGTTCTTCCACGCATTATGATCCTCTCTAAGGAGTTTCAATACATTAAATTTCCTCTATGGGTGCAGATCTAAGGGAATAAGAAGAGTTTTCGAGTTTCCAAGGTGGAATTACTTCTCATTTATCCTCCTTCCTCCTCGTCCTTATTTTTGTTATTTCTTGGTTTTCTATACTCCTATAGTCATTCTAGACCTATGGTTCTATTATCCCATGCTTTTTATGGGGGTTTTGTTCATTTGAAGCTGGCCATCCCAAGGATGGTGATATCAGGTGTGAGTTTCCATTACTCCAAGGATTTGAGGTAGGATATCCCTTCCACATGCCTTTATCATTTAAGTATCATCATTTTTTTATTTTTCAAACCTGATATATATGTTTATTATTTTATTTCCGCATTGGGATAATTTCTTGGTGTAAAAAATGGCTGTTTAAGCCTTGTTTTGTGATAGGTGGTGTTGTTTTGGTATAAAAGTGCACACCAAGTGTTTGTTTAAATAGTTCGCTATATTTCACAACTATTTTGTGTGTTTTAGAACCTGTGTTATGGTATTTTTAACATGTTACAGTATCTTGAATAAATTATGGCATGCAATTAGTTTTTTATTCATTGTTAAGTGCTTAAAGTAAATTGTTTTGTTTAAAAGTGCATGTCACGTGTTCCGTAAATTGCCCAGTTGGATTTTATGTGTTAATTATGATTAAAAATTATTTGTTTAGATTTTTAAATGCATTTTAAGGATGAATTTTTTTATCCTTATATGTATTTATAATTTGTATTTTTTTCACAAACATATGGGTTTTGGTTTACAGCATGTTTTGGCTCGAGTTGCCAGAAAATGGACGGTTTCACATCCTTATGAAAATGGTTGTGTTTCAAATATGTAACCTAAGTGTTTTAATGGATTTATGAATGTGGTTTTCTGTTTTAAATGGTGTGCATACATGTCATTAATAAAATATAAATTCATACCTTTTTCAAATGATAGTTTTAAGAAAATGTTTAAAGGCCCATTTGGCCTTTCCTAAAAATGTAGAATGAGTGTTTTACATTTATATACCACATTGAGTCAATTGGGATTGTTTTATGGTCCATGAAATGATTTTATTATATGTTTTTAGGGCTTCCAAATATGGTTGGGTATGGGTTTGTTGTGTTTTTAAACTTAAAAGGGTGTTTTTGAATGAGTTTTAGGTGCAAAGCCTCAATACACTCCTTGAAATTGTTTTACGAAAAATTTTAGTGGTTTATTTATCCATGACAGAAATGTGAAGCATGGTTGTGGGATGTTTGGGTGTTTATGGTTTGGGAGTGGAATTTTTATATGAAAAGTGTATCTGATAATATGTGTAACTTGATTTAGCACTAAAGGGAATCCTAGGTATCTAGGTGGTCGGGCATGTACTAGTATGCTAGTGATCTCGTGGGGTTTGGCCCTTGTTTGACGTAGTATGTTTGACAATGACAACACTAACTAAACTATGATGATGGTGTTTTTGGGGAACCACTAGGTTATGGGTGTTCTCCCTACTAGTGGCACGTGTGCACAAGAATATATATTTATTATGGCTACTTTCACTGAGATACGAGGTACCTCGGGATCACAACTAACTAGTGCCTAGGGGTGTTCCCGTGACTTGTGCTCATTGGCTATTTTGTAATCACCACCGGCATATGGTGTGTTTGGTTGGTAAATTCAGCATTTTGTGTGATTTATTTAAAAGTGTACATTCTTTAATGTTTCCCTTTTGAAAACAAGTTTCATTTTGAAGTTGAACCTCTTTGAAAATTGTTACTAGCATTCTTGTTTATAAAACATGAAAGTTTTTGTCTGGTAATTTTTTTATAGCATGGAAACTCATTTGTAAAACATTCCTTTACATATTGTATTTAAAACATGAAATTTTGGTTTCTTTTATTTTAAAGGATGTGCATTGGGAATAGAATATCGGGCTAACCTATTGAGTTTTAATACACACACCTATAGTTTTCTTCGGTTTTTAGCCCATATACAGGTTTCAGCTTGAGTTAGATCGCCTTGGGAAACATGTGATCATTGTGTCGAATAGTGACCAGAGGGGTAACAAGGAGTTAGTTGGTTATCTGGTTTGGTCAGTTGAGTTTTTTTTAAGTTTTACTTCCATTTTCTTATACAAATAATGTTCAGTTCAATTTTTATGTAAATGTATTTTGGGTTGTCCATATCATTCCACTATTTGTTTGATTGTTTATATTTGGAAAAATAGTTTCCATTTGTACTTTATTGATTCCTTCAGTGATTTTCACCATCCCGGGAGGATCGGGAACGCCTCCTGGGACATTTCGTGGGCTGGCCTAGGTGACCGGTTCAAGGTTAACTCGAGTTGGTTCATGACAAAATGGTATAAAAGAAGGTTGGCTCTGAGCATACATTTCTTTTTGGAGCACCCTTATTATTTGGGGGATTTCAAGGTAGATGGATTAGGATTTTTTGGACTTTATGGGTAAGTGTGGGAAGAGCGTCGTGAACTCTTGCTCGTTATGATCCTCGGGTTTCCACGGGAAGTCCAGTTTTATTAGTGTCATTTGTTCTTGTTGATTGTTTGGTGTTGGGATATTACAAGGGGAGTCTGACTAATGGACTCTATAATCTCATAGGGTCTATAAATCCATGTCGAGATGAGTCATAGTCCTAATATGTCTCTCTGTGTTGGTGTTTTGTTTGACATATGGCCGCCAACCATATGGTCAAGTCTCCCACCAATACTAGTTCCCTTTTGTGGGTCTCTTACACTTTTCATGAATTCTGATTTTTTTTGTTGTTTTGAAAATTCCTAAGTGAGAATTGTGAAAATGGGTTTTTAAAGGAATGGTTGGTTTTTGAGATGTGGAAAGGGGTTTTAAAAACATAAATATTTGAATGGTTTTGGAATTTATTGGTTTTTGTGAAACAATGTTTTGGGAGGAAGTGGAAAATATTTAATGGGATTGTATTTTCCATAATCTAAACATGTGGTTTGTTGAAATAAAATGTTTTTAATGTTTAAATAATTTTAAGGTGATTCTGAATCTTTGTTTTAAATGGGGTGTTTTGGGATGTTTAAAAATGTTTGAATCTGATGAATTAGTTTTGGAAATTGATTTTGAGTGGTTAGAGTTTTCCTATAAAGGGTATTGGTCTCAATGGACATTAGTTTATGAAAAGATACCTTGATGAATTTTAGAAAATGGGAAGGGTTTTTTTTCAGTAGCTTGTTTGTTTTAAAAGTTTTTAAAAATGGAAAGGGGTAGGGTTTTAAGCAAATGGTTCTTAATTAAATGTTGTTTCTTTTTGTGAAATGTGAAATGGTTTTTTTACTTGGTGGTTAGTCTTCCTTTGGAAGGTACATGATTTTTGGAATGATGTTGATTTGTTTTAGCCTTTAGTGTTTTCATGGGTGCTCACATGCCTGGTTTTATTGATATCTGGAAGGATGGCCTATATGGCATGGTGGTTGGGTGCCTAGGGTGGCATGGAAATGTGCATGTGAGTGAAATTGTGAATGAAACTATTTTTTCCATGTCTTAGAAGAGTTGTTTATTCATTATGCTTCCTTTTGATCTGGAAGTCATACTCTAGTTGTGTATTGAGATGTGAGTTTTTTGGGGGCTCGATTTTAGAGTATGTTTAGTGGTATTTTAAAGATGTGTTGGATGTTTTGATGTGGCCCCAGATAGTTCTATGAATACAATATTTCCAGTTGATCAACCTAAGGATTCTTTCTCATGTTTCACAATCTATATCCACCCCTTAAAATAATTCCTCATCATGTTTGTTGAAATATAGAGCTCTTTGGGATCAATTTATAGTGCCTTCCTATTATGATTATTATCTTGGTTATAGTGGTTGTGTTCGATGATGCTGGGTGTGTTTCAACATTTTCCTTGTTCATTTCACTCCTCATTATATATAAGTTAGAATGGTTGTTGGTATACCTCTTTCTGTATTGGGTATTAGTGTTCTGTTTTAGATACTGCATTTCATGAGATAATTTTATTTTTAGCTCTAGACTATGGCATAACAGATGCTTTAAACATCCGGGCTCCAGCCATAGAACTTGGAGTGAAGCTTTTCATACAGTCCGGAAATCGCTAGATGTGTGGGGAGCATGACTAGGATTTTCCCTCCACTATTGTGGTAAGGTAGTTTCTATGTCTATATTGTGGTTCTTCATCACTGTTAATTTCCTCTTGTCACAACGAGCCCAGTGGACTTACCCCGGACACAATGTCTATGGTTATTCCTTCATGGATGTGGGTTTTACATCAATGTCCCTGTGTGGACTGCCGGTTTAAATCGGGTGCGGTCTTGGGGTTACCTATTCATAGGTGGAGAGTGATGGGTAGTTCCTTTTTTTCTTTTTTGGTTTCACTGGCCTAATTATTGGGTCGCCTTCCCTCACCTCCCTGAGTGGTGAAAGGTCTGGATCCGTGTCGAAGTGTTGGCCCAATTCTTATCCCCTTAGTTTGAGAGTGGATGGTTTATATGTTCAAGTTGTAACCCTCTTAACATGGGATTTTAGGTTGTTGTGGGAGAGGTTTGGTTTTCCTTTGTGGATGATCCCCAATTATAGTTCATTTTGAATTATTTTTTGTTCATTTATAGTTGGTATTTAATGGCAGGGAGACCCACTACAGGTTTAAAAAATCTTTCTTTTAAGGGTTTGTCAGATGGTAGTTGTGATTTAATAGTGGGGAGACCGTTCCAGCCTCCCCCACAAGTCATTTGATTTCATGAGAGATCTTAATAGTGGGTTTGGTATTTTCCAAAGGTATTTTTTCTCATTCATAAATCATTTATGTCACTCTCTTTTTTCAAAAAATATTCTTCCCATGGTTCTTACAGATCTTAATATACTCTCCAATTAGTTTAAATCCATTCCCTTTCCTCTATGGGTGCATATCTAAGGGAATACGAAGAGTTTTTGACATTCCAAGGTGAGATTCCTTCTCATTTCTCCTCCATATTCCCCCTCCTTTCCCTATTTCTTGGTTTTCTATTCTCCTCTAGTCATTCTAGACCTGTGGTTCTATTATCCCATGATTTTTTATGGGGTTTTGTTCATTTGAGGCTGGTCTTCATAGGTTTAGTGTTAATAAACCCTAGGATGGTGATATCAGGTGTGTGGTTCCATTAAGCCAAGGATTTGAGGTAGGATATCCCTTTCACATGCCTTTATCATTTATGTTTCATCATTTTATTATTTTTATCACCTGATATATATGGTTATTATTGTTTTTCATCCTTTGTATAATTTTCTTGGTGTGAAAAATGGTTGTTTAAGCCTTGTTTTGTGAATGGTGGTGTTGTTTTGTCATAAAAGTGCACACCAAGTGTTTGTTTAAATGTTTCGCTATCTTTTACGACAGATTTTTGAGGATTTGAACCTATTTTATGGTATTTTGAACATTTTATAGTATATTTAATAAAATATGGAATGCAATTGGTGTTTTATTCCATTTCAAGTGCATAAAATAAATTGTTTTGTTTTAAAGTGCATGTCACATGTTCGGTAAATTGCCCGGTTGGCTTTTATGTGTTAAGTGTGTTTTAAAAATTATTTGTTTAGATTTTTTAAATTCATTTTAAGAAAGAAAAATTATATTTTCGGATCCTTATATGGATTTCCAGTTTGGAATTTTTTTAACAAACAAATGGGTTTTGGTTTACAACATGTTTTGGCCAGAGTTGCCGGAACATGGACCATTTCACATCCTTATGAAATTGGTTGTGTTTTGAATAGGTAACCTGGGTGTTTTAATGGATTTATGAATGTGGTTTTCTACTTTAAATGGTTTTTATACAACTCCTAAATAAAATTTAAATTCATACCTTGGTCAAATGTTTGTTTTGGGAAAATATTTAAAAGTCCATTTGGCATTTCCTAAAAATGAAGACTGAGTTTTTTACGTGTATATACCATGTTGCATCAATGTGTATTGTTTTTTTGGTCCATGAAATGATTTTATTAAATGATTTTATGTCTGGAAAATATGTTCGGGTATGGTTTTGTTGTGTTTATATACTTAAAAGTGTGTTTTTGAATGAGTTTTATGTCTAAAGCCCAAATACACTCCTTGAAATTGTTTTACGAAAATTTTTAGTGGTTTATTTATCCGTGACAGAAATGTGAAGCACGTTTGTGGGATGTTTTCACGTTTTCGGATTGGGAATGGAATTTTTATGTGAAAAGTGTATTTTATAATATGTGTAATTTGATTGAGCACTAAAGGGAATCCTATGTATCTACGTGGTCGGATGTGTACTTGTATGCTAGTGATCCCGTGGGGTTTGCACCTTGTTTCACGTAGAATGCTTGAAAATGAAAACACTAACTAAACTGTGATGATGATGTTGTTGGGGGACCACTATATTATGGGTATTCTCCCTACTAGTGGCTCATGTGCACAAGAACATATATTTTTTATGGTTACTTTCACCAAGATACGTGGTACCTCGGGCTCACAACTAACTAGTGTCTAAGGTTGTTCCCGTGACTTGTTCTAATTGTCTATATTGTACTCACTGTCAGCATACAGTGTGTTTGGTTGTTAAATTCAGAAGTGCGTGTGATTTATTTGAAAGTGTAATTTCTTTAAATCATCCCTTTTGAAAACTAGTTTCATTTTGACGTTGCACCTCTTTGTAAATTGTTAATATCATTCTTGTTTATAAAACCTGCAAGTTTTTGACTCGTAATTTTTTTATAGCATGTGACCTCTTTTGTAAAACATACCGTTATATCATTTAATTAAAAATTTAAATTTTTGTTTCTTTTATTTTAAAGTATGTGCATTGGGAATAGAATATCGGGAAAACCAACTGAGTTTTAATACTCACGCCTATAGTCTTCTTCTATTTTTTATCCCTTGTGCAGGTTTTAGATTGAGTTCGATCACCTTGGGAGACATGTGATCATTGTGTTGGAGAGTGAACAGAGGGTTAACATGGAGTTAGTTGGTTACCAGGTTTTGTTAGTTGAGTTGTTGTTTTAGTTGTACTTAAAGTTTCTTGTACAAATAATGGTCAGTTCAATTTTTATGTAAATGTATTTTGGGTTTTCCATTTATTTCGGTTGTTTTTTTGATTATTTATATTTGGTTAAAATCATTCTCTTGCATACTCTATTGATGAACTAGGTTCTTTTCACCCTCCAGAGAGGACCGAGAATTCCTCTCGGGACTTGTCGCGGGCTGGCCTAGGAGACTGGTTCAGGGTCAACTCGAGCTGGTTCGTGACATATTCTCTCAAAAAGTGATGTCTTACATCAATATTATTTTTCCTAGAATGATACACATGATTATTATAAATATTTATATCACTTATACTGTCATAGTTTATAGGGACATGTCTAAATTGATATTTATAGTCTAGTAATGTGTGTTTCATCCACAAAATTTGTGCTCTGCATCTTCCTGTAGCTATGTATTCAGCTTTAGTAGTAGATAGTGCAAAAAAATTCTTTTTACTACACCAATATACTAGTGAATTTCACAAAAGATTACTTTTTGAGAGGGTTTTTTAAATCTAACATACATCTATCAAAATCATATATGAATAACCTACTAATTCAAATAATTTTCCTTGAGTATAGAATAGTTCTCAATTAGTTGTATATTTGAGGTATTTTGAAATTCTCTTAATAGTAAGTAATTGAGATTTCATAGGGTTTTCTTGAAAACAAATCACATACACACAGTAAAAATAATATCTAGTAGGCCAGTAGTATAGAAAACTTCCAATTATAACTCTACAAATGGTTTGATCTACTGAATTTCCAGTTTCATTAAAATCCAGCTTATAGGTGTTACTCATGTTAGTATTGCTACTTCTTGTATTATCTAAACCAAAATATTTTATAAATCCTTTAGTATACCTAAATTGATTTATAATAATTCCATCTTTATTTTGAAAATTTTGAAAACCAATAATGAATTTATGTTCTCCCATTAATATCATTTCAAATTCATTTTGTAACGTTTTTGAAAATCAATATACAAATATTTTTTGGAAGGTACAAAAATATATCACCAACATAAATTTAATCCACTAAAACATATTCCGAAATTATTCTTATAAAAGGAGAATAATTATCTATGCCTTTTGAAAACCCTCTATATTTTGGAAAAGAGTCTATCCAATCATACAAAAAACTAGGATCCTTTTTTAAACCATATAAATATTTTGTTAGTTTAAAAACATGATTTGGAAAATGATTATTTTGAAATCCAGGGGTTGTTTAATAGAAACATCCTCAACTATATAACCATTTAAGAATGAAATTTTGACATCCATTTGATATAGTTTGAAATCCAAATGTGCTTTATAGGAAATCATTATTATAATAACATCAATTTTAGCCACAAGTTTAAAGGTTTCCTCATTGTTAATACCTTCTTCAAAACTATATCCTTGTGAAACCAACATAGATTTAAGTCTTAATATAATGCTTGACTCATCAAATTTGTTTATAAACACCCACTATGTACCAAAATTCAGAGTGGATTTAGGTATTTATAAAAGTTCCCAGATTCTATTTCTTTCAAATTGATTAATTTCTTCTAGCATTTACATCACCTAGAATTCATCATTTATTGCATCATTGATGTTCTTAGGTTTTTGCTATGCCAAGAATTCTTGATGTTCAACCTGATTTCTAAGAGAATCTCTAGTTTTTTTTAACTCAACATAGGCCTCTAACTACAACTTATAGAGGATGGTATCTATGAGTCCTAACAGATCTAGGAAAATAATGGATGATTATCTCATTTTATTTTATAGGTCTAGGTTCAGGTTCATGTAGTTCCTCAGAACTTAATTATTTTTAAGTTTGATTTATCAAATTTTCAGAGGTTTGGAATTGATATTCAGATTTAATAGATCATCCCTAAGGTTTTCAAAAGTGGTTTTAGGATCATGTGAATCTGTTTCATCAAATTTGAAGTGAACAGATTCTTCCATAATCATGGTTCTTCTATTAAACACCCTATATGATTTACTTGAAGTTGAATAACCAACTATAATTCCTTCATCACTCATGGACGAAAATTTTCACGATTATCCTTAGTATTAATAATAATGACTTTGCAACCAAAAACACTAAATTAATTAACCTTTGGTTTTATAGCATTCCATAATTCATAAGGATTTCTCTTTAATAGAGGTCTAACTAATACTCTATTGATTATATATAGGTTGTATTCATATCCTCTTCCCAAAAAATAAATAGGTAATTCATACTCAATAATAATGGTTTGGGAATTTTCTGGAAGGGTCTTATTTCTTCTTTCTAATAAACCATTCTATTATGGTGTCCTAGGATCAGAAAAATTATGATTATAGACATTTTTTGAGAAAATTGATTCAAATTTTTTATTTTCAAACTCATGGTCATGATCAATTCTTCAGGTCTTAATTCTAAGTTCAATAAGATTATCAACTGATTTAGCATACTTAGTAAAATTGGAACATGCTTTACTTTTTGGAACTAGATAGAATACCCAAGTATACCTAGAAAATTCACCTACAAGAACATAGTCATAGTACTTCCCATTTAAGATATAAAATCTAGAAGGTCCAAAAAAGTTCATGTGAACCAACTCTAGGGGTTGAGAAGATGAATATTCTTTCTTTTATTTGAAATAGGTTTTGTGCTACTTCCCATTTTGACATGGGTTATAAACTTTATCATTTGGGAATTATAGTTTAGGAAGATCGTTGAATAATCCTTTCCTGTTGATAATTCTAAGTGAATTAATATTTCAATGGCCTATTATCTTATAAAAAATACACGATTATTTATTAAAGAAACATAGATAGGAAATATTTTTAGAAATAAGGAATCTAAATTAACAACATAAACATTATCATTTCTTAAAGCAGTAAAAATTAAATCATTTTTAGAATAAAAAACATTGCAGGAATTATTTTTAAACATAAAATTAAAGCCATCATCGCATAACTATGAGATGATAAGAAGATTATACTTTAACACATCTAAAAATAAAGCTTTATAAATTAAAATATTTTTCAAATCACCAATTTGGATAAGGCTAATAAATTTCCCTTTGGCATTTTCCCCCAAAGTGACATGTACACCATCCACCTTGATCATGTTCTTAAAAATTTAATAATGTCCAAAAATATTTCTAGAACAATCATTATCTAGTTACCATAAGTTGTTAATGGAGTTTTTCAGTAAGTTTTCATAAAAAACAAATTTTACACCAAAAATGACTTTGGTACCCAAATAATCTTGGGTTCAGAAATGTTAGTAATCAAAGATTTAAGAACACATATTTATATAACATGATTCCTATAAGTAGATTTTAAACTTTTAGAAATAAATAATTTGTTATGTCTAGATGTCTAAAAATTAGTAGCAGAACTAGAACTGGGAATGAGTTTATTTTTAACAATCATCCTATGTCCTGTTTGATAGCCAATCCCAGTAGTGTATTTAGTTACTGTCTATTTTCCATGAATCTAGGTATGATTATTTATCCCATTTTTAATTATTTATAGATATTTATTTAGTTTCTCATTAGAAAATTTTAATTTCTGTTTCAATTTTAATAACTGAGCATTTTTATCTTTCTCAATACTATGATCAGTTTTAAAACTATTAGTCAAGGTATGATACTTCTTTAAAATATTGTATTTATCCTTGAGTGCACTGAAAATATCTTACATAATGTTACAATATTATATCATTACCTAATTAAAAATCTTCTCATAATTTTTTTTCATATCTATAGTAATTATAAATATGATTTGGAAAGGTAGGAAATACATTGGATAACTCAGATGTGTTTTTTATAAAACACATGTTAGCTCTGTGACGCTTATCCTCTTGGGTTATGTCTAAATCACTAAAGTTATCATCATAAGCACTCTAGGTTTCTTTCAAGGATTTATTATATCTATTATACTTGTTATCATATTTCTTATTAAATCTTAGATTATGGTATTCATCTTTTACATGACATTTCCTCTTTCACTAATAACATATTATTTCATTTACAAAATCATCCTTCTTCTGATCCTTTCTCAAATTTCCCCTATTATCATATTTTCCTTTATAACTAGGTTTTCTAAAGAAATTATTCCTATTGTAATTTTTTTGAATCTTTCGGAAAAGTGGTACATTTCTTCATCATTATTAGTAGGTGACTCTTAATCACTTGAGTTTTCATCTTGGATTTTGTCGTTTTGTTTTGAAGTAGTATATTTAAAGGATATATTTTTTCTTTTTGGTTTATCCTCCTAATAACTATTCACTTTTAGTTCTTCCTCATACATCATAAGTTTTCCTATTATATCCTTGAAAGGTAACTTTCTTGAAGGACCCCGGGACACCCTGATAGGGGAGGGGTGAATTAGGGTGTCAACTTTTTCTTTTAAACTACAGGATCTTGTTCCCACATTGGTAGGAACTAGTTGAACCTGTATGATGGATATGATCAGCAATCAAACATTCATATGCCAAAGATATGGCACAACAATTTTTACTTGGTTTACTACTAAGGGCTACGTCCAAGGAGCATATGCCGATAAGTTTCCGGTCGTACCTAATTCCACTAAACTTCACTAGATGTGGATTACAAAGGTTCGGGCACAGTCATTCTGTCCCAGGCTCACTGCCTTTAAAAAAGTTTAGGGATAGCTCACTGCGTCCCTGGGGTCACTCCCGTTGACTCCCCATGGCTCACTGACTTTGGTGAAGTCTCACTCAGTTTATATACATGAAGGTATCTTCATCATTGCTTAATTAAATCATATTTTGTTATATGTAGATGCTATGTTGAAGTCCAACTATCACTCGTCAACTGATATTCATCTTCTGTGCAGCTCCAAGACAATCAGCAATCCCCAACAACCACCAGGGCCGCAACACCAAGATGGCGCACAGCTTTTAAGGACGGCGCGCAAGTTAAAACTGGCACGCAAGTCCTCCTCCAACACTTGCGCGACTCAACCTTCTTCGAAATAAAACTAGCGCGACTCAACTTCTTTTCAACCCAAATCGATTTTGAAGCCTATTGGAAACCTGTCGCGCAACTTCAACTCTGGCATGAAAGTATCACCAAATAACTTGCGCGACTACTGGATGGGTAGCACACAACTGTCGCGCTGCTTCACCTTGTGCGACCCACCAACACTTGTGAGACTTCAACACCTGGGCGATGGGAGCTCTGAATTTCATCATGTCTAAATTTTGTTTGGAATTAGGAGGGGTGTTCCTCTATTTATAGGCATTTGGATACCCTGTGCGGCGGCGCACAAGTCTTCCCTCGGCACGCAAGTCTCGGTGTGCAAACCTTCTATCCTCCTAGACACTTGCGCGACCAAATTCGAATCTTGGGTGCCCCTATTTACTTTGCCATATTTTGATGATCAAAACACGATGGTCAAATGGCACACAACTTTCCAATCCTCAAAGGTACCAGCGCGCAAGTCCTTTCACGGTGTGCAAGTCACTTGCGCGACCAAACAAATACTTGCGCGACCAAACAAATACTTGCGCGAACCTCTTTCATTTTCTATATTTTCATGTTCTCATTCTGAAAAACATCAGGCGCTCAAGTTTCCAAGCCTCCAAGGCCTCGACATGCAAGTCTCATTTCCAAAATCACCTTTCTCTATATTTCAAGTTTTGAGGCCCAAAAATTTGGCAAACACTGGAAAATGGTGCCATCTTCAATACTGTTGTCTACTTGAACTGTATGATCACTTTTCTGGTACACGTTTTGAACGTCCACTGAGGATTGAAAACAAACACAAACCATACTCCAATTCTTGCACAGAACATCCATGGTTCCAATCTTTCTAATATCACCTGAATCTCATATTGAGATAGAGGTTCCTCCCCATTTATTTGGAAAACACCTCAACAGGCACATCACTGGATCTTTGTCAGAAAAACGTTTCCCCAATGAATGAATTGTATTCATAATATTATTAAACCTAATATACATATCAGAAATAGGTTCATAAATTTTCTTATTAAAAGTATCCTAGTTAATAGTATAAGTATTTAAGTGATTTTTTTAACATTATATGTTCCCTTATGAGAAATAGATAAGTGTGCCAAATTTCAAAAGCAGTTGTACATACAGAAATTCTATTAAACCCATCATCACCCAAAGAAATATATAGAGAATTCCTGGATTTACAATTATTATCATATATGTTTTTAGTATCATTACTCCAAGTATCTCAACTTGGGTGACGTTTCTCATATTGATCATTAATTATTTTCCAGATATCAAAACCTATACTCTCTAAATGAATTTTTATTTTAATCTTCCTCTGACCATAGTTATTTCCATTGATATAAGGAGGCCTATTGGTAGTAGATCCATCTTGTATATCATCTACAAAAACTAAATTTATTAATAACAAAAATTTTATATCTTTAAAAGACAACTAAATAATAGTAGAAAATATATTTGAAAATACTCTAATACAAAATGTTGGTCAGAGTGCGTAACCCAACTGGGGGTGAATTGAGTTCAAAATAAAAAATGCAGTTAATTTTTTTTAAAACAAAATCCCCATAGATAATTTAAAATGGCCAATAAATAAAAATAATTGAATAATATAAGTATGATCTTTCATAATATTTCTCAATGTGGGATTAGGGTTGAGTTAAAACAATATTTCAAATAACTTTAACTTTTGAAACCAATTAACATAATCAAATCCTTTATATAAACAAAGTTTAAGATTAACTATAAAAGTAAAATTTTTGTTTATATGTTTAAAAGAAAATGCAGCTTTATCTTTAAAATATATATAAAATAAATATAAAACAGACAACAAAATAAATAAGGGGTTTAGTCTCAAGACGAGACTTAATCCCCTCTACTTGGAAAACACCTGCTACCAAGCATATTATTATGACAATAATCTAATAATCAACCTAGATTGAGTATATATAAACATCATCTCCTGATAATATTAAGTTTGGGAGGTTGTAAAACCCCTTTTACATATGATCTTTCAGTTCTTAGAAGGATTTTGAATTTTTCGATTTGTGGATGGGTCAAATTTGGATTGGAGATTAGAAATAGAATTATGAGAGATGTGACACTTTAAAGTGGTATTTGTATATGTGTAATGGGGCTCAGTAGGTGCCTCAAGTGATCAAGAAATTCTTTGGATAGTTATATTAAGTTATAGAAGATTTAGAGGGTTTTTTCCAGAGAGCATGATTTGGGGTTCATGGTTCAAGGGAAATTGTTAGACACCCTGAATATGAGGTCATTTTTAGTTAAATTTTTATTGAAAATAATTTTTATGCATAGTTATAGAACTATTAAGGTAAAACCTTGTGAGGATTCTAAGGAAATAATGTGAGAGTTTTAGAGGGGTGTAGATCCACCATTATGTTTGGCACATGGTTTGGTAGACCTTGTTACCAAACTTTGCAAGGTGGTTGGCTTGGAGGTAGATATGACCACAAATTTTTTGAATAGTTTGGCTAACCGTGTGACTAAACCATGTGACATAATATAAATTGGTGATTTACCACCCCTCCAAAATTTTAATAGAGGTTAGACCCCTCCTCCCATCTACTTACCTCAAAAGAGCCAACCTCCCTCCCCCCTTTAATCTTTCCTTAAAGTCTCATAATGGAGGTGTTTTGGTAGTGATATTTGATTATTTGAGGTATATTTATTCTTCCTCTAACCCCCATGGATCTCCTGCTTCCTTCATATATAATTTTGAGAACTATAATTAGGTTTTTTATTCCAATTCCACTATAACATGATGGAATCAGACGATTTTGAAGGGGATTTTGTACAGCCAAGGAGAGGATGTCCAGAGATGACATCCACCTACATCCATTTGTCTTTACATCAACAGTATATCACACCATGAAATTTTCATAGGGTTTTCATTGAAATTAATATGGTTATATTATGTAAATGGATCTAATGCTTAGGGTTTTGGCCAAAAATAGTGTCAAGATTCCCCTACACACCTCCTGAAAGTACATGGCTTTGGTCCTAGTTTAGTGCGATGATTCAATGAGTTACATAATATTATGCTGATTTTAATTTGTTCTAATTAATTATTTATAAATTTTATAATTAATTAATAAGTGATGTTTAGTTTGATACATGATCTCAGGTGGTTGATGTGGTTTATTTGTGTTTTTACAAGCCTTTAGAAGCCACTTCCGACCGTTGGAAATATTTTGAAAGTGTTGAATAAAGGTAAGAAGTCTTGAGTACTATCCCTATAACTAATTTTCTTTATTTGTGTCACATTTGGATGCTCGATCACACCAATAAAGAGAACTTATAGGGTTAATTTAATTAAATGAAAAGTTTTAAAATAAATTAAAATATCTAATTAAAATGAATGAGTTCCAGGGTCACAAAAAACCATTGTGAGATAGCTTTCTACCTCAAATGCCGATGGACAAGGCTATGAATATTGAATCATATGAAGGCCACTAGACCTCTTGATAGGTGAGGCCCGACCAACTAAGACCTATTCACCCATGCATAGGGGCTTGAGACCCCTCAAATCTAGAGTCAAGGGTGTAATTAGATATAATTGGCCATGTAGGACTTGGGAGGACCTTTTGGAGGAATCAATATGTTTGGGATCATCGAGACAAGAGTGGTATGAGAAAACCCCCTATGTTCATTGTGATCAGGCCTTGGTGGATAGAGAATAGGCAAAATAGGATTGGGTTTGGTGAGTGAACTGAACTATATCTACCTCGAGAATATAGATGGTTCATGGGACATATCTTTAATATTTCTGGGTGGATAGACCTTGTGTAGCTAGAAAGGCCATGATACCCTTTTAATTATGTTGTGGGATGTAGTTTACTTATAGCATTGAGAGTTAACATGATACCTAGCCATTATTGGGGAACCATGTGAGGGTGCCTCTATTGAACCAAGATCAAGGGGACCCTGTGTGTTCCCTATTGACATCCTAACCTTGAGTGGGCATATATGGACATGGATAAAGATGGTTGCGGGTGTCACCTAGAACCCGAAGCAACAGGCAACCCCGATGGGGTGGAGACAATGGTGTTGGGAATGGGAATTTTAGAAAACCATATATTTCTTTTGTTTATGATGGATTATGAAATATATACTTTGGGAAGATGTGAAATTACTGGGATTCCATGATTTGGATTCGAATTTATGGATGTAGATACTATGGATTTGGAGCTTAGTTTTAGAGTTTCCATGTACTTGTAGCTTGGATATGGTTATGGATGACATGGATTTGGAGTCATGTATACGTACATACTTTGGAAGGATGCCTGAAGTCATTGGATATGGTTATGGATACCATGTACTTGGAGTCAGATGCACATACTACAGTGGATGGATCCCTAGAGCCATGGGATTTATTATTATGGTTGGCATGGATTTGGAACTGAATCCACATATTACCATGGAATGGATCCCCAGAGTCATGGGATTTATGGTTATGGATTCCATGAGTTAGAGATGGATGCATATGATATCACAGGATGGGTCCCCAGAGTTATGGGATAGATGGTTATAACTTCCAACAATTGTTGTCAGATGCACTGATTGAGCTTCCATGGATTTGGATCTCGGATGTCTGGACTTTCATGGGATGGGACCTTGGAGTCATGAGGATATTTTATGGATGCCATTTATTTGGAGCCTATATGTTACTTGGGAGGTGCAATCACTAAGAAATTATCATAGACACCCCAACACTAGTTTAAGCATGTATATTCAATCAGGGCTACAATCTTATGGATCAATAATTTTTTTCTAGTAGTTTATTTGTTTTTATCTGAGCATCTCACATGAACATATCACAATATATTATAGTTATTATGAGACAAATTTGGAGGTTACCTATAGAGTTATGTACCCACACCCTACTTGGGAAGTCATAACATATTGCTACATGAGAAACTATCACATTGTTATTATAGGAATAAGTTTGGTCTGAGGCTTAGGATAACATGGTCTGGTGGGATAGATCATTTGAGGTTAGAGGTCAAGATGAGTTATGGATCAATGTAATCATGGATCTAATTTCTTTATTTTCTTTTATTCTAATTTTTATATGTAGCTGGACCAATGGGAAATTAGTTATAGTTATAGTATGACTGTTTGGGCCCATACTGCATTTTATTTCTTATCATCTTTGTTTATGTTTATTGATTTTTATTCTAGTTTATTTTGTGATCTATGATACATTGTTATTTTTCCATAATGATTCAATCTGATGCATGGGGTATATCCACCCTGAGACACCTCATTAGACCCCCACTTCTAGTTGGAAGCCTCTGGAATTCGGTGAGGCATGCCTAAGGTCACACAATGTTCCAGTCCAATTATTTTTCATAGAGTGAGCTAGGCCATGACATTATTCCCATGAATATATCCCACGTATAACCATAGGTATTCTGTGAATGTGGCTATAGGTTGGCTATAACTGCCGATATACCCACCTGTGGCTATAACCATGTTTTATAGTAGTGAGACTTGGGAATATAAATAAAAAAAGCATGGAGAATCTATATAAACTATAATATGTAACTAAAATTTTGAATTTGAAATGATATCTAGATAAAACATGTGATACCCATGTAAGAGGGGAACTGGTGAGACATCCATACCGATTGAAGCAGAAGATGGCCTAAAATATGATTGATTTCATTCAATTTGATCAATATGGTCCCACGAATGTTTCCAAAACAAATGTTGAGAAATAATTCATTTTTTTCTTGTAATATTATATTCTAACTAGTTGTATCATGTTTAAAATATAAAATTTTTAATTGATTGAATGTATCAAGTGGTTATGGATAAGAGATGATAAAAAAGGGAGAAGTATCATGGTTTTTTTTATAAATGTCATAGAGTATACCTCACATGAGAAAGAAAATTACTTAGTAGAATCACAATATAAAGTAGGTGGTATCATTAATAATAACACCATAAATAATAGTGTAGTATAAAAGATAGATCAAATGGTGAGTGAAATGGAAAAACATTACTAATTTAATGTTTCATCACCCTTTACTATTGGAAGGAATATTTTAGTCGTATACCCATAGAATTAGGATTTTCTAACACATAGAGGTAATATAGTCCTTTATGATATGTGTCATGGAAGAAAACCAACATTTATGAACTTTATAGTGTTTGAGAGAAGATATTATATTCAAAATGTTGAAGAGAACCCAGGAAAATATAGAGATGCTATAAATAAATGGGAGATTTTAGGAAACTCCTTTAGGATTAAAGATTATAAATTTTTCAAAAAATATTAAATATGATTATGGAGTGAAATGATGTAATTTTTTTGAAGGAAAGGCTAAAAACATATATGGAATTATAGATTCTAGTTTGTTCAGTAATGATGAAGAAGAATAAGTAGATATGAATTGGAGTGGTGCTCATATTACAAAATGTGGGGAGGATTCAAAGGCTAAATCAATGGAATAATAAGATACTGAAAGTATTCAAAGACTGAATCCATACTAGAGAATAAAATCTCAAGTCTACAAGTCAAATATCATTAGCGATAAAACTAAACCAACATAAACATAGAAGATGAGAACTATAGTGCACTTTTCTCTACTGTATCACGTGAAACCAACATAGTTTCAAGAAGATGAAAAATATGAGTCATGGGTTAAGTCCTTGAATTAAGAGTTAGATCAAATTGAGAAAATTTATACTTGGGAGCTTGTGGATAGGCTAACAGATCTCAATGTCTTAGGAACAATGTTGGTATTTATAAATAAACATGATTAACATGGAAAAGTGTTTTGAAATAAGGAAATATTTTCTTGAGAGGTGTAGTCACAAGTGGAAGGATTTTATGTAGAATAAACATTTACATTGGTGGTGAATCTTGAGTTAGTATAACTCTTTATCATTGTGGCTATTCAAAGAAAATATAGATCATACCAAATAGATTTCAAGAAAATATTTCTAAGTCGGATTGTGAAAGATGAAAATTAATTCTGAATAACTAATTGGTTTTATATATTGGAATTATAAGTCAAAGTTAGGAAAAATAAAATAGGTTTTTTATGATTTAAAATAGGAACCTTGGCCATGGTATTCTCATTTAGATACATTCTAGAAGAAGATAGAATTTAGAAGAGGAGGATTTGATCACAGTATTAATTTGAAATTAACCAAATAATAGAAATTTATGGTGCTCATATATGTTGAAGATATCATATTCAAAGTAAAAAATATAATTGAATCTAGTAAATTTTACATTTTATGAGTGTAGTGTTTGAAATGGAAATTATTGGAGACACCACCTTTGTTATCCGGCTATAAGTTATATAGAAATAAAGTTATGAATTTTTTTTCAGGATAAATATGTGAAAGAGATGGTGATTAAATTTAATTTTCATGATATAAATCTAGTTTGAACACTAATAATGGTTTGAACTAATATAGAAAAACATGTGAAAGGGGAGGTAGTTGATCTAACATTTTATTGATGGATAATCCGAATATTTTTGCATCCTCCAATAATAATACCTGATGCATTAATTGTAATATGAGATAAAGTTGATACAAGGAGGAAAATATCTTATTTGTAAAGACGATCATGAGGTATATACAACTCACACTTGATTATGGTTTGATGTATTGTGATGGTAATGAAAAATAATTTTATTCCTACTAAGATTTGGATTGGGTAAAATATTTTGAAGATTGAAAATCCATATGTGGAGGAAAATTTTTCATTTGGAGAAAGTGAATTATGTGGCTCAATAATAACCATGAGGCCATTTATATTGATACATCTTATCTAGAGTATATTTTTGAAATAAAGGCTTGTACATAGCTAGAATAGATGAAATAATAATCTGTGAATCTTGGAGTGGAGGTGAAACTACCCATGGTATTATTTTGTGATAACCAAAGGTGATATAAATTACTAAAAACATTTTACAACATTCCTAAAAAATCATATTGAGATCCAATATGAATTTATTAAAGATAATTTTGAACAAGGCATTATCAAACTAGTGAATGTGGGTAAAAATCAATAGGTGGATATATATTTACAAAATCTCTAGACACACTGTCATTTGAGAAGAATAGGTTGATCCTTGGTGTTCAATGACCACCCTTTCTTAAAGAGTTTCAAAATTTTCCCTCTCCTCATTATATAAAATTATTTATCTAGATTTTTATTATTATTATAGGGATATATCTTGTGTTTCATATTTAAATTAGGGGGAGATAACATCCAAGGGGAGTTCACTGAGAGAGAAGAAAAGATATGGGATTATAGAAAATGATATAGAAATGTTCATGTTATATTATTTTCTACAAAAATATATTAATCGTGTTGGCATAGAAAATTTATTGATTACTATTTACATAGAAAAATAATCTAAATGAATTTATTGATTAGATCTGGAATAAGAGAACACTTTTAATTTTACTGTCAAAGTGGAGTGAATTCATGAGGATATTAAAAGAGGTTAAAGGAAGAAATAAGTATATATAAGGGGATCATGGTTTTGAATAATTCATTATGAAGAAATGAGGATTGATGAAAAAATAAAAGAGGGTTAATGATGTAACCATTAGGTTGTTTTGTTGGATTTATTATTAATTAAAAGTTTTTTTGCAATTCCTTTAGTGGATCTTGAAGTATATATAGATGGTTGGTGATTTATTATACAGATTCTAGAAATAACAGGGTTTCCCCATGACTATAAGAAACCCATTGTAAATGAATTTGAAGTTTGAATGATTTGGTAAAGTGCTATCTGGGGAAGGGAACATCATAAGATTCATTTTCACCACAAAATCATGTCTTGTGTTGTGACCAGGGTTGATATCAAAGAAATGGAAAAGTCTATTGAGATTTATAAGGTTTATTTGGTTAAAAATTTTGGTTAATTATTTTTATAGATTTGGTATTTCACGTTACAAACTAAAACATATTTATTATTATACGAACTACGTTTTAAAATATTTAGTGATTCTGGAAATCAGAGGCCCATGCCATGGAGGGAGTGTCTCACCATGAAGGATACTTGGGTAAAATAATTGTTTCTGGAGACCTGATTCTTGCTCCATGAAAGAAAAATCTCACTATGATAGAGTCAATTTTAGATATGATTGAAGGAGAATGTATTACATTTACTAATAATGTAAAAAATGTAGGGATATAAATGTATTGTTTAGGGATATTCAGCTCTAGAATAAAAGTATATGTCAGGATGTTAAATCACATGTTTTGAGAGGTTTAAAGGTTGAAAAGAATTTAAGAATTGTGTTGTGATATTGGGAGAGTTGAATGAGAGTTACTTATCTAGATTTTGTTGATATAATCATTGATTGGACACATTCTATGAAGAGGTGTATCATGTTATGAAGTATGTGTATTTTTGAAGCTCACACTATGAAGGAAATTTTCATGACATGAAGGGATAATCTCCAGAATTACTGAAAAAATAATTATAATTTAAAAGGAGGATATCTTGATTTTATATTTAGGGATTAATTAAATTTTATTATAATGTATTTGAAAATATTAAATATGTTGGTAAAATTTTTATACTAAATGTGAATAAGGATTAACAAATAGAATTAAAAAAAATAAAAGGGTCAAGAAAAAATTGAAAAAAACTACAAGAAAATTGAGTAGAAAAATATTTCCTTTGAAAATTAGGATTTATAGAAAATATTTATGCTTATTTATGACACTGTTTCTAAAATAACAGTTCAATTTTATTAAAAAACATTATAAGTGATCATTTTATTACATAATTTGTATTTTTTATCCCAAAGAAGTCTACAAATAGATAAGAAGATGGATTTACCATGGATCGACATTGTACCCTTCCAAAACATTTTCAATATATACATTGAGTAGTGTTAACCCTTGGTACATCAAGACACCATTGACATATGCTCCTTATAGTATCCCTTTGTAGTAAACCAAGTAAAATCAATGTGTCATTGATTTAATTTATAAATTTTTATATCCCATGTTTATGAGATTAATTTTAGGTTCTTATTGTTCATTCTAATATTAGAACAAAATATAATGATAGATAAGAAGAATAACACATCCTAATACCCCCCCCCCCTCTTAGGGTGTATTGGGCATATGGGTGCAACATTTTATGATATAACATAATTAATTCATAATAAAACAAATTATATTTGGACATAACATGATATATTTGTATGATATGGTTATAGTAGAAGTGGGGTTCAGTGAGTGATAGATTTAAAAATTAATTTAAATTTGAATGCGTGGATCTAAATAACAAGACCCACAGACTGATTTTGGATTAACTATAAATAATAATAAAAATTTCTCAAGATTTGTTCATGAAATTAAATTCCTTCTTGACGTTCTTTTCATCATTTCTTAAGGATCCAAACTTGAATCTCTATAGTGATCTGCGCACATGCTTCATGAATCTCATGATGTCAGTCTCAATATATCAGGTGCTAAAATGAATATCCGAGATCACTATAATGTATCTATGTCAATTATAGAATAATTTATCTAATATTCCTAAGGTATTAAGAGGATATTGAAAATAGATCTCTCAATTATGTGTTGAGAACCAAATGAGTTCTATGACATCTAAATCTATTTGGTCCCTATTAATGAAATAATGTATCTAGGGTTTAAAATTAAGAACACATAGAACAAAACCTCCCCTTTTGTCTATTTATAAACTAAACACCATGTCATTAATAAATATTTAATTTATAATTAATAATAATATCTATTATTTAAATGATAAATAAATAAATCTGATGTAAATATGATATTTATATAATTATTAATTCTTAAATAAATATTTATTTAAGTTAAATTAAATAAATCCCATATAATAATTAATATAACTAATTAATTACACAGACTTATACCATTAACACAATCCAAGATCTCTCCCAATAAATAAATATTCACTTTTTATTAACTCGAATTACTTGTTAATATTTATATAAGAAATTAAATTCCAACCCCCTTAATTCCAAATCAAGAATAACGAGGGATTGAATTGTGATCGACATGATTTGAATTAAAATCAATTATTAAATTGATATCATCTCTATTTTAAAAAATTATTCTCAATTAAATATGTTGAGATTATATATTCATTTAATGTATGAATCTCTAGGTAACTTTCTTAGTGACAATGAGTCTAACTCATAGGCTAATAGTGGCATAGAGAAACACATAATAACCCTCATAGAGAAAAATAAAATCCAAAGAAAAGAAAATAACCATATGAATTCTAAATCTACAATATAATTTATTTTTCATCTAATTTATCATCAATAAAGATGCATACAAGTGGCATCATCCCTTACTTCTTGATCTATGTTTATTTAATTTACTAAGATAAAATATTCTATGATCACCATGGAATTAGATTTATGTTAGGAACTTTCCTCTCAATAAAATGTATAGAGATATCATCTTCCAACACTCTTTAATGACCTATGAATTTATAGTTTAGCACCCCTACCCTTTTAAGGTATGAATTTGATCTATTTTTGTTTGAAACTTTTTTCTTTCGACCTATTTTGGGAAGTGTAGGGTTATAGGAGGCTCAATATCATGTTTTTAGGAAATGATATAGTGATGGAAATTTGTAAAGTTGTGGATATCCCACCAAAACCGTAGTGGGGGTCTACTAGAGTTCAGGTGGGGGAGGTAGTGGTTACTTCCACAACCAGCAGAAGACCATTGGATGGGTAGAAAATCTTTGATGGGCCACTAGAGTTCCACTTGGTTCCCAATAGAGTTTTGATGGCCACACATTATTTTTTAAAATATTTAATTACATTAATCAAATGAGTTTTTATGTTTTATAATTAGGATTTTCACCTCATTTTTACCCAAGGCATTAGTTCACCCCTCTCCCCTATTCTCTCTTGGTTATTTATTTCTCTATCTTCTATATTAATTGTTTAGTCTTGGATCAAATTATTATCAATCACAGGGGAGTTCTATGGGTAGGGGAACCTATCTTATTTCTTATATTCATGGGTTTTCTCACTATTTCATCATGAATCAATGATTAAGACATAATATGGGTTTTTTTATATGTTTCCTTATTTTTTCTATTTAAGATTGAATCAACTGAGGATCTACAATGAGTATGACCTTTCTAGTCCCTGGTAGGTGGCCCCTTGATTTCTAATGAGTTTTTACATGCATGAAATATGAATTTATGTAATATACGAAAGGAAAAATTGTATTTATACCCTAAAACTAAATGCATTCATTTTATTTAAATCCTTTTGGAATGATTAGAGTTTGGGAAGGCCTTGAGTTGGCTAGTAGAGGTGTGTGGTGACATCATTGGTCATCAATGACTATTTTAAAAATTAATTAGAGTTTAAAATTTTGACTTTTTTACTCAGGACGAGTTTATATGATTTGTAATTGACCTTGAGAGCCTAATGTGGTGTCCTATTACATTACATGGTAAAGAATTTCCTAAGAATGAGCTAGGATAGAGATGGTTTGGCAAAGGAATCAACACTCATCTAATGAGTAATAATTTCATGATAATATTCTTCCAGATAATCATCCATGATAGGTGTGGCCTCTAAATCCATCCCAACTATACACCACCAGACACTATATAATGCATGATTATAACCTCCCATAAGATCACATAATTCCATAAGTCGTGCTGGCCTCGCAGCCTCACCATCGAGAAACTTAAAATGAACCAGGCACCAAAATATTAATTTATATAAATATAATAATAATATAACGTTAAATCAAAACAATTTTTTTACCCATATTTGTTCCAAAGTGTTATCCTTTACTTCATTTAACAGGTGTCTCCAACAGAGTGGACATATGAGAATGATGTCAGACTATTTATAAATCATCTCTAAAAAACTTCTACATTCTCAGCCTAATTTTCCAATCATTTTTTGCATTCATTATACCCCAACATTAGTTGAGTGGGATGGTTCCACACCTCACACATGTGTGTAAACCCACGATGATTATCATTATATCCAACTGTTAAATATGAAAAACAAATATTATATCAATAAAATCTATAATGAAAATAAATTAAGGTAAAATAATTTACTATGATTCTATAAAAATACCTAAGGCATGATGATCAATGGGTATCACAGGATCCCAAAGAATAAAAGGAACATAAACCTGCACAGATGGAGTGCTCCCAATGTATGCTCTACATGCTCATAATGTGTCGGAGTAGGTGTCAAAGAAGTAGGAATTTAGTAGTCCGTGGAGTAGGAAGTGGAATGCAAATAAGATTACATAGATGGTTGCGAAAATGCATGATAAGTAGGTGTATTGGGAATCATCATCAGATTTTGGGAAGAGAGGAAATGAGGATCAAATGAAAATGGAGGTGAAAACAGAGGTGTACTAAATATCTAGGGTGTCTATAATGACACTGCAGGATCAGAATGTGTGGAAGATGGTACATCGATGAGAGGGATGGGGTGTGATTGTGTATGATGACTGGAGCACATAACGATATTACCACTCGCTCAAATCTCTAGCCTGAGCACTAGAACCACTAGGTTGGTCAGTGAATAACTGGAATCGTAGTGGTGGATACTGATTTAAAGTTATAAACAAAATTAAATAAATCACTTTATATTTTATTGTTATATATTTTTTGAAATTAAATAATCACAATGGGCATTAAAGGAGGGACAAACATCTCACTCATTTGGATATTATTGTATGCCTTTTTTCTTCATAGCTCTGCAATGTTTTTCATTTCCTTCATTTGAAAAAAAATATGGAATTAATTTTAAATCCATAAATAATGTGTAAGAAAAAATTAAAGAAGATGCGACATGACTTAATTAAAGATTACCAATTTTCAAACGAAATACATGATGTGTAGTGATATAACAAAAACATTTAAGATCCTGTGGGAGGAATATAAAAAGATAATATAAGTCATAGAAAAAATATGTTCATACTAGTATGTTTATCATGGGTAGGTTATAGTTTCCTTTAATTTTTATGTTGATCCAATTCAATTTTGGTTAGGTCATTTCATTCATTTTGGTCAATTGATTATGTCATTTGTCCATTTTTATTTATCTTAGGTCATTTGGTTCATTTTTTCAATTAATCAGGTCATTTATCCATTTTTATTTGTCATACGTTAGATGGTTCATTTTTCGGTTAGGTCATTTTTCATTTTTTGGTTATGTCATTCTTTTCACTGGTTAGGTGTTTCATATCAATAGTTTAATATTTCCATTTCAATTAATCTAGTTTTTTGTGACAATTGTATTTTTTTAGTTTTGTTTAGTTTGGTAGGTTTTAATATAGTTCAACTCCATATTTAAAAATACTACTTAAATAAAACTAAAACTAGAAAATATTGAAAAAACAAATTAATTTCTAGTTAGATAAAAATTATTTGTAATAAATAGTAAATGAATTTTTATAGAACTAACCTCAAAAACTCAAGGTGAGATAAACCAAAAGAACTGAGAACACTTAAGGATGATTCTAAACAATTCCGACCACAATCTCAGGTTCACAGTCAACTCTAAAAATTAAAGTATTTGAGTCATTATAATTAATAAATAGACCAAGTCCAATGGATTTAGGGATAATGTCAATTCCATCAACATCGTCCTCAAAAATATGTCTTGGTATTACTTTAATTATGAAACCAAATTCCGTTTGAATATGAAATTTAACATAAAAAACGTTTTTCTCCATTGAAGCCGATACATATGATTCATTAGTAGAAATATTGAAATTCTGGTAAATAACTCAAAATACACAATCATAAATAAATTTTCCATGCCTCATTTCGAATCAAACCACTTTCATTTCAACATAGTGACTCGACCATGAGAGTAATAATCCAATATTAGTATTTTCTAAATGACTCCATAATAAGATGCATTTCAAAATTGAGGTATATTATCTAATGCAATGGAATGATAGAATGTTGTGGATGTTACAATAAAACCATCATGTTGGGTTCTCAGGTTCTTTTCCCGTTCAATGATAATTAATATGTACCCATTGATCACAATATATTTTCATTAATAAACCATGAAGTTTGCACCAAAATCTGATTATCTCATTTCCTCATAGGTAGATCCATTTGGTAAACTCAATACCTGAAATATAAATGAATATTAAAATTAATTAACTATTGATTTTAATAATTTATTACAGTAATATTTCTACCTTTAATTTCAACTAAACAGAAAACACTTTACTATTAAAAGTCTCTCTCATTATCATGGATAAGTAACGATGATTTATTTTTATCATTTGTTTATGTTCTATACTAATAAAATAGAAATATTTTAACATATACGTAAAATTACACGAGATGAAAAAAGATATACATGTTCAATTAACTTACTTGATGTAGTCATCAAACAAATCATAATTAAACAAAACATTTTGATTTTCTATCTCCAACTCTTCAAGGATTAATGTCATCAATGTATATGATCTAATAATTACCCCTATCTGGGAAAGTGATGGAAAAATAGGTTTAAATTTCTCATACTATTATTCTTAATTTCCCACTAGTCTGTTCCATCTCATTGTTAGATTAGACAAATACATTGAACAAAAATATATAAATCCTATAGCCAAGTAACCTTTGATGATATAACCTTTTGGATGATTTTTGTTCTAGATATAAGACTTCAATGTGAACATGTTTCTTTTAGTTGGATACACATTAAAAAAAGAAATATGTCCTCCGAGATGTATTTCAATTACAATATGGACAGTTAGATGGAAAAAGCATGTGAAAAATAATGGAAGAAATATTTTCTCTAACTCACACAAATTAATGGTTCCGCTAACATTTTTTTCAAGAATGAATTCAAAAACTTCTCAGTACAAACATCTCAAAAGAACTAGCACAAATGAATAACTAACACCCTTACATTATTAAAAAGAAGATGACAAATTGCTATTGGAATCAATTCATGTATAAGTATATGATAATCATGAGTCTTCAAATATTTCGACTTCATCTCTCTTCTATTGACCCAGTTTGATATGATTCATGAATATCCATCAGTAACATTAATAGTCTCTAGTATTTCTAGAAATTGATTTTTTTCATCATCTGTCCTCACATAAGAAGCGGATAGAATGTTCCATTTATTTTCACTAATACACATAGGATGAAATTCTATTCTGATTCCCCAATCCACCAAATCACATCAAGATCATAAATCATCTTTTATATTTCCCTTAAAATTTAGAATAATTGAAAGAGACATTTCACATATATTCTTTTCAATGTACATTATGTCTAGAAAATGATGTACCAAATTGGTTTACCAAAAAAGAAACTCAAAAAAGAATCTCCTCTTCTTCCAATTATAACATGTTTCAGTGGAAACATTATTCCTCTTTCTAGATTTCATCTAACCCTTCCCAAATGAAAAACATAAATATTATTATTCATTAAGAATATCAGTTCCAGACATAAGGTAAGGTGGATTGTCAGTCTCCATGGTATTTTCAAATATTTAATGATTATTCCAATATGGATGGTCCATTGTAAAGAATCATTGATGTCCCATAAAACATAAATATTGATTATATTTCAGTGTTTTAGATCATTTATTATTCATAAAAATAAGAAATGAAAGTTTTCCCTTCATTATCCATCGAAACGTTATTGCATAAGTAGGAACTTCAATGATCATAGACATAGGCACAACAAACATAAGCAATATGTCTTTCGAACTTGCATTGTATATGCGCAGACCATCATTCCAAAGATGTTTCAACTCTTTTGTTAAAGGGTTCATGTATACATATGTATCATTATTGGGGTCATAAGGTCCATAGATGAGTATACTCATGAAAGTGAAAGTTTTTTCATTCACATCCTTGGAGGAAGGTTATAATGTGTACGAAAAACTATCCATGTGTTGTGAAAAGTAAGAATCTACCCAAACAAATTAAAACCATCACATGAAAGACCAAACCTAACATTACACATGTTATGTGGGATCGAAATAGTGATGTATATGCTCAATATACAAGAGGGGGGGGGGGTGAATTGTATACTTTAAAAATTCCTTTGGAACCATTAAAGTTAGTTACAAATAACTGTGTTTTCCTCAAGTAAAGGAAAGGGATAAGTTTAACAAAGATAAACTTAAGAAAATTCACAACACCTCTAATACCAATTGAAAACTTCGAAAGAGATTCCGAACATGGGTTCCAGAAATATGGTTCTGGAAATTGAAACTTAATAAAAGTTACAATATGAGATTCTACCTTAAAGCGTATAGAATCTAAATAGAACAGAGTACAAATAAGGAAGTATAAGAAAGTTATACTTTCCTTATAATACAAAATGCAGCGGAAATAAACAAGTAGTAGAACTACAAGTAACAATATAATAGTCTTTTAACCCAAAGAGAAGGGTATCCAACAACCTTGGATAAAGGTCCCTTGATTTATACTTTCAAGCAAGTCTGTCTTACCCACACCAGGGTAAGCCCTCGATACGAAGATCGGAGTGTCTCTGTCTTTCTATCCCCGCAAGACCTCAACTTCAAGGTAGTTGGCACCTCTGTCTTCCTCAGCAAGGAAGCCCTCGAACTTCAAGGTAGTCGGAACCTCTATCTTCCTATCCTCGGAAGTCCTCGAATGTAATCACCAACATTCGGAGTCGCACGAAGCTTTGAGAGTTAATAAGAGCCTCTCTATCTAGAAATCACTTCAAGCATGTAATCACATGAGTCGAAGATCAGTCAGCTTTTCAGCCTTTCAGCACTGAGCACTTTCAAATGAGCTCCTATTTATAGGAAAATTTCCAACGGTCGGCTCCTTCTTCCAATGGTCAAATTTTCCATGAAATTCGGAAGGACCGGTACACGTGTAACTCAACCAACAGTTAATAAGAAACAAAATAGACGACGTCGTTTTATAAAAAACATTGTATAACTGAATGTACGACATCGTTTTGGAATGAAGCAAATGTAAGTAAAGGCTAATTAATAGTTCGGAGTGTTAAGAAAGTCAAAGTTTCGGAGTCTAACCAAAATGAAGTTCGGAGTCTATGTTAAGAAATGTTCTGATTCTATTTTATAGGAAATCAGAGTCTGGTTTCATCATAAATCAGATTCTAAATCTGTAGAGTTCGGAGTCGAACTGCTTAAAAGTTCAAAGTCGAACATCTTAAGAGTTCGGAGTCGAACTTATTAAGAGTTCAGAGTCGAACTTCTTAAGAGTTCTGAGTCGAAATTCTAAAGAGTTCGGAGTCGAACTTCTTAAGAGTTTGGAGTCAAACTTCTTAAGAGTTCGGAGTCGAACTTCTAAAGAGTTCGGAGTCGAACTTCTAAAGAGTTCGGAGTCGAACTTCTTAGGAGTTCGGAGTCGAAATTCTTAAGAGTTCGGAGTCGAACTTCTTAAGATTTCGGAGTCGAACTTCATAAGAGTTCGGAGTTGAACTTCTAAAGAGTTCGGAGTCGAACTTCTAAAGAGTTCGGAGTCGAACTTCTAAAGAGTTCGGAGTTGAACTTCTTAAGAGTTCGGAGTCGAACTTCTTAAGAGTTCGGAGACGAACTTCTTAAGAGTTCGGGGTCGAACTTCTTAACAGTTCAAATTAGAACTGCTTCAGAGTTTGGAGTCCAGAATTCGGATTAAAACTATATTACAGATCACATACATGATTTGGATCCTAAAAACAGAATGCTCCAAATTTTCATTATAAGGCTCCAACAATTTGGTTGTGATTCCGGTTTTTGATTTTAAGTGAAAAAAATGGCTAAGTATAAGAAAATCTAGGTTAAGGTAAATTTCCTTAAGGAAGTAAATTTTCCTTATTTGAGTAATAATAATATTTACTTAAGTATAAGGTGTTTGTGATTTTCAAAACAAGAAGGAATGGAAAAGTCATAAGGAAAACCTTATTGACACAACATGTTAGCCATGAAGTCAAGATATCAAGCATAAAATCTCTTCCATGAAAATATATAACGACCCTAGGTTTTTCAATGGAAATTACCTTCTTATAAATATGTCATAAAATCACATAAAAACACAACATAATGAACTACTAAGTGCTAAGTGAAATTTAAACATATGTTTGTCACTTCTTTGTTTAGAATTTCAAAAATCTGACAAACACAATTTCAACCAGTAAGTTATTTGGAGTTTGATAAGAAAAACATAATTCGTGGTGAATAGTAAAAAACCCTTATGAATAATAACATAACCTTATGAATAGTGATATACTCTAATGAATAGTATCCTTGCCTATGAAAATATATAAATAATATTCATGTTGAAATTACTATATTCCTAAATTTTAGAATATGTAAATGAATTATTTAAAACTAGTTTTTGATAATAAATTATGATTTTAATTAAATATTAATATAATCATATTTATAAAATTATTTTTGAAAAATGGATTTCAATTTTGGATTCTACATGTCAAAAAATGGTTAGGGTAAATTTTTGTGATTTTTCTGAAATACATGAATTTTTTATTAATAGTAAAACACGATAATTTACGATAAATTCTAAATAATGGATTTATTGAGTCATTAATGATGATCTACTGATGTAAGCCCAACTGGTTCGAAGTGACATGAATTTATTACTATTTTTGGTCATAGAATCTTCCCTATTTCTGGTCTTTAGGGAAAATAATAAACTAATGATTATAATATTATGAAAACCTTCCTCGCCACCACTATAACCCCCACTCCCCACTCGCTCTTCTCTTCACTACTCTCAAGCCTTGTTCCTTGCCAATATTCTTCCAAAATCTCTCCTCAAACTCCTCAAACACGTCCAAAATCCCCTAGCATCTTCAAAATACCAATACATATCCCCTTAATAGGTTCTCAAAGGAGGAAGTCTCAAGAGGTAAATGTTTCTTTCCAATTCCTTCATTTCTTTTAAATTGTTTTCTTTCTTGTTTCTTTACTCACCTCCATTCACTTAAATAGTATGATAAATCTAGTAACATAAATTTAATGGAATGTTTTTATGCTAATGGGATATTTCATTATCTTCTCTCGTTTCCCCATATTTTATTTGAATGAAATGAAAGCACTCTATGGGATGTGCTAATTTAGCAAATTCAAGGATAATTGTTTATCAATTTCTATTATCATCTTTAATTCTGGCCATGAATCCATTTGTGTTATGGTTGAACCATATTATTATATGTAATATATAATATTTTTTTAGTCCTTTTTTTCAAATGGTATTATGTAATAAATAAAAACATGTTCTTTGTAATCAAACCCACCGATTAACAAAAACGGTTATCACTATGGTTTTATAAAATAATTCAACTTCACTATAAGTTACCAAATTAAATTTAAAACCATTTAATATTCTCTATTTTCACTAATAGAATATAAATTTAATTCTGGACAACCACTTTCATCTTACATTCTTATCCAAACAAAAATATAAGCAAACTAATCATTAAAACCATGTAAACAAACGAGCTCAAACAATGAAATTGAACCTCATAACCAATAAAAAACGGTTAAAAATTAACTTAAAATGATTATAATGAAACAATTAAATATAGAATTTTTTATATAATTATTTATTAGTAAACCTAATTTGTATATTCAGGTTGTTAATAACAAGTGGAGAACACAGACAGATTTAACATAAGGGATCCTCTCTATTTCACTTTTAAATCAAGATTTTCCTCAATGCTATACCATTTTATGTGTAATACTTATTTAAGGTGTATGTTTATGAAAATACCCATACTTCCCTCATTATTTAAAAGTGATGAAAAACCCCTTTTATCTCTCATCAAGCCCTCTTGGGTACACCCAACACCAGGCCAATAAAAATAAACGAATTCTACGCGAACCCTTTTGGTTCATTTAGGTTGCCTTATCTTTATTTATATAAAAACAGAGTTATCTTGTCTAGTTATGTAAATATTCTAAATGGTGTTTAGTTTTACAAAATTCACCTATGAAAACACTTTCATCACTCTCTTTTGGGGATATAGATGTTTTTAGAAGATTCCCTCCTTACATCTTTCTGATAAGAAAACCTGTTTTAAGGGAACTTCCCAATTTTTTACCCTATTTCAAGGGCACTCTATCATCTATTTTAAGTCACCATTTTATTTATAAAATCATTATTTTTATTTTTATAACCTTTTTGGTTCAATTATGGTTTTATATAAAATATTTTCCAATTTTCTATTTTAAAATATCTATAGTATTTTCATTAAAACCGCACAAAAATGTTTTAATGCTAATGTCACTCAAATACATTTCGTATTTGTTTTCACTTATGTTTGGGACCACCTACAATGTTATATGCCTATTTTTCCTTATGAACATCCATGTATGTTCTAATCCCTTTCATTCATGGACACTTTCATGATACACTCATTGGTTATGCTTTATGTTAGGATTATGGTACCCAATTATTTCCATGGGTACACTTAGGTTTATGTATGGTTGATTATGTGTGATTATTTATGTGGAAAGAATAATCATGAAAAATTTGATATGGGTCCACCCAAATAGCTCTCCCATGCATTGGGTAAAGTTTAGTCTCATGAGATGCGATGTGTATTGGGATTGGCGGTTATCCTTGACCCGTACTAAAATGGGAATCAGGATTGGAATCTAGCCTTTACCCATACTAAATTGGGAAACGGGATTGGTAGTTATCCTTGAAAATTACTAAAGACATGTTTTATGATAATTACACATTTATATTATTCCATGTTTGTATTATCCCATGCTTATATGATATGATTTCATATATTCCATACTTTGGATATCATTATGTCATGTCTCCTAACTCATGCGCTTAAAATGTATCCTTATGTTCATTCCCTTAATGGGATTTTTAACTCGTCCCTTTTTTCAGGTGTTCCCCAAGGTATGTTGTGAAGATGTAAGGGCTCAAAGGAAGTTAAGATATCTTTATGAATATTAAATAATGAAATGTTTTTTATCCCCATGTTTTATGTTTTTTGAACCTAGTTGTACAAGACACTGAACATAACGATACTTGGCATGTACTCTGATGTATAATTATGATTAAAATCATGTAATGTTATATGTAAAAGGCTTGGGTCACTGTAGTTGGTAACAGAGGATGGTATAGTTATTTTTGGAGATTACAAATAGAGCACCTTAGTAATAACCTTAAAGATGTGACTGAGTATAAGAAAACATTCCTAAATTTTGGTGAGAATTGAGTAAGTGGTTTATCAAGACAATACATCTTTATCCGGATAAGAGTAGGTAGAGTCAGCTTTGGAATAGATGTATCTAGGGTTAAAAACCAAAAACACCTCTTTGATCTAGACTCGAAAGAGAACTAGTGAATGACAACGAGCCTTGTTGCACTCTTGGTTACAAAAATCCCAAGGGATATGCTTTGGTAGATTCATGAGCTTAGTACAAACCATTTTTAAGGGAAAAAATAGCCCATAAGAATATAAGTTATGAAATACATCGATCGTAACCTAGATATAAACCTAAGGAATCACAAGTTAGGATATACTTCTTCTTTATAAGTTTATCCTTTTATGTTCAGCGTTTCCTTTTTATGCTCAATACCTAAGTATTTAAGACATCTAATTATAAGTTAATTTTCTTAGTTAATGGAGGTAAATAGAAGAACAACTTCCAACAACAAATGTGATAGGAAATGTAAATATTCCTCTAATGATATGCCTGATATGATGGGATCAAGTGCTCAAAACTTCATGGTAGTACTTGGTAAGCTGGCTCGAGTTATGAATAATCACTTGAATCATCCCGAACACCCTCCTCCCCCAAGGAAAGAGAAAGTTTCCGTAGAATCATTCATGCAGAAAAGGCATCACATGTTATAGCAGATCATTTGATTTCCTTCTCGCTGAAACAATGTATTAACTCCATTGAAAAGATATTCTCCATCCTCTAGTGCACAAAAGAAGAGACGGTTGTACTGGTCGTCTATCATTTTGATGGGGAAGCGGATCAGTGGTGGAAGTTGATCAAGAATACAACATCATAAGAGGAAATTTATTCCATGGATTAGGTGAAATTCAAGAGGATGTTTTTCAACAAATATTTTCCTCGAACCCTCCATCTCAAGATGGAAAGAGAGTTCCTCAGACTCATGAAGAAGGAAGTGATTCCATTGGGGAATATGAAGAAAACATTACAAGGATTGCAAGGTATGCCTCTGGCTTTGTCATAAACACCGAAATCAAGATGGTTCGCTTATTTAGAGGACTAAAGACCAATCTAAGAAAAGAGTTGGTGATTCAAGACTTTGATAGTTATGAGGATATTGTTCGTTGTTCCCTCAAGGTTGAAATAGATATTAGAGACTCTCAGTTATCTCATGGGCCCAGTGACAAGAAGCAAAAAATGGAGAACAAAATAGGTGGTTCATCAAAGAATTCCCATGATGGAAAGAAGACTAAATTTTACCCTTATAAAATTTGTGGGAAGAAGCATCCTGGTAACTGTCTAAAAGGAACCATGAATTTCTTCAAATGTGGAATATTTGGTCATCAGGACAAGAAATGCCGAAGGGATACAAAAAATCCCACTAATGTTGAAGAAGAAAGGTAGTTTCAGAGCAACAATTAGCCTTTAGTGCAGTGTTACAAATGCAAGGAGCATAGGCAATTTGCAAGAAATTTCCATAAGCTGAGGGTTATTAGAGGCAAATAGAAAGAACCTCCAATGAAAGAAGGAAGGGCTTATGCTATCACTACTACTAAGGTGGAGCCAGACAACGATGTGGTAAATGTACGCTAGTTATTCATTCGATAATAACAAACATACTATTTGATTTTGGTTATATGCATTCTTTCATATCCTGTATGTTTAGTAGAACTATTCAAACACCACCTTAAAATGTGGTGGAAAAGTTATCTGTGAGAATAGAAAATGGGGAAATTATTATGTCCATGGTTTATAACTCCTCCCCAATTAATGTTTCTAGACCGAACCTCCCATAAAATATCGTCATACTTATTTTATTGATGTTTGATGATATCATGGGAATGGATTGTCTATCTTTTTGAAAATCCAACATCAACTTTTGGGAATGGGAGATCACTCTTGACATCCCAAAGCATCTCCTGATTCTTTACAAGTGTAAGGAGGAAGATAAATCTTTTTTAGAATCATCATCTCAAGTGTGGATATTTATGCCATGTTAGAAGGAATATCTAGCTCAAATTATTGAGACAAAGGAGAGAATCATGCTTGACGACATGCCCATCATGAGGGATTACACTAAATTATTCCCTGAAGAGTTGTTTCGTCTTCCTTCTAACTGAGAGGCTGAGTTCTCAATTGAACTTATCCCTGGATCTCTGCCAATCTCAAAGAAACCTTATAGAATGGCAGGTGTAGAGCTGGAAGAGCTGAAGAAGTAGTTACAGAAGAATGTGGAGAAGGTTTTTATACTCCCGAGTGCTTCACTGAGGGGTGCGCTAGTCATTATCATCAAGAAGAAGGAAAATCAATGCACCTATGCATTGATATCATGAGCTCAATAAAATCAAGATAAAGAACAAGTATACCCTGCCATGGATGGATGAATTGTTTGATCAGCTTCATAGGGACATTTATTTCTCTAAGGAGGACCTTCGTTCAGGATATCAACAATTAAAGGTGATTATGGAATTTATTAACAAGACTACCTTTAAAATGAGGTATAGACACTATGAGTTCATAGTGATGCCCTTGGGACTCACTAATGATCCAGAAATGTTCATGGATTTAACGAATAGAGTATTTAGTGATTACTGTTTCGGTGCGGATGTGCGTCGGGTTTCTGTTCCGACGCTGTTCCTCCAGGACGCGTTCGCGCGTGCGCCTGTCGACCCGAGGGGATGGGAGCACGGCTTGTGGCCCCACAGTCCTGCTTTCCAAAGGCGGGCAGCATCCGTCCCTTATTCAGGGATGTCTGCTCCTTGATCGAAACCGGGATGATGGGATGTCGGCTCCTCCTTCTGTGGATGTCTCCTCGTAACTCGTCGCCTAATCCGGGTCTCCCTCATAGATTTAAGAATGTTCGTGAATCTCGTTCCCAGAGCCATATCTTCATGGACACCGGTTAATTACGCTGCTTCCGCCCAGACGCTCCAAGGAGTCTGGTCGGGGCAAAAACCCGCGGTGAGGAGACCGGGTAGCTCTAGGTGTTGGGGGCGTGTCTTAACACTACGGCTCTGCATGTCTGCCTTCCGTCCCTAATAGGGCTTCTCGAAGGCATGATGGCCTGAGGCATCCCGCGCTGGGTGCGGGGAACTGCGTTACCTGAGGTTTTCCTCAGCTTCCCATGTTTAACACGGGGTATGCTGCGAGTTTAACGTCCAGCGGGGACAGCATCGGACTGATCAACACAAGGAGTGGATCAGATGACAGAACCCCTTGCGGGGAACCTACGACACTGGGGCCAGCACATGGGCGGCTTCCCGAGTGATGTGGAGTGGAATGAAGTGGCATGACCCCACCGGGATGTGGCGGCCCGGGTAAGGATCAGGATGGATGATGGAGTGAAGAGCTTGGACCCCGTAGAGGCTTCCTACGTACCGCGCGTTAGCGCGGATCAAAGTCAGCGTAGTTCGGATATACAGTTTAACGTCATGCTGGACGATGGAAAGCCGACTCACGAGGAGGTCTAGGCTGCTGGCACGCACGAAGTGGGTGGATCACAGTTTAACGTCTTGCAGGACGATGGTGTTTGGGGCTTACACTCTAAGGAGGCCCATATGCGACAAAGCCCAGTTGAAGAGGGACTTGGGCCGAAGGTGAAAGACACCTCGATCCCTGTCACGCCCCCTACTGGATTCGGCAGTGGGGAAGCACAATGGATACACACACGTGCAGTCCCCCACAAGGGCGGATTCATAGGTGAATCGACACGAATGTGAACCCGGGAGGGGTCCACTGATGGACGAACCGACGTGAATACAACCGGGACGACCAGGTGGTGGGCTTGAACCTCAGGGAGGCTTCCTACGTACCCTGTTTAGGAGACATGGATCAAAGTCCACGTAGTTCATTCTGTCAGGACTTACGCACTGAGGCAACCTGAGTGCGGCAAAGCTCAGTTGAAGAGGGACTTGGGCCGAAGGTGAGAGACACCTCGATCCCTGTCACGCCCCCTACTGGCTTCGGCACTGGGGAAGCACAACGGAGATACACATGTGCAGTCCCCCACAAGAAACTAGGGGTTTGTAATACCCTACCCCCGTGGGCAAAGGCCACTCCAATAAATCGTCCCTAAAGAGGGGCAATCCCGACATCCCTGTAGAGATGAGAGGGTGGGGGCCACATCCAAACCGGGGGGGGGACCCTGCGTGCGATGCACGGGATCGGGTGATGCGGACGGTTTAACGTCTTGCCGGATGAAGTACAGTTTAACGTCGTGTGTTGAGGACGAAGCGGACAGTTTAACATCTTGCCGGACGAAGTACAGTTTAACGTCATGTTGGACGATGGGGTTTGTGGCTTACACCTTGAGGAGGCCCATATGCTAGGCAGTTTAACGTCGTGCAGCTTGGACGAGGTGCAGTTTAGCGTCCTGTTGGACGATGGATGCTTGGCAGTTTAACATCCTGCAGCGCAGACGAGGTGGTGCCGCCAATGGGTCTGTGTCACTTCGCGCGAGCCTGGAGGGCCGCACAGGAAGACAACGTATGGTGCGGGCACCCGGGATGAAGATCATCGGGTGCCAAGCAGGCGGGTACCCTTAGGGGGTCAAAGGGGGCGACCCTTGGCGGTTTGCGTGCAAAAGAGGAGCTTGTCGCGCAATACCACGAGTCAGCGCGCAATTGGGCGGGCTGGCGCGCAATTGGGCAAGCGCTTTGCGCGCAGAAGATGAAGATTGCGCGCACCAGGCCTCTGATAGCGCACGGGAAATAGAGATTGCGCGAACCGGGCCTCTGATAGCGCGCAGGGGCAACGGCCCATTCTTTAACGAATGGCCACTTAGTAAGGGGGTGCGCGCAATCAGGCTGGATTGCACGCACCTGGGGGGAAATTGCGCGCAAGAGGCTTCTTTTGCGCGCGAAGGCGTTTGGGTGAGGATTTGGTCAAAGGAAAGAAGCCAAAGGGGTTGCACGCGAAGGCGAACCCTGGGGCTTGCTTGCGCGAAATAAAGGAGGTTACCTGAAGATCGGCATTGCGCGTGGAGGGGGCGGGATTGCACGCACGAGCGACCCTTCGAATTCTGGAAACCTCAAAACGTCGGGGGTCGCCTTGTATTTATAGGCAACCCCAGGCGTGCAATTCGGCTCGCGGTGCGTGCAATTCGGCTCGCGAGCTCGCAACGCGGTGCGGGCGCGAAATAGGGGCCCGGCGCGCAATAGGGCCGCGCACGGGCGTCGGGCGCGGATCATTCCACGCCGACTCGGCCCATTGTGCGAATCCCAGAAGGATTGCACACGCCTCGCCAATATTGCGCGCGGGCCTCCGATATTTCGTGCAAGGCCTTCGTGCCTTCCGAAACATGCTTCTGACTCCAAATATGACCTCGCTTTCCTCATCCGGAACTTCGTTTGAGGAGAAACAGACTTTTCCAGCGTCTACAAAAGCCCCCCCTCGGAATCTGATCGGTGAGAGGTCGCAACGATCGGGTTCCGAGGGAGACGCCGGAATGCCGAAGTCCTGGGCGGCGCGGGACTTTGGCGCGCAAAAAGGGCATCGGGCGCGAAATTCGCTGCCTTGGTCGCGCAAAACGCTTTCCGCGCGGCGCGGATACCCGGCCTCGCCTATAAATAGGGTCCCTGGGTCCCGCGTGCCGTACACAGGCTTTCCGCGCGATAAGCTTCCAAGCTCTCGTGCACAAAATTGCCATTGACGGCGCGAAATTCGCCCGTTCGGCGCGCAAACCCATCCGGATTTCGGCTTGTCTTGCGCGAACACCCGGGGTTTTACGTGACGAACTTCCCAATTGCGCGCCGTCCACTAGGATTGCGCACCAACTCCCAAATTTCTCCACCAGCCTCCTCCGATTCCGCACGCCTCATCCCTTAACCAACACGACTCCCGGAGCTTCTGAGATGGCCGCGAATCAAGTGAATGAGGGGGATGCCGCCATTCGCAGAGCTGAGATGGCGGCGAACGAGGAGGTCTACGGAGCCAAGGAGATTGTTTCCAACAATCAATCCTTGTTCGATTTGCTGACACCGGCCCAGAAGACGTATCCGCTGTCGGACAACCTGCCACTCTGGAACTACGGCATCCTGGATGAGGTTCCGGTGCCGGGGTTCGAGGTTGATGCGCCACAGACCTGGGTGACTCGGGAGGACGAGCTTCCCCGCTACAACATCACCAACAACGGGCATCCTGCTAGGGAGACCAGGCACTTAAATGTCTATGTCCTGAACCCGAGGACGCGAACCATTACCGGGAGTCAGCCTACTGCGGAGAACTCTCCAGCCCTCTACTCGAGCACGTATCGCCAGAGTGTCACCGACGACACCAGGGGCTGGCTGAAGGACTGGGACTTGCGGTCTGGGGGAAATTTCACCAGTGAGTGGGCCTGGGCGTTCTGGGTACGCCACACCTGCGATCACTTCGCGGAGGAACTGCGGTACATCGGCATGTTTGAGGCGTTGTGGACGTCGCAGTTCCACTTCTACCAGCAGCCCGAGCTCGGGCCGGAGCTGTTCACCCGCTGGTCCCCGGATACCAACACCTTCCATCTTCATCATGGGGAGGTCAGCATCAGTCTCTGGGATATCCACTGCATTGGAGGTATCCCGCTGGAGGGTTACCAATACGATGAGTTCCTACCTCCGAGGAACACCTGGGGCGACAGGTCACGGACTCCCATCCTGACATGGCATCTACTGGACCTGGCTACGGAGCGGATCGGGGTCAAGGACTTCCGCAGGGACATAGCCTACAAGGAGTGGTTCGGCCAGTTCTCGGAGCATGACCCAGCGGTCAAGATGCCAGGCAGGGGGAAGCGGTGCCCGACCGCGGCTCAGAGGAGCCGGAACGGGTCGTACTGGCGGGTCCTGGAGACGGGAGACTACTGCTCATGGGGGTACCGCGTCATCGAGGCCCGCGACCCAAATGTCCGGTACGCGGCGTTCCTGGCCACCTTTCTGAGTGGGTGGCTCCTGCCAGTGCGGGACGTGAGGATGGACGTCCGCCCGGTGACACTGGTGATGGCGGGCGCCATGGCCGCCAACAAAAGATTCAACCCCGGGGTCCCAGTGCTGGCTAAGCTGTACGCCATCCTGGGACGCATCTCGTGAGGGGGGTCGCCACGAAGGGTCTATGGGCCCTTTCAATTCTTCCACGGCTGGGTGGCTGCTCACCTCGGTGGGTACACGTTTCCAAACACAGTCATTCCTCCGGGCAACGGCCTGTGACCCTCCCTGCTGAACATCACAGGGGTCGCTCCGATGACCCTAAATGAGGAGGGCGTGAGGATTCGGATTGGAAATCACGCCAATTTCAACTTCAGCCCGTTCCCCACTCCCATTGGCTAGATGATCGACAATGGGCAGGGTCTGCTGGAGCAGCATGAATACTTCCTGAGCCTGCGGGGCGGGGTGCTCGTGGCTCGGATCGACGGGAAGGTGATCTGCGAGCCCTACGTGCCAACCCGGTTCGCCAGGTAGTTCGGGTGCCTTCAACGGATGCCGAAGAGGGTATTCACTGCTGTCCGGGAGGAGACGAACCCTTGCGTCCTTCGCCAGATGTGGTTAATGTTCGCCACTTTCGGCTCTGGCGATGTCATCACTCTCCCTCCTATCGGGGTCGACGTAGGCTTGGCAACCGAGTATGCCGATCACTGGGCCATTGCGTACCCCGAGGGGCTTCTACGGAAACAAGTTCGGCGGCTCGAGGTCACCCGTGCGGAGACCGGGCGTCAAGGAAGGAGGCGAGGCGCCGTTACGCGGGGGAGAACGGAGGCGTGCCAAGCAGTGGAGCCGGCGCGGGAAGGGACTTCGGCGGCGGGCACGTCGCAGACTTCCGCCACGGCCTCAGCGCCCAGAGAGGGGGCACATGCGGTGGTCGGGGAGCGGCCCGGGAAGCAGATAAGGCGTCTGCTCGAACCCTCCCACGATGCAGTCTTCCCAGCGCTGTGGTCGGCCTGGATGACCCTGCTGCAGTGGCTGGGGACTGAAACCATCTGGCAGAAGATAATCAGAGAAGGAATCCATCTGCCAGAGGTCGGGCGCCTTCAGGTCGCCGACAGGGTGAACTTCCACCGGCGGTATGCGTATCTGACGGCCATGGACGAGTACGCGCGCCAACGTGGTCAGCGTGCGGAGCCGTCCCTTCTGGTGAAGGTGATGCTCGGTCTAGAGCCTACTCCAGAATAGATGCCGCCGGAGGAAGGTGATAGTAACGATGACTCTGAGGAAGAGGAGGAGATGGGGGAGGATGAAGGCTCTGAGGGAAGGTCCCACCCGAGGAGCCCGCGGGAGAGCGGCGAGGTGGCCGGCTCTGACAATATCGATATCACTGAGATCCTCGAGGTCCGCTTCTATCCCTACTCAACCTGCTTCGTCTATTCTCTTATGCAGATTCTAACCCATTTATTCATCTTCCTCAGGAGTGCACGGATGTTGGTCAGGCATCCTCATCAGGAGTAGGAGAGGCGCCAGCAGGACAGGGCGGGGGCCAGACACCTATCATTGAATTGACAAGCGCTGAGGGGTCCCCTGCTGCAATTGCTCCTGCGGCGGCCGGGACAACGGAAGATGATGCTCTGGACTCCCGTAAGTCTCCTTACTTTACTGCTGGTGCTTGCCGTTGACGATCCGTGATTAACCGCGGCATGCCTTGCGCAGTGATCTCAATACTGGAGGCTCGTCGGGCTGTCGAACCTGGGCCATCCACGAGTGGACTAGTGGCAGACATGCCGCCTTCTCCGGAACAGACTTCTCACACCAATCCGGCCCCACCAACTGCTGATCAGGGGGCAACGGACGCCGGCGGTGCTGCCATCGGAGAGAGGTCGGGGGCTGACGAGGGTGTCAACGCCGCTGGGGCGAGAGAAGAAGGTCGCCCAGATGTTGGGGAACCTATCCCCTGTGAGGATATCCCAGGGACGGACCCTGCAGCAGACCTGCTGGCTGCCTTCCCTGCCTACCGGCCTGCCGACCCCGAGGAGATGGACGACTCAGACTCGGAGGCGGTCGAGGAGAGCCGGATAACGCGCCGCATGGGGTGGAAGTGAATCCAGCGCTTCCTCAAGCGACCCCCATCAGAGTGGCTGGGGCGCATGGGATCGCTTCAAACCTGGCTGTGCTTCCTGTGTGCCGGGGGAGCTGATGCTCGATGCCTATATCTGACGGTCCATGATTTCATGGACGAAAAGATGCGCGAGAGCCGCCGGCGTGCCGACGTCGCACAATGTCGGGACATGTCGGAGAACACGCGGGCGCTCCTCGTGGTAGAGCAGGAAGTCTGGTGCCTCGAAGGACAGGCGGCAGAGAAGGAGGCCTTCTTCGCAGCGTGCACTGAGCTTGTGGAGCAATTGACGGCCCAGCTGGATGACGCCCAGGCACAGCTGACGGAGGCGGGCCACCAGATGGTCACACTGCAAGTCGAGTGGGAGAGTGCACAGGCCCGGATCGGCGAGCTGCGCGCTGCGACCGCCGACGAAAAGAGGGCATGCAGAGAGCGAGAAGCATCTCTGGAGGCCACCAGCCAAAGGGTAGCGGCATTGGAAAGATCCATTCAGCACGCTAATCCCTAGGGGATTTGTTTTCGCCATTCCTAGAACCTTTTGCTTCCGCTACTCAATACTTCGATCCATTTGTATGAATCAACATATTTATCTGCATCTTTTGGCTTAACGTGCTCAACCACAATTCATTGTCTTGCGGGAGCGTTAACCAAGCTTCAGGTATCCACAATTGGTCCGGGATTACTAAGGAAAAGAGGGAGGTCATTCCTAGGAAAGGAGACCTCAGACCTAATCAATGTACCATCCCCCCAACTTGTTCCGACACACGAGCGGGACAACGCTAGGGGCATTGAGATTTTATCCGAACATAGGGAGATGAAAAAGGGTGAATCGCGTGTCCCGAATTCAGAAATCCACGACGGTCAGTCTTCCAGGAAATGCCCAAGATGGCAAGCAGACAATGGATCAATCGACCATACTACTGCAACAGACGGACCGAAGGTCATCATTCATATTGCAGGAGGCGGATCACATGTCATCATCAATACCGCTTTGGGGGTTCCTTCAGACACAAGGGTGGAAATCCGGATCAAAAGAGCATGCGAAGCGTGGGGCGAAGTGATGATTTTTTCGGACAGAATCTAACACTCCCAAAATTGCGCCACCGTGGGGAAAGCGTATAAGGCGGATGCACCAATCTGGCCGGGAATCACCCCAATTCTCAGACAGAACCTCTTTGACGAGGAAACAGTCGCTTCCCATCATTGCAATGGGGCATCCCGAGATGAATCAGGGAAAATATCACAACCGCACCACTCTACCAGAAGCCAGGCCAAACGGCCGGCGATGAGGAGGGGCAGAACTTAGCGACCCCTGAGGCTGGACCCAAGTCGAGATGCCCGGGCGTTCCTACGTAATCCATCAGGCTGGAGATCAAGCCACACGTAGTTTTGAGAGTGCAGTTTTAACGTCATGCGGGACATAGAACCCCGATTAGGGAGATCTTAGTTTAAGGTCGTAGAGCTCGGACCATAGGGGCCGATCTTAGTTTAAGGTCTTAGAGCTCAGACCATAGGGACCTCAAAGTACGCCACATCGTGGTCCTATCCCCTGGATATGCGAAGATGCACTGAGGGATTGTGTCAAGAGTGCCGAGATTTTGCCTGGTCAGAATGGGGGGTGGAAAACGTAATGTGAATCATGCGGCCATTCACTCAAGAACTGGGGGCACCGGCGTAACGATATGGGAGTAATGCCGACCGTGGCGGAAAAGTAGCATCAATATCGCACTGACCGTTGATGGAATGAGGCAACAAATGAGCATCAACTGCTCAAGAGCAGGATTCATATCGATTTGTTGCCCAAGGCCCTTGGGGGCACCAGCCCGGATCGGTGGGAGAGCACTGAGGCATTGTATCCAGACCGCTCACGGGGGGTTCCACCCAGGGCGTAGGTGATGGGTCCGAATGAAGGGGAGCATGAAGCCTGAAAAGTGGAAGGAACCTGACCAAGCTGAACCTGACCCTCCTGGAAAGAGACCAGAGTGCTCTTGACACCGGTGGACCACTGCAAGGGGTCAAGGGACACGCCTTGAGGGTGACCCGAAGGTGGCGGATTCCCAAGAGAAGGGGGAATCTTTAAGAGGTGGGGGGCTGGACCCGAAGTTTCAAACATCCGGGCATTCCTACGTATCCCATAAGGATGGTAATCAAGCCATATGTAGTTCTTGAAGCGCGGCGCAACACAATCGGGCACCAGCGCGGGGAGGGGTGCAGGTCTGGCCCTCGCACCCAGAAGAAGCGGTATTTGATATTTCTTGTCTGTCCTTAAAGGTGGATGGTTTTTCTTTGTGCAGCGACCTGCCTGTGATTAAGAAATCCCTGGCGTCGCCACAATAATCAAGCCATGAAAGGCATTGATAAATGGCGTGGTTATTAACCAGCGCCCAACGTGAGTGTCCCCTGAGAAGAACATCACGATGTAGTGCAGTTTCTCGTCGGGCGGCCAAGACGATCACAGTTTACGGTCGTGTGGTAAGACTAGGCAACACAGTTTAAGGTCGTGTGGCTCGGACCATGGAGGAATCCACTTATTGCGATACGGCGGACCTAGAGGAGGTGGGGACACATCCCAGCCCTGCGGTCATGCACAACTCCAGGAGAAGGATCCTGGGATAGGGGCCTGCATATGTCTATCAACCGAGGGGCAGAGATGCTAGCCTCCAGCTATTCTGGGCCCAGAACGCGATTGTTCGGGCGACTCCTTCCTCCTCATGGGGATGAGGGTCAAGCTACAAATGGCCCTTAGAGAGGACATTAGCATATATCATTGGTGCTCATATCGTGGGAGCCTCGAAAGGCAACATTACCCTGGTTGGCCTGCCTAATGTGTAGAGGTGTACTGAGGGTCAGTATGAAGAGAGAGTGTCGAGTTTCCACTACAACGCACTGAGGCCGAGTGTGATAAGGACTGCGCAACCAATGTTTAGAGCCTGAAAGAGTTGACATGGCGATCAAGGATGTTGCTGGCCATATTCGCAACACAACATCTGATCGCGTCAGCCTAGGATGAGGCAAGAAAACGAGCATCAACCGCTCAAGCGCAGGATTCATATCGATTTGTTGCCCAGGACCCACCGGTAAATCGACCGGGAGCGGTAGGAGAGCACTAAGGCATCGCATCCAAACCGCTAATGAGGATCCCTTTGAGTGAAGGCCCGAACAAGAGGAAGCGCGAGACCTGACAAGTAACACAGGACTTGTCAGGATTGAATCCGACACTACAGGTCATAGAACGGAGTACCCCAAAACATACTAACAGATCACCGGAAAGGGTAGGAGGACTCACCTTGAGAGCAACCAAAGGACAGCAGATCCCCGTGATCAACCAAGAGACGGGGCTGGACCTGGAACACAAACGTCCAGGCGGTCCTACGTATCCCATAAGGATGGGAATCAAGCCGTACGTAGTTCTTGAGAGGCAGTTTAACGTCATGCGGGACGAATGCTGAACAGTTTGATGTCTTGTAGCTCAGACGTGGTGTAGTTTAGCGTCATGCAGGACGAAGTGCAGTTTAATGTCATGCGGGACGATGGAGCATGCAGTTTAACGTCCTCCAGCGTGGACAAATGCAGTTTAACATCGTGCGGGATGAAGTGCAGTTTAACATCATGCGGGACGATGGACACTCAGGAAAAGTACTGCTTGAGGAACCTAGCGTTGGTGGGAGGAGTGACACGCTCACCATCCATAGTCGCTAGGGAGTATGCGCCATTGGGATAGACCTTGTGGACGACAAAAGGTCCCTCCCACTTGGGCTCCAACTTGGGAGGCTTCCTGCCGGGGATCATTGGTGCTCTTAGGGCCAGTACTAAGTCACCCTGCAGGAAGGAGCGGAGGCGAACCTTCTTATTGAAAGCTCGAGCCATTCTGATTTGATTCCTCTCCAAGTTGTGCAAAGCGCGAAGCCTATTCTCATCCAGTGCTTCCAACTCGACTAGACGGGCTTCAATAGCTCTGTCCGGCGCTTGCTAGTCATAGACCGCAGTGCGCAAGGACGGTAACTGGATCTCGATGGGCAGGACGACCTCAGCTCCATACACCAGGGAATAAGGGGTCATCTGGGTGGAATTGCGAGTCGTCGTCCGATAAGCCCAGAGGGCGTTGGGGAGCTTGTCCAGCCAACTCTTCTTGTTCTGACCAACCATCTTTTGCAGAATGTTAGAGAGGGTTTTGTTAAATGCCTCAATCTGTCCATTCGCCTGCGCATGATAGCGAGATGTATGGTTCGAGCGAATGTTGTACTTGGCGTACAACTTCTTCAACTCGGCTACTCGGAAATTGGCTCCGTTATCCATGAGGATAGCGTGAGGCACTCCAAATCGATAAATTATGTTGGAGGTCACAAAGTCAGCGATAGAACAGGATTTGACCTCTCTGAGCGGAATCGCCTCTACCCATTTGGAGAAGTAGTATGTGGCGGTCAGAATTAACCGGCACTGGCGAGCCGTCGCCGGCAGGTAAGGTCCCACAACGTCCAGCCCCCAGACTGCAAAGGGACAAAAATACCTGGTGGTATGGAGAGGCTCCGGCAGCCGATGCACAAAGTTCGCATGAACCTGGCACGCATGGCACTTCCTGGCATACTCGATGCAGTCATGGATCATGGAGGGCCAGAAGTATCCCAACCTCCGAATCTGGTGGGACAGCTTCGGCACAGTCTGGTGGGCACCACATGAACCAGCATGAACCTCTTGCATGACTCGTGTGATCTCAAATCCCTGAAGGCAACGGAGGAGAACACCATCAAATCCACGTCTATAGAGGATCTGCTCCAGGCCGGGACTGCTCTGGAGGACAAACTGCGATGCGCGGCGTCGAACTCGCTCGTGCTCGGCCCGATCCGACGGGAAAATGCCTTGTTGGAGGTACTCAACCAAAGGCGTCCTCCAATTAGGGGCTGGTTCGACTGCCATATCTGTGGTACTTGGGGCTCCAGGCACAGGGGAAACCGTGGTGAGATTATTTACCGATGGGCCACGATCTCCCTCCGGGATAACGGGAGCGATGAGCCTGCGGTGCATCACGCGGATGATCAGGGTGTCCTGTTCAGGCTCTGCGAGTGACGCAGCAAGGCTGGCCAAAGCATCTGCTCGACCGTTCTGCGACCAGGGAATATGGACAATTTCTGGCCGAGAAGGGAACTAGGCCATCAGGAGGAGGGTGCACTCCAGCAATGGCACAAGTTCCGACTTCCTGACAACATAGTTGCCATTGATCTGCTTAACGACCAGCTCGGAGTCCCCTTTCACACACAGATGGGGCACGTCGATCTCGAGAGCTAACTCGAGGACAGTGATGAGGGCATGGTATTCCGCCTCATTGTTGGTACAGCCCTCTGACAACAGGAAAGAGTATGGCAGCACGGCTTGCTCCGGGGTAATGAAGACGATACCCAAGCCCACTCTGTTGAGCTTAGGATTATCGAGTCTTCTACTGGTGGGGCTCCGGGAGGCACTGTCAAAGTGCATCTGCTAGCATGGATCGGCACGATCGACCGAGAGAACGGCCTCATCAGGAAAGCCTAGATCCAGCGGCTGATCCGCGGAGGTCGTGTGAGCAGCCAGAAAGTCCGCCAATGCTTGCCCTTTGATGGCCTTCTGAGACACATACCTGATGTCGAACTGCTATAGAATCACAGCCCACCGCGCTAGACGGCCAGTCAACATAGGCCGTCTCAGGATATATTTCAACGGGTCTACCCGAGAAACCAACTGTACCTCGTGGTGCTGCAAGTAGTGCCGTAATTTCTGTACGGCAAATACGAGCGCCATGTAGCTCTTCTTGATGGGGGAATACCTAACTTCCGCATCGAGGAGCATGCGACTGAGGTAATAGAGGCTATTCTCTGTTCCCTCTTTGTTCTTCTGGGCGAGAAGGGCACCAAGGGACCGTTCCAGGGCAGTCACATAAAGGACCAGCGGCTTCCCGGATACAGGCGGCATCAGAACCGGAGGTTGAAGCTGGTACTGCTTGATTTCCTCAAAAGCGGTCTGACACTCCTTATCCCATACATAGGTGGCACCTTTCTTCATGACCCGAGAAAAGGGCTTACACTTGCCGGCCAGATTCGCGATGAATCGGCGTATATAGGCTAAGTGGCCTTGGAACCCTTGCAGTTCGTGAATGTTACCTAGGGGAGGCATCTGGCAAATCGCCCTAATCTTCTCTGGGTCGATCTCAATACCCCGGTATCTTACCACAAAGCCAAGAAACTTCCCGGAGGTGACCCCGAAGGCACACTTCAACGGGTTCATCTTCAGGCAGCGAGACCGGAGGAATCCGAACACTTTCTCAAGATCTTTGAGATGGTCCTGACGCTGGCGCTATTTGACCACCAAGTTGTCGACGTAGCACTCCACCAGTGTGCCGAGGATTGCCTTGAATATGCGGTGCATCGCCCGTTGAGAGGTGGCACCTTCATTCTTCAGGCCGAAGGGCATGAACTGGTAACAAAAGATACCTTGGGGGGCCCTGGAGGCAGTGAACTCCTCATCCTCAGGGGCCATCCGGATTTGGTTGTATCCGGAGTATCCATCCATGAAGGATAGGGCTTGGAACCCTGCCGTGGCGTCAATCAACAGCTCTATTACCGGAAGGGGAAAATCATCCTTCAGACATTGGCGGTTGAGATTGCGGAAGTCGATACAGACTCTGATCTGCCCGTTCTTCTTCCTGACTGGCACAATGTTGGCCAGCCATATGGGGTACTGAACTTCCCTCACGAAGTTGGCTTTGATAATCTTGTCAACTTCGGCCTCAACCATGGCACCGTGGAATGGTTTCACCTTCCTCGGAGGCTGCTTGAACCAGCGATGGTTCGCCGGGAGACCAAGGCGGTGGACGACTACCTGAGGATCTAGCCCCGGCATCTCGTCATAGCCCCAAGAGAACACATCACGGTGCTGTCTGAGGAAGTCCACGTACTGCTGCCACTCCTCAGAGGGCTTGGCGGCACTGACCAATGTGGGTCTTGGATCTGCCTCGGTTCCAAGGTTCACCTGTACTAACTCATCGACCATGGCGGAGACGCCCTCCTCAAAGGCTGGGGGTGCATCTTCCACGTCCTCTATACTCGGGGAGGGATCATCCACGGGAGAGACTACGTTGGAAACTGCATTGGGGATTCCAGATCCTGCTGGGCCACTGGTGCTGGCATGGGCGGTCGCGGTCATCTCATCAGGAGACTCACAGGCCGTCGAGACCATGGCTACGTCCAACCGATGGATCGGGAGGACGTAAGCATCATCCAAACTTTCCCAGGGATCACTTGAAACAGCGACAGGCTCAACCTCACCCGTCAGGATCTGCTTATCCTTGCTCTTGTAATAGTCCGCGTCCAGATAGCGGGCTTCACATGAGGCAAAAGGAGAGGCATCTCCTTGAAGCATGCCTACTCGACCATTAAGGGAGTATTTAAGGCATTGGTGTTATGATGAGGGAACAGCTGCATGAAGGTGGAGCCATGGCCTGCCCATCAATGTGTTATATGCAGTGTCCTGAGAGACTACCATGAATTCGGTGTTGGCAACCAGGTCACCGATCTGGGTCTTCAAATGTATCTTTCTGACTGGAGTTTGCTCGGTGTGGTCGTACCCCTGGATCCTGAGGTCGGAGGGAATCAAGTCATCCTCAGACAACCCCAATCTCCGGAGCGTCCGAGTTGGAATCAGGTTAATCCCGGACCCTGTGTCGACAAGACAACACCGGACTTCAAGGCCATTGAACTGGCCAGTAACATACAACGGACGAATGTGCCCCTGTATAGGAGGGTCTTCATCCTTACCAGAGAGCGAGATAACTGCCTGACATTCGGCGTTCTCAATCGCTTTGGCATGAAAGGCCTCTGCAGCCGCAACCTCCATCTCAAACTGGAGGGGGCTCTTCAGGGCTTCAGCGAGTGCCTCACGCATCTCAGGTGACAGGCGCAGAGCCTCAAGGATGGAGAGCCTTGCTGGGATGTCGGCCAAGTGCTTCAGGACATCATACTTTCTTGCCAAGCACGAGCCCCTGGTTGCAGGAGGTTGCTCTGCGGTTGGAGGCATGACGGGCCTTGCCGGTTGGACCGGCGGCCGACTGGTGCTTGGCGCATCTCGCTGTTCACTGGTTGAAGCCCGGGAAGTGGTCACCGTACTGGGGCCAGGAGGCCGGGATGGACTCGTGGAAGGATTGAGCTGGTCGCGGCGCGGCTGAGGCGGTTCTACCTGGTCCCACAACACAAACGGTGGCGGAGGCGAATCCGTCATCCCCGGATGGGGGGGCTGCGCGCGCTGAGCTCTGTTTTGAGCCCGCTGCCTAGCCTTAGTGGCGTGCACGGCCTGGCTTGAGGTACCAACTGTCGTGCCCCAGCGACTCCTGTTGTTGCGGTTCCTCCGACGGTGGCGACGACCGGGGACACTAGGGAGGTCCACCTGGTGTTCTTCAACGTCGGGAACCGAAAAGGGATTTACCAGCTCGACGGTATTAACCGAAGCATACCCAACACTGTCATCGGACGAATCATTCATCACCGGGCGGATCCGAGGAGGGACCCCCATCTCTGGGGGCATGAAATCTCCGAGAGTGCGGGATAGCGGCGGAACTGGCGGGGCACGCTCTTCCTTCTTGCGCCACCGCCGTTTTCTCTTCTCGGAAGAGGCAGGCGGGGACGACGATGCCGAAGAAGCACCCACAGATTCTGGGGGCTCAGGCTGATTCAAATGCGCACGGATGATTCCATGGGCGTGAATGATCGTCTTGCGGGCCATCCAGTCATTATACTTCTGGGATCCGCGGTCGGAGACCAGCTGCCATTCGTCCTCGTCGCCACTATCGTCATCTAATCTCACGAACACACCCGCCACTTGTGCTGGAGCTGGTCCCAACCTGATTACATTGTTGTTAATCTGGTCTTGGAGCCAGTCCTTAAATACGTAGCACCGCCGGATGGTGTGCCCCAGGGCCCGATGGTAAGGGAAATAGCGAGGGTTATCCGTGAGATGTGCCTCCTCTGGCCTCCAACACTCAGGCAGTCGCACAATCCTCTACTCCAGTGCGCTTCGGAAATAACCGCGGACCTGATCCTCATGAAATGAGTAAGTCAGTTATCGCGGGGCCCTGAGAGCGTGGTCTTGACAAGGGGCTGGAGGGGCCTGCTGAGGAGGTGGACCCCGATTATCTCACCTGGGTTGTGGCGATACATTACGCGGAGGGGCCGGCCGGTTCTGGGGCTGCCGCTGCTGGGCCGGGAACTGAGCCCGTGGAGGCGGATTCCTGTGAGGTTGTGGAGCTGGCCTCACCGGCAGCAGCTCCAACTGCCTGGGGGCGTCTATCTGGACATCAGCAGCGGGCTCAGCCCTGCTGACTCTCCTTGCAGGGATCATAGGAGGCAGCGGGTGTGCCTGACTGGCCTGTTGCAGGGATTCCCCAAGATGTTGAGCTTTGTCTGAGAAGTCCCTGAACCCTCCGGGGTAATTCTGTGTGATCAAGGAAGGGACCAGCTCGGTCTTGACGTTCCCGACGCACATTGTCAGCAAATGCTCTTGAGTCAATGGCATGTCAAGGTAATACGTGAGACCCTTCCATCGGGCGACGAAATCCGCGACTCGCTCATCAGGCATTTTCTTGCACTTGAAGAGGTCTGCTATACTCGTCTTTTGGGTCGTGGAACTGAACTGGTAGAGGAACTATCTACGAAGGTCCTCCCAGCTAGTTATCGACCCGACAGGGAGCTGGCTGTACCAGACAAATGCTGGCCCTTCTAGTGTCTGGACAAAGCAGCGAAGCTTAGCGGCCTCCTGCTGCGCCGGAGTTCCCAACATAGGCCCGCACCTCAAGTTGAAATGGGCCAAATGCTGTGGCGGATCTCCAATCCCATTGAAGGGGGCGAAAGTGGGGTTCCCGAATCCCGGAGGTGCCGGCATGTCATCCACCCATGCTGGGTATGGCTTGCCGTCCGGTGGGATCGCCACTTGCCGAGTCTCCAAGGCTTCCAAGCGGGAGATGAGTGCCGCCATCGGATCGTCCGGACATGGGTTCCAGTCCTGGCGAGGATATCTAACCACGAGCGCATTGCATGAATCTTCAATCGGGTCGTCGACCGGGTCGTCGAACTTGGCAGCTCGTGGGGTGGCGGGCGGAGCGGCCCTTGGGGTAGCGGGAGGAATCCGAGCGGGGTCTCTCAGGTAGTCACGCCGTTCGGGAGGGTGTGGTGAAACATACCGCACCCTCTTGCCATAGGCAATGGCCTCTCCCCTGTCGGTAAACACGGCATAATCACGGTTACCCGGGAGAGTCTCGTCGAGGAGTGGTTGTTCATGTCCCTGCTGTCCTGGCCTAGGATCACCGTAGTCAGGCCGCCGCTCTGCAGCGAGCTCGGTGAGGAGCTGGTCAACTAGCTTCTTCTGCTCGGCGAGCTATTGATGTAGCGTTGCCTTTTCGGGTTCCTCATCTGCCCTCTGTATGGAGGCAGATGGGTCGGCGGGCTTTATAGCCCCGCCGTGCTCTTTACCTTTGCTGACGTTTCAGCTCAACGTCAGTGCTTCAGTGGGTGTGGGGAGACCCAAGAGGTTCCTCTGGTGACGAGTAACTCTCACCGATGGATCCAACGATGGCTTGTCTTCGGGGGGAGAGCCCCCGTCGAGAAGTTCCAAGCTGTTCCCCTCTCCCGACAGGTCAGCCATATTGAACGTTTCCGTCCCTGGGGATGTACCCTCAGGGCCACCCAGCGAGTCGGGCTGTCGGCGAATCGCATTGAAGCGTAGGGCAGCGTACTGCCCCCATCCACGGATATACACGTGGGGGGTGGCTTCCTCGATAACCTTGCGGAGTACTTGAAAACACTCAACGCATCGTTGTTGGAGGGCCTTGTGTTGCCCAAATGACCCGGGGTGCCGAACCGCGGGGAGCGCGGCCAGGTCAATCTGACGGCACTGCTCCCCAATATCCTCCAGGCGTGCTTGACTCCCGGGATATGGAATTTGTAGGCGGTGAAGACGGGAGTGAGTCTCCCGGAGAGTTCGGCGGAAGCATTCGAACTTATCCGGGGTGAGCGATTCTGGTGCATCAAAGTCTGGTCCTGTGACTGGCCAAAACTTCTCAGGGAAGTGGCCCTCTGAAAGGACGGTCCAGAAGCTCCACGACTCAAACTCGGGACCCAGGTCTTCTTGGTCCCCTTCAGCGACTTGGAATGGACAGGGAACCTGCAGTGGTGCCGAGGCGGGCCGCTGGGCCGGCGGGCTAGCCGGCGATGAATACGGCGAGCAGGATGATTGGCCTCCATATCCCGGGCCGCCCTCTGAGGGTTGCGGTGCCCCAGCTACCACATCACGATAGGACGGGCCGGCGAGCGAACATCCTGCCGTAGCGTCGGTGCTCTCTGAGGGTGCACTAGATCGTGGCTCGACCGTCGGTCCCCAGAAAAGGTCTCTGACTTCTCCGATCGAGGCAGAAGGCGCTTCCGGAGGGGCCGGTACCAACCGAAATCTTGATCCTTGGGGGTCTACCAGGCCCTCGCTACTCCGGATATACCTTCGGAGAGAAGCGGGGATCACATCGATCTCGCTCTCGGGGAGTACGAGGCTGACGTGCCACATTCCTACCCCTGCCCCTGACTGGCGGGATCGGGGGGAGGGCTCCGTCGCCGAATCATACTCCGCCTCTGTATCAGAGAAACGAACCGGTCGGATCTCTGTCCGGAATTCCCAAACATTCCTCCCTCGACGTCGACGCCTCACCTTCCTACCCCTGGGTGGTTCTTCGGGGCATGGCTGATCTCTGTCCTGGCGTCCTCTGGCCGCACCGGTGCTGGGGCCAAGAGGACTGGAAACCAAGGTGTGAGGAGCACCGGGACAGATATCAAAGGGGACGTGGGGAGAGATAATTCCGGGCAGGCCTCCCGGTCGGGATCGGAAGGTGGGATAACCCATGCCTCTTGGATCGGCCACACGGAGTAGACCCTGCTGGTGAATAGCGCTACTACGAGGTGGTCCGCGGTGGCTATTGCCTATACCAGCAACCGGGAGAGTCAACCCAACCTGCCTTTGGGGCGGTCGGGGCCTCGATCCAGGTCGGGCATAGAAGTGCCCCTGCTCAGGATGCGCAGGGGCCTGGTGACTGGAGCCAGCAGTGGCTTGGGCCAATGCGGCCGCTGTTGCTAGGGCCCCAAGGTGGGCATCCTCTTCCGCTCGTGCCTGACGTTGGCGTCGGGCCAGACGAGTCGGGATTAGCGGCGCAGGAAGGTGGAGAGCCCGTTCTTCGACTTGAGAAGCCTGACAGCGGTGTCGACGTGGCCTGGCAGGAGCCCTTATCGCGGATCCCTGGAGAAAATCTCGGATAGGGTGGTCCTGGACATCCTCCACCTCATCCGCATAGGGGAGGGAGCTGTCGGAGCGTTCCAGGGATAAACTCCCGAAGCAGTTGGACGTCGAGGTAGGCAGCGGTGCCTCCCTGCGCGGCCCTCTGGGGTGGCGTTGGTGGCGAGGTGCAGCTTCCTAGAGGTCTAGGCGAGCCATGTCCCTGGTGGGGATGACTCCCTCTTCCTCATATCTCCGCACCAAGTTGTTGATCACCCTTCTCTGGATGACCTCCGAGGGGGAGAGGGGGCGTGGTTGCCCCGCAGTTGTGGCTACTGGGACGGCTGTGGAACGGGCGGGACTACGCGGAGTAGCCGCGTCGGTGTTTCCCCTACCCCTGCGCCAGTGGGCGGGCGGTGATCGGGCACTGGATTGGGTGACCTGATTCTTGAAATCAGGGAGAAGAACCCATTAATACTGAAAGGAAAAGGAATCGACAACCAATCATTAGTGCCACGACGCCTTCCGCGGGGGGAACCCAGGCCATCGACGTCGTGAGACGGAGTGCCCGATTTCCCTTCCCCAGCCCCTGTCGGGTTCCATGCCCCAGTGCTGAATGCTCGTCCAGGCAACATGCTAGTCTTCCAACACCTCTGAAAGCTATCGGTCTTCGTATTGAGGAGAAGAGATTCACGTGGGGTTCACCATTTTCTGTTTCGGTGCGGATGTGCGTCGGGTTTCTGTTCCGACGCTGTTATGCCAGGACGCGTTCGCGCGTGCGCCCGTCGAACCGAGGGGATGGGAGTGCGGCTTGTGGCCCCACAGTCCCGCTTTCCCAAGGCAGGCGGAATCCATCCCTTATTCAGGGACGTCTTCTCCTTGATCGAAACCGGGATGATGGGATGTCGGCTCCTCCTTCTGTGGACGTCTCCTCGGAACTCGTCGCCTAATCCGGGTCTCCCTCATAGATTTAAGAATGTTCATGAATATCATTCCCGGCGCCATATCTTCATGGACACCGGTTAATTACGCTGCTTCCGCCCAGACGCTCCAAGGCGTCCGGTCGGGGCAGCAACCCGCGGTGAGGAGACCGGGTAGCTCTGGGTGTTGGGGGTGTGTCTTAACACTGCAGCTCTGCATGTCTGCCTTCCGTCCCTAATAGGGCTTCTCGAAGGCGTGATGGCCTGAGGCATCCTGCGCTGGGTGCGGGGAACTGCGTTACCTGAGGTTTTCCTCAGCTTCCCATGTTTATCACGGGGTATGCCACGAGTTTAACGTCCATCGGGGACGGCATCGGACTGATCAACACGAGGAGTGGATCAGATGACAGAACCCCTTGTGGGGAACCTCCGACACTGGGGCCAGCACATGGGCGGCTTCCCAAGTGAAGTGGAGTGGAATGAAGTGGCATGACCCCACCGGGATGTGGCGGCCCGGGTAAGGATCATGATGGATGATGGAGTGAAGAGCTTGGACCCCGTAGAGGCTTCCTACGTACCACACATTAGCGCGGATCAAAGTCAGTGTAGCTCGGATATACAGTTTAACGTCATGTTGGACGATGGAAAGCCGACTCACGAGGAGGTCTAGGCTGCTGGCACGCACGAAGTGGGTGGATCACAGTTTAACGTCTTGCTGGACGATGGTGTTTGGGGCTTACACTCTAAGGAGGACCATATGCGACAAAGCCCAGTTGAAGAGGGACTTGGGATGAAGGTGAAAGACACCTCGATCCCTGTCACTCCCCCTACTGGCTTTGGTAGTGGGGAAGCACAATGGATACACACACGTGCAGTCCCCCCACAAGGGCGGATTCATAGGTGAATCGAAGCGAATGTGAACCCGGGAGGGGTCCACTGATGGACGAACCGACGTGAATACGACCGGGACGACCAGGTGGTGGGCTTGAACCTCAGGGAGGCTTCCTACGTACCCTATTTAGGAGATAGGGATCAAAGTCCACGTAGTTCATTCTGTCAGGACTTACACACTGAGGCAACCTGAGTGCGGCAAAGCACAGTTGAAGAGGGACTTGGGCCGAAGGTGAGGGACACCTCAATCCCTGTCACGCCCCCTACTGGCTTCGGCAGTGGGGAAGCACAACGGAGATACACATGTGCAGTCCCCCACAAGAAACTAGGGGTTTGTAATACCCTACCCCCGTGGGCGAAGTCCACTCCAATAAATCTTCCCTAAAGAGGGGAAATCCCGACATCCCTGCAGAGACGAGCGGGTGGGGGCCACATCCAAACCGGGGGGGACCCTATGTGCGAGGCACGTGATCGGGTGATTCGGACGGTTTAACATCTTGCCGGACGAAGTACAGTTTAACGTCGTGTGTTGAGGACGAAGCGGACGGTTTAACGTCTTGCCGGACGAAGTACAGTTTAATGTCATGTTGGAAAATGGGGTTTGGGGCTTACACCTTGAGGAGGCACATATTCTAGGAAGTTTAACGTCGTGTAGCTTGGACGAGGTGCAGTTTAGCGTCCTACAGGACGATGGATGCTTGGCAGTTTAACGTCCTGCAGCGCGGATGAGGTGGTGCCGCCAATGGGTCCGTGTCACTTCACGCGATCCTGGAGGGCCGCACGGGAAGACAACGTATGGTGCGGGCACCCGGGATGAAGATCATCGGGCGCCACGCAGGCGGGTACCCTCAGGGGGTCAAAGGGGGCGACCCTTGGTGGTTTGCACGCAAAAGAGGAGCTTGGCGCGCAATACTGCGGGTCGGCGCGCAATTGGGCGGGCTGGCGCGCAATTGGGCCAGCACTTTGCGTGTGGAAGACGAAGATTGCGTGCACCAGGCCTCTGATAGCGCGCGGTAAATAGATATTGCACGCACCGGGCCTCTGATAGCGCACGGGGGCAACAGACCATTCTTTAACGAATGGCCACTTAGTAAGGGGGGTGCGCGCAATCGGGATGGATTGTGCGCACTCGGGGGGCAATTGCGTGCAAGAGGCTTCTTTTGCACACGAAGGCCTTTGGGTGAGGAGTTGGTCAAAGGAAAGAAGCCAAAGGGGTTGCGCGCGAAGGAGAACCCCGGGGCTTGCTTGCACGAAATAAAGGAGGTTACCTGAAGATCGGCATTGCGCGCGGAGGGGGCGAGATTGCACGCACGAGCGACCCTTCGAATTCTGGCAACCTCAAAACCTCGGGGGTCGCCTTGTATTTATAGGCAACCCCAGGCGTGAAATTCGGCTCGCGGTGCACGCAATTCGGCTCGCAAGCGCGCAACGCGGCGCGGGCGCGAAATAGGGTCCCGGCGCGCAATAGGGCCGCGCACGGGCGTCGGGCGCGGAACATTCCGCACCGACTCGGCCCATTGCGTGAATCCCGGAAGGATTGCGCGCGCCTCACCAATATTGCGCGCGGGCCTCCGATATTTCGCGCAAGGCCTTCGGGACTTCCGAAACATGCTTCTGACTCCAAATATGACCTCTCTTTCCTCATCTGGAACTTCGTTTGAGGAGCAACGGACTTTTCCGGCGTCTACAATTACCTCAACAAATTTTTGGTAGTCTTTATTCATGATATTCTGATATACTCCATGAGAAGGTAGGAACATGAAGAGTATTTGAATACTATGTTAAAGACCTTGTGAAGGGAAAAGTTGTATGAAAAGTACAGTAAATGTGAGTTTTGGATGGAGGAATTATCATTCTTGGGGAATTTTATCACAAGAAAAGGGATATTTGTGGACCCTTCCAAGATGAAGGAAATTGAAGAGTGGACCATTCCAACTTATGTAATAGAGATCCGCAACATTTTGGGTCTAGCTAGGTATTATCGATGATTTGTGAAGAACTTTTAATGATTTTCAAACCCAGTGACCAAGCTGACAAAGGAGTAAAGCTTGTTTGAAAAAAGGAATGTGAAGACTGTCTCAAGGAGTTGAAAATAGACTTATCACTACGCCAGTAATCACACTCCCTACAAGTGGAGAACTCTTTGTGGTGTATAGTGATGCTTATAAGAAGGGATTAGGCTATGTGATAATGAAAAATGATAAAGTGATAGCCTATGCCTCACGGAAACTGAAAATACATGAGCAAAACTATCCCACACATAATCTTGAATTGACGGATGTGATCTTTTTGTTGAAAATCTGGTGGTATTATCTCAATGGGAAGAAGTGTGAGTTATATAATGACCACAAGAGTATAAAATAGATATTCATATAGAAAGAGATTAATATGTGCCCGCGAATATGGATAGAGATTATCAGGGATTATGACTACTCAATCCACTACCATCCCGGTAAGACAAACAAGGTGGAAGATGCTCTAAGTAGAAAGGATCATGCATCTTTATCAATGATGAGAATTGAAAAGGATATGATCTACTAAGATTTGAAAAGGATGGACAAGGGAATCATGAAGGTAGGAACATCATCAATCCTTTCTCAAATGATTTCTCAACCATCCCACTTGGAGAAAATAAAGGATGCTTAAAGAAAAGATGTGGAAATTCAGAAAAGGGTAGAAGCTATTAGAAATAGGAAATCCTTCAAAATAAAAATTGATGAGTAAGGTGTTGTAAGATTTGGGAAATGATTATGTGTACAATCCGATCTAGAGATACAGAAGGATCTATTGAATGATTCACATAGGTAGGCCTTCTCTATCCAACTAGGGTGGACAAATATGTATCGAGATCTCTGAGAAAAATTTTGGTGGGACAATATGAAAATGAATATTGCATAATATACATCAAAGTGCTTGGTATATCATCAAGTGATGGATGAGAGGAAAATGTCTAAGGAGATGATTCAACCATTGCCCATACAAGCATGTACGTTGAAGAAAATTACCGTGGACTTTTTCACTGGACTTCCAAGGACATTCAGAGGAAACAATGCTATATGGGTCATTGTGGATCGTCTTAAAAAGACAACTCACTTTATCATGATTCAAGAGGACTTATCATTAGATCGACTTTCACAGATTTACATAAAAGAATTGGTATGGCTTCATGGATTACCACTATCTATTGTATCTGATCCGGTTCCAAGATTTTCATCAATGTTATGGAAAAATCTCTAACATGCTCTAAGCACTGAACTAAACTTCAGTATGGATTATCATCCTCAAACTGATGTCCAATCTGATCAAAATATTCAGACACTGGAAGATATTTTGAGATCATGTTCTATGGAATTCAAAGGAGGATGGGACCAACATCTTCCACTGGTTGAATTCTCCTACAACAACAGTTTCCACTTGAGCATCAAAATGGTACCATATAAATACCTTTATGGGAAATGCTACAGAACACCAGCATGTTGGGATGTTTTCGGTGAGAGTAAGCTGTTAGGACCTGAAATGCTAGAAGAAATATTGGAGAAGGTGAAAACCATTTAGTAGTATATCAATGCAGCCCAAAGTCGATTGAAATGTAATGTAGACATTCATCGATGAGACAATGAGTTTAAAGTTAGAGACATTTTATTTTTAAACATATCTCCATGGAAGAAAGTCACGTGGTTTGGAAAGAAAGGGATGTTACGACCTAGGTACATCGACCCCTTTGAGATCCCTGATCGAGTCAGAGTTGTGGCCTATAGACTGCCACTTCCACCTAGCACGTCAAAAGTACATGATGTCTTTCATGCATCCCTCTTAAAGAAGTTTGTACCAGACCCTTCAGATGTACTCTCTTAAGAGGTGGTATAGTTGGAGGATGATCTTTCCTATGAGGAGCACCCTATGAAGATCTTGGATCGTAGAGACAATTTTCTATGCAACAAGACTACTCATCTAGTCAAGTTACTATGGAGAAACCATAAGTACGAAGAGGCAACATGGGAACTGCAGGAAGAAATAAAGGAAAAGTACCCCCACATGTTATTGTCCTAGAATGTAAAAATAAATTTTGAGGGCGAAATTTCTTAAGGGGGGAAGAATGTAACGACCCAATTTTTTACAAGGGAAATTTCTTTCTTATAAAATTGTCATAAAATTACATTAAAATACAACATTATGAACTAATAAATTCTAAGTGGCCTGTAAACATAAGTTTGTCACTGCTATGTTTGGAATTTATAAAATCTAACATACATGGTTGCAATCAGTAAGTTATTTGGAGTCCGATAAGAAAAACATAATTTTCGATGAATAGTAACCTACCCTTATGAATACTAACATACCCTTATAAATAGTGATATACTCTAATGAATAGTAATCTCACCTATGATAATATAAGACAAATATTCAAGTTGATAGTATGATATACCTATATTTTAGATTAAGTAAATGAAATGTTTTAAAACTAGTTTTTGATAATAAATTATGATTTTAATTAAATATTAAAATAATTATATTCAGAAAATTATTTTTCAAAAATGGATTCCATTTTAGGATTCTACATGTCGAAAAAAGGTTATGGTGAATTTTTGATATTTTTCTGAAATACATGAATTTTGGATGAATAATAAAATATGATAATTTTCGATAAATGCTAAATAATGGATTTATTGAGTCATTGATGATGATCTGCTGATTTATTCCCAATTTGTTCATAGTCACATGAATTTAATACTATTTTTGGTCATGTAATAATCACTATTTCTAGTCTTGAGGGAAAATAATAAACCAATGATTATAATATTAGGAAAACCTTCCTCTCCTCTACTATAACCCCCTACACCCTCTTATCCTCACTACTCTCAAGCCTTGTACCTTTCCAATATTCTGCAAAAATCTCTCCCCAAGCTCCTCCCCCACGTTTGAAAACCCATAGCCTCTTAAAAATACCAAACCCTCTCACCTTAATAGGTTCTCAAAGGAGGATGTCTCAAGTGGTAAATTCCATTTTCCAATTCCTTCATTTCTTTTAAGTTCTTTTTACTTTGTTTCTTTCCTCACCTCCCTTCACCTAAATATTATGATAACTCTAGTGACATACAGGTACTGAAATGTTTTTATGCTAATGGGATATTTCATTATCTTCTCTTATTTCCCCACCTTTTATTTGAAATAAATGAAAGCACCGTTTGAGATGTGCTAATTTAGCACATTAAAGGACAATGGTTTATCAATTTATATTATCATATTTAATTATGGTAATGAAACCATTTGTATTATGGTTGAAAAGGATTATTATATGTAATATATCAAATTTTTGGTTTTGTAATCCTTTTTAAAAATGGTATTAAGTTATAAAGAAAAACATGTACTTTGTAATCAAACCCACCAATTAACAAAAACTGTTTTCACTGTGGTTTTATTAAATAATTGCACTTCACTCTAAGCAAAAAAATTAAATTTAAAACCATGTAATATCCTGGATGTTCACTAATATCATATAACTACAATTATGGATAACCACTTTCATCTTACATGTTTATCCAAACATGAATATAAGCGAACTGGTCGTTAAAACCAAGTTAACAACCGAGCCCAAACAATGAAATTGAACCTCATGACCAATAAAAACGGTTAAAAATGAACTTAAAATGATTATTATAAAACAATTAATTATATAATAGTTTATGTAATTATTAATTAATAAATTTAGTTTGTTTATTTAGTTTATTAATAACAAGTGGAGAACACCAACAAATTTAAGGTAAGGGATCTCTCTATTTCACTGTTAAATCAAGATTGTCCTCTATGCTATGACATTTTATGTGTAATACCTAATGCTGGGGTATGGTAACAAACCTCCCCCATACTTCCCTCATGATTTATAAGTGATGAAAACCCCTTTTCTCTCCCATCAAACCCTCTTAGGTACACCCCACACCAGGCCAATAAACCGTAACGAATTCTACCCGAACCCTTTTCGTTCATTCGGGTTGCCTTATCTTTCCTTATATCAAAGAAGAGTTATATTGTCATCTTATGTAAATATTCTAAATATTTTTTTTACAAAATTCACCTATGAAAACACTTTCATCACACTCTTTTGGGGATGTACATTATTTTAAAATATTATCTCATTATAACATTCTGATAAAAAACCTGTTTTAATTGAACTTCCAAAATTTTTAACCAATTTTAAGTGCACAATATCCATTGTTTTAAGCCATCATTTTCTTTATAAAATCATTATTTTTATTATGAAAAACTTGTTGTTTCAATTCTTGTTTTATATAAATGATTTTCCTCTTTTCTATTTTAAAATCTCCATAGTATTTTCCTTAAAACCACAAAAAATGTTTTAATTGTAATGTCTCTCAAATAAAGTTCTTATATGTTGTCACTTCTGTTTGACACCACCTACCATGTTATATGCCTATTTTTACTTATGAACATCCAAGTATGTTTTAATCCCTTTCATTCATGGACACTTTCACGATACACTCATTGGTTATGCTTTATGTCATGATTATGGTAACCAATTCATTCCATGGGTACCCTTATGTTTGTGTATGGTCGATTATGTATGATTATTAATGTGGAAATAATATTCATAAAAATTTTGAGATGGGTGTACCCAGAGAGCTCTCAAATGCATTGGGTAATGTTAAGTCTCTTGATATGCGAAGTGAATCAGGATTGGCGGTTAGCCTAGACCCATACTAAAATGGGAATCAGGATTGGAATTTAGCCTTTACCTATACTAAAATGCGAAATAGGATTGGTGGTTCGCCTTGAACTATACTAAAGACATGTTTTATGATTATTCCAAATTTATACGATTACATGTTTATATGATCCCAATCTTATATGACACGATTCTATATGTTCCATGATTTGGATATCATTATGTCATGTCTCCTAACTCACATGCTTAAGACGAATCCTTATGTTCATTCCCTTACTAGGATTTTCAGCTGATCCATTTTTTCATATGGTCCCTAGGGTATGATGTGCAGATGTAAGGGCTCAAAGGAAATTAGGATCTCTTTATGAAGATTAAATAATGAAATTTTTTTAGCCCCATGTTTTTTGTTTTATGTTTTATGTACCTAGTCTTACACGACACTAGACATAACAATCCTTGGCTTGTACTCTGATGTATAATTATGATTAAAATCATGTAATGTTATATGTAAAACGCTTGGGTTTCTATAGTTGGTATCAGAGGATGGCATAATTATTTTTGGAGATTAGGAATAGAGCACCTTAGTAAGAACCATATGGATGAGTCTTTTTTTAACAAAACATTACTAAATTTTGTTGAGTATGGAGTAATTGGTTTATCAAGAAAATACATCCCTGTCTAGATACGAGTAGGTAGAGTCAGCTCTGGAATAGATGTATCTAGGGGAAAAAAAATGAAAACACCACTTTGATCTAGACTCAAATGGGAACCGGTGCACGACAATGGGCATTGATGAAATCTTTGTTACAACACTCTCAGGGGATATGCATTGGTAGATTCATTATCTTATTAAAAAACATTATTAAGGGACAACAGAGCCCATAATAATTTCAGTTAAGAAATATATCGATCATAACCTAGATATATACCTAAGGAATCAAAAGTTAGGATATACTTATTATTTATAAGTTTTTCCTTTTTTTCAGTTTTTTCTTTTTATGCTCAATAGCTAAGTATTCAAGACCTCTAATTATAAGTTAATTTTCTTAGTTAATAACAGTAAATAGAAGAAAACTATCCAACAACCAATGTGATAGGCAATGTGAAGATTGCCCAAATGATATGCCTGATATGACAGGAGAGGGTGCTCAAAACATCAGGGTAGTACTTGCTAAGTTAGATTGAGTTATGAATAATAACTTGAATCATGCAGAACTCCCTCCTCCCCCAAGGAAAGAGAAAGTTTCCCTATAATCATTCATGCAGCAAAGGCCTCCCATGTTTAGCCGATCTTCTGATCCCCTCCTTGCGGAACAATGGATTAACTCCATTGAAAATATATTCTCCGTCCTCCAGTGCTCAGAATAAGAGAAGGTTGTACTGGTGGTCTATCATTTTGATGGGAAAGCAGGTCAGTGGGGGATGTTGATCATGAATACAATGTCCCAAGAGGAAATTGATTCCTTGGATTGGGAGGAAATCAAGAGGTTGTTTTTCAACATAATTTTCTTTTAACCCTCCATCTCAAGATGGAAAGAGAGTTCCTCATACTCAAGCAGAAGGAAGATGAGTCCTATCGGGGAATATGAAGAAAACATTACAAGTCTTACAAGGTACAGCTCTGGCATTGTCATGAATACCAAAATCAAGGTGTATCGCTTCTTTAGTGGACTAAATACGAGTCTGAGAAAAGCATTGGTGATTCGAGACATAGATAGTTATGAAGATGTTATTCATTGATCCCTCAAGGTTTAAATGAAGGTTGGATACTCTCAGTGGTCTTGTGGGCCCAATGACAAGAAAAAAAAATGGAGAACAAAATGGGTGGTTCAACAAAAAAATCCCATGATGGAAAGAAGACTGACTTTTACCCTTGTAAAATTTGTGGGAAGAAGTATCCTGGTAACTATCTGAAGGGAAGCAATAATTGCTTCAAATATAAAAATTTTGGTCATCTATCCAAGAACTTCCAAAGGGATATGAAAAATCCTACTATTGTTGAATAAGAAAGGAAGATTCAAAGAAACACTCTGCCTGAAGTGTAGTGTTACAACTGCAAGAAGCATGAGAATTATGCAAGAAATTTCCCTATGTTGTGGGTTGTTAGAGGCAATCAGAAACAACCTCCAATGCAATAATGAAGGGATTATTCTATCACTACTGCAGAGGTGGATCCGTAAAACGATGTGGTAAATGGTAAGATAGTTATTCGTTGAAGAATATCAAACTTACTATTTTATAATGATTCTATGCATTCTTTCATATCTTTCAATTTTAGAAGAACTATTCAAACACCGCCTCAAAATTTGGAGGAAAAGTTATTTGTGGGAACATTAAATGGGTAAATTATTGCATCCATGGTTTATAACTCCTCCTCGGTTAATGTTTGTAGACTGAACCTCCCAGAAAATCTCATCATACTTATTTTAGTGTAGTTCAATGCTATCTTGGGCATGGATTGGCTACCTTTATACAATGCCAACATCAACTTTTGGGAAAGCGAGATCACTCTTCACATCCCAAATAATCCTACGATTCTTTACAAGTGTAAGGAAAAAGATCAATATTTTTTAGAATATTCATCTCAAGTGTAGATATTAATGCCTTGTGAGAAGGAATATCTAGCTCAAATGATTGAGACAAAGGAGAGAATCTTACATGACGACATACCCATCGTGAGGGATTACACTAATGTATTACTTGAAGAATTTCTTGGTCTTCCTCCTGACAGAGAGGTTTAGTTCTCAATTGAACTTATCCTTGGATCTCTACCTATCTCAACAACACCTTATAAAATGGAAATCGTAGAGTTGGAAGAGCTGAAGAAGTAGTTACAGGAGAATGTGGAGAAGGGTTTTATATGCCCGAGTGCTTCACTGTGGGGTGTGCCATTCCTCTTCATCAAGAAGAAGGATGGATCAATGCACCTCTGCATTGATTATCTTGAGCTCAATAAAATCATGATAATGTACCAGTATCCCTTAACATGGATAGATGACTTGTTTAATCAGCTTCATGGGGACAATTATTTCTCTAAGGTGGACCTTCAGTTGGGATATCAACAATTAAAGGTGATGAAGGAAGTTATTCCCAAAACTTCCTTTCAAATGAGGTATGGACACTATGAGTTCTTAGTGATTCCCTTAGGACTCACTAATGATCCAGAAATTTTCATGGATTTAATGAATAGAGTATTTAGATATGACCATGATAAATTTGTGGTAGTCTTTGTTGATGATATTCTGATATACTCCATGAGTATGGAGGAACTTGAGGAGTATTTTAATACTGTATTAAAGACACTGTGAATGGATAAGTTGTATGAAAAGAATAATATGTGTGAGTTTTGGATGAAGGAAGTATAATTATTGGGGCATGTTATCACCCATAAAGGGATATCTTTGAACCCTTCCAAGACAAAAGAAATTAAGGAGTGGCCCATGTCAAATTTTGTAACAGAGATCCAAAAAAATTTGGGTCTATCTGTGTATTATCGATGATTTGTGAAGAAATATTCAAGATTTTCAAAACCAATGACCAAGCTAACACATATAAGAGTAATATTTTTCTGGACAGAGGAATGTCATGATTGTTTCAAGAAGTTGAAAAAGAGTCTTATCACTGTTCCATTACTCACACTCCCTATACGTGTAGAACTCTTTGTGGTGTATAGTAATGCTTCTAAGAAGGGATTAGGATGTGTGATAATGAAAAATTATAAAGTGATAGTCTATGCCTCAAGGAATCTAAAAATACATGAGGAAAACTATCATACACATGATATGGAGTTGGCGGCTGTGATCTTTACATTGAAAATCTGGCAGCATTATCTCTATGGGGAGAAATGTGAGATATATACTGACCACAATAGTCTAAAATATATATTCACACAGAGAGTGCTTAATATGTGCCAATGAATATGGATATATCTCCTCAGGGATTATGACTACTCAATCCATTTCCATCCTAGTAAGGCAAAAAAGGTGGCAGAAGCTCTAAGTAGAAAGGATCCTGCATCATTATCAATGATGAGAATTCAAAAGGATATTATCTCCTTAGATTTGCAATGGATGGCCATTGGAATTATTATGGGAGGAACATCATCAATCCTTTCTCAAATTACTTCTCAACCATCCCTCTTTTAGAAAATAAAGGATCCTCAAAGAAAAGATGTGGAAATTCAGAAAAGGTCGGAAGCTATTAGAAATGGAAAATCCTATAATTTCAAAATTGATGAGAAGGTGTTGTAAAATTTGGGAAAAGATTATGTGTTCCATTTGATCAAAAAATAATGAAGGAGATATTTAATGATTCACATAGATCGACCTTCTCTATTAACCTAGGGTGCACAATGATATATCGAGATCTCCGAGAAAACTTTTGGTGGGACAATATGAAAATGGATATTGCTCAATATACATTAAAGTGCCTGGTATGTCAGCAAGTGAAGGCTGAGTGGAAAAATTCTATGGGGATGATGCAACCACTACCCGTACCAGTATGTAAGTTGGAGAAAATTACCGTGGACTTTGTAACTTGATTTCCAAGAAAATTCATAGGAAACAATGCTATATGGGTTGTTGTGGATCGTCTTACAAAGACAAATCACTTTATCACGATTCAAGTGGACTTATCATTAGCTCAACTTGTACATATTAACATCAAATAATTGGTAAGGATGCATGGATTACCACTATCTATTGTATCAGATCGTGATCCTAGATTCACCTCAATGTTCAAGAAAAGTCTCCAACCAGCTCTAAGCACTGAATGGAACTTCAGTATGGCCTATCATCCTCAAACTGATGGCCAATCTAAGTGAACTATTCTGACACTATAAGACATGTTGAGAGCATGTTTTATGGATTAAAAGGAGGATAGGACCCACATCTTCCACTAGTTGAATTCACCTACAACAATAGTTTCCACTCGATCATCCGAATGGCACCATATGAAGGCCTTTATGGAAAAAAGTGTAGAACACCATCGTGTTGGGAAGAAGTTGGTGAGCGTAAGCTTCTATGACCTGAAATACTAGAAGAAATAGTGGAGATGGAGAAAACCATTTAGCAACATATCAACGCAGTCCAAAGTCGACAGAAAATTTATGAAGACAATCATAGATGAGACCTTGAGTTTAATGTTGGGGACATGATATTTTTACTCATATCTCCAGGGAAGATGGTAATGAGGTTTGGAAAGAAAGGGGAGTTAAGACCCAGGTACAGCAGCTGCTTCGAGATCCTTGATCGAGTCGGAGCTGTGGCCTATCGACGTCCACTTCCACTTACCATGTTGAAAGTACATGATGTATTTCATGAATCCCTCTTAAGCAAGTACGTACTAGACCCTTAACATATACTCTCTTAAGAGGTGGTACAGTTGGAGGATGATCTTTCCTATGAGGAGTAGTCAATGAAGATCTTGGATTGCAGAGACAATGTTCTACGCAACAAGACTACTCATCTAGTCAACCTACTATAGAGAAACCATAAGTACGATGAAGCAACATGGTAAGTGGAGGAAGCAATGAAGGAAAAGTACACCCCCACATGTTTTTGGCCTAGAATGTTAAATGAATTTTTGAGGGAGAAATTTCTTAAGGGGGGAAGAATGTAACGACCTAATGTTTTTAAATAGAAATTACATTTTTATAAATATGTAAAAAATCACATGAAAATACAACATAATGAACTTCTAAGTGATAAGTGACCTTGAAACATATGTTTGTCACTTATGTGTTTGGAATTTCAAATTTCTGACATACACGATTACAATCAGTAAGTTATTTGGAGTCTGATAAGAAGAACATAATTTTTGGTGAATAATACCCTTCCCATATGAATAGTTACATACCCTTATTAATATTAATATACTCTAATGAATAGTAACCTTACCTATGATAATATATAAATAATATCCAAGTTTAAAGTATGATATACCTATATTTTAGAATAAGTAAATCAATGTTTTAAAACTAGTTTTTGATAATATATTATGATTTTAATTAAATATTGAAGTAATCTAATTTAGAAAATTATTTTTGAAAAATTGATTTCATTTTTGGATTCTATACGTCAAAAAATAGGGTTAATTTTGGAGATTTTTCTGAAATACTTGATTTTTTAATGAATAGTAAAATATGATAATTTACGATAAATGCTAAATAATGGATTTATTGAGTCATTGATGATGATCTGCGGATGTAAGCCCAATTAGTTAGAATTCACATGAATTTATTACTTTTTCTGGTCATGGAATCATCACTATTGCTAGTATTGAGGTAAAATAATAAACTAATGATTATAATATTATGAAAACCTTCCTCTCCTCCACTATAACCCCCCTCCTCACTCCCTCATCTCTTCACTACTCTCAAGCCTTGTGGCTTTCCAATATTCTGACCAAATCATTCCCCAAGCTCCTCCCCCACGTCCAAAATCCCCTAGACTCTTCAAAATACCAAAACCTCTCCCGTTAATAGGTTCTCAAAGGAGGAAGTCTCAAGAGGTAAATTCCTCTTTCCAATTCCTTCATTTCTTTTAAGTTCTTTTCTTTTTGTTTCTTTTCTCACCTCTCATAACCTAAATAGTATGATAAATCTAGTAACATACATGTACTAGAATGTTTTTATACTAATGGGATATTTCATTATCTTAACTCATTTCCCTACCTTTTATTTGAAAGAAATGAAAGCACTATTTGAGATGTGCTAATTTAGCACATTCAAGGACAAAAATTTATCAATTTTTATTATCAACTTTAATTATGGTTATGAAACCATTTGTGTTATGGTTGAACTGGATTATTATTTGTATTATATACTATTATTGGTTCTGTAATCCTTTTTTATGAATTGTATTATGTTATAAAGAAAAACATGTTCTTCGTAATCAAACCCACCGATTAAAAAACATGGTTGTCACAAGGGTTATATAAAATAATTTGACTTCACTCTAAGTAACCAAATTAAATTAAAAATCATGTAATCTCATGGATGTTCACTAATAGCATATAACATAAATTCTAAACATCCAATTTCATCTTACATGTTTATCCAAACATGAATATAAGCAAACCGGTCATTAAAACCAAGTAAACAAATTAGCCCGAACAATGAAATTGAACTCATAATATAAAATGGTTAAAATTGAACATAAAATGATTATACTAAACCAATTAAGTATAAAATAGTTTCTAGAATAATTAATTAATAAAAATAATTTGTTTATTCAGGTCATTAATATCAAATCGAGTATACCAACTGATTTAATGTGTAATCACTCTTAAATCAAGATTGTCCTATCTGATATTCCATTTTATGTGTAATACCTAATGATGGGTTATGTTTAAGAACCTCCCCCATACTTCACTCATGATTTATATGTGATGAGAAACCCCTTTTGTCTCTCATCAAGCTCTCTTAGGTACACTAAACACCATGCCAATAAACCCTAACGAATTCTACTCGAACCCTTTTTGTTCATTTGGGCTGCCTTATCTTTCTTTATATCAAAGTAGAGTTATCTTATCTGTTTATGTACATATTCTAAATGTTTTTTAGTTTTAAAAAATTCACCTTTGAAAACACATTCATCACTCTCTTTTTGGGATATACATATTTTTAAAATATTCCCTCCTTAGAATTTTCCAATAAGAAAACTTGTTTTAAGGGAACTTCCAAAATTTTTACCCAATTTAATGTGCACTATATACACTGTTTTAAGACACCATTTTTTTCATAAACTCATTAATTTTTATTATGAAAAACTTCTTGGTTAAATTCTGGTTTTATATAAAATATTTTCCACTTTTCTATTTTAAAATCTCTATTGTATTTTCCTTAAAACGACACAAAAATGGTTTGATGGTAATTTCTATCAAATTCATTTCTTATATGTTGTCACATCAGTTTGACACCACCTACGATGTTATATGCCTATTTTTTATTATGAACTTCCATGTATATTCTAATCCCTTTCGTTCATGGACACCTTCATGATACACTCATTGGTTATGCTTTATGTCATGGTTATGGTACCCAATTCTCTCCATGGGTACCCTTATATTTATGTATGGTTGATTATGTATGATTATTTATGTGGAAAGAATATCCATGAAAATGTTGAGATGGGTGCACCCAGATTGTGCTCCAATTCATTGGGTAAAGTTAAGTCTCATGAGATGCGATGTGAAATGGGTTTGGCGGTTAGCCTTGACCTGTACTAAAATGGGAATCAGGATTTGTGGTTAGCCTTTTACCCATACTAAAATGGGAAACAAGATTGGTGGTTATACTTGACCCATACTAAAGAAATGTTTTATGATTCATCAACATATTATGATTCAATTTTTATACGATGCCATGCTTATATGATAAGATTTTATATGTTCCATGCTTTGGATATCATTATGTCATGTCTCCTAACTCATGTGCTTAATACAAATCCTTATGTTCATTCCCTTACTGGGCTTTTCAACTCATCCCTTGTTTGATGTGTTCTCCAGGGTACCCAGTGCAGATGTAAGGGCTCAACAGAAGTTAGGATCTCTTTATGAATATTAAATTAAGAAATGTTTTTTATCCCCATGTATTATGTTTTATGTACCTATTCGTCCAAGACACTAGACTTAATGATCCATGGCTTGTGCTCTAATGTATAGTTATTCATAAAATCATGTAATGTAACTTGTAAAAGTCTTGGGTTTCTATAAAATACATTGGTAGGGTGAACTAATTCATCATTATTCTCATTTCTTTCGGTATCATGCCATCACATTTTTATTGATATTTCATTGAATATTAAATGACTCTGGAGTCTAGGGATAAATGGAAAGTGCCACATTACATTATGTTTCCCACATGATGGAGTCCCATCAACTTTTGGCTTCTATAGGGATGCCCCGAATTTTATACAATCCTTTAATTCAGTATTTTCCTCTCGGAATAAGCTATAATATGTCGGTAAATCATGATTTTTTTAAAAATCAATGTTCCTTAACTACCTTCGATGAAATATTGTGGTTTGAAGGAATATCTACATCATCTGGAAGAAATTCATTCAAAAAGGTAAGAATATAATTTATGGAAGTATTACAAATCCAATTCATTGTTTTCCCATGAAACAATAGGATAAAAAATTATAGCTTCTTCATTTTACCAAATTACCGATATACTGGAGTTGTGGAAGCATCATTCCATTTTTTGATTCTATCAACATCATCATTTTTATTAAACATGTAATTTTTTATCTTATTCTTATAGTATCAAAATCCCTTCTCATGATTATGAATAAATGGAAATCGGTCATCAAACAAAATCCCCAATCCAGTCCTTTCATTTGGATCATGAGCATTTTGAGATTTCATTTTTTCCCCTTTTTGATACCACAAATATTAGTTTGTTTAAAAACCATATTTTTTATATGGTATATAACATCTTCACAGCTCGACCAAGGTATTCCAATACAATAATAACAAGGGAAATGTATGTGACAACTATATGAAGCATTGTTAAATGAAAAATTTGAAAAGATATCCAACTTGTTTTGAAAATTTCTTAAGATCTGATCAGTTTTATACATCCAAAATCTATCCACTCTATTATGAAATAGGAATTTATCATTTTGAAAAATAAAATAAATAATATTGATCTTTAATTGAAAATATATTTATGGAATTGATAAATTTTCAGTTTATATGAAACCATAACTGACACACTAGTCTATATGAGAATCATAATATAAAAGACAAAAAAAACTATATATATAAGAAAATAATTCATATATAAAACCATGATATTTAATTCCATTATATTAATGAGTAATAATGTTCCAAATCCATAGAGGTTCAAGGGTTTAATTATGAAAATGATTCTTATGGAATATAAATACATAGTGGTGTTATTTAAATTAGATGTCATTGAGTGAATAAATTGATGGGGCATAAAGGACCATCTGATTGGTGCCTTAGTGACTCTACCATAAATGGTGGAATTATGTTATGGCTTATTATTTCATTGATTTAATGTAGGTATATCTATTAATAAAATATTCAAGTTATATCCATGAAAATAGTTTTGAAAAAGTGGTGGGGGCTTACGATCTCAGTGGTGCGGTGTGGAGAGGTACCCCAATATGTTTGGTAGCTGGATCACATGTGTAACATGATATAACCACTCCACCCATGATATCATTAGTCACATACATTCTGTGATTGTGGTGAGATTAGTCGCATTGAGTATTGGCTCCCAATAAAACTTTATTTTTATTTTTATTTTTTCCCTTATAAACCTTCAGACCTCGCTGGCCCCACTCATAACCCATCAACCGCCATCCTCACACCCCCTATAACTCATCACAACCCATAACACTCCAATTTATTTATATAACCTATAAAATCCCCACAGGTTGTATTTTTTTGTTATTTTTTTTTTCAGTTTTACCTTTTTAAATTTTTTTCCACATGTTTTATTTTTTATTTTTTAATCTTCTATTTTATATATTTTTATTTTTATTTTTAATTCGCATTATATATTTTTACTATATTTTTTTCATTTCAGTCTCTTTTTATCAAATGTGTCTTTGTTTATTTATTTACTTCTGAATACTAAAATTAAATTGGTGACATTTAATTAAATTATTTAATTATATAATAATAATAGTATGTTTTATTGGACATGTGTTTGATGAATTATGGATGATTTTAATTATGAATTTGGATGTGTTTAATTTTTAATTTTTAATTTTTAAAATTTCATAATATATAAATACATTTATATATATATATATAATTATATAAATTAAATTAAATTATTTGGTCTACGATTGGATAAAAAAGTGGTCGTGACGTGATTCACATCAACGATATCCTGTCATAAGATACTTCCATTTCGCACCACAATCCAACACTAACTACTATCTCCATGAATGGTTATTTTTTTCCTCCCATGCTTTTTAGGATTTCATGGTTATGTTATTTTTATATATTGATTCTCTACCAAAGGAATATAGTTTTCTCTAAAATATAACTTGTATTAAAAGGGTATTTCATTTTTTCCATGTTTATTAAATATAATCTATTTTATTATGAAATCCAAGTGTGTATAGAAATTCAAAAGGGTCTCTTTTCAATGAAATTTTAGAATCAAAGGGTTGGAATTGATTCTAAACCTATTTAAAAGGAGCAACCAATATTTTTATGGAATGATTTCTAAACTATGGGTGAATTTATACTTTCCAAAAAAACTTTTTTATGATAGACTACTTTAGATGCTTTGATGTTATTTGTATATTTATGATCTTGAATATGATTGAATGATTTTTCCATGGTTTGTATTTCAAAAGATAGTTTTATGACATGGTTTATTTAAATATGTTATAAAGGCCTTGTTTGAACTTGATAAAAAGTGACTTCTTGATACAAGTACACCCATGAAGTGGGATACTTCAAGAAGTTGTATAAAGGCTCATATGATATTGATATTGTGTAAAGGGGATGAAAACTACACTATTAAGGTACTTGATTGTTATATTTCTATTCTCAGAGAAAAGGGGCTCTTATGTGAATGGTAATCATAGGCGAGGCAATGTTATGATTGTTTCCACACACACACACACACACACATATATATATATATTATGATTATTTTCTATCTCACTTCTGTTTAGTTCCATGGGAAAACATGGGTATCGAGTTTAAAAAACTAGGTGTTATTATTTTACTTGTTATGATGCCACTATGGACAGTTTTTCAAAGTGATTATCACACCGTGCTTTAGTAATTTCACACCTTGTTTAGGAAAGGTGGCCTAAAACAAAGTTTCTATGAATTTCAACTTCATAATATGCTTATTAGATGGATGTCAATTTATTCTTTCCTAGATTTTCTCTTGAAATCCTAGGTGTTACCATGTGGTTGATTATCAAGTGACTATTCCATGGTTATTGTGATTAAAATATTTTTAGGACAATTGATTTAAGTTTTAATCATATTGATCTCATCTATTTATAGTTCAACTATTATAGTAATATTTAGCATCAATGGAAATTTACTTCTGAAAGTATATATTCATCATTCTTTTGTATTCTTTATTAATTGAAATGTACATGTTTCACTCTTGATTCAATTACTTCTACTTCCATTATTTACTGGATGATATATTTTTCATTATTCACTTGAAAAAATATGTTTCAGTCTTTACTTAAATTACATTCATGAATATGGTGGAACTTTAAGAAATAAAATTCTAAAAGATGAACTCATTACTACGTCTCCCTCAAATAGAACAACTATAGAAAAAATTGTAACTATCTTCATCGATTTAAAATTTTTATTATTCATTAAAATTGGTATTATAAAATAGTAATGATGTCACTGCAATATTTTATATGATCATATCAAATAGATTATTGTACTATTACACATTAGATCATCTTAATACTCAATAAATAATGATATGTAATGATCATCAATATTAAACTACAAGATGAAGACAATGCTATATGCATTATATAATATTTATATAGTGAACAGTTAACATAAAACATGAAGACACTAATAATTTGAAACATTGATATAAAAAATCATATAATACATATTTCAGGAGGAATTCAATTATGTTGGTCTTTTTTTCAAAAAAAAAAAAATCTATTTATTTGACATCCCTCAACAACTTAAATATGATGATGGACATTCAGATAAATTGATGCCTATAAAATCAACTACTCATGATGAATCCAAAATTATGAATAACTTCAGAAAATATAAATATAATATAAATGATTGTTTTGACCTCATTAAATATTAACAACAAATAAAATATTTATAATGACATGAAAATGAAATATAGAGATTGGACTAAACTAACTAAAACCAAAATGAAGTATAAAATAAAAAAATTAAACCGCCCAAAATTTTATAGAACAAACCAAAATTGAACCAAACTGGTATTAACTAACACAAAAACACATGAACCATTTATATGAAACACGAAATCAAACCACAATATCAAAATAAATTAAATTCAAACAAAAATAAGAATCTTTATCCTGTTTTAGAAAAAAAAATAAAAATAAAATGGATTTTTCATAGAATACCTTAATGATTTGGAACCCACTCTATATAATATTAAATAATATTGAAAGAAAATAAACAAAAGTTTCACTTATTTAATTGAGAATATAGTAAATAATGCTGCTGCAGGGGCTGGAAATTATATCTGCATGGGAGGAGGAGAGGGGCGCAGGTTGTCGCGGGCTCTGGATTAGATCTTGAGGGCAGCGACACTACTAGGGCTCGGTATTGGAGGAGGGGAGAGGTGCTACAAGGGCACAATATAGGTGGAGGGGAGTGGAACTATAGGAGTCAAGATGGGAGAAGGGGAGCATGAGGGGGAGTTGGGGTGGGAGTAGGGGAGCGTGAGTGGGAACGCTTGATTTATGCAATTTAGGGAGGGCATATGAAAACAGTTTTCAAAAAACCATTGTCATAGGCATGGCAATCCGAACACTTTTTTGAAAACCACTAGGATAGCCTTTGGTATAATTCCCTATAACAAACGTTTGGGAAAACCATTTGTATTGGGACGCGGGGATAACCCCTATTTCTAATAGTGAGTGTCTTTGAAGAATAAGTACACAATATTATAATTTGATGAAAGATATTCCACATCTCCCATAAAAATACTCTCTATTAGTACTCTTCAAGCACATAACCTACACAAAAAAATTCTTCATAACTGGTGAAAGGAAACATAAGAATGGGTGAAATCAAATGTTCAATACGAGTAAACAAGGAAGATACATAAGCATATATTGAACATAAGGGTGTGAGAACAAGAGCTTAATAACCATACCCTGCATATCAAAGATAATAATCTTGAGTCATGGAATAAATATTGGAAGTTCATAAGATATTTATTATATAGTAATCAATGAACATGAATCATGAAAACATTACATTGGACTAATAGATGGAATTTTTGCATAAAAATAAGAATATAAAATATTATTTCATTGATCCTCACCAAGAAATTCATAACATGATAGGATTGCTGTAACCACCCATGTACCTATTTTAGGCGTAGGATGACCTCCCGTGTACCCTCTTTCATGTTTGGGATGACCTCCTCTGTACCCTCTTTCTGGCTTGGGATAATCTCCCATGTAACCATTAATCTCATAAAACAATAATCATTACCAAATGCATTGTAGGGAGTTATAGAACTCACTCATCAAATAATCCATACATTTATGTTCCACAAAATCAAAAAACAATATTCATATTAGAAACCATGAAATGAAACAGGTTACATAAAACATTTCATCATATCATAACCTATGGAAAAGAAACATATTTCTTAATAATGTTATCATTTCATCAGAGAATAACCTAATGAAGAGATATGGGTTTCATAATATTTTAAATACACAATAACATATATAAAGATTAATGGTTAAATAAATAGTTCACCATCTCAACAAATCCAAACCTATGGAAAAAGAAATGGGTTTCATAAGCGTTTTTTCATAGTATAAATCATATAAGAAAAATGGGTTTCATAAACATCTTTTAATCATAAACCATTTAGAGGGAGAATAATAATGGTATCCTTGGTTTATATCCCCATTCAAGTATAAGTTATATCAAAGTATGTCATCTGAGATCACTCGTAGAAAAGTGATCTTTACAAATAGATATATACCAACATTTTTTTAAAACCATTAGTATAAGTCCCTCAATACCAACAATTCACAATAATTGTTAGTATAGGTTGATTTTGTGAAGTCTATAATAATGGTTTCAAAAAACCATTGGCATTGACTATTTTACTGATGACTAAGACAATAGTTTCAATAAACCATTAATATTGAGTAGTTAGTGTAATAATCATATAAAAATAGTTTCTTTTAACTGATGGTATATAATTTTACCCAAATTCCATTTTTATCCCCCTCATTATATCTGAAAACCATCCACATTCAACCCTATGATCACATTATAGTTTCTTCCCTAGGCATGATGATCCATCCTTATTTTGTCTATTCATTTGGTTGTTCTTCATCATCAAATTAGTGAGTCCCAAATACGTCAAATCTTCTACCATGAAACATTTTTAATTTTTTTCTAGGCATAAACCAATAAACTCTATTGTTTACAGATGCAATTTTCTGGATTAATTAAACATGGTTTTTAATTTTAATCATTTATTTTAGTAATAAATTTTTATTCTATATTTTTCTTTGGTTATTCTCACTATAATTAGTTTTTTTGGGAAATATGTAATTTTTTTAGAATTTTAATGATGATGTGTTTGTTTTAATGGAATTGGTTTGAAATGGTTAATATATTAATGATGTGAGGGTGGATGAATTTTTCTATTTTTCAAAGGATCTAATTTTATGGTGACATATATGCTATTTTTTGAGTAGTTTTTTTACTTGGGTTCTATTGAAGCAATGGTTGTCCATGTTTCGATTGAATGAGAGTTTCTTAGTTTTCTACTTTTCCACTATCATTAATTATCTTATTTTCTACATGAACTACCACCATATAAATAAATGCATATTTTTTTCCAAATTAAGTAAAGGAAAAACATTGAAGAGTTATAAAGGAAGAAAATTTTAGATAATGATCAATCCATTATAGAACTGGGCATTCATCCTTTGGTGCTAGTAGTGAGTATTTTGTTTCAAGTATATATATCATTAGCTTATAAGGTTATGTGAATAATTTTGTTTTTAATATTTAATCAAGATCCACCACCGAGGGGAAAATTATTCTTTGATGAACCTACTAGAAGGTTCATAACAATACAATATGTTGGGGGGAGTGGGGAGGGGTGGGTACTAGAGCTACTCGTACCACTCATCCTTCTTAATCACACTATATCCCATTATTAGATATACCATCTAGAACACTTTCTTATCCCAAAGTTCCATTAGAGGCACTCAAGATATTTAGGAAGCCGATACTTTCACCACCATTTACATATGATCCTCCTCATCTTTTATTCCCTTATATGATAATGGATCCTACACAACAATTGAATTATATTATTTCATATACAACTATTCTAGAACAATATAATTATAAATAATTATCCTGAAACTTCTACGTTAATTCTCCTTAGAATTCTAATCTGACATATTCAAAGCCTCGTGAGAAGATGTTGGACTACACTACTACTATATAGGTTGAAAATCCTTCAGATTCTAGGGATCCAATAGTACCCACTAATCAGATTGGATCATGTATATTTATATAACCCTTCTAATTTTTGCCATAATTTATTTTCATTAAAATATGTCTTGATATAATATTTTTCTATTTTCCTTCATAGCTGGATATTAGACAAGGTGGTGTGGGAATACATGTATGCATGAGGTTTAAAACCACCACACACAATTTATGGTATAGTACAATGAGGATAGTAAAATGATTGAAAAAATAGGGTAAGAATGTAGGAGTTTTATAGTGACACAATCCAAATACTCTGAAATCATTCCTTTTAGGCCACTCACTTCGACAAACCATCAAAATGCAGTAAATTAAAATGGTTGGGTACAAATATGGGTAAGAAAATTCTTTATATTTAATGTGATATTATTATTTTATTTATATGAATCAATATTTTGGTACCATCTTCATTATAATTTTCCTGATGGTGAAGTTGTGAGGAATGTAGAACTAATGGAAGTAGGTGAGATATGTAGAGTATATAAGAATGAGTTGTATAGTGGAAAGGTTTCTAGAGTTGTAATGAATTTAGAGTCCATAACTATCATCAATTAGTGACCACTATCACATTATCAGGAAGTTATTTCTCATTTCAAGTGTACTTTGTTTAAGGAATTAATCAAATTTATGTTTTTTGAATGAAAATTTTGATAATTTAAATTAATAATCAATTTTTTATTATTGGAAATTATTTTTTTGGAAGTATCATAAATTAATAAATAAAAAGGATTCTATGAAATACCTTCACACTTTGGGGTGGACTGCAAAGCTGAAACATGGGAGGAAGAAGGTATTTTTCTTTGACACCCATTTATAGTTTTTATATTTAATTAAATTATGGGCTTAAAATTTCTTCAAATTCAAATAATATTTATTCATTACGAATTTTTCATAACAACTATACTAATGTATATGTGAATTTTTGAACATTACAATATGTTGATGACAAAAAATAGATTAAATAGTCTGTTAATGGATTGGCATAAAATTTTTGATTAAAAAATTGGGGACTTTAGCTGTTGGTTTGAAACATGGATTTCAATATGGATTTGTGTGGGTTTCATGGTTCATGGTAAAATAATTTTTTTTTTAATTTTATATAGTGGATCTAGGTGTGGATTGTTTGGGTGTATATGGAACTTGGGTATGGATGTATTAGGAGCACGCAAAGTGAGAACAACTATAAAACCTCTATGTTGCGTACTACGTGGATGGGTTGACTACAATGAATTATTGTTAAAATTACTTATTTAGAAAATATAAATTAGTGACCCAAAATCACTTTTTTATAGATGAACTAACCTAGAAACATTTTAAGGTAACATAGTCAACTAAAATATTGTCTTTTCTGAGTAAGTGTTTGAGATGGAATCTTAGAGTGACCAAGATATCAACAATGATGACATATCAAAGAATTGTTTCTTACTTTTGGTGGGGTAGAATAATGATATTTTTATTTTATGAAAGCTTCCCCATCAGAATTATTCTAACCATATCTTCATTCTTGTGAATATACACTAACTTACCACAAGTTCATAAGAATAATGACACATTATTTTTAATCTATTGAAATCCTTATCTACCAAGAATAAATAATTCACAACCTCTATATAAAAAATTTTCCACAAAAGACACCTTCGATTAAATATTATGAAAAAGTAATATTTTAAAATGATGATATTTTAGAACATCATTAGTGGAAATGTATTGAGAAAACTAAAAATGCGTGGTACAAGGAGTTACATGCTACTTGAAAATTTGATTTTCCTACTGGAGTCAGAAAAAATATTTTATTTCAACCAAACTCACAGACTCAAGACAAAAATATTGATTTAAAATGTTACTAAAATACTTAATTTATTGGTTCTTATTCAATATATTCTGGGCAATGGGTTCCAAACACATATCATGGGGTAATTCAAGAATGATGTTCTGTATCTAAACATATATTAGAATTTTAGAAATGAATATTTAATCAATCCTATGTAACAAATATTCTATATTAATGTGATCTTTAGAACCTCTTAATTTATGGGAGAATTACATGGGAATTATTGTGATTTATCAATTTCTAGATATGAAAAAAATTATACCCACTTTATATCTCATAGATAATTCTAATAATAATTCCATCTTTTCCTTGGTCAACATGTGTGTTAGCAAAAAGAAAAGTATCCAGTGTATCCTCTTGTGGGTTCAAAAATATTATTCTTGGTGTAATATATCTATAAATAACATAAAGGAATAATGAAATGGATTATAAAAGGTATTAATATTTTTAAAAACCCTAAAAATAAATGTAAAACATATTGAAATAACTTCAATTGTTAAAAAAATGACATAATTTCTCCCAAAACTTAGTGAATAAAAAAATAGATAATACATAATCAAAGGGATAATGTTTTGAAAAAAATATAGGGTTTTTTATAACAACTATTGAGGTGTCATGGTCTTGAGATATTGTGTATGTTCATATTGAACCTTTTGAATTATTTAGGCTGATTAGCATGGTCCTCTTGTATAGTTTGTAGCCCACTAATTTCATCCATGAAACCTTAATATTTCTCATCATTTATCCCAATTATAATATAAAAATTATTGATTAATTACAATCGATAATTTATCATTGATAATCTATGCATTCAGTAAGTCACTCCCATGAAATGAACATTTTTAAATATAACACATCTCATTAGGTTATAATAACATAATACGTAACTCAAGAATAAAAAATAAAAATACATAACAACTTCTACATAATAAAAATTTCATGCACCATTTTTATTTGGTTCTGTATGTGAAATAAAATAAATTTTTTATCAAAATGATAAAACAGAGAGATAAAAGGTTTACCTATAAAATTATACATTTTATCTCCAATATATATTCAAACTATAGGGAAAACACCCCTTTTCATTTTATTGGTGTAAATTCAATAATTATTACCTCTTAAAAAAATATAAACCAGTCATATGATCATTCAATAGATTCAATGTGGTCATTCCATATCATGTATCATAGAAACATATCTATATATACACTTATGTTTTTTATGAGATTTGATAAATAATTATAATAAGTTACTAGCATATAATATATACAAGTGAACCTATAAATATAAAACAAAAAAATATTGTTATATATATATATATGAAATTACCATTCGTTTTTCTGAAAACAAGAACAATTAGTATTACATCACTATCATTTCATTTTAATAAAATACTAAATATCAATCTATAACCAAAATATTTAATGAATAAAAAAAATATATAGAAAAATAAATTTCATGTTATATCATATCATTGGATATTCACCCATGATAATAAGATGATAAAATAAGACTCATGGCTTATAGAACCACCACACTATCTTCTTAAAGTAATCAAAATAGTATAAACCATTTTAAATAACCTAACAACATCTGGTTGACACCCCATACAGAATTGTTAAAACCTATGGGGATAAAAAAAATTAATAATTTATAAAACTCAAAAAAAACATATTAAAATTTATTTTCTAGTATGCATAAGTGTCAAACCCACATGGAAGATCCATATATTCTAAATTAATTAAAGAAACTAAAATTTCAATAGATTGTTATCATTGGAGAAAAGAGAAATAACATAATCAATGATTGGGTTTAAAATTAAGATGAGAGGCATGCTAGGTTCAATGTTTTTTAGGTTTGTGTGCTAGGGATTTAATTGATTAAATATTTATTCAGTTTTGGTGTTAGAATTGGGTCAACAAGGATCCTTGGTCCAGGTACCCTGCACTAATCCTATGATTTCTCCATTGGAATTATCATCTACTAAATGAAATCATAAAACTGGGAAACCCAAAACCATATTTAGACATAACTAATCATGATTTTATAGTGTTCATACAAAAAATAGATCTATTCATGGATGTAATAAAATAAAAAACCTTGTAATAAAGTAATGGTAATGAAATAAAAAAATAAGATGAATGAGAATTGTATAAATGGAGTTACAACAATCCAAAACATGAATATAAAATAGATGCATTCCCTAAAAAATAATCCTACTAAAATAAAATCAAATGGTAGAAATAAAACTACTAATTCATGTTAGGAATGATGAGAACGAGTATCATGGATACTCAGGGAAGAATAATGACGAAGAACATGGATGAAACATGTCTCTGGATAGTCACTCCATCATCTGGTAGCATTCTTTCAGTGTCACATTGCTCCCTATGGTCCCAAACATCCACAATTGTGTGGACTAGTTATTAATATATATAAAATATTTCCAAACCATGGATATATCCACATTTATTTTTCTTGTCACTGACACTTACATGACGTTTAATTCTCTTTCAGGTCCTATAATCCCTCAAATGTCAAAACATGAGAAGGTGTCACGATTTTCAGCATACTCTTCAAAAATTCATCTAAAAAATCCACATCATGTAATTGGAATAAACGATGTGTAAATGATTTTCAAAGTTCTTCTTTTGATGAAGTCATGACATGTAAATAAATTACATGACGCTTAATCATTCTACTATAGTTTTCCAGCTCAACTTTGGCTTAAAAAATCTGGTGTCATGCCGGTTTTCTTTGCTCATGGCACAAAGTGTATTTTAACTAAAAAAATCTCATATTTTCATTCCCTTTCCAAATTTTCATTTTTCCATTCATAAAACATAAAAAAAATAAAATCATTCACAAATTGGAAATAATATTCAATTAAATAAAAAATAAACACATTAAAATACCATAAAATGTATGTATGAAATAAAACTATCACTAGTGCATGATCTAAACTCTAATAAAAAGTTATACATCTGAAGGTAATTCCAATTTTCTTGTAACCAAAATTACATATTCCTATATGATTAATTTTTATTTCAATTTTACGGTTTCATTTTTTTAAAAGGGATTAATCCTTCTCTATAAGTGATTATTATCTATCTAGTGTGGTTCAGGTTACCTGTTTCATGGTTTGATTTTTAACATTGTTATTTTATATGAAAAAAATACGGAATACTCTATGACCCAAAATTATTGAATTATATGTACAAACATGTTGGTAATATCCTCATACAAAAGATATGCATATCCTGACTATGTTTGAGTGGTTATTGTACTAGTTACAATGACAAATTATTTGGTTTCTCTATAATAACAGAGCCTAAAATTGTACTAGACGTAAATCAAGTTATTTTAGGGTACATTACTCAGGATATTCATCAACCTGTATAGTTGAAGGTTACTTCTCATCATGTGATCCACATAGAATCTTATTCTCATTATTTCGATCAAAAATATTTTCAATAATTTCAATAAATAGTAATAACTATTTTTATTTTTCCATCACACATTACTCCAACAACATTTATGCATGAATCACAACATATATAATGAACCAGAATCAAAAAATATGATTTGAATTTGAAATTTCAGTCAAAATTCCAATAAAATAACATTTTCCAACTATTTCTAAATATCTAATTCTTCTTCATACTTCTTATTATTCTTTCAAAACTATATTCCATATACACTAAAATGTACTAGAACATAGAATAGAATGGCTGATAAATTTCATTATAATATCTCTTACTTCATTCAAAGTAACTCATACACACCTCTAGACGTTGAATTTTTTTTAACATGGCACCAAATTCCCCACCCTATCAAAATACATTCATATTTTCAATAAAATCTTCAAAACATATTCATATAATCTTCAAAATCTCCTTAAATACTACAATAAATATCATCTCAAATGGATCATCAAATATCACTTCAGTTTGAATGTGATTTTTTTGTTGAAAATAGAAGAAAATACAAGAATCACATCCCTGTCAAACTTCTACAAAAAATATTCTCTAGATAATTTAATTTTTCTAGAACAACTTCATATATCCACATTATCATTAAGAATCCAACTACTTCCAAACACATCTTAGGATCAATAATCACATTAAGAATCTAACTACTTCAAAACATCTCTTTATGAATAAAACTACCTCTAAACATCGGTTACCTAAATTATAAGAAACATAGTATTAACGAGATTAAGAAAGATAATATATAGTTGGAGGTACCTCATAGATCCACTATATTTGGATTTTTTTCAACAGGTTAATCATGGGGATCTTGCTAATGGGTAAATCTAGATAAAACTATTTTACACAATAATCCATTACAAATCCATTGAAAATTACCAAAAAGGATATAGTTATGACTTTTATTAGGATTTGATCGACACAAAGGCCTCTTAGGCCTTGGCCTACTACACCGATGCCATACTGGAAACTTCCTGATGAAAAATGATGACGATGATAAATTTTATGAAATCATTATACCCTAAAAAAATGATTATACATTGATCATTCCCAATTTCTTAAAGAACCCATTAGAATATGGTAAATGATTATCACTTCAGGCATTCTAGCCTTAATTTACTCAGTATTGACAACCCATTTGGGAAGATTATAACCTTATTAATTTCAATAAGAATATAAAATAAAAAACAAAAAAATATATTTTAAAATTTTAATAAATTCAAGAATAGTGGATTTATTTTAAAGGAAGCCCTGAATAAAACCATAGTCCACGTTATTAGAAAATCAGAGTCATGAATATCATATACTCATATATTAATGAATGAAAAAACAAAGGTTTGATCAATAAAACAATGAAAAAAATGATAGAAATAAATAGAGGAAAAATTTATTGTATATTAACTTACCTTTGGCCAATGTATATATCTCTTTTGATCCCCTCTATCACACTCATATATACGTTTTTTATCACACTGACATGAATGTTTTTATAAATTATATACACCCACTAATGTGAAATTATTTATTGTAAATATAAGAGGAGTATTTTTATATTCTCTAAAACCTAAACCACTGATATAATTGATTGGGAAAAACTAACATAAATAATCCCATATCACACAACTAACTGAATATTCAGAAATTTATGGACATTCAATTTACTACCAGAAAACATTAGTTCCTCCTCTAAGAAAACTTCTAAAACATACAACATCTTAAACAAAATTAAATCCCACCACTGAAATAAACTTCTGAATATCCACATAATCAACACAATGACACTCACTAATAGTTTTTCTAAAACCTATTAAAATTTAGAAAAACTCAAATGCCTCATTTTTATATATATTTAATAATCTAAATGTGTTTCCCATGTGTTTGGTAATCATCCTCCTTACCTTAGGATTCAACATGTCTTACAATATCATTGTACATGTCCATGAAAATAAATTTAACTAATATGCCATAAAATAAAACACATGACCCCTTTGAAACAATATTCTCCCATCATTGATTTTGTTTATAATACTGATATTATTAAAATACCCCCTTTTATCAAAAATTTATTAAAATAAATGTATTGATTTATAGTGAATTATACTCCATTTTAAATAAAATTTAATATTATTCTTGTCTATAAAATTTCACTTAATTATCTTCCCCTTTTCACAATGAATTTATTAGGGGTATATATAATTATATCTACTCCATCATTTTTCAATTTTATTGTTTGTAGTTTCCCAATTTTGGGTATAATACAGTATATTTAATGACATTTAATTCAATTGTTCATTATTAATTGTTAATTAAATATTGGTTATAGTGAATTAATCTTGTCAAAAAATAATTTATTATTGAATTATACATTTTTTGATTAAAGTTATTGTTTGGAAAAATCACTCAATTTATCATTGAATACTTTTTGAGATGATTGTGTTTGTTGACAATGCAGGACTCCATGTTGTGTTTGTTGACAAAGCAAGTCTCAATGACTCAAATTGTTGACAAAGGGGGTTTTCCTAGAGAAGGGGGAAAAGTGTTTTTGGAAAAAGGAGTTGTAATCTTGTGTTAAAGAGGTTTCTAATGTTGTACACTAGGATTTTTTTGAATTCAGAACATCAAAATTTTGAAAAAGGAAAGGTGGCACACGGGTCCAAAAGTTGCGCGCAAGTGTGGCGCACACGTCCAAAAGTTGCACGCAAGTGTGGCGTGCACGTCCAAAAGTGGCGTGCAAGTGTGGCGCGCAAGTCCTAAAGTGGTGCACAAATATGGCTCGCAAGTGTGTCACACAAGTCATATTTCATGATCATTATATCAAAATATGACATAGAAAAGAAAGCGGCGTGCAAGTATGGCGTGCATGTACGGTGCGAAAGTGTGGTGTGAAATTCCTCAAAATGCCTATAAATAAACATCTACCCTCCTCATTTATTAAGGAGCTAAAAACTTAGAGAAAATATGAGCTCTGATTGCGCAAGTGGTAGTTCCACGCAAAGTTCAGTGCGCATGCAAGTGGGGAGCGCAAGTGTGCGGGGCAAGTGTGCCACAAAAGTGTATCGCACAAGTGTACCGCGCAAGTGTCTCGAGAAAGTGTACCATGGAACCGCGCAAGTGTGACGCGCAAGCTATGTGGCATAATAGTTTGGCGCGCTAGTGTGGTACACAAGTGTGGCGTGCAATTTGGTTTTTCCGCAAAAAAGGCAGAGGTTGTGCACTAGTTAAAGTGGCACACATGTCACCCTAGGGTTGCGTGAAAGTTATAAATTGCTTAGAACATATGTGGTAAAGCAGTATTCATCAGGGGATGAAATTTGGACTTCAACATAGCGTCTACATATAGTGGAGGATGTATTCATTAGTGATAATGAAGAGACCTAAAGGTCTATAAACTGTTAGTGGATCTTCTAAAGAAGAAATGAGCTCACTTCTGTTGAGAGAGCAGTGAGTTCTCAAATTATGAGTGGTTGTAAACCAGGAGGGATAGTGAGTCCACATAAAAATTGTAAACAGTCGTGCACTTACTGTGGATTTGGTACATCAACACACTACTGGTGTATGCTCCTTGGACGTATCCCAGTGAGGGTGAACCAAGTAAAAATTGATGTGTCCTGTTCATTATTTAAGTTTAATTCATACTCTGCATCGGGAAGGAGAGAGAAGAGGGTTTTTTCTAACAAAAAAACAAGATCAAAAGGGACAGTTGTTTTAATCTTTCATACCCTGATTCACCCCCCGCTCCGGGTATCTATCCTAGTGGACCTAACAGTTGGTATCAGAGTGAGGTTGATATCAGTGTTTCTCTATCAAATTGAGGTCACTAATCATAAAGGGATTCTAATCTTCGATGGGAACAATTTTTATCTATGGAAGAATCGGATGCAACACTACTTCTGATCTTTGGGAATGGATGTATTTACAACATCAATGCATGGTATCACAACAGATATTAATAGTGGTGCATTATCAGAAGCTGAGTGAAGAGAATTGGATGCTGATGCTAAAGGAATCAATGCTTTGAGATAAGACCTAGCCAATGTTATATATACCAAGGTGATGTCATGAAAAACATCACATGTTATGTGGGAATTTTTTTTGAACTTATATGAAGGTGATACAGAGGTCAGAGAAGCAAAGCTGTAAGTATTATGGAACAAGTATGAAGATCTATGAATGAACCCGAATGAGTATGTTGATGGATTCTTTGACAAGGTAAATGTTTTTGTGCAAGATATGTGAGGTCTGGGAGAAGTCATTGAAGACCTAAAGATCGTAAAACGCATCCTGAGGAATCTTCCACCTCAGTTCAATCCGAAGGTTTTGGTACTAGAAGATAAAGATCCAAAGGAGCTAACATTAGACAATTTTCATAGTACCTTGGATGCATATGAAATGTGATACGATGACAACGAGGCTGTGGAAAAGGGGAAATCTAAATAAGTTGCTTTCAAGGCCATGAAGAATCTCACCATTGAAGATTCTCAGGAATAATAAGAGGCAGATGACATGATGTCATTCCTCTCCTCAAACGTTCAAAGAGGAAAAGGAAAGTAGAAAGGGAAACTTCCACTAGCCTGTTTTCGATGTGGAAAGGTTGGTAATCCTTCATCAAGGTGTCCCAAAAAGATCCAAGATAATGATGATGTCGACAAAGTCAAAATTACCAAGAAGAAGTCCTCAACCGATGGGAAAGGAAAGAAACAATTTAAGAGAAATTTCATTAAGAAGAAAAATATCCTTTCAAAAGAATGTGATAGTTCGGATGAGTCTGAAGATGAGGAGGCTGAGGAGATAGAGAATGACAAAGATTGTGGAGAAAATGCTTTGGTGGCTGTTGTCGGTAGTTCTCAAGAGAAGAACGAAACGGAAGGTGGTGATGAAGAAAAAGAAGTTGAAGGATGAATAGATATGCAAGCTGAGTTAGGGGCTTCTCTTGAGGAAATAGATGTTTGGAGAGCCAAAAAAAAGAAAGCTAACAAACTTGTTCGTGATTCCAAACTCTATATGTAGCAGTAGGTGGAAGAGAAGTCTGAGTTAATACAAGAAATTAAGAAACTGAAGTCATCAACACCAGAGAACTCAGAATCAGTTAGTGAGTATAAAATCAAGATTGAAGAAGAAAAAATGGAGATCAATGGATTAAAAATACAAGGACAGATCACGTCAATTGTATTGATGTTCTTGAAGAGGAAGTTGTCGGTCTGCCTAGAAAAGTTAAAGACCATGAAAAACCTATGATTCCTAGCACATTCTTGGGAAAGCAGGTCATTCCAAAGATTGAAAAGATGAAAGAGGATCCTAGTAGTTCAGCAAGAAAGAAGTATCAATTGAGCTCAGACGTTATGTCTGATTTAGGGATTGATCAAAAATAGAAATCTGTGAGAATTAAAGCCATAACACAAGCACCCATCCCGAGATTGAAGGTTGATTTGGGCACAAAGCAGAATCAGAATAATAAGAGATCCCTAGGGGAAAATTGTAATGCAGAAGTAACTGGAAGGAATACACCTTATATCAGGTGTTATTGTTGTGGAAATATGGGACATTCACAGTATGTGTGTTCCATAACCAAGATATATCATAGGGAACAAGAACAAAGGTGGCATCCAAATAGAGAACGGTTCTCCAGAACATATTTTTAAGGACATTGTTTTTGGTTCAGAGGATTTGGGAACATGGCTAGGTACTGCACTTCAAACATACAGAGGAATGTGCCAAAGTAGAATCAAAATTTTCGCAAGCAGCAGATCAATAAACCAACAGTAGAGTAAAAAATGAAAAATAGATTTTCAGCTTTGCAAGATGAAGATGGTCCATCATACTCTGAGAAAAAACAGAATTCTCAATCCATGCCAAGTGTGAAGGCAAAAATATGGACCAAAAAGAAGAAGGATGAGAAGGTCGTGGTGGAAAAATTTACCCTTAAAGCATCAGATCGCTCTGGTGTGTGGACCCTTGATAGTGGTTGCACATCTCACGTAACAGGTAATAAGAATCTTGTTACAAGCATAAAATATGATAATGAATGAGTTTTCATGTTTTAAAATGATAAAGGCCTGAAGATTATTGGTGCCGAAAAGGCCAAGTTTGGGGGCAAAGAGATGAGACGTGATGATGTCTTAGTAGTAGAAGGTCTCAGTCACAATTTTCTCAGCGTCAGCCAACTATGTGACTTAGGAAATTCTATAAGGTTTACTAAGAAGATGTATGTCGGCAAAGGAAGAGACGGGGTAGTAGTTCTATAGGGAAAAATAACAAAGGGAAATATCTACCTGGCTAGTGGAGATGAAGATATGTGTTTTTGTTTAGAGAGGAAGAAAACAAGTTGTGGCATAAACAACTAGGTCTTCTTTGCTAACCATCCCTGGAAGATCTGGTGAAGTGTGATGTAGCAAGAGACCTCCCTAAGATATCACGTGATCATACTCACACATGCGATGCATTCCAAAAAGGGAAGATTATTAGAAATACGTATAAGGAAAAAGAAAAGAAGTCAACAAGAGTGCTCAAATTGGTGCATGCTGATGTTTGTGGTCCTATCACACCAAGGGAAATTGACAGAAAAACGTACTGTGTTATTTTCATTGATGAATATAGTAGAATGGGATGGGTATTTTTTGTTTCACATAAGTCGGATGTGTTCAGATGCTTAAAATAGTACCAGAGGGAGTGTGAAAGGATGCTTGGAAAAAAAATTGAAGCTTCATACTGAAAATGGTACGGAATTCACAAACAGTCAGGTTGAAGGCTATCTCTAAAAACATGGGATAAGGAATGAAGTTTCATCCGTAAGAACTCCCCAACATAATGGAGTGGTTTAAAGGAGAAATCGGATCATCAATAACATGGCCAGAATGATGCTCATTGAAAAAGAACTACCAGAGAAATTTTGGAAGGAAGTTGTTTTTACATCGGTCTACATTTCTAACAGGTCTTTGTTGTGTCTGAAGGAAGGAAAGACTCCATACGAGATATGGTATTGAAAGAATCCAATGGTGAAATACTTTAGAATATTTGGAAGTAAATGATTTTTCCTTAATAAAGAAAAACATAGGAAATATGAGTCACGAGGAGATGAAGGGATATTCCTTGGCTTCTCAGTTAAAAGCAAGGCATATAAATCCTTTAACAAAAGGCTGGGAAAAGTAGTTGAGAGAAATTATGTCACTATAGTAGAGAATGAGGATATCATTCAACAGTGAAATGAACAATTAATTGATGAGAGTGATGAGGAAGAAAGCAACGTAGGGGGAGCAGAAGCGGATGATGTTGATTTTGAAGAAGATACTGATGATGAGGATAAGGAAGTAAAATCTGTATCTGCACAAAAGCCAAGGAGTCGAGTTGAAATTGACAGGAACAATATCATTGGTGATCAGTCAGCTCCAGTTCAGAAGAGAAGAATGAAATCACTGCAGTAGACATCTTTACTATCACAGGATGAGCTGAAATGATTCACTGATGCAGCTGAAGATGAAAAGTAGATTCAGGAAATGAATGAACAGCTAGATCTGATTGAGAAGAATCAGACGTGGGAGATTATTTTGAGGCCAGCAGATAAGAATTTAATTAGGACTAAATGGGTCTATCGCAACAAGATGAATGAAGATGGAACAGTGATTCAGAACAAAGCACGAATAGTGTTCAAGGGGTATTCCCAATTAGAGGGAATAAATGTTGATGAGACATTTTCACCGGTTGTGAGACTAGAGAAAATCAAATTATTTTTAGCCATAATAGTGCAAAGAAAGTTCAATGTGTTCTAGATGGATTTCAAATCTGCATTTCTGAATGGGTTTCTGGAAGAAGAGGTGTACATTGAGCATCCAAATGGCTTTCTCATTCATAAAGATGTGAATAATGTTTTTTTGTTGAAGAAAACAGTATATAGGTTGAAACAAGAACTAAGAGCATGGTACTCAAGGCTGGATCAGTATTTGAAGAAGCTTGGATTTCGACATGTTGGAGTTGATTAAAATCTCTACATCAACAATAATAGTAATCAAAGGATGATGGTGATAGTTTATATCGATGACATAATATTTGGTGGATCAGATGAAGCTCAGGGAAATTTTTTTTCTGAATTCATGAAAAGTTAATTCGAATTGTCCATGATTAGTGAGCTAACATTTTTCCTTGGTTTACAGGAGACACAATGAAGTAATGAAACATTCATTTCTCCATCCAAATACACCAAGGAGGTTTTGAGAAGGTTTGGAATAGAGAATTCTAAGGTGATGAAGACTATGGTAGCTACCCAGATGAAATTATCAAAATATGATAGTGGAAGGGCAGTTAATATCACTAAATAGAGGAATATTATAGGAAGTTTACTACACCTAATAGCAACAAGAACAGATATTGTTTTCTCCACATGCCAAGAAGCACGTTACCGAAGTAATCCAAGGGAAAACCGCATGCTCGAAGTAAAAAATAATACTTCGGTGTATCAAAGGAACTGTGGATTTAGGTCTGATGTATAATGACAAATCTCAACCAGAGTTATTGGGATATACAGATGTAGATTGGTCTGGATCAGCAGACAACAGAAAATCAACATCAGGAGGTGCATTCTATCTTGGTAGATAGTGTATTTCTTGGCTAAGCAAGAAGTAAGATTTCATTTCTCTGATCACCATAGAGGCTGAGTATATTTGTGACCACTCATGCATGCACACAGTTATTATGGATGAAGTAGTAGCTTGAAGATATGGGAGTTGAAGTGAAGTCTCCGATCGGAATCTAGTGTGATAACTCAAGTTCTATCAATCTTTAAAAAATCCAGTTCATCACTCAAGGACAAATCACATTGAGATCAAATATCATTTCATCAAGGAGAAGGTGGGGCAAGGGGTTTTGAAGTTGGAGTATGTGCCAACAGAGCTACAGGTTACAGATATTCTGACAAAGGCCTTACCCAAAGAAGCTCTTGAGAGGCATCAACGGGCTCGGGAAATCCAGTCAACTACCCACACCTGAAAAGTGTGGATGTGGGACCAATCCCCTCTCCCTAAGGTATAGTGTGTTTTACCTTATGTTCTGATATGCATTTTTACCCTACTATAGACTACAAAGGAGTTCCCTTTGGGTTCAATGACAAAAGGGGAGAAAACGTGAGAAAATGACTCAGTCAAGACATCGGGAAAAGAAAATAGGTGGATCAACAAGATAGGGGGAGCAATGAGATAGGTGAGAGAATTAAATCAGACAATTCTGGATGTGATCGATCAAAGAATAGATATCAAGACAGCTGAGGATCGTGATAAAAGCCTAAATTTCAATTGGCATCAGGCTGGTATCAAAAGTGGTGTTAGAAACGAAGTGACTCATAGATGAACTTTTTATGATACTCTTGTTTCTCATGTCGATCATTGCTCATGTGGGATTAGAGTATGTGTTGAGAAAATCTTTGATTGCTATCTGTATCGCCAGAGGAGAATGGTGGCTGAAGATGAATAAATCCTTAATGAGGTATCAAAGAATGGAGAATTGTTTTTAGAGGAGTTGTATACAAACCCAAAGGGGGAGATTGTTGGGGGAAAATCCCTCAAGGTATCATTGAATCACTTTTGAGATGATTGTGTTTATTGAAAATGCAGGACTCCATGTTGTGTTTTTTGACAAAGTGAGTCTCAATGAATCAAACTGTTGACAAAGTGGGTTTTCCTGGAGAATGAGGATCAATGTTCATGGAAACGGGAGTTGTGATCTGGTGTTAAAGAGGTTTCTAATGTTTTATGCCATGAATGTTTCGAATTCTGAACATAAAAAATTTGGCAAAGGAACGTGCAAGTCTAAAAGTTGCAGGAAAGTGTGGCGCGCAACTCCAAAAGTGGCGCGCAAGTGTGGCACGCAAGTTATAAAGTGGCATGCAGGTCTGGCGCGCAAGCGTGGAATGCAAGTCATATTTCAAGATCATCATACCAAAATATGACAAAGGAAAGGAAGTTTCATGAAAGTATGTAACGCAAGCATGGCGCGCAAGTGTGGCGCGCTAGTCCTATAAATAGATGGCTATCCTCATCGTTTATTAAGGATCTCAACACTTATATAAAATATGATATCTGATCATGCAAGTGGGACTTCTCCACAAAGTTAAGTGTGCACGCAAGTGGGGCACTCAGGTGTGCAGGGAAAGTGTGTCGTTCAAGTGTACCACACAAGTGTACCGTGCAACTGTGTCACGCAAGTGTACCACACAACTGTGCAAGTGTGCCACACAAGTTGTGTGGAACGCAGGTTTGGTGTGCTAGTGTGGCACACAAGTGTGGTTTTCAAGTTGGTTTTTCCTCAATAGAGGCAGAGGTTGTGCACTAGTTTAAGGGCCCCAAAAGTCAACCTAGGGTTGCGTGAAAGTTAGAAATTTCCCTGAACATCTGTGGTAAAGCGATATTCATCAGTGGATGAAATTTGGACTTCAATTGAGCATCTACATACAGTGGAGGATGTATTCATTAGTGATAATGAAGAGACCTATAGGTCTATAAACTTTGAGTGGATCTTCTGAAGAAGCAGTGATCTCACATCAGTTGAAAGAGTAGTGAGTTCTCAAATTATGAGTGGTTGTAAACCAAGAGGGACAATGAGTCCACTTCGAACTTGTAAAAAGCAGTGTGCTTACAGTGGAATTGGTACATCAGCACACTTCCGGTGTATTCTCCTTGTACGTATCCTAGTGAGGGTGAACCAAGTAAAAATAGATGTGTCATGTGCATTCTTTAATTTTTATTCATACTCTGCATCAGGAATGAGAGAGATGTGGGGTTTGTCTAACAACAAAACAGGATCAAAAGGGGAATTTTTTTAATCTGGCATACCCTGATTCACCCCCCGCCCCCCTCTCAGGGTATCTATCCTAGTGGACCTAATAGTTATCGAAGAGGGAAATACTGAATACTGAAGGATGTGCGCCTCAGATAAAATTGTTTTTGTTGAAAAGAAAGAAGAAATATGGAAACATGATAAATGAACAGACACAATAGAAGAATGTAAGTTTCAATTTTTTAATTTAAAAGTTTAATTTATATTTTCTAACTATATAATATATTTATTTTTGTAACATTTTTGTATATGACCTTAATGTGGAAGAAAATGAATACTTTTGGAGAAATGATCATTTTCATGAAGTTTTAGGAGTTGAGAACCACGGGAGAGTGAACTATAGAACACGGAACAATATTGTCCCCATTATATATTGGAACACTTTGTGTTCCAGTTTTGGTAGCACTGAGTAGAAAATATCTCATTTAGAGGAAGAACCATCTCACATAGAGGAAGTAGAGGAAAAATGGTAATGAAGGAGAGTGAAAATAATGCAAAGGCCACTAATGAGTTTCTAAAATTTATGGTTTCCTTTTGCCCAACACTTACAGCAAATACCACTATAGATTTTGATACGTATATGTCGATGATGCGTATGTTATTTGGTGCATCAAGTGATGGTCCTAATGGTGTCCAAGATGATGACATTCTTGGAGATTTCAATGGTTATGGTGGGGGTGACAGTGAGGATGAGGATGATGATGATGTCAAGGAAGATGATGATGTTGAGGAAGATGATGAAGAAGATGATGATGATAATTAAGACATTAAATATCGTGATTATATAGGTTGTGATGAGGTATTGATTGATCCTTTACATTTTTACTAATATTTATGACACTTTATGCTTTAGGATTGGATGTGAATTAATATATGTGATGTTTTAAATGTGTTGTATCACTAGTTTAATTCATTTAATAGTATCCAGAATTTTTTAATATTGGATAGAGTTGGTTTGGGTTTTGGTGTTTACAGATACATGTGTTTAATTATTTTTTTCTAATTTTTGTCCATGATGGAGGGATGCAATTGTTTCATGTTGTTTGTAGGAAATGGTGGGGGTGCTTCTAGTTGCTAATTTGGGTAATTTCTATACTAATGGTTTGAAAAATAATAGGCAGAGATCTATATCAATTGTTTCATAAAAATATTTGTATAGTTTTCATCAAGGAAGGATATTCATGTGATTTTTTAAACCATTGGTATAGACCTACACAAAAAATTCGATAAACAATTATAATAGTTTATACCCACTATTTTAATTAAACTATTGTGAAAATTTAAATTCATGTGGCATATACAAACAATTTAATAGAAACAATTTATATAGGCTAATACCTATAACAGTAAATCCAAAAGTTTGGAGAACCTTTGATATAGGCTATACCAAAATTCCTCTAACATATTAAAATGGTTTTGAATTGTTGGTATAACCCCATTTATAACATTGGATGGAAAATGATTTTTAAAGACAATTCAATTGGAACGTTTCTTGGGGAAGATACATTTTATTTGATAATAAATTTAAAAAAAATAAATATTGAATGTATTTTAATTTTAAAATAAAATTGAAAAATTCTAAAGGAATATTCAATGAAAATAATGGTCATGATGAAAGTAAATTCCATTCATACAATATGAAAATATTCCATTCACATTTTAAGTAAAATGAAAATGGGAATTTTTTTAATACAACATGATAATTCCTTTTAACTTTTTTAAAAAGTAAAAAATTGGTAAAAATGTATTTAATAAGTCATTTTAAAAAATATAAACACTTATCAAAACATTTATTGAAAACATGTTTTTGGAGGAAAGAGTTTTTTTGACCGAAAATATGATTTTTCTTAAAAATATTCATTTTGAACTCTTGAGTACATAATGAGAAGAAAATAAAGGAAAGACATGTATTCTCATGGAATAACCATAGGATAATAAAATTCATGAGTTTGATGAGAGATATATCATAATATTATATCATTAGAAACATAATCATTAATAATCTCAATAAACAATGATTTTGTAACATAAAATATTTACCAACTTGGTAACATTGAATCATCAGTCCCAAAATGGAATATCATTAAATTAAACATAAAATATCACAAGGATTAATAAATTCATGATATTTGATATCTGTATTTCATGTAGATATTTTATGGTGTTTATTGTATTTATTTCTATATTTAACTAATTATTATTTCCAATTTATTAACATTTGAACATGTTTTAATGTTTTATGGTAGGATACAATTGATAATTTGAAAAGGAATAGAAAGTGTAAAATATTGGATCTAAAAGACATTTTGTTCCACATTGCTTCTCTCAAAGATAAACATCATATTTGGGAATCCAAAGAAGAGTGTAGAATTAGAGATGACCATTTACACATCATGTATCCGATTGCATGATGTGAGTTTTTTGAAAATATATTTTTTCCACCAGATGCAAGTCATGAAACAATAGACACTGTGAAAATCTATTACACATTGTGTAAAAAAACACACAATGTGGAAGTTCAAGATAGAGAGATGATAAAAGACAATGTGGATGTGGATTACATGTAATTATGACATTGGAAAAAAATACGATACAAAAGATGTGATGTTTATCACACGTGGCAAGGTTTTTGACCAAAACCCCTATAAAATCACTACTCTGATGCACCTTGGGTGGAGTATCATAGAGGGAGTCTTGATGAGGGACAATTCTGGACCAAGGAAAACCACTATGAAGCCCTATTACTACCATTCTATATATTGTTCATCATTATTTTTCTATAATATCTCTTGGATTGCATGAGGGGTGATCTCATTGTGTCATGGTGTGTGTGATGAATAAGGATTGATTGAATAAGGTGTTTTATTTTTTTATTTAAATTTATATTGGGATTTTATATTGGTTATTCCATTCTATACTTTCTAAGATTTATTCTTCCATTTCCATTATGAGTGTGGATGGGGAATAAGATTAATTTCTTTCTTTCTTTGTGCATGACTATTTCTAGAGTTGATTTAATTAATTTGTTTAATATACGTTCTAGGGTTTAGAATTCCACCAAAGCCATTGAGTTTTTCTCTCCCATATGTTTAAATTAGGTTTCTAGTAACCCATCCTTTGTAATCCGAAGTACCTGATAATGAGAAAAGGATAAATTAGGATGGAGAGAGTTTTAATTGACCATTGTACTTGCTAGGACATGATTCTAATGACTGCATAATTTTTAATTAATTATTTCATACCTTTTCAATAAATGGACTTGGATTCATTGCTTCCCAAATCCCATATTATATTTTTCTATCCCAACTTCTTCACCAATACAATAATCAATATCATAGGTACAATATATATATATTGTAATTAGTTTAGGTTTTTTTATTTAAATAATATTTTCTCTAATCTTTTCTCTATCAGTTCGATATCAGACTTGCAATTCCTACATTACCCAATAGTTAGTGCTTTGTTTGTTTCATGTTTATAAATATAAAAATCTAGTAAAACTATAATAATTAATGATTCTCCTAGGGATATCAATATTATATTTAAAAAGTGATATATATACACCTCGTATAAGAGGATAGGTGCATAATATATTCATATGTCTCAAAGATGGAAAATTGACACAAAAATCTTTTATTAATTTTGTAAGTTTTAAACAATAAACCCAGTGAAAAAGATTTAATAAAATGGATATATAAATACCATTAATTTTTAGTATTATCATAATAAAAAATTCATTGTAATTATATACACCACATAAAAGAAACATGTGGGTAATATGGCATGTGTCTTACATAAAATTAAAAGTGAGACGGTAATCCATTACCGAAAGTCTCAACTTCCTTCATACTTGTTTGAAACAACTATATGATAAATATAAGTTTATTTTATTAATATATTAAATAACAATATATATATATATATCATACCATATATGATTTAATTATCACCTTTTATCACCCATTTATTAACAATTTCATGTTAAAGTCATGTTTTGAGTAATAAGCATTTTGTTTTTAATATATGTTGTGATTTGTTATTTTCGGCCCTCTTACTTTGATACTGGCTCCATAATCTATAGAATTATAACCATGAAATAATTATATTATTTATGAATCAATTATAATTTTAAAACCCATCATGAATTATGGTTTAAAAAGAAGAAGTACGTTACGATCATAGAGACAGTAGGTCTTACGTAACCATGAGTAACATTCCCATTTTCAACATCATTATGTAATGGTTGTAAGTAATACAATATATTTAAATAATTATCATACAATCTTAAATAAAATATTATTAATTTAAATATAATTATACATACCATACATGTTGTGTGGTTTTGAAAATATAGTCACATGGCTTCATGAAGGAAGTAGTCCACACACACATGAATGATGTTATCATCTCTCAGTGAGTGAAAAGGTAATAAAAATGATATTTTATCATATAATAATGATAAATATGTCATTAATGTCATAATTATTTCATTGATAACAAATATATTTATTAAATTTATACTTATTATCTTCTACATAATGCCTTAGTGAAAACAAATCACACAATTTCACAAGGTAGTAGTCCACCGTACACATGAGTGACGTTATCGTACCACATATGGAATGAAAATTAAAAAGGTATATATGATATAATGAATCCAGAGGTATAATTATGTTATAAATATCATATATATACCTTGTAACCATAATAATACTTATATGTGAGATGTGGAAATAGAAAATTGAATGACATCAATTCGTGAGGCGGTAGTCCTCCATTCACATGAACTGTGATTTTGTAACCCATTTGATGGACGTAGAGTTAGTTGTAAGTCATTATATTAACATAAAAACATATTATTATATTTAATATACTAAATATATTATATAATGAGGTTTTTATAATAATTTATATAGGTGTATGAAGAAATAAAATAAAAAACACTTGTTGGAGAACGTTACTTCTTCTTTGTGTATCCACCTTAGGTTTGCACCAAAATACTTCCTAGTTTGTCTTTATGAAAAAAATAAAAACTATATAATTAAATAAGGTATGTTTTTAAGTTATTTTTAGGGTTTTTATGAACCTAAAAGGGTTTTAATGTTTGAGTATGAGAGAAGAGTGTGTGGCCTTTTATATTTGAGGTGACTGGAACTCTTGTATTTTTTTGAAAAGAAAAAGGTGTAACAACATTTTTATCATGAAAAAAGGCTCAAAAAAGGAGTATTATTGGGTTTAATAAACTATAGGGTCTAAATAGGTCCATAAAATAGATTTTATAAAAAAAAATTAGGTCATTTAAACCATGATCGTTTTAGTTTAACTCCCGGTAATTCGATTTTTACCTTTACAATAGTAATTATTTTTTACTCTTTTCACTATTAATTTTTGTACAAAATTAAGTTGACCTAATTAGATAATAAATATTCTTATGATTAAAAATATGGGATATAATTTTCTAAAATAAATTCACAGAATTGAAAACAAAATTATTTAAAATTAATCCTGCAAATGAGATGTACAAATGTATTTTCAAAGAGAAAATGTCCAGAAGTTTCCAAATTTTTTAGATCCAATATCAATATGAAATTGATTAAAATGAAGAAAATTTGATTAATAGGTATATTATTAAAATAAATTTACTTCAAAATCAATTATAAAAATTATTTTACATTAAAAATTATTTAAATGAAAATATAGTTTTCAATTGAAATTCAATATTTTTCACTATTTATTAAAAAATTAATATGTTCATAAAATTATTAAATTTTCAATATAAGATACTTTTTATATGATGATATCAATAAAAAATTTTATTTTTTCAAATAAAGTTTCTAAATGTTTGAAAATTCATTTTCAAAATAAGTACACAAAAATGCAATAACACTGTTTTTTAGAAAAATATAGTTTCAAACATAAAATTGAATATATTATTATCTATTGTATAGAAAAAAATAAGATGAATGTTAAAAATTTTATATAATATATGATATATATATTTCATTAAAATAATTCACCTACTTTTTTTGTTTAAATAATTAAGTTAAAACATATTTTTTTGATAAAAAAAGTTTATTAAGGAAAAAGATTTCTTTTATTTTAAAATAGTTTAGATATTAATTTTTATTTAATTGTTCACCAAAGAATTAATTCTATATAAATATCTATATAAACTATTTTCATAATTTATTTAATACTATTAATACCCTCCATTCCAATGGCTAGGTGATCGTTATCATATTAAATAATAAAATTTTAATAGTATGTCAAATTCCATTTAAACTCATTGTTGCATGTAACACAAGATAAATGTAGTGTTTCATGTAACAAAATATATACTCATTATTTCATATAATAAAATATATAAAAAATAATAAATTCTTTTGAAAAAATATTCCACAAAATCTTGGGGTCTTACAAGTTAACACTCAGAAAAAATGATTTTAATAATGAATTATTAATAAATGGGTATTGAAATGTTATAGGTGGATTATATATGATATTATAAGTATTTATATGGTTATATTATATAATTTTAATAAATTTAAATTTATGATACAGGTGGTTAAAAGAACATACAAAGGAAGTAAGACATGAGGTAAGAGTTTATTTCTCAATATCATCATTATATAGGATTGTTTATGTTTAAGTCTTCTCTGGAGGAATTATTTGACCTTTATAAATTTAACGAAAAATATTTTATTCTCATAAGATTATTCATTTAAATTGATATTTTATATTAATTTTCCACTCTTTAAGTACTCAAGTAACATTAAGAATATTTTTAAGGAAAAGTAACTTTATTTCTCTCTTCGGTTGAAAATATTTGTTCTTATATATAAAAGTTTTCCATTTTTTTCAATAATTATTTTAATAATATAATTTTATTTTTTAAATTCATTATTACCCATAATTTAAATATTAAAAAATTATTAAAAAGTAATTTTCTTGATATTTTCTAAAAGAGTTACTTTTGATTTTTTTACCAAAGATGTGAAATGAATCTTTATTTTAACATACACAACATGAACAAAATTTCCCACCATCATGACAACTGAGTGATTTTGAATCCTCCATTACATGTTTAAAATTTTATTTTCAAGAATTTCTTTTATTAATATTTGGAAAAATTTTAGATTTTGAATAAATTATTTAAAAGTGAAAAGAGTATTTTCCAAAAGAAATTTCCATTTATCTATTTAATGTATTATCATCTATGTATGCATCCTTTATTCAATCTTATGATTTATTAAAGATATAACATAATGATTAAATTCACCTTATTTATCTATATGGTTTATAATTAGTTTTAATGGGGAAGTATTTAAATTCCATATGCTAGTTCTTAAGATACAGATAGTTATTTATTTTCAACCAATACAGATTAAGTTTTAGTATTTATTCATATATTTAAAGCATTAGACTTATTAAGTAGTGGGTGGGGCCCAAAATTACATATTCCCTATATGAATCAGTAATTCTATTGAGAGAAAAATAGTTGTGTTTTTTACCATGTCCTTACCCATTTATGTAAGATATCTTGGCATAAGGCCTCAATGATAAATTTTATATTTTTGACTTAACACATTCCGTCGTTATGTAATTACTTATCGAAATCAATGTGTTTATTTTAATAGTTATGTAATCCATGGATATGTTTCTTGATATATTTATTATTTATATGGAATTATTTGATTATCTATTATTCCTACTATATTATTCATGACATACTTTTTCTATGATATATTTAATCATACACACTCTCTTGCTGAGTATTTGAGCTCACCCCTTTCTTATGTTTCCTTTACCCAGGATGTCAAGAAGTGTATTAAGATTGATATCAAATGAAATACTAGATTTAATTATGATTTTCTCAAATAAAATAAAATATTTTATTTTATGTTTTCAAATATAATTTGGGATTGAAGAATGTATTTAATTTGGCAAGACTACTAAACTATTTGTTCCTATGGCATGTGATATCTTTTATATATTACCAATTTAATTAAGAAACCACCTAATCTATGATTCTACAGTTAAGGTATTTATAGTTGGTTTCATAGGAACTTTAGTAGAGTCCTTGGTAAATAGATTGATTAAAACATTGTTTTGGGAATATAACTGTATGATGGATATTGAGGATAAGTCTAATCATATGGTAATCTAATAAGAGTTTTTGATAAGGTATAAATAATGTGGTTTTCCTAATGATATATAATTGTGTGGATACTAAAAGTTGATGTGGTTTTGGAATATATGAATCTAGGGGTAATATCCAACAAAGGAGTTTCTAAAGTATATATTGAACTACATTCTAGTGCATATTTAGTGCTCCCTTACTATGAACCTCATTTGACACTCTCAGGGGATATTATTGGGTTAAATAAAATTTTATTTATAAATCATTATGAAGGATTTTAATATAGTATTATCATGGATGAACCACGTTAAAAATATGTTTTTATAGTTTATAAATATGGTGTCATGATTTAGACATACTATGAATTATTTTTCATGATTACTCACTATTATTATTGTTTTTCACCATATGATTTTTTGGTATTAGTAATTTTCTTGAACTAGGATTGATTATATTAATATTGAATGTAACTAACATTGGATTGATTATTTTCATGAGAAACCAAATTAAATGGGATATAAAATAAAAAACATTGTGATCATTCCTAATCACCTATCTTGTTATGTGATTAACAACTTCAACATGGGTGAAATATTTGACACACCTAATAATAAAATAATGGAATTTCATAAATACCATAGAATAAAGAATATTTAGTATTATAAATTTCCTTAATATGAGAAGAATCAATCAAGATAATGGGTTAAAGGAATGAGAAGATGTTTTGGGAGTGGAAAAGTAGTTCATAGAGTATCCAATTTCTGAGTAAAAATGAAATGTTTGGTTAGTGAAATGGATGAGAATAATGGTTTTCCTAAGGAATACTCAATAGGTGAATATTTTAATTGTGGAAATTTTGGATTTTATGAAAATCAATTTCATTGGTGGAAATCTCAAGAAGAGGATAAAAAATGTTGCCTGATTAATGGTTTTACTATTGATGATAAAGAGACCAAAAACAACCTATTAAAGGAAGGATGAATTAAGAAATAATATAGTGATTCCTAGTTAAAGGTTTAAGAAAGATGTGGAATGATATAAATGTAACACCCTGACCCCAGTTACCTAGAGTTGGTGCATTATTACATAACATTGGCATGATCACAAGAATGATCAAATCTCGAAAGACCGATTAGTTTCGTAGCCTTGGAAACACAAGATATATTCATAAAGTTTTACATTACATCATAAAAATGAAAACTACAACAACATAGTCTCCATAGTCCACACTCTTATCCCCTCATACTATCACTGTAGGTCATTCATAATTTACTTCTTCACATCCTAAGAAAAATAAAACATAGAAAAGGGGTGAGCTCAAATGACTAGTAAGGATAATAATATAGAGGAAAATTTCATAAATAAGAATAAACATTTAAGGCAATGTATAACAAAAAAAGGATTTTAAACATGAACTTCAACATAATATGGTAAAAATATAATGAAATAATTCCATTTACTTATTCTCATGGATATTATACTAATCGAATAAACAAATGCAATATCAATAACCACTTTCATAATGATGGAATGCATAATGTCAGACTATCATAAACACATAGCCAAGGCCTAGTTCCAAGACTACAGATAAGATTTTGTGATGGCGTTGTGCCAAGATACTATTTTGTCTAATGAGACCTATCGATGCATCAAGGAGCTATAGTGGGCTCCACCTGTCACATATTTAGTCCAATGCATTCCCATATGAAAAGGTTTAAACATAACATAAACATTTGTATTAAAACTAGCATACGAAATGTAAATAATTCTTCCATAAACCATGAATGGTATAAAAATAACACATCCACAGTCAAAAATATCACAAAACCTTCAATACAATATAGAAGTTTTGTATCATAATAAATCAACTTCAAATAAGCGTAAAATCCATCAAAGGATGTTGACATAGATGAAATCAAAACTCTTTTTAAAGAAATATATCTTTCTATTTTGAAATAATTTAAGAGTCATATATTTATAAAATAAAACATTTTCTTTAAAAATATTCTTATAAGCTTGTAAGGGATGCTTTGATGATTTTATAACGGCAGAAAATAGCCGCACTCGCCGTATATGTTAAAAAAACATTCTTACCTTAATTCGGTCAAAAAGGTTAAAAAGGACCTTGTTTGGAAAACGACAGAAAAATTACTTTATAAAACACTTATAAAAGTCAACAAGGGTATAAATGACTTTAACCCATATTCTAGTAAATAGTAAAAAAATGTTTTGAAATACATTTTTATGAAACATGGATGTTAATGATAAAGAAGTCCCAGTAAATAATCACGTATAAACAACCTCAGATAATGAAGAGATTGTGAAATAAACCCTTACCTTGTACTTTTCCTTGATTGAGGGTAGATAAACCTCCTGTATAATGGTGAAATAATTGTTATTAGATTATACATGAGTCATATACATTAATATGATATCATACATGATCTTTTAGCATTGCTTTGTTAATAATATCTTAGAATTATCGTTGTTTCTGGTGTTAACTTTCTCATTTTCATTTATATGTTTTGTTACATAAGCCGTGTTTGTTATAAATAGGGTGTATCTTATTAATATCTAGAATGATATCAAGTCCTTAAAAATTATTTTTAAATCATCAAATGATAATTATACTTGAATGGATGCGATGGAGAATGAATCTCATCGCGTTCATGGAGACGGTAGTCCGTATGTACGCACGAGCGACAATATCATTCTTTTTATATTAAAATAATATATAATTGGATGGTATATAATATAAAAAGAATAATTATAATGTTATATTTATTATTTACATGAATTAAAAATCATTATTATACCCATCCAAATAATAATATATTGAATAACAATTACACCACGACGTGGAGACGGTAAGCCGTATGTACGCACGTATGGTGACATGTCATTCAAAGGATGGATAGAATACTGAATATGGTTGTACCAAATTTATAATAACATTATAGTATATATTAGATACTGGATTAATTATTTTATAATGTGAATAACAAAGAAAGAAAAAGTTGAAGAAGAAAGGAACTTGAAAGAGGGTGGTGAAAACATTACCTCTTCTTCGGGTTCTTCCTTTTGATTTGACCAAAAGGGCTCCTTAGGTTGGTTTTCTGACTAAATTAAGGCGTCTAGGATGAAGTGAGGGAAGTTGAGAGAGTATTTGGGCAGGGTTTGACTGATCCAAAAAGCATTTAAGGTGTGAATTAATGAGAAGGGTGAGTTCCCTTTTACAAGAGAAGTGAGGGGCACCTTTGGAAAAACTAGAAATAATATTTTATAATAAATTTATATTCGGTTTCTAATGGCAACAAAGTGGATTATTTAAATTTTAAGGTGGTTATGCATATAAAACCACTCAACCAATATAATTTAGACAAGTTTGGGTCATTATATTAACCTTATCTTTTAGTTTTAACTCTTCGTTAATTAGTTTGACACTTACCATGTCACTTTGTTTTTTTATATTATATAGTTAATAAACATACTATATACCTCTAAGAGACCCCCAAGTGGTCCATTAATGATACACCTATCATGATATAAGTCTCTTGGACGAACCTTAGATTCTTAAGAATTGAATATCAATTAATAATATAACATTTGTTTTAAACACTCTTTTTTGTCAATTTTGACAATATTTTGAAAATTGATTTTTGTGAATATGATAACAGAATGATTAATTCTAAAAAAGTAAGTTAAATCATTCCTAAAATGTCATATTAACCTATAAAACTAGTTTAATTCATAAAAACTCTCAAATTATATTTATTTGGGTATTTATAATATCAATTATTTTAATTTTTCACTATTATGGTAATTACTGCATCGTCATTGTGTCATAAATAAAATAAACTATTTAATGTCTAAAAATTATAAATAGAATATCATTATGTTGGAAATATTTTTATCTTTCTAATGAATATTTATAATTGAATTTATCTTATGGGTAACCCTATATTAAAAATGTTTTAGTAAATAAACATTGATTTTAAGTCTTTTAACTCTTCTTTGAATTAAATAATAATAAATGTCCTAATCTAATCCAAGTGGACCTAAATGATAATATATTATTCCTATGGATGTTTTTGGTCGAGATACACTTGTCCAATAAAATTAGGACACGTGTTAGGGTAATATTAATATCATTTTTACCCTTAATTACTCTATTTACTTTTAACCGTGGTAAATAAAAGTAAAAAGTTACTATTCACCAAAAATTATTTTCATCTCATTGAACAAAATTTTACTCCTTGATATTAACCGGGTCTCTCTGATTTTCGAAATTTCACTCACAAAAGAGGTAAAATTAAGTTTTATGAAAAATTTAGTTTTCTAACTACCACTTAGTGGTTTCACTATTCATCAAAAAATGATGTTTTTCAGAAAAAATACCAAAAATTCACCCTAGGCTAATTTCAATATTTCGAATCCAAAAATGAAGTCCATTTTGAAAAAATAAAATTTATAAATTTCAAAAAGTTGGTATTACTATTCATAACGGCTAGTAAGATTGGTTGTGGTGTGTTAGAACTCGATGTTGCGTACAACACACGCTATTGCATTATTCAAAGAGAAGCATATCGTAGAAGCTTGGGGTGTTACATTCTCCCCTCCTTCAAATAATTTCTTCCTCGAAATTTCTAGAATACTACCGCATGAAAAGACTCGTCTGGTTCTTCATCATAAGTTCCTCAGGTACCCACGTTGCCTCTTCCATCTTATGGTTTCTCCACAAGAATTTTACCAGACGAGTCTTCTGGTTTCTCAGTACTTGTTCTCTTGTATCAAGAATCTTGATGGGCTCTTCGCAATAAGACAGATTGGGTTCTAGTTCTAATTCTTCATAGGTGAGTTCATGTGTTGGGCCAGACATGTATTTCCTCAATAGTGATATGTGGAACACATCATGAACTTTGGAGAGATTTGGAAGCATTTCCAAACAGTAAGCTACAGCCCCAATTCGTTCTAGAATTTTGAAAGGTCCGATGTACCTGGGACTCAATTTCCCTTTCTTACCAAAATGTATGACTCCCTTCCATGGAGATAACTTCAGGAAAACATGATCACCAACTTGAAATTCCAAATCCTTCCTTTGATTATCGGCATAGCTCTTCTGCCTACTTTGAGCTGCTTTGATATGGTTTTGGATTACCTTCACATTTTCTATCGTTTCCTCCACCAGTTCTGGGCCTACAAGTTTTCTTTCACCAACGTCATCCCAAGAGGTTGGTGTGCGACATCTCTTTCCGTATAACGCTTCATATAGTGCCATATGAATACTTGAATGGAAGCTATTGTTATAGGAAAATTCTACCAGAGGTAAATATTGATCCCACATACCCTGAAAGTCAAGTGAGCAGGATCTCAACATTTCTTCTAAGGTTTGAATAGTTCGTTCTGATTGTCCACTTGTTTGAGGGTGGTAGGAAGTGCTCAAATGAAGTTCAGTATCAAATGCATTCGGAAGACTTTTCCAAAATCTTGAAGTAAAATGAGGATCATAATCAGAAACAATCGATAGGGGTACTCCATGATGTCTCACTACTTCATTAATATATAGTATTGCTAGACGTTCTAGTGGTAGATCTTCTTTTATAGCAAGAATATGTGATGACTTGGTAAGAAGATCAACAATAACCCATATTGCATCGTTCCTTCTAGGAGTCTTTGGTAGCACCATGACAAAGCCCATCGTAATATTCTCCCATTTCCACTCTGGTGTGGGAAGAGGTTTCATGACTCCTCCAGGCTGTTGCCTTCTAGCTTTCACTTGTTGACAAACCATGCATCTTGACACAAAATCAGCAATATCCCTCTTCATTTTGTCCCACAAAAAATGTTCCTTCAAGTCTCTATACATTTTGGTGCTCCTAGGGTGTATAGAGAAATTGGAACTATGAGCATCATCCAGCAATTCCCTTTTTAGATCAGGTATATCGGGAACACAAAGTCTCTTCACAAATTTCAAAATTCCATCTTCATACACAGAGTCTCTTAATATCCCATCATTCACAGCTTTAATCTTCTTTTAGAATTATTCATCATCGGTTTGAGAACTCTTAATCCTTTCTAGTAAAGATGGTTTGGAAACCATTTGAAAAAGCATTGATGTTTCACCTTCCCTAGTTATTCCCATGTCCATCTTCACTAGATCCATGAAAATTGGATCCCTTTCAATTCTCATATTGTTCCAAACTCCATGATATTTTCTGCTCAAAGCATCTGTCACCTTGTTTTCCTTCCTCGGGTGGTAGTGTATCATGCAATCATAATCCTTCAGTAATTCAAGCCATCTCCTTTTCCTCATGTTGAGTTATTTTTGTGAGAAAATATACTTCAAACTCATGTGATCAATATAAATCTCACATTTTTCACCATAGAGGTAGTGCCTCCATATCTTCAAAAAAAATATCACAACTACTAACTTGAGATCATGAGTAGGATAGTTTTGATCATCAATTTACAACTATCGTGATGCATAGGCAATAACCCTATCATTCTGCAAAAGGAAACAACCAAGTCCTTTCTTCGATGCATCACTATAAATAAGAACCCCTCATTCCTGGACGGTAGAGTCAATATATGAGAATTGAGTAATCTTATCTTCAGTTCTTCGAAACATTCTTCAGACTCTTTTTTCCAAACAAATTTAACCCCTTTACGTGTGATCTTTGTTAATGGGTTAGCCAACCCGGCAAAATTATGGAAGAAATGTCGATAATAACCTGCTAAACCAATAATACTACGTACCTCAGTTATACTCGTCGGTGCATGCCATTCTTGGATTGCCTTGGTCTTAGAAGGATCAACGGAAAGTCCATCCTTAGAGACAATATGGCCAAGAAAAGAAATCTCTTGAATCCAGAATTCACACTTGCTAAACATCCCATATAATTCATGTCTTCTCAGAGTCTTCAATATAATGTGCAAGTGATTTTCAAGATCTTTGTATTTTTTGGAGTATACCAAGATATCATCAATAAATACCACTACAAAGTCATCAAGATATTCCTTGAAAACTCTGTTCATTAGATCAATAAAAATAGAGGGTGCATTAGTCAATCCAAAAGGCATTACTGTAAACTCGTAATGCCCATACCTTGTTCGAAATGATGTCTTCCGAATGTCTTCCTTCTTCACACACAACTGATGCTATCCAGATCGAAGGTCAATCTTTGAAAAGTATTGAGCTCCATGCATTTGGTCGAATAAATCATCAATGTGAGGTAGGGGATACTTGTTCTTTATTGTTATTGAATTGATCTCCTTGTAGTCAATACATAAACTCATAGATCCATCTTTCTTTTTAACAAAAAAGAACAGGCCCCCCCCATGGAGAAACATTAGGGCGAATAAATCCCTTATTACTCAATTCCTCTAGTTCTTTATTTAGTTTTACTAATTCTACAGTGGCCATTCTATAAGGGGTCTTCGATATAGACCTTGATCCAGGAATTAAATCAATGGAAAACTCAACTTCTCGTTTTGGAGGATTTCAAGGTAAATCTTCCAGAAACACATCTACATATTCTTTCACAATAGGTACATCCTCTATTTGAACTTTCCTTTCCTCACTCACTGTAATTTCATCCTCTTCCTCCCCAATAATTGAATTTTGTTGAGCTACTGGGGGTGGATCTAGATAAGAATTAGGTGGTGATGATTCTGCTCTAAAGATAAGGTGTTCCTTATCATCATCATAAAAAATCGTAACCTCCTTCTTCTTACAACAAATCTTCGCATCATGGTCCGAAAGCCTTTCCATACCAAGGATTATATCAAACTCAATCATAGGTATGATGACGAGATCAGCAGATAAAGAACATTTATGAGCCCTAATGGGGACTGATTCACAAAACTTTGTTGCAATGATACTTCCCTTAGGAGATTTAACTGACAACTCCCTTGTTAAATCAAATTGGAAATATCTAATTTTCATAGAAAACTGGGAAGATATGAAACAATGCGATGATCCAGAATCAAATAATGCATTTTCTAAACTTGAGGAAACCATTAAATTTCCTACCACCACGTCTTTCGGAGCTTCTACCTCAGCAGTAGTTATAGCATAAGCTTGGCCTTGATCCCTTGTACTTTTCAGAGGTAAGTTCCCCTGATGCTTAGGACATTCATTTTCATAATGTCCCATATCCCTGCAATTGTAGCACTAAACATCAGTAGCTTCCTTTATCCCTTTGCAATCAAGAGCTTGGTGGCCTTTTTCACCACACTTGTAACAGACACCCATTCCCTTCAAGCAAGTACCAGGGTGTTTCTTCCAACATTTACCATAGGATGGATATTCAACCTTTCCCTTCTTCCCTTTATTTCCATTCCCAGATTGATCAGTAGATCTCTTCTTCTCTTTCTTTGCTTTAAAGTCATATGACTTAGAGAATTATTTCTATGTCTTGATAGCACATGAGACGATGTCTTCATACGACGAGATGTATTGTGAGACTAATGCTCGATGGATAAATGGTTTTAACCCATCAAAGAAATAATCAATATTACTTCTTGGGTTACGTATATAATCTCCAGTATACCTTGCTATCCTTGTAAAGTTAGCCTCATACTTTGCAACATTCTCATCCTCATTTTGTCTCAAACTCAGAAATTGTCTTTCCATATCTGCTAGATGGTCACGAGGAAAGGATTTTTCTGAAAAAAGATATTTGAACTCCCTACATTTCATATTTTATACTTTATCATCTTCCTTAGTGTCTTGAATTGATGACCACCATTGATCAGCATCTCCAGTGAGGCGGTAAACTGCCATGATAACATTTCCCCTTTCACTACTCCCCAAAGCTTGAAATATTTTATCTAGGGAATTTATCCATTGCTCAAGTACTAAGGGATTTGTACTCCCATTGAATGTTGGTGGTTGCTGCCTCATGAAGTGATCTAACATTGATCCTCCACGTTGCGGATCAGGGTGCTCCATACGGGTAAGGTTATTATTCATATCCTGAGTGAGTTGTCCCAGTATAGTGATTAGAGGATTGACACCAATTGCATCACCAGCTCCACTATAATTAACTTTATCAGGATGGAAATCCCTACATGGAGTGTGTGCATTGATACAGTTTCCATTTCTTCCACTAGGCGCCATTTCTAAACAATGGCATAAACTAGATCAGTTTATGAATCAAAATACACAATTCCCTACGTATAAAACACTTAACATAATTTGAACTATTTATTGATATAATCCATAATCATAAAAATGTTTTCTTTGAGGAATTATATACTCATAAACCCTTCCTAATGATTTGTAATGAAATTGAGAGTTATCTTAAGCATATCCCCCGGGAGTGTCGTAACCAAGAGTGCAGCAAGGCCCGTTGTCATGCACCAGTTCTCGTTCGAGTACAGATCAAACCGGTGTTTTTGGGTTTTACCCCTAGGTACATCAGTGCCAGAGCCGCCTCTACCTACTCATATCCAGACAGGGATGTATTGCTTAGAAAACTAACAAAATCTCTACAATACCAAAATTCTAGGAAGTTCTTCTATACTAATTCTCAAAGTCCATCTTAGGTCGATGTACTCTAATCAGAGATTATCTAAATCTAGCTTCCAAGGTTTGTACAAAACTTCCTCCGATACCAACTGTAATTCCCCGACCCCAATTACCAAGAGTCGGTGCATTATTACATAACATTGGCATGATCACAAGAAAGATCAAATCTCAAAAGACTGATTAGATTAGTATCCTTGGAAACACTAGATATATTCCTAAAGTTTTACATTACATCATAAAAATGAAAACTACAACAACATAGTCTCCATAGTCCACACTCTTATCCCCTCATACTATCCCTGCAGGTCATTCCTAATTTCTTTCTTCACATCCTGGGAAAAATAAAACATAGAAAAGGGGTGAGCTCAAATGCCCAGTAAGGATAACAATATAGAAAAAACTTTCATAAAAAAGAATAAACATTTAAGGAAATGTATAACTAAAATAAAAGCCTTTTAAACTTTAACTTCAACATAGTATGGAAAAAATAAAATGAAGTAATTCCGTTTACTTATTCTCATGGATATTCTACTAATCGAATAATCACATGCAATATTAATAACCACTTTCATAATGATGGAATGCATAATGCCAGACTATTATAACCACATAGCCAAGGCCTCGTGCCAAGACTACAAATAAGATTTTTTCAAGGCCTTGTGCCAAGACACTAGTTTGTCTCATTAGACCTACCGATGCATCGAGGAGAAATAGCGGGCTCCACCCGTCACATATTAATTCCAATACATTCCCATATGAAAAGGTTTAAACATAACATAAACATTCATATTAAAACTAGCATATGAAATGTAAATACTTCATCCATAAATCATGATTGGTATAAAAATAACACATCCACAGTCAAACATATCACAAAACCCTCAATATAATATAGAAGTTTTGTATCATAATAAATCAACTTTAAATAAGCGTAAAATCCATCAAAGGATGTTTACATAGATGAAATCAAAACTCTTTTTAGAGAAATATCTCTTTCTATTTTGAAATCATTTAAGAGTCATATATTTATAAAATAAAACATTTTCTTTGAAAATATTCTTATAAGCTTGTAAAGGATGCTTCGACGATTTTATAACGGTGGAAAATAGTCGCACCTACTGTATAAGTTAAAAAAACATTCTTACCTTAATTCTGTCAAAAAGGTTAAAATGACCTTGTTTGGAAAACAACGGAAATATTCCTTTATAAACCACTTATAAAAGACAACAAGGGTATAAATGACTTTAACCCATATTCTAGTAAAGAGTAAAAAAAAAATTTTGAAATACATTTTTAAGAAACATGGATTTGGATGATAAAGAAGTCCCAATAGATAATCACGTATAAAAAACCTCGGATAATGAAGAGATTGTGAAATAAACCCTTACCTTGTACTTATCCTTGGTTGAGGATAGGTTAACCTCCTGTATAATGGTGAAATAATTGTTATTAATTTATACAAGAATCATATACATTAATATGATATCATATATGATCTTTTAACATTGCTTTGTTAATAATATCTTAGAATTATCGTTGTTTCGGGTGTTAACTTACTTGTTTTCTTTTATATGTTTTGTTACATAAGCCATGTTTGTTATGGATAGATTGTATATTATTCATATAAATAATGATATCAAGTCCTTAAAAATTATTTTTAAATCATCAAATGATAATTATACTTGAATGGATACGATGGAAAATGAATCTCATCGCGTTTGTGGAGACGGTAGTCCGTATGTACGCACGAGCGACAATATCATTCTTTTGATATTAAAATAATATATAATTGGATGTTATATCATATATAAAGAATCATCATAATGTTATATTTATTATTTACATGAATTAAAAATCATTATTATACCCATCCAAATAATAATATATTGAATAACAATTACACCACGGCGTGGAGACGGTAAACCGTACGTACGTGCGTATGGTGACATGTCATTCAAAGGATGGATAGAATACTGAATATGGTTGTACCATATTTATAATAATATTACAGTATATAGTAGATATTGTATTCATTATTTTAGAATGGTAATAACAAAGAAAGAATAATTTTAAGAAGAAAGGAACTTGAAAGAGGACGGTGAAAACATTACCTCTTCTTCGGGTTCTTCCTTTAGATTTGATCAAAAGGGCTCCATAGGTTGGAATTCTGACTAAAGGAAGGCCTATAGGATGAAGTGAGAGATGTTGAGAGAGTATTTGGTCATGGTTTGGCAGAACCAAAAGGCTTTTAAGGTGTGAATTAATGAGAAGGGGGAGTGCCCTTTTATAAGAGGGGTGAGGGGAACCTTTGGAAAAGCTAGAAATATTATTTTATAATAAATTCATATTCGGTTTCTAATGGATCCAAAGTGGATTATTTAAAGGTTAAGGTGGGGATGGGTCGAAAACCACTCAAACAATAGAATTTATATAGGTTTGGGTCATTATATTAACCTTATCTTTTAGTTTTAACTCTTAGTTAATTAGTTTCACACTTACCATGTCACTCTGTATATTTATATTATATAGTTAATAATCTTTCTATATACATCCAAGAGACCCCCAGGTGGTCCATTAATGATACACATATCATGATATAAGTCTCTTGGCCGAACCTTTGATTTTTAGGAATTGAATATCAATTAATAATATAATATTTGTTTTAATAACTCTTTTATGTCAATTTTGACACTATTTGGAAAATTGATTTTTTTTTTGAAAATCATAACAGAATTATTACTTCTAAAAAAGTTAATTAAATCATTACTAACATGTCGTATTAACCTGGAAAAGTAGTTTAATTCATAAAAAGTCTCAAATTATATTTATTTGGGTATTTATAATATCAATTATTTCAATTTTTCACTATTATGTTAATTACTGCATCATCATTGTGTCATAAATAAATTAAATTATTTAATGTCTAAAAATTATAAATAAAATTTCATCATATAGGAAATTGTTTTATCTTTCTAATGAATATTTATAATCGGATTTATGTTATGTGTAACACTATATTAAAAATGTTTTAGTAAACAAACATTGATTTTAACTCTTTTAACTCATCTTTGAATTAAATAATAATAAATGTCCTAATCTAATCCAAGTGGACCTAAATGATAAAATTTTATTCCTAAGGTTGTTTTTGGTCGAGATACACTTTTACAAGAAAATTAGGACATGTGTTAGGGGTAATATTAATATCATTTTTACCCTTAATTACCCTATTTACTTTTAACCGTGGTAAATAAAAGTAAAACGTTTAAATTCACCAAAAATTATTTTCTTCTCATTGAACCACATTTTACTCCTTGACATTAACCGTGTCTCTCTGATTTTTGAAATTGCAATCACAGAAGCGGTAAAATTAAGTTTTATGAAAAATTCAGTATTTTAACTACCACTTAGTAGTTTCAATATTCATCAAAAAATGATGTTTTTTAGAAAAATAACAAAAATTCACCCTATGCTAATTTCGATATTCCGAATCCAAAAATGAAGTCCATTTTGAAAAATAAAATTTATAAATTTCAAAAAGTGGGTATTACTATTCATAACGGCTAGTTTGATTGGTTGTGGTGTGTTAGAACTCGATGTTGCGTACAACACACGCTATTGCATTATTCAAAGAGTAGTGTACCGTAGAAGCTTGGGGTGTTACAATAAATGTTTATATATTAAAATTCAACAAATATTTTGTAAAATTTTGGGTTTTTGGTTATAAGGATCGTGAAACACGTAAGGATTTCTCTAATGATTTTTTTCTTCCAGGAATTTCATGAATATATTGAATGGTATTGATGTCCTAGAAAGGTTATTTCATGATAAGGTAATATTTTACAGAAAAACACATGATTAATGGAAATATAACCCTTAATATGTGATAGATTTTGAGATAATAATGTTTAGTTGAGACAAATTGATGATTGATATTGATATAGAAAATGATATAGTATTAATGACCATTTAACTGATTAGTGATTTGATGAAAAAGTTGTTTATGTTATTTTTGATGGTTTTTAAAACATTTTGGATTTATGGGATATATTTGATAGTTTGTAATTTTATTTAATTAATGTTTATAGAATTAGTTTTTGTAAGAATTTATGCTTTAATTGTGCTTTTATGGTAATTCAAGTTATTATTATGTTTGAGGAGAATATATGATCAAGGTATTCACATATTTAGTATATAATAATAAGAGATAATTTACGTTATTTGGGGGATTAAGGTTAAGATAATTTTGGAAATTTAGAGACCTTGTTTATAATTTTTTTGTGTTTTGATCTTTTATACATATTCTATTGGATTATTATAGTTAAATATTTATGTAATGTTTTATTTTGAACGTTTGATGAGGTTTTAGAGATTAATGTATTATTTAATCATATGAATATTTATCTATGATGGATAACTTCTGTTAACCGTTTTGTTTTTTATGATAAATAGAGATAGAAGGAATAACTTATCATTCAGTTATGGATCTTATGATCCATTAAAACAAAATTTATTTTCTTTGGGTATGAATAATTCATCATCATTTCTTAGAGAAAATGATAAAGTGTAAATTATTCAATGAGAAACCAAAGGATTTAATTGTTCTTATGAAATGAAAATAAAATAATTAATTATATTTCCCCATGTTCTATATCATGGTACTAAATTAATCCTTCAACTATAATAATTACATCATGAAATAAAAAATTTATATTTTTCCATTCATTTTTGATGAATTGATTACTTTTTAACCCATCATAGATTTATGGTTTTGGGGTCCTTAATTTTCTCCTGATAATTTTCTATATCAATATATATTAGTCCATGGATTCTAGTTTTCTCTAAAATTTCACAATTTCCACTTCCCAACAATGTTAGAGTAACCTAATTTTGTGTTATTTCAAGAAACCTTTATGTTTCTGACCTCCTGGTTTGAAAGGAAATTTTATTATCCCTTTGTGTGCTATTGGTTTGCAACAAAGGTATTTTCAAATATTAAATTTTTTGATAATTGAGATAAAAATAAGGGGGAAATTTTATTTAAGTGGGGTATAATGTAACAATAGTAAAATTTGGTATACTTTACTTGATATATTTCTAAACATTTAATAATGAGCTCTAAGAGAATTGTGATATACAATAAAAATATTATTATTTAAATGTAAAAATTATAACCAAACCATTTAATTGGTGGGTATGAATATAAGTAACAACATTATGAAATATATACATAATAGTTATAATTGATAAAAAATATTGATTAATTCTATTTAAATGAATGATTAATTTTTAGTGATGTTATTTTGTGCTTCAAAAATGAATTTTCCCCAAAAATAGTTTTTCTTAAGTTTTATTAAAAAAAATATAGTTAATTTTTTACCATTTTATAAAATTTATTTGAAAGAATAATATTAATTTTTTAAATAATCATGTCAAAATAAATTATGTATAAATTTTTAGATTTTTTTTAATGCTTAATTTTTTAGTGAATAGTGAAATATATAGTTTTTTCATATACTCTTTTATATTTCCATTAAATAAAGTAATTTAAATGTTCCGATGTATTATTAATTTATTATTAATGTGAAATATGATCCATTTTATTTGTAATAATCTAGTGTATTCCATTATGGTTTGTAATATTAATGATTTTGATATAAGTCAATTTTTTTCTTAAAAAACATTTTTTCCCAAAAAATTGTTTTTATTGTCTTTTGCACATTTATATTGAAATTAATTTTTTGAAGTTATAGTGATTTAATCTTAAAAAAATTATACCATAATTTGACTTAGTAGGTTCAAATTTTATAAATAGATCCCATTTAATTCTGGTCATTATGAATAGTAATTTTCATAAATATTTTCCCCCTCAATAATAGTAAAATGGATAAAATAAGCGTATTCCATAAAATATAGTGTCAATGTCAACATAACACCTTCCATAATTTCATCATATGGGATAAATTTGACCATGTCTATCCCAAATTCAAATATATGGCTATGTATTTTCATTTTCCCTTGATAATAACATTTTTATTATTTTTAGTAAAGAAAATTCCAAAATGTCACACTCTAAACTTTAGTATCTCTGCATTTTTTACAAAATGTTAAAATTATAAAAGTTTAGTTATAAATTATTATTTTAAATATTAATTATTTTCCTATCATATTTTTTAAAAAAAATAATGAAGAAAAAATTACTTTAAATGCATATACCATAACTACAAGAAAATCACCTTATAATAGTTACTTTCTTAATATGGTGACGGTTTAAACCACCTCCATATACTTCAACAAAAATTTCTTAAAACTACCTCTAATTCAAGTGTCAAAATACAACACATGAAAGTTTATTAAATTTAGCGGTGGTTTCTAGAAAATGTCATAGTAAACATATTTTTAAGCTGCTTCATGTGAAAAAAATTAACTTATTTAGCAGCGGTTTTAAATTCCGCTAATGTTTTTCCATTTTTACCATAAACTCATAGCTAAAATGCTCATAACCACCAATACACAGGAACACACATTTATTTATCAGCGTTTTTGACCGCTGATGATAATAAAATATCAACCAATAGCGGTATTATAAACTACTTCAATATATGTTCAATTTTCTTAGCGGCAGTTTAAACAACCCCTAAATGTAGATATACAAATAAGAAAATGCTACAGATTCTGAAGCCCCAATATCAGTACGCTAAAAAACCACGTATAGAGAACATGTAATAGAATAATCTAAACCATCTAACAATGTTTAGTAGTCAACAATCTGACAATGTTTCCTAAAAAAATCATGTACAGAAAACATATAACTGAATAATCTAAACCATATCATCTCAACCATCTAACAATGTTTCGTACATTTAAATCTAAGACATTAAACTGTATAGAAAAAATTTATGTTCTATAAGCCTTCAAACTACATATCGAAAAATTATGATCTATAAGACTTTAAACAACCTAGCCTAACATTGAGCATCTTGGACCAATATGTAACGAGCATGATATTCTAGCCCCTTCCTAACAAGACTTTCTATCCTAATAATCATCATCTAACCCACTGATTTTTAAAACTACATAGGGATAGATTATATGATTCATTAGATACAAAGAGATTCCAAAATCTCATATATTAGTATCGTCCCAAACAATGACTAACCTCAGGGCCTTCCCCTTGATAATGGGGTCAAATCTCTCTTATATATAGGCTCACTCAATGTGCTTAATCACATAGTGTAATAGCTCCCAATGCTTTGAAATCTTCCCAAAATCACATAATTTTCACCTCTCTACTTTAGGTCTCCCTTAATTTGAATCCCCGTTGTCCTCTACGTATTATTCTCCCATAGAGTGATGGTGCGTAGAAAAAATAGGCTTGGAAACCATCTAGGGCACACACCTCAAAAGATCTCTTGTGAGAAGTGATCATTTCGATATTTCTAATGTGGTTAATGGTCAACCTAACATTTCTGGGCCCCATCCTTGAATGAATCGATTCTGGGGCTTCTGTCTCCAACATGAATAAAATGAATCAAATAAACAACATATTAGTTCGTAAAAAATACTAATATAGACATCCTAACATAACTCAAATGAAAATATTAAATATCTCCATCTTTTATATGGAACATAGAATACTTCATACTCCACCAACTTTATACTCCACCAATGCTAGACTCACTACCTTATTAAATCATCAAACTATTTCAAATTCCAAGGCCTTTATCAAACATGGGAAATCATGTAAATGTTATGTTACGAAAATTTTTGGTGACTACAATGTGCCAAACATGATAAATGATACATGAACAAAACCTCCGTTTTTATATTTTTCCAACATATCAACAAGACCACTAATCGTTGTCTGATGATGAACATTACTTGTCTCCCTCTCCACCTCCATCTCTAATTCCCAGTACCAGCACCTATAATTCAATTATATTGAAAATTATATAATTATGTATATTTATATTTAATAATTAAACCAATAAATTTTTATAAAATAAATGATTTTTTAGTTGTTTGATTTAACTACTCTCCACTCATCATCAATACAATATCATCTGAGACATATCCAGTCGTATTCTGATATAAATCAACCAATGCTTTCTACAAAGAGGATATCTGAGACCCTTATTCCTGAATTGTATTTTTCATAGAAACATAGTCTCTTTGAGTATCTTGACTACAAAAAGTAGTAGATGAAGCTTCAATAATAGATATCCTACTAAAGACTTTAGATGGTAAGGGTCCTAAACCCATCCTATAAACTCAACCAGGAAACTCCTTCCCATGCACTTTACGACTGGGTCATCCTCAGAGACTGAGTTGGATAGGGAAAAATTTGCATCAATAGTTCTTTATTTTTTACCTATAAATAAAATCTCATCCATATTAGATGGAATATATATTAACGAAGTTACAACTAATAATAAGTTATTATAATGAAAAATAAATTAATACCCCAACTTGTTTGACAGTCTCACATAAAAAATACCCATCATATATTTTTATGAATATCCAAACACACTTCTTTTTTGGATTCTTGGTGCCCTAAACTCTTTGAATGCATTAAGAAAAAGATAAATAAAAATTTAATATATTAAACAAATAATATTGTCTTATAAATATTTAAACTAATGAAAATATTAACAGAGTCTATCATCTTCTAGAAAAACTCTTTGACCCTGTAGTGTGAGGGATGATTTACTTATCCTAGATGTATGAAGTCTTCCTTAAAAGATCCTGAAATAAATAAAATTAAATTTAATAGTAATGTAGGCAATGCCATATCTTTTTCATATACATATATAAATATAAAATGAGAAAAATATAATAATATATATTTAAATACCATGTGTTTCTAATCCTAATGTTTGTCAATAAAAACATTGAATTTCCCTCTAGGTAACCCATTGGGTACCTTTTCATACATCTGTTGGGCGGTCAACAAAGTATCATTGATATCACCCCATAATCTTCCTTTAAATTCTTTCCATTTATTGTCCAGGTTTTTCAATATCCACTTTCATGCTAGCACATCAACAATCGTAAATTGAAAAAACATCTGTATATAGAAATTATTTTTGAAAATATTATAATTTAACAACATACTGACATTAAGTTACACCATAATGTATAAAAATTACCTTTATTTATGATTCAAAAACATTATTTTTCCAAGATAAAGGAATATGCGTCCAATCAACATACGCAATTAGAAGGGAGACCGGATCTATAACAAGCTAGCCTAGAATCTGGCCAAGTAATCCTGCAGCGTCATCTATAGGGACCCCATAAAAATGAAATGAGACAACTACCTTTAGTCTAGTAAGATTCCTTACATCTAAAATTTTCATATTTTTCTCCATAGTTGCATTGTTTCCATATTTTATGAACAAACAGTTAGTATAAAATAAGTTCAATCAATTTATTCATATTAAAATTTGTACAAATAATAGTAACCCTCCAATATCCTTGAGAAGAACTAGGAGTGGCGCCCATCTCCCCCACTAGGGAGGCTGTTGAATGGGTAGGTGTCAACAGAGCTACTAATGGGACACTCATGAAGGGTGTGAGACATGGTGAAGGGGGGAAATTATATGGTGTCTCAGATGATTTAGGGAGGTAGACAGATGGATAACCATTTTTCAGTGTGGTCGATGGAAGCGTATAACACTTCCTCATTGGCATTCATGTCATTTAATCAAATAAAATTAAATTCAGAACATATATTTCAAAAACATTGTAGAAAAATATTGAAATGATAAAAGATGCACAGTACTAACGAAAAAAATATACCTAACAATGATAAATAATGAATCCTATTAAATAATGTTTTCTATTTCCTTCTTACTACAACTGGTTGTATAGACTTGTCTTGAGGATTCCATCTAATTTTTTTTGTATTTATAAAATATGCACAAATGGCATAAAATGTTTTTTAGGTCTAAAATGAAGCATCAAATAATTTTGTGTTCAACATGTAGATATATAGTGAAGAAAGACTAAAAAATACACGACACCCATGGTAAATGATGAAATGGTTGATTTGTGGAGTATCATATAAAAATGGTCAAATCCAAAATGGACTACTCCCATTGTGTGAGGAACTTTGAAGGCCTAACAGTTAGATAGGTTGTATATTGTATATGTAGTGAGAGGTGGTGTTTTATGTTACATAGAAATAGAATTCGGTTTCACCATGAGACAACAATGAATACAGGATTTCATACTCCATATTTTTGTGTGGTTGCAGTAAGTTGTTAAATAAATAAATAAATTTCATATACAAGGGGATGTATTGAATCCTTATTTTTCACATTTAGTGATGGATGTAAAACTATATAGGATAGTCCAATGATCATTAGTGGAAATATATATTTAAGTATCTCTATATAGTAATGAATGTGTTGTGTTTTAAGAGGATGAACTAAGTTTTAGTGTTTTTAGAAAACTATACATGTGGATTCCCAAGTAATAGAGTAATATTTTTTATGAGTAAATTTTTATTAGTTATATAGGTCATCATGCCCGAGATATAGAGTAATATTTTTTATGAGTAATGTTTCCCCCCTTTTTAGTTCACCATTATTTTCACATTAATTAATAGGTTCATAAATCATAATTTTAATTTTTTTATACCATAACACAATATTATTTTGATTGGTGTAAATCCTCCTAGGAAGACCATTTTTGTTGGTTTAAAACCTTCCAGTGTCAGAAAAACCACTCTTGGTGGGATCAAATTAGGTCTAGAAATTATGACCATAAACTATTTGCAATACCATATTCCATGTTCTATGACATTATACTAGGATTCATATTTCGAGCATCATGACCTTAGACTATATGCAACCTTGTGGTCCAAGTATTGTGACCCTAATAAATTTTCAACTTCTTAGTTTGACTGGTATAACCTTTAACTACAAATGGAATGAGAAAAAAATGTATGTGAGGTTGAAAAACCATATTAAAAACTGGAGCCAAGTAAGAATCCCCCTATCTGGTGACTCCCATTACTTTGGAAAGAATAAAGTAGCAGAAGAAAGAGGAAAAAATCCAATAGGTACCGACTAGGGACCCCTATAAAATCATGGATATTTTATTAGATAATTTTTATAATCCATATAGAATGAGGGAATCATAAATGAATAAATAAAAAGTAATAAAACCCATTCCCCATTTATAGAGTAAATGCAAAATAAACTATGATCATATGGACGCATCAAAAAATGATATATAAGTAATATATGAGAATAAAAATATGTATAGACTGTTAAATATCCCAAATTATATTAATCATATATAGAAAAAAGGTTCCAATATAATAGTAAATAAATAGATACCAGATCCATCATAATAGTACTCAGTGTCAAATCTAATCATTCTCTTCACACTCTTCTTCTAAACATTCCTCAACATCCACTATTCCTCATTTGGACCTTTCCTTTATATTAATCATGATATATAATGTTTAAAAAAGCATAAAAAGTTCACATCTAGGGTGCGGGTAGAAAATACTCAAATAATTTCCACTTATCTCTCTAGAACATCTTTAGTGGTGAAATAATATATGCATATGTAAGCAATGTTTTGTTTTTTATACCCTTAAAAATATTTAATGGTAGAAAAAACAATCAATTTCATACATGGTGATGCAAAAAATATGTTTAAAACCAGTATAATGCATAAAAGTTCTTACTGGGAACTATATAACTTGTACTTACATGAATCAGGTCTCTCCTAGGTTAATCGTATGGACCAAATAGAATTTTATAAGGTAACATTTTCTCAAAGTACACCAAGGAAAGAATATAAAAAAATCATTAAAATAAAGAAACATAATTTTATATTTAGGAAAGAATAGTAATGTAAATATTATATAATACATACACCCTACATTCACACCCCAATGGATAAGAAACTATTATATTTGAGTTAATGGATCAGGGAAAGGTCCTAATTATAGGGACTGGAGATAAGGAATCATAACATGGTTATTTCAAGTGTCCTATGGTTGGTTTATAGACCTTTTGGGGATAGTGTTTCATACTTTAATTAGTATTTATTTTTGAATGTTCCAAGTATAGTTTTCTTTGTAAGTTAAATCCAATATTAATATGCATGGTTTAGAATGTTTTTCATTTTGATGTAACATGTAATATATTACTATTAGGGAGGTTATTTTATTTTAGTTCCATATAAACATTTTGATGTTTTTTTATTATTATTTTTTGATTTATTTTTATTATATACCTATGATATCTAAGGGATAGTCATCCCAATTATGTTCATAATTCATTGACACATGTCGGTATCCATTAGACTACTGGTAGGGGTTTCATGGGTGTGGTGAAGTTTCTGATCAATTATAGTTCAGTTATACTAGCCTCAAGATATTACATGTAGAACATTTAAATAAGTTATCCATCCATATTTTTAAAATTGGACATCTTATATACACTTCAAAAGTAAACAAATATTCCCTAATACTTTTGAATCAACCCAAAATTTACTATTTAATGATTATATATTAATATTTTAGTAATTACTCTTCATATACCTCAATTATCATTCATAAGACTATCTTTTATTAAATTATTTTCTTATCAAAAAACCAGTCTTAATAATATCATCACACATTTACAAATCCCATAAAAAATCATTAAAATTTCAATATAATATCTCTCTTAATAATTCTGAATATACGCACTTTCATAAGTTTATTAGGATCAAATTGAAATTACTTAACAAGTGGAAGACAATAAGGAATGAAAACCCTAGATATATATGATATTAAACCCCTACAACATGGAATTTATTTGTTTTAATAGAGATAAACACAAAATGGTAAAACACAGAATAATATCAGGACATATAAACACATAATCATGTAAATGTAACATTTCTCTTTCATATCATTCCATAGAACAATGAATCATGTTATAAATGCAAGCATACTATGGGAGGTGACGGGCGACGAGGTGAGGGGTGGTGAGGCCATACACAATGAGGGATGAATAGGCGATGCGCGGTGAGGGCCGACAAGGAATGGAAAGACGAGGCAAGGTGTGGTGAGGTCCGGTGTGTAATAGTGATGGGAAGTAATGGGTGTCGATGGGTAGAGACAAGGCTAGGGATTCAGGGAGTCATTAGGGGGGGATGTTAGGGGAGGGTAAAGTGTCGGGTTTGTGAAAATAGTTAAATGTTTAGCGATGGTTTTTTATAAACTACTACGAAATCTTTTTTTATAAATTAGTGATGGTATACTAAACCACCAGTAAAAAAATACCGCTAAATGCTTAGTTTGGTGTAGTGAAAGGTGGAATAGTTCCTGTGAAATAAAAATCATGTGATTAATTTTAAAAATAATAATAGTTAAATTTTTGGGATAAGTTATAGTGTCCCAAAAAATTTATAGATTCATAAAAAATATTATTAATGTGGTAAAGTTTTATATTCTAATTCCTTTGTAATATTTAGTTATTGAAACTAAAATAAAGTGAATAGTTTCAAAAAAATGAAATTAACGATATTTTATAAAAAATAATAATTTATTTAATTATATAAAAATAAGTATATTTTGAAATAGGAAAAGTAAGATAATATATGGAATAAAATTTCTTATATTGTTTATTTATGAAGCAATTTTGACCTTATATCTAAAATTGTAACCCATTAATATTGAAAAAGGTCATTACCACAGTTAATATAAAAATGGGTTAACTGTGGTGTTAAACTAAAAGATAAGTTATAAAATGATATCTAAACCTATATAAATTTTATTGGATGATTAATTTCGAACATATGCTCATTATATAATATTAAATGTCATTTTTGAACTACTTTTCCATGAATTTGACTTTATTATATTTCCATATTTGGAAAAATTACAAGAGAGCCCCTCCTCTCACTTATAAAAGGTTACCCCTTCTCTCTTTTTTTATATCTCACTGAGAAATATAACTCAACCAGAATCTAAATAATTCTCTTCTAAAATTCCCTATATAATAATTATAGGTTCTTTTATTCTTAAAGTACCATTCCAAGGGTCCTTAATTGGGGATCTAAAGGATGTCTACCTAAGAAGAGGTAATCGCCCTACCGGACCGCTTTCAATTTATTCTTTCTTATTCATCATATAAATATGTGTTATTAAAAATTAAATAAAAAAATAAAGTGTCCAAAATATAATTAAATTTTATTATGATTATGAAAATACCGTTATTCACACACCATTCCATAAAATGTGCTGTGAAAATTTTTCTCAAGCGTATGTGTAGACTACCTTCCCCACCTAACTATGCAATTCATTTTTCATCAACATATTTTTTGGATGGTTAATATGATGAGTTTAATGTATATATATTATATTTTTAATATAATTATTATTTTGGATTTATAATATCATATCTTCCTTATGACATTACCATTAATTGGAAAATAATAACGTCGCTCGTGTGTACGTGTGGACTACCACATCCATAAAGTGATGTGGTTTTTTCCTTTATGATATGATTAGATGATAATGAAGATTGATTTAATAAATTTATATGGCATATATTATATAAAATATGAATATTGATTTTAAATATGAATTATCATTTACTTTTCTTTTATCAAATCCCTTGAAAAGATAAAATAACATTCCTGCGTACAAATAGCGTAAAATCTCCGTGAATAGTGTAACTCATTTTTCTATCACAAAATTTTATGGATGATCCTAAATATTTATATAATGAATATATATGATATTTATTTCATAAATAAAATTTTATTTATTATGGACCCATGAATAATATACAAGGAAAAAAACCTATAAACTAAAATTTACCTGAAAAATGAGTCAGTTAATACTAGAAACAAATATTTGAATTAATATTTTTTATTAAATTAGTATTAAAATGTAATAATTGGAATATATATAATATTATAATAATGTATATGGTTCTGTTATATATTTTTAATGTAATGTTATGGACCTATGTGGTCCATTACTTTGTCAAAATATAGTGTTTGGGTGTTTTGGGAGGCATCCCAGGCTTATTTCAAGAGTTTTCCAAATTTCCAATTTTTTGCTTGGTGAGTCGCATTGGTAGATCAATGTAAATAGGTTGGCATTAGAAAATCAGTTTTGGTGACTTAGGGAAATAATATGTCTAGGCATTGGTAGGTCGGGCATCAGTAGGTTGGGCGTCAGTAGGTTGAGGCATCGGTAGGTCGAGGCGTCAGTAGGTCGGGCATCGATAGGTCAAGGTGTCGGTAGGTCTAGAATCAGTAAGTTGAGGCCTTGGTAGGTTATTTATCATTAGGATTAGGCGTTGGTAGGTCGGGCATTAATAGGTCGAGGCATTAGTCTGTTGGGGAATCAATAGGCCAGGTGTGAGCGATTCATGTGTCAGTGAGTTGCATTCGTGACTCATTGTCGGCGAGTCGTGTCGATGGTTCAATATTGATGGATCAACCATCATCGAGTTAGGCATCAATGACTCGTGTCAGTGACTCACCCATCAGTGATTAATTTCTATTTTTTCTTGTTTTTCCAATTTCTCCCCTTTGGCATTTCCTATGATGTTAAATTAGTTAAATGTCGTATTCAATGAGTTTTTTTACCATTTCAAATGGAATTTGTCTTCTAAAATCTTGATGCTTCCTTTGACTCCCAAAACGCGTGGTCATGATCATGATCCGATTTTAATGGCCTTTAAAATAGTTTCCCCATATATTTAGGATCTATCCTTTATAAAGGAGAAATCCTCTCTTCCTTTAAACCCATTCACATTCTCTTGGTGTCCTAAGAACCATTCTTCCCTGAGGAATCATGCACATATGCTATAACAGTCTGTTCTATTTCCCCTAGGAGTCTTCTCTACTACTCACAATACCCCACTATTTTGGAATAAGGATATATTATTGATCATATACTGTTCAAATAGGAATTTCCTTTATATATGTTTTAATTTTGTATCATTCGGGTTTGGTTTGCTCAGGTTCCATTGTGAATACGGTTGAAAACCAACTTAACAAAAATAATGAGATGTAATAAATGAGGTCATGGAATTATGATGATGATGATAGCATTGTTTTACATGTTATCCTTGATCTGTGTTTTGAATTATGTGGTTTTTATTATTTTAAAAATTGTGGCCATTGGTGGTCTTTTTTTATGCAACTATAGGCTTTGTGAATAACTACTATATGAATTGAAATATGGTAAATCATGTATATTCGATTGATTATATGGATGATCCATGATCAAAATTATGCGATGATCGCCACTGTTTTATAAATTTGAATTTAAGAACAAGTTCTTCAAAATATGAATAAATCGTTCTTTATTGGTGTGGATGTGTGTGGATCTGTTTGTCTCTTGTATCTGTACTGATCATGCGGTGTTGTGGTTTGGAGTGTGTTTGTGAGTAGGGGGTGGTATGGGTGGTGTAGTGGTATTTCAAGTTGAATGATTGATTGATTATGGAATGGATGAACTTGTTATGTAGTGGGACTATATCTGGTAAGTGGGTGGGCAATGGGGCTGTAGGACTGGGTTGTGTCATGTTTATGTTTATGGGTGTGTTTGGAGCGGTGTTTTGGTGCAGTGGGGCTACCCACTACGGTATTAATGAGGTGTGTTATGGGGATTTACTTATTTATAGGAGGGATAAGGTGGTATGAATTTTAATAATGATGGTAGTAGTGGTCGAACGGGTTCTCAAGAGAGGGGAGTGTGTAGTGGGACTGCATGATGGTTGAGTTTTGTTTTATGAATGGGTGTTTGAATGGATTATTTTAACTTGGAACTTCTTTCCTTGTTTGTCTTTTGATGTGGTTTGTATGGTTTCTTTTCCTTATAATGTTTTCAGTGTTTGGTAGTTTACCAATTAGTGATGGAATAAATTTATTAATTGGATGGTGGTTTGTTTGGGGTTGTGGCATGCAGCGAAGCAGCATTCATTTATCGAATTCGGAAGTGTCCATCCTTTTTTTGATACGTCATTCCTAGGTGGAAGTAGGGTCATTTTTGTGTGGCCTAGTTTGTTGTTCTAAAAACCTATAGGTTGGGCTAATTTTTTGGTACATATATATATATATACATGTAGTTCCTTGTGATTTCTAGACGCACCCCACCAATGTTGGTCATTACATGTTGAATACCCCAAGTGTTATGGGGGAGGGTATCCCTTCCCAACATCCCAGTGAAAAAAATTATGGCTAGTTGTTGACTATTCTCTGATCCCTCTTCTTGGAATTTATCACACTAGACTATCTAGGTATGTTGTAATGTCTTGAGGTTTATTACTAGATTTATTGTACTCATTCTATGATAAGTGGTTTGTTTCCCAGGTGTCTCTGGATGAGGCCCTAGTGTTTTCGGAAGACATGTGGGGTGGGTGTGGCCTTTCTATCTGCGGGCGGGATGTGATGTGGCTATAACCCAGGTGTTTACAGGAGACATTTTTTATGTGTATCAACTGTGTGCAGGTAGGTTGTGATAGTCGGGCTTATGGAATAACGTGGTGGCATTTGGACATTCTTCGTTAGGGATGAAAAGTTAACCAGCGTGAAACATTGTGGGGTACCCAGATATTAATGTGATTTCTAATTTAATTTTCATGACTTCTGTTATTTAGTGAGAATTCTTTGGTGAGGTTTGGGTGGATAGTATACCATGTTAAGTGATTTTGATTTAATGTAGTTTTAACATAGGGTCATTAATATGATTCTCCCACTTTTGCTCAAGTGACTTTGGTTTTTCCCTACTCAGTATACTTTTATGATCACCCTATGTATAGAAAACTATTTTCAGGTTTTCAGGGAGATTACATGGGATTTTGTGGACCTTACTGGCTGAGACATTGGGGACAATTGTTGTGTATTTGCTTAGTTTTATTTTTTTGGTACTTATTGTAGAGTTTTCTTTGTATTTAGAGTAGTTTTACTTTAATGATGCATGGGGATGGATTTTTGTTTCTCTATATATATAAATGACTTGGAGTTGTTTAAAGTTAATAAATCTTATCTCCCGATCTTGGATACTATAAAAAGGGTAATACCCCCATGTTTTTTGATATTTCTACACCCTTGGTGCTGGTCATCACCCTGAGGCCTATTGGAGGCGGGACTCGGGGGGTCATTATCTATCCTTCATCTCAAAAATGCGGGTCGTGATAGAAGGGTATCAGAGGCTGATGGTTGAGAGATAGGGTGATATTTGGAGTTAGGCACAATGAGGATTACATGGGTTTGTAGGTCAACATTGTCAGTTGATCTGGGTGTGTGACATAGGCCAAGGAAGATAGGCTAGGAAACATAATTTTATCCCCCCCTCCCCATGATCCGATGTAAGGACTCTAAGTTTACCGAACAACCAAGTGAGGCTACACTGATTGTGTGGTAGATACAATAAAAATAGTACATGCATCATGATTCATTTTGTTCTTTTTTGTATTGGGAATTTTCAAAAAATTAAAATAAATAATGATTTAAAATGAATATTAATTATGTTCTATACTACTTAGGCTTAGAAATTTCTTATTTACCTTTCAACTATGGAACCCAGTCATCGTCCACGATTAGATGAGGTAGGAGAGGCTCAACAGGACAATCTGGCTGATCGATAGAGAGTTGGTCTAGAGAAGGAGGGAAATCAGTGGTAGAAGATGCTTCGTACTTCCCACTAGTAGACTCTAGGAACGTACGAAGGTAGTGTCTCAGAAATGGAGATGGAGAGTTGGATCGAGGGGTTGGTGATCATTTTTAGCTTGATCGTGGCTCTAAAGAGTATTGGGTTCCTCTGAAAATGAGCCATATATGGGGATCAGTGTGTCAGTGGTGGACGCTTTACTCCAAGGAGAGTAAGGAGAATGATTTTCTATGGGTTGACTTTGAGAAGGAGTTCCTGGAATAATTCCTTTATTTGAAGATTAAGGATGATAAGTGACAGGAGCTACCCTCCCTCCAACAAGGGAGTATATCAGTACAATATTTGGGGATCAAGTTCAAGGATCTCTTTCTCTTTGCTCCAAATATCCTTCCAGATGGGGAGTCTCAAGAGAGATGTTTAGTGGAGGCCCTTAATCCTACTCTTCAGTATGCATTTACTCCCTTCACCCTACTAACATACTTAGAGGTTTAGGAGAAGTCTTAGGTGGTTGAAAGGATGCAATCATGAGGAGGTCTACCATTAGAGGGGATACGGCTAAGTTATTCAAAGGGAAAGGTTGTTAACAGTAGGTCTCCAGCATTAGGACCTTCCATGTTTTAGTAGGCGGGGAGCCATCCCCAGTAGTTTTAGTTTTGACCTTCTTGTCCTTGCTCATTTCCTATGGGGTTAGGGTTGAGGTGTTTTAATTATGGTGGTTTTGGTCACATTCAGAGCCAGTGCCCAGTTCGAGTTCAGTATGGTGGAGTTGGGAATGTCCAGCACCCTCCTCAATAACAGTTTCTAGCCAGGCAATTTTAGCAGCATGGATAGTAGGCTCCTGGTTGACCAAGGGGAGGATGATTAGGCAAAGGCTGACCTCATGGTGTTCTATCAGGACCTCAACCTGGGCATTGTCAGGGTGGTGGCCGACAGTATGGGAAGAGGAGATAGGCATGGTATGTTTCACGTTGTAGGGGCAACAATTCCAGCAGGTCGATAAATCATTCGTGGTACAATCAATTTTTTAGTACTCTTGTTTGTGCCTTGTTTGATTCCAGAGATTAAAACTCTATTATTGTACGCATTCTATCCCATGATCTGACACAAGACATAAAGAGACCTTTCATGCACTTTGTGTTGAGTATGCCAGTCAGAGGTCAGACCACCTTGTTTGATGTTTTCTGGGGATGTAGACTGATGTTGGGGCCACATCAGTCTAGTGGGGATCTCTTCTTGCAAAAACTGTATCCATGCGATGCAATCCCGGGCATCTACGGATTATTTTATGATCATTCTATCATCGATTAATTCTAAAGAAGAGTCGTGTTTTCATATGTGGGTGTCCAATGTGTAACTTTAGTTGGAAAACATAGTTGTTTGATGGGTAGTCAGCGTATGAAGTGTAAAGCCCCGACCCCAGCTACCTAGAGGCGGTGAATTACTTCATAACATTGGAATGATCACAAAAGATCAAGTCTCGAAAGACCGATTAGTTTAGTAGCCTTGGAAACACTAGATATATTCATAAATGTTACATTACATCATAAAGTGAAAAACTACAATAACAAATTCTCCATAGTCCACACTCATATCCTCTTATGACTATCCCGGCAGGTCATTCCTAAAATACTTCTTCACATCCAGGAAAATATTAAAACATTGAAAGGGGTGAGCTCATATGCTCAGTAAGTATAACAATATAGTGGAAGCTTTCATCAATAAACATAAACATTTAAGGAAATGTATAACTAAAAAAAATCCTTTTAAACTTGAAATTCAACATAATATGGAAAAAGTAAAATGAGATAATGCCATTTAATTCTTTCCATGGATATTCTACTGGTCGAATAATCACATGCAATATCAATAACCACTTTCATAATGATGGAATGCATAATGCCAGACTATCATAACAACGTAGCCAAGGCCTCGTGCCAAGACCACAAATAATATTTTGTAAAGGCCTCATGCCAAGACACTAGTTTGTCTCATGAGACATACTGATGCATCGAGAAGCTATAGCGGGCTCCACCCGTCACTTATTAAGTCCAATGCATTCCTCATATGAATAGGTTTAAACATATCATAAACCATAACATAATCGTATCACATAAAACATGCATAAAGGAAACATAACATTTCTACATTTCAATCACAAGATATCAATACAACACATTGATATAATAAAAACGCTTTAAAACCCATTTTCAATACCAAAATAAAAGAAAGTTAAAACTTTGTATTTATTTTTCATTAAAAAAAGTGATGGCTTGTAGAGGAAGCCGAAACTCAAATAATGGTCACGGCGGCGGAGAAGTCGTTGTCGCCGCATATGTACGGAAAGAAAAACATTCCCTTTTTGTCGTTTAGTAAAACGCTTCGTATAAAAAAGATTCCTTTTGAATAAACGTAAAAGTCAAAGGGGTTTATACACCGTATAAAAGAAGGTTGTGTATAAAACAAAATATGCCTCAATGAAATGAGATTGAGACGAAGTCCCTTAAAACATCATTTTAAATAAAATATATCTATTATGTGTATTCACTATAAGTACACATAAATAAATTACAAATACAATTTAGGACATAATAATATCATGACATAATTTGAAAGTAGGAGATTAACCCAAAGAATAGAAATTGGGTTAAGAAGTTCCCTTACCTCGTGTCCGAATTGACTCGACCGCTCTTTAACCTCCTGAATAATAAACTAGAGTTAATTTATAATTTCTTAAGAACAATTTACCAAGTTTTTTATTCCTTTTATATCACTTATTACCATGTTATGAACATTATTTAATTATTTAAGTTAATAACGGTCATTTTGTCGATCTTTGGTACTTGAGTCAAAAATAAACTTCTTATAATTACAAGTTGTTCATGTGGTGAAATATCCATTATATCCAGAATTATATTAATGATATAGATATCAAATATCTCTTAAATATCCAGTATATACATACATTTATAATATTCCATAACGTTTAGAGGTAATAAATGAAATGCACCGTTCACGGAGACGGTAAGTCGTACGTACGCATGAACGCTACTTTCATTTCTATTTCTTATTTAATTAAATAATAATTATATAACGGTATATTATAATTCCATTATAATATTATATATAATATCATTTACTTCATCCTTTATACATCCCACATATGGAATTAACGATTCAAATCACTTTGAGGGGGCGGTAGTCCGCACTTCTTAAAATGAAATTATCGCGTTTACCCATAATAGAAATCATAAAGTATGCCATAAATGAGAAATACAGAAGCATAAGGAAAACATAAACATATTATATATCATATATAAATATATTTACATCTTAATTTCCACCTTTTAAGGTGTTATATTAGTTTTGAACAATCATCGTTTCGTGAGGCAGAAATTCGCCATCCACAGAAACAGTATGTTCTGTAACCATTAGATGTAGGTCTGTGTAAGTGTATCTAGAATACTTCTTATAACAACATCCTAGTATATTGAGGATACTGGTGTTTTTACAAAATAAATGAATAAAAAGTGTTTATGCGGTTGGATAAGAAAAAAAAACAAAACAACATTAGAGAAGACATTACCTTAAAATCGGGTAACTCTTTTTGATTTGAGCCAAAGGCTTCCTTGGGAAGAGTTCTTCCCAAAGTGAGGCTTCTAGGAGTAAGAGGGGGAAGTTTGGAGAGTATTTGGGCAGAGGTTTGCCGAGCCAAATTGCTTGAAAGTGTGAATGAGGTGGTAGAGGTGGGGGCCTTTTATAAGTGGAGAGGAAGGGCACTCTTGAAAAGTAATGAAATGTTACTTTATTATACAATGATTTTCGGATTCTAAAGGTACCACACTTTTATAATTCGATAATAAGGTGATAATGGTTCTAAATATACTCATCCAATAGGTTTTTTACAAGTGTAAGCCTTGGATTTTACATTATCTTTCCATTTTATTTAAATCGTTAAATAATGAGGTCATCGCTGCATCATCATGATGTCATAAATAATTTAATTTATTTAATGTCTAAAAATTATAATAAAAATACTATGATGTAGTAAATATTTTTATCTTTCCAATGAATATTTATAGTCAAATATATGACTTGTATAACCCCATGTAAAAATTGTTTTAGTAAAACATTTCATGTTTGTGTCATTTTTTACTTTAACACTAAATAAAAGGTATTTATGTCATTTTCCAAATAAAGTGGCTCCATGGGGTCCCAAAGTAGACCCATGGATTTTCTTGGTCGGCCATGGCACATCAAATGAGGGTAGGACATGTGTCAAGGTCATCTCATATTATTAAAACATTATTTTCACCTTAAACTACACTAATTACCTCTAATCACGATTAAGAACTTAAAAGTTACTATTCACCAAAAAATTATTTTAATCTCATTGAACCACATTTTAATTCTTAATGACAACCATGTATGTCGGATTTTTTAAATTCAAAACACAGAAGTGGTAAAAGTTCATTTAAACAAAAAATCGGTTTTTATAAGTACCACTTAGTGGTTTCACTATTCATCAAAAATTGAAGTTTTTCAGAAAAATACCAAAAATTCACCCTAAGCTATATTTGATATTCTGATTTCAAAAATGATTTCTATTTTACAAAATTAAAAACATATAAGTTGAATTAATTAATTTTATAATTAATTCCTGCTGTCACAACAAATAGCGTGTTTTTATGAAACAATATATATCAAAAGATTGAAAATTGTTTATGTCCAATTTTAAAGTGAAATTAATTCTAATGACCACCATTGGATAAAATAGTAAAAATATATTCTAATTATACTTTAAAACCACTCAATACTATAATTTATCACTATAAAATACTTTGATTAAAAAAGTTGTTTTTAAGTATTTTTCACTATTCATAAAAATTGGATGTTCTCAGAAAATTACAAAAAATTCAACTTAGGATAATTTCGATATTACGAATACAAAAATGAAGTCCATTTTGAAATATAAAATTTATATAATTTTAAAAAGTCGTTTTTACTGTTCATAACGACTACTTTGATTAGTCGCGGTGTTTTAGAAATCGAACTTGCGTATAATGCAAGCTATTGCATTATTGAAAGAGAAGCGTATCATGGAAGCTCGGGGTGTTACATTCTACCCTCCTTCAATAAATTGAGTCCTCGCAATTTGAAATTTTTCATTGAAAATAAATGGTTGAAAATAGAAAATACCTTTGTGGAAAACCCACATCGGAAATAAGGTTAATAAAATTTAGCCTTAATAAGGGGGAAGGAGAAATGAAAAAGTCACCACCAAATTATGATCTCAATTAGGAGAACATTGGTGGAAATTAGATACATATAATTGGAGAAAAAACGTAAATATTTGTAGGGAGTGATTGAGGTCATCAATCACAAACAATTGTAAAATTGAGGGCCTCAAAGCCTTTAATCATTGATAATTTAAAATATTATCAGTTCAACAAGACATAAGGTATTAGGATAACACATTTTTTGTTTTAATATCCCTTTACTAAAGTTTAAGAATTAATTTATTCATAGAATAATAAATAGGTATATATATTTATTCTTGACAAGTAGAGTTTCAACCATCAACTAATTTCTACCACAAACTCATCTTTCACTCAAAAAAGATAATAGAACTGAAAAATATTATATTTATCTTAATAGTATAAGGTTACAAATATTAACACATACCATTTAGATTAGTAGAACTATTTTGTAATAACCAGGGACTTCCTGTAGGCTAGTGGTAGGTAATAAAGGCCTGTCTCACTATGGTTGTGGGTTTGATTCCTGCAGCTTTGTCCGACGCGACGGGTTATGCCCCACCTTGCAGGTTGTCCTTTCCCTAAAACTATAGTATTATAATATTCCAAAAATAATCTTCATAAATGTTTTAACCTTAAACAATACTATCCAAAGTTCAACTTAATCCATTCCAACCTTTATAGTTATCCAAAATACCTCTGTCCAGACTTTCTCTAAAAGGCCTCTAAATTCCAAAATCAATTGTAACATCAGATTCCCCAAACAAATTAAAGTTTCGCTTTTTGTCACATACTAAAAAAATTATTACCTTCATCATATTAGATCCTTAATGAAAACAACATATACTACAGTGAAATCCTTATATATATCACATTATTCTTATAACCATAATCTAGTTCTTGAGTCCAAAAACACAAATACAATAATTATTCAACTTCATCTGTAGTAATAGAATAAGCTTGGCCTTGATCCCTTGGCCTTTTCTAAGGTATGTTTTCCTGATGCTTAGGAAATTCATTTGCATAATGCCCCATTTCCCTACAATTGTAGCATTCAACATTGATAGCCTTTTTATTTCCCTTGCAATCACGTGCCTGGTGACCTTTTTCTCCACATTTATAACAAACTCCCATTCCTTTTAGGCAAGTACCAGGATGATTATTCCCACAATTATCACATAATGGAGAATCTTTCTTTCCCTTTTTCCCATTATCCGTCTCTTGTTCCACTGTTCTCTTCTTCTCTTGCTTTACTTTATTGTCATAAGACTTAGAGAATTCCTTTTCTGTCTTGATAGCACACGAGACTATATCTTCGTATGTTGAGAAATATTGTGATACTAAAGCTCGACGAAGAAATGGTTTTAACCCAAAAAAGAAACAATCAATCTTACTTCTTGGGTTAGGTAAATAATCTGCAGCATGTCTCGCTAACCTTGTAAAGATGGCCTCATACTTTGCGACATTCTCATCCTCCTTTTGTCTCAGACTCAAAAATTGTCTTTCCATATCTGCTCGATGGTCATGTGGAAAGTATTTTTCTAAGAAAAGATCTTTGAACTCTCTCCAATCCATATTTGATACTTCGTCATCTTCCTTTGTGTTTTGAATCAGCGACCACCATTGATCGGCATCTCTAGTGAGGCGGTAAACTGCCATGATAACCTTTTCCCATTCACTACTCCCCAAGGCGTGGAATATTTTCTCTAAGGAGTTTATCCATTTCTCAGCTACTAATGGATTTGTACCCCCATTAAATGTTGGTGGTTGTTGCCTCATGAAGCGATCTAACATAGATCCTCCACGTTGCGGATCAGGGTGCTCTATAAGAGTAAGGTTATTATTAATAACCTGAGTCAGTTGTCCCATTATGGTAATAAGTTGATCAGCACCAGTTGTATCTCCGGATCCACAATAATTATCTTGAGCAGGAGGGAAATCCCTACACAGAGTGCGTGCATTGATACGGTTTCCATTCCTTCCACTAGGCGCCATTTCTAAACAATGTCATAAACTAGATTAGTTTATGAATCAAAATACATAATTCCATACTTGTAAAATACATAACATAAATTGAACTATTTATGGATATAATCCATAATCATAAAAATGTTTTCTTTGAGGAAATATGTACTCATAACCCTTCATAGTGGTTTGTAAAGAAAACCATAATTATCCTAAGCATATCCCCCGGGAGTGTCGTAACCAAGAGTGCAGCAAGGCCCGTTGTCGTGCACCAGTTTTCGTTCGAGTCTAGCTCAAAGTGGTGTTTTCGGGTTTTACCCCTAGGTACATCTGTGCCAGATCCGCCTCTACCTGCTCGTATCCAGACAGAGATGTATTGCTCGGAAAACTCACAAAATCTCTATAATACCAAAATTATAGTAAGTTCTTCTATACTAATCCTCAATGTCTATCTTCGGGCTATGTGCTCTAATCAGAGTTTATCTAAATCTAGCTTCCAAGGTTAGTACTAAACTGCCTCTGATTCCAACTGTAACGCCCCGACCCCAGCTACCCAGAGTCGGTGCATTACTTCGTAACATTGGCATGATCACAAAAGATCAAGTCTCGAAAGACCGATTAGTTTAGTAGCCTTGGAAACACTACATACATTCATAAATGTTACATTACATCATAAAGTGAAAAACTACAATAACAAATTCTCTATAGTCCACACTCATATCCTCATCTGACTATCCCTGCAGTTCAATCATAAAATACTTCTTCACATCCTGGAAAATATTAAAACATTGAAAGGGGTGAGCTTAGATGCTCAGTAAGGATAACAACATAGCGGAAGATTTCATCAATAAACATAAACATTTAAGGCAATGTATAACTAAAACAAAAGCCTTTTAAACTTGAAATTCAACATAATATGGAAAAAGTAAAATGATATAATGCCATTTACTTCTTCACATGGATATTTTATTGGTCGAATAATCACATGCAATATCAATAATGACTTTTATAATGATGGAATGCATAATTCCAGACTATCATAACAACGTAGCAAAGACCTCGTGCCAAGACCACAAATAATATTTTGTCAAGTCCTCGTGCCAAGACACTAGTTTGTCTCATGAGACCTACCGATGCATCGAGGAGCTATAGCGGGCTCCACCCGTCACTTATTAATTCCAATGCATTCCTCATATGAATAGATTTAAACATATCATAAACCATAACATAATCGTATCACATAAAACATGCATAAAGGAAACATAACATTTCTACATTTCAATCAGAAGATATCAATACAACACATTGATATAATAAAAATTCTTTCAAAACCATTTTCAATACCAAAATAAAGGAAAGTTAAAACTTTGTATTTATTTTTTATTAAAAAAAAGTGATGTCTTGTAGAGGAAGCCGAAACTCAAATAATGGTCAAGGCGGCGGAGAAGTCGTTGTCGCCGCATATGTACGGAAAGAAAAACATTCCCTTTTTGTCATTTAGTAAAACGCTTCGTATAAAAAAGATTCCATTTGAATAAACGTAAAAGTCAAAGGGGTTTATACACCGTATAAAAGAAGGTTGTGTATAAAACAAAATATGCCTCAATGAAAGGAGATTGAGATGAAGTCCCTTAAAAGATCATTTTAAATAAAATATATATATTATGTGTATTCACTATATGTACACATAAATAAATTAAAAATACAATATAGGACATAATAATATCATGACATAATTTGAAAGTAGGAGATTAACCCAAAGAATAGAAATTGGGTTAAGAAGTTCCCTTACCTCGTGTCCGAATTGACTTGACAACTCTTTAACCTCCTGAATAATAAACTAGAGTTAATTTATAATTTCTTAAGAACCCTTTTTCAAGTTTTTTATTCCTTTTATATCACTTATTACCATGTTAGGAACATTATGTAATTATTTATGTTAATAACGGTCGTTTTTTCGATCTTTGGTACTTGAGTCAAAAATAAACTTCTTATAATTACCAGTTGTTCATGTGGTGGACTATCCATTAAATACAGAATTATATTCATGATATATATATCATATATCTCATATATATCCAGTATATACATACATTTATAATATTCCATAACGTTTAGAGGTAATAAATGAAATGCACCGTTCATGGAGACAGTAAGCCGTACGTACGCATGAACGCTACTTTCATTTATATTTCATATTTAATTAAATCATAATGATATAATGGTATATTATAATTCCATTATAATATCATATATAATATCATTTACTTCTTCCTTTATACATCCCACATATGGCATTAACGATTCAAATCACTTTGAGGGGGCGGTAGTCCGCACTTCCTAAAATGAAATTATCGCATTTACCCATAATGGAAATCATAAAGTATGGCATAAATGAGAAATACAGAAGCACAAGGAAAACATAAACATATTATATATCATATATAAATAGAGTGACATCTTAATGGCCACCTTTGAAGGTGTTATATGAGTGTTGAACAATTATCGTTTCGTGAGACAGAAATTCGCCATCCACAGAAACAGTATGTTCTGTAACCATTAGATGTAGGTGTGTGTAAGTGTATCTCGAATACTTCTTATAAAAACATCCTAGTATATTGAGGATACTGGTTTTGTTACAAAATAAATGAATAAAAAGTGTTTAGGGGGTTGGAGAAGAAAAATAATACAAAACAACATTAGAGAAGACATTACCTTAAAATCGGGTAACTCTTTTTGATTTGAGCCAAAGGATTCCTTGGGAAGAGTTCTTCCCAAAGTGAGGCTTCTAGGAGTAAGAGGGTAAGTTGGGAGAGTATTTGGGCAGAGGTTGGCTGAGCCAAATGGCTTGAAAGTGTGAATGATGTGGTAGAGGTGGGGGCCTTTTATAAGTGGAGAGGAGGGGCACTCTTGGAAAGTAATGAAATGTTACTTTATTATACAATGCTTTTCGGATTCTAAAGGTACCACACTTATATAATTCGAGGATAAGGTGATAATGGTTCGAAATCTACTCATACAATAGGTTTTTGACAAGTTTAAGCCTTGGATTTTACATTATCGTTCCATTTTATTTAAATTGTTAAATAATGAGGTCATCGCTGCATCATCATGATGTCATAAATAATTTAATTTATTTAATGTCTAAAAATTATAATAAAAATACTATGATGTAGGAAATCTTTTTAGATTTCGAATGACTATTTATAGTCAAAAATATGACTTGTATAACCCCATGTAAAAATTGTTTTAGTAAAACATTTCATGTTTGTGTCATTTTTTACTTTAACATTAAATAAAAGGTATTTATGTCATTTTCCAACTAAAGTGGCTCCATGGGGTCCCCAAGTTGACCCATGGATTGTCTTGGTCGGCCATGGAACATACAATAAGGGTAGGACATGTGTCAAGCTCATCTCATATTATTAAAACATTATTTTTACCTTAAACTACACTAATTACCTCTAATCGCGATTAAGAAAATAAAAGTTACTATTCACCAAAAAATTATTTTAATCTCATTGAACCACATTTTACTTATTAATGACAACCATGTATGTTGGATTTTTGAAATTCAAAACACAGAAGTGGTAAAATTCCATTTAAATGAAAAATCGGTTTTTATAAGTACCACTTAGTGGTTTCACTATTCATAAAAAATTGAAGTTTTTCAGAAAAATCCCAAAAATTCATCCTAAGCTATATTTGATATTCTGATTTCAAAAATGATGTCTATTTTAAAAAATTCCAAACATATAATTTGCATTAATTAATTTTATAAATAATTCTCGTTGTCACAACAAATAGCGTGTTTTTAAGAAAAAATTTATATCACAAGATTGACAATTGTTTATGTCCAATTTTAACGTGAAATTAATTATAATGACCACCATTGGATAAAATAGTAAAAATCTATTATAATTATACTTTAAAACCAATCAATACTATAATTTATCACTATAAAATACTTTGATTAAAAAAGTAGTTTTTAAGTATTTTTCATTATTCATAAAAATTTGATGTTCTCAGAAAATTACAAAAAATTCAACTTAGGATAATTTCGATATTACGAATACAAAAATGAAGTCCATTTTGAAATATAAAATTTCTATAATTTTAAGAAGTTGTTATTACTGTTCATAACGGCTAATTTGATTAGTCGCGGTGTTTTAGAACTCGAACTTGCGTATAATGCAAGCTACTGCATTATTGAAAGAGAAGTGTATCATGGAAGCTCGGGGAGTTACATGAAGCCTCTACTTTACTTGTTGGATGAGATGTCAGTGGAATTAGTGGATGCAGAGATTGTGGTGGCTCCTAGAGTTGTTGGGGAGTTCTTGGATGTTTTTCCTTTGGAGGTTGTGACTCTACCCCTTCAATGAGATGTTGAGTTTGGGATAGAAATTCATCCCACACTTTCTCAGATTTTTATGACTCCTTGTTAGATGGAACCTTCTATGATATGAGAGATAAAGATTCTGATTGATGATCTGAGGAATAAGGACTTATCTGTTCTAGTGTGTCACTGTGGGGTGATATGGTCTTATTTGAGAAGAAGGTAGAAAGTGGTATGAGGCTGTGTGTAAACTACTGGAGGTTGAATCATGTAATAGTCAAGAATCGTTACCCTCTCCCGAGGATAAATGATCTTTTTGACCAGCTTAGGGGAGCAAGTTGGTTCCCTAAAATCAATTTTTGGTCTAGATATAACCAACTGAGGGTGAAAGAGGAAGATATCTTGAAGAATTCATTTTGGTGGTGATATATTCACTTTGAGTTCTCGGCTATTCCATTTGGTTTTGTGAATGCACCGGTCGTGTTCATGGGGCGTATGAACTCCATCTTTCATGAGTTTCTAGACTGTTTCATTGTCATGTCCACTGATGAAATGTTGATCTACTTGAAGTCAGAGGAGGAGCATACCAAAAATCATAGAACTATCTTAGAGGTACTTTTACACCACCAACACCACAAAAAGATGTCCAAGTGAATGTTTTTGATAGGATAGGTCCACTTCCTTGGAAATGTGGTGTCTCATCATGGTGTAGTAATGGACCCATCGAAGGTTTAGATGGTTATTTATTTGGATTCACCCAAGAATGTTGTAGAGGATAGTAGTTTTGTTAGTCTAACGGGATATTACCAGATATTAATACATAATTTCTCTTGAGTATAATCTCTATTTGATGGATCTGTCCCGAAAAGGATTGGCTTTTGAGTGGATAGAGCAGTACCAGGCAACATTGGTCTATCTAAAGGAGAAGTTGTTCAGTTCTCATATTCTCAGGTTTCCAGAGTAATGTGTGATGTTCTGGGTTTTGTATGATTCTTTTGGTCAAGGCTTGGGATATGTGATAATGTAGCTATAGGGAGTGATATCCTATAGGTATAGGAATTTATGTCCCCATGAACGTAATTATTCCACCCATGATCTGGAGTTAGTAGCAGTCATGTTTGTGCTGATGTTGTGGAGGCATTATCTCATTGGGGAGCACTTTGTGATCTTCATAGATCAAAATACCTTGAGGTACATCTTTTCCTATTGATATTGGAAATTTTGGTAGTGAAGGTTGATATAGATTCTCTAGGATTACGATTTTGAGATCTCATACACTATAGGAAAGTGGAATGTTGTGGATGATTCATTGAGAAGGAAGTTGTATAAGGATGTGGTTTGAGAATCTACAAATGATTGGAGTGAAATTGAGGTGTTGGATACCTGAAACATAGATGTAGGAATGGAAAGTGGAAAAGGTTTTAAATTTTAGATGAAGGTGAAATCATATATGCGATGAAAGGTGGAGGAGTATCAGTGAGGAGAATCAGAGGAATAATTAATGCATGATTTCTTTGGTCAGTATGATATTCCAGAGGGATGGTTAGAGGATGGTCAGAATCAGATGTTATTCCATGATAAGCTGTTTGTTCCAGTGGTTATGCATGATGGAGTTCTATGTTATTTTCATAGCTCACCCCTATAATTACACCTTGTATTTTCCAAGATGTACTGTGGCTTGATGGAATAGTTCTAGTGGCATGGGATGAAGCAAGCAGTGGGGGAGTTTGTGAAGAACTGCTTGGTGTTCCACCAAGTGAAGGTTGAGCACCATGCTCCCTGTAGATTTTTTCATCCCTTAGATATCCATGAGTGGAAGTTGGATTACATCTTAATTGATTTAATCATAGGATTAACCAAGGATTAGGGAGGGTGAGACGCGATCTAGTTATGAATGGATCATTTTTTGAAATATGGTCACTTATTAGCCGTCATGGAGTCAAGTTCATTGGATGAATTAGCATAGAGGTATATGGATGAAGTGGTGTGGCTGGATGGAGTTCAAAGATCCATCGTCTCATATCAAGGTACATGTTTTATGTCGCGAGTCTAGAGGGGATTGTTGCATACCTTTGGCACTCAGCTATGCCTCAACACTACTTTACAACCTCGGACGGATGAGAAAATGGAGTGGAGCATCCAAAAATTAGAGGACATGTTTCGGGCATGTGTTCTATACTTTAGTGGGTATTTGTTGTGACATTTCCCCTTGGTTGAGTTTTATTACAACAATATCTAACACACTACCATCATCATTGCACCATTGTATGCCTTTTATAGGAGACCATGACATTCACCCTTATGTTGGACAGAGGTTGGTGAGACATCTGTTTTTGGTCCGGAGGTAGTGCCGAGCATGAAGAAGAAGGTGAAACTTTTCCATGAGAGGATGAAGGCAACACAATACTAGAAGAAGGTGTATATTGATCATAGGATAAGTCCATTGAAGTTAGAGGATGGGGACCATGTGTTCTTGAAGGTTTCCCCTCAACATGGGGAGAAGAGGTTTGATAGAGGGAGTAAGCTTTCTCCCAGGTTCATCAGACCATTAGAGGTGTTTGGATGATTTGGTGAGGTGGCATACCAGTTGGAGTTACCATCATAGTTGAGAAGGATCTATGACATATTTCATGACTTATAACTTCATTGATATATTTCCAATGACTCCCATGTCATTTTTTAGGGAGAGTTGGATATCAGGGACAACACAATGTCCATGGAGAGACCAGTAGAGATCTAAGATCATCAGAAGAAGGTGATACATGGCCAGACCATTAATTTGATTCGTGTGCTGTATAGGAATGTTTGGACTAGAGGATATTAATTGGGATTGGGATACACAGATGTGTGACGAGTACCCAGGGTTGTTTTGAGTTTTGATTATGTGCTTTACTTTGTGACTTAGTGCTTGAACCTTATTTTCTAAGAGATGAGTTTTTTACCTTTTTTATATCTTATGATAAAGTCCTAGCAGATGAAAAATTTGGGGACTAGATTCCTAATCAAGAACCATTAATTTAGATGCGATTAAACCTGTGCGAGCGATTCAGTTCTACCTAGAGCAGATAGTATCATGACATGGAGGAAGAAATTTTATAATTCATGTGTCTCGATAGTTGGTTTTTTTGTGGGGTATCTTGTGGATGATTGGGTTACAATATGTGGGAGGTGGTTTTCTTGGATTTTGATTTTTCACTCCATCTTTCAAACAACATAGGGTAGTTTCTCCTTCAGAGGAATCATACAGGGTGGCTTTTCGGAACCCTATTTCTTATAGGTTTGGTTATGAATTATCAAGGGAGAGAATAGTTTGAGAGGTGTCTGATGTAATGGAATAGAACTCCACAGTCCATTAATTTTTCAAAACCCTGCTTTTCGGGTGTTCTGGGAGGCATTGAGGACTCATTTAAAGAGTTTCCAAAATATCTAGTGTTTTAATGGGAGAGTCATGTCTGTAGATCAATTTCGTTATTTTGTCATAGTTACCTCATCATCGGTGAATCGGAGAATCGATAGGTTGATGCATTGGTAGGTTGGGCATTGGTTGGTCATGACATCAATAGGTCGAGGCATTGGTAGGTCGGGCGTCGGTAGGTCGATGCGTCAGTTGGTTGGGTGTTTGTAGGTCATGGTGTCTATGCGTCGGGCATCATAGGGTTAGGCATTGGTGATTCACATTGGTGAAATGCTGCCGGTGAGTTGTATTAGTGGATCAGTGCTGATGGATCATCCATTAGGGAGTCTGGCATCAATTATACATATCAGTGACTCACCCATCAATATGTCATTTTCTATTTTCCTAGTTTTTCCTGTTTCACCCCTTCGACATTTCCCATGACATTAAATGAGTCAATTTCCATATTTAATTAGTTTTGGACTATTTCAAATGAAATTTATCTTCTAAAATCATGAAACTTCCATTGACTCCCAAACTACGTGGTCTTGATCATGATCCAACTGTAACGGACTTCAAAATTGTTTCCCAACAGATTTAGGATATGGACTTTCTAAATCCTAAATCATCTATTCCTTTAAACCCTTCTACTTTCTATTTGTGTGTGGAGAACCTTTATTCCTCGAGGAGTCATGTTTATGTGCTATAGAAATCTGTTGCACTTTCCCATGGAGTCTTCCATGCTACTCGTGCAACCCCACTATTTTGGCACAAGGAGGGATTGTTGATCATCTACTATTCCTAGTATGGATTTCCTTCATCTCTCTTTTAATTGTGTATCATACGGGTTTCATTTACTGATGTACTCTATTGAATAATGATGGAAATCAATTTAATGAAGATAATGATAAGTAATAAATAATGGGATGATATTATAATGATGATCACAATTTTTTGATATGTTATCCATGATCGATGTTGTGAATTTTATGGGTTGTATTATTCTTAAGATCATGGCCATTGGTGGCCTCTATTTTCACAGCTTTATGCTTTGGGAATCACTTCTGTAAGAATTGTAATCTAGTTAACCATGTATATTTGGTTAATTATATGGATTCCTCAGGATGAGACTTTTTCTAAGAGTGCCACTATTTTATCAAGTGTAATTAAAGCCCGAGTGCTGAAAATTTTGAATAAAACTTGCCTTATTGGAGTGGTTGTGTACTGTTTGTGGCTCAGTTTGGCTTGTGTCTTTGTTTCTCATGTGTTGTTGTGGCTGGGAATGTGGTTTTGAGTATGGGGTGGTATGGGTGGTTTAATGGTATCTCAGGCAGAGAGATTGATTGATTTTGGAATGGATGAACTTATTATGCATTGGAAATTTATCTCAGAAGTGGTTGGGTAGCAAGGCTATAGTAATGGGTTGTGTCATGTTCATGCTTATAGGTGTGTAGGGTGTGGTGAAAAGGGGAAACTTGGTATGGTAGTAATGAGGTGTGTTGGGGGTTTTACTTATTGAGAGGAGGGACAAGGCACTATGACTTTGAAGAATGATGGTAGAAGTTGTTTCACAGTTGTTCAATATAGGAGAGTGTGTATTGGGACTTCATGTGGGGTTAGTTCTATTTTATGAATGGGTGTTATAATGAATTCTTATACCTTGGTCCTTATTTCCTTATTTTTCTTTGGTGGTGGTTGGTATGGTTTCATCGCCTTAAAACATTTGCAGTGTTTGGTATTTTTCCAGTTAGAGAAGGAATAAATAAATGAATTGGATGGGGCTATGTTTTGGGTTGTGAATTGTAGTGAAGCGGTATTCACTTATTGAATTGTGAAGTGACCATCATTTGTTTTGATATGCGCATTCAGAGGTGGCAACAAGGGCAGTTTTTTGTGGAATGGTTGTTGTTCTAAAAACCCATAGGCTGGGCTGAACATTTGTCACTAATATATATATATATATATACACATGTAGTTCCTTGTTATTTTTATATGCACCCCATCCATGTTGAGAACTACATGCCGAACACCCCCATTGGTATGGGGGAGGGTGTCCTTTCCCAATATCCCTATAGGCGGATGGATGACTTGTTATTGAATCTTACCCAATCCCACTTATATGAATTTATCACCCAAGACTCTCTGAGCATGCAATAATGTCTTGAGGTTTATTTCAAGATTTATGGTAGTCATTTTGTGAGAGGTGTTTTGTTTCCCAGGTGTCTCCGGGATGTGTCCCAGGTGTTTTCCAGCAAGACGTGTGGTGTTTGTGGCCTAGGTGTCTGCGGACGAGATGTTCTTTGGTTGTATCCCTAGTGTTTGTGGGTAGGATATTGTATGTGTCCCAGGTGTGTGTGGGAAAGTTATGAAAGTGGGTCTTGTGGAAGAGTGTGGAAGAATCATGACGTTCACCATTAGGGATGAGCAGTTAACCAGTGGGAAGTGGTGAGGGGTAACCAAATATCAAGTCTCTTACTACTTTACTTTACTTGGCTTGTGTTATTTAGTGAGGTTGTCTTCGTGAGGTTAGGGTGGATAGTATACCTTGTTATGTGCTTTTGAGTATTTGTTGTTTTATCACAGGGGCATTAGTATGCTTCTCCCTCTTGTGCACACGTGACTTTGGTTTTTCCCAAATGAGAATACTTGTATGCTCACCCTACGTATATAAAAATGTTTTCGGGTTTCTAGGGAGATTACACAGACATTGATGGACCTCACTAGATCAGATGTTGGGGATGGTTTTTGTGTCACAAATTAGTTTAATTTCTGTAGTACTTACCTTAGAGTTTTATTGGTATTTATAGAAGTTTTACTTTAAATACGTATGTGGGATGGATTTTTGTTTCTTTATATATATGTGACTTTGAGTTGTATGAGGTTGATACATCTTATCTCCCGATATTGGTTACTATAAAAAGGTTAATGCCTCCCATGTTTTGTGGGATTTCTATACCCTTGGTATTGGTCTCCACCCCAATGCCTATTTAAGGCGCGACTCACGGGTAATTATCTCTCCTTCATCTTAAGGAAGGTGGGTCATGAAAAAATTGAATCAGAGCCTAATAGTTGAGAGATAGGATGGAGTTTCGAGTAAGGAAGAATGAGTATTTCATGGGTTAATAGGGAAACAATGTCATGTGATCCTGGTGTGTCACCTTGGCCAGGGAAGATCGACTAAGAAATGAAATTTTAGGGCCCCCGTGATCCGATGCAAGGACGCTAAGATTACTGAATGACCAAATGAGACTACACCTATTGCAAGGTAGAGACCCTAGTAACGGTACATGCGTCACGCATAATGATGACTTGTGTTTTTTTAGTGTTTTTTGAAAATTAAAATAAACAACGAGTTAAAATGAGTCTTAAATAAGTTCTATACCACTCGGGATAAGGAATTATTTTTTAACCTTTAAACTATGGTACCCTATCGTTTTCCATGAGTGGATCAGGTAGTGGAGGCTTAGTAGGCCAATCCATCTGATCGGTAGAGATTTGATCTAGAAGAGCATGGAAATCAGTGGAAGAACATGCTTCATGGTTTCCAGTGGCAGAATTTGGGAAAGTACGAGGTAAGTGTCTTAGACATGATGATGTAGAGTTTCCTCGATGAGATGGAGATCACATTTTTTCTAGACTTGGGCTCTGATAGAGTACATTGTTCCCTTGGCAGTGAGCTAGATTAGGGGAGAAGTGTGTTAGTAGTGGATGCTTTACCTCAAAAATAGGATGGAGACCGATGTTCTATTGGTCTACTTTGATAAGGAGTTATGGGAAGAATTCATTTCTTTGATGATGAATCATGAGAAGTGATAGGAAATACTGTCCCTCCAGTAGGGAAGTATGTCAGTATGGCAGTTGGGGATCAAGTTCAAGGATCACATTCTCTTTTCTCCAGATCACTTTTTGGATGGGGAGTATCAGGTGAGATGTGTAGACGAGGCCCTTCGTCCTTCTCTTCAGTATGCAGTTACTCCCTTCCCACTACCGACATACATAGAGGTTCCAAATAAGGATGAGGTGGTGGAAAGGATTCACTTATGAGGAGGTATAGTATGACATGGGAGCCAACCGAGTTCTTCAATAGGGAAGGCAGTTAGCAGTATGTCTCTAGTGTCAGGTCCTTCCTGGTTTTGGCTGCTGGGAGGCTGACCCCAGTAGTTTTACTTAGGACCTTCTAGTCCTCACCCTTTTTTTGCAGGCATAAGACCGAGGGGTTTTTCTTGGGGAGGTCATGGGAACCATCAGAGTTACTGATCGGTTCAATATTAGTTCATTGGAGGTGGGAATATCTAGTGACCGCCTCAGTAGGAGTTTCTGACCAGACTATTTCTGTAGTAGGGATAAGAGGCTCCTGTTCCACAGAGGGGAGGTGTAGTAGGCAGAGGCCGAATTTAGGGAATTCCATAGGGACCTCAACCTGTGCATGGTTAGTGAGGTTTCCGATAGTGTTTGTGTGTGTGGGGGGGGGGGGGGGGGGTTGGAAGAGTAGCTGGGAATGGTTAGTTGCATTCCATAGAGGTAGCAGTTCCAGTAGGTCTGAAGATTGTTCGTGGTGTAATCAGTTTGTTCAGTATTCTTAGCTACACATCGTTTCATTTTGGAGCTTCGAACTACTTTTTTCACCCGTTATAGCCCATGTTATGAGAATATACATATAGATACATTACATGTCCTTGGTGTTGAGTATTTTGATCAGAGGTTAGACCAGCTAGTCTGATGTTTTTTGGGGATGTAGACTGATGTCGAGGTTGAATCAGTCTAGTGAGGATCTCTTCTTGCTACAGATTCATCCATATGAGTTCATCCATGGAATATAATGATTTTTCTCTATGTGTAATGTCATTGAATGCTTCTGGATAAGATTCATGTTTTTAGATGTAGGTGGCCAAGGAGTAAATTTCATTGGTGAGCAGAGTTGTTTGATGAGCAGTCATTGTGTGGAGCCTCTTCGTTCCTTGTTGGCCGAGATATCAGTGGAATCAATGGATGTAGAGATGGTGGGTCTCTTAATGGTTTTGGGGAGTTCTTGGATCTATTTTCCAAGGAGTTTGTGACTCTAACCCCTCTATGTGACGTTGGGTTTGGGATTGACTTGTATCTCGATGCTTCTCTGATTTCGATGACTAATTATTGGATGGAACCTTCTAAGCTATGAGAGCTAAGGTTTCAAATTGAAGATATGAGGAAGAAGGGCTTTATCTCACCCAGTGTGCCACTGTGGGGTGTATAGTTATTTTTTATGAATAAGGAAGATGGTGGTCAGAGTTTGTGTGTAGATTATCGGAGGTTGAATCAGGCAACGTTCAAGAAACTTCACCCTCCCCCAAGGACAAATGATTTTTTCAAAAAGCTATGGTGAGAAATTTGGTTATCTGAAATTGATATGGAGTTTGGATATCACCAACTAAAGGTGAAGGAGGAGGATATCCTGATGGGTTGTTTTAGGTGAATGAATTGTCACTTAGAGTTTGTGGTTATGTAGTTCGGTGTTACAAACGCACCAACCAAGTTCATGTGGCTTATGAACTTTTTCTCTGGTGAGTTCTTGGATCAGTTCATCATCATGTTCATCAATGATATATTGATCTACTCAATTTCATAGGAGGAGTATACTAAGCATCTCTAAACTATCTTGGTGGTCCTTTGACAACACTAGATCTACAGAAAGTTGTCAAAGTGCATGTTTTGGACATGGTATATCCACTTACATAGACATGTGGCGTCTCGATAGGGTGTATAAGTGTACCCAAAGAAGGTAAAAACAATCATTTCATGGGAAGAACCCATGAATGTGGTAATGGTTCATAGTTTTCTCGGTTTGGCAGGCTGTTACCCGAGCGTCATACTTGATTTATCTTGAGTAGCAGCTCCATTGATAGATCTGACTAGAAAAGACTAGGATTTTGTTTGGAGTGAGTAGTTCTAGGCGGAGTTCTACTATCTCAAGGGGAAGCTGGTTAGTGCTCTAGTACTCAGGTTTCCAGAGGAAGGGTCGATGTTCTAGGTGTTCTGTGACACTTTCAGACTAGGCCTGGGATGTGTGCTAATGTAGAAATTGAGAGTGATCTCCTATGGGTCAAGGATGTTATGTCCCCATAAAAATAACTATGCCACCCATGATCTGGAGCTAGCATCATTCTTGTTTGCACTAATGTTTTGGTGACATTACCTCATTGGAGAGCACTTGGTGGTCTTCAGGGATCACAAGATCTTGAGTTACATCTTTTCCTAGTGAGATATGAACTTACGACAGTGTATGTAAATAGATTTTGACCAGGATTACAATTTTGAGATCACCTACCCCTCAATAAAGGGGAATGTTGTGGCTGATGCTTTGAGCAGGAAGTCTCAAAAGGAAGTGGTTTTGGAATATGTGAACACTTGGTGAGAAATGGAGGAGTTAGATGCCTTACACTGAGATGAATGAATTGATAGTGGAAGACGATATCAATTTCATATGATGGAGAAGTCATATTTGAAGAGGAAGGATGAGGAGTCTTAGTGGGGAGACTCGAAGGTAGAATTATTGCATGATCACTTTATCCATGGTTATGATCTAGAGGTATGGTTAGAGGATTGTCAGAATTAGAATTTGTTCCTTGAGAAGCTGTTTTTTCCAATGGTGATGTGTGAGGGAGTTCTCCATGAGTTACATATCTCAACCCTATAAGTAAACCCAAGAGTTTACAAGATGTATTATGGCTTGAGGGAATAGTTCTGGTGGCCTATGGTTAAGTGAGGAGTGGGGTAGTCTATGGTAATGTTCATGGTGTGCTACCATGTAAAGGCTGGGCACCATGTTCTGTATGTCTTGTTTCATCCGTTAGACATCCCCGAGTGGAAGTGGGATGACATATCAATGGATTTAGTCATACGATTACCTAGGGATCAGGGAGGGTGTGATGTAATCTGGGTAGTCATGGATCAGTTGATGAAATTGACTCTCTTTTTATAGGTCATGGAGTCGAGTGCAGTGGATGCCTTTGTAGAGAGGTATGTGGGTGAGGTTGTGTGGCTACATGGAGTTCTAAGATCCTTCATCTCAGATAGGGATACGCATTTAACATCGCAATTCTGGAGGGTATTGTAGCATTCATTTGGAACTCAGCTATGCCTCAACACTACTTTCCACCCTTAGACATATGGGAAAATAGAGAGGACCATAAAAACAATGGAGGACATGTTTCAGGCATGTGTTCTAGACTTTAGTGGGTCTTGGGTGAAACATTTTCCCTTGTTGTAGTTTTCTTACAAAAATTGATACAACTCTGCCATCAACATGGTATCATTTGAAGCATTGTACGACATAACATATTTTTCACCTTTGTGCTATACAAAGGTTGGGGAGACAACTCTCCTGGGATCAGAGGTAGTGTCGAGCATGATAGAGAAGGTGCATCTTGTCTGTGAGAGGATGAAGGCAACACGTGACTAAAATAATTCATATTCCAATAATAGGGTAATCCCATTGGAGTTAAAGGTTGGGGACCATGTGTTCTTGAAGGTTTCCCCTCAAAATGGGCAGTGAAGGTTCAGAAGGGGGAGTATGATTTTTTCTAGGTTCATCAGACCCTTCGAGGTGTTGGGAAAAGTTGACAAGGTGGAAAAAAAGTTTGTGTTACAGCCACAGTTGAGAAGGATCCACGATGACTTTTATGTCTCCCAGCATCTTCAATATCTTCACGATGACTCACATGTCATTTATTGGGGAGAGATGGATATCGAGGATGACACAACATTTGTGGAGCGGCCATTAGAGATCCAGGGTCATTGAGAGAATCTGCTACGTGGATAAACCATTCTGTTGGTTCATGTGTTGTGATGGCATGGTGGTCTGTAAGAGAGTATTTGGTAGTGGGAGACACATATTCATGCCTAGTACCCGGTGTTTTTTTGAGTAATGATTGTGTGATTTTCATCATGATTTAGTGCTTGAACCCTGTTTTCTATGAGATGAGTTTCTTTCCTATTTTGAAATTTATTATAAAGTAATAGCATATGAAAATGGGGAGGCTAGATTCCTAATCCAGAAACATTATTTATGATTTGATTAAACCTGTTCGAGTGATTCAGTGCTTCCCAGAGTGGATAATATCTTGACATGGAGGAAGGATTTCCAAAAATCTTATTTCCGGACAGTTGGTTATTTTATAAGGTATCTTGTGTATTTTTGGGTCAGCAGATGTGGGATGAGGTGTTCTTGGATTTTGAGATTTAACTCCATATTTCAGACAAAATAGGCTGGTTTATCCATCAGAGGTATCTTACATGGTGGTTGTTCAGACCCCTCTTTCATATATGTTTGGTTTTGAATTCTTGAGGGAAAGAAGAATTTGATAACAATCTAATGTAATGGAATGAACCTCCATGGTTCATTAATTTGTCAAAATTTAGTGTTTGGGGTGTTCTGGGAAGCATCGAAGGGTCATTTCAAGAGTTTTCCAAATTTTCAGTTTTTCCATTGGTGAGTCGCGTCGATAGCTTAACGTTGATATGTTAGCGTCAGTAGCTCTCATTGGTGACTCCTAAAATCGGTAGATCAAGGCATCAGTAGGTCATTCATTGGTAGGTCCAATGTCAATAGGTTGTGGCATCGGTAGGTCAAGGCCTCAGAAGTTCCGACGTCGGTAGGTCGGGCGTTAGTAGGTTGATGCATTAGTAGGTCGAGGTGTTGGTAGGTTGGGCATCGGTAGGTCGAGGGGTTGGTAGGTAAGGCATTGGTAGGATGAAGTTTCAGTGATTCAGGGAGTCTGTAGGTTGGGCGGTTGTGAGTCACATTGGTGAATCAGTGTTGTGATGGCATGGTGGTCTGTAGGAGAGTCAACCCATTAATTATGTATCATTTGGGTTGGGTATTCTCATGTACGCTTAAAAATATGGTTGGAAACCAATTTAAAGATGATAATGAGAAGTAATAAATAAGGGTATGGTAGTATAATGATGATGATCCCATTGTTTTATATGTTATCTATGATCCATGTAGTGAATTATATCGGTTTTATTCTAATGAAAATCATGGATGTTGGTGGTCTATGTCTGCACCCTTGTATTCTTTATGAATCACTGGTGTAAGAATTGGAATCTGGTTAATCATGTATATTTGCTTAATTATATGGATTCCCCAAGATGAATCTTATTTTGTAATCACCCCTATTTTATCAAGTGGAATTAAATCACAAGTGCTACTAAATCTAAATAAACATTGCCTTCTTGGTGTGGCTGCATGCTGTGTGTGGCTCTGTTCAACTGGTGTATGCAATGCTCGAGTGGTGTTGTGGTTGGGAGTGTGGTAGTGAGTATGGGGTTGTATGGGTGGTGTAATGGTATCTAAAGGTGAGTGATTGATTGATTATGGAATGGATGAACTTGTTATGGAGTGGTATTGTGTCTGGGAAGTGGGTAGGTAGTGAGGTTGGGGGATTGGGTTGTGTCATGTTCATGTTTATGGGTGTGTTAGGTGTGATGTTGTGGTGCAGTAGATCTACTGGGTGTGGTATTAATGATTTGTGTTAGGGGATTTAATTATTGAGAGGAGGGAAAAATAGACCTTACTTTGAAGAATTATGGTAGAAGTGGTTTAACGGGTGATCAAGATAGGGGAGTGCGCAGTGGGACTGCAAACTAAGTGACTTTTTTTATGAATGGGTGTTAGAATGGATTATTTTACCTTGGCCCTTATTTCCTAGTTTTTATTTGGTAGTGTTTGGTATGGTTTCTTTTCTATATAAATGTTTTATTGTTCGGTAGTTTTTGGGTGGGGATGGAATAAATAAGTGAATTGGTTGGGGGTATGTTTTAGGTTCTGTCTTATAGAGAAGCAGAATTCAATTATCAAATTGGGAAGTGACTGCCATTTATTTTGAAACATTCATTTAGAGGTGGTAGTAAGGGCAGTTTTTTTACAGGCTGGTTGTTGTTCGGAAAACCCATAGGTTGGGCTGAGTGTTTGGTTCCTATATATACATACATGTATGGCCTTGTGATTTCTATACGCGCCTCACCCGGGTTGAGAAATACATGATGAACACCGCCATTATGATTGGGGTGGGTGTCCTTTCCCAATATCCCAATGGAAGGATAGATATATGGTTATTGACTCTTCTCTTCTCCTTCATATGGGCATTAACCACCCAAGACTCTCCAGACATGCTATAATGGGTTGAGGTTTATTACCTGATTTATTGTACTCATTGTGTGAGAAGTGGTTTGTCTCCCAGATGTCTTCGGGATGAGAACTAAGGGTTTTCAAGTGATATGTGAGGTGGTTTTAGCCCTACTATCTGTAGTTGGGATGTGCCATTGTTGTTGCTGAGGTGTTTGTGGGTGGGATGTGGTATGTGTCCCAGGTGTGTGCGGATAGGTTGTGATAGTGGGGCTTGTGGAAGAGCGTGGTAGAGTCTGGATGTTCTCGATTAGGGATGAGTAGTTAACTAGTGGGAAGTGGTGTGGGGTACCCAAATATCAATTTTCATATTACTTTACTTGACTTGACTTACGTTATTTTGTGAGCCTACTTTGGTGTGGTTGGGGTGGATTGTATACATTGTTAGGTGCTTTCAAATTTCTGTTGTTTTATCACAGGGGAATTAGTATGCTTCTCCCACTTGTGTATTCGTGACTCTGGTTTTTCCCCACTGTGTATACTTGTATTATCACCACACGTATATGATACAATTTTTAGGTATGCAGGGAAATTATGCGGACCATGCTGGACATTACTAGCTCGGGTGTTGGGGATAGTTGCTGTGTCGTTGCTTAGTTTTATTTCTTTGGTACTTTATTTAGAGTTTTCTTGGAATTTCTAGAAGTTTTACTTTAATCATGCATGTGGGATGCATTTTGTAATATATACATATATATATATATGTGTGTGTGTGTGTGTGACTTGGAGTTTTCTAAGGTTGATGCGTCTTATCTCTCAATCTTGGTTATTATAAAAGGCTAATTCCTCCCATGTTTTGTGAGATTTCAATACCCTTGGTGCTGGTTGACACCCTGGGGCCTATTCGAGGAGGGACACATGGGTCATTTTCTCTCCTTCTTCATAAATCAGGTGATTCGTGACATATAATAAATTTATATTTATTATATAGGATGTTAAAAGCACATATAAATCAAGTCGACCCTGAGATATGGTTTTATTTAACAATGTCATCATTATTAGATATTGTTTATGTTTTATGTCTCCTTTGTAGGATTTATTTGATATTTGTATATTAACCCCAATCTATATTATTCTCATATGGTTAGTTCTATACATTAAAAGTTTTAATTTAATTTTACACTCTTCACGTATTCAAAAGATATAAACAATATTTTTAAAGAAAACTAAATTTATTTCTATCTTCAGTCAAATTTTTTTTCCACATCCATGTTTTCAAAAAAAATTCTATAATGTTCTTAATATTATCCAATTATTTTAAAAATTCATTTTTACACATGATTGAAATTTTAAAAAATGGTTTAAAAGGAATTATCTAGTTATTTTACAAATGAGGAACTTTTAACCTTTTTATCAAAAATGTGAATGGAATCATTTTTTTAATTTACACAACATGAAAATAATTTTCCACCATCTTGAAGGATAAATGATTTGAATATTTATTTAAAAGTTTCAAAGTATCTTTTGAAAGAAAATTTTTTCCATAATACATAGGAATTTTCAGTATTTTAAATAAGTGATTTCAAAGTGAAAGGAGTATTTTCATCAAGAGAATTTCCATTGTTCTTTTTAATGTATTTTTATCTATTTTAACATAAGTTATTGAATATTATTATTTAAGGAATACATAGTCTAATGATATTAACCACCATATTTCTCTTGAAGTTTTATGATTAGTTTTACAGGGGAATGTATTGACATTTTTATGCATTTTCTCCCAATTTGAATAGTTATTTTTTAAGTAATGTTGATTAAGTTATATTTTTTATTCATCGGATTAATGCACTAGAATTATTTTTTGATGGGTGGGGACCATAATTAGATATCCCCTTGATTCATTGGTGGGTCTCATTATATAAAATATATTGAGTATTTAGCTAAGTAATTAACCATTTATTTAATATTTCTTTGAACAAGGCCTTGATGGTAAGTTTTGGATTTATGGAATTATGAACTCTTTCATTAGAAAATTAGTTATTGAAATCCATTTAATTATTCTAGTATTTATTTCATAAATGTATATGTTTTAATCTCTTGTGATTATTTATATGTCTTATTTGATCATTATTTATTCCTTCATATTATTCATATCTTGTTCTTTGATATATTCCACTGTATGCCTTCCCTTACTGAGTATCTAATCTCAACAATTTATAATGTTTCATTTTCCAAGGATTCCAGGAAGTGTAATATGATTGATATGAAAGGGAATTATATAAGGAATAATGATGTTCTCAAAGAAAAATACTATGTTGTATTTTATGTTTTCAAATGTAATTTGAGATTCAAGGATGTATCTAGTTTTCTAAGAATACTAAACTATTCGTTCTGTTGGTATAAGGTATCTTGTTTATAGTACCAATGTAAGGAAGTAACCAATGAATCTTGGCCCTTAGTTTTGGTGTATTTCAGTTGGTATGAGAAGAATTTTAATATGAACCTTAGGAACTAGATTAATTAAAACCTAGGTTATGGAATATGAACCTATGATAGAATTGGAGGATATGTCTCTTCATAGAATAATATCATAATATTTTTTGGTAAGGGAGAGATTATGTGGTTTTACTGACAATATATTCCTTTCAAGATACTACATGTGGATATGGTTTTGGCATAGATGCATCTAGGGGTAATATGCCCAAAAATGTTTCTTCAATTATATGTCAACTATCATTTTAGCTCATTATGAGTGTTCCCTTCGAAATTGGTTTGACACTCTCAAGGGATATTCTTAGGTAAATTATCAATTTGTTTATAAAGAATTATAATGTATTTTAATAGATGGTGATCATGAATGACCTTGGTAAAACTTAATGTTTTAAATATTATATAGAAGATTTCATGATTTAGACAACCTATGAATGATTTTTCATAATCTCTCACCATGATTATTTTTTCCTTATACTATTCTTTTTGGTTTTATTTAATGGATGTAAATATGTGGAATTGTGTTAACACTAATCATGATGGAAAATGGAATGATTATCCTCATGAGAGACCAAATAAAAGGGGACTTGGAAAATGAAAAAATGTGGCTATGCCTAATCATCTGTCTCGTTATGTGATTAAAAATCTCAACTTGGATGATATTGGGGACACACCTAATAAAAGAAAAATAATTTTTCAAGAAAATTCAGAGGAAAGAAGGTTAGACTTCTTACATTATGAGATTGTGAGAAAAATCACCCAAGGGAAGTTCTCATAGGAATGGGAGGATGTTTTGGGTGTAGAGAAGAAGGACATAGAGTTAGTAATTTCTAAGAAAAAATGAAATGATCAGCAAATGCAATAGTTTTTAATTGTAACGTCCTGACCTAGGTTCCACTTAATCTATGTCTCGAGACAGTGGGTCACATGACCACATGAACGCCTCCTCATATGCTAGAGGTCATCGACTAGAAGTTAGGGTTTAAAGGTGGTATGGGAGGGAGGCAATAACCACATGTCAGAGTAGTATAGAATATTCAATAGATAAAAATAAATAGTAGTGAAAGCATATAAAATCATAGAGAATAAATGGATTAGAAGCGGAAGAATAAACAAAACTGAATAGCTGAATATAATAACCAAAAGCCTCTAATGTAGTGTTTAATACATGGATGCATGAAATGATGTAATTTAAAAGGAACATAGATATAAAATCATTCTATAAAATAGTATAATTGATGAAATTAAAATGGATACATAAGTATCTCAATCCTAAGCCCAATCATCTTCACCTAAGATCCCACTAGGTAAGAAAGTCAATAACTTGTAACAGGGAACTTGACCTTATCAATACCTATAGAAAGAGAGTCTTCTCGAGTACCAAAGGTACCCTGAGTTTGGTGAGAGAAACAATTCTCCGGTGGGCACCAAAAACATTATCTACATGTTATCCGAGTAGTTCTCATATCTAAACAATGTTTTGGTATAAGTAGAAAAGTAATACAATGATGATATAAATAACTATCCCACTCAAGTTCCAATAGGACACATGGTGAGTCAACCTGCTTCATCCCACGACCAGGATGGATGCCTAATCATGTCACTATATATATATATATAACATATAATAATACACACACACACACACACACATATATATATATATATATATTAGTTATATATTTCAACCTCTTATATGAACCAAGTACGTGAGGATTCCTAATGGTCACATACCTGGAATATTAGAGCTAGAATGGACCGGGGTGTAACATAGGCATCCATAACCAGTCTAATGAGCCTAAAAGATCATGAAACAGGGTACATTACCTACCACCAAATAGATTGAGAGACACCATTCTGCAACACTCAGGATGGTGAGTGATCCTCCATGGAAACACTCTATCATGTAACGTGGTGCCTAAAGCCCATCACACATAGAATATCACTGGTGCAAGTCACCATTCTCAACACCAGTTGGAAGGATGTTTGATTTACCTAATGGATCAAAACCCCTTACTATCATACCCAACCTCTATAAAAGAATATTTTCATTATAACTGGAATGGGGAATTATTACCCATCCATTTATTTCATATATCCCATTTATATAGAAGAGGCACAATCATTCATAATAAAACACATAAGGAATAACCTCTTAGGAATTTCAATTAACAATTATCGATGGCATGATCATATATATTTAATTCAACGCATTAGAAAATACCTCTCACATGTCCCTTTAGTCAAATTAAATTCCATTCAAGGTAATTTAATTCAATATAATAATTTAAAAAGAAAAAATGAAAATTCATGTTTTCATCATTCATTATATTCCATTTCAATTAATCCATTTAATTTTATTAAGAAAATCCATTCAATGAAGGGTAACCATCATGAGTAGGAAATCCTATGAAAACCAATACCATTTAACATAACTAACCCATCTAATTTTTTAAGACCAGAAAATTAAATCTATATGGATCAAGGGTCATTTAGGAGATGACATGGGCAACAAGGCACATGCATACTTTAGAAAATTCCTACTATAAGAGGGAAAAGGAACTAAGAGGTGCATCGGTTCACATACAATACTCCTTAATCAATGGAAATTACATTTATAAAATAATTCGTTATCTAATTATAAGTTCATGTCATTTTGAACCAATTGTAAAGAATGGCCAATTCTACTTGGCACACCCATGGGGTGACCATATATGGTATATGGAAGCTCTAACCCACCATATAAGGAGTAATAGACATAAATCTAAGTGAAAAATTCCATTTGACATGAATGAATCAATATAAAGGAGATGCTCATCCAAGGAAGACTCCTTACTCAGTATCAACCTCAATGGGAAAACAATGTGACCACATACCTCAAGGAGATAGATGACTCCTTACTCAGTATCATCCTCAGATTCAGAGTAGGATGGAAGAGATATGAGAAGTAGAACACTTACCTAAAAATTAGGAAAGTGATCATGAACCTAAATAGGGAAAAGGATGTAAAGATAAACTTTGATAGGAGTTGAGATACTAGGGGAGCTTATTGAGTTGGATCCAATGCTTCTGACAGATCAAAAGAATAGTCACTAGAGGGGGAACTTATCTTAAAACCTAATCATGGGATTTATTAAGATAAAAGGGATTAGGGAGGATGATTTATACCCTAGAAAGAGAGGATGGAAGAGAGAATTAAGGTTAAAACATAAGGGAGCGGTAAATTGGATTTTCACCCAAAAATTTGGGGCCACATGGTTTAGGAACAAAGTTGAAAAACCATGAGAAAACCCTGAATACCTTCTTTGTTTTGAAAACTAGATATTCTGAATGGACATGTGCCTTGAATATCATTGTTTTCGAGAAACTATTCAATCAATAGTTTCCCTGGTATCAAACTACATAGTTTCAGAAAAACTATGCTTGCCGGGTCACATGGTTTCTCCAAACAGTGCGACCTAGTCTTTTGTCCCTTTTTCAAAAACAATGAGCTCTGAACAAGCCCAAGATGTTCCTCAAACCTTACATAGGTTGTAGTACACCATTACCCTAATTAGAAAATGGTTTCAAATTCAAATCCAATGATCTATACCTTTGTGGAATGATGGGTCATTACAACCTCCCCTCCTCAGAGAAACTCATCCTCGAGTTGGCCTTCAAAGAGTAAAAAGGTGTCATTAGCAAAGAGTTCCGGTCATTGAGATTTTATATTAGCTTCCCATTTCTAGGTCTCTTCCTATACTTGATCATGTTTTCAAATCACTCATACCAAAGAATGGACCTGCCTTGATGTGTCTTCATGATCCGATCAAATATAAGAATGAGATACTCCTTAAAGGAAGCATTTGTATCCGAATGGACCTCATCAGGTTGAAAGAAATGTGTGAGGTCTAGATAGAATCGATGAAGCTAAGATACATAAAAGTCATTATGCATAGACCAGTATCATTCTGGAAGTTCCAACTGGTTACCCACTGGTCCGATCCATTTCACAACATTGATGAGTCCAACAAACCTAGGTGAGAGCCTACGTTTCTTATCAATACGTATATTCCCCATCCTGGGAGAGACTCATAAGAAAACCCAATCTCTTTACTCAAACATGAACTCCAGAGGTTTCCTGTGTCTGTTGGTATTTGATTTCTATCTGAATTGAGCTACTAACATGTCCTTTATGATCATCTGGACCTACTATGTAGTATCATCCATAAGACATGGTCCAAGCATAGTTGATTCCCCTAACTCTAGCCAGCATAGAGGTGAATCAAAATAACTACTATATAAGTAATTATAAGGATACATCTTGATGGTTTCCTGAAAACAAATTTTATAAGAAAACTCAATGAGGGGAATGTGTTTCTCAGAAGAACCCCCAATGTCATGGACACTTTCATGAAGCATTTCCTCTAGCACATGAAAATTACGATCTATTTGCCTATCGATCCGTGGGTGATAATCCATGCACATAAGTACCTACGTACCCAAGGAATTCTATAACCCCTTCCTTAACCATGTAATAAAACAAGAATTACTATAAAAAAGGATAAAATTAGGATCTCTATGAATACGTAAAGACTATTTGATGTATAACCTTCCTAGATCATCTTCTTTGAAGGTATATCACACAGATAATAATTGAATGAACTACATCATGGGATAAAATACAACCCACACTATACAATTTCCATGTGGTGATCTGGGTAGACTAGCCACTGAATCTATTGAAACATCATCACATTTCCACTTGGTAATGGACTACCTATATAAAAGATTTGTCGGTTCCTAATGTTCCACCTTCACTAGCTGACAGGTTGAACATTAAGTGATGAAGATATAAATTGTTCATTTCATAATAGGCCACCAATACAAGCATTGTATATCTCAATACATTTTAGTGACATTGGGGTGAACCGCCCATGCTGAGGTGTGAAATTCCCAAATAAGCTCCACTATCTTGTCTTTTGGGACTCATAAAAGACTACATAATAATATGGTATCATCCCCATACACAGTCCTACCTAAATATGTGTCATTATATAAATTTTATTCCCTCAATACAAGGTATTCTGGATCAGATAACTACCTCATTCTTACTCATTCCAGAAGAGTATATGTCACTACTAAGGTTGAAAGGTTAGTCTTTACCCTATCCTATTGAACCCCAATGTTCATCTTTGTGAATTAGTCTATAAGCTACTATTTTCCACTAGATTCCTGAAAATCCTTTGTTTGAGTCTTCTAGCTCAGAGTATCAGCCATTGGATTCCCCTTTACCGGCTTATAAGCAAGCTCGAAATCAAACGACTGTAGGTAATCAACCCACCTATGTTTCTTGATATTTATATCCCACTATGAAAATATATATTTGAGGATTTTGTAATACGTGAATTCTAAAAAATGATATCCCAGAAAATAGTGTCTCCAACAGTGTAAGACATGAACTACTGTAGGGAGATCAAGATTGTGTATTGGGTAATTCTACTTGTGAGTCCTCTACTAACAAGACCTGTACAAGACAACTCACTTTTCTAGTATCAGAATAGCTCCATGCCTAAAACATGGTCATTCAAACTATACATTATTGCTCTTTTATGTCTTTGGTAGAATCATTATTGACATTAAGTTAATATTCCTTTCAACACATGAAAGGATACATCACAAGATTCTAACCATACAAATTTCACACCTTTCTTTTTCATGCATGTAATTAGCACTGCAAGGCATGAAAAATATTAGATGAAGAGTTTTTAATAATTAGATATCCCTAAGAAATGTTGAAGGTCAAATACATTCTTGGGATACTCCTAGGAAAATATAGCTCTAACATTCTCTGGGTCTACTGAAACTCATGACTATAAGATGATATGACCCAAGAAGTGGACTTTGTCAATGAAAAACTTGAATTTACTAATCTTAGCATAGAGTTCGTGCTCTATTAGTTTATTTATAATTATCCCAATATGGGTTTCATAGTAATGTTTTGAGTGGGAATACACCAATATATCATCAATAAATACAACCACAAATGAATCTAGATATGACTATAAAACCCAATTCATAAGATCCATAATGAATGCATATACATTCATGAGTTTGAATGACATAATCTAGTGCTCGTAGAGACCAAACCTACTCTTGAAAGATGTGCGAGGTGTGTCAAAAGTCTTAAAATGAACCTGATGATATCACAACCTCAGGTCAATCATTGAAACCACTTTTACTCCATGGAGTTGAATAATGATTTCATCTATTCTAGGTAGTGGATATTGATTCATTACATTGACCTGGTACAACATATGGTAATTGAAAGAACCTGGTACTTATTCTTGAGGTACGAGTTTCTTATTTTCATTTTCCTTAAGTGTTTTTGAGAAAACAAGGGAAATGTGGGAAAAATCACGAATTTATGCGTACAAGCCATGTAATTTTGTACACACGCCGTGTAATTTGGCTATGTGGGATGAGAATACATGTCATGTAGGCTTATTGAAGATTAAGTTTGTAAAAACAAACTACATGCCATGCAATTTTGTACACATGATGTGTACTTTGGATGTGTGGGATGAGAATACAGGGCGTGTTGGCTTGTTGGTGATTAAGAGTGTAAAAACTAACTATATATTGTTTACTTAGTAATACATTCCTTGTAATCAGTCAACATATGAACAGTGAGGCGGTGGAAGGTAACTGCCAGAGCAATAGTTAAAAAGGATAGTACATACCGTGTATTTGAGAGTACACACAGTGTAGTCATGTTTTTTCATTAAAAATAGGCAGTAGGCTCCCCATTTGATAGAGGAGGCAGAGGGATCACTAGGACCAGCGGGAGAGGAGGCCGATACTTAGAGGAGCTCCCAATCCCTCACCGGGACTCTGATTCTTCTGTTGTCTATCGTGTTTGAACCGCGCGGGTAAGTTTTTACCACTTCTTGAATATTTCCTTCCAATTATTTACCTATGTAAATTTACATAGGTTTGAACTGGTAATCATTTATCTCATATCTACATCGTTCTTGGTTGTTCTAGGAGAATCCTTTAACGTATATCGATCAGAGGAGATTGAGGTAGGTGGTCTTGTGTTTAATTCCAACTGACGAGTTGATTTTGTGTACTATTGTGCTACACGCCCATGTTTGGGGTGTCGTATGGATGGGAAATTTACTGTTGAGAATAATATTATTGCATAGGAAATATAATGAATAAGTATAAACTATTGTTTGAGATCATTTCTTTGATCTAGGGCCACCCTGAGGGTGAATTTCCCTTGTTTAGCCATTTGGACAGGATACCCGTTGGTATGCTGTGATTATAGCATGTTTTGAGTTTTCTTTATAGGAAACATATATAAATTGCGTTCTTATACATTGGGATTATCCCGATTACTTGTTTTTCCTATGGAATGCCTAAGGGTAGTATTTTTTTTAGCCTAAGGGAAAGGTTTTGTTTAGCCGGAGGGAAATTTTTCTTATGCCTGTGGGCAGTAGCTTCCGTGCCTGAGGGAAATAACTTGAATGCCTGAGGGCAATATTCATTATGCCAGAGTGCAGTTACCTGAGGGTTTCGTTTCTGATTTCCTGAGGGTAAGGACATGAATGTCTAAGGACAATGTTTACATTGAATATTTAATGTGGTGATTTTTTAGGTTGTACCTACCAAGCTAAAGAAGAGGCTTGGTATTATTGTTATCTTTTACTTGTCAGGTATCTTATTGTGGTTTTTGTTGTGGAACTAGTATAAGAGAATTTCAGTCACGGACGAGTCTCTGAAAACTCAGAATTCAATTATATTGAATTGTTAAATAATTATGAAAATGGAAATGTAACTAGTAGGGATGGTTAATTTTGAGTACTTCCTAGTTTACTTCATTTCACGATTTCACACTGCAGTTGCACATTTTCACACACAGTTGGGCACAGGCCTTTAGGTGGTTGCCTACTGGGATTTATTTCTCACACCCTGTATGGGTCATGTCTTGGGCCTAAACATATTATATTGTTGTAGGTGTTGATAAGGGAAAGATCCCCTACATAAGTACATGATTGTTGCAGAGGAGTAGGAGATCATGGGACCAAGCATAGGCTTGTGTTGCTGATGCGTTCCAGTTGCACTTCTTTGGTTTTGTTTTTCTATTCTTTGTACCTTGTGCTGTATTGTATCAAATTGCAATGTATCCTATTTTGGGTGCTTTATTAGAATTAGAGACATGTTGCATCATCATATATATTATTGTTGGTTATCTTTTACTTCAGTTCCATTGTCCATTTCAGTTCTATATTGTTTACTGCTTCGGCTTTTGTATGTTTATATTTTTTTCCGCTGCGCTACACTTTCACTAATGAGGGCATAGTTTCCCCACTATCAGTCCTAGGCCCTCACTACTAGTCAGCAGCCACGAGAGTTTGGGGAAATGCACTTGAGATCATGTGAAAAACCGGGATCGGGCCACCCATTGTGTGGAACCCAGATCAGGGACGTTAAAAAGTGGTATCATATGGTTTCTTTTTGATGTGTTATTTTATTAATTGACGACAACAGAAAGAGATATATTCTTAAGGGATTCAATAAAAAACTGTTCCCAGGAGTACCTACCATGTGTACAAGTAATGGCCAGATTGCCTCGAATTAAATTGTGATTTTATGTTTATGATTATTACAATTGATTAGATTTCACCATTGGGTGATTCACTTGTGTTGTGCTATTTAGATTTTATACTTGAGTACTGTTTAGTTGAAACCTGATGAGAAGAGGGTGTGCCATCTCATGCATCATTTAGGCACATGTTAGAATCTAATGTCATGCATAGTTTCCATGCCATGTAGGTGCATTAGAAATTCCATGTTGTTGTGATAGATGTTGTTCTAGGAGATTCATGTTGTTGTTATGGGTACCTTGATAGACGGCTACTATTGATAGTGTATTGGTACATGTTACAATTAGGTTTATGGACGCTAAACTTTGTTTCCTGAGATGTATGGGCTCTCTTGGACCAGAATTTGGCATATCATGATCTAGAATTTTTTTCATTTTGTACTATAATGTGAATGGTCGGGTGCTAAACTTTGGTTTGCAAGGAGTATGGGACCCCACGGATTGGAATTTGGCATACCGAAGCATGAAATTAATGAAAAGGGGCACCAGATTAGTTTCTGAGGATTATTGTCCCAAAACCCAAACAACTTGGATTTGTGTTTTATGAACACATGCCATGTACTCTTCTATTCAGGAAGAAATGAAAAAAATTATAATTACACGCCATGTAATTATATGTACACACTGTGTAATATATGGTAGTGTAACCCCCCATGTGTGAGGGAACAAGAGTCTACCATATTTTTCTGAGGACAAGCCATGTACCTGTGGGACACACCATGTAGTCTTGACCGGTGAGAGACTGTGTGGACTTGCCCATGTGTCTGGGGAAATAGGGTAGTGTACACGCCATGTGCGGGTGTATCACGTCGTGTACCTAGTGTTGAGACATGCCCAGGCCGACATCAAAACACGACCATGTGAGGGATTAAGGGTAAACACCGTGTAGTACTTATACATGCTATGTAGTCTCTCTTTTCTAGTTCCTGTGGATCTTTCCCCCTTTTCATTGTCACTCTTAACCGAAGAAAAGAAACATCGATAGTAAATTAAAATTGACGTGTGTTTGACCTTGTAGACTCATGCCGTCGAGATGACCACGAGTTGTTCTCCAAGAGAGTGGTGATGATTATACTCTAGAGATGTTAGGCCAGGGGCTACCAATGGATCCTCCAGTAGTGCTAGATGGGGTGCCAACCATTATCCCGAACGCAGGAACGAATGCGCAGTTCCGTGAAGGATTCATGCGGTTCATGCAGACATTCTAGGGAGCATCGCTAGTTTCCATATATATGGTAGAGCTGACAAGTATATTCCAGCAGCGGCATTCGTCTATGTTTTCAGTGGATAGCGGACCAAAGGCTACAGAGTCATTGCGGGATTCTATGCTGATGATTTTCGAGCATCGGGAGATGCCTCCTGGGAGGAGGGTCAAGCTCGCTACATACATGTTTCGTGATTCCACCAAGATATGGTGGGATGATACCACCTAGAAAGAGCCTCACAGAGGCATGGTGTGGGATGATTTTTATGCAGTCTTCTATGACTTTTTCTTTCTAGAAATGCTAAGGGAAGATCGATCTCGAGTGTTCATGAATCTACAGTAGGGCGATGTGTCAGTGATGGATTATTCTTCCTACTTCACCAAGCTACAATGTTTTTCACCTGATCTAGTGGGTGATGAGACGTTGAGGGCTATAAGCTATGAGGATAGTCTTCGATATGACATACGAGCACTGGTTAATGTTTTCAGGTTGCTTATTGTGCATGATATTGTGAAGCAGGCGTTGATTACTCTGTGGAACCTGCAGGAAGCTAGTGGTGCGGACCCGGGCGGTTCAGCACCGGTCTCTAGTAATATTTCTACCGGCAAGAGGAATAGGAAGATGGATTTCTCTCATGGTGTCATTACAAGCCAGAAGAATTTTTTAGGTAGCCAGTTAATCTGCTACTGGTACGGTAAAGAGGGGCACAAGTGACCTAAGTGTCCACATGACCGAGTGGAGTGTAGTGCTTGTAGTAACATGGGTCATATTCAGCATTTTTGGAGGGAATTTTCACCAGTTACTTGTGAGATGGGTTTGTGAAGACTCCATGTGCTGGAGCAGGGCCATCAGCTTCTTACCAGTTAGAGAATTGGAATACATCAGGATGTTGAGGACAATGTGGTGGTTGTGGCCGTGGTATCCAGACACCAGGATCTTAGAGAAAGTAGGGTGGGTCAGCTAAGGGTATCCAAACTATGTCATAGGGCCGCGACACTAGGTAGACATTTGCAGTGCAATAGACCCAACAGGAGTAGGATCCCAGACCTTCCACTATCAGAGGCACTATTCTAGTTTCTTCGGTTTTATCTTTTATACTTTTCGATAGTGGTTCTATGCATAGCTTTATATTTGTGCCTTTTTTGGAGAGCCTTGGGCTATGTGCTTCTTCTTATTCAAATATCATGATTCTAAACACTTCTTTGGGAATTTGAATGGCAAGTGTGCGTTAGTGCAAGGAGTTCCCCCTAGAGGTTTGTGGGTGTCACTTTTCATGGGACCTCTATGTCCTAGAGATGACAACCTATGATGTCATTCCTGAGATGGACTGGTTGGTACCCTTTCGACCATTTTTAGATTTATATCATCGTAGGGTGAGTTTCACATCACCAGAGGGGGGAGAGTTTCTATACAATGGAGAATGGGATGTCTAGGTGAGCCAATCTGGACCCGAGCATCATGGGTGAGGTAGAGCGACAGCCCAAATTGCGAGTTTATATCTAGCTTACCAGGAAACATGTCAAAAGAATTTCCCTCCAGTGGTTAATAATTTCATGGATGTAATCCCAAATGACATTTTTAGGTCTACCTCTAGAGTGAGAGGTGGACTTATTTGTTGAGCTTGTGCTAGGAGTGGAACTGGTGTCCATTCGTCCATATAGGATGGATAAAATAGAATTTCAGGAGCTCAAGAGGTAGATAGAGGTGTTACATGCCATGGGTTTTATCTGACCCAGTATTTCTCCATGGGGTTCACCTATGCTTTTCTCTATGAAGGCAGATGGTACCCTCAGATGCTATGTGGATTATCAGAAACTAAACCAGTTAACGGTTAAGAATAGATATCCCTTACAGAGGATTGATGATCTTTTTGATCAACATTGAGGAGCATGAGTGTTATCAAAGATTTACATGAGATCCAGATATCTTGAGTTGCACGTTAGACCATGGGACATACTTCTTACAGCCTTTCAGGGAAGATATGGTGTATACGAGTACATGGTCATGTTGTTTACACTCACAAACACGCTAGCAGTTTTCATGGATCTGATGAATCGTGTGGTCCACCCATATCTGGATTCATTTGTGGTAGTCTCTGTGGATGATATCTTTGTCTACTCTCACACTTGACATGACCATGCCACCCATCTTGATATCGTATTGAGTACACTGAAAGAGCATCAATTATGTGCTAAGCTCTCAAAGTGGCACTTTTGGATGGACCATATTCACTTCCTGGGACATATTATCTCAAAAGCAGGAGTTGCAGTAGACCCAGAGAAAGTGAGAGCTATAGTTCCCTAGGAGAAACCTAAGAATTTGTTTGAAATACAGAGTTCCTTGGGGCTGGCTGTTTACTACATGTGCTTTATACAGGACTTCTCCTATTTTGCAGTGCCGTTGACGGGTTTGACTAAGAAGGGTATGGTGTTCGTTTGTTCAGAAGCATGAGATAAAACCTTTCAAAATTTAAAAGGAAGGTTGAAGTCTGCACCAATCCTCATACTTCCAGAGAAATGGAAGAGATATATAGTTTACTGTGATTCCTTAGGTATTGGGCTTGGAGCAGTGTTGATGCAGGGTGATCGAGTAGTTGCATACGGGTCTTGGCAGTTGTGGCCACATGAGAGGAATTACCCCATGCCTGATCTCTAGTTGGCTACATTTGTTCATGTGTTATACTTTTGGAGACATTATCTCTTGGGAGAAAACATTGTGGTGTTTACGGACCAAAAAAGACCTAAATACATCTTTACCCAGTGGGACTTGAATTTGAGACAACGAAGGTGGGTTGAATACCTTCAGTCCTTCGATTTGTAGCTTGCCTATGCACCAGGTAAGTGTAACACAGTGGCTGATGCACTGAGTAAGAAGATTCTGATACATGCAGTAGAGGAGGCCAGTGATGAGTTGTAGCTTATGTCATTATTCTCTGAGATGCATTTAAAGGTGCATGATAGTCAGGGGCAAACAAATCCTTCATCCTTAGCTGTGACTTCTACCCTCCTGGATAGAGTGAGGATGAGACATCTATCAGATTCAGACGGCCTAGTTCTATGGGAGTCGGGGGAAAGTGTGAAACCTCCTCCTAGTTGAATGATAGGAGATCACGAGGTTCTGCGTATCCATGGCCGAATTTGGGTTCCAGGGGATATACCCAAGGAGTTGATCCAGGAATTTTATGCTTCATCTTGGGCAGTGTATCTTGGAGTTACCAAATTGTACCATGACTTGAGACGTTAGTATTGGTAGTTGAGTATGAAAAGAGAGTTAGCTGGTTTTGTTATGAGATGTTCTACCTGTTAGAAGGTTAAGGTGGAGAATCATAGGCCAACTAGACTGTTACAACAGTTAACCCATTCCAGAGTGGAAACGGGATGATGTCATGATGGAATTCGTGACCGAGTTGTCGAGGTCACCTCAAGGAAATGATGACCTATGCGTTATTGTGGACAGACTTATGAAGGTAGCTAACTTTTTTCTGATCAAGGAGACCTTCAGTGTCGATAAGCTCAGGAAGTTGTATATCTGAGAGGTAGTATGTCTTCATGGGGTCCCTCATTCTATCGTTTCAGATAGGGATGCCTGTTTTACGTCTCTTTTCTGGCATATTTTTCAGAGGGAACTGAGTACACAGGTGCTTATGATCACAACTTACCACCCTTAGACCGATGGCCAGTCAGAGCGTACAATACAAGTGCTAGAGGACATGTTGCGTGCATGCATCCTGGACTTTGGGGGTTCTTGGGAGAAACACATATCCCTGGTCTAGTTTTCCTACAATAATATTTTTCATGACACTATTAATATGGCACCTTATGAGGATTTATATGGTAGGCCATTCCGATCACCTTTTTTCTTGTTGGAGGCAGCTGAGATAGCTTTACATAGACCACGTCTCATGCAGGAGACTTCAGAGCAGGACCAGTTGATTCAGATGTGGATGGATACCACACAGTCTCATCAGAAATCTTATGATGATTGCCACAGATGACCCTTGGAGTTCATGGTTGGGGATCAGGTGTTCATGCGTGTCTCACTGAGGTTGGGACACAGGAAGATCAAGAGACAGGGTAAACATTCATCGAGGTATGTAGGGCCGTTTGAGATTCTGGAGAGAGTCGAGCGGGTTTCCTATCGGTTACAGTTACCACAGAGGTACCATGCCATGCACAACGTCTTCCACATATCTCAGTTGTGCCGTTATCACTTAGACCCATCTCACATTTTTCACCTTGAGAAGGTTGAACTTCAGGTTGATGCATCCTTTGAGGAGCATCCGATTTGTACTGTTGATCGGAGCATGAAGGTTCTCTAAGGCGGGTTAGTTCCTCTCGTACTGGTTCTATGGTAGCATGGATGAGTGCAGGACGAAACCTAGGAGCGGGAGGCCGGCATACGTGCTCAGTGGCTAGAATTGGTCGTCGCATTATCTTGACCACCCTTGGAAGGGAAATTCAGGGACGAATTTCTTTAAGGGGGGAAGTTTGTAAGAACCCAATTCTTATTCTTGTGGTACAGGTTTCATCAATTCATTTTCCTTAATTGTTTTTGAGAAAAGAAGGGAAATGTGGGGAAAATACTATATTAATGGGTACACACCATGTACTTTTGTACACATGCTGTGTACATTGGCTGTGTGGGATAAGAATATAGGGTGTGTAGGCTTGTCGGTGATTAAGGGAGTAAAAACAAACTACATGTCGTGTAATTTTGTACCCACGTCGTGTACTATGGCTGTGTGGGATTAGAATACAAGGAATGTTGGCCTGTCAGCAATTAAGGGTGTAAAAAATAACTATACATCGTGTACTTAGTAATACATTCCATGTAATCAGTCGGCAGATGAATAGTGAGGCGGTGGAATGTTGCTGCCATTGAAACAGTTAAAAAGGATAGTACACATTTTGTACTTGAGAGTACAAGCCATGTAGTCATGTTTGTTCTTTAAAAATAGGTAGTATCCCCCCCCCCATTTGACCAATGAGTCCGAGGGCTCACCAGGAGCTGCGGGAGAGGAGGCCAAGACTTGGAGGAGCTCCAGATCGCTCACCGGGACTCCGATTCTTCTTCCATCGGTCTCATTTGAACCGCCCGGGTATGGTATTCCCTCTTCTAGAATCTTTCCTTCCAATTATTTCCCAAAGATAAGTTAATTAGGTTTGAATAGGAAATTGTTTATCTCAGATCTATGGTGTTCTTGGTTGTTTCGGGAGGCACCTTTCATGTATATCGATTATAGGAGATTGAGGTAGGTGGTATTGTGTTTAATTTCAACTGATGAGTTGATTTTTTGTACTGTTGTGCCATGTGCCAATGTTAGGGGTGTCGTATGGATGATACTTTGACTGGTGAGATACATATAATTGCATTAGAAATATAATGAATAATTATAAACTGATGTTTGAGATCATTGCTTTGATCTAGGGACACCCCAAGGGTGTGTTTCCCTTATTTATCAGTTTGGCTAGGATAACCATGCGTATGCCATGATTATAGCTTGTTTTGAGTTTTCCTGAGAGGAAACATATTTCAATTGATGGCCTATGTGTTAGGCTCGACCTGGTTACTTGTTTTTCCTATGGAATTTCTAAGTGTAGTGTTTTTTTATCCTGAGGGCAAGGTTTTGATTAGCCTGAGAAAAAAGTTTCGTATGCATGTGGGAAGTAGTTTCTTTGCCTGAGGGTGATATCTCTTATAACTGAGGGAAATATTAGTTATTCCTGAGGGTAGTCAACTGAGGGTTTTGTTTTTTCTTTCCTGAGGGTAAGGAATTTCATGTCTGAGAACAATGTTTACTTTGAATATCCTATGTGGTGATTTCTTAGGTTGTACCTTCCAAGATAAAGCACAAGCTTCGTATTATTATTATCTTTTACTTGTTAGATTGCCTGTTGTGGATTATGATGTGGCACTGGTATAAGAGATTTTTAGTTGAGGCCGAGTCTCAGAAAACTCAGAATTCAATTATATTGAATTGTTAAATAATTATTAAAATGGAAATTTAATTGGTAGGGATGGTTACTTTTGAGTACTTCCTAGTTTGCTGCATTTCATTATTTCACACAGTTGTCGCACATTTTCCCGGATAGTTGGGAATGGGCCTCTAGGGGGTTGCCTACTGGGATTTATTTCTCACACCCTATTTGGGTCGTGTCTTGGGCCCAGACAGATTATATTGTTGCAGGTTTCGATAAGGGCAAGAGTCCCTACACAAGTACATGATTGTTGCAGAGGAGTAAGAGACCATGGGACCGAGCATAGGCTTGTGATGCTACTGCATTCCTGTTGAACTGCTTTGGTTTTGTTTTTTTGTACTTTGTACCTGGTGTTGTATTATATCATATGGAAGTGTATCATGTTTCGACTGCTTTCGTAGAATTAGAGACATGTTGCATAATCATATATATGACTATTGGTTATCTTTTACTTCAGTTCTGTTGTCCATTTCAAGTCTATATTGTTTACTTCTTCCACTTTTGAATGTTTATACTTTTTTTCCACTGCGCTACACTTTGACAAATGAGGGCACAGTTTCACCACTATCAGTCCTAGGCCCTCACTGCTAGTCGGTAGCCTCTTGTGTTTGGGGAAATGCGCTTGAGGTCATGTGAACAACCGGGTTCGGGGAACCCATTGTGTGGCACCCGGATCCAGGAAGTTACAATAATCCACACAAAACCTGATGGTACCATCATCCTTATTAGTGAAAAGGAATGGTTGACCCCAAGGATAAGTATTGGGGTGTATAAAACCTTTAGCCTCCAGATCCTCCAATTGCATCTTGAGTTCCTATATCTTCTTAATACCCATCCTATAAGGAGGAATTGTCACTAGTTCTACACCTATCACTAAATAAATAGTAAAATATACCCCTCACACCTAAGGTAAACCAAATAAGTCATTATGAAAGATATATATATAACTATCCACTACATGCGGAAAAAGCGGGCTGCAACCCTAGGACTTTTAGGAAAGGACAGGTGATCTGAGATCTCATATTACCCAACTTCTACTGGCCAGGTCCTGATCATGTCACACTGACATCCCATAACCCGTTATGCACATTCTTAATGCCATATCGTGATGCTAATGTCACCCTCCAATGATAACAATCAATACGGGATCAGTAGGGAACTAACTAGTCCATCCTGATGATTAGATCAAAGCCAATCATGTTGAGGACATATAGATTCCATATGAAAAGGTAACCACCTATCTTAAGGGGACAATTATTTCAATGGATAACACCCTATGAATGGAATCCCAACGATGTGTCTATCATTATTACACAAAAAAAGTTTTGAATCTCTTTGATCAGACTCTTTTTTATTACCTCAAATATAAATGAGTGAGACACACCACTTTCAAATAAAATAGACACTAATTTGGAGGAAACTAGAATAGTACTTCATATAGTAGAAAGTTTGGCACTCTGATCCTCCAGTGTGGGATGGAATACATGTAACTAGCCTATAATGTGACCCCGAGTAACTACCTAACTACCCTGAGAAATCCTTCTCTACTGGTGTATAGAACCATAATTATGATTGCCTCTACCTCGGTCACCATCTTAGAATATTCTGATGGTTGTATTCCAGCTACCTGTCTAACATGGTCCTACTGACCCTGACCTTGACCAAGGAGTTGGTTCAGATCCCTACTCACTAGGAACTTGAGAGAAAGTCCTACAGAAACATTGGTGGAGGATCATCCTACCAGAACCTCTGCACTATATTGGATCTCATGGACACTGAGAGTTTATGTGTAATATCTTTCCACCCTGGTGGAAGAAAAGGAAACTATCTATACAAGGAACATGACTACTGATACCTCCATGAGTAGTCTCAAAATGCCTATTCATCCTAGAAGAAGAATCCCTCAAAGCCATAGGTTCTGAACTACCATGAATCACACCATCAACATTCATCAAATTCCACTTTATAATAAGGGCTTGGTTGATGATTTCAATAATTTCTTTCAACCTAAACGCATTGACCTCTGATCTGAAGGTGTAAACCATCCCATCCTTGAATCTTCTAGTGGTCATATGATCATCATCTCATAGAGTGGGAGTGAATCATTGTAGCTCTATGCAATGAGTAGTGTATTTCACAACAAACATGTTACCCTACTGTAGATTCATAAAATATATAGCTATATTATCCATCAGGGTCATGGGAAAGAAACCGTTGTAAAAGACTGTATAAAACTTATCCTGGAACATAACACAATTCTGATATTCTTGGGTGATAACATCCCACCACCACTTGGTTGTGTTATGTAGCATATACCTAGCTAGTTTGAACCTGCACTCTAGAAGTGCCTCTAGATGCTTGAATATAGATAATATTGTCTCGATCCCAGAATCCATGATATGAGGCCCTCCATCCCTTGAGAAGCTGGGAGGATGCTGCTATTGAAAATCATGAGTCAAATCTGCCATGCTCTGGCCAGGTTGAACTACACCTTTCATAGATTGAAGCATATGTGTAATACCCTTTCCGAACTCGATGTCAGTTCCCATATCTAGAACTAGAAGAGGAGCCATAAGTGGCTCTATAGGAGGAATAACTGATAGTTCATGGCCCATCACCTCAGGAACATTATCATCACCACCTTCAAGGTGAACCATCAGAGGACGTAATGGTGACATGGAACTACAATTCCAAAAAAACAAGTCCGAATAGACTTAAGAAAGTATGAAAAATTAAGATGTAAAACAAGAACATTTTTAAATCCCTCCTATAGAAACAAACACACCTAAATATCCTCATATGGTTCCATCTAAATAGTTTCCTGGTAACTATTGTTATATGTGAACTCAAAATGTTCTAGGTGATTCTACCAAGTTCCACCAAAGTCTAGGACTCATGCCTGAATGATATATTCCAAAACCTGTATGGTATAGTCCAATTTCCCATATATCTATGGGTGGAAAGATGTACTTAGAAATACCTGAAAACTAATATCCTTCTACAAGACTTCCCAAAAGATCATGGTGAAATTCAATTCATGGAATGAAACTATTCTTCATAGAGCCCCATGTTGATAGAATATCTTATGAATGTACAAGTCATCAAATTGATCCCCTCAGAAAGTCTCCTAAATGAGAAATAAGTGATCTAATTTCATGAATAGTTCCATAATTACGCAAATAGTGTTATTCTTCAAAGGCATCCTTGGGAGACCCACCATGATGTCCATGGTATCATCATCCCAATTCCATTACAAAATGGAAAATTGATGTATCAAACCATTGGGTCATTGATCCTCAAACTTTACCAGTTGATAGTAATAACATCATGTCACAAACCCTGAAATCTCATTTTTCATTACTTTACACCAATATTGTTGTCAAAGGTCCTGATAAATGTTTTTCAATCTATGATGCAGCACCAAATTCAAGGAATGAATTTTACACATCAACTCCTCAATCATACACATAGAAAGAAAAACATGATTCTTGACATAGTTGATATCATCCTCATCTATGGTCTAATATGAGTTGAACCACGACCTTTATGGATTTCCCTCAAGGCCAGACACTCTAGATCCTCATACTATCTCTCCTTAATTTGGATCAAATAATATTAATATGAGTTTCATCAACTCAAGGACCTTTTGAACCACAATATGCATATTAGCTAACCATATCATCATCATCCATTCATAACTAGACTCCTGAACAACCTTAGACTGAGAATTTCTACTTAAACCATATGTAACATTGTTTCCCTTCTTGGGTGTATATACCAACTCAAAATCAAAAGGCTGGCATATAATAAACCAGTATCCACTATTAGAGATTCAAATATCATTGTTAAAAGGCATACATTAAATATTTTTGGTTGGTATATATAGTAAAATTATCACCAAACATATAATGCCACCAACAATTTACAACATAATCTATTGTAGCCTACTCGAGGTTGTGAGTTGGGTAATTTGTTTCATGTGGCCTCAAATTGCATGACCCATATTCCAAAAGTTTATCCCATGGAATTAAAACTATTCCATGTTTAACACAAGCCATATCAAAAAACACGATATAATCCTCCCCTAGATTAGGAAAGATCAAGATCAGTGTGGTAGTCAAATGCTTCTTAAATTCCTGGAAACCATTATCACAGGATCCTGACTATTAAAACATTATTCCCTTCATGGTAAATCCTAAAATATGTACTTCAAAGTGGGAAAAGTCATGGATGTTACTCTGATAATATCCCACAAAACCCAGAATCCTATGAACATCAAAAAAAATTATTGGTTTGTTATAAAGAAACCACTACCTAAACCTTCTCTAAGTCTACTATAACACATTCCTCTAAGATTATGTGACCCAGGAAGAGTACCTGATCAATCCGGAATTGATACTTGGTTAGCTTTCCATTTATCTAATACTATCTCAGTGTTATCAGAATGATTTCAATGATTTGGGAATGATAATCATGAGTCTTGGAGTACACAAAAAATTCATCCACAAAGACAAACACAAACTAATCTAGTTATGGGTGGAAGATTCAGTTTATAAAGGCCATAAACTCAATAGAAGAGTTCATCAGTGCAAACAACATCACAATGAAATCAGGTAGGACATACCTTCTTCTGAAAGTAGTCCATGGTATATCATAAGGTCGAAATCTTAAATGATGAACCCCTGTTTTCAAGTTAATCTTGGAGAACACACAAGCTCCCATAAACTGGTCAATGAGATCATGAATATGTTTAAGAGGATACAAGTTCTTCACTGCAATCCAGTTCAACTTCCGACTATCAATGAATAAGTATAACATCCTGTCAGCCTTCTTAGAACACAATGATGGAGAACACCAAGGTGTTGTACTCAGATGGATAAATCCCTTATCTATCAAATCTTCCAAGTAAGTCATAATCTCTTGAAGCTCTATTGGCTTAATTCTATAAGGTGGAATGGAAATCGGCTCAGCCTCAGGTGTGAGATCAATAGTAAACTCAACATCTATCTCAAGTGGTATCCCTAATAATTCATCTGGAAACAAATCATAGATCTAGTTCACCATAGGATGATATAAATCATGCTTTAAATCCCCATCATCAGAAAAAAATACTTTCAACCTAGGTAGTAATATACCCTAGTTTCAGATGAACTGACTCTGTATGACCTATTTGAATATACCACTTTCCATGATGAACATGATTGTCACCCTCATGAGACATAGAGGATACTCTCCTAAGGTAAAACACAATGTGGGGTTGGTATGCTACCAAATAGTCTATACCCAAAATCAATTCAAAACCTGAATTGTCTACACTATTTAAAAATATCCTATACCATTGGTTTGGAGGTCCATTGGTCGATAAGTTGTGGGTATAAAACTATACCAACCATTTGGAAACCATTGGTAGAGAGCAATACTAATGGTTTATACCATTGGTATAGACCTATACCAATTGATTTTAAATCATTGGGATAGGTAATGTAAAATAAAATATGCAGCCATGATTTGGAATCATGACCTCCCACTTATATATCAAAGACATGACCAATATGCTACAATTATGTTTGTGAATATAATTGGATATATATATATATATGATTTATATATTGATTTATTTTATGATATTTGAAAAAATATTTCATAAAAAATCTAAGCTCTTATACCAACAGTTTTTTGAATCGTTGTTATAGGCACCCAGATTTTTGGGACCTATGCCAACAGTTTTGAAAAACTGTTGGAATATGTTTTTTATAAAGAAACTATACCAATGGTTTTTCAAAACCATTGGTATATTTTCATACCTATTCCAATGGTTTTGAAAAAACATTGGTATAGAATCTTTAATTGGATGTTATACCAAATGGTTTGGAAAACCCGTCTGTATAGGCATAACCTATACCAACTGTTTTCCAAACCGTTGGTATAGGTTAATTTTATGGTCCCTATACTAATAGTTTTCAAACTATTAGCATTGAATCATTGGTATAGTTTTTGTTTATAGAAGTAAAAGTATGTAATGATCCAAACAGAAATGATACTCCCCAACCTTGATAAAACAACCCTTAATAAATAGATGTCTGTCAACCATACTCCCAACGGTGTATCAATTTTTATATCCCCACTAACAAACTCTACTACCAGAATAAAACCATTCAGAAGTAGTGATGATATAAAATAATGAGAGGTACCAGTATCAAATAAAGCACTAGAATGTGTAGAAGCTATATGAATAGTACCTCTGACAGTCGATGGCCTAACCTTTCTATCCACAAGTAAAGATGTAATGCATGCAACTACCCTAACCATCTTACCTATGCTATAGTAAAAGTCCCCTAAGCTACAAAACTCTGTTGATACGGGTTATCTTTACAAGAAGTTCCACTTCCTCTACCTCGACAACCATAGTCTGAAGAACTCCAACTACCAGACTGATATGGGGTAGAAGATCCCATTCTAGAACTATGATTCTTCCTAGATCCTTCGTCATTAACCCACCTATCATATTTTCCTATAGAACCATTGTAGATATCCCATCCTACCACAATCTTAGAACTCTTCTGGTGGTTAGGGGAAATATCTATGGAAGTGACCCGACCTACTTCACTGGTGGTAGGGAACTCGAGTAATGTCATGAGTAATTGATAATTCCCCTAGACACTATGCCTTCCACTATTCCAGTTAAAATTATCATAGAGACACTTTTAACCCTTTGAAGAAGTACCTCTATTTCATCCATTAGAAACAAGTTTTCTTCCACTGGAAGCCTCATGTAGTTTTCCATTGATATGAGAATGTGATTCACCACCTATAAAAACTTCTTCAACCTAAAAATATTTACCTGAGAATTAATCTCAAGTTTAATCCCAACATGAAAACGTTTTACCACAATAGCCTCATCTCATTCCAACATTGCAATAAACAATTGAAAAATCAAGGAAGTGAACAGTGTAGTCCATCTTAGACATATTTTCCTAGGTCAACCACAAGAATTCAACTTCCTATTCCCACTTTATCATCTTAGGGTAAAAGTTCCCAAATAAATTATCCTGAATGTCCCTCCACTCCATATTCTCTAGCTATACATACTGAGTCTTGATGTACTATCCATTATTTTCTAGACTAAATAACTTATAATAATCCAATTTGAATATCTTTTCAATAGAATTATCTAGCTTTTCAAAGATCATCTGGATAGACTCAATATAGAACTCATCTACCATAGGTCCACCCTCTTTAGTGAAAGTCGAAGGGTGATACAACTAGATCTCCCGTGTCCAATCAGACAAGTTTCCCACAACCATCCATTTGTCACTTTCCTTAAACTGAAAAAAGCGAGAAATTTTCTCATGGAAATTCTCTTCAAATCCTTCACCTAGCACTATCGGAGGCTCAAGTTCCACTATTGGAGGATAATTTCTATCCATTTCCTTATGCCATTCCATCAATAATCATCGTCATGGAGGCATATCTTTAAAATTACAAACACACTTCTTATGACACATAACACAACATTATCTAATTTTATTGATGATGATTTACATAAATCCATAACCAGTCACCCCCCTTACCCCACCACATGGTCAGAACCAAGGAACTATCACTACCCTCAGCCATCCCTCATCTAGGTCCTGGTTAACATAGGGTAAAACATTATCATATCTCAAGGATTCTCATTAGACACTAATTTTATCAACTTCTTTTACCAAATATATCATTATTTACAATCTTCAATTTCATATTAGGCACCTTTTTCATTTAAATTACACAAGTAAGGAAAAAAATGTTCATTTTAACAACTCAACCTAGATCCTACTTTTCCGTGCAAGCCTAAAATGATGCATGTCATAATAATTCATGAGTTCCTAGAATTATTTATGTATACAAAACTATCATTACATACTACTCCATGAATAAAATATGAAAAATATGATAACACAACACAAAAATTATATCCCCCAAGGTCAAATAACGTTGACCTGCAATCAAAAAATCAATAACAACAATCCCACCGTTGTTACATGGGTTTCCCCTATACATTGGTTAGATACTCTCATGCATGATCTGAAGACCAAGGCCAAAACATTCTAGTCTCCAATATTACATTACCAAATAGTTAGACAAAATAAAATAAAATAAAACCCCTTTGATATAACTTTACCATTTATTAACCCATGTAACATACACCGATGCCCTGAGATGGTTGGTCACATGACCTCAAGAATGCCTCCTCGTACGCTTCAAGATTCCTACTAACCCTTAGGTGATAATATATATATAAATGGGAGAGAATACCCTCTTTATCAAAGAAACAAAATAGAATAAATAAATAAAAAATATCCAAAATGATGATAAACAATAACCATAATAATAACATACCTAATACAATCCAATATCACATGATAACCAAATAAGATAAACAATATCCAAAACAAACAGTTGATATATCATTCCATATATTTCTAAAGTGTAAATTGAAAGACTAATATAAAGACACACTGAAAACTCCCATGATGGGACTGAAACCATGTCTGGTTCCCTCAACCATGATCCATCCCAACTCATCCAAATAATGTAAGATTCTTTCCCTTCATCCATCCTAAAAACATGACGTATATTCCGGAACCAATTAGGAAACCTAAGTAGGGTGTGCAAAAAACGTAGTAGGACAACACCAGGGATGACTAAAACAATATGAAGTCTATAAAAATGTTTGTAGTTTTAGGAAGAATAACATAAAAAAAATAAGGTAACCAGTTAACAAACATCAATATTATTTAATCAAGCACATAATTCCTTAGGTTTATATTGAATCCCAAACCCTCAATACCTACTTCTTCCTATTCTGTATTCTAAAGCATATATTATAGGAAATCACAAATGACTTTTTTAAGGAATTCATTATGCATTTAATTCCACTTTTATATCACGAACACTTGTAACCACAGTCTAATGCAAATATAATTGGGCCAAGAAAATCATGTCTGGAACCCCATAGGTATTTGGAGCATCATACCCTATCCCACACCTCTTGAGTATTTGGAGCATCAGCCCCTATACGAAAAAATAATATTCACATGCATGAATTTGGTGGCCAAGAGCATCAGTCTGGCACCCCATGGGTATTTGGAGCTTCAATCATTATCCCACTCCTCATTTATCGATCAATCACATATATCACATATAACACATTTATCAAGGTTAATAATCATTAACTCTCTAATCAATTATTGACTTCATGTTTCACCATTTTTATTTATCAAAACAAATAAGGTTCTTCAAATTAGTCACATTGAAAAATATGAACATTTCAACATTAATATATTCATAAACATTTAATCATAATATCAATTAAACCATAAAGTTTAGGATAACCAGAGCTTTAATTCCCATTGTTACCCAATTTCATTTACCATTAATCAAAAAATTTCATAATCATGATTTTCACAAATTTACAATCACATTATTCCACCAATTCCATAAACCCATTAATTAGTTAACTAATTAATTAATTCAATTAAAGATGCAATTTACAAACATGGTAATTGAAATCACAGAATTACATAAACAAAATTATATTCCCGACCATGGGAATTGAAAATTAGACCACCCAACTCAAGGTTGTCGATGGACGTTACCCAAACAAAAAATTCCCAATTTGAGGGTTAAAAAATCTTCATCTGCATCAAGAAAGAGAGAAGATAGACATATGCATCCCAATGGGGAAGAAATTACTTACCAACTGAGAGACAATCCTTCAAATAGATCTTTTATTTTTCATGTAATAGGATCAAGGAGCATTAGAATCCTCTTAGGAGCTTCAAAAAACATAATAATAGGTTTAGGGTCGAGTGTTAGAGAATACAGTTTAATACCAGGGTGTTCAAGAATTTTTAGTAATTTTTTACAGGATTAAAAACCCATGTGGATGATTTTTGGGGCTGGAGCACACAGTTTTCTAAACCATGCTCCATAACTATGTGCCTCAGCTTAGGGGTCACAAAATTTCTACATAGTGTAACATGGTTTTAAAAACCTTGTGCCAAATATGAAAACCCCTCTTTTTGAGGGTTCACGATTTGCTAGGGTGGCCAATCGGTTTGGGAAAACCATGCACCAACCACGCACTACCCAAATTCCCCAAAAAACCATAGAGATTTACCTGAACATACCCAAGAAAATCCTCAACAAAAGTATGGTAAAAATAAGGATAAAAGAATAATTGAAAATGATTACATGGCATCTTCAAAAGGTCTATATCATACACATCATGCATTTTCAATATGTCTTTCGAACATGAATCATATGTGCATACATCCACATTACAAATATTTTTCAAATCTTTTATTTGGGGTTGAATGTATACATCTATATCATAACCAAGATCAGAAGGTCCAAATATGATTATATTCATGGAAGTGAAATGATTGTTCATACACATCCATGGAGGATGGTTATTAATGCATAAGAAAAGATTCCATGTTCTATGTGGTGTAAGCATATGCCCAAACATATTAAAATCATCACATGATATAACTAACCTCACATTATGCATGATAGATGAAAAATTAGGATACCGAGCTTCAAATTCCTAACATGTAATTCCATCCACAAAATGAATGAACTCACTAATATCCTTTATTATCCCAATATCATGAAATCCCAGATTTATTCCTATTTCTTCAAACATGAAAAGATTCCAGATATTGGGAATCAATGTCAAGGTGAGAATTACTTTATATAGAATAAGGGATAGTGTTTCATTATCATTTTTCTTCCATCAGGATGTGCCACATTTTTTAAAATCATTTTCTTTGGTAGTTTCCTCCCAAAATAATCTACAATATTTCGGGAAACCATGAGGTTTTTTTAAAAAATTATATGTTTATCATCGAACATCCACACTATATAATGGTTTGAGGGAATATATTCATCATATGGTACTAGTTACTTAAAAAGAATAATGAATATAACCAATATTATCATTTTCATTACATGCATCATGTGTGCTTATATATAAGTCTTATTGGGTCTATATAATTTCTTTCTCATGATGAAGAATAAATGAAACTCATCATCTAATAAATTACCCAATACAGTCCACTCATTTAGATCATGAACATTTTGATATTTCATTTTCTCCACATTGTGATACCAAGCACAGTTTTTTAGTCTAAAAACTATATTTTTTTATATGGTAGATAACTTATTCATGACTTAACCATGGTCTCACAACACAATTATAACACGGGAAGTGTATATGACCACTATATGAAGCATTATTAAATGAAAAATCTAAAAATCTCTGAAAATTGTTTTGAAAATTTCTTGATATATGATCAGTTTCTTATGTCCAAATTATATTCATTCTATAAAAAATTTTTATATCATATCATTAAATAAATTTAATAATATTGAAGTTAAAAGGAAAATATATTTAAGAAAATGAGAATTTTTAATTTTATATTAAACCATGACTAACACACTAGTATATATGAGAATCAAAATATAAAAGACAACAAAATAATATATATATATACAATACTATAAATATAAAACCATGATATTAAATTCCTTTATATAAAGGAGAATTAACTTTACATAAAATTAAACAAAATGGTTTTTATAATTGTTGTTTTTATTTTTTCTCTTATCATATTATCTTTTTAACTTATGTTATTCTTATTCTAAAAAATCATGTATAAAAGATTACAATTTCTAGGTAATCATCTCCTATTTCACATATAAATTATGAAGTTAGTTTGGATAGATCCATAATTAGTGATATATAATATTGAGGGGTGTTATAGTGATACCCTCTATGATTTACTAATCATCCCACATGAATTGTAGTTTTTTCTATCTATAGTTTGGTATACATCCCCTTTATGTATAATATATTAGCCTTTTTCATACTTTTCAATGGTTATATGGTATTTTTAATAAACAATTTATCTACAAAATATATTTTTAGACATAATATTATATAATAGTTTAAAACACTAATATTTAGTTTGAATATGAAATTTCAATATGCTTGACTCATTATAGTTTGAAATCAGTTGTCTTTGTAATGATTAGATTGAATATACTTACATTTAACTGTGAAGATTTATCATCAAGTATCACATGATTCTATATAAAATACATTGAATAATAGAAATAAGTGGAAGTGGTATTTGGGATAAGTATGGTAACAGAAAATATTATTGTAAGTATGTGAAAATTTGAGTGAAATGAAAATATATGTGATAAAATAGATGAAAATTAAAAAAAAGTGGAAAAAAAAAATTAAAATTGTGCCTAACACAAAGCACATGAAGAAATGGTAATGTTTAAACAATGTGTATATATGATAAAATAGTGACCGAGTGAATAAATTAACGATAAAAATATTTAAATTTAAAAATTAATACTAAGGGGGATACATTTGACTTGGGTTTCTTGAAATGTTTTTCAGGACATAAGTTTTTATTATAGGATAATCATACCATTTCTAAAGTAAGCAGTTTTGATAGAAAGTAAGTACTATATTAAAAAATATAATTTTCAAATTTTATTTTTAAATTATTATTACCTATAATAATATAGGTAGTTTGGTTTAATATATGTAATTCTATTTTGTAACAATCAGAGATTTTTTGAATTATTTTTTTGAATTAATTTATCCGTTTTGATATTTTTCATTTCACAAAACAATGATATTAGTTTATTTTATATTGAAGAACTATATTGGGGATGAATTATATGAAACAAAAAGTTAACCATGAACTAAAAACAATATAAATTTTAGCTTGCTCTTCATAGAACACCAACTTACTCTTACATTACATGAAACAATGACCTTCCTCGATGACATACATAACACACAAAATAGAGTTTTACCAAACAACAGTATTTCATTAAAACATTTCATTATAATATTATAAGATATAACCAAGATATCATATTAGATATTATGAATAGTATTAACTAATTAATGAAAATATATGGTTTACACAAATATAATATAATTCATAGGTTACCAATTAATTTGAAATGAATATGAAAACTGATTTAATATAAAAGGAATTATTATTATTTTTATGGTCATAAAAATATTTTACCATTATAAATTAAATTAAATATAATTAGTGAGTAAAATAAATTTAATATATATATATATATATATTATATTTTCAAAAAAATATTTTTTATGTTAATTCTATATATTTTATAGACATAAGATAACAACAAACTTAATTTTATTCTTAAAACCCTATATTTTTTTTATAAAGGTATTTTTACTTCCTTTTAATGCCGAACCCATTTTAAATAAATTTTTTAAATATTTTATAGATATAATATGTCAAAATAAACTTCTTATTTGTATGTGAAACAAAAAATTTAGTTTAGGATAAATTTCTGATAATTTTTATAATGTTTTATTTTTTAATGAATAATGAAAAATACTGAATTATAGTTCAAAAATATTTTTTCATATAATTTATTTATATGTTAAATTACTTTTTAAATTGGTTTAATAGTTTAATTATATAATATTATTAATAATTAATCCAATTTATTTTGTTGAAAGAGATTTAATTTTCAAATTATATACAAAATCCTAGAAAACATTTGAACATTTTTACTTTAAAAACCCGCATTGTTGACCCGATCTCGAGATTAAATTTAAATTAATTTCTTACACATCTATGATTGGAATTTGGGAAAATTTATTCTGTATTTGAATTAGAAAAATTTATAATGTATAATAGTTTCAAATTTATTTTTTACCCAAACTATTAGTTAAATAAAATAAAATTAATAACATCAATTGAGGTAAAATTTAGGTTAACAAAGGACTAAACATTAAATTTAAGACGCAAAATGACCTAGAAACTTATAAAATATCCATTTTATGGCCATATTTAGACCCTATAATCACTTGGATATAATTTTGACCATTATTGGATCCACTTTCCAAGGTAAAAACGTGGGTGGAATTCCCTTTCCCAAAATTAACTAGAGTGCCACTCCTCCTACACTATAAAAAGAAAAACACTCTATCCCTTCCTCACACCACTCAACCCACATTGGCTTGAAAAAATCTAAATAATAGCTTCCCAAAAACTCTATATTACTCCTCAAAACATCCATTAGGAGGAAAAAAATTCATGGAATCATTTTGGCACAAACGAAAAGTAGATACCTGATTAAGAGGTAACGTCTTCTTTCAAGATCATTTCTTTTATTTTCTTTCTCTACCCCCTCCACTCTCTTTATTACATGGTTGTTTAAAAAACAAGTATCTTAAATATAATTGGATATTTTAATTATATGGTTTATACCGAAACATTCACACACATTAATCTAATATGTAAAAAACATATTGTTTATGTGTATGGCGAACTGTCACTTTACTAAACGATGATTGTTCATTTTACCATTACCACCTCTCATGAAGGAAAATATGATGGAAAATATATTTATATATGTCATATATTATATTTATTAAGTCTTTAATATTATATATTACTCATAAAACAAATATCTTTTTGCTTCCCATTTGGAATAAATATTATAATTTCGTTTGAGGATGTGTGGATTACCGCCCCCTCAAAGTGACATGATTCATTCTCACAATACATGGAATGTATTAATGTGGATTTTATAAAACTTATATGATATATATAACATTATAATGATTATTAAATGATATTATATGCATATATACAAATTTTTTCTTTTCTTTCTTTCTTTTAATACGACAGTATAAACGGAAACAACGTTCATGCGTACGTACAGTTTACTGTCTCCATGAATAATGTTTTCCATTTCATAATTATATATTATAAAAATTAATATAATAAAAATATAATAAATATAAATGATATTTAAATCATGTTTTTCATTCTTGAAATCATGATACAATTATAAGGATCAAGTATGTAACAAATCAAGAAACATACGAAGAACAAAGCGAATATTACCCAAAATAAAACTTTTACCTAGGATTGTTAACAAGAGGGTGATATAAGGTCATAATCAACCCATATATGGTATTAGAAATAATAATATGATTCTGTAAAATTTTTATAAAAAATTTATATATATTATAGATGTGGTTTGAATGAGTACAACAAGAGTCAATCCACAAGGTAAGAGAATTTCATCTCACTTTTTCATTTCTGTGAGATAAATGTTTTATTCACCACCCATTCATTTTGTGGGGTGTTCATAATTCCCATGGATGTATTATATGATTGTTATACATAAACTTAGGTGTATTTAAATATATATTTTATGATATTTCTTTTATGGTATTTATCTTTCAATAGTTACAAAACTAAGAAAATTAATTTTGTCTCAATTTTCCTTTTCTAAGACGCATGACATGTTTTGCAACTATATTTTCCCACGAGGAGTATATACATACTATGAAATTTTATATAATGAATCTTAATATATTAATTATATTTTAGGCATCATGTAATTTCATTTTCTCAAATAGGGATTATGGTCTAAATTTACCAAGTGTAAATTGTCTATTGAAACAATCTCATCACTTTTTGAGATTATATATATTTATATTTCCTTTGAGGAAATATTATGATCCATATCTTAATAACACTCATGAATTTTACTATTATTTGGTTATTAATTATCTATTCATGTATTCTTACTATTTTTACACTCTTCGGTACATAATTTAGTTAATAAAGGGTTTCTAAGAAAGCCCAACTTTACCCTCTCTTAGTCAGAAATGTGTGTTCCTTGAAAACAATTATTTTTAAAATGGGTTTCCAAGAATATTATGCAATTATTGTAAAATATTTAAAAATAAATTTTTACCCTTTTTTATTTAATCAATGTTTTCAAATTAATATTCTTGTCTATTTCTAATAGAGGATTTTTTTAGCATTTTTACCATGAAAAAGGAATGTTCTTTTTTCCTCGTATGACATGTATGAATTTACCAACTATCAATTATTTGAAGAGTTTTTTTTCATATTTAAAGGGATAATTTTTAAGAAATTTTTTTCGAAATATATTTTCAAGGAAATGGCTTTTAATGTTTTTTTAATATTCTTTTATATTTTTTTAAGGAAAATGGTTTTAAAAAGGATTTATGTTTTAAATAGATTTTTTCCATAGAAGCAAGGGTATTTACCTCAAGAAATGTTTTCAAATTATCCTTCTAAGTTATTTTCCATCTAACATTATATCTATGGATGTTACTTATTCCCTTATAGTAAATGATCCAAATATTAAATTTATACCTTTTCTTGAATGTTTTATTTGTTATGGAATGATGCTTAAGACACCCATTTCACTTCTACAATTTTTATGATTTTCAAACCCAATTTTTTTCATGGGATATTGTTTCATGAAGTGATTATGAAACTTCTATTCTTTTATAGGTAATCATGTGATTAAATGTTAACGATACCCATTTCATTTCATTAGTTACAATTTTATTTGTTTAAAACCTATCTCTTTTTATGGGAAATGATATGATGCGAGTTTTATTATCTTGTGGAACATGTATAAATGATTTTATTATAAGATGGGTGAGACCCATATCTACCTATAATCTGTTGGGTAATGATATGTTTCATATGATATTAAAGGGTGCATGGGTTATATTCCAATTCTAAAAACAAGATGGTATATGGGCTTTAGACCAAGCCTAAAAACATGAAGGCACATGGGTTGTAGCCTGGGCCTAAATGTGTGGGGGTACATGGGATGTATCCCATGAACAAAAATAATAAGGTGTATAGGTTACAGCCCAAGTCCAAAAAAAAATAAGGTACATGGGATGTAGGCCAATCCTGAAATCAATAAGGTACACATGTTGTATCCCAATCTTGAAAATAAAAAGGTACACAGGTTGTAGTGAAATCCTAAAAATACAATGTACATGTGTGATAGCCCAAGAATAAAAGTAAGAGGGAACACTGGTTATAGCCTATTCCTAAAAACAAGAAGATATATGGGTTTTATCCCAATACTAAAGACCAAAAGGTACATGGGTTGTAGCACAATCCTAAAATTAAGAGGTTATAGTAGATGTTATCCCAATCCTGAAGAAGGTACACGAGTCGTAGATCAAGACTTACATGTTATAAAGGTCATAGTAGGTATCCTTGACATAAGATTTTATATTCGTAAATGCATGCCACAAATTCTATGTCTTATTACTCAGTTACAATATCATGTCTTGTGATTTTTATTTCCATATGATTTATCTCTTATGAACGAGAAATATTTATCCCATTACAAATGTTTATGATCTTTGATATGTAGGGTATGATCATCTGATGTTATGACCATGTTCGCATACCCCCAATGTTCATGTTTATGCTTACCTTCTCCCTTGTTTACCCTTACTGAGCATCTGAGCTCACCCCTTTTAATGTTTACTTCCCTAGGTTATGAAGATACATTTTATGTATAATTTTTTTATGAGGGGTTCATGTCTTGGAGAACCTAGTGGGAGAAAATGTAGATCTATTATATACTAGTGCTTGGGTTTCATTGTTTTGGAAGTCACTAATATAATACTATATTTGGGCATTCATTTGAATTTTTTTAAGTATTCTGAAAAGTTTATCTAATGTGAATGTATGAAAATCAATGTTTTATATAGTTGGTATTAGAAAAAATAAATAGTTATACATTGGAAACTAGGATGAGAAAACTTTAGTGAGATCCCAATGTATATTTATAAGTATTTTTTTAGGGATATATCTATGTATAAGTACAAGGATGAGTCAATGTTTAGGAAAACATCCTGGAATTTTGGAAATGGATGGAGTGAGTGGTTTCATAGAAATAAATCCCTGTGTGGATACTATAAGTAGATGTGTCTTTGGAATAGTTGTAACAAGGGGGTAAAAACTACAATAAGATGTCTAGGGTAAGACTCATGGAAATCTGGAACACGGCAACGAGCCTTGATACACACCTAGTTTGACTCTCCCAAGGGACATTCATTGGGAATTCACAAACACTTCTGGAAACATTAGGAAGGATTTAAATAGAGTTTGACTATGAATAAACTAGGAAAAACCTATTGTTTCATAGATTAAAGAAGTGTGATCCATGATTTAGTCACCCTATAAGTGATTTTTCATGATTATATGGTTTCCCAATATGATAAATGTTTCTCACACCATTCCATGTGGATTTATTTAATGGAGAGAACTTGAAGGATCATGGTTCACATTTAATTTTTCAGATGTTGAATGTGTGGGAATTATGTTAATCTATTTACAAATTTTAGATCTCATAAATATAATTAAGAATGTGTTCGGAGTATAGGTTATAATTGTGAAGATAAAGAGACCTCAAATGACACATGAAAGGTATGCGATGTTCTTCCAATATTTTTTATATTAAACATAAGAAGTAGGAATAGATTTAGTTTGAAGAACCTTAAGACATAATTCATATTTCATATTCAAGTAAACATGTATTAAGTAATAATTTTATGAAGCCTAAATAATGGTTTAAGAATTATGTTGTATGAATGAAGGATTTATGTTTTGTAATTCAAAGATTATGTTATATGAATCATGAAATATATGAGTATGTTTAGTATAAGTTTTCATTAACATTTGATAAGGACATGTTGAATGGTGATGAAGACATAGAAAAATGGTTTCATGGAATGGTGATATTTTTATTAAGGGAACAATCCCCTTAATTAATGCCTTACATTGAGATAATGATATTTGGATAAAGATATGTTGGATATGAAAAAGTTAATTGAATGATACTAATTACCAAGGAACTGATTATTGATAAATTGTTCTATGTTATTATGTATGAAGTTGGAAACTTCTTGGATTGAAATAATATATCTAGTAATCATTAGAGTAAATAATCATGAATAGTTTCCAAAATGATTTATCTTAGTTATGTTTATTACCATATTTCAATAGAATATATTATTATGGTATTCACTTGTTTAGAATATGATAAATATGTGGTAATTTTTTATATATGGGGGATCAATGTTAAACATAGTTCATGAATTTATTTCTAAAAATTTGAATTTTCATCTTTTAGAAGGGTTATAAGGTTATCAATTTATGTAAAGTTTAAGTTAAACTTCAAATGAAGTCAGTTATATTAAATTTTTATCCCTCCATATGATGATTTATTCTTATTGGATAGAATGTTAAAAATAATTTTTTTTAATGATAACTGATTACAAATTAGATGGCATATAATGGATCTCATGATCAGTTAGTAATTTAGGAATGAAAAATTCACCTTACTTTTTACAGAAAGAGGCAAAGTGGACCATTGAAAAATAAAGGGTGACAATATTCTAAAATCATGAAAGTATATATTTTCATGAAAATTATTAAAATTTAGGAAAACAGATTTTGAACCCAAAAAATTTCCTAGTTCTTCCATTTTTAATGAATCAAGTGTTCCCTTAGATAATCACATATTTTTTTATTTTTGATTGTTAACTTTCTCTAAAACAACTTATTTATCACTCTCCATAAGAACATGATAGTAATATTTCTGTTCCATATCAATTTTTTCACTTCCCACCGATGTTCTTGTATGGGTAAATATATTTATATGTTACTTTGGTTAACAGTTAAGTTACTTACTTTTCCTTTTAAGGGATGTTTTAGTATTCATTTTTATGATGTGGGTTTAAATGAATGAAACATTCATGTATTAAACTTTTGATAACCCAGAAGAATTTCAAGGGTGAAAATCATTTTAATTGGGGTATAATGTAACACCCAAAGACTTTGGGAATAATGTTTTTCAAATTAATTTAGCCTTTTTTTATATTTTTCATTTCACACAACACAAAAAATATTTTATTTTATATTGAAGCACTATGTTTGTATTGTGTTATACACAACACCGAGTTAATATTGAACTACATGCAACATAAATATTACCTTTCTCTATATAGAAAACTAAGGTTTTCTTGCATTACACAAAATAATGACTTTTCATGATGGCTTGTGTAACACACAAGACTGAGTTTTACCGGGAAATAGTATATCATTAAAATGTTATTATTTAATAAATAAGTTATAACCAAGCTATTAAATTATAAGTTATGAATAATAATAACTAATTTATGATAATATATGGTTTAAAAAAATTTATTATGATTTTATATGTTACCAATTAAATAGAAATTAATTTTAAAACGAATTGAATATAAAAAAAATATTTTTATTTTTATGATAACAAAGTTATTTTAACCTACTAAATAAAATTAAATAAAATTATTGAGTGATATTAATATAATATATATGTAATATATTCTGTCAAATATTTTTTATATTCATTAATTATATTTTATATACATAATATAATATCAAACCCAATTTTATCCTTAAAACCCAATATTTTTTATAAAGGTACTTTTACAACCATTTAATGAAGAACCAATTTAAATCCAGTTTTTAAAAGTTATATAGATTTAATATGTCAAAATAAACCTCATATTTATATTAAAAACATAAAAATTCACTAAGGATAATGTTTTGTCATTTAATGTGATTTTTCATTTTTTAATGAATAGTGAAAAATAATAAATATTAGTTCGAAACTTATTTTTCATATAACTTTTATATAAGGTTAAATTAAATATTAAATTTATATTAATGTCTAATTAGATAATATTTTCATCAATTAATCCAATTTAGGTGATTGGACTAATTTCACATTGAAATCGGAGATAAAAACATAGCAATCTTTTGAACATTTTCACCTTAAAAATCTTGATTATCAACCTGATTGGGGGATTGAATTTAAATTAATTTATGAAAATTTGGAAAATTGGATTCCATATTTGGAAAAAACATAATTTATAATGTCCAATTAGGTCAAAATAGTTTTTTACCAAAAACATTAGTTAAATTAATTAAAATTAATTACATCAATTAAGGTCAAATTAAGATTAACTAAGGACAAAACCATAAATTTATGACCCAAAAAGACTGATAAAATTTCCTAAGTTCCATTTTATAGAAATATTTAGACCCTAAAATAAATTTTATCAAATTTTGATCATTATCGGATACAATTTCTGTGAAAAAATTTACGTGAAATTCCCTTTCCAAAAATTTTCAAGAGTGCCGCTCCTCCTCTACTATAAAAGGAAAGCAGTCTACCCCTTACTTACAGATCTAAATATAATTTTTCTAAACCAAAATCTTCAAAAATAGCTCCCAATAATCCCAACCTTTATCCTTGAATCCTCCATCTGAAAATAAAGCAATCCAATGATTCCTTTTGACACAAACCAAGAGGAGTTACCTAATCAATAGGTAAAGTCTTCTCTCAAGTTCCATTCATTAATTTATTTCTCCAACCCTCCACTCTCTTTATTACATGATTTCATGAAAAAATAATATTAAATATACTATTATTTTTAAATTATATGGGTTTGACATGTACTTACAAACATATCTATATAATGGGTAATTAACATAATGTTTATGTGTACAGAAAACTGCCAACTCACTAAATGATGATTGTTCATTTTTCCATTACTGCCTTTCAAGGTGGAAATTATGATGGAAAATACATTTTTATATTTCATATATTTTATTTATTATGTATTTAATATTATTTATTCCTTTTACATCACATATATTTTTTACTTTCCATTTTCTATAAATATAATAATTTCATTTGAGGAAGTGTGAACTACTGCCCCTCAAAACAATGTGATTTGTTCAGACACTACACGGAATTTATTAAGGATGTGTTTAGTGAACATGTATAAAATATATAAAATTATAATTATATATAAATTAAATTATATACATATATTTCATTTTCTTTATTTCTTTCAATATGACAAAAAAAACGATAGAGCGTTCATGCGTACATACGACTTACCATCTCAATTGTTGATGTATTCTATTTCATACTTCTATATTCTATAGATTAATATAATTCAAATATACGGAATATAAATTAAATTTATATAATTTTTTAAATTCTGGAAATCATGATATAAGTTTAAGGACCTAGGATATAACAAATTAAGATGCATGTGAAGAACAAATTGAATATTACCCAAAATGAAAAAATAACATAGGATTGTAAAAAAGTGTGTAGTATATGGTCATAATAAAAAAAATATGGTATTATATATAAGAATATGGTTCTTTATTTATTTATAATAAATATTTATTTATTATACAGGTGGTTTTAATGATTACAATGAGAGTCATGACACGAGGTGAGGGAATTCCATCTCACTTTTTATTTATGTGAGATACATGCTTTATTCACCACCCATTCCTTTTGTGTGGTACGTATACATAACCTAGATGTATTATATTTTTCTTATAACTAAAATTATGGGTATTTAGATATCCATTTTATGATATTTCTATAATTGGATTTATGTTCCAAATTTTATCAAATCGGTAAAGTGATTTTGTCTCAATTTTCTTTTTTTGAGACACATGTCCTGTTATGAACCTATATTTTTTCATGAGGTGTATATAATTCATTTTAAATTTTATATAATTAATCTTATTATTTTCATTATATTTTATGCTTTATTTAATTTTATTTTCTTAAATAGGGAGTATGGTCCAATTTTACCAAGTTGTAAGAGTTTTTTGAAACAATCTCATCACTTTTCAAGATTGTTTATGATTATTCTTACTTTGATGAGATATTATGAAGTTTCTCGTAATAAAACTCATGATTTTTATATCCTCTATTTATTCATCATATATATTCATGTATTGGTACCATATTTACACTCTCTTGTACATAATATAGTTAAGAAAGTGTTTTTAAGAAAGCCCAACTTTACCCTTTCTTCGGTGAGAAATCTGTGTTCCATAAAAACAATGTATTCTAAAATAGGTTTCCAAGAATATTGTACTATTGTAATAAAATATTTAAAATTAATTTTTAAATTTTTGTTCTTTTACCAATGTCTTTAAAGGAATCTTACTTTCTCTTTATGAATGAGGCATTTTTCTAGCATTTTTACCGTGCAAGAGGAATGTTCTTCTTACCTTGTACGACATGTATATATTTACCCGCCGTTAATTCATTGATGATTTATTTTATTTTTTAAATGGTTAATTTGGACAAAAAAAATTAAAATATATTTTCATTGACATGGTTTTACATTTTTTTGAAGCTTCTTTTAATTTTTTTAAGGATAATTTTTTTCAAATGGTGTATGTTTCAAATATCCTTTTCAATGAATAAAGTATATTTACCTCAAGAAAAGGTTTTAAAATATGATTCCAAGTTATTTTCAATCTAAGATAATATTAATTTATTTTACTCATTACCTTATTGGAAATTATCCAACTATTCAATTCATATTATTTCTTGAATTCTTTATATTTTGATGGAATGATTCTTAAGTCCCCCATTTCACTTTCACAAGTTTTATTCTTTTGGAACCCGCATCATTTCAATAGTAATGATTTCATGAAGTGATTATGAAACCTATCTCTATTCACAGGTTATCATGTGATTAAATGTTAATGATATCCATTTCATTTCATGGATTATGATTTTCTGTTTAAATATCCTATATCTTTTTATGGGTCATGATGTGATGAATGTTTTATCACATTGTGGAACATGTATGAATGATTTTATTATGATATGGGTGAGATCTATATCTCTATCCAAGGAATTTTGAAATGATAAGTTGTATATGATCTCAAAGGGTACATAGGTTTTAGCCAAAGCCTAAAAAAGGTATATGGGTTTTATCCCAATCCTAAAAACAAGAATATACATGGGTCATATCCCAAACCCTAAAACATGAAGGTAGATAGGTTGTACCCCAAGACCAAAAATAAGATGGCATACGAGTTATAGCCAAATACTGAAAACAAGAAGGTACATGGGTTGCAGCCCATGCATAAAAACAAGAAGGTACATGTGTTTTATATCAAGACTAAAAGTAAGAGGGTATATGGGTTGTAACCCAATCCCGAAAAACAAAAAGATACCGAGGTTGTAGCCTAATCCCAAATTCAAGAATTTTCATTGTTTGTAGCTAAAGCCTAAATGTAAGAAGGTACATGTGAAGTTATCCAAAGCTCAGAGTAGGTACAAGAGCCATATCCCAAGCCTAACATGTTATAAAGGTCTTGGTAGGCATCCTTGACATAAGATTTTATATTCTTATATACATGCCATGATTTCTATGTATTATTCCTCAGTTATGATTTCATGGCTCATGAGGTTATTTCCATATGATTTATGTCTTATGAACTATCACGAATTATCCCATAACTCATGTTTATAATCGATGATATCCAGGGTATGATCTTCTAATGTTGTGATCACATTCTCATACCCCTATGTTCATGTTTATAATTAAATGTCTCCCTTGTTTACCCTCACAAAGAATTTTTTCTGACCTCATTTTATGTTGAATTCCTCTAGTTATGAAGATATACATCATGTATGATATGTTTAAAAGGGATGATTGTATTGGAGAACCTAGTGGGAAACAGTTCTGCTCTCTTATGTACCAGTGTCTACATTTCCATGTTTCCAAAGGAACTTGTAACACCCCAAGCATCCATGGTACGCTTCTCATTGAATAATAGAGCAGCGTGTGTTGTACGCAACCTCGAGTTTTAACACACCATGACCAATCAAAATAGCCATTATGAATAGTAATATCCACTTTTTGAAATTATATATATTTTATATTTCAAAATGGACTTCATTTTTTGGATTCGGAATATCGAAATTATCCTAAGTTGATTTTTTGGTATTTTTCTGAGAACATCCAATTTTTTTATGAATAGTGAAAAATACTTAAAAACAAATCTTTTAATAAAAATAATTTATAGTGATAAATCATAATATTGAGTGGTTTTAAATTATAATTAGAATATATTTTTACAATTTTATCCAATGGTGTTCATTATAATGAATTTCACTTTGAAGTTGGACATAAACAATTGTCAATCTTTTGATATATATTGTTTCTTAAAAACACGCTATTTGTTGTGACAGTGGGAATTAATTATAAAAATAATTAATGAAACTTATATTTTTGGAATTTTTTAAAATAGACATCATTTTTGATTTCAGAATATCAATTATAGCTTAGGGTGAAATTTTGGCATTGTTCTGAAAAACTTCAATTTTTGATGAATAGGGAAACCATTAAGAGGTAGTTAAAAACCTAATTGTTCGTTTAAATGAAACATTACCACTTCTGTGATTTGATTTTCAAAATTCCAACATACATGGTTGTCATTAGGAAGTAAAATGTGGTTCAATGGGATTAAAATAATTTTTGGTGAATAGTTACTTTTAAGTCTAATTAATCGCGATTAAAGATAATTAGTGAAATTTAAGGTAAAGATAATGTTATAATAATATTAAATGACCTTGAAAATGTCTTACCCCTATTTGATGAGTCATTTCCGACCATGAAAATCCATGGGTCAACTTGGGGACCCGATGGAGCCACTTTGGTAGGAAAATGAGATTAAAAACTTTTTATTTAATGTTAAAATAAAAATGTCACAAACATGAGTTGTTTTACTAAAACAATTTTTAATTGAGGTTATACAAGTCATCGTTTTTACTATAAATATTCATTAGAAAGCTAAAAATATTTCTTACATCATGATATTTTTTTATAATTTTTATACATTAAATAAATTAAATTATTTATGACACCATGATGATGTAGCGATTACCTCATTATTTATCGATTTAAATAAAATGAAAAGATAATGTAAAATCTAAGACCTAAACATGTAAAAAACCTATTGGATGGGTGTATTTAAAACTCCTATCATCTTATCCTGGAAAAATAAAATTTTGGGACCTTTTAAATCCAAAAATCATTTTATGATAAAGCAACCTTTTATAACTTTCCAAGAGTGCCCCTCCTCTCCTCTTATAAAAGGCCCCCACCTCTACCACCTTACCCATGCCTCTAAAGCCTTTGGATCAGCCATACCATGACCATTTTTTCTCTCCACATCCCACTCTTACTCTTAGAAGCCTCACTTTGGGCATATGTCTTCCCAAATAATCCTTTGAGCTCAAATCAAAAAGAGTTACTCGTTTTAAAGGTAGTATGTTCTCTTGTGTTCTTATGTTTTATTTTGCTTCTCCAAACCCCTAAACTTATTCTATTCATTTATTTTGTAACTAAACCAGTATCATAAATATACTATGTTGTTTTTATAACAAGGATTCGAGTAACACTTACACACACCTACATCTAATGGTTAAAGAACATACTGTTTCTGTGGATGGTGAATTTCTGCCTCACGAAATAATGATTGTTCGACACTCATATAACACATTCAAAGGTGGCCATTAAGATGTTAGTATATTTATATATGATATATAATATATTTATGTTTTACTTAAACTTCTGTATTTTTCATTTACTGCATACCTTTATGGTTTCCATTATTGGTAAACATGATATTTTCATTTTAGAAAGTGCGGACTATCGCCCCCTCAAAGTGATTTGAATCGTTAATGCTGTATGTGGGATGTATAAAGGATGAAGTAAATGGTATTATACATTATATTATACTGGAATTATTATATACCTTTATATAATTATTATTTCATTCCATTAAATATGAAATAGAAATGAAAGTAGCGTTCATGCGTACGTACGGCTTGCCGTCTCCATGAACAGTGCATTTCATTTCATACCTCTAAATGTTACGTAATATTATGAATGAATGTATATAATGGATATATATGATATATATGATATCTACCTCATGAATATAATTCTAGAGATAATGGAAATTCTACCACACAAACAACTTGTAATTATAAGAAGTTTATTGTTGACTCAAGTACCAAATATCGACAAAATGACCGTTATTAACTTAGATAATTACATAGTATTAATAACATGGTAATAAGTGATATAAAAAGAATAATGAACTTGAAAAAGGATCTTAATCAAGTATAAATTAACTCTAGTTTATTATTCAGGAGATTAAAGAGCGATCGAGTCAAGTCGGACACGAGGTAAGGGAACTTCTTAACCAAATTTCCGTTCCTTGGGTTAATCTCCTACTTTAAAATTATGTCATTATATTATTATGTCCTATCTTGTATTTGTACTTTATTTATGCGTACTTATAGTGAATACACATAATAGATCTATTTTATTTAAAAAAATGATCTTTGTAAGGGAACTTCATAACCCAATTTCTGTTCTTTGGGTTAATCTCCTACTTTCAAATTATGTCATGATATTATTATGTCATATCTTGTATTTATAGTTTATGTATGTGTACTTATAGTGAATGAACATAATAGATCTATTTTATTTAAAAAATGATCTTTTTAAAGGACCTCGTCTCAATCTCCATTCATTGAGGCATATTTTATTTTATACACAAATTTCTATTATACAGTTTATAAACACCTTTGACTTTTACTTTTATTCAAAAGTGATATTTTTATACGAAGCATTTTTACTAAACGGAAAAAGGAATGTTTTGTCGTACGTATGCAGTGACAATGACGTCTCTGCTGCCGTGACCATTATTTGAATTTCGTCTTCCTCTACAAGCCATAAGTTTTTTTTAAATGAAAAATAAATACCAAGTTTTAATTTTCTTTTATTTGGGTATTGAAAATGGTTTTGATAATGTTTTTATTATATCAATGTGTTGTATTCATATCTTGTGATTGAAATGTGGAAATTTTATGTTTCCATTATGCATGATTTATGTGATATGATTATGTTATAGTTTGTGATATGTTTAAACCTATTCATCTGAGAAATGCATTGGACTTAATAAGTGACGGGTGGAGCCCGCTATAGCTCCTCGATGCATCGGCAGGTCTCACGAGACAATCTAGTGTCTTAGCATGAGGCCTTTACAAAATCTTTTTTTTAGTCTTTGCAGGAGGTATTGGCTATGTGGGTATGATAGTCTGACATTATGCATTCCATATTTATGAAAGTGGTTATTGATATTTCATGTGATTGTTCGACCAGTAGAATATCCATGTGAATTAGTAAATGGAATTATCTCATTTTACATTTGCCATATTATGTTGAAGTTCAAGTTTTAAAAGCTTTTGTTTTAGTTATACATTGCCTTAAATGTTAATGTTTATTTATGAAATCTTCCGCTATATTGTTATCCTTACTGAGTATCTGAGCTCACCCCTTCGAATGTTTTAATTTTTTCAGGATGTGAAGAAGTATATTATGAATGACCTACAGGGATAGTATGAGGGGATATTAATACAAGATGTTGTTGTAGTTTTGTTTTACTTTATGATTTCATGTAAGACTTATGAATGTATCTAGTGTTTCTAAGGCTACTAAACTGATCGGTCTTTTGAAAATTGATCTTTTGTGATCATGCCAATGTTACGCAATAATTCACTGACTCCGGGTAACTGGGGTCGGGGCATTACAGTTGGTATCAGAGGCAGCTTAGTACTAACCTTGGAAGCTAGATTTAGATAAACTCTAATTAGAGCATGTAGCCCTAAGATAGACTTTGAGGATTAGTATAGAAGAACTTCCTAGGATTTTGGTACTATAGAGATTTTATGAGTTTTCCGAGCAATACATCCCTGTCTGGATACGAACAGGTAGAGGTAGCTCTGGCATAGATGTACCAAGGGGTAAAACCCAAAAACACAGCTTTGAGCTAGACTCGAATGGGAATTGGTGCACGACAACGGGCATTGCTGCACTCTTGGTTACGACACTCCCCGGGGATATGCTTAGGATAATTCTCATTTTCCTTACAAACCATTATGAAGGGTTTCTGAGTATATACTTCCTCAAAGAAACATTTCTTTTTATGATTATGGAATATATCCATAAATAGTTCAATTTATGTTAAGTGTTTTACAAGTATGGAATTATGTATTATGATTCATAAACTAGTCTAGTTTATTCCATTGTTTAAAAATAGCACCTTGTGGGAGGAATGTAAACCATATAAATGCATGCACTCCATGTAGGGATTTCCCTCCTGCCCAAGATAGTTATCTTGGAGCTGGAGATACAACTGGTGCTGATCAACTTATCACCATACTGGGACAACTCACTCAGGTTATGAATAATAATCTTACTCGTATGGAGCACCCCGATCCGTAACGTGGAGGATCAATGTTAGACCACTTCATGAGGCAACAACCACCAATATTTAATGGGGGTACAAATCCATTAGTATCTGGGCAATGGATAAACTCCTTAGAGAAAGTATTCCATGCCTCGGGGAGTAGTGAAAGGGAGAAGGTTGTCATGGCAGTTTACCGCATCACTGGAGATGCTGATCAATGGTGGTCATTGATTCAAAACACAAAGGAATATGATGAAGTATCAAATATGGAATGGAGGGAGTTCAAAGATATTTTCCTAGAAAAATACTATCCTCGCGACCATCGAGAAGATATGGAAAGACAATTTTTGAGTCTGAGACAAAAGGAGGATGAGAATGTCGCAAAGTATGAGGCCAACTTTAAAAGGTTAGCGAGGCATGATGTAGATTATATACGTAACCCAATATGTAATATTGATCGTTTATTTTATGGGTTAAAACCATTTCTTCGTCGAGGATTAGTCTCACAAACCTTCTCGTCATACGAAGACACTGTCTCATGTGCTATCAAGACAGAAAAGGAATTCTCTAAATCTTATGACAATAAAGTAAAGTAAGAGAAGAAGAGAATGGTGGATCAAGAGACAGATAATGGGAAAAGGGGAAATAAAGAATTTTCCAGTATGTGATAATTTTTGGAAGAATCAACCTCGTACTTGCCTAAATGGAATGGGAGTTTGTTATAAATGTGGAGCAAAAGGTCATTAGGCGCGTGATTGCAAGTGAAAGAAAGTGGCTATCAATGTTGAATGCTACAATTGTAGAGAAATGGGGCATTATGAAAATGAATGTCTTAAGCTTCAGGGAAACTTACCTTAGAAAAGGCCAAGGGATCAAGGCCAATCTTATGTTGTGACTATAGTTGAAGCGGAATAATTAATGTATTGGTGCTTTTACACTCAAGGATTATATTCTGGTTATAAGAATAATGTGATATATATAAGGATTGTACTGCAGTACTTGTTGTTTCCATTAAGGTTTTAATATGATGAAGGTAATCATATTTTTTTATGTAATAATAAGAGAAAATTTAATTTTTTTGAGGAATCTGATGATATAATTGATTTTGGAATTTAAAGAACTTTTAGAAAAAGTCTGGATAGAGGTATTTTGGACAACTATAAAGGTTGGAATGAATTAAGTTGAACTTTGGATAGTATTGTTTAAGGTTAAAACATTTCTAAAGATTATTTTTGGAATATTATAATACTATACTTTTCGGAAAAGCACAACCTGCAGGTTGGGGGATAACCCGTCGCGTCGGATAAAGCTGCAGGAATCGAACCCGCAACCATAGTGAGACAGGACTTTATTACCTACCACTAGCCTATAGGAAGTCCCTAGTTATTACAAAATAGTTTTCCTAATCTAAATGGTATGTGGAAATATTTGGAACCTTCTAAAATTAGGATAAATAGAATATTTTTGAGTTCTGTTACCATTTGGAGTGAAAGATGGGTTTGTGGTAAAAATTTATTAAAGAATGAAAGTCTAAATGACAAGTAAGTACATTTCCTTACGTTCTTAATAAATCTCTTAAATAAATTCCTCAACTTTATGAAAGGTAACTTAAAACAAAAACTTTGTTGGTTAAATTTTCCAACTGGGGATTCAATGACCATTTAACCAATCACAGGTTTGTGATTTTCTTGTGGTTAACTTTCTCTTAATCATGTTTTCTACAAATCTCCATCAGACCTTGATGGTTTGTTTTTGCTCCATATCTATATTTTCATAGAATCATAGTATGGTCTATCTCGGGTGACCTTTCTAATTCTCTTTCTTTCATTTAATGTTATATTTTTATTAACCTTATTTCCAGTGTGGGTTTTCCACAAAGGTATTTTCTATTTTCAAAGAAAAATTTCAAATTTCGAGTATGAAATTTATTGAAGGAGGGGAGAATGTAACACCCCAAGCTTCCGCGGTACACTTCTCTTTGAATAATACAGTAGCGTGTGTTGTATGAAAATTCGAGTTCTAACACACACCACAACAAATCAAAGCAGCCATTATGAATAGTAATAACTACTTTTTGAAATTTTATAAATTCTATCTCTCCAAATGGACTTCGTTTTTGTATTTGGAATATCAGAGTTATCCTAACTTGAAATTTTTGTAATTTTCTGAGAACTTCCAATTTTTTATGAATAGCGAAAAATACTTAAAAACAACTTTTTTAATCAAAATAATTTATAGTGATAAAATATACTATTGATTGGTTTTAAATTTTAATTAGAATATTTTTTTACCATTTTATCCAATGGTTTTCATTATAATTAATTTCACTTTGAAATTGGACATAAACAATTGTCAATCTTTTGATATATATTGTTTCTTAAAAACACTTTATTTGTTGTGACAGCGGGAATTAATTATAAAATTAATTAATGCAACTTATATGTTTGGAATTTTTTAAAATAGACATCATTTTTAAATTTGTAATATCAATTATATCTTAGGGTGAAATGTTCACATTGTTCTGAAAAACGTCGATTTTTAATGAATAGGGAAACCACTAAGTGGTAGTTAAAAAACTGATTTTTCACTTAAATGAAACATTACCACTTTTCTGATGTGATTTTAAGAAATCTGACATACATGGTTTTCATTACGAAGTAAAACTTGGTTCAATGGGATTAAAATAATTTTCGGTGAGTAGTAACTTTTAAGTCTAATTAATCGCGATTAAAGGTAATTAGTGAAATTTAATGTAAAGATAATGTTATAATAATATGAAATGACCTTGACACATGTCCTACCCCTATAGGATGAGTCACGTCTGACCAAGACAATCCATGGGTCAACTTGGGGACCCCATGGAGCCACTTTGGAAGGAAAATGACATTAAAAACTTTTTATTTAATGTTAAAATAAAAATGTCACAAACATGAGTTGTTTTACTAAAAAAAATTTAAATGGGTATATACAAGTCATATGTTTGACTATAAATATTCATTACAAAGCTAAAAAGATTTAGTAAATCATGATATTTTTTTATAGTTTTTAGACATTAAATAAATTAAATTATTTATGACACCATGATGATGCAGCGATTACCTCATTATTTATCGATTTAAAAAAATGAAAAGATAATGTAAAATATAAGACCTAAACATGTAAAAAACCTATTGGATGGGTTGATTTCGAACTATTATCACCTTATCCTCTAAATATATAATTTTGGGACCTTTTAAATCCGAAAATAATTTTATGATAAAGTAACCTTTTATAACTTTCCAAGAGTGCCCCTCCTCTCCTCTTATAAAAGGCCCCCACCTCTACCACCTTACCCACACCTCTCAAGCCTTTGGATCGACCACCCCTACCCCTTTTGTCTCTCCACGTCCCACTCTTACTCCTAGAAGCCTCACTTTGGGAAGTAGTCTTCCCAAGGAAGCCTTTGAGCTCAAATCAAAAAGATTTACCCATTTTAAAGGTAGTGTTTTCTCTTATGTTCTTATGTTTTATTTTGATTCTACAACCCCCTAAACTCTTTTTATTCATTTATTTTGTAACAACACCAGTATCATAAATATACTAGGATGTTTCTATAATAAGGATTCTAGCTACACTTACACACACCTACATTTAATGGTTAAAGAACATATTGTTTCTGTGGATGGAGAATTTCTACCTCACAAAACGATGATTGTTCAACACTCATATAACACCTTCAAAGCTGGCCATTAAGATGTCACTATATTTATATACGATATATAATATGTTTATGTTTTACTTAAGCTTCTGTATTTTCCATTTATTGCATACCTTTATGGTTTCCATTATGGGTAAACATGATATTTTCATTTTAGGAAGTGCGGACTACCACCCCCTCAATGTGATTTGAATCGTTAATGCCATATGTGGGATGTATAAAGAATGGAGTAAATGGTATTATACATTATATTATACTGGAATTATAATATACCTTTATATAATTCTGATTTTATTCCATTAAATATGAAATAGAAATGAAAGTAGCGTTCATGCGTACATACGGCTTACCGTCTCTATGAACGGTGCCTTTCATTTCTTACCTCTAAATGTTACGTAATATTATGAATGAATGTATATAATGGATATATATGATATATATTATATCTAAATCATGAATATAATTCTGGAGATAATGGATATTCTACCACATAAACAACTTGTAATTATAACAAGTTTATTGTTGACTAAAGTACCAAAGATCGATGAAACGACCGTTATTAACTTAAATAATTAAATAATGTTCATAACATGGTAATAAGTGATATAAAAGGAATAAAAAACTTGAAAAAGGTTCTTAAGAAATTATAAATCATCTCTAGTATATTATTCAGGATGTTAAAGAACGGTTGAGTCAAGACAGGACGCAAGGTAAGGGAACTTCTTAACCAAATTTCTTTTCTTTGGGTTAATCTCATACTTCCAAATTATGTCATGATATTATTATATACTATCTTGTATTTGTAATTTAATTATGTTTACTTATAGTGAATACACATAATATATCTAGTTTATTTAAAAAAATGATCTTTGTAAGGTACTTTGTCTCAATCTCCATTTGTTGAGGCATATTTAGTTTTATACACAAATTTCTTTTATACGGTGTATAAACCCCTTTGACTTTTACATTTATTCAAAAGGAATATTTTTATATGAATCATTTAACGACCAAAATGAATGTTTTTCTTGTCATACGTATGCGGCGACAACGACTTCTCTGCCGCCGTAACCATTATTTGAGTTTCGGCTTCCTCTACAAGCCATAACTTTTTTTAAATGAAAAATAAATACCAAGTTGTAATTTTCATTTATTTTGGTATTGAAAATTGTTTTGATAAGGTTTTTATTATATCAATGTGTTGTATTGATATCTTGTGATTGAAAGGTGTAAATGTTATGTTTCCTTTATGCACGTTTTATGTGATATGATTATGTTATTGTTTATGATATGTTTAAACCTGTTCATATGAGGAATGCATTGGACTTAATAAGTGACGGGTGGAGCCCGCTATAGCTCCTCGATGCATCGGTAGGTCTCATGAGACAAACTAGTGTCTTGGCACGAGGCCTTGACAAAATCTTATTTTTATTCTTGGCACGAGGCCTTGGCTACGTGGGTATGATAATCTGGCATTATGCATTCCATCATTATTAAAGTTGTTATTGATATTGCATGTGATTATTAGACCAGTAGAATATCCATGTGAATAAGTAAATGGCATTATCTCACTTTACTTTTTCCATATTATTTTAAAGTTTAAGTTTAAAAGGATTTTGTTTTAGTTATACATTTCCTTAAATGTTAATGTTTATTTATGAAAGCTTTTTCTATATTGTTATCCTTACTAAGCATCTGAGCTCACCCCTTCCAATGTTTTAATTTTTCCAAGATGTGAAGAAGTATATTATGAATGACCTGTAGGGATAGTATGAGAAGATATGAAGACAAGATGTTGTTGTTGTTTTGTTTTACTTTATGATGTAATGTAATACTTATGAATGTATCTAGAATTTTTAAGGCTACCAAACTAATCGGTCTTTCGAGACTCTATATTTTGTGATCATTCCAATGTTACGCAATAATGCACCGAATCAGGGTAAATGGGGTCGGGGAGTTATAGAACTAAACTAATACGGTCTTTGGGAGTCCATTTAAAAAAATATTTTTAAGTATTCTAAAAATTTTATTTGATGTTAATGTATGAAAAGTGAGGTTCAGTATGTAATTAACCTTCAATGAAGGAAGCTTGCTCTATATTAAAAGTGTGTGTGATTAAAAGTATGGAAGATAATGAGAAATGGTAAACAATGAGTATAGGATATAAAATATGGATCAAGTGAATGATGTAATGGAAACATGACTAAAATTGATAAAACAATTCTAAGGGGAAACATTTTATTTCCATTTCTTGAATTTTTATCATACATAAGTTTTTATGATAGGATAACTGAGCCACTTATAAAGTATGCAGTTTTGATAGTATGTAAGTACAATATTAAATAATTTTATTTTGTAATTTTATTTTTTAAATTAATTTTACTTGTCTTATTTTATGATTTTTAGTTTAGTACCAGTGATTATAATTAACCTTCAATCAAGGAATCATGGGATTCTTTCATAAGAGATCCATTTCTCTAGTTCTTGTAAAATACAAAATTAATAGTGATGATAAAATATTCTATAAGGGTATTTGATCAAAGATGCATAAAAAATAATATAACTACTTGAGATTTATAGAGTGGGAGGGTTTTTTTAAATTTATCTGGTGATGGATTTAAATAAAATTTGTATATATGGAAGAAGATTCTAGTTATCAAGGATGTAACATATAGAGATGGGTGTGTGGTACTTTTTGAGGCATGAAATGAATAATTTAAAATTTTAAAATAAAAAAATGAAATTAATAATATCATAACTCTACAAATATCTAAAAAACAAATAAAATTACTATAATAAATACTTATAGATGTACCTCAGATATATCAAAAAAAATAATAGGTTCATATTAGATTTATATAGAAGTAGAGAGTAACAGAATTTAAAAAATAGATCACTTAAAATCATATTAATAATGAAATTAAATAAAAAATATAATTAAAACTAATATTATTTAAATGAATATCCATTTTAAAAAAATAAACAAGTTTATTATTTTAATCCAATATAAAAAATAAAAATAATCGTTGATAGAAGAAATGAAGTATTTGGAACTTACCAATTTCATATTCTAGAAGAATCAAATGAAAACCTTATGGGAGGAGATATTGATGCAGATGGAAAATAAAATTGTCGGATGTAGGTTTTGGATCTAGTTGGGGGTGAAATGTATGATGGGGAGTACTCATTCTGGTTAAATGGACTTTGGTATACCGATGGTTTTAAAAAACTGTTGGTATAACCAATCTATACCAACGGTTTTTTAAAACTCTTGGAATAACCATTATTTTAAGAGGTTATACCAATGGTTTGCTAAAAATATTGGTATATGATTAAAAAACTAGGATATCCCAATAGTTTTACCAAACCATGGGTATATTCCCAATGATACAGATCTTGTTTCCAGTAGTGTGAAAAGTGAATGCATCGCTCGCGTGTATATGTTGACTACCACCGCAATGAAGCGATACAATTCATTTTCCATCAGGATATTATATGAATGGTTAATAATGTGGGTTTAATTTTTATATATGATATTAATGATATAATTACTCTTCTATAATTATAATATTATTTCTATATTCTTATCTGTGTATCCATTGGAAATAAATAATGATGCTCGAGCATACATATTGATTACTGACTCCATAGAGTGATATTAATTTTTTTTTTCATTTATGCTTTACATTGATGGTAATTAAGAATGATTTAATAAATATATATGATATATATTATATAATAATTATTATATAAAGGTTATTTATAATATACCTTTCTTTTATTCTACCTTTTTGAAAGTGAAAACAAGGTTCATTCAAACGTATGGCCTACTCTCTCCATAATCGGCGAAATTCATTTATTTCACTCTATATTTTACAAATGATCCTAAATATTTAAATAATGAGTAAATATGATGTTTTTATAATAAATAAAATTATATATATGATGTAACCATTATAAATGTACGAGGATCGAAACTGATAAACCAAAACTTACATGAAAACAAGAGAGATGACACATATAAACAATGATTTTAATAAATAATTTTTATTAAAAGGTTATTGAAATGTTATAAGTCGATCATATATCATATTATAAGTTTTAATATGATTCTAATATATAATTATAACAAATTTAAAATTATTATACATTATTTTAATAGAAAAAACAAATAAATTTAGTCATTAGTTCGGGGTTTATTTCTTAATCTTGTCATTATTCAGGATTATTTATTATTAAGTCTCCAAGGGTGGAATTATATTATATTTATATATTAAACCAAATATATTTTCTTATCATATTTTTATTTCTATAAATTTAATATTTTCCTTTCATTTTTCCCGCTTTAAGTACTTAAGAGACTAAAAGAATTGATTTAAGGAAAATTGACTTTATTTCTCTCTTCCATCAAAAATATTTTTCATTACATATTTATGTTCTAAAAAAAGTATCCATGAATTTTTTAAATTTTATAATACGATTTTTAACACCATTTTCCCTCATGATAGACTTTATGTAAATTTTTTTAAAATGAATCTTCTTTTCATTTTCATAATGAGTTACTTAATTATTTTTTTCTAAAAATTCCAAAGGAATCTTTGTTTTATCATACACGATATTAATATAATTTCCTAACATGAAGACCACCAAATTATTTTAAATTTTCTATATTAGTTTCAAAGTCTGTTATCAAATAAATGTTTTCCTTAAAATATGGAAAAGATTTAGATTTTAAATTAGTGATTTGAAAGTGAAAAGATAATTTTCATCAAAAAAATTTGTAGTATTTTTTTTAAATTATTTTCATCTATGTCAAAATCCTTTATTTGATTTTATTCTCTATTATATATTTACTCTAATGATACCATCCACTATATTTATCTGGATGGTTTATGATCAGTTTGACTAGGGAAAGTGTTGACTTTCCATTCACTAGTTATTCTAATATGGATAGTTATAAATTTTTAAGAATTATTGGTTATGTTTTATCATATTTTCATATAATGAATGAATTAGACTTATTAAGTGATTAGTTAGACCATAATTACACATCCCACTAATTTATTGGTAGGTAGAATAAGAAAAATCGTTTTGCATGTTTGGTTAAGGCCTTGACCATTTATTTACGATTTATTGGTATGAGGCCTCGATGATAAGTTTCAGATGTCTAGAATTATGAATTCCATCAATATGAAATCATTTATTGATATCCATGTTATAATATAGAGTTATTTCTTCCAAATAAATGTTTCAATCTCTTATGATTATTTATATGTCATTTTTTTATCACCATTTATTCCAACCATATTATTCATTCATTATATATTATATAATATATTTTGTCATACACATTCTCTTACAGAACATATATGCTCACCCATTTATTTTTATTCCTTGTCCCATGATGAAAGAAAGTGTATTATTATTGACATAAATGGATATTCTAGAGGGAATAATGATTTTCTCACAGAAAATACTATGTTGTATGTTATGATTTAAAATGTAATTTTGGATTTATGAATGTATCTTGTTTTTTAGACTACTAAATAATTTATTAGTTTTTTATGATCTAAATTTTGTTATGGTACCAATTTAGTAATGTAACCACTAGAACTAAGCTTCTAGAGTTGGGCTCTCAAAACATTTAATGTTGAAAAATAATATCTATCAAAGAATATTTTTTCTAAGTGTTTTATATTTTTATCTCAATAAATTAAATTGATCATTTTTAAAAATTATCTATAATGTAATGCTTCTTTGTATAAAGAATATCTATTAAAACTCATTAAATTAGAAATTTATATGAAATAATATTAATAACACTTAAGGATTACCAAGTCATTTTCTATAAAAATATGTTTTACTATATATTTTATGTTTTAATTTAAAAGGTAAATTTATTATATTTATAAATTTAATTATATTTAATGATTTAAAATTTTTAATCATCACATTAAAATTACATGAGGGGGTCAATTTCATTTTTTTAAATAGTATAAGTTTCTATGGTAAAAATTGAGTTACCATATTAAATGTAAAATGAGGTAAATTGTTTAAATTAAGTGGTATTGGAAAAAATATTTATATTGTTGTCTCTAGATTTTTTACATTAGGGTAAAAAAATTGTATCCATTATATTTCCACATTTTATCTAGTTTATATAAAAAATGATAATCATACACCTTATGGAATGAGTGTTTGGGAAAATGTCGCTCAAAAGTCACCTATAAAAAGAACCCCCATAAACCCATCATAAACTGGTATTTTAAATTATTTATATCTTTATTAAACACCAAAATAACCTTTAATAAACCCCTAGTACATGTTTAGTATCCTAAAATAACATTAATGAGGCTTAAATCCTTCATTCTGAAGGAACTTGTTTCGAGAAGGAAAAAATTCATCCAAGTATGTAGTTCTTCACCACATTTTTATATAAACTTATCATCTCAAATATTTATAAAACTTATTATAAACACTAATTATGTGTTATTAAAACCTTTTTTATTTAATTAAAATGATATTATCATTATATAAATCAATACTTTTTCTCATTCATTGGTATGACATTTTCTTGTTTGTGCTTATTTAACAACCTACATAAATGATGATATACAAAAACCATCATTTCCATCAAGGAAAATAATACATAATTAAATATTAATAATATATGATATTAAATACTAATTTAATACCCTAATATGGTCTTGGAAGATAGACCCTAAAAATAATATCCATTATAAACCAACTCTTTATAATTTGTAGATTACTCAAAACATGTCTATCACAAATTGCATTATCACAAACCATGACTATAAATTCGATAAAATTAACATGGAATTTGAAAAATAATTTAAAGAAATGACTCCCTGCCATTAATAATATGGAAATTAATAACATTTTACTAAATAATGAGGATCAACCTTTCCATTATGAAACCTATACTAAGTATTTAAGATTACTAACATTCGATGATGAAAATAAAAAATAAATAAAAAACGTATGTGTAATAAATAATATTAATTAATGATCATATAATGTATTATATATGAAGAAAATTTTTAAAAAATTAATTAAAATGCTTATGTTAATTATATAAGACGATAAATCACTTTCTTGGAAGTCATGGGTAAAGGCGAGGGTTCCTAATATCAATAGCGCTTCATTGAGATATGCTTCAAATTCACCAGTTTTTTTAAGTATTGTATATACTAATATTTTTATGTATTTGAATCATAAATCTCATGAAATTATAGGTATTTTAAAATTGAACATAGTTTATCTATCACAAGGTCTTTTAATTCAAAAGTTACCAAATCCGTAAGGATAATTTTTTAAATCTCACTTTGAAATTGAGATTTTCTATGTATAAATTTTTATTTATGAAAATTTAATGGAATTTTTATTTATAAAAATTATTATATTATTATCCTATAGATATTTCATGGGTTTACATGTATTTTTTCTATTTCACCTCTAATTGGTTCAAAAATTAATTTGAATGGATTCTATAAAGTGGAGCCGACATCATTTATTCTCTTCAGTCAGGAATATTTATTTTGTATATATATATTTTTCCTAAGATTTTATGTATGTAATAATACCAAATTTTGTGATTGATTATGTTTATTTTATATTTACTTCTACATTGATTTGGAAATGTTTGAATGAATATTTTTCAATTTTTTATTCATGGTTAATTTCTCCCATAGTTTTCTTCAATTTTCATTACAAATATTCCTTTTCAATATTTTATATTTATTCTAAGTACTTTTTATTTTTATTTTCATTTTTTTGAAAAAAACCAGTTTTATAAATTATTTCCTTTTGAAATAAAAGTTATTAAAAATTAATGTGTATTTCTTCTTACTTTTGAATGAAATTTGTAATGCTTTTATAATGTTTTTTTAACTTTGTTAATATTCTTTAATGATTATTATACATTACTCAGGATATGTTCAAATGTTACCCTCAAATATATTTTCGTAGATATATTATGATCATATCTTGTATGAATTTTCATGAAACCCATTTCAATATCATTGGTTAATTATTCTATGATTTAATTATTAATGCTTTCATGGGGAACCAATATGAAATGTTTTTCATTATGTGATAGGTGGGATTGAAATTATATATTCCTCTAATGCACTAGATAAATATTTATATATAATAAAATAAAATGTAAGGAATTGGAGAGTGAACCTAATAAACTATTTTTATAGGAATAGGGAGTGAACCCAATCTACCACATTATGGGAGTCTATCCACTATGTGATGATGGTCATGGTAGTGATATTTGACATAATAAATGACTTTTTATTATTATTTTAGTTCTATATTTATATTTTATTCCATATTATTAGGTTACATTTCCATGGATTATAATAATTTTCTCATGATTCCAAATTCCAATGGCCCATTTTGTATGTTATGATGAAATAATTATGTCATTATTAATGATTTACGATCCATATTTTTCTTGGGTAGGACTTTCTTTTTTTATGTTTTTGTGCCTTGATTATGTTATTACAATCACACATTTGTATTATTCTCACCTATTATATTTGAATGAAATATCATGCATTCATCCCTTATAGAGCACCCATGATGACACTTTCTTATATTTCCATTCCCTAAAAAATGATGAAATGTATTATACAGGACATGTATAGAAGGGTAGCTTGTGTGAATATGTTTTGTGGGAGTTGTTGTTTTTTTTTCAAAATAATATTTTTACTTATCTAATATCCAATGACAATAAATATATTGGATTTGGGAGTGTTTTATTATCATATATATTAAATATTCATATATAATGATGTAATATTTATATATGTTATGTTTGGTTCATATCATTTGCAATCAAAGTAGGGTTTAACTATTTTTTGGGATCAGGTTATGTAGAATAAGAGGATAGATCATTAAATAACCTATGTTAATACCGAATTGGTAAACAATTAACCTATAATTTCATAGGATGAAATGAAGGTATCATAAATTAGGATATCATAGGATTGAGTTTACTTATTATATGATTACTTACACCTATTATTATTTATTGATACTCATAGTAAACCTTCTCCATTTTCTAAAATATTAGAACAATAATAAAATGGTTATAGGTTTTCATACTCTCAATTTATAAGCATTCCATCTCTAAATATAGTTCCACTCTCTACTTTATATCTCAAAAGTTTTCTAATAGAATCAATTCATGAACCTATGGATTAGATATTGATTTATAAGTGAATGATCATAATGATATGATGATTTTATCCCATGTCTATTATTCCTATTTGATATAAGTTTTTGGTAATATATTTCCTAAAATCTTATTATTCCCCAATTTGTATGAATTTGATGTGATTTGTGGCATGGATTATTTTTCATTACAAAAATACCATATCAATTTTTGGGATAAGGAAATCCTATTTCATATACCAAATCAACCTTTGATCTTCTATCTATATAAGTATGACTAAGAACTCCATAGGGAATTTTATTCCCTAGTAAGGGTATTTTTACATAAGGATTGTTTTGGATAAATGTTCGGGGGGAATTAATATTGAAAAAATGTATTTTGTGGGAATATTTTGATGTATTTCTAAAAGAGTCTATTATCATCCCCCAAATTGCGAGGATGTATTTTCAATAGAACACATACCTAGTTTTATACCTATATCAAAATACATAGATAATATACATAGTTTAATTATTTTAATTAAAGATAAAACTCTATGATAATATATATGAGTGTTTTATACACCCAAGTGATTCACCATTTGTTTCACTGATAATCTTTGATGAGAATAAAGATTGGTCAATGAATCTACACATTGATTATTGTGAAATTAACAAGCTCAAGAACAATAATGAGTATTGTATACATTATATTAATATTAAATTTGATAAAATATGTGGGGATCAATACATATCAAAGATAGAACATCTTTTTAGATATCATAAATTAAGGGTGATAAGAGATGATATACCCAAGAAAACCTTTCATACCAGATATGGACACTATGAATTCAAAGTTTTCCTTTTTTGACATAAAAATACCCCAACTATCCTCATTAATTTGGTGAATAATGTCTTTAGAGACTACCTTGATCAATTTGTGGTATTATTTATGGATTATATATCCATATAATCCATGACTAAGGAAGATCATGAACATAATTTTGGGATATCTCTAACGTCCTTGAAAAAGGATAAAATATCTTCTAAATTTATCAAGGATGATTTATGGATACATAAAGTATTATTCTTGGGTCATGTAATCATTAGTGAGGGTATATATTTGAATCCTTCGAAGAGAGAGGTGATTGAATAATGGGACAATCAAACCATTGTAACAGATATCATTAGTTTTCTTTGATTTTATGAATACTATCAACATTTTTTGAGAAATTTATTACATATTATAAATCCAAAAACCTAGTTACCTTTAAATAGAATCATGTTCCTCCTGATAGAATAATGTGAATAACATTTCATGGTTTATATGATAAAGTCAATTAATGCAATTTTTATCACACTCACTTATCATGCATAAGTGTTTATAATATACAATGATATATTGAATAAGGGACTGAGATATGTAATCACGAAAAATGGCATTGTGGTACTATATTCCTCATATCAATTAAATTTCCATGGTAAAAAAATTATACACTTGATTTATATATTGAAATGATAATATTTTAATTATACATATTGAGGAATTGTCTATATAGTTAAAATTGTGAAGTATATGATGATCAGAGGATCTAAGTGTATATATTCCCAAAAAATTAGTTACACATTTTCCAAAGGAGATGTTTATAGTTGATCGAAGACAATGATTGCTCAATATATTACTACCCTAAAATTTTAAATGAGGTGAATAATTCCTTGAGTATGAGGGATCATGCTACTTTATCTATAACAAGGATTGAAAGAAATCTGATACTCATGAATTTTCATAGGATGGACCTGTAAATCATAATGAAAGGAGAGAAATCCTATATTACCCAAATGACTACTCATCCATCTATCCTTGTGAAAATCAAAGTGGTGTATGAGGAATATATGTAGTTATAACAAAAATTTAGGTCATATTCTTGAATTCAACTTTGAAAGGATATAATTATAAGATTTGAGAAATGAATATATGTCCCTTAAATAGTATAATTGAAGAATGAGTTTTTTTGATGATTTATATATCTCATAAATCTCTATCTATGGAATTTATATAGAAATTTTTAAATAGATAAACGATTGGGGAGAATATGATTTGATTAATTTTATAAATGTTCTAAATAATGATGCAGGTACTGAGGAAGACGCTAACATTGGGGGTGGTGACGCAAGCATGACATGGTAAGGAGGTGACACATATATGATGTAGAAAACTTTTCCTTGGGACTATAGGATATATAATGAGTCTCCCTCTACCAAGATAATAATGGTTTTTTATTTCTTAATAAAAAGAGGCTTCATATTTATGTTTTTTTTAATTTTCTTTGCTAAATAAGAATAGAACGTATTCCATTGTTTATGAAATGAATTATATATCTCAGGTTGGAATGAAAGATAGAAGGCTGCTAATAGATTTGGGTAATAGATATTGGAAACAATTTCATGGTGAATACATAAAAAATTTTAGGACATGTGATAATTAAGGAGATGGTACTCAATTAATGAATATTATAAATTTGATGAGTACTATCTATCATAGTTGATATGAAATTTTGAAGAATCCATATAGTGAATCTATTTAATATATAATATTGAGAATGGAATAATAGCGAATGTTTTGTGGAATTATTAGTAACCATCTGAAGATTTACACATATAGAGACTGCTAAATATTTGGTTTAATAACACTTAGGTGAAGTCTTGAGAAGAGTAGAGATGAACTAAATTCATTTGAAGTGGATGATATTTGATTTGAATAATTGCGGGGTATTTTTTTATGACTTTAATTGTTCTTGAATCATAGGGATCATATATTGAGATTATATATTCCCGACATAAGCATTATCTAGTGCTACATAAGGATGATCCCCTACTCTGCATAATGAAAAAAATGAATAATAATCATTTTACTCTTATATAAGTATCATCCCATTTGCACGAGGTCGATAAAAAATAGTTATTTATGGTTGTTACTACACTATTTATGTAGCATTGTGGTTTGTAATCACAAATCCTTTTATGGAAACATAATATTACGAGCTACACAAACTTTATTAAGTCAATATGAAAGGATCATTCCTTATTTATGTAAAAATTATCAAAATATAGTTAAGGATGAAGTGTCATAAATAAATATGATCTACCTTTGTATAAAAATTATTTTCATATGTGCAATCAATAGTTGGAAATGTAAGAATCAATTCTTTGTGGATGATACCCTGAAGATGCGACTCTACAGATTATTTAATCATAATGAAAATTATGTGTCTATAAATTTAAATTTTATAAAGAATCAAAAGGTGATGATACTGATGATGATATTCAATGATAGAAACATCACACATAAATTATGATTCAATCCATGAGTAAAAATATGATTTTCAATCAAAGTGAGAAGAATACAATCATATAAAGTGGAAGTGATTCTTTAATAAGTTAAAATTAATTTTGTAGGTTTTCAATAATAATACAAACATTGAAGGATACAATGATTGAGATATGCTAAAGTATTTATAGAATTGTGTTTCTTTATAGAGAAAATGAGTTTAAACATAAGATGAAAAATATGGTTCATATATTCAACTTGATTTTTTACATATTCTTTATGGATACAATCATTCCAGGATGAGAAGATCCACATTTTCAATGATTTATTTTTATGTAATACTAGATTTAGATTTATCTATGGAAGTATTTTAAGAATATGAAAATAATATTTCTATATAAGAAGGATAATTCAAATTTGACCATGTTTTGAAAATGAGAAATAATGTGAAGGGAATTTCGATCAACTGGGTTTGAAAGTCATTAAATTTAGTTTCACAAGGGATATATTCAATAAGTTCACAAAAAATTGATATTAATTTAAAGTGGTTTGTTACTAATCACACTTTTCTATTGGAAATAAAAAAATCTACATGTGTTCTATTTATTTCAAGTTTAGAAGACTATAAAAAACTAAATAAATTTGTACAATGTACCAAAAATATAATATTTTAAAGAGTAAATATATATTTCATTTTTCTATGTGAATTGAAGAGTAAATAGGGACCTCTTGAAAAAAAAGAGAAAGTTTATAGGGAAAAAATTACACATGAAGGAGAACGAGTTAGTTATCTTAAAGAAAAAAATAAGGCACTAAAGTTAGAAGGGAATTTAAGTGGACCAACATGTATTGAAGTATTAATATGATGGGGTTCAAAGAAGAAGAGAATAAGTTGAGTGTTCCCAACTGAACCAGGGAATAGATTCAATAAAGGGAATAAAGAGAAAAATATGTGAGTGAGAAAGAATAGACCCTAAGATTAAATGAGTTGTGTTTCCAAGAAACATTTAAGGTATATTTGTAAATATTATATAGGTAATATATATTATGGGTCCATTTTCATGAGATAATTAGTTGATAAAGATAATGGATATAATTATCAAAATAATATAGTATCTGAGTAGTATACCAATGATCAAGTTTCATGTGTTCATTCTTGAAGATCTGTAGCTGGTCAATGACTCTGAAGTGAGTAAATACGTATATTATTTAAATGTAGTGAATTATTATACATTAGTATTACCAAAATTATATAGGAATGTTACAAATATTTTTTTTCCTTATATTGTTTTACAATATATTATGGAATACTTTCGGAGTTAGGTGTTGAGTTAGCACATGATTCCAAGGTCCAAGGAGGCTCAATATTGTTATAATAATTTTTTCAAATATATTATATCACACACACATAATATTTTAGAAATAGTGGAATAAATATTGAATTGAGTCTCTTTTTAGAAATCTTGATCATCATTAAATTACCAATGTGGAATATTACCCTAGGAATGAGATAAACATTGTTGGTATCAGGTGTTCCATAGAATAGTCATCGATGGATGATTTATAAACTTATTAAATAAATAAATAAATATTTATTTATTTATTTAATCAGACCTAAAAAATCTATATTAATAAAATTATATAAAATCACTAGGGTTATCCATATAACCTTTGGGATTGAGAGTGTCCCATTAGAGAAGGATTCATGGATGTTCTACAATATATAATAGTTGTGTGATTGTTGTTCCAACAAATCTTGTGGATCTTGTCAACAACAATGATCCATAACCATTCTCAATCAATGATCGATCTAAACCTGAGGTCTATAATTTTACTTGTTTGGGTTTATACTATTTCTATTTTTCCCACATCAAATGTGAATTAATTCCTTATGAAATTTATTCCTGGATCATACATTGATTATATGTATTTCTTTATCTACCTATAAATAATAACTTTTTTATATTTAGTTCTTTATTCATTATTTTAATGGAAATGAATCTAGTCCAACCTAAACAATATATGAGGTCTATATATCTTTTTGAGTTTTATGATTTTATATCCCCATTGTTTACAAGATTATCACTTATATTTTTTTAGCCTATGGTTAAACCAATACAGGATGGAAGATCATTGTATGATTATTTGTAGGAGAAACAGATTATCACCATGGGTTTTAGTTCACGATTGACAAAGTGGTTGTGCTATGAGGATGGTAGTGGGTGATCAGAGGTGGACCAAGATGAAATCATTGTTTCCCATTTTAGGTTTTCAAAATTGGAAATGGTGTAGAGCTACAAGGGTTGATTCAAAAGATGATTAGATGGATGTGATTCAACCACTAAGAATTGTATGGTTTTGTAAACTCACATCCAAAAAACATTGGAGAGATTTGTAGAAGAATACAAGGAGGTGGTGATGCGAGAGGAAATATGAATAAATTGAGGGTTTTGTAAAATTCATGACTATGCGGTTTGTAATCTGAAGAAACAATCCATGTGGTCCCCTCCCACAGAACTAGAATTTACACATGAAATAAAATATTACATTACTTCTAACCCCTGTCACACACCACGTAGCATGTGGATAGAAAATATATATGTACCATACGGGAAAACATGAATGAACATGGATGGGTACATGGGAATGACTAAAGTAAATGTGCATTACCTGGTACTCTAGAATGACTATCTACACAAGAATGACCAAAGTACATGTGCAAAGTTCGGAGTACACAGGCATGATCTGGAACAAACAAGGAGACGTTGTGAAATAAATTCATGTTATGTACTCCAAGTACATGTCATGTACTTTCTTTAGGGTAGTTTAAATTCCCTTGTACAATTTAGTGAGCAACAGTTTCTTTAGTTTGTGTTCCCTTAGTTGATCCCCCATGAGGGCATAGTGGGGAATCATGACATGAGCATAGTTTTTTATCCCCTTTGAGAGATCATTATCAAATAAAGTTTCAAGAATCCACCCTGAGGACTAGGGTGGGATCCTATATCATATCTTCCTCCCTAGGTGGGGTTTTTAGAAATGGTCTGACCAATATACTCAGGCATGTATCCCCTACGAAGAGGGTTAATCTAGTTAGGGGTTTTGGTGTCCAATAGGGCCCTGAGTGTAATCACACTCATGTTCATTGATCTCTTCTGAATTCCATCACATGATTTTTCGTAGATAATCCTAATGAACATGAACTATCAGATGATTCCCCTCAATGTTCTTATACTAGTGGAGGGAGTTCTCCCATGTTAGCATTACCTTCAAACCTCAAGTATGACTTCTAGGATAGCTTTACAGTTGTGAACTTACCCTAAGACTTAGTTTATGTATTGTGTCTTCCAAGGTTATTATTATATGTCTCATATAATAATTGACATTCCCCAATGATGGTGATTTGAATACTCTCTCTATACATTAGGTTTAATGATTTCAACATGTCCAAGAAGGTATTGTTATACTCACCAATTCATGGGCTCTACATGAACATGTGATGTATTATATGGATGAAATGAATTTTGATTGAGTCCTAGGTGGACCTTGAGTAGGTGGATCATAGTTGATATAGAGAAACCATGGTTTAAACAAGGTGTTTTATTTTATAGAAGTCCCATCCTTCTCCCTGGTTGGACTTCTTTTACTACTTTGGTGGGTTTTTATTTGGCCCTTTATTTTTTGTAGTACTTTTTTATACTTTGATTATGGGATATTAATGCACGCATGAATTAGTATCAATTTTTTTTATTATAGTATTTTATATGTATTTGGATATATGGTTCTATGTATATGTTCCTGTGACAATCTATGATTTTTTGAATTATTATTTTTGGAATTAAGTAAATTATTTTTTTGATATTTTTCATTTCAGAAAACACTGAAAATAGGTTATTTTATATTAATGAAATATGTTTGGATTGTGTTATATGCAACAAAAATGTAATTTTAAACTACAAAAAATATAAATTTTATCTTTACCAACATGTAACACTGAGTGTATCCTGCATTACATGCAACAATGGCCTTCCTCATTGTCTTTCATAAAAGGCATGACCAATATTTTACCACACAAAAGTATCTCATTAAAATATTATTATTTAAAATAATAAGAAATAAACTAACTATTAAATTATTGGTTATTAATAGAACTAAATAATTAATGAAAATATATAGTTTTTAAAAATATAATATGAATTCATAGGTTACCAATTAATTAGAAATTAATTTGTGAACCGATTGAATATAAAGGAAAATATTATTATCTTTATAGTTACAAATCTGTTTCAATATAAAAAATAAACTAACTAAAATTCATCAGTGATATTAATGTAATATATATTTTATATATTAAATATTGTTTTGATATTAATCCAATAGATTTGATATACCAAAGATAAGAAGAAGCCCAATTTTATGCATAAAAACCTATTTTTTTTATAAAGGTAGTTTTACCATATTTCAATGGAAAACCATTTTAAATACCAATTTTTGAAATTTTATAGACTTATATGTGAAAATAAACTTAATAATTTAAATAGAAACATAAAAATTAGGTTAGTATTTTTTTGGTATTTTTTTATATGGTTTAATTTTTGGAATAAATTGTTAAAAATACTAAATTTTAGTTCAAGACTACTTTTTCATCTAATTTATTTATAAGGTTAAATTATATTTTAAATTTATTTTAAAGTTAAATTAGATATTATTTTTATTAATTAATAATATTTTGGTCATCAAGATCAATTTCACATTGAAATTGTCTATAAAAAGTTATCAAATTTTAGAATGTTTTTACTTTAAAAACGGGCATTGTTGACACGAGTACAAGATTAATTTTAAATTAATTTCTATCACGTATGTAATTGGAATTATGAAAAGTTGATTACATGTTTTGAATAATAATAATTAAAAATTTATCAAAAGGTCAAATTAGTTTTTGACCAAAATTATCAATGAAAGTAATTAAAATTAATTACATCTTTTAAGGTAAAATTAATCTTAAATAAGGACTAAACCTTTAATTCAAGACCCAAAATGACATATAAACTTTTCCAAAACCCATTGTATGTCCATAATTAATCCACTAACATTACATATATGAGTTTGATTTGTTTTTTAATAATTTTTAAGGAAACAAATGGTACACTGAACTTGTTTTCAAAAATTCCAAGTCTGTCCTTTTCCTTCCCTATAAAAGTCAACTACCCTCCCTCTTCTTCACACTCTCAAAACACATAAGATTGGCCAATATATTCCCAATACACTTAAAAAATCCCTGAATTCCTCCTTTAAGCCTTACATTATAGAAAAATCAATCTAAGGAAGCCTTTTGGCACAAACCAAAAGGAGTTACCCAATTAAGAGGCAATGCCCTCTCTCAAGATCCTTTCATTTATTTTCATTCTCCACCCCATAAAATATCATTATTCCATGATTTTATAATAGAACTATTACCCTAAATATGCTAGTATGTTTTTATTATAAGGTTTTGAGATAAAAACACACACAGATTCATCTAATGCGTAATGAACATACAGTTTATGTGTATGGAAAACTACCGCCTCACTAAACGATGATTGTTCATTTTTCCTTTACCGCCTCTCATTGTAGAAATTATAATGGAAACTATATATCTATATATATATTATATTAAATATATAATTTATTTAATATTATATGTTTCTTTTATAACACATAAGTCTTTTACTCTTTATTTGGTGTTATTACAATAATTTTGTTTGAGGAAATGTGGACTACCGCACCTCAAAGTGATGCAATTCGTTCAAACACTACATGGAATATATTAAGGATGGGTTTAGTGAAATTATATTATATATATAATGTTATAATTATAAATTAATAATATTATATATATACATATATTTCTTTTTGTTTATTTCTTTCAATATGAAAAAATGAAAATAATGTTCATGCGTACGTACATATTACTACCTCAAATAACAATGTATTCCATTTAATACTTATATAGTCTATATATTATTATAATAAAACTATAATGGATATACAAGATATTTATATCATCTTTGAACTTCTATAATCATGAAATATATATAAGGACCAACGATATAACAAATTAAGACATATACTAAGAACAAAGAAAATATTATCCAAAGTGAAACCTTAACATATGATGGTTAAAAAGAGGGTAATTTATGGTCACAATACTACCATATATGGTATTATATATAATAATATGACACTTTAAATTATTTATAATAAATATATATTTATTACACAGGTAGTTTGAATGAGTATGACAAGAGTCAAGACACAAGGTAAAGGGATTTCATCTCACTTTTTATTTCTGTGAGATACATGCTATGTTTGCCACTCTTTAGTTTTGTGTGGTGTATATACTGACCTTGAATTTATTATATGTATATTATAATTAAATTTATGGTTATTAAAATATCCATTTTATGGTCTTTCTATCATGGGATTTAATTTTTAAAAGTTACCAAATCGGTGATGAGGTTTTGTATCAATTTTCTTTCTTTGAGAATCATGTTTTGTTATGCACCTAAATTCTCCATCAAGGTGTATATAAATTAATTATACATATAATATCAAGAATTAATTATTTTAATTATATTATGGGTTTCATGTAATTTCCTTTTATTATGTGGATATTATGATCCCAAGTTACGAAGTTATAATAGTTTATTCAGAAAATCTCATTGTTTTTCAATATTTTTTATGTTTATGATTCCTTCGATGAAGTAATATGATACATATATAAAAAATCAGGAATTTTCTTCACCTATGGTTATTAATGATTTATTTATATATTGGTACCATTTCTTCTACTATTTATTACATAAGATAGTTAAGAATATATTTTAAAGAAATCTCACCTTGACCATCTCTTCAGTCGGAAATCTATGTTCCATCAAAAACATGTTTTTTAAAAAGGGTTTACAATAATATTGTACCATTATCCTATAATATTTAAAAGAAATTTTTATCACTTTTTTCTTTTACCAATATTTTCAAAGGAATCTTCTTTTAGCTTTCCTAACATTGAATTTTTATAACTATTTTATTGTTCAGAAGGAATTTTCTTTAAACCTCGTACGACATGTACGGATTTCCCGCCATCAATTATTTGTAGATTACTTTTAATTTTAAAAGGATAATCTTTAAGAAATTTATTAAAAGTTATTTTAAATTAATTTTTTTGAAATGTTTTCAATCATTATTTATAAGTTTTTAAATTATTATAAAAAAAATGATTTCAACGAAATTTCAAGCCCCCTTTATATGTTTCCTAGTAAAAATATTAATAAAACATTTTATCGATTTCCATATATTTTTTTAAATTATTTTGAAATAAATTATTTTCAAAACATTTTCAATTTCCTATTATATTTTTTATGTAAAAAGGTTTTAAAAATAGTTATATTTTTTCTTTATATATTTTCAAAAAAAATTCAAAGAAAAGGGTTTTTTAAATATTTTGACCACATTTTATATGTTTTTAAGGAAAAATGTTTTCAAAATGATTTAAATTCATATTTATAAGTTTTCAAGGTTTTTTTTAGGATAATTATTTTCAAATGATTTTACGTATTAAATATAAATTTTTAATGAAGTGAGGATATTTTTCTTTATGAAAATGTTTTTGAAAGATATTTCAAAAATATTTCAATCTAAGTTAATATCCATTGACGTTACTCATTCCCTTATAAGAAAATATCAAAACGTTACATTCATATTCATTAATGAATGATTTATGTTTTTTTATTATTAAGCTTAATAATCCTTTTTCAATTACTTGGATTTAATGTTTTTGAAAACCACTTCTTTTCACAGGGTATTCCTTCCTGAAGTAATAATAAAACCTATATATTTTCATACGTTATGATGTGATGAAATGATAATGATACCCATTTCATTAAATAGGTTATGATTTTATGTTGGTAAAACCTTTCTATTTCTATGAATCATGATATGATGAAAGTTTTATAATCATATGGCATATGTAAGAATGATTTTAATATGAGATGGGTGCGACCTATATATCAATAATATGAATTCGGTAAAGATAAGTTTTATATGACCAAAAAGGTCACATGATTTATAGGCCAATCCCAATAACAAGAAATCACATGGGTAGTATCCCAAACCTAAAAGTATGTGAGTTCACAGGTTGTAGCCCAATCCCAAAAATGAAGGTTTAAGGGTTACATCCCAAACATAAAATTAAGAGGGTACATGGGTTGTTAGACAACGCCAGAAGTAGGTATACGGGTCATAGAACAAGAATAACATGTAATAAAGGTATTGGTAGGTAGCCTTGACATAAAATTTTGTATTATTATATGTATGCCAAAAAATTCATTGTTTTATTCCTTTGTTGTTCTTTTTTGACTTATGCTCTTAATTATACTATTACCAATGGATTATGAGTTTCAAATATTTTTTATGATATCTAACATATGGGTCTTGATATTCAAATGTTATTCTCAAGTTCCATACCCTTTGTTCATTTTATGCTTACAGATTTCCTTTATTTACCCTTACATAGCACCTGAGATCACCCCTTCTTATGTTTCCTTTACCCTGGTTATAAAGAATGATTTTAGGTAGAATTACTAAAATTGGAGATCATTATGGGAGCTATTTAAGATCTTTCACCTGGATAAAATAATTTATATTCTTGTCTCCCATGACTCTAAACTATTATAGTTCTCAGGTATGAATTATTTTAATGTACTGAATATTCATCTGAAATGGTGTAATATCTAGGTATGTTAAGCATGGGTCACTATAGTTGGTATCAAATGAAGGTTTATTCATCCTTTGGAAACTAGGATGTTAAAAATTTAGTGATATCCCTAGGTATATTTCTAAGGGTATGTCTAGGGATGTCCTTAAGGATAAGTATAAGGATGAGTAAAAATTTAGGAAAATGCATTGGAATTTTGGTAAAGGATGGAGTGAGTAATTTCCCAGAAATACATCCCTGCCTAGATACTACAAGTGGATGTCACTTTGGTATAGATGTACCTAGGAGTAAAAACTACGACAAGATGTTATGGGTATTACTCAGGGTAATATGGTAAAAAAAATGGGCCTTACTTTACACCTGATTTGACACTCCTGAGAGATATTCTTCTAAAATTCACAAACTCTTCATGAACCATTATTAATGATTTAAATAGAAGTTTGATTTGTATAACCTATTATAAACCTATTGTCTTATAGATTAAATAAGATTTCATAATTTATACATCCTATAAGTGAATTTTTATGATTATGTGGTTCCTCTCTGTGATAATTGTTTCATACTCTATGCCTCTTGGATTTATTCAATGGTTGGAACCTGAAGGAACTACATTATTTTTTATTGTGAGGGAAAATGAAATGATTTCATTCCTAATGATCTGAATTCTTTGGAATATGTAAGGAAAAAATCATTTTTATGCTCAAATAGATTTCTCAAGCTATAAATCCTAATGAACTTCCAAACAATAAATGGAGGGAACAATGTTCTGTTTAATCCTTCATGAGGCAACGTCCACCTTCGTTCAGAGGGTATTCCAATCCTCTTTTGTTGAACACTATACTAGTAAAAGTTAAAGGATATTCTCTGTTCTCTAATGTTCAAGTCACGAGAATTTCATTCTGTATGTTTATCTGTTCGAAGGTGAATCAGACCAATGGTGGACCCTAATAAAGAATTCAAGGAATCAGGATGAAATTTAATCCATGTATTGGGATGAGTTTAATATCTTATTCTTCAATTAGTAATTTTCTAATTTTATTTTTACAAATATGAATAAGGAGTTCCTTAATTTTAAGAAAAATGATGATGAATCTATCAGTGCCTATGAGGCTAATTTCACAAGACTTTCATGGTACGCTTATAGAATTATCATCCAACCATAATGTAAGGTTGATAGGTTATTCAATTGATAAAAACCAAGTGTCATAAGTGCATTGGTAATAAGATACATTAGTATCTAGGAAGATATTATGAATTGGGAAATCAAAGTTGAAACGGAGGTAGGAGTTATATATTAATCTCATTGTTTTATAAGGAAGATGAAGATGGTGTTCAAAGGACAGTCAACAAACCCTCAAGATAATAAGATGAGCATCCTTTGTGATCCATGTGTTTAAATCATCATGGTGGGAATTTCCTTAATGGAAATAGTGAATGTTTTATGTGTATAATGGAAAGAAATAGACTATCTTAATTCTAAATTTATTGGAATAAGTTATATAATGATGCGATTAATGAGAAAATTCCCCACGATGAACCACCCACACTTTATTGTTTCAATTGCAAGGAGTTTGGGAATTTCACCAAAAAGTGACCAAATACAAGGGTTAATAATGGTGATTAACACTAGTATATTTTGAAGACCAACATAAAAGGGAAAGCATATTCAATCACAATAGATTAAGTGATCCATTGTAATTTGGGAACTCCATATTGGAAAATTTGAAAGTGGGATTTGGTAAAAATAAGATCTAGGAAAATCTTGTTGATCCATTAGTAGAAATTGTGGTTGGTCTCTGAATTTATTATCTTCTTATATGAATTTTTGATTATTAAAATAATTTTTAATTTCTATATTTACAAGTATGAACCATAGCTTACAATAGAAAAGGTTTTTTTAAATAAGATCTAATTTAAGGAATATAGGGTGAATTATATTTTGGAAGCATGCGTATTTTCAATAAGGATTTATGGAAATTAAGATTTTGAACAAGTTTTCAAGAGAATATATAATGAATGTATTCACATTTATGCTATGTGATGACACATGGTTAATCAATGTTATGCTGACTTCATGAACTTCATTCTAAATCTTTGAATTTTCATCTTTCAGAATGTCTATGAGGTTAACAATTTATGGAAGGATTAAGTTAAATTTTGGATGAAGTCTATGAGAATAAAGTATTATATTAACACATGAGGATTTATTCATATTGGATAACCTATTATAAAAAATTGTGGTTGATGATAACTAATGATATATAGGATGGCATATCCTGGATCTCATGATCCATTGCTGCTTTTGGAATGAAAAATTCACATTCATTTTAGGAGAATGTGGTGAAGTGGATCTAGGAACAACAATGGGTGAGGTTTAACTAAAATAATGCTTGTATATATTTTAATGGAAATTATTTATCTTTATAAAAAATAATCTTCAAACAAAAAATTTCATCCTAGTAGCTCTGTTTCGGATGAATCAGATGGTCCCACAGTTCATAACAAATTTATGGCATTTTAATGATTATCTTTATCTTGAAATTTTTTATATCAATCTTCATAAGAAATTTATAGTTATATTTTTATTCCATGTACTTATTTTTACTTCCCACCGATGTTCCCCTATGAGTAAACCTAGTTATAAATTACTTTGGGTAACTTTTATGGTTCAAACATTCCCTTTATAAGAGGAGTTTTAATATTCAATTTTTATTATGTGGTTTTCTATAAATGAAACGTTCAATTTTTAAACCATTAATAACCCAGATGAATTTTGAGGGAAAATTTAATTTTAAGGGAGGTAGAATGTGACACCCTGAGATTTGGTAAATTATATTCTTTTAATTAATTTAATCTTTTTGATATTTTTCATTTCCCGCAACACTGAAAATAGTTTATTTTAAATTAAAGAACTATTTTTGGCCTACGTAATATGAAACACTTAGTTAGTCATGTATTACACGAAAAATAATTTTTATCTTAATCTGCACATAACACTATGTTTAGCTTGTATTACACACAATAATGACTTTTCTTGATGGATTGCGTAACATGCATGACCAATTTGTTATCGAACATTAATATATCATTAAAGTGTTATTATTTAAAATAATAAGATATAAAATAGCCATTAAGTTAGTGGTTATTAATAGTATTAACTAATATAAGAGAATATAAGGTTTAAAAAAATATATTATGACTTCATAAGTTACTTATAAATTAGTAATGATTACGAAAACCTATTGAATATAAAAGAAAATATTATTTTATTTATAGTCCCAAATATATTTTTACCTAATAAATAAATAAATTAAAACTAGTGAGTGTTATTAATGTTATATATATGTAATATATTCAATACAATATTTTTGATATTCATATGATATATTATATAGAAATAAGATAAGAACAAACCCAATTTTATGCATAAAAACCTATATTTTTTTATAAAGGTAGTTTTACCATATTTTAAAAGAGAACCCATTTTAAATACCCATTTTGGAAATTTTATCGACTTAATAAGTCAAAATAAACTTCATATTTGAATTTAAAAAATACAAAAATATGTTTGTATAATTATTTGTTATTTTTCTGCAAGGTTTCATTTTTTTAAATGAATATTTTAAAATAGTGAATTTTAGTTCAAAATGGATTTTTCTTCTAATTTATTAATAAGGAAAAATTATTTATTATGTTGGTTTCAATGTTTAATTAAACAATATTTTTATAAATTAATATAATTTATGTCATTGAGATCAATTTCTCTTTGAATTTAGGTATACAAATTTTGTAAAATTTTGGTTGTTTTTATTTTAAAAACCCACATTGTCGACTTGACTTCGAGATTAATTTAAAATTAATTTATAATACTTATATGATTGGAATTTGAAAAATTGGTTTAAATATTTGGAAAAATAATAATTTATAATTTATAATAATTTCAACTTGGTTTTTGACAAAATTGATTTGTGAATGTAATTAAAATTAATTAAATCAGTTAAGGTAAAATTAAGATTAACTAAGGCAAAACGATAAATTTAAGGCAAAAAATGACCAATAAAGTTGTCCAAAACCAATGTTTCAAATATTATTCAGACATGAACATTACATTATTGAGTTTTTTTTGGTTTGGTATTACTTTTTTTAGGTAAAAACGTTGGTACACCTACCTTGTTTTCAAAAATGTCAACTATGTCCCTTTCCTTCCCTTTAAATGGCCACCACCCCTCCATCTTCTTTACACCTATAAAACCACTTAGGTTTAGAAAATATCTACCCAATATAATTAAAAACATCCATCACTTACTCCCTAAATCCTTCCATTGGGTAAAAAGCAATCTGAGGATGCCTTTTGTTATAAACCAAATTGAGTTACCCGATTAAGAGGTAATGTCTTCTCTCAAGATCGTTTCTTTTATTTTCTTTATACACCAGATCCAATCTATTTATTACATGATTTTATTAAAAAACATATCTTAAATATACTATGATGTTGTTATGATATATTTTTTATCTACACTTACCCACACCTCCATCTAATGGGAAACAAACATACTGTTTACGTGTACGGTGAACTACCACCTCACTAAATGATGATTGTTCAGTTTTCCTTTACCACCACTCATGGTGGAAATTTTGATGGATACTCTATTTATATATATTTTATATTACATTTTTTATTTATTTAGGCTTCTTTATTCTTTTTAAAACACTTATAAGTATTAATTTCTATCTGGTACAATACGATAATTTGTTTTGAGGAAGTGTGGACTACTGCCCCCTCAAAGCGATGTGTTCTGGTCACACACTATGTAGAATGTATTAAGGATGGGTTTAGTGAAATTATATGATATATATAAAAATTATAATGATAGTTTAATGATATTTTATACTTATATGCATATATTTCATTTTCTTTCTTTCATTCAATATGAAAATAAAAATGTATACAACGTTCATGCATACATACGACTTACTGTCTCCATTAATGGTGTATTTTATTTAGTAATTTTATATTCTATAGATTATTAATAAAAATATACTAGATATATATGAAATTTTTATCATGATTTACATTCTATAATCATGATATAAGTATAAGGACTAACAATATAACAAATTAAGACACATGTAAAGAACAAAACGAATATTATCCAAATTAAAATCTTAACCTAAGATGGTTAACAAGATGGTAATATAAGGTATTAATCAAATGATATATGGTATCAGATATAAAAATATGTGTCTTTAAAATACTTATAATAAATTCATATGTATTATACATGTTTTTTCAATGAATACGATGTGATTTAAGACACAAGGTAAGGGGATGTCATCTTACTTTTTATTTCTGTGAGGTATATACTATGTTCTCCACTCTTTCCTTTTATGTGGTGTATGTACTATCGATGATTGAATTAAATTTTTATTATAATTTAATATATTTTTATTCACATATACATTTTATTATATTTATTTAATAGGGTTTAAGTTTCAAAAGTTACTAAATTTTGGAAATAGTTCTTTCTGAATTTTCTTTTTTTGAGACTCATCTTTTGTTATGCACCTAAATTCTCTTTTGAGGTGTATATACCTCAATTATAAATGTTATATCATGAATGTAATTATTTTTATGATATTTTAATTTTCACATAATTTAATTTTCTTATATTTAGAGTATTATCTAACGCTACCAAGTTAAAAAAGATCATTGAGTCAATCTCATAACTTTTAAAGATTGATTATATCTACTCTTCCATTGATGAAATCAAATGATACATATCTCAAAAAAAATCAAGAATTTTATTCTAATATGGTTAATAATTATTTAATAAATTATTTTTTCCATTTCTTACGCTCTTTGGTACAAAATATAATTAAGAACATGTTTTTAAGAAAGCCTTACATTACCCACTATTCAGTCAAAATCCACATTTCTTCAAAAAAAAATTCTAAAAGTGTTTCCCAAGAATATTGTAAAATTATCCTATTATATTTAAAATTACATTTTTACCATTTTTTTAAAAATATTTTAAAAGGAATATTCTTTTCACTTGTCGATCAAGTAATTTTACTAACCATTTTACAATGCAAAAGGAATGTTCATTTTACCTTTTTTGGTATATATTAATTTAAACACCTTCATTTTTTCGAAATTTCCTTTCCATTTTAAAATTTTTAATTTTTATGATTTTTTTTTAAAATTTTCTTTTAATGAAATTATTTTAAAAAATGTTCCCAATCCTTATTTATAAGTTTTCAAAGTATTTTAAAAGAAATAATTCTTAAAACATTTTCAATCACCTTTCAGATGTTTTCAAGTAAAATGGTTCTCAAAATATTTTCTTGATTTACTTATATGTTTTAAAATTATTTTTAAAATAAATGGGTCTCAAATCCTTTTCAAGCTCCGTTCATAAGTTTTCACATAAAAATGGAATCAAAATAGTTACATGTATTTTTTATATGTTTTCAAAGTAAAAAAAGGGTTTTAAAATGGTTTAAAGCTTATTTTATAAGTTTTAAAGGAAAATGGATTTTAAAAATATTTGAAGTATTATTTATAATTTTTCATGGTATTTGTTTAGGAAAATTATTTTCAAATGGTTTTATGTTCTAAAAATAATTTTTCAACTAAAAAAAGATATTTTAACTGAAGAAACGTTTTTGAAATATATTTAAAAATAATTTTCCATATAATATAAAATTTTTTAATGTTACTTATGAGCATGTATGAAAATATACATTGGTTCCATTAATATTTTTTATTTAATGGTTTATGTTTTGGAGGAATGATTCCTAAGGCACCCGTTTCACTTCCACATGTTTTATACTTTTGAAACCCACTTCCTTTCACAATTTCTGCTTTCCTAAAGTGGATATGAAACATATCTCTTTTCATAGTTTATGTTGTGATGAAATGTTAATGTTACCCATTTCATTTCATGGGTTATGATTTTATGTTTCTAAAACCTATCTTTTTTTATGAGTCATGTTATGATGAAAGTTTTATTATCTTTTGGCACATATTTGAATGATTTTTTATGAGATGGAGGGGGACCTATATCTCACTCCAATGAATTATTAATGATAAGTTGTATAAGAGCTCAGAGAGGTACATGGGTTGTATCCCAAGACCAAAAACAAGAAGGTACAAGGGTTGTAACCCAAGGCTAAAAGTAAGAGGTTACACAAGTTATCCCATGATTGAAAACGAGTAGGTACATTGGTTGTAAGCGAAGCCTAAAAGTAAGAGGTTGCACGGGTTGTATCCCAATCATGAAAACAAGAAGTTACATGGGTTGTAGACCAAACCTAAAACTAAGAGGGCACACAGGTCATCAACCCAAGATCTAAGTAGATACATGGTTTATAGCCCAAGACTAACATGTTATAAAGGTCATGGTAGGTATCCATGACATAAAATTTTGTATTCTTAATTGTATTCCACAAATTTCATGTTTAATTCAAATTTTTTCTTTCATGAATTATTATATTAATTCTATTATGATACATTTCTTATGAATTTCCAATATGTATTAAGATATCTAATATGAAGGGTATGATCTTCCATCCATCCAATTGCCCGAAGGACTTTATTTTTTATTAATTTTTGACAATCCACCTTTCAAGGGGTGAGGTGGAACCCTTACAAGGCCCGTAGGCTTAAGTATTACATGGCCCATAGGCCTTAGAGGAATTCATTTTCCCGTAGGCTTCAAACATTACATAAAACCCAGACTAACTACTTGGAACTGCTCCTCCCCAGCATCTTCATCGTGAAATCATCTCTCCACCTTCACATGGATGTTCATCTAGCCATTACCGTGCATGCACAGGCTTGTCCCGATGGCAGGTGTCATACACTATCATTCTTGCAATCCGTTCAGCTTCTATTGTGATGAATTCTCCATGCTCATCCTGAGCTTGTTCCTCGTAGGTGGTTTACCCTTCATCTGCACATAAGGTGGCCCAAAGGCCTTGAGGTGTCCCAAAGGCATTTCTGACCCGAAGGCCTGGGTGGCCTGAAGGCCTAGGACTCGGGGACCAAATCGGTGGCCCGAAGGCCTAAACGGGGGCATATTCCCGGCTACTACAGTGCCAAATACTACCTGCTACAGTTCCCTCTATAGTACCTGCTAAAGTACTGCATAGTTGCCACTACCGTACCTACTACAGTACTGCTATAGTACTGCTACATTAGCCCTAGAAATAATTTCTCCACCTGGATTTGATCTTGGGTCTCCCGGATGCACTTACAGAGTCCTTACCAACTGGGATAAGGCTCATGTGTTGATCTTCAAATGTTATTCTCATGTTTTGTACCCTTTTTTCATATTATGGTTACAAATTTCCATTATTCACCTTTACATATCATCTGAGGTCACCCCTTTATACATTTACTTTCCCTAGGTTATGAAGAATTGGTTTAGTTAGAAGTACTAAAGGTGGAGATCTTTATGGAAGATATTGAAGATATTTCACTAGTATAAAATATTTTCATTCCATGTTTCCAAAGACACTAAACTATTACAGTCCTTAGGCACATATTATTATAATGTACTGAATATTCATCTAAAATGGTGTAATATCCATGTATGTTTAGACTATGTCACCATTTTGCCTATGATAAGGCCTCAAATTTTTTTTGATATTCCTACTTAGTGATTTTTGCAGCCCAAGTCATATTGAAGGTGGGATTGGGGTGTTACACACTGCTTATCATGGACCAGGCAAGCCCAGATGGGTCATGTAGTGAAAATTAAGGAGTTTGTGGAAGAACTAGTGGGATTCGAGAATAACTATGATATGGGTTGAAATAAGTTATCTAGAATATATAATATTATGAACCCACCGTTTTAGTATGGTGAAACTAATTTCAATATTGTAAATGAATACACATAACAATTGAAAAAAAATACTATAGTAGGGAATATATGTGTAAATGGTAGTTGAACATGATAAGTAGTAGGTTTCCCACATTGAGGAAAATCCTTTTTAAAATAAAATGCATCAATTTTTTATTAAAATTATGAATGGAATGTTATTGTGTACTGTTGGTTAAACGAGAAAAATATTCATTTTTACTTATTGGACAATTGGTTTTTAGAAGACCAAGGATGTGAAAGGAAATTAAAGGAATAAAATGTGTTTTGGAAATAATAATTTTCCACAACTGATTTATCCCTCTACCAGGTGTGTCTGGATGATCCCTTAGGACCCAAAATTGGTATTAGAGAATAGGTTCCCTCTAATTTGGATCTATTTTTCTATCATAACTATGATCAGGGAAAAGAATATCTCTATTTAGTTTATAAATTTTATTTCCTCTCCTTTTCTTCACATAGATGAAGTGTATATCTGAGGAGATTTTATAAGTTCCTTAGATGGAAGAATAATTTTGTATCCCTTTTAATTTTTTTTGGAGGTTTCTTCTAAGATAATGAAAAGAGTATGAAGAAATATTAAATAAATCAGTGAAAGGGAGCAAATAATTAATATCAAATTTCATCTATTTAAGGTAATCAAACTGGTAAGGGTTTAACTATTAAATCTATTAATTATTATCCCTCTATTGAAACATGTTCAACCTGTGATAGTGGTTTCTTGGAATATGATGAATTCCTCTATATTGAGGATAATTATTATCCAAAGTATGCCCCAAATGAGGCATTGACCTATATATTCATATACTTAATGGATCTTCATGATGAAAAGTCACAACTCTGTGATGTTTTTAATGAATTGTAAGAAGTATTAGAAAGGAAAATGATTTTCGTTGACAATCTCATAAAGACATTTAATGTCAATGAATATTATTCCATACTATTCTTGGAAATATATTCTTTGGTTGATGAATAATTTAAAATATTTATTTGTGTCAAATTAATATTTTATAAAAATGTTAAATAATTTTTCCATGCCTTGGAAAATCTATATAAAATTTCTATGAGTGACAAGGATAGACAACATGATGTTAATGTTAGGAAGATAGTATACCTTAATAATTATATAAAATAAAGTAACAACTTGAAATAAGATAATGGTATTAGGATAAAAAATAGGAATATTAGTTAATGTAATATTAGGATGAAAAAAAATCTAGCAATATGAAATGTCTTGAGTTGAATATGAAATTGAAAAATATGGAAACAACATAATCTTGAACTTCCTAAACAGTTGAAAAAATGAGTGACACCACCAGTACATATGAAAGGATTATAAAATCAAATAAGACTAAAAAAGTTAGAAATAATGGAATTAAACTATCTAGAGAATCCTCCACCTCATGCTTATATGAAAAATTAACCATCATTCCAATTAAATCCAAAGTACTAGATCTATGTTTTCAATAAATTCATGGAAAAAGTTATATTCTATATAAATTTGGAAGGAGACAAATGAAAATAAATTCACCACATCATCAAAAGGGAATGTAGTAATTTATAAGAAATGTTTTTCCCCAAATGGATCCTCAAAAATAAGTGTTCTACCCCAAAAATACCAAGGATATCAATATATATATTCTATACATTCATGTAAAAGAAATAGATTAATTTGAATATGTTGGACTATTATAGATTCAAACATAGGGATATTTATTTTTGGCACAATATTTCATCAAATAGAGATTATATAATCCCTAAAATAAGTGGTATCACAGTTTAAATTATAAGTAAGCCTCTAAAAGAAAGAAAATTTCACAGAGAAGGAATAATTTTTCTTTGAAGAATAGATTTTATATTTTGGATAAATTATGTGATTTTTGGAAAAAGAAATCATTGATATATTGAGTGTTGGTATGCATCAAGACATTAAAATCATCATGTTTATGTTAATGAAATGATATATTATTAGGTGAAGAATTATAAGAAATAATGTCTACCTAGGGTGATAAATCAGTGAAGAAGGTTTTTGAATAAGCCACTCTAAAGATGTCAATAAATAATGATGATAAGTGTTTCAAACAAATAAGAAATAAATTCTTATACTCTGGAATGTGATTTCACATCATATACCACTAATAAATGGTCACTTATATTAAAAAACTAAAAGGGATTATGTTTTAAATAAATTTTGAATCCACCTAAGAGGGAGATACCTAGATTCAATTAGTGGTTAACACTCCTAATTAAGAATATGAGAAGATTTCCAATAATTGAAAATTAAAATTTTATAAATGTGTGTGTAGGAGGTGAAATCTAAATTAGTTTTAAAATGCTAAAGAGATGTATAATGCTAAACATAATCAAATTTATACACATTCTAGAGAAAGGAATCATAATTAAACTAAGAATAAATTTTTAAAATGAATTAATTCTATGTTCCCCAAAAGGGAAAAAATTTTAAAAATAAAAAATAGAATAAGTATGGAGATGTATTGACACTTTAGTGATTCAAATTAAAGAGCTTATAGGTTGGGAAATATATCTCAAGCCAGTTTCTTAAATTGATGAGATGAGGGAAAAATCAATTTATTCACATATTTTATTTATTATGATTCTTGGAAGGGGGGATAAAAGTTTAATCTTAAAAAAGTGAGAAATATTGAATGATATAATTTCTAGAAAAATTGAAATATTATCCACCATTGAATATCTCAATTAGAATTCATCTCATAGTTGGTATCTTATATCACGACTAGTACCATAAATGATTATAAATCATACCTAGTGAAGAAAAAAAGTATCCCTTTAGGGGGATATACTAAAAGATGATAAATCATCCATAGTTTAGTATTTTGTTCTTAAAAATAGAAATACAGTAAACCCATTTAAATTTTATGCAAAAGGTATGACTTTCATTCTCTCATCATTATATTGAATTATATTTATTATTTTTATCAAGGGGAAGTAATTTTTTATCCAAATTGGTAATGCAAACCTTTAATATGAAATAATTTGATGTGTTTTTTCAAGTGAGAACATATTCTTGAAAATTATTGAAAATCTATTTATTCATCCCATAGAGAGTGGAAGTTTGAGGTTGTATCACATTAATTTGATTTTATGGATCCTTTTTTATCTAAAATTCTCACTCTTATTTGAAAAAAAGTTCTATATGGACATATATTTGTTGATTTTATCGAACATTTCAAAAAATATATCCCCCTTATCTTCTGGAATTAATATAGAACTTGTAAAGTGTATAGACGCATGCGGAGAAGATGAGATTAATAAATTTAGAAGAGATAGTTTGAGTTAAGATAAACCTACCCTATAATTCAAGTAAATGGGGATAATAAATTTTCCCTCCTTTTTATTTATTTTCTATTAGTTTTAGAGAGTATTTTTATAGAATTTATAAGTATAATGGTATTGAAAAAAATTGAAGGGTTGTTATTGAAATTACCTTATATTTAGAGAATCATGGGTTTCATTTTTCAAAATATGGAGATATTCAATGTGTACTAATAACGAAAGGAGTGGTAGCCTATATATATTAAAATGAGGATTTATCACTTGTAGGAAAATAAAGTGAGAAAGATACCCATGGATTTAGTTAAAGTATAAAGGAGATAATTTCATGGTGAATGCATTAAAAAGGAAAAAAAATTGATGATTTGAGAGTTGATATTCAATTTAAGACAAATACTAAGGCTATGGATGACTATTTATAATAGTTGGATAGTGATTCATAAGAATAAAAAAAGTGATGATATTGAAGATCTAATATTGAGAAAGCGAATAATAATTATTTTGTGAATAATTATGAGAAAAAAATCCTAAGTGTTCCACATATGAATTCTGAGGAATATTGAGATAAATTAAACTTACAAGGAGTCTTTAAAAGAGTGAATATGGAATGAAGCCATTTTTTGTCTTAAATTTGTTTTGAATATTTCAATAATATATAGGTGTTGATGAGTTTCATAATGTCTAGAATCATCGGGACTATTTTGTATTCAACATAACGATAATTCTATCATATACAAAGCTATATCAATATCAACTTTATTCTGAATAAAATATCGTCCTATAAGAATAATGTGCACATACATGATTTTAAAATTCTATAAGGATCATCCTAAATTTTGTAATCATCACTATGGTTCATAAGAAATAATCTTTATGTTAAAAAATATTTGATCCTTATGATTTTGGAATGTTTCAAATTTATGAAAACTTATGTATTCAAAAATTATTCCAATTAAATATTTACCACTTGAAATGAATTTGTTCTATCAACTCACCTCTTAAAAATTATTTAATTTTTATTAATATTCATCTATGGGTTAGTTTGGATGGTTTCACAAAATTCCTTATAACTTAAGCTTTTATTTAATTATCAATATTAGATCTTTAATATCTTCCCTAGATTTATTATTCTAAATCACTGATTACTATTATATACAGTATTCCAAAAAGTTAATATTGGACCTTACTTGAGGATTATCTCTACAAGTTTCACATATTCTATCTTTTTACATGTATTCACTATAGAAAAAACTCAAATCTTCTTTAACCAAATCCATGGTAAACCTTCTCACTTTTCCATAATATGATTCATCCTCTTTTTATTATTGAATGGAAGCTATTATATTATTATTTATCACTTATTTATATTCTACATATAAATAAAAATACAACTTAAACTTCTCAAAATCAAAGGGAACTTCAAATACCAGAAACACAATAATATATTGAAATATCAAGAATTTTTTTTTGGTGTGAAAACACAAATAGAGAGATTTTTTAATTTATATCTCAATTATTTTTAGACCAGTAAGTTTAGTCAAAATATTAGATGTATAAGGGGATGATACAATAATTAACCATACATATATCTAAATGGGAGAATTCCACCATAGATTTTTTATAGGTCCTCTTAAGACCACAATATCTAAAATTCCTTATGGGTTGCAGGTGATTACCCTATAAATTTGTCGTATTATATTATTAGTTGAGAAGAATCTTTACTAAATTAGCATTAAAAATACATATAAAGGAAGCAGTAAGGATACATAGTGTGCCAACTTCCATTGTATCAGATAAAAATATATGGTTTACCTTGATGTTTTGGAGAAGTATTTAACCTAAATTGAATACAAATTTGGGTTGTCACAACCCCCTCCCCAAAAATTGTACCCCTCCTAGTCTGAGAATGGGAGAAGAGAGATAGTGACCCCAAGTCCTACCTCTAGTAAGCCCTGGGATGGAACCTAGCATCAAGGGTATAATAAATATTCCAATGGGAGGTATTACCCTCTAAGAGAGAGATAATATTGGTAGAATCTGAACCCTCCGCAGACTATAATATAAATGAAACCTATGTAAAAAATGTAATGTCATGTAAGAACTACTACAACTAAAGGGGAAAACTAAAAGTACCAAAATAAAGTAAAGATGACAATGACCAGGAATCCCAAATAGCTCTTACAACCCACAAGATTGTAGTAACCATCCAAATCACAGACTTACTTCAACTGTTTTGAAAAATAGATTATATATACGAAGGGTGCCTGTGAATGTATACTCAGTAGGATCCTCCTAGAGCCTATCATGTAAATTGTAATGAAAGCATGGTAAAGCACAGTGAACAACAAGTGAAACTAACTCATCACCTAAACAAGTATACTAAGTTCCCAACCTCACCATGTATACTATCACCATGTATCAAATACACGATCATATAATATAATAAATAATAACAAGGGTACTATTATAAAACTTTCTCATTGGTTTTCCACTCTACTACAACGTCGCACGTCTTGAGCATCTCTCTCCAAAAGGTTAGCCTACAGACACCTGGGTGAAGCACCACAACACACACCTCATGCATCAACATTCACCTCATGTATCACACCACCACGTCCATAAAACCAAAGTAACCAGGTAGTTCTATGATCCACCACATCCCATGTAATGTGTATCATACATAGGGTATTATACATCCAGCCATTACATCCCATACACTGAGTAAGGATCCGCAAGTCATCACATCCCATACACGTTGTACCTATAGTAGCCCTTAGGAATCTATATCTAGAATATGTTTCTGTGAAATAACCAGAAGACATTACATTCCTGTATACAAATATATTGGGAAAACTAACTGCAGTTTATACCAACACAAGTAACAACAAAGATAAGAGATCAAGGCCAAAAGGGGTGGTCAACCATTCATCCTCCCACCAGGACATTGGGGAAAATGCATCCGAGTGCTTAGAATCCCCAGGGTGTTAGTTTTCCTAACGAAAAAAAGTACATGATATAATATATCTCACAACTACACTATGGTAATAACTTAGTTTAGACTCAACTACAGATAATGCCTCTCAGATTTTCGACTACCACTGCTAGGACTAGATATCCTATAAGCCCAAAACCATCTAAATAGCTACATTAAGTTAATTTATCCCTTTTTATCTGTTTCACATGATGTTAATTAAATATTTAATAATTAATTAACCATTATAATTTCCACATTTTATTTCATTAGCATCACAATAATGTCCTATACCCTCTAGAAATAACCAAATAGGGTCCATAGTTTCTCTGAATTATAACCTTGGAATTTCATCCCAACAAGCTCAAACCCCACGGGTAAAACATTTATTCATTTATTTCATAATCATCACCACTTTACATATTTCTATGTATTGTAGATGAACATTCAAAGATACCAAATACAAGGGGTTCAACATGTTGACAAGATCAAGTACCTGTAATTTCATTTCCACCTATATTAGAGCGTAGGCCCATCCAACCAAGAGAATATAAACACATAAAGAACATGGCTTACCCTATGTGTCTTCACCTCCCTTCAAATGAGAGTAAGAAAACCCATATTCCTCAACCAGTTGGGAAATTAAAGAAGATAAACAAATAATAAATTCAAAAATCATCCAACTTTCATATCAATGAGTAATCCCAGCTTCAAACTGTTCCATCATCTCTGGTTGCCTCCTCGACACCATATGCATAAAATGATTCATCACCCCACTCTAGACGTCAACGGTTGCCAAAAAATTGGTCATCCCTAATGGACGTACCCCAACAGCCCTCCAGGCTTAGCCATCTCTGGCTCCATCACATCTTTCCCTCTCTACCCTATATACCACAAGTCTGGTATCCAGAGTACATCACATGTAGTAGGAACATTCATAGAAATAGGATCTCGGTCCCAAAGTAGGGAATTCAGCCTTCATACACAATTTTCTCTCATGGATACAAATCATAAGTCACATGGACTTTATAAGGAAGTGGGAAACTCAAGACATACAATGGAATTATATTTATCACACAACTGATTCTTATTCCATCTTTAATTAATCGATGCTTTATTCATTGCTTCCAACTACGGGAAACCTAAAAAATAAGATATTGAAAGTTATCACAAATTAATTAAACAATTAATTTAACATTATTTTAGTTCTTTTATCAAAAATCATCAACATGATTTAGGTTAATTTTCCAATTCAATTAAATATTCATGTCTACATCAATTTTATTAACATAAAATTATAACAAAAAAAACCAAATTTATTAAATATGACTCTTTAACCAATTAACCAGTTAATTATTAGTTAATTCCATTTTTATGTTCGTTACCACTTTTTATCAAGAAAAAAATGATAAAGAAAGAAAGTAATATATATAAACTATCTATAAAATCAATAGGCAAACCACTATCAGGGTATAAATAAAAAATATCTCTATATGATCGATACCAATTCTTTAATTTGGTTTAAGTATTTTATTTGTTCAATTTCATTATGATACAAGGGGAAAATCATTATCATTATATTATTTCACATTATTAAATAGATAATACATGAATCTACTACTTCAAATGGTCATCAACGTTCTTCGCATGAGAATAGATCAACGCAACAGATCCTGATCACCTATCCTGCAACAACTGCATCCACCCAAGGATGTTGCTTCACAAATTCACTAACCAAAAACCATGGAAACTCTATTAGGAATATAGAGATCAAGTGTCATCACATGGAAATGAGAAATAGGATGGAAAAGGATTGAAGAAAACATAAGAATGGAGGTAGGTAATACCTCTTATCGAATATGGATCACTATGGATTGAAGACGGGATCCCAAGATAGATTCCCATCGAAGGGATCTCCAAAACGATGAAGAAAGGGTTGCTGGGTCTCCTAGAGTCGAGAGAGAGGGATGTTATAGACATAGGTTTTGACAACCCAATTGGATGAAATGTTATAAAACAAAGAGCATTGAGGGATTACATGATGTGTATTCCCCTTTAATGTAGTTTAACCCTCAAAATTAGGTTTTTATTGAAAACCATGTCACCTTTATCATTTATTTATTTTTTTGGCCAAACAAATATTACACTACATGATTCTAATTTTCATGTCATGAGAGTTCACTACACCTAGATTTTAGCACCTGAAATCCTACAAACATCCTCTGAGAATACTCCAAGCACCTCAGTCTTCAGAAACATGCAATGGGTAGATCCATGGGGATTCGAGACCTTACATCAGATAACTCTCAAAACATTCTCATCCACAATAATCCAAGAAAAACCTAGAGAGAAAACAAAAAGGGGTCATTCGAGCATCAATCCCCTGAGATAACTCTCAAAGCGTTCTCCAACATAGGAGCTCACCACCTCCCTAGAGGAACAAGCATAAAACCACACAATAACTAGACCCATCTCCGAAACACTCTCCCATGGGAGATACCTCTCAAAGAGAGAAAGACACAACAAGAAACAATAGAAAGCTATTTCATAAATATAAAAGGTCTACAACCACCAGTTTAAAAATGTTATAATAGAATATCTAAACATTGAACAACTCATGGTACTAAGGGAGAATCTATGACTCATATTCTCAGGTACTCTCCTCCATGCCACTGTGCGACCATAAGACATAAACGAAGGGGGAATTATACCAGCACAACACCTTTTTATTGGAAGTCCTAGATCACTACATGCCACTACTTGAAGGTTTCATCATCATTAACATTGATCTCTCTCCAATCGATGTAGTGAGAGACTTCACGAAGATAATAGTGGATTTACAATGCATGAAAAACATCGTGTATCTACTTCATCAATGGGGAAAACACTATCGGATATGTCATGACTCCGACAGAAGACAACAACTTGAAAAGACAAAAATACCTAGGAGAAATGTTATTCCTATGAAAATGACTTTTCTTCCCATGATGGGGAACCAACTTTATGAACACATAGTCCCAAAATTCAAACTCCATAGGTGTCCTCCTATGATCGACATAGGATTTCTGATGATCCTGCACTACCTTCATCCTCTCATGAATCACCTAAAACATTTATGTCATATTATATAGTAGTTACATACTATGAATCACCAGCTATACGACCCCATTCCAGCACAAAAGTGAAAGTAAAGGTCATCTGTACATGGATTTAAATGGTTCCATACCAATGGTGGAGTGAAACATATTATTGTAAGTGAACTATTCCAAGGGTAAGTTCCTCATCCACAAACCTACAAAATCATGGAAATAATAGTGGAACATGAATTCATGAGTATAGATGGTCCTCTCTCTATGACCATCTGTCTACAAATGAAAAACAGTGCTAAAACATATCTGAGAACCAAAATAATGTTGGAGACCTCTTCACTCCCTAGAAGTAAAATGAGGATCTCGGTCTGAAATGATCATCCTCTGGACTCTGTGGAGTCTCACCAACTCCTCTAGATACTACCTCGACAGAACCTCCACTAATCTTGACTCCTTGATCACTATAAAATGGGATGTTTTCATCAAAAGATATACTACCACCCATATAGCATCATAGTCTCACTAAGCTCGACATTAGCAAGTAAAAAAGTCATTCGATATGCCCTCCTACTTCATATGTGGAATATCTAAGAGCTAGAGAAAACCACTTGGAACACAACACTCTACCTTAACCTTCTAACAAACCAATCATCAACACAAAAACATTAAAATTAATTATTTAACCCAATCCACCAAAACTAATCTGACAGGGATCGATACATCTTCATCATGCCAGGATGTACTGCCAAAGGAGATCTATGGAACTCTCTTAGAACAATCTCATGCATCGCCAAAGGAACCGAAATCATTCCCTAAAATAACAATCGGTGTATTTCATCTTCAGACCAACCATTATGGGCCTCACTACAAAAAACTTGGTCTCCCCAGACCTCCACCTCAAGATCCCCCAACTGGGAATCCTATACCAACTTCACCAGAGATGATTTCACTATCAGCTGATTAGGTAAACATCTACCATAAATTCTCCCATATCTTGGTTGAAATCTAAAGGCTTTTTAATCACCCTATATGAATCACTTACTTCACAGAATGCATCATTGTGAAACATCATGCTTAGCGCATCAGCTACAAAATTTCCCATTCTATGTCTATATGAAATCTCAATGTTGTAATCCTGTAATAAATCCATCCACCGATGTTGATGCCAGTTCAAGTCCTGCTGGGATAAATAATACCTCAGGCTCTTAGGATTAGAGAAGACCACCAAGCACTCACAGATGAGGTAATGTCTCCAAAAAATTAGGGAAAACACTATTGTTTCTAACTTGAGATCATTGGTGGAATAGTTATTCTCATGGGAACATAAATACTGAGACACATAATAAATGACCAATATTTTATATATAAGAACACATGACAACCCATGATGTGAAGTGTCACTGACAACATTGAACTGAACTCCTTTTATTGACAGAAAAAGAACTGGAGCACTGACCAAATTCTCCATTAGATACTCACAATCCTCTTGACACTGATCAGTCCATATGAATTCCTAATCCTTTACAGTCAAAGTTGTCAAAGGATTCACAACCTGAGAGAAATGGTCTACAAAACTCCTATAGTAACCTATAAGACCAAGGAAACTTCACACCTCTACCACTTTCCTGGGGGATGACGAAGACACAAATGATTTTATCTTCGTTAGATCCACAACCACTATATACTGGGACATGACCCGCCCCATGAAACAGACTTCTCAAACCCAAAACTCACACTTCAGAAACATCCAAAACAACTTCTCATGGTGAAGAACCCCCAAAATAGCACAAAGATGCTCTGCATTCCCTTACTCATACACTAATTACACACGGATTTAATTGATGAAAAACATCACAATATTATCCTGTAACTCAATGAACACAACATTAATTAACCTCATGAACACAACTCGTGCATTCATCACTCATAACAGCATCACAACAAACTTTTCATGCCCATGATGACAACACAATTCAGTCTTCAGAATATCGTCATTCGTTACTCACATATGATGATATCCTGAAGACAAATCGATATTAAAAAATGACCATGAACCCTTTAGTTGATCAAATAAATCATCAATATTTGGAAGAGGATAGCGGTTCTTCACTGTCACTTGGTTCAAGTGATGATAATTGATACACAACCATAAACCTCCATCAACATTCTTCACGAACAAAACTGGTGTACCCCATGGTAACACACTTGGATAAACAAAACCACACCATAGGACTCCATCAAGCTATATACATAGATCTCACAATTCTGAAGGTTCCATCCTATATGGATACACTAAGATAGATAAAATTCACGGCTATAGTTTGATCCCAAACATGATCTCTCATCGAGGGGGTAACACTATAACCTCTTTTGGAAAGTCATCAAGGTACACTTCTAAGACCCTAATAAATGTTGTCTATTGAACCTATGAAGAACTTATCATTAGATTGGACATCAAGGATGATAAGGAAGGAACACACCTCTAACCCATCCAGAGGGTCTTTCTATCCAACAAACACTACCGGCTATCTATCCTCATTGAGGAACACAACCTACCTCTTAAAGAAATCCATTATATCCTAAAATAAATAAAACCAATCCATAACAGGGATGAAATCATATGATTTTATCCATAAAAATAGGAAATATCCCCAAGATCAGTGCTACAAAAGCACTTGCTCATAATCTCTACATACTTAAAACCAGTCAGCTCGACCTCCAACTGGTATAGTCAATTCCAATGGAACTGGAAGTCTCTCTACCTCATGTCCCAATTCATGGATAAGGGTATGTGATATGAAGGAGTGAGTCACTCTGGAATTTAACAACGAAAACAACCAAGAAGAAATCAAACAAAGCGTATCTCAAACAATGTTTGGCTCTCTTAGCGTTGACAATGCTAAAGCAGGAAGCTGACCATGACCTGCTCCACAACCTCTCTGACCATGCTAATGAACACCACCATGGCCAAACCCTACTCCATTTGGATTGGTAGGATCCTGGGGATAACCTTTTCATACCCCATCTTCTCTCTGGTGATCTAAAATTGGTGAAACCTGTTTATGTTTCCTTAGATGGAACTACCTCAATGGAAGAAACTGAAGTGGAACACCTGGTGCACGTTGACCACCCTGAAAGGTTGGAAACTCTTGTTACTGATGAGCCTGAAAACCATAAGTAAAACATGATTCTTATCCCCTATCATATGGATGAGATCCCCTAACCCAACAGAAATTATACATAGATGGGTGGAACCTACCCCAAACTGATCAGAAACTATTTGGTCTTGATAATAGGGAACCCCAAACCATGGCACTTCTTTGTGAGGAATCCTGAAAACTCCCCTCTCCTGACGATCATATTCTTGAAAACTTCCTCTTGATGTCATATTCTCCCTAAAATACCAAAAGATACATCATTATCATAAATGAGGTGACCTGGTGCTAGATATTTGGATGCAATTCCTCCTCTAAATTCCTCTCCCAAAACTCCTTATCTAAAAATAGGTTTAAATCTTATTTAATAAGGTTCATGAAATAGATCCCAAACTCTTGCACAATGGATCTCCACTAACTAAGGGTAAGAAGCTCTTAACGACTGGCCACCTTCACATTTGAAGAAAAAAAATTGGATCTGAACTAGTCTCAGAACTATTCCATCGAGAATATTGACTCCTCGCAATGCCTTAGGAATAAGAGTCACCACTTCCTCATGGAACCATGAAACATCATCAAATACAATGACACCCAATTCTCCTTCCAAGCATGGATGAAACATTAATATATCTCAAACTCCTCCAACCAGTCTTCTATGAATGCATCTGAAATAGGGACCACATACATTGGAAGTATATATCACTAAAACTCTTAGAGTGCCCTCCTCAAAGTGTCATCATCGTCAACCTCTACCCTATGGTGATTTGATGGCGTAATATGTTGAACATCTTCTGCATGATTTGGGTGAGTAATTCATCCCAGATCCATAATTAGAAATGAAAAAATAGATATAACTCCTAAACATTGAATATGGAAGAACATAACACTAATTAATTATTTTCTTTTTATTCATTTTAGGTTAAAAATCCCATGTTATACCCATTAAATCATAGGTGAAAAGAATAATGATGCATGATAGTTTCCTAGGTCTCTACCCTAAAACTAGTATCAAATCATTTAGTAGCCACTATAAGATTAAATGATCATGTATCATATCATAGGGGGATCTAAATATCAATTTCTTTGTTGTTAATCCATGTTTAAAATACATTCTCAACTGAACTGACTTTGTTTCACTACCAACCCATGAAACCTCACCTGTTCCTAGATCCGAAATTCATCCTATCCCTCAACCTATCTCTGATACCACTCTATCACAACCACCTACCTAGAAAGTGTTCCCCACCAGGGGAGAAAGTGGAGTGGAGAGATAGTGACCCTCCAAGTCCCGCCTCCTGTAGGCCTCGGGTTGGTGACTATAATCAAGGGTATAATAAACATGTAGATGGATGGAATTACCCTATAAGAGAAACATATATGGAAGAGAGAGATAAAATAGACACCAATTGTCCCCTTCTTAGACTAAAATATAAAATAAACCCATGTACACACATGTAATTTCATTAAAGAACTGCTATAACTATAAAGAAAAACTGCAAGTACCAAAAGAAAGTAAAGAAGATAGAAACCACAAATTCCAAATAGGTACTACAACCCAGAAGCTAGTAGTAACCTGTATGATCTCCAAAGTACTCGTAATAACCTGAAAAAGAGTTTATATGTCAGTAGGGTGAGTATAATAGTATACTCAGAAGGATTCTCATTGGAGCCTCTTTTGAAAAAGTAAGGAAATCTTGCTAAAGAACAGGGAAGAACAAGTGAAACTAACTCATCACCTGGACATGTATAATATGTTCCCAGCCTCACCATGGCTACTCTCACCATGTATCACATACAAGAGCATGTGATATAAAAATTTATGACAAGGTTACCCTGCTAATACTTCCCCAATGGTTTTCTGCTCTTCCCCAACATCACACGTCCTAAGCATCTCTCTTAAAAAAGGCAAGCCCACTGACACCTGAGTGAAGAACCATAATAGACACCTCATGCCTCAACATGCACCTCATTCATCACACCACCATGTCCATGTAACCAAAGTAACCTGATAGTTCCGGGAGCCACTATATCCGATGTAATGTGTATCATACATTGGGTATTATAATTCAAGCCATTGCATCCCAACTCCGAGTAGGGATCCTTAAGCCAACCAAACCCATACACATTGTACCTACAGTAGCACTTAGGAAACTATATCCAAATTATATGTGTGAAATAACCAAAATACATTACATACCTCTAAACAAATATACGTGGAAAACTAATCCTCATGCATACCAGAAAAAATAACTACCAAGAGAAGAGAGAGAGGCCAAAGGGGTAGTTAACTATCCATCCTCATACTGGGATGTTGCGGAAAACATCCCTAGGGATTAGAATCCCTAGGGTGTCATTTTCCCTAACCTAATGGGTAGAGTAACGTATAGAAACAAAAAAAGTACATGATATAATATATCTCACAAAAAACTATGGTAATAACCTAGTCTTAGACTCAACTACAACTAAAGTATCTCAGACTCTCGGCTTCCACAACTAAGACTAGACATCCTATAATCGCACTACTATTTAAATAGATACATAATGTTACTTTATAAAATTTTATCATATTCACATTACATCGTCACCATTATATATTTGTTAATAAGGAAAGAAATACAACCAAAATAGGGTTAAGAAACACAAAATGACCTAGGGAGGCCTAAAGTAATGCTGACCTAGTTGATCCCCTCTGATCAACATAACGCTAACGGTTTCAAGAAATGGGTGCTTAGGAAGCATGAGATGTTGGAGTCCTGATCCACTACCACCATATAGGAGATATAATATGCCACCATATTTCCTTTAGGCCATGTATGGACAACAATAATTTTATTGTTATGGATGGCTCTACATTTTCTAATGATGTTAGTTATCGACTAGATATTGGAGCATTTTCCTTGCATATAATCATCAATAGTCATGGACTCGGTTTCTACCTTAGTAAGAGTAACATTTTTTTGGAATCATAGGATTAGACACATGTACATAGATTTTCCCTCTGCTTGGACGGTGTTCCCTTGCCCACAATATGCAATAAAAGCAAGTAAGACACTCCCATTGTAGTTTCGGAAAACCCAACCACCTCATATGACTACCTAAAGGAATGAACGATAAATATTTAGTTTGAAATCCATGAATGGCGGTTTCCAACACACATGATGTCCCCACAACCCAATAATGGAAAGTTTCCCAAGAGACGTACTCGCCTACAGAGATCACAGAGTAGGATAATTGACTCCCTTGGAAGGAGATTAAGAAAACCCATATTCCTCATGTAGTCGGGAAAGTAAAGCAGATAAACAAACAAAAGATTCAATAAGAATCCAACTTTCATATTAATGAGAAATCTCAGATCGAACCCATTACATTATCTCTGGTGTCCTCCCTGAAACCACATGCATAAATGGATGCATCTAGGCGTCAACTGTTGCCAAAAAAACTGAGTCTCCCTACTCCATTTACCACAACAACCCTCCAGGCTCAGCCATCCTAGGATCACATCACATCTGGGACCCCCTACCCCACATACCAAAAGTCTCATATCAAGAGAAAATCAAAAGTTTAAGGAAAAAACATAGTAATGGGATCGAGACCCCAAAGCAAGGCATTTAGCCTTCACACATAACGAGCTCTAATGACACCAAAGTATAAGACGGTTAGCCTTTACAAGAAAGTGGGAAACTCAGGCCCTACAAAGTCATTATCTTTATCATACAACCAGTTCTTATTCCTTATTGAATTAACCTATTCATTATTCAATGGTTCCCACTATAGGAAACCTACACAACAAGCTTTTACAAATCAATTAAACAATTAATTTTACACTCCTTTAGTTCTTCTATCAAAAATCATCAATATGTATCAGGTTCATTAACCAAATCAATTAATCATGCATTTCTATATTAATTTTATTAACATAAATTTATAAAAACAACAACCTAATTTATTAAGCATGTCTCTTTAACAAATTAGCTAATTAATTATCAATCAATTATGTTTTTACATTCTTTAACAATTTTCCTCAAGAAAAACATGATAAAACAAGCAAGGAATATATATCACACTATCTAGAAAATAAAGAGGAAAGCCATTATCATGGTTTAAAGAAACAACATTGCTACATGATCGATACTAATTCATTAATCCGGTTCAATTATTTAATTAAGTATTTTTTGGGATACAAGGGGCTAAATCATGATAACTATACGATTTCATTTTAATAATTAGAGAATCCATGAATCCCCTACCTAAAAAGGTTACTAAAATTCTTCGCATGAGAATGGATTAAAAAAACAGATACTGATCACCACTCCCACAACAACTTCATCTGCCCGAGGATGCCGAGTCACAACCGCACCAACCAACAGCCAAGGAAACTCCATGAGGAACATGGAGATCAATATCCATCACCTGTAAAAGAGAGATTAGAGAAAAAAGGATCGAATAAACCACAATAATGGAGGTATATCATACCTCACATTGACTATGGATCAATACAGATTGAAGACAAATGCCTGAGATTGATTATCGTCTAACGGATCTATAAAACATTGAAGAGAAGGTCACTAGGTCAACTAGAGCCGAGAGAGAGGGAGTTTTCAGCATTAGGGATTGACAACCCGAGTGGTAAAAATGTTTTAAAACACAAATAATCATTGGATTACATGTTATGAAATCCCCTTTAAAGTCATGAAACCCTCAAAATTTGGTTTTATCCTAAAAATGTGTCACCATTTACATTTATTTATTTTTAGAACCCCAAAATATTACATTATGTGAATCCCAATTCACATTGTGAAAGTTCCCTGCTCCCAGCTTTTAGCACATAAACTCATCCAGACATCTCCGAGCCTCCTCCAAGAACCTAAATATTTGAAAACACGCAAAGGGTTGATGCAAGAAGATTCATGCCCTTACATGTGCATTAGCAATGCTTATCACCATCAAACTGGAAGTTAAAAAGAAAGTATTATAAAAACTCTTGAATAAATGCTAGGATATATTTCAAAGGATTTTAAGGGATTTTTTGATTAATACCATCCCCTAGTAGAGTTTTCATATAAAAATAGTTTACATTCTATAATTAAAATGGAACTATAATAATATTTATATGGTAAGAGGTATATAATTACATCTTTTAAAGATAAATTCATAGAGTGTGAGTTGATGGGACCACATCGGTATAGGGATATTTCAAAGAAGATTGCAACCATTCAATTATTTATTAAAACTACACATTATTGAAAGAAGAAGTGTGATGGTAATAAGGGAATATATTAGGTTTTTGAAGCCATTGACAAGATATTTCTTCAAAAATCACTATAGAAGAGGGTTATAAGGTTTGGAAAAATTGTATAGCTGATCCCTAGATATATTAGCCCATTCAAAGTACATGGTCATGTGGGAATGATATATGATCCCCTTAAAATTAAACCAAACCTCTAAAAAGTGTATTATTTGTTCCACATATCACATTTAAGGAAGTACAAACATGAACATTCACATTCATTGAACATAGAAGTAGTACAACAAGAACATGATCACTCTTTTGAGGAATAACCGGTATAAATCATATATCATTAAGATAAAGTAAAATGAAAGAATACCACTAACTTAGTTAATGTCCTTAGGAAGAATCATATGTTTATGGAGGAAATATGGGAACCTAAAGATGTGATAAGACAAAATCACACTAATTTTTTCACCAATGTAATAAAATATCTGAGGAGAGATAAATATAATGTGGGTAGCATGTAACATATCATGATTTTAGTATTTTTTTAATCATAAATAAATCTCATGCATTTGATATCCAGTTATATATATATATATATCAGCAAACTAAAATGAATAATACCTTATTTCATTATGGCAGAATATTATAATATGAAATTAAATAAATTACAAGATAAAAAAATAAAACAAAATTTTAAAATTACAAAAGGAATGATCCTTGGAGTAAATAAACAAACTAAAATGTTTAAATTATCATCATCACAATATTTTATGATGATCATATCACCAATTATAATTATAGATATAACAAATAACATCAGAAATATGAAAAACATTTTGAAAAGAAATTAATGAATATGCTAAATAATTATATATATATATGTAAGGATATATATAGGATTGTAATATGATCATTATATATATGGTCATTGATTATATGGTGTTTGGACCTATGGTCATCGGATATATGAATGTTGTATATACATGGTTACATTATATAATTTTATTCGATAATTACATTTCTATAGCATAATTTTTAGTAAATGCCTATAAAAACACAAGAAACATATAATAAATAATTTTGGAATGAAATTTAAAACATAATCATTAAATTAAATGTCTTATTATATAAATGTGTATTTTTATCTATTATATATTTTTATTACTATTAAATTTAAATAATTATTTTATGTGTTTATAAATTTTCAAAAATATACTAATACCAATATATTGATAAAATTTAATTCTTAGAAGATACAGAAATATTTTTAATGGGATTTGATTAATATTATTTAATGTTAAAAAGGATATTTTTCAATATAATTATTTTTATAAGTATTTTTATTTTTATAAAAAAAAATTAAATATAAAAAATTTAAAGGATGATTCTATTTTAATATTTTTATTTATAGAAATATATATTGACACTCATTTAATTACAAATTAATATGAAAAAATTTTAAGAACACCTAATGATTAAAAATAAATTTTCGATAATTTTCTTCTATATATTATATTATTTCATTTGAATTATAAATTTTTCACATTTAGTAATTGAATTAAATAAAATTGGGTCTAAATTTAAAATCTAAAATTTAAAATTTTGTACAAGGTTCAATTTCATGCTTGGGAAAAAAATTATTTATTGTGGTAAAAATTTAGATACCTTGTTAAATGTAAAATGAGATAAAAGAGTTAAATTAATTTTAAAATACCTAAAGTATTCCCAAAATTATAAATAAATTGTTTTTATGAGGTTATGTATATTATATAACGATTATTTTTCAACTTCTGGATCCACTTTACATGTAAGAAGACAACATTACATCTTAGGGAATTAGTATTTGTGGAAATGACACTAGAAACTCACCAATACAAGGATCCCTTCCCTACCCATATGGAAAAAATCTTTTAATTTAGTCACCTATTTCAAAATTTCCCAAATTACATCTCCTAAATTGTTAGTACATTCTTGGTGTCCTTATGTTTTAATAATGAGGTTTTAAATCCTTCATTATGAGGGAACCTATTTCAAGGAGAAAATTAATCAAATTATGTATCAAATTATTCAAGATAAATTTTAACTACCTTATAATATAAAATCAAAATAAATATCATTATCCATTATAAATATATTATATTAGAATCATTATTAATCTATTACAATTATATTAAAATTATATTGCTCTATACTCCAACTCATTCATCGGTATAACATGTTCTTGTTTAGGTTTATTCAACATCCTTTAGGGACATTGTTATATCAACACCATCATTTTCATCATGGACGATTATCAGGATTGTAATAAGGGTAACATATGATATTAATGTGTAATATATATTATTATTATTTTTTATAAATAGTGAAACCAAAATTAATGGTATTATTAAGTAACTCATTCTTATGAGTAAATTACATGATGCTTTCTCATCATAAATTATATTCTCAAAAACCAAATCCATTAATTCAATAAAATAAAAATGGTAATGAATAAATAGATGAAACTATTGTTCCAATTATTTTAATAATATTTAAATTTTGAACTTTTTACCACAAAATGAGGACCTCCGTTGTTGTTTGGATTTTCTGTGAAATAATCAAAATTACTAATATATGATAAGGAAAATAAAAAGTAACAAAACTTATATATGTATAACAAATTATAATAATTAAAGAGTATAAAACCTAATATATATGAGTAATGTTCAAAAATAATTGATTAATATAGTTATGTTTATTAATAAAGGGGCCAAATCACTTTTGAGGAAGTCATGGGTAAAGGTAAGGGCTCTTTATCTCAATTACCATTCATTGATATTTTCTCCATATTCACCACTTGTTTTCTTTTTTTTGTGGTGTATATAATGCTCCATGAATTTATTTTAATAAAACTACTCATGAAATACAATTTATTTAAAACTCCTCTTTAGGTTCTAAATTTCAATGTCTTTTGATTCAAAAGATACCAAATATGTAAGGGATTAATTTCCAATCCCACATTGAAATCAAGATCAACTATTTCTGAATTCTTATTTTATGAAATTATATATAATTTCTCTCCAAAATCCCCTATGAATTATTATTCAATAGTTATTTATAATGTTTACTTGTCTCCTTACCAATTTACATCCCTTTGGCTCTCAATTAAACCAAACAAATACTTGTATGTGGGGATAAACTGATCTATTCTTTTCAGTCTGGAATATTTATTCTCAATGTCCATGTTTTTTATATTATTTTATGGAAATACTAATCCCAAATTAAATTATTTACTATGGAAAATTTATATTGGATTTTACTTTATTCTATAATAGATTGAAATGAATCATTTTAAACATTTTATGCATTAACTCTTTCACCCACAATATCCTTCTTTTTTCATTGAAACTTAATTTTCAAGTTTTTATAACACATAAATGTTATTTTTATTTTATTTTTAATTAATTCAATTCATATAATATTTTATAAAACATTTCCATTTTAATTAATTTCTTTAAAAAAAGTAGTGGTTATTTTTATTATTTTTAATGCAGTTTGACAATACTCTTATAGAGTGTTTTTTATGTTGATATAATTTAATGTTTCTTATGATTCACTCTTGATATTCTATAATTATAAAAACCACCTTCTTTTTCTAGAAGCCTTATGATCATGAATCGAGTAAATTTTCATGACACCCACTATCTTTCTCACGATTTAATTATGTTATGATGGAATTATTAATGTTGTCATATGAAACATGTATATATGGTTTTTAATTTTGTGATAGGTGTGGATGGAATTATATATACCTACACTGCATTGATTTAAGGTACTATGGTTTGAACCCAATCAACTATGTTTTGGGGAATGACGAGTGAACATAAACCACTATGTTATTGGACTCATTCCACTATGTGATGATGGTATTGATAGTGATCCATGAAAAAAACGCATTTATATTCTTATTCTTGTTCATAAAATTTATATTATACCACATTACTATGTTTTTTTGATGAATTATGTTAATTTTCTTATGATTCAACATTACTATTCATTATTTCACATGTTATTTTGAAAGTATTATGTTATAATTCATGATTTTTTATCCATGTTTTTATTGGGTATGATTTATTTATTCCATGTTCATGTACATTGAATATGTTCTCATTCCCACATGTTTGTCTTATGATCTCTAATGTAATATGATTTAAATATATTATATGAACCTATTATTGATTATTTGAGATCAATATTTCTTATATTTATATTCCCTAGGTAGTAATGATTAGTATTATATTTGATATGTATTTAAGGGCCCCATGTGTGAATATTATTTGTAGGATATGTTGAATAATGTTTGTAAAATGAGTTAGTTATGTATCAAATCTCATAAGACACTAACCCATAGGTTACAGTGTGTGATTTATTTTTAATTATAATGAATATTCATGTAAAATGATGTAATATATTTGTATGTTTTGGTTGGTTCATCTTCAATAACATAGTTAATCGAGGCCCTAAACAAATTGTTCATTTTTTCAACATAAATGGAATCACAAAAAATGAAAAATGTTCACAGAAAATCAACAATTGATAAAAACCCTCAATTATTAAAAACTTAATAAAATATAAATCTTTGAAATACCATTATGATCCTATCAACTGATTTAATATATCATCAATTCACAGAAAATGATACTAATTATTAACTGTAACAATATTCAATCTTTATTATTCAACACATAATCACATACCCATTTCTAAATTATTGGTAAAAATCATTGGATTACCAAGAAGAGACATAATTTTCCTTATGAATCATTTCGATTACAGATATTGAAACCATGTATTTAATTATTTGGGTATAATTAGAGACAAACTGTAAGGATGTGTGTTGATAGGCTTGGTACCTAGTACCTTGTAACTCTCAAAATTCACCACTCTTGATATATAACTGTTAAAAATATTTGTAAAATACATCTCAATAACTATTAACCATGAGAAAAAAGTAACACTATAAAAACCCTGAGTTGATTTAAGAACTATTTGTCCTACCTTATAAGTAATCCTCCTTTGCTACCCAAAATAATAGGTCACTCTACAGGCCTGGTAGTCCCATTCTAATAGAAAAACTTATTATTAATCACAATATTGGAATAAATTAAAAACTCTCAGATAATAATTAATATGAACCAAAATATGTGACACCTAATAAATTTAAATAATCAAATCCAATATTATCATCTCCAAAAATTTAATATCCCAAAAAATATCTATTTTTAAAAATTTAATTATTATAAGTTGACCGTATTACATTAAAATCCTCCCATGTTCCCAATATAGTGTTAACCATAAAAAAATTAGATAAGATCATAATAGGAAATCCCATGATAGATACAAAATAAGAAAATATAAAATAATTAGAAGCACTAGAATCAAACATGACACTGACCATGGTATATGTAACCAATTTTATACCTCTAACCATGGAAGATACCTTTCTATGATCCATTAGAACCATTTTAGTTGGAAAAAACTAAATTGATCTTGTATCTTATCCCGGACCTTGGGTTAACTGACTCCCCATCATAATATCCCCTTACTATAAATATCAATAAGAACCTTTTCTACCTCTATTAATAGACCTCTTAAATGATATCTGGATCATTTTCTATTATGGTGAACCAACACATGAATGGCATGACTAAATGAAACCTGAATCATATCCACTATATCTCAAAACTCCTTCCTACTAAACTTCTAAATAAATCTCATTTTCTAAAAGAGTGACACTACTTTGGATTAGTAGGAAACATGAACTAAGTATGTATAAATCATACACACTAATAACACTCTAAGGGAATCATTCCTCTAGATGACGAAGAATTAAAATTCATCCCCTGACCACCGGACTACAATGTCCTTATAATATTCATATCCCTTTCCTTTATCACCACTCTAAGTTCATCCCAATCCCACTGAATCTATCATCTCTTCCCTATTATATTTCTCTTCCATAAGATTAGTATTCACCACTTTTAGGGATATGGGTAAACAAAGTAGAAAAAACTTAGATAAAATCTCTAACCCCATACCCAAATAATTAATCCATAGATTAATAATAATATACAAAGCTTATAGAAAAATAGTGTGAATCTATACATTGGATGATATAAATTATAAAAAAACATATTCCTTTAATTAATCTCAATGAAATCATAACCTTTATCCATCCTTATAATCTATGGGAATAATTTCATGAAGAAGTGTGGAAAGAAATATTCTCCTAAAAACACCTTAGTCTTCTTTTTTTATATTGTGATATCCCATCCACTTGATTCTAATATATCAATAATAGAAATAACATGCTTCATATTCTTCCATTCCTAAGAGTTGATCATCTCAAAAATCATATCCTTCCCTTTAAGACACATCATTGCACCGCAAGTCCTATAATTTTCTCTAATTACTGTAAGAAACTATTATGAAAAATATCAAACCATATCAAATGTTTCTACTAGTTCCTTAGGTCAAAAAAATTTTATTTTTTAAATTATTTCAATAACACTATAGTGGTATTCTTATCCCCTATAGTTTCACGCTCACCCACTAAGGGAACATTCTCACATTACCCTTTCATATATCACTTATCATACAAATACTTATTCTAATTTTTATCATGAGTCCCATCAAATTAATTCTTAATAGCTATAATTATAAAAAAATTAACAAACTTGTTAGAAATGAACATCCAAATTATCAATAAAAAAATCATGAATTAAATCCAAAAAATAAGAAAAATTAATTCTTATATCAAACTCAATATATTAAATCATAAAATTAGACCATAAAATTCCATAAATATAATAAGTTATTAATAAATTTTTCTAGAATAAACTGATACATTTATCCATATTTAAATTATTTAACTAATATTCAAATGATAAGAAACACATGTGAACAAACATATGTCATGTCCTAAAATTCCTGAATGATGCTTGAATATCCTGGTATTCACCCTCAATACAGTGAGAATAATAATCCGAAATAACAAATTTAAATAAAATAATAATAATCCCATACTTCCCCAGAAACATTTATTTTTACTAATTACATATTGTCCATGAACACATGATTAGTGTTTATACCATGTCACAACTCTCTGTATTCAATCAAAAAGAATCCCAAACATTCGAGCCATAGAAAGTTAACCACTCCGACACCATTTTCTAATGTCCCACTTCGTAATAATCTTGTTGTTGAGGAAAAATGCCATATGGTCTTAAGCACAATCCATGGTCACGTGATGCTAGAAACTAGCATCTATGTTCTAAGGATATCACTTGGGGTGTAATCAACCCTCCAATGTTCTATCACATAAAAATATTAAAATAAGCATTATAATATCAATAATTAGTGTAATGTAACAATAACATTCACAAAAAAATTCTTAAAATATCCGATACATTCCCCCATGACTCGTACACACAAATAAGGTTTTATAGTAAAACATAAGTACCTTTTCATGAACCATGAGATTATAAATATATATAAAAAATTGGATATTCCCTCCCCAAGAAAACAAGTGCATTGGTGTATAAGTACAATATGTCTCTTCATATTTTATTCCTATCTATCGGGGCCTTTTTTACATTACTTAAAACATCATGTATATAATCTATATAAAAATGAGGTGTGTACATATAGAGAGTGGGAATAAATCCTATGCAGAAACTGATCAAACCCTAGACATCCTTTAGAGTTTAATTTTATCACATATAAATAATTTAAAACATATAAATTATTTAAAAATATTTTTTAGTGTGAAAGTAATGTTTTAGGTTCTATCCAAGTCACCTAAATTGTTCAATACCTGCTTCACCCTATGCGAGTATAACCAGCGAAATAAAATGTTTAAAAAACTATCAAAACATGTGGATCAGATACATATCATTCCTAACATATGAAATTACACAATTTTTTCATGCGTAGATAATGTCTTAGACAAATCCATGGCCTAATATTAGTATATTGTATCTCATATTAATCCAAACCTCGCTAAAAGTGAGATACATCATAGAAAAGTTTAGAATATGAGATTTAGGATAAAAACCCCAAACATGAATAACACACACACTATGAGAAAGAAAATAAAAGCTCCTTTTAATTATGAACACACTTTGAGGCTTTACTATTTTTTGAAGCAATCATATTTCCCATAAAATTCATAATTTTAAGTGAATCAAATTTATTTATCAATTGTAAATTCATTATTTAATCATTTTAACATTCTATTACTTTTCCAAATCGTAGATGAAATCTCTAACTAGAAATCCACACTTTTAACCAATATATTTCTTAGTTAAAGAACCTCATAAAGTAATTATCCATGTTCATTATATATATTTATCCCATTTACCCATGAATTTCTTCATAAGAATTCATTTCTTAAAACAATTAAACCAAAAAAAATACACTAACATTATCAATCAATTAAACTTGATTAATTTTTTAGAAATCATTTACTCATGGAATGAAAAGTAATAAAAGTGAAAAATTTTAACTCAGCAATTTAAAACCAAAACATCAATTTCATTCTTCACATTCACATCCATAACTACAAAAATAATGACTATTTAAAATTGAAATCTTATTTTATCTCCTTAATCATTAAATGATCACTTAATATATTAAATTATTTAATTTTATACTTGAAATGAATTCATAAAATATTCACTTAGTAAAAACATCATGAAAAAATATTCTACATCATTATAATGAATTTTTTCATTCTAGTAAACTCACATAAAACCTTAAGTCATATGATTAGTGCATAATTCTTATAAAATATCTTAATTAAATACCAACAAGTTAATTTTTTTACCATATAAAATGATGTACACAACCCACACCATTATATAATGATTAATTCTTTTTAAAACAAAATAAATCTACAAAATAAAAAATTAGAAGCATAGAAAAATAAATATAATGGAGTAGCATCTAAACCGAGACGCCTTTTTATAAAAATATAAGGTTATAAAATTAGTTATCAAGACAAATCCAACACCGTCAATGTATCACAATTCCCCAAAGAAATGAAGACAAAATCAGCATATTATGGTGAGAAATAATGAGAGATATTTGGGAGAGAAATGTTCACCAAACGACCCCCTGGAAAAGAAAAATGAAATACGTAATCAAATTCCCCTAATATCATAGTTAAAAAATTTCCACTATCAAAAAAATCTGGCACACATTGGGTACTAGTGAACAAAACAAGCCACAAGATAACTCACAAGTCACCTAGTGCCTATCTACCATATCCCAAGTGGACAGTCTTGTGGAACCTTCTCCTATACCTTTATATTGAGTACCTAATACCCTATATCCTAATACTTGCTAAATATACTTTAAAAATTATTGCAAGAAAAAACTCCAAACTCCCTCCCTTATACATCCTTCACAACCCCCCCAAAAATAAACTCAAAATAAAATAAAATAAATATAAAAACACCTAGACTAAAATAAAATACAATCCCCAAAGCTTGGTTCATTACACATTCACCTAAATTTTAGTGATGATTACTTGTTATTCCCGATGACATTCAAATGCGTCATACAAAATACATGAATATCCATTATATTATTACATATCTGATAATTAATTAACCACAAACAAGTAAACTAATTTTAAAATTAATTATTTAATTTATAGTTAAATTATCAGTATAATAACAATTAATTTTAAGAGAATAATCATAAATTTTAAAAAATATAAATACATTGAAAATAAATAACTATATATATATATATGTACAAAGATACAAATTTAATATATATATATATATATATCAGCGTGTGTGGCGTAAATGAAATGTTATAATTGGAATTTGTTAACAACATGAATAAAAAAATCAATTTGAGTCAAAAAAATTAAACCACATAAATATTGACTATTAGATTTATAATATTATTGTTATAATTTTTTTGGCCCATTTTAAGATCTTTTCATGTAAAAAAATTGTTGAAAATTATTATTTTATTATATGTTAAAGGATATTTTTGTGGTAAATAGGTTTTTTTGTTAATTTGTAATTTTATAAACATATTTTTTCTATTATATAAATTTATAAAATTAAGTAATATTTTTTGGATTATTGTTCAATTATCCAAAATATTGTTCCCATCATTTTATGTTTCAGGTCTTAATTTTCAATTTTTAATTTTTATATCATCGAAATTATTACTATAAACCTATCATTTTTTTGTTTATTTTTTAAAAAGAAAATAATAATTAAAAATTAAGAAACACAAATAATATATATATATATATATATCAGTTTTTTAAATAATATTTTTTAATATTATTTTTTTGAGTATAGGTTTAATCATATTTTTGAAATGGGATCTGAAATACAAGAAATGACTTTATACATTCTATGAAATCATTTTTTACACAGAATGCATGAAAACTTTTCATACACTTTTTATGAGTGAGAGTATAGGATTCTTGAAATGGAGCTATGAATTCCATGTGGGACAAAAAATAATAATATAATAAAAAATATACATTTGAATCTTATAGTCTTAAGAATTATAAAATATTGAATCAAAATCCTGCAATCATGTTGGAATTGTCATTCAATCTTTATATAATAGAAAGATAATTTGATTACTTATATTTTAGCTATATTTGGATGTGAAAATTAAATATATAAAACCATGAATAATACTTAAATATATTATTTTTTATCTTTTTCATCATTTTATGTAATACTTACGATTATTTTTTGTTTATAAAACCATCTAAAAAGTCCATGTTTTTATTCAACAATTCTAAAATTAATAATTTCTATACTTTTTAAATTTCTAAATAAAACGGGGAAGGAGAAAGAACCACAAAACATGATTTATATTATTAATATATAAAATGTTTTAATTTTTTCTATAATTTAAATTAAAAATTATATTATTGATTCTTCTTCATGTAATATCATATTTTTTATAACATTTATTCTAAAATTATTTATTAAATAATTTCAATAATCATGAACTAATTCAGTCGAGGTTGTTTGATATAAATTAGAATTATTGAGGACTTTTATGATGTAATGTCCGAACTACTAATTTTATTTTATTTTATTATTATTCATTAAGCATGAAGAAAACCTTACTTCTTACAAATGACCAATAATATTTAAATGATTTAATGTTTAATATTTCAGATTGTTTTGAACTCGCTAATAAAAATTTAAACATAACATAATTAAATTATTAGATAAGTACATAAATAAGATCTATAGAAAATAATAGCATGATATTTTTAAAAATATAGATTTTAATGTCCAAGGGTGAATCTTTACCATATCTACATATATGGATTTCATGTATATATTTAACCTTTCATCTCCAATGCGATGGTGTAATAGGTACACGAGATAGTTCTTCTTTGCATGCAAGTTTTTACACTACAAGTGTAGAATATGGATGTGTATTCAAGTATTTTTCATATTATTGAACAAGAATCCAGAAAACATATGAATTAGATAGATATATTTTAAAAAATTAGTTATAGAAATGCTCTTGTGAAAATATTAATTCCATGAGAATAGAAACATTGATTGTTCCATAAAATGGAAATTCATTTGAGTATTGATGCTACTATATCGAAAAATGTAAACATCTCACCCCCTAAGCTTCAACAACGTAGGGATGAACCTAAGATGATGATGGTATTTTAGTTGTAGGATTTTTATTAGGTAATGAAAGTATGTATTTTATTTGTATAATAGAAATGGTGTAGGAATATATTTACAATGTTTGTTGCCCTATCCTAGAAGTAGTTATGGTAGGGGATTATCATTAGGGGAGTTTCAAGATCACATATATCATGATATCATTATGTATCCTCATCAAAAAAACTATCAAACAACATGTACAATGTATCTATGATAGAATTTATTTGGGGGGATATCCTTAATCATTTCCCCGCCTCCACCTTCGGAGTGGGGTAGGTGTCTCATTTTAAAAAATTACTGTAGTTTCTTATCTACCTCAGCTACCAGTGATAGAGTTTCCCCTTTTTATTTCTAATCTAGTGAAATGTAATCCTACCACCAAACTATTATAGGTAGACTTAACAGAAGACTTAGTTATCTATCAGTTTATAATAGTGGCAAATATTTTCCATTTTTCAACCTTATATTGGTTATTGTTACCAGATTATCAATATAGAAAATGGATTGAATAATTTTTTATGGTGACTCATAATAGGATCACCTGTATATACTCATATGAATGAATAAGGTTGTTTTTTATATTTCATAGTCTATAGATTTTTGTTATTACAACTCTCATTGTTTCTTCCTTATGCATCAGTGGTAAACCATCCATGAAAATAAGTATTTACTGACATATGATAAATATATAAAGTTTTTAAGCCACCCTTTTCACTATTAAAGTTAATTAATTCATAAAAAGGTTCAATAATCTTAATGAAAATTATTTTTAGTTGATTGAAACTTTCTCCTAGGTAATTACCCAATATATTATCTAGTCTACATTAATATGGATATGTGCCTTCAAATCCCAATTTTTTATGCTTTGAAATTTCTAGTGGTCTCTATTATCGATAGAATATTGAATATGATTATTTGGTTATTTTTTATTTTTCACATAGAGATGTGAGGGAATTTTTTCAATGCAAAGAATGTAGATTGTATATTTTTGTAGATAAATTTTTAATATAGTTTCTTCTTTTTCTTATAGTATAATTAACTAGAATGGATGTTTTACAGACCATTATTTATATTCATGAAGTATATAATATATCTAGGAGTTCAAATTAGGTGGAAGGTTGTTTCCAGGGTGGACTTTGTATTTTAGATTCACCCAGGGAAAACTCAAAAGATATAAAAAATCCATGAGATGAATATGAAATTCTCATGGACGTTACTTATTAATTATAAATTATATTAGTACATTATTAAGAAAAATAATATCCGAAAATTGTTCGACCTTTTGACATAAACAATGGTACATTGGTTTAACCTATAAGAAATGAGGTAGGGCTTGAGGCTTCTAGTGATGCTCAATGTGAGACTTATTCGAGTAAATCAATTCTAGATTTTACGGAATAACGAAATGTAAATGGTTAAAATATTCATAGGGAGACTAGGGGTAACACAATGTATTGTACTCCAATGCTGGGAAAATATGATATTTGAAAAGGAGGAAGATCTAATGTGAAAGGCACCATGTCCCAATAAATGGTAATTTTATGTTGAATAAAGAAGAAATAAGTGAAAATTAAGGCATATGAAGGTCCATAGAGTGAAAAAATTCCTTTCTTTCAATACTTGTATAATAACGGGAAATGAGATTTTTGAGGACTCAATTTGAAAACATCATATTTTTTTATAGTGATGGATGTGTTTACTCCTTTAGTGGGTATGTGGATTCATTCAAACCAGAAATGTTCTTTTTCATATATTTTTATAACAAGGTACAAGGGTAAAAATTAGTGATTAGTGAAGAGAATACATATAAGGGACCCAATTCTGTAAGGGGATCTTCTAAAACATAGTTATCATGTCAAAGAGTTGTGTACTATCTAAATATTAATGCAGTTATAAAAGGAGTTTTTAATCCATTCCCAGTTATTCAATGAGATCTTGATTATATAATTTATCAAGTTAATTTTAATAAAATATTTTAAAACCTTGGTGATTTAGATATTGAACAAAAATCTAATTGATTTCCCAAATATATAAATCTAAGAATAAAAAGAATTACAATCAATCTGCAAGGTGGTTATTGCATCAATTAGATAATGCACTTAGTCAATGTATCATAAGTTTGATGAGAGATTATATTTTTCCATAGTTGAAGGAGATTGGTATTTTTTCAATAATTAATTATTGTATGTCCATTTAGTTTTTATGTTCTTAGGTAAACACTATAATTTTAATTTGATTTTGATATATGAAAAAAATAAAAAAATGGGTTTAGTTTGTGGGAAAATACATCTTTCTAAAACACTTCTTGACAGAAAAATTTCTCCTCACATGAATCAGATATATTTATAATATGACAAAGAACCTCGATCTATAAATTTGTTAATATTAATGTTAGTACCAAATATAACATAAAATCTACAATTAAATGTAATATATTTTTCTAGGTTAACTTAAAAAAATTGGGAAATGTGTTAGTGTTTAATGGAATTTATATTAAGGGTCCCAAGAATCATAACCCTTGTTCACACTTCCTCTTCTTATAAGAAATGGGAAAGGGAGATCATGATTCTATCGAAGCCTATACAAGAGTCATGCACCCCATTCAACCTTCTTATTTCATTTTTTCAATATATTTTTTTTTGTTTTTAAATATATATAATAGTTAGTAAAATTATTAATAGAATTAATAATTAATGATATTTTTAGTAATATATATTTAAAACATTAAATTAAATAAGTCTAAAAAATTAAAATTAATTAATTAATAACATGATTTTATTAATTTGAAAATAAGTAATGACATAATAAATAATAATAATAATTAAGTAATTAATTTAATTATCAACAAATAATATAATTATTATAGTTATAAATTTATAACAATATAGTTAATAATTACAATTAATAATATGATTAAATTAATTAAATAATAATAATTACCAATATTAGTAATTATCTAAGTAGTTATAGTTATTAATAATGAAAATAACACTTAAAATTTTTGTTAATAGTAAAAAAATATCAAATTAACTATTTAATAATTTTATAATTACTTCCATTATTTAATATCTTCATTCCCACAAGCCCTTTGGGCCATTAAAATTATAATGGGCTAGCTTGAATATGGACCAATCCTTGGGGGATAGATATGGTGCAACCGTTGCTAGCCCAATGTGTGTGTGTGTCTTTTTTTCCTTTCCTTGTATTCCCCAAGACCTTAAATAAAGTAAACTATAAATTACATGACAAATTATAGTTATTAAATTCTAAATTGGTTGAAAATTATTATCATTAAGTATTAATTATTGTTGATATATGTTAATTATATTAATTAATGAGTAATTATATAAATTTCTTCTTTAATTATTAATAAATGCTATATATTATTAGTTATTAATTATATTAATTAATTACGTAGTCAGGTATTAATTATATTATTATGTTGAAACTTCATTAATTTATTAAATTTTATTAACTATAATAACAACACTTATTAATTATATTAATTAATTATGAATTTTATTTTTTAAAATAAAATATAATTAGAAATAAAACAACTATATAACATAAATTTCAATTTAACATTTATGAATAGTAGAAAAGGTATCACATCTTTTTGCATCACTGTCTTAGATGCGTCTTTCTTTCAGGGTCATGTGTATATATAATGCATTCACATTGTGTCTATTGATGTCTATTTTCTAGAATTTTTATATCGTTTGTAAACTCTACTACAGTTTCCTCTACATCATTCTGTGTGATAGGTGATGGATTTAAAGTCTCATTGTATATTCCTCATCCCACCTGTATGGAAAATGGATCTTGTCTAGGACTCTCTCCCATATGGGATGAAGGAAAATATTTGATAAAAACTTCTTTCACGTGGAAGTAACATGATAATTCTATGATTTGAATATCCTCATTGGAAAAAATGTTGAGTCATGTATAATCAAATCGCAAGCTGTCAGTGCACCTTATTTGATAAAGGGAGTATGGAGTAGAAGGATCATGGACATCTATAAATATAGCTTGTGGTAAAGACACTTCTCCAATTGGAAGTATAGGAGAATCAATAAGGTAATTTTAGACATACACTTTGCATTTTTATCACTATATAGAACATCTAGATGAGGCTCATCACCCTATGGAACATAAATCTAATCCATAACATTGTGTGGAAAATAAATGAAAATTTAATGATAAATCTCAACCTTGGGATTATGTACCTATTCCATTTCTTTGGTAAAATAAACCTTGTGAAATGTGAAACCCATTTGGTAACAATATGTAGGATTCATGTGATATAAGTATCCATCTAAAAAAGTTATTAATTTAAGTAAAATTATTAAAAGATATTTTCGAAATGGGGAAGATTTATCAATAAGTCATGATAACATCATCCATGATACGTAAGATATAATAATGATATCATGAAATATCAAGGCCCATAATCCATGTATTTTGATCTATGCATTTGCAACATGATTTCCCCCTCTAATCATGACTCATAACACATGTCCCACATCATACTATATCTCTCATGATATAACATCTAATTATAGTCTCTCTTCCAAAAATATATTTAGGGAATAAAGTGAAAGAAACTGGAAAGGTGGTGTGGGAATTGGCTAAAGGAACCCGAATTACCACATAACTCAAGTGATATAGTGCCACTCAACCATATTAAAATGAATAAAATGCACCAAGTATATGGTATAATAAATAATCATCAAGCAATAAAGAGGGATACATTGAAGAACATGCCAAACATATGATATCCATGATCCCTGAAATATCATAAAATGAATATCTAATAAATAAAAAATTTCATTTATAATATTAAAATATAAGATTAAGTATATATGTAATATCACATACATAATATAGGTTTTAGTGTGAAGTAGTAGTTGTTGGGACCATGCCCAATAATGTTTTCCCATCAGCTTCATTGGATAAGGTTCCAAAAATTAAACAAATAAGCCTTATATTCATCATATAAAGGATTTTTTCTTTGAAGTACCGAACCCGAATTCCACTTAACCTACACCCAAGACTGGTTGGCCACCTGACACCTGATGTATCTCCCCATATTCCAGGGGATACCAAATAGTAATGGGGTGTATAGGTAATAAAATATAGAGACTATACCCCCATGTCAGAGAAACAAAATAGATACAACAAATAATAAAAAATAATTCAAACGTAATTCAAGTGAAAGATACATTAAACATCCTAAATGTAAATAGATAATAGTATAATAATGAATATAATAACCAACATCCTCATGGGAAATGTCTGATACATATATATCTTTGTATAATGATGATAACAAAGAAATGAAGAGATTCAAGAATTCTATATAATAGAATAAAAGAAAAAAAAACTGCACGATCATCTTGAGCCTAAGATCAATCCTATGGTCCTAAGTTCCAAATAAGTAGTATAAGTCAATAACCTGAGAAGGGCCTTTACCCTTTTCTCTACATGTGGCAAAATAATCATCCTGAATGCCAAGGGTAGCCCGAGTAGGGTGTAAGATAAAATACTTAGTAGGCCACCATCAAATGTGTCTACATGTAATCTCGGTAGGTTCTCATTAGTAAACAGTATGCAGGAATAATCATGAATGTATAGAAATGATGAATATATAATAATCCTCCCTATCATGTTCCTAAGGGACACATAAGGGTCTACCTGCTTCATTCCATGGCTGGTATATCTGATCATGTCACTTAATATATATATATATATACATATATATATAATCATAGTATATATATAGAAAGACATAATATATATATATATAATCATAATATATATATACGTATATAGATATATGATGGGATGGATTAGGACGTAGCCAACATATATCAAATACCAGTGGAGCTCTCACGGTCTAACACCTAGCCCAACAACATGAGCACTCCTAGTCTCTTGAAAATACAAAAGGGAGCTCTCGTGATCTCCCATACCTCAAGGTTCTCATAGACCTTGGGTCCACAGATAGAAGCTCAAAAATACTTCCCACTAGGGCTCTCAGGATCCCTTAGCTCCACCACCAATAAGTTATAACATTTATAAAAACACAGGGCATGAGGCACACACATCTTATACAATTCTAATTAGACATTCTAATTGACATAAGGAAATTTTTAGGAAAATGAATAAGGTATATTCCTAAACCATCATATACAATTCAAATAAATTTAAAACATTCCATGTGAAAGGATTTTTTATAAGTGGTAAATCATATCCAAGGCTTGTTATTCACTTTTTCCTAAACATTTAAAATCCAAATACTAGGGAACAAGCCAAAGGAAGGGTCATATCGAATAGTCACATGCCCATTTTTGCTATTACATGCCTAAGAAGAACCAAAATACATGGGGTATCTTTGTTTCCTAAAAATACACATGAGACAATGGGAAAACCAATAAGAAGTCAAGGAATGATATTGGAATGAGTTTTGGGATTTTTGAAAAAATGGCCTAAAGTGGGCATTTAGGGTGGAACACCCCTTGGTTATCAATATCAAGTAAGAGTGTTGTATATACCCCTAAACATGAACCAATTATTCTATATTGAGGCACTATGGTCATTTATAAATGACGGAGTCAACACAATATAGAAGCTCAAAAAAGGTCGTATTATGGAATGATGGAATAAATATAAAATGAAAAAACTCAAATGAAAAACATTGTTACAACCTACGTTAGGGTTGTAGATGAATCCTCATTGGATATCGACATCAGATTAAAAGAAGGTTGTAAGAGATCCATGTTTTTGTCCAATGCCATGAAAATCGGGTGAATGAGCCAACATCTATATAGTGCGATAGATAGAGAGATTTACTGAGGAATGAGGGGGTTATCCTTACCATGGGATATCTAATTATTATGAAGGATCGTTAATCGACCATCGAACATATGAGTAGCAAGATATTGAAGCTTGGAGGCTTTTAGAGCTCAAAGAGGAGAAATTCCTATGGTTTTATCAGCTGGAATCAAAGAGGAATGCGAAATGTATTAAATAATTAAAGAGGAATAAATTTGTAATTTTTTCACAAAATCACACTACAAATGATTTAAAAACTATGAGCAAACCTTATTTTAAGGCTCTATTCCCCATCTATTGCTTTCTACACAACTCTTCGCATAAGCCTGCATGGTTTCATACCAAATGTGTAGACTTGAAGGTTCCCTTGTCTACAGCCACACGGTTTAAACAAACAATGTGTCCTAGGTTTCACTATTCCCACTAGCAATGTGACCCTGCCCGTAGCCCAATTTTATTGTACTATGGGCTTTGAAAAATCCCTTGTCACTCCTTGAGCCTTCCCAAGGCCAAAATATAGTATTATTAAGCTTAAAAAGGATTCAAACAGAAAAAATATGTTTCATACCTTCATTGAAAGTGAAGTTCATTACAACCTCCCCTCCCTATAGAAAATCATCCCTGAGTTAGCGTTTTAGGGGTTAACAGGTACTATCAATAAAGAGTTCTGGCCACTGAGATCGTATATTAGCTTCCTACTCCTAGGACTTTCCCTATACTTGACCATTATTACATAGCACCTGTATAAGAGGAAAAAACCTACCTTGGAGTGTCTTCAAACACTGATCAACTATATAAATTTGGTACTTCTCAAAGGAAGAGTCCATATCTTTAACTAATTTGGCTGAAAGACATGGTTTGGGTCTAGATAGTATCAGCAAATCTGAGATACATGAAAAATGTTATGCATGGACTGATATCTCTAAGGAACTTATAGTTGGTAATCCACTGGTCTGATCAACATTACAACCTGAAAGGGCCCGAAGAATCTTGGTGATGGGTTACCATACTTTATAATATGTTTATACCTCAACCAAGGTGAGACATTCAAGAAAACCCCATCTCTAACCTCAAACTATATAGGTCATTGTCATCTATTGGAATAACATTATTGTATAGACAGGGATACAAACATTCACTTTCTGATCAGTTGGACCTACTCTGAATTATCCTACATGATACATGGTCCAGGAAACGTTGTCTCCCCTTCCTCTAACCAGCAAAGAGACGAGTGAATAATCCTACTATACAAGGCTTTATAGGGATACATCTTAATGGTCGCCTAAAATCTATTGTTATAAGAAAACTCTACGAGAGGAATTTGATTCTCCCAAGAACCCTCAATGCCAAGAACATACACACAAAGCATATGCTACGACACATAAACTGTACAATATGTATTTCCATCAGTCTGTGGGTGATAGAACATGCTCAAAAGTACCCGCGTACCCAAGGCCATATGCAACCCATTCCAGAACTGTGTGGTTAAATGAGCATCTCTTTTATAAATAATAGAATGAGGAGATCCATGGAGACGTACCACCTCCTTGATGTATATCCTCCCTAGCTCATCTATAGAGAGGGTCACTCACATGGGTGAGAAGTGTGCTTAATTTCTCAGATGACCAATGATAGCCCACACTACATTGTTTCTATGATGTGATTTGGGTAAAAAAGTCACAATGTCTATTGAAACATCAAACCATTTCAACTTAGGAATGGACAATGGTTGAAGAAGCCCACTTGAACTTTGATGTCCTACCTTCACCTACAGAGAGGGGGAACATCGAGTGATGAAACTGGATCTCTCACGTTTCATGATTGGACACCAATATTGATTCCATAAATCTTGAGACATTTTTTTTGAAAATGGGGTAAACCACCCATTTTAAGGCATGTAAGTCCCTCATAAGATCCGATATAATGTCTGTTGGGACCCATACCTTCCAAAAAACAATAGAGTATCATCCTCATAAACTGTCCAACCAGAAGTAGTATCGTCATCTGAGACATTTTTCCATAGGAAAAGGAATTCAGGGTTAGATAGTTGTCTTGACCATACTCATTCCAGAAGAGTATATGTCACTGCTAAGGCTAATAGAATATCCTACCATGGTCCTCCTGAACCTCAATGTGCATCTATGTTAATAAGATCATAATATTCCATTCATCACTTGATTCCAAAATCGTATGTGTCTCCAACAGCGTAAGACATGCACAAACGGAACAATATCAAGTTCGTGCATCAGCTAATTCCACTCATGAGGCCACAACTGATAAGAAAAATATGAAAAGACTCACTTTTCCAACATTATAAGAACTCCAATCTAGACACTTGATGCATAAAAATAAACTATATAGGACTTTTTTGGATCCAAAGAAATTAGTATCATCACTGAATTAATACTTACCTTTTGCAATTAAAAGGCTTCTTCACAAGCTTCAGACCATTCAATCTTCATATACGTCTTTTTCATGACCATAATTCAAACTACAAGGTTTGAAATATATTGTATGAATCATCTATAATATTCATCAAGAACCAAGAAACTATAAATATCAAAGGCGTTCTTGGGCTCCCCCAAGAAATCACATATCTCACATTCCGTTGGATAAATGAAACTCCTGACTCTGAGATGATGTGTCCTATGGAGTGGACTTTATCAATCCAGAAGCGGTATTTATTGATCTTAACATAGAGAAGATGCTCTCTCAAGTTATTCAGTATGATTTTAAGATGGGTTGCATGGTCGTGTTTGGATCATCAATACACCAAGATATCATCCACATAGACAACCATGAATTATTTTATATATCGGTTTAAATCCATATTCACAAGATCCATAAAAATAGAAGATGTGTTCCAGACTCTGAACGCTATAACCAGGTACTCTTAGTGACCGTACCTACTCCTGAAATCATTGTGATGTATGTTTAATGTCCTGACATGCACCTAATGATAGCCTAACATCAGTTATGTGTTTTAAAACACCTTATCTCCTCATATCTGATCAAAGAGGTCACCTATTCTAGTAAATGGATATCGGTTCTTACTATTTAGTTCATTAAACTGATGGTAATCCTCACAAATCTTAAGGGAACCTTCTAACATCCAGGAAAAGAGGACCGATGAACCCCATGAAGAAGTGTTTAGGCATTTAAAGCCTTTCACCTCTAGATCCTCTAATAGACTCTTTAACTCCAGAAGCTTCTTAGGTTCCATCCTAGAAGGATTAAGAGTCACAGGCGATGCTCTTGGAACAAGCTCAACAGTAAACTATACCTATCACACAGAGGTAGAACATAGAATTCATCTTGAAAAATTTCTCTAAAATGATCCACTATAGGAGGAAACATAGTGGGTTGTAACCCATGGTCCTTAAGATAAAAACTGGCGACATGTGCTATAACACTACCCTACCTATGCTTCTCGGGTCCTACACGTGTCGTAATGACATCCCATTCTCCCTTATGCATGTGTGTAACACCCTCTGTTGATTCTAAGATCACCCTCTGATGATAATAGTCAATACATGATCTTTAGTGAACTAGACAGTCTAGCCTAATGATTAAATTTAATCCTTTCATGTCGAGGACGTATATGTTCCACATGAAGTGGTAACCACCTATCTCAATGGGACAATTCTGATAGTGGAGAACACCCTCTAAATAGATACCCAAGGGTGTTTCTATCATCATGACACCATGATTGTAATCATTGTTGAGTACCAAACTCTCACTGATTTACTTAGATATAAAATAGTGATATATTAATATATCAAAAATAGAAGATAATAATGTGGACGCTACAATAATAGTACCTCCTACAGTAGATGGTCTAGTTCTATTCTCCTATGATTTTGGCGGGACTACATGTAAATGGAATGTACTGCGGCCCTGAGTCATTGTTTGGATGCCCTGTAAAGGCCCACTACGCTGATGCTGAGAATCATATGTCTCATTACCTCTGTCTCCACCACCACCTCGGCCATATCATCCAATGGTATTCCAACTACATGTTTTCTGTGATCCTAATTACCCAACTCTAGATGAAGGAGTAGGATAAGATCCCTATTCACTAGGCACTATCAGAAATATCCTACAAAACCACTGAATATGTCCCATACTACCATATCCTCTTCACTCCACTGGATCCCAAAAACATTGTTCGTTGAAGTTCCCTGATTTTTCAAAATAGTGAAAAACAATATAACTATCAGCGGTAGGAGCCTGACTGATGCTTACTCAGTTAGAAACCTCAAAATGTAGCTTTTTCCAAGAATAAGATCCACCAGAAACCTTAGGAGTTGAACCTACCTAATTCATATCATCGACATCCCTCAAATTTTTCACCATTCTTAGGTCCTAGTTGATGATTTTTGAGATTTTTGTTAGCCTGAAGTCATTGAATTGTGATCGGGTGACATAACACATCGCATCCTCTAATCGCCTAATAGTCATCAGATCATCAGCATCTAGAGGGGGAGTAGACCGCTACAGCTCAGTAAAATGGGCTATGTAATCCATAACTGACATTTTCTACTATTGTATATTCAGAAAATCTCTAACTCGGTCACACCTTAGAGTCCAGGGGGAAAAGTAGTTGTAGAAGAAGGTGTGAATGTTATAACAAACTATCTCTCTATATTGTCCTTCCTGGGTGATGACAACCAATCACTTCTTAGATGAATCACATAGAATTTAAGAAACTAGATTGAACCTCCAGTCTAGAGGCATCTCCAAGTTCTCAAATATTGACAGGACTGCCTCAATCAAAGACTCCACAAATAAGTGGTCTTCCATCCCTCGAGAAAGTGGGATGTTGCTGCTGCTGAAACTCACCAGTCAATTATGCCATACTCAGGGAAGGTCACACTTTTCCTTGCACCAAATGCATAATAATTTGGAAACCCTCTTGAAAATATGAATTAATGCCTATATCAAGTAATTTAAGAGGATCCATAGGTGGCTTAATAGGATGTAAAACTAGTGTCTCATGGCCCTCCACCTCAGGAACATGATCATCTCCACCTTTATGGCATGTTACCTGAAAAACTCATGGTGGCATAGTGCTACAATTACAATGAATTTCTGACAATTTATTCACGAAATTTAGATGATTTCAATTATGAATCTAGTAAGGGTACTAAATCCTTCCTAAAATAATGAATATGCCTTAATTCCTAATTCAAAAATGTGTTTAGATAATGGAACAAACCAGAACAAGCAATAATAATGAAGAAACTCCCACTACCCACTACTAAGGCTGGGTTTGTGTCAATTTTATATGGTAGGCATGTGAAAGATGGTTTTTATTAAGTTAACATTCATTTCCCACTTGAATATGTAGACATTTATATATTTTAAATATTTGAATAGGATGAATCCAATGATATGTCGTTTTCAAATCCATAAGGCTCCATACACCTTGTGAACCAAACTATGGATTTCAATTTGATGTCATTATCATTTAAATTGTGATTATATATACAATTATACTAACTTTAAATGGTTTATCTAGGTGGAATTCCATTTTTGGATCCATAAGGTCCCACACACCTTATGATTCAAAGAGAGACACCCACTAAACTCACACCAAAGTACGATCCAAATCCGATAAGAGATTTCAATAGAATTTAAAAGATAATAAGGCATAATAATAATGCAAAAGGCATTGCTCAATGAAATTTTAAACATGGAATGGAAAGATTCATTTCCTACAATTCATGTTGTGCATAATATGATGTATGACATAGTACATAACCATCATTTCATCGGGGAAAAGAAATGAAACCATAATTCCAATGACATCAATATCAAAAAAATCACATGTCATGTGACGAAACCAATGGGAAAATCACTTTACTAGTAAATTGCAGAATTAGTAACAATATTATTCTAGGAAAGTTGGATTTTACCCTGTACATGGGTATGTGACCCCCAAGCATGGATTATGACAAAGTCCCAATAAATCCCAAACTCCAATCTATTATCACTAAATATTAAATCTAAAGAGGAACTGCTCTGATACCACTTTGTGACATCCCAAACCCAGATGCCACTTAACCTGTTCCCAAGCCTTGTCACCCACATTACCCCTCGCACATCTCCTTATATAACAGGGGCTTCTGACTAGAAGTAGGGGTATATTGGTAGATCAACAAGGAGACTATACCCACATGAAAGAGTAATGAAGTTGATAAAAAATAGTAAATAGTAGTGGAAAAATAATTAAATATATTGATATAGTAAAGAATGGAAATGTAAATTTATAAAAGCGGAAGACTTAATGTAGTAACTAAAAGACCCAAGGGAAGTTCCTGATACATATATGGATTCATGGCATGCTGATAATATAGAAATTAATAGATATAAGAATTCTAATTGATATTAAAAAACGAATGAGAAGAAAAATAATAGCTTCAGGAGTAACTCAATCCTAAGATTGATCCTTTTCTCCTTTTCACTTATTAAGTAGTATAAGTCCACAATTTTCTTATGGGACTTTACTGTTTCCAATACCTTCAGGAAAATAATCTTATAGAGTGCCAAGGGTGGATTGAGTATGGTGCGAGATAAAAATATTAATAAGAAACCACCAATGGATTCCACATGTAGTCAAAGTAGGTGATCATAATTAAACAATTTTCAGGTATAAATAAGAAAGTAATGAAATGTGGAATATATAATTTACCCTCTGTTTGGGTTCTTGAAGGACACATGGTGGGTATACCTACTTCACCTCATAACTGGTATGTCTGATCACATCACTTAATATATATATATATATATTATCATTATATATATGTGTGTGTGTGTGTGTAGATATATGATGGGATCGATCAGGGTGTAACCCACTAACATCAAAAACCAGGGTAGTTGTCATGGTATAACCACATGCCCAACTCTAAGAGGTCCCACGGTCTCTTCCCAATACACAAGGGTGCTCTCACGACCTTCCCTTCCTCAAGGCACTCATGGTACATAGGTCCTCAGATAGAAGCTCACACAGTATTCCTAGTAGGGCTCATGCGGTCCCTTATATCCACTACCAAGAAGGTGTACTATTTATAAATACATAGGGTATGAGGCATATTGCTCTCATGACCACATCACATTCGTATCACTTTATGGGGGTAAATTCAATATAAAAAAAGAATTTAAGGCAATACATCTTAAGAATTTACATTTAAACATATATAAATGAATGTTTTCATAATTAGTTCAATCCATGAGGAAAATCCTCTCAGGAAAGTTAATTCTATGTTTAAACAAAGATTTGTAACATATTAATTACAAAGCACGAGGCAAAGCCTCTCATTCATGTCATTGGCCTCATTCAATTCCAATTAGGAAATCTAATAAAAATAATGATATTATTATAAAAATGCATAAGGTGTGGTCCTAAACCATCCTATACAAGTGAAATACATTTAAAAAATTCCTAGAACAACCATCTTTTACAAGTGATCCATCATATCCAAGGCATGTTATTCACTTTTTCCTAAACATATAAAATTAAAATACAAAGGGAACAAGCCCAATGATGGGCCATATCATATAGTCACATAACCATTTTGGTAATTCCTTGAATAAGAGAACCAAAAACCCATGGGGAATCTTGGTTTCATCAAAATAGACATGTGACAATGGAAAACCACTTTAAAATTCACACCATGATTCCTGATGAGTTCATGGCTATTTGAAAAAATGGCCTAAAGTGGCCATTTTGGGTTGCAAACACCTTGGGTGTACATATCGAGTGAGAGTGATGTCTGAACACCTAAAAATGAACCAATTCATTTATATAATGGTAGTATGTTAATTTATACATGAATTAGTCAATGCAATATAGAATATAGACAAAGGATATCTTATAAAATGATGAAATAAATAGGGAACGAACAAAACTCAAATAAGAAACTATGTGACCACCTACCTTAGGGTCGTAGACAAAGCCCCTCTTAATATAATCCTCAAATTAAAAATAAAGTTAGAAGATATATGAATTTTGTTCCAACATCTTGAGAATAGGGTGAATGAGTCTGTATGTAAATAGCACAATAGATGGCGAGAGTTACCGAGGAAAGAGGAGTATGTGAGGTTATTCTTTCCTTGGTGTATCTGATGATTCTAATAGATCAAACATCAATCACCAGATGGAGGAGTAGAAAGAGATTGAATCTTGGAGGGTTTGGGATCTCAAATAGGAGTAAAATCTTTGATTATATCCTATATAAACAAAGGGGAAGGAGAAATGGGTTAAATGATTAAAGAGTAAAAAATGCTAATTTTTTCTTAAAATCCCACTCTGCATGGTGTATGCACATGGTATACAACCCGTGGGAAAACTATGCATTAAGGATCTATCTTCCATATACAGTAGGTTTCAAGCCCATGCGTCTAAGCCCAGATGGTTGTAGAAAACCTGTGCGGAATTACAGGAGCCCGTGTCTGATGCTGTGCAGTTTAAACATACCATGTGGCATGGGTCGCACAGTTCCCACTAACTATGCAACCCAGCCTGCTTCACACTTTTCTGGGACTCAGGGCTCCAAACAAGCCCCAGATTCTCCCCAGACATTCCCTAGGCTACGTAATACATTTACCAAGCTTAAATAAAGGATTAAAATTGAAAAACAATGACCAATACCTTCTTCTAAAGGGAGGGTCATTACATTTTTATATATAATTTATAATAATGACATTGAAATGATCATTATTTTATCATTTATGATTATTTTAGTTGATGATCTTTTCATGTCTTCATTATGATGAATAATATAAAGAATAATTCCTGAAGATGTATCCCCACCTGCTACACAAATCTTGAAACCTCAACACTGGGACTCTATGTGATATCATTGGGGAACCAAATGCCTTGTTCCATTTAACATTGATTACAATAAGAATTCCTTTGGACATGAAGATTTCTTTTATTATTCTCTATGTCTCTAGAGGGAGGAGGATGAATGTATCTCATTCTTGAGAGAATTTTTTAGAGGTTCTCTCTACGGATTTGAGAGAATTGTCTTATGACAATTCCGTTGATATAATATCATTGTGCTAAAAAATTCTCATGATGTCCTAGGAATTTTATAATCTAAGATAGACTATAAGTGTTAGATAATTAATAATTACACAAAATACATTATATAATTGGTAACATAAAATAAACCCCATGTTAAATAATAATTATAATATTATTATTACTATTATTATATTCCATGACATGTGTTAACTCATGGATAATTAAATATCATTTTTAAATAAATAATTTTTTATTTATTTAAAATATCTTAAATATAATATATCATTTCCATTTTACCCTTAACTCCACTCATAAATCCTCCTAGACATTTTTTGGACTTTGAATAATAAAAATTTTCTGTAAATAAATATCATTACATTATTCAACTTAAAAAAATCTGTAGCCAATGAATAAATATTTATTAATAATCAACTGACATATATTATCAACACTAATAACTGGTGAGTGAATTTATTCGATAGTCATAATATGAATAATTATATATCCCTTGATCTTGAGAATAATACTTATTCTATATAATAAAATCAAATTTATTTTAATATATGATTATATATACACTTATTGTGTGACCCTCTTGTCATCTTTCTCAGTGGAATTAAGTGGTATTTCCTAAAGTCTAATATCATCATATAAAAATACATAAAGATGTTCCCATGTATAAAGATATTAATTTTATAATGAAAACATTCAAATACGAACACTTACATGGTAATATAATCTATTTGAATCGATATCTCATAAAAAGGGTTTCATTGTCGTGTCATCAAATATAACATATTCTTCTAATTCATGGAAACTAATTAGTTCCTGTACATCATAAGTTTCCTGTAGGACCCCAACCATGACTCCATGTATTTTAGAGGCTTCCAAATAGCATTGGGGTCTAGGGTAGTACCGTGGGGAGTCTATACATCCATATTAGAGTAAGAATACAAATATAAATAAATAAAACATCATCCTTCACAAATAATCATAATAAAAAAATAATAAAATAATAATGATATAATAGATATAATATAGAAACATAAAATCATTTATACTAATGGGCATGGTAATATATAACAACCGATCACCCATCGATCCAATGACATATAGAAATTAAATGAGAGTAAGAAAGATATGAGAATATAATATTATCCATGACCCTCACCTCATCGAGAATTCTTATCCTGTTTGAGATTTCTTACTCGATCATGCAACAACAATCCTCAATCCTAAAAAAACCTACGATCAATGAAGAATTCATGGGTACCCAAGGGAAATTTTTTTCTAAGAATGGTGTGTGTAAAACTCAGTAGTACAACACCAATGAGGCCTCTTACATAACCAATGAAGCAGTCTATGTTCATGGGACAAGCTCAGAAAAATTAATAATATTGTGTATATGGATAAATAAATAAATATTTTCGATCCTTAGGTTCTAATGTGACACTTGGGATGGATTATACCTACTTCATCCATTTTTAATGGGTCTCTGAGCGTGTCAGTTACCATTCCAAACAATACCAGGCCCAACAACCAAATAATAGTAGGTATAAAAAAATCATTGAATGTTTCCAAAGCCATCCCAATATTATCAATCACAACAACCGAACCCACAAGAGGTAATCATGAGAATTCATCATATAACAGGCATTCAATAAATTTTAGCAGGATGAACCGAATAAATCTAGTATTGAAATCCAAAATACACTTGATTCCTAGTGGAATGACCTTTTGAAATATAAAAAAATGAGGAATACCCTCTATATCCCTATAATTTCCTCATAATCCCATAATCATCAGGATCAATGGATGAATCCTAGTTAAGTCCCTTGGTATTCTCAGATATTCATATCAACTGAATAAAATGGGATTTCCCAAGTCATTATAAACATGAAGGTGTGAAGTTTAATCCTAGGGACCCTCCTAGTAATTCATTCACACTATGAATATCTCCCAAATCTTGGTTAATCACCTAGGAATTCCATATACAATTGGACTGTGTATATAAAATATCAAGGGAAATACATCCCTACTAAGATATCTATAAAAGTATTTAGTAATAAAAGTGATTAGAAAAATTCCTGAACCCATATCACATAACATAGAATGTATTTTAAAGTTATCATAATACAATTACCTTTGGGTCCCATGTATTACTCAGTCAAGCCTTGTTTTTTCTATTTTGTGGTCTGAGAAAATTCAAGGGATCGAAGGTTAGAAAAAATATTTCTTTAGAGAAAACGGGATATGTTCACTGTTAAGACACATGGATAGTTTAAAAATGTGGTAATACTTTTTTAATTCCCAGTGGTAATTCACATGTCTTTTACATGGTTAGAAAAACTATGCGACATGCCCATGGAACTATGTGGGGTCTTGTGTTTGTACAGGGGTGGAACATAGTTAAGGCATATGGTTAGTTTTACCATGCCAACTTCGTTAAAACTATATGAACCCCAACTATAATGGATATTAGGGGTGTATAATTATGGATAACTCTAGTATAACCACGAGACCTCCTCCCTAAAACTGTGCACCCCTCCTTAGAAATTTTAAAAAATGTGATTTTACCCTTTACCCCTAGGAATATTTTAAGCCAAATCAAACCCTAATCTCATAATGGATCTTAATTATCCTTTCCCTATGAATTGGAGGTACCTTCATTTGGATTCATAGGGGAAATCATCCATTCTTGATAGATCACATCAAGGTATGTTAATTTTTTTATTTGGTTTCTCCTCTTTTTTATAGATCTATGCTATATCCCATCTAGTATAATATTTTTGACCATTATTGGGCTCTATATACGAGATTAAAATTATTTAAAAAAGGTTTTAAATTGTTTATTATGGATTTAAGATCACGCTAATACAATATAATCTTCCTTAGTCCCCATTTTCGAGGTCGTTGTATTCTACCTCCATTTTGAGGTAGGTGCTTTTATAAAAAGGGTTAATTATATGAATTACTTACATTTCTTGAAACATTTCTTTGGATAATTCATATAATTGAATTTATTTTTGGTTTAAATGGATTTCAGTGAAGGATAAAGGTTTTTTAAGGGTTCCTTCTATAAAAATGGGGTTTTTCACACCATGTGTTTGATTAAATTCTTTAATGGTGGTTTTGGAATGGAAAGGGGTTTTCAAAAACCAAAGAGTATTGTCTTGGATTTGAAAATGTTCTATAAATATTGAACGTGGTTTTAGAAAGGATTTTTGAAATTATCACAGTGGGAATCATGATTGCATTGGGAAAGATACATAGTTGGATCTAGTGTGTGTAAAAACTAGGGGTTTCTTTCCAGATATTGATGTATTGTGGAAAGACTTAATACTGGTTGGTACCAAAATTGTGAATTTTTAGGCTATATTATTTATATTATGAATTCCTATAGTCTAGGGACCAGTGTAGAGTTTTTTTATTTATGGATAATTATCACGTGATGGTTTTTGTTCTAAATTACAGTTCACATGGTTTCAAATTAGGATGTATCAGATGGTTTTGAATGATGTATTATGCAATGGATGTGTGTTTACTTTATTATGTAATGGGTGTGTATATGGTACCTTGATTTATCAATTATAATTGTAATATTATTTTTTTATGGATATGATATGATTTTATGAAAAAACATTGGAAAATTATTTATATGTGATGTGTGATTTATGAAAATTCTTTGTAAAATTGTTATCATTTTAAAAGAAATAACCATTAAATTATTAATATTATAACTTGTATAGACTATGTGGTGGTATCCTAATAGGATTTTCTCTCACTCCTTAATTTTTCCATTGGGTGTGTGTTGATTTTGTATAGTAGGATTTAGTAAAAGGGAAGGGAATCTTTTAGCATGCCTGATTTTCTTGTTGTCACTGCCTTTTATATGTGATGGTTTGGGGGTGAAGGTTGATCACATGGAGACTATTTGGTCTTTTTGGATTCATATTTCACTAGTTTATCTAGAATGACCAGGGTTTTATGGATATGGTTGTATATTTTTCTTCTACATTTTACTCTAGATGTAAGTCTTGTTTTGGATATATTAAAAACTTGTTTCAATTATGTTTTGTATACATCACCTTGATGGCTAGAATTGGTGGCATGTCTAGTTGACCTTGGTTGTTCTGTTATATTTTTGGAACCAACATTGTTCCTTTTTAGGCTCTATTATGTATATTATGTATTCCTATAGGCTAGGGTCCAATACTGAGTTCATTTTCATTTATTGTTATTTGTTTTATGATGGATTCTATCATTGATTGTTTCTCACGTGGTTTCAGATGTGGTTTTATAAAATGGTTTCACATGATGGATTTTTTCATGGATTTTTGTCTACATTTTTACCACATTATTGTGGGTATTCTTTCCTATTTTTTTACTTCTACTTTTCAAATTCTTTGGTTTTTGGATATAAAATGATTTTATGAAAAACCAAAGGAAAATGATTTACAAGTGATTCGAGATTTATAGAAATTCTTTGTGAAACTATTTTAATTTTAAAAGGTAGAATAATTAAAATCATGATATGATACCTTATATAGATTTTGTGGTGGTATCCTATTGGGATCTGTGCTCACAACCTACTTTTTCCATTGAGTGGTTGTAGATGTTGTATTGTATGATCTAGGTAATGGGATGATCATCTTGTAGTATGTTGGCTTCTCTTGTTGGTGGATACCTCTTTACATGATGGTATGGTGTAAATGGTTGGTCACATGGGGACTATTTGGTTTTGTCTTATTGTTATTTTTCTAAATTTTCATAGTTTTCATGGTTTTTGAGGACCTAGTTTTAGCATTTTCTTCCTCATTTAACTATGGTTTTACGTCCAATTTTGGATATATTCAAGACTTTTTAAAGTTATATTTTTTATACCTCATTGTGAAAGGAGAACATGGGTGTCTTTTCCAGTGGACACATGTTGTCCTGTTACAATTTGGTATCATAGGGATCGTCAACCTAGAGTGTGTTAAAACTGCTTGAGTTTAGTTATTTTTCTTGGGTAGATAGGGTTTAGGGCTATGAAAATTCAATTAGTAAGTACTGTAGGGTTCCTGTGTAGTTCAATTATGTGTCTAAACTCAAGTTACCATGGGTGGTTAATTTTTTTTTACCTGGTTTGAGACTTAGTGTTTGAGTTCATTTAAATGAATTATATGGGGAGTTTTTTTAAATGGGATTGTTTCTTCTTAAAGAATTGTTTCTCCTTCATTGAATTCAAAATTTCTTTAAATTAATAATTTTTTAAAGCATGTATATGAATTATTGATGTTGGTCCTATGATTTTGGAATATGATATAATGATTATTTTGTTATTTTATTATGATTAATAGAAAATGGCTATGATAAGATCCCTTCATATCTGAGAGAGGAAGATGTGGGATAGGATATGTTGGAGAATACTCTAGTGGAACCTTCTTTGTTAGAATCAGTTATCCACAAAATATAGAATCTATATCTAGAGGGTGTCAAAAACCTAAGACGAGTGGTGTATCTTGGCTTTTAATGCACTAAGTAGCATCCACCCATATTCTATTGTAACAAGGGACACTAGGAATCTAAGTTGTTGTTGGGATCTATTGAAAGGATCATAAAATTCTTAAATACCCCTGAAGAATCAAATAAGGGTTTTCCCATTTATATGCTCAAATGACTAGGATGCAGATGATGGGACTCTATTGTTCAAGCTATGTTGCATATAGATCTGACCATCACTTATTTCCACAAAATATTTAATAAATATTTTTACCCTTAGACATTATGTGTAGTGAAGACCCAAATGTTTATGACTATGGGATAAGGGGAATGTTCTGTTCTATAGAATTCAACCTCATTTTTTGAGTTGGTGCACCTGGAACTAGAGCAGGTAACAATGATTACCTAAAGGCTTGGAGGCTTGAGTTGGAACTAAGGCATGTAATTCAATTTATTTTTATTCCCATGTGCCTTATGAATTTCATGGGGATAGTTGAAAAGGAAACTTTAGATGTGGCATACATATCTAGAAAGTTAGGTTGGGGTGGTACTTTCATTGGTATTTTTGTTAGGAAAAGCATATCTTTGGGAATGAAAAGGAAGCATAAGGGTGGTTAGTTTTCTTTTAAACTCTTTTCAGGGGATTCTTAAGGAATACAATTTTTTTATATCAGTTTTGAAGGCATGTCCATACTAATCCTAAATGTACGAAGGCTCTTAGGATTTTTATCGTATAGGATTATTGTACTATCTTAAGAATATTTTTTGAAAGGAAATCCCAGGGAAGTAAGGCTGGATCCACTCTCACCAAGGGTTATTAGGTTCATACCAATGCTTACAGGGCTGGTGGGACTAATCCTTAGGCCAGGGGGTTTTTCATGTGGCTAAGACCTGATGGTTGAATTCAACCAATTATGCACCAGAGGAATATAATGTAGGGACAAATACTGTTATATGTACGGTGTTTATATCATATTCAATATTGCTAAAATTTTTTAATACAAGTGAAACTCATTACATTATATCATCAAAGTTAGTTGACATGTTTGTTTTATAGACATAAATTATGCTTTACATGTTGGATATTTCTAATCCTTTGGGAAGTATTTATGAAAAAGGTTTAAAGTGTCCCATGTGTTGGGTGATGATAGCTATCTACGAAGTGATATAGGGATTCTGAGTTATTGATATTGAAATATTTAGATTGATAATTGGAATGGATTAGATGATTAGCATTGAGTCACATATATACTTTAACCATCACCAGTTTCAGTTTTTATCTTCTAGTGTGGCCACCCATGTTGTTCCGGGTGAGTGGGATGCTAGATCGGGATGGGTGGGGCATTTTGTTCCTTATGATGGGTTAATCTAATTCAAATTTTTAGTGATGTTTCTAGTTATTTTTAAACTTTTATTGGTTAGTCCAATTCATATAGTGGTGGTTTTATACACTATGGTCTTTTTGGATAATTTTTTTGGTTTATCACCATATAGAGAGGCCGCATTTTCTATTGACCTTGTCCATAGTACAATTCCCATTTCCATGACATCTTATTGAATGAAACCTTCTAATTTTATGAAACATAAATTCTATATTGAGGATTTATATGCTAAGTAATTTATTCAACCTAGCATGTAAATATAGGATTCACTGTTCCCCTTTTTGAAGAATGAATACAACAATTTTATATTTCTATGGATTATCAAATGTTACATCAGATGATCATAAATAAAAAATATAATTTTCCTAGGATTGAAAATCTTTTGGACCAGCTTAGAGGGGCATGTTGGTTTCTAAATACTAACATCAGTTACGGTACCAATAGTTGAGTGTTAAATAAAAGGATAAATCTAAGTAAAATTTTAGGATACAGAATGATAATTTCACGTTTATGGTTATACCATTTGGTCTCGCTAATGCTCTTTTGGTATTTATGAATTTTATGAACTGAATCATTAATATAATCTTAATCTTTTTATTGTAGTGTTTTTAGATGATATTTTTTTGTAATTTAATGTAGAGGACCATAATTTTTAACATTTTGATACTATTCTTTAGACCTTGAATTAACATCATCTATATGGTACGATTTCCAAATATGAGATTTGGATATGGGAATTGAAATTTCTAGGGCATGTGATATTTGAGAGGGGTGTCTCAGTGGATCCTAAAAAGATATAGGATGTTATGTGTCGTGATAATCCTATTAATGTGTTTGAGATTCATATATTCTTGGGATTGGATAATTAACGTAGATGATTTGTTGAAGATTTCTCCAAGATCACATATTCAATGACATATTTAACCCATAATGATATAATATTTGAATAGAGTAAAAAATGATAGAGATATTTTGAGGAGATGAAGGAATCGTTGAATTCAACAGTTGTTTTGATTCATCCAGAACCGAGTTTGGGTTATAAGGTTGTCATCAATTCTTCTTGTATGAGTTTGGGATGTTTATTAATACAGGGGAAATATGTAGTGGCCTATATCCCCCAAATATTTTGGCCTCATGAGAAGATATACCCTACCCATGAATTTGTGTTAGAAAAATTTATGCACGTGCTAATGACGAGGTGTCACTATCTCCTTGAGGACCAGTTTTCAGTGTATTTAGATTATAAAATGTTTAAATAATATTTTTACTTATAAGGGATCTGAATATGAGGTAGAGATGCTGGGGTAATATATTTAGTCTTTTGATTTTGATATTGAATACACTATTGTGAAAGGTAATGTGGTTTCTAATACATTGAGATGGAAATTCCATACACATGTTTGGAAGGAATCAGTAGAGTGGACATTGATGATTTTTTTGGATAAGATGGTCTAAGTAGTGAAAGTGGATGGTGGATAAGTGTTCTTTACTTTGATAAAAGATAACTTATCATCCAATAATAGAGTTTTTCTTTCTTAGTTGATAGAAACTCAGTTATAAAAATTGGGTAATAGCCATTGTGGGGGGAGACCTCAGGTGAGTGGTCTTGGTCTCCAATTAGAGCTTTGTCCATCCATAACAGGTTGGTTGTTCTCATTTCAATGAGGAAGGAGTTATTGGAATGTGGAAATAAGTCATGTTGGTATGTAAACCTTCGGTCTACCAATATGTATTATGACTTTAGGCATACATATTTTTGGATATGGATTAGGTGGTTGATTGAAAATTTTGTATCGAGGTGTCTCACTTGTAGAAAATAATGGCAGAACACGAGAGACAAGATGGTTTTCGTAATAATTAACCATTCTAGTATAGAAGTGGGATGAGTCCTCCGAGGATTTCAACATTGGTTTTCCACAAACTCTTATTGGGAAGGATTTTATTTGGATTATCAATGATCAAATCACAAAATCCACACCTTTTCTTCCAATCAAGGAGATGAATAATGTGGAAAAACATTGGTACTTGTACAACCAAGAGATTGTGATAAACCATGGGGTTCCCTATGCAAATGTTTTTTATTGGATCCCAAGGCTCACATCAAGGTCGAATAAATTTTTAGAGGTTGAAATGGGTTCCCAACTTAAATTGAGAATGGATTATCATCCATAGATGGATGAATAGATAGAGAGAGCCATCCAATTTCTTGAGTACAAGCTTCATATGTGCATGATGATTTTGGGGGATCTTGGGAAAATCATTTTCATCTGGTCTAATTTTACTATAGAAATATTTATCTGGATTTGGTAAATATTTATATTTTTGAATCATTGTATATGAATACTTGTAGATCTCCAGGTGCTGGGTAGAGTTTGGAGAGTAGTCCTTGTTTGGACTTTGTCTTGTTCAAGAAACAATGTAAAAGGTGTAGTTGTTCGAGAATAGGTTGGTCATAGAATAAGGCCCTTATAAATCCTATAAAGACCACCAACATCATCCAATAGTATTTGTGATTGGTGATCCGATTTCTATCCTAGTGTCACCACACTTGGGACGTCATCCGTTTCGTAAGTAGGGTTTGATGGCATTGAGTTTTTGGGGTCCTTTGAGATCATGGACTGATTTGGAAAGGTGGAATATTTGATGGACTTACCATATCTTTTCAATTTGATACATAATGTGTTTTATATTTCCTAGTTAAGGAGACATCACCCAGATCCTTCCTATGAAATTGAATGGGATGATACTGAAATTGATCCAAATTCCACCATTATTGAGTTACCAATCCATATTATGGATCTCCTGTATAAGGTGCTTCACGGTAAAGTGATTCTGTTGGTCTTGTTACTGTGGAAGTGAATATGATATAATGATGAGACATAGGAGAGGTATTTGTTAATGAGGAATTAGCGGCCTTACCTTATGGAAGATCTGGGATTTTTTTGATGTTTTATGGATAGAAAATGAATATGGTGAGGATAATTATTATTCCCTCCAAGTCAATTGTATTCTTTAGTCGATCCTTGGTTTTTCGCTTTTGTTTTATGATATTATTCGAGGGATTGGTGGATGAAAAAAATATTTTTTGGGAAAACATTCATGGATCATAGTTAAAAGGCACAATTTGTTTAATTGTGTGGTAACCATGTAGTAGTCCTTTATGAGTTCTCAGTGGAAATTTTCATGGATTACAATTTGTTAGACAAATTATATGACATAACCAAGGAACCACAAAGGGCTTAGGGTTTTTCTAAGGGTGTCACATAGTTATGGTGCACAATTAGTTTAGCCATGTAGACTTAGAGAAACCATATGTCCCCCAAATATAATGGACAACATGGGTGCACGGTTAAGGAACATGATTTTTTAAACTATTTATCCTCCTCTAGGAAACTGTGAGACCAACCTACAAACTGTTAAAATGGGGATGTTACCCCTTTTTCCTTTTTTATTTTTAAGAAAAATCAACCTGTAATATCATATTGGCACATTATTATACTTACCAAGAACTTTGGAGGACTCTTTCTTTGGATTATTTCAAAAAATCCTTTATTATTAAGGCATCACATCAAGGGATGTTTTATTTTTGATCCATATTATCCTCTTATTTATAGATCTTCTCTCGATCGCTTATACTTTTATCTTCTGAAACCTGAAGGGGATATTAATTATATATATAATGGGTTTGAAAAAGTTTTTACGTTTTTATGGATCTAGGATCTTGAGGACCTAATATACTTATATACAATCATCGTTGTCAAAGGTGTTGGGTTTTACCTCTGTTTTGAGGATGGTGTTTCTATATGAAGCATTAATTATATGAATTTGTTATTATTATTGTATAATTAATTTGGCTTATTTGTTGAATTTAAATGATTTTCTATTTCATGGGATGATATATGTTTTTAATGGGGGTTTTTCTATTAAAATATGGTTTTTCATACCTTGTGTACGATTAAACACTTGAATAGTGGTTTCAGATTGGGAATGTGATTTCAAACACCGATGTTGATTGGATTAGATTTGGAAATGCTCAATAAATTGTGATCATTGATTTGAAATTGACTTTTGGAATTATCACCTTGTTAATATATGGTTTATATGGAATGATACATAGGTGACACTAGTGTGAGGGACACAACTAGGGGTTGTTATTACGATATCGATGATAAATTATTGGACTCAATATTGGTTGGTAATAACATTATTCCTTTTTAGGATATATTATTTCTTGTTGATTACCCACTGAAAGAGGATAATTTTCATTGTATATGTTATAATATTTATGTTCTTTATTATTCAATATCACTATTTTTAGTTAATTTTATAATTTGAACATTATTTCACATCATGATTGCAATTCTTGATTAAAGTGTACTATTAATTGCTATATTTGGAGGTACATTGAAATTCCCCCAATGATCTTGATTTGGATACCATATTTAATTTACTAGTTTTCCATTCCATTTGGAATATTTCATTCTTCTGGAGCACTTTTATAATCTCATTGGAAGATGAAAAAAAATTTCTTTCATTCCAACATATTTTAGGAGAAATGAACAAGAAATAAGCCTAATAAAATTATGGTATAGGACAAGAACCAATCCTAAATATTATGTAATTTTATATATATTTAGATAAAATCATAGGGAATATTTCTTTAAAATGTGGCCATAGAAAACTTTGATGTTTAAAGGGAGTTCCTGGTGGATGAATTTGAAGATGAAATTTTGGACATGATTCGGTGGACCAGAAAAAAATCTCAATATTTTGACTATATTTATAATATAAAAAATCCATTTGGGATGCAATTTTACAGTCTTTTAGAATACATATGTATCATCATTTTATTCTTCTATGGAGCACCCCAATTGGGAAATCTAGATGTTCCTTTTGGCACCATTGTTTGGCGGATGCAAGTTTTCTCTGATTTTTTTCAGGGGTGGAAAATTCTGATCTCTATTAATAATCCACCAACCTAAGCATACAAAAATTAATTACGTTGAATTCCACTATTGGAGAATCAAAACAAGGTTTCCAAAATTCCTTTTTAGGGTAGTTTTGTGGGATTATTTAGGGATATTTTTCTGTTGTTTTTATTTTAATGTTATGCTACAAATTTTTTGTTGTAATCGTATTTCTCAAATTATAAGTTGGTCAATTTAACTTAGTTTCTTAATAATAGTTCTTCCTCAAATATTTTTCCCTTATTCTTCATATAACATCGATAAAGTTTCTTCAATGTGTGAAATTATGCACACCAAACATTGGAAATTCTTTACACAATACTGGAGTGATCATTATTTCATTGTTTTTTACGTATTCATTTCAGCCCTCTTGATTCTGCATTCCAATTCCATTGAGATCATATTATCAATGTAGGGATAACACTCTAATGGATTGATCCAAGGGAGTATCAACATTATATATTGGATTTTATTTATAACTCTACAAATATTTTATAATTTCTTTTATTGTATGTTTTCATTCAAGGATTTTCTATCTTCCTCTCCCTTATTAAATTTTATTGCCACACCTTTCATGTGATTATAAGATCCTTTACCTAGGAGTACTCATTAAGGTTATAATCTAATTTTATATGTGATTATCATGTGTATTTTTAGGTGCTAAACTATTAAGTTAAGAGTTTATATTTATTTTATTGAATGAATCCTTTTTAAGTTAACGAATGTTAAATAATTTATAAATTAATTCATCCCAACCATCCCTTATAATAACCGAGGATCAACCCATTCTCATAATTTAAATTCATTTTAGTCTCTTTGTTCTCATTTAAAACTTCCTAAAATCAACCCAAATGTTTCCACTTCATAGAAAAAAAATCCATATAATGTACACGTCAATGGGTTTCTTATTTGGGGGACGAAATAAAACATTGTTTCTATGGGATGAAAGATAAACAAAAAAACAAAATTAAAATGAAAAATATTGCATGTAATTAATGGAAAAATTTATTTAACATTGATAATGATAATAAAAATGTTATACTTTTAAAGTGAATATTAAATAATTTTCATGCCTTTATTAATATTTTAATCCATTTTTAAGGTCATGAGATTAGATTTTAGAAATTGTGGATGTCTAATGTGAATTTTCACCATTTAAATTATCATCAAATTAATAAAAAATCTCAACACATGTCCTTTGGATTGTGGGTTATTAATTTCAGTTCTTGGGATCCCATAATAAATGTAATAAGATAGGTGACCATTTGAATTTTATCAATATTATTAAAAAAATCAAAAAAAATATATTTCCACATAGGGAAATGGATTGAAATAATGTGTGGATTTCGACACAAGGGGAACATTAGTCCACAATTTAATAGCCCTGAGTTGGGAATTTTATCATTATTTATGGTCTTTTGAATATTTTTGATTGAGTTATCTTGAGATGATTCCCAAATATGGGTCATACACTTAGTTACTTAATCTCTTTGAGCTAAGGAGTCATCATTAATGTCTCACAGTAGGGGGTGAATTGATTGAGTTCAATTTCAATTACCACGAAAAAAGTGAAATGAAATATAAGAATAAAATAAATAAACAACAAAAAAATAAAAAAAAAGTAAAAAAATACTCATATTAATATTAAAATGTGATTCCACCTTGAGTTTCTATATTTCCCATTGAATAAAGATGAACCCCCATGTCTATTGTGACACACAACAAATCATCTTTCTTAATTGAAATTTGACAAAATGTGGTGATTAATTTGAAAAAAGGAATGAGCTTGGGCTTGGGATATGCTTGTGAACATATCTTGTGTCAAAATATTATTATGGGTTTCATAATTGTTTAGTATCAGGTATTTTGGTGAGGATTTTGTGTAAAAATGTTTTTGGAAAAGGCAATTAGAATTTATATTTTTGAGATAAATTTGGCTTAGGACTATAGAAACTCATGTTTGGGGTGTGATTATCCACTGAAAGAGGATAATATTAATATTATTTCTTATAATATTCATGTGATTTATGTTTCTTAAACATTATTTTAATTTCATTTTAAATTTGAACATTATTTCAAATCATGATTGAAATTATTTCGTAAAGTACAACATTACATGGTATGTTTTGAGACACATTGTAAATCCCAAAATGAAAATTATTTAAATTTAATATTTAATTTTCAGGTTTCCCAGTCCATTTTGAATATTTTATTATTTTGGAGAACTTGAATAATCACATTGGAAGATGACCAAAGTGAGCTTTCATGCTAACAAATTCTTCATGAATTGTATGGGAAAATAAACCAATAATATTACTATAGAGGACCAGATCAAATCCCAATGATGAAAAAATGTGAAATTGAGTTAGATAAAATCATTAGTAACATTTTATTAAACATTTTATAGATATATTTATGATTTTTTAAGGGATTTCCTAGATTCCCTAGTTGAAGACGAAATTCTGGGAAAGATTCAGTGGCCTAGAAAAACAAATTACTATTTTTACAATATTCTGAACACACATCATCTATTTCTTTTGATCATTCCCAAACTGTCTTTAGAAATATATATCATCATTTTCTTATTCTATGGACCACACTAATTCATCCACCTAAAAGGCCATTAAGAGCCTCTGTTTGGCGGATGCAAGTTGGTTCAGTTTTTTTTCAAGGGTGTAAAAGTATTCTCTCCATTAATATTCCACCCACCTATTCCTACCAACATTAATTTGGGTGACTTATAGTATTGGAGGATCAACCCAAAGCTTCCAAAAATCCTATTTAAGGAATTGGTGTTGGATATTTATGGATCTTTTTGTGTTTTTATCATTTTAATGCTTTGTTTCCAATTTGATGTTGTAATCAGATTTCTCAAATTAAATTTTTTTAATTCACCTTTGTTTCTCAATAAAAGTTGTTACCGTCCTATTATTATATTATTATTCATATCATGTTGATATCGTTGTTTAATGTTGTGAACTACTTCCCACAAAACCTTGTTAAATTCTTCACACAATGGTGTAGTGATCATTATTTCATAGTTTTTTTCACTTATTTAATTCCCCCCTCATGAGTCCACTTTCTGCTTCCATTAAGAGAATAGTGTCAATGGATGGTAACCATATTAGGGGTTGTTACAAGGGAGTTTCAAGGGGGTTTAATGGATGTTATTTCTCCCTCCATAAATTTTTAATAATTTCTTTTATTTGAGTTTTTCATTCAATGATTTTATATCTTCCTTTTCCTTACTGAATTTTATCAGCACAATTTTCATGTGATAACAAGATCCATTAACTAGGATTTCTCATGAAAATGATCCTATAAGTGTATAGCTGATCATCATGTGTATATTAAGGTGTTAAACTTATATGTGATGAGGTAATATTTATTTAATAGAATTAATTCTTCTTGAGTTAATGAAATTGAAATATTTTAAAAAGAAATTAATCCAATCCATCTTATGTAATAACTTAGGTTCAACACATTCTCATAACTAAAATTCAATTAAGTAACTTAAGCCTTACATAAACCCATATATAATCAACTCAAATTTTTTCAGTTCATATTAAAATATAATCCATAAAATGTACGTGTCTATAGGGTTCTTGTTTTGTGGATGAAATAATTTTTTTTGTACATATAAAAAATCAAAAAAATAAAAAAATTAAATGAAAAATAATCCATCTAGTGTAATGAAAAATTTATTTACCATTGAACATTATTATACACATTTTAAAATTTGGAACTGAATATTAAATAATTATTCATGCATTGATTCTAATTTTAATCAATGTTAAGTTGAAGAGAATATATTTTAAAATGTGTGGCTACCTATTTTGAATTTTTATCATTTACATTTTCATCCAACTAATAAAAAATTCCCAACACACGTCTATTGTTTTATGGGGTATTAATTTCATTTATGGGGCTCCCATAATAAATTACATGGGTTTTGGGATAATTTTAATTTTACATGAGTATTTAAAAAATATAATAAAATAAAATTGTGTTTAGGGAAATGGATTGACTAAATGTGTGGCTTTAGGTACTTGGGGATCATTACTCCATTGAATTTTTGCTAGATTTGGGAAGTTTATCTCTATTTATGGTAATTTGAATTTTTTTTGATTGAGATAAGTGGAGATGATTTTTGAGTATATGATCTTCGCTTGGTAGCCTAAGGCATTTGAGTCTGGGAGTCATCCTCAAAGTCTCATCCTATTTGATTGAGTTCAATTTTAATTAATGTGAAAAATGTTAAAAAAAATTAAAAAATAATACTCATGTTAATATTAAAATGTGATTTCACCTAGTGATTCCATCTTTTCACCCTTGAATAAAGATAACAACCATGTCATTTGTGATGCACAACACATCATCATGCTTAATTGAAATTGGTTGGCATGTGGTGATGAATTTGAAATAAAATTAATGGTCTTGGTATTAGGATACTCTTGTGAACCTATCTTCTATTAAAATAATTTTATGCAGTTCATAATTGTTTGGTATGATGTCTTTTGGTGAGCATTGTGTATTAAAATGTTCTTTGAAAAGTAAATTAAAATTTCATATTTTTTAGATTCAGTTTTCTCAGGACTAAAAAAATCAACTTGGGGGTGTTATTATCCACTAAAAGAGTCTAATATTCATTAAATATGTTATAATATTCTTGTGCTTTATTATTCATGAACACAATTTTTTTGTATTTTATAATTTGAACATTATTTCATATAATGATTGCAATTATTCCTTAATGTGAACTATTACATGGTATTTTTTCAGACTCATGGTTAATCTCCCAATGATATTGATTTGTATTTAGTTTTTAATTTTCTAATATTACATTCTATTGGGAATATTTCATTCTTCAGGCGCACCTAAACAATCACATTGGAAGAAGACCAAAGTGGGCTTTCTTACAATCACATTCTGGGAATAGTGAACTAAAAAAACCCTTATAAGATTATTGTACTTACCATGATTCAAGTGAAATGATGTTGAAATTTGAAATTGAGTAAGATAAGATCATGAAAAACATTTAATTAAATAATTTATAGAGCTAAATCATATGTTTTAAGGTATTTTAAAGCTTCTAATGTAGAAGATAAAATTCGGGGATAGATTTTGTGGGGCAAAAAAACGTCCAACTATTTAAACCATAATTTGAAAATTCACCATCCATTTTGGATGAATGGTTATATGAGGTCAGGATACATCCTTATATTAATTTTCTTATTTTATTTCCCACCCCAATTTGGCAATCTAGATGGTCATTTTAGCACCTCTATTTGGTAGATGCTTGTTGGCTCAGATTTTTGTCAACAGTGGAATTCTCATCTCCATTAACTTTTCACACACCTGGGATTACTAACATTAATTGGTGTGACTTAAACTATTATAATCTCTACCCAAGGCTTACAAAATTCCTATTTAAGGTAGTGGTGATGGAGGATTTAGGGATCTTTGTCTATTGTTTTCATTTTAATGTCATGCTTCCAATTTGATGTTGTAATCACATTTCTCAAATTGTACATTATTCAATTAACCTTTTCTTATTAATAAATGTTCCTCTCCACCTAGAATTCAGTTCTTATTCATATCACGTCGATACCATTTTATTATTTTGTGAAGTTATTCACCTAAAACCTTGTGAAATTGTTCACATAACGGTGAAGTGATTGTTATTTAACTGTTTTCACTTCTTCAATTCCGCCTTCAATGGTTAAAATTATACATTCATTAAGAGTATAGTATCAATGGAGGGATAAAAATCTTATGGGTTGATCCAAGGGATTATATAGGGGATGGATTATATGTTATTTCTCACTCTATAAGTTTTTAATAATTTCTTTTATTTGATTTTTTCATTAAATGATTTTTTATCTTCCTCTTTCTTATTGAATATTATCACCACCCATTTCATGTGCATATAAGATCCTCTGCCTAGAAGTTCTCATGAAAATGATCCTCTAAGTGTATATATTATTATCATTTGTACTTAATGTTTTTAAACTAGTAATTAATGAGGTAATATTTATTTTATTGAATGAATCCTTATCATGTTAATGAAATTAAGATAATTTGAAAAGAAATTCATCCAATCCATCCCTTGTAATAACATAGGATCAACCAATTCTCATAATTTATATTAACTTAGGTATCTTATTTCTCATTTAAATCCATATGAAATCAATCCAAATTTAGAAACATCATAGCCATAAACAATCCACATAATGTACATGTCTTTCGGTTTCTTCTTAGGTCTCTGGGGATTCAAAAACCGAAGCTGCACTACGAACAACCTCTTAACCCTGAAAACATGGGTAAATTGGGGAAAGGAAAAATTCTATCACTTTATTTTGGGACCCATGTAATTCATGTCAATTTTCATTCTATTCTTCCCCATTTCACTTATCTCACCTCAATTTCCCGTATCTATTCCTCTTTCTTTTGGGTTTCACTTCTCTTGGTGTAAGTCTGCATATACCCATGACCATTCAAATCGTCATGTTTGGGTGGATAGTCCTAGGGTTGGGGAATCAAGAACTCCTAAGAGTATCTTTATATTAGATACTAATATTCTTAATACTCTAGATTCAAAAATTGATTCAATTTCAATGGAGGGTCTTCAAAGAAACCAATTCATAAACCTGTGTGGGAACCAAAATAAAAATCCAAATGAGGAAACCCCAATCATGGGGAATATTGTCAATAAAACCATTAATGACTACCTCACATATTCCTATACAAATGAACCATCTAGAATTATCCATAATTACCTAGGATAATCCCACTATTTCTTCAAAACTCATTCCTTAAACCAGCTTCCAACCTTCCATGGGATGGAGTCGGAAATGCCATACCTGCATGTTAAAGAGTTAAATGACATTTTTGAAACCATGTCACATCCACATCAACTTGAGTCTTCTATGATGAGGCTCTTTACGTTCTCATATTACTATCTATAAAATAACTGGTTGAACAATCTATGACCTGCATCAGCTTACTCTTGGGACCAACTAAATGTGAATTCTATAAGAAATACTCCCCCAATCACAAATCAATTTCTCTTAAAAAGAGAATACAAAATTTCTTCAAAAAATTTGGGGAGTATTTTTTTAAATAGTGGAAAGGTTAAAAGATACACTCAACATGGAAACTCACCATAGATTTCAAATCATAGAAAAGGTTTGAATTTTATATGAAGGGTTGGGTTTGGGAAACAAACAATTTAATGACATGATGTGTAGTGTAACCTTAATAAATTCCCAAATGATGCTTATAATTATCTGAAAGGGCCAAATGAACGAAGCCAAACATGGGTAAAATCACCTTAATATGAGAATACACATAAATATTGACGAATTAACACCCTTATGGAAGAGTAAAGACTTATGTAGAAACTTGTTTTTATCACTAGGATGGTCTATGAGATCAATCATATAAACGTCCAAGAAATTCAAACTGTTGATGTTCATTTCACAATTTGTGACAAACATGACTGATATATCGACAACTTTACAACCATATAGGCTATTAAGGATGTTCATTAAGGATGATCACCAGTGGATTTCAATGCTACAAACATTAATAAAACACAGTTCCAAAACACTTTCATCTCAAAGAAAAGGGTTATCTAGGATTTTATTGGAAAGATAAACAACAACCCATCCAATAACCTAGTCAAACAGAAGGTCCAAATGCATACCCTCCACAAAATATCCAAATCCATAACCAATTTTAACGCCAACTAGTCCAATACCAACATACTGTTGTCCAATACCTACAAACCATTCAACTTCCAATCTAACAACAAAAGTATTTGATTAGAATTATCCTACTCATTAGAACACATAGTATTGTTCAAGAATCTGACTCTGAACCATGTTTTCAACCTCATTGGAGAATCAATCCCAATATTATGGATGTGTAAAGGAAATAAATTCTTATGTTGTTTAAATAAGGTATCATCTAACCCATTGCGTAGAGTGAGTGGGAAAACCAAATTCAGGTTGTTCCAAAGAAGGATTAAATCACTATGATCACCAATTAGGTTGGTGATCTTCTACAAACAAGGGTTAGCTGTTAATGGAGGGTGTGAATCGACTATAGGAAGTTAAACTCATGAACTAAGAATGATCATTTCCCCTTTCTGTTTATTCATCAAGTCATCAGGTGAGTGGTGGTTCCTGAGTTCTAGTTCTTCCTAGATGGATTCTTAGGGTATAATCAAATTGAGGAATACTTAGAGGGCCAAGGAAAAACAACCTTCACCTATCCATTCGGCACTTTTTTCCTTTAATTTCAATCCCTTTGGGTTTTTTAATTCTCTTGGTCCTTTTAGATGTGTATGTTGGTAATCTTCTCTTACATCGAAGGGGATTGTTTAGAGGTATTTATGGATGACTTATCCATATATGGTGATACATTTGAGAAATTACTGGTAAATGTTTGAAGGGTTTTTTCTATATGTGAGGATATGAATATCAACTTAAATTTTGTGAAATTGAATTTTATGGTAAAGGAAGGAATTGTTTTGGTACATCTAATCTCTAATAGAAGGATTGAAGCTGTCAAAGATAAGGTTGATAAAATTTGTCACCTTACATCTCCAAAAACTATCCAAAAAGTGATGTCCTTATTAGATCATGTTGTTTCTATAAAAGGTTCATTAGGAATTTTTTCCTCAATTTCCTGATCACCTTGTGCTATTTTAGTGAAATAATCTTCATTTATATAGACCAAAAGATATGAGGAATCATTCTCAACAATATAGTCATCTCTTATATCTCCACCTGTCCTGAAATATCTTAATTGGAAACTTACATTTGAAGTCATGTGTGATCAAAGAGAGATATCATTAATAGATTTCATTGGACCACATTTTGAGAAAACTCCTTGTGTCATTTATTATGTAATTAAATCATTAAATGATGCACAAATAATCTACACCACTATTGAGTATGAGTTACATTTTCTTGTATTTTACATAGAGAAATTCAGGTCCCATACCTTAGGATTCCCCATCATTGTCTTCTCTAACAATTCCGATTTGAAATACCTTTTCCAAAAATAATATTCCCAGGATATATTGACTAGGTGGGTCCTACTTTTTCAAGAGTTAGTTTAAACCATAAAAGAGAAAAAGGGTGTTGAAATTGTTTGATCTGATCTCCTCTCTTAGATGGGATTCAAAGACAACTCAAATCACCTTTATGAGTTGAATTCATTTCCTGATGAGGACCTCTATTCTGTGAGTGATTTCCTATGGTACACTAACATAGAAAACCATTTGGTTATGGGTGAAATTACAATATTCTTTGTGACCCAAGATAAGAAGAAATTTATTTCTAAAGTAAAAAACTATATGTTTTAGGGTCCATAACTCTTCAAGTTTCTTCATAATCAAATCATTGGGATATGTTTTCTTGAGTATGAGTAATATTCCATTTTAAAATTCTATCATAGAGAGGAATTTGGAGGAAAATTTTACACAGAGAAAAACGATACAAAGGTCCTACAATGTGGTTTCTACTAGCCTGACCTCACTAAGTATTCTTACTAATTCTATAAAATTTGTCCTCATTATCAATAATTAGGATCCATTACCAAAATGAAAAAATAGACATAATCCCTTCTGGTCATTGAAATATTCTATTGTTGGGGAATTGATTTCATGGGACCCTTCCTAAACACTAGGGGATATCTCTACATCCTCTTAACAGTTGATTATGTCTCAAAATGGGTAGATTTTATTCCCACCATGTCCAATGAACATCATGTTGTGGTTTGATTCCTAAAAGAGCTCATATTTTCTAGATTTTTAATTACAAGGTCTATCCTTAGTGATCATAGAACCCATGTCTACAACCTACCCTTCACGAAAAATGTGTCTCAAATTGGGATTTGTCACAATGTTCAAACTACCTACCTTCCTCAAACAAATCATCAAAATGAGTTGTATAATATGTCATTTAAGTAAATTCATGAAAAAAATATCAATCCCTCTAGGAAATATTGGTCGGATAAACTCTTTTATTCCCTTTGGTAATATTAAATTTCTTTTAAAACCATCCCAGGAATGTCACCATATAGGTTCGTTTGAGAAAAAAATGCCATTTACCTGTTGAAATTTAACATAATGCCAATTTTTGAAATAAAAAAATTAAATTTTACATTTTCTTTGCAAAAAATGAGTAAATTAGATCTTCATGAAATTGTGGAACTTAGGGTGGAGGTTTAGGGAAATTCAAGGATCAATAAATCTATATTTAAAGCCTACCAATCTTGTAATCTAAAATTTAAACACTGTGAACCAGGAAAATTCATGATCTTGTATATTTCCAAATACCATTTAAACCTGGTAAAGTTAAGGTCTAGATGATCAGGTCCTTACACAGTGCATCATGTGTACCCTCATGTGGTAGTATAGATATTGGATTGAAGAAGCAGCCATATCTTCAAATTCAATGGTCGTGGGTTAAATGCATTCATCAAATCATTCAATCAACATAAAATCGAGGAGGGGTAAACTAATCCAACCTTTTAACCAAAAAAATATGATATATTTTGGGTCCCTGTCAGGCTAATGAAATTAAACAAATCACTTTATGGGATGTAAATGGACATATACCTATACCTTTACTAAAGGTTTGGAGTATCAAAATAAATAGGCATATTTTTTTGTCTATGCATTTTTATCTTTGTTTTTATTTAGTTTAGGGAACCCCTCGGGGGTTTCGTGGTTTCTGGTTTATTTTATGAGTGAGAAGAAGGGGTTTTAGAAGTGAATTTGATTTCATAGGGAAATCAACTACATATATAAAGTCTTCACTATTCTAGCATCCACTATGGGGATTCCATTATGGACATGGGGATCAGATGATCAATTTTTTGTTGCACTATATTCATCTGTTTACCACCAAGTGACATTATTCCATACTCATTTTCTAATTTTAAACTTGTAACTCCTCTCCTACACCTCTTCAACAATCTAATATTTATTTTTATTAAACACTGGGGATAATTTTATTCCAATTTGGTGGGATGAAATAAAAAATTGTTTTCATGTGTATAAAGATAAAAAAAATTGAAAAGAAAAATAATGCGTGTATTGGAAGGGAACGTTTATTTAACATTGAACATGATAATAAAATTATAAACTTTGAAATAGAATACTAATCAATATTGCATGACTTGATTCTCATTTTAATCCATATTTATGTTCATGAGCATAAATTTGGGAATGTGTGGACGTCTAATGTGAATTTTGACAATTTATATTTTCATCCAATTAATAAAAAAATTACTACACATGTCCTTTGGATTTGGGGGTATTAATTTGAGTTCTTGGTGTCTCATTATAAATAGCATAGGTTTGGGGATCATTTTAATTTTAACATGATTATTGAAAAAAATACAAAAAATGTAATTTTGTGTAGAGAAATGGATTGACCTAATGTGTGGATTTCGACATTCAGGGATTGTGACTCCATATTTTTCTAGTCCATAGTTGGTAATTTTATATCTATTTGTGTTAATTTTAATTTTTTTTATTTATGTAACTCAAGTTGATGACAGAATATGTGAGATTCACTTGGTTCTCTAAGGTCTTTGAGTTTGGGAGTCACCGGAAAGTCTCACTAAAGGGATTGACTTGATTGAGTTCAATTTCAATTTTCTAGGAATAAGTGAAAAATAAAATATAAAAATAACACTTATATTAATATTAAATTGTGATTTCACCCAATGTTTCCATATTTTATCCAATAAATAAATATGATACCCTATGTCTATTATAACACACAACACTTCATCATGCTTAATTTAAATTGGTTGAAATGTGGTTATGAATTTGAATAATGGAATGGGATTGGCCTTGGGATATTCTTGTGAACCTATCTTGTGATAAACTATTTTTTGTGGTTTTCATAACTGTTTTGTTTGATTTATTTTCATAAGCATTGTGTTTTAATTTTTTTTTGTAAAAGGGAATTTAGATTTCAAACTTTTGAGATAGATTCTTATCAGGACAAGAAAAAATCAATTTAGGGTGTCTGATTAGGCACTGATAGAGGATAATATTCTACGATTATATTATAATATTCATGTTCTTTTTTATTAATAAACACTATTTTTAGTGGATTTTATAATTTGAAGATTATTTCACATCATGATTACATTTGTATCTTAAAGTGCACTATTACTTGGTATTTTTTGAGACATATTCTTAACCCCCCAATGATATTTAATTGAATTTCATATTTAATTTTAAGGTTTCCCATTACATTGGGAATATTTCATTCTTCTATGTACTTGATGAATAACATTTTAGGATGACTGAAGTGGGATTTCATGCCAACACATTTTGGGAAAAGTGAACTTGACAGTATCCCAATAACATTACTATAGAGGAAAATATTAAAAACCAATGATTCTAAAATTTTAAATGGAGTTAGGAAAAATAATGTGGAACCTTTCATTAAACCATTCATACAGAAAATTATGAAGTTAGAAAGAATTTCTTTACAGTTGAAACTGAAGATGAATTTATAGGACAAATTCGGTGGGCCAGAAATATATCCCACTATTTTGACCATATTTCAAAAATACAACATCTATTTTGGATGAAACAATTAATTCTTGTATATGATATACATATATTCATTTTCTTTTTCTATTTTCCACCCTGATTCACCTATCTAGAAGGTCATTCAGGCACCTCTGTTTGGTGGAAGCATGTTGGGTCGAATTTTTTACAGGTGGAAAATTCTTCTCTCCAATAAGTTTGAACAAACATAGGCCTACCAATATTAATTGGAGAAACATACACTATTTGATGCGAGAACCAAGGCTTCTAGAATTCATATTAAAGGTAGTGGTGTTAGAGGATTTACAGATCTTTTTTTTCTTTCATTTTAATATTATTAATTGAATTTGATGATGTAATCACATTTCAAAAACTTTATGTTGTTCAATTCACCTTAGTTTATTAATAAAAGTTGTTATTATGCTATTATTATATTATTATTTATACCACATTGATATCATTTCTTTAAGGTGTGAACTTATTCACATCAATACTTGTGAAATTCTTCACACAACAATGGAGTGATTGTTATTTAGTTATTTTTCACTTCTTCAATTCATCCCTCATGAGTGTACATTCCACTTCTATTGAAAGAATAGTATAAATAGAGGGCTAACCCTCTTATGGGTTGATCCAAGGGAGTAATAAGGGGCTTAAATGGATGTTGTTTATCACTCTATAAATTATTAATAATTTTATTTATCTGAGTTTTTCATTCAATGATATTCTCTCATCCTCCTCCTTATTAAATTTTATCACCACACATTTCATGTTCTTATAATATACTTTTCCTAGGAGTGATAATTAAAATTATATTATAAGTCTAAATATGATTATCATGTGTATGAGAAGGTTTCAAACTAGCATGTGTTGAGTTTATATTGATTTCATTGAATGAATCCTTCATGAGCTAATGAAATTAAATTAATTTTAAAACTAATTTATCCAATACATACCTTTTAATAACCCAGGATCAACCCATTCTCATAATTTGAATATCCTTAGGTATTTCAGTTATCATTTAAACCCATCTAAAATCAACCAAATTTTGGCCACTGATCACATCATGAACTACTTCATCATTTCCCCTTTACATCATTGTTTTAAAATTATTTTGTATTTAAAATGACAAATATTATATCAAATTAAATATCCCATTAGATAAAATTATAAAAGCTTTATCAGATTTAAATATGGAAATTATTCTTGTCTTGGTGATTTTGTTGTAGGAGTAGGTGATTTGGGGGGTCGGAGATGATCCAGAATGAAAATGGGACAAACTATATGGAATCCTAGGGACATCTATCCATTGTTTTGGACATTTCAGAAAATAATTAGCATCAAATGCCATGAAATTTGGTAGGACAGTCCGTAATTCCATGCGCTACAAATAATCTCATGAAAAATAAGCCCAATTCATCAATTTATGGGGCCATCTGAAGCAATCTGTCCTGGTGATAAATTCTACATGAAGTCAAAGATTAGGTTCTGTATTTTGACCATATATCATGATCTAATCCTAAATTTCCTCCAAATATGACATGGAGATCGAAAATATTCTGGCCTATAAATTTTATCTATTTTACAAGTCAGGATAAGCCTTTTTACCAACCCAAAACTGAGAAACATGTGGTATCTTAAAATATGGGTACCCAAAACCACATCAGATTTTGGCTGTAAATTGACACCTTGGGAACCCCAATTGGATGTTCAACCAAGGAGTGACGTGTTTCCAATATAGTGTTCCAGAGGAGTACACTCATCACCTTTTAGGTTATTAGACTCACTATTCTCATAGGGAGATTTCTTGAACCAAGGATCCCTTCATCGAAGCCTTCCTCCATTTCTCGTGTTGTAATGTTTGTGTTTTCATAATAAACTTCTTTGTTCACCTTTTACTTATTCTCTTTGCTTCAGTTTTTTTTGAATTATATTCTTCTTTAATCATAATATTTGGGATGTAATCAAGAAAATAAATGATATTGGGTTATACCCCTTCTAAATATTTTCACATGCAAAATGTTTTTACAATAACGAAACCACCCATGGAAGTGTAGTTCTTTTTGGTAATTTATCTACCTATCACCTACTTCATTCATTTATTTTGATCAATGAGATACTATAATTCACTTAATATGATCTCTGAATTGAGTTTTTAATTTAATTGAAACTAATAAATCAATTGAGTGTTTCATGAAAAAACATGTGAGGTCACGTAATGTGTTAATTTTGGGAGTGTGACCTTAACTGGTAAAGCAAAGGCACACGAGATAAATTTTTAGAGTCCAGATATAACTCCTAAGCACAATTCATTCTCATTTTATAGAATGGATATGTTCCTTAATTTACCACTGACCATAAGCTAGACTTATAACATCAATCAAAGTTGGGAGCTACTATAGCATGTTCCGAAGCTAGCCTCGGGTTTAATTCATTTCATCTTTGTAGCTATGTTAACTCCCATAGTGTTTGCATGTTAAACAATTAGGGGATCAAAATTATATATACATTAATTTAAATGATAATAATAATAATTAAATGAAGAGGTAGAGTTAGATCGATTTCACCTTCTAAATATATTTTCTAAAAAATGTATTCTCGTTGTGCTTTATTAATCAAATTTCATTCCAAAAACAAAAACAAAAAAAATATAATCTTATTCTATAATTATTATTCTATATTTATAACCAAAACCCCCATCATTTTAATTAGTGTTCTAATTCACTTTTATGTCATTTTCAAAATACCTTTAATATGTTGTTAAATTTACCTCTTAATTTGAGAGATGACCTTGCTCAGCCACTCTGCCGCACCTAAGTACCCAAAAATAGAACTTTATTTGAGAGAGCCCATGACAGAACCTTTCACCCACTTCATAGAAAAAACAATCCATAGAGTTTATCTTTTTTTAGGATTCTTCTTAGGTCTCCTAGGATTTTACAACCCAAGTTACACATCAACAGACCAACTAACTATAAAAACATGGGTAAATTAGTGAAAGACCACTAGTACTTATTCTCATACGCTAGGTAACAATAAAAATATCTTTTTCATTTATGTTTATTTTTTACATGATGGTTGTTTTAATGTTTTTTTCTTAAATGGTTTCACTTGAGTTTATATCACATGGTTTCTCATGATGGATTATTTCATGGGTGTGTGTTTACATTCAATCTTTCTGGGTGTGGATATGATTCCCTATTTAATGACTTCTATGTTTAGTATTCATTGGTTTAAAGATATGAAATAATTTTATGAAAAACTAGAGAGAAATTATTTATAGGTGAGTTGGGATTTATGAAAATGATTTGTAAAACTATTTTCATTTTAGATTCTAAAACTATTGAATTCATGATATTAAAAGTAATATATAATCTATGGTGGTATATTATTGGGATTTTTTATCCCACCCTTATTTTGAATTTGGGAGGTTGTAGATGTTTTATTGTAGTATATAGATAATGGGAAGGAAATCTTGTAGCATGTTGGCTTCTCTTATTTCCATTTCCATTGGTATGGGATGGATTAGAGGGTATGATTAGTCACATGGAGTTTGTTGGTCTTGTCTGAATAATATTTTTTTCTAGTTTATTCTATTTAGCATAGTTTGTATGGATCCATTTGTATCTTTTTCTTCCACATGGTACTTTTTTTGTGTGTCTTGTTATGGATATTTTCATGAAATGTTTCAATTAAAATTTTTATTACTCACTATGATGGGACAACTCAGGTGGATTCTCTAGTTGACAAGGGTTGGTCTATTACACAACCTATTATAATAAGTATAACAATAGTAGGATAACATGAGTGATTAGGTTTATAAAGTGACACCAACAATACACTATTATCATTAATTTTAACACCCTTTATGGGTTCAACATATCACCTGGTCACACATCAGGGTCTCATAGGTCACATCATAACACTAACACCCTAGATGGCTTCCTCAATTTCAAGGTCAAAATCATGGGCCAACCCTATCACTAATAGGCAATCACATCCCTTGATGTCATCATAATCATCCCACAACCTGATAGGCATCACAGATAATAACCCATAATAGATTTAGTATATAGAGATGGAACGAGGCCAATCTCATATTCATGGAAGTCTCAGGTCAATATTCTCATTCAACCCATCTACAATATACCATGTTCATGGTAACCTACTTCCAATATATTAGTTGGGTAATAAAAATATCCCCATGGTTATCACAACTACCCCAACACTCTAAGGAGTCTTATAATTCTTTTAGGCACTTCTTGGGGCATTATTTCATTCTCCAACACTCTCCCTTAAATGGAGGTCACTAGGGGAACCTATAACCAGGTCCGGTACATCTGATTCGTTCATTAAATTTAACATTTGCCCCTTGGGGGATGGGAATCTAGAGGAATAAATTTATAACCATCCCCTTAACTATCAACGATAAAGGCCTTATTCCTGTGTTCAAGAGTCTTTCATTGACCTTGATATTTTATACATTTCATTCCAAAAAAATCATTTTAATATATAAATTCATTTAAAAAAAAGGGTTTGATTACCATAGTGGTGCGATTCCACATCACATGTATATATAAAATTCCTAAAAATGGGGGAAATATGATTGAACCACCAACCTCATATGGTGTTATTCACTTTAATTTAAATCCTCAGGTAATCCAAGTCCAATCAGCCATTTTCTAACAAGAATAGACCTATGTGTCATCTCTGTACAAAAACCATAACCAACCTACAACAAAAGGTCTACAACACACTCCCAACACCATCTTAGGAAAAATACCAAACCTGTTACATCGATCCAGTCACTAATTTAATTTCATTTTAAAAAACATTGAATAAATTCATATGATGACATTCCTTCATTGAAAAAACATCTGACGACATTACTTCTTCATTTCAGGATTAAATCTAGCCACTTTAAGAAAAATACCTATCATCTTGGATTATATCCAAAATTATATGGTAGACATTTCATTCAAACCCTAGAAAGTTCTCAAAATAATATAATGTGAACAAGGGAGAACTAGAATTAATGGAAGAGATGATCTCACCTTGAGTCATAGAATAAATAACAATAAAACTCCACCCAAAATGAAGAGGGAATTTAAAGAGGAAATGAGATATGATGGAGCTTACTCAAGATCAACATGACATAGTTACACATGAGAAAAAAATAGATGGGGGTGGTCAATAAAAAACTCCCCATTTTTTAAGAACTAGGAAAGTGGTCTACACAATCTAGTTCCCTGGACCATGACATGAAGGACCTCCCACAGGTTCTCCATGTGCCCCCCAAAAAATAAAAACTTTTGGGAGGGATCTCCCCACTTTCTATTTCATATATTGGATCTTACCCCATTAATATGGAATCCTCCATAGAGAGGAGATTTCCATGGTCTAGTCCAAAACTAGAAACAAACACCTTTATAAGCACCATCACCTAGGGATCACTGGGAATTTCAAATAGGGATTCCCCCCCACCACATGACACCATGAACCATGTTTATGTGCTCCCAATTGTCCCTAAAAGTGTGCATCACAACTTCACCATGGAATAGAATCCTGAACATTTTCAATAGTGATATGATTCTGGTTCCACATACTAAACCCAAGATCCATGCCCTCCATAACACCCAAACACCTCTCCATTTTCCATGAACCATGACCATGTGAATGATTGTCTCCCTAAGAATATTTCCTACAGGTTCCTTTTCTAGGAACCATTCTCCATCACGCTGATTCCCCATGGCCTAGGGATTTTAATCTCCGCTATATGGTTTACCAGATAGTTGTATTCCATGTCGTCAAAAATCTTCAAAAAAAATCATTTATAGGTTCACCCAAATTCACTTTTCCATCCACCTAAGAACCCAAAACACTTTTAGGGCCTCATACTATTTATAAAAATATCTCATGAAGATGTTAATACTCCTAGAATTCCAATTTGATTCCCAATTATCAAAATCAACCCCTCATCATATAAAAAATTAAAATTTCCATTGAATATTGTAAGTCATCAATGAGAGAGGTTTTACAACCTCCCCATCATAAAAGTTCTCATCCCTAAGAAGCCTAATCGATTCATATCTATGAATCTCTACACTTTATGGTAACTAATTCACAGTCAAATCATAACATTCTATAATGGAACAAAGAATGATATTCCCCTATGAAACTCCAAATTGGAGGTACACTATTTAACAAAACTAGGCCCACAAGTGTTCCATTAAAATTAACTTCTCTTCAATACACTCATGGATTCTCATTAATTCACATATTAAATGACACCCCAGGTTACAAAAACTTACCATAATGGTCTCATATAGTTATAATGAGTGTTTTCTATCGTATCACGCAATTACATAACCTAACTCATGCTCCCATGAGTCACTTTCTATAAAAACTAGGCTCACAGCTATAACCCATTCACCATGTTCATCTTGTATTCCATAGTTATATAATCAAAGAACCCTTGAGAATCTTCTTCAAATTTTGGAGTTTACCATATGCCATATTCTACCATACGATATCATGGAAGATGAAATCATTCACAAAATCATATGCATATACCCATAATCTCAACATTCTCCCAAAAAACATCTATAATGAACAATGCTTGAAAATTGACAAGCCCGCCCCTCCAGAATACAACTTAGAAACTAAAAGTACTAGTACTCAAAGTGAATTTCGAAAATGTTCCATGGAATCTCACAATACTATAAAATATACATTTAATAATGTCACGTGAATAGATTTCATAACATAAATAATTTACCTATGCATTCAACTCTAAGGCATTAATATGTATGGGATACCCCCACCCCCTCCTAGGATACCCTCACATATAACTTCTTAACCATAATAACTAAATCACCAATATCCTGATCTGTATAAAAGGCTACTGAAAAATCCTACCATGATCCTAATCTATGTATCACAAAATGTATAATTCATAGGTACTAATTCTCTATTCTAATATCAAATATCACATGGAAACTCATGTGTTATAACACCCACTATAGGATCTTCATACACACACATGACATCATATTCTAAGTCCTTAGATAGCCAGAACATTGATACTCCCTATCATCGTCATATAAGACTTCCCCCTTAGGGATGAAAATATTATCCATCAAAACACACACACATACACAAACAAATACAAAAAGACAGAAAAACATCATAAACAATATCAACCCACCATGATTTGGTGGATTATAATATAGTCACATTCTTCTGTTAAGTAGAATTCCACCGAGAATCTATATGGGAAAACAATATAAAGGTTTTTTTCACACATTATTTTAATGAACCTATTTCTTTTAATACTACTACTAAATTAAACCAAATGGGGTTCACCATAACGGTTACTAATTGTTACACTAACCTACTAAGTGTAACTAAATATATATTACTAGAGTTACTATATATTCATCATCATGGAGAATCCCTTCATAGATTCTAAATGACCAATAATTTGAGAACGCATATTATGGTCAAGATAAGAATAATGAAGCAGACTGGTTATATGAAAAATCACTTTATAAGTTTTTTTGACACTAAAAAATTGAACCCTTAACAATAGTGGTATAGATCACAAGAAAAAATGCATATCTAATATGAATCCAACTTATCAAATATGATTCTTTTGTAAAAGTGGGTACCCAAGACTCAACTTCAGAAATAATTTTCGATTACCATTTCATGTTTACATAGAGTCATGATGTATTATTATTATAATGTTGATGATAATTTTTAATCAACTATTTATATGGTAATTTCATTACATTATTTATTGTATCAATAGGTTATTGTAATTCCCATAAATAATGATAAGTTTGAGATACTATCTCAATAATCATAAATATATGCATTATTGTCTATATACATCATAATGATGGAAAAAATATGATATCGAACTATTATGTGTTGGGGTATCATAATCTTTGTTACTTATTCCCATGAAGTTATTATATAATTATCTAGATAATATGAGTTTATAAGGACTGGCCCACCAATAGGAACACCACATATTATAGGTGTCCTTGGTTTTTACTATCTTCAAAAATTTGTATTAGCCTCTTTAAATGAGATCATTTACAATGGTTATATTTTTATCATGTACATAGAATAATGATTAAAACCGTGATATTTATTTTTTGGTGAGGAATCTTGTACTGGGTGAACCATTGAATTTATGGAATTGGTTAAATGATGATGAAATTACATTCACTTCTGAAAGGAATTGATATCATGGGCCCAATTTTTAGAGATGGTGGTTCATTATTAAATCCATGTCCTTTATTAAGGAAGGTAAGTTCTTATATTAAGTTCATAATTTTAATAAATTAAAAAATAGATGATGACACGATGTGTGAATCCTTATTTTGAGATATAATGAGGAAGAGATATTATATTACAAAACATGTGTTCCTGGGAGGTTGTTCTTTTATGGCTAAAACATAAATCCATAGGGTCCATTATTGGTTGACAGAATCAACTTATTATCTTTGATTAACACTCACTACGACTGATATAAGGTCAGAGAGGTTTACACATAAACCATATTCTAAATATTGTCCAATATTAATGAATTGGAGTTTATGAAATGATGGTCCCATAGTGGGAATGATATATGTCCAAATTCATTTGATCAAAAAAAATAAATAATTTAATTTTTGTTTTTTTGAAATAATGAGGGTTTAATTTATAGAATCATGGAATTCACAAGTTGTTAAGTGACTATAAGAAAAATATTTGACGAAGGAATATAAATATTCAAGGTTTATTTAATAATTTTTGGATAGATGAGTAAAGATAATGAATGGTATTTTATCACATAAATTTTTTTTGATGTTACACATATGTGATAAAATATTTATTTCCATGATGAAATGTTTTTGTAGTCAAAATTATCAAATTTGTTTTTTATGGTTTACCAAGTTTAAGGAATTAAATATAATTTTAACAAGTTATAGGCTACATATATACGTTAAAACATAACCAAAATTCATGGTACTATCCATACCAAAATTTTAAAAGTTAATTTATCCCCTATATCATGTTTTATATAGAGATATAAATCTTAGGGAGAATCCAATCAAAGAATGATATCCCGGATTGAGTAAACAATGATCCCGCAATCACATTGATGTGAAAAAGCCCTCTGTTTCTCCACTTTATCAATGATCGGGAAAGATTTTGGTGGATGTGTAGATGATATAAAGGATTGAAACTTCATTTATTTTGATCAATTATCACCAATATAAATAGTAAATGCATTATATTAAAATAAAATAATATAAAGTTTCAATATTTATTATTCATACATAATTTAATTCACATGGGATCCTTTAGTTTTTAACGGGCTGAACCTCACTATAGATGATGTTACAACATTGATCTGATGGTAATATTTTTATTTCCTTACTTCAAATGCTTCTTATACATACATGGTACCAATAAGTTTTGTTGGATTTATTGTGTGATTATTTTAACCAAATGAGAATTAAATTTTCATGAATTCAAGTAGAGGGAATTAATTCGAAAATAACACACCTAATGGAGCTTCTATTTGAGGTCACATGAACAATTTATCCCTATATGAAGATTAAAAAAAAATAGGCCAAAAAATTAATTAAAGTATATATATATTTATTAATTTATAAATAATACTTTAATCTAGATTAATATTAAACTGTGGTTATTCCTTATGTGGTGGCTGGAGGGTCTTCCATTACTAATGATAGGTATATATATAGACACACACGCACCCACATCCAAGTTAATAGTTACCCTTGGGTAAACTTTAACGCATGAATAGTAAACTGTGAATAGTAACTACTGAATAATATACATGAATAGAACTAGCAATTAATAATACAATCCCATCTGTGGTTTTAAATATCCCGAAAGCCCAAAATATCATAATAAGTTCAAAAAATATTTATTTTTCTGGAATAAAAAAACAATTTGGGATTGTGAGACAAGTATTTCGTGCACTAAAATTTGATTAATTTATTTTAATTCACATTAAATTTTCTTGAGTAAAAACAAATGAAAATTTAATTGTATTAGGCATATTTAATGAATATTTGATAATCATGGACCTTAACCTTCTGATGCATGCCTTTTTCTTCATTTATTTATTAATTTCAATGTATTTATTTATAATAATTATTTAATAAATGATTATTTTTGAATCATACTCTCCGCATTATATGTATAAGAGACTATGTGTTTGTGTATAATTATTTATCCTTATTCTGACTTATCAATATCCCATCACCTGTGTGTGAGAATTACTTTATAATGAGGAGGATGAATAGGAAATGTAGTTCACATCAAGATGTGGTAATGAAATTGATGAGAGTTTGACGCATTGTATGAGTTGATTGTTGCAACATGATACATAAATGATTTGACTCATAATGTAACCCTTGGGGTCTAGTTTGATTCATTTTTGATTAATGGATAAACTGTTAGAATTAGCTCATGATCACCTCAATTATTTTTATTTATGAATTGTTTATTACTTTTTGTTGGGACGTATTTATTTTCAACCACATATAATAATAAAATATCATGCATAGATAAAATTAATATCAATGATGAATGTTTTCTATTTAATAGTTTATATGTTGTGAGGGTGATTACGTTGATCTATCATCATAAATAGAAACGTGTTTGAATCATAGAGAGAACTATAACAACCCTAAATGGAAATAATATGTTATAAAATTCCATCCATAACTTACGTTTGATTAAAAACAAATTAGTTGGTTATTTTCCTCCCTAATTTAGTTTACCTATACTTAATTGAGGTGTTCTAATATATGTGAAGGGTTTAATTAACTAAAATTAGCCTCAATGAAATAATAATAGATATATTGGTTCCTTTTTAGAGGAAAAACATTGAGTAAAAAATCCATAATTAATACGATATGAGACTACACACAATAAATAATAGAGCTGTGATTTTATGTGGTTGAGTAGACAAAAGCCTACCTTCAATCTCTCTTAGTAGTGGTGTAGTCATAAACTAAACTATAAAGAAAGGTTTTAAAAATCATTTCCACTTGAATACTCAAGAATCTCAATATTCTAAATCTTGCAGTTAAGGGATACTAGTATTTGGTAAAATATTGGGAGAAATTTAAGATTAATAAATATATAATGTCTATTTATTGGTAATAAAGATAAAAGTAAAAATCTACTAAATTATTATTTTTTTATAAACACGTAAATAATACCATAAAAATGATATAGTTAGTAATGGACAATGGATACATCCTAATTAGAAAAAATTTATAAGAGTGTCATAGGAACTTGTGCATAGTTATAAAATATGATATTAAATTCTATGTTTTTTAGTCCCCAAAACCTATTGGCACTCCTCAGGAAGAAATTTAGGTTGTAATGGAAGTTAATAAGAGATTAATGGAAGATGAATTTAATGTTTACACCAAAATTACATCATCTAATTCCTATAAGCTGTGATAGAAATTAGAGGGATTGAATATTAAAACATGTTGCCTAATCTCCAAGACGTTTGTGTGGACAATGATAAATAAGATATGAATTAGGTTATACATACAACAAACATGTGAAAATTGTAAGATGAATTCATGAATGAACCATGATCATGCAATAAATCTCATTCTCTCATCATTATCACTAAATTATTCTAAATTCATTGTTTATAATAGAATAAAAAATATGGAGAAACCACTTTAATATATTTTAGGTAAGGTTTTCTGATGAAATGTGATTGAAAATAAATATAAATATTTATTTCTTATGGTGAACATGAAGAAATAAGAGGAAAAAGGATAATGAGTTGTGTCAATCCAAAGAAACCTTCTTAATAACTTTCTGTAAAAACAATGAAAAAGTAGGGGAGCATAGAGAAAGATGCTATTTTATTTTAATATTTAAATAAATGATATCAGAAGAGAAATTGAAATGAATTGAAGAATCAAGTAGTTTCTCCTACTTCATTCATATTCTTCAATTAAAAGTAATACTTATATTATACATTGATGGTATTAAATACAATATATCTATCATCTTTGTGTATTTAAATATTGGAAACAAGAGTGTATAAAAGCATTACTAGAGTCTATGTGAATTATCCAAGTGGATGAGAAAGGGATATTCCTATATTAATGGTGAAAAAATCATTTTTTATTTCACAGGGGATTGATTCTAGAGAAATTATAATTGTGTATTGAATATTACCAAAACATTTATATTCATGTTATTTAAGACAAAATGATGCATTATTCCTTCTGTAATAATTTTTTTGTTGTATTTTATACTCAATTAACAGTTCAAAATTGCATGAATCATTGAAAAAAAATTAATGAATATAAAATCAAATATTCGATAATACCAAGTCATGGAAAGATAATTGTATATCAAGTAAAACTAAATGTTTTCATCAAGGATATACATAGTATAATGTTTAAATTATTTGGATCTAAAAACCATAGATATTATCTACCCACATACTCATAATGTTTTAGGGCAAGAAAACATTAGAAATAAATGGAATTGAAAAATCTTCTAGCACTAGATCAAAATAATATGGGTGAACAATTTCCTGTAAAATTTAGAGGAATGTCCAAAAAATTCCTTTAAGAAATTTTAGGAATGGTCAACAAATAATTGAATGAAATTTATTATAGATATTATTTCCTCATAGTAGGATTTTAATATTCCATTTTAATGAAGTTCTCATAAATAATTAAAAAATTTCGAGTAAATTCAATACTAAATTCACTTTTCCTTTTACAAATCAGTGCATTGTTGTTAGTAAAATTATGATTGATGAAGAGTAATACAAGAATTTGATGATCATTAAAATGTAGAGTGGACCAATATCTATACTCCAATATTTAAATACATATTAGATCCATGATTTTAGTAAAATTAGGATCAATGATTAATGTTATTATCTTGAAATATTATCTTATTAATCCCTTACAATACATTATTTTCAAACAAAAACACTAAAAGATAAGAATATTACAAATAAAATGAATAATAGATATCATATGGTTTATATTATTAAAGAATTATATGTTGTCACAAGTCCCATATTTAGAATCAATGATATTATCATAACATAGTGAATAAGAATCATGCATCAAGAAGGATAAAAAGTTCCTTAAAGATAATTATCCAAGAGTTTTATAAGGGTATTAAATGATTCCCTATGATAGAGGAGTTTTAGTCAAGTGATATAATTTATTTCTATAAAAGGGTGTACAACATTGTATGAAATAGTGGGAGACTGATTGACATGGATAAAGACAAATCATGAGATGTAAGAATGGTTGTAATGGTCAAAAGATCCATAAGATTTTGTGGAAAAGGCATGTTCAAGAAACACATATTGTGTGGGAAATTTAAAACAATATTGGCGGTTTTATATTCACCTTGTTGCATGATACATTATTCATTAAGTGTAATGAATCCTATATAGAAGCAGTAAATTAAAATAAGATATGAATGGAAATTGAAAATAAATTCATAAAAATGGATTACATGTACATAAATCAATATTTTATTTTTGTAGTTTATGGAGTTGATGTATTGTAGTTGGTGGGTATTCAATTGAAACATAAATGGGTTTTACCAATAAGTCTTAGTTTGTTATTCTATGATATCATGCTTAAATAAAGTTGAATTCTATTTTTCATAGAAACTATATTTGATAATTATATTAGTCATTGTTTGTCATAACCAAATTATTTTTGGAATAAATCATATGGAAGTTGTCTATATGGAATGAAAATAAATGGTGGATGAATCCCAAGAAACAAAATATGGGATTCATGTTACAAATACCCAATACATCGTGGTCATAGAATATTTGTTTGAAACAAATAGTTTCAAGATTCCCACAAAAGTTTCGTGGGAGCTCCAACATTTTCCTAGTAAAATATTTTTAAAACATAGGGAAAATAATTATCAGTCTTTCAAATAGTTAAGTCTATATTAAATAAATATCCCAAAATATTTATTTAAATTTATAACCTAATCTCTAGGGAACAATATTTTCTAAGGTAGATCTGTGTCTTTATTAGACCATGTCAATGTACGTATAGTGAAAAGATATTGAAACATAAATTGTGGAACAATTCAAGAGGTTATTGTTTCTTATGCCACGTAGAATAAATCTCTCCAAAAATATATTTTTAAGACATAAGCGGATACAAAAAATGTGATTATAACTCTATGGGATTTAGTGTTGGACCTATCACTTATGTTATGCTATATACTAGATATGATACATACCACACATATGTTATGGAAAAAAATATTAGATAAATCCATGATAATTTCATTATAAGTAGTTAGAACTATCCTATAGTACATGAAATAGTGTAAGGGATTTGTACCTTATACTTTGAGAGGAAGAAACCCTAGTTATAAGAAGACATAAACTAGTGTTTTTAAGGATTGATATGATCTACTATCATAGTAGGGATACAATATTGATAAATATTAGATTATTTCCAATGGAATCCATATCTATAAATACCAAGTCTATTGAAAATTATAATGTAGCAGAATAAGTAGTATAAAATACACAATGACTTGTTCTTGTTCTTATAATAATACCTAGAAATTAAAGACTCCTCATAATTTAAACTAAGAAAATAATGTGATAATGTTGCTACCTAAGGTTTCAATGTTTTGACAATGGAAAAAATTGATACACTATAACAAATAAAATCTTTAGGGATATTTTACTCAAGGAGGTGATGTTATGGATAGTTTAATAACAATGTCGAATGATATGGAAGGCCCAATGACTAAATCAATCACTCAGTAGAAGCATAATTTTATTATGTGAGAGCTAAAAATATTGATTATTAGAATATTGGATCTGGTGAATGTGGGGGTTTGGTTAAAGATAGATCCTTATATTGAAATTGAACATAACTTTTCAAAAACCATATCGTGTAAATTTAGAGTCATACATGATTAATTCTTATCGTAATAGTGTTGATAATTTTGTATCCACTATTTTCATTGTAATTTTCACAAATTATTTTTCATATTAATTGGTTATAATAGTTCCTATATATAATGAAAATATTGAGATATAATGAAAATAATCTTAAATATATATATCATATTCTCTAGATACAACATAATGATGGGACAGAGATGATGCATGAATATCAGGTGTAGGGGGGTTATAAGCATTTAGACATCTTCTTGTGATGGTATCATTTAGGGATCTTCATTAGAAGGGATTATGATAACTAACCCAACAATAGAAGAAGCACCGTATATATGCGTCCTGGGTTATTTCTATCTATGAACATATTTATCATTACCTTGATTTTAGAGCATTATCAATGTGTATCATTAGATCAAATACTTTGGTGCAAGAAAAAAACTTGGAAATTACGTTGTAGTGAGCACTGAAATTCATATATTAGAGCTATTAATAAATGAAATTTGAACAAAATTCAATACATTAGTATTGGAAATGGGTTTTCTCTAGAGGGATGATTGTTTTGGGAGTGTTTTTATCTTGTTTAATGGATTTTGTGTTGGAAAAAAGTGATTAGATTGAATACATATTCTGTTTAAAATTAAGTGTCTTAACCTTATAAATCCCCAATCCTTTACCATTAAATAATTATTCTAATGTTTTTACTCATGTTATCTATAAAATCAGATGAAATCTCTATGATCACCTCCACCTAGTGATTTATTTTTAGATAATGGAATTAAACAGTCTCTACAACCTCTTTTTGAGCCTTACATAGTGATTGGATATCTCACATCACACCTATTCCATCTCCCTTATCAATATTATTGGAAATAAATATTGGCCAAATATCATGGGAGTAAAAATTTAATATGAGAGAAGAAGAATATAAAATGAATAATATGGTGGAAATATGATAAATATTACAACAATTAAAATTATCTTATGATAGATATATAATAGAATTAATAATCAAGAATAAAATTCATAAATAGGGGTGAAATGAGTATCCTCATCTCAGACACTATGGCATAGTGTTCCATAACTATATTATTACATTAAAGATAAATAAAGGAGAGGGTGAATGTAGTAAAAATTTTCTTAGATCAATAAATAAATAACGAATGTGTCCCCTTCCATCATTGAATAGTTTCCCATTTCCTATTTAATGATGTGAGGTTTTCCTTACGATCAATTGTTTTATCCACCTGATCATCACAAATTCATTTTTCACTCTTTAATGATTTTAATACCTTCAGTATTATTCCTCAATTTTAGAATCAGACATATTTTCTTCTGATGCAGCAATGTGTGAAGTTAGAGGGTCTAGATTCCTTTAAGAAGTTACTTCCCAAATCCTTTATCTTCGTGAATAGTATCCTATGATAAAGATCTGTACACCTTTGTGAATAATAATATATGGTAACATGTTCTTCATCATAGATAAAGTGAAACGTGTGTTCTAATCATCTTGCATATGTGATTGTTCAGTCTTTTTATAGATAGATTGGAGTGCTGAACTTGGTGTAGATTTTCTTGGGATTCAATACTTTTTAAGTGGGTTATTATACATTGGTGGATGGTCCCCACTATTTTTAATTTTTGGCCTAGAATGTTTTGACTCATATATGATCATTATTTATATCCTTGTTCTGCTGAATGGATCTCTTTTAGGGTGATTTAAACATAAAGTATACTATGAACATGGTGTTGTGGAATTAGTCAATCTGATGGGAAGATGCACCAATCTGTAAAACAAATTTGTACATAAGGAAGGACTGGAATCACGATGACTACTTGAATATTGTGAGGATCAATATTCTAAGGTTTGTTGAGATTGAATGTGGAATTACATTAGTGGGCCTAAAATGTGGCTAGATTCTTAAAATTAAATTTCTCATGCTTGAGGCAGTAGGATAATCAAAGGTCATTTCCCCATGTGATCATGACCATTACCTTAGTCGTGAGGAAGAGTAGAGATTGAATTCATATAGATCAATATGAATGGGATTATGTGAAAAGAAGATATATATATATATATATATATATATATTGATATGGGGGAATACTAGTGTGAGGAAGAGTGTTTTTGTTTTTACATCTTCTCGGAAACCATGTTTGGTCATTTAAATTCTTTACTCTATGTGTATTGACCATGGGTACTTCATATTCTAGATCAAGGTTTTTTCATGTGGAATCATAGATATTGTTCTCAAAATAGGTAATGAGGTCCTTATTATAGTAGCTTAATATACTATGAGGCATGACGTAGTTTCAAGACTGCAATCTTGTTAAATTAGGGTATGCTGCATTGAAATATTATTGTAGCTTGATGGTTCTTCTTGTGGTAGCTTGAGTAACCATGGGAAGGGAACAATAACATGGATGGAAAAGACTTGCTGAAATATAGTTTTATTAATATTTATTGGATCTTGCACTCATGGTTTGTTTATGTGAAGCTCATGGTAAATCCCTCACTGTACTCTTGGGGTAGCTTGAAATAAATCATAGGGATTTTTAGGGAAAATACTGATTGTTTTTCACACATGATATCTTGATAAATAATGAGTTTTTCATGCAGTCACTCCATTAATTTTCTTAATTTTCTCACCTGGTCACTTGATCAACCCTGGGGACTTAATGTGGTTACTGGATCAACCATGCCTCCTTCACATGGCTTGTAGATGACTTATTTAATTTTTCAACTCCAAAGATTCTGACCATTACATTTGGTATCATAAATAAAATTAAGTAAAATAAAACCCCAGGATTTTATAGTATATTTATTTAAAATAAATTTAATATCTTCAATAGCTTATGGTATACATTAAACATAGGGTTTAAAATAAGAATGTTGTGTTCAATAGTGTATATGATAGGAAACACTGTGCTCAAACCACCCACAAAATATATTATTTAAATATGACTATTATAACCTAGACATAGAATTGATGGGTATGAATATGACTATCTATGTTATGAAAATTATATGGTTAAAAATTTAGAATATTAATTTCAATTATTCTCTATTGATTAGAAATATGTTGAGAGTTATTTTTAGGAAAATGAAATGTTTTTTGAATAACTATATTTTTCTAAAAAGTGATTCTGCAACACGTTGGTTACGTACTATAATATAAAATTTTAATGCTTTTAGAAAATATATTTTAAAAATTGAACTTCATTTTTGAAATCAACATGTCAATATTATAATACAGTGACTTTTTGATAATTTTATGAAAAGCTTATTTTTTTGATAAATAGTGAAAATTCTGGTTTTTATTGAAAACTTCCTTTTCATTTAAAAATTTTAAAAGTTATATTTTGATATCAAATTATTTAAAAAGCAAATTTTGTTCAAATATATTATAATAAATATAATTTATTTAATTTTATTCCTATTAATTATAATTTTTTATATTAAAACATTCAACACATTTGATATTTTTCTCTTTGGGAAAATTCTTTTGGTCATGTATGTGAGTTTAATTGAAAATTAAAAATTTCAACTTTTGGAAATAGAATTTTGAAAAAACATTAATTTGGAATAAAAATAATTAATATTATATAGTAATTTCTAATTAAATTTTTCATAATGAATATTAAAAATAGTAAAATTAATTATCACATTTAAGGTTAAAGTAGGTTTATCATATGTTAAACTAAATAGATAAGGGTTAAATGACCAATATGAATGTCTAAATTGTATTTTTTTATCATATTTAGAAATTTATTACCTTATGTTTTATTTTTATTTTCATGTGGGATATTTTTCCAAGAAATTTACTTATATAATAATTTATGAAATGAAAAATAAAAAATGTCAACATCCTAATTTTAAAATTAAATTATATATTCATATGGGGAAAAAGGAAGATTTAAATGCATGTTGATTTTAATTATTAGTATAATAAGTTTAATTTAATTTGGGTAAATTATTTTTAATTTCAAGATATTATAAAATTACTTTAAATGCTTATGCAACACCAACACTGTTATTATTTAATTAATAGAAAAATAAAATAAATGATATTAAAGATATTAAAAGTAATAAAAACTGAATGAATTATTAAATTAAATTATTTTTTAGATAAATATAAAATTATTTATAAATATGAATATTATATATTTAAATTACACGATTTTCTTGATGTTTTTAAAGTCAAATTAAATCAATAGAGTAAATATTATCATTAATATTATTCTTTAAATAATATTATTTTATTAAATTATTCAAAATTCCTAAAAAACATATTCTTGGCAAAATTGTTGGTATATGGTTAAATATATCAGCTATATTCTATTAATGTACAAATAATCCTTTTATAAAAAATATGTTGAACCCTAGGCTATAAAAAACATTATTAACAAGGAAATGAGTAAAATGGAGTTTTGTACATTACATGCACTTGACCTAAAATTAATTATCTAGACACATATAATTATTATTTTATAAATTTTATTTTATATTATGAACTAGTGGGATAAAATTATCAAATTATGATAATTCATTTAGTCTTAAAATGATAAATTACCTTGTATTATCACAGTGAAAACTAAAATGGTAAAAGTAAGGAATATTATAATTTAAGGAATAATATATTTAGAAGAAGTGTTTTTTGTGTGTGGTTTATGTGTGTATAGACCATATTATCTGTATAATACATTAATTATCAATTTTTATGATCTTAGGTTGGGATTGAATTCCCATAAAAGAATATTTTTGAAATATTTAAAAATGCCCCTCCTCCTCCCTTATAAAAGGTTGCTCCCTCTCAACACTTATGCAAACCTATCAATCCATTTGGATCAGAAAACCCCTTAAAAATATCTCAATAACATTATTATCCTCATTATAGAGATTTTTTTCATTCATAAATACTTTATCTAGTATCTTTATAAAGATATAAAATGGTGGTTTCTCTAAGATAATGTCATCATCTTAAAAAAGGTCGTTCTCATTTTTTATTCTTTTAGAACCTTCAATCATGTATTAAAACATACAATATTATAACATAAATATATCCCATATAATCATATATTATAATTTTAATGATCTAACCTATATCCATCTCCTCTTCTATATAATGAGAAATGAAATCATCGATCATGTGTATGAAGGACTACCGCCTCACGAACTGAAGTAACTCATTTTCCATCAATACCTCTCATGGTTGGATAAATTTATGTATTTAATATATATATATATATATAATATTTTCTATATTATTATACTTATATAAATATAATATCACAAATAACTTCTTACTAACCATTTTTTTAAATATTATAACATCACTCAACTGTACGAGGGACTACCTCTCAACAAAGCAATGTGACTCCTTTTACAATTATGCTTTATATAGAAGGTAATTAGTATATATTTAATGAATATATGTGGCATATATGATGTTATATTAATTATATAAAATTAATATATCACCAACTTCCTTATTGTTCACCCATTAAGAAATGATATCATCACCCATTCATACGTACGACCTACAATCTCCATAAAGCGATGAAATTCATTTTCAATGTACAATTTTCATGCATGATTATAAAGATATATCTAGTCAAAAAATATAATACTTGTATCTATAATATAATTATATATATTGTGTAGCTATATCCTATACACAAAAACTCTACTCTTATGAAAAACACTCAAGAGAAAACATAGAAATTAACACCCGAAATGATAATAATGATAAAATATTATCAACTAATAGATTGTAAGTTGTTATAAGAAGATAATATATGATATTATAAGATATAATATAGTTCTGGTATAAATTATTAACATGATTAAAACATTATATTGTATATAAAATTTTTTTCAAGGAAAATGAAATCTTTGGTAAGGGAATTTGTCCCAATTTTCTTTCAATAAGGAATATTGTAATGTTATACACCTAGATTCTTTTATATGGAGTATATTATTCCCCTTAAATAAGTAATATCATGAATAATTAACAATTAATTGTACTTTAAGTTTAAATTTTAATTATTTCATCCAAGGGGATTTGACTTGAAAATTACTAGGTGGTGAAGAATTTCACAAATCATTTTCTTTTCATTTAGATGTATTACTTCTTCATTGAATTTGATATTTTAAGATTACATGTGTAATAAATTTTTATTGTATTATATTTTATTTACATTATCTAAGTGTATTTACATTCAACCCATATAATCTATTTATTGACTGATTCTTAGATCATCATTTTGATCATTATAAGGATTTCTCATCTCAAATTGTTCTGTTTCTCACATTTCTCATGTTATATTCCTATCTAATTTTTTGAGGTTCATATATTTCTGCTTTGAATTTTTATATCATTGATATTTTTATATTCATTTAATTTTTTTTCACTTGATTTTATTATATTTATGGGGCATAGTATTCAAAAGTTTCCAAAGTGGTAAGAGATTTTTGTTTCAATCACATTTTAATTAGGATTGTCCATGATTTAATTTCCATTAAAGAAAATTATTTGGTATTTTTATAATAAAAACCAATAATATTATTATCCTCTAGTAATTCATGATATTTTCATGTAAATTTTCAATTTGTCTCTATTTGGTATTTGAAATGACTGAGAAAATGTTTTTAATAAAATTCGACTTCATTTGTCACTTCAGACGAACATACAGTTTATTCCAACTCGTTGTTTTCTTAAAAAAAATAAAAACAATTTTTTATGATATATTAAATTCATTTTTATCCATAATTTTCTTTATACAAAAAATATCAAAAGGAATATTCTAATCATTTTTCGAACAAGGCACTTTTTGGATTTTGTTACAGAAATATGAAAAAAAATCTTTGTTTTTAACACCATTTTCCTAAACCAAACATTCCAAATTCATGACCAGTAACTTCTATGAGAAATCCCTTATATGTTTAAATGGTTATTTTTTAATAAAATATTTATCCTAATATTGTATAAATTTTTAGTTTTTAAAAGTGATTTTCAAATTAAAATGGGTATTTTCCTCAAGAATGGATTTAAATTTCCTTTAAGTGTATTTTTATTCATCAATGACAACAAAAATTTTTTTACAAACAAAATATAGGAAATATTCAATAATAATACCATCCTTATTATTTCTCTGATTGGTTTACAGTCATTTTGAACGGGGGAAGTATTTAAACTCCATTTCTTGATAAATTTTTGTACTCATTAACTTTACCTTGCAATATTGAATTTCTTATGATCAATTGAAATTACATTTCCCTTAAATATAAATATTATTTATCATGTATATGGTTTTTACTTAAAACATATGTCATATCTACATATTATATTTTACTTTGAAAGTTATATGATTAACATTGAGAAATTATTTTTAATTCAAAGTCCTTACTTGATACAAAAAATTTATTGATAAGTCTTGCTGTTTTGGAATTAAGTCAATCATTTGATATATGAGTAATTATTTGGAAATGTTGTTATGGGGTGGTATTGATTATAGATATCCCACTTGATGTATTAGTCGTCTCATGAGATGAATTAGCTGGATCACTCTATTTAAATGCAATTAGGGTGTATACTAACCAAGCAGTTAAACCATCTTAGAAAAATATATTGATAGTAAATGTATCATGATCCCTAAGAATAATAAACTAAAATATTAATCATTTCCTTCTCTAAGAATTATATTATTATTTTAAATGATATTATTTCATTTATATTATACATGGATGAATGTTTTACTCAATTTATTGATTTATTGGTATGTGTGTTCAGATGTTTACCTTTCCCCATTGATTATGCACTATTAATTCATGATAGCTTCCTCTTTACATAAGTCTTACTAAGAATCTAAGATCTCACATATTTTGTTTCCCCTACCCAAGATATGATGAAAGAATATTTTAATGAGTTTAAGGATTAATAATTTTTTACTTTTGTAATGTTATATTTTATTTCTTCAAATGAAATATGAAATTTAAATATGTATCTACTTTACCGAGACAAATAAACTATTAGGTACACCAGGATGTGATCTCATATATATTATTCTAATGTATTAAAGTAACCACATTCTCTATGATATTTGATCTAGATTCTTTACAATTGGTTTTATAGAATGTTTTATAGAATTATTGGGAAATAGATTTTGAAAAACAAATATTAGGTAACATTACCCTATGATAGACATTGAGGATAAATATAAAAGAACATCCTAAAGTTTTATTGTTGAACATATCATGTTATTTTTTCATGAAATACATCCCTGTATGAATTATACAAGTAAAAATGGTTTTTTCATAGTTGAACTTAGGGAAAATAACTCCGAAAAGGTTCTTTCGGTTTTGACTTGATTGTCACCTATTATATGACAAAGATTCTTACTGTGAACATATTTTTACACTCTTGGAGGATATTATTTAGTTAATTAAAATTTTCTCTATAAACCGTCATGATAATTTAATGAATAAATACTTTGGAAAACTATGATATGACATAGTGATATGGGATATATATACAGTTTCTTGGGATGAAATATCTAAATTCAATCATATTTTTTAAAGAATAGATTTATCTTTTGAGTTTTTAAATGATGGAAGTCAAAGGTGATTAAGATTATTTTGGGAGACACATATTATAAAATAACAATTCGGATTAGTATGATTTTTAGTTAAAAGTTATTCAAGGAATAATTCCATTACATTTTGTGGACATAATATTAAATGTATTGATAATAATTAGGGTTAATATTATCATTTATGCTATGTAAATTGTTATTATATTATTTTATGGAATCATTTCATCCATTATAATTTTAATTTTTTTATATATGTATAAAAAGTCATCTTGAATTATCATTTTTTTACTAAAAGATGAGATTAGGGTGAAAATTGATTAAATGAGGAAATTATACTTGTCAAGTAAGTATATTTCCTTTGTTTATTAGTCTAGATGGTAAATTACACCCTTAATACTAGGAAAAGGATCCTGAAATAAAAATGTAATTCAATTTTTATAAATATATGATATCTTCTCTCACAAAAAATGGTATAGCTTTTTCTAAAAAATGGAAATTATCTTCATATCCATAGTTTCACTTTCAACCAAGGTTCTCTTATATGGAAACCCAATTATGTGTTATTTCAAAGGAACATCATAACAATATTTAAATATGTTAAGATGAAGTTATATAAACACAATTTATTTTGCCGATTTTCAATAAGGAATTTTCAAATATCAAACCCTTGATTTCTGTAACACCCTGGCCCCAGTTACCCAGAGTCGGTGCATTACTTTATAACATTTGCATGATCACAAAAGATCAAGTCTCGAAAGACCGATTAGTTTAGTAGCCTTGGAAACACTAGATACATTCATAAATGTTACACTACATCATAAAGTGAAAAAATACAATAACAAAGTCTCCATAGTCCACACTCATATCCTCTTCTGACTATCCCTGCAGGTCATTCATAAAATACTTCTTCACATCCTGGAAAATATTAAAACATTGAAAGGGTTGAGCTCAGATGCTTAGTAAGGATAACAATATTGCAGAAGCTTTCATAAATAATCATTAACATTTAAGGCAATGTATAACTAAAACAAAAGCCTTTTTAAACTTGAACTTCAGTATGATATGGAAAAAATAAAATCAAATAATTCCATTTACTTACTCACATGGGTATTCTACTAGTCAAATAATCCCATGCAATATCAATAACCACTTTCATAATGATGGAATGCATAACGCCAGACTATCATAACCACGTAGTCAAGGCCTCATGCCAAGACCACAAATAAGATTTTGTCAAGGCCTCGTGTCAAGACACTAGTTTGTCTCATGAGACCTACCGATGCATCGAGGATCTATAGCGAGCTCCACCCGTCACTTATTAAGTCCAATGCATTCCTCATATGAACAGGTTTAAACATATCATAAACCATAACATAATCGTAACACATAAAACGTGCATAAAGGAAACATAAAATTTCCACGTTTGAATAACAAGATATCAATACAACCCATTGATATAATAAAAACCTTATCAAAACCATTTTCAATACAAAAATAATAGAAAATTAAAACTTGGTATTTATTTTTCATTTAAAAAATGTTATGGCTTGTAGAGGAAGCCGAAACTCAAATAATGGTTACGTCGGTGGAGAAGTCGTTGTCGCCACATACGTACGACAAGAAAAACATTCTTTTTTTTCGTTTAGTAAAATGCTTCATATAAAAATATTTCTTTTGAATAAACGTAAAAGTCAAAGGGGTTTATACACCGTATAAAAGAAATTTGTGTATAAAACAAAATATGCCTCAATGAATGGAGATTGGGAGAAAGTACCTTACAAAGATCATTTTTTTAAAATAAAATAGATATATTATGTGTATTCACTATAAGTAAACAAAATGAAATTACAAATACAAGATAGGATATAATAATATAATGACATAATTTGAAAGTAGGAGATTAACCCAAAGAATAGAAATTGGGTTAAGAAGTTCCCTTACCTTGCGTCCTGTCTTGGCTCGACCATTCTTTAACCCCCTGAATAATAAACAAGAGTTAATTTATAATTTCTTAAGAACATTTTTCAAGTTTTTTATTCCTTTTATATCACTTATTACCATGTTATGAACATTATGTAATTATTTATGTTAATAACGGTCCGTTTGTCGATCTTTGGTACTTGAGTCAAAAATAAACTTCTTATAATTACAAGTTTTTCATGTGGTGATATATCCATTATATCCAGAATTATATTCATGATATAGATATCATAGATATCATATATTTCCAGTATATACATTCATTTATAATATTCCATAACGTTTAGAGGTAAGAAATGAAATGCACCGTTCATGGAGACGGTAAGCCGTACGTACGCATGAACGCTACTTTCATTTCTATTTCGTATTTAATGAAATCATAATGATATAAAGGTATATTATAATTCCAGTATAATATCATATATAATATCATTTAATCCATCCTTTATACATCCCACATATGGTATTAACGATTCAAATCACTTTGTGGGGGCGGTAGTCCGCACTTCCTAAAATGAAAATATCACGTTTACCCATAATGGAAACAATAAAGGTATGCCATAAATGAAAAATACAGAACCTTAAGTAAAACATAAAAATATTATATATCATATATATAAATATAGTGACATCTTAATGGCCACCTTTGAAGGTGTTATATGAGTGTTGAACAATCATCGTTTCGTGGGGCAGAAATTCACCATCCATAGAAACAGTATGTTCTTTAACCATTAGATGTAGGTGTGTGTAAGCGTAGCTCGAATAATTCTTATTACAACATCCTAGTATATTTAGGATACTGTTTTTGTTACAAAATAATTGAATAAAAATATTTTAGGGGGTTGGGGAAGCAAATTAAAACAAAATAACATAAGAGAACACATTACCTTAAAATCGGGTAACTCTTTTTTTGATTTGAGCCAAAGGCTTCCTTGGGAAGAATTCTTCCCAAAGTGAGGCTTCTAGGAGTAATAGAGGGATTCTGGGAGAGTATTTGGGCAGAGATTGGCCAAGCCAAAATTCTTTCAAAGTGTGAGTAAGGTGGTAGTGGTGGGGGCCTTTTATAAGTGGAGAGGAGGGGCACTCATGGAAAGTAATGAAATGTTACTTTATTATATAATGAGTTTCGGATTTTAAAGGTCCCACACTTATATAATTAGAGGCTAAGGTGATAAGGGTTATAAATATAATCATCCTATAGGTTTTTGACAATTGTAAGCCTTGGATTTTACATTATCTTTTCATTTTATTTAAATCGTTAATTAATGAGGTAATCACTGCATCATCATGGTGTCACAAATAATTTAATTTATTTAATGTCTAAAAATTATCAAAAAAATATCATGATGTAGGATAATTTTTTAAATTTATAATGAATATTTATAGTAAAAAATATGACTTGTATAACCCCATTTAAAAATTATTTTAGTAAAACAACTTATGTTTGTGACATTTTTATTTTAACTTTAAATAAAAGTTATTTATGTCATTTTCCTACCAAAGTGGCTCCATGGGGTCCCCAAGTTTACCCATGGATTGTCTTGGTCGGCCATGAAATATCCAATAGGTGTAGGACATGTGTAAAGGTATTTAAATATTTTTATAATATCAGTTTTACCTTAAATATCACTAATTACCTTTAATCACGATTAATTAAACTTAAAAGTTACTATTCACCAAAAAATTATTTTAATCCCATTGAACAACATTTTACATCCTAATGACAACCATTAATGTTGGATTTTTGAAAATCAAATCACATAAGTGGTAATGCTTCATTTGAACGAAAAATCAGTTTTTTAACTACCACTTAGTGGTTTCACTATTCATCAAAAATTGAAGTTTTTCAGAACAATGCCAAAATTTCACCCTAAGATATAAATGATATTCCGAATTCAAAAATGATGCCTATTTTAAAAAATTCCAAACATATAAGTTTCATTAATTAATTTTATAATTAATTCCCACTGTCACAACAAATAGCGTGTTTTTAAGAAACAATATATATCAAAAGATTGACAATTTTTTATGTCAAATTTCAAAGTGAAATTAATTATAATGAACACTATTGGATAAAATGGTAAAAATATATTCTAATTATACTTTAAAACCACTCAATAGTATAATTTATCACTATAAATTATTTTGATTAAAAAATTTGTTTTTAAGTATTTTTCACTATTCATAAAAAATTGGAAGTTCTCAGAAAATTACAAAAATTTCAACTTAGGATAACTCTGATATTCCAAATACAAAAATGAAGTCCATTTGGAGAGATAAAATTTATAAAATTTCAAAAAGTAGGTATTACTATTCCTAATGGCTACTTTGATTGGTTGTGGTGTGTGTTAGAACTCGAAGTTGCGTATAACACACGCTACTGTATTATTCAAAGAGAAGTGTACCGCAGAAGCTTGGGGTGTTACATTCTCCCCTCCTTCAACTAATTTCGTCCTCTAAATTTCATATAATATCACTGTATAAAAAGACTCGGGTGATTCTTCATCATAAGTTGCTCGGGTTCCCACGTTGCCTCCTCCATCTTATGGTTTCTCCATAGAACTTTTACCAGACGAGTCGTCCAGTTTCTCAGCACTTGTTCTCTTGTATCAAGAATCCTGATAGGCTCTTCACAATAAGACAGATCGGGTTTCAGTTATAATTCCTCATAGGTGAGTATATGCGTTGGGTCGGGCATGTATTTTCTCAACAGTGATACGTGGAATACATCATGAACTTTGGAGAGACTTGGAGGCATTGCCAAATGGTAAGCTACAACCCTAATTCGTTCTAGAATTTCAAATGGTCTGATGTAACTGGGACTCAATTTACCCTTCTTACCGAAACGTATAACTCCCTTCCATGGTGATACCTTCAAGAAAACATGATCTTCTGCCTGAAATTCCAAATCCTTCCTTTGATTGTCAGCATAGCTCTTCTTCCTACTTTGAGCAGCTTTGATGTGGTTTTGGATTACCTTCACCTTTTCCATCGTTTCCTCCACCAGTTCTGGGCCTACAAGTTTTCTTTCACCCACGTCATCCCAACAGGTTGGTGTGCGACATCTCTTTCCTTATAACGCTTCATATGGTACCATCCGAATACTTGAATGAAATCTATTATTATAGGAAAATTCTACCATAGGTAAATATTGATCCCACATTCCTTGAAAGTCAAGTGAGCATGATCTCAACATGTCTTCCAAGGTTTGAATAGTTCTTTCTGATTGTCCGTCTGTTTGAGGGTGGTAAGAAGTGCTCAAATGAAGTTCAGTATCCAAGGCCTTCTAAAGACTTTTCCAGAATCTTCATGTAAAGCAGGGATCACGATCCGAGACAATAGATATGGGTACTCCATGAAGTCTCACAACTTCATTAATATATAGTCTTTCTAGACGTTCATGTGGAAGATCTTCCCTTATTGTAAGAAAATGTGCTGACCTGGTGAGATGATCAACAATGACCCATATTGCGTCATTCCTTCTATGGGTATTTGGTAGTCCCATGAAAAATTCCATCGTAATATTATCCCATTTCCACTTAGGTATGGGAAGAGGTTGCAATACTCCACCAGGATGTTGCCTTCCAGCTTTCACTTGTTGGCAAACCATACATCTTGACACAAAATCGGCAATCTCCCCTTTCATGTTGTCCCACCAAAAATTTCCCTATAAATCTCTATACATTTTAGTGCTCCCATGGTGTATAGAAAAATTGGAACTATGAGCATCATCCAACAATTCCCTCTTTAAATCAGGTATATCGGGAACACAAAGTCTCCTCCCAAATTTCAATATTCCATCTTCATAAATAAAGTCACTCAACCGCCCATCATTCATAGCTTTAATCTTCTTTTTCAACACTTCATCATCGGACTAAGAACTCTTTATCCTTTCTAGTAAATATGGTTTGGCAACAATTTGAAAAAGTTTTGATGTTTCACCCTCCATGGTGATTCCCATATCCATCTTTACTAGATCCATCAAAATAGGATCCCTTTCTACTCTCATCATGTTCAAAACTCCATGATCTTTTCTACTAAAACCATCTGCAACATTATTTGCCTTCCCTGGGTGGTAGTGTATCATGCAATCATAATCCTTGAGTAGTTCAAGCCATCGTATTTTCCTCATGTTGAGTTCTTTTTGTGAGAAAATATATTTCAAACTCTTGTGATCGGTATATATCTCACATTTTTCACCATAGAGATAATGTATCCATATCTTCAAGTAAAATATTACAGTAGCTAACTCAAGATCATGAGTAGGATAGTTTTTCTCACGAATTTTTAGCTGTCGTGATGCATAGGCAATAACCTTCTCATTCTGCATAAGGACACAACCAAGTCCTTTCATTGATGCATCACTATAAATAACGAACTCATCATTCCTTGATGGTAGAGTCAATATAGTATCATTGACTAATCTTCTCTTTAGTTCTTCAAAACATTATTCACACTCTTTTCTCCAGACAAATTTATCCCCGTTACGTGTGAGCTTCGTTAATGGGTTAGCCAATTGGGAAAAATTCTGGACAAAATGTCGATAATAACCTACCAACCCAATAAAGCTGCGTACATCAGTTATACTCGTCGGTTCTAGCCATTCATGGATTTCCTTGGTCTTAGAAGGATCAATGGAAATTCCATCTTTAGAGACAATATGACCAAGAAAAGAAATCTCATGAAGCTCGAATTCCCACTTGCTAAACTTCCCATATAATTCATTCCTTCTAAGAGTCTTCAAGATAATGCGCAAGTGATTTTCATGATTTTCGTAGCTTTTGGAGTATACCAAGATATCATCAATGAATACCACCACAAAATCATCATGATATTCCTTGAAAACTCTATTCATTAGATCCATGAATACAGAGGGTGCATTAGTCAATCCGAAAGGCATTACTGTAAACTCGTAATGCCCGTATCTTGTTTGAAATGTTGTCTTCGGAATGTCATCCTTCTTCACACACAACTGATGGTACCCAGATCTAAGGTCAATCTTTTAAAAGTATTGAGATCCATGCAATTGGTCAAATAAATCATCAATGCGAGGTAGGGGATACTTGTTCTTTATTGTTATAGCATTGATCTCCCTGTAGTCAACGCACAACCTCATAGATCCATCTTTCTTCTTAACAAAAAGGACAGGGGCTCCCCATGGAGAAACACTAGGGAGAATAAATCCCTTATTACTCAATTCCTCTATTTGTTTCTTTAATTTAACTAATTCCATGGTGGCCATTCTATAATTGGTCTTCGATATGGGCCTTGATCTAGGAATTAAATCAATGGAAAACTCAACTTCTCATTCTGGAGGATGTCCAGGTAAATCTTCCGGAAACACATCTACATATTCTTTCACAATAGGTGCATCCTCTATTTGAACATTCCTTTCCTCTCCATTAGTCATTTCATTCTCTTCCTCCCCAATAATTGAATTTAGTAGAGCTACTGGGGGTGGATCTAAATAAGAATTAGGTGGTGACGATTCTGCTCTAAAAATAAGGTGTTCCTTATCATCATCATCAAAAATCGTAACCTCCTTCTTCTTACAATAAATCTTTGCATCATAGTCCGAAAGCCAATCCATACCGAGGATTATATCAAACTCAATCATAGGTATGACAATGAGATCAGCGGATAAAGAACAGTTATGTCCTCTAATGAGGACTAATTCACAAAACTTTGTTGCAATAATACTTCCCTTAGGAGTTTTGACTGACAATTATCTTGTTAAATCAAACTGGAAATATCTAATTTTCTTAGCAAACTGTGAAGATATGAAACAATGTGATGATCCAGAATCAAATAATGTAATTTCTAAACTTGAGGAAACCATTAAATTACTTGCCACCACGTCTTTCGGAGCTTCAACCTTAGCAGTAGTGATAACATAAGCTTGGCCTTGATCCCATGGCCTCTTCTGAGTTATGTTCCCCTAACTCTTAGGACATTCATTTGCATAATTCCCCATCTCTCTACAATTATAGCATTCCACATTGACATCAACTTTCTTTCCCTTGCAATCATGAGCTTGGTGGCCTTTTTCACCACACTTGTAATGGACTCCCATTCCCTTCAAGCAAGTACCGGGGTTTTTATTTCCACATTTAATGCAGGACTGATATTCAACTCTTCCCTTCTTCCCCTTATTTCCATTTCCATATTGATCAGAAGATCTCTTCTTTTCTTTCTTTGCTTTAAATTCATGAGACTTAGAGAATTCCTTTTCCATCTTGATAGCACACGAGACAATATCATCGTATGAAGAGAAGGTTTGTGAGACTAATTCTCGACAGAGAAATGGTTTTAACCCATCAAAGAAACGATCAATATTACTTCTTGGGTTATGTATATAATATGCAGCATGCCTCGCTAACCTTGTAAAGTTAGCCTCATACTTTGCGACATTCCCATCTTCCTTCTGCCTCAGACTCAGAAATTGTCTTTCCATATCTGCTCGATGGTCATGTGGAAAGTATTTTTCTAAGAAAATTTCTTTAAACTCCCTTCATTACATACTTGATACTTCTTCATCTTCCTTTGTGTTTTGAATCAGCGACCACCATTGATCGGCATCTCCAGTGAGGCGGTAGACTGCCGTGACAACCTTCTCCCTTTCACTACTCCCCAAGGCATGGAATATTTTCTCTAAGGATTTTATCCATTACTCAGCTACTAATGGATTTGTACCCCCCATTAAATGTTGTCATTTGTTTCCTCATGAAGCGGTCTAACATTGATCCTCCAAGTTGTGGATCAGGGTGCTCCATACGAGTAAGGTTATTATTCATAACCTGAGTGAGTTGTCCCAGTATGGTAATAAGTTGATCAGCACCAGCTGTATCTCCAGCTCCATAATAATTATCTTGAGCAGGAGGGAAATCCCTACATGGAGTGCATGCATTGATATGGTTTCCATTCCTTCCACTAGGCGCCATTTCTAAACAATGTCATAAACTAGATTAGTTTATGAATCAAAATACATAATTCCATACTTATAAAATACTTAACATAAATTGAACTATTTATGGATATAATCCATAATTATAAAAATGTTTTCTTTGAGGAAGTATATAGTCATAACCCTTCATAGTGGTTTGTAAAGAAAATGAGAATTATCCTAAGTATATCCCCCGGGAATGTCGTAACCAAGAGTGCAGCAAGGCCCATTGTCGTGCACCAGTTCCCGTTCGAGTCTAGCTCAAAGTGGTGTTTTCGGGTTTTACCCCTAGGTACATCTGTGCCAGAGCCTCCTCTACTTGCTCATATCCAGACAGGGATGTATTGCTCGGAAAACTCACAAAATCTCTATAATACCAAAATTCTAAGAATTTCTTCTATACTAATCCTCAGAGTCTATCTTCGGGCTATGTGGTCTAATCAGAGTTTATCTAAATCTAGCTTCCAAGGTTAGTACTAAACTGCCTCTGATACCAACTATAATGCCCCAACCCCAGTTACCCAGAGTCGGTGCATTACTTCATAACATTGGCATGATCACAAAAGATCAAGTCTCGAAAGACCGATTAGTTTAGTAGCCTTGGAAACACTAGATACATTCATAAATGTTACATTACATCATAAAGTGAAAAACTACAATAACAAAGTCTCCATATTCCACACTCATATCCTCTTCGGACAATCCCTGCAGGTCATTCATAAAATACTTCTTCACATCATAGAAAATATTAAAACATTGAGAGGGGTGAGCTCAGATGCTCAGTAAGGATAACAATATTGAGGAAGCTTTCATAAATAAACATTAACATTTATGGAAATGTATAACTAAAACAAAATCCTTTTTAAACTTTAACATCAGCATGATATGGAAAAAATAAAATTAAATAATTCCATTTACTTACTCACATGGGTATTCTACTAGTCGAATAATCCCATGAAATATCAATAACCACTTTCATAATGATGGAATGCATAATGCCAGACTATCATAACCACGTAGTCAAGGCCTCATGCCAAGACCACAAAAAAGATATTGTCAAGGCCTCGTGCCAAGACACTAGTTTGTCTCATGAGACATACTGATGCATCGAGAAGCTATAGTGGGCTCCACCCGTCACTTATTATGTCCAATGCATTCCTCATATGAACAAGTTTAAACATATCATAAACCATAACATTATCGTATCACATAAAATGTGAATAAAGGAAACATAAAATTTCCACGTTTCAATCACAAGATATCAATACAACACATTGATATAATAAAAACCTTATCAAAACTATTTTCAATACCAAAATCAAAGAAAATTAAAACTTGGTATTTATTTTTCATTTAAAAAAGTTATCGCTTGTAGAGGAAGCCGAAACTCAAATAATGGTTACGGCGGCAGAGAAGTCGTTGTCGCCGCATACGTACGACAAGAAAAACATTCCTTTTTTTCATTTAGTAAAACGCTTCGTATAAAAATATTCCTTTTGAATAAATGTAAAAGTCAAAGGGGTTTATACACCGAAAAAAAGAAATTTGTGTATAAAACAAAATATGCCTCAATTAATGGAGATTGAGACAAAGTACCTTACAAAGATCATTTTTTTTAATTAAAATATATATATAATGTGTATTCACTATATGTAAACATAATGAAATTACAAATACAAGATAGAATATAATAATATCATGACATAATTTGAAATTAGTAGATTAACCCACAGAATAGAAATTGGGTTAAGAAGTTCCCTTACCTTGCGTCCTGTCTTGACTCGACTATTCTTTAACCTCCTGAATAATAAACTAGAGTTAATTTATAATTTCTTAAGAACATTTTTCAAGTTTTTTATTCCTTTTATATCACTTATTACCATGTTATGAACATTATGTAATTATTTATGTTAATAACGGTCGTTTTTTCGATCTTTGGTACTTGAGTCAAAAATAAACTTCTTATAATTAAAAGTTATTCATGTGGTGATATATCCATTATATCCAGAATTATATTCATGATATAAATATCATATATCTCATATATATCCAGTATATACATGAATTTATAATATTCCATAACGTTTAGAGGTAAGAAATGAAATGCACCGTTCATGGAGACGGTAAGCCGTACGTACGCATGAACGCTACTTTCATTTCTATTTCGTATTTAATGAAATAATAATGATATAAAGTTATATTATAATTACAGTATAATATCATATATAATATCATTTACTCCATCCTTTATACATCCTACATATGGGATTAACGATTCAAATCACTTTGAGTGGGCGGTAGTCCGCACTTCCAAAAATGAAAATATCGTGTTTTCCCATAATGGAAACAATAAAGGTATGTCATAAATAAAAAATACAGAACCTTAAGTAAAACATAAAAATATTATATATCATATATATAAATATAGTGACATCTTAATGGCCACATTTTAAGGTGTTATATGAGTGTTGAACAATCATTGTTTCGTGAGGCAGAAATTCACCATCCACAGAAACAGTATGTTTTTTAACAATTACATGTAGGTGTGTGTAAGTGTAGCTCGAATAATTCTTATAAAAACATACTAGTACACTGAGTATACTGGTGTTTTTACAAATGAAATTAATAAAAAGAGTTTAGGGGTTGGAGAAGCAAATTAAAACAAAATAACATAAGAGAACACATTACCTTAAAATCGGGTAACTCTTTTTTTTATTTGAGCCAAAGGCTTCCTTGGAAATAATTCTGCCCAAAGTGAGGCTCCTAAGAGTAAGATAGGGAAGTTGGGATAGTATTTGGGCTGATTTTGGCCGAGCCAAAAGGCTTTTAAAGTGTGAGTAATGTGGTAGTGGTGGGGGCCTTTTATAAGTGGAGAGAAGGGGCACTCTTGGAAAGTAATGAAATGATACTTTATTATATAATGAGTTTAGGATTTTAAAGGTCCCACACTTATATAAATCTAGGATAAGGTGATAAGGGTTCTAAATATACTCATCCAATAGGTTTTTGACAAGTGTAAGCCTTGTATTTTACATTATATTTTCATTTTATTTAAATCGTTAATTAATGAGGTAATCGCTGCGTCATCATGGTGTCATAAATAATTTAATTTATATAATGTCTAAAAATTATAAAACAAATATCATGATGTAGTAAAACCTTTTATCTTTCTAATGAATATTTATAGTCAAAAATATGACTTTTATAACCCCATTTAAAAATTGTTTTAGTAAAACAACTTATGTTTGTGAGATTTTTATTTCAACTTTAAATAAAAGTTATTTATGTCATTTTCCTACCAAAGTGGCTCCATGAGATCCCCAAGTTGACCCATGGATTTTATTGGTCGGACATGACACATCCAATAGGGGTAGGGCAAGTGTAAAGGTATTTTTATATTTTTATAATATCATTTTTACCTTAAATATCACTAATTACCTTTAATCACGATTAATTAAACATAAAAGTTGCTATTCACCAAAAAATTATTTTAATCCCATTGAACCACATTTTACTTCCTAATGACAACCATGAATGTCGGATTTTTGAATATCAAATCAAAGAAGTGGTAATGTTTCATTTAAATGAAAAATCAGTTTTTTAACTACCACTTAGTGGTTTCACTATTCATCAAAAATTGATGTTTTTCAGAACAATGCCAAAATTTCACCCTAAGATATAATTGATATTCCGAATTCAAAAATGATGTATATTTTACAGAATTCCAAACATATAAGTTGCATTAATTAATTTTATAATTAATTCCCGATGTCACAACAAATAGCGTGTTTTTAAGAAACAATATATATCAAAAGATTGACAATTGTTTATGTCTAATTTCAATGTGAAATTAATTATAATGAACACTATTGGATAAAATGGTAAAAATATATTCTAATTATACTTTAAAACCACTCGATAGTATAATTTATCACTATAAATTATTTCTATTAAAAAAGTTGTTTTTATGTATTTTTCAGTATTCATAAAAAATTGGAAGTTCTCAGAAAATTACAAAAAATTCAACTTAGGATAACTCTGATATTCCAAATACAAAAATGAAGTCCATTTGGAGAGATAAAATTTATAAAATTTCAAAAAGTAGTTATTACAATTCATAATGGATACTTTGATTTGTTGTGGTGTGTGTTAGAACTCGAATTTGCGTACAACACACGCTACTGCATTATTCAAAGAGAAGTGTACCGCGGAAGCTTGGGGTGTTACAATTTCCAAGTGTAAGTTCAAATTTTTCGAACGCAATTTATTAATGTAGGGAGAATGTAACACCCAAATATTTTAAAATAAGTTTACTTTAAAAAAAAATTATCTCTTTGATAGATTTACATACACACAACCCTAATATTTTAAAATAACAAAATTGTGCCTGATAGAATATATGATATGTAACATCGAGTTCAAACTACATGTGAAATAAATTATTTAAATATGACCATTATAACCTAGCCATCGAATTAGTGATTATGAGTAGGAATAAATAAATAATGAAAATTATTGGGTTTTCACAGGTATAAAAAAATTAAATTTTTATATATTTTTATAAATAAAATAAGAATCATTAGAAATAAAAAGAAATGGTTTTTCAAAAACTATATTTTTCTAAAAGGCTCTTTCATCGTGATATCCGCACATAAATAAAAATTAATTATTACCAATTTTAGAAAAATTAATTTAAAATTAACTCCATTTTTTAATTCATAATGTAAAAATTAGGTCATGGTGAATGTTTCATAATTTTATAAACAGATGAATTTTTCATTGAATAGGGAAAATATTGATTTTTATTGAAAACTGCGTTTTTAAATAATTTAAATGTTAAATTATGATATAAAATATTCTTAAACCAAAAATTAGTAAAATTATATTACTTTATATATAATTTAGGTTATTCAATTAAAATTAATTTTAATTATTATTATTAAAAAATTATATACTTATGAGAATTTTCTCCTTAGAAAACCGGTTTTCATCGTGTTTGCGATGTTAATTTTAAATTAAAAAATTCCACTTACATGAATGGAATTTTGAAAAATGGAATCAAAATATTGAATAAAAGTAATTAATATTATATAATAATTTAAAATTGATATTTTGTCAAAATCAATTATAAAAATAGTATAAATTAATTTCTTAATTAAAAATTTAAACAGGTTTACTAGGGGCCAAAATAAAATGATAAGGATTAAAATAAACCAAATACTTGTCTAAATTATATTTAATGGACATATATGTAACTTTATTAATTTAGTAAATATTTTTATGTTCTTTTTGGGACACTTATCCATGAAATTGACCAATATAATATTTTAATAAAAGAAAAAGGGATAATGTAGCCCTTTAGCTTTAAAATTTCAATTAAATGTTAACATATAGAATAACATAATATGTTAAGGTATATTGATGGTAATTTAGAGAATGATAAAATCAAGCAAATGTTTGTATTTTATTTTTAAATTTTATTAATTTTATAATTAATTTAGATTCTTAAGCAACACTAACACAATAATAAATTAATTAGTTGAAGAATAAAAAAATGATACTAAAAATATTAAAATTAATATCAAATGAATGAATAATTTCATTAAATGAATATTTAGATAAATATAACATGTTATTAATTTATTATAATGATATATTATAATTCCATTGTAGATTTTTTTAATGTGAAATTAAATGAATTGTGTCAAAATTGAAAATAATATTATTTTATAAAATAAATATTTTATTAAGTGATTTAAAATCCCTAAAAATCAAATCCACTTAAATATTATTGGTATATGTTTAAATATATCAACCATATTCCACTAATGTATCAATGTTACTTTTATAATAATTATATAGTCCACAAAATAGTAAAAAATGTGTTTTCATGTTAATGGGTAAACCAGAGTCTTGTGTGTTAAATGTTCTTATATTAAAATTAATTTTGTACACATATAAATTTCTTATTTTATAATTTAGATTTAATATTTATAACCATTGGGTACATATTGTCTCAATAGTATCATTTATTTAGTATTAAAATGATAAATTACCAAGGTAAAAAGACATTTTATGATTGTGAAAACTACAATGAAAAAGTAATGAAACAAAGAAGTTAGGGAAAACTTGTTTATAACATGTCTTTTTATATTTATTAGAGGTGTTACTTGAACAAATTATCTATAAAGTTATTTAATTGTAAATTTTAGAGGAACTTGGGGTTAGAGTGACTTCCAATTGTTGAATAGTTTTGGGTATTTATAAGAATTTCACTCCTCCTCCAATATAAAAGGGAATTCACTCTCCTATATTATTCAAACATATTAAATAATTTGTATCCTAAAAAAACTAAAACAATTATCCCAAAAATCCATTTACAAATTATATAGGTTCTATATTTAAAAAATAAAAAATCTAGGTTCTTTATCAAGCGATCCAAATGAGTATTCTCTTAGAGAAGGTAATCATCTTAACAATGTTTTTTCTCATTATTTCTTATATTAAAAACTTAAATTATGTATTAACACTTAAAATTATATAAAACCAGTATATAAAATATAATAATAATATATTATGCTTATGTAATAACCTGTATCCATATCCTCTTCAATCAAGTCAGAAAGAAATTATCATTCGTGTGTACAGAAGACAACCACCTCACGAACCGATGTACCTAGTTTTCCATCAACACCTCTCACGATTGGAAATAATTATGTATTTAATAAATATATATATATATATATAATTTTTTTATAATTATAATTATTTAATTATAATAATATATACACCTTCTACTTTACATTCTATTTAAAATACGATATTGTCTCTCTTGTGTACGGCGGATTATCGCCTCCCGAAGTGATGTGACTCATTTTTTACCCACACTTCACAAGGAAGGTAATATGGAAAATATTATTAAATATATTATATATTTTTTAATTTATATTAATTAATTGAAATTAACATATTACCCACTTCATTACCCTTTCACCCATTATGAAATTATATCATTGCTCGTGCATACGTACGAGTTACCATCTCCATGAAATGATAAAATTCATTTTATATATATAGTTTTCTAGAATGATTATAAAGATGTATTTTATGAATAAAATAATATTTATAATATTAATATAATTATGGAGATTATTAAAATATATTCTATACATAAGAACCAAACATTTCATAAAAAAGAATGCATGAGAAAATAAGGTAGTTAACACCTGAAACAATAAAAATAATAACTGATTATTAGAAAACGGTACATAAGATTTTATAAGAGGATAATATATGATCTTATAAAAAATAATATGGTTATTTTTTTAAGTTAATAATATTCTTTACACAATTATATATGTTGTTGATTTGATTTCATCCAGAAGGAAATGTGAGGTAAGGGATTTTGTCTCAATTTCCTTTCATTGAAGAATATTGTAATATTATGAACATAATTTATTTATATTGGGTATATACTACCCATTTTACATGTAATATCTTGAATAAATCATAATTAAATATATTTAATGTCTTAATTTCAATTATTTCATCCAATTGGATTTGACTTGAAAATTACCAAGTGGTGAATTATTTCACATCTCAATTTATTTTCATTGGGTTATATTACTTCGTCATAGTATTTTATATTATAATATTTTGAGGGTAATGAATTTTTATAATATTATTTTGTATTTAAAATTTTTTATACGTATTTACAATTTATTCATAAAATGGATTCATTTATTAATTCTCACTTCAACGTTATGATCTTTCTAACTGTTTCTCATCTCAAATTATCTTTTTGGGGACATATATCATGTTATACACCTATCTTATTTTATGAGGTGTATATTCTAACCCTTTGATATATTATATCATGAATATATTTATAATAATGGTATTTTTAGATTAATTTGATTTTATTTCTTTCACATGGCTAATGATTTTAAAGATAAAAATGTTGTTAGATATTTATGTTTCAATATCATTTTAACTGGGATGGTTGATAATTGAATTTCCATTTAATGAAATTATTTTATCTTTTTATATTAAAAACCTTTAATTTTATTCTAAACTTATTTATCATTATTTGTTACGTAATAGTATCATTTTCCTCATTTTGGTTTATAAAATTATTGAAAAAATGTTTTAAATAAAATATGACTTCATTTTTCTCTTCAGTAAAAAATCTTTTTTCTTCAAAATCCAAATTTTTAAAATGTTTTACTATTACTGTTTAAATTTATTTACCCATTTTTTCATAAAAATTTATAATGAATCATCCTATAATTTTCAAAAAAAGTTATTTTTTTAATTTTCTTTAAAAAATATGAATAGAATTTCTGTTTTTAATATACTCGACAGGAATGAAACCTTTTACCTCTAAAAACAATATTTTCATTGATGATTACCATACAATTTTGGAAGTTTATTATTAAAAAACTATTTCCTTATATTTTTTAAATTTTTAGTTTTTAAATTTTATAAAAAATGTGAAACAGTTATTTAACTAAATCATGGTTTTTGAGATATTATTATGGTATTAAATTTAATTGAAAACAAAAACCCTTTATTTTAATTTTAATCCATTAGAGGTATATTATAATGATACCATACTTATTATTTTCCTAGATATTTTATGAACATATTGACCAGAGAAAGTATTGATATTCCCTTTCTTGTGTTATTTTTTCAATCAATAAATTTCTCCTAAAATATTCACTTTACTATGATCATTGGAAGTTACATTGACCCAACTTATAAATATAAATGTTCATCGATACAATTATTACATAAACTGGAAATCATTTCTATATATGTTATTTTTATTTGAAATTTATGTGATTTACTAGGTAATTTGTTGATAATTCATATTACATACACAATACATACATTTTATGATAAGGAATATTGTTCCAAAATGAAATTGATCATTTGATATACAAGGAATGCATTGGACATGATGTTACAGGTGGGTTATGGTTATAGATATCCCCTTAATGCATCGATAGTCTCATGAGATAAATCCGTTGGCTATACTTATTTAAATGAGTTTCCAGTGTATACCTACACATCAGTTTAACCATCTTGGAACAAAGTATTGATGGTAAAGGTATCATGATTCTTGAGAATCATGACTTCCATTACTAAGAATTTACTTCATTAATAATTAACTTATTTTTATCAGTGAGAATATTGCATTGACTTTATCTATGGAATCATTTTGTTCCCAAGTTCTTGATTTAATGACATGTGTGTTCAAATATTTACCTTAATATAATAATTATTACTTACTAATTATTATTTTTTCTTCATGATAGATTCTAATACAGGAAAAAAATGCTACAAAAATAGTTTTTAAACATTTTTATAGCCCTTGAACTATTGGTATAGCCTATACCAACGGTTTCAAGAACCATTGTGTAATATTCCCTCAGTATATTCCTATACCAATATTTTGATAAAACCATTTCTATAAAACACGTATACAAATTTTTATCAAACCATTGGTATAATAAATTCCTTTGGAAAGACATATACAATTTTTTAACCAAATAGTGGATACAGTTCTTCTATTGAAAAAAATTCCAACACTAGGTGTTAAACCCAAAACCTACTTCTTATCTTCCAAAGATATTTACACTATCCTACAAATTAATTTATGTTATAATATATAAAAATATATATTTATCTAAAAAAATATTTATATTAATATTTATATTAATATTTATATTAATATTTATATTAATATTTTTATTAATATGAAAAAATAATGATGCCACCTATACCAACGATTTATCCATACCATTTTTATAGGTGTACCCAAATGAATGGTCTGACAAAAACATTGTTATAGGTGCCTAGAATCATTACCAATAGCAACAGTTTTTTCAAACCATTGGTCCAGGTGTCTAGAAAAATACCTATATGAAAAATTTGGTAAATCAACTAATAATAATGCCATATACCATATCGATACCAATGGTTTTGTCAATCCATTGGTATAAGTATCCATAATGAATACATATACCAATGGTTTGGTCAAACTATGGGTATATGTGAAATATATCGTACCTATACCAATGGTTTTCACAAAACATTGGCATAGTATTCCTATACCAATGGTTTTTGGAACCATTTTTATAGAACCATTGGTATAGCTCATATTTCATGTATTATTCCACTTTAACTAACTCTTTCTGAGAATCTGAGCTCACATTTTTTCTTCATCTCCCCATGATATAAAGAATGAATCATTGAATGTGTTCAAGGTTTAATTTTATTTACATTCATAAATTTTAATTTCATATTTTCAAATGTAATATGAGATTCAAGTATGTACCTTGTTTACCAAGACTACCAAACTATTTGGTCCTTAGGGATGTAATCACTTGTTTCTTATACCACGTAGTAATGTAACCACCGAATCTGGACCACTTAGGTCAAAGTATTTATAGGTAGTATTAAATTACAGTTAAAATTCCAAAATTCCCATTACATAATGAATAACTAATTTCTGAAAAAAGCCGGAATTTATTTAAACAATTAAAAATAAATATCAAAATTCTTAAAATAATTCACTTCTATATTAAAATTCAAAGAATAGATTCACAATTAAATTCAAAAAATATAATAAATCAATAAAATTCAAGTTAAAATACATTATCAATTAATTCCAAATTTAAAAAATTTATAAAAAAAGCATGAGTTTCCTCATTTTTTAATTGATAAAGGGGTTTTTTCAAAGTGAATTTCCATGAAAATTTCAATAAATTATCATTTTATCATTCCCCCAAACACAGTTCATTTCACTCATTGTAAATTAAAAGAAATAAATTATTTTAATGGATATTGATTAATATAATTAATTAAACAATCCATAGAAGAAGAAAATTACATATTATTGAATTGTTTGAATTGTATTTCCTCCACTTTGAATTTAATTCACTATATCACTTCAATTTACACTCAAGTTATAGTTTCAAGTAGTGTATGGAATGGATCTTAGTGGAATCAATATTTTAACATGTGGGAGCATCCTAAATTACTTTCCTCTATGAACACAAAACGAGGTTAATTTACACACTTCATAGATTCTTCCTAAATGAATTTTAGATATATCATTTTGTATTTCTTATTCAAGGTTCAGAATTCCCCAAAGCTATCAATTACCTTCATCAAGTAGAACTTATTGACTTTTTCACAACCATATTTTTGAAAATAAGTTATTAAATGAGTATAGTAAAACCAAGAACTAAACTACCCAAAAAAATCATATATCCCTAAGAATAATTTTAAAAGTCATGGAATAGAAACTATTCTTGGGTAGACCAATCCTCGGCCTCTCTAACTATTATTTGATAGAAAAAAAACACACACACACATTCTTATATTGACCTAGGAAGCCTTATTTATCAGTCCATTCTTATTATTTCACACCCATTTATATAATACATTAGATTATTTTTTAAAGAGAATCCCATAGGTGTTACTCAATCAATATGTTCTAGTTACGTAGGTTTTATTTCATCAGTTCTATTCCCTCAAGAAAATATTTTTCATTCCACTAATTCTGTTTACATTTACAACTGTATTCATTGTTCCAAAGTAGAAGATTCCTAGAAATTAGTGGTACATTTTATCCAAAATCATTTAAATTTATCAAGGATAAAAGCAATATAATCCCTTTAAATATAGCATGGTATTTTTCCTAGATAATAAATCCTCTAAATATATTTTTCAAGAACATGAAATTCTAAAATTCAACAGAAAAATTTTGTATGGACACTGAAATCGTGTTTCTAACACTATAGATTATTTTATTTTATTCCAAATCCCATAAAAAATAATATATAGAAAATTTTATATATATTAAAATATAACATGTCCTCTCCCCCAGCATATCTTATAAATCATTCAATGTAATTCCAACATGCATTTTTGCGGTAAAATGTTTTAAGGAATGAATATCTAGACCAATATGAGGGAAATAGACAATATGTCAGTTTTTTATTCATTCTTAGTAGATAGGATATTGGATTCCTATATTAGTTATTTCAAAGAAGTAATTGTGAATTATCTCCACCTTTTGAGAATTCACCTTAAATAAATGCTTTTCAAATTATTGTTCGATCTCAACTACACAAAATGAGAATGTATTAGTAACTATATATATATCCCAGTCTACCTGGAATGAAGTTTTCCAAGCATGATATTTATCCTTTAGGTGAACAAAAATAGTTTACCTCTAATATAATAGCTTATGTTGTACATGAGATTTTCGGGGATATATTTTTTAATTATCCTTGTATAGTAGTGAATTATCAAAAGATTCCCTTATAAGTTCTTTACGTTCCATCATATAAAGTGTCCTATGATCTTTTTTTTTGAATTCTAGGTTTACCTTCTTCACGACCCTGTAAGACATATTCTACTATTCAATAGGAAAGCTATTGTACTTTATATAAACAATTAAATAAGTGGATATACCTATGGTGTTATATACGATGCTCTGTATTACAATAATTCATCCTCCATTATCTCACTTCAGTCTATCTCGGTGGGTGGTATTATCTTCACTAGAGTCCGATTTATCTCTATGAAAGACACCTCAAATTACCCATTTGTCTGTGGTATACAGTTGAGGTCAAATAGTATACTCCATTCCACCTCATCATGGATTACTTGTTCTTGTTACAGAAGTGTATTCCTTGGTCACTGATTTTTTCTAACGGTTCTCCGAATCTAAAAAATTGATTTTATAAATTTTATAAAAACCATAGAATCGGTAATTTTAGGATTTTTTTTCAATACACATTGAAATATTTTCCAATGATATAATATTCTAGATAAACCAAATGATATAGGAAATAAACCCATAAAATTGAACCCCATAAAGAATATCTTTTATATAAAATCAATGGTTTTAGGGGGTATTTCATGTATTTTAGAAATTCCACCATTAAACTAGTATTTTTCACAAGTTTAACAAAAATAATGTTAATATTTGAAAATAGTAGTCTAATATAATCCACTATCTAAAATTATTATTTCCATTATCCAAGGACTTAAATGGTCTCTATATGTAAGTGTTTGAGAAAATGTAAGCACATAACTAATTTCTTCCATAGGGATGTATCTCCGAATTACATGTTTATTACAAATATTCTATAAATATATATCTTCTATGAAATAACATGTTGACTCAGATTTCAATTTATATGTTTTATTCTAGGTAAATAGCGGTGGTAACTTTTCTATGACATGAAGTTTGACTAGATCAGTGTACAATCGTACTTAGGAAACTTTATTCAATTTCTCACAAGGAAAGGAATCATCCATGTTTATATCTATTGGTAGCTTATCTCAGATGTGTGAGGAAATCAACCCATGTGGTCAACATAGAGATTTTCAGAACCCTTTTTCAATTTATTAAAAATTAAAAATCTTACATCAACTACATCCACCTCACTAGTGTTAGTTTTGTATCAACATTATTGATTAGATATCTCAATGTTGTAAGATCAGAGTAAACAATTATTTTATTTCATGTCAAATAAGAATGATTTTTTTGAAATCTATAATAGTTGAAAAAAATATTTTTCTTTTATTGTATAATTTATTTTGGGTTTTCTATGCAATTATAAGTATAGTCTATCACTTTCAAGTTCCCATCAACCATTCAGGATAAAACAACTCGTACGACTTTATTTGAAGCATTACACAATATATCAAAGGGGATATTAAACTATGGTGGATAGATTATGCGGGTTATTATTAGGATTTCTTTGAGCTAGACAAAAGATATACTACGTAAATCCAAAAATAAAAATCAGTTTCCTTTTTAATAATCTTGATTGGGGATAATATATCCTTCTAAAGTCCCTTCCAAATATTCTATAGAATCCATCATTACCTAAAAATTATTTAATATTTATCTTGGTTCTGGGGTATGTAGGGTATAAATCCCATCAACTTTATCCTTTTATACTTCAATACCATCCTCAAAAAATATGTGTCCTACCACATTTTCTTTGTAGACTATAAAATATATATTTAAAAATTTAAAACTGGGATTTTACAAACATATTTTATTGAATAATTTTCTAGACACTCAAGAAATGTTTCAAAACATGTTCAATACATAGTTAATGTGTTTACTCATACCTCCAAATAGCTCTCAATAAAATCTAAAAAAATTATTACCATGAACTAATGAAAGGTACCTGGGTATATGTGATGATTGAAGGGAAAACGTTAATAAGAAAACATACTAATTTGGATGGTGAATGTTGTTTTATCCAAGTATTCCAGAGTTATTATAAGCTAGAAGTACCTAGAAAAACTATCAATGCAACAATCTTGATCCTTTATTTCTATTCTCTTTAATATTTTTCCATCAAATGGAATTGGGATGTTGCATTTTCTTATCACATCATTCAATTTATGATAGTCAATTTAAACTCCCTAGCTATCCTAAATTCATGTGATAAATAACTCATTGTTCTCATTCTATATAATTATGTAGATAATTTTCTTTTGGAAAATTTTAATCGAACTTACACGTTAGGATTCTAAGATGAGTCATATTATTTTATCTCTTAAAATTCAATCTATATATTTTTCATAACTTCTAGGATGGTCAGTTTGAGCACACATTAGGGATATCTCATTAGTTTAGATTCACTTTTTATCGAAATCATATATATATATATATAATAGGGATGATCTCTATAATGTATCATAATGTTAAGTTTATTTCCCTATTGTTTTATTTAAAAATACTTAACAATTAGTTCTCTTGATTTTGTTTTAGACTGTATTAGATTATTACCGATGGTATCTAATTTTCCTTTAAATTACAATATTTAATGTTCGATGGAAGTGACATAAATTCTAGTTTTGGGGTTTTTATAATTATTTTTTAACTCAATTCCATCCATACATGGAGCCTTCACATATATTGTTGAATTTATCGTGACTTTTTTTAGAAAATCATTAATATAATATTAATCAATTTCATTGAATTATACATTATATAAAATATATTCCCAATGATGTTCATTTTAAAAACAAGATTCATTAGAGAAACCATGTGTCTCCAAACATTTTCCATATCTATTTATGTCTTAGAAAATTTTAATACTATCTTTTGAACAAAAGGGAAATTTATTGTTATTAAATTTAAACCCAATTCCCTCTTTATGGTGGTATTTAATTAAATCATGAATATTAAAATTTAATGTATATTCTATAAAAATCATTAATAGATCCCCCAAATTAAAATTTATTATTATTTTAAAAGCCATTAGAAATGGAATACCTTGAAATATAGGGGAGTGAGCTTTACCTTTATCTTCTTCCATGTTCAGAATGTAAAAATTTGTAGGGTATAAAAATCCTTGCAGGATTTCCCATACATCCTCAAGAACTCCATCTAGATAGGTAGTGGTTTGTCAACTAGTTTTAAAACCAATCAGGTGGTTTTTAGATAACCTGTCAATTGGGAAGAATGAACATTTTAAGGCATCAAATTTATCAATTATCCTAAACCACACATTGTGTTAGAAAATGTGATTTCTCTTATAGAGAAAGGTATTCTTTATGAACCTATGTCCTTGAACTTCTAAGGTATTTGTGGTGTAAAATGGAAAAAAAATTAGAAAATATACCATTTCATATATTTTCAAACTCATATTACTTGAAAATATTATGTTGATAATTTCTTAACATCTTCGGATTTATTATATGGCTTCCAGTAAGTGTATGTTGGTTTTTTCCTTTTTTAATATTTATATTATCTTTTATTTTAGTGTGCCTTCTCTTATTTTCCATGGTGGTTTTACTATAGTAGGGATGGAAATTTGGGTTTATGTAGCACTTTTATCTTGGATTTTACATTTTCCTTGTTCAAAGGGGGTGTCTTCACTCGTATGTCTTCTTATGGATCTTTATAAAGGAAAATTTCTTAATTTTGGGTTGGTTTTCCACTACAAGTTTAAACATGATATAGGGGTTACAAACCATTCCCTAGATACTTTTTACTTCTTAATGATAAGTAATAGAAAACATTGTTTAGAGGTTCTTAATTATATACTTTCTTCAAATTGTATAAGGTTAAAAAAAATTCTTTAAGAGGGTGGTTGTTAAGAATATGGTTGAAAACCATTTTGGATGTGTGGTCTTTGTGATACTTGGATCCCATATCCATATTCACTTTTATAATACTCTTTGAATCCTTAATTTATTAGTGTTTAATTCTGGTTATATTTTTGGAATATTGAATCACAACATATAATTCCCTAAACATGAGGGAATCCACTGGTATAGTTCTCTAAATATTTACATAACTGGAAGACATATGGGTGTGTAGAAAATGTGGCCTCATGAATATTGTTCAAATGATAAATTAATCCCAAGATAAGTTAGTCACTCAATTTTATTTATAATTAATTTTTAGATAGAAATTTATACTTCATGTAATCCACTTATTTGGTTCTTCTGTTGAATTTATTATAAGTTTTTGAAATCCCATCTATCAGTTTTTTGAGTTCCTTAGATAACTTCTATATTGGTGGCCCTAAAAATGTAGCATCTAGTAGGTTTTTGTCATTTTCCCTCAAAACTTTCTAGAAAAATACCATGAAATGGTGATATTTATATAGTTAGTGTGAGAATGATATTATAAATCTCTTGAATCTCTCTGATAAATCATAGAGATTTTCTACACTTTTTTACTTGATCCCATAAATTTCATTCATCAACCGGGTTCTACTTGAGTCAGATAAATATTTCTGGATGAAATAATTTTATGTTTCATCCCATCTGGTGATCTGTCTAGACTGTAGTTTGTACATCCATTCCTTGGTTGATCTTTTAAGTGATAAGGGAAAGACCTTCTATTTGACATGATCTTTTAGGAGACCACTTAGTTTAAAATTTCTAGAGATGTTAACAAAATCTCTTAAATGTTAGTTAATATTCCCTCCTAAAAATCCCCAATTCTATTAAAGGATTTGAATTATTATTGTCTAAGTTTGAATACCTATTTTTTTCATTTGTACTTATTGGGAATTTATTTGAAATCCCATTTATAGAATCCTCCTATAATAATATTCAGTTGGGCTAAATTTTCAAGCATATTTTAACTACTAATAGTGACTCCAATCGAAGATGATGATGGGGATAGGGATTTAATCAATGTAACAATGAAAAACTATCTTTCAACATCATTAGTTATTATTTTATTTTGAATTATTTCTAGGATATTTCGTTTCCCCATCTAGATCTATATAACAAACCAAACATTTATCAATGATATTTCTATTCTTAAAATTATTTTATATAGTATTAAACAAAAAATAAAATTGATAACCAAATAAAAACATTATTTCATAAATTAATAATGAATTAAGTTATATTTATATTAATTAAGTAACCAATACCAATAGAATTGTAATTGTACCATTATAACAGTAATGTAAACATTAAGAGTTGTAACCTATCCAATAGAATAGTAAACTCCCATATGAATGTTTAAATAATATTTAGGTATCTTTTGCAAAATACTCTTCTCAAGTATCTCTATCACTTCTAGGAGCCTTTGTCCTCAACCAAAGAGTAAACCCAATTTACCAAAGGAGTCTTTAAAGGAGAAGAATTTAAATAGGTAATATCCTCTTTCATTTTCAATTTAATTTATTTTGAATTTATTTTATTTTCTTATCCTCTCGAAACCTCAATATCCCATAGTGGTATTCTAACTCTAGTATCTTTTATATAATTTTTTTTTGTTTTTATGGAATAATCCATCATAAAATATCTTCACTCTTCCTTCTATTTAAAAATTAAAATATCGACCATGATGTATCGATTTAAATCCATCATGGACAATGTGTCTTCATTTTCCATTATTATAATTACCCTACTCTTAATTACACACTTAAACCTGATTTAATACATAAAGATTCACTTAAGAAAAAATGTATGATCGATAGGTCTAATGTCTTGGGAAATTAGGAACATTACACAATAACTTAGAATAGAAAACACAACATCTTTATTGAAAACTTCTTTTACATGACCACAATAGTCATTCGTACTTACCGTTGGATGGGATAACCTGAGGACATGCATAGGAATAGGGTGAGCTATAAAGCCCAGTATAGGATAAAACAAGGTATAACATGAAGAATATAGTACAAGTTATGCAATCGGAATGTCAATGGAGAATAATAGATACATGAATATAAAGGCATGATATAGCATTATATTTATAACATGGAAATTTGGAAACAACCTTTAACATGATATTAGAATGAGAAGGCTTATTGCACATGGTGCATGAGTAAACCATCATTGAACATGAATTCACATGATTAAAACCTAATTTCACTTGAATTTCCATGAGTAAACCATCATGACACATGGAGTATCATGATACCATTCTTCACCCAATGCATTAGAGGGCTATTAGGGTTCAACTTTTATAAACATTTCATTTCATGCATAACTGTTCCACATGGATCATATAACATGGAATCATTAAACATCATGATTTATTACATGAATAAGATATTTTTAATAAATAAATTTAAGCCCTTAATAAACATGTACATGTGCATAAATATGAATACCCTTGATAGATAAATTGGCATCATATTAACTTACACGATGATCATGGCATGGGAAATTTTGGTGTAACTTCAGCAGCATAACGACGTCCAATGGAAATCATAAAATGTTTTGATGAAGGAAAAAGTGGTATCTAATCATTTACACATGAAATAGACAGTAAGGGGGTTATGGAACATAATATCCCAACTTAGTTAATGTAATTTAAATACATAATATAAAATAATTTCATGAATGTAAAGAGGAGAGAGAAATTATGTATGGAATTTCGGCATAGTAACGTGTGTAAATGGGAGGAATTAATGTGAGAGAAAGTGGTATCTAATCATTCAAACATAAGGAGTATATTATATGTGATGTAAGAAGTCATACCCAAAAATATTTAATTGAAAAGACATGGATATAGAATCATAAATAAACATGGACAAAATGTTGGAGGAAGAAGTCCCTTACCAAATTTTGGCAAGGTACAGGGTGTACATGGGAGGAATTAATGATAGAGAAAGGGGTATAACATCATTCAATTATAATGAGGTCAGTATGGGGGAGGTGTGAAATCATACCCCAACATTTGTAATTGAAAACACAAGGGCATAGAAACATAAAGAAACATGTATAAAAATGAGAGAGGAAGAAACCCCTTTCTTTGAAGTGTGATCTCAAAGGCTTGGTAGAGTCCTGAGAGAGGCTTCTTGGGTGATTAGGGCGCTTTGGGAGGATTATATAGAGAGGAGGGAAGGTTTTGGTTGAGCTCAAAATGGTTTGAGTGATGATAAATGAGAGATTGAGTAGGTTTATATAGGAAAGGAGAGGGGATTCTTTATTATTTAGGTTTTGGACACCACAAATTAAATTATCAAAACCTAAAACCATCCAATGGTTTTTTCCAATGTGGAGTGGAAAAAAATATTTTATAATTACAATGGTAGAACATTTTAGAATATTAGGATTTCTTATTTGGAGGTGAGTCACACCCTCAAGGAAATCATTTTAAAAATGTTAAAATGTTTACGATCCACTAAGGATTTATAAAATAAACCAAAAAAACTAAAATGAAATTATTTTAATGGTAAAACATATATTGGTAAAACATCCTATTTAGAGTATTTTATTACATCACTATTGGGTCATTATGATTCCATAAAATACATTATATTTTTAAACGATTTTTAATTTTTACCCAAACATTTGACTTTCTTAGAAAATTATGAAAAATTCACCATTAGATAATTTCAACATCCTTATTCCAAAAATAATGTTAATTTTATCTAAATAATTTTCTAAAAAGTTGAATTTTTAATTTTTAAAAAGACCCAAAATTTATAAAAAAATCATGGTTTTTAAAAAAAATTATATTTCAAACCATAATAAGAATTTTAATTGTATTTATAAAAATTATACGATCATTTATATTAAATAAAATTTAATTTATTAAGAATATTTTATAAAAATATTATCTAATTTAAAAATATATTAATTCATCAAAATATGTTTCTTTATTGAATATTTACTAAAATACTATTTGTGTATTAATAACTATTTACAAAGTAACAATAATAAAATGAATTTATATTCTTTATTTATACAAAAAATAATGCACATAATCATAGTTATAGGTTCTTGTTACATAACCCCTTATGACCCCCACATAAGACCTAAGGTTAAGGTGTGTGATGGTGACAGACTCTTGGGGCGGCTCAGATAACATTACTCGAGTTGTAATATATATTTACTTTCACTTCTCCCATAGGCAGTTTTGTTCAAGCTTAACCTGTTGAATCTTAGCTTGGGCTTAGTCAAGAGCAATGCCAAGTGATTCTACCTCCTTTCCAAGCTCCAAAAAATGTGCTTTGTATGGATAAATTATACTGGATATGTTCATCACTTTCTTTGTCTGAGTAAATTGGATTTGTTAAAGCCCTATATTTCATGTGATAATAGTTCAATGATTTTATTAGCTATGGTAAAAATTATTAACGGTATTTAAAAATCCAAAAACATAAAACCAAAGAAGTGAATATGTTTTATATAACTATTTTACATAATAATACATTTAATTATATCCAGAGGAATTTTAATTAATAAATTTTTGGGTCATTATAATCTCCCCCCTTAAAAAATTGTGTCCTAGAAATTTCATTTTCCCACACAAAAATAGATGAGGGTAACTCTGGTTCATCACTTCCTTTGATTCCCACGTTGCATCTTCAAACATTTGGTTTCACCACAACACCGTGATAAGGGGAATTGTCTTATTTTGTAAAAACAATTCTATATGATCTAAGATCTTCAAAGACTTCTCTTCATAGGATAGGTCATTCTCTAATTGTACCACCTCTGTATTGAGTACATGTAATGGTTCTGGTATGTACTTCCTCAAGGGTGATATATGGAATACATCATGTACTTCAGATAGGTTCGGTGGGAGTTCTAGTTGATAGGCCACTGCTCCATTGTGATCAGGGATCTCAAAAGGGACTATGTACCTTGTACCAAGCTTTCCTTTCTTCCCAATCTCATAACTCTCTTCCATGGTGATATGTGAAGGAATACCATGTCTCCAACATCAAACTCTAGGTCTCATCGATGATTATTAGCATAGATCTTTTGTCGACTTTGACTAGCTTTAATGTGTTGTTGGATGGTCTTAACCTTCTCCACCATTTCTTCGACCATTTCTTGAACTAGGAGTTTTCACTCCCCAATTTCATCCCAACATTCTAGTGTTCTGTGCCTATTCCCAAAGAAGTCTTCATAAGGTTCTATTTGGATTCTTGAGTGTAAACTGTTATTATAAGAGAAATCAACAAGGGTACGATATTGATCCCATTATACTTTGATGTCCATTGAGAATTCCCTCAACATGTCTTCAAGTATTTGGATAGTCTGGTCATATTGGCCATCAGTTTGAGGAAGATAAGAGGTACTAAAGTTTATCTCATTATTCAGAGCATGTTGAAGACTCTTCCAGAACATAGATATGAATCTTGGATCTCAATCAAATAACATATATAGTTGTACTCCATGAAACCTTACCTATTCTAGGATATATATTTATATATTCCAGTTGATCACATGGGAAATCATCTTGAATTGAAATAAAGATTTTAGTCTTTGTAAGACAATCCAAAAAAACCCAGATAGTATTGTTTACTTTGTATTTCTTTGGAAGACCAATGACAAAGTCTATGGTTATGTTCTCCCATTTCCATATTGGTACGGTAATGGTTGCATCATCCCCTTAGAATTTTTCTGCTCAACCATCACCTACTGATATACAAGAAACATTGATGTACACTAAGGGATCTCATTCTTCATGTTATACCACCAATAATTCTCTCTTAGATCTTGATACATCTCTGTGTTTCCTAGGTGAACAGTGAAATTCGAACTATGTGGATCATCCAAAAGTTCTTTCTTTAACTTCAGATTTGATGGAATGCATAGTTGTGACCAAAATCTCACAATTCTTTTTTTCATTAAAATTGAACTATGAGAATTTCCATTTTTTAATAGTTTCCACTTTCTTCTGAATTCCCACATAATCCATTAGAGCATATATTATCTTTTCCAAAAGAAACGTTTGAGCAATAATTTTTGGAATTATTGATGATGTTCACTTATTTATGATTCCCATGTCAATCTTCATCAAATATAAGAATATTGGATCCTTTTCAATTTCCATCAATGATAGAATCGTTGGGTCCATTCTACATAGAGCATCCTCCACCTTTTTCACTTTCCCACGGTTGTAATGGATTGATCAATCATAGTCTTTGATCAGATCTAACCATCTTCATTGGTGCATATTCAACTCCTTCTGTGTGAATATATACTTGAGTATTTTTTTGATCCATCTATATGTTACACCTCTCTCCAAAGAGTTAATGTCGATAAATTTTGAAACTGAAGATTACTATAGCGAACTCTAAATCATTGTTGGATATTTTTTCTCATGAACAATTAATTTCCTCGAAGCATAGGCAATGAATTTTTCATTTTTCATCAACACACATCCCATTCCCTTCTTCGACGTATCACTAAATACCACAAAAAATTATCCACTTGTGGGATGTGGGAGCACATGTGCAGTGATAAGCCTCCTTTTCAACTCCTAAAATCCCTCTTTTCATTCATCACTCCATGAAAACCTTACTCCCTTCCTAGTTAGCTTGGAAAGAGGGTTTGACAATCGTGAGAAATTTCTCACAAACCAGTGATAATATCCATCTAACCCCATGAAGCTATAGATATCTATTGCTGATGTTGGCCTCGTCCATCGCTTAATTGTGGTTGTCTTAGAGGGATCCACTCATATCCCAATTCTTATAATGATATGAAACAAGAATATTACTTCTTTCAACTAGAAATCACAATTTCTATACTTTTCATAGAGCTTCTCCATTCTCAAGGTCTCTAGTACAGTGCTTAGATGGTCCTCATGATCCTCCTTGGTTTTGGAGTACATAATAATATCGTCTATAAAAAATACCTCAAATTTTTCGTGGTAAAATATAAAGACTCTATTCATCATGTCCAGGAATATTTATGAAGAATTGGTGAGTTTTAAAGGCATTACTGTGAATTCCTAATGCTCGTACCATGTACGAAAAGAGTTATTGGGGATATCCTCCTTCTTCACCATTAATTGGTAATATACTGACCACAAATATACTATGGAGAAGTATTCTACTACATGTATCTAATAAAACACGTCTTAAATTCAAGGCAGAGGATACATGTTATTTATCATGATTTTTTATCTCCCTATAATCAATGAAAAGATGCATTGACCCATCCTTCTTCTTGACGAAGAGGACTGGTGCACCCCATGGTGAAGCACTTGGGCGTACAGGCTCTTTATCCAGATTCTCTTGTTTTTGTTTCTTTGTCTCATAAATCTCCACAAAATCAATACTATATGATGTCTTGGATATTGGCAATCCACCAGGTATAATATCAATTGAGAATTAAAATCTCTTCTAAGAGGAAGACTAGACAATTCCTTAGGAAACACTTCTGTGAATTCCCTGAAAATATAAATGTCTTCATGGATGGGTTCTTCCTTAGACTCGTTCATCTGAACAAGATACGTGTCCCCAATGGGAAGTAATATCCACACATGAGATTATGGTGTTAATGAAGATTCATCCTCCTGCTTTCACTTGTATAGAATTGGGGGTCGATTCACCATATGGAGAGTGATTCCCCTCTCATGGAAATTTATGTTGGCTCTATATAGGGAAATTCAATCCATACCAATAGTTTCATAAAAGTCCACCATAAAGAGTATTAAAAAAATTTCCTAGAAGTTCAATCCATAAATTTTGACAAGGGAGGAGTTATATTCATGGGATGCAATTATTGCCCCATTTTTTGTTCTCACAGACATATTTACTTCCATGATTTGTGGTGGTGGTGGAATAGTTCTATTAAAATTTTGTGGTATAAAAGAACGTGTAGAATCGGAATAAAAATATATGTTCGTTATTCTGGAATAAATAACTATCGTACCTATCACCACTTAATATTTATTGTTTTATTTGGTAGTGATGATGGAAAAAGATCTCCCTTGTTTCCTTGGAAGCTGTTGGTTGCCCCAAAAAATGCTTGGATTAGGGAAATGGTTTGGAATGTTCCCCGGTTCTTTGCAGTTGATGCAATGAACAATGCATTGAGGGTCAAACAAAGCATCCCTCTCCCTTATTGCAGTAGTGGCTTTTTCATGTTGGAATTCAATAGCCAGGTACCCATCTCTTCCACACCTAAAGAATTTCCTCGTCTCCTTCAGGCAATTTCCAAGGTTCTTCTTTCCACACCTTTGGAAAGTGGGGTGCTAGAATTTCTTAACACTGTTAGATTTATCCATCAGACAACCATAATTATATTACACCTTACGATTCTTATCCTCTTGATACCACTGAGATTCTCTACTCTCCATTTCATGTTTGAGGTTACATCAGACAATTTACTCATAGCTATTGAAGTCACAGATTGCAAGGGAATTCTTTAGGATAGGTTTTAGCCCACAAAAGAAGTGGTCAACCATGCATTTGGGGGTAATGACAAAGCTAGAGTCTTACCATTCAATCCCTATGATATTTTCCATGTACTCTCCAATGTATTCATCGTCTTTTTTCTTGAGGGAAAGGAAGTACCATTCCATATTATGTCGGAGGGTGCAAGGAAAATATTTATTGAAAAACATTTTCAGGAAATACTTTCATTCCAACGCCTAGATCTCCTCATTAGGCTTCATATTTTCTATCAATGTCAACCATTGATCAGCTTCGCCCTCCATAATCAGCCATAAGTACCATCTCTAGTTCATAACATTGAAGGATGGAGAATATCTTCTCAATGGAGTTGATCCATTGTTCTGCGATTAAGGGATCATATGATCCGTTAAAAGTAGGAGATATTTATCTTACAAAACTCTTGATTGTAGCATGTTATTTCTTAATGGGGTGGTTGAACATTTCTCTAGACCCTTGTTTCCATTCAAAACATGATTTAACAGAGAAAGTATTGTGATAGTGTTTTTGATTCCCACTCCCACTGGATTTGGAATCTCAATAAAACAGTCATCACATTGTTCTTCGCATCGGTTGTTAGCCCGAGTCCTCCTATTACCAGACATTTTCTAGAATCAATGGAATGTTCAGGGTAACACATAAATTGGAATCCAATGAAAAAAATGATAACTTTTAAGTTACATTTATTTCTCAAACTTATCTATGTTATACATGATCTACTTCCCAATATATATTTTTAGGGGCATTTTTTTAATTCCCTTAATAATGGTTCATACTAAGATTAAAATTTTACCAAATAATATCCTCAAAAGGTGTCTTAAACAATAGTGCATCAAGGCCAGTTTTCATGTACTAGTTCTTGTTCGTGTCTAGCTTAAAGCGGTGTTTTCAGGATTTACCCCTAGATACTTCTGACCCATATCCACCTGTACCCATTCGTATCCAGACAGGGATGTATTTTCATGATAAACCACCTACTAATACTCAACAAAATTTATGGAAGTTTCTATTATACTTAGTCTTATATTTATTCCTTTCACTAGGGTTTTCTAATACTAATCTCACAAATAACTAAACCAATCCTCTGATACCAACTATAACAACCCTCCTATTTATTACACATATAAACATAATTTAATACATAAACATGTACTTAAGAAAACTATGAGGATTGAGAGTTATAGTTTCTTAGGAAAATAAAAACATTATATAACAACATAGAACATAAAACACAACATCTTTTTTGAAAACTTCTTTACATGACCACAACATTCCTTCACATTTAGCATTGCATGGGATAACCTAAGGACATGCATAAGAAAAGGGTGAGCTATAAAGCCCAGTAAGGAAGTAAACATTCCATAACATGAAAAATATAGTATATGTTAGGAAATATTCATATTAATAGATAATAAGAGGAACATGAACCTAAAGTCGTGATATATCATGATTGTCATAACATGGAAATGTGGCAAAAACATTTAACACAATATTAGTATGAGCTAAGGCTCATTACACATGAAGCATAAGTAAACCCTCATTGAACTAGAATTAGCATGAGTAAACCATCATTGAACTTGAATCTACTTAAGTAAACCCTCATTTCACATGGCGTATTGTGATATTATTCTTTACCCAATGCATTGGAGTGCTATCAAGGTGCACCCTATCTAAACATTTCATTTCATGAATAAGTGTGCCACATAGATCTTATAACATGGAATCATTAAACATCATGATTTATTACAAGAATAAGATATGTGGAATAAAAAAATGTAAGCCCTCAATAAACATGTACATTTTTATAATGGTGGGTACCCTTGATAGATAAATGGGTATGGTATTTACTTACATGATGATTTTGGCATGGGAATTTTTGGTGTAACTTCGGAAGCATAGAGACCTCAAATGGAAATTGTAAAATGGGTTGATGAGAGATAAGGGGGTATATAATAATTTATACATGAAATAGATAGTAAGGGGGTCATGGAACATAATATCCAAGCATATTTAATTTAATTTAGATGAATAATATAAACGAATTTCTTGAATGTAAATGAGGAGAGAGAAATTCTTTATGGAATTTCATCATGGGAAGAGGACTACATGGGAGGAATTAATGAGAGAGAAAGAGGTATCTAATCATTAAAAAATAAGAATAGTAGTATTGGGGATGTTTGAAATCATACACAAACATTTTAAATTGAAAATACAAGGATATAGAAACATAAAGAAACTTAGACAAAAATGAGAGAGGAAGAAGTCACTTACAGAATTTTAGCATGGTAATGGGTGTACAGGGGAGGAATTAATGAGAGATAAAGGAGTATATCATCATTAAAAAATAATAAGGTAAGTATTGGGGATGCGATAAAACATACCTAAACATTTTTAATTGAAAATACAAGGTTATAAAAACATAATGAAACTTGGAAAAAATGAGAGAGGAAGAAATCCCTTTCTTGGAAGTGTTATCCCAAAGGCTTGGGAGAGGCTTGAAAAAGGATTATTGGGAGCCTGGGCACCATGGTGGGATTCTAGAGAGATTAGGGAATGTTTTGGTCAAGATAATAATGGTTTTAGTGAAGAGTAATGGTATATTTAGCAGGTTTATATAGGAAAGGAGGGGGAATGCTTTTATTATTTAGGTTTTGGACCCCACATATTAAACAAATCCAAACCAAAAACCATCACATGGTTTTTTCACTTGGTTTGTTTGAAAAATTAGAGTGGGAAACATTATTTTATAAGGAAAATGGTCTAAATTATTAGAATATTAGGCTTTCTTATGTGGAGATGAGTGACACTCTCACGGAAATCATTTTAAAAATGTTAAGATGTTTTATAAGTCTTGGAGGGTCAATTAAGCCTTTGTAAAATAAATCCAATAAATATAAAATAACATTATTTTAAATTTAAAACATATATTGGCCTAAAATCACATTTATAGTATTTTATTACATCACTATTGGGTCATTATAATGCCCAAAAAACATTATATATTTAAATAGTATTTAACTTTTACCCAAAAATTCGATTGTCTTAGTAAATTATGAAAATTTCACTATTGGATAATTTTGAAATCCTGATTTCAAAAATAATATTCTTTTTATCTAAATTATTTTCTAAATGTGTGAATTTTTAATTTTAAAATAAAAACTAACATTTATCAAAAATTCCTTGGTTTTGAAAAAATCATCTTTCAAACCATAATAAAAATTACAATTGTATTTATAAAAATTAAATTATCTTTTATATTTAATAAAATAAATTTAGTAATAATATTTTATTAATTTATTATTTATTTTAAAAACACATTAATTCATCAAAATAGATTTCTGAATTGAATTTTAACTGAAAATATAATTTTTTCTTTATAAACTGTTTTTAAAGTTACAATAATAAAATGAATGTATGTTCTTCATTCTATTAAAAAAATAATGCACATAATCATAGTTCTAGTATATTGTTACACAACCCCATATAACAATTGCATATAACCTAAGGGTAAGGTGTGCACAGGTTAGAGACTCTTGGGGAAGCTCAGATAACATCGCTCGAGTGGTAATCTCTATTAACATTCACTTCTCTTGTGCGCGGTTCCATTCAATGATGCTACCTCCTTTCTGAGCTCTGTTAAATGGGATTCGTATGGAAGAATTATACTAGATGAGGTCATCACTTCCTTTCTCTAAGTAAATTGGACTTGTTAAAGACCTATATTTATAAAAATCATGTGATCACTGTTTAATGACAATATAATCACTGATATAAATTCATAACGGTATTTTAAAATTAATAAAACATAAATCAAAAGAAGTGCATATGTTTTATATTTCAATTTTATATAATAAAACATTTAATTAGATTAAGTGCAATTTTCATTAATAAATGTTTGGGTCGTTACAATGATCACCTTAAATGATGGAAATAAATCCTTTTTGGTGTTTAAAATAGATTATAATATTTTTATTATAGCTTATTTAATGTTCTGGAGCAAGTATATATGCATAATATTAAATAAAAAAACTAGTTTGTGATGATAAAAAAAATTCACCAAAATTAACTCACGTTCATCACTAACAGTTTAACTAATGAATAATTCCTATATATATATATATATGATATATAGAACCATATATAATTTTTTAGGAGAATATATACCATATAATAAAACTCATGATGTTTTTTCCATTTTACAAGAACCCCCATAATTAAACACAATGGAACCAATTTTAAAATCACGAACGAACAATCCCAGAAGGATGAAATTGAATCTTATAACTCTTTAAAAGACCATAAATAAACAATATAAAATTATAATAAATTATATATATATATTAGGTTCTTAATTAAGTAATTAATTAATGGATCTAATTTTATTATCTAGGATAATAAGTGCAAGTGCAGTACGGTTTCTGACATAAGGTTAGGGATCTCTCTGAACCTCCAAATTTCCAATTGGGTTACATTTTCTCTCTCCTTAACCTAATAAAATTATTAATTATTATTATTCACTCCTCCAATATTGTTATTTTATTTTTTTTTTAATTTTTTCCAATCTTAATTCTTCATTATTTTATGTGGAAATACATGTTTGTATAAGGTTCCCTTCCCAATTCTTTCCTATAAGCTTGCCTGATTAAAGGAAAATTCCCTATTTCTTACCCATTTTCAAGTACCCTACATAATATATTTTAAGCCCCAAATATTATTCTAAAATAAATAATTTTACCTTGAAAATATATAATGTTTCATTTCTTGTTTTTTATAAAAGATTATTCCTTTTCCTCCTTAAATGCTCTTTAAAATTTTCTGTAAACCACAAAAAAAAATTTCATTTCTAATGTTTCTTAAAATATATTTTTACAAGTTTGTACATTGTTTTGAAATTAGTTATCATTATATATTTCTATTTTACCTTATTAATTTCCATTTATGATTTAAATCAATTATTTCAAGGACACCATTATGATATTCCCTTTTGTTATTACTGATGACATGATTATGATACCCAATTCTTTCCATGGGTAAACCTTATACTTGATTATTCAAGTAGAACTCATATGCCAGGAAATTTTATGATTGGTGAACCTAGATGTCAGTCTAATTAATTGGGTAATATTTAGCCTCCTGAGACAACTTCTCAGGATAGAGATTAAACATGATTCATTTATTGTAATTTTGTCCGCAATGAGCAATGGTCTTGGTAGTTCGCCATGACCCATGCTTATGTCATCTTGTTTCTTGTTTCAACATTCCTATCATACCAAGATTACATGATCCCATTTTCCAAATGATTTTATCACTTATGTTTATTCAAGTTCCATTCATTTTTATAGCATCATTTTGTGCCTTATAACCTATGTTCTTTGCCTTACTTTTATTTCTATTCACTTATTGGGCTTTTTTTATCATCCCATTGTTTTTGAAATCTCCCAGGATGTCCTATATAGATGTAAGATATTAGAGAGTGTTATTATCTCATTATATATTATTAATATAAATATGTTTTATCCTATTTACATTTTTTTAGTTGTATATACTTAATTTTCCAAAAACATTAGACTTTACAATCCATGGTTTTTATTTGATGGCTACTTAAGCTTAAATCTTGTAATAATATATGTAAAAGGATAAGGCTGTTATAGTTGGTATCAGAGTGTGGTCAAATTATTTTTTGAGATTAGGTTTATAAAAAATTATTAAGAACCCTAGGGATAATTCTACCACCATGTATATCCAAGATTGAATCTTATAGAATCCCATGCTATGATTTAATTTTCATTTATAATTTTATCCTTTCATATTCAATGATTACTTTTTATATGTTTTTAAGATAAGTATTAAAACTCTCCATATTGTGAATTATTTTTCTTATATAATTATTGGAAATAGGATAATACATTCCAACAATCAATGTGATAATATGTTTGATGATTTCCATAATGAAATGAAAAATATGATGGGAACAAGCACTCACAACTTCATGAAAGAAGTTTCTCAATAGGATCAAGATATAAATAATAACTTGAACCATGTGGAACTATTTAATTCTCATAAGAAATTCATTTTTATGTTTAAATCCTTTATGTGACAAAGTCCTTCCATCTTTGGTGGATCAGCCAATCCCATAATCGTTGAACAATGGATAAACTCCATTGAGATGATATTCTCTATACTTCAATGCTCAAAATAAGAGAAAACTATACCAGAAGTATATCATTTTTATGGGGATGATGATAAATGGTGGAAAATGATAAAAAAATGTCTAAGGAAGAAATTGATTCCACGAAATTGGAATATTTCAGGAAAAATTTTTCAATAATTGTTTTCCATGAACTCTCCATCTTAAGATGGAATGGGAGTTCCTCATATTAAAGTAGAATTAAGAAAATTCTATCGAGGAATATGAGGAAAATTTTAGAATTAAATCATGATACACCCATAATTTTTTCATGAAAACCGATAGAAAAGTGGTTCACTTCTTTAGTGGACTAAATTTTTGTGTACAAAAATCCTTGGTGATACAGGACTTTGATAGCTATGAGGAGATTATTTGTTATGACATTAATGTTGGAATGGAGATTGGAGACTCTGAGTGGTATCATGGTATGAGAGATAAAAAGGGGATAATGGAGTTTAATATGGGTGGATCAATAGATAAGTACCATGATGTAAAGAAAATACAACATCCAACGTGTCAAAAGTGTTGGAAGAAGCATCCTAGAAACTATTTAAGGGAACCAGGATATGCTTCAACATTGGAAGATAAGGGAATATAGATAATAATTTTTTAAGGGATATGATGAATCCCCTAAGAGTAGGGGAGGAAATCAATGTCAACATGAACAATAATCTTATAGTTATGTGTTTCAACTACAAGGAACATGGGAATTTTTTAATCAAATTACTTAATCCATGGGTTTTTGGAGAAAATCACCAACAACAACCCCCAAGGAAATAAGGAAGGGAATATTGTATCACTAATACTGAGGTAGAACCCAAAAATGATGTGTTGACGGGTACTCTAGTCATTCATTAAAGAATTGTGAACATACTATTTGATTTTGGTTCTACACATTATTTCATATCATATATGTCTAGTAGAAATATTCAAACACCACCTCAAAATATATAGGTTGATTTATCTATGAGAACAGTAAATGGGGAAATTATTACATCTGAATATATAACCCATCCCAAGTTAATTTTTATAGAACTAACCTCCTAGTAAATCTAGACTTAGTTCATTTTGTAATGTTTGAATCTATTTTCGATGTGGATTGTATATCTTCATACAAATCAAACATCAACTGTCGGGAAAGGGAAATCACTCTTCCCATACTGAAGCATCCTCTAATTCTATAAAATTGTTTGGAAGATTATGAATCTCTTTTAGAATTGTAATCTTATTTTTGTATATTATTTCTTTATGTGAATGAATATCCAGCTCAAACAATTGAGAAAAAGGAGAGAATCATGCTCGACGTCATTCCCATTGTGAGGGACTACACTGATCTGTTCCCTCAATAATTACATGGTCTTCCTACAGAATAAGCGATTGAGTTCTTGATTGAACATATTTCTGGATATGTAACTATATCAAATGCAACCTATAGAATGGCCATTGTTGAGTTATATGAAGTGAAGAAGAAGTTACAAATGAATCTAGACAATGCTTTTATACACCCGAGTGCTTCACCATGGGATGAGATAGTCCTCTAAATCAAGAATATGGATGGATTGACACGCTTTTGCATTCATTATTGTGAGATCAAAAAAATCATGATAAAGAAAAGGTATTCTTTTCCATGGATAGATAACTTGTTTGATCAATTATGTGGGTCCAATTATTTCTCTAAGGTGTACCTTTGTAAAGGATATCAAAAATTAATGGTGAGGAAGGATGATATTCCCAAGATAGACATTTGAACATGCTATGAACACTATGAGCTCATATTGACACCCTTAAAACTCATTAATGCTCAATAAATTTTCATGGACTTAATGAATATATTATTTAGAAATTACCTTAAAAATTTTGTGGCAGTTTTTAACGATGATATTTAAATATACTCTAAAAATAAGGAGAATAATGATGAGAATTTTAATACTATGCTAAAAACTAATAAAAGGGAGAAAATCTATACAAATTATAGTAAATGTGATTTCTGGATAGAGGAAGTATCATTTTTTTGGGCATGTTATCACCAACAAAAGAATATTTGTGGGGCCATTTCAATAAAAAAGAAAATGAAGAGTGGTCGAATCCAACAGCTATAATGGATATCTGTAGTTTTTTTCGACTAGATGGGTATTATTGGAATTTTTTGAAGAACATAGCACAATTTTCAATCCCACTAACCAAGATGAATTGGAAGAGTGAAATGTTTTTCTAGACCAGGAAATGTAAAGACTACTTCAATGAGTTGAAAATGTGGCTTATCACATCACCAGTACTCACACTTCCAACAAGTGGGGAACTCTTTGTGGTATATAATGATGATTCAAAGAAGGTATCAATCTTTGTAAAGATGATAAATGATAATGGGATATCCTATTCCTCAAGGAATTTGAAAAATCATGCACAAGAATATCCTACATTTGATTTGGATTTGGTGGTTGTGATCTTCACATAAAAATATAGAGACATTATATCTATGGGGAGAAGTGTGAAATATATATTGATCATATGAGCTTCAATTATATATTCACATAGAAGAACGTTAATATGAACTATTGAAGATGGTTAGAGGTCATTAAATATTTTGACTGGTCAATCCACTATCATCCTTGTAAGGTAAATAAAGCATAAAATTCTCTAAGTAGAAAGGATCCAATAAATTTATCAATGATGAGTACTGAGATGGATCCAATATTCCTATATTTACAAAGGATGGACATTGTCATCATTAAGGAAGGAACATAATCAATCATTTCTCAAATGATTGACCAACCATCTCTTATGGAAAAAAATAATGAATTCTCAAAGAAATTATTAGTAAATTCAAAAAAGGATGAAGATATCAGAAAAGGGAAGTCCTCATAGTTAAAAATTGATGCGGAATGAGTCATAAGATTTTGTACATGAATTTTTTTAACATCCAATAAAGAGATAAAAAGATAGATTCTAAATGAAACACATCGATCAACCTTATCTATTCAACCACAGTGGAAAATTTTGAATCAAGATCTCAAAGAGAACTATTTTTTGTACAATATGAATAATGATATCACATAATATACATTGATGTTACTGGTATGTCTACAAGTGACAGATGAAAGGAATAAGTCTATGGGGATGAAGAAACCATTGACCATACTGACATGGAAATGGGAAACCATCACCATGGAAATTGTCACTGGACTTCCAAATACATCCATAGGAAGAAATTATAAATGTGTTTTGTGGATCTTATTACAAATACAACACCCATTAACATGATTTGAGAGAACTTCTCACTTGATCAACTTGCAGATAAATACATTAAAGAAGTGGTGAGGTTGCACAGAGTTTCACTATCAATTGTATCTGATCAAGATTCTAGATTTGCCGCCATGTTCTAGGAATTCCCCCAACAACTCTAAATACTAAGCTGAACATTAGTATTTTCTATCATCCTCAAATTTATGTCCAGTCTGAGTGGAATATCCAGAAACTGAAAGAAATGTTTAGAGATTATTCAATATACTTAAAAGGATTATGGTACCATCCTATCCCAATATTCATGTTTTTGTAAAATAAAAATTTCCACTCAAGGATACAAATGGCTCCATATAAATCCATTTATGGAAAAATATAAAGAACACCAAGATGTTGGGATGGACTCTGGGAACATAAACTTCTAGGACATCAAATTGTCGTCAAAATACTAGAAAAAGATTAAACCATTTAGAAACACATCAAGTCATCCCAATGTGGATGTAAGAGCTATGTGGATAATTGTTGACGAGACCTTGAGTTTAGGTTTAGAGACATGGTATTCCTCTGCATAACACTATGGAATAGGATCATGAGATTTGGGATTAAAGGAAAGTTAAGTCCTAGGAACATCGCCCCTTCAATATTCTTGGTCATGTTAGAGTTGTGACCTATCGACTATCACTTCCACATACTATGTTTCATGTACATCATGTACTCCACATATCTCTTTTGAAGAAGTGGATAGCATATCCCTCACATGTACAGAATCTAGAGGTATTACAACTAGAAAACAAACACTCATATAAAGAGTATCTGGTGAAGATATCGGAATATAGAGATAATGTTCTATGAAATATAAACACTAACTAGGTCAAAGTACTATGGTAGAACCATAAGTAATAAGAGGAAATAAGGAAATCATATAAATAGTTGAATGAGAAGTACCCTCACATTTTTTAAATTTCATAATGTAAAGTGAAATTGCACGGGAGAAATTTCATAAGGGGAAAGAATGTAACAACCCAAAATTTTACAAGTTAAATTTACATTATTATAAAAATGTTGTATAGTATAAAGAACATACATCACTTTTAAAAACTAATAAAATCATTAACAAATAAATTAAGAATGAATTAATTTGTTTTTATAAAAATTAATGAACTTATACCCATGAAATAATAACTTGACCGTTGGAATAATAACACAACCATTAAGAACAGTAACCCATCAAATAAAATAGTAACTTTACATACGAAAGTGTAAATAAAATTTAGGTATCTTATTAATGAAAATATAATATATTTATATCATGGAATACGTAAATAACTATTTTGAAAAAGATAAATTATGTATTGTTATTTTTTGAGGTATATTTGTTTATTTACAATTTTATAATTAATATAATTATTTGAAGGAAAATTTATTTTCATTAAATATATTGATAAATTAATATTTTATTATTAATATTATAAGATAATTTTATGAGACTTAAATCAATTTTTCAGTGCCATAAAATTAGTTATAATATTAAAATTAATATTTTTTGAATAAATGATGATTTTAATTAAAAATTAAATTTATAATATTTATAAAATTATTTTAATAAAATGGAGTCCATTTTTGATTTCATAATATCAAAAAATGGTTGGTTTGATATTTTGGGGGATTTCTATACTAGTTGAATTATTGGTGAACAGTGAAACACTATAATTTACTGTATTTAAAAAATACTTAATTTTTTGAGTCATGGATGATTTATCGATGATGTCATCCCATAACCTAGAAATATTCTTCATTATTTCATATAGTTGGGGATAAATATCAAACATTTTTATATTCATGATCCAAAATAATAAAATAATTAATATAAAAAAATACACCTCTCCCCCACTATAAATACCACCCTCACCACCACTTTTCATCACACCTCCAAATCCGTGAACCTTATCCATATTATACCAAACAATCTTCCCAAGTATCTCCCCAACATCCATGGGCCTTTCAACTCAACCAATGTCTAAACCAAATTTCATTGAGGAGTCTCTCAAGGAGAAGTTCAATAGGTAAAATCCTCTTCCATTTTCATAGGATTTATTTTCAGTTTTTATTATTTTATTATACTCCAATAAACTACCTATCCCAAAGTTGCATGATAAATCTAGTACTTTTTATATACTAGACTTTTATCATGAAAATGGAATAATCCAACATCAAATCTCTTCACTCTTCCATTTATTATAAAAAATGAAAACATCATCCGTGACGTGTTAATTTACCACCATCATTGATGATGTGTTTTCATTTTCCATTATCACCTTCATGGCTGGTCATAAAACCATTTTTAAGGTTAAAAATGATTATAGTGTATGTATTATGGAATATTTGATGTAATTTTAACCAGTATATATGCATAATATTAAACTATAAAACAAAACTAGTTTGTGATGATAATAAAATCACCTAAATAAACAAACGTTCATTGTTAAAATTTTATCTAATAAATAATTTTCATTTATATTAAAAAAATTTAAATAGAACCACCAAAAATTTATTAGGAAAATAAATATATTATAATTCCACTTCATGTATTATTATTCAATTTTACACGAACTCCCATAATTAAACTCAAGGGAACCAATCATAAAATAATGAAACAAACACTACCATAATGATGAAATTGAATCACACAACTCATCAAAAATGACACAAATTAATATAATAATATTATAATAAATAAAATAAATGTATGATAGGTTCTAAATTAAATAATTAATTGATATAATTTTATTATACATGACATTAAGTCCAAGTGTAGAATAGTTTCTAACATAAGGTCAGGGATCTCTCTAAACCACTAAATATACCATTGGGTAATGTTTTCACTCTTCTTTCCCCAATGAAAATTATAATTATTAATATGTAATCCTACAAAATGATATGTTTATTTTTCATTAATTAGTTCCTTACTGCTCAATGTTTCTTTATTTTATGGGGTGTTACATGTTTTTATAAGTGTTTCTTTCTCAATTACTTCCGATAAGCAAGCCTGATTAAAGGGAACATCCAAATTCATTACCCATTTTCATGTACCATCAAAAATATACTTTAATCCCCCATTATTAATCTAAAATCAATAATTTTTTCATGAAAATAAATCTTGGTTTTTTTCTATTTTATGTAAAACATTATGCATTTCCCTTATTAAATACTTTTTAATATTTTCTTTAAACCTCGCTAAAATGTATCATTTATAATGTTTATTAAACACTATTTTTAAATGTTTTAACTTTAGTTTGACATCACTGATCATGATATATTCCTATTTTCCCTTAATAATTTTCAAGTATTATTTAAATATATTCTTTCATTGACACCATTATGATATTCCCTTTTGTAATGTCTTATGACCTGATTAAAATACGCAAGTCTTTCAATGAGTAAACCTTATACAAGATTCTTTTTGTGGAACACATATGAACGAACATGATATTTTGGGTGCACCTCTATATTGATCTTATTAATTAAGTAATGTTTAGTCTCATGAGATGTCAGGTTGGGATAATGAGTATAAAATATTACTTAATGGGATTTGTCCGCCATGTTCAATAGTCATGGAAGTTAGAATTGACCCATGCTTATGTCTTGTTATATGTTTTTTAAACATTTCTATGATGAAATGATTGCATCATCTGATGTTATTTGTGTTATGATTCCTTATTTTTATTCATGTTACATTACTTTTTATTTCACCATGTTATTACTTCTAACCTATGTGTTATACATTACTTCTACATTTATTCCCTTACCTGAATTTTTAGATCTTCCCTTTATCCATGTAATTTCTCAGGATATCCTATATAGATGTTGGATATAAAAGGTTTTTAAGAGATCATTATGAATGATTAATATAAATAGGTTTTGTTCCATTCTCATGTTTTCATATTTATGCATCTAGTATTCCAAACACTAGACTTTACAATCCTTGGTTTGTATTTGATGGTTAATTATACATAAATCATGTAATAATATGTGTAAAAGGATTGTGAAATTATAATAAAAACCATGTATGTGAGAAGAAATAGATCTTGAAAAATGTTCAAATCATTTTTTATCAAAATATAATTAAATAGAAAATTGGCCTCTCCAACATTGGTGTTGGGTTTTTGGATAGCCTATCACAGGGTCGCTAGAAAACAAAATTTAAGATCAAAATAATTAAAATAATTAAGTAATTTGGATATCTCCATTGAGGATTACATTTTCAATTTTATTTTATCTTGCTTAAGGGTTATGTGTGTGAAAGAATTAATTATGTTAAAATTAAAATTAATTTAAAATTAAGGGGAATAAACTTGGATATCTCCTCACTTTTCTTGTTAAATAATTATTTTATTCTTTTATATATTGTTCTCTTTATAATCAGATGAAATCTCAATTTATCACCCCCACCTAGAGATTTCAATTCAGGATGTGGAATGAAATAATTACTCCAACTTCTATACTTTCCAAGCATAGTTATTGAATATCTCTCATCACCCATGGTTTAACTCACCAATTACAATCATTAGAAATGACTACAATCAAGGTGACCTATGTTTGAAAATATAATATGAAAGAAAAAGAAGATAAAATTAATAATATCGTAGAAATAAATTATATCATATAATAATAAAAAATATTAAATGAGATAAACATAATATAGTTATTAATTAATAATCGAATGCATTCATAGGGGTGACGGGAATCACCTTATCTTAACAACTATGGACTTCATGTATCAAAATAGAAGAATTACAAAAATTGTAAAAAAGGATAATATGAATGTAATAAACAAAATCCCAACATTATTAGTAAATAATAGAAGCATCCACATCCCTATGTTAAAAATATCCCATTTATAGTAGAATGTTTAGATGTTTTCCTCATACTTCAATGTTTTATCAACATGGTCCTAAAAATTATATTCCTTCCTTTATCGAGTTCAATAACTATGAGAATATTCCTCAATTTATTCCCTTTGTATCGTTTTCTTTAATGTTTTTATGTGTGATGTTCAAGGGTCTAGATACCATTAGGTAGTGATAACCTCAATCCTTTAGCTTTCTGGATATTCTCCCATGATCAAGCTCTATATATCATCAAGAATTATTAAATATGGTAATCTTTTCTACTTCATAGATTATGTAGAACATGAGTTTTTTCTTGGAATGATCACATTATTTATTTTCATTTATATTAATATACGAGAGTGCTGGGATTGGTATAGAGTCTCTTTCGATTAAATACAATTTAGGTTGGTTGTTCTGGTGTGATTTCTAGTCACCTTTATTTTCAATTTTTATCCTATAATATTGGACTTGATATCTTCTCATCAAACCTATCCTACTTCTGTGAGATGAAGAATGAGTAGGTTTATCATGAGTTGAAGTATATCCTAGACATGGAGTACTGGATTTAGTAAAATAAAAAGGCATATGAGCTAATATGGAAATTTTATCATACATGAAGAAGGAATGGAATCAAGTTGAATTCTTGGTGTTTTCAAGGATTGATCATGCATGTTTGGATGAAATAGAATGTGGTGTGACATCAGTGGGCCTGGGATATTGCGGATTATTGAAATAAAAATTATCAGTTATCTGGTGGTAGGAGTGTCTGGGCCCTGAAAATGAGTGATCATGAGCATGATATCCCTTAGATCGGTTGAGTGGTGGATCTGAGATCATGGTAAGAGAGATCAACAAGGATTGTATGGGGAAAAATGAGATCTTGGTCTCATGTTTTTGGTGTCTTTGTGTGAGGTTGGGTTCCTTGGTTCAAGAAATAACATTTCAAGATAATTTAGGCTTTTAAATTCATACATACATTCACAAAAAAATCATTGTTTGGTATTCAATAGACCCAAATCTGATGTTTTATGAAACTTTGAGTCAAACATTCTTATCTATTACAAGAAACAAATGAAATGAATAGTGATCACATTCCAAACTCAGGTCCTCAGATTTTCTATCCTTTCATGTACATGGTTGTTTAAAGTGATCTTAGATTTTAGATCTGGTTCTTCTAAATTTGAATGGGTTTGAGCATGGTTGTTGAAATTTCATTGGATGAACTCCTCTCATGGGTCTACTATTTTTCGTCTTCCATGAACTTGGTGTTTCAATATTTGATTGTGGATAAAGCTATGCTAGTGTCGATGGAAGGATGGAAAAGAATAAGATGAGGGAGTTTGGTTAACAATGAGGTAATGACAAGTGAACTGACCATATGAAATTATTACAACTAATCAAGGATTCATCGTGCATCAACAATGATATTTTTCTTTTTTTCATTCATAGGATCCTTTGTGTTGTAGCTTATGATATCGTGAGCCTTGTAGTAAGTTCCTAACTAAATGATAGGTGAAGCACAGAATGTTAGATAAAAATATTATGGTAGCCTGATGATATTTCTAATTTTTTATGCATTGTATCTTGATCGATTGTGGGTACTACATGTGTCAGTTTATGCCTTTGAATAATATTATGAGAAAAAAAGTTGATTGACCATAGGGTCTTGCTATAGTTGATGGATTGACCATTCCACCTTCATGTGTCTAGTTGGGGACATCATTAAATTTTCAAATACATTTTTTCTAACCATTACATTTTTATGAGATAAACCATTACGCAGTGTTAAATTCCAATTAATATTTCAAAATTATCATTCAAAAAATTTAATAAATAATTTCAAAATAAAATCCATAATTGACTTAAATAATTAAAAATAAATTTAAACTACCTTAAATAATTCAATTCAAAATTTAATTTTAATGTATGTATTTAATAATAAATTCAAAAACATGAATAATTTATTAGGAATAATGTTAAAATTCATGTATCAAATAATTAAAAATTTAAAAAATTTATAAAAAATGTATGATTTACCCAGTTTTTAAAATGTATAGGGAGAATTTTTATATTAATTTTCAAAGTAAATTCTCAATAAAATATCATTCATAACTCTCCCAAATTTAGTTTATTTCAACCAAGGAGATTTATCTTATTAAATTATTATAATATGTAGTCTTGAATTGACATAAAGACATAATCCAAGGAATGATAAAATTATAGATTCTGCATTTGATTAAATTATATTTCCTATATTATGAAATTCATACATTATATAGTCTTATTCTAACACTAATTCTAGTTTTGGGTTAACAATGGAATGGATCCTAGTGGAATCCAGATTTTAACAAGTGGGAACTACCTAAATTATTTTACCCTTATATATTTTTACTAGGATCTTTTTCCCATGTCATTGATAATTTCAAAATAAAATTTAGTTATATTAACACCCCCTAATTCATCTTTGTTTATAACCCCTCAAACCAATATATCCTTATGGTTAATTAGAAATTATTAAATTTTCCCCAACCATAATTGTGAAAAGAACTTATTGAATTTGGGCAACAAAACCCAGAACTAAACCTCCATATGAAAACAATATCCCCCAAGAATAATTGTAATTGTCAAGGAACAAAAATAATTCATGTTAATCTTGATCTTAGGTCTCTTGAATTTTTATTTCATTTCTAATAGAGACACACACATGTTATTATATTGAATTATGAAGACTTCCAAATCAGATCCTATCTTATTTTTTAACTAAATTTCAGTTGAACTATTTAATTTTTTTAGAGTGGATCCCTAAGGTGATGATTAATCGCTAAGGTCTAGTTACTTAGGTTTTATTTCATCATTCTAGTTCCCTCAACCAACGATTTTTCTTCCTATAAGTTATTTTTCCTTTAAAACTCTCTTCCATGTTCAAAATAACAAACATCCATGAAATCAATGGTAAGATAACTCTTCCAACTTCAGAACTAATTAAATTCCTCCACATTAATCATTTTATTTTTCCAAGGTATGAAACCATTTTGATCAAGTTTTCTTACTCTATAATGACTAAAAATAAACTACAAGAATTTTGTATAGACCCTTAACAAAAAAAATTCCCCATTGTGATTTATTTTATTTAAAAACAACATAGAAACAAATGGAGATAGAAAAAGGCATTTAAATCCTAATATAATTTTCCTTCTCCACCATTATTATATTAGACATGATTATAATTAATTATAATATGCATGGTTTAATAGAAAATTGTTTGACATAATGAATATATAAACTAATATGAGGGATATAGAAAACATGTAAATCATTTATTTTATGGCGGTAGGGGGGGTCTTGGAATCCTCTATAGGTTATTTCCATAAGGATTTATGAAATATAATCACATACTATAAATTCATCTGAAATGGATACTTTTAATCTTATCATTTGATCTAAATTATACTAAATGGTAAATTAATTGTCATTATGTATGTCTTAGTCCACTTGGAATAATGATTACAAGGAATGAATTTATCATTGAGGAAACAAACAATAATTTATCTCCGATCACAAAGTTTTTTTTGGAAAATATTATAATTAATAGATTTTGAATTATTTTTATACAATATTGAATTATCATAAGCTGCCCTTATGAGTTCATAAAATTCTATTATCTTCATGTTCCTCTATTTTCATGTTTTTCTAAATTACATGTTTACCTTCTTCATGACATAGTATGAGTTTTGTTAATACTGAACAGAAAATTGATAATGATTTCCATAAATAGTCGAATAAGGTTAAATAAATATGGATGTTTTTTAGGTAGTTTTGGTTACTGATAATAAATTATCCATATTATTTTTTTATTCCATCTTTATGGGTTATATTACCTTCCCTATATTCCTCTTTATATATATATATATATATCAGAAACATATGATTGACTATTTATATATGTTTGGTATGTAGTTGAGGTCTTTTGGTTCACTCTATACGTCTTCATTAGGTATTAAATGTTCTTATTATAGATGTTTTTCCATGGTCACTAGTTATTTATATAGGTACAGTAAATCTCTTTTTTGTCTTTATAAATTCAATGAGAAACATAGAATCAACAGTTATTGTTCAGTTTTCCTTAATCCACTTAGAATCATTGTCCGCTAATAATAATATATTGGATAAACCAAATTAAATTAGAAATGGAGTAATAAAGTCTTATCCCCATGCATAAACTATTTCATATAAAATCAAAGGTTATTGGAAAAATTCTTATCTTAAGTAAATTATAATAATACACTTTCAGTTTTCACAAGATTAATGATAATCATGTGAATTATTTAAAATCATTGAAATAAATAATAAATATTATTAATCTTTTATAGTTATTATTTGAGGTATAAAATGTATTCCACATGCAAGTTTGTAATATAATGTGAGAACTAATTTTATTTATTCCTCAAGGATGCATTACCTAATTACTTGGTCATTATAAATCATCCAAAAATATAGGTCTCCCTAGATATAATTCATTGAATCAGATTCAAATTTATAATATTAATACTTAGTAAAGAAGGGGTGTACCATTAATGTGACTAGAAAATAGTCCAAATCAACAAACCAGTGTGCTTGGGTGGCTTCATATAATTTTTTTATCATGGTGGGAATCATCAATGTTCATTTTAGTGTGTGGTTCTATCATGTTAGTGTGAGACAATATACTCATGTGGTATGTGAAAATATTTCCACAATACATTTTCCCATAATTTTCATGGAAAACACTTATAAAAATGATATCCACCTCACCAGTCTTAACATTACATCATTATTCATGATCAAATATCTAAGTTTTGTCTGATGAGAGTAAATAATTATTTTATTTTCTATAAAATAAGTCTAAAATATTTCTAGAGAAACAAAAATAAATAAAAATATTTTTTTAATTATTATGTAATTTATTTGGGCTATGTTCAGGGTATGAGAAGTTTAATTTATCACTTTGAGGTTCCCATCAACTTTCTGGGGCATCACAACTCCTACTCTATTATTTGAGTCACTACAAAATATCAGAAAGAAGAAATTCCAAACCAGTGGATGAATTTTGGGGCTATAATCTTGATTTCTTTAATATTTCCAAAATATATCCTCTATGAATCATAATATAAAAAACCCGTTTCAATTTTGATATTTTTGGTTTGGGGTAATAAAATATTGATAATGTTCAAAATAAATCTCTTAGAGAATCTGACATTTCCTTAATAGGTATGAATATGTATCACATTGGTTGGGTAAGTTAGGGTGAAAATCACATCATTTTTTGACTTGTCTATTTCAATACCATACTTAAAAACTATGTATCCTACCACATTTCGTTTCTCCATTATAAAATTTAATTTTTCAACATATTAAATCAGTTTTTTTCCAATTAATTTTCTTAAAACCTTTTACAAACTCTCATGATAAGTTCCAAAACATTTTCAACGCATTTTGAAATCCTTATACAATACCTCCAAATTAATATAAATAAAATATAAAAAATTCTTACCATGTGACATTGAATGGTAATTGGGGAATTGAAATGACATAATAGAATCCTTAAGTATGAAAACATACTAAATAAGCCAGTGAATGTGGTTTCATCATGGCCTTATATAGCTATTGGAACATGAAAGTACATAGAAAAACTATCAACCAAATAGAAAAGACCATTTACAACCAGTCTCTCAAGAATTTGGTCAATAAATAGAATCTTGAAGTAGAAATTTTTTACCATATGTGTTATTTGGAGGGGAAATATCAGTTGGGGATGATTTTATTTTCCAATTTAAATTTTTATTAAAAAAATTTATCACATAAAATACCCCAATTTTAAAATCACCGTGTTAAATGATATTATAGGTAAATATAATTCAATTATTTTGAAAAATTCCCATAAGTTTGATAAAAAATTAGTTTGAATAATATTTGAATTATTTAATCCTTTTGGGAATGTTTTAAAAACACCAAATAATGGAATTCTCAGAAGTTAGAGATGACTATAAAATATTAGTTTTGTTCAATAGACATTCAAATGGTTTGGAAAACAAACTAAACAACAATTTTAAATATATATAAATATAAAAAAAATTGGTTATGTCTCCAGACAAGACCTAATCCTCTCCACATGGAAATAATCAACTTATAATCCCATTTATTAAACAAATAAATTGATCCAAAATCTAGATTGGGTTTTACAAACAAAAACTATATATAGTCAGTATTAGATACATATGAACTCTTATATAGTTTTCATTGGATAGATATTATAAAACAGATGATGATAGAGTATATGTGTACTCTCAAGAAAATATAGGATATTTTTTCTCAAGGAATAAAATATTTACAGTGGGAACCCGTAAAAATTTAAGAGAAAAGGATTTCGATAATATGAAGAGATTTAAAGAAGTAAAGTTAGTAGTTCTTTTTCTCTGTAGATGAGTATTCTCATATCAATGTGCAATTTTTATTCCGATATGATTTTAAAATATAAGAAAGTTTTCTCTGATGTTAGAATCACATTCAATAGATAATAAAATTTTGTAGGCACATAAAATAGATTATTGGATCACATTTTTACCTTGGTGAAAAATAACAATATCAACACATCTTATATATTTCTAGTATATCATTTTCACTATATTAAGTATCTTATAAAATAAAACATTCTCTATAAGGATCCATTGAAATCATATCATTTCAAATACTCACACTCATCTTGAAATCCAATATCATTAAATTCCTCTGACTAATATTTAATTAGGTGTGTAAAAGTGGTTGGTATATTATATTTAACAATATAATTATCACTTTTAGTTATGGTCTATTTGAACGTTCCATGTTATCATCCATGGTATATTAAACACATTGTGACAATTCTATAAATATACCTTAAGTAACTTGTATAGTTTTTTACTAAAACATATTATTGATAACTTGAACTTATACTTGATCCAGTAAAATTTCAAATTCTAAATTCCTGCCATGGTCGATTCAACTGGTAATGTGGTCATAACATCACTTTCCCAAAAGAAAATATTTCCCATATGCTCACTTTCATTCAATGTGTTGTCAATTGAAAACTAATATAAGATCAATCGGTTTTTCAAAATCCACATTCTGATCTGTTTTCTATGATCTCATCATGCATTTGATTGCAAATCAATGTGTGTTTGATTAAATACATTGAGAAATGTTTTACTATAATGTGGTAACTTAAAATAGACTACATTCATAGGGTTTTTAATGTTGTTGATCTAATATATAGTCATAATATATCCATGATCAATCCTATAAGCCTGTAGTCGATCCTCTTTTCATGAAGTCAATTGATGAATTTTTTAATAAAATAATCATTATGGTATCATAGGGTATAACATGAAGTCACTCGTCTTGTCCTATAGTTTATTGATTCCTTTTTCACATTGTAGACTCACAATAAATAACTTTCCTTTCTAATCTATACTATTTCGTCAAGACTAAGAATAGTCTCAACTATATTCCTAAGAAAATATTTCCCTTTAATAAAACCAAACATTAATTAAAAATAATAATAAAATTATTTATTATTATTAAAATAAGAAACAGTTGGGCTAAGGGTACAATATATACCTTTTTGATGATCTCAAATCGTTGTATAAACCACTGTACCAAAACAACATAAGTTAATACAATATTCTATAACATAAACCATCCAAAATCTACTATAATATTCAATTTTCATGTTTAATTTTGATACTATATAGATGCAACAGTTTACTCACCCCATAAATATGATTTAAAAAAATCGAATGATAGTAAAAAAGAAAACTAATTTGGAAAATAAAGTGATTAAAATAATGATATAAAGATAAGAATAATGATATATTTCATTAATATTAAAAAATTGCATTGGATCTATCAGAATATCTAATTAGAATCTGAATATAGAATATATGAACCTTCATTAGAATAATTTTATTTTCCAAAAATCATAGGAGGAGGAAGTGTAGGCCAAGGAGTGGCAAGAACTCATTTAATAGTAATCTTCTTGGAAAAAAATTCTAATATGATATAGGGCCTAAGAAATAGTGACATTTAATGGTCCTATTATAGGCACACCAGGTGAGGTATAGGTTGTAGTAGATATAGTTTCAAAATTTGATGTTGATGATAATATTTTTTGGTTAAAGATATAGAGAGACTCTAGGCACATGCAGAGCCAGAGGTTGAAGATCTGATGTATTTTTACCGTACACATAAGGATCTAATATCTAGTTTATATCAGATATAACACTATATCCCAACTTTATAATCTATTGTAATTCATGATTTAATGACATAAACAGGTTAAATAGAGGATTCATGATTAATATATTCTCTATAATATCTTTAAAAGTTAAAATCAGAGGAGGAAATTCTTGGTCACTTACCGAAGGTAAAAATCATTATTTGACATCTGAATTAGTGTAAATTTGGTTTAGATAGTATGTTATAACACCCTTTATTAGAATCTTATCCATGTAATCCTTTATTGATTCTTTTGTAACCATATCCAAAATGTTCTCACCATCTTCACCATCATTAATTTTCACTTGATTTAATATATACTTAACACTGTCGGTTATATTCTAGTTTTCCTCATGAATGTGTCTTATAATGATATCCCCATCAATAGACCCTAATTTTGGAGGATATAAAATAGATATAGTGGGTTTAAATGGACTTGTAATTATATAAAGGTACCTTCTATCAATTGAAGCAAACAAGTCTATTAGATCTGCCTAAAGGGCTCTAATGTAACCTCTAAAATCCCCCATATGAGTTCTGAAATTTAAAATCTCGACATGCATATGTTCTATCATAAGAAAAAATATACTTTTTGATGTGAACTACTACACTTTCTATATTATAAGAAACAATTTATTGTATATCATACCCATTAGATGTGCTAATACAGAGAAAAAATTCTTTTAGCACTTCTAGAAGATCATTCTTAAACTATATGAAATCGGAATGGGTGACCATAGAAGGTGGAGTAGAATAAGTTTTAGTTTAATAAGATGGTGAAAATTGATCTTGAGGAGTAGAAGTCTGAGTAAAGGAAGAAACACTTAGATAAGTTGTTGAGTCAATTCAAATCATAATATAAATATATTATCCAAGATCCTTCAGTTATAGAAAAGTTACCTTAATTATATCAAATTAAGTGAGGTATATGAATCTTACATTGATTCATTGACAATTACACCATCTATTCTTGGAAAAGAAACATGAATTAAATCTCCCAGAAAAACTTTTATTTGGCACGCCTAGAAGAAAATTGTGTTTCTAAGTGTCTGAAGAGATTATCTGAGGGCTAAATTTTTATTAGGTAATTTGGAACTGGAGAATAATTCTTTGGAATAATAGACTTTATAACTCTTGAAGAAACTAGTGTGGTAGGACCTTCTAATCTAAGTGTATTATTATCTTGATCATCATCTTTGTCACCACCATCATCATTGGACAAGAAAAATCCACATCAAATAAAATTTTATCTAGAGGATAATCATCTATTGGAAGTGTGGAACCAATTTATGGTGGTCTAATTATTTTAAACATGTGTGGACTTTATTCAGAAATATCATCTCCCTTTACAAACTCCAGATCAATGAAAATATGGTCTAAATAACAAATACCTTTGAGTTATGTCTTTATGAGCAGATACTCCTTCTCAATGAATTTATACCACTATTGAAACTATAAATTCCAAGGTATCTTCACTAACATGAGAGCATGTATTGAACTCTTCATAATCTAGTATTTATTTTTCATATATATCAAATATATCTACATATCCTGGTTCATTAGAAGAAAAATTTTCATCAATAATTTCATTTCAATCCATGCCTTGATTAATGGAATATTTTTTTGGTAGTATTCTAAATTGGATAAAACCACTCATAAAATCTTTTTTTATTTTCTATCTGCATCCCCTTATAGGGATTTTGACTGATCATAATATGCTCACATGTATTTTTTTCTGAAAAAAACCACCATAATGTAATTATTTGTCAACACCAATATAAATTATCCTTTTCTATTCTTATACAAGAAATGAAATTGACATCTAGAAGCATATGAAATCATGAATAAAATTTAAATAGTTCTTCCATATGCTTCATTGTGAATTTATGCAAAAATATTTAGATACTATGAACCATTAGGTATATTAAAAATATATCTTGATACCTGATTTACCTACAGCCTCCATTTTGAAGGAAGATGCAGTGCCGTATAAACATTAATAATATCATACATTCCCAGCATAACTCGTTTCCAATAGTTCTTTGATAGGATTGGTAATCTGTTAGTTCTTGTAGTGTATTACCAATCTCTAAATGGGGATGATTCATAGGATAAGAATTCTGATAATCCTCATATTCTCTAACACAAGGAACCCTAAAACAGTCAACCCAAAAGGGGGAAGAAAACTCATTATCATGGTCTTCAACAACATTCCAAATAATATTTCTTAATATCCATATTAAAAACCATATTTATGTAAAACTCTTTCACCAACTATGGATAGAAGGGATATTTTCTTCTAAAAACTATGAAGTCTGACCTTGATGAATCATAACATTCCAAACTAAGTACTGACTCACCAGAAACCATTAAACAACCATTTCCTTTTCTATAATTATTTATCATGATCGAGGATGAGGTTTTATAATATTTCAATGTTTTCCCATGATTTAAATCAATTTTTTGGGAACATTAGATGATTTTGAAGCATCTTCATCAAATGATCACTTCGTATTTACTTTGTATGGTTGATATTTGAGAATTGAAAAGCTTGGGTTTTGTTTAACTGGTGTGTGAATAAGGGTTTGGTTCCAGTTATAAGGGTTTATAATAATTCAAATTCTAATTTGGGATGTTAAATCATTTATGGATCTAATAAATAGTAATGTGTAGCACCCAATTAAACAATAAACACAAAAAATTAAAAACCATATAGTATATTTAAAACTAAGTGAATAAAAGAGTATTTGTTATAAGAAATATATATATGTGTGTGTTAAAATAATATAAAGATTATTCCACAATTAATTTTAAGTATAAATAATCATACCTAACTCATGTTTAATATAATTTAATCTCTCATAATTTATAGGCTTTGTAAAAATGATAGATTGAAGATGTTTTGTGGAAAAAAAATCAAGGGCGATATCACCTTTTTTAAAATGATCTCCCAAAAAATGATATTTTATATCAATATGCTATATCATAGAATAATATATAGGATTATTGGAAAGGTAAATAGAACTTTTTGTTTTCATAGTTTATAGGGGTGTGACAGAACTGATATCCATAGTCTAGTGAAGTGTGTTTATTCCACGTAATATATGTACAAAAAAACTATAGTTATGTATTTAATTTCAGTAGTGAAAAATTCAATAGAGTTCTGTATATCACTACACGAAAAATATGTAGAATTTTCTAACAAATGATATATTCCAGAGGTTCTTAATCTATCAAACCTATAGTCATGAATGTCAACATGAAAATAACTAATTCGATTAAAATCATGTCCTATATAATAAAATAATCCTAAATTGGTTATATTTTTGAGTTATTTATAAATTATTTTAACAACATTTAAATGTGATACCTATGGATTTTATTGAATACTAGCACACTTAACCATAATAAACATAACGAATTGTTGACTAGCTATTAAGTAATGTCAACTCCCAATCATAGAACAACAAGTGGTTTGATCAACTGGATTACCAGTTTAATCAAGACCTAGTTTTTAAGTGATACTCAGTGGAGTATCATTTACTTTTGTGGTATCTATGATAAAACATTCTAAAATATAATCAGGGTATTTTATTTGGTTTAAAATAATTCAATATTTATTTTAAATGTTTTTAAAAGATTGAATAATTATTAGTACAGCCACGAAACTCATATTAAATTCATTTAACTTATGTTCTTAAACTTTAGTACTTAAATACTTTCTTAATTAACCAAAAAAAATATCATCAACATATATTTATGCAACTAAAAAATCCATTTAGGGCATTTTAATAAATAATTCTAGATCAGAAAAAAAAATATAAAAACATTTGTAATAATAAAATTGATGAGCATATCAGACCATGATCTAGGTTCTTATTTTAAACTATAAGGTGATTTTGGTAGTATTCAAACAAGATTTAAAAATCATATGGGGTTTTCATGAAAAATACCTAAAAACTATAACAATTAATGAATTAAATCTTCAAATCCATTAGATTAAATTTCAAATTTTGATGTGCTATATAAGAAATTAGTATCCTGATGGCTTCGAGTGTTGAAAATGGATAAAAGAGTTATTTATAGTCAATTACTTCTTCTTGACTATAACCTTAAGCTACTACAATATATTTATTTTTAATAATATTTTTAGATTCATCAACCTTAAAATTATATACCCATTTAGAGATAACTATTAAAAATAGTTTATGTCTCTCACCTAGTTCCCACACTATATTTCATTCAAATTGATTTAGTTCTTATTACATTGCCATCATCTAATGTAAATTACAAATAAACTCATTAATATTTTTGGTTTCATTCAATGACAATAATTCTTGATGTTCAACCTAGTTTCTAAGTGATTCTTTAGTTTGGGTTACTCTATTTAAATCTCCAACTACATCATCTAATAGATAGTCTCTAGGAGTTGAAATGGTTTTAAGTACACAAGATTCATCATGTTTTTCCTTAGGGTTTGGTTCCTATAATTGTTATTTTTTATAATATTTTTAAAATAAATCAACATTAATTACTTTGTTCTTGGAGGTATTATTTATATCCAAATTGGATAGATCATCCTTCGGGTTTTATATGGAAATTTTAGGTTCATGTGGTTCTATTTCATGAAATTTTATATGAATAGATTATTCCAAAAATTTCACTCTATAAAATTTAATGAATGTTGTATAACCAATAAATATTAACTCATCACCATTAGATGAAAAATTACCATGACTATCCTTTGTATGAATAAATTTAATTTTTCGGGTAAAAACCATGAAATAATTTACCTTAGGTTTTATTCCAATCAATAATTTATATAGATAATTTTTTAAAATAGGTCTTGTTATAGATTGGTTAATTTCATAATAATCTATACTTATAGATTCAACTAAAAAATAGACAAGTAGGTCATGTTCAGTAAGCATAGTTTGGGATGTCTCTTGAAGTGTTATAATCCTTATTTCATCCACCCCATTCTTTTGTAGTGTTTGAGGTGATTCTAAATTATTATTATAGCCATGTTGTGAGTATAGAGATTCCAAATCTAGATTTTTTGACACACGACCTAGATTAAACCTGAAACCCTTAATGGTTTGTCCCATATTGTATTCTATATATTTTTAATATTTTTCAAACCATATAGAGGATTTACTTTGTTGATGTTAGAAATATAATCAAGGAAACACTAAAGAGTCTTGCAGAATTACAAAATCATAATATTTTCCACCCAATCTTGAAACTCTAGATCGTCCAAATAAGTCCACATGAACTAATATTAGTAGTTGATATGTAGAAAACTATTTATTCAATTTGGAAGGAAAGTTTTCCTTATTTAAATTAACATAGGTTTGTACACATTGTATTTAGGATATTCTAGCTTATGTAGAACTGTGGATGATCCTTTTTTGTGTAATTTTCAATGTGATTATATGATACAATGACCTAATTTTTTTATATCTAAGGTTCATGATGAAAGGAATTTAAATTAAAAAAATGCTAAGGAAATAAATAATTTAAATCTATAGTATAAACATAATCATTTTTCAAAGCAGTAAATACTAAATTATATTTAGAAACATAAATATTTAAAGCATTATTTTCTAGTTTGACATGAAACCCATCATCATACAATTGAGAAATTCTACCCAGATTGTACATTAAATCATCAAAAAATAAAACATTGGAAATTTAAAATGTTTTAAAGGTACTGACTTGACCAAGGCCAATAAATTTTCCATTTTCATTATCACCAATTGTGACATGACTACATTCCACTCTTCTCAATTTTTAGAATCTTAAGAAGTCCCATATAATTTATATTGAGAACCTACTATCCAAAAACCATATTTTTGTACACAAGATCCTCAAATATATTCCCAATAATCAATTAAATACACATCAATTTTGGATCCCATATCTGTTTGGGTACATATAGGTTAAAAATTAAATATTTTGGAACCCATATCTATTTTATATACTGAACTCTAGATTTTTGAATATATATAAAATAAATGAAAAAACCCATTCTTTGGTCCAAATTAGATCGATCTGGATCTTGATGTTTCAACTGTATTATTCACTATATATTTTTTTATAGTATTTGATATTGGAATAAAATATGTTTTATAAATATTATTTTTCAGCCCAGTTTGATAATAAAACCCATCTCTTGGTTTTGATACTACATTACATCCAAGAATTATATTTAGTATACCACTCTATTAAAAAACCATAAATATCCATTTTTAATTGCACATTTTTTAATTTTCAAATCATTATTTTAATTAAGAAGCAATTGATTAATTTCATTCTCAATAAAAATATCTATTCAATATTAATAGATAAATCATGTTATTCATTTAAACTTTTATACTTATATTTATGCTCATTAAAAGTTTCTTGAAAAATATTTCAATATTAAAATAAATTTTCACTGGACATATTTTCATCATTATTTATGTTTTTAGAGATATGGGAAATATGAGAATAATAATAAGGATTTGAATTTGTTACCTCAGTTATGTTTTCTGTAAAACACATATTTCCCTTTTCACTATAATATTCTTTTCTTGAGTATGATTCACATGAGCTACCCATATAAGAACTAAAATTGTATTTCATTTACTTTTTATATTTATTCCCTTTTCCTCATAACTTTTCCTATATTATATATTTTAGAAATCATCCTTTATGTGTCATTTTCCCTCATACTCATAACATGTAACTGTGATGTTTCCATCTGTCTTCGTGTTACTATTATTTTCCCTAATTTCCTTTAATGTTTTACTTATTGAATAATTTTTAATTCTTTTTTTATTTCTTTTCAATATTCTAGATAAATGAGACATCTCGTCATAACTGCCTATGTCATCATCACTTCCAATATTTCTTTCTTCATTAACTATTTATTTGGCCTTTTTATGAGATGCATTTAATGCAATTGATTTCATTGGTTCAACATAATCATCATTAAACATGATCTATTGTTTATATATCATGAGATTTCCTATTAAAGGCTATATTGGTAGATTTATTATATCACAGGATACTCGGATAGGCACAAAATTCCATCTCTATCTATATGTTATGAATCATGGGATACTCATCACTTGAGATTTTCTAACTATTTTCTATCTCGATGCATTCTTCATTCTGGTAATCTCAATAAACCTTTAATACATATCAGAAATAGATTCACCATTTTTTACAACAAATGTATCATATTTAATGGTATAAGTATTTAATATAATTTCTTACACATTTGATATCCCTTCATGAGACATAGATAATGTATCCTAAATTTCAAAATCAGTAGCACATGCATATTTTCTATTTAATTAATTTTATATTAATGAAAAATATAAATAATTGATATATTTGTAATAATAATAATAAGCTAGCTTAGAGGCATTACTCTATTCAGTTCTTGTAACTTCAGGATTTTCATACTGATTCTAAATTACAGTTCAGATATTGAAAACCATACTTTCTAGAATTATTTTCATTTTTATTTTCCTCTAAGAATAATTAGTTCCCTTAAAATAAGAAGTCCTATTAGTATTCATCCCCATAATCATATTTTTATCCATAAAGATATAAATTTAGAAATGATTCAAATTTAAATATTTTGGGTAAAAAAATCATAAAAGTTTAAAAAAAAGAGAGACATAAAAATTCATATGATACCAAATGTTGGAAAAAGTAGATAAGTCAAGTTTGGGTGATTTCAGTAATCAATAACAATTTATATTAAAAAATTATATAATATAACCCATTTTTATTAAAAATCACCAAGTTAATTGATACTATAGGTAAATCAAATTAAATTATTTGGAATAAACACTTAGAAGATTAATGAAAAATCATTTTGAATAATATTAGGATTATTTCTAACTTTTAAGGTAAATATACATTAACTAAATAGTATAAGAATCAAAAGTAAGAGGTAACTATCAAAATGCAGTTTTGTTATATAGATTATAAAAGTGTTTCAAAAACAGAGTAAAAAAATATTCAGAAAATATAATAGAAAAATAAAAGAGGTTCAGTCTAAAGTTGAGACCTAATACTTTCCACTTGGAAAAAACCCACTATCGATACTATTTATTAGAGAAATAAACAGATCCCAAAATTTTATTGGGTTTTGTAAGAAGAAACTATGCACATAAACTTCTACCTAGACAAAACCTCATCCATAGTTGTCATGGGAATGAAATTATAGTATAGATTATGAGAGAGTAGCAGTGTACTCCCTAATATACAATAGGAGGATATACATAAGGAACAAAATTGTTACATCAATCACAAAGTAAAATGTATGAAAAATATATTAAGATAACATGAATAATTTTAAAGTATAAAATATAGTATTTATATTTCCATATAGATGATTTTTCTATTAACAATGTATTTTTTATTTAGATATGATGTGAGAAGAAAGGATGTTGTTCTTTGATCTATTTCTTATGTTCATAAGATAACTAATTGATGAATATGTTTAAAACGAATTACTATTTTTTTGTTCACACTGGTGAATAATCAAGATATATGTGCACCTCATAAATATTATGTATATCATTTTTTTATCTTTATTATCATATAAAAATAAAAAAAATTCTGAAAATATCTATTGAAAACTCATCCTTGGAAATACATATACTTGATATGAAATCCATGATCATTAATTTCTTTTTACTGGAATTTAGTTATCAATAGAAAATTGGTCTGATTATTATTTTTAATAAATTTATTCATACATTTAGAAATGATATATTTAAGTTTCCAATATTATCATCCACAATTACTTCAATACTATTTGATAATTCTGGTCGATTCCCATAAATAAACTATATGGTCGATCACTTGAACGTAAAGTTGAACAGTTGAATATAAGATCAATCAAGTACTTTTTCAAATTACATCTTCTTTCCATGGTCACATAAAATACTCATGTGTTGATTTATCAATTATATAACATTATAAATTTTCAATATAGTTTATTTCCATCAATTTGTAGAAAATTGGAAACATAACGAATATCATATTTGTTTGTCAAAATCCGAAATGTGATACGGTCTTTCTAATATTATTGTGCTATCGATTTGAAGTCAACATGTATTCAATTAAATTCGTTGGAATTTATTCCATAGAAAATTATTGCTTTATCCTAATAGTGGTCATAGAGTTTCTAAAGTGATTGAATTAAAATTTTATAATAAAAAATCCATTTTCGACATGTTAAGTGTACGGTTGATCTACTGGTAATAAGTTCGATCTATGACTTAGAAAATATCCTAACAACCATGGCCACTTGTGATGTAACTTATGGTCACTTGGTTTATATTCTAGTTTCTTGAGTCCTTTTGAACTTTTTAGACTCATTATAAATAGTCAATCTTGTTAAGATTTAAAATCAGTTCATGATATAGAAAATATTCCAATTTATTACCAAAAATCAGTTTACTTTAATAAAACTCACAATTGATTGGAAATAACATAAAAATTATTTGTGAATATAAAAATAATAAATTTTTTACTAAGAAAAAAAATTGTTTGATTTCAAATATTCAATACAAACTCACCATAAATTATTAACTCTTTTAAGCACTAACTCAATTTTCTCACTCTTTACAATTATGTAGCTATTTGTCTTTGGGAAAATTTGATTGAGACATAACCATCGAGAGTCTGAGATGTTATATGTGAAATTTTCTCCTAAAACCTATTTTATAGTTACATTATAACAAAATAATGTTGATATTGGGGGTAGGTATATTTATTAAAATGTATCCTAGCGTCCAACCAATTTTCCAATTGTTTTGTTTCAAATTTACCAACAATTTGTTCTCTTGATAGGGTTTTCTATTGTCCGAAATTATCACTGTAAACTTCTGATTTTCCTTTAAATAAATATATTTTTGGTTGGATGGAAGTGACATAAATTATATTTTAGGGTTTTTTAGGATGTTTTCTACTTAATTTTATCCATTCTAGCAGCATACACATGGAAACTAGAGGATTAGTGATAGATTTTGTAAAATCATCAAAATAACATTCTTGAATTTCATTAAATTATTTAGTACATTAAATAGAATCCAAATTACGTTCATTTTGAAATAAAAGTAATTTTAGAAATAAAGTGTTTCCAAATATTCTATTATTCGTATTATATCATTACACATTTAAATCTTTTAGTTAGAACAATAGGGTAATTTAATGTGATTTTATGTAGAAAATGTTTTCTCCTCAGGGGGGTATTTCCTTAAATCAAGAATATTAAAATTCATAGTCACCTTTGAAAAGTCATTGAAATAGTCCCTTTATTAATTTTTTTTTATTATTTTGGTTGTATGTCCTTGACCTTATTAGCCACTCGAATAGTGCTTTCGGGCCAAGGGCTAGTAGACTTAGGCTCCCCACCCAGAATGTCAACGGATACCGAATTGTAGAGAGGGTGTAAATATTTGATAGCGTGTAGACTATACCGGCTAGTGATGATAAAATAATGGTCTATTAACAATAATAAAGTGGAAATAAAGATCACAACGACCTGAACCGGCAAGTCACTTTTGGCCGAAGCACACCAATATCAAGCAATATCACTAGCATGATCAACAATTGGAGAAGAATAAATAACAAGAAAATATTCTATTTTTTGCTATAGAAACATAACATGAATACATAATAGTTCAAAAAGTACAATAAGTTGGAAAAGGTCACCCAATGCTGACAATCAGTATATACACATATAAGTAGCAAGATAATTCAAAAGACTACAAAACATAACTCCATCTGAGGTATGTGATGATGGTCTAATTCCTTCTATCCCCTTTAAAGTATCTATTAAGATCCAAATCCTCAACCTAAACCATTATCGGAATGGAAAAGTACAAAGTCTATATCTTTTCTGATGTTTCGGTGTAGGAAGTGTGGAGGTTTCACAGTAGGCCACCACTAATGTCTTCATAACTGAAATTTGGGATTAAGAATTTGTGAAATAAAATTACTAAAACAACATCTCATGAATAAAATAAAATAAATCTTCTCTAGTGATCAAAAGATAATATGAATCTATCACCTTCTCAGATAATGATGAAATTTTATAGATAATAGGATCCTTAGCCCAAGCCCAAGGAGTCCCCTGATATCGAAATTTCTGGTGAACCCTCAAGTCCCACTCCAAAATAAGTCACCTGATACCATTTTCCCCCTAATACCTCATGTCGATGTCATGTCACTGATGTCTTGAATGCACACCTAATCAATTAAACTATTATCCCTTAGACCCTTGCTGGAAATCACACATCGAAGCTCTATATATTTAGGAACATAAATATTCATCCTCAAATTAATATCACCATTGACTCAACAGAAGATGTCATGAAGAACAAAGATGTGCATCATCCCAAATGAGTCCCAGCCCAATGACCACTTGTTTGTTAAGCCTCCTCCCCCCAAAAGACAGCATCAATGCTTTCATCTGAGGGATCCTCCCCATCCCTATTCATTTCTATAGAAAGAACCTCCAACCATAATTCCTAATATGGAACAAACAATGTTCCCTATGCACATAAGTAGTCAAATCTACTACAAAATCTAAGTCATACTATGTGCACACTTCTCCAAATGGCACTTTGGCCAACACAGGTGAGTTGTAATCTCCAAATAAAACCCAAGAAACACCAATTTCAGCACCTCATTCCCCTAAAACCAATTTTAAAAAATTTATTTCCATTCCATACAATACCACATCAGCCTCTCCCATAGAATGACGGCTTTCACGGGTCAATCAGAAGATCGAGTCACCCAACATGTTATCCTAATAACATAAATGTCTTGGGGAAATCTCATCCTGAGGATCACATAACCTCATGCAGTTGGTCTTCCCCAACATTATCCTTAGGCCTCATCCATCAAAATCATATCAGAAAAATTCACATATATATATATATATATATTTAAATTCAAATTAAAGTAAACAATTCGATTTAAAACAAACAACCCAACTAGACAAACTACCCAAATAGTCAACGACCTCTAACCTGGCCTCTCACCAGTAAAAATGGTTAGGTCATGGCCAAAGAAATCCCATATGATCAAATTAATTAATTAAAATATTAACATTAATTTAATTAGGTCTTACTTAGTTAAAACACTAGTGCCCTAAAATCATCTCCCTAAGAACACTAAAAAATCACAAATAAAGTTAAAACCCACCTACATCAGGTAGGTAGATGCCCACACATTAGATCATGGCCTCTAAATCATACTGATTTTGTTGAAATAAATGTTTTAGATTAATGCCCTGAGAATAGGGAAAAACCACTCACATATTTTTAGGGCACCATATGATGAGGGAATATAAGATAGATGAAAGGGGATAAAAGTCCTTGCCGATATAGATGCAATGAAACTGACCCCTTGAATAATGGAGTTTTAACAATGGAGACAGATCAGCCCTTAATAGAGGAGGAAAAGAGCAGAACCCATGCTATTGTGAATTACCAAGAGAAGAGAAAATAAGATGAAAATAAGAAACATAAGAGGATTAAAAATGGTCAATTCACCCTTTTATTGTACTACATGGTTTTTACGCATGGTTTTCTAAACCATGAAACAACCATGCATGCTACAGTGATTGGGTACTACCCATTTGGCACCAAGTGCGTGGCTTGTAAACATTATTCTATAACCATGCACAAAACATTAAAATTCTCTCTACTAAAAACTGAAGTGCTCTCACCAAACCTTTCACCGCCTCTTTCATGGTTTCCAAAAGTATGATTAGTGAAAAAAGGGGTTTCATATTTTCTATAAGGTGGCCACACAATTAAATCTAACAATGCGCCTCAACATTCACTTTTCAAAAATAGGTTCTTTATGCCTCTAGAGAACCTAAAACCCATCCAAACCCTTGTGACAATTTTTAATCCTTAAAACATGACTAAAAACTATGTCTTGCTTCAAATAAAATCCTATAATTAAGTTATTTGGATCAAGAAAGAATCTGGTCTATGCACAAAACATTGAAAATTAAAAAAAAACTTTAGAAATTGACCTGCTCAAAAAACCTAGGACATTAAATCCATAGTCTTAAGAAGTGATCAAATCAAATTATAGGGAAATTATCTTTAATATATATTCTTCAATGTTTAGGATTCAAAAATCAGTAGGGTAGGAAAATCCTATACTCCTCACCAACACATCCTCTAGAACTACAACTATATAAGATGTTTCATTGTTGTAAAGTATCATGAAAAAACTTGCGGGATTAATATCACCTATATATAGGAAATAATTAACAGATAAATCCATTACATTGATGGAATATCCTAAATCACACAATGCATTGGGAAACGTGAGTTTTCCTAGAGTGTAAGGTATAGTGAATGTACATTGTCCTGGAAATTTACATGGAATTTGGGTGTAACAAGGCTTCGGAGATTTCAACATAAATTTATCTTTTCATTTCCTTCAAATATTACCTTCCCAGTATACATATCCTTAATAAATTGGACATGCCTCATGATTTTTTAGATGGATTTTGATAAGGGGATGTTCATTTTTACCTTTTTTAATATTTTCAAAATCATTTTTTAAAGTGTTTTTCATTTTTTTTCCTAGGAATATTAACTCTATAATGGTACTGTGGTTGAGTTTTATGTAGGTATTCCATATCTGATTTTCCCTTTTCCTTCTTCAATGGGGTTTTCTTCATTGGTACTTATTCTTTAGGATCATTTTTAGGGACATATTCTTCAAGTTCAGTATGCTTTCCACTTCCTTCTTTAGATGGATATGGGGGTTCTTCTATATTGCCCAAATACATGATAATTCTAAATGAAATAGAAATAACATTTATATTTTTATTAAGAATTTATTGTGTGGTAAAATTAAATTAAACATGAATTTTCATTTCATTTATGTGACATATGACTAGGATGTATAGTTATTATAGATCCTTCAGTGTCAATCCATGGGTGTGGAGAGTAGTTTTTTTTACTATTTTCGAAGTCAACATGTTTTTTACACAATTCCTTAATTAATGGTACATTAGACTATACTTGTTGGTAACTTGTAAAAGTTTGATATTTTTAACTTTTAAATGGATTTGGATGTGAATATTGTTGATAAAACTTTTTAGAATGGTGGTCTATGTGAATATTGGTTCCTAGAACCGTATTCACTGTTGAAATACTCTTTGAATCCTTGATGGATTTATAGTGGTTATTGGTACTTTATTTGGTACATGGTATCACAACAATCATTTCATTGAACTTGATGGAATACATTGGTTTTCTTCTGTAAGATTGATATATCTTGCAGCACTAAGAGTGTGTAAAAGTTGTGGTCTCCTGAAATTTTGTTAAAGCTAAAATTCATACAAGAAGATTTAGTTCATTAAGTTTATTATCAAGTAATAATGAGTTATAGAGTTTTTACTCATGTACTTCTCTTATCATTGTTCCTACAAAGTATTACTAAGAATTTTTGGAAGTCCTCTCAATCTGGTGTCTAAAATGAGAAGGTGATATATCAATCACTCCTCCTTTAGAGGAGTAATCCAGAAGTTTCAAGAAAATATTCACCAATCCTTGATAGAAAAATCCCAATTAATGGTTATATTAATAAGTATGTTTTGGGAAGAATTCATCTATTAACTTTAATACTCCCACAGAACTAGTAGATAGTTTCGTTTCTTTCTTTCTTGATGTCAAAAATTTCTTTCTTCATATGTGTACTAATTTGGCAAGGAAATATTTTCTAGAGTAAATATTTCTGATGTTCATCCTTGGTGATGATATATCCATGTTACAATCAATATATCCCTTCATTGTATACTCCTTCAAAATAAAAGGGAAATACCTTTTAAAATACTTGATCTTCTGAGTCCCTCTCAGTTGGAATGTAATATAGAAATAAAAAAACTATCTTAAATACTCATTAGGATCCACTCCTTCAATTCCCTAAAACTATATAAGGAGTTATAGAAAACATTTTATAAGTCCAAAATAGTTCTGGTTATTCATTTTTAATTACGGGTTATCTTTGTTGAAAATCTATATATAAAATTATCGTATAGTCTTATTTATTTGAGCTGAAAATTTTCACAAATATTTGTTACATATAGTATCTCTAGTAGAAGTAGATGTGGGGATGGGGAGAAATTTTATGGAATATTTAAAAACTATATTTTCACTTCATTTTATATTATAATGTTTCTAATTCTTTCCAGGATGTTCATTCAACCTCTAGATAAGAACCAGTGAGGAGAGATGAACTGGGTTTGGTTCTTTTTTGAAATCATTTTTAACAAAACTGAATAAAAAACAACATTTTATTACCTAAAAATGAAACTAGGTTAATGAAAAACCAATATTTGGGAGGATTAAAAAAGAAACTTTATCCAAAATTAAATTAAGTGTTAGAAAACACTAGATGTATTTAGTGCACAGTGTGTTTTGAGTGTGTTTTTATCTTTTTTAATGGGTATGGTGCATGAAATATGTGAACTTATTGGATTTAAATTCAATTAAAAATTAAGTGACCTATCATTGGTTATCCCCTCACATTTTATGTTAGTCATTATTCAATTTTTTATCTCATTTTATCTCTATCTAATCAAATGAATACCCAAATGATCACCCACACATTGTGATTTTTGGTCAAGGATGTGGAATGAAATAATCATTTCAACCAATACCAAATCCTATCCCATTGATAAGATATCTCCTATCAACCATGGATTATCTCACTACTCACTGTATTATAAAATGAAGACTTCTCATGTTTCATGCATGTGAAAACTAAATATGAGAGAATAATAATAAAACTCTTTATAATGAGTTGATAAATGGGGTGGATGTGAGCTCCTTTTATAGGTGAGGGAAATGAAATTTTTCTGAATATAACTTCTTAATGTAGAGATACAACACGTTTCAAATGGAATATGGATTCAAAGCGGGAAATAATGGACTTTTATATTATTTAAAGGTTGATAATCCCTCAAAAATTCATTTTTACACATATTTTTGACATTTTAAGCCTTTTACTCGTACATTTTTAATTTTTTTCTATTTTTATTTTTAATCATGGTAATAATTTTTTTCCAAGGATATTTAATTTTAATTCCAAAAAATAGAATGAGACTTATTAAATAATATGTACATAATGATTCAAAATATGAAATACATTATTTAAATAAAATTTCTACTGATTGTAAATGGGAATTTTAATATTATCTCATATAACACATAACATCACATTTTTAGAAAAATTTTATTTTATAAATAACAATTATTTTTACGATACAATTATCAATGTTGTCTTCTTTAAATGAAATTAATTATTTTATTATTAAAAAATTAAGAGCAATTTTTATTCCGTGGAATTCTATAATATAATTATACCTAGGGAAAAAATAATTTAAATAAAATGATAAAAATAGTTATCTGTTAAAATAAATGATTTCTTATGTTTCAAAATGGTAAAAATGGGTTTTCTAAATTCAAAATAGTATTCAATGAATCATTATACTACTTAAATAATTTTTTACCTGTATAAAATGTAATATGTTTTTAACTACCCTTACCTCATAATATAATCAAAGACAATACGGTATTAAGAGAAACTATTAATTTCACTATTAACCAAAAAATTATATTTTATAAAAGACAAAAAATGTATCCTATGAAAACATTTTTTAATAAATCCAAAAAATGATGTTAATTTGGTTAAATTATAATTCAAATATTTTATAATTTAACTATAAATTAAAAAACAAAATATATTGAAAATATTTTTCATAGGAAATAACTTTTTTAACATCTTATCTATTCTTATTCTTATTTATTTTAAATTTATAATTATATTTTTCTTAATCTATTATTTGTATCAAAAAAAATTTATATTTTTAGTTTCATAAAATAAATTTCCAAAAAAATTAATTTTAGAAAAAAAAACTAGCATAAAATGGGTTTATTAGTTATTTACCTATATTAATTGAATTTTATCAATGTAATAGTGTTAAAAAATAATTTTCATTAAAAGTTAAACAAATTGTAATAATATTTTATATTGATAATTAAATGTTTTTACCATTATAATTTCTACTTAAATATCTCTCAAGATATACATGTAAGGCATAAGAATAAAATAAGATCTGGTATATGTTGTGGGTGGTGGATTAGTTAGAATAGTTATTTTATAAATTCCTACAATATTGAATTTCCCTCTCATATGATTTTCCTCATACATGATGGATTTTTTATTGGGATTGATATAGAGGAAACACAAGTTATTCCACATATTTTCCAAGTTATGATATTTGGGCCTCATAAATAAGACTTGTACCCATCAGTGTCATCACTTCTCCTTTCTATATAGTTTTCATTATGTGGTTACTTTCATTTATATACAAATATTTAGTAGCTATATTTTAATGGTAAAAATTTAAAAAATTATTTTAAAGTATAATGATTTTTTTGGTTTTGTGGGTGAAGTAATATATTATGTAATGTATTTTGTTAAGGGAAAAAATTATTACTAATATCTTGGGTAGTTACATTCTCCTAACATAAATAAATTGAATCCATACTATTTTAATTATCAGTTACTAATAGAAATATCGAAGAGAATATAAAATATTGACATGTACCATAATATAATTTATCAAGGTATATCAACCATAAAAACAAAAGAATAATTTATTCTTCCATAGAATAAGATTACGCCCAATATTAAGTTTTAATAGAACTGTTTCTTCAAAGAGTCTAACATTATTTTTTATCAAAACAAATATTTTATAATTTCTTTCTTAAAGGTGTTCATACAATTTAGTTCATTTATATCATAAGATGATATGAAATATGTTCTCTTTATTCCAAATATTATTTCTTCCAGGTGTAGTGAACTGAATCCATTTCTAAAATCACATTACATTTAAATAAATAATTAATAGTATGATTTAAAAAAATTACTCTTCCAAAAACATAATATTAGAAACAATAATAATTCTAATAAATTATTATATTGGTAATTCTAAATCTATTCATATAGGTGAAAATTTTATGTCCTTGACAAAAATTCTTGTAAAATGGAGTATGTTAAACAAGATAAAAATACCACAGTAATTTTCCTTGAGTTTATGATTATAATTCCACAATCCACGCCATTTTTGAGACCCCCTTAAATAGTTTTGGTTTCATAGTCCTTAACTAATTCTCTTTGTCTTTGAAATTTAGGATTCTTATCATTCTTATTAGCCCTTAAATTAGGGAATTGACATGGAAAATTACCCTGTTACTAAAAATTTATACACTGAACTTTCAGTGGTACATTAGGGTTAACATTATTTCTATTTATTTTCTTAATAAAACTCTTTCTTTTTTTATAATATTTGTGGTTTATTCCCTCCTTTTCAAAAAATATAATAACTTTTAACTCATTTTATGCATTCATCTTGGTCCCACATTTACATTTTCCACATGAAGGAGATTGAATCTTTGATAATTTATCATCTTTATAATCTAAACTTCAGTGGTAACCAATCCTTATATTTTTTGGGTGTGTTTGGAAACTCAACTATGTTCATATTATTAATCACAATTCATGACAGTCGATTAGGAATAACCACATAATTTCTCACACTATTTCTTATCCCATTAGGAATCTCATTGGCATATTCTCCACATATTCCTTGGAATCCATTTTTAAACATGTTAGTTCAGTATTCATCCACTAGAAAAAATAAAATGGGATAATGTGAGTGATTAATATGTGAAATCATAAGAGAAAACTATCATTAAAAACATATAATCAAATTTTTTTACTCTTTTAAACTGTCACATAATCATTAAGTTCAACCTAAATCAAAATTAGATTAATTTAGGTCTATTTAGGATGAGTTATCTCATACTATTTTACCTAATTCATTAACATAATATATACGTATTAATACCTCATAAAGTAAATGTGGATAGCCAAATCATATCCCCGATAATTTCAAGATAGGTGTGTAGTCTTAGTAATATATATGACTCACCAAGTAAAATCGTTTTGATACTCAACCATCATTTTCTCAGCGATTTCCCTTAGTTTCATTTTTTCCACAACTACATCCAATTTCTATAAACCATACATGGATGGAATTTATAGGAAACCTAATAATATATAAATAACTAATACTTAAGGATTCTATCCTATACTTTGACTCATCTGGATGGTTTCAAAAATGTTCTAATATCCTAATACGCCCAAATAAATAAACTAATCCTAAAAAATAATGAAACTACTCCACAAAAATAACTAAACACCACTATGATACTAACGAGGGTGACCTAGATCCACACTCTTTGGTCTAGTTCTACTGGATTTGATACAAGGTTACATGCGCAAGGATAATCATATGTATATATATACACACATATTTCACCAAAATTTATTGACATAAACATTACATCTACCAATAGAATAACAATCCTAATAATGTATGTTTTATTGTATTTTATTATTAGAAACATGGGGAATGTATTTTAAAACAGTTTCAATCATTTTAGTGTAATTGAACCATAGTATACTCCCTTATAGACTTTATAAAAGTTATACTTACCTCAAAACCTCAGTAATGTAAATATAAGAAAGAGGGTATTTCAAACACTCAATAATGGAAAAACTCATCTATTTTCATCAATGGATAGATTATAAGAATATTTGAAAAAATGATAAGGAGGTAATATCTTATAAAATATAAAAAATAAAAAATAATATTTGTCCATGAATCAGGTATGAAAAAATGAAATCTAAAACGAATAAAAATTTTCTATAACATATGAGTATGAGATAATCATATAAGAATGGTATATGTTAATGATATCATATGTTAATGGTATTATAAATATTTGGACACAATATAAATAATGACATCATAAGCGTAAGCCAAGGCTCACTGTCATGACACCATATTATAGTGTGCTAATCTAATATCATATGCACCATACATGGTTTTATATGAGATGAAAATTTTACTCAATGCTTTGTAGGGATATATAATTATAGGACTACACATCACATAATAATTTGTACATGTATATGTGTTACCCATGATGAAAATAAACCAATATAAATCATAAACATGATCAAACCCATGAGAAGCAAGTGAGTTTTATAAACTTATCCCAAGGATTAACTGAAGGCTATATCATAATGATTCCTCCAGTGAAGAAATAATTAAATAATTTTGTATGATAATATTTTAAATAATAAAAGGTCTTGGTCATGGAGTTCCAATTTATAAAAATTCATGATATGTATTGGAAAGGTAAGGATAAACATGAACCACTTATGGGATACTTTATAAAATGAATAAAGGATATTTTAATGAAATATAGATATTATAATTTTAATTTAAATAATAATTGAACCAATATAATTTTATATAAAAAAATTATGTTTTAAAAAATATATTTAGGGTTAAAAACAATTGTTGTGGGTGGTACTTGGCATGAAATTAGACATAGATGAATTCTCTCCAAAGGAGTTTCCTTAATGTGGTGAATTGTGAGGGGAACCCGAATAATATAAAAACCAAGGAAGGAAAGGGATATTTAAATATATATATATTTGAGGAAAAATTATATAAAATATTAGGATAAATAATTGAAAAAATATTTATGAAAAGTTTAAAAAATAAATAGAACATGTAACCCCAATGTAATGAGGGTGGGTATAAAGATCCCTTACCTTGGGCCCTAATTCGCATTGAATGTGAGGATAATTTCCAAAAAAAAAAGTCAAAATAATTTTCTTTATAAATAGATTATAAAATTTTTTTAATATATATTTTATATTTCATGTTTTATTTATCATCTATTGTTATTAATTTATTAAATATTTTTCACAAAAGGAAACTACATGAAGTGGTTTGTAAAATTTCTTTGAAACATCCTAAATATATTTAAATTGGAAAAATGTGTTGTAAAAAAGATTAAAAATATCCAAATTTTCAGTTATTAGTTACTTTTATAACTCCATTATCACAAAATTTATATAGTTTCATCAGTTTTTTAAAAATAGACTCAAAATAACAATGATTCCTTAATATGTTCTTTTAAGGTAATTAAATTTACTATGACCATTTATTATTAACATCACTTATAGAATTCCAAATATTATCATTAAATTATATTAATAGTGTCATAAATATCATTTATATAACATTAATATATTTTAAATTTCATCAATGTTAGGTGGTGATTAAAAATAGAATACACCATTCATGGAGGTTTCAGTCCACACATACGCATGATGACATATTCAGTTTTTGAATGGTTTAGTGGAAGGTAGAAAATGAATATTACAATAGTATAATAATATTTTTGGAATTTTAATGTCACAGCCCATCTTAGTGGGGATTGTTCTGTGACTCCCCCAGCCCACCTTCAATAGGTCAGGGGTTGAATATTAGCACTAAGTAGGCATTCACAAAAATGGGAGGCATTGCCTTTGTACCTGTACAAACACACATATCTCCAATCCCAAAAAATAACACAATGTAAAAAACAAATAAGTAAAAAATGAATGTATACCGCTATGCCCCACAACCATAGTACACTATAAATTAATTTAAAAAAATAGTTCCATAATACAATCGTTCTAAAAAGAGTCAGTAAACCCAATTCAAACATATAAGGAAAATGTAATTGGACTGCTATCTGTAGTCGCAGGAACACACCCTGATTTTTCTGGTCTCACAAACCACAATCCAATCCTAATCCTCCTAGGACTCATTTAAAAGGCAGATCGTCTGCAAAATACATGACATGTTTTGGTATTACCCATTAAGGGGTGATTATAACAATACTCCTTAGGACACCCTGAAACCCCAAAGCAATAGAATAAAAGAAAGATATAGACAGCTCTACAAAGGTATATGTCTAAAACAATTATAAGAAGAATATAAATATATAATAAAACAATAAAAATTGTCTAAAGGTAAGTCACAAACACAGTATACCAGCACTAGAATTTCAGCTCTAAGATTTCACGAAACACTCATCCGTGATAACACACTCCTAAGTCTAATAGCAGAGATGATGTTCGTTCAAGAGGTACTCATCATCAGGTCTCTCCATGAGAAAGATACAGTGAATGATATGAAGAGAAATACAATACAACATGTGAGCATCATATCTAGGTCCATTGGGTGATACCAAAAAATCAATTTGGATTAACCCACCATGTAGAGGATCGACGCCCGTTAGTGTTCGTCATGTTGATACTGAGAACTCCATTTGGGCCACAAAGAATTAATAGAGGATCCTGCTCTAAGACTATTTTTGGATTCCAAAAACACTATCTAGGATTTCCTCCTAAGGGCATCATAGTCCTTATGAGTAGAAAATGATTCTTACCAACGATTCAGGAAATGAGAAAGGGAACAAAACATAATAAAACATCTACATGATACGGAGGACAAGAGCATCAAGCCGTGTATAAAGGGTTGCACATTTTATAGTAGGGTCACACATTGTGTCCCTTGACTCGGGGTACTTCCTATTTATAATGGATGGTGTCATTACAAACTGTGTCATATAGATGATGGGTACACGATAAGTAGTAAGGGTTACATGTCGTGTACATTATTCTGGGGTCCACTAGTGTTCTCCGGCCGTGTGTATAACGACCCATACTTTACATACATTGTTAATACTTCAAAATTGAAGCACACTTATTACAACATATGACAAAACCACAAAGGACTATATAGGTATAGTGTCTTTAGAAACTGGGAAACATAAACAACTGGTTCATAAATCTTCTACAGTGTCTCCCATTTATTTCATCATATCTAGGGTCCCTTTTAGCATATTCTACTTAATATCCATCTTCCTGGCCTGGGGAAAAGAAAACATAAAAGGGTGATCTCAAATTCTCATCAAGGGAAAATAAAGGAAATAAAAATCATATCATATTTTTTTGAAAATCATAACCTGCAAAAGGGATCATAATATCTTAACATGGAATAAATCATAGAAGTGAAAATGAGATCCCCATAATCATAAAATAAAACTTGAAACCTTGTGGCATGTACACATAATCCTGGAAAATCATTTCTTGTTAGTCATGACTCATTGCAAAGACTATCTTAGCGGACAAAGTCCATTTCTGAACCGAGTTCACTCCTCGTTTCAGTCCTGTATCACTGAACCGAAATAACCTTCCATTCCAGCCATATCTATCTCATGAGATATAAATATTTACCCAATGCATTGGAGGGAGATATAGGTCCCACCCATCTTATAATGAATCCTTTCTTATGTGTTCCACATAATCATAAATCATACATCATCGCATAACACATGTAACAAAAATGGGATTCTTGAAACATCATGACATCATAAAACAATCCATATAAGGTAAATGACTTCATAAAAATAATTCCCTCACAACATAATCAAATCAATGTAATAATAGGGATAAAAACAGAACTCTATATTATCTTAGATGGAAAATAATTTTGATAAAACATTTGAACTCCATTCTTGAGGAAAATATCCTTTCTACTTCAAAAACACTTTTCCTTTCTTAAAATGTCATAAAATTCTAAACTAACAGAATTTGATTAAAAATAAACTTGAAAACTTGTAAAGGAAGCTTCTTGGAAATAATGTTTTAAAAATCCATTCATGCCGTATAAGTTAAAAAAAACATTCTTCGTACTTTTGTCGGAAAAGTAAAAAAAGTACCTCGTACGAAAAAACGACAAAAGATTCCTTTCATATTCTTTACTAAAAACTCAACGAAGGGTAAAATTGGATTTAAACTATTGTAAGTGGATGGAAACAATATTACATATTGAGGGAACATGGATGTGGATGATAAAATACACCCCAGTAATTCCAAAGTAAAAACAATCTCGGATAAAAATGAGATTGTGATATTTTCCCTTACCTTAGGTCCGATTTGCTTTGTACGTGTCCGAAGCTCCTGTATAATGGTTTAAATAATCTTATTGACTTATTCCAGAATCATACATATTTATATGATATCATATATGGTCATATTCTTAGCTTCTTGTTAGTAATATTTCATTGTTACTTGTTACTCGGGTCTTTATTGCCTTTTGTTCTTATGCGTGTTTTGCCGAAAAAATTCTTATTCTTCTTTTAAGGTTATAGATACCTTATATCAAGAATGGTATTAGTGTGACATATATCATATTTATTCATCCAATTCATTTATATAATTACTATGTAATGATGATCATGTAGAACGAGTCGCATCACATCGTGGAGACGGTATTCCGTACGTACGCACTAGTGATGATATTGTTCCTATGATCGTGGAATTGTATTGGAGTATATATATATTATTTCAGTATCAATATTACTTTATAATAACCATAAATAGTTACTCATTACACCATTATACCAATCCTTGTAAGGTGATGGTGGAAAATAGATTACACCACGGCGTGGAGACGATATTCTGTACGTACGCACGCGCGGTGATTTCATTTTTCCGTAGGATGGATAGAAGGAGAATTAGGGTTGTTTCATATTTATATTAACATATCAGTATGTAAGTAATACTGATGTTATTACTTTATCATGAAACAACTAAAGAAGAAGAATTTGAAGAAGAAAGAAATTGAAAAGATCGGTAATGGATATTACCTCTTCTTTGGAACGCTTCTTTGAATCCTCCACTTAGGGAACTAAGATTGGTATTTGAAGAAGACCAGGACCTCTAGGATTATTCTAGGGAAGTGGAGAGAAGAAAATGGCAGGGGTTGGCCGAGCTTGAGTGCTCAAATTTGTGTGAGGAGGAGGGGGAGGAGGTTCCCTTTTATAAGGGAGGAGAGGGGCACCTTAGGAATATCTCAAAATATTATTTTATATTAAAGTCAAAATCGGTTTATAATGGTTCCAAAGGGTCTTATTTCGAAGCTAAAGTGGGGAAGGGTCGAAATCCTATCAACCAATAGGATTTAGACAATTTTAGGGTATTATTTTAACCTTACAATTAGATTTAACTCTAAGTTAAATAATTTAACTTTTACCGTGTCTTTTTGTTTTCTTTCACTATATGGTTAATACACTTACTATAACATGTCAAACGAAACCCAAATTATTTATTATTAATATATATATCCTTATCTAAGTAATTTGGCCGATCCTTAGATTTTTAGGAATAAAATAACAATTAATAATATAATATTTCATTTAAAAACTATTTTGTGTCAATTTTGACACTATTTGATATATGATTTTTGTGAAAGTCATAACAGAATTATATGTTCGAAACCAGTTGATTAAATCAACTCTAATATATCATAGTAACCTAGAAAATTAGTGGAATTCATAAAAAGCCTCAAATTACATTTATTTTGGTGTTTATAACATCAATTATGTCAATATTTCATAAATAAGATAATTACTGCATCATAATTGTGTCGTAAATAAATTAACTTATTTAATGTCTAAAAATTATAAATAAAATACCATTATGTAGGAAATCTTTTTATATTTCTAATGAATATTTATAGTCGAATTTATCTTATGTATAACCCCATATTAAAAATGCTTTACTTATTAAACATTGATTTTAACTATTTTAACCCTTCTTTAAATAAATTAATAATAAATGTCCTAATCTAACCCAAGTGGGCCTAAATGGTCATATTATATTCATAAGGTTGTTTTTAGTCGAATTACACTTATCCAATTGAATTAGGACATGTGTTAGGGTAATAGTACTATCATATTTACCCTTAGTTACCCTATTTACTATTAACCGCGGTAAAAAAAGTAAAAAATTACTATTCACCAAAAAATTATTTTTATCTCATTGAACCACATTTTACTTATTGATATCAACCGTGTCTGTCGGATTTTCGAAATTCCATTCACAGAAGCGGTAAAATTATGTTTTATGCAAAATTCAGTTTTTAACCTACCACTTAGTGGTTTCACTATTCATCAAAAATTGAAAGTTTTCAGAAAAATACCAAAATTTCACCCTAGGATAATTTCGGTATTCCGAATCCAAAAATGAAGTCCATTTTGAAAAATAAAATTTATAAAATTTAAAAAAGTGGTTATTACTATTCATAACAGCTAGTTTTAATAATATTTTAATAGCATATCGTTGTTTAGTGAAACTCGGTATTGCGTACAACACAAGCTATCGAGGAAGGTCGTGATTGCGTGTAAAGTAAGTCAAGCAAGTGTGTAGTGAAATATTCCTTTGATGATATATATATAACATAAAAACAAAATATTACTCATAAAAATCTCGGGTGTTACATTCTACCCCCCTTAAAAAGAATTTCTCCCCCGAAATTCGTCACTTTGTAACAAACAGATGAGGATACTTCTCCCTCATCATATCCTCAAGCTCCCATGTAGCTTCTTCAAGTTGGTGGTCCCTCCATAAAACTTTCACCAATCGAGTGGTCTTGTTTCATAGGACTTTTTCGCTACGATCCAGAATCTCTCTCGGTTGTTCTTCATAAGAAAGATCTTGCTCCAGCGGTACAACTTCTGAGCTGAGTACATGTGAAGGATCAGGTATGTACTTTCTCAGGAGAGATACATAGAACACATCGTGAACTTGAGAGAGATTCGGTGGAAGCGCCAATCGGTAAGCTACCTTTCCAACACGATCCAGTATTTCGAAAGGACTGATATATCTAGGGCTCAACTTCCCCTTCTTTCCAAATCTCATAACCCTCTTCCAGGGAGATATTCGTAAGAACACTTTATCACCCACTTCAAACTCTAGGTCTTTTCTTCGGTTGTCGGCATAAATTTTCTGTCGACTCTGAGCTGCTCTTATGTGTTGTTGAATAGATCTGACCTTTTCTGCCATTTCATCAACGAGATCAGGTCCTAATAGCTTTCTTTCCCCAACTTCATCCCAGCTAATTGGAGTCCTGCATTTCTTTCCATAGAGAGCTTCATAAAGAGACATCTGAATACTGGAGTGAAAGCTATTATTATAAGAAAATTCCACCAAAGGTAGGTGTTGATCCCAACCTCCTTTGGCATCCATAGAGAAAGCTCTCAACATATCTTCTAGGGTTTGAATTGTTCTCTCAGACTGACCGTCTGTCTGGGGATGATAAGTAGTGCTGAAACTCAACTCTGTATCCAGAGTATGCTGAAGACTTCGCCAGAACATCGAGGTAAATCTCGGATCCCGATCAGATATAATAGAAAGTGGTACTCCATGCAATCTTACCACTTCCTTTACATATATCCTGGCAAGCTGATCTAGAGAGAAATCCTCTCTAATGGCAATGAAGTGTGCAGACTTTGTAAGATGATCAACTATGACCCAGATAGCATTATTGCCTTTGGATGTTTTAGGAAGTCCTGTGAAAAAGTCCATAGTGATGTTTTCCCACTTCCATTCGGGTATGGGTAATGGTTGTAACATCCCCTTAGACTTCTGTCTCTCAGCTTTAACTTGTTGACAAACCAAGCATTGAGAGACATATTCAGCAACATTTCTTTTCATGCCATCCCACCAGAAGTACTCTTTCAGGTCCCTATACATCTTCGTGCTTCCAGGATGAATAGAGAATGAAGAACTATGAGCCTCATCCAGTAGCTCCTTCTTTAATTCGGGGATGGGAGGAACACAAACCCGATTCCTGAACTTTATTATCCCATCACAATCAAGGTTGAATTCAGGAACATTTCTCACCTTCTTTTGTAACTCAACATCTTCTTTCTGTGCCTCTTTAATCTTCACATGTATAGATGGTTGAACATTCATTTGAGAAAGATAAGATATTTCCCCTTCCATTATAATTCCAAGATCCATCCTTTGTAAATCCATAAATATTGGATCTTTTGTGATCCTCATCATGGATAAACTAGCATGGTCTTGTCGACTTAATGCATCTGCCACCTTGTTTGCTTTCCCAGGGTGGTAATGGATTGAGCAGTCATAATCCTTAATCAGATCCAACCATCTTCTTTGACGCATATTCAACTCCTTTTGTGTGAAAATATACTTTAAACTTTTATGATCAGTATAAATATCACACCTTCACCATAAAGGTAGTGCCTCCAAATCTTTAATGCAAAGATTACCGCATCCAACTCAAAATCATGTGTTGGGTAATTTTGCTCATGGATTTTCAACTGTCCTGAGGCATAAGCTATCACCATATAATTTTTCATAAGAACACACCCCAATCCCTTCTTGGATGCATCACTGTAGATCACAAACCTTTCTCCACTACAAGGCAGTGTGAGCACAGGTGCACTGGATAACCTTCTTTTCAACTACTTGAAATTCTCTTCATATTCCTCTATCCAAACAAACTTAACTCCTTTCCGAGTCAACTTGGTGAGTGGATTAGATAATCTAGAAAAATCTTTTACAAAACGTCGATAATATCCAGCCAAACCAAGAAAACTTCGGATCTCAGTTACTGTTGTTGGTCTTGACCATCTTTCGATAACCTCTGCTTTTGCTGGATCCACAGATATCCCCTCTTTGGAGATTATGTGACCCAAAAATGCAACTTTTTGAAGCCAAAATTCACACTTGGTAAATTTGGCATAAAGCTTCTCCTTTCTCAGGGTCTTCAATATAATTCTCAAGTGATCTTCATGCTCTTCCTTGCTCTTTGAATAGACAAGAATATTGTCTATAAAGACTACCACAAATTGATCAAGATAGTCTCTAAAGACTCTATTCATTACATCCACGAAGATATCAGGGGAATTATTAAGACCAAATGGCATCACTATAAATTCATAGTGTTCATACCTTGTACGGAAAGCCTTCTTGGGTATATCCTCCCTTTTGACCCTTAATTGATGATACCCTGAACGAAGATCAATCTTGGAAAAGTATTGAGCTCCGCGTAGTTGGTCAAATAAGTCATCAATGCGTGGGAGAGGATATTTGTTCTTGATAGTGATCTTGTTAAGTTCTCGATAATCAATGTAGAGTCTCATTGATCCATCTTTCTTCTTAACAAATAGAACAGGTTCTCCCCAAGGTGATGCACTAGGGCGTATGAATCCCTTATCAAGATTCTCTTGGAGTTTCTTCTTCAATTCCTGCAACTCAATTGGGGCCATTCTATAAGGTGTCTTTGAAATAGGCAAAGCACCTGGTACGAGTTCTATTGAGAACTCAACTTCACGATTTGGTGGAAGTCCCGGTAATTCATCCGGAAAGAAATCATCAAACTCCCGTACGATGGGCATATTATTAATCGTGAGTTTCTCACCAACCATTTGAGATAAATAGCCTTCATTTAGTGGAATCAATACCCATAAAATGGAAGAAATTTCCACTAGAAGGTTATGTTCATCCTTGCATTGATAGACGATCATAGATTGATCTGGAATATGAAATGTAACTTCCCTTCTTTGGCAATTGATATGAGCTCCGTATAAAGAAAGCCAATCCATGCCAAGAATCACATCGAATTCCACTAAAGGAAGGATCACAAGATTTGCAGGAAGCACTTTCCCACAAATGTCAATTGGAGAAGAATTATAAACTTTTGATGCGTCTGTTGTGCCATTAGGTGTTGTCACAGCTAACTCAACATCTAATTGTTGAGGTAATATGGTGATACCCTTAGAAAATTCTTCAGAAATAAAAGAGTGGGTGGATCCAGAATCAAATAAGACATTTTCTACTTTAGAGTGGATGGTAAGTGTACCTTTCACCACATCGTTATCGTACTCCACATCGCTAATAGAAATTGCATGTGACTTTCCGTTGTCTTTAGCCTTAAGATTTTGTTGGCGTCGACCATCATCATCAACCCTTGGATTTGGGCATTGATTGGCATAATGCCAAATCTCCTTTCACTTGAAACATTGATGTGTAGTAGGTTCATTCTGTGTATCCTTTCCTTTGTTTGCATCATTAGACTTCGTCTTCCCATTATCGCGGCATTCAAATGCCCGATGACCTTCCTTTCCACATTTGAAATATTTACTTGTCTCTTTAAGACAACTCCCTCCATGTTTCTTTCCACACTTTGAGCATAAGGGAAAGCTCATCTTCTTTTCAGTGTGTTGTTTAGATTTTCCTTTGAATTCCATTTTCCTCTTCTTATCAAACCCATATGACTGATGGGTTACTCCAATCTCTATATCGACTTTGAGAGCACATCGAACGATTTCCTCGTAGCTATTGAATTCCCTTATGTCTAACGCCCTTAGAAGACTTGGTTTTAAGCCACTAAAGAATCGATCGATCTTACTCTCAGGTTGGATAATAATAGTAGAAGTGTATCTTGAAAGTCTTGTAAAATTTGCTTCATAGGTACCAACAGATTCATCATCCCTTTGCTTCAGTTCAAGAAACTCTTTCTCCATCTTTGTTCGGAGAATACGAGGGAAGTACTTATTGAAAAATAAGTTCTTGAACTCGTCCCATTCCATAGACTCAATTTCATCCCTTTGCCTCGTATTCTTAATAAGATCCCACCATTGATCAGCATCTCCTTCCAAACAATACACTGCTAGGATGACTTTATCATATTCAGAACATTGAAGAACTGAAAATATCTTTTCAGTAGTACTAATCCATTGTTCAGCAACTAATGGATCAGTAGACCCGCTGAAAGAAGGTGGACGCTGCCTCATGAAGGATTCAACAGAATGTCGCTTCTTCTTTGCTCGTTTGGAAGTCCTGCATGGATCATATCTTGAGAAAGTTGTGTGAGCATGGCTACAATATTTTGCATTCCAACTCCCATATCGTTTGGTTGCTCAGGGGGACAATCATTGCATTGCCCATCGCATTCCGCATTAACACGGTTCCTTCGGGTTCCAGCCATTGACTAAAACCAAGAAGAATAGTGTCAGCAACACTAATTATAATAGGAAAACCACATAATCAAGGATAAAATTTCACACTTAAGGTCTTATCCTAGGGTATTCATGGCCATTTCTAAAACACTAAGATTGTGTTCTATGCTTAGACTTATCCTTAGGGTTCTTACTAAGGCTTTCACATCCTAGTTTCCAAAGGTTGACTATACCTTTCTTCTGATACCAACTATAACGACCCATACTTTACATAAATTGTTAATACATCAAAATTGAAGCACACTTATTACAACATATGACAAAACCACAAAGGACCGTATAGGTATAGTGTCTTTAGAAACTGGGAAACATAAACAACTGGTTCATAAATCTTCTACAGTGTCTCCCATTTATTTCATCATATCTAGGGTCACTTTTAGCATATTCTACTTAATATCCCTCTTCCTGACCTGGGGAAAAGAAAACATAAAAGGGTGAGCTCAAATGCTCAGCAAGGGAAAATAAAGGAAATAAAAATCATATTATATTTTTTTGAAAATCATAACCTGCAAAAGAGATCATAATATCTTAACATGGAATAAATCATAGAAGTGAAAATGAGATCCCCATAATCATAACATAAAACTTGAAACCTTGTGTCATGTACACATAATCATGAAAAATCATTTCTTGTTAGTCATGACTCATTTCCAAGACTATCTTAGCGGACAAAGTCCATTTCTGAACTGAGTTCACTCCTCGTTTCAGTCCTGTATCACTGAACCGAAATAACCTTCCGTTCCATCCATGTCTATATCATGAGATATAAATCCTTACCCAATGCATTGGAGGGAGATATAGGTCCCACCCATATTATAATGAATCCTTTCTTATGTGTGCCACATAATCATAAATCATACATCATCGCATAACACATGTAACAAAAATGGGATTCTTGAAACATCATGACATCATAAAACAAACCATATAAGGTAAATGACTTCATAAAAATAATTCCATCACAACATAATCAAATCAATGTAATAATAGGGATAAAAACAGAACTCTATATTATCTTATATGGAAAATAATTTTGATAAAACATTTGAACTCCATTCTTGAGGAAAATATCCTTTCTACTTCAAAAACACTTTTCCTTTCTTAAAATGTCACAAAATTCTAAACTAAAAGAAGTTGATTAAAAATAAACTTGAAAACTTGTAAAGTAAGCTTCTTGGAAATAATGTTTTAAAAATCCATTCATGCTGTATAAGTTAAAAAAAACATTCTTCGTACTTTTGTCGGAAAAGTCAAAAAAGTACCTCGTACGAAAAAACGACAAAAGATTCCTTTCATATTCATTACTAAAAACTCAACGAAGGGTAAAATTGGATTTAAACTATTTTAAGTGGATGGAAACAATATTACATATTGAGGGAACATGGATGTGGATGATAAAATACACCCTAGTAATGCCAAAGTAAAAACAATCTCGGATAAAAATGAGATTGTGATATTTTCCCTTACCTTAGATCCGATTTGCTTTGTACGTGTTCGAAGCTCCTGTATAATGGTTTAAATAATTTTATTGACATATTACAGAATCATACATATTGATATGATATCATATATGGTCATATTCTTAGCTTCTTTTTAGTAATATTTCATTGTTACTTGTTACTCGGGTCTTTATTGCCTTTTGTTCTTATGCATGTTTTGCCGAATAAATTCTTATTCTGATTTTAAGGTTATAGATACCTTATATACATAATGGTATTAGTGTAACATATATCATATTTATTCATCCAATTCATTTATATAATTACTATGAAATGATAATCATGTAGAACGAGTCGCATCACATCGTGGAGACGGTATTCCGTACGTACGCACAAGTGATGATATCGTTCCTATGATCGTGGAATTGTATTGGAGTATATATATATTATTTCAGTATCAATATTACTTTATAATAATCATAAATAGTTATTCATTACACCATTATACCCATCCTTGTAAGGTGATGGTGGAAAATAGATTACACCACGGCGTGGAGACGGTATTTCGTACGTACGCACGCGCGGTGATTTCATTTTTCCGTAGGATGGATAGAAGGTGAATTAGGGTTGTTTCATATTTATAATAACATATCAGTATGTAAGTATTGATGATGTCATTACTTTATCATGAAACAACTAAAGAAGAGGAAGTTGAAGAAGAAAGAAATTGAAAAGATCGGTAATGGATATTACCTCTTCTTTGGAACGCTTCTTTGAATCCTCCACTTAGGGAACTAAGATTGGTCTCTGAAGAAGACCAGGACCTCTAGGATTATTCTAGGGAAGTGGAGAGGAGAAAATGGCTGGGTTTTTCCGAACTTGAGTGCTCAAATTGGTGTGAGGAGGAGGGGGAGGAGGTTCCCTTTTATAAGGGAGGAGAGGGGCACCTTAGGAATATCTCAAAATATTATTTTATATTAATGTCAAAATCGGTTTATAATGGTTCCAAAGGGTCTTATTTCGAAGATAAAGTGGGGAAGGGTCGAAATCCTATCAAACAATAGGATTTAGACAAGTTTAGGGTATTATATTAACCTTATCAATTAGATTTAACTCTAAGTTAAATAATTTAACTTTTACCGTGTCTTTTTTTTTCTTTCACTATATGGTTAATACACTTACTATAACATGCCAAACGAACCCCAAATTATTTATTTTTAATATATATATCCTTATCTAAGTCATTTGGACGAACCTTAGATTTTTAGGAATAAAATAACAATTAATAATATAATATTTGATTTAAAAACTATTTTGTGTCAATTTTGACACTATTTGGTATATGATTTTTGTGAAAGTCATAACAGAATTATATGTTCGAACCAAGTTGATTAAATCAACACTAATATATCATAGTAACCTAGAAAATTAGTGGAATTCATAAAAAGTCTCAAATTACATTTATTTTGGTGATTATAACATCAATTATGTCAATATTTCATAAATAAGATAATTACTGCATCATAATTGTGTCATAAATAAATTAAATTATTTAATGTCTAAAAATTATAAATAAAATACCATTATGTAGGAAAGATTTTTATCTTTAAAATGAATATTTATAGTCGAATATATCATATGTATAACCCCATATTAAAAATGATTTACTTATTAAACTATGATTTTAACTATTTTAACCCTTCTTTAAATAAATTAATAATAAATGTCCTAATCTAACCCAAGTGGGCCTAAATGGTCATATTATATTCATAAAGTTGTTTTTGGTCGAATTACACTTATCCAATAGAATTATGACATGTGTTATAGTAATAGTAATATCATATTTACCCTTAGTTACCCTATTTACTATTAACCGCGGTAAAAAAAGTTAAAAATTACTATTCACCAAAAAAATTATTTTTATCTCATTGAACCACATTTTACTTACTGATATCAACTGTGTCTGTCGGATTTTCGAAATTTCATTCACAGAAGCGGTAAAATTATGTTTTATGCAAAATTCAGTTTTTAACCTACCACTTAGTGGTTTCACTATTCATCAAAAATTGAATGTTTTCAGAAAAATACCAAAATTTCACCCTAGGCTAATTTCGGTATTCCGAATCCAAAAATGAAGTCCATTTTGAAAAATAAAATTTATAAAATTTCAAAAAGTGGTAATTACTATTCATAACGACTAGTTTTAATAATATTTTAATAGCATATCATTGTTTAGTGAAACTCGGTATTGCGTACAACGCAAGCTATCGAGGAAGGTCGTGATTGCATGTAAAGTAAGTCAAGCTAATGTGTAGTGAAAGATTCCTTTGATGATATATATATAACATAAAAACAATATATTACTCATAAAAATCTCGGGTGTTACAGTGTGACAGAACACAATGTCAACCTGTGTATCCTTTCTCATGTACCAGTATATAGGGTAGTCCGTGTAACAGATTTAGGCTAGGCTATGTCAGGGAGTACATACTATGTAGGAAACCTGTGTACTCTACCCCATGTCTCTGTACTTTCAATGTGCAGGTTGAGTCACCCAGTGAGGAACACACACCGTGTAGCTGAGACTACATGTTGTGTGTATCATAATTTTCTTGAAATGTGATTTCTTCCTATGCTTTTGCAGATCAATATCTGGATCTTGAACTAGTGTTTTGTTGACCATGAAATATTAGATGTAAAGTTGTAAAGTCCCTATAACACCGAATGGATATGATTTGGGCCTTCAAAAATCTCAGAAAACATGATGGTAGTCAATCTTCATCATTTCTAATGAATGCGGATCCATCACCCACTGTCATTCAATCCACCAAATCATCCACCATATCACCTCCGTCCAATTACCATGATACTAGATCTAAAGTTTCATATCATTTTTCCATGAATATAAGGTGTAATAATAGATTGTTCAATGTTGGGGGAAGAATGAAAAATGCACATAAAGAATGCCTGAAATCAAGGTAGAAAAATTCGCAAGGAATAATCCGGTGGAAGGAACCTTGGTTCATGTTCATTCCAAACTTGATCCATTCCTGTAAGAAATCTAAATGAACAAAAACCAATTTTCACAAGAATTATCAACCATCGACCTCACAAAATAATTCCATCCCATATAAAAGCTCAATCCATGGGGTAATCTATTTGTGAATTAGTCTGCATTTATCATAGGAATCAAGAATGTGAAAAAATTGAAATAACACATCCTACCTAGATACTGATCAATAACTAATGAATATCAATCACCATTTCATTTTTATTGGTGAGATAATCCAATATAGGTGTTCATTATTCTTTGATTTAATGTTCTGTCAGAACATGCTCGCAAGGATTCTCCAAATCTCTCCCTCTAGGGCCTCCATAAGATTCCAAGGTTATGGGCCTAACCCTGTATCTATACTAAAGGGTTCTTTAAAATAAACCAATCACTACATCATTATGTTGAAGAAAAGAAGTAAATTTTTATCCAATTATTTTATTAATTTAAAATTCTCTTGGTGACTTTCCACAACTAACCTACACGGACCAATGTTTGGTTATTCCTTGGGTAAATTAGATATTTTGACGAAACAATGCCCTCATATTTATAATCCAAGCACCATTTTAAATGTTCTTATACCTTTTCATGAAAATTGATTCTGCTTCCCATTTAACATATTAATATATTTTATAAAATTATTTTGGGCATACTGGGGCTTGAAATTGCACACCATCTCAGCGAATGGTCTCATAATTAATCCATTGAATTTTTGTAAATAATAAATAGAAAATCCAAGAAATTAAGATTAATAATTCAGATTTTATCATACTTTCATAAAGAGAAAATATTTGTGGGGGTAAAATAAGGAACAAATTAAGAGATCTTGGTTGATAATAATACCACTCCCTTTGGATATTCTCCATTGGGTAACACCTTCAGGCTTCTCAAAATGGTATTTTGAGAATGAAAAATCTTTTTGGATATGTTTAGATATTTTATGAGTCTAGGATAGAGGTTTTTTTAGATATAATAATTTATAAAGATTGAATAAATGAGGTAGTTGTGAGCTCCTTTTATAGGTGAAGAAAATTACATTTTTGTTTATACAACATTTTAATATAACAAGAGGAAACTATTAATATAGTATATGGATCCAATGTAGAAACTCCATGAATTAGGGTTGAAATAAGTTTTATATTCCTTAAAACATTAATTTTAAAAATAATAAACATGTTCTTAATCAATTTACTTTAAATTTTTTTAATTTTACCATTTTTCCTATTAGCTAAGGTAATTAAATTTTACCCAAGTAATTTAATTTTAGTTATTAAAAATAAAATGGGAATTATTATATAAAATATATTTTATGATTGCTAATATTAAATATATTTTTCTAAATATAATATCTATTGTTTATTAGCACATATGACATGTGAAAACCCTTTTACGGAAAAATTGTATTTCTATGAATAAAAATTATGTTTATGATAAAATTGTGAATATTGTTGATTATAGTGAAATTAATTATTTTTTTATTAACCAAATAATAGTAATTTATCATCTATATTAAGACAAATATATATTTATAACATTTTATAACATAATTAAAATAAAAAAGATAAAAAATATTTTTTTTTGAATAAAATATAACTTATGTTTCAAAATGATAAACTAGGGTTTTATAAATTAAATATAATATTAAATGAATAATTTTACTACTTAAATATGTTTTTTACTGTGAATAATGTCTTATATATTTTTAAATTATACTTTCCTCATGAGATTTTTATAAACCCTATATTATTATTAATAACACTATTTTCACTATTCACCCAAAAATCAATTATCTTAAAAATTAAAAAAAATATAAAGAGATTATTGTTATTATAATTACAAAAATGATTTTAATTTATTGAAATTTAAATTATAATGTTTTAGAATTTAAATAATATAAAAAACAGACACATATACTGATTATTGTTTTTATAAGAAAATAACTTTTTAAAAAATATTACAGTTCTTAATCTTATTTCCTATCAATTACTAAATGGATGTGTATTAATATATTATTAATAATATATTTATATATCATGTATTCATTTAACTAAAATAATGTTTCTTTAATATTAAATTTTATAAAGTAAATATATCTTTAGTATAAAATGGAGTCATTTCTTATTTAACTACACAAGTCCTATTTTATTAATGAATTAGTGTTAAAAACATACATTATTTTTCTTTAAAATAAAATAATTTGAAATAATTTTTGAAATTTAGAGTTAAATGTTTATACTAATATTATTTTTACTAACATGTCATATCAAGAACTCCTCATAAGACCCAATCATACGGTAATATTTGGGGGACATTGTGGGTGTCACTTTAGCTAGCACGGATCTCAAGGAAATTTACACAAGTTTGAACTTTACTCATATAAAATTTTTCTATAAATTTTTTTTTGGAGTTAATATTGGGATTAGTCTAGATAAATTCCTAGTGATGAATCATATTTTCCAATTTTGAACTTGTGATCATTGAAGATGCATTAGGATGTTTTTTATTAAAAATTATTTGTTTTTGTAGATAACAATCTTTTTTTAAAATACTTTTTTAGTCAGATGAATGAAATGTTTCTAAAAGTTTGAAACTTGTTTTACTAAGATTTATATGTGAATCTTAATGAAGAAAGTGTTTTTACAAATATATAAATCGGATTCACTATACTAGATTTAGATCATTGGACGAAGAATATTTTGAGTAAAATATTGTGTTAAAAAAATAATATTAAAATTTTTTGAAATGAATTTTGTTTGCTAATATGATGAAAAAGTTTTTTTCTGATATAAACAAATGTTTTTTAAAGAATAAAACACGTTTTTTAAGAAAAAATGTTTACTGAAGAAAAGTTATTTGTTGAATAAAACTTTTTGGATGAAGAAAACTTGTCTACTGAAGAAAATTTGTTTTCAAGATAAAAGTTATTTTCTAAAATGGGGAAATTTTATTATGTAAGAATTTTTCTAAAATAGAATGATAAGAACATTATAAAGTAATTCATATAATTATTTTCTTTTCTTTTATATTATAAAAACATCATAAATAAGCCATGATAAAAGATGGTGTTTATAGAAGTTAAGAGATGTGTTAATATCCTGCGTTTTCAAAATTTGATATTCTCTACCTTAGGAGTTCCAAAAAACTAAGAATTTCTAATGGAAGGATAATTTATAATGGGCCAATAATTTCTAATAGACTAATAATATCCATCATACAGAGAAAATAAAATTCACTAATAAGTTTTATAAGACTAAGATGTTCTAATCGACAGAGGAGTTATAAATAACTGAGAAGTTATAATGGACTGTTATGTTCTAACGGACTAATAAGTTTTATCAGACTAAGATGTTCTGTTAGACTAAGAATTTCTGTCAGACTAGGATGTTCTATTGGAATAAAAAATAATAATTTAATTTTATATTTCAAAATATTTTTTTGTAATTTTTACTTGAATGTTATTGAAGCCTTCCAGAGTCTTTAAAATTTAGAACCATGTTGCCAACATTTTTCAGTTGTCCTGGAGCATCAGAGAAAGGAATTTTTTTATATTTTGGGAAAAATAATAGGAATGAAAAATAGAGTTCTAGATAATGTTTAATGGAAAATATTTTCTGTTATATTGTTTTCAATTCAATAATATGTTCTATATAATTCAATATGTTTTGAGAAGAAACAAGATGAGATGCGAAGTATTGAGAAAATCCTAGAAAAAGTTAAATTGGATATGTAAATTAGTATTTTTTTTAATTTGGGTTAGTGGGAAAAGTATTTTAGTTTCCCAACATTACAATTTCTAGTTCACCTATATAAATAAGAGTAAATTACATCATTATTTTACACTATTAAACCATGTAAAAAATGATATCATACTCTATAAAATTGGTTTCATAGGTGAGCTTTCTAAGCGAAGTTGTTTTACATTAAAGAAGTATTTTCAGATAGAGGGTTCTGATTAGAATATTTGACTGAGGTAAGTTCTGATTATGATATAGAGTTTATTGGAATGAGAGAATTGGTTTGATTCTTGAGAATAAATTTGAAAATCATAGGTTTGTTAATCAGAAAAAACAGAATACAATATCATGTGTAGATTGAAAAAAGGTGAATCCAACAAAGTCTATCAGATTGATTTTATCTAACTGGGTCAATTGGACCTAGGCACATCAAACATAAGTTATAGATATATCTATTATGGAAAAAAATATAGATGTTCATTTTATTTTGTGGATCGAATTTTTTTAAGATGTTTTTTTATAAACTGATGGAAGTTAGTATAATTATTCATATCACGAGATAGAATGATTCTATAGTTTTTAACTGGTGTTCTATTACAATATTCATTATAGTAAATTTCTATATACCCCTAGAAGTGGCTATAGAAAGGATATAGGTTCTCATATTTAGTTCAAACATTTTAAATCATGTTTTCCATGTTTAAATTTCTATTTCATCCAGAATTTGAGTTTAATAAATGTTGATAAAGAATAAATTCAAAAAAATTTAAGGGTTCAAGTTTCATAATTTTAAAAATTTTAAAAAGAAAAAAAAAATGATTCTATCCAAATTCTCAGATGTTCTCTGATCCTATTGAAGTTCAATTATTCTCCGAGTGAGATTCCCCTATTGAATCTTTATTATGTATAATATTTTCTCCATAAAAAGTAGAGGAATTACTACATTTTATGTAAAAAATAATTATGTTTAAAAAAACATGATGATTTTATATCTATTATATGTTGTTAATGAATTTTTGGACGCCACCACAATTAGGTTTCCACCTATTTAGAATGATTCCCTTATAACTTTTGTTGACAAGGTAAATATTGGAGTTGACAGAAAATACAAGAAATTTTATTATTATTTGTCTATCAAAATCATTAAATGTTAGTGATGCATTTCAAAACATAAAAGAGTCTATGGGAAAATCATGATATTATTATAAATGGAATACTGATGTGAAATAATAAAATATAAAATTCTTGTGAAGAATGTTGGATGATATAAGAATGAGATAAAAAATCATTGACGAGTATTTCACTAGAGTAAATGTAATTTTATGTAACATTAGGGGTTTTGGAGATGCTTTGGAAGAGTCTACTATTGTGAAGAAACACCTGATAAATTTTCCAGACATGTTTCGATCTAAAATTTATACATTAGAAAATAATTATGATTTTTATCTTGATGAACTGAATAACTTTCTTATTTCTTTTGAAATGAGAAAAGCACCAATTTTCCAAAAGTTTGTGAAACATGTAATGGATTTTAAATTTATCAGAAAGATGAAAATCCAAGATGTTAAATATTTTTACCCTTTTCATTCCATAGATAAAGAGGATGATGAGTTTAATAATAAAATAATTTATTTTATTTCTAATTATTATAGAATAGGAAGAGGAAATTATGGATGAAACCATACCCCCAAAAATTTTCAAGTATGGGGGAATTAGGAACATTTCCAGCAATTTCCCACAAAAATAATGTCGGTCAATAATGATATGATTCTAATGAAAACATATGATGTAATAAGTGAAAAAAAAATTATGATGATGAAAAATTATACAAAAATTAAACGAATAATTTTATTGAAAACAATAGAAGTATGTTGAGTAAGAATGTTGAGTCAGAATCAACTAAAAATCATATTCAAAAGTTCAATGTTATGAAACATTTAGAACATTAACTTCCAATGTTGAGAAAAAAAAGATCACTTAGATTGGAAATAAGAAAGAGGTGAAGAATATTACAGATTGTATCATCCTAGATGAAATCTTGTTTTATGTGTTGATAAATACAGAACTCTTTATAATGAAATCATACTAATGAATAATGGTGTATAAATTTTTTTGAAGGATTAAAATATGTTTTCAATCATGGAGAAGAATACATCTAAGAGATCTTAAGTTACAAACATAAAATTTAAGAAAAGGTAAAGACGGTTAAATATCTTAGTAATAAGTTGATAAATATGAATGAGAAAGTTAATAATTCTCAATCAATACATCTTTAGGTAGAAATAAAATTAAGAAATATGAATAAAATGATGAGAAATGTTTCAACAGTAAAATATGAGACTTTAAAAATTTCTATGAAATCTCACATCATGATTCATGTGAAATCCTCACCCAAAAAAATCATTGTTTTATATGAATTTTAAAAAATTATAGGTGAAAAACATAGTGTGGGGAAAACATGGGTTTAAGAGGGATGTGAAAAACCAATCACGTAAAAAAAATTAGAAACACTAACAGAAGGAAATTTGGTCCATTACCAATGTATCTTAGAGTGGAAATAAGTTATCAACCTCAACAAAGATTCTACATAGAAAGATCATACATAAAAAATCGATATTTGATGCCTTTTAATGATTCTATGGAATCTATAGAAATGGGGTATATAATTCTTTTATGACATTTCACATCCAAAAATAAGGATTAATCATAGTGGAAGAAACAGTTGATGTAGAATGAGTAAACTTCCTAAAACACTCCAAGATGGAACGTAAAAAAGTTAAGATGTTAGAAAACAACCAATGTAATGTAAAATTTAATTTCTTGAAGAAGTATGTGGATAATGGGTCTAGGCTATTCATTATTCCAAAAAAATGTATGATTCTCCTTTTACAACAGGTTTCTTATAGTAAAAAGTTGAATGTAAGAAGGAAAGAAGGAAATTGAAGAAAGATCTTTTTTCCTTGAGATAGATTTGAAAGCCTGTAATAAAACCATGTATACTAGATAGTTTTTTTGCATCACACATTATAGTTGATTAAAAATATTGAAATATGTTAAAATCATGAATGGGGTGTTTCTACCTTTAGGAATAAAATTTCCTTAAAAATCATATGAATTAGAATGGCTAAGATTGAAGAAAAATGGATAAAATGTAAAGATGTTTTATTTTTTAATGGAGAAAACACAAATTAATGAATATAGTTAAACTTATTAATGATGTAAAATAAGTGATTCTCTGAAAATATTCTTGTATCATTAGAGGTTTGTTTGATTTAAAGGTTGTTATTGGATAAGAAATAACGAGTGGAAATATCTTTCAAATAAGAGAACATTACAACTCCTGTTACTTGAGTGATGAAGATGAAAAACAGTTTAGGAATATGAGTCTTGAGAATATTGAATAGAAAAATATAAAAAAATTCTAATGTTGGTGTTTTATAAAATATTCTATAATTGAAAATTATAGAATAAGATGTTTGGATAACTTGTCAAAAAGAGAAAATGGACATTAAATGTCATTAGAAAGTTGTGATTAATTCTACTAGACCTATTGAACATATACATTATGATTTTTGTTGGATGATGATACATCAATAAAAATTGAGATTTCTAATTTATAAATTTTGTTTATGATTTTACCTAGATAACCAACATTATGTTTATAATGAAAAATTCACTAGCTTTATATTTGTTCATAGTTTTCAAAAGAGAAGTTCAGAGAGAAATGGTTGTTTACATAATGAATCTGAGAAAAAATAATGTAAAGTCATTCACATGGACTTCCTTTGAATCATATTTTAAGAAACATATGATTAAAATTCATTATATTACTCTATAAAACCCTCATCAAAGTGCAGTTTTATAATGGAAACAAGGAAGATTAGTGGAAATAGGAAGAAGCATCTTAGTAGACTAAAATCATTCATAATTTTACAGAAGAGAATCTATTAGTACTATTTTATATGTTCAAAGTAGATGTTTTATAAGGATAAAATTGAATATAAATCCCTGTGAAATTTAGTGGAATAAAAAAACAATCATTGAAATACCTCATAGTTTTTGGAAGTCCATATTTTCTAAAAATCCAAAATCTGGATCCCCAAAAATATGATGAGAAGGGGAAGAATAAATTTTCATCATATATTTATCCAATAAAAAAAGATAAAAGCGTTTGAATAAAAGTCTATAATATTTAGTGGGCTCTCATTATATAAATGTAATTTAAATTTCATATACCTGAAAAAAAAAGTTACTGAGAATGTTGAGGAAGACAAACTAAATATTTCCAATGAAAATGAAAATGAGAAAAAATAGATTAATCAAGATTCAGATGAATCATTTAATGAGGAGAGTGATGTTGGAAGAGAAATTGTAAAATTTAGTTCATTATAAAAACATTTTGAGAAAAAAAATATTATTAGGATTTTTAAGATTGTAGTTTAGACAAGAATAGGGATGAAATTATAAAGTCAGACATCACAAATTTTACAAATTAACCCATAATAAGTTTCATAAGTAGTGGAATGAAAATAATGGGATGATTCTATGAATGAAAAGTTTCATAATATTGGAAAAAACACATGGGAACTCATTATAGGACAACAAAAATATTTATTTAAAAAAGAGTTGTACATAAATAAGTTAGAAGAGCATGGAGAAGATTAAAGAAAAAATAAACACTTGTATGAAAAGGTTATAAATAGATTGAAGAATTAGATTTTGAAGAACCATTTTTCCCAGTTACAAGAGTTGAAACTATTAGAATGTTTCTATAAGTGGTTCCATGTCAAAATTACAATTATTTTTAGATTGATGTAATGTCCACATTTTCTAAATGGTGAGACTAAATATGAATTTTACAATGAATAACCATGTTAATTTATACATGATGAAGAAGAAAGAAATTTTTTTAATTTAAGAATATGTATGGGGTGAAATAATCACCTTGTTCATGGTATTCAAAACATGATATTTAATTGAGAATGTTAAATTTTTATAATGGAAAAGTTGATAGAAACTGATATGTAAAATATATAAACATTGAAACCCTAATTTTAATTTTTTATATAGATGATATTATTATTTTGGGGATAATGAATTTTTTTTTTGAGGAAATGAAGATGGATTTGAAATTTCAATGCTAGGAGAACTAACTTCCCTCCCAAGATTACAAGTTCAATAAAAAGAAAAAATAAATTTCTCTATCTCATGAAAAGTATTCTAGTTAATAGTTAAAGAAGTTTGAGATGAAAATATCAAAATAAGTTGAAAATCCATTTTTAGTGAGCATCATGTTTTTTAAAGATAAATCCTGAAAAGTGTGAAATGGAATGATTTTTGAAAACTAATAAGAAGTATTCTATATCCCACAACCTCATGTGATGATATTTTTTATGATGTATCTTTATGTTCTAGATATTATAGTGATCCGAAAGAGTCTCATCTATTGGAAGAAAATACAATTATAAGATACGTTAATGAAAAAAACATAAAATGGGATTTTATTTAAAATAAGACAGAAAATAATCATTAATGGTTATACTAATACAAATTGGGTTGGTGATTACTATGATATAAAATCAACTTTAGGAGGAAAAGTTTACTTGGGACAATGTTGTGTGAGTTAGAATAGTAAAAAATAGAGCTCAATAACTTTATCACAGTAAAATTAAGATATCTTGCTACTATAATTTCTTTTACTCAAATGTTGTGGATGAAAATTTAGTTGGAATATTTGAAATTTTATGTTTGGAAAACATGGATAATACATGGTGGTAATCTGAGTATAATTGATCTTTCTAAGAATACTATCCAACATTAATGATCAAAACATATTGATATCAAGGATTAAACTCTATGTTCAGACTCCACCATTTAATAAGTTTCAATGAAATAAAAAAATTCTAATATTTTCACAAAAATGTAATTCCCAGAGAAATATTTTAAGAATCAAGGCTGAAACTCTATGTTCAGACTCCACTATTTAATTCCAAAACATCATAAAACTTCACCCACCATGATTTAGATTATTTCAATAAATGAGTAAAATATTCACAAAATTACCCTATAGATCAAAGGTTTTAATTTTATTACTTAAATTAATCTAAATCTATGGAAATCATAAAATGGGGGATAGAAGAAAAACGTAGCGAACAGAATAAAATTAAGTGGGGGGGTTATCTTAACAGGGTATAAAATTTATTATCACCGTGGAATTAAATTACATAAAAACATTACTTTACCAAGTAGTGTGGTGTCAGGACACTCTCTTTTAATAATTTTTTTGGTTTTGAAAATGTTCAAAATGTTTCAAAAACATTTCAGTGTGAAAAAAAATTATGAGCTAAAAAATTGGTTAATTAGATTTGTTAAACAAGACAACAGGTGAGATTAAATATTTTTTGTTATTTTTTGTTTTAATATAGTTTTATTTTTTAAAAAAATAACCCTTTTGTAAAATAATTTTTTTAATTAGGAGAAATATGTGTTGGGGAATATTTATAACATTTTTTGATGAATAGTTGCTATGAATTGTAATAAAAAACTTCCAACATTTCTAGTGATAAAATTCATGACATTAGAGTAATATCATAGGAAAATGAAGTTTCTAGGTTGTAATTTGTTTAAAATAAATAAGCTCAGATGTTGTTGAGAAAAATACTTTTTACTGAGATGAAAAAGAGTTGTTTGATGAAGAAAATATGACTGTTGAATAAAACATTTTTTCAAGAGAAAACTTGTTCACTAAAGAAAAAAAATTACTAAATAAAAGTTGTTCACTGAAGATTATAAAATTTGTTATTTCAGAATGTTTTGAAAGTTAGAAAGATAAGAAATTTACAATGTAAGTCAGATAATGATTTTTTATTCTTATAGGTTCCTAAAACATCATGGAGAAGTAATGATACAAGATGATGTTTGTAAAATGGAATAGATGTGTGTAATTATGACGTTTCCAAAATTTGATGTTCTTCTCCACATATGTTCTAATGGACATAGGATTTGTAATTAAATGGGACATTCTAACAGACTAAGAATTTCAATAAGAGTCATAAGTTCCATAAAACTGAGAATTTATAACGAACTAAGAAGTTATATTAAACTTAGAAGTTATAATAGAATTAAAAGATATAATGGAATGAAAATATCTGATTGAATGGGAAGTTATAACAGACTAAGAATCTCTAATAGAATGAAAATTTATACCAAACTAAGAAGTTTTATCAGACTAATAAACTCTATCAAACTGACAAGTTCTATCAGACAGAGAAAGTGAAAGAAATATGATGTTGTACAGGTTGTGGTGGAATTGTTGCTGGAAAGTGATTGAATATTTTAAAGTCTTTAGAAGATGCAATCATGTTGGAAAGCTTTTTATGTTTTCCTAGATCATCAAATTATGTAATTTTTTTGTTTTTCAATTAGGAAAAGAGTTCCTAAATGAAAAATATAGTTTTGGACTGAGTTTTTTGAACTATGGTTTCTTATTTATTATTGAGAATTTGATAATATTCTCTGGTGAATTCAAGAAAATTCTATAAGACACTATAATTGATGATAAATTGTGAATCAGACAATATGAAGTTAAAATGGATGATAAAGTTAGGATTTCAGAATTTTGGTGAGTGATAAAGCCATTTCATTTTCCCATATTTACTATTTCTTGAGAACTAATAAATATTTCCATAAAGTATATTTTAATTAGAAACTATTCACCCATGTGAAAATGAGATATTACTCTAGATAATAGGTGTCATATTTGATTTTCCCAACTAAAGTTGTTTTGTGTCAAAGAGGTGTTTTGAAAAAACTGTTATGATTAGATGATTAGACTAAGGAATGTTGAGATTACTGAGTAGATTTTATCAGATTGAGAGAATCGGTTTAATTTTTGAGAAGAATTATTAAAAGAATAGGTTTTTTAATTAGATAGAATAGAATTTGATATCATATATAGATTGAGAAAAGTTTAATCAGACTGAGATTATATAATAGAAGAAATCCGAACCAAGTACATCAGATAAAGTTTCCAGATAGATATCTTGTGTAGAAAAAATCATTGATAATAATTTTATTTTGTGGCTCAAATATTTGTAAGAAAATTTTTGTAAACTGATAGGATAAAATATAATTATTCCTATCATGGGATTGAATATGTCTAGTTGGAGTTCAAATAAATTTTATTCACTTCATTATATTGAATTTCTATATACCCATGGGAGTGGATATGGAAAGGATATAAGTTCTCGCATTGAGTATGAACATTATAAATATTGTGTTCCATGTTTTCTTTCCTATTTCTATATTCATTTGAGATTACTAAAAGTTAATAAGGAACAAACTTTAACAATTTACAAGTCTTAAGTTTCCTAATGTTGAAATTAGTAAAAAAAGGAAACAACTAATGAACCCCCCCCCCCACTCAAGGGTTCATTTTCTACAAGACTGAACTTCTGTGACATATTATTTTTCTCATAACATAATTTTTAGAGTTCATATTGGGATTGGGATAGAGAAAACCCTAATGATTTAACCTATTATCCAATTTCAAAGTGGTAGTCCTTATAATGAAGACGTGTACCACTCGATGCCATCTTTTATCCTTTCTATTTTCTTTATAGTGTGGCAATTGTCATTTTTTTACTACTAATTTAATATCTATATTATAATGGTAAAAAATTATAATTTTATTTTAAATTATCATGATTTTGTTTTAGATCAATATTAAATGTGAAAAAAAATTAATTATAATCTTTAATTTAAAGTAAAAAAGTGATAATTACTCCAATATCAGGGTGTTACATACTTCACATGTCATTTACCTTCATGGAGGATCACATAACATGTCTATCATCCAAATATATAATATCATCTTATGTACATAATTTTAAGGGACACACCTCTCTTAGTCTATCTAAATCGAGGGCCCAAATTTCATACTCATCATGTTAAATGAAAAAATCTTATCTTGGATAAAGTCCATCTAAAAGTATGATCAACAATATACTCAACCACCCTTGTTTTATTTGAGTCAACATGTATACATAGATAAGTAATGGATCAATTTATGAAGGTTTTTATTCTTGTTATCTCTCTATTCATTGGTTGTGGGGACCCAAATATGATTAATATTGACATAGAAAACCAAATATAACATGTATAACGTGACACGTTTTATGCATATTATGTCATCCAGTGCATAAAAACACCAATTTTGACCTCATGAGAAAATTATGTATCTCTGTAATAGAATCCTCAACATTATAACCTTAAAAGTTTTGGATAACCTATAACACACCATGATAAACATCTGTTAGGGACAACTCAATGTTTTTATTTGATAGTTCAATTATCATTACACTTCCCAAAATCTATATCAATATATACAGTTATATATCCAACATGTTAAAATGATAAAGTGGAATTTTTCTTCTAATATGATACATTTTAATATCCTTAATCCTTTTAAGGGAATATAACAATCCCAAAATAAGCACAAATGAATCATATCATATATGATAAACTGCAAGACCATACTTATATATACAATAATTTTGAGGATTTGTGGACACATTAAATCTGTATGTAATACCTTCCATGTGTCTATATGAACATCTAATAAAACTCCCGCACTAATTTATTTTAGTTTGTTACACCTATGAAGTAAGATAATTTTAATAATGGTGAGATATAGTAAGTATATTCTCATTGTTCAAATTTTTAAAAATAATAAAACTCTATAACTTCATGAGATTAGTTGTTATAATGTCAACTATTATTATCTATGTTTAACTCTTTCTAAGTTCATCATAATAATTCTTTGAACCACTTGGTTGGAATTTCCCTTGGAATCTATATTAAATAATGTAACCATTTACATTATATATTTAACAATACATCCTAAAACCATTTACGAAAAATAAAAAGAAATTAACCTTGTTATGTTTTTTAATATATCTCTTTTAGATTTTTATTTACCACAACACAAAAAAAAATTTAGGATATCAAGTGAATTTCAACTTAATCTTGAACTATTAAAATTATTAACTTTGAAATTATCTATTTCCAAACATATTCTCACTAGTCTCTTAGACACAAAATTCATTTCACTATATCTTTTTAAGGTGAAAACCCAATTTTTGTTAAGTAAATAACAATAATTTTTTAATGGGAATATTTAATAAATAATATAATATTATTATATGGTATTATATGTATTTGAAAAAACTAATTTGAAATTTTTTTATCCTTGTATTAATTTCCCTAAGATCCCTAGGATTCAACAACCCTAACTGGCTCCTTGAAAAAGCATTGTTAACATTTTAAACTATATTTTCTCCTAGTTTAATCATTTACTAAATTGTTCAATAAATAAAAAATATAATTCCAATACATCATATAACAATCCATATATTGTTAATATTTTGATAATATTAGGTAAAAACTATCATAAATGATAATAGGATGAAATACCTAACTATAAAATCTATTTTTTAGTCTCCCTTAAAGAAATTTATAGAATTAAAAAATCTTAAATATGTGCAACAATAACACCAATATCATATCATTCAAAAAATTATTGTTTACACTATCTTTTCTCGAGATAAAATGACAAAAATACACATCTTATAAAAATTTTATCAAATATTCAAGAATATAATTCATTAATACAATAACCCATTTTCCCCATTAATTGAAGGAATACTTTTTTAAATAATATTTTATTATTTTACATATTATGATATATTTTATATTTACAACACATGTAAAAAAAATTTAATATCATATATATGTTAGATTAAAATAATTTAATTATATAAAATTTATTCTTGATATTGACTCTTCACTAGGATTATTCCAACCCTTTAGTTAATCGAGAAAATTTCTTTCTGAATATCAACTATTCCTATAATGAAAATATTTCTTATACATTTTATTTTTCATATTAACAATTATTGTGGAATCTACATGACATAATTTCATTACATTATATAAAAAACCTTTAACTTTCTATTTTTTCCCATCAATATGGTACTTGATCCAAGATTGATAATTTTCTTGTCAGATGTCCTCAACATATTAATGGGATAAGTAAAAAGTTTACACAGTCATTCATATTATAATTCATAAAAATTGTCACAACCATTCTTGTAGTGAGTAGAGAATGAAATCTGAGGCTAATTCAAGCTCAATTAGTGAACATAGACTCTGTAAATAAATTACATACCCAATAATATTGAGTTAATGAGTGTTTATTGAATTTAATTAAGTAATTTTCTAACAAAAAAATAGTTCTTTACAGTTCATATCATTCATTCCTAGATTTTTCTGGATAAATTCTTTTGGGGTCATCTATCATTTTATAGTCATCCATGTTCTTATATGTCATTTAAAATATAGAATCCATGGTAACATGAATCAATATGAGTAATTTTATGAATATTTTGGATTCTTATTGAAGGAATATAAATTATTTTGTTGAACATGTTCACCCATTGGTTTCTTATAAAGTGTTTGTTCCAATACATGAAACATTCATTCTTGTTTGAGAATAATCCTCAATTTGTGATTCTGATCAAGGAATCTACTACCACTAAGTTTCTACTAATCTATCATTTATCTCAACATTAAGTCAATAACAACCCAAGATTTTCATACATAGACATTACATACTTTTTGAAGAATATTTATCACATTATATAATCACATTCCCGAAAACTGTAATAGTTTAATTCATTCGGTAACATAGAAACATAAACCCTTATACATAACTGAGATATGTTATCTCCCACAACATTCTGAATTACTAAAACCCTATTTGGACATATAATATATAATACATATTTTTATAACTCATGGAAAGGTGACATAATAAAGAGTGGGTTTAAGTGCAAAGTATGGATAAAAAGGGAGATGGATATGCATTACATGAACATAAGGGTACAAGAACATGAACATAAAATTTAAAAACGATACCCTTCATATTAGAGATAATAATCAGTATTCATGGAGTAAAGATTGGAATCTCACAAGACATGATTCATAAGAGAATAAAATAACCTAATCCATGAGATCATAAGATAATAAATTTTTGTCATACACATAAGAATAGAAAATTATTTTCATAGTAGTCAACGATCACTACCAAGACCATCAATCAGACCAATTACCTTTCTAAATTGGGTTCAATATGAATTATAGCCTTCAATTATTTAATAGGTTTCACTTCTATTTTACTAGAATTCCTGTTGTACCATTCCCTTAACTAGTCATCCTGAGCTAAGATTTCCATTTGGTTCTTCACTGATCATCAAACATATAGGTTTTAAATTTTACTCTTTTCTCCACATGAGTCACTACGTGATCACATATTATTTGGATAGAATCAATAAATAACACATTTGCCTCTATCCCACCCTCTCTAGTGAACATAAGAGGGTTTTCAACTGGAAATTTTAGGAAAATTCATAAATATTCCACAAATACATCCTTCAGTATCATTCCATAAACGGTATCAATCGAGCATTTTTATCATAGAAATTATCTTTTTCCACCTCCCCCCTGAACTCTTAGGGCCCCTTTCCCCCTACTAGAGGTGTATTCCTAGTAATGTCAACCTATCGCCCAACCAAAAAAATCATCATTGAAGAAGGTATCTAAATTTCTAGACACAGGTCTTAAGACACATAATACATCATTGACACATATACACAGCATACTATCAAATTAATACATAACCAAAAATTTGGTAAACACTCCCCTTTGGAAAAAACCACTACACTATCACTACCCTCAATCAACCATAACCCGAGCCACAACTAACACAACGTAAACCGCTTTCATATTCATAAGTTTCACATTAGATCCCTTTTTTAATAATTTCAAATTTCTATGTTTCAAAATCTTTTAAAAATGAAAAATCTATTTCTATGAACCATTTCTTTTAAATCACACAAATACAGAACTTCATTTTCTTATCCCATAACTCAAACATTACCTTTGTTTCCATACGTTCCTAAAATGATTCATGTCACATATATTCTTGAGTGTCTATAATGATCCATACATATATATATCTCATTCTATTCTGGTCCATGAGTAAAATTTTAGAAAATAATAACATCACACAACAAGTGCATCATCCAAGGAGTGAAAACAATTAACTATAACAACAAACATTAAGAAAAATAATCCCCCCCATGGGTACTTGGGGTTTCACCCCACACTTGTGTTAGCTTCTCCCATGCTTGATCTCATAAAAAATTCTCAACTCATCCTAGTATCATTTTTATAACTCCAAAATAATAAAAAAGACAAAAACAAACCCCCATGTGATGCCACTTTAAAACATTCTGACCCTGGTGAAGCATATGAGTGCCTCTATCTGATTCATTACATGATTTAAATCACACCTCCCCATATGCTAGAGGCTTACAAGTAGAATAGAGGGTCTAGTAAGTCATGTAGGGATACTAAACCCTATTACCAAAGTATAAAAAAATATAAATCAATTGAAAAAGAAGAAAAAATAAAATACAAAATAACTAATAAAGACCAAACATCACCTGAAAATCCCACAAAAGGGTAAATGACCAAAAACCAAAGTAGTAAACATGTAATTCCATATATGTGTCAATTGTTAAATGAAAATACAAAATAATCAAATACTAAAAACTCACAAGAAATTCTGGACATCATGTCTTGTTCCCTCATCCATGCTTCATCCCAAATCCAACTCAGTCACCTAACATAGTGAACTTTCCCTTATCATGTCCTATAAAGATGGAGTGTACCTGGACACCAATCAGTAGCCAGAGTATGGTGTGAGTAAAACATAGTAGGCCACCACAAATAGACTCTAAAATAATATCTAATCTAAAATAGTTCATATAGTTTTACAAAGAATAAATGTCAAAATGAAAAAATTAAATAGGGTTCAAATTTATTATTATTTAGTTAACCACATTGACCCTCTGGTTCATGGTGAAGCCTAAAGAAATCAAATATACTTCAGCCTATCCTGGTGTCTGAACCATACACCATGGAGATTTTAAAATTTATTCATTCATGTATTACTTTAATTAATTATTTCCAATTTTATTTATGTACTAGGGAGAGTTAATATGGTTACCATTGTTATAGATGCATGGAGCATTGGTCCAACATAATTATCATGGCTACCTAAAGAATCAATATGACACCAATATAATATGAACCTAGAGTATTAGTCTAGCATGAAAATATTGAGTACATGGAGCATCATTCCAACACTAATTAATAGGTATGCATCAGGGGACAACAGTATCATTATGGAACCCCATGGATGAGTAGCATCAGTCCAACACCCACATATAGTTATTCATATATATATATATATGAGTTAAACCTTATTAAGACCTCTTTCTAACCATTCTCACCATGGTGTGCCATTTCTTTTATCAAATAAAAACATGGTTCATTACATTTAACATGAGAAACAAATGTGAAATCCATCATTAATCCATTGATCATCAATTACTACACAAATCATTGACCATTAATGTTATTCCAATCAAACCTTTGAATCTCATTATAAAATCCTAAGTCAAGGATTGAATCTAATTTCATAAACACACAATTTCAATTTTTACATTTCATAATTATAAATTTATGGAAATTGATACACCCCATGTGGTTCTATTTAGCCCAGTCATACAATATCAAATGGATCTAATAGGATTTGAGAAGGGTCTCTCAATTCAAGGGAATTCAATTCATTTTTTTAATTTAAAAGGAATTTCATGATATGGAAATGAAATTATACAATTAAATACAAGATATAGGAATCAAAACTATTTTAATAATCATATAGACCACCTAGCGTAGGTTCATTGTTGAATTCTCACCCAACCTTAGCCCTTAATTGGATATAGAATGGCTAAAAATAGAGAAAATATCTACAAAATTCATGATCTGGGAATGAATCAACTTTCCATGAATTTATCCAACACAAAAATATCATAATTAACATCATAGAACATGTATCTATCCAAAACAATATTAAATGTATGTTTTTGGGAAAGAGAAGAAGAAAAATCTCATAGCAGTAGCCAAGAATAGAGACTTAAAAATGAATCTGGATCACTAAATATATTTGAATCGCTAATAAATTTCCTTTGGATAAAAGTGAATTTCCTCTCATGCATTGGGATAAAAATGTGTTCATAAATCTAAGAGGTTCGGTGGAAAATTAGGCCTTTAGATCAAAATTCAGATTTGATATAAAGACCCAGAAATTCCAAGGAAAATTTTTTCTTAATTTCTTTGGAATTTTACGAGTATGCGGTTTCTGACGGCACCTAATTCTGAGGCCTGGTGTTCCCGGAACCAATTTTCGAAGTTTAGCTCGGGTACATTTATTGAACGAACGAGCGGGTTTTTCTAACTTTTGAACCGGTGCTCGGAATCGAAATCTGAGGGCACCGATGAAACTGTAGCGCCAGTAATTGCTTAAGAGTACCTTTATCGAATATGCTTTTGCTTGGAAGGAGTTGTTAAAAATCGTGGTTTAAATAAAAAAGGGAATAAAATTTGTGATACAATTTTATTTCTTACCTAGTTGGTTTTAACCTACGTGTGGGAGTTGGGGAGAAAGCCTCTAGTTACTAACTACCTTAGTGAGGATGAATGTGTGGTGGGGCCCACACGAACCCCACCCTTTCACATTCCCCATAACTCCCTAACTCCCCCTTTATTTTGTAACTCACCCACTCTCACTCATTAATGAAGTTAATTAATTGATTCTTTTAATTCAAATATTTTTGAATTCATCTCTCCACATTTAATCTATGTGTTGTCACTTTATGAGTGATCACCCTTGGGTTTAGTGCCATAAAAATAATAGATAGAAAACTCTATTATTTTTGGGGGATTATTTTCTTGGTGGAGAGCTAAGGAGGAGAAGGAGAGGAGGGAGAGCATTCCTCCAACGACGAAGAAAGTTCTCGACAAAGAATGGAAATCCACTCTTCTCTTCCTCTGCATCAAGGGAGAAGTCGCCGACCGCGGTGATCATCGCCAACGACAACGTGCCTTCCTACTTCATCTCCTTCGTTGATGAACGCTACGTCTCCAAAGAAGGACATCGACTTGCCGGTCCCAGAATTCTCCATCCACTTCCTCTTCCGCGACATGGAAGGAGATGTCAACCATGGAGACCGACGCCAAAAAATATGTTCTTCTTCTTCTTCCGACATCGAAGAAATCGATACCATTCTTCCACGACACCCGACGACAGTTATGTTCGACTTCTGCGACTCGACGATGTGCGATGTCAATTTCTAGGTATGGGGTTTCCGTATATAATGTTTATGCGAATTATACCAGCGTGCGTGGGTATTTAATTTCAGAGTGTTCGTATAATTTATTTTGAACAAATTATACCCTCGTCAATGATTAAAATCATGTGTTTAAATGTTTTCCATTTGATAACACCTAACGCGGAGGGCGCGGGCAGAACAAACATGGCCCGACAACCCTCTGCAGCTAGTTTATTGATGTGTGGATCGACGGGTGATGACGAAGTGGGCCGCAAAGACGTTTTGAACACTTCGTAGTAATCTACGGGTCCTGTAGTGACCGTAGGCGCATACGGATGGAGGAACGGACCACCGGTGCACGTCCAGTGGTCCGCGGAGAGAAGCGGTGGCACGCCACCCCAGCGTAGCGGCACAGGCGACCGGCGGCGGCGGCGCACCGCCGGAGGAGACCGTCGCGGCTGAGCGGCGGCGCACCGGAACGGCTAAGCCATTCTGGGTTTAGGGGGAGGTGTGGAAATTAAGCCATGCCGTTTTGGTCAACCGGGGGGACAACACCCCCCTCCACTCTTTGCTGGCCACGTGGGTCGCGCCCGCGCCTGGCTAACCGGCCGTGCCGGGCCGGGCCTCCCGCGCGGGGCCGGGCCGGGCCGCGCCGGACAAGCCACGCCAGCTGGGCCAAGCCACGCCCTAATGGGCCGAACCCAGACCCGGGTCGGGTATCCCCAGATCGGGCCGACCCAGGGGAGTATCGGGCTGGGTCGGACCGGGCCCGAACCCCCTATTTTCTGACAGATCTGTTCAAATGCCCATAACATGGCATACAGACCTCTGATCGACGCACTGTTAGTTGTGATGCGATCCTTGGATCGAGATGGTCTTTTCGGTATTTTACACTCAAGGTTTCAGAGAACATTGGGTACGGCCAGGTTGGTTCCAACCCGAAACCAACCGAGCCCGCGGAGCGGAAACGCTAATAACATGAGTTCCGGACGTCCGATTGACATGCCGTCGACCTTGTTGGATTCCTCTTAATGAGATGGAACTTTTGGAATACTTCACCTGAGGTTTGGATGCACTTGGAGTAAGGCCGGGTTGGATTGTACCCGAAATCCAACCAGGCCCTTGGAATGGAAAAGCCGATAATTTTCAGACCGGACGACCGTTTGACAAACTGTCAGCGGCGTTGGTAATCACGTTGAGAAATAGTCCCAATGAGTATAACCTATGAGAGTTCGGGGAACATTTTAGATGCGGTCGGGTTGGTTCGTACACAAAACCAACCGGGCCCCTGGGACGAAAAGGCTAATAACTCACAGACCGGGTGTCTGATTGACGCGCCGTCTGTTGCGTGGAGACCCCTATGACGAGGTGGTCCTTTGAGATAATTTTTCATGGGACTTGTGATACATGGAGTATAGACCTGTAGCTCGTGGTGCAGACACTCCCGGAGACGAACATACAGAGTATAGAGACCGTGTAGCTGGCTGAGACCTAACGACTACTTGAGCGACTCGACATGGAGTGAGTCGACTAGCCTAGTGGACGGAGCACTACTATGTATGGGTGCAGACGCATGGCGGATTGAGAACTACTGTGTTTTGGTGCAGACCTGCGGTACTCAACAGAAGGAGTACCTCTCCAGGCTATTAGGGGGTGCGCTAATGTGTTTGGGTGGCAGACCCCGGTGGGAAGCACTACTGTGTTTGGGTGGCTGACCCGCGATACTCGACAGGAGGAGTACCTCAGTAGTCTTAGGTTAGTAAGGATTACCTCGTAGTCGTGACAGGATCACTGTACTCGTTAGATACGGAGCTCTTCATCAGTTACAGTTTTGATAATGAAAATCCTAGTTTGAGCTGAGTCTATGACCTTTGTGTTTACCTCATGATTGAGATGGGTCACTTGATAACTTAGGTATATGTATGGGAATATACCTAGGTAGTGGTTATCAGTTGATTTCATAACCTTTGTGTTTCCTCGTGATTGATATGGGTTACTTGATAACTTAGGTATAAGTATGGGCTTATACCTAAGTAAGGGTTATCTGTTGAGATCCTTCTTTATGGTTATCCTTGTCGGATTTAGTGAGAACATGAGGGTCTCGGGGTCCCTACTGAGTATCGCATACTCACCCATGCATGGGTTATTCCCGCACCTCGTTGAGTTGGTTGCAGACGACGGGCAGCGCTGACAGAGGTCGAGTGTTCGAGGACTGGACGGTACCCAGAGGTGGACCACATGACAAGTCAGTATCCAGAGGTGGACTTCACAACGAGATGATACTCGGAGGAGGTTGAAGGGTGAGAGTTTTGTGGAGGCTATATGTACCTACCCTTCAGGTAGGATCCGTGGTGGACAATCTAGGAGCTGCGCTATCTGTTCCTCCCCTTCAGGTGGGATCCGAGGTGGAGGAACTAGGAGTTACTTCTATTCTTCCAGCTGCTTGTCTTTTCTGTTGTACTTTCGTTCAATTTTAGTTGTACTTTCAGTTGGGTTTGTATCATGGCCCATTTACTTTTAATAACTTTCTTTTTTACTTAGTGCATTACTTCCTCTGTGGAGTTTTGTTTACTTTTATAAAGGCAATGCCTTCCCAGTTATCGAGATTTACGTCTTTGGTGCTAGTCGCCAGCCCCTGGCCTATGGAAGGCGGGATTGAGGTAGTCACGGCACGGGCCCCAAGTATGGGTCATGACAAATTGGTATCAGATGATTCAGTTCTACCGCAGAACTTATAACTCTGATATTTTATTTCTGTGAAGCAATAGTGTTAAGAGTACCAAGTGTGGTTTTCAGTTCAGGGAGTCCAGTGTTGGTGCGGGCGGCCAAAGAATTCATACACCAGGACCCTGACTACTGATTTCTGACTCAGTGCACAAAAACACAAATTACGTGTGTGTTTTCAAAGTTTTTCCCCTTAAAACAGCTCAAACCAGGTCAGCTCACTAGGTATAAAACGTTTGACCGTGTCACATCTGTTTCTTTCAGGAGGCCTTGTCATGGACGATCAGCTAGAACCCGGAGAGATATACATACTGACAGCCTACCGAGCGATGAGGCTTCGGTACAGGGCCCTCTTACAGCTGAGACACCAACAGAGGCACTAGCAGTACTACCATATGTTGGGCCACCGATGCCACCAGCCCCAGCAGTAGGCGATGCACACCTCTTGAGCACGCTGGACGAGTTCCAGTGTGAGAGGCCACCCAGGTTCCGGGGAGAGATGGACCCACAGGTGGTTGAGGATTGGATGGAGGCTGCTGTGAGAGTCTTCAGGATAGTGGGTACACCAGCGGACTTCATGATGATCGTTGCTGCTAGCCTCCTTCAAGCAGTAGCAGGAAGATGGTGGAGTTGGATGCTCCATTATTGCGATGAGAAGACCTTCACATGGGGATACTTTGAGACCTTTATCAGGGTGGAGTTTTTACTAGTGTCTCTACACCCCGAGCGTGTTCAGGAGCTGCTGCCCTCTCCGCATGATTTTCTATCAGTAGCCGAGTCATCTGTAGGCAGTAGACAGATGATGCAGAGGTCCAAGAGGACCAGACCAGTAGATGGGAGATCTCGGGTTACAGGATCGGCAGTGCGGGGCACTCGGGGTGGGGTCATAGCTAGGCGTGCCAGAAACGGACACTGTTTCTCCTGTGGTAGGAAGGGTCACATGGAACGTGACTGTCTGACTCCCCGCACAGTTTATCTGCATGCATTGGAGGAGCCAACAAGACAGAAGCAGCGGCGGGTTCTTGAGCAATAGCCGAGCAGTGGACAAGGCAGTAGAGCTCTGTAAGCATGTGGACAGGAGTGGAACTAGTGGATACTTTTTTGACACTTGTACTTCTAGTTCCTTGTTGTTGTTTTATTTGTGTCTTTGTACTATGAGATTCAATAATAAAAAAGACACTTATCTTCGTGAGGTTTGCTTTCCTGTCCTTTTGTTTGGTTGATACTGAGAGGTCCCGATTAAAACTGTTGACTTGACCCTCACGTTGGAGATTTCTACTAGAGGAGACCCAGTGACCTCACACTGATGCCGACAGTGTGACTCGACCCTTGGAGGTGAGAGTGACAGTTTGATCTCTTGGAAGTAATGTCGAGGCCTTACGACGTCATCCATGGAATGAATGCATCATTCATGTCAAGATTGACTGTATTAGGCAATGGGCATGGTTCATCTAGAGGATGAGACCAAATTTCTATTTTCAGTAAAGGAGAAATCTTAGCAGCTCTTATAGATCGTAGGTAAAGAAGGTGCAGATCATCCAGGAGCAGATGAAGACTGCACAGTGCAGTAAGAAATAGGAAACTGGCACAAGTCTTAGAGACTCGGGCATGTTAAATGTTTCAAGAATAGGATGCATTAAGGAGATATGAGTCTGCGAAGTAGCAGACATGGAGGCAGAGCTAGGAGAGCAGCATGAGGTGGTGTACATTTCAACATGCTACAACCACCCGCCTTAGTTGTCCCCGCCAGGCTCAGGGAGCTGGAGGGAAAGGGAAGAGTGTGGTTGCATGAGGTCAAGGAGTGTGAACCAATGGCTCTAAAAATGATTCAAGGGACAGTCTGTGTCCACCACTAGCTTCTATAGCAATAGACGTTGATATGAATCATTCCTTCCTTCCACGAATCTTGTCCCAGACATAGAGTTTCCGGTAAGCCGTAGACTTAACCCTCACATCTGGAGATACCTTGGGAGGAGACTTGATAATCACACATATGCTGACAGTGTGGTATGACACTCGAGGCGAGAGTTTCGGTTGGAATCTCTTGGTGGTAGCGTCGAGGCCTTACAATGTTGGTCTCAGTATGGATTGGATTCATAGTTCATGCTCAAAATGACTATATTAGGAAAAAAGGTTGTGGTTTAACTACAACGTCGGGATGGGTTTTCCTTGGTCAGCGAAAAGGGAAACCCCTGGCAGCATAGGATAATCTCATGCATAGGAGGGTTTGGACAATCACTCTTGGGTCAACCGACCTAACCCTCGTGGCAGCAGGAGCTTTGTGTTTCAGTTATAATCAGTAAATGGAGGCCTCTAGAGTTCGAGGATGGTGATCACGTCCTCATACGTGTCTCACATCGACGAGGTTTACGGAGATGTGGAAAAGGCGACAAGTTATCTCTGAGGTTCAACGGACCTTTCTAGGTCCTCAACAGGGTAGGCGAGGTGGTTTATCGCTTGACCTTTCCACCTCAGTTGCACCAGGTGCATGATGTCATCCATGTATCTCAGATGAGGAGATACGTGCATGATCCTTCACACATCATCGACCTCAGGAAGTAGGATGTCGATGGAAGGGAGACATTCATGGAGGTTTCAGTGGGGATCGAGGATCGACAAGAGCGGATCCTACGTAGACGGCCGATTCCTCGGGTGCGCTTTCACTAGCAGTATGGGAATATCCAGGTGAGCACATGGGAGCAGAAGGCTCAGCTGCGTGCTCAGTACCACTTTTGTTTCCCTAGATTGTGTTATAACTTTACGGGGACGTAAAACCCTGAGGTGGTAGTAAGGTAATGACCATGAAATTTCAAGGAAATTATTTTCTTAATTTCTTTGGAATTTTACGAGTATGCGGTTTCTGACGGCACCTGATTCTGAGGCCCGATGTGCCCGAAATCAATTTCCGAAGATTAGCTCGGGTACGTTCAGTGAACGAACGAGCGGGTTTTTCTAAATTTTGAACCGGTGCTCGGAATCAAAATATGATGGCACCGATTAAACAGCATCGCTGGTATTTTCTTAAGAGGACCTTTACCAAAAATTCGTTTTCTCAGAAGGAGTTGTCAAAAATTGTGGTTTAAATAAAAAGGGGAATAAAATTTGTGATACAATTTTATTTCTAGCCAAGTTGGTTTTAACCTACGTAAGGGAGTTGGGGAGAAAGCCACTAGTTACTAACTACCTAACTGAGGTTGAATGTGTGGTGGGGCCCACACAAACCCCACCCCTTCACATTCCCAAAAACTCTCTAACTCCCTCCTTATTTTGTAACTCACCCACTCTCCCTCATTAATTAAGTGAATTAATTTATTCTTATAATTCAAATCTTTTTGAATTCATCTCTCCACATTTAATCTATGTGTGGCCACCTTATGAGTGATAACGCTCGGGTTTTGTGCCATAAAAATAATAGAGAGAAAACACTTTTATTTTGGGGGGCTTATTTTTTTGGTGGAGAGCTAAGGAGGAGAAGGAGAGGAGGGAGAGCTTTCCTTCAATGATGAAGAACGTTCTCGACAAAGAACGGCCATCAACTCTTCTCTTCCTCCGCATCAAGGGAGAAGTCCCCGACTGCGGTGATCATCACCAATGACAACTTGCCTTCATACTTCATCTTCTTCGTTGAAGAACGCTATGTCTTCGAAGAAGGACATCGACTTGGCGGTCCCTGAATTCTCCATCCACTTCCTCTTCCGCGACAAGGAAGGAGACGACGACCGTGGAGACCGACGCCAACAACAACGTTCTTCTTCTTCTTCCGACGTCAATGGAGTTGATACTTTTCTTTTGCGACACCCGACTACTGTGATGTTTGACTTCCGCGACTTGACGACGTGTGACGTCAATTTCAAGTTAGGGGGTTTTCGTATATAATGTTTATGCGAATTATACCCTTGTGCTGGGTATTTAATTTCATAGTGTTTGTAAAATTTATTTTGAATAAATTATACCCTCATAAATGATTAAAATCATGTGTTTAAATGTTTTCCATTTGATAAAACCTAACGTGGAGGGCGCGGGCCCAAAAAACACAGCCCGACAACCCTCTGCAGCTTGTTTATTGATGTACGGATCGACCGGCGATGACGAAGCGGGCCGCAAAGACGTTTTGAACCCTTCGCAGTAATCTACGGGTCCCGTAGTGACCATAGGGGTAGACCGTTGGAGGAACGGATGACCGGTGCGTGTCCGGTGGTCCGCGGGGAGAGGCGTCGGTGTGCCGCCCCAGCGTGCCGGTGGCGGCGACCGGTGGCGGTGGCGCGCCGACGGAGGAGATTGCCGCGGCTGAGCTACGGTGGATCAGAACGGCTAGGTCGTTCCGGGTTTAGGGGGAGGCATGGCAATTAAGTCACGCCGTTTCGGTCAACATGGGGGAAAGCACCCCCCTCCGCTCTTCCCTGGCCATGCGGGTCACGCCCGCGCCCGGCCAACCGGTCGCGCCAGCGGGACCGGCCGCGCCGGGCCGGGCCTCCCGCGCTGGGCTGGACCCCTGCGCTGGGCCGGGCCGCGCCGGTGGGCCCGGGCCACGCCCTAATGGGCCAGACATAGACCCAGGTCGGGTCGACCCATGGGGGGTATCAGGCCGGGTCGGACTGGGCCCAAACCCCCTATTTTCTGACAGATCCGTTCAAATGCCAATAACATGGCCTACAGACCTCTGATCGACGCAACGTCATTTGCGATGCGATCCTCGGATCGAGACGGTCATTTCGGTATATTACAATCCAGGTTTCTGAGAACATTGGTTATGGCCGGGTTGGTTCCAACTCGAAACAAACCCATCCCGCGGAGCAGAAACGCCTATAACTTGAGCTTCAGACGTCCGATTGATGTGCCGTCGACCTTTTTGGATTCTTATTGAGGATATGGAACTTTTGGCATACTTCACCTGAGTTTTTGACGTAGTTAGAGTTAGGTATGGTTGGATTGTACCCGAAATCCAACCGGGCCCCTAGAACTGAAAAGCCGATAACTTTCAGACCGGACAACCGTTTGACGAACCGTCAGCAGCATTGGTAATAACTTTGAGAAAAAGTACCTATGAGTATACCCTATGAGAGTTCGGGGTATATTTGAGATGTGGTCGGGTTGGTTCATACACAAAACCAATCGGGCCCCTAGGACGAAAAGGCTAATAACTTACAGACCGGGCGTCTGATTGAGGTGAAGTCTGTTGTGTTGAGACCCCTATGACGAGGCTGTCCTTTGAGATACTTCCTCGTGGGACTTGTGATAATTGGAGTATCGACCTGTAGCTCATGGAGCGGACCCTCCCGAAGATGAGCGTACGGAGTACGGAGACCGTGTAGGTTGCTAAGACCTGACGACTGCTTGACCGACTCAACTTGGAGTGAGTCGACTAGCCCAGTGGACAAGGCACTACTATGTTTGGGTGCAGACAATAGAGGATGGAGAACTTCTGTTTTTGGGTGCAGACCCATGATACTCAATAGAAGGAGTACATATTCAGGCTATTAGGGGGGTGCACTACTGTGTTTGGGTGGCAGACCCCGGCGGGAAGCACTACTGTGTTTGGGTGGCTGACCCGCGGTACTCGACAGGAGGAGTACCTCAGCAGTCTAAGGTTAGTGAGCAGTACCTCAAAGTCATGAGAGGATCACTGTACTCGTCAGAGACAGAGCTCTTCAGCAGTTACGGTTTCGATAATGAAAATCCTGGTTTGAGCTGAGTCTATGACCTTTGTGTTTACCACATGATTGAGATGGGTCACTTGATAACTGGGGTATATGTATGGGAATATATCCAGGTAGTGGTTATCCATTGATTTCATATCCTTTGTGTTTCCTCATGAATGAGATGGGTTACTTGATGTCTTGGGTATAAGTATGGGCTTATAACTAAGTAAGGGTTATCTGTTGAGATCCTTCTTTGCGGTTATCCTTGTTGGATTTAGTAAGTCCTTAAGGGTCTCAGGGTCCCTACTGAGTATCGCATACTCACCACTGCACGGGCTATGCCCGCACCTCGTTGTGTTGGTTGCAGACGACGGGCAGTGCTGATAGAGGCCGAGTGTTCAAGGACTAGACAGTACCCGGAGGTGGACCTCATGACGAGTCAGTATCTGGAGGTGGACTTCACGACGAGACGATACTCGGAAGAGGTTGGTGGGCGAGAGCGTTGTGGAGGCTATCTGTACCTACCCTTCAGGTAGGATCCATGGTGGACAATCCAGGAGCTGTGCTATCTGTACCTACCCTTCAGGTAGGATCCGAGATGGACGACCTAGGAGATGCTTCTATTCTTCCAGCTGCTTGTCTTTTCTGTTGTACTTTCATTCAGTTGTATATTTACTTTCAGTTGGGTTTGTATCCTGGACCATTTACTTTTCAGAACTTTCTTTTTTACTAAGTGTATTACTTCTGCATGCACTCTGTTGAGTTTTGTTTACCTTCATAAAGTCAATGCCTTCCCAGTTATCGGGATTTACGCATTTGGTGCTAGTTGCCAGCCTCTGGCCTATGGAAGGTGGGCTTGGGGTAGTCATGGCACGTTCTCCGAGGACGAGTCGTGACATTTGATCCATGAATTTCTACATGCCAATAATTTTTTGGACTATTGGGATGAATAGTTTAAAAAATCATGTGTTAAACATGTGGTCCAACCTTCTAAATCCAACATGATGCATGGTTGGATCTCATGGTTATGAAATCCGTGTGCCAACCATGTGTTTCACCTCTATTCCACATTGTATGGTTTCTCAGAAACACCCACATGGTTTAGATAAACCAAGCACCTAACCAGTGCCCATTATCTTTCCTTGAATGGTTTCTTGGAGGAGGCTATATAGTTTATGAAAACTGTGTTCCAACCATGAACATCCCAAATCCCCCAAAAAATAAAAAACTCACATGAACTCACCTCAGACAAGACCATGAAAAGGAGATTAATGTAATGGTAAATGAATACCTATAAATAACTACGAGATCTCTCAAGAAAGGTTGGTATTTTTCAATATCTATGGTATCGCATTGAGAAATATTTCCCACACATTGTACCTTCATATATAATGGACTTAAAATTACATTGTTTTACTTGTGTGTATTATCAAGGACCCTGAGAAGTTGTAAGTTAGAGGCTATGATCATAATAACAATACTAGATGGTATTTGAGGAATTAATAATGTTATTTTTAACTTTTGTTTTTAGAAATTTTAATTGTATTGTTTGATAATTCATCTATTTGGAAGTGAATAATAATAGTTTTTGTAAGTAAGAAATGTGGGGATTTTTTTGAATTTAATAAACTGTGTTGATTTATTCTTATTATGTAAATTTACATGTAATGATCCATTAAATAGTTAATTTCCTTATAAGGGATACTCATAAACCCTTTAGGCCAGTTTCTAGCCTTTGGGTATTGAGAAGTTTGAATGGGTCCATATGTTATTTCACCCTAGTGGTACAATCATATCATTTTGGGACCTTAGAAAATGGTATCATAGGCATTTTATTTTATATCTTTTTATTTTATGTAAATTGGAGAAAGGATACTAGGGGTTGAGACTTGGAAAAAAATCCATGTGTGTGTATGCTAGTTTCTTGCCAACAGACATATTTTAACATCTAGAAACCAAGTTCATGTCATATTATGTTCATTAATTTTAAAGGGTTATTATTTAATAATATATAAATGAATTATTTTTTACGGGGTTGACAAATTCACATAGATTGGGGTAAAGTGGTGGGGTGTTCTCGTATCAATTTGGAAAATATGAATATGATATATGGGTGAGTGTGCATTGATTTTGGGTTAATATTTGAAAAATATTTTTTTAAAAATAATGTAACTATTAGTAAACTAATTTTTTTTCTTTCCTTAATTGGTAATTAATAATGATTTAGTTTACTAAAATCAAAGGTATGTGTTTTATGATGTGGTGTAATTTATTTTTGATTTATTGACTACGGTATTGCTTACATTTTTAAAAACAATTAATGATGTTAGTTATGGTAATTAGTCATAATATGTATTAAAATTGAAATATTGTGAACATATTTAAAGTATACTTTAATTTTTTTTGTCTGTTCATTTATTTTCCAGGTTTCTAAGTGAAAGGTAATGATTTTAATTTTAGACATTGGTATCTTCAGTGATAAAATATGGGATGTTTTAATATATGCAGGATATAGTAAATTAGAGATTAATTTTTCATTTTGAATGTGTACTTGATTAATTTATTATATATTTATGAATATTATGATGATAATATTTATTAAGAATTGTGAAACTTATTTTTTTTATTTATGTTATATAATTGAACCATATTTAAAAATATATATTTCTAAAAATTGGCTTCAAATATGATTAAAGGTTGATGTAAATACTTTTTTATTTCCTGTTTAAAGTGGGATTGGTAAGTTTAATAAAATATGGGGTTATTGTGAATCATGTTTTTTTATTTTCAATTTAATAGTGTCTTTAAGAATGGTGATACAAGTTTTAAGGTTAATTGTAGCTTATATGAGGGTTTAAATTATTATAGATGGTTTATGAAAATGTAAAATGATGTAATGAATATGGGTTGAATGAATTATTATTTTTTTGAAGGTATAATTGATTTTAAAAATTTATAAATAAGGGGTAAAACGGAATATTATTTATTGATATTAAATTATAACTTATATGGTTAGAGGTTTAATTGTATTGTGAGAATTGTGTTCTAAAAAAACTAAAATTTGCGAATGTGTTTTTATTAGGACTATATTGTTATTGAAATGTTTATTATCGTTATGTGTTTTACACATTGAAGAATCAGAATATTTAAAATGTTAAATGTGAGTTTAACATATTAACGAATTAATTAAATTTGTATAAAGATAATTATATAATAAATTCCAAGTCTATTTTGATAATGATATTAAAATATTTTTAGTAGAATAAATTAAACGTGATTAATTTTTTATGTGTATTATGGGTGTTTATTAGGTTATATATAAGGGTGAACATATAGTAAATCATGTGATAAATTGGATATTTTGTTAATAAATCATGATGACATGAATTATTTTATTAGTTATTTGTATTATTATAATTAAACTGATGTTATTTTATTTTTTCAGCAGGAAACTCTTTCAGTAGTTTCTTATAAATCAATTTTATAGATTAGTATTTTATAAGTAATATGATTCCAGATAATGAATTTCTAAATTTTAATTGATGATGTGATTTAGAACAATTTTAATTAGAACCTTAGTATTTATTGGTTATCGAATGAGTTTTGCGATATTATAAAAGAGTTCAACTTTTTTTTAAAAAAATATTTATTTTTATTTTGAGGATTCTGATGTTGAGATGGGTGATCAAAAATTATATATCACATATTCTACTATAAATTGATTTATTGGTGATTAAATATTCATTTTTATTCAATTATAACAAAATAGTTTTTATGGATAGTTTGATTTTGAGAATTGAATATGTTATAATATTAATTCTAGAATGGATACTACTCTGGTGTAGGAGCCTCATGTAATTTTTAATTGGTTGAGAGTTTGAGAAAGAATTAGTTGGATAATTAAAGTGATTGAGAATATTTATGAGGATAATTTTGGTTATTTATGTTTTTTGTGTCAGTATTTGGGATTGGGAAGTTAATTTCCATCGTAATAGTGGATTTTATCACAGGAGACACCCAATGACGATTCTATGGAAAGAGTAGCATTATGGGGGGGGGGTTTGTAAAAATTGTAGGTTTTTTATATATAATTGAAATTTAATTTTTAATGTATTAAATTTAATTTAATTTTTTTAATTTAATTGTTAGGGTGAAAAAAAATTCAAGATATTTTTAGGGGTGAATGAATGAGTGGGAAAAATAAACACTACAAAAAGTTTCTATAAAGAAAACCTCAATTTCCTATTGATAAGATATGGGACCCTATATTTCTAGTAAAAATATGATGGGTGACCACCAGAATTCTAGTGCTTTAGAAAACTCCACTTTTAATGAAGGTGATTTTTGACATTTTATAGTAACATGATTTGGTGTTTTAGGTGATTCTGCCTTTATGGAAAGGATTAAATCATTGTTTCTTACTAGAATTATTACACTTTATCCCATAATTTTATCTTAAAAATATCTCATTTGTTTATTTATATTCCAATTATCTATATATTACGTTTGATTTAGGGTTGTGAGTAGAATTTTTTCCCTCTTATATTATTAAAATTAATTAGGGTTTCAATTATAATCTCATTTTATTATAGGTTTCCATATACGATTAAAATAATTATTAGAATTAAATATAATGAGAGTAAGTAAGAGACTAATCCTTATATTGATTATTGACAAATAGTGAGGTATGTGGTATTTTCTTTCTTCAGGATTTTAACTCAATTTTCCAACATATTATGGTTGATGTGATTCTTAAAATTATTCTTTTGGTGGTTGTTTAACATGAAATCTATTATCAATTCAATAAAGACATAATTTATGATTTATTAAGGATTAATTAAGTGATAAATATTTTATTTCTTTCTCTAATATTTTTAATTAATGATTAATAAATTTTTATTCCTTGGTAAAAAAAGTTATTTCTAGTTAAATAATTTTTCTTGATGAAGGAGATTATAATTCCTGGTTTATTTCATTGAAATGATATCAAGATTCTATGATTATTATGTTTTTTATACTAATTCCTTGTGATTAAATGAGATTATATGAGGGAAATAATATATAGTGAATAAAATGTTTATTTGTGAAGTGTTTTGATGATAAATTTAGTTATATGCGGTGAATTTGTTCATTTAATCAAATTTTGGAAAAATGATTAATAAATTAGTTTATAATGGTTTGGGAAAATTTAGAAATGAATTCATGTCCTTTTAAGTAATAATTTTATCATAAAACCCTTATATATTATGATATAATTCATTATCTTTAAATTTAGGCTCCTTGATATCTTACCTTACATGCCACACTAAGTTTAAACAAACCACGTTATATAAATGAAATGTTATTATGTTATAGTTACTATCTAACCGTTAGATTGGTATGAAGGAATATGACAAACTATATTCTTAAAAAATTATAGTTTACACTTGTATAAAATTAATTCATCGGTTATTAATTGATTTTAAATGAAAATAATGATAATTTCAATGTAAAAGAGTTGTTTTTCTAAAAAACAATTTTTATTCATGAAATGTGTTTTTATCTTAATAAATTAAATTAATCAATATTTTTTATTTGTTTTACTTAAATTTATATATTATATATTCAATATATATTTTTAATATTCTTCTAATGTTTTTTCTAGGAATGAAAAAATATTAAATCCAATTTTATGTTTAAAAATATACTATTAAAAAATCATCATCTTTCCACACATTTTTGAAAAAGAATTTCATCCACTAATAGAAATTGAATCTTGAAAAATAAATTCCAAATTTGGATTTAGGAAGTTCAAATTTGGTAATTATATCACTACTTTTTCATTATGAATAGTAATCTTTGTTAACATTTGTCACCCCGGTAAGGGTAAAATGAGAAAAACAAGGTTAAAAATATGGGATAAGGATTAAATTGTTTTATTAAACTTTCCTTTAAACTATTAAATAAGTTATGTTCAACCATTTTCATTAATGTTACAATTATATGTAATTTTTTTCCATTTTCCATTGCAATTACAGTTATATTATTTTATTTAATTAAAATTCTAAAATATCACTCTCAAGAAATTAATTTCTATAAACATTTTACATAGGAATAAAAAGGGTATAAGTTATATATATATATATATATATTTAAGGATAATTAATTATTTCATTATAAAATTAATTTTTAGTTTTTAGTGGTGAAATAACTGCATTAAATTCTTACAAAACATTTACCCAATACTTGTGCATGTTTTTTAAAAATCATGTAAGTGATTTTTAAAACTCTAAAAGTAATTTTATTTTATTGATTAATACTGACTAAAATTTTTTATAGATAAATATAACATATTATAGATGGGTTAAGGGTTTATGTTATAATTCATTTTGGTTATATTGTTTCTAAAGTCAAATTAAAAGAATAGTTCCAATAATGACCTGAATGTTTTTTATAATATATATTATTTTAATAATGATTTAAAGTTTATAATAATAATATAATCATCACATTGAGTGGGATATTATTAAACATATTAAAAATGATCTATTTATTTGTCATTTTTCTCTTTATGTAAATTTTCTAACTCATAATGATTAAAAACATTAATACATTGGAAATTAAAAATAGTGGAAGAATGTGATTAAAAAAAATATAAGGATGAAAACATCACCTAAAATTGTCCAAATTTTATTGGATAGAGTATTTAAAAAATATTCTTAAAACGTATCAATTTTTTTCCCATACAACTTCAATTTTTTTATATTAATTTAATATGTTAATTAATTCCAACAGTTCCCATATACTCAATTATAAAGGGGACCTATTCTCCTATCTTCCTCACACATTTTGAGTCATCTATATTGACTAAACCCTACCCAATTCTTATCTATAACTTCCTATATATGATTTGGATGTTATTTTATTACTAATGTACCATTACAAGGGTCCTTAAGAATTGATCTAAAGAAGAGATATCCAGGAATGGGTAATATTCATAACTGAACTCTCTCAATTTAATTATTCTTATACCTAAAATAAATATGTGGAATTCATCATAAAATAATAACTTCAATATAATAAACATACTAAAATTTTATTATTATTACATAACTATTAATGTACACCCACTCTTCAATCTAATGGGATGTGAAAGTATCACTCATGTGTATGTGAGAATTACCACCTCCACATGTGACACAAATCATTTTTCATCACCATATTTTAGATATTGAAAGTATGTTGCACTGAATGATTACAAATTATATTTACGTAATTTTTATTATTATCTAATTTTATTTTCATTTCTACCTAATTATCTTCCAATATATTGTAAACGATAACGTCGCTCGTGCGTATGTGTAGACCACTGCCCCCATGAAGCAATATGATTCATTTTTCATTTCCATTTTACATGGATAGTAATAATAATACATTTAATAAATACATAATATAAATAAATATGATATAATAATTATTATAAAAATTTTAATTATTGTTTACCTTTCTTTTTTTATACATTGATAATGGAAAGTAGTGTTCATGCATACGTATGGCCTAAAGTCTCTATGAATGGTTTAATTTATTCTTATATATCAATCTATTTTATATGACTCTCTAAATATAATTAATATATATTATATTTATATCCTGATTAACATTTTTTATACTATGGAATCATGATCAACATACATGTACCATGACTAACAAACCTAAAAACACATGAAATCGAAACAACTCACATCCAAAAACAACGGTTTTAATAATAAATTATAAATAAATGGGTCATAAATCATATAATTGGATAATATGAAAAATTATAAGTGTGTAAAGTATTCTTGATTAAAATTATAATAAATTTAAATTCATTATACATTAGGTTAGATTTCATTAGAAGTAAGTTGAACTTATGACAATGATATTATGTGAAATTCACATTCTTATTTATGATGTGTAGGATTAAGTTTATAATGATGAAATTATATGATATAACTCTAAATAATCTCATTAATTTTATTATAATATTGGTAATTATAGAGAATATATTTTTCCTTTAATTTCCCTCTAATTAAGTGCTCAAGATACTGGAAGAATGTTTTTTAAATAAAAATTGACTTTATTTACCCATTTAGACAGTAATATTTTTTCTTCAACGCCCATATTTTCTAACCAAATTTATGAATTTTTTTCAGTTATCTAATTATTTTTAAATTCATATTTATCCATGTTTTAATTTTTACATAGTGGTTTATTAATAATGTTATTTTGTACTTTCTGAAAGAATTACTCTTGTTCTTTATCGAAAATATAAACGTAATGTTTATTTTAACATAAACAACATGAACATAATTTCCCACCCTCATGACCTCTCAATTATTGAATGATTTGTTTATAATTATCCATTATTATTCTAGAATAAAATTCTTTCATTAATTTTTTTAAAAATAAAAATATTTAAATAATTTATTTCAAAGATAAAATGATATTTTCCTTATGAAATATTAAAGTGATTTGTTGAAGCTTTTATAAACTATGATAACATCCTTTGATGTAACTTATGATTTATTGGTGTTATGGTATAATAATACAATCCAATTTTATTATTTATATGTATTATCATGATGATGATTTATGGATGATTCTATGAAACCCATTTATTTCCCACGTGTTAATTATGTTACGATGAAACCTTAATGAACCCAATTTCTTTTAAATGTTTAATATATGATGAATGTTTTATGATCTTACAGAAATCTTATATATGATTTTAATTATATTTTAGATGGGACCATAATTATACATCCCTCTAATGCATTAGCTGAATATAGATATCTCATGAGATATTAAGGACTTGAATGGGGAGTGAACCCAGTTTGATATCAGACTTTATCCACTAGTATAGTCTTAGGAGTGAACATTGACTAAGGATATAATGGAATGGAAAGTGAATCCAATCCACTATGATATTATTGGATGTGACATTTAACTAAAGATATTATTTTCTATGGTTGTGTGTGTGACACAAAGTTATGTATTTTTCCATTGTTATGCACTCTTGTCTCATGTTCTTTGATTCCTTTATAATTTATTTATTATGAATAGCCTAAATTTATTCTAGGAATTATTTTTATGATCTATGATATTATGAACGTGGTTATAAAATGATAACATCATGTTATGATACAATTCCACTCATGTTAGGATTAAGTGATCCTTGATATCTCTTATGTTTACCCTTACTGAGAATCTCAGCTCACCCTTTCTTATGTTTCTCCTCCCCATGATATGAAATAAGTTTTTATGCATGATATATCTATTTAGAGTGATAGGGCTGATTAAGTAAGTGGGATATGATTTATATCTCTTATAAACAAGTAGTTTATGTATCTAATTTGCTAAAGACACCATAACTATATGATTCAAGTGTGTATCATAATATTATATATTGAATATTCATTTAATAATATCTAATATCTGTATATGAAACATTTGGGTCTCTATTGTTAGTCTTACAGATGTATTTATTCAATCTATAGATAATAATATTAGATAATTTTGTTAAATCCATGGAGATAAACCAAGGTATTGAAAAACATAAAAAAGTTAGGGTTATATAAATACTATGTGTCTTAGGAATGAATCTCTATGAATAAACTAGATGTTGATGTGGTTTTAGCGTAGGTGAATCTATGGGTAATAACTCAAAAAATATTTGGTCAAAGTATATCATAGACATTATTCTAGTTTATGGTAAGTGTGCCCTTACTGTGCACTTGGTTTAATACTCTTAGGGGATATTCATATGATAACTTATGTTCTCCATAAGAACCATTTTAAAGGGTTTGAATATATAGACACCAAGTATTTATTAGGTTAAACCTAAGGTTTCATAGATTGAAAAAAGGTGAAATGATTTAAACATCCTATGAAAAAAAAATTATGAATATATGATTCCTCACTCTGACTATTTTTTCTCACACTATACTTTTTGGTTTTAGAAAATTAATGGAACTAAGAGTTTTTTTCATAACTCTAAATGTGATAGATAATTGAACGCTTTTCCTTATGAGAAACCTAATAAAACAAAACCTGGAATGAGAAATACTATGATTATTCATAATCAGATATCCCATTATATAACTAAAAACTCAACATGGGTGTGTTTCCTATCTAAACTAAAAAGATAAAGATGTATTTTCATGAATACCATTTAGGAAATAAGAATCACCTTCTGACATATCAATATTGCGGGAGGAAGTACTCATGGAAATGTCTAAAAGAAATTGGAAGATGTTTTTTATATAGAATGTAAGGGCATATAACAAGTAATTTACAAGGAAAAATGAAAATTTTGATGGAGGTAAATTAATATCATCACAATTTACCATTTATAGTTCACCATATTATGTGTTAGGAATTTAGGAATTATCTGAGCCAATGGTTTAATCTAAGGGTTAAATCAAAGAAAAAATACAGATCAATGATATTACAATATTTTGAGTGAAAGATTGATGTGTTTAGGTGTTTATATTAAAGAATTATGTTCTAGATATTTTAGTCATTAAAAATATAAGGATTTTTAAACATTAGTTTTTATTTAAGGATTTTTAAACATATATTGAATGGTACCGATAACCAATAAAATTTAATTATTGGTACGGTGATAATTTTAATCTAGGATAAATATATGATTGAAATTGATAATGTAAATGGGATAGTATTAGTTACCCTGAAATTTGTTATTTATTTAATGAAAAAGTGATTTAGGTCATATTTTATAAAGATTATTTCATTTTTGGATTTATTGAATACATTTAATAGTCGATGATTTTATTTTTGGAATAAGGATTCTGTAAATTTATAGAACTATATATTTTTTTATGTGTGTTTAACTTATGATTTATATCATCATGGGTTTATAAGTTTATGTTTGATCATATGTTCAATGGTATAAATACCCCTACTGAGGATTTAGGTAATTGTATTTTGAGATGATTTGATACTTTTAATTGGTTAGGAAGATTATTTTATTGAGTTTTAAATAATCCTTTGGGTATGTGTATGATTTAATGTTAATATAATTATGTTATATTGGATAGTTAAATATAGATAATCTTGTTGGTAGAAAATTGATTCATTGAAAAGTTAATATTTTTTAATCTATTTATATTCAACATAAGGATTAAATTTTTGGTCAGTATCTGATTTTGAATCATGATATTTTAGAAAATTTAAATAAATTATAATATTATATAGTAATTTATCAAGTTAATTAATGATTTTACTATACATGCTTCATTGGTTTTAGGTATATGTAACCCTTAGTTCTAACATGTGGTGAAACATGAAAGATTATTTTGGTAGAATGAACTTAATTTTTTATAGACGTAATTAGAAAGGTATGATATAACCTCTGATGTAATTTTTTAATATTGATGTTATTGATATTAATTATGTAGTATGGTTATTTATTTGTGGAATAATATTTGTTTAATATTTTCTTTTATTGTCAAAATTTTGAAGTAAAATTTAATATTTCTTCATATGATGGTTAATAAATTTAGGACGTTATCTTACCATATGGTAGCCATTCCGAATTTGTTTAATATTTAATGATTTGGATGAATTATCTCAAATGAGAAAGGTGTAACATATAAAATGATAATAAAAGTTTAATGTATATATTCACTCATAAATAGTATAATATGATCTATAGAATATTGTTAGAGTTGATTCATTATTATTAATAATTAGTACATTACTTCTCGGGGAATGTGAACATGGTGGATGATTCTTTATGTAAGAAAACATGATATAGTATCTATGATGAGAATAAAAAAAGATCTCATATTTCTATATATAAAAATTTTGGATCTAAAAAACAGGAATGAATTGGATAAATATTCTCTTGATCAAATGAGTTTTCAACCATTGAACCATGTGAAGATTAAAGGGGTATAAAAGAATATGGGGAGCTTCAAAAGAATTTAGGAAATGTTCTTGAGTTAAAAAATTATTTTAATAGAAAGATAAAGTTTGAGAACCATGTATGTGTTCTTTCATTGCTGATTTGAAGAAGGATTTCTCAAATGAATCACATAGTTCATAATTCATTATGAAGGATTGAAGTAAAAATGTTTATTGAGATTTGAAAGAGTATTTATAATGGGAAAACTTGAAGAGGGATATTTAAAATTATGTATATCAGGTGCTTCATATATTAGAGAAGTAAGGCTAAGAGACATAAGTCTAAGTGGATGTTATAACCATTACCCATACAAGAATGGAAATGGGAAAACATCACCCTAGATTTTTTCATCAGTCACCAAAAAAATATAATGTCCATGATATTATTTAATAGTATTCTAGCACTTTGAAAATTCAACAAAATTATTTTCTATTAGAGAATACAGATATATAATCCGATATTCCATATTATACATCAAATAATTGTTAAGGTTACATGGAGTACCACATTCTGTTATATCTGATCAAGAACTGAGATTTACCTCCATCATATAGATATGTCTTTAGTAATCCTTTGATTCAGAGTTATGTTTTATTACATATTATCATCATAAGATAGATGTTCTAACTAAGAAAATCATTGAGACATTTGAGGATATTTCAATGTCTTATTCTATGAATTCCAAATGTAGTAAAGACCAACACCTTCCTCTTATCATGTCTTCAAAAACTAATAGTACTCACTCGATCATTAAAATTCATCCTAATGATGTTATCAATGGGAAGAATTGTAAAACTCCGACATGATGTGATGGATTTAGTGAAAGGAAGATATTGGGTCCCCATACATACGAGGAAATGCTAGAGATTTTTAGATCCATTCAACAATGAATAAGAGTATCTCAAAGACTATGGGAAAGTTGTGCTAACAATCATTAGTAAAAAATAGAATTCAAAGTTGGTGAGAATTTATTCCTATAAATTTCTCTATGGAAGATGTTTTTGAGATTAAGAAACAGTGTAATGAAGAGAAATTGGTATATTTACCCTTTATGATTTTCAATCGGGTAGGGATGGAAGCTTATTTCTTGGCTTTTCCATAGAACATCACTCAAGTTCCCGATGAGTTCCGTGTATATCTCTGGAGGTTTTACATACCGGATTCTTAACACGTACTAAATTATTATGTTTTAGCATTGGAATATGATATTTTTGTATAGATAAAAATTTTTATAAATTTTGTATTGAAGATATAATGTGTTATGGGACATGACTACTCACAAGGTTCAAGTTATTCAGAAGAATAATAAATTCTTAAACATTACTTTGGTAGCTGAAGATGTGATTAAACCGATATATACTTATTTGTATTTATATAAGTGATGTAATTTAGAGAGATAAATTTATTTTAATGGGGGTAGAAATTAACATCCTAGGATTTTATTATATAATTATCTATAAATAAATTTTATTTTTTTGTCATCTTTATTTACAATTAACACCGAGTTTAAATGAGCCACGTTATACTATTGAAACATTATTATGTAATAGCTACCACATATTCATAGGATTTGTGGGAATAAATAAGAATACATAAATTAAAAAATATATATGTTTCACACATATAAAAAATGAATTCATTGGTTATAAATTTACTATATTTTAAAATAAATATCATTTCAATATAAAAGAAATGTTTTTCTAAAAAAAGATTTTTTCCATGAATTGTGTTTTTATTTTAATAATTTAATTTAATCACACTTTCTTATTTTTTTCAAGAAATGAATATATTTTATATTTAATAAATTTTTTTAACACTCATTAACTGTTTTAGCATTTATAAAAAATAAATCAACTTTCATGCTTGAAATGCACTTTTCTAAAAAATGGTTTTCATCACCCTTTGCCCAAATATATTAAAATGAATTTATTACACCAATAGAAATTGAGTCCTCAAAAAGGGATTCAAAATTTGGAATTATTAGGATAAAATTATTGTAATATATTCCATTAATTCTTTCCATTATAAATAGTAACCTTAGAAAATACCTTCCACATAGGTAAGGGTAAAACAGGTAAAACATGGTTAAAATTTTGGGATAAATTTATATAACAGATATATTAATCCTATTTTTTGAGTTTATTTCATTCATTTACACCCATATTTTTTTTTAAATAGATTTTTTGTTCTATTATATCTTTATAATGAAATTTATATTATTTTATGTTTTACAATTACATTATATCACTCTCATTACATTAATATCTATAAAATTTTTACATAAGAATAAATAGAGAAAAAATTATGTTATAATTATATATTTTAAATATGAATTAATAATTTTTATATTTTAAACTTATTTTTAATTTTTAGCGATTAAAAAATTATCCTAAATACTTACACAATGCCAATGAACAGTTTGTTCAACCTATAGAAAAAAATGTAAAAGATTTTTAAAAAATATAGTAATTTTATTTGAGTGATTTATAGTGATACTAGAATTATAGAGAGACATAGAGATATATATATATATAACATATTAATGATTTCTCAATGTTTTTTATTGAATTATTATTTCATCAAGTTTTATTCAAAGTCAAATTAAATTAATTGGTCTAAAAATGACATTAGCGATATTTTATAATAAATATTATTGTATTAGATGATTTAAAATCCATAAATTCCTATTATTAGCCAATATGATTTTATATGGTTTTAAATATAAACCATTTTACATTTACGTTTCACTTTCGTTTTTATGGTAAGATTATTGATCATTAAATTAGAAAAAACATCGATATTGTGATAATTTTCAAAAGGGTCAAAAGTGGGTAAAAGAATGTGATAAGCATGAAAAATAACCAAAAACAACCCAACTTTTATTATATTGGAGGATTTAGAATCATAATCACCATATATTTTAAATATATCAATTTTGATCCACTTGAAACTAAAAGTTAATTTATATTAAATTAATACATTAAATAATTCCAAGTGGGACCCTCTCCTCATTATATAAGAGAACCTCTTATCTTATCTGTCGTACACCTCTTGAGCCATCTATCTCAACAAAACCCTACCCAATTATCTTATAGAATTAAGTGTACATTAATTACATGTTTTTTTATTCTTAAAATAGTATTATAATGGTTCTTAAAAAAGGAACTAAAAGAGGCCTACCTAAGAATAGGTAATCGTCTTACCCGACATATTTCAATTTATTTCTTATTTTAACTTTTTTAAATATATAGTATCAATCATAAAATATTAAATCAATTATATTATTTTTATGTAACCACTAATATCAACCCTTTATAACATAAAATGTAATGTGAAAATATTATTTGTGCGTATGTGTTGATTACCACATCCACATAGTGAGAAAATTAATATTTCATAACCAACTAATATAGATTATTATTATGATGGGTTTAATTTTAATACATGGGATTTATAAAAAATTATTTTTATTTAATTTTTATGTTATTTCTTCCTTCTTACCATCCAATCCATTGGAAAATGATAATGTCGCTCGTGCATATGAGTGGACTACCACCTCTAGGAAGCATTGTGATTCGTTTTTCATTCCGTTTTTTACTTGTATGGTAATAACGATTGATATAATGAATAAATATGATATATATGATATAATAATTATATTTTAAAGAGAAATTATTATTTAAATTTAATTAATTCCATCCATTGAAAAGGGATATTGTGTTCATGCGTGTGTACAACCTACTGTCTCCATGAATGGTGTAATTAATTTTTCTATCTGTATCCCCTATGGATGAATCTATAAATATATAATGAATATATATTATATATATATATATGTCATGATTAACATTATGAATATTATTTAACCATTATTAGAGTATAACGACCAAAATTACTGAACTGAATGACTCATGAAATATAGAACAGTTAACACACAAAAAACACAATTTTAATAAGGAATTATTAATAAATGGTTGTCAAAATGTAATAAGTAGATAATATATAATATTATAAATATGTACATTATTTTTATATATAATTATAATATATTTAATATTATTATATTGTTGGTAACATTTCCTTTGAAGAAATTCAAACTTAACCTAAGAGTTTTGTGTTAAATTCTCATCGTTTATTGGGATTTCTTATGATGAAGGTTACATTGATAAAATTTCCTCAAATAACTCAAAATAACAATATTAATTTTATTTTACTATTTATATTTATGTATAATATATATTTTACATTAATTCTCCACTATTTAATTACTCAAGAGTCCAAAAGAATTATTTTATGAGAACATCAACATTATTTCATTTTGGATTCCAAAATAATATTTCTTCTGTGTCTATGTTTTACAAAAAACAATAATTTTTCAAATATTATAATTCAACTTTCAAATTGAATATTCAAAAAAAATTACATTTTAAAAAATGGTTTATAAGGAATCTTATTTCCATTATTCGAATGAGGTACTTTTGACTTTTTAGAAAAAAAAATAGAAAATAAATATTTATTTTAACTAACAAAACATGAATAAAATTTATCACTATTATGATAGGTTAATGATATTAATCTTACTTTACATGTTTCTACGGTTATTTTAAAATAAAATTATTTCTTAATATATTGTATTTTTTAGTTTTTAAATAAGTGATTTCAATTTAAAAAGTAGATATTCTTTAAGAAATGTCCCCTGATATTTTAAAATATTTTTCCATTAATGGTGGAATCATTTTATTTTACTTACGATTTACTAGGGTTATGAAAAAATTATACCATCCACTTTCAGTGTTTTAATGGATTATGATTATGATTATTTAAATATTATTATACAAAACCTATTTCTTTCACATTAGTTAATTATATTATAATATGTTCATTCTAAAACCTATTTATTTTCCTTGAGTTATGATATGATGAATTTTTTATGATACTGTGGAACACATATTTTTTTCTTCATTATGTTATGGGTGGGTGCAAAATTATATATGTTGGACCCAAATTTATTTTTGGTTTTATTTTTTCAATAGATCAATATGATGATTATGTTGAAGGAAGAAACCATGTTTAAAAGGTAATGACATTAATAATTGAAGAAGGGATTGATTAAAGTTGTAAAATTAGATCCCTAAACATAAGGTTAATAGTCGGATACTAGAGGAATAGATTCAGAATCATCAACTTCAGATCCAAAAATCAGCATGGGTCAATATTATTTATCATTTTTGGATTTCTACTAAAATATACTGGAAATATTATTGATTCTAGAATGAAAGTATTGAACATAATCATGTAGATCATAATGATTTTTATAATATTTTGGATAAATGAATTTTTGAAAACTTATCATATTCAGGCTAAATGATTTGGTGTTTTTTCTTTCTCATAAATCATAAGTAATTTGTAACACTTATAATACAAGATTTATAAAGAAACATTTGAGGAAGGGAAACGTTTTCAAGAAATCAGAGTAAGTAAATGATATTGATGAGGCTTAGGAAAGAAAATTTATTGTTGATGTTTAAGAAAAAAATGTTGTCGAGCCTAAGGAAAAGAAAATCAGACTGAGATTTTTGTGCTCAAATTTTCATACAATGATATTTATACTTGAAAAATCATACAAATACTTTCACGATGGGAAAATCATAATGAGATTTTCATACTCATATTTTTGAAAATATATTTTTTGACAGAGATTTTCATTCAATGATTTTCATACTGAGATCTTCATACTAGGAATATCATGCTGAGATTTTCATACTCAGATTTTTGTATTGTGATTTTCATACTGGTAGAATCATACTAATATGTTAAAACACATATTTTCATATTGATATTTTGATACTAAGATTATAAGACTGAGTAGATCATACAAAATAATTCCAACTAAATAAATCATACTAGAGAAATTTTACTAAGATTTCTGAAGGAAAAAAATAGACTTGGATTTCATGGATTTCATAAGGAAAAAATCATACTAGGGTTTTATGTATTTCTTAAGGAAAATTACCATACCAAGTTTTCTAAATAAAAAAATCATACTAGGATTTCTTAATAAAAAATATATTGGGAAATTATAATGGAACATCAAATAGATTTCAAGATTGGAAATGGAATTGAACGAGTCAAATGGAGATATGTATATCAAGGAGATTTTAAGATTAGAAAAGGAATTGAATGAGTCAAAGATAGATCTATGATTTAAGGAGAATTGAATATTTGAGAAATTTTGAAAAAATCTAATGGTCTTCAGAACCTTGACTAAAATATTTTTGAGGTACCTATCAGAGGTGATCTGAGCAGATTTTTGAATGTAACTCTAAACTGTTCGAGTAATCGAGCTCCAAATTTTTTGAAACATGTATTTTTTTTCCAACAAATATTTTTGTTTTAGGATGAAGCTAAGTCAGAGTAAGGTCATCAGAGAAACATCCATCTTATCCAGGTATATCGAACTTAGTTTAATTGGACTGTGAATTATGAGATGCCAATGATTTTCTACTCAAATGAAGAATGGAAGTGATAAAGGAGAATCATACAAGACTGACCATCAGAGGGATTCTATTGTATTTTGGTTATCGGACTATGATGATTAGACTGAAACTATTGAGGAAGATTTCCAAATCGGGGGTCTAGAAGAAGTTTCAACACCAAAACATTCCTTAAAAAATTGTTGATTTTTTTATGTTTATATGTAAGTAAAGGTTGATTTGTCTTATTTGTGGAAAAGTTGAAGAATTTATGAATTGAATCAGAAAAGAAGAATGAATTTTGATCTTCGAATTTCAATACTTACTAGTTTCTGTAAAGGTTTTTTTGTGGTAATTAGATACCAAAACGGACAGTTAGGGAGTACAACCAACTATAGTATGAATATTTACACTGGGATTGTATAATGGTTCTTTTCTTATGATTTTGTATTCTATAAATAAGATAGTTAATGAATCAATGATGGTGAGATTATCCAACATGGAAAGGAGTATGTCTTAGTCCCAAACCTTGTAAATATTGTGTTCAACGATCCCTTTATATTTGTTTCATAGGAAAGGAGAGGTCTTGATTTATATTTGAGTGGATTGTTACTCGAAATTTTTTTATAAGTTAATAATGTTTTCTTAAAGAGTTAATAAAAAAATATAACAAAAAGGAACCATTGATTCACCTCCTCATTGCTCTTGATCCTACTTGGGAACAACTATTGGTATCAGAGGAAGGTTCCCTATGAAATTTTTATATCATGAATAATAAATTTATGTTCGGTGAACTATATATGGATTCTAGTTTTAAATTGAATGAACTATCCTATATAGAATAATTTTAATATCCCATATCTTATATACCTTTGGAATGATGTTATAGAAGTTACTATAGATGGATTTCATCCTCCTATTGAGAATACTTCTCTTACTGGTGTTGAAAAGATAAATCCTAGGAATGATAGAGGAGAGAATTTTTTTTACTCTCATCACTAATTGAAAGTGATCTTCGTATAGTAAATGGATTTGGAACAACAAAAGTTACTTTGGATAGGTTGAGAAACATTTAATAAGTAAATAAAAAAGTGAATAAGGAAAAGTTACTACTTTGGATACTGAAGTATGATGATTGGAAATGGATGAGCATGAATATTTTAGTTGCTTCTTTACAAGGGTAGATGATATTGTCAGCACAATAATATATCTTTTTGAGAAATTTGAAGACTCAACTACTGTTGAAATGATATTTAGAATTCTTCCTGATAAGTTTGATTCCAAAGTTTCATATTTGGAAGATAGTTATCTTGAAACCTTATCTCTATATGATCTTCATATTATTCATGTTACTTCGGAAATGATTAGAGAAAATGTTATAGAAAATAAATAAATGGTTTATTGACAAATGTCCTTGAAATATTTGATAAAATGTGAAAAAATATATATAAGTAAATCCAAGAATAATTAAGTTATTTGTAATTATAGGAAGAATATGAAAATTACAACACAATTATATCCCTTCTTTCCAAGAAAATTAATACGGGGAAATAGAAAATTAAAATAATCAAATTTTGGAATTTTGAGGGGAAAGTAAATTTCAAACAAAATTTTCCTAGGAATAAAATTGAAGAATTTTAGTTTGAAGATGATGATGAGAATCCTTAGAAACAAAAGTGGAAGAAACATAAGGAAATATTTCCTTAACAGAAAAATAAGAAAACATTATCTGACCAGAATAAAGATGAATTATTCCACATCTTATAATGAATTTGATCATCAACTCAACTCTATTATCCAAGTTATAAATGGAATTTGTTATTCAAGTATTGATGATAATGATGAATAGATGAAGAAAATGGAAATAATTCTTGAAAATTAATTAGAGATATCACTTGAAGAGAATACTCAACTCAAGAAAGAAAGAAGGAAGTCGAAGAAAGACTTTTAATTAATAATTTTTGTGAATGGTGAGATTGAAAGAAAATTTTATGGTCATGAAGAAATGTAAGCTAGAAATTTTAATATCTACAAGATAGAATTTACCCTTGTTAAAGAAAGTAAACAGGACAACTTGAAGGCAGTTGAATCCGCTAAAATGAAAGATGTTCTAAAATTTTATTTTGATGATAAATAAAGAGAGTTGTTAGAAACCCAATTATTTCTTCTAAATGAACAAATTGAGATAATAAATATGACATAAAACTTCACTAAGGTTTTTTTCATAAGTTGTGAAACTTTTACAAAAGGTGAAAAGAATGGTTTATAAAAGTAGGTTTATAAGGAAACATCCTCCACCAATAATGATATGAATTATTCAAGAAAATATAATCCTGAGGAATAGGGCCTATGATTTATGAAGAAACAAAAAAACAAATATTTGATGAATAATTTTAATATCATTACAAAAAATCAAGATTCATATGCCAATGTTGTTGTTTTAGAGTTTTTGTACACGGTACCTATTCGTGTTGGAATGACATATCTCTACCAGGAAACATGTCTGAATCAAGGGGGGCCGTGATGATCAAAGATGATCAAATTATCCTAAAAATACTGTGGAATAGAAAAAATGGGGCTCATAAATTAAATAATTATTGAAAATGTTAAGAAAGATGAGTATGTTAAGAAATTGTATAAAAATAAACATACTATATCTAAAATGAAATAGTCCTTTGTTATTTAGACAGAACAAGTTGATATGGAAATAAATTTACAAGAAGTAAAAAAATAAGATGAATCAATGTGAAATGACAATAATTATAAAAATGTGAGAAATTTTGATAAATGATATCAATATATTATGGTTTGAAAATTTAGGAAAGATGTAATAGATATGGGTAATAAGGGAATGTAACTAAAAGTTGTTTGACTGTCCTATCAGAACCAGAGGAAGGAATGAATGAGTTTTAACAAAATCACTATAATAGAAATGTTCCAAAAGTGGAATAGAAGTCGAAATCCTTATCAGATGATTCCATAGATAAAGAAATTATTTTTACAAAATCTGATAAGGATGAAGAGAATAAATAAAATACATCTAATGAAAAATTTAATAAGAAGAAGAAAAATTCAATCCTAAGAGAAGACTCTTAGTACAATTTTTTTTAAAAAAACTATGAGGTTCCTCCTTATTCCAAAAATCATTTTTTCATTTTTATTAAATATAAGGAAATTTACGTAGTTTAGGTAAGAAAGCTAATGTTGAGTCTCTTACTATTCTTATAAAAGAAAGCAATGAGGTTATTAAAAGTTTATTTTTAATGTTTTGTTTAAACACTTGAACTTTCTAATATGTTTTTTAAGATGGGTGCGGGTTGCATTTATGTTAAACAAATTCTTTTCAAGAATTCCCCAAAATGAGAATGTTGAAGGAAACATGAAAAGGTATTACATGAAAGTGGTGTATTGGATGACATTAGTATCCTTGATTATACACTCTCGTTTTCAACATGAGGTTCTCCCATATAGACTTATATCTATTTAGTTAATGGATACTTATTACAAAATTCATGAGAAACTTATGTTCTCTTAAATAATATTTTCATGTTTTTTAGATGAAAAGTTCCAAACCTTCAAAAAAGAGAAAAATTTCAATAAAAAATAAAACATGTCATAATGACCCCATTGAATTTGATTATCAACAAGGGGAGATAATATATTTAGGGGGATAAAAGAAAAGAATAAATAGAGAAGAAAGCCTGGGAAAAGAAAACAATAACACATATTGTTTTGAAGAGGTGACATATTGATATTGAAGTGGGTATAGAAAAAAAACACAGAGGAGGATATTTTTGGACCCTTTTTGTGTTTTGGTTTTATTTTTTATCAATAGATCAAAATGATTATTATATTGAAGGAATAAACTATTTTTAAAAGGTAATGGAAATATGGACTGAAAAAGGGTGTGAGTAAAGTTGTCAAATCGTAACCATAACCAAAAGGATGATAATTGGATTTAGGAGGATCAGATTTAGATTAATCCAAATCAAATCCGAACAACATCATGAATCAAAATGATTTATCGTATTGGGATTTCTACTAAAAGAAAATCGAGATTGTATTGAGTCTGGAATAAATTTTATGATCATAATCATGATGATTGAAATCATTTTTTATCATATTCAGGACAAAATAATTCTATCAAATCATATTTTTGTTGAGTTGGAAAAAATCAGTTTTTTTAATGTTTTTGGAAGTTTCAATAATTATTTTTGTAATTATGATGATGATTTTGTGTATTGTACTTCTCATAAATCAAAAGTAAGTTTTAAAACACATGATACATGATTTATTAAGAATAACTTGTGGAAGGAAAAATTTTTGAAGAAAGATTATTATGGGAAAGATATTGATGGGTCTCATGAAAGAAAATATATTGTTGAGGATTAGGAATAAAAATATTTTTACTATCTTTGAGGAAGGGAAATTCGAATTGATATTTTTGTTCTGGGAAAATCATACTGATATTTTTGTACTTGTATTTTTTCTATGGATATTTTCACACTGATTTTTTCATACTGGAAAAATCATTCTATGATTTCTATATAGATATTTTTGTACTAAGATTTTTGTACTCATATTTTCATAAGCAGGAGACCATACTGAATAATTCATACTAATGAAATCGTACCAAAGAAATTGTATTGGTATTTCTTAAGGAAAAAATAATATTTGGATTTTTGGGATTTCTTAAGGAAAAATTCATACTGGTTTTTATCATATTTCTTAAGGAAAAAAATCATACTAGTTTTTCAAAATGAAAAAATCATACTGGGATTTCTTAATGAAAAATCATACTAGGAAATCCTAATCGAAAGTCATGTAGATTTAAAGAATGATAAAGGCATTGAATTATTCAAAGGGAGATATGAAAATCAAGTATATTTTATGATTCAAAAATTAATTGAATGAGGTAAAGATAGATCCAAGATTTAAGGAGGATTGAAGACTCGTGAAATTTCATTAGGTTGGAATGCCATTTAGAACCCCGCCAAAACCATTTTTGAGGTCCCTATAAAATGATAAGGGAGTTAATTAGTGAATGTAACTCTAAAATATTCAATTACTATAGCTAAATAATTTTTGAAATATGTATTGAGTTTCTAGACAAACATTTTGTTTATAGTTAAAGCTGAGTCCATGTAAGGTCATCAAAGTAACATCCATCATATCCTATTTCATTGGTCTATGGTTCATTGGATACATAATTGTAATATTCCAATTGAGTTTCTACTCAATTGAATAAGGAAGTACAAAACGAGAATCAGACTGAACTTTCTATCAGACGATGACCATTGTATTAGGGTTATCAGATTGGGAGGATCAAACTAGCCATGCTAATAAATATTTCCAAACTGAGGTTATGGATGATTTTTCAAGGCCGTCAAGTTTCTTAGATAATTGTTGACATTATTTAAGGTTGTACATAGGTAAATTTTTATTCATCTAACTTGTGGAGGAATTTAATACTTACTGAATTGAATCAAAGAAGAAGAATGAAAGTGAATATTGTGACTATGGATAGTTACCAATTACAAAAAGGGCTTATTTGTGGGAAGTAAACACTAGAACGGATAATTGTGGGTATAACCAACTATATCACAAAATTTTCTCTTGGGATTTTACAATTATTATTTTCTTGGGTTTTTTTTCTGGAAAGAAGATAGTAAAAGAATCCATGTTGGTGGGACTATCCAACATGGTAAGGAGTAGGTCATTATACAGAACCTCATAAATATCATGTGATTACTTATATTTATATTTTTGACATAATAAAGGTGAGGTAGTGATTTATATTTGAGTGGATATTTACTCTAAATATTTTCAGAGGATAGAAAAGTTTTTGTCAAGGAGTTAAGAAACATTCTTATAAAAGTAAAAGGAACCACAGATTCACCCCCCCTACCCCCTCATCGGTCTCGATCCTACTTAGTAACAACAAAATATTCCTCAAATTAACTGGGTAAATATGTATATCTCATGAGATAATAAGGAAATTAAAGTAAATTGAACCCAATTCAGTAAGAGACTATATCAACTATAATATTCATTAGAGTGAACCATTTCCATGAAAATAAATGGGGAGTGAATCCAATACACGATTTTATTACTAGAATTGAGTCTTGAATTCAAATATTATTTTATATTATTTTTTGAATTCCAAAAAATTATATTCTATGAAAATGTTCTACACTCAAGGATAAGGTAGTTTTATTCCTTTACGATTTATATATTTTGACTTAGAAATTCTTTATGTTGTAATTTATGTTTATGTTCTATGATATAATGGGTATGGTTTTCAAATGACATGTTCTTGTTCTAATATAATTCCACTCTAGTTATTGGTAAGGTATGATTTATTTATACATTTTTTAACCATACCAAGCATTTGAGCTCACACTTATGATTCCCTTCTCAGAGATATAAAGTAAGATCCTAAGCATGATATGTCTAGTAATGATGCTAACTATAAATAACTGAGTGGGAGATGATATATATATCTTATGAACATGTTTCTTATGGATTCAAGTTTCTAAATACACAAGGAATATATGATTATCGTTGATATTGTATTGTTATGTATTGAATATGCAAATAATAATATATCATATTTGTGTACGAAAAGATAGGGTCACAATATTTTTTGCCATGTTTTATTTTTTATAGTTAAAGAATTATCTATGTGTTGTTGATTTTTTTTATAAATAGTGAATTATATCCGTTTCCAATGATATAATTAAATATATAATTAAATATTGAGATTTATACTATTAAGGGATTAAAAAGGGTGTATGTGAAAGAGTGATAGATTTCGATGATATGTTAAGTACACAAAGTGAAGGACTGAAATCCTATAATTTCATTAATGAGCATTGAAGGAACTCATGATTTAGAAAGTTTTATTTAGACAACATGTTATTATTTAAGAACATAAATTGGAGTTAATGTGACTAAAATAGTTATACTTATGATTTGTAAATAAATAATTAAATTTTCATGGGTCTATTTAATTAAAAGACTCACGAAATGAGTCTTTGAGTAATATGTTTGGGTAATTGGTATGAAAATGAGGATTTGTAATAGCAACATATATTTATACTTGGTAATAAGTTTTTTAAAAAAAATTGGCAAGTTATAATATTGAAATTTATTATTGTGTTTGAAATATGTGTTTTATTTTTAAATGATCTTGTGGGTGTACTGTTGATTATTCATTATTTAAAAATGATTCTTGTGAATTTAATTATTAATAAGTTAATTTTGATAGGGAATTCTTATGAGTGTCATTACTTCATAACTATTAAAAAATATGAATTTGATTAATAAATTACAGTAAATAAGAAATAATTTTTTGTGCCCTTATTTTGCTAATTTAACAAGAAATGTGTTCCTTAGATTAAATATATAAAAGAGGTGATGTTTGATAGTTTTTTTTATAATTTTGGAGAAATATTGATGTGATATATATATAAATAATATTATACTTGATTGATAATTGAGAATATTATTTATTGGGAAATAAATGAAAAAAATTGGGCTTGATTTGTGTGTTGAAAATTTATAAAATACAGTATGATTAGTTTAGGAAACATTATCATGATTTAGAATATGGTAAGTTGATTAAATCATGATTTAGGGGTAAATATAAAGGATTTAGTAAATAAATATGTGTTGAAATTTAGTGAGAATGAGATAAATGTGGGTTTTTAAAAATAAAAAAATGTTGTTTGATATATAAAATAGTTAAGTATATATTAAGTGATGGAATAATGCATGTGTTAACATAATAGAATGATAAATTTTTTAACACTACAATGGGTATTATAGTGACATAAATATCCTATTTATATGATATTTTTATAAAAAAAATTAGTAAATCTTCCTCGTAGGGAAACTACATAATTCATGTGTTTGGATATTATATGACATAACATACATTATGATATTCTATTGTAATTGGCTAAAGTAGGTAAAATTTAAACTATGAAATTTTAGTAATAATATGATGTTGTTTTTATAATTAGGTTCATTATAGTAAATTCTTTTTATGTATACCATTATACATGGATGAGTATACTGGGAACCACAATAAATTTGAGTTCTTTAGTGGGGTCCTACTGAGTTGTATTTCTCACACCTTATTTGTTCACATCATAAGAATATATAGTTACATTTTTATATGAATACATGGGTATGGACCCTGAGTAGCTGGGAATTGGAGTCTAGGATTATTGTGATGATACAAAAGGTGACAAGAGGATATAAAATAGAGTTATTTCTCTTTTATTTTGAGTCATTTTGGTTACATTATTTTTTAATACAAGTGTTGGGGAATGAATGGTTAGGTTGTCTATTTAAATAACATATGATGCCTTATTGAGTGTTAATTTATAGATTAAATTATTTTTTTGTATCAATTTTAATTATGTTTATTTTAATATAATAATTATATTTTGATGATCCATAGGAGGATAAATCACTACCAAAGTGATACTGAAATGCCCTTGGCACTAGTCATCATCATCTGGTGACTAATGATCCCAATTATAGCATTGTAAAAAATTTTCTATGTGGCATGGTTATGTTTGGTCTGGTCACTACAAGAAAACACTCTCCCATATATATTGTAACATAAAATGGTGAATTCAAGTTTTTATATAAACTTCATGTTATAAATAATTATATATAGGTTTATTGCAATAAAAATAGACCTGAGCTATATTTTGATGTACTGTCTATCACATTCAAATCATAATGTGACAATATTGAACCATGGAATGTAATCATCTCTATGTATAATAGTAGTGATCTCCTGGACATCACCTATTAATACTATGAAGTTATCATCTATCCAATATATACAATATCAATTTATGAAGTGGAACATTGGCCTCTAATAATGTATATTCCAAGTAATTAATTCATATTTAATGACTTGTTTCCCACTATTCATCTAGTAAATAAATCCCCATGAATATGGAGTCTTAACATGAATGACACATTCTCTAATGTAATGGCCATATTTCACTTATACATAAGGAAATTGTATATTTTTTTCATAATTTTCTCAATTACTGTTATAACAAACTTATGGTTAATTAATTTAATGACACACATGGATATATAAAAAAATTGTGAAAATAAAATATAAGGAATTTTCATAATTATAGGATTACCATAATGTAAGTGATGTGAGAACTTGATCATAAGTTATAAAATAGGGTGACCCTCTAGCTGATCATGTGATACATGTATTAACTGGAAGAAAGAAGAAGTTAGAAAACCTAACATTAGTAAACAAAACTCATTTTTACTATATTTAATTGGTAAAATATTTAAGGGATAAAATACCATGTATTCATTGGTTTAAAAGTTTTAGAAAACTATTTTTACAAATGACTTAAATAATACTCTTTAAATTATAAAATATTACCAAAAACTCCCTTCCGTCCTTGAAAATCAATCACCAATCCATCCTTCATATCCTAAGGAATGGAAAAAATAAAGGGGTGAAACCTAATTCTCTGTAAGGGTAGTTTATAATTTAATCAATCAATATTAAACAAGGAATAATCAATATGGAAATGTGGATAATAAAAAACCTACCATTTTGTTAATTACATGAGCTCAAAATACATTCGTGGATAATATCAACATGGAAATCATATAAAGAACAATAAATGAATTCACAATTAATTAATTGAATAATAATATACATTCATGAACTTACCATCAAGGTCTCATAAGAAGACATCCTGAATCTCACAATCAATTCCCTATTCCAGGATTTCTTACATACCATCAAGTCATAAGGATATGACATTATCATTGTATGCATTGGCATACACCAAGAAATACCCATTATTTTTTTCTTTATGTTAACTATCAAAGAATAGAGGGACTATATATAACTATTAACTAACCATAACTTACATATATCCAGATCAATCCTCATATATTGAGGAAATAATATAATACCTAATCAAAATTTTATACCAACTAATAAATATATGTATTGAATCAAGAATATAGATATCAATATTTCCATAGAAAGAGAAATTACATTCTTAATAATTTTCCTTTATCTAACACCATATGTAGTAACGTTATATAGAAAAGAAAATACTGAAATGGTAAATATATCCATGATGTAAAATAATACGGATATAATTTCAAAATAACAATAGAGAATGATATAGAAGTAAACATTAAGGAACTCATATTAATAATTGTAAATAAAATGATTTATAAACCATAAATTAGTCATGGATGAATGGAGACTATAAATTCCTCATAAATTATGGTTTTAAAGTAAAGGAATTTTTTTTTGTGAATTTTAGATTCAAATTCACGTGAAATTTTAGAATGACATTTTCTTATATATTATGAAACTTTTGATAAAAAAATAATGTAAAAAATAATTTCGGGAATATTTTAAAGAGGTTTTAAAGATAATTCTAAAATATTAATCATAAAATAACATAATAATAAAAAATATACAATTCTAAGGAAAGAGAATTTCTAGAAGAAGATAAAATACACATAAGTAATATGAAAATCCTTTTCAATATCTTAAGAAAATAATACAATTTTCTTTCAATATAAAGATACTAAAAATTCATAGAATAATGGAAAAATTATATTCTTTTAAAAACCATGGATACTTTTTTAGTAAGATTAATTGATAATTAAGATGATGGAGGTGGAAAAATCCTTTCATGTTGTATATGTTAAAAATATTATTCCTTTAACCGAGTTATTAATAATGTCAAAAATGAATTTTTTGGAAATTTTAAAACCATTCCTTTTAAACATTTATAAATTAATAAAAATTTGGTAGACAAATACAATTACCAAAAATTTAAAATTATTTAAAAACTAATATAAAATAATTTTAAGAATATGGATATGGAAAAGAATGATTCTAGAACTAAAATGGAAATATGGGTGGTTTTTTATATAAAATACTTCAGTTTCATTGACTTTAAAACAGAGTATAATTTGGAATAAAAAATTTAAATAATATAAATTACTAAAGGAGATGATATTTTATAAGTATTAAAACATAAATAGGATATAATTTGTCCAATTTAAATTAAAATATGAATAGTTTGGAAGAAGAGTGAGATTGTAAAATAAAACTTTATAAATTTAATAAATTTTGAATCAAAACAATGTAAAATAGAAAACATGGATAAAAATATTAAATACAATGAATAAAGAGTAATACACGATACAATAGGTCAAATGAGAAGTATACAGATGATTTAAAATAAACTATGTTCATAATATAGAATATTTCTCAATAGAGTGGAATTGGGATGAAAAATCCTTACCTTGGATTATTGCTTAGACATACATGTAATATCCTTCTAAATAAAGAATTTAAATATATTAAATAATTTATCAAGAACCCTTTTCAACTATATCCCATTTTAGGGTACTTTTATAATCATTTTACAGACATTCATTGTGTTGTTCCTGATTACGCCATCCACTTAAGGTTGTTTGGTCAAATTATCCAAAACAAAATTAGTGTATTAACCATGGTTAAAGGTTTTATAAAATAGTTGTATAATATCTATAATGTAAATAATTACATGAATTTAATTTTTTCAAATTAAATAAAATTTTAGAACCATCCATATGTGGTGGTATTTTAAAAACAAAGTACATAATTCATGAAGGTGGTTTTCTGTAAGTACAAAAATATAATAAATATTAATTAAATATATCCTTATTATATAACATAAAATAGGAAACAAAAAATGAATCACATTGTTTCTTGTAGGTGGTTTTCCACTCGTATGCACAAGAGACAATATCATTTTCCAATTTGTTGGAGGGTGATAAGGTAGATAATATTTTATCATTAAATAATTAAAACTATTTTAATAAATAGAATATATATTAATTAAATGCATTTTTATAACCAACTATGTGAGGTGTTGTTTAAAAATGATACACATGTCTTTTTGGAGGCGGTATTCCGCAGGTACGCATGAGCAAAGTTTTAATTTCCCATTAGATAGAGAAGAGGAAAATAAAATTTTCTACATCAACATGAATATATTTAATTATATTTATGATACTAGTGTAATTATATTAGCAATTAAACATAAATATTTATGGATTTACAAAAAAATAAATTAAAAGTTGTTGATTATGTTGATTACATCTTCTTTCGAAAACCTCATTTGACATAGACAATAAGCTTTATTGATGTGATGTTTTAGAAATACACTAACCTGTAGATTATTTATGAATATATTTGTAAGATAATTGGTTAGGTATTTTATTTATTAGTGGATCATGAAGTGTTGACAAGTGGCGAGAGGAGTATTCTTATTATAACTTTTATGGGTGAAACAATTGTAAATACTTGTAAATTTCTTATATAATATATGTATTACTAAAGTCAAGTGGCCTAAAAACATAATTTTTTTAAAAGAATAGAATTATATGGTAAAAATAAAAGTATCCAATTAAATTTAGGAATGTTTTTTTAAATCAATTATTAAAATATTTTATGAAATAAAATATCGATAAAGTCATTTTTGGGACAATTCACAAACTTTGACATTAAAGGACTCAAGATATGAAAGGAATTAGAATATAAATAATTTTAACATAAATAATACCTTATAATTATCCATAGAATATATAGAATTAAAAAATACTCTAAAACATGTTACTTTAAATATTTTTAAAATAATTTCGCTAATTTTTTTACAACTTTCACAAGCGTTGTATCAGTGATGAGTAAGCATTAAAGGTAATAATACCATCACTAAAAATTATAAAAACATATTCATATATAAAATAACCATTTATGACCATTAATAATATCTTTTTAACCTTATTATTTCATATTAGAGATATTTAAATAAAGAAATTGGTATGTTGTATTTTTTCATTACATAAAATAATATAATGGTCATTATCAAAGGAAATGGTACCAAATTTCTATATTTTTATAGATTGGATGTTTTAGTACAAATAAACCCATATAATTAAACAAATTCCTTTGTTTGAGAAATTTTTAGGCCCTATCCAATTTTTTTAAACCTGGTTTAACCAAATTTACCTTTTATCGATGTGGCTATATTTTACCACGAGTATTATTCATTATGAAGAAAAAGAAGTTGATTATATAAATAAATTTTAACATGATGATTCAAATTATGGAATTTAGTTTCTAAGACTATATTTCCATAATTGATAAAAATAAGTTTTAATGTATGATCACACAAATAATTGAAGACATAATTTTAGAAAAATGATTGTTTTTATAAATAAAATAATTTCATATCTAAATCATGTATAATGTTTATTCAAATTTAAATAATTAGATAAATATAAATAAAATATCTGTTTGAATAAAAAACCATAGCTATATTTAAGAAATTTCAAATCTAGATTTTTATGTTTACAATTGTATAATGAAATAAAATATATAAATTATAAAAAATATATTTTGTTTAAAAATAGTTTCATAAACTCTAAATAGATTATAATGTCCTACTAATGTCTTAAAAATGACGATATTTGTAATATATGTATTTCCATTATTCACACTAAATCTTCTATTTATAAAAATTAAAAAAAACTATAAGAAAATTTTTATATAATGAAACTAAAAATCAAAACCTTTTATCGAATTAAATTTATAAATTTATAAATTTATATTTTAAAGGAAAATAAAAATAAAACCAACTTTAATGGAAAAAATGACCCTGTTAAACATTAATTATTCTCAACCTAATATGATTTCATTCTTATCATTACAAATTGATTACTTCTTACTTCGTAACTAATCAATAAATAAGTGTTAAAAATTTTCTAATTGCAGTTTATGGAGTTATTAGTCTGATTCATACATTCTAATCCAAAAACTAGGTTATAATAGTTATATTTAAATAATGATTTATTTATAATATAACTGTTTATGTATATGCTCAGTGTTTCATGTGTCACAAGATATTTTATATAATATTCCTAAATTAAAATATATGGGTGTTATATTGAACCCTCCTAATATAAATTCAATCATTTTAATTTTAATTCATTTTTAATGTGCAATGACACAATTATAGATTATATCATTAAGTTTAACATCTAGGTTAATACTAGGGAACTTATTATTTCATAAAAAATATTTTTTAAATAGTATGTGTAGATTTAAAGGATTCACATTTTTTGGATGTGTTTCCACAAATGTACCTTTATAGTTAAGTGATAATTTTCACCCAAAACATAAATATTTATCTTCTATTTCTTGAGTTTGGGAAAGAAAAAATACTTACTTGATTTTATTCTATTCTATAAAAAATATTTCATCCATAGGTTTCATTTTGATCAGTTTTCCTTCTCTGATTAATCTCATTTTAAATATTCTGAATATGGTGAATAATTTCGAAATGCCTAAATCACTATAAATAAATATTAAGGGATTATGTGATCAATTAAAGGATGGTGTTCTTCATGGTATGAAATATTTTATGACATTTGATTCGTCTACTTTCCATCCATTTACAAAATACAAAAATGATTATCACAAGTAAAAAATAGTACTCAAAACATAATAATTGTAATGTCCTGGATTTAATCTGGTACAATCCGTTTTAATTTTTTGTTTTCTAATTCTTTAAAATAAATAAATAAGGGATAAAAATAAAATTTATATATAAAATAAAAAGGGAGGTTATAGGAAAATTAAAAATAATTCAAATGGGAGATTATCATTTTTTTATTATTGTAATCCTTTTTCTTTTCCATCCTTTTCATTCTATTTTAATTTTCATTTTATATTAATTTTTTATTTCATTTTTTCTCTTTTTTTCATTTTTTTCTTTTCTTTTTCTTTCTTTTTCTCCTCACTTCTTCTCCTCCTCTCCCTCACGTTGTGCCTCCCCATCTCTCTAGGTGGCACACCCCCTATTCCCCCTTCAGAAGAACACCGCACCTCCGTTCATCATCCATTTTTTTCATCGTTAGGTGCGATGTAAACCTTAAGGCAAGTATAACCTTTTGCATTTGGAATCATAAGATTTTTTTGAGTATCCTTCGTGTAGCTCATCATAGAAGCAATTTACCCTATTTTGGGGTTTTCTAAAATATTTTGTTTTCATCCGTTTGACTTAAAATCAAATCCTACAGTGGATCATAGAATCATCTACCCCCCATAAGGATGGGAGTCAACTTGCTTTCCATCCCTTTCATTGCAATTTATAAAAACACTTGTTTCGGTTGTTCGTTGGTGTTTTCCAACTTTGTGCAATTTCACCGGTCCTTTTCAATTTAATTGTTTTGTATAATTTTTACAGCCCTTTTATTCATAAAATAAATTTTTTAAATTTTTTCATTGTAATGGGACACCCCTTTTGGAGTTCTGAAGTGGCCGGTATAAATTCCATTAGCCCAGGAATTTAACATTATTAACTCCATGTGTTTCACATCTTATTTTTGTTGTTTTTAATTTAAAAAGTTGATTTAGATTAATTATGAATCTTTAATTTTTGGATCATTGGTATTTTTTTGTGACAATTTATTTATTTATTAAAAAATTCATGTATCTTCTTATGTTGGTATAGCATCTTACTTTGTTAAGTTTTTTTGCTGCAATATTAAATTAATTCCTTGTGTTTCATAGTTTTATCTACTTAGATATCAAACTATAATTACATATGTATGCTATTTTATATATGATACTGTGAAAATTTAATTAAATTCAGGGTGGGGAAAGAAGGTGGGTCTCATATTAAGGGTCATGCATAGACCCTCCGTTCCTGACTGGTTACCACTACGTGTTTGGGGTGGTGTCTTTAGCTTTGACAGAATGAGACTTCCCCGGGATTTCTAATACTTATGAGTGACACTGGTTACAAAAGGTCCCATTGAGTATGGATCCATTGGAAATGTGGCTATGATAGCCTCAAATGATGATTGACCCCTTTTTGTGAGATCGAAATGAACTCTTATTAAATCCATGCTTCGAGCGATACTTGGTCTGTCAAAATATTTCCTTAAATGGGCTCGGTGGTATTGGATAATTTGAAGGATATTCCATGTCGATACCTTCAGGATGGGCATGGACTATAATTGTCAACTTGAACAATAATAATGAAGCACTGAATGTTTATATTAATTTCGCTTTGATCCCCTTGAGATTTGTGATATATTTCTCTTATGTTGAAGCACACCTGTTTGAAACATAACTTAGACCCCAAGTTAAAGTACAAGTTTGGGGGTATTCCTCATCATTAGTTTCACTTGTTTTTTAGGATTTATATATATGTATATGTGCATTCTGCGTATAGGTCCTCCTTTTAGACATCCTGCTTAGGCCGAAGTAGGTAATTTCATATGATTATCGTTGAGAACATGGGCTGAGTTATTTATTTTATTGCACTTAATTAATTATCTGCATATTTTATATAATGTACCAAGTGATTTTATTACTGCACAAAATGGAAAGGTATATAAACTATTTTTTTGGCCTACTATAATTTTATCTCACACCCGGCTCAGGCATTGTTGACACCTGAGTAGATTACATGTTTGGAGGTGTTGACCAAGGGAATAATGAACCTTCCAATTCTTGATTGTTTCTTACTGTTTATGGTGGAGACTGAGGCAGAGGACCTAGCGTTTCTCATGATGAAGTCAATGCTTTGCATCTTTTCTTTTAAGTTGATTGTATGATTTGGTTTCTATTTTTTGTACTTTTAGTTTAGATAGACATCATAGCATGGCATTGTTTTGTGAGCTTCCGCACTTGATTATTATTCAGTTGGATTATTCATATTCCTCTTGCGGCAGTTTATTCATTTATATACTTTTTCTATTTATTATTAATTGATGTTTACTTCTTCTATAATAATACCTATTACCTATTAGGTAATAGTCTCCCCTATGGACACGAAAATGGACCTCCCTCCTAGTTGGCAGCCTCTGGTGTTTGGGGATATGCGTTTGAGGCTATGCGGGCAACCCATCTCATGGAATCCTTCAGGTGGCTCCCAGGATGGGGATGCTATAAAGTTTTATGGAAAGAGGTTTTTCCTTTTGTATTACTATTTCGGTTAGATAGGAGACTAGGATATAGGTATTTGGAATGTACCTTGTTCTTGAACGAAGCTAACCCATGTGTAGGTTAAACCCAAATTCTTGGTTTGGGATTGTAGTTATTGATTATGCCGGTTATTGTTGGTATGATTTCACTATTGGGTGACTCACTTGTTTTTCATTGTTATTTGTTTGGGTATTGTTGCAATAATGGGCTTTTACCATTTAAGCCCGATGATATGTGGGCAATACATTACATGCATCATATTAGGCACCATAGGATTGAAATGAGATCTATATTACCCTGCCATATCTTATTTCAGCGTGGACTTTCCTGATTGCATTTGGGTGTTGTTGTGACAATGGTAATATTTTTGAAATGATGGTTGGTTAAATATAAATTTTTGATAGTCTGTTAGAATTTAACTTGAATTAACCTAGAAATAGATAGTAGACCTTGTTTATTAAACTTTTTAAGTTTTATCTTCCATATCGAAAATTTTCTCTTGAAGCGAGTTATCAGTTATGAAGTTCTTGGAGGCAGGCTATATACATAACCTTTTTGTGCCTTACCTGTTTTTGTCCTTTTCATTACTCTTTGTCTAAAGGTGTGTGTATGGATGTTGTAGACCAATGTTGCCACAACTTCTTCCTTCCATGCCTCAGGAGAGTGACAATGAGCACATTCTAGAGATGGTGGGTCCCGAACTTCCAATGGTACCTCATGTAGTGTCTCCCGTGGAACTACCTCCTTTCAATCTTCTGAGGGAACATGATGCTCAGTTCAGGGAAATTCTCCTCAGGTTTATATAGTCAGTTCAGAGTATCCCCAGACATGCCACATCCATGGAAGACCTCACATGGGACTTTCTGCAGCATCACCCTCCCACCTTCTCAGGGAGTGGCAACCCACATACTGTAGATTCATGGATAGAATCCATAAGGACTATCTTCGACCACCTCGAGACCCTTCCAGAGTGAAGTGTCAAACCAGTAGTCTACATGATCTGTAAATCCTCCTAGTGCTAGTAGGACGTTGTTTCCCAAGTTGAGAAGAACAGTGACATGGTTTGGGCTGACTTCCAAGAAGCTTTCTATGATCACTTTATCCCACAGACTCTAAGAGATGATCATGCATGGGAATTTCAACATCTTCAGGATGGTGCTATGACTATGTTAGTGTATTCTACTAATTTCATAGAGCTTCAACATTTTTCCCCATCTTTAGCAAGTGATTCACAGACTATTACAAAATGTTTTGAGGACAGACTTGAGTATACTATCTGCTCATAGGTGAACGTATTCCATTTGACCACTATCATAGAGATCGCAAATCAGGATCTAATTTTGGAGAAAAATGTTAGGGAAGCTAAACTAGAGAGCTAGGGAGGTTCAGTTCCAAGACAGGAAGACATCTCTTCTGGCAGTAGAAAGTGCAATATTGAAATGGCACATGGGGGAAATCCTAGCCAACCAGTATGTTTAGAGGGCTCTATCACAAGTTATCAATGTGTAATATATGTTCACAAGAGGCCACAGTGCACGAGTGGCCTAAAGGAGTGTCGAGATTGTGTCAAGATGGGTCACCTTCATCATTTCTTTCGTTCCTACTCTTTATCATCCAGTGGAAGAGGATCTACACCATCACCTCCACCAGGTATGGGATCTATGACTCCACAGCAGTCTGAAAGTTCTTTTACCACCGTCTGATCAAGAAGAGGTAATGGTGGAGGTCATGGTTAAGGAAATGAAGTTCCAGATTATCGGTGTTAGTAGAGTGGACTTGCTCATGCCAACCAGGAAATGTCTTATTGTTGGGACCAGTTTGTGTATGAAGATTGTTTTTTTGGTCAACAGTTGTCAATATTAGTTAAAATTAAGGACTCCAAAGTTAATGGAGATCGGCTAAAGTGAGTATACCTAGAGAAGTTTTATGAAATCATATCATTTAATGTCATACATGGTCAATTCACTATGAAGTAAATTCATATGATTTTTGAGCTGATCCTAAGTTCAAAACACATGTATCAAAGGTGATACATTGTCTCTAACAATAAATAATGGAGATTAAACTAGATGATGCTTTGTTATGTGAATTTCACAAATATCATAAGTAAAAAGAACTTGTGATGCAAGATTTATGAAGGAAAGGGGGTGAAATGATGATGTTAGTCACATATAGTTTTGATTGCAAGGAATGATGATGCTGGAAGATATGAAATTTTCAGTACTTTCAATTGTATCTCTGATGATGCTAAATCATCTCAATCAAAGGATATATATCACGATAGTGGAGTTTGTGATGAAATATGAAGAATGGTTATGGGAAGCAGTGAAGAGAGCAATGAAAAAGAAACAAAAAAGGGTTTGTGCAAAAGATTGGTTTTGCGTGCAACATGGAACGTGGTGTGGAATTTTCACGCAATAGGTGCATTTTGATTAGAAAGTGGAAAAATGACAAAGGTAAGAGGTGCGCGAAAAATTGGAGATGTTCATGCAATGTGAGCCGAACATTAGACCTATGTGGGTAAATATTGCTTATGCGCAAAATGTAGGCTTGATGTTTTACGTGCAAGAGTGGATTCATGTTAAAGTTATCAAAAATGGAAATGTCATGAGGTGTGCAAAAAATCCAGGAAGTTGCATGTAATATAAAGAAGTGAGAGGTAGTTTTAAGCACTAGAAGCGGTTTTACGCACAGGGTCAAAAATGCCTATAAATATGCGGTGAACCCTTCACAATTGTTAAGGCTTGACACTTAGGCAAATCCCGAGCTTTGATGTGTGGAAAAAATTGAAGTGTTGAGTAGTTCACGAAAAAAATAAGTGGTGCGCGAAAAATCCAGTGATGTACAAAAAAAGAGTTTTGTGTGAAAAATCCAGTGCTTCATGAAAAAGAGAGTGTTGCATGAAAAAGTGAAGCGCTGCTTGAAAATCCAGTGCTGCATGAAAAAATAGAGTTGCGTGAAAAGGATTTTTTGTTCCAAAATGTGTTCTTTACACAGAAGGTTTGAATTTTACATGCAAGTCAACTAGACGGGTGCGCGAAAACTTTTAGGGCACCGTAGGCATTTAACAAGTGCTATGCACTCTTGAATGGTCTTGCAAAAAAAGAGAATTGCACCCTCTTTGAGGAGAATATAGCCCAAACAAGTGAATGGTTTTCTCAATCTCTCATGGTGTTTTGTGAAGAAGAAACTGTGAGTACACAACCGGTGAATACTCACCCGTGTAGTTCTTCATGAAGTCAGATCCATGAATCATCCCTTGTTCTATGAAGAAGAATCAAGTGTCCACTACGTGAAGAACAAGACCAGTGGCGCTCTCTGCATGTACTAAGAAGGAATTATACGGATACACTCATGTGTTGGTATTAAGAATTGAAGAAGGAGATTAAGACATTGCAGTACAATTTCTTATTATACTATGTCAAAGAGAAAGGAGAGGAGGAGGAGAAGAAAAGAGTATGCACAACTGAAGGCTGAAAATTATTCAGGGCTATTTAATTCAGATGATGTTATGTGAGATGATCCTCAGTGTTTTAACAATCACATTGGTGTATGTTATTCTAGCTAAAGAAATAATATGTTTAGTGAAGTTGGTTGTTGCACTAAGAAGAAGAAAGAATAATTCTAGTGAAGTTAGTGTTTCACTAGAGAAGAATAGAAATAAAGAAAGAAGAATTGAATGCCTACTACATTACAAGTAATCATGTGAAGAGCACTAAAGAAGAACAAGAGCTGAACCTACCTTATCAAGAAGGAAGAAGACTATCTCTATAGGCAGTACAAAGAACCAGATAAAAGATGCAAGTTGGACTTGGATATCACCAGTCCAGGGAAGAGGATTGTGTCCCACCCCCCTCCAAAGTGTAGGGACTCACACTGGCTAGAAGATTGTTTTCCTGGACACTACATTATAAAAGAATATCACATTATACTGGAGAATCCATGCACTAGACATACTCATGCATGTCAAGGATATAGCTACTGTTATTGAGTGGTGATCCTTGTAAAAATATCATGTGCATATTTTTACTACTTTTTACGATTGCATGCGATATTGAAAAGAGAAAAAGAGAATCAAGATCTAACAGGTCAAGAGGTACTGGGATACAAAATTGAAATTGTTTTTAAAAGTCCCCAAAAAGGAATCACCCCCCCCCCCCTCAGTGTTAGGTATATCCCAAATGGGTCCTCTCACTTAGGTTTGTGGTTTAGGTCTCATGTACACAGTGCAATTAGCACCAGAGGATCAGAGTGTAGGACCATCTGCGGTTATAGATACTCTTCTATTAGCCTCTATTTTAGAATCTTCTCTTTTTAATACCAGTCCATCACACTCCTTTTTATCTGCTGTTGTTGTTTAAAGTATTGGTTTTCCAATTTAGTACCATTGTGGTTTCGTGTCCAGACATAGGTCATACGCCAATGCCAAGAGTTCCCCCTTGAGATAGGTGGGTACAATTTTGTTTGGAATGTATATATCCCTGATATGTCTGGAATCAAAGTCATTATTGGTATGAACTAGATTGCTCCTTATCATGCTCAAGTAGATTTCTATCATCATCGTGTGTCCTTTACATCCCCCAAGGGAAACACATATCTGCATAAAAGAGAATGGGATATACAGGCAGACATAGCTAAGCCTGAATATGCAGGGTTGGGCAGAGTGACTTCTCAATTGGAAAGTCTCTTCAAGGGTGATTAGGGAACGCAGGTGGTTGAATTCCCTCCAATTGTCGATCTTTTCTTGGATTTACACCCTAATAATTTCTCTGGCTTACATCCTATAAAGGATGCAGAGTTTTCTATCGAGATCATTCTAGGTTCGGAACCCGTGTCTATTCCTCCTTATAGGATGGAACCAACTAATCTATAGGAACTCAAAAAGCAAACTGAAGGCCACGAGGCCAAGGGTTTCGTTAGACCTATCACATCGTCGTGGGGTTCACATATTCTTTTCTCTAAGATAGAATATGGTACCCTCAGGTTATGCGTAGATTATAGTCGACTCAACCAGCTCTCGGTAAAGAATCGATATCCATTGCCTCTTATAGATGATATAATTGACCTGCTCTGGGGTGAAACTGTTTTCTACAAGATTTATCTGAGGTGGGGATATCACCATGTGCATGTGCGACCATCTTACATAACACTTATAGTATTCTAAAGCAGGTACGGCTTGTACCATTATCTTGTTATGCCTTTCAGCCTCACAAATGCTCCAACAGTCTTCATGGCTCTACTGAATTGGGGTTTTCACCCGTATCTTGATTCATTTGTGGTAGTCTTCGTAGAAAAAATCATGGTGTATTCATGTTCTAGACAAGACCATTTATCCCATCTTGAGATCGTGCTAGGTTCACTAAGAGATAACCAGCTATATGCTAGGATCATTAAATTCCACTTCTGGATTGATAATGCACACTTCTTGGGTCATATTATATACAAAAAAGGAGTATAAATTTATCTAGAAAAGGTGAGTTTATTGGTTCCATGGGAGCATCCCAATAGTGTATTCGGAATCTATTCTTTTTTTGGTCTTTTTGGCTATTATAGGTGTGTCATTAAGAATTTATCCCGCTTACCAGTGCCTTTTACAGCCCTGACTAAAAAAGGTGTACAGTTCATCTAGTCAGAATCCTGTGAAAAGTATTTTTAGGAGTTTTAAGGGAAGACTAAGCTCAACTCAAATCCTAATTCTTCCTGAACCAGGTAAAAGCTATACTGTTTATTATGATGCTTCCGGAATTGGACTGGGTTCATTTTTTATGGAGGGTGATCAAGTCATGGCTTATGGATCCTTCCAGCTAAGACCTCTCATGCAGAACTATCCTACACACAAACATGAGTTGGCAGATGGGGTTTATCCTCTACACTGTTGGATACACTCTTTTTTTGGAGAAATATTCATTGATTACATGAGTCATAAAAGCTTAATGTATATATCCACTCAACGAGACGTAAACTTAAGTTCGGATAGGTGTGTTGAATACATACAGTTGTTCGACATTGATCTTTCTTATACCCCCAGGAAGGGTAATGTTGTGGAAGATTATTTAGACTAAATGACACAGACACAAGTCATACAGGTAGCCAGCAGTGAGTGGCAAATGATGGCCTTGTTTTCTGAGATGCATCTGGAGGATTAGAAACAACGCGGGCAACTAGTCTTAGAATCTCTTATTGTGACGTCCTATCTTCTAGATAAAGTTTTCATGCAACAGCTGACTAATCCTAAGGTGATCATTTTTAGGGAAAGCATTACAGGAGAGTACCCACCTCCTGGATGGGTTGTTGATGACAGTGAAACTATCCTTTATCATGGTCATGTATGGGTTCATTTAGGTATATGAGAAGAGATGATAAAGGAATCTCATACCTCTATTTGGGAAATTCATCTTGGTCTGACCAAGATTTATAGAGCCAGGTGTTAATAGTAGTGGTGGCCTATTATGAAAAAGAAGATAGATGGTTTCATCACTCAGTGCTCCACCTTCCAATAGGTGAGGTCAGTGCACCAGCGGCCTTCTATAATCCTACAGCCTCTATCCATTCCGGAATGGAAATGGAATGACATCACGATGGATTTCATTATATTTTTTCCAATATCTACTCAAGGAAGTGATGTAGTATGTGTGGTTGTCGATAGGTTGACATAGGTTGCACAATTATTACCTATCCAGGAGACCTTTATAATTGATGATTTGGGAAGGCTGTATATAAAAGAGATTGAGTGACTTCATAGCATACCTCATTCTATTGTCTCAAACAGAGATGCCCACTTCACTTCATGATTCTAGAAAGGGTTGCAAAAAGTCATTGGGATCATAGGTACTTAGTAGTACTACATATCACCCTCATACTGATGGGAAATCTGAGAGAACTATAATAGTGTTAGAGGATATGTTACGGTCCTGTATCCTAGATTTTGAAGGATCCTAGGAGAAGCATATACCTCCTATTGAGTTTACCTATAATTACAGCTTCCAGGAAACAATTCAAATGGCTCCGTATGAGGCCCTCTATAGTAGACTGTGTCATTAACATTTATTCTAGCTTGAATATGGGGAGGAAGCTCTATTTCGAGTGTTATGGAAACACATATGTGTTTAGAAAGAGAACTGTGAGCAAGAGATAGACGTGCGTGCGCAGGAACCGGAACATTCCTCGAACGATGTTCCACTATCCTCAGAAGGGCAACTTGGGGACGAGTTGCCTTAAGGAGGCATGTTTGTAATGTATCGACTTTAATCAGGTACAAAAAATTTAATTTTTCATGTTTAATTCTTTAAAGTGACTCAAGGCACGTGCCAGTGCACCCCGCTATGGCTCTTGAGCAGTTTTTTAAATTAATTAAACAAGTGTAGAGGTCTTATGAAAAATGTTATGTTACGCTTTAGCGTGGTGTTCAGGATTAAAGAAATTAATTAAGGATTGAAAAGAAACAAGAATATATATAAATAATATTTAAAATAATGCAATAAACGATAAAATAAAATTAAGAAATAAAATAGAAATATGGTTATAGGAAAAGTAAAAATAATTATAATGGGAGATTTCTATTTTTTAATTTTTTTTATCATTTTTCTTTTCCATCCTTTTTACTCTATTTTATTTTTAATTTTATCTTCCCTTTTCCTTTCCTTTTATTTTTCTCTTGTTTTTTCTTTTCTTTTTTCATTCTTTTCTTTTTCTTTCTGTTTCTCCTCTCTTCCACTCCTTCCCTCCCTCACATCGCGCCTCCCCCTCTCCCTAGGTGGCGCACCTCCTCCTACCCCTTTGGAAGACCATCACCCCTCCGTTCATCTTCCATTTTCTTCACTATTAGTTGCAACATAAACCTTTGGGCATGGATAACATTGAGCATTTATAATCATTAGATTTTTTTTTAGTATCCTTTGTGAAGTTAGTCACAAGAAGGATTTTACCCATTATTGGGGTTTTTCTAAAATATTCTATTTGCTTCTGTTTTAGGTCAAATCAAAGCCTACCGTAGATCATAGAATAATATGTGACTACATAGTATGTTTTCTATTTACTTTCCCACTTTTTTGTTGTGATTTATAAAAATTCATTTTGTGTCGTTCATCGGAGCCCACCGACTTTGGGAAATTTCAACCAATCTTTTCAATTTAACTATTTTGATTAATTATTTCAACCATTTTATTCATAAAATAAATTGTTTAAATTGTTGAAATGTGGTTTTACACCACTTTGGGCATGCTGGTGTGGCCGGTAAAAATTCTGTTAGCCCGATCATTTAATTTAATTAACTACATGTGTTGTGCAACATATTTTTGTTGTGTTTAATTTAAAAGATTAATTTAGATTAATTATGAACCATTAATTGTTGGATATTTGGTAGTTGTTTGTGATGATTTATTTATTTATTAAAAATTTCATTTATCTACGTTTTTTGATAGGTTATCTTTCCTTGTTATGTTTTTTTCTACAATATTAAATTAATACCTTGTGTTTTATGGGTGTATCTACTTAGATTTCAAACTAGAATTACATATGCATGATATATCATATCAGCTGCTGTGAAACATTAATTACATTCATGGAGGGGAAAGAAGGTAGGTCATGTATAAAGGTTCCGGCATAGACCCTCCGTTCCGGACAGGTTACCACTATGCATCGAGTGGCAGTGTATTTGGATTTGTCAAACCGAGACTTCCCTGGGTTTTCTAATAATTATGAGTGACACATGTTCCAAAAGGTCCCATCAAGGATAGATCTATCTACAATGTGGCTAGTCCAGCCTCAAATGATGCTCGACCTCTTTTTGAGAGATCGAAATGGGCTCATGGTAAATCCATTCCTTGAGCTATACAAGGTCTTTCAAAAGATTTCCTTGGACGGGATCGGTGGTATTGGATAATCAGAAGGAAGTTCCGTAGTGATACCTTTAAGATGTTATTGGACTCAAAATCTCAACTTTATCCTTTATAATGATGCATTGAAGGTTTATATTAATGTCACAATGAGTCCCTTGAGATTTGTGATATTTTTATGGTGTGTTGAAGCACACCTGGTTGACACATGGCTTAGACCCCGTGTAAAAGCACAGGTTTGGGGGTATGCCTCATACTTGTTTTAACTTGATTTTATAGGCTTTATATATATGTATATGTGCATTCTGGTTATAGGTACTCCTTTCAGACTTCTAGCTTAGGCCAAAGCAGGTAATTAGCGACGGGTACCATTGGGAACTCGGGCCGAGTTATTTATTTTATTGCACATAATTAATTATCCAAATTTGTTATATAAGGGCACACTACATTTCATTAATGACCAAAACTGATTCGTTTAGATATTTTGTGTGATGGCCTACTAGGATTTTATCTCACACCCTCCTCAAGCATAGTTTACACCCCAGTGGATTACATTCTTCCAGGTATTGACAAAGTGAAGCATGCTTCTTCCAATGTTTAATTGTTTATTTATACTTAGAGTGGAGACTGGGGAAGAGGACCAATCCTTTATCATGATGAAATTTTTACTTTTCCTCTTTCCTTTTTAGTTGATTGTTTTCTTGGGGTTTTTTTTCATACTTTCAGTTTAGAAATACTTCATGTCATGGCATTATTTTGTGAGCTTCCTCACTTGATTATTATTCACTTGGATTAATCATATTTCTTCTCCAGTAGTTGTAAATTCCTTATAGATGGTCTGTTTGAATTCCCTAAGACCTTCGGGTCATGTAATCTCCTAAACCTACAAGCCATGTAATCTCTAAGCCTACGGGCCTTCTAAGGGTTCCCCCTCATCCCTTGAAAGGGAGGTTATCAAAAATCAATAAAAATGTAGGCCTTAGGGCCATTCAATCTTCTCTAGTAGTTTATTCATTTATATGCTTCCACAATTTATTATTAATTTTTTTTTACATCCGTTGTGATAATACCTATTACCTTTGATTGCATAGTCTCCCCCACAGACACGAAAAAGGCCCTCACTACTAGTCGGTAGCCTCTGGTGTTTGGGGAGATGCGCTTGAGGTTAAGTGGTCGACCCGGCATAGGGAACCCTTTAGGTGGATCCTAAGATGGGAAAGGTACAATAATAAATCTCCAAATGAATGAGTAACATTCTAATCTCAAAAACCTAAATAATAACTCTCATGGTCTAATTGGATAGTAAAAATTTGAATACATCATAATCATATATTAAAAAATATTTACTATCATTACCCTTACATAAAATCACATGAAACCCCTAAAGTTTATATATCATAGTGAGGCTCTCCCTTATCTTATAAACAAAAATTAATATTCTATCCTTGGAGAAAATATATCTATTAAAGGAAACATTTTGAAGCCATTATTTACATGTGTTAAAGCTTTCAAAAAACCCTTTCCTATGAGAGAATAATGAATTATTCTCTAGTGATTCTCATATTATTAATTTCATTTGTTATATACCTATATAACTTTAATAAATAACAATATTTGATTATAAAAGAAAACCTTGACACCTGGGAATTGATTTGAATATTTCCCTTTCTCCTTAAAGTCAATAAATGGATATCAATGAATTATTTTATACCTTCACATTCATGATCTTTATTTACATTATCTATACCCATGTAGTAAAATTTAATTCCATTTAAACATCTACATATATGTTTCTTTTTATAATTATCTCAAGTTGTATGTTCCACTCTTCCTTTATTCTTCATTAAATTTCCATTTTTATAGTTCTTACTCGTTCTCTTCTTCTCTTGATTTTATTTCAAAATACAATACTTAGAGATTTTTTTATTTATTAATGACATATGTTAAGATATCATTAAAAGGTGAATCTTCATGTAAATATAAATCCCTTTGAAGGCTCAGATTAATCAAATAAAAAAGGTCAATCTTACATTTGAAATTATGTATGCAGTCCACAACATCACTGACTAATCTAGTAAATATTTCCTCTTACTTAGCAGCACATTTCCCTTTATTCTATATTAGAATAAAAAAATTCATTTAATATCAACTAATTTTTATCTAGGAAAACATTTCATAAATAATATCACCTTTAAAATTTCACATTCCATACATTATATCTCCTCATCATCCTTAGTGTTTTGGATCACTGGAGACCATTAATCCAAATATAAATATGTACAATATAATAATAGAATAACCTTTTTATTTTCATTACCTATAAAATCTTGAAATTTGCTTTCAAGGGACAAGATCCATTGCTCAAAAACCAATGGATTAGTAGTTCCATTAAAGGCTAAAGGATTCTCCTGCGTGGACTGGTCCAACAACATTCCACTATGATGATAATCAAAATGTTATTTCATATGGGAATTCTTATTTGTCATAACCTTAGACAATTTCCCTAATATAGTAATTATTTGTTTAGTTACAACACCAGTCATAAAAAATTGCTTTAGTGGTTCATTTCTATATAAGTGTTTCTATGATTACTCTTCCTTTAATTAAGATAAATCTCAGCATAATTTCACATTAATAGTTATCTCATGATAATAATGAATATTGGTCCATAGAATAAAAATACCTATAAAGGTAAAAGTTCCCAAATATTCTAATGGATTTATCATAATGCACATACTAGCTATGTTCTTCGAAAAGCTAGTTCCCTTGGGTGATACTAAACTTTCTCTAACACCAATCATTGAAAAACCGACTCCCGTAACAAAAATATTTTTTTTTAAATTATTATATTGGTACAAGATACAAGGGATTGCGTCACTTAAATATTTCCAATGCATTCCTTATATATTGATATGACAATATAACACATTATCAATATACCTTATAAATCATTAAATATCTAAATTTAATCAAGAATATATGACATCCATATTTCCTTATTAATTGAAATAACTTAATTAATAAGATTCCTTCATCTAACACTATATGTATCAATGGTATAAATTTTAGAAAACATTACACTGATACATATATTCATGATACAAAATAATATTGATATAATGTCACAAAAATATTTTATAATTACAGAGAACATAATGTTAAAGTATTGAGATTATTCCCTATGAAAAAATATGTTATCAAATAGAAATAAGAAATTTATTAAAGGATACCATACATTAATAAAAATTGAATGTTTTAAAGTTAATTATTTTGATAATTAGAGAGTAAATTGGAAGTGAAACATTAAAATTAACTTTCCTTACACCTTTTCAATCATTACTATAAAAACTAAGGTATAAAACATTACTAAAATATTTTAATGAGATGTTAAAGATAATTTTAAAATATTCACTACAGAATATCATAAAAATGAAAAGATATTATACATAAAAAATAAAATTCATATGGGAATATAAAATACACATAAGTAATATAAAACTCCTTTCAATGTTATAAAAAATAACATCCTTTTATTTTAATATAAAAAAATCATAAAAAATGGAAAAATGACTTGCTTTGAAACCCCTTGGAAAAAAATAGAAAAATATAATTGTTGAATAATGTCCATGTAGCTTTTAAACCTATTTACACCATATATTCTAAAATAAAATTCCTTTAAAACGTTTCTAAAGAAAGTCAAAAATGCATGTTTATAACATATTAAAAAGATTCCATTAAATACTTCAAAAAGAAATTAAAATATATTAGAAGGATAAATTTACTAATGTTTTATAATTAGATAAAAACATTCATAAAACTATTTGAATAATGTGGATATGGAAGAGATATATTCATGATTGAAAAAGAGAAATAAGGATGATATTTTATATAAATAATCCTTTGGGTTTATCGAGTGTGAAAAAGTGGAAAAGTTGGAAGAAAACATGGAAACCCTATAAATAACCAAAAGGATAATAAAATATATGGTTATTAATAGTGAAAGGTAGTATAATTCTTCCAACATATATTTAAACATGAATAATCCAAAATAAGAGTGAGATTATAATATAAACCCTTACAGTTTTAATAAATTTTGAATAAAATTCCATTAAAAGATAAAAAATGAATTAAAATATAAAATACCATGAATAAATATTACTTCATGATATAATATATACAATGTCTGTATATAAAATATATTAAATAAATATAGTACATAATATAAAACATGTCTCTAGGGAGTGAAATTATAGATGAAAAAAACAAATATTACATTCCTACATAGTCAAACGTGTTACATCCTCCTTAATAATAAATTTAAATTAATCCAACATATTATTAATAAAATATTTTATATAAATTTCAATTTAGAGGCCCTTTAAAAATAATTTTTCATCCATTCATTTTATAATTCTTACTTATGTCGACCAATTAAGGTTGCTCAGTCATTTCCTCCAAAACCACTTTAGTATATTTACAATGGTTAAAAGTGTTATGAAATGGTTCCCCCATATAAATAATTTTAATAATTTAATTAAATTGTTTTCATAATTGCATAAAATTTTAGAATTATCAATGAAAATAGGTAATAGGAAAACCAAATACATTTTCATAAAGGTGGTAATATGCACAAACATATGATGAAATTTTTATTTTCATAATTGTTGCAAAGGAAATAAAATATATAGTTATTAATATTTATATAACCATATATATATCATAAATATTATATATTTTAATTATATATATCTTTATAATCATCCATCTGAATCATAAATGAAAATGAATCACACCACTTCAGGGAGGTCCACACATTTGCATATAAGTGATTATCAAAATACAGTTGATTGAGGGTAAGAAGGTAGAGGATATTTAATCATTAAAAAATGATAATTATATCATTAATACAATATATAGTCATAAAATCCATAATTATAACTATACATGTGGGGTGGTGGTGAAAAATGATATGCATCACTTCTTTGTGACGATAATGTACGCATACGCAGGAATGAAGTTTTCATTTTCCTTTGGATGGAGAAGAGGTAAATAATAACTATTACATAAATATAATAAAAATTAGGTATATTTATTATATAAATGGTATTATATTAGGATAAATACAAAAAAAATTAATGAGGGGGAGAATAGATAAATTAAAAGGAGTCAGTTAAAATTATTACCTCTTCATTGGGAAACCTAATTTGACTTACACATTAAGCCTTATAGAAGTGGTATTTTTATAAAATAACCTATATGATATATATAAGGATAATGAGAAAAATATTTGGGCATTTCTTGTTCAGGATATGTGGCTCAATAAGTGTAGATATGTGAGGGTAGGATGTACCATTTTATAAGTGAGTTGAGGGGTAAACTGGTAAATACTTGAAACAATATTATATAATTTATTTGTAACTCAAGCCAAGTGTATAAAAATATTCATATTTTATTAAGTATTAAGGATAAGGTCTAAATCCATCCACACATGTAGATTAAATCAAGTGTTTTGTGTTTTTTAATTCAATATATAAAATATTTTTAAAAATATATGAGTATTTATTTTTAGGAAAATTCACATAATTTTTCATTACACAAATCAAGATAAAATAGAATTAGAGTATAAATAATTTCACTGGCACTAATAATTTATAATTATCCCAAAAATTCATGGAACACCATAATTATTCAAAACATAATACTCTTAATGATTTTAAAATTATTTACATATTTTTTCAATTTCTTACTAATAGATAGAATATTATTATCTTTTTTAGATGTTTCTCAATGATTTAATCCCAGAAAATTTATCAATTTGAGTGTATTTTCATGAATTTTGGATTTTTTTGTTTTTTTTTTCTAAAATGTGAAAAATGCTTAAATCTAAAATTTAAAAAGATTTTAATCACAACAGTATTTTTTAAAGAACATTTAAAATACTTTTCCAATTTGAGTAATTCCTTTTTTTGGATTCTTGATTTATGATATTCAACTTTTTCCTCTAGACCAATATTTGATTCAATCATCTAAGTTCCAAAAAAATCAATCAGGTTGAAACATTTTTTGGGTGGATAGAGTGGACACTACCTCATAAAATAAGACATAACACAGGATAAACACCTCCAATTGAGGTTATTCAAGATATAATTAAAATAAAAATTACATTCTCATTTCACCAAGTAATTTGAAGGATTTATACACTCATTAATGTGACCATTATATAATAATCAATGAAGTAGGTTATTTGTAATTCTCAAATAAAAAGTCTTACTCATTGATACTTCCAAAACATCCTCAATACGAGCCCAATTAATGGGAAAATTGGAGGGATGATTGTAAATTCAATTTCGAAAAACCTATAAGGAGGGACATTTTGGTGATTCGAAGACAAGGTTTTCTAAATTGGAAAAATCCTTTGGAGGACATATTCTAGATGAAAATGTTTCCTCTTTTTCTACTCTCTTATTTTTCTTAGTTTTGTAATGCCTTATTATTTCCCATTCATCTCGATTAATCAAAACAAGGAGGGGTAAAAAATTGAGTAATTGGGTAAGGGTTGAGTTTTAATTTTTGAATTCTTGATATATTATAATTAATTGTATGAAATATCAATCCCTCTTCTTTGACGTTGTTTTATATTTTATAAAAAAGTTTTTTTATCAAATATTACCATATTTGGTTTTTAATTCTGTTATTTATTTTAGATTTGGTCAATGATTATTATATATCCCCACTAGGTTATAGTTTATATACAATGGAATATACCAAGGATTAGTGGTGAATTACTCAATGATCATCATCACATGTGAAAAGTGTAGTATATGTTCTTGATTGTTTGGAATAAACAAGACCCAATTGGGTATTTCCTAAGTCATTTGAGGATATTCATTGCAACTCTCTTGTACAAGGAAGGAGAGAAGACCAAACTAATATCATGGTATAGTTTTCTCTCTCCATCACTATTTGACTAAGGGAGTGGGAGGAAATGATTGTTGAATCCCACTTTACTCAAATTAACAAAAGATGATTTATTTAAATAGAACTAGGATAGAATTTAAATTTGAAAAATGACCCCAACCTGATCACCCTTTTCAAATCATATTTTTTAATCACTTGAATTTCCAATTTAATTTTAATAATTTTATTAATTGAGAAATTTTATTTTGTTTCATTCAAAACCAAAAAAAATCCCAAAACACAAAATTTTTCCTCTATTCAACAAGTGACAAAATCTTTTGGGTGAACTATTATTCGGGACAATACCTAGGATAAATCACTAGACTGCATTTAGGTAATATTATTAAAAAAATCAATACCCCATGATATGTTTGTTTCAAACATGGCTATATTGCGAGGGAGGAAGTCTAATATAATAACCGAAAAATTATTTACATAAAACTAAAGGTCCTATAGTTCAACTAATAATTTAAGAAAACTTGATCCTGAAATTGAAAACACACTAACAAAAGTGAGAATACAAAATTTTCAAACGAATTTTAAAGAAATAAAACTCTTTTATTCATGTGACACTCTAATTATTCCCCCTAAACCTGAAATCGTGGTTGGAAATCCCAACCAAACCATGTATGATCTATTTGTTAATAAATTTTCAATTCAAAATAACTAAATCTTTTCACCCAACACAAACAATGATTTTTCATTTCATGTCAATATCATTAATGTGCTTCCAAAATTTCATGGTCTTGTAGGAGAAGACCCAAATCATCACATGAAAGAATGTAACATCACTTGCTCAAGCTTCATGACAAGAGGAGAACCTGAAAACCAATTTCAGTGGAGGGAATTCCCCTTCTCACTTAAAGGATCAGCTACATAATGGTCGTATAATCTTCAATCATGGGAGATCAGTGATTTGGAGGATTTAAAATGATGCTTCATACAAAGTTTATTTCTTATATCTAAGAGCACTCCCATCAAGAAGAACATGTATATCAAATGATAATAAATAGGAGATACCTTCTATGAGTATAGGGAGTGTTTCAAGAATCTCGGGGATAAATACCCAAATTATGAAATAGAAGAACACCAATTCCTTGTGTTATTTTACCAGGTAATTATTACCAATGATAAAAATATGCTAGATGCCTCATCTGGAGGATCCCGAATCGAAAAGTCCCTACTATATTTTAGAGGTATAATTGAGAATATTATGCAAAACTAAAAACAATTTGGAATGAGAGTTATAGGCCCAATGGTGATACATGAGGTACGAACATCCAATTCATCTATGTTGATTGAAACCAATGTTGATGAAATTTCAAGGTTATTCAGTCAAATAGTTTTAACACTATAAAATGGATAACAAGATTAATCTCAGGTATGTGGTTTATGTTCTTGTTCGACTCATTATAGTGACTTGTGTCCTAAGATACAGGGGGCAAAATACAGCGTTACGACCTTTATTCCATGAGAATTCTAACCAAATCAACTATGTCAAATCCAAGCCCAATAAGGATATGGAAACCAACAAAACATTGAGAGAACATTCAATCATAACCAATACCCCAATCAACCTCCCTATCAGAAACAAAAATATCAAAAACAACCACCATTACATAAAATCAAAAAATAGCCATACCAACAGTAAAACTTTCAACCAACAACATTCTAGATATTCTATAAATAACCTTCCACTGGTGCTCAACCCTCAATTAAGAACAAACAACTACAATAAGATTTTGGGGGCATAATGAAAATGTGAAATACTGATCCATCTAGTTAAAATCTATTTTGGATATTCTTAACAATAATCAAGGGATGCTTCCATGCTAGAAGATGCCAAATCCAAAAGGGAATATTAGTGCAATCACAAAAAGAAGGGGGAAATAATTTCCCCCTCTAACAAACCATGATCCTGAAACAATATTACATGTTCTGGGGATGAATGAATTTTAAAATTATGAAAATACTTTGACAATTCACCGTGAATAATAAAAGAAAAAGGACGAGGATATGGGCATGATGAGGAGGAAAGAAACACCATTATAAAGAAAACAAAGGAAGAATAAACGCATACACCCACCACTTCCATGAAGATTGATTGAATCAAATATATTTTATGTTGAAATGATTCAAAAAGAAATTTTGGACACCTTTTAGAATCTGGAAATCAATCTACATTAAGCCGTAAAAAAATTCAAAGGTATAATTGTTTTTGAAAGATATTAGAACCAAAAATATAAGAATTCAATGGAAAGAGATTATAAAATTGGAAATAAGTGTCTCAACCCTTATCACACCATATTTTTTATCTAAATGTCAAGATATAGGTATTTTTTCCATTCCATAAACCATTGGAACTTTAAATTTTTCTAATTCCTTATATAATCTCGGGGCTTTAATTAATTTTTTTCCACACACAATATACACTTATTTTCATATGGGATAATTGAATCCCATAATATTAGTGATCCACCTTGAAAATAGATCCATAGTTTTCCCACCAGGATTTCTAAAAATTTTATTATGAAAGTAAAAAGGAACCAGAATCCAACCTTGATGGACCGTTAAATATTTTTGAATTCCTGAGGAACCCATCACATGAACACACATTATTATCACTCTCCCATGATTTTGGTACTGAACTAATTGAATAATTAGGTATGTGTTATGATTTATTAGACATATGAGAAATTTTTTTCATTGAAAATATCACTGAAAATGTGAATGATGAAAACAACAGAGAATATGATTTCATGTAGGAATAAGAGGTTGAATATTGTTTCTTTAATGATTTTTTAAATTATGAAGTTGATGTTATGATTTATTATGTGAAGGAGGTCCGTCTATTGGAAACAGGGAACCTTAATTTAATTTCATCCCTTGAGAATCCGCCATATATAGAATTAAAATCACTCTACACTAATTTGAAATATGATTACCTCAGAGAGGTGGATAATATATTATTGATAATTTATAATAATATATCTAAAACACTAGAAGAATCATTAATTAAGATTTTTATAGATAATTTACATGCAATAGGATATATTTTAGGTGATACCCTAGGAATAATCCCAAAAATACGCTTATAAATAATTCATCTTGAGGGATATTATGAACCTTTTAGACAACCCAAAAGGAGGTTGAATCCATCCTTGATAGAAGTTTTCAAGAATTATATTGATAATCTGTTGGAATATTGGATCATCTATTCCATTTTTGAGTCGTAGTGGGTAAGCCCCATTCATGTAGTTCCAAAAAAACTAGCCCGACCACTGTGAGGAATGAAAAGAATGAACCTATCCCTTTGAGACTTCAGAATAGCTAGAGAATATGCATAGATTTTATAAAGATGAATCTGGTCACTTAGAAAGATCGTTTCCCTATTCAATTCATTGAAAAATTGTTAGAGATATTGTTAAGTAGAACACATTATATCTTATTGGATGGATTTTTAGGCTATTTCTAGGTAACCATCTCTCCCAAGGATCAATAAAAGACTACATTTACATGACATTTCATAATTTCTTTCATAAAAAAATAATTCCATTTGGATTTGGTAATGCTCCAGGTACATTTTATAGGTGGATGGTAAGTATATTTCCTGAACAAATTGAAGATTTATTGATAGTTTTCTTAGTTTATTTCATATATTTTTATGATTTTTTCGGCCATTGTCTAAAAAATCTGGAAAAATATTTGAAAACCATCTAGGAAAGTAACCTTGTTTTAAATGTAGATATATTTAATTTCATGGTTGAGAGAGTAATTTCCCATGGGAATTTAATTTCAAAAAAAATGAATTGAAGTGGATCAAAAATTGTAGTGATAAATTCATTTACTTATACAACATGTATGAAACATGTTAGATCATTATTAGGACATGCATTATTCTATAGGATGTTTATCAAATTTTTCAATAAGATTTATCTCTCTCTATAGATTAATATTTAAAAATTCTGATTTTTATTTTAATTGTTCATTTTGTAAATCATTTGGTAAAATGAAGAATATATTTATTTCACCACCCACGATGCAGCGGCTAAATTGGGAAGAACCATTTGAGGTACTTTTTTATGATCCAAACCAAGCAGTTGGAGAAGTCCTTTATTAGAAAATTGAGTGTAGGAAACAAGTCATTTCATATGAATTGAGAACCTTGGATGTGGCCCATATTAATTACATAACCATAGAAAAAGATATTTCAGGAGTTATATTTACTTTAGAAAGATTTAGATCAAATATTCTTGGAACTAAAATCACCGTGTTTTCTGATCTTGAAACTCTTATGTACTTGGTGAGGTTGATGCTAAATAGAGTCATGTGATATGCATAATATTTTTGTATGATTATAATATAGAAATTAATTATAATAATGGATCTAAGAACCATGTGGTTGATTACTTATGTATACTTACGAACACTACTAAAACTGAAATTCCAAAAAAATACACACTGAATAACCAAATTCTAGTAGATCTATTATACTAGATTGAAGGATAAGTGACATGGTATATAAACATGGTCAATTATCTATAAAAATATTAGGTCCCATATCATTTAAATTCTTACAAAATTCAAAAATTGAAATCTAAATCAAGATATTATTTTTTGATAGATACATTTCTTTTGATGACTTTCTAGGATCAATTGATAATATGATGTTTTCATGCAATGTAATTTGAATCTGTATTTGAGTTTTCTTACACATTAGTTTGTTGTAGACACTTTAAAAATCAAAGTAAAATAAAAAATGTTTTAGAATCTGGAATTTACTATCCCAATATTTCTAGATATTCTCATAATTTTTGCAAAAGGTTTGAAAAATGATTGTTTTCTGGATATATTTCAAAGAGAAAATAAATACCTCATAAGCCACTAATTTTTTTTTGATATTTTTGAAATTTGGGTATAGATTTAATGGTTCATTTCCGAAATTCATTTGAAAATCATTATATATTGCTTGATAATGATTATGTTTCAAAATGTTTGGAGGAAAAATCAACAAAGATTGATCATTCTACAGTTTTTTTTTATTTTTTCTGGGATAAAATATTTTATAGGTATAGAGTGCCTAGATCCATCATCAGTGATCAAGGGACTCAATTTTAAGTAGAATAGTAGAGTCTTTACTGAAAATTTATAGGGTGCATCAAAAAACATGAATTCCCTATCATCTACAGACTAAAGGACAAGTCTAATTGGAAAACTAGGAAATCAATGGAATTTTGGAAAAGACAGGTAATCCAAAAAAGAAGGTTTGGATCAAAAACATGGAGGATACATTATGGGATTAGTGGATATCCCACAAAACCCCAATATTAATGAGTCCATATAGGTTTATTTGTGTGAAAATATATCACCTTCCTATGGAATTAGAGCATAATGCAAATAATGACATAAGAAACATGAATTTTGAAATTTAAAGTGAATGAAAAGAGAGAATATTTCTACTATAGTAGATGGAGGAAATTAGAAGGAAATATTTTGAAAATTTTAGGATTTATAAAGAGATAAAAATAGTATATCATAACAAAATGATCCAACCAGATGACTTCTATCCCAGAGACAAAGTTTTGTTATTAAACTCAAGACTCAAATTGGTGACAGAATGAATTGTTTCTCATGGGAAGGTGAATTTATAGTTACTCTTTTACAACATTTTGGTTCTATGAATATTTTTAAGGATTTAAAATAGTATCCCATCACTCTTAAATGACATAGGCTAAATAAATTTCATTGGAACATGCCTATAGAGCCACTAGAGGACTTTACACTCCTCTAATTAGTTTATTAGTCAAATTCATCAGGTCATACCTCTACATAAAACTTTTATTTTTTCGAGGACCCAGTTTAAAATACACATAAATGTTAAAATTTATTTGAATTCATTGATGAGATTTCATAATTTAATTGTGGGGGAGGGAACCATTTTAGTTTAGTATTTAAAATTTTCCTTTTCTTTTTCTATTTTTTTAAATTTTTGTCAATTTATTTTTAAATTTATAAATGTTTTTTAAACTTTTATCTAAAATGATTATCCTTTATTATTTATTCCATGAAAATTATCTTAAATTAATTGTGAAAATGACTACATTTTAAACTCAAATATTTCGGGAATTTCATGAAATGTCCACTGATTTTTGAATCCAATGGTATAACTAACTATCTTTATATTTGAAATCACATTCCTGTGAGGCTTTTGAAAACTTTTTTCATATAAATTACATTTTACACACTTCTTGAGGGAAACAAACCATGATTTTTTTTTAAAAAAATTAATTATTCTTATCAAAATAGGAGGGTTCTAGGTACTTATGGTTTGAATGATGGAAGAATTTCATTGGTTTTAAATACCTGTTTTCAAGAAAAACATTTTTTATTATATCCTTACAAGTATATTTAATCCTTTTAATCCATAGAATTCATGAAAAACTTGTCATTTTAGCCACATTACAATCCAATTTTCCCTATCCAAACTTATCTTAAAGTGGAATTACATGATCCTGTAAAAATTCAATGTATGGGGGGGAGATGTATTTTTTTGTGCTATATCATTAGATTATACATTGGGTGGAAAAAAATTTTGAAGAGTAGATTTTAATACTAATTTTTTTATTTAAATCATTTCCATTATATAGCTTTCATGATAAAATAATTTGTGCCTTTCTTGAGCATTCAAAGGAGAGAAAATGTTAGGCATATCTGGGTATTTTTTTAAATTAATTTTATGTGATAAATATAATGAATTGTAGAATGGATGGTATTCCTTCGAAAAGAATTTTGATATTACTTTTTAACATATTTTCTACAATGGGTGTGAAGAAGATACCATACTTGAGTGAAAATTAGAACAGTACAAATTTTCTTCAAAAAGAGCCAAGCCCTCCTCCTACAGCCTCATAATTTTAGACATAAAAATCCTACCAACTAAAAGAAATAAAACAACCCTGAAAATTCCCCATGCTAATCACATGTTCTTGACTCACATCAGGAGGAGATGTATGAATTTATCAAGTGCATGGTTACTATTTCATGGTTTGGATGAGAAAATCCTTTCTAAAAAATGAAATTTATAGGATGAGATAAAATTCATGTGAGGTAAGTTTTATTTTTGTATGGGATGAAAGATGAAGTGTAAATAAATTTAATGATTTGAATATAGAACATTAAAAAAAATTATGAGGCATGATATATTTCCTTCTTATAGATATATTGGTGGATCTCATGGGTAGGTGATTTAAATTTTCTTTGATTTGATGCTTAATTGTCCAAGTGTCCTTGTTATAAGTTAAGGGGATTGATATAGACAATATTTTGATCATTTTTATTTGATATTAAATGATTTAATCCATACTAACTTATCAATTTTTTTTATTTTCATTAATTATATATTTTTTGGGTGGTTTGGGAAAAATCGTGAAAATTGCTTAATTCTGGAAAGTTAATAGATTTTAATAAAAAGGTTATTTTGGTCATAACTTTTAATATACTACTAAAATTTTTGTGAGTATTTTCATTTTATAATTAATTTATATATGGGATTCAACATTTTATTGTATACAAAGATCTTAATGGAACATCTAGAGGGCCGAAAAAATCAATCATGTTGAAAAATTGTCCAGGTGGACATAGTGGACCACACCTACAGAAATGAGGCATAACTCAGGTAAGAACATCAAATTGGCATGAATCTAGTTGTAATTTAATGAGAACCCACAATATAGTTTCTTTAATAAATTAAATGTAGTTATACACTAATTAAGGTGGTCAATGGATGAAAAATTTTAAAAGACGAATTACAGAATTCTTTTCTAGAAAAAAGTAATACTCCTTAATAATTATATAAATTCCTTAATATACATCTAATTAATTTGGAATTTGGAGGGGATATAGGAAATTCAATTTTTGGAAAATGTATAATAAGGGCTATTTGGGTTATTCTAAGACTTGTTTTCCCAAATAAGAGAAAACTTTTAGAGGAATGGTTTTGGAGGATGACTCTTATGGTTTTCTTTTCTCTCTTTTATTTTTCTTAGTATTGTAATTCATTCTTCTACCACATTCATCACAGTTAACCTTATTGTCGTGAAATAAACATTTGAGTTATTGTGGAAGGGTTGGTTTTCTATTTTTTAATGCTTAAGTTCTTGGACTTAATTGAATGAAATCCCTTTCTCTATTATGTGATGTTGTTTTCAATTTCATATAGCGTATTTTTTTATCAAGTATGATTGTATTTGGTTTTCAATTCAATTATTAAATTTTCTCTAGATAATGATAATTGTCAACCTCTATTAGGTTTTGTTTTATATAAAATGGAATAGACCGGGGCTTAGTACTAAAGTACTCAATGGTCATCACTATGTGTGAAAGGGGTAGTGGATGTTATTTATTTTTTGGGATAAAAAATACTCAAAGAGGTATTTCCTAAGTAATTTGAGTATAATCATTTCTACTCTATTTTACAACGAAATAGAGTAGAAGAAACTAATATCCTGGTAAAATTATCTCTCACCATCACCATTTGACTAAGGGATTGAGAGGAAATGATCATGGAATCTCAATTTAATTATCTTAGCAAAAAAGGATTGAATTAAATAGAAACATGATAGTAATGGAATTGGAAAACTGGCCGCAACTGGATAACCCACCTCATATCATAGTTTTCAATCACTTGAATTTTTTATTTTATTTGAAGCATTTTCTTAATTGATTACATTTATTTCATTTCATTAAAAACCAAAAAATCAAAAAACAGTACTTTTTCCTCTAAATATATAGTGACAAACTATTTTCTGTGTAATCCTTGTTTAGATACTACCTAGGGTTAATCACTAGACTACACATAGGTAAAATAATAAATAAAAAATTTCATGCCCCATAATAGACATCCATCACTTACAAAAGTATTATATCAACATTGAATTGGAATTCAAGGTACTTTTACCATCATGAAAAATTAAAAAATAATTTATTAATCTTCCAAATAATCATTAATAACTATTCATAACATCTTTTTATTATTATAAAAACAAATTAGAGATATTAAAATAAATATAGGTACATTTTGTATTTATTAAATACATAAAATAATATAAACATTTTTATGATTGGAAAATTCCCTAAAATTTTTATACCTTAAATGAGAGGACGATGTTGGATTGAATAATCTCATACAATGAAGAAAATTCTCATGTTTTATATATTTTTTGTCTAAATATCATTGTTTAAACCACGTCTAACCTGATATACCCATTACAAATGTGAATTAAATTTTACAATGATTACTATTTATTATGACCAAAAATGTAATAGATTATAACAATATTAATCCCAATATGGAAACCATTTTCTAGGATTTATATTCAATAATTGATGAAAAATTATTTTAATATAATTTCACAAAATACAGAGAAAAATCATTTCTCGAAAAATTCCTATTTTAAGCATAAAAATGATTTTATTCCAAAATCATGTGTAATGTTGATTATTATTAAATAACTGAGATTAGGTTAAATAAATGTATTCTTATTAAACATTAAATTCAAACTAAAACTATAGATAACATTGTGAAAACCATATCAAAATAAAAGTATCAAAAAATATTTATATGAATAAAAAAAGTACATAGATTTACAAAATGTAAAACATATATTTATATATTTTAAATTATATTTTTAAATGAATTATTTTACCAATAATTGAAATAATTTTTAATTTTTTTTAATAAACTATATATTCATTATTATTTTATAATAATTTCAAAAATGTGATAGTATTTGTAAAATTTGTATTTTCACTATTCACTAAAAATCACTATTTTTGAAAAATCCAAAAAAATAACCCTAATATAATATTGATATTATGAAACTAAAAATTTAATCCTTTTTATAAAATTTATTTTTTTAAATGTAATAAATTTATATTTTAAACGAATATATTCATCAAAACATGTTTTATGAAAACAATGTCCCGTTTTATCATTAATTATTCTAAATATAATATAATTTCATTATAATCACTGAATGGGGAGTTCTTATTTTGTAGGAACCAATCAATAAATTGTGTTAAGAATGATTTTATAAATAATTTAATAATTTGGTTATCCCTATTCACACCTCTCAATCCAATGGCTGGATTATCAGTCTCATATGTAAATAATAATATATCTATAGTATATCACAAATCACTTATACTTGATGGTTAATATATCACAAACTATAAACCATAATATTAATAAACTAAAAATTTAGTATGTTTCAATAATTAAATAATTATATTTAAGGAATATAATGGTTAATTAGAGTTAAATTTCATTGATATTTTATTTGTGAATGAGATTCACTAATATGGTAGTTATAGTTTATAGTAGTTTATAAGTTTAATATTTAACAATTAAAATAAAATGTTTATTAATTTATAAGGATTATATAATTATATGGTCAATGAGTTTTGAGTATTAAAATATTAGAATAAAACATTTTTTCAAAATAAAATTCATAAAATTTATCTTAACACATCCATTAAAATTTAACAACATAATGAAAAGTTAACACAAATAATAAACCATGTCGAGTTTTTGAATCTTATCTAACTCTATTTTGAAAATGATATTTGTAGTGAAATTAACCCTAAATATCCTAAATCTCTACGTGAATCCCTAATCATGAGGCTAATCTATATTATTCCAAATTAGACTCAAATTTAAACTCCATCATGGTCAAAGCGTATGCATGTCTAGTAAATGTGTAGGTTCATCGGTAGACCAAGAAATGTTCTTATACTCACTAATTGAAATATATAAATATAGAGACTATATATTTTTTAGAATAATCTTAACTTAATTTTTAGTTTTGAGGAATATGGGCCTTTTCAGCTGTAAAATTTTAAATTTAAACTAAAATTAGTCTTCATAAAAGTTATCTAATGGTTTTATTGATTTTGTGGTGTGGTGTTTACCTCTTGAAAGAGTTGTTATAGAATTGAGAGCATAACAGGTTATCAAAAAAATCTAACATAAAAAATATTTTTTTTATATCATATAGTTTTTTCAATGAAATTATTAAATTTCCTAGATGTAGTTTCATTAGGAAAAACAATCACCACTTTTGAGTTTGAAATGTGTCTTTTATCACAGAAATGATGTAATCTATATTTTCATTAGGTCCCACGATAGTTTACAGTCATGAGAAGAGTTAGACTAATTAATTAAATATTTAATGAAGTCTCTTAAAAAATTACATTAAAAAATATTCCTCTATTTAAACAATTGTATCAATAATATCTAGTGTTATATGCAAAACCCTGAGAGATTTGTGACGATTTTTTGTGAGATAATTATAGTGTGTGATCAAAGATGATTCATGGGATAAATAGTGAAATTTATGGGAATATTTGATGAAAATAACATTTGGCATATTCATCTCCAATTATCATACTATTAATGAGGTAAAAATTTGTTAAGATTATTACACCACATTCCTCTATTTTTATATTCAAAAGACTGTTGAAAAAAATCTATTAGATGGTATTGTGATTTGAGGATTAAAATCTAAATTGACTAAATCAAATACATGTTATTATTTCGATTTTTTAATTACTTAACATTGATTTTTTATAATTATTTAATGTTATATATTAAATCAATTAAAATATTTATGGATTTGGTCTTCTTAATTGTAATTTTTAATTCATTATTTATGTTCTTCATGAATAGATAGATTATTCTTTAATATTTTTTAATACATAATGGACATATAAATTTATGAATTTCTCTTTGATTTATATTTTATTATTTTCCTTGTTTTAATTTATAATTTAGTTTATCACACCTATTATCAGTAGTCAGGTCTTCAATGGGATCATTGAAATTTCGTTGATGTATATTTTTATTTCTCCCATGGTTCATTCTGTATTCATCATTATCCAATGATTAGGAAAACAAATTAACTTTCATGGTTGGATTAAAATTGTGATTTAATCACAAGACCATAGTATATGGGGATATTATTTAATTGAAATATATGTAAATCTAATTTATCTTTGGGTTATAGGGATAAAAAAATGAGTGGAAATTATTTTCCCATGAAATGGTGGATGAGTCAATGTGAGATAATCAAAAGAATCAATGGATTATTTTTCTAAAAAAATTTGGATGGATTTTGATGTTTGATAATGTTGTTTCTATGATAGAGACCTTAAAATAATGGTTAAGATTAATTGGGGGTGAAATTGCTGAAGGATGATCAATGTGAGGGTGAGAATATGAATCTAGTATGAAATATCTAACTACAAATCATATATTTTTGAATAAGTAATGTTGTTTAGGATTTCAAAAGGATTTAAATATCACATTCATTGTGAAATAACCAAAATATTGTGCATCCATAGTTGATATGTGTGGTGTTTATAAAGATTACATTAAAATGTTGTGATTTTTCCTTAAACTCAATATGGGTTAAGACCACATGTTGTGTACCTTGGTTATGTATGACTCATGTTATAGTGGCACATGTCACATGCCCTACCTAGCTAGATACACTATGTAGTCTATCCAATGTTTTGTGTAGATGATCTTTCCCTTCCATGTAGTATGATTTTAGAGGACTTGGCTGCTGCTTAGGGGATACAGATCATGTTCCCTATAGAACAATTCATGTACTCCTTCATGATATAGTGACTTCTCTTATTTCCTCACTCAAGATATATATTTGGTTTAGTAAATAACAAATTTTTATTTATTATATATATAACATGATGATTTCCTTCTACTAGATATCAAAGATGAGTTTTTGTTAGTGTGAGAAAGCTAATATCTCTTCATATTTTGATAAATGAAATCATAGTTTGGGTGTGATATGCATATTGAACTTGGGGTTAGTATCCCCCTGGTGGCACTATCAGGGAATGGGTCCCCAACATCCTTTAAATACATATAGTTGGTATCCCCATATACACACCTAGGGAATGATTCCTCTATATATAGATTTTGTATCCCTCCATATAAGAGATCAAATGGGGTGAATTTCCTCCACTATTGTATGAATCCCATCTACTATTGTGTACCTATTTGTGAGGTATGGGTCCCCCACCGCAGATCTAGTATGGTTATGTGGATTTCTAACTTGGTTAGTTTATATTTTTGGAGATTTGTGTGTAATTCACATTTGGTTAGATGTGAAGAATGATACCTCATCTGTTATCTTGAGTTACTCATCTTGGAGCATATATGGTTTTTTTTATCTTTCCATAAGATACATCATCTGGAGGGGCTTTCAATTTCTGACATTATGGACTCTGTAGTGATTTGACCACCCTTTTTATGTCTTGTGATACATCTTTCAAGGATTATATCAGAGATGATTGTGAAATTTCTTATACCCTTTTTAGTTATTAATATAGATAACATGTCTTTTATCATACCTTATGATTATTTTGGTTTCACTTAGTACCAAAATGAAACACCCGAACAAAAGTGGGGATTAAAGGACTAAATGTGACTACCCATGTCAACAAGGTTCACCATTATTATTAGGATCCATACTGATTTCAAATCCACTGTTAACCATACCTTTCATAGAGTAACGGTCCATATGGATGACCTATGGGGATGTTTCTTAGGTTGTGTGTGTGTGTGTTGATAATTCATGCGGAATAATATGTGTTGAACCATGGGGATAATCATTACTCAGATAAGTGACCCTGGTGGGTAACAGACTTTTGTGTGATATGATGGAAACCTTGGAATTATAGGAGATTCATTGTGTAAATTGACAAGTTTCATGTTCTAGGGAACTTTGGGTTAAGAAAAATGATATCATTTCCAACGCCAAGACTAAAGTTCATTGGACCCCCAACGTTTGATGTTTGGGGATCACAATGATGGTGTTGTGATATAAAGGGGTAGATAGTGTAACACCCCTACAAAAGTGAGGCTCAAAAGACTAAATATTACTACCATTATCAAAAATGTCAAACTTTTTTTAGGAGCCTATTTGGTTAGAGCTCCATAGTTATATGGGCTCTTCCTAGAGTAGTGGTCAGGAAGGGAGACCTTCGGGGAAGTTTTACAAGGAATGTGTAAGGGTGGAAAAAACATACTGATAGAATATGTGTTGGCCCATTAGGGTAGTCATTATTAAGATAAGTTACAATAATGGGGAATATCCATTATTTTGATGGGAATTACATGAGATCTATTAGTTAATTTGAATAGGTTCATGGTCTAGGGAAGGTCAGGTCCCGAAACAAGAGCTCTACGCTAACATGGTGCATTGTTTCCCTCTTTTCCTTCCCCTTGGCCGCCTTTGAAACCATGAATTAAGAATAATTATGAAATTATGACTATTTTGTTATTTTATTATTTTTGGGGAATCCAATTGGTTGTTTTAATACTCACTCATACAGAGTCCATGAACCCATACAAGTTATGTATTTGATAATAACACACAAGTTTGGTGATAGGATGGGGAGATATGGAGTTGGTGCAGCCTAATCGAGGCTCATACCAAGTGATCCTTGGGAATATAGTATGGATAATTTTATATTTATGAGGTTGAATATAACCTCTATAGCTAATGTGTGATCTAGATGTACTTATAATGTATAGGGTTTTGTCAGTTCATTGTGTCTTAAAGACTTGAAATTATACGGTTTCCCCTATATTTACCATATTGTATATACTTGTACTTATTGTATCATTATTGCATTATGTACAATTCTTTTGACCATTTATATATCCTTTTTTGTGTTATAAATGTAGTATATTATTTTTTTAGATTGTTATAGGATAATCCTCACCTCACATGTTTTGTGATTTTCCTATTTGATGATAGTCACTAGCCCTTAGCCTATTTAAGGATGTCTTATGGTAGCCCGATTAGAATATAACTAGCTTAAGAGGGCCCTAGTGTGTAATATTTTTTATAATAGTATGAGGTTTGGTTTTTCCTAGGGATATAGTTTAGTTTTGGATGTCATGTAATGATTGGTTTGGGGGATTAGGGAAATGATATCAAGAGGATCTTGAATTTTATTATCTTAGAAGGGTGACTAGAATCGGTACAATTATAGAATTATACATTCTCAAGATTTATGATAACCCAATTGTATACACATTGATTTGATGAATTGTTTTAGGTTACATGGAAATTGGTACATGTATCATGTCATTGTCAGTTATGATTTTTATATCGTTTCTCTTTCACATCTTCAATATTTTCTCTAAACCTTTTGGACTTATCCTATTAAATTATGGAAATTACCAATTGGTATACATATTTTGTTCAATTAAAGGCTCATTAATAGCCTATAATCGATTTTTGGAATTTCTACCACCAGGCTAGTGTGTTTTCGGTCACTTTTTTAGAATTTTTTTGATTGGTATTCTTAACCCATGATATGAAGAAATTTCTCTCTTATTTTCACTTAAAGAAAATTCGAGAGAGAAGATAGTATTTTTTTTATAAGTTAGATGAGGCTACCTATAAGATTAGTATTATACATGAATTTCTACTATAGGGGTCTCATGGGATTAGGACGTGAGGCCAATTCTTAGGAAAGAGAAAATTAATTTGAGTCTAGGACTCATGTTTCCATCTGAATTATCCATACTATGATGATATATTGATTCATTACATAGTATACTTATAGGTATCAAAAATATATTGGTGATTTGTATTTATTTTCTTGAAATAGTGATGATAATTCTCTACCAAGGTCATAGTCTGATCCATTTGTCAAATAGGGAGTCTTATTAGAGAAGTTTTCCCTTTCCAAAGGGAGGGGTGACCAAGGCCATGTATGGATCGAGGACATTTGATTTTGTGATTTTTCTTATACGTATGGTATGTAGTAGAGTTATTTGAGTAAAATAGTTGACCTAGGGACTCTGGAGGAATATATTATTATTACTATGTCTTTCATGAAACACCGTATTTTCTAGAGTCATGTGAGTGAGTGTTAGTAGATTGGAAATCCCTGGTAGAGATACACCCCATCCTTGGGATCAAGTTAGATTTTAACATGAAGCTTTATATGGTAGTTTTTTAGTTAAACCCACGTGATAATGTTATAGATAAAACTGGAAACATCCGTGTTTTAGACCCTATTGTCTACTACACAGTTTTTTTGATGTAGTTTTTTCAGTTTGTGATAAGTAGGAGTTATATGATATACAAACCTTCTTCTACGACTGATTTCCTAGGTTAATTATTGATCATCAAGGTGTGTTGATAGTTAGAGTAGTGGGATGATGTGTATAGGAGGTTCTTATGGTTAGGAATAATTATGTGTAAATCAATGTATTATACATGTTCTCTTTTTATATAATATCATGCAATGTTTTCTAAGAGTGATTTATCCATATTTTGTTATATGTATAAGGGGTAGAGATTCCAGTGGCTATCATGAGAAATATCACTTACAGAGAACATTATTTTATAACCCCATATAGTGAAATGAGTTTTTCCAATGTAGTGGTAGAGTTCCATCTAAATAATCATCAGGTTTAAGAAGTTTTTTGGTGATACCCTCCTTGATAAAACTGTTTACTCATTTTCTAGTGTAGTGAGGGTATGTCAATTGAGTAGATGAGCTATGATCTATGTATAGTAGTGAACAGGAACCTTAGGGGAGGAAGGTAGAGCTAATCCTTTTAATGTTTTGACAACTAACCATTAGCAAGTAAGAATATCATTTTAACCAAGTTTGTGGATGTGAATTCACTTCCCATGTATATTTAGGAATGTGTGATTGATTTTGATGGAGAACTATGGTTAAAACCTAATGATAGGATGATGTATGCTTCAAATTTTAATCCTAAGGATAAAATTTGAATGTTGATAAATGGGATTGTGAACTCTTTCTTTGACCCCATAGAGAGGGTAAGATAAACCTTCCCTTTAGATAGTATGAGTTGGATCCTATTATCATTTTAGGGATTCCCCAATTCTTACCATGAGAGTTTCTATTGTATAATAACATCTTTTTGGGTGGGATCTTGTTTCATATAATGATAATTCATTTCATAAAATTTATGTTTTAGAGGTTGTTGAGATCATTTTGGTGTAGTAGCGGTGTAGTGGTTGACACATATCTGAAGGAATCTATTTTAGATGATAGAGATGACACTTTATTAGCTAGTTATGATTTTTCATTTCTATCATGGAGAGGTATTTGTTTCCCACCGTTGATTGATGATGGTGACCTCAAAATCCCCCATTATATGTGGGAATCCATAAGAGTGATAATGTCATATTTTGTCTTTGTTTTTCAAAATCTCTTAAAAAATAATTATAGTATAGTTTCCTTGTAGGTATGGATATTGTCACTTAGTTTATAGAAGATAATTCTTATATATAATTCCTTGTATTAAATTTCATGATGATAAATCTAAATAGAGACTTTTTTTAACAGAGCATGGTCCTCGGAATAGCATTCCCAGTGAATCATTTTTTATGTAACCAACACATAGTGACCCTTTATATGTGATTTAGGAATATTTATTCTTAAAAGGATGTGGAATTTTGTCACCTAGGTAGCTCTTATCTTGGTTTTTATAGACAACAGAACATAATAATGTAAATGGTGAGGAAATTCTACTTGAAAATGTGGTGGATTTGGACACCTAATATGTAGTAGTGTGGTAAAGAGGATTTTTATGAGGTCTGTTTTATCCTTGATGTTCTAATTGATATATTTTTCAAAAGAGTTGTGATGACACAACCAAATTTTATTTGAAAAAAAAAATATGAAAACTAATAGGGATCAACATATGTATTGGCGATTCTAGTGGATGTTGAGGTTCAAGAAAGTATATATCTCATTTTTGTTATGAGTTACTGACAAAGGTTCTTTTTCCTTGTAGGATGGTTGTGAAATAATATCTAGAATGTGTTTGGTGGAATATGTAACCTTGAAACTATACTAGTATTAGTGTGAAATATTGGGAATCATTCAATTTCAGTTTTTGGATAACATGAGTTTCTATCATATGGAAACTATCTAGAATTATATTTAAAGGTTAGGGAAAGGAACTCTCACTATTATTAACCACATTGACAGAACCCTTTGAGATGGTTTTTGACAGTTCATTATTTCATTTCATTCCATGCGGTGATACAAATAATGGGAGCCAATACTTTCAACACGTTAATTTGTTTTTGTTGGAAAATTAAACCCATAATTGATTAAATTCTTTGGTAATGAATTTATATTTTATACTTTTTAAATCATGTATTAAATTATTAAATTGAATAAAATATTATTTTGACTATTTTTATTCATTTTTTGAATTAAATTGGTAATTTATCCATTTATTTTTAATCATTGAAATTTAATTTTTCAAAGACATGAATTTTATTTTTAGTTTTTAAATAAATTTTTTTATATCTATTTGAAAAAAGTATACACTGAGTAAATGATTTTTCATGGTTTCAGTCTCGAAACTGGAAAAGGGTTCAACAATAATATGTAATTTATTGAATCATAAAACTTTATATGTGTATTAGACAATAGGACAGACTTTATTACATAGAGGTAGAGCATATAAATTTAACATCATAATATCTACACATTGTATGAATTAAATCGAAAGAATTTGAGAGTCAAGCTTATCAAGAATACAATATTAAATACACCTATAAATTCCTTCAAGTAAATTATGGAGCGGATCCAAACATCAAACTACCCATATATTCTTGTCCTTTGAGACTTATCAAGTGAATGACTTTATCCCTACCATAATTCATTACTAATGAGTGTAAAACTACAAATTAATACTTCAATGAGAATATGAATATTAATAATTGTGGTCAAGGTGTTGTGTAAAGGTCTTGAAGGTGCTATGTAATGGTCCTTAAGGTGTCTTGTAATGTTCACCACTATAGATTGAGTGTTATATAAGGGTAATAAGGTAGTTATGTAAGGATAAAAATTGTGTTCCAAGGATTTATAAATTTAAAAACTCTATTAAAGGTTTTAATATGGATAATAAGGGCCTCATAATGCTCATCCATATGAAATTTAAAGGTAATTAGAGAACAGTGTAAAGTTACTCTAATGGTTTTGAATGATACATAAGGGTAACCACTGTGACCCTAATGTCATTTAGGGGTTCTCCCAAGATATTCTGAATAATTATTGCCTATTAATTTTTTATTTGGATACTAATAACTAAATAATATAAAATTTTTGTTCTCAGCCTAAAATCAAAACATCATTCCTTTGGTCTTTACAAAATATGGGAGATCACACTAAAGCCTCCACATGGATATTATCGATTAACTTGGATATCTATAAGAATAATATGAGGGTGAAGAACCAATATAGGAATGATTGAGAAACCCAACTGATGAATATGCACCCAAGATATGTACACATTGAGAAAATCCAAGAAGAGGGAGTTAGAAACTAACATTTAGGAAAATAATAACGTAATTTCAATCAGTAAAGGAGGAAGAGTATGTCATGATTATCACATGGAATAATAAGATAAAAAGAGAATTATGATCCCTATTCTCTTAAATTATGTCAATATATCACTACTATTAGGGGGACCACATCCAATTGATCAATTAGGATGGTGTTGTTTTTGTTATTTTCTTTTCTTTACCCATAATTTTAATCTCCATTGGTGATACACAATGCCCTTAATGGTCAATCCAAGGATAAACTCCCCTCCCTTGTAAATAAATTAAAATAACTTATACCAGTTATCTCAATATTATTTATCTTTTTTGAGTTCATTGTTATAAGGATATTTTTTTGTTCATTAAATGTGAATTCTTTTTCACCCATTATTAGTTTTTCATACATAGGCCACTTAAAAAATCATAACATTATATGATGGTGGGAAATGGGTTGGTTCAGGAGTGAGTAGAGATATATTATAACTTATTTTGGAAAATATTGTGAATCCAGTGGTAATTTTATTTTTTTATTCTATATGAAATCGCCAATGAAGGGTAATCAGTTAGGGTTTCATATGATTAGAGAGAGGACATGAGAGTTAATTTGAGTTATGATATAATAGGAAGGTGAGGAGGATATCAAAGGTTAGACCACTAACAATGGAACAAAATTCAAATAATTATATAAATTTCATTCTCATACCCAAAAGATAAATATTTTGATTTCCCACTAAACCCACACATTACAAGAGAAAAACGCATTAAAAAACCTTCCTCACTAGAGATAATTTGGGTCCCACTATTTTAATAGATTTTATTAGTTTCAAATTTCATTTAAGAAGATGCTTGAAACTTAACATTCATTAACCTGGTTCAATTTTTGGGCAGTCCATCCACTATTGTGTTTTTTTTTTGTTTTTTTCATTAAAAATATACTTAACACAAGACTATATCTAATTTGGAGAACCAATTTAAATTTGATCTAGAGCTCAAAAAAACTTAACAGGAACTTGTTATTAATTTAAGAATCATTGAGGAAGTGGGGAGAGAGTTTATCATAGTCTCATAGATACATTCTCCATCATCTTATACTCTTTTACTAGCATCTACATTCCATGTAAAGACATGGATGATAGTATATCAAAAAATATGACCCTTAGAGAGTTGTATTTACCTAAATATAATAAAAATAATAAGTTTTTATAAACAAATAAAAAAAATTATTTCAAGATTAAAAATGGAATGATACAATTGTTGAATAAATTCCATCTATTAGAAGGGGATATCCCATCATTAATTTAAAGTAATTTAAGGATGTCTGAAATATTTTCAAGCCTATTGAATTCCTTGAGAATTAGATCAGATAAAGGGTCATTACAGTTTACTAATAAAGAATAGATTTATATAATGTTACCTATAGATCTCATCACTTAGGATATACTATATAGGGAATTCCCCCAGATGTTCTTTCATTTATCCAAGAGAACCTTTCTAATAAAGGAGATCTATGAGATCAAGAAAACTAGTGGGTAAACTCTACCAGAGTTTTGGGAGAGATTCATGTAGCTAACATCGTCCTTACCACACTATCACACTGAATACAACCTTTTCATAATGTAATTTTACAATATACTGCTATAAAATGGCATAAATTTGTTGGATATTTATTCTATAGGATCACTAATTGATAAGTCACCTGCCAAAGCTAGAGATTTGTTAGAGAGGATATCAAAAAACTATAATCAAGTATATATATCATCCAAAACCAAATGAGTACCTAAGGTAAATATTTTACACACTGCTTTACATGAAAATAAACATAAAATACTACCATCCCTTATGAGATAGATAGAACTAAATAATTTCTTGGAAGAATCAACTTTTGTACCCCCTCGAGTATGAAAAATTCGGTATTAATTGTATCACTATACCAAAATCTTCCCTCAGGCACCAGTGATTTTTTATTCCATTTAGTAAAATCTATATCAATAACACATCAATAACTAGGGTTTATTAGATTAATAAAACATAAAATTTGGATATTGAAACTAGAAACCTCAGTTGGTATCATTCTAATAGTAATTTCAATAGTTTTCTAGCCATCACCATTCAAGAGGAATAATTCTGAACCCTCTATAAGATAAAAAATTGGATGGAATCTTGAATGATGATTGAAGGACCTTCTGAAACAACTTGTAAAGTCCCATACTGAACAAAAAACACTCTCCCAGTACATGTATTAAAAAATAAGGAGCTAAAAGAACAATTTTTAAATATTATTTAAGGCTCAATAACATGGAAAATCATAGCCAAGATATGAACCCTTATCAATCAATTCATAACCCCAAAGGAAATATTAGTTATTTATTTTTAATGAGTGTTATAGAGGTTTAATTAAATGAATAACCACCACTTGAGGTCAATTCTAGAAATAGACATCCTGAGGATCATGTATAATCAATCTATAAGAAGGAACTATAAGAGGAACTTTCTTTGGAGAGACTACTAGTGAAAGAATGTAAAGGAAAATCCAATATGGATGACCTTAATCTACTTTAACCTCACATTACTTCACGGATGAACCCACCCAAGGGAACCAGTGATGATTGATTATATCAAGAATATCATAAATATTTTAGAATGTGGAGTTCAACATCCCTTTTATTAGATTCCATCCAACAAATCCAATGGAATGAAAATTTAATCACATAGATTCCCACTAAGAAGAGTAAAAATCAAGGGCATGAACTTGTATTTTTATGTATAAATTTCTCTACTCTATTTTACCTTCAGTTTCTTAGTAAATTTAATGGTCCAGGTATTTTGACCATCCCATACACCATATTATATCTTACTTTTACGAAGGTGATTTTTGGTTTGGGATTATCAATTTATGCCATGAATTATTTAGTGTATTATTCTCTAAATATTGGATAAATCGAGAAAACTAGGGAGGTTTGTTTACTTCCAACTAAGAAAATATGCTCATTGTTGGTGTTTTGGAAGATGGTCTAGTTATAGTTAAGGTTATATTATTCCAAGATGTTTTTTAAATCATACCAATATAACAATAAATTGTTACAACTCATTCAATTATCATTTTATGTAGTTCATTTATTAATAATACTATGATAATTATAAAGTTTAATAAAAGGAAATTATAAATGTATTTTTGAGAAGAAGATATGAATTTTTGAATTTTGGAATCAATGAAACCACCTCATGATGAGAAATATATTTTTACACTACCACATTCTACAATTCCTTAATCCTCTAAAGAAGATATTTTAATGTTTTATTAAATAATTCATCTACGAGAAAACCCTGTAATCATTTCATTTTTTGATGACTATGTTTATTAAATTTATTTATATCTATAACCAGTTTTGTGGGTTAAATAGTTTGAGGAACTAGATAATAGTTAATTTTGATGAACTGATAAAATTTTTGGATGATATTTCTAGACTTCATATAAACATTATAAACATGGAAGGAACTGCGTTTAAAATATATATAGAAACCCCATAGAATTTAACAGAATGAGTTATCCTCTATCTTAAAATATTCCTTTCCTGAGGAAATTGGGAAATTTTCGGTCATACTTTTGAATATTTTTTAACACAACTCAGAAAATAAAATACTAGATATTAGCGAAAGATTTATAGGGATATAGTTTGGTCATTATGAGAAATTAGAAGCATTATTCTACAACCTATGTATACTATACACTCCTATAAAGTGAGTCCAAACCTATAATACAACCCCAAAGAAGGATAAATATGGCCCTCCTTGATGATATAGAATGGTAAATTGAAATAAATTGAATATTTTGGATAATATACCCCATATCAAACTCCAAATGGGTGATTCCAACTAAAATCGTGCACAAAAAACTATCTTCACCATTTTGAAAAATAAAAATAATGAGAAAATCCCCACTTGGATTCATATTAATTAGAGGGTATGTATTGACTATAGGAAATTAAATCATGTGACAAAAAAATACCATTTCCCCATCACTTTTAAAGATTAAATGTTAGAGAGACATAAGAAAAGTCATTATTATTTTCATAGTGAATTTTATGGGTATTATCAAGTTCCCATATCTCCATAATATTACTATAAAACTACAAACATTTATCCCTTTAGTATTTTTACTTTTTGAAGGATGACCTTAGGTCCTTCAATGTCCCATATAATTTTTAACATTTCATGGTAAGTATCATTTTAGACTTAATTAAAGTCTTCTTGGAGGTATTTGTTGATGATTTTATTATGTGTGGAACAATATTTCATTGTTTTCTTAAAAATATAGATTTGTTAGGTAAATTATTATAAATGAAGTTGGTTTTAAATATTGAAAAGTATGATTTCATTGTGGAGAAGGAAAATGATATAGGAAACATAATTTATACGAAATGAACTGGAATACACAAGGCTAAGGAGGAAATGATTTCCAAACTACTTTTCCCCCAATGTAATACATGTTAGATCATTTTGAATACATGAAGTATTTTTTAAAAGATTTATTAATACCTAATTCATGAATTGTATTTCCTTAAATAACAAACTTAAGAAGGAATATTATCTTGTTTCTGTTGATTCATGTAGGATATCCTCTAAAACACTCATGGAAATCTTGACCCATATCCCAATATATCTTCCACCACATTTTAGCGATCCATTTAAGTTATTATGTGATTACTCAAATGTAACACCCCAAGATTCCATGGTATGCTTCCCTTCAAATAATACAATAGCGTGTGTTGTACACAACTTCGAGTTCTAACACACCACAACCAATCAAAATAGCCATTATGAATAGTAATACCAGATTTTTGAAATTTTATAAATTTTATCTTTCAAAATGGACTTCATTTTTGGATTCGGAATATCGAAATTATCTTAGGGTTAAGTTTTGGTATTTTTTTGAAAACTTTCAATTTTTGAGGAATAGTGAAAAACACTGAGTTGTAGTTTAAAACATAATTTTTATTTAAATAATTATTTACTTTATTAAAAAAAATTACTTCAAAATAGATACATAATACCTATATAAGTTCAATTTAATTCATTGGAGTCAGTTTATAATAATTTGAGAGATATAAAAATTTTATTGAACTTTTTTCCGTCTTTTACCCACCTTCTAGGAGCATTTGAAAATTTACATAAAACTTAATTTCACCACTTCTGTGAGTTGAATTTCAAAAATCCGAGAGACACATTTGATATCAGTAAGTAAAATTTGGTTCAATAAGATGAATATAATTTTTGGTCAATAGTAACTTTTTCCTTTTATTTACCACGGTTAAAAGTAAATTGGGTAATTGAGGGTAAAAATGACATTATTATTACCCTAACACATGTCCTAATTCTATTGTATAAGTGTAATTCGTCCAAAAACAACCTTATGAATAAAATATGATCCTTAGGTCCACTTGTATTAGATTAGGACATTTATTATTATTTAATTCAAAGAAAAGTTAAAAGTGTTAAATTCAATGTTTAATAACTAAACTGTATTTAATATACTATTACACATAACATAAATTAGACTACAAGTATTCATTTGAAAATAAAAATATATTCTACATAATGGTATTTTATTTTTATTTTTTTAGAAATTAAATAATTAAATTTATTAATTACACAATAATGATGTAGAAATTACCGTATTAATGAAAGATTAAAATAATTCATATTATAAATATCCAAATAAATGTAATTTGAGACTTTTTATGAATTAAAATAATTTTATAGGTTAATATTATATATTAGGGTTGGTTAGATGAAATATTTTCTATGTAATAATGCTGTTATGAATTTATAAAAAACAAAATACCAAATAGTGTAAAAATTGACATAAAAGAGTTTTTTAAACAAATATTATATTATTAATTGATATTCTATTCGTAAAAATCTATGGTTTGGCCAAAATACATATGTAGTGATATTTTTATCCTAAATGAACCACTTTGGGTTCTATTCGAAGTATATACTAAGTTTATTTACAATATAATATAAAAATACAAAGAGACATGGTAAATGTCAAAGTATTTAACAAAGAGTTAAATTTAAAAGATAGGTTTAATATAGTGACCCAAACCTATCTAAAACCTATTTTTTGAGTGTTTTTCGACCCATACCCACCTTAGACTTTAAATAATTTATTTTGGAGCCATTATAAACCGAAAATTATTTTATTATAAAATAATATTTCTAGCTTTTTCTAAGATTCCCCTCACCCCACTTATAAAAGGGCACTCCCCCTTCTCTCTAATTCACGCCTTCAAAGCCATTTGGCTCGGCCAACCTCTACCAAAATACCATCTAAACTATCCTCAATTCATCCTAGAGGCCTTCCTTTAGTCATAATGTCATCCTAAGGATCCCTTTCGATCAAATCAAAAGTAAGAACCCGAAGAATAGGTAAATATTTCACCACCACTTTCAAGTTCTTTTCTTCTTCCACTTCCTCTTTCTTTGTTGTTTCCATTATAAAATAATAACTCCAGTATCTTCTATATACTGTGATGTTATTATAAATATGGTACAACCATATTCATTATTCTATCCATCCTTTAAATGACATGTCACCATACGTGCGTACGTACGGCTTACCGTCTCCACGTCGTGGTGTAATGTTTATTCAATAAATTATTATTTAGATGGGTTTAATAATGATGTGTAATTGAGGTAAATAATAAATATAACATGATAATTATTCTATATATATCATATACCATTCAATTATATATTATTTTAATACCAAAATAAGTATATTGTCGCTCATGCGTACATACTGATTAGCGTCTCCATGAACGCAAGGAGATCCATTCCCCATCGTTTCCATTCAAGAATAATTTTCATTGGATGATTAAAAATAATTTTTAAAGACTTAATATCATTCTGAATATGAAAATGATACATCCTATCCATAAAAAACCTTACTTACATAACAAAGCATATAAAGGAAAACAAATCTGTTAACACATTAAACGACGATAATACTAAGATATTATTATCAAATCAATGTTAAAAGATCATATATGATATCATATTAATGTATATGATTCTTTTATAATTTAATAACAATTATTTCACCATTATACAGGAGGTTAACTAACCCTCGGCCAAGGAAAAGTACAAGCTAAAGGTTAATTTCACAATGTGTTTATTATCTTAAGTTGTTTTTACGTAAGTATCTATTGGGACATCTTTATCATCCACATCTGTGTTTTCTTAGTAATGTATTTCAAAACATTTTTACTATTTACTATACTATTGGATAAAGTCATTTATAAACTTTTTTACTTTTTATAAGACTTTTTTGAAAGGAATATTTCCATCATCATCCAAACAATGTACTTTTGACCTTTTTGACAAATTTAAGGTAAGAATGTTTTTTTAACTTATACGGTGGGTGTGAATATTTTACGCCATTATAACATCATCAAAGCTTCCCTTAAAATCATATAATAATATTTCCAAAGTATATGTTTTCTTTTATAATTATATGAATTTTAAAAAAATTCAAAATAGAAAGAGTTATTTCTCTAAAAAAGGATTTGATTTCGTCAATGTCTACATCCGTTGATATATTTCAAGATTATTTGAAGTTGATTTATTATGATACAAAACATCCAAATTTTATTGAAGGTTTTGTGATATGTGTGACTATGGATGTGTTATTTTTACACCATTCATGGTTTATGGATAAAGTATTGACAATTCGTATGCTAGTTTTAATACGAATGTTTATGTTATGTTTAAAACTTTTCATATGAAGAATGAATTGGACTTAGTAAGGGATGGGTGGAGCCCGATACAGCTCCTTGATGCATCAGTAGGTCTCATGAGACAAACTAGTGTCTTGGAAGAAGGCCTTGACAAAATATTATTTGTGGTCTTGGCACAAGGCCTTGAATATGTGGTTATGAATGTCTGGCATTATGCATTCCATCATTATGAAAGTGGCTATTTATATTGCATGTGATTATTCGACTAGTAGAATATCCATGTGAATAATTAAGTGGCATTACATGATTTTTAACTTTTCCATATTATTCTAAAGTACAATTTTAAAAGGCTTTTTTTTTAGTCTTATACATTACCTTAAATGTTTATGCTAATTTTTGAAAATTTCCTCTATATTGTTATCCTTACTAAGCATCTGAGCTCACCCCTTTCTATGTTTTATTTTTCCTAGGATGGGAAGAAGTCTATTATTACTGACCTATAGGAATATTCTAGGGGATCTAAGTGTTGTATTTGGAAATAATGTTGTTTTAGTTTTCCATTTTATGTTGTAATGTAAACCTTAGTAATGTATCTTGTACATCTAAGGACCCTAAACTAATCGGTCTTTCAAGATTTGATCTGTTGTGATAATCCCAATGATACGTAATAATGCACCAACTCTAGGATTCTGGGGTCGGGGCATTACAGTTGGTATCAGAGGAAGTTTATTACAAACCTTGGAAACTGGATTTAGATCAACTCTGATTATAACACATAGCCCTATGATAGACATTGAGGATTAGTATAGAATAACTTCCTAGATTTTTTGTATTGTAGATATTTTGTGATTTTTCCAAGCAATACATCCTTGTATAGATATGAGTAAGCAGAGGAAGCTCTGGCACAGATGTACCTAGGGGTAAAACCTAAAAACACCGCTTTGAGCTAGAGTAGAATGAGAAATAGTGCACGAAAATGGGTCTTGCTGCACTCTTTGTTACGACACTCCCGGGGGATATTCTTAGGATAATTGTCATTTTCTTTATAAAACATTATGAAGGGTTTATGAGTATATACTTCCTCAAAGAAAATATTTTTTATGATTATGGATTATATCCATAAACTATTCAGATTATGTTAAATGTTTTAGAAGTTTGGATTTATGTATTTCGATTCATAAACTAATCTAGCTTATGCCATTTTTTAGAATTGGAACCTAGTAGAAGGAATGGAAACTGTATCATTGCATGCACTCCATGTAGGGATTTCCCTTCTACTCAAGATAATTATTGTGGAGTTGGTGATACAACTGGTGTTGATCTTCTTATCACCATACTGGGACAACTCACTCAGGTTATGAATAATAACCTTACCCATATGGAGCACCCTGATCCACATCATGGAGGATCAATGTTAGATAGCTTAATGAGGAAACAGCCACCAACATTCAATGGGTTTACAAATCCATTAGTAGGTGAGTAATGGTTAAATTCCATGGAGAAAATATTTGATGCCTTGGGGAGTAGAAAAAGGGAAAAAGTTGTCAGGGCAGTTTACCGCCTCACTGGAGATGCTGATCAATGGCGGTCATTGATTCAAAACAAAAATAAAGATGATGAAGTATAAAATATGTAATTGGGGAGTTTAAAGAGATTTTATTAGAAAAATACTTTCCTCATGACCATCAAGTAGATATGGAAAGGCAATTTCTGAGTCTGAGGCAAAAGGAGGATGAGAATGTCGCAAAGTATGAGGCTAACTTTACAAGGCTAGAAAGGCATGAAGCAGATTATATACATAACCCAAGAAGTTATATTGATTGTTTTTTTGATGGGTTAAAACCATTTCTTCGTCGATCATTATTCTTACAATCCTTCTCATCGTACGGAGATCTTTTCTCATGTGCTATCAAGATAGAAAAAGAATTCTCTAAGTCTTACGACTTTAAAGCAAAGCAAAAGAAGAAGTGATCTACTGAACACTCTGGAAATGGAAATAAGGGAAAGAAGGGAAAATTTGAATATCCATCCTATAGTAAATGTGGGAAGAAACACCCTAGTACTTTCTCGAAGGGAATGGGAGTCTTTTACATGTTAATTAAAAATGGCCACCAAGATCATGATTGCAAGGGGAGGAAAGAGGATATCGATGTCGAATTATACAATTATAGAGAAAGGGGGAATTATGTGAATGAATGTCCTAGGCTCCAGGGGAAGTTACCTCAAAAAATTCAAAGGGATCAAGGCCAAGTATATTCTATCATTACTGCTGAGGTGGATTCTCCACAAGACATAGTGGTAGGTAATTTAATGGTTTCCTCAAGTTCAGAAAATTCTTTATTTGATTTTGGATCATCACATTGTTTCATGTCCTCCCAGTTTACTATGAAAATTAGAAATTTCCAATTTTATTTAACATGGGAGTTGTCAGTAAAAACTCTTAGGGGAAGTATCATTGCAACAACATTTTTTGAATCAATCCAAATTAGAGCATATAAATATTCTTTATCTGTTGATCTCATCATCATACCCATGATTTAATTAGATATAATTCTTGATATAGATTGGATTTTGGACCATGATGAAAAAAATTATTGTAAGAAGAATGAGGTTAATATTATTGATGACGATAATAAAGAACACCTTATCTTTATAGCGGAAATTTCACCACCTGATTCTTATCTAGATCCACCCCCAGTATCTCAACTAAATTCAATTATTGTGGAGGAAGATAATGAAATAATTGTGGGTGAGGAAAGGAATGTTCAAATAGAGGATGTACCTATTGTGAAAGAATATGTTGATGTGTTTCCAGAAGATTTACCTAGATATCTTCCCGAACAAGAAATTGAGTTTTTCGTTGATTTAATTCCTCGTTCAAGGCCCATATCGAAGACCCCTTATAGAATGGTTACTGTGGAATTAGTGGAAATAAAGAAAAAACTAGTGGAATTGAGTAATAAGGTATTTATTTTCCCTAGTGGTTCTCTATGGGGAGCCCCTATCCTTTTTGTTAAGAATAAAGATGGATCTATGAGGTTGTGCATTGACTACAGGAAGATCAATGCTATAACAATAAAGAAAAAGTATCCACAACCTCTCATTTATGATTTATTCGAACAACTTCATCGAGCTCAATACTTTTCCAAGATTGACCTTCGATATAGATATCATAAGTTTTTTTGAATAATTAATACATTTCAAAAACAACATTTCGAACCAGGTACGGGCTTTACGAGTTTACAAAAATGTCTTTTGTATTGACTAATGCACCCTCTGTTTTCATAGATCTAATGAATAGTGTTTTCAAGGAAAATCTTGATGAACTTGTAGTGGTATTTATTGATGAGATCTTGGTATACTCCAAATGCTAAGAAGATCATGAAAATCACTTGCACATTATCTTGAAGACTCTTAAAAGACATGAATTATATGGGAAGTTTAGCAATTGTGAATTCTGGCTTCAAGAGATTTCATTTCTTGGCCATATCGTCTCTATGTATGGAATCTTCATTGATAATTCTAAGACAATAGCAATCCAAGAATGGCTAGCACTGACAATTATAACTGAGGTATGAATTTTTATTGGTTTAGCAGGTTATTATCGGCATTTCGTCTAGAATTTTTCCCGATTGGCTAACCCATTAACCAAGATCACACATAAAGGGGTGAAATTTTTTTGGACAAAATAATGTGAAGAACGTTTTTAAAGAATTAAAGATAATATCAGTCAATGCTTATATATTGACACTACCATCGGAGAATGATGGGTTTGTTATTTATAGTGATGCTTCAAAGAAAGGACTTGGTTGTGTCCTTATGCAGAATGGTAGTGTTATTGCATATGCTTCACGACAGTTAAAAATTCATGACAAAAACTATCCTTCTTATGATCTTGATTTAGCAGTTGTAATCTTTGCTTTGAAGATATGGAGACATTATCTATATGGTTAAAATGTGTGATATATACCAATCACAATAGTTTGAAGTATATGTTCCCACAGAAAGAACTCAACATGAGGCAAAGGAGATGGCTTGAACTACTCAAGGATTATGATTGCACTATACACTACCACCCGGGGAAGGTAAATATGGTGGAAGATGAATTGAGTAGAAAGGATCATGGAATTTTGAACTAGATGAGAGTTGAAAAGGATCCTATATACAAGGATCTAGTAAATATGGATATGGGAATCACCGTGGAAGGTGAAACATCAATACATTTTCAGATGGTTTCCAAACCATCTTTACTAGAAAGGATAAAGAGTTCTCAGACTGGTAATGAAGAGTTCAAAAAGAAGATTAAAGTTGTGAATGATGGGATATTGAGAGACTTTGTGTATGAAGAAGGAATTTTGAAATTTGGGAAGAGACTTTGGGTTCACGATATACCAGATCTAAAAAGGGAATTGTTGGATGATGCTCATAGTTCCGATTTCTCTATACATCCTTGTAGCACTAAGATGTATAGAGATTTGAAGGAACATTTTTTGTGGGACAACATGAAGAGGGAGACTGTTAATTTTGTGTTAAGATGTGTGGTTTTTCAACAAGTGAAAGCAGAAAGGAAATAGCCGGGTAAAGTCATGCAACCCCTTCCCATACCTGAGTGTAAATAGGATAATATTACATTGGAATTTGTCATGGGACTACCAATGACCCCTAGAAAGAACGATGCAATATGGGTCAATGTTGATCATCTTACCAAGTCAGCACATTTTCTTGTTATAAGAGAAGATTTATCACTTGAACGATTAGAAAGACTATATATTAATGAAGTTTTAAGACTTCATGGAGTACCACTATCGATTATTTCTGATCGTGATCCAGATTTTACATCAAGATTCTGGAAAAGTCCTTAGAAAGTATTGGATACTGAACTTTGTTTAAGCATTGCCTACCACCCCCAAATTGATGGAAAAGCAGAACGGACTATTCAAACCTTAGAAAACATGTTGAGATCATGCTCACATGACTTTCAAGGTATGTGGGATTAATATTTACCTCTGGTAGAATATTCCAATAACAATAGCTTCCGTTCAAGTATTCGGATGGCACCATATGACAAGTTATACGGAAAGAGATGTCACAGATGAACCTATTGGGATGATGTTGGTGAAAGAAAACTCATAGGCCTTGAACTGGTGGAGGAAAATATCGATAAGGTGAAGGTAATCCAAAACCACATCAAAGCATATCAAAGTAGACAGAAGAGCTATGCCGATAACCGAATGAAGGATTTGGAATTACATGTAGGAGATCAAGTTTTCTTGAAGGTATCTCCATGGGAGGATGTTATACATTTCAGTAAGAAGGGTAAATTAAGTCCCAGGTACATCGGACCTTTCGAAATTCTAGAACAAATTGGGGTTATAGCATACCGTTTGGCAATGCCTCCAAGTGTCTCCAATGTTCATGACGTGTTCCACGTATCACTGTTGAGAAAATACATTCCTGACCCAACGCTTATACATACCTATGAGGAATTAGAACAAGAACCCAATTTGTCTTATTGAAAAGAGCTTGTTAAGGTTCTTGATACAAGAGAACAAGTGCTGAGAAACTGAACGACTTGTCTGGTAAAAGTTCCATGGAGAAACCATAAGACGGAAGAGGCAATGTGGGAACTCAAGGAGCTTATTATGAAGAACCACCCACATCTTTTTATGCAGTAATATTCTAGACATTTTGAGGGAACAATTATTTGAAAGAGAGGAAAATATAACACCCCAAGCATCCACGGTATGCTTCTCTTTGAATAATACAATACTGTGTGTTGTATGAAACTTTGAGTTCTAACACACCACAACCAATCAAAATAGCCATTACGAGTAGTAATTCCCAGTTTTTGAAATTTTATAAATTTTATCTTTCAAAATGGACTTCATTTTTTGATTCGGAATATCAAAATTAGCTTAGGGTGAATTTTTGGTATTTTTTAGAAAACATTCAGTTTTAGATAAATAGTGAAAAACACTGAGTTATAGTTTAAAAACGAATTTTTTTTACATAATTATTTATTTTATTTAAATTTTTTTAGGTAAAAATAGATACATAATACCAATATAAGTTCAGTTTAATTCATTGGTGTCAGTTTATAATAATTTTAGATATATAAAAATTTTATTGAACTTTTTACCGTCTTTTACCCACCTCCAAGAAGCATTTACAAATTTACATAAAACTTAATTTTACCTCTTTTGGGAGCAAAATTTTAAAAATTTGAGAGATATGTTTGATATCAATAATTAAAATGTGGTTCAATAAGATGAAAATATTTTTTGGTGAATAGTAACTTTTTACTTTTATTTACCACAGTTAAAAGTAAATATGGTAATTAAGGGTAAAAATGACATTATTATTACCCTAACACATGTCCAAATTCTATTGGATAAGTTTAATTCGACCAAAAACAACCTTGTTAATAAAATATGATCCTTTAGGTCCACTTGGATTAGATTAGGACATTTATTATTATTTAATTCAAAGAAGAGTTAAAAGTGTCAAATTCAATGTTTAAAAACTAAACCATTTTTAATATAGGGTTACACATAAGCTAAATTAGACTATAACTATTAATTAGGAATCTAAGAAGATTTCCTAAATAATTTTATTTTATTTACATATATTTTGACATTAAATAATTAAATTTATTTATGACACAATGATGATGCAGAAATTTCTGTATTAATGAAAGATTAAAATAATTGATATAATAAATATCCAAATAAATGTAATTTAAGACTTTTTATGAATTTAACTAATTTTATAGGTTAATATGACATATTTAAAATGGTTAGATGATTTTTTTTTTGAAGTAATAATGCTATTATGAATTTATCAAAAACAAAATACCAAATAGTGTCAAAATTGACATAAAAGTGTTTTTAAAAACAATATTATATTATTAATTGATGTTCAATTTTTAAAAATCTATGCTTCTGAAAAAAGAATTATGTAATTATATTTGTATCATTAATGAACCACTTTGGGTTCTCATGGAATTATATAGTAAGTTTATTAACCATATAACATAAAAATACAAAGATACATGGTAAATGTCAAACAATTTAACTAAGTGTTAAATTTAAAAGATAAGGTTAATATAGTGACCCAAACAAGTATAAATCCTATTTTTTGAGTGGTGTTCAACCCATACCCACCTTAGACTATAAATAATTCAATTTGTATCCATTAGAAACCTAAAATGATTTTATTATAAAATAATATTTCTATCTTTTCCTAAGGTGCCCCTCACCCCTCTAATAAATAGGCACTCCCCCTTCTCTCTAATTCACACCATCAAAGCCATTTTCCTTGGCCAAAATCTTCCCAAATACCTTCTCAACTATCCTACATTAATATTAGAGGAATTCCTTTATTCGGAAATCCATCCTATGGATCCCTTTTGATCAAATCAAATGGAAGAACCCGAAGAAGAGGTAAATATGGCATCACCTCTTTCAAGTTCTTTTCTTTTTCCACTTCCTCTTTATTTGTTGTTTATATTCTAAAAAAATAACTCCAGTACATTCTATGTACTATGATTTTATTATAAATATGGTACAACCATATTCATTGTTCTATCCATCCTTTAAATAACATGTCACCATACATGCGTATGTACGGCTTACCGTCTCCACGTCGTGGTGTCATAGTTATTCAATACATTATTATTTGGATGGGTATAATAATGAAGTGTAATTGATGTAAATAATAAATATAACATGATAATGATTATTTATATATGATATACCATCCAATTATATATTATTTTAATATCAAAAGAATGATATTGTCGCTCGTGCGTACGTACGGATTACCATCTCCGCGAACGCGATGAGATTCATTCCCCATCGTATCCATTCAAGAATAATTTTCATTAGATAATTAAAAATAATGGTTAAATAATTAATAAAATTCTGAATATGAATAAGATACATCCTATCCAAACAAAATTACTTATGTATCAAATCATATAAAGGAAAAAAGAATCAGTTAACACTCCAATTGACGATAATACTAAGATATTATAAACAAAGCAATGTTAAAATATCATATATGATATCATATTAATGTAGATGATTCTATTATAATTTAATAAAAATTATTTCACCATTATATAGGAGGTTAAACTACCCTCGACCATGGAAAATTACAACTTAAGGGTTAATTTCACAATCTCTTTATTATCCGAGGTTGTTTTTACGTAAGTATATAATTGGACCTATTTATCATCCACATCCATGTTTTCTTAAAAATTTATTTCAAAACATTTTAACTATTTACTATACTATGGTATAAATTCATTTATATCCTTTTTTGACTTTTTATAAGATTTTTTTGAAAGTAATCTTTCTGTCGTTTTCCAAACAAGGTACTTTTTGACCTTTTCGACAAATTTAAGGTAAGAATGTTTTTTTAACTTATACGGTGGGTTTGGGTATTTTCTTCCATTATAACATCATCAAATCTTCCCTTACAAGATTATAAAGAATATTGAAAAAGTAAAGTTTTTATTCTATAATTATATGAATTTTAAAATATTTCAAAATAGAAAGAGAAATTTCTTTAAAAAGGCTTTGATTTCAACTTTGTCAAAATCCTTTGATATATTTTAATCTTATTTAATGTTGATTTATTATGATTCAAATATTATATATTTTATTGAAGGTTTTGAGATATTATTGACTGTGGATCTGTTATTTTTACCCATTCATGGTTTATGGAAAAAGTATTGACATTTCATATGCTAGTTTTAATACGAATGTTTATGTTATGTTTAAACCTTTTCATATGAGGAATGAATTGGACTTAGTAAGTGATGACTGGATCCCACTATAGCTCCTCGATGCATCGGTAGGTCTCACGAGACAAACTAGTGTCTTGGAACAAGCCCTTGAAAAAATATTACTGTATTCTTGGCACAATTCCTTGACTATGTGGTTATGAATGTCTGGAATTATGCATTCCATCATTATGAAAGTGGCTATTGATATTGCATGTGATTATTAGACTAGTATAATATCTATATGAATAAGTAAATGGTATTATTTTATTTTTATCATTGCCATATTATGATAAAGTTCAAGGTTAAAAGGCTTTTTTAGTCTTATACATTGCCTTAAAAGTTTATGCTTATTTATGAAAGTTAAGCTATGTTGTTATCCTTACTAAGCATCTAAGCTCACCCCTTTCTGTGTTTTATTTTTCCCTAGATGTGAAGAAGTGTATTATGAATGACCAGTAGGGATAGTCTATGGGATCTCAGTGTTGTCTTTGGAAACAATTTTGTTCTAGTTTTCAATTTTATGATGTAATGTAAACCTTATGAATGTATCTAGTACTTCCAAGGCTACTAAACTAATCAGTGTTTTGAGATTTTATCTTTTGAGATCATCCCAATGATACGTAATAATGCACAGACTCTAGGATTCTGGGGTCGGGGCGTTACATCAAACCAATCCATGTTTTCTTTTTATCTTAAATTATTGATGTAACACTAACATGTGATAGCTTACACATCATATACCCTAGAAATAACCGAAATCAAATTCATAACCATTAGAAATGATTTTTGTGATATCTTAGTGTCATTAAAAAAACCCTGAATAATCATAATAATTAACCTCACTATTTATTATGATAGTTCATCCCTTTGATACTTAATAAATAAGAAGAATTAAATTACAAGATTGGTGGGATGGATGATGATGTTACAAGAGTTTAACAGGGAGATTAAAGACAGTAAGGGTTGTGAGAACTTTAACATAGACCATATAAGAGGGATACTCAATATTTTTGAGGTATAATCACTCATATAGATAGTCTTAATGCACATGAGCCTCAGCCCAGTTGGTGAGGACTTCTTAAGTGCATCAAGGAGACCTGGGATCAAATCCAGGTGGAGGATAATTTATGGTACTGTAGTAGTACTGTAGCAGTACTGTTGTAGGTACTGTAGTACGAACTGTGCAGAACTATAGCAGGTACTGTAGTGAGAACTGTAGTAGGCACTGTTTGGTACTATAGTAGCTGGGACAATTCACCCGTTCGGGCCGTCGGGCCATTGATTTAGTCCCAGAGTCCTTAAAGGCATTCGGGCCACCCATGCCTTCAGGTCAGTAAGGCCTTTGGTGCACCTCAAGGCCTTCAGGCCCCCTTAAGTGCAGATGGAAACCAGACAACCTACAAGGAACAAACTTCAGAAGGAGGAACTGTAAGGAGCTTTCACCGTAGCAGAATCTAACCAGATTGGAAGAATGATAGGGTATGACACCTACCATCGAAACAAGCTTGTGCATGGAAGAGAAACCCTAGCTGAACAACCATGCGAAGGTAGGGAGATGATTTCACGATGATGATGTTGGGGAGGATCCATTCTAAGTAGTTAGTTTCGGTTGTATGTAATGTCTGAAGCCTACGGACAATTAATTCCTCTGAGGCCTATGATCTATGTAATACTTATGCCCATGGACCTTGCCAGGGTTCCATCTCACCCCATTAAAGATGGATTATCAAAGTCAATAAAAATGAAGGTCTTCGGGCCACTTGAGGAGATAGTTTTATATGATTTCATAACTAGTGAAAAAATAAAAAAGTCACCTAAGTTCCCTAGTATGCTGATATAGTGAACTATTTAGTCACATCAAAGCTATATCCCCTATTTTATAAGCATAAAACTCATAAAAACATTTAGTAATAGTATTATATTTTAGAGAATCCTTATTTATGGTAAATTTATAGTGATAAGGTGATTAGGGTTTTATACTCAAGGATGAGGTGAAATATGTCATTTCATATTATTATGCACATGCATTTGGAGACCACTTTGGACCTCAAAGAAAATCCAAAAATATTTTGTAATATTGATAGTTTTAGACATAAATTTTTAAAGACTCATATGAATTTTAGAAATCATGTAAAAACAATCACTTTCATTGAGGAATTTCTAAAAGTTAGTAAATTTATCAATAACATTTTATGTCTATTAATGTAATTGATGTATAAGGATTATAATTCATGGGATCATTTCCTATCACTTTTGTATTTTACTATATCTTATTATAAGTAAATTATGTTCCCAAGAGGATTAAAGAGCATTCAACCCAAACCAATGACGAAAAAGTTGTTATTGAGTTTCTTACAATGAATATTTTTATATTTCTAGGTTATCTTGGGCTATAATAAGTGATTAGGGAACACATTTGTGTAATAATAGCATGTATTTCCTTATGATGATGTATAGAGTTCACCATAACACCACAACTACCTACAACCGACAGACAAATGGGAAATCCATGGTCTTAAATTCAGAAATATAGATTATTTTAGAAAAAAATAGTGTATCCCAACTTGTATGACTTGAGAAATAAATTAATGGATAGAGTTTTTGTATGTTGAACTACTTTAAAAACACACCATGGTATGTCCCCTCATAGAATGATTTATGGGAAATTTTCTCAATTTCTGATTGATCTAAAGAACAAGTCATACTGTGCTATGAAGAAATTTGGGCCAAAATTCAATGTAGATGGAGAAAAATTGTATCTCCAAATGGTGGAACTATAGTAGTTGAAAATTGAAGTTTATTAGAATTACCAAATATAAAAATGAAGCCCAAAAATAACAATGGATGATTAATCCAAACAAAAAACTTTTAGATTAGAGAAAAAGTGAAGTTAATATCTTCTAGTATAAAACTCAAGCCTGGTGGTCTTTGTTTCTAGTGGCTTGGGCCATTCATAGTAACTTTTTTTAATGGTGGAGATTAAATAAAAGGATATTAATCACAACAATAATTTATTGTTAATGGAAGGTAATTGAAAAAGATTCATGAAGATATTTGGAAGGAACTGATGGGTAAGATCATTCTCCTACTTGCTGCAATTGAATAATGAACCCCTGGTTACCTCTTTCATTTGCACTGGTCTAGATATATCTTTATAATACTATTATTACTTGATAAATACATCTGATAATAAATTAACAATGTTTATGAGATATGTGTGGGGAGGGGAAAATGTATATAAGCATGTGAATATTTTGACCAAAATATTTCTACCTATTCGTATGTTCCTTTGGCATGAAATAAATAAAACATAGTGTTAATAAATCTTTTTTCAAAAGTTGTATAGAATTTCACCTATTATATTTCATAACTTTTTGTTTTTATTATGAAAGTAAAATTTATATTTAAAATTATACTTCCCTGTGAAATATGTATAGTATTTTTCAGGATTTACTTAATCTATATTTGTTATATTTATAAGATTATTGAGAGGACTATGCCACTATTTTTATGAATTTTTTAGAACTGAATAAAAATGTCATTTTCAAAATATTTAAGTGGAATAAAAATAATAATTTTATAAAACTTGTCCTTTGAATATGAACTTAGGTAAATTTTCCTTGGTGAAAAAAACACCCAAGGGATCCAACTTAACATAAATACATATATTTTATTTAAAACACGAGTAAAAAAGGAAATTGGGAATCCATAAGACGTTTTGGGATAGTTAGGAAAAAAAAATTACTTACAAAACCCCTCAATAAATTCATTAAGTGCATTTCATATTCATGACTAGGAAAATTAAATAAGTTAATAAATATATAAAAATAATGGATTTGGTTGAGGGGAATATTTAACCCATAAGAAGATGGGGAAAATTATTGATAATAATATCATTTAATTTGTTTTAAGGAGATAGAAAATGGAACATGGTTATAGGGAACCTATTGTTAATGTGATATTTGAATATTCCCCTTTTTAATGTTCTAATTGAAATAAAATATAATATATTTCACTTTTGTAACTAAAACATTCGATTTTATTAAAGTAATGTCATAGTAAAGTAAATTCATTAAGAAGGAATGATAATTTAAAATAATGAATGAATCATTGATTTCTCTTTTTTCTAAGGCGTGTATTTGGAAATAGGTAGAATGATCTTTTTGTAAGGTTGAATTCATTATATTTCTTGATAGTGCATTAGTATATGAGTGGGAAAATTATGAGAGACAATATTTTTAAAACATTAAAATATTATTCATTGGGAAATTAACCCCATAATTGATATAAAACCAATGAAAATAATTCATATTTTTTAGTTTTAAAAATTTGGAATTAAATTATTAAATGGTCCAAATATTGATTTTGTCTTATTTTATTCATTTTTTGGAATTAAATTGGAAATACCTTGATTGGGTTTTCGACTCTAGAATTTAATTGTAAAAATAATCGAATATAATTTTTATTCTTTGGATCATTTCTAATATCAATTTGAACAAATCATACATTGATTAAATTATTTTTCATTGTTATAGGTATAAAAATGAATAAGGGGCCAACCATCATATGACTTTTATCCCATAATATGATTTCGGTGGAGCAACAAACATCATGAAAGAGTGCATGACAAGGATAGCCATGGTATATCTTTAGTATCCGACTCTGTGCACATTACTTAATATCCATCATAAGACATTTAGAGTTATTCTTGTTGAGAGTATGAATATAAATAACCTGTATGAATTCCATCGTATAATATACTGAGCAATGCTTGACATTATAATTCTTATATATTGGTAAATTAGATAACTTTTCTAGTATATGACTTTCACACCACTTTAGGACTTCAATACTGAATATAAAACATCATTTTTAGAGTTATGTTAGCATATGACTTTGAACAATCATGGGAATGAAACTATGTAAAGGTCTTAATGTCGTTGTGTAAGGGTCTTCAATGTACTGCATAAAATCTATCATTATAGAATAATCATCGTGTAGAGTAATCAAGGATATGCATATGGGAAACATGTTCTTTACATAGTTATGTAAAGGAATTATCCTTTTTCAAGCCCAAACATAGTGTTAATATTGACTTCATAAAGATCATCCGCTTAATATGTTAAGGTAATCTGAAAGATATGTTAAAGGACTCTTATGGTTCTAAAAGACACATAAGGCTAATAATTATGACCCTCAATCTACATAAGGGTCCTCCCAAGACACACCACATACATAATGTTCATCAATTTTCTTTGAGGATATTAAAAAAATCCCCAATAGGTTCTATTATTACATAAAATAAAAAATAATTCATCTAGTCTTCCCAAATTGGGATACATCACTCACAAGCTTCTATGAATCCATCATCCATCAAGTTGCAAAAAGGGAAGAAGAAGAAAACATTGTCTAACCAACAAAAAAATTATAGAGATAACCACTTAAATAATATAGACCATTGACCTATGCATGAAGAAACAATTGATGAAGAGTGAGATGGACACTAAATTTCAAAAATATAATGAAGGTAATAAAATTGAGAATGGAGGAATATGAGGTTGTGCTTCTCATATGGGAGAGGAAGATGTTAAAGAGTTCCAGGAGCCTTGGATATATATAAGAGGCCCAATGTTAGCCAAAATGGGGAGGGGGCTTCTGCTGATCTATCAATTAAATGGATTTATATATGTTATTTTTTTTCTTTATGCTTTACTATAATCGAAAATGATGGCACATGAAGACCCGAATGGTTTATCCATGGAGAACCTCTCTATCTATGCTAATGAATTAAGTTGTTTAATATTGATTCTCTTTTTCCTATATCCCTCGAATTTTGGGAATTACAATAAATATCTATGGTACTAATCATTAGGTTGATTCAGGAGTGATTGTAGATTTCCAATTACATGGATAAGTGTGGATACTGAACAAAGTAGTCATTGAATTTATCTATTCAATCCAAAATCACTAGGGGAGGGTATTCACTTTAGGATACAAATTATTGTAGAGAGAATGAGAGATAATTTTTATTTTTATTTGACTATATAGTTTGGGGATATCATTGTTTAGACCACTATATTTAAATATGAATTCATATAACATTATAAATTTAATTCTTAAATGTATTCAATCAATATTTTCAATACCCATTGAACCCACACATTACAAGAGAAAGAAATACTAAAGCACCATCCTCACTAGAGACAACACGGCCCCACCTATTTAACTACATATTCATGGGTTAAAATTTCAATTTAGAGGAGTAATATGATAGGATCATCATAAATGACCATCAAATTATGAAAATATTAGGGGTTTGAGTCCTTGAAATATTAAAAAATTATATACTTTTTTTCCTATTATGGTATTTTTGGAGATGAGATGATTCTTATTAGTGACGAACAGGGGTGGTTCATTCATGGTTTTTTGGGTACTTATATCACTTAGGGACAAAACCCCAATGAAAAATAAAGTGTGTGTAGGGTGTGTTGCCTCCTACAAGAGGTTTTGTGATATTTTTTGGTTTAAATCCCCTATTATTTCCTTCTCAAGGATTAAAAGGGATAATTATTTTAATGGTGTATCAACTCGAGTTTTTATCAACCATAAATTAACAAAATTGAGATTTTTAGAGTCATAGGGCTTCCCTAGGGGTAAAATATAAAATTTACCAAAGAATATGACCTCATAAAAATTATACAATTGTTATATCAATTTTTAGGTTGTGGTTTTTACCTATAAGCATTGCTATAGTGGAATATTGGGCATGGAAGGGCCATGAAAAAAGATATATTAATAATAAAAATATTATTTATAGACCATTCGCACTTTTCAATGGTGAAACACTTATATATTTGGAATTTAGTATATATTGGGAAATTCAACACTATGACAGATCCCACAACATAGGTTTTACCATATAAATGATATAAGATTTATTTGGGTTGTGTCCGACGATTTTTCATAGTTGTGAGAAGTATTATAGGAATGAAATAAATAAATATTCAAACAACTTAATTAATTATTTGACTTAATATTCCTCTATTTAAATCAACTTATAGAAACTCACTATGTTTATCCACAAACCCTTGAGGGATTTGAGAGGATCAATCATGGGGGAATCAGAGAATGTAATCTAGTAAGGTGTTTAGATCAATAATTAACTTTATGGGAATTTAAAATGGTACGTATATGGGAATATTAATCTCCAATGATCATAGAAATCATGAGTTATGAAATTTCTTACTACTTATCCACCAAATTAATCTCATTTTATTCACAATAGAATCCTTGATTTAAATTCCTTATATGTCTGTGTGATTAAAGAATTAAATTATAAATTGAATAAAGATAATACAAATTATAATTTTTTATGTGTTATTTTATATAGATTCTTCAAAAAACATTCCACTTATATATTAAATGAATTAACCTATGTCCTAGATATGGAAATGTTATTGTTAATTTTTTCATTATTCTATGTGTACAATGTGAATGGAAGAATTATTCAATAATTGATTTTTATGCCACATGGACTTATCATTTTTTAAAAATCAATTTTCATTAGATTAATTCATTTCCTTTTTTTGACTATTATTTATTTTATCACACTTATTATCAGTGAATTAGTTTTAAATCACCATTGTTGATATTAAATTTACTCTTTATTTGTTTATCCCTGACAATTCTTCGTGTATTTATTGTTAGCCTACAATTAGGCTGGCGATTTTAATTTCATGGTTTGATTTAGATCATGATTGAATCCCTAGACCATGTGAAATGGTTGTATTTTGACAATGATGTTTTTGGAATGTTGATTGACATCTTGGATATGGTAGATCAAAATATAAGGGAGGTGTCATTCCTTTTTTTGATCAGAGATGTGCGAGGTTACAGGAGAATATTAAGAGCATTGAAAGATTTTATTTCCAATGGTCGATGGTAGGAATCCAATATATGGAAACATTAAATCCATGATCTTGGACATAGATAATGGTTTATAGATTATTTGGGGAGAAATAAGTGAACACAATATAAATTTAGGGTTGGAAGATTAATCTTCTTCAAAATACCTGTCAACGTAATGAGTAGTTAAGAATGGAACATGTTTTTTATATCGATGGTGTGGTGACTAGGGTTTTTAATTATGTCAAATCTCAAACAAAATTTGACTAACACACACATCATGTACCCCTGGCCAATCTATATGGCATATACAACAATTATACACCCAGATGGATGTTTTCCCTTATACATCACTTGGTTCAATACCACACTCTAGGTAACTTGGTTCTGTATGACTCGAGTTGTGGGGGTATACATAGAGTGCCCTTCCTAGATTGAAAAACAATGTACTTTGTCCTATGGGATATATGTATATATATATAATACAATCTAGCGTTCTAGTGCATGACATGGTAGCTTCTTTGGGGATACATGTTTTGTACCCTATAACACAAGTCATTTACTCCTTATAAGTCTTGTGAAAAGGGGTATTTCCTTACATGGTATTTTGATGTTAGAAACTAAATATCTCATTTTGGGTGTTTTTATATATAGAACGTGATGTTATCCTTTTACCCAATATCATAGATGATAAACATGGTGGTATGAGAAAGTTACTATCATTTTTTCTTCAGATATTTAACATCAATGTTCAAGTGGGGTCTTTATAGTGGTATTTGGGTTGATATCCCTCTGATAGCTTGGTAGGGGAATGGGTCCCTAACTTCCATTTACTAATATAATTGGTATAACTTAAAACATACTAGTGAATGTTCCATCAATATGTGGAGTCATTATCTCCTCATTTAAGAGAAAAGATATGTTGAAAGTCCTCCACTATGGTTAGGATCCCCATGGAAATTGATTCATAATAGTGGTAGTGACCACTATATCGAATATATAATCCGGAGATTTGTATAATTTTGTGGAGATTCTCAGTTCTAGAAATCTTGGAGACTTGTTAAATGTATTTTTCCCCTCTATTTATATTATAGGATGTATTGGTAATTCTTTTCTCATGATTTCATTTTTTATAGTGCAGTTGATCATTTATATATCATGAGGGCTATTTCTACATCATTCATATTAGAGACATGTTATTTGTTGGATTTTATAAACCAAGTCCTCTCATCCTATGATATATTCCTACTTAGTGGAAGTCAATAGCCCTTGTCCTATTATAGGCATGCTTAGTGTTGATCTCTTCACCAACTATTTTCCTATCAAAGGCCCTAGTATATCATGTCATGTCTATAAGGAACTGTAGTAGTAACGGATATTTTGAAGATGGAATATTGCATTTATAAACTTCTCCCAATATATATGAATATATGACTATGATGTTAGAATATGTGTAAATGGATTCTTTTATTCTGAGAATTTTTTTAAATCATAGTAACATTTCTCCACTATAACCACTAGTGCAAGACCACTTTTTATGTGAGGTGATAAAGAATATTGGTGAATTATAATACACTTCCATCATAGTTGAATTATCACACAAAAAATAATGTAACTTCTTATATAATATTTTTCCTTGTCTTGTTGTAAGTTTTTCTCATATCACAACCCTCTCTGAATAAACATTTTCACCAACCTTTCTATTTCTATGAAATATTTTATAGGGGAAAAAGGTTCCTCCACAGTTATAGTAATGGGAAATTTAGAAACAAGCATTAAGACACTATTTATGAATTCTATAATATTCATATTTTTATATCAATTTCTCATACCTCTATCATTTTCTTTCAACTTCTTATGTTTCTTTATTTGAAAAATATAGTCACGCAATTTATGGTTTTCCCAACAGATACCTTCAAAAAACTCCTCCATATTATGTTTTTGTGGTTCTTATGCTATAAATAAATATAATTTGATAGGTATCATTGAAATTTAATATGTATTTAAATATGAATTTATATAATGATAGACATGTGACCAACCTAATTTTTACCATCTTTATAGCCTCATCCTTGAACATATTATGCAAATTTCTGGAAATATGTCCAATACAATACTGCTAATATGAATTAGTGGTGTCTATGTAAGACCATCAGAATTAATCACCTCCATGTCATCCAATTGATGATCTAAAATTAAAAAAAATACCTTTTCAATTTGTATTATACTCATGAATTCAAGATAGAAAAAAACAATGAAAAAAAAATCACCTTCTCTATAATAGAAAATTCTAATGGAAATGAATCACCTTTGTGTAATTCATTTGTGTTTTGGGGTCCCTACATAGTATTATTTTACTCACCACTAAATGGGATTCGCACCCCAGTGTCGTGTCTTGTGTAGAAAATCGAAATATTTGATGGTGTTCTTGGTGGGAAGGAGATAGGGGTGCTTTAGGGGGACCTGACATACATTGTATGCTTCAGTGACATTCAAATAGCTTACTGTACCTAACCATCAGGTAGAGATTTCTGTAGATATGATCCAAGAGATTTCACTTTTCCACTTCAATTGGGCTTGTATTCTGGACCCTTTTTATTTCAGTTTTTTTATTACTCTAAGTGGGTTTTCTTAGTGTTTTTCATCCTTGTTTACTTAGTGTTTTCAATAAAAGATTTTCCTTACAGACGGGTGCATGTGTACAACTACTAAGGAGAATTACTCCAACTTGTGGGATAGGATTAATCAGTGCTAGTCCCCAGCCCATAGCCTATGGGAGGCAGGCTTGGGGTACTCATGAAACAGGCCCGGGTGGATGGGTCATGAAAATATATGTTATAGTTTTTACAAATAAATATCTCTTTGTGGAATGGGTATAAAAAGTCATGGTATTTAATACAAAGATATGTTTTCACCCATTATGATGATAAAGTCCATTTAAATATTTTTTTCATTGTAGCTCATTATGATTATGAGATATATAAAATATATGTGAAAACCACTTTTGTTGATGGGAATGTATTCAAGGATGTGTATATGATATAGCTTGGTGGTTTTCAAATCAAAATGATTCTTCAACAGTATGTGAGTTATAATGATCGATTATTTTATTAAAAAAATATTCCTGGAGTTGGAAAAAAATTGATGACGCAATCAGAAAATTTGATTTCATCAAGAACATGGATGAGTCTAATGTATACATGTGGGTAAGTAGGAGGGTTGTATATTTTAGTACTATACATGAATAACATACTAATCATTAGAAATAATATACCAACATTGCTTATTATAAAAATATAGTCATAAAAATGATTCTGAATAAATGATATGGTTGATGTATCATATATAATAGGTATGAACATCTATAGAGATAGTTCAAATGGATTATTATATTACTTCATAATAGATATGTTAGAAATTTTATAAAGAGGCTTGTCATATAGTTATCTAATGAGGCGTATTTTCCAATGTTTCATTATGTATGTCTTACAAATAATCAATATATTTATGGTGGGTTAGAATTGAAAGGCTAAGATGGGATACCGTATTCTTTAGAAATATGATATATCATGTATTACATGGTATTCACTTGACCATATATCACTTATACATTGATAATAACTAGTAGATAGTAATACAATCCTAAAAAAATTCATTAAACTATAGTGAAGAACATATTTAAGAACTATATAAGAAGTAATAATTTTGTATTTTTCTCTAAATGTTAGGAAGATATCATTATAATATTTTAAACTAATATACTCGTTTGAAAAAAAATATAGATGACTCAAGATTCAATATGGTTTTATTTTTTGCCTAAAATCAGGGTTTTTAGTTATAAGAGTTTCGAAAACCCCACTATGGTGGATTAAACAATATTAGAAAAGCACATCATTGCCACAAGTTATGTGAAGTAAGTTGTTTTGGATTAGTAACTTTATCACTAAAACTAGGGTGGTTCCTATAATTTTTAATGCAATTAAGATCCATTATATTGAAAGTGGGGCTATTTCACCAACCATTGATCCCCAATATCATAGAACAACCAAACATATCCTACAAAAATAAAATCTTATTAAAGAAATAATTCAAAGGGGATATATTAATAGAATTTGAGTAGATATAAAGGGGAATTTATCAGATAAATTTTCAAAGAAATTAAAATAAAATATGCATGAAACTCATGTAATGTCACAATAAAATCAACACATGATTGAATATATATATTTTTGTTATCAATATAAATTTTTCATACTTTCATTCTAAATATAATCTCTATTTATTATTCATTTATGTATTCCATTTAAATTACATGATATTGAAATTATAAAACAACCCTAAATTATGAATTTACATGATCCAATATCAATAATAATAATGTAAAACCATGGGTTGGAATGATATATTAAGATTAATATGAGTGAAGAATCATTTATGATATAGAGTAAACTGATGAGATGATAAGTCATGACTCATTGTTTAGGTTGACATGCCAATGTATATTACATGGAATGTCATAGGGTTATTAATATACTTAGAGGTGAATACTTCATATTAATACCCATTACATGAGGATAATAATATACTTAACAAGTGGAATTTTCCAATTTTAGGAAATTATTATCCTAGCCATGAGGCGGAGTTAATATTAGGCTATTGGGAATGTTTTTGATCATCCCATTGGTTGAGTAAAACCATGATATTTTTTTTACTCTATTATAGAACGAATTTAAATTTATTTCTATATTGAATGATATTGAGGAAACAATTTCATGATTAGTTTAGTGACATACATTATTCTCAACTACATAGATAAATGACAAGTGGTTAATTCATTCAACCTGGTGAATATATTTTTGATAAAATTGAATGTGTGAGTTTGTAACACCCCGGGCTTCCACGATACGCTTCTCTTTCAATAATTCAATAGCTTGCATTGTACGCAAGTTCGAGATTCTAACACACTGCGACCAATCAAAATGGCCATTATGAATAGTAATACCCACTTTTTGAAATTATATATATTTTATATTTCAAAATGGACTTCATTTTTGGATTCAAAATATCGAAATTATCCTATGTTGAATTTTTGGTATTTTTCTGAGAACTTCCAATTTTTTATGAATAGTGAGAAATACTTAAAAACAAATTTTTTAATAAAAATAATTTATAGTGATAAATTATACTATTGAGTGGTTTTAAAGTTTAATTAGAATATATTTTTACCATTTTATCCAATGGTGGTCGTTATAATTAATTTCACATTGAAATTGGACATAAACAATTGTCGATCTTTTGATATAAATTATTTCTTAAAAACACGCTATTTGTTGTGACAGTGGGATTTAATTATAAAATTAATTAATGACACTTATATGTTTGGAATTTTGTAAAATAGACATCATTTTTGAATTCGGAATATCAATTATAGCTTAGGGTGAAATTTGGCATTGTTCTGAAAAACTTCAATTTTTGGTGAATATTGAAACCACTAAGTGGTAGTTAAAAAACTGATTTTACATTTAAATGAAACATTACCACTTCTGATTTGATTTTCTAAAATCCAAAATACATGGTTCTCATTAGGAAGTAAAATTTGGTTCAATGGGATTAAAATATTTTTTGGTGAATAGTAACTTTTAAGTTTAATTAATCGCGATTAAAGGTAATTAGTGTAATTTAAGGTAAAGACAATGTTATAATAATATGAAATGACCTTTACACTTGTCCTAACCCTATTGGATGAGTCATGTCCGACCAATAAAATACATGGGTCATGTTGGGGATCCCATGGAGCCACTTTGGTAGGAAAATAACATTAAAAACTTTTTATTTAATGTTAAAATAAAAATGTCACAAACATGAGTTCTTTTACTAAAACAATTTTTAAATGGGGTAATAAAAGTCATATTTTTGAATATAAATATTAATTAGAAAGATAAAACTATTTACTACATCATGATATTTTTTTTATAATTTTTAGACATTAAATAAATTCAAATTTTTATGACACAATGATGATGTAGCGATTACCTCATTAATTAACAATTTAAATAAAATGAAAAGATAATGTAAAATATAAGACTTACACTTATCAAAAACCTATTGTATGAGTATATTTCGAACCCTTATCACCTTACCCTCGAAATATATAAGTGTGGGACCTTTAGAATCCCAAAAAGCATTTCATAATAAAGTAACATTTCAATCTTTCCAAGAGTGCCCCTTCTCTCCTCTTATAAAAGGCCCCCACCACTACCACCTTAGTCACACCATCAAATCCTTTTAGCTCCGCAAACCTCTTCCCAAATACTCTCTCAAATTCCTTCCCTTACTCCTAGAAGCCTAACCTTTGGCCGAAGTCTTCCCAAGGAATCCTTTGGCTCAAATCAAAAAGGGTTACCCGATTTTAAGGTAATGTCTTCTCTAATGTTGTTTTGTTTTATTTTGCTTCTCCAACCCCATAAAATCTTTTTATTCCTTTATTTTGTAACAACACCAGTATCTAAAATATACTAGGATGTTTTTATGATAAGGATTTGGTTTACACTTACACACACCTTCATCTAATGGTTAAAGGACATACTGTTTCTGTGGGTGGCGAAATATTGCCTCACGAAATGATGATTGTTCAATATTCATTTAACACCTCTAATGGTGGCCATTTTGATGACACTATTTTCATATATGATATATATATTATGTTTATGTTTTCATTATTCTTCTATATCTTTCATTTATGGCATAATTTATGATTTCCATTATGGGTAAACGCGATAATTTCATTTTAGGAAGTGCGGACTACCGCCCCCTCAAAGTGATTTGAATCTTAAATGCCATATGTGGGATGTATAAAGGATGGAGTAAATGGTATTATACATTATATTATACTGTAATTATATTTAACCTTTATATAATTATAACTTCATTCCATTAAATATGAAATATAAATGAAAGTAGCGTTCATGCCTACGTACGGCTTACCATCTCCATGAACAGTGTATTTCATTTCTTACCTCTACATGTTATTTAATATTATAAATGAATGTATATACTGGATATATATGATGTATATGATATATACATCATGAATATAATTATGGATATAATGGATATATTACCACATGAACAAAGTGTAATTATAAGAAGTTTATTTTTGACTCAAGTACCTAAGATCGACAAAATGACCGTTATAAACATAAATAATTACATAATGTTCATGATATGGTAATAAGTGATATAAATGGAATAATGAACTTTAAAAGGGTTCTTAAGAAGTTATAGATTAACTCTAGTTTATTATTCAGGAGGTTAAAGAGTGGTCGAGTCAAGTCGGACACGAGGTAAGGGAACTTCTTAACCCAATTTCCATTCTTTGGGTTAATCTCCTACTTTCAAATTATGCCATGATATTATTATGTCCTATCTTGTATTTGTACTTTATTTATGTGTACTTATAGTGAATACACATAATATTTCTATTTTATTTAAAAAATTATCTTTGTAAGGGAACTTCTGAACCCAATTTCTATTCTTTGGGTTAATCTCCTACTTTCAAATTATGTCATGATATTATTATATCCTATCTTGTATTTGTAATTTCATTATGTTTACATATAGCGAATACACATAATATATCTATTTTATTTAAAAAATGATCTTTGTAAGGTAATTTGTCTCAATCTCCATTCATTGAGGCATATTTTGTTTTATACAAAAATTTCTTTTATACGGTGTATAAACACCTTTGACTTTTACGTATATTCAAAAGGAATCTTTTTATACGAAGCATTTTACTAAACGACAAAAAGGAATGTTCTTCTTGTCGTACGTATGCGGAGACAATGACTTCTCCACCGCCGTAACCATTATTTGAGTTTCGGCTTCCTCTACAAGCCATAACTTTTTTAAAATCAAAAATAAATACCAAGTTTTAATTTTCTTTTATTTTGGTATTAAAAATGGTTTTGATAAGGTTTTATTATATCAATGTGTTGTATTGATATCTTGTGATTGAAATGTGGAAATTTTATGTTTCCTTTATGCACGTTTTATGTGATACGATTATGTTATGGTTTATGATATGTTTAAACCTGTTCATATGAGGAATGCATTGGACATAATAAGTGACGGGTGGATCCCGCTATAGCTCCTCGATGCATCGGTAGGTCTCATGAGACAAACTAGTGTCTTGGAACGAGACCTTGACAAAATCTTGTTTGTGTTCTTGGAATGAGGCCTTGGTTACATGGTTATGATAGTCTGGCATTATGCATTCCATCATTATGAAAGTGGTTATTGAGATTGCATGGGATTATTAGACCAGTAGAATATTCATGTGAGTAAGTAAATGGCACTATTTAATTTTATTTTTTCCATATTATGCTGAAGTTCAAGTTTAAAAAGGCTTTTGTTTTAGTTATACATTTCCTTAAATTTTAATGTTTATTTATGAAAGCTTCCACAATATTGTTATCCTTACTGGGCATCTGAGCTCACCCCTTTCAATGTTTTAATATTTTCCAAGATGTGAAGAAGTATTTTATGAATGACCTGCAGGGATACTCATAAGAGGATATGAGTGTGGACTATGGAGACTTTTTTATTGTAGTATTTCACTTTATGGTGTAATGTAACATTTTTGAATGTATCTATTGTTTCCAAGGATACTAAACTAATCGGTCTTTCGAGACTTGATCTTTTGTGATCATGACAATGTTACGAAATAATGCACCGACTCTGGATAACTAGGGTCGGGGCGTTATAGTTGGTATCAGAGGCAGTTTAGTACTAACCTTGGAATCTAGATTTAGATAAACTCTGATTAAAGAACATAGCCCTAAGATAGGCTTTGAGGATTAGTATAGAAGAAGTTCCTAGAATTTTGGTATTATAGATATTTTTTGAGTTTTGCGAGCAATACATCCCTGTCTGGATACAAGCAGGTAGAGGAGGCTCTGGCACAGATGTACCTAGGGGTAAAACCAGAAAACACCGCTTTGAACTAGACTCAAACGGGAATTGGTGCATGATAACGGGCCTTTCTGCACTCTTGGTTACGACACTCCTGGGGGATATGCATAGGATAATTCTCATTTTTTTTAGAAACCATTATGAAGGTTTTATGAGTATATACTTCCTCAAAGAAAATATTTTTTATGATTATGGATTATATCCATAAACCGTTCAATTTACGTTAAGTATTTTACAAGTTTGGAATTATTCATTGCAATTCATAAACTAACCTAGTTTATGCCATTGTATAGAAATGGTGCCCAGTGGAAGGAATGTGAACCCCAGAAATACGTATGATCCAAAGAGTAAGAAGGATCATATCTTTCACGGTATTAAGCCAAAATTTAGAAGGGAAATAGTCTCCCATGTGTTCTCAACGTATGAAGAAATAGTATCATGTGTTAATAAGATAAGTAAAGAATTCTTTGAGTCCTATGGATTTTAAGGGAAGAAAGAGAAGAAAAGGATGGAAGAGAGAATGATGGATAAAGGGACGAGGGAAAAGAAGAATTTTCTAATATGTGATAAATGTGGGAAGAAACACCTTGTAACTTTCCTAACGGAAATGGGAGTTTGTTATAATTGTGGAGAAAAAGGACACCAAGTGAATGACTTCAAGGGTAAGAAAAAGGTTTCAAATGTACAATCCTTCATCTGCATGGAGTGGGGACACTACGCAAACCAATGTCCAAATCATCAGAGTATGCCCTAATTGATGTTATTGGATAATAATCAGGTTATGATACTACCACAGATGAGGAGGAATGATTAGAGTTCTTATGTTGTTATTAAATAATTTTGTCATTTGAGTGTTGCATCAATGATGTACTGGTTATAATAATTATGGAGTATATAAGGATTCTACTGCAGTACTATTTCATCAAGGACTTGAGATTGTGTGGAACCAAGAAAAGTGACTCCACAGCAGGTTAAATTTTTGGAAAATATATGGTTGAGAAAAAGATAAATCATAATATGGTTTTGATACCGAGATAGTGATTTTCAAATAAGACATGACTGATTTGGATAAATTATATTGGATATTCATAACTTCCTTGAAACTGATTAATGATTTGTATATATTTTTGGATATAAGTAGTATATCTAGTATTCTATAAGGAATAAGGGATCATGGTTATTCAGGATGTTGCAGTGTTTTAAAAGAATACATGATGAAGGTGTTCACATGTTATTACATGGAAAAAAAGGATCTTCATTATGTTTACCTTCCTTATAAAATTTGGACTATGAGTTGGACAGAAGTATTTTGGATAACTATAATGGTTGGAATGGATTAAGTTGAACCTTGGATAGTATTGATTAAGGTTAAAACATTTCTGAATATTATTTTTGGAATATTATAATATTATAGTTTTAGTAAAAGGACAACCTGTAGGTCGGGGGATAACCAGTTGTGTCGGAAAAAGCTGTAGGAATCGAACCCACAACCATAGTGCGACAGGCCTTTATTACCTACAACTAGCCTACAGGAAGTCCCTGGTTATTACAAAAGAGTTTTCCTTATCTAAATGGTATGTGTTAATATTTGGAACCTTATAAAATTATGATAAATAGAATATTTTTGAGTTCTATTACCTTTTAGAGTGAAAGATGGGTTTGTGGTAAAAAAAATTATGACAAGTGTGTATATTCCCTTACGTTCTCAGTAAATCTCCTAAATAAATTCCTCAACTATATAAAAGGTAACTTAAAACAAAAATGTTGCCGGTTAACTTTTCCAACTGGGGATTCAATTACCGTTTAACTAATCACAAGTTTGTGATTTTATTATGGTTAACTTTCTCCTAATCCAGTTTCCTAGAACTCTCCATCAGAACTTGATGGTTTGTTTTTCTTCCATATGCATATTTTCATAGAATCCTAGTATGGGCTATCTCGAGTGACCTTTGTACTTATCTTTCTTTCTTTTAAAGTTATATTTTTATTAACCTTATTTCTGATGTGGGTTTTCCACAAAGGTATTTTCTATTTTCAACCTTTTATTTTCAAAGAAAATTTTCAAATTGCGAGGACGCAATTTATTGAAGGAGGGGAGAATGTAACACCCTGAGCTTCCATGATACGCTTCTCTTTCAAAAATTCAATAGCTTGCATTGTACGCAAGTTCGAGATTCTAACACACCGCGACCAATCAAAATGGTCATTATGAATAGTAATACCCACTTTTTGAAATTATATATAATTTATATTTCAAAATGGACTTCATTTTTGGATTTGGAATATCGAAATTTTCCTATGTTGAATTTTTGGTATTTTTCTGAGAACTTCCAATTTTTTATGAATAGTGAAAAATACATAAAAACAACATTTTTAATCAAAATAATTTATAGTGATAAATTATAATATTGATTTGTTTTAAAGTGTAATTAGAATATATTTTTACCATTTTATCCAATGGTGGTCATTAGAATTAATTTAACATTGAAATTGGACATAAACAATTGTCAATCTATTGATATATATTGTTTCTTAAAAACACGTTACATGTTGTGACAACGGGAATTAATTATAAAATTAATTAATGCAACTTATATATTTGGAATTTTTTAAAATAGACATCATTTTTGAATTTGGAATATCAATTATAGCTTAGGGTGAAATTTTGGCATTGTTCTGAAAAACATCAATTTTTTATGAATAGTGAAACCACTAAGTGGTAGTTAAAAAATTGATTTTTCGTTTAAATGAAACATTACCACTTCTAATTTGATTTTCAAAAATCCAACATACATGGTTGTAATTATGAAGTAAAATTTGGTTCAATGGTATTAAAATAATTTTTGGTGAATAGTAACTTTTAAATTTAATTAATCGCGATTAATGTTAATTAGTGTAATTTAAGGTAAAGGTAATGTTATAGTAATATGAAATGACCTTTACACTTGTCCTACCCCTATTTTATGAGTCACGGGCGACCAAGAAAATACATGGGTCAACTTGGGGACCCCAAGGAGCCACTTTGGTAGGAAAATGACATTAAAAACTTTTTATTTAATGTTAAAATAAAAATGTCACAAACATCAGTTCTTTTACTAAAATAATTTTTAAATGGGGATATAAAAGTTATATTTTTCACTATAAATATTAATTAGAAAGATAAAAGTATTTCCTACATGATGATATTTTTTTAATAATTTTTAGACATTAAATAAATTTAAATTTTTATGACACAATGATGATGTATCGATTACCTCATTAATTAACGATTTAAATAAAATGAAACGATAATGTAAAATCTAAGGCATAAACTTGTCAAAAACCTATTGGATGAGTATATTTAGAACCGTTTTCACCTTAACCTTGAAATATATAAGTGTGGGACCTTTATAATCCGAAAAATCATTTCATAATAATGTAACATTTCAATCTTTCCAAGACTGCCCCTTCTCTCCTCTTATAAAAGGCCCCCACCACTACCACCTTACCCACACCTTCAAAGCCTTTTGGCTTGGCAAAACTCTGCCCAAATACTATCTCAACTTCCCTCCCTTACTACTAGAAGCCTCACTTTTGTCATAAGTCTTCCCAAGGAATCCTTTGGCTCATATCAAAAAGAGTTACCTGATTTTAAGGTAATGTCTTCTCTAATGTTGTTTTGTTTTTTTTGGCTTATCCAACCCCTTAAACTCTTTTTATTCCTTTATTTTGTAACAACGCCAGTATCTAAAATATACTAGGATGTTTTTTATATAAGTATTTGGTTTAAACTTTCACACACCTTCGCCTAATGGTTAAAGAACATACTGTTTCTGTGGGTGGCGAAATACTGCCTCACGAAACGATGATTGTTCAATATTCTTTTAACACCTCTAATGGTGGCCATTCCGATGACACTATTTTCATTTATGATATATATATTATGTTTATTTTTTCCTTATTCTTCGGTATTTCTCATTTATGGCATACTTTATGATTTCCATTATGGGTAAACGCGATAATTGCATTTTAGGAAGTGCGGACTACCGCCCCCTCAAAGTGATTTGAATCATTAATGCCATTTGTGGGATTTATAAAGGATGGAGTAAATGGTATTATACATTATATTATAATGGAATTATCTTATACCTTTATATAATTATAACTTCATTCCATTAAATATGAAATAGAAATGAAAGTAGCGTTCATGCGTACGTACGGCTTACCGTCTCCATGAACGGTGCATTTCATTTCTTACCTCTAAATGTTATGTAATATTATAAATGAATGTATATACTGGATATATATGATGTATATGATATATAAATCATGAATATAATTATGTATAAAATGTATATATTACCACATGAACAAATTGTAATTATAAGAAGCTTATTTTTGACTCAAGTACCTAAGCTCGACAAAACGACCATTATAAACTTAAATAATTACATAATGTTCATAAAATAGTAATAAGTAATATAAAAGGAATATTTAACTTGAAAAGGGGTCTTAAAAAGGTAGATATTAACTCTAGTTTATTATTCAGGAGGTTAAAAAGCGGTCGAGTCAAGTCGGACATGAGGTAAGGGAACTTCTTAACCCAATTTCCGTTCTTTGGGTTAATCTCCTACTTTCAAATTATGCCATGATATTATTATGTCATATCCTGTATTTGTACTTTATTTATGTGTACTTATAGTGAATACACATAATATTTCTATTTTATTTAAAAAATGATCTTTGTAAGGGAACTTCTTAACCCAATTTCTATTCATTCGGTGAATCTCCTACTTTCAAATTATGTCACGATATTATTATATCCTATCTTGTATTTTTAATTTCATTTTGTTAAATTATAGTGAATTCACATAATATATCTATTTTATTTAAAAAATTATCTTTGTTAGGTACTTTGTCTCAATCTCCATTCATTTTGGCATATTTTGTTTTATACACAAATTTCTTTTATACAGTGTATAAACCCCTTTGACTTTTACGTTTATTCAAAAGAAATCTTTTTATATGAAGCGTTTTACTAAACAACAAAAAGAAATGTTTTTCTTGTCGTACGTATGCGGCAACAACGAATTCTCTGTCGCCGTATCCATTATTTTTTTTGGCTTCCTCTATAAGCCATAACTTTTTTTAAATGAAAAATAAATACCAAGTTTTAATTTTCTTTTATTTTGGTATTGAAAATGGTTTTCATAAGGTTTTAATTATATCAATGTGTTGTATTGATATCTTGTGATTGAAATGGGGAAATGTTATGTTCCCTTTATGCACGTTTTATGTGATACGATTATGTTATGGTTTATGATATGTTTAAACCTACTCATATGAGGAATGAATTGGACTTAATAAGTGACGGGTGGAGCCCACTATAGCTCCTCGATGCATCGGTAGGTCTCATGAGACAAACTAGTGTCTTGGCACGAGGCCTTGACAAAATCTTATTTGTGGTATTGGCACGAGGCCTTGTATACGTGGTTATGATAGTCTGGCATTATGCATTCCATCATTATGAAAGTGGTTATTGAGATTGCATGGTATTATTCGACTAGTAGAGTATCCATGTGAGTAAGTAAATGGAAATATTTAATTTTATTTTTACCATATTATGCTGAAGTTCAAGTTTAAAAAAGATATTGTATTAGTTATAAATTGTCGTAAATGTTAATGTTTATTTATGAAAGCTTCCGAAATATTGTTATCCTTACTGAGCATCTGAGCTCAACCCTTTCAATGTTTTAATATTTTCCAGGATGTGAAGAAGTATTTTATGAATGACCTGCAGGGATAGTCAGAAGAGGATATGAGTGTGGACTATTGAGACATTGTTATTTTAGTATTTCACTTCATGATTTAATGTAACATTTATGAATGTATCTAGTGTTTCCAAAGCTACTAAACTAATCGGTATTTCGAGACTTGATATTTTGTGATCATGCCAATGTTACGCAATACTGCACCGACTCTGGGTAACTGGGGTTGGGGCGTTACAGAGTTAGCCTTTCTTAGATTGAAATGTTTTATGTTTAGAAGTTTCTCACAATGTAACATCCTTATTTTTATATTTAAATTAATAGTAGTGGATATAATTATGAGTTTAATTTTTAGTGTTTGTTTCCAATAGTGGAATACATTTACAGAGAAGTTGATAAAAAACTAGTGCTCGGTTGAATTTTTATGTTATTTGTATGGTATTATTATATATGTTTTATTAAATTATTTAATGTTTTTGATGAAGTGAAAATAATATAGAACCTTTATTTTGGATTTTTTCATATTGTAGGTATCGAAATATAGTTTTATTATATTTCTTTTATGATCGTTCCAACTAGAATGAGATTTATTTTACTGTATGCATTAGACCTCCAACCCCTATTCTTATTCAATACATTGAAAATAGTGAGTTGCCCAATTTTCATTCCAAGTGGCATTGGGGTTTTTCTACTTATTGAAGGTTGTGTGCTGAAAACAAAATAGTCACATTGGAGTTGTGTCAATTATTCATCATTTATTCCAACTTAACATGGAGTCATTCTATTGTGCATGGTCATAAATATACAATTTTATTAGAATATTTTTTTCATATTTTATGAACTATGTTTGATATAAGAATTTCAAAAAAATACTTAGTCATCTATCATGAATAGGTCATCTATTAAAGAACCTATGGTAATTCAACAAATTAATCTATGGAGTTGGATCCCATTTTGTCCCCAATTGGATATAATTTCCTAACTTCTTCCAGATCTGATTTTTAACTCTTTAATTTAACCTGTTTTTTTATCCAATAATTATGTTAAATTTATTTGATAAAATCATAGTTTATTTATACGATGTTAGATAGGATATTATAAATTTTTTTTGAAAGGAATGGTCCTCGATTATTCAAAATCATAGTTTTTAATTTTTGTAGATGATATTTTATCTAAAATTTAAATTGGATGTATGATATCTTCATTATATAGATATTATGTGGGAAATCATTTTGTAAATAAAATTTTTTATTCTAGATATTTTTTTATGTAATAAGCACTAAGGTTATATAAGAAAATTGGAACAACAAAGGAATGGTTGGATAAATCCTGATTAGGGAGGAAAGGCCCATAGCAATTCATCTTGGTGGGTGATAAATCACTATAGTTTCACTATAAATATAGGTGTTTTAGATTTTTCTTGGTTTCATGGTTGATTATTTTTTATATTTATCTTGGTGATTTAATTGTATAAATTTGGGTCCTCTGGAAAAGCATTCACCAATTTGGAAAGCTCTATTTTATATTTTTTATAGAGAATTAATTTGAACTATTTATCTTTTTTTCAAGAACATAATTGGTTTCACAGTATGGAATAAATCAATCATTTAAATGAATTTCAATGATTTTGGTAAATCCCAATGGATAAAGTGGAATTCATCCATAAACTTAAATCTTCATGTGATTGTATATTTTTATAATCATGATGTAGGAAATTATTGATCTAGCTTGTTCATCGTGTCTAAGTTATAATCACTATTTTTATAGAGTAATGTGATTATGTTCAATCATTCATTATTTGAGGGGTTTTTCTATCTAGGATGGGTGGGTATATTTTTTATATGTCATTTATGGACATTATTATTTGGTTTTCCACTACATTAGTAGTTATAAATTATTTTAGAGTTGTTTTCAAAAGATGGTCTTAGTTTTTAATTTTTTTTTTGAAAGGATGCGGAAAGCCCTTTTATTAAGTAGAAGAAAATGAAATCCCCTTTTCTAGGAAATGGTTAAGGGGATAACCCATCAAAACCCACATACCCAAGTCATAAAATGCATTAATATAAAATACCCAAAACCAAAAATACCCAAAACCAATAAAAAAATTCCCCAAGATAAAAAAACACACCACTACAGTAATCAAAAACACACAGGCACATGGAGAAGCAGTGCATAGTTGAACTAAGGCCTGATGGAGCGCATAGTTGTTACCCCTACACCCTATCAAAAATGCCTCAGGGCCACCGAACATGACCAGAGATAAGCCTATTGAATCCCATGTAGCAATCTGATTTGGGTCTTGAGCATGCGGTACTCCATCCTGGTACCTCCTGAGTCTTATTTCTCAACAAACTTTATACTAGTATACCATGGGGTAATTTATTAGACTAAAAAGTTATTACACATGTTGATACATATTTTAAATGAATTTTGTTCCTAATCACACACTATCTAAAAACATAAAGTGGTATACTAAACTCTTATTCTACATAAAACATATAATAGAGAATAGATTTTTTCAATAATAATAAAAATTTATATTTCATGTTTAATTACAGAATAAAAAAAAATATGTAATGAAATAAATTTTTGGTTTTATAATTTTCATTAAAAATATAAAAATGAATAAAATAAATTATATTAAAACACAAGAAAAAAATACAAAAAATACAAATTCAATTATTGATGATAATAAAAATAATAATAAAACTCCAAGTGGAAGATCTTTGTATATCTATAATGAATGAGAGTTAAAACGTTTTCTTATTTAGACATGGTTATCTGGTTGTTTTAATTTATTCCTATATTATATTCCTAAAACAATTTTTAAAAATATACCATGGGTTTCAAATGAAAATGGTGTATTTTATTACATATAATGGATTTCTTTCTTAAAGGTACAGTGATTCCTCAAATAATTATATAACATTATATTATGATGTCATTTATTAAACTAATGCGTGTTTCCTCGTGTAAAAACATGTTTTTTGATGCATTTTTTTAACTAACACACTCATAAAAAATAATAATTAAAATAAAATAAACCATTACTCAATAAAAACTCATATTTAATAGAGAATATGTTTTTTGAATAAAAAAAATATAATATAATGTTTTACAACAAGAAAAAAAGATATATATGGAAACAAATGTTCTACTTTATATTATACATGAAAAGAAATGTATAAAACATGTTATATAATAAAAACAGGACATAAAATTAAAAAACAAGACTTCTATCATTAATTTTAAAATAAAATAGAAAAAATTATAAAAAAAATAATTTAGTATTACTACAATGAAAATAAAATAAAATAAAATCTATCTTCCCCCTAATATACAAATTATAAGAGAACACTTGATTTACTCTATCTAGATAAATTTATTTTATCTTTTATTATTATATTGGTTGTTATAATTTAAAGAAATTATTATGTTTTATTTAATGAATTATTATTAAAAACACATTTTTATACTTATAATGTTCATAATTGTTTATAAAAAATAATAATTTTATCCATTTCAGTATTTTTTTATAATTTTTTATTTTATATCTCTCATATATATTTAATATTTTTATCTATATTTTTTATTTTTTATTATAATTAGTTGTTAAATTATTTTTTTACAACATCATTATGAAAAAATTCAAATATATAACATTTTAACATTTATAAAAAGATTTAAAATAATTGATATATTTGTTTTATTATCAAAGTATTTTATACTTGATTTTTTTCATATTTAATTTATATGTTTTCTTGTTCTTATTTATGAATGTAATTATTTATTAAATTGGTCTGTATTTTTCACTTCATAATTATTAATAAATTGAAATACATTTTTAAAAAATAGAATTTTAATGTTCAAAGAATGTTTCGTGTAATTAATTTTTTTAATGTTTTATCATAATTTCTATTAAATTAAGACAGTTTTATTTAATGTACTATTTAAAAAAATAAAAAAATACAAATAAATTATATTTTATTATTTATATAATTTTTAAAATATTGATATTAAATTATAAATACAATAATTTATAAAATAAAAAGTAATACATGAGATGATTGAAAATGAATTATATTGATTATTGAATTTTTTATTGAAATTTATATTAAGGATCTTCATTTATCTAAAGATTACTCATGTGATAGATTTACCTTTTATAAAGATTACTTATCGAAAATACTATCCATTGTACTAAAGATTACTCATGCGAAAGATTTACCTTTTATAAACATTTATATTCATCATTTTAAAAATTGTGTTTGTGATGAGAGGGAATTCATTGAAAAAATATGATGTTTGAGATGATATGTTGCAAATATTTTTAATTATAATAAGGTATTTTTGGAAAAACATTGAACCATCAATAATAATCACAAATATGTAAAAATGTGAAATTTTTAATCAATTTAAATAGAATTGAACCAAAAATAATAATTTATTTTATCATAATGATTTTTATTATTATCAATGTATTGATATACATTATTTTGTAATTTTTTTTATCTATTTTATAATATAGAATTATCTACTGATTTTTATTTGACATTTTCTTATAAAACATAAAACAAAATGTTTTGTTTAATGTTTTTTCTTTTTTTAAAAAAAATTGGTGTTCAATTTTTTTTAATTTTTTATTAAACTTGTTGTGAATAATTATTATATTGATGGATGCCTCAATTTCCATTTAAATTCATTATTTATAACCCAAATAATTCAGATTACTAACTCATTAAGAAATGATCAACTGATTATAGAATTTTGGGTGTCCTAAGGAGTCTATATAACAGATATTTACCTAAATGATTATAAAAAACTAATAAAAATATTTCAAAATATTAAATCCTTAAGATCATTACCTAGATTACATCTCCCTTTAAATTTTTTATTTCAAAACACATTATTATCATGGATTCTTTAATGGATAAAACAATGTCTCCACAAATTCAAATAGGATTTTTTTTAATTTGAATATTCTATTTTACATGATGAATATTGACCAGTTTTATTTTCTGTATCCTGGTATCACTAATATATATACATATATCACAAACTTCTGATTTAAATTATATAAGTGACACAATCAATGTGTATAATAATATTATGATAAAATATTCCTCCATTATAAATTCTTGATTACTAATAAAGAAAACCTAACAAATGAAGTGACTTTATTCCCCGAATCCGTTGTGGTTGTGTTGAAAATAAAAATACATAATGGTAAAAAATATATTTGAAGATAACCTGGGAGTGTGAATGAATTCACTTTCCAAAATGGTTTGTTCCACCCTTTCTAATTTTTATTAGGTTCTTATTGAAATTTTTCTTGAGGTATAAATAAGGATTTTTAGGAATAATAAATAATAATCTAAATATTTTATAGTCTCAATGAAATAGAATAGAGATTTGTTTAGATGATATTCAAATTATCAAAATATATTTCTTACTTAATGATTTAAATTGGTGTAATAGTATTTAAATATTATATAGATAACAAAAGAAGGCATTGATTTGGCCAACAAGTTAATGTTTCATTTGAGTGTTTTAAACTTATTAATTCCTTGTAAATATTTTATTCTATGTCAAAATTATATGACTAATCCTAACTTAATTTGAATAGTCCTTGATTATGAGTCTTAAATAGAAAATTTCTTTATTTTTTGAATTTATATTTGTTTCTATATATATATAAAATTAAGAAAATTAATTTTAAATTATTTTAAAATCACTGATATATTTATATGTATATATATATATACTAAAATAACTCTTCCTGATGCCCTTATATATAAGGAGTGGTCTGGGAATGTTTTCCCGAATATCTAATGTTTGATACCCAAATCCTCATACCCTAGTTTTATAGATTTTTTCATTCAACACTTTATATTACTTCCAATATGGGACACCATTTAATGTTTAATAAACAACACATACATATATATATATATATATGTGTGTGTGTATAAAGATATATATATATATATGTATATATATATATTACAATCCCCCACTTTTAATAATTAAATATTAAAGATCTAAGTACATTTATAATAATTATATATAATAAGGGTATATTATGTTTTACACATTTACCTATTATCAATATCACAAAATACTATTAGATTTACGATTTTTTTAAATGTTAAACATTTGAATAGTTATGATAAAACAATTATATAATAAATAATATAATATTTTAATATGTTATCTCGTTTTTGTATCATTTTTAAGTCCATTTACTTATATCCTTTTCATAAACTCTTTGAGGAGTAAACATGATAACTCTAGTCTGAAAAAACACCACTTCAAAGTTCATATACTAAAAATATTCCAATGTTATTTAATTATTAATACACACAAATCATAGAGTATTGACATTTTGTGAAGGATGTACAATATTTCCTATAATAATAATGGACTGTATTAACCCCATGTAGTTTAGGATATTATAATAAAGATCAATAATCATTTCAGTGCCCTTTTATTACAAATTAAACAGTTTACTTAGGATATATCTAAATAAAGTATTAGGATTCAACTACTAAATGATTTCTTTTTTGGGTTTTAAACCCATCACTTCATTAATCACACATATAATTTCTCCTAAAAAATATTTTATTAATGGATCATTGAAGGTCATATACTAACTAAAATGAAAAATTATTATATTACTATTCGGTAATAATTGTATCACATAATCTCATCTCAAACAAATATACCTTCACATCCCCATTCACTCGCAACTATAAGTTCATAAAATTGTTTCTTAAATACCACAATTATTTAAAATGGATGGAATTAGAAGAGGATATAACTTTATTTAAAGTAATAAGTTACTTATCCATTTTAATTATTTTTCATGATTCATTGAGGAAATAAATTTGGATTCCATGTTCAAATATGAAATATATGCTTGTTTCTATCTCACTTAAGAAACAAAAAATAATCCAAGAGTGAATACTCATCCATATATCTATTGATTATATGCTACCAATTCAATATAACAAAGATTATTTTATCCATCTAATGCAGCTAGATAGTAATTATAAAGTAAACTAAAATCATTTATATTCATTATGTATCCAAAGATTATGGTTATTCAATTTGAATAATTAACACTAGTATTACTAGTAATATATTCATTTTATATACTAATATTTAATATGAAGTCTATTTTAATGTATCATATGAATTAAAGAACCAATTTTACTATCACATTAATGTATTATAATGACTCTACTTATAATAATAAATAATTATATAGTATATTAAAATAGATTATTTTCATCCTTAAATCAATGATGGTCAAATTTGTTCAATATGTTCCCAATATAATGAATATGAATTAGTTAACAACTGACACAATAACATCAACTAGGACCCCACAAGGGCTGATAGTTATGTTAATATTTCTACCCTTATCCATCCTCCAATATGCCAAAGGCTGGTGACTATCACTGGGATGGCTTAACACACACCTAGGTGGCCTTATTATAATAAACATATATATAATCAAATGTATATAGAACAAAACAAAAATAATGAAAATATAGCAAAAATTCCTAGAAATAGAGAAAAGTCTGTATGATAAATTATAATAAACCTAATAGAATAAAAAATGAATGCACTAGAAGTTAAAGAAGACATCAAATCCCAATTTCTCAAAGTAAAATAGAACTAGGAAAAATAAAAAATGATGCAACTTGTAATAATATATTGTAACAAAGAGATTGTCAACATTCATCACAAACTACCACTACAAGCTAATGAACCAAAAAATCCACATCCCATTTAATCCCAAATAATTTTTTTCATCTACATAAAACAAAACATATGTGGGTGAAATTACAAATTCTGGGTGATTATAAGTACACCCCATATAAATAATCATAAATAATATAGAAATAAAATAAAAACTTATCTCAAAAAACAATAATGAGGGAAAATGAGTCCAAATGCTTTATAAGATTAAATTATTGAAACCACTAATGATGTAGTAAGGGCACAACACTACTTTACAACCCTATAAATATCTGATATCATTGGTGACATGAGAAAACTAGAATATCATAATACATGTTACAACAAAAGTACTTAGTAACTCTAACTTCAATGCCCCTTCTAAATCCATAATAGGGGACCCACACCTAATTGAGAAAAAAGGTATATTGATTAAGGGGGTATGAAACCATATAGGGGAATTGTTCCCAAAATCATTAGGTAGTATTGAATCAAAATATGGAGGATCCATTCCCCAACATAAAGGGTACAACCCAAACTCTATCTACCATATAGGGGACCCATCCCCCGACACATGGAGAGGGGATAAATATTTTATCTAGAGTAACCACCCAAAACTAGTGCTTTATTCCACTCCATGGTCTATCTTGTCTGTACAATGATAGAGAGTGATACATTATGCCATGGTAGTTTTTTCTTGGTACTATCATGAAATGAAACAATGTGTGGGAATAGATCTTATTCATCTATTTTCCCTATACCATTTTGTTATTCATCATTTAATATGGATTATCAATTAATTCAGCATATAAAATGAATTTTTAAATACTTATCAACAATTTTGAGGTTTAAATAAAATGTTTCAAAAGTAAAAATATTAAAATGTTTTTATAAAATGTATGGCTTGATCCCCAGAAATGTGTTTTCTTTTATAAACTCCTCAAAGGTGAAATTTGCAATCTCTCATTACCTCCCACATTTAAACATTATTTTAGAAGATTGTGGTGTTGAGAGATATCCTATATAATTGTTAAGATATTCCCATGATTTATAGATTCCTTAGGTAGGAGGAGTCCTTTGAATAAAACTTTTTTTATAGTGATCAATCTCATTGGAATCTTGTAAAAATCATAGCATTCATGTAAAAGTTAAATAATGTTATCTTCATTTTATAATTTATTTCAAATTTGAAAATAGATTATTATTGTCATTGTTTTTTGGTGTTATTTTTTCATTTGTTGGATGTCTAAAATCCCATTAAAACTATAAGTGGTTTCAAATGGTGCAGTAGAAGTGGACAATCCATTTTCGGACACTAAAATTCCTACTCAAAAGGTCTTGGATAAGTTAAAAAACATAACCAAAATAGATACCTCCCCAAAACTCTTACTTAAAATGGTTATAGTATTCCCTCAATAAGAGTTTACACCACATGGAATACCATTCTGTGGATCAATCCCTTTATAGTTGAATTTTAAATGTAATTTTATTTTAGTTTAAATTATTCAAAATATTTACTTTGGAATAAGGGGACCATACCAAATCTGTAGCACCACAAACATGTTATGGTATGCTTCTCTTAAATACATTTGAGTCATAGCCTATATTTCCGAAAGAACTGAGTTTCTTTGAAACAACACTTGGTTATTTAGGAGATATTCATATCCTAGACATTGAACTTAAATTTTCCACTTGTCTGTTTTGAATTTTGAAAATATGACATACATGGTTGTGTTTAGGATGATATTTAGAGTCTGATAGAATTAACTCAGTTATTGGTGAATAATAACATACCCATATGAAAATTAACCTTCCCTTAGAATAGTAAATTATCCTCATGAATAGTAATATGACTTTTATGAATGGTATCTTCACCCATGAATGTATAAATAAATTTAGTCACCTTAAAATTGAAGATCAATATTTTAAGTGTTTATATTTTTTGATTAAATAATGATTTTAATTAAATATTAAAATAATCATATTTAGAAAATTATTTTTGAGAAATGGAATTCATTTTGGTATTATACAAGTCAAAAAATGGTTAGATTTGTTTTTTGTGATTTTTCAAAAATATATGATTTTTTATGAATAGTAAAATGCAATAATTTATGATAAATGATAAATAAGGGATTTATTGAGTCATTGATGATGATATTTTGATGTAATCCCAATTGGTTTGAAGTCACATGCATTTATTACTGTTCTTGGTCCTGGAATACTTACAATTCCTTATCTTGTAAGGAAATAATAGACTAATGATTAAAAATTATGAAAACCATCCCCTCCTCCACTATAACCCACCACCCCCCCCCCCACCCCCTCTTCTCTTCACTCCTCTCAAGGCTTGAGCCTTGCCAATATTCTACCCAAATATATCTCCAAGCTCCTCCCCCACTTCCAAAATTCCCTATCCAATTAAAAATACCAAAACCACTCCCCTTAAAATTTTCTCAAAGAGGGAAGACTCAAGAGGTAAATTCCTCTTTCCAATTACTTTTTTTCTTTTAAGTTCTTGTCTTTTTGTTTCTTTCCTTGCATCCAATAACCCAAATAGTATGATAACTCCAGTAACATACATTTACTGTATTGTTTTTTTGCTAATGGGATATTTAATTTCTTCTCTCCTTTCCCCACCTTTTATTTGAAAGAAATTAAATCACCGTTTTTGATGAGCCAATTTAGCAAATTAAGGACAACAGTTTATCAATTTCTATTATTATCATTAATTCTAGTCAAGTAAACATTTGTGTTGTGGTTGAAATAGATTATTATATAATTAATATATCCAATTTTTGGGTCTTTAATCCTTTAGAACAAATGGAACTAAGTTATAAATCAAAACATGTTCTTTGTAATCAAACCCACTATTAAAAAAATGTTTTCACTATGGTTTTATATAATAATTGGACTTCAATCCAAGTAACAAAATTATATTTAAAACCATGTAATCTGTTGGATGTTCCCTAATAGAATATAACTTCAGTTATGGACAACCACTTTCATCTTACAATTATACCCAAACATGAATATAATCGAACCGGTCATTAAAAAAAGTAAACAAACGAGCTCGAACAATGAAATTGAACCACATAACCAATAAAAATGGTTATAAAATAACATAAAATGATTATAATAAACCAATTAAATATATAAGAGGTTATGGAATTATTAATTAATAATCCTAATTTTCTTATTCAGGTCTTTAATAACACGTGGAGAACACCAATGGATTTCAGGTAAGGGAGACCTATACTCAATTTCCAATTATTGAGTTACACATCTATTTCATTCGTTTTTTTCCTTTCCAAGAATATGTGTGAATGAACTATTATTGTTTTATTCTATATATCCATTTTATTTTAAGGGTTTATTTCTTTCACACATTATTATTTCATTTATTTTCCATCAATATAATGATATGTTCTTTGTTAGAGATCCTCTCTCTCACTTTTGTTCAAGAATTTTCCCAATGTTGTGCCCTTTTATTTTTAATTACTAATGATGAGATATGTTTTTTCACCCCCCCCCCCCCCCCCATACTTCCTTTATGATATATAAATAATTGGATACCCCTTTACCTTTCATTAATCACTATCAACAACACCTTTTACCATGCCGAAATGTTTGTAAGGGGTTTTCTCATCTCACTTTCAATTCTGTGGGATTTCCATTGTTCACCTCTTATTTATTATATATGATATAGGTGTAATTCCATTTGATATATATTATCATGATTTTATTTATATTGATGGTATTCTATGATTCATTTGGTGGTTATTAAATTTTTTTCATATGACTCAATTGATTACAATGTGGTAATGAGCTTTGTCTCAATTTTCACTTCATTGTGAATTTCTTCGTATTGTGCACCTACTCTTTCTTATGTGGTGTACCTTATGCCAATTTGAGATCACATTTCAATTGAAATTATATTCCATTTAAATTTTAATATTCTCATATCATGGATATGATTATTGTTTAATCCGTATACCATTTTACATACGATATTTATTTTGAATTTTGTTTTGACTATGGAAATATTGATGAATCTGTATTCTCTATTCTATACAGTTAATGTAAATTCATATTTCACTTGGGTTGAATCTATGTATAAAGAATGATTTGGACATGCAGTGGTGGGTGGGGCCTGCAACAGACCCTTGATACATCAGTAAGTCTCATGAGACAAATCAGTTTTGTGATAAACACTTCGAATTTGTTTCCAAAAATCAGACGGGTTTCTACCCAAAGAACTAAATCCATTTTAACAGTATTATGTTATCGCGTTCCAGATACATGAAGTTCAATTAATAATAGTTATTTTTATTCATTATCATTTATTACTATCCATGATGTTTTCACTATGAAAAAATCTATGGATACAGTTTCATTCTAAGTTTATTAATGGCATGAGTTTTTCATTTATTCACTATGCCATATTGATTATGTCAAATTGTTTATAGTTCAGTTATTATTGATTCATTATTTTTCCATTTTTAACCCTTACAGAGCATTTTATATCACCCCTTTCATTGTTTACTTTCAACAGGTGATGAAGAGGAGTTCATTTATTGAGTTCTTGTGCATGTTGTTTTTAGTTTTTGTAATGCATTATATTTTTGTAACCTTTTGCAATGTAATTTTAGTTGCATATATGTATCTAATTTCTTAAAGACTACTAAACCAATTTTTACTTAATGATTTCCATTACTTTTAACAATTCCAATATAACAACAAATGCACCAACTCCGATCTAGAGGGTTTTGGGTGTTACAAAATCCGAAGGGAGGGTTTCAATGATACAAAAAAAATTATTTTATTAGATTTTATCAATGTTTAAAATAGTCATTCTTGGTAAAAATTGGGAAAAATAAAATTATTTATATTGGTTTAAGATTATAGAATAAAAGTAAATATAAATTATTCTTGGTATCATCCTAATATGAAAAAATGTGTGATTTAATAAAAGTTGATATAATTTATGAATTTATTTATTTATAAATAAATTTATTCATAAATTGCACACATTTATAAAATATTTGGTTCATAAAAAACCATATAAATGATAATATGAAATTTTTTCATTAGATAAGATTGAAATTTTCGTATTTATACATGTTTAAATGATAAAGTTTTTATAATTTATTTAGGAAACATTTATAAATGTTTATAACACGCATATGAATTGTTAATTTATTTATTTAATAATTTCTTATTATTTACATATATATATATATATATATATATTTTGTGTATAATGAATAAATTAATATAATTTTTTAGTAGTTAAATTGATTCTTTAAATTTTCATACATTAATTTAAAGAGTTACATAATTGGTATGATAATTGGTTTTGTTTACTTCTACCATGAATTTATTTTGTTCAAAATCAATGTAAATTATTAAATTTCAAAATGATTATAACATATTGATTTTGGGGGAAAGAAATGTATTTTACACTAAATATTTATTAGAATGAATACATGTAGCGGGAATACATGAGATAAGATGTTAGGAATTAATTCCCATTCTAATTACAAAGTGTCATATTTCTTCAGAATCAAACACATATCAAGATGTCAATTATTTAACATGGTAGATTTTGATAATTTGGGGTTCCCATAAATTATTTTGTGCAATGTATGAAAGTAAAAAAACATGACCATAAGTGTTAGGTTCCTTGTTTTTATAGTTTTCATTGTATTACACTTATCTCATAAAAACAAAAAAGGATACACGAGGAATATTTTTTACTTTATCCATATAACGGATGGGAAAATATTTATCTTTTCCACACTCCAGGATTCAGGTATTATATTATTACCATGATGGCCAACCTAATTAAGTAAATAGTGAAAAGTACACCAAAGTCGTCTTGTTACATAATGAAATATGGGTATGGAACCATAAATAGATATCATTTAATTTTAAATGGTTTATAATTTTAGTATCATCACATTTAATAAAAATCCTTATTAAATGAATATTGGATATGATACTCATATAGAAAAAAATTAGATTAATAGAATCATCATCATCGAACTTCACCTTAAGGCCAATTTAGGAGAAATATAATCATAATGAAATCAACTTTCTAGACTAATATAGGAACATGAAAATTTTTCTCAAGCAAGAGAAAATGTTTTATTTGTAAGAGAAACAACTTACTAAGGAAAATCTATCTAATGAAACTAGTATATAAGAGATACATTCTATTTATAAACATAAAAACAGACTCTCCTAAAATATCTATATTAATGTTAGTTTCTATGATTCCTAAACTCTATGAAAATTTTGAAATCATAGATACTTATAGACTGATAGATAATTTAAAAAGGTTATAAAAAATACATAAAATAAACAAAGCCTCAAAATATCTATTTTTTATAACAGGATTGAGGGTACTTACATATCTATAAAAGTAATAAATATTATTTATCATGAAAATGACATGGATAGACTGGGGATGTCCCTCATGATTTATCTGGGAACATGCATCATTCTACAATTACTATTAAAAAGTTTTCAACTATTCATTGGGAATTTAAAAATGAAAGAGTTAAATATAAATTTTCCCAATCTTCATAATGTGGTGAGGATTATTGAAAACTAAAAGGGAGGTTTAATTTCAAGTACTATGATGATAGTGTAAAATTGAAATTGTAAACAAAATCCATTAGAAGAAGAAAATAGATTTTATAGAGTCCACACCAACTTTATTATTGAATAGAGTAGCGTTCAGGGAGTGGGGATGGTTCCATTATGGATAACTGGTTCACTGAAGAGGGAATTTCCCAAAATAAATAAAGGGGTAAAATTAAATCGTGGTAGAGTTTACATCTGCTATTAATGTTATAGAATTTAACATTTCAATTATCAAGGGTATATATTACCAACTATATATTATAAAAGTGATTTAAATATTTATAGGAGATTAAAGATGAATAAAGATTGAAGGTTAGAGAATAAATGAGAATTTATGTGATGGGTAATGGGGATGAAACATGATAAGATAATATTTTTATACATTTTACTTTGTTAATTTAATGATTTTAATCCTAAAATATTCATTTTTAATAAGAAATTATCACATATTAAGATTAAAGGATTATTTCCAATTTAATTACTGAAAAATATCAAAACCTAATTTTTAATTATTTTATTTATAGTTTTAATTTCTAAAGTAAATTACTACACATAATATTGGTTGGTTTTATGACTATTCTAGGTGTTTTGAGTATTTTTTAATGTGTCAAAGTGGTTTTTTACAATAATTTGTAATTTCTCTAGAAAGAGTCTGAAAATGGTATATGAATATGAGAATAAGTTCATTTTGGATCTACATACATGTCAATTTGTTGAACATATATATCATCTGATCAAAGTTTATGTGGTGATGCATGGAATTTTCATCCTTTGAGTCAGCTTTGGTGTCATTTTTTGCATGTGTATGTGTAAATCCCCCAAAATAGGTTTCATTCTTTCCTTTGGAAATTCTTTAATGGGATGATCCTAAGTTGACTTCAGGTGGGATTTATCTAGAATTTAATCTGAAGTTCAATTTATTACACCAACATACATGAACTAATTAGATAATCGCACATGGATTATGATACGAAATATATTTCAATCAAATTTGAGGGAGGAAGTTCTGCATTTATTGGGAGAAAATATCATGACTAACATAATTTTATCTCAATAAAATGGAATTATTGAAGATTTAAAAAGAGAAATAATCTAAAATATTTTATTATATGGAGTATGAAATTTTGAATGTGTGGGTCATGAGGTGTTATAATAAAAATATCCCACATGATCTTTGGATGGAAGCAATGAAATAAATCCATTCATATTGAATCCTAATTTAGAGATCATTTTAAGAAAATATTTCTATTCATTTTATAGAGTGGAATGTTGGTTTAAAATGAGATGAAGTCTCCATTGATAAAAGGGATTCATAAATACACTAATAATTTCTATTGAATATATGATAATACTTTAGTTTAGTTCTACCATTGTGTTTTATTTTTTTCATTCTATAATCTCATGATATATATTTGTAACAACTGTTTCCTTTTTTCTTTCTCTATTTCTCTCACTTTATCTCATTTCTTATTAATCCACATTCTTCATGTGATCTCTAACACTCATGATAATAAGTGGCTAATTGGAGGACTCTTCTATGGGTTTAATCAAAAAATACAATAAAAGTATTCTCAAATTCATGATTATTGTTTCTTATTTTCTTTTGGTTGATTCTAGGATAACTGATAGTGAGAGATTTTATCCTCGTTATGGTTATCTAATGATTAGATTATTCTTTATGAAATATTTTTTCACTATGGAGGTGGTGATTATACAATGTTTCACTGATTTTAAATTATATCCATAATTAGGGAAGTAGAGGATGTTAACACGTATAATTGAGTGTGTTCATTTTGAAAAATTTATAACTAATAAAAATATGGTGAAGGTTCACTCCAAAAGGTTTTTTTGGTACAACTTCCTTTATTTTTTATACCTTAATATGTTTTCATTCATTTTATTTAAATTGTAGATATAATATTAGATTTTGATATATATAATCAAGACCACATATATTTTTTTACTTAATAATTAAAAAAAGTGAATTTAGAATATTGACTAAATGTTTTCAAAGCTTCTCAAGTGATATGACCATGTTCGTCTATTATGTTTCATTCAAAAAACACAGAATAACTTTTGTACCACCCTATGACAGGTGTTTCATAATGGGGAACTATTTTTGGGGAGTTAAGAGATTTTCCCTCACTATTTTTATTCACATTTTTTTAAATAAATTTCATTTTATACATTAAATAAATCAATAAAAAAAATCTCATTTTCTATGATGTATTCAAATTTTGATCATGCAATAATGATTAATTACTCTCACATTCCATAACAAGACTAAGAATAAGTCCCTAATATAAAAGAATACATTATATAAGGTCTCATATATTACATACAAGAACTATAAATCCAAGTAGAGTTATTAATTGACTACTTCTATGCATCTCAAGAGTATAAATAGAAGAAATAACCAGATCCAATGGTAGAAGATACTTCCACACCCATTTTTTTGTTAAGTAACCTACAAAGGGAGGTAAAGAGTTAACTAAAGAATTACTATCATCATTAATCACAAATAAATGGACAGAGTAGGTTCTTTTATAAAGCATTCTTTATGATGCAATTGTGGGTGATAAATAAAAATTTTATGGATTCTGGAATCACTTTTTGGAATGCAACACGTAAGATGATATACCCACTATAGAAGAATAGAAATCTGAACCACTAAAAATTTCCCTATAATTTGATGAAGACATAACCCAAGATATTGAATTTTAAGGGAATATTGAGGGTAAATACTAACAAATAAATTCCATAAAAATTTAACTCTATGTATCCTTGAGAAATAATGATGAATTTGAATCCAAACCAAATCAAGGAGTAAAAAGAAATCAACCTCATTTTCATTTGATTTTTATTGAAACTAAATTAAGAATTAACACCAAGAATTTATATTTTATATATTTTTTAAAAACATAGTTTTCCTTATACATTGAAAATAAAGGTGATGATTCACTAGAAGGTGGATATTTAAAGCTCACTAAACCAATCGACCATAAACATGAGGGATTAACTAAATAGATTCTTGTGGATTTTTCCTAGAAAAACTAAGTCACTAGTTTTTTCACATGGAAGGGGGATTTTGATATAAATTTTTAATGGTTTAATTCTATTAAAAAATAATTATTTTCTTACTTTCTATTTTAAATTTCATTTGAAGCATCACACATTGAGAATGAACTGTATGTTAGAGAAGAGGCCATGGAAGTTGTGTCTAAACCAAAGGAGTAAGTCCAATTCTTTATCATATCCCAACATTCTATATTATAACTTAAATCCATGGGGATAAAACTGCCACAATGTATCTATGTAATTGTCCCCAACTGATATAAACAGAATCTATGTGTAATAATTAAAAAGAGGTGGTTCAAATCAATGATACTCCACTTACCAATATATTATCAATAACCATTAGAAATACCAGAATGGGGGAAGCCAAAACCCACGGCCCACTTGGGGGTTTGGCCAAGAATTACCCTTTTTCCCAAATTAATTCTATTTGTTTTTATTTATCCTTTTATCATTATTTTTTTTATATAAAATTGTTTTTATTTATAGTTTTTTAGAATTTTGAACTTATGATACTAACTCATTGTTCCCCATCTAATAAGCTTGATTTTATTACTCTTTTATATATAATTTCATTTCTTCACATTCAACTTATGTATGATGCTCTACCAAAATCATTTTTTAATCACAAGGGGGTGTGGTGATAGTCTATGTGTGGGGGAACAGTACTAACCACTTTTGGAATTTCATGTTTTTATTTTCAATTTTTGATATTTCTTGTGTTTTAAGTACCTTAAGATTCATCAAAATCATTAGAAAAATTAATACCATATTGGTATTTTTATAAAACATTTTTATTTGAATTTATAATAATTTTAAATGATTAATGAAATGGAAGAAGGATTATTGGTTTTTAATCTGATTATTTTATGAAGTTTGATAAAATATGAAAAATAACGTGGAATACAATTTTTGATAATTAAATTTTTCCCAAAAACGAGAGGTTTCTATACATGGTTGAAATATGATTGAGGTGCCATTTTTAAATACCATTTTTTACTTGAACACTCTTTTCCATCCTTCCAATATATATGATCATTTTATCAATCCCCTAGTATCCATGAAAAACCCTTTTTAAGAAGCCAAATCACAAGCCGAAAATCATTATATATGATTTTCTAGAAATAAATCTCATTATTAGTTTTAAAATTATGTGTAGGAGGTGATGAGATGTTAACTATTTTGAAGAATATTTTTATGGGGTTTTTACACTTTTTATTGTTATTTGGGAAGGAAATAAAATATGGAATTTTTTTAGGATGAATAAAAACGTCATTAACATGTGATTTTAGAGTACAACATTACATGAAGATAAAATTATAGAACTCTTTCCTTCAAAAATTTGATTATGAAGATAAATTTTGGATCAAAAATTAAGTTGACATAATATTATATAAAAGGGAAAAATAGGAATAAATTTATCACTAAGGGTGAAGATAACACGTTTTGTAAAACCAAATAAAAGTTAGATGCGTTTTGAAGTCAAAAAATTAAAAATGGATAGTGAGTGATGATCCATTCCTGGATTTCAGGTATCTTATGCATTTTACTACATGTAAGATCCAAACCTCCACATTTTACATTGTAAGAACCCGAATCTCTTTCAGGTACATTTTTTCCTTTTTCTGGAGTTTTTGAGAAAAATGATTTTTCCGGAAATTTTCGAAGTAGACGCCGTGTACTTTCTGAGTACACACGGTGTACTTTTTCCCGGCTCAAAGCCGTGTGCTGGCTGTGTCCGAGCCACACACACGGTGTGTAAGGCTGAGTTGGAGGCTGCTTAATTCGGAGTACGGAAAATCGAAGTACACGTCATGTACTCAAGAAGTACACACTTTGTACTTTCTTTTTTTTCATTAAACAGACCGGGGTCGCGCCTAACCCCCAGTTTCATCTTCTTCTTCAGTTTTCGTCCATCCGGAAGTGACTATGTGGCCAAATCTTCTCTGAGCTTCTGCCTCACCATCCGTTCTCTGATTCGAGCATGGTCGATTGCGTTGGAATCGTAGCGGTGAGTTATTCCTTCTGCTTTAGCCTTGTTTCTTGATTCCCACTAGTTTCCAAGTTATCGTGGGATGAACGTTTTGTTCATTTTCTCAGATCCACGTCATTCTAAGGGGAATCTGTCGTCGAGGTTCACGTATATCGATCTCCTAGGATCGAGGTAGGTGGTTTGTGCCTTTCTGAAGAAAGTTGATGAGTATTGTGTGCAAATTCCTCAATACCCGTGAATGGACTATTGCATGTTTCTTGTTTTTCCCTTGTTACTTTCCTGCTTTGCTTGATTTCTTTAGTAGAGGTTATTGCTTGTTATTAGAGTAATTTGTTTGTGATGAGATTGCTTTTCCATGCTTGTTCTGCCTGTTTGGTGTTTTTCTAGTTTCCATACCTAGTCGTAGGATAGTGGAACTATTATTTTATTATTGTTGTTGATCCTTAGTTGATAGACAAGTAGTTATTGAGGTTTACTTGGACGATATACATGTGTTGAGCATGTTTAGTTGTTCTCAGGACAGTGAGAACCTAGATTAGTAGACCAAAGAGAGAATTGACGGAAGGGATTCTCCAGAGTGTCTTTTAATTACGATGTGGGACCAAGGGAAGAATTGACGGAAGGGCTTCTCCAAAGTGTCTTTTAATTACGATGCGGGCCACAGGGGGAATTGAAGTTGAGTGCTTCCCCAGAGATACATTATCACGATACGGGACTATACGGGGAATTGACGGTGAGTGCTTCCCCAGAGAGTCTGCGTACTTACGTAGCTGAACCAGAGGGGTGAGACTATGTGTGCCTCACAGAGGGTTGCTAGTACTTAGAGGCTGAACCATAGGGGTTATACTGTTAGAGCTACCCAGAGGGTTACCTATTTTCTTCTTGTTGTTCACTGCTTACTTGTGTGATTTACTTGTTAGAACTGTGGATTTTAGTATCTTGTGTTTTTCTGTTTACTGCTTCTTGTTTTACTACTGCCATGTATTCATTGACTGTTAGGCACAAATATTTGGGTGATTTCCTACTGGGATTGTATCTCACACCCTGTTTGGGCCATACTTTTGGGCCCAAGCAGAAAATGTTGTTGTAGGTATTGATAAGGGAAAGTTCCCTTCTACTTCATGATCTTGACTGCATCAGGAGCTGAGGTGCATGGGACCGAGCCGTGGCTCGCGATGCTGAGGAGATTATTTTGTTTTTCTTTTTCACTTGGTTTCAGTTATGTTTCAGCATGTTGTTGTGTTTTCTGTTTTCCTTATATACATGTACCTACTGCATCATTTTCATCATAGTTATATATCTACATTGCTTCCGTTGTTTGGTTTTTGTTGTTATGCATGTCTTTTACTACTTCTGTTGTTTATTGTTGTTTTCATACCTTGTATACCTTACCGAATGAGGGCATAGTTTCCCCACCGACTCACCAAGGCCCTCACTGCTAGTCGGTAGCCTCTGGAGTTTTGGGAAATGTGTTTGAGGTCATGTGGTGAACCAGGTACGGGGCACCATTGGAGGGGCTCCAGACTCGGGACGTTACAAAGTGGTATCAAAGGAGTTATTTTCTCTTGTCTTACTTTTTGGAGACTTTAGCCTGGTATAATACGGATTCGGTACGTGTTATTAAGCTGTGCCCGGGAGTAGCTAACCCTTGTATAGGGAAAAGCCGTACTACCTCGTTAATTACAGTTTTTTGGTTTTGGGATTTTATTGTTGGTATGTTTTCACCTAGAGTGATTCGTATGACTTGTGCGGTTATTGTTTTGATATTTTGGTTCTATTTCTGTCGCAACCCGATGAGATGAGGGTATGCCATCTCATGCATCATATTGGAACTTGTAGCAATCACATGTCATGCATTCTTACCATGCCATCTAGGGTGCATTAGCAATTGCATGCTGTTGTGATAGGCTCTGTGTAGATTATGCATGCTGTTGTGATAGATGCTTGATAGATTCTCTACTGTTGTGTTATAAAACTGTTGTTTTTCTCCTTTCTTAAAATGAACGCCAAATTTTGGTTCTTGAGGTGTTATGGGCCCTCATGGATCGGAATTTGGCATCTTTTCCCTCATTTTTAGTGTTTCTGGAATTCTACGCAGTTTCTGAGCTACTTCCCAAAAAAACCCAGAATACACGGTGTGTACTTTTTAGATACACGCCGTGTAGTTTTTCAGGACGTGTCACTAACCATGTGAGCAGAACACGGTGTCGTGGGAGTAACTTCATGAACACACCGCGTACCATTGGTACACGCCATGTGAGTTCAGAGCCATGTACCTGGCCGTGTCACAAACAACACAGGTCGGGGAAGCTAGGGTAGAACATGTCGTGTCCATAGGGAACACGCCGTGTAGTCCTGTCCAGGTACTCGGCCGTGTCACGAACAACACGGGCTGGCGTTACCTTCCTTTCCACACTCCGTGTTTTCTCGGAACACGCCGTGTTGTCTTTCCAGGTACTCGGTCGTGTCACGAACAACACAGGACGGTGTCACCTTCGCCTAAACACGCCGTGTTTGTTCGGAGCATGTCGTGTAAGGTTAAGCCATGTAGACGGCCGTGTGTTTAACAACACAGGCCGCCGAAGCCTTGTCTAGTTCACGCTGTGTTTGTTTTCGAACATGCCATGTAGCCTTAGGTTGATTCGGAATGTGTGGGTTACCCGTGTAAGGAGACTCGGGCAGGGGAATAGTTTTCAAGTACATGTCGTGTGTGGGGGTCAACACGCCGTGTAGTTTGAAGTGTACACGACTTGTAGGGCAGGAGTATACGCCCATGTCAGTGGCTTAAGTATACACACCGTGTGGTTTTTATACACGTTGTGTAGTAGTGTTTTGCAATCTTGTGTGTTTTTCTTCCCCTGTTCCCATTTTGTACTCTTGTGTTCTCTATCCTTGTTTTCTTGATCTAAGGTGTGCTTTTGATCTTTCAAAGCTATGCCTCTGAGACATCCTTCGGTCGTACGTCTGTCGTCAGGTAGTGATCAAACACCAGATATGGATGATCAGAGACTTCCTGTCGATCCCCCAGCCGACCCAGCCTTGGCACTGGTTGTTGTACCAGTCACAGGCCCTGATGTGCAGTTCAGGGAAGGTTTCATGAGGATGATGCAAGCCTTCTAGGGAGCACCGCCTCCTGCCTCGTCTATGGAAGACTTGATGCGGGTCTTTCAGCAGCAGCATCCTCCCATGTTCTCGGGGGAGGGAGGGCCTCAGGCTACAGAGTCATGGCTGGAAGCCATGCTGACTATATTCGAGCATCTGGAGACGCCTTCAGAGAGGCTGGTCAAGCTCACCAACTACATGCTCTGAGACTCCTCCAATAGTTGGTGGGACGTGATCTCATAGGCGGGTCAGTAGTAGGCTATGGCTTGGGGGGAGTTCCAGCGCGTGTTCTACGACTACTTCTACACGGAGACCCTAAGGGCCGATCGAGCCCAGGAGTTCATGAGCTTAGAGCAGGGTACTCTATCTGTCATGGAGTATTCCTCTCGTTTAATTGAGCTGCAGCATTTTACACCCCTTCAGGATGGGAGTGGGGTGTTCTTGGCGAGGAATTTTGAGGATGGACTCAGGCGGGAAATCCTCTCGTAGGTGAACATCTTCCAGCTGACATCCATTACTTCCATCGTCAACCAAGCACTAATTGTGGAGCACAATCTGAGAGACTCATGAGCTGCGAGCCAGGGCGGTTCTACTTCCAGAGTTATCTTTCCTCTAGATGACAGCAAGAAGCGTCGTAGGGAGCCCACACGTGGTGATTCGAGGAAGCGAGACGCATCATCCGACAGCCATCTAACATGCTATCAGTGTGGCCAGACAGGGCACACGAGGCCGTAGTGATAGAGAGACCCTGTGGAGTGCCGATCTTGCGGAAAAATGGGTCACCTTCAGCTTTTTTGCCAGGTTTTCTCACCAGAAGCGTTTTTGCCAGCGTTCTTCCATGTCTCCTCATTCAGGAGCAGCCCCACCAGTCTCTCACCAGTCAGGAAACTGGATTTCATCTGGCCATTCGGGCTGAGGTGGAGGTCAAGGTCATGGCGGTCAGCCACCAGTCCCTCAGCACCAGTAGGGAGGTTTAGCTCAGAGTGGTCAGTCAGGGGCACAGGGTCACGGTGCAGGCCAGTCTTTCGTTGTGGAGGAGACATATCATCAGTAGGATCCCGACCCTTCTACTATTCGAGGTATGATTTTAGTAGCCTCAGTTTTATTTTCAGCTCTTTTTGATACTGTTTCTACGTATAGTTTTATCACTGTTGCCGTTGTGGATATCCTTACACTTTGCATCTTTTCTTCTACTGACTCGTTGACACGAGACACACCTTTGGGGACGAGGACGTCTAGTGTACGCCAGTGTAGAGAGTTCCCTCTCGAGGTTGCAGGGTATCACTTCTTATGGGATCTCTATGTCCTAGAGATGATATGCTATGATATCATCCTTGGCATGGACTGGTTGATTCCCTACCAGGTAGTCGTTGACTTTTATCGCCGCAGAGTCATTTTCATTTCACTAGAGGGTGAATCTTTCCTTCATAGAGGCGAATGGGACGTTCGGGCGAGTCAGGTGGGACTCGGGCATCTTGGGCTAGGCGGGGTGACATCCCAGATAGCGAGCCTTTACCTGGAAGATCAGGGGACCCCACAGTTGGACTTTCCTGTAGTGGTGGATCGCTTCAGGGACGTCTTTCTAGAAGACTTTTCAGGTTTTCCTCCAGAGTGTGAGGTATACTTCTCTATTGAGCTCGTTCCAGGAGAGGCACCGGGGTCCATTCCTCCCTACAGGATGGCCACACCTGAGTTGAAGGAGCTCAAGAAGCAGTTGGAGGAGCTACAGGCTAAGGGTTTCATCTGACCTTGTACTTCTCCTTGGGGTTCACCTATTCTTTTTGCGAAGAAGGCAGACGGTACCCTTCGGCTTTGTGTGGATTATCGAAAGCTGAACCAGTTGACGGTCAAGAACCAATATCCCTTGTCGCGGATTTATGACCTTTTCGATCAGCTTCGAGGAGCCTGGGTGGTCTCAAAGATCGACTTGAGGTCCATTTATCATCAGTTGTGCGTTAGACCATTAGATATACCTCTGATAGCCTTCAGGAGCAGGTATGGTCTATACCAGTATACAGTCATGCAGTTCGGACTCACGAACTCACCTGCAGTTTTCATGACACTGATAAACCGAGTATTCCATCCTTTCTTCAATTCCTTCATCGTGGTCTTCGTCGACAATATCCTGGTGTAATCTCACACTCGACACGACCATGCCACAGATCTTGAGATCGTTCTGAGTACACTGAGAGAGCATCGGCTTTATGCTAAACTCTCGAAGTGCCACTTCTGGATGGATCATATTCACTTCTTGGGTCACATCATCTCAGAGGCAGGAGTATTGGTGGACCCAGAGAAAGTGAGATCTGTAGTTTCCTAGGAGAAGCCGAATAAAGTTTTTGAGGTACGAAGCTTCCTATGGCTGGTTGGATACTACAGACGCTTCATTCGGGACTTTTCTCATCTAGAAGCACCCTTGACAGGTCTAACCAAGAAGGGGGAGAAGTTCTTATGGTCATATTCTTGTTAGTCAACCTTTCAGGAGCTGAAAAGAAGTTTGACGTCAGCACCAATACTAGTCTTGCCAGTGCCAGGCAAGAGCTACACTGTTTACTGTGATGCTTCGGGTATCAGGCTGGGTGTTGTGCTTATGCAGGGAGATGGAGTCGCTGTGTATGGGTCTCGGCAGCTGAGGCCACATGAGAGGAACTACCCTATGCAAGATCTGGAGTTGGCATATTTTGTTCATGCCTTGCACTGTTAGAGACACTATCTTCTGGGAGGGCACTTTGTGGTCTTCACGGACCACAAGAGTCTCAAGTATATCATCACTCAGCGTGATCTGAATCTGAGGCAGCGTAGTTGGGTCGAGTATCTTCAGTCTTTAGATTTCGAGCTTCCCTATATGCTCGGAAAGGGCAATGTCGTGGCAGATGCGTTGAGCAGGAGAACTCAGATTCAGGCAGTTCAGGTGGCCAGTAGTGAGTAGCAGCTGATGGCTCTGTTCTCTGAGATGCATCTGGAGGTGCACGACAGATGGGGACAGACCTTTATATCTTCTGTAGTTGTTACCCCCATGCTACTTGATCGGGTACGGATGAGGTAGCTATCAGACTCGAAAGGATTAGTCCTACGGGAGAGTGTGTCAGGAGGGGACCCTCTTTTAGGATGGACTGTGGGTGAGGATGAGATCTTGCGTTTCCAAGGACGTGTATGGGTTCCAGTAGACATACGCGAGGAGATAATGTGGGATTTCCATTCCTCAGTTTGGGCGGTTCATCCTGGCGTCACCAAGATGTATCGAGATCTTCATCGCCAGTACTGGTGGCCATGTATGAAGAAGGATGCTGCTGGTTTTGTCATGAGATATTCTACTTGTCAGCAGGTGAAAGCAGAGCATCAGCGACCAGCAGCCCTCTTACAGCAGTTACCCATTCCGGAGTGGAAGTGGAACGACGTTGCGATGGACTTCGTGACCGTGTTACTGATATCACCTCGAGGGAATGATGTTTTTTGGGTTGTCGTGGACAGACATACGAAGGTTGCTCACTTCTTTCCGATCAAGGAGACCTTCAGTGTCGATGATTTGGGATGACTTTACATCATATAGATCGTTCGTCTACATGGAGTTTCGCGCTCTATTGTTTCAGACAGAGATGTGCATTTTAGCTCTTAGTTTTGGCAGGGGCTTCAGAAGGCCTGGGGTACATAGGCACTTTTGAGTACAACAAACCATCCCTAGACTGATGGCCAGTCCGAGCGCATGATCCAGGTGCTTGAGGATATGATCTGAGCTTGCATCCTTGACATTGGCGGTTATTGGGAGAAGCATATTCCTCTGGTGGAGTTTTACTACAACAATAGTTTCTAGGAAACCATTCAGATGGCACCATACGAGGCTTTGTACGGTAGGCCATTCCGATCACCCTTATGCTGGATGGAGGCAGGAGTGGCAGCTTTGCTGGGACCTCGTCTCGTTTAAGAGACTTTAGAGAATCAGGCCATGCACGACGTCTTCCACATCTCTCAGCTCCGACGTTACTTTTCAGACCTATCTCACATCTTTCAGCCCAAGGAAGTCGAGCTTGAAGCGGATGCATCGTTCGAGGAGTATCCTATCCAGATTTTCGATCGTAGTACGAAGGTTCTCCATGGACGGTCTGTTCCTCTGGTATGAGTGCTATGGCAGCATGCGAGAGTACAGGACGAGACCTGGGAGAGGGAGACCGATGTACGATCACAGTGGCTGGAGTTTTTCAGGGTTTCTCCTTCTCCTCCTCGTTAGGGAAATTCGCGGACAAATTTATTTAAGGGGGGAAGTTTATAAGAACCCGAATCTCTTTCAGGTACATTTTTTCCTTTCTCTGGAGTTTTTGAGAAAAATTATTTTTCCAAGAATTTTTGAAGTACACGCCATGTACTTTCTGAGTACACGCCGTGAACTTTTTCCCGGCTCGAAGCCATGTCCTGGCCATGTCCGGGCCACACACATGGTGTGTAAGGCTGTGGTGGAGGCCTCTTAATTCGAACTATGGAAAATCGAAGTACACGCTGTGTACTCAAGAAGTACATGCCATGTACTTTTTTTTTACTAAATGGACCGGGGTCGCGCCTAACCCCCAGTTACATCTTTTTCCTCAGTTTTCGTCCATCCAGAAGCAACTTTACAACCAAATCTTCTCCGAGCTTCTGCCTCGCCATCTTTTCTCCGATTCGAGCACGGTCTATTGCATTGGAATCACAGTGGTGATTTATTTCTTCTGCTTTAGCCCTGTTTCTTGATTCCCCCTAGTTTCCAAGTTATCGTGGGATGAACATTTTGTGCATTTTCTTAGATCCACGTCGTTCTAAGGGGAATATGTCGTCGAGGTTCATGTATATCAATCTCTTAGGATCGAGGTAGGTGTTTTGTGCCTTTCTGTAGAAATTTTATGAGTATTATGTGAAAATTCCACCAACACCCACGAACGGGGTATTACGAGTTTCCTATTTTACCCTTGTTACTTGCCTACTTTTCTTGATTACTTTAGTATAGGTTATTTCTTGTGATTAGAGTAATTTGTTTTTGCTCAGATTGCTTTTCCATTCTTTTTCTTCTTGTTTGGTGTTTTTCCAGTTGCCATACCTAGTCGTAGGATAGTGGAACTGTTGTTTTATTATTGCTGTTGAGCCTTAGTTGATATCCAAGTAGTTCTTGAGGTTTAATTGGACGATATACATGTACTGAGCATGTTTAGTTATACTCAGGACTGTGAGAACCTAGAGTAGTAGACCAAAGTGAGAATTGATGGAAGGTCTTCTCCAGAGTGTCTTTTAATTACGATGTGAGACCAAGGCGAGAATTGACGGAAGGGATTCTCCATAGTGTCTTTTAATTATAACGTGGGCCACAGGTGGAATTGATGTTGAGTGCTTCCCCATAGATCCTTTAGCACGATATGAGACTATAGGGGGAATTGATGGTGAGTGCTTCCCCAGAGAGTCTGCTTACTTACATAGCTAAACCAGAGTGGTGAGACTATGTGTGCCTCCCAGAGGGTTGCTAGTACTTAGAGGGTGAACCATAGGGGTTAGACTGTGAGAGCTACCCAGAGGGTTACCTGTTTTCTTCTTATTGCTAACTGCTTACTTGTGTGCTTTACTTGTTAGAACTGGGGATTTTAGCTGCTTGTGCTTTTCTATTTACTGCTTCTTGTCTTATTACCTCCATGTATTCATTGACTATTAGGCACAAATATTTGGGTGATTTCCTACTGTGATTGTATCTCACTCCATGTTTGGGCCATGCGTTTGGGCCCAAGAAGACTATGTTTCTGTAGTTATAGATAAGGGAAAGAGCCCTTCTACTTCAGGATCTTGACTACATCAGGAGATGGGTAGCATGGGACCGATCCGTGGATCGCGATGATGAGGAGATTATTTTGTTTTTCTTTTGCACTTGGTTTCAGTTTTGTTTCAGCATGTTCTTGTGTTTGCTGTTTTCCTTAGATACTTGTACCTGCTGCATCATTCTCATCATAGTTATATATCTACATTTCTTCCGTTGTTCGTTTTCTATTGTTATGCATGTCGTTTACTGCTTTCGTTGTTTATTGTTGTTTTCTTACCTTGTATACCTTACCGAATGAAGGCATAGTTTCCCCACCGACTCACCAAGGCCCTCACTGCTAGTCGGCAGCCTCTGGTGTTCGGGGAAACACGCTTGAGATAATGTGGTGAACCGGGTATGGGGCACTAGTGGAGGGGCTCCGAACTCGGGACGTTACATACATCAATTGTTTTTATATTGAAATCCTAATAACTATTTAGAATCAAAACAACCCAAGTAAAGTCCTCATGATTGACACATTGTTTTATTCTATGATGTGGAGATTCTAGGAGGGTATCAAGCCTATGAAAATTATTCATACTTTTGATAATGATAAAAGATATAATTTATAATCCTTTAGTGAGGAGAGATACACATCTTAGTAGGTAAAAGAATATGATGGGAATTAATAAGAGATTGAATGATATTTTATGAGCTAGTGAGGAAAGAGGGATTCGATATCCATTTATGAATCATGGTATTACATTATTTGTTTAGATTGAAAGGTGATGTTAATTATATCTTGGGAGATCTAAATTAACCATTGTATAAGATGATTTCCCGTTGTGTGATGTTTTAGTGTGGGGGAATTTATATGAATTATCTTTTATAAATTTCACCTGTGTTTTTAAGGATTTTAATCCCAACATATTCATGTTAAACAGATAATTATCAAATATTTTTATTAAAGGAGTATTATGTATTTAGATACTGAAAACAATTAATACATGAGTTTTAATGATTTAATTTATCAGTGGTATTATTAAAATAAAATACTACACTTAATCCCAAATTTTTAAGGATTATTCAAGGTGGATCATCTTTATTTAAAGGATTCAAAGTGGTTTTGAAATGGAATCAAGAATTTATACTATATAAGTATAAAAATGGAAAAGGAAGATGAGTATATATTTATTTTGGATCTATTTAGTTGTCAATTTCCAGATCCTATGAGTAATCTTCTCAACATATGTGTGAAGATTATCTATGTATGTATCATTTCATCCAAAATAGGTTTCTTTATGCACCTATATGTGTGTGAATTCACTTGTGTATGTGTCATTAATTTCATTAATAAAATCTAAGGGATGGTCACAAGAAGACATTTAGGGGGACTCATCTAGACTTTAATCAAGGTTACAGGCTTCCGAGTCATCACTAATGAAAAAAATTAGATAATTCTACATGTTTTATGATGTGAAAAAAATTAAATAGAAATATAAGGATTAATATTTGAATGTCATGATCAACAAGATCATGACTAAGCAAATTAGGGATAAATATTTCAAAATTGCAGGAATCTAGAGATTTGACTAGTCAATGGAGGAATGTCAGAAGTAATGGGTTATGATTTTCTAAAATATAAGGATCCCCTATGATCATTGGAAGGAAGAATGGAAATAAATTTAGGTGTATTGATCAAAAAATTAAAGTATGCTTGAAGATGATATTTTTCTTATTTTGAACTAGAGAAATGTTGTCGTTAAATGAGAGGAATGCACCATTATTGAAGGGGAATGATCACTACAATAAGAAATTATGTTGATGCTCTATAACTTCTTTAACTTAGTTTCATTTCTATGTTTTATTTATTTTTATTATTTAATTTAAAAATTAATTTTAATTTTTAAAAATAAGGGTTGAGACAAATAGTGCTAGAGAAAGAGAAAATAAACTTCATAGGGTTCTGAATTAGTAGAGTCCAATGGAATACCCAGATATAGTCACATTACTATTAATAGTTAATGAACCAATGGTAGATTAAATATTCCACTCCTTTATATGTTCCCATTTCAAATCCTAAAATTAGCTATAGAGTTTTCCTGATTATTGGTATGCAAGATATCCACTCTTTCTTGAATCATACCATTGTAATCCCTAATGGAAAATGAGTTTCTCTAATTGTAGTGACCCAAACCATAGTTTCCCAGAGTCTATTTTTTTTAAATACTATTTCATAAGATACAATGAATCACATCCAAAATTACAGAATAGACTTGTAGTATTGGAAAAAAAGAAATATATATGATTCCCATATTACATTTGAATACAAAAATTAAGACTTAATTTTTTTCTATAATAACATTATTCCCTATAGAATATTCCTGCATATTTTTTAGTAAGAATCATGGATTCCAAGGAAATGAAAAATATAAGGGTGATCTCAAATTCTCAATAAGGGTTATCTACAGTGGAAGCTACTATAAATAAATGAAGAGTAAGAAATAAGGAAATAAAATATGTAAATGTGAATATATAAACACACATTCCCTTTAAATAATTGACGAAAAAATAAATGTAAAGGTAAATAAATGAAAACACAATCCATCATATCAATAAACTGACTATAATAAGGTATAAGGAATAATCTATATAAAAAGTTAAATATTTTAAAAAACAATATGTTTGATCAATAAACTGAAAATTAAATGATTCCAGAGATAATATAATTGAGAAAATATTATGGATAATAATAATTGAATTGTGAAAGAAGTGAAGGATTAATTATTGGATGCCATGCACCATTCATCTGATACATATACCATCAATATATATCCTCAAGACAATTTAAAACTCAAGTATAGAAACCCATTTAACTAAGGCTAGCCAAATGATTCATCACATGAGACTATCGATGCATCGAGGTGATATCTATAATCGAGACCTAATCATGTATTTTAGGTCCAAATAATTACTCATATATTGATTAAATGGTTTAATTAATAAACAATTTACCTTTTCATCAAACATCCATATTCAATAAAAATACATATTTTTCAATATTTCCATAGAAAAACTAATGACTTTCAATATAGAAAACTGTATATAGATAGGATATACAGTTTAAGAAATAAACATCTCCATAATAAATAATATGAATATTTAGTGGAAATTTAATGTCCAATGATCATTGAAATGTGAACCATTTATGGGAAACTTATTGATTACAATAATGAATCAAGGAAGTGAAATTCAATACTATACTTGGTAATATAATCACAAAACATCTAGAGGGAGAATAAGGACGGTATGAAAAAACATATCATCATTATAGTATCTGTAAAATTAATATTTTTGTCATTATTTAATCAAAATACCATTAAATATCATTGAAAATAACATTTTTATTTTGAAAATAAACTTTATAAACCATAAAACATTTGAAAATACATTTTTCGAAAATAAATTTTCAAAACAAACAATTTCATGAGTAATTGTTAAAAAAATATTTAAATGTATCCTTGTAAACATGTAAATTAATATTCATTTAAATTACGGTTATGTTGGTGGGTAATTCCATACATGTCATCCACATTAAAAAGAAAATTCGTTTTACACTATAAAAATGTTTTAAGAGTTCCTTGTTCTGAAAAATACAACATGATTCAATTTAAAATATTTGTTAAGAAGAAAAAAAATATGTTACAATATCATTAATAAATTGTTATAAAAATTTTAAAACAATTTTTAAAACAATTTTATTTAACATGGTTTTGTATGAAAATATATTTTCAACCGAAAAGAGAAATGAAGTCCGATTTTCTTAAACACTATTTTATCAATAACATTATGTCTCGATGAAGGGAAAATTTGTACTACTATTATAAAATTTCTTGAATAACTAGAGGATAAAAAAATAGCTGGTTTTATTTCAAAATTATCAAATAATTTTCTTTTAATTGAAATTCATGAATAAAAAATATCAATTAGAGTGAGATTATGAAATAAACATTCATAACGATAACTACGTTGAAGTGAAATTTATTGAATAAAATGATTATATGTATCAAAATTAAATAAAAATAAATCAAATTTAAGTAAAACATAATATAATTAAAATTTATTATACCCATAATCTATTAATATCAACAACAATTATGATTTAATATAACCTAATGGAAATAATTTTAGTCATGAAATTCTTTACCAGTTAGTAATTTTCATGTCAAATCCCCTTAGATGAAATAATACAAATTGAATCTTAAAATATCATGAATTATTAATAAATCATTATTTATCATAAAAAGGGGATGTATAAACACTATATAAAATAAATTAGGTACATAACATTACAATATGCTTCAATGAAATGTAATTGAGATGAAATCCCTCACCTCATGGTTCCTTGAGGTTAAACATGTTTTAACATCTTGTACAATAGTGTTAAAAATGTTCTTAACTTATCCAAGATCCATATTAGTATTTAAAATATAATATAATGTATGATTCTTTTATAACATCTTATTACCTATCAATTAATAATAATTCATTACTTTCATTGTTTCAGATGTTAATTCCCTTTTTTCACTTCTTTGTTTCATCATGAAATTTATGGTTATTGTGAATATTATTTAGTTATATCATCTCCAGAATATTATTAATCATATTTAAGATTAAATTATAATTTTAAAACCATTCATTAATGATGGTTTTTGATAAATTAATTGTCTTTTGATCATGGAGACGGTATGTCGTACTTACGCATAAGTGACATTTCCATTTTTCAACAATCATTATAGAATGGTGATAAGTAATATTTCAACCATTATAAATTATTATGATATCATAAGTACCATATTATCTTCTTAAATATATCATTAATGTGGTTTGAGGATGAAAAGAGAGTCACATCGCTTCGGGAAGGTGGAAGTCCACACGTAAATGAACGTTGTTATCATCTTTTAGTGATTGAAAAGGTAAGAAAGAAATTTTTATATTATCATTAAATAATTAAAAATATTTTATAGGTATAATATTTTATTCATTTATATAAAATATAATAATTTAATTTATACTGATAACCTTCAGTCTAAAGCATTAGTGTAAGACAAATCACATCACTTTGTGAGGCGATAATACGCCAAACACATGAGAAATGTTATCATATCCCTAACAAAATAGAAAGTAAAAAATATATATGATATATTTATTAAATATATATAATTATATTATACATATCATATATATACTTTCCATACACCATCATTCCCAACCATAAGAGTTGGTATTGGAAAAAACCAATGACATCGGTTCATGTGGGGGTAGTCCAACTTACACGCGAATGAAGATTTCAAACCAATTTTATGGAAGTGAAGATGATTGTATGTAATGAACTTAAAATAAAAAAAACTCTCATTATATAAATGATACTAATGTTATTATATCATCATGGATAAATAATAATTTAATTAGATAGAATAATAAATAAAATTTAAATTCTCATTGAAAACATTACCACTTCTTCATGTACCATCCTTCCATTTTCACCAAAACCATCAGAGGGTGGATTTAAATCAAAAATATATAATACATGATTATATGATGGAATTTGGGAAGTTATTTCCAATATTATTGTATGAAAAAAACGGTTTTATTTTTTGAATAAGAGAGTAGGGGTTGTGGCCTTATATATGTGTGGTCTACTTTTAATTCTTTGAAATGATTCAATCATTCCTACATTTTTACCACATCAAAATCTTATGAAATTGACTATTCTAGAAAATGGATAATATAAGTTGAAAATATGTCCATATAATGTGTCTTTATCTAGTTTTTGGGTCATTTTTAACCCTTATCCTTTTAGATTAAAAACCTATAAATCCATTTTTACCATAACTGTGATGATTAATTTTTACATTTTTCACTATTTATTTTGGTAACAAAATTATGTTAAATTTATTATAAAATATAAATTATTATGACTCTAAATATGGAATAAATTTTGACAAATTCAGTTCACATAATTTTTTAAGTTTAATTTAAAATTAATCCCACAAATATGATGAGGACGTGGGTTTTCAAAGAGAAAGTGTACAAAACATTGCAAAGTTTTTATTTCAAAATTCAATATGTAAATTATTAATATGGAAAAAATTGGTTTCATTGAAATTTTATTTAACTAATTTATCTTATAAACTATTTGAAAATATAATTTAACTATATAATTTATATAAATGAAAAAGAAGTTCTCAATTAAATTGCAGTATTTTCCATTATTTATCAAAAATTGAAAATTTCCACAAAAAAACACAAATATTCACCCTAACTTAATTTTTTTATAATTATTTGAAACATTATTTTCATTTTATCAAAATAATATTTCAAAAAATTTTAAAAATCAATTTTAAATTATATGATAAAACTGGGACTAACCCGTCTTTTTGAAAAAAAATACATTTTTCAAAAAACATTTATTTTTCCTTTAAAATGACTTATTTTTTATTAATAATAAATATAAAACCATATTTTTAATAATTTATTTAGTAAAATTAATACCCTAAAATTTAACCACTATTTTATAATGGTAAAATGTATTACAGTTCACTTTGACAAGGGGTTGCATGTTCCACGAGCAATCGAATAGTTTAAATTTAACAAAAAAATATTTCATGGATTATTTAATCATAGTGTTGCATGTCACAAAAAACTATCGAATAAACATTCATTCTTTTATAAACATGGGGTGTTCTTATAATAAATAGGATATGAGCCTAAGGATAACATAACATCCAATTAAGAATTTAATTCAATCACTGAAAGGGATATTTTGTTTTATTATAAAATAGATAAACCGATGAAAAAAGAATAATATTATATAACCAGGGAATTTAATTGACAATAAAATGTATATAAATCAATAATAACTATACCCCAATGATCAAGATTAATACCTCATCCACATATCACCAACTGAATATAAGATCCATCAGTATTGAGTTAGATCCCCTAATATGGATCTTTATATCTCACCAAATAGCAAAACAATAACTCACCTTGTTTAAATCCTCTGTTAAATGGAATTGGAATAATTATGCATAATAAAATGATGAAATGAAAGGATATTAAAATGGGTATAGATAATGAATATGAAATCCATGAATTAGGACTTGAGATGGGTTTGTAACGGTCCCAACCTACTATGACTACTCTCATTTCACACCTCATGAATCAACCAATCTTCCGGTAAGAAAATAAATAATTGTGAAAAATAATTTGAAGACCTACTATTATAAATCCAAAAATATTTATATTTAAGGTGGTCTATTGAGATGAATCTCGTATGATCATATGTCCATCACCCCAAAATGAGCAAAATAAACCTCACCCATTCACCTTTACTAAAAGAAACTTAAGATAGACTATCGATTAAAGTTCACACAGCTGATATATTCAGAGGAAAGAGAAATTCATATCTTTTTACCTAACACATAAATAGGGATGTACCATTTATATACCCACCAAAAAAGAAAATTGAATTGGAATTGAAGATAGATGCAAAAAATATTATTGGTGCTATCATCTAAACTTCAATGAATATATATAGTGTTCTGATATTCGAATGATGAAAAGGATCGTGTATTAGAAATCATGAAAATGAATATTTAAGGACCAATGAAAACCATGATAGATGGGCGAAGATAACTCTTATTTTTATTCAAAACAACTTCTATAAAGATCTGATGTACATACACATCCATGTAACTGATGTTAGGAATTGTTAACCCTTGGAAGTAGAGAATGTTACTCATCCAATTCACTATCCATAATGTAATTTTTCGAATAAAAATTATCTATCAAGAATTATATAAGACATTATGAAGGTGATTATATAGGATTTTCTAGAGCAGAGTCCCTTGTCAGTCATATTTGGTCAGCATGAGTAATAGTAATTTTATTTATTTTGGATGAAATTGGACAATAGGTAACTCCCAAAAATATAATCCCATACTTATATTTCATGAAATATCTACATGATTTCATTGACTTTTTGAAGATTAATTCCTCCATCACAAATGGTAAATTCCATTCTAGACTAGGAGGCCGGGTGGTGTGTACCATTTTTTTATGAGTCTCATATTAAACTATTTTGAATATTTTAAATTATTCTATTGAATTATTTAGGTTTCAATATAATATATATAAAATGTATTATAATATAAATAATCATTTTATACAATATATTTATAATAAATTTTTTCTCGTTTATTTCTCTCTCTATCACTTTCTCTCATTTATCACAATTCAAATTTCTTCATTGTGATCTCCAATGCCCATGATAATGAGTGAATAACCCGAGGACTATTTCTATGGTTAAATTTAGTTTTGAACCGAATTCTTTCCTCAATCAATATTAATATTCCCAATCTAATTTATTGGGTGATTCTTGGATTACTAGTAGTGAGAGAAGTTATACTTTCTACAGTTATCTAAGGATTAGCTTAATACTTATACCTTATTTTCCATCTATGGAAGTGGTATTTATGATATGTATCATTGAGTAAAATATATATTAAAAACTAGAGTAGAATAGTATTTTCACACCTAAAATAAAGTTTTTTTCATTAATTAAATATCAAACTGATAATAATATGATGAAGGTTTTCTATGGATGATTCCTTTAGTCGAATTTCATTTTTTTTAACACTTGATTCTTCCTACATTCCTTATGTTTCAATTAGATGTTTAGTTTTAGATTTTTTATTCCAAAATCTCATCCATAAGAAATTATTTTCCTTCATAATAAAATACCCAAAAATTATAAAATTTGAATTTAAAATAATTAGTGATTGAATGTGAATGCCCCTCAATTGAGATGACCTTAGCTAGACACTTCACTATATTAGAAAAAACAGTATCACTTACCCCACCCAAATATTTAATTATAACTTGATCAATGATTTAGATTTAGTGGATTACATTAAATATATGTTTGATAAAATTTTATATTGTGTGTGTTTACCATCTTATTTTCCTCCAACACGATATGTGAATTTATTATAAACAATGTTTTTTTATCAATAAATGAGATAGTTGTTTTTATACACATGGTTTTTAATTATCCAAATATATAACACTATTAAAGAGGATATAACTATAAAAATATTGTTATCCAATGTAAAGGAGTTTATTAAATATATTTGTTAAAATAAAAGGGAAGGAGTTCCCACTACTTAATAGTGTCATGTTTTAAAGAATATAGTCTTTTTAATAATAAATTTCCAAACAAATAGAATGTTATACATTATATGGATACACTTCATTATTTTTTATGTATTTACAAAAAATGAAATAAGTGTTATTTCTTAAACACAAAATATTTTTTATATCTAACCCTAATATTTTTAAGAGAATATACTTTCAATGAGCTTAGTGGGAGTATATTTGGACTTGGAGAAGTTCAAGTATAACAAATAAAGAATATAATATCTAAAAAATTAATGTGAAAATCACTTATTATCCTAAGATATTTGATGGTATTTAAATATAGAATATTGTAAATAATTATATATATATTCCATGAATAAATGATTGCTAGTTTATATTTTAAAGGAGATTAGGGTATGATTTTGAGGAATAATGTAAGGAGTTATATTGTTTACCAAATAATATAAAATAATTTATTTAAGAAAATTTAATGATAATTATAATGATGATGAACAAGAAATACTTTCATGTATACAACCAAAGTTATTAACATCATAAAAATAGATGTCATGAAGTAAAAGAGTTTGGATATAATGTAAAAAAATTTGAACATTGAGAATTTGTTTCTTAATTATGACCATTATTTAAATAAACTTTATTTATAGATGATCCTTAAAATTTGATTTTAGTGTGTTGGTTTTATTAAATAGTCACATATATATGTAATTGATTTAAAAAAATAATACAAATGAAAAAATTAAAAGGCCTCTCTGGTGATTTATCATTTAGGATATGATTATAAGGGTCCTTGCGTGTGGTTTTTTTGTTTTCTTAAAATATTTTATGAATATAAAATATATCATGTTATAAAAAAGGAAGTATCCAATTTTTCATTCTTTCACATTGGATTCACATTTTTTATGTACTTAAATGATAATTAAACACTCAGATATTAACTTCGATTTATCCATAGAAAAATATTTTCATGGAGTTTTAACAGATGTGGTGAAATATTAATGTTATTGTGGGATGCATTTCATAAATGGATACAAAATATTCTCATAAGTACCAAAACAGTTTTTCATACCTAATTACCTAAAAATTATAACAACCATGCTCTTTATTAAACACTTAAACATAATTTTATACATAAATTTGTACTTAAGAAAACATTGAGGAACGAGAGGTATAATGTCGTGGAAAATTAGGAACATTACATAACAACTTAAAACATGAAAGAAAACATCTTTATTTCAAAATTCTTTGACATGGCCAACTCATTCCTTCATACTTAACACTACATGGGACAACCTAAGGACATATATAAGAAAGGGGTGAGATATAAAGTCCAATAAGGGAGTAAACAATAAATAACCTGAATAATACAATACATGTTAGGCAATAGACTTATCAATGGATCTTAATATAAACATTAAAATAAATTCATGATATATCATGATTATCACAACATGGAAATGTGGCAACGACATACAACAGGACATTAGCATGAGCCAAGGATCATTACACATGGATTAGCATAAGTAAACCCTCATTGCACATTAATTAGCATGATTAAACCCTCATTTCACATGTATTATCATGATTAAACCCTCATTTCACATAAAGTATCACTATACTAAACATTACCCAATGCATTAGAGTGCTATTAGGGTGCACCCTTTATGAACATTTCATTTCATGCATAAGTGTGCCACATGGAATCATTCAACATTATAGGTTATTTCACAATTAAGGAATGTGGAATAAATAAATTTAAGTAAAATTAAATATTTATATGTGCATAAAGGTATATAAACTTGATAGAGAAATGGATATGGTGTTCACTACATGATAACTCTGTCTTGGAAAATTGCGGTGCAATTTTGGCAGCATAACGTCGTCATATGAAAATTCATAAGTTGGGTTGATGAGAGATAAAGGGGTCTATAATCATTTATAAGTGAAATAGATAGTAAGGGGGTTTATGGAACATAATATCCCAAATATGAAATGGAATTTAGATGCATAATATGGAATAAATACTTGAATGTAAATAAGAAGAGCGAGACCCCTTATAGAATTTCAGCATGGTAATGAGTGTACACAAAAGGCATTAATGTGAGAAAAAATGGTATAACATCATTAAAACACAAATTTTTTATTATGTGAGAGTTTCTAAATAATACACCAACATTTTTAATTGAATGTAAAAGTGTATTACAACATAATGAAACTTTGATAAAAAAAGAGAAAGGAAGGAATCACTTACTTGAGTGTGTGACTTCAAGAGCTTGAAGAGGGGATTATTGAGATATTGGGGCACATTGGGGGATTATAGAGAGATTAGGGAAGATTAGGTACACTCTCTAAGGATTTTGAGTGAAGGGAAGTGGGAGCTTTGGTGGGTTTATATAGGAAATGATAGGGGAATTCTTTAATATTCCATAGACTTAGGTTTTGGAATTTATATAATTAAATATTAAAAACCACAAAACTTCCCTTGGTTTTTGATCATTGTTTTTTCCAAATTTTATTGGAAAATATAATTTTATAATTCCAACTTCTGAACATATTAAAATATTATCCTTTCTTATGTGGAAATGAGTCACATTACTAATGAAATGATTTTAAAATCATAATGTAAATCATACATTTTGAATGATTCACTAAGGCTTTATAAAATAAGTAAAACAAATATAAAATCACATCATTTTAATGTGAGAAATATATTAGGAAGATAAAAAATATTATAGTTTTTATTACATCATTTTGGGGCATTATGATGTCATAAAACACATATTTTATTTGAATGGTATATAATTGTTACAAAAAAAATAGACTATCTCAAAAAATTATGAAAAATTCACCATTGGATAATTTCAACATTCAGATTCAAAAAAAAATATTCATTTTACCTAAATAATTTTCTAAATATGTGAATTTTCACTTTTAAAATGAAAACATAAATATATTGAAAATTCAAGGGTTCTGAAAAAAAACAGTTTTCCAACCATGATTAAAATTACATTTGACTTCATAGAAGTTATATACTCATTTATTATTCATAAAATTAATTTGTAAATAATATTTTATTAAAATATTTTTTATTTCAAAAATTTATTAATACTTTAAAATAAATTCTTTAAAAATATGCATTTAGTTTTATCGTAACAAAATAACTCATATCAAACTGATTACTTATTCATTTACAGATAAGAAACTGATATAATCGTCATTTATAAGATTTTTTTTAATATTATTAACAAAAAACATAGTTTTATATAATGTATGTATTTCTCAAAAGTACCATTTTTACCTAAAAAGACAAATCGTCAAATTTTTCACTTTTTAAGAAAGAACATTTTTATAAAAGAATTTATGGAATAAGACTTTTATTTATAAAAAGGGATTACACAATAAGTAACTAATAACTTATTACATAACCCCTTATAACACCCATGTAATACCTAAGGGTTAGGTGTGCGATGGTGAAAAAATCTTGGGGCGGCACGGATAACATAACTCGGGTGGTAATCTCTATTAACCTAAACTTCTCTCATAGGTGATTCTATTAAATATTAATGTGTTGAAGCTCATCTTGGGTGTGGTCAAGAGTGAAGAGCAGTGATGTTATCTCCTTTACGGGCTCCAAAAATGAGCTTCATACAACCCGAGTCTTCTGTATGAGGTCATCATCTCCTTTTCCAATGTCTAACATATTCTTTTTAAAAACCTTAAATTTATATCAGTCCTGTGAACATTGTTAGATAGCTATATTATTAACAGTAATGATACTAAACAGTCATTTAAACCCAATAATAAAAGAGAGTGCATGTATTTTCTATAATACATTAAAATCACTGGAATTTTATTCATAAATGATCGCATCATTATAGGAAGGATATCACATGGAGTATCATACACTAGGTATTTAGAATTATAGGTGTGAATGTTTCATATTAATACTCATACCATAGGTTTGAAAGAGAATTATCATCATAACATTCATACTTTGAAATATTTATTACACAAAACCTATGGCTTAAATACTCATAGGGTAGAAATCATATCATCAATTGAGGCTAAATGAAGATGGTATTTTTCCTATAATACGATGATTATGACATTTGGAACCTCAATTGAGATACTGTAAGAATGTATATTCCCACACCTTGATAAGGAAAATGTTATGTGATTATCTATTTGAATGAGGGGAATGTGACGTGCTTACACACCTAGATAAATGAAATCTAATATATTCATTAACATTGTGTGTCTGTACTTATAGAATTTAGAACATATTTTATGGATATATGGGATTGGAAATAATTGTGTCCCAAAGTAAATCAATGTATTGGAAAAAGGGATTATATGGTTTTTATACTTGTATACGATGTAGTTGTGGACACAGGTATAGAGATAATTGAGATGAGTATTGATTCAAGTAGGTTCCCTTATATCTTTATTAGGATTTATGTTTTTCTAGATACATATATTGGATTAAATTTATGGATTCATGAATTCATAATTATTATTAATGCTAAAATGGCATTTTGGGTCACATTATATTGTTTTTAGAATGAGGAATAAGTTTAAGAAACATTTAGAGCCACTAAAAAACTATTTTATATGATTTTTAGATGAATTTATAGATGTATTTTTTACAAGTTATAAAATATTTTATAGAATGTTGGGAAAATGGATTAAGGATTTTTCAAAAAATGGTTTTACAAGACAAGAAAAATTATTTTTGGATATTGTTTCACAAATTATTACATATAATTAAAAATAAGGTGAATGTTTTCTTGGTCTATGAGGGTATTTTGTAATGAGGATATGAATAGATTTTTGAGATTTAGTAACATCCATGACTTGGTGGTTTTGACCATGACATAGTCTATCCTTTTATGCAACACATCATGGTGTCATATGTTATGTTCTAGTGGTTCTTTATTAGAATAATTGCATCATTCATTAATATATGTGAATTGATCATATTTCTCACCTTTAGTTATAAAATTTAGGTAATAGTATTTTTATAATAATTATGATTAGGTTCAATGTATAACATTAATGTTAAAATTTTAAATTTTATTTCTGGTTTTTAATTCGAATGATTCAAAACATGAAAATTTGGATCTCTTTTATGAAAATTCTCACAAATAAGAGAAATAATTTTATTTTCTAAAGATGGCCATACAAACTAGTATGATCCTTAGAAAAATATATAATTTTTAGAAATAATATGGGATAAAAGTATCCATATTTCATTTTTTCACTCCATTAAATAATGTTTTATAAAAAAATGGTGTTAAGAGAGATCGTTCCCAATAATCAATTAATTCTCATAATCCATGGATACCTTAGGAGGTATGAGTATTTTGACTACTATTTTTTTATATCAATCAAGCTCATGTAACACCTGGATAACTTGAATCATCAAGGTGAATGGTATTTAAGTTTATCTTCATTTTACTACGTATTCCAAATTTATAAATAGATTCTTTTATTAATAGTGTTTTAGAGTTATTTTTCCACTGTGTTTTGGATCTTTAACATCCCTTTGAAACCTATCAACGGAATTTATTCCAATATCCAAAATTAAAGATCGTAAACCAAATGATGAGTGGGGTAGAGACTCTATTGATAGGGGATCCTTTTTCTAACACATGGGTGTGTAAAAATGTCATAACTCATATACGGGACCCAAATAAGTATGTTTTTAGAGGTGTAACTACAACATGTCCACATAGAACACTTTATATAAAACTTGTTATCACCTTTACAGAACTATGATATTGAAAATGTCAAAGTTAGATCATAAAGAGCCTCTAATACTGAATAGATTTAAACCGTGGTTTAATATATTGAAAACACATAGAATTGAATATTTTATTGTTCAATTAATCCACTCTAGTAAAAATATGTGAAATATGCTTGAAAATGTAAATTAAAATAGAATTTAATTTGTACAAGGTGATTAATTCATTGAAATTGATGTTTATTAGTGCTACATATCATGTTTGACTCCTACTTACACAGTCATTCATAATTTTACCATTAAGAAAATATAATGACGGAATCCAATCATCTACCTAGAATTAGATCGTATCATCATAATAACATGTGTAAATACTCTAAGATATTTCATAATTATCGCACACAATATAAGGGGAAAATAAAGTAAGTTATAATGGTTCAGGGACTCCTATAAGATTCTGTATGACCCACATACTAAGGTGGTATGGGATTGTAAAATTCTGTACCAACCTATCTAATTTTTTCCCTGAAGCCTTCTATTTCAAAAATATAGTACACCATAGTTCCAAAGTGTCATAATCCTTGTAAAAATCCTCAAATTCATTCATAATCCTCCAACATTATTTCACTACTAAATTTAATAATGTAGAATAGAACTCATCCAAAGTTGCATTGAACCATTCCAAAGTTAATAAATTTTTATCTTTTCACCCATAAAATGTTCTCCATGTATTTTCACTAAACTGGGGTCAAAAATTTAAATTTATAGATATTACCAAATATCATATAATCATCAATATTTTGAACTTATATAATAATATATGACATAAAGAATTTATCAATATTTAATAAATGAATCATAAAACTCTTTTGAATGAATAAATCACATAACTAGAGTTTATAATCTTATCTAAAAATTATATAAGTATAACATTTTTCAATATTTAGTTGATAGTAATGTTCCTCCAATTTCATTGATGAAAATTAAAAACAGAAGAATCCATAATATCTTATCATTAGAAACCCATATTCTCATCAATTATGATTTATTCTTGTTATTATATTTTTTTATTATCCGTGAATGACTATATAAGTCTAATTAATTGTAGAATCCAGGAATGAATAGATAACCTATAATCAATTACTTAAATTTTATAATGAACTATATCCTTTAATTATCCAATTATATACACCAACCATGCATATAATCTATTTATTTTTTCTCATATATGATTTACCACAATATAATGATTACAAATTAGTCATCCTTGAGAGAAAGAAGAGGGTGGAATAACATATATAATTAGGGAAAATTTCATTGGTGGAAAAGTTAATTAAATAGAATAAACCATCTAATTTCATACTCATAATTCCATTCCATAATTTCCCACAATAATTCTCTAATCAGGCCTCCCCTCTCTCTCCTATAAATTACATATTTAACTCATTATTACATCAATAATTTTAAACCCCAATTTAATACCACCAATACTCTATGAAAATGAAATTTATACAATCCAGCTTCATAATAACCTCTTATATATAGAATTCATCATCACCCTTAAAATATATCAATGTTATATAGATAATATATTAAAATAATATGTAATTAAAATGAATTATTTAAATAAATATTAATAATTAAATTCGACCACCACCCAATATCACTGTGAAAACCACTGACCATAGAAAATTTACAAATTATTACATAATGGTAAGCATCATGTTTGGAATCCAAGGTAATGGAAATATATTATTTATAAGAACTATAAAATTTCTATTTTATGCTTCTCCTATAACCATGTGAAAACATAATAAAAATAATAAAAACAATATTTATAAGAATAAATACAAAGATTTGGGTCACTAAATCCTCCCCACCTTCAAGTATTTTCACCATTAAACCTATAAATTACTCAAAGGCATGTGGGTAAGGAGTTAAATTTTTATTATCATGCTCCCTAAAGCTCTCTTAAAAATTATCGTGTTTCCAAAATATGCATGTTGATAGTATCACCTACTTTTAAAGGGTCTTCCCATCTAGATATGTGGTCTCCAATGGGTACTCATAAATTGTGGTGTTTTACTCGATATCCAACTCGAACTAGAAAATAATTTGGGATGAATAATGCACATACCTCTTTAATTGTGACACATGGGATTAATTTTTAACTCGATCCATCTAGAGGTGTAACACTTGGTAGAAAGAAGCTTTAACCTCCTTGAACTTGATTTCGAATGGTCAAATGAAAATCAGGGATAGATTTCTCTCCCAACTAAACCTCCTAAAACCTAATCATGGGATCAAATTTTTGAACAAAATTTATCTATCCTCAAACTCTAAAGGTATTTATTATCAATCTTCATGTGACTTTTGGTAGCTCTAAGGTGTCCTTGAACACTCCTTAAACACCTAAAATTTTTCAATTTTTAATTGTACTACATCATGCCTTATAAGAGGGAAATAAAAAATATAAATTTGGTGTGGGAATTGATGGGCCTCCCCTGAAATCCCATAAAGGGTATCTTACAAATATCAATTAAAAAATATCTTAACATATCCTTAAGATCATGAATGGTACTCTCTATCTGTCCATTTATCTATGGATGGAATGATGTTTACAACATTAATTAGCTCTTGGAGGATTCTTAAATACACTACAACAACTAAGATATGAATTTATATTATTTTTTTAGAAAAAAATAATAAATTTCAATCCATATAACTATAATATAACATCCATTTACAAACATACTAAACTCCCCAAAAAACTTGTATCTAAAATAGGGATGAAATGGATAAATAATGTTAATTATTTAGTTATCACACAAATTAAATTGTTACTATTATATAAATATATATGTCATGTCATAAATGACATTAAAATTTCATCCCACATTCATGCTACAACATCAAGAGGCTATCACAATCCTATTGGAAGAATATTCTCTACCTTCACCCAATTGAATTTAAGGAATTTTGACTTGATATAGGAAACACATAACTTAATTACTATAAATAAATATTGATTATAAATAACATATTAAGCCAACTTAATTATTAGACATACTACCAAAGTGGTGGAGTAAAACTCTCTCACCACCTACTCATGAAACTCAAATTTTACTGTGTTTTACCCATGATAGAAGATGAAAATATCCATACATTCATAATTTCTACCAAATGAATTTCTAGTGAGTATCTAGTCACATAAGATCATTACATAAATTTATTTATCATAGTCCTACCTCACTCATTAATGGATTTTGGGGGCCATCACATTCTACTAGAGGTAATTAACATCACCCTCTTCCACCAAAACCAGTAGCATCATAGATGACATTTAAAAAACCTCCCACACTCACTATGAATGAGACTTCATGCTGAGGGAATGATCCACCAAAATAATTATTTTCACATACTTTAGGAGGACATATTCAATAAAAATACTCAAAATGTCATCCATATTTTCTTGAACAAAATGGGAGCTACCTAGGGGTAGATAATGGGATCAATAAGACCATTCTCAAAAAAGTTCCTCTAGATATACATTCATCTCCCAAAGTACTTACAGGTTCATATAATATGCTATAAAAGATATTAATGTTATCTAGGAGAAAATAAATTAATAAGTTTATATATTGAAGGCGGTCATGATATATATTTTTAAAAAACATCCATGTATTCCTCAAAAAATATTTGAATATAATCTTCAAAGGAATCTATATCTAAATAATTTAATCTCTCAAATAGGTGAGAAATCAAATTAAACTTCATTTGATCAGGCCTCACTCATCCAAACTAAAGATCATGTATTCTTAAAAAAGAGAACCATGATCCATCATCTTTATAGTATGCCACTCATAGATGATATAAGTCTCTCATGTCATGTACTAAATAAAATAGTTCATACCAATGATGAAATCATTGGGTTTCATTCCACCTATGGTGGGGTCTCTAGAGAAACTCTATCCACTAAATAGAATCTCAACATATATATATATATATGTCTGTCTGTGTGAGTAATGGGTTGATCTCCTCCAATTGGACTATCAAGAAGCATAATTTGAATCAAATGTAACACATGAGTTCACTTATATTAATTAAAAATTTCATTCGAATGAAACTATAGAAGAATGCAGATAGTTTTATTCTGAAATGGGATTAAACGCTAAATTTCAAATTTTAGTATTTTAATTTTATAAATGCAATTTCTTATTTAATTCCTAACTTAAAAATTATCTTAGGGTGAATTTTTATGATTATTTTCTAAAACTGTGTATTTTAGGTGAAGAGAAAAAAATACAGATTTAACAAATAATTTCACTTTTATGACATTATCATGATAGAAGGATGACATGAAAGTTTATAAAATATTTTTATGCCACATTTTATCTATGAAGTAGAATAATTCTTTTAAAAATATAATTCTTAACTTATAAATCCATTTTTATCATTAAGAAAATATAAGTAATGTTTTTATTCGAATAAAAAAAATGTTCTTCTTTATTAATCGAGTATTCAAGATGATCATTTTTGTTTTAGTTTATTTTAAAATTACAATAAGTATCATTTTATTAAACTAATATAACTAATTAAGTGGTAATCAACACTATATAAAATATTTGTATAGAATCATTTTTATCTTTAAAACAAGAATTTTTCTAAAACTTATTATTTGAGTTTTTTGAACATTTATTATATATAATTTTTTGAAATTATATAAATTTAATCCTAGAAAATGGATTCCATATTTGGAGTCATCATTCACATCTTTGGTTATAACGAAAATTTCATTTTTGGTCATAATGAATTGTAACCATTGTAAACCATTTTACTAAGTTTAAGGATAATGGATTCAAAGGGTTAAAATAAACATATAAGATTCAATGTAACATGAAACACTTTCTTAAATTTCAATTCTTGGTTTTTTCTACCTCACTCTTCTATTCATCATAACAATGAAAATTTTAGATCTACTTGACTTGAGTAAACCATATATAATATAACAAAGTTTCCTCTATTTACAGGTTTTCCACCCACCTTTACTATAAAATGAAACCTCTTCCCCTATATTATCCATACATCTTTTTTAAGTAACCAAGAATTTATATTTAATTCCTTTGAAATAAACATGAAGTATTCTATAGTTTTTTTATAGAAAACCCTGAGTCTAAATAAACCGTCATTTGATATACTTTTATAACCTAGTCATTCTATTAGTCGGTATAAATAAGAAAAAATTTATTATAAAAATTATTTACAATTTTTTTATTCAATGAAAATTTAAAGATTAATTAATAATAAAAATTCTATTTTTTTCAGTAAAGACGTTTTTTCTTAAAAAATATATTTTCTCCCAAAATAGTTATTATCTCCTTTTTCATGGATCTTATAATTAATTTATATAAAAAATTTAAAGTGAATTTTATAAAAATTAAATAATTTTTTAAATAAGATTATAAAATTAATTTTGCGGTGAAATTTGTGGATTTTTTAGAAAATATTAATTTTAAAGTGAATAGTAAAGAACGATTTTATTAAAAACAATCTTTTCCATTCAATAATTTATAAAGTAGTATTTTTTCACTTGATTTTTAATTTTAAATAGTCCATTTGGGTTGAAAATAATCTAATAAATTTCATTATAATTACTATTATTATTTATTTTGATATAAAAAAATATTTATTCATAAAAACCCATTTTTTATAGAAAACCATTATTCAACACATTTTGAAGGTTTATTTTATTATAAATTTTTTACATTTAAAAAAAATTGAAATTGATAAAAAATTTTGCATATTTAAAATAATTATTAAAAAAATTAATGAATTAATATCATTTTTGTTCATAATAAATAACAAAAATAGGAGTAATTTTTTTTACCTCAGTTATGGTCAAAAAAAATTTACTGGGGGTTAAACTAAGATATAAGGGATAAATTTACACATTAAATTATATAAAACATATTTTATAGACATATTTAAACCATATATAATATCATATTTTAATATTATCCATTTTGAATTATTATGACATTGTTATATTTTAATATTTTAAAAAATTCCAAGTGTGTTGTCTACCACCCTTACAAAAGGACACCCCTCCTCTCTCCTATTTACACCAAATTGAGCCAATAAAATAAAAAAAAATCCATTTATCACATAAAATTACCTATAATATAATTATAGGTTCATGTTATATTAAATTTCTATTCCAAGTGTCCTTAATAAGGGATCCAAAGGTTGTCTACCAATGAAGAGGTAATTGTCTTACCTAACCTCTTTCAATTTATTTCATTTTCTAACTCCAATAAATATATGTTATCCATCCAAAAATGATAACTTAAGAATCATAAATATACTCAAATGTTATTAATATTATGTAACCACCATTATCCAATCTTTTTTCCATCAAATTTGAAATGAATGTTTCATTTGTGCGCACGTGAAAACTACGGCCTAAACATACAAATATAATTAATTTTCCATAACCATTATAAATAGTTAGTTATTAAGATGTATTTAATGTTGATATATAAGATTAAATATAATAAGATGTTTCTTTAATAAAAAATTTTATTCATATTTCTTAATATATCTGTGTTGAAAAATGAATGAATTGTTCATATGTTTGTACGGACTACCATCTCCAGGAATGATACAATTCATTATTAAATATATACCTTTTATGGTAGATTATAAATATGTATAGAATAAATATATATTTTATTTATATAATGATAAAAATTCTGTATATACTTTGACCACAATAAAATTAAATTTTTTGGAACTACCAAATAAAAACCTTCATGAAAAGTGAAATAAGTGCACACCAAAAATGATGATTTTAATAAGAAATTATAAAATAATTGGGCTTTGAAATGTTATAAGGGGATAATATATGATAGTTTAATTATATAAATGATTATGGTATTAAATTATAATGAATTAAAATATATTATAGAGAAGGTTATACCACTTACGAATCCAGTGAAACTTAAGTTATGGTTTTTATGCCACAATAACATTTTTATATAGATTTTTTATAATTAAATTAATGAGGATGAAATTATATAATCTTCCTATAAAAATAGATTGGATTTTATTATCCACTATTTATTTCATTATATTACATGTGTAATACCCAAATATGTTATGGTTTTTCCCTTTTTAAATTTTATCTATTTAATAGCTTATGTTACATAGACATCGAGCTTAACAAATGATTAAATATTGTTATTTAATTGTGATAGTTATCAGTTATCCTTTTGTAATGGAGAGAATTAGTGACATTAATTTAATAATGAAAATTTACATTACACATGTTTGTAAAATGAATTCATTTGTTACCCATTAATTTTAAATACAAATGAAATCCAATTGAACATAAAGGATGTGTTTTTATAAAAAACTATTTTTATGCCTACAATGACATTTTAAAATAATAAATTGAATTAATTAATATTATTAAAATATATTAATGGGATTTATATTTTATATATTAAATAAATTTTTTTTTGAATTATTTCAATATGTTTTATAGGCTTCCAAAAATAATTAATCCAATTTTAAGTATAAAAACCATCTTTAAAGGTAGTTTTTTCATCCTCTGATGGCACACATGTTTTAAATATAAATAATAAAACTTTTATAAGATTTCTTTGAGAAAATAAATTTCATTTTTTTAATATTAATATCATCATTTTCTTATTTTTAAATATTTGGGTTTTTCAAAGAAGTGTCATTTTCTTGTGAATATTGAAAAGCATTTAATTTTTAATAAAACATTTTTTATATTATCTATTTATTTAGTTAAATTATATTATAAATTTTTAATAATGTGAAATTATTTTAATTATTCCTAAATCAATCCAATTTAGGTCATTAAAATAAATTTTAAATTGAAATTGGATATAAAAACATTTCAAAATTTTGAAATTTTCACATTAAACTCCTACTTTCCCATTACATGTGAGGGATTAATTTTAAATATAATTTTTCTAATTATTTTAATTTAATTAAGAAAAATGGATTCCATATATGGAATAAAAATTTAAAATAAATTTAACTGGGTTTTTTTCATTTTAATCCATTAAAAAGTTAACATGGTAAAATGTTATTTACCATAGTATATATAAAAATATGTGTTAATATTAAAAGGTAAAGGTTTATAATATCTAAAACAAAAACATTTAATGGGTTTGAGGTATTTATAGACACTAATTAGACCTTAAAGTAGTAATTATGTTCCTAATTTTTTGCAATTAATTCCCCCTCAATAAGGTTGGGTTTAAATATAAAATAATCAACATTTAATCACTTAAACCCATGTCTCCTAAAGTATAAATACCACACCATTTCATCTCGAAAACCTTGAATCTCATAAAATATCTCACAAAAAATCTCTTAATCAATATCTTCACATCCAATATCTTTTTTTATCACCAAAATACCAAATCCAAGGCCCTCAACGAGTCCTCCAAGGATGTGATATTCAAGAGGAAATTTTCTCAAAATACCTCTCTTATTTTATTTTATTCTTCTAATAGCTCATAATAACTTTCATAAATCAGGGAATAATATTCCTAGAATCATTTAAATAATTTATGTTTATTTTTATAATGAAATAATTTATATCCATCCCTTTTATTACATCCTATTACTAGAAAAAAATGATTTTCCAACTTATGTTGGTTAATCGTCTCTCTGAATAAAGATTTTTTGTTTCCATTACCAACTGAATGACTAGCCATAAAAATATTATTGTTGTTAAATAAGATTTTAATGGGTATTTTATATCCTATTTCATGTTATGGAACTAATTTATACTCATAATAGTATATAAAATGAAAATAGTTCATGATGTTTGGAAAAACTGCCAAAATAAACCTAATATTTTTCATTAATATTTTATCAAATGAATCATCTAGATGTATGTAAAAATGATAAATGGGGTCATTTTTAAATTATGGAATATAATAAATATAATTTCATTTCAACTCAATTGTTTTCATTCCATTTGAATACAAAATTCATTATTATACACAAATGAACCGATCAAGAAACCATGAAACCAGGGCACCCGATACTATGAAAATAATGAAATATTATTAATGAAATGGGTAATAAGATGTTATAAAATCATCACATAAGTTATTATAATTATTAATAAAGTTATTAAATGATTTAATAAAATTATTTAGACCATTATTTAAGAGTTCTAAGTTCACAGAACTAAAGGAAAGAATATGGTAAGGGTTTTCTCGTTTCACTTTTACTTCTGTGAGATATATGTATTATTCCCCACCTATTTCTTTTATTTTGTGTATATAATGATACATTTACATATTACATCATTAATCTCACTATTATCATGATATTTTATGATTAATTTGTTATTATTCCATCATGGGGACTATAACTCAATATTACTTAAGTTATAAGAGTCTATTGTAACAATCTCATCTTTTATCGTGATTGTGAATGATCAAAGATCTGATATTAAAATATTATAATTACAATCAATTATCTTTTACTGAGGTTATTCAGGATATTTTCAAATAACTGTACAATATTCTAACTCTTTGTTACTTAAAATTTTTGAGAAATTATTTTCAAGAAAATCTAACTCCATCTTTATCATCGGTCGGAAATTTATATTCTATAAAAACAATGTTTTATATAAATATTTTTAAAATATTGTTAATCACATTTTAAGATAATTTTCAAGGGACAGTATTTTAAGAAAAAAATTATGATTTAAAATTTTTTTAATTGAATTATAATTTTACTATATTATTTTTAAATAAAAAGATTTCCAAAATTATTCAGGTTTTAAATAATGACTTTCAATGTGAGAAAGTTTATTTTTACCAAGAGTATTTCAATGATATCATTAAAATTATTTTCATATATATCAACATATTTTATTAAATATAATGATTCATTTATTTTTATCTCTTATGTTACCATATTCCATATTTTATTAAGTTTTTATTAATTAGTTTGATTTTGGATGCACTATTTTGATAATATTCACCATATTACTTCAGAAGGTTTGTGATTACTTTTACTTAATGGACAAAGTTAATTAAATTTTTATTCTTGTTTTAATAAAATTGTATATGTTTATTATTTATTAGACCTTTAATATGAGAAATTTATTGGACTTAGCAACTGACGGGAAGGGGTCGCAATACCCTCTGAATGTATTGATAGGTCTCATGAGACAAACAAGATTGGGTTTTGGTTGACGCTTTTCCTATTTATTTTAAGATTTCATAGTCGAGGCCTCGATGGTAAGTTTTCAAGAGTATAAAATTATGAATTCCATAATTATTAAACAATTTATTGGTTTCCATGTGATTATTAATTTAGTATAGTATCCATGGCTAATTCTTATAGCTCATCTCATTATTTTTAAAACCTTATTTTATTATATTTTCTTCTTTCCATGTTATGATTAGGTTATTGATTATTGTAATGTGTTCTCATTTATTGACCTATCCATTTTTGTTATCCTTGTTTATTCATGATAGCATTCACTTTTCATGTCCCTTACTGAGCATCTGAGATCATCCATATTCTGTTTCCTTTCCCTAGGTTATGTAGAAGATATCTTTAAATCAGTTTTCAAGGTTGTAGTGTGATACATTTTCTTGTGTATTAGGTTTTGTTTTCATTTCCCAATGTAAAATGGGTTTCATGTAGGAATATATTTTACCAATAATAATAAAATATTTGGTCCTTTTGGATGTGATTCATTGAATATTATTTTAATGTAATAAATTAACCACCTACTCTAGGATACTAGATTCGGGGTTGTTATAGTTGGTAGTAGAGGATGTTCATTAAAAAACATGAGAACTATATTTAGAAAAATAATATATATTAGTGAATATCACCATATTAATAACTTTTAAGATAATTTTAAGTATAGGATTACATCATTTAGATTTGATAATGATGATATATAACCAAGCGTAAACCTAATAATTCCTAGATTGAGAAAATTTATTCATTTAGGCATCCTATAAGTGATTCTCGATGAATATATCTCTCATATTAGTGTTAATCACACTCTTCTTTTGATTTATTCAATGGATGGAACCAAAAGGAACTGTGTTAATGATGAATTTGGTAGAAAATTTATTGGTGACCAACTAAATGGGATAATGAATAGAATGGTGAATATTATGGTTATAATATATGATTAACAACATGCACCTTAACTACCTCTCAGAATTATCAAAGAAGATAAGGATAGAGTTTTTTAAGAGTTAGGGAGGTGGAAAACATAGAGTAAAATATGATTCTATTTCCTATATTTTGAGAAATTGAGAAGAAACACACAATTTATTATAGAGAATAAAATATTTTTTGGGTGTGTGAAAGAAGGACACAAAGTAGTTTTTGAGAAAAAAGGAAATGTGTGGAATAATGATCTCCCTAAGATATTATAAACATTTTAATGTTTTAAATATGAAAAATATGGGAATTATGAAAATCATTTTCCTCGGGGGAATATCATAAATTTAATCATAAAGGTTATAAAATTAATACTTATACTGCTGATGATGAAGAAACTACAAATGACATATGGATTGAAGGAGGCATCAAGGAATTAGATGATGAACCGTAGAATAGAGGAGAATGATTAAAGATATTTTGTATTTGTATTTAGAATTATATTATAAATTTCTATATATTTAAAAAAATCAATATTTATATAAGGATTTTACTTTTGTTTTCTTCTTTATGTATTTAGAGGTTTTTGATGAATAGTACTAGTAACCAAGTGAAGTAATTTTGTTGCATGATTATCTTATAGAAAATTCATGATTTGGGAAATATAACATTAATATGTTCTTGATGATGAGATAGTAATAATAAATATATGTTGATGGGATAGTATTTAACACCATGAATGACTTTTTTCTATAATTGTTTATGTCATCTTTTTCCCATTTAGTACATTCTTGGATTTAAGGAATATATTTTTGTGTTAATAAGGTTTCTTTATGACTTTTCCATTCCTTCTTGTTTTGAAACTCACAAACACTGTATCTTAAGGAAAATTTCTTTTCCCCTATATTTTTTAATCATAAGGAAAAAAAATTTCCCCAAGTAAATTAATCTTTACCATGTTTACGTTATTCATATCATAATTTCTCTAAACCTAACCCATTTTATTTCCAATTATAAAATTCATTTTCATATATAAAACCTCGGAATCTTATAAATACTTACATATAGAGTATTGTATTTTTAGGATCCGAATTCAGGTTCTGAATTCTCTGAATTCAGACTCCGAACTTTTTGAGTTCAGACTCCGAATTCTCTGAATTCAGACTCCAAAAATTCTGAATTTAGACTCCGAATTCTCTGAATTCATAATCTGAACATTCTAAGTTCAGACTTCGAGTTCTTTAAATTCAGACTCCAAACTTTCTAATTTAAGACTCCTAATTCTCTGAATTCATAATATGAACTTTCTGAATTTAGACTGCAAATACTTATGTATTCAAACTCCGAATTTCCATGAAATTTAGATTCCATAATTCTATAGAATTCAGGTTCTGAATTCTATTAAAGACAGAATCCAAATATTTATGTATTATAGACACCTAATGGTTTTTTTGTTAGACTCTAAACTTTTATTTTTTCCTTACACTCTGAAAAATTAATTTGGTTAATCAACCATATTTTTTTCTTAATATTATTATAGTTATAAAACTATGGCGTGCTTTATGTTTCTAACCAACCGTTGATTAAGTGACACATGTATAGGTCCCTCATAAATTCAACAAAAAATATGACCATTGGAGGAGGGAGCTGACCATTGAAGATGTGCCTATAAGTAGCAGCTCATTTTAAAGAGCTCACAACTTTTACTGAGGTTGATCATTCTAGAGATGACATGCAGCCGAAGTGATTTATAGAGAGATAGAATTTATTTCTTTGTGCGTACTAAACATATTATTCATAATTTCATCGTGCGACGTCGAATATTGCTGAGTACATTCGAGTGATTCTGAGGATAGGAAGATAGAGGTTCTGACTACCTTGAAGTTTGAGGGCTTGCGGCGATAGCAAGATAGATTTAAATATTCGTATCAATGGCTTACCCTGGTGTTGGTAAGATATAATTTCTTGAAAGTATAAATCAAGATACCTTTATCCAAGGTTTCTGGATACCATTCTCTTCGGGTTAAATGAATTACTACTTGTTACTTGTATTGTTTCAAGTTTTTAGCTAGATTCTGGTTATTGAAAAAAGTATAACAATATTATACTTTCTTATACTTGTACTCTGATTAGTAAGATTCTATACACTTTAAGGTTGAATCATTATCTTTGTAACCTTTTATAAAGATTCATTTCCGAAACCACATTTTTTGGAATCAAGCAAGATTGTATAACTAAGAGCTTTGTGAATTTAACTTGTTTAACCTTGTTAAACATTATCATCTTTAAAAGTTCAAATGGAATTTTTAAAATACACAATTAACCTCACACTTGTATATTAAGAATCTACATAATTATCTTGATACTACAATCAGAATAATTTTGATCCTAAAATTGGTATCATAGGAGCTCTCTGAAATAATTAAATTCACATATAAGTTTTCTTTCTCAAGTTTTTCATTGTTCTATATTTTCCTTACTTAGGATATTTTTATCCTTGTTTACAAACTTTTATTACTAACAAGTTTGTGTGGAAATGTTTTCTTTGAGATAGCAGGAATGAATGTTGGTTCAATTGAAAATCTTAATCCTACTAGACCACATATTTTTAATGGGAATGATTTTTAATATTGGAGAGATCATATGAATACTTGTTTCATTAACACTAGAATGTAAAAATTTATTATTCTTACTGGAGATTACAAGATTCCTGGTAAGGAAGTCAGAAATTTTTCTAATCAAGAGAAGTCAGAATGTCAACTTAACTACAAGGTACGCAATACATTGTTGTGTTCCATGACCAGGAATATATATAGCTAGGTTTCTTCTTATGAAGCTGCAAATTGTATTTGGAAGAAGTTTGAAGTAACTCATTTTGTAACTTCCAAAGTTATTAAAACTAGAAGAGCTATGCTTAGAGCGGAGTACCATGGTTTTTTCTTTTCTTATGGAGAACTTATATGTAAGGTACAATAGAGATTTATGACTATTGTCAACAGATTAAAATCCATGGGTGAAAAATGTTCGGATGATGAGGAACTTATAGACAATATTATAGACATCATGCCTAATGAGTGAGAATCCAAGAGAACATATATATATGAGAAAAGGAAAGTCTCACAGATAACTCTCGATGATCTTTTTGGAACTCTTCTTCAACATGAGACTAGAATTAAGAGAGACGCTGACAATGTTAATAAAAAGAATGAAAATGGAAGTGTTTCTTTTAATACTAATTCAAATCATATGAAATCCAAGACTCCTGAGAGAGTTACAAGATCTATGTCTAACAAGGTCACTGTTTTATCTGAATCAAGTGAAAGTGAACATTCTAAGAATGAACTATCTAATATTTCTTGGAGTATGAACAAGATAGTTGGGATGAAACACTTTCAGTATTGAACAAGAAGAAATAAATAAAGGATAAGAAAGAATCTAAAGTCACTTGTTATGAATGAAAAAGAGCTGGACATATAAGGCCATATTTTCCAATGCTTAAGAGAAAAGATAGAAAGAAAAAGAATTCTAAGAGGAATAGAAATAAGTACTACAAAGATAAAGCTAGGAATGTTTTGAAAGGTAATGACACCTGGAGTGCCAGTGGTGGAGGATCTTCTGATGAATCCTTAGATTACTAATCTTCTGGACAGAATATTCTTGGTATGATATCCATATTACCTATTGAATATAATTGTTTAATGGACAAGGTAAAAAATGTTGAATCCATCACCAATGTATCCTTGAATGCTAATTATGATGATAGTAAATACTATGAATCCTCAGATAAAGAATCTTCTTCTAATTAAGATAATACTTTACCAACCTATGAAGAAGTTTCTAGGTTTTCTAAGCTCCTTGAGAATGAAAATTCAAATGTCAAGAAAAATCTTGATAAGGAAAATTCTAGAATTTCTATTCTTACTAAGGAAATATGAGATCATTCTAAGGATCTTGATAAGAAAACCCTTGATTATGAAAGTATTTAAAAAAACCTTGAGGAAGTTAATTATGAAAAGGATAAACTTTCTATGGATCTAGAAAAAGTAATTTCTAATAAAAAAAATTTGTGCCTAACTCTAGTGATAAAACTGATGTTTTTAAGGATAATAACTCAGTTGTTAAACTAAATTCATAAATATTTTCCTTGTGGTGGTGTTTTTAAAACTTTACCTTAGGTAGGGAAAATTTTGATAAAATGTATTCCCAAATTTGACCTCTAAGGAATAATTCTAGATTTAGTTATACTAGTTCAAAGCTAATTTTTAGTAACAATTATTTGTTTCCTCAAAGTCCTCCATTATACACTAAGTGTCAGTGTGGTGGGCATTGGGCAAAAAATTGTTCCCTAAAAAAACTCAGTCTTTAGTTTTTCATAAAGCTTATTTTACAAAGAAAATGTGGATACCTGAAATTTTTCATTTTGATGTTTCCAGATCCAAGAAAGTTTGGGTTTCGAAAGTCTAACACTCTTATTTTTAGGAAAATAAAGAAATTACCAACAGAAATATATAGTACGTGGATAGTGTATGTTCCTGTCATATGACTGGTAACAAAAAATTATTTGAAAAGATTATCAAGACGAAAGGAGAAAAAGTAACTTTTAGAGATAATGATAAGGGAGAAATTATAAGTATATGTAACATTATTCATCTTGGAAAAACTTTGATTTCAAATGTTTTATTTGTTAAGGGTCTTAAGCACAACCTCATTATCATTATTGAATTATGTGATGAGGGTTACCTTGTGAATTTTAGGAATGAAAAGTGCTAAGTACACAATTCCAATGAAGAGTTTATTCTTGCTGCCAATAGGAAAGATAATGTATACACACTAAACATAGAAGACCTTAAGAGCCAAGATCTACATTTTCTTAGTGCAATGGAAGATCATTCTTGGTTGTGGCATAGAAGGTTAGGACACTATAACCTTAAGAAACTATGAAAACTCTCTAAAAAAGAGTATTTATGGATTTACCAGAGTTTAGATTTGATTTTTCAAAAGTTTGTGATCCCTATCGATATGGAAAGAAACATAAATAAAGTTTTAAATTAGTTGGTAAAGTCACAACAACTAATGCATTATAGTTAGAGAATATGTATTTTTTGGTCCAACACAAACTGGAAGCATTGGAGGGAAATATTATGTATTTGTCTTAGTTGATGATTACACTAGATTTATGTGGCTCTATTTTCTATAAAATAAATCGAACGCTTTTTCTTATTTCACAACTTTTAGTGCCCAAGTTAAAAATTAGAAAAACCTTCCTTTGATAACTATTTATAGTGATCATGGAGGAGAATTTAAAAATTCAGATTTTGAAACTTTTTTTAGTAGAAAAGGTATTACTCATAAATTCTCAGCACCCATAACACCTCAACCAAATGGTGTTGTTGAAAGATGAAATAGAATTCTTCAAGAGATAAAAACAACCATGTTGAGTTAATATTCAATAGGCAAACATTTTTGGGTAGAAGATGTAAGTACTGATTTTTATACTATAAATCGTGTTTTGATTAGACCTTTTGTAAACAAAAATCTTTATGAGTTTTGGAATGGTAGAAAACCTAGACTTTCCTACCTCATGGTTTTTGGTTGCAAGGTACTCATTTTGAATACCAAAGATAATCTACAAAAATTCTCACCAAAATCTAATGAAGGAATTTTCATAGGATACTCCACAACTTTTAAGGCTTGTAGAGTTTTCAATAAAAATACTTGTAATGTTGAAGAAACAATAAATGTTAAATTTGATGAAACTAATCCTTTTTTTTTAAACAACCTTAACTAACATCTTCTGATGTGCTTTCAAAAACTGATTATAAACCTTTGTTAGAAGATCCTTCTAATAAGGAAAATGTTCAAGAAGGTATTTTTGAAACATTTACTACAGAATATTTCCTACCCTATGTTGATGAACAGGTTTTAAAAAACCCAAATCAGTTGTTTCTTAAGATTCATCCCAGTGAAAGTAACATTGGTGATGCAAATAAACCTATATGGACTAGAAGTTCCTTAACAAATGAAGTTGAACATCTAGCATTCCATTCCCAATTAGAACCAAAAAAATCACTGATGAGGATGTAGGTGATGATGATTGGATAAAATCTATGAAAGATGAGCTAAATGAATTCAAAATGAATAAAGTCTAGACCTTAGTTGAAAGACCTAAGGAAACTTCTCTTATTGGAGTAAAATGGGTCTTCAAAAATAAATGTGATGAAAATGGAATCATAGTAAGAAAAATAAAGCCAGATTGGTTGCTGAAGGATATAATCAATAAGAAGGAATATAATGTGAAGAAACATATGCTCCAGTAGCAAGACTTGAATTCGTATTTTACATTCCTTTGTAGCATTATTCAACTTCAAAAATTTTCAAATGGATGTTAAATGTGATTTCCTTAATTTTATTGTACAAGAGGAATTTTCTGTTGAACATCCTCTTAGTTTTGAAGATTCAAAATATCTTGAACATGTTTACAAACTTACCAAAGGGTTGTATGGACTTAAGCAAGCCCCTCGATCTTGGTATGATAGAATTATTGGATTTTTGCTTCAAAATAATTACGTTAAGGGGAATGTTGATCCAACACTTTTTATATAGAAAGATAACAAAAATGTTTTGATTATTCAAATCTATGTTGATGACATTATATTTGGTTTAACTTAGAAATATTTAACAGATTCTTTTTTGGATCTATTGAAATTTGAGTTTGAAATGAGTATGATGGGTGAGTTAACATTTTCCTTGGTTTTCAAATATCTCAAAAACCAGAAGGAATATATATATCCCAACATAAGTATATTAATGATATTCTTAAAAAGTATGGATATGACAACACTAAGAGTATAAGCACTCCCATTAGTACCTAAAATTCAATTGATCTTGATGAAGCTGGGAAACCAGTAAATCAAACATCTTTTAGAGGTATGATATGAAGTCTACTTTACTTGACAGCTAGTCATCTAGACATAATTTTTTCAGTATGATTATGTTAAAGATATAAATCCAATCTTAAGGAATCTAATTTAAAAGTAGTGAAAAAGGATTTTTCGCTACTTAGAGGGAACCATTGATCTAGGACACTTTTATACTTCTGGAAATTATTTTTTTTTTAAATATTTTCGGATGCTGACATTAGTCGATGAAGAATGGATAGGAAAAGTACATACGGAACATGTCATTTATTAAGAGATTCATTAAATTCTTGGTCATGCAAAAACCAACACTCAGTAGCACTTTCCACTGCTAAAGATGAATATGTAGTAGCTGGAAGATGTTGTGCTCAAGTGTTGTGGATGCAAAACACACTCACAGGCTATGGTATGATTTTTACCAAAACAAAAATTTTGGGTGACAATAATAGTTCCATTACCTTAAGTAAAAACCATTCACATCACTATCGTTCAAACAAAAGATATTAGGCATCACTTTCTTAGGGATCACACACAAATTGAGATATCATTATTCAATTTATCAGAACTAAAGATCAACTTGCTGATATTTTTACAAAATATTTTCCCTCAAATATATTTGAATAAATTAAATAGAAGTTAGGAATGATAACAGTAAGGTAATCTTCCATGTTAACTTCCTTTTGAAACCAATTTCCTTATAGTAAGGAACTTCTTTTCATAGGGGGAGTACATTTTTTTGTTAGATTTCTATAAAATTTCATAGTCTGAATTTTTTTTCTTAGTCCAAAATTTTTTCGTAGTCTAAGATTTTTTGTAGTTAATAATTTTTCTTAGTCTAAAATTTTTCTTCATCTAAAATCTTTATTTGTAGTCAAATTTTTTCATACTTAAAATTTCCGTAATGAAAATTTTCTAACTCAAAATTTTCATAATGATGATTTTCATCATCAAAATTTTCATAATGAAGATTTTTGTACTTAAAATTTTAATAATTATGGCTTTATTATTGAAAATTTTCGTAATCAAAATTTTTGGAATCTAAAGTTCTTCAAGAAAAATTTCCCTCATTTTGAATAATCTTCCTAGAAATCTGAAAGGTATGTTTTCTTTTCTTAAATTTTCATAATCATCTTTTACTTGTTTTTATTTTCATCTATTTTTAAAATTTTCGTATTCTATTTTCCTTGAATCTGAATGTATTTATTAAAAACCTCAAAAGATCGGAATCTATCAAAATTATTCTTTGGTCATTTTTTTAAGCCGTCGGATCTGATCAGAAGGTTTTTCAACCATTTGATTGAGTATAAAAGCTAATCCTTCATCTCAAATGCCTATATAAAGGACCCCCTATGATTGTCCCACATAGAAACTCAATCCTTCACATGCTGAATCTCTGAACCTCCTACATAAGCTTGTTCTAAATTGTCAAGGATTCCTCAGCTTCGAATGTCTGATGAAGCTTCGTCTCAAAAAGAAATGTCATTCGTTAATGAAATCTCTGAATGGAAGGTTTACAGAGAAAGGTTGTTTTATCCTAATTTCTTCACTAAGTATGATTCCATTATATCTAAGAATATAAAGCTAAATGGGTGGGGGAGTATTTTCATTTCAAAACCGAAAGCACAGGATCAGGTGTATCCGAAGTTTCTCATTGAATTCTATGAGATAGTAACTTTCATCAAGGAAGAAGGTAGGAGAAAATTTTCTTTCAAGTGTTATGGGAAGACATATTCTCTTTCATACACCAAGGCTACAAGATTGGTTGGTATTCCTTATAAAGGAGAAGAAGAGTTCTACTCACATAATCTGCCAAGGAAGTTTTATTAAAGAAAAATCCATGGCTTGTCTTGGGCTTTCAGAAGTAAAGACTCTGAAGATTCTTCACCTGTCTACAAATTTCTAGATTATTGAATTGTTGGTTCAAGGATTCATCATTTTGGGAAAAGTTGATAAGGATATTTTAAAGAAGAGTGACATCTACATTCTGGATTTCTTGGTAAATATAAGGAAGATAAATTTGTTTAAGTATATCTTGGTTACGATTGATAACATAAATAATGGTAATCTGAAGGCTCAGATTATTATGTATCCAACCATTCTATCAAATATTATTGTTTTATGTTTATAATCCTTCAAAATTACTTAAAAATCCAAGTCAAGAAATTGAAAAGTCATGTTGTTGAGTGATGACACCTTGAGAAAGATGAAATTTGGTTTTTCTAAAGAATCCAAAAAATTCTATGATTTCCCTGAAGAGGAAGTTAAAGATCTTTCAAAGAAACAGGAGGTGGATGAAACCTCTAAAAAGGGAGGAAGGAAGAGAAAGGTAAAGGAAGTGGAAGAGAAGGAAAAAACCCCAATAGAAAAGGAAACTCAATATTCACCTCTGAATCCAAGTAAATAATAATCTTATCCTACTGAGGTAGTGTCTTAGTGGAGGGAAGACAAGAAAAATCAGAAAGAAGGGGAGCCTAATTTTTCCTTGGACCCCGCTGAGGTAAAATCTTTGAAGGAAAAAGCTGCTGAAGAGCTTAAGCGGCAAGATAAATAGAAGAAGAAGAAAAAAAGATGATTGAGGCAGAGATAGTTCAATCACTTCTAAAGGCTGGTGAGAAAAAATCTAAGAATATTCCATTACCAGAATCCTTCCTAATAGTACCTTTACCAGAGACTCTGGGAAAGATGTTTGTGACTCTAGAAAAAGTCCAAGAAAAATAAGTTGAAGAAAAATAAGTTCAAGAATAAGAACATGGCAGTGGTGATACTGAAGATTTGATAAAGAAAGTAGAGGATTCCATGAGAATGAAAGCACTTCTGAAAAATTATCATTCTGAAACTCTGAAGCCAAGTCTTCAAAACCTGCAACCCTAGGGAAAGATGAGAAGAGTGGAGAAGAAGTGAACAAAGTGTATGAAGAAAAAAAGATTCAACCATGATTTTATTAATCCAGAGGATTCTAAGGAAGGAGTTGAGAAGGAATAGATAGATGATGATAAAATTTTACAGCTATCTGATAGTGAACACGAATCACCCAATCAAGAACAAGTCATTCTGAAATATGATAAGTGTAAACAGGTGGTTGTTGATACACCTAGAATAGAAGTGGTTAAGAAGAAAGAAGTGGGTGCTTCATCAAAGAGGAAAGCTGCTGATATTGAAAAAGAATCCTCACCAAGAAAAATCTCTAATTTGGAATTATCCTCTCTTAGACATGATTTTGTTGTCCAATATTTGAAAAAGCTTTTTAGAACTATCCTTCTATTTAAAATTATAGAATCTAGATGACAGATGCTTCAACATTCATTAAATCAAAAATCAGATTCATTATCCATGGTGTTGGATAAGTGAATCAAACTTGCAGCTGATTTCCAAACCTTTTTCATAATCTACGAAGCCCACAAATGATCTTGAAATAAAATGACTAGATGTTCATATAAAACTATATAAGACATGAGAATCCTTGATTAATTCCAAGAAAGTGTCAAGTATTCATTTGAAACCGAAGAAGTGAAGATCACGGATCTCACAAATAGTTTTGAGGAAAAGATGTCTCTTGAAGAAAATAACCGGAAGCAAGAAGTGAATGATCTGAATGGGAAGTTATATTCAGTTGCTCAGAGTTAGAAGAGGGAGAGATATCTTTGAATCGAACTTGAGGAAAAATTACTAATAAAGAAGAAGTTCTAAGTGTATAGGAAGAATCTCTTAAGGCTCCAGACAAAAAAATCAAAGCCTTAGAGAAGAAAATAGAAGATCAAGATCGGCTTCTCAAACGTGTATAGGAAGATCACAAGGAGCTCAATAAGCTCCAAACCATAGTAAATAATTTGATACCGAAGGAGAATAAAGGATAATCTTTCTCAATTACAATCTTTTGTTGTACTTATTCCCTGTATAATGTTTTCCAATCCTAACGAAATTTTGGTTTCTCATCTTTTGGTTGTTTAGTACAAATATTTCAGGTACCACATTTTATTTCCCATTCCCTTTAATCTTTTTTGAAAATCACAAAGGGGGAGAATGGAATGTTAAAAAAGAATACAGATTAAAAGAATAAATTTCCCTATGTAAGGGGGATTTCATCTAAGGGAGAGTTGTTATAAATAATTTATCTAAACCAAACACATTTTATTTCTAAGCAAAAAATTCAGTTTCAAATCTAAAACCTCGGAATATTATAAAAATTAGATATAGAGTATACTGTGTTCAGGATCCGAATTCAGGTTTCGAATTCTCTGAATTCAGAGTCCAAACTTTCTGAGTTTAGACTCTGAATTCTCGGAATTCAATCTCCAGATTTTTTGAGTTTAGACTCCAAATTCTATGAATTTAGAATCGGAACTTTCTGAGTTTAGACCCCAAGTTCTCTGAATTCAGACTCTGAACTTTCTTAGTTCAGACTCTGAATTCTATGAATTCTGAATCTCAACTTTCTTAATTCATACTCTGAATTATTATGAATTTAGACCCTGAATTTCCTTGAAATTCAGACTCTAGAATTCTATAGAATTCTGGTTCTGAATTCTTTTGAAGACAGAATCCGAATATTCCTGTATTATAGACACCAAATGGTTTTTTTGATAGACTCTGAACTTTTATTTTTTCCTTAGACTCTGAGAAAATAATTTGTTTAAGCAACCATATTTTTTTCTTAATATTGTTATAGTTATAAAATGTTGTAGTGCTTTCTATTTCTAACCAATCGTTTTTTAAGTGACATGTGTACAGGTCCCTCTGAAATTCAAGGAAAAATATAAACGTTGGAGGAGGGAGCCGACTATTGAAGATGTGCCTACAAATAAGATCTCATTTGAATGAGCTCACAATATTTACTGAGGTAGATCAATCTAGATATTACATGCTTTTAAAGTTATTTCAAGAGAGAGAGAGACTTTATTGCTTTGTGCGTATTGGACATCTTGTTCAAAATTCCTTTGTGCGACACTGAATGTGTTGAGTACATTCAAGGGCATCCGGGGATAAGAAGACTGAGGTGCCGACTACCTTGAATTTTAAGGCATTGCAAGGATAGAAAAATAGATTCCGGTATTCGTATCGAGATCTTACCCTGGTGTGGGTAAGAAAGACTTTCTTGAAAGTATAAATCATGGTACCTTTATCCAAGGTTTTTGGATACCCTTATCTTTGGGTTAAAATATTTACTACTTGTCACTTGTATTGTTTCAAGTTTTCTGCTGCATTTTGGTTGTTGAGGAAATTATAACTAACTTATACTTTCTTATACTTGTACTCTTATTATTAAAATTATATATACATTAACGTAGAATCTTTATCATTGTAAACATTTCTTAGGTTTCATTTATGGAACCACATTTCCAGAATCATGCATGTTTTTAGAACTAAGAGGTTTGTGAATTTACCTTGTTTAACCTTATCAAAACATTATCATCTTTAATAGTTACAAAGGCATTTTTTAAAGTATAAAATTAACCCCCTCCCCCTGCCCTCTTGTATATTGAACATCTACATCATTATTTTGATACTACAATCAGTACCATTTCGATCCTACATATATTCAACAACCTAAAATATTATTTTCAAATCATTCTTATTTCCATTAAGATTTAAATGATATTAATGTATTATTATATTTGGAATGTGGCAATAATATCTAGATTATGTTGTTCAAAGAATATAATGTTACATTGATTTTGGAAATTTAGTGACCTTCCTTCTAAATTTTTTATCTTTGAATTTGGATAGAAATATTTTGCACGAGTCTAAAGATTAACTACTTACATAATAGATAAATTTGAAATTTGGATATTATTTTATCTTGATAGTATGTGCTAACCATTTTGGACTTAGTAAATATTTAATGGTCAAATGAATGACTTCTAGGTATTATGATTCATTAAAAGTGCTTAGAGTATAAAAATTTATCTTAAATATCCATTTCTTGGCATAGGAGGTGAATTGGAAATAGAAGAAAACACAATGAAATGATATGATCATTCTTATGAAATATATTTAAATCATGTAAGTTTACATTGTTCTGGTGCTTATTTTGATTATAAAATAATATCTAAACTCTAGGAAAAGGAATTTGGTACAAAAATGTTATCCTTTTTCTTTTCTTACTAGAAAAACAATGGCTATTTAACCGATCACAAGATTAATGATTTTTTTATGGTTAAATTTCTAATGAATTTATCCTCGTTCATTCTATATGACAACATGATGGTTAGATTTCTCTTCCATGTCCAGGTTTCAACTTTGAAATAATGTTTTCCTATTAAAAATCCTAAATTTTCTAGTAGCCTTTTCATTTCCATTTCCCTCTTTTTAAGATGAATTTTTATTGACCTTATTTACGATGTCGATTTCCCGAAAATCAATTTTCAAATATCAACCTTTGATTTTAAAAGAGAAATTTAAAATTGTGTGGATTAAATTTATTTATGGCTGGAAGAATGTAAAAACCCTATATTTTATGGTATATTACTTTTGAAATTTAATCTATTCTATAGATTATCTTACATAAAACATTAATCTTAAAAAAAATGATTAAATATTATTATTTAATTATGATAGTTATTGTTAGGTCCAGAAGGCTGAATACCCCGAGAGGGGGGGTGAATCAGGGTATGAAAAATTTAAAATTAAATCCTGTTTTGATCTTGTTTGGATGTTAAGAAAAACACTCTTCTCTCTCTTTCCCATCGCACAATATAAACAGAAATTAATGCATGCACAGGACAACAATTTTTACTTGGCTCACCACTAAGGGCTACGTCCAAGGAGCGTACACCGACTGGTTTTTGGTCGTTCCAAATTCCACTAAACTTCACTAGCTGTGGATTACATGGCTCGGGCATAGTCACCCTATCCCAGGATCACTGCTGTTACAAGGTTTAGGGTTAGCTCACTTCTTTCAGAAGGGTCACTCCCTATTTATCTCTCTCTAGCTCCCTGCCAGTGGAGAGGATCACCTTCTTCCTCTACCTTTTCTCACTACTCTAGAAGGGATCCGCTCACAGTTTATAGACCTGTAGGTCTCTTCATTTGCATGAAGGAATGCATCTTCCTCTGTATGTAGATGCTCTGTTGAAGTCCAACTTTCAACCGTAAATGAATCTCTCTTTACACCGAAGGTATCGGGCAAACTTCCAGCTTCCATGCAGCTCGAAAACACAGCTGGGGAATAAACCCTTACTAGGTGGGAAAGTCTAACCCGATGCGCAAGTATCGGCGCGCAAGTCACAACTGGCATGCAATTCCACCTCAGACACTTTCACGACACAAACTTCTTCAACTCCAAACTTGCATGACGCACTTCCCTTTACGCCCAAACCAATATTGGCAAGCAAAAAACAACAATTTCCCTTATTCAAATCTGGTGCGCAAGTCCCCACTTGTGCGACACACCACCACCTACACGACCACCACACCTGCGCGACGGGAGCCCTGATTTTTCCAAGTGTTGAACTCCATTGAAAATGAGGATGGGTGGTCCAGTATTTATAGGCATTTTGAACACCCTGCATGATGGCGCGCAAGTCTAGCCTTAGCGCGCAAGTTTCAGTGTGCAAGTCTCTGCCCTTGAAAGTCACGTGTGTGACCATCCCAATACTTGCGTGACCCACTTTTCTTTTCCATATTTTGATCTTATGATCTTGAAAAACAACAGGCACACAAGTTCCCAATCCTTCTAGGAATCTGCGCGCAAGTCTCTTCACGGCGCACATGTCACCTGCACGACACCACCAAAAACTGCATGACCCTCTTTCCTTTTCCATATTTTGACCTTCTGATCTTGAAAAACATTAGGCACTCAATTTTCCTCTCCTTCAAGTACAGGTCACGCAAGTCTCTTTTACAAAACCACTTTTCTCATTTTGTCGATTTTAGGGCCCAAAAATTTGGTAAACACTGGAAAACGGCACCACCTTGTATCTGATCTTTTTTGTACCACCTCCAGATCATTCATTTCTTTGTCGACGCTCTTGAATAAAACATGGATTGTTGACCACAGCTCTTGAACTTGACATTCCACCATGAAATCCTCTTTGTTAGCAAATTTGTATGTCATTGATTGCTTTGTCAACAATCACAACACAGATTTCCACTTTTTCAACTAACACAATCACCTCAAAAATGCTTCAATGGTACCTTGAGGGATTTTTTCCCAACAATATCCCCCTTTGGGTTTGTTGATAACTCTTCCATAAAAAGATGCATCATTAATTTTTCAGCCACCAATCGCATATTTCGATTCTGATAGCAATCAAGGATTTACTCAACACATACTCTTAGCCCACATGAGTATTGCTTGGCATGAGAAACAAGAGTAAATGAAAAGTTCATAAATGAATCACTTCAACTCTGACACCCACTGTTGACACCAAACTAATACTAAGTTTTGGAATACCAATTTGGGGAAATATTTTTACCACGTTCCAACACAACTCTCCTGCACCACTCTTCTGATTTTATCATGATCCTCAACTGTCGTGATATCTAGTCTTTTATCGATCTCTTCTAGCATCATCATATTTAATACCCTCTCCCTTTCTCATTGCTCCCCCTATCTCACTGCTCCACGTGTCATATTCTCCCCATATCTATCATGATTTCTCAAATAGCCACACTGTCTCCCCCTTGAATAATCACAATTTTCTCCCCCTTTGTCAACGAATCCCAAGGTCACTCCATTGCGGTCTATTACAGATTAGAGAACAAAAATCACAACATTAGGTAAAACACATCATAACTCAGGGAGAGGGGGAGGGATCCACATCCACACTGGTTTAAGTGCAGGGAGTCGACCGAACTCCCAGAGCCAGTCGATGCCTCTCAAAAGATTCATTGGGTAAGGCCTTTGTCAGAATGTCAGCAGCCTGTAACTCTGTAGGTACATACTCCAACTTCACGATTCCCTGCTCAACCTTCTCCTTGATAAAATGATACTTTATCTCAATATGCTTTTCCCTTGAATGATGAGTGGGATTTTTGCTCATATTGATAGCACTTGAGTTATCACACTGGATTCTGATCGGAGACTTTACTTCAATTCACATGTCTTCAAGCTACTGCTTCATCCACAATAACTGTGTGCATTCTTGGGTGGCCGCAATATAATGAGACTCTGTGGTGCTCAATGAAATTCAATATTTCTTCTTGCTTAGCCAAGAAATACACAATCCACCAAGATAGAATGCACCTCCTGACGTTGATTTTCTTTCATCTGCTTATCCAGCCCAATCTGCATATGTGTAACCCAATAACACTGATTGAGATTTGTCATTATACATCAGACCGAAATACACGGTGCCTTTGATATACCAAAGTATTATTTTCATTGCAAGCATGTGGCCTTCCTTGGGATTACTCTGATATATCACTTCTTGGCATGTGGCGAAAACAATATCAGGCCTCATTGAAATTAGGTACAACATACTTCCAATAATTTTCTTGTATTCTATGATATTAACTACCTTTCCATACTCATCTTTTGATAATTTCATCCGGGTAGTAACAGGATTCTTCATCTCCTTGGAGTTCTCCATTCCAAACCTTCGTAGAACCTCCTTGGCGTTTTTGGATTGATAAATGAGAGTGTCATTACTTCCTTGTGCCACCTGTAAACCAAGGAAAAATGTTAGCTCTCCAATCATTTATATTTCAAACTCATTTTTCATGAATTCGGAGAACTGTCTGCACTGAGCTTCATCTGATCCGCAAAATATTATGTCGTTAACATAAACCAGCACCATTATCCTTGGATTACTGTCATTGCTAAAATAAAGATTGTAATCGACTCCCCCACGCTGGAAACCAAGATTTTTCAAGTACTAATCAAGCCTTGAGTACCATGCTCTTGGTGCTTGTTTCAACCCATACAACGCCTTCTTCAGCCTGCAAAATTTGTTCTCACCTTCGTGAATGAGAAAACCATCTGGCTACACAATATACATCTCCTCTTCCACAAATCCATTCAAGAATGCATATTTGACATCCATGTGGAACACTTTGACCTTTCTTTGCACTACTATTGCCAAAAATAATATTATTGTATCCAGCCTAACAACTGGTGCAAATGTCTCATCAACATATATTCCCTCTATCTGGGAGTATGCCTTGAACACTAGTTGTGCTTTGTTCCGAATAATTGTGCCATCTTCATTCATCTTGTTGTGATAGACCCATTCAGTATCGATGAAATCCTTTTCTGCTGGCCTCGAAACAATCTCTCGTGTCTGGTTCTTCTCAATCTGATCAAGCTCTTCATTCGTAGACTAAACCCAATTTTCATCTTCAGCTGCATCGGAAAAACATTTCGGCTCCACCTGAGATAAAAACGATGTTTTCTGAAATGACTTCATTCTTCGAGTCTGAACTGGAGTTGTCTGATCGCCGATGATATTCTGTCTATAAATTTCAGCTTGACTCTTTGGCTTCCTTGCAAACATAAACTTGACACTTTCTTGTTCATCATCAGTATCTTCTTCTGAGTCAGCCTCTTCCACTTCTGCTCCCCCTGTGTTTCTTACCTCATCATAAATTTCATCTAGAAACTATTCACTGGGTCATTGAGTATTTTGTTCATTCTCAACTATAGTGACATCATTGCTCTCAACAATTTTTCCCAGCCTTTTGTTGAAACATTTATATGCTTTTCTTTTCCATGAGTAGCCAAAAAATATCATCTCATCTTCTCGTGACTTAAACTTCCTGTGATTTTCTTTGTTGAGAATTAAGCCCTTACTCCCAAAGATTCAAAATTATTTCAGTGTTGGCTTCTTTCCGTACCACATTTCATACGGAGTCTTCCCTTCCTTCGGACACAATAGAGACCAGTTCTAAATATAGACTGATGTCAAAACTACATCCTTCTAAAATTTCTCTGGTAGGTCCTTTTCAATAAGCATCATTCCAGCCATGTTGTTGATGATCTGATTTCTCCTCTCAACCACTCCATTCTGTTGGGGAGTTCTCACTGATGAAACTTTATGCCTTATTCCGTGTTTCTCGAGATAGTTTTCGACTTGACTGTTTGTGAATTTTGTACCGTTATTAGTACGAAACATTAGAATTTTCTTCCCAAGCATTGTTTCTGATTCCCTCCAATACTACTTTATGCAACTGAACACCTCTGTCTTTTGGGTAATGAAAAATACCCAAGCCAATCTTCTATAATCATCAATGAAAAGAACATAGTACCTTTTCCCATTAATATCTCATAGTGAGATAGGTCCACATACATCATCATGCACCAATTCGATCACTCTTGTTGATTTCTGTTCCTTTGGCATGTATGTCTTTCTGATGATATTCCCTTGTTGGCAATGATCACACGTATGAGTTCAATCACGTGATATTTTGGGAAGGTCTCTAGTAGCATCACACTTTACCAGATCTTCCATTGATGGTTGGCATAGATGACCAAGTCGCTTATGCCACAGTTGGTTTTCTTCCTCTCTGGATAAAAGGCTTGTATCTTCTTCCCCACCTACAAGGTAAAGACTTCCCTTCATCCTTTTTTCCTATAAAACAACTGCTGCATATTTTCCTTTCACAACACACATATTCTTGGTAAATCGGATAGAATTCCCAGAGTCACATAGTTTACTAACACTGAGCATTTTATGACTAAGACCATCTACTACCAATACATCTTCACTTCTCATTTCTTTGCCCCCAAAATTGGCTTTTCCTGATCCAACAATCTTCAGGCCTTCATCGTTTCCAAATTTGACAACTACTTCTTTGTCATATTTTATGCCTGTAACAAGATCCTTATTACACGTCATGTGAGATGTGCAACGACTATCAAGGATCCACACACCAGAGCAATCTGATGCTTTAAGGGAAATCTCTAACACCACGGCCTTCTCATTTTTCTTCTTCTTGGTCCATAATTTTTTACTTCAGACTCGGCATGGATTGAGGATTATGTTCTTTCTCAGAGTATGATGCACCAGCTTCATCTTGAAAAGCCACAAATCTATTCTGCATTTTTAACTCACCTTTCAGTTTATTTATCTGTTGCTTGCGAACATTTTGATTCTACTTTGGCACATTTCTATGAATGGTTAAAGTGCAGTACCTAGCCATGTGCCCAAATCCTCCTCACCAAAAATATTGTCCTTCGAAATATGTTCTTGAAAACAATTCTCTGTTTGGCTGCCACCTCTGTTCTTGTTCCCTTTGATATCTCTTGGAAATGGAACACACACACAGTGAATGTCCCATCTTCCCACAACAATAACACTAGATATAAGCTACATTCCTTCATGTTACTTTAACACTAAGATTTCCCCTTGGAATCTCTGAATATTCTGATTGTGCTTTGTGCCCAAATCAACCATCAATCTCGAGACGGGTGCTTGCGGTCTGACTTCAATTTCTATAGATTTTTGCTTCTGATTAAGCCATGAATCAGCCTTAATGTTTAAGCTCAATTGCTGCTTCTTTCCTTCTGAACTACTGGGCTCCTCTTTCATCTTTTCAGTCTTTAGAATGTCCTACTTTCCCAAGAATGTATTGAAAATCAATGGTTTTTCCTGGTCTTTACCTTTCCTCTGTAGACCGGCAACTTCTTCGTCAAGAACTTCAATACACTTGACGTGATCTTTCACTTTTCTATTCAATCCATCGATCTCCCTTTTATGTTCTTCAACCTTGATCTTACACTCACTAACTGATTCTGAGTTCACTGGTGTTGATGACTTGAGTTTTTCAATTTCTTCCAACAACTAAGACCTCTCTCCTTCCTACTACTGTTTATAGAGTTTGGCATCACGAACAACTTTATTGTCTTTCTTCGTTTTGGCTCTCCAAACATCTATCTCCTCAAGAGCAGCTTCCAAATTAGCTTCCATATCAACTCTTCCTTCAACTTCTTCTTGTTATTCTCCGGTGTCAGTTTCTTCCTTTTACGGAGAACTATCAACGACCACCTCCATAGCATTTTCTCCTTGATCTTTGCAGTTCTCTATTTCCTCAACCTCTTCAACCTCAGACTTATCTGAACTGTCAATTTCTTGTGAAAGAAGATTCTTCTTCTTGAAGAAATTTCTCTTGAACTGCTTCTTCCCTTTCACATAGGCTGAAGATTTATTCTTGTGAATTTCAAAATCATCTTCATCATTTTCTTCATGAAACTTTTTGGGGCATCTTGCTGCGAGATGTCCAACCTTTCCACATCTAAAACATGCAAGAGGTAGTTTCCCTTTGAACTTTCCTTTTCCCCTTTGAAGATTTGAGTAGAGGAATGACATTACCTCATCTATATCTTCTTCTTCCTGAGAGTATTCAAGGGTGAGCTTTTTCAAGTCCTTGAATGCCACCTATTTGGATTTCCCCTTTTCCATAGCATCATTATCATCATTTCTCATTTCATATGCAACAGGAGTGCTATGTAGGTTATCCAATGTCAGCTCTTTTGGATCTTTATCTTCAAGCACTGAAACTTTTGGATTGAACCAAGGTGGAAGTATCCTCAAGATGCGCTTCACAGTTTTTATGTCTTCAATAACTTCTCCAAGACCTCGCATGTCTTCCACTACAACATTTACCCTGTCGAAAAATTCATCAACAGACTCATTCAGGTTCATTATCAAATCTTCATACTTGTTCCACAACACTTGCAGCTTTGCCTCTCTGACCTTTGAATCCCCTTCATATATATTCAATAACTTCTCCCACATGGAATGTGATGTTTTGCAAGACATAACCTTTGTATATATGGGATTGGATAGGGCACCCCCTAAGGCATTGATTACTTTAGCATCAGTATCCAAATCTCTATGCTCAGCTTCTGATAATGCACCACTGTTGATGTCTACTGTTATACCATGCATTGTTGTTGTGAATACATCCATTCCCAAATATTGGAAGTAGTGTTGCATCTGATTCTTCCATAGCTAAAAATTGTTCTCGTCGAAGATCAGAATTCCATTATGATTATTGACCTCCATTGAGAGAAGAACTAATATCAACCTTTCCCTCTGATACTAATTGTTAGGTCCACACGGTTGAATACCCTAAGAGGGGGGTGAATCATGGTATGGCTAATTTAAAATTAAAGCTCATTCTGATCTTATTTTGATGTTAAGAAAAACACTCTTCTCTCTCTTTCCTATTGCATAATATATAAAGAAATTAATTCATGCACAGGACACATCAATTTTTACTTGGTTCACTGCTAAGGGATACGTCCAAGGAGCATACGCCGACATGTTTTCGGTCGTACCAAATTCCAAAAAACTTCACTAGTTGTGGATTAAAACGTTATGGCACAGTCACTCTGTCACAGGCTCACTGCATTTACAAGGTTTAGGGTTAGATCACTTCTTTCCCAAGGGTCACTCGCTGTTTCTCTCTCTATGACTCACTCCCGGTGAGAGGATCACCATCTTCCTCTTCCTTTGCTCACTGCTCTTGAAAGGATCCACTCACAGTTTATAGACCTGTAGGTCTCTTCATTTCAATTAAGGAATGCATCTTCCTCTGTATGTAGATGCTCTATTGAAGTCCAACTTTCACCCGTAGATGAATCTCTCTTTGCACCGAAGCTATCAGGCAAACTTCCAGCTTCCACGCAGCCCGAAAACACTGCTTGGGAATCAACCCTTACTTGTCGCGCAAGTCTAACCTGACGCACAAGTATTGGCGCAGAAGTCACAACTAGAATGCAAGACCACCTTAGACACTTGTGCGACACAAATTTCTTCAACTCCAAACTTATGTGACACACTTCCCTTTACGCCCATACCAATATTGGCGCGCAACAAACAAATATCGGCCTTCCTCAAATCTGGCGCGTAAGTCCCTACTCATGCGACACACCACCACTTGCGTGACCACCAAACCTGAATGAAAAGATCTCTGATTTTTCTAAGTGTTGAACTCTATTGAAAATGAGGAGGGGTGGTCCAGTATTTATAGGCATTTTAAACACCCTGCGCGATGGCGCGCAAGTCTCTGCCCTTGCAAGTCACATGTGCGACCAACCCAATACTTGTGCGACCCACTTTCTTTTTCCTTATTTTGATCTTATGATCTTTAAAAACAACAGGCATGCAAGTTCTCAAGCCTTCTAGGCATCAGCGCGCAAGTCTCTTCATGGCGCGCAAGTCACCTGCGCGACACCACCAATACCTGTGCAACCCTCTTTCCTTTTCCATATTTTGACCTTCTGATCCTGAAAAAAATTAGGCGCTCAAGTTTCCTCTCCTTAAAGTATAGGGCACTCAAGTCTCTTTTCCAAAACCACTTTTCTCATTTTGTTGATTTTCATAAACAAAAAATTGGCAAACACTGGAAAACGGCACCAACTTGAATCTGTTCTTTTTTCTACCGCCTTCAGATCATTCATTCCTTTGTCGACGCTCTTGAATCAAACAAGGATCGTTGACTACAGATGTTGAACTCGACATTCCACCATGAAATACTCTTTTTAAACAAGTTTTTTATGTCATTGATTGCTTTTTCAACAATCACAACATAGATTTCCACTTTGTCAACAGACACTATCACCTCAAAAATGCTTCAATGGTACCTTGAGGGATTTTTTCCCAATGATTATCACCTAAATGTTGGAATGGTGGGAATGAATGAGATTAATTAAATAATGAAAATATATTTTTCACATGTTTATAAAATTAATTAATTTCTGACAAATTAATTAGAAATAAAAATAAAAACATGTTCAATATAAAGGATGTGTTTTTATAAAAAAATATCTATTTTTATGATCATAATGAAATTTTATCTAAATAAATTAAATTAATCTATATTATTGAAATATATAAATGAAATTTTTATTGTATATATTCAATAAAATGTTTCTAAGTACATTCAATATGTTTTATTGACTTAAGATAAGAATAAATCCAATATCAATCATAAAAAGATAATTTTTTAAGGGCATTTTTCCTACCTTTTGTTGCTGCAACTGGTTCAAATATAAATTTTGAAAATTTTATAACTTTTATTAGAAAAAATAATGTTTATTTATTTTTTATTAATAAAAAAATATCTGAGGGTAAATTTGTTTATTTTTTGGATAAATTTCATTTTTTATTAATAGTTTGAAATATTGAATTTTAATTGAAAACTTGTTTTTTTCCTAATTTATTTAAATAGTTAAATTATAGTTACAATTGGTTATAAATTATAATTCGTTTAATTATAAATAAATTAAACCAATTTATGTCATTTAAAACAATTTAATATTGAAATTGGATATAAAAACCTTTCAAACTTTTGAACTTTTCACTTTTAAACTCCCCCTACCCATTGCGTTTACAGGATTAATTTTAAATATAATTTTTAAAATTCAATGTATTGAATTAATTTATATTGATTCCATATTGGGAATCATAAGTTCCAAATTTTAATTATTTTTTTATTTTTATTTATAAAACATTTATAGTGTAAAAATAATTATTTATTGCGTTATAGGTAAAATAATGGTAAGGATTAAAGTTAAAAGGTAAATTAATAAAATACCTATAAAATAAAACATTCCATGGTGTTTTTGGTATTTATTAGCCCATATAATCTTTCACAAGAATTCATTATCATCCAAATTGATGGAAATTAATTTCACCACAATGCGGATTTATAAAATCATAAAATAATCAATATTTATTCACTTAAACCCACCTCTCCTAAAGTATAAATACCTCCCATCACCTACCCATTTCAACTCAAAATCCCTAAATATACTAAGATAATTTCCAGAACATATCCTACTCACTCTACCTATATAAAATTTATTTTTATCTCACCAAAATACCATATCACGATTCTCAAGGGGTCCTACAAGGAGGTTTTATTCAAGAGGAAATTTTCTCAAAACATCGCTCTTGTTTTCTTTTCTTCATCGACTTTATCCTATTATATCTCATCCATCATGTAATAATAGTTACATAATCATGTACATACTATAATTTTATGTCTATATCCATCTCTCTTATTACCTCCACTGATTCAAATAAACGAATCTATTGTTCAAAATATATTTGTCAATCATCTTTGTGAATAAGGATTTTGTTCATTTTCCATTATCGCCTTCATGGATGGTTATGAAACAATTATTGTGGTAAAATAATATTTTATTAGGTATATTATATGATATTTAATTTTTTGGAACTAATACGTATTCATAATAGTATATAAAACAAAACTAGTTTGGGATATTTGAAAAAACCGTCAAAATAAACTAAACATTTATCATCAAAATTTTATAAAGTGAATCATCCAAACATAGAAAGAAAAAAATGAAAAATTGAAATATTTGAACTTTAATAAGGGAGTTAATTCTTTTTAATTACAATTCTGGTTTTTTTATTTTCAATTCACAGTAAAATCCTTAATTATACACAAGTGAACCAATCATGAAACCATGAGGCCAACACAACTAAGAACATGAAAATAATAAAATATTATTAAAGAAATTGGTCATAAGATATTATAAAATCATCTGAAAAGGTATTAAAAATATTAATATAGTTAATTAATTAATTAGTAACATTATTTAAACCATTATACAGTAGGTTAATGTACATAAAACTAAAAGAAAGTTTGTGGTAAGGTTTTTCTCGTCTCACTTTTACTTCTATGAGATATATGCCTTATTCATCACTGATTTCTTATGTGTGGTGTATATAAAAATCAACTGATATATTACATTATTAATCTCCAAATTCTCGTGATATTATAAGTTTAATTTTTTTTATTCCTTCATGTGGATTATAATTCATTGTTACCAAAGTGGTAAGAGTCTTTTGTTACAATCTCAACATTTATTGGGATTGTGAATGATTAAGTCTCTTATGTTTAAGTCATAAAATTAAAATGAATTATATTCTAATATGGTTTTTCATGATATTTTCAAAAAATATTACAATTATCAAACTCTTTTTTACTTAAAATTCTTGAGAAATTATTTTCAAAAAAATATGACTTCATCTCTCTCTTCACTTGAAAATTTTTGTTTTTCAAAAAAAATGTTTTCTAAAAATCATTTCAAAATATTTCTAAGGGTATTTTATGATCATTTTAAAAGGAAAGTATTTTAAAAAAGTTTTACCTTTTAAAAATATTTATTTGATTTATTAGTTTTCATGGTTTTTTTCAAAGAAAAATATTATAAAAATGTTTTATGTATTAAATTGTGATTTTCAAAGTGAGAAAGTGTATTTTAATCAAGATTTTTTCAATGATATCATTTAAAGTATTTTCTTCTCCCTAAAAATGTTTTGTTTAATCTTATGCTTCATTGATGTTAATGTCATATGATATCATTATCCATAATTTATTAAGTGGTTATTGATTTTTTTGACAAGGGATGTACTATATTGATACTATTCACAATATTACACTGGTTGGTTTGTGATTAAGTTTAGTAAATAGAAAAAGTTATTTACATTTTATATGATAGTTTCAATACAAATTTATATTTTTATTATGTTTCACCCCTTTCATATGAGGAATTTATTAGACTTTGTAAAGGACAGAAGGGACCCGCTATAGCCCCTCAATTCATTGATAGGACTCACGAGGAAAACTGGATTGGGTATTGGCAAAGTAAATAACCATTAATTTTCATATGTTTTGGTAAAGGCCTTGATGGTATGTTTTTGGATGTCTGGAATTATTAATTCCATTATTATGAATCATTTTATTTATTTCCATTATTATTTAATTAGTAGAATATCCATGGAAATGTTTTCTAAATTGTTTGATTATTTTTATGGCCTTATTTGATCATATTTTATTCTTTCCATGTTAAGATCAAGTAACTGATTAATGTCATGTGTACTGAGTTATTTAAAATTCCAAGTTGATTATCCTTATTTATTCATTATAGTTTCCACTATAAAAGACCCTTATTAATCATTTGAGCTCACCCTTATTTTTCCCCTTTCCCCAGGTTATTATGAAAAGATATTTGAATGAGTTTTCAAGCATAAATTTTATTTCCTTTTTTGTTGTATTATGTTATATTTTAATTTGAAAATCTAAAATGGGTTTTCTGTTAGTGTCTGGTTTACTAAAACATCAAAAATACTTTCATTCTTTTATTATGTGATTCCTTGTATAAGTTGAAGATGAAATAAAATAACAAAATCTCATGGATACTTGGTTTGGGGTTATTACAACATATCATTAATATGAATAGTTGTATTAATATACTTGGGATGAAAATAATTTCCTTCCAATGTGATCACTCAATGTTTTGAAGATCCCATTTTATGCTTCCATGGTTCTTTTGAAATATTTTTTCCATTAATATTTTGGAAAAAATATATTTTAATATAAGTGATTTCAAAATTAAAAGGGTATTTTCCTAAAGAAATATTCTAGTGATTTTTGAAATGAATTTTTTTAATCTATGATAACATCCTTTGATGTTACTTATTATTTAATAGGTATATGATACAATTATATGATATTTATTATTTCTCTAGATGGTTTAGGATTATTTTTTTATGATTTTTGTGAAAGTATTTTATTTTTTATGGGGTATGATATGATTATATGGTGAATGTTTTATGATCTTGTGGAATATATATGAATATAATTATGACTACATGATGGGTGGGCCCAAAATTATATATCAATCCTAATAATTGGGTAAATATTAGTTTTTATGGTCTCAAAGCATACACAAGTGGTTATCCCGTGTCCATAAGAGGGTACCCATGCGGTTATACAATGTTTAAAAGTGGGCACATAGTTGGTTATCCAAACATCAAAAGAGGTTACACGAGAGGTTATCCCAAGCATGATGTTTATACAATACTGGTTATCCAAATCCTAACATTTTATTAATTTCTTAGCTGGTTTCCTTGACAAAATACTTCTATAATTATGATTATGCCACACTTTATGCAACTTGTTTATGACATGAACTCATGGATCATGTTCTTCTATTCCTTTATGATTCATATCTTATGGTATGACAATATTTATTTCATGGACAATTATTATGATATAAGAATTGATGTTTATGGTTTTCAAGGTTTAATCTCACGTTATAATAACAATATGTTAATTTTATACCTAAATGAACGTTAATATCTACCATGATTACCATTAAGGAGGATCTAGGCTTAACCATTTTTATGTTTACCTTTACCTAGTATATGAAGAAAGGTCTTATATATGATTTATCTATGAAGGTTTCCAGTTGTGAATAACTTAGTGATAGACAATGTATATCTTTTATATACTAGTTTTTTTTGTATCAAAGTTTCCATAGATACAAAAAATATAAAATTATAGCTTGGATAATAATGTTATATAAGGAATACACATCTAATAAGTTTAAAAATTTATGCATGAATTGTATGGGTCTCTATATATTGATCCATTTAGCATGACCAATGTAATGATTTGGGTCTTCCCGTGTGAAAGAATCATTATTTTTGGGAGTTTCAGTGCCCTGAACCATTTTCAAAGTGTAGAATTGTAATTTTAGTCTCTTAAAAGTCCATATAAAAAATTTTAGAATGTTTTCTTAACTTGGTAATATATAATCTATCCTAGGTTATATGTTTTTTGAGATTATATTTTTGAAAATTTATTCATAGTATTTTATATTTATTAAATAAATACTAATTGTATTTTCTGCCTAAAACATAAATATCTTTTATACTATGTTTTTTATTGGAATTATAACATTATAGATGGTTCAAAAATGAGAGTTTTTACCTAGATGATGTATAATAACTATTCAGGTAATAGGTCTTGGTCTGGCCCATTTATGGGTCTTCCTTTTTAATTAAAGATGGTTTTAATTAACCCTAACTCTCTATAGTCTCCCCCAATATGAATACATGACTTCTCTCTTTCCCCTTTACCTTTGATGATACAAATCCAAGTGGAGTCATCCTATGGAAGAGTCTTTATCTGGGGATGATCGAAAGGTAGATCTGGATGCAACGACCATGGATCAGGTTTCAAAAGAAAGTGTTTGTGAATCTTCAAATATCCAATAAGACGAAGAACTTATTATTGTGTATTTTCCCTCTTTTTAATTAAATTTTTCCATAAATTTTATTTTAGATTTTTGATATACTACTATTAATTTTCCCTTTTTTCTCAGATTTAAATTTGGCTATTCCATGAATATTTGGTCAGATCACAAGTTATTTTCATTTTTAATTTTCAGTTACACATCTTACGGCACCAAGAACACATGTTATGTACCACTTTTTTCATCTCAGGTTAAAGATAGGTTCTTAAATACTTTCATGTTTGATATACATGTCATGTGGAGTCCTAGGACATAGGAAACTGGGTTTGGGCATGTGCTCAAATAGAAAACCATGTAAGGCACATGGTAATGTACTCGGTCAATCCATGTGGATGACACAACATGGTGATGGGTGGAGTACACAGCCAAGTGCTCATGCACCCCCACACCCCATCTATTATAGAGGCTCCCCAAATACTATTTAAGTACACACTGGGTCGGTATAAAGATATACTAATAAGGAGAATTTTTTGGGGATAGATTGTTTTCTCAGAGTACATTTGATGTACTCTCCTTTTTATTGAGAGTCGTGTCTCATCTCACCCAGGATTTAATTTTATAAAACTGATTATTCCTTTCTAAGTATCATTTCATATTTTAGATGATATTGGAGTCTTCTAATATATTATATGTTTTTGGAGAAATATTATGAGACATATTGTAGTTCATAATTAATGAAGATGATGATGAGATACTCACAATAGATCAGAGAAGGTGTGCAGAATGTAGATTTCTCAAAGAATGTTCTAAATTAAGTGTGGAATTTCTTGAATTTTCTCAGAGGTCGATACCCCTCCCCTAAAATATATTGGTTATATGTTATAAGAAGGATGAAGGTTAATAGATGCGAGTATCAATGATAAATGAGTAGTTCCCTCTTCATCATAGCATAGTTCATTGTGTCTCTATCAAACACGTTACTCCTGGAGGAAGTATTGTTCACCTCATTCACCGTGGAGTTGTTCTTAGTTTGTACAACATTGATTCAAAGGATAGAAGAGTTTGACACACACTTCGTATTCATGATGACCTCCATGAATAGTCTCTATTCAATGGTGGACAATATCTCTCTCCTACTGTAATGTTATATCTCAAGTTGAGATCTATAGAGAGGGAGTAGAATTCAGATAACTTTCAGGATATCCCCTTTCATTGTAATTTTAGGGTCAATGCTTTGGTGGGTTCTTAGTGTAGTATATGGTTGTGAATACATTTTTTTGAGAAAATTTTATAGTTTGAGGGGTGATTAGTCCTCTCAGTGGGTGGAGAAAATCCCTCCACCCCTGAGTCGGGAAGAGTGTGGGTCCACCCTGATAGGTGATGTTCTCTTAAAGCTCTATCCTAAGTGGTGTGGGTTGTTCTTTATAGTAGGGTGAAGTCCTTATTTATAACTAACCTCACACCCATGGAATGGCTTGGGATTCCTAAAATGGTCACATTATTTGTTTGGCTTGAAAAAAGATGTTTGAAATATATATATCAATGTCCTTGACTATTACTCCCTCATCTAGGTTTTTTATACCACTAAGTTTTGGGTCTCCTATAACATATTATGTTCGGCATGGATAGGTGGTGATGATAGTGACTTTCATCGATAGTTCATTGTCACATAGGGTTGAAGTTAAAGGAGGGTTTTAGTTCATTCCCTCTCATTTCTCTTCTAGAGATGAGCAAATATGATAAAAATTTACTCTTCCAATGGTTGTTTTATTTCAATACATGAGATTTTTTTGGATTATGGGTTCTCATACTATATTCCTTCACAAAACCACGTTTTTCTTTCAGTTTCGTAAGACATTCCTTTATCTCTGGTGTGATGATGTGTGGAATCCTCTTCGACATGCTATGATCATTTAGTAATATTTTCTAGGAACCTCTTTGAGCTCGGTATGATTATAGGACTCATTAAAAAATGATAGATATATGGTAGTTCTAGGTACTCACCTTTCATGTTAGTGGCATATTGAGTGAATGGAATATGGATTTTATTCAAGTTTATGATCATAAAATGAGAATCTTAACATATTTCTTGAGGATGTACTAACAGCACTGTGATATTTTTTCTTTCCTCAAACAGATAGAGTTGGATTTCTGTAGAGGAAAATGAGTACTAATGTGTATTCCCCTAAGGAATAGGACCTATTTGGGGTGTACTCAAGGTTTTGTTTTAAGATATCCATTGGAGTTATCTTAGTTATCCTTGTCGATAGAGTACCCTAGAGTTTGGGGGATTTGGGTGATATTCTTCCCATCTTGAGTCCCCTTAGGTTACATTGAAAGTTTGTTTGGTTTGGGCCTATTTTTACATTGACATGTGGACTTGTTTCCATTTTATTTTAAGGGAATCCAACTAATTATTTTCTTACTCCCCACTGAATGGGCCTTAGTCACACACAAGTTGATTCTATGAAAACAAAATACATATTGGTAACTATATGGGTTTGGTGTTGTGGAGCTCAAGCATAGTAGAGGTAGGAAGGTTAGGGATATAGAATTGTTCAGATTAGAGATAGTGTGATGTGGTACAACTATTTTTCCAATCGCTTGAGAGAAATAAATGTATATTTTACTTTCATGTTTGATTTTTATATCCTACGTGGTTGTGGTTATCCAATTTGAAGTGTGGGTTTTATAACTGCATGATATTTAGGTTAAGGCCACCCATTTTTTTATTCCTTTTTTGGCGCTACTATCCATCCCTTGTCCTATTGAATGTGGGTTTGGGGTTTCACAGACGACATACCAATGTGCTAGGTAGGGCCCCGGTGAATTGGTTCATGATATAGTGGTAACAATGGAGGTTTTTCTTAGGGATGGTGTGTAGATATAGGTGTCTCATGTGTTTGTTTTTAGGAAAATAATTTTTCTGGTGATTAGGATTAGTTATAAAACTAGGGAATCCAGATAAGGTGTGGCTAGTGAATTATTCCTAAGAAATCATTTTGATAATATGGGTGACTAACATGTTTTCTTATAGCATTAGTTGGAGTGTATTGTTCTATAGGTTCATATATCATTTAGTGGTCTTGTGAATTTTTTGATTTAACATTCTGACGTCATTTCATAGTGCTAAAATCATGCAATGTGGAAGTTTATTTCCCCTCATATAAAACTCTTTCCCTAAAGGTGCATGTTTTATGTTAAGAAGATGATGAGATCCCTAAGACTATGAGAAAATGTGTGGGATTTTTAGAGGAAATCCGAAACTAGGGTTTTCACTCTCTGAAATTACGTGTACTCTAGTTACATTTGGGTCCCCCATATGAGATTATAAGGTTTGGTACTCCCCCACGAGTGTTAGTTAATAAATACAATTAATGGGACGTTGGTACTTAATTTGATCATGGGTTATAACTCCTCTGATTCGATGAGGTGTGGCTCTTATACTCCATAATGGGGCCACTACTATTCTATTGGGTTGGGTATGGGTCCTCCATTTTTAGAGGCAGATGTTTGTAATTAGGCTAGTTGTGGATATTTAAACAAGTTATTTGGTACTCCTATATTGGATAGGGTGTGTGTCCTTTAATGGATGCATATATTTTCCCCCTTAATTTATGTATGTTTCATTTTAACATGTGGTCATTTATCCTTTAATACAAATAAGGTAGGTTTCCACTAATCAAAGAATAGATTTGTTTTCCCATGAATAAGAGTATGAGATCCACAATAGGGGAGGTTGGTACCCCATTGACAAGTCTATAGGCACTCATTGAGGTGAAATTACTTCATTATAAATCAATTAATGTTATGAGTCTATATTTGTGCAATATTCAATTTGATATCATCTCTAAGAGTATTGTACAAGAGTATCCTTATATTCGGTCATTGAAACCTAGTGAGCTAGATAACAAGATTATCAACCCTAGTTGGATGAGTGATTCCCTCAATCATGTGAGGAATATTTTTTACCACTACCTTGTCTCGAGGATGTTGGTTGGTGTTGTATGGTGATTAATTTTGTGGTGGCTTCATAGTTTGATTTTTGGATCGAAAGATATGGTAGGTACAATATGATCGAGGTATAGTTTTCAACCCTCATTAGGGTGAACGGGTTTATTAGTACCCAAGTGTAATTCTTTTATCTTTATTTTTATTTTCTGATTGGGGTTCTAGATATCCTAGTAAGGCCTTTGGAATGATACAATGAGATTAGAGGCATCACTTAGAAGTTATTTTTCAACAGAAGATTTTCCCTAAACATGATTAAGATGATAAAAGTTCCAAAAAAATTATATAGTTTAAATTTTTTTTAAAATTTTAAATTCATAAAATATGAGGAAATAGATTTCGTTTGATTCAAGATATTTTCTCAAATGATCTAAATATAATCATGCATATAAATTGTAATGATACTAGAACCCAGAACCATTGGGCCAAAATCCATTCATTTTGCCCCATGGTTATCCTTAAATACATTGGTTTATTTCCACAACAGAACATAGGAAGTTACCAACTAGTTTAACTTATCAAAAAAATAACTATCCAGATAGGTCATCATATGTTCTTGTAGTGTGCTTTTTCTTCACTCACATAAAGCATGAAAATTTTCCTAGGAGGTCACCCATCCTATCACTTCTCCAATAGAATAATGCTTTATTGTGGAGTTATTATGAGAAATTTTCTCAAAAAAAAGTTAAATATTTTTAAAATGGGAAGTACCACTTTGTGTTTTAAGTATCACTTTTACAGGGGTGTCACACTCTCCCACTCTTTAATGAACAATTCCCTCTCTGTATACCCCAATCTAAACACCCATATAATTCCTCTACAATTCAGGATGGGTATTGGATCTAATACCATTTTTCAAGGCCCAGGAACCTAAAGATATAACCCCAGTCATATGACCACATGGGTCTATTAAATTCCTTGGTTGGCTTTCCAAACACACCATATGATATTAACAAATGGGGTCACATATGTAACAAATTACATTACATATGGGACCATACAATTTCCTCATTTGTGATATTTCCTCACTTACACACACCTTGTAAAACTTCTTAAGAGTTCACACATCTAAAAACTACTTTAATCCAAGAACACTAAACAATTTATTTCTTGTCATAATTTCTCTTACAAATAAAGGTAAGCCTTCTTAAAATGGGTGTAGAATTAAGTCTTTTATGTCTTAAATTTATAGGGGTAACAAATATGAAAACCTTTCCAAATCGTCATATACCATTCCAAAATTTTTGTATTTTTGAACATATCACCGTTAAAAGGTTATGTATGGGTTTTCACAAATTTGAGATCTAAATCCCATATTTTTTGAATTTCCCAAAAAATCACATAATAATTAGAAATTCTAATGTCAGAAATAATATCCACTATAAAAACATATAAATAATTACTATGTAAATCCTAAACCAACATTAAATAATGAAATCACATATATAAGGTTTATAATCATATCTAATAAACCTATAAATATAGAATTTATCAACATCTAAGTGACAACCAAATTCCCATATTTTCACTCTTAAAAATATATAAAAACATTAATCTTTAATAATTTCGACATAGAACCCCTTATTATAACTAATTATGATTTCGTATTATTATAATAATTATTATATTTATTCCATTATCCAAACATAATAAATAAATACCAATTCCATCATGAATCCACGAAGGAAGATAAATTATAAAATCACAATCCTCAATTCCAAAATGACTTCTATCCTTCAATACTCGGATGATCACAACGAAATTCTCAGTTAAAATTGTTAATTTTTCTCCTCTATAATTCACCATAATATTAAAATGATATAGAATATCACTTACTTAATAAAAAGGATTGAATAGAGTAATTAAGAGAATATGAAGAAATATACTTGGGGGTAAAGTCAAATCACCACAATCCGAAATATAATTTTCTCTATAGATTCCCATTTCATATTTTCCAACATAAATTCTCCCATTATGACTTCCTTATATCATCCCATAAATAACACTTTTAACTCTTCATTGAGTCCGCCTTTTCAAAACACCAATTAGTACCTATAAAATGATGTGTCAAACACGTTAAAAATATCAATCTCCATAATATCCTTCAAGATATCAAATTCATAAACACCCTTAAAATATCTCAACTTAACAAAATTCATTTATAAAAATAACCCTTAATTAAAATGAATTACATAAATAAATAACAATAATAAAATTACACCTCCACCCAACTTCTTGGAGAAAAAACCAACCAACATCTAAAATTACCAAATTACCACACAAGGGTAAACATTACATCCAAAATCCAATGAGTTTTTCATAATTTCATTCCAAAAAAAATCAAATTACAATTTTTCCCTTCTTCACTGGCCACGTGACCACTTAATAAAAATATTAATAAAAACTGTTTTAAGGATTTGATGGAAAAATATAGTCTTCTGGAATAAAATCATCTATGTTTTCTTACATTAATACCTATATTATCATTTATTATTCCAAAATCAATAATTTCAAAGGAAAAAATAGTTATTTATTTATCTCATTAATACAAATCAAATTGGTTCTAGATATTAAAATTCAATCGAAATAGAGATACATACTAACTCCCTATTCTTTTAAAAACTTTAAATAAATACACCCATCAGCATTATCATATATAAAAAAATAGATAAAATAACAGAATAAAACTATTCATTTCATTATCCAAGAGTTTGTTTAAAATTGTAAAGGTTTTTTTAAAATTTATATAGTTTGTTTTTGTTACTTTATAAAACAAACCCATATGGCGGTGTCATGTAAATTTCATCAATTAAATCTTAATTTAAAAAATATAATATTGATATCCATTTTCTAAACATGGATATTTTTATTGAATCTAAAGAAAATAATATCCTTAAAAAAGTAATTCTAGTTATAAGGTCATAATTATTAAAATAATCAATCCCTTATTTTATATAAAACCTTTGGAAACTAATATTTCTTTATAGGATTGAATATTTCCATTGGAATCATACTTATTTCAAAATATCTATTTATATACAATAGGCTTTGAAAACTTTGGTAAATACACAATGATACATGTATTGTTTTCCCTCATGGAAACTATTTCTTTACTAAAAAAATCATCGTTAGAAGAAAATACATATTTATAATACTTGGGGTTATATTCTTTATTTAGAATCATAGATATTTATTTATAATATTATTAATTTTATCACCTTTCATAGTAAATATAAAAGTAAACTATATATATGAAATTAGTATACAAATATATATCCTTCTAATGTATGTTACTTTATGTAAGTCCAACATGAGAATCATCATTATTCTCTAATATTGTATGTGAACAAAATGAAATATTAGATCTTGGGATATGAGAACCAATTTAATCTACACATTATTTAAAAAATTATTATAAAAAATCAACATCACTTTATTTAATAGAGAAATAAAACTCCATATCCATAATTCCATATGTTTTATAATTTTCTACAAAACAAAAAAAATCATTGAATTTCTCTAGGTTTAATTTTTAATCTTTTAGGATCACGAATTTTGAGATATTTTAACAGATCCATACTTAAAACTATAAATGGATAATTTTCCAAACATTAAAAATTTCATAAAAGGGTACAATAGATTTTCTTGATGTAATTCTATTACAAATATGGCATGCACCTAATAAAGATTCATTCTATATATTATATGGTAACAATGATTTTTTAAGAATGAATTTAACCATTTTTACTTAGTTATAGTTTTTATCTTTTATCTAAGAAATTATATTGATATTTAGAAATATTAATACACAATATTTTCTATAAAAAATTCAACAAATTCATTCATATAATGTTTTCTGAGCCCCAATATGAGCGTAATATTCTAATTTTTTTACTTTTAAACATATAGTTTATATTTATTAAACATATAAAAGTATAATATTTTTCAATAATATAAAAATATAAAAATATATTATAGTCAGCAAATAATGTTAAATAATATCATTAACCTCCATGAGTTAATAAACCAAAAATTCATAAATATCCAAATGAACTAATTATAAAATTTAAAAAATTTATTGATTACTATTGAATTATTTTTCTTAATTATTTTATATTATATACATGATTCAATTTTCCTTAAATATTTTAATCGATTAGTTGAATGCAATTACTTCATAAATTTAAATGAATAAAAATGTAACTACATTATATGGTCGTACCATAAAGTAAAAGTCTCAATCAGTTATGAAAAAAACTCAATCATATTAGTGATAGATATTTGATACATCTTATCACTTGAATAACCTTTCCTAACAAACATGACACCTTTTGTCAGGATAAACCTAAAACTCATTATTAAAAAGAAGATAACAAAGATAGATTATTTAGATTCATTGTAAAATAAAATAATTTCAAAAGAGACAAAAAAAATTCAATGTAAAATCTAGTTCAACACTTCCATGAATGGGGACATTGAGGCTTGAATCACATCCCATATGTAGTTTCATCAAAGTATCACTCTTGTTAAATTTTCTAAACAACGAAAAATCTTTACATTCATGAAATGTAGCTCTAAAGTTTAAATATTATCTTATATTTGTAAATATAGTATTAACTTCAAATATCATCGAAGCTATATTTTATTCTTTATTAATTCTCTTATTAGGATTGTTTACATTATTTTGATAGTGAATTTTCATGTAAAATTGTATAGATTTTGAGAAATATAACTTGATTTTATTTTTTAAATAATTTCTTTTATTTTTTTGTTATTTTTTTCATATTAGATTTTAATAGATTTGTGTACAATATTTTCTTAAATAATATAAGCCATTTTATTAAATATTGATTTTATTCCCATATCTGATAATGTAGACTCTTCATTAATATTAAGAATATTTAATATTTATTACAATGAAATATCCTCATTATTTTATTTAATATTCTTTCAAAATTATTTCAATAAGGGTATAAATTTTTCAATAACTTCACCCACTATTAATGTTTTTTAGAACATAATTTTATGGGTGGTTAGTTTATTCACAATCACTTGAAGTTTGTAAACTTTTAACAATATCAAATTCAGATCATCCATCTTTAATCGATGTGTTTTCCAATAAAAATTTATTCTTTTATTCTCCCATATAATATCATTTTAATACAACTATATCCTATATCTCTCAAGCTTAATACATTTATTAAAATAATTGTAAATATGATTAGAAAAGGTGTTTATGATATTTTTACATATGACTTCATCTTTTGTGATTTATTTCTTTATTTAATGAATTTTTCAACAAATACCATATCAATTAAATTTACATTGAGATTTAGAGTAGTCTCTTCAGGTATGGCATAAAGATTTTCCTCCAAGATGTAGAAGATATTTAAAATTGGGAGGCAAAACTTCATCATATAATGTCATTAATAGACGTTTATTCTATTAAATAAAATGAGTTTCACCATATCTAGATTCATTACCTTATGTGACTCAGCATCCATCATCTAAATTATTCCATGGACATCAAACCTTTTTTATTTTTGGAAATGGGAAAACATAATAGTTGAAAAGTATATTTGAATATAGACATGGATTTGAATGAATTTACGGTCCAAAACAATTCAATCCACCCCCATTAGTTTTAATAAGTTTCTCACTATAAATTTCCCTCAATGATTTAGCAAATATTTTTGGTATTAATGAATGGTAATTCCAAAATATCTCATAATCACAAATAAACTTGATTAGGTATTTTTTGAATGATATTTAGTTGATTTAAATATATATATATATATATAATTATTATAATTTTAAGTATATATTTAATTTTTTTTAAATTATTTTTTTTAAAGTATTTTTTTAAAATAACTATTCCAAAAGAATTTATTTAAATGATAATAGTCTTGGGATGTTTTTTTTAATATCTAGTTTTGAATATTCGTATCTTCATAAAAATTTTACAAAGTTTTTCCTATCACCTATTTCTCCTTTTTATCATTTTGGAACCAATTTATTGTTTAATTAATAATAAATATGTATAAATAATAAAAATATATCATATTTTAGTCCAGATCATGAAATAATATGACATGGTTGAGGTTTAGGATTATAATATTATTGAGGTAGTCATATATTAAATGAAATTAGGGAATGCCACCACTAGAAATGGTAGAATATTAAACAATAACATCAAGAAAATAAATTGAAAATAGTATTTTAAATGTGGTGTGATAGGGAATTAATCATGAACTATAAATAAACAAATACACTATAGGACTTTTTTAGTAGTTAATAAAAAAATAAGATATAACATTTAAAATTTTTATAACATATAAATAATTGATAAGAAAGTAAATTTTTATTTAATGTTACATTTTTTTATAAATATATGTTGATGGTGTGCATGATATTATTTAAATCATAAATGAATTGTTGAAGATAAATTAATATGCTATTAATTTTTAATTCTTAATATTTTATATTAAATTGTAAATTTCAATCATGTTGGAATATTTGTGTGATAGACAAATATTTCTAGAAAAAATGAAAGGTTAAATAAATTTTTAGGTATTTGATAAATATTTTATAAATTAATATTTTTATAGATCAATAGTGAAACAAAATTATAAGTATTATGGAAAACCTAAAATGATTTTATGATAATATATTTGTAGGTAAACCTCTATTATGGAATCATTGATTTGTTTTAATAAAACCTTTAATATAACATTACGAATTAATTATTATTTCAAATGATTAAAACTATTTTTTTATAATTTTATTCATATTTTTTGAAAATTAAAATATTAATGGAGCTTAATGGTGATTGAAAAATATAATATGGATTAAATAATTACATCATATAGCGAATTTAATTAAATGATATTGAAGTATAAAAAATTAAGAAGGATGAGATGTTGTTTTTTTGTATGATATTATGAAATATAATTTTATTTTTGAAACAAGATATTATACATGTTTGTTTTTATTTATTATGATTTTATCAGGTTATTATGAAATAGTATTTTATTTTAAAACATGTCTATAATGGAATTTTATATTATTTTTTGCTTAATTTTTTTTGAATGTATATGGAATGAGTTCTCATATATATTGTTTTAATAACATGATTACGTGTTTTTTATTGACATTCCATGAGAAATGAAACTATATGATTTGTTGGAAGAGTCTAAAAAATGAAATTCAAATTTTAATGATGAATTTATATTTTATGAAAAACTATATCTTTAATTTAATATAGTGATTGGTGGAATTTTATTATGGATTTTAAAAATTATATTTGATTATAGTGAAAACAATATTTTTTATTATATGATTATTTATATGATCAATGTATTTATGGAATTAATATTTTCTTATATGAGAAATATTAATTCATAGATTAAATGATGTGGAAAAAAATAAGATAACAATATTGTTTATAGTCTTAATAAGGGGAATTAATAATTATTTGTTTACTACGTAGTTATGTAATGTTAATTGAAACATTATATGTAAAATAATATATATATAGGTATAGTTAAATGGTATATTATTCATAAAAATGTTATATTTTATATTGAATTTAGGAATTATATTTATAGAAATTGGTGAATTAATTAATGATATTGACAAACGGATTAATAAGAGGTTATTTACATACATTTAATTACCTCCTTAGAAAAATTATGGTTTCAAAAAGGGTATGTTGAAATTTATGAATTATACAGGGTAATGCCATTTTTTAAATGATAATTTATGAAACATTAATGTCCTTTAATAAAAGATATTACAGCTTCAAAGGAACATAATCAAACCAAATATTATCACCTCTTGTATTCACTAGATAATCCAAATGAGGTTATTCTTGATTATTATATCTCCTCATAAAAGAATATAATCCTCCTTCAAAAAAACAGAAACCTTCAATATTTGATCAAAAATAAGCCTCAATGATAAGATATTCTCCTTGTGCAATAATAAATAATAAATAACAACTTGGAAACCATATTTGAATACTATCTTCGTATATACCTATATAAGTGAAAAGGCCATTACATCAAAAAATGTTTTTTGCTTCCAAAATTAATAGAGTCAAAAGCACAAAAGAAATATTATGTGAATAATCAAAAACTAATCCAACATCAACTTTATAAATTAAAATAACTCCAACATTACACCCTTATAGAATTTAAGTATCATTATTTATCATAATAACACTTTTACATGGTGTATACTAATAATATTGAAGACTAATATTAGTATTCTAAGTGGTGTCATTGAATTCACAAACTCAATTTAGAATTTGTATAAATTGTATAATATAAACTCACTGCACAACCGGAGGGTCAATATCACAGAGAAACACCCTCATATTCCATTTCATAACATTCATTTTTTCTTGTTTTAAAAAATTAATATAGCTGATAATAAATTTATTCACTATTTTATATACGAAAAAAAAAAGAAAAAATTTAAATTAAAATGATAAGGGTTGAAATATGGTTGATCATAGGTGTCTAATTATCCATTATCTCATTATCCAATTAAAAATATTTCTACCCCACAACTCACTCAATATCAAAATTAAATACCATTATTCTAATAAATACTTTGTACTCAATGAAATGGATGTATATAATACACATTAATATGAATTTCAACATATACTTATCCAAGTATTTTTGTCAAAATCTCACACAACAATCTCAATATAAACAAATCATTCCACCGTATATAATGTGTGATAAAAAGTGGTGACTATATGTTTAGATATAGTGGTTAATATTAAAGATGGAGTGTGTAAAAAGTATCCTCTCTCTTCAAATAAATAGTATCATGAAATGTTTTAAAACTAGAGTGGTAGAGCAACCCACCTGTCATCACAACTCACTACTACTTGAACAACAAATAAAAAAGGAATAGTGAAAGAGTAAGAGAATTAGTTAATCAAATATAATATATTTGATTTGATCATTTATAGATAATTACCCATATCTAGGTTGAAAAATCAATAACCACTCCTCAAAAAATTACTATATAAAAAAATATCTATACTAATCGATAGGTGTTGAACCCTTATTATAGTTGTGAAGTGTTGAGTTCGGATGAGATAATTAAGAGGGTAAGGGGTAGATCATTTATCCATTTTATTTTTAAGAATTTTTTATTTTTAATTCAACCTTTTTGATTTTTTAAGGCTTGATTTTCACATTCTTGTTTCTAATAGTGATATTAGAGTGATGTGGTAAATAATGGAGGGAATAGAATAAATTTACTTGGTTCAGCCATGAATGCATAATTATCTCTAGGTTTGGGATATGTTATAAGTACTAGATTCTCCACTCAAAAACATTGATCATATTTATAATAGATATAAAAAAATATTATTAACCAATATGATGAAATTTATGGTCCCCAGTTCTTACATAAGATGCCTTCTGATGGGTTGTTTTCAATAGCTCCCTCTAGTTGAATTTATCTCTTAAAAAGTATCACTAAATATTTTTATGGGGTATTTATACTTTCTCCTAATAGTTATTCAAGGGGTCTCTAGAAATACTTTCCTCAACTGATCTTCGAGTTCTCCTATATCCTAGTATAGTGTTTTTCCAACCTTTTTCTCCTTTAATTCTATTAATCCTTGTTTTTAAAAGATCTTTTTCCTTTCTCACTATCTTCTCTAGATGATATGATTATATTATAGGTATAAATAATGGGTTCCTATTTTCCACCTTCTCCTCGGCTTCAACATTATATATGTAGTGTTTTATTCTTTGTCCTTCATCTTTAACATGCAAGTATTCCGAGATATATTTGGTTTTTTCTCTTCAATATGTAGTAGATGTTCTCATTGAAGCAATATCATCTACTCTCACAATTAAAAACTCTATTTATCCCCTATATATTTTATATTCATAAAATACATCGTGATTATATTTTCTATATTAATATATGTAAACATACCATAATCCTTTGATAAGAGATTTTTCATTTAAATTACGATTCAAACCTCAGTCAAAGACCACCTCTTCATTTTACTTAGAAAATATCCTTATGTTCATAGACCTATTATATGGTACAGAATCATACAGCATAAAACTGTTATGAACTTGTATTAAATAATGATACATTTTAATGATTTTGAATTTTGAATTCATGAAGGTTAGCGTCAAATAATCATCAAATTGACTCTCATTTTCCACACTTTATTCTTATGAAAATATTTTTCTTCATTTCGATATTTGATAATTACTTTGAATGAATATACATATTGATTTCATAATATTGGCTATATCTTATGGTTTTCCTATCATATAAAAATAACATTTCTTAGCTTGTTTAATTATTACAAAAGTAATACTTCTTATGTGAAACTGTGTCTTATGAAATTACAATTCTTGGAGGGAAAAACTATTTTACTAAAGAATACTATCACCTGAAAAATAATAACCTAAAAACTCATATTATGCTAAAAATGTATATTATATGATAGCTTCCTATGTGGTGTATTTTTATGACTTGTCTTTTTACACAACAACTTCTTATGCCCTAGGCATGTTATGTGATTTCCTCACATCTTATGATACTAACATATCATATGATATAGATCTATATTATAATAAATCAAAATACCAAAAGATTTATATTTCATTACACACATATGACTCTTATGATATTTATTGTACTCCTAAAAAGTTATAGTATGACTCCTAAATAGTGGAGTTTTATACTTATAAAGTTAATATTGACACTTAAAAATATGGTTTAGGTAATTTTTTCCCAACTCCAATATTCCATACTTCTCTAAAATAATTTCATCACCAATTTAGCTCACATTGAGTTATTACTAATCACATTAAAATATCTCCAAACCTCATCCAAAGTATCTCTATAAACTAAAATAGTATTGTTCATGTGCAGTTATTTATGAAGTGATCTTCTTGAATTTATCTAGTTCATCCTTCTATGAAAAAATAATGCTTCTTATTTTCACTAGATGGACTTATAGAAACTTATTCTAAAATATCAAAGCATGATAATCAAGATAGTATTAAAGTATCTTATTTTTAAATTAATGATAGAATCACCATACATGTTCTAAAACACATATTGAAAGCACTTCATCATCATGGTAATCTTCCTTATTGAAAAAAAACAAAATTGTTACTTAGCCTCTTTAATATCCTTGTTTGAATTTGTTATCAACACCATTATACCCCTCGGTGAATATATGTTATTTAGAGAAATATTTTCTTCTCCCCCTTATTGAAAATAAATACAAAGGTCGCATATGGGCTACACCACACTCAATGACTCCTTATTTTCTTTGAGAAAACGGTTATTTCATCACTTCTAAAGGAAACATAATCTCCCCAATTTTAGTTTTTAATTATAGACTAATTAATTTATTATAGAATCCATGATGATACAGCATGGTTTTATTAGTAAAGATCCTTTAGTTAAAAAAATATTTTTTAATGTGTTATAACCTAGTGTATAATTGAAAAATGAGTAAAAAATGTGATCTATTATCATTAATTTCAATAACTCAAATTCCATTCTAAATTTTCTAATTATTCATTATGTTTAGAAATTTTATAAATAATAATTGGATATTTTAAAACATCTTAATGAACACATTAGTAAGTTCAAGTGAAAGGAAAAAAACTCTCACTTAGTAATTTATTTCTTATCTACTGACACTCCCCTATTTCAAACATGTTTCATATATTCAAAAAAATGATAAATTGTGTTGTTGGAATAACACAACTTGTAGTTTTATAGGGATGTCAAAAAATTCTATAGGAGTTTAAAAAGTCAAAAAAAAATCTCCTTCTGTAATGAGAAATAGAGATGAATTGAGAAATTAAAAAAAATAAAAAATAAGAAATAATAATTGTGGAATACACATTTATAGTAAGAAGTTTTTAATTGGTAGACTCACTAAGTTTTTAAAATATCAGTCTTCAAATGTTACTATTGTTGTTTGGGAGGATTTAGGAAAAAAGGCTTATAGATTTGGGAAAAACATGTCATTCCTTTTGGGATAGAATGGATAAAGGTGAAGTAGACCTAAAAATTTGAATAAAATAAATAGGAAGAATAAATAATTTTTTAAGATATAATTTTTAAGATGCAAATGTTGTAGGACAATGATTTTAGGATACTAAAACAAATAAATATCAAAGAGGAAAAAAGAGACTTGGATACTTGGTTTAAGGTTTTACTTATACAAAGATAACTATATAAAGGTCTTACAAAAATGATTCAACTAAATAAATACAAGAAGTATAATAATGTAAAGTGATTTTTAGAAATAATGAGAAATATGGAAAAACAATAGTGAATTATTCCTCTGATATTCCAACTTAGATTAAAATATAATTAAATAAAAGAAGAATATATGAGGAATAATGTGTATTTATTATTCCCAATAATAAGAATTAACCATATAAGGAATGTGTTTTAATAAATAAAGAAACCATGAAGTCTATGTAAATTTATGGTAATCAATTCAATAAAAGAGAAAGTAATTACTCTTTATAAGATGATGTTGGAAGAACTAAAGGAGCCTTGATAAGATAAAACTATCAACCTTATTGTCATGATTAAATAGTAAGGAAATATCATTACTTATTCCCAATTATTAATATGTATTAATATAGAGTTAATTAAATAAAATAAATCATAGGGGGGTCTAAATGATGTTGTATCTTCTTTAAATCAAAGGTAAGTGATAATTATAGAACATTATAACTACCATGACAAGGAAATAATAAGTGAGTTCCTTGAGGGAGAGATGATATGAATAGAATTTCTATTGTTGGAATAATGAAACATCTAATTTTAAAGGGATTTCCAAAAAAATATAGATTACATGAATTATAAAACCTTAGATTATTTCTCTTCATATCATCTCTCCCTCAAGGTATTCACTTCTTATTTTCTTATCATAGTAGTGAGAATTTTATATAACCATCACTTCTCCTTGATGAAATGAAGATAAAGCCTCATTTAGCTCCCCCTTTAACGTATTTCCATTAATTAATTGTATTTTAATATGTATTAATAATTGGGAATAAATTATGGGGTTTCCCTACTATTTAATGATTATAATAAGGTTGAGTGTTTTCTCTTAACTAGGCTCCTTTAGTTCTTCCAACTTCATCTACTAAAGAGTTTTTCCTTCCTCCATTACTGATTTGTTTGTCATAAGATTCTATGGATATCATAGAATCTTTATTTATATAAACTCCTTAATTATGTGGTTACTTTTTATTATTTTAATAAATAAACACACATTATTCCTCAGATATATTTCTATTATTTAATAGTATTTTAATCTATGTTGGAATCACTAATGAATCATTCGCTAATATTTATCCATCTTTATCATTATGTTTACACATCACTTTACCTTGTGATCCTTCTTTTCATTTTTTAGAATAAAAATTTTCTTATGACCCTTATATAGTTCCCCTTTTACGATAACAACCATAACCCAAGTATCTAGATCTCCTTGTTCTCCTTTTATCTTTATATGCTTTAGTAACCAAAAAACATTTTCCAACAGAATTTCCACATTCAAAATTATATCTTAAAAATTTATTTATTCTTCTTATAGAGTTTCTTACTTTTTTTAGGTAAAATCTACCGTAATTCATTCAATCATGTTATGAATGACATGTTTTACTAAAACTCCTAGGAAGTTTTACAAAATTATCCAGAGTAATAACATTAACATTTCAAGAATGATCTTCCAAAATTCTAGTGATTCTACCAACTAAAAAGTTAATACTATACATATTTTTCCCAAAATTAGTTTTCCTCTTTCTTAAGATTTTTTAATTTCTCAACTCATTTATATTACTCATTATAGTAGGAGAACAATTTTTATGACTTTATTTAAATTGAACATATCTAATTTGAGTTTCAAACTATATATAACTAGATAGAACTAATAGTATATTTTTATGATTTATCTTATTAGTATATTTTGATGATTTATATTTAATTTTCATATCCTTATAATAGTATTATCACATATAATTCAAAATTTTATAATATTTATGACACCAACATTGTTCCTCATGAATCTCTTTATCCTTTTCATCCGGTTTTCCTTTTTGATCTTCCATAATCTTATTATATATTATATGTTTCACCTTGAAATTATTGATCTCTTTAAATATTTAACTCTTATAAGCATCAATATTTCTTCATTCTTTTTGAATTATCATGAATCACTTATTGAGAATTTTATGTTTCACAAGGTAAGAAATAAGATCTGATCTCAATAAGTATTTAGTATAGCCATCTCCTGCATCCTCCTCTTAGCTACTTAAAGAAGCATAATACTTATTAATAAAAGCTATGAATTTTTTGTCATTTTGATAAGTACCTTAATCATTTTACGGACTCTCTGATGATGATTCTATAATTTATTCCTTATTAATAATATTTCTCTTAAATTTTCTCAAAGACATACTCTTTCATCTAATTTTATTTTTCTTATTTTTCAGATGTCCTCCTAGAAAAGTATTATTTTTCATCATCACTCAAATTTTTTTCAAATTTATTCTTTGGGTATTCAGATAAAAATATTTAATACCTCTAAAACTAAATTATTTAAAATAAATAATGCCTTTGTTTTTTCTTTTCCCACTCCTAATATTCCTGGATATAAAGTCAAGGTTTTTTTATGATCATCAATTATTTAATTTTCACTTTTAAAATCTAAATTACATTCAACCTTCTTCCACTTATGCTTCTATTTTTTATATATTTTTGTTCATCTTCTCCATTTGACTCTTTTTGACCACTTTTGTTTCCTTATTTCATATTTTATGAGAGTTTTATTTAAATTATCATGGGTAAGGTCTCTTATATCCTCTACAGCTAATATTTTATTATTTAATATACCTAGGAAATTATTCATCGGATTATTTACTACTAATGAACATTCAATATTTTATCAAAATACCATTATATGGATAAAAATATTATTGATACATAAAATTTTGTTATCCACAATCTCATAATCATATACCCAAATATCTTCAATTGTTTCCCTACAAATAAAGAGTTTAACATCTTATTCTACACATTATCTTCATACATGTTCTCAACATTTCCCCAAATCTATTAAGTAGCTTTATATCCGATTATCTTGGTGTAGAATTTATTATACTGAAATCCTTGGATGGAATTTATATATTCCCCACCTACTTCAAGATTCCTCTTATTAGTATAATCCATGGGAGAATCAGTTCTACTTATAGTGAATCCCATTATACCAACATAACATACCTCTAAACCATAAGATAAAACATATAAAAGACTGGTTCTTCCATTCATGAATATTATTTTCATAAAATATTAGTAAAGATATATTTTTGAAAATATTGATATTATCCACGATTCTCTGATAAAAAATGTTTGAACTTTCATAGGACAAACTGTTTAGATCTAATACCACATAAAGTTCATAAATCTGGCGATATCACTAAGAGAGATAGGGTTAAATCATTGATCCCATTTCTTTTTTATAATTAATATCTTTTAATTATACATTGGTTAGTGGTTATAGGGTGATCCTCTCTTTATTTTGTCTCACATACTTATTCAATTTCTATAGTAAATATAGGTAGGAACCTAAGAAATTTATAAGGTTATTCTACGAAATCCAACTATATTCCAGGTCAGGGAAAATTCTTAAGACCTCATTTCCCCCACTATAAAACATTCAGTGATAGTATAATTTATCTCCAAAAAATATTAGTTTATAGTCTTTGGGAATTTCGGATCTTCAGTGCTTACATTATCCATCTCATGAAGAGCTCTATATACTAGCTCCAATTGTTTGTAGCTATCTCCCAAAAATAGTATTTCCATATCCTGATGGGGCCTTTATACTTCCATTAGGTATTTATTTAAGGTTTATCTATAACTCCATTCCCAAATAGGTTTGTTAACACTCATGTCTTCTAGTGTAGTTTGTGTGCAACCTTTTCCTCCTTTAAGTCTATGCATCTTAGTATTTCAAAGCATCTATAGCCTTTCTCATTATATTATAACAATTATGTAATGATATCATAGGTATAATTAAGTTTTTCATGTTTCTTAATTTATCCTCAGATTTATCAATGAAATAGAAGCATTGGATTATTTAACATTATTCTTCAATGAACATGGCCTCCTAGAATTTTTTGGTTCTTTTTTAATACACAGTAGGTGTTCTCGTGGAAGTTGTTTTTGCTACTCCCATAATTAAAAAAACCTTCTTATTTATCAGTTAAATAATTTATAGTTATAGAAAACATTGTAAATTACTATTTCCATATTTAAATTTGAAAAACTACATTCATCCTAGATAGGATAATTCTCATATAAATTCTCATTCAAGTCTGAGTAATGCAAAATTCGGTTAAATATCCTTATGATTTGGGATTTTCACCTCCATGAGATATTCAAATAAACACAATCTTCTTTTCTCTAAAATAAAATACATGTATTTATTATCCATTGAAATCACCAAGTTAACATGGAGTTGTTTATAGAAATACATCTTGAATAATTGAATTCTTATCAACATGGATTGAATCACAGTCCATTGGAATTATCATGATGTTGGAATAAATATTTTCGTCAAATATTTGCCTTCTTTACTCTCATTTTTTTGATATAATTCTTCTAAAAATCTCCCATTATTCATTTTGATATTAAATATTTCCTTTATAAAAATATCCATCTTGATTTCATAATATTGGTTTTATCTTATAATTTTTGTATATGTTAAAAATTACTCTTATTATGTGGCAGCCTTCTTACTCAAGGAGGTCATTTTATATGAAAACTTATATTACAAAATTCCACTTATTATGGAGAAAACATATCTTATGAAAGCTTGATATCAAATAAAAATTTATATCTTATAAAATCTCCATGCGGGAAAAATTAATATTAAGTGTTACTTTCTTACACTACATATTCATACACAATATCTTCTTACACATTGTCTATCTTAAAAAATTTCCTCTTATCATATGAAACTGGCATGTCTTACAAAATGGACTTGTATTATGAAAAATATATCTATATTACGAATTAAGGTATCTTATTAACATATTAATATTTTGATATCCATGTTTCTCTTATTAATAAATAAGATAATGAATACATAGTGGCGTTTTACTCTTTTAAAGTTAACTTTGGATCTTTTGAAGTAGTACGTAGTGAATTTTTTGATTCAACTCAAATATTCTGGAATTTTCTTGAATAATTCTAGAACCTATTCATATCAATTTTACATATTCCTAATTTCATAAAAAATATCCATACATAAATCAATGTATTTCCATATAGTGAAATATAATTTTTCATGGTTTAGTGCTTCATGGATAGATCTTCCCTACATAAGTCAGTTCCTTATTCAAGGTATAATAAATTTTTCAGGTTCTTCATAAGAAAAACTTCTTAAAAAATCATCTAAAATATACATGTATGGTATTCAATAAAACATGCAAGATTCAATGTTTTCTATTTATAGTGGAATCACCTCACACCTCTGAAACCCATACTGACAACACATCATCATCAAGGAAGTCTTCCTTCTTGAAAAAAATCAATTCTCATTTATGACCTTCATGTGGGTTATATCCAAATTTATAGGATCAAGGAGAATATTTTTGAATGATTCACATGACTTTTTATAATTTCTATATAGGAGAATTTTTTATGACATTATCACACACTGAGACCTTGAAATTCTTCCTCTAAGATTGTTATCTTCCATGAAATCAAACCAGAGTCCTGAAATAGTATGATGAATCCCATATGGACAGTTTGTTATTAATTTACCAAAAAAAATTATACAATAAACACATGGGTTTCTTCTCTCATTCATGGATGATACATGTATCTTTGATTGATTTCATGTGTTCCGATTATCATCATGAGTGGTCTATGTTCCTTTAAAGTGATGCTTAGGCCTTCCTTAGATGAGTTGAGTGAATCATTGATAATCTTGATCCTACATGTTGATCGGGATGTGATATTATAATTATATATTTATTCGTATTTTCTTTCCCTTAACACTTAAATAAGAACCAATAGTCCCCATTTAATCAGACACTACTCTAAATTGTCCAAAGATATGATTATATGACTGGTAGTTACACTTTTTTTGAATGAGAACTGATATATTCTTACACAACCCATTTGAAAAAAAATCACATGTAGTATAACACCCCTTGATTTTATGGTATGTATATTTGAAAATAAATTCAATTAATTCGATAGCTTCAATTTCATGCAACACTGAGTTTAACCGAACCATGAGAGACCATTAAATATTAACATGGCAATTCAAATCGTAATGAGACCATTAGGAATAGTAATGTGGCCATTAGAATAATAACCTCAACTATGAAAGTATAAACAAAATTTAGGTATCACATAATTGAAAATATGAGAGGTTTATATAATTAATGTAGTAAATTAATGTTTTAAAAATAATAACTTATGTTTTATTAATTTTGTGAAATGTAACTATTTATTTACAATTTTATAATTAATATGTTGATTTAAAATAAAATTTATTTCCCTAAAATTTATTTATAAATATTTTTTATAATTAACAGGAAATTTTATGATACCATTATTAAATTTACAAAGTGTCCTGGAATGGGTTATAATATTAAAATCTATATTTTTAAAATAAATAATGATTTTACATAAAAATAAAATTTATCACATTTAGAAAATTATTATCATAAAATTGAGTCCATTTCTGAAATATACATGTTAAAAATATTTTAGGATGAATTTTTGTTATTTTTTTAAAATAATTGATTTTTTTGGTGAATAGGGAAATATAATAATTTACGGTATTTATCATTTTAAGCCAAATACAAGAATTTGTAACTCATGGATGATGTAAGAAACCATTTTTTATAACCTAAATTCACTATTTATTGAAATTATTAAATATAATGAACACTATTGATAGTCTTCATCCAAAATAATAAATAGATGAATAAAATAATCAAAAACGCCCATCTCCACCTATATAAATACAACCCCTAACCCTCTTTCTCCTCACACATTCTAAGAAATGAATCATGTCTCAATTCTCCCCAAATATCCTCCAAAGAAACTTCCATACATCTGAGACCAATTTTTCTTACCAAAATATCTAATCCATTTTTCTTAATGTGGTTCTCAAGGAGATGATATTTGAGAGGTAAATACACCCTTCTTTCACTTCAATTTATTTTCTTTTCTTTTTTTCTCCTCATATCCACCATATAATGTTGAATTATAACTCTATTATGATATATATACTATAATTTTGTTGTTTTAATGGAATACTCATCATCAAATCTCTGGTCCCCTACTTTCAATTATGAAAATTAAAACATCACCCATGTGGTGTCAATTCACCGCCTTTGTGGACAATGAATTTTCATTTTTCAGTACTGCCTTCAAGTATGGTCATAAAACCATTTTTAATGTTAAAAAATAATATAATATTTGTATTAAAACTTTTTTAATGTTCTGTAACCTGTATATAAACAATATATTGATTAAAATGATACTAGTTCGTGATGGTCGCAAAAACCTCCAGAATAAACAAATAATTTTCCATTGACATTTTATCTAATGAATAATCTTCCTACAATATAATAAAATGATATATTATGACCATTTATAATCCTAGAATTATATTATTTTCATTATATTCCACTAATATAATTTTTATTCTATTTAAATTAAACTCTCATAATAATAGACAAGGGAACTGAACATAAAACCATGAAATGAACACTCCTTGGACAACCAAATTAAACATTCTAACTCATCATAATGGCCATAAATGAACTTAATAAAAATATATTAAATAAAATATGTGTTAAAGAGGTTATTTATAAAGTAACTATTGAATCTAATTTGATTATACATCACGTTAAGTACAAGTTAAGAATGATTTCGAACATAAGGTAAGGGGTTTCTCATGTCACATTTATTTCTATGGGATATATCTTATTCACTACTTATTTATTGTGTGTGGTTTATGTATACTACCCTTTAAATATATCATATCATGAATATATTTTTCTTAATGTTATAAAAATTTTCAATTGATTATTATTAATTTTATGGGTCACGTGATTTTATTTATTACAAGTGGTAAGTGACTTCATCACAATTTTCATTTCATTGAAACTTACTTGGTATTTTTCACCCAATAATTTTTATGTGGTGTATATATTACCCATTTGAGATAATTTTTCATTTAAAATTATATTTATCTTCAATATTCATATGTCTTGTATCATGTATATGATTATTTTCTAAGCTATATACCACTTTCACATATGGTGTTTTCATTAAATGTTGTTTTAAAAGGGGAAATATTGATAAATATATTTCCTCTACTCAATACTAATATTTTTATATGGAATATTTTTCATGAATTATATATGTGTATGAATACTTATTTTTAATTATAGTGATAGGTGGGGTCTGGCATTATATAACCCTTCAATGTGTCTACATGTCTCATGAGACAATACAGATAGATACAAACCCTTCATGCCATTTTCCATGAAGAATCAGATGGGTTTCTATCTACACACCTAAACCATATTGAGAATGGTATTTACTTTAGTGGTTAATGTTCTAGATACATGATATCTAATAAAAATGAATTTATTTCATTAATTATTTTGTTATTACAAGCCATGAGATTTTTACTGTGGAAAAATTTATAGATGCATTATCATTCTCATTTTATTCATTAAAAGGATTCTGTTTTTTAGTTATTTAAATTTTCATATTTATTATTCCATATTTATTATGCTTAACATATTATTTATTCAAGTTTATAATTTATATAACCCTTAATGATCATTTTGGCTAACCCTATTATTTTTTTTCCTTCCCTAGGTTATGAAGATGAAATCTTTGAAAAAGTGTCAAGGAAGTAGTCCATTTTTCTTTGTTTTCTTCAATGTTTGATTTAAAATGTCATAAGGGAACTGTGTATATATTGAGTTCTTGAAGACTATTAAACTGAATAATCCTTGGTGATGTGATCACTTTTATCTATTCCATTTCACTAAAATAACCAGCGACTTTCAGCTATTGGGATTGGGGTTCTTGTAGTTGGTATCAGAGCAGGTTTAGTAGAAACCATGGAAACTAGATGTTAAATAAATATGATAATTATTTTAATTTCAGATAGTGAATTTATGTGGCTCAATTTTCATGATGATTATGGGCTAAATTAGTGTGTTCCATTATTTAGTGATGTTTTCTAATAGAAGAAATGGAATAAATACCCACAAAAAATTTAGAGAGCTCCCCACTGAACAAGTCAACATAGTTTCTGTTGGAGCTGAGCAGATCAGGACCATATTAGGACATATTATTCAGGTTATAGAAAATAACCATACGATACCTATGTTATATAATTTTATGTGACAGAACTCCCCATATTTTATTTGTACTACTAATCCAATGTTATCTAGGAAATGGATCAATTCATATTAAAATATATTTATGGAATTGGGATGTGATGAAAAAGAAAATTTAGTGCTTGTGATATATTGCCTCAAGGCAGATGATGATCAATGGTGGTCATTAATCCAAAATACTAAGGAAGAAGATGAAATATAAGATAGATAATGGATAACTTTTAACGAAACATTGTTCGACAAATATTTCCCTCATGAGAAGGAAAATTAAATAAAGTGAAAATTTCATAGCTTAAATAAAATTAAGAAGAGATTGTTGAAGAATATTATGATACCTTCACAAGACTATCCAGGTACACTACAGACTACATAGGTGATTGATATAATAATATTGATCATTTCATTGATGTTCATATGCCAAGTCTCTAAAGGTATCTAAATTCTCAAACATTTTCATCAAAATATGAATTTGTATTTAGTGTCTTCAAAATAGAGAAGTAATTTTTGAGATCCTATATGTTCAAGGTAAATCAAGAGGTGAATCAGTCTTCTAATAACTAAGAGAAATTTAAACCATAAAATAATAATAGGGGAAAAGTAAATTCCCATTATGTGGAAATTATGTAAACAATCGTCGAGGGAAATTCTTGAAAGGCGTGAGAGTTTGTTATAAGTGTAGAGAGAAGGTTCATCGAGAAAATGAATGCAAGGTGAATAAATAAATAAATGATGTTCAATGCTTAAACTATAATGAAATGGGTAATTATTTAATACAATTTCCCAAGTGTCAAGGGAATATTACAAAGAATAGTCTTAAGGGAGATGGCTAAGCTTATAAAATAACCATAGCTGATGTATAAGTACCCAATGCTTTGTGGTGGGTACATTAATCCAATATTCAAATTTATTAAATGATTTAATTGATTTTGGATCACCTCACACTTTTATATCCATCTGTTCTCCAAAAAAATAGATATTTCCCTATTGATTTAAGAAGAGATTTATCATTAAAACTCATAAGGAAAGTCTCATTATAATAAAGATGTGTCAAGAAGTCTCAATCATGGCCTATAAATGTGTTTTATTTCCTAACCATATCATTATACCTATGGTTGAATTTGATATAAACTTCAGTATGGACTAGCTTTCAAAATATGATGCAAAAAGTTATTATAGGAACAAATAAATTACAATATGTGAGGAAGATATATAATTAATTATCTTTAGAGCTCAAAATTTATCATCTATATCTTATATAGATCCACCCCAATTAGTTCTTTTGTCATAAACAAACCAGTTTAAACCTTGAATCGGTCACTCGAGTCAATCTGTTTCATGGCCCGAAGGTCGTTCTCAATTCCCACAGGATGGAAGCACGTGTTGAGCATCAATAGAGAGAAAAGGGAATGATTTCACCCAATATTAATAAATAATTGTAATAACAGAAAGATAAATAGATCATAAAAAATAAATAAATAATCAACCGAACAACTTTTACAAAAAAAATGAAAATACAACACACTATACAACAAAACCCAAGATCGAACCTACCAACTCAACACCTCAATCTGATCCTATGGGTTACTCTCCGATACCAAATCCCACTATCAGCCACTACGATTGAAACCAAGCCAAGACATGTACCACAACCAAAAAAACAACAAATAACTATAGACTTGAGTATTAAAACATAGTAGGGGTTCCTGAAAAAATACATTCCCAATGAATTAACTTTAAATAAAAGTGACATAAATTTCAGATTTGAAATAAAATATATGAAAGTAATCTTTTTTCACATTTTCTAATTTAAAACCAAACACGTTCTATTTCCCTTTTTACCATTTAAAATCATGCATTTTACATGGAGTAACCATATTCATTTTAAAAAGAAAATGAAATATTCCACTTATAAGAGATAAAAAGTGTAAAAAATTTCAAAACCTTTTTCCATATACAATTGAAAACATTTTATCATTCTTGTAATAAATCCAAACTTCCCAAGAAGTAATCATGACAAACATAAATTAAGGGAAATGTTAAAATGTCATAGAATATAATCTAACGGATAGTGCATCACAATCATTCACCATAAGAAACTATGTTCCAATATACGTAGATGAACATAGGAGCTCCCAAATAATCCACAACATACTAATACATGTTGAATCATCCCAGAAATCATGAATCACATAAAGACATCAGTAACACCCACTCATTATCATATATTCCAGATATAGTATATACCTATGGGTAACTATCCCATAGAAATTAAACTCAATATATCCCCCTACAATGGGCCATTAGCTAGTTTGTAACCTAAGATAGTGCAGCAATCGTTATCATAAAATTCGCTCACTATGACAGGTTCCCATGTCAAGATGTAACATTTGGGGATCCAACAAATTCAAACCAGGAATCAAGTCATATACACACATATATAATAACAATTCACACAAAAGGAATCCCCCAAATCACAAAAAGGATTAATCTCTTTCAATAACAAATAACCCCCAAAGGAGTCGACACTGAGGATCTCCCATTCTTCTCAAAGAAAAAGGGTCACAAAGATTCCACTGTGATGAAATCCCATCCATTCACTTAAATTTATCTAAACGATCCCATGGTGATGACATCACATCCATTTAATATAAAATAAGGAAAGAGAATTACCTAAAGAGAGTTTTAATGATAAACATTTTCACCATCTTTACAAAGTTCCAAACAGACCTGAAGAATCTTTTTCAAAAGAATCAAAACTACCTTTACAAAAATGTAAAAAGCACCATTATACATTCCCAACTATTTGGAAAAAAACAATTTAAACACTAGCATCACATTTTCAAACTAAATCCACTTTCATAAAAAATTTATAAATGGGCCATGCATCTCCAACACATTCCAAACCATTTTCAAAATCCTATTACATGATAATTTTGAACTCAAAACCACATGTAAATACTATTCAAGAAACCAAAACTATAATTTCATATTCCACTATACATTTAAAAATCCAAAACATTCTTTATATGTCAAAAATCACTCAGAAAATCCAACTGGTCCTTGCTTCAAACACTCGGTGTGCATTATTTGACAAAAAAATCATTTATCAAAAAAAAATCAAAAAAATCAACACCAAATAAATATTATAAGGATCACATATCAAAAATTAAAATATTAGAGAGGTAATAAAATAATGAATCCAATTATTTGAAAATTTAACGGCAAGTGCCATGGGAAACGTACCTTAAAATCACGAAGCATCAACATATCACACCTAAAACCACCATATGAAGGATCGAAGATCCAAGATTGACCAATATAAACAATGAAAAGAAAAACTAAAATAAAAAAATAAGGTGAAAAATCATCCCTAGGTCCAAATGACCATGGTAGAACATAAAAAGATAATAAAGTGGAAGGAGAAGGGAGAGGGAGAAGAAGATAGGAGATTTCCTTGAGAAATCACCCATAACTCTTAAAGAAAACCATAGAGCAACACCAATAGAAGAATGATGAGGATTTACTAAAAAATAAGGATATTCTATAAGAATTTATGAACCAAAATGAGGTTTAAATGGGTGTATTTGGGCAAAAATTGATGATAAAAAAATAAAATGTCACAGTTTTTTAGTTTTAGGCAGCTCGAATTGTTTGAACACACTGTTTGGTAAACAGTGCACCAATTGTGTGAGATATTTATTCCTCAACAAATAACCTCCCCACATGCTTAAAAATAGTTTTTATGACCATACATATTCCATGCACACTCAACTAGTGTAACCCTAAGACTTGCACTATTTCCTAGGCTAAGCCGCACAGTTTCCTCAAAACATGTGCAAACCGTGCGCCACCTGCAGTTAAGCCCAAACACCCAACTCTTCAACTAAAACTCAAAAATGAAGATACTGAATAAATTAATGACCATATATATACAAAATATCAGTTAAAAAATAATCATGTCATTCTTGGAACTCGAGAGAAAAATCGAGATCAAAAAATGTACCGGACCAAATAGAGAAAATAAAAAGTCAGGTGCAATAATTCTCCCCACCATAATGCTTTATTCCCCTATAAATCCACAAAATATTCCAGTTGATTGATCAAATACTAAGTATTTCCATAACCACATGATCTAACCTCTCAAACAAAGAAAACCCCAACAACTACTAAACCAAACTTACACCTCTTTCCAAAAAAAACTTAAACCATATCATCCACATGGGAGGCCAGAATGGACTCCCCACCTTTACAAAACAAATAGGATAGATCAATTCCAACAGAATTCTCAATGATACCTCATGGTGGGTCTCTCCACCCATATTAACCAACTATCTTGAACTAATAAAACATTCCAACATAGAAAACACTACATAATAAAACACAAGAACTATCCCCTATAGTGCAACCTCCCAAACTGCAATGGTCCCTACCGAAAGAACTCTCTACAAATAGTATCCCAACTAGGATAAGTAAAATATATAGCAAGAATATTTAGACCACACACTCCCCATAATAGGAGACAAGAGATGATCCAAATATCCCCACACTAATCAAAATAATCCCACCACAAGGGTGAATACAAGAGCTGCAGTAGGGAACCTTAAACTGTCACCATTCCCATACTAATGAAAAAAGCTAAAACAAGGTTCCCCACACCCGTTTGATTCCTCACTATGTTCTAGCTTCACTCATGGGCCAATGGTTATATCCCTTATGATTGAAGGATCTCTTTCCTCGCATTCGGGAGCAGAAGATCCCCAGTTAGAACTCCTTCTTTCCCCCAGAACAAGGGTTTCATAAGATAGACACTCAACTTTTTCCACCTCATAAGAAAAACAAAAAAAATGAGACACAAAGAATAATACACTTCCACTTAGGAGGGAAAAATTATAACTTTTGAAAGATATAAGTGCTTCCATTATAACATAATTTCTCTAGAAATTCAAAAATGTAACGACCCAAACATTTATTAATGAAAATTCCACTTGATTTCATTAAATACCTTACAATATAAAATGGTTATATAAAACATATTCACTTCCTTAGTTTTATGTTTTTAGATTTTAAAATAAGATTATTAATTTTTAATGTTGCTAATATATCTGTTGAACTGTGATCATATGATTATTATAAATAAAAGACTCTAACAAATCCAATTTACCGAGACAAAGGAAGTGATGGCCCCATCTAGTAGAACTGCTCCATACGAAGCCCCTTTCTCAGAGATCATAAATAAGGTAGCATCATTGGGATTTTTTCTTGACCAAGGCCGAGCCATGATTCAACATATTAAGCTTTAACGTAACCACCTACAAGAGAAGTGGATGTTAATAGAGATTACCACTTGAGTGATGTTATCTGAGTCGCCCAAAGTGTTTATCACAATTGAACACCTTATCCATGGGTCTTATATAGGTGTTATAAGGATTTATCTAACAATATCATATCACTATAATTATGTGTATAATTTTTTTATAAAGAATATACATTCATTTTATTACTATTATTTTGTAAATGGTTTTTAAAGCACAAATAGTATTTTCAGTTAACATTTAAATTCAATTAAGAAATCCATTTTTCTATATTAATTGATATTTGAATTAAATAATGTTTTAATAAAAAGTTTTTAATAAATTATTTTTTATTAAATATAAATGATCATATGATATTTATGAATAAAATTGTAATTTTTATTAAGGTTTGAAAGATTTTTTTATCAAAACCCAAGAATTTTCGATAAATGTCAGTTTTTAATTTAAAAGTAAAAATTCACATATTTATAAAATTATTAGATAAAATGAATTTTATTTTTTGATTTAGTATTTTGAAATTATCTAATGGTTAATTTTTCATAATTTACTAAGACATTCGAATTTTTTGGTAAAAATTAAATATTGTTTTAATTATATAATGTGATTTATGACATCATAATGAACAAATATGGATGTAATAAAATACTATAAAAGTATTTCCCAGACAATATATATTTTACCTTTAAAATAATGTGATTTTATATTTTTTTATTAATTTTATGGTGCCCTAGTTGACCCTCCATGACTTATAAAATATTTTTACATTTTAAAATGATTTCCTTGATAGTGTAACTCGCCTCCACATAATCAAGTCTAATATTTTAAAGAGTTTAGCCACTGGATTTATAAAATATTTTTTTACACCCCCCTTTGGAAAAAGCCATGGGAAAAATCATGGGTTGGTTTTTGGTTTTGAATATTTAATTATATTGATTCCAAAACCTAAGTTTGTGAAATATTAAAGAATTCCCCTCTCTTTTCCTATATAAACCCACCCAAGATCTCATTTCTATTCACTAAAAACCCATAGAGAACTTCCCTATTCTAACCTCCTTTATATATAATCCTCACAGGATTCCCCAATCTCACAAGAAGCCTCTACCAATCCTCTCTCAATCCTTTGGGATCACACTTCCAAGTAAGGGATCCTCACTTTCCTTTCTTCCTTATTTATGTCCATGTTTCCTTATATTGTGATGCCACTATTATTTTCAATTAAAAATGTTGGGGCATGATTTTTCCCCTCCCCTATACTTCCCTAATTATGTTTTAATGATGATATACCCCTTTCTCTCTCATTAATTCCACCCATGTACACTCGTTACAATGCCGAAATTCCATAAGGGATTTCTTCCTTTCTATTTTTTGTCCAAGTTTATTTATGTTGATATACCCATTTATTTTTCAATTATAAATGTTTAGATATGGTTTTTAACCTCCCCTTACTTCCCTCCTTATATTTTAATGATGATATACCTTTTTATCTCTCATTAATCCCTCTTATGTACACCTGTTGCCAATCCAAAAGTTCGTCAGATTTATTCCATTACTCCCCTTTCTTCAAGTTTATTTATTATGTTACGCCTTCTTTTTACAAATTAGAAGTGTTAGGAAATTTATCTATATTACATACATACTTTACATTTTGTGTACATACGATGAGATACCCATTTCTCTCACATCAACCATTTTTATGGATTGTTTTGTCACGCTGTTATGCTGTCAAAATTACACCGCAATTTTCCAAGACAAAAATCATCATGTAGTGAATACCATACCCATTTCTTTATAAATGGTATTAACCTTTATGTAAATATACATATTTAATGTTACTTACCTGTATTTATTCCACATTCGCTAGTCCTGGAATAACTTATGATATTTAACAAATCCATGTTGTATGATCTATGTGGCACATTTATGCATGAAATTGAATGATTAAGGAGTGTGTGCCCTGATTGTGCTCCAATGCATTGGGAAAAGATTAGTATCATGATACTTAATGTGAAATTATGTTTTAAACTTTCTAATTCATGTTCAATAAGGGTTTACTCATGCTCCATGTGTAATGAGACTTAGCTAATGCTAATATCATCTTAAATGTTCTCTCCACATTTCCAAGTTATGATAATCATGATATATAATACCTTTATGTTCAGGTTTCTCTAATGCTACATTGATATGACTATTGAATAGAATGTATTTCATAATTCATGTTATGCCTTGTTTACTCACATAATGGCCTTTATAGATCACCCTTTTTTATATATGTCCTCAGAATATCTCATGCAATGCTAAGTAAAAAAGAATGTTGTGGTTATGTAAAAAAAGTTTTCAATAAAGATGTTGTATTTTATGCCTTAAGTTTTCATGTAATGTTCCTAATTTCCCAAGACACTAGTCCTCCTGATCCTCATATTTGTCTTAAGTGCAATTTTATGAAATTAATCATGTTTAAATATGTAATAATGATCAGGGCTGTTATAAAAACATCCACTTTTATATTTTCAAGAGAACATGATATTGAAAAAAATCACAAGGCACGACCACCATAACAAAAAGAAACACTTCAATAGAAAGGGAGATTAAACTAGTCCCCAAAAACACACTACTATTGTGAATCATATCCAAATTGCTTCAAGGAAACACCCAGAAAAAAATATTTCAAGGAACTTAGGAGTATACAAGCATGGCATGTATTCAGAACATTCAAACACTAAGACTTATAATGATCTAACTTGTCGCAATGATGACCCACCATGATCCTGCTCTCAGAAGAAGCTAAAGAAAGATCAATAGGTCTTTTAATTCGATAACCTGCATGAAAATCCTTTATCTTCTTCCCCATCTCCTTATTGGAATAAAATTCACCACTTTTAGAGATTGGAGGAAGATTATCTTCGGCAATAACTCCTACTAGAACAACCTCAACAAGAGAATCTTGACTCACCACATTGTAAAAGGAAGTTAAACTGAATTATAACACCTTGGACCATAGGTCAGGAAAAATCCCAAAATTAAAATGTAGGCCCTTTAAGGAATATTCTATGGATTACTCTAGAGTTTATGGAAAAAAATAAAAAACAATTATGGAAGTACTCCTAAACTTGTCTATCACCTAAATATAAACAACACATCTCCGTCCCCTTTATCACCCTTACTATCTCAGAGAACAACTGACGAAATAATGAAGCCTTAAAGAACTCCCAGGTGAGATCTTCTAGAGTATTTTTTGAGAGACATACTTCCACCACTTCCATGTCATTAATTAAAGAATTAATTTAGAAAAATTCACATTCAATGACCAAGAAAACTCAAGGAAATTAAAGTTTCTCTCAATATTCTACATCCACTCTTCTAATTCAGGATGACCCTCTTGACCACAACAGAGAGGTGGATTTAACTTTTGAAACTCAGGAATGAAATCCTTAGGTTGATCAACTGGAGGATATACCAACAGTGAACCACTCATGGCCACACTTTATATATCCCTAAAATATTTATGAGGGAGAACACTAACCAACAAGAAAACCAAAATCTCAATCAAAACCAACTCATTAATAAGATTTTTCAAGCTCAAACACCGCGTAAACAACACCCCCAAAACATGGTAAAACTGGAAAAACAACCATTGGCTATCAAAACATCTAAAATTACCTCTTTAAACAGTTTTTAAAAGGAAACAAACTTGTTGGATTTACATACTCAATAATTGTATCCCATTGATCCTTACACATGCACATTATAATGCCACCTCGAGCACCCATCAACTTATGCCATTCAGTGCACTCATCCACCCACTTATCCACATATATTATTCATGTCAGAAACCATTAAAATAAAAAAGGTCAAACCAAACAATTCCATTACCCAAAAAAATCATTCCACCCAATTTTCCACACTTTCAATCCACTTTACATTTCAAATTTCACAAATCTTTTCAAAATGAAACTAACCATTCAATAAAAATATATTTTCAAACTTTGCACTTCAAGCTATTTCTAAACGTAAATCTCATTAGTCCCCTTAAAAATATTTTCCACTTCTCAAGAAATATCATTCCATCATAAAAAATTTGATTAAAACTCATTCCTTCTCATTTAAAAGAAACATATACACCCTCTTTAAAAAAATCTATTTTACAAAAAAAAATCAGTAAACACCAAATTTTGACTGTAAAAATTCATTTTTCAAAATCATTCTTCAAAATGATTCTAAAAACTCATTATATATTTTTTCCCAGAACCCAACCATTATCACCAAAATACCATTTTCACAATTACAAAACCAGATTTTTCAAAACGATTTTTAGAGTCAAGGAAGACAAAAAATATCTCACAAGGGAGAAACTAGTGGTGATGAGAGACTTGGAAATATGGTTTTCGACCATATTCCAAACACACCACCATCACAGAGAGTATTCAATGACTATGTCCCTAGCTCCATGTGGATTTCCAGGACCTGCGAACTCACTCAAACCATTGTCCCAACATCATTTTTATATCTGAAGCAAAAAAATAAACCAAAATAATCAAAGAAACCAAAAGAAACATGAAATTCTTCAGTAATTCATGGTTCGGTTCAAAATGTATTGGCCAAAAACTACCCCAGACTCGAACCCTAAGCTTTTATAGTCCTACTCCATCCACAATGACAACCCAAATAACATAGGGTGATCTAAAAAATATGTCCTACACATAACCAACTAACACTATTTTTTCCTGAACCAACCCAGGTCTACCCCGAACCGGTCACCTAAGTTGATCTGTTTCATGGCACGAAGGGCGTTCCTAGTACCCCTAGGATGGAAACTAGTTTTAGGCATCAACAAAGAGAGAAATAAAATTATTTATCCCAATATAAATTAATAAAATAAATTGATTTAAGATAAACAGAGTAGCCCAAATATAAAAATAATCTACATAATAACTTTTACCACAATATCGAAAATACAAAAAACTAAACAACAAAAACCCAAGCCAGAACCTACCAACACAACACCTCCACGTAACCCCAATGGTTACTCTCTGATACTAAAACCAACCATCACCCACGGCGATCGAAACCAACCCAAGACCTTCACCACAAGCTAAAAATAATGAAGAAATATAGGCATGAGTATTAAAATTCAATAGGAGTGTCTGAAAAAATCTATTACCAATGCACTTCCTATAAATAAAAGAAACATCAATTTCATGTTTGAAATATAATATATAATAGAAATATTTTTCACACATTTTCCACTTTAAAACCAAACATTATCCATTTCCATTTTTACCTTTTAACACACTCTTTTCCAGGGAGGAACCTTATTCATTTTTAAATGAAAAAGGTAAAATTCCACTTATAAGAGAGAAATAGTGTAAAACATTTCCAAAATAATTTCCCAAAAACACTGGAAAACAAGTTTTCATTTTTAGTATAAATCCACACTTATCAAGACGTAAGCACAAAAATCATATAACAAGGGCAATGGTAAAATATCACACAATAGAATATAACTAAAAATGCATCACAATCATTCACCATAGGAAATGAAGTGACAATAGACATGTGTGAACCTAGTAGATCGTGAGTAATCCATAACATACTATTACGTGTTGAATCATCCCGGAAAGCAAGCCTCACTCGATGATGTAATTGACTCCACCACATGATTGGACATCCCCTACATGGTACAGACCGAGGGGCACTATCCCAAAACTATAAAACTCAATATATCCCCCAAATATGGGCCACTATCCTATGCGTAACCTAATCAAGTGTATAAATAATTCTAAAAAAATAACTCACCATGTCGGGTTCCCATATTAAGATGTAAACTATGGTGATCTAATGGATTGAAACTGAGAATAAAATCATATTTACATACATATATATATATATATATATATTTAATAATTCACATAGTAGGAATTGCCTGATTCACCCCATGGATTAATCTCTTACCACAGCATATATATCCCAAAGGAGACCACATAGAGGATCTCCCAATTTTCTTAAAGAAAATCAGTTAGAAGGAGTCCACAGTGAGGACATCCCACCCATTCATATAAATGGATCACAAGTATTCCACAACGAGCATATCCAATCCATTTAATATAAAATAAGGAAATAGAATTACCCAAAGATAGTTTTCATCATAAACATTTTCTCCAACTTCACAAAGTGTAAAATGGGCCTCAAGCATCCTTTTTCAAATAATTGACACTAACATTCAAAAAGGGTAGAAAACACAATTTTATATTCACAACCATTCAGTAGAAATTCAATTTAAACACTAGCATCATATTTTCAAACCGAATCCACTTTCATAAAAATTTCAAAATTGGCCATCCACCTCCAACACATGCCAAACCATTTTCAAAATCCAAATACACACTAAATTTCAACTCAAAACCACTTGTAAAACACATTCAAGAAACTCAAACAATTATTTCATATAAAACTACGCATTTAAAAATACAAACCATGCTTTAGATATAAAAAATCACTCACAAAAGCCAACTAGTAATTCCACCAAACACTTGGTGTGCAATATTTGACAAAAAAATCATTTATCAGAAAACCAGAAATAAATCACCACATATCAAACCAAAAAATATTCCAAGGATCACATGTCAGCATTTAACATATTAGGGAAGAGATAAAATCATGGAACCAACGATTCTAAAATTTATCGTAAAGTGAAAAGGGAAACCTACCTCAAAATCACAGTGCTTCAATAGTGCACAAACGAAACCACCATACGAAGGATACAAGATCAAAGATCGACCAATATAAAGCATAAAATGAAAAAAAACCATTAAATAAGGGGAAACATAAAACCTAGGTGCACATGACCATGGGATAATAGAAACACAAAATAAAGTGGAAGGATAAGGGATAGGGAGAAGAAGATAGGATATTACCATAAGAAATCACCCATAACTGTTGACAAAATCCATAAATCCACACTAAGGGAAGGAGGAGGAGACTTGAAGAACCAAGGAGGGGCCACCCTAGGGTTGTACAAATGAAAATTAAGGAGAAATGGGTATATTGGGGATAAAAAAACTAAGAGGGAAAAAATAGAATTTCACAATTTTTAAGTTCGAGGAAGCTCCTAGAGTTTGGTTGCATGGTTCGGTAAACCATGTGCCAACTACATGAGATTATTATCCCTTGATATAGAAAATCCCCACATGTTTAACACATAGTGTTTCTAACCTTGTGTAGGTTGTTCACCCTAGACCATAAGAAACCCAAGACCCACATGGTTTATTGGCCTAGGCCGCACGGTTTCCTCTAACTGTGCACAAACCATGTGTCTCCTATTGTTAAGCCGAAAAAAACCCTACTCTTCAACCAAAACTCCAGGATGAGTCTATTTAATAACCTTTGGACTAGAGATAAAAAAATGACACATAAAAATTTAAACCCATCACTACCAAAACTCAAGAGAAAATTAAGATCCAAAAAATGAACCGGAACAAAGGGAGAAAATAAAAACACAGGTGTGATATCTGCTAAATGAAACTCTTGTGGAGGAAGAGAAAACATCATATAGAGATGATAAAAGTAATCTTCAAATTTATAATGTACCAATTCAATTGGAATACATTGAGTTATTTCCTTAGGTATTACCTGGACACCCCCTAGAGTGTAAAGTTGAGTTTACCATTAATTTGATCCCTAATGAAAGAACAATATCATACCCTCATTATAGAATGACCATTGTGTAATTGGTGGAGAGGAAGAAACAACTAGAGGAGTTGAGTAATAAGGAATTTATTCTATCTAGTGTTTCTCCATCAGTATCCAAATTTCTATTTGTTAAGAATAAATATAGATCCATGATGCTGTTCATCAACTATAGAGAAATAACTACTATAATAATAAATAAAAATAATTATTTTCCTCACATTGATGAATTATTTGATCTACTTCATAGAGCTAAATATTTTTTGAAGAATCAAATTTGTTTTGTGTATCCTAAAATGTGAGTAAATATGGAAGATATTCTGAAGAAAAAATTTTATATGAGGTGTGGACATTATAAGTTTACAGTGATGCCATTTGGATTGACTAATGTACCCTTGATTTTTATAGATATGATGAACTGAATATTCAAGGATTGTCTTGATGTTTTTATTTGTGTATTTATTGATGATATTCTAGTGTATTTTAAAACCTATTAAGATAATGATATTCACTTTTGAATCATTATTGAGACTCTCATGTCGGAAGAGTTATATGGAAAATTTAGAATGTGGGAATTTTGGACTCAGGAAATTTCTTTACTTGACCAAATTTTCTCAAAGGATAGAATTTTATTTGATCCTGTAAATAAAAAGAAAATCCAAGAGCGGACTACACCAACGAACGTAACTGAGGTACATAGCTTTATTGGTTTATAAGGTTACTTTAGGCATTTTGTTAACAATTCTATCCAGTTGTATAATCCATTAACCAAAATCACACGTAAAGGGGTTAAGTTCATATGGAAGAAAGAATGTGTAGATAGTTTTGAAAAATTTAAGAGAATATGATTAAAGGATATAATATAGTCTCAACCATCATGAAATGATGGTTTTTGGATTTATAGTGATTCTTTTAAGAAAGGACGAGATTTTTTCCTTATGAAAAAATTATGGAATTTCATATGTATTAAGGTAGTTGTAGATTCTTGAAAAAAAATTATCCAACTCATGATCTTGAATTTGCAGCCATAATATTTTCTCTAAAGATATGGTGAAACTATCTATATGGTGAAATATTTTAGATATATATAGATCACAATAGATTGAATTACATATTTACATTGAAATAACTCAACACAAGGAAAAGACAATGGCTCGAGTTACTCAAAAATTATGATTTATCAATACACTACCACCCTGGAAAAGAATATAAGGTAGAAAATACATTCAATGGGAAAGATAATGGACTTCTAACCAAAATTGTTTTGGTAAAGATATTATATTAATGTATTTAGTAAATATGGATATGGTAATTTTTATGGGGAAATGTCACTACTTTTTCTACAGATTCTGAAACCATATTTATTGGAAAAGCTAAAAATCTCTAAATCTGATGATGAGAATTTTCAAAAGAAAATTCAAGCCATTAAGGAAGGAATACTCGAAGACTTCATGTATTATTGCAGAATTATAAAATTTGGAAAGAGGTTATGTGTTCCATCAATACCTCATCTAAAAAGGGAACTAATATATAATTATCATATCTCAAATTTCTCTATAAACCCTAGTAATACCAAGCTCTATTGAGATCTAAAGGTACATTTTTCTAGGTTCACATGAAGCAGGAAATTTCAAACTCTGTTTCAAGATGCCGAGATTTTCAACAAGTGAATGCTGATAGAAAACATCATAGGTGAGTCATGAAAACTATAAATATTTCTATGTGGAAGTGGGATGAAATTACGATGGACTTTGTCCCAAGACTACTGAGGACACCTAGAAGGAATGATGTGATATAGGTTATTGTTGATAATCTTACAAAATTGGTACATTTTATTTTCTAAAATATAATATTTACCACTTGGGTTCCTAAAAAGGCTCTATATTAATGAAGTTGTAAGACATCATGGTGCAGCTCTATCGATTGTGTCTGATCGTGATCACCATTTTACATAAAATTTTTGGAATAGTATTTAGAAGAAATTGCATATTGTGCTTCATTTGAGTACTGGTTATCACCCTCAAATCTATAGACTGTCTGAAAGGAATACTAAAATAGTATAAAACAACTTTAGATCATTCTCACTTGACTTTCAAGATATGGGAGATCAATATTTTCCTTTGTTGAAGTTTTAATAATGTATTAGTTTTCATTCAAGTCTACAAATCGTGCCATATGAGGATTTATATGTCATGAGATTTTGTTCTCCAACTTGTTGGGATAAATTTGATGGGTGGAAATTTTGGGGAACAGAACTTATTAAAGAAACAATGAAAATGTTCGAGACTATTCAGGATCATATTGAAGTATCCCAAATTAGGAAAAATAGTTATGGTGACAATAAGTGAAAGGATATAGAATTTCAAGTGGGTGATCATGTCTTTTTAAAAGTATCAACATTGAAGGGTGTCATAAGGTTTGATAAGAAAGGGAAATTGATACCCATACACATCAAGCAATTTGAAATTTTGGAAATAATTGGATCTCTATATTACCAATTAGAAATTACACTATGTCTCTCCAAAGATCATCATGTGTTCTATATATCATTGTTAAAAAAAGTACATTCAAGACCCAGCACATGTACTCGCCTATGAAGAAATATAACTAGAACCTGATTTTTCTTACTAGGAAGAGCCAATAAATATTTTTGAAACATGATAGAATGTATTGATAAATCAAATGACTTTATTGGTAAAAGTTATTTTACGAAACCATAAAATAGATGAAGTAAAGTCGGAACCTGGTGATGTTATGAAGAAAAACCACCTACATCTATTTAGAAGAAAATTTTCATGAAAATTTTCATGTTTTAAATTTTAAAAGGAGGGAAAAATATAACATCCCAAGACATTATAGAATTTATCTTATTAAATAAATCCAATTTATTTCATAACTTAAGTTTCATGCAACACCAAGATTAAACAAACCATGAGATACCATTAAATATTAACATGGCCATTGGAATAGTAACGACACTGTCAGGAATAGTACTATGTTGATTTGAATAATAACCTCACCTATGAAAGTATAAATAAAATTTAGGTATCTCATAAATGAAAATATGACTTATATATATCATTTAATAAGTAAATAAATTTTTTAAACATTATAAATTGAGTGTTGGTATTCTTGTGAAACTTAAGTGTTTATCTACAATTTTATAATTAATATAATGATTTAAAAGATACTTTTTTTTCATAAAATAGATTAAAAATTAACATTTTATTTTATTATAATAATAATTCAATTTAATGAGAGCACAATTAATTTTTCAAATTGTGTTAAAATAAGTTATAATATTAAAATCTATATTTTTCAAATAAATGATGATTTCATTTAAAAATTAGATTTATCATATTTAGAAAATTATTTCCATAAAATAGAGTCTATTTTTAAAATCTAAATATCAAAAAATGTTTCGTTTATTTTTTGGGGATTTTTCTAAAATAGTTGATTTTTTTTTAATAATGAAATATGGTAATTTATATTATTTAATATTTAAGGGAAAATTAATGAATTTTTGAGTCATGGATGTTATAAGAAATCATTATTTAGAACCCTCCTGCACTAGTTACTATACTTAGTCACAATAATCAACACTATTGATAGTCTTGGCCAAATATAATTAATAAAATAATTAAACAATCAAAAACATCCCTCTCCTCCCATTATAAATATCATCCTTCACCGCCCCTTTATCCTCAAACCTTTTAAGACTTGATGATTTTTTAAATTTTACTGAAATACCTCCCCAAACCTCTTTCACATGTCCAAGACCTCATGGTCTTACCAAAATACCAAACCCAATTGTCTTAAGGAGGTTCCCAAGGAGACGATATTCAAGAGGTAAAATCCAACTTCTATCTCTTTTAATTTCCTCTCTTTTCTTATCCTATCCTAACCTCACATATACAAAGTTTATTGGTAACTCAAGTTTTATATATATACTATTATTTTATTTTTTTTAATGGAATAATCATCATCAAATATTTTCTCCTCTCCTTTTAATTATGAAAATGAAAACATCGTATGCGAGGTCTCGATTCACTGCCTTCATAGATGAAAACTTTTCATTTTTAATTACCACATTCAAGGATATTAATAAAACCATTTTTAAGGTTAAAAATTTATAATATTTTTATTACAACTTATTTAATGTTATAGGATCTGTATATAAATATAATATTAAATTAAATGATACTAGTTCATGATGGTTATAAAAACTGCCAAAATAAACTAGTAATTTTTCATTAACATTTTATCTAATGAATCAACCTTACATAATATTACCAAATGATATATAAGAAAAAATTAAAATAATATAAGTATATTAAGATAATTCCATTCCATTTATAGGGTTTTTCATCCTTTTAAAAATAACTCTAGTAATTCTACACAAAGGAACCGACCATAAAACCATGAAATTAACTCTCTCTAAAAAAAATTAAACATTATAAATCATTAGAATAGACATAAATAAAATAAAAAAAATTATAATATATAAAATATATGATTAATAGATTATTTATTAAGTAATTTATGAGTCTAATTTGACTATCTATGACATTATGTACAGTTACAGAATGCTTTCAGACATAAGGTAAGGGGTCTCTATTCTCAATTTTATTTCTATGAGATATGTCTTATTCACCACATATTCCTTGTGTGTGGTGTATGTATACGAACCTTTTGATATATCATAACATGAATCTGTTAATATACATGGTATAAAATATTTCATTTAATGATTTTTAATTTTATGGCGAATACAATTTGACTGATTACAAGTGGTAAGGGACTTCATCACAATTTCCATTTTAATTAGACTTACTTGGTATTTTGCACCTAAAAATTTTTATGTGGTTTATCTACTAGCCCTTTGAGATCATTTTTCATTTTAAATTATATTTCTCCTAAATATATATATTTTTTGTGTCATGTAAATAATTATTGTCTAATCCATGTACCTTTTTTACATATAGTGTTTACATTGAATATTGTTTTAAATGGAGAAATATTAATAAATTTGTATCCACTACTCAATAAAGATATTTAAATAAATAATATTTTTAATTAATAAAATATATGTATAAATAATTTTTTGGACTTTTAGTGATGGGTGGGGCCCATCACAATATACCCCCTTGATGCATCTATGGGTCTCATGAGATAAAATAGTTAGTGACAAACCCTTTGTTTTTTTCTATGAAGAATCAGATGGGTTTCTATGAAAAGACATAAACCATATTACGAATGGTATTTAAGGTAGTGATTCAGGTTCCAAATACATGATATCTAATAATAAATCATTTCATTAATCCATTCTTTAGTTATTACTATCCCTAATATTTTCACTATGAAAAAATATATTGATGCATTTTCATTCTATGTTTATTGATTCAATGGAATGTGTTTTTAGTTATTTACTTTTCTATATTTATTATGCCTTATCGATTATTCTTCAACAATTATTGATTCAAGTGTATACTATACATAACATTTACTGAGCATTTGATCCCACCATTTTATTTTTTTTCTTTTCTCAAGTTATGAAGATGAAATATTTGAATAATTATCATGGAAGAAGTTAATTTTCCTTACTTATATTTTATATTTAATTACCAATGTAATATGGGAAACATGTATATATATAATTATTAAATAATACTAAACTAATCAATCCCTAGTGAAGATATCTCTTGAATCTATTCTATGTTAATAAAATATTCACCGACTCTATGCTACTGGGGTAAGGGTTATTACATATAGGAAATTTGGTCCTTATCTTCTATAGTAAATGAAAAAAATCATATTATATTAGGTTCTTGGGGGAATAATTACATTCAAAGACACAAAAATTGCACACACACATAGTCCTGAAAGACGGTTCGTATCCCCCCCAAGGGATAACCCACCCAACCAACCACAATATTACATTATATATATTTGTGTATACGGCCTAGTGGGCATAAATCCCATTACATAGTTCATTAGCCCACCATTTTATTTTCTAAAGGCCTATAATGCATCATGACTGAATCATCACATGGAAATCAACTCCAAATATTTTTTTCTCATTTTCACATATATAAATAATTAAACACTAAAATAAACAATTTAGATAGTTTAAAATTGATCCAATATTATTCCAATATATTAAAATATTATTTATTCCCTAATTTTAATATAATATATGGGTAATTCCAAGTAATATTCATAGAAAAGAAAATTTGAAATAAATTTATTTATCACTCCCCATACTTAAGGTATTCCATGTCCTTAGTGAATCAGTCTCAATAGAAATTTCACTAAAAATTCATTTCATCTCATGATCAAGACCCTAGTAAATAAATGTTAATTGACAACAATTTATTTGAATCCAAATGTAATCATGAAAATAAATTCTAAATCCCTCTAAATCAAGATCCTCATACAACTTCTCATGCTCATTTCTAATGATTCATAACTATACATTGAGAATATTTCTTTATTTACCTATAGTTCCATTAGGTTCATCATTCATCTTTTATTTTATATATATTAATAAGCCAGAAATTTTCAAAACATATTTTTTCCCACATACATTTTTTGTGTATAACAATAATTTATGAATTGAGTATAGAAAATTTTGAACTAATTCATTCCAAATACCAAAAAAACCTTGGTATTATTTTTGATAACCAAATTTTGGAACCTACATTTGAAAATTGATGCTTAGACTACTTCTTACTCTTATTTATAAATTTTTTCTTTTCAAACTAATAAACATTATGCATATATATATTTAGATATTCAAATTTTTCTACTAGATGCTAAAGATAATCTAATTAAAACTACTAAAACATTAATGTCTAGGGTAAATCATTTAAGTGATTTAATTGTCTATAAACTAGTTTACCTTTTCTTAAGTTCAAAAATTCAATGTATCCTTCGAAAATTTAATTCACATAAATCTTACTCAATTAAAACTCAATGACAATGTATGTTAAATAAGGGACTTAATATAACAACCCAAACATTCATTAATGTAAATTCCTATTGATCTAATTAAATGTATTATTATGGTCATATAAAATGTGAACTTAATTGGTTTTATGTTTCTATATTTTAAAATACCATTATGATTTGTGACCATTTATAATATAGTCTTTGAATAATGATCACATGATTCGTATAAATATATGCCTTTAAAAAATCCATTATACTCGGAAAAAGGAAGCGATGGCCTCATCCAGTAGACTTTCCCCAAATGAAGCCCATTTGTCAGAGATCAGAAAGAAAGTGGTGTCATTGGGATTCACTCTTGACCAAGCCTAATCTGATCTTGAATATTTTAAGATTGATCATAACTGACTAAGGGAGAAGTGCAAGTTAATATAAATTACCACCCGAGTGATGTTATGTGAGCCACCCCAAGAGTCTGTCACCATCGCACACCTTACCCTTCAGTCATATGTGGGTGTTATAAGTGTTTATGTAAAAAGACCCTATCCCTATGATTATGTACATTATTTTTTTATAAATAAAGTTCATTCATTTCATTATTTTTACTTTGTAAATAGTTTTTAAAGCACAAATAGTATTTTTAGTTGATATTCAACTATGAAATCTATTTTGATGAATTAACAGATTTAAGAATTAAATAATATTTTAATAAAATATGAATATTGTAAAATTACTTTTTATTAAATATAAATGACCATATAATTTAATGAATGCAATTGTAATTTTTATGATGGTTTGAAAGGTGTTTTTGTCAAAACCCATGAATTTTCGGTAATGTCGGTTTTTAATTTTAAAAGTAAAAATTCACATATTTATAAAATTATTTAGACAAAATGAATATTATTTTTGGAATTAGGATGTCGAAATTATCCAACGATGAATTTTTCATAATTTCTTGAGAAGTCGAATATTTGGGTAAAAATTAAATACCGTTTAAATATATAATGTGTTTTATGACATCATAATGACCCAATAGTGATGAAATAAAATAATATAAACATTATGTTCGGCAAATATATGTTTTACCATTAAAATAATGTGATTTTGGGTTTTTTTATTTATTTTACAATGCTTTAGTGGGCCCTTCAAGGCTTATAAAAAATTTTGTCTTTTTAAATTATTTTCCTTGAGAGAGTGACTCACCTCCACATAAGCAACCATATTATTTTAAGAAGTTAGGCCTTTTTCCTTATAAAATATTTTTTCCACTCCCCTTTTGTAAAAACCATGAGAAAAAACCATGGGCTGGTAAGTGGTTTTGATTAGTTTTATGTGAGGTGTCCCAAACCTAAATAATAAAGAATTCTCTCCCATTTCCTATATAAGCCCACCCAATATCCCACTTCCTCTTCACTAAAAGCCTTTAGAGTTCGACCAAACCCTTCCCTAATCTCTCTATAATCCTCCAAAGGTGACCCAAGCTCCTAATAAATATCTCTCAATCCTCTCCCAAGCCTTTGGGATCACACATCCAAGTAAGGGAATTCTTCCTTTCTCATTTTTGTCTAATTTTCTTTAAGTTGCTATGCCCTTTTGTTTTCAATTACAAATATTGGGGTATGATTTCGCACCTCCCCCATACTGAACCTTTTATTTTTGGATGATTTAATACCCCTTTTTCTCTCATTAATGCCTCCCATGTACACCTGTTACCATGCCGAAATTCCGTGAGGGATTTCTCTCTCCTCTTTTACATGCAAGTAATTCTTTTGAATTATGCATCTAAATTCCATTACGTTTGTTGGGACATGAATCTATATGACCACCTTACTTTAAATTTCATGTAAATATGATTAGACACCCCTTTCTCTCTCATAAACCATTTTTTAGGAGTTCTTATTTCACGTCGTTATGCTGCCGAAATTGCACTGTGATTTTCCAAGCCAATGTCATTGTGTAGTTAATACCATGCCCATTTCTCTATCAAGGGTATTCACCTTTATAAATATTTAATTATATATTATAAAGTTTCATTTATGTATTCCACATCCATTTATCTTGGAATAAATTATGATGATTAATTCCATGTTGTATGATCCATGTGGCACACTTATGCATGAAATGAAATGTTTAAAAAGGGTTCACCCTAATAGTACTCTAATGCATTGGGAAAAGTATAGTGTCATGATACGTCATTTGCAATGGGTGTAGACTCATTCTAATTCAAGTGCAACGAGGATTTACTCGTGATTTATGTGCAATGAGAGTTTTCTCATGCTCCATGTGCAATGAGCCTTGGCTCATGCTAATTCCATGTTAAGTGTCATTGCCATATTTCCATGTTATGATTATCATGCTTTATCATGCCTTTATGTTTCTATCGTGCTCCATTGATATTCCTATTGTATAACATGTATTGTATTTATCATGTTATTCCATTTTTATACCCTTACTGGGCTTTATAGCTCAGCCTTTTCTTATGCATGTCCTCAGGTTATCCCATGCAATACTAAGTAAGAGGGAATATAGTGGTCATGTAAAGGAAGTTTTCAATAAAGATGTTTTGTGTTTTATGTTCTAAGTTGTTATGTAATGTTCCTAATCCCCAAAGACACTAGGCCTCCCGTTCATACATGTTGTATCAAGTGCCGATTTTATGTAATAAATCAGTTTTATGAGTGTAATAAAGAGCAGGGTTGTTATACTTAATGACTTCAAAGTAAATTTTTATCCAATGGTATGATAAGTAGGATTACTAAAGTGGGGTATGGACAACCTATAATTGGATTATACCCATGAATTTTCTACACACTATGGAGGTTTCGATTGGATTGTGTCCAACTCAACATTTTTCATATTCAATGAATATTCAATGATGTATATGATTATTAATTCCATAAACAGTGAATTAAATCTAATTCTTAAGAAAAATAATAATGAAACCAATAAGTGTAGATCATTTTCACATTTAATTTATAATTAATTTAAATTAAAAATTACCATAGTATTGGGAAGTCTTTCTTCAATGAAGTGGTTTATCATAAAAACATTATTAGATTTTACAATTATTTCACTATGAGGATCTAAGGAAAGAATATCTCTACCAGTAATATCTATATGATTCAATGATCTCAAAGAATCATCGATGTTACTCTAGGTGTTATAATGATATTATTTGTTTTCTAACATCACTCACTTTGATCGCAACCATGATCACTTTGATTTGGAAGGATCATCCCTTGGTATCTCTAATTTTAGAGGAAGGAGGAAGAATATCTCTTCTCACATTCCTGATAGAAACTCTAGAGATGTTATTGGGGGAGAAAAATTCCTCGGAAAAAGAGGGGTTGTGTTGTCCACAAAAAAATCCAACCCTTTCACAAATTAAAAAACCTGGTATATAGAGAGCCAATGGCAAGGTTTGATATTATTTAATGTTAGAAATTCCCTTAAAACAAAGATTAATAATATAATATACGACATTCCAAGTAAAATAATTTTATTATTATTTTTCTCGTGTTGTATTCTAACTCACAAAATGATAAATATTTTTTGCTATCTGGTAAAAAATATTTATCACTAGTCCCAAAACATTGTATACTTCTCCTCCACAATATATATTAAATTCATGAATAAAAAAATTTCATTAAATAAAAAAATAAATATTATATTCATTATCTTGAGAATAAATATGTATTTACTATTTTTGATCAATAAGTCATTAATAAATATTACTCCTCAGTGTGAAGAATAATGTTTATTTCAATGATTAAATTCCAATAGAATTTAATTAATATCAGTAGAAACACAAAGTGTGTAACCATCTAGGATTATTCCTTAGTGGATTTAATTTAGTTAACCTAATATAAAATATTAGCACAAAGAAATTGATAAATGTGCATAAGAGAAAGAAGTTAGTTTTTTAATTTCAACAACCACATTTGAATAATCACTATTTAATATAATCCATTTATCTTAATATCACTTCAAGTTGGTTTCAAAGTTGTTTCATCAACATATATGATTGATATGTATTTATTTGAATTCCTTAAAGAACACATCATAACACCGTGTACATGGAATTTAATATAATGGTTTTAATTCAATAAAAGGGTTACCATATCAACTTCCATAAATATTCTAGTGTCTAATACGTCCTCAACTTTTCCACCAATAACATATCAATCAAGAGTCACTAAACCTACCCAACTTCACTTTGAATATAAGTTGTCAAATTTTATAGAAATAAATATAATTCCACATAATATATATTAACAATAATATTAAATTCTAAGTATCATTACACATGTTCGTAGATAGGAATATCCAATGACACATAAACTTGTGGAAATCCTACAAGCATGTATTTCTTCAAAATCTCAAGTCTTTGAGATTATAAAAATAAAACTATCATGAGATGAAGAGTAATCTTACATGAGAGGTTTCATCATATATGTCCCTTAAGATTACATTATGTAAACATTGGACTAAGTTTAATAATATTTTCATATCATTCCAGGGTTCTCATCATAGAGGGGAAATACTTATGACATTTTCAAGGCAATAAACGGTTTAGACATTATCACAAAATATTTATGAAAAATAATAATCAATTTTCATTAAGTATTAAAATAATATTCATACATTATATTATATAAAGGTAATTTTATGTAAATGTTAGTCAGTTTTATGACACCATCTCCAATTTACTCCACATATATTAAAGCCAATTCCTAATAACATTTATTCCACTAGCTCTAGCATGATGTCTATTTTTATACTGAGCTCAGTATTGAGTAAATGGGTCCACTGTGATGTCTTTTATATAAATTATACTTATTGAAAATTCATCACTTTAAGAAAAATCCCTCAAGATATGATATTTCTAGAGTATGTGATTCATCCTCTAATGTGACCTCAACTTCTTTTCAAGATCTATCACTACAGAATAATCGAATTATAGTTTTATGGGGTATTTTTTTATAGGAATCATGTAAAGATATTAGTTGAAGTTGTGTACCCAAACTAATTATTTAGCTTCATCAGAATCTATAATATACTTGAGATATTATTTATAATAGGTGACCATAAATTTTTTGGAGCTTTTCTAGCTCACCTTACATCCATTGTGAGTGAATATGTATCACAATTTTGATTTAAAATAATCTAGATCTTATTATGAATCTTAATATCTATATCCTATAATGAGTATTTCCTCATCTCCTCCATAAATGCTGAAAAATATCTTTAGTATGCCTCACATACTATTAAATAATCTTGACTACCATCCATTGGTGGCCTCTAAGATTAAAATTATATCTTCCTACCCTACATAAGGCATAAGTTAAATCTAGGCTATAATATAAAATATAAAATATTAATGGACCTGACAATGATTTGTATAGTATACTTATAAACCTATGTATCTACTCATGTGTTAGAGGACACATTTTCATAAAAAGATTAATAACACACGACATTGGTAGAAATACCATCTTATATTGTTCCATACTAAATCTCTTTAGTATATTGTCAATGTATGTACCATGAATTAGTCCAATAATCCTCTTAGATATATCATGATGGATCTGGATTAAAAATTATATACTTTATTAACTAATTATTTCATAGAGAAACATGAGTTTTACCCAATAAAAAATGGTATGTAAGACTGAAATATCATTTCTGACTAGTAATATATCATTAAAATATACTATCAAGAAAATGATTTTACCCTAACTAATCCACCTATAGGCACAGTACTTACAATTATTCTTTATGAAACTAAATACTGTTACAAATTCATCAAAGTGAATTTTCCATGAAATATATTCTTGTATAAATAAAAAAATGTATCTTTGAAACTTATATACATTATTGGTAATATTTATATTCACATGACCTTATGTTTAGGTCATATAGACACATTTTTAAGGTTCTCATTACTTAATACTCTCTTTATATACATCTTACAAATTTCACAGTCAGGGAAATATATTAATTCAAATAGAATTTTGATGGATTTCACCATAGAAACTGATGAAAATGATTAATCGTAGTCTATGACTTGATGTTTTCTAAAACACTTTACAACCATTCATGAATTTTTGGTAGTAACTTGTCCATCCAGGAATAGTTTCTTATTGAATACACAATTAAATCCCAAGTAATTTACATCCAATAGAGATTATACCAGAATCGATAAATGGTTATAGTATGTAGAATCTATTTCGGAGTTCATTACCTCTTTCCACTTGGAAACTTATGTGAAAATGTTTTACTAATTTTTAGGTTATAATAAAATTATTATATGTTAATAATGTGTCACCATTTTTGGTGATGTGTAAATCATATTATTAAGCTTCTAAAACCTATCTTTTACTCTTAGACAATAAATGGGTCCCTATAATGTCCTCTTTCATGAGTCTTTTTAGAATATGTTTACATTCCAACTCTTGTCTATCATGGTCTATGAATTAATCTAATTCTATAACACTCTCACTATAACTTTTAGATATATGATCCGTCTTAATAAATGTGGGACATATGTTAACCACAGTCTTGTATTCTATAGGGTATTATAGGTAACATCTATTGTTTTCCTATAAAGATAAACTTACTTCCCTAAGATGAATTTTTTTAACCTGAGGAGGCCCTAAAAAAGGCTTTTCAACCCCACACTGTATTTTTAGAAATATTATTTTATTTACACACCAAAGTTCATATAGAATTACATTTATCACTATACTTAGAACTTGGTTTATCATTTTTTCTACTTTTTAAATCATGTATCCACAAAAGAAAAATGGATACATTCATGACACACCATTAACCATGCAATATATAGTAAGGTAAAATTACTTCTTTCACATACACCATTCCTGTGTGGTTTATAAGGAGGAGTTAGTTGGGATAATATCCCAAAACTCTCATAAATAATCAATGAATTCTTGGTTAATATATTCACCTCTATTATTTAAGTATAGAATTTATATTTTCTTAAAACGTTGGTTCTCAAAATTATAGTTGTATTTCTCAAATTTATCAAATTAGTTTGACTTGTATAGAATTAAGTATACATATCCATATCTACTACAACCATTAGTAAAATTTATACATTATGAGTATCCACCCCTTTCTTCAAATGGAAAATTTCCACACACATCGTAATATCTAACTCAAATAAAGAAGTAAAACCAACATGGTACCACTTGGAAGAAATAGAACATTTCCATGAGGCATACAAGGTCATGCCAAACAAGATAGGCTAGAAATATAAAACAAGAAAAAGCGAAACAAGTCTCGGTGTGCCTATCTATAACCACTAAGACATCTCACTACAATGATGATGAAATCAAGAGAAACCAACATACATCACATTTCCCTTAGCTTTACCTAATTCTATAAAAAAACATCTGAAACCCCCAAAATGAAAATGTAAGGTTTGATAACAAATCCCATTAGGTACCACAAAGAATATAAACAAGTTTTAATGTTAATAATACATCAGTTATATATTTAAAAAATCTATTTTACAAAAAAAATCTTTAAAATAAAAACCATTTTTTAAAAACATTCATTTAGATTTCATAAATCATGCCACATTCAACAAATCCAGGAATATGTAATGTGTGAAAGAGAATTGGTAAGAAATAATTGATACACCATAAGAAAACATATGATAAAATTACTATAAAGATACCAACAAATTATAAACCAATAATAAATGAAAAGGCGCACTTTTTGGTCTATAACCAATGGGTATACATGCTAGATATAAAATAAGTTCCACAATTCAGGCCTAATGTGGATTCAAAAAATATAACCTCTAATATAATTACTCATACTAAAGTATCATATAAGCTCTCATGGAATCATACATAGAAAGAGTGAAAAGTCTATACACAACTCATCCCAAGGATACCAAATGTGCTATGTTTTTCAAAAACCATTTCAAAAAAATTCTCAAATTCAATAATATATTTTCCCATCAAATCCTTTCCACTTATGGTCGTGAATATCCTTTGAAACACCAAAAAAACCATTTTAATTATTAAATAAAACATTGGATGTGTGCAAAACTATATTCAGGGAAACCCCCTTTAAATACCATATTCTCATCCAAAAAATAGTTCCAATTTCAAATCATGAATTTTAATTGAATAAACCAAAATAATTTAATAGAACACACAAAAGTCCAAGTATTATCATCTTGTATATAGACACCTACCTCATGAATGGAGGAAACCTAATAGCCTTCAACAATACGGATTGAAAATAAATACATCAGCATCTAAAAGAGAAGGAACATGAGAAAATACAATGCATCATACAAGATAACATCTTGGTCGTTAAAACAGAATAATCATAGAACACAAATCACTACAAAATATGGATTAAAAAAGCTTAACAGAGAGCGGGATATCACACATACCCAGAGGAGGAAAACCCACCACACTAGCAATAAACCAAAGTAAGAAAAATGTTCTCGAGGAAATGAAACACTTCAATTCCACTAGGGATAGACCTATGGCTTAAGGGATAAGGATGTACTATGAATTAGGTGGGAGTCATTTGAGAGGAAAATAAAACACACTAGCCATGAGGGGTTTAAGGCATAAATCTAAATCTAACGTGGTAAATTTCCAATAACTCATGTATTCTAAAAAATATTTATCCTTGGGATAAATTATCCCAATTGAAAATTTTACACAATAAGAATGGGTTTTATGGCATAAAACCATTTAACAGACTAAAAGGTTTCTTGGCCTGAGGAATTTCCATGGAGTGTGCCTAAGGATAAACTGATTTTATTATCTAGAAATTTATGGTGTAAACAAACTCCAGCAGGAACTACCAAATATAGACCCCTATAAAAAACTATTGGAATCATACTTATACCCTCCAAATAATTTATGACATACATACATGGACTCCATTAATTCAAGAAAACATACATCCTATAAAGTTAAGATATTTTCCTGATAAATGATCCTCATCCCTAAAAGGCCCAAAACGTGCCCAAATAAATATGGGGACAAAAAATAGTCAGGATGTACCAAAAGTATATAACATTATGTTATAAACTTCAAGAAAGTCATCAAGATCTCAGAATCACTAAAAGGGAATCACACTACTATCTCATTAACAATTCCAGCTCCCACATCTCATTGGTATCCCATATGCACAATCATAATACGTGAGTGAAGGGAATTTTTTTACCATGCATTACCTACTCATAGAAATCCATAACTTGTACTACTGGATGAACAATTATGGTATCAAGCATAAGATAAATATCCTCCAATTCAATAACCTAGCAATGATCTGGTAGATAACTCCTCAACTAGGAAACAATAAAAACATCATGGATAGAAGTCAAATGAGACCGGAATTCTAATTGATACACCAACTATCCAAGATTATCAGCAATCTCAAAGGGGCCAAAAAACCCCACTGCCAACTTATCCTACTTAACCAATAGACAATGTCCCAATCGAGATGAAAATATAAGAAAATCCAAATCAGCAACCTCAAAATCCAGTTACCGATGATGAAAGTCCACATATTATTTTTAATGAACCTGTTTTGTGACTAATATCATCTATATTAACGTCACCCAATCCATATTTTCATAATTGAGACTTGGCTCAACCATGGAACACTCTCCCAACTCTCTCTAGCATAATGAAGATATAAATTTCCACCCATACAACTATTCTATGGGAACTATCCAAATTAATTCCTAATAAATATTATAATAGGAAAACTCAACAAGAGTAAAATTATTTTCCTAGGAACCAAAAAAACCATAAAAATTTCCCAAAGAAACTCCTTAATAACATAGATAGTGCTATCAATCTATTGATCTCTCTATGGGTGATATGTCATTATAAATTTCAAATATTAACCCATTAACTTGTTAAAACCTTTCCAAAACTGCGATGTGTACCATGGGTCCTATTAAAAATAATACAGCGAACCTCATGAATTATCATAACCTCTCATATATATAACTCTATGAGGTGTTCCACTTTTGTTGTCTACTTGACTGGGAGAAAAAGTTTCTTATTTCTTGTTTCGATCAATGAAAACCCAAATATCATCTTTACCACTAGGATTCTATGATAATCCAATGATTAAGTCCATGGAAATATCATCCAATTCCTATACAAGAATGGGTAAGGGCTGAAAAAATAAGAATGTCTCTAGTGCTCCACCATAATTCTATGACATGTAAGATGACAAGATATAAAATATGCAATCGACCTTCTTATACCTAAAAACCAATACTAATGTATCACATCATGATACATCTTGGTATTCTCATGTTTCATTGACTAAAAAGAACTATACCCATTGTCTATCAACTCCAGCCTCATAGAAAAAGAAAAAACCATCCTTATTTGGAAACACAAATCACTATGGTTAAACATAAACCACTCACCCAAGGTCTCCCCACCATTTAATATTTCATTAATATGCTACAACTAAGTGTTAGGTAATTTCATGATCCAAAACCCACCCATAAAATGATGATTCAGCCTTTGTTAAAGAAACTTATACCTTACCACCAACTTTATCCACACCCAAGATCATTTCATTAAACAAACTTATCATAAAACACTCTTCCACTAATTTCTTCACTTCTTGTGCAAGTAATTTCCTACTCAACATATTTTTGACCACATTACCTTTCCCAATATTATAATAAATATCAAAATCAAAATATGGGACGTACCCAACCTAATATCTCATTTTAAATTTCAAATCCTTCTAATTGAAAATATAATCCATGACTTTTTTATCATGATATACAATAAAATACTCCCAAATGAGTTAGTGACACCATGTTTTGAGTGCATGTATAAAATCTTCCAACATCAGATCATGGGTAAGTAATTTCTTCTCATGAAGGCTTATCTAGCAAGAGATGTATTCCACCACATGTTCCCATAGTATCATGACACACACAAAACCCATACCAAAAGCATCACAGAAAACATGACAACTCAAACCCTTTTTTATAAGAATAAAAACAATATTTTTAGTCATCCTCTTCTTCAATTCCATAAAATATCTCTTACATATGTCGTTCAACTCAAACAATACAACCTTACATGTTAAATGTGTCATCAAGGATGCAATCTTGGTGAAGTCCTAAAAACCCACCAATAATAACCAGCTAACCCAAAGAAACTTTGTATCTCAAAAATATTTCTAGGTTTCTCCAAGTACATAATCTCATGTATCATTTTAGGGTCCACCAAGACACCCCACTCAGATATAACATGCCCCACTAATATTACTTCTAGAATCTATAACTCACCATTTGAAATATTACTGAATAAGAAATAATCCATCAAAGATATAATAATGATATCCAACTAATCCATGGGGTCCAACTTTAGATAGAGTAAACCAAAGTATAAACCATTATCATAAAATAAAAGAGTCCAAGAATTGATGAATGATCTAATTCATCAATTCCATAAATATTGTAGGAGCGTTAGTGAGACCGAATGGCATAACCTAGAACTCAAAAAAACCATACCGACTCCTAAATTTTTCATTAGATATATCTTTATCTCAAACTCTCAACTGGTGGTACTCTAACAAAATATCAAAATTTAAAAACCAAAAATCCCTTTTAAGCTTATAAGAGTGATCATCAATCCTCGTAAGGGATATTTATTATTAATCATAACCAAATTTAACATTCTATAATCCATTAAAATTATAAGTCTCTCACCTAACTTATTATAAAAGAGGAAAGAAGAGTCTCATGGTGATATACTAGGATAAATAAATCCCTTACCTCAAGGTACACAAGATGAAACTTAAATACAACTAATATAGAACCTGGCATGAGATAATATGGAATAGAAATTCAAATCATACCAAGAAAAAGGTCAATAGTGAACTTGACCTCTCACTATGGTGGTAATACATAAAAATAATCTATAAAGTCCCTAAGGTATGAACACGCAGCCATAAGAAGTGGTTCAATAAAAAAAGGATCAGTGGCATCCACGAGAATCTCAAAAAACTGACATCAAATCACCCCATCATAAAGAACAACAATCCTCATTCCATTAAACCTAGAATCACGCTCACTTGGAAGACATGAGTGACACCCTATGAAGATAAAATATAAATGTTCCAATAATAACAGTCAATATGGTATTTAATACTTTTCTTATAATCCATTATAATAATTAGGTTGATGATATCAAGATCAAGAACCAAGAAATAACACTCCACCTCAAGGTCTGCTATCACACTCAACATGTGGGACACTTGAATCCCTGTTCGAACCTACTTACCAAAGGTATGGAAATATCTAACAAGAATGGAATAATATCCAAATGAAATCCCAATACATAAACAAAAATTAATGACATAAAAGAATGAATATCACTTGTATCATACATAGCTAGATCCATAAAATAAGAAATAAATATTCTACATCTAACAGTAGTTGTCCATACTTTAGATTCCTCTGGTGCATACTCTAACACATAAGGCCATATAGTCGCATATCCTTTATGAGAATTCATTTCAACATGAACATACCCCTGGTCAAGAGGAAAATATCATCCACCCTTGTAAGTATCGATACGAACCTATAAACCCTTGGTTTGAGTGTATCCAACCTTACTTCCTTGGGGAATCCTTCTACTAAAATGCCTTGAATAACCAAAGAGTCTATAATGATAAATAGTCTTGGGTCACTATTTTTAATTAGGTTTGGAATAGATAAGCCTTCCACATTTATAGAACAAAACCTATTATTGTTATATTGAATCCCCTAAACCTAATCCTGAAGAGAACTCACCACCCTTACACACACTTTTCTTACTAGAAGACACATCCAAAAAACAATGGAAACAATCAAAGCTACAACAAAAATTATCTTCCAAGATATGTCTGCTCCTACCAAAGTCACCTTATCAACTACCTAGACAAGGGATGAAAGGAATAATAGAATTATCATCTACAAAATATCATCCAGCCTTTGCAACTCAAACCTCTAAGACTTTAGGAAATCATTGGTTACTAGATCTAGTTTCAATTACACCTACTAACCAAAATGGATGGAATACTCCATAATAGTGTGATCTTGATGGGATATTATTATAAACCCCACACTCTTTTCCACACATTATATCTTACAATAAAATAACTTGTTGAATATTTTATTGAATGAATAAAAATTAAGATACTCATGCATCTTATCATTAACAATAGAGAAAAACAACCTCTTTCCTAGTACCACAAGAATAAACACGGAAAAATCTTCCTTAGAGTATTTAGGAGTGCTCAAAACATGGAAGCACCTATAACGAAAATCAAGAAATTACTTTTATTCCTAGGTTCTTTTTTACCATAGAAAATATGTGGAATCTACTTAGTAAATTCTAATCCATAGTCCACTACTCATCTTGGGTTCCGAGAACTAACTTGACCCAAAGTCTCAATAGTTTAGATTAAAACTTCTACTAAAGCACGGTCTATTAGAGGATTCCCTTTCAAAACCTTCCTCACATCTTCCTCGCTCAGATTTAGAAGAGAACTTATAAAAGTAATTGTCTAACAATCATAATAAAAACACAAATCATATTAAGAGAAAATTCCTAAATCATAATACTGCCTTCAAAAATCTATATCATTACTTTTGAAATTAAAATAATTTCAATAAGTAATGTATTTTATGAAAAAAATACAAAACAAAAAGAAGGAACAAGTCCATTTAAATAAATCCCATATTCTGTTCATTCAATTTACCTCAACCACCGAGTCTCAATATTTGAAAAAACTAATAACCACCCATGGTAACTTGGATTCAATCATAGACATGAGCTTTCTAGTCCCCTTTTCCACAATAACTATCTAAATCCTGATGGAACTAACTCGTGTCTACTAGTATATTGAATCAAACCTAGGAAGTGTCACAATACATCTGGCTGGGTAATTGATCTAATTTCATTTGGTAGCTAACCAACTCAGGCAACAAGACAAGTTACCCAAGTTGGTCACCTCATAGTGATGTATAATTATGTGTACGAAACATGTATCATGAAAAACCTAAAAAGGAAAAACAAAAAAACCTACCACACAAAAATCAAGAGAAAAAATCCATGAAACATAAAATGTCAATAAAAACAATCCAAAAAAGAAAGAAAAAACAACACATGGCTAAACAAGTCCTTGTGTGACCATCTATCACCACCAAGCCATATCTCCATGAATATGATGATAACAAGACATATAGACGTGATACACAATTCCCTTCACATTAACAATGTCCTACAAAACAACATCTATAAGTACCCAAAGGAAAAAAATAAGGGTGTGAGCAAAAATCTCACTAAGATACAACAAAATAAACTATACAAGTTCAAATATCAGGAATTCATGAGTTCTATTTTAAAAAAAAATCCATTCTACAAAGTTAATTATTTAAAATAAAACCATTTTTTTTAACGTTCCTTTATTTTTCATAAATCACACCATATTATCCAAATCCATAAATAAGTAAAGTGTGGAAGAAAATAGGTAAGAAACCATAGTTACACCAAAACATAAACATGTAAGAAAATATCCATGAAAATACCATCATATAATACACCAATTATAAATTAAAAATAACACCATTTGGTATCTAAACAATGGGTATACATTCTAGACATAAAATAAAATCCCCAATCAAGACCAATATTGGATTCAACCAATATAACCTCTATTGGAATTACACACACTCCAAGGCTACCGAGTTTGGTAATTTTGTAAAAAAAATTCAAAATCATTCTCACTTTTAATAAAACATTTTCACATAAAATCCTTTCTAGTTATCCACTTGAAAACCCTTTTCAAAACTAAAAAAAACATTTAAATAATTAAATAAGACACTTGGTGTGCACAAATCCATTTCCAAATGAAACCCCTTAAAAACATGACACTCATCCAAAAAACCATTCTAATGTCAAATCATTCATTTTCATTAAATTAAACAAATTAATTGGTAATATCACAATTCACTTCAAGAATTAACCCCTTGTATAGAGACATCTACCTCATGAACATTGGAAACCTAATCACCTTTAACAACAGAGATTGGAAACAAGTAGATCGGCCTTTGAAATACATGGTATAAGGGAAAACATAAATGGATCAACCATGATCACATCCTAATTATTCAACCCTAGAAATCATAGAATGAACATTACTACCAATCCGAGATCAGGACACTTAAACAAGGAGAGGGAGATCACATATAAAAAATGGAAGATAAACCACCACACTAGCAAACAATATCTCCTAAAGAAAGGATCTGGATATAATGAAACACACCAAATGATCTGGGGAGAAACATAGGTCTTGTGGGAAAATGTTACACCATAAAAAAATGGAGTTACCAGATAAACATGTAAAACCCACTGGGTATGAAGGGTTTATAGAATAAATATAAGCCTTATGTAGTAAATTTCCTATAACTCATGTTTGATGTGAAATACATCATCATAGGTTAAATTATCCCAAGTGACAATTTTATTTCATAATAATGGGTTTTACAATGTGAACTAATTTTGAGTCCTAAAACGATTTATGGTATGAGGGATTTCCCGAGCTTGTTTCAAGAAAAAATATTATATCATAATCCATACATTTACAATGTAAAAATATCTTGCAGGAAGTGCTCAATACAAACCCCTATAGAAAACATCAAAAAACATCTTGATTCCATTCAAATCCTTAAACACATTTATAACCAGACTCTACTAATTCAAACAAATATACGTCAGCAAACTCTAGGTCATTTTTCCCAAAAAAGTATTCCCATCCCTGAAAGGTCTGAAACAAACCTAAATAAAATTGTGAAAAAGAGTCAAGAAGTACCTAAAATCACTTTACGGGATATTATAATATCCTTTCTTATATGGAGAAGGAAATTAAAGATTTTTTTTATATATTTATTAATGTTGTTCATGATATATTTTACAATAAATATAGATATTCTCTGACGGAGTTATGTGAAAATGGGATCATTGTGCAACTCATTAGGTAAATTAAACAATAGAATCTTGGGATTCTCAATGTGACCTATCAATTTAACTATGTAAGTCCCAGCCAGCACACGCCATAAAATTGTTCTCATAAACAGATCATTGGTTATCTCAAAGAACTCCTATCTACCTCCATTTATAGTGATGAATGACCATTCTACATGCATCAATGATCTCATGATATTTAAAGTGTTTTTTACACAAGGATAAAAGTATCCAAAATTTGAAATATGGAGCATTATCCACATGTTTATCAAAGAACTATAACATTTCATCACCCACCTCCTTAATAGGTCAATTAGGTATCATGGCCTCTAATATGAAAATCTTACACTCATGGAATAATATAATACACAAGAACCTTTTCCATTCCAGGATTTTACTTTTTTGATGATATTGTCTTTCTCTATAATTAATCATATGGATAACTTGGTCGACGCACATTACATTTTATTATATAATATTAAACCATATTATTAGTACATTAATTGATTACCAAACATGTGAGAAGAAATAATTATATATTATAATTAAGTATCCCACTATTTTAATAACTCCCAAAGACCATCACTATTAGACTCAAAATGTCCCACTACTTGGACATTCTATTGGAAAGGATCCAAATTTATCTTTATATAACCTATATAAAAGACCTTTAAACTATATAAACAATTTTGGTTGGTGTTATTTCCAAATTCTAGCTTATAGTAACTTAATATATTAAATGGACTCCCCAATATACAAATACTACCATGTATTCCCTCAATACACACCTCTAAATATTATTATTACCAAAAAAGTCTATTAAAAATTCAAGTTGTGTAAAGTTAGTCCACCATCATTGTTTGGACTTCTTGATAAGTAGAATTACCCTTCAAAAAGGCTGGAAATGACACTTTAATTATAGTCCATCTTACCACAGATAATCTATGATTTATTGACTTAATATTTTTTAAGGCGTTTATTTATTATACATACATATTTCTTATTTTTTTACGCATCTTCTTAAAAATAAGTGGATTTTTTTAAGTTATCCACCATTCATCGATAAAAAAGTTACACAAAATAATTTTTATTATTTATTCCATATGATAATTCTTATTATCCATTTCATTTATTTTTTTGATCATGATAGTGTATTTATATGATAACATAATATAAACAACCATGAATAAGATGGAAAAAATATATAGAATGATCAAGATATTTCTCTACAAAATGTTTATTCAGAGAGTAATAAACTAAACATAAACCATTGGGGAAAAATCTATTAGTCCGTCTTGGATAAATTTGTAGCATTAAACCTCTATCATGTTTATCACATGGGTTGATTTCCACTTATTTTCATCTTGAACAACCAACAATAAATTAGTAGCTCCATCCTTATATATTATTTCCCCACACATAGGTTACGGGAACAAATCGAATGGTTTAAGAGGTAAACAAAAAAAACTATGGACACATATTTTATTATATAATAGGGGAGGTGATGAAACACAAACCATCATTTTAATTCAATAATAATAACTAAAAAAACAACCATAAAATAATTAAAATAAAATAAATAAAATTTACACCCAGTTCAATCAATATCATGATCATTCACACCTGAAAAAAAATACACTTTTAAAAAACTAAACAAAATTTCAAAAATTCATAATTAAGATAAAACACCATCAAATTAATTAATTATCTTTTAAAATTAATTAATTAATTTTTTTAAACAATAATCTAAACATTCCTTAATATTACCATCCAATATAATTTTAAAAAATTAATTATTCACATGGCATGTATATAGTGGTAACATGACATGTACCTATCTAAACTACCCTTTTAGTCATCATTTTATACCATTAACTCGCACATAATGTAGTATAAACAAAATTTAATATAATTAAATGGAATTTATTATCATTAAATGAAACATGATGATATGTAAATTACATGGTTTGTAATTATTTTAATGCATGCGGAGTACATGGTGTGTAAACACCATAAATAGAATATATTTATAAATATAATATTCAAATTAATTTATAATTTTATATTATTAATTATAACTTATCACATGAAATTTATTTTTAGTTAACAAAAATTTGACACATATTCATTAGGTTTAATGGTAAATTTAATTTAATTTCCACACAAAATTAATTACGAAGTGAAAAATCAGAATTTATGTGTACTCTATGTAGACAGGTATGGGTAAAATTGATTGTACTAAGGTTACATGCCAAGTAATTACTTCTAGAGAAGTCTATGACAAGTGATTAGGAATCGGTAATATATGTTGGTCACATATATTTATGAGGTGTGAAACATAAATTCTAGCTACATATTGTTTGGCCTCAATGTTGAATGGCCTCTAATACAAGAGACATCTTTGACTAAATGTTTTTCATCATGAAAATGAATAGAATACATGATGTGTATGAATTATAAAAGGATTTTAGTCTTGAAAACAGTGTTCCACGCTATTCTAGTCAAAAAACATCATGTTAATGAAATTTTGTATCCATCCATATGACAATTTATATTTTACATGACTTGGTCCAAGTTCTAGGAAAATAGATACATCGTGTTTACCTTTGGGAACACACTTTTTAGTTCAATGTTATCCATCTATAAATTTGACACCTCTTAATGGTATCTTTATATTCTTTTTATGATTTTTTTACCTATTCTCGGTAATATAAAGGTAAAAAATATTGATAATAAGATATCACAACATACAGATTCAATGAAAATATTTCTCTAAATAAAAAATTAATGGTAAATTCATATAATGATAAATTAAAACATTGTCTCTATGACACCACTTGAAGGTTCTAGATACTAAAAAAGTTATTATTAGTTCATGTCCAACACAAATTTTTTCACTTTTAATGAATAAGTTATGATATAAATAATGATAAATTATATGATCCAAAAATTAAATTAGAAGAATATTGAAAAACAATGCCAAAATCAAGAAGAGAGAATATTTTTCACATTATATTAATAATTAATTTAAATTATGAATTACCTTGATCTTGTGAATTATTTCTATTTAGAATAGATTGACCATATGAATATATTTTGGTCATACTACAATCACTCTATGAGGATTAATGGACAAAATCCCTCTAGCAGTGATCCACACATGCGTATTTAATCTTGAAGTATAAATAATGGTACTCTAAGCACTAGTGTGGTGGTACCAATCAAATTTCATTACAACCATTGATTGAAACCATGGTCCCTTTGATTTGGAATTATTGTCTCTTAGTCTCACCATCTTGAGAGGAAGGATAAATATTTTCACTTATTTAATTATTGAGATAAACCCTATAGGTGTTCTTGGTACAGAAAAACATCTAGGGAGAATAGGAGAGGTGTTGTGGAAAAAAACCCAACCTTAACACAAGTTACACAACAGTGTATATATAGAGTCAATGCCAATGATTAATATTAATTAATTTCATAATGGAACTTAATTATATATTAATCTAATAATATAACCCATTCCATGTAAAATTATAATATTATTATTTATCTCATGGAATATACTTACACACACAACGATAAATATTTTTTAAAAGTGTGGTAAATAAATATTTATCCCCATACCCAAAACTTATCCCTCTCATCCTCCCAAAAATTTTATAAATTCTCAAATTAAGATTTTAAATAGATATTTTTTCATTTAATAAATAAATAATTATTATATTCATGGTCTAATGAATAATTATTTATTGAATATTTCCAATCAATAAATCCTGGATAAATATTATTTCTCCGTCTAGAAAATATTTTTTCTTCTAATAAAAAAAATCAAAAATAATTTAATTGAGATGAACAGAAATACTGAGTGTGTGACCCTATTGGAATGTTACTCAGTGGATTTAAGTTATTCCACCTAAATTTCAATATTGGAGTCCACCAGCATTTACAGAAACCCAATATAAAGAAATCAAAGACACAATATAGATTAAAACATACCAACACTCACTGTGTAATATAATCCCTTTTTATCAATATCTCGTTAACAAGGTTGCATACTCATATCATCAACATATATGACAGATGTGTCTTTCATGGAATTCGTAAAATAAAACCATCAATAAAAAATGGCCATAGAGTTTAATGTTTTGATTCCATTTCAAAAAAAAGGTATGAGATATCAAATTCTACAAATATGGAAGGGATAAATCCTTCTTCAAATTATTTATTAATAATATATCCCACATGAAACACTCAATGTATCTAACTTCACCATAAACATATGTCACTATAGTTTGCGATAAAAAATATTTGTACATGAATCATGATAAAATTTAAAAATAGTCTTAAATTATAAGTTTCATCATACATGTTCGTAGAAGGTAATTTACAATGACATTTAAACATGTGTAATTCATACTTGTGTGTGTGTCCTCATAATCTCTTGTCTTGGAGATTACTAAGTGTGAAATTCAAGATATAAAATAACAACCTATTATGAGTACTCAGACCTAATAGAATAAATCATATAGGTCCCATTATATGTTTTCATACACCCATTACACTAGATTTAAGAATATCGTCACAGCATTTCAAGGTTATCATCATAAATAGTATTCTCCATGAATATATCACTCACTCTTCCTCTTGATTATGTGTGTGCTCCTCCAAGATTATATCAGCCTCAGGAATTTTCCTCCTCAGCATCAACTTAGTCTCATACTCTCTAAGTATGTTCTTTATTCTCTATCTAGGTGAATTATCCTCTTTTTTTAACTCCTCATTCAATAGTTTTGACCTCCACTTATATGAAATCTACAATTTTTCTTTTATTCCAAATTGTGTGATCTTTATGTGTGGAAAGTTAAAGTTTGGATCACAACCACAAGTTATTATCAATTCCTTCCTCCATAATAATTATATTCATCATTAGATTCTCTCCCCATAATCTCCTTTCATGTGGTATTCCACTTGAATCTATTACCACTTTAAATACGTTCTTTAGTATAGGGAATCCCATATGGACACCTTGGGATTTTATATAATCCATATAGAATATTATTTCCATCCCCAATGGAATTCTTATCCTCAGCCCTCAGAGAATTTACCATGTCTATGATGTTGAATATATAAAAAAATGATGTTCTTGGGTGATGGAATCACAGGTTTGGGCTTCTAAGGAGTAAAGGATACATTACTCTTCTCATGTATTCTTAGCCTCATAGACATACTACATTGAGTATCCAACATTGTTTTATGATAAATCTTTAGACAACGCTAGCTTGAGGATTCATGAAACATTGGTAATTGAGGATATGTTGGACTAGTGATGCAACATTAATTGACTCTAAAGTATACGTTATTTCACCCTTATAATACATCACTATGATCATTGAAATCCCTCCAAATAGAGTATCACAATTCCAAATATGCTAGATACATTTTCAATTCTGTGTTGGGTTTCTAGGATATGCTGGAAGAGATCATTTTCGCAATAATTCCATACATTATGTGTTCATATGTATATAGTGTTAAGATTCAATGGTGGTATATTATTGGTGTAGTGTCACCTTATTAGGGGTCTCTATATGCCTGCATTGGGATTGTTTGTATTCTTAGGTGTTGATATTGGACAAATTTCTTGTAAACGCTTTTTTAAGATTCAATTTCTGAAAGAATTGATTTGTTGATGTAATATTATGCTCCATCACATGATACATTGTTCCCACGGTGCTATCATAGTCACTATGGTGTTAATCACACATATACACTGAAATTATTTAATTAATCCTCAGTATCCAGACCCCCAACATTATTTAAAACAAGAAAAAGATAGAAAAAACTCTACTATAAATAATAATCCCCAAATCATAAATTTTTCAATAAAATTTACCACTTTAGGCCGAGTTCAATAGTTAAACTATAAATATCTTAAAAATATCAAAAACTATTACCTAACAATCGAAATTAACAAAAAAAACAGAAATTAATATTAAAAACAAATTAAAAGTAATGAAAATTTTATATCAATAAAAGTCCCTCACACTCAATTGATTATGTGTCCTCAAGTAATTACTCTTAGTAAAATTTATTACCATTTTTCTATTCACTTATAATTTTATTCTCAATTAAATAAATTTTAAATGATCATAAATTAGTTCAAATAATGATTTCAATAGTAAATACCTTTATAAATAAGTCTTCCCCATGTTCCGTATCCACTATTCCATTTTACAATTCATTAATTAAACATATACAAGTGTATTATAATTCATCTTCCCCTTCTTAATTTAAGATCAATATTCTCCTTATTATATATCTCCATTAATAAGTAGGCACTTTTTTTTTATTCTATTTCTTGTGCATTTCATTATTTAATGAATATACTAATCTGGAACTAAAATATCCCTTACATCCGGCATCCCCTCAGACTAATTATAATAATCAGTGAGTGGAACAAGAGTTAGGTATTTATATCACATATTATAATGGGATATTACTTATTAACTATATTTTTTCACTCAAAAACATAGTTCCAAATATACTAGTTAAATCTAGTCTGTAGTGGTTCCCTCATTATAGGAGGTAATTCCTTATATAACGACATAGGAACCTCAAAGATTCATTATTCCTATTCACCCCAAATTTTGAACACGTGAAAATGACTTGGGTAGGAAAATGGGGAGTTAATAATTCACCCATATCACATTATGGTCTTCGTTTATAGTTTTCATTATGGATTTTGGATATGAAATATCCCCATATTCTACCCCTTAAGTGGGTATAAGAGATTCAGTGACATTTTAGAGTGCTCGTAGAGGACCATTTCACTAGATATTCAACTTCAATGACATTTGAGGTGATATTTTCATGTAATTAGGATTGGTTACTCCCTAAAGATTATAATCACTTTTGATGTATGGTTTATGCTTCATATTTTTTGAGATTTTACTTTCTCCGATATATAATATGTGAGTTCTACAAAATACACATTAGTCTCTTAGAGCTCCATTTTGAGGTGTGGTTTAAACATTATGTGGATGGAGGCAATACTTTATTCAATCAATCAAGAAATTCAGTAGGTTGTGAGGTCCTCTTTTGGGTTTAGAAACATACTCAGTCAGTTTATTCACAATATAGAGGAATGGATCCTTAATTATAATTGGTTAAATGGTGATATGGTGATTTTAGTATTCAACATAATGAATAGATTTGATGATTGGTGAGTTTTGGTGAACATATGACTACAGATTATCCATTTGGTATGATTCTTTGGTTGATTTAGGTTTATTGGATAGGTAATACACTTTACCATTTATTGATTTTCTCTATAGAGAATATTTGCATCTTGGGACTCCTTCTTGTCCCTTGTACTAATTATATGGCACATTTTCCCACTCTTAGGATGGGGTAGGGAACTCACCCATGGAATGGGGTGAAGGACACCAACATGTGGGGTTGGTAACCCCCCCCCCCAACTATTATACATCTATTCCAATAAGGTGTAAATCCCCCACTTTGATAATTCTATTAGTACTGGATTTTGAGATATCGATGTTTAAATGGGATCAATGTAGATTAAGGCATTTTTATAAGAACAAGTTAATGTTAATCTTCTTGGTATTATGTGGTGATATTGGAATTTTAAGTATATATCAAGGTGTGGTAAGCTGGTCATTGGAATCATATCTTCTTGAATTTAATATTTAGGCATGAATTTTAGATTTAGGGATGTGGTACCCTTAGGGGGGCCGATTGTTCTTGTTCTATATGGTCATGATTTAATGGGAACATGGATTTTTATCCATCTATACGAGGTTTATTTATGGATCCCTTATTCCATGGGATGAGCATACTATCATGTATCTTTACATTTTCCCCCTAGGAATATATGGGGTTTATTAAGGGGTGAATCAAAAAATTATTCCTAGTATTTTTTTCTCCCTAACATAAGATGAGTGATTGTATAGTTCACCCCATGGTCGTGATCTGGTAAGTAGTTAATTACCCTTATTATTTTTAAGGCAATATACCAGTTAATTTTATACTCATCCTATAATGGCCTTCCATCCAATATGTGTTGGTACTGTAAAGATGGTGTAAAGAATAGATGTGTTTCTGATGGATATTGTATGGGTGGATCCAAATTATTAAGGAGACTTACGATTTATATGGATAATGGTTCTTAGGTCTGTGTTGGAACAACATAGTGAAATTACTTCCTAGTCACTCATGGTTGATTTGTTTTTATAGTTTATGGGCTTATATTTTTTCCTCTTATGCTAGAAATTACATTGTACTACTATGAAATATTTAACAAATGTTGCATGCATTTTACTTTTCAGATTGTAATAAATAGATACTACATGGTTCTATTTGTTTTGGTTGGATGGAGGTGAATGCGTACATAGTTTTATAGGATAAGGTCATCTAGATATGTATCATTCCATAAAGGTGAAAGTCCCCAAACCCTCTTCTATTAGAGATGGTATTTGTGGCACACTTGGATTGTCATAAGCTAAAGTGATGTCCCAATTGGTTGATTCATTCCTGAATGATGATTGTTTTTTACGTAGATTAATTTCAATTACTAGCCTAACTATTTCAAAAGTTTATCTTTTATCCCATGGGGAAAAAATTTTAAATCATATTTAGTGTGTTCCAATGAAGTGGTATTGATTTTAATATCCATTTCTTCATTGCATTATCCACTTAAGTCCCTTCTAAATATGTCAAAGATATCTTGCATCAATGCTAAAAAAACGAGGGAATAAAACATCATTGTGGGATTCTCCCTTCAAGGAACCAATCACCACCATAGAAAAATTAGAGTGATAATAAGGATAACATGTTGTTCTTCCCATTATTGGAATGGTTTGATTTAAAATAAATATTCACATATCCTTGTATAGGGGAGGATTTAAAGGTAGATCGGGTGACCAAGTTTTTTGTAAAAAAAATAAAAATATTTCTCACACCAATACAACTTCCATTAGAAAAATGTATAACCCTGTGAGTTGGTAAAATCATTTTTTATTTTACTTTCACTGGATTATAAAATATTTATCTTGAAGGGATTCCTATATCTCTAAAGACTATAAGACCACATGATTCACACTCTCTATTTTTTTTCCACAATATTAGAAATGAAAATATCTTGTGTTTATATGATGAGCTGTATCCCAAATTTTGAGATCATGTGTTTAGTTATAGACATATATCTTGGTTGTGAGTAAGAGATTTTAGGATGAGGTTCATAGTATTGATATTGGTAGGATGGTCAAAACATCTATCATCCTTACTCCAATCATCAATGTCACCCATACCCAAGGATGGAATATTCATTCATCCTTATCCTACTCCAAAGGATTGAAAATCATCATCATCTAATAATTTTATAAGATTTTTTCAAACATTTTTTTGTAGTATCAACCTTAATTTTTAGTGGCACAATTTGGTGATTAGGTCCCTTCTACTTATTAGGATATAATGCTCCAATATAGGATTCCTTTCACACAACAAATCCAAATAGATTACGATTACATTTATAGGTAACAACACCTCAACAAATGATTGAAATAGGGATTCATTATCATTTCGAACAACCATTATTGAAGATCCCATATGCCCTTTCAAATCTAAAGGATCTACATTTTACCTTAACACAAAAGTGGGTGCATCCTCCCATAGTACTGATTTTGAGTCTAATAATATCCTTACAAAAATAATCATATCAATATCTTCTTACTAGGAATATTTTGTTTCATTCGGATATTCATCTTTTATTGAATGTGGTTTACCTAAAGTATGATCTCCATTACTCCCTTAATAGAAAATCTTACTCAGATGCCCTCAGAAAATTTAGAATGGGAAGAAATAAAACTATTTATTATAGTAAATTTAATTATATATTGATACTCTCCATCAAATTTAATCTAGATAAAATGCATAGGGGGATTCAATAAATCAACCTCAATGCATATACAAGGAGTTTTGATATGATTCAAGGATTTAGTCCGATGGTATGAACATAGAAAATGACCAATAAAGTTTACCAATATCCTAATAATAATGGGATTTTGGAATGGGAGTGGTAAGCCTAGGAGGCATACCCAAATTAATGAAGATAACAGATTATATTCCATGTGAAAAGAAAAACTCCACCTGAACAATTAGAATTAAAATGATTTGAAAAACCATGAGATACTAGTCCACAAATAAACTAGATAGTCTTAATGAGTGAAATGAATAAGTATATTCCACAACTAGAAAGAAGGGTTATATCCACGGGAAACAATTGTGGTCGTATGTTCAAAGAAAGTGGTTATACCCAATTGACATTGTCTTTTAAACTACAGATTTTATTAGCATAGAGGTAGACACATAACCACAGTTAGGCTATTATATGAGATATTTCCCTGAGTGATTCCCATGGTCATACCTCTTATAAAATTTTAAAATTTTACTCCCATTAAGGATTGTTCCTTGAACTTTTTTTATTCAATATATCCTTATAGCACAAACCTTAAATTCCTTATATATATACTTTTTAATATAGATTTATAAATGTAATTTCTATATTTTTTACGAAATAAAAATAGGGTGTACCCATATGGACCTATGAACAAAATCCATGTAGACCATGTCCATAGGACACACCTATAGCTGCGGTCTATGAGGTCTATAGACATAGGTGTTTCAATATAGATATATGGCAATAATCCACATGGACCATGGTTATAGATGCTACAAATTTCCACAATCCCAATAGATCATGGCTATATATGTGGTATATTTTCACGTTCCATATGGACTCTAGATATAGGTGGCTTTAGGCTGACATATGGCCTCATAGACCACGAACAAGGCCGAATTATGACCATGGTCATGATAACAATGGCTATAAAACTGTGGTAATTGGGTGATTTTATTGTGGTGAACTAATTTTCAAGAAACTCCACCAATGTATAATCATATAGAACCTAAATTTAATTGCAAAAATATTGATCACATTAACAGATGGTCTATAGTTTCTAAAGAGAGCTACCAATGAGTAACCAAGAAGATACAAAGCTCCAATAACTCCAAAGTAGATATTAGTAATGGTGGTTTTCCATATTCCAACATGGACACAATTAGGATCAATAAAATTACAATAAAAATTATAATATTGGATGATTGTAAGGGATAATTACATGAGATGAGTTTCCATGATATGGAACTGATACTTTGATGATCCCTTCTCTCATTGAAGGTGGATGGATTGATGTATTGACAATCTATAATAATATAATTAGTAATTAGACAATTCCCAAAGGTCTACTTCTTATATTTGAACCATAAATATGATATTTATCTAAGGGAAAGGGTCACCACATTAATCATATAGAAATAGGGGAAGCATAAGGGGTTTGGAAAAGAGGATCACATAATCAAAACAACTCTCGGGAGATAGGATTTCCCCTATAAGCATCTAGAAATAGGGGAAGTGTAAGGGTTGTAACCAAGAATTTAGATGGTGTATTTGATTATGGTAGAAGACCAGAACCATAAAAATGGAATGAGATTTAACAATACAACACTTCTCTCTCCTATTTCTAGTGGCTCAAAAATTCTAGTTACATTGTGAGACTATAACAGTAAGATGATAAACTATTAATTTAGAGATCTATGGGGTCTTATTCATATCAAGGTCAACCTACCTAGAGTTGATAAAGTTTTATCCCCTAGGATGTCGAATTAAGTACTCATTGAGTGGAATTTGGAGACTATATCATGTAATTTTAAGACCCAATATATTTATTAATCCATTAAAGTGTATCCATAATTAATTTCACAACAATATTTCATATGTTCCAAGAAGAAAATAATAAATCTAATTAGGAAAGTATGGTTGTATCTATGAGAGGGGAAAAATTTTTGAGGAGACTTGAGACAGTTTAGAATTTGAGCAGATTTGGGGTCAAAATGAAGAGGAAGAAACTAAATTTGGGAAAGATAAAAAATAAGCCTTAGAGAATCTCGTTGAAGAGGTAAATTCCTCTTTTCTCCCACCATGTTATCTAAATCATGAATAATTTCTGTGTATCCATTTTCTATAGGATCTGGTGGATATATAATCACTATTAATATATCTAGAGTATGCACTTGGTGAAGAGGAATCAAAATCCATGATAGACTCTAATATGGTGTTCAGGGTATCCATATTATAATGGAATTTCTAACACTATTCTTTGTTTTTTGGGTACTCAATATTTGATGAGTGATTCTCACCATTAAATTCCAATGAGTAAATTAACTATTCACCTGTGATATAATAAACCTACTTGGTTGAATATATATAATTTAAATTTGGTATTCAATTTAATTCTATATTAAAATAAATTTTAACATATAATGAGAAAGATATAATTATATATCTTTCACTACTAGTGCGGGGAAGCTTTCAACTGACTAGGAGGAAACCCCAACATTCAAAACTTGGGCATTGCGGGAGAACGGATTCCAATGTACATCATTACATATTATATCAATTTGAATACACCATTAATTATTTATAACGTATTTATGATTCAACCATAAGGACATGATCTCATAGAGGGAAGATTAAGAGGTATTTGTAATACAAATTGAGGATCCTTCAACTTAATGTGCTCTAGAAAACCAAAATGAAAATGAAAATATTTTGATAAAATGGTCTCTATAAGGTGAGATCAAGAGTATTTAACTCCTTTTTAGTAAAAATAAAATCATATCTCTTATTTAGGCTACAATATGCTTGGTGAGATATGATACTAAATGGATTAGGATATTGATAGGCCAGATGTTGAAGGCATGAACTTGTAAAAAGCACTATCAAACTACATTGATAAATTAGTATAAATAATTATGGTATGATCTTGATTTTTTTAATGAGGTATGGATCGTTTAAATTTCTATTTAAAACGTTATTTTTTTAATTAATGTTTTAAAGATTTTAAGGATAGTTTTGAGACCAATTGGGGCATTTTAAAATCTTGGAGCATCATTTTTTTGAGAAATAGTGTTAGGCCCACAATAAGCACATGGTTAGAAGTATCCATGAGGATAAACCATGTAACCTTATAAATAAGGATAATGGTTTTAAAACCCATTTAATGGAGGTTTCATGTTCATGTAAAACGGCATAGGATTGTTATACAGGTGATTCATATGAGCTATGCATAGATTGGAAAACTATCCACCTAACCTTTCAATAGGGTCTTCCACTTAAAGGTTGGTGGTGCAAGGTTAGCGTATGGTTTGAATAACCATGTGGATAAACTATGGGAACCTTAAAAATTGGTGAACTTATATTTTTTACCCTATTTTATTTAAATCTTAACCCCTCTTTTTCTTTCCCCATTCTCATAGTATCCTCATCACTCACTTTGAGAGATATAATTTATATATCTATCTAGGATTTAAGACTCCTTCCTCATACAATGTTTGATTATACTATTGTTCCTGTCATTATATCTATCTTGGTATGTTATTCAATCCTATTAACTCATTTCATCATTTATATTTCCCTGTGGAATGCTAAATCTATGCAAGCTAATATTCCCTATTTTTAGGGTATTCATCTATATCCCTAAAAATATACCCTTTTAGATCGAATCCCAGGAGGATTCCAGATTATGATTCATATAATAAGCTAATGTAATTGTTATAGTCCTTTCCCCTATAATTATTTATGTTTATATTATCCTCTATCATTCCATGAATTGGAACTTCCGTGAAATGCCCCCAAAATGTATAATTACTCCAAATGGCATGAAGGCCATATTTTTTTATTTTTTTATGGATAATCCCCCTTTTAAGGGTTTAAGGGGAACCCAAACATGACCCTTAGGTCCAAAGCACAAGGCCCGACATGACCTGCAATACATGACCTGAAGGCCCAGAGGCATACAATGCCCATTACAAGACCTGTAGGCCCAACCACCAGAAATGCCCCTCCCTAGATTCTACATCATTGATCTCCTTGCTCCCCACCATGAATTGCTGATCGGATAGTATTTCCCCATACAAAGTTGCATGATGCCTGGTCCCGATGGCAATTGGCATACCCTCTCATTCTTCCAATCTGGTTAGCTTTGTATCTGGTGACTGCTACTACTATTGTTATGATCCACTTTTGGGGCCTGCGCTGTGTGAACTGGGCCACACCATGGTCTTTTGGTGTCCCTAAGGCCTTGTGTCCCAAAGGCCTTTGATGGATAGAAGGCCCTTGAGACCCGTAGGCCCAAACCAGTGGCCCGAAGGCCCAAATCGGGTGATTTGTTCAAGCTACTACAGTAACAAACAGTACCTTCTATAGTGATGCTATAGTAACCTAGAAATTCACCTCCCCCTTGTTTTGAATCTGGGTCTCTTGGATGCCAAGCTAGAGCACTTACCACTCAGGTACGGGCTCGTTGGCCCTAAATGTCTAAATAAATGAATGGATATCAGCTTGTTTAGGGTAGTCTTAGAAACTTAAATTAATATTTGGAGGATGTATTCCTCAATGTGAGCCACAACTTAGGGTGTGTCGCTTTTGAAGTCCCATGAACTTTATTCTTTCAAATGATATTTAACCACTAATTGGGGTTCGTTTAATTGACCCTTAAGAATAAAACATAATTTTAATTAAATAAAGGGTTTGTTTTTATCCCATGTTCCAAAACCATTTTTTCTCTTTATATATTTTCTCTATCCTCATGAATTAAACATCCAAATTTAATTAAGTTAATTGTTAAATGGTATGGTTTTACCACTATCCAATTACACCCTGTATTTTATGTTAAGGGTGATTCAAAGGTTCCAACTTAGAACACCTTGTATGGGATCATCAAGCATAGTAAATTAATGAATTTTAAATTTATTATGGCATGTTGTGGGTGATATATGGATTATAATATAGAATACCTTAGATTAGATAACTGGTAGTATGGATTTTATATTATTCCACGAGTGATACTTGGATCTCTAATTCTAATACTATGGATGGGTTTAGTGGTAAATTCAATTGTTCCATTCCAAGAGTGATACATGGGTTCCTAAGTGGAATTCCATTGAAAGACTCTTGATGTGATGGGTTTTTATAGTATACCTAGAGTGATACATGGATTCCCTGCTTGATTTTACTGGGATGGGCTTAGGTTTATAGTGTGTTTAAATGACTAATTTTCCAAGTCAAAGAACATACATGGATTCATTCAATGATTTAGATATGTAACTATCTTGATTTATCATTTACTATTAAGTCTCAAATTCCATGGAACTTCCTGGGTGATAGATGGTTTCAATTATAGAAATATCTATATTCACATGCCATGCATATTTCATGCCATATTTATTTTATCCCATACATTTCTTACACCATGTTTTAGTGACTTGATTGATATAACAGTTATTTAAGTATCATTTCTATAGGTTGAATGAGATAAATAATTTGCTAACTAAAGTGTCTAAATAAACCTAAATTGTGTTTTCCTATATAGAATTATGGTGTTTCCTTAACTAACCAATTATCATGTGTTTGAGCCTTGAACCATGGGTAACATGGACTGAAATTTCAATTGATTACCTGAATTCCATCTATAACTTGTAAATATGGAACTTCTATAAATTGGTAATGTAAATTGATCTAATCGACTCATCGTATACATATTGTTATATTTGGAGACTGGATTTAAGGTTCTCCTGGTTGTTACAAGACATACCTACTGTATATTATACAAATTATTAATTTATAACTTGGGGATGGTGACACGTATAACTTAATGAGAATATTTTTGTCTCTGTGTGTGTGTGTGTGTGTAAACTTGAATGAAGTAAAATTCTCAAAAAAATGGCTCACATTAAATGGATATGTCAATTTAAATGTAAAAGGTGTTTCCATATATACCTTTTAGCTCACACTCCATATACCAAAACCTCTATTATAAGATATGAGACCTTGATTTGGATCTGAAATCAGTCGTGGGTGGTGGGATCCTCTCTTATGAACCCCTTTATGATCATCTATATCACCTAAACATATCATTAGGAGTAGATAGATGATGTGGAACCTTATATAGGAAGGCTATGTACTTGTCCTTTTAATTTATTTTGAGATTTGTTCTATTATCTAATTCTTTTTGGAGGTATGAATTTGATATTGTACCAATATTCCACCATGAATACCACAGGTCATACACCAAGACGGTGGCGATGAGCATACTCTAGACGTGGTCATCCATGAGCCACTAGTATTACCAACTATAGTTCCACCATTGGCACCTCCTACTATTCCTGATATGGGCACTGATACTTAGTTTCAATAGGTTTTCATGTGACTAGTGAAGTCTATATAGAAATCTACAGGACATTACCCTACTATGTCAGAGCTGATGTGAGAATTATAGAAGAATCACACTCCTACAATTTCAAGGGAGGTATCCCTTATGATTCTAAGTCAAGGATAGAGGCTGTGTTATCTATTTTTGTGAACTTAGATATTCCTCTAGGGAGGTGGTTCAAGCTCATGACTTGTATGATTCATGATTGATCTAAGTTTTTATGGGATGTCAAAAATCATAAAAATCGTCATTGGGATATTTTCTAAAGGTATTTCTAGATGTTCATTCATGATTTATTCTTTTATTAGACACTGAGAGTGGTCCATTTTAGGGAGTTTATGCACCTATATTAGGGTGATATTTCAGTGACATACTATTAAACTCACTTCAACGATCTTCAATGTTTCACACCAATAATTTTTAGTGATGATTTGACGGCTATGATATTTTTTGAGGGTGGGGTTGTGTATGCCATCCGATCTCGGGAGAACATTTTTCCATTGACTACCATTTTTGAAATAGTGAACATGGCCTTATTAATGAGTGTAATATAATGGAATATGATGGTGTGGGATGGATTAGTCCAGTATCGATACAGGGAGGTATTACATGTAGAAGCAGGAAACATCACCTTGAGACTTCTGATAGGGGAAGTGGTAGTCAGATGACATGCACTAACAATTATGTGGTATGTCACCAGTGTGGTGGGTTGAGCCATAAGAATCCATAGTGTACTAAGGACCCAAATGAGTGTTGACATAGAGGAAAAATGGGTCATATTTGATATTTTTTTAGAAAATTTCCTCCAATTCCGAGTGAGAGGAGAATCTCAATAACTTCAAATTTACAGGAAATATTAGTATCTCGCTGATAAGAAAGAAGATGGAATACTACTAGATGATTTGGCACAAGAGGTGAAAATGGTTGTGGAATCCATTCTTGTGATATGTATCACTTGAAGGAAATCTATTCTCATGGGATTCATGTTGTTTCTCAGTTTCATGGATCTACCTAACTACATGCAATACAACATGTACCAAAGGAGTGGTGTGATGGACTGTCTATAGTATAAGGGGTAATCTTAGTATCCTCTACTTTAGTATCTTCTTTATTTGATACAAATGCTTCACATTTCTTTATATATGTGGAAATTGGGGAAATAATTTGGTATGAAATCCAATATTTTTGTGGAGTGATGGTATTTTACCCTCCATATGGGATTAGATCATAAAGTTTATGTCAGTGCAAGGAGTTCCCCATTGAGATATGAGGTTACTGTTTTATATGGATCCTCTTTATTCTCAAGATAAAAGTCTTTGAAATCATTCTTAGGATGGATTGGTTAGTACCTTATCAAGATCATTTTGATTTCTATTACTAAATTTTTTCATTTATATCACTCATTGGTGGTGACTTTATTTGTAAAGGAGAATGGGAGGTCTAGATAGCTCGAGCTAGACAATAGCATTGTGGGATGGGTGAAGTATCAGTCTAAATTTGTATTCAATATATAGATGATCAAGGAATGGGATATAAAAATTTCCCACCTATATTGTATCATTTTTGGGTCATTTCCCAGATGAATTTTCTAAACTACCTCTTTAGAGATTGGTAGAGTTTACTATTGAACAAATTCCAGGATGAACACAAGTATCATTCCTCCTTATAAGATGGATACTACTAAATTGAAGGAGCTGAAGAGGTAGTTAGAGTATGTGGAATCCAATTCATTAATATGACCCAATACTTCTTTAAAGGGTTCACCCACTATTTTCACTAAGAAGGTGGATGGGGCCCTAATGATTTTTGTCGATTTCCAGTAGTTAAAAAAGTTTACAGTTAGAAACCAGTATCCACTTACATATATAAAATAAAAATTTGTTATATCTATGGAGATCGGGTCTTATTAAAGATTGATTTGAGGTCAGTCTACCATTAGGTATGAGTTAGCCATTCAGATATACTATGTACAACATTTCATAACAGATATGTCTTTTATGATTATTTAGTTAAGGCATTCAATATCATATACATATTTAGAAATATTCATGGATCGGATGAACAAGGTTTTCCACACATATATGAAGTCTTTTTTGGTAGTCTTTGTGAATGATATATTTTTGTAATAACTTACTCAATATGATTATTCCAAACACATGGAAATAATTTTGAGTACACTAATATAGCATAGGTTTAATGATAGGATCACAAAATTCCACTTTTGTATTGATAAAGTTCACGTCCCTGGTCACATTTTCTCATATGTAGGGGTGTCTAATGACCCAAACCAGAAGATAGTTATGGTTTTAGGGGATAATCCCAAGAACATATTTTATGTTTGTAGTTTCTTAGGGATAGTTGGGTATTACAAAAATTTTATTCAGGATTTATCAAACCATGAAACACCTCTAATAGGCTTAACAATTAAGGGTTTAAAATTCATATGGTATGAAGAGTGTTAGAAATACTTTTAAGAGTTGAAAGGAAGGCTTAATTTAGAACCAATCATGATTCATCCATAGATGGGAAGAGGTTATGTGCATTATTATTATGTGTCAGTCATTGGGTAGGGATCAATTTTGATAGAGGGAGTGTAAGAGACGGTGTCCTAGAAGCAACGAGTTTTACTTTGATTACATGGATATTTGATGTATTTAAATATTGAACATCCTGTTAAATATTGCGCATTGTTCTGCATGATTATGATGTAATAATGTCCAGGATTATTTTTTGTATTAATAAGGTCATGGCAATTCCCAACTATGTAAAAAACCTTGAAATGCTATAACAATATTCTTAAATATAGTTCTACGATTGGATGATATACTATGATGGGACACATAGCATGCAGACCGTCAGGTGTGATTACTCATAAGAAGATGAGACTTCCTCTCATGATGTTCACACTTGGTAATGTTTAAGATAGGATATTATGATAATAGACCCGCTGTAAGAATTCTGCATTTTTTGGTGTCATTGGATATTTCTATCTGTGTGCATGTGTAATTATCCTTAGAGTTCAATATTATCATTAATACATGTCATAACTTGCACACTTTGATTTTCTGATGCAAACAGTCACACAGAAAGTTGGCAGGAAGTAAGGTACGTTGGGTACATAATGAGTGGCATATTATTAATGGATAAGTCAAGGAAAGATTATTCGCTTCCATTTATGGAAATTGATATCTCGGCCCTTTGATTGAAATAGAACCGTCGTGTGAAATTCCATGGCCATGGTTTAATGAAGATTTTATTTTTGGTAGTCAAAGAACAATGTATCAAGAAAAAAGGTTGATGACACTATCATGAAACCTACTTGATTAGATATTGAGACCATGGGATTATATTACACAGTGAGAATTCATATGTGGATGTCAATGTTGTGAATTTACATTATTTCTCTTCGATGCCTTGACCCGTTTCTAGATAGTACTATTGGACTTTAGGCAAGCCCGCTAAATGCCAACGATAAAGAATCCTAGAGGGTCAAACACTAAGTGTTTTTTGTGGTCCTGGTTAAATTCAATTTGAATTAAATTAATGAAATAAATATTATTCTCAAGACCGTGAAATAACTTTATTCAAGTTAAAATGATCGCATAAATTAAATAAAATTTATTTATTTATTTTATTAAACATTTAATAAATATTTATTTACTAATTTTAAAATAAAATATTTATTTTAGAGAATAAATTATTTATTTATTTATTCAGGTGTTCAATAAATGGAAGCGGGGTTCGAGCGGACCCATGCCAGTCTGGTAGTAAAATTATTATTTTCAAGATTGTAAATAATTATTTTTTGGCACAAGTTAAAATAATAATGACGCTACTATTATTTTGTGACGTGGAATTTTATTCTTAATTCTATTTTGCACCAGTTGGAACACCATAAATAATGATGCGGTATTATTATTACGAGCATGTGTTTTCTCTATGTTCATGAATGCATTTAATTGCTATTATGAAATTAAATATTTTAATAGAAGTTCCATGCATATAAATAGACATGTATGTCTATTGTGCCATAGAGAACACACTGCACACTTGGTGAATTGAGAATTCGGTGAGGCAAACAATTTCTCTCTTGAATCCTCCTCTTTCTCATCTCAAAAATGAGATATGTGATTCAAGACCGAAGAACAACCGATCAAGAACGACTTACACAAGACACTCGCTTCACCTTGCTAGCACCTGGAGAATGAGTGGTGTCAATCGTAGGACATCGAAGCACGTGTCGATCACCATTAGAGGTATTCTTGTTTGGATCCTCACAAACGCAGTGAGACAATCTGGAAGGGTCATTGTGAATGATCAACATCATTAATAAAGAAAATACTGAATATCCAGGTATTATTTTCGTTATAAAATTAATTAAATTATTTATAAACATGATGTGAAAGATCTTATCTAATAGTTTCAGGCTACTTCCTTCTTTATATAAATCTTTTATTCTATTCCGTGGAGACTGGCGTTCATCGTCGTATTGATCCTAGAATAATCATTGATCGTGGTAAAAATTAATGTTGTGTGCCAGCCCAGTTGTGCTTCAGCAACGCTCAAAACCTTTAGAGAGATTTGGTTTCAACATATAGGTGTCGATAGTTGAGACCCCACAGGAATAATTACCTCATGCATGCTCTCAATGTTTCTATAGTTTTTTCATGACTTATGTTATTGGGAGAATTATTTTTTGGGAGAATACTTTTTTATACACACACCGAAAAAATCATCAAATACAACTTCATGCAGTGTGATTTGAATCTTAAACTTTGATGTTGGATTGAATACCTACATTTGTTTAACATTGAGCTTTATTACATACTTTATAAAGTGAATTTAGTGGAAAATTATCTAAGATGTAAGACTCTGAAACATATTGTTCAGGATTCCACTAGAAAGTGGTGGTTGATGACCAAGTTTTTTTGAGATTCACATAGAGGTGTAGGAATATCCTGAGAATCCTATATTCCATTAATTATGAGTGACCTCTTAAGTTCTATATATTTTGGTGATGAGGTAAATTTATTATCTTTAAGTATTGTCCATAATTGAGAATGTTTCAAGTGACGACCCGCAACCTATTTTTGTTTTTGAGGGGGGTGATCTCTTTCACATTTATGGATAGGTTTGGGTACCCGCGAACATACATGAGGATTTGATACGAGAGTCTCATTCTTCTTCTTAGGTAGTACATATCAATATTTTGTATATATATCATGATCTACACCACCAGTATTGGTGGCCTAGTTTGAAATGGGAGATAGAAAGTCTTATTACTCAGTGTTCCATCGGTTAGTAGGTTAAGGAAGAGCACTAGTGAATAGCAATAATTTTATGGCTTTACCCATTCCTAAGTGGAAATAGGAAGATGTAAGTATAGATTTTGTGATGGGATTATAAATATCCCCTTAGGGTTGTGATGTAGTGTGGGTTATTATGGAAAGGAAAATGAAGGTCACCCATTTCCTTCCTATCGAGGAGAAATTCTCAGTGGATGAGCTTAGAAGACTCTATGTTCATGAGATTTTATGAATTTATAGTATCCCTCAATGAATTTTTTCAAATAATTAGGATCCATTTATGTCACTATTTTGGAAGCATTTTCATATGGAACTATACATAAATTTTCTTCAAAGCACAACCTATCACTCCCATATCGAAGAGAAATGTGAGTGTAATATAAAATTGCTAAAGCACGTACTTGGGGAACATTTTCCTGATCTCGGAGGTTCTTGGGAGAAGAATTTACCTCTTTTTTAGTTCTCTAATAATAAAAGCTTCTAAGAAACTATACTGATTTTACTATATGAGTACCTATATGGTTGGTCCTAATTTTCACACATTTTCTATTTAGAGGCAAGAGAGGTAGAATTATTGGGGTCTCATTTGGTTCAGGAGACCATGGAGTTGGTATAACTAATCAGAAAGAATATAGCTATAGCATAGTTTCAGAATAACTCATATCCATATTTTCATCAATGTGCTCTGGAGTTTGATATCGTGGATTGGGTATTCTTGCATCTTTCGACTAGACTGGGAATTCAACGGTTTTTTCAATAGGGTAAATTATCACCCCATTTTTAAAAAAAAATTAAGGTTTTGGAGAGGGTATAATTGAGGGATTATTGGATAGAACTCCCTCAATGATACGTGGATATGTGTGGAATATTTTATATTTCTTAATTACATCATTATCTTCCATACCTATCTCATGTTCTTCATCCTGATGAGGTTGATTTGCATATTGATACTTCATTTGAGGAGAATCCTACATATATAATTGATCAGATCATGAAATATCTTTGAGACAGATCACTTCCACTAGTATAGGTGTTATTGCATCATGATCGAGTATAAGATGAGACCCCAGAGATAGAGGTCGAGATACATTTTCAGAGGATGGATTTATTCTCAGCTGATTCTTTACCACCCTCGAAAGGGGGTCTTGGGGAAATTTTATTTTAACAAGGGGGTTGTAGGATCCTGGTTTTTTCATGTGGTATGGATCCCATAAATTTTGTTTCAAACCATTCTTTTTTATTTAAATTAATGTGGTTAATATTTTAATAAATGTTTTGGGAGAGTATATGTCTTGTTTGAATCCAGAATCTCTAGTTTCTCAAGATATAATATGACTTTCATAATAGGAATATGGTCTATAGTAATCATGTGGCTAAACCATATAGCACTGTAAATAAGGATAATGGTTAGAAAAACTATGGTAGGGAGGATATATGGATATAAAAAATGGTGTAGTTTTATTATTGAGGTGATCAGCATAGTCTATGCATGGTTTGGAGTATTGGGTTATTAATCATGTGAGGGGTGTGCTGCTTGAAAAGTGATGGATCGTGTTTGGAACATGGTTTTACCAACCATGCAGACGAACTGTGCACCCATTATAAAGTATTAAATTTTTATTTTCACACTAAATTCTTTAAATATTAAATTCTTTTTTCTTTCCACTTTCACAAAGAATCCTCATCCCTCATGTTGGGAAATCCCATCAATCCATAAAGATTGTCTTTGAGCCTCCTCCCTCATATGATGTCTAACTCGACCATTGTACATATCCTTGTATATAACTCAATAAGTTCTTCAATACCCATGAATATTTTCTCCATTAATCTCTCCATATGGAATGATAAATATTTGTGAGCTAATATACCCATTTTTTAGGGTATTAGTATATTTTTATAATTTTCTCATTCAACACAAATCCAAATATAATATCGGATGAGGATTCATCTACCAAGATAAGTTAGGTGGTCCAGTTATTTTTCTTTAAAAGTACTAATGTTTATATGATGTGTTGTTCTTCCACATGCTTGACCATCAATGTAACTCATCCTAAATGTCCAATTAATCAAATTAATGGATATCAACTTGTTTAGGGTAGTCATAGTGACCTAATTAATCATGTGAGGGTATCTACCTTGATGTGAGACACCCATTAGGGTGTGAATATTCAGAAATCTTGTGATCATTATGTTTGAAATAAAATAAAATAACTAATTCAGATGTGTTTAATTGACCCTTAAGAATGAAACGAAATTTTAATTAAACAGAGGGAGAGTGGTGATACCATTTTTCTCAGCCCTTGTTTCTTCTTACTCAAATCTTGAGTTATCCTTATAAATTATCGGGAAAATTTTAATTTATTGAATTATTAAATGGTATGGGTTTACCACTATCCCTTTACACCCATAATGTTATGTCAAGGGAGATATTATGGTTTTGACTTGGAATTCCTTGGATTGGAATATCGATCATAATAAATTAAATTAATTATAAGTGGATTATATCACATCGGGGGAGATACGTAGGTTTTAATATAGAATACCTTATATGGGATCATCTGGATGATGGATTTAATATTATTTTATAAGTGATACTTGCTTCCCTAAGTGGAACACATTGGATGGGCTCAGGGGTAAATTCCATGGTACCATGCCTAGAGTGATACCTGGGCTCCAATGTGTAATTCCATAAAAGGGATCTTGTGGTAATGGGTTTTTATAGTATACTTGGAGAGATACCTGGATTCCTTATGTGGGTTTCTCTAGATTTGATCAAGTTTCCAATCTATTTAAATGACAAATCTTCCATGTTAAAGAACATTATTGGATTCAGTCAATACATTAGATACATAACTATCTTGATTTATCTTCGACTAATTAGTATAAAATGATATGTAACATGTTGACCCATTATATGATTATTATCACCTTGGGATTCCTTGAATATGAGCCTCAGGACCTGATCAAATAATAGAGGGTAACCATAAATTAATATGTTCTCAGAGACATTCTGAATTAAGCTACAGTATATAATATTGAATGAGTGACCCTAGGGGCACCCGAACCAACACGGTAAGATATGTATTTTATTTACTATATTTATTATTATACCTACAAACTTCTCATTGTATATCCATAGAATATATAGTTTTAGATAATATTGGTGGTGGACTACTGATTTTTACTCACACCCTATCTGGGCCATTGATTGGTACTCAGATAGACTTCATGTTTATAAACAAGAGAAAGTTCCCTACTTTGGATGATTGATTTTATATACTAGGATCAAGTATTGGAGTAGGGGACTCATCAAATTCTCATAATACTATTTGAGATATATTTTGGGAATTTTTTCTTTTTTTATAGAATATCGTATGTTTTTACATCTTTGTTTCCTTTTATTCCCATTTTGTATCGCATAAAAACCTGGCATCATTTTGTATATGACATTATTTATCATTTCTGCCTAATTATTATATATGGGTGATTTATTCTTATAATTTTCATTTATGATTATATGTTTTCTATTTAATTCAATTTTTTATAAATGCTCTATACTCTTATCGTGAGGGTAAAGTATCCCCAAAAGTACCACAATAGACCCTCCCATTTAGTCGGCAACCTCTAGCATATGAGGAGGAATGCTTGAGGCTACGTGGCTAATCAAGATCAGTTACTTATGAGTGAACCGGGTTTGGGAAATTAAAAATATCCTTCTATTTTATATTTAACTTTTCATAATCATTTATGATTAACATTAATCCATATTTTGACAATTAAAAATATTTTTCTCACCCCCTCACAGTATCATTTCACTAAAAAAAGAGGCAATATTTATAAAATCATCTGAAGATTATATAACTATAATTATTAGTCTAAAAGATATTGTGAAAGTTAGTCCTAATTTATGAATATTATCTATTTAAAAACCAGATAAAGTAACAAAATGGGTTGATGCATTCCACGTTAAAGGTCATGATGTTGAACAAGTTAAAGGTGACAAAAATTATTAGTAACCCATTACTTCACAAGCATAATTCCTATTAATACTATAATCCTCTTAATCTGGTTTACTATTATAGAAAAATATAGTATTCCATATCAAACTCCTTTTTAAAATCCACCAATTGGTGTTTCCTAGTTTAAAAACATCAAAGATTCAACTCTGTCAACTATTTTAGTTGAGAAGAATCCTTATTTGAGTCACATTGCCTTGGAATATTAGCCCATTCTCTAATATGAAGCAAACTTGATCCCTTAGTTTATCACTAAAAACCTAGTTTTAAGTAGATTGACAAGGATAAACATCTACACCTTGATCATTAATACATATTTAAGTAATATGGGTTCTAGGATTTGTTACTTACCCAACTCTTTGTAGGTCTGGGAGATATTGATTTTGACTACTAATCATTCCACTCTAGTTTCAAGAAAATTTTCTTTTTCCAAGAGAATTTAAATGATTGATCAATGGGTATATTTTAATTTTAAGATATGGGATGAAAGTTTTCAAAATTAAAAGGGGGAAAATATCTATATGGGAAGGATGAGTAAGAATCACAACTCCAATATTTCATGGAAGATAATGTGGATACTATTGAGAAACATTAACAATAGTAGGTGGATATTGAAGTGAATTATATAAATAAAGTAGTATAGAATAAATATTTTTATAATTTGAGGAAATATTTACAAAAATAGTTTGGTAAAATTTTTATAAGGTAAGAGTATACAATTATATTGACAACAGATCTACAATAGATTATTGATTCTTCCTGTCAAGATTTGACAGATATAAAGTAAATATCGAGTCATTTTTTGATATAGAAATTTCTCCACTTTTTATCATGATTTATTTTTTGAATATTCCTTATAAATTGGATTCATGTTGTAGATATACCTCTATTTTAATATTCTAATCAATTAAAATTTTCCCTTTTGGATACTTTTTTTCAACACACAAATGCATGAACTCGTGTATTTTTAGAGTGGCAAGGAGAGTAATGTATCATGAGTTTTGTTTGATGATGGGAATTTATAAAATTATATTAAATCATGGGTATTTGAAACCTATTGAAAATAGGTAAAATGGGTAATGGTAATTCATATAATAAAATCTTGAATGAGTCAAAATATAACATTACAGGACATTTTCTAATGGGACATGTTCCCTTGACAATTATTGGTATGACATGTGCACTTACACATTCTCCTTACCTAAAAAACATCCACTAGAAATATCGTATATTTACTCTAGGTCATATTCCATAAGTGGGTATAGGATAATGATATGTGCTTACACCTTCACCATACTAATAGTAACTTATTCAAAAATTATATAAGAGATTTTTTTTGGTGGTATGTGTACCTATAATGGGTATTGGCGGGTCATATACACAAATATAATTATTTTACATAGGGGGTCTCAATCAAAAAAATGATAGTAGGTTTATTTCCACCAAGAAATGTTCCATAGATGATTATTACATTGAAATTTTCACTTATTCCATTATCTTATCAAGAGGATCCTATTTAGAATATATGAGAATTATTTTTGAGTATATCACCATGGATGGTTATTGGTAGATTATATATGTTTATGACTTTATCATATTGAACTGATACCATTTGGATATTGGAATAAAAATTTAATTTCCTTGAGTTCCAAATAATTTTAAGTTGGCTTGATAAAGGAGGGAATGTTCAATATGTGTTCAAGAACCCCAAATATTACTCCCCCACTATTTGAGAATATTTTAATGGTTAAAAGATATGACTTAGGCGGTAAGATTGAATGTTTCCAAAAGTTGATTATAAGAAAAATAATTTAAGATCATATTAAAGGTTACAAAGTTAAATATGGTATACTTTAACCAAAATATAGGTTTATCAACATGAGGAAGTATCCATGATATGAACCTTATCAAATCATTATGATTTGAAGGAATTCACCCACACAATTAGGAATTCCAAAAAATAATGATAAGTATTTCATGAAGAATTTTGGAATAGTTCATGGTCTGAAACATTGAGAGGGGAAGTATTACTCTTTATTTTTTTCTTTAAAAATGGGTACAGTGAGCATATATTGACTTTTGATATGTATAGATATCGGTCACCAAAATATTTTTTCCCATTTTGTTCTTTTTATGATCTAGTTTTTTTAAATATATTTGAGGTACAATATTTGAAATCAGAGACATGAATTTAATTGAATGTATAATTCACAAAATAATAAAAACAAAATATTTTTTAAATATATGTTAACAAATAAATGTAGGATGGGATAGACCTTGAATTAAATTGAATTAAAAATGATGATATGATAATTGATAAGCTAATATTACTAATGAACATATTTGAATAGCAATCCACCACAATAAAAATATACATGTAAATTAAGGATTATTTTTAAACATGTTCAAAACACAAATTCCACTGTAACGTTTCAACAGTCTTAGAGAATTAATGGATCTATTCTTATGAATATTTATATGTTATATGATGGGTATTGGATAGTAATATGGACTTATTCCTTAACTGTGAAAAATAGGTTCCTCAATAAAATACACTAATTATAAATAGTTATGTAGGATTTATGGAGATTTAGTCATCTAAAAAATGACGTGGGTTTGATGGAAAATGAGGTTTCTAAAAAGGTTTTAAAATATTTTGAATTTATAACCTTAAGTTTTGATATAGTATTTGGGTAGATATAACCTTAAACATAGATTATTATTAAAGGAACTAAATTATTATTTAAGAGGGGTGAGTTTAACCCCACATGAAATAACTGAGAGTTGAACATCGGGCTAGGCTAAGGTAATAATTGTATTATGGCTGGTCCTGGGCTAAGGGACAAGGGAGTTGTTATATATTATTTGGGAATAGAAAATTATCCATCCATTTTAAAGGGAATACATTATATATCAAGAATTATATAAACATGATATAAATTGAGTTTAGATAATATTCCATAGGAGAGAGAAAATATGCCCTAAAACATAGAAAGGATAAGGCATAATCTAACCAAATAGAAATGGAGTGTTGTGGTAGAATGTGGTTCGATAGATATTGTTATAATAAACCCACCTATGTAAAGGTATTATGTATTCTAGTATATTTAGGGCCTAAAATTAACAATTTAGATATTATAATATATCCTATGTGGATATAAATCAATCAACTCATGGTTTTTGGAAAGGTAAATGTTTTTTATATGTTAGATGATCCTCAATATTGACAGTAGAGAAGTAAAATTCAAACATGACCATATGATTTATTAAAATGTATTATTATAAAAATTAAGATCATACATAATAAGGTTCATGTTGTTTAATTTCATGTGTAAATGAACTATCCATGTAGTTTAACATCATATGAGGTAGACATTTGATCATACAGTTTCATGTTATTGGAAATAATTTGACCCAAAACGCCATGAGAGATGGGTGAATTAGAGTGTTTCTAGATTTTAACATTTATATTATTTGTTCATTTAAAATATAAAAAAATTATTCCCATATAATTAGTTACACATTGAATGTTTTTTTCACTTCCTCCTATTTCCTAGAGTAATAAATGAATATATAAAGTAAAGTAAAAAATCAAAATGATTTTAATTGGTTCACATTTAAGGGATTCTACAAGAAGTATATAAATGGAATTATGTCAGTGTAAAATCAATAACCAATACTCATTGTGGTGTTACAATAGATTCGGAAAGGTGGACTTTATGTAAATATTCACACCTAATTCCTATAATCTAATTAACTTCTTTATGACAAGTCTAGGATAGAATATTGATGTGTGAATCTATTAAAACTTTTATAGACATGATGGTTAGTCTTTGATCAACCTATATTGATGGGAAAACATTCATATTCATTCCCAAGTGGATTATTTATTTTGATCCTATTCACTTCCCTCACCACCATTAATACAAAATCTGATCAACTAGTCAATGAGGTTTTAATCTTTTTCTTTCAAAATAATAATAGTAGTATCTTTCTCTTTTTTCAGATAAAGATAATTCCTTATTGGAATTATTTTATTTCCTTCCACTTATTGAGGCCAAATAAAATATTTCAATCCCACTTGTTCCTTCGAAACTGGATTTGTAAATATTCCCAAACTCTCTACTTCTTCTCTTTGAAAATCAAATTTGTAAGGTATTCCTCTAATATCCTGTTTTTCAAAAACTAACTTAAGAAGTTTTATAAAATTTCCATCCTTCCACCCCTTTCATCTGAGGGTTGTGAATGAAACAAATTTTATTTACTCTCTTGAGGTATTCCCAGGTGTACCACACAATTATAGTGCTCATTAAAATCTATTCAAATTTAGTTCTTCCTAAAATTTTGATCCATTACTCAATATTTAATTTCAGGTTCAAATTTTCTAGGTTGTTTAAAATAGATTATCCATAGCACGACCTTATTATTTGTATCATGGTCTTCACAATTTAAGAAATTATACAACATGATCTTCATTATTAATACATTATCTAATTCAACTCTAATATCTAAATAATTTAGTCAGATATATTCCTCCATAACTTTCCTTAAATAAAGACTAAACACTTCAAGCCTATTAACCTATTTATACATGGTATACATATCCACATTATAAGGAATTGTAGTCATAAAAACACGATGTCCTCTGATCTACCAAATAAAAATAATTCATGATGTGGATTATGCATTCCATTTCAGAATCTATATCTTTGAACAAATTATAGCATCACAAACAAACTATGATGTTTCCTTCTCTAACTTCAACAAGTGCTTCGACATTGTACTTCCTCCACAACATGGAGGTCTCCAAATCTCTAGGCATACTGAAATTTGGTCTAATATCCTTTACGGTGAAGAAATAGACTTAAAACATGTTCATCTACAATATTTTTTTTCTTGATTATATTACAACATAATATTAGGTTACCTGAGTATAACATATATACTTATTAAAAAATTTCATATGAATATTCAATAATTTTCACAATAATAATTTCCTAAAAACTATAACGGTTTAGTGTATTTGGATAATAGATGTATAATCATCATATTTCAATAAATATCTTAAACATATCCCATATAGTTTTACTTAAAGGTACACTTCTTAGATTAAACCAACTTAATATATTTCTTCATAAATGGGAAATATAATAAAAATAAATGGTTATATCAAATTCTTAGTAAGGGTAAATATAGAAAATATCACTCAAATATCATAATTGGGTATAAGATGAGCATAATTTTATGATAATATAATTAAGTGCATAACATTAGATAATAATACCCAAAAGAAAATAGATTTCAAATTAAGGGATATGGAATAAACATCTTCATGACATGGAACACGGTTTTTATACAAAACTATTATCATGGCCCATGAAACACATAAACATAATAAAAACATGTGATATAATATAAGAATGTGGTGTAAGTATAAGAATAAGAAATCATTACATTATTGATCGGGTATCACTACTTGAATCCCATAACACAATGAATTAGGGATATTCACCAAAATCCAATATTAAAATGGATCAATTATCATCACCAAAATTCCTATGTATAGTTTATTAATCATTATTACCCACATCCCTTAGTATATTGGATCAGGCATTTTTACCAGTATCCCTTAATATATTGGATCAATATTTTTTTCCTGAACCTCTTAGTATCTTATGAGATATATCACATTTACCCAATGAATTATAGGGTCATAATATACACTTCCATAAAATAAAGATATACCACACATATTTTTTATAAAAGAACATAACATTCATGATACCATTATCATTTAACTAACTTGTTTATAGAAACAAGTTTCGTGAGGAATTTCATAATGAATCATCACAATACATCCATATAAAGATGTTTTATATTATAATTAGATCATATCCTCCATGAATTATAAAAATTCTTAAATTATGCTTACATAGATAAAAAATTCTTTCATAAAATCATCTGAAATACACTTTGAAAGACAAGAAAAAATATCCTTTTGTTTTGGTAAAATTTGAAAAAAAAAACATAACGATTATAATAGTGTTTTATTTGAAAATATAAATAAACTTTTAAATAAATATTATTATTAGAAAATAAAATTTTACTAAAAATATTCATTTATTTTGTTTATGTCAAGAATAAAACATTCTCTCCACACTTTTGTAAAAATTCAAAAGTTGGTCGTACAAAAAATATTTGGAATTTTGAATTTTAATATTTCATAAAGAAATAAAATGTTTTATAAAATAAAAATATAAAACTACTATGTATTTTTAATAACTTCCATAAAATAATTCAGAGAACATGGACATGGAGTAGAATGATTCCTAACTAAAATATGAGAACTGGTTTAGCTCTTATTAAAAACATCCCTCCAGCCTTAATGAGTTCTAAATAGAAGAAAATAGGTACTAATATTTGAGAAACCTAGAAATAAAATAAGGATTATAATTATATGGGGTCTAACATATATAGAATATAATATTTCCTATAATGGAAATTGAAATATAAACAATACTTATAAAAATTGATATTGTAAATAAACTCATACCCCGAGTCACGAAATGAATTGTACCTACTCTACCATCATTTATAATAAATTCAAATTTTTTATAAATATATATAATAAATATATTCATTATTATAATATATAATATGACTCATTCTTGATTTATAACTCCGATTTATTAATAATTCTCCACTAAATAAAATATTATGGGTGTTAAATATTTCATTTTTCATGCATGTTTTAGTATCTAAATTCAGATCCTTGCATCTTGGATATGGTTTCATCTTATAAAAACCATTAATAATGAAATAAATATAAATTTTTTTAATATATACACACTTATAAAAACCTATGTAATGTAATGATAAAAAATAAAGAACATCAATTCATGGATACTTTAGTTCATTCATACGCCAAGTGATGTTTTAATTTTATAATGAATAGGAATAATGGGAGGTAAATAATATTTTATTTTTAAAAAATTATAATTATAACATAAATAAAATATATATTAATTAAATCAATCATCAAAACCATACATGTAAGTAAGTGATGAAAACTGAAACATGATGCTTCATGGAGATGGTTCTCTATACGTGTGCAAGGGCAATGGTTTTATTTTCCATTGAATGAAAAGGAGATAGAAAATGGTCATACCATTCACATAAAAACTTTTTATTATAGTAAATATATTTATCAAATTATATTAATATGGTTATATAATATGTTTATTATATTTAATAATGAAATTAACTTGAGATAGATCAGTAACGATAATTACATACCCTTTGAGTGTATTCCTTTAATCTACACCTTATGATTTCTTAGGAATGTATTTTGGTAAGACTAGGACCATTAAGACATGAGGAGGAAATATGTGAAGAAATTTGGTGGTTATTAACTAATAAAAAGTGCTCAATGTGTGTGAATAAGTGGGGAGAGGGTGTTCCCTTTTATAAGTGAGGGGAGTGGCATTCTTGAAAATATTAAAAACAATTAAATATTATAAATTTCATTCTCAAGGGAAATTGGAACCAAATGTAAAATTTTAGAATATTAAGTGAGGTGTGGTTGAAGTTTAATCACCCAATCAGATAATGTAAATTTTTTGTAATATTAAATGTCTCATCCCTTATTTTAACACCTTTTATCCCATTTAAACCTTTACCGTGATAACTTAATCAATACCAAGGTAACAAATTTTTATGACTAAAAATTTGACCTAATAAAAAATTTCCAAAAGATTATTATAAATGTATATTTGATTCTATTAGATTCAATTTTTAAAGGTGTAATAAATTAATTATAATATACATGGACAAAATGCATAAAACATTTTTGGAAAAGCTGTGTTTTTTACATAAAACTGACTTTATTCTAATTAATTTCCTTATAACAACCATTTGATTAATTTTGGAATATTTTATTTAATATATTATATATAATTTTCATTAAAATAATTTATCTGAATTTAATAATTAAATTTATCAATGTAAAATACATTACCTATTATAAAAATGGTTTTATGAAAAAAATCACTTTATACCTTCAAATGGTTTTATTCTAATTTCTAAGAAATTAATAAAAAAATTACAAATAATTATTCTTCATGTTTATTCACATTATCAATATATTACATCATTTATAAGTGGTGATCAACATATAATATGGAGAAAATAAAATTCTTGAAAATTTCGGTCTTATATTGTTTTAATCTTATCATTAAAATTTAAGTACTTATTTCTTAGGAATTAATAAAAACATTTTTATTAAGAAAAACTGATAAACATATATTTTGAAATGTGGTTAATTCCATTCATAAAAAATAATATAATTTCAAGGTAATAACATTCACTTTTAATAATAAAGTATATATCATGGTTCATATAAGCATGGTGTTGCAAGTATAAAACACTATCAAATACAAAATATTTATTTTAATGGGAAATATATTTCAAAACCATGGGTTATTATATAACCCACCCCCCCCCCAAATGAATTTATCCTAGGAAATATCATTGTTATGACAGAAAAATAGGATACCTTTTCCTCGTTACGTCCTTAAATTCCCACATAGATTCTTAAAACATATGGTTTCACCAAAAAATGATCAGGCGAGTGGCCTTATTCTGGATCACTTTATCACATTGATCCAAAATCTCGATCAGTTGTGTCTATTATTAAAGATCATACTCCAAATATAAAACTTTAGGGTTTGGAACATTTTAAGGTACATAGTTCTATATCCTCATAAGTGATACATGGAATAAATCATGCACCTGAGAAAGATTTTGTAGAAGCAACAAATGATAAGCTTCCATCCCTACTCAATCTTGAATGTCAAAGGGAGTAATATATCTGGGGATTATCTTCCAATTCATTCCAAATCCCAAAAATATATTACAAGGAGATATCTATAGGAATTCCCTTCTCTCTAAAATAAAACTCTAGATCCCAACAACTATTATCGATATAACTATTCATTCAACTTTGATCTTTCCTGATGTATTGTCGTATGGATCTAAATTTTGATTTAATTTACTCTAGAAGATCAAATCTGGGTAGCATTCATTCTACAACTTCATCCCATCTATAATAACATGATATGTAGTTTAAATTCTCAACATTATTTTCAATGCCTATAGAATACTTCTCTAGAACATTGTGGTAAACCTCCAATCCTAGTTGGATATAATTGAAATATTTATTCCATGAATCTTTAACACTTCTTTAATTTATATCCTAGAATTTCGACCATTTGAGAAATCTACTCCAATATAAATAAAGTGATTTTACTCCATAAATTTATAGACTACAACCCAAATGGATTTATAGAATTTATATTTCTTGTGGAATTTGATGACAAAATCTATAAAAAAATTCCATTTAAATTCTGGTATTAGCAATAGTTTCATCATCCCTTTTGACTTTCATTTATCCACCTTAACTTGATGACATACCAAACAATAAGATACACACTCTGTATTATCCCACTTTGTGTTTCCCTGCAAAGAAAACTTTTTGAGATTTCTATTCATATTTATACTCCAATGATGGATAATGAATGATGAGCTATGTGCTTTATCAAATATATCTTTCCTCAATTAAGGTACTAAGAAACCATATACTCAGTTCTGAAACCAATTCATTAAATCACTATTATAGTGAAATTTAAAAGCATTACTTAACTTATTTTATAGTTCTAAATCCTCCTTTTGCACCTATATTAACTTCACATAAATGGAATGTTGAACTTTCTTCTATGAAAGATAGGATTTATCCCCTTCCATCATTATTTCAAAATCCATAATCTAACAATTCATAAATATTATATCTCTTTCAGTCCTCACCATTTAAAATCTAGCATGGTCCTTCCAACTCAAAGCACCAGACACCTTGTTCGCCTTTCTGGGGTGATAATGTATTGAGTAGCCACAATATTTAATCATCTCTAACCATCTCCTTTGGTTCATATTCCACTCTTTCTATGTGAATATATACTTCATTCTTTTATGATTATTATATATATTACATTTTTCACCATATAGAAAATACCTCTATATTTTCAATTAAAAATTAACCAATTAGAGCTATAAATCATGAGTCAGGTTATTTTTATGTGAATATTCAATTGGTGTGAGGAATATGTTACTACCATATCATTATGCATAATAACACATCTGTAGGTTCCGGGCGCAACGAAAGCGCGTTGGTGGGTTATGGGCCCAACTTAATTTTTCGTTAAATAATGTTCAATCCGTGATCTGTCACGATATAAAACGCCGAAACTTCGTAATAGAACGAAGAACGAAAAGAAAAGATGAGTCCCGGAACCCTTGAGGAGGATCATCATATGTTGATTATAATTAATTTAATTAATGCATAAGAATTACCTCGTTGGAATTCTTTCTTCGTTGATGTGTCTAGTCACGATTCGGTGATCCGTCGTTGCGTCGTAGAATCCAAGTGTAGGATTCCTCTAGCGGTGATCCACACGTGTGTCACGTATCTCCGGACATCGCCGAAGAGATCTCCGGGTGCTAGCATGGAAGAACCTTCGTTGCGATGTCCACCTTCGACCGCCTTGATCCGGTGGAGGATCTTGCTCTCGTAACTTGAGGGCGTTCTTGGTGGAAAGGCAATTCTCTCTTGGCTTGAGATTATTTCCAAATCCGTTGTGCACAACAATGGCTCTAAAAAAATGTTGGGGTTGCGAGGATATTTATAATCAGGTTTGAGGTTAATAGAGTTTTGACAATAAATAAACGCGTTACGCGTTATATTTATTTCATTAACTCTTATTGAAAACCCCCATGTCGAATTATTAATTCCTTGACATGCGCCCACACTGATTATAATAAATATCATTTAATAAAACAATATTAAATCCTCAAAATCCCAATTGGAAAAACTACAAGTCGTGTAATAATTAATACACGGCATGTACTTGTTTTCCATAAAACTACACAACGTGTATATTTAATATACACGGCATGTACTTTTATTTTCCATTTTCTCCACCACATTTATTAGACCTTGAGTAATGACTATTTATTTCTTAAATAAATGTAACTACATTACTCGCTAATAAATATATTATTTTATCCACAGTACATTATCTCGAATAACTAGTGTCAAAATAAATGCGATCAGACATCCTTAAATAATTATTAAACCACAGTCAGGAATAATATTTATTTAACTTGTTAAATTAATATTTAACTGAGATACATGGATACACTTAGTGTGTGACCCTCTAGGCCTCTTTCTCAGTGGAATTAGGCTGAGCTTTCCTAAAGTCCAAGGTTAGCGTCTAGCAACACGCCAAGGCACCCATAGAGAAAGAAGTTAACGCCGCAATGACGTGTCACCTCCTACGAACGCTTACCGTGTAATATAATCCCTTTGTCTCGATATCTCCAATCAAGCGGGTTGCATGCTAGTGCCATCAACCCATGTGCTTGATTATTCTTTCTTTGACTTCCCGGAATTGAACTTGCCCATACCTTACCATGGCCATGGATTTATTTAGGCTATATCAATTCCATCAAAGGGCCTGAGATATCTACTTCCATTATGGAACGGAAGGGACAAATCCTTTCTCGCATTATCTATTAATGCAGTATTACTCGTGACGCACCCAACATATCCTACCTCGCTGCGAACAGTGTGTCGTCACAGTTTTTGTCAATACATCTAAGTACGCGAGTTGTAATACCCATTAATAATAATATTAAAGTCTAAGGATCAATACACACATCCGCAGATAGGAACATCCAATGACACTATGAAATGTGGATTTCCTACTGGCGGGTCTCGTTCTCATAATATCCTCCTGGATATTACCATGGGCGCACACCATGAGAAGGTGCCTCAAAGTTTTATGAGTCCTCACCCCTAATGACCTGTATTATTTGTGTCCCTCTAATAATATCATCTGGTCGTAGAACATACATTCAAGAACAGTGTTATGGCACTTTTAGGTTCTCATCATAGCAGGGATCCACTACGACCCTTTAATGCAACAGCTATCCTCAGAACATTATCACATGACATGTCACGCAGAAGAACAATCAAGATGTGATAAGGCTTTTATTTAATGAATAAAGTACCAAGTAGTTGGTTCTAGACCACCAACTCCAACAGACTCCCACTTGGACTAGAGCCAACTGCTAACAACCTTTAACCTGCTAGCTCTCACATGATATTCATGCTTCTGTTGAGATAGGCCTTTAGTCATGGGGTCCACCACGTTCTCTTCCGTGGACACTCTGCTCACTACAACTTCACCCCTTTGATATAAATACCTCAAGAGGTGATACTTCCGGAGTATGTGCTTTATCCGTTGATGTGACCTTGGTTATTTTGCAAGAGCCACCACTTCAGTATTATCACAATACAATGTAATGGGATCTTTACTGCTAGGCACCACATCAAGCTCTTGGACAAAGTTCCGAATCCCAACGGCTTCTTTGGCTGCATCAGAAGCCGCTATATACTCATACTCCGCTGTAGAATCGGCGACAACTGGCTGCTTTGAACTCTTCCAGCTCACAGCTCCTCCATTGAGACAGAAAACATATCCAGATTGCGACTTCAGATCATTCTGATCTGTTTGAAAACCAGCATCAGCATACCCTCTGATGACAAGCTCCTCGTCTCCTCCATACACCAGGAACATATCCTTAGTTCTTCTCAGATACTTAAGGAGAGTCTTAACAGCAGTCCAATGCTGTTCTCCTGGATCTGCTTGATATCTGCCTACCATGCTCAGTGCATAGGCAACATCAAGCCTGGTACATAACATGGCATACATGATGGATCCTATAGCCGAAGCGTATGGGATCTTGCTCATCCTATCTTTCTCCTGTTGTGTCTGGGGACACATTTTCTTAGAAAGATGTAAGCCATGTGACACTGGAACCAATCCCCTCTTGGATTTTTCCATACTAAATCTCTTTAGTATCTGGTCAATGTATGTACCCTGACTTAGTCCAAGCAGCCTCTTGGATCTATCACGAATGATCTTGATCCCTAGAATGTAGGCTGCTTCTCCTAAGTCCTTCATGGAGAAACACTTGTTCAACCAGTCCTTAACTGACTGTAAGGCTGGTACGTCATTTCCAATAAGCAATATGTCATCAACCTATACCGCTAGGATGATGACCGCATTCCCATTAAACCGCTTATAAACACATGGCTCATATTCGTTCTTAATGAAACCAAATTCCTTTATGGATTCACCAAATCGAATGTTCCATGACCTGGATGCTTGCTTTAATCCATAAATGGATTTCTGCAACTTGTAAACCCGTTTGGCTTCACCTGGTGTCACAAACCCTTCTGGTTGTGTCATATAGACATCTTCCTGAAGGTTCCCATTAAGGAATGCTGTTTTGACATCCATCTTCCAAATCTCTTAGTCATGGTAAGCTGCTATGGCAAGTATGATTCTTATGGATTTAAAAATGGAAACTGGCGAGAAGGTTTCATCATAGTCAATTCCTTGATGCTGTCTGAATCCTTTGGCCAATAGCCTTGCTTTATAGGTGCTAACTTGACCTTCCATGTCCAGCTTTCTTTTGAATACCCATTTGCATCCAACAGGCTTTACATTAACTGGCTCATCGACCAGAACCCAAACTTGGTTCTGATACATGGAATCCATCTCAGAATTCATAGCTTCTAGCCATCTTGCAGCTTCTGAGCTTTATAATGCTTCCTTGTAGGAGAGAGGTTCATCATTGTCCAACAATAATGATTCACCATCCTTGGTGACTAGGAAACCAAATCTCTCTGGTTCCCTTACCTCTCTTGAGCTCCTACGCAGTACTTGTGTTTCTGGAACCTCTTCCATGGGGACCTGTGGAACTTGTTCCTGTACCAACTCCTGTGTATCTTGAGCATCAACTTCATCGAAGTCAATCTTGCTCCCACTATCCTTATTGAGGATGTGCTCCCTCTCAAGAAAGACGGCTTGTCTGGCGACAGTCACTTTCTTGTCTTGGGGGTTATATAGGTAATATCCTTTTTTTTCCTTAGGATATCCTATAACGATACACTTCGTGCCCTGGGGTGCTAGTTTGTTGCCTGATAAGGCCTTAACAAACGCCTCGCATCCCCATACACGTGTGTGCGACAAAGTGGGTTTCCTTCCATTCCATAACTCGGATGGAATTCCATTTTCCGCCTTAGTTGGTACTCGGTTTAATGTGTATGCTGCAGTTTGTAATGCAGATCCCCAAAAGGATAATGGAAGATCCGCATCACTCATCATCGACCTCACCATGTCCAACAAGGTGCGGTTCCTCCTTTCACTAACACCATTCCACTATGGTGTATAAGGAGGAGTGAGCTGAGATAGAATCCCAGACTCCCGTAGAAGATCGATGAACTCTTGGTTCAGATATTCTCCACCTCAATCCGATCGAAGCTTCTTTATCTTCTTACCAAGTTGATTCTCTACTTCATTCTTGAATTCCTTAAATTTCTCTAAGGACTCTGACTTATACCTCATTAAGTAGACATAGCCATATCTACTCAAATCATCAGTAAAAGTAATAAAGTAAGAATATCCACCTCTAGCTTCTACTGGAAATGGTCCACACACATCTTTGTGTACCAATCCTAGAAGCTCTGTGGCCCTTTCACCTTGTCCACCAAAAGGCGTCTTGGTCATTTTTTCTTGTAAACAAGCATGACATCTATCAAGTGGTTTTAGCTCAGTAGAGTCTAAATAACCATCTTGGCAGAGCTTTGTCAAGCGCTTCTCGTTCACATGACCAAGGCAGTGATGCCATAACTGGGTGATGTATGAGTCATGTGAGTTTGTTTCGTTATCGATTGCCAAAACTTGGTTTTTGTAATTTAATACATACAAACCATTATTCAAATGTGCCATACCATAACATACGTTGTTCTTATAAAAGAGACAACCCTTATTTCCAAACTTGAAAATGAATCCATCCATATCCAAACAAGATACAGAAATTATGTTCTTGGTAACACTAGGCACAAAATAACATTTTTGTAAAACCAAAATCATGCCAGTTGGGAATGAGAGGTGATAGTCGCCAATAGCCAACGCAGCCAGCCTTGCGCCATTGGCAGCTCGAAGATCCACCTCTCCTCTGGCAATATTTCTAAATCTACTTGGTTCCTGCATTTGAATACAAATGTGAGCTCCACAAGCTGTATCTAATACCCAATGTGTAGAAATAGAAAGATTACACTCGATAACAAACGCACCTTTAGCTTCCCCACGCTTCTGGGTGCAGTTCCTCTTCCAGTGGCCCTGCTTGCCACATGCGAAACACACTGCTTCCCGTTCCTTACCCTGCCTCTCGATCTTCCCCTTCTTAGAGGGACGGTGCTCGGGGGCTTCAGACCGTTTATAAGTCTTTTTCCCCTTTTCCTTGTCCTTCGTTTTCTTGTTCACCATAAGGACCGCGGGTTTGTCACGCCCCATGACCTTATCTACCTGGCGAATCAAGGTCAGAAGCTCTGATAGACTCTTCTCATTGCCGCTCATGTTATAGTTGACAATGAAGATAGAGAAGGTCTTGGGAAATGATGATAGGATGAGATCTGTACGCAACTCATCTGGGAATTTAATCCCTAAGATGTCTAAGCGTTCAATTTAGCCAATAAGCTTGACCACATGAGGCTCATCTGGTGCAGACTCTCCAAGCTTCGTGGTAAACAAAGCATTGGAGATCTCATACCTCTCTTGTCTCGCCTTATCTTGGTAGAGATCATTAAGGTGAGACAACATGATATACACATCCATGTTTTCATGTTGCTTCAAGAGCTCATTAGACATGGCCGATAGCATGAAACACTGGACATCTGTGGCATCATCCATGTGTTTCATGTAGAGAGATAATTCCTCATCACTAGCCTCTTTCCCAAGCGCAACTGGAATAGGCTCTTCCAGCACATATAATTTCCTTTCGTGGCGAAGTACGACGAGTAAACGCCTCTGCCACTCTAGGAAATTGGTGCCGGTGAGAAGGTTTTCTTTTTCGATTATGGTCCGCAATGATATGTTTGAAGTCATTTTCTTGCCGTTTCTACAATTTAAGATGAGCAAAGGTTTAGTACTTTATTATAAAAAATGAGACAAATAAATAAATTAATACTTATTAGTCTCCCACTATTTTATCGAAATCCAATAGCCCTCACCATTGACTTAGGAATATTCTATTGCGTGAATATTCTAGTGGCAAGGATCCATATTTCCCTTCGAATTACCCCAACTAGGGTTGGTCAAGCAACTTGAAGGGTTTTAGGAAGTCATTCCAAATGCCAACTGCATTAACTCGCAGTTCCTTGATCCGCTGAGTGGACTCCCCAATCCTGAAATCCTTTTTGGATTTCCTCAACCTTTGCCTCTTGGTCACACCAAGTCCTGCTGTGGCAGTCAACCCTTGATGCGAACCAAGTCAAGTCAACCCAAAACCTTGAATTAGAATTCCCCGATAATTGAAAGCACCCCAACTAGGGTTGGTCAAGCACTTTGAACTATGGTTCGATTCTAACCAAGATTATGGAAGGCTATTCCGACTTAATATTTATTTTGAGGGATTTTATCCTTATACGTAAATTTCCATTTTATTATCTTTTATTACATGCTTGTTAATATTAAGTGGGATATACTTAAGTGATTAACCATGTCTAAGATAATATTTAAGTATAATCCAATTTTATTTTAGTTCCATCTTGCATGCTCGTTTAATTCATTAATTGTGTGATCGTGACAACAAACCCACAATAAATAAACCATGAAAGTAACAGAAATAAAATAAATGGTATGATCATGAGCTTTTCTATTGGTTAGTTTATCTAGCGGTTGATAAACTAACCCAAGACCTAGGGGAGAAACACCTTGAACCTTTCGGGTTCGTGTTTACAACTTTCCACCTATCCACCTTTGTATCTCCTTGGATTGGTTTCATCTTGGCTCCTGAATTGAGCCGCCTCCATTAGCTTGGGAGCTCCATCAATTACATATGCATTTATCTCACACGCAGGTGAGGGGAAAAAAGGGGGTTTTACATAAAAGAATCCTTGGGCACGCAGGCCCTACATATTAATGAGGAGATGGCTCGCAGGCCAACAAATTTAATTTAAATAAATAAATTAAAAGAAACCATTCACATACAAAGGTCTTGGTCTAGCTCATGATCATCCATACATGTAACGATATTTACGCATAAATAAAACTAGCATTCAATTCTTTAATCGTTCTTGTTTAAGATAAATCACGCTTGAATCAATTAATTATCTTTAATTAATAAATCCTTTTATCTTAAATCCCTTTTCTGAATTTCCTTGAGATTCACATCCATCATAATTTTAAACAAATAAATTCATTTAAAATTATCCTTGTACACAACCTGTACCTTGGAGGCAACCCGGCGAATTCACATTTATTACGCAGATGTTAAATTAAACACATATATATAAAACACCTATCACGTGTTGTGCCTCATCTTTACGCCTGCACCATGGTACACGTCTCAAGGGTTTGTATAATATAATAATAAATTTTAATAAATATGTGTAATTTGGGTGAGTACACAGCGTGTAGTTCCGACTACACGGCGTGTACTTTTTCTTCACCATCCATCCGAAGTACACGCCCGGGGATAGGGCGTGTTAATGTACTTCGGAAATTTTTTGAGTACACGGAGTGTACAGTGGGACACACGCCGTGTAGTTTCCGCGTTACATGGTTTCCAGCCGGGCAGGCTATGTACGGAGTACACGACCCAACCCTAACCCGAAGGGACTACACGTCGTGTTCATTGGACCACACAGCATGTATTTCGGAAACCGTGTGCCACCTGTTTCTGGTCAACACACGGTGTCTTAAATTCTTAGAAAGAATCCAATACACGGCCTGATTTGGCGGATCAGTCAATGCATTGAACCCAGACTACACGGTGTGTACTTCCGAATACACGCCGTGTATTCTGGTGTTATATGGCCAGAAACATTTGGCTCCTCCGGATGAGTTCCTCTATTTTATTTTAATCAAAATTAAAAGAAAAATCTGTTTCTATGAGGTGAATGAGAAACGAGAGAGGAGGAACAGATCTCGATATTCAGATTTCCAGAACGATTAAACATGAATTGAAATAACTAAATTATTAAATGCGTAAATCACCAACAAAAAACTAAATAATTATAACCAACGATATGACCCACTCTGATACCACTTGTAGGTTCCGGGCACAGCGGAAGCGCGTTGGTGGGTTTGTGGGCCCAACTTAATTTTTCGTTAAACAATGTTCAATCCGAGATTCGTCACGATATAAGACGCCGAATCTTCGGAATAGAACGAAGAATGAAAAGAAAAGATGAGTCCTGGAACCCTTGAGGGGGATCATCATATGTTGATTATAATTAATTTAATTAATGCATAAGAATTACCTCGTTGGAATTCTTTCTTCGTTGATGTGTCCAGTCACGATTCGGTGATCCGTCATTGCGTCGTAGAATCCAAGTGTAGGATTCCTCTAGCGGTGATCCACACATGTTTCACGAATCTTCGGACGTCGCCGAAGAGATCTCCGGGTGCTAGCGCGGAAAAACCTTCGCTTGCGATGTCCGCCTTCGACCGCCTTGATCCGGTGGAGGATCTTGCTCTCGTAACTTGAGGGCATTCTTGGTGGAAAGGGAATTCTCTCTTGGATTGAGAGTATTTCCAAATCCATTGTGCACAACAATGGCTCTAAAAAAATGTTGGTGTTGCGAGGATATTTATAATCAGGTTTCAGGTTAATAGAGTTATGACAATAAATAAACGCGTTATGCGTTTTATTTATTTCATTAACTCTTATTGAAAACCCTCATGACGAATTATTAATTCCTTGACATGCGCCCACACTGATTATAATAAATATCATTTAATAAAACAATATTAAATCCTCAAAATCCCAATTGGAAAAACTACACGACGTGTAATAATTAATACACGGCGTGTACTTGTTTTCCATAAAACTAAACAGCGTGTATATTTAATATACACGGCGTGTACTTTTATTTTACATTTTCTCCACCACGTTTATTAGACCTTGAGTAATGACTATTTATTTCGTAAATAAATGTAACTGCATTACTCGCTAATTAATATATTATTTTATCCACATTATATTCTCTCGAATAACTAGTGTCAAAATAAATGCGATTAGACATCCTTAAATAATTATTAAACCAAAGTCGGGAATAATATTTATTTAACTTGTTAAATTAATATTTAACTGAGATACATGGACACACTTAGTGTGTGACCCTCTAGGCCTCTTTCTCAGTGGCATTAGGCTGAGCCTACCTAAAGTCCAAGGTTAGCGTCTAGCAACACGCCAAGGCACCCATAGAGAAAGAAGTTAACGCCACAATGACGTGTCACCTCCTACAAACGCTTACCGTGTAATATAATCCCTTTGTCTTGATATCTCCAATCAAGCGGGTTGCATGCTAGTGCCATCAACCCATGTGCTTGATTATTCTTTCTTTAACTTCTCGGAATTGAACTTTCCCATACCTTACCATGGCCATGGATTTATTTAGGCTATATCAATTCCATCAAAGGGCCTGAGATATCTACTTCCATTATGGAACGGAAGGGAAAAATCCTTCCTCGCATTATCTATTAATGCGGTATTACTCGTGACGCACCCAACGTATCCTACCTCGCTGCAAATAGTGTGTCGTCACAGTTTTTGTCAATACATCTAAGTGCATGAGTTGTAATACCCATTAATAATAATCTTAAAGTCTAAGGATCAATACACACGTCCGCATATAGGAACATCTAATGACACTATGAAATGTGGATTTCCTACTGGCGGGTCTCGTTCTCATAATATCCTCCTGGATATTACCAAGGGAGCACACCATGAGAAGGTGCCTCAAAGTTTTATGAGTCCTCACCCCTAATGACCTGTATTATTTGTGTCCCTCAAATAATATCATCCGGCCATAGAACATACATTCAAGAACAGTGTTATGGAACTTTCGGGTTCTCATCATAGCAGGGATCCGCTACGACCCTTTAATGCAACAGCTGTTCTTAGGACATTATAACATGACATGTCACGCAGAAGATTAATCAAGATGTGATAAGGCTTTTATTTAATGAATAAAGTACAAAGTAGTTGGTTCTAGACCACCAACTCCAACAACATCATTATTCAATCATTAATGCATAAATGTATATCATAAACCCTTATAAACTCTAGGGTATCATAATAAAGGTTTCACTAACCAAAACTCTTTTAAGATCAATAAAATTTTATTTTCATTCATCTATCTAAAGTAACCTGACTAATTTATAAGATAAATGGGTTAATGGATTTGATAGATGTGAGAAATTTCTCACAAAGCATAAATAATATCTAGTTAATCCAAGAAAACTATGAATCCCAATCATAGTGGTTAGTCTAGGAAAATTATCAATAACTTCCATCTTTTAAGGATCCATCGAAATTAAATAGATTGTAATTATATGACTTAATAATTATACTTTTTTAATAAAAATAAAATTTTGTAAATTTGGCATATAGTTTCTCCTTCCATAGGGCCTTCAACATAATCTACATATGGTCTTCATCCTCTTTATTTATCTTATAAAATATAATATTATCATTTATAATGTATAATGACACGGTCTTAACATACATACACATTGCATAACCTCTATGGAATACATAAATAATTACACAAACAGACACTCAAAGACCATATCAGTTTAGTTCCTTAGGAAACATGGAACAAAAATATTCTAACTCAATGAAATATCTTAAATGCTTCCAACAAAAATCTTCTCCCTAAGTAATTATAATTAAAAAACATTCTTCATAACCTATGTATGGTAAACAAAAGAGAGGGGTGATCTCAAATACTCAGTAAGGGTAAATAAATGAAATGTGTAAGAATATCATGAACATAATGGTATGAGAATGTGATCTTGATCATTACATGACTTTACCCTATAAATAAATGTTCATTAACATGAATCAATGCATAAAAATTTTCCATTCATAAGACATTAATCATAAATAAATCAAGATAATAATCCATAAAAGCATAGCATTTGAATAAGAAACTGAATTTTGGCATACACATAAGAATATAAAAACCCAATGTCAAGGAATCCTACCCAGATATTCATAACATGTCCAGATTGGGCTAATAACTCATGTACCTACATCATGTTTGGGATTACCTCTCATGAACCATCATGTTTCAGTACTGGGATTCCCTCCCATGTACCCTCTTGTTTCATACTTGGGATCCCTCCCGTGTATACTCTTTTTTGGGATTTGGATGACCTCTTATTTACCCTCTTTTTTCTAGATTGGGATGTCCAAAAAATTTCCATTTAATCACATAAAACATTTATCATTACCCAATTCTTTGGAGGTATATATAGGTCCCACCCATCACATGATAAAATCATTCATACATGTTCCCCAAGATAATGAAACATGCATCATATAATGACCCATAAAAAGATATGGGTTTTATAACCATTATACCATATCCAATGAAATTAAATAGTCATCAAAAACATTACATCATATCATTACCTATTGAAAAGATATAGATATCCTAATCATTTCAACAAAGCATAACCTGTGAAAAGAGTAGGGTTTGAAAAGCATATAACCCTTGAAAGAGAAACTGGTTTAAAAAACATCATGAGATCAAAACATAAACCATTCAAAGAAACAATGAATGGAAACTTTGAATCATTTCCTAGAAGGTAATGCATATCATAAATGGTTGTCATCTTAAATGGAAAATAATTTTGTAATATATTTTAAAAAAATCTTGAGGAAAATATTATTTCTTCTTTTAAAAAGTATATTTGATAGATAAAACCTTTATAAAACCATTTTATTGAAAATAAACCTTAAATCATATAAATAAATATTTGAAAATATTTTGGAATTATTTTTCTATGAAAATATATAAAGAGAAACTAAAAACATTTTTAAAACCATTTTCCTTGAAAAAATATAAAATATGCTTGAAACAATTTTGAAGACAATTTATTTGGAAATAATTTAATAAAATACAAAGAAGGATTTAAAATTTTTATAATAATTTTTAATAAAAAAATTGAAAAAATATATATTTAATAATAGTTTTAAAAACTATTAAAGGAATCATTGATAAGCATAAAACATTTTTAAAAACCTTTTTCAATTAAAACCACTTTGAAAACAATTAACGACCATAATATTAAAAAAACGTTTCCTTAAAAATAAACTTGTAAATATATAAAGTAACATTCAATGAAATTATGGTCATGAAGGCGGGTATGTCAGAAAATGTTGAAAATTCCATTTTTACCTTAAAAGTTTAGAAAATTGAATTGCTCAGTAAACGACAATAAGATTCCTTTTAAAGACATTTTTTAAAAGATAAAATTTGATTAAAATTTTCCTTTAACACCATATGATAAAATTAAAACATTTTTGAAATCACAATTTTGAAAGAACGTGGATTTCGGACAGAAATAAGAGATAAAGTCATATTTTCATAGAAACATTTTCTTAAGTATCTTATGTTCCAAATAGTGGTAAAATGATACCAGTATAGGGATATAACATGCATATCAAAGGGGTGATAAAATTCATTATATTTTTTGAGATATGTGTAATGCCCCGACCCCAGTTACCCAGAGTCGGTGCGTTATTAGATAACATTGACATGATCACAAAGGATTAAGTCTCAAAAGACCGATTAGTTTAGTAGCCTTGGAATCACTAGACACATTCATAAAGTTGACATTACATCATAAAGTGAAAACTACCACAGCATCGTGTCTCCACAGTCATATCCCCTCATATTATCCCTAAAGGTCATTCATAAAATACTTCTTCACATCCTAGGAAAAATAAAACATAGAAAGGGGTGAGATCAGATGCTCAGTAAGGATAACAATATAGAGGAAACTTTCATAAATAAGCATAAACATTTAAGGAAATGTATAACTAAAACAAAAGTCTTTTAAACTTGAACTTCAGCATAATATGGAAAAAATAAAATGAAATAATTCCATTTACATAATCACATGGATATTCTAATAGTCAAATAATCACATACAATATCAATAACCACTTTCATAATGATGGAATGCATAATGCCAGACTATCATAACCACATAGTCAAGGCGTTGTGCCAAGACTATAAATAAGATTTTTTCAAGGCCTTGTGCCCAGACACTAGTTTGTCTCATGAGACCTACCGATTCATCGAAGAGCTATAGTGGGATCCACCCGTCCCTTATTAAGTCCAATGCATTCCTCATATGAACATATTTAAACCTAACATAAACATTCGTATTAAAACTAGCATACGAAATGTCAATAATTTCTCCATAAACCATGAATGGTATAAAAATAACACATCCACAGTCAAACATATCACAAAAACTTCAATACAATATCGATGTTTTGTATCATAATAAATCAACTTCAAATAAGCTTAAAATCCCTCAAAGGATGTTGACATAGATGAAATCAAAACTATTTGAGAAAAATATCTGTTTTTTTAAATCATTTAATAGTCCCATAATTATAAAAGATAACATTTAATTTGAAAATATTATTATAAGCTTTTAAGGGAAGCTTCTATAATTTTATAATGGCGGAAAATAGTTGCACCCTCCGTATAAGTTAAAAAAGACCTTCCTACTTTAATTTTGTTGAAAAGGCTTAAAAGGACCTTGTTTAGAAAATAACAGAAAGATTCCTTTACAAAAATCCTATAAAAATTCAAAAAAGGGTATAAATGGTTTTAACCCGTAGTCTGTAAAATATTAAGAATGATTTGAAATACATTTTTACAAAATATTGATGTGAATGATAAAGAGGTCCCATTAGATAATTACGAATAAACAACCTCGGATAATGAATAAATTGTGAAATAAACCCTTACCTTGTACTTTTCCCTGGTTTAGGGTTGGTTAACCTCCTGTATAATGGCGGAATAATTGTTATTAAATTATATAATAATCATATATATTAATATGATATCATATATTATCTTTTAATGATTCTTTGTTAATAATATCTTAGTATTATCGTCGTTTCGGGTGTTAACTTACTCGTTCTCTTTTATATGTTTTGTTACATAAGTCGTGTTTATTTTTGATAGGTCGTATATTATTCATATAAAAAATGATATCAAGTCCTTAAAAATTATTTTTAACCATTAAATGAAAATTATTCTTGAATGGATACGATGGTGAATTAATCTCATCGCATTCGTGGAGACGGTAGTCCGTACATACTCCCGAGCGACAATATCATTCGTTTGATATTAAAATAATATATAATTGGATGGTATATCATATATACAAAATAATTATCATGTTATATTTATTATTTACATCAATTACGCATCATTATCATACCCATCCAGATAATAATGTTTTGAACAACAATTACACCACAACGTGGAGACGGTAGACCGTACGTACGCATGTATGGTGACATTTCATTCAAAGGATGGATAGAATACTGAATATGGTTGTACCATATTTATAATAACATCACAATATATAGTAGATACCTCTAGTTATTATTTTATAATGGTAATAACAAATAAATAATAAGTTGAAGAAGAATGGAACTTGAAAGAGAGTGGTGAAAACATTACCTATTCTTCGGGTTCTTCCATTTGATTTGATCAAAAGGGCTTCTTAGGTTGGCTTTCTGATCAAACCAAGGCCTCCAGGTTGAATTGATGGAAGTTGAGAGAGTATTTGGGCAGTTTTTGGACAAGAAAAAAGGCTTTGAAGGTGTTAATTAGAGGGAAGGGGAAGTTCCCTTTTATAAGTGGGGTGAGGGGAACCTTAGGAAAAGCTAGAAATATTAATTTATAATAAATTCATATTCAGTTTCTAATGGCTCAAAAGTGTATTATTTAAATTTTATGGTGGTTATAGGTCGAAAACCACTCAACCAATAGGTTTTAGATAGGTTTGGGTCACTATATAAACTTTATCTTTTTTATTTAACTCTTAGTTAAATAGTTTGACATTTACCATGTCTCTTTGTATTTTTATATTATATAGTCAATAAACTTACTATAAACTTCCAAGAGACCCCCAAGTGGTCCATTAATAAACACCTATCATTATATAAGTCCTTTTGTAGAAACTTAGATTTTTGGAATAGAATATCAACTAATAATATAATATTTATTTTAAAAACTCATTTATGTCAATTTTTACAATATTTAATAATTGATTTTTTTTAAAGTCTTAAAAACTTTATTAATTCGAAAAAAAATCATTTAAGAAATAATAACATGTCATATTAGCCAATAAATTTTTTTTATGGCATCAAAACTGTTGACCTCACCTGTTTTGATAATCTCAATCATGTATTCATATGTGTTGAAAATCCCAATTATGTTTTCATTCTCTATGATATTCTAAGTATCATTGATCTATACTTTAATTCTTTTAAATCTGTGATCAAACCAATAATAATTTGTAAAATAGTCTTTGGAATATGTTAATCCTCATTTATCCATGTTCATACAAGTTATAAATTGATTCTCACACAATCGGATGTGTTTTGCATAAAACAGATAAGTAATCTGCCTATAGCTACTGATAAAGAGCTACCGGTACCCAGTCTACCGATAGACTTAGTCTACCGACAGACAGCTACCGATAGACTTAACACGGAGCTACTGATATACTTAACACAGAGCTACCGATGTGCTTATAAATGTAAGCTACTGACTTACAGACAGCTACCGATACAAACATAGAGCTACCGGTGTAAGTATAAATAGCTACCGATGGAATAAGAGTCACCGATAGACGAAGCTACTGACAGACTCAGCTACCGATACCGACGCATAGAGCTACCGACGCATAGAGCTACCGACGCATAGAGCTACCGACGCATGGAGCTACCGATAAACAAAGTCACCGATACAAGCATGTACCAACCGACGCATAGAGCCAACCGATAGAGTCAAAGCAACTAATGAATTCAAGCTACCGATGTCCAAGCTACCGATGCTGATTACCTACCGATCACTCGACTCACTGTTTGAATTTCTTTATTTCCTATATTTAATCCATCTAACGGTCATATCATGTACATTTTAATGATTTGTCAAATATCTGATAAAGGTTGTCGGATGTCAGGAACCCGTACCTCGTACCTGCAGAAAGGAAATCTTTTCTGTCTCCTGTTGCACGTGACATAAATACAAGAAGACTCTACTGAAGAAATGTGAGACAACACACACAGAGACAAGACATACGACATACTCAAGAAGAGCTCTGTGCATACAAGAAGAACCAAGAAAGACAGAATCACATATACAATCAAGCCTACTCAAGAAGAGTCCTGGAGCATACAAAAGAATATCGAAGAGCTTCATCAACTGTCTGTGAACCTGGAGCATACGACACTCTGTTTCTCAAACAGAAACGAGAAGAGGACTCAGACTCACTTCTAATCGAATCCAAAGGAGTCCAGAGCTACACTGAAATCACCAGAACCATCTCTAAACTCTACATCTCTTGTTCTGTGATTTATTATTATACTTTTCGAGCAGTGTGTGTTATCTTCTGTATCTAACACATACATTGTATCCTGTACTCAAACTGAAAGATTTGTAAATCCTTACCAAACTCTTTCATTCTTTCTTTCCCACGAATAACAGTGGTAGAGGTCGTGTGTGACCTGGATAGCTGGTTGCTGTTGTACTGTTTCCCACGAAGAACAGTGGTAGAGGTCTTGGACCTGGACAGTTGTAAACTCTTGAACCCCGATCCAGGGTGTGGATCATTTTTATATATAAACTTTTGAGAGGACTAAGTCTCGGCTTGAGACTGAACCTCTTGGTTACATTGTTGTGCCATCTCTTTCAAATTTTTATTCCGCTGCTAATCACTTTAAAACTAATACTGTTTTTAAAGTTACTTTGATAATTAAATTAGCAAGTGTTTATGTTAAGTGTAGATTAGTAAGTTAGTTTCAAAAGATAATCACACACTCCTGTGTTGATTAACTGGGAATTAATCAATCCCTTGAGAATCTGACAGAACCTCTACTTTAATATAAATTCACTACAGTTTAATTTATTATTTTATTTGGGGGTCTTTAAGACATTGTTTTTAAATACAAAAATATTAATTGGTACTCAATTCACCCCCCTCTTGAGTAAACCACTCCAACCAACACTTGGTATCAGAGGATTGCAAATACGTTCTAAAAGTACTCTCTTTTTGAACTGTGATTTTAGTTGTATTTTAAAGTTCTTAAAATTTCTGTTATATCTAAATTTTTATCTCTTTAAAATTTTCTCATAATGGAAAATAGACTTGAGGGTGCTGCTACTAACCGGCCACCTTTCTTCAATGGAACTAATTATGCTCAGTGGAAACTGAAAATGAAAATTCATCTAGAAAGTATAGGTTTTGATATTTGGACTGCTATTGAATCAGAATACAAAATTCCTACTACTGCTAGATCTACTTGGGATGAACCTATAAAGACTGCTTACAATAACAATTGTAAAGCTATTAATGCCTTGCACTGTGCTCTAGGAGATGAAGAGTTTAATAGAATTTCTGCTTGTAAAACTGCATATGAAATTTGGGATACCTTAGTTGTTTCTCATGAAGGAACAACGAATGTTAAAGAAATGAGATTGAACACTTATACTATCAAGTATGATAATTTTAAAATGAAGCCTGATGAACCCATTTCTGACATGTATCTCAGGTTCAATGAAATTTTCAATACAATGATCTCACTGGGAAAGGATGTCTCATCGAAGGAACAAATTATGAGAATTTTGAGATGTCTACCTGATAGATGGAGAGGCACATCTGTCTCAATCAGAGAATCATGTGACATTGCTGCTCTACCTGTCAAGGAACTAATTGGCAAGCTGATGATGTATGAAGAAGAGCTTAAAGTGAATAAAGAGGAAGAAAATGAACCTCCAAGAAATTCTGTCACTTTCAAATCTTCAACTTCAAAGAATAAGGACAAAGAAAAGCTTCAAGCTGTAGTTGAAAGTTCAAACTGTGAAGATAGTGAAAGTGATTCTGACAGTGATGCTGAGATGGCTCACATTGCTAGAAGATTTAAGAAATTTTATAGGAAAAAGAAGTTCTTCAGAAAAACAAATTATAAGGGTAAGTATGATCACCAAGGTAAATGGAAAAAGGATTGGAAGAAGAATGACAAATCAGATGATGTTGTCTGCTATGAGTGCAAGAGAAAAGGACACATTAAAGCCGACTGTCCAAAGCTGAAGTATAAAAAGAAATATGAATATAAGGACAATAAGTTTAAGAAAGCCATGAAGGCTACTTGGAGTGCTTCAGAAGACAGCACAAGTGAAGCTGAATCCTCAGACTCTGAAAGGAATCGAGCCAACATGTGTTTTATGACAAACACTTCTCAGGTAACTGCTGAAACTCCTACTTTAAATTATTATTACTCTGGAGATAATGCAGAATCTGACTCTGATTCTGGAACAATGTCTAAAAATGAATTGTTTGAGTACTGTGATATGCTGGAAGAGACATGTAATGAACTTAAGGATAAATACAATTCATTAAAGAAACAGCATGCTCTCACCACTACAGTTAACACCGAACTCACTATAGAAAAGGAAAAGAATGCTCAACTGTTAAAAGAAAACACTGAACTGAAACTATCTAATGAGCAACTCAAGAAAGACTTAGAGAAATTCACCAATGGCAAAAATACACTAACACAGATGCTAGGAAAGCAAATAGCACCTAAATATACTACTGGTATAGGATACCAACCTGGACAAAGGAAAATTGCCAAAACTAGATTCATTTCTAAATCTGGACAGAATGAAGGTAATTCTGGAACTTCATATGCTTCAACCAGTTATATACATAGCTATGGATCTAATAAAGTTTATCTTTCAAATCATGTCAATTCTACAAATTATATGAGACCCATTAGGCAAATATGGGTACCTAAAGTGTTATTGGCTAACCTGTCTGGACCCAAGAAAATCTGGGTACCAAAATCATCTCCCATCTAAATCTGTTTTGTTGGGAACTTTCTTGAAGAGCTCCTGTAAAGAGACCTGGTATTTGGACAGTGTATGTTCAAGACATATGTCAGGAGACTTCTCTTGTTTCAAGAGTTTAATAAAAGTTGATGGAGGCTTTGTCACCTTTGGTGATAATTCAAAAGGGAAAATCATCGGCCTAGGCCAGATTGGTAACACTGATTCAATTCTGATCTCTAAAGTTTTATTTGTTGATGGCCTTAAATAAAATTTATTAAGTATTTCTCAGTTATGTGATGATGGTTTTCATGTTAAATTTGAAAATGATTCCTGCAAAGTTTTTAATTCTAAGAATGTTTTGGTATTTTCTACCTTAAGAAATGAAAATGTTTATGTTGTTAATCTGAATTCTTTAGCTAAGCAGAATATTACTTGTTTGAATGCTTTTCATAAAGAATCTTGGATATGGAACAGAATATTGGGACATTGCAACATTCACTCACTTAGAAAACTCTCTAGAAAAAGCCTAGTTAGAGACCTACCTAAATTAGAATTCCCAAATGATAGAGTGTGTAACCCCTATCAAAAGGGAAAACAACACAAAGTTTCTTTTAAATCAAAGAAATAAGTTTCGACTTCTCAACCACTTGAATTGGTTCACATGGATTTGTTTGGACCATCAAGAGTTTCTAGTTTAAATGGGAAGCACTATGTTTATGTTCTTGTAGATGACTTTTCTAGATATACTTGGGTATATTTTCTAGCTCACAAAAGTGAAGCTTGATCTTCTTTTGTTAAATACTCTAAATCTGTAGAGAACCTTAGTGGACTTAAGATTAAAACTTTGAGGAGTGATCATGGTCGTGAGTTTGAAAATCAAGATTTTGAATCTTATTGCTCACACAATGGCTATACTCATAACTTTTCTGCCCCTATAACACCCCAATAGAATGGTGTAGTAGAAATAAGAAACCGAACCCTTCAAGAAATTGCTAGAACCATGCTCAATGAATATGACCTGCCTATTTATTTTTGGGCTGAAGCTGTAAATACAGCTTGCTATGTTATTAATAGAGTCTTAATCAGACCTGTTCTTAAGAAAACCCCTTATGAATTGTGGAACAATAGAAAGCCTAAGGTTAATTACTTTAAAGTTTTTGGTTTCAAAGTATTTATTCTGAATACTAAAGATAATATGGATAAGTTTGCTTCCAAAAGTGATGAAGGAATTTTTCTGGGTTACTCTATTTCAAGTAAAGCCTATAGAGTATTCAATAAGAAAACTAAATGTGTGGAAGAATCTGTTCACATCAAGTTTGATGAAACTGATCCACATGAGCCTAAAACCTCTCTTGAGAATCTTGAAGAAGATTTGTCTATTCTGGACCTTAATGATAAATCTAAAGAACCTGTTATAAAAGCATCCAGTTCTGGACTTTTTCCAGAATCTGCTTCTGTTAAACCCGAACTTATAGATGAACCTGAAATTTCTAGTCCAACCTTTACCAGATCAACGAGGATTCTAAAGAATCATCCTTTAGAAGCTGTTGTTGGTAATCTTGATAGAGGAACACAAACTAGAGCTTCTCTAAGAAACCAGGTTGAACATCAAGCTTTTCTTTCACAGCTAGAACCCAAAAATATCAATGATGCTATCAATGATGAATTCTGGGTAATAGCTATGCAGGAAGAATAAAATCAATTTGAAAGAAACAAAGTCTGGGAATTAGTTGACAGACCTAAGGACACTTTGACAATAGGCACAAAATGGGTTTTTAAAAATAAAGTAGATGAATCTGGAAATATAGTTAGAAACAAAGCTAGACTAGTTGCACAAGGATATAGTCAAGAAGAAGGTATAGACTATGAGGAAACTTTTGCACCTGTAGCTAGACTAGAATCCATTAGAATCTTACTGGCATATGCTGCACATCTAGATTTCAAGTTATATCAAATGGATGTGAAAAGTGAATTTCTAAATGGTTTTATAATTGAAGATGTTTTTGTAGAAAAACCACCTGGATTTACTAATCCCCATTTTCCAAATCAAGTTTTTAAACTTTCTAAAGCTTTGTATGGTTTAAAACAAGCTCCAAGAGCTTGGTATGATAGACTTAGCAATTTCCTTATCTCAAATGGTTTTACTAAAGGGATTGCTGATCCAACTCTTTTCATTAAAATAATTTCTAAAGATGTTTTAGTTGTACAAATATATGTTGATGATATTATTTTTGGATCTTCTAAACACTCTTTATGTACTGATTTTTCAAAAAGTATGCAAAATGAATTTGAAATGAGCTTAATGGGAGAGCTTAAGTACTTTCTTGGATTTCAAGTATTTCAAAATGAAAATGGTATTATTTTGAATCAAAGTAAGTATACAAAGGATCTTTTAAAACGTTTTGGTCTGGATAGTATCAAGGAAATTGAAACTCCTATGAGTACTACCTGTAAATTGGATGCAGATGAAACTGGGAAACCAGTTGATCAAACAAATTACAGAGGTATGATTGGTAGTTTACTTTATCTTACTACTAGTCGACCTGATATTATGTTTAGTGTGTCTATGTGTGCTAGATTTCAAGCTAATCCAAAAGAATCTCATTTGCTTGCTGTTAAAATAATTTTTAAATATCTCAAACACACGGTTAACTTAGGTTTGTTTTACCCAAAAGGACAATCCTTTGAGTTAATGAGTTATTCAGATGCTGACTTTGCTAGTTGTAAGTTAGATAGAAAAAGCACATCAGGAACATGTCATTTGCTTGGAAAATCCTTAGTTTCTTGGTGTAGTAAGAAACAGAACTCAGTTTCATTATCTACTACCGAAGCAGAATATATAGCTGCTGGTAGTTGCTGTGCACAAATTCTGTGGATGAAACACACTCTTTTGGACTATGGATATGTTTTTAAACATATTTCAATCAAATGTGATAACACCAGTGCAATAAACATCTCTAAGAATCCTGTATCTCACTCTAGAACCAAACACATAGATGTAAGACACCATTTCCTAAGAGATCACTATCAAAAAGGTGATATCTCTCTTGAATTTATTGGCACTGAACATCAATTGGCTAATATTTTCACTAAACCTTTAATTTCGGATAGGCTAAGTTACATAAGACACGAATTGGGAATGTTTAATCACAACCGGTGTGAAAATCCTCACTGATGTGAAATTCTCACCGATGTGAAAAATTCTCACCGATGTGAAAATTCTCACTGATGTGAAAATTCTCACCGATGTGAAAATTCTCACCGATGTGAAAATTCTCACCGATGTGAAAATTCTCACTGATGTGAAAATTCTCACCGATGTGAAATTCTCACCGATGTACAATTCTCACCGATTTGTTTTTCTCACCGATGATTAACTCACACTGATGCAATTTTTTTTTAAAAACATCTGTCTGCCGCCAAGAATTCGAATCATTTTATTTTATTTTATTACTCTATTTTAGTCATTTATTTGGAATTTCTAAATGATAAAACTAAGTCTAAGCCACTTCTTACCTCACCGAGCTCGAAATCTCTCACCTTCGAACCTTTGCTCCCAAATCGACCAAGAACCCTAAACCCGCGATGGCAAAAACTAAGCTTCCTATCGTCAGAGATGAAAGTGCAGAACCAAACGCTAAGAAGCAGAAGACAGAGCATAAAGCCAGTGTTAGTGAAGTCAAAACTAGATCGGGAAGGCGACCAGTGAATCCTCACTTGCAGAATAGAGACATAGTAATCGAGAAGGAACTGTGCGTGGAATGGCTACTGCCGAGCAAATCGTTAGTACTCGAGATTCTGGAGGACCAGAAATGGGTGGATTGTTTTTCGAATAATAATGGCACATACTACCCAAAGTTGGTAAAACAGTTCTATGAGTTTGTAACCTTTGAGAAGTCTAAAAATGAGAATCGGGTAAGCTCTTTCTTAAATGGAAAAGAGATGTCTTTCTCTTCAGTAGAGTGGGATGAGTGTTTGAAAGTACCACATGAAGGTGTCTCTGGGTATGTATCAAGAGCAATGCCACCTAGCAGTGACATCTTTGATTATGAAACCGCCTTAAAAGAGCTAACTGGTAATGGGAATAAAAGGCAAGTGGTTGCTGCTGAAATGGATGGAGAGAATTGACTGCTTTTCAAGTTTGTTCAGCATGTGTTGATACCAAGGCGAGGAGATTTTGCAAATCTGAGATATCAAGATATCTATCTTCTTCATTTGCTAAGACATGGTGTAAAAATCAATCTTTGCATATTGTTAATGCTTCAAATGGAAGACATGATTAGACCAAAGTCAAAGACTAATGATTTGTTCTTTTCCAAGCTGATTTCAGTAATGATAAAAGTGAAAGGAATAGCTGAGTCTCAGGATGAGACAGTTGTAGTCAAGAACAATTTCTACATCACCTCGACTGTTTGTAAGTACATGAAAATTAACTGGAACCCATGGAAGGTAGAATGGGTCAGTGATGATCAGAAGATATATGATAGGTTTAATCTTGTGGATCATCCCTCAAGACCAAAGGATATGAGAGATCCAAGTCTGAGACCTGATGAAGAGGAACCTGTTTATAGTGATGAAACAGAAGAAGAAGAAGAAGAAACTCCTATGGATGTTGGAGGAGATCCAGACCTGACCCCAAGTCCTGTTGCAGAATTGGTTTATTCTAGGAAAGGAAAGGCAGAGGAAATTTTGTCTACTTATGAGGAAGACCAGTCTGTACCTCACCAAGAAGAAGAGGAAAAGGAAAATGTATCTGAATCTCCTGCTTCTGGTAGGTTAAGCGTGAGTCCTTTGATTGGAAGCTCAGCTATACCTGCTGCTGAAGTAGAAAGAGATACAGAAGAAGTTGTACCTGTATCAGAAGATCTTCTAGATGCTGCACCGGTGGAACTTGTAGTAGAAGATTCTGATGAAGAGAATCCAGCACTGAATGCTGTTGTGATACATGAGAATGCACCCATTTAAGGGGAGCATCAATTTGTTCTTGGAAATGTTACAGTAGCTGTTGAGCTTGGAGACTGGGTAGAAGACCCAGGGTTTATAGTCTGTGGATTGGATTATCTGGATTCTGATAATGAGATGTCTGTGAATAGACCGAAGACCAATTATGATCTTGCTTCTGAGTTGTTGCCCGATGATGTGGTCAGATTTCATGATCTGAATAAGCTGAAAGAGGACCTTAAAACCAGTTTTGTTGAAGAAGTGAAGTTAATGGAAACCTCCCTTTCATCCTCAATTAATTCCATAATGACTGATTCTGTAGTTAGTTTGGCCTCAGCAAAGGGATCTGCTGCAGTTGTCCCAAATGATTTTGTCTCTAAATCTGATCTTGAATTCATGAAAAATGAGCTGAAATAATCATTCAGTGTATCAGTTGCTGAGATGAAGCAATGCTTTAATGAAGAAATGAAAATGTTGGAGAGATCCTTCGAGCCATCTCTGGCTTGTAATTTATCCTCTTTTGTGTCTGAGCTTATGGAAGAAGTGAAAGAGTGCCAGACTCAGTCTTCTAGAATCGAAGCAGATCTGGAAGCTCTCAAGACAACAGTTGTTGCTTTGGATTCTTATATGAGCTCCAAGTCTCAAGCTGACAAGGACCAAGCTTATGTGAAGAGTGTAGTAAGCCAGTTTGTCTCGGTGTTTGAATGTTTCAAAACCTCAGTGAAGGATCACGTTCAATTACAAGACTCTCAAGTTCAAAGCCTAATCAGTGGTTTGTCTAAGAGTTTCAAAGAAACTGTTTCCTTCTCTCTTGGTCCTCTCACATCCAAACTTTTAGTTGATCTGAATTCAGTTCGAGCAATGTTGAAGGAGGAAATCGGTTCCATTTCAACCAGTGGCTCTGTGGACTCATCAGAGTTGAGCCGAGTGGTGCTTTCTACAAGAGATTCTGCTAGAGAAATAATGAATATTGTTCAAGACTATATGATAGAAGCCTCTGCCTCTCAGGAAGCCGTGAAGAGAAAAGTGGACTACTAATTCACCAAAATTTTCACCAAGAATCAACTCGAACACCACTTCAAGCTGATGTTGGAAAACATGAAGCTTCCTCAAGTAACTCAAGATTTTAGAGAACAAGTGAGCAAGCTAAGATAACTGACTCCTGCCTTAGAGAAATTCATGGAGAACAAAGATGATTTCATCTCTTCTATGGAAAGAGGAGGAGGAATTATTATGGATTTTAGAAATCTGTTGCTTCCCTTCTTGCATGTTGATGCCAGACCAGTCATCATACCTCCTGCTTTGCCTGCTTCTGCCTCAGCTGCTTCCACAGTCCAGCTGACTCCTGCTCAATCTATTCGAAGCCTCACACCAATGATCACCCAGAGATCTTCAACCTACAGGCCTGACTCTGTGTCAGTGGCCCAGCCTCCTTTGATCTTTTCTGGCATTCCAAAACCTTCACCTGCATCCTCACCACCCGAACCTTCTTCTGATCCCAAAGGAAAATCTCACGTGGAAGAGGTGGAATGATCCAGTGGCTAGGATTTTTGATAGGAATTCATTTGTATTCTGTCTCTGTACTTTCTGACTACTCTAATACAGAAGAGCTCCTTTTACTTCTCATGTTTTATTTGTCTCCTATATATGCTTTCCCACTTTTTGATTATCACAAAGGGGGAGAATAATAAGGGGGAGGAGAATAATAAGGGGGAGACCAATAAGCGGAGGAGAACAAAATGAGAGAATGATATATTTTTTTTCTCAATGGAGAAACATAAGGAATAAGGGGAGACACATTACCCTTTTTTTCATTTTTACCTCTGATAACTTATGTCTATATCATACTATTTCTATTATCTCTGATGTTGTTTTCAATAAGAAAATTGAATTCAATATTATACTCTTTACTATTATATTTTCACTATGTTAAATGTCCATATCATAAATTGTGATTATCAAAAAAGGGGAGATTGTTGACCTCACCTGTTTTGATAATCTCAATCATGTATTCATATGTGTTGAAAATCCCAATTATGTTTTCATTCTCTATGATATTCTAAGTACCATTGATCTATACTTTAATTCTTTCAAATCTGTGATCAAACCAATAATAATTTGTAAAATAGTCTTTGGAATATGTTAATCCTCATTTATCCATGTTCATACAAGTTATAAATTGATTCTAACACAATCGGATGTGTTTTGCATAAAACAGATAAGTAATCTGCCTATAGCTACTGATAAAGAGCTACTGGTACCCAATCTACCGATAGACTTAGTCTACCGACAGACAGCTACCGATAGACTTAACACAGAGCTACCGATATACTTAACACAGAGCTACCGATGTGCTTATAAATGTAAGCTACTGACTTACAGACAGCTACCGATACAAACATAGAGCTACCGGTGTAAGTATAAATAGCTACCGATGGAATAAGAGTCACTGATAGACGAAGCTACTGACAGACTCAGCTACCGATACCGACGCATAGAGCTACCGACGCATAGAGCTACCGACGCATAGAGCTACCGACGCATGGAGTTACCGATAAACAAAGTCACCGATACAAGCATGTACCAACCGACGCATAGAGACAACCGATAGAGTCAAAGAAACTAATGACTTCAAGCTACCGATGTCCAAGCTACCGATGCTGATTACCTACCGATCACTCGACTCACTGTTTGAATTTCATTATTTCCTATATTTAATCCATCTAACGGTCATATCATGTACATTTTTATGATTTGTAAAATATCTGATAAAGGTTGTCGGATGTCAGGAACCCGTACCTCGTACCTGCAGAAAGGAAATCTTTTCTGTCTCCTGTTGCACGTGACATAAATACAAGAAGACTCTGCTGAAGAAATTTGAGACAACACACACAGAGACAAGACATACGACATACTCAAGAAGAGCTCTGTTCATACAAGAAGAACCAAGCAAGACAGAATCACATATACAATCAAGCCTACTCAAGAAGAGTCATGGAGCATACAAAAGAATATCGAAGAGCTTCATCGACTGTCTGTGAACCTGGAGCATACGACACTCTGTTTCTCAAACAGAAACGAGAAGAGGACTCAGACTCACTTCTAATAGAATCCAAAGGAGTCCAGAGCTACACTGAAATCACCAGAACCATCTCTAAACTCTACATCTCTTGTTCTGTGATTTATTATTATACTTTTCGAGCAGTGTGTGTTATCTGCTGTATCTAACACATACACTGTCTCATGTACTCAAACTGAAGGATTTGTAAATCCTTACCAAACTCTTTCATTCTTTCTTTCCCACGAATAACAGTGGTAGAGGTCGTGTGTGACCTGGACAGCTGGTTGCTGTTGTACTGTTTCCCACGAAGAACAGTGGTAGAGGTCTTGGACCTGGATAGTTGTAAACTGTTGAACCCCGATCCAGGGTGTGGATCATTTTTATATATAAACTTTTGAGAGGACTAAGTCTCGGCTTGAGACTGAACCTCTTGGTTACATTTTTGTGCCATCTCTTTCAAAGTTTTATTCCGCTACTAATCACTTTAAAACTAATACTGTTTTTAAAGTTACTTTGATAATTAAATTAGCAAGTGTTTATGTTAAGTGTAGATTAGTAAGTTAGTTTCAAAAGATAATCACACACTCTTGTGTTGATTAACTGGGAATTAATCAATCCCTTGAGAATCTGACAGAACCTCTACTTTAATATAAATTCACTACAGTTTAATTTATTATTTTATTTGGGGGTCTTTAAGACATTGTTTTTAAATACAGAAATTTTAATTGGTACTCAATTCACCCCCCTCTTGAGTAAACCACTCCGACCAAAAAAACATTCAAATTATATTTATTTTAACATTTATAATACTAATTATTTGATTCTTTCGATAATGAGGAAAATACTACATCATTATTATGTCATAAATAAATTCAATTATTAAATGTCTAAAAATTATAAATAAAATACCATTATATAGGAAATATTTTTAAATTTCTAATTAATATTTATAGTGGAAAATATAACATATATAACCCTATGTAAAAAAAATTTCTAAAATATATATGCTTATGTCATTTTTGTATTTACTTTACCTAAATTAATATAAAGTGACATTATCACTTACAAGTGGATCCATGGGGTCCCAAAATCGACCCAAATATGCCCATGGTCGGACATGTATCAACGAATAGGGTTAGGACACATTTTAGGGTAATTTATTATTATTATAATATTATTATTTTTACCCTTATTTCCTGGATTTACACTTTAACCATGGTAAATAAAATATTTACCGAAATAATTATTCAAAATGTCTAAAAATAAAGGTTAACTATTTACACAATTTGGACCTCCTGATTATAAATATGGAATCCATTTTTCTAAATTCAAAACACATAAGTGGCAGAAATTAATTTAAAATTAATTTCCGCTGTAAAAACAAAAAACGTGTTTCAAAGAAATAATAACTATCAAAAGATTGACACTTGTTTATGTCTGGTTTAAATGTGAAACTACTTCCAATGACCAAAATTGTATTAAATGGTAAAAATATATTCTAAATATAGTTTAAAAGCACTCAAATTCATAATTTATCACTATTAATTATTTTGACTAAAAAAATTTTTTAAATAAAATTTAGTAATTTTCACTATTCATCAAAATATGAAAGTTATCAGAAATGTACCAAAAATTCACCCTAAGATAATTTCAATATTCTGAATCCAAAAATGAAGTCCATTTTGAAAGATAAATGTATAAAATTTCAAAAAGTGGGTATTATTATTCATAACGGCTAGTTTGATTGGTTGTGGTGTGTGTTAGAACTTGAAGTTGCGTACAACACACACTACTGTATTATACAAAGAGAAGCGTACCGTGGAAGATTGGGGTGTTACATTCTCCTCTCCTTGAAATAATTTCATCCTCAAAATTTCTAGAATACTACTGCTTGAAATGACTCGGGTGGTTCTTCATCATAAGTTCCTCAGTTTCCCACGTTACCTCTTCCATCTTATGGTTTCTCCATAGAACTTTTACCAGACGAGTCGTCCTATTTCTCAGCACTTATTCTCTCGTATCAAGAATCTTTACAGGCTCTTTGCAATAAGATATATCATGTTTCAATTCTAATTCCTCATAGGTGAGTACATTCGTTGGGTCAGGCATGTATTTTCTCAACAGTGATACGTGGAACATATCGTGAACTTTGGAGAGACTTGGCGGCATTGCCAAACGGTAAGCTACAGCCCCAATTCGTTCTAGAATTTTGAAAGGTCCGACGTACCTGGGACTCAATTTACCTTTCTTACCGAAATGTATAACACCCTTCAATGGAGATACCTTCAAGAAAATATGATCTCCTACCTGAAATTCCAAATCCTTACTTCGGTTATTGGCATAGCTCTTTTTCCTACTTTGAGCTGCTTTGATGTGGGTTTGGATTACCTTCACCTTTTCCATCATTTCCTCCACCAGTTCTGGGCCTATGAGTTTTCTTTCACCAACATCATCCCAACAGTTTGGTGTGTGACGTCACTTTCTGTATAATGCTTCATATGGTGCCATATTAATACTCGAATGGAAGATATTGTTATAGGAAAATTATACTAGAGGTAAATATTGATCCCACATACCATGAAAGTCCAGTGAGCAAGATCTCAACATGTCTTCGATGGTTTGAATAGTCCGTTCTGATTGTCCATCAGTTTGGGGGTGGTAATCATTGCTCAAACAAAGTTTAGTATCCTGGGCTTTCTAAAGACTTTTCCAGAATCTTGAAGTAAAACGGGGATCACAATCAGAAACAATCGATAGGGGTACTCCATGAAGTCTCACAACTTCATTAATATATAGTCTTTCTAGACGTTCAAGTGGTAAATCTTCCCTTATAGCAAGAAAATTTTCTGACTTGGTAAGATGATCAACAATGACCCATATTGCATCATTCCTTCTAGGAGTCTTTAGTATTCCCATGACAAATCCCATCATGATATTATCCCATTTCGTTCTAGGTATGGGAAGAGGTTGAAATACTCCACCAGGTTGTTGCCTTCCAGCTTTCACTTGTTGACAAACCACACATGTTGACACAAAATCAGCAATCTCCCTCTTCATGTTGCCCCACTAAAAATTTTCCTTCAAATCTCTATACATTTTGGTGCTCCCAAGGAGTATAGAGAAATTAGGACTATGATCATCGTCCAACAATTCCATTTTTAGATCAGGTATATCGGGAACACAAAGTCTCCTCCCAAATTTCAAAATTCCATCTTCACACACAAAGTCACTCAATCTCTCATCATTCACAGCTTTAATTTTCTTTTTATACTCTTCATCATCGGTCTGAGAACTCTTTATCCTTTCTGGTAAATATGGTTTGGCAACCATTTGAAAAAGTATCGATGTTTTTCCTTCCATGGTTATTTTCATATCCAACTTTACTAGATCGATGAAAATTGGATCCCTTTCAACTCTCATTTTATTCAAAACTCCATGATCCTTTCTACTCAAAGCATCTTCCACCTTATTTTCCTTCCCCGGTTGGTAGTGTATCATGCAATCATAATCCTTGAGTAGTTCAAACCATCACCTTTTCCTCATGTTGAGTTCTTTCTGTGAGAAAATATACTTCAAACTCTTATGATCGGTATATAACTCACATTTTCCACTATAGAGATAATGTCTCCATATCTTCAAAGCAAAGATTATAGAATCTAACTCAAGATCATGAGTAGGATAGTTTTTATCATGAATTTTTAGTTGTCGTGACGCATAGGCAATAACTCTATCATTGTGTATAAGGACACAACCAAGTACTTTCTTCGATGCATCACTATAAATAACAAACCCATCATTTCCCAATGGTAGTTTCAAAATAGGAACATTGACTAATATTATCTTCAGTTATTCAAAACATTCTTCACACTCTTTTTTCCAAACAAATTTAACTCCTTTACATGTGAGCTTTGTTAATGGGTTAGCCAATCGGGCGAAATTCTGGATGAAACGTCGATAATAATCAGCTAAACCAATAAAACTGCGTACCTCGGTTATACTCATTGGTGCTGGCCATTCTTGGATTACTCTTGTCTTAGAAGGATCAACAGATATTCCATCTTTAGAGACAATATGGCCAAGAAAAGAAATATCCTGAAGCCAGAATTCATTCTGGCTAAACATCCCATATAATTCATGTCTTCTCAGAGTCTTCAGGATAATGCGCAAATAATTTTCATGATCACCGTAGCATTTGGAATATACCAAGATATCATCAATAAATACCACCACAAAATCATCGAGATATTCCTTGAAAACTCTATTCATTAGATCCATGAATACAGAGGGTGCATTAGTCAATCCAAAAGGCATTACTCTAAACTCGTAATGCTTGTACCTGGTTCAAAATGTTGTCTTCAGAATGTCTTCCTTCTTCACACACAACTAATGGTATCTAGATCGAAGTTCAATCTTAGAAAATTATTGAGCTCCAAGCAATTGGTCAATTAAATCATCAATGCGCGGTAGGGGAAACTTGTTCTTTATTGTTATAGCATTGATCTCCCTATAGTCGATACATAACCTCATAGATCCATCTTTCTTCTTAGCAAAAAGGGTAAGGGCTCCCCATGGATAAACACTAGGGAGAATAAATCCCTTATTACTCAGTTCCTCTAGTTGTTTCTTTAGTTTAACTAATTCCACAGTGGCCATTCTATAAGGGGTCTTCGATATAGGCCTTGAACCTGGAATTAAATCAATGGAAAACTCAATTTCTCGTTCAGGAGGATGTCCAGGTAAACCTTCCGGAAACACATCAACATATTCTCTCAAAATAGGTACATAATCTATTTGAACATTCCTTTCCTCACCCACAGTTATTTCATTCTCTTCCTCCCCGATAATTGAATTTATTTGAGCTACTGGGGGTGGATCTAGAAAAGAATCAGGTGGTGGTGATTCTGCTCTAAAGATAAGGTGTTCTTTATCATCATCATAAAAAATTGTAACCTCCTTCTTATAATAAATTTTCGCATCATGGTCCTAAAGACAATTCATACCAAGGATTATATCAAACTCAATCATCGGTATGACAATAAGATCAGTAGATAAAGAACATTTATATGCTCTAATGGGAACTGATTCACAGAACTTTGTATCAATGATACTTCCCTTAGGAGTTTTAACTGACAACTCCCATGTCAAATCAAATTTGGAATATCTAATTTTCATAGAAAACTGGGAAGATATGAAACAATGAGATGATCTAGAATCAAATAAATCATTTTCTAAACTTGATAAACCATTAAATTACCTGCGTCCATGTCTTTCGGAGCTTCTACCTCAACAGTAGTGATAGCATAAACTTGGCCTTGATCCCTTGTCTTTTTCTAAGTTAAGTTCCCTCTGACGCTTAGGACATTCATTTGCATAATTCCCCATTTCTCTACAATTATATCATTCCACATTGAGAGAAAATTTCTTTACCTTGAAATCATGAGCTTGGTGGCCTTTTTCACCACAATTGTAACAAACTTTCATTCCCTTCAAGCAATTACCGGGGTGTTTCTTACCACATTTTTTGCAGGATGGATAATCCACTTTTCCCTTATTCCCTTTATTTCCATTTCCAGAGTGATCAGCAGATCTCTTCTTCTCTTGCTTTACTTTAAATTCATAAGACTTAGAGAATTCATTTTCCGTCTTGATAGAACACGAGACAATATCTTCGTATGACGAGAAGTATTGTGAGACCAATGCTCAACGGAGAAACGGTTTTAACCCATCAAATAAATGATCAATCTTACTTATTGGGTTATGTATATAATCTGTATCATACCTTGATAACCTTGTAAATTTAGTCTCATACTTTGCGACATTCTCATCCTCCTTTTGTCTCAGACTCAGAAATTGCCTTTCCATATCAGTTTGATGGTCACGAGGAAAGTATTTTTCTAATAATATCCCTTTGAACTCCCTCCATTCCATATTTGATACTTCATCATCTTCCTTCGTGTTTTGAATCAATGACCACCATTGATCAGCATCTCCAGTGAGGCGGTAAACTGTCATGATAATTTTTTCCCTTTCACTACTCCCCAAGGCATGGAATATTTTCTCTAAAGAATTTATACATTGCTCAGATACTAGTGGATTTTTACTCCCACTGAATGTTGGTGGTTTCTTCCTCATGAAGTGATCTAACATTGATCCTCCATGTTGTGGATCTGGGTGCTCCATATGGGTAAGGTTATTATTCATAACCTGAGTGAGTTGTCCAACTATGTTGATTAGCTGATCAGAACCAGTTGCATCACCAGCTCCACTATAATTATCTTGAGCAGGAGGGAAATCCCTACATGGAGTGCAATCATTGATACGGTTTCCATTTCATCCACTAGGCGCCATTTCTAAAAAATTTCATACACTAGATTATTTTATGAATTGCAATACATAAATCCAAACTTGTAAAACACTTAGCATGAATTGAACAGTTTATGGATATAATCCATAATCATAAAAATGTTTTCTTTGAGGAATTATATACTCATAAACCCTGCGTAATGGTTTGTAAAGAAAATGGGAATTATCCTAAGCATGTCCCCTAGAAGTGTCGTAACCAAGAGTGCATCAAAGCCCATTTTCGTGCACCGGTTCCTGTTCGAGTCTAGCTCAAAGCGGTGTTTTTGGGTTTTACCCCTAGGTACATTTGTGCCAGAGCCGCCTCTACATTCTCATATCCAGACAGGGATGTATTGCTCGGAAAACTCACAAAATCTCTACAATACCAGAATTCTATGAAGTTCTTCTACACTAATCCTCAAAGTTCATCTTAGGTCTATGTGCTCTAATCAGAGTTTATCTAAATCTAGCTTCCAAGGTTTGTACTAAACTTCCGCAGATACCAACTGAAACTCCCCGATCCTAGTAACCCTGAGTCGGTGCATTATTACATAACATGGGCATTATCATAAATGATCAAGTCTCAGAAGACCGATTAGTTTAGTAGCCTTAGAATCGCTAGATACATTCATAAAGTTTACATTACATCATAAAGTGAAAACTACAATAACATCTTGTCTCCACACTCATATACCCCCATACTATCCCTACAAGTCACTCATAAAATACTTCTTCACATCCTGGGAAAAATAAAACATAGAAAGGGGTGAGATCAGATTCTCGGTAAGGATAACAATATAGCAGAAACTTTCATAAATAAGCACAAACAGTTAAGGCAATGTAAAACTAAAACAAAAGCCTTTTAAACTTGAAATTCAGCATAATATGGCAAAAATAAAATGAAATAATGTCATTTACTTAATCACATGGATATTCTACTAGTCGAATAATCACATGAAATATCAATAACCACTTTCATAATGATGGAATGCATAATGACATACTATCATAACCACATAGTCAAGGCCTTGTTCCAAGACTACAAATAAGATTTTGTCGAGGCCTTATGCCAAGACACTAGTTTTTCTCATTATACCTTCTGATGCATTGAGAAACTATATAGGGCTCCACCCGTCATTTATTAAGTCCAATACATTCCTCATATGAACAGGATTAAACATAACATAAACATTCGTATTAAAACTAGCATACGAAATGTCAATACTTTATCCATAAACCATGAATGGTATAAAAATAACATATCCATAGTCAGACATATCACAACACCTTTAATAAAATATTGAATTTTTTTATTATAATAAATCAACTTCAAATAAGCTTAAAATCCATCAAAGGATGTTGACATAGATGAAATCAAAACTATTTGAGAGAAATATCTTTTTTTAAATCATTTAAAAGTCACATAATTATAAAAGAAAACATTTAGTTTGAAAAAATTCTTATAACCTTGTAAGGGAAGCTTCGACGATTTTATAGTGGTGTAAAATTGTCGCACCCGCCGTATAAGTTAAAAAACACATTCTTACCTTAATTTTGTCAAAAAGGTTAAAAAGGACCTTGTTTGGAAAACGAAAGAAAGATTCCTTTATAAACTTCTTATAAAAAGTAAAAAAAGGGTTTAAATGGCTTTAACCCATAGTCTGTAAAATAGTAAGAATGATTTCAAATACATTTTTAAGAAACATGGAGGTGAATGATAAAGAGGTCCCATTAGATAATTACGTATAAACAACCACGGATAATAAAGAGATTGTGAAATAAACCCTTACCTTGTACTTTTCCTTGGGTGAGGGTAGGTTAACCTCCTGTATAATGGTGAAATAATTGTTATTAAATTATACAAGAATCATATACATTAATATGATATCATATATGATTATTTGACATTGATTTGTTAATATTATCTTAGTGTTATCGTCGTTACGGGGGTTAACTTGCTCATTTTATTTTATATGTTTTGTTACATAAGTCATGTTTTTTATGGATAGGTTGTATATTATTCATATACAGAATTATATCAAGTCCTTAAACATTATTTTTAACCATTAAATGAAAATTATTCTTGAATGGATAAGATGGTAAATGAATCTCATCGCGTTCGTGGAGACAGTAGTCCGTACGTACGCACGAGCGAAAATATCATTCTTTTGATATTAACATAATATCTAATTAGATGGTATATCATATATAAATAATCATTATCATGTTATATTTATTATTTACATCAATTACATATCATTATCATACCCATCCAAATAATAATGTTTTCAATAACAATTACACCATGACGTGGAGACGGTAAGTCGTACGTACGCACGTATGGTGACATGTCATTCAAAGAATGGATAGAATAATGAATATGGTTGTAACATATTTATAATAACATCACAGTATATAGGAGATACTGTAGTTATTATTTTATAATGTAAATAACAAAGAAAGAAGAAGTTGAAGAAAAATGGAAAGTGAAAGAGGGTGGTTAAAACATTACCTCTTCTTCGGGTTCTTCCTTTTGATTTTATCAAAAGGGATTCTTAGGTTGGATTTATGATCAAAATAAGGCCTCTAGGTTGAATTGAGGGAATTTGAGAGACTATTTGGGCAGGGGTTGGCCGTTCCAAAAGGGTTTGAAGGTGTGAATTATAGGGAATGGGAAGTGCCCTTTTATAAGAGGGGTGAGGGGCACCTTAGGAAAAGCTATAGATATTATTTTATAATAAATTCATAATAGGTTTATAATGGATCCAAAGTGGATTATTTAAAGTTTAAGGTGGGGATAGGTTGAAAACCACTCAACCAATAGGTTTTATACAGGTTTGGGTCACTATATTAACTTTATCTTTTTTATTTAATTCTTAGTTAAATAGTTTGACATTTACAATGTCTCTGTGTATTTTTATATTACATAGTCAATAAACTTACTATAAACTTCCAAGTTACCCCCAAGTGGTCCATTAATAATACACCTATCATTATATAAGTCCTTTTGATGAACCTTATATTTTTAGGAATAGAATATCAATTAATAATATAATATTTGTTTTAAAAAATCATTTATGTCAATTTTGAAAATATTTAATAATTTATTTTTCTTAAATTCTTAACAACTTTATTAATTATAAATAAATTCATTTAAGAAATAAAAAAATTTCATATTAACCAATAAAATTCGTGGATGGCATCAGAACTTTCAAATTATATTTATTTTAACATTTATATTACTAATTATTTGATTCTTTCATTAATAAGGAAAATACATTATCATTATTGTGTTATAAATAAATTAAATTATTCAATGTATAAAAATTATAAATAAAATACCATTATATAGGAAATATTGTTATCTTTCTAATGAATATTTATATTTGAAAATATAACATATATAACCCTATGTAAAAATATTTTTTCTAAAAGATGTATGCTTATGTCATTTTTGTATTTACTTTAACATAATTAATATAAAGTGTCATTATCACTTACAAGTGGATCCAAGGGGTCCCAAAATCGACCCAAAGATGCCCATGGTAAGAAATGTATCAACCAATATGGTTAGGACAAATTTTATGATAATTTATTATTATTATTATAATATTATTTTTACACTTATTTACCGGATTTACCCTTTAACCATGGTAAATAAAATATTTACCGAAGTAATTATTCAAAATGTCTAAAAATAAAAGTTACCTATTCACACAATTTTTAACTTCCGATTATAAATATAGAATCCATTTTTCTAAATTCAAAACACAGAAGTGGCAGGAATTAATTTAAAATTAATTCTCGTTGTCAAAACAAAAAGCGTGTTTTTAAGAAATACTAACTATCAAAAGATGGACACTTGTTTATGTCCGGTTTAAATTTGAAACTATGTCCAATGACCCACATTTTATTAAATGGTAAAAATATATTCTAAATATTCTTTAAAACAACTCAAATTCATAATTTATTACTATTAACTATTTCAATTAAAAAAGTTGTTTTTAATTAAAAGTTAGTAATTTTCAGTATTCATCAAAATATGAAAGTTATCAGAAATGTACCAAAAATTCACCCTAAGATAATTTCGATATTCAAAATCCCAAAATGAAGTCCATTTTGAATGATAAAATGTATAAAATTTCAAAAAGTGGGTATTACTATTCATAACGGCTAGTTTGATTGGTTGTGGTGTGTGTTAGAACTCGAAATTGCGTACAACACACGCTACTATATTATTCAAAGAGAAGCGTATTGTGGGAGCTTGGGGTGTTACAATATGGATCATAATATTTCATCAATGGATGCATAATCATAAATAACCTCGATAAACGATGATATTGTAGCAACGAACTATTTCAATTTTGGTAACTTTAATTCATGATGTAAAGAATAACATTATAAGAAGATAAAAAGTCATTAAAATAAGTTTATTACTGATATAACATGTTAACAGGTAGTATATACATCTCTTAGAAAAATATAAAGGCACGAAATGGTTTGTGCCTCAATGAAGGGAAATTGAGACAAATTTACTTTACCGATTTGGTAACTTTTGAAACATAAAACTCATGAAATAAATTTCATCAAATGGTTATGTAAATACCCATAAAATTATTTATAATAAAATATAATTCATCCATGTGATTTATAAACACCAAAAAAAGGAAATTAGAGGTGATTAAGGGAAGTATCTCATTGAAATAAAAAGTAAGATGAAATCCCCTTAGCTTATGTCTTGACTCTCATTGTACTCACTGAAACCCCCTGTATAAAAAATTTAAGGTTATTATACATATATTAAAGAACCATATTCTTATATGTAATACCATATATTTTTTGATTATGACTTTATATTTCCCACTTGTTAACAATTTCATGTTATGGTTATGCTTCGGATAATATTTTCTTTGTTTTTGACTTGTTTTTTAATTTGTTATATATTTGGAGATTATGAATATGTAATGATTTATAGAATTTAAAACATGATATAAATATAATTTATATTCATTATATTTTTAATATAACAATCTATATAATATATAATTATGAAATGGAATAAACCATTCATGGAGACGGTAGGTCGTACGTATGCATGAACGTTGTTTTCGTTATATTGTCATATTGAACGAAAGAATTACAATGAAATATATGTATATATGTATATAATATCATCAAAATATAATTATTATGTCATATATATCAAATAATTTTACTAAACACATCCTTAATACATTCCATGTAGTTTGTGAACGAAACATATCTCTTTTAGCGGGCGGTAGTCCACAATTCTTCAAACAATATTATCATATTTACACAAGATGGAATGTATAAAGGTCTGTGTTATAAAATAATTAAATAAGAATAAATACATAATAAATATAATATGTAACATATATAAACATATTTTATATCATAATTTCCACCATGAGAGGTGGTAAAGGAAAAGTAATCAATCGTTGTTGCATGTCGCGGTAGTTCACCATACACGTAAACAATATGTTCATTACTTATTAGATGGAAATGTGTGTATGTGTAGAATGGAAATAACATAAAAGAACTTAAGGAATAATGTTAACTCTTATTCGAGTAACTCCTTTTGGTCTACACAAAAGGGATTACATGGATTGTTTTCTGCCCAATGGGGGGATTCTAGGATGAGGGGATGTATTTTTATGATATATTTTTGAATATCATGGTTGATACTAAGTGTCTTGAGAGGTGTGAAGAAATGGGAGTAAAGGAGGCCTCTTTATAGTGGAGGAGGAGTGGCACTCTTTTAAATTTTAGGAAAGGCAATTTAACCCATGATTTTTCTAGGGAAGGTGGCACCCATAATGGTCTAAATTCTATAAAAGGAAGTATAGTGTCTAAATATGGTCACACAATGGATGTTTTATAATTTTATAGGTCATTTGGGCCCTCATGTTTAAGGTTTAGTCCCTTGTTAAGAAAAACTTCTCCTTAATCGTTGCAATTAATTTTAATTTCTTTACCTAATATTTTTTGTAAAAAACTATTTTGAACATATTAGAAAAAATAAATTATTATTATTGAAAATATTTAATAAATTTTTTAAACTCAATTGACCAACGAGGTATAAATTAATTTAAATTTAATCCCACAAATGGAAAAACAAATCATGTTTTTAAAGTAAAAACCTTCAAAACTTTGTTATGTTTTTATAGTCAATTTCAAAGAGAAATTGATTAAAATTACCAAAATTATATTAATTGATAAAAATGGGATATAATTAAACTTTAAAATATATTTAAAATATAATTTAACCAAATAAATAAATTATATGAAAATGCAGTTTTGAATTTATTTTTGGTATTTTTCACTATTCATTAAAAAAAGAAACGTCACAGAAAAATACCAAAAAAATTATCCTAACCTAATTTTTTAGTTTATACTTAAAATGTGAAGTTTATTTTGATATATATAATCCATAAAAGTTCCAAAATTTTTATTTTAAAAAGGTTCTCCACTAAAAGGCGGTAAAAATGCCTCAATAAAAATATAATATTTTATCCATAAAATTAGGTTTGTTTTTATTTTAAACCTATCAAATCTATTGGTTGAATATAAAAAATATTTAACTTAATATAATATATATATATATATATATATATCAAATAAATTTCTCTCAATAATAGTAATTAATTTAATTTATTGGGTTAAAACATCATTGAGGGCATAAACATAATAATATTTTTCTTTATATTTAATTAGTTTTAATATTAATTTATAATTACTTTGTAACCAGTGAATTAATTTTATATTTGTGTAAAAAATATATTTCCATAAGTTAGTTAACCATTTTCATAACTGATAATTAATTAGTTATTTCACAATAAATAATATTTTTATAATATATCATCATTTGGTAAAACTATATCTTGTATTTACAAAATCCCTTGAGGAAAGTCATTATTACATGAAACGTAAGATAACATACATCTTTTATATAGAGAAATATAAAATTTATATTCATTTTAGTTTATCATTAAATATTTTTTTCATATAACTCAATCCAAACATAGTTCTTTAATATAAGATAAACAATTTCTAGTGTTGTGTGAATTGAAAAATATCAGAAATATTTAATTAATTCAAAAAAAATCAAATCTTGGGGTGTTATATAAAGACTATCAGAAATTCATTGAGGAAATATATAAAAATTTTATTCATTAGATCCATGAATAAATAAAGGAAATTGTTAACCCAAAATGGAATCATAATATGTTCCTAGTGTTAATACTATGTACAAAAGGTTATCCTAGGTATGTACTTCCTTTTAACCCTAAATTAATGATATCCAGAATGAAGATTAATCACTGAAAATATTTGAGATTGAAGTAGTTGATCAAAAAAGTTATCAATGAATGTTATAGTATACATATTATTGAATATAATCTTTTTAAGTTCTCGATAATTAATGTATAGATCCATTAACCAATAATTTTTCTTAATAAAAAGAACCAGTGAACCCCATAGTGAAACAATTGGGTGTATAAATCCATTATGAATATTCTTCTTGAGTTGATTATTCAATTCCTAAAACTAAATTAGTAACATCCTATAATGAGTCTTTGAAATTGGACAATCATCAAGTATGTGTTCTCTTAAAATCAAAACGTGATGTTTCAGAGGAAGACTAAGAAACACTTCAAGAAATATATTAGAATATATGAAACAGAAGAAAAAATATGGCAGCTCTCGAGGTCCATTCAGGAGAAAACCCTAAACCAGGTGAGGAGGTTGATAAATCCAAGGGGAGGGAGGTGGTGAGATTATTGATGAAGATCGAATCAGGCACTCGGATCTCTTTAGTCTCTGTGAAAAATGGAAATCTGAGAAATCGGAACTTTTCTCTATTCATGAGAAGAGTTTCCCAGATGCGGAAAAAAAGCCTAGAGGCTCCACATTCATGGGATGTGAAGCGGGTAGTTCTGGAAGAATTATTCAGAAGGGTCGGATTACACATGTATCGTCGAATCAAGACACTGTTGTTGAGAGGGTAAAATTGTGTAAGTTCATAATCATAGCTCGTGTTGTGATTCCAAAAGGTGTGCGGCCATGGAAATTTCATGAGCTTATGGGTAGATTGGCGGAAATCTGGGGCTTCAATTATTGGAAGATGACGGCCATGGGGTGTGGGTTTTACCATGTTGTTTCCCCCTCTGATGAATGTAAAAGGTGCGCATGGAGTGTGGGCTCAATCCCTTTACATCATGGTTTTCACTGAATTCATGAATCGGATCGTAACTTCGATCCAAGTTCAGTCAAGAACACATTTTCTCAGGTATGGATTCGTATTCATAAAATTATTTGGCTCTATTGGCACCCTCAAATTATGTGGGACATTTCATCTTCTGTAGGGAATCCGATCAGGCTTGATAAGAAAACTGATAATCCTAGTTTTGGACACTATGTGAGGATTTTAGAGGAAGTGGATATGTCAAACACCCCAGTGGAAGAGGTTGTGTTCACAACTAGGGATGATAGTGTTAATCTTGAGATAGGATATGAGAGGAAACCAAAGTTTTGTCTCAACAGCCATATTTTTTACACACTTTATCTGAATTCAACAAGAATAAGGTCTGCTCTCCCTACAACATCTGAGGGCATGATGCTGGTAGTGGTCGAAGGAAGAAAATTGATCAGGGCTATTCAAATCCAGACGCTATTAACAAGGGGTAGCCAGGGATTGACAATGTGGAGGCGCAGGGTGTTACCTTAGCATCAAATGCTGATAATGTTACCATTGTTGAGAATGTCAATGGCTCAGGTAATCCCTTACAGGTTCCCTCTTTGGTGGTGACTATTGATAAGGATGGAGATAATAAGGATTCCCAAAACATGCAGGCTGACAATACAGATTTTGGTGGTAAGAAGGATCCGCATACAGAGGATGTTGAGCTTGCTGGTCTACATAATGCCTCAGTTCCTTCTGGGGAAGCATCAGTTGGATCTAAGAACTTTGATTTTCCTAGTAATGAGGGCTCTCGTGACCTGCATATGTAGGATTCAATAACTCAAGAACCCCCTTTGGGAGAAGATCAACTAGGGCAGGAACCTACAGATGAATTCTCCCAGATTCCATTTTCAAAGGTAGAAAAAAGGAAACTTCCTGCCTCCTTATATATGCCTATCAGTTCTGAGAATAGGTTTATCCCTCTCTCTGAGGATTATAGTGAATCTACCAAGGTTGGAGATGTACCCAATGAATCAATGGATAAGGTTGAATCAGACCCTAGTGAATGCCTAGCAGTAAGCTATGTTGGACCCTGCACAAAGATGAGGTCTTCTAATAAATGAAGATAATGTTTTGGAATTGCCAGGGTCTTGGGAATTCTCCCACTATCAGAACCCTAAAGCATATTATCATGACCAATAAACACATATTATTGGGTATTGTTGAGCCAAGAATGAAATTTGAAAGATGGATGGCCTTTAATTGGAATGCCCTGGGTTACTCCCTTACTGCAACCAATCAACAGGATAATGAGAATGAAACTCTATGGATGATAAAACACAATAGTGTCATAATTGATTCTCTTCAAAATGATCAACAGTCAGTAACTATATTTTGCTGCTTTCAGTCCAACTCTTTCTATGTGACTTTTGTGTATGATTTTAACCAGTACATTAGAAAGATACCACTATGGAACACCATACTCACCATTTTTGAAAACATTTCTACTAGATGGATTCTGCTTGGTGACATTAATACCATTTTGAGGCATGAGGAGAAAAATGGGAGCAATTTTTGTAGAGCTTCAGCCAAAGACTTTTCTTTCTGCATTGATCATTATAGATTGTATGAAGTTCCCATTTCAGGTGTGGATTTTACTTGGAGAATATACACTCTATATTGGAGGCAGGCAAGTAAATTAGACAGGTTCTTCGTGCATATGGATAACAGGAGTGATATGATGGAAATTTCTGGCATGACTCTTCCCAGACTTCATTCGGATCACAATCCCATTTTGATTGATCTCTGTTTTAGTAACCTGATGTCATCACCTTTACCCATTAAGTTCAATAACGCTTGGTTGGTTGTTCCTAGGTGTAGGGAAATAATATTGGAGGCTTGGAAATCAGATGTATAAGGTAGCTCTTTACACATTCTGACCTCCAAATTGAAAATTTTGAAATCAAGACTCAAAGAGTGGAGTAAAAAATCCTTCTCCAATATTTTGAATGATAATAAAGAGTCTAAATCTCATTTTTTTAAGTTGTTAGCAGGAGAATATGCATTAGGACACCCCATCTCAAGAAGAGATATAGGCTTCCTCAAAGCTTGATAATCTCTTGACCCTTAAAGAGAATCTGGACAGGAATCAGTTTAATGTTAAGTGGCTTAAATATGGGGATAGGAATTCAATATTTTTTCACTGCATGCATAGGGAGAAAAAGGCTAAGAGAACTTTCAGGGATTTAAATATTGATGATGCAATGCTCACATCTGAAAATGACATTTCTAATGGTGTGACATGTTATTTTGAAAAATTATATTCTGATTCTGGGGCGAACAGCTCCAACAAAATTATTAGATGTGTTGAATCTAGTGTGGATGATAACCAGAAAAGAAAAAGCTCACTGAGACAACTTCTCAAAAGGAAATTCATTTTGCACTTTTCTCCTTAAATATGGACAGTGATGCTGGTTCTGATGGTTTTACAAAAAAGTTCTTTATGTTTTACTGGGATATCATTCACATTTATGTCATCAATGCTGTAAAATAATTCTTTAATCATTCCTTTTTGCCATTTTGGATGAACTCTAATTTTATTTCTTTGATTTCGAAGAAGGATAATTCCTTGTACATCAAAGACTTTAGGACTATTTCCATTGGTAACTCCATTTCGAAGGTAATTAGTAAAATCATGGCACTCTGACTAGCTGAAGTTGCTAAAAATATTGTCTCTATTAACTAGTTTGGCTTTGTTCCTGGGATAAATATTCAGAATTGTCTTTTTACTGCATTAGAGTCTATTAATATTATTAAAAGTAAAGTTCAACATGTTAACATGGCTCTGAAGGTAGACATATTGAAGGCATTTGATAAAATAAGGTGGGAATTTATCTTCTCAATTCTTAAGATGCATGACTTTTCAGAGAAATTCATTGATTTGGTCTTTTCTATATTGAAAAGTGCTAGTCTATCTATAATTTTCAATGGATCCCCCAGGGGTTTCTTTCAATGTACTAGAGGATTCAGGCAAGGTGATCCTCTATCTGGGCTTATGATCTCTATGGATTAGGATTATCTGAGTGTGTGTCTTCATGACTATGTCAATAGTGGTATATATCAAAGAATGAGGGCAGGAAGGAATTCTTTTTCTCCATCACATTTATTCTATGCTGATGACATACTCCTGTTTTGTAAGGGTAAAAGAAAAATAGTCTCTTGTATTAAGAACATCTTCTCACATTATGAAGAGGTATCAGGTCAACTAATCAGCTGGAATAAATCCTTTGTTGTTTTTGGTGAAGGAATTAGAATATTGAAGCAGAACAGGGTTTCTCATAGACTTGGTGTCAAAAGAGGTACATTATCCTTAAATTATCTTGGGATTCCTTTGTTTTGGGGAAGGGTGAAACATGCACACTTAGAGGGTATTGCTTTGAAAATTACCAATCAGTTGGTAAGATGGAAAGGGAAGACCATGTCCCTGGCTGGGAGAGTTTTCCTTGTCAACTCTGTTATCACTTCTATGTTTGTCTACTCTTTTTCTGTTTATAGATGGCATGTAGATTTTCTTAAGGAACTGAGTGGAATGATATGAAACTTCATTTTTCCTGGCTCAACTCACCAGAGGAAACTGGTTACTGTTGCCTGGAAAAACAGTATCAAGCCAGTTAACATGGGAGGAATGGTTATTAAGGATGTCATATTATTTAATAATTATCTCCTTCAAAACTTCACTTGGAGGCTTCTCTCCAAACCTAATTTCTCTCTAGAATTTCTGGTTGATAGGTTTGTTTATAGACTAAAAAACAGTAAGTGTATCTATCTAAAATCCTATGTGTGGTCTTCAATAAGGACTGTGTATTCAAATATCATGTCTCAATCGATATGGATGGTATGTCCTAATTCTCATCTCAATTGCTGGAGTATTCCATGGTTGTCTTCTCCTATTAAGGATTCTATTAATATCCCACTTTCTCTGAGGAACTTGTCTATCTCTAAACTGAATGAAAATGTTGATGCTTATGATATCATTCCTAGAAGTCTTCGTCTAGAAATTACTGACTATTCTTATGTTGATACTGACACTTTAATCTGGAAACCTGCTCTCAATGGTTCCTTTTCTAGTCGGGATTTTTATAATCTACAATGTGGTGTGAATTTTGGAATCCCTTCATAGATGGGAGGCTTTCGTCGACCCTATATTCCACCAAGGGATTCTCTGTTGATCTGGAGAATTTTCCAAAACCGAATGCCTATACAGTGTGTGTTATAGCGCAATGGCTTAAATTTGGCTTTGGTATGTCACTTTTGCATTAACAATGATGAATCTATTTCACATCTATTTTTACAATGTGTATTTTCTGATCTCCTTTGGAAGTATGTGCAATCAACATTCCACTGCTGCCTTGATTTCTTCTTATTTGAATCACTGCTCAGTTCAGCCCTTAAGATTGATTTCAGTGATCAAGTGAAATCTTTGTTTATTGCTGCTATTGTCTCAGTTTTCTCTTTTATCTGGAAATCTTGGAACAATATTGTCTTTAATAATGTAAATACTTCTTTCTGGGATGGTGTTCTAGTGGTACATCGAAGAATCATACTTGCATCGATGATTCAAACTAGTTCTATGAACAATTATGTATCTAACTTTGTACTATTTAGAGCTCTTGGTGTTCATGGCAGGGAAAGGAAGCCTTGAATGGTAAAGTACATTCGGTGGATTACACTAATTTCTGAATGGTTGAAAGTGAAAGTTGAGGGTGAAGCCTCCGGTGCACCGGGTCCTGCTGGATGTGGTGGAGTTTTCAGAACTCATCGGGGATTTGTTAAGGGATGTTTCTTTCATTATGTTGGGTATGCTCATGCGATTGAGGTAAAACTTTGGGCGATGATCAAGGCTATCAGGTATGCGGTGCGTTATGGTTGGCGTAGAGTTTGGTTGGAGTCGGATTCCTCTGTTGCTATACCGATTTTGAAAGATCGATCTCGGAATGTTCCTTGGAGGATGATGTCTGCTTGGATCTCCTGCCTTAGTCTTGCTGAGTGCTTATGCCTAGATGTCTCTCATGTGTATCGAGAATCTAATCAGGTTGAGGATGCTCTCTCCAAAAGGGTGATCATGGAGGTTAGTTCCATTTGGTCGTTTGTTATGCCCGTCTATTATGACAGTATGGTTTGCAATGATTGGGAAGGTGCTTTGTATACACAGCTTTGTAAGGCTTCCTGCTTCTGAGTCACTTTGTACTGTTTATTCATTTTTATAATAGTTTGTTGGGAGCAGGTTTCTACCTGTCTCTCGAACCTTTTGTCTATATTATAATATTCCTAAGAAATAAGAAGATATTCAATGTTAAGTTTCACCCCAACTATTTTAGATAAATAACTCTCATTTATAGGTATCAAGACCCATATAATGAAAGTAATTTCCTTTTCTAGTTAATGTTCATCCTCAAAATTATAGACGACCATAGGCTAACTCAGAATATCAAATGTGACTTCAGTTGGAAATCGATATTGATTATATATGGAGAGAGTCAATCCATTACCAAAATCACGTAAAATTTTAATAAATATAGAATAAAAAAAGATATTTAGGAAGCACATTCTCACAATATTCTATTCGGTAGTAACTATAGAATTGATAAAAAATCATCATACCATTAGAATTTTTCCCTGATAAATCAGTATCTAAAATTGGAAATGGTGATGTAATACTCTAGGAAAATTATTTAAATATTAAATTTTTGGCACTACCCTAATCAAATAATGAATATTTAGTTTTATAGTGGATGATAATTGTACATTTACCATATCATTTTCTTGACCCACTTAAAAATGTTATAATATATGATTTTTATTTATCCATTGGAATAGGATATTACTAAGGTTTATTAACCTCATTAGACCTTATATTAGGGCATTGATTCACATCATTCCCAAACTCGTTACATTTGAAACATTCAATTTAATTAGTTTTAACATTTTTATCCTCATTTGCGTGGTCTGTAATTTTCATATTTCTTTAGAAATCATGTGATCAATGACTAACTCTCCCACATGTAAAGAATCATATTCCACTTTGATAAATGTCCCAAAGTGCCTCCTCTATAATTTTAGCCAATAGATATTTGAGTTTTCTTTCCATCAATGGATCCATTTTTTTAGTTCCCATCAAACACCATCTTCCTTTTCTTATCACTAAATTCAAGAGAATATTAAGTGTTACCTATTTCTATTTTTCTGACACACCCAAGTCATGGCGTTTTTATTTTGATATTATTTGGTGAAGTGCATGACTGATTTTAGTTTTCATGGAGTTTCATCTTGGAACATGGAAATTTTTAAGGGTTTCCTTATATAAACGGATAAGGTGCATGGTTGAATAGAAACCATGTGGCCTCCCTTTGCAAGGATCCTTTTCAGTTCACTTTGAACTATGAATGGTTTTTTATCATTTATTGTGTGTGGTTAAGTAAAAAATCCATGCAAACCCTAGGAGAAATCATAAGGGGTCCACGGTGTGACTGTGGTGCGGTTCACAACTTGTGCATAGTATGTAAACCATGTGGAAAGCAGGAGTCTTGATATATAGTTTTTTATAGAGTTTTTTTCATGGATTCCAAATGGTTTTTCAAACCATGACGGGAACCCGAGAAGGTTGTGCAAGGATTGTGGTAGTTCAAGAGAAAGGTGAATGGTTTAGGAAACTATTCATCCCTTCTAGAGTAACCATTTGGCTTAAAATTTTTGGGAGGTAGTGACACCCACATGGTTGGCACACAATTTTCCTAATCATGTGGCCAACCCATGTGACCTATCAAGCAATTTCAAAATTTGGGATTTTCTCAAATTTCCCTCTTTATTTTAAGCGATTTTCACACCTATTCTCCCCTACATGAGTCATCTGACCCTTGGGATATTTTAAGGATCTCCATAACTATATCTACCCTAATTTCTCTTAAATAACTATTAAATCATTTTAAAGATAAAAAATAATAATTATATAAATCAAGGGTCCAAAGGTTTAGTGTCTTGGGAAAATTTGGGCCATACATAACCTCTACAAAATAAAACAAAAACATTTACTTAATTCCTTCTACTATAGATTCTTATTGGACCTCATGTTCTCATTAGTATAAGTATTCACCAGAGGATATACATAAAAATAAGGAGTGAGCCAAAATTTGAGTAAGAGGATGAATAAGAGACATGAAAGATGGGTGAGAATAATCATCATGATTATAACATAATAATACTATCATAATAACAATCAAGATAAGAATCATTAGATAAATTCATGTAATGTGGCAATGCATAAAAATAAAACATCATGTCTTTGTGGTAAAATACTATACAAATTTTTGAACAAATACAGCATCATGTTCACACATATTTCACTTTTTTATCATAAGATACATCACTTTATACAATGAAATTGAGAATTATAAAGTTTTGGAAGAAACTTTATCATCATATAATTTACATGCACAATATAATTCTGGGGGCACCCATCACATCATAACATCTACATTATTATGCATTCCAAATAGAATGTATATCAATATTGAACATAAAATAAATCAAGGAAAGGAATGGGTTTCATTTAACAAAGGAGAAATTAACGAATAAAATGTGAGCTTCCCAAATGAAATTGGGAATAACATACATGGTATAACAATCATCAATATTGAATTAATAGAAAACAATCTTGAGAGAAGTAAAAGGTGTGTTTTCAGAAAGAAGAGTTCTTTTAGAAAACATTATGATGGTCATAAAATAAAATAGAAAAGATTTATATCCAAGAAAAGGAAAATGGAGAATTATGAAATGATATTGAATAATTATTAAATGAATATGCATTCATAAATTGGTTTGAAAGAGGGAAACCCCAAGGAAATGGAGTTGGGTTTAAGAATACCCTTACCTTATGTCTGACTATTTTATTCTCTTTAACATCATGGATAATCAAATTCATTTCACTAATTAATAAATCTAGAACCATATTATACATGTATTTTATTTATTATAATTTTATTAAGTTCATTTTTGTAAATTTTGATGAGCTATAGAGATCAATTTCATAGTTTTGGAGTGTTCGTTTTCCTGATTTCCATGATCAGTTTTCTTGTAAATGAGTATGGAAGTTCATGTAAAATTGGAATAGTTATATATAATTTAAATTATTTGTCATTAATAAACATATAGAATATTATATGATCTTACATATAATTTGGTTATATTTTATGAGGATGAGTAATTAGATAAATAGTTAATGAAAATGTTTTAATTTATTTTGCTGATTTTTAAAACCATTATGATCTTATATCATTTTATTTAACAACAAGTTTATATATTGTTTCAAGAAAATTATAAAAAATAATAATATATACAATAAAATATTATTTAACAATAATGATGGTTTTATGACCAGACTCAAATATTGTAGTGAAATATAAAAATGCATCATCTACAATGGCGGTAAACTGATGCACCATAGATGATATTTTCATTTTTAGAATAAAAGGGAAAGGTAAAATATTAGAAGAAGAATTTTTACTTTAAAATAATTACATTACAGTTTCTAAAATTTACTATAGTTTTCATGCCTCCTGTATTGTTTTAGGTGAATAGAGGATAAGAAAATAAATGAAATTGAAATGAAAAGTAAAGAAAAAGAAAGAGGATTTTACCTCTTTAATTTATCTTCCTTGAGAACTTCCATAGGGAAAAGGGTTTGGTCTTTTGACGAGACCAAGAGATCCTAGACATGGGGAAGGTTTTGGTAAGTGTATTGGGGATAATCTATAAAAACATTTAGGATTTTGAGGTGTGAGGATAAGAGGTAGTGAGGGTGGTATTTATAGGGAATAAGAGGGGTGATTTCTCATTATTTTACTCATTAGCTTATTATTTTGGCTCAAGAATATGAATAGTTTGAACCTTGTCACTAAATATATTAAAATAATGAAGGATGGTCTGAGATTTTGTTCTTATATCAACCTTACATCAATAATGACTCAAAAATTCATTCATTCATTATCTATCGTAAATTATCTTATTTTACTATTCAACAAAAAATCAAGTATTTTAAAAAAATCCTAAAAACTCAGCCTAAACATATTTCAAAGTGCTGAATTCAAAAAGTTAAATCCATTTTATGAAAAAATAATCTAAATATGAAAAAAAAAATTTAATTAAAATCATCATATACTTGGAAATGACTGATTTTAAAATTATAACTAATTTTATAACATTTTGAAAAATTAAATAAGGTATCATAAAATTAAATTATAATAATAAGACAAAAAAAAATTTAATTTATGAATATATTTTATGAAAATAAACTCTCTTTTAAATAATTATATTAATTATAATATTTAAATAAATTATTTTTTATAACAATACCAGCACTTTTTTAATAATTTTTTATATATTTATTTACTTATACTATGATATAATTATATCATATTATCATTTATAAGATTTATAAATTTTATTTATACTAGAATAGGTAATATTACTATTCTAAGGGGTGGATTTAATATTCTTAAGGGTTATATTAATATACTAAGTGTCAAGTTACTATTTCATCGATATTGGTTTTTTTACTTCTATAAATACATATTATTTCCTTAATTAATCATTTATAATGTTTTTATTATTTTCTATATATGAATTTATGTAATATATACTATATGTTATAATTATAAGAAACGAGTATCCATTGATAAAATTACAGTTTGTGTCATTATTCTCCCCTTATAAAATTTATCCCCCTAATTTTTTTTACAGATATGGAGAAAATAAGTTATGTTAATTCTCCTCCATCGCTTCCTCCAGATATTATATCGCCTCTTCTTACTTATGGTTCCACTATTATACTATTTTTAGGTGATTAGTCTTGTTGCATAGAACTTTATCTCTACGGTCCAAGATCTTCATTGGTTACTCCTTGTAAGGGAGATCATTTTCTAACTGTACCACCTCTAGATTTAGTACATGCAAGGGATCTGGTATGTACATCCTCAAGAGGGATAAATGGAATACATCATCTAATTGAGATGTGGTAGGTGTACGTTCTAGTCAGTAGGCCACAACTCTACCACGATCAAGAATCTCTAAGGGGATTATGTCCCAGGGACTTAGATTTCTTTTCCTCCCAAATATCATGATCCTCATCCGTGGGTATATGATGAGGAATTCCATGTCTCCATACTTAAAATATAGGTATCATCGACAATTTTCATCATAATTATTCTATTGACTTTAGGATGCCTTGATGTGTTGCTGAATGGTTTTCACCTTTTCTACCATTTCTGTAACCATTTGAGGTCCTGATAGCATACATTCACTGAGTTCATCCCAGCATACCAATTTTCTATATCATTTCCTATAAAGGGCTTCATATAGAGATATTTGGATGCTTGAGTGGAAAAAGTTATCATAAGAGAAATCATCCAAAGGTACATGTTGGCCCCATCCACCTTTGATGTCCATAGAAAATTATCTCAACATGTCTTCCATTTTATGAATAGTTTCCCCTAATTGGAAATTAGTTTTAGGATGATAGGACATACCGAATTTCAACTCATTTTTAATGGAATGTTGGAGAGTTTTCCAGAACTTGGACATGAATCTTTGATCTCAATCGGATACAATCAATAGTGGTACTCCATAAATCCTTACTACTTCTCTTATGTTTATCTGTGCAAGTTGATTCAGTGAAAAATCCTTTCAAATTGAGATAAAGTGAGATATCTTTGTAAGATGATCCACAATAACCTATATATCACTATTTTATATGGATGTCTTCAAAAGTTTGGTGACTAAGACCATAGTGATCTTTTCCCATTTACATATTGGTATGGGTAATGGTTTCATCAACCCCTTAAACTTTTGTCTTTCTTCTTTCACATGCTAACATACCAGGAAATTTTTTGTATATTCAGTGATTTCCTTCTTTGTATGGTCCCACCAAAATTTATCTCAGATATCTCGATACATCTTTTTGTTTCCTAGGTGAATAATAAAGGTTGAGTTATATGTGTCATTCAGAAGAAATTTCTTTATCTTTGGATTGGATGGTACACATAATCATAACCCAAATCTTACAAATACTTCCTCGTCAATTTTAAACTCTATGGATTTCCCCTTTCTCATATCTTCCACCTTCTTCTAAATTTCCACTTCATTTTTTTATAATCCTTTATTTTCCCCATAAGAGATGCCTAAGTAACCATTGGAGAAAGAATTGGTGATGTTCCTTTCTTAATTATTCCCATTTCCATCCAATGAAAATTTAATATGATTGGATCTTTCTCAATTCACATCATTAATAATGTTCTAGGATCCTTTCTATTTAGTGAATCTTCCACTTTATTCACTTTTCTATGATGGAATTGGATTGAGTAGTCAAGATATTTAATGAGATCTAACTATATTCATTGTCTTATATTAAGTTCCTTCCATGTAAATATATATTTCAGGATCTTATGAACATTATATATTTCAAACTTCTCCCCATAGAGATAATTCCTCCAGATTTTCAATGCAAAGATCATAGATGTCAAATCCAGATCATGCATGGGATATTTTTTCTCTTGAATTTTAAATTACCCTGATACATAGGCTACGACTTTATCATTTTCCATCTTTACACAGCCTAGGGCCTTCTGTTAAGCAATTATGTATACCACAATGACTTCGCCACCTGTTGAAAGTGTGTGTATCGGTGCAATGACAATACTATTTTTTTAACTCTTTGAAGAAATATTCACTTTAACTGGTCCGGAAAAACTTATCTCTATTCTAAGAAAACATGGTCAGTGTGTTTTAAAATCAGGATAAGTTCTTCACAAATCATCGATAATACCTAGATAGACCAAGGATACTACAGATCTCCTTTACAGATGTTGACCTAGGCCACTCTTCTATTGCCTAACTTAGAATGGTCCACAAATATTCCTTTTCTTATGATAACATGCCCCAAGAATGATATATCTTCCATCCAGAACCCACAATTACTATACTTTCGAAAAAAAATCTCCCATTGAAATGTCTTTATCATAGTATTCAAATTCTCCTCATGTTACCCCTTACCCTTGAACTATATTAAAATATCATCAATATAGACTACCAAAATTTGTTCAGGAAATATCTAAAGACCTTATTCATTAATTCCATGAATATTTTTGGATAATTAGTGAGTCTGAAAGGCATCATTATACACTCATATTGTCTATACCTCATTCAAAAGTCAGTCTTGGGAACATTTTCCATATTCACCTTTAATTTGTGATATCGCGATCAAAGATCCACCTTAGAAAAACAATTGGAACCACATAGTTGGTTGAAAAAGTCATATATTTGTGGAAGGGGATTATTTTTCTTTATCGTGATCTTTTTGACTTCATGATAATCAATGAAAAGGATCATTGATAAATTCTTCTTCTTGATGATGAGGACTGGTACACCCCATGGGGAAGCGCTCAGGTGTATAAAACCCTTTCCAAATTCTCTTGTAACTGCTTCTTTAGTTCCTCAAACTCAATGGTGGAAATTATATAAGGTGTATTTGATATAGGAATAGATCTCGGAATAATTTCAATTGAGTACTCAACCTCTAAGTCAGAAGGAAGACAAGGCAATTCTTGAAGGAACACATGAATTCAGTCTCTTATAATGGGCATATCTTCAAGCCAGATTCTCTCCTTTATCTTAATCATTTGTGTGAGATATGATTCCTCATTAGGAAATAATATCTGCACTTGAGATTCTATATCTAAATAATATTCATCCTTATCCTTACACTTGTACAAAATTAGAGTATTCCTTGGTATGTGAATAGTTATACCCCCTTCCCGACAGTAGATGTTGGATTTTTATAAATATAGCCAATCCATTCCCAAGATATCATCAAAATCTACCAAAGTAAGTAAGACTAGATTCGTTGGGTGGTATGGTCTACAAACATTAATAGGGGAGGAGTTATATACTTTGGATTAAATTATTTCCCCATTTTCTATTCTCACTGATAACTCATCCTCTATATTTTGAGATGGTGTTTGAATGGTTCTACTAAACTTAAAAGATATGAAAGAATGCACAGAACTAGAAACAAATAGTTTGTTCTCAATTCTTGAATGAATATCAAACATACCTGTCACCACATCATTGTTAGGCTCCACCTCAGTGGTAGTGATGGAAAAGTCATTCCCCTATTCCTTTGGCTTTTGTGGCTACTAATGCTGATTACCATCAGAAACTCAAGGTTTAGTGCACTAGATTACATAGTTCCCTTTCTCCCTAAAATTTAAGAATTGAACTATAGGTTGTGCTCTCCTTTCTTCTGTGACGTTTTCCATCTTTCTCATGTCTCTTCGACATTCATGAGATTGGTGGAATTATATTTAACACTTATAGCATTTTCCCATCCCTTTGAGGAAGTTCCAATGATTCTTATTCCCACTTTTTTTATATGTTAGTGGTTAAGGTTTCTTTACACCTTTGTCATTAGATCATCCAACTTGAAACTCAATATTTAATTTCTTATCATTATAGCCCTTGGACTACTCTCCAAACTCTATCTCCACATTGAGAGAACATCGAACAAATTTATCATGACTTCTAGATTCTCTAATTTCTAGAGCCTTTCGAAGGTGTGGTTTCAAACCACTAAATAATCCATATATTTTTCTATCATTGTTGGTAACAAAAACCGAAGCATTCCTTTCAAGCCATGTGAAATTTTCTTCACAGGCCGGGATAGATTCGACTTCATTTTTCTTCATCTCTATAAATTATCTCCCCATCTTTGTATAAAGTTCCCAAGGGAAATACTTGTTAAGAAACTTTATCTTAAACTCTATACACTTCATCAATTCAATTTCATCCTTCGTCTTGGTGTTTTCATTCAATGACCACCACAGATAAGCCTCTCTATCTTGGTGTAAATGGACTGAGACACCTTCTCCATCTTAGATAAATAAAGCAGATAAGATTTTATTCTCCATTAAGTTGACCCACTATTCCATGATGAGGGGATCAGAAGATCCACTAAATACCTATGGTCATTGCCACATAAATGAATCGATAGTGAGTTTCTCCCTCTTAGGTGAATGAGTACATTCCACATTATTCAGGTTATTGTTCATAGCCTAAGACAGTTTTTTAATCTTTTCCATGAAAATTTTATCTCTACCTACCAAAGCATTGGGGATGTAATTTAGGAAATCATTGCATTGTCATTCACATAGGTTTTTGGCCAGATTTCTCTTGTTCTCGCCATTTTCTAAAAAAGAAAATATTAGGAATAAAAAAAATTCAAAAAATCATGAATAAATAATTTATTCATTTTTAGAATTAACTCAAAATCCATATCTGGTTGGATACCTGTATTTATCTTTTTTCTAAAACATATCATATTGGGTGGTTAAAAATACCTAGTCTCATACTAAGGGTTTTCACTACGGTTCTCTAATCTTAATTCCCAAATTAACTAAACCTGGATCTGATACCACCTATAGTGATGCATCTTTTTCTTACATAAGAATTACATAATTTTAAAGATAAATAACATAATAGTTCTAAAAATCTTGGATCCAATGTTTTAGTGTCTTGGGTAAATTATGACCATACATAAATTTTAAAAAAATCATAATCATTTATTCAATTAATTATTATATAGATTCTTATTGACCCTTGTTTTCTCCTTAATACAAGTATTCACCTAGGGATATATATCAAAAGAAGGATTGAGCAAAAATCCCAATAAGAGGATTAATAAGTGATATAAAACATGGGATAGAATAATAATCATAATCATACATAAGAAGGTTAGAATAAAATTAATCATGAGAGGTAGCATTAGAGAAATTCATGGAATCTGTAAATACATTAAAATGAAACATCATTTCTTAGTTGTAAAATACCACAAATAGGTATGAAAAAATATATCATCATGTTCAGGAATATTTCACTTTTTATCATGATATAAATCACATTATACAATGAATTGGAGTTCAATATAATTTCGGGAGCACACACCACATCATAACATTTACATGCACTACAAAATTTCGAGTGAACACATCACGTCAAAACATATACATTATCATGCATGACACAAAGAATGTATATCAATCTTGGACAAAAAAATAACACATGGAATAGAATGGGTTTAATTTCAAAAATAAAACATTCATGAATAAACTTTTTGTTTCCCAATTGAAAGAAGTAATAACATAATTGGTATAAGAATCATCAATTCTAAGTGAATATGAAACAATCTCAAGATAAGTAAAAGGTTTGTTTTTAGAAAGAAGGGTTATTTTGGAAAACATTGTGATTGTCAAAAACTCAAATAAAAACATTTATATATTATAAAAAAATGGATAATAAATATATGAAATTTAAGTATCATTAAATGAATATAAATACATAAATTGGTGTAAAAGAGGGAAAACCAAAGGAAATGGAGTTGGGTTTGAAAATCCCCTTACCATATGTTCGAGTGAATTCCTCTATTTAATCTCAAAGATAATAAAAATAAATTAATTAATTAATAAATACATAAACATATTACACATGTATTTGATTTATTATAATTTTATTAAGTTCTTTTTTGAACATTATGATGATTTATATAGTTCAATTTCATCATTCTGGAGTGATCATTTTCTTGGTTTTCATGATCAGTTTTCATGTATAAGAGTATGGAAGTTCATGTAAAATTTGAATAGTAATCCAAAATTTAAATTTTATTTTATTTATGAACATATAGAATATTAAATGATCTTATATATCATTTGGTTATATGGTATAAGACAGAATCATTAGATAAATAGTTACGAAAATGATTTAATTTATTTTTGTGGTTTTTACGACCATTATGAGCATATGTAATTTTATTCAAAATCATGTTTAACTATTGGTTTAAAAAAATTATTAAACAGAAAATATGTATAATAAAATCTTATTTAACAATAATTAGGGTTTTATTACCATCCCTAAATGTGGAGGTGAAAATGGAAAATGCATTTTCCATAGCGGCGGTAAATCGACACACCACAGATTATATTTTCATTTTAAAAATAAAAGGAAAAGGGAAAAGATTAAAAGATTAATTATTAAATTTACCTAATATAATTATATTATTTAATATATACTAGATATATAATTCCCCTTATATTGTTATAGGATAGGATCGGATAAGAAAATACCTGAAATTGAGAAGAAAATAAAAGAAAAATAAATAGGATTTTACCTCTTGAATTACACTTCCTTGAGAACCTCATTACGTCAAAGGGATTTGTATTTTAATGTGAACAAGTGATTATAGATGTGGGGGAGGGGTTGGGAATATTATTTGACAAAATATATTCTTGAAATAATTCTCTGGATGTGTGAGGAGAAGGGTTGTAAGGGGTGGTATTTATTTGGGAGGAGAGGGGTGTTTTCTCATAATTTTATTCATTAGTTTATTATTTTGGATCAATACTGAATTTTTTGAACCTTATAAATAAATATATTGAAATAATGAAGGATAGTGTGATATGTTTTGATTAAAGTAGCCTTACATCAACAATGACTCAAAAATCCTTGTATTAGTCTTTTATTATAAATTATCATATTTTACTATTCACCAAAAAATTATATTAATTTAAAAAAATATCAAAAAATCACCCTAACCATTTTTCAACATTAAGAATACAAAAATGAACTCTATTTTATGAAAATAATTTTCAAAATATGATAAATTTTATTTTTAATTAAAATCATCATTTACTTGAAAAAATATTTATTTTAAAATTAAAACTTATTTAGTAACACTTTGAAAAATTAATTAAGGTCCCATAAAATTATATTATAGTTATAAGATGACAAACTATTAATTTATTAATATACTTTTGTAAAATAAATTTTATTTTAAATAGTTATATTAATTAAAAAATTATAAATAAATATCTATGTTTTATAAAAATACAAACACTATATTAATAATTTTTGAAATATTTGTTTAGTTATAATATGATATAACAATATCATATTGGGATTTATAAGATTTAAAAATATTATCTACACTTTCATAGGTTAGGTTACTATATTTTTTGTAGGATTTTCTATTCATAAGGCTCATATTACTATTCCAAGGGTCAGTTTACTATTTTATTGGTATTGGTTCCTGAACTTCTATAAATACCACTTATTTCATTCATTCATCATTTATAATTTTTTTATTGTTTCATCTATGTGATTTGATGTGATTTATACTGTAAATAAAAATTATAAGAAGTGATTTCCCATTGTTAAAATTTTGGATTATAACAATTGCATTCCTCATTATGACTATAGCCCTTCCATTGGTTTTTTGTTTTCAAGAAGTTTGAGGTGAGTTATTCCTATTTTCCACTATTTCTATTATCCCTCTATATTCTCTATTATTTTTTTGTTCTCCCATGAACCCTAGTTATTATGTTGCTCTATTTAAGGGTTTTGGGTGGGTTGAATGATGGTTCTTTAGGGTTTAAGGATTTTAGGAATCATTGCTTCTCCTGGGGGTGCGGTTTCCTTTGAAGGAGACATGTTCCCTGGTGGTTTTGCTTGGTTCCTACTTTATTGAGGTAGTTGTTACTATATAATTGTTTTATTTCAGAATTATAATGTGGTTATTATTTATAAATTACATTTTTTATAAATTTATAACTATATGGGATGGCCTTATTGTTTTTTGGAAACATTTCGTTGTGTTTTGAACATGACATAAATGGTATTTCATATGAAACCCACGTTTACATGATTAAATTGATTGTTTTATTTTTCTAAACCACTTATGAAATGACTTATGGAATTTTGAAATGGTTATAATAATGTGAAATATTTTTTAACCCACTTTTGATTTTCAATAAGTGAAAATAAAGGCTCTAAAGGGAATTTGGTCTTGAATTATGTTTTGGATCTCAAAATGAACTGAAAAATGAATGTTTTAATGTATTTTAATTGTTTATTTGAAATGTCTGTGTGGTTTAAGCCTTTGAAAATTTCATGGTGGATTTTTTTAAATGGTTTAACTGTAATTTCTTAGAATTTTTTACTTATTTTGGTTTTCAAGGAGAAATACCCCTATTGAATGGTATATTTAAAAGGTTTTAAAAGAAATGAGTGATTTATTTGAACCCCCGAAAATGTTTTTGGTGGTATTTATGAAATGTTTGATGGAAATAATAGTATTTGGATATTTTCTTTTTTTCAAAGAAGATATCACTTGTGTAAGGTTTAATTTTTAATGATTTAAATTCTTATATGTTTTCCATCATTTTCCAAATTGTGTTTGGAATGTATTTTATGAAATGAGAAAATAGATTAGAATTTTATGCCATGTTTCAGTGTTAAAGTATCATTTAGAACCTTGGTTATAAATGAAGTATATATATGGAACACTTTACTACCCCAAGATTGTGTTCCCCTTTTGTTTCTTGTGATCACTATGTGATGTGTTTTTATCTCCTAATGTGGGAATGCGCTTGTTATGCCTTATGTACATGTTTTGTGAATAAGGATTTTCATTAGTGGGTGTTATGGGTGAGGATAGTTATGTTTATACCTTGGGGATGTACATATCTTATTTTAACTATTCCTATCATCCTTTACTAGTCACAGATGTCAGGTACTAAGTGGGAGTTATAGCTTATTCCTCTAGTTGGTTCACACGCCACTAGTTTCCCACCAGTTGTGAAAATTACAATATTTAGGTGGGGGTTCATTGTTTTCATGCATTTGTGGGATACAGGGATGAACGTATGCATTTATTGTATTTCAATATCTATTTCAAGAGTTTATACACACATACAGATAGATTCTTCGCATATTATTGACTTCATGTAATACTATGAAACATTCATTTTCTCAGTGATTTATTGGTTGAGGGGAGTTCGATATAGTTCTCATTTGTATCATTTCACCAACATTCATTGATATGGAATCCTTTCTTATTTTTGTTATATTTTTATATTCCTTGAGATATTGTATTGTTCCTTAAAAATGGTTTTCAAAGATGTTTTTGAAATCCAGATTTAAGTTTATAAAGACTCTCATGTGAGTGATTTAATGTGAATTTTAAAAAAGGTTTTTCTGATTAAAGATGGATTTGACCAGTGAAATGTTGTAATGTAACCATTTTAATTTATATAAAACAAGTGTGAGTTATTTTTGAGAAATGATAATGGTGTGTTTGGTTTTCAAATGGATTAGGTTGGTGGATTTTTTTTCAAGATGTTTGTTTTCAATTTTGAGAAAGAAAGAAAAAATATTTGAAAGTGGATTATGGAATTGTTTTTATTTCCATTAATTTTATATATGAATATAATTTTTTCTACAATTATTTTCAAACTATAATTAATTAATTTCCACATGATATTAATTATAGAGTTTCTATTTGTTGTTGTGACCTACTGTGATTTTTAACTTAGGCCTACAAAAATTGAAAATTTCAAGTTCTCAGTTGGATCCTTCTTGTTAATCGTGGCCAATGTGGGGTGAGTTTCATTGGGGTGATAAATCAGAGGTTGCATGGAGTAAGTTTCAAGATCAGTTTAATTTTGTTGGTTTGTTGTAGTTTTCTTTCATTTAATTTTTTTCTTGGTTTTCTACTTGGTTGTTTCTTTTATTGGTTGTTAATCTTGTATTTTTGAATAGGCAGGATCATGATAGTTGATTATGACCTATTTCAAATGTTTTTTTTCTCTTTAGGAATTTTTATTTTTTTATTCCATTTTTTTATATCTGGTTTAGTAACAATTATTCCCAAAGGAGTTCCTATGATGTCTAGGGGCTTGTTTCTAGCTAGGGGGATCAAGAATACCCTTCTAGCCCTCTCAAAAATCAGGGCGGGTTCCCGAAATGATGGATGTCTATGTCGGTATGTTAAAAATGATATCAGATATTTAGGTTTTACTTTAGTGGGAACCCAATATTATTTTATATCCCTTTTTATTTGTGGATTTCTTATTATAAAGAAGATTAATTCTATCGAAGCTTGAGAGGTAAGGGTGGGGAGAGTCTAGCTAGCCCTTTCCAAAGTCCAAAAATAAAGATATCATGGGTTTTTTGGATTCAAATTGTGAATTAAAAGTTTATTTTAGATGTTTCTTGAGGTTTTTTATGTGATTGAAATTTTTGGGTCCCCTTTGAATGTGGAGTTATATTGGGGACCACTCTTTGGCTTCGCGGTGGAAGGGAGATCGATCTACACAATTATCTTACATGGATTGGGAAACCATTTGGTTCCCCTTTAGTCGATTCTACCCTTTTCACAAGGAGTGTTTCATGTTTGGAACCCAATCACCCAACCCATATTTTTCAAGGAATGCATAACACTATTTCTCTCACCTATCCTATTTGGACTCTTCATGAATTAGAGATTTCTTAGAGAGTATTTTTCACTTTTTAAAGGTGAAATAAATAGTTTTTGGTTTCTTTTTTTAATGTGATTCATGATCCTTTTTTTTGGCTTGTGTTTTTATTTGGTGAACATGGTTTTAGAAATCTTATTTTGGAAAATGGTGGAATTTTATTAAATGTACAGGTTAGAACGTAGTTTTCTTAGAAAATTTAGATTGGTGAATTCCCTTAGTTTTATAAAAAAAATCAAAATGTTTTTCCCTAATGGATGATATTATCAAAAATGGAAATGGTTCTGATATGAATTCTTTGAATGTTTCATTTCTAAAATGAAATGAAATTTTTTAAAAATGGTTTTTACTAGTTTCTTTGTTTGGGAAATGTGTGTGTTTCACTAGGGTAGTTTTGGTGTATAATCCTATGATGGTTTACATTTTTAGTGTGAACCTTTTTGAAATAAATATTTGAAAATAAGAGTTTCTTTTTTAGAGTGAATATTGTGCCACACTAGAGGACTTTTTTATTATGGCCTGTATTCCTTTTATGTGAAGAAGTTATTTTGGTTTTCATTATGGGACATGGATTTAGATAGTTCATTTCTTTTTTATTGTTTTCTCAATAATGGTTCAAAGGGTTTATTAGTTATAGTACCTACCCAGGATCTTGGCGGAGTGGTGTATGTTGAACCTTTAAAAATATTTGAAGAAAATAGGTGTTTGTAAGATATTGAAGTGATCCTTAATTCTATTGGGACACTTGATGCATCTTGGGTAAGAGATTTATTGTTGGTTTTAGATTGGTGTTTTGGGATCCCTTGAGTCGGTGTTTGTCCAGTGGTTCCTTATGAGGTTATTAACATGGTTTCAAGGTCTTTCGTTGTGGTTTGATTTTATGTAATTTTACCCTTTTAGGATGTTTCTTATTGATGGTATCCTTTTGGAATGTTTTGATGGATGATTTGAAGTATGGTTTACAGAATTTTCTGTTCTGTTGAGGAATGTTTCATGTCCTCTTGGGATGTATATGGCTTGGTTGGGAGTTCCATTTAATTAATATTATTTGTTATGTAGAACCATCCTTAGTGATAGTGGGTTGTTTCTATTAATTTGGATGGGATTATTAGTGCTCATTGTTTGGACTCGAGAGAGGACTTTGGGTTAATGATAGGGTAACTCGGATATGTGATGCACCAGTTGATCTTGGTATACTAACTAGTGTTTGCTTGTGTGCCTTTTATTATATGCATGCTAAAAGGATAATCAGTTCTTCTCCCTATGTTATCAATATGTGTTATGTCCTGAGGTGATTGCTCTATTTGATCAATTGAGGCTCTTTGTGGTTGTTATTCTAGAAATTTGATTTAGAATCATTTATGGTTTAGAGTGTGTTTCTCTTGTGGTTTATCATCTGTTAGATGATGTTTTCTCACTAGTGGATTCTTTTTTCCACCATGTAATATGAACTATAAATGGTGGGGAGACCATTTCATAAATGTTGGGGATACCATGTTATTTCTTACATACTTCGTAGGGATTCTTGGTTGAGGTTTCTATGCTGGTTTTTCTTAAAGATGTTTTTTATCTTATGGCTGATCAGTTTGATCATTTTGAGGATATCAGTTGTAGGTCTTGAGGTTGAACCATGTCTAGTGATTCTTTTGGTTAGGTCCTCTTGGGATCTTCAATTTCCCTTACCTTTCATTTTGACTGCTGACTTTCTAAGGGCATAAATTATCACGGTGGGGAGTTTTTGATACCCATATTTCTCGGTGTTGTTATTATTGTATTATTTTTTTGTAGTAGAGGCCCATTTTCTGTTTCTATGGAGTTTCATCTTGGAACATTGAAATTTTAATTTATTTTCTTCTATACATGGTTAAGGTGCATGGTTAGAAGGAAACAGTGTGGCCACCCTTTTTTAGGATACTATTCAATTCATTTTGAGCTATGAACAGTTCATTAGCATGGTTTGTTCATGGTATATCTGGCAGTGAGCATGTGGTTGTATTTTAGTTTTTTATTGAGAAATTTTCATAGATCTATCATGTGTTTTAAAACCATGTAGGGAGCACCAAAAGTTCATGTGAGTCTTGGGGTAGTTTTGGAGTGAGGTTCTTAGTTTTGGAAACTATGTGGCCTCTCAGCAGTAACTGTGCAACTTAAAATTTTTGGGAGGTAGTGGAACCCGAACGATTCACACAAGGTTTTCCTAACTGTTCATCCAAACAATGCAATCTGTCTAGGTGTTTAAAAATTTGAGATTTCCCAAACTTATCTCTTTTATTTTAAGGTATTTTCACCCCTCTTCTCCCCCACATGTGTCAGCCTACCCTTGAAATATTTGGATGAGCTCCATTAATTTCCCCTTCATGATACTTACCCTTCCGTTGATGTTTTCCAAGAGGTTTAATGTGATTTATCCCACTTTCCAATATTTCTTCCTCCATAATCTCCTACCTATTGGTTTTATAAACTCTCATGAACACTAGTTATCATGTGTTTTGATTTTAGGGTTCCAAATGGGTCTAACGATGGGTATTTTGGTGTCTAAGGTTTTTAGGAACCCCTTTTTTCCCAAGGATGTGGTCACCATTAAAGGAGATATGTTTCTAGGTGGTTTGTCTTGGTTCCTACTTCATTGAGGTTGGTTTTACTATGAAATTATTTCATTTTTTTATTCTAATATGTTTGGGAATTATATATTCCATTTTTTATGAAATTGTAACTATATGTGATTGTCATGTAGTGTTTTGGAAACATTTATCTGTGGTTTAAACATTACATAAATGGTTTTCATGTGAAACCCAGGTTTGAATGATTAAAATTGATTTCTTTATTATGATAGGACTCTTATAAAATAAATTATGTATTTTGAAATATTTTTCTCTTTTTGTAATTTTTTAACTAGGTTTTGGTTTTCAGTGAGTGAAAACAAATTTTTGATGGGAACTTGTTCTTAAATTAAGGTGTGGAACAAAAAATGATTTGAAAACAGAGATTGAAGTGGTAATTTGAAATGTCTGTGTGTCTTACCATTTTTTTAAATGTCATGGTGCCTTATTTTAAATGGTTTAATGGAAAATGGTTGGTATCTTCACATTGTTTTGGTTTTCATGGAGAAAGACCCCAATTGAAGGGTAGCATTGAAACACTTTAAAAGTAATGTTTGATTACTTTAGACCACAAAAAATGTATTGGGTGGTGTTTTATGAAAAAAAAAATTAAATAGAGTCCATTGGCCATGTTTTTAATTTTAAAAGAAGATATCCCTTGTGTAAGGGTTACTTTGAAATGTTTTAAAATCTTCATTGTAATCCATCATTCTCCAAATAGTGTTTTGAAAGTATTTTATGAAATTATAAAATGGATTGGAATTCCAAGTTATGTTTTGAGGTCAAAAGAACATTTTACACCTTGGTTCAGAATGGTGTATGTAGATGGAACCCTTTATTTCCCCTGGATTGTGTATCCTTTGTGTGGGTTGTAATCACAATGTGATTTTTGTTACTCCCATTATGTGGGAATATTCTTGGGTTTATGTTGTGTGTGTGGTGATTTTAATCATTTGGTGTTTGGGATGAGGGTAGTTAGTGTTATTCCTTATCAGTATACTTGCATTATTTTCACTATTCCTCACTTATTTTATTGTTCATGGGATCCTAGGTACTATGTGGGAGATCTAGATTGTTTATCTAGTTGATTCATACACAGCTAATTCCCCACCATCCAGGCTATAAAAAAGGGATAGGTGGGGTTTATCATCACTATGATGGTTGTGTGGGATATTAGGATTATGGTATAGAGTTAGAATATATGAATAGAAAGTTTAGTAGGTTATACCCTTATACCTCTATATGTTTAGCACGTTATTTTACTTAATTATGACCATGACATATTTGTTTTCATAGTGAGTTATTAATTGAGTGGAGTTTGATATAGTGCTTATTTGTATAATTTTCCTGGATTTTTTTATCGATATGGAACCCTTAATTATTTATGTTTCATTTTAATATTCCTTGTGATATTGTGTAGTTCCATCTTGGTATTTTTGACCTTGGAGTGTGTTGAGTTGTTTCCTTTTAAATGTAGATTTTGAAGATGTTTTTGAAAACCAGTTTTGAGTTTCTGAAGACTCTCATGCAGTTGATTTAAAGTGAATTTCAAAATGGGTTATGGAATTAAAGATGTTTTCTTCTAGTGAAATTTTTAAAAGTAACCATTTTTTTAGATAAAACAAGTGTTAGTTGTTTTTTAGAATTGTTAATGGTGTGTCTGGTTTTGAAATTGTTGGGCCTAATAGTTTTATTTTCAAGACATGAGTTTAAGGTTTTGGGAAACTAAGGGAAAATGTTTGAAATTGGAATATGGATTTATTTGATTTCCATGAATTGATATATGTATATATTACTTTCTAGCTACATATTAAAACTATAATTAATGAATTTAGTTATAAAATGAATTGTATAGTTTCAACGCGTTTTGGTGACATATTAGGACTTTTATCTCATACGAACAAAAATGTTTGGTTCCAGGTTCTCAGTTGGATCCATCATTTTACTTGTGGATTACATGGGGTGAGTTGGGTGGTGGTGAGAAACTGAAGGTTGTAAGGAGTCAGTTTTGGGATCTAATTGAGTTGGTTGGTTTGTAGTAATTTTCCTTTGATTGGTTTTGTTCTTGATTTTCTTCTTGATCATTTTTTTTTGTTTTAAATATTTTATTTGTTAATGGATTAGATCATGACAGTTTTTTATTACCTATATGGAATTCATTTCATCTCTTTGGTAATTTGTATTTATTTATCCTATTGTTTTATCTACCATTTGGGAAAACTGTTCCCAAAGGAGTTCCTCTAATTCCTAGGTTCTTGACACCAACTTGTGGGGATTGGGAACACCCTTCAGGCCTTGTGGAAAATCGGGTTGGGTGTTAGGTAGGATTGAAGATTGGGCCAGTTCATTATATATTTCCACCTTGAGAGCACATCAAATTATTTCTTCATTAATACTAAAGTACCTGATGGCTAACACAATTTGGAGACTTGCTTTTAAGATATTAAATAATTGATTTATTTTTCATTCAAGTTCAATGATAATAAAAGAATAAGACATTGAAATTCTAATAAATCTTTCTTCATAGGTGTTGATGGATTCATCATCCTTATAATTCAAATCTAGAAAGAATCTCTTTATTTCAGAAAGAAGGGTTTAAGGAAAATACATTTTAAGAAATACCCTCTTAAACTCGTCCCATTACATGGAGTTTATTTATTCCTCCTATAAAATTTTATTGATGAGAGTCTATCAATTATTATCCTTACCTTTCAAGTGATAGACTGCAAAAAAAATTCTCAAGGTCTAAGAAGAGGATAATAAATAATATATTTTTCATCACATTGATCTGTTATTCAGAAATTAGTGGATCTAGGGTCCCATAAAAAGAAGGTTTGAGTTACTACATAAAATGATCGAGGACATGTTTCTCCTTAGGTAATTAAAATACTTAACATGGTTTATATTATTATTTATTACTTCAATGTGTTGTGAAATATTTAACACATAGTTTTCATTCCATCTCTCATGAAATTTCGTTCCACATGAAGGTAGTCATTTCAATTCCCTTCACAATCATTGATAACATGACTCATCCTTGTTCCAGTCATTGAATAAAACCAAAATGGTTAATATAAGTACTTGGGTAAGAATAATCAAAGTTAATAGTTGTATAATATTAATGTCACCTCGGATATTTCATGCATTATGACACCTTCACTTCTTCCTACGACACTTTAGGTTTATCCTATATCACTTTTGTTTCAAAATAGTTTTTTGTAGGTTATATCCTCATATTACTCATTACCTAATCTCCAAAAAAAATTAATTTACACAAATAAGATAGCAGATGAGGTGTCCTAATTATAATATACATAATTATCTATTCATTTTAGATGAATATTCAAAACATTTTAACAAAAAAAGACACAAGAAAATTATAAATGTTTACTATATTTGGAAACTAGATACATGATAAACTTACTTAATGAAAAAAATTAAATATATACCACAAAGTTCTTTGCACATCATACCCTTCCTACAAATATCCTACTTGAAACCACTATTCATAACCTGGGGAATTAGAAACATAAGAAATGGTGAGATCATTTTCTCATTAAAGGTAAACATAGAATATATCATTCAATGATTATAACTAAGGATAATATGAGAATAATTTTATGATAATATAATCAATTGTATATCATAAGGAAATCATTCCTAGAAGTCCATATCTCACAACTTAATGGTCCTGATAAAAAATTACTAACATGAAACATGGTATAGAAAAAAACCTATATCATGAGCCATGAAAAATATAACATAACCATGTGGAATAACATAAGAATGTGGCATAAAGATAAGAATAGGAAATCATAACATTGTGGATCAGGAAACACTACCAAAATCCCATTACATATTGGATCAGGAATCATCACCAGCATACCATATCATAATGGATTAGGAAACACCACCAGAATCCCTTAGTATAATGGATCAAGAATTTTTACCCCCATCCCTTGGTATGTTGGATCATGCACTATTACAATCATCCCAGAGTATATTGTATTAAGAATTATTACCAACGTCCCTTTGAAATATCATGAGATATAAAACTTTTAATTAATGCATTTTAGGATTATAATATATATTATTTTCACAAAATGATAAACCATACATATGTGTTCCATATGAACATAACATTCCTGATTCCATAATTAATTAATTAATTTATTAAATGAAATAGATATCATGAGAACTTTGATAATGCATGATTATAAGAAATACAAGGAAACAAGGTGAATGATATCATTATAAATATCCTCATTTAATCATAACAATCCTTAATGGATGTTTATATAGATAAAAAATAATTTTATAAAATTATTTGAAATATTCTTTGAAAAACAATGAAAAATATCCTTTTCTTTTTGTAAATTTTGAAAACTAAAAATTCTCTTAATAATTGGAATATGATTCTCTTTTAAAAACTATGAAAATTTTTATGGGAATGTTCATGACTAATAAAGCACATAATGTTGGGGAAAATATTTTTATGTTGTATACATTAGAAAAAGAAAACATTCTTTTCAAACTTTTTTAAAAAGTAAAAAGTTATTCAGATACAAATTTTTTATAAGAATTACTTTTCATAATTTGTAAAGAAATTAAAAGTTAGTATAAAATAATTTTTTAAAACCTTTATGTATAGGTAAAGAACTTATATAAAAAATTAAAAACATATATTTGATAGAGGAATCCTTCCTACCAAAAGAGTAGAAACTATGTTAGCCTTTCTTAAAAACACGATTTTAGTATTTTTGAGTCACACAGAGCTGAAAAATGGAACTAAAAATCAAATACACAAAAAACCATATGATAAGGAAATATATTGGGTTTAAGATAGTGATAATATATAATTTCCTACAACGGAAGTTGAAACATAAAAATCTTAATAAAAAATGAGATTGTGCATAAACTATTGCCTCAAGTCCCGACTTACTTCATACAAAATATAACATCCTTTATAATAAATTTAGAATTATAATAAATCTATAAAATAAAAATATTCATAATTATCCTTCCATATTACATTCATTTATAATTTCTAATCACTCATTTATTTTAAATTCCCATAAGAAAATATTCTCGGTGTAAACCGTTTCATTTTTAATGCATGAATTAGTTTAGAGATTCTGATATATGAAACTTGGTAATTGCTTCATCTTAACAAAAATATTAATCATATAGTAAATATCATATTTATTCATTATATATACTTTTATAAAAATCCTTGTATGTTAGGGATGAAAAATTAATTATATCACTTCATGGAGATGGTTGTCTGTACATACGTACAAGTGATGTTTTCACTATTAATTGAATGGGAATAAAGGAAGGTAAATGATAATTTATATTTATATAATTAAAATTATATCATAAATATAATAAATGTTTCTTTAAATTTATATAAATAACCATCCATGTGAGGTAGTAATAACAAATGAAACACATCGATTCCTAGATACAGTAGTCTATACGTTGGAATGAACCACAATTCCATTTTTTGTTTGATGGAAAAGAGATAGAAAATATTTTTAATATTGAAATAATTTAATTTAATTATATTAAATATACTTATTTCATTGTATTAGTATGTTCAAATAATATTTGTAGGATTTTTAAGAAAGAAAGAAACTTTAAAGAGATAGATTAAAGCTACTACCATTCCTTTGAGAATCTTCATTTTACTTACACATTACGCCTTATTAGGATGGTCTTTTGGTGAAATAAAGACCTCTAAGAGGTGAGAAGCAAAGTTGGGTATGTCGCACCCCAACTTTTTGAATTAATTTTCAACTCAATATATCTTAGTTTTGGGTTCTCGTGCCGAGGTTTGGTTTGAGTCCTAATTTAAAATTTTTGAAGTTTAATGTTTTTAGTTGGTTTCGGACCCGTGCGCGGCCACCGCACGGTTGTCGGAAGCCACGTAGTTGGCTATGTCGTGAAATTTCTCTTTTATTTTATTACTATTTTTGTTATTGTTATTATTATTATTACTATTATTATTATCATTATAATTATTATTATTACTATTGTATTAAAGATATTATGATTAATTTATCATCGTCATTGTTATTTTAATATTGTCGAAATAGTTATTGTTTTTATTGTAGGTAATTTTAATTATTACTATCTTTGTTATTGTTAATATTATTCTGATTATTTTTATTATTATTATTATGGTATTAGTTATTATCATTATTTTTATTATATTAAAATGAAAAAAAAACCAACCTAACCCTAATACCCCCCCCCCCCCTTGTTTCCTGTTGTGCGCTGCGAGCACCCCCTCCCTTTCTTTTTTTTCTTCTTCTGCTGCGCGAGCCTCCAGTTTTTCACCCTGCTGGTCACGGCCGAACCCCCCTTCTCCCTTCCCTGTGCGAACCGCCTCCCCCATCTGAAACCTCCTCCTCCCGGCAGCGCCCTATCCGGCCTCCCTCTCTCGGTTGCGTGACCCCCCTCCTGTTTTCCCCGTCGCTTCTCCGCCCTACGCACACCCTGCCGGCCAGCCGCTCCGCCCCACGCACCCCCTGCCAGCCAGCCTCGCTTCGCCCTACGCACCCCCTGCCGGCCAAACTCGCTCCGCCTAGCGCACCCCCCTTCCGGCCTCCCATCGCTGCTCCTCCCTACGCACCCCCTACCGGTGACCCACACCCAGCCACACTCCGCCCCGGCGCCCGGCCGCGCCGCCCTGCCTTTCTAGCACCCCGCCGTGCCTCCGGCCTGCCTCTGTGGTTCCCCCCTTGCCTACGTCGCTCCCCCCTTCGGTCTGCTGCAAGTGCGTCGACCTCGCCACACCCCCTCCTCACCGGCGCGACCTAACCAGCGCACCCAAACCGTGCCTCTCTTGTTCGTGGTTCTCCCATGCTCCCGCTCATCTGCAGCGACCCGAAGATCCAATCTCTGCCCTCCCTGCCTCGCTATACTGGTGGCACACCCGACCGCCACACCTCCTCCTAGAGGCGCCCCTTCTCCCCGACCTGCAGCACGGACCGCCACCCCGAGCCGCCTCCTTGCACCGGTTCCAGCAGGTTGCGTACCCCTTCCCCGCTCTGGTATTTGTTTCTTCTTCTTTCTATCTTGTGGTGTTTTTTTTTAGCTGGAACCACTTTGACACCTTGTTAATCCTGTTGTTTTTTTTTTTGCAATTTGTTTTGGTTTGTGAAATCTAGATTTTTAAGGTTCATTACGTGCAAGGCTTGGAGTCTTAGAACTTATGGTATTTATTTTAAATGCTATTATTTCACTAGTTGGAAATTGGGGGTTTTCATTAAATGTTTGGCGTCAATTATGGTGTGATGGTGGTTGTTTATTTGTGAAATTGGTTCGACGTGTTTGGTTTAATAATGCTAGTACTTGTTTATTGTGTGAATGGTTTTGGAAATGGGTTCTATGGTTTCAAAGGGGTTGTTTTATGTTCCTTAAATTATGGGGGTAGTTGGTTGTGGTTTTAAAGAAAATTGTAGTTTTGTGAAAATAATTTTGGGTGTTTTCATTTTCTACCTTTTGGTGTTTTAATTCATTTATTTTGGCCATGTCCCAACACCTTGGGTGTTGATTCGCATGTTTGCCTCATTTTAGGTGTGCGATTGGTGCGCGGGAGGTTGTCCTTCCCTCCGTTAAAGCGTTACTGCGTCCGTGCTTGGTTTGACGTTGGCGAACCCAATTTTTCCCTTCCTAATTAATTCTTTGGCACTCGCACGCTTTCAATTTCTCTCAAACATTATCCGCACCTCTGTGCCAACTTTAGTAATCTTATCATATCATTTTGGAGTTTGGTTTTGAGTCTCTTCATTCGATTTACCGTGATTATGGTTTGTTCTGGACCCGCAAAGGTGCGGTTTAGGTACGAACGATGATTCGCATTGGTTTCGGGATGGTGTCCTTTTTTTCGCCTTGGTTCCAAGTGCGTTGAGCTTTACTGTGTGTTTTTGGGTGTGCGTTGGTCAGAAATGCGTTCTTTGGATGTATTTTGGGTGTGTGGTCTATGAGTTACTTTTGGAAATCGTTTTATAAATTTTAAAGTGGTTTATTAAATAGTGCAAATGATGCAAGTATATTTTGAAAGTAGGTCGAGGTGGTTCCATGCTATGTTTGTTCATTTGGATTGTTTAATTCCATGTTTATGTAATGTAGTTACCTTTTCGGTTGCAGCGCGTTGACAAGTTTCTTCCACGGTTCTGCAATGATCGGCGTACGCGTGTTTGTACGTCTGTGCGAGGCGTGACGTGCCATTGCGTTTGGACTGCGAGCTGAGGTAGGTCCCCCATTGCACTTACCATTAGATTTAGAATTTATTAATTGCTTGTTGTTTTATTAATTTTTAATGAATTATAAATAATATTAAATAATAAAACTTTAAATTATTATTTAGTATGAAAAGAGGCGTTTATTTTATACCGAACACTTGTGACATTTTCTTGACGGGCGGACGCCCAGTTTTGAAAGAATTCCTGATTGGCCTTTAAATATAATTCACGATATTTCAAATGTACTTCTAGTTTTAAAGATAAATGATTTATTCTGAACAAGTGTTTTGAGCTTTTTGAGAAATGAGGTTTTACTTTAAAATTGGTGAAGGCTCGTTTGGCACTTTAATGAAATAGATTATTTTGGAAAACCCACTCGGGGGGGAGATCTTTGGTGTGCGTTGATTGCGTGAGCTGTATGTGATGTTAGTGCATTGTGACTGCTTGATTTACATTGTGGACGCACCCCTCTTTTATTGCTTGTGTTGACATGGGAACCTGGCATATTGAGTGAATTTTCTGAGAACGATTGCTGCACTAGTTTAGACCACGCACTGGCTAGTGGCCCCATAGCTGTGGAATACTGAGTTATTGCTGCTATGGGGATCGGGCCCCTCGGTTAGGCCATGCAGGGCTATGCCGGGTAGTATTATGGGCGTTATGACGTCATCGAGTTATGGAATGTCTTCAGGATGAGTCACATGTATAGTACGTTCTAGATTTTTCACGATCTCCCTGGTTCGACCCATGTTTCTTTTAGTGTTTATTTGTGTGTGGCGGACGATTGAGAGGTCGAGTTCGGTTGTTGACCCATGTGTGCCACTTTTACCATTGCCCTTAGTGTGTGTTGTGTGTGATTCTCCTTTTGACTAAAAACTAAAGTTTGGATTTCTAAATTGTTCGCAAAATGTTTTGAAAATGCAATGCACCTGTTTCTTTCAACATTAAACTTGTTCTAAATTAAAAATGGCAATGGATTGTCACTTGTTTCAGAAATGAAAGTGTGTGGAAACCATATTTTATATAATTTAGTTCAAACCTGGAATTGATAAATTCTTTATTTATTGGTATGTGCATTGGGAATAGAATTAGTCGGGCCTACCTACTGAGTTTTAATACTCACGCCTATAGTGTTTTCTTGTTTTTAGTTCTGTTGCAGGTTCCAGATTCTGTTGTTCTCCTTGAGCGATGTTGGTTGTGGTATTGGAAGGTGATCCAAGGGGTCACGTGGAGTTTTAGTCGTGGTCAGATTAGTGGCGTTGTTGGCTGCTCTTTCTTTATTTGCATTTGTACCTTTTGATTCTACTGCTTAATTTATTTTTATTTTGGGCTAAATCGTTCCCACCTGCTTACTTTTGATGCCCGGCACTAGTTGCCAGCCTGTGGGGATCGGGAACGCCCTTCGGGCCATGTCGCGGGCCGGCTCGGGTGACCGGTTCAGGGTCAACCCGGGTTGGTTCATGACAAAATGGTATCAGAGGAGGCCCTTGTTATTTGGGATGTCCGATACATGGAGATTAGGATTGTCGGGACTCTAGAGGTAGGTACGGGAGGGATGTCATGAACCCTCGCCCGTTCCGCACCTCGAGTCGCCAGGGATAGTCTGGGAATTGAGTCTTTGTTTCATTCTGGATTGTTTTGAATTGAGGGTTGACAACGGAGGTAAACCGATGTTACATCATGATCTCACATGGAGTAGTGACCCATGTGGAGTCTGGGTACACGGTTTGAATTCCTCCTAGTGGTTGACACTTACTTGGGGCATGACCCACTATCATGTCGCCATGTTAAGTGTGACCGCTGGTCCCTCACCCTGATGGTTTGATGCGAGTTGAGTGTCGTTTTCGTTTTGGTTAGTGTAAGTGCGTTTTTGGAAGTGAAAAAGGGTTTTTTTGAAAAATGGGACTGATTTCTTTTAAATGACATCAAATTTATGAAATGGGTTTTAAAAACTGAAATCTCTTGATTTGGAAATCTGTTGTTTGCTTGGAGTTGGTCGAGAATGGTTCGGGATAAAACCCCAGGTCCTCTTTATGAACGTTTGCACATGTGTGAGAATGCATGGAAAAAAAATGTGTGTTGGTCAGAGTAATGTTGGACAGTGGATGAAGACATGTGCAACGGTTCAGGAGATTACCTGGGTGTGTATTTGAAATTAAAGGCTTGACCTTTTTTTCTAAATGGGATTTTAAAGAGGAAAATGGTTTTAGAAGGTGATCTTGGTCTGAAAAGTGGGTATGGTACTTGGAATTTGGCATTCAAAGAAGATGGTTTTGAAATATAAAATAAAAAGGTATTTTTTTTTGTTTTTTGTTGGTATTTGGTTGGTTTTTGAGTTGGATATTTTTGGATGAAAGCGCTTATAATGATATTACCTTGGATTGATTTTGGTTTTGGCTTGGTGTTATATATGTTGTTCAGAAATGCCACCCAAAAAGGTCCCCAGAGTTTAGATGTGTCATGCCCGGTTTTTTTATCTTTCTCGGACGTTGTCTATCCTTCATGGTGATTGGAGTCTGTTAGAGACAGTGCAATGGCTTGAAGAAGTCGAGCGCATCTTCAGGGTATTGGGAACTCCCGTAGCGATCTGAGTGCGTGTTGTTTTGGGTCTGTTTGAAGGTCCAGCTCTGGATGAGTAGGAGTTGTTCGCCCCGCCATTACTGCAAGTTGGGATGACATGGTATGTCTTCAAAGTCGTCTTCATTCAATGGTTCATACTTGTGGAGGTGAGGATGGAGGAAATAGAAGAGATCATACATGTGCAACATGGCCAACAGACGGTGAAAGTGTATGTTGACCATTTCAAGGATCTTGTGTCTCCTTTTCTGGGGGTAGTGTCGCAGGACTGGATGAAGACTTCTCCCTTCATCAGGGGTCTTCGTCCAGAGATAAAGGAGCGAGTCCTCCCTTTTTGAGAGCACCACTTTTTGAGAAGTTGGTGCATGAAGTGTTCTTAGTTGAGTTAGTCTCCAGAGTGCAAACGGTTAAAAATCAATTGTATTCAGTTGCTCGTGAAGGTCCCCCATCTGACGAGCAGAGTGTGTCAGGTAAATTTGTTTCTAAAGAGTACTGTGCAGTGGATCTAACTTCTTGTTTGTCGGATCATCTAATGGTGTACCGTCAGTATGGATGTTTAGGGCATACGAGCCGTCATGTCACACCCCTCCGAAGACCTGCCATCATTGCAGGTGTCTAGGTCACCTAGAGAAGCTTTACAGGAAGCGTCTCATGAGGAAGACACGGTGACTAGAAGATTCCAGTGCCTGACTGTGAGGCAGGGGATGCTTCAACCATCAGAGCCCCAACCACAGGTCTTGGGGTGAAGCTCGTGTGCAGTCAGGAGTTTTCGGGAGTGTGACGTTTCAATTATGACTTTGGGTTCTGTGTTTGCGGTGAAACATTTAAAGTCTTTTCGTTCTTGTATTTTTTCTGCTGGTTAAAGTTTTGGTGTTGTTATGAGTTCATTGGTTCGTCATGAAGTTACAATGGACTTGACCTATTATAATCCTAGCAGTTCTGTTTGTATAGACGTGGTTCTTCGAATCGTGCGCTTATCTTAAAAGTGTGTCTAGAACTTGTGTGGGTTAATCTCGGTTTAGTGGTGTTCGTTTGGAGATGTAAGTGCATGTGGAAGATTTGATGTCGTAGTTATGCTCGGGTTTACTGCTTGGGTTATGTTCTACTCGGAATTGTTTTCCGCTCGTGCTATAAAAGATAGTTTGGAACGGTTGAGAGTTCCTGCGTCGCCCCCCCCCCCCCCCGTCCCGGGGTGGTATGTTTGAGTGTTAAATTTTCGCATTAGTGGTGTTCTTATGGTGGGGAGAACCCTCTCGTGTTCTCCCGTTACCTTGTGTTGTGTTTTCTTTTGGACTCAATTGGGCTTGGATCCTTGTCAGGTCTGTTGAGTGAATCTTTTTGAATCATTCGTTCTTTATTGAGTGTGTTTAAAACCTTATGTGGATTAGTTTTGGGTTGGGAGTTCCCACGTCGACCCCCTCCCCGGGGCGGTGTATTTGGGTTCTAAAGCATCCGTGTTGGTCGAGCTCTTATGGTGGGGAGAACCCTCCCGTGTTCTCCCCTCGTTTTATGTTTCCGTTTCTTCACGATCGGTCTGGTGTGACCTGTGGAGTAAAAGTTCATTTCGAATTTCATAGCTTCTCGGTTTTGGATCGGGCATGAACTCCAGTTTTGGATATCTTTGGGCTTGGTGACTTTCTAGGGGCAGAAAGTTTTTGTGGTGGGGAGAATTGTCGCACCCCAACTTTTTGAATTAATTTTCAATTCAATATATCTTAGTTTCGGGTTCTCGTGCCGAGGTTTGGGTTGAGTCCTGATTTAAAATTTTTGAAGTTTAATGTTTTTAGTTGGTTTCAGACCCGTGCGCGGGCACCGCACGGTTGTCGGTAGCCAAGTAGTTGGCCATGTCGTGAAATTTCTCTTTTATTTTATTACTATTTTTGTTATTGTTATTATTATTATTACTATTATTATTATCATTATAATTATTATTATTACTATTGTATTAAATATATTATGATTAATTTCTCATCGTCATTGTTATTTTAATATTGTCGAAATAGTTATTCTTTTTATTGTAGGTAATTTTAATTATTACTATCTTTGTTATTGTTAATTTTATTCTGATTATTTTTATTATTATTATTATTATGGTATTAGTTATTATCATTATTTTTATTATATTAAAATGAAAAAAAACAACCTAACCCTAATACCCGCGCCCCACCTTGTTTCCTGTTGTGCGCCGCGATCACCCCCTCCCTTTCTTTTTTTTTCTTCTTCTGCTGCGCGAGCCTCCTATTTTTCCCCTGCTGGTCGCGGCCGAAACCCCCTTCTCCCTTCCCTGCGCGAACCGCCTCCCCCGTCCGACACCTCCTCCTCTCGACAGCACCCTATCCGGCCTCCCTCTCTCGGCTGCGCGACCCCCCTCCCGTTTTCCCCGTCACTGCTCCGCCCTACGCACCCCCTGCCGGCCAGCCGCTCCGCCCCATGCACCCCCTGCTGGCCAGCCTCGCTTCGCCCTGCGCACCCCCTGCAGGCCAACCTCGCTCCGCCTAGCGCACCCCCCCTATCAGCCTCCTGTCGCTGCTCCGCCCTACGCACCCCCTGCCGGTGACCCGCACCCAGCCACCCTCCGCCCCGGCGCCCGGCCGCGCCGCCCTGCCTTTCCGGCACCCCACCGCGCCTTCGGCCTGCCTCCGGGGTTCCCCCCTTGCCTGCGCCACTCCCCCCTTTGGTCTGCTGCAAGTGCGTCGACCTCGCCCCACCCCCTCCTCACCGGCGCGACCTAACCAGCGCACCCAACCCGCGCCTCTCCTGTCTGTGGTTCTCCCATGCTCCCGCTCATCTGCAGCGACCCGAAGATCCAATCTCCGCCCTCCCTGCCTCGCTATACTGGTGGCGCACCCGACCACCGCACCTCCTCCTAGAGGCGCCCCTTCTCCCCGACCTGCAGCGTGGACCGCCACCCCGAGCTGCCTCCTTGCACCGGTTCCAGCAGGTCGCGAACCCCTTCCCCACTCTGGTATTTGTTTCTTCTTCTTTCTATCTTGTGGTGTTTTTTTAGCTGGAACCACTTTGACACCTTGTTAATCCTGTTGTTTTTTTTTTGGAATTTGTTTTGGTTTGTGAAATCTAGATTTTTAAGGTTCATTACGTGCAAGGCTTGGAGTCTTAGAACTTATGGTATTTATTTTAAATTCTATTATTTCACTAGTTGGAAATTGGGGGTTTTCATTAAATGTTTGGCGTCAATTATGCTGTAATGGTGGTTGTTTATTTGTGAACTTGGTTCGACGTGTTTGGTTTAATTATGCTAGTACTTGTTTATTGTGTGAAAGGTTTTGGAAATGGGTTCTATGGTTTCAAAGGGGTTGTTTTATGTTCCTTAAATTATGGGGGTAGTTGGTTGTGGTTTTAAAGAAAATGGTAGTTTTGTGAAAATAATTTTGGGTGTTTTTATTTTCTACCTTTTGGTGTTTTAATTTATTTATTTTGGCCATGTCCCAACACCTTGGGTGTTGATTCGCACGTTTTCCTCATTTTAGGTGTGTGATTGGTGCGCGGGAGGTTTTCCTTCCCTCCGCTAAAGCGTTACTGCGTCCGTGCTTGGTTTGACGTAGGCAAACCCAATTTTTCCCTTCCTAATTAATTCTTTGGCACTCGTACGCTTTCAATTTCTCTCAAACATTATTCTCACCTCTGTTCCAACTATAGTAATCTTATTATATCGTTTTGGAGTTTGGTTTTGAGTCTTTGCATTCGATTTACCATGATTATGGTTTGTTCTGGACCCGCAAAGGTGCGGTTGAGGTGCGAACGATGATTCGCATCGGTTTTGGGTTGGTGTCATTTTTTCGCCTTGTTTCCAAGTGCTTTGAGCTTTTCTGTGTGTTTTTGGGTGTGCGTTGGTCGGAAATGCATTCTTTGGATGTATTTTGGGTGTATGGGCTATGAGTTACTTTTGGAAATCGTTTTATAAATTTTAAAGTGGTTTATTAAATAGTGCAAATGATGCAAGTATATTTTGAAAGTAGGTTGAGGTGGTTCCATGCATTGTTTGTTCGTTTGGATTGTTTAAGTCCATGTTTATGTAATGTAGTTACCTTTGCGGTTGCAGCGCGTTGACAAGTTTCTTCCAAGGTCCTGCGATGATCGGCGTACGTGTGTTTGTACGTCTGTGTGAGGCGTGACGCGCCATTGCATTTGGACTGCAAGCTGAGGTAGGTCCCCCATTGCACTTACCTTTAGATTTAGAATTTATTAATTTCTTGTTCTTTTATTAATTTTTAATGAATTAGAAATAATATTAGATAATAAAACTTTAAATTATTATTTAGTGCGAAAAGATCCGTTTATTTTATACTGAACACTTGTGACATTTTCTTGACGGGCGGATGCCCAGTTTTGAAAGAATGCCTGATTGGCCGTTAAATATAATTCACGATATTTCAAATGTACTTCTAGTTTTAAAGATAAATGATTTATTTTGAACAAGTGTTTTGAGCTTTTCGAGAAATGAGGTTTTACTTTAAAATTGGTAAAGGCCCGTTTGGCACTTTAATGAAATAGATTATTTGGGAAAACCCACTCGAGGGTGATCTTTGGTGTGCGTTGATTGCGTGAGCTGTATGTGATTTTAGTGCATTGTGACTACTTGATTTACATTGTGGACGCACCCCTCTTTTATTGCTTGTGTTGACATGGGAACCTGGCATATTGAGTGAATTTTCTGAGAACTATTGCTGCACTAGTTTAGACCACGCACTGGCTAGTGGCCCCAGAGCAGGGGAATACTGAGTTATTGCTACTATGGGGATCGGGCCCCTCAGTTAGGCCATGCAGGGCTATGCCGGGTAGTATTATGGGCGTTATGACGTCATCGAGTTATGGCATGGCTTCAGGATGAGTCACATGTATAGTACGTTCTGGATCGTTCACGATCTCCTAGGTTCAACCCATGTTTCTTTTAGTGTTTATTTGTGTGTGGCGGACGATTGAGAGGTCGAGTTCGGTTGCTGACCCATGTGTGTCGCTTTTACCATTTCCCCTAGTGTGTGTTGTGTGTGATTCTCCTTTTGACTAAAAACTAAAGTTTGGATTTCTAAATTGTTCGCAAAATGTTTTGAAAATGCAATACACCTGTTTCTTTCAACATTAAACTTGTTCTAAATTAAAAAGGGAAATGGAATGTTACTTGTTTCATAAATTAAAGTGTGTGGAAACCATATTTTATATAATTTAGTTCAAACCTGGAATTGATAAATTCTTTATTTATTGGTATGTGCATTGGGAATATAATTAGTCGGGCCTAGCTACTGAGTTTTAATACTCATGCCTATAGTGTTTTCTTGTTTTTAGTTCTGTTGCAGGTTCCAGATTCTGTTGTTCGCCTTGAGCGATGTTGGTTGTGGTATTGGAAGGTGATCCAAGGGGTCACGTGGAGTTTTAGTCGTGGTCAGGTTAGTGGCGTTGTTGGCTGCTCTTTCTTTATTTGCATTTGTACCTTTTGTTTCTGATGCTTAATTTATTTTTATTTTGGGCTAAATCGTTCCCACCTGCTTAATTTTGATGCCCGGCACTAGTTTCCAGCCCGTGGGGATCGGGAACGCCCTTCGGACCATGTCGCGGGCCGGCTTGGGTGACCGGTTCAGGGGAAACCCGGGTTGGTTCGTGACAGGGTAGAGATTGAAATAGGGATTGGATAAACTAGAGTGATTAATGTGCATGGAGAAGTGCGGATAGAAGGCACCTTTTTTAAATGAGGGGATTTGGACCCTTGTAAAAATTAAGAACATCTAAATATAACAAATTTCATTCTCAATAAAAGTGAAATAAAATGGGAAAATTTTAAACATAAGGTTATGGGAGGATGAAAGATAATTATTTTTTGATATTACAAGCCTTATACATTAGTTTAAAACCTATTAATGTATTTTAACCATTATCGAGATGACTTAATTATTAACATGGAAACTTTATATTATGAATAAAAATATAATTGAAATTATAACCAAATTTAGAAATATTGATTCCAAATATGGAATCTATTTTATTAGACTCTTTTTCAAAATTTGGAGGAAATTAATTCTAAAATCCATGCATAAGATTCGTAAAAACAATTTTTGGAAGAAATCTATTTTTAGCATAAAATGATTTTAATCTCATTAATTACCTAGTAACTATTATTAGAAGAATGTTAAAATATTTTATTGAATATAGTATATATAAATTTCATTAACATCATTCATAAATAGTTATAGATCCAATTTATTAATATAAAATACATTGTGTATAATAAAAATACTTTTCTAAATGATATCACTTTTTACCTTCAAATCCTTTTATCTTAATTTCTCACCAATTATTAATTGATGTATAAATTATTATTCCTTTTTATATATATTATTAATTTATATAATCATATTTCCCTTTTTATCCATATAATATATATATATATAATAAAGTTCTTGAAAAATTAGGTCTTATATGATTTTATTCTTATCATTAAAATCTGAATACATATTTCCTAAGAAATAATCAAAACATTTTTATAAATAAAAACCTTTATATATATATATTGTAATTTTGTTAATCTAATTTAAACCCTCTATTTTAATGGTTTTATTATAATGGTATCTTTTAATAATAAAATATATATCGTAGATCCTATAATCTTGGTGATTCGTATAAATCCATATATCAAAGACTTTGAATTTATTTTATTATAGATTTTATTTAGAAATCATGGTTTTTTACACAATATATAATCCATGGTACAGGAACCTCCAAATCTCTATAGTTACTAAAATCCTTCTGACCACCTTTGTAGTGTGGCAACCTAAGCTACGGTGTATAACATAAACATCTCAATTTTACAAAGTCAAATAATTTATTATTCACCTCTAAAACATAATAAGTATATTTTTTCATCATGGAAAAAATCTCTATGACACCACCAAATTTTTTCAAAAAATAATTAAAAGGTTGAAAATTATTATGAACCTAAAAATAGACATATACATCTTTCATCCCTTTTACAGATTTCTGATTACCACATGGTTCACAGAGTGTCCCTCTCCCTTGTTCAGGGTTTTGATCTTGTAGATTCAAGAATATCACCTAGCCCTCCTATTGAAAATTCAATATTCTTCCAAACATACACATTCTCAACATAATAATTCTTAAGGTACTACTATAAAAAAATCCAATAGACTTTTCAATAAGACTCTAATACTTTGAACATCTATTTTCAAAAAATCCAACTTAACCATCAATTTTTAATATTGTCCTTCTTTTATTTTTTTTAAATACTCACTTAAATTTTATTTCTCTTTATAACTCTAAAATAATCAATTAAGGTATATATTTAAGTGTAATTCCACTATTACCTAATTTTTGTAGTAAAATACAAAGGGACTCATCACATACAAAATTAATATCTTCATTCATATCAAAATTTGTATTCAAGTTCTCTCCCCTTATAACTCTATAGGGGTGCCTTTATTATTTATACTTCCACTTTATCTATATTTTCAACAATCTCTAGAAAATTAGTGATGGGGAATGGTGATCCACCCAAACTCCATGAAATCCAAATAATGTGACATTGTTCTCCCATTTTGTCATTCACTTTACTCTCAATCCATTTGAAACAATAGTTGATATCTAAAAACCACTTTTATATTTCAACTATATGAAAAATTATATTAACAAAATTGGGATACTTATATGTCCTCTTGAGTTATAAAATTTTGGCTATATCTACCGACTATATCATAGAATAATTCTAGATATATAACCATTGATTAAATGATCCACTTCCTTCTATATAGATACCACTTAATCACAAATTTTTAGTGAGTGAAATTATGACTATTCATTTGAATAATTAAAAAAACCTCTAAGACTTCTAAGTTAGAAATTGGTTCAGTAAAAAAGATTATAAGTTTAAAAACTAATTGTTTTAAATGTCATTTACCTACTTCAAGGAACACATGAAAATTAAGATACTTTTATGTTCAATAAATATTCCTTTTTTTCAAAATCACACCAACATCAAGTCATCAGTGAATAGTCAACAAATAACAAATGTGTGGGACATAACAAATGTAGAACCAATTTATGCCCATTATTTTTTAAAATCTCATGATATTACTTAATTTTCTTGTAACTTATTCATAGAGAAAATACTTTTATAGAAAATTCTAAAAAACATGAAGTTTCATAACCATTTTCCCCTAAATACAATAATTTTTAGACTAATTCCAACTGTTGACCTAATAATATGATCAGGGATACCTCTTTTTGGATGAAATAATTTTACCTCAACAGATTTTGGGTGACCTAAAATCATTCCTTCGATACCATAATTTTAAGAAAATATAAATAATTACTTAATATAGAAATAATTATATTACATTTATTAGCATTATCTTATCTATCTTACAATGGTTAGATACCACAAAAAAATGACTTGATATAACTTATTAAGTCTTCAATGGATGATCATTACCCGTGGAATATTCAAATACATTTTTGAGACCTCTTAGAAATCAGGATCTTTATAACTTGAAATTATTTTATTTTAGTATGAAACTTTTAGATCTGGAAAAATATTTGTTTGACACAACATATTGAGTAAAATTCACCCTGGAAATCTTTTATCAAATCTGATAATAATTTTTAATTTCATGAATTTTTTCATCTTTTTTTACTAATCTCTTTATCTCAAACACATATTCTCACTATGAATTCATTTCTTATAAATATATATAATCCCAAGAATTGTATCTCCCCCATATACTTGTACTAATTTATTTAGATATTGGAAACATAGAAATATATGGGGACAAGGGATCCTCTAACATCCATAGTATTAGGAATGTGGTAGTTCATGGTGAACCAACCCTTCACTTAAAAACTTTATCCAAGCCTTTCTATTTTATATTTATGTATTACTGTTATTAAAGACTTCATTTGGAATGATCACTCGAGGTTTATTTATCTTCTTCATCTTGGGATCATTTTCTATTTTGTGTCCAATGAAACTTATGCACATATTTTATTTTGATTCACCATTGATTCACCTTTCTTAATGTTTACTCTTTAATGAAATAGAGGAATTCCTTAAGTCTTATTTTATTCTCCTCCTGGTGAAATGTATTTTCATATACCTATGTTTACTGAAAATAAATAATATCCTATAAAAATTTATATTCCCAGGTGGATCATGCCTTCATTCTGAGAGGGGGTGATGCTGGGGTGACCAAATTTTGACGAATATATTTAATATAAACTCTTTCTTTCCATAAGTTTATCAAACCTATGTTATAGATTAAAATTAATGGATCATTAAAAACATAGAATCAAAACTATACCCTTACATTATGAATATTATATAAAGTAAAAAACACTTTGGTATTTTTATAACATTCAATCTCAGTGTGAGAACCTACATCTATTCCATAGAGACTCTCATTGGTCCATGGATTATTTAACTTATATATCAAGTGAATGTCATGAGCTATATCCTATAAGAATCCATCTGTATCATGATAGGTAATTGTACTAACTCCTATATGTTACAAATTTTTCTTATAGATCTGATCCAATATAAGATAAAACTTGTACGCGTCTCATGAAAACATTTTCCATAAAATTATCCATCTCATATCTTCATCTGATAAAACACCCTTTAGTCCACCCAGTGTTCACCCAGTATGAATAAATATTATAATCCTCATTCTCCATCTGATATGACTCTATATGGTGCACCTCAATCTTAGTCTAAAATTACTTCATCTAGTGTGCCTCTCAGATATGAACCTTAGACCGTTCCACCTTAAATTAAATATCTATTAACCAGTGAATCGGATTAATGAACAATATATGTTGAACTTGAGACTAGAAATCCTATGTATGGTGCTTCTAAACAGAAGCTCTTTATGGTACCACATCCCTCTACACCTTTTTCTGGTTTACTTATTCTTCAACTAAGAATTTTCTTGGTTAGAAACTCTACTTTCTCTAAAATATTCATCACTTTTCCTCTTTATGAATAAAAATAGTGTCAGTAAATACAATACCATCACCACATTATACAGGAATTCCACTGGAATAAAAATGTGTGAAACAACATATTTTCCCCACATATCCCAAACTAAAATTTTGAAACTCTCACTCAATTCAACATTGCTGAATGATTCAAAATTATTCTAGAAAATTCAGGAAGCTTCTAAGAAACTCAGTGTCAGTTACTTTTTTTAGGATTCCTTAAACATGGAATTAAAAAAAAATCATACTTACTTAAACATGTAAAGATAAACAAACCTTTAAATAAAAACATTAGTTTCATCATTTTCAAGGTCTTTACATAGTTTCTATAAATATTCAAAAAACATCAATTGAAAAATGTTTGTCTGGTGACTTCACTAGATCATTCCTGTTTAGTGAAATATTTTTATTTCCATTAAACCTATATGAAATTTTATAAATGGAATGGTTCTTCACTTCTCCATTATATTCTTTTTCTGATTTACTAGGCCTGGTATACTCAGATTTTGTATGAACGATGAACTCAATAAGGACTCCTCTATCTAATGGTCTCATAAAATTCTATCTAGTAAACTCTATGTATTTCTTCTATTTGATGGATCTTGTAAAGTTCAACTAATGGAATTTTTACTCTTCTCTATATGATTATTTTCATATGAAACCACTGGAAGATGGACACATAAATGTTTATCTTGCTTGATCTATCAAAGGTGTTGGCATGCCCCATCAAATCTCCCTACCTTAGTTAAACTTTAAACTCATCTCACAAACACTCAGTTTGATACATCATCATAGAATTATTCATCCAATGACATACTTATTATCTATATGATGTTATTATACTCGAAATATCTTTTATTGAGGCTCTTGACATGAAAAAATGATACTCTTAGATTCATAATTCAACCACTGTATTCAACTGATGCACTTCATGTTCTTATTATCATTAGGACATTATATAAGACATTCTAATCAAACTTTATATGATCATCCTAACTTTTTCAAAACATTTATATAACTATATTCATCCAATAAAACTCAAAACCTATCTACCTAATGATATTTGTAAATATCTATAGGAACCGTCTTATTATGGAGGGAAACCATATCTAGTAAATAAAAACATGGTCCAATGGAACTAAAACCAATAGCCTTCATATAGAATAATACTCTATTGATTCATTATGTTGATATTAGAATTGTGTGAGACTTCATCTTTGTAATGATTTTGCTTCCAGTTTTGTACACCATGTCCATCTAGAAACTTAATATTTAATTTGAAATTTTTATATCTTCTAAAAAAATATTCATCCGCTTGGAAGCATCATGAAAATATTTTGTTTGGTATACTTACTTCATTGGCCTTCAACCTTATCTTTATGATCATAGATGAAATATTCACCACAAAATTGTTTGAAATTTTTTATATCTTCAACTAAATCATCATAGATCTAACATTGACTTAATATACTTTTTAAAAACTCAGCAACACTAACTTATTATTACTCTTCATCTGGTGGCATCGTCTCTATTCTGTCAAGTGACATTGTGTAGAATCTTTTCATTAACTTATCTCTATTTTTACTAATATGTTTGAACAATTCAATTAAAACATCTTAAAAAACATTCATTATGTAACATCAATTTTGGTACTTCTCCTTCTTTGTAAAAATGTACATAAACTCGTCTTAGATAATGAGAATCTCCATGATGTTGGGAACATGAAGATCTATAAAGCATCTTCTAACTTATTTAGGTAACTTTATTACAAGTATTTAGAAACTCTTTATGAAACATTTTTAATCTATATAAGGAACTCATTCTATTCCCCCATAAAGAAATTTTACTAAGGTTCTCCATCAACTCATAATTCACTATTTTACTTTATAAGGTTTTACCTTCGGGCTTACTTCCTTTAACAGACTTCTTCAATCAACTTATCTTATAGTACTTAGTTATTCAACTCAAAATATCATACATATTGGTTTTGTATCTTATAAACATTCTCCTAGATCTATAATTAAAACTATCTAAAAAATATTCCATAGGAACATTTATCTTCAACTTCCAACTCGAATTTACAACAAACAATTGAAAACATATACAAAATGACGACATCATCATCTGATATGAACTTCAATCACCACCTTTGGATTTTTTTTAATATGAAATTATCTTTAAATTAAATAATATTTATCTCCCCCTTATTGATAATTAATTAAAATTATTCCTCTTCCTAGAAAAATTAGTGAGGGTGATATTTTCTCTCCTCCTCAATGATGTGAATTTGAATACCCCTTCAGTGACATATTGGGTGGGGGAGGAACCTTCTTTACACTTTTTTCTTCACTTATTTTCTTCTATTATGTTGAATATAAACTTTGAACTTCTAGAGATAAGGAAAGAATAAACTTTTAAAAAAAATATATGTTCTAAATATACCAACTCTGTGTTTATAAGATTTATTCTTAGTATATAAAATAAGATTGAATAAAACATACATTAAATATTTCCATTAAAATTACTAAGTGATGTCCTCTGATTTCTCCTAGGATTTGTGTTGAAGTTAATGTTTCTAAGAGTCATGGTGAGACCCTATTGATCACAGTGGGTGAGGATTTTAGGTACAAACAATTCACTATTTTTGATTCATGGTTTTAATTCTTCTTGTCCCGTAAGAAATTTGTACACCACGTGGAGGATTTCTAGCACAAGGGGATGAGGAAACTGGGTGTTTGTGATGCTCAGATGCCTCAATCTGTGGATGGCCCCTCTACTGGAAAGCCACTAGACTACAATTCTCCAGTTTATATTGGTGAAGCTTTGGACTAAAATACTGGTAATGCTTATGGTGTTAGTAATTCAGAGTTTCTAAAGATATAGAAGATGGAAGTGGTGAATTCTCCCAACCCAATGGTCATGGACATCTTCAACAGGATGAGACATGATCTAGAAATCCCTTCAGGATATCACACACATTCCATAAATAATTGTTCTAGAGCGCATGATGGCAATGGAAAGAAGGTTGTTTCTAGAAGTGTGGTTTAATTTCATTTATGTAATTCTAATGAGTCACATGATATAGGATGTGATTATCATGTTATTGTGGATGAGGAAACATAGGAATTGTATGATTCCTTGACTATAGGGGAACCAGAATCGTCCAGTGGTTCCCCACTTAAGGAGAGAGTGTAGGGGACAGCCTAGGATGTGGTTATTCAGGCCACAGTTGGAAATGCAGGGGGTATAACTCAGTGATTAGCTCTTCAGTTCACCTGGGAAATATATTTTAAGGGCTAGTTGAGGAAGGAAAAACTTTTCAACCACCATACTCGTTATAGGCCATGGTTCCAATCAAGGTCTGTAGGAATGAGTCTAGTGAAAATGGCTCCCCAAGGAGAATTAGGAGTCATAAGGGTATTTGTAAAGAGAGGAAGTACAACTCCTCTCTTCCACCTCGGATGGAGATATGTTCAACAATGAAGTTGAATGCCAAACGGATAGGAAATGGGGTCATCGGTTAGTGGAAGTTAGGTAATGTATGTGATAAATCCTTGGGTTTTCTTTTGAGTTTCGAAGAAGAAGTGTAAGAACAAGTTGTACTTCTCAATGCTACTGAAGAGGAATCTGTAAAAACGATGAGGAGGTTACTGAGGGTGAATCTCAAAGAGAATAAATTTACCTAGATCAAAAAAGTAGAACTTGATTATTATTGTGGGGATTCAATAATGGGAATATTTTCCTTGAGTAGTACATTTAGTCTTGGAACAAGCTGGCCTTTAATTTTGAAGACCTCATAATGAATAAACCAAACACCCAGGTATCCACAATCTCTTGGAAATTTTGTAGGGAGATTAATTCTGGTATACGTAAATTGCTCTCAAATTGTTCTATTATTTCCCTTTGTGGTTAAATGCATGGTTTCTCACTTTTCCCAAAAAAGTGTTTGAAATAATAAAAAATCAATTTTCAGTCATACTACTATAAAAAGATTTGGAATATGTTTAACTTTATTCTTTATTGAAGATTCATTGCAACACAATTTTTCCTTTCCAAGGCTTGGTTAATTTTATTTGAAACTTTTCCAATCTTGGTAACATTGTATTGAAATATTTGGTAGTGTGGTCAGAAATCTTTTAACTTCAACACAACTTCTTATCTTCTAGTAAATTATGCTTTATAGGTAAATTTTTTTAATCTTATACTTATTCATTAAAGGTATCTTCTACCATTCCAATCAACATATGTTTTCCTCAGATCAATTGAATTTGTTTCTTGACATTACATTCACTATTTTTTACATTCATAGTGATATTACAACAATCCATATAGTGACCATTTATTCCATATAAGTATCATCCTTTCGTAGATATAAAAAGTTCTATAACATTCATCTTGGGTGTAATATTATTGTTATATTATTTTTTTTTCACTAAAAGGTAGACCTACTATCTATATTCCTTACATTTTATTTTAAATTTTTTGGCCTTTTTTCATTAGTAGTACATATGTTGTGTTTGGTAGAATTAAACCAATACCCTTCTTCATAATGACCACCTCTTCCACTACTCTCAAAAAAGTATATATAATGTTTCTTCTTTTGTTAATGTTGTATATATATTATTGAGTTTCTTATTCCATTCACTTTTCTCCCACTTAATATTGGCCTTATTTTTTCTTCATACATTGACATATTTTTTCAACAATAAACATCCATAGTTCAAAACAATACATGGAAATAATGGTAACCAGTAATCCTAGGCATATTCTGTTTTGTTTTAATCTAGCTGGAATAAACTTCTTTTGAAACTAGTTTTTTCTATATATTTACTTTGTTATTATTGAAACCTTAGGGGGTCTCTTACCCTTTTATTTTCTTAATTACACATTCTTAGAGGAGGTTTATTTCTCACATTTCTTCATCCACTTTTTTCTAAATTTATAACCTACACTAATAATATAGTAGTTAGCTCTATCATATTCATCATAACATGGGGTTACCATTTTCTTCGTATTATAAGGAGATGATGGTTCCAAAGCATTCACATTCTTCCTATTATTAGATAGTGTCTTTCCTAAAGTAATAATTTACTTAGATATATTTTTATAGATTATTATATAATCTTTAGGTCAAGATACATCATGATTTTCTTCCATTTTTCTCAATATCCCTACTATTTTAAGAAACTGTATGTTTAAAGTAGTATTCTAATTTTCAAGGATGGTCACATTAACTTCACATACAAATTCTAACTTTTTTTATGTTTTCCTCATGAAACATACTCACCACTTTTAAGGAAATGTGATTTTCCAAATCTTAATTTTATTTTATCTCTATTTGAGTATTATTAACCTCAACAATCGCATTTTGAGTATCTTCTAGTTCATGGAGCTCTTCCTTGACTATTTTTGATAAAACATATTCTTCACACTAACTACTCAATAAATATTCTTCTCCATGACTAATTTTTTTAATAGGATGTTATATATTGTTATTTAATCTCACTATGTATGGTGTGGGTATCACACATATATTTCACTTAAAAAATTTCATTATGCATTTCACACTCCTTCTGTAGTGATTCTTCAACCTCTCTTAGACTTCTAGATTTATCTTCCAACTGAGAGTCCCAATCTTTAATAATAATTTCTAATGCATGAAATATTTCATTATTAAATTATAGGATAATATAATTCCCATAAAAAATTGTGTATAGGACTTATTTTACAAGATATTATTTTTCTTAAGAACATGACCTATTTTCTTCCTGGATTTTAGTAAGTATAGTGAGAAATAAACATTATCAGAGAATATTTTCTAATAATTTCTCTATGCCATCAGGTGTGGATTTAAAATAATAAATTTCCTTATATTTTCCCTTGACATATGAAAGTATATATTTAATAACCTCAATAGAGACACTTTTCGTGTATTCTCTAATTTTTGATTAAAAAACTTCAATAGTTTCCACTAAATCATACTTTATATATCTTAAGTATTATTATTTTATAGGATAATTTTTTTTGATTCACTTGATTTTTTATGAAACGCTTTAACTTATAGTATTGGAGGATCCCCCTTTTTATTAATATGAGTGAATTACTTCCACTACAATTGAGATTCTTTATTCTTTTGGTTTTTCAAGGTTTTTTCCAAAACCTTCATGTTCTTAAAACCAAAAATAACTTATGTACTCTTCAACTCTGGATGAAATTTCTTATCTTCTATAGAAAAATTTTCTTCAAATTCCAAAAATCTTCACTTCATATAATTAACTTAAAAAATTGGGAAAAAAATTTATATCCAAACAAAGTAAAACTTTATATTGATACCAATTGAGATTTTCAAGTGGATTGTGCCACCATGATAAGAGGGGGTTGAATCAAGGGTGACCAACTTTTACTGATTATATTCAAAATAAACTCAATATTTCCTTTTTTTGATCAAAACTTTGTTGTTAGTTAATATGTATGGATCATTAAAAACATATTCCTGCCAATTTTCCCATGTGTTATTAAAATGATATAAAGTAAACAACACATAGTAATTTTTTTATGGTTTAACCTCAGTGTGAGAACCTATATCATTGTTATTGTGACTTTTATTAGTACATGGATTATTTCACTTATATACTAGGGAATAATATGTGCCAACTCCCATTATACTCCTCATGTATCCTAATAGGGAATAATAATTACTACCATCAGTTATAAATTTTTCTTATAGATTTGATCCAAAATAATATAGAACTTGTATGCAACTCACAAAAACTTCAACTGGAAAATTCATCATCTTATTTCTTAGTCCCATAAAATTGATTCTTGTGGGAGTTTTCTTATCCAGTATGACTCCATTTGATTTTCCTTAATCTCAATCTAGTATGCCTCTATTTGTTTCACCTCAATCAATGTCAAGTAAGCCTCTTTCTAGTGTTCCACTAAACTCTATGTCTTTGATGGGTGTACCTTAAATAAAACTAAATCTGAATGGTTCCTCTAATCAATAAACTATTTTGATGTAACTTATGACCTAAAACTTTCTATATAGTGCCTTTAAAAAAATCGTTTGACTAGAAAATCTTCCATCTATAACACAATTTGGTTTACTTATTCTTTAAAAAATATTTTCCTTGGTTGGAAACTCAACATACCCTGAAATATTTATGACTTCACATCTTCATGTATATGAATAGTGTTAGGATATACAGTACTTCTACCCCTTTATATAGTTGTGCTACTGAGATAAAAATGTGGGAAACCAAATATTTATCTAGGTCATACCAAAATAATATTTCAAAACTCCCACTCAAATCAACTTCTTTGGATGCTCCTAATCAATTATAAATTATTCTTGATTATTTTTACAATTAATCCATGACTTTATTCTAAATTATTTCAACTCTATGTTAATTAAATTCTTCAAATTTCCTTATACATGTCAAGTTATACAATCTTTGAAGAAAAATCTTAAAAATTTACATTATTAAGTTCTTTACATATTTTATGTAATGCTTCTCAAAACATAAACAATTAAAGGTTTTTCTAGTGAATTAATTATATTTTTCCCATTCACTGCATTTTTTCTCACTTTTTTGGACCCATAAGAACTTATATATTGGGAATATTTTTTCAATTCCTCTTGATTTTCATCAGCCAATTGGCTTGGCTTAGTATACTTAGATTTATTATAACCGGTGAACTCTTTATGGATCCTCTAATCGATGGTCTGAAAAAATTCTCTCAAGTGAACTTTAGTACATTTATATGTGAATTTATATGATTCTATATATATGATTCTCTTTACATTCATCCTCTGACTGATGGAAACACATATGTTTATCCATCTTGATTTGTCATCTATTTTGAAATATCTATATATGGTCACCCTACCTTAGATCGAACTTCATACTCAGTTATCAAAAACAGAGTATATTACATCTTCATAGAATTGTTCATCCAATGAGTTTTTGTTTCTTTATCTCTTTCTCATTAATATGATGGATCTTTGACCAATTATCTTGAATTCAAAAAATCATACTAGTGGATTCATGATTTGAACATTTACCTTAACCAATGAACTTCATATTCCACTAATCAATATGAAATTTTAGAAAATAGACTTATGGAACTTTATAATATAAACTCGAGTTCTTTAGAACATCCCTATAACTATCTACATCTCATTAAGATCAGTAGAAATATTCTCGGTGAAATTTTAAAATATTAATAGGAACATTTCTTCTCATATAGAGACAATATCATTGTCCCACCAAAACATGGTCTCATGGAACTCGAACCGATGGCCTTCATACAATAGAATCCTCCATGACTTCATTACTTTAATATTTTTAATGCATTTAGTTTCAACTTTTTAGTTCTTTAACATTCAACTTTATACATCATATCTATCAAAAAACATTATATTTATTTCAAAAAATTTATAATTTGTAACAAAATATTCATCTTCTTGGAAACTTCATCTGAATTTTTTTGATATAATCATGTCACTGGACTTCAAACATATCTGTCTAACCACTATTGAAATATTGACAACATTGTTGTATTTACTTTTTACATAATCAAATCAAACTTCATAGATCAAACTTTTACTTCATCCACTTTGTATGAACTCATAGAAAAATCCTCAACACCAACTTCTATAACTATTTATCCAGTAACATCATCCCTATTCAAAAAAGTAACATTGTTTCACATCAGCCTCAAAACTTATCTCCCTTTTTCTTAATATGTATGAACTATGAAATTACATCTTCTTACAATTATAACATTATCCAGGATCAAATATTTTACTAATAATTCTTTGAAAAAAAATTATATACTCATCTTGGATCATGAGAATCATCATGATGTTGGGAATATGAAGATTGGATCATTATTTTAGATACACACTCATGGTGTGCCCAATTATTCCACAGAAGTTGAATTTAAAAATTACCTTCTCCTAAGAAACTTTAACTCCATATTTTTAAGATTCTTCCACTCATCCTATGATTTTAGAGATCCAAATTTGTGGAATTCCTTTTTTTATGATGTCATAAAATGGTTTTCTACTTATAATTCCCCTTTAATGACTTTGCCTTTAATTCAATATCCTCGAGCTTTACTTCTTTCTCCTTTAAAAAGGAATCTAACTTCCTTAAACTCAAACTAGATTCTGTTATATATTTTATCCCCTCTTCATGTAGTGGATTGAGAAGTATAATTATTTCTTTAAATTATTTCCCCACAAATAGTTTTAACTCAATATCTTATGAAAGTTATTCCAAAAGTCCCTTTGAACCATCATCTTTACACTCATATTTATCACGTCATAATTCAAGGCCAATTCCACTTTCCTAAATATCTTGTTCTAAATGGAAATATCATCAATGCTTATAAGGTTTTCCTCATGTATAATCTCCCACTAATACACTATATCATATAGGGATTGGATCTTATATTGATTAATTAATTAATAGTCTAAATATTAATTACTAGACGTAATTTCCAAGTCATTCAATATATCATAATCCTCTTCAACTTGCAAGGGGGCTTCTCTAATTCCATATTTTCATGTATCCCTGAAAATAATTTTAGATTTGAATTTATTAGTAAGATCAAAATTGGACAGGTTGATTGCAGTGTTAAACTTATTAGGAATATTATTCTTATTTTTTCTTTTATTTTTGAATTGTTTTCATGAATAAAACATTATCATATTTAGAGGTTGATGCCTCCTTCACCTTCACGTGTTCTAATATTCAATAAAAAATATACAAGGTGTTACATATTTCACAATTAATATTATAATGAATGGTTTTTGTATAAAAATCATTGGATAGAGATATAATCATAATATTTTATGTCCTAGAATCCCCAATGCATTCAATACACTTTATAAAATCATCATCTCAAAGAAAATACCCGAGTACCTTCTTACCACATGTTTATTGGAACATAAGTATTTATTTCTAACGACCATCATTTTTACTTCCTTTGAAAAATAGTGTCTTCAAAACAGATTCCTTATACACAAAAAATAAAAACAGATAAATATAATTAACCTTTAATCCATAATTTTAGGCTATGATACCATTTTTTGGAACCAAGTTGATCTAAAAACACTAAAAGGGGAGGGTTAAAACAAGGTATTGATAAAATTAAAAATTTGCATTAGTTTTTCCTTTTTCACATTATGTATATTATTCCCATGTTTTCAGGAAAATCTCCAATCTATTATTCTCATCCATATCTCACCTAGGGTAACAAATAATTACATAATTTAAAATAAATGAAACTTTAATTTTACTTGGTTGGCACTTAAAGGATAATCTAAGGAGCATACACATAGGGTTTTGATTATATAACCAAAACTAACACTACCCACTTTGGTGATATAATAAATTTGGAAATGTTCCCAATTGAGAAAACGGAACACCCTCTTCATTTCAATTATCACACTACATTATGAAAAGTATATGATAGTTTATCAGCTTATCAGTCCCTCAAATTTTTTATAGACATGATGGTCATTATAAAATCATTATACTTTGCTAGTAAACCTTTCATATTCATCACGAAGTTGATTTATAGTTATGATCATATTCACTATTCTCTATGACTTAATTATCAGATTTTATAAACTCTTCAATGGGGGTTAAAGATTTTACTTTCACAATATTACATCAGAAAATTTAACTTTTTATAGATAAACTAATTACATGATTGAATAATCTTTTTTTCTTCCACATCTTTAAACTGGATATATATGTTCAATCTATTTTATTCCTTTAAAACTAGATTTTTTAAAATGATTAAACTAACTCCTCATTATCTCTGAAAATAAAATAAGAAATGTTTTTCTCTAATATCCCCTTTTTGCATAACCTCCCTAAGTAGTTTTATATAATTTCTAACATCAACCCCATTGATCTAAGTGTTTTGAATGATTATATTTTTCAATAATCTCCAAATATATTTCCTTGTGTACCAAAAAAATAGTGTGGTCATTAATATACAATTAAACCTAGATATTCTATAAAATATTAATCCATTACAAAACTTTTAATTTTTAGTTAAAATTTTTATCTTTTTTGAAACTGTTTGACTATGGTGTGCCTTCATTATTGGCAGTAATTTCAATAATTCTATGGTGTGATCTTCATTATTAAAGCATGGTCAGATTCCATTCCCAAATACATGATTTTGGACCTAATTTAATCCTTCTTAACTTCCCTTAATACCTGATTCAAATATTCAAGCCTTTTAACTTGATGTGGCATGATATACTTCTCAATGGTGTAATTACCTATAGTCTTGAAAACCAGTTTTCCACAGATCTTCCAAATGCACATCCTCTATAATGTAGCTATTGAATTATATTGTGTAATCAATTTCATTAACTATATTACAACATGATATAAAAATTATTCCATTTCGTTTTCCAACATAAAGATCCATTGAGATGTTGTACTTCTTCTACGGCGTAGAGGTCTCCAAATATCTAAGTCAACAAAAATTTGGTCTGACATCCTTAATTATGAATCCATCATCTTATATTGTAGGCATCCCCAATTATATTATATTATTGAGTCTATTATGGTGCATCATATCCTCCATGATAGAGGTACCTCTAAATCTCTATAGTAACCAGAATCATCCAAACCACCTTTACTATATATTCATTTGTACTAAGAAATAGAACATTAAACTTTGAACTTAAAGAAATCAAAAATATTATTTTTCAATGAATTTATTCTATTATGTCATGGAGTATACAATATTATAGTTCCAAAATAAAATGGGGGGTAATGTGGATAGGAGATTCATCCTAGTATAAGATAGATAAATAATAAAAAACATCAATTATTCAATGATTGGAATCCTATGTAGATTTAATTATAGATTCTACATCTTGGAAAACCCATGGTGAATGCATAAGAGATTGACTTCTGAAGTTTCACTTAGTAAATTAGTCACAAATAATGTATTTGATCCCAAGAAAAGAGATTTGGGAATCACTTTGTATCCTATAAAAATATCAATCAAGTTATTAATATTTTCAGGAAATGGAAATCAAGGTGGAAAATATAATATAATACATATCATTAATAAAATTTGAGTTAAGAACCTTATAAATGTGGATTTTCCCCTAAAAGTTTATTATTAGTGTTTTATACTTGGTTATAGATATTATTTCCAAAAGAAAGTAGTAATTTAAACATAAAAGAATAATTTTGAATTTATTATCAATATTAATAGGATGAAAGGTCAAATTATCCTTTATGGGGTCTTATTTCCAAGACTAGGACTCTCTTATAGATTTAAAAGATATTCATAAAATCCATCCTTATTAAAATATAGGTTACCTTGGTCCTGAGAGTAACCGATCATTAAAATGAATCTATGTCAATATATTTATGTATTATAGGTTCTACATATTTCCCTTAGAGGTTGGTTACACTTTGGTTTAAAGATACACAACTAGGAACTCTATAATTTGTCATCATCTAGGGTGGTGGTCGGTGTGTTGGAGTTGGGATAAAGACCATGATAGAGGTTCCTCTTGTATACCTAAAAAGGGAATTAGAACCCATGTATTTTAGTGTTCAATAATGGGACATTTTCTACCTTTTAGGGTCATGTGTCAAAGAACATTATGGTTCATTTATGTTCATGCATCCCTGACTAAATGATGCACCATTTATGGTCATGATTCTAATACCATGATGTCTTTTAGTTAATATTCATATGACTATATCAAATTATAATTAGTTTAACAATATAAAGAATGTAATACCCTATGAAAGTGACCTACCAATAGTTTGTGTGTGGATCTCACATGGGTGGATCTTTCGGGTTTATCTTGACTATTGGTAACTAAACAAGAGAGGGTATGATTAAGGCATACACCAAATAAGATGCATGTGGTAGTTATGGATCATCGATGGGAAAAAAATTAGATCATTAATCCTAGAATGGTCAATTTTTACACTTAGTAAGAGGATCAATGTGATATATGTTCATTTATTGGACATGAGGATGGCCAATAAATGGATTTATCAACCATAGAATGTTAATGTATAAAGTCTAAAATGATATGGAGAGAGGTTATATGCAACTTGGTTTAGGAGAAACAAAACTCAAACCCACCAAGTTGATATACATAGGTTGACCAATTATATAAGGGTTATAAGAGGTCATCCCAGGTAAATTAGGATAAGTGATCAGGCCATGAAGAGTTTCGTGTTTTCCAAAGGATACGAACACTAATTATCAAGGGAATACATGATTGATTATATTTTTAAGACTCTATAAGTTAGGTAATAAAATCAGGGCATATCTATTAAATAATTGCATATTTCCATTATCATAGGAAGAAATTATTAAAAGGTGGCATGTAGACATGCATGGTAATTTGGACATGTGTATCTGATGGATTTGGATGATGCCTTGATAGAATGGACATTTGAAAGTTTTAACTAGGGTAAAAGAGGTTGAAGAGTTCATTTGGATTAATTAAACCCAAGTAGAAGGACCAAAATTAAATAATGGGTGCAAAGGGGCCTCATATATTCACAATAGGGGCCCTTTGTGAAGTATAAAAATATAGGTAAAATTTTTTGTTTCGATGGGATGTTGAAAAGGGAAAATATGTACTACAATAATCCAGGATTTCTTTTAATATTTGTGTAAGAAACCAACCTTTAAATTTTCATATTCTTTAGTTTTTAGTGAAGAATTTATACTCTTACATTTTAGGATCCTTTCAAGTTTATATTTTTATAGAAATATTTCACAACTCATACATTACAAAACCATATAATACAAAGTGAAACTTCCATTTTAGGATCCCTTAATTCTATAATGTAAAAAAAATAAAATAAATCATGATTTATTTTTATGGAAAACATTCAAGGAATTTAACTTTAATTATTCCTTTACCTTACCCATCCTTAAATTCTAAGAAAAACATTTTAAAAATGTGGGATGAGCACAAAAATATCATTAGAAGATATATAAATAAATAAAATGTTTTGTTCTATAAAAACATGAAATCTCATAAAACATTTACTTTTATCTTCAAAGTTATTTGAGAATATTAAATGCACAAAAAAATCACTTGAAAAAAACACAAATTGTTTTATCAAATAAAGTCATTAAGTCCAATAGAAATAAATTAAATCCCCCTTTAGTGACTTATAGAATCATATTCATAAAACCCTTTCAAAACTCTTTTAATCAGAATAACCATACTACTTCTGACTTCTAATATAATCATTCCATAATGCATAGGATTGCTACCTAGGAGAACCCATAGTTTATGCTATTAAATGATCACCTAGTGTAAAATAGGCCACCCCATCATATAATCTCCAATGGGCTCACTCAGCACTATCTAGGATACCCCATAATATTAGCAATAATGGGCTCACCTGGTGATATCTAGGCCACCCCATCGTCTAAGTCATAATAGGATCACCCGATACTATCTGGGCACACCTATTTCTCATATATAATTCTCAAGTACCATATCATGAATAAAACGTATGTATTCCTATGATTTTATATTATAAAAAACTTTTAAAACTATTTTATACTTATAAAAAATCACTTCTAGATATCAAAATTCCCTTTTCCTTTAAAACCCTATTATCAATATAAAAATATATTTTACATTTGAAACCCCATTTTTCAATACTAAAAATCCCAAATAAATGGAAAAAATATTGTAATTTAATTAAAACATTAAATATTGTAAAGTAATCTAGAAATAAAATACTGGTCATGGTGGTAGAAATGTCTTTGTCATCATGTACATTAATAATAGGATATTACTTTTGTTGTTTATCAAAACATTCAATATAAAACAGGTAAACAGATTATTTTTGAAAAAATCTAAAAATATTTTAAAAAGAGATATAAAATTTAATTTATAATTATTTTATTCCCATATAAATATTTTCATAAAAATATTGTAAAAACATGTACTTGAAAAGGAAGAGTTGAAATGAAAACATTAAATGGGAATTATTTTCAAAGAAAAATACCCTATCACTTTGGAAACACTTGAATCATAAACCCCATTAATGAATAACAATAAAAAAATTAAATATAATGATAATAGATTAATTAAGGATATATCATGTCAAGGGGGATGTATATACACCATATAAAATAATATAGGTGTATAACATAAAAAAATGCATCAACGAAAGGAAATTGAGTTGAAGTCCCTAACCTAGAGTCTGACGTGTCACGTGTGTCTTTATATTCTTGAATAATAAACTTATGTTAATTATTTAACTTCTTTATAAAATTTTTTATGATTATTATTACTTTTATTTCATTTATTACCAAGTTAAATACAATTACATAATTAATTAAATTTACCTCTGACATTTTTACCTTGTTGAGATTATGTGTCAAAAATGAATTTGGTAGGTTGACTACAACCAAAGAGGTCATTATTTAAACATAAAAATAATAATAATAACAAAATTATCATATTTATAGAGTAATTATAATTTTAAAACCAATCCTGGAATATGGTTATGAAAAATTAATTAACATTGTGATCATGATATGGTAGGATGTACATACGCATGAGTTGCATTTCCATTTCTCAATGATTATTATGGAAATATGGTAAGTAATAATTTATATTTATAGAATTACATTTAAATAATAAAAACAAAAATAATGATAAATATGTAATTAAAATCACGAATATTTCATTTATATAGTATATATTAATTATATTTACCCATATTAACTTCCATGTAATGAGTTAGTGAAAAATTAATAACATCGCTTCGTGAGGCAGAAATCTGTCATACACACAAGTGATGTTAGCGTATCCCCTATTGAATAGAAAGTAAAAAAATGTATATTATATTATGAATAAATATATATAATTATTTTATAAATATAATATATAAAATTTATATGCATCATCAAACCCAACAGTGAGAGGTGGTAATGGAAAAAATGAATGACATCATTTCACGAGTGGTAGTTTTTCGTACCCATGAATGATGATTTTGTAACCCATTTGATGGAAGTTTTTATTGTTTTTGGTAGATTCATTAACATAAAAACATATAATTATATTTAATATACTTATTTTATTATATCATCATTCTATAAGAATAATTTAAGGTGTGGTGGAAGAAATAATATAAAAATTCTTGATGGTGAATGTTACCTCTTCTTCAGGTAACACTTTTCGGTTTTCTTAAAAGGCCTTCCTTGGTTAGATTTATACCAAAAATATGGATTATAGGTTGATATTACGGATGTTTATAACTAATTTTTGTAGGGAAATTATGAACTAATATGGTTTTTTAGGTATCACGAGAGAAGGAGAGTGGGTGGCCTTTTATAAGTGTGGTGTGTGGCACACATGTAATGTTTTTGAATGAGTAAAATCCACACTCACTTTTTCATGTCACTAGGCCCCAATAATGGTCCATTATAGACACTATATGGTATAATTTCTAAATATTTCCTTCTAATGGGATTTTTAATAGTTTTGGGTCATTTTTATGCCCTATATTCTATGTTTAACCACTAAGTAAACTCATTTTTATCTTAATCATAGCAATTAATTTTAATTTTTGTCACTAATAACTTTGGTAAAAAAGTAAGTTGAAATTATTAGAAAATAAAAATTATTCTAATTCAAAATATGGAATCTATTTTTCCAAATTCAATTCACGTATGTGACAATATTTAATTTAATATTAATCTCACAGATGCAACGAGATAGTGGGTTTTTAAGATGAGAATTTTTTAGAAAAATGTGATTCTAAATTAACTATATGACTAATATAATCATTTCATGAAAATAAAATAATATATCTTGATATATAATATGTAAATTTCATTAAAAACATTCCCTGTTATGTATTATTTAAATTAATTAAAAATGACATAAGTTATGCATTTTAAAAGAGTTTTTAGAAAAATATATTTTTAAACTAAAAAACAAACATATACTGAAAACCAAAATAAATTTGATTAAAAAGTAATTAAGTGGTTTAAATATAAATTAATAATAATTAGGTTAATTTAAATCATATTCAAAACATATTTTTACTTTTAAATAATGTAATTTATTTAAAATAAAATACTTTCTAAAAAATCGGTATTTTTCACTATTCACTAAAAAATCAATATATTCGGAAAAATCCCAAATATTTAGCCAAAGTAAATTTTAAAATTATGATTTAAAAAATTATATTCATTTTATAAAATTAATGTTCTAAAACATCAAAATTAATTATTTAAATTAAACCATATAAGTAAAGAGTTAAGTTAAATTATTTCATATTTGATGTAAAAATTACTTATATTTCTATAACTAATATAACTATATAATTCATATTAATAAATAATAAAATGATTTATTATATCATTACCTATATTTTTAAATAATTCCCCCTTTTTATAAATTTCTTCCTCAAAATTTTATTCACTTATTAAAAAAGTGGGGATATCTGTTAGGTCCAAAAGGGGCCTAGAAACACTAAGAGGGGGTGAATCTGGGTATGGATATTAATTTTAAAATTATTGCTTCCGCACTGGATCTTGACAGATTTATTATATGGGCCAATTTTTTCTATATAGTTTTTATATTTCCCTTATCCTTTCAAACTTTATCTAATAATGATTCATATAAAGTAAATAAGTGAAGAAAACATAAGGGAACACATATTTTTACTTGGTTTAACCTCATTGGGCTACTTCCAAAGAGCATACAATAGAAACACACCAATTTACCAAATTTATTATGGCTAAATTCCAATACAAGGTTCAAAATAGACCAATTATATTCCAAGGATAAATTCCTTTACAATTTTTAGGGTTATCTCACTTCTTCCCAACAGTCACCCCCTAAATCTCCCATTCGATGGATCACTACTGGTGGAAGGGATCACCTTCTTTTTATTATTTTGATCACTACTCAAGAAAGGATTCAAAAATATTTTATAGACATGTAGGAATCATAATTATGAATATTTAATGCCTCATAAACTATATATATATACTCTTTTTTTGTTTTTTCTTGGTTTCTCCTTCCCTTATAGGAAAACACCTAGATACAATACATTCACTTTCCGAAAAATTGGAATAGAATTATCTTTACTAAATAAATAGAAATTACCTCCACATTTGAAATATATTAAAGATATTTCAAGACTTCCTTCACTTGAATTTATAAGTGAAGAAAATCCTTCTACATTATATCGAAAATAGTGCAGATCTTATGTCATCTTCATCATCTTCAGAATTCAAATATGAAAATGATACTGCTCACAGGGAAATGTAGGCACCTATCTCTTTGCTTAAGACTCTAGTGTACCCATCTGTGATACCCTGGTGCCTAACCCCTTACATGAGAACCTAGATCATACCCTTTCATGAGATTCTGGTGCATAACCCCTTACACAAGATGCTCATGTGTACCCCTATGTGAGATCCTAGTGTGTAACCGTTTCACACTTTGTGAAAATTCCTAGGATGAGAACTATTTCCCACTTTGTGTGATATCCTAGTATGAGACCCCTTTTATGATTTGCATGATATCCTAGTGTGATTACCCTTTCACTCTTTGTACAAGATCTTATTGGAATACCTATATTGTGTGTTTTATGAGAACTAGGTGTGAATCCCCTTTCGTACTTTGCACAAGATCCTGCCATGAGGCCCCTTTCACACTTTGTGTGAGTTACCATGATGAGATCAATTGACAACCATGCAGTGGTCAATGATTTTTTATTCTAGTAATTTATATGATCCATCACGAGATCCAAATACAATCATGAGCATTATATGAGATCCTATCACGATATACAAAGAAAATTATGAGCACTGCACAATATCCAATCGCAATATCAAAATAAATTCATGAACTTCAGGAGATCTCAATTCGAGATCACATTAGAAATTCGTGCTCAGTGAGATCAAACATCTCTACCTCATATGATATTAGACATTCATGATTTTCATGAGATCAAATAGTTCCCCATTCTGCAAGATCATACATTTATGCTTTTTTTGAGAGAAAACAATTATCCCTTGTATGAGATCAAACATTCATTATTTTCATGAAATCAAACATTTCACCCTTCCATGAGATCATACATTCTTTCTTTTCATGACATCAAATAGTTAATCCTTACGAGAGATCATACATTCTCTCTTTTTGTGAGATCAAACAGTTTTCCATTGTGTAAGAACAGACATTCATGTTTTTCATGAGATCTAACATCCATGCTAACTCTTCATGCCTTCTTTGACAATCATCCTTTTTCAACAACCTCAAAAGTTTTCATCAAACCCAATCAAACCAAAAGCACCATCGTGATGGATTTTATCCTAAAAATATCCACAATTATATTTGTTGACAAATCTTTACAATTTAACACCACATTACAGATTATTTCACCTTCTACCGAAAATTAACATCTTGGGATTCCAAAAACGATCAGATATTTAGTTAACACACACTCTAATCCCACATGAACTATTTTCGTCATGAGAAACAAGATTATAATGAAAATTTTATACATTAAATACTTCATTCTAAAACCACTCAACTAATTTCATAATGAACCTCATCTATCGTGATATATATCCTTTAATTGATCATCTTTAGCATCATCAGATTTTAACCCCCCCCCCCCACTTCAATGATCCCCCTTTAAGCTTCTCCTCAATCTTGATTATAAAATTTTATACCCTCCCTATTCTCTCACCCTTTGTTAAAAAACCTGAAGGTCTCTTATTTGCGGTCTCCAATAGGGTGAAGAATACATATCAGTAGTTTAGGGAAAAACACATCATACAACAAGGAGAGGGGGTTCCCCCATCCACACTCTCTAACTTTGCAAAATATAATGAACTCCATGATGTAGTCAATGTGGATCAAATACATAAATTATTAAGTCCTTCATTATAATGTATGAAACCTTTAATTTTGTAGGCACATACTCCCACTTCACAAGGCCATGCTCCAAATTCTTCTCAATGAATTGAAATTTGATTTCAATGTTCTTTTCCATTGAAGGATAGACTATATTTTCTCCAATATTTGTATCACTTGAATTATCACAATTAATAAAAATCATATAATTCACTTCAATTTCACCCTTTTTCATATAATTTAAAAGTGGATTTCTTCAATTATTAATTTACTCCCCCTTAGTCAATGATCTCTGTTCATTTGATTTTTGATAATTCCCTTTGATTGTGCACTTTTGATTAGCCCATGAGATATCATATTTTGACATCCAAACACCACCAATCTATTTAAAAAATATTAAATTTCACCTTTGACTACATTTATCAAATTCATATTGAAACATTGATTCTTTTGGCACTTTTAAAGATTAGAGTCAAATTCTTCTTTATAACTGCGCACTACAGAAATATTTTCAGCACGTGAAATTACCACTTGAAATTGAGTCATTGATAGATACTCTAAACTTACTAAGGTAAGACTATTTTTATAAAATAATATTTTAATCCAATACACACCAATGGTGTCCATGTCACTCACCTACTTCTATGGATTATAGTAGCATGACATTACCCAATTATTTATAGGAATATATTGTTAAATGAGTCTATATAATTTAGAGTGATAATCACCATATATAAAGAAAAACCTTTCTTCTCCCCTAATCATTCATTTCTTTGTGGAAAAATAACACTTTTAACTGAGGCATGATACCAATGGTGGAATATTCAATGAGATTTGGAACTAATAGATCATTCAAGTACAGCATTGACATATCTTCTGTTTCACATTTGGAACTTCATAATATAATATCCTCTTTCCACAGCACACAACCCACTATTACAGATCTGAAAAATATAGTATTTTTTGTAATAATACTTGTTGGATATAATATTATATGTGAATTTCAAGAGTTTAGATTCTTCTTACTGTATGTATCTCATTAAAATAATACACGTGTTCCCTTTTAGCACACACACACCCCTTTGATTGTATCTCCCCCTTAGTTTGACACAAATTCTAACATATATATAATAAAAAATTAACATATAGTGAGTTGCGTACAATGGGAATAATCAAGAAGAGGTTGGGGTTGATCTTGATGGATCAACCCTTTCATACTCTCTAGAAAAACACTATATCATTTCATGCTTGTTTCAACTACCCAACAAACTTTAAATTTTTTTTCCATATGAATAAACATTAATTAACCACATGATATGTCTTATTTTGATATTTGGATTTTGTAGGATTTTCCTTTTTCACAATTTTTGTTTTAAACCCATTTATAAAAATATCATTCTTTGATGCTCCATCGATATTCCATTTTTCATGACTCTTTCTTTGAGATGGAATATTTATTTTGGTAATCTTCTATTACTTCTTATTCTATTGTAGTTCTCTTTCTCTTTCCTTCACTTCTCACCATGTGGCATAAAATGTGAATTTTTCAAGGAATTATTTATTCAATTTTATTTTATCAGTTATCCGATTCATTCCCCCCTTTCTTGTCGGGGTTGAGTCTTCCACTGAATTTTCATTCTTCTTAATCATAATTGGAGAATCTCCTCCTTTTTTCTTCTAGGTTCATTCACAATAATTCTAATAGAGTTATTATGAGTGTAATAGATTAGGTGAACGATAAGCCTTTTGTTGATCTCCTTATGATTCCCTTGAGGCAATAAACATATTTTTCAACTTATCATGATGTCTTCCAATATATTATTTTACATTATATTCTACCAGAGTTGGGGATATGCTTCTAGGTACCATTTCCATCCATTCTTTATTTATGCTTCAATGAATTTTGAAATCCCTATGATTACCACATATAAAACATCTTCAGTTAAAGAAATGACTTGTTTCATAATTTCTCGGATGATATGTTGATGTAGTCAGAGTTCTTATTCTGATATTGAGCCCTTGGGCTTCTTGAAAAATATTCAAAGTGTGTCTCTGCCTTCCACAATAATAGTATTTTTTGACCAATTTCTTTTGAGAGAAATTTCAAGAATCTTATGCTTATTCCCATTTTTGGAAATATTTTTGTCTTCAAAATATTGAATATATTCCAATGATTCAAAAAAAACATGAAATATGACCATGCATCCCACAAAAATAGAATAGTTTTTCATTACTTACTATAAATTCTTTTTTAGGTCTATTTTTAGTATCTTTAGGATTTTTCCTATTTTTTGAAACTATTCATGGCTATATTCCTCTCATGCATGGGTGGTGGTTCATTATATCCAATATCAGATTTCCCAAAATTGTTTGACCACTAGGATGATACAATCATTTCGTGTTTTTTTCTACAGTTGAAAATTTTATTTTCATTTCATTATCACCTAATGAAGGATAATGAAATAGTGAGGGAAACTATTCCTTCAATTTGGTCTTGCATTTGGAATTAGATTGCTCCACTTCTTTCTTGACCGATTCTATCTATTCTTCTAATTGTGGAATATTCTTATCCCTTGATTCAAGTTAACCATTAAGTTATCTATTGATATTATTCCTTCTAGTCATATCATCTTCCAATTCTCAAGAGAGATTATCCATTATGTCAGATTTATCCTTTATCTTAGATTTTATCTGTATAAAAAATCATTATAGAATGCATTCTTCTATTGAACCATTTCATTCCCCTGAACTAGTTCAGACAAGTGTGTATAAATACCATCATTTTTGGATTTAAATTTATGAATTTTTTCTAACTCTATATTCTTTCTCATTTCATCAGCTTTTAGTTTTTGTAATTATTCAACATGGTAATCATTCTTCTCTCTTATATCTATGGACACTTCAACAAGAATTTTATTTAATCCTTTCATCTTGTTGACTTCAATTTCTGGCCCTTAGATATGGATATCTTTAGATCTAATTTATTCATCCAATTTCTGATCCAATTCCTTTTTTCAGGGAAAACTTCCAATTTTTACCTTCTTGGAGTTTCTATCATCAGTAGTTTCAAAATCACTTGGAATATCAGGTTCTTCACTCATTATTACAGCATTATTGAGTGAGTACATATTTTATCTATCTAATTCATCCAAACCTATCTTCTATAAATTTTCTGTTTTCATAAACTGAATCACACTTTTCCCATATAATTTTCCATAGGGATTAATACCACCTGACATCTGCTTCTTCTTTTAAGTTCATCCCTTTTCTATGGCACACTGAGATAAGAGAAAACTAAAACTTCAATTACAATAGTAGAGTAAACCTTTTCAGAAAAAAAAAATCAATAAAAGGATCATATCCTCTTATATCAATTTTTATGCCTAAAATGGGCCGAGATACCATGATTGAGTGGCTGAATGAGGGTATAGATATTATTTTCGAAATTACTATCACCCCATTGGATCTTAACCTCTTTATTATAAGGGTAAATTTTTTTTCTATTTAGTTTTTATATTTCCCTTATCCTTTCCAAATTATCTGATGTTGATTCAAAGAAAGTAAATTAGGAATGAAAACACAAGGATATATGGATTTTTATTTGGTTCACCCTCACTAGGCTACGTCCAAGGAGCATACAACGGTAATGTGTTGATGTACCAAATTTACAATGGCTCAATTCCAATTCAAGGTTCAGGATAGATCACTTTTATGCATTGGTTTAATGAATTTAAAATGTTTTGGGCCAAATCACTAATTCACAAGGGTCACACCCTAAATATTTTTCTTTGATGGCTCACTCACAGGGGAAGGGATCACCTACTTCCTCTTATTTTATTCACTGGTCCAAAAAAGGTTAACCAAAAGTTTATGGATATGTATGTCAATTAATTATCAAAAATGAAGGCATACCAAATTGTAGGTAGATTCTATTTTGAATTTTTTTATTTAATTCTCCTTCACTTCTGTGAAAACACATAGATGCAACACTTCCACTTTCCATTCAATTGGAACAAACTTCTCTTTGCTATAGAAACAGAAATTACCTCCACTTTGGAAAGTTCCCCAAGAGATTCCAAGTATTCATTTCATTTCCTTGACTTCATTAGTGAATAGAAACCTTCTTTGAGAATTCTCTAATGGAACATATCCACTAACTTTGTTTTCTCCTTCAGAATTTATATTTGAGAATTATATTAATCACAAAGTAATGTAGGATTGTATCTCCCTACACAAAAATCTACTGTGATACCCCTACGCAAGACCCTCACATGTAACCCCTTGTGTGAGATCCTTGTGTGTACCCTTACATGAGATTATAGAGCATAACACCTTCTGTGATATCCTAGGGCATACCCTTATGTGATATCCTAGTGCATAAACCTTTCATGCATTGCTCAAGATCCAGGAGTGAGTCCCCTTTCATACTTTGTGTGTGATCCAGGTGTGATACCCCTTTCTCAATTTTCTTGAGATCTTATTGTGAGTCCTCTTTCTCAATTTTTTAAGATACTAGTGTGATACACATTTCACATTTTTTGTGTGATCCCAGTGCAAGTCCACTTTAGCACATTGTGAAAGATTATGGTGTGAGACTTATTCCACATTTTCTGTAAGATCTTGGAGTGATCCCACTTTCATGCTTTGTGAAAGTTCTTGGTGTGTGACCCCTTTCTCACATTGCATGAGATTCTATTCATATCACATAAAAAACATACAATATATCAATCATGTATATTCCTTCACAAGATCTCTCTATGAACCCCCTTCATGAGATCTCTCTGCGAGACTCCTTATCAGACACCCCTTCGGATAAATCATCTGAGAAAATATTCATCAGACTTTAAGAAAGTGTTAGGGGTATTTATAGATATCAATACACCACCATAACTCTATAAATCATGGAAAAATTTATGTTCAGCCTCTGTAACAATCAGCATCACACGCTCTGTAAGTTCCCATAGCAAGATCATTTGAAAATCATGTCATAGTCAGTAATGTTGTCTTTTATTGCTTTTCATGATCCATCATGAGATCCAAAGATAATCATGATCACTACTCTAGATCCCATCATGACATCAAAATAAAACCATGAGTGATGTGCATGATCTTATCATGGGATCTAAAGATAATCATGTGATTCATGTGATCTCAATGTGAGATCAGTTTATACATTATTGCGATGTGAGATCGGACATCTCTCCATTGTGTGAGATCAGACATTCATGATTTTCATGAGATCAAATAGTTCTCCTTTACCTGATATCATACATTCATGATTTTCAAAAGATCAAATATTCCTCCCTTGCATGATATCAAACATTCATTCTTTTCACAAGATCAACCATTTCTCCTATGATCAAGATCTGAGATTCATGCTTTTTGTGAGATCAAACATTTCTCCCTTACATGATATCATATATTCACTCTTTTCACAAGATCAAATAGTTCATCTGTGTTTCATATAAAACAATCATACTTTTCTTGATATCAAATAGTTTTACCTTTTGAGTGATTATACATTCACATTTTTCATGAGATCGAACACCCCTGCTAACTCTTCCAACCTTCTTTAACAACCAGAATACATCAACAACCTCAAACTATTTCAACAAAAAAATAAACCCAAAATCACCATCATGGTTTATTTTCACCTAAACATATTTTTACCTCATATAATTTTTATATTCCCATGTCTCCTATTCAAAAATATTGTATTTTCATAAAACCATAACCTAATGAATCACCTTATTCCGTAACACTTTCTCTTGATAGTCAAGAATAAAAATATGTTAATCCTCATAAGAAATTTCTCTTCCAATTGGAATTATTATGGGATTAATACATGATATGAATTAGGAACATATTTACTTAGTATTGAAGCATTAAATACATTTTGTATTTAAGATAAACTCAGTACAAAAGACACTCAGTTGGAAACTGATCCAACTTTCTCCATGATTTCTTATAATTCAATGAACCATGGACTTATCTTTCCATTTTTAACAAAATAAATAATTATTTTACATGGAGAAAATTTGATAAATATATCATCACCTACCCTAAAAGAAATATCATTCCTCTGATTATCCAAATAATTTTTTCCCTACTCTAAGTCGTCCTCATATATTTTTGAATTAATTGCACCTTCTTAGACATCTCCTCTACCAAATAAAGTCTCACCAACTTAATTTCTCTTACTTCATTCCAAAAATATTTTTTCCAACAATACCTTCCATATAATTCCTTAAATGGTTACATTTATACACTAGAATGAAAATAGTTATTATAAGAAAAATAAACCAAATAAATATATTGATACCAACTTCATTGGTAATCCATTGAACAAGAACAAAGAATATCTTCCATGGTATGGATCCTCTTCTCAGACTCTCCATAGTATTGAGGAAGAAAAGATGTATTGAAATTTAATTCAATATCCAACGACTTCTAAAGTCATTTCTGAAAATTAAATGTGAAACAGGGATCACGATCTGATACAATGGAGAGAGACATTCTATGTAACATGACTATCACATTGAGATATGGTAAGAAATTTTATCTAAATACATTATAACTATAATGGTAAGAAAATGTTCATATATAATTAAAGGATAAAAAATTATCCAAATCACATTATTACCTACCAGTTTCCTAGGAAATCCCACAATGAAATCTATGCATATATTTTTTCATTTCCACATCAGTACTAGAAAATGTTAAAGAATTCCCTTATGTGAATTTTATTAGACTTTAACATAATTAAAATTCAAATAGTTCATAGTGAAGTCAACAATATCTCTTTTTATTTCATAACACTAGTAATACTCCTGAATGACTCCATACATATTAGTACATCCCAGATGAATGGAAAACAGATATATGTAAGCTTCACTCAATAACTCTCTCTTTAACTGGGAATCACAAGGCACACATAGTATTTTTCAAATTTAAAAACACCTTATTCATAAAAATTAAAATCAAGAAACTTACCCTCCTTAATGGGTTCGTCCTTTTTCAGCATTGATTGATCCCCCTTCTGAGCTTGATTAACTCTTTCTGAAAAAGTTGGATTTGTTGAAACCTGAAAACAAAAATTGAGGATTTCCTGAAATCCAAAACTTCTAGTATAAAATTAATCAATTAATTAACCAACAGGTTGTATTCCAAATATAAACGGGTTAATATAACATTATTTTTTTGACTCATATAATCATCCACTTTGTTTTGTATTCTAAGATAATATTGAATCATGAAATTATGATCCTTGATTAATTTTATCCATCTTCTCCATCTCAGGTTTGATTCTTTCTAATTAAATATATACTTCAAAATTTTGTAATAAGTATATATTTCACACTTATATCCATACAAATAACTCCTCCAAAATTTTAAATCAGAAACCACAATAGCTAATTCCAAATTATTTGTAGGGTAATTTAACTCATGAGGTCTAAACAGACATGAATCATAATAAATTAATTTATCATTCTGTATTAGGAAACAACTAATTCCTTTCAATGAATCGTCATTTTAGATGGCAAATTCACCATTTATTTAAGAGAAAAAATAGAACATTCACCAATATTATTTTTAGATCATGAAAAAAATTATCACATTGTTTTGTCCAAATGAATTTTACTCCTTTTTTAGTTAACTTACTTAGTGGGATATAAAACTGAAAAAAAAAATCAACAAACCACCACTGGTGACTAGCTAATCCAAGAAAACTATGAATCTCTATGATATTTTTGGTTCTTGTCCATTCTTCAAAAAAAATTGTTTTAATAGGGCCAACTGTTATTCTATCATTAGTAACAATATTCCTAAGAAAATAAATTCATTACATCCAAAATTCAAACTTACAAAATTTCCACTATAAATTCATTTTTTATGTTTGAAAAGCAATCATATGTCGTATTTCATGTTCCTCTTGAATTTTATAATATACCAAGATTTCACCAATAAAAAAACCACCAACATATCCAAGAATTCTTAAAAACCCCTATTCATATGGTTCATAAATATAATAGGTGCATTAGAAAACCCAAACAGAAAAACTACAAACACATAGTGCCCTGATCTAGTCTGAAACACAGTATAAAAAATGTCTACTTCCTTCACTTTCAAATGATTGTACCCAAACCATAGATCAAACTTCATAAAATAATAGGCCCCTCATATCTGATGAAACAGATCGTTTATATGAGTCAAATGAAGGTTTTTCTTAACAGTGATGTTATTCAAGGCTCTATAATTAATGCAAAGTTGTATTGAACAATCTTTTTTTTTACATAAAAAACTAGAACACCCCTTTATGAAGTGCTAGTTTGAATGAAACCTTTATCAAATAACTCCTGTAATTTTGTTTTCAATTCTAAAAGTTCCACATGATCCATTTGATTAGTGGGTTTAGAAATAGGATTAGCATCAGGTACTATGTCAATAATAAACTCAACCTCCAAATATATAATAACACCAAGAAAATCATTAGGAAATACATCTGTGTATACATTTACTACTAGTACATCACTAATTTGAATAGTTTCTTTATTTTAAACAATATAATCTAGGTAACTTTAACTTCCACCTATAATAAATTTCTAGGATTCTTAGTAAGTTATAAAAGACATGAAATCATTGAACTCAACTTTATTAGAACTTTCATCTATCATAGCATGATAAAATAAAATTCAATCCATACTAATAATGATATCAAACTATTATATTTTCAGTTCAACAAGATTTCTAATAAAGGACTATCCCACTGATAATAATACGTATATTCCAGTAAAATGTTGGTTTCTTTAATACTTCCACCTAGATTTCTCACTTAATGTTCTATATTAATTTCATGAGGTGATATTCCCAATTTAATTGAAAATTTATAATAAATAAAAGAATTTGAATATCAAGATTCAAACATGGTATTGTTATAATTAGAATAAATAAGTATAATTCCTTTCTTCACTTCATTTTATATCCCAACATCAATTATAGTAGTAGAAAATGATTTTTATACACCATTTCATTTCCGTTCATGATGATTTCCATCCAATGAAATATAATTTGTACATATATTATCTTAATGGATTAACTCATTGTAATTAAAACACCTCACAGTTGGACGGATATCAGTTACCCCATTATTTGGTTATTGAGGACTCCTTTTTTTATAATCATAATCCATATAACCAAGAAGATCAAACGATAAACACTACCCAAATCCTATAAAAAATTCCAGGAAATTTTTTTTCCACACTTGGAACATTTTGGGGGCTTACCTTCAGACATATTATTTGGTTGTTTCTCTGTTTCCTTCCACCTTGACATTATCTATCCATTTTCATCATAAGGAACATATAAGTCAGCAAACTCCATCTCAAATTTCTCAGCATAAGGAACCACATTCTAATAACCTTTAAATTATCATGTGGAAAATTATCTACTTAAACTTGGTTTCAAACCTAAGTAAAATCTATTAATTTTATAATCAGTATCCTAACTAAAATTTTGGTACATACCTAGCCAATATTGTGAAGTTTGATTCATATTCCGCAACAAAATATTCACCTTTCATTCTCAGTTCTAGGAACTTTTTTATATATAGAATCAAAAAACCCTTAGGGTGATATTTCTCAAGGAAAGGATCCTTAAATTTTTTACATTCCATGGAATAAATATTATCTTTTTCTCAGGTATTCTTAACCAAATAATACAATCGATCAGTTTCACCATCAAAGAGATAAATGGAAAGAGTTACCATTTGATGTTCCAAAGATCCCATATATTCAAATGTATCTTATAAATTATTGATTCATCGTTTGTACACCAAAGGGCCATATGATCCACTGAATGATGGGGGACATTACCTAATGAAATGGTTCAAAAAATACTTCTTCCTTTATGGTAGATAAGGATCCTCTATAGGATGGATACCACAACCTTTTATAGCTTTTTTCAAATAATCCATCACAATAAACTTTCTAGTTCTGATTGCAACCATCTTGGGATGCTGATTTGGAATGATATTTTCTTATTTATGCCTTACCAATAAAGCTTCCTTGTTTCTTGTATGAGAACCATTCTGGATAGAAGTAGTTTAAATGAAGAAACATGGTAATATTAGAATTCTATATCATTTTAATTTAACCATGAGGTAAAATATTTCAAGGGAATTATATTGACATTATATAAACCTCTAATGTTATTTAAACTATACTTTTATACCAACAATAAGGACCACCTTAATCATTACATAATCTTGAGTTTTATGTTAAGAATTCATTCTTTTACATTTTAGGATCTTTTCATGTTTCAATTTTTAGAAAATTAGGTCATAACTCATACACTATAAAACCATATAATACAAAGTGGACACTTCTAATTAGTATCTATTTTTTCCATAATGTAAAACTTTTAAAAAATAATTATTCTTTTTATATAAAATATTAAAAAATTTAAACTTGACTTATTCTTTTACCTTAACTATCCATAAATCAAGATAAAAAAAATTTAAAAACATAGGATGAGCATAAAAATATCTATAAGGGGTATACAAATAAATAAAACCATTCGTTTAGTAAAAACATTAAACCATATATAACATTTACATTTATCATCAAAGATATTTGAGTATATGAAATAAAACATTTTCACTTGAAAAACACACAATCTTTTTTATCAAATAAAATCATTAAAACCCTTAGTAATAAATTAAACCCCCTTTTGGTGACTTAGAGAATTATATTCATAAAACCCTTTCAAACCCATTTTAATTGGAATAAATATATGGAAAACTTCTAATATAATCATTTCCCAATACATTGGAGCACTATCTGGGTGCACCCAATGTTTAAGCTATAACAGGATCAATCGATGTTATCTATTCCACCCCACTATATTAGGTATTATGGCTCACCCAGCACTATTTGGGAAACCATATTATATAATTTATAATGGGATCACCTAATTATATCTGGGCCTCCTTATCATATAAGTTGTAATGGGGTCACCTATTGCTTTCTGGGAACACCCATCTCTCATGTTTAATTATCAAGTACCATATCATGTGAATGCACTTTTCCATTACAAAACATTTGTAAAAATATTTCAAACTTATAAAAAATCACTTTAGGATATCAATATACCCTTTTTCTTTAGAAACCCATTTCCCATATAAAAATAACTTTTTCTTTTGAAAAAATATTTTTCAAAAAAAAATACCTAAATAAAAGGAAAATGGGGTTTTAATTGAAAAAGAACATGAAATATTGAACACTAATCTAGAAATAAAATATTGGTCATGGTAGAGGAAAAGTTGTTATCACTGTGTATTTCAAGAATAGCACATTCCTTTTTTCATTTATCAAAACGTTTTGTATAAAAGATGTAAAAATATTCCTTTGGAAAACCTTTGAATATAAAGTAAAAAAAGAAACATAAAATTTAATTTATAAATCATTTATTCCAATTAAAAAAAATTCATAAAAACTTTTTAACTACATGGAAATGTAAAAGGAAGATATGGAATGAAAACACCGAAATTGAATTTTTTTCAAAAATAAAGTCCCTTATCACTTTGGAAACACGTCAATCATAAACCCAATTAAATAATAACATTAAAAAAATTAAATATCATGAAAATGGATAAATTTAGGATATATTATGTTAATGGGGAAGTATAAAATCTTTATAAAATAATATAGGTGTATAACATCAAAAAAATCCTTAGTGAGAAGAACTTGAGACGAAGTCCTGTACCTTGAGTCTGACTTGTCATGTGTTTTTTCTATTCCATAATAACAAAATTATGTTAACTATTTACTAGTTTTAGAACCTTTAAAAAGTTTATTATTAATTTTATTTAATTTATCACCATATTATATTCAATTACATAATCAATTTAGTTTAAATCATATGTTTTGACCATATTCGGGTTATGTGTCAAAATTGACATTGGTATGGTGAATAGGGTCAAAGAGACCATTATTTTACATATAAAAAAATAATTATAAGTTAATTATCATATTTATAAAACAATTATAATTTTAAAACCAATCAGGAAATTAAAAATGAGCATATGTTATGATGGTAGAGATGGTAGGTCGTACGTACACATAAGTAATGATTCCATTTTTAAATGACTATTATGAAAATATGGTAATTAATATTTTTTATTCAAATAATGATAATTATATAATAAAAATAATATTATGAAATTATGTCTACTTATATATATCATTCTTGTGAGGTGGTGATTAAAAAATAAATGACATCGCTTCGAGGAGGTGGTAGTCAACATGTCAATGAACAACATTATCATTTTTTTCAGTGAGTGAAAAGGTAAAAATAAAGTGATATATTATACTTAAATAAAGATAAATATATCATTAATATCATAAATATATCATCTATATCAAATATATTCATTATATTTACATTTATTACCTTCCATGTAATGTGCTAGAGAAAAATGAATAACATCTCTTCGTGAAGCGGTAGTCCGTCATACGCACGAGTAACGTTATCATATCCCCTAAAGAATAGAAAGAAAAAAACTTATATAAGTTATAATGACTCAAGAAGTATAATTATGTTATAAATATTGTATATAAAATTTATATCCATCATCATAACCAACTGTGAGAGGTTGTGATGGAAAAATGGTCAACATCGTTTCGCGAGGCGGTAGTCTCCCATAAACACGAATGATGATTTCATAACCCAGTTGATGGAAGTTTGTATGGATTTAGGATGAACACAAAACATAATAAAATATAATTATATGAAAGATAATCATGTTATTATATCATAATGATATATGAATAATTGAATGGTGTAGAGAAGGAAATAAAATAAAAACGCTCGTTGGAGAACGTTACCTCTTCTTTGGGTAACTCATTTTGGTTTGGACCAAAGGAATTACTTGGTTAGATTTATTCGAAAAATATGAATTATATAATGGAAGGACGGAATTTTAAAAGTTATTTGGGAAATTATTGGCCAAACAAATTAGTTTTGAAGGTGTGAAGGGAGGAGGAGAGTGTGTGGCCTTTTATAAGTGAGTTGAGTGGCACACTTGTATTTGTTTTGAAAGAGTGAAATCCACTGATGTTTTTTTCATATCACCAGGACCTAATCATGTTAAATTCACTATAATATAAGAAATAATGTCTAAATATGTCTATTAAATGGGTATTGTAAAATTTATGTATCATTTTTACACCTTATATTATACGTTTAACCACTAAGTAAACTCATTTTTACCTTAATCGTTGTAATTAATTTTTATAGTTTTCACTATTCACTTTAGTAAAAAATAAATTTAACATTATTAGATAATAAAAAATATTATTATTCAAAATATTTAATCTATTTTCCAAATTCAATTCACATAAGCGAAACATTTTAATTTAACGTTAACTCCGAGACGTGGTGAGAAAGTGGGTTTTTAAGAAGAGTATTTTTTAGAAAAAAGTGATTCTATATTAAATCAATGACTAATAAAACTAATTGAATTAAAAAAAATTAATTATATATAATCTATAAATTTAATTTAAAACATTCACCACTTGGGATTATTTTAATTAATTAAAAATGAGAAACATTATGAAATTTAAAACAGTTTTTAGAAAAACCCCAATTTTTTTAAAAAAACTTATACCAAAAAAATATAAAGTTAATTAAAAATTAAATATTTGGATTAAGTATATATAAATAATACTCTATTAAAATTAAATAACATCCAAAACATATTAGGACTCTTAAATTACTTAATTTGTTGAAAATAAAAGACATTTTATAAAAATCGGTATTTCCAACTATTCATTATTTTTTTTAAATCCCAAAATTTCACCCAATGTAAATTTTTATATTATATTTTAAAAAATTATATTAATTTTATTGAATTAGAATCCAAAAATTTATAAATTAATCTTTTAAATAAAACCTTATAAGAAAATAGTTTTTTAAAATTATTTCCTTTTTGTTTTAAAAATTATTTAATATTTTTATAACTAAAATAACTATATAATTCATATTAATATATATATTATTGATTTATTATATCATTACGTAGTTTGAAATAATTTTAGTTCTATGATAGTGGGTAGGTATCAAAAATTTCAAGGATATTGATGGTTATTATTAGCATAATATTTCTTTGAAAACATCCCTCTCTGAAGAAGCAACATGGGAATGAATCACAAAGGATTAATCTTTGGTGAAGTTGTTATATGAGGATCCTACACAAAGAAGTAGTAAAAATATAAACCATAAATATTTTATTCCAGGAAGGATTCACCGTATATAATTGTTGAAGGATTGTTCTTGTTCTTCTTCCTGAATTTAGATGTCTTCTGAGGGGTTCCTTAAACATGCATAAAGCAAGAGCTTCACAGCTGAAGATCTTAACAAATTGTGTGAATTTTCATCGAAATAATTTGATGATAAAATGATAAATCCCACTCTAAGTGTGTTTTGGAGGTATTTGTAGAATAATATTTTAATTTCATCCACAAAATTTGGTTGGAATCTCTCCAAAAAGGATGGGTGTGGCCATGTTGGAGTCCTACCTTAGATATAAAAAAGAAATTGTACCATAAACAATTTATTTTGGTTCACTAAAGGATGTAATCTGACATAGTGAAGGATTTAACTTGCATGATGAAGGATTTATTTTGATGTGGAGAAGAACTAAATCTTACACCATAGTGAGAGTATATTTCTTAATCTAAAATGACTACAAAACATTGATCGGTTCAATCTTACACAATTGTAAATTGTGTCTACCTCATCTCTAAAAATAATCTCCTAGGATAATAGAATATCATGAAACCATGAAATGTCTTAATGAATATTTCATAGATGAATATCCTTTCATAAATGAATATCCTTTTAAGATTGAAGAGATTCCTTTGTGGTGAAAATTTTCACCACTTCTAATGCCTTTTAATCTTCTTTAATGTTTTTATTTAATTTATTGGGAATCAATAAATTCCATACCTCTTTATAGCTTTATATGATTTTAATGAATAGGATCTAAGTTTTAGGAATACATGGTCACACAGATAATTTCTACATAGATCATATAAGATCCCCTCCTCAATATATAGTTTTAGGGGGGGCTACTCAATACCTTTCAGTCATGTCAAAGTTTCTCTCATTCATAGATGAGTCTATTTATTTTCACACTATATAAAAAGTGTTTAGAAAATGAACCACTCAACATTAAAATATATCTTATAATGAATATCTCCAAGAACAAATGTCTATGTGAATCTTCAACTCTTGAATTAGTTTTTGAGCTTATGGTTAAATTTCATAAATCCAAAAAAAATTATCCAATAGAAATTACTAGGTGGAAATAAAGTAATGGAATGTTCCCACATAATAAATTCATAAAAACATAAAAAAATTGTGCCTAATCCCCCATACTAAAACAAACACCTCCTGATTGTACATTGATAAGAAGTTTTAGAAGATAATGATTGAATGAATTAGAAAAAAGAACAACAGAAGTGTTACATAGTTCAGAGGTGATTCCTAATCCATGAGGGGAATGCTGAAATACATTTATTAAAATAATTAATGGATGATTATAATGTATGATTCACTATTAATTACAAGTATTTCACCCTAATAATAGAGTAGTGTCTAACAGATGCAATCAATCATTCAAATATATCTTTACATTTGGTTAAAGACTTTCACCACCTCAACCCCATCTTTCAGAACTTAATTCATGCATATAGAAACACCATGAGTTGTATCTCATAAATGAATTAAAAAATAATTATGAAATAAATTTTCCAAGATTCACTAAATGTAAATCCTAACAGAATGACTATCACGTAACCAAGAGTTACATTCAAGAATTTCATTTTCATTTCCATACTAACTCCATCCGAATCATTAGATAAGTGACTTGAAATTTCTATATTTTAGATGACTCCATCTGGTTTTCACACTGTCCACACATTCAGACTTAATACCTAATACTCTTATATATCCATCTAGGATAACAATTTGTACTTTTTTAACTCTTCATTCTAGTAGATAAACTTCCATAACTGAAAAATTATTTTCAAAACAGATCCAAAAATATGTTATTGACTTATTTGATTCTTTTTTCCATTCATAAACCACACATGTGAATTTAATTTTATTAAACGGTTTCATGTATCGTATAACCACCATATATTTTCTAGTCAAAAATTATGAATTATTCAAGTTTTTGATAATTTATGTCTCTTTGACAACTAATTCATCATAATTTGTGAAAATTATAAACTGTAAGTCATTATAATTTAATCTATATGAATATTTTTTAGAAATCGATCTTTTAAATCAAAAAACTAAAAAAAATTGAGTTAATGATTAAATGATTGAATCAATATATTATCCTCAAGACATATTCCCTCGAACTTATAACACCCCATGATTTTAGTATGTATTTTTTAAATTAAATAAATACTATGTTAAATATTTTTTATTATACACAACACTAAACAAAAATAAACCATTACATATTTTACTATAATAAAAAATACACAGTAATACATCATGAGAATAAAATATGAAATATCATTAAAAAAAGTATAATAATAGAAAAACCACAAGAAAATAAAAAAGATAGTTAAAATGATTGATTTTAGATATTATTATTATTTTTAAAAAAAAATGATGCATTCTAATACTAAAAAATTGATTAAATATAACACTGATAAGATAATTAATTAATATATGCGACTAAAATCATTTAGTGATAAAAAAGAATATTTTTTAAAGATTGTACTTTACTATAAATTATGTATTTATATACCAAAAAATTAAATTGAATAAAAGTAAAAGGATTATTATAAAAAAATGTTTCAATGTGAAAATAAATTTATTAAAACACATTTAATTTATAATTTCTATGAAAAAATATTAAGAACACTTAAAATTTAAAAAATAATTTCCTATAAAAACATTTTTTCATTATATTTTATGTTTTTATTTAAAAGTCAAAATCCAAAGTTTAAGAATTGTTATTTGAAAAAATGAAAATAATTATTTTATTTATCATGTAGAAATTACCATAGGCTGGATTTTTTATATTTTTCAAAACAAGTTGATTTTTTACTGAATAGTAAAAATATAGTTTTTTATAAATACCCTAATTTTTATGAAATAATCATGATATAAAAAGGAATTAAAAATTTATAAAATATTTTTCTAGACCAATTATTTATTTTAAGACTAAAATAATTAATTTTAAAAAAATAGAAAATAATTATCAACACTTTACTAACTATGTGATATTTTATTCTAATATTAAGCTATTTTTTATAATCTTCCAATAATTAAGTATTCATAAGATGCCATTCAGTTTTGTATTTTTTTGAAAATAAAATAACTCTAATTTTCTAAATTAAAAATAAAACAAATCAAAACAATTCATAATATTTTTCCTAAATAAGTATAAATTTGTTTTTGCACTAAAAAAAATTAATTTTGTTTATCACTTTATGTATTTTATTTTAAATTTAATATTTATCTATTTTTTATATTGAATCATACAAAATTGATTTCTTATTTTTAATTATCATAATAAATATTATATAATATGTTCTATTTAATTTTATGGCATAAAAATAAATTTCCAAGGTAAAATTTAGTCACAACGGTAAAGGTTAAAATGAGAAAAAAATGTATAATCACAAGATAAAGTTTCAAAATATCACAAAATCTCACATATAAATGTGTTTATGATATATTTATTCACAAATCATCAAAAATTATAAAATTTGGACCCACTTTCCTTCAATAAGAAAATCTTTTTTATTTTAAAAAAATAATATTTCAAAAATGTCATCCCTCCCACATATAAAAGGACCTCTTCACCATGCCAATTATCATCATACCATAATAAAATTAGCTCAAAAGAATCTACAAAAACCCTCCCCAACCCCATTTCTCATATCTAAGTGTTTCTGGTCTCACCAAACATCCAATCTAAGAAGGCATATGGAGTGTTCTAAAGGAGGATATCAAGGGAAGAGGATATTGTTTTGACCAAGTTCTTTCAAGTTTTGTTCTTTTTCCACAACCTAAAATTTTATTATAATAATCCTAAAATAATTAAATCATTATCATTATTATACTTAAATGTTATTAGGTTGATGTAAATCCATTATCTATCTTCCCCTTGTCTATTTGAAAAATAAAAAAGTCGCTTCTGTTATGGTCATTTTACTACCACTATAGAGAACGTATTTCATTTTTCGTCCCTGAAATACATTTATAATTCTAAAAATGGATTTAAGGAATACATAAGATATTATGACATTATTTATATTTTATAAATTTAAATTGGCCATTATAATAGTGGTAATAAAAATAAATTATCGTAGTGATTTTAACTGCCCAAAAATGAGCATATTGATTATTCTTTTATAATTTCTATTTATTTTATATAATCTATTGAACTGTATAAATTTTAATCTAATGTAATGATAAATATTATATAATTTTTTATATTAATAACTCATGAACATGGAATGGGAATCAAAATTATTACACTGAAATAGAAAATGAGAAGTTAATAAAACTAACACCGATGAACAATATTAACTAAAATAAGTAATAATTAAATAGTAAATGAATATAAATGGTTAATATAAAAGGTATTAAAATTTAATAAGTTTATATAATATATTATTAATTAGTCTTAGTTTATTATATATTAGGTTAAATCTCATATGACTAATCAAAAATCTAATTTAAGGGTTCTTTGTCTCAATTTCAATTCCATGAGACATGTTTCTTATTATGCACCAATTTACCTTTATATGGTGTAAATATTTCCCAATTTAATTATTATATACTAAATAATTTGTTATTATAATTTTTACATTCATTTAATCTCTCACTATTATTTTGACATTGATTAATATAATACCTAAGTCATAAGGTTTGTTGTTAACTTAATTTACTTTCATGAAGTTATAAACTTTATTATTGAACTTTATCCTTATAAGTTTAGTTTCTTCCTCGATATGATTGTATTATATTTAATTAAATATTAATTCTTATTTTTTTTAAATCCTTATTGACATTCCATATATCTCTGGATAACAATTTGACCAAACAATTTTTTAATTGTGGATAGAACCTTATCTCTTCTTCACAATCAAGAATATTTCTCTTCCATATCCATATTCTTCATTTTGTATCAAGTATGTTCTTATCTAAACCTCAATTATTATTTTAGGTATTTTTCATTATATTTTAATTCTTTTAAATAGTTTAAAATATATTTTTTCTAAATGATCAATTTTTAATTTTCATTACAAATGGGTTAAAAGAATATTCTTTTTTAACGTTATCTATATGAACTCATTTTCATAATTTTATTTATGGTCTTCATTATCAATATTCCTTTAAAAGTTTTAATGGTTTTATAAATTAAAATATATTTATATTATTATATTAATTTTTCATTTTTTAAATTTATTAGAGTAAAGGGGTATTTTTTCATATTTTTCAAAGTGATTTTCTGATGTACTTATAAATCTATTTTCTTCAATATCCAAATAATTCATTGATTTTTTGTACATTTTCTTATGTATGTTTGGTGTTAAGAAAATGAAATATATAAGATAAATCATACATCATTTCATTTATCATTATTAATCATGTACTATACATAAATATAACTTTTCTTCTAATGTCTTTCCTCTATGGATATTATGTATTTCTCTCTTCTAGTTGAAGGGTGTTCACCAAGATACCATATATCGATTGGGTGGAAATTTTATTAATTAAACCATATAACATTTACCTATATAGTGTAATAACCTTATACATAATTATCTTAATTTAATTGTATTTTATTATAGAGTTAATTAATTTCATTGGATACCCATTTTATTTCCAAGATTTTATCATATTTTGATTATTAATTGATTAATGTGTATTTTTATTTTCTGCCATACATATGCATGTACATATTATGAAGTGATAGGTTGGATTATAATTATATAACCCTATAATTAATTTGGTAATTTCTTATGTCTCATGAGGCAATATTTAAAGGACTAGGGAGTAAACCCACCCAACTATGGGACTCTATCCAAAATTTCTGGTTGTCTTGGTTGTGAGCATTGACTTATGCATTTTATGTCATGTTTTATATTATTTCCATATTTTTATGATTCCATGATCCTATGATATATACTTATTTATTATAAATCATTAAGTTGAAAATCATAACTTATGATGCATGTTTTATCGGTTATGATTTCCTTATAATGTGTTCTTTCAACTTTATTATATTATAAAACCCACATGTTTTTCTTATGCTCACTTATGATCTTTGATAATTATCATGTGCGTTTAATCTTATTAAGAATTTATCTCACTCTTCTTATGTTTTATTTCCCAAGGTTATGAAGAAGAGAATTACATATGATATTTCTAAAAAAATTTAATGTGTATAGAAATTTATGGGGTATATTGAAGACTTATTATAATTTAACAAATCCTTAGATCCATGGGAGAAATACCCATTTGATTTTAAAGGCATGGGTTATGTTAATTAAAGGTTTTTTCAAATTCTCTAAAACTCTAAAACTAAGTGGTTTTAGGTAATAAATTAAATCAATATTTATTACTGATGTTTTTATTATAGATATTTAGGTCTTGATCGCTTCAATTGATATTAAAAACAATACGAGAATAAAATGTTTTTACTACTAAATTTTGGTGTGTCAGTTTGGGGAATCATAGAAAATATATAATAAAGCTAGATACATAATAAAAATATAATCACAAAAAGTTAGGAAAAGTTTTTGAGACAAAATACTATAATAGTTTGGCTTTCTCCTGATATTATATACTTGGATGGTAATACAAAGGTCAGGAATATAACACGATTACCATCACAATAATTCAAGGTTTCTCCATTTGTATATAATAGAGGTTAATGATTCAATACCCTCCTAAAATTTTATTCTCATATGGATATATGTAGGAAAAATACATGGTGTGATTATCAACATCATAAGATAATGTAAGTTTATTCAGTTGACAGAGAAAAATGACTTAGCATAATGGAAAATATATAGGGGTATTTTTACATTACATGATTAATTGTTGAGTGGTTCAAGTTCCCTAAAAATACATTTTTTTGCATTATGTATAGAACATCTAAACCAATATATGTGTGGAACACAAGGATGTTCGAACATTTCCCTAGGTCTATGGATCTTTGGATCATATCTTGACTATTTCTAGGGTTTCTTAGTGAGTGTAGAATAGAATTTAGGGAAGGGTAGAATTTGATATTTTTCAACATAGTGAGTACCATGTTTCTTAACTTATATGTTTTAAGGTAATGCAAGGAAAAACAATAAAACTAATGTTTTAAGTAGAATAGATTTGACCAAAATAAGGTTGAATCTCAATGTTATATAGATTTGACCAATGGATGAGAATATATATATATATAACGTTAATGTGTCAACCTAACATGAATTAAGAGACTGGTACTAATACATATAACCTTATGGATAGATGTACACTATTTAAGTTCATGATGATTAGACAATAATATGTTGGGTTTTATAGTCATACAACTTTAATCGAAATAGGGGTGAGGTATCTTGTCTAGAATAAAGGTAAAACCAATCAGGCATAAATGTATCTGTCTCATACTATACTAAATGACCCCCTTTTAATGATATTTTGGTTTCACATCTAGCAGTAACAATAGAAGTCACTAAACATGAATGATGAACCCCACACCAACACGGGAAACCTCTATAAGAAAATGATTCATGTAGTATAAGTTTATAATAATTCGACTAATTGGGTGGGGTGTGACACTCCAAATGGGTATAGATAGCTAATATTTCTTCAACACTATTAAACACTAATTATAATGGAGTGAGTCATAACATAAGTTTTTTGAATCAAGAAATGATGTAAATGAAGAATCATGTTGATAATGAAAACTAAATGAATTTTAATGAAGGGTTCCATATAATTTTTTTAAGGAAATAAGGGGTTATAGGGTATTCACCTCAAGATGAAAACATTACTCTAGTAAGATAATGATATGAAAAATATTAAATGGATAAGATTTCACCAAGAATAGGGTCCATTTTAAATCATATACCCTCATTTCCAATAGACATGAAAGGTTTGTGGTGATTCAAATACATAAGTTAAAAATTCTGGCTTATGGGATGGGGGTGTTCAAAATTTTATTGAAATACTCTATTCTAAGATTAATTAAGGTTTAATTATTATGGAATGTCGTGGGGAGGTGGAAGTGTATGAATATTTCTGACTAGGCTCAAGGAATTCATTTTAGACATCACCTAGTTTCCTTTAAGGATATTAATCAATCCACACATAGTTATTGATAGGGGAATTTTCATTATGATATAGAACTAATAGAAGATCCAGGGTTGAACCTAGGATAATATATTCGGATTTCTACATATTGTATCTTAGAGCATAGATGATGTAGAAAACCCAACATGATGGTGTAGACCATGCACTATGAGAGTTTGGATGGAAGTGATATTTATGGATGGTTCTAGAAGAAGAAATAAAAATTTCACTATGTACCATGTGAGAAAAGGAATTAGGATTACTTACAAGAGTTTTTCTATGATAATAAAACTTATACATGTGGTAAAATGATGATGAATTTATCCTAATGTAGGTCCATTAGATATTTAGGTGTAAATAAAAGGTCCAAATATTAGGATTGGGAGGGATATTGAAGTGTATGAGATCTATGGTTAGACCTTGGTTATAACCTTTGGGCGTCACTATATATCCTAAGATAATAGGAAACAATCCAAATGTAATTTTTAAGGGTAAATATGTTATACCAACACAGAGTATAAAGTAGAAATTCTAATCATGAATTGAGATCCCAATAAAAGGAGGGGGTTTTTAAAATAATAAAATTTATAAGAAGACATAGGACAGGTATGATATCCATTGCTATCCAGAAATAAAAAGTACCTATATAAACATATTTATAATAAATGATATGAAAAATTATCATCATAACAAAGGATGACTAAATAAAAATCCAACATAAATTGGGAAGCCTGGGTACTAAGACTATGGGGGGGATGGGATATAAATATAATTTTCAACATGGTATATGGTGGGAGATCTAGAATTCACTATATATTGTGAAATAATTAGAATCAATATAAATTTATTTCCTGGTAGGTCTCTACACATATCTAGATCCCCTGTGTGGGACACGTTAGTGAAATATATGATTATCATAGTGGAATAACTGGAAACCCCAACATGAATTCAAAAAGGTCTCATCCCAAATGAGAGTATTGAAATGAGGTATAATGGTTGGGTCTATAATAGGTAGTTGTGGTTTCACTACATATCTTATAAGAACAAGAATAAATTATTACACAGTTCTTAATAGAAGGGTCTCTACATAGACCAGTCTTGCGAAAATGAAGTAATGAAATGGTTTTGTCATTTTGTAGGGTTGTTGGATAAAACCCAATGAAAACTGGGGAACCTATATACTAGTAATTTTATATTTATCTATTTCATAGTAAGGGAACAATTACATATATTATGAAAAAATGTAAATATATTAAGATATTACAGGATAGAACCTTGTTTTGCATGATTTACGGTTATGAAATGAATATAATATAACCAATGGGAATTTTCCAAGAGGAGAATCACAAATCAAGGATTTTTGTATTTCCAATAGATATAATATACTCAAGAAATTTGATTATCTAAAAGTATTATAATAAGTGGGATTTACATAAACACTTGGGTTGAGAAATCTAGATTTTATTATATGAAGTATCAATGTATAGATAATGTAAATAACCTAATGTGAATTAGTAAAGTCCAAAACACTAAATATTAATGTTGATGGTATTCATAGTTAGACCTAACATTAGAGATTCGTTCATCACTACATATCATAAGAGAGTAGGATTCAAGCTACATATAATTTTCAAAAAGGTATTTAAATTTATCTAGATCAAATTTAAATTAAAATAAGGATCTTGTCTCATTTTTTAGTTATGTAAGGGAAAATTTTATGTGAATTAATAAGACCCAAAAACTATGACATCATTCTTTGAAATTGGGGGAACTTTTCCCCAGTGCATATTTTTGGACAAGGAACAATATTATGGGGACTTTTATATAGATCTTTAACTAATGTAAAAAAAATTAATTCATATAAAAATACCAACCCTAAAATTTTATTGGTAATATAGGGTGGGAAATATGTTGTATAATTTAATTTTATGTAATAAAGGCTTGGGTGTTATTCATTTTAGGGTCATACAATGAGGGTCGGTGTGAAGAAATATTTATACATAACTGGATTATGAAAAAAACTAATTGGTTTTATCTTAATGTCGAGTCAATTGAGAAAACCCAACAATAAATGAGAAAGTATCAGACATTATGATGCAATAATATTTTTATAGGAAATAAATTTTTTACTAGGTCCAAGATAAATCATCTGGACATCACTTTGTATCCTAAAACAATAGGTATCAATCTAGGTGTAGTTCACGATATAGGATGGCATTATCCTTCTATAGGGATATTGGAGGAAACCCAATATAAATTGGTAAATGTTTCATCACCCAGATAGAATCCATTATGAAAATGGAATCTATTTTTGTGAAATTTAAGGTAAGTTCAAACATCACTAAGTATATCCTAGAAATGAGAAACAAGACGATTTTCATTTTGGTTAAGGGTTATTTTTCATAGGTTAGGTAAACCATGAAATAAATGGGCAAAAAAAGAGGTAAAAATAATTTTAAGAAATATAATTGTGGAAAATAAATATATTAAGAAAGGTAACTTTTACATAAATAGAGATCTTACAAAAAAGGGTCAGATAATTTTAGTTGAACTATGATTGGACACTCTGAGAAATTTGGGTTCATGAGGGATAGCCCATATACCTTTCCTTTTAACATATTATGATAAGGGATCAGGTTCCATGCAATTTCTGTTCATATGAGAAGTACCATCTTTAAGAATTTTTGGGTCACGTTAAATGGACTTTCTAGATCCCAACATGAAACTATGAAAAATGTTTATTGAGAAACCATTGGTGAGAGGTGTAATATGATCTCTATTCAATTTAATATAGGAGTAATCCCTATTGGACTATATCTTATATATGTAGTAAGGTACATCCCATTTCTGATCTAGTATTGGAATTTTCTTCCAAGTTATTAGGGTAGTTCTTTGATCCAACATTAATTCCCCTTTGATAAAAAATTGGTGGTTAACATTCTTATTAAATACTTATGTGACAGGATTTTGATTAATCTCACAATTGTGTAATGTTCATAACCTTTTCAAATAAACTTCATCTAATTCATCAAGTTGAATCATATACCACCCATCTTTGATACTTGATTGTAGATAAAGATGAACCATGGAAAAAACTAAGCCTGAATGGGTAGGATTACCTTTTCCCTCTGCACAAGCGAGTGTGGGGTCACTTATGTGGTATTATAGGTTATAGTGTGATAAAGACATAGAGAATATAAGATCTTATATAGAAAATATTTTTTGTATTTATCTACCATATTCTAAATGATACTATATGGAGTTTTATTGAAGGCCTATATCAGTTCTTTCAATATTGCATGATGGAAGGATGAGTGGTCAGTCTCTATATTATACTCATAATATATCCCATTAAATTTGGAAGCATATAAATTTTTTTAGTTTTCCATAAATATTGTTTTAAGGGACTCCAAATCTGTTAATGATATTAGAATTCATGAAATTGATTATAGATTTCATTCTGATATCCATTAAGTGTAAAACATTAACCAAATTGGAGAATAAATCATTTTCATTAATAATTAACATGATCTGTCTTCCCTAGCTAGAGGGTACAGATCCATAACAACATTTCATAATGTGTAAAATGGCCAATATTATTCTAGGGTATAAAATAACTCAGGGGGTCATGAATGAAATTCAAATAGATCTAACAAGCATGGAATTTGTTCATGAATTTCCTAAAGTCCTAAATTATTTATTTCTAGTAGTATCCAAGTCTCTATATTTTACTGAAGATCTTTTTTCCTAAATAGTGGGGGTTATAGGTTCTAGCATGGACTTTTGGTATAATGTTGAGGTTCTCTCATCCTTCAATACACCCAAGGAGGACCCCATAAAAGCCACACTTGAAGAATACTTTCAATGAATTTATATCGTCATAAAGGTTGAAATTTTCTTCCTATTGATGGATTTATTCCTTCTGGGATTGATCTTATGAATGAATCATGTTTTGAAGGTACTCTATAATACTAGAAATAGAACTAGTTTTGGAATCAACTAATAAAAGTAAAGGATCACTTTTGTCTCAGAGACATTGATTAAATTTATTTATTCTATATCACTACTGATAAATAGATAGAGAACCTTGTGGTGTATGATTTGAATGACCATCTCAACCTTGTCTGGATCTTTCAATGTTACAGCTACATTTTCTAGTGCATTCACTTTGGATTTATGTGAATGCAGGATATGAGACATTGTTTTCTTTGATGGGGATTGATCCATCAACTCTTAAATATAATCAAATAAGGGAATTAACATTTCCTTATTTATGGAATATTCACCATTGATATGATTGATTACTAACTCTTAATCTCCCCAAAATGTTTAATTGGGAAAAATTAATTTTCATGGCTAGTTCCATGCCTATAATTAGGGCCTAGTATTCTTACCCATTATTTATCTATCCCATTTAAAATAGTAAAGAGTAATGTAAAATCTATTCTACTGGGGAGATTAAAACATTCCCCAATACAACCCAATTAATCTTTTTATTTTTCATCCTTATAATATTTAAGTTTCTAGAGGCACCATCAAAGCACATATTCTATGCCTAGGAGGTTTCATAGATAGAGATCAAATATATCTTATGGATTTATATGTCTAATAATTACATCTATGGTATAAGTTTCATCATGATGAAATATACTAACACTATCCCTTGATTTCATTTTGATACATGAATTGGATGTCAAATTATTTCAGAATGACTACCCACCATACTGGACAAGAAATTTGCATTGGGAGACTACGAATATATTTTGAAAAATTGACATGAGAGACCAGGTATACTTAGTGGTGTTGCAAATAGGGTCTCATCTTTTACACCGTGAAAACTTATTCAGATTAGTTGTTTTCAAAATTGAAATAGCAGTTCTTAATATATAACAATTCCCAAATGAGATAAAAAAGGATATTCTTCTTGACCGTATCATTCTTTTAAGTAAAGATGGTGCCTATAAGTAATTATATTGTTTACAAAGTGGGTATGATAGTTTTTTATTATATATATAGCATCAATACCAGTGGGTGTAGAAGGTACTATTTAAGTTCATGAAAGTCCTTTTAACAATATTTATCTCTTTGATAGGTGACCCATTTCTTCATCAATATCATAAAGTGAAATCAATTACCTAAAAATTTGGATATAAGGAACCAAATATATGTGATACATCATTGAATTCCTCTCAATTAATTGAGGTTTCATGGATGTGACATATCAAGTACCACCTTGGTCTTTTAAAGTTCAACCTTTATGTCACTAAAATATACTATAAGGTAATGTAATTATCCCGATGTCATCCCAAAATTTAATTTCATTGGGACCATATTCAAGTTGTGTTGATTCAATCAGTTAAATTATACTTTATAATTTTAAAATTCATCACAACATTATTGAGATTTGACCACCTGATCCTTCATGTAGCATACTATAGTCTTCCTCAAAAAATGGCATAAAAATATAGTGCATGGAACATAGTTAGATACCCCAGCATTCTTCATGCCAAATGGAAATACAAGGTAATATAATAACCCTTAGGATGCCCAAAAAGTAGTGAGATTCCTATACACTAGAACCATTTGGATTTAGTGGTAACCCAAGTACATATACATGAATGATAGATCTTGAAAACCTATTGTTTTGTTGATTAGTAATTATATGATCCAGATTGGGAAATAATCTATTGGATAGTGGCAGTTGAGATCTATGAAGTCAATATAGATGGTTATTTTCTTTTTCTTTATCTTTATGGTGGAAATGTTGGCATATGACTCCCACATGGTCACTATTACATATTTTATTTGATCTTTTTTTATTCTAAGTTTATTCATGATTTTCAAGAGTTTGGAGTAAAAAACATGACTTTTTGGTAAATAATCTAGTGCACATAGTTAAAACACAATTAAGAGTAACCACATGATAAATCATTCATGTATTGGATAAGGAATTCCAGATTTTTTTCATGGTGTCCTTATAGTTAGTCAAACCATGTGGGGCCTTCCACGAAAATGTTTCACTCAAACCAGTAAGGAGGGGTGACCTGTAAAGTTAGTGAATTATTTAGAAAACAACATAGTCAAACCATGTAGCCGCCCAGTTTTTTTAAATATATAAAATTACTTTTATACACATCATAATTTTTAACCCTCAACCACCCTATTTCCCTCCCTTCATTCAAACCACGTCCCCCCAATCATAAAGCATTCTTCCCCCTTCTTAATTAGTTCTTCTCAAAAAATTCTTTGATGAGGGTCTTCAGTTAAGACCAAGTTTTCTTGGGTTTCCTTCTCCTTTATTCCACTTCTTCTACGTTCTTCAATTTACCTATAATCCCTCTAACCCTAACAGCCAACATGGGATGAATCTAGATTTTTTGTTTTCATTTTAGTTAATTCATTGGTTGTTTAAGTTGGCGGAGATCCATTTTCTTGACTCCTTGTCGTATTTTGTCAAGGAGACAACATTTCATCACTTTTCTAGTTTATGTATCTACACACACAGACTTTCCCTAAGACTTAATTTTATTCTAAAGTTTTTCCTTTGGTATTTTTCAATGATTTTTGTTATAAAACACTTTTTGGGGTATGTTATGGGTGGTGTTGGTTTGGATTTGTTTAGTGTTGGAGAAAAAATGTCTTCCATGGATTTCCGTAAAAAATATCTTTTATTTCTTAACATTCCTTTATAAAATTCCTCAAATGGAAGATCAGTTCAAGATGTGTTTTAAAAATGGATTTTTAAAAGGTTATTTTGGTTAGAAATTGATTTCTTAATGTTGATATATATACATATTATTGTGGATGTGATTATGGGTTCCACATGGGAGACCATGGGTGTGTGGTTTTAGGATATATGTTTCCCTAGAATTAGTCACGAGCTATATAGGGTTCATTTCTTATAAATACTCATGATATCGTAGTTTATATTACTTATTTATGATAACATATTTCATCTAGTTTTCCATGAGAGAGTAATATACACCTCGAGCTCTTAGGTTGGATCTCCACCTTGTTGTACATGTACTTTGAGATTATTGTGACATGTCATTGCTTCTTAACCATATCTTGTTTTATTATGATAATATTGGTGACTTATATTTTCAATTAGGCATATTTTTTTATTTTTTTTCATGTTATTATTCTTCATGGATAGTTTTATGAAAAACCAAAGGATTTTGAAAACTATTTCAATGTAAAGATTTTCAAAAAATATTTTTTTTAAACAAGTAATAATGGCTTTCACTATGAAAATTGGTGTGTGAATTCATGTTTTTATCCAACTAGGATTTTCATTACACACAACATATGCCATCAAGTAGATGAATAATTAGTTCTGTCTGACATGGGTAAAGGTAAAGGAGTTGTTTCTCATATTTAGTCCTCTATATGATTATTTTTCCTTCCTTAGTATAATTATGGTAGTGGAAAAGGCCACATGAAGATATCTTGATCGCTCATTTTGGGATCCAATCCATTTTCGTATTTTGGAACTTTTGGTTATGTATCATCCAACTCATCCTAGGATTTATTTGGAATCTCATGTTTACTTATGTGATATTTGGGATTTTCTGTTTTAGCTACACTTTGATAATGGTTATGGATTATTATGATATTGCTACTAATTATAACCTATTTGGAATTATTTATATTGTTTTAATTTTTTCTTTTTTAGTGTAGACATCCAACCTATGGATAGGTTATATTGGATTCTTGGTTGGAATCATTTTTGTGTTTTATAGGATTCCAAAGGTGAAATCCTTACCATTGACTTAGAATTGATACTTATACACTAGTCACCAACCCGGGGAGATCAATAATGTTTCTTGGGACTATTAATGGGATGAATCAGGTTACATAAATTTTTGAACCAAGTGGTTTCATTAAAAATGGTATCAAATACCTCTCATTTTTTGGGGACAAAATATATTATGGAGATAGGGTCATCGGTGCTTGAGATGTAGGTTCACAAAGTGCTTAGTCGGTTCTTAATAATTTTGAACCTTATGCAACCAAAGGTTTTCATGAGTTTTTCATGGTTTTAAGATCAATTTTAAGTTTTTTAGATGAGATTTTATTTTTTTCATTAACTATTGGTTTCGGGGAAGACATAGGAGTCCTTTTGAGAAATTTTGAGTTTCTAGGTGAAATAGGAAGGAAAGACGAACCACATGGTTTTGGAAAATGATTAGTAGAAATCATGAAGAACCAATGTGGATAGGACAGCAATCATACCAGTTCCATATTGTATGGTTGGTGCAAGATTTTTCAAACTGTATAGCCAAATTAGATACAATGGGAAAATTATCTAATTTTTAATATTTTTCCATTTCATATTTGAAATTGTTGTAATTATTATTATTTCTTGTTTAAGAGTAACTGAATGGGTTTTTTTATTTAATTTTTGATATTTAGATTGTTTTGATTAAAATTTATAAGTCATGGGTGATTTAGACTTGGATATGTTTGGTGGTTTTAATTGAATCTTGTTTTACTATGAACGGTATGTATTTGTTTTGTGTTATGGGATGAATTAAATGAAATTTTTTGAGTTAAAAATAGTATTTTTAAAATATTTTAAACCTTAAAAATAAAATTTTTGGATGATTATAAAGCAATTCGGGATTTTTATTATTTTGTTTAAAGTGAGTTGTATTTTATGAAATGGTTTTGATGTTCAAGTGTCTTTTTCAAAAGGGGATAAATGTTTGTGATGGAATTATTTAAAGGTTTTAGGAAAAATATATTTTTGGGTTGATTCAATTTAAAGTATGAAATTATGGCCCATTTTTTAAGGATTTTTTATTTCTAGTAAACATTTTAAACCATAATGGTTTTTTGTAATGATAATTATACAGTTTGAGATAAAGATAAATTTTACTTTTTATGAAATTTTTTCAAAATTAGTAAACAATATATTGAGAGATAGGTTCATTTTAAACCCCATTAATGATTTCATCAATAATCATTGAATCTAGTGATTTTAATTGGAGTAAATTCTTTTAACTTGTGGTATGATCATAAGAACTATATTTTTTTTCTAAATCAGTCAAAAAAAGTTAGTGATAAATTGTTCTAAATGTTGGACCTAGTGAAAAATGGAATTTCAAGGGTTTTAGAATTTTCAATAAAAAAATTCTACAAAAGTGATAGTTTTTTTAGTTTCAAATGGTGTTTGAATTAAAAAGTGGATCTCATAAAGGAAGGGAATTTTTATTTTACTTTGTGATAATCTAGTGTAAAATAAGTTATAAGCATGTGTTTAGAATTTTTAAATATATTAGATTCTATTATTATATTTTTAAAGTTCTTTCAAAACCAATGTGTATGTTATGAAAATTATAGGTAAAGGAATTGATCTATTTTAAATTGTAGATATGTTTTGAACTGTAATTTTTAAAAGGTGTCTTGTCTTGAGATTATGTTTTCTTTTGTAAAGGGGTGGTCGAAAACCTTAAAGTGGTTCTAGATTCAAAGGTGGAATTTTTAAAATTCATTTTACTTGGGTTTTTTGATTTTAAGTTGTAATTTTGGTTATAATGGAAGTCTTAATTTATTGTTTAAAGTTATTATTTAAGTTATACTATAATTGTTCAATTTGGGTGTTGTGACCTAAGTAGAAGGGATTCTGGTTTTTTGTTATTCTGATTTTTCCTCTAATAAATTTCTAAATTAATGTTATTGAGTATATTCTTAGGAATGGTAACTGTGATTATCAACACTTAATACACTCATATAAGAGTGGTGGAGTCATAGTCCTCATGTTCTTGGACCTCATCTAAGCTCTTCTGAATCACCTTTTTTCTCCTTCAATGATGAATGATGCTAAATTAGAGAGATGGGTGATCAGAGAGGGAAATGGAAACCACTAGTTATCTCAAAAAAACCTGAGGATTCAAGGTTATAAACTATTGTGGACCTGTTTTATGAGTTAATAAAATATTGGTTGAAGGTCACTATCCCAACTCAACTATTTAGTTAGAGTTGGTTCCTTCATTCCTTGAGTGATCACTAGTCATGTTTTAATGGCCCAATTATCTGGTGTAGGTCCTCATAAAACCTTGGTTTTATGGGTTTTTACTCAGGAAATATTTGGTGAGTGTGTGTATAAAAAGGTTGTGGTTTTATTTTTGGGTTAGAGGATAATCTATCTTAGTGGTGTTTTAGGATGATAATGCAGTTTCATCAGGAATTTGTGTTCCTCTGAAAAATAAATATGAGTGTGTTCTTTGAGGTTTACAATTGTGATAATGCTGTGTTTTTTGTTAATGTCTTATTTATAGGTTTTTCTCCAACTTTCCACCATTCTTGAAAAATTATATATGGTGTGGAAAACATCGATAAGGGTTCTTGGACTTTTATTGATTCCCTCATCTCAAATATAGGTCTTATAGGGAGAATATCAATTTTCAATTGAACTCGACATGATGGATGGTTCCACTATGTGGGATGATACAACTTCATGGAATCATTAATTCCACATGGTCCAATTAGATTATAAATTTAATATTTATCCCAACAAATACTATTACAATGGTTCATATGAAAATGGATGTATGGGTTAAAACCCACATGAAGGTGACAACTATAAGTGTGGCTAAAGGATTGGAACCTAGATTGGATTCTTCATATAGATTCAGTGAAGTTTGATTTTACTGAAAGATTGAATGAACTGGTAGTTAATTAAATAAGGGTTTGGGATCAATTTCAGGGATCCTTTGTAGAATATATCCATAAATTTGACATGGGTTGGTCTTAAGGATTTTGTTACGAATCCATTTAAAGTCCCAAATTGGATTTGGTAAAACTAATTCGAAATAAAAAGATTGGTAACCACTCTTTGTTCTAGTGGTTGTCCTAAAATTAGGTCCATTAGGAAAAACATTGAAATAAAAAAAAACAAAACAAATCTAATAGTCTTAAATTGATTTATTCCAATTAGTTCACGGTCCTACTCTTGTAATCCCTAAACTCAAGATCATGAGAGGGGATGAAATGTGATTGAATTATTAACCAAATTCTTATCAAATAGATTAACCAAAATAATTTAAGGGTTTAGTTTAATATCCACAACCCCTACTCTTGATCCCTATCCCTAGGAGGATTATCCTTGCATGGTAATAGTGTATTTTGACATGTGAAGAAGTAGTTTAATTGATATATTCATCGACCAATAGTAACACTCAAATAAAATAATGGAAACCAAGTAACTTACTTAAATGAAGAAGAAACATTCAATATGAAAATTGGATTTGAAAGAAAAAATAGGTCCATAAATATGAAAGATGGTGGGAATCCTCCTTGGTATTAGATAAAAACAACAAAATGAAGAAAAAATGAAGTAAACCAAGAAAAAAATGAAAGTATAACATTGTATTTCATAACTTGGTTGTACTTGAAATTATATAGGATGGATCAACACATGATGTGAATAGGATTAACATCATGATTTGGTATGTATTATTTGATAACCCATCAATTTCACATTATGAACTTCCCTTTTAAATAATAAATGAGGAATTTTACATTTTTTATGTTTTATATCTCCCATGACTCATGACTTTAATTTCATCAACTGGATCTTTGGGAATTTATGAAAGGTTGACCATAGGTATAGGCTAAGACGTTCATGATGTGAATGACTTTCACATATTGACTTTTGGTCATCCTAGAAATTAATGGCCTATACTAATTTCACAGCTTAGTTATTCTACCTAAAATCTTCTCTTCTTCAAAAATATAGATCATGAATCAATGTCCATAACACGAATCTTCTAAAATTTCAAAAAAATTATATTAGAACCCCCTCTAAAATATGATATCCAATTTCCTATGATAATAAAACAAATATAATATTATAAAAGTGTAAAAAATGTATAAATCACAATGAATTGAATCCAAAATGTATATATGAATTAATAATATCAAATTCCCCCACACATAAATAACTACTTTTACTCAACCAAAAATAATCTCTATAAGAATCTCAATTAAAAAACATAAAAACAATCAAGCATTACAAAGTCATCCCTACAGAGAAAATTTTTTATACCTCAAGGTCATATCTCATATTTGATCCCCTATTTTATTTAATTGAAATTATTCAATTGTTCCTTAGAGAGATATGACCATGTTGTAATTTATCTCACCTTAAATTTTACCTCATCACTAAAGGTAAAATGGAACTAGAGTTATCCTCATACCCTAATTTTTTTTTGAAAAATATCATACCCTAAATAAATATTCATAACCATAGGCATTCATCAGATATAACATCTCTACTCTATGAAAAATATTATTAATTATGAGGAATTTTCATTATAGTTCAAATGACACTATGGTTCAAGGTAGGTGAGTAGATGTTAAAATTCAAACTCAAAAGTAGGGTAAATTCTAAATCATTATGCAAGATAACCTTGAAAATTGAAATGAATAAACTCCCCTAGAATGTAATGTCTCCACACTCCCAAAAGGTCAATTAAGGTCCATGAAAGTGACATAAATCTATAATGAAGGTAACCTGTTTATTTTTTTCAGAATTCATGTTTAGGACAGATCTCAAATCCAACACCTAACACCATGTGATCTATCATGATATTCATCTATCCGATAATAGTGATTATTAACCATCCTAATACACAGTTTTTTTTGTTTTTTTTTATAAATATGGTAATCATAATAATACATCATACATGATCATAATTCATGTCCATAGATCTTGTGAAAATACCACTGCACATCTCTTTAGTAGTAAGCATCACGTGTCTGTATAGATGACAATTATCCTATATTTATCCATGTAAAAATCATACAGTATACTAAAGATTAGGGTAATAAGAGATAAAATGGGATGGAAATACGGATCAATCCTAGAAGGTCATTCATGGAAACTAAAGTAAAATTAGGGATAATGTATAGTGGTTCTTAGGGAAAATATGCCTAATAATCGAAATGAATCAATCATTTTAAAAGTGAGTTTATTCAGTCGTAGACTTGATAAGATACAAAGACAAGTTTTGATAGGTTTACATTTCCAGAGTGTCTCTCAAGAAATATAGTCAGAAAATAATTGGAAAATTTAATTCTAGAATCCCCTTGAAAATGAGAATAAAAATAAAAAATATTAATCACTTAGGGTACAGTTACAAGTAATAATTCAATAAATAAAAAATATAGGAATTTGAAATCAAAATCAAAATACACGAGTTAGTAATCATGCTAAAAATATAAAAATGAATAAATTGTGGATTTAAAAAAATAATCTAAACATTCTATTTTATTTTCATGGTTTCAATTAGATTTCAGGTTAAAGGATTTTTTCAAAGAAGAATGTCTCCTTGAATAATGAGAATAGGAAAAACTCTGAAAAATATTGAGAATATTCCCCCCATGCATAAAATAAAATAGTCTCCATGATATTTTTTAAAATCTATGAGGGTGATATGGTAATGATAGTAGGAAAAATATTTTATTGTGAAAATTAAATAAGTACAGTGAATCGAGAGCTCCCTAAACTGAATGCAAAAACATGGGGAAATTTTAAAAATATGATATAAATCTAGACTACCTGGAAAAATGCTAGAGGAAAATTTCACCTGTACTAGGGAAATTATTATTGTAATATATATATATATATATATATATATATTAAATATGAATATAGTAAATGAGGTAGGATCACACTAGATTCAAAATCAATGTTATATCATATAACCATGGACTATAGTGCAAGTAGGTTCTTGAAAAAACAACCAAGTAGACAAAACTAGAAAAAAAACCCTGAATAGAAGAAACTATAGATCAAAAGAATATATTATGGGTTGTCTCATATAAGTGAAAATGGTGATTTCTTTATCTAGATGGATAGATAGGGATTAGTCAGAAAATTCTGTAGTATTAGTGTTCTTTGGACTCTTATTGTTGAGTCAATAAGGCTTTCCTTATGACTTTTCTATTCCTTCTTGTTTTGAAAATCACAAACACCTTATCTTTAAACAAATTTGTTTTTACCCATATTTTACTTCTCTAAGGAAAATTTCCTTCCTTTAGAAAATTTACCTCTATCTTGTTTTCATTGTTCATATCAATATTTTTCTTAAGTTTAAAAATCAGATTCATATCTATATTCTCGGAATAGTATAATACTTAGATATGAAGAAATCTGTTTCAGGATCTAAATTCTCATTCTGAATTCTGTGATGAATTCTCATTACGAATTCTAATGCAGATTAATCATTATGAATTCTGTGATGAAAATCTCATTACGAATTCTAATGACTAATTCTCATTACGAATTCTGATGACGAATTCTCATTACGAAGTCTGATGACGAATTCTCATTACGAATTCTGATGATGAATTCTCATTACGAATTATGATGACGAATTCTCTTTACAAATTCTATGACGAATTCTCTTTATGAATTATGTGATGAATTCTCATTACAAATTCTGTGATGAATTCTCATTACGAATTCTGTGATGAATTCTCATTACGAATTCTATGATGAATTCTCATTACGAATTCTGTGATGAATTCTCATTACAAATTCTGTGATGAATTCTCATTACGAATTCTGTGATGAATTCTCATTACGAATTCTGTGATGAATTCTCATTACGAATTCCAGTGTAGAATTCTCATTACGAATTCTAGTTGTGAATTCTGATTACGAATTATGGATATGAACTTTTATGAAGTTCGACTTAGAATTCTTCTGACAAATAGAATCTGAATATCCTTGTAATATAGACTCTGAATATAATTTTTGGTTAGACTCTAAACTTTTTACTTACACTCTGATTTGTTAAGTTTGTTATAAAACGATGTCGTGATTTCAGTTACACATGTTTTGTTATAAAATGATGTCATCCATTCTGTTTTTAACTAACCGTTGGTTGAGTGACACGTGTACAGGTCCCTCCAAAATTTAAGGAAAATATTACCATTGGAGGAGGGAGCCATCCATTGCTACCGAGCCTATAAATATGAGCTCATTTGAAAGAGCTCAATAACAATTTTATCACTCTAGACACCACATGCTGTTAAGGTTATTTCTAGAGAGAGAATCTTTTCATGCCTTGTGCGTACTAAACTGATCGTTCGGATTTCTTTGTGCGACTCTAAATGTTGGTGATTACATTTGAGGGCTTCTGGGGATAAGAAGACAGAGGTGCCGACTACCTTGAAGTTTGAGGGCTTCCTTGCTGTGGAAGACAGAGGTTCCAACTACCTTGAAGTTGAGGGCTTGCGGGGATAGCAAGTCAGAGACTCCGATCATCGTATCGAGGGCTTACCCAGGTGTGGGTAAGATAGACTTTCTTTAAATTATAAATCAAGGGACCTTTATCCAAGGTAGTTGGATACCCTTCTCTTTGGGTTAAAAGATTTATATCTTGTCACTTGTTTTTGTTACAAGTTTATCTTTTCTGCTGCATTTTGTATGTTTTAGAAAGTATAACTATCTTATACTTCCTTACACTTGTATACTCTGATTCAGTTAGATTCTATACGCTTTAAGGTAGAATCTCATATTGTCAACTTTGGTTAAGTTTCATTTTCCGGATCCATATTTCCGGAACGGGTTTTTCGGAATCACTTTCTAGATTTAAGAAAGTGTATAGAACTAGAAGTTTGTAACTTTATACTTTGTCTCAATCTTTCAATTGGTTAGAGGTGTTTTGAATTTTCTTATTTTAACTTTCTTAAACTTGGATCTTTCTTTGTTTAAGGAAATTTTTAAAGTGTACAACCCCCTTGTATTTTGAGCATCTACATCATTATTTCGATCCTACAATTGGTATCAGATGAGGTCTCTGAAATACTTATATTCACATATAAGTTTTTCTTGCTCAGTTTTTCATTGTTCTATATTTTTTCCTCTCTTAGGAATATTTTCCTTGAATCTGAACTTTTTTTATTAACAAGTTTTTGTGTAGAAAGATTTTTAAGATGGCAGGAATCAATGTTGGTTCCATCGACAACCTAAATGCTACAAGACCACCAATTTTTTATCGTAATGATTATGAGTATTGGAGAGATTGAATGAAGACATTCGTTATCAATACTGGAGTAGAAAATTTTGTTATGATTACTGGAGGTTATCAAATTCCTGATAAGGAAGTTAGAACTTTCACAAACCAAGAGAATCAAGATTATCAATTAAACTATAAGGTACGCAACACTTTACTTTCTTCCATGACTAGGAACATATATAGCCAAATTTCTTCTTTTGAAGCAGCTAACTGTATATGGAAGAAACTCGAAGTTACACATTTTGGTACATCCAAAGTGATTGAGACCAGAAGATCCATGCTTAGAGCTGAGTATCATGGTTTTAACTTTCCTTATGGAGAACCCATTTGTAAGGTGCAACAAAGATTTATGACTATCGTGAATAGATTACAATCTATTGGAGAGAAAGGTCTGGATAATGAAGCTCTTGTTGAAAAGATCATTGATATTATTCCCAATGAGTGGGAATCAAAGAGAACTGCTATTGATGAGAACAAGAAGGTTACTCAAATTTCCTTACATGATTTATTTGGAACTCTTCTCCAACATGAAACAAGATTGAAGAGAGATGCTGAAAACATCAAAAAGAAGAATGGGAGTGGTACTGTTGCTTTTACCACAACAACAAATCACATGAAATCTAAGACTCCTGAGAGAGTAACAAGATCCAAATCTAAGAAGGTTGTTATTCAATCCGAATCTAGTGAGAGTGAAGTCTCAGAAAATGAGTTAGTAAATCTTACTCTAAGGATGAACAAGATTGATGGACAAAGAAATTTCCAATCCAAGTATAAGAAGAAGGAAAGGAAAGATAAGAAAGATTGAGAAGTCACATGCTATGAATGCAAGAGAGCTGGACACATAAGACCTGATTGTCTTTTGCTCAAAAATAAAGAAAGAAAAGACAGGAATTCTGAAAGGAATAGAAAGAAGTATTATAAAGCTAAAGCAAAGAATGTTCTAAAATCTAATGATACTTGGAGTTCTAGTGGTGGTGACTCTTCATATGAATCTTCGGATTATGAATCTTCTATACAAAAGAATCTTGGTCTTATAGCCAGATTACCTATTAACAATCATTGTTTATGGCTAAGGTACACAATGTTGAATCATTGACCAATGTTTCTTTAAATTCTGATCATAGTAAATATTATAACTCTTCGGATGAAGAATCCTCTTCTGATGAATAAAATACTTTACCTACCTATGAAAAAGTTTCTAGGTTTGATGAACTTCTTGAGATTGAGAATTCAAAACTCAATAAAAAACTTGATAAGGAAAATTCTTGGAATACTATTCTTACTAAGTAAATATCATATTTTCTAAAGATCTTTATAAGAAAAATGCTGATTTTATAAGTATCTCAAAAAGTATTGAGGAAGTAAATTCTGAGAAGAATAAACTTTCTAAAGATCTAGAAAAAAGTAATTTCTAAGAAAAGTGTTTTCGAGCCTAGATCTAGTTTCAAATCTAATGATTTTGAAGACAAAAACATGGTTATAAAACTCAAGTCCGAAATATTTTCCTTAAAGAGGTGTTTATCAAACTTTACCTTAGGTAAAGAAAATTTTGATAAGATTTATTCACAAATACGACCTTTAAGAAACAAATCTGGATTTGGTTATACCCTTGCAAAACCAACTTTTAGTAACAATTATTTTGTTCCTCAAAGTGCCCCATTTTGTGCCAAGTGTCAATGTGGTGGTCACTAGGCAAAGAATTTTTCTTTAAACAAAACCCAATCTTTAGGTTTTTATTAGGCTTATTTTTCTAAGAAGATATGGGTGCCCAAAATTTTGTTATCTGAAAATCTCGGATCCAAACAAGTTTGGATTCCAAAAGTCTAATTATTTTCTTATTTTCAGGAAGATAAATGAAGTACCAACAGAAATACATGGTATATGGATAGTGGATGTTCTCGACATATGACTGGTAACAAAAACTATTTTGAAAAGATTATCAAGACAAAAGGAGGAAAAGTAACTTTCGGAGACAACGCTCAGGGAGAAATTGTTGGTATAGGTAATATCATTCTTCTTGGTAAAACTTTGATTTCAAATGTTTTGTTTGTTAAGGTTCTTAAGCACAACCTCATTATCATTAGTCAATTATGTGATTAAGGATACCTTGTGAATTTTAGGAATGATAAATGATTAGTTCACAAGTCCAAGGAAGAGTTTATTCTCTCTACCCAGAGGAAATATAATGTTTAAACTTTGAACTTAGAAGACCTTAGGAGCCAAGACTTACCTTTCCTAAGTGCAATGGAATATCATTCTTCGTTATGGAAAAGAAGACTAGGTCACTGTAACCTTAGAAACTTATGTAAACTCTCTAAGAAGAAACTAGTTAAGGATCTACTGGAGATTAGATTTGATTCTTCTAAAGTTTGTGATCCTTGTCAATATGGAAAGCAACATAAATCTAGTTTTAAATCAATCAGTGAAGTCTCAACAACTGATGTGTTATAGTTGGTGCACATGGATCTTTTTGGTCCAACACAAACTGGAATCACTGGAGGAAAATACTATGTATTTGTTCTAGTTGATAATAACACCAGATTTACATGGGTCTATTTTCTAGCAAGATGTCTGAAGGTTTTTCTTATTTCAAAATTTTTAGATCCCAAGTTAAAAATGAGAAAAAATTTCCTTTTAAAACTATTCATATTTATCATGGAGGAGAATTTCAAAATTCTGATTTTGAAACTTTTTGTAGTAGAAAAGTTATTACTCACAACTTCTCAGCACCTGGAACACCTCAAAAAATGGAGTGGTTGAAAGAAGAAATAGAATTCTTCAAGATATAACTAGAACCATGTTGATTGGGTATTCTGTAGCCAAACATTTTTGGGTTGAAGCTATAAGTACTACTTGTTATACTATAAATCAAGTTTTAATTTGACCATTTCTTAATAAAACTCCTTATGAGTTATGGAATGGTAGAAAACCTATACTTTCCTACTTCAAGTTTTTTGGCTGCAAGGTATTCATCCTGAATACTAAAGATAATTTACACAAATTCACACCAAAATCTGATGAAGAAATTTTCTTAGGCTACTCCACAACTTCTAAGGTTTGTAGAGTTTTCAATAAAAACACTTGTACTGTTGAGGAATCAGTACATGTTAAATTTTATAAAACTAATCCTTTTGTTTTTAAACCATCCCAACCTACATCCTCAGATGTTTTTTCAAAAACTGATTGTCAACCTTTGTTAGAAGATCCTTCTGATAATGAAAATTTTCAAGAAAATATTTCTAAAACATTTACCCCGTAAGACTTTCTACCCTATGTTGATGAACAAGTTCTACAAAACCCAAATTAGGTGTTTCTAAAGAATCATCCCAGTGATAGTATCATTGGTGATTTAAATCAACCAGTAAGGACTAGAAGTTCCTTGAGGAATGAATTAGAACAACTAGCATTTCTTTCCCAATTAGAACCAAAAAGCACTGATGAAGCTTTAGGTGATGATGATTGGATTAAAGTTATGCAAGATGAACTAAATTAATTCGAATGGAATAAAGTCCAGACCTTGGTTGAAAGACCTAAGGAAACTTCTATTATTGGATTAAAGTGGGTCATCAGAAATAAGTGTTATGAGAATGGAGTCATTGTTAGAAATAAAGCTAGACTAGTTGCTAAAGGCTATAATCAGCAAGAGGGAATAGACTATGAAGAAACCTATGCTCCAGTAGTAATACTTGAATCTATTCGTATCTTACTTGCCTTTGCAGCATTCTTCAATTTTAAAATTTTTCAAATGGATGTGAAATGTGATTTTCTTAACAATTATGTCCAAGTGGATGTTTTTGTTGAACAACCTCCTGGCTTTGAAGACACAAAACATCCTGGTCATGTTTTTAGACTTACCAAAGATTTGTATGGACTTAAACAAGCCCCTCAAGCCTGGTATGATAGACTAACAGGATTTTTGCTTCAAAATAACTATGTTAAGGGAAATGCAGATCCAACCCTTTTTATAAAGAAATATAAGAAAAATGTTTTGATTGTTCAAATATATGTTTATGACATCATATTTGGTTCAACTTAGCAATCATTAACTAATTCCTTTTCAAATCTAATGAAAAATGAGTTTGAAATGAGTATGATGGGTGAGTTAACATTTTTCCTTGGTTTTTAAATTTCTAAAAAACCAGAATAAACCTATATATCTCAACATAAGTATATTAAATATCTTCTTAAAAAGTATGGATATGACAACACTAAAAGTATTAGTACTCCCATTGGTACCTTAAACACACTTGATACTGATAAAGCTGGGAAACCAGTGGATCAAACATCTTTTAGAGGGATGATAGGAAGTCTATTATACTTGACAGCTAGTCGTCCAGACTTAATGTTTTCAGTATGCTTATCTACCAGATATCAATACAATCCTATGGAATCTCATTTAAAGGAAGTGAGAAGAATTTTTCTCTACTTAAAGGGAACCATGGATCTAGGATTATTTTATACTTCTTGAAATGATTTTATCTTAAAGAGTTTTTCAGATGCTGACTTTGGTGGGTGTAGAATGGATAGAAAAAGTACATCTAGAACTTTTCATTTCTTAGGATATTCATTAGTTTCTTGGTCATGCAAGAAGAAGCACTCAGTATCACTCTCCACTGAAAAACCTAAAGATATAGCAGTTGGAAGTTGTTGTGCACAAGTGTTGTGGATGCAACACACACTCACAGACTATGGCTTGAGTATTACTAAGACTCATATTTTGTGTGATAACACAAGTGCCATTGTCCTTAGTAAAAATCCTACACATCACTTCGGTGCAAAGCACATAGATATTAGGCATCACTTTCTTAGGGATCACACACAAAAATGAGATATCATTCTTCAGTTTATCGGAACGCAAGATCAACTTGCTGATATATTCAAAAAAATCTTTACCTTCTGATAGATTTGAATACATTAAACAGAAGTTAGGAATGATAACCGTAAGGTATTATCCTTCATTAACTTATTGTTTAAATAATATCTTTATAGTAATAAACTAATTTTCATAGGGGAGAACATTTGTTTGTTACCTTTTCAAAAAAAACGCACTAGAACTTTCGTAATGAAATTTTCGTACTAGAAATTTTGTAATGAAATTTTCATACTGGAACTTTCGTAATGAAATTTTCATACTTAGAATTTTTATAATGAATTTTTAGTACTAAGAATTTTCGTAATGAAATCTTCATACTGAGATTTTTCATAATGAACTCTTTTTTACTGAGTTTTTCATAGTAAGGTTTTCATAGTCAAATTTTCATCAAGAAGAATGTCACCTATTACGAACAATCTTTCTATCCAATCTGAAAGGTATGATTTCCATACTTAAGTTTTTGTAATCATATTTTACTTTCTGGTATTTTCTTATGCGTTTTAAAATTTCTCAGATTCTAGTTTTCTTAAATCCAATTATTTTTCTTAAAACCTCAAAAGATCAGAGTCAAGTTTTCCTTGTGGCTTGTTTCTCAACCGTCATATCAAATCTCAATTAATCTCAATCATTCAATCTACTGTGGAAGCTGAACCGTCATCACAATGCCTATATAAAGGGGACCCCTAAGGGTTGTCTCATAGCGGATATCAAGCTTTTGCATCTCGAAGCTCTATCCTCCTTACTTAAGGCCGCTCTGATCTTTCCCAAGTCTGTTCTGATTTCTTCAGAAGAGTTCAATTCCGAATGTATGTTGAAGCCACTTCTCAAGATATGTCAACTGGGAAGCCCATTTCTAAGTGGTTAGTTTATAGGGACAGGCTAGTGCATCCGAATTTCTACAAGTATGATTATCTTATATCTAATAACATCAAGCTTAATGGCTTGGAGGATGTATGCTTATCAAATCCAGCGAATCAGGATCCGGTTTACTCAGATTTGCTTGTAAAGTTTTACGAGTCTGTTTCCTTCCTTGAGGAAGATGGCATAGATAAGTTTTCTTTCAAGTCTTATGGGAAGACTTAGAAATTATCTTACACCAAGGCTACAAGCTTGTTGGGTCTATCATATGAAGGTGAATCTGAATTTTTCTCACGTAAGCTGCTGGATGAGCAAGGAAGTTTCAATAAAGTCAAGGCTAAGGAATGCCTTGGACTTAAAGATGTTAATACTGCTAAGATTGCTCATCTCTCTTCGAATAATCAGATTATACAGCTGTGGGTACAAGGCTTTTTCGTACCAAGAAGGGGTGATAAGTATAATCTCAAGAAGATTGATATATACATCTTAGATTTTTTGTTAAATCTAAGGAAGTTAAATTTGATGAGGAATGTTTTGATTACAGTTAAGAATATTAAAGAATGGAATCTGAAATCTCAGATTATAATGTATCTAGCCTTACTTTCCAAGCTTATTATTAGGTGTCTTAATTAATTTAAAGTTTCTTGCACTTCCAAGCCAAGAAATTGCAAGGTAATTCTGGTTAGTGATGATACATTGAAGAGGATGAAGATGGCCTTTTCTGTTAAATCCATAGAATTCTATTATTAACCAGAGGAAGAGGTTGAGGAAGCTCATAAAGATCAACAAACTCTGGAACCATCAAAGAAAGATGGGAAGAAAAGGAAATTGAAGGAAGTGGAAGTTGATGAGAAAACACCTAAGTCTAAGGAAACTCAATATGCACCTCCTAAACCCAAGAAACAAAAGGCTTATCCAAATGAGGTGGTTTCCAAGTGGAGGCAAGATAAAAAAAGAAAGAAGGGGTTCCACAATTCGGATTGGACCCTTCTGAGTCTAAGGCCTTGAAAGAGAAAGAGGCTGATGAATTAGAATAGCAATACAAGGAGAAGAAGATGAAGAAAAAGATGTTAGAGGCAGAGATATTTCAATCTCTTCTGAAAGACACTGAAGTAGAATCTAAAAATTTACCCATTCTGAAATCTTTTCTAGTTGAAGGTTTTCCTGAAACTCCGGGTGAGAAGACTTCGGAAAATTCTAAAAAGAAGAAAGCTGGGAAGGAATTTATGCTGAGACTTCAGTAAGTTGTGGAAGAAATCCAGCAAGTAGAGAGCAGTGGTGGCTCTAGTGGTGTAATAAAACAAGTTTAAGACTATCATGAGAAGGATAGTGCTTCCGAGGAATTTTCACTCTGGACTTCCCAAGCCGGATCTTCAAAAATTGTTACACCTAGATTTCAAGAGAAGGGTGAGGAGGAAGTGAACAAGCCTTCTGAGGAAGAAAGTCACAATCATGACTTTACGCAGGCTGAGGATATTGAAGCTGGAGCAGAGAAGGAGAAAGTTGATGAAGATGAGATCATTCAACTTTCAGAAAGTGAGAAAGAAACTCCTGATGAACAGACTGCTTCGAAAGTTGATAAGGGAAAGCAAGTGGTTGTTGACACTCCAATGAAAGATATTATAAGAAGAAAAGAAGCTGGAAGATCATCCAAAAGGAATCTGATTCAGTTAGAGGAAGAACCATCTCGAACCAGAATATCAGATTTGGAGTCATCTATTTTTGGACATGACTTTGTTGAACAGTCCCTAAAGAAGCTGGTGGACATCATTCTGATTTTTTCAGCAATATAATCTAGATTCTAGATGATTCATCATAGCATAAATCAAAAATAGGACTCTGTATCCATGGTGATGGATAGTTGTGCTAAGCTTGAGGCTGATCATAAAAACTTTCTTATCAATTATGATGCTCATAGATTTTCTTGCAAGAAGATAACCAAGTGGTCTAAGAAAGTTTTTCAAGATATGGGATAGCTTGATCAATTCCAAGTAGATGTTAAAGATGCTTTTGATACCGAAGACTCTAAAATCAAGTATCTTACAAATTCTTTTGAGAAGAAGTTAACCATTGAGCAGGATGTTCGGATGCAGGATGTCAAAGATCTGAATGGGAAGCTAAGTTCTCTTGTCCAATACTACAGGGATGAAAAAGATCCTCGGATTCAGTTGGAAGAAATGGTTGTAAAGTAAGATGAAACTCTTAAATCTCAGGCAGTGGCAATGGAGGCTCAAGATGCAAGAATCATTACTATAGAGAAGCAAGTGGAGGAGGACCACAAAGAAATGAAGAAGCTGAAGACAATTGTCAAAATGCTTATGCCCAAGGAAAAAGAAACAAAATAGACCACTCCGATCTTTTGTTGTACTGTGTTCCTTGTACTAGTTCTGTCCAATAGTAATGAAATTTTTGGTTACTTGTATTTTGGTTGGTTTCATGTACTAATATTTCAGGTACTTTATTATCTTTTCTATTCCCTCAATTATTTTTGAAAATCACAATTGGGGATAAGGAAAAAAGAATTACTCAAATGGGGATAAGGGAGAATCTAAAAGGTAGAAGAAAAATTTCTAAGTAAATAAGAACTATCCCTAAGTAAGGGGGAGCTTATCTAAGGGGGAGTTTCTTATTACGAGGTTTTTCATTCTTATGAAAATTAAAATCCTATTCCGGAAATCCAGAATACAATCCTTAGAGTTCCAAAGCCTAAGGGGGAGTTAGTTGTATTCACTATCATCCATAAACAAAGGGAGATAAGATTTAATTTCAAAGTCTAGAAATTTATTCTAAGTCCTTATATTCTTTTTCATAAGGATGTTTGTGATTTCCAAAAAGGGGGAGATTTTTGAGTCAATAAGGCTTTTCTTATGACTTTTCCATTCCTTCTTGTTTTGAAAATCACAAACACCTTATCTTTAAGAAAATTTGTTTTTACCCCTGTTTTACTTCTCTAAGGAAAATTTCCTTCCTTTAGGAAATTTACCTATATCTTGTTTTCATTGTTCATATCAATATTTTTCTTAAGTATAAAAATTGGATTCATATCTATATTCTCATAATCTTATAATACTTAGATATGAAGAATTATGTTTCAGGATCCGAATTATCATTCCGAATTCTGTGATGAATTCTCATTACGAATTCTAACGCAGATTACTCATTACGAATTCTGTGATGAAAATATCATTATGAATTCTGATGACAAATTCTCATTACGAATTCTGATGAAGAATTATCATTACGAATTCTGATGAAGAATTCTCATTAGGAATTCTGATGATGAATTCTCTTTAGGAATTCTAATGATGAATTCTCATTACGAATTCTGATGACGAATTCTCATTACGAATTCTATGATGAATTCTCTTTAGGAATTATATGATGAATTCTCATTATGAATTCTGTTATGAATTCTAATTATAAATTCTGTGATGAATTCTCATTACGAATTCTATGATGAATTCTCATTATGAATTCTATGACGAATTCTCATTACAAATTCTCTGATGAATTCTCATTACAAATTCTCTGATGAATTCTCATTACGAATTCTGTAATGAATTCTCATTACAAATTCCAATGTAGAATTCTCATTACGAATTCTCATTGTGAATTCTTATTACGAATTATGGATACGAAATTTTATGAAGTTCGACTCGGAATTCTTCTGAAAAATAGAATCTGAATATCCTTGTAATATAGACTCTGAATATAATTTTTGGTTTGACTCCGAACTTTTTACTTAGACTCTGATTTGTTAATTTTTTTATAAAACGATGTTGTTCTTTCAGTTACACATGTTTTGTTATAAAATGATGTCATCCATTCTGTTTTTAAATAACCATTTGTTGAGTGACATGATTACAGGTCCCTTTGAAATTTAAGGAAAATATGACCGTTGGAGGAGGGAGCATACCATTGTTACCGAGCCTATAAATAAGAGATCATTTGAAAGATCTCAATAACAAGTTGATCAATCTAGAGACCACACGTTGTTAAGGATATTTCTAGAGAGAGAAGCTTTTTATGCATTGTGCGTACTGAATTTCTCATTCAGATTGTTTCGTGCGACTCTGAATGTTGGTGATTACATTTGACAGCTTCCGGGGATTGGAAGACAGAGGTGCCGACTACCTTGAAGTTCGAGGGCTTCCTTGCTGAGGAAGACAGAGGTTCCAACTACCTTGAAGTTGAGGGATTGCGGGGATATCAAGACAGAGAATCCGATCTTTGTATCGAGGGCTTACCAGGGTGTGGGTAAGACAGACTTTCTTGAAAGTATAAATCAAGGGACCTTTATCCAAGGTTGTTGGATACCCTTCTCTTTGGGTTAAAAGATTTATATCTTGTTACTTGTTTTTGTTACAAGTTTATATTTTCCACTGCATTTTGTATGTTTAAGAAAGTATAAATATATTATACTTCCTTAAAATTGTATACTCTGATTCATTTAGATTTTATACAATTTAAGGTATAATCTCATATTGTTAACTTTGGTTAAGTTTCATTTTCTGGATCCATATTTCCAGAACAGGTTTTTCGAAATCACTTTCCATATTTAAGAAAGTGTATAGAACTAGAAGTTTGTAACTTCATACTTTGTCCCAATATTTCAATTGGTTAGAGGTGTTGTGAATTTTATTAGTTTAACTTTGTTAAACTTGGATCTTTCCTTGTTTAAGGAAATTTTTAAAGTGTACAATTCACCCCCCCCCCTCTTGTATTTTTAGCATCTACATCATTATTTTGATCCTACACTTATTGGTATCGAAGATAGTGCCATCTAAATCTAAGGGTTGTTTTGAATGATGAAATACCTCAGAAATGGCTAGACCAAACCAATCATTTGGGAAATATAGCACCATTGTAGCAAACATATTGATCTCTGGTATAGTCCTTGAATTGTAGAATCACAAGGAAAGACCTCATGTGGTAGTCCAATACGAATCCTAGCAGGTTCTTCAAAAGTGATAGAAGAAATAGGGGAAACAGATATAACATAGGTTTATACAATATGAATGAGGAATAAGAATGAATATGATTAGTGTGTAGTATGTCTATCCCTTATATTATGTTAAATAAACAATAAAAAATGGGTACATGGAATACATTGAAACAAAAATATACTTAATCAAAGAGAAAAATAGGGGTGTATTGGAAAAATATAAGAAGTGCGGGAAGCAACTCCATCATAAGTATCTATGATCTCCCCCCTAATTTTGGGAGGTTGGAGCTACCCCAAATTTCCTATATTATCAATGGTTATAGAATATGGTGGATCGAATATCGAAATATATGCCATGGATATGGTATTAGTATCATTCATTACTAAAGGGACTAGTTCAGAAGCTGGGGGATGTGAGGCATATATCTGGACTAAGGCCATGTGTTTGGAAGTTGGATCGATAAAGGGAACCTTAGATACAGCCTCCATAGGATGGACCTTTCCATGTCAAGCATGCTCCACTAAAAATTCACACTGAGTACCAACATCAGTAATCTATAGAGTAAAATCAATCGATGGAACCATATGTTCTATGGTGGATGTAATAGTAATGGTTTGGTTGTGTGGGTCTAGCGGTGGATAGTGGATTAGTATATGGGGGTGGGTAGAAAAAGGATTCTCCAAGGGATCATTAAAGAGGATCTCTAGGCGCTGTAATACGGATCACTAGTTCTATAAAAGATAATAGAGAGATTTTTGACAAAATCTCAACCACTCTCTAGAAAAAGATTGATGTGGAACTAACTAGGAAGAAGGGGAAACTTCAGTCATAGAGGGGGATACCATAGTCCTATTAGTGGAAACCTCAATCTAAGTGGGGGGAAACCACAATCTTGGTGAGTGGTGGAAGAGATATTAGGGCTACCAGTGCATTAGGAACTGGTACCTCATTGGTGGACTCTATATACTCAAGGCCCGAGTCATAATACTTCCCCACATTTCAAAGTGACCCCATATTTTAGAACATGACAAGATCAATCAACTGAATTTGTCATAATGAGGATAATTTTTTTCAATTAATTGAATTCTCCCAAAGCCTTGTCTAGGTGGGTGAGGAATTTCCCATTGATTAGTGTGTTGTGGTTCCTCCACACATATCCCTCAATTTATAGAAAAAATTGGGGAGAAATGTTCACTGTGGAGACACCCATAGTAGTGGAAAGGATGTGTATTCGATCTGACTTATTTCCCCTTGAGATTTTCCCCACGCCAACCAGGAATGTTCCAAATCATGATGAGAAATCCGTTGAGTGGCCAACCTCAGTTGGTTTCTCTTTATTATACATGGATCATGGAAGCTCATGGTCTCACGGGCAATCTTTTCCCAATTATTTGGGGTTATCATTCTTATTAAGTTCCATCTATAATGCTTGTAAGCTATAGAATCATCAAAATCGATAGATTAAATTCCTAATACAACTCAAAAATCACCTAGAGTAATATCCCACTACTTGCCTCCTAATATAGAGGATACATGGATAATTTCAAGCTAAAAGTTCATCATGAAATTAATAAAGATCTCCCAGTACATCTCCTAATGTACCTAAATAATATAATAAAGGTTTATTCAAACCAGAGCCTCCATAAATTTTTCAACCATGAGGATTTTATGAAGAATAAAAATATTTGGAGTATTATTACTCTACATGATCTTGGTCAACATATGAGTAAAGCATAATTAATTTTGTAGATTCAAAAATTGAAGATAGGGATGCACTAGAAATGGAGTGGTATTATCATGTCAATGGTGTGTGGAATGTGAAGTAAAACCCAATGGGGAGGGCATGTAGGAGGGATCCATAGATGGTGGAAAAGGGGCCCATTCTAGATGCTTGGTAGTGGGATGTTCTACACACTGAGTCACACGCTTGGGAAGAGATTTTCCATATCCCTTAGGTTATACAATGGATATAGGAATGGAAACAGGGAAGGATGAGGGTTTAGAGAAGCGGAGGAGTGGCAGTGGTTTAGGATAATGGGACAGCATTGAGTGGAGGGGACGGGAAGAGTGGAGCAGATTTTTGGGATAAGGTGGACTATCACTATCAACCCTAGATTCATTGGTTAAAATAGGGGATTCATATAATTCATTTAATGAATTTGTAATTTATGACTTGACTAATTATGATTTTATTATATTAAATCTGAGGAAACATATGACATGAATAGTTAATTCATGTGATGAATTAGGATCACCACAATCACTTTTCAAATGGATCTTTATCCCTCATCTAGTAGTTAGGAAACAACCTAATCTCTTCAAATATACTCTAAACTAAGGTAAAATACCTAGGTTTCCCCTCAGTTAGCAATTAATTTAAATTTGAGAGCTGGATATCACTCTAATTATAACATGAATATTAAATACATGACATATATTTCATGAAATGGTTCCTGGTAAATTTTTACTAGTTCTGCATTGAATTTGAAGGATGGTTCCTGGCCTTATTGAATTTCTACCACTCCATAAGGAAAACCCATAATTACTTTGAATGGTCCTAACCATCGGGATTTCAATTTTTTAGGGAACAATTCTAACCATGAATTAAACAAGGATACCTTGTCTCCCAGTGTGAATACCCTTTGAGTGATGCATCATTCATGAAATTATTTTGTTTTTTATTTATAAATTTCAGAATTTTCATAGGTTTCATGTCTTATTTTATCCATCTCATCTAATTTCAACAACCACTACATCTTATCTCTTGGAGAATACCAGTTTATATTTCGGATCACATAGAATGAGTGGTGTTCGAATTCAATAGGTATGTGGAATAGTTTACCATAGATAATTTGAAAGGGCATTGTGAAAATGGGTTTTTTATAAGTATTGTTATATTCCTAGTGTGAATCATCTATTTTAATGCTCCAATCCTTCCAAATACCATTAAATATTTTCTCAATAATTTTTTAAATTTATTGATTATATAGTTCCACATGCCCATTAGTTTATGGGTGGTAATGGGTGTTAGTGTTGTATTAAAATTTATACTTCTCAATCAGTACTTTTATAAAATTATTATTAAAGTTCATCCCCTATTTACTAATGAGTAATTATATAATTCCAAACTAAGAAAAAAATTCTTTGTAAAATTAATTACAACTTTGGTCTTGTTAAAATTGGTAGATCTAGCTTCTACCCACTACAAGATGTAGTCTACACAAACCAAGATATGTAGATTTCCATAGGAATTGGTAAAGAGTCCCATGAAATATATTCCTTGAATATAAAAATTTTTTACTTCAGGTTTAGAGGTCTCTGGTATTCTTTTTCATTTTATGAAGATTCTAGTTAATTGGAACTATCGTAGTTTTTTATTTATTTATTCATATCCTGATGGAGTGTAAGACAAAAAAAATATACTTTGAAGTATTTTAGCAATGTTTCAATCAAACTCACGGTTTCTTAAAGTTATAGAGGCACATAAAAACTATAGAACACTACAAAATTCATCTTCTGGGAGGTATCATCGCATAAATCTATAAAAAAAATTCTTGAATAAAAGTGGCTCATCCCAGTAATACTGAGAAGTATCATCCAAATGAATATCTTCTTTACTGATATAAAAAGTATAGATAAAGTGTCCTTATGGATAAATAGTTTTCTATATTATAATACCATGGTCTATATTTCACATCTATATAAAATAGTGTTTCTTCAAGGAAGTCATCCAAAATTTCAAGCACTTTATGATCTTCAAAAATGGGTATCTAGTGTTTGGATAGGTGATCAGCAATAACATTTTTGGTCCCTTATAGATCATTAAAAAAATATATAATTCTTGAAATTGTAGGATCTATTATTTCAAAAAAATTGACATCATTTTTATTCAGGATATATTTTAATGCTACATGATCCGTGAAAACAACAACTTTAGGGTGAACAAGGTATGATCTAAATTAATCGAATGAAAAAAACCATTTTAAGAAGAACTTCCTATGTAGTTGTATATTTTTTTTAAGCATCATTGAGTATCTAGTTGGAAAAGTGGATAGGTAAAAAAATATAACCAAGTCACTATCCTAAAAAATCCCCCACAACAAGGTCACTCACATCACACATCAATTTTTATTCTTTTTTCCAGTTTAGTGAGCCAATAATAAGTGCAACCACCATGTTGTTTTTCAAATAATTAAAGGCTTGAAAAACTAATTATAGTATTTTAATGGTAAAAATTTGGAAATCATGTGTGTTAGTGGTTAGGATATTTAAAAAATTATAAACAAATGTTAAAACTCTACATGGACAAGAAAGATTTTGATTCATTTCACAAAAATAATCTATAATAAATCACTAATGAATTTTATCTTTGTTGGATAATTTTATATGTCATTATACAATACCTTATTTCCATGTACAATTCCTACTTACACTATAAGTTTAAATTTTTCCAAATTTAACATAAGTTAATTTTCTTCACATTTTTTAATCACATGTTCTAAATTACTTAAACATACCTCAAAATATCACTCATAAATGGGAAAATCATCTAAAAATATCCATAAAATCCTCTGAAATATCATGAATGATATGTTTCATGCATAAATAGAATTTCATCAATGCATTAGACATTCTAAAATACATTCATCAATAGGAAAACATTCCAAATAGACATGTCAATGTTTTCTTTGAATGATAAGTCAAGTCAACAAGGAATTGATTGTACCCTAAATACTCATAAAATAAGCAATAGAATTTTTTCCCTACTAATTTATCCAACATGTGATCCATAAATGGGAGATGAAAATGGTCAATATCATTCACTATATTTGGGTGCCTATAATCAACAATGACTGACCATCTAGAAATGGTTTGAGTTGGAATTAATTTATCTCTGGTATTTTTTATTACTATAAGGCCTACCATCTTTGGAACCACTTATATAATTCTCTCCCATTAAATATATAATAAGGGAAAAATGATTACAACTTCCAAAAGTTTTAGAATTTCCTTCTTAACCACCTATTTTATAGGTGCTTGAGTCACCTTTGGGGTTGTTGTTTTGGTTTGGATCATTTTCTAGTCAAGTTGTGTGAGTAAAGATCATGGGGATGATTCTATTGATATGATCCACACTCTTAGATATTAAATTATTATTCATATTAAGGATATTTAATAGTTATTATTCTTTTTATTTATTCAGGTTTGATTTTATGATGATTGGAATTGTGTCTTTAGACTCTAAGAATGTGTATTTAAGCATTCTTGGCAGAGGCTTTCATTCCAACATTGGTGGATTAATGATTGGAGGTGTGAACTCTGGGAAGGAGTCTCTCATTAGAGGTTTGGTGAATTAAGGATCATCATAGTAACTACTATCCTCTTTTCTAGGGGACTATGTCTCCCTCTCATCTTCAAGATCTATAATATCATCATATTTTTAGCAAGAAAAATGGTTTGACACTCAAGTGAATATTCACTTTTCTGGGTATCTTTTACCATATGAAAGAATACATGTTATTTTCCAACTTAGAAGATAAGTATCCCTTGGAACATATTGAGTAATTACTTAATGGTCCTAATAAATGGACATCCTAAAATGATAGGGACATCACCCTCACCCTCCATGTCAAGAATAATATAATCAATAAGAAAGATAAACTTTCTGACCATAACTAAAACATCTCACATAAGCCCCAGAGGATACTTGATAGATTTATTAGTAAGATGTAGTAATGCCATTACTTTATTAAGGAAATCATTTCTTATTCTACTGAATATTCTCATAGGCATGAGATTAATTCTTTAATTTAGATCGCATAATGTTTTCCTAAAATTTTATGTCCCAATGGTGCATGGGATTGGGAAATTTTTTGGGTCTCTCAAATTGGGTAGGAATTTTTTATTGTACAACTATAGATATTTATTTATTCAAGGAGATAACACCCAAGTCTTCTATTTTTATTTTTCTTGGAAAGAAAATTATTTAATAATTTTTCATAAATTGGAATATGGGAAATGGATTCAATGAATGGAATATTGACGTGAAGTTGTTTAAAAATTTCCAAAAATATATTATCTAGTGATTTTATCTTCCCTTATTGAATCCTATTTGGAAATTCAAGGTGTTTTTGTATTATGGAGGTTCTATATATGTATCATCATTAATTGATTGGTCTGGTTCATCAACTTTAAATAATTTTTGTATTTCTAGATTTTTTTCTCTAGTATTGTTCATACTTTAATTATTTTATTTTTGATTGTTATCTCATTTTTCTTTGGATTATCTTTCCTTTTCTCAACACCTTTACAAGGTTGTTAAAAACATAGAAATTTTTTCACTTCTAAGGAGCACGCCCTTGGCCTCCCCTCATGGATGATTCTTGGTGATACCTGGAAGTGTATCTAGTAGTCAATATGATAGATTTTAAGAGATTTTTCTAAATTGATACTCAAGATTGCAGAGATAGAATCATTGATTCGGTATTTTGGATTCTTGAATATTCATTCACTAGTATACATATTATACAAACATGGAGATCATGTTTTCTAGGTTATATTTAGGAGGTTTGAGATTTTTTGGTTGTCTAGGTAGAGTTTTTTGATTATATTGTTATTATAGTGTAAAACAATGATCTTTAGGGTGTGGATGTGGTTATTTGGGAAAAAAATTGGTCGAGGATCATGGGTTTGTTGTTAGTAACTACATGGTACCGGAATTCTTGGTTGTAGGTGAACATTACTTTATTGATAATAACCCTGACTGGTCTATTTCTACTATCAAGTAGGTCATTACCATAATTAAGGTTACTGGTAATGTTGTGGTTATTGATTTTAATTCACATAATTATGGTCTGGAGTTTGGTTTTAATCTATTAATACTTTAATGTATTAATATGGGTGTGGGCCTCTACATATATTTCATGACTAGATTTATATAATAGGTTTAAGTGATGTTGTGTGTGCTTAGGAAAACTAAAACATTTCTAGTTTTTTAGTGATAAATTTAACCTGGTCTATAAGGTGGGTTCTTTCCTCTAAATGGTGCAATAGATACCTCGTAAGTCCTCAATCTCATTTCCCTAGGTTGGCTTTGTGTGACATTTCATCAAGAAGAGCTCTTCCTAATTCTAGTGTTATCAAAATTTATCTATCATGAGTGGTAGAATCCACCATGGAACAGGTTGTAGGATATAATCCATGGTAACAAAATTAGTTTCAACCATATGTTAAGTATGTGGTGTGGACACTTTTTTGTTAACTCCTTAAATTAGTCGCATGCCTCCTAAATTGATTTTTGTTCTACCTGGGTGAAATTTTAGAAATCGTTTAGCAAATTTTTGTTTTGTAAGGGAAGAAAGTATTTATCTAGGATTTTTTTTAGTAAGATCATCCCTAGTAGTAATTGATTCAACCGCATGACTTTTCAACCAATATTTTGATATGACTTTTAAGTATAATGAGAATACCTAAAGTTGAATGGCATATAAAGATACACCTTGTTTCCTAAAGCTTTTTCATAATTCAAGATAGTTGGAAATGTTCCCATATAGATCCTCACTTTCAATTCCACTAAACATTCCTATATTATGAATCATATAGATTAGGCCAGGTTTTATTTCAAAGGTATGTTCCTGTATGGGAGTGAGGATAATGATCGGTGCAGCACCACTAATGGATGAGATCCATAATCCACAATGCTTCACTCCATCAATAGTGGTTTCTCTCTCTACTATTCAAGTGTAATGAACTGAGCATTCTATGGAATTATGGGATCAATATTATTTCCCCCAAACTTGGTTGAGAAATTTCATGTGAACAATATTAACTACCACAAAAATATTTTATTTTATTTTAAAACACTTTTAGGGATGAGTGAGAACCCTCACAGAATTACACCATCTCAAAAAAGATCACACCAACAATATATACACCACAAACACACCACCCAATTACCACAACAAATCAATCCCCATATGATATCACAGAACCATTAAAAAGGAAATTAATCCTATTAGAAACTTTATCCCTATATAAATACCATTACAAGCTACTTACCTTTGTTTTCAGGTCCTCATTGATCAATTCCTCAAAGTGGTACGCAATCTCATCCCATGTTTGTATAAATTTATCCACATTAATTTTCCTATCATTGAAGCCTCTTGTGAAAATGAGTTCTTATTTATTGAACAACCTTCTCTTCTCATCATTGGTGTATGCTAGAAGCAGCCTCTCAACTATCCTTTCTTCATCTTCTTCGGAGGCCTTAATCAGCATGGATTCCTCCAAATTATCTTCCCCAGTGTTCATGATTATATCCCCTTCATTTCCACTATTTTCTAATTCACCATCACTAACCTTGAGTTTTCATTTACAAGCTAAACTTATCCCCATTTTTTTGGTAAATAAGGAGCAATCCATCCTTAATTTATTTTTTCCATTAGTCACGATGGAACTACCAAAATCACGGTTTCTTTTTTCTCTTTCTTTCATCTCAGGTATTAAATTTATCTACTATATATTTCCTCTGTACTATCCCCTAATAAAAAACCATAATTTTTGTCATCTATATATAAATCATATGTTCCTTTTTTCTCATTGGGTTTCTCCACATATGCAGAAACACTTTGTTCCTAAGTCTTCCCCTCTATTTCTAGTCCCTTAAATCGACTGTCAAGATTAATATTTCTTCCAAACCTCTATTCAACCATTTCACCCTTAATTTCAACCTCTTACCTACTGCAATAGTATGAGACACTCTCACCATACTTCTGAATCAAAACCACTATAGAAGGTTCACATGTATCCCTAAAATTGTCTTCATGAGAGGAGCGCCTTATGCTATTATTCAAGACATCGAGTTCCCCCTCAATCCCTATTGTATTGAATTGAACCTATCTAGAAAAATTACATTTACCCAAATCCCTATTCAATAGATAAAATATATCAAAAAATCCTATTTAACCATGTTTCTTACATATTTCTGGATGATAATAAAAATATCCTCCACATCAGTCCCTATTTGATCCTCCTCAGAAGAATCACACAATACCTCACCATTCAGGGGATTAATCCCTTTTTTACATGCAACCTATATGGGATACAAATTTCCCAAGGTTCCTCGTAGGGGGATCTCTAAATAATTCATAGAAATTTCTTATCAGAAACTACCAGAGTCATGACCAATATGTTTTTATAACAAACAAAATGAAACCCATGATTCATAATAAAATTTTTGATTCTAGTGTAACTCACCTTCTATCACAATGCTTATAAGATCCCTCAATCTCTTGGAGACATAAACATCGATACAGATCCTCAGAGTAATGGGGTGGCATACATCTCAGGTATGTTGGTTAGAGTAGACGACCTAGTTCACCATGTGGGTGATCAAATGAAGGATTTCTGGATTCTTAACCAATAAGGTGAGGCCAGGAAGAGAGATCCATTTCACCATAATGGGTGTATCCTGATTCAAATGATCATTGAAATAGGGAACATTTAAAACCTAATACAATTTGTAGAACATTCTCCCAGGTGGAAATTAGGTTATCTTATGATGCGAATCTGATCAAAAAATGCCTCAGGTCCAAAAGAAATATAATATCCCACAATTATAACTTCAAGGAATCAAACATCAACCTATAAAAGGTGTCCATGGAGGGTATTTTCTAAAAACATTTGCCCAAAAAAGTCAGATTCAGCATCACAGAGGCCTACATGAACTTCAGGGAATAAATTGAAACCATGGGGAATCCATCTTTCCATGGTTGAACCTTTGGTTAGACATCAATTTCCAGGAATCTAGAGGGGACAGAAGGGTTGGTAAAGGGGTAAAAAGGTGTATAAATAGGAGAAGAAGTGGGTGGAGGGGAACCCACAACCCCCCCCCCCCCCCCCGCCATAAAGGTTTGAGGAGAGTGGGTAGCTCAACCAAGCCATAGGATATCGATGGTAGTAGGGATAGTGGGTAAATCTTGGTAAATACGGACCATGAACAAGTTTTTCTTGATTGATGATTTGAAAGAATGAGGTTCTTGATGTACTAGGATCCTTGAATTAGTCTCGAGTTCCTCTCTCATGAAATAGTATCTTAGAATGGATGACGCAATAAATCCTTGTGATAAAACTCTTAAAAATAAATGAGAAAGTAAGAGGATATGGTGAAATACTAGGTTCAAATAAGAGGTCACAGTTACCGAAGAAATTACCTGACAATGGTGCCGGAATTTGATGTGCATGTATGACATTGTTAATTCCACACAAGTTGATCAAATTAGAAATTTTTGTTTTATCCCAACTAACACTATTGATAAGGCTTACAGGATAGTGTAAATATGGGGTCAAACCCATAGGAAGGTGATGGAAATATGTGTGACCTAAGTATTGAAAGCTATATTGGATTACTCATGCATATTCGATGAAGTTGGATTTAACTGAAAAATTTAATGAACTGTTAGTTGATTAAATAAGTGTTTAGGAAACAATTTTGGGGAGATTATTCTGATTATATACCTAAGTATAACATGGTAGGGTCTTATATATTAGGTTGAAAATATATTCAAGGTCACCAATTAGAATTTTTCAAACAAATTGGAATAACCCAAATTGAAAACAACACTTTGGTGTTGAGGTGGTTTTCAACTTTGGTTCATGAAGCAAAACTTAAAAAGTAGAAAAAAAATATTGGTCCAAACATGAATTATTCAAATTAAGACAGGGTCCTCCTCTTGAAATCCCATGGATCTAGATCATGAAAGGGGATGAAATGAAATATAATTCCTAACCCAATTTCTAGATAATGGATTACCCAACTTGATTTAAAGATTTATTTTAAGAGCCACTACCCCTACTCTCAATACCTATCCCTAGGAAAATTATCAGGGCATGGTAATAGCATAATTATACATATGAAGAAGTAGTGTAATTGATATTATCATCAAAGTATAGATAATCTAAAAGAAAATAATTGAAACTAAGAAACATACTTGAATGAAAAGAATCATGAAACATAGAAATTGGATTTGAAAGAAACAAGTGTTTTAGAACAACGAAGGATAGTGAAAAGCATCCTTTATATGAGTTCACACCAACAAAAGGAATAATAAACGAAGGAAAATGAGATAAAACTGAAATTATAACATAATATGGTGTAACTCATAGGTGAATGGAATTAAATTGGTAGGATAAACTCATCACATAAATGGTATTAACATTGTGATTTGGTATGGAATCATTGACGTCCTGTGCATTTTATGTCATTAATTTCCCTTTTATACCATGAATGAGGAAAATTAGGTCTTTTATGGTTTATATAACCCATGATTCGTAGCTTAAATTCTGTTAATGGGATATTTGAGGATTCATGGAAGGTTGAACAGAAGAAGAAGCTGAGAATTTCATTACATGAATGTATTTCACTTCATGATTTTTCTCAATCCTAGAAATTTATGACCTGTATTGGTTTCATATCTCAGTTATTTGTCTTGAAATCTTCTGTTCAATGGTAATACACATTTTGAATCAGTATTCATAATGTGAATCATTTGTAATTTCATAAATTTTATATTCCCACATGTTTTAGAAGATGATATCCAATTTCCTATAACAATCAACCATATATTGAATTATCAAAGTGTAAAACATGTATAAAGATCAATTAATTGAATTGGATATATATATATGAATTTATAATATCATGAACCAACCAGATTTTGGAATATATGTGTATTCAACATCTATTGTTTATTTTTAATAGGTGAAAGGAAGAGATTCTATCCAGGTTTGACCTCATTTATGAATGGTTATAAAACCATGATACAGATGACTAACTTGAAACCTTTTGTGGGTATTCATATCTATTTTCGTAGGTACCAATCAAATTATAGGGTAAGAAAAATTTATTATGAACAATTTCTATCTCAGAGAGGATTTATAATCGATTGGGGCCCCATCGTTTAGGCATTTTGGGTTTGTTGATTCTATGTTTTATAATACATTCCAATTTTGAGGTGTTTTGGGGAAAATGTTTTTTTGATTAGCTTTTCTATCATTTTTGAGTGGGTATATTTGGAATTGGAAATAGATACCCCCATTTTTAACTATTTTGGTTGAGATTTTGGGCTATTGGGACCAACACTTCATGGAACTTAGTTCTATTAATCTATTTATAGTGGTAGGGTTGGGTTGGACTTTAGTTTTGGAATCACTGATACTCAATGATGGAGAGAGATTTATGACTTTACCTTCTCAATAATAAGAAGCATTAGGGGATTTTTTGTGTATAAAGAAACGTGGTGGGGAGAATTTGGACAACCAATGGGTCACTGGTCTACATTTATAATGATTTTTATATTTATTCTATGTTTTTCTAGAGTTTATAGGATTTTAGGGACAAGAAAATTGAATTTTAGGAAAAACCAAGTGTTAGGAATAGATCGCGTTCCAAACCATGAATGTGGGGATGAGGGATTCCGAATTAATTTTTCATGGTATTTTCAAGAGTAATCCAGTCATGTGTAGCCTTTAGAAAATCGTGAGAATCAAATCAATGATGTGGGTTGACCCACATAGTTGACTGGTGGTTTGGAAAACTGTTTGTCCAAACATTATGTATTGTGAGTTTTAAAAATAGAAAATTACATTTATTCCCCTATTTATTTTTTGACACTCATATTCTCTCATCTCCTCCCATCATTTAAACCATCCCCCCACCACAAAGCCTTCTTACCCCTTGTTCCTTGGTGTTTCACTTTTTAACCATGGGTAAAGTTCACAAGGTAAGGCCAAGTTTTCTTTGATTTCCCTATCCTTTCTTACTTTTCATCCATGTTATTATATTTCCATCTTTCCCTAATAATCATAATGTCTAATGAGGAAAAAATATAGGGTCTAGGTTATGGTTTTGATGATTTAATTTAATTTTTAAGTTATTGAGGATTCCTCTTCTCCCCTCCTTGTGATATTTTTTGAAGGAGACAATGTTTTAGCACTTTTGAGGTTGGTGTCTCTATATAACAAGATTTTTCCTTTGTCCCACCTTTTTTCTTGAGTTTTTTCATTGGTTTTTTCTATAATATATGTTATAAAACACTTTTTGAGGGCTATTATGGGTGTTTTTGGTATGAATTTATTTGGTGTTGGCACAAATTATGTATTCAATGCATTTCCTTAAAAATATATTCTATGATTATATTTATTTGATAAAATTCATCAATGTGAACATTAACTCTAAATTTATTTTAAAAATGTATTTTTAAAGATTATTTTGGTTGGATTTTGATTTCTTAAATTTGGTATATATATATATATATATATATATATATATTAGACGTGAATATGATTTGAACATGGGAGACCTTGGGTGTGTGGTTTTTTTATTGGGTTTCCCTAGCCATAGGAATGAGCACGATAGGGTCATTTATTGAGATTCCTTGAAATTACCTAGGTTATATTACTTATTTTGGACCACAGAGTCCAACCAATGTTCCAAGTGTGAGTCCTAAACACCTTGAGCTCGCATGTTAGAGATCTTATATGTTTCACATATACTGTGAGCTTATTCTGAAATTCCATTTCTTATTTCCCCTATGTTGATAAATTGTGATCGTGTGGGTTACCTCTTTCTATCCTTAATTATATTTTTTTATTTTTATATCAATGTTATTCTTCATAATGGATTTTTTTATGAAAAACCAAAAGATTTTAAAAATGGTTTTAATGTAATGATTTTCAAACTAATTTTTTTTTAACTTGAACTGAGTGTTTTCACTATAAAAAGTGGTTTTTAGATTCATGGTGGTATCCAACTTGGATATTACTCACACCTTTAATATTTCATTGGGTATATGAATACTTTGTTTTTTCTAACATAATTAAATGTAAAGGGGATTCTTCTCATAGTATTGATTCATGATGATTGTGTCACCTTCCTTGATATGATTTTGGGGGTGGCCAAAGGTTATATGAAGATAGAATGATCAGGTATTTGGAAATCCTACACATTTTGTATTTTAGGTATTTTTTTCTATGTATTAGCCCATTTATCCTGGAATATATTTTTACTCCCATGTTACTTATATTTTTTTTAATTTCCCATTTCAACTAAATTTTGATACTTTATATGGATTATTATAATGTTGATACAACTTATACACTATTTGGAATTATTTATATTAATATAAATGTTTATTTCAGGGTGTGGATGTCTAACATTTGGATGGTTCATGCTGAATTATTTACTAGAATACTTTTAATGTTTTATTATATTCTAATGGAGAAGCCATTTCCACTAAGTCAGTACTGATACCCTAGCGGTAGTCATCGGCCCAAGGTGGTCAGAAACATGATTTGGGCCCTATGATGGGATGACCAAGATTATGTGGTAGGTTGGCCCAGGTTGGTTTGTAATATGGAAATCCAATTCAGGTATTAAAATTCCTAGATAAATTTAAAATGTATGGATTAACAAATTTGGACTCCTCCTTGTCAACATTGGTTAGAGGCATTTTCCTTGACACATGTTTAACCATGGTGGTTGTATGGAAAACCTAAATGATGATTTTCCACTTAGGGATCCAACCCATGTATATAAAAGTAATTCCATGAAAATATATCTCAACACTACTTAATAAAGGAGATGTAATTATCCTATTATTTAGGAGTTATGGAGATACTAATCAATGAAGGCCACAAATCTTTCTTTGTACCTAGATTTACGTATTTGAGTTCATCAATGATGGACAAGACACCTTACTCAAATTATATAGAAGCATCCCTCATTTATTCCTCTTACACTTCATTAGTGTTGAGAGTAGAGGATGAATTGACACTGTGAGATTTAGGAGATAATATAGTGTCATTATTACTTCTATTAGAAACACATCCTTCTTTGGGATGACTAGGTTTTTCTGGTTTAGTTAACTGACCGCGTTGTCATGACACATCAAATTGATTGTGTTTTTAAGGTCGATTTATATTCTAGGGTAGACCCTAGTTCGTCTCTCAAGGAGCATTGTTACGTTTAGAGTATGTATTTTTAATAAAAATGACTAAGAGAGGGGGTGTTTTTGAAAAGAGTTTAAAATAATGACTTAGTTGAAATAACATAAAAGTTGAGTGAACTAGTGGATTTTGAAAAAAAATGAGATAAAAGGGTCGATGTGATTTCACTACACACATATCAAGTTCATTGTTCATAAATATTCATCTTAGATTTAGAGTAATTCTTTGGTTGGAGTTAATTGGAATCCCGATTAATTCCTAAGCTTTCATTTCAATGCTTTAAGGACCAAACCTTGACGTAAAAATCGTATTGTCAAGGTCCAGTACTTATGCATGGAATAAGAGATTCCAAATCAGATTGAAATCTCAATAAGGTGGGTATGAAAAGGATTCTTGTGATGTTCAATCGGAACAAAACAAGTCACGCACTCAAAACCTCACACCGATCGGTTAGAAATTAAGAGCATAACACTCACATGCATCAAATCAAGAATTCAAATCTAAAATAAAATAAGATACATGGAATGAAATGTTTAAACACCCAAATTACTCCAAACCAGCAGCTATTGTATGCATCGGAACTCCCTTGACATGTGTATAGCTCCCTCACAGCGAACACCTACCATTTAGCCCGACATCGAGAGGAGGAGGAAGCTCGAGTGGATCTCCTTCTTAATCCTTGGTCCCTCTATGAGGATAGGGGCCTCCAGAACTTCTTTTATGGTGAGAGGACTCCCTTGGGTATCCAAAATGGTAGAGTGTGTCTTCTTCTTAGAACTTTCAAATGAGGTTCCCTTGGTGTCCTTTTATAGCCAAATTGCTAAGTGGTTTTGAGCACCCAGTTTTGGTGATACCAATTGAGTCTCAGTTTTGGGTTGGTATATTGCATTATCTAGACTTGGAAAAAAGATAAAAGATGTTTCTTGAGGTCTTCACTATCACCATGTAAAATTTGGTGTCCATTTAACATCTATAAATAGAGATATAGTCATAAAACCTAACCAAACTCTTGACTTCGTGCAGATTCTGTCCCCAGGACAGAATGGTTCGGATGGGCCACCAGATGAACGAATTGGCCTTCAGTTATTTGAGATGAATTGTATCCCATGAAGTTTTGGAGAGTCCCACAAAATTTCAGCCCATTTTCATTCACTTATTTCGCGAACTGTTCAAAACAGTGGACAGGTGTCCTTGGGATCCGTGCAATTGTGTCCCATTTTCCTTCTAGATCATCTTTAGGGCCTCCAAATCACCTCCTCTTGCAATCAAATCCTCAAAAAAAGTAACAATACCCATTTTAACAGTGATAAATACAAAATTAATGATTCAAATATGGAATTAAATTTGGTATTATTTTTATAATATTCAATACAAAACTAGTTTACCACAGTAGTGTAGGGATGAAAATGAAACAGTGAATCGTGGTGCGATCACACCCCCACACCTAAACATTTTCCCTCCTGGGCAAAGTGATATTTCCAAAAAAATTGAATGGATATATTCCCAAATTCATGAAGATTTAACATTCAATGAAAATTTAAAGTTTGAAAGGAATGTGATCAAGGAAAAAATCACACCATGGAGTTATTCTCAATGATCATGCAAAAATGTGTCTCATAAATTGTATCAGCATGAAATTCAGGGAGATTAATGATACCAATTTGAGAAAGTAATCCTAAAGTTCACAATTTCACTAAATCTACCTGTGTGTGTGTGACAACCAATTCATGCTATTCTACCCACTTTCTATCCAGTAAATATAGGTTATTTTAATATTTTTCTAATTAAATGATTATGTCCACCAAACTTGTCCTATACCCTTTGGAATCAAATTTCAAGACCCACTCACTTAAGCATTCCTGGAAGTCAAACCTTAAGCTATTGACCTAGATATCCCCATATGATGTACATTTCATCACTCCCCTCATTTTTTTGAAATGTTGTGCATGGAAGAAATCTCACACCCTTCTCTCAACCCTTGTTTGATCCCCTCATGACACTAATTGTAATAGTTATAATAAGATCAAAAGTCAAGTAAGAGTAGTTTTTGACCTTCCCAAGATACAACTTTTTTTTGACGGTGTACAACAGTCAGATAACGGGTACACACGCATAGGTGAATCTGGTACAGTAATGAAAAAGATCGGATAAGGAACGAACGTATGGAAAAAAAATTTGGAAAACAGATAAATACTAACCTAAATTATATTTACCTTCTATTTAGAAAGTAAAAATCACACTTCTTGGTTGGGTGCAAAAATGTGTGGATAAATTAAGTGCCACAATTTTCCTTTTAACTACTCACGTAAAGGGTACTATTTTTCTCAAAGTTTTCAAAATGATACAACCATTTATATTATCGACAAACAACTAATATCCAAGAGAAATTCACACCACAATGTTAAATTCAATCTAAAACACATATTCCATCAGTTATTTTTTTGTTTTTTTTTTGAAAATGTTAAAACAACAAAAAATAGGTAAATTCCTCATGCATTTTCAGTAACTTTCATGATTCAATTTAGGGGGAATCTTTTTCCATGATAAAATTAGAATTTCATCACAAAATTAAGGGGTGGAACGGGGGAAGGGGGAAGTCACAATACCATTCAGCAAGAAAAAAGAAAAAGAAAGAAAAAAATGATGAAAATTCCTAACTAACCCAGGAATGTACCCATCCCCCCACACCTAGAGTATACAATGTCCTCACTGTAGTAAAAGAGAATGTGGGAAGGAAGGATAAAACCTGGTGGATGTCATTCATAGTTTGCTTCTTGAACTTGGAGTTCCTCCATTAGGGACTCCAGAATGGATTCATGAAAGTGATTCAGCCGCTGCCCATTGACAGTGAAGGTTTGCTTGGTTTCTTCATTTTGAACCAGAACAACACCAAATGGAGAGACATTAGTAAAAATGTATGGTCTAAACCAGTAGGAATGAAGCTTACCAGGATGCAATTTCATCCTTTCATTGTATAGGAGGACCTTCTTCCCAATTTGGAACTCTCGATAAAGGATAAGGCGGTCGTGGGCAGCCTTGGTTCGCTCCTTATAAATCCAGGATTTCTCATAAGAATCTCTACGCATTTCTTCCAGCTTTTGTATCTGTAACTTCTTTTGATAACCTGCACTAGAAAGGTTAGAATTTCATTTTTTAATGGCCCAGTAGACCCAGTTCTCAATCTCAACAGGGAGATGACAACTCTTTCCAAAAAAAAGCCTATAAGGCGACATTCCAATGGGAGTTTTAAAAGCGGTACGGTAAGCCCATAATGAATCATCGAGTCTAAGACTCCAATCTTTCTTGTTGGGTTGGACCATTTTTTCAAGAATTTGTTTTACCTCTCTATTTGACACCTCGGCTTGACCATTAGTCTGTGGGTGATACACAGTAGATACTAAAGGACCGACCCCATACCGACGCAAAAGTAATTACATTGTTCGGTTGCATAAATGAGAACCCTGGTCACTGATGATGAACCTAGGTAATCCAAACCTACAAAAGATCTGAGTTCTCAAAAATTATACAACTGTTTTGGAATCATCTGTCCTTGTGGCCCGTGCCTCTACCCATTTTGATACGTAATCAACGGCCAAAAGAATGTACAAGTTTCCAAAAGAATTGGGAAATGACCCCATAAATTCAATGCCCCAAACATCAAAAATGTCATGAAAGAGCAAGGGTTGTTGTGGCATTTCATTCCTTTTAGAGACATTCCCCTTCTTTGACAATGAGGACAAGATTTAAAAAATTCATGGGCATCCTGAAAAAGTGTTGGCCAAAAGAGACCAGAATCAAGAACTTTGTGAGCAGTCCATTGGGGACCAAAGTGGCCCCCATAAGCAAGAATGTGGCAGAATATAAGGACAGACTGAAAATCGCTATCAGGAACACAACGCCTACGGACCTGATCTCTACATGTGTGCCAAAGGTAGGGGTCATCCCAAATATACCAACGAGACTCATGTTTTAGATGACTGGCTCAGTTTTTGTTGAAATCAGTAGGAATGAAAGATGATACCAAATAATTTACAATTTCAGCATACCAAGGAATAGAATATTGCACTTTGTACAATTTCTCATCAGGAAACATGTCATTAATGGGAATACAGGGGGATGAGACAATGTTTGAGGATGGGAGGATCCTACTGATATGTTCTGCCACCACATTCTCTGCTCCTTTTTTATCTCTAATTTCTAGATTGAATTCCTGAAGGAGGAGCATCCAGCAAATGAGACGTGGTTTGGCTTCCAGTTTCTTTAGGAGATACTGGAGGGTTGCATGGTCTGACAAAATGATTACTTTGGACCCTAGAAGATACGACCTGAATTTATCCAAGGCAAACACAATGGAAAGAAATTATTTTTCAGTGGTGGTGTAGTTTGCTTGGGCAGGGTCCAAAGTACGTGAGACATAGGCAATGACATGTGGAGCTCGATCGACCCTTTGTGATAAGACTGCCCCAACTGTATAGTTAGAGGCGTCACACATGAGCTCAAATGGTAAATCCCACCGAGGTGGTTGGATTACTGGGGGTGATGTGAGACTCCATTTTAATTTATTAAAAGCTTCTTCACATTCCTTATAAAAAACAAATTCCTTTTCTTTTTGGAGTAAGAGGGAGAGGGGGAGTGCAATTTTACTAAAGTCACGAATGAAATGTCGGTAAAATTCAGTATGACCTCGTAAAGACCGCACATCATGTACATTTTTAGGGAATGGTAGGGAGGAAATGACATCCACTTTTGATTTATCTACTTGGATACCATCCCCAGAAATGACATGTCCCAAAACTATACCTTGTCGCACCATGAAATGGCATTTCTCATAATTTAATACAAGATTATTTTCAATACAACGACGTAGGACAGAACCAAGACTACTTAAACATTCATCAAAAGAGGATCCATAAATAGTAAAATCATCCATGAAAACTTCCATGAAATTATCCAGGTAATCCAAAAAAATACTAACCATACATCGCTGGAAAGTACCCGGAGCATTGCATAGGCCAAATGGAATCCTTCTCTAGGAAAATGTGCCAAAGGGGCAAGTGAAGGTTGCCTTTTCCTGATCCTCGGGGGAAATATGGTTATGAAAGTATCCAGAATACCCATCAAGAAAACAGTAATGGGACTTCCCTGCTAGCCTCTCTAGCATTTGATCAATGAATGGAAAAGGGAAATGGTCCTTCCTAGTGGGTTGGTTTAGTCAGCGATAATCTATACAGACACGCCAACTATTATGCACATGAGTTGGAACCAATTCATTGTTTTCATTTTTAATTACTGTTAGGCTAGTTTTTTTAGGAACTACTTGAATGGGACTGGCCCATTGGCTGTCAGAGATGGGGAAAATGATTCCAGCAGCCAATAATTTCATTAATTCCTTTTTAACTACTTCTAAGAGGTTTGGGTTCAGTTGACATTGTGCCTGCCTCACTGGTTTAGCCTCATCAGTTAATAAAATATGATGTGTACAAATTGATGGGATAATACCAGGAATGTCCGCAAGTGTCCATCCCATTGCTTGTTTATACTCCCTCAAAAGTTCAAACGGTCTCCATTCATGCTCAGGAGGGAGTGAACTAGCAATGATGACGGGTAACTTGTTTCCATTCTCAAGATATGAATATTTTAAATCTTGAGGCAGTTGATTTAGTTCCAATTAAGGTGTATTTTGTATTGATGGGAGTATGTGTGAAAGTGAGAGGTCACTAATCTCATCAAACTGCTCAATGGTATCATCCTCAGATGAGGAATTAGCTTTTACAAGCATAGTAGTATCATCGATGGTCATGTTATTCTCCGTGTTTAAGAAATTATCAATTAATAAACATGCATGACACTTTTATAGACCACTACAAAAATCAACACATGATTCATTACCAAGAATTTCAATCAAAGAGGAAACTTCAGAAAGGGGATCAGGGGAAACAAATGAAGTGATTTTAGGGGAAGGGATTACATCAATTGAATTTACCGAGAGAGAGGAATGTTCTTTTGAGGGGTGCTTCATGGAATCAATTATGTTGAAATGGACTATGTCACCACCAAATTCCATAGATAATGTACCATTATGGAAATTAATTATGGCTTTGGTGGTTTTCAAGAAAGGTCTCCCCAATATAATTGGGGCGTGTCCATTCATCCTATCATCTTCCATTTTTAGCACATAAAAATAAGCAGAAAATATTAAATTTTGAACCCTCACAAGAACATCCTCTAACACACCAAAAGGGTGTGTCATACTCTGATTTTCTAGCTGAACAACTATTCCTTTGGGATTTAGTTCGCCGACCTGCAAAGAAGAGTAAATAGAGTGAGGCATCACATTAATAGAGGCACCCAAATCAAGCATAGCATTAGAAAAAGAATACTCCCCTATGGTACATGGAATTGATAATGTTATGGGATCATTGCACTTGGTGGGAAGTTATGGTTGTATCAATGCTGAGACATTCCTCCCCAAACTTACCTTCTCATCACTACGAAGTCTCCTTCGATGTGTACACATCTGCTTTAGAAACTTAGCATAACATGGAATTTGCTTGATGGCATCAATCAATGGAATGTTAACCTGTACTTTTTTGAAAGTCTACAGGATTTCTTTATCAAGTTCAGTTTCCTTTTATTTCCTTGGTTGGGTGGCTCTTTGGGGAAATAGAAGAGGAATTCTTGGGCTTGGTAACTCATCAATAGACACACTCTTTCCTTTGGTAGGACTTCTCTCAAGACAAGGTTCCACCTCATTTGAACCTTTTTCAGTGGTTGGGATGGTGGTTTCCTTAGGATAGGATGACTCTAATAACGGGTTCATTTGGATTTTAAGTTGAGTTCCACTCCTAAGGGTGATGGCACTAACATTTCCCTTATCCCTAGGGTTGACAAGTGGTTGACATGGTATTTTACCAGACCCATGGATTTGGATTTAACCCACTGAGTTATCTAGTTGGCCTAATTGGGTTTTGAGGTCTTGTATGGATACTTGGGTGGTTTGTTGGAACTGGAGATTATTGGCAGCCATTTGTTTCATCATATCTTCTAGGCTAGGCTCGGGTTTTGGAGGGGGTTGTTGTAAAGGCCTTTAGGGTGTTTGAAAATTTCTAGGTGGTGGTGGTTGATGACTACTTTGCCCTGGTTGGTTCCATGGTTGATGAGGTTGGTTTTAATACCCCCCTTGACGATAGGCTTGGTTGTCTTCCCACCCAGGGTTGGATGGATAGTAAGGTTCTTGCCTAATGGGTTGGTTATAGGGGCGTCCTGGGAATATTTCCTCACAACTCTCACAAGTTTCTCTCAATTGGGGGCATTGGACAGAATAGTGGGTATCAGAAGAGCACATACCAAAATGTATGGGAGGAGTAGATTGTAATTTCCCTTGGGAAATAGCAAGTTGTCATAAAAGGGTACTCACCTCTTCAAACTTTGTGTCCACCTTCTTCTCAAATTCAGTACTTTGCACCTCATGGACACCTCGAATGGGTACATTAGACCTTGAACTTAATTGTTGAGTGTTCTGTGCCATGGTCTCAATTAGGGTCCTTGCAGTGATTGGGGTTTTATCCACTAGTGCACCACCTGCAGTAGAATCAATCATGTTATGATCTATTGGAATTAAACCTTCATAAAAATATTGTATTAAAAGTTGATCACTTATTTGGTGGTGTGGACAACTTGTACATAATATTTTAAATCATTCCCAATATTCATGAAGGGTTTCTCCTTGAGATTTTCTTATCCCTCATATTTCTTTCCATATTGTTGTTGTTCGAGAGGCTGGGAAGTATTTTTCAAGAAAAAGGCGTTTCATGTCCGCCCAACCTCTAATAGGTGAATTAACATAATACAACCAATCTTTAGTCGTGTCTTCTAATGAAAATGGACATTCCCTAAGTTTTACTTGTTCTTCATCCACATTAGTAGGTTTTAATGTTGAACACACAGTATGAAATCTTTTTAAATGCTTATGTGGATCTTCTCCAGGCAGTCCATGAAATATTGGTAATAAATGAATTAAACCAGATTTTAGTTCAAAATTGGGTGTCTCACCTTGTAATTGAATGTAATTGGGTTGGATATCAACATCAGGTGAGGTTATTTCTTTTAGTGTTCTATTAATTTCAGCCATGTTATACAAGTAATGTTCAGTTTTAACTTTGGTTTCAGAAGAAGAATAAGGATCAAGAATAATTTTAAGATGTGATGTCTCCTCCTTCAAAGTTTTGTCTTGTGTGTCTCGGTTTCGTTGATGTAGGATCCTCTCCAGTTCGGGTTCGAAAGTTTGTAGGTCTCCCGGAGTAGAAAGATTCATACACAAAACCTACACAAAAAATAAATTAGAACACAAAAATAAATGCAAAGGTAGAAGACAAAACAAACAAATATTCACACAAATTACAAAAAACATTATCAAAAACACGCACAAAAAACCAAAGCGCTCCCCGGAAATGGTGCCAAAATTTGACCGCGTTGTCGTGACACGTCAAATTTATTATGTTTTTAAGTTTTATTTATATTATATGGTATACCCTAGGTCTTCTCTCAAGGAGCGTTGGTAGGTTTAGAGTGTGTATTTTTAATAAAAATGACTAAGAGAGGGGGTGGTTTTGAAAAGAGTTTAAAATAATGACTTAGTTGAAATAACATAAAAGTTGAGTGAACTAGTGGATTTTGAAAAAAATGAGATAAAAGGGTCGATGTGATTTCACTACACACATATCAAGTTCATTGTTCATAAAGATTCATCTTAGATTTAGAGTAATTCTTTGATTGGAGTTAATTGGAATCCCGATTAATTCCTAAGCTTTCATTTCAATGCTTTAAGGACCAAACCATGACGTAACAATCGTATTGTCAAGGTCCAGTACTTATGCATGGAATAAGAGATTCCAAATCAGATTGAAATCTCAATAAGGTGGGTATGAAAAGGATTCTTGTGATGTTCAATCGGAACAAAACAAGTCACGCACTCAAAACCTCACACCGATCGGTTAGAAATTAAGAGCATAACACTCACATGCATCAAATCAAGAATTCAAATCTAAAATAAAATAAGATACATGGAATGAAATGTTTAAACACCCAAATTACTCCAAACCAGTAGCTATTGTATGCATTGGAACTCCCTTGACATGTGTATATCTCCCTCACAGCGAACACCTACCGTTTAGCCCGACATCGAGAGGAGGAGGAAGCTCGAGTGGATCTCCTTCTTCATCCATGGTCCCTCTATGAGGATAGGGGCCTCCATAACTTCTTGGATATTTAGAGGACTCCCTTGTGTCTCCAAAATGGCAGAGTGTGTCTTCTACTTTGAACTTGCAAATGAGGTTCCCTTGGTTCCCTTTTATAGCCAAATTGCTAAGTGGTTTTGAGCACCCAGTTTTGGTGATACCAATTGAGTCTCGGTTTTGGGTTGGTATATGGAATTATCTAGAATTTTAAAAAAGATAAAATATGTTTCACGCGGTCTTGAATATCACCATGTAAAATTTGGTGGCCATTTAACATCTATATATGGAGATATAGTCATAAAACCGAACCAAACTCTTGACTTCGTGCAGATTATGTCCCCTCGACAGAATGGTTCGGATGGGCCACCAGATGAATGAATTGGCCTTCGGTTATTTGATATTAATTGTATCCCATTAAGTTTTGGAGAGTCCCACAAAATTTCATCCCATTTTCCTTCACGGATTTTTCTCACTGTTCAAAATAGTGGACAGGTGTCCTTGGGATCCATGCAATTTTGGCCCATTTTCCTTCTGGATCATCTTCAGGGCCTCCAAATCACCTCCTCCTGAAATCAAATCCTCAAAACAAGTAGCAATGCCCATTTTAACAGTGATAAACACAAAATTAATGATTCAAATATGAAATTAAATTTGGTATTATTTTTATAATATTCAATACAAAACTAGTTTACCACAGTGGTGTAGGGATGAAAATGAAACAGTGAATCGCGGTGTGATCATTAACACCATTAGAAAACAAGAGAATCTGCCTAAACAATGTGTTCTAATTCCAGGATACATGTCAAACCAATTAAAAATAATCTTCTATATTGACTAAATATCAATCAGACCAATATTTATGTAAGCACATTCATGAGTTAGATTAATTCATATTAGCTGCATGGATGTCTCTTCCCCTATTAGTGGTCACTCATCAAAATAAATATCTTCTTGAAAATAATTTAATAGGTAATTAATTTAAGGGTTTAAATTATTAGCCAATATGAACTAATGGTTTCTAAGATCTAGAGTTTTTACCTCAATTTTATTAATGGGTGACACCAAATATTCATCAAGTTTCCTCAGTATATTGACATGGTTGATTTACTATCCATTAGATGTAAAAAAATATGTGAAATTATTTACCTTTGGATTATTCCCCTCCCATTTATAGTACCTTGTGTCTATATACTATGATTCATGTGACTCAAAAAGGGATATATCACTGCACAATACCCCATCATTCCCATAAATAGAGTATTTTAAGAATATTTTATATTATAAGGAAACTAATGTGTGTATATAGAGCCATGTATTTTCTAAAAGGTTTTAAAAATACATGTCTTGGTGGACCACCATGAATTTAGAGTTATAAATGATAATTACAAATTGGGTATCCATATTAATTCTTCTAAATGGTCTCTTCCCATTCTTATCAACCCTTGGAATCATTTGGTTTGAGAAAGAAAAGTAAACTTCACCTTGTCCTTGATGTTGAAGGGTCTAGATTAATATGAGGTAAATTCTTTAACTATTATCATCAATGGATTTATAGGCCTCAATATTATCAAGGATTATAAATAATTACAAAGGCCTGACATTCCCTTATATAGAAGTTTCCCAATGTTTTTCTGTGAAATAAATGAGAGTACGATACTCGGTGGAACTAATCTCTATGTAGTATCCCTCGAATGAAATGAATTTAGTCTCAAACTCTTCAGGACTTTAAAGAGTTGTGGTAAGGGATTTCCTAAGTTGTTTTTAAAGGTTTATAGTATCATGGAGTTATATTACCGATAAGGTTATAATGAGATGCTTTAAAATTTCATACATGTGGACCAAGGTTCTATGCTTCCTACCATGAGGTTACTCCCTATCTTGCGTTTTGGGGGCCAAAGCTAATTGTTCCAATGAATCTTTCCCTTGATCAAAATTGGGGGTGTTCATTCTATCCATGGGTTGGGATTAACTAACATCCCCACATCATTGAATTAACTAGATGACTATTTTTATATGTTTTAATCTACCGGTATAATCCTATAATAACAATCCCTATAGGATTTAGGGTCTAATTAATTTTCTTGTGGAGCTCATAAAAGTGCCTATATTTGAGTCTTGGATACATATATAGCTTTATAGAAAATAACACTATACCATTGAGGTTCATCATGACTCCATATTCCTAAACCTATATGATCTCCTCCTCTATTATTGATCCATAACTCGGGTTCATATGGGTCCTCCTCACTATATATGGGGTATTTAAAGTGGATGACATTTATTAAGTTATATCACAAATCCAAATCAAAAAAAATTACATTTGGTGAGGTGGTTCCCATCATCTTATTCCATATTCCACTGATATTGATAACATCAACTCTTATAAGAATAATATTATGGAAATTTTTACTAGGGTATTGGGAAGGTGGTTGGGGTAAAGGATAATTGATCCAGTCATGAGCCAATAATTAGATGTTCTTTTGTGATCAATTTCCTGGCCATCCGATCATCAAATTTTTTCACATTCATGTTTAGTAATTCATTCCAATATTATTCTTATCATGGAAAAATGGTAGAGTTATAGCCCACCTATGATGGTTTTTATCCAAATTTACATTACCATTTTCAATAATATTCTATAATGTGTCCTTGAATATAAATAATTTCTAGATATTATACACCAAAATCTATTAGAATGGGTAGTAATTGGGGTGATCATTCAGATTGGATTCATTTGGTCTCTTGTTATTTGAAATTTTATCCAAATTCATCTCTTAGTTATAAAAACAAAAAACTTTAAACCTTCTCTTTTTATAAGTAATAGGCCTTTTTCTTCAAGTATTCAAGGATCAATTAATTTATCACCTTCTTTCCATCCTAACGAGGTCATTGTTACTGTTGTTGTTATTCAAGAGGAGGAAATTCATGATAGTGAGTGGCCTTAAGGTTTTGGATATTATATCGAAATAAGTTTTAGATAGATTTTTTTATTATCTATGTTAATATATTTCATCACTTATGTCAATATCGTTGGTAGATATTTGACTTTGGATCATAAAATGGAATCTTCTATGAGATACGCTACATCTACAAACACCCATAATCCACCAGGTTATTTTAATTGAATGATTAGCATCTATAAATAATATCAAATATTCTTTATACATATCTCCAACAAATTATCTTATGGAATATGTAAATTTAAAGGATAAGTTAATCCATTCCATTCAATTATGTAGCCTTAAACTCACTCATTTTCATGTTGTTTGGAATTTTACATTTCAAGGACAATCATATTTCTTAGATTGAAGTTTAATTGGATAGAAAACTACCATTAGAGATCTTCTCAATTGGATATACACCTAGTTAGTAGATTTATATACCAGAAAAATATTTGTCCTTTTAATTTTTTCATGAAACACCTAATTTTTTATACATCTTTATAGTCCGGTATTCCCATCATGTTGTCATATAAATATTTAAAATTAATTTGGTGTTTTTATAGATCTATCATACCATTTAATATTAGGAAAGTGTGATACCCAAATTTTTCCATAGAATGGATCAATTCCACCCACTCATGATATAGATTCCTCTTTGGGTGCACTGGTGTGCATCACCTGTCAATGGATTCTATTCTAATGGTAAGGGACTCTATAGAGTTAAGGAGTCCTGGTGGGACTATCACCTCAACGAATTAATAATTAGTCGAAGTAGGAAGAACATAGTATGGTCGTCTTTACTATACCTACTGTTGATAACCTACCTGAGTTGATATAAGGTAATTCTACTTAAATAGTGGGTGTTGTTCCCACTATAAAAGAAATTACTAGTAATCCATGTATTTTAGGGGTAAATATATTATTTTTATACACCCCAGATTTTTTGGATGACTAGGATAAACTATTACTGGTCATGAATCTCTTTCTTGTTGAAATGGACAAACTAGATTAGATATATTGCACTCTTTCTAATAGTTTCACTCAATAGGTATATTACCCCTGAGTAATTCACTGTTGAGTTAGATCAACTTCTCCAACTCGACATCATACATGGAAATATTTTCCTTAGTGGAAGTAGGATTATATTATTTGGGTTATGGGTGGGATATAGATATAGCTATAGAATCGCATTTATCTTTCAATTAATCTCTCCAAGTAGTAATGAATATTAGAAGGATATCCAAAATTTTGGGCCTTCCTTTGATGTTAATTTCATATACCCTCTTCATGAATTTCAGTGTACATGACAATTTGAATGGATGTATCCCCATTAAATTATTATGTAATTGCATCATACTAAATATTATATTTAGTTCTAATATCAACAGAATTCATAGATGTGAGTGGGAATAAAATCCTTATCTGCATTAGGGTAGAAAGGGGATTCATCATTATTGGAATATTTTTTGAGATATAGGTTATACTACTCCTTGATATTTGTTGCCTCAGTATAATATTTTGACTTCATTTTCTTGTGAGGTTTTATTTTATCTTCATTGTACTACCTCAAAAGAGTTGTGTGGATGGTATTATTAAGGTATTCCCCAAAAACTTTCACAAAATGTACTTCCTCAAAATGTATATGGAGGAAACTACAGAGTCTATTCATCTGAATCTATTCCATGTTAGGAAAATACCAATATCTTAGGAAGAGGGGGCGGTAAAATTATCCCTCCATAACTTCATGCTATTTTTTCTCTATTACCATCAAGACCATGAACCATCTATATATTTATTTATTCCAAGGGTTTTAGTGATGGAAAAATTCTCCCATACTTTTGGGTTAGGGATACTCCTATAATATTTCTAGGAATATTTTCATGGAATTATAGGACTTTCTGTCTTTCTTCATAGAGTGAGCTAAGTGTAGTTTATTTTATGGATGATAGGTTCTAAACACTTAATGATAATCTATAAATTTAGGTTTTAATTTCCTTGAATGGGAAGGTCAGTTTGACCTTCCTTATAGCCTGAGGAAGAATCATGTCAATGGATCACTTACATAATGTATGCTTCTTCTGGGCTTTAGGAATGATGGGACTTCATTAGTCAAACCAACTAACATATCTATTCCCGTGAATAAATAGTTATCCTATAGAAATATTTCTATAACCTACTATTCCATGATGAGCCTTGTTGGACTGTGAGTGGAGTGAAATATAGAACTCTATATTTACCCCACTCTAATATTAACATCAAATGGGGTGTCAATGGTAATTTGGTGAAGCACCCTCAAACTACTAAGTCAGGCACATTTGAGACACTCACATTATTTTCCTGATTTGTTATTTTTCTCTACTGAAATGGAATCCAATACAACATGGATACATAGATAATTAAATTCCTAGAAATTATTAATGTATTAACCTTAATATGGGTTTCTGGTCTTGATATGGTGAAGAGTCACCCACCGATTTTGATGATGGTAAGTTATGTATATTCCTTCTTCAATGTATTGTGAATATCATACTAAGGAGTGGACTTGGTCTAAAACATGGATAAAAATATGTATTTATCCAATTCTCTTTATAATAAAATTGAGTTTTCCTCATCCTCAGTAATTGGTTCTTCAACCTGATCTGACTATAAAGTTCATTTCCCCCACCACCTTTTCAAGAGGAGTGGGATCATTATGAAACTCATCATTAATGATTAAGGGTGAAAGGTATATCTTAGGTGCATATGATGATCGTTTCCTCAAATTGAACCTTTAATAGAATGATACACCACTAATAAGTGATGTGGACCTTGGTGTAGCTAGCCTTGATATCTTGAGTTCCTATAAATATGTGGGAAACTTTGGAATAACTTCAACATGGGGAGGACCTTCAGGTCAAGAATATATTTTATTTCAAGGAGTTCCTTCTCAATAAGCACAATGGGGAGGACCAAAAAGTTTTATTCTTGATGTGAAATCATTAAGAGGACCACCATTCAATCTAAATATTTTATTATGGGACCATTGTAACATATTCCCTAGTGAGGACCTCTATAGATAATAAATTTGTTTCCATAGGGAGGGAATATTATTTTACTTATTTATTGGTTTCCTTCATGGGGAGGACCTTCATGATGGTTGTTTTCTTTGTCATAGAGAGGTATTTTGTAACAAATTTCCTAAGGAGGACCTCTAGAGTTATTATATTGGTTTCCACATAGAGGGTATCCATTATTACTAATTATTGATTAGTAGATTATGGGAGGACCTCCTTTATTGTTAATATTTATTCTCTAAGAAGGACCTCTAACACTACGATCCTAAGGAGGAACTTTGTGATTGATCTTCACTTTTTTATAGAAAGGAAATCCGCATTGTGTTCTCAATGGAGGATTGTCAAAGATTACTAGTTTCAACTAAATATGGGGAGTACCTATGGGGTTGGTTATTTACTACTTAAAACCATGAGGATGAACCTCATAGTAGAAATCTTCAATTTTTCAAGGAATACCTTCATGATAGATACTCTGGGGAGGACCTCTATAGTTATTGTTTAGAGAGATACATTTAGGACCTTTCTAGTAGATTATTTGGGGAAAACTTAAAGATTTTACTATCACAATAGTATTATGGGAATGGGTATTTTAGCCATGATTTCATTAACTTTTTTATGATAAGTTTTTTGTTGTATTCATTAGTATCAGGATAATCAACATTTCATAATTTTTGACTCTAGTGAATTGGTATGGGCCTTGGGGTACTATCAGGATATAATGATGATCCTCTTAGATATTAATTCCCATAAGGGTAGTTACATCCTCTTGGATAATGTATTTCCCCTAGAAATAAATCCATATAGATTATTTAGGATAGGATTCAAATTTTGGAACCCTAATCACAATTGGGGTCAAGTAATTTGAGAAATATCGATTATGAGTAAGAACCATCTAAATAAGATCCTAGGTTACCATAAATTTATACAAATAGGCTTAATGGGGGTTTATAAGAACATGTTTGTGGGCCTAATGTTGAGCTTAAAATGATAATTACCACTATAGGTGCCTCTTTTTGGGTGTAATGGTTCAGACAACTTAGGCTATGAACTTGTAGGTTACCTTCTAAACATATTCAAGAGGGGTATGGGTCATGAGACACTGGTGATCGAGGAAACATGTTGGATTCCTTTTACGAATACTTTAAATTGTGATAGGGATTTCATTTATTTCCTCTTATACCTTTAAATGATAAGGGATATATATTTTACTACACTCCAGGGATAGGAATCCAAAGAAAATTTATGTGGTGATATGGGTTGCTTTCTTCCCAATGACTTACCATCAGTAGGATGAAAAATGGGTCTTCAACACTTAGAGGTTCTCATGATCCACTTCTAAGGTTGGGATGGATCCAATGAGGTAGTACTCTCACATGATATCTTTCATTACCTAATTTTAGTGGCATTGGGTTAGTGACAATGTTCATTAGGACTACAGGGCCCTTCATCTTGGTATAGGTGTATATTTGGTGCTTTTGATTGTGGTGTATGGTAGCTTGAGATTTCATGTGGGTTCCCCCAAACCTATTTGAGAATACTTACAAAAAATAGTGAAATTTTTCATTCCATTTTGATGTGATAGAAAATCCTTAAGGTGAAACCATAAACAAGAAACCCAGTAGTGCAGCATCAAATGAAAAAATGCATGGTCAATCGATCTATTACATTGGTAAAGGACATCATATCAGATTCACTATTTTTATTTTAATATGTTTTTTATAGCCAAATTTTATTCATGGATATGGGATTTATTTCAAAATTAAATAATATATTGTGGTATTCCATAGACATTGGTAATTTCACATCGAGTTGATGAGGATGGGAGGTTAAATCATCCCTTAAGGGGTCTTATTACCCATTATAGGACTCTCATTTATATTTTTTATGTATTTATAGAATCCTTTATAATAATTTTACTCGTTACATTCATCTCGATATTGATTGATCATTACAATAAATCTATGTGAATATCTGTATGTACCATAGGTTCTCTATATATCCTTTAGTGGTTGATTGCAGTATGGTTTAATTCCATTTATCTCAAATCCATGATAGTGTCTTTCTGTGTATACCAATAAATGGAATTAGAATACACATAGTTCAGTGCCTCTGAATGGGACACATCATACCTTTTATGGTAAAATGATAAGGACCATTTTGGATCCTTTTAAGGTTGTGCAACCATGAACAAATGAAGATATTTTTAAGGTCATGTTTCCATGGCTATGATATCTTGTAGTTTAGGTTCATATAACTATAACATATTCTAGGAAGTTTAAAGTAATTTAGAAAGAACTACATGGTGAAAGATACCTAGTAAAGGTTTGTGTGGGGATTATGCAACAGAATACCATTCTAGTTCATCCTATCTACTGGTAACTAAATAAGAGATGTTATAGTTGGGAATTACACCTAATATGAGGCCCAGGGAAGATATGGCTCACAATTAGGTTAGAGGGTTAAGAAAATTAATGATATAATGGTTGAGGATTAGACCTAGTATGATGAATAGGACATCTACAGCTCAATGATTGGATAAAATAGAGGTTGATCATGGGATTAAATGAGTATTGGATGGTCATAGAATGGTCTAAAAGGATCAGGTGATAGGATATAAGAAAAATATTGTAATATCAACTCAACCCAAATCTATAAAGTTGATATACAAAGTCTGAAAAATTTAATAAGAGTTATAAGAGATCATCATAGAGTGTTCATGATGAGGGTCTCGACCCAAGAAGAGTTTCATTAGTTACCTAAGGATAGGAACCCTCTTTCTAAAGGGAATACATGATTGATTATATCTCAAGGATTCAATCAATAAAGGAAAAAACCAAAGTATTTTTATTATATAATTTCAAATTCCCATTATCAAAGGAATACATGATCAAAAGTTATTATGCATATGTGAATGGTAACCTGATCATGTAAATCTAGTGGCTATTGAGGAAGAATTGATTTAATGGGAATATAATGGATTTGATAGTGGAAAAAATAGGTTGAATAGGTCATTTTGATTAGTTCAACTTAGGTATATGACCAGGGAGAAACAAGGAGTCTAAGGGGGAACTAGAAATCCACAATATAAGAACTTCCTAAAGCAACTAAGAATAAGTCAAATATTTCACGAGGATGGACCATTAGAAAAAGGCCAACATGAACTTAGGGAATCCTAAATTACCAATATAGTTTTAGTTATATATGAATGGGTAGGGTTTACTAAATCTAAGAATTTAAAAAGCTACTAATCGCATAATATTTAAATGATAATCTTTCCATAAATAAGATACGTTGGAATCCATCATAAATTAGTTGTCTTCCATAAATATTTTATAAAGTAATAATTTAAAAAGGAACAATCATTGGAGGTATAATAAATATTTTATGTGGGAGAGGATTGACCATATAGAATCTATGTGGGATAAATAACTCTGATTCAGTGTGAATTGAAAAGATACTTGAGGGGTTTATCTAAGATGAAAAAATGAAGTGCTTTACAGAGTAATATATTCAAAAAAACTGATACTTCATTGAACATCATCAAGGAGAAAATACTTTTTCCCTCTCTAAGTGTGTTTTGGGGGTATTTATAAGCTAATCGTATAACCATTTTCTCAAAAATTGGTGGAACTGTCACCATAAAGGAGGTATGTGGCCACATAAGACTTCCACCTCCGAGCCGAAAACAACACAATGCCATAAAAGATGTAATATGAAAAGGAAAAGGATAAATCTAACATAGATAAGGATCCATTATTATGTGGTGAATAATTTAATCTTACACCATAACAAAGACAACTACCTTAATTTTAAGGGACCAAAAAACATCGACTGATTCAACATTATATGGTTCCAAAGCATGTCCACCTCATCTCTAAAAATCAACTCCTAGGCCATGAAAATTCCTTGTAAACACAAATGGTTTTTTATCTGAAATTGTTGATGAATATCCTTCCATGAATGATGATACTTCCATGAATTAATAGATTCCTTCATAGTGAAAATTTAAACTTCTCCACTTTTCTTATCATATGATCTTCTTCAAAGTGTTGATTGACTTCCCTGGGAATCAATGGTGGGAAATCCAAAAATATTTTCATATATCATGATTATATGAAAAGGATCATATTTGTAATAATTTTAGGTCATATAGAAATTATCATGAAATCGAACATGATTTAACTAGATATCCCTCACATAAAGGTTGAGATTTTTAATCGTTTGTACATGGATTGGGATCATAATTAATATGAGTAAGACTATATAGTTTAACATAATTATTCATGGATGATATGTCATGTAGATTAAATTCATGTGACAAGGACCCATCTATGAAGTTTAACATTACACAGGAAGGATTTTATTCCATGAAATTTAGGTTCACATGATGAGGAGCCAATATTATGCAATTTAAGGCCATGAAACAATGAAATTTGAATTTAAAGTGAATTCTTATGCAATGTATTTATTGATTAACCTCTCATAGGTAAGAGTTTTAATGCACTTTAAATACAGGGTGATTAGGAAATATGATCCATTAATGTAGACCTTATATACAATATAAGGAACCTCTCATTTGAGATCCATTTTTAGAATCTTATTAATTGGAATCACTAGTGTACTAAAAGATAACACTAGTTATCATTAGATAAACGACCTAAGGTATAATTTATTATTAAATTCTCAAGTCATTTGACTTTAATAAACCTCAAGGTTATGCAATTCATATAACCTCCTTTCATCAATGTTTTCTAACTCATCTACTTGGACTTGTTACCATTAATATTTAGTCAATTGGTTATAAATAGTTGTTTAAAGTGAGAGTAACTAGACCTTAATGGGTAATACTACTTTTTACCTATAAACTAGAGAGTGTGGAGTCACTTGGGTAAGGGTGTTCATGGTAGTGTGATAATCCCATAGAGAATTTATTAGCATTTTAGGACAAATATATTATCACCAACCACCATATTTTATAGGATATTTTATGGGTTCATGTTGGAAACATCAATCTATCCATTAGTGTCTATATGATAGTAGGAAGATTTGTTGGATTGGATCATATATTAGGAATACAATATTCTTAACTTATATGCATATAAGTTTATGTCATTTTCTAAAAGGATAGTATAAGGAACTCTAAATAAGGTGATGATATTTTACATCATGAAGGTGATTATGATTTTTAGTTAAACATCCTTTAATAGTAAAATGTCAATTCAATTTGATCAGGATTCATTGATAGTGAAAATGAATTGGAACCATAAAATGGGTACTAAAGTGTATGTACCTATAATATATATTCTTCATATAGAAAATATCAAAGAGTACATTTTAGCATGTAGAAACATCATGGTTTATTTAATGAAGTTTTATTACACTTGGAACATATTAAAAAAATTGCACTCTATACAATTATGCACCATAGATGGAAAAAAGTATTTAAACCACTTGATTTAGGTAGAGGGCTAAGTTACTTTTTGATAAGCATCACATGTGCCAAAAAAATAATTCTTTCATGAATTATAGGTTCTCTACTCCTTCAATGCATCCAAGAAAAAACCCATGAAAACTAAAAGTATAGAGAATATTCATGAAATTTATGTTATTGTAGAGGATTAAATTCATTATCTATATATGGAAAAACTCCCTTTAACATGGCCCTACATTAAAGATCTATTTCGGAAATAATCTAATATTATGGATATCCAATTTACAATTTGGTCAAATTTTGTAGATGAAGAGTTTTACCAAGGAATGGTGGTATGAATTTTATCCACTTGTTGCATGTCTTTATTAAGGAAAGGATACACCGTACTCTATTTTTTCACACAAATTATCTCTTAATCCATATTATGAATGGCAAGAGTGGTGTCCAAGTTTTCTAGTGTATTAATTTGGAAATAATATACCCATAACATGTAGGAATAAACAATAAGAATATAATAAATTAAATTCCATATATAATCAATTAATGGTATAAATTACTCCTTTATATCATATTCCCCACTAATTTGTTTGATTACCATATCTAAGTCACTTATGATGTTAAGTCAAGTGATTATAATTTTTAGAGTTAGTTCCAAAGCTATTATGAAAGAAAATTATTCTTTCTTATTGTTAATGAAACCTTCTGAGAGGATGAATGAATATGATAAGAGTTTATTTTAGTAAGAGATGAATAAAACACCTAGGAAGACTATATTGAATTTAGGTCCCTATATTCTCTTCTCAGTGATGCTTCAAGATACACCCTTAAGGTACATATACCATGTTAGAGAGTTATTAATGATAGAGAAGAATTACTCATTTGGAAGATCTGTGTCCAAGAGAAATTTCCCTAAAGTTGGGTATACCACCCAGATGTTTAACTATTGGATAATCACAAATCATCCCACTAATGATCTAATAAATATGGGTTGATTGAGTATGTATTTCAATACAATAATGAGGGAGACCAAGTAAACCATTAGATTTTCTAGATAACTGCAAAAAAATCAGAGTTACGATCAAATTTAGACAATTATTCTTAGTGAATGTATATATAACCTCATTCTCTAAAAATATAAACATGTATTGATAAAGACTATTTTCCATTCCTTCTTCATTATTATAGGCATGAAGGGAACCTATGGGTCACTCTAATGTGGTCACATAGAAGATAAATTGTGTTCCTTAAATGGGTAGCATCAATACCATAGGATATGATCCGTATTGCTGGAGGTTATGAATTATTCTTTGGATTTCACCATCCCACTAGTAGGTTACAACTTTCTTAACTAGGTTTTTGGATAGGTAGTAAATTACCTGAAAAAAATTCAATGAAGTGTTAGATGTAGGTAATGTTTCCTTGGATTACTCATAATTATCAATGGTTTCATAAAGGGTGTATATTATTCATCACCATTATATCCTCATGGTCAGCCTTGATTCAACTAAAGTGTATTACAATTCCTAGAAATATCCTATATGTGACTCTAGATACACACTTCAATGGATTCATTTTTAGGTTATGATATCATATCCTAAAAAATACTACCTCTAGTTTAGAAAAGTGTTCAAGGATATAGAATTACATGAATACCAAGTCATGCACATATCACTCTATGGTATTTCCTAAGAGGATATAAAGTATGTATTCCATTCCCTATTTATAGGTTTTTCTAGTATTTTTAAAACATAAAGGCATTTTTCAACAGTAATAAACCCTTGAGGTAACTTTAAGGGTATTTCCTTATCATATTTAAGGTTCATTTAAATTTGATTTTATTTAGAATATCCATCCATAAATGAGAGGTCTTGAAAGATAGTTTCTTTAATGATCAATATTTCTCTAATAAGGATGTGATAATACTTCTCTAGGAAATGATGGTTGAGGTACCATAAGTCAATTTAGGTAGTGATATTTCCATTTTATTCTTGAAAATGACAACGTTAACCATTAAAATAGGGTATTAGACCTCTAGGATGAAAAAATAATTGATTATTTTATCCAATTTAACTCTAACTCTATCACTATTGTATGGATTCACCAGTATTGCAACCTATTTATAACTTCTATTGTTGTCTAGTTGGCTAAGGAAATAGAAAATCACTCAGAGGTTTAGTTTTGTTATTTTGATTTAGTTCCACATGAATACAACCCAATGTAACTTAACAAATATGATATATTCGGTTTCATTATTGCACTAATTATCAGTGTTCATGGCTATTTTTTAGTTCCCAAATTTACTTATCTGATCTCATCAATGGTTGTTAATATTTGTTTTTAAAAGTACTATATAGTATTACTAATATTATCTTAATTGGTATCAAGATAAGTATAGTATATATAAACCTTCAAAACCCTATATTATTTCATAAGGTTGATATCCTCTTTAATGGGGGCATGGTTTTTAGGGATGGATGGGTAGTCGTTTGGATCTGTTGAGACCATATTGATGCCTGCAAAATTTCTTAGCCCATGTGACCATTATTTTTAATGTTCTTTTATGTCATAAGAATTAATTTTTTTGACTTTGTGACAATAAAAACATATTCAGAAATATACATAGAAATCAAGGGTCTACAATCATGGGTCATAGAGAACTGCCCTTATTTTTCACCATAGATGGAGAAAATTTGAGAGACACTTCTACTTGTCTATCATTTGAGAAGAAATCATTTAGGTGGGTATTAAAATTTTGTAATAAGGATGATATCAATCTCCAATTTTATCTTTGTTACCAAAGTGTAATGAATAAGGAGAAAAAATCCATCCTTTTTATCTTTCTAGGGGTTATTTAGGGTGGCTTCCAATCCATATAAAGTTGTCACCAATGCCACTTTTTATATATGAGGCCACTTTACCACAATATTATAGTACCTAAAATTAATATATTAGGATTAACTTGATTCAAAAAGGTAGTTTTCACCATGAATCACTCCTTCATGTCTAATAATAGTGTACTTTAAGAACTAACGATGTGAAAAGCATATGATCACATGCAGATACATGCATGGACTTCTGAGTAATGAATTGATCGTAGTTTCAAGGATGAAAACCAAAAAATCAAAATCTAAAAATAAGTATATTTATTTTTACTAGAACTTAATATTACCTAATATATTATTCTCACATTCTTCATAGCCCTATATTTCCAAGTTAGATAGATCCAAGTTTGATTCCCTATATCCATTTTGGTGGTGGGTCTATGATAGAATAAGATTGATTCATAAGGTATTTTAACTAAAATTAGATGCATATAAAGATATTTAAACTTTTTAAATATGTAAAGTTGTTTGAAATTCCCTTTAATTGAGGATTCTTGGTCATTATACATGAAAAAGATGGTTGAATGGAATTTTAATAATTCGTTATTTTAATAGTTTACCTAAACAACAACTATTTTAGTCTCAAAATCCTAATGATTTTTTTGAGCATTGGAAAGGGATTATCTAGACACCTTTGACAAACTAATATAATATAAGCTTAAAAGTCATGTTATAATGATGTAATTATATTTCAAAACATCATACTTCTTATTTAGTTGTATGGGTATTATTCTATCTATTTGTTATCATGATTGAGGTATAGAATAATGTTGAGATTCTTAAGATAATTCCATCGGGGTTTGGTATTATAATTCACTCATTAAAAATAGGTTAGGACAATTATGGAATGTAAAACTTTGGGTTTGACTACATGAGTTTCCTTTATATAGTCAGTTCCCCAATTGGATTAGAGTACGGTGAGTATAAATATATCTTAATTAAAACCATCATTCCTATTGATCTCATTGAATTTTATTAAACTATTTTCATTACCTTTTATGTGTCTTCTAATTCCCCTAACAATTATATATGAATTTTCATGATATAATGATTTATAAAACTCCTCCTTCTTATCAAACATATAAACTAGTCATATGACATTGATGGAAGTGAACTAAGGTTCCAATTATGAGGAGGGTCCCATTTATTTGGGTTGTTCACAAACTTTTAATGTTTACTGTATAAATTCCATGAGATTATAAACTATTATAGATAACTATAAGGGATATTACACCTACTATTTTCCATGTCGACATATATTTCACTTATTCTTAGAATGATATAAATTATAGAAATCCATTATAGGGGATGAAGTGGTAATTGCTTCTATATTTGGATTATTTGGTAATGATTCAATGAATGTATACACATAAGTGATAGACTTTAGGGTGATCTAATCATAATATTTCAGTTCATTGTTGTTTTTAACTTCTTTTTATTCTCTCTCTTCTTTTGGAGAGGCTATTGGAAAATTGGATTTCATATCCATGGAACTTCATAACTCCACCTAAAATCCATTTACTATTATTTGGAAAAAAATCCTTAAATATTAAATGAGGTTTAATTATATAGATAAAAATATTTTAGTTGTGTAATAAATTAGAGAAATCATTGATACCTGCCTCCTTAGGCTTTATAACCTCCAAAAACTCAATCAAAATTTTTTCTATTGGGGAAATGAAATACCCAGTATCTTTTCTGGGGGTTTATTCCACCTGATCCTAAATTGTCTAAGGGCCAGGGATAACACCACTATGGGTTGGAGAGTGATGGAGGTTCATTCTACCTTTTTAGGCCTCCTTGTTTAGGATGATGGTACCAGTTGATCTCTCATACTATTTAATTATATAAAATTCTCTATATTTTTCACTATTTAAGTAAATTATAAAAACCAATTTTGGAATTTCTATAGGATTAAAAATATAGTTAACTTATTTTTCAATTCTTCCACATAGATTTCCAATTGTTTCTACTGGGGGAGATGTATATATATAGGATAAATTAGTCCTTACCAATGGGATATGAAATTAGTGACTCTTGAATTATCCTAATATTTATAGTTTTATAGCTTGGTAATTTTTATTTCCTTGATATTAAACTAAACTCGTGATGGAATTGTTGGCAAATTCCCAAGTTTTTATATAAGAAAAATGTGTGATCTTATAGTATTAGATTGAAACATTAGGGATTCATTGATTCTTATTATTCAAGTTTACCTAATAATAGTCAACACCAAGTTATTAAGTGAGTGATATATTGATCTAGTTTACTCATACCATTTGAGGATGATAATTTAATATTGTTAAAAATTTATGGAAAAGGGATCATGTCCACCAACTTAGGATAAAACTTATATTTTGGTTGCAATGGCTAGCATCTGGATTTGATTCCAATTAAGTAGCAAGGGAATCAATTATATTATATTTTTATACTCCCCTTTTAATTTTAATATACCCTAAATTGATTACCTAAACCAAATAATGGTGTTAATATGGGGGTAGAAACTTCTTGTGATATATTATATAAGTGATTAATTAGATGGGATGATACTATATGGGACCCATCAATAAGGAAGGTTCTAAACTTGTAGGGCAATCAGTGTCTTCATATAAAGGTAGATCAACTCGAGGATCCATAGATATGACTTGAATTTCTTCATTTCTAGGCATGTTCTCTCAAAATAGCTAAATTTTGATTTTTTTTAAGATTTTAATTTCTTGAATTTTACTAGTGATCTATTCATCAGTTGATATGTCATCAATAGATTCAGGTGGTTGGTGGGTTGAGGATGTGGAAATTACATTTCTTGTTCCCATTCCCATAATTCATCATACATATATAAATGGTAGATTGGGTGTATTTGATAATGCTCGATCTAACCTTTGTACATGGGTGTACACACCCTCATCAAGTATTTCAACATGAGTGAAATTTTCTAGTGATGGGACTTCCCTGCAAGGTTCATCATTGATTCTATGTTCTAAGTCATACGAAATTCACTTCTGATTACATTCATTGGTTAAAATCTCATGATATCTAGGTCATTATCCATATCTATGAAGTACAGAACATCATCAGCCTTAGAGTAAGAATCGAGGGAATTGTCATTATTAGTTTTTGTGATCGACCTACTAAAGATGATTATGGATTTTTGGACCCTATGAATCATTTCATTGATGTTTCTATAAACTCTCAAAATTAAACTATAATGTTCCTTATGGAAGATGATGCTGAGGAAATTACATCTAACTTCCACCGAATATGAACCAAGTGGAATTGCATAACTGACTTAATATGGGTTTACCCTCATCCTTATGAATATTAATTACTTGTTAGAGGTAACAAAAATATTGATTCCACCTTATCCCCAATTAGTGGTGTAGGAGATAGTGTTCAGTATAAAAATTCCCCAAACCAAATGTGATGGGTTTTTCCCTATAGTTCGTAGTTGTAGTTAAAACTCTTCAGGAATCTTAGGTTCATATTATAATGAGTCTCCGATTTGAGGTGTCTTTCATTGGAGGTTCCCCTATATTATCCAATTTTATCCAAGGGGAAACCACTATACGGGGTGGCCTTATCAAAATTTGTTTTTCCCTTTTTGGATTTGGTGTTACATTTTTTTATTAAATAGTTTCCCCAATGATTTTAATAATAGCATGATCTTATCAAGAAAGATTATTCTATACTTTAGAAATGGGTTAGTCGTATATAAAAAATTGATTGTTATTTATAAATATAAAATTTGGGTTTTCACTAAAGGGAATGGTGTTACATGCCACCTTGGATGACTACTCTAAGGAGGGGGCCATGTCCAAGCTCTCTTTCTCTCCCTGATAGTAAATAAGATGGGTGAAGTTCATTTCATCATACCTCTTATGACCACTAATGAATACATGGGGGATACTTATTAAATGATTAGATATATAACCCTAACATTATTAAAAAAATAATGGATTCATTCACATTATATTTTGGAATAATGAATCTGGACCATTAAATGGGTAGTGAGGTCAATATGTCAACATTTCTCCTAGAATTTCTTTAGGTGATATTCATACCTAACATATGTCATAAATCAAAAACTAAGGTGTTTAAATACCACCCACAAATTGTGATGATACCATGATATATATTTTCATCTAATCATATTGGGAATGATATATGAATGGGTAGACTTCAGATAATATAAAATTGGTATTCTGTCTTTAACTAAGTCCTCATATTTTTTATCGGCATTGGCCTCATTCTTAGCAAAGGGATCATCACTTTTTTTGACCATGTGGGTTATTAACTATATGATTTTTAAAATTGTATTACTTTAATTTTAGTTATTTTATCTTTTACCAAGTTCAATAGATCTAGTGGTGGGATTGGTGAAGATTGTTGTCTCAATGTTTCAATTGATTGAGACATTCTATCACTGGTTAAGGATGGAACCTCAGGTAACTCTAGTTCCTTCTACAAGATCACATCTAAATAGGAGAGAATACTTTCATCACTCATAATGTCTATTGGTTTTAAATGTAACATTCCAGGTAATTATAAAATAAGAATTTTTCATATCAATTAATATTCATGAATTAGATATTAATTTTAATTTAAAGGGTGTGTTTTATCTAATAGCATACCAGACACACAACAATGGGTTTCTCTGAAATCATAGGTTGCACACAAGACTAATATATACCTAAAAATAATATATTATTAGTATTATTATTTTAAATATTAGTTATAATCAAGAAGTTTTATAGGATGGAATGAACATAAATAACTATATTGTGTTCACACATGTTTATTAAATGTTTTTACTTTTTCTAATATTTTTTAGAGGCTTAAAATAATAATGATTCCAATTGTAGGCATAAAATACTCTAATATTTTTAAAAGGCAGTTTTACCACCTTTTGATAGAGATCCCTTTTTAAATATATTTTTTGTAATTTTTATATGTTATATTTGAAATAAAAACTTCTTATTTGGAATCAGGAAATCAAATTCACTTTGGTTTAATTTTTTGTATTGTTTTGATAAAATTCATATTTTAATTAGTAGTGAAAATTACTGTATTTTAATTCAAAATTACATTTTTGTCTAATTTATTTATATTGTTAGATTATCCTTTTACATGGTTTTAAATATAATTAGATTTAGTTTTTATTATTTAATCCAATGAAGCTCATTGAAAGAAATTTCAAAATGAAATTGAATAGAAAAACTATGTTAACTTTTAAACATTTCACTTCAAAAACCAGTTTTCTCGACCTGTCAATGGGATTAGTGTAAAACCTAATTTAACCACTTCTATGAATTGAATTTTCAAAAAAAAGACATACATGGTTGTAATCATTATAAAAAAATGTGGTCTAATGGGATCAAAATAATTGTTTGTGAATATTAACTTTAATATTTTATTAACCACTTTTAAAGGTAAATAGGGTAATTAAGGGTAAAAATAATATTATAATAATATAAAAATACCCTAAATTTTGTTCTAATATTATTGTATGGGTTATAGTTGACCAAGAAAACACTTGGGCCTAAATTGGGACCCTTTGAAGCCACTTGGGTGTGATTATGACTTTTTTAACATTAAATTTAAAGTAAAGGAAAATATGTCATAATCATTTCTCTTATTACTAAAACAATATTAACATGGGTTTATATAAGTGATATTTTCAACTATAAATAATCCTTATGATGATAAAATTATTAACTACATTATGGAAATTTATTTATAAATTTTAGGCATTAAATAATCCAATTTTGTTGTGACATAATGATGATGAAGTAATAGATTTATTAAAAATAATAAAAATAAAAAATAAGATATAATAAGGTCAAAAGGTTTATAAATTATCCATTTATAGGAAATTTAACCCATATAAGTAAAATTTATAACCTCTTAATATTTAAAATGTCGTTATCACAATTAAAAATAAAAGCGAACAACTAAGGGTAAAATGAAAAGATAAGGTTTTAAATAAAATCAATACATGTCAAAAAGCTATTGTATGAGAGGATTTATAACTATACTCATATTATATTAGTCATAAATCAGGTTGGAGTTATTTGTATTTAAAAAAAGATATATTAATTTAATATTTTAAGTGTTTCCAAGGGTACCCCTCCCCTCTCCTCTAAAAAGGCACCCACTCTCCTCCAATAATCACACTTAAATAACCATTTGGTTCAGCCAAGATATCCCCAAACCCCTTCCTAATATCCATCCCCACATTCTTGAGGCCTTATTTTATGCATAACACCCTCTATAGAGGTGTTAAGGTGTTCTTCAAATGTGACCAATTGAATAAGAGGAATATAAAGATTGTACATGATGAGCCAGGCTCAAGGTAAGGGACTTCATCTCAATCTACTTTCATTGAGCCATATTTCAATAATATACACTAAATTATTTTATATGGTTTGTAATTAAACCCTTTGAATTTTAATTTGATTCAATGGGTTTTGAAAGGAATCTTTTTCTAAGAATCATTTTACTAAATGAAAAAAGAAATTTTTTTAACATAGACGGCGACAACGACTATTCGGCCACCATGACCATTATTTTATATTTGGATTCCTATATAAACCTTAAATTTTTTAAAATTAAACTAAATATCATATTACCTTTTCATGAATTTTCGTATTAAAAATGGTTCTGAGAAGGGATTGATTATGGTAACATCTTGAAATGATATCTTGTGATTACAATGTGGAAATGTTATTTTTCCTTTATACTTGTTAATATGTTATGATTATATTATGTTTTTTGGGAATTTCTTATGTATACATATGGTTCTGTGATAAATTGAGGGTAGGTAAGCGCATGATAGATCTCTAATGAATTGGGTAATGAGACGGAGTTAAACAATTGGGTTTATCCTAAGAGATTTAGGGAATATATAATTATGGGTATTCCAAATGTAACCATGAAGTTTACTCCCTATAAATCTGTAGAAGGTACAATGTAAGTATGATATAGATTCCATAAGTTAAATTTATGATTTATGATTATTAATATGTTTTTTAGGAATCTTATGATTTCATGAGGTATGATAAAGTTTTTTTGTTTTATGGGTGAAAAGTATGATTTTTTTAAAATGTTTTCATAAGTTTTAAATATTTATGGATTAACGATTTCATTTTATTATTTTATATCCCTTACTAAGCTTTTTTATGCTCATAAAAATTCTTTTAAATATTTTCCATAGGGTATAAAAATGATTAAGATAATGTAAGAATTCAAGATAAATGTTATGAAGATTTTTATCAAGAAAAAAATAATGTATTTTGAAGAGTTTTATTTTTTGAAAAAAAATGGATAGAGAGTAGAATTGTCTACTTTGTAATATTTGAGTTGTTATGTAATCATTATATCCTAATTATCTAAAACTATAAACCTGAAAATATATTTAATTTAAATTCATGACTTAACAAAAGATTCTATAATGTTTAAGTTTGGGTCATTATAGTTGGTATCAGAGGTCCGTTTAGATAACTTTAGGGGTTAGGATATTGTAAATAGAATATACATAAATGATTTTTAATTTATGGTCAAATTGAAATGATATATAATTTTAATATTACAATTTTTCTTTGTCTAAGATGTGTTTTTTCAGAAACGTTTTCCAAAGAGGAAACAGGGTAGCTATGCTGAGACAACATCTAGAGGAAAACAACCTTCCAAATCAGCAACCTGAGATTATCAGAATCAAGACTAAGTAGTTTTTTGTTGTGATGGAATAACTTAATTTAGCTATAAATGTTGGTGTTATCCATGCATGATATCATCCAAATCAACCACAGAAGAACATGTTAGTAGTGGAGCATTTCAAGAGGCCACAGCCTTTATCATTCAGTGGATCATATAACCTTGTTCTAGTTTAAGGGTGGATTAAAGCACTAGAAAATATTTTTGATGTTATGGGGTGTTCAGACAATCAAAAGGTTAGTCTTTCTGTTTACTATTTTTAAGTTGAAGGTGATCAGTGGTAGTTGATGGTTAATAATGTCCAGGATAGTGAGGATATTGACTCTCTTGAGTGGGATGAATTAAAAAATATGTTTCTTAAAATATATTTTCCTATGGAGGTTTTCCTTAAGATGGAAAAACAATTCTTGTAATTGAGAAAAGATGAGGACTCAGTGGCTGCATATTAAGTATAATTTACTTGAGTATCAAGGTATGCTCCAAATTTCATCTGAGATATTTATAGTAAAATAAATTGTTTTTTACTTAAGATAATGACAAATTATCAAAGGGAATCAGATTCTCGTGAGTTAAAAACTTATGAAAAACTTTTTAAATATACGAAGTAGGTGAAGATGGAGTTTGTTTATGATCAAATGTTCTTTGAAAATAGTAGAATGAGAGGTTTAGGTGGTGGGATAAAGGGAAGAATTTTTCAAAAAAGTATGATGGTAAGAAAATTGTGTGTATAGTTTGTGAAAATTGTGGTAAAAATCACACTGGGGAATGCCTTCTAAATTATGGTAAGTGCTTTCAATGTGGTAGAATGGGGCATCAGGCTCGTTACTAAACTGAAAAAGATAATGATAGTGGTAAGACAAAATATGATATATATTTAGTGAAATGTTTTAAATGTAACGAGATGGGTCATTATGAAAATGAGTGTCTGATGAAGAATTCTAATTATGAGAAGAAGCCAAACTATAAGCATAAAGGTGTGGTAAAATCCTTTACAAATACTTCAGAATATGTTGGGACATCAAATGAAGTGGTATCAGGTAAATTTTTTTTTTATTAAGATTATGCCAAAGTGTTGTTTTATTCAGGGACTACACGTTCTTTCATTTCTGAGTAATTTTCTTTTAAAATGAAAATTACACCTCAAGAAATGAATCCATAAATTATGGTAAAAACACCTGAGGGAAATTTTTAGGCAAAAAGAAATTATGAAAATCTTCATATCCTTATCTATGGAAATAATTTACCTAAAAATCTTGTTTTTTCCTCTAGTAGAGTTTTATATCATTCTGGGTATGGATTGGCTTTCTATTTACCATGCTAAGATTGACTATAGAGCTAACGAAGTTTCTTTTCAAAAATATACTTTCATTTTGTGTAAAAGAATTAACCCTTACCATTGGTAACATATCAAGAATCTTATAAACTATTAAATTATAGAAATTAATTTTATCTTGTACATATCTTTGAAAACAATGGAACAATTCAGATTAATGATATGCCAGTGGTAAATGAGTATCTTGATGTTTTCCCTGATGAGTTTCATGGTATTATACCTAATTGAGAAGTTGAATTTATTATTGACTTAGTTCCTGATGTGAAGCCAATTTCAAAACACCCTTATCGAATGGCTCAAATTGAACTATTAGAGTTGAAGGAGAAATTGCATGAGTCTTTAGATAAAGGTTTCATTCGACCAAGCACATCACAATGGGGTGATCTTGTCTTGTTTATTAAAAAGAAATATTTTTCAATGAAATTTTACATTGATTATAGATACTTGAATAACATCATTATTAATAACAAGTATCATTTGCCTTATATTGAGGATTTGTTTGATTATCTCCAAGGAGCGTAATATTTTTCGAAGGTTGACTTGAGGTTGGGTTACCATCAATTGAAAGTAAATGAAGTAGGAATTCTGAAGGCTCTGTTTCGTACTAGATATATCCATTATTAATTTCTACTTATGTGATTTAGGTTAAGTAATTCACCTACTATATTAATGGATCTTATAAATATAATATATTTTTAGTTCTTGGATAAGTTTTTGGTTGTGTTTATTGACTAAATTTTGGTATATTCTAAAATTAAATATGAGCATGAAATTCATCTAAGGGTTTTCTTTCAAACCGTAAAATAAAATAAACTATATGGAAAATTCATCAAGTGTGAGTTTTGGTTACAACAAATTCCATTCCTTGGTCGCATTGTTTATAAAGATTTCATAACTGTTGATCCTACTAAAACAAAAGTTGTTGAAGAATGGACAAGACCCATATATATAACTAAGACTCATAGATTTCTTGTTTCATTAGGCTATTACTAAAGGTTTGTTGATAATTTTTTATGGTTATCTAGCACATTGACTAAGTTAACTCAAAAATGTGTAAAGTTCATCTGGACAAAATAATGTGATACCAATTTTCTGGAATTGAAAAGAATATTGGTGAATGCTTCAGTTTTTTCCCTACCTCCTAGAAATGATGAATTTTTTATCTACAGTGATTCTTCATTGAAATGATTGGGTTATTTCTTATTGTTGAATGACTAGGTAATTTATTATGCTTCACGTCAATTGAAAACTAATGAGTTAAATTACCCTACAAATGATTTGGAATTACCTATTATTGTTTTGGATTTAAAGATTTAGTAGAATCGTCAGTATTGATTAAATTTGAAATATATACTGACCACAAAAGTTTGAATTATATATTCACTTATAAAGAATTGAACATGAGAGAGAGAAGATGGTTGGAACTAATCAAGGATTGTGATTTCATGATTCATTACCATCCTAGAAAAGTAAATAAATTGGTTGATACTTTGAGTTAAAAAAGTAATTCTACATTAACCATGTTATGTTTAGAAAATAACCATTTGGTAAATGATTTGATATTAATTTTATCAGAAGTTGTTGGTGTAGAAAATTCATATTTTTTATTTTAGTTTTTAGTGTAATTGTCTCTATTATAAAGAATTAAGCAAGCATAAAAGGAAGATAGTGAATTGGAAAAAACGGTATAATTGGTTCAAAAGGGTATGTTAGCAGAATATAGCTTGGATAAAGATTGTTTTCTTGAGATTTGGAAAACGATTATGTGTACCTTGTGATCCACAGTTAAAGAAAGTGTTGTTATGTGAAGCTAATAGTTCTTCATTTTCAGTTCATCCAGATAGTACTAAGATGTGCAGATACCTTCAAGTGTATTACCGATTGGATGGAATGAAAATAGAAACTATTGACTTTACTATGAAGAGTTTGACTTATTAATAGGTTAAAGCAGAATGATAATTTCCAAAAGGGAATGATTTATCCTTTACCAGTACCAGATTAGAAATGGGAAAATATATCCATGGATTTCATAGTAGTATTACCAAAGACTTCTCAAGTTAACAATGCGATTTGGGTGATTGTTGATAGATTGACTAAATTTGATCCTTTTCTTACTATTCAGGATATAATGTCTCAAGATCAACTTTCTCGGTTCTATATTAAAGAGATAGTTAGGTTACATGGAGTTCATCTCTCTATTGTATCTGACCATGATCCCAAGTTCACTTATAACTTTTGGAAAGTACTTCAGAATTCATTGGGAACTAAATAAAATTTTAGTACAGCTTTTCATCCTCAATCAGATGGGAAATATGATTTAAAAATTCAGACCTTGGAGGATATGCTACGTAGTTGTTCAATGTATTACCAGGAAGGCTGCGAGTAACATCTTTCTTTGGTTTAGTTTTCATACAATAATAGTTTTCATTCTAGTATATAGATGGCACCATTTGAGGCATTATATGGAAATCGGTGTTGAACTTGAGATTTTTGGGATGAATTAGGTGAAAGGATGTTGATGGGACTAGAATTGGTAGAATAGATGGTAGATTAAGTTCATTTGATTCAGAAACACATGAGGATAGCTCAGAGCAGGCATAAAATTTATGCGAATAACTGGAAAAAGGATCTTTCTTTTGAGGTAGGTTATCATGTCTTTATCAAATTTAAACTATGGAAAATTGTGATGCATTTTGGTAAGAAGGGAAAGCTGAGCCTGTAGTTCATTGGACCCTATCAAATCCTAGATAAAGTTAGATCAGTTTCCTACCGAGTGTCTTTGCCTTAGAGTTTATCCAAGGTACACAATTTTTTTCATGTTTCAATGTTGAGAAAGTATTTTTTGGATCCATCTCATGTTTTGAATCCAAAAGTAGTTTAGTTGTAAGAGAATCTTTCTTATGAGGAATAGCCAATCTCTATTCTTGACCACATAGAGTAAGTATTGCAGAATAAGGTGATTAATCATGATAAGGTTTTATGGAAAAACCATATGGTTGAAGTGGTAACATGTGAATCTAAAAATTATATGTGGGATAAATACCCCCACTTATTTGATAAGTAAATAAAATTGTGATGATGCAATTTCTAGAAGGGGGAAGGATGTGAAATCCTAGTTAATTATAGAATAAGACTTTTTAATATCTATTAATATTTATGAATTAGATATTAATTTTACTTTAAAAGGGATAATTTTTCTGATAGCGTACCCAACACATAATAATGGGTTTCTCTTAAATCTTATGATGCACACAAGAGTAAGATATACCGAAAAATAATACATTATTTATATTATTTTTTAAAATGGTAGTTATCGCCTAGTCGTTGTATTGGTGAGAATGAACATAACTAAATATATTATGTTTACACATGTTTATTAATTTTTTTTATATTCTTATTATAAATTTTAGAGTTTTAAAATGAGAATAAATCCAATTTGAAGCATAAAATACTCTAATATTTTTAAAAGGATGTTTTACCGCCTTCTGATGGAGAACACTTTTTAAATATAGTTTTTGTCACATTTATATGTTATATTTGAAAAAATAACATTCTTATTTTAATTTGGGACATCAAAATTCACTTTGGTTGAATTTTTGATATTTTTCTAATAAAATTCATATTTTAATGAATAGTGAAAATGACTACATTTTAATTCAAAACTACCTTTTCATCTAATTTATTTATATTGTTAGATTATGAATTTACATGGTTTTATTATATAATTAGATTATTTTTAATTAGTTAATCCAATTTATTTCATTGAAATAAATTTCAAATTGAAATTGAATAGAAAAAATATTTAAACTTTTGAATATTTTACTTTAAAAACAAAATTTCTCGACCCGTCAACGGGATTAGTGTTAAACCTAATTTAACCACTTCTATGAATTGAATTTTCAAAAGAAGGACATAAATTCTAGTAATATTTATAAAAAATGTGGTCTAATAGGATCAAAGTAATTTTTGGTGAATACTAACTTTAGTATTTTATTTACCACAGTTAAAGGTAAATAGCGTAATTAAAGGAAAAAATAATATTATAATAATGTAAAACTATCCAAAAACTTGTAATAATATTATTGGATGAGTTATTGTCGACCAATACAACACTTGGGCCGAAATTTTGACCTTTGGAATCCAATTGGGTGTAATTATGACAGTTATACCATTTAATTTAAAGTAAAGGAAAATATGTCATAATTATGTCTCTTATTACTAAAAAAATATTAAAATGAGGTTATATAAGTGATATTTTCGACTATAAATAATTATTAGGAAGATAAAAAGATTACCTATATCATGGTAATTTATTTATAATTTTTAGACATTAAATAATTATATTTAATTGTGACGCAATAACGATGCAGTAATAGATTTATTAAAGAAAGAATCAAAAAAAAGATATTAATAATATTAAAATAAATATAATTTGAAATATTGGATGTCATACATGAATTATATGGATTAATATGACATATTATAAGTCCATTCAATGGATGTTTTCTAATTTAACCCTTTGTTTGGATTTTATTTAAATTCAACGAAATGAATAGTTTCAAAATTGACACTATTGATATTTTATAAAAATACTATTTTATTAAATTATTTAAAAACAATTAAAATATTAAAAAGTGACTATAATAAGGTCTAAAAGTTTATAAAGTATCTATTTATGGGCAATTGAACCCATATAAGTAAAATTTATAGCCTCTTAATATTAAAAATGTTGTTACCACAATTAAAATTAAAAGAGAATAACTAAGGGTAAACTGAAAAGATAATGTTTAAAATAAAATCAATTCAGGTATAAAAATTATTAGATGAGAGGATTTTGAACTATCCTCATCTTATCTTTGGCATAACTCAATTTGGAGTCATTTTGATTTAAAAATTAATTTATATTAATTTAATATTTTAAGAGTTTCCAAGTGTGCCCCACCCCTCTCCTATAAAAATATACTCACTCTTCTCTAATACTCACACTTCAAGAACAATTTGTTTATACCATTATTTACCAAAACCCCTTCCTAAAATCCCTCCCCACATTCTTGTGGCCATATTTTAGGTAGAACACCCTTCTTAGAGGTGTTAAGGTGTTCTTCATGGGTGATCAATCTAAGAAGAGGATTATAAAGATTATACATGATGATTCGAACTTAAGGTAAGGTACTTTGTCTCAATATCCTTTCATTAAGGCATATTTAGATAATATACACCACCTTCTTTTATACGGTAAATAATCAACCCCTTTTACTTTTAATTTCAGTCAATTTTTTTCAAAATGAATCTTTATCTATGAAGCATTTTACTAAACGATAAAAGGAATGTGTTTTTAACGTATGCAGTGACAAAAACTTTTCTACTACCTTGACCATTATTTGGTATTTTTATTATTATATAAGAATTAATATATTTAAAATTAAAATAAATACCATATTCCATTTTCATTTATTTTTTTAAGTGTTTTTTAGAATGGATTGATTATGTAAATGTCTTGAAATGATATCTTGCGATTTCAATGTGGAAATGTTATTTATCTTTTATGATTGTTAATGTGTTATGATTATATTATGGTTCTTAGGCAATGATTATGTATATGGGTGGTTCCTTGATAAACCAAGGGATGGTGATCCTGTGATATCTCTCCAATGTATTGGGTAATGAGGCGTAGTTAAATGGTTGGGTTTCTCCCTAGAGATTTAGCAAATATACTCTGATGGGTATTATAAATGTAACCAAGAAGGTTACTTCCTATATAGTTGTGAAAGATACAATGTAAGTATCATATAGATTTCATAATTTACTTTTATGATTTATTATTTCTAAGACATTTTTTAGGAATTTTATTATTTCATGAGGTATGTTAAAGAGTTTATTTTTTATGGGTGAAAAGTATGATTTGGTAAAAATGTTTTAATGAGTTTTAAATATTAATGGGTTAATGGTTTCATTACTTATTTTATATCCCTTAATAATCTTTTTTACGCTCATACCAAGTTTTTAAAGTGTTTTCCATAGGATATAAGTATAGGTAAGAGAAAAAAAGATGTCAAGATGAATGTTAGGAATATTTTTATCAAGAAAATAAATCAAGTCTTATTTTAAAGAGTATCATTTTGTGAAAAAAATGGATAGTGAGTGGAATTTTATACTTTTTAATATTTGAGTTTTTATGTAATAGTTATGACCTAATTCTCTAATACTCTAAACCTGAAAATATCCTCAATGTGAATTCTTGAATTAATTCAAGATAATGTAATGTTAAAGGTTGGGTCCTTATATTAAGAGTATATCTCTTGTATTGTTTTATATGAGTAAAATTTGTGTCTATTCTCAGTAATATGGGAGCATGGTGACATTGGATCAAATCTTTAATCCCTGATCCTAGTGGAGAGAGAAGTGTAAATTTTCCTCATGAATATATTTAAGAAGGGATTGAGGGATAGGATGAAAATCCTCCTATTGTATGATAAACCCTATAAAAAGGAAGATCTATTTAAAAGTGGAGAGTGTAGGAGTATTGATGGTTTTAATTACATCTAATTTTTATGAAATAAATTTAGTATTATTCTACCTCTGTATTGGACCTCCAAATAAAATAATGATCTAATTTTGGGGAGAACCTATGTTGTAGTTACTGACCACAATTCTATGGTGAGCACCTCTATGGTAATTTACTTCTTCTTCATGGGGAGTAAATCTATATTATTAGGTCTCCCTGAAGGGGGAATAGTGAGTTAGTAAATCCTGTGAAGGAATATAACATCCCAAACTAATTTTTACAAGTAAAGAAAGAGGATACTGACTCTTGAGTGAGAAAGGCACCCAAACTAGTTGGTTGTAATAATAGGGGAATCCTTCCCCTACTTTCTTTATAGTATATCTCATGTCCTGGCAACTCCAATCCTTCTATATTTTGTAGAAATACTATTAAGGTTTGGATCATACCCTCCCAGGAATACTCCTATTCGAGTACATTCACCATTCAATGGTGAAGGTACTATATTAGGGATAGAGGATTTCAATCTTCCTAAGTTGAGGTGATTAGAGTATTAGTCAAAGTGTATATTTCTATAATTATAGTATATAAGATCTGGATCATAGACATACTAGGTTCCATTGGTATACCAATAAAATCATTAATATCTACAGTACCTTATTATATTACAAAAGTATAAATGGGTTGAATTATATAGGTCACTATAAACAAACAACTAATAAGTAAAATTTCACAAGTATAAATGATATTTTAATCTCTTTCATAGGTAAAGGAATTCATTATTAGTTTACTATTTTTTGTTTCCAGCCATTACATCTCCCAAATTTATATTACCAACTTTATTTGGGGGTGATCATGGGTGTTTTAGGATGATTCTATTGAAACTGAGAGGAATTGAGGTTAACTAATCTCATTGAGAGCTTGTTTCCTAATTAAAGACTCACTTATCGATTTAATATATGTATTTGGAATCCACCCTAGTAACAATATTGGTAAATTACATCTCTTTTTTATTTAGTGGGGTGAAAACCGATTATGAAAGGGAATAACTGATATTTATGCATTGGGATACACTACACTAAATTAAATCATCATGTGCTCATGGAAAAGGTGTTTTCATGATTATTAAACAATGACGGATAGTTATGCTATATTTTAAAGCCATATAAAAAGTAACATTATAGTTCAATGATTACTAGGAAAGAATGAAATATTACACCATAGTTTAAATCCAAACAGAAATACATGAAAGGTTTAATTTGTATTTTAAATAAAAAAAATAAATCATGAATGTTATTCTATAATTTAATGTCATCTAAGAAGATAAAAAGTGAACACCATATTTCAAATCCATATATGAAGTAATGATAGATACACTGGAATATAATGTTTTCCTGAAAGATGAAAAGGGTGTACTTAAAAACTCTTACAACCAAAAGGAATCATTAATTCCAACAGATTACCAATTTTTTAAGTTTATATTACTATTATAGAAACTAATACAGGTAGAGAATAGTATGGATCAAGTTTGATGTTGAATCCATAGAGACAAGTACTTTCCATTAAATCTCTAGCCCAATAATCAATATTAAAAATTCAATTCAAATTAAAATCTACTATTAATAAGGAAAATTATGAATTGAGAGTACACCAAGGTTTTATAAAACTAATATCATGATATATGAAAGCATAAAAATTAATAATGAAATATCATATCATTTTCAAAATTAAATCTAATTAATCCTTGGTCTTGGTCATCACCGTCTAATTTTTTAACTCCCATTTTATTATGGTCGTATACTTTTCTTTATCTATAAATATGGTGATCCAAAAATATATTTAAATATAGAACAGAACTCTATATATGGTCAAGAATAAATCTAATCACTAGTTAATGAATTTAAAAAATAAATTCCTCGCTCAAATGAATAATGTTTATAATAAAAGAATGAGTAAAATATATATAAGGATGAATAAAAAACCCAACATTTTCTACCGTTAAAAATTAAAACACTACAATACTAAATCACCATTCATTACAAAACATAGAAAAAATACACTACCCCCATAATCCTAGCCCTAAAAAGAGCACCTAAGACACTAAAACCAACCTGATCCTCTAACCTTTAAACCTCCATCCAAGTAATCAAAAAGATCCTCTTGGGAAATAATGTCTCCAAATGTGATTTGGTGACCTCATTTTAAAGAAAAAAATACTAAATTCATATGTTATTATATCTTGATATATCTTTCAAATTATAAATTCAAATCGAACTCCTCATAGGTAGGAATAAATATTTATTCACATGTACCTAAAATCTCCAAAAATATATCTCTATTATATTTAAAATGATACAATAGAGGTGGGATTTTAATTTTCTACAATATATCCTAAAAATGGAATTAAGGCCATTGAAACATCCTTGGAGGTCATGGATTTATCATAAATTTTATTTTGTTACACACATTTTAATATCCTCTATGATATAATAATTATATCTCTAAAAATATATTTATAGTTTATTTGTTGTATCATTACACCATGAAATATAAATTATTATTTTGATCATTTTAAATTTTCTTATCTCTTCCAAACTTTGGCCATGACATGTATAAATACACAACAGTAATTTTAATTCATCTTCCAATATGACCATGAAAAAACATCTTCATCACCACAACATGCATAACATATTAAATAGTTTCCAGTATTTATCAAAATAGAATTACCATCCCATTATAGGTTCCACCACCTATATATTTCATGTATTCAACCATGAACCTTTTTCTAATCTCCATAATAACTTCCAAAACATTATAGACCACCCTATTTTAGATTTTAAAATCCCTATGTGTCATGTCCTGGTCCTATATTGGAATTATGCTCAACATTTCATACTTAGTCTTGTTGCCTTAGGTTTCAAGTATTCATACATAGCATGAGGTACATTGATATTATTCTAATATGGAACCTTTGGTTATTCCTATATAAGTTCAATGTTATTCCAGTTAATCATAAATGATCCTATACTTCTTGGTTTTATTCTGACATGATGCTAAAAGTCACATGAAGATCCTTAAATTTTTTTTTTTTCTGCTACTACTTATTCATATGTGGCCTTTAAAAACCCTGATTTATTCTTATGTGATATTTAAGAACCACTATTTGATTTTATATATTCCACATTCCCCGTTATTTCATCATATATGAGTAGGGTTTCACAAGATTTATTCATATACAGAACAACATTCATGAATTCCTAATTATACAGAAGGGTTTCCTTTTGATTTAATTATATACAAGCAAACCAATCTGCAAATTAATCACACACATATATTCATTTTTCCCTTCAAATTTTATTCTTCATCCAAAATTCTACTAAGATATAAGTGAAAGAATTTTCTTCTATAAAAAACAAAAACAATAAAATTAAGAAATAAATAAATAAACCAATAAATTTATTTCTAAAAAATGCATTAATTATAGCTACCAAATACCCCCACACTTAATCATTGGATTTCCATAAATCACAAAATATCCACATTATCACAAAGGAAACACATCCTAAAAATGTTTAAACAACATAGTCAATAAACTAAAACTACAATTAATAATAGAATAAACTTACAAGCAATATATAAAAACATATTTCCAACACATTAATTTTCTTGTAAACCAGTGAACTCATGTATTTTACTTATCATAATGAACTGATCGATACTTTTCATAAATTCCATTCACTTATTTCAACTTGTTATTAGTATTCATGCAAAATTTTTATCTATCACACTGGAAAAAATTTATATCATCACACATGATCATAATAAGACTAGAGTTATGATCAATATCAAGTATACCCAAACTATCCATATCCTTAAAAATATCTCAACCTGTACATTGTAATCAAACCATAAAAATCAAGAGGACTTTCATTAATGTTCTAATGACTGTGAGGCTAGAGATTGGTGGGTAATAATGTAAAAACTCTCCTCAGTATCTTGAAAAAGGAGGATGAATTATTTAAGTAAAAATCATGGTATTATATTAAGATCAATAAACTTTCTGCATTCAATTCCCTTCAAAATAAATCATATACATGCTTTATCCTGTTTTTTATGTTTTTAAACCAAACTTTGAATGCAATGATAGATTTTGTTTCCTATTTTCCTCTATTTTTTCTTCTAATATTTTTTTCATCAATTTTTTCCAAATAATTAAGGAACCAAAATATAAGAATAATTATAGAGTGCTTTTGAAACTTTCTCCCAAATTAAAATGAGATAATTACCCAACACTTATCCCTATAACTCCCATAAAGTGGTTATATGGAACAAAAAACTCCATCTTTAAATTCTAAATTAATAATCATATATTTATAACAAATAATAAGGGTTTGAAGGATTAATTGGCTTGTAATATGTCATTAAATAAGGCATTTAGTGGTATCTAAGGCTTCATAAAATATAATAAAAGGGGTAGATATCAAGATAAAAAAGGGTAAAATATCATAGAACTAATTCAAGACATTTGGGTAATCAATTAATGGATTCATTCCTATTAATGTAGTTTAATTTGTTCATACTTCAAAATGATAAAATTTCAAGTTATAGTGGTGATGTATATTAGAGAATATATCAATAAATAGATTATTAGAAATAATATGAAAAAAATGTTTCATAATACCTCTCTAGAATAGGAAATATAATATTTGACAATCACTTATAGATATAAATAATAATAGTGAATCAATTGATATATACTTTAGAAAATTAAAGAATAAAAGTGTCCATGAATTTCATATACAAAAGTCAAATAATCATTCAAAATCATAATTCATCAAATCAATTCTCTAATTCTTATATTTACTCATACATCCATCATCTTACTCATTACATTATATCAAAAAGGATATTCAAAACAAGTTATGATAGTAATATTATGCAAAAATTTCCATCCTAGAAAACAAATTTTATAAGAAATATAAGTGTGGCACGATAATTCATAGACTAAAAACAATGTTATAAATCAAGGGAAATAAAAATGAATAAAAGTTTTAAAAAATTATCTTATCCCTTGAATTATATCTTCTTATCACTTTCTTCTTACTTTATTTCCTCGTTCATTATTATTCATGGAATTAAAAATAAAAATACAAGTGAAAGTAAAATATTTAATCCATTAAAGCTCAAAAATATAGGGGGATTGAATTATGACTTCCAAAAACTAAATCCTATGGACTAGTTCCTAAAATATATTTCCTAAAAAAGTAATAAAAAACTAATATTTCCTCTTATAATAAATTTTTAAATTGAATTTAGATTGACACTATCTCATCATGTTTCATATAATATGAGTGTGTGAAAAGTTTATCGATCTATATATAACCATAAATGATTTTTTTCTTGGCCAATGCGATACTTTTACTCATATTAATTAAATCTATGTTAAAACTATTTTATATGTATAATAAGATTTGGATTATATTAAATAATTAAGAAACACTAATGGACTATTCAAATCTGGTAAAACATATCCTTTTCCACTTCTTTTTACTACTCTTATTCAAAATTTTCAATGTTCTTCATTTTAGTAGTATTCTCCTCGTCTTAAATATTTTATTATTCCATTAAACCTTATATTTCCCCTTTCTACTCGTATTAAGATATTGTTAGGGTGTCTTCCTCCCTAGTTTCTATCAAAAATTCAAATTCATCATTAGAAATATCCATAGATTCAATATCAAAATTAGCATCACGATCATATTTCTCCTTAATTTTTTCCTTGAATTAAGATTTCTCATTGGCTACTTACTTTTACTTGTCTGCCTCTATTTCCATTATCTCTAACTCCTTTCATGAATTATTGAAAAAATTATTTTGGAAACATAGGATAACCATTTCATCACTTGGGTATATTTGTGGGATACATCCTTGACTTTTTACCTTCTCTTAGAGGTAATCTATTTTGTGTTAATGATCTAAAACTTTTATGAAAAATTAGATGTGTTTGCTAATTATGCATTATAAACCTACCACCAAAACAAAAAAATACCCAATTATATAAAAAGAAAAAATGAAAACCTAAAATAAAATAAAAAAATAAAATGTGGTGAGATTAAAAAAAATATAATCTATAAAACCAATGTATCCTACTAAGTTACAAGTCCTTGAAAATAGTTCTAAAAACATTGATACCCACAGGGCATCACTAATTCCAATGGTTGATCATGTTTAGAGATATAAATTATTCTTACTACAAAATAACACTAAAAGGAGTAGTATATCTCTAGTCTAAGGTTGAACTCATATTGATAAGTATTTATAATGAAACCCCTAACCCAATAGTCAAGATGAACAATTTAGTTCAATCGGAAATCTATTTCTAACAAGGAAAACTATGAATAAAGAGTACACCAATCTTTTATAAATCTATGACCATGAGATAATGATAAATAAAAAGAAATAATTAATAGCCATGTCATTTTTTGAATTGAAAATTGGTGAATTATTTTTCTTAGTAATCAATCTATAATTACCAAACTCCCCTTTTAGTATATACAAGGACTTCAATTTATCGAGAAATCACATGATCCAAAACCATGATTAAACATAGAACATAACATAATCTATTTTAAAGAAGAAATTTGAGAATTATTTAGTGTATTTAAAAAATAAATTCCTTAATCAATAAGATAATTTTCATTCTCAAAGAATGAAGAAATGATATGGAAATAAGTAATAATGAAAAAAACAAACATGAACTTACATTAAAAACTAAAACACTATAATACTCAATATCACATTATTGAAAACTTATAAAAAATACTATAGAGACCTAGGATTATTATACATAAATATTACATATTTTTAGATTAATATTCATTGCATTGAACAAAAACATGCCTAAGGAAAATAATAGTTTAGTTCCTTTGAAAACATGGAACACAATATTCATAATTCCTAATAGATCTTCAATGTATCCCATAAATATCTTCCCATTAAGTACTCTTCATAGATATAAACTAATAAAACCTTTCTTCCTAACCTGTGGAAAGGAAACATAAGAAGGGGTGATCTAAAATTCTCATTAAGGTTAAACAAGGGAGATACATAATTATATCGTGAATATAAGGGTATTAGAACATGATCATAACATTTGAAAACCATACCTTGTATAACAAAGATCATAATTATGAGTTGTAAAATAAACAATGGCAGTTCATATGACAAGAATCATAAAGAAATAAAAAAAACATGGTCTATAAGAGCATAACATTTGAATATTACATAGAATTTTTGGTATACACATAACCATTTAAAATCATTTCCATATTTATCAAGGATTAATGCCAATACCATCATAAGAGACAAAGTCCTTTACTCAATCAGGTTAAATCCATATTCCAGCCATGTCTTACTGAACCAGGTTAACTTCTTCTTCCAAAACTATATTTTTTAAAATGGTTTACTCCCTATTCTAGTCATGTCTTATTGAACCAAGTTAAATCCCCATTTTGGCCCTGTCTTACTGAATTGGGTTGACTCCCCATTCTGGCCCTATCTTACAGAACTGTGTTCACTCTATATTCCAGTCCTGTTTATCTCATGAGATATAAATCTTTACCGAATACATTATAGGGAGATATAGGTCTGACTCTTATTTTTTTCATAATGTAACCATCATCAATGGTTATAACATAACCATCATCACATAATGAAAATCATACATCTATGTGCTACAAGATCAAAAAAACATTCATTTTATTAAAACCCATGAAATGAAATGGGTTACATTAAAAATTCATCAAAACATAACCTATGGAAAATAAATAGGTTTCATAATAATTTCATCATTTCATCAAGGAAAAACCAAGGGAAAAAGAAGAGACTTTATTAAGAATTTTATCGTGGTATAACTTGTGGAAGAGAAATAGGTTTCATAAACTTTTTTTCGTTATAAAAATAAACCATTAAGGGAAAGAATAAGAATGATATCCTTGGATAATATCCTTAGTAAATTATAATTAACCACAAATAATTTCATATTATAAGGAAAATAATTTTTAATGAATACTTGGGACATTTCTTGAGGAAAATATATTTTCTTCGAAAATTAATTTTAAAAACATAAAACATTTTCAAAATACTTTACTTTGAATATAATATTTAAATATTATTTTAAAAAAAATTGAGGAAAATATCATTTCCACTTAGAAAAAAACTTAAAATATTTTTGAAAACATTTTTATAAAAACATGGTTTTGGAAGAAAAACAAATTCCTGACCAAATAGGGAAATAAATTCTGGTTTTCTTAAAAATATTTTCTTAATTATTTAAAGTACTAAATAGAACAAAAATGGTATAATTATTTAAATATATAATTAATAACCATAGGATTATAAATTTAATGATAATTATTTATATTTGCCTCATGATATTTCAACATTATAGGCATAATCATAATCAATCCCAAGAAATGATAAGACTGCAACATAAAATGATTACCACTTTGGTAACATTGAAACACAATATCCATGAATGAATAAAATAAAATGAAACTTAAAATATTATAAGGGGGAATAAATTCATGATAGTGCATGTAAAATGGTATGTATATACACCTAATGAAATAATATAGGTGCATAACATAACATATGTCTCAAATAAATAAAATTGAGACAAAATTCCATTACAGATTTTGAAACTTTTGAACTGTAAACCCCATGAAAGAGAGGTCCTAAAATGGATATGTAAATCCCAATAATTATCAATATAATAGTAATACAATATATTATCATGAATTATATACACCAAATAAAATAAATATGTGGTGAATATGGAATGTGTCTCACAGAAGTAAAAAATGTGAGATGAAAATCCCTTACCATAAGCCTTGAATTATGTAATACTCATTCAAAACTCTGGTAGAATAAATATATTTTTATTATATATATATATATATCACATAAACATATTCATATATATATATCACACCATATATTATATTCTTATGTCCTTTTATTACCCATTTATTAACAATTCCATGTTAAAGTTATGTTTCGGGAAATAATTGCTTTTTTCATATATGTTTTGATTTGTTATATTTTTGTTCTTATTAATTTTATCATTATTTATTAATCTATATAATTATAATCATGATATAAATAGGATATATAATAAATATATATTTATATAGAGTAATCCATAAAATTTAGTGATGGAAAAGGAAATACACTTTTCATGGACACGGTAGGTCGTACATATGAATGAATATTGTTTTCATTTTCTTATTGGGTTGAAATAAAGAAAGGGAAATGAAATATATTATCATTCCAAAATCATTTTTATATCTTATATATCACAAATTTTTATTAAACCCATCCTTAATACAATCCACTTCAAGCTTGAATTAATCATGTCGTTTCGTGAGGCAGTAGTCCGCCATACACACAAATGACGTTATTATATTCCCAAAAAATTGAGAGTATGAAGATGTGTTTGATATAATAATTAATTCATAATAATAAAATCAAAAATATCATATATATATATATATATAATGTATAAATAATAAATACACCATTATGACAAGCCTCGAAAAGTGGCAATGGAAAAAAGGAATGACATAGGTTCGTGAGGCGGTAGTCCTCTGTATACACGAACGATGATTTTGTAACACATTTGATGGAAGTGAGGATAGTTGTAGGTCATTAGATTAAAATAAAAACATATAATTATATTGAATATAACTATTTTATTAATTAATAATGATATAAAAATAATTTTATGGGTTTAATAAATTAATTAAATGGAAATAGTAATTGATGAATATTACCTCTTCTTCGAGCATCCTCCTTAGGTTTGCACTAAAATACTTCCTTGGATGGATTTCTGACCATACTAAGGCATATATGATGAGGGTAGGGAAGTTTTTTTAAGGTTTTTTTCTATCCAAATCTCTTTATAGGTATGAATAAGTGAGGGCAGTGAGTGCCCTTTGATAATTGAGGAGGCATGGCATTTTTGTAATTACCAAAAAGCAATCAATATTGAGAGGTCCGTCTTACCTCATGTGGCTCAAAAGTTTATTAATAATGGATATATGGGATTAATTTTTTATTAAAAACCCCCACAATATAAAACAAACACATTTTTTATCAATTTATTTCTCAGTATTTAAGTTTACTCATTTTTATCCATATAGTTTTTACCAAGGTAACTTGTATCTTTTTGTTTACTTGGGTAATTTATCCTTTAAGAATAAGATTAAAATATATTTATTATCTAATTTATATATAATTATTATATATATTAAATCTAATTAAATAAATAAAAATACTATGTTTGTGTGTAAAATAATTTTTTACAAAAGCGCACATAAGGCGCAAAACACTATTCCAAACTTAATCACGTAAATTAATTTTAACTGTTTTCACTAATAATTATAGTCAAAAATTAATTTGAAATAATCTTATAATAAAAATTATGATTATTAAAAATATTTAATCCATTTTTACAAATTCAATTTACATAATTTGAAGCCTATAATTTAAAAAATTATCCTGCAGACGTGATGAGAATGCAGGTTTTTTTTAAATCAAAAAATAATCACAAGTTTGTGAAGTTTTTATATCCAATTTCAATATTAAATTGATTAAAATAAACTAAATTGGTTTAATGTATTCATAATTAAACTAATTTAACTTTAAAAACAAATTAAAATATAATTTAACTTTCTAAAAATATTAAAATAAAAAGCAATTTTAAATTAAAGTTTATAATTTTTCATTATTCATCAAAAAATGAAATATTTCCAAAAAAACACAAAAAAAAATTACCATTAGATAATTTGGAAATTATGATTTAAAAAATGAAGTTTATTTTATAAAATTAATTTTCTAAAAGAGTCAAAAATTAATTTATTTTTTGTTCACAGAAAGAAATAAAAGCTTTTTTTGAGAAAATAGTATTTTCAAAACATATAGACTTTATCAAAAATTATGTATCTTATTATCGATATGTTTTCTTTATATAAAACCATTATACTTAATACTTAAAAATTATTTACTACTATTCATATCACAAATTTTAATGGCTAGGTTATAACGGGTGCATATAAATAACTAAATTAATAATATATCATCATTTTGTTAAAACTCTGTGTTGAGTGCAACGCAAGCTAAGACAATGTTTTTTGTAGTGGAAGATTAACTTGGTGTTTCATATAACACAATCCATCAAAGAAATTTAATTTATTAAAACAATGAAAATTCATGAAAACTTGGGGTGTTACACTCTACCCCCATTAAAATGAATTTCACCCTCAAAATTCATTTGAGTCATCAAAGGTTTAATACTTGAAAGTTAATTTTGTATAAACCAATATCATAAAAAGGGTTGATAAAACATCCTCTTAACAAAGAGAAATGTGTCATGACCCATCCCCCATGGCCTGTGTCGTGACTACCCCCAAGCCTGCCTTCCATAGGTCAGGGGCTGGCGACTAGCACTAAAGGCGTAAATCCCAAAACTGGGAAGGCATTGCCTTTATAACTGAAAACACACACAACAGACCACACATATGGATACAAAACACTAAGAAAAAATTTATAACAAGAGAGTGCTGAAAAGTAAAGGTGTCGAAAATACAAGCCCAACTGTAAAGTAAAAGTACAACTAAAAAGGAAAAAACATCTGAAAGGTGAAAAGCAGCTCATAGATCGTCCACCACGGATCCTACCTGAAGGCTAGGTACAGATATCCTCCTCAGCACACCACGTCCATCAGTCTCCTCTGGGTACCGACTCGTCATAAGGTCCACCTCCGGGTACCGTCTAGTCCTTGTACACTCAGCCTCAGTCAGCACTGTCTGTCATCTGCATCCAACACAACGAGGTACGGGCATAACCCGTGCAGGGGTGAGTATAACTATACTCAGTAGGGACCCTGAGACCCTCAAGGTCTCACAAAATCCAACAAGGATAAACCACAAGATATGAAATCAACAGATAACCCCACTTAGGTATATGCCCATACATATACCTAAGTTATCTTGTAATCCATCTCAATCATGAGGAAAACACAAATTTCTAACTCAGCTCACACAGGTATACAAATTATGTAGAGAGATAGAGATGATCAGATGTAGACACTGAATCATCTATTCTGTCGAACCCACACAGGATCCAGGAACAGAAATCAGAACTGTCAAACCCACACGGGATCTAGGAACAGTTATTCTATCGAACCCACACAGGATCCAGGAACATAAGTCAGAACTGTCGAACCCACACAGGATCCAGGAACAGTTTTCAGAGCTGTCGAACCCGTATGGGATTCAGAAACAGTCGTCAGTGCTGTAGAACCCACACAGGATCTAGGAATAGTAGTCTGAGCTATCAAACCAACACAGGATCCAGGAACAGTAGTCAGAGCTGTCGAACCCACACAGGATCCAGGAACAGTAGTCATAGAGCTGCCAGCCACAGGTTTTTCGTACAAGCACGCTAGATTCTGGGAGGTTCCACTCCTCAAGCCAAGTGTTGATACATCAACTTCCATGAAGTCTCATGAAGAAATATCCCAAAGTTCCACCTCGTCATAGGGGTCTCAATGCAACAGACGGTGCGTCAATCGGACGCCCGGTCTGAGAGTTATTAGCCTTTTAGTCCCGGGGGCCAGGTTGGGTTCGTGCACGATCCAACCAGGTTATATCTCAACTATACCCCAAACTCCAGTAGGGTATATAGGGACATCCATGTTCCAAGATTTCCAACACCGCTGACGGTTCATCAAATGGACGTCTGGTGTCAAAGATATGGCCGAAGGAGCGTAAATGGGTTAAAGTGGGCCCGGGTCTGGTCCGACCCAGCCTGGGTCGACCCAGCCTAACCTATTGGGTCTGGCCCGGCCCAGAAGGCCACAAAGGCCATGAGTATCATGAGGGTAAGGACGGGTCGTGAGGGTGCGAACCCGCCACACATCGGTGTAAGGGCGGTTCGGCCCGGAGGTGCCGTAGGGGGCGCGAAAGGCCGGCTCGGCCAGGCGCGCATGGGGCGTGGCTCGGCGGCTCAGCCTGGATGGCCGAAGGAGCGTAAATGGGTTGAACTGGGCCCAGGTCTAGTCCGACCCAGCCTGGGTCGACCCAGCCTAACCTGTTGGGTCTGGCCCGGACCAGAAGGCCGCAAAGGCCATGAGTAGCACGAGGGTAAGGACGGGTCGTGAGGGTGCGAACCCGACACACATCGGTGTAAGGGCGGTTCGGCCTGGAGGTGTCGTAGGGGGCGTGAAAGGCCAGCTCGGCCAGGCGCGGATGGGGAACGGCTCGGCGGCTCGGCCCGGATGGCTGAGGCCGGTTCAGCCAACGATGTGAGGGGCGCAGCTCGGGCGGCTTGGCATGGGAAGCCAGCAGGCAGTTGGGGGGCCAGCGGACAGCTGGGAGACAGGCGGGAGCACAGGAGGTAGGCGGTGGCCGAGATCTGGGAAGTCGGCAGGCGCCCGGGAGGCCGGCGGGTGCATAGGAGGCCGGCGGCGGCTGGAAGACGGGAGGTCGGCGGGCGGCCGGCGGCCGGGCGCCCGCCGGCCTCCCGGATGTGACAACTGGGTCCCGGTTATAGCACCACCACCCCGCCTTAACATGGACATCGGGTCCTAGCCTTCCAGGTACCACCAGTTGCTCCGCAGACATGTGGTCCCCACCCAGGGGCCCACCTACGTGCCTGAACGGGTCATCTGACTAATGACAGTCCCCACAGGCCAACACATGTCCTTTCCAGTATGTTTTTTCCTCACTCACACACACCCTGGGAAACTTCCCAGAAGGTCACCCATCCTGATCACTTCTTCAGGCCAAGCACGCTTAACTATGGAGTTCTAATCAGCTAGGCTCCTGAAAAGGATGGCGCACCTTGTTGACATGAGTCATTTCATTTAGTCATTTAACCCTTTATCATTCTGTGGTGTTACAAAATGGATGTGAAAAGCTCATCTGGAATAACACATACTAGGATACCAAATAGGATAACATAGGTGGGAAGAGAAAATATGGACATAAAAGATAAAACTAAAACCCAAATACTGATGGAGAGTGATAGAGAACATGTTCAGGAGAAAGTTAATGATAACAAAGACATAAACCCAAGAGGATTGAAAAAGGTCATTTATGTCATCAAAAATGATGATAATAGGAAAAAAATTATATCAATACCCTTTTTATAAATTTGAATAATTTTCAAAATAATATATACTTGGTTTCATTCCATTTCAAAAGAACTACCTCACCCTATGTTTATGTCATTATCAATTTCCACTTCATCTCTTACTCTAAGAAACGAAGGTGAATTTGTTATTCCTGAATCACAAATAGATCATTAGATCCATATAGAGAATGATAATTCATTCTTCCTATATTGGGTTATTATTGAAATAAATTGGTTTTCATGGGTTAACCAATATGTATAAATCACCATATGGTGAAATAATACATTAATATCTAAAACCTCATTCAACATTCAACAAAAACCATTCCATAAATGGTTAACCTTTATACCCTTCCAAAAGATGAAAATCCAAAACTTTATAAATAAGGTCACTAAATTTCTAAAAATCATATTAACATTAATCCCACATATATCAAAAATTAACACTTGATTATCACATAACTAACATGTCAATACCTTCATCATGTATTCTGTTGAAACACGGTAATAACCTAAATTACTATAAACCCATATTAAAAACAAATATTCTTCTTCATTACTTACATAAAAAACAAATTATGGGATATATTCCTTAAATAAAAAAATGTTGTAAACTCCATCCAAGATAGCATAAAACACTTTTTCAACAAATCATTAATTTTTTCCATGGTAACTAGTGCTATCAATTTTAATTTATTATTATCCAACATCTCTTTATCCAAACTAAACACCATTTTCTCAACACCAATAACATATTAAGGGTTACCTTAACTTAATAATTTGTTTTATATAAAATATAACATTTCCATTAAATCCAATTTATTAGTTATAAGAATCATTCAACATGTTATTTTAAATCCTTAACTAAAAACCTATACTGAACAATCCTTATATATTTCATAATTCTAGAATCCCAATAAAAAAAATACTTCAATAATACCTCTTCCCTCTAAAAATTTAATCATATTATTCTCAAAAACCTCTTTCCTTTCATATATTATCTATAGTCTCTTCAACATTAGCAATACAACCATTACTTGAACAACCTTGCTGATTTTCTATAGGATATGTCCCCTTAGGACATTAATTAACATAACTCCCATAATTTCAACATTTAAAACATTCTACGGTCAATGATATCTTAGAAAGATAAATATTCCCATAAATTGAGTTAATCGAACATCACATTTTACATTTGTAGTTACTTTCTTTATGTCCTTGTTTTCAATATTCCAAACATCTTATTCTTCCTCTAATAGATTCACATGGGTGTTTCTCCTCTCATTCTTCACACATAGAAACTAAATCATCTTTCCTCAATGGTCTCCACTACCCAAACTCTCAGAAAACTATTTCCTTCTCTTCTTTGGTGAGTCTGAGAGTTGGTTAATGTATACATTGTTAATCGTGTTTCATGAAAACTGATTAGGCATAATCACAACATCCTTTAATCTAGTAAACATCTTATTTGACTGCTTATTAGAAAATTATCTCTCACACTCATCATTAACACAGTTCCTTCAGGTTTTATCCATTTACTAAAACCAAAATCATAGTGTGAGAAACACTGATCTTAGTGGGGAACCACATAATTATGAGAAATCACTTATATGAAGTCTATGTCAGGACATAATATTTAATCTATAATATTTTTGGTAATTCATAGTCATCATATGTTTATATCCTTCTTGATGGTTCAAAAGGATTTTGTGAATTTCCAAATCATCCTTTGGGAGTGTCAAACCATATGTGAAGCAAGGCTCATTGTTATGCACCAATTTCAGATCGAGTCTATATCAATATAGTGTTTTCGTGGTTGTTACCCCTAACTGAATTTGTGCTAGAGCCAAATCAACTTGTAGTATCTAGAGAGATATTCAATTTCGTGGAAACCACTAACTCTATACTTTACCAAAATTCTAGTATATTTTCCAATACTTTAACTCTTCCTTATACTTATCCTTAAATACATACCTAAACATATACTTAGAAATATCCCAAGGTATATCACTAAATTTTTCTCATCCTAGTTTCCAAAGGTTAACTAAACTTTTTCTTTTATACAAACAATAGAGACCCATGATTATCACAAAGAATTATTACATTTTTTAGATGAATATTTATTACATTGAACAAAATCACTCCCGAGGACCGTAATATTTTAATGCCATTGGAAACTTGGAACATAATATTCTTAATTCATGAAATATCTTCAATGTCTCCCATAAATATCTTCCTATTAAGTACTCTTAATATACATACCCTGCATAAAAACATTCTTCATAATATTAGGAAAATAAAAAATAGTAAATGGTGATCATATATGATCAGTAAGGGTAAATAAGGGAGATATATTATCATATCATGAATATAAGGGTATGATAATGTGAGCATAACATTTGAAAACAATACCCTGTATGACAAATATCATAATCATGATTCATGGAATAAATATTGGTGGTTCATTAAACATGAATCATAAGGAAATGAGAGAACATGAGCTATGAGAGCATAAAATTGGCATAAGAAATGGAATTTATGGAACACACATAAGCATAGAAAATCATTACCCTATTATTTTAGACTCTATACTAAGAACATAATTATAGAAAAAGTCCTTTACTGAATCGAGTTAACTCCCCATTCCAAACATGTCTTACTAAACTAGGTTCACTCTCTATTCAATCCCAATCTTACTGAGTTGGGTTCACTCCCCATTCCATCCTTGACTTATTAAACCGGTTTCACTCCCTCTTGCATCCATGCCTTACTAATATGGGTTCACTCCGCATTCTAATCATATCTTACTGAACAGGGTTCACTCCCCATTATAGTCATGTCTATCTCATGAGATATAAATACTGACCTAATGCATTGGTGGTAAATATAGGTCCCACACAACTTTGGTTATAACATAACCAAGGTAATTGGTTATAATCTAACCATCGTCGCGTCATGAAAATCATACATGTTTGCGATACAAGGTCAAAAAACATTCATTTTATTAGAACCCATGAAATTAAATGGGTTTTATAAAAATTTCATCACAACATAACTTATGGAAAATAAAAGGTTCTTATAATCATGTTATAATTTCATCAAAGCATAACCCGTGGAAAAAGAAGTGGGTTTATTATGCATTTTATCATAGTATAACATGTGGAAGTGAAATGGGTTTCATAAAAATAATTTAATCTTAAAAAACAATTCATAGAAAGAATAATAATGTTATCCTTTGGTAATGTCCACATTAAAGCATAAGTAACCTCAAATAATGTCATATTAGGTGGAACTTTCTAATGACTACTTGGGAAATTTCTTGAGGAAACCAGCTTTTCTTAGAAACCCGATTTTTAAAATATAAAACATTTTCAAAATCCTTTTCATAGAAAATAAGTTTCAAATAAAATTTAAAAAAAATCTTGTTGAAAATAAACTTTCCACCTGAAAAAAACTTTTTAGAAAATTTTTATAAAAACATGGTTTTTAAAGAAAAACATATTTCTGACCAAAGAGGGAAATTAAGTCATATTTTATTAATAATATTTTAATAATTATTTAAACTAACAAATTTTTGAAAATGATACCATTAAGTTAATATATCATGAATAAGAATAGGATAAAAAATCATGATAATTATTGAGAGCTATATCATTAGATTTTAACATTGGATACTTAATCATAATAAATATCGAAAAATTATTAGATTGTAACATAAAATATTTTCCACTTGTAACATTGAATCATAAGGCCTATGAAGGAATAACATAAAATAAAACATAAAATATAATGAGTATGAATAAATTAATTATATTACATTTCAAATGGTCTGTATATACACCTTATGAAATAATATAGATGCATAGCATAACATATGTCTCAAAGAAGGCAAATTGAGACAAAAAAAACTTACCAATTTGGTAAATTTTGAACTGTAAACCCCATAAAAGAGAGATACTAAAATGGATATATAAATCCAAATTATTTTTATAATTATAATAACAAAATAAATTCATGGTTATTATATACATCACCTAAAATAAATATGTGGTGAATATGGCATGTGTCTCACAGATGTAAAAAGTGAGACGGAAATCTATTACCTTAAGTCTTGACTTATGTCGTACTTATTAAAACCTCCTGTATAATAAATATAAGTTTATTATACATATATTACATAACAATATTCATATATATATCATATCATTTATGATTTAATTATGTCTTTTTATTACCTGATTATTAATAATTCCATGTTAAAGTTACATTTCGGGTAATAGCCGCTTTGTCTTTTCGTATATGTTTTGATTTGTTATATTTTTGTTCTTATTAATTTTATCATGGTTAAATAATCTTAAAAATTATAATAATGGTATAAATATCATATATAATCAATATAGATGTATTTATAATAATCCAAAAAAATAGTGATAGGAAATGAAATACACCGTTCATAGAGATGGTAGATCATATATATCCATGAATGTTGTTTCTCATTTTATTGTGGAGTTGATAGAAAGAAAAGTAAATGATATATATTATAATTAATTATCATTTTTATGTCATATAAATCACAAATTTTTATTAAATCAATCCTTAATACATTCTATTTGAATCGTGAATGAATCAAATTGCTTCACAAGGAGGTGGCCCGTCGTACACACGAATGACGTTTTCATGTTCCCACAAAATGGAGAGTATAAATATATGTGTGATATAATATTTTAAGAACCACAATAACATAATAAGTATCATATATATCATATATAAATAACAAATTCATTATTATGACCAGCCTTGAGAGGTGTTAATGGAAAAATGAATGACATCGGTTCACGATGCGGTAGTCCTCCGTACACATGAACGATGATTTCATAACTCATTTGATGGAAGTGGAAATGGTTGTAGGTAATATCCTTAATTTAAAAACATATAAGAATATGTAATATAATAATATTTTTATATAATTATTATATAAAATAATTTAATGGTTTTGAGGAAGAAATAAAACAAAAAACACTCATTGATGAACGTTACATCTTCTTCAAGTGTCCTCCTTAGGTTTGCACTAAATGTCTTCCTCATATGGATTTATGATCAAAATAAGGACTCTAGGATGTGGTGAGGGGATTTTAAAAGTTATTTTTTAGGTATTTTTTTATTCAAATGGCTTTATAGGTTTTAATAAGTGAGGGTAGTGAGTTCCATTTTATAATTGACCAAGAGTGGAATTTTTGTAAATATCCAAAAGAATTCACTATTGAGAGGTCAATAATACCTCATGTAGCACTAAAATTGATTAATAATTGATTTAAGGGATTGATTTTTTGTAACACACCACCATCACAAAAATTAACAAATTTTTTATCATGTTATTTCTTAGTCTTTAAGTTAACTCAATTCTATTTGGTTTATGGATTACTGGTCATTAACTTTCTCCTGGCCATGTTCACTATCACTCTCCATCAATATTTGGGTGTTAGTTTTCTCTTTTATGTCTATATTTTCACTAACTGATCATAATATCCATAGATATAATTATAATTAATTCCATATATCTTTAGTTTTTATCAAAACAAAATGGTTAGCATAGGTTATACAATATGCATAAATCTTCATATAGAGAAATAATACATTAAAATCTAAAACCACTTTCAAAGTTCAATATAAACCATTCCATAAATGGTTAACCATTTGATCCTTATAAAAGATTAAAATCTAAAATTTTATAATGATGGTCACTAAACTTCTCAAAATTAGATGACAATTGATCCCCCATATATCATACGGTAGCTCTTGATTATCACATACCAAACATGTGAATACCTTCATCATATATTCTATTGAAATATATTAATAGCCTAAATTACAATAAAACCATATTAAAAAACACATGTCCTTATTAATTCCATACATAGAACATAGATTATTAGATATATTCTATAAATAAAAAAATATTGTAAACTCTATCCATGATAGTACAAACCAGTTTTTCAACAAATCATTAATTTGTTCCAAGCTAATTAGTATTATCTAATTTAATTTATTGTTATCAAACATATATTTATCCAAAATAAACACAATTTTTTCAACATCAGGAACATATTAAGTATTACCTTCCCTTAATCATGTGCTTTCCATAAAATATAACATTTCCATTAAATAAATTTTCTTGGTCATAAGAACCATTCAATATATTCTTTCAAATATTTAACAAAAAAATTATACATAATAATCCTTATATATTTCATAAATCTTGAATCCAAATATAAAAAAAATTCAATCATACCACTTCCTTCTCAAACTAGGCTTCATCATATTTTTCCTTAATAACTCTTTCCTTTCACATTTTATCTATAGTATCTTCATCATCAGCAATATAATCATTACTCATCCAACCTTGCAGATTTTCTTCACAGGATTTCCCAATCAGACATTGATTTTCAGAATGCCCATACTTTTCAATTTTAAATCATTCAATAGTAGAATATATATTAGGGAGACCAATATTCCCATTAATTTCTTTTATTGAACTTTTCATTGTCCATTTGAATTTACTTACCTTGTTTCCTTCTTTTCCATATTCAAAACATCTTATTATTCCTTTGAGTGATTTACTTGGGTGTTTCTTACCACATTCTTAACACATAGGAAACTGAATCATTTTTCCTCTATGGTCTCCACTACCTGAACTCTCAGTGAACTCTTTCCTTCTCTTATCTATTGAGTCTGAGAGTTGTTTAAGGTATACATTTTTAATCATGTATTGTGAAAACTGATTAGGAATAATCACTATATCCTTTACCCCAGTCATCATCCTATTTAACTACTCATCAACAAATTTTCTTTCACACTCACCACTAACACGGTTCATTTGTGTTCCAACCATCAACTAAAAACAAAATCATAGTGTGAGAAATTATAATCATAGTGTGGAACCACATAATCATGAAAAATCAATTATATGAAGTCTAAATCATGACACTTTATTTAATCTATGATATCTTTGGTCATTCATAATCATCATCTATTTAAATCCTTTATATTGGTGTGTAAATAGTTTTTGAATTTCCAAAACATATCCCTCGAAGTTTCAAACTAGATGTGCAATAAGGCATGTTGTCATACACCAGTTCCCAATTGATTCTATCTCAATACGGTGTTTTATAGGTTATCTCCCCTAAGTACATATGTGCTAGAGACACGTCCACTTGTAGTATCCGGACACAGATATAATTTATTAGAAACCACTCAATCAATCCTTTTCCAAAATTACAAGACATTTTTCTATGATTTAACTCAATCGTAGAATTATTTTTAGATACATCCCTAGACATATAATTAGAAATATCCCAAGGGATATCACTAAAATTTTCTCATCCTACTTTTCAAAGGATAACTAAATTATTCCCTTAATAATGAATATAGTGACCTGGTCTTCTCATTGATGAATATTAAATCTTTTTATATGAATCTTTATTACATTACAAAAACTCACGACTAAGGAGAATAATAGTTTAGTGCCTTTGTAAACTTGGAACACAATCTTATTAATTCCTGAATGATCTTCAATGTCTACCATAAATTTATTCCCTTTAATCACTCTTTATAGACATACCCTATATAAAAACTTTATTCATATCCTAGGGAAAATAAATATAAGAAAGTGTGATATCATGTTCTCAATAAGGGTAAATAAGGGAGATACATAAGAATATCATGAATGTAAGTGTAGAAGATCATGATCATAATATCTAGAAACCAAACCCTCAAATATCATAATCATCATACATGGAAAAAATAATCGTAGTTTATATGACATATATCATAAGTAAATATAATAACATGACTTAGGAGAGAATAATATTGGCATAAGACATGGAATTTGTGTCGTACACAAAAGCATAGAAAAAAATTCCATATTAGTCAAGGCTTACTATTAACAACATCTTTGTGGATAAATCTTTTTACTGAACTGGGTTAACTCACCATTCCAACTCAGTCTTATTGAACTGGGTTAACTCCCCATTCTATCCCTATCTTACTAAACCGGGTTCACTCATCATTCTATCCTTGTCTTACTAAATTGGGTTCACTCCACATTCTATCCATGTCTTACTGAACCGAGTTCACTCCCTATTCCAAGCCTATCCTACTGAACCGGGTTCACTCCCCAATCCAGTCATGTCTATCTCATTGGATATAAATATTTACCCAATAAATGGGAGGGAGACATAGGTCCCACCTTTCTATATTTATAAAGTAACCATCATCTTTCGTTATAACACAACCACCATCACATAATGAAAATCATACATATGTGTGCAATAAGATCAAAAAAAGCATTCATCGTATTAGAACCCATGAAATGAAATGGGTTTTATAAAAATTACATCATAACATAACCTATTTAAAATAAATAGGATTCATAATCATTTCATTATTTTATCAAAGAATAACCCATGGAAAAAAGAAGTGGGTTTCTTAGGAATTTTATCATGGTATAACACATGGAAGATAAATAGGTTTCATAAACATATTTTCAACATAAACATAATCCATTAAAAGAAAGAATAAGAATGGTATCCTTGTATAATATACCCATTATAACATAATTAACATCAAATAATTCCATCTTATATCGAAAATAATTTTTAATGACTACATGGGATATATATTGAGGAAAATAAATTTTCTTTGAAAATCAATTTTTAAATCATAAAACATTTTCAAAATAATTTTCATTGAAAATTAGCATTAAAGATTGATTAAAACAATTCTTGAGGAAAATATACTTTCCAATTTAAAAATATTTTTGAAATAAAATTTATAAAAACATGGTTTTGGAAGTAAAACAGACTTTTGATCGAAGAGGGAAATAAAGTTGGATTTTATTAAAAACATTTTCTTAATTATTTAAAGTACCAAAGAGTGGAAATATTGTACCATTACATGAATATGTCCTGAATAAATAGAGGATAAGAAAAATCATGAGAATTATTTAGAGGTTGAACTTGAAATTTCAACATTTGGGACTTAATCATAATTAGTCTGATAAATGATGAGATTGTAACATAAAATCCTAACAACTTTAGTAATATTGAATCATAATCCCCATGAAATAATAACATAAAATGATACATAAAATATTATTAGTATTAATAAATTCATGATATTAAATATAAAAGGGGATGTATATAAAACTCATGAAAGAATATAGGTGCATAATATAACAATCCTCTCAGAGAAGGCAAATTGAGGCAAAAATCCCTTACGGATTTCGTAACTTTTGAACTGTAAACCCCATGAAAGATAGGTCCTAAAATAGATATGTAAATAAAAATAATTTTAACTATAATAATAATAAAATACATTAATGTTCAGTATATACACCACCTAAAAGAAATAGGTGGTGATATTCCATGTTTCTTACAGGACTAAAAAGTGAGACAAAAATCCCTTACCTTAAGTCAAGACTTTCATCGTACTCATTCAACCCTCCTATATAATAAATATAAGTTTATTATAAATATATTAAATATTATTATATATATAATATAATATAATATTTTATCATGTCATTTTATTATCTATTTTTTAATAATTTCATGTTAAATTTACGTTTCGGGCAATAACCGCTTTGTTTTTTCATGTATGCTTTGATTTGTTATAATTTTTTTCCTATTAATTTGACCATGGTAAAATTATATCCATAATGATAACCATGATATAAATATTGTATATATTTATTATATATATTTATATTTATCCATAAAATTTAGTGATAGGAATTAAAATACACCATTCATGGAGACGGTAGGCCATACATACGCATGAACATTGTATTTCATTTTCTTATTTCATTGAAAGAAAGAAAAGTAAATGATAAATAATAGCATTATAGAATCTTATTTATTTCATATATACCAAAAAGTTTTACTAAAATCATCCTAAATATATTCCATGTAAATTGTGAATGAGTCACATCGCTTCGTGAGTAGGTAGACCGCCATACACACGAACAACGTTATTGTATTCCCAAAAAATAGAGAATATGAAGGTATGTGTGATATAATATATCCAGAATTATAATAACATCATAAATTTAATATATATCATGTATAAATAATAAATCCATCATTATGACCAGCCTTGACAGGTGGTAATGGAAAAAAATGACATTGGTTCGCATAGCGGTTGTCTTCCATACACACAAACAATGATTTCATAATTCATTTGACAGAATTAGAGATGGTCATAGGTAATTAACTAAACATAAAAAAATATAATTATAGTTAATATACTAAGGTTATTATATAATAGTTATATAAAAAAATTGAAGTGGTTTTAGGGAGAAAAAAAACAATATCACTCATTGATGAATGTTTCCTCTTCTTCAGGTATCCTCCTTAGGTTTGAACTAAAACCCTTCCTTGAATGGGTTTATACAAAAATTAAAGCTTCTAGGATGAGGGGAGGGAAATTGGGAAGTTATTTTGGTACGTTTTGGTTCATCTAAATTTCATTATATGTGTGAATAAGTTAGGTTAGTGATTTCCCATTTATAATTGAGGAGTGAAATTTTTGAAAATACCCAAAAGCATTCACTGTTGGGAGGTCAATCTTACCTCATGTGGATCAAAAATTGTCTAATAATGGAGTGGATAGATTAATTGGTTGAGAAAAACCTCCAATACACAAAATAAACACATTTTTTTGTTAAGTTATTCCTTAGTCTTTAAGTTTACTCCATTTTATCTTTATAGTTTATACCAAGGAAACTTGTATCTTCTTATTTACCTGGGTAATTTATCCATTGAGAATAAGATTAAAATAGATTTATTCTTTAACATAGACCTGATGATTCTTGATATTAAATCCAACTTATTAAATAAAAATCATATTTGTGTGGAAAATTAATTTTGACACAAACACATGTAATGCCCAAAACTCTAACTTAACCTTAATTGCAGCAATTAATTTTAACTATTTTCACTAATAATTATGGTAAAAACTTAATTTTACCTTTATAGATAATATAAATTATAATAATTCCAAATATGGAATCCATTTTTCCAAATTCCTTTTACATAACTAGAAAATTAACTTTTAAAAAAAATAATCCCACAAACACGATGAGAATGCAGGTTTTTTTAATTGAAAATTTATCAAATGATTACAAAGTTTATATATAAAATTTAAATATAAAATTTAAATATAAAATTTATTAAAATAACCAAAAAAATTAATGGATGTATAATATAACTAAATGTAACTTTGAAAAAAAATTAAAATATAATTTAACTTTTTAAATAAATTAAACAAAAAGGCAGTTTTCAATTAAAATTCAGCATTTTTCACTATTCATCAAAAAAATGAAATATTTCAGAAAAAATCAAAAAAAAATTAACCCAAAGATAATTTTAATATGTTTATTTAAAAAATAGAATCTTATTTTATAAAATTAATTTTATAAAAGTTTCAAAATTTAATTTTATTATTGTTCACAAAAAGAAATAAAAGCATTTTTTTGATAATATATTACTTTCAAAACATATAAAGACTTCGTAAAAAAAATTATTTTTTTATAAATAATTTTTATTTATATAAAACCATTTTAATTAATATTTAAAAATTATTTATTACTATTCATATCACCATGATTAATGACTAGTTTATAATGTTCATGTATAAATAACTAAATTAATAATAAATCATGATTTTGTTAAAACTTAGTGTTGTGTGTAATGCAATACAAGTGAGTGTTTCATGTACCACAAGCATAAATTTGTGTTATGTGTAATGAAACCCATCAAATAAATTTAATTTATTCAAAATAATAACAATTCAGGAAAACTCAAGGTGTTATAAAGACACTACCCCCTCCTGCTAGCTATAAAAAGAGAACAAAAAAACCTAAAACAAAATAGAGAATCTATATTTCAAACCTTTATCCAGGTACTCCTGAAGATTTTCCTAGGAAAATATCTCTTTAAATGTGAATTTTTAGATTTCTTTTACCAAAAAAATCCCTACTTCATATCTCATTACATCTTGATGTATCTTTCCCATTCTAAGACCAACTCAAATTCAACATATATTGGAATCGAAATATATTCATGAACAACAAAAAATATATAAAAATATATCCCTATTAACTCTAAAAAGATAGGGCATATGTGGAATTTAAATTTTCTAGAATATATTTTTCAAAAAGGAATCAAGGGATTTGAAATTTTCATGGAAGTCATTATTTTAGTGTAAATTTTTCTCTATTGTTTCCATCTTAATATCTTCCATGACATAAAATTTATATCTCTAAAAATATATTCACACTGGAGATTTTGTATCTTTGCACCATGGTATGAATACAATTATTTGTTGCATTTAAAAAAATTTATCTCTTACACACTTTATCCAGGGAATGTATATCTGTACAATGTCTATTTTCATTCACCTTTTAATGAAACCATGTTCAAACTTATTCATCATCAAGGAATGTATGAAATCATTGATAGGTTCCAATATTTATCAAAATAGGATGCACATATCATTACAGATGTTACCTCCTACCCATTTTTTATATCCATTCATGCATCTTCTTCCAATATCCACAATTGATTCTAATATGTCACAGGCCTCCTTGTTTCATTTTTGAAAAATCCTTGTGAGACATGACCTTTTCCTCTACAGGTGTTACACATATTATTTTATACTTTATATTGTCTTCTCGGGTTTCAAGTGTTCTTATATATCATGAGGTACTTTGATCTTATTCAAGAATAACTCCTTTATTTATTCCTACATGGGTTCAATGTCATGTCGTTTAACCTTATATAATCCCCCAATGTATGGTTCTATTCCTTAGTGACCTTCGAAGTCATGTGACTCTCCAGACACAAATCCTTATTCATTCTATTTATTCATATGTAGCCTCAAAACCCCATGATTTATTCTTACATCGAATTTAAGCTCTTATATTTAATTTTACATGAGCTAGATTCCATGTGATTTAATCATATATGAGTAGTGTTCTGCATAATTTATTCAAATGTGGATCAGAACCCATTCATTTTCCCTTATAAAGAAGGGATTCCTTTTGATTTAATCATACATAAGCATCCCACCTAGTGAATTAATCATACACGGTCATCCTTTTTACCCTTTTAATGCTATTCTCTATCCAAAATTCAACCAAAATCCAAATAAAATCATTTCCTTCCATAAAAAAATAAAAACAAAAACAAATTAATAAGAGATAGAAATAAAATAATAAAATTATTTCAAAAAAAACACATTAATTCTAGTTATCAACTTTAAATATAAAGGGAAGACATTAAGGTGATTTTGGAGTTTATTTTCATCTAGAATGATGAAAAGGGTACAAAATTGTTCAATGATGGATTGAGAGGCATGAGAATTAATATAGAATTAAATTTTATCCAAGAAGATGAAAAGGTTTTACATTATAGCTCTATGTCATCTAAGAATTTTTAAGTGTTATGAGGAAATATTTTACCATCTAGGAAGATGAATAATTACACTAAAGTTTATTATAATTCAGGAAGATAAATGGTTTTATCGTAGTTTAATTTCCTCTAGGAATACTAAAGGGTTACACTAGAGTTTAATGTTGTCCAAGAAGACAAATGGTTTTAACGGAGTTTAATGTTTTTTAAGGATATGAATGGTTACAATGGAATTTTTTGCAATCCAATAAGGTTGAATTTTTACAATAGAGTTGAATTACATTAATGATGATTGAAGGTTACATTGGAGTTTATTGTTTTCTAAGAATATAAGTGGTGAAAAGTCAGTTTCATTTCATCTAGGGAGGCTTGAGTGCGACATTCCATTCATTCCCTGTATGTTTCTTTTCTAGTTTTAGTGGTTGGAGTTGTTTGGGGGATGTTCTGAGAGTTTTCAGTAGAGGATGGAGCTATAGGAGAACTGTTTCAATAAATACACACCATGTAAATGTATTACATGACATATAATGGTGGTTTATAGCTTGTGTATCTAATTGTTTCAGGACTTTTACATGTCTAAGTGGTATCCCATGAAAAGGGTACAAGCCATATAAGTGGGATTCATGATGTGTAATAAATTGGTTGTTAAAATACTTCAAGGTAAAGTGTTTTTCATTGAAATATATAATTTTTTGGAACCCATTAATTACATTCCATGTAAATGTATTATGCAATTTGTAAACAGTGGGATCTAGGATTTAGGTTCTTTTTCTTAGCCGAACATTCATTTATTTATTTGAACCCTCCTCCCTCTCATTCAGGATGAGACTTAAGCTCCCCAAGGATCCCTTTTGGCCCTCTTCTTCCTAGCATCGATCTGTTAGTTTTGTTGGTTGTTCTTTGACAATTTGTAGTGATTTCTCCACTCACTCACATATATTTCCTTCTGTTATTCTTCATAGTTTCACTACAGTGGTCTGGTTTAGTTTTAGTTGTTCGTTTGGGTTGAGTTTTGATGATCTTTCAATGCGGTGTAGGTTGATTCACAATTTCTCATCATGAAGATGTGGTTTGGGAACATTTCATCTTTTCCATGCAGTTTTCAAAAAGTTATAAAGCTTATTTAAGGTAGGGAGTCTCTCATTTCTCTTTAATTTGTATCATGAAGGGGGGTTTTATTATGTTTATCTATATGGTATTATTGTGATGTCTTAATTAAAGAAAAATAACTAGTTAAATTAAAATTTAAAGGGGGTAAGGGGAATGTTTCGCAAGCTTTTATAGCTTTGATATTATTCTGATATGATGGATTCTATAGGCATGATTCCATGCTAAAAATTGTGGTTGTTGAGGGATTTGTTTGCACTGGATGGTTTTTTTTACTGTTGTATCTATTTTGATTATTGAGATATCACCCTAAAATGGAAATTTATTGACCACTTATATTTGGCTAGTGAAATTATTTCCTCGAGATTATGGATTGTGTGATAAAAAACTTAAAATAAATTGGAATGTGATAAAATACCCTTTATAAATCTATAAAATAGATTTTGATGTGTTGTTATGTGTGGTTGTGCTTTTGGGCTGGCGAGGTGATTTGTTGGTCATGCTTTTGGAGTGGTGAGATGGTTTTTTGGTCGGGATTTTAGAGAGGTGAGGTGGTTTTTTGGCAGTTATTTTGGAGTTGTTAGGTGATGGTGTGATGGGTATGATGAGATTCTTATGATATTTGGTTGTGTTATGCTATATGTCCGGGTAGTGATGGATTAAATAATTTTTTAATAATTATTGAAATGACATGGGTTGGTTTGGTTAATTGGTTGGAAATGGATGATGAATAATTAAATGGTGGATTGTGTGGTAAAATGAGGTTTTTGATAAATAATTAAAGTAATGGAATGATTAAATGAAATTGGTTGATAACGTGAAAGTGTCTTGTGACTTGTGGTGTGGTTTTCTATATTTAGAGGTGGCAGAAAAAGTGGCGATGTTGTGAGATGGTTGGTGTTTGGTTATGAGCCCATAGGTTGGGATTGTATGTTTACCGATATATATATACTTCTATATTTCTTTGGGATTTCTCTATGCACCTCACCCACATAAAGCACTATGTGACGACACCTGCATAGTCATGTAGGGGGTGTGTTTCCAGACTTCCAGTGAGTAGGACAGATGGTTGGGTACCAACTCTTTCATGATCTCTCTTCTTAGAGAGGTAGGTATTGCACAGGGTGTGATGGCCAGATGTATGTTAGTGCATTAGATGGTGGTTTTGATAACCCAGGTGTTTTTGGGTGAGATGTGACTGTGCTTGTGGGGCGGCGTCCTAGTTGTTTTCAGGCAAGATGTGATATGATTGTGCTTTTGGGGTGTCTTATGGTGGGTGTCATGAATGGTAAGAGTAGTGCACAAAATTGATGTCATATATGTTCATGATTCCTTACTACTCTGGTTGTGGTAGTGGTTGTGATTTTATGGCCTAGGTGTCTACAAGTGAGATGTGATACGGTTGTGATTTGGGGTGGTAAGCCCAGGTTTTTGTGGGCACGATCTGATGTGACTATTCTTGTGGGTCAATGTTGTATATGAAAGAGATAGGAGTGCCAGGATGTATAACGTTGGGGTGTGAGAGTAGTATACCCCTAGGAAAGTGGTGTGGGTTACCCTTTATTGATATGATTCTTGTTATATTATATTACTTGGATTGTGTTAATTGGTGAGCATGACTTGGTGAGGTTGGAATGGATAGTTGACTTGTTTAGGTGTTTTTGTCTCTTCTATATTCTCAAGGTTGCATTAGTATGATTCTTTCGCATGTGCGTGAGAGACTTTGGTTTTCTTAATAAGTATACTCATATTCTCACCCTATATATATAAAACTATTTTTAGGTTTCCATGAGGATTACATGGAGCGTGCTGGACATTAATTGCTCAAACCATAGATAGTTGTGTTGCTGATTTATCTTTTCTTTTGTGTTTTTACATTAGGGACTTTTATCTGTACTAGTTTTATTTATACATGCATTTTAAAATGGTTTTGGTTTCTTTTTAATATTATGTCTTGGATTTTTTGTGGGTGATTCATATTATCTCTCTATATCACATTATTGTAGAGGGTAATGCCTTCCATTTCATTATATTTTTATACCCTTGGTACTAGTATCCAACTCAGGTCCTATTGGAGGTAGGACTGGGGGGTCATTATTTCTCTCTCCTCATTATGGTATCTTTGGATGTAGGGTCATAAAAGAGTGGTATCAAAGGTGGTGGTTGAAAGATAGGATGTATTTTGGAGTTAGTCAGAGTGAGGATTACATGGGTTGGTATGGAAGTAGTGCCAGTTGACCTTGGTTCATGCCATAGGCCAGGGAGCCCACCTTGGACATGGGATTTTAGGTCCTCTAATAATTCAATGCATGGACTTTGATCTTATTGAATAACCAATTGAGGTGGAACTATTTATAAGGTAAATGCCTAGGAGTGGTTCATGCATCATTATGAATTGTGTTCTTGTCTTAATTGGGTTGTTTTGGGAAGTTAAAAAGAAAAAAATGAACAAATTTAATTAAAATGAATCTTAAAAAATTCCATGCTATAGGGGCTTAAGAAATATTTATTTCTTCTTTCAGTTATGACTCATGTTCTTCGTCCACCTGTGGGTCAGGTAGTTGAGGTTCATCAGGATGATCTAGTTGATCACTATAGGGTTGATATGATAGAGGAGGAGGATTATTGGAAAAGGGAATTATGTTATTTTCAGTAGTAGACTTTAGGTAAGTATAAGGGCATTATTTCAAATGTGGAGATATAGATATGGCTATAGGAACTCAAGATCACATTAAGTTTAATCCATGCCTCGATGGGATACTAGGTCCATTTGGCTATTATTCAGATTTTGGGAGCTACATGTCAGTGGTGGATGTTGTATCTAGGTGAGTGGAAGGAGGAAGGTGTTTTGTAGGTCAACTTCCAAAAGGAGTTCCAAGTAGAGTTCCTTTCATCAACCATGAAGGCAGTGAAGAGGTAGGGTCATCTTTCTATTTATCAGGGTAGTATGTTAGTGTGGGAACTAGTAATCAAGTTCAATAACCTTATTTGTTTTTCCTCGGATATTTTTCCAGATTAGGAGTCTCGTGAGAGACATCATGAGGAGGCACTATGTCCTTTTATCAAGTATGTTGTTACTCCTTTACATTACCAACATTTCTAAAGGTTTAGAAGAAGGTGTAGGTGATTAATCATATGCACTCATGATGAGGTTTACTATGAGAGGGGAACTAGAAGGATTCCTCAAGTGGAATAGTTTTCAATGGTAGTTCTTAGGTGCCAAGAACATTTAGGTTTATACTAGAGGGGAGTCAAACTCAATAGATTCTTTTCTAGCCTTTTGGGGATATTCTTTTCCATGATTATCCTGGTTGCTTTTTTCCAGTGTTTTTTTGTTGTGGGTTTCATTTCCATCACCAAAACCAATTCTCAATGGTTCCCTATTCCCATTTTGGTAGAGGTGGACTGGTTCATTTCCAGCCTCATCTGTAGTTTCTAGTGAGACTGCTTTAGGAGCAGGAGTAGTAAGGTTATTCTACATTGATGGGAGATGGAGTAGGTAGAGAATGGGCTCAGGATGTTACTCATGTTTAGGAACTATGACCCAAGCATTTTCATGGAGGTGGTCATTAGTAGATAGTCATAAGAGATGGATACGATCTTTTTCACATAGTGGAGGTGGCAGTGATAGAGGATCCAGATATTTTTAGAGGTATGATCAATTTATTCAGTACCCTTGTTTATGCCTTGTTTGATTCAGGATATTTTCAATCCTTTGTGTCACCCATTCTAGTTCTTATTGTAGGACTATATTTATAGAGGGTTCCCATTCCACTAGTTATTACTATGTCATTTGGAGGACAGGTCATCATGTTTGATGTGTGTCGAGGTGTATTTTGATGATGGGTCTACATCAGTACCTAGGTGATCTCTTCTTACTATTGATACTACCATACTATGTTATCCTAGAAATCAACTAGTTTTATTCCATATGAACTATTATTGAATGATTTTAAAGGATAGTCATTTTATCATAAGTGGATGTCCAGCATGTGGTTTTAATTAGAGATTTGGGTTTTTAGGTGGGCAATTAGCATATAGAGAACCTTCTTTCTTTGATGGATAAGTTGTCTATGGAATCCACAAAGACTAGGATAGTAGAGGTTTCTTGGGTTGTTTTGGAATTCCTAGATTTTTTACTATATTAGGTTATGATGTTACCCCCTAGATGTGATGTTGATTTTGGGATAGACTTGTATCATGGTGCTTAATTGATTTCAATGGATCCTTATCTTATGGAACCATCTGAGCTATGGGAGTTGATGATTCAGATAGATGATCTAATGTAGAAGGGTTTTATCTAGATTAGTGTGTCATTGTGGGATACTCTAGTGTTGTTCTCAAAGAAGGTGGATGGTACGTATTATGAGGTCTTTTATAGACTACCAGAGGTTGAATCAGGTGGCGGTCAAGAACTGTTACCCTCTTCTGAATATGGATAATATTTTTTACCAGATGAGAGGTGTGAGTTGGTTTTCTAAGATCGATCTATGGAATGGATATCACCAATTGAGGGTGAAGGAGATCGATATCCGTAATATAGCCTTTAGATATAGGTATGGGCACTTTGAGTTTTTATTCATGTCATTTGGTGTTACAAATACAACAGTCATGTTTATAAGGATTGTAAATATTGTGTTCCTTGAGTTCCTAGACTATTTTGTCATCGTATTCATTGATGATATCTTAATATACTCAAAGTCGAAGTAGGAGTATGTTGATCATATAAGAACTGTCTTGTAGGGTCTTTAATACCACTAACTCTATATAATGTTTTCCAAGTGTAAGTTTTGGACATAAGAGGTTCACTTCTTTAGCCATGTGGTTTCTCAGTAGGGTGTGGAAATGGACCCATCGAAAGTTGAGGCTGTTGTTTCTTGGGAATCACCCAAGAATGTGGAAAAGGTTCGTAGTTTTCTTAGTTATGCAGGCTATTATCGGAGGTTTGTGGTATATTTATCTCTAATTGCAACCCCATTGATATAATTGACCAGGAAAGACCAAGATATTATGTGTATTGATTAGTGTCAGGAACCATTCATCTGCCTGAAGGGGAAGTTGGTCAATGCTCCTACGCTTTAGTTTCCTGAAGAGGGTGTGATGTTTGAGGTGTTTTTTTATGCTTCCTATTTGGGTTTGGAATGAATGTTGATGTATAAGATGGTATTTATCTATTATGGGCCAAGTAAGTTGGATCCCCATGAGTGTAACTACTCCACCAATGACCTAGAGCTATAAGTAGTTGTGTTTTCACTGAGTTTTTGGAAACATTACCACATTGGAGATGACTTTTTGGTCTTTACATATCACAAGCATTTAAGGTATATCTTTTATCAACATTATTTGAACTTGTGGTAGTGGTGGTGGGTGTAGTTTCTTCAAGATTGTTATTTTTAGATATCCTATACCTTGGAAAAATGGATTTTTGTGGCTGACTCTTTGAGAAGAAATTCAAGGAGGGATTTTGTTCGGTGGTCTAGGGATTCTTAGAGATAAATAGAGTATTTAGAAGCCTTGAACTTAAATTCAAGTTTGTATGGTGGTAGAGGATGCTTATTTCAGATGATGGTGTAGTATTATCTAATGTAGTGGGTGGAGGAGTCTTGACTGGGAGACTCATAGGTAGAGGTGATGCATGATCATGTTGTTCATGGTGATACTGTAAAGGGATTCTCAGAGAATGGTTGAAACCATATGTTATTTTGTGAGAGGTTTTTTGTTTTAGTGGTGATGTGTGGGGGAGTCCTTCATGATTTTTATAGCTCACATTTAGCAGTACACCCAGGAGTTTCTAATATGTATCTTGGTTTGAGAATATAATTTTGGTGTATTGGGATGAAATTGGTGATAAAGGAGTTTGTATAAAAGTGAATTGTTTTCCAGTAGGTATAGGATGAGTATCATGTTCCCATGGTTTTTTGTAGCCTTTATATGTTCCCGAGAGGAAATGGGATGACACATCTACGGATTTCATCATAGCGTTACCCTGAGCTCAGGTAGGTTGTGAAGTTATCTAGGTGATTGTGGATTGGTTAATGAAATCAACCCACTTATTAGTGATCGAGGAGTCAAGCACAGTGGATTCTTTGGATAAGAGGTGTGTGGATGAGGTGGTGTGGTGGTATATAGCTCCAAGGTCTATTATATTGGATTGGTATGCACATTTTACCTCATGAGTATAGTGGATATTATAGCATGCTTTTGGCACTTATTTACACCTCAAAACTTCTTTCCACCCTCAGACAAATGGGAAGACAGGGTGGACTATCTAAATGATAGAGGATATAGTGAAGGCATGCATCTTGGGCTTTGGTGGATCTTGAGTACAACACCTGCCTTAGGTAGAGTTTACATAAAACAATTTCTATCACTCTTCCATTGGTATGTTTCTATTTGAAGTATTGTATAGAAGATCGTTTTATTCTACATTATGTTGGACAAAGGTTGGGGTGCCATCAATTCTTGGTTTGATGTGATGCAGATCATGATAAAGAATGTTCATCTTGTTTGTGACAGGATGAAAGCATCAAAGGACCGGCAGAAGTCCTACAAAAATTGCAGGAGGAAGCCCTTGGAGTTTGATGTTGGGGAACACATGTTTTGAAGGTTTCCCATCAATGTGGGTAGTGGAGGTTTGGAATAGGGAGTAATCTTTCAACTAGGTTTGTTGGGCCCTTTGAGGTTTCTAGGGAGAGTTGGTGAGGTGGCATATCGGTTGGAATTTTCACCACATATGGAGAGGATCCATGAAATCTTCCACATCTCTTTGATTCTTAGATATATTCACAATGATTCCCCTAATATTAATTAGGGATATTTGTATAAGGAGGATGATGCGATGTTTGTGGAGCAGCAAGTAGAGATCCAGGACTGTCAGAAGAAAGTGCTATGAGGATAAACCACTCCTTTGGTTTGTGTAGTGTGAAGGCATGGTGTCTATGAGGAGAGTACTTGGGAACACAATATGCAGATGTGTTCCCATTACTCAAAGTTGTTTTGATTTTTTTTTTCTATTTTTCTTTGTTATATGATTTTTATATCTTTTTTATGATATGAGATGTTTTCCCTTATTTTTTATGTATGATGGGTGATAAATTTATGACATATGAAAAGGGGAGAACATGATTCCTAATTGAGACACATTAAATGTGATTCGATTAAACCTATGTGGGAAAGTCAGTGCCACCCAATTCATATATTATCTTGACTTGGATGATGGAATTCCCAGATTTGGGTGTTCATGGATGTGTGGTTCATTGGTTGTAGCAGTTTTTTGGTTTGGAATTTGTGTAGGTTGGATGGTTGTGGTGATGTGTCCATATATTAATGGGGTTCTGTAAGATTTTTGTGGTCTTTTATATTGGCATGTCTAGATGGTGTAAGTATTTGATATATGACAAGATCCTTGAGAGGTATCTTGTGGGGTGGTTTTCTGTAACCCTTTCTTTCTAGGATTTGTTTTGGATTCTTAAGGGATAGAATAATTTTAGAGGTATATTATGTAAGGTTCTATATCTTCCCAGCCCATTAATTTACTATTTTTGGTGGTTGGAGGTGTTTGGGGGAGGTTCTGGGAGTTTTTTATGGAGGCTGGAGCTGCTACAGAGTTGCTGCAAGAAATAAACTCCATGAAAATGTATTACATTATGTGTAATGGTGGTTTATGGATTGTGTATCTGAGTGGTTCATGACTTGTTCACGACTAAGGGGTATCACATTAAAAGGTTGCACATTATGTAAGAGGGATTCATGATGTGTGACAAATTGGGTGTTAAAATCCTTTGAGGTGAAGAATTTTTTAGCAAAAGCTAGAATTTTATGAAACCCATGAATTACACACAATGTAAATTTATTACACAATGTATAATAAGTGGGATCTAGGTTTTAAGCTCTTTTTCTCAGCCTAAATTTCATTTCTTCGGTTGAACCTTGCTCCCTCTCATTTCAAATGATCTATAGGCACCTCGAGGAGCCCTTTTATCTCTTTTCTTCCTTGCTTCAATCTGTTGGATCTGGTGTTTGTCCTTTGGAAATATGTAGTGAGTTCTTTCATCATTATCATTTGTTTCCTTCCTTTCTTATTTAGAGTTTCATTGGGGTGGTGTGTATTGGTTTGAGTTGTTTGTTTGGATTTCATTTTGATGATATTTGGGGGAGGTTTAGGTTGATATGTAGTTTCTCAAGGATTTGTTTTTCTTTGAATACATTTCTTATTTCTCCCTTTGGTTCTCAACGAGTTAGAAAAAATCTTTGAGGTAGGTAATCCTTTATTTATCTTTATTTTTTATCATTCGAGAGGTTTTTCTCATGTTTATATATGGGTTATTGTTATTTTGTCTTAATTAAATATAAAGAATCAGTTAAATTGAAATTTAAAGGGGGAAATGGTAATTTTCAGCATGCTTTCACAACATTGTTATTATTGTGATATAATGGATTGTCTGGACTTGATTACTTACTAAAAATTATGGTCATTAAGAGATTTGTTTTCACTGGATGATATGTTTTGTGAATATTGTGTCTTTTGTGATTATTATGATATCATCTTAAAATAGAAATTGATTAACCACTTATATTTGGATAATGAAATGGTTTCCCCTAGACTGTGGTTTTTTTGATAATGACCCTAAAATATATTGGAATTTGATAAAATTCCCTTTGTAAATCTGTAAAATGGATTTTGATGTATGTGATGTGTGGCCATGATTTTGGGGTGGTGAGGTGGTTTGTTGGCCATGCTTTTGGGGCAGTGAGGTGATGGTATAATGGGGATCACGAGCTTATTGTGATATGTGGTTGTGTTGGGCTAGATGGTTAGGTAGTGATGGATTAAATAATTATTTAATAATGATTGAAATGGCATGGTTTTGTTTTGTTAATGGGTTGGAAATGGATGATAAATAATTAAATGGTGGATTGTGTGGTAAAATGTGGTTTTTGATAAATAATGAAAATAATGGGATGATTAAATTAAATTGGTCGATAATGTTAATGTGGATCATGACTTGTGGTGTGGTTTTCTACATTTAGAGGTGATAGTGAAAGTGGTGATGTTGTGAATTGGTTGGTGTTTTGTTCTAAACCCCTATTTTTGGCTTATTTGTGAGGATATATGTATATACTTGTATATTTATTTTTGATTTATATATGCACCCCCACCCACATCAATCACTATGTGCCAACACCCATATAGTCACACGAGGGTGTTTTTTCCAACATCTAGTGAGGACAGATGGTTGGGTACTCACTCTTTCGAGCTCTCTCTTCTAGGTGAGGTAGGTATTTCACAAGTTGTGATGGATGAAGGTCTATAATTTCATTATATGGTGGTTTTGATATCCTAGGAGTTTTTAGGTGAGATGTGACCATGCTTGTGGGGCAGTGGCCCAAGTGTTTCTAGGGGAGATTTGATATGACTGTTCTTGTGGGGAAGCTTCTAGTGGGGTTTGTGCATGTTAGGAGGAGGACTCGAGGTTAATTCCCTGTATGTTCATGATACCCTACTAATCTGGTTATGGAAGTGGTTGTGATGTGATGGCCCCTGTTTCTATGGGAAATATGTGATGTGGTCATGCTTGTGGGGTGGCGAGCATAGGTGTTTGTGGGCATGATGTGATGTGACCATGTTTGTGTGGTTGTGTGGCATATGGAAGATATGGGAGCACCAAGACGTATGATATTGGCATTTGAGAGTGGAAAAATAGTAGTAAAGTGGTGTTGGGTTCCCTTTATAGATGTGATTCTTGTTATATTATATTACTTGGATTGTGATATTTAGTGATCATGCCTTGGTTAAGTTCGGATGGTTAGTTGACCTTTTTATATATTTTTGTCTCTTATGCTTGCTCATGGGTGCATTAGTATGCTTCTTTCACATGTTCATGAGAGAATTTAGTTTTCCTATTAAATATACTTGTATGTTCACCCTACATATATAAAACTATTTTCAGGTTTCTTGTAGGATTACATAGACCATGTTAGACATTACAACCTCGGACCTTGGATAGTTGTTATGTCACTACTTTAGATTTTCTTTTGGGTATTTACTTTGGAAAATTTTGTGTATATCAGTTCTATTTATACAAGCATTGTGGGATGGTATTGATTTCCTTTTTTTTATATTATGTCTTAGAATTTTTTTTGGATGATTCATCTTATCTCCCAATCCTAAATTATTATAGAGGGTAATGCCTCCCATTTCATGAGATTTGTATACCCTCGATGCTAGTCACTAACCCAGGGCCTACTAAAGGTGGGACTCGGGGGTCATTATCTATATCCCATCATTGTGGTGTCTTTGTAGGGAGTGGGTCATGATATTGAGGGTTACACTGATGTTTCATGACATCTAGGATGGTGTAAGGGTTATTATATAATTTAATGATATCTAAGAAGATAAAAGGATACACTATAGTTTGATGTTATTTGGGATGGATTAAAGGATACATTAATGTTTAATGTCATCTAGGAAGATAAATGTTTTGGAGAATTGGGGGGAGTGGCGACAGTTTTGGGATTGAAAAGCCATAAGGTTTACAATATATCAAATTTAAGGGAATAAAAAAACCACATAGTTTAGATTCATACTTTAAATACATGTGATAGGTAATTACACTTATCCTTAATGAACATGGAATGCTATTTTTTGATTCATAATAAGGTAGAACATATAATTTAATGTTACATAAATAGGGAATAAAAGTCATCCTTAACAATGAGTTTTATAGTTTAAATCCATGTAATAAGGAATACAACATAATTAAACATTACATTGGGTGGGTGGGGAATAATTTCATATAATTTAATTTTATATGGTAAGGACTGATACTGTAATGTTTTATGTCATAGGGAAAGGATTGCTCGATGCAGTTTATGTCCATTCAGGGTAGAATATCAAGCCTTTTATTTTATGGTCATGCAATGAGGATTGAATGTGTTGTAGTTCAAGGTCATATGATTATGACTATATATGGGACTTACACAAAGTAAGTATCCCTTGATGAGTCTACATAGCCCAAAATGAGTTTTTATAGGTTAGTGGAAGAATTTCATGGGAGTGGTTAGGAATTATGGATACATATCACAAAATATATCATATTCCATTTTAGATGGATCTAGGTAAGTAATGGAATTCCATGGTTGGGGATTATACTGATACAATCTAGGAAGTTTACACAGTTGGGAGAACCTTGGGAAGGTGTAGGATTTACACAAAGTATGTAGCCTAGAATTAGTCTATACAGCTCAAAATTAGTATTTAATGTTAGGAATAGGATGAGAGTGAATCTAATATGAATGGTTATTATATATAAGTATCTTATTGTACATTGGTGATCAAGAGGAATGAAATTTTTGGGTACTAGGTGGATGGATAATTCACATTATATGAGTGGGTCGTATGCATAAGTAAGCCATGGTTTTCGGGATTGGTGATGAACTTGGTAAAGTTAGCTAGCCTTCATTAATGAAACTAATACATTCAAATAAACACTTTTAATGCCTTTATTATGTTAATGTATTCTCCATGAACAATATAATACTAGATTTACATCAAGGATTTAGTTAACCATTTAGATATAACCTTATAAATCTCAAGTTTACTTGTGTGTTTATTATGTTCCCATATTCATTCCAATGATTGAGTAAAAGAAAAGTTAAAGAAGAGACATTACTCAAAAAATTAGAAATATTTAATCAAATGGATTGTAAAAATTTCTAACCATTGAATCATCCCTCCTCTCAAGTGGTATATTTCTTCCTTTGAACACTTCGAGTGCTAGTAGATCCTAGAATCCCTCAATGGATATTTGAGAGATAACTTGGTTTATCGTATTTATATTATTTTATACTTATGGTTGTTTTTATTATATTATGTATGTGAAGTTTAAAATATATGAATATCGAGTGTATAAAAACCTTTTATGGAAATAAATTTGATGACTATAAGGATAATATGCTTCCATGTTTATAATCTTTTAAGGTAGAATTTTTGAAAACCATCATAAATGGTGTTTATTTCTCATGATAAAGGTGTTTCCATGTATATCTATAATTATAAGAATATAAAAGATAATGATATATCTAGTAATGAACTCTTTCACCTATTTTTGAATAATATTTCATTAATGTTATGGTCTATAAGACTATAAAATAAATGTGGGGTAAACTTAAAAAACTATATAAAGGCAACAAGAAAGTTAAGTAGGATAGGTAATATCTATGGATAGAAAATATTGAATTGTAAAGGATGTTGTATGGAGAATAATTTTATGACTTACTCAATAGATTCATTGAGATTATAAGTACTATAATGGTATATGATGAGTATTTGAGTGATGTTTCCATTTTTATGAAGATGATGAAAATGATTCCTGAAAAATTTGACTATAAAGTATTTTTACTTGGTTATTGTGACTTGGGTGAGTTTTTTTGGATGATAAACATAGTATAATTATTGTCTATGAGATCATAAAGGATACATTTTTCAAAAAGAAAATCAATAAGGTGAAATAATAAGATTTTTATTCTATGAAGTCATTAAAATTGAAGGCAAACGAAGAAACCCCTTATACTGAATCTCAAGGATAAGAGGAGAATTAGAATTATGATCATATTATGTCCATGATTTAAAAAAAAATAAATTGAAAAGGAAAGTATAAGGTTAAATTTATATTAAAATTATTTATCTTTAGTGTCATTAAACACTTTTCTATGAAATTTTCAAGAAAGAAATATGTTGAAACCCATAGAGAAGTTCATTAAGAGTATGTTCTTAAAAGAAAATTCATCAAAAAACTATAAAATCAAGATATTCAAGAAAGTTCCCAATAAAAATAAAATATTATTAATGAACATGAAATTCTATATAAGTAAATAAGATGATAAAAATACTTCTAAATTATGTGACTCTGATGAAGATAAAAAAATCAATGTTAAACTAAGAACATTCATAGAGCATGTTGAGAATAATAAAGTGTCTACAAGTAATGAAAATGAATGTGATAAAAACTATTTTACACACATATTTATATTTTTGTTTTAGTATTTCATTTATTATAATTATAAAATTAAAAGGTATATTATAATTCTTAAAAAATAATTTCAAAATGTGGAAGGTATTAAATTTAAATTCTTTTAGATTAAAGATGAATAAGTCAAATAAATTAGATTTTATAAATTATAAATGAATAAATTTGGAAAAAAACATTTAAAATATTGGAATAGAGTCTATTTTAAAGAATAAATAATGTATTGGGGTTTATACTAAGAATATTGAAGATGAAGAAACTATATGGAAGTTTAGATTACACTTAAACAAACCTATTAAAGTAAATTTTGAATCTGTTATGGTTTATAAGAATAAAGATATTTTTATTAATAATTTTATATCAGTCTCTTAATCTTCAATGAAATTATTATATATTAAAACATATAACAAATTTACCCAACCCAAATCTCTCAAATACACCTAAGTCGATATTGGATGTCACTTGGCTTATGTGAATTCCCATCATCACCAAAGGGTGAAAATAAATGTTGGGGGATAAAAAAAATATTGTTAGGGGACGATTTTCCATAAAAAACATACAATCCTCATTCCATGTATTCCATAAAAAATATATCATGATTTATCTTTATATAAAACATACTAATACGTATGGAATAAATAAAACAATGCACATTTGAAATATTACAACTGGGATAATATAATGCATGAAATAATTTTCAAAAGATATAATCCTACATACCAAAACTAAAAATTTGTAGCAATATATAAAATCTAAAACATAAGGCCTAAATATCTACAAAATAAATAACTCCAAAAATTGATCATCCAAGAGAGACCATCGATCACTGACAAGTCCCTCCACCAATGCATCTCCATTGTTTTTTATACAACCAATCACTAGTCAAGAATTGTTGGTACTGAGCACACAGAGGAGTGTGAGATGAGGGGAAAAATAAATTTTTCACACCAAAATTGATGATGTAATTTCATCTCCATCATTTCACACCAATTTAACCACTTGACCATCTCATGTGAATTAAATTAAGCAAAAAAAAATTTGAACTGTTACCTCATTCAATTTGTTGATGCAAGCATGTTTTTCTATTGGCTAGTGATCATTGATCGAAGGAACCAATATCAGATCCATATATATTGTTCATACTTCCTTAAAAAGCCTATTAGTATGTCAATATTCAGTTTACAGGTGCTATTATAGAGAATCAAAGAGGATTTTGACATCCTTATAATCACCTAAGTACTGTTCCTTTCCTAGGGGATGGAGAACTTGGATCGGGGTTCTCAAATATCTTATTTTTTTCTCTATAATTTGGGAGATATGTGATATAGTCTCTAAATTTTGATGGAATAAATAGTACCTCTAATTTTAGATTCTTATTTATTATATAGGTAGTTTTAAAGTCCTATAAATTCCACTTTGACCCCCGAGTTACTTAAACCTTATAAATAATCCCTTGATGATATTAAATGACTTAGTAACTATGTCATAAATATAATTTATTATTTTCCACATGGTTATTTCATATAATAAATGTTACGTGATAAATTTTGAGTCCTTAACTCGACTCATTTCTCTCATTAAATACTTAATGAACCTGGAATAATAATATTCATTCAAAAAATATCTATTTTGTATTCACATAATTACATGTGAATAAAATGCGTAAATAAATTAAAAACTCATTATTATAAAGTCAAATAATGTTGAATTTATTTATTTCCAAGTGATCAGTCAAACTTTTCTATCACCTAAACCTCGTGCTTGGTCCCACCATGTACTAAACTCCTATTTGTTTAAATTATGCCAAACTCTTGAATATTCTTAGTGTGTTACCCCCTATGTCCTTATCTCAATAGTAGTGAGTAATAATCACATACATGAGTGAAGTGTAGAAACCCATTAAATCCCCTAGTGAGATAAGTTATTGTTGTAGAAATGATAACCTTCCCCATAAACACACATTATGTAATATAATCTCATTGTCTAATGATATCTCATAAAGCCAGATTTATAACTTATGTCACCATCCTTACCTAATTTATTTATTCTTAACCATACTAGATGGAATTACATTATTTTACCATGGCCATGGATTTAGTGAATATACTACCATCCTGGTCAATTGGCCTAAGATATTTATCCGTTTCAGAAATGAAAAATCTTGTCTTGATCATTCAACTAACGTAATACCACCAATTATGAACCCAAATAAATCTACCTTGTCATAATATAAATGTAATTATTTTCATCTAGTATAAAAGTAAAAAAATAAATTGTACACACTGATAATGATCTCAAGTCAGGATACCAATACACATGCCCATAGATAGGAACAACCAATGGCACTAAAAACATGTGGTGCTTCTATTAGATGGTTTTTCATCATGATCTCTTTTACTCAAGATCACCATGTGTGAACTTCAATATAATATGTATCAATGCTTATGATCCCCCAAAATATGATCATCAGATATCATATATATACCGTCAACATGATGTATTTGGACTATATGTTATATCTTTAAGACTGGTTTCACAGTATCTTGAGGTTCTCAATATAGATAGGAACTAATATAACCTATTGGTATGACAAATAATATAAGGAAATTATCATGTAAATGGTGTATTCATAATAATAATTACTATTATGGTATGAATACACCATTCATAACTCACTATATAAGGGATATAGTCATCGAAGGTTACTATTCAAGATGGGTCTAGAGAACCCACTTTTACAACACTCCCACATGCACTAGAGACAACTTTCTAACCATAAACCGACTATATATAACATGATAATATCATGCTTAATATGATCTATGGATTTAGTTACAAATCCTTACACATTTCTATACATAGATACTCTACTATCTGTTACTTCACCCCTTTAGTAAAACTCCACAAGAGATGATATCCCCAAGTATATATACTTTTTTTATCTATTATAATCTTGACATATTTGGTAATAAAATGGACATAAGATTATCAAAATTTATATTATGATAATTATTTAATATCTAGTCCTGATTACAATAATTGGAACAAATCATTGTATGAATGAACATCTACTTTAACTGCATCAAAAGCCACAACTTACTTGAAATTTATAGATATAGATATCAGTGGATTCAATGATTATATTTTTCTTATTTAATTTTCTAAACTATGATATTAGATCAAAATGACCATAGGAATACTATTTTTTGTTCTTTTATAACTAGGTTTCTTTCCAATCCAAGTACCCAGTGCACATCCCTTGTACTTTAAAGTACAATTGGATAGATTAAACTACTTCCCTTGCAGTTCTCCTTCATTTATTTGATATTTTCCAACCATAATGTTTGTATTGTAAATGTTATAACTAGTAAATATCATGGAATATATGATTAATCTATCATTGATGTGTATGGAATTTTACTCACTATTTAATCTACTTATATATCTTATACATGTATTCTTATAGATATTAATATCATGTGACATTGGAAACAATTCTCTCTAAAATTGTACCATATTTTATTAATCAATACATTGTAAATTTATTTATATTTTCTTGATTTAAGAAACCCTTATATCTACCTCAGAAGATATTTTTCCCTAGAAATTGGGTTACTACTTTAATTCAATCTATGTAGAGATATTTTCAATCTACTCTTAACTAACTATAATACCAATAACTTTTTCCATGTGTTCTTAACATATATGACTTGTAAAACCATGATGCTCATATAAACCTCATGTAGATGCATGACATAATTTTATTAAAAAATCCCTATTAGCATTTTATGGTGTCACTAACCCTTTTTTGGTTACATTGTATAGACACCTTCCAATAATTGTGGTCTTAACATCCAATTTCCAATATAAAGATCATAGAAAGTTTCTATAACGAGTAAAATTCTAATGGATTTAAGTATAACAACATGGTATAACCAATGAAGCCTTATTAGTACCAAAATTTTACCCCTCATGTATAGTTTCTCTTGAATACCCACCAATGAATTTACATCAATTAGAGTAACTACCAAAATACAAACTTGATTTTGGTAAATGGAATCTGTTTTTATGAATTCATATTAACTTTTCAATCATGGTTTATTTATATTTACCACTTCCTTATATGATCCATTATTATTAATGAATAATATATCACTCACTATAGTGAATATAAAACCATCACTATGGTTTTAAATTTTCTATGCAGTATGTATCTTTGGAATGTTCCTTTTCCACAAGAACTTATGTAAGTTGTTCCTATAAAAACTCATTGTGTGTATCAATACTTAACTTTAAACGATTAAATATTTCTCCCACTATCTCAAATAGAGATGTGAACCCTCTGATAGAAATATATTCTATCACATAAATATAACTTTTATATCTTAGGAATGTATGTAATATAATAATAAAACTTTAGGATAATTACATAGATTCACTTTATGATGTTCTCAATGCATGTTTGTTTATGAAAAAAATCCTTAAAAAACTCTTTACATCTAAACACGTGATTTATGATATAATGGATTTATTTCATACTATAACCCATATGATATCTTTCTTCCATTATAGTTGGCATATGGTTATGAATTAATATCACTATTTTTGAAGTATTTATTTAATTATAATCGATGAAATTTCAAAACTGACAAATTCATCATTGATCCTCCTTGTAAATTCATCATGGATATGATGCATATAAGGAAATATGAATTTAGGGATAAATATACTCTACATTTTCATGATAAATGAATTCTTGTAAGAGTTATCATCGATCCTTATTTTCCTAACATCTTGGATGTAATGTATAAATAAATATGGATTTAGTAAAAAATAAACTCTACATTTTAATGATCAATGAATTATTAGTTAAGACATTTTTCAGCTTAAAGGCTTTAAGTATCTCATATATTCTAACAAAACATATTCTTTACTTTACTTTTATATTCCTTAAATAACCAAAGGAATCTCATGAAGTACATGAAGTTGCCTTTAACTTATTCTTAAAAGATTTCACATGTATCTTATTAAACTAATTTAATAATATTTTTGGAATTATCACCTTTAATGTCTAAAAGTTCCATGGTCAATTTTTAACAAAAAAAGAAATCATGTTAATTACTGAGTTTTAGCTTATGAACACCTACTTGGGTATTTCCTTGACATTTTATTTTGGATTTACATGACCAAAAATCAAGTTGCCACAATTAGGTATTAATGAGTCTTAAATTTTATATTCATCTTTTATTTCCAATGTTTTAAGTATTAAAAAACTATTAGTTGAGTATGATACACCGCAAACAACATTCATTTCAAACCTAAATAATGTCTCATTATTTTCAATAGATATATGAGATAAATTTTTTGGTGATATTCAAAAAAAGTTAAATTTGAATTAATTGACTTATAAAAATAGAAGTCAAGTTCTCATCACTACTTATATTGGAACCACACTTTATCAACCTCTTGTAGAATTCACCATTCTTCTTTGAATGCTTCTGAACTTTCTTGGTTACTATATTTGGATACAAATCTTTGACACACATATAGAATATAATACCCAAGAAGTAAAATATAAAGGTTTTGTACAATGATGAATATATATGAAGTCAATGCTTTTACTAACATTTACTTCAATCAATCAAAATTTCTCTTCCATATACTTATCTTTATATATGAAAAATAAATAAGATCATGTATGTTATCTTCCTATTTTTAAAGTATGTTGTGAAGGTGAATTTTGTTTCACACTTTCCATTGTACTTTTTACATTTTCTTTCAAAATTTTCACCATAATAAAGAAAGATTAATATCTAATTAAGTTATTATCACCTTGGATAACCTTACCTGAAAAGATATTAATAATTTTCTCTAAAATGTTGGTTTAATATTTATTAACAAAACTTGAGAAACTAGGTGAAAACAGTGAGAGAATATTTTTTTTTTGAATATCTAATTTAACTTTAATCTCAATTATATTAATCGATAAATTTACTCTTTCAACTTGATTTCATAAGGACTATCTTAGATTCCATATTTTAATTTTCACATGTTCACTATAATCATAACCTTGTTCATTTCTTGTTACACTTTCTCCTCACAAACTTCTTGAGGATGAGACAACATGGTACAGCCATCCATTTCTTGATTTTTATTTCACAAATAAATATAAATTTATGATATAATTATGATTTAAATATCAATTTCATCATCTATGTGTCTCCTGTAATCTTATTTGTTACACTCACTTCCTGAGGTGGCTCAATAAGTAGTGGGGAATCTAACACATAAAATTTCCTTTAATATCATAGTTCTTTGCACAAAATCCTATAATAATATTGTAAATTCATGTTTTTTAGGATATGTTATTTGTCCATAATTGATCACAATAAATTTTTTGTATTAATTTCCATTTTTCAACAAAATAAAACATTATTATATTGGTACTTTTATTTTGATTACCGAGTATTAATCATATTGATTTATTAATCTTAAATGTATCCTACTATTTTATCAAATACTTATAGGCCTCAACTACTAGATTCAAAAAACAAACCCTCTAGTGTATTATAGTGGAAATGATCCTCAAAACCACACCTCATATTCTAATTTATGTAAACACTACTACTAGGAGAGTATCAGGGTAGGCTTTTTCCTATCCAACCGCATTAACATGTTGCTCCTTGATATGTTGAATGGATTCCCATCTTCTATAAATCATAACCTTCCATTACTCAACAATTTTCCTCAAAAGTTAGAACAAGCTAGCTATATATACCTATTTTCTTCTAAATTTACTTAATTAGACCCACAACTTTCATTATAATGCCTCAGTAGTAAGAGAAACCCTCAACTAGGGTTGATGAGAACCATTAATAAATAGTTTTGTTCAAACTAAAGTGATTAAAGGTGTTATGGATTAATAGTTTTGTGTGATGAGAAAAAAATTGAAATTTTTATATCACGATCGATAGTTTAATGTCATCATCGATGTTTTTTCACCTGATAAACCACCTGAGGATATCGTGTGAATTAAATTAAATAAATAAAATAAAATAAAATTGTTACCTCATTAAACTCGTGGATGTAAGCATGTCCCATGCTTGTCCAGTGATTTTTTCTTGAAGAAACCAATATTGGATCCCTCTAGATCATCTACAAACACATTAGGAGCCTATAATTATGTCAATATTTGGTTTCCAAGTTCAAGTGCGGAGAATTAAAGAGGATTTAGAAGTTATTTTTATTTCCTTAACATTGTTATTTCGATCTGGGGTGGAGAACTTGGATTGGGGTGCTCAAATATCTTCTTTATCACTTTAGAATTTGGGAGAGAAGTGAGGGAGGATCTAAAATTCAATAGAATGAATAGTCCCTCAAATTTAGGATTCCCATGTGTAATGTAGGTTGGTTTAAAGTCTTGTAAATTTCAATTAGGACCCTAGGTAAATTATAGCTTATAAATAAGAAATTAATGACACTAAATGACTTAATAACTTAGTCATAAATTTCATTTATATTTTATCTCATACTCATAACATCTGATAAATTTTTTGTCATGGTATTTGATTCATTAACTCAGATTTATTCTCCCATTAAATACTTAATGAACCATGAATAATAATATTTGTTTGAAAATATATAATTTTTATTCACTTAATTACATGTGAATACAATGAATAAATAATTTAAAAACTTGTTATTATAAACATTAATAATATTAAATTAATTTACTTCCTAGAAATCAGTAAAACATAAATATCACTTGAACCCCATGGTGGGGCTCATCGTGTCCTAAAATCCAATTTACATATAATACGTCAAACTCTTGAATACACTTAGTGTGTTAACCATGAGGTATTTATCTCAATAACAGAGAGTATTACTCATAGACCAGGAGTGGATTCTAGAAACTCATAAAGGCCACTAAAGAAATAATATATATTTATAGTAATAATAACATTTCCTAAGAACACATGTCATGTAATATAATCACTTTTTATAATGATATCTCATAAATATAGATGCACAACTTGTGTCTCCATCCTTGCCTTCTTTACTTATTCTTGACCACACTAGACAATCTTACCTTATTCTACCATGGCCATGTATTTAGTGAAGGTACTACCATCCTGGTCCACTTTCTTGAGATATATCTTCCTTTTGAAAGTGAAAAATTATGTCTTGATCATTCATCCTAATCCACACCACTAATAACACACTCATAACATGATACCAAACAACAACATAAATGTTGTGGTTTTTATCTAACATCAAAGTAAACAATAAAATGGTACACACTAATAATTATCTCAAGTCCAGAGACTAATACACATGCACATAGATAGAAACATCCAATAACACCGAAAAAGTGTGGTTTTACTATTAGCAGTTTAGACCTCATGATCTTCATTACTTGAGATCACCAAGTGTGAATTTCATAAGAATAAGTTTCAATAATTATGATCCCTTAAAAACTAATAGTAAAACAACATATGTTTCCTGATAACATGATATATCTAGACAGAAAAAAAAATATTTTTTAGATTATTTTCATAGTATCTCAAAGATCTTATTATAGTTGGGAACTGTTATATCCTCTTGGTAGGAAAAATAATATTAGGAAATTATCAAGTTAATAGTATATGAAGAAGTATCAGCACTATTATAGTGAGAATATATCATTCATAACTCACTATATATGAGGTTATCAAAACATTTTATACATAAATATTATATCTTATTAGAAGAATTTTCATTACATACCATTACAATCCTGCTAGAACTGTAAAGGTTTAGTGTCATTGGAAACTTTGATACATAAACCACTAGTACATACATAATCCATATCAACTTCCACTTAGTGCTTCATAACTAGAACCCTTCTTCGACATGTCATACTTAACCTTTCCCCATATCCTGGGGAAAAGGAAACATAATAAAGGGTGAGATCAGATTCTCAATAAGGGTAAATAAGGGAGATATCAAGTATTTTTTAATCATATCATGGTCATAAGGGTATGATAAATGATATTAACATTTAAAAATCACACCCAAAAATTTATAGATCACAGTCATGAGTCATGGATTAAATCTTGGAAGTTCAGAAGACAAGAATCATAATGGAATCAAATATCTTAATTCATGAGATAATAACATTAGTCTAATATCATGTCATAAAATAGTGTCATAAAGTATGAAATAATAATTATCATAGAAATATTATGTTGGGGCTACCCACCAAGATATTCATCGCATGTTAGTCTTGGGATAACCACATGTGTACCTAATTTGAGCTTGGGATAACCTCATTTTTATTATTATTGGGATTTTACTAACCCAATATCATGAAAACACTAATCATAATCCATTCATATGTATTCTATAAGATTGTAAAAACACTTATCATTTCATCAAATCTTAACCCAAGAAAAAAAAAGAGTTTGATCAATATTTCATCAAAATAATTGTAAACCATCTAGATAAATAATAAGGATGGTATCATAGGATCATATACCCAGTTAATCATAAGTAACATGAAAGGAATTTATCATAGATAAAAATTAATTTAAATGATCACTGAAATATTTCAAGAGTAAAATAATATTTTCATTTTGAAATCACTTATTTAAAATATAAAAAATTCCAAAAAAATATTAAATATAATTTTTTTAAAAAAAATAACTATGAAAACTTGTTTATAATGTTTCAAATAAAATATTATTCATGATAATAGTAAAATTCATTCATGCAATCTGTGTTAAAAAAATATACCTTTTATATTTTCAGTAAAAAGTCAAAAGTACCTCCTTTGGAAAATGGAAAGAATATTCCTTTTAAAAAAATTATGGAAACTCAAAAATGGGTAAAAATGTCTTTATAAAGTTTTGGGGGGAATACTGAAAACATTCTTGAAAACATTTAAAATCAAATATGGATATCGAAGAAAAATATTCATGATCAAAGAGAGAGAAAATGTCAGTTTTTCTTAAAACAATCTTTCAGCCCCTTGAGTAATTAAAGATAATAAAATGAAAGGAAACATGTAATATCTAGAAATAAAAATAGTATAATAAATTTCATGACATTTTGAATATATATATATCATATAATTTGATCATAGAATATTTGAGTATAAATGATCTTGATAAAAAAGATATTGTAATATAAAACACTTACATCAAGTTCGATTTTCTTTGAAAGCACTCTAACCTCCAATATAATAAATTTAAATTTATTATAATTCCATAATAGAACCATATACATATTTATAATATCATATATTATCCACTTATAATACATCAACACCTATTAATTAATATTTATTTATTAAAATCATCATTTCTGGGTGTTAACTATTTCATTTTTTATGAAAGTTTTGGTTCGTCAGTTCTGGTGCTTGTAATTTGATCATGGTTCCATCATCTCCATAATTTCAATAATAATATAAATATCATATATATTCATTATATACATATTTATAACCACATATATAATGTATATATATATAAATTAATTACACTTTTCATAGTGACGGTAGTCCATACCTACGCATAAATGTTGTTTTCATTTTCTAATGAAAAGAATGAAAGAAAGATAAATAATATTTTATCATTCAATAATCATAATTATATCATATATATCATATATATTTATTATATCCATAATTTTAAACAACCATTAAATATGGTGATGTAAAATAAATTATACTGCTACATGGAGGTGGCAGTCCACATATACAAACAAGCAATACGTTCATTTCCCATTTGATAGAAAGAAGATGGAAAATTGTTAATAAATCATAAAAAAAACATTTTATTATATTTATGATACTAAATTCATAATTTTATTATGTATACAATAGTTTTAGATAAGTTTTATTAAGAATCAAATTTGAAAGAGCTTGGTAGAGATTTATACCTCTTTGTTGAGTAACCTCCTTTGGCATAAACCTTAAGCCTTGAAAGGATGGAATTATAATCAAACCAAAAAATATAGGATGTGGGGAGGGATGTTATAAAATTATTTTTCTATTGATTGTTATAGATAATATTATTATAATTTATGAATAATGGTGGAGAGGAGGTTCCCTTTTATAAGTGAGGAAAAGGACAAACTTAGAATTATTTAAATGATTTAAATATAATTAACACCTTTCTCAAGTATAATTCTATGAAATAGAAAATTATTCAAATTTAAGATAATATAATGTCGAAATATCTCTATAAAATAAGAATTATAAAATCTTAAGTGGAAATATTACCCTTATCTAATGTTTTAACCTCATCCCCCCCCAGGTAAACCTATTTTAATCTTTGATCATGGTAAAAAATTACACTTATTTTACTATTCATTAATAAAAAAATGATTGTGTAATCATTACCAAATTTGTAAATTATGTTTCAAAATATTGAATTTATTTTTTATATTCAATTTCTACAAGTGAAAGATGTTAATTTTAAAATTAGTGCATAAAACATAATGAAACACTATTTTAGAAAAATGAATTTTTAATCATAAAATAGAATTTAATTTCATTCCATGCATAGTAAAAAATATAAAATGAATATTAAAATATTTTAGTTAATTTCATTCCTTCATGGAGACTTCAGGATCCAAATATTAGGCTGAATAATTCCTTGATCGAAGCCAATTTGATTTTTTTAAGCAAGCTTCCACCAGGACGGAGGTTCACAAAGATACTCATGGTGGGTTGGAAGATGCTTTGCTTATTGACATTGTAAATTGATCCACCTCTCTATACAAATACTCTCCTTATGGGGTGATTTAGAATAAGGTTAAGGTTTCACATGTGAAAGATGATGTTAATGTGATTGTGAAATGTTTAATGCTTGGTAAGCATTCCATCAAAGTGAGAATCGTTCAGTTGAAGGGTTCTAAGCTGTTGAGATTCCAAGATCTGGTCCAGTGACTCTCAATTGTATGTGGATTTAATAACTAGAAATGTGTTTCAATGGGTCATGGGTTCTTCTATATTATTTTCCCCTCAAAATAGATAAATATGAAGGTGTGGGGACTTGGTATGATTTCCCTAAAACCTAGCATGCTACACATTCATGATTGGGACCATCACTTCAATCATATTGAGGTTAGAAATTCTATATTTCAATTGTGGGTTAAATTATTTGATTTAAATTAGATATTTTTTCACCCAAAAATCTTGTATGATATCTCAATGGTGATAGGTGTCCCATTTAAAATGGATAAAGAAACAAAACTTGCTAGATATGTCCACTATGTGATATTTTTAGTTGAGGTTGATTTATCTTCTACTCTGGTTGATAGAGTCATTTTGTCTACTAATTTTTATGATTTTGACTTGAAAATTGGTTTTTAAAGGGTGCCTTAGTTATGTTCAACTTATAGAATTGTGGTTCATGATTCTTTTAACTGCATAAGAGATCTTGTTTGTGTCTTTTTTCAGCTCAGGGGACTAAAGACAATTCTTGCATTAGGAAATCTCGACATATGCATTCCTTGCATCAAGGTCATTCTATTAATCATAGACATGAGAAGAATAAAGATGGTGGGATTCCTCATACAAATAGGGATGGAATATGCTTGGAAATGAGAATGGTATCTCTTCCATGATGGTTCAGTAAGATGTGTACAATACTTATTTAGATCTTCAACAAGATAAATACTTGGGATTTCATACTCCAATGGAGACTATTTATTTTAAAAGCAAAGTGATTATGCTATTTCTATTTCTCAGTGATGGAAGGTCTCTATATATGTGAAAATTTTGGCTCAAACTGAGCAGTAGTCTACTAAATCATTGGTGTATATAGTGGAAAAAAGTAAAATTGGACTCATATATTGAATCTTTGTCCCACAATCTTGATGATCAGCAGCTCTCCCCTGAGAGTATGATTTCCTCAATGTCTAGAAAGGGTAAACTAAACATTGATGAATAGGTTAATTTCTATTCTAAGTCTCTGGTTAGTAAGTTATTTGTATATTATTGTCCTCTTATAGAGAGTAATAATAAATCATTATCCAAGATCTTGGTGGATGATGAAGGATTCCAACTTGTCTCATTTTAGAAGTCCAAACCAACTATTGTGTTTGGATAGTCTCCAACTCCAGTTTCTTCAAGTGATTTGGCTTCAGAAACCTTGGTTTTTTCCTTTAAAGGTGGATCCTCCATAATGTTCTACTACATGAAAATAGGTGTTCATTTTTCTTAATGATCCTACACCCTCGATGGATCATGTTCAAGGAAGGGATAATACATGCATACTATAGGACCATAATGATGGGGTAGTTTATGCTGGAGCTTATGTGATATAGGGACTACAAGAACATTCAGTAGATCTTGTGGAGGGACTTGTTACCCACTTAGATATATAAGGAAATGGTAATTTTTCAAACATGGAAACATAAAATCCTTAAGGTCTTCGTGATCATTAGCAGAAAAATATGGATGGCTCCTCTAAAGTAGTACCAAGTCTAAATCAATGTGCTACTAAGGGGGAATCCAAAATGGAAGATTTAGATGAAGAAAATATTGAGGCTCAATCAAATATTTAGAGTTTAGACTTTGAAATCACTGATGTTGAAATCCTCTTACAGTAATAGAAATCTTATAGGAGAGGCCGATATCCCAGAGGTTGTGGACACAGGCATAGATGAGGATGAGTGGACTGGAATACTTTGCATGAGGAGGAATACCGGATCGGTAATAGGATCAGAGAAAAATTAGGTCGTTGACTTTTCTTGAATGAGGGTTGTTATTTATTGGCTTTCACCATATTTTTTTCTTTATATTTCCCTTTTATTAATAAAGGGACTTTGTCTCTACCTTCTAAAAAAACACTTTGTGCGTATAAAGAAAAATTTCTGAAAAATAAATCTTTTTACCTTTAAATGATTTTATCTTCATTCCTAACCATTAGATAACAAATTTATGAATGATTATTCATTTATTCATATAAATTATCAATATACTTTATTGAAATTATTTTTCAATAGTGATCAATATATGTTGTGTAGATAAAAATACATTACATTTTGAAAAATACATTTCTTCAAAAAAAATATTTTAATTATTAAATGATTTAATTAAAAATTTAATAATTATTTATTAGGAATTAATCAATACATTTAGATTTAGGAAAACATTTCCATATATATTTTATAATTTTATTAATCCTATTCATACCCACCAATCGAATGACTAGGTTATAAACACATACTCTATCAAAGGTTCATTTCAATTTGGGGTTTCTTGTAAAGAAAGTTATAAAATAATTCAAGTTTATTTCAAATAAAATACATATAAAATCTTGGGGTGTTACATTCTTCCCTAAAAAAATTCACTCTGATATAAAAAATGAGGATATATCTGATTCATCACATCCTCAGGTTCCCATGTAGCTTCCTTGAATTTTTGAACTCTTGGGAAAACATCTACTAATTGAGTTTTCTTGTTCTATAGAACTTTATCTCTACAATACAATATTTCTACTAGTTATTATTCATATAAAAGATCATTCTATAGTGGTATAACTTATAAGTTTAATACATTTGAAGGATCAGATATGTACTTCCTCCAGAGAGATACATGGAACACATCAAGGACTAGAGAGTGGTTTAGTGGAAGCGTCAAGTGATCAGCTATAATCCATACTCAATCAAGACTCTTGAAGGGACCAATATACCTAGGGATCAGATTTCCATTATTTAAAAATATCATAACATTATTCTATTGATAAATTCAAAGTAATATCTTCTCACCAACTTCAAATTCTGGATCTCACTAATGATTATCAGCATAACTTTTTGGTTGAATCTAGGTCTGTTTGATGTATGGGATGGATCTAACTTTTTACACCATTTCCACTACTAGATAAACTAAAAATAGATATCATTATCCAACTTTTTCCTGTTATTTTATTGTTTTGTACTTATTTCTAGAAAGGGATTCATAGGATCCATCTGAATTCTTGATTAAAAGCTTTTATTATAAGAAAAATTAAGTAAAAGAAGGTGTTGATCCCAACCACATTTGAAATATAGAGAAATTTATCTCAACATATCCTCCATGGTTTTAATGGTTCTCTCAAACTGAAAATATATTTGAGGATGATAGGTAGTAGTGAAATGAAACTCTATATCTAGAGCTTGCTGAAGACTTCACCAGAAATTTGAGGTAAATCTAGGATCTTGATCAGATAGAATAGAATGTGGTACTCTAAGAATCATTAACACTTCCTTAATAAATATCCTTGAAATTTGGTAAAGAGAGAAATATTCTCTATTAAAAATTAAGTTTACTGAATTAGTAAGAAAATTGACTATGACCCAAATATTATTATGGGATTTAGAAGTTTTGGGGAGTCCAGTGATGAAATACATGGTGATATTTTCCCATTTTCATCTCATTATGGTTCATAGTTATAAAATACCCTTAGATTTATATATCTAAACCTTAACTTTCTAACATACCTAGCACTGAGATACATACTCTACAATATCTCTCTTTATGTAATCCCACCATAAATACACCTTTGGATATATATATATATATATATCATTTTACTTCCAAGAGGAATAGAGAATAATGAAATATGAGCTTCTTCCAATAATTCCTTCTTAATGTTTGGTATTTATAGAACACATAATTGATTTTGGAACCTTATCATTCCATCATAATCGAGATTAAACTTGGAAATATTTCTCACCTTCTTTTGCAGCTCTACATCTTCCTTCTACACAACTTTAATCTTCACATGGATAAATGGTTGAATGACTATTTGATAAATATAATATATATCCCCTTACATCAAGATTTCAAGGTCCATCCTTTGAATATCCATAAATATTTGATCTTTTATGGTCCAAATCATAGATAATCTATATATCATGATCCTTTCGACTCAGAGCATCATCCACCTTATTCATTTTCCTAGGGAGGAACTATATTGACTAGTCATGATCGTTATTAAACTCCAATCATCTTATATGGAACATATTCAACTCTTTCTGAGTGAATATATATTTCAAAATTTTATTATCAGTATATATGTCACACCTTTCTCTATAATGATAATGCCTCCATATATTTAATAAGAAAATTACTATAGCTAACTCCAAATCATGAGTTGGGTGATTTTTCTCATTAACCTTCAATAGGTGTGAGGTGTAAGCTATCACCATATCATTGGGGATAAGGATGCATCTCAGTACATTATTTGATACATCGCTATAGATCAAAAACCATTCTCTACTGAGTTGTAGTGTTATTACAATTGTATTGACTAACCTTCTCTTTAATTCCATGAACTTTTCCTCACATTCATCATACCAAAGGAACCGGAATCTCTTTCATGTTAACTTGGTGAGTGGAATAGATATTCATGATAAATTATTCACAAAGAATTGATAATATCCAGAAAAACCAAGAAAACTATAGATTTCAGTCACCATAGTTGGATCTAGTTCAATTTTTAATAAATTATTTATTTGATGGATCAACCGATATACCCTCTCTTGAGATTATATGACCCAAAAATGAAACTTTCTATATACAAAATTCAAACTTGATAAATTTTACATACATATTATCCTTCCATGGGATCTTGAATACAATCCTCAAGTGATATTCATGGTCTTCCTTTCTATTAGAATATATAATAATATTGTCTATAAAGACTATCAAAAATTAATCATGGTAATCTCTAAAGATGTTATTCATTAAATCCATGAAGATATTGGGGGCATTAGTAAGACCAAATGGAATCACTATAAATTCATAGTGTTCATACCTAATATATAATTATGTCTTGGGTATTTCATTATTTTTACCCTTAATTGATATCAACTATATTTAAGATCAATCTTAGAAAAATATTTATTTCCTCATAATATATTTAAAAATTCATTAGTAGAGGGTATAGGAAACATATTTTTTATTATGATATTATTGTGTTCTTGATAATCAATGTATATTTTCATTGAATCATTTTTATTCTTAATAAAAATTATAGGTTCACCCCATGGTGATTTACTTTGATGAATGAATCCCTTATCAGTATTCTCCTAGTGTTACTTTTTCAATTCTTGTAATTCAATCAGGTCCATTCTATATAGATACTTTCAAATAGGTGTAGCATTAGGTATGAGTTCTATTGAAAACTCGACATCATGATTTGGAGTAAGATTAAGAATCTCTTATGGAAATAAATCAACAAAATCTTATACAATAGGAATATATTTTATGTTTAGTTTCTCCCCAGTCATCTAAGATAAATACCCCCTCTAAATAGGAATCAAGACCCATATAATCTATGTAATTTTCATTGGAACCATGTATTCAACCTTGATCTGATAAATGATCATATATATTTTTAGAATATAAAATGTGACAACCCTTCCATGGAAATTTATATGGTATTCATATAAATAAAGAAAATATTTATCCAAAATAATATCAAATTCAACTAGAGAAAGTGTAATAATATTTTTCATAAGAACATTCCCTTAAACTTCAATCATAGAAGAACCATAGACTTTAAATGTGATCATTATACCATTAGGAGTTTTCACCACTAATTAAACATCTTATTATTGTGTTGGTATTGTGATACCCTTACAAAATTATTCAAATATAAAGGACTGGGTTGATCTATAATTAAATAATACATTATCAGTTCTAGAGTAGATGGTAAGTGTACCTTTCACAACTTTATTATTGTACCCCACATTTGAAATAGTGATCACATTATATTTCCCTTTTTCTTTATTCTTAATAGGTTATTGAAAAGTAACACCACTATTAACCCTCATATTTGATCACTAGTTAGAATAATTACCATACTTCTTGAATTTGAAAAATTGGAGTGTGGATTATATATTCTTTGGAGCTTTCTCTCCATTTGTATCGTTAGATAACTTCTTCCCATAACTTTAGTATTTGACTCCATATAATATTCCTTTACATGCTTAAAGCTTGTACTAGTACCCTTAATACAATTTCATACATGTTTCTTTCCACACTTCTATCATAAAGGATGACTATTCTTCTTCTCATAATGGTATTTTATTTGAATTTCTTTGGAATTTCATCTTTCTTTTCATATCAAACCCATGAGATTAATGGGTGAATCCAAACTCTATTTATATGTTGATAGCACATAGAAACATTTTTTAGATCTGCTGAAGTCTTTCATGGATAACAACCTTCATATACTTGGTTTTAAGACACTAAAGAATCAATAAATATTACTTTTAGAATGGATGATAATTCCAAAATCATACCTCGCAAGTCTTGTAAAATTTTCCTCATAGGTACTAATAGGTTCATAATCCTTCTGATTTATCACAATGAATTGTTTCTCCATTTTCAAATAAGGAATGAAATGAAAGTACTTATTGAAAAATAAAATTCTAAACTCATCCCATTATATATATTAAATTTCTTCATGTTGCCTCATGTTCTTGATAAGAGTCTACTATTGATCTATTTTTCCTTACAAATGATAAATAACTAAAATATTGTTTTCATACTCCAAGAACTAGAGAATGGAAAATATATTTTTAGTGGTACTGATCCATTTATCACTAACTAGTGGATTAGTAGACCCACAAAAATAAGTTTGATGTTTCTGTATGAAGGACTCAACAAAATAGTGTTTCCTCCTTTTTCTCATTGGGATGATTATCCCGATTCATGGATTGAGAAAAAATTGTAAACATATAAATTTTATTTTTAATTCCAACTACCATAACATTTGGTTTCTTATAAGTAAAATAATTTCATTTACCACCACATTTAGTGTTAACAAGGTTCCTTCAGGTTCCATTCATTAACTAAAATCAAAAATCATAGTGTGAACAACAATAATCATAGTGATAAACCATATAATCATGATAAATAATTTATAGGATGTCTAAATCATGAATTATACTTTTCAATATATGAACCCTTTGGTTTAACCTGGGTCATCCTAGGTCATCATCTATTTAAATACTTCATAATATTTTATAAAGAAAATGTGAATTAACCCAAGAATATCCCCCATGAGTGTCTATCTGGGTGTGTAGTCTTTGGACCACTCATCGTGCACCAGTGAATATTGAGTTAATACTCAATATTACCCATTCATAGTTGTTACCCCTAGGTATATTTGTGTCATTACCTCATCCACATGCTATTATACATACATTGTTTTATTTTATAGGATAGCCACACTCCTTTATTTACTATAACATAAGATGTACTCATATACTAATTCTTAACCTAAGGCTTCTCACTAAAATTTCCTCATCCTAGTTTCAAAAAAACAAAACCTTAATTTGATACTAACTGAGGTGACCCAAACATTTCATTATGGTTTATACTAGAACCATAAAGGTTTAGTGTCTTTTGAAACTTGGATACATAAACAACTGGTGCATAAAATATCTACATTATCTCCCACTTATTTTATCGCAACTAACACCCTTATTAGATATATCATACTTGAAACCTTTCTTAATATATTGGGTTAAAGGAAACATAATAAATGATGAGCCCTTTTCCATGTAAGGGTCAAAAAAGGACATAGAAATGATCATTTAATCATAATATGAGCATTAGGGTTTAATAACATGAGTTTAAAATTTGAAAATAATACCCAAAAGTCCATTTATAATAATCATGAGTTGTGGTATAAAGTTTGGTATTTCATAATACATGAATCATAAAGGAATCAAAGAACATGAGCTATAATATCATAACATTAGTATCAGATAATTTTATAAAATAGTGGCATAAAGTGTGTCATAATAATAATCATATAAATCTTATGTTAAGGATAACCAAAAAAACATTCATCACATGTTCAACTTTGGATAACAACCCATGTACCTACTTTGGGCATGGGATAACCTCCTATGTACCCTTTTTGGTAATGGGTAACTACCCATATAACTTATTTTGGGCTTGGGATAACCTCAGGTGTTCATTTTAGGCTCATGAAACATAAAAATTTTCTCAACATATTGAAGGGATATAACAAAATCACCCATCACATAATCATAATCCATTCATATGTATTCCATAAGATCATGTAAACATTTTATCATTTCATCATAGCTTAACCTGAGGAAAATAAAATGGGTTCCATTAATATTTCAACATCATAACAATAACCCATCTAGAGAAAAAATAAAGATAGTATCATAGGATCATATCCCTAGTGAATCATAAGAAACATCAAAGGATGTCATCATAGATAAAAAAACCTTTAAAATGTCATGGAAACATTTCTTTAAGAAAATAACCATTTCGTATAGAAATCACATATTTAAAGTCTAAAACTTCCAAAAATATTCAGAAAGTAATTTTCTTTAAAAATAACCCTGTAAATAATTTAAGAAATATTTAAATAAAAAATTAGTCAATATTTTAGGAAAAAATTTTCATGCATTGTAGATTAAAACAAAGATTCATTTCACATTTTAGGTAAAATGTAAAAAGTACATCATTTAGAAAATGATAAGAAAATTAATTTTAAAATTTTTTATAGATAATAAAACATGATAAAAAATTAATTTATAAAATAATTGGATAGTAATAAAAACATTATTTCAAAAAATATATATATATGTGGAAGAAAAATATCCCTGACTAAAGGGATAAATAAAATTGGTTTTTCTTAAAAAAATTATTTCAGAATATTTATTACTTAAAGTGATGAAAATGAAAGTAAAACATGTAATATAAATAAATAATCATATTATAATAAATTCATGATATTTTATATAGATATATCATATATTTTTATCATTGTAAACTTAATCACAAACAATTCTAGTAAAAATGAGATTGTAACATAAAAATCTTACCTCAAGTTTAAATTTTTTTTATAAGTACTCTAACCTCCTATATAATAAATTTAAATATATTATTATTATATACTATAACCATATAAATAAATTTAATATCATATATTATGAACCTATAATATCTCAAGACCCATTTATTAATAATTCTTTATTAAAATCAACATTTCTGAGTGTTAACTATTTCATTTTTCATGAATGTTTCGGTTTACTGGTATGGTGGATAAAAAACCAGGCCATTCCTACAAATGATAATGTGAGGAAGATAGGAATTATCCTGGCTTCTAAATATCATTGTTGCAAGTTATACAGGGAGGAAGATGCTAATCATCTATTCTTTGAGTGTGATTGAGCCATAGCAGTATGGATATTTTTTGGAGGGTTTACTGGTATTTTTTCATTTGATCTTGCTGAAAAATATTTTATGGAAAGATGGTTCCATGGTATTAAAGGTGAGGGACCAAAAACAATGGCTAGAGCTTTAATATTAAGTGTAGGTTGTTTGTGCATATGGTGGGCAAGGAACAAGGCCAGGTTTGAAGGAATTCTTGACATGAAATGGTCCATTATTATGAGGATGAAATCCCTACTAATTGATCTGGTTAATTTTTATAATAAATGGAATAATTCTCCTTCCTTGAGTTCCTTGTAGGGGAATGTTATTATTATTCAACAACCATTCCATGCACTAAGAGGGAATTGGGTTCAGTGGGTGGTGCCAAGCATAGGTTTGAAGCTGAATTTTGATGGTTCATACATGCTAGGTATTATGCGAGGAGGATGGGTGGTTCATGATGCTTGGGGGAGTTTCCTTATTTCCTATTCTTTATAATTTGGGAGGGGGGATTCAATTCAAGAAGAATCCAAACCTATGCAAATGGATCTTGTATTTTGCTCCCAGAAAAATATTATGCTTAGCCAGATTGAAACTGATTCATTAATTGTTCATGATGCAATGCATGGTAAAATTCCATCTCCTTAGTCAATAGCCTATTCTATCAGTAAATGAAAATCTATCCTCAACAGCACTAACATTCAGTTTACTCATGTGTGGTGGGAGGGAAACAAAGTGTCTGATCATCTTGCTTCATTGGCAGTGGCTGATCAAGGTAATAATGTCATTGGTTTTTCAAGTTCTCTTTAGTTGGATCCAGAGGGGGTTAATTTTATTAGGGGAGATAAATTGGGTATTCATTATTTTAGACCCCCCTAGTTGGTTTCTCTTTGACTTATTTGTTGTATTTTTCTTTCTCTTTAACAAAAATGAATTGTTGATGATGATGATGATGAAAGTTTTGGTTTGTCAATTATGGTCCTTATACATTAATCATGGTTAAATAGTATACATAATTTTAATCATAATATTAATATTATATATATTCATTATATATATATATATATATATTACCATCCATAAAATTTAGATATATAAAAATGAATTACATCGTTCATCGAGACGGTAGTCCGTACGTATGAATAAACACTATTATCATTTTCTAATGAAATGTAGGGAAAAAATATAAGTAATATTTTATCATTATAGAAAATAATTAGATTATAAATATAATATATATTTAATAAATCCCTCATTACAAATAACTATGAAATATGGTGATGGAAAATGAATCATATCACTACATGGAGGTGGTAGTCCACACGTACGCATGAGTGAAACTTTCATTTCTCATTTGATGGAATGGAGGTGGAAAAAGTTTGAGACATTATCATAGTAACATACTATTATATTTATGATACTTTATAAATAATTTTATTATTGATACAACTGGTTTATAGAAGTTTGAAGAAGAAATAAAATTGAAAGACCTTGGTTAAGATTTATACCTCTTTGTTGAGAAACCTCAATTGGATTACACCTTAAGCCTTGAAAGAATGGTATTATGATCAAACCAATACCTATATAAAGTGGGTAGGGATGTTATAAAAGGATTTTATATGGTCTTTTCTGAGATAATTGGCTATATATTCATAAATAAGGGTTTATAGGAGGTTCCCTTTTATAAGATAGGTAAAGGACACACTTGGAATTACTTAAAGGATTTAAACATAATTAATGTATTTATCAAGTATAATGATTGAAATGGAAAATTGTTATAATTTATTATAATATTAGGTTTAAATATCTCTATAAAATAATAATTGGATTTGTTTATGTGGAAATATAACCTTTATCACTTTATTTAATCCTCTAGTAAACTCCTTTTAACCTTAACCGTGGTAACAAATTTTTACTATTTTTACTATTCATTAAGATAAAAAATGAAAGTGGAATCGATAATAAATTTGAAAATTATTATTATAGATATGGAATAAATTTTATCAATTTCAATTTGTATAAGTAGTGGAAATTAATTTTAAAAAAATTCTATAAAATGCAATGAAAACCTGTATTTAGAAAAATGCATTTTTAAGCATAAAACTGAATTCACTTTCATTACTTGTCTAGTAAAAACTATCAAATGAATGTTTAAATATTTAATTGAATATATAATCTATAAATTGTATTAAAAAAATTAATCAATAATTATTTATTAAATTTATTATGATAAAAACACTCTGCTCATATCAAACCAGTTTTCTGAAAAAATAACTCTTTATATTTCAATAATCTATCTTCATTCCTAACCATTATATGAATAATGTATAAATGAATATTAATTTATTCATATAAATTATCAATATATTTCATTAAAATCATTTTTCAATAGTTATAAATATACTTTGTTTTTATAGAAATACATAATATGTCGAAACATACATTTCTTCAAAAAATATATTTTAATCATTAAATGATTTCATTAAAAATTTAAAGACTATGTATTAGTCATTAATCAATACATTTAAATTGAGGGAAAAATTATACATATATTTGAAAATTTGGTTAATCCTATTTAGGCCAGCTAATTTAACAACTTGGTTATAATGGTATACTGTATCACAAGCTCATTTAGACTCGGGGTTGAATGTAAAGAAAGCTATAAAATAATTCAAGTTTGTTTAAAATGAAACTTATATAAAATAATGGGATGTTACAGTATACAATATATGGTAATCTAAAAATATTATTCACAATGGGCATAGGGAACTCTTTTTTAAAAACATAATAATTTCTTTCCTTTACCTATATCACATCGCACGTAATCTACACACCCATCAAAGTGTTTGTGTAGGGGGTGATTTAAAAGACTTGGTAGAATATCCCCAAGACATTATATATTCCCCATTAAAGGGAAAATCAATTAATATTTAAATTTTTTTTATAAAATATTTATATTTCCCATGAAAATTTATAAAACCAAATAAAATCATTTCGCATTCCAATAATAACCAAGATTTTCATCAAACCACAACCTAATATATCACCATTTCCATCAATTCAAAACTCATCAACCCACACACCCATTCTATTATCAAAAACTCAATGGAACACATGCACTATTAGTTATGACTATTAGATAACTCGAACTCATGGGTGAACCAACTACCGTAATCCATTATTTTCTTACAAAAAAGGCCCCCAAACTTAAGCAGGATTCTTAACCATCCCTGTTAAACCCGATGTGGCCCCCACACTTAATATGGATTTTATTACCTCAGGTGTAGGCCCTCACACAAAAAAAAATTCAATAATACCAAAAACAATACCAATATTAATTCAACAGTTTAAGCAATAAAAAAATATTAAAATATATATATTAGAATTTTCTATAAATTTTCTAAAAACACACACATGCACCCAAAAATTTATCAATTTATATTTTGTCCAAATCCACTCACACCAAAATTATATTTAAAAAATTCATTTCAAAATAATATTTAAATAATTTTAAAATCATTAAATGTTTTAAATTTAAAAATAATAATCCTAAAGTATCTGGAACAATAATGTGTATAGGATAATTCAGCTACCTCAATGTGATGTTGAAGCAAAACCACACTTCCAAACTCAAAATATAATCTTTACTCACTCTTCTATAAAACCTAGAAACAAAATCCCAAAAATTTCTCAAACTTAAACCCCTAATTTTACCAATCCCAATCCATTTGGGTTCTTTTAAGAATCAAATTAAAATAAACACAAGGATAAAAGATTTTTGTTAACATATCGTTAATCTAGTACCCCAACACTCTGAGATCTAACAAAAGGGATATGTGAAGGCATAATCCCCCCCAAAATCTCCCTAAAATAACCCAAGGTCAATAGACTATGCTTAGAGGAATAAAATTAGAAAATAATCACCAAAATATGATAAAAAAATCAAGATTTGGGTTCCATTATAAATGAGTTCATGACCCTACAACACAGTCACAAAAATCATGCATCAAACCATGTTGCTTACACTGGCCCCCTCCCCTACACCACGTTGTTGGTCGCATGGTCTTCCTTTACTATGTTCCTAAATATGTAACTCTTTTAACCCCCCCCCCCTCCCATTTTTTATCAAGCATGGTACCTAACAGTTTTATCATAGTTTTCTAATCATTCCCCCAGTCATATTTCTCCCCAAAACCTATCCAAAATCCCCAATTTCCCACTATAATAATGAAAATGCTAATATAAAAAATTAAATTTGAGTACCTCAAAAGGGGGATTAAAAAAGGATTGATATTTAATGGTGATCCATCTTGCACTATTCAATAATAAAATTGAGGTGATTTTTGTTTCAGAAATTTTATAAAAAATCAGTCTATTATTTAGATAAGACCACCAAATACATGAAAATTAGTTCACCAAAAGATTGTATGTAGAAGATTCCACATATCATAAATAATAATCTCCAGAATTTATCTTCCCCATGATTGAGTGTACTGAAATTAGGAATTAATTTCACCCTACCCACCTCACAAATTCATCCTCACACACACCTCAACATAAACAAAAAATGTACCCAAAAAACAACCAATGGTAAAATGTGCGATGGAAAGACAAAATTCATTATAGAAAAAATAGATTAACATGCTTTAGACGATGTCCTACATGAACAGGGTAAACACACTACTTATTTATTTTATTAGAACTATAATATTATAGGTTACTACTAATATATTAAAAAGATAAGTAATCCTTACCATCTTCTCAACTCCACAATAAATGCTCAGTTAAATCACCACCCTTTTCACTAAAGGTTACACTCACTTATATACTAAGTGACAACCAGTCAACCTATAATACCCACTCCCCTGAAATCACATATCATAAGGATAACCGCTTGAGCTTGATTTACAACCTGGAAATACTTTAGTAATTTTGAACTTTCTATAATTTTTTGAATGAATTTATAATGAATGTAATTATTATGGATGAAATTCTAGTGAATTGAAACATAATTTACCACATAATAACCTCACACTTGAAGTTTATTTCAAGGAAACTTGGAAACTCTCTAATACATAGCATGCGGAAACATTCCACATTCCTTTCCTTCCTTCATTCACTTAATACTTACTAAGGCCTAATGATTTCATAGGTTCTCTTGAACAACCTCCTTAGTGAATATATCCATCTGATTTTGGATTACTATAATCTTCTATAACTCCTACTCCTTTTCCTCTAGAAAATTTTTTATTAAATGATACTTCATGTCAATATGCATTGTCTGGGTATGGAACACTAGATTTTTATCCAAGTGAATTGCACTTTAGCTATCACAGTAAAGAACTTCTCCTTCCATACTCCTTACTAGATCCTCTATAAATTATTTCAACCCTATCATTTCTTTCTCAGCTTCCTTTTTAGCTACATACTCTACTTCCATTGAGCTTTGAGTAATAATTTTTTGCAACTTTTATGACTAGATGCCAATTTTTCCTCTAAAATTAACCACAAAATCAATTGTTATTTTCCTTGTATCTATTTCTCCTCCAAAATCTAAGTCCAAAAAACTATGTAACATATCATCATTTTCAAATCATAGAGCTTTATTTTATGATACTTTCAAATACCTAAGGATATAATTCACATTATCCTAATGTATTTTTCCTATATTTACCATGTACCAACTCACAACTCCCACTACATGGGAAATTCCAGACCGAGTGAAAACCATTACAAACATCAAACTTTCAACCACTAATGCATATGGTGCCTTTTCCATGTACTTGGCCTCAACTTCCATTCTAGTGATTATTATTTGGACAGTTTAAAATGAGCGTCAAGCGTGGTAGAGATTGGATTACTTATGGTCATGCTAAACCTCCCAATTATCTTCCATATATAATCCTTCTATGATAGAACTAAATTCTTGTATATCCTATCTCTTTCAATTTTTATACTTGATATATATAATTTCATGGACTAACTCGCCACTAATATGGTGGCCAGACCAATAAACACATGGCCTCAAGTGCACCTCCCTATACACCATAGGCATCCGACTAGCAACGAGGGTCTATTGACAGTACGGTGGGGAAACTATACCCTCTAGATCATAGTAGCATAGCATTTTATCATATAATAAATATCATATTAATGTATAATTAGTAATAAAATAAAGAAAATTAGTGGAAGAATAATGTAATATCTGAATAAAAGTGTCCAAATCCAATTTAAAAGAATGCATGTATGACAGATGATGTTATAAGTGCACGCAGTGTCAATTATAATAGCAATGCAATGTAATAAAAGAAAACTACCCAAAAACTAGATATATGAGCATCCTGACCTTTAGATCAGTCTTTTGATCCTAACTCCCAAGTACAAGCTAAACAACATGAGCAATCAACCAAGGTCCTACAAATATAATGTCTACTCATGTGCCCCAATGCAATGGAGGACTAAGTAGGGTTTGAGATAATAATATTAGTAGGCTAGCACACATGGTGTCTATCCCAATCCATTACTTGATATGTAATGTAAATAAGTGAGCAGGTATAAGCAAAAAAATAAATAAGTAGTGCTGAATAAATAAACAACAACCCGCCCTGGTTTCTAATGGACACTTGGCGGATATACCTACTTCAAAACCCTACTAAGTATCTATGTATGTGGGTATATCCTCCTACATCAGGATGGATCACCCAAATCATTAGAAGACTCTCTTTTTAAGGATGAATCACTCAAAAAATACCATAAACATATGGCCTCTTCCCTCGGGATAACCAAAATATTTCCCTCAGGCATAACTTGAATCTCACCTTCAGGTATAACTAGAATCTCTCCCTCGGGCATCATGTGATTGTGCATCTATCCCTTAGGAATCTGACGTAATCATATACTCTTCCCTCAGTCATTCAGTACTAGTGCATCTATCCCTCAGGTAGTATGAAAACGTGCACCAAGCCCTCAGGTGTCAAAACCAATCACGAGTCCTCAGACATCCCATATAATTATATACTCTTCCCTCAGGAATCAAGTACATGTACGCCATTCCCTCAAGCAGAATGGAAGAAAATGAATGAAGCACTTAGGCATCCACATTAAACATTATCTGTATTCAAAAAAACTCAACATGACATCAGAATCAAACCCGCATGTATTAATCACATCAATATCACATAATCTCAAAAGCTAAAAAAGAAAAATCACAAGTTTAGTATCAAATATACCAGATTTATCATCATAAGACACAATGATCAAATTACAAAAAAATTACCATTTTTCAAACCAAATCATTTCATTAATCAATGTTCCTAATTATCATCATAATTTTATTGAACCTTTTTAATTAATCATTCGACACAAAGTTCATTAATATATCAATTAACCAAAATTATCTAAGGTGATTATTCCACAAGAAATCACACAGATTCATTATTATGCCAATTGAAAATTCTAATCTATCAATCAATCTAATTATCCAATTTATTAAAGGGATTTAAAGTCAAACAGACCAAGTCCTAATAATTTCTATGGTGGACACAATAATCGAGTGGCCATAGGTCTGAGTCTCCAAGCCTATAGACCCAAAGGGATCCAAGGGATAGTTTTAAAATGAACAATGATAATTTAATAGGGATTATTAAATTTACTTGGTCATTCAAGGCATGCCGGCGTGATCAAATATATTTCATAAACTTTAAATAATTAAATCAAACAAGAAGGGGTTAGGTTTTTTCCACCCAAATCAATTTCCTTCAAGGAATGAAATTTCCATGAAAAATGTCATTGAATATATTCAAGTCATATCATTGAAACATTTCACATAAACTGTGCTTATTTAATTATAACAAGAGGCATGGTTGTGACACACTAATAAGTTACATTTAAATTTATTCATTTATAACATTTAAGGAAGGCAATCCATCATGTCAAGCCATTCCATTCAACTCATTCCATTTAATTAAAAAAGTCAAGGTAATTCAGGTATCAAGGTTCAAGTGGTACTTAGAAGGTACTATGGAAAAAAGGGAAAATTATTACATGGGCATTCCCTTTTTATAAAGCATTCCAATTAATTTAATTTATAATATGGTCCAAGCACATAGACAGTGCCTTGGTTCCTTAAACATTTTAAAAAGGGAACTTTATTTCTTAATACCATTAGAATCAATACCCTAAACATGCCATATATCAATCATAATATCAATGCATAAAGAAAAACTAACTCAATAAGACAAGAAATCATAAATGTATAATAACTAATTTTTAGATTAGAAGATAGAACACCTCATACAAGGGGTTTTATTATAAAATCATGACATTGTTTATGAAACAATTCATTTAGCATGATTAAAAATTATTTCAAAATTCATACTTAATTCAAATTATAGAATAATTATTTCAAAAATTCATGTCATGCTAATTAATATCTAAGGAAATTTAAAAACTGTGTAGTTAATACATTCTTAAATTTTAAGGTAAATGGAAAGAGATCCTACCTCAAAAGAAGACCAATCCAAGCCGAACACTTTGGTACATGAAAATTTTAACTCGAGGTTACTCCACAGTTTCACACACATACATTATTATACATATATATACCCCTTAATACAATGTACATATTCCCCTCACCATGAGGGAATATGTACAAGGAATATATATATATATACATTTAAATACCTATGTATGTGAGTACAAGACCTCCCAGAGTCTTCAAACACTCTACAAAAACTACTAGAGACTCAAAAACACTACGACAAGGTTCAACGCACTCAAAGGAAACTACCAGGAACTCATAAAATATGAAAGCACCAAATATTAATTGAGTGACAATAAAGAACAAAGGAAATAATTACCCCAAACCATTAGCGATGAACCAAAATGATCTAAACTTCTTTGCTTTTAGTGGAGTTTGTCGAAATATGACCAAAGGAGTCCTGATAAGCCTTTCGCACAACCTAGCAACGAAAGAAAACCAAAAAATGGTAAACCCCTAACCCTAAGGTTTTTGATGAATGGAATCGGGTGATGGGATTAGAGAAAAACGAAAAAAAGAGAGGAAAATGGAAGAGGAAGGCATACCATGACAATTCAAACAATAATCCACAAGAAATTTAGTTGAAAATGATGCACCAGAGAGGAGCCCAAGGTGGTGTAGAACGTGGCCAAGAGGGAGACCAGGGAGGGGGCTGTCGCGTGACTAAGGGGGAGGAGATGGAGAACCCTATTAAGACTTAACCTTATAATAATAATAAAATAATAATAATAATAATAAATAATAATAATTTATGAAGGTTGGATTTAAAAAAGGATCATCCAGTAAATGAAAATTTCAAAATCCTTTTTATTTTTGTCTGGTTCAAAAACACGGGGCGTTACAACCTCCCTACCTTAGAACTTCTCATCCCTGGGAAGCCTTCAAAAACTATGAAAACATCACCCATCTTACAAGGGTTGTGAAGTCTCACTCAAATGTGCAGGTTGCATTTCAAAATTTCCAAGTCACCTTTAACCATTGATTAAGAGATCAGTACTTAATCTATAAGAATCGAGATAACGCTCATTTTCTAATAGAGACACTGATACATTGCTTATCTAAGCATGTTTAGCTAGCGACGCGACCATGTCATCATCTTGTTAAGCTTTTAGCTGATGGTGCTCCTCACCATTGGTCTTAGCAGCAAGAAGGGTCAATTTCGATCCACAACACCCCCACCATATGAATTGCCTATGAAGCATGCCTCAAGAATTCTAGTGATGTTCTGGTATGATTTTGAAATGGTCAGACGGTTGATTCCCCATTGACCATATTTATCCAGGTCGAGCTAGCTCCTCATGAAAATCCATGGACGATACAAACTACAGTCATCTCACCTAATGATGTGCTAGAAATAGTCCTTTATTGACTGCTCCATTGAACAAGAGAGAAAACTAGTCATGCCACTTCAGCTGAACATTTAAGAGATTCTCGGCTTAGAAGGATGGTTTTTTACAAACTGAATTACAATGTCTTCTCCCAAGGCATCTTACATTCACCACGAACACACTCATCGAAGTCCATACCTAACTTCCGATGAAATTCCTTTGTCAAAACATCACCTCCAAGCCTGACAAAAAGTCTAGTATAACCTCATATTGAAACAACTGGAGTGTGTGTAACTAACCCTAGGTAGTTCTTGCTCCATGTTTATGAGTGAGATGTTGGTTAAATAGTCAAGATTTCCACATCAGAATATTAACTGAGCCTAGAGTGGCATCATCCTGGAAATCAAGTTAGAAGAAACATATGGTGTATAAGAGTTCATCCAAAGCATTCCTACATGGGAATCCAAGGGTCACTTAAAACAACCAAGACTCGATAAGAACCACATGTTTATCAAGCAACACTGGGAGACCACTTAAACCTCCCAACAACTTTTAAACTAAAGTGTGGCATAATACCAACACTCTCTTAGTGTATCAAGGATGATGTCAAGATAGGAGTAATTCTCATATCTCAAGGAAGAGTACACTAATAGGATTTTAAAGATTAGAAAAAGTAAAATGGTTGAAACACTACTGTTCAATTCCTTAGAAGAAACTCAAATTCACCTGCCAACTTGTCGTTATTAACCGATCACTAATTCTTTACCACCTAAGGCATCCCATGATACTTCAAGCTTAACCACTAAAGTCCACTAATGACCAAAGGAATTTTTTAAAGGTTGTATACACTGCCAACCACACCATTATCATGTTTCCAAGAAAGAACCAACATGATTTAAATTTCACAAGCCTCATGGGAATTTAAGAAAGCTCGGCCACTCTCTAATGGTCCTCTTTGGTTGTGTTACTTCTACATGGAAGGACCCATTTATTAGAACCAACACGATGCTCACCACCATAGAAGTGTCATGTTAGTTGAATAAGGAGACAGACCAGCCGCTCCTTAGCATGATAGATCTGATTCATCTTAAACATAAGTGTGATACTTACACGATTCATTCTCATAAACATTAAATCATTTGGCATGAAAACCAAAACCAAACCAACCTGCATGTTAAAACACTCGTTTATGTGAAATCCATCCCAAGCATTGGGACGAATTGATTCCTTTTAACACATTGGTCATTCTACCATAAAGATAATCCGAGAACACACTCAACAGATCAAGGCTCAATAGTTACACCAAACTCAACCAGTTCATTATGTCATTTAGAAACTCGATGAGTACCATGTATGAAAACTAATGATACCCCAAGGTTTCATAAGTAAGATGAAACGTCCTTAATATTATCCATAGGATATATTCCCTATGCATTAAATAATTGGACGGCTCATACAATAGATTCAAACTAGAGTCCTCTTTCCCCATACGACCATTAACATAGATGATGACATACTAAGTCGTCCATCACTGAGGAAGAAGAGAGGATCAAGTGACCTACGAAGTGGCTGACCATGCCCAAGGCATGTCTAACCAGCTAAAACTGAGAATTACTCAATGCTCATGCCTGTAAAAATGTTCAATATATCATGACCACCCATCTAAATAAGGGTTTCATTTAAAGATAAGAGTCCTACTAGGGACAACAACACCTGAACGGCACCAAACATCAAGAATCTCACAACACTAGTAAGGATTAAAAATATAAGGGTGCTGCCTACCATAGAATAACCCATTATGAAGGCAAAAACATTGATCCTAACACTAGTTAATGCCCAAAATATCACAAGGCTCAAAATATGATCATTTAATCCATTGATAAAAGATAAAGCCCTATGAAAAATGCTTCTATTTCTATTACAAGGAAACTCAAGGGAGAAAATTAAACTTCCCTTACACAAGGGTCTAAAAAAGGGGCGCCTCCTAGGGTTCCATTTTAAATCCATTACATTGATTCACTTTAAATATTTAAACATTTAAAATATTTAATTCAAAACATCAAGTACTAATTATAAAGAAAATCACTTGGTAAAAGATGAGGAAAAATACACAAGTTTCATAAAACTTCCTTTTAAAACTTTAAACATTTATTAGCATCCCATATTTATTAGGAAATTTATCATATAAATTCCTTTTTAATTTATGAGTCTACCTAAAAGGGTCCCACTAAGACAACCTGGGTTCTTCATAAATCAACCCGATAGCAGTTCCTTAATTTATTAAAATTTTAAAACACCCAAACAAGTCATCTCATAAGAAACAATCCCCAACTGACCTACTTGGGTCCAGTTGTACATTTTTGAAGTTAAACAATTATTTTTAGATAAAAAATTAAACTTCCTATACACTTATAACCATTTAAAACATAACATAGTCATATATAATGCTTCAGTTATATGGGTGGCCATCTACCAATCCATAAAGATCTCATACACTTTACAGTTTGGAATTTGGCTCCCTCTCATCAAAACCAATTCACTTTAGCATTTTAATTTTGAACCCTTCACATTTAAAAAAGTCTCTAAATATATATATAAATCTCAAGGATAGTTTGATTGCATGGGTTACTTTTCCCTATTTATAAGGCGCCCTTACACCTTACAACTGAAAACTGGATCCGGATGAATTTCAACCAAAATTTATCCCATGAAACCAATTTCATATATCAAAAATAGCATCTTATCATATGAAGTAAACACAGAGAAACATGTTATAAACACAAACACATGGCATATAGACGAGGCATGCTAAATAAATCAGTAGGCATGGCATATAATCAAGCAAGGCGTGCTAAGAAAAACTAAATAGGCATAAAACTAAGCATGGCATAACACTCAAGGCACACAATCAAATCTAGAAAATAAACTACATATGAAACTACATGGCATGGCATATTAATGGCATGTGAATTTCTTATGTGCCTATATATAATGAATGTAATGCTTCATCCTTTCCATACTATGACAAGGGAAAAATTAAATAAATCTCATAAATCAATAAGCAATTGAGAGTACACCAATCACTCTAGGTGAAATCATATCAGCTATAAAAATGAACAGTATGAACAACAATTCTCAACCTTGGCCACTTGGTCATTTCCCCGTGGCTGGGGTGATCAATCCTAGACATGGCTATTTACCAAGCACCAACACATTTATAGTCTCCTGTCTATCATCCCAAAATATTAATACAAAATAAAAGAAATATATTATAACACTTTGTAACATCCTGGCCTGACTCACCACTAAGACGGTGGCCAGACTAATCGCCACATGGCCTCAAGCATGCCTCCCTGTATGCCAGAGGCTGCCGACTAGCCATGAGGGTCTATTGATGGTACGATGGGGAGACTATACCCTCTAGATCAGAGTATTATAGTGGTTTGTCGTATAATAAATAAAAAACAAATGTGGAAGTAGTAATAAAATAAAGACAAGTAGTAGAAGAATAATGTAATATCTGAATAAAAGTGTCCAACACCAATTTACAAGAATGAATGTATGAAAAATGATGTTATAAGTGCAATCAATATGTACTATAATAGAAATTCAATGTAATAAAAGAAAATTTCCCAATGACTATCTCCAAGAGCATCTTGAGCTCTAGATCAATCATGTGATCCTAACTCCCAGGTATAAGCTAAACAGCATAAGCAATCAACCAAGGTCCTCCAAATATAAGGTCTACTCAGGTACCCCGGTTCAATGGTGACCTGAGCAGGGTATGAGATAATAATCTTAGAAATTCATCACCCATGGTTTCAAGCCTAATCCATTACTTGATATGTAATGTAAAGCAGTGAGTAGGTATAAGTTGAAAAATAAACAAAAAATGCTGAATAAATAAACAACAATCCACCCAGGTTCCTAAGGGACACTTGGTGACTATACCTACATTAATGCCCTGCCAGGTATCTATGTTTGTGGATAGATCCTCTTTCATGAGGATGGATCACCCAAATCAATGGAAAATTATCCTTTCAAGGACGAATCACTCAGAAAAATACCATAAATATATAGCCTCTTCCCTTAATCTAACCAAAACAAATCCCTCAAGCATAACTAGAATATCGCCCTCACGCATCATGTGACTATGCATCTAGCCCTCAAGCATCCAAGTACATGTATTCCTTTCCCTCATGTGGTATGGAAGAAAATGCACGAAGCCCTCAGGAAACCACATTAAACATGAGCCATATCCAAACAAACACAACATGACATCAGCAACAAATCCCCAGGTATCAATCACATCAATATCACATAAGCTCAAAAGATAAGAAAGAAAATCATAAGTATAGTATCAAACATACCATATTTATCATCATATGACACAATGATAAATTTATAAAAAAAATACATCTATAAAACCAATTCATTTCATTAATCCAGATTCCTAATTATCATCATAATTATATCAAACCTGTTTAATTAATCATTCGATCCTAAATTTGTTAATATATCATTTAACCAAAATTAGCCAAGTTGATTATTCCACAAGAAATCTAAAAAATTTATTATTATACCAATTCAAAATTCTAAGACAAAAATCAATTGAATTATCCATTTTATTGAAGGGAATTAAATTCATATAGACAAATTCTTAATAATGTCCAAGGTATCAGGTGGTCACAGGTCTGAGTCTCCATGCCTATAGACCCAAAGGGATCCAAGGTTGGTTTTAAAATGAACAATTATAATTTAATAGGTATGATTCAATTTTTTTGGTCACACACGTCGTACTGGTGTGACCAAATATATTGCATAAACTTTAAATATTTAAATTAAAAAAAGGATTGGGTTTTGACTACCCAAATCAATTCCTTTCGAGGCATGCAATCGCCATGAAGCATGTTGTTGAATATATTCAAGTCATATCATTGAAACATTTCACATAAACTGTGCTTATTTAATTATAACAAGAGGTTTGGTCATGACACCCTAATAAGTTTCATTTAAATTTATTCATTTAAAACATTTAAGGAAGGCAAGCCATAATGTAAATTCATTACATTAAATTCATGCAATTTAATTAAATAGGTCAAAGAAATTCATTTATCAATGTTTAAGTGGTACTTAGAAGGTACCATGGGAAAACAGGTAAAATTACTACATGGGAATTCCCTTTTTATAAATCATTCCAATTTATTCAATTTATAAGATGGACCAAGTACATAAACAGTGCCTTGGTTCTTGAAAAAAATTTAAAAGGGAACTCTGTTTTCTAATTCCATTAGAATTCATGCCCTAAACATGCCATATATCAATCATAATCTCAATGCATAAAGAAACACCAATGCAATAATCCAAGAAATGATAAATTTCTAATCGAAACTTTTTATCATAGAAGATAGTGCACATCATCTAAGGGGTTTTATTATACAATCATGACATTGTTTATGAAACAATTCATTTAGCATGATTAAACATTATTTCAAGAGTCATACTTAATCCATGTTAAAGAAGAATTAATTATAGAATTCATGTCAAACTAATTAATATCTAAGGAAAGTGTGAAACCGATCAATTAATGAATTCTTAAATATTAAGGGCAATGGAAATGGATCCTACCTCAAAAGAAGACTAGACCAATCTGAACACTTTGGCACTTGACAATTTTAACTTGAAGCTTCTCCACACTTGCACACACATACATTATTATATATATATACCCCTTAATCCAATATACATATTCCCATCACCATGAGGGAATATGTACAAGGAAGATATATATATATACATATGCATACCTATGTATTTGAGTGCAATCCCTCCCAGAGTCATCAAACGCTCTACAAAAACTACTAGGGACTCAAAAACACTATGGTAAGGTTCAACACACTCAAAGGAAACTATAAGGAACTCATAAACTATGAAATCACTAAATATTATTTGAGAAACAATGAAGAACAAAGGAAAAACATAACCCAAACCATTTTTGGTGAACCAAAATGATCTGTACCGCTTCGCCTTCAGGGGCAGTTACCAGAATACGACCAAAGGAGTCCTGAGAATCCTTTCGCACAACCTATCAATAGAAGAAAACTGAAAATTGGTTAACCCATAACCCTAGTGTTTCATTCAAATGGAATTAGTTGATGGGAGAAGACAAAAATGGTAAACAATAGAGGAGAAGGGAATATTAAGGCTTACCATGACGATTTAAAAAATAATCCACAAGAAATCTGGTTGAAAATGATATACTGAAGAGGAGCTGAGGGTGGTATAGCACACGACCAAGATGGAGCTCATGGAGGGGGGTGTCACATGACTAAGGTGGAGGATAGGAATATCCCTCTTAATACTTAACCTAATAATAATAATAACAAAATAATAATAATAATAATAATAAATAATGATGATAATCATAATAATAATACTATTATTATTATTATCATTTAAACTTTTTTTATTTTTACTCCCCATTTATTTTCATTTAATTTTAATTTAATTTCATTAAAAAGAAACACACTACACTATTTTCTGTGGAGGGTCGCACGGTTTCGAACTAACCGTGCACCCCTTCCAGCTACTTCTGACTTGAGTTTTTTGGATCCTGACACTACCAAAACTTAATGAAACACCCATGGAACCCCCTGGTCCTTGGACCACATACAAAAAGAACGCATTGAAGTGTTGAAACTCTCAGAATTAAGTTTCTAAGCTCTATTTTAAAAACAGCACATCATGTAAATGAAAATTTTAAAATCTTTTGGATTTTTGTCCTGTTCAAAAACACAGGGTGTTACAATATCTTTCTTGCCTATCTAAGTCCTTTCATTTAAAATCTTATATGAAAATGGTACTTTAACTTTTTAATTTTCCAATAATCTGGTCCATCTATCATTATGTCATCCACATATAAAATTAGTATGATAAAAGTATCATCTTCTCATTGCCTCTGATAATTTCAATGATTTTCATTGCACTTGTTAAACCCTTCTTCAGATATAATTTAATCAGATTAATGATTCTATTGTTGAGGTGATTTATTTAATCCATACATTATTTTCTTCAATATAACCACCAAATAATGGTTCCCTTCTATTAGTAAATCTTTCAGTTGTGGCATATATATCTCCTCCTCCATCTAACCATGAAGGAAAATGGTCCTGACATCGATCTATATTAGTTACAGATCTTCCAATATAACCATGATTAGAATTATTTAGATTGTATAATTTTTAACTATTAGTGAGAATAATTTCAAGAAATATATCCCTTACTTCTACTGAAACTCTTTCATTACTAGTTATTATTTATATCACTTATTGATATCATCTTCTTCCATGATCTGGTAAACTCACTTATTATCAAGTGTCTTTTTACCCTTTGAAATTCCATCCCTATCTAAAGTTCTATTTAACTTTAATGAGTTCATCTCATCATTAATGGATAACTCCCAATGCTTGGAGCCACTAATAAAAGCTACTTTTTTGGATTTTATAGTTCTCCTACATCTATTAAGAGTATAAAGCTAATATCATCCTCGTACCTATGAACTAGTCTTTTGAATCTAGTTGATCTCCTCAACTAAATCGGATACTCTAGGATAATTGATATATATCTTCCTATGGGAACTTGAATTTAAGGTAAACAAAATTTTAGGACCTTTAATTCAAGTTCTCTCACTTTATATTCATCTGCCCTTTAACTTTCTGGTCTTTCTTATGGTCTTACACTTGGACTTCTGATGCTTTTAGCACTCACATATGAGTATTCCAGTTTTAATGAATTGTTGATACTTTGATGAACTTGGACTTCAATAGTTGATTTTTCTTTAACTTCCTACTCCTCAAAGTTCTTATCATCCCAAATGATTTTCTCATTGAAGACAACATCTTTGCTCCTTATGATTTGTTTTCTTTCACTATCCCACAAACAATATCCAAATTTTTCCTCTCCATAAGCAAGGAAAAAACATTTTGGATTTTGATTTATGTTTGTTCTTATCCTTATAATTTACATGTAAATATTATATGATTTAGATGAATCTAAGATGGTGAACTTACAATCCTTTTCTAGACTATAAATCCTTCGGAAGTTCATGCCCAACTGCCTCTATTGGACTTATGTTGGTGTGATAAACTATCATGTTGAGTGCCTTCTCCCAAATCACATTAGTAATTCCTAAGTAAAGCCTCATACTCCTAGATTTCTCCATAAAATTCCAATTCATTTTTTTATCCACTCTATTCTTCTATGGAGTTCTAGGAACCATCTTTTCATAACTTATTCCTTCTTTCATTCAAAAATTCTGGATGTTTATTCTGGTGTGCTCACCACCATTGTCTGTCCTAATGCACTTCAACATCCAGCCACACTCCCTTTATGCCTGATCTTTACATTGAAAAAACATATGAAATGCATAAAATTTATGATTCAATAAATAAATCCATACTTTCTTTATATCCTCATAAATAAAATTAAGAATGTGAAGTAAACTACCATAATATTTAATAGTGTAAATTCTCCAAACATCTGATTGTATAAACTCTAACTTATGGTCCCTAGGATTCCAGACATCTAAGTTGAAAGTATATCTTTTATACTACCCTAGAAAATAACATTAAAACATTCCAATTTATTTGTGATAAATTTTTATTATGCTTTCATCCATAAGAACCTTCATGATCTTCTCACAGAGGTGACCAAACCTATAGTGCCATAATTTTGGATCATCCAAAGTTGAACTTCCATCCATTTCAATTCTATCTGAATTTATGAGAAAGTAAAGGATTTCATCCTTTACTCTTTTCACTACTACCATGGATCCCAAGGTAACTTTTGATACCCCATTTTTAAATATGGTTCCATTGAAAGAATCATCTAATTGTCTAAAAATAATAATATATTTTGATAATCTAGAGATATAGAGAACTTCTCATTATTTCAAGAATCCTCCATTATTCATCCTGATGTTGACCTATCCTTTTCCAAAAACCTCCATAAATTCATCATATTCAAGATTTAAATTCACAAAATTCCCTGATACATAATTAATTATACATATTTGATCACTAGTTGAATGGAAAGATGCTCCAGAGTCAATCACCCAAGATTCTATCAGAGTGTTCACACTCAGCAAATAATTTCTACTTCCTTTTAGTAAAACAACATAATTTGAACTACCAAAATTTTATGCCTTTATAGTGTTATCATTATGTATTTTTCAATCCTTGATGACTCCTTTCTTCCCACACTTCTAGTAGGTTATACCAAGGCCATCTGATTTTCCTCAAATTTTTTCCCATTGTTTTTCTTCTGATGGATTCTTCTGATAGATCAATTTCTGATGGGGTGACTATCCTCATCCATTAGTATTGAGGGAAATATTGGTCTATTATTAGACTTCCCTCCACCAGATTACTTCATTGAGTATAAAATTTATAATATATCCACATACCAAGTATGTTTTTCATTGGAATTATAAATTGTAGTAACTATTGCATCCTAGTTCCCTAGAAGTGATGCTTGCAATAACATCACCCATAAATCATTAGAAAAAGTTACCTTTACTGATTCGAATTTATCCTGGATCATGTTGAATTCATTCACATAATTTATTATTGGTATTAATTTCAAAAACCTTATACTAAACACAATTTCAAAACTAGGTTATAGTTCATTTATTTTTCATACATATCATTTAATGCCCTCATAGCATCCATTGTAGTATTCTTATCTCGAATGTTGAAAGAAAAAATCCTTGAAATAGACATAATTACCAATGTTAACACTTTTAAATCCAAGCATTATCATTCTTATTTTTCCATCAATAATGGATTCTCCCTGTACAATGGAACTTCTAAGTCCTTTTGAATCAGATAATCTTCAATCTTCATTCTCCATAAGTTAAAATCTGATCCATTGAATTTATTGATTAGGATGTTCCCTTCATCCAATGTCATGTATCTTGAAAATCACAAGCTTGTAACCTTCTCCTTTGATACCAATTTTTGGGTATGAACCCGTGAAAACACCAATCCATGCTTCTAATATGACCACTAGATACTTTCACATCAGTTCACTAGAAGATCATATGCATAAGATGTTTTTTAGAAAAAAACTATTCTTTGGAAGTTCGCTTCCCCATAAGTGGGTGTGTCAGAAGTAAGAAGTCAATGCACCCTACCCACCACACAAATATGTCCTCTCACATGCCACAGTACAAACCAACAAAGTACTGGAAAAACATTCCAAAGTAAAACATGAAATGGAAATACATAACGCAAGAAAGAACATGGAGTTTAATGTGATTTATTCTTTTCCCTACATTAATTGGGGAGACACACTACTACTTTATTTTCTTAAAAATATAAGATTATAGGTGATTGAAAATAGATTAGAAAGACAAGTAATCATAACCAAATTCTCAACTTTTTAATAAATGCTCAATAGAATCACCACCCTTTGCACTGAAGGTCTCACTCACTTATATACTAAGTGTCAATCGGCCAACCTATAATACCTTGTAACAACCCACATTTTTGAAAAAGTTATGGATCATTTTTTTAATTAGAATCTATATTTTAGATTGGTAGAAATGTACTGTATCCTAGAAAAGGTTCAAGGATCATCTGGGGCTTGTTCGGAGCTCGGAGTTCTAGAAAATTGGGCTATAGGATGGGCCACATGGTTAGTGGAAACTGTGCGACCCAGACTGCACGGTTTGACAAAACCATGCGGCTATAGATAGGGGAACCTGCAAGTCTGCACAGTTTGTCTACAACCGTGAGAAACCAAACGGATGGTTGTGCACCCTGCTGCAGTTTTTGAACAGAGCCTTATCACACGGTTGGCACGCAGTTTGAAAATCGTGCACCTAAACCGTGTGACCCTATATTTTTGGGTAAAATGACCAATTTTTTCCTCTTAATTATTAAACCAATTTATCCTCTCTCCCTTGTTTTCCATTGGCTATGCAGGGGGTTATTCCTCAATTTGATCTCAAACCCTCCTTAATCTTGGATCTCTTCTTACTCCTTCTAGAAATTGATCGTCGATCCAAAGGAATCATTGGATAGCCCAAGGTAAGGCTAACCCCATGTACTCATCCTTCCTTAGTAAATCTCTCCATCTATTAGGCTATTTAGATGTAGGATCATTAACCCTATTTTTAGTGAATTGTACTAAAACTCAAATATTTTCAAAACAGCTTCAAATCTTAGGTCAATATCAAGAGAGGCTTTGTATACATCCCTAAGGTAGGTGTCCATGTAGTTTTCCATTTGATTTATGGTCATTTCATATTTATACCATCGTTCCATAATTCAGCCTTTTTTGAGATTCTATATTGTGTTTATTCCTTCAGTCTAAATTATCCTAGTTCCTTGATATAGGTGAATTGGTTCTTGTTTAGGGGTTTAGATAACACACATACTCTATAAGGACACCCATAGGTGTGCCTCCTTGAAATTGGCCATTTTTTCCAAATGGATCAAAATGATTGGAACCCAATTTAGCTTCTATATTGGATTTTAAATGAATTATACTTTGACTCATGTATAATTAATGTATTCTAAGGTGCCTCAAAAGTGTTTGGATCCTTTATAAGTGGAATTTCCCAAATTAGTAGTTGAATTGTTACTTAGCCTTACTCTTGACCCCTATATTTTATAATGGAATTTTCCATGTTTAGGAAAATTTGATGGATTAGCTTATATAGTGTGCCTAGGATAAGATGTTTATAACCTATATAATGAATTGGTTTTGATGTAATGATTCCAAGGGATGGAATGGTTTTTTACTTGTTCATGTTTTATTAAAAATACATCATATGAAAGGGATTGTTTTATTAAAATGAACTTGATATATTGATGGTGAACCCATGCCTTTTCCATGGCTCATGTAAATTGATAAATGATAAATGGGATGCCTTGAATGTTTTGATTATGGTTAAAGGAAAAATTGAGAGGTTTTTCCTCATGTTTCATGTGGTATAATTATTCATGCCTTGGTTTCTTTGTAAAAGGCTTAATGAAATGACACAAGAGGTAATGCCTTGTGATCGTATTGTTTAATGTGAACATGCTTATGAATTATAATGAAATGAATGAGAGTTTAATGCCTCATTTATTATATTTATGAAGAATCATTATGACATATAGGCTATGGATCCAAGGAATCGTTAGAGTCCATGGGAGGGGAGATTGTGGGAGCTTCCCAGCTAGAGCTAAGGGATAGACTGTGAGAGCTCCCCTGGTGATGGATGCCTTTGGGTACACCCCAGTATTTGCCAGTGGATGGAGTTAGGGGATAAACCGTGAGAGCTCCCTTAGTGATGGATGACAGTGGGTATGTCCTGATCCTGCTAGTATGTGCATGCTAAGAGACTCAAGGGCTCTTGGATTTGGGTTAGGGGTTAGACCATGAGAGCTTCCTATAGAATTGGATGGTGGTGGTTACGTCTCTATCCACCCCAACATATATCTATATATATATATATATATATATATATTGGTGATATATATATATATAGTGGCATGATTAAACCTACTAGCTATGGGCTGAAGCTGGTAAACCCACCAAGTGTCCTTTAGGAACCTCAGCGAGAGGTTATTTGTATATTCGGTATTGCATTACTTTCCTACTTATACTTGCACATTTTTTACTTATGATCACCTACTCAGATTACACGTAGACATCATTGGTGGTGGCCTACTGAGATTTTTATCTCACACCCTACTTGGTCCGCCCTCGGCACCCGATAAGATTATGTTTTTGTAGGTATTATAAAGGGTAAGGGACCTTATACAGGTTGTTGACTTGTGCTTCTTTACTAGATCTTAAGAGTATAGGATCGGGCTTAGGCTCAATATTCTCATGGATTTTTATTTTTTCTTTTGTTATTTTGTTCTTTTGTACTATTGTACTATTTTATAGCATGCTTGTATCTATTTGTGAATTCCTATATTATTATCATTCCATGCATCATTGTATCAGGCACTGCCTTTGAGGCTTTTTTTATTATATTCAGTTATTTAGTCTTCTATTGTTTACTTCATTTGGTTGGTGTATTATGTTTCTAATACTATTTACTATTTTTTTATCCACTATGAAACTCCGGCATGAGGGTTTAGTCTCCCCGTTGTAATATCATATACACCCTCACTACTAGTCTGTAGCATCTGGCATATGGGGAGATGCGCCATAAGTCATGTGGCTAACCAGGCTCGGGGCATGGGTTAAGGGGTATCCAAGTTCGGGATGTCACTGAGTGTTATCAAAGAAGTTCCTTTCTAAATTGCTATTTGGATAAAATAGAATGGAGATTGGGAATGATTGGGACTTCGTCATAAGCCATGCTTAGGCATCATGAACCCATATACAGGTTAAAGGCCAAGTTTCCTTAAATGTGATGGTTATTGATTCTACAATTCACTATTGATATTGTATCACCATTGGGTGCTTCACTTGTTTTTTTATGTTATTTATGTTGATGTTATTGGAATTATGATATCATCACTTGGCTCGATGAAATGAGGGTTATACATTAAAATCATGCATCATCTTAGGCACAACATGAATTATAGGCCATGCATCTTTCCATGCCATGTTTAATTTTCAGAGAGAATTTCTTATTGCATGTTGACTATGCCTTTTTATATATTAAATGCACATGAGCCTCAGACCAGTTGGTGAGGACTCCTTAAGTGCATCCAGGAGACCCAGGATCAAATCCAGACGGAGGCTAAATTCTGGGGGGTACTATAGCAGTACCATAGCAGTACTGTAGTAGTACTATAGCAGTACTATAGCAGGAACTGTGCAGAATTGTAGCAGGTATTGTAGCGGGAACTGTAGCAAGCACTGTTTGGCAATGTAGCAACCAGGAATATTCCCCTGTTTGGGCCTTCGGGCCACTGATTTGGTCCCCGAGTCCTTTAAGGCCTTCGGCCCACCCAGGCCTTCGGGTCAGTAAGGCCTTCTGGCCACCTCAAGGCCTTTGGGCCACCTTAAGTGCAGATGCAAACCAGACAACCTACAAGGAACAAGATTCAGAAGGAGGAGGAGCAAGGATCTTTCACCATAGCAGAAGCTAAATGGATTGAAAGAATGAGAGGGTATGGAACCTGCCATCGGGACAAGCCTATGCATGCACGGGAAATCCTAGATGAACAGCCATGCGAAGGTGGAGAGATGATTTCACAAAGAAGATGCTGGGAAGGAGCAGTTCCAAGTAGTTATTTTGGGTTGTATGTTATGTTTGAAGCCTACGGGAAATGAATTCCTCTAAGGACTATGGTCCATGTAATACTTACGCCTACGGTCCTTGTAAGGGTTCCACCTCACCCCTTGAAAGGTGGATTTTCAAAATCAATAAAAAATGAAGGCCTTAGATCCATTAGAGTGGAGTTATATATTAAATTGTGTTGAAATATCTTTCAGAATCAAGAATGTGATATGGTGTGAGTTCAGTGGGTGCCACATTTTGATTCGTAAGGTGTATGGGCCCTTATGGATCAAAAATAGAATTCTAAAAAGAACGACCATTTTAAAAAATAATTTTACTCGTATGGATAAGAGAAATTTAAATGAGAATGAAATCCAAGTGAATGTCATCTTTTGGTTTACAATGTGTTGAGACCTTATGGACTGAAATAGAATATCATTGGATTCGATCTATTTGAATGTTTTAAATTACTAAATGAACACACTTTAAAATGGGAAATGACTTATAACTTGAGAAAATCCATCTTGTACATTCTTAACCTAGTTAATCAGACTCGAACCCAGCTTTAGTAGTGGGTAGTGGGTGTTACTTCATTCTTATGGCCTGTTATGGTCAGTTACAACATCTAGTCCTAGATTTTGAAGTAGGCAGAGAGGTGTGTTCATTCTTACAGTAATTCTTTAGTACCTATCCATGTTTCTTGAATTCAATATTCTATATTACTTTAATCCCTTATGGGAAACTCATTTGTCATTATAGCATTATGATGTCACGATGTCCTCAAGTCACGTGCCCTGAATGTGGTGACGATCATGTTCCAGAGATAGTGGGTCATGAGCCGCTAGTTTTCCCTCCTATCGATCCACCTGTGGCACCTCTTCTAGTTCCATATGTGGGAACTAACACCTAGTTTAGAGAGGGATTCTTACATATGATGCAGTCAATTAAAGGTGGAGGGAGACCTACCCTGAGTATGGTAGAGTTTACTCATGAGTTTCAACAACAACATCCACCCACCTTATCGGGGGATGGAAACCCACATGTTGCAGAGTCTTAGATTGAGGTTATCCTATCTATTTTTTATCACCTAGAGATTCATCCAAAGTGGAGGGTCATGCTAGATACTTATATTCTTTGAGATTCGTCTAAGAGGTGGTGGGATGTCATTGCACGGGCAGATCAGAATAGAGAAATGGTTTGGGCTAACCTTCAAACCTTATTTTATGACTAATTCTTTCCCCATACTCTAAGGGATGACAGAGATAGAGAGTTTATGAACCTGCAGCAAGGGACTATGTCAGTTATGGAATAATCATCCCATTTCCCTGAGTTGTAGCAGTTTTATCCCTCTCAAGGTGCTGATGATCTTATGGCTGCTCGGTGATTTGAAGATGGGCTATGTTACGCCATCCGATTGCAGGTTAATGTATTCAGGATGATGAGAATATTAGAAATCATCAACTAGGCCCTAATTATGTAGTGTAATTTTAGGGATGCTGAAGGTACATGTCAGGGCAGTTTGGAACCTAGAGCTTTCGGTGGATCCTCATCTGGGTGAAAGAGGTTCTTTGAGACTACTCACAGAGGTAGCAACAGTTAGGCTCTAAGCACTTGTAGTTATTTTATTTGTCACCAGTGCAGAAAGATAGGGCACTTCAATGAATGGTTTTTACGGGATCCAGTTGAGTGTAGAGGTTGTGGAAGGATGGGTCATCTCCATCGTTTCTACAGGAATTTCCCTTCGATGCTTAGTGAGTAGGGATCTGCACCTACTCCTTGATTAGCAGTTGGGATAGCAAGATCATGACAATCAAGTAGCTGGAATACCACCGGTCATTCAGGATGAGGTGGTGGTCAAGGTAGAGGCAACCAGACACATGATTCCTAGTTTCACTAGAGCAGGCCTACTCAGGGTAGTCAGGTAGTGACTTAGGGATGTGGTATAGGCCATTTACATGCAGTTCAGCCAATTTTGTAGGAGAAGAGCATTGAACTATCTACTTTATAAGGTAAAATTATAGTAGCCTCCACTTTAGTGTTTACTATTTTTGAAATAGGTGTGTCTCACTCTTATATTTGAGGTAATCACTGAGAGTTTGGGCTTCAACATCAAGTAATATCATGTATTCATGCCGCTAGATAAACCTTTAGGTATCCATTCAAAGGGATTTCACTATTGTTATAATTGTCTCCTTAAGATATGTAGTTACCTTTTTATATGGAACCTGTACATTCTAGACATTATTGGTTTTGATGTAATCATCAGGATGGAGTGGTTATTTCCCTACAGAGCACATACTGACTGCTATCATCAAAGGGTTGTGTTTACATCACCATAGGGTGTTACGCACATGCATAAGGGATAATGGGATGTTAGTACGACATGAGCAGGACCTGAGTAGAAGAGGTTGGGTAGTGTTACAGCATAGGTTTCTAGTATTTATCTTGATGACTAGGGGTTACAACCCATTATTTTTCCTCCAATAGTGGAGCGGTATAGAGACATCTTTTCAGATGACTTCTCTGGTCTACCTCCAGTGCAATAGGTAGAGTTTAATATTGATCTTGTGTTAGGAGAAGCACCTATGACCATTCCTCCTTATAGGATGACACCTAAATAGATTATGGAGCTCAAGAATTAGTTTGCAGATCTAGAGTTGAATGACTTTATATGTCCCAGAACTTCTCCTTGGGGTTCTCTAGTCCTCTTTTCTAAGAATGTGAATGGTTCCCTTAGGCTCTGAGTGGATTAACCTCGGTTGAATCATCTTTTTATCAAGAACCGGTATCCACTTCCAAGAATAGATTACCTATTTGATCAGATCTGAGGAGATAAGATGATTTCAAAGATAGATTTGAGGTCGGGATATCATTAGGTGCATGTTAGGATTTTAGACATACCTCGCACAGCTTTTAGGAGTGGGTATGGTCTCTACAGGTACCTAATTATACTATTCGGACTCAAGAACTCACTTGTTGTTTTCATGGATCTTATGAATTTGGTCTTCCATAAGTATCTTGATTCATTTTTGGTAGCTTTTTTATGATATCTTGGTATATTAATACTCCAGACACGACCATGCAACCCATCTTAAGATTGTGCTGAATACACTGGGAGACCATCAACATTATACTATGCTCAGTAAATGCCACTTCTGGATCAATAAATTCCACTTCCTAGGTCATATCATCTTGGAGTCAAGAGTTTTGGTTGAACTATAGAAAGTGAGAGCTGTAGTTTCTTGGGATCATCCCAAGAACATCTTTGACATTTGGAGTTTCTTAGGGCTTTTTGGATATTATAGACACTTAATTCAAGAGTTATCATGCCTTGTAGCACTGCTTATAGGCTTGACAAATAAGGGTTTGAAATTATAATGGTATGAAACTTGTGAAGCAACCTTTTAGTATATGAAGGCTAGAATGACTACAGTATTGATATTGATTCTTCTAGATCCATGAATGGCATATACAGTATACTTTTATGCATCATGTATTAGGCTTGGAGTTGTTCTAATTTAGGAAAAGTGAGTCATTGTGTATGGTTCTCGTCAGTTGAGGCCTCATGAGTGGAATTACCCAATGCAAAACCTTGAGATCACTGCATTTGTGCATGTCTTGCACTGTTGGAGACACTATATTCTGGGAGAGAATTTTTTGGTATTCAAGGACCAAAAAAGCCTCAAATACATATTCACACAACAATATTTGAATCTTAGGTAGTGTACGTGGTTCAAGTACCTACAATTTTTTTATTTCGATCTTGCCTACACTCCAGGGAAAGAGAATTCAGTAGCCGATGCTCTGGGCCAAAAGACTCAAATAGAGGCAGTTCAGAAATCTAGTGATGAATGGAAGCTTATAGCCTTATTGTTGAATATGCCCATTGAGGTTCAAGAGGACCATTGTCAAACTATCCTCTCAACCTTAGCGGAAACTTCTACTCTTCTAGAATGAGTAAGTTTGAGATAACTATATGATCCTGAAGGCCTTTTCCTATGGAAAAGTGTCTCAGATGATGATATACCTTCTGGTTGTATAGTGGATGGGGATGATACTCTATTATTCTGAGGGCATGTATGGGTCCCATCAGACATCAAAGAGGAGTTAGTGTGGGATTTCCACACCTCGACATGGGTAGTTCACCTCGGTGCCACCTTAATGTATTGAGATCTATGATGAAAATACCGGTGGCCCAGTATGAAACATGAGAGAATTGGTTTCAACATGCGATGTTCCACCTGTCAGCAGGTGAAGGCAGAACATCAATGTAAGTAGGGCTTCTTCAGCCATTGTCCATTCATGAGTGGAAGTGGCACAATGTTTTGAAGGACTTCGTTACTGGTTTACCCAGATCACCTCATGGAAATGATGTAGTGTGGGTTTACGTTGATCGTATGATGAAGGTCATGCACTTCTTACTTGTGCAAGATACCTTCTCGATAGAGAAGATAAGAAGACTGTACGAAAGAGGTGTTATGAGTTCATAGAGATCCTAGATCTATCATTTCTGATAGAGATGTTTGTTTCATGTCACGGTTCTAGAATGGGTTACAGAATTATTTGGGTATAAAGGTAATTTTGAGCACGGCCTATCACCCACAGACCAATTGACAGACAAAGCAGTCAATTCAAGTACTAGAGTACATGCTCTATACTTGTGTCCTCAACTTTGGAGGATCTTTGGAGAAGCATATTCCTATCATGGAATTTTATTATAACAACATCTTTTATGCTACCATTAAGACTGTTCCTTATAAATCCTTATATAGTAGGCCTTGCTGCTCACTTCTATGATGGCTATAGGTAGGAAAAGTTTTTGTGCTTGGACCACATCTCGTGCAGGAGACTATAGAGAAGGACCAGCTGATTCGAAAGTGTATGTTGAAAACTTAGTCTAGACAGTAGTCTTATAATAAGATACATCGGCGACCTCTCTAGTTTGAGGTCGGAGACTAGGTTTTCTTGAAAGTATCTACCATGTTAGGGCACAGATGTATTTTGAAGCGGGGTAAGTTATCATCGAGGTTCATTGGACCCTTTGAGGTTATGAAGTGGATCACACCAGTGGATTACCATCACACACTTCCTCGTAGATATCGGTCTTTTCACAATGTCTTTCATGTATCCTGGATTTGATGATACTATCCAGACCCGACTCATGTCTTTCATCCTAATGAGGTCAAATTGGATATAGATGTGTCCTTCAAGGAGTATCTGGTGCGATTTGTTGATTGGAGCATGAAGACACTCTAAGGCAGGTTTGTTTCTCTTGTACGGGTGATATGGTAGCACAGCCAGGTACATGATGAGACTTTGGAGTGGGAATCTAATATACAATCTCAGTGGCCAGAACTCTTTGCTGATAGTACCTCTTTACCCTCAAAAGTCCAACTTGAGGATGAGTTTCTATAAGGAGGGGTTGTAATGGTACGCCTTTTTGATGAATGTACAGATCATTTTTTTTTCAATTTGAATCTATCGTTTGGCTTGGTAAACGTGTATTATATCCTAGGAAAGGTCCAAGGAGAATTCATGGCTTGTTCGGAGTCCAAAGTTCTGGAAAAGTGGGCTATAGGCTGGGCTACATTGTTAGTGGAAATCATGCATCTACATACAGGGAAACCTATAAGTCCGCACGGTTTGTATGCAACTGTATGGGACCAAGAGCACAGTTGTACAGTCTACTATAGTTTTCAAACAGCGCCTTACCACACGGTTTGTGCACTATTTGAAAACTGTGTGCCTAAATCGTGCGGCCCCAAATTTTTGGGGGTAAATGACCATTTTTTCCCTCTTAATTCTTAAACTTATTTCTCCTCTCTCTCCCTTGTTTTACAGTAGTTATGCAGTGGGTTCTTTCTCAAGTTGAGCTCAAAACCTCCTCAATCTTGGATCTATTCTAACTCCTTTGTTCAGAAACCGATCATCAATTTGAAGGAAGCATTGGATGGCCCAAGGTAAGGCTAACCCCATGTACTCCTCCTTCCTCGGTAAATCTCACCATCCATTATGCTATTTAGATATAGGCTCATTCACCCTTTTTCAGGGCATTGGATTGAAACTTAGATATCTTCTAACCTACTTCAAATTTGAGGTCGATATCATGCAAGGCTTCATCTATGACCCTAAGGTAGGTGGTAATGTAGTTTTCCATTTGAGTTTTGGTCGTTTCATATTTATATTGTCGTATCATAAACTGGATTTTGTTGAGATTCTATATTATGTTTATTCTTTCATGTCTAAATGACCCTAGTGACATAATATAGGTTAATTGGTTATTGTTTAGGGGTTAATACAACACATATACTCTATAATGACACCCATAGGTGTGCCTCCTTGAAATTGGTCATTTTAGTCAAATGGATCAAAATTCTTGGAACCCAATTTAGTTTCTGACTTAAATTTTAAATGAATTACCATTTGAATAATGTGTATTTAATGTATTCCAAGGTGCCTCAAAGAATTTTGTCTCCTTTATAAGTGTAATTTTCCAAACGAGAAGTTTATTTGTTACTTGACCTTACTCTTGACCCCTATGTTTTATAATGGAATTTTCCATGTTTAGGAAAATTAGATGGTATGTCTTGTTTAGGGTGGCTAGGTTAAGATGGATATAACTTATATAATTAATTTCTTTTGATGGATGGTTCCAAGGTATGGCATGGCCTTACCCTTGTTCATGTTTTATTTAAAAGGGTGTAAGGTACTGAGACGGGCAGCAGAAGCCGATGGGCCGGGAATTTAAAATTTTTGTGTCACCAGAGCGACGTAACATCAACTCTAGTGATCTTATCCTGGTATAGTCCGAGGACCACGCATGGTTTAAACAGAGCACAAAATAACAAGGAACATTTATCTCATTCAGATCTGATGCATGCAAGCCTATTGCAAGGTGTCGGCGACCGTTGCTTGAAGTCTTCAATGTTGAAACCCTCTAGATCATCCACACACACTTCTTGAATATAATTGTGCATTGTTCATCAAAATCCAGGTGCTATTGCTATATTCTGATGACCACTTCGACGCAGCGATGATCACCACAAGTGAACATATTTGATCTGAGAAGATAGAACTCAAAGATCTTTCTTGTTTGAAAAAGTCTCTCTCTAGGATTCAGGATGAGAGAGAGGATCTCAATTCCAATGGATGAAATTGTCTCTATGGGATGATCCTCTCCACACTTATAGAGTGAATATCTATAATACCTGATTTGGGTTCTCGACCCCTGTGTAATAAACACCCACTATATAAGTATATGAATAATTATTTTTGAAAAACTAAATTATTCCATAAACAATATTTATAACTTATCACTTAAATGTAATATATTAAATATATTACGTGATAAACTTGAGTCTTTAACTTGACTCGCATATCCTGGTAATATTAAACGAACCTGGGATATGGATATCCAATCGAATAATATTTATCCTTATATTTAATTAATCACTTGTAAATACATATCATAAATAAATTCAATCCTATTATTCCTTACTTGAACAATAATGAATTTATTTATATCTTGGTGATCCATAGATCTTGGATAAAACCCGGACCCATGGTGGGTCCCACCAAGTTCTATATTCATATTCAATAGAATATCACATATTCTCAAAGTGGTATTATGTGTGACACTCAAGGCCCTTATCCCAATAGCAGTGAATAATATTTATAGACCAAGAGCGGGGCCTAGCAACCTATCATGGCCCCTATAGAAATAAGGAAAAGTCAAAGCAATGACTAACTTCCTACGAACATAGTCTGTGTAATATGATCTCTTCATTATCGATATCTTAATAAAGCAGAATGCACACTAGTGTCATTATCCTTTATCTTTCTCTATTTTATTTGTTGATCTATCTGGATAGTCTTACCTTCGACTACCATGGTCATGGATTTTATGAAGGTGCTGCCGTCCTAATCAACCAAGCCTGAGATATCTCTTCCTAACCTCAGAAGTGACAAATCCTTTCTTGATCATTCAATCATTATCATGTCACCAATTATGTACCCAACACAAGCTACCTCGCCACGACTCCATTGTTATGGTTTTTACCTTTCATTAAATTATGCAATTAAATGACATACAATAATAATGATACCAAATTAGGAGACCATTACACATGCTTGTAGATAGGAACAACCAATGATACCTGAAACGTATGGTGTTCCTATTAGGGGGTCTTTCCTTGTGATCCCAACTACTAGAGATCACCAAATGCGAACTTCATGAGAAGAAGTCCCAATAATTATGATCCCCCAGCACCTAATAGTTGCACATCATCTTTGTCCTGTCAGAATGATGTAACTGGACCGTAGAACATTATTTTAAGATTATTATCATAACATCTCTAGGTTCTCATTATAGCTTGGGATCTACTATAAACCTTTGATACGACATGTAATGTAAGTAAATTATCATAAACAAAGTGGATGCATAAGTATATACACTATTATGGCAAGATAAACACATGTATATAACAAATTGCATACATGTAGTGGTAATCAAAGTACAACATAAGTTGGGTCTAGGGAACCCACATTCAACACTCCCACTTTCACTAGATCCAACTGCTAACAAGTCTCAATCCGTAATCCCTCACATGAGAATCATGCTTCTGGTGAGAAATGGATTTAGTTAAGGGGTCTTCCATGTTGTCCTCACTGGCTACTCTGTTAACTGCGACTTCACCTCTCTGAGTAAAATGCCTCAAGAGATGAAATTTACGAAGTATTTTTTTTTCCTCTGGTGAGACCTAGGCTCCATGGAAAGCACCACTACAGTAGTATTATCACAATAAATTGGAACATGGTCTGCACTACTAGGCACAACACCAATGTCTGAGACAAAGTTGCGTATCCAGACTGCTTCCTTTTCTACATTAGAAGCTATTATATACTCAGATTCTACTATAGAATCAGTGACCACATATTTCTTTGAGCTTCTATAGCTTGTTGTACCACCATTCAGGCAAAAGATGTAGCCTAACTATGATTTTTGATCATCATGATCTGTCTGGAAACTAGAATCAGTGTATCCCCTCACCACTAGTTCCTCATCTCCTCCATACACCAAGAACATATCATTTATACACCTCAAGTACTTTAGGATAGTTATAACAGCTGCCCGATGCAGCTCTCCTGGATTAGCTTGATATCTTCCCACCCTGCTTAAAGCAAAGGCAACATCAAACCTAGTACATATAAGGGAATGCATGATAGAACCCACTGCCGAGGCATAAGGTATTCTACTCATTCTATCAACCTCCTCCTTTGTTTGTGGACACTTTTTCTTGGAGAGATTAATACAATGTGACATAGGCAACAACCCTCTCTTGGAGTGTTTCATATTGTACCTTTTGAGTACCATATCAATGTATGTACTTTGACTTAGTCCAAGCATCCTTTGAGATCTATCTCGATATATCTTAATCCCTAGAATGTAGGTTGCTTCACCTAATAATTTCATGGAGAAACATTCATTTAACCAAGTCTCAACTGACTGCACCCATAATTAATATGTCATCAACATATAATATTAGGGAAACGATGGCATTCCCATCAAACTTCTTATAGACACAAGGTTCACTTTCATTTTTCAACAAAACCAAATTCCCTTATGGATTCATCAAAATGAACATTCAATGATCGAGATGCCAATTTCAATCCATAAATGGATCTTTGCAGCTTTCACACCTTATTGGAATTCTTTGACTTGAAGAACCCTTTGGGTTGAGTTATATAGACGTCTTCAACCAACTTCCCATTTCAAAAATCATTTTTGACATCCATTTTCCAAATCTCATAATCGTGATATACTACTATTGTAAGCAATATTTTGATGGATTTCATCATTGCTATTGGTGAGAAGGTTTCATCATAGTCGATGCCTTAACGTTGTCTTAAACCCTTTTCAACCAATCTTGGTTTATAGGTATTAACATTTCCATCCATGTCTAGCTTCTTTTTGAATACCCATTTGCACCCAATGGGTTTTACATCAGCTGGAGGGTCTACCAAAATCCAAACTTGATTTTGGTACATGGACTCCATCTCAAAATGCATGGCATATTTCCATTTAGAAACTTCGTTTCCTTCTACTTATTCCTTGCAGGTTAGGGGTTCATCATCCTCAAGGAGTAATGTGTCACCTGACTCGGTAATAAGAAAACCATAATTCTTTGGTTCTCTAACCTCTCAAGTATACCTATGCAGTATTCATGTCTCAAGAACCACTTCTTCTTCCACTTGCTCTGGGGGAGATTTCCCCCGTACCAATTCTTGTGCATCTAGAGCATTAACTTCATCGAAGTCAATCTTACTCCCACTATTTCCATTGGAAATGTGTTCCCTTTCTAGAAATGTGTCTTGTTTTTCTACAATCACTTTTCTATCTAAAGGGTTATATAGGTAATATCCTTTAGTTTCTTTAGGATAAAATATAAAAATGCGCTTTGTGCTTTGGGGTGACAATTTTTCACTAGGTATAGTCTTGAATAAATCATCGCATCCCTATACACATATGTGTGATAAACTGGATTTCTTTCCATACCATAACTCATATGGAATCTCATCTGTAGATTTAGTTGGTTCTCAGTTAAGGGTATATGCTGATGTCTACAAAGTTTATCCCCAAAAGGATAATGGAAGAGTTACACGACTCATCATTGATATGACCATGTCAAGAAAGGTCTTATTCCTCCATTCATTAACATCATTCCATTGTGGTGTATAAGGAGGAGTGAGTTGGGATGTAATCCCACACTCCTTCAAGTGATCAATGAAAGCTTGGTTAAGATACTCTCTACCACGGTCTGAGCGGAGTGCCTTTATCTTCTTACAAAGATGGTTTTCTACTTCAGGTTGGTATTCCTTAAATATTTGAAAGGAATCAGACTTATACCTCATTAAGTAGATATAGTCATACCTACTGTAGTCGTTGGTAAAAGTAATGATGTAAGAAAAGCCACCCCTTTCCTCTACTGGAAATGGACCACATACATCAGTATGTATTAATTCTAGTGAAACAGTGGCTATTTCTCCCTTCCTAGAGAAAGGTGTTTTACTCATTTTCCCTTGTAAACAAGCTTGACATACATCTAAGGGTTTTAACTGTACTGAGTCTAAATACCCTTCTTGATGTAATTTTTGTAATCGCTTCTCGTTTACATAACCTAGCCTGAAGTACCATAGGCGGGTGATATATGATTCTTGCTTGATGGTCTTGTCATTGATTCCCATTGTGGGGTTTTCGAGCTCAAGTATATATAAACCATTGTTAAGATGTGTCATACCATAACACATGTTATCCTTATAAAAGAGACAACATTTATTTATGAACTTGAAATAAAATCCTATAGTGTCTAAACTTGACACAGAGATTATGTTTTGGGTTACAGAAGGTACATAATAACAATTATTTAAAACTAGAACTAAACCACTTGGCAAAGTAAGGTGATAATCTCCCACTACCAAGGCTGCTAGACTTGCACCATTTGTAGCTCGGAGATCTACTTCGCCTTTTTCAATCTTCTTAAAACTACTTAGTTCCTGTATATGAATACAAATGTGTGAACCACATGTCGTATCCAATACCCAACTTGTAGATAATGAGAGATTGCATTCAATGGAAAAAATACCTGAAGTAGAAGCGCCGGCTTGCATCTTCTTCCCAGCTTTGAAATTTTTCTTCCAGTGGTCTTTCTTGCCACATCCAAAGTAGACTGCCTACTGCTCAATGCTCTATCTCTGTATCTTTGGCTTCTTTGCAGGATGGTGCATTGGTGTCTTTGGCCTTGACTTGGCCTTAGACCACTTTTCCTTTCCCTTCTTTCTCTTGTTCACCATAAGGACAGATGAATTTGTATTTTTCATATCCTTTTCAGCTTGTCGAACTAAATCTAAAAGGTTCAGGGGAAACTTTTTCATATCATTAATGTTATAATTGACAATAAAAGTCGAAAATCTTGGTGGTAAAGAGTCAAGTATGAGATCTGTTGCTAGTTCTTAGTTCAATTTGAACCCATTGGCTTCAAGCCACTCAATGTACTCAATCATCTTGTGTACATGAGGACCCGCTTGGTGCCCTTATGTTAGCCTTCGCCTATAAAGGGCACTAGAGATCTCATACCTTTCCTACCTTTCCCTCTCCTGATATAATTCTTAGAGATGTGAAAGAATCTTGTAGGCATCCTCTTCCTCGTGAATTTTTTGCAATTGGATGGACATGGATGACAACATGATGCACTGACCATCTAGTGCATCCTCTACATGCTTTTTCCATTTATCTTTTCCCGTCTTACTTGCTCCTTGAGGAGGCTCAAGAAAAACTGAGGATTCCAGCACATATAGCTTCCTTTCTTGGCGTAGTACTATGTGCAAGTGCTTGTACCACTGCAAGAAGTTATTGCTGGTCAGGATATTTTCTTTATCCAAAATTGATCATAGTGATAATGTACTTGTGGTGTTGGTGATTTCCATTTATGATCTACAACAGATAAATATGAGCAGTCAGTACTTGGTATTGATTACCTTTTAGACATTTGATTATTATTATATCATTTAAATGTCTCTCACTATTTTATTGAACCTCAATAACCCTCACTATTAGATTCAGAATACTCTGTCGCTTGAGTATTCTAGTGGAAATGATCCTCGAAACCTCCCTCATAGTCTATAAGCTATGACTATGCCACTACTCGCAGGGTCTCAAGGTAGGCACTAGGCTGGCCAACGCCATAAACTGACGGTTCCTTATTATGTTGAGTAAAATCCCAGCTTATTGGAATCATGACTTGATTCCCTCAACTCTTTGCCTCTAAAGTGATAGTAATTTAGCTATGGCTAATCATTGACTACTCACTTTAGTTAATTCAACCCAATTATCTCATGAGAATTCCCCGGTATTAAGAGGCACTCTCAACTATGGGTGACGAGCACCTCAAACACCCGATTTTGTTCAAATGTGAGTAATGGAAGGAATTAAGACGTAATATATCTTTGAGGGGTTTTCATATTTATTGATGAATATAATCCATTTCTATTTCATATTTTCAAACTAGGTTATCACGCTCACAAATGAACAGAAATAAAAATATTTGTCACATATTTATGCATTTTATCTTGTTTATTATTTTACATGATCAAGAAATAATCATGCATATACATAAAACAATAAATGATGCGTAAAGGAAAAGCATGCAACCTGACTGGCCATGAGCATTTCTTTATGATCAATCCATAACGGATTGATTATGTCCTAGGGGTTTCATACCTGAGTCAACACCTGACTCGTATCGCAGCTCTCCCAAGTTCAATGTGCTCAACCCCCGTCTGGATTACCGCCTCGACTTGGCGGGGTCCGCGTAATGGGACATCATCGTCTATTTTACAAATATACTTGCACGCATGCGATGGGGTCTAGGGGTATAAAGTACAATATGTGTATCGGACACGCAGACCCTTATACATAAATGAACTAAAAAAACGATTCGCAGACCGTCATTTATTATATTAATTATTACAATCATAGCACAAATCGAATAAATAATTAAATAAATAAAATTCAGACATGCATAGTTCGGTCACTAGCTCAAGACCAGTCGGTTTAAAATAATGCACAATAAAAATTAAAATGCAATAAATTTAATCAGTATGATTGTGTTCTGATAAATTAAATGAATTTGAATAAATTCAAATAATTTGTTTATCGGTTCTAATATTTAATTTAATTTTTCTAATCCAAAATTAAATTAAACCATTAATTTAATTTAAAGCTCAAATTAAATTAATGTTTTGAATTCTCTTATTTTTAAACCCCAAAATTAATTCTAATTAATTTAATTTAAAAACTAAATTAAATTAATTAAATTAATTTATTTGGTTTATCTTCGACCTGAGAAGGAGTCCGGCTAGACTGTAAATTGGGGTGTTTCTCGAGAGATGGGATGAATCGCGGTGTGACTGCGGCGCGACCACGAAGCGACCGCGGCGTCAGCAGCCAGTCCAGCAACACCCCACGACAGTGCTCGCGGGGAAAGGGAGGTCTGGCGCCGGCTAGGTTTCCGAGAGTCCGAATCTGGGCACACGGCGGCCTGGCGGTGCAGCTCGTAACGAGGGCGACAGAGGAACCTGGTCAGCCGGATTTGGGCGGAGGGTGGCGGTGGCCTCCGGATGACACGACAGCCAGGAAGGTGCGGCCGCTGGCTGAGGGCGATGGCGACCCCTCGGGTCCGTTCAGGACGACACGACCAGGGCAGGATTCGGGCGGTAAGCTCGGGATGGCAGCGACGTCGTGGGTCAAGGGCGACGGCATGCTCCAGGCAGGCTCGGCGGCTCAAGATCCCGGAAGCGGTGAGCTCAGGCAGGCAGCGTTGCGGTGTGGCTCCGGCGATATCGGGAAGGGGGTGGCGAGCTGCCTGGTTCGGTCATGACCAAGAAAGGAGGGACAGAGATGGTTCCCACGAATCTAGGTTAAGCCCCCTATTTCCGTTTTTTTTTTTTTTTTTTGAACTGCACTTTATCACATTGTCAAAAGTCTAATAGACTTTTAAAAAAGTTATGGAAAACTTTTACAAAAAGATAACATCAAAAGTTGCCTTATTGAGTGAAATAAAATAATATTATATTATAATATATTTTATTGAACTCATAATTATTGAACTCCATCTGAATTATTTCGGTGATCTGATTCCGACCAAAACATGGTCGGACTTGGATAAATTTCAAGAACACAAAAACTAATTTAAAATCGACTTTTCTTCAAAAATAAAAGTTAAGAACCTGAAATTACAAATCCATTCAAGATGTCGTTGATCCTTCTAAAATTTTCAAATGGTCGTTACTTGGTCATTCAAAAACGGATCGATGCGCGGTCAGCTCCATTGGAACTGTTTCAACACCCTGTACTTAAATTTAAGGCAATTTAATTTTTTCCTTTAACTCAGAAAAATTACGCGTCGCTCTGATACCACTATAAGGTACCTGAATGGGCACCGGAAGCCGATGGACTGAGAATTTAAAAAATTTGTGTCATCGAAGCGACGTAACATCGTTGACTCTGGTGATCTTATCCTGATATGGTTCGAGGACCGTGCATAGTTTAAACAGATCACAAAATAACATTTATCTCGTTCGGATCTGATACGTGCAAGCTTGTTGCAAGATTTTGGGGATCGTTGTTCAAAGACTCCAATGTTGAATCTCTCTAGATCATCCACACGCGCTTCTTGAATCTACTTGGGCGTCGTTCGTCAGAATCCGGGTGCTAGCGCGATATTCCTATGACCACTTCGACACAGTGACGATCACCACAAGCGGACGTCTTCAATCCGAGAAGATGGAACTTGAAGATCTTGCTTATTTAAGAGTCTCTCTCTCTCGGATTCAGGAGGAGAGAGAGTCTCTCAGTTCCAATGGATGAAATCCTCTCCATGGGATGAGTCTCTCCACACTTATATAGTGAATATCTATAATACCCGGTTTGGGTTCCCAACCCCCGTGTAAAAAACATCCTCTATATAAGTATTATAAATAATTATTTGTGACAAACTAAATTATGTCATAAACAATATTTATAATTTATCACTTAATTATAATATATTAAATATATTACATGATAAACTTGAGTCTTTAACTCGACTCACATCTCCTGGTAATATTCAACAAATCTGGGATATGAATATCCGTTTGAATAATATTTATCCTTGTATTTACGTAATCACTGGTAAATATGTATCATAAATAAGTTCAATCTCATTATTCTTTACTTGAATAATAATGAATTTATTTATATCTTGGTGATCCATAGAACTCAGATAATACCCGGACCCATGGTGGTGCCCACCAAGTTCTATATCCCTATTCAACATAATATTGCAGATTCCCAAAGCGCTATTGTGTGTGACCCTCTAGACCTTTATCCCAATAGCAGTGAATAATATTCACAGGTCAATAATGGGGTCTATCAACCCATTGATTCCCCTATAAAGATAAGGAAAAGTCAAAACAACAAATACCTTCCTACAAACACAGCCTGTGTGATATAATCTATCCGCCATCGATATCTCGATATAGCAGAATGCACACTAATGTCATCATCCTTTGTCTTTCTTTATTTTATTTGTTGATCTGTTCGGATGGTCTTACCTTCGACTACCATGGAAATGGATTGTATGAAGGTGCTACCATCCTAATCAAGCAGTCCCGAGATATCTAGTCCCAAAATCGGAAGCGACAAATCATTTCTTAATCATTCAATCAATGTCATGTCACCAATGACGTACCCAAAACAAACTACCTCACCACGACTTCATTTTCATGGTTTTTATCTTGCATCAAAGTACACAATTAAATGACATACATTGATAATGATCTCAAGTCAGAAGACTATTACACATGCCTGTAAATAGAAACAACTAGTGACACCTAAAACATGTGGTGTTCCTATTAGCGGGTGTATCATCGTGATCTCAACTACTAGAGATCTCCAAGTGCGAACTTCATGAGAAAAAGTCTCAATGTTTATGAGCCACCAGCACCTGATAGTCGCACATCATCTGTGTCCTTTCAGAATGATGTAACTGGACCATAGGACACTACTTTAAGATTGTTGTCATAACATCTCTAGGTTCTCATTATAGCTTGGGATCTACTATAACACTTTGATACGACATGTAATCTAAGGACATTACCATAAACAAAGTGGATGCAGAAGTATCTACACTATTATAGCAAGATAAACACATGTATATAACAAACTGCATATATGTAGTGGTAATCAAAGTACAACATAAGTTCGGTCTAAGGAACCCACTTTCAATAACGACATCATATGAAATGGATTGTTTTATTAAAATGAACTTGATATATCGATGGTGAACCCATGCCTTATCCATGCCTTGTGTAAATTGATAAATGCTAAATGGGATGCCTTGAATGTTTTGATTATGATTAAAGGAACACTTGATAGGTTTTGCCTCATGAGTCATGTGGTATAATTATTCATGCCACGGTTTCTTTGTGAAAGGCTTGATGACATGGCACAAGAGGTAATGCCTTGTGATCGTCTTGTTTTATGTGAACATGCTTATGAATTATAAAGAGATGCATGAGAGGATAATGCCTCATGTATTATATGTATGATAAATCATTATGCCATATAGGCTATGGAGCCAAGGAAATGTGAGAGTCCTTAGGAGGGGAGATTGTGGGAGCTTCCCAGCTGGAGCCTGGGGGTAGACTGTGAGAGCACCCCTATTGATGGATGCATTTGGGTACGTCCCGGTCCTTCCAGTAGCTGGAGCCAGGGGATAGACCATGAGAGCTCCCCTGGTGATGGATAGAAGTGGGTAAATCTCGATCTTGCCAGTACATGTATGCCAAGAGACTCTGAGGGCTCTTGGATTTGGGTTAGGGGTTAGACTGTGAGAGTTTCCCCTTGAATTGGATGACGGTGGTTACATCTTGATCCACTCCAACAGACACACACACACACATATACTGATACTATATATATACAAAGTGGCATGATTATACATACCATCCATGAACATAAGTAGGTAGACCCACCAGGTGTCCTTTAGAAACTTGAGCGGGAGGTAATTTGTATATTCGGTATTGCTTTGCTTTTCTGCTTATACCAACACAGTGTTTATTTACGAGCATCTACTCAGATTACATATAGGCACCGTTGGTGGTGGCCTACTGATATTTTTATCTTACACCCTACTCGGGTCGCCCTCGGCACCCGAGAAGATTATGTTTTTTGAGGTACTGGAAAGGGTAAGGGACCTTCTACAGGTTGTTGACTTGCGCTTCTTTGTTGGAGATTAGGAACAGAGGATCGGGCATAGGCTCGAGATGCTCATGGAGTTGTTTTTGTTCTTGTGTTCTTTTGTACTACTATATAGCATGCTTGTACATGTTCATGCAATTATATATTATTAGCATGTCATGCATCATTGTATCAGACACTGCCTTTGAGGCTTTTGGTTATTATATTCAGTTATTCAGTCTTCCACTGTTTACCGCATTTGGTTGTTGTATTATGCTTCCACTATTGTTTACTATTTGTTGCATCCATTGTGCAACTCTGACAAGAGGGTTTAGTCTCCCCATTGTACTACCTTATACACCTTTGGTGCTAGTCACCAGTCTTTGGTATATGGGGAGAGGCGCCAGAGGTCATGTGACCAATCGAGCTTGAGGCACGAGTTAAGAGGGATCTGGGTCCGGGACGTCACAACCTGCTCCCCTAAAATCACATATCATAAAGAATGACATCATAAGCTTGATTACTGACACGACGACCCTTTAGTCATTCTGATCTTTCGATCCTTCCAGTGATTCACTGTAGAACAACCGGTAAATGCGAACTTCCGTTGAACCAACTTTTGTTAGAGAAGTTTTCTTTCTGCTATCTGCACCTCACAATCAGCCTATCCTCCGGTGCATGAATTTGCAATGAATGTAATTCTGATGGATGAATTTTTGGTGAATTGGAACAGACTTCACCACCCAACAGTCGCAATGTCTTTGGACCTAAGGATTGCACATGTTGGTATAATATGTTGTTTAAAATAAGACAAATAAGACAATAATTAAGGGGAGAGATAACTTAAAGTAACAAAGTTCAAACCTAATGTTCTAAGGGTTGTTGAAGGAAGGAAATCAAATATACATGTTGAAAATAATTTTGATTGCCATGAGGGGGTGTATGAGAGGTGAAGCCAACATGGTCACCAAGATCAAGATTGCTTGAACATTATCCTAGATCAGTTGAGCCAAGCTAATATATCAAAACACATTCAAAGAAGTGAATGATCTCTGGTAGTGAAAGTAAAATTGAACTCTTCAAAGAATGGTGAGTTATGTATATTCGACAATGGTTGTTCATATATTATTGGAGACACAAATCTCAAAGAACATGGAGGAACATGATGGAGGAGCAAAAAAATTTGGAAATGAAAACTCTATCAAGATTAAGGGGTTAGTACATATGTGATTGAGGCCCAAAAACCAAAGTCAAAGGATGTTTTATTTGTCGGGGGTCTAAAACACAATTTGGTGAGTATAATTCAACTTTGTGATGCTTAAAATGAAGTTATATCGAGACAGACTAATTGTGTTATTAAGAGATTGAATGATGGAAGAGTTATCACAAAAGGTGAAATGACCGATGGAAACAAAAGAAGAGAACAAGGTGTGACATAGAAGATCTGGGTACCTTGACCAAAAAAATATGGGAAAAATCACAAGGAATAAGTAGTAAGACACCTTACAAAGGTGAAAGGAGAGAAATATGGTATGTGAAACATGTAAAATGGAGGAAGATGATATAAGAAACTCATAAAAAAGTAGAGATTCATTCCAAGAGATAACTTGAATTAACACAATGTGATATGTGTGGACTTCTGAGATATCGGAAAAATATTATTTTACTAATTCTATTAATGATTATGCAAGATTGACTCATGTGATATTAATGAAGCACAAATCAACGGTCATTGTATTTCAGACGATATACTGAAAAGGAGCTGAGGATGTTCATTGAGAAGTTGGAGGTATATAATGGGAAGTAACACATATTTAATGATTTTAATAATTATCTTGCAAAGCATGGTATTAAACATGAGAAGTAACATAATTATGAGTATTAATTCTTGTACTTTAATATCGTTTACATTCTCCCATGAATGTATGTTCTGATATTTTAATGGGTTAAAATAGGAAATTCCAATGATGCAATTCATAATTTTAGGGAGATAAATAAACTTTGAATTTGGTTTTTGAACAGCAAGTAAAATAAAATAGACGCATGAAAAGGGGAGATATTTTTTAAAAAAAAAAGATCCCAACAGAGTTTGAAATTTATTGTCTAGTTTGTAGACAGGTGTCGACACGCGAGTAATATATTTAATGGAGCACATGTCCTTGAAGGTAAAACAGAAAAGTGAACAGAAAAAAAAGGCAGCAGGCTGTCTAAAAGGGGGCGAATCGAGGACCGGAGTGAAGGACGGTGGCAGTGCTTCAGGCGGCCTTGGACGTGAGCGACGCGGACCCAAACCGCCGGGCAGATGTGGCAGGCGTAGTGCGAGGTTATTGGGGGCATTTCAGAGGCTGGTTCTGGATCCCGATGTCGATATCAAATATGTTTAAATTTTCTTAATTCATCCATCATTATGTCTTCACACGTCGTACTGTCAGGATGAACGTACAATAATGATCTGAACCGCAAATTATTATATCGTTTTTACACTTTTTTTTTTTAAAGATCGTTATATCATTGAATGGATTCAATGGGAATAAATGCATTCCAATACATTAAATATGGTTAAATAAAACGCATCTTTATGGTTAACATGTTTCTCATTAAATAAAACGCATCAAGCGGGGATGGTGATTGTAATCCTTGTTTTTATTAAGATAAAATTTCATTCTATTCTCATCCCATTTCTTAATAATCAGCGAATCACATTAAGTGTTATCAAAGCTAGGTTTCTAACAAAATTGTAGCGCGCATAGGAGATTTTTCAATGACTAGACAATTCAACTTGGATGAAATCATGCTTTAAATACAGATTATGAAAGTTCACGTCGAGACGATTTCAGCGACGCAAACGATATCGGAAACGACCTCCCTAAAGGTAGTCAAAGTTTGGGTCAATCCTAGGGTGCTACAATGCGTCATTGTCAGAGAAGATGACACTCTTCCAATGTCGGCAACATTTCTAGCGAATTTTGAGGAAGGTGCTCTAGCATGCCACATCAACGCCAAATCAACACCATGTCATTGGTCAATCTTGAACATTGATACCATTTCGATCATATCTTGATCAATCAAAGCCTGTTTTCAACATTCTAGGAGTTGATTCCACAATTTTTTGTCGTTTTGGATGCAACGATACACTCCATTTATCAAAATTCTGCTCCAAATTTCACAGAATTGAAATTCAATTGAGAAACCACCCATGAGTTGACTTCCTCAAACTACTTAATTTTGAAGTCTTCAATAGAAGATCTCCTTAATATCAATGATCTATTTGACCTCATTGAGAACAAGTGAGTCAATCCTGACAATAGCAAGGAAGCTGAGTGGAAGAATATGAACAAGAAGATGACTGGTCAAATGTGCTAATGCATCGATCACAACGTTTACCACCATGTTGCTCAAGAGATTGACATGTATGAACACTGGATAAAGTTGAAGAACATGTACCCATCAAATACTGCTTGAAATAAGATTTTCCTATTAAATAGGTTGATAAATCTTCAACTATAGAGTGAGAACTTTATAGTAGAACACACCACCGAGTTTCAAAGTGTGATAAATAAATGAGTGGATGAAGGTAAGACTTTGACCGATGAAGATCAAGTGACCCATTTACTTTGCACACTTACCGATAACTAGGATACACTGTTGGTCTCCCTTAGCAACTCGATGCCCGAAGATAAACTTACCATGAAAATGGTAAATGATGCAATGTTCAACAAGGAGGCTTGAAGGAAGGACACTAAACACAAGCTCTCACCCTGGAGAAGTAAGAGAGAAAACAAGGAGGTGGATGAGGGGTAGGAAGTAGAGGTCAATTAAAAAGAAAATGAAGGTCCACAAATGGAAGAGGGCCAATATATAAATGATACAATTGTGGAATGATGATGCACATGAAGAAGAACTATTGAATGTTACAATAAGAGAAGGGCTAAGGTAGTGACCCGAAAAGACGAAATGGAGACATGCATATGACTCTCATTGGAGAAGTTTTTCTTTTATCCAAAGATGAAGATGAGACTTTATTCCACGCATCAGTCCAAGATACAAAATGGATGGTCAATACTGTAACATCGCACCCCATCACTATGCATCATGATTATCTCTTGACTAATCAAGCTGGTCACTTTGGAGCAGTCGAGATGGGAAATACCAGTTTAATGGAGATCATTGGAATGTGTGACATCTTAGTCAAGATAAACGTTGGATATAAAATCATCCTGAAGGATGTTTGACACGTTCCAAGTCTACGTCTCAACCTGTTATTAGGGATAACCTTTGGTAGAGAAAACTATGACAACATCTTCAACAATTGAGCATGGAAGATGACAAAAGGTGCCATCATCATCACCCTATGACACATATAAAGTACATTATAAAAAAATTCATGTGAAGATATGTGCAAACAACCTCAATACAGTGGAAAGAGAAACATCATCAAAATTTTTTCATAGGAGACTCGACCACATGAGTGAATGTGGGATATAAAACTTGATAAATAAGAAGTACATCAGTGTTGACAAAGATGCATCACTTGATCCTTGAAACTATTGCTTGTATAGGAAGCCCCAAAGTTTCTCATTTGGTACTACTTTATCTAGGAGACGAGAGTTTCTTGATCTGGTGCACTCTAATGAATGCAGTCTAATGGAAGTGGAATCAACTATATGTAATAAATATTTCATACCCTTTATTGATGATGCATCTTGAATAGTGTGAGTGTTCTTCTTACAAACAAAGGAACAAGTATTAGATTACTTCAAGATGTTCCACACCTTGGTGGAGCATGAAGTTGGAAGGAAGCTGAAGTGTATTTGTTCACACAATAGAGGAGAGTACACATCCAATGAGTTTCATACCTATTGCAGGAGTCAGGGAATTCAATATGAGAGGACAGTCCCACACACCCCATAACACAATGAAGTTTCATAAAAGATGAACAAAACCATTATGGAGAAGGTTGGGAGCATGATGAGTTTGGTTAAACCACCTTAGCCATTCTGGGGAGAAGCTATTTGAGTTATATACTACCTCATCAATAGATCACCATCAGTCCATGTGAATTTTTAAATGCCGCAAAAATATGGTTCAATAAACATCCCTCTTACTCTTATTTATGAGTATTTGGATTTTTGGATTTTTCACATGTATCCAAAGATCCCATGAAGAAGCTAGATGAGAGATCAACTCCATGAGTATTCATAAGCTATGGAGACAAGTAGTTCAAATACAAGCTTTGGGACTTGAAGGAGAAGAAAGTGATCAGAATTAGAGATGTTTTATTCCATGAGAATAATAAAATCAAGGACATTCAAAATCTCAGAATATATTGGAGAGAAAGTGTTGAGGAATAAATTCATAATCCAACACCATTACCATACCTATATTAGCACCACCTACCACTGAATAAGAGGAAGTACAAGAAGACTCATCAGCAACATACCATGAGGTAGTATAGGAGGATATTGAGCAGGGAGAGACTCAATTTTCTCCACCAGAAGTTGTAGAACATTACAAGAACATGATAATGATGTGCCTCCCGAACCTAACATTTCAAAGGTTCAAAGATCTTCACAAGGAAGGATTCTATCAATAAAATATTCAAATTCAGAGTACTTATTATTGATTGGTGAAAGGGATTCATAAGGATATCATGAAGCAATATCTCATCCAGACAAATAGAAGTGGCTACATGCAATGGAGGATGAGATGGAGTCATTGAAGAAAAACCAAAAATATGATTTGGTGGAACTACCCAAAGGTAAGATGACACTAATAAACAAATGAGTGTTTAGGTTGAAGAAGGATATCAAAAGAAATGAGATCAAGTATAAATCTCAGTTAGTGGTACAAGGATTCCTTCAGAATAAAAGGCTTTACTTTAATGAGATATTTTCACCTATGGTGAAGATGGATTCAATCAGACTCATTTTCGGATTGGTGGCCTGCTTGGACCTGGAGCTTGAGTAGATGGATGTGAAGAATTCTTTTTTCACAACGACCTCACCGAGGAGATATATATAAAGAGGCATGAATATTTCATAGTTTATAGAAAATAAAACCTCATGTGAAAATTGAAGAAGAAATTTTACAGATTGAAACAAGATCATAGATAGTAGTGCAAGAAGTTTGACTCATTCATGGTGAGTCATGACTACAAGAATACATAAGAAGATCCGTGTGTTTAATTCCAAAGATTTCAAGATGGTAACTTCATTTCTCCCCTTATTTATGTTTATCACATGCTGATCATTGGGATAGATGCAGCAAAGATCATCCCCTTAAAGAAGGAATTATCCACATCTTTTGATATGGAAGACTTGGGAGTAACTCAATAGATTTGGAGATGCAGGTCACTCATGATAGAAATAGGTGGTTGTTATGGCTATCTTAGGAGAAGTTTATTGAACGTTTTCTAAAATGTTTGAACATGGAAAAAGCTAAACCAGTGAGCATTACTCTACCCTATCACATGATGTTGATTACGAGTTCATTCCATTTATCTAAGGAAAAATCACGACATTGGAGAATATACCATATTTTTTAATGGTAGGAAGCATGATGTACATTATGTTGTGCATGAGGCCATAAATTTCTCATGCAATGAAGACCGTGATCCAATTTCTCTCAAATCCTAGAAAACAACACTAAGATGCAGTCAAGTGGATTATGAGGTATCTTAATGCTATATCAAAGCTATGTTTGTGCTATGAGGGAGCTAATCCACTTTTGGAGGGTTTTATACACTAGTGAAGAAAGTCTTTTTCACATCAGTTTTTATTGATTTTTAACGTCAGTTATAAGGAAACGATATTGCAGGAGATGTTGTAAATAAATTTTTAACATTGGTTAAAAAAATGATGTTATAAATGAATTATTGTATTATTTTTTTACATCGGTTATCTGGTAACTGATGTGAAAAACATTTTTAATGAGTTTTCCATATTGGTTATCAAATAACCGATGTGAAAAACCAATTATTCACATCAGTTATGCTATAATCGATGTGGAAAACCATCACGATTAAGGGTTTTTCACATCGGTTTTTGGATAACTAACGTGAAAACCCCATTAAGAATGTTTTCCACATTGGTTATCAAGAAAACAACATGAAAATCAATTTTTTTAAATAATTTTACTTTCAACTCTTCTCTCAATTTCAGACTAGAAAAGAAATAGCAGAAAAACCAGCAGAAACATAGCAGCAGAAGGAGTAGCAAAACAACCAAAAAAACCCATTTATAATTACTACTTTAAAAATTAAAATATAGAGTACAAAAAAAAACTAAAATTCAATCAAACATGTACAATTATTTTCCCATCCAAACACATTTATAATTAAAAATTTCAAATTCAAAATACAGAGTACAAACAAACTAAAATCCAACCAAACCTGTAAAATGATTTTCCCATTCAACTTGTAAGTGTCCAAGCTCTTGTGAACTATATGGTCAAGGGTCATCAAAAAGCTACAAATTAAAAGTAAATCATTTAACATGTATTATGAATAAAACAAAAAAAAACTAAGGAAAAGTTTATAAATAAATCTAACATACTGGAACTCCATAACTATCCCAGATGAAATTATTTCATACATAAATCTTAACACATAATATCCACATTCTTTTACAACTTCTTGTTTATGAAAATGTTGTTTAAATGAGTTTTTCAATTCAAAATAATATTATTAACTAATATATCCAAAATGCACTAATTATAAATGAAAATCCACCTTTGATTTTACATATTTGATCTTGGCGCTCTTTTTATTTATCATCTCTCAAAATAAATTCCATCCCCAGTTAGAAAATTAAATGAATGAAATAAATTTAAAATTTATTATAATATAAACAAGTATTAATAAATTCAAACTTACATGTTTAATAGATCCTTAAAATATTTTCGCACTTCTCCATGGATAGATCATAAGCAGTAAAGTGCCTTATCAATTGGATATAAAACACTTAACATCAAATGGCCGCTGATACAAAAGAAAATTTAATGTTAGTGGTTATTATGTTAAAAAATATATAACACTTTGTGAGATATATGTTTCATACTATAGAAGATAAGGAAACATCCAACACTAAATAATTGCATCCTTTTCAAATATTTCAGCAATATAAGTTGTTATTTCTGATTCAGTCAATATTTTCAATACATGTGAAATTAATTGTGGGTCCATAAATCCATATAGATTTGTCTTTTCATGATCCTTACAAATTTTATAAAGATACCTAATACAAAACAAAAATAAGTATAAATTTTCAATAAATTAAATGCATGGAAAGATTTATATTAAGACTTACATGGAAAAAACTTGTATCGTGTTGATTCCCAACTGATCTCTAGTTAAAGCTCCATGATATCATTTTTCAAAAGCACCACATTCATTGCACACCCACAAAAACCAAATTCCATTGGAATCTCATAAACACCAGACAACAAGTTTGAATATCTTGACAATCTATCTAGACAACTAGAATCTGTATCTGAAGTCATAACACTTCATATTTTTTGTTGTCTATAGAGTATTTATTTACCTTTAAAGTAACCCTATAAAAAATAGATAAATATATAAACTTTAAATTGTTGAAACAAATTTAATACAAAAATGAAATAAAAGATAAAATATACACATACCTCTATGGTAATACATCACATAAGTCTATATGACCAAACTAAAAAGTGTCGGATACTTTTTCCAACCATACTCATCTCATCTATAGGTAATGGTACCCCAACTGATATAACTAAAATATCATGTACAGTGAATCTATAATGCTATATCTCTAACTGTTAATGATGAATGGTATCTCCAATATAAAATATCATCCCATATGAAACAATATGATGATGTGGATCATCATAATAACTCAAAATAATGGGTAAACTATAGAGGATGGGGTGTAGAAGTAGGATAAAAAGTGGGGTATGCAGGCGGAGGTGGAGGAGTGGGAGCTGCTGGAGGAGGTGGAGGAGTAGTCTGAAACTGTATTTGCATTTTTGCAAACATAGACTATACCAAAGATCTGATCCTATCCTCCATTATCACATGAATATCCTGAACTAGAGCCTCCAAATATTCTATTTTTTTATAAACACCCTCCATTGTAGAAGCTGAAGAATGTGAAAACACTTTTTTCACTGATAAACTCATTGGGTATTCTCATACACGACCCAGGTGTTCGGGCTTTGTCAATGATTTAGCTAAAATATCCTACCCACCCTCAGCTAAAAAGACCTCATGTATGCTATGCTCCTCAAGAGAATCCTATATGAATTATTTGAAAAATTTTATAATGAATCAAAAAATATAAAGAATTGAATTAACTTAAATAAATAAATAAAGTAAGCATCTTAAAATCCTCTCAATTATAACTACTGACTCTTCCATAAGATATTTTCCTTTTTTTTCTCATCCAAGCCCTCTCCTATTTTTCTTGTCTAGCTAGAGGGGGGGGGGGGGGGGGGTGGAGGGGAAACCTCTACAGATCTTGAAGACCCAACTCTCAGTTTTTGAAAAATTTCAGCCATCATTTGTTCTTCCAATAACGTATACCCTCCTCGAGATAAAATATGAGGGTATACATTTCTAGATTGGATCTCCTGATGATATCTTATTAATTACTATAAATTAAGAATAATGAAATCATTAATAAAACATTAGTAAGATCATTAATATAAAAAAAACTTCTAAAAGATAAAATTGAACTTACCAAAAATGCTTCTTGTCTTCTACTTTCAAAAAATTGCTTCCACGTATCTTCATCTATAAAGAGATATACATCACATGGATTATGATGTTACCTATGTCTAAAAATGAAATCTGATGTGAGGGTTGATTTGAAATCTCTTCATCTTCTAGAAACCAATGATAAACATTTCCTCCTGACTCCTTTAGTGTTAGGTATATTATATATCATCGATAATAAGGGGGAAAACATATATTACTATAAAAATTTCAAGATAAGTAAAATAATAACAAGAAATCTTACCAAAATGGTCTCCCACAAGTGAGATAGTGTAAATTTGTCAATACATCTCTAATCATCAATCAAAATACCGACTTTTCTTTTATCTTTAACTGATATAAAACTCTTGAATTATTTTGAATTAGGACCTCTTGAAATATAATTATCATCAAAGTCTACTAGTATCCTCTGATCCTGGCTATGGGCAACTGATAATTTTGCTAAATGTGTACTTTCATGTTTACCAACCCTCAAACTCTTCTTTGGCCCCGTGGGAGTAGATGTCTCTTGTAAAGAAGGATGTGGCTCATCAAGAGGAGGATGTGCACATTCCTCCCCAGAGGTATAAGTATGACCATCTCCATAAGTATGTGGTGGATCAGTTGATTGATCTTTCGTTATCCTAAAAATAAAAGAAACAAATAATCAGTACACAAATATAAAAATTCAACTATTACAATACTAATTTAAATAAAAAATACAAAATTATCAAACAAAAAATTAAACTACATTAAAATTCACACATTTTTATTCATATGATATAGTTAACTAAAATGCTAACAGTAATGAGATATGAAATGTCACATAAATGAATGAAAACAAATCCACAAATGGTGTCAATAGTAAAAATTATCCAACATAATAAATCATTTTTTTATACAAAAAAGAATATTTTTTCAATATACTCTTATAAAATATTTTTTGTTTTTATTTGACATATTATATTTAGAGTAATTTTTTTTCAACAAAATCAATTAATAGATATGTTACGTAATGGTAAACATGGTAAACTAAACAAAACTAAACTAATATAAACAAACAATTTAACTTATTAGTTATAATATGTGTTTTAATAAAGAAAATAAATTCAAATATCTAAAATTTTATGAAATTTAAAAAAGTAAATGAGAAAAAAAATATTACATGTAATATTAGGAATGTACTAAAGGATTGTTTTCCCAAATTCCTTCTTCATGACCATTCTTTATGGCACAATCCATGTCTACGATGTGCTCATAAATATTATTTATAAATCTTTCCATGTAAGTAGGGATCTCACATAAATCAACATATTCATTAAGTTTATCATCACCAACATACTTTTTTTCCTTGTAAAATAATAGACCACTACATATCAGATTGATTAGGAACATATACTTTTTTTTTCATGTGTTGCCATTATAAAAGGATCAACTATGTATTCTAATCTATTTAGATTAATAAGTGTCATTCCAAATTCATCATGTTTTACACTATTGTTACTGATAAAGCATTTGCAGTTAAACACCAGAACTTGAAATTTAATTTAGTCAACCTCCCATATTTCTTCAATGACTCTATATTATGCACTTGATGTAGAAATTGAGTTTTTTTCTTCATCAATCAAAAAATAATTTCTTATGTGAACACCAATACACTACTATTTTGAACTGCATTTTCGTTGTCTTGATCCTTTGTTTGAAATGTATATCCATTAATTTTATACCCGGATCATGTTTTCAAATTTAAACTTGGACCACCCATTAACTATCTCAATGTTTCTGATGCATCTGATCTGCTAAACATAGTCTCTTTAAATCATGGTAAAAAAGTTTTGTTATGCTCGTTCAAAATCCACATATCTTTCTTCTTTGGATAACATTGTTTCAACATATTAATATGAAATTTTATATACGGTTGAGCATCATATATGTTATTAAAGATGTATAAATGTACCTTATTTATCTGTTCAGCTATCAACAATTTGAATTTCAAGCCATATACCCCCTTTCCCCCATAATTAACTTGTTTATAGGGAGGTGGAGGTAAACCGGTGTGCTCCACTGAAGACAAGTATCTTGTATAAAACTCCACAACCTCATCAGAAATACACTTCTCAACAATGGAGGCTTTAGGTTGATATGGATTCTTAACATACCCATTCAATATCTTCATATACCTTTCAAAAGGATACATCCAACGTAGATATACAGGTTTGCATAGCTTTATTTCTCATACCAAATGAACCATTAAATGCACCATGATATTAAAAAAAGATAGAGGAAAATACATTTCCAATTGAAAAAGTATAGAAATTATTTTATTTTCCAAATTATATAAAGCATTTAGATAAACCACCTTATTAAAAATTGAATTGAAAAAATAACACACCTTTATGATAGTAATTCGGACATGGATAGACAATATTCTACACAATGCAACTGGTATAAGATATTGCATCATGATGTGAAAATCATGAGATTTCATACCTGTCAAATTCAAATCCTTTAAAGACCCAATTTTTTTACATTTGAAGATGAATCCTGCAACACTTTGATATCATGAAGACAATGAAAAAACTAATTTTTTACCTCTTGGATAACGTATGAAAAGTTGGGGCAGGAATGTTCACCTTTCATCAGGAGTGGGAGCTAACTCCAAATGTATTCCCATTGAGAGTATGTACAATCTTACATTCAACCCATATTTACTCCTTCCTTTAATATCTAAAATTTTCCAATCAAGATATCACATATATTCTTCTACATGTGCATGACATCAATGTTATGTTTGACCTCATGATATCTCCAATATGGTAGCTCAAAAAATATTGACTATTTCTTCCAAATATTTCTATAATTACCAGATTTCTATGTCTTTATGAATTTCACATCAAGGTTTTTCACCCTCTCGAAATACTAATCAGTGGATAAAGATTTTGGAGCAATATAAAATTCTTGTGAGCCATTTAATTCCTTTTTAATATTCTATAAGAGTGATCTATAGACAAATCTTTTGATGACCCATGTATACTATTTTTATCCCATGATACAATTGATAATATAAAGTCTTTTGTTCACAAATTGGACAAACTTTATGCCCCTTAACACTATATCCAGAAAAATTTCCATACATTGGAAAGTCATTTATAGTGAACATAATCATTACACACAGTTGAAAATATTCTATTTTATAAGAATCATAAACCCTAATAGAATTCTCCCATAAGTGTTTCAAATAATCAATTAATGATGACAAGAAAAAATCAATATCATTTTCGGGCTATTTTGGTCTATAGATCAATAAACTCAACATGACATATTTGTGCTTTTTACAGAATTCTGAAGATAAGTTGTAAATTACCAATAAAGAAGGCCATAAACTATGTTTTCTACTAAGGCTTCGATATGGATTAATTCCATTCATGCATAGTTTGAGTATGATATTTCTAACTTCATTTCTAAATTTATGAAATCACATATCAATTTTCTTCTACTATGGACAATCAGTTGGATGTCATAATTTTCCATCACATATCTGCTTATCTATAAGCCATATTAACCTTTTTACATCATGTGAATTTGCAAATAAACATTTCAAATGAGGAATTATAGGAAGATACCAAACTTCCTTGCAGGTGTCTCTGTAACTACTAAATAAACATGTACGTTTTCTTTCAACTTATACCGTGATGTCCCACATTTAGGACACTTTGAGAAAAATTCATATTTCTTCCTATATAGAACACAGTCGTTCGGGAAGACGTGTATTTTTTAAAACCTAATCCCATTGGGAATAGTATATTCTTCGCTTTATAATGTGAATCTGAAAGATCATTTTCTTTAGAAAGAATATCTTTCAACAATTGCAGAAAATCAGTAACACTCTTGTCACTCCAACCATGTTTCACCTTCAAGATACTCATTCTTAACATTGATGATAAAACTGTAAATTCCATACAACCCGGATACAATGGGTTTTCAACATCACCATATAAACGTTCAATTTTTAGTTCATTATTAATTGTCTCTGCTTCAATATCATGAATCATTTCTTCAATTTCATCAAAGTTATCACCTTGAAAAGAATCATCATCAATAGATCTAGAATTTAACCCAATTTCACCATGTCAAATCCAAGGGTTGTAACTCTGATTAAAACCATGAAAAATTAAATGATCTTTAATCTCTCTGCTTTTCAACTTCTTTATATTTAAACATTTTAGGCATGGACATAAAAACATGCTGTTGTTTGGAACATTTATTTTAGAAAATTCTAAAAAAGAATCAACACCTTCCTCGTATTCATCACTTATTCAAAGTTCTGTAATCCAACATTGACTCATTATTATCTATAAAAAATATAAAAAAAATAACTTGTCAAAAGAATTTAGTGGTGACAGAAGTGGGAAAAAATTATTCAAGTCAAACCAAGTTTAAATTTATATCAAAGATGTCATAATTTTAAATTAACAAAACTTTGAAATTTTAAAAAAATATATATGCATATTTGAAAAGAATAATTATAAATTCTAGACAATAATAGAATATAATTTTAAATATAATTGGTAAATCATAAAAATAAATTCATGGAAGTAATTTATAAAATATATATATAATTAGACTATTCTATCATTTTTCATTTTCTTCTAAATGAAATAAGATAAAACTTGAAAATGAATATTATTGACCAGAATCCAAATCAAGTGCACATTTTACATTTTGATTGGAATCTTTATCATCAATTTTTTTAGCAATTTTTTTTGCATGAAAAAACCAACAATTATTAAAAGAAACCTTAATTCATTCTATAAGATAATCATACAGTAGAGTTCAAACAACACAATGGTGAATTTTTTATAAATTACATTTATATATCTAGATTTAATATTATATATTATTTCTACTTAGTGTATTTTTTCAATTGTGAAAATATATGTAAAGGAACCAATTGACAGTTTCTATTGTGTATTAACCAATAATGTCAACATTATAATGATATTAACTCATAATATGGAGACTGTATATTTTATATATGATTTTTTAAAATAAGAATATGCTCGCATAAAATTAAAAGTGTTGATATTCATATATAATACTTATAGGATATTTCATATTGAATTGTATGAAAATTACAATGTTTGTATACATTACATTTTGAGATTACTAAGCCACTAATAAATGCATAATGCTAATTGAAAATTTTTCATATACATGACATTGTATGCATAAATAATGATTGATTCACAAACATCATCCAAATACGAAACATTTATAGATTCAATGAAGAAATTTAAGATGAGATACAATATAAAATATAATGAAACAATTTAGTATAAATATATAACATTAAAATATAATGACATCTACACTTTTTCAATTCAATTAACGGATAAATAAGTTATATGAAGATGGTAATCCAAGATTTGCTATGGGAAAATCTATATAAAGATGGCAATGAAATATTTGAGAAAATGTAATCCAAAAAAGGAGAGTTAGGGCATCCGTGACATTGAACAACCAAAAGTGAGGATCGATGTGTGAGGATTAGTTGAGAGTTGCACTATGCCAAAATTTGTATTTAGCGGCGGTTTAATCTGCCGCGAAAACGTTCTACAACGGTTTTGGAAAATTACCGTTAAATCGTGTGCCAGGAAATAATTAGCGGCGGTTTTTAGTGGTGATTTAAACCTTCGCTAAATCGTTTTTAATTTTTTTTATTTTTTTTATTTTTTTTATATAAGTAATTTATTTATTATTTTTTTATTTTCATAATTTTTTATTTTTATTTTCGTAATTTATTTATTTATTTATTATTACCACGCACATGCCCATCTCCATGCATAAGTCTATGTCCATGCACATGCCCATGCCATATATATAAATTCTCCATTGGGTGAGATTTGAACTCCTAACATCTTGCTTATTTTCCAAAGACTTTTACCACTCCAGTAGGCTCTTCATGTGGTTAATAAATCGAATTTAATATACTTAGACACACACACACACACACACACACACACACACATATATATATTAATTGGGAAACAAGTAATACATAACAAATAGATACAAACTAAATAATTATTAATCAATAATTATTAATCAATAATAAATAATCAATAATCAATAATATATAATATATAATATATAACATATAATATATAATATATAATATATAACATATAATATATAACATATAATATATAACATATAATATATAACATATAATATATAACATATAATATCTAAGATTTAATATATAATACATAATATATAATACCTAATATATAATACATAATACGTAATATATTATATATAATATATAATATATAATATATAATAGCTAATATATAATAGATAATCGATAATATATAATAGATAATAGATAATAGATAATAGATAATAAATAATAGATAATAGATAATAGATAACATATAACATATAATATATATAAGTAATGTATAAATAATAAATTAATTAAAAAATAATTTAATATATGATAAATAAATAAAAAATTAATAAAAAATTAATAAAAAATAGATAAATAAATAATAAATAATAAATAATAAATAATAAATAATAAATAATAAATGATAAATAATAAATAATAAACAATAAATAATTAATAATTAATAATAAATAAATAATAATAAATAATAACTAATATTTAATAATTGATCATTAATAATTAAGAATTTATATTTAAAAATTTATAAATAATTAATAAATAATTAATAAATTATTGATAAATAGTTAATAAAAAATGAATATTGAATAAATAAATAAATAAATAATAAATGAATAATTAACTAATAATAAATTAATATTTAGTAAATTAATAAATAATAAATAATAAATAATAAATAATAAATAATAAATAATAAATAATAAATAATAAATAATAAATAATAAATAATAAATAAATAAATAATAAATAAATAAATAAATAAATAGGTAAATAAATAATAAATAATAAATAATTAATAATTAATAATAACTAATAATTAATAATTGATAATTATAAAATTAATAATTAATAATTAATAATTAATATTTTAATCTTAATATTTAATACACAATATGCAGTATTCAATATTTAATAATTAATTATTAATTAATTAATATTTAGTTAATAAATAATCAATAAATGATCAATAAATAATCAATAAATAATAAATGATAAATAAATAATAAATGAATAATAAAATAATAATAAACTAATATTTAGTAAATTAAAAATAATGAATAAAGAATAAAGAATAAAGAATAAAAAATAAAAAATAAAAAATAATAAAGAAATAATGAATAATAAATAAACAAACACATAATTAAATAAATAGATAAATAAATAATAAATAATAAATAATTAATAATAACTAATAACTAATAATTAATAATTTATAATTAATAAATAATAATTAATTAATTAATAATTAATTAATTAATAATTAATTAATAAATAACGAATAATGAATAAATAAATAATAATAATACTAAAATAAAAATGAATAATAAACTAATAATAAATAATAAATAAATAATTAATAAATAAATTAAAAATAAATTAATAATTAATGTTTACATAATAACTAAATAATAAATAAATAAATAAATAAATAAATAAATAATAAATAATAGTTAAATAAATAATAATAATTAATTAATAATAAATAAATAAATAAATAATAAATAAATAGATAAACAATTAATTAAATAAATCATAAAATGTTAAGAACCTCTAAAAACCCTAAAAATAACGAAATGACTATAAAATATGACCGAGACTCATTTTACAATGCCACAACCAGTCAAATTGAAGATCATGAAATGAGTTTCGATATGATATGTTGTACAGGCCGAACAAACACCTGGATCGAAAGTTATAACCGTTTGAATTTTAAGAAATTGGTGTCTACAACTAAAATCTCTATTTCGGAGGCCTCATGGGCCTTTCTGACGGAATAAAAAGTGATACAATAGTCAAAGAGTTGGTAAGAGAGCTAAATGATGTAGAGCTCGTCGCAGGCTTCGATTTGATATGTGGTAGAGCCCAAACGAACACCTGGATTAAAAGTTATGGTCATTTGAAGTTCAAGTTCGATTTTCAACTTTTAAATTTTGAATATATTTTTTTCCTTTGATTATCACATGATTTAAATCTCACTTGGTTTTTTCTCATTTGATAAACTTCGATTTGACTGGTTGTGGAGCTGAAATGGACTCTTAGATAGGAAGTTATGGTCATTTGATGCTGAAGTTTGTTCTTATACTTATTGATGATTTTCTTTCAGTTTAAAAATATTATTAACTAATAATTATAAATATTAATTAATTAAAACATTATAAATATATAAAATTATAAATAATAAACTATATTTGACTGTAAATAATAAAAAAAATAAAAAAATAAAAAAATAAAAAAATAAATAATAATAAAAAAATAATAAATAATTTTTTAAAAATTTCTTAAATTTACTTTCTTAAATTTTGTGGTGGTTTTCAAAAAACTGCCTCTATTTCGCGATAGTTTTTTAAAAAACCGCCGTTAAAAAAAATAATTTTTTTCGAATATATTTTAAAAAATATTTAAAAATATTTTTTTAAAAAATTAGCGGCGGTTTTTTCGTGGCAGTTTTTAAAACCGCCGCTAAATTTTTGATCAAAAAAAATTTAGTGGCCATTTTTAAAACCGCCAGGAAAAAACCGCCCCTAAAACACAGTTTTCTTATAGTGTTGAGAGATGAGTAGATCGAATTCGCTGAGGAAAACCGTGGATGTATGAAGCTATAAAACTAGGATTGGATGCCATAGGATCGAAGAAACAAGGTTAGGGATTCCGCGCATGAGAGAAACAAGTTTTCTTTCGCTCGATCAAATAACACTGAAATGTTTCAAAACAAAAATTCATAAAAGATTAAATGATATAACATGTTGTTTATATAATAACTGAAAAGATAGATAAATTTTTATTACTTTATAACATCAATTATATAATAACTGACATAAAAGATCGAATTTAACACATCGGTTATCATATAACATGATAAAGCAATGATATTTTCTTTACCACACCAGTTATTATATATAACTGACATAGAAAAACTGATTTATCAGGTTAGTTATATAATAACTGACATGATAAATCTGAATAATTGTTTTTCCACATCGGTTACCCAATAACTGACGTGAAAAAGCTGACATGATAAATAATTTTTGCATTAGTGACAGTTGAAGATGTAGCTGGAGATCCTGATAGTTGGAATCCTATTTATGGATATATATATATATACTTTTATAGGAGGAGATGTATCATGGATTTCAAGGTCACATAAGTGTGTTGTTTTATCCATGACTGAAGTAGAGTATATTACCATTGTGGGGGCTATCAAAGATATATATTGTGGTTAAATCATTTTCTATAGGAGATTGGATTCATCTAGAAAGAGTACAAGGTTAGTTATGATAGTTAAAGTTCTTTGGAATTGAGAAAGGAGTCCATGTATCATTCTTGGATGAAGCACATCAACATTCTCTATCATTGGATATGCAAGGTAATGGATCGACAAATGTTGTAACTAGTGAAGATCTATATGAAGGAGAACCCAATGGACATGATAAAAAATGGTTTCTTGAGAGATGATGTATTTTTTCAGATGTTCCGGTGGATTGTAGTTGGAGGGGTAGAATTGAAGGATTTTTTTCTGGGTGCTAATTTAAGTGAATGCATCTACCACACAAAAGGTTTTTATGGCATATATTGAATGAGATCAATGGGAATGAATTCATTCCAATACATTGAATATGATTAACATATTTTTCATTAAATAAAAATCATCATGCATGGAAATATAAGGAGGCCTTATGAAGCTTCCGTGGATCATCCAATTTATATCCAAATAGCTCCTTTATATTGTGTCATAGATCCTTGAGAGCTTCAAGTGAGAGAAATAAAGGGAGTAGTGGGTGGGGTAATGATTGTAATCATTGTTCTTAGTAAAATAAAATTACATTATCTTCATATTCCCATTATTAGCGATCAAAGAATCATAATAGGTGATCCAAACACCCCTGATCTACTCATGATACCCTCCATAATAGAGATAACTGGTTCGATAAGGGGCTACTGGGAAAGGGTTGTGTTGAAAAAATACTGTGGAATATGGGTTATTTCTAGTGGCATCAGGAAGGAGGTAGGGATGGGGTCTACAAGTTGGTGCACTGAGATGGTAGCAAAGTTTTACTTAGGAAAGGGCGTAAAGTAGTCAGTACTACTAATTCAAGGAGGCATGGTAAAGATAAGTGATATAGGAGTGACATATTGGGTATAATTGGTGAGGTGGAGGTAGGTGTGTGCTTGTAACACCCCACATTTAATTCATTTAACATGTTGAATAACTTGTTTTACAAGTTACACCGAAAAAAATGAACCATGATATATTTTATTAAGATAAAATATTATAATATAAGACAAATATTAATACATTATGAGAATGAAATATTAAACATCATTATGAAAATTATAAGAGGAAAAAAACACAATTAAATAAAAAGACCACGAACATGAAATCTTCATCCTAATGGTTTGGCTTGAAGATCATACAATCAATTATAACTATAGAATACAATCAATTTTTTTTGAAATATAATAGATATTTTTAGAGAAAAATAAACAAATAGGGTGAATTATTTTTAGTGAAGCATTTAAGGTCATATATAATAATTTAGTATGATTGTTATATATATGATCATTGTATATATGATTGTTGGATATATGGTCATTGGATATGTGGTCACTGGATACATGGTTGTTGGGTATACAACTATCCAATAGGTATATTGAGTATTTTATAGTTAGAAGTAAATAATGTGTTACTCATAAAATATTTTATATATAATTAACATTGAGAAAAATATTTTGGAATAGAATAAAAAATACTAGTTCATTTTTGAAAAATCTATTATTTTAAAGAATTTTTTTTGGTACATAATGATTTTTAAATTAAATTAATAACTTTTAAATAATAATTTAAATAAAATACATTGATAACATTAAATTAATGAATGGTAAAATAAGTAAATAACATCCATTAAATAATTAATGAGTTATAAGGATTTTTATTATATATTAAATATTTTTATTTAAAATATATATTTCTTATATTTGGAGTATAATATTTAATGAAATGTAATTTTTATATATTATAAATGAATCAATGTTCATACAATGATTACTAATTTGTAATAAATAAGAATAAAATAATTTAATTTTTTAAAATATACTTTTCTAATTTTTTTTATTATGCATTAAGAATTTTGATTTTAACTGTAATGTCCCCTAGCTAGAGACCACTAATTGGTGTCTAGGATGAGGTGTTACATAACCTTAGGCATGCATTCCTATATTCGAGAGGTTTCCAACTAGCTACTGGGGTCTAATATGTTTCTATGGGGAGATTATACCCTCATGTTAGAGTACAAGAATAATAAAATAACCAAATGTAATCCATATCCACAATTAAAGTACACATAATCAATAAAACAATAATGTATAACAAATTTAATGCAAAATAGTACAATCATACATCCTAAATGATATCCCACCAGGCAGATCACATATATAAAAAAACAATAAAATAAAATAGGCTCTACTACTATCCTAGAGCTTCATCATATCCCAGTCTCCAGATTCCATTTGAGATATCTTGCTTGATCATGTAGCATTGACATCTTCCCTATATGAACCAGAAATTATGAAGGTCTTCTTATGTACCAAAGTGAAAGGGACACCAGAGTAGGGTTTGAGTAAAATTTATTAGGCCACCACCAATGGAGTACCTAACATAACTAGTAAATATAATGTATGCACATATGATTAGCTCAAAAAATAGTGTGAAGTATAAATAAAATATCCATCGTTGATCCTCAAGTTCTAAGAGGACACCCATGATTGACCATACCTGATTCTACCAGTTCTATAGTGACTCTGAGCATGTCCCATCAACCCCCCAGAGGTACTAAACCCTTCCCTAGAACCACTTTGGAATATCACCTTATGAGACTAAGTATTTCCTCAGAATGATTACCTAAATTTCATACATGCTTCAGTCAGTGTCGAATGACTATAAGCATAAAACATACCCTTATGGGGAACCATGTAAAACCCTAGAACCAAATATAAATACATAAACCTATGGAAAATTAGCTCACCCCAGTACCATATAAGTATTATACACCCTAAGGAAACATAGATCTCCTTAGAAGCGTATAAAAAACATACACTTGGTGGTAACTTAGAACCCCCCAGAACCATGACATACACCCAGGAAGTCACACCCCACCCAATAGTGGGACCAAACCACCATTACCTAGGGGTCTCATCTCTCCCTTGGTACCTGACCCCTCATTCACATAACACATACACCCAGGTGAAACTCATCTCACCCAAAACCAGAAAAGTGAATATACACCTGAGGGTAACACAACTCACTCTGGAATCATATCACATACACCTAGGGGGTCACACCCCACCCTAGAGTGGTACTAGGACTACATTAATCAAGGAACATACCATCCCCAGTGACTGAACCCTCATTCTTATATCACAAATATATATATATATATATATATATATATATATATATATATATATATATATATATCACAAATACCTAGGGTACATCCTCCCCAGAGTCTCATGTTAGACCATATAGATTGGCAACCTTTTCGAACCTGTATGTAATGTACTAACTTTTCGTCGGAGGTATGGAACCCTTTAAATTTTTGGATTAAATTTTACTTTTTTATCCTTAAGTACCCAAGATATTGAGGAGCATTTTGGGAGTGTTAGAAGCCTGTTCGAAGCCCAGAGACCTAAATTTTGGAGAAAACAGGTGGGAAACATGGTTTTTTTAAATCATGTGGGGTGTTATAGAGGTCTACAGAGGGGTGCATAGGCTACACACTAGCTGTGCACAATTTATCCAAACCGCGTACCCAGCCTTCATGCTTAGTGACACTTAGACAGTGGGTGTGCATGGTTGGTAAACGGTTTATCCAAACCATGAGCCCCATAAAAATTGGTTGAAATTACAATTTTACCCCTTCCTCTGTAAGGGTATACCCTTACATGACAAGACTCTAGAGTCACTATTGTGATTTCCCTAGAGTACTACCCATATAAGGTAGAAGAAATATCTTTAACCCTGAACCCGGATGTAAGGGTCACGTCGCAATTACATGACATGCCAATTGCAACTTATAAATCTTATGAATTTATAACTTAGAAATGGTGACTCATCTAACTAGATCATGATACATATATACATATGAATGAGTAAAAACTTAAATTAATTTAAACTCTTAAATAAAATGGTTACCTTTAAATGAGGATTCAAATAGAAATATAAATGGTGTTTTCCTCTATACCTTGAAATTGACACTCCATATACCGGGACCTCTATTATATAATGCCAGAACTTGTACCTAATCTAACTATAGAAGTGTGTAGTAGGGGGTGTATCTTATGCTTCCTTTATGATCTTCTTTATCACCTAGACCTGGCTTTAGGAGCACGCAGAGGGGTGTGAATCTTATATAAGAAGGTGTGTACCTATATTATTCTATTATTTGTGATTCTATCTACTATTGAATATTATATAATGTGTCCATTTAGAAATTGTAGGGCTATTCCCCGAAAATATCCTGAAGTTATTCCCCAAGAGGGTGGCAATGACCATGCTCCGGAGGTGGTGGGACCTAAGCCACCTATAATAACACCTGTATTTACAATTAAGGAACCTCCCACTATTCCTGATTTGGGAATCAATTTCTATTTCGAGAGGGTTTTATGCAATTAGTACAATCTAAAAAGGGATCCCTACAACCTACTGCTACTATGAAAGAGTTGATGTGAGAGTTCTAGCAATAGCACCCTCCCACCTTTTTGGGAGAAGGTGTCCCTCAAGCTTTTGAGTCATGGCTAAAGGCCATGTTATCCATTTTATAGAATCTGGAGACACCTACAGAGATGAGGGTCAAACTTGAAACCTATATGATTCCTGATTCTTCTATGTGAGGGTGGGATGTTATCATCCAATCTGATCAACAATAGGGTATGGTCTAGGCATACATTTAGATAATCTTCTATGATTACTTTTTCCCTCATACGCTAATATAAAAATTCACTAGGGAGTTTGTGCACCTAAAGAAGAGTGATATGTCTATAATGGATTATTCAGCTCATTTCAATGAGTTTCATCACTTTGCATTGACACTTTCTAGTGAAGAGTTGATGACAATGATACACTTTGAGGATGGGATTATGCATTCCATGCAATCACTGGTGAATATATTTTGATTGACCACTATTTCCAAAATAGTGAACCAGTTCGTTATCATTGAGTGGAATCTAAGGGAAGATGAAGGTGTAGGCCAGGGAAGTTCAACATCAAGATAGGGAAGTGGTTCGCCTAGCGACATGAAATGTCACATTGAGTCTATACACGATGAAAAAACCGGTCATATGAGACGTACTAATAGCTACATGGCGTGTCAACACTATGGTAGACTGAACCATAAGAATCCCCAGTGTACCAAAGACTCTATTGAGTGATGAGATTATGGAAATATGAGACATATGAAACATTTTTATAGAAATTTTCATCCAGTTCCTAGTGATAAGTGATATGTACCGACTTCATATTCAGGTGTAGGATCAGAAGCTTAATATCAGGCAGGGATATAGACTATTACTAGCTGATCAGGCAGAGGAGGGGGATAGATCTGAGGTATCCATGCTTTAGATATACAATGCTTCCAGATTGGACTTGCCTAGGGTAGTTAGGTTACATCTCAGGTTCATGGATTTGGCCATATCTATCCATTGAATCCTATCCATGATGAGAAAACTCTTGAGCCTTATACAGTTTGAAACACTATTATAGTAGCCTATATATTATTATCTGCATTATTTGAAATAGGTGCTTAAAAACATTTTATATCTATGGTAATTATGGAAATTATGGGCCTTGAGATTGAGTACTAATATGGTGTGATGACTCTCGACACACTGTTGGGGATCTGATCCAAGAGTGTATGCTAGTGTAGAGAATTCCCCCTTGATATAGACAACCACTGTTTCATATGGAACCTCTTCTTCTTCGAGATGACAGGTTTTGAAATCATTCTCAGGATGTACTGGTTGATTCCTTATCATGTCATGTTGATTTTTATCACCGGAGGGTGTCTTTCACCTCACCTGAGGGTGGTACTTATATTTATTAGGAAGAATGATATTTCTAGGCGAGTCGAGTTGGATCAAAGCATCATGGGATGGGTGGAATTACATCCCATATTTCTAGAATTTTTATGAGCGATCAGGGAACATGACGTATAGATTTCACTCCTATAGTGGATCATTTAAAAAACCTCTTCCCTAATGATTTTTTATATATTTCCTCCTGTGAGAGAGGCAGAGTTCATTATTGATATAGTTCCAGGATTATCAAAAGTGTCCATTCTTATTTAAGATATAACACCTAATGAGCTGTAGGTACTAAAAAATAATATATATGACTTAGAGTATAAGGGTTTTATATAACCTAGTACCTCACCATGGGGTTCACTTGTCCTTTTTTTCAAGAAGGAAGGCGATACCCTTAGGCTTTGTGTGGATTACTATTGGTTGAATTAGCTTACAGTCAAGAATCAGTATCCACTACCTCGTATAAATGACCTCTTTGACTACCTATGAGGAGTGAGGGGTTTCTCTATGATCGATTTGAGGTTGGGCTACTATCATGTGTATGTTAGACCATAAAATACACCACATACATCATTCCATAGAAAATATATCTTGTATGAGTATTTGGACATTCCATTTGGTCTCACGAATATACCCACCATTTTCATGGATTTGATGAATTAGGTTTTCCAACCGTATCTGGATTCATTTGTGGTTGTCTTCATGGAATACATTTTGGTGTATTCTCATATGAAACACGACCATTCCAAACATCTTGAGATCATTATGAATACACTGAGAGAGAACTAGCTGTATGCCAATCTCACTAAATGCCACTTTTGAATTGACAGGGTTCATTTTCTGGGTCACATCATCTCATAGTAAGGAGTACCCATTGAAGTAGAGAAGGTGAGCGATTTGGTTTTTGGGGAGCACCCTAAGATCATCATTTCCATACGAAGTTTCTTTGGGATGGCTGGATACTATAGTCATTTTATATAGTATTTATCAAAACTTGTATCACCTCTTATAATCCTGACTAAAAAGGTCATCAAGTTTACATGCTCTAAAGCATGTGAAGATCCTTTTAGGTGCTAAAAGGATAGTTGACTTTAGCACTGATCACGATTTTTATAAATATAGGAATAAGATATACTATTTATTATGATGCATCATACATTGGGCTGAGAAAAGTTCTAATGAAGGGAGATTGGGTCATGGCATATGGGTCTCAAAAGTTGAGGCATCATGATTAGAATTACATGATTTAAAATCTTGATCTAGCAGCTTTGGTTCATTCCTTGCATTTATGGAGGCATTACTTATTGGGAGAGAATTATTTGGTGTACACGGACCACAAAATCCTCAAGTATATATGTTTCACAATGTGACTTAAATCCCATTTAGAGGAGGTGGGTTGAATACCTATAGTCCTTTGATTTTGAGCTTGCCTATATGCTTAGAAATGGAAATGTGGTAGCTAACACACTAAGCCCAAAGACTCAGAAACATGACATTCTAGAGGCTAGTAGTGAGTGGTAGTTGATGACCCTATTTTTTGAGATGCATCTGAAGTTTGAGGAGGATCATGGGTAGCCTGTCTTGCCAACCTTGACAGTGACATCTTATCTTCTAGATAAATAAAAGTTATGACATCTTTCTGATCCCAAGGGCGTGATCTTTGGAGAGATTGTCTTAGGTGAGGACCCACAAATTGATTAGGTTGTTAAAAAGGATAAGATTTTAAAAATTCATGGGTGTGTCTGGGTGTCTACAAACATATATGAAGAATTGATCACTACTGGAAATTCAGGCTATAGCCACGGTTTGAGGAACTGTGGCTAAGTTTGGCATGTCTATAGGCCTAGACCTATAGCCACGGTTCCAAACCATGGCTCTAGATCTATATCCACGGTTCAAACTGTGGCTATAGGTATACAACCATGGTTCAAACTTTGGTAATATCACTATATCCACAATTCTAAACCATTGCTATACAAGAGGACAAGCACACTTTATTGCCATGGTTTAAAACCGCAACATTAGACCTATATCCACAGTTAAAAACCATGGCAACTAATCAATATCCATGGTTTAAAATAGTGGCTATAGGGTCTGAAAATCCATAAAAAAATACCCCCCAACCCCACTGCACAACCCCCACCCCTTACAACCCCCACCCCCCTGTAAAGCCCCCTTAGACATCCCCCCCACCCCCCACCCCCACCCCCCACCCCCCACCCCCCACCCCCACCCCCCACCCCCACCCCCCACCCCCACCCCCCACTCCCCTTGCAGTAGACAACTCCCCCCGCAACCCCCCTCCCCTTGCAAAGACCCCCCTGGACAACCACCTCCCCTGTAAATCCCTTCCTGGACAGCCCCCCTCCCCCCCAAAAAAATAGCCCCCACCCTCTCCCTTGCACATCCCACCCCCCTGCAACCCCCTCCCCCCTACAAAGCCTCCCCTGGATAACACCCCTCCCCCCTACAAAGCCTCCCCTAGACAACCCTCCCCCCTGCAAGGCCTCCCCTAGACAACCCACCTCCTCCCCCTGCAAAGCCCCCTCTGGAAATCCCCCCCAATTTAATAATAGTTTAATCATATTATGCCAACATGGGAGATTGATGAGTGGTTGTACAAAGTTCAATTCATAATGATATTTAAGTTACAGTGGAGATGAATAGAACTATGGTTCCCAAAAATTGTTATGTACTGATTGATGTTGAATGAAGAGATATATGATGTCATTACAACAATCAATATGTGTAGTTAAGAAGTTATTCTGAATAGAATGAAGAAATCATCTAATGTGGTAGCCCACCCCCTATTGGTATTATATCAATACAATGTTTCTTATCCTTTTAATCAATCTCTTTGTTAGGATGAGACCTAACAAATTGGTTCCATTGTTAAGAGAATATGTCCATTGCGAACTCAATGAGGTAGAACTGTTTGGAAAGGTGGATGTTCGTTTGACATGCCAAATAAATTGACGCATGATAGGGAGAAATGAACACCAAGATCCATTTGGTTGAGTTTTACGATCACAAAAGGGAGGTGATATGTGTGATAAAATTTCCACTTGAAAAAAGGTGAATACAGTACAAGAAATTCTCTCTTTCTTGTACCTACATTTTGCTATGCGGGAACTGGAGCACGGACTCACCTGGAGGCACCATCAGCTGGGGAGGATGTGACCATCCTCCTCCAATGAGTGCTACATGAGATGAGGGAATTATGGAAGGAATTTCATCTAGAACAGCCAAAAACAAACATTGAATTTCCATCACAACAGGCTGATCCAGTTCAGACGACATGTGCAGAGGATGAGGATGATCTGGTTTGGATGACATGTGAAGAGGATGAGGGAAAAGAAGAATTACCGAACAAAGATTATGTGATACATGTACAATAAAATATACTAGACAATTACAAACCAATGTTTTCAGTTGAATTGAGCCTTTGTACCACCTACTATGCACGTTTTGTGGAAATATGGATGAGAGGCAGCGCTGAGAGGAGATATAGTTTAGGAATGAGGAAATACGAAAAATTATAGAGCTAACCATTCAATGTTTCTCTAAGGAGGAGTAACCAGAATCTTGTCCAGAATGGCTTGAAAAGCCTCCCATTGCGAATGTTGTGAGGATAAAAGTTATGTGAGATGTGCAGAGAAGGTGGGGAACAGAGGTGAACAACTCACTTTCTACTATGTGTAAAAGACAATCAACTACATACCACTTATTTGAGATGAGAAGAATATATAAAGGAGAAAGTTAATTTAGATCAGGAAGCTCATATTCCAATAGTTGAACCTTATTTTCTGAAGGAATTCATTTATACTGGTAGAGATTTTGTTAGTGTGATAGCTATGCAAACATGGGAGTTGGGTATAGTGTTGTTGAAACATAAAATTTTTCTACCGAAGAAAGGCCCTTGGAAAGAGGCTTCAGAAGCACAATAATGATTTCCTATGGAAGTGGAGATTGTTGAGTGTGGAAACAATAAAGAAACAAAAATCAGTATATCCAAGATGCGTGGATTAATATCAAGTTCAATATTCATCACATGAAACAAAAATCTCTAGTAAATAATGACTCCAGTTTTCTGAACAAAAAAGTTATTTGGACACCGGTTGGAGAAGTCTTGGACAACACATTAATGATATTTGTGTACTGATCTATCATCTGTTCAAAGATTTTAATTTTAAAAATAGCATCAAGGGGTACATTATGGACTGTTCAACAGATTATGGACTAGACATGCTTCAACTACTACTTAGTTGTCCTTCACTTGGTTCGAAGTAGGAACTAGTTATGTGCTACCTCATGTTTACATTTTTTGAGTGTGTCTTCCATATAAAGACTATAAAAATTTGTGTATACACTTTAAGTTTGGATGAACTAAGGGCTGTTACATAAGACTTCACTCCTAACAGGCCTCGAGATGGTGGCTCTGGGTCAGTTTATAAGGGCATTTTGGAATAGGATTCATTTAATAAAATTTTTAGTTGGTAGAGGAGCAGAAAATTTTGGTTTGTCCACAAGGAACCATCTAAAATTTGTGATAGTATCCACATTCATGAAGATTAATCAAGAGCTTTTTGTGTCAAAGTGGAGAATATTGGTGTCATTTCTTGTGTGGATGACAACATTCACTCATTGCTGAATTCCCAAATTTGATGTTGTCTTCAAGGTGTGTTGTCTTCAAAGGGGAAGGGGGCTTTCCATTCAAAGAGAGGAACCATCTGATTTGGCTGGTTTCTAGTGCTCAAGAGGCTGAGCCATGACTTGTGCAGCTGCTTAGTTTTATGGGAGGAAATTTCCCTAATCCACAGAATCTTTTAACTATTTTTTCTGGATGTGTTAAAGTTCAAAAAGAAATGGGGAATGCGTGACCACGGCGTGACCGCGTTGGACCTGTCCAGCAACATCCACGGGGCGACATCTTCTGGTCAGGAGAGAAGGGAGCAGGAGGAGGTGGGGCAACATTCCAGTCGTCGCCCCGCCGACAGAAATTGTGATTAGTCAGTCTCAACATTGATCACAAGAATAATGGAATATTATCACTGGGAACTGCTGTGGGGTGTCATTTTGGAGCATGGCCAAATTACAGCGTGACCACGGCGTGACCACAGCATGACCGCGGTGTGACCACGGCGTGACTGTGGCGTGACCGTGACGTGTTGGCCCGGTCCAGCAACATCCGCGGGGTAGCATCTTCTGGCCAGGAGCGAAGGGAGCGAGAGGAGGCGGGGAAACATTCCAGTCATCAGCCCACCAGTAGAAATTGTGATTAGTCAGTCTCAACATTGATCACAAGACTCATGAAATACTATCATTGCGAACCACCGTAGGGTGTCATCCTGGAGCAGGGCCAACTCACGGTGTGACCGCGACGTGATCGCGGCGTGATCGCGGCGTGACCGCGGCGTGACCGCGGATTGACCGCGGCGTGACTGCGGCCTGACCACGGCGTGACCGCGGCATGACCGCGGCGTGACCGCGGCGTGACCGCGGCGTGACCGCGGCGTGACCGCGGCATAACCACAGCGTGACCGCGGCGTGACTGCGGCGTGTTTTCCTGGTCCAGCGACATTCGCGGGGCAACATCTTCCGGCCAAGAGCGAAGGGAGCGGGAGGAGGCGGGGCAAATAAACTCTAGATGTTTCTTAGACAGGTCAAGCTCTACAAACAAAAAATAATGAATGAGATGTTTCCCTTTAAGCATCTTCTGATCGACCTAAAATATTTCCAAGAATGTTGCTGCAAATAGTAAGAAAAGAAGGATTTTAAAATGGAAGATTCAATTTGATAATATAAATCCATTGGGATGAAAACCGAGAGTCACTCCTAGAGTGAACAATTAGGTTCCACTGGTAGAGGAAACATGGTTAACAATTGAAAGAACATGAATATTTGGACAAAGACAAATCCAGATCCACCACTTAATGCAACCTGAGAAAGAATCGATGAGAACTTAGTTCAGTAAACCTATGGAGGATCAATTCTTCTATTAGGGAAGTAAAGAATTAGAAAATTTGAGGGAATAATGTTCGACTGCTGGAAAACATTTGAAAAATAATGAAACATTCAGGTTAACCTGAATACTAGTGATCAATATTGAAAGAAGTGATTTCAAAATTGATGCATGTCGAACCCCAGGAAAAAAGACGTAGAAGAAGAAGGTAAATGAGACTTCAAGGTACCGAATAATAGATAAGGTGAAGGATGGGAAACTATGAAGGGAAGGAGTAGGCCCGAAGGCAGCTCCATACCCCTGAAACCTCAAGTCACCAGTGATGCTTAGTAATGTTTCTCATGGATGAGAAATCATATAGTGGATAGTTTGTAATGACTATGGATTTCTTTTTTGGGTTCTTAAAATTTAATTTTGGTGATTTCTAATTAAAATTATTAAGTTTTAATTGAAATTTTATGTTTCAGGTGGATGGATTTAGTAAAGGGGGGAAGAAGTATGTGGTGTTCCTAAAAAGCAGTAGATGGGGCCACCCGTTAGCTATTATAAAGCACCATGAACATATTAATAGTGATAGTGGGGGAGAGTTAGCTCTAGACTAACTACTAGATGGTTGATGGTTGGAACCAAAAAGTTTGTGGCCATTGGTCGATTGGTGGTTTTCCACTGGGTAATCAGTGCCTTCCTTGACCTTGTTTTTCATAAGGGCAATTTATGTCATTTTTATCATAGATTTTGGAGGTGGATTAGAATGGAATTGAAGTATATGTTCCACTTAGTTTCAAATAGGATGATATGGATGGCATGAGAGGATGTTTTCTCAGAAGATTTAAAGAAATGAATGCTAATATGTGATGACTAGAGGATTGGATGACCCCTGATATACCTAATTCGATGAGGTTTGGAGATCTAGAAATGTGTAGGAATACCTAGAGGAATTAATACCCCATGGGATCAGGAAAATCACAGGTTACATAACATGTAATCTGACATTACTGGTACTGTGGGACCCCTGGGCTGTGGAACTGGGCTTTTGGTTGGATTTAAATATCACATGCCATGTGACATGGTCACACAACATGGGACCCATCTTAAAAGTCTAATGACACTTAGAGAGTGTCTTGGTTCAAACAACCATTTTAATAAAAAGAGGGAAACCCCCTACAGGGATATAAAAAGGGTCAAGTACGATGTGTGCTTTATTACTAACAACGACATCAAGTACAAGGAAAACATCAATGCAATAATGTTAATAAAGGTATACCACTGTGAGTTTTTGCAGACAGCGCACCTCCGTTGGAGGGGTTTTATTACAAAACCATGACTTATTTATCAAACGAAACAATTATCTTAACTAACACTTATTTAAGAATTTTAATTTAATATAAACATGCAGAATTAAGAAGACAACTAAATGAAATTTAAAACATTCTTGAATTAAATAGGCTAGGAGAGGGACCCTACCTCAACCTCAAGGCGCGTTTGCTTTTGACGACGACAACTCGAATATTCCTTTTTTACGCTTGCATGAATATGCAACTTCACATATATATAAGGACACCTAGCCCCTATGTACATATTTGCATGGCCAAATACACGCAAGGGGGTCCTTAGATATATATATTCATACTTGCATATACCCCTTTACACTTACACATGTATGCATTTTTCATATCCATATATAAGCACACCTATCCCCAATATATATATTCATACTGCCATGAGTGAATATATATAAAGGGGGAACTTATATATGTATATTCCTACCTATTCACACACATGTAAGCCTTCTTCAATGGCGACTCGAATCCACATCAATGAATTCCAAAACACACTGCAAAAATATAAGGAACCCAACAATCACAAATGCCCTAATTAAAATTGGGCCAAAGAATAAAAACAGAATAAACCTTACCCAAATCCGATGTTAAACTCATTTTCATCGATGGTGGTGGATAGAACCAACCTCATTATAAGAAACCACCTATAAGAAAATAGTGAAAAAAAGAGATATAACGACTTCTTATATATATGTGATCAGTGTGTCAACTGTACATGATAAATGATACATGAATCCATAACCAATAATGAACAAATAATATTTCTGACTGTGAACCTCAGTTCAAGCCATGAAATTCCCAAGGGTAGGGATTCATGGTGTGAAACCCCTGTTCACACCGTGAATCATGCCTAGGTGGATTTATTTTAATATGTTAAATTCTATCTTTTTCTGGGTCAAGTGTTTCAAAATGATGTTACTGGAGAAAGTATCAAGTTTTCAAAGCTGGTTGTTTGTGTTTAATGAAATTAAAACAAAGATTTTCTTTAGGTTTTAGATTTTTATGAGAATGCTCGGTTTATGTTTTCTCAAAATGAGGACACTATCATCTCTAAAGTGAAGGAAATTCCATATTCTACTATTGAGTTGGCTGAAACTTTCTACTAGTCCACATTGAAGGCTTAGGGAAATCATGTAAAATAGGTGAAAATGTCATTATAAAGAGCCACAACCAATTTGAATAGCATATACACATTATATAATAATGAAAACAAGTTTTTAAAATACTTGAGAAATTATAGAATTCAAATTAAAGGGTTAGGCAAAGGAAACTTACCTCAACCTCAAGGCGCTGCTTTTAACGACAACTCAAATCTTCCTTTTTTTCCACTTGCATGCATATGCAACTTCACATATATATAAGGACACCTAGCCCCTATGTACATATTTTCATGGCCAAATATGCACAAGGGGATCCTTAGATATATGTTTATACTTGCATATACCCCTTTACACTTACACATGTATGTATTTTTCATATCTATATATAAGCACACCTAGCCCCAATATATATATTCATACTACCATGAGTGAATATATATAAAGGGGGAACTTATATATTTATATGCCTACCTATGCATGTAAGCCTTCGTCAATGGTAACTCGAATCCACCTCAACGAGATCCAAAAAGCACTACAAAAATATAAAGAACCCAAAAATCAAAAAAGCCCTAATTAAAATTTGGCCAAAGAATAAAAACGAAATAAATCTTACCCAAATCCAATGTTGAACTCACTATCATCGATGGTGGTGGATAGAACCAGCCTCATCATAAGAAACCACCTGCAAGAAAATAGTGGGAAAAGAAATGAGATATAACAACTTCTTATATATATGTGATCAGTGATGATAAATGATACATGAATCCATTACCATTATATATTCTATAATTCCTTTTTATTATTGCCACAATATCATCATTTAGTCACTCCCATTGGACTGATAATTTATGGTGGTCATGTCAACACAAAACAGCTATAAACACACATTGTTAATCATAATATCAATAATAATTGCATCAGTACATGCATAAACAATAGAAATAACACATCCATGAAGCATACCCCACCCCCCATCTGAATTGGAAGCATGTATTGAGAAGAATACAAAACTCATGAAGGAGAAGTGGCTACTAATGAAATTATTTGAAAATATGATCGAAGGAAAGGAGTATATCAAGTGGGAAGCTACTTAAATTAATGAAATAAAAAAATTCAAATTGAATGCGGTTGATGAGGATAAGATAGTGAGTAACCTTGAAGAGAAACTTTCTTTGAGAGAATAAGTACTAAGAAATGCACAATCAAAGTATCTTGAAGTTTAGAATGATTTGAAGAAGATAAGAGAAACAAGGTAGTTAAGGTTTCTGGTGAAAAGAAGGGTCCAAAAAGGCAGGTTAATTCATCTCCTAATAAATCTCAAAATAAACATGTTGCCTCTAATAATGCAGGTACTAAAACCAAATCTGGACTAGTTTGGACCAGAAAGACTAATGGGAAACCCTTTTTGAATCAAAATAAGAGAACGATATCTCGAGAAGATTACTTCTGTATAAGTGAAGACATACATGGTTTGTGGCATGACATCGAAAACAATATTGCGGAACAAGTAATATGGATGGATATAGTACCAACAATTGCTTAATCAGGTTACTGGTATAAGAAAAATCCCTAAAGAAGATAAATATTACATTATGTGATGCATGTGCCTTTAAGGTTTATGAAAAGAAGAACATCTCACATAAATAAGTTGAAAGTGAATAACTCCATGCTCTAAAAAGAAAAAAAAATCTCGAATAAAAATGTGCAATCATTAAGAAAGGGGAAACTTGGTTGAGAAAACATTCTCAACCTTGTTGTTCACACTAAGTAACAAATAGTAACACCTTATTCTATTTCATATTGTATTTATGTGCTAACCATGAATGGAATTGAAGGTGATGCTAGATCTCAAAGAGAACTCAAGAAATTGTACACGCTATAAAATCTAGAATGTTACTTCAAGTAATCCATTTTAGTGAATTCTCAATATGGTATATCCTAAAATCTATCTATAGAAGATATTCACATTGATGAAGATAATTTACAGTTTCTCCTTATGGGGGAGAAAGGTGCATAAAACCTTGAGAAGCTACCATAACCTATTAAAATCATGTAAATCAGAATTCTAGACGGTGCTCTGAAAAGATTAATTGAAATGGTATGGATCCATATTCTATCATTCTTGAGTGAGAAAATCAAATCCTAACATTAAGTGGGAGATGCTGATTCATATTCTCTCATTATTCAAACTAGCATCACACTAGCTCATCATCTCAAATTACTTCCATCTTTGGAGTAGATCATAAATACTATCCAAGATATCACTATATCACAAAAATAATCTTCTTCCACAAACAAAGTCTTCAACTAATTATAAAGAAACACTTCAAACTTGGTCTCTATTTTTATTCTCACTTACCAATTCTTCAAAACTTATTCACTGGCTTCTCAAACTCAAAGGGAAGCTTCCTCTTATCTTTATTCTTCTCTTTATCTTCTTCATCAAAACTAGGTAGGTTGTAACTCATCATCACTGTCTCAACACACTCTTCGTATTAATTTATATAGTATGTAGTGGATCATGATTCTTATTATTCAAAATCCTCAACTCACTCAACCAACTCTTCTACAACACTATTGGCTCCTCTCACTGCTCACTTGGCACACCCAACACATAACACCATTTTTTTTGTTTATTAGTTTTTTATACTATCAATATCTTTGTTACCTCAAGTAGAAAAATATATTTTTAAACCCATTCCCACTATACTATAATCCGAAACAAATCGGGTATAACTTGGAACACCAACTATATCTTCTCATGAAACTATTTTAACCCATTTGATTTGTTGTTTGATTTCTTTAATGGTTATCTCTACTAGGTTTCCACAAATACCCTTTCTTTTTATTTTTATTCTTTTCTTGTCCAATTATGTCTCCCAGTGAGATCAATTATTTCTTCATCTCAAAATACTCTTTATACAACAACTTCATATTAATCTTATTGGCTATTTCAAAATGTAGTATCAGTAAGTAGATAGGATCTCCTCATTTTGGCTTTGATGCAATTGTAATTTCAAAATAATAATTATTTTTAGTCATAGCCTGGCATCACTTCCAGATCATCTCTTCATCCTTCTTCTCAATAATGAATCACTAGTTCTTTTGTGATCTATTTATCATTGGACTTTAGCATATGAATCCTCTGAATTCTTCACTTCCATATTTAAGAGACTTATAATATCTCTCATTTCAGGCTTGAGTTAATTCTTAGCCTCACATCACATGTTCTCCCTACCCATCAGTTGTCCCATTCTCACCTAAAACTCAAAAAGGTAATTAACCTAAATCTGGGAGGAGAGGGGGGAGGTGAAAGATATGGCAAGAACACATTTTTCATGCATCATCATGTGTTAAAATCAAATATATGACATCCCATTTAAATTGAGTTTGGTAAAAATTATTGAAAAGAACTTCTAGCACTTATCACCTGTGATACATGATTCTGTATAAGTATTTCTATATTACTTACTGAAAAATATTTTTGCATCACTTATTTAAGGCTCTATTTGAGAAAAAATCTGAAACTATTTACAACACTTATTTCTTGTGATTAAAAGTTTGAGAAATAGAAAAAACACAACTTATTTTTTTAAACTACTTATCATAAGTGGCGTGTTGTAATCACTCTATCATGCAACCTTAACTAAGCATACAAGATGCACCCTTCTTCATGAATAACACACCATATATAAGGGATGATGATGATACCCACCAAATAGTTGACTAAAATTCAAGGGCAGGGTTAAGTAATACTTGAATATATTTATTTACCCTAAACCCCACCCCAAAGAATCATACATTAGGTTTGATTTATTCCTTTATGGTTTAGTGAATATATCTTGTTCAAATACTGATCAAAGATGAGAATAAAATGCTTTCGTAACATTATTTGATCTTAAGGAAATTGCAAGTTCAGGGATTCTGTATGTACTCACCAGTAATTATCACATCCTCAAATTTGATTGAATGGATAAAGCTTGTTAACCTCTCTATGGGAAGCTCTCTCCCACTTCCATATGATGGTAATGGTGCAATTAAAGGCCAACTCCTTGCAGCCTTTAGCATCAAGAGACCAGGAAATTTAGAAGACAATGAGCATGAAATTATTTGTTCATCGGGACTTAAATGAATGTTCTCATAAATACCATTCACAATAATCAAATAAATGGAACTATAGATCATTTTCATGAGAGAAAAATTTGGACCCATGATAATCAGAATCAGTGAGTACGTTTCACATTGATTAATTAATGAATAATGAATCACTTTCATTGGTCTGAAATTAGAATATATCATAGAAATATTTGTTATGATGAGCTGTTGCAACAAAAAGGTATTGATATATGTGATCAGTAATACTAGAAAAAAGGGGAATTCACCAACATAAGAGGTTTTTATTGGTGAAAAATATGCTCAGTGTATAAATATAGTAATATGATCAATAACCAATCTAAATAAAAAATGCAATAATGTTCTTCTTCTCAATATGTATACACAACGCAGTAAGAGAATTATTGACCTATGTGTAAACAAAATACAATAAGGTTTAATTCAGTAGACTTACCCATTCAAACCCTAGGAATTGAATAGCAGTGTGAGTAACACTGGAAAAGAAATACCTATACAGAAAAACATGAACATAGTTATGCATATGAAATAAATGTATTTTTAGCAATTGAAACGTTTGTAGTAGGGGGAAGAACCTTGAAAATCACCATCGACTGTAGATTTATGGCCGAATGATCACTAGAGATAGTATGAATTTCTTTGAAAAGCAGCTGTCGTGAAGGAGTAACCACAACAATCTTCACATAAAGTGTAGGAGTCGACTCGCATGGATCCTGCTCGTGGAAGGTGTCGGTTCGGCCAATGAACCGATTGGAGGAGGAATGCCAGATGAAGGTAGCGGAGGAGAGGGACGCGCGATGAAGGGGATGAGAGGGATCGCGCGAGGGATGGAGGAACCAAATGGAGAATTCAGCGAGGATTGGCGAGGGAGAATCGATCGGTCGGTGAAGAGGGAGGAGGGTTTTGAGGGTGGGAGATGAGTCGCGACGAGGGAGGGGATTGCGGGTGGGAGATGAGATGAGTCGCGATGAGGGAGTGGATTATAGGTGGGAGATGAGATGAGTCGTGATGAGGGAGGGTATTGTGGGTGGGAGATGAGTCACGACAAGGGAGATGAGTGGAGATGAGTCGCGACGAGGGAGATGAGTCACGACGAGGGAGGAATCATTGTTTCCACAGGATCTTTTTTATCGTGGATTTATCTATTCTAAAACCACGGTTTTCTAATAATCGTGGCTATATCTTAACCTATATCCACAGAGCAACTAAACTGTGGCTATAGGTCTGTGGCTATATGTTATTTTTCTAGTAGTGGATATAAGAGTCTCATGCCTCTGTTTGGGCAGTACTCCCTAGAATCACTAAGATGTAATGAGATATACACCTCCAGTGTTGGTGGTCGGATATGAAGAGGTATATTGTAGGTTTTATTACACAGTTTTCCACCTATCAGCAGGTGAAGGTGGAGAATTAATAGTCTACTAGAATTTTATAGCCGCTATCTATTCCAGAATGAAAATAGGATGACATCACTATGAATTTTGTGATGGTCTTGCTAATATCCCCTCAAGGAAGCAATGTTGTATGGGTGATCATCCATAGGTTGACCAAGGTTTCTCAATTTATACCTATGAAAGAGACATTTTAAATAGGTGATCTTAGGAGGATTTATATTCATGAGGTTATGAACCTTTATGGCATTCCCCATTTTATTATATCTGATTGGGATACTCAGTTTACATCATGATTTTTGAAGGGGTTCTAGAAGGAACTGGGTTCATAGATGCTTCTAAGTACAACATATCACCCTCAGACTAATAGTTTGATCAAGAATACAATACGGGTGCTATAGGACCTGATCTGAGTACGAGTCCTTGATTTTATAGGTTCTTGGGAGAAAAACCTACCACTCCCAAAATTTTCTTATAATAATAACTTTCAGGAAACTATACATATAGATCTATACGAGGACCTATATAGTAGGATATTTCATTCACCCCAGTGCTAGTTAGAGGTAGGTGGCAAAAACTTCTAGGACCTCATCTTTTTTAGGAGAATTTAGAGTAAGTTCAACTTATCAAGAAGCATATGGTTATATCCAAATCTAGGTAGAAGTCTTATACTGATTGTCTCTACTATCCTCTGGAGTTTGAAGTGGTACAACGGGTCATTATATGAGTTTCACCCAGATTGGGTCATTGACGGATTCAGAGATAGGGAAATCTATCACATTGTTATGTTTGGAATTTCGAGATATTATAGAGAGTTGAACCGATAGCCTATTGGTTATCCTTACCTCAAAGGTACTGATCCATGCATTAAATCTTCAATGTATCGTAGTATCACTATAATTATTTCAACTCCTCTCATTCATTTAAACATGAGGATATTGAGTTGGAGGAAGATTCTTCTTTTGAGGACCATCCTATTTGTATCATTGATCCGATCATGAATGATCTATGAGGTATATCGGTTCCTCTAGTCCAAGTTCTATGGTAGTATGTCCATGTACAAGATGATTTCTAGTAGAAAGAGGCTAATGTACCTGATTTGATTTTTCTCTTGATCCTCAGACTAAAATTTGTACTTCCTTGAAGCTCAACTCTCTTCTGAAACTCAAAGATAACATGTGAAAAAAATTTTTCAAAACCATGAATACTAAGTTCTACAATTCTCTCCAATGAATTATAAAATTCTGTAGGCCCCTTTCCTTTCTTAGAGTTGATGAAATCCTTCTTGACACTGAGGAAGCCATTTCTAATCATGTTGTCGATTATTTTCATAATTTTTTCAATGGTTCTGAGGTTTGAAAAAAATCTTCTTCTTGATATCATACCAAATATTGTTAGTATTGAAGACAATAACCATCTATTAAGCATATCTCTAGATCATGAAATCAAGGACACTGTTTTTATCCTCAACCCTAATAGTGCCTCAGGACCTGATGGTTTGAACAATGGTTTCTTCCAACACTACTGGGAAATCATTCATTTGTATATTTGAAAACTGAACAAATCTTTCTTCTCCACTAGTGTTCTACCACATGGGATAAATGATTAATTCCTTACTCTTATTCCTAAAGTGGAAAATGCCACTGAGATTCACCTTTTCTGACCTGTTGCGCTCATCAACACCATTTATAAAATTATCTCCAAACTCCTTGCTAACAGACTCACCTCCATCTGCAATAAAATTGTTTCTTGGAACCAATTTGGCTTCATTAAAGGAAGGTCTATTCAAGATTTCATCTACCTTGCTTCAGAATACACTAATATGCTGAATAAAGTCACTAGGGGAGGTAGTGTGTCCATTAAACTAGACATCAGGAATGCTTTGGACACCATGGATTGGAGTTTCATCTTAAAGGTTCTAAAAAACTTTGGGTTTAATGATTCTTTTACTGGTATGATAATCTCCTTATTCAATTCAGCCTCCATCTCAGTTCTGGTCAATGGGGCTCCTAAAGGATTATTTAAATGCACTAAGGGGGTTAGGCATGGTGATCCTCTTTCTGTAATCCTTTTTTTCTATTTCCAAGTATTATTTAATTAGACTTCTCATGAGCCTTGTGGATCAAAACAAGATTAATCCCATTTAGGATTCTAGAAACTTAAATGTTCCTACCCATCTTTTATATGATGATGATATTATTATTTTCTTAAAAGGTGATAAAAAGTAGATCCAAAACCTCAAAAATGCCCTGACTCATTATGAATAAATTTCGGGTCAAGCGATAAGTTAGAGAAAATCCTTTTTTTTCTTTGGGGAAAATTTTGCACCTAACAAAAAAGTAACATCATCAATTACTTAGTAATCAAGGAAGGCTCTTTCCCCTTCACTAATCTTAGTGTTCCTATCTTTTGGGGAAGACCCAAATCCAACTACTTTCACAGCATTGTTGATCAAATTACCAACCAAATTTCTTCTTGGAAGGGTAAATCTCTCTCTATGGCTGGTATAATTTGTTTTGTGAAATCTATAATTGTTTCCAAAATGGTTTACTTGATGATGGTTTACAATTGTCCTATTGGTATCCTTAAGAAAATCAATATTTACATTAAAAATTTTGTTTGGACTGCTAGTATGATTGAAAGAAAGATTGTGACCTTACCTTGGGTCACTTGTTGTAAACCTATGGACAAGGGTGGTCTTGGAATAAAAAATATTAAGATTTTTAATGATTCTCTACAAGCTTAGATAACTTGGAGGCTACTTCATAACAAATCCGATTCCTCTGCCTTTCTAAAGAAAAGATTCATTACCAAGCTTAAGAATGGTAATCTTGTAGGACCCTGAGACACCCTGAGAGGGGAGGGGTGAATCAGGGTGTCAACTTTTTCTTCTTAAAGTTGTGGATCTTGTTCCCACGTTGGTAGGAACTCGTTAAACCTGTATGATGGATATGATCATTAATGAAACATTCACATGCAGAGATATGACACAACTATTTTTATTTGGTTCACCACTAAGGGCTACGTCCAAGAAGCATACGCCGACAGGTTGTCGGTCATACCAAAATCCACTATGCTTCAATAGCTGTAGATTACAAAGGTTCGGGTACAGTCACTCTGTCCCAGGCACACTGCCTTTACAAAGGTTCAGGGATAGCTCACCGCTTCCCTCGGCTCACTCCCGTTGACTCCCCCTGGCTCACTGCCCTTGGTGAAGTCCCACTCAGTTTATAGATGTGAAAGTCTCTTCAATAGATAGACATGAAGTTCTTTGTCTCCTGTTCAGCATGAGACTTTGCTTGCATCAGGGTTCAGATTTGATGCTCTACTCAGTTCAATCCTTCTTCTTTAGTGCAATGACTGAATGCACTAGTTCTTCTTCTTCTCTTCCTTTGATTCTTAATACTAACACCTGAGTGTATTGAAATATTTCCCTATTTCTATGCAGATCTGATTTTAGTTGCATGAACTGTTCTTCTTCTCTTCGCAAATCACAATGAGGATGTTAAACACCAGTCATGTGTGTGCGGTACCACTTCTCTTCAAAGAACCAAATGATTCACTATTCTTCCGTATTCACAAAGCATATTTGAGAGTGCTAAGCACCTGTAAAAGGCCCGCAGGACCCCCAAATTTTCGCGCACCCTTCCCGTTACCTTGCGCGTAAAAATAACTTTTGGCGCGTAAAAGGCTTTTCTCGCAACTCTTCTTTTTTGTGCAAATCTTCCCTTTTTCGCACAACCCTTCTTCTTTTCGCGCACCACTCTATACCTTAATTTTTCCGTGCATCAGAGCTCGAGATTTATCTAAGTGTTGAGACTCCTCTAATGAGAGGGCTTCACCTCATATTTACAGGCGTTTTTGATCCTGCACGTAAAACCCCTTCCTACGCGCAAAACTGTCTCTCTGTTCTTTGAATTACGCGCACCTATTTGATTTTCCGCGCACATGGCACGAACATCCCCAAATTTTCGCACGCCTCTTTCCTTTGCTGATTTTCTGTATTTCTGATTTGATACACTTCTTGTGCGAAAAATTCACCCAGCAATTCTGCGCACAACATTTTTCCGTGAACATTCCCATTTTTCCGCGCACTGCTCTGGTTTTTCGTGCAGCCCATGCCTTTACCATTTTTCAATGCTCTGATTCTGAAACCCTATTTGCGCGAAAAAATTCGCTCCACTAATTTCACGCACCATGCTGTTTTTTGCGCCCAACTTAAGAATTTCACGCACAACCCTTATTTTCCGCGCATCCCATGCCTTTTCCATTTTTCACCAATCTGATTTCAAAACACTATTTGCGCGAAAAACCACGATCCACTATTTTGCACATCCCGCTGTTTTCCGTGCCCAACTTAAGTATTTCGCGCACAATCCTTATTTTACGCGCACCACTTCCTCATTGTGCGCACCTCCTTTTGCAGACAATTCATGTCTTAATTTTCTGATTTTGAGGCCCAAAAATTTGGCAAACACTAGAAAATGGCGCCACCTTGTGTCTGCTCATTTGGAACCGCCTCCAGATCATCCATTCCTTTGTCGACATTCTTGAATCAAACATAGATCGTTGAACACATCTCTAGAAGTCGACATGCCACTATGAAATCTCTTTTGTCAACAAATTCGTATGTCATTTGTTTGTTTTGTCAACAAGCACGATCACCTCAAAAACACTTCTTCTCAGTGATATGTATCCTTCAGCAACTCTTCTGCTTTCATCAAAAACTCCACTATCGTGATATGTATTCCTTGAAGGAACAACTTTAGCATCATCATCTTCTATGACAATGTGACGTGCATGGCCATCTCAGAATTCCAATCACTTGCACAATATTGTCTTCTTCTTCAAACATCATTATCCTTATATGGATTATCCCTCACTTCTTCGTTGTTGTAAACAATGTGTCACCCTTGACACATGTTCTTTGAACTTATGATCAGTAAAACAATCATCTGAATTTCCATTCCTCCATTTCATTGGAGTACTTCTCGATCTTCTTCATTTTGATCTTCATTGACAATTATTGACAACAAATACAACCTTATACACAAAGTGGTTCCAACAATCTCCCCCTTTGTATTTTGTTGTCAATACCTTATACATATTCTGAGATGAATTCGTCAATGTCAAAATGAGAATCTTCTCTTCAATCAACTTTTCTTTTCAAACTTTCATTTCACTTTCTCTCCCCCTTATTGACAAGAAATAAAAAGCACCAGGTAGAGAGGGTATCAATCCATACTTAAGCAATGTTTCATTAATCATTTCACTCTAAGTCTACTTGAGCAATGCTCGATGTAGAAAACAAGAGGATTTGATTAAGTCAACAAGGTTGTCCATTATTCACAGATCATGATACCAACATGAGATTAAAACTCATTTATTTTGTCTTCAAGGGTTTACCACTTTTATTTCAGGTAGAAGAAAATCAAATGTGATAGGGAATAATCAACCTGAAATTCCTGAACTCTCATCAGCAAACAGATCAAAAAACATTCAAGTGAAATCGGCAGGATAAGTGACCTTGGGGCACATCCATTCTTCTTATGTCACCGATCAATTCAGTTACTCCCCCTTTGTAGAATGATTTCTATTCTGAGTAACTGAGTATGAGATATTGAGAAATGACATACCTTCATCAATGACATGTTCTTCATGAAATTTATAGAGTAATTGCATTTAATACCAGCTGGAGTTGATACTGACTGAAACAATGATTTTGGAAGCTTCTTCATTTTTCTCCCCCTCAAGGGAAACACTCCTCATCATCTTCATCAAGAGTGATCCTTAATCATCATAATCTTTGAATATCAATTGAAGAATCTACTAAGGATGGAAACTTCTTTAGCTTGGCTATCAAGAGTTGATAGCATTCACTACTTCTCAGGTTCTCCCCTTGAGAGCATGATTCACCTTCAATTCCATGCATTATTAGCACAAATACAATACACAAATGATTACGGGAATAAGGTGGTTCATCCTTGATTCATCAACAAGACCTGAATGGTTTAGGTTCTTTTCTCAACCAAGTTCCTCTGTTCACTCCAGTCTTCACACCTGAATATTTCAACATATGTTCTGATATGTGTTGATGTGGCATGGATCTTTTCACATTCTCTTCTGCTTTGTGTGGAGAATTGTTCTTCTTAACAACCATCACGAATGATACATTATTTCTCCTCTTAAGGACTTCTTCTTGTTCTGGTATTAAGGTTAGAAAACCTTTTGAAATGTGACCATATTTCTTGCATCTCTCACACAGAACTTCTTTGACACAAGTGTTTTTCTTGGGTTGTAATCTCTCCTGCACTCTATCTTCCTCACGTGAAAGTTTTTCTTTGCCTTTAACACCAGTCTTGGCCTTTTCATCTTCAAGTTTCCTCACTCTTTTCAAATCTTCTGGCCAGATGACCAATATGTCATTTGGAACTGTTGCAGCTGGTTTGGATCTTCCACATGGGTTCATCTGAGTTTCATCCCACTTAGTGTTTCTTTTGGATGAATGACCCTTCAATTTCATGGATCTAAAATCCCGGGTCTTCTCAGCTTCCCTACTTGAGATCTTCTTGGGGAAATGTGTGTTCGCACTATTCTTCTGATTTCTCCCCAAGGAAAAATCTTCTTTCTTAGCTGGATTGTGTGGTCTTCTATTCTTATCAGCTCTGGATATCTGTTGACATAGGCATGCACCATTATTTTGACCACTGCTGTTGCATACATCACAGATGTTATCAAGAATTAAAAATCTGTTTGCAGTGAACAGATGCTTCTGGATCTGCGGATGTTGCTTCTTCTTCTCTGGATTCCTTCCCTTTGATATAGGCTTTCCCTGTGCTTTTCCATGTAAGGGATTATAAAAACAATCCTGTGCACAATGCCCAAATCTGTTGCATCACCAACATTGGCCCACAAATATTTTCTTCTTTGTTTCTTCTGTATGAGGTTGTTGGGCCATCTTCTTCATCTGTTGTGCTCTTTTTGGGGAACCAACTTCCTCCTTTTTCTTCTTATCCACCCTATCCATGGTGTTAGGCTTCCTATTCTCACCTTTCCTCATCCATACTTGTTTATAATTTTTCTTCCAACCTACACTGATTGTAGGAACGTACTTAGAAACACGAGTAAAAGATGGTTTGGATGGTACCTTCACTTTCTCAGTTGCTTGTGATAGATCCGTGAGTGAAGTCATGATCTTATTATCACATATTGGAGGTCTTTCGACAATAGAATCCCCCAATGAGCATTGAGTACCAGCATCAACTGATTCTTGATGTGGATAATCAAGAGTTGTCATAATCTTCTTGTCACATGTTGGAGGTATTTCAACTTTAGATTCCTCCAATGAACATTGAGTACAAGCATCACTCATTTCATTCTTTTGTGAAGTCTCAATATTTGTATTCTCAATCTTGGTCAACTGGGCTTCCAATTTTTGACCCTCAATATTGAGGATGATCTTCTGATCTTCAATCATGATCATCTTTTCTTCACAAGTCTTCTTTAATCTTTCAACCTCATCTTCATGCATCTTAACTTTGTTTTGTAACAAAGAGTCAAGTTCCCTGAATTTCACGGGAGTTTCTTCCAAACAAAAACTCTTGACTTCATTTCTCTTCTTCAGCTCTTCTTTAAGTGCATGGATCCTTTCTTTTAGAGTCTTATTGACTTCCTCTTTTTCTTCAAAGACTTTCACCTGTTTGGTGAGATTCATACTTTCCATAACTTTTCTTTCCAACCCCTTTTTCATATTGTTAGCTTCCCTTTCTAATCGAGTGATCTCAACCTACATAGATTGGAATAGGCTACAAATAATAGAAACCCTTTTTTCAGGAATATCATGCAGATATGTTTTGAGTTTTTCTTGAAAGCTTGAATTAGGGGTGTCATCATTTCCTCTGGAAGAATCCTGAGACACCTGCTCGATACTTTCCAGGCCTAATGTTTCTTCATTATTGGAATGGCATGGAGAACAAGACACTGCATCTTCTTTGGATGTGAGGGAATTCTTCAGCTGCTTCTTCTCTTTCTTTTTCCTATTTGTCATGGTCTTTCTAGATGTAGATTTCTGCTCAGAAATGACTGCGTCATTATCAATACTTCTCTTCATTGTTGACTTTAGGAAAGAACCGAAAATCCTCTTCTGACTAGAATTACTGTATAGGATCCAACATATGTTAACCTCCCTCTGATACCACTTGTAGGACCCTGGGACACCCTGAGAGGGGAGGGGTGAATCAGGGTGTCAACTTTTTCTTCTTAAAGTTGTGGATCTTGTTCCCACATTGGTAGGAACTCGTTAAACCTGTATGATGGATATGATCAGTAATGAAACATTCACATGCAGAGAGATGACACAACTATTTTTACTTGGTTCACCACTAAGGGCTACGTCCAAGGAGCATACACCGATAGGTTGTCGGTCGTACCAAAATCCACTATGCTTCACTAGCTGTAGATTACAAAGGTTCGGGTACAGTCACTCTGTCCCAGGCACACTGCCTTTACAAAGGTTCAGGGATAGCTCACCGCTTCCCTCGGGTCACTCCCGTTGACTCCCCCTGGCTCACTGCCCTTGGTGAAGTCCCACTCAGTTTATAGACGTGAAGGACTCTTCAATAGATAGACATGAAGTTCTTTGTATCCTGTTCAGCATGATACTTTGCTTGCACCAGGTTTCAGATTTGATTCTCTACTTAGTTCAATCCTTCTTCTTTAGTGCAATGACTGAATGCACCAGTTCTTCTTCTTCTCTTCCATTGATTCTTAATACTAACACCTGAGTGTATTGAAATATTTCCCTATTTCTGTATAGATCTGATTTTAGTTCCATGAACTGTTCTTCTTCTCTTCACAAATCACAATGAGGATGTTAAACACCAGTCATGTGTGTGCGGTACCACTTCTCTTCAAAGAACCAAATGGTTCACTATTCTTTCGTTTTCGCAAAGAAGATTTGAGAGTGCTAAGCACCTATCAAAGGCCTGCGGGACCCCCAAATTTTCACGCACCCTTCCCGGTACCTTGAGCATAAAATTTAAACCTTGCGTGTAAAAATAACTTTTGGCGCGTAAAAGGATTTTCGCGCAACTCTTCTTTTTCGCGCAAATCTTCCCTTTTTTGCACAACCATTCTTCATTTCGCGCACCACTCTATACCTTAATTTTTCCATGCATCAGAGCTCGAGATTTGTCTAAGTGTCGAGCCTCCTCTAATGAGAGGACTTCACCTCATATTTATAGGCGTTTTTGATACTGCGCGTAAAACCCCTTCTTACACGCAAAACTATCTCTCAGTTCTTTAAATTACGCGCACCTGTTTGATTTTCTGCGCACATGGCGCAAACATCCCCAAATTTTCACGCGCCTCTTTCCTTTACTGATTTTCTGTATTTCTAATTCGATACACTACTTGCGTGAAACATTCACCCAACAATTCTGCGCACAACATTTTTCCGCGCACATTCCCATTTTTCCGCGCACTGCTCGGGTTTTTCGCGCAACCCATGCCTTTACCATTTTTCAACGCTCTGATTCTAAAACACTATTTGCGCGAAAAACTTCGCTCCACTAATTTCACGCACCACGCTATTTTTCACACCCAACTCAAGAATTTCGCGCACAGACCTTATTTTCCGCGCATCCCATGCCTTTTCCATTTTTCACCAATCTGATTTCGAAACACTATTTGCGTGAAAAACCACGATCCACTATTTCGCGCATCCCGCTGTTTTCTGCACCCAACTTAAGTATTTCGTGCACATTCCTTATTTTCCGCGCACCACTTCCTTATTGTGTGCACCTCCTTTTGCAGACAATTCATGTCTTAATTTTCTGATTTTGAGGCCCAAAAATTTGGAAAACACTGGAAAACGGCGCCACCTTGTGTATGCTCATTTGGCACTACCTCCAGATCATCCATTCCTTTGTCAACGTTCTTGAATCAAACATAGATCATTGACCACATCTCTAGAAGTCGACATGCCACTATCAAATCTCTTTTGTCAACAAATTTGTATGTCATTTGTTTGTTTTGTCAACAAGCACGATCACCTCAAAAACACTTCTTCTCAGTGATCTGTATCCTTCAGCAACTCTTCTACTTTCATCACAAACTCCACTATCGCGATATGTATTCCTTGAAGGAACAACTTTAGCATCATCATCTTCTATGACAATGTGACGTGCATGGCCATCTCAGAATTCCAATCACTTGCACATTGTCTTCTTCTTCAAACATCATTATCCTCATATGGATTATCCCTCACTTCTTCATTGTTGTAAACAATGTGTCACCTTTGACACATGTTCTTTGAACTTATGATCAGTACAACAATCATCTGAATTTCCATTCCTCCATTTCATTGGAGTACTTATTGATCTCCTTCATTTTTATCTTCATTGACAACTATTGACAACAAATACAACCTTATACACGAAGTGGTTCCAACAAATCTGAGTTACATCACTTCTTCTATATAGCCGTCTATTAGACCATCCTTCATTAGCATCATGAACAACTCTAGATGGATGGTTAGTGCTAATTCCTCAATGAATTTCTGGCTGGATAACTGGACGGGTGTCCCCTTAATCTCCATGCTGACTTCCATCGCTCCTCCTGAAAACACCAGCTACACTATTAGGGATGTTGTTAACTCCCATGATATCACCCTCCCTAATCAAATCAGTTATATCATTGACAATTATCCTTTCTCCAACACTGATGACTTCCTCATTTGGGAGCCTGCTTTTAATGGTGTCCTAGATTCCAAAAGATTCTATAAAAACAATTTCATTGATTCTGATTCCATCTTTGGTTGGTTGAATTTTTTTATCAAACCTTGGATCAAGCCCCCGAGACTTACTCTTATTTGGTATATTGCCCATAATAGGGTCCCCACTGAAGTGTGCCTACAATATTTTGGGATTCCTCTTTGATCTAGATGCCATCTTTGCAATCAACATCAAGAGGATGCTAGTAATTTGTTTTTGTCTTGTGCTACAGCTGTAGCTCTTTGGAATTACACTCTTGACATTTTTGGTTGCAGATGGTCACTTCTTAATACTATCAACTCTCAATTGTAGCATTGTGTTAACTGGGGTTCTTCTATGCAAATCAAGAATCTTTTTTTGACTGTGGTTGTGGAGCTCCTACATGTGATTTTGTATGATAGAAATAATTTTCTTCATAATAATTTCTCATTCAGTCTCACTGCAGGTAGGACGCGTATTCTTATTGCCATCAAGGATGCCGACTCTCTTCAGAAATCTCATTGTGACAACTCTGTTGGTGATGTTGAGATCCTTCACAATCTAAGGATTGTGGGATCTTACAGGCATCCTTGACGCACCCTTGAAGTATTCTGGAAATCTTTTCTTCTAGGATGGATCAAAGTGAATGTCGATGGTGCCTTGAGAGGAAACCCGGGTTTGGCAGGTTGTGGTGCCATTTTTGGAGACTATCTTGGTAGGTGTCATGGCAGCTTCTTCGGCGGATGTGGTACGACCGCGGATCTAGAAGAAGAAATGTTGGGAGTGATTCATGCTATAGAATTTTCTAAAAAAAGGGTTGGAACAAGCTCTGGGATGAAAGTGATTCAACCACTATTGTCCAATCTATCTAGAAGGGGGTGGTGCACCTTGCCTAGCTGCTTACTTCTCGATGGATGAACTGTCTTGATTCGCTCACGGAACTCAACTACATTGCCACTCATGCCTTTCATGAAGCAAACATGGTTGCTGGTAGTCTTTCCAACAAGGGGGTCAATCAGGATATTACCTGGTTGGATGAGTTTCCTGGTGATTTTCTCCTGTTTTATGATAAGGATTGTAATAAGATTCCGTCATTTAGACTTTTGTAATTCCTTTTATTTCTTGATCAATAACTTGTTCCTTGGTCTTTTACTAAGGCATCACCTTTTAAAAAAAAGTACCCAAGAGATTTAGGAGCGTTTTGAGAGTGTTTGGGATCATTTGGATCCCAAAGCCCCAAATTTTGGATAAACCAGGTGGGTTACATGATTTTTTTAAACTGTGCACCTAAGGTGGTATGGTTTGGACAAATCATGTAGGGGGATATAGAGGTCTATAGAGGGGGTGTGACAGCCCTTAAGGCATTGTTAATTTCTATGGGGCTTCAAAAATTTAATAAAACAATAAAACTCAGAAAACCTAACTAAAAATGTAGTATTTAGTAAGCCTGTGTGTTGAATCCACATAAATGATCTTTATGATCTAAATTAATTAAAAAAATTGAAATTGCAATTATTTGAATGCTTGGAAAAATAGAAAAATTCAGCAAAGACAATGTTTGTTTTTAATATTAGAGGCATGCCAGGTTTAGTGTTTTTTAGGTTCATTCCCTAGAGATTCAATTTCTCATGAGTTCATTGATATTTGGTGTCAGAATTGGGTCAATAGGGATCCCTGATCTGGGTTCCCTACACTAATCCTATGATTGTACCATTATAATGGTCATATACTAGATGAAATAAAAAAACTATGAAACCCAAAATCCTATTTAAACATAACAAATCTAGATTACAAAATGGTCATACAAAAAATAGGGAAATCAATTGATGCAATAAAATTAAACACCTCAAATTGCACACAATTGTCTAAAATATGAAAAGAAGATGAATTGGAATTGATAAACAGAGTTTAAAAAAATCCAAAACAAGAATATTAAATATAAATAATCCCTAATGGAACTTCCCCCTATAATCACATCACCCGACACAAAGAAAAATAATTACTCATGCTAGGCACGATGAGAACAAGCAGCATGGGTACCTGAGGAAGAAAAGTGAAAATTCAGGGCTCTAGTGGTGCACATGTTTGATGGAATCATCAAAGTGTCTCCCTTTTAAATTCAATCTTTATTTTTCTATTCACTGATAATTACACGATGTGTAAAATTGAATGGCATGTAATCTACATCAGTGGTGGATTTTTTTGTATCTACTTATGTCTAGAACTATCACATTGTGTATTGTGTACATGAAATGTAACTACTTTTAACAGCATGTATTCACTCAATGACTTATCCTAAGCCACAATTTTTTATATATAATTTCACATCATGTAAGGAAATACATGATGTTTAACTTTCCTATTCCAGTTTTTCAACTCCGCAGCATCCTCGAAAATCCGATGTCGCACCGTGAGCAAAGCACACGACATGAAGTGTCTTTAAGATCATATTTTTATCTCTTTTTCTTTTTTTAAAAATATCCATTGTATCCTTCCATAAATCATAAAAAAATTCAAACTACTCACGAATTGGATAGAATTATTTATTAAACATGTCAATAAATTCATTAGAATACCACAAAATACATGCATGAAATACAGATATCACGGTGCACATGCTACACATGTTTTGGAAAAACCATGAACCTAGCCCACATGATTAGTGCCACTTAGGAAGTGGGTGTGCATGGTTAGTGAAATATTTGACCAAATAATGATCCCCTTAAAAATTGGGTAAAATTACAATTTTCCCTTTCCTCCTTAAATGTTTAACCCTCCTTTCTCCTTCATTTCATTCACAATATCCCCCCTCATCCATGTGATCTTTTACTTACCATCCAACATAGGCTTTGATCTAGGTCCATCATATAGTGTTTTATTCCTTTGATGTCGGTAGAATTGAATATATAACGTTAAGCTCTTTAATCCTCTTCCTTTGTTTTTCTCACCCTTATGAATGATATTTTTAGGTGATCTAATATGCTCTATTTTTAGAACATTTGCCTATTTTAGTGATTTCTATGGTTTTATCCTAAATTAAAGGATAAAAACGTACGAGGATAGTAATACCCATCTATGGTAGGAGGCCTAGTTATTTTCCCTTAAAGTCTTGATGTTTATATTTTTCTCTATTGTGCTGTGTTTCAAACGTTCCATGCAACACCTTCTAAATGATAAATTAAATAAATGAAATGATATCACCTTTTTTAGGGTATCCTACGAAACCAAAATTCAATTTAGGAGTATTTACACCTTGAAATGGTCCTCCCCTTAGATCCCGCCTTTCCAAAGGCCACGATGATTAATCCTTGAATTAATTTAAACCATCAATTTAGATTTATTAAGTTGGAATTTCTAAAATAAATGTAATTTGAACTAAACCAAGGGATAATGGTAGTCCATGTGCATAGTTTCTTACTTTCTTATTTATAGCTTGATATTTTCTTATGAAAATGAATACCCAATTTGACTTAAGTAAATTGTTTCAATGGTATGGATTCAACTCTAAATATGACCATCCCACATGCCATGTTGAGGGCAGTACAAGGGTTCCAATTTGGAACACCATGGACGGGATCATCGAGTGTGATAATTAAATTAATTATAACATGGTAGTAGTGACACAAGGGTTCATATATAATATTCCTTAGATGGGATGATTGGGAGGATGCCTTATATTATCCAATGAGTGAAACCCGGTTCCCTAAGTGTTTTAACTTGGACAGGCTCAGTGGAAAATTCCACTATACCATTCCATGAGCGATACCTGGTTCCTTATGTGTTATAACATGTATATGATCAGAGGGTTATTCATTTATACTATGTTGTGAGTGATCCCTGGGTTCCTTATATGGAACACCTTGGATATAATCCTATGGCGTTGGGTTTTATCGGGCTTCTGGAGCGATACCTAGGTTCCCTTTTACGAATGCCTTGGATGGGATTAGGTTACTAATTAATTAAATGATTAATTATTTTATGTGATTCAATTTTAAATTCAAAGAACATACTTGGAATTTTTCTATGATTTACTTATATGTCAACCTAGTTATACTATCTTCCTATGTTTATATTCCATGAGAATGAAAGAACCCCTTATGATCATGCATGGACGCTTGGGTATACACTTCGGGTCCTGGAAATTGTTACATATATATATAAAAACACATATGTTCATACATATATGATGTATATATATACATACATATTTATACTTATTCACACACACACAAACACACACACACACACACACATATATATATAGGGTGACATCAGTTCAGAGACATTCCAGCTTAGGCTGATGCATGTAGTTTTAGTTGGGTGTCCCATAAGAAACCTAAACTGATTTGGTTCATTTTATTTACTGTTACACATTTATTATTACCTACAAAATTCTAATTTTATATCCACTAATTGGATAGTTCTAGACACTGTTGGTGGTGGCCTACTGAGTATATCTCACACCCTATTCAGGCTACTGGTTAGTTCCCACATAAACTTTATGGATGCACATAGGGATAAAGGGAAGTGTTTTTCTTTGGATGCCTGATTCATTATGTACTAAGATAGAGTATGGAAGCATAGGACCAAGATTATGCTCATGATACTAATATATACATCTTTTGTTTATTTTTTTTCATTTTCTATATCATGTTGTATATGCCTGCTGCTCTGCTTCCATGTATTCCAATTTTTGTATAACATAAATACATGAATTCATTCTGTATATGATACCGATGATTGCTTTTACCTAATTAGAATATCTGGATGAATTTCTTCTTTAGTTAATTTATTATACCGATTCCACTATTTACTAACAATGTACATCGATGTGCTATAATATGATAATGGGGGTATAGTTTCATCACCGTACCATCATAGACCCTCAATGCTAGTTGACAACCTTTGGTGTATAAGGAGGTGTGCTTGAAGCCATGAGGCCAACCGAGTTTGGTTACTTATGAGTGAACCAATTCTGGGAAACCACACCATCACACATATTTTGGGAATTCCTCTCAAGTGTATAACCCATAATTTTCACTAAATCTATAATAGTTTATCCTCATAATTCCTTGAGATTTACGGTAACACCTGATCACTGACCCCCTCCAGAGTCAATAAAACATTGGGTCTCCCATCATGATCCCCTATGCCACATCATAGTCTAGACACCCTACATGGGGTAATCAATGTCATTCTTATCACTCATTCCAATAAATTCACTCAAAGAGAATACTTTCTCTTAATACTGTCATAATAATATCATAGTTGAACTAGACTCATAGGAAAAGTAGTACCGAAAACACACTAGAGGGACAACATAATCCTCATCTCCCTTCAAACTAAAATTAGGCCAGTCCTCTCACCCAACCCTTTCTGTGATCCTACCCAGGGCATACCTTCCAGGTCACTCACATATCCATGGTGGTGAAAAACTCACCCTACTCTCTAATCAACTAAACCCAAGGATATAAGGTCTCTTAAGTCCCATATGAATGATCCTTGGGTTAGTTACTCCAAACCTATCACTCTCCTTACTTGGGTAGAACCAAGGGAATCTATATTAAGGTTTTCCATGTTCTAATAATCTCACATATACCTCTTCGAGGTCCACGAATCTCATCACACAAAACTATAATAATGTCCCCAAACATTGATGAACAAGTTATCAACTAGTGTTCAGGGGTCCATTATGGTCATTGGTGCTCTCATTCTACCTGCATGTATTTACTTTAAGCAAACAATTTATTTAATAAAAAGTTCAGTCATCCATAGTATCAAGACTACATATCACATGAATAATACACCATGAATAAACTATAAGTAGATGTTCAGGGTCTACCTACCTCATACATGGAGTTACTTCCTTTAAGCAAGCCTGAACACCCCTCTCCTAAGCTCGTCTATGCCTCATCCAGTCTTGTATCACCAATCGAGCTCTTATATTAATAAATAAAATCTAAAAAATTAATTATAACTATTTATAATTAATTTTAAAGTTTAATTCAAATAAGTATAATTTTATAAAAACTTATCGATCCATCTCACAACATGAAACTATGACTAACCACACCTAGGAGGTCTATGACGTGTACTCGACACCATCTTGAGAAAAATACCTAAAATATGGAATTCAATTAATCACTAATTTCATTAAATTTTAATGAAAACCCTAAATAAATCAGGGTAGCATATTAACTTAGTCAAAAAAAATACGTTGTGCGCTACCCATTACTGGACATCCTCTATTTATGTCAAGAAAATTCCCCATCATTCCAGATGATTTCCACAATGCTCTAATGTAAATCATTACCAAATCCCTACCTTAATCATAATGAACTAGTGGATATGAAGGGAAGGTATAATAAAGGTAAAAGTATAAGGAAGAGACTCAAATTAAATCTTTATGTAATGACACTAAGAATACACCATTTTAAGCAGAAATTGAAGGGGAGGAAGGGGGATGGGGATCCTCTGGTTCGACGTGTAATAGGGAAAGAAAACAGGGAGAGGGGGTTTAAAAATTATATGTGGAAAAAATACTAAAATCAACATTTCAAGAAAACTAGATAGCTTCATGGTTTGGGTGCACGGTTTACCAAACTGTGTTCCAAGAGTGCAACTCTCACTATCTCAATCCCCACCTCTTGCATGGTTTGGCCGCTCAGTTTACCAGACCATGTGCCAACTATACGATACACTCTGGAAAATCTCAAAATTATTTAGTGATATTATGCATGGTTCCATGAAATCACACACAATCCATGCACATTAACCACTCATGAAAAAAATGATTCTAATGGTTTTCTTGAACCGTGCAGTGACCATGCACAAGGGTAAAAACCTTCCAAAAATTCTAAACATCACTATGAAACTCTCAAAATTCGCCTGAGCACCCAAAATATCCCATCGAGCCTCTAACTATATCCAAAAACATCTTCTAAAGATGACCAAACTATTGGAATTACAACCTGAATCCAGATTCTCAAAATGAACACTACTCTAAGATAAAAAATTAAAATTCCTCATGAATTTCACAACCCATAATGACATGGGGGTTTACAACCTCCCCACCATAACACTACTCATACTTGAGACATCATAATGGTTCTAAAACCATCATTATTGACCCACCTAGGTTATAAATTCATCTATAACTCATCACAACCCATCTCTGAATATTGAATGAGCTTATGTTTCACAACTACAAACATCAGAGTTCTTAATTCATCAAAATCCAAACAACTCACTCCTTACCATTTTCAATACTGATATAGTGCTCAATCACACCTGTCTATCGCAAGATAGTGAAGCATCATATATTGATTAATTATTTAAATCATAGTTCTCCCCACCATAAGAATTAGATCATAAGTCCCATTTCCAAGACAAGGTTCTCCCCACCATAGGATTCTCCCATTGAAACACATTTATAGTGGTCTATCTAACAAGAACCGACCCACTGGGCCCCCACCCGGGCCATTGGTAAGATGATAGTTCCACCCCAAGCCTTCTTCCAACTAGCCAGGGGCTAGTTACTAGTACTAAGTAGTTATATCTCAGAATATGGGAGGCATTAGCCTATAAAAACCTACAACACATACACACCCAAACACACACACACACACACACACACACCATCAATGCAAAAAAACAAACAAAAACACCAGTAGGAATAATATATATAAAAAACTGAATTATATACATCACATATATGGGATATCAGGTACAAATACATAACTAAAAATTAAAAATAAGGAGAGGAAATAGAATATCTGATGTGTCTATGAATCACTAAGCACTATGAAGCTCCATAAGGCTACATGTACTCCTAGACCAATCTATAATAACAATGTTACTTCCACCATCATGAATCACCATGCTTCAGAATGCATATCCATAGATACAAACATGATACACCAAATCCATGTATACCTAGACCATATTCGAACCTATAGTTTTTCATCATAGATACAACACCAATGAGAACAAGTACCATTCATGGTTGAGTATAAATATACCTAGTAGGTTGCCCCAAAAAATAATAAAAGGAATAAATATTCTATAAGAGTTATCTCAAAGTCACCATTCGCGTAGTGGGGAAATATAATCTTAGATATGTAGACAAAAGAGCTCAAGTATCTGAAGGGAGTGTCATCCTTCACAACCAGTTATCATGTAAAATCCACTCACAAACCCATGAAACCGATGAGTCGATAACTAACTATTCTATGCTACCTTTACAAGAAAATTAGGGGGATTTCTCACCTCACTATAAGACACATCATCCAAAAATAAATCTTTGTAAATAGAGGATCCTTCACCTAAGTAAATGAGGGGGATACTTAAACCTAATGTAAAATGAGATATAGGATATCTCACAATGATGAATAAGGGAGATACTAAAACCCTATTAGTGAAACACATTTCAAATAGAGGATCTCACACACTAGGTATAGGGGAAAATGTGAAACTCTACATAGAGGTTAATATAGAGAATATCACTCCTTAAGCATATAGGGGAGATACTGAAACCCTATTAGTGATCAAATATAGAGGATACCACACCTCACTAAATGAGATAGATAATAAAACCCTATCTTTTGAAGGAAATACAGGACACACACCATGCTGAAAGGTCTATAGTAGATGGATTGGTAGAGGGAGGGGGTATTTATCCTAATGTGGGGCCCACACTCTGACTTCATAGATAGAGTAACCATGAACCATGTGTGTTTGTGGGGGGTGGGGGTGGAAGTACTAACCCTATCTATATAAATGAAGTTGGGGACCCATGCCTTGCTAGAAGAAATATCAATTAAGGGGGTACCGAAACTAGTATCACTATGAAGATCACACCTTATCCTCATCATTGGCCCTATATAGATAAATACAAAATCTTCCAATATCACCACACAAATTTCCTTTAATATCCAAACAGATTATACAATTTCAATCTACTTGAAAAAATACTCTGGATATGCTATTTACTTTCCCAAAATAGACTCTAAGTGAATAATATACATTTCATCGTATCAAGATCAAGAAATGTCACATGAAAAGACCCAAGGCCCATGCCATGAATTGGATTTAGGTACCCAATATTGGTCTTGAATCACATATCTTGACATATGGGTCACAATTTTGAGGATGTATTGTCAATCATACATCTCAGTAAAAAGTTATAAACAAATAAATATTTTGATGATGATGACAATAACGATGAAGACGATGACGATATTACTACTATTATTTTAATATATAGAAAATATGTATGTATAATATGATCAGTGGTGAAAATCACATGGGGGGGGGGGAGGTGGGGTCTTCCTCTTTCATGCATTCTCCTCACCTTCACATTGTACTCTTTCCATCATTCAGTTATTTTAATTTATTTATTATCCATTTACTAATCATTAATCCATCCCTATGATTTCAAAATTTTTAGTTCCATATTTCACATAATCCATCAGGTATCCCCACCTATCTTGACCGATGACCACCGCTGTTCTATCTACCTCACACCACCCCCATCGTGCCTCCATCACTACCACATCATATAAGAAATGCCGCCTCATTGACCAACTTTGTGAAATGAATCCCCAAACATGTCCCCATATGTTTTCCCAAATTCGTATAAAAAAACCCCTCCATACATGCAAAATTGACTTAGGATTAGAGTTCCCATTATCGAACCACAACAAAAAAAAACAAAATTCAATATTCAGATGAAAAGGGAGGATGATAGTAAAAAATGATAAGCTCAAGTGATTTATTAGAGAGTTGAATTAGGGTTTCTATATTACTATAGTAAAGGATTTTAAATAATTAATAAAACTGACATAGTTGAGATGCATGGTCAAATTTTGATATCATTACTAGAGAGCACTTAATTTTTATTTAATTTTGAAAATTTTAAATTAATTTAGTATAGATAGTTTAAATTTTTTAATTTTAAAAAATAAAAAACATATATAAATAAAAAATAAATTTGAACATTTCATGACTAGATCTAAAGCCTATTGATCCATAGAGAAAACATTATATAATAGGTCTAATATTATTGAAATAAATTAATTATAGTGGCCAATGTTAGTGAAATAAAAAGAAACCATCAAGAGAGAATAATAGAGACTGAGCATACATATAATTATCCAAAGAGAGATTGTGAGACTTTTAGGACTTTATCATCCATGGATGATCCAAAAACACTGAATGAGTTAGCCACACCGGATGTATATTACCAACATACTTCTTTACAATACCCAAATATTATTTTAGAATTTTTACACTAATCAGATCTAATTCACCGGATAACTAAATTTCATGGATTTGTTAGTGAAGACCCTTATAATAACCTTAATTATTTTCACATAAAATGTGCTACAATGAAACCTCAAGGTGCCACAGAACATAAAATAAGGACTAGAGATTTCTATTTCTCACTAGATGGTTCTATGAAAAAGTGGTATTATTATTATCAATCTTTATCCATAGGTAACTAACATTATCTAATTTTTTTTCTAGATTCTCATACATCCACCATTCATAAGAAGATATGTGGGATTTTATAGTTTGAGGGAAAGTTACTACATCAGTAATTAGAGTGGTTTAAGAGATTATGTACTAGTTGTATTTATCAATGGATTAGTGACTAGATACTAATCAAATATTTTTATAAAGGACTAGTGTTGATATATCATAACATGATAGGCATAGTAGCTAGAGGAACTCTAGTTGATGAGGACCCTATTGTAGCTTGAAACATTATTGTAAACATGGATCAAAATTCCTAATAATATTGGTTCAAAGGAGTGATACTAGTGGTAGGAGTCTAAAATCTATTAGATTCTACCATAGATACCCAATAGATAGTTGACAAACTTGGTGACCTTACCACCAAGGTTAGAAAAATAATGACAGATCAAATAAAACTTTAGACACACACAAACCCTATCCCCCTCTATTATTGTATATGAGTTATATATACTCATGTTATCAATCAATTCCCATAGTTTCATAATTTATATAATACTTATGTTTGGATTTTTTCAGCATTACTTTTTTAGTAGTCTCATCCTAGAAATAACCCACCCACACTCACCTATAATATTGGATAGTGGATAAAAAAACCTAGGTATATAGGTAATTCAAGGTACCTAGAAAAACAAAACAAGTATTATTGAGTCCAAAGTGGTAATAAATAAAAATAATGTAGTGAACCATGTCTTCATGTGTCTGTGGAGTTAGAGAAAGGTCAGTTCTTGGTGGATCAGGATATAGATGAATTTTAATGTTAGGAACTCAAATCAGAGGGGTAATGTTTTTGGAATGTTAAAAAATGTTTTTTGGAGGTGTAGAGATAGGTGGAAGAGACTAAAAATCAATTTTTTTTGTGGTGGGAGATAAAAAAAATCATTTATTAGGTTTCACAAAACCATACTATAATGTCGATAAGGGTTTCAAAAAAAAAGAAATACGTGCCTAGAAATGTAATTTTATCCACTTACGTGCCATTATGTGGCTGATGGAAAGCCACTAGGAATCTAGTGGTTCACTGAGCTATCAATGAGGGGCCACTGAGATCTTGATGGTGTCCTTAACCCCCCACTATATGAGGGGTATTTTTTCCATTTATATCCAATTTATTTAAAAATTTACCCTCCCCTTGATACCATAAATCAATAAGTATTAGGGGATGTACATGATCCCCTCTTCCTCTCTTCATGGATATTAATTAATAAATGGTGAACTGGGATGAGATGGGATTTTTTAGACATGGTGTGATCTACCCTTCCCCTTCCTTTCACCCAATATTATTCTTCCTCTAATTTTATTTATCTAGGCTAAGTATTTAGGTGTTATTTCACCATATCATAATGAAATCACAATATAAAAAATAGTTATTTATGTTTTATGGGTAGAGAGAGATTGAGATTGATGAAGGAATGTTGTTGATCAACTGAGTGATTGTATATTTTATTTTTATCAAACTTGAATAAAAAAATGAATAAATATTTGGTTTAGGATTTTGGGTCTTTAGTTTAATTAAAATTCTGGATCATTTCATGGGTTTTTGGCATTTCATTTCTTAAGGTTTTGGTTAGTTAAAACTTCTTGATGAGTTTTCATTGATTATATCTAACACCCCACCCATTTCCCGTTGTATTGGAAGAGGAGGTGGTGCTACTGACCTTAGGTGATGTCCCCAGGACACCAAAGGATGTAAATAAATGCAAAGAACTTAGTAATCTATTGGATGAATATTTTTCATGAAGAATACCCAAACTGCTAAAAAGGAAGTGTAAAATAAAACTAAACTATATGATTCATGAATAATTGATCACATAACTCAATGAAATAAAAATCAATGACAATATCATAGTAATAGTAGAAAAAAAAATTAAAGGTGAAAGACTAAGACTCCAACTAAAAAGAAAATGGCACCAAAGTGTCACCATCCCATACCAAGATGTAGACATTCCCCAACTACAACTTCAGCAACCAAACCATGACATCACATATCAGCACTAGAGAAGTATGAAACATGAACACTCCCTATATATTGGTAGAATACACATTCAAACATACCAAATTAGTTAAGAAGGGGATAAGTATATCACTAAGTAGTATTTTTCTAAAAACTTCCCATTATACACCAATAAGACAAGTTCATGTTATCATATTTTATATAAAACAGAGGGTGATAATATAAAATAGTTTATAAAAGGAAAATAGTTAAAGAAGTAATTTAACCAAATCAACACTTTCATTTTCTCTCTCAATTTCCACTTGGCATACCAATTTCCATATACCATAATTACACACATATGCATTCTGAATGTAAATCCCAACACTTGCGAGCGGAAATCTATCTTTCACCAAGTATTCACTAGGTGATATCCCCTTGTTCCCCTCTAGTCACCACCTAGCACCAAGTCTATTTCACAAAGGCCTTGTATAATGAAATATGAACACATGCCACCATGTATTCCAATAACATCATCCATATCAAATATTTTTCCACACAAAAATTTATTTTTAAGACTAAATACTTTGAAAAAATTTAATTAAAACATCTAATGTGATTTTTTTAAAACTACCCTTTTGGAATCACAACAAAATAAGAGTTTTCTATATAAATACTCAATAGATTTCAAATCAAAGTATAAGAAAAATTTATCAAGATTCAAGCCAACATGTTCTAGAAAAGTAGAGCAAGAGAGAATTCACTTACGATGATTTTTATTAGCACAAAGGATCCAAGATTATTCCATAGATCAAAACTATTATCATCATTTATTTAAAAAATCATAAAGAGATATCATCAACAAAAAACTATACCCAAATATTTGTTATCACTCACCAATCTATGATTCCACATGAGACAGACCCAGGATATCTAAGATGAGAAGGAAGAAGATGATTCTAACATTTGATTGCATAATATAATGCTCAAAGATTCATTGTATAAGGATTCTAGATATCACATATCACTAAAAATCTCATAGGTTCTACCTTGGAGTTTAGAGGAGAAAAAAAGAAGTGTATAAGAAAACAAAACTGCTAGCTGAAGGAAAATTCACCAGGTCTAAATGATTTATGGTGTAAATTGATAATTTTAATCATAAATTTATTGAGGGTCACTTACGTTGAAAAACCCATCACCTTAGTTTTTTTTCTAGAAAAAAACATTTTACAGTGCATACTATTTTGTGACATAAATGGTTTTTACACCCTGAACATATTCCCTAAACTATTAACATAATGAAACACCAATTTATGGGGTAAGTTGTTCTTGTATATTTTTACAGTAGCTGACTCCACATTATTTACTTTTTTTCACATTTAAACACTTATAGAGACTAAAAAATACTCCAAATGTAAATATAAAAGCATAAAATAAAGTTGTATCTCAAACAAAGAGTGCTACATTCTCCCCACCTTTTGGGATTTTCATCCTTGAGAAGATGGATATCAACATTTCTCTAAAAAAAGTAAGGCCATTTATCCTACATAAACTTTACCTATTCCCATATTTCCTCTTGAACCTGACCATGATTCTATAGTAATAATACCAAGGAAATAGATCTCCCTTGAAGCTTATTTTCATATCTATCCTGAACCTACTCTAGTTTTTGGATTAAAGTTACATCTAAATCAATATTAATATTATCCCAACTGATCATATGATGAGGATAATTGTGAAACTTCTTCATTTGAAAAATATGAAATCTATTATGAATTACACTATATCTTGGTGGTAATGCTAACTGATAAAAAAAAAACACCAATCCATTCAACAACCTTGAATAGTATCACATACCATGGTGCTTGTTTCCCTAGTTTCACCAACCATTTATGGCCAAGGCTTGGTGAAACTTTCAATAAGATGTGGACACTCGCATCGAAAGATAAAGTTATAGGATGTATATATTTATTTGAATCCTATATTCTTTGTTCCATAACCATCCATTTCTAGATCATTTGGATTTTCTCCTTAGTATCATGGACAAGACTCAATCGAATCAATGATTTATCTCCCATTTCCACCAAACATAAAATAAAACAATAAGGATAACCATAAAAAACCTTAAATAGTGTCATCTATATTGTCACATGAGAACTGTCATTATAGGAGAATTCAAACAAGGGAATATGATCCTCCCATAAACCCCCAAATTCCATGGCACATACTCTATGGATATCTTCCTATGTCTGAATAGTGCATTTTGACTACCCATCTGTCTATGGTTGATATGTTGTGATCATAGTGAATTGAAATACAAGATCCTATTGAAATGATTTCTAAAATGAAGAAGTGAAATAGGGGTATCTGTTAGATACAATCAAATATGTAACTCTATGCAACCTGACCACTTCTTAGATATAGAATTTTTTTAAGTCCCCTACCGTGTTGGGTTCTTTGATAGGAATAAAGTGTGCTTACTTAGTAATTTGATACACTACTAACCATATAACATCATGTTTCTATAATGTTATTGGTAATACTTTGAAAAAATACATCGTAATTTTATCCCACTTTAATATAGGTATTAGAATAGACTACAACATACCAACTAGTCTTTCATATTTAGTCTTTACCTGATATTATTTCAGACATTTCATCACATAGTTTGAAATATTATGTTACACACCTTCCCAATAGAAATGCAATTTCAACTCCTTATATATATTTTCAGAACACCTATTTTAATATACCATTTTGAATGGTGGTATATTGAAAAGATCAATTCCAAATAAGATAGAGGAACTAAAATTAGATTCTGAAAGGATAACAAAGAGTTTTCATCTTCTATCCAGTCATTAGAAGTATCCCCACCATTTAGGGTTGAACTAGTGATGATACAATTAGGATTTTATGTTTGATCTAATTTTACTAAATCTATAAATTTTGGAATAAGATTTATTATAAATAAAACTACATGCCAAACCTATCCATCTCAATCTAAATTTATATCATTGATCATGCTCATAAACTACCATTGCTCATGAACTTATTAGATCACTTAATTGTATGATTTATAACTCAACTAATCAGTTATAAAATTAACTTTAATGGGTATGTATACCAAGTCAAAATAGAATATATGAAGGTACTCCATCCATCTTCATTTTCTGAAGTTCAAGTCTTGCTGAGAAAATATGTATTTCAAAATCTTATGGTCAGTGAAAACTATGAACTTTTCTCTAAAGAGGCTCCATGTATTTATGGCATGAATAACTACAACTAATTCTAGGTCATGTAAATGATAATTTTTCTCATTCACATGAACCTGCCTTGAACCATAGGCCAAAACATAGTCTCCCTATATGAAAATAGAACCAAGACTTTATCCAGATGCATCATAATATACCACATATATATTACCTAGTTATGGAAATATTAGGATGGGTGCTGTGGTGATATTATATTTAAGTTCAAAAAATAATTTTTAACATTCATTATTCCATATTAATAGAACACATTTTATTGTTAGAGGAGTCATGGTACAATAATGTCTTAATAAATCCTAAAAAAAGAAGCGATAATAGCCTACTAATCCTAGAAAACTACATTCGTCAAAAAAATTCTTAGGTGTCTTCCAAGATATTACTGCTTTTATCTTTCCAGGGTCAACTCATATTCCTTCTTAAAAAATTACATGCTTAAGGAAATATTCTTTTTGGATCCAAAAGTTACACTTAGAAATCTTAGCATACAAATGATTTCCTTGCAATGTACTCATTCAAATTCTCAAGTTCTCCTAGTGGTAATTATTGTTTCTAGAGTATACCATAATATCATCAATGAAAAAAATAATAAAAGAGTCGAGGTACCTATAGAAGATATGTTTTATCAAAGAAGTGAATACTACTGGCATGTTTTTTAGAGAAAAATTCATAATGACATAATCATAATGGCCATAGTGACTCTGAAATTCCTTCTTCAGAATATCCTCTCTTATGAATCTAAGTTGATAATATCCTGAGTGAAAATAAATTTTAGATAACCACTTGGATCCCTTTAATTGATCAAATATATCATATATTCAAGGAATAAGATACCAATTTTTAATAATTACTTTATTCAATGTACAATAATCAATACACATGTGGAGAGTACCATCTAACATTCTTTACGAATAAAAATGGCTTGACCTAAGGTAATGTACTTGATTTGATGAAACCTTTAATATCCAACCTTTTTATCTGTATCTTTAATTATATCAACTTAGTTGAATCCATTTTCTATTATGGTAAAAAAATAGGTATTGTTCCTTGGATTATGTTGATAGTAAATTTGATTTACATTTTGGGTGGTAACCCAGAGAAATTGATTGGAGAAACATCAAGGTATCGATCCACTATTTACAGAAGAGTCCCATTCCCTATTTCATCTGTTGTAATCAAGGTCATTGTTTCTAATTGGATATTGATGGTTCCATCAATTGAAACTAAATATCTTTCTATTCATGAGTTTATATCCCAATCCCCCTTGAAAAGGTAAAGGAGTCCATCTGAGGATGTAAACATTACCTTCCAATCATAACAGTCAACATGGTATTTAAATCCCACCAACCAGTCCATACCAAATGTTAAATAAAAAAACATCTTCAGGATCGTAAAATTCTAGGGAAACTATACTTCATTAATGGTAATGATTCATGTTTGGAATTTGAGACCTCTACACTCCTGCTGTCCAAGGGGCGTCATTATACTCATGTCATGAAGCATCATTTACACATGTAGTCATAATTTTATAACTAAAAAATAAGCAAGGAAATAATATGATGCACCAGTATCAAACGAGAAATGCATATGAGTGGAGTTAATAAGACTGGTACCTCGCATCATAGAGGGACCTAGTTGCTCACTCACAATAGCCTGTTTAACTCCATATAACTGTAAATCAACCATCATGGGATAGATCTTGCTTACTTTCTAAGGTGTTGACTGAAAAACTAAAGTGTTCATGGGAATTTTCTGGTTCACCTATGTCTGTGAATGCAAACTAGTTTGATGGGATTGTTTTGTCTGAGCATACGAAAGATGAGGCTGATTCAAGCTGGTTACACCTTCTTATCTCTAAAGTTTAAGACAAAACCTCTTAATATAGTCTCTATTTCTAAAGTGATGGAAATTATTTAGCAGTGAAGTACATTATTTCTTCATGTTCATTAACATACCACACTGAAAAAACCGAGTTTAACATCAAATCTTGTAGAAAAATTAACTGATTTATAGTCTTATTTTGAGATGCCCCACCTACATGAGGGTAAACATAACTCATTCTCTTATTCATAGTGCTAGAATGGAAACCTTCCCCCATGGAAAAAAATATACTACATGTTGTAGGATTCCCAACAATATCCCTTACTTCCACTCATTCCCTATTAACCGTCTCCGTATAATCTACACGATAGAGAAAAACTATCTTGAATTAAATCTCTAGTTGCAATCCTGACTCAAATATGTATTCCTTCAAGGATGCACTACTAGATACTTCTGTGGCTAAACTAACTAAGTTCATAAACTTGGATGCATAGTCTATCAAAAAAAGTTTTTCTTACTTAAATCTAAAGAAATATGTTGTTTTTGCTATTTTAAATATGTGCAGGTAGAATTGATTATTGAATAATTCCTCAAAATCCTCCCACGTATGTCCTTTTTTGGATTTATCTTGGATAGATAAATCCCACCATTTTCATTAATGATCTTCCAACATATAGGTATCCAACTTAATCTTAATCTCTAATAGTGTACCAAGAAAATCAAAGATTCTATTCATTCGGTTAAGAGAAACTTATGATTTATTAGGTTCAGAATCCCCGTGAAAAATAGGTGGATTATATTTTGGAAATTGTACAGAATTATATACTTTCCTTGGTTTTTAATTTTTATTTCCTATATCAACTACTTGAAACACTTGCACAATAATCTATACAAGCTTTTGGTTTATATGTGGCTCAGGTACAACCACATTTTCAGAAGCTTCCTCCTACTGGTTTCTATGATGTGTTCTTGGTTCCATTTTCTATAATATAATAATACACTATTTAGACTATTTATCTCTAGTAACTAAAGGCTTGAATAAATTCCCAAAACATTATAAATAATTATCATCACCATAAGCAACAACTAGTGAAACCATTATTTCAAGAATAACTATTTTAATCATTTCAATATTTTTTCAAAAATCATAAAACAATAGATTAACAATGTATTCCTACTATTAAGTATTTTTACTAATGCATTATATGTAATAATCATCATCTAAACCCACACTAATAAGATTGAAAATCCTCTAGAAGTTTCTTAAAACACTTTTGTTCCCAAACACCCTGGTAACTTTAAGTTTATCATAAAAAGGTTATCTACGTCTTTTTTATGCCATATATTTAATGTTTCTATAGTCCTATCTCCTTTCACCAACCCAACACAATGACCAATAAAAACTGATACAATTTTTAACACCCCACCCTCTTATATTTTCTTGGGAATAGGTGGTGGTGCTACTGACCTTAGGTGAAATCCCTGGGGGAAAAAGACTGGAGATAAATGATAAGATATTAGTAAACCATTGGGGGATGATTTTCCTTGAAAAACACACAACCTTATAAAAAGGAAGAGTAAAATAAAACTCAACTACGTAATTCATGTATAATCAATCAAATACTTATTTAAATACTAATATAGAACAATATCAAAGTAATAATGGAAAAAGAAGTAAAGTTTGATGGATAACGATCTAAATAAAAAAATTGGAACCAAAGTGGAACCATCCTAAAACAAGTTGTAGACACCCCAATCTCCAACTTCATCAACCAAATATTGAAGTTATAAATCACCACTAGAGAAGTAAAAAACTTGAACTTTCTCTATATCTCAATAGACAACATATGAAAAATCACCAAAGTTCACAAGCAGGGGAGATTATATCACTCAGTAGGATTTCCACAAAAAATTTAGCATCACATTCCACTAGTACTAGTGAAGTTATCACATTTTATATAAAACAGAGGGTAATAATATCAAAATATTTTATCAAATGAAAATAATTAAAACAACAATTTAACCAAATCAAAACTTTCACTTTCTATTTAAATTTCCACTTAGCATACCTATTTCCTTGTACCATAGTCACATACATGTGCATGCTGAATGAAAATCCCATTACTCACGAGTGGAAATCCATCTTTTACCAAGTTTTCACTAGGTGATATCCCCTTATTCCTTTATAGTCTGCACCAAACACCATGTCTGTTTCAACAAGGACTCATACAATGAAATATGAACACACAGAACCATGTATTCCAAGACCATCATCCATATCAAATGTTTTTTCACAAAAAAACATTATTTCGAAAACCAAATCCTTTGAATCCATTTAATTAAAACATATCATGATCATATTTTAAAACTAACATTTTGGAATCAAATCAAAAAAGGGTTTTCCATATAACTAATCATGATATTTCCAATCAAAGCACTTGAAAAATTCATCAAGATTGAATACAACATGTTCTATAAAATTATTGTGGGAGAGAATCCACCTACCTTGATTTCAATTAGCATAAAGTATCTAAGAAGATTACACAGATAAAACCACTTCCTCTCATTCTATTAAAAAATAACAAAGAGATCTCATCAATACAATACTATACCCATAGATCCAATCACACTTACCGATCTATGATTCCACACGATAAAAACACCCTACATCGAAGATGAGAAAGAATAAGATGATCCCAACCTTTGATTCCATAAAATAATGCCCAAATATTCATTATAGAAGGATTCTGGATGTCAAATATCACCAAAAATCGCCTAGGTTTTCCTTAAGATTCAAGAGAAAAATAATATTGTATAATAAAATAAAATAACTAAAACTAGGAAAACTCTATGGCCCAAATTATTTATAGTGTAAATTGAGAATTTACATTGTAAATTCATTGAGGGTCACTTATACAAAAAACTCATCACCTTAGTGTTTTTTTGGGAAAACCCCATTTTATAGCATAAATGGTTTTTACACCTTGAAAATTACCATGAACTATTTACATCATAAAACCATAATTTATTGTATATATTATTCCTACACTTTTTTCTAACAAACAAATCTTGGTTATTTCCTTTTGAAACCTTTAAACACTTCCATTGACTATGAAAAACTCTAAACATAAATAGAAAAGAATAAAATAATGATGCACCCCAAACCATTAGTGCTACATCTACCTATTTTATTTGATGATGAGAAATTAATTATAAGGTTTATAATTAATTAAGTGAGTATTATGGATTTAGATAATGTCTTTTGGACATAGATGATGGTCATTGTGGGTTTGTATTTGAAGAAATAAATTTGACTTGGGGTTTTAACTCTTATGAATATAAGGTAGTTGGTCCATAAATTATTAAATAATGGTTATGTATGTGATTTGTGTCATTGGATACACTAAATAATGTTTTACTTATAGATACTTATAACTAATATATTAGAAATTAGGTTCGAAACAATGAGTAAAGTTTGTATGTGAACAAAGAAAAGACAACTCAAATAAGAAAAAAAGTTTAGTTAACAATCATTGGTGATGACAGTGAAACCATGATAAGTAAATAGTTTGCATGTAGTTTGAATTGAACAATGAATAAAATTAAGGAAAAATAAACTAGGATTTAATGATAAGATTCAAAGAATAGAGAAAACACATGAAAACAAGTGATTAACGAGACCTGGGAATTTCAATCATTTGATCTTAAATTTAAATTTGAAAATTCTTGTTAAGATTAATTTTAACCAAGAAAACTTTCTAGAATGATAAAATTACCTTATATCAAAGGTATTATCATTTCATTTTATTAAGTTCTTTTTTTCCATCCATAAAATTCACTCAGCCAAAAATAATAGAGAAAATAGTTTTTCTAAGTCTAAACTATCATCTTATCTTGTAATGCTACTCTCATGAATTCAAAACTTCTTGTCAAATAATATTGTAAGAGAAATATTCTTTGAGAGTTATTAATTTCTAATCAATAAAACCATCATTGGTTATTTTAAAAGTGATAAATAAGTTACTTTAAAGATAAAGAAGAATAAAATAGTGACCATGTTTAAAATATGATTCAATAATGTTGTAAAAATATTAATCAGAATGATCTTTTTACCCTCATAGAATTTATCCAACAATAATTTTCAATTTAAATTTTTACACAGATTCCATCGTGAAAAACTAAAACAATGAAATAAGAAGAAGAGATAAAGGGATATTATCTATTGATATAGTTCCTTCCTCCAGCTCTGTCTCTCTCTTAAATTCCTCCTTGATCGAACCTTCTAATCCTTGATGCATATACCCAAAGATTTGTGTCTCCAAAAAGTTTATGGGAGTCCAATAAAATGTCCATGTGATTCCCATTTTATTCTCCACAAAAACCACTGACTTAAATCACCCTGTTAAGTTATTTCCACCACCTCAACTTGATACATCCAATGGGATAACTTTAACTATCCTCACTTAGTTCTCCTTTTATAAAAATGGGGCCCATAATTTATTTTATTTCATTATTTAATCCTTTAATTAAATCTCTTGGTATTGATTGGAATAAATGTTCCTTCAACAATTATAATGCTGGCTACATTTGATGACAATATGCTCGAACCCAATCAACATCCACACTTCATGATTCTTCAGACCTTAACCACAAATGGTCTCTAGGATATCAGCTTGATATCCATTGCACCTATTTTTTTAAACCATCTTGTCACATGGATTCTATATCATAAAAAACTAGTAAAAAAATGTAGCAATTGAACTGGTAGAACAAAAATTTAGTTGAAGGACTTGATCCTACTTCTGAACCAAACTTTTATACCTCTTCATAATCTCTGATACAATAATATTAACACATGGTGTTCCCTAATCCCAAACCTAGAAGTTATAGAAATTATGAACTCAAAATCCCTTCCTCTTCATCGATTCAATCATATAAACATATAAGAAAAAAAACATAGGTCTTTGATACACATAACCAAGATCCACTTCATCTGAGCTCTTACAGATTCACTCAGATGGAACTATTCATCAGTAATCCATGGATTTTCATCATCCTATCTCAATCTTATTTCTTTATAGATGAGATTTTTTGAGCTTTAAAAACACAAAAAAAGTTCATTTATCCATTTCTAGCTTCTAATCAACTTTTTTAGTGACTCTTGGTTAGTCTTTGGAAATAATCACTTAGTATTCATCTACATGATTGTGAAGCTCCAGTTTTGGTTAGCCTCAACTCTGTTATGAACTCAATAACTGTATTTAATGGTCAAGGCTTACTTTATTCAATTTTATTTAGTAATTAGTCAATGGATATTCAATCATCCTTTGGATTGTTTGATGATGTTCGACTAATGCTTGATTAAAATCCTTAAAAGCATATTTCATAAATGAACCTTACATTCACCTCATTTTTACCCTTTGACATCACTCCACAGCATAGAATGAACCCTATGCTGGGAAGGTAAACCCTAAATTTTCACTTTGTAGAAAATTTAGGAAATGGTAGGAACTATAAGTTCATGTAAAAAAATATGCATTATTTCTTGATGAAGCCGAATGAAATTTAGTCTTAAACAATTTTCAATATTCTACCTTCATAGCTCACTATCAACCATAAAAAACCTCTTATGCACCATACCTTAGGTAATATTTCATTCAATAATAAACCATATAGTGTTTCTGATAACCTTAACTAAATTTCATTTCCAAAAAAACATTACAAAGACTTTAAAAAAAATCCATCGATAAAATAATTTAATTTAAAATATGTAAAGAATCTTTTAAATGGATTCAGCAATGATTTTTTCAAACCTCACATAGAAGATTAGAATGAGTTCCAATAAAGTAAATTTAAAATAAAAACATGTAACTTGGAAATATAATCTATGAAATCATAAAAAACTAAAAACTTTTCCAATATGTTATTTAAGCTATAGTTCCTCAAAAAACATTTAAAAATTTTGTTATTAAAATTTATGGAAATTAAATTAAAGAATAATTGATTTATTAAACACAAAAAATAAACATTTTAAACTGATAATTCAAAGAATTATATTTTCAACCCAAAATGAAAAATAAAAATTAATTCTCCCTTAGAAGATTTTTTTTAAAAATAAAATCATTTCCCCAAATAGATGTGAAAAAAGTATTAATATAAATACACATCAAATTCCTCTATAATTAATGAATTTATTATCATCAAGAAATCAATTAATCATATTTAATCAAAGACAATTATTTTCAAAAATTTAATATTTGAAATGAAAAAAGTGATGTTTTTAAAGTGTTTTCCCAATGGACCCTCTCAAGTAAAAATGAATGATTTCTCTCTAAAAAAGAAAAGATTTGACAAAAAGTTGGTTTAATTTTTTGAAAAATTTAATAAAATTTTAAAATTTTGGAATGATTTTAACCAACTTAATTTTTTATTTAATTGTTCTTATAAACTTCTATTTCCCCCTTAGTGAATAAACACACAAATTTTATCACACAACATAATTACACACAATTGATGGATGAGTGATTTTTAAAATTAAAAAGAAATAATAATTAATATATCATATTGTTTTAGCATAAAATGATCAAACAAGATTTAAAATTTATTTCAGTTCAGTTGAATATAAATTTTATTCGTTAAAATCCAATTAAAAAGATCAAATTCCCTTAAAATTTTAAAAATATTTCCCAAAATTTTACCAAAAAACATGTGTTTTCAATAGTTCTATGAAAATGTGTTACCTAATTGAATGCATTATGAAATGAAAAATATTAACCCCCTCAAAGTAGAAAAATAATCTCCATTCTTAGGAAAAAATTTCAACAACTGAATATAAAAATTGAGGCTATTAAATAGTAAAATTTGAATAACATTTGATTGTATTTTTATGTGTTCATGATTAAATACTATTAAGAACAATAGAAGATCCCTCCCCCACACTGAAAAACCCAAATTTTCCCCAATGTTGAACTCTATTGTGGAAGAAACAATTCAATCATTTTAGTTCAAAATTATTTTTCAAATTAGTATTTCAAAATAAATGTTCATGGATCACAATAATGTTCAAAAAAATATTTTACAACATTAAAAAATTAGAAAAAAATTACATCCTACAAACAAATTTTTCTTTAAGCTGCTACATAAAAATTAAGTGCATATGAAATATTAATTTTGAAAATTTCATTATTTAACTTGAATTTAAAAATGATTTCCAAAAAAACATGAAAACTATCATGAAACCCCATAATCTAATAAAAAAATCCATTAGTAAATTAGTAACAACTAGAAAATTTTTTCTAATGATTTTATCATGTAATCATAACTTCATAACAATTTTCTATTTACTTAAATAATAGGTTGAGGTTTTAATAGAACAAGGAAGAAAAAATAATTGAAAAAATTAAAAAATGAAAAAAAAACTCCCTTGTTGAATAAAATATAGTCATTCAAGTTTACCCAAATACACTTCCATTATTTTACCCGTTGATAAATACTCTAGTAACTCAATTTCAGCTCTTACAAGTGTTAAAAAATTAGCATAAGAAATAAAAAATTCAAGAACATAATAAAACACATCTATTATTTCAATAAAATGGAAATTGATTCAGAGTTTCCCCATCATAAAAATTATATTATTCCTTAAAAATAATATAAGTTATAATCCTTAAGATCTATTTTTCTTCTCTTGGAGTGTAATACACAATTGGATAGCACTTTTTTATGAACCCAAGTGATGAACCCGAATTGTAAGAACCCAAAAATTGAAAAAATTTAAAGATAATTAAAATTACTATGGTTATTGAAAAATGGATATAATGGATATTTACCCCTTGTATGTTTAGATATTTTAAGGGAGAATTACATTAGGCTTAAATACTTTAGACCTCCCTAAGGTTCATTCTGACTTATTAAAAGTTATAAATTTTAATGAATAAGTGTAAAATGAAACTTTTTTCACTAAAATTTTGATGTTTTAGTAGATAATAAGGAAACAAAAATAGTTAAAGTCTTATTTAAAATGAAAACATAAAACAAAGAGAAAGAAAAAATAAAAAAAAAGGAAAAAAGAAAAAAAAATCCATTATTTGACACCCATGAAGCACTGAATTTAATGTTTTTAGTCAGACTTAGGGAATACTCATTTTTCAAGAATAAAGAAAACCTCTAAAAACTTGGGATTAAACTCAAAGTAATGTTTAACTCTTTTAAAATTAACCAAGAATGACCTATTATCCTATCTAACTTACTCAATAGCTCAATTGGTTAACACTCTAAGGATGGTGAAAGGTCAAAACCATTTTGACTTATGTTTTCTAAGAAATAACTTAAGTCTATAATTTAAAAGTAAAAAATTTTATCAATGAAAAAAACTATATCTTTGATAAAAATTTCATGAAATTACTTAGTTATTTATTTTCATATCCTAACATTTACATATGATTCTCTTCTAATTTCATCCATCTCACTTAGCTCTATAAATCTTATTTCACTAGTATCTTTAAAGTATAAATTTAGATCCTTTACAACCTTGAAAGATTTATGATATAATTATGAAATAAAGTGCCATGATTTTATAAATATAAGTCTATAGGGAGATATCTCCATGGGATTTTTAAATAAATTTCTATAATCCTACAAGTTTTTACCAAGATTTAATGACCAATTTTTCATAATACTCTCAACATTTTTCTCCAAGATTTATTTCAATTCCCTGTTTATAAACTTATCTTGTTCACTAGACTAAGGGTGGTATATGGTCCCAATTTTTTCATAAAACTACATTCATAAATTAATTACTTGAATGTGAATTTCTTAATGTAGGATACATTATCAACAATGAAATATTTGGTCACTTTAGATCTTGAGAAAATATTTTTCTTAATGAATTGGATAAAAATATTCATTTGACTATTTAGGAGTTACACTACCTCAAACCATTTCGAAACATATTAACAACCACTAAGATGTATTAAATTCCATGAGAATATGGAATTGGTCCCATGATTTCTAAATCCTCAATATAAAAAAAATTTAAAACTCCAAAATTCCTTTTTGAGGCATCTATTGCCTTACTACATTTCCTGTCCTTTGGAACTTTTCACAACCCACTAGTAAACTCCTTGCATTTATAAAAATATTTATCCAAAATAATCCAACTTGAAAGACCTTTTGTGACATAATCTCCCCCCATTGTGTACTTTCAATGGTGAAGAGTTAAAAATCTCTAAAATAGGTACAATTTCATACTTCGGAATAAATCTCCTAATGAAATAATTACCACACCTCCAAAACAAAAATGAATCATCCCAAAAGTAATAGTTCATATCTAAAAGGAATTTATTACTCTAGTTTTGGGGGATAACACTGTACATGATTCCCACATCTTGAAAGTTCATAATAACTAAAAGCCATATTTTTTTTGATGTTGAAAAAGTAATAAATTGTTCATCTATGAATGAATAATTAATCTTTATTGGATCACTAGTTTTAGTGTTGGACAACTTAGACAGATGGTCATCTTGTAAATTATCAACCCTTCTTGTTCAATGTCTCTAAATAAAATTATTTCAATAAAATCACCCATATAATGATCCTAAAATTAGAATCTTTATGGGAGATCAGGTACTTTAGGGATGAATGATCAGTGAATACTATTACTTTATACCCAATCAGGTATTGTCTAAACTTCTAAAAAGAAAACACATAAAATATTAATTCTTTATGAGTTTTTGTGTACTTTCATTACGAATAATCTATAAATATAATAGAATAATAAACCACATGAAATATATTCTCTTTTCTTTTCCCCAAAACAACCCCAACAGTTAGGTTACTAGAATTACACATGATTTCAAAGGGAAATATCTAATTGGGGACAATGATGATAAGTGAATAAGTATGTTTTTACTTGATAAGGTTGAATAATTATAGGACATTATAATAAAAGAACAATGTGGTATACTTAACCAATAATGAATATAAGGTCCTTATGTTCTTTAAAAATCTCTCAGTGATTAATTGTTAAAAACCGACATACCCTAAAAAACATCTAGAACCCCTAACATTTTCAAGAGGGGGATACTTTTGAATGAATTAAAACTTGGTAGGTTCAACTTATACTACCAAAATAAAAACCTCATGGCCAAGAAAAATCCCCTTAGTGACCATAAATTGACACTTTTCCTAGTTCAACACAAGGTTAATTTCTTATCAGCACTACAAAACTAAACATAAATTTTGTAAAAAACTCTCAAATTTTACACAAATAATGGAAAAATCATCCATGGACGCCTTACTTATCCTCTATATAATGCTTGAAAATATAGAAATAATTCATGTTTGTAAAGTGGCCAAAGCTCCACAAAATCCCAAAGGAATTCATCGATAGGTAAATGCTCTAAAGGGACATGTGAAAGAGGTCTTTTTTGAATCTTTAAAGGCTACAGAAATATGGTTATAACCATAATATTCATGTGAAAAGATATAAAATTCATTACTAGATAACCTATTAATAATTTGGTTGAGAAATAACATGATAAATATACTTTTCTAATGGAATAATTTATATTTTTTAGTCAATACTGAATCTCCACTAGGTTTTAGTATGAATTTCTTCATTATTTTCATTGGTAACCACTATAAATCCTCCTTTGTTAGGTACAACCTAAACAGGGTTGACCTAGGGGCTATATAAAATGGGATAGATAATAAATACATCCAAAAACTTTATAACTTACTTTTTAATAGAATATTTCATGTTATGATTTAACCTATTTTGTGACTCAACTCTTGGTTTGTGCTCTGGATCCACAAGGATTCTATACATGAAAAATGATGGAATTATACCTTTTATATCAACAATGGTCTAAACTATTATAGTTTTAAACGTTTTCAAGATAAATAATTTTTTTCCTTTTGAATTTTCCCTAGATTGGAAGATATTATAATATGTAGTGTGGAACTCTCACTTAAAAATGAATATTTCAAGTGAGATAGAAGTGTTATAAGTTTGAGTTATGGTGCCTGCTGACTAGAGTGAATAATCTTAGTTCTTAGAGGTCCAAGGTATTCAATATGTCTCTTAAATCAAGTTTAAAAACTAGATATAAATTTTCTCCACTGCTACAAAAATTGGATGACTCCTTAAACTTAGAGCTTAGATCTTTCCTCAGAATGTTCTTATTAGTGAAATCATATATATGTTCTAAGAACTCCCCATCATACTCATCTAAGTGTTCTTTATATTTACTTAAATATATTCCTATACCTGTTTCTATAGGACATGTTTTATATTTATCTCTTCAATGATACTTAAAAATTATTCCTCTTCCTTATCAGTAGGTTCCTCAAATTTTATCTTTTTATCTCTTGAGTAGTTTTTTCCATTCATAGGTTCATTATCCTTTTTGAAAACAATGAATTAATATATTTTTACCCAAGTTTGAAAATATATATTCTCTTAGAAGCATCTATAATAGCTCCAAAAGTGGATAATAAATACCTACCAAGGATGATAAGAAATTTATTTTCATACTACATATCCAAAATTAAAAAAATCAATAATTTAAAAATGTTTTCCAACCACAACCATCAAGCCATCCACTACCCCAATGGGACGAGTGACAGATTAGACAACCAAATGTCAGGCAACAGGTAGTGGGATACAATTCTCTAAAGCATAGATGCTGAAAAAGTGAGTAAGTGATCAAATTAATACTAGCACCAAGGTCAAAAAGATAGTTGAGATTACAACTATTTTCTAAACCACATTGGATGAAAAATATTCATAGATCTATTAGATTAGGGGGATCTTATTTTTAAAGATTTTACTAAAATAGTCATCAAGTATTTATGTAGTAAATTCCTCTAAAGTTTTCTTGTATGAAATAATCATTTTATTGATTTTTGATATGATGGTATTTGAATTAGGCTTGTATGAAAGGGATGTTCACTTGGAACTTTTTGAAAATACTAAGGAACTTGTTTAGTTTAGGTTCTTGATTTTTTTTGATTATTTGAGGAAAATGGATGATTGTGGAAAAGTTTTTAAAAACATTTTTCATTGCTTTGAGTTCTTTCAGAACTTTCTCCTTACCTTCATTATTTTTCATTTCCAAATCCTTTTATATATTATTTTTTCAATTTGGACAACAAAATTTTACTCATATTTAGTGTTCCTATATAGATTTATAGATTATTTGTTACCCAAATATTTAATTCTAGATTCATCCTAAATTTCATTTTCAGATACCCTAGGGAAATTTATAACTTCATATTTTGTTTTCAACCTTATCCTTATGGTTAAAACTAAGAAAATTTCCCTTGGTTTTATTTTTATAGCACATGGAAGATTTTTTTTCTCTTACGCAAAGATCTATAGCCATTTGGATCAGTTAAAACTATAGATTTATCACTTTTTACTGAAAATTTAATTTTTATTATAAGTAAATTTTATGGAAAAAGTGAGAAACCTTCAAGTTCAACCAAGTAATGTAACATGAAAGCAAATAACAAAATTATTAAAGTTCAAATTTAAATTATTAGATAAAATTGGTAGGACAATTTGTCCCATGTTTGCAAGAACTCATCCACTTTTATCTTCTTCTCATTGAAGCCTCTGGTCATAATTAAATATTTCTTATCAATCCAATCGACCTGCTCCATGGTTGTGTCCACTTGAATTGGCCTCCCATTCATTCTTTCCACAACCTCATTAGAATCATGAATGTTCAATACATTCTCCATTATTTATTCCTCAAAGTTCATAAGAAGGTCCTATGAATCTTACATGACCTCAACATCTACCACCCACTACAAGCCATCCATGATTTCCAATCAAGCTTCACCAAATTTTAGCCTCCTTTCCTAAAATCCTCTCTATTATCTCCATGTAATAAAGAACCAGTTTCAAGTGTTCCTCCCTCCCCAATCCTAATTACCCTCCCTCACTATCTGAGGTTAATTACAATTTTTCACTTTGTTGCACCTTAGCTTCACCCATAGGAGAATTTCCATCCTCAAAAGGTGTCTACTTGTGAGAATTTTAGGAAACTGGGTCCACACATTTAGTTAATGAATATTCCCCTGATCTAACCTCTCTACCATTATAATTTTCCTTACTTGAATACCAAGTTACAATTGTATTTGGGGCGTTCAAGTAATCTTTTTGGGGACATGGTTTTTTCCACCTGGAGAACCGAAAAGTTCCCAGTCAAGAGGTTCCCATACTTCCCTTTCCTTGAACCAGATCCAACCAAAGTATCCTTACAAACTTGGTTATGAGTTTCCATATCTATCACTTAGATCCCCATCTTTTAAGAGTTTAAATCCAACCAGTTTACATTTCCATCTTGGAATGATTGTTTTCCATCTTTTAGGATCATCATTTTCCTTTACATCACCATTTAGTTCCAAGAACTGATTATGAATCAATATTGAGTTTTTAGACTTGCAAAGACCAGTCATCCACTAGCTCAGGGACACTTCCACATTCACATTAAACATATGCGACTCATTGAGAACCTCAGAAAAAATTTGAGTGCCGCCACCACCATGATCAAACAATTGTTTGTTTACCTGATCTTGGAAAATCCCTTTAGCCTTAACTATTTCAGTAAAAGGGTGGGGGGGGGGGGGGTTGACTTTGTCAATATGGGGGAACCCAAATCATACAACAATATTTCAAAGACATCCACAAATCTCACTTCCTTAGAACTTATATTAGCACTTGTCTTAGAAAGGGGGTATTCAAGTACATTTTTTATGAATTTGATTCATGAACCATTCAAGATTACCTTAATAATTAGAGGTTTCAGTACTATTTGGATTTTGAAAATTTGGTCTTGGTAGTTTTGGGAATCCAAGGGTAAAAACTAGTATAAAGAATCCTTGTTTATTTTTAGAATTTTTAGGATGATTTATATATCCTTGATTGTAATTGTTTGAGAGTGGGTCACCACTAGATTTCATCTTAGGGCCATATACCTCAAAATTAGAATTTTTAAGGGGTTGAACATGAATATAAAAATTAATAAAATAATAACTAGAGTGTTAAAATAAGAAATACTGGTGGAATTATTCACTAAGTAAAATCTGATTAAAAATTCCAATCACCCGGGAATGAGTTTCTTGAATAGAATTTGTTTTATTAATATGTATAGTTATTCTCCTAGAGATTTTTTTGGGAGTTTTGTTAAAGTGTATTGAAAATTAAATTTAACTCCATATCATTTTTACCATATAAGGCACTATCATAAGACTAGCCTATTGAGGTTTGGTTGTATGGGGTGACACTATTGTAAAATGTGTCCATTAGAAGTGAGCATCAAATTCGTGATTATGAAATTTCATAAAAATACATGAAATTTTTTCCCAAGTTTCATGAAACAACTCACCATAATATTAGATGAAAATGATGATATTATGTCTCACCATGGTCATCATTCTCCTTTTTTATAATTTCATAACAAAAGAAAAGAATACCTGGTATGATGTTTCAAACATTTCCATGAAAAACCGTTGGAACTAGCTCCTAGTATTTCCATTTAAATTGAATATGAAAACTCTCAGTTTCATCTCTTCCTCACCCATCCCATGGGGTGGAAGTAACTAAAAAATAGTATAAAATTCCATAATAAATTCATTAAAGTCTTCATTAGATAACCCATGAAAAAATAGATAGGTAATATTTTTTCTTTTTATATTTTCTATACCTATAATTCAGCCTAATAAATGGTTTATTTATAGAAACATTAGGTAATTGGAACTCCCTAAGTCTAAATCATTCTTGAATTTTTTTCTAGGAAAATACGGGTTTATTTTTTCATTATGATTCAATACTTCATTAAGGTATTCTATTTTAATTTTTTTTAGTTTAGGTCACTCATGTGTTTTTCAATTTCTAGAATGAATGGATTTAATTTATTATTTAATGATCTAGTGTTTAATACTAGATATATTTTAATGTTTTAATGTTTTTAAAGCAGTTTTTGATTTTTTTTGAGTTTTATGTTTTTTCCATGGTTGCATGAATCCTTTCCTAAGAATGATGTCAAATTCAAATTATCATCATCAGAAAAATATACTAATTTTTTATTTATACCTAAATAGGAATAATATAGTGTAAATGATGGTCAAACCTATAAGGAAGGTGTATGTTCGAATCAAGAAAAGAAAAATCAAACAAGAAAAAATATACTAAACAAAAATTAGTGATGGTAGTGAAATATAGACTGGGAAAAAGTTTGAATGTGTTTTTAATTGAAAAAAAATGAGGGAAAATAAATTATTCTTTAATGATAAGATTCATAGAAAGAGAAACAATTATAAAATAAGTCATTAATTCTCCAAGGGAACTCCAATCATTTTATATTAAATTGAAATTTACTCATTCTTGTTAAGATTAATTTTAACTGGATCAAATTTTAAGAATGGTACTAATACCTTATTTTAAATGGATCAAATTTTTATGTGATTAAGTTTTGGGATATTTCAAAAACAGAATTCACTCATCTACAAATAATGGTTAAATAGGATTTTTCAAGATGAAACTGTAATTTGATCTTGGTACACTACTCTCAATAATGAATAAATTATTTTAAGATATTTTTTAAGAGAAATATTCATTGGAATTTATTTATTTATACCAATTTAACTGTTATCGATTCTTGAAAAAGTGGGAAATGAGTTACTTTAAAGTGAAATAAGTAGAGAATATAGTCACAATTTAAAAGATAATTCAATAATGAATTAAAAAATTGATTATAATGATCTTATTCCTCTAAAATATTTTATCGAAAAATCATATTTAATTCAATAAGTTATAATAATTCCATCATGAAAAATAAATAAATAAGAAGAATATATAAAGTGGGGTTCTCTTTCAAGATAGTTCCTTCCTCTAGACCTATATACCTATGCAACTCTACTATTAATTGAGAATCCTAATTCTTGCTATGTCTGCCCAAAGTTTCATGTCTCGAGAAAGTGAATGAGATTCCTATAAAATGTTTAGGCACTTCCATTTTTATTCTCCTCCAAAACCACAAACTGAACTTACCATGTTATGTTTTTTTAAACCTCCTAAAATTGATCCATCCATTTGGAGAACTCCATATTTTACCATTAAGGTATCCTATAAAAAAATGGGGCCTGTAATAATTATTTTATTTTATTAATATTGTTTTATACTTTAATTCAACCACTTTTATTTACTGGAATCTATGTTTATTTTACCGTAATATTCTTGGATATGCTTGGTGCCAATGTTCTAGATCCCAATCAATATCCATTATTAATCTTCAAACATAAACCCTAAAATTTCTCCAATATAGTATCTCAAGATCTATAAAACCTCAATGTTTGAACCATATTGGCATCCAACTTCCATCTCATTAATAAATAGAAAACCCATTTAGTTATTAAACTAATAGAATGAAACATCTAACATTAAACGTAACCCCACTTCATAATTTGAATCAATTTCATCTTTGGTTCCTCTTAATCAATAATCCAAACACATGGTGTGAACAGATCCTAGACCCAACAAACATAGAAATTGAGAACTCAAACTACCTCCCACATCATTTATTTAATCCTAAAAATGGATAAAACCTATAAAAAAAGTTTTAATACCTAAAATCATTCTCCATTTCATCTAAGATCTTCCAGATTCACTCGTCCATTACTCTTGATAAAAATTCCATGAATTTTCTTCCTACCAACTCAGTATTAGTTTTTCATAGATGATAAAGTTCAAACTAGATTAACACAACATGAGTTCCATTATACATTTCTGAAATTAATTCATATTTTTTTGTGACTCTTGATCTGTATTTGTCTCTATCCATTATCAATGTTAATCCATAGGGTTGTTGAGATCCTGTTTTGGTCATCCTTAACTCTAGTATGAATGCAACAACCACCTTCAATGATCAAGGATTAATTTGATCATTTCTCTTAATTTATCATTCAATAAAGCTTCGCCCATCCTTTCATTATATTAGTGAAGTTCAGATGATGCTCAAGTTGAATCCCTAAACCTATATTTCATAAAGGAACCTTAGATTCACTTCTTTTATACCCTAAAATCTCACTTAGTAGCACAGAATAAACACTACAATGAAAAAATTAACCCAACATTTTCACTTTTTATTAAATTTGGAAAACTATTAGAAACCTATGTTCATGAAAACAAATCCCAAGTTATAGCTTAACAAACCCTATGGAAATATAGATTTAATAAATTTTCACTATTATTATTATGTATCCCACTATAAACCTTAAAAAACCTCTTATATACTATGGATTTTGAAAATTTTTAGTCAGTAGTCAACTATACGGTGTTAAGGATGACTCTAATGAAATTGTATTTCCTATGGAACAATAAAAATATTTTTTGAAAAATTTATTAATAAAAAATGAATTTAATATGTGCAAAATATCTTTTAAACATATTCATCCTTGAATTTTCTCAACCTCACACAGAATATTATAATTATTTCCAAAAAAAATTTAAAATAAAAACATGGAACGTTAAAATATAAACTCCAAAATCATAAAACATTAAAAAAATTTCCAATAGGATATTTTAACAAATGTTCTACAAAATTGTTTTTAAAAAATATGTTCTTAAAATTTATAGAAATTAATTTAAAGAACAATTTATCTATTAAACTCTAAAAATTCACATTTCATTATAAGAACAATTTTTTTTGATCTTGAATTGAACAAGAATTAATAATTCTCTATTAAAATCACATTTTGACATAAAAACTATCATTATTTACAAAAATAGATATGAAAAACATTTATTAAAATATATACACAATAGTGTGAATCATTCATAAAAGGGTTAAAATCCTATTTTTAAATCATTTTACCTATTTTAATTTTTTTTTCATTTATATAATTTCATGTAAATTATTTCACTACTGAGATAAATCTCATATATGGATAATTGTATGATATGCCATGGGTTCATTTTGTTATTCAATGGTATATAATATTGATTATAGTAATCCTTACATTATAATTCCATATTGTATGATGGAATTACTTTTATGGTTGATCCCTTCCACTATATGACATCCTCTGTTTTATAGGGAGACATTCCTAAGGTTTCATGGAAACCTTGTTTAGGTGATGTATAGGAATATCGGGCCAAAGAAATTATAAATGATATCAGTTCCCTTATTTTGGTTGGTTTGTGATTTAGGGATAATTGATGGAGGTAGATGTTTAAAACATGTTTTAGATGGTGGACGTGTTCCATGTCAGCACATTCATAGTGGAAGTATGAATTTTTATGGTTGTGGGGATTGATTTTAATGGTTTTGATATTATGATTGAGTTGTTATAATAAAAGTATGATGTTAATGTTTTGATTGGTTTACTATTACCTTTGAATAGTAAGAGGGAATGTGTAAATCCCTAAAACTAGAATTTGGGTTCTTATTGGTCCCACATAAGGAATATTTTAAGTGACCCTTCCTAATAATATTTTTATATAATTAGTCAAAAAAATATTTTTTCCTTCATAAAGATATGAAAGTGATAGTGAAAATAAATGATACACATAACATTTTAGTTAGTTCATCTGTACTAGTATACATCTATGGAGTTTACAATGATAGTGTAGTTATATTACAAAATCCATTAAGTTGACTAATTGTATGTTACAAACTTTGAGTAATATCACTGAACCTATAGGATTATAACCCTAAAAATGATAAAGAGATCATTTATATCCTTCACTAAAAAAGATCACTTCTCCTCCAAGTGAAACACTTATATTTTCTATGAACTAAAAATTAGATATACACCAAATATGGTGTAATAATATGATCCTTTTTTATCTACTCAATGGAATTATTTAAAATTGTAGTGAGATAAACTCATAGATCTCCCTTTTTTATTTTCAGCAAGGTTTTGAATTACCTAATATGTTGATCTCTTCAATCAATGGTCTTCTTCATCCTTTTGGGTAAGAAGATATATCCTCTAATCATAATATATTCTCCATATTTTCCTTTATTATGACCTTTAATTCATATTTGAATTAATCATAAAATTCATCCATAAAATCCTACCAAATATGAGTAATCCACATTTAATTAAAATCACTAAAAACTTCTTTAATGATAAAAACTTTGAAAGCTAGGAATTATTTCCAACTCAAAATCTTCATAGTGTGATAATTATTATCATAATAAAATTCCATTATACTTCAAAAATCATATAATAAAATTTTTATTTCAATCCATGTTGAGTATATATTTAATTAACATATTACAAAGTAATCCATGCTTCATGATTCATGATTCCTCAACTATCATCCAGTAGAACACAAGAATTCTGAAACCTCTTTGTTATGACACAAGTACCTTCTTCATGGAATAACCTATAAAGTTGTGGAATAACCTATGCACATGATCCATTTTTTTAGAAAATATTAATCATATGTATCTTTGTTGTGTAATATCCTTCTTCCTTCATAAAAAAATATTTCACCTGGACTCAAATCCATTTATTCATTTGTAACAACCATTGTGGTATGGAAAAAAACCTATGACACGATTCTTCCATAACTATTCTTACATATAATATTTTTAATCCTACAAAATAATTTTATAGGGTGATCTACTTTTCTCATGAAAAAATATATTATTTGATTCTAATATAGATGCATTGTAAAATCATACGGTACTCCTTGTTTCATGAAACCATTCCTCACATTGTAATTTACACTATTGCGGTGTGATTTAAGTTATATAGTATATAATTTATCTAAATTTCCTTCAAATTCTATAAACTCTATGAAACCCATATATATTGTCCCCATGACTTCTTTATAGGGTTTCCAACATTATCTATCAACAAAAAAACCCAAAAAATATTTTAGGTTATTTTTTACAACACTTGAACATGTTTTTATGTTATATAAAAATGGTTTTGAAAAATGAATTTTGGTTAATTAAAAGTAAATAATAAATTATTAAACATTTTCCTTGATAGTTTTTAAAAAAATGTTAATTAAAAAAATCCTATGATGATGATTTTATTATTTGTTTCCACTTGATGATGATTTTTTATATGCGACATAGTGATGATAGCCCTTGTTTGGGATGTAAAGGTATTATGTACCTTGGGTATAAAATAATATAGACATTGTAGACCTGGGGTATATATTGGAATAAGAACTAGATGACTAGGTATATAATGATCCATGGAGTGGATTGAGTAAGACATGTGGGATGCATTATGTACATTTTGGAATAAAGGAACAAGTTGTTATTTTGAGGTATGGTTGACATGTATAAAAGGAAGGATTGGTCAGATGCCTATCATAGTTGATTAGGTACATGAGTCTAACAATGGTAAGATAAGACCGATGATAGTGTGAGTTAGTTGTAGATATAGGGTGGTACAAGATTATATGACTATATTTTTTTATTGATCTTGGTTATGGTCAAGAGTGAGATGGATAAAATGATCACAAGGTTTGGTTTTGGTTGGTCTAATATTTTTATAGGGGCAAGAGAGGGTGGGTTCGTGTGATGTATGGGGTGAATGGTGTGGTGCTATTTTTTTGTGAGAATGAAAAGTATGGTATCTATGTTATCTTATATTTATGAGAGTGTGTTATTATGAATAGTGTAGGATATATAGGATGGTAAAATGTGAGCTGGATCATATGGCAGATTTTTTAGAAATCATCCATGAATATGACCAGTGTGGAAGGTATGTGAAGTGTGTGTATTGAAAGTATGTAAGGACTATAAGTAGGATTTGGGACTAATAATGGATTAGAAATACTTAGTAATGGTTTCATTTAGTAATTCATATAAATATTGAGTTTGGGAAGGTGTATTTAGTAATGATTATTTGGTATCATTTTGATAAACACGAGAATCTTCTTGGAAATCATGTTCTAAATGATAGTGGTGTTTTTGATAGAATGGATTGAGGGATATTGGTATTTGTGTTATATTAGTTAAGGGATCATGGTCTTATGGGTATTGAGATAGTTAATCCCTTAGGGTGGTTGGTACTTATATTTTGTATAATGGAGGGATCATTGGAAAATTATCTTCGTTACCATGTACAATGAGTGGGATGTGGGTCTTTGGGACTCTTTATTATGGTTTCAGAAAGAGAGAATTGAAGGGAAATAGGTTGTATAAATTCCAAAGAAATATTTCTAAATCCTTATAGGATTAAAGTATGATAATATTTGTATTAGTAATGTTGAAATAATAGTTATGAATATTATTGATGTGAATGCAAGTTTATTGAACTGGTGGGGACTAGGAATGTGGTAATTTCATACCATAGTGGTCTATCAAATTGGAAGGGGAGGATAAATGGATATCTCAATTAGGGTGATCTAAGATTTTAGTGGAGTTTTGAAAAACTTCTAACTAGGAAGTAAAAAGTATATTTCATGTTTGATTCTTATAATAAGTATCAGTGAAAAGATGTCACTGACTTGAGTTTTTTTGAATGTCTGAGTTTACTAGAAAATTGAAAGGAAATTTAGTTAATGTTTTAGTTATTAGTGGGATTATGACATGGGAAACCATATGGTGGATATCACTATATTGGTCACTTGTAGGTAAAACCATTGTATTGGGTGAGTTATGGAAAATGTTTTAGGATGATGGGTGTAGTGGACCAGAATGGAGAAAACCAATGTGTCTCCTAGGATACATGGATGCATGTAAATAAATACTAATTGGTACTTGAAGGAATACTATATTAGTAAATTTTTATATGTAACCTCAGAGTATTCAATGCATGTGGTAACTAGTGAGGTGTGGATTTCAATGAATGGAATGAGCATTACTCAAGTTTGGGGAACATCAATACTCACTTGGAAAGTATAATAATTAATTTTAGGAAATTGGAATTATATATGATAGAATTATTCCCTAACAGGAGTATACAGGTTGGGTGTAAAGGATTAGAAGACATATCTATGTAGTTACCCAATATGACCCATCTAGACCCTTACTGTGTTGGACATAGAATGTGTGTGTCACCCCAAGCCCACCTATAACAGGATATGGGATGGTGATTAACCCTAAGAAGGCATAACACATGTATGGGAGGCCTTAATCTATACAACCTTCATGCAACACATATCTCTATAGTATAACGTAACCTTGTAAAATAGAATTAAAATAACTAACTAACATAAAAAATTCATGTGATATATGGTAAATATTCATAGAATATAACAAATGGAATAACTAGAAAATTAGGGGGAAAATTATCTAAATATCCAATGTAAAAGAACAACCTAAAACAACTAAAAAATAGAGAAACTCCTTATAAAAAAATTCCTTATACAAACATTAAACATTATCATCATCTCCGAGAACTATTAAGTTCTTGATCTTCCAACACCATATCCACCATGATCAGAACTAAACTAAACATCATCTATATAATATACAATATGTTTGAACATAATTCCCATGTATGGGTGAGTATAAATATACCCAATAGGAATCCTTAAAAACAAAGAATGGAAAATTAAATATAAACCATCTTAAAACCTACCAAATAATATGTACATAAGTGGAATAAATGAAAATATGATTAAGGATATTGAACTTGGAATGTGAGTGAGTCCCAATATTCACATACCAACTACACAAGTATAAAATTCAATAACTACTCTAGGAAAACCATAATACCCAATATTTATGAAAAACCACATCACAAATTTTCAAAATATATAGTATGGAACCCAATATTGGAGTTTGTTTCCTAAAATCAACTGGATTTATAATTTTAATTATCTTAATCTTAATAAATATCCTATCACATGATGAGTGTTAATTTTCATAACATTAATATGATAATTTTATTAGATTATCTATCACATAGAAAGGTTAGAGAAGTTTCTTATTATAATGATAACCATGAAATAATATTATAATATTCTTAAACTTATTTCCTATAGAATAAATTTCATCTTTTTGATGATTCATATATAATGTTTTGACTATCATGTGCTAAAGTCTCATAATACATTGAGACTTATTATCATGAAGTTTTAACATGGTAATCTTCAAGAAGCAAGGTTATGAGGATCAAACCACCAATAGTAATTCCAAATGTTATATATGTCATTGGATATTCCTATTTATATATTTGTATCATGAATCCTATACTTTTATGTATTGAATAAAACCATGATGACATACGCTCAGAGTAAGGTAGGGTACATTAAGTGCATCATAAGTGATATGAAATTAATTGAATAATTCAAGAAAATATTTTTACCTTTAAAGTTAATGAAAGGAAATATCTCTAGACCTTTGATTTAAATTGAATTATCTGATTAAATCCATGTCCATTTTAGTTCATTTATGAGTTTATTTAGCAATAATTCTTATGATTTTTTATATTTATGTAATATAATTTTTTATCTTTAGGTTTCTTGACATTTTTCTAGATGCTAATCTTGGACTTTAGTTAAGTTCACCTAATATCATTGAGAAAGTGGACTAGAGTTCCACACACTATATCTATCCAAAATATCAATTAAATTTAATTTGAATTTAATATTAAGAATAAATATTATTATATGTTTATGGAATTATAATTATTTAATTTAAGATGATCATATATATTCAATTACCAATTATTTGAGTTAATAATATATATGAGTTGAATATTAAATAAATATTTATTCACAAGTTCGTGAATATAACATTTATTTATTTATATAATGAATAATATACTTATATTTATTTATATAAATAATTATTTTTTTATTCAAGGATTGATAAATGACGATGATGATTAATGGGCCATGTTGAGGTCCTAATGGAAATGTTATATTTTATTAAATATCATTTAAATAAATTTTCATTAATTTTTATAACAAATTATATTTAAATATCCATGATTAAGAACATGTCATGGAATATAATAATTATAATTTTTTTATTTGTGATAAAGGATGTCAAGGAAATTACTAATTGTTTAACCATAAGCATATAATCTAATTTATATCATTTTAGAGGTGTGTGTGAATTTTTATGCACAATGAATTCTCTAAATAGAATAATCTCAAGACTATGAGAGCCAATTAATAACATTATCAAGAACATAGAGAGATAATACTATTCCTCTCTCTTAATATTGAGATAACAAGAGATAATCAATGTTGTGATCAATGATGAATGACATAAGGCACTTGATTCCACTGGACTAGAACACATACTACCAATTGTGACATCCTTGGATTCATGGAGGATGTGTAGATACCTCTAGAGGTATTCTAGTTTGAATTCATCACCATAAATATGATATGAAAAGAGCGGTTATTGAATTGATGAATAATGAAAGAATCATCAAGACAAAGTAATTGTTTTTTAAATTAATTATAAATTATCTGTGAATAGATCCTCTCTGTGAATATTTATGGGTCATTACATCAAGTTGTTCAAATTTTATCCACTTAAATTTATAAAAAAATTTATTGGCCACTAGTCCAACTACTTTCAAGTTGTCTCAAAACCATCAAGTGGTATCAAATTAGTCACATTATAATTTATAATAATTTTTTATTTGGTTAATCGATTATTGGTTTTTGATAAAGATATTTTATTTATAGTTTTTTATTCTTATATCAAAAATTTGAGATAATTTGTTTTTTTCAATTAAAATGAATAAGAACAGGACAATAATAGATGAAAAATATTCCAAAATTTCATTTAATGGTGCCCAGGATGCTGGTAATAAGTCATAGTTATATGGAGTCTAACTGAAATTACACACTAGATAACAATGGTCAACCACCCAATGGTGATATATGACAATAATGACCCACCGTGTGGGCATTTATACAAAACTTCATTACACATTATGTATTGAAAACCATCCAGAACATCACTGGACATGGATTAAATGACGTGTAGGTACCTTACATGTCATGTAACCTCACATGGTTTTGAATCGATAGGCTGTGTGGTCAAATTACATTGTGTTATTACACACCGCATATTGACTTCAAAATGAGAGACATGATATCACATGGATTACATGGTGTGTTTCAATATATACAAAACATGTAACACTTTACAACCCATAGAAGATACATACTGAGTCCTTAGGAGTGTAGTGCGGGTGTCTAGTAATAGATTACATCTCATGTAGTTGGTTTTACATAACTCTAGAAAACTCATGCAAGGAACTTTATGATATATTAATTTTGTTCGACACAAACATACAAAAAAATTAGAGAAAAATTAAACTACACAGTGTATAGATTTCTGTATACACCATGTGATAAGGTTTTTCTATACAAGGTAAATTTTGGGTGATTTTTTTCACTTGGTGTATAATTAAATTCATTAATAATTATTTTCCATATAATTTTGAAAATAAATGATGTGTATGGTAGTTTTAAAAGTTGTGTACATCAGAATAATCACCAGTGGTATATGTCATTTATATTCATGGCATGTCATGTGGTCATACACGCTATACAGACTACATAACTTTATGTAATGACCAGAAAATTTATGAATAAAATCTCCTTCCTTTTGATTTTATTAAATGTCTTATAGATATAGAAGACACATGAGCTTATTTTTTTTATTATATCTAGTTTTATTTAAATACCCATTAAGTATCATCACTGTTGATAATATAACCATTGAACAATAATCACATGACTAGTATAAATATAGGGTTTTAACAAATCCTTTTGGAACATACAAAGGGAGTGATGGCCTCATCCAGTAGGATCATACCCTATGAAGCCCATTTATTGGATCTTCCAAGGGAGATAGCATTTTTGGGCTTCTCCCAAGACCAATCCCAAGCCCATATCCAACACCTTAAGGATAAGCAAAACCGTTTACAGGCGAAGTTTAAGATCATCGAGATCATATCCCAAACCATGTTCACCGAGCGGCCCCATGAAAGCCACACCATAACACACCTTACTATTAGGGAATATGATGGTATAATAAAGGGATATTTATCAAGACCCTAGAATTAATAATATGTACATTATTTTTTTTGTATAGAATAATTAATATACTTTTCATATTATTGTTACTTTATAAATGATTTTTGATTAATATTCAAATTAAATTAAGAAATCTCTTTTGATGAATTAATTTATTTTTTTTAAAAATTAATATTTTATTAAAATATTATTATTATATTAATTTTATTAAATAAAAATGATCATATAATTTTTATGATGTCACATATAATTTTTATTAAGGTTTGAAAAGTGTTTTTGTCGAAACCCGTCAATTTTAAATAAATGTTGATTTTTTTTAAAAGTGCAAATTCATATAATTAGAAAATTATTTAGATAAAAAGAATATTATTTTTGGAATTAGGATGTCGAAATTATCCAATTTTGAATTTTTTATAATTTTCTGAAACAGTCGAATTTTTGGGTAAAAATTAAATACCGTATAAATATACAATGTGTTTTATGAAATCATAATGGGCTAATAATGATGTAATAAATACTATAAAAGGTATATTTTTCCAAATGAATTTTTTCGCTTTAAAATAATATTGTTTTAGGTTTATTTTATTTATATTAAATATCCTTAGTGAACCCACCAATACTTATAATATATTTTAATATTTTAAAATCATTACCTTGTAAGTGTGTCTCAGCTCCACATATGTGAGGGATATGTTCATACATACTCACCTTACTATACATTTTATTTATAAATAATTAGATCTTACTTTTCACTCTCATTAATCCATCCGTGATCCTTTATATACACCCGTTACCGTACCGTAATTTTGTAAGGGATCCACACTTTCCTCTCCTCCTTTCAAATTCAAGTATCTTATTTGAAATTAATTCTTGTAATTTCAAATGGTTATAATTTATTTCATTTATAATCATAAAATTACTATCTATTTGATGTTATTGTAATTAGGTATAATTTATCTTCCCCCATTTGGACCCTTTTATTAAGCCGTTACTATGCCGAAATTCCTTAAGGGATTTCTCTTTTCACATTTCCATTCAAGAAATTCTATTATATTATGATTCTTCAATTCCATTTTAATAATTTTGGATTTTATGTTCTATGATCCCCTTACTGTATTTTTTTTGTATAAATGATAGGATCTTCTTTTCACTCCCATTAATCCCCCTATGATCCTTTAAGGCCACTCATTACTATGTCGAAATTCCGTAAGGGATCTTCCACCCGTCCCCTGTATCAAGAATCCCTTTTATGGGTTTTAATCCATAAAATGGAATGAAGGTCTTCAAATTTTTCTATTATTTTGATAAATCCCCCTTTTAAGGGAATAAGGGGGTGAAACCCATACATACACCATAGACTTAAGACAAATCACACCGGAAGGAAAAAAAGAGTAAAACTAGATTGCCAATAAGGAGATGCCCATCCCTAAAAAATGACCATGATGAAGCTCTCCACCATTGCAAGGATGTTCAGAAAGAAAGTGTCCTATGAAAAAGCACATTCCCGATCTGATGGCTGACACCATACCCTCTCAAACAACCAAATCCATAAAGCTCTGCAAAGATGAACCGCCAGCTCTGGAACCTCCTCTGGGACCTGTCCAAGTGGTCAAGTATAGCAACACTAACTTTCTGCATTCAGGATCAAACCGATACCAATTGAAATTATAAAAAACATGAATAGAATATGATGACATAAATATCATTCTACGAGTCATCCTCCACCATTACAGCACCAAAAAATCCCCACCGTACTCCTCATGACTCCAAACCACCACTGTAGCCGCCAAATCAACTGGAAGACAATCCAAAGAATGTGAAGGCAGACCATCTTCACCTAGCACTGGATGTCCTAGCACCAAACCAAGAGATGTCACTGGTGAAGGAGTCCAGAATGATATAAACTAGAAACACCACTCTAGTCATGGATCCATTCATAACTGGACCACAAAATGCACCCTCACCAGCATCCTGCGCAAACAACCACAGAAAACAGAAGAGAAAACATGAAGAACAACAAAAACTAGCCAGCTTCCACACTTCCACAGATTCACAAAAGTAGTGCAGATAAAAAAATTAAGAAAACACTAGTATCTGACCTACTGGAAGGAACACAGGACCATAAGACACCATAAATCTTCCCTCCCCTCTACATTGCTCTAAGGCCGACGCCATTCCCACTAGACAGGGTCGGAAAACCTCACCCAACATGACGCAACGCTCGCCGACCCCAGACCCAGATCCAGCACTGAAGAACATTTCTTGGCCTACTAGAGTGCCGTAGCCCTCCAAATATGATGCCATCTCCGACCCCAGGCCTCGGCCGTTGAGACACTCTAGATCCCAGCACCTAGCAGATGAAGCGGAACCCCTGCACACCGAAGCAAGCTAGCACCAAGATGGAGCAAAAGCCGAAGTTGGGCCGCAAGAACTGGAAGATACACCATCATTAAGAAGAGATAAACTGCCGAGTTGATGAGACATACCAGAGGGTGGAGGAGAGGAGAGAGCGAGAGCCGAGACAGAAACCCTAGCACCGCAGAAGGAGAGAATGTTGCTGCTCCGATGCCTCTTCTTTTATGTTATGTCTTATAATTTACTTTTTCCTATGTTGGGATATGTTCTTAAATATTCCTCTTATTGTCCATTTAATTTCTATGTGATGGGAGACCCATTTATCTCTCATCAACCCATTTTATGAATTTCTATATGACATTGCTACACTTCCAAAATTGCACCACGATTTTCCATGCCAAGATAATTGTGCAGTAAATACCATACCCATTTCTCTATCAAGGGTATTTACCTTTATGCACATAATCCTATTGATTGAGAACTTACATGTATATATTCCACATTTCTAGATCATGGAATAATGTTATGATTTTGAATGAAACCAAGTTATATGATCTATGTGGAACATTTAAGCATGCGATTGAAATTTTTATGAAGGGTGCACCCTGATAGCTGTCCAATGCATTGGGTAATATTTAGTATCTGATATGTCATATTCAATGAGGGTTTACTCATGTTAATTCATGTAAAATGAGGTTTTAATCATATTAATTCATGTGCAATGATGGTTTACTCATGCTAATCCACGTGCAATGAGTCTTGACTCATGCTAATATCATGTTGTATGTTGTTTCCATATTTCCATGTTACGATTATCACGCTATGTCATCCCTTCATGTTCATGTTTCTTTTGTGATCTATTGATATGACTATTGAATAATATATACCATCTTACTCATGTTATTCCATGTTTATTCCCTTACTAGGCTTTATAACTCTTCCTTTTATTATGTATGTCCTCAGGATATCCCATGAAGGGTTAATTACAAAGTAATTTTGTGGTCATGTAAAAAAGTTTTCAATAAAGAATTCGTATTTTATGTTTTAAGTTGTTATGTAATGTTCCTAACCCTAAATAATCTATAAATATCAATATTTTGAGTTTTATTAAGTGAAATTTATGTTATAAATCATGTTTAAATATTAAATATAGAGAAGGGTTTTTATAGTTGGTATTAGAGGATAGGTTTATTTTTTTTAGGATTAGGATTATAAAACCCTAGTGGAAACCCTTAGGGATAAGACTAAGGGTAAGAAAACATCTTTAAATTTTGGAAAGTATAGAATAAGTGGTTTATCAAGAAAATACATACCTATTTGGATACTATAAGTGTAAATGGTTCTAGAAAAAATGTACCTAGGAGTAACAACTAAGACAAGGTGTTTCGAGCTTGACTTAGGGTGACCTGGTACATGAAAATGGGCTTTAGTGCACACCTGGTTTGACAATACTAGGGAATATTCTTTGGTATATTCATAATCTCATTACATTACATTATTAAGGTAAAAAATAAAGTCTATAAGAATATACGTTAGGAGATAGATCATGGATAACATATACTAAAGCCTAGAAATTCATAAGATAAGGAAATAAATGTAATTTATAAGTTATCCCTTTAATTTCATTATATTCACCATTATGTGTTTTATAGTTTAAAAATACTCATCCCTATGATTATATTGGATAAATTATAACTAGAATAAAAATTTCAAAGTTAGGGTTATAGTCCATAGTTCTACAAATTCTTTTATATCACAAAAGTTTCGTAGAACTATTAAAACACCACCACAAACAATATAAGTAGAGATTTCAGTGAAGATGAAAAATGGGGAAATTATTGCATCCCATGTATTTAACTCCCCCCCTATCACAATTTGTGGATTTAACTTCTTGGATAACCATTTCATATATTCCTTGGTAGAATTTGATGCAATTCTAGGCATGGATTGGCTTTACCTATATAGAGCCAACATAAATTGCCATGAGAGGGAAATAACTCTCTATATGGAGAATTGAACCATGATTCTATACAAGTGAAAGGAGGAGGATGAATATTATTTAGAAACATCATCAAAATCATGGATATTATTTCCCAATGATCAAGAATAACTAGATCAAATGATTGAGTTTAAGGAATGGACCATTCTCAAAGACATGCCTATTATGAGGGAATTCACTGATTTGTTTCCTGAGGAATTACCTAGTCTTCCACCTAACTGAGAGGTATAATTTTTGATCAAGATTATACTTGAGGAATTTTTATTATCCAAGAATATTTATAAGATGGATATTGTGGAACTTGAGGAATGGAAGAAACAACTACAGGAGAATCTGGATAAAGGGTTTATATGGCCAAGTGCTTCACCATGGTGTGCACCAATCCTATTTATCAAGAAGAAGCATGGGTAAATGCTCATTTTCATTGATTATAATTAGCTCAAACAAATTATAATAACGACAAAGTGTCCTTTTCCCCTAATCGATGACTTTTTTGATTAGCTACGTGCAACATAATAATTCTCCAGGGTGGATCTACGGTTGGGATATTACCAAGTAAGGGTGAAGAAGGAGGATATCCCCAAGACTACATTCTGTATAAGGTATGAGAATTATGAATTCATAGTGATTCCATTCGGTATCACTAATTCTCCATAAATCTTCATGTACTTGATGAACAAATTCTTTAGAGATTACCTTGATAAATTTTTGTTAGTCTTTATATATGACATTCTAATATAATCCAAAAACAAAAAGGAGCACGAGGAGCATCTGACAAGTATGATAAAGACCTGGTGAAAGGAGAAGATATATGAAAAGTATAGAAACTGTGAGTTTTGGTTGAAGGAAGTTTCATTCTTAGGTCATATCATCATAAACAATGGGATATATATGGATTCTTTCAAGACAAAAGCAATTGAGGGATGGATGAGGCCAACATTTGTGACATATATCTATACCTTCCTTGGGTTAGCTAGATATTATCACCGATTTGTAATAAATTTCTCATAATTTTCAAACACACTTACGAAGATAACTTTGAAGGGAGTCAAGTTTTCTTGGAATGATGAATGTGAATAAATCTTCACGGAGTTGAAAATAAGGATTGTCACTGCCCCTATGCTCACATTACCCACAAGTGGGGAACTTTTCAGGATTTTCAACGATGATTAAAATAAGGGATTGAGATGTGTTTGATACAAAATGAAAAATCCATTTCCTATGCCTCAAGGAAGTTCAAAATTCACAAGCAAAACTATCCCATACATGATCTAGAGTTAGAATCTATGATCGTTTCATTAAAAATCTGGCGACATTATCTCTCTGGGGAGAAGTGTGAAATATATAAGGATAAAAAAAGTCTCAAATATATATATATTCACACAGAAAGATATAAATATGCACAAACTAAGATAGTTATATTACATAAAGGATTACGATTGCTCGATCCACTACCATTCAGAGAAATAGAACAAGGTAGCGGATGCTCTAAGAAGAAAGGACCCAACGATTCTATCGTTGTTGGGAATTTAAAAGGATCTAATATTCTTGTATTTGAAGAAGATAGACATGGGAATTATAAATAAAGGAAAATAATCTATACTTTCACAAATTATTTCTCAACCGTCACTTTTGGAAAAGTTAAATGATGCTAAAAAATTTGATGTGGGAATTCAGAAGAAAGTAGAAACTATCAGAAAAGGGAAATCATTGAATTTCAATGTTAATGAGGAAGGAATTGTGAGATTTGGGTCAAGACTATATGTTTTATCAAACCCAGAGTTAAAATAACGATATTTTGGATGATTCACATAGTTCAAATTTCTCTATTGACCCAGGAAACACAAAGATGTATCCAAATATACAAGAGAACTAATCATGGAATAACATGAAGAAGAAGATCACAGAATATACATCAAAGTGTCTTGTATGTTAGAAAGTGAAGGCTGAAAGGTAGAAGTCTAAGGGGATGATGAAACCATTACCCATACCAACATGGAAATAGGAAAACATCACCATGGACTTTGTCACCAAACTTCCAAAGACATCCAAAGGAAATAATGTAATCTAGGTTAGTTGGGACCATTTTACAATGGTTGCACACTTAATTACGATTCGAGAGGATTTCTCACTAGATCAAATGGCACAGATATACATTAGAGAAGTGGTAAGGATGCATGGAGTACCACTATTGATTGTATCTGATCGAGATCCAAGATTTACCTATAAATTTTGGAAAAGTATCCAACATGATCTAAACACTAAACTAAATTTTAGTATGGCTTATCACCCTCAAAATGATGACCAATCTGAGCATACTATCCAAAAACTTGAGGACATGTTTTGATCTTTCTAAATAGACTTCAAAGGCATATGGGACCAACATATTCCTTTAGTTGAGTTCTCTTATAACAACGTTTTTCATTCGAGCATCCAAATGGACCCTTATGAAGCCCTTTATGGGAATAGGTGTAAAACACCAACATGTTGGGATGATGTTGAGGAACGAAAAATTCAAGGTCTGAAAATGGTCGAAGAAATGGTGGAGAAGGTTAATACCATCGAATAGCACACCAAAGCTACTTAGAGCCAATATAGGATCTATGATGACAATCATTGATGAGACCTAGAGTTTGATGTTGGAGAGATGGTTTTCCCCTATTTATTTCTATGGAAAAGAATGATTAGATTTGGGAAGAAGGGAAAGATTATTCCAAGGTATATTAACCCTTTTGAGATCCTTGATCACATCAGAGTAGTGGCCTATTTACTATAACTCCCACAGAACCTATATTAAGTACACGATTTAGTCCATGTATACCTTTTAAGAAAGTAAACATCGAATCCATCACATGTACTCAATACATAGGTGGTACCATTGGAGAATAAACTTTCCTACGTGGAGCAGCTAGTGAAGAAAAGTTCTACAAAATAAGATAATGCCTCTCTTCAAAGTGTTTTTGTGAAACCACAAGTCTGAAGAAGCAATGTGAGAACCAGAGGAGGTGATAAAGCAGAGTTACCATCATATATTTTAATATGGGAAAAGGAAATTTTGAGGGTGAAATTTCTTAAGTGGGGAAGGTTGAAATGACCCAAACATTTATGAATAAAATTCTATTTATTTTGATTTGATTAAATGTATTATAGATATAGAAGAAACATGCACTTATTTTATTTATTATATGAATTTGGATTTAAATGATCATTAAGTATCATTACCATTGACAATATAACCTTTCAATAGTGATCACATGACTAGTATAAAAATAGGGTTTTAACAAATTCTTTTGGCACAGACAAAGGAAGTGATAGCCTCAACATGTAGGATCATACCCTATGAAGAAAATTTATTAGAGATTACAAGGGAGATATCATTTCTGGGATTCTTCCTAGACTATTCCCAAGTTAATATTTAATAACTTAATTATGATCGAAACCGTTTATAGAAGAAGTTCAAGCTCATCGAGATCACGACCCAAACTGTGTTCACCAAGCGGCCCCATGAAAGCCCTACCATCATGCACCTTACTCTTAGGGAATACTCTAGTGTAATAAAGGAATATGTATCAATACCCTATAATTAGTAATATCTACATTATTTTTTGTATAGAATAATGAATATATTTTTTCTATTATTGTTACTTTGTAAATGATTTTTGATTAATATTCAAATTCAATTAAGAAATCTATTTTTATGAATTAATATATTTTTCAAAAAATTAATATTTCAATAAAATATTATTATTATATTACTTTTATTAAATACAAATGATCATATACTTTTAATGACGTCAAATGTAATTTTTATTACGGTTTGAAAACTTTTTTTTGTCAAAACCTGTCAATTTTCAAAAAATGTCATTTTATATTTTAAAATAGAAAATTAGAATATTTATAAAATTATTTAGATAAAAAATATTATTCTTATAATCAAGATATTGAAATTATCTGATGTTGAATTTTTCATAATTTTCTGAAACAGTCAAATTTTTTGGGTAAAACTTAAATACCCTATAAATATACGGTGTCTTTTATGACATCACAATGGACCAATAATAATTTAATAAATAATATAAAATGTTTCTTATGTCAAATAAATGTTTTCTATTTAATATAATTTGGTTTTGAGTTTATTTTATTTATTTTATAAATCCTTAGTGAACCCTCCAAAATTTATAATATATTTTAAGATTTTAAAATCATTTCCTTGGAAGTGTGACTCACCTCCACATTATAGAGGGAAATATTTTAATATCTTCAGACCTTATCCTTATAAAATAATTTATAACACTCCCCTTTTCCATAAACCATGGGAAAAAACCCTAGAATGGTTTGTGGTTTTGAATATTTTATTATGTAGTGCCCCAAACCAAAATAATAAATAAATTCCCCTCCTTTCCTATATAAACCCACCCAATCTCTCATTAATCTTCACTAAAACTACTTGGATCTCATAAAAACTCTGCTCTCTACTCCCTAGAGTCCTCCCAAGGCACCCCCAAGCTCTCAAGAAGCCTCACCCAAGCCTTTGGAGTCACAGATCGAAGTAAGGGATCTTCCACTCTCCCCTTTTATCAAGGAGTCCTTTTATGATATGTATTTTAATATCAATTTGAATATGTTTGGATATGTTCATACTTAATCCACTTACATTAAATTTTATTGATACATAATTATATCTTTCTTTACACTCTCATTAATCCATCCATGATCCTTTATATACACCCGTTACCATGCCTAAATTTTGTAAGAGATCCTCACTTTTCTCTACTCCTTTCAAATTCAAGCATATTATTTGAAATATATCTTATAATTTCAAATGGTTATAATATATTTCATTTATTATCATACCATTAATTTAAATTTTATTTTATTGTAATAAGGGATCATTTATCATCCCCCATTTGGACCCTTTACCTAAGATGTTACTATACTGAAATTCCGTAAGGGATTTCTCTCTTCACATTTTTTTAAAAGATGGAGGATATGCATCTTTTATTAAAATCACGTAAAATATAGTAACCAAGGGGATATGGAACGGGAAAATAGGGAAAACCCAAAACAAAAGAAACTATTTTCTAATCTTTTTTAGTAGTCTCTCGGTTAGCCTTCGTTCCTCATCTCTAATTGTATCCAACTCTGCTCTTCCATTACCACGACCCAGACCTATCGATCTCCCTATGCTAGCACTTGACCTGACCGAGAGCTCTTGAAGTATTCTATAAATTGTCTCAGCATCAGTGCTCTTAGAACCTAAGCTATCCTCTGTTTCTTCCTTGCATTTTTCCGGAAAAACATCTTTTTTGACTGGCGTCTTCATTTGTTCTGCAACAGGTAGCTCAAACACTATTGGAGAAACAACAGGGGATGGTGTTTTCTTGTAAGAAACAAGATAAAAGCCTTAATTATCCAAAATTGGATTTGAAGTAGAATGAAAAGCCTTTGATATGACTGGGGAGTCAGAATCTAAGGTTTTATTACCATTTTGATTCACTGAGGAAACTATCTTTTCCTGAAGTTGTGCTTATTGTTATCTAACTTACTCTTTTCCATTGGTAGGAGCAATAAAATTATAGACATTTTCCTCTTCCATTCAAAAATCAACCCAATATTTATTATTATTTTCATCAAAGGGGTCACATACCTTGGGAGAGTCTAGGCAGTCGCCCTTTTTATTAACTTTAGATGCCTCTTCATGAGCGACATCTTGCACCTCTTTCTCAGAAGGATTAGTAATCATGACTAGATCATCCATATTCCTATAAAAGTATTTTCCATTCTCATGAAACAACTGTGGGTCAATTTTCAAAGTAGAGGTAGTGTCACGACCTGTCCCCCGGGGCCCCTGCCGTGACTACCCCAAGCCCGCCTTCCACAGGCCAGGGGCTGGCGACTAGCACCAAAGGCAAAAATACCTAAACTGTGAAGGAATTGCCTTTAAAACTTGAAAACACACACAAAAAAGTATGATATGGAAACAAAACACTAAGTAAAACTGTAAACAAAGAGTGCTGAAAGTAGAGGGGCCAGAATACAAGCCCAATAGGAAAATACAAGTACAACTGAAAAGGAAAAAACAACTGAAAGGTGAAGAGAAGCTCCTGGATCATCCACCAGGGATCCTACCTGAAGGGTAGGTACAGATAGCCTCCTCATCATTCCACATCTGTCGGTCTCCTCCACATACCTACATGTCGTATGGTCTACCTCCGGGTACCGTCCAGTCCTGGTACTCTCAGCCTCAGTCAGTGCTGTCCGTCGTTTGCAACCAACACAATGAGGTATGGGCCTAGCCCGTGCAGGGGTTAGTATAAGGATACTCAGTAGGGACCCCGAGACCCTCAAGGTCTCACAAAATCCAAAAAGGATAAACCAAAAAGTATGAAATAAATAGATAACCCCACTTAGGTATATTTCTATACATATACCTAAGTTATCAAGTAATCCATCTCAATCATGAGGTAAATACAAAAATTTACTGACTCAGCTCAAACAGGATTTTATTCTAGGGATAATATCAATATGAACCCTTGGATGCTGGAGAACGCCTCCTCTATCGAGTACAGTGGGCCTTCCACGTCACACAGAGGTGCTTCCCACTAACCTTGGATTGCTGAGGTACTCTTCCTATCGAGTACCGTGGGTCTACTGCGCTCACCCAGAGGCGCTCCCCATAGTGGGTCTGTCGTGTCACATAGAGGCTCTCCCCACTGTGGGTCTTCCGCAACACCAAGGCGCTCCCCACTGGGCCATTAGAGTCACTCCAAGTCAAACAATCAGCAGTTGTCAGGTCTCAGCCAGCTACTAGGTTCCCGCACAAATGCTTGCTCATCTCCAGAAGATCCACTCCACAAGCTATTATTCAATGCTCTAATAGCCACAAAGTCCCACGAATAAGTATCCCAAAGGCCTGTCACGTCATATTTGTCTCAACGTAATAGACGACGCGTCAATCGGACGCCCGGTCTGTGAGTTATTATCCTTTTAGTACCAGGGGCCCAGTTGGATTCGTGTACGATCCAACCTGACCGTATCCCAACTTTACCCCGAACTCCAGTGGGGTATACTCAAAGGGACCGCCGCACTCCAAGAAAACCAGCACTCTTGATGGATCGTCAAACAGTCATCTAGTGCTAAAGATATGGACAAAGAAAGTAAAGGGTCAGTAGTGGGCCTGGGTTTGGTCCGACCCGGTTAGACTGAATCGGCCCAACCCAGTCTGGGCCGACCCGATCTGGGTCGACCCGATCAGACCTGTTGGGTTTGGGCCGACCCATTGGGTGGTCTAGCCTGTTAGGTTTGGCCCGGCCCGCTGGGCCCAGCCTAGCAGGCCGTGAGGGCGGTTCGGCCTGGGATCTGGGCCGTTTTAGCCCGGAGCGTAGTGAGGGCGCGACCCGGCTCAACTAGGCCAAGAGGGCGCGGCCGGACCGGTTTGGCCTGGGTGCCGTGAGGGGGGATGTGGGATGGTTCAGTAGGACGAGTGGCAGGGCAGAGCGCAGCCAGGCGTGCACGCGGCTGGGCAGGGTGCCAGGCGGGCCGACGTGCGGCCAAGCAGGGTGTGGCCATGCCGAGAGGCGGCCGGGCATGGTGCCAAGCAGGGCACCAGGAAGGCCGGTGGGTGGCCGAGCAGGGTGCGGCCTAGCCGGAAGGAGGCTGGGAGGCCGGCCCAGTGCGGTTCAGGCCGGCGCAGGTTGATGAGGCTCGGGCCGGCGCGTGCCGGTGGGGTTCGGCTGGTGTGCGTGGGTGGCCAGCGGTGGTTCGGCCGGGCGCGCAGGAGGCCGATGGTTGTTCAGCCCATGGATCCAGCTCGGTCGGGGCACCGGAACACCGTGGGGGAGGCGCGGTTCGTGGATGCCACAGGAAGCGCGACCTTTTCCCGTGCCTTCATCGCGTTCAACACCGCTTCGTCGCCATGTCGAGAAACAACACGAACAAGAATTACAGAGGGGTCAGGCCATGTTGGTTTGGCCCGCACCCTCTGCATTTACGGTGGTAACACTTGGCTCATCAAAGTGTAAGAAAGATGAACAAAAATTGTTTTACAACCATGCAATGATTTCTTTCCAATCTGAAGAAGAGAAAAAGAAAAGGAAAGTTACACAAAATAAACCCCTTACCTTTGATTGTTGGTCGTCGACGTTGAAGTCACGGGAAGAAGACAAAGGAGTTCATCGTTCATCGCATCCTTCACGCACTCCCAATCCTGAGCTGCGTTGGCTCATTGACGATGATGTGGAAGGTAGGTTGGTTGAAGACGCCCCATGTCGGTAGGATCCGAGGGAGGAAGTCGAAGAAGGTCGGCGTTCTTCGTCGGTGGAGCGTTCTTCATTGGAATAACTTTTCTCCCAAGATCTTCTCTTCCCAAGCTCCACCAAATGAGAAATTCCAAGAAAAATAATAATAGATTGAGTTTGTCTTTTATTTAGTTACTGAAAAAAAAACAAACTGGTGAATTAATAACTTGGCTCCCCAAATTAATTCATGAGTGTTGGCACAAATTAATTAGGGGTGTTGACACCAATTAATTAAAGGGGAGGTCAAGAGGCTCTCCCTCATTAAATAGGTAGAGTTGAGAGGTTTTACTCTCCTACATCAATAGGGGGTTTAGCCCTGTGTGGTCCCCACGTCATAACCTCTCGTGGGAGGTTAGGTTCGGGTGGGCCCCACCACCATAACCTCTCATGGGAGGTTAAGGTCTGGTGGTCCCACCTCCAACTTCCATGAGGAGGTTTTAACCACCAAACACCCATATGGTGGCTCAAATAAAAATAAAGTTAATCTCACTTTATTTTATTATTTTCCACAAAAACCCAAAAACTATGTTTTAAACTCGACCCACTGCCATCGAAGTGAAAGTCTTCTTAAGTGAATACCAGTGCTGCAAGTTCAACAGTTCCCTAAGATTTAAATTCCAAGCATCGGTTCAAAATTTATAAAAACCCGCTCATACGTTTACTGAACGTACCCAAACAAAACTTCAGAAAATGATTCCGGGCACACCGGGCCTCAGAATCACGCGCCGTCATTTTTTGCAGACTTGTAAAATTCCCATGTATTTTAAAAAAAATTTCCACAGAAATTTCGGGTCTTTAAATTCTCCCCACCTCCGAGCTTTACGTCCCCATAAGCTACAACTCAAACTAAGGGAACAATTGGGGGTATTGAGCATGGATCTGAGCCTCCCACTCCCATGTGCTCTCTTGGAGGTTCCCGTGCTGTCAGTGAATGCGCACCAGAGGTATTGACCATCCATGTTGGACCCGCTCCTGTCGATCCTCAATCTCCACTAGAACCTCTGTGAATGTCACCCCATCATCGACGTCCTGCTCTCCATGGTTGATGATGTGAGAAGGGTCATGTACGTATCTCCTCAGATGAGATATGTGGAAGATCTTGTGCACCCAGTGCAACTGAGGTGGAAGAGCTAAGCGGTATGCCACCTCGCCAACCTTACTGAGGACCTAGAAAGGTCCGATAAACCTCATAGATAACTTGCTGCCTTGAAAAATTCTCTGTAGACCTCATCAAGGTGATACCCGTAGAAAGATGTGGTCACCATCCTCGAACTCCAGAGGTCTCTGTCTCCTATCAGCATATGACTTATGCCTGCTCTGTGCAGTCCTCACCCACTCCTGGATGATCTGCACCTTCTCTATGGTAGCCCGTACCATCTATGGTCCCACCAGTGCTGACTCCCTTGGGTCTGTCCAGTACAAGGGTGATCTGCAAGGTCGCCCGTATAACGCCTCGAAAGGTGACATCCCAATGGTGGAGTGATAGCTGTTGTTGTAGGCAAAATCCACCAAAGGTAAGTGATCCTCCCAGCTACGACCGAAGTTGAGGACACATGCACATAGCATGTCCTCGAGGGTCTGTATGGTCTGCTCAATTTGACCATCTGTCTGAGGATGGAAGGCGGTGCTCAGATGAAGCTGTGTCCCGAAAGCCTCCTACAACCCCTTCCATAGCCAGGAAGTAAACCGTGCATCACGATCAGAGACAATAGAAGAAGGTACTCCATGTAGCCGCACAATCTTCTGCACATAGAGGCATCCCATGCTCTCTACTGAACCCTACTCTCTGATTGGTAGGAAGTGGGCTGGCTTGGTGAGTCAGTTGATGATCACCGAGATAGAGTCATGACCTTTAGATGTACGTGGAAGACCCATCACGAAGTCCATGGATATCCCATCCCACATCCACTATGGGACCTCTAAAGGATGAACCAAGTCCGCTGGTACTTGTTGATCTGCCTTCACTTGCTGACAAGTGTGGCATCGAGAGACGAACTCCGCTACTGTCTTCTTCATACCTAGCCACCAATGCTGTCGTTGGAGATTCTGGTACATCTTTGCCACTCCTAGATGTACTGCTAAAGGGGATGTGTGGAACTCCTTCAACACTTCCTCCTGAAGTGACACTGGTACCATAGTACATCCTTTGAAGAGGATGAGGTGCTCCCCACCTTCAGAAAATCAATCAGGTGCCTGCCCTATGGATATCTGAGCACTTCATGTCTCACAGTCAGCGTCTCCAAGCTGTGCCTCCATGACTCGCTGAAGAAGTGGGGGAGTGACTGTAAGAGACTATAGAAAGGCTACTCGATCTCTATCCACAAAGGATATCTTTAAGGTAGCCAGCTGCTCAGTTGCCTTGCCTAACAGCTGTATACCAGATCTCCTGCTGAGTGCATCTACTACAATGTTACCCTTTCTAGGAGTATAGACTATTTCTAAGTCATAGTCCTAGAGGTACTCAAGCCATCACCATAGTCTCAAGTTCAGGTCCTTCTGAGAGAAGATATACCTGAGACTCTTTTGATCAGAGTACACGGTAAAATATTTTTCCATCAGATAGTGTCACCACATCTTCAAGGTGAAGACCAATTTTACTAACTCTAGGTCATGGGTAGCATAGTTCTGCTCATGCTGTCTCAGTTGTTGAGAACTATATACGATCACTGCTCGCTCCTGCATCAGGACACATCCAGGTCCGATCCCTGATGCGCCGTAGAAGAATACATACCCAACACCTTCCTCTGGAAGCCTCAAGATGGGGTCACTAGCCAACCTCTGCCTCAGCTCCTGAAAGATCCAATGGCATCTCTCAGACCACATGAAAGGTTTCCCTTTCTTCATCAAGGCTGATAGTGGTGCTGCAACTCTGGAGAAGTCTGGAACAAACCTCCAGTAGTAACCAGCCAAACCTAGGAAACTTCGTACCTCCATCACACTCTTGGGTGGCTCCCAAGCAAGTACCACCTCAATCCTTGCTGTATCCACTGCAACTCCAGTCCCTGAGATGACATGTCCCAAAAAGTGAACCTCTAGGATCCAAATCTTGAACTTTGAGAGCTTACCATAAAGATGGTGCTCTCAGAGTGTGTCTAGTACTACCTTCAAATGGTAGGCATGATCCTCCTCAGTAGTTGAGTAGATCGGTATGTTGTCGATGAAGACTATGACAAAGCGATTGAGGTATGGCTGGAAAATCCTGTTTATGAGTTCCATGAACACTGTTGGAGCATTGGTTACACCAAAAGGCATAACCAAGAACTTGTAGTGGCCGTACCGACATCTGAAATCTGTCTTATGCACATCATCATCTCAAACTCTGAGCTGGTGATAGCTTGATTTGAGGTATATCTTTGAGAACCACCATGCTCCCTTCAGCTGATCAAAGAGGTTGTCAATCCTCAGGAGTGGGTACTTGTTCTTCACAGTCACCTAGTTTTGGTGATGGTAGTCGACACAAAGCCTCAAGCTCCCATTCGCCTTCTTGGAGAACAGAATCGGGGCTACCCAGAGAGAAACACTATGTCAGATGAATCCATTCTCCTGCAAGTTCTCTAGATATACCCGTATCTTGTAAAGCTCCGTGGGAGCCATCCAATATGCAGGTGTAGATATCAGTGCCGTCCCAGGGTACATGTCAATGTAGATGTACACCTCTCTACGAGGAGGTAGACCTGGAACATCATCAGGGAAAACATCCACGTACTGGTCCACCACTATAAGATAGCTCAGAATCTCCACAACAACTGCTCCGAGGGTAAGGCATGCCAACTGATGAGTGATTGGATGCACCCTCCTCCGAGTAAGTCTGTCCTGTGCATCAAATTCTCCCTTCTTAATGGTGAAGGTAAACCTGGTCCCATCCATGCGGAAACACCGCACTTTGTTCCTAATATAGTCTATTTGAGCATGGACTGTAGATAACCATTCCATACCCAAGATGACGTCGTAAGGCCTCGACGACACTACGAGGAGATCCCATCCAAAGCTCTCTCCTCCTAGAGTAAACTCACACTACCGGCACCAGTGAATAATCGTCGAGTCTGCTCCTGTAGGAGTTTTTAGCCGTAAGGATCAAGCCAATGACTCCGTCGGAATCTCCGAGCTCTGAACGAGGGTAGTGGTAATGAAAGAGTGACTGGAACCTGTGTCTATAAGTACTTCAGCTATGGTGAAGTGGACACAGATCGTACCTCGAATCATCTCCGAAGTGCCATGATCATAGGCCTCAACTGCCTAGAGCTAAGATCTCCCCTGTCCACCTGCTCCCTGCGGTCAGGGTGGATCTCCTCGTGGTGGTGGCGGTAACACCTCGAAACATTGTCCACTTCCAGCTGCACGACCAGCTCCTCTGCCACATCCACCTGCTCCCTGCAGACCGCCTCGGTCGAATCTCTGTCTCTGCCTAGGTGGTCCTTCGACTGTCTGCTGATCATCCGAATGGAGGGTCAAACAATCATGATCCATGTGACCCTGCCCGCCACATGAGTAACACTGCCCTCTCCTGGCATGTGTGTCTCTGCCCCGGGTGCCCCATACAAACGATCCTGAGTCATGCGGTCATCCACCCATGGGTCTGGTCCTCTTGGACCTTTGCGACATCTGTCTACTACTAGCTGCAGAAGACTCCACTGCATGTCAACTAGTGGTGGGTCTCGCTGCTGGAGACTTCTTAGCAAGGAAACTCTCCACTAAGAGGGCTTGCTCTAACCCCCCTTCCTGCATCGGGATGCTGAGGAAGACCATCGAAGACCTGATCTCTCGAGTGATCCCCTGATTAAATGTTCGTGCCCTAAAGAATGGGTCCCGCACCATATCTGTGGAGTGGAGAGAGAGGCCAGTGAACCTCGCTGAGTACTGTACCACTATCATTATTCCCTGCTATAGATGAAGTATCTCATATATGCGCACCACGTGAAGAGTCGCTAGAATAAACTCTGCCCGAAATAGGCTCTCGAAGTCTGCTTAGAGAAGCGTCATCTCGTCATGAACCTGGAGAATCAAGATCCACCATCTGGCTGCTAATTCCTGTAGAAGGCTGGCAGTAAGAATCACCATGAGGTCGGCTGGTGTCCCAAACAGTCGGAAAACTCTCACCACAGCCTCCAGCCAATCCTCAGCCGCCTGCGGTTCCGTCTCTCCCCTGAACCTGGGTGGCCTCTGGAACTAGAACTCATGCAACATGCTCAAGCAGTGTGCATCGTTTGCTGTTGGGACTGGTGGCATCGGTGGCCCAACAGGGTGTGTTACCGCTGGTGCCTCCACTGGAAAAGGGCCCTGCACCGAGGCCTCATAACTCGGTGGGATATCCGCGCATACAACTCTCAGGGTTCTAACTGGTCGTCTGCGGGGAGGCATCCTAAAAGAAGAAGATACAACAAGGTCAAAATATTATACCTGGTGAGATGACCTGGTTGAACTAACTGAAAGAAAACTTTTGAAAACACACACAAAATCAGTGTTTTCATGCACTGAGTCAGAAATCAGAAGTCAGGGCCCTGGTGTATGGATACTTCATCCACCACACCAACACTAGACTCCCTGAACTGAGAACCACACTCAGTATCCTTAACATTACTTCTTCACAGAAAAGAAAGATCAGAGTCCTAAGTTCTATGGTATAACTAACTCCTCTAATACCAATTTGTCACAACCCGTCCCCTAGGGACCGTGCCATTAATACCCTAAGCTCTCCTTCCACAGGCCAGGGGCTGGAGACTAGTACCAAAGGCATAAATCCCTAAATTGGGAAGGCATTGACTTTAGAACTTGAAAACACACACAACAGAGTACGAGTTGGAAGCAAAAAAATAACTAAAACTGTATACAAAGAGTTTTGAAAGTAGAGGGGACAAAATACAAGCCCAACAGGAAAATACAAGTACAAATGAAAATGAAAAAATAGCTGAAAGGTGAAGAGCAGCTCCTGGATCGTCCACCACAGATCCTACCTGAAGGGTAGGTACATATAGCCTCCTCAGCACTCCACATATGTAAGTCTCCTTTGCGTACCGACACGTCGTATGCTCCACTTCCAGGTACCATCCAGTCCTGGTACTCTCAGCCTCAGTCAATGCTATCTGTCATGTACAACCAACACAATGAGGTGCAGGCATTGCCCATGAAGGGGTGAGTATAACGATACTCAGTAGGGACCCCGAGACCCTCAAGGTATCACAAACTCCAAAAAGGATAAACTAAAAAGTATGAAATCAACAGATAACCCCACTTAGGTATATGACCATACATATACCTAAGTTATCAAGTAATCCATCTCAATCATGAGGTAAATACAAAAAGTTACGGACTCAGCTCAACCAGGATCTTATTCTAGGGATAGTATCAATTTGAACCCTCGGCTGCAGGAGTACTCCTCCTCTATCATGTACAGTGGGCCTACCATGATACACAGAGGCACTTCCCACTAAACTTGGACTGCTAAGGTACTCCTCCTGTCGAGTACCGTGGATCTTCCATGCTCACACAGAGGCGCTCCCCACCGTGGGTCTGCCCCATCACACAAAGGCTCTCCCCACTATGGGTTTTCCGCAACACCAAGGCACGCCCCACTGGGCTAGTAGAGTCACTCCGAGTCAAACGGTCAGTAGTCGTCACGTCTCAGCCAGCTACTAGGTTCCCGTACAAACGCTCACTCATCTCCGGAAGATCCACTCCATAAGCTACTGGTCAATTCTACAACTTCCACAAAGTCCCATAAAGAAGTATATCAAAGGTCTGCCACATCATAGAGGTCTCAACGCAATAGAATGCGCATCAATTGGATGCCCGGTCTGTGAGTTATTAGCCTTTTAGTCCTGGGGGCCTGGTTGGATTCGTGTACGATCCAACCTGAACGTATCTCAACTTTACCTCAAACTCTAGTGGGGTATACTCAATGGGACCATCACGCTCCAAGAAAACCAACTCCGTTGACAGTTCTTCAAATGGTCATCCGGTGCAAAGATATGGCCAAAGAAAGTAAAGGGTCAGTAGTGGTCCCGGGTCCGGTCCGACCCGGTCAGACCGACTCGGACCAACCTAGTCTGGGCCGACCCGGTCTGGGTCGACCCGGTCTGACCTATTGGGTATGGCCCAACCCATTGGGTGGGACAATATGTTAGGTTTGGCCCGACCCGCTCGGCCCAGCATAGTAGGCTGCGAGGGCGGTTCGGCCCGGGCTCGGGGCCGGTTCTGCCCGGAGCGTCGCGAGGGCGCAGCCCAGCCGGTTCGGCCAGGGTGCCGCGAGGGGGGCCGCGGGCCAGTTTGGGAGGCCGGGCGGCCGGGAGGCAGCCGAGCAGGGCATGGCCAGGAGGGCACGTGGCCCGGAAGGGCGCCAGGCGGACCGGTGGGTGTTCGGGCAGGGCGCGTCCAGGCTGGGAGGCGGCCGGGCAGGGCGCCAGGCAGGCCGACGGGCAGCTGGGTAGGGTGCCAGGTGGGCCAGCGGGTGGCGGGGCAGGGCGTGACCTATTCAGAAGGCATCCGAGAGGCCAAGCCAGTGCGGTTCGGGATGGCATGGTTCGGTGCGGCCGATGCCGGCGCGGTCCGTTGGGGTTCAGCCGGGGTGTGCGGGAGGTTGGCGGTGGCTTGGCCGGGCGCGCGGGAGGCCGATAGTGGTTTGGCCCACGGAGCCAGCTCGGTCGGGGCAACAGAATTCTGCAGGGGTGGGGCGGTTCACGGAGGCCATGGGAAGCATGACCTTTGCCTGTGCCTTCATTTCCTTCAACGCCGCTTCGTCACCATGCTGAGAAACAACATGAACAAGAACGACGGAGGGGTCGGGCCATTTTGGTTTGGGTCACGCCCTCCGTGTTTAGGGTGGTAACACTTGGCTCATCAAAGAGTAAGAAAGATGAACAAAAATTGTTTTACAACCACACAACGACTCCTTTCAAATCCGAAGAAGAGAAAATGAAAAGGAAAGTTACACAAAATAAACCCCTACTTTTGATTGTTAGTCATCGACGTTGAAGTCGCGGGAAGAAGACGAAGGAGTTTTTCGTTCATCACATCCTTCACGCACTCCCAATCCCGAGCTGCATTGGCTCATTGACGATGATGAAGAGGGTAGGTTGGTTGAAGACACCCCACGTCGGTAGGATCTGAGGGAGGAAGTCGAAGAAGGTTGGCATTCTTCGTCTGTGGAATGTTCTTCGTTGTTGGAGCATTCTTCATTTGAAGAACTTTTTCTCCCAAGCTCTTCTATTCCCAAGCTCCACCAAATGAGAAATGCCAAGAAAAATAATAATAGACTGAGTTTGTCTATTATTTAGTTGCGAAAAAACAAATATGTGAATTAATAACTCAGCTCCCCTAATTAATTCATAAGTGTTGCACAAATTAATTAGGGGAGTTGGAACCAATTAATTAAAGGGGAGGTCAAGATGCTCCCCCTCATTAAGGAGGGATAGTTGAGAGGTTTTACTCTCCTCCATCAATAGAGGGATTTAGCCCCATGTGGTCCCCACATCGTAACCTCTCGCAGGAGGTGAGGTTTGGGTGGGCCCCACCACCATAACCTCTCAGGGGAGGTTAAGGTGTGGTGGTCCCACCTCCAACTTCCAATAGGAGGTTTTAACCACCAAACACCCATATGACGACTCAAATAAAAATAAAGTAAAGCTCACTTAATTTTATTATTTTCCACGAAAACCCAAAAAATATCTGTTAAACTCAACCCACTGCCATCAAAGTGAAAGTCTTCTTAAGAGAATACCGGCGCTGCGAGTTCAACGGTGCCCCTAGATTTCAATTCCAAGAATTGGTTCAAAATTTATAAAAACCCACTCGTGTGTTTACTGAACTTACCCAAAAAAAACTTCAGAAAATGAATCCGGGAACACCAGGCCTTGGAATCACTCTCTGTCAGTTTTCGCGGACTCATAAAATTCCCATGTATTTAAAAAAAAATTTCCACGGAAATTCCGGGTCTTTACAGGTAGTTTTGATCTTCTTGATAAAATTATTCATATTATGACCATGCAATGCATAGAATCTACAAACTATACCCCGTCTAAAAGAAGAAAAGTTATGACCAATAACATTATAGTCCTTGCAGAATTTGGGAATTTTTTCATAAACTATCTTCAGCTCAATTATATCAACATCAGTTGCAAGCATCACCTTGTCAACAAGAGTCGAACCCAGCTCAACCTCAAACATAAACCTAGAAAAGTTGCCAAAATGAGCAACTTCTATTTCCTTATCAATTTTAATTGGAATACCAATGGATAAGAAAATATCATTCAATATTTTGGGATGCTATAGTATCTAGGTTAACCCATAAACTCTAACCCAAATTTGGGTAGTAGTGTTACCAACCTCCAAGGTATTGAACTTTTTATCCCATTCACGCAAGTGAATAATTCCCAGTTTGAGGGAAATGGATTCAAATCCCCATGGTCTAATTCTCAATTCATCCATGGGGAAAAGCATATGGAAATATCCCCAACCAAGTGAGACACACTTCCATGATGTGAAACCCCAAATCAATGAAACACGATCCTTGAGTTCATCAATTTTCATAGGTTGTGAACCTTTAAGAAGGAAAAGACGAGCAATGATTGAGAACTCACCCATTTTGATCCATTTGGAGACCACAAAGGGATTCACTTTAATGTGCACAATGTTTCCATTTCTTTGGATGGGATGATCAAGATCGCCTTTGAGAGAAGCAAAGGAGCAGACACCACTGCCCTGCTGGTGAACTAACTTAGAAGACTCCGTAACTAGATCAAGATTACCTATTACAACAAATATAGATCCATCCCACAATGAAAGTATGGGCATGTCATTTTTTTCATCCTTTTTAGCATCCACCACTGTGACCATTCCTTTGAAACCGCCCATAACAAGCATCTCATCAGCGTAGCCATTCACACCCGAGCACATGCCGCTTGCAGTTTCCATTAGAACTAGAGGAGACAGATCACCAATCTGGTCCATTCCCATGAAAATTTCCTCATACATCGAAGACACCCTGTCCACACCAGACTCCTTACCCACAACCTCTGTCATCACCTTCAGGGAGCCATCATGCTTCATGACATTCCTCGTAGAACCGGACACCAAGCTCCATATGCTCTCTGCATCCGCAACAGTCATCACCCTCCTCGCATCACCATACGACACTGCCTCCATGATACCATTAATGTAAACTTGATGTATAAATGATGTGATCTTCCTTTCACTCCCATTAATCACCCCTAAAATCCTTTAATCCCACCCGTTATTATGCCGAAATTCCATAAGGGATCTTCCATCCATATCCTTTATCAATAATCTATTTTATGTTATGTATTATAATTTACTTTTTACTATATTGGGATATTTTCTTAAATTTTTCTTTTACTTTCCATTTCATGTCTATGTGATGGGAGACCCCTTTTTCTCTTATAAACCCATTTTATGAATTTCTATATGACATCATTACACTGAGAAAATTGCATGATGGTTTTCCATACCATGATAATGGTGTAGTGAATACCATACCCATTTCTCTATCAAGGGTATTCACATTTATGAACACACTCATATTTATTGGGGACTTAAATGTATTTTTTACACATTTATAGATCATGTAATAATATTATGATTTTGAATGGATCCATGTTATATGATCTATGTGGCACATTTAAGCATGAAATTGAAATGTTTATAAAGGGTGTTCCCTAATAGTGCTCCAATGCATTGGGTAATGTTTAGTATCATGATATGTCATGTGCAATGAGGTTTTACTCATTCTAATCCATATTCAATTAGGGTTTACTCATGCTAATTCATGTGCAATGAGGGTTTACTCATGCTAATTTTTGTGTAATGTGTGTTTAGTCATGCTAATCCATGTGCAAAGATCCTTGACTCATGTTAATATCATGTTGTATGTTGTTGCCACATTTCCATGTTATGATTATCATTCTATGTCATGCCTTTATTTTCATGTTTCTTTTGTGATCCATTGATATGCCTATTGACTAACAAGTATTGTCTTCCGCATGTTATGCCATGTTTATTCCCTTACTGAGATTTATAGCTCACCCTTTTCTTATGTATGTCCTTAGGCTACCCCATGTAGTGTTAAGTACGAAGGAATGTTGTGGTCATGTAAAAGAAGTTTTTAATAAATATGTTTTATTTTATGTTTTAAGTTGTTATGCAATGTTTCCAATCCCAAAATACACCAGACCTCTCAATATTATGAGTTGTATTATGTACAATTTATGTAATAAATCACGTTTAAATATGAAATAAAGAGAAGGGTTGTTGTACTTTACTTATAGAAAAACACACCATGGATACAATGACAGTCCATATAGGCACACATGACATGTAAGTACACATTACATGAAAAGGACCATGCATATTGTTATTCACACACCTTTTCAAGTGACATTACATGTTGTGTAAGTATTAAACTCCACAAATGGGTTTAATAAGAATCATAAGGTTACACACCACATTGCCTCTATTATATTCCATGTATACATTAAATTTATATAGAAATTATTCATTCCTGAGGGGAACACACTGTGTCCCTAGTTAGTACAGTCCATGTATGAGTTAATTTTTACTGAAATGTAAATTATTTAATTTATGTGAAATTATAGAGGATGTGAATCTCATGGATAGTTTGGAAAAATAATCAAGTCAAAGAATTAAAGAATTAATAAGATGATGAATTTATTAATTCTAGAAATTTAACTTAATAAATAATGATATTAAAATTAATGATAGAAATTATAATGCATAGTAATTTCATATTCCGAAAGATCCTGAACTTGACCAACATATGTATGTATTGGGATTATATTTAATTTTAATATTTATTATATGTATTTTTGTGAAATAATTATTATTAAATTAAATTTGATGACATGTGAATCATCTCTTACACCTTTATTCTTTACTAGCTTTCATGTACAATGATTATTTTATGTAACCCTAAACACTAGGTTCCTCTCACCTATGAGTTAGTAAGAAATTGTAATGGATAACACTTTAAGTGAGATGTGATAACTCAAGACCTGATTCAAGATGAAACAATCCAAAGGGATATGAAGGTTAATAGAGGAATGATACAACTTGAGCTAGGTAAAGGATCAAGAAGTTTCCCCCCACCAGGGTCAAGGTTGGTTTATCTGTCATTTGATAAACCAACTAGTAGTTAAAATTTCATGATTATATCACTTTTTTTTCAACCTCATAGTTATTTTTTATATATTTTTATTTTAATATTAAATATGATGACGTAAATTAAATGAATTAACAGGCATGAAAGATGACATAAAATACCATTATTATGCATAAATTATTTTATCATACATGGTTAATTAATTATATAAAATAATTTTTTTTAATAATACTGTAAAGGATAAAAACATGGAATATTTAGGCATAATATAAAAAAAATCCATTAAGGAAAATATTAAGTTAGACCTCACCATACATTACATGAGTTAAAATGAAACCATAGTTTAAAGTACTTATATGGTCCACATCAGGGTTCTTTATATTATCAGGGATCTCTAATGAGATTTTTGTGTCAACTTAAACTAGTTATAATAAAGGGTATATTAAATTAAAAATACTTATTATAACTTGTATTCAAGACTTGAGAAAATTTGGGTTTAGGATTTCAGGATTGGGATTCCATTTAATAGATAAAGGTTTTGTGAGTTAATTTAGTTGGTAAGACTGCCTACCTAAATACCTTTAAATAAATTTTTAGGCTATCATTTAAATTATTTTAAGGGGATTATATATTATTACCAAAATAATATCCATGTAATAATATATTTTTAATCTAATGGAGATGGTTACTAGGATTTGAGAAAATAGTGAGAGACTTCTAAAATTAATTTCTTATAAAATACTTAGTAACTCGGATAAAGTACTATTTTTTTTTTATTTTTTTAGAAAATGTAAGATTATTTAACCAAAAAATTATCCTTGTGATATATTTTGTATAAATATAACATCACAACTAGAATTAACTTATAGGATTAGTATAAGTGCTTTTGTATCATACTATTCTAAGAGTAAAAGTTTTACATGTCGAAGTCTATAGTTCCTACTGATCCCTCTAAGAATGAAAGAGAGGAAGTTAATTTTATCTTCTAAAAACACATGTATGATGAATTATAAATCATATAAGGAAATTAATATCTTTAGGTTCTAAAATTCCAGGGAATTTGAATTTTTGGTCCCAGACTATTAGATGTTTTGTAAAATTAGGATTTAGACCATGATAGGGAGGGATGAAAATCTCACGTAGATGTTTCTAAACTTGGATTATGGCTTATGAGGTGTTTTAGTGATTTTTTGAATGTTAGAGTGAGGTTTGGGTGACCTATTTTCTAATTTGGTTGTGGAATACCCATTGTGCTACATTGTATGAGGGTCATTCCATGATGAGCTCTGAGTGGGGAATAGTCATTCCATGACTAAGGGCTTCATAGAGTGGAGGGAGTTTTTGTGATTTTTCGATAAGTGAAATACCTTTAAAATGGTATGTCATACAAGGATATAGAGGGGTCGTGCCATGATAACGACTCTTAAGAAAGGGGTTGGGGACCTTTATGTTTTTGGATTTTGTTTTTCATGGAGGAAGATCAGTCATGCCCTGACCCTTTAGTCACACCCTGAAAGCCTACCATGTGGTGTGTCATGACAAAGAGAACGAAGGCTCTGTATTGTGAGAGTGGGGAGAGTACACATGACGGATTAGGCACCACTTAAAAATGGGTGTCATTCCATAACCCATATGGGTTGTGTCATGAGGTGTTTGGAAGGGGGATGGCCCCTTTATTTTGTTTTGTCACACAATGACCCATAGGTACCATGATATGATATAACTGAGTGAAGGAGCGCTATGGTGTGGCCCTTGTGGGTGTGTCATGAACCAACAACTAATATGTTATTTTTAAAAGGGGTAGTATGGTATTTTGGGTCTTTCTAATTTAGATAATGATTTATTTATTTTAGAAACATGAGTAAGGGAGGATAAACTTCTCTTCTTAATTCTTTATTTTTATTTTATATTCAATATAAATAGTTTTAGTGGGTGTTGGAGTATAGATTTATGGTTAATTATTCCTCATTTTATCTTGTTTTAATTCCCTTTCATTAGCCACTGATTTGGGGTTCTTTGGCTAGGTTTTTGACATCAATTCCATTAGATCATGGTGGAATCAGGCTGGTACACTTGGGATTTTGTACAAATTAGATAGAGAATGTTCCATTGGTGATGATCACATATAATTTCTATATGTTTAATTAGAGTTATGTTTTTAGATGAAATTTTATAGGGTTCTTGATTAAATTAGATGAAATTAGCGTGTGAACTGGTGGCATGTGGTTGGGATTTTGTTTATGGATGTGCTAAGAGCATTCCATAGGATGTTGGTATACTATATTTATTGGTTTTGGTAAGTGGATATCAGCCTATTATTTTTTAGGTGAGTATATTTTTTTAAATTAAATTTAATAATAATCTTTTAATTATTATAATTAATTATGTCAGGTGAAATGACCTAAGATAAAATCTCATTAAATGATATGATCATGTACATAAAATGGATGGTCTTGTCCACAGTTGTGTAGAGGATCCAGGGGATGGTAAATTAGTTTATGAGGTTAGTGGTCCCTGAAAATCTCCCTAATGGTTATGCATCATGTTTATGTGAATGTAATATTTGGTCTTGCCAGTTTTATATGATCAAAAATTAATTAAATGAAGTATTTATTTATAAAACCTATAGATAAAATTCAAGTGTGAAGTTCCTTGATGGTCCCATGATCTCTAGTAAGTACCTCGACTATCAATGGATGATAGATTTATCACTACCATGTTCCATGAGATATGAAAACCTTGAATGGGTAAAAATACAAGGAATTAACATAATGGACCTCAGTATAGGTTCTCATATACCATCCATGTAGGCTATAAAGATGGAATAGGAATTATTTTCCACAATTATGCCAGGATAGAATCATGATATTCCTTATAGCCATTGGTATATTTGACTAGAGAGTGGGGTGAGAATTCCTACCCCAATGGTATGTGAGTTACCCAATGGGTATATGCTGGGTAGGGGTATGGGAAGGTTGGGTGTGAGTGAATTGACATAGTTTAATTTGTAAAGGAGATGGACTTTAGTCCATTCCTCTAGTGTGACATCGGTATGGTATTCCTTATATGGATAATCATTCCATGATGTGATCATGGTGGTGATAATAAATTCTATTCCCTTTTAGTGATGAGACATATCCGTGGGGTTAGAAATGATATGAGGTACCCAAGTGTGTTGTCTGGACTATGACATGACACATGGGACCTTTGTGGTTTCCCGGTATCATGTTGAGCCTATAAAGGGTTAATATCAGGAGTCTAGTGGGTGATAACCTAGTTTTATATGGTGATGAGAATAGGTTCTGTGAAGGTGGGTTTAGAAAAGTATCCAACCAATGTGTAAATAATATGGGGTAATGTTTATGCATGAGGTTATAAATCTCAAATATGATATATGTTTCCTGGGCCATAGTTAGTTTTTCCCAAAGATCTAGATAATATGTTATGTGATTCTAGTGAGGGGATATTATTCCCTAGAGATCTTGATGATCCCATATATGATTCCCTGATGGGGAGATACTTACCCTAGGTTTTTTATGATGCAGTATATGATTCCAAGGAGGGGAAATTTTTACCCTCAGTTCTCAAGGATATGTTATGTGATTCTAGGGTAGGGAGAGTTTTACCTAGGTTCCTGATGATATAGTATGGGATTATATAGTGGGGATATTTTATCCACAGGTTCCTAATGATAAGTTATATACTAATTATAGGGTGGGTGTCATACCCCATAATGGGTATGCCTTATTCTTAGAGACACAATGCACTTGATGAAGCATGCATAGTTAACCTTGGGTATCACATTAGAACCCAAGGATATACAATGATTATTTTATTACACTTCTACATTTTATTTCATTATAATAATATTATCACATTATGAAAAAAATATTTACTGTTTATATTAGGGACACCATTGGTGGTGGATTACTAAGTTTTAATCACACCCTACTTGAGTGGACCTAATACTTTGGTACTCAAGTAGACCTCATGATCTTATGTACAAGTTGGGAATTTTCCTAGTGTTGGGTTATGAGGATGGATATATTAGATCAATATTGGGATTGTATGAGGATCATGGATAGTAGTAGAGCTACATTTGTATTTTATTCATTTTTTTTATTTTGTATATGTGATTGGTTTGGTGGGTGTTTAGTTGAGATGTGTGCTCATATGATATAATTTCATTTGTTATAACTTGTTTTTTTATTTATTTGATTCTATATAATCTATTTATTTTTGTGGATGTTTCTTGGTTAATCCCACTATTTGTTTTACTATGAGATAAGGGTATGGTATCCCCATAGTGACACTTTAGACCCTCACTTCTAGTCAATAGCCTCTTTTATATAAGTATGCTTGCACAAGGTCACATGAAACTCAAACCAGGACACTGATGAGTGTAATAAAACTAAGGATGGTGAAATGTGGTATTAGAGTATATTTTATTTGTATTACTCTTCTAGGTATCATATATAGAGAATATGGATGTGTATGATCTTATGATGGAACTCAGACTAGTTTTTTGTGAACAATTTTTTCAGTTGGAAGTCTAGGTTACTAGAGATATGAGATTATTGTTCTTGGTTTTCACGGTTACAATTGAGAGATATATTCAAATATGATGTGTATTCTTGAGATTGTTATTTTTTAGGATCTTTACCTATAGTGTTAAGAGGCCTGTGCATATGAATTATATTTGGAACATTGGATTCACATAGATTTTATTTTCTTTCATGTGAATTTTATCATTGATGATATATGGTTTGACAATTTAATGTGTCAAAAACAATATATATGGTGTTTTACGCTATAACATTTTAGCGACATTCTACACAGCTAATCCATAGTATTCTATTTTGATGAAAAATAATATGAATCCCATCATAATATGTTCTATAGTGATGACTATATATCCCCTACATGAAATGGATGTATATCAACCCCTGGTGGGTTGGTACAAGAATTGGGTTCCTTGGTGATAGACTCTTTGTGGGTGATTATGATACTTGTTCAGTTACTTAAAGTGTAAAAATCAATATATATTATGTTTCCCCATAAATCTTCTTAGTGAAATTATACTGAACCAAACCACATGAATAGGGGTTTACTTAATACAAATCATCATAATATGATGTACTTATATGAACATATATGTGGACCAGTCCTTAAGGGGGTAGTTTTGTATGAAACTACCTGGTGAAGATGGGCCCCTAATAGTGGGTGGTTGATTCGACATATGAAACCTAATATGCATGTATGAGAACCGTAGAGTAGCTGTGTTAGAACATGAGTTCCCTTTTTATATTTTATATATGGGAATAAATGTTACCCATGAGTTATGGATGATACAAAACATGGTTTATAGGCTTGGTGGGAGAACTTAGTGGAATTGTGATTTGGATCAAGATATTAGTGTGCCAATTTCTAAGATTGAGTAGTATTAAATTTTATTGTTGTTATTGAGATAAATTATGATATATGGGGGTAACTTAAGAGAGTGGTTATATTAGACTAGTGAGTTACCTTATATATGGGATGCATGGGTAGATTATTTAAGTTTGAGGTTGATACATGGGATGTTCTATCAAATATGTGATATATAAATGGAGTATCCTTATGTATGATGGATGTGAAATCATGGGTAGTTCTTGAGTTGTGATAAGTATGACATACACGTGAGGCATGGTCAGTTAATAAATTTATTAAGATAGCCTAGGATAGATGAGATATGAATCATGACGGCATGGGGGAGATTCCTTTGTTCTATTATAGAGGAGGCATTGAGGAATGATTTTTGCTAGATAAGGTTGACATGTGAGGAAGGAAAAATTAGTTGTTTAGGAGTGTGAGACTTGGTTTGATGATCCTCCACTCATGGGAATGTAAGTTTGGGTAGGAGATTAGGTTTTATATGATCGTACACCTATTGGGGTTGGAATGAGTATTTTAATTTTAAAAAGGTATGTATCTTAGAATTATACATTCATTCATTTTCACATAAATCATCTGAACCAATTTGTGAGGAACAAAGGGGTTTTCTAATTTTTTCCTAACTTGAGGAACCTAGAGAGCATATATTGAAGTTTACTTAGGTCATATTTTGGACCCTATAAAATTTTTTTCTTTTTATTTTTTCCTAATATTTTTCCTAATCCATGAATAAGTAAAGGTTTAGTGGGAAGGAAATCAGATTCTTCACAGGCCACCCTTTGTGAGTTTTTGACGTGATAAGTTTTGTACCTTTTCCAATTTCAAAAGCTCAAATTCTTTCCTAGGTTATATGATGTGAATGACTATGAGGAATAGAATTTAATTTTTGGTAGGATAACCTTTGTAGGTTTTCACCCTAGTGAGTGATATGCCCCTTTTATTTGGTAGTTTAAAAGTTATAAGTTGGGCCAGTGAAGATGGTGTTTAAGGTAAGCCATCATTGACTAAATAATGGGGGTAGTCTATCTATAGGAAAGAGAAATATTGACATGATATGAATGGAATCCCAATTAATTATTTTATATAATTTCATTTGGGAATCACATAGTTTAAGGTCATTATTCTTGGATAAAGAGGTGTTTTGACTAAATCATATAGTAGTGCATCTAACAAAAAGAGAAAGGTTGACCTGATATGAATATAATTCCAATGATACTAATGTAAAAAAACATGTGGCAGATGAATTCTTTTAGGGTAATATAACTCAGATAAAAAAATGTGATGTGTTCTATAGCTAGGGTATGGTGTTAACTTGACATGACCATAGGGCATCTTTATTTCCCTATGGGTCTAATCAAAATAAAAAATTTATAAAAACCCTAAGTATTCTATTTAATTAATTAAAATTTAGTATTAGGAAAGTTTTAGGTTGAACCCAAAAATATGGTGACTTAGTTTAATTAGGTTTTCAAAATAATTCATTAATTTAATTTGAAGAAATAGGTGAAGAAAAGATGGTTTTGATTAATTTTAAGAAGTGAAAATACAAAAGCAAAGAAGATTGGTTGTTTTGGAATTAGATTTGAAAGAATTCCATGGTTTTTTAGTTTAATGGTTTAGGTGGAATTGGATTTTAGAAAATAAATAAATTAATCCATGTTTTGGTGTCAGAGTTGAGACGAGGTTGATCCAATGGTCATGGAATCTCCTCCTTGATGTAATTGCCCCCTATTTTCTTTAGTCTTGTAATTTAGGGTTTTTCCGAATCAAGTTTGTATTTATAGAATTTTAAACCTGGTTTCCCTAAATATGAAAATTTTCATGCCTTAATTTAGGGTAACCTATCGCACAATTACAATTTTCTTTTAGATTTAATTATCAATAGTCATAAAAAATGGAAAATAAAGGGATTAGAATTTGAAGATTAAATTAAAAAAAACCAGAAATTGAATAAAAAGAAATAAGTATCCAAAGAAACCTTTATCATTTGGATACATAAAACTATCACAAGGAAGGTTTAACCCCTCAACATAGTGATGATATAGTAATAGAGAAGGGAATAAATAAAATAAAAAATGAAATAAAGATGGAGATAAAGCGGTGGAGGACCCTTCAGCAGCGCAACTTCTCAACATTGACTTTGGTCCCCAGATCTCCTTGGTAGCATCAACATGGTTCTCTATTTAAAGAAATATAGTGGGATTAGTTTTTATTTAATTCTTTATTAATTTGAACCATAATGGAGAAAAAGTCTATCCCTGATATAAAATGGAATATCGGTTCATCAATAGTGGATCCCATGGAAGGATACGTTGAATCTACTCATTATTGGGTCTGTCCCAGGACATTCACGCTGTAAAAGATATTCTTAATGTAAAATTATTGGGGTTAACTCTGATTTTGGGTTTCTTCTCTTCATGTTATGTACTTTTTTCATGCCATGCAATTCATTTTACATTGTGTAAGGTTCTCACATTATGTAAGTATTAAGTTAATTTTTTTTCTTCACTTTACGCACAACCTTAACTTCACATTATGCAATTATTGAATGAATTTTAATGATTATATGAAATTAATATAGTGTTTCCTTGTTTCCCTTATTCTTTAGTTATATTACTTAGTCCAAATTCTCCTACTCTTCCCATCTCCATTATAGCATCAAATTTCCAATGGAATGCCATGATACTTTTCATTGTGGTCAAAACTACCGTTTTCTCCTTTAATTTATTTAATTTTGTCCCATTCCCTCATTTTATATAAAATATATAACTCTAAAAAGTATGATGAAAACATTATCTATAAATTCATTTATTATCAATTAATTTCTCAAAATAAATTCATTTTAATATCATAAATGTATACAATAAATGAACTTATCATAACCCAATGTGAATGGAATACTAATACTAATATAGAACATCTAGAGGTGAGGTGCAGATAGTTTAAGGCCATGGTGCTCAAACATATTATGGAAAGTACGGTATGAAAACCCAAATAGGGATCAATATAAAAGTGTTTCCAATACATTTTGTATAACTAATGAAAATGATGTAAATTGTAACCTGAGTTATTTGAGTCAGGATGTGATGAGATATGAAATGTATACTAAGGATGATAGTAGAATGATATTATAATGATGGGTTCCATAATCATGTTTTCAAGTGAGTATGGGGTTAGAGTACCTTCTCTTTCACCTGAAATATACCTACGATTGATAGTGTTGAATATGTCATCACAAATAATATTACCAAGACAAAGTTTACTTTGGTGTTGAATATTCTCATTACTAGTATCCATGAAATATTTATAAAGATTCAAAACACCCAAGGAAGGAAGTGTGGTTCAGGTAAAGGGGATATTCAAAAAGTGATTGGGACACTCTATTCATGAACTAAAAATTTTTAGGTTGTTATGGGATGTGGAAGTGGAAAGTGATTTTTGGATGGGTGTGAAATATATAGTTTAAATTCCACTACTTATCATATAAAAATAGTAATCAAGAAACATATAGTTTTTATTGAAGATAAATTATCTCATTATAATATTTAAGATATAAATACTTGACATTAAGGAGGAGAAAAAACACTAGGTGGTGGTTTGATGATGATGGAATTTGTTCCTGGGCCCAAGATAGATAATATAGAGACCCCTACATATCCTAAAAGAATAGGAATTAAGGTACATGTAGTTATTTATAAATTAATCTCTGTATAGATCTAGATCTTAATAATAAAAGGGGCATTTTATTCTAAAATTAGTTTATGGATAGAGAACATATTCCAAACACAATAATATGGTTCTAATTATCATATAAGGAAGTTGGTTTATATAAGATAGAATACTATAAGTAATTTAAACTCATATAGAGTAGATCATATTCTAGGCATTATAACATCATGAAATAATGTCCCAGATTCTAGGAATTTTTGGTTCGTATGATGAGAAACTTTATATAAGGTCATTTCATAGATATGGATCATACACCAGAATGAGGTTTATTTATCTTAGTGCTGAACCAATGGATAGAAGTTTGATGTGAATGAGTAAAAGTATAAGAACTAGTATTGAATATTACGGGGTGGCTGGACCCAAGTCAAGACCTCTGGGTGTCACTACATATCCTAAGATAAAAATAATTAAGCCAAAAAAAGTTCTTGAATGGTAGTATCTATTTATATTCATCTCATGTAAATGAAAAAGATTAAGAAAAATTCATCCTTATATAGGGACACTAAGAAAACAGATATTAATTAGAGGGCTAGGATGGAGAGAGGGATAAATTTAATAAGATTTACAATTAGGACTAGGATGGGAGATCTAGGAATTAATACATATCATAAAGTAATAGGAATCAATCCAAATATAGTTCTTGAGAAGTGGATAATTTTAATCATTAGTTTGGTGAACCATAACATTAGGGTTGGTCAGTAAAACCATAACCATTTAACCTCAGAGGAAAGAAATTTACATACATAGATCAAACTCTTACATAGATAGAATATTATTTTTTAGGTTTGATAAAATATTCCCCTCTATATAGTTTAAGTTCATGTGGGATGTACTACTCCAAATAGTTTAATGTCACGTGAGGAAGATTGTATGTCATTAAATTTAACTTCATGTGATAAAGACTATGTTTTAAGAAAATTATAGTAGTGAAACTAGGAATTCATAAACCTATTATGAAATTATGAAAATCATTTTTTTAAACCATATATTATTGGTAGTAATGATATAATCCATATCCATTGTGTTAAAGAAAAGTATCTTTTCGAGTAGACCATATGTATGATGTAAGGTCCATCCCATTTTAGGTCCATCTTTAGAGGTTTCTTCCCAAGAATCACCTGGTTTCTTAGGGTTGGAATTAATTCTACTTGGATGAATGTATGAAGGAAAACATTCTGGTTAAGTGCTCAAATGACATGATTCTAATGAACCTTTATGTTATGTAGTTTGTAAAATATTTTATAATCAATTCACTCCAACTATTCTAGTTATATATGAGATTAATCATATTTAGAAAATTGATTATATATGGTAATGTGAAGTTAAGGTTGTTAGATATTGATAGGAAGGACCAAATTTTTCAATTATACAAGTGAATATAGGTTTCCTATGTGGAAGTGATGGTTGTGGTGTGATAAAACAATATATCTTTCACGAGTTTTTCGAGATAGGATTTCTTATCCTTTTCCACAATTATCAGAAGGATACTGGATAAAATTTTTTAAGGGCCGCTGTTTGTCCATTTTCCACTACTTGGTGAGGGAATGAATGGTTGGACATGATTTTATATTCCTTATATAACTTATTTAATTTATAATCATAGAAATTAGTGCCACTTTTTATCAATATATTGTGAAGTAAACCAAATCTAGTAATGATATTATATTTCATGAAGTTTAAGATATCATTTTTTTTTTCTGAATTTCATGAGGGATATAGCCTTATCCCACATAGATAAGAAATTATTGGTAGTAAGTTTGGACTTTAATTTCCCAATGTTGTCTTGGATATATGGACTCATGATTTCCATTCCCCACCCAACAAATAAATAATATAATTTTTCATTATGAAATAATTCTGGGGGTTGATAAATGTAGTTGGAATGTATATGACAATAAAGGAAATTCTTCCCAAACTCCATACTACAAACCCCACTACATTATGAATTTTAAATTTATAATGTAATTTTAAATTTTTATTTTGGAACTAGGTTCATTTCAAAAACTATTATTTGGATCAAAATTTCAAGATTTTTAGTATCCCAAGGAGATGTTTTTGGAATTGGATTGATTCCCATGAGGGATTCAAGTAATCGATAAAGTATATGGATATTTATATTTAATTTCATAAATTTTATAAGGGTTTTACCTTATGCACTATTTTCACAGAGTTAGGGGAAACTGTATGGATAATCCGTGTGAGGTAGTTTTGGCTTGGGTATTAGAAGGATACTTACATAAAGTTGTTGAAAAACAATAAAAAACTTAAAATTTATTTTAAGTGATCTTAAGGTTTAGATCATGGTTTGTAAAAGTGTAAAACCAAACCATGTATGGGGATGGATTGATATAGTGCTAACTGGATAGTTGGAACATGGTGAGTTTAAGCCCTGAAGCCTACATATAATTCATTAAAAATTTGAAATAACCCTTTTAACCCTGTGGGTTTTTAACTCTCCCCCTCATTTCTTACCTACCTCATGTATATGGACTAAGGTATCCCTCCCCCTATATTCTCCTTTAAACCCAAATATAATGGGGTGGTTTTGGTGGAATTTTTATGTAATTTGTGATGAGATCCCACTCCTTCCTCCCTTTTTTATCCTCTTGTTTCCTTATATGTTCAGTTGTCATTGGATAGGGTTTAGTGTCAATTTCTTCTGAAGCATGGTGGAAATCATCAAATACGATAATTATTTTTCTTAGTGAATCTAGACGTTTTCTTAATACGATTAAAACATTCTATCATACATTTTTTCATTGAAGGTACATCACTCGATGAATTTTTCTATTTTTTTCCAAATTTGATGAAATTGGCCATGGATTAGATGTTGGTCATTATGGATTTTGTGTTTTCTAGGTATGCGTGTGTCAAGAGTGGGCCGTTCCCCATTGATCAAGTTTTCAGAGATAATATGTTGTTAGTAATATGTTAAACACTAATGACTATTTTAATTAAATTGTTAAATTAATTTTAAATTGTTATAATTAATTAAAAATTGTTATAATTAATTTATGTAAGTGTTTTGGTTTGATATATGGAATTTAAATTATGGGTGGTGGCCAATTGTTCTTGGATTATCTTGGGTAGTGAGTGAAATGTTTTGATTAAAAATAGATAACTTCATATTTGGTATGTGGTCCCTTGATAATAAACCTATAATAGATTCAATTTATATGGATGTTATATGTAGTCTTGGTAATGAGGGAAATAAACCTTTTATTTAAATGAATTATCTCTTTAAAAGGAAACTTAAATTGATGGACAAACCTATCAAGGGAACCAATAAACCCTTTAACACTATCTTGGTGCCTCATGTACCGATGGATGAGGGTTTGATTTTAAAAAAATGTGTGCCTTGAGATGTTTGAACTAAAAATGGTTTAATAATGAAATAGAAGAATGTAGTGTCCGTTAGTATAGGTTCCCTCAATGAATTATTATTTAAGAGATCCTTGGTTTAGGAATGGATGTCCTGGGTAGTCCATGATGGGATTGTGGGATGCCTTAGATCCATTGGGCTAGATGATTAGAGAGTAGGGTGAGTTTTCCTCCCCTAATAACATGTGAGAACCTAAGTGGGTAAACCCTAAGTAGTTTCATAATAGGTTTGGTGAGGTTAATGGAAAAATATTAATTAGAACATGAGATGGTAATTATTCCATCTTCTAGGAGTGGTTTTAGAGGGGTTTATCCTACGAGTCTAGTGAGGCTGTGATGAAATCATGATAGTTCTATAGAAAAATATTCCATCTAAATGATAGGTTTGGAACTAAGAGGATAGTTCATGATTGAGGAACCCAAATAGGGAGTCCATTCTATGAAATTACTTAAGGGAATTCGATTGGTTACCAAGTACCATATTGACCATAGAGAGGGGTAGTATAGGAAATGGGTGTTTATGATTGTGGGTGTCACCATAAAACCTTAATCAATTATGTGAGCTAGGGATTGCTATAATGATAATGATGGGTTATGCACTTGAGATTCGAACCTCAAATATGTGGGATGGGTTTATGAGGATGGACAAACCTTGAGAGATGTATTATTAGAGATGATTTAGGTGGGCACACAACCCATATACCTTTATGTTTATGAGTTGTTATGGGTGAGTGTCATTCCCTATTTGATATTATAAGAACAATTTATTGGAGGGATGCATAACCATGTAAGATATAGATTGTGTATAGGTTGGATAGTATTTCACCTATTAATCAGTGATATTCTATTATATATAGAATTTATAGGTGGTTACCAAGGATTCCATAGTTATGCCTATATATAATTACTATTTTTACTGACTCAAGATTTAGCATTTGAGTCTATATAGAATACATGGGGAATATCATGGTATTAACTGGTTACACCTATATCAATTTCCTTAGGCAATACCATTATATTTTGATTAATTCCTATTTATTTATAATTCCATTTGAAATCCCCTTGGATTCATCATTATTACTATCTATAATTCCTGGGATACTACCTGGTATTTTTCTTTATAATTGTTTTTTAGGTTGGATCTATTCCAATTTATGAGATTACTAGATGAGGTAATCTTCCCCCTAGATAGATTATGTAATATTAAAATGTTGGGTTATATTCCCCCAAATATAGATTGTATGATATTACATAGTGGGTTACTATATGAAAACTACTAGATTTCCTAGGCGAGTACCCATGAACCAGCTCTTATACCCATTCGTTTACCTAGAATTACATACCAGTAATTGGTCTTTGTTCCTCATAATTTTTTTACATGTTTATGCCACGTGCTAAGAGATGTTCCAACACTTCCCAAAGCTGGTATGGTTGATCCCATGTGTCACCTTAGTACCCAAGGATTGAGAGTGATTATTTATTTATGCTTCAACAACTATATTTATTTTATTTTATAACTATATCACAAGTGCATACACTATGTTTACTAGTTATGTTTAGTACCCCATTATAAGTTCCATATTGATTTTTACTCACACCCTACTCATATATCCATAATAATTGGGTTCCCAAGCATATCGTACTATTCATAGGTTTACGTAGGGCTGAGGCTCATAGTTTCATGATTGAGAGATATAAATAAATGTATTTTGGAGTCTGGTATGAGATAAGGTTATGGGATGGTAGTAGAGCCTCCATGTAATTTATTTCTTTTATTTCACTTCTATATTTGTTTTCCCTATGATAGGTTAGTTTTTTATGATGTCATGACTATTTTTCTGTATGAATTTATGCTTCCACATTTCATTTTTTATAGCATTTTGTGTTTTATTTTCTTATACATTCTATAATTAATGGTAATAAGTTCTATTTGGTTTTTTCTATTATTTATGATATGATCCTATGGTATAGTATCCCCAATGTATCACCATAGACCACCACTTTTAGTTAGAAGCCTTTGGAAAATGAGTAGGTCTACCTGAGGTTACATGGTGACCTTCATTCTAGACACCATTCAAGTGAACGTGGGATGGTGGGATGTATCAAAGTTATATTAGAGTGTTTTATTTTATTTTACTATTTAGGGAGATGGTATACATGGGATAAAACAATGTTTTGTAGCTTATGATATAACTCTTAGTATTTATTCAAGATCACATTTTCTGATGGAAATTACAAGTTACCTAGGATATAGGACCATTGTTTATTATTTTTGTTTTATAGTGATTTCACCCAGTGTGACACACTTGTGTTTTTGGAATTATGATTTATGGATTTTTAGATCTTGTAACATTTGTAAAATGGATACTACAAGCATCATTTTTGGAATATAGGACTCACATGACATTTAGAAGCCTTTTTATGATTGATATAATCGATGACGAGGGTTCAATTTTTTGAAGTTTCAACAATAACTTATATGTTTTCCCATATAAATTATTGGTTTAATTATACTTATAGCTAAACGATTATATATTTCTTTCTTATGATATTTTATTTGTATTATACAAATGGATGAAACTTGATAATGAAAATATAGTCCCACTTATAGGGGATTCATATTGAACTATATTAAGCAAGGATATGTACTTGATGCCTTGATACTAGTTCGGAGAGTTAACATGTTCAGTTATTTAGAGTGTTAAAAATAACTTATATGGTGTTTTACTGCATAGATTCTTAGTGGAGTTATTCTTAACCAAACCATATAAATATATATTATTTGATACAGATCATCATGGGATGGAGATGCTGTATATATATAATAGATTATGGTCCTCAAGGGGGTAGTCTTGTGTGACGATTCTTAGCAAGGTCTAGTTCCCTTGCAGGATGATAGCTTAGCATGTTATACTTTAGATTTATATATGAGAAACTTAGAGTGGGTGTTTTGGCATGTGAATTTCCTAGTGATATATGTGATGGAAGCATAGATACTTCCTTGTGAGTTGTGACCAATACGAAAGTTGTGATTTATGGGTAAGGTGAGAAAGCCTAGTACCTTGAGATGCAGCCCATGATATTGATGATCCAAGTTCAATGGTTGAGATGATATGTGATATGTAAGGGTAACCTAAGAGAGGGGTTATCTTGGGATTGAAAGTGGCTTAGAAATGAGAATAATTTATAGAATCTTTAGGTTATGTGATCATCATAAGGGAGGTGCTATTGATTAAATCATATAGGCATAGAAATTCCTTGGTCATTGTGATGTAGACCACTTTGTATTTCTTTTGATATTGAGGTTGTATATTGTGGGAAGGATCAATAGGATACTAGGACTAATTGATTTGGGGGAGGATTTTAATGATATATCATATAATGATCCTAGATGGTTAGATCTAATATGGATTGAGCATGGTTAGAGGCTTTTAGTTTTTTGATAACTAATATAGGATCATGTGTTAAGGAGATGATCATTGGATAAGAGAGATGTTAGGATCACAGGAGAAATAACTGAGGTCCTCCTATCTAGATGATATTGAATTTTAAGATGATCATTCTTAGTGGTACAAACAAATGGGCCAAGGTTCAATGAAGTAAAACTCATGGTACTGTGAGTTAGGTTGTGTGGATGATTGGTATGGGAGGGTACACCTACTGGGTTCAAATGAGATTGCATCAAAACACACTGGTTATTCAAGACTATTATAGATTAGTAAATTGATGTGTGGATGTGTTCAGGTCAAGGAATGATGGTGTTGATGAAATTCTTATGAGATTTGTTTATTAGAGATTAATGTAAATGATGGTGTCTCCTCTATGATTATGAGGACACCATAGATGTATAGTGGAATGTATTTATTATCTATATAAGCACGAAGAGGGAGGATCCAGACACACATGATGATGGAACTTATTTAGTTTGTTATTAATGATCAGGATGAGGGATTCCATGTAGGGGGGGGGGGGAGTTCATCATTGTTTGTTGGAGGGTGTGACCCTTGTTATTGTTTTTATTTTAGAAGTTGTTGAGTTTGTCCTTGGTGAGTTGGGAATGGTTAGCGATTGGTGTTTAATGTTAAAAATAAAGTATGAGTGGGATAACCATTTCCAAATATCATGTGTGGAGATAGATGGCGTGTGGGATATATAGATTAGTGTTTTGATTTAGTAGATAAATGATAAGGAAACCCCTATTGTGGAGATACTGTTGTTGGTCATGGATGTAAAACCCCATGTTAGTAGGGTCATGGGTGTGATGAAAAAAATCATTGGATGGCCGATATAGAGTTTGGAGGATGGTGATTAGGTGGATCCTATATTACCATATTCATTAGATAATATCATATTTGAGATTAATATGTGTCATTGGGTGGATTTAGTGGATTTACACATGGATCAAGATTGTTTTGAATGTTATTTGAGGGTGTTCCAGATCAAGGGAGTTTTGGTACTTGGGTGAGATCATAATGACTTGTTTGGTTAATTAAGTATTCAACTATGGAAATACAAATAGAGTCGTGTTTTGACATTTTTGTGGGTGTTTGAAAAATATCAAGATGCCTTTGAGAGGTGCGTCATAGTGATAGGGTGATGTGAAAGTGCGTTGGATAGTGTAGTTAATCATTGTCAAGAATAGTTGTTCAGATATGGACTGAATAATGTTTTTATATTTGATTGGGTGTGATGAGGTGGTAACTACATTTATTGGGTCTCTATAACACTATTAATGTGTTTTTAATAGGTGATTCCAATGGTGGGGAGCATTGTGGCTCAAAAATGGCTCTTATGAGAATAGACTTATCTTGGGAAGAAACATGGGACCAATAATGAATCTATTGATTAAACCTTAGTATCATAGGATATAAAGGTTCTATTGAGAACCATCTTCCTATTGGTGATTATTAGCTTCATGTGGCTTGGGTTTTTGGTGAATAGTGCATCTCATGTTGGTGTTGTGCTATAGAAGCTCAATTTTCATTTTAGAGTAGAACATGATGATTTGGTTAGGAATTAGTGATTGGGATAGGTCAGGATTTATGGGTAAGGGCCAAAAAGAATTCTTAGGGATGATAAGTGTAATGGTGGGGAGATTTTAAAACCCATTTCCATTATGGGTTGTAAAGTTTAGAGGAAATTTTAATTTTTTAGTTTGAAGCTGATGAAGTTTGGAGATCCGAGATTCATATTATAATTTTTGGAGTTAGAGAATTTGAGATGTTTTTGGATGTGGTTGAGGCCCAAAATCTTACTTGGGTACTCAAAAATGTCTTGGGATCTTTTCATTAATTTTTAGTAATTTTGTATGGGGTTTACCTTATAAATGGTTGCCACACAGTTAGGGGAATATGTGTGGTTAAATAATTTGAGGTGGTTTTTTCTTGGGTCATGGTGCATAGTCTGCACATGGTTTCAAACAAAATATTTAAAAACTATAATTCAATTTTAGTATTAATCTATGTAGTTGGTATATGGTTTGTAAAACCATGTGGACAAACTATATAAGGGGATGACTTGATAAAGGGCCAACCATATGGTTGGCACACAGTTTGAAAAATTATGCAGCCTTCCTAAATTTCCTTAAAAAGAAAAATTGTCCCATTTTCCCCAGTGGGGTTTTAAATACCTCCCAATATTTTCTCCTCTTCCTCATGTTTTTGGATAATGGTATCCCTTCCCCCTCTTATCCTTTGAATACCCTTATAATCTGGTTTTTTTGGTATGATTTCTCTAGCATTTTAGGTGAGATATTTCTCATTCTCCCTACATTATTTCCCCTTAGTTCTGTTTTGATTTTGATTGTCACTAGTGATGATTTGGTGATTATTTCCACCATATCATGTTGGAAACCATTATGATATGACTGTTATTTTTCTAGGTGTATCTAAAGGATGTCCCGAGACGACAGACACAAACCTCCACATGCAGTTTCTTTGAAGGTACATCACTCGATGAAATTTTCTAGGGTTTTCCCTAAATTTCATGAAATTGGATATGGATTAAATGTCATTAATTAATGATTTACATGTCTTATGTTTAGGTTCATGTAGAGAGTGGACCACTCTCCTATGATCTAGGTTTTAGTTAGAAAATTTCTCTAGTGAGATTTTAGGCATTTATGTGTATTTTAGTTAAATTATATAATTAATTATAATTGTTATAATTAATTATAATTTTTTTTATAAATAATATATTTAAGAGTTTGGGCAATAGATATGGCCTCAAGATGATGTGTAGTGTCTATTTGGAGTTGGACATGCTTGGGTAGCGAGTTCTCAGTTGTGATTAAATGGAGATGACTTCATAGGAGGTAGGTAGTCCCTAGAGCATACCCCTATAGTAGATGAATTTTAATTATATGTATGTAATATGAGGTATCTATATTAAATATTATATAACATTTATTTAAATGAATCATCTATTTGAAAAAAAATCCTATGGGTGGATTCGAGTGTCAAGGGACACGACATACCCCTATGCACTGGCTTGGTGCCTCGATTGTTGGTGGCCTTGGGTTTGATTTAAAAAATGTATACTTTGAGATTTTTGAACTGTAAAAGGGGTTAATAATGAAATTTATTAATGTATTTTTAATTTTTACTGGTTCCCTTGATGCTTCATTATAGAGGAGAATGTTGGTTTGGGAATGGTTTGCCTAAGTAGGACAAGATGGTACAATTAGATTCTTTAAATTCATTAGGCTAGTTGATTAGAGGGTAGAGTTAGTGTTCCTGTACTACTATCATGTGAGAACCTGGGTAAGTAGACCATGACTATTTTGATAATTATTTGGGAAAGTGGACTAACCTTAGATGGATTTTAATATGATATGGTCATTATGCAATCTTCCAGAAGTGGCGCCAGAGGGGATTTTACTATGAGGCTAGTAAGTCCAAGATGTAATCATGATAACACTGAGGGATACTATTCCACCTTAGTGATGGGATTGGACATAAGATGATAGATTAATATTGAGGAGACCATGTAAGGTGTTAATTCTATGATGTGACTGTGTAGACCTCGGTGGGAGGTACAATTACATGTTGACACTAGAGAGGGGTAGTACAAGAAGTGGATATTGATGATTGGATGTGTCACCATAGAACCCTAATTGATTTTTTTAGATTGATATGACTATAGTGATGATGAAGAGTCATCTACTTTAGAGGTTGACCATAAATAGGTGTTATGGGTTTTGGGGAAGGGCTAATCCTTGAGAAATGTGTTATATAATATAATTCGGGTGGGACACACTAAAAACTGACCTTTTTGTTTATGAGTTATTACAGGAAGGTGTCATTCCTTGTTTAATATTATAATAGGTTTTGCAGGGATGGAAACCCTTTTCTATGATATATTTATTGTGTATGTATTTATTAGGATATCACCTAGGAATCAATTACTTACTATTTTATATGAAATTACCATGTGGTTACCTAGGTTTTTGTTGTTATTTTTATGTAGAATTCCTAGGTCTTGTGACCTAGGATTCAACCTTTGGGTATTTATGGAATTCCTAGGAGACATCCTGGGGTTTAGTTGTTACACCTATATTGAATGTCTTGGGAAATATACTTAGATTCATCTTAATTTATATCCATTTATAATGTCTTGGGATATCCCCTTGGATTTAGATCATACCAATCTAGAATGGCTGGGGTAATACCTAGTATTCCTCTTTATTCCTATTTGTGAGGTGGGCACTATCCCCCACTATGAGATTACTAGGAAGGGAATTATTCCCCCTAGAAATATTATATAATATTTCTAGGTGGGGTGTTGTTCAACCTAGAAAAACTATATGAGATTGAAATTTAGGGTGATATTTCCCTAGATAGACAATATTTGATTAATAGGAGGGGAAATATTCCTCTTAGAAAGTTACTAGATTACCTAGGTTGTTACGTGATAATCAGCTTCTATGCCTACTAGATTTCTTAGAATTACCCCTTGGAATCGTATGTTGATCTTTATACTATTTAGCATGTTTAGTATATGTTTTTAGATACATTATAGCCATAGATTAAGTAGGTATAGTCAATCCCAGGTGTTATGTTAGAACCCAAGGATTTATGAGATTATTTATTTATGCTTCCACAAATATATTTAATTTATTATCCAAGATTATTATATTCTCATACACTATATTTAAACAATTTATTTTGGACCCTATTGGTGGTTCCCTACTGAGTTATACTCACACCCTACTTGGGAATCCACAAAACTTGGGTATACGATTAGATATTACTATTTATAGGTTTAGGTTGGGAAGAGGACCTAAGATGCATGATCATGTGGGATAAATCAAACAGAGTTTGGAGTCCAGGATAAGATGAAGCTTGGTGGTGTTTGTAGAGCTTCATTGTATTTTATTTCTTTTATTTAATTTGTATATGTGATCATCCTAGTGGGTGGTTAGTGTTGTATACTAGCATGACTATGTTTATATATGTACATGTTCATTAATTTTTTATTTTTATAGCACATTTAATTATATTTGATTATGAATACTCTAATCATTGTTTATGGATTATATTTGGTTATTTACACTGATATTACTATTCTAATATGGGGGTATAGTTTCCCCACAATACCACCCTAGGCCCCCACTGCTGGTCAATATACTCTGGAATATGGTAAGGCCTTCCTGACATAATATGGTGAACTCTATTATGGGAACTAGTCTAGTGGTCATGGTTTGGGGGATGTCACACATATGATCTTGCATAAATGAATATTAGAATAACCAAGTATATTGATTTTATAGATGGTATTGGAACCATAATAGTGATCACCATAAAAACCGATATGGAATTCCTATATAATAGCAAGGATCTCACCACATTTAATGCATATAAGGAATACCCCCTTAAAGACTCATTCATAGAGGACCTTCAAAAAATTCAATTCATCATAGAGGATAACATTTTCTATCCAATGATAGATATATTCCTTCTTATCTCAATCATATAAGAGAATCAAACTTTAGAGTTAGTCCAATATGGGGTAAATCCAACCAATTATAGTCTCAATTTGTAAGGGTTGTGGTGTAACCTAACAAGGATATAATTAAACTAATTGATCTCTCCCATAACATTATTGATGAATGAAGAGACCAACTTATAATGTGTGATGTTAATGACCATATCATATAGGTTTGGAATCACTTGGGACATATCTATAGTGGCCAACATATCTGATTAGGCATTTTTTGAATGATTTATATGAGAAAATGTTGTATTTGAGGGGAATTTAGAAAAAAAACCTCTTATATAATCAGAAAATGAAAACTAGTCTTCTTTCTTCATATAATAATTTTAATTTATTTTCTTGATTACTAACTCTAAATCACCCTTGATATTCAATTGAGACAATGATATCTATAAGGAAAAATCCAAGATTATAATGAGGGACTCATATTATACCTAATTGTTGGTGAATCTTTTGAAAGAATGAAGGAGTAAGGAAGAACCAATTTTTTTGGAGAGACACATATGATCCCCAAGACAATATAGTCATTCTTTCAGTTTTATATCCTTCACTCCGTTGGGATCCTATAATAACTATAAAAGTATATCTACCTTTCTTGGGAAGTGTCATAGACAATTCATTCTCCTTTATTGAGTATTTATATGTTCAATAGTGACTTCTCTATGATAGGCAATGTTGTGAGAAAATCTTCTAATTCTTAACCTTTTATTTCCACCTACGATAAGAATTAGATATCAAACTATTGCAGAATGTTATATGGTCAATTAATATTGGGTGACCAAATATAAATTTGAGAATGTCGATAATATAAAAAAGGTATACCTCATGATACTATAGATAATGTACCAAAATTTTCATTTCAAAAATCAATTCTGGATAGTTTTTTCTGATGTCAAAGTATCAAGTCTCCATATCCATTATCGTCTAGCTAAGATAATATAAATTATTTTGCATTTATGTATTATTCTTTAGAGTGAGGAGGGTACCGAGTGATTTCTCAAGGGTTTACACATAGAGTATGAGAGGCTTCTGTTTTATTGAATGTATCAAAACTAGTGGATGTAAAATTTATTTTTTAGATCATCAAAGGCCTTCTGATGGTATTCATCCCACTAATAGCTATCCCATTTCTTACAACTTTTTGAAGGGAAAATTTTTTATAGAAAGGTTCTCTAAGAATTTCCTAATATATTTGATGTGTAATTTACTAAATTTTTATGGATTTAAGGAGGTAGCATATCAGGTACCACCCTTATTTTTATTGGGTCAACTTTGATACCATGATGGAATATGAAAAAGTTGAGTAATTTCCCAAATGTTACCCCAAATGAAAATTTTAGGAGATTTGTCTTCAATATATATTATCACAGTTTATTGAAAACCATTTCAATATTGGAAAATGATCATTGAATTGTTTTAATTTGTCTACTAAATCATATACATGCCACTCTTTAGCCTATATCATAAGGTACTTTGAGTTATTATGTATATAAAATTGATTTTTGGCACTAGATTTCCTTAAGCTAGAGGGAATTACTTGATAGAATAATATCACTTGGTGTTCTATTATAGAAGTAGAATCCTTATATATGGGGGGAATTTAGATTTTTAAGTATCTAGAATATCCATCCATAAAGGAGGGGTCCATAAATCTAGTCATTACATTGATTAATAGCTCTATGATCATGATTGAGAAATAATATTTTTGGTAATATGTGTTAAAATCCCTAAAACTCATATAGAATAATATTTTATCATTATTTTTCTTAAAATTAATGATTTTGGAAAGTCACTTAAAGTTTTAAACTTATTTAATAAAGTTGTACTTGAGGATATTTTCAACATTAACTTCTATATTTCCAGTATGGGTCAGATGCATTATCCTCACTACCAAATTATAACAGTGATGTTCATCTAGATGTCCTAAATAATGAGTATACACTAGAGGATCCAACCTATTTGTAAAGACCCGTAAAATTCAAGGGAATTTTTTTCTTAATTTTCTTTGGAATTTTACAAGAGCGCGGTTTCTGACGGCACCTGATTCCGAGGCCCGGTGTGCCCGGAATCAATTTCCGAAGTTTGGCTCGGGTACGTTCAGTGAACGAACGAGCGAGTTTTCCTAACTTTTGATCCGGTGATCGGAATTGAAATCCGAGGGCACCGATGAACTCGCAGCGCCGATATTCACTTAAGGAGACCTTTTCCGAAGTTGCGTTTTCCTAGGAGGAGATGTTTAATTTTCTGGATGAAATGAAGAGTAAAATAAATTTGTTATACAATATTTATTTTATATCTTTAATGTGGTTATAATCTTTTGTTGGAAGTTGGGTGGTTTAACCACCTAAGAGAGGATTAAGGTGAGGAGGGGACCACCCGATCCCCACCTTTTCAAATTCCCTAACTCCCCTCTCTCCCTCTTAAAGGCTTGTCAACTTAACTTTTAATTAATTATACAACTCATGTATAATTAATAAGTGAGTTTAATTTTGAGTTTTTGAAATTAAAACTCTTGAATTTCAAAGGTTGGGTTGTGTTAATAAATTAAGTGTAAGCTTAATTTATTTTTGGGTTAGTTCCTTTGTTACTTGAGAGGATTGGGAGAATCGTTGAGGGACTTGAAGATCTTCTTCGTCTTCGACGAAGAACGTGAAGAACGGTTCTTCTCCGACAAAGAACATCGATCCCACGACCTTCGAGACTCGGCGTCCCGGATTCTTCCGTCTTCATCTTTCTCCTCGACAAGGGAGAAGTCGCCGACCGTGGTGATCATCGCCAACGTCAACGTACCTCCCTTCTTTGTCATAGCGACAAGTGAAGAGACGTCGTTTTCTCCTCGGACGCACCCCGACGTCCACGGAATCTACGTCCGAAGCCGCGGCGCCTTTCCCCGCGATAACCGACGTGCGACGTCATTTTTCAAGGTAGGGGTTGTTGTTATTTGTTTGTTTATTTATCCTTGATCGTGGTTCTAGCATGTCTAATGTGCAGATTCTTAAATATGTGATATTGTTTAACGTGAGGGGCCTGGACCGCATGAACACGACCGAACCCCCTCCTTCGTTCTTGATGTTTTATATTGCGAATGAAACAAGGTGGCGTGGTGCCGTTGCACCACGCGGTTTTTCGCCCGATTATATTGCGCGGCGCCGTCACGCCGCGCCGTGGAAGAATCATCAAGAACGCGACGCCATTGCGCCGCGTCAAGGGGAATCGAAGGCGCGGCAGAGGGGCGCGGTGCCGTCGCACCGTGCCGGACGACGAACACCGCGGCCGGTTCTGGGCCGTGGCGGGACGAGAAGACCGGCGGCCGGGCCGCTGGCGTCGGAAGCCGGAAAGGGGACCGGATTTTCCGGTCCCGTTGGAGAAAACCGGCCGGCAGTTGGCCGGCCGGAAGGTCAAAAGGCGGAGGAAATAAATTCCCCCTGCCAGCTTAAAAACCCCCCCTCATTTATGAGAGGGGCGGTTTCCTTGAGGGGGGGCAGGCGGCCCCCCGGTTCTCTTCAAAGCAGGCCCCCCACGAAGGGGGGGCTGTTTCTAAAGGCGCGGCTAAAAGCCGCGCCGCCTTCCAATCAAGCGGGGGCCGTGCCCCCCGTGTGCTGCCACCATGCGGCGCCAGGCCGCCGCGCCGCCGCGCCGCCAGTCCGCCGCGCCGCCGCGCCGCCGCACCGCCGGCCGGCCGGCCGGGCCGGGTCGGACCCGGTTCGGGTCGAACCGGTTCGGGCCGACCCAGGGGGGGTCGGGCTGGGTCGGCCCGGACCCGGACCCCCCGTTTTCGAGACGGTTTCGGTCTTTTGGCCATAACATGAGGCACGGACCTCCGAATGACGAACCGTCTGCGGCAAAGCGATCCTTGGATCGAGACGGTCGTTTCGGTATATCGCACTCAAAGTTTCGGAACACTTTGAGTTCGGCTGGGTTGGTTCGTTCACGAAACCAACCGGGCCTTCGGAGCGGAAACGCTCATATCTTGAGCTACGGACGTCCGATTGACGTGCCGTCAGTTTTGTTGTGTTCCTCTTAGTGAGACGGTTCTTTTGGCATGCTCCGCCCGAGGTTTGGACGCAGGTGGAGTACGGTTGGGTTGGTTTTGCCTTAAAACCAACCGGGCCCCGGGGACGAAAATGCCAATAACTCTCAGACCGGGCGTCCGATCGACGCGCCGTCTGTTGTGTTGAGTTCCTGTTGACGATACAGAACATTTGGATACATCAAAACTGGACTTTGTGACAGTTGATGTATCAGCCTCTCGGCTCGTGGAGCGGACCCTCCAAACGAGCTTGCTGTGTGCGGGAACCCTAGTGCTGGCTGCGACTGCTTCTCCGACAGCGACGATTGTGCAGAGATCCTCAGTGGACTACGGCGACGACTGTGCAGAGATCCGCAGTGGACTGCGACGACTACTGCACTCAGCGATCCTACGTGGATCAGTGCTACAGGTCCTGCGTGGGCCCGATCCTGTGTGGGTCCGATCCTGTGTAGGTCACTGCGGGGGTTAGTACCTATCGATCCTTCGTGGGTCCGACGACTTAGATGGTTCAGTGACCATCTTTATCGTCATCCGAAGAAGTATACCTGTGTGAGCTGAATCTTCTGTTTTACTCGATAGAGGTGGTGCGCTTGGTTGTAGCGGCAGACCCGCGATACTGGAGACGAGCGTACGGAGTACGGAGACTGTGTAGCCGGCTGAGACCTGAAGACTGCTCGACCGACTCGACTTGGAGTGAGTCAACTAGCCCAGTGGACGGAGCGCCCGGTATTTGGCGGCAGACCGACGGCGGACGGAGCGCCTGGTAGTTGGCAACAGACCCGCGGTACTCGACTGGAGGAGTACCTCTGTAGGCTATTTGGGTGAGCGCCCTGTATTTGGCAGTAGACCCTCAGCGGACGGAGCGCCCGGTAGTTGGCGGCAGACCCGCGGTACTCGACAGGAGGAGTACCTCATCAGTCTTAGGTTAGTGAGCAGTATCTCAGAGTCGTGACAGGACACTATACACTTCAGAGATGGGGCTCTTCAGTAGTTACGTTTTTGATAATGAAAATCCTGTGTGAGCTGAATCCTGTTACTTTCCTGTGTGGATTGTGTTGTGCTATCCTGTGTGGATTACGTTTTGCTTTCCTGTGTGGAATACGTTTACTTTCCTGTGTGGACTGAGTTATACTTGGGCTCGGAGGTTGGAGCGTATTTGAATTGATGACTTAGGTATATGTATGGGCATATACCTAAGCAGTGTCGGTTGTTACTTCGTGATTGTACCTTTCTTTGTGGTTTATCCTTTGTGGATTTTGAGAGACCTTCAGGGGTATCGGGGTCCCTACTGAGTAGCTTATACTCACCCCTTCACGGGCTTTGCCCGCACTACGTTGTGTTGGTTGCAGACGACGGACAACGTTGATCATGGCTGAGGCTTGCAGAGCGGGACGGTACCCGGAGGTGGACCACTGGGCGGGACGTGCTCGGAGTGGACGGCGGGACCCGTGGAGCAGTGGAGCTATCTGTACCCACCCTTCAGGTGGGATTTCCAGTGGACATCTCGGTGTAGCGGCTTTTACTTTTCAGTTGCTGTTTTCCCTTTCGAGTTGTACTTTACTTTCAGTTTGGGTTTGTATACTGGCCCATTTACTTTTCCGCACTTTCAGTTGTACTCTGCTTTTGTTTAGTGTTTAATTTCTGCTTGCTTACTCTGTGGTGTTTGTTTACTTTACAAAGGCAATGCCTTCCCTTTTTACCGGGATTTACGCCTTGGTTCTAGTCGCCAGCCCCTGGCCTATGGAAGGCGGGCTTGGGGTAGTCACGGCACGGACCCCGAGGGCGGGTCGTGACAAATTGGTATCAGAGGAGTTCGGTTCTACCGCGAACTCTGATCTTTTCTATGTGAAGCAATAATGTTTAGCGTATTGAGTGTGGTTATCAGTCCAGGGAGTCCAGTGTTGGTGCGGCGGCCGACGTATCCGTACACCAGGACCCTGACTTCTGATTTCCGACTTAATGCACAAAAACATTGATTGCGTGTGTGTTTCAAAGTTTTCTTTGTGATTACTTATATCAGCTCACCAGGTATACTGTTCTGACCATGGTGCACCTATTTCCTTTTCAGGATGGCCCCACGACGACAGCCAGCTAGGGTTCCGAGAGTCGAGTGTGACGACAGCCCACCGAGCGACGAGGCCTCGGTGCAGGGCCCTTTGTCAGCAGTGGCACCAGCGGTAGTTCTACCCGCCGAGCCCCCGATGCTTCCAGCACCAGCCGCTGACGATGCACGTCGCCTCAGCGCACTGCATGAGTTTCAGCGCCAGCAACCACCCAGGTTTCACGGGGAGACGGATTCCCAGGCAGCAGAGGACTGGCTGGAGGCGGTCGTCCGAGTTTTCAGGCTAGCGAGGACACCAGCAGACCTCATGGTGATCCTCGCGGCGAGCCTACTGCACGCAGCAGTAGGGCGATGGTGGAGACTGATGCTCCAGGTACATGATGAGGCCACCCTCATCTGGACGGTCTTCGAGTTCCTCTTCCGCTCAGAGTTTGTCCCGGCCACCCTCCGTGCGGTGCGCATCCAGGAGCTTCTTCAGCTGCGGCAGGGCAGCTTGACGGTCGCCCAGTACGCGGCGAGGTTCACCGACCTTTCTCGGTACTCGACAGACATGGTACGGGACCCCTTATTCCGGGCCCGGACCTTCGAGCAAGGATTGAGACACGAGATCAGGGCATCACTGATCTCCCTCAGCATCCCGACCCAGGCAGGAGTGCTAGAGCGAGCCCTCCTGATCGAGAGTTTCCTGGCTGAGTCCACAGCGAGACCTACCACAGGGCGGCAGATAGCGGAGTCTTCAGCAACAGGTAGCCGATGGATGACTCAGGGTTCCAGGCAGACCAGACCTACCAGTGGCCGACTACACGACTCAGGCTCAGTTGTGCGGGGAAGCCGGGATGGAGTCAGAGCCAGGCGTGCCGAGAGTGGGCAGTGTTAATCCTGTGGCGGGATTGGTCACATGGCTCGTGACTGTCCGACCCGCCATGCTGATGATCAGCAGTTAAGTGAAGAACCTCCCAGGCAGAGGCATAGGTTCGACCGTGGCGGTGCGCAGGGAGGAGGCGGACGAGGCAGAGGAGCTGGACGAGCAGCCGGTGGTGGGAGACGCTTTGAGGCTCTGCCACCACCACCACCAGGAGGTCCACCCCGACCACAGGGAGTAGGTGAACATGCGAGAGCTCAGCTTCACGCAGCCGAGGCCTTCGATCATGGAGCTCTGGGAGCCGATGGACAGGAGCAGAACTAGTGGATACGTCCTTTGTACTTCTGGTTCCTTGTTGCTTTTGTGTAGCGTCTTGTATTATGAGCTGCAATAATAAAAAAATGCATACCTTTGTGATATTTTCATTCCTGTCCTCTTTCGTGATGTTACTAAGAGGTTCCAGTTTTGGCTGTTGACTTGACCCTCACTTGTGAGACATCTACTGGAGGAGACCCAGTTACCACACACTGATGCCGACAGTGTGACTCAACCCTTGGAGGCGAGAGTAACGGTTGAATCTCTTAGTAGTAGCGTCGAGGCCTTACGACGTCATCCTTGGTATGGATTAGTATCATCCGTGTTAGGATTGACTGTATTAGGCAAAGAATGTGGTTCATCCAAGGGATGAGACCAGATTTCTCTTATCGGCAATGAAGAAATCTTGCAGCTCTGGTGGGACCGGAGATGGTCCAGGCCACGACAGAGAAGGTCCAGGTCATCCAGGAGCGGATGAGGACAGCACAGAGCCGGCAGAAGTCATACGCTGACAGGAGGCGGAGGCCACTAGAGTTCGAGGATGGCGACCACGTCTTCTTGCGGGTCTCACCTCGACGTGGTATTCGGAGATTTGGCCGAGGCGGCAAGTTATCTCCGCGCTTCATCGGACCCTTGCAGGTCCTCAGCAGGATTGGTGAGGTGGCTTATCGCCTGGCTCTACCACCTCAGTTGCACCGGGTGCACGACGTCTTCCACGTGTCTCAGCTGAGGAGATACGTGCACGACCCGACACACATCATTGACCATGGGGAGCTTGACGTTGACGATGGGGCGACTTTTACGGAGGTCCCGGTGGAGATAGAGGATCGACAGGAGCGGGTCCTGCGTGGGCGATCGATTCCTCTTGTGCGCATCAGATAGCAGCATGGGAATCTCCAGGAGAGCACATGGGAGCGGGAGGCTCAGATGCGTGCTCAGTACCCTCATTTGTTTCCCTAGTTTTTGATGTATCTTTACGGGGACGTAAAGCCCTGAGGTGGGAGTAATGTAAAGACCCGTAAAATTCAAGGGAATTTTTTTCTTAATTTTCTTTGGAATTTTACAAGAGCGCGGTTTCTGACGGCACCTGATTCCGAGGCCCGGTGTGCCCGGAATCAATTTTCGAAGTTTGGCTCGGGTACGTTTAGTGAACGAACGAGCGAGTTTTCCTAACTTTTGATCCGGTGCTCGGAATTGAAATCCGAGGGCACCGATGAACTCGCAGCGCCGATATTCGCTTAAGGAGACCTTTTCCGAAGTTGCGTTTGCCTAGGAGGAGATGTTTAATTTTCTGGATGAAATGAAGAGTAAAATAAATTTGTTATACAATATTTATTTTATATCTTTAATGTGGTTATAATATTTTGTTGGAAGTTGGGTGGTTTAACCACCTAAGAGAGGATTAAGGTGAGGAGGGGCCCACCCGAGCCCCACCTTTTCAAATTCCCTAACTCCCCTCTCTCCCTCTTAAAGGCTTGTCAACTTAACTTTTAATTAATTATACAACTCATGTATAATTAATAAGTGAGTTTAATTTTGAATTTTTGAAATTCAAACTCTTGAATTTCAAAGGTTGGGTTGTGTTAATAAATTAAGTGTAAGCTTAATTTATTTTTGGGTTAGTTCCTTTGTTACTTGAGAGGATTGGGAGAATCGTTGAGGGACTTGAAGATCTTCTTCGTCTTCGACGAAGAACGTGAAGAACGGTTCTTCTCCGACAAAGAACATCGATCCCACGACCTTCGAGACTCGGCGTCCCGGATTCTTCCGTCTTCATCTTCCTCCTCGACAAGGGAGAAGTCGCCGACCGTGGTGATCATCGCCAACGTCAACGTACCTCCCTTCTTTGTCATAGCGACAAGTGAAGAGACGTCGTTTTCTCCTCGGACGCACCCCGACGTCCACGGAATCTACGTCCGAAGCCGCGGCGCCTTTCTCCGCGATAACCGACGTGCGACGTCATTTTTCAAGGTAGGGGTTGTTGTTATTTGTTTGTTTATTTATCCTTGATCGTGGTTCTAGCATGTCTAATGTGCAGATTCTTAAATATGTGATATTGTTTAACGTGAGGGGGCTGGACCGCATGAACACGGCCGAACCCCCTCCTTCGTTCTTGATGTTTTATATTGCGGATGAAACAAGGTGGCGTGGTGCCGTCGCACCACGCGGTTTTTCGCCTGATTATATTGCGCGGCGCTGTCGTGCCATGCCATGGAAGAATCATCAAGAACGCGACGCTGTCGCGCCGCGTCAAGGGGAATCGAAGGCGCGGCGGAGGGGCGCGGTGCCGTCGCACCGCGTCGGACGACGAACACCGCGGCCGGTTCCGGGCCGTGGCGGGACGAGAAGACCGGCGGCCGGGCCGCCGGCGTCGGAAGCCGGAAAGGGGACCGGATTTTCCGGTCCCGTTGGAGAAAACCGGCCGGCAGTTGGCCGGCCGGAAGGTCAAAAGGCGGGGGAAATAAATTCCCCCTGCCAGCTTAAAAACCCCCCCTCATTTATGAGAGGGGCGGTTTCCTTGAGGGGGGGCAGGCGGCCCCCCGGTTCTCTTCAAAGCAGGCCCCCCACGAAGGGGGGGGGGGGGCGGTTTCTAAAGGCGCGGCTAAAATCCGCGCCGCCTTCCAATCAAGCGGGGGCCGTGCCCCCCGCGTGCTGCCACAATGCGGCGCCAGGCCGCTGCGCCGCCAGGCCACCGCGCCGCCGCGCCGCCAGGCCGCCGCGCCGCCGCACCGCCGGCCTGCCGGCCGGGCCGGGTCGGACCCGGGTCGGGTCGACCCGGTTCGGGTCAACCCGGTTCGGGCCGACCCAGGGGGGGCCGGGCCGGGTCGGCCCGGACCCGGACCCCCCGTTTTCGAGACGGTTTCGGTCTTTTGGCCATAACTTGAGCCACGGACCTCCGAATGACGAACCGTCTGCGGCAACACGATCCTTGGATCGAGACGGTCGTTTCGGTATATCGCACTGAAAGTTTCGGAACACTTTGAGTTCGGCCGGGTTGGTTCGTTCACGAAACCAACCGGGCCTTCGGAGCGGAAACGCTCATATCTTGAGCTACGGACGTCCGATTGACGTGCCGTCAGTTTTGTTGTGTTCCTCTTAGTGAGAAGGTTCTTTTGGCATGATCCACCCGAGGTTTGGACGCAGGTGGAGTACGGTCGGGTTGGTTTTGCCTTAAAAACCAACCGGACCCCGGGGACGAAAATGCCAATAACTCTCAGACCGGGCGTCCGATCGACGCGCCGTCTGTTGCGTTGAGTTCCTGTTGACGATACGGAACGTTTGGATACATCAACACTGGATTTTGTGACAGTTGATGTATCAGCCTCTCGGCTCGTGGAGCGGACCCTCCAAACGAGCTTGCTGTGTGCGGGAACCCTAGTGCTGGCTGCGACTGCTTCTCCGACAGCGACGATTGTGCAGAGATCCTCAGTGGACTGCGGCGACGACTGTACAGAGATCCGCAGTGGACTGCGACGACTACTGCACTCAGCGATCCTACGTGGATCAGTGCTACAGGTCCTGCGTGGGCCCGATCCTGTGTGGGTCCGATCCTGTGTAGGTCACTGCGGGGGTTAGTACCTATCGATCCTTCGTGGGTCCGACGACTTAGATGGTTCAGTGATCATCTTTATCGTCATCCGAAGAAGTATACCTGTGTGAGCTGAATCTTCTGTTTTACTCGATAGAGGTGGTGCGCTTGGTTGTAGCGGCAGACCCGCGATACTGGAGACGAGCGTACGGAGTACGAAGACTGTGTAGCCGGCTGAGACCTGAAGACTGCTCGACCGACTCGACTTGGAGTGAGTCGACTAGCCCAGTGGACGGAGCGAACAATATTTGGCGGCAGACCCACGGCGGACGGAGCGCCTGGTAGTTGGCAGCAGACCCGCGGTACTCGACTGGAGGAGTACCTCTGTAGGCTATTTGGGTGAGCGCCCGGTATTTGGCAGTAGACCCTCAGCGGACGGAGCGCCCGGTAATTGGCGGCAGACCCACGGTACTCGACAGGAGGAGTACCTCAGCAGTCTTAGGTTAGTGAGCAGTATCTCAGAGTCGTGACAGGACACTGTACACTTCAGAGATGGGGCTCTTCAGTAGTTACGTTTTTGATAATGAAAATCCTGTGTGAGCTGAATCCTGTTACTTTCCTGTGTGGATTGTGTTGTGCTATCCTGTGTGGATTACGTTTTTCTTTCCTGTGTGGAATACGTTTACTTTCCTGTGTGGACTGAGTTATACTTGGGCTCGGAGGTTGGAGCGTATTTGAATTGATGACTTAGGTATATGTATGGGCATATACCTAAGCAGTGTCGGTTGTTACTTCGTGATTGTACCTTTCTTTGTGGTTTATCCTTTGTGGATTTTGAGAGACCTTCAGGGGTCTCGGGGTCCCTACTGAGTAGCTTATACTCACCCCTGCACGGGCTTTGCCCGCACTACGTTGTGTTGGTTGCAGACGACGGACAACGTTGATCTTGGCTGAGGCTTGCAGAGCGGGACGGTACCCGGAGGTGGACCACTGGGCGGGACGTGCTCGGAGTGGACAGCGGGACTCGTGGAGCAGTGGAGCTATCTGTACCCACCCTTCAGGTGGGATTTCTAGTGGACAGCTCGGTGTAGCGGCTTTTACTTTTCAGTTGCTGTTTTCCCTTTTGAGTTGTACTTTACTTTCAGTTTGGGTTTGTGTACTGGCCCATTTACTTTTCCGCACTTTCAGTTGTACTCTGCTTTTGTTTAGTGTTTACTTTCCGCTTGCTTACTCTGTGGTGTTTGTTTACTTTACAAAGGCAATGCCTTCCCTTTTTACCGGGATTTACGCCTTGGTGCTAGTCGCCAGCCCCTGGCCTATGGAAGGCGGGCTTGGGGTAGTGACGACATGGACCCCGAGGGCGGGTCGTGACACTATTAATTTCCATGTAGTTCCATGGAAAGATATAACAATGATTCTTAGGAAAGAGATGTATTTGTTGTATTCTTCTAGAGCCACAATGACACTAATCAATGTATGCCATAGTTTTTCTATCGTACCCATATTAACATGTCTAATTCAATTAACGATTATAGGAAAAACTTACCCAAATTATAAGGGATAAACCTTGCTATTTTCCCTTATTATTGAGAATATTTGAGGGTAGAATACATATTAACATCTGGAGATCGAAGAGAATATATGAGGGAATTTTTATTCCCATTGAGATGAAATCCATCCTTCCAATAACTATGATCATCTAATGCAAGAAATACCATAAGTTCAAGAGTGAAATTACAAAAAAACTATTAAATACTTCTTTTTTAGTATTCATATCCATTTTATTAGAGAATCTCAACTATTTTGATTGAATATTGGTCAAACATGTACAAATGTAAAGATTCTTACTGGACTGGTTGATATGCATGGATCACATTGTGGTATTTTCCATCCATGGTGGTAGTTTCTCAATAGATACATACACATAATTAATATATGAAATTAAAGTGATTGGATGATTTGGTTTATTTTCAGATGGAACCTGATTAGCCCAATTACTTGCAAGGTTAAGAGTTGTAGTCGTGTCTGTCTTTGAATTTCTTATATATAAAAATACTTATTAGAAATGATTTATAGATTTTGGGATGCACCAAAAACTCATATTCCTCAACCTCATCAGCCTCTACGACCTCTTCCCTAATTATTGGGAGGGAAATTAGGTTCATATGAATCCTCATCATTTGTAAAGTGGTTATTTTGTGGATGGAATTAACAAATCCATATTATGAATCCTCATCTAAAAAATCAAATTTTGTTGGTAAGTGCCTATTTTATCATTTATTAAGATGTTGGATGTCCTTCTGATGATTATGGAATGAAATCCTAATGAGTCTAAACCATATTTGGTACTAGTAATAGATCTTCTTCTTCCAATTTTTTCTATTGATTTCTATTATGTTGAATTTTTGAAGGCTGTGATAATGAAGATTCTACCACATGTACAATAATGGGAATTGGGGTCTCAACTAGTTGATTCAGTTTATCCCTGAGTATGGAATGTTCCTGAATGGATAATTTTTTAGTTATCCAATCAAAAGAAAATTTCACACATTTTTCTAATAATCATTTCCTCTCTCCTTCTTCCTCTAATAGAGTATAAAAAATGTACATCACCCATTTTAGGGTTTTTTCCCAACTTGACCTACCCAAATCCAACCATATTCTAGAGTATATCCTTAAAGACAAAACAATTATGGATATTGTGCCCCAATATACATTGGAATGTGAAATAATTTGGGAAACCATTTATCCATACCACATTGGATTTCCTAACCTATATGAATTGAAAATTTTCTATTATAGGGTTGTGATAAATAAATCCATAACCTAAAAATTTCAGAAAGAGTAGTTTTTATTATTCAAGTATTAAAATTTTGGGAAATGTTTTCCCTTTTTCCATCTTTTTGAGTAATATGATTCTTCCATTGTCGCTCATGTGGGGGAACCATAGGATACCATGTGGGTTTGGGAGATGGATTCGGGACATGTTCTAGTTTGTGGGTGATAGTTGTTGTATCTACTCAACCATATTTATTTTCTTGTATTAAATATTTTAGATAGGACATAGAACTATATAATAGAATTACATATTCTAATTTCATGGAAAGTGATATAAAATCCTAAAAATTTATAGCTTACTTCAAAGGGATGAGTGGTGTATGTAACACTCCCAAAATATTTTTTATATAGAACTATAATAGGGAAGATGAATATTAAATGAGTATATTAGTCCTTTAAACTGGGTAATGAAGTCTAAAACCCACTAGTTTTTAGCTTCATTTAGTTCAAGTGGCAGAGGATAGTTTTATTCCCCAATTTGGAGTTAAATTGACATAAAAACTACCATCATATATCTTATTAGTTGGAAAAATATTTTTTTGATAGGTTCTGGTACTAGAAAAATGTTCTCCTACTGATAGTGATAGTATTTTCAATATATTTTATGTTTATTTCATTGAATATATCCCCATTTTTTTATTTTATGTGGAATTGCATCATTTTTGGAATTTTAAAGTGTTTTGATCTAAATTGTGGAAATTCCATGATTCTGGAATTTTAAGAGTTTTTTATCTCTTTGGTATTTTGGGAATAAGTTTCTTTGTATTGATAAAATTTTCATAATTAGTATTTTTAGGAACCCTTGCGTTGCGGGATTCAACTTATTTAATAGGGAAAATTTCTTAATCAACCATTTGGAGGTCCAAAAAAATCAATTAATTTGGAATGTAATTTTCCAAATTGAATTGACACACCTTCATTAAATAAGACATTAATCTACCTAGTGGCGTTAAATTGAGGTGATTCTACATGTAAAAGATAGATTACATGAAAGATAATATCTCCATTGAATACCAATGTTAAATTATCTCATTAAGGCTATTTTGGAATACACTAAATTGAAGAAATATGAATAGTAACTTCATCTAGAAAATAATTTTTTAATATTTCAGGTATAACATTCTCACAACATGTAAAAAGAAGATAAACTTTTATTGGGGGAAATTTTAATCATGTGAGAAAAACATTTATAAAGGTACATAAGGAAGATTTTTCTGGGAAGTGGACCAAATTTGAGAAAACTTTTAGGATAAAAAAACTAGATAAATGATTTTTCACACCATTTTTCATATATATTTTCATTATCACTTCATTAAAAAGGATGATAAGATTAAGGGGGTGGTCTGTTCTGGATATTATTTTTTATATAATATGAGTATTCCATTGAATATAATCAATTCATGAAGGGATAAACTCAATGTGGTTGTGGCAGTGGAGATCCGTGGACAGTTTCCTTTTGAGTTTGATACTTCATTGAATTCAAATTATATTTTTCTAGAAATTGTTTTCATAATTGAAGGAGGTCTATTTTATTTCCCAAATTTAGTTTCTTATATTTTGATATTTATTATTGATCAAATTATTAAATAAATTGGTTATTATTATTATTTAAATTTCTTTGGGTGAGCTTTTACCATTGAGCATAGTGAGTTTAATCTATTTTCATTTCTTAGAGGTCTTTGGGTAATCAGATAACTTTGATAATGGGATCAACACCCATATTTGAGGTATTGATATTGTGTCAAGTAATTTTAGGTATTCAGTTTGTGGTATTTAAGTGATCATTGAGAAATATATTCAAATAATTCAATTAAACAAGGTTAAATGGGGTGTATGAGGATCTAATATTATTTACTACTGCTAGCTTTAGATTGTATTTTTTTAGTCCATATTTATTATGATTCCTAATATCTAACTATAACTTTTAGTTATAATCTGGTTTAATTTTTTTAAACATTTTCTGAATCAATTTAAATCCCCAATTTTAGTTTTAAATTTAACAGAAATAAAATTAATAAAGTGATAGTTTGGAAACTTAGCTTGCAACCTCCTCTTGAGACAACCTCATGGTCACCACTATGATACATTTTTAAAGGGAAAAATATTGACAGTGAGTTTTCAAAAAAAAAATCCTCATCATCACCCCTCTAGTGTCTATATAAATAATATTTTTTTATACTTCCTATTTCTCTGGTGTTCCTATTATGGGTCCACATTGGTATGTGAAATGTGTGAGATACTACTTCAGATGTCTCATACCAATGAATATTTGGAGGCTAGGATTCAAAAATTTGGGCGGAGGAGGTGTAAATTACACTAATTGAGGAACTATATAACTCTTTGGCTACACTAGTGCATGCCACCCCTCTAAGTCTTCCATCCTAGTAACAATAGACTCAATAGTTTTAGGGAGTTCTTATAGAACCATCACGTGGGATGGTGAATGAATAAAATAAGAAGATAGTTTTGGATATGGTTGGATTTCCTTTGTTATCTATTAATGTCTAGATCATGTGTTCATGGGGTAGTTTTATTTAAATGTCAATGGTTTCTACCCAAATGGAGGATATTCCAGATAATCTTCAACCATTGGGGTCAGATAAATTTATTATTTGGGGATTTGGTTTTCCATGTTAAGAGACCTAACTCCTACTGATTGAGAGGTTATTTCTTTCTATTAGGGATTCAACATAGGATGTAGGTTATCCTTCAATTAGGAATTTCAATTAGTATAAATATTACCTCTATGTATCTCAATGTTGGGTCATTTCAACTTCTCAATCTTGACTTCATATTAAGTGATCCGACCTTTAGTGAAAAGAGGATCAACTTATTTAATTGTTGGGTGGTGCATATCTATGCCTCTCTATTTATCTTTAGTTGAGTCCCCTAAAATATGTAGTAATAATATCTTAATATGATCACCCAATTCCTGAGTGTACCTCCATTTTTAGTTAATCATACCTTCTTCACATGTTTCTATGTGAAACACATTTTGAATGGATGTCTTCTTATTATATATTTCTGTGATAATGTTGTTATCTATTTAATATATTGTTATGGAACCATTGAAATTTACTAATGTAAAGTGCACAATATGGATTATATTTTCATTATAGTTATAAATGAATTTATCATCACTTGAGTATCCATCAAGGGATAAATCCTAATCCACCTTGATATTTTTCTTCTCGGTGGACCTATTTGGATTACGACCTCTCAAGGCTTCCTCTTTTCTACCTAATGTTCCTTAGTAAGTGTATTATGAATTGTGATTTTGATAGGATCTTCAATATAATTCCTTGATCATGGATATAAATAAGTGTATTGGTCATGTAGTGGAAGGAATAGTGGGAGCACCTCTATTAATGTACCCCCACTTTGGAAAAGACTTTCCTTCTTATAGAAATGGGGGTCATAATACCCCAATCCTTATGAGATGGGGTTGATTTTGTCCTTCCATTGTGAAATCTTGGATATTATGTGAATTTTTTAATCCCAAGGGTCGTATTAGTGGTAAAAATTACTATATACTTGTGGGTTGGGGTGGATCGTATAACATTGTTGAAGAACCTATTAACACAACCTTCTTGGATTTTCTTGTCAGGCATGATTAGTTGTAACCAATGTTTAGGTTCAGAAATTATCATCACTGAGGGTTTCACTATAGTTTTTGGATTTTATTTCCTCAAATATAAGGTCTTATTTACCTTATTGGAACCTTGATGAAATATTTTATCAATGGATTTTTCCCATTAAGTATAGAACTTCCAGTTTTTAGTGGTAGTGAGATTGTGTTTTACAAACTATATGTAATAAGTAGATCCTAAAATTAAGACTTGGCCTAAAGTAATGAAATTTAAAGATTAATTTTTTTATAATATTTTTCATCCATTGAGTGGTTTGAAATTCAGAGCACTATATTCACCAAAACCACTTATACACACATCAGGAAGAGTACTAGTGATTATATCGGGAAGTTCCATCATGTTGTTGAAGTATGTATACTGGAGGAACTTATGTTGTTTCATCAATTTAGGGTTCTTATACACTATAAAGTATCCAAATCATATTTATAACAATTCTCATGAAGTATATTCATATGGTTATCATACACCCCTCAATATTAGTATTTGGTCTTTAGATAACAAAGAGTCTCCCATATGTTTTGAAAAAAAATAAGGTATGTAATTCTCATTCATTATCTTTGGAACATAATATAAAGGTGCATCCATGGTCAAGAATATGACAAGTATCCTAGAATTGGAAAGATCTTTCAATATAATAATATATTTCTATTCATCTTTAGAGATGGGTTCCTCAACCTGATCTGACCATAATGGTTGTTTCTCCACTTATTTTTTTCAGGAAGCGCATGATCATTCAAAATCCCTCAGTCATGTCAGAGGGTAAATGATCTAAGGTAGGTGTATATGAAGACTATGTAATCATACTATCTTTTATCCTGGATGATATTTTTTTGGTTAGTGATAAGGTCCTTGGTGTAACTTCCCTCTATTGCTCAAGTATCTATCAGTAGAAGGAAAAACATAAAGCAGTTTCAATATAAGGTGGGACTTTGTATTAAGAAGATAAGTCATTATGATAATATCCTTCACAATGAGCACCATGGGGAGTTTATTTATAGATGATATATAATTTTCCATAATGGGTAGGACCTTAAGGGTTATTATATTTGTTCCCATGGAGAGGGATTCTTTGGTTACTAGCTTTTGATGAGCTTGCAATGGGTGGACCTCCTTACTTGCTGACCTTCTTGATTTAGGGATGATCTACATATCTTATAGAATAGGGACAACATATATGGTTGATATTCATGTTTCCATGGGAGGACCTATCTAGTGGGTACTTAAGGGTGGACCTATAGAAATTTTATTATCTGTACAACGAGGAGGAATTCCATGGATATTGCTACCATATCTTGTTGATGAAGATCTAACAGATTCTTGGGCCACTATCGAGAGACACTGAAGAGACTTTATAATATTAGTGTTGATATATGCAGGGATATAATATTTCTCTAGGATTATATATTTCCTTTAGTGAGACTTCCTTCTGGATGCTCTCCATCAGGTGAATGTGATCAAAACTTTAATTATGAATGGGGTCATTCAATGTGGGTAGATACCCACATGAGTTAGAGACCTCCTAGGAGACTCCCATTTCACCGTGATAATATATTAAAAAAAATTCTTAATATCCATAAGGAATACGAGCCTTCTATGTGGTTTCCACTAGAATATTTTCATAAACCACTTATGTATAAATGAGATAATGGATACGATCCCACTCTTAGATGTTTGTGGGATTAGGTATATGGTTCTGCTTCTATGTTTTTTCTCAAATATGTTGATAAGCCACTAGTATCGGAGTAAGGATATGATATTACTCTCGATTTTTATTCAGATTTTTCTAAAGATATTCTTAAGTGTGATCAAGTATATGAGACTACTCTTGGGCTATGATCGGGATATACTAATAATATTTACAGGACTGTGATGTTATATGGGACTTCTTCTATGATATTATTGGAATATTCCAAAAAAGATACATGGATGAGAGTGGGGATATGTGAGGGGACTAGTTTGTGATATACCTAACACTGAGAGGGGGGTGAAGCAGTTTTGGGGACTTTTCAAACCAATTCCAATTTTTTATCCATGTACCTCTTGACCAGTTAGGATCTTGATTCTTTTATTCTATTTTTCCTCTCGCATAAAATAATTGAAAGAAATAAAAATATTCACATGATATTTTTACAAGGTTAACTACTCAATAATATAAGATTCATCCTTTTCATGCATGGGAATGGCCATTGAATGGATTCTCCACTATAATGTGATAACTGTTACAGTGGTTTGGTTAGGGAAGCAATCCTCTGTCCAGTGTGAGTCCCTATACTTTGGAGGGGGAAGGGAAACAATCCTCTTCCTGAACTAGTGATGACGTAGTCCAACATGAAGCATCCTTGATAGTTATTTGTACTCCCATTGAAGATAGTCTTCTTCCTTCTTGATAAGTTAGGTTCTGCTTTTGGTCTTCTTTAGTGCTCTTCACTTGGTTACTTTCAAAGCAGTAGGTAAGCAACTCTCATTTCTTCTTATCTCATCTTCTTAGCACAAAACCAACCACACTAATTCTTATTATTTCTTTTTATTTAGTGAAACAAACAAATACACTATAACATCTTCTTCCTTATTCTTGGATAGAATCATGAACACCTTTGTGATTGTTCAAACACTAAGGATTAGCTTACTAGGCATCATTAGAATCAAACTTCCACAAATAATAATCAGTATTTAGTTGGGAAAACTCTCTTTCTTATTTTTATTCTCTCATCCTCTTCTTGATGAAATTAATATTTTTTCAACTGGATTTCACCCTTTTTACATATGCATGCAATCATGCATAGCCTCTTCTATCATTCCCCTTTCTCTTCTTCATTTTTGGTTAGTTTTGGTGTTTTTAATTCATGATCATTAATGCATGCATGTTTTATGAACAAACCGAACACACCATTCAATTTTCTCCTCTCTTTTTATGTACACGAATCACCTTAGTGTAACCATGCACAAGGAAACCCTAACTGAATGGGTGTTGGCCTTTGGACAGGTTCTTCCCCTTTCTTTATATGTGCACACACAATTCCTCATGGTTCTTCAAATCATGCATATGAATGAATGAAAGCACGTATGGTCCATCTTAATTCCTTCTTATTCAAAAGAAAAATCATGAAAAATAGAATAGATTTATCATGAAAACTAGAGGGAGTTATCCTTATCTTCGTGAGAACAAGGGGATCACGGGTCTACCTCTTCATGCAAGAGGTTTACAAGTCTTATTCACACAATATTTTTCTTTCTTCTTCACAGAACCATGGTGGTTTGTGGATATTTATTTGTAAATCACATCAAGGGTGAGTGTGTACCATTTGTGTACCTGTAGGATCCTTTTCATGAAATATAGGGAGGGTTTGAAAAAACCTATTGTGTGATCGTGGTTCCTTCTTCGTAAGACACTTCCAGAGTGAATAGAACTTGTTGAAGGCTTGAGGGAACTTTGCTTGACCTTTGCGAAATGGAAACATGGAGAGGATCTGTTTTGAGAACAAGAGCTCTCGATTATATGGGTGGAAGAATCTCTATTTGGATTGGTGCATCTACTTTTATAGGTAGGGTATGGATCTTCTTTGCATTCTAAATCTCTCCTTTGAATCAGCTGATATATTCCCTTTGAATGACTGAGATCTTCGGTTCTTTAAAAATTTCAAACTCGTATCGAGATATGCTGCATATCTCGGGTGTTTCCTTTTCAAATGAGTGGCCTTCTATGTCTCATTCATGTAATTAAGGATCACATATAGTCTCAATTTAAAATAAAGCTTGAATCACCCATGAAGTTCGGACAAATGATGTGGCCTCAAGAACTTTGTTTGACTTGGCCTTCTTAAAGATTCACCATTTCGTTGCATGCATGAAAATGAAATTGCAGGAATTTTATCATTTTGATCCATCGACCAACATGATCCTCATATGATGTCCAATGGTCATCCATGGTGATCAGGTCATAAACTTTGGTGAGTAACAATGGTGTTGTCATGTAGTGGCAGAGGAAGAAGATGACACGGTAAGATAAGAGACCACGGGAGATCATATGGTCGAGTGAGATGCCGGATGAGATGAGGGGCTGAGATCGCTTGTTTCATTAAAAACATGACCCAAAATCGAAATTGATATGTGGGTGAGGTGTGGTTTAAGTATCAAGGCACTCCACCATTAACTCATAATTCTCCTCCTCTCTCCACGGTATCGCCCCGTACCATGTTCTGCGGGCACGCTCTGCAGCCACCTTCACTACGCGGGCTTTGGCCCAAATTTGCATGGATAATCCCCCATGTGATGTTTTGGGCCTATAAATATCCCTACATGCAGGTGCGCCTATTCCCAAACCATGCCACCATCGATCTAGCCAGGGAAGTTTCCCTTAGCATGGTTGACCCTCGGGTCCCACATGTGCTGGGGTTGAGCTGGCCTTGACTGGCTCGAGGGTTGGCCCACATTTTTAAGAAAGGCATGTAAAAATACTTAGTTAAGTGCATGGTCACCTTCAAGCTTAGTACTCCAACCCCATGCATGGACACTTTTAACACCAATCCCATGAACAATCTCTTTTTATTTTTTCATGATCACATTAAAATATTTATATCTCTTCCACCATTTATTTTTTGAACTTGAATCCCAAAGAAATTTAGTCATACTTAAATGGATGATGCTTCATTATTGTGAACACTATATCACTTTGGACATAAGTTCTTTGAACATAGGATTAGTGCATCAATTTTCTGATTTGTCACCATGAATAATTTCCCAATTCTCCATGTATTATCACTCCTTCATTTTGACTATTATTTAAAAATATTGAAAAAAATACAACTTCATACACAAAGTGGTCCCAATAATCTTCCCATTTGTATTTGTTGGAAATATTTTAATGTTATCTCTCAAATGAATGTGTCAATATCAAATTGAGAATATAATATCACCCCTTCACTTCTTTCTCTCCCCAAAACTATCATCTCACTTATCTCCCACTTATTGAAAATAAATACAAAGTTCATGGTTAAGAGGGTATCAGTTCATACTTAAGAATTGTGTCATCAATCATTTCACTCTAAGTCTACTTGAGAAATTCTCGGTGTAGAAAACATGAGGATTTGATTTGGAAAACAAGGTTGTCCATTATCAACTGATCACGATACCTCATGAGATGAGAATTCTTATACTTGTCTTCAAGGGTTTTTGACTTTTATTCTAGGCTGAGGATAAAACAATGTGATATGAAATAATCAACCAGAAACTTCTGCACTCACTTTGACAGATGGATCAAAAAAATTCAAGTGTAATAGGTAGGTTAATTGACCTTAGGGAACTTCCATTATTCTTATGTCACTAAGTAATTAAATTACTCCCCCATTATAATAAGATATTTATTTTGAGTAACAGAGGATTAGAGATTAAGGAATGACATACCTTTTCTAATGACATAATATTCAAACAATCTTTATAGTAATTGAATTTGATACCAACTAAAGTTTATAATAATTGAAATAATAACACTAGAATATTCTTCAGAGGTCTCCCCACAAGGGGACCACTTCTCATAACTATTTATAAGGTTACCTCCTGAGAAATTGCATCACCTTAAATTCCATGCATTATCAGATCAAATACAATACACAAAAATTTAAGGGAATAAGGTTGATCCTTCTTTCTTTATCTATGTGAACAACTTGGTTGAGATGGTTTTCCTAACCAAGATGCTCCATTTCCCCCTCTCTCTACACTTGAACAATTTATCTTCAATTATATTTGTTCTTTTGTGGATATTATCACTTGTTCCATCTCTTTGAGTATGATCCTTATTTATTCAATTTGTTTTAGAGAACTATAATTTCCTAGTCCAACTTCCATATTCTTGAGGAATTCTTATTGGGTTGGAATAAATGTAATGAAACTTTTAATAGTGTGTCCAGCTGTGTTGTACCTCATAAAAAGGACTTCTTTATCTCCATGTGGAATCTTCTTACTTCCTGTTTCACTAGCCTTATCTTGTGCAACTTCTATTTTTCTCATTATTTCCAAGTCATCTATCCAGATAACCAATAAGTCATTATGAATTGAGGCTTCAAGATTGGATCTTCCACATGGTCTCTTTTGAGTGTCATCCTTTTTGGAAGTTCTTTTAGATGCACCACCCTTCACCTTCTTGGATTTAGAATCCATGGTCTTCTCTCCTTTCCTTCTTGGAGTCTTCTTAGGAGAATTTTCTCTTGTAACATTCTTCTAATTTCTTCCCAAGGGTGCTTCTTCTTTCTTAGCCAGCTTCTATGATCTTGTTTTCTTATTAGCTTTGGATGCATGATGAGATGAACATGTACCAACCTTGAGACCACTTCCATTGCATACATCACTGATGTTGTCAAGAATTAAAAATCTATTTACAGTATACAGATTCTTCTAGATCTGTGGATGTTTCTTCTTCCTCTCCGGCTTTCTCCCCCTTGAGATGGGATTCCTTTGTGATTTTATATTTAGGGGATTGTACCAACAATCCAATTCACAATTCCTAAATCTATTTCTGCACAAACATTGAACCACAAATCTTGACTTCTTGATATCTTCTGTATTAGATTGCTAGGCCATCTTCTTGATGTGTTGTGCTCTCTGTGGGGAACCACCTTCCATATTCTTCTTCCTATCCACCCTAAACATGGTGGGGGGTATCTCATCACCTTTCCTCATCTATACATGTTCATAATTTTTATTCCACCTTATAATTTTTGTAGAAACAAATTTAGAAACATTAGTAAAAGATGGTATGGATGGTACCTATTCTTTCTCAGCTACTTGTGATGGATCATTGAGTGATTTCATGATCTTATTATCACATTTTGGAGTTCTTTCACCCTTAGAATCCTCAAATGAACATTGAGTACCAGTAGAAACTATTTAAATCGTTTTTGAATTCTCAATATGCTCTTCTCAAGTTTGGACAACTGATCTTCTATTTCTATAAATTTTATATTGATGAAGATTTTTTGATCTTCAATCATAATCATATTCTCTTCACAAGATTTCATCAATTTTTCAAATTCATCTTCATGCTGCTTCACTTTTTTTTGTAACAAAGAGTAAAGTTCTTTGATCTTCTTGGAATTTTCTTCCAAATATAACTTCTTGACATCATTTCTCTTTTTTGGTACATCTTTAGGTCCAGGGATCTTCTATTCCAAAGTCTGTTGAGTACCTCCTTTTCTTCAACTTCTTTGAGCCACTTTGAGGAACTCAATTCAAATTCCCTCTTTGTTGCTTCAAAGGATAAAACTTGTTTGGGGAGCTTTAAACATTCAATTTTTTTTGATTGTATTCCCTTCTCCAAAACATCATTTTATTCTTCCAGTTGGGTGATATCTTCTTAAATACATTGAAATACTCCACAAAAAGGGATGAAATTTCTTCTGGAATTCTATGTAGAATCATTATTAATCTATCAACTGATAATTCTTGAGAGGTTATAGATTGATCATCTCCACTTATGCTAGAATTTTCATCACGAGAATAATTTTCAAATGTACTAACACGTACCTCCTGATCACTTGAGATAGGAAGGTTATCAATATTCTTGGTTGGAACTTGAGATACCTTCTCATTACTTTCCAAGATGAATATGTCTTCACTATCAGAAAGGTACGGAGAACTAGATACTTTCTCTTCTTTAGATAAGAGGGACTTCTTCTTCAACTTTCTCTTCTCCTTCTTTTTCCTATTCATCATGGTCTTTGTAGAGATGGTATTATGATCCAAGAAAACTAAATCTTCACTAAAACTGTATTTCATTGATTAATCAGGAAAGAAACTAAACTCTTTAAAAGAGAATAAATTCACTATAGAGAATCCAACAGATGTGAACATGGCTTTAACACCAATTGAGAGGGCCAGTTTGAGATATACCTAACACTAAGAGGGGGGTGAATCAGTGTTGAAGAATTTTTAAACCAATTCCAACTTTTTATCCTCGTACCTCTTGACCTATTAGGATCTTGATTCTCTTATTCTCTTTTCCCTATCACATTAAATAATAGAATGTAGTAAAAATATGCACACAATATTTTTACAAGGTTCACTACTCAATAAGAGAAGCTACATCCTTTCCATGCATGGGAATTATTAGTTCATGGATTCTCCACTATAATGTGATAACTGTTATAGTGGTTTAGATAGGGAAAAAATCCTATAGCCAGTGTGAGTCCCTACACTTTGGAGGGGGAATAGAAAAAATCCTCTTCCTGAACTGGTGATGACCTAGTCCAACTTACAGCTTCCTTGCTAGTTCTTTATGCTACCACTAAAGACAAACTTCTCCCTTATTAATAAGGTAGGTTATGCTCTTTGTTTTCTTTAGTGATCTTCACTTGGTTACATGAAAAATAATAGGAAAGAAACTCTCCTTTATTCTTCTCTCTTCTTTTTAGTGAAAAAACAAGTGCACTACTTCTTATTTATTCTTCTTTAGTGCAATAACCAACTTCCCTAGAAATTCTTCTTCCATATTCTTGGCTAGAATCACAAACACCTTTGTGGTTGTTCAAACACTGAGGATCATATCACTAGGCATTATCAGAATCCAACTGCACTGAATAATAATCAGTATTTAGTTGGGAAAACTCTCTTTCTTCTTTTCCTTGTCTTATCCTCTTCTTGATGCAATTTATATTTCTTCAACTAGATTTCACCTTCTTTACATATGAATACAAGCATGAATAGCCTCTTTTCTTCTTCACTTTTCTATTTATCCCTTTGCACTTGGTTTGGGAGTTTTTAATTCATGATCATTAGGGAATTCATGTTATATGAACAAACCAAACACACAATTCACTTCTTCTCCTCTCTTTATATGCACCCAAATCACCTTTGTGTAACCATGCACAAAGAAACCCTAACCGAATGGGTGTAGGACTTTAGATAGGTTCTTCCTCCTTCACATGTGCACAAACAATTCCCCAGGCTTTTTCAAATCATGCACATGAATGCATGAAAACATGTAAAACCCATATTCATTCATTATTATTAAAAAAAACTCCTAAAAATTAGAATAGATGTATAATGGAAACCTGAGGGAGTTCTCATTATCTTTATGAAACCATGGGGCTCACAGGTCTTCCTATTCATGCAAGAGGTGCACAAGTATTCTTCGTATAGTATGTACAATTCTTATTCATCGAACCGGGGTGGCTCATGGATCTTTCTTCGTAAAGAACATCAAGGGTGCATGTTCATTAATTGTGTACCTGCAATATCCCCTTCACAAAACCTAGTGAGGGTTTGGAAAAACCTATTGTATGATCATGGTTCCTTCTTTATGAGACACTTCAAGAGTGAATAACACTTGTTAAAGGCTTGTGGGAACCTTGATTTCCCTTTGAGAAATGGAAACATAGAGAGGATCTGTTTTGAGAACAAGATCTCTCGGGTATATGGGTGGAAAAAACTCTCTTTGTCTCGGTGAGACTCCTTTTTTAGGAAGGGAATGGATCTTCTTTTCACTATAAATCTCACCTTTAAATCAGGTGAGATCTTCCCTTTGAAAAATCGAGATCATCGGTTCTGTAAAATTTTCAAACCCATGTTGAAATATTCCACATATCTTAGTTGTTTCCTTTTAAAACGAGCAGCCTTATGTGTCATGTGAATGCGTTTAAGGATCATATATAGTCTCTATTCAAAATAAAGCTCGAATCACCCATGAATTTAGGATGAATGACATGGCCTCGGCAACTTCGTTTTCCTCGTACTTCTTCTAGATTCACCATTTCGTTTCATGCTTGAAAATGAAATTTCATGCATGTTATCGTTTCAATCCATCGACTAACATGATCCTTATAGGATGTCTAGTGGTCTTCCGTGGTGATCAGGTCATCAACTCTAGTGAGTAACATTGGCCCTGGCGTGCAGTGGCGGAGGAAGAAGATGACATGGTTAAACAAGAGACCTTGGTAGATCAGACGGTTGAGTGAGATGTGGGATGATATGAGTGGCTGAGATCTCTTGGTTCATTAAAAACTTTATCCCACATCAAAATGGAGATGCAGGTGAGGTATAGTTTAAGTATAAAGGCACTACTCCATTCGCTCAGAATTCTCCTACTCCCACAATGGTACCGCCTCATACTATGTTCTGCGGGCACTCTCTCCACCCACCTTCTCTGCATGGGCTTTGGCCTAGCTATGCCTAGCTTATCCCTCGTGCGCTCCTACGGTCCTATACACATCCCAACATGCGGGCGTGCCTATGAAAAACCCATTCCACCTTTGGGCTATTTAGGGATGGTTCCCTCAGCGTGGTTAACCCTCAGGTCCCACATGTGTTGGGACTGGCCGTGGTTGGCTCGAGGGTTGGTCCAAATTTTTAAGTAAGGCACTTAGAAATACTTGGTTAAGTGCATGGCCACCTTCAAGCATAGTACTCCAACTCCATGCATGGCCACCTTAAAATGCCAATACCATGAACACTCTCTTTTCCTTTTTTCATGATCACATTCAAATTTTCAAATATAATCTACCATTTCTTTTTGGAACTTGAATTCCAAGGAACAAAAATCACCCTTAAAGGGATGATACTTCATTTTTGTGAACACTGTGTCACTTTTAACCCATTTTGTTTTAACCTAGGATCAATGCATCAATCTTTTAATTTTTCACCATGAATAATTTTTCAATTCTCCTTGTATCATCACTTTTTTCATTTTGACTAGTATTGGAAACTTTTAATAATAAATACAACTTCACACACAAAGTGGTCCCAATAATATGTGCTTTCTCCTGATCCATTACCAAAATATACTGAAATGTATCCAAAATACTAGCAATGATATGAGTTTTATTTTTTGTTATCATCAGAATATATAGGAAAATCTTATGGGAGTGATAAAAAATATTTCCATTATCCTCAGTCCATTATGGGATATACTGAAGGGATTTATATGCTTCCATTGAGATATGTTGATTGTCTTCATCCATCATCACTAGGATATGTGGAGATGCTTAGCAAGTGAGAGTAGGGATATGGGACTGCTCTTCAGTCCCTGCCTAAGTATTTCGATGAACTTCATGGGTTGGAGTAAGAATATAAGCCTACTCTTAGAATTTGTTTTCCTATTTCCCTCAGTGGGACCTCCCCCAGGGTGCTCAGGTCTAGACCACCAAGACTATGATATTTTGGATGATTTATTAAACATATTATTGAGGATTTGGGGTTGTGTGGTGTTAGAGATTTTACTATCTAGTAGTAAATCTTGTAGTTAGCTCTTGATTAGGAGTGAGGATTTGGTTCACATCATCCTCCACCCCTAAGATAAAATAGGTAGTCATTTTTGTTCCCTAGAGAGATACACTCTAATAGTCAAGCTTCAAATATAGTAAGATTTTATTTTAAATAAACAATAGAAAAATACACATAGTTTTATTTAATAATTGAAACCTAAATTATCAAATTTTATAATTTAAATTTTATAACATTATTTTTTTTTGTAATCATCATATAAAAATTAACTTAGGGTGAAATTTTGGGATTGGTGAGAAATACTACTTTTTATTGAAAAAATATATTATTGTTTTAAGAATTTACAAAGTTATATTTTATTTTAAAATATTTCAAAGTTAAATTAGTTTTATTATTTATGAAAAATAAAATTAAGTTTTTCGGAATCAATTTTTTGGTTTAATTTTGTAATTTTTTTTATATTTAAAATGATTTTTTTTCTAAAAAACTATTTTTCATTTCATTTTCATTTTAATCAAAAATTAATTTTTCCACTTATAAAAATTTCAAATTGAAAAATGGATTCCATATTTGGAATCACGTGGTATAATTTTGGTAAATAGTCCCCTTTTATTTTTGGTCATTATGAATAGTTACCATAGTGAATAATGGTCACCAAGGTAAGGGTAAATCAGGTAATTAAGGTTAAAAACAATATAATAAGGAAACAAATGACCCTAATAAATGCCTTTATCCTATTGGATGAGTGTGTTTTGGAAATTTCCATCCATATTTCAAAAATATGGCAACTTGGTTCCATATTTCTTTGATTTTTACCTTTATAGTATTTAAATAAAAGATGAAGTAAAAAATATTGCTTTATTTCATTTAATAATTATAATATATTTCTTACATGGATAAAAAAAACTTATGTTCAATTATAAATGTTAATTTTAAATATAAATGATTTTATTTTATCATGGTATTTTATATCTAACATTTAGTTATGAAATAATTATCTTTAAATTCTTATGAAACGCCAACACAATATTTATTCAATTAATAGAAAAATAAAATAAATAATCCCTAAAATATTAAAAATGATATAATTTTAATGAACTATTATGTCCTATATTTTTTAGATATATGTGACATATTAGAGATATGTTAAAATTCAATATTTGAAATACATAGTTGTATTTATTTCTTTAAATTCAAATTAAATTAATAGTATCAAAAATGACAATATTGATATTTTATGAAAAATAAAATATTATTAAATTATTTAAAAATAAAAAAATATTTCCGGAGGACATGTAGGATTATAAATGATTGAAAATTTAATCCCTTATAGTATTAGGAAAAATTTCGTACTTTAAAAGTAAAATAATAATCCATTAAGATTGAAAAATTAATTAATGCAATTAAGGTTAAAATTGTTCAGTAAAGGGGTTAAACCAAAAGATAAGGTTTAAAATACCACTTAAACATATAAAAATTTTAATGGTTGAATATTTTTCAACCATATACTATATAAAATTAGAAATTATGGCCATATTGTACCACTTTAAAATGAAAATTAATTTATCATATTTAAATACATTTATTAATTCTAGGTATGCCCTTTTATTCACTATAAAGAGGAATTACATCTCATCTCTTATATACACAACCTGGAGACTCTTAACTTGAAAAAACCCTTATAGAACTGATTTTTAACACCCTTAACCAAGTTTAGAAGTTTCTATAATTCTAAAAGACAAACCTTAAGTCCCACAAGAGAAGATCTAAATGAGCCCTTTTGAAGAAGTGGTAATCATATTTACCAACTCTTTAAACTTTATTTCTTATTAAACTCCCTCTAAATATATTATATCCATCCTAAAATAATAACTCTAGTATCATCCATATATTAAAATGTTATTATGATTATGGTATAACCATTTTCTATCTATTTTCCATCCTATTAATAGAATAAAGTGGTTATGTAATATTTTTGTACCATAATCATAATAACATCTTGGTATATTGATGATTATTGAGTTATTATTTTATTATGGTTACATTATAATTGGAGGATGTTAAAATGGAAAGAAATTTTAAATAGTTAGTAAAGATGATCACCACTTATTTGAAAGAGATCCTTTATATCTACTCTTAAGGGACTTAGGGATTTTATTTTAGGAAGACCAACAACTCTAGAAATTGGATAAAGATGTTGAGAAGAGGTTTTGTCATGGGTTGGTTGAGCTAAGAGGATATAGGTGGTTTATATAAAAGATGATAGGTGGTGCCTTTTATAGTGAACAAAAGGACACACATGGAATTAATAAAAACATTTAAAAATAATAAATTCATTTTCATGTGGTACAATGTGGCCAAAATTTAAAATATAAGATATTATATGGTTGAAATATATTTATCAAATAAAATTTTGATAGGTATAAGAGGTATTTTAAATCTTATCTTTTGGTTTTATCCCTTTAAACAATTTTATCCTTAAACGCAGCAGGGATGTTTTCAATATTAAAGGGTTATAATTTTACATATGCGGTAATAATTTTATCATAAATGGAAAAGGGATGAATTTTCAATATTTTTTATCCTACTTGTCTACTTGAATTTTTTATTATTATAAAATAATTTAAAATAATTTTATTTTTCATAAAATATCAATAATATTATTTTTGATACTATTCATTTAATCTGACTTTAACAACATCAATAAAAATATGTAATTCGAATATATACTTTTAACACATCTCTAATATTTAATATTTATCTAAAAAATAAAAAAAACATAATAATTCATTCAAATTATATTACTTTTAATATTTTAGGATCATTTATTTTAACACTAAAAATTGTAAATAAATTATCATGATAAATAAATCATCTATATATCCAATAACCATTTATAATTTAACATAAGTTTTTTTCCTTGTCACAAAATATTATAGATATTAAAAGAAAGAAATTGACATTTTGACTTTATCTTTCACTTAAATATTATAAAGGTCAAAATTAAAGAAATATGGAATTTGTTTTCTATATTTTGGAAACTTTTTTGGACATGGATAAAATCCAATCATCCTATAGGATAAATTCAGGGGTCAGGGTCATTTTTAATTCCTTATTGTATTATTTTTAACCTTAATTACTCGATTTACCCTTACTGTGGTGACTATTTTTTACTATGGTTATTATTCATAATGAAAAAAATAAGAGGAACATTTTAAGAAAATTTTTACATCTTGATTTCAAATATGGAATCTATTTTTCAAGATTAAATTTCTATAAGTGGACAAAATAAAATTAATATTAAAATGCCAAAAATAATGAATAAAAGTTTTTTTTTGAAAAATTATTTTTTAGCTATAAAAATATTGCTATACCAAATTAAACCATAAAATTTATTTCATGAAATTAATTGGATTATTCATAAAATAATAAAACTAATTTTACTTTTAAACCATATTAAAATAAAATATAAGTTTTTAAATTCTTGAAACAAAAATACAATTTTTAATAAAGGTAGTATTTTTTAAAAATCTCAAAATTTCACCCTAAGTTAATTTTTATATGCTAATTTCTAAAATAAAATTAATTTAAGAAAATTAAATTTATAAAAATTGATAATGTAGGTTTTAATTATTGAATAAAACTTTATGTGTTATTAATTATTTCTTTAAAAGAAAATAAAACTGTAATTTATGCCCAATATTTACATTCTTCCTTGCTTCAAAAAAATTTCATCGTTGAAATTTCTAGAATTTTATGTCATGAATAAATTTTGGTAGTTCATAATCATAATATTTTTTAGATCCCTCTACATCTCTTCTATATTATAATTTTCCCAAGAACATTTTCCATCGGAGTCATCTGATTTCTCAATACATATTCTCTAGTGTCCGAAAATTGGATAGGCTCTTCATAATAAGATAAATTAGGTTATAATTTTATTTTTTAAAAGGTGATCACATGCATTGTACCTGACATGTACTTATTTAATAAAGTGATCTATAACACATAATTCATTTTATAGGACAAAATTGGATTTTCTAAATGGTAATCCATACCTCTAATTCTTTCATGAATCTCAAAAGGTTTGATAAATGTAGGGATAAATTTTCCTTTATTAAAAAACTTTATAACACCCTTCCAAAGGGATACTTTCCATAAAATGTGTTCTCCCTCTTAAAATTATGGATATTTACTTTTTTTATCAGAATAGATATTTTTCCTACTTTTATCTGCTTTAGTATGGTTTTAATTGTCTTTACCTTCACTGTTGTCTCCTCCACAAGTTTTGGGACTAAAATATTCCTTTCACTAACTTTATTCCAAAAAGTCAGATTATGAAATCTATTACATTATAATGTATCATATGATGACATTTTAATACTTTAATGGAAGCTATTGTTATAGGAATGCTTTACCAAAAGTAAATAATGATCCCTCATTCCTTGAAAGTCAAGTGAGGACAACCTCAACATGTCTTTTAATGTTTGGATAGTTCTTTCAGATTATCCATCAATTTTTGAGTGATAATACGCACTCAAATGAATCTCAGTATATAGATCCTTTTGGTGAATTTTATATAATTTCAATAAAAATCATGGGTCACAATTAGTCACGATTGAAAGTGGCACACCATGAAGTTTTATAACATCATTAATATAGAGTCGTTCAAGGCTTTCAAGAGGTAAATATTCTCTTATAGTGAATAAATGTGTAGATTTTTTAAGGTGATAAACAATAACCCATATTAAATAATTATTTCTAGGATCCTTTGGTAATCAAGTGAAAAATTCCATGATAATGTCATGCCACTTCCATATAGGAATAAGTGGAGGTTTCATGACTCCTCTAGGATTATTTCTCTGAGCCTTAACTTATTAAAAAATAGAACATCTTCACACATAATCAATAATTTTCTGATTCATATTATCCTCCAATAAATGTTCCTTAAAATATCTATACATCCTAGTGGAATCAGGGTGTATAGTGAAATTAGATCTATGAGAATCATCCAATAATTCTATTTTTAGATCAAATATAAATGGAACACATAGTATCTTTCCAAATTTCAGAATTCTATCTTTATACATGAAGTCTTCCAATTTCCCATCATTCATAGATTCAATTTTCATTTGAAGATTTTCATCATCAAAATTTGAAATTTTTATCTTTTCTAATAAATATGGTTTAAAAATCATTTAAAAAATGGGTGATGTTTTCTCTTAATTAATAATTCTCATATCCATATTCACTAAATCCATGAACATAGGATCCCTATCAGTCCCCATTTTGGTCAGGACTCCTTGATCTTTCTAGATCAATGAGTCTATTACCTTATTTTCCTTCCCTAGGTGAGAGTATTTTAAGAAATCATAATCCTTGATTTTCTTGGACAATCACCTTTGTCTCATGTGGGGATCTTTCTATGAGAACATATATTTTAAACTCTTGTGATCCGTATATAACTCACATTTTTCACCATAGAGATAATGTTTCCAAATATTAAAATTAAAGATTATGGTTGCCAACTCAAGATCATTGGTTGGATAGTTTTGTTCATGAGTTTTAAATACCTTAATAAATAGGTAATAAATTTATAATTATGTATAAGGGAATAACCAAGTACCTTCTTTGATGCATCACTATATATAAAAAATACACCATTCCCCATGTTAGAGTTAAAATTGAATTATTTACCAATCTTCTATTAAATTCTTAAAAAAATTCTTTATATTCCCTTGTCCATATGAAATTAACCCCTCTATGAGTAAGTTTGGTTAATGGGTGAGCAAATCAGGGACAATTATGAAAAATTCATTGATAATAACCTACCAATCCAATAAAAATATATACCTCAACTATGTTTTTTAGTGTAGGCCATTCATTTACTACCTTTGTCATTGTAGGATCAATTGAGATTCCATTCTTAGAGATAACCAAGACGAGAAACTTTTTAATGCCAGAATTCAAACTTTCTAAATTTCCCATAAAACTCATTTTCTCTAAGATTCTCAAGAATAATAAATAAGTTATTCTTAGGGTCCTCATAGATCTTATATTACACCAAGATATCATCAATAAATACCATAAAAAATATCAAAATATTACTTGAATAATCTATTCATTAAATCCATAAAAAAAGGATGCAATATTTAATTCAAATGAAATTACTATAAATTCATAATGTTCATATCTCATACAAAATACTACCTTCAGAATATCTTATTTTTTTACTCACAATTAATGAAACCCAAAATAAAGGTAAATATTTGAAAAATATTGAGCTCCATAAATATTATCAAACAAGTCATCAATTCAAGGAAGAGTATAATTGTTCTTTATATTAATAGCATTGATTTCTATATAATCAATGAATAACCTCATAAATCCATAATTATTCTTAATGAAATGAACAAGGTATCCCCACAGTGAAACACTATGGTTTATAAATCCATTTTCACCCAGCTCTTGTAGTTGTTTTTTCAACTCTAATAATTCTATAGTGTCCATTCTATTGGTATTCTTTGATATTAGTCTTTTACCAGGGATTAAATCAATAGAATACTCAACTTCATATCCTAGTGGAGGACCAGGTAATTCCATTGTAAATACATCAATGTATTCCTATATAATAGGAACATACTCAATTTGAGGATTACCCTTTTCATCCATAGATTGTGTATGCTCTTCTTCCCTAGTCGTATCATTTAGAAGAGCTACTACAGGTGGATATATAGATGTATCAGATGATGAAGTGTCCCCTCTAAAGATAAGGAATTCTATATCCTCATCATAAATTGTAAATTACGTCCTTTGAAAATAAATTTTTTTATTACATTTTTAATGAAAATCACACAACTAATTATATCAAAATCAACCATATATATAAAAACAAAGTCTAAAAATAGGAAATGTTTATGTGTCATAATGGGAACTGACTGACACACATTGTGGTGAGATTTACAATGGGATTATTTACTAAAAACAACCTTCTTAAGGAGTTAGGGAAATATTCAATTTTATTAGAAAACATAGAAGATATAAAATAATGTGAAGATATAGAATAAAATAACGCATTAACTAAATTTGAGGTTATAATTAAAGTATTTACCACCATATCTTTAGGAACTTAAACCTCATCCTTAATGATCTCATAAGATTATCCTTGATCCCTTGAAATTTTCTGAAGAAAATTCTCTTGATTCCAAGGAAAATAATGCATATATTTCCCCATACACTTACAGTTAAAGCATTGAACATTTTTAGTTTCTTTTTGACACTTTCAATGATGATACTGATGGCCTTTCTCCCCACACTTGAGGAAAACTACCATTCCCAGAAAAATTGTTCCATAGTGTTTCATTCCACATCTATTAAATTTCAAAATTTCACCCTTCCCCCATATTTCCTTTTCCAAAGTTATCAATCACACTCTTTTTGTATTTATTTCCTTTGAAGTCATAAAACTTGGAGAATTATTTCTCTGTCCTGATAGAACATGATACTCTATCATTGTATGATGAGTGTTTTTGGGAGACTAGTGCCCTTAGAAGGATTGTATTTTTCTTATCAAGGAAATGATCAATATTAATATTTTGATTACGTACATAGTTCATAACATTACTTTCTAACCTTGTAAAGTTAGTTTCATACTTAGAAACATTTTCATCTTCCATTTATATTTGACTAAGAAATTATATTTCTCTATCCACTCATTTATCACGAGGAAAATATTTTCCCTTAAAAAGTACCCTAAAATCCTTCCACTATATGTTTTCTATTTTCTCCTCATCCTTAGTGCTTTGAATAATTGTCTACCATTGATCTACATCCCCTGTGAGATGATAAAATTCTAATATGACCTTCTCCCTTTCATTACATCCCAAAATGAGAAATATATTCTCTAAGGAAATTATCCATTACTCATCCAAAAATAGATCAGTAGACACATTTAATGATGGAGGACATTAATTCTTGAAACTATCAATCATTATTTAACCACATTGTTGATTAGTAATATTCACCATATGATCAAGGATATTACTCATAACCTGATTCAGTTTCCCCGATATAGTTATAATTTTTTTAGATCCAGTTGTAGATCCAATTCCAACTCTAGTTTAGTTATCTTAACCAGGAGGGAAATAACTACTGTAACACCCGAGAATTTTATGTTATATAAATTATCAAAGGAATCTTTTTCTACGCAACACTTGCTTGACTTGCTTTACACGCAATCGCGACCTTCCTCGATAGCTTGCGTCGTACGCAATACCGAGTTTCACTAAACAACAATATGCTATTAAAACTAGCCGTTATGAATAGTAATAACCACTTTTTGAAATTTTATAAATTTTATTTTTCAAAATGGACTTCATTTTTGGACTCAGAATATCGAAATTAGCCTAGGGTGAAATTTTGGTATTTTTCTGAAAACTTTCAATTTTTGATGAATAGTGAAACCACTAAGTGGTAGGTTAAAAACTGAATTTTGCATAAAACTTAATTTTACCGCTTCTGTGAATGGAATTTCGAAAATCCGAGAGACACGGTTAATATCAAGGACTAAAATGTGGTTCAATGAGATGAAAATAATTTTTTGGTGAATAGTAACTTTTTACCTTTTTACCGCGGTTAATAGTAAATAGGGTAACTAAGGGTAAATATGATATCAATATTACCCTAACACATGTCCTAATACTATTGGACAAGTGTAATTCGACCAAAAACAAACTTAGGAATAAAATATGACCATTTAGGCCCACTTGGATTAGATTAGGACATTTATTATTAATTTATTTAAAGAAGGGTTAAAATAGTTAAAATCAAAGTTTAATAAGTAGATCATTTTTAATATGGGGTTATACATAAGATAAATTCGATTGTAAATATTCATTAGAAATCTAAAAAGATTTCCTACATGATGGTATTTTATTTGTAATTTTTAGACATCAAATAATTTAATTTATTTATGACACAAAGATGATGCAGTAATTATCTTATTAATGAAATATTGACATAATTGATGTTATAAACACCAAAATAAATTTAATTTGAGACTTTTTATGAATTACACTAATTTTATAGGTTACTATGATATATTAGTGTTGATTTAATCAACTTGGTTTGAACATATAATTCTGTTATGACTTTCACAAAAATCATATATCAAATAGTGTCAAAATTGACACAAAATAGTTTTTAAATCAAATATTATATTATTAATTGTTATTTTATTCCTCAAAATCTAAGGTTCGGCCAAATGACTTAGATAAGGATATATATATTAATAATAAACAATTTGGGGTTCGTTTGGCAAGTTATAGTAAGTGTATTAACCATATAGTGAAAGAAAACAAAAAGACACGGTAAAAGTTAAATTAATTAACTTAGAGTTAAATCTAATTGATAAGGTTAAAATAATACCCTAAACTTGTCTAAATCCTATTGGTTGATAGGATTTCGACCCATCCCCCCTTTATCTTCGAAATAAGACCATTTGGAACCATTATAAACCGATTTTGACTTTAATATAAAATAATATTTTGAGATATTCCTAAGGTGCCCCTCTCCTCCCTTATAAAAGGGCACCTCCTCCCCCTCCTCCTCACACCAATTTGAGCACTCAAGCTCGGCCAACCCCTGCCATGTTCTCCTCTCTACTTCCCTAGAATAATTCTAGAGGTCCTGGTCTTCTCCAAAGACCAATCTTAGTTCCTTAAGTGGAGGATTCAAAGAGGCGTTCCAAAGAAGAGGTAATATCCATTACCGATCTTTTCAATTTCTTTCTTCTTCAACTTCTTCTTCTTTAGTTGTTTCATGATAAAGTAATAACATCAGTATTACTTACATACTGATATGTTATTATAAATATGAAACAACCCTAATTCACCTTCTATCCATCCTACGGAAAAATGAAATCACCGCGCGTGCGTACGAACGGAATACCGTCTCCACGCCGTGGTGTAATCTATTTTCCACCATCACCTTACAAGGATGGGTATAATGGTGTAATGAGTAACTATATATGATTATTATGAAGTAATATTGATACTGAAATAATATATATATATACTCCAATACAATTCCGCGATCATAGGAACGATATCATCACTCGTGCGTACGTACGGAATACCGTCTCCACGATGTGATGCGACTCGTTCTACATGATCTTCATTTCATAATGATTATATAAATGAATTGAATGAATGAATATGGTATATACTACACTAATACCATTCTGGAAATGAATTATATATAACCTAAAGATAAGAATAAGAATTTATTCAACAAAACACGCATAAGAACAAAAAGTTATAAAGACCCGAGTAACAAGTAACAATGAAATATTACTAACAAGAAGTTAATAATATGACCATATATGATCTCATATCAATATGTATGATTCTGGAATAAGTCAATAACATTATTTAAACCATTATACAGGAGCTTCGGACACGAACAAAGCAAATTGGACCTAAGGTAAGGGAAATATCACAATCTCATTTTTATCCGAGATTGTTTATTCGTAAGTATTTACTGGGGTGTATTTTATCATCCACATCCATGTTCCCTCAATATGTAATATTGTTTCCATCCACTTGCAATAGTTTAAATCCAATTTTACCCTTAGGTGAGTTTTTAGTAAAGAATATGAAAGGAATCTTTTGTCGTTTTTCCGTACGAGGTACTTTTTGACTTTTCCGACAAAAGTACGAAGAATGTTTTTTTTAACTTATACGGCATGAATGGATTTTTAAAACATTGTTTCCAAGAAGCTTCCTTTACAAGTTTTCAAGTTTATTTTTAATCAACTTCTTTTATTTTAAAGTTTTATGACATGTTATGAAAGGAAAAATGTTTTTGAAGAAGAAATGATATTTTCCTCAAGAATGTAGTTCAAGTGATTTTCAAAATTATTTTCCATCTAAGATAATAAAGGGTTCTGTTTTTATCCCTATTATTACATTGATTTGATCATGTTGTGATGGAATTATTTTTATGAATTCCTTTATCTTATATGAATTGATTTATGATGTCATGATGTTTCAAGATTCCCATTTTTGTTTTATGTGTTATGCGATGATGTATGTTTTATGATTATGTGGCACACATAAGAAAGGATTCATTATAAGATGGGTGGGACCTATATCTCCCTCCAATGCATTGGGTAAAGATTTTATATCTCATGAGATAGACATGGCTGGAACGGAAGGTTATTTCGGTTCAGTGATACAGGACTGAAACGAGGAGTGAACTCGGTTCAGAAAGGGACTTTGTCCACTAAGATAGTCTTGGCGATGAGTCATGACTAACAAGAAATGATTTTCCATGATTATGTGTGCATGCCACAAAGTTTCAAGTTTTATGTTATGATTATGGGATCTCATTTTCACTCCTATGATTTGTTCCATGTTAAGATATTATGATCTCTTTTGCAGGTTATGATTTTCAAAAAGATATGATATGATTTTTATTTCCTTTATTTTCCCTTGCTGAGCATTTGAGCTCACCCTTTTATGTTTTCTTTTCCCCAGGCCAGGAAGATGGATATTAAGTAGAATATGCTAAAAGGGACCCTAGATATGATGAAATAAATGGGAGACACTGTAGAAGATTTATGAACCAGTTGTTTATGTTTCCCAGTTTCTAAAGACACTATACCTATACGGTCCTTTGTGGTTTTGTCATATGTTGTAATAAGTGTGCTTCAATTTTGAAGTATTAACAATGTATGTAAAGTATGGGTCGTTATAGTTGGTATCAGAGGAAAGGTATAGTCAACCTTTGGAAACTAGGATGTGAAAGCCTTAGTAAGAACCCTAAGGATAAGTCTAAGCATAGTACACAATCTTAGTGTTTTAGAAATGGCCTTGAATAACCTAGGATAAGACCATAAGCATGAAAATTTTATTCTTGAATTATGTGGTTTCCTATTATAATTAGTGTTGCTCACACTATTCTTCTTGGTTTTAGTCAATGGCTGGAACCCGAAGGAACCGTGTTAATGCGGAATGCGATGGGCAATGCAATGATTGTCCCCCTGAGCAACCAAACGATATGGGAGCTGGAATGCAAAATCTTGTAGCCATGCTCACACAACTTTCTCAAGCTATGAATCATGCAGGATTTCCAAACGAACAAAGGAGGGAGCAACATTCTGTTGAATCCTTCATGAGGCAGCGTCCACCATCTTTCAGCGGGTCTACTGATCCATTAGTTGCTGAACAATGGATTAGTACTACTGAAAAGATATTTTCAGTTCTTCAATGTTCTGAGCATGATAAAGTCATCCTAGCAGTGTATCGTTTGGAAGGAGATGCGGATCAATGGTGGAATCTTGTTAAGAATACGAGGCAAAGGGATGAAATTGAGTCTATGGAATGGGACGAGTTCAAGAACTTATTTTTCAATAAGTACTTCCCTCGTATTCTCCGAACAAAGATGGAGAAAGAGTTCCTTGAACTGAAGCAAAGGGATGATGAATCTATTGGTACCTATGAAGCAAATTTTACCAGACTTGCAAGGTACGCTTCTGGTATTATTATCCAACCTGAGAGTAAGATCGATCGATTCTTTAGTGGCTTAAAACCAAGTCTTCGAAGGGCGTTAGCCATAAGAGACTTCAATAGCTACGAAGAAATCGTTCGATGTGCTCTCAAAGTCGAGATGGAGATTGGAGTAACCCATCAGTCACATGGGTTTGATAAGAAGAGGAAGATGGAATTCAAAGAAAAATCTAAAGAGCACACGGAAAAGAAGATGAACTTTCCCTTATGCTCAAAGTGTGGAAAGAAACATGGAGGGAGTTGTCTTAAAGGGACAAGTAAATGTTTTAAATGTGGAAAGGAAGGTCATCGGGCATTTGAATGCCGTGATAATGGGAAGAAGATGTCTAATGATGCAAACAAAGGAAGGGATACACAGAATGAACCTGCTACACTTCAATGTTTCAAGTGCAAGGAGATGGGGCATTATGCCAATCAATGCCCAAATCCAAGGGTTGATGATGATGGTCGACGTCAACAAACTCTTAAGGCTAAAGACAAAGGAAAGTCACATGCAATTTCTATCAGCGAGGTGGAGTACGATAACGATGTGGTGAAAGGTACACTTACCATCCACTCTAAAGTAGCAAATGTTTTATTTGATTCTGGATCCACCCACTCTTTTATTTCTGAAAAATTTTCTAAGGGTATCACCGTATTACCTCAACAATTAGATGTTGAGTTAGCTGTGACAACACCTAATGGCACATCAATCGCAACAGAAGTTTATAATTCTTCTCCGATCGAAGTTTGTGGGAAAGTGCTTCCTGCAAATCTTGTGATCCTTCCTTTAGTGGAATTTGATGTGATTCTTGGCATGGATTGGCTTTCTCTACATGGAGCTCATATCAATTGCCAAAGAAGGGAAGTCACATTTCATACTCCAGATCAATCTACGATCGTATACCAATGCAAGGATGAACATAACCTTCCAGTGGAAATTTCTTCCATCTTATGGGTATTGATTCCACTAAATGAAGGTTATTTATCTCAAATGGTTGGTGAGAAAACTCACGATTAAGAATATGCCCATTGTACGGGAGTTTGATGATGTCTTTCCGGAGGAATTGCCGGGTCTTCCACCAAATCGTGAAGTTGAGTTTTCAATAGAACTCGTACCGGGTGCTTTGCCTATTTCAAAGAAACCTTATAGAATGGCCCCAATTGAGTTGCAGGAATTGAAGAAGCAACTCCAAGAGAATCTTGATAAGGGATTCATACGCCCTAGTGTGTCACCTTGGGGAGCACCTGTTCTATTTGTTAAGAAGAAAGATGGATCAATGAGACTCTGCATTGATTATCGAGAACTTAACAAGATCACTATCAAGAACAAATATCCTCTCCCACGCATTGATGACTTATTTGACCAACTACGCGGAGCTCAATACTTTTCCAAGATTGATCTTCGTTCAGGGTATCATCAATTAAGGGTCAAAAGGGAGGATATACCAAAGACGGCTTTCCGTACGAGGTATGGACACTATGAATTTATAGTGATGCCATTTGGTCTTACTAATGCCCCTGCTATCTTCATGGATCTAATGAATAGAGTCTTTAGAGACTATCTTGATCAATTTGTGGTAGTCTTTATAGACGATATTCTTGTCTATTCAAAGAGCAAGGAAGAGCATGAAGATCACTTGAGAATTATATTGAAGACCCTGAGAAAGGAGAAGCTTTATGCCAAATTTACCAAGTGTGAATTTTGGCTTCAAAAAGTTGCATTTTTGGGTCATATAATCTCAAAAGAGGGGATATCTGTGGATCCAGCAAAAACAGAGGTTATCGAAAGATGGTCAAGACCAACAACAGTAACTGAGATCCGAAGTTTTCTTGGTTTGGCTGGTTATTATCGACGTTTTGTAAAATATTTTTCACGATTATCTAATCCACTCACCAAGTTGACTCGGAAAGGAGTTAAGTTTGTCTGGACAGAGGAATGTGAAGAGAATTTCAAGGAGTTGAAAAGAAGGTTATCCAGTGCACCTGTGCTCACACTGCCTTGTAGTGGAGAAAGGTTTGTAATCTACAGTGATGCATCCAAGAAGGGATTGGGGTGTGTTCTTATGCAAAATGATATGGTGATAGCTTATGCCTCACGACAGTTGAAAATCCATGAACAAAATTACCCAACACATGATTTGGAGTTGGCTGCGGTAATCTTTGCATTAAAGATTTGGAGGCATTACCTTTATGGTGAAAGGTGTGATATTTATACTGATCATAAAAGTTTAAAGTATATTTTCACACAAAAGGAGTTGAATATGCGTCAAAGAAGATGGTTGGAGCTGATTAAGGATTATGACTGCTCAATCCATTACCACCCTGGGAAAGCAAACAAGGTGGCAGATGCATTAAGTCGACAAGACCATGCTAGTTTATCCATGATGAGGATCACAAAAGATCCAATATTTATGGATTTACAAAGGATGGATCTTGGAATTATAATGGAAGGGGAAAAATCTTATCTTTCTCAAATGAATGTTCAACCATCTATACATGTGAAGATTAAAGAGGCACAGAAAGAAGATGTCGAGTTACAAAAGAAGGTGAGAAATGTTCCTGAATTCAACCTTGATTGTGATGGGATAATAAAGTTCAGGAATCGTGTTTGCGTTCCTCCCATCCCCGAATTAAAGAATGAGCTGCTGGATGAGGCTCATAGTTCATCATTTTCTATTCATCCTGGAAGCACGAAGATGTATAGGGACCTGAAAGAGTACTTCTGGTGGGATGGCATGAAAAGAGATGTTGCTGAATATGTCTCTCGATGCTTGGTTTGTCAACAAGTTAAAGCTGAGAGACAGAAGTCTAAGGGGATGTTACAACCATTACCCATACCCGAATGGAAATGGGAAAACATCACTATGGACTTTGTCACAGGACTTCCTAAAACATCCAAAGGCAATAATGCTATCTGGGTCATAGTTGATCATCTTACAAAGTCTGCACACTTCATTGCTATTAGAGAGGATTTCTCTCTAGATCAGCTTGCCAGGATATATGTAAAGGAAGTGGTAAGATTGCATGGAGTACCACTTTCTATTATATCTGATCGAGATCCGAGATTTACCTCAAAGTTCTGGCGAAGTCTTCAGCATACTCTGGATACAGAGTTGAGTTTCAGCACTGCTTATCATCCCCAGATAGACGGTCAGTCTGAGAGAACAATTCAAACCCTAGAAGATATGTTGAGAGCTTGCTCTATGGATTTCAAAGGAGGTTGGGATCAACACCTACCTTTGGTGGAATTTTCTTATAATAATAGCTTTCACTCCAGTATTCAGATGGCTCCTTATGAAGCTCTCTATGGAAAGAAATGCAGGACTCCAACTTGCTAGGATGAAGTTGGGGAAAGAAAGCTATTAGGACCTGATCTCGTTGATGAAATGGCAGAAAAGGTTAGATCTATTCAACAACACATAAGAGCAGCTCAGAGTCGACAGAAAAGCTATGCCGACAACCGAAGAAAAGACCTAGAGTTTGAAGTGAGCGATAAAGTGTTCTTACGAATATCTCCCTGGAAGAGGGTTATGAGATTTGGAAAGAAGGGGAAGTTGAGCCCTAGATATATCGGTCCTTTCGAAATATTGGATCGTGTTGGGAAGGTAGCTTACCGATTGGCGCTTCCACCGAATCTCTCTCAAGTTCACGATGTGTTCCATGTATCTCTCCTGAGAAAGTACATACCAGATCCTTCACATGTACTCAGCTCAGAAGTTGTACCGCTGGAGCAAGATCTTTCTTATGAAGAACAGCCGATAGAGATTCTGGATCGTAGTGAAAAAGTCCTACGAAACAAGACCACTCGCTTGGTGAAAGTTTTATGGAGAAACCACCAACTTGAAGAAGCTACATGGGAGCTTGAGGATATGATGAGGGAGAAGTATCCTCATCTGTTTGTTGCAAAGTGACGAATTTCGAGGGCGAAATTCTTTTTAAGGGGGGTAGAATGTAACACCCGAGACTTTTTTGTTATATAAATTATCAAAGGAATCTTTTTCTACGCAACACTTGCTTGACTTGCTTTACACGCAATCGCGACCTTCCTCGATAGCTTGCGTCGTACGCAATACCGAGTTTCACTAAACAACAATATGCTATTAAAACTAGCCGTTATGAATAGTAATAACCACTTTTTGAAATTTTATAAATTTTATTTTTCAAAATGGACTTCATTTTTGGACTCAGAATATCGAAATTAGCCTAGGGTGAAATTTTGGTATTTTTCTGAAAACTTTCAATTTTTGATGAATAGTGAAACCACTAAGTGGTAGGTTAAAAACTGAATTTTGCATAAAACTTAATTTTACCGCTTCTGTGAATGGAATTTCGAAAATCCGAGAGACACGGTTAATATCAAGGACTAAAATGTGGTTCAATGAGATGAAAATAATTTTTTGGTGAATAGTAACTTTTTACCTTTTTACCGCGGTTAATAGTAAATAGGGTAACTAAGGGTAAATATGATATCAATATTACCCTAACACATGTCCTAATACTATTGGACAAGTGTAATTCGACCAAAAAAAAACTTAGGAATAAAATATGACCATTTAGGCCCACTTGGATTAGATTAGGACATTTATTATTAATTTATTTAAAGAAGGGTTAAAATAGTTAAAATCAACGTTTAATAAGTAGATCATTTTTAATATGGGGTTATACATAAGATAAATTCGATTGTAAATATTCATTAGAAAGATAAAAAGATTTCCTACATGATGGTATTTTATTTGTAATTTTTAGACATCAAATAATTTAATTTATTTATGACACAAAGATGATGCAGTAATTATCTTATTAATGAAATATTGACATAATTGATGTTATAAACACCAAAATAAATTTAATTTGAGACTTTTTATGAATTCCACTAATTTTCTAGGTTACTATGATATATTAGTGTTGATTTAATCAACTTGGTTCGAACATATAATTCTGTTATGACTTTCACAAAAATCATATATCAAATAGTGTCAAAATTGACACAAAATAGTTTTTAAATAAAATATTATATTATTAATTGTTATTTTATTCCTAAAAATCTAAGGTTCGGCCAAATGACTTAGATAAGGATATATATATTAATAATAGACAATTTGGGGTTAGTTTGGCATGTTATAGTAAGTGTATTAACCATATAGTGAAAGAAAACAAAAAGACGCGGTAAAAGTTAAATTAATTAACTTAGAGTTAAATCTAATTGATAAGGTTAAAATAATACCCTAAACTTGTCTAAATCCTATTGGTTGATAGGATTTCGACCCATCCCCGCTTTAGCTTCGAAATAAGACCCTTTGGAACCATTATAAACCGATTTTGACTTTAATATAAAATAATATTTTGAGATATTCCTAAGGTGCCCCTCTCCTCCCTTATAAAAGGGCACCTCCTCCCCCTCCTCCTCACACCAATTTGAGCACTCAAGCTCGGCCAAACCCTGCCATTTTCTCCTCTCCACTTCCCTAGAATAATTCTAGAGGTCCTGGTCTTCTCCAAAGACCAATCTTAGTTCCTTAAGTGGAGGATTCAAAGAGGCGTTCCAAAGAAGAGGTAATATCCATTACCGATCTTTTCAATTTCTTTCTTCTTCAACTTCTTCTTCTTTAGTTGTTTCATGATAAAGTAATAACATCAGTATTACTTACATACTGATATGTTATTATAAATATTAAACAACCCTAATTCACCTTCTATCCATCCTACGGAAAAATGAAATCACCGCGCGTGCGTACGAACGGAATACCGTCTCCACGCCGTGGTGTAATCTATTTTCCACCATCACCTTACAAGGATGGGTATAATGGTGTAATGAGTAACTATATATGATTATTATGAAGTAATATTGATACTGAAATAATATATATATATACTCCAATACAATTCCGCGATCATAGGAACGATATCATCACTCGTGCGTACGTACGGAATACCGTCTCCACGATGTGATGCGACTCGTTCTACATGATATTCATTTCATAATGATTATATAAATGAATTGAATGAATGAATATGGTATATACTACACTAATACCATTCTGGAAATGAATTATATATAACCTAAAGATAAGAATAAGAATTTATTCAACAAAACACGCATAAGAACAAAAAGTTATAAAGACCCGAGTAACAAGTAACAATGAAATATTACTAACAAGAAGTTAATAATATGACCATATATGATCTCATATCAATATGTATGATTCTGGAATAAGTCAATAACATTATTTAAACCATTATACAGGAGCTTCGGACACGAACAAAGCAAATTGGACCTAAGGTAAGGGAAATATCACAATCTCATTTTTATCCGAGATTGTTTATTCGTAAGTATTTACTGGGGTGTATTTTATCATCCACATCCATGTTCCCTCAATATGTAATATTGTTTCCATCCACTTGCAATAGTTTAAATCCAATTTTACCCTTAGGTGAGTTTTTAGTAAAGAATATGAAAGGAATCTTTTGTCGTTTTTCCGTACGAGGTACTTTTTGACTTTTCCGACAAAAGTACGAAGAATGTTTTTTTAACTTATACGGCATGAATGGATTTTTAAAACATTGTTTCCAAGAAGCTTCCTTTACAAGTTTTCAAGTTTATTTTTAATCAACTTCTTTTATTTTAAAGTTGTATGACATGTTATGAAAGGAAAAATGTTTTTGAAGAAGAAAGGATATTTTCCTCAAGAATGTAGTTCAAGTGATTTTCAAAATTATTTTCCATCTAAGATAATAAAGGGTTCTGTTTTTATCCCTATTATTACATTGATTTGATCATGTTGTGATGGAATTATTTTTATGAATTCCTTTATCTTATATGAATTGATTTATGATGTCATGATGTTTCAAGATTCCCATTTTTGTTTTATGTGTTATGCGATGATGTATGTTTTATGATTATGTGGCACACATAAGAAAGGATTCATTATAAGATGGGTGGGACCTATATCTCCCTCCAATGCATTGGGTAAAGATTTTATATCTCATGAGATAGACATGGCTGGAACGGAATGTTATTTCGGTTCAGTGATACAGGACTGAAACGAGGAGTGAACTCGGTTCAGAAAGGGACTTTATCCACTAAGATAGTCTTGGCGATGAGTCATGACTAACAAGAAATGATTTTCCATGATTATGTGTGCATGCCACAAAGTTTCAAGTTTTATGTTATGATTATGGGATCTCATTTTCACTCCTATGATTTGTTCCATGTTAAGATATTATGATCTCTTTTGCAGGTTATGATTTTCAAAAAGATATGATATGATTTTTATTTCCTTTATTTGCCCTTGCTGAGCATTTGAGCTCACCCTTTTATGTTTTCTTTTCCCCAGGTCAGGAAGATGGATATTAAGTAGAATATGCTAAAAGGGACCCTAGATATGATGAAATAAATGGGAGACACTGTAGAAGATTTATGAACCAGTTGTTTATGTTTCCCAGTTTCTAAAGACACTATACCTATACGGTCCTTTGTGGTTTTGTCATATGTTGTAATAAGTGTGCTTCAATTTTGAAGTATTAACAATGTATGTAAAGTATGGGTCGTTATTACTACATAGATCATATTCTTTGACATGGTTTCCATTACTTCATCTAGGTGACATTTTAAAGCAATTTTATTAAATATATTATGTCATAACATTATGAAAATGTACATAATTCATAAGTTAGTGAAACACTTGACATAACTTGAAAATTTATTCACGATTAATATTAGAATCCTTAGATAAGAATAATTGGAAATATTATCAATATTTTAAAATCATTAATAATGGTTCATAAGGAAAATGTGAATTAACCTAAGAATATCCCCCATGAGTTTCCAAAATAGTGCACAATAAGGGCACACTCACCGTGCACCAGAATGATGGCTATAATATACTTGACCAACTCTTTTTAGTATTGTTATGTAATGTATTGGAATTTTTGTGTATTTTTTTAAAATTATATGGAATTATTTTGAGACTAAACGCTCTGAAAGCATGTTATTCCATGGCCTGATGAGTCCAGAATGGAATTTTGATATTTTTAAGGTACGTTCAGTAAACATGCAAGCATGTTTTTTTTAACTTTTTAACCGATGATTAGATCAAAAATATAAGGACACCGTTGAAATAAAAATGCCAGAATTCACCTAGAAAGGACTTAAATTCGGCTGAAAAGGGAATAAAAAGAAATCTAAATTTTAGAATTTTCTAGAAAAATAATAAAACAAATTTAATGACGTGTAACAAGGGGAGACATGACGATGCTGCGATGTAGCGAAGAGGTAATGATGAGTCACATTAATAGATCTCATTAATGGCTTGTAAACACATAGCATAACAATTCATTAATGACGTGTAACAATGACGCTGTTTCATAAATTAAAAAACATAATGACATGACATCACAGCGTAATAGAAACTTTATGATGTGTTTTATTCTTAATAGTGGACGTGTTGGTGGAATGAGGATCAAACTGGGAGGATTCTATGATGAACCTCCAATGAATTTCCTCCCCAAAGAAGAATGATGATCACTAGTGGACGTCATCGACTTCGAGGTACCTCAAATAATAATGAATGCCATCGACCTCTTGGAACCCTAAGGATGAAGTGCTATGGAAGAGAATGTGAACAAGGTAGGTGTTTGATTTTGGTTTTATGATTTACCTATTCTTTTTCTAAAACACAAATGTGGATTAACCCAAAAATTGGTTGATCCATGGATCGTGCATTCTTGCGGGAGGGTGGAGTTCTTGGGTTTTCTATTTGGGATTAATTTTAATGTTGATAGAAATGTAAACCCAGGCCTCCCCTATTTTAAACCTCTAACGTGGAGGGCACATGCCGACACAAACAAGGTCCGAGCCCCTTCGTATGTGTGCTCATTGTGAATAGATTGTCCAAGATGGTGGCAAGGCACATTCGAGTCTATCGTAGTGACAGTGACACACTATATAGCTCATAAGCGCAGGAGGATCAAGAAACAGACCATCAGAGCAACTTCGGTGGCCTACAGAAGGAACCAAAAGTGCGTCGATGCTAGCGACGTGCCAGTGGTGTCCCGTGGTGGCGGCTGCCGGCAGAGGGATGCGGTGTGTGCATCGGCATGCTGGGCGGTAAGAGGCTGCAGCAGCACGGTGGTAGCGGCCCCTGTCTGGGCTACACGGGTGACCTAGTGAGCCGCGCTCACTCGACCGCGGCGGACAGGAGGCCCTTGCTCATTTTCCGTGGTAGGTTATAGAAGCGTCACCAGGAGGGAATTGTGTGAAAGGAGTAACCCGCTCCTTGTAGGACATGTTCGGACAAGGAGGGGATGCAGCGGTGGCTGCCGCATCGCGTGCGCAGACTACCGGTCTTCCCCTGGAGGATCGGGATCCAGTTGGTGGGCTGTAACCCTAGCCAGTAGGCTGGACTCACACCAGTGGGCCGGACCCATTCCTAGAGGGCCGAACCCATGCTGACATACCGAAACCACACCATTCGGGTCGGGTCAGATGAGATTGGGTCGTTGGGTGACCCGACGGGCTGGACCCTTGGCCAAACCGGGTCGGGTCCAGTGAGGCCCAATGGGCCTGCCCACTAGCCATGCCGGAACGGACCAACCCAGACCCGAATTGGGTCAGGTTAGGTCAGTCAAATAAAACCAGGGTATGTGGGACCCCTAGGCCTGGTTGGTTGGGTCAGTGTGATCGGGTTGGACTGAGCCCAAATGTAACCAACCCCTTTTTACTAAAATGCCCATATCTTATAGACCAGGCATCTGTTCGACGCACTGTCTATTAAGTTGGAACCCTAAAGACGATACGGTTCATTGGGTAATTCTCTGTGGGACTTCATGGCGGTTGAAATATGATCGATGTCTCAAGAAGCAGCTGTGTGGATCCTTAGTGACCAGACAGATGAGCAGCAGCCGTGTGGATTCTTATTGGCCTGACAGACGAGTAGGAGCCGTGTGGATACTTAGTGGACCAACAAATGAGAAGCATCCATGTGGATACTTAGTGGCCTGGAAGACGAGCATCAACCGTGTGGATCTTTAGTGACCTGAAAAACAAGTAGAGATTCATCAGGGATGAGTCCCTCAATAGTACGAAACATTATTCACAATAATTGATGAACCTTTCCTACTCTAAAATATACTTGGTGTGAGATGTCCTTACATTGTGGATTTAATTTTTGGTTGCTTTGTGGTATTTCTACTTAGTGGACTGGGGTACCCTACTGAGTACTATTTTACTCACCCCTACATGGGCTTCTCTTGCGCATGTTGTGTCTTGTGCAGACAATGAACATTTCAATGGAGGACTTGGTATCCTTGGAAGAGGTGGGCCCCAATAGGATTAGGTAGATTAGACATACTACTCAGGATTCTTGTAGCTACACTACTCTTTCCATCATGTGGGGTTTTCAATGGATGGCTACCTGAGTCCCTTTGTACTTTCCTATTTTCAGTCTTTTTGTGGAGTTCTTATTCTAGCCCACTTGTTTTCAAATTTACTTATACTCAGCACTTGTTTCATTATACTTGTTTTCCCCTTTGAGTTTGTGGGATGTGGTTGGGCGTGTGTGTGCGTATAGGTACTCTGTCTAATGCCTCCCACTTATAGGTTGATGCCTTCGGCGCAAGTCGCCAAACCCAGGCCTTCAAGAGGCGGTATTGGGGTATGTCACGACATGGGGCTCGGGGGGTGGGTCCTGGAAAAGTGGTATCAGAGGTGGTTGGTTATACCTCAACGACCGAGAGTTTTTTGTTTTTGTTTTTGGGAAACTGTGTTAAATGTTGCGAGTTTGACTTTCCCATTAGGGGAGTCCAGTGTTGGTGCGGAGACCAATGTATCCACACACCAGGACCTTTAATTCTACTTTTTGGCTCAATTTAGGAAAACATTGGTTGAAAAAGTATCTCCTTATGTTATTTTTTATAAGAGTCAACTCACCAGGTATAATATTTTGATCGTGACCCATCTCGATCTATTTCAAGATTCCTCCATGCAGACAACCAGCTAGGCTTTCGATATGTGTTCAGGAGGACCGTCCTCTTAGTGATGAGGCATCTGTTCTGGGACCAGTTTTCAAGATGGACCCACCGGGTGGTGCAATAGTGCTACCACCACGCATTGGTCAGCGTCTACTATTAGTGGTACGGGCAGAGGACATGCATAGACTCTATTGATTTTATGAGTTTCAGAGATAGAGACCTCCTATATTAAGAGGAGAGTTAGATCCTCAAGTCACTGAGGATTAGATCGAGGTGGTGAAATGGGTCTTCTAATTATTGAAGACACCGATTGACTAGATGAAGATATTCGCTGCGATCCTTCTTCACAGATCGGTAGAGAGATGGTGGAGTCTAATGATTCAAAATCATAATGAGGTGATCCTCACCTGGATGGAATTCAAGCGACTTTTCTGGGAGGAGTTCTTCCCCGTGAATTTGCGCTTTGTGTGCATTCAGGAGTTGATTCACCTTTAGCAGGGCAGCATAACAGTAGCTGAGTACTCAATGAGGTTCATCGAGCTTTCTTGCTACTCTACATAAATGGTGCGACACCCTTTCTTCAGGACTCGAGACTTCAAGTAGGGGCTATGCTGGGAGACTAGGGTGTCCGTGTTTTCTCTCAGCATCCCCATGTAGGCTGGAGTGCTGGAGAGAGCTCTACTAGTATAGAGGTTCCTCATAGAGAAGGCACCGATAGTGGGTTCCACCACCGGGTGACAGGTAGCCCAACCATCTGTAGTAGGCATTTTATAGATGGAACAATGATCTAATAGGACTGGATCATCTAGTGGATGACCCCATGACTCAGAATCAATGATTTGAGGCTTCCAAGACTGCAAGAGCTAGTAAATGAGTAGGGTGTGAGAGTCATGCGGTAGGTAGGGACACATGGCTCGTGACTGCCTGACCCGCCATGCAGACGATCGACAGACGGTCAAGGGACCACCAAGACAGTGGTAGAGGTTCAAGAAAGAGGGCCGTAGGGCAGCTGATGTGGTATGGGATTTGGTTGAACATCACGTGTTGGATGATGGTTCGAGGTACTACCGCCACCACCACTAGGTGGTCCACCCCGACCTAAGGGAGCAGGCAGACATGGGGTGAGCTCAACTTGAGGTAGTGGATGCCTATGACCATGACACTCCAGAGTTGATTTGAGGTACAATATGTGTCTTCTCCACCATAGCTTTAGTTCTTATAGACAACGGTCCTAGTCACTCCTTCCTTTCCACGACTCTCGTTCGGAGCTTGGAGATTTCGGTGGAGCCATGGGATCGATACTTATGGATAGAGACTCCTATAGGAAAGGATTCGATGATTACACACTGTGGATAGAAGTGTGATCTTACTCTAGGAGGCAATATCTTTGGATGGGATCTTCTAGTAGCAGTTTTGAGGCCTTACGACGTCATCCTTGGGTATGTACTGTTTATCTATAGTCCATACTCAGATCAACTATTTTAGGCACAAAGTGCAGTGTGTCCATAGATATGGGACCATATTTTCCTTCACTGGTGAGAAGGAAACCCTTGCAGTATAGGCTGGACTTTCTTGGAGGAGGGTGGAACCAATCACTCACCAGTTGGCTAGCCTCACCTTCGGTGTAGTGGATAAGAGGAGTCCAAGATTTCCTATCGTGGTGGGTGAGTATGGGGTTGTTTTTCCAGGGGATGTTTAAAAACCAACTCCTCACAGAGAAGTGTACTTTTTCGTCAACCTATACCCTGGGAAAACACCGATATCCACATTGGAATATCAGATGGCTCCTACGGTGCTTTGCGAGTTGAGGGTACAACTGGAGAAATTACAGGAGAAGGGGTTCGTAACGCCCAACATTTCCCCATGGGTAGCCCCGATGTTGTGTTCCAAGAAGGAAGATGGGATCTAAAGGATATGCGTGGACTTCTGATGCCTGAACTAGGTGAATGTGAAGAACAATTATCCACTGCAAAGGATTGATGACCTCTTTGATCAGTTGAAGGGAACTATGTGGTTCTTGAATCGACCTTAGATCTGGCTATCATCACCTTTGATAACGGGTTGAATATATACCAAATACAACTTTTAAATGCTGATATGACCACTAAGAGTTATTAGTGATGCCCTTCAGTGTGACCAATGACCCAAATTTGTTCATGGGACTCATGAACAAGATCTTTCAACCTTACCCAGATCATTTTGTGGTGGTATTCATTGATGAAATATTAGTGTACTCAATGTTGGAGGAGGAGTATGATACACACCTATAAATAGTCCTAGATACAATCCGAGATCACTAGATTTATGTTAAGATCTTGAAGTGACAATTCTGGATTGAGGAGGTCCACGTTTTGGGACATATTCTCTCAGAGGTTGGAGTTGTAGTGGATCTGGAAATGATAAAGGCAGTTCTTGGTTGGGAGTCACCCAGAATCATGACTGAGGTTCAGAGTTTCTTAGGGTTTTCCAGATACTACCAGAGGTTTGTACCCAAATTTTCCAGAGTAGCATCACCTTTTTCAACTTTGATACAGAAGGGACAACCAATCATGTGGACAGAGAGGTGCCAATAGAGTTTCTGGGAGCTAAGATGGAGACTGACGAGTGTCCCCATCTTGAGACTAACAAAAGAGGGCATTGGGTATTTAAACTTCTGCGATGCATCAGGGAATATACTAGGTTTTGTCCAAATTAAAGAGTGAGAAGTGATCACCAACATCTCATGATAGTTGATGCAGCATGAGAAGAACTATGCTTACCATGACCTAGAGTTAGCAGTAGTAGTCATTGCCTTGAAGATGTGCTGGTACTACTTGATGGGTGAACTATTTACCATCTACTCCAACCATAAGTGTATTAGGTTTATCTTCTCTAAGAAGGACCTGAACTTGAGATAATAGCGACGGATAGAGTTCCTCCAGGACTATGAATTTGAGAGAGTTTATACTCATGGGAAGGGGAACATGGTAGTAGACACTCTTAGTAGGAGGACCGGTTTGCAGCTGCTGAGTGAGGTGATAGATCAGCTAGCTGCGATGCAGATATATTTTGTGGATGAGGATGGAGCCACTTAACTTTAGTCAATGACTGCTACTCCTCTACTCTTACATCAAGTCCGGGAGGAGGTGTTGAGGGAGTTCCACACATCCTCTTTGGCGGTACATCCTGGAGTGTCAAATATGTACTAGTACATCCGACGTCAGTACTGGTGGCTAGAGATGAAGAAAGTAGTGGTTGAGTTTATCTCACGATGCCTCAATTTTCAGCATGTGAAGGCTGAGCATTACGTGCCAGCAGGCTTGGCTTAGCCACTTGAGGTACTAGAGTAGAAATGGGAGAGTATCTCGATGGGCTTTGTGACGGGGTTACCACTCACATCGAGAGGCCATGATTCTATCTTAGTGATAGTTGAACGAATCACCAAGTCAGCTCACTTTCTACCCATCTGGGAGTAGGGAACGATAGAGGTACTAGGATGCCTCTACATCCAAGAGATAGTGTGGCCTCATGGGGTTCCTTCGATGATTGTCTCAGACCGTGATGCACGCTTAACATCCAGGTTGGGGAAGGGATTACATGAGGCGTTTGGGACTCATCTGTGCTTGAGAAAAACTATTTATCCCTAGATGGATGGTCAGATGGAGCAAACCATACATACCCCAGTGGACATGCTTTATTCTTTCATCCTTGATTTTGGTCATAGTTGGGAGTACCACCTTCCATAGGTGGAGTTTCATACAACAACAACTATCACTCCACCATTGGCATGACACCATTCAAGGCCTTGTATGGCTGACCTTGTAGACAACCTCTATGATGGAAAGACCCAGGGGAGTCGACAATCATGGGTCCAATGTTGATATGGACTACCACAAAGAAGGTTAAGATCATCTAGGATCAGATGAGGAGTGCATAGAGTTAGAAGAAGTCTTTTGTAGATAGGAGATGAAGACCCATGGAGTTTGAGGAGGGATACATTGTGTTGCTTTGGGTCTCAACCTGAAGAGGATTGTGTAGATTTTTCCAGCACGGAAAGCTATCTCTAAGGTTCATCAGACCTTTTCAAATCCTAAGAAGAGTTGGAGAGGTGGTGTACCACCTAGATTTTCCCCAACAGATGCACCAGGTGTATGATGTTTTCCACATGTCACAGTTGAGGAGATGCATGCATGATCCATCACATGTCATCAACAGGGGTGAGCTGGACATTGATGATGGAGTGATGTTTGTGGAGTTTCTGGTGGAGATAGAGGATAGACATGAGTAAGTCCTACATGGGTGGTCGATTACTCTAGTGTGAATTCAGTGGCAGCACGTGAATCTCCAGGAGAGAAAATGGGAGTGGGAGGATCAGATTTGTGCTCAGTACCCCCATTTGTTTGATTAGCCCTTGTTTTGGATTTCAGGAATGTAAAGCCCTATGGTGGGGAGAATATAATGTCCTGAAATTTCAATGTAATTGTTTTTAATTTATATGGAAGTATTTCAAGACTACACGCTCTAACAGAACATGATTTTGAGGCCCAGTGAGCTCAGAATAGAATTTTGAACTTTTTTAAGGTACATTCAATAAATGTGAGAGCATGTTTTCTATGGTTTGAACTGGTTCTTGGATCAAAAATTAGAGGTCACCATTGAACTCAGAAATCTGAGATTTTCCAAGAAAGGACTTAACATTGGCTGGCAAGGGCCGAATGGAAAAGTTAATTTTCAGAATTTTCGAGGAAGATAATAAAATAACATAAAAAGTTATTTTATTTCTTTTCTCACCGACAAGAGGCAACACAACGACGTTGTGGTGCAGTGAAGAGGTGCATTAATGGAGCTCATTAATGGATCGTTAACACATAGCGTAATTATGATTTAATGATTTGTAACAGTAATGCTATTTCATAAATGAAATAGTGTAATGACTCAACATCGTAGCATAACAGAAATGCTGCAATGTGTTTTATTTATAATAGTTAATATGTTGGTGGAAAAAGGATTAAACTATGAGGATTCCTTGATGAACCTGTGAAGAATTTACTCCCCAATGAAGAATGATGAATGCCAGCGGACATCATCAACTTCGACATACCTAGAAGAACAAAAAATGTCATTGACCTCTTAGACCCTTGAGGAAAAAGTGCTATAACAATGATCATCAATGATGTAGAGGTTTGATTTTAGTTTTATGATTTTCCCATTCTTTTTCTAAACCACAAAAGTGGATTACCCATGAACAAGTTAATCTGCGGATCATGCATTCTTCTGGGAGGGTGCTGTTCTCGGGTTTTTTCTTTAGGATTAGTTTTATTATTAATAGAAATGTAATCCTGAGCCTCCCTTGCTTTAAACCTCTAAGAGAGAGGCCACAGACAGACACGAACAAGGACCGAGCCCCTCCACATGTGTGCTCATTGTGAACGGATTGTCAAAGATGGCGGCAAGGAGCATCCGAGACCATCGCGGTGACGTTGACACACTATGGAGCCCATAGGCTCAGCTGGATCGAGAAATGGACCAGTAGAGAAACTCTGGTGGCCTGCAGAAGGAACCGTTGGTTCGACTATGGTGGTCGCGGGTAGAGGGAGGCTGTAGGAGGCCACAAAATCATGGAGGCAGCGACCCGTGTCTGGGCGGCCCATGAAACCTAGTGATCCGCGATCGCTCGACCAGGGTGGAGGAGTGACCACGACCCTTCCGCCATATTAAGTGATGGAAGGGGTGCCAGGCGGGCGCCATGTTGATGGTGTAGCCTGCTCCTTACAGTCCACATTTGGACAGTGAGGGGATTTGGCATCGGTTTCCATGTCTCAGGCGCACACCACTAGTCTGCCCCTGGAAGACTGGGTTCCAGCTAGCGAGTCGCGCTCCCAGCCAGTAGGTCAGGGCAGACTGATGCCGGTGGGATGGACCCATTCCTAGTAGGACATACCGACGTCAGTAGATCAGAACCGCGCCCTTCGGTTCAGGCTGGATGATATCGGGTTGCTGGGTGACCTGGTGGGCTTGACCCTCGGCCAAACTAGGCTGGTTCTAGGACCAAACCAGGCCCGAATCATGTTAGGTCAGGTCATCCAAATCAAACCGGGGTATGTGGGTCCCCTGGGATGGGTTGGTCTATTTGTTCCAACTGGATCGGACCAGGCCTAGACACAGTTGACCCTTTTTTACTAAAATTCCCATATATTATAGTCCGGGTGCATGTTCGACACGCCTTCTATTGCGTTGGAACCCTTTCAAAAAGACGATCCTTTGGGTTATTCTATGTGGGGGTTTGTGATGGTTGAGGTACAACTGATGATTCTAACAACAACCGTGTGGATCCTTATTGGGCCAAAAGACAAGTAATAGGCATGTGGATCCTTAGTGTCCCAGTAGATGAGTATGAGACATGTGGATCCTTAGTGTCCCGACAGACTAGAAACAACCGTGTGGATCCTTAGTGGCCCAGTAGGTGAGCAATAGTTGTGTGGATTGTTAGTGGCCCGACAGATGAGTAGCGGTTCATCAGGGATGAGTCCCTCAATAGTACGAAACCTTATTCACAATAACCGATGAATCTTTTCTACTCTAAAATAAACCTAGTGTGATCTGTCCTTACTTTGTGTCTTTGATTTGTGGTTGCTTTTTGGTATTTCTCTATAGTGGACCGAGGTCCCCTACTGAGTACTGTGTTTCTCACCCATACACGAGCTTCGCCCACACATGTTGTGTCTTGTGTAGACGATGAACATTTCGATGGAGGACTTGGTGGCGTAGGAGCAGGAAGTTCCCAATAGGATTAGGCGGACAATACACCCTACTTTGGTTTCCAGTATCTACACTACTCTTACCATTAGGTGGGGTTTTTAGCGAATGGATACCTGAGTCCCTTTGTAATTTCTTGTTTTCAGTCTTTTTGTTGGGTTTGTATTCTAACCCACTTGTTTTAAATTGTACTTGTACTCAACACTTGTTCCAGTATACTTATTTTCCCCTTTCAGTTTATGGGATGTGGTTGGGTGTGTGTGTCTGGATAGTTACTCAGGCAAATACCTCCCACTTGCAGGTTGACACCTTCAGTGCTAGTTTCTAACCCCTAGCCTTTAAGAGGTGGGCTTGGGGTATGTCATGACACAGACACTGGGAGATGGGCCGTGACATATTACCCCTAGATTCATATGTGACAAAACAATTTCCACTTGTAGTATCTATACAGGGATTTATTTCTATGCAAACCACATAATCTCTACCATTCCAAGAACTTTATGTTAAATCATATAATTAGACATATCAATAGAGTTATTCAAAGTGTTATGTTAAATAATATATATTTTCCTAAATCAACTTCCTAAGGTTTCTACTAAACATCCTCTGATACTAACTGTAACACTATAACACTAATATCCTTGATCCAGTGGTAATTTTAATAAATTAGAGAAAAAATAAAATGGATCACATCCCAAAGGTTCAAATAGTTTAGTATTATTGAGAGAGTAGATACAAACATTATTCTCACATTACATCTAAAAAAATTAAATTTAATATAATAATTATTATGATAATTTTATTATTTATTCTTGTAAATCTCTGAATTCATTCATAAATATATTCTTGGTATCATTTTTAAAAGAAAATATAATAAAGTGTGAGCTCAGATTCTCAGTAAGGGAAAGTGTACAATAGATGATATCATAAACTAAATAAAAAATGAATAATATGGCCATGATAAACAATAATCAAATATACTATATAAATAATACCATAAAACGAGGTCTAAATCCATTGAAAATATAGAAACATAAATAATCATTTGGATAAGAATAACTAGTTTCATAATTATGGAATGTATAATGGAAGACATCATAATATTACCATTGTGGCCTTGTTATAAGAAAATACACATAAACAGGCAAGGCATATATAAAATACCCAAAATAGTTTGTCACATGATACCTACTAATGCATTTATGGGCTATAGAGGGACACAATTCTCTTTTACTAACTCCAATTCATTCGTTATATGAAAGGGGTAAAAGTAATCAATGAAAACATTCATATTATAAATCTAGAATACAAAATGATAATATTTATCAAAATTTGTAAAAATAATCATAATCTATCTCGAGTAATATGGAGAATGGTATTAATAGAGTACATCCCCTTTAAATTATAACATTCCTAAAATAATGTTTACTGAGATAAAAATAATTTAAAAATATCACTGGAATATTTCTTGAGGAAAATTCCCTTTTCATTTTGAAATCACTTATTCAGAATCTAAAAAATTAAAAAATATTATGAAGAAAAACTATTTTAAAATAATGTTTAATTCTTTTAAAGGAAATTTATAAGCATTTATTGGTCATGATTTTATGAAATTCCATTCATTCTGGGCATGTGAAAACAAATATTCCTTTTAAATTTTCAATAAGAAATAAAAAATTACCTCGTTCAGAAAATAAAAAAAATACTTTATTGAATTTTTTTATAGAAATTAACACATGGGTAAAAATGACTTTAAAAAATCATAGTATAATATTAAAAACATTCATATATACATTTTAATGAAAATATAGACATGGGGGAAAAGGATTTCTAACTAAATAGAAAACAAAGTTAGTTTTCCTTAAAAAATATTCTTTTGGTCACTTAAGTTCCTAAAAGTGGAAAATGAGAGGATAAATTATATTTTATAGAAATAAAAAAAGTATACATAAATAAATTCTATTTCAGATAGAATTATCATATAATTTCTCTAATGGAGACTTAAAAAAACAATCCTGGATAATGATGAGATTGTGAAATAAACCCTTACCACTGGTCCAATATGCATTGTAAGTTCTTCTAGCCTCATGTATAATAAATTTCAATTTATTATAATTCTAAAACAGAACTATATAAGTGTTTATAATTTCATACATGATCGAATTATAACATTTCAATTCCTATTTATCAGTAATTATTCATTAAATTTATCATTTTTGAGTGTTAACTATTTTGTTTTTCCTGTAATGTTTGGTTTCCTAGTTTCAATACCTTCATGTCACTCAGGTATTAATCATATAAAAGATTTTAATAATGATATAAAGATCATTTATATTCCTTATACTCATATTTTTAATCATACTTGAAATACATACATGAAAAATGAATCACATCGCTTTGTGGAGGTGGTAGTCCACACGTACAGACAAGCATTGTTATCATTTTTAAGGAGTTAAAGGGTAAAAAGGTAGATGAGATATTATTATTCAAAGAGAATAATTATTTCATAAATATATTATAAAAAAATTAGATATATTTTTATTAAAATATATTTAACGTGGTGATAAAAAACTAATTACACCGTTAAGTGGAGACGGTAAGCAGTAGATACGCACGAGTGAAGCTTTTGCTTGTTGTAGGATGGAAAAGAGATGGAAAATGGTTATAAAATACCCATTAAACATCTAAATATATTTTCTTTATTATTTATTTATTATTTTATGGTGGTTATAATATATTTATAGTAAGTTTAGGATGAAATATATTTTAATGAGTCTGTAAATATGATTACCTCTTCTTCAAAAGAGCTCATTTAGATCTTCTATTAAGGGCCAATGGGTTTGTATTTTTGGAAGAAAATAAAATCCATAAATTGAATACATATTTTTAGATAATTTTTTGATAGGGTTTGGTTATACTAAGAGGCTCTAGGTGGTGTACATAAGAGAGGATATGTGGTGCCTTTTTATAGTGAACGAAAGGACACACATGAAATTAATAAAAATATTTAAATACAATAAAATATTTTTCATGTGAAACTAGTACAATGTGGGAATAATTTTAAATATAATATAGTGTAAGGTTAAAATATCTTCAAAAAGTAATTTTTTATAGGTTGAAGTTTCATTTTAAACTTTGTCTTTTGGTTTAACCTCTTTAGTACACAATTTTACCCATAACCGTTATAGTGAAACTTTTAGTCTTAAAGGGTTATAATTTTACTTATAAGGTAATAATTTTTGCATAAATGGATATGGTATGAAATTTTAGACCATTTATGATCCTACTTGTAATATTTATAGTTTTATGTTTTTTAAATAATTTAATAAAATATTATTTTTCATAAAATATCAGTAATGTCATTTTTGATATTATTCATTTAATATGACTTTAAAGACTTCAAGATAAATATGAAATTAAAATATAGACTATCAAAACATCCATAATATATAATATATATCTAAAAAAATCATTGAATACAACCATTCAATCAAATTTAATTACTTTTAATATTTTCAATCCATTTATTTTATTTTTCTATTAATTGATTAAATATTGTGTTGGCAATGCGTAAGAATTTAAGGAGATCATTTCACCACTAAAAATTATATATTAATTTACATGAAAAAAAAATTTATATTTAAAATAATAATTTATAACTGAACAAAAGTTGTTTTCTTCCCTATCACTAAATATTATAGATATTAAAAGGAAAGAAAGTGACATTTTTGACTTTATCTTTTACATAAATATTATAATGGTAAAAATAAAATAAATATGCCAAAACGTTTCCATCTTTTTAATACATGGATGGAAATGGCTGAGGTAAAATCATCCATTAAGAGAAATGTAAGTTTTAGGGTTATTTTTTCATCCTTATCATATTATTTTTAACCTTAATTACCCGATTTACCCTTACCACAGTAACCATTATTTACTATGGTTACTATTAATAATGAAAAAAATAAAAGGAAACAATTTATAAATTTTGGACCTAATTATTTCAAATATAGAATAAATTTTTAAATATTCAATTTATATAAGTGAAAAAATTAGTTTAATATTAAAACACAAAACGCAATGAAAAATAAATTTTTAGAGAAATTTATTTTCATGTATAAAAACGTTTTTATATAGCATTAAACCATAAAATTGATTCAAATAAAATTAATTTGATTATTCATAATATAATATAACTAATTTTAATTTTAATCTACTTTAAAATAAAATATAACCTTTTAAGTTCTCGCGATAAAAATATAGTTTTCAGTAAAAAGTAGTATTTTTCAGTAATCCCAAAATTTCACCCTAATTTAATTTTGATATGATGATTTTAAAAATGATATTAACTTATGAAAATTAAATTTATAATATTTAATAATTTAGGTATTAATTATTTAATAAAACTATGTGTATTTTTCTACTTTTTATTTAAAATAAAATCTTACTATAATTCAAGCTTATGTGTTACAGGGAATCCATATCCCACTCCAAAACCTTTACCAAAATGTCAATACTTAGGGGATACACATCCCATCCCAGACCCCTTAATAAAATATCTTCACTTGTAAGATCCACAGATCACCTTATAAAAGTTTTCTAATATCACTCATGGGACTACATTTTCACATAGAACCTTATTAAAATATCTCAGTTTAAGAATTATCTATTATTATTCTTTTCATAAATTATTTACAAGATAATTCATAAAATTTTACAAGTTTAACATTTTAGGTTTCAACTCTTGAGGGTCCCTCACCCATACCAAGTCTCAACCCATACTCAACTAGTTTTACCACTCTGATATCCCATATTTACTACATATCATAATCCAAGGAAACGTCCTTAAGAATATACATTCAGCCCATTAAGTCATGGTTTTACTTAAGGAACACCTCAAGCTACCTCAAAAATTCCCCATTTAAAAAATTATAGTTACACCTCACTTGGTGGCCAAATATTTACAATCTACATTTATTATTAGAAATCTCTTGGTCTATATAATGTGATTATCATAGGGAAAATAATAATATAACATTTAAATTACATGTAGGTTAAATATACATTAGGTTGGAATGACCGCACATCATATGAATAAATAAAATGAGAATAAAATCTTGGTATATATTTGGGACAACCTATTGTAAACTAGATCTATTTATTTTAATCAATGATTGACCATTATTTCAAAGGCTTTTCCAAGCCGAACTGGCCACCACCCATCAAAATGGGTCACTTAATTTATCAGTAATCATCTATATTAATTATAAAACAATTATAATTAATTTAAATATTAAGAAAATATTAATTTTATAATTAATACTTATGAAAAAATCAATGGATTTCTTACAGGTAAATTTTAAATGGATTAAACCTTGAGAAAAGGGGTGAATTCCACCCATAATATCCACTCTAACCTGTAACATAAAAAATCCAAAATTTCATATTTAAACTTATCCATAAATTTGGTATAAACTAAAGAAAATACATAAATAAATTAAAAAAAATGATATACCTGAATTAATTCACAAGAAAACTAGTGAATTCATCCATCTGAGACCCCCTTTAGCTAAGACACACTGATTTCCCCTTCATATAAAGATGATTTTCTCTTGATTTATTGGAATCATTACTAAAACTTATCCCAAAGAAACCAAAATATATGGCTATAAATGGGGGAAAAGAACTGAAGAAGAATAAGAGAATCATACACTAAATGATTAAGAACCAATTTAAAATTATCATGGACTAGGATAATAAAAATGGAGAAGTGTTTGGGAAGTGTAACTCAACCTCTCCATATCTTCTAATCCAAGAAATGAAGAATCTTGATGGGGTTATATAATTTTTTTTATCTAAAAAACCATACTACCCTTTAATCTATAATTTAAACCATTTATAAATATTTGATAAATATAGACAATGTTCATCAAAATAAATTTTTTAAAAACATTGGGACTCTTATTTATCCCCCCTAGACAACCCTTACACCTCAATAAAAAAAATTATATAAGTCTGGGACCCTTACACATGGGAGTGCCTTGTGCATCTATGGAGATGACCCTCATGTTTAAAACATAGTTATGAAATAACCCTTATGTATTGGAGAAAAAACTCTCACATATCACCTTTATTCATAGGAAATACCCTTTCGTATCAGAGAAATGTATCTTATGTTTCATAGGAAACACCCAAATGTTCATAAAATTTTACATAATAGGGTACTTAAAGTTACCCTTTTGTATCACACATGGTTAATATTTTGAATTTCTTTTCCAAAAGAGTTTCTCTTACACATACATGGAAACTATATAATGAATCTTAAATATCATTTGGGTTACACTTACATATGGATACACTAGAATTGATAATTATCCATTTATCTAACTCTATGAAAAATGAATCTTACATATTAGAGGGTTACAATTACATACCAAATAGTTACTCTTATGCATGAAGAGTTCACACTTCTATATCACAGGGCTTCCAAAACTTATATATTTCCACACAAAATGACGAGTCTTACATATCAGTTACACATACATAAGAGTAACATTTAGAATATATGTTTTCTAGGACATATCCATTTACCCAAAAAACTACACATGGTGATTCTTATGTATTAGACATAAAATTTTTATCCAACTCCACAATTAATATTATGTTGGAATACTTTTACATATTAATGTTTTCCAAATTTAAAGAAAAATTTTGAAACTCTAAAATATTCCAAGAATCCTCCCAAAACATCTCCAAGCCTCTCCATATAACTATAATTGATATAATCCACTCTACATATTTTAAAAACACCTAAAATAACTTAATTAATTTTTTAAACCTACCTTAAACATTCTAGACCAATTCTAATGGAATTTGGAATAAAATATTCATCATAACTTATCTAAATCTTAAAAGATGATGATTTCAAAATTTCCAAAAATAATACTAAATCCACTTTTCTCCTTAAAGAAACACCTATTCCAGTACCCACATTTAAAAATTATTCATCTTAAGGACACCTTGAACTTGATCCAACACTCTCTCTACCACCTAAGTCACCTACCAATCCTTTGATAACATCAAAAAACATCTCTAAAAGATGTTCTAACTCTCAGATTCCTTATCTGAATCATAATTATAAAAACATTCCATGCCCCAAGACCAAAAATTCAAAATTCAAATATTCTTAACGAACCTGTAACAATGAAGATTATTAAATTTAAGGGTACCCAATAAAACTAAATGATACCACCCTTGTATATTTCATAAAATATTTACCAAACATTGATATTAAGTGGGTAAATAATGTGTTGACTTGTTCAACTAGCCAACAATGAAAAAAAGTCTCAACCCTTTAATGATCATGAAATCATAGTTAGAAAAATCAATGAAAATACTATACCACATCCACTCTATAAGCTTAAATGGTTGTTTCAATCCTATATAAATACAACGATCGATAGTTACCTTCTGATAATTGGGGCACTATGATACAATCTTTAGAACACTTTGATACATACTTGACACCAGAATTTGTGTTTGAGATCTTGGTATATATTTTTCATGCTAGGATGTAGCACCAATTGGGATGTGTGTAACTACCTCAATACCTCCCCACACATCAGTATAGAAACAACGTTTCACCTCTCAAATGGGATGCAATGATCTCTATATTCATAGAATCCATTCGGATCCTCGTTGGAGAAGATTTTTTGTCACAAAATCTCAAAATAAACATATCCAAGATGAGAATACTTCACATAGTGTATAATTATAGGGGGAAAACCATAAAATAAAGGTAATAAATGGATCCTTCTACCATATTATCTATAAAAATTAATCTAACTTCTTGTAAAATCCTTCTATCTCTTGTCCTTGGGATAACCCAGTAAGGATATTTTCCACCACATTTCCCTTTCATTGGGGATAAAATATTTCAAAGTCGTAGTTCTATAAGAACTCGTTCAATTATCTCTACCTCACATTAATAACCCTCTATGAAAATATATAATGGAGACTCTTATGATCCATGAAGACAAAAAATTACTCACTTATAAGATTGTGTCTCCATATCTTTAAGGAAAACACTATTGATGTAAGATCCATGTCATGGGTTTCATAATTATACTCATGTTTTCTTAACTAACTAGAAAAACAACTAATTATAGATTGTCTCTGTATCATCAATCAACAATGACAAATCTTGGAAGAATCACATTACACCTCATACTATAATCTTTCCTCAGGAAACTAAAAAATTGGGGTACTAGTCTAACTCTTCTTTAACTCCTTCAAATAACTAATTCGTAGTATAGATAAGTGTTTACCCATTTTGGGTATGATATTTCATAGGGGGTATAATATAGTAGAAGTATGATATAAATATTTTGTAGTATCCCACCGACCCAAGGAAACTACATACCTTAAAAACTTCCTTGGTTGGATCTGAATCCATCAAAACGTTAACCTTCGTAGGATCAACAAAACATATTATCTCTAGAATGATGTACCCTTTGAAATGGACTAGTCAAATCTAGAACTTACACTTAGAGAGATTTTAATTCCCACAATTCTCAAAAATTAATTCTATGAAAATGTATATATGGATGAGATGTCTAATTTATGAGTCCCATGAATAGTTCAAGGCATTCATTATATCGAACGACATCACTAAAAACTCATAATGACCATAGAAACACCTAACAATTGTATTTAATTTATCCTACTCATGAACCCCAAGACGGTGATAACCAGAACTGGGATCAATATTCAAGAACCACTTTAGTTATTTTAGCTGGTTGAAGAGATCATTTATTCTCAAAAGAAATATTTATTCTTGACTATCACCCAATTCAAGTAGTGGTAGTCACCAAAAGCATCAAATTTACATCTTTATTCTTAGAGAAAAAAAATATTATCTACCTATGGGATACAATGGGTCTGATGAAATGATTCTCTAAAAGGCCCTATAATAAAACCTTAAACTTACTGAGTTCAATAAGTCCATATGATATGATATAAAATATATTTATGTGGTCTGTGTTTAAAATTTGATACTAAAATCATTTCTTGATAAAGGGGAAAGTAATGGACTTCCTCTATTTAGATTTTCATATAATCCTTTATCACTCTAGGTACTTCCCCTTTCTAATTTTAGTAGTATGCAAAGTTAAATGATGCAACTAAATAGTAATCAATTGTAATATCCTGAAGGTTGGACCTACTTATCCCATCATATGGTCCCATTAACCAGTGAAGGTGAAGTATAACTCATTTTCATAATGAAATATAACCCTACATATTTAGTAATATTTAAAATCCTAGGATTTTGATTACCGGTCCATGTTTAGAATGATCTCAAAAGGTCTCATCTTTTCCATGGTCAAATCCCAAGAAAATATCTCCTTGCTAAAAGTAATCTCACACTGATGGAAAATGTGAGTAAGAGGATGAACATTTATGATATGAGTATTTAGACAAAGATTCTAGTATAAGGGTTCTACTATAATCTCTATCTCACAAATTAAGGATGTGGTAATAAATGAATGACTCACGATATCAATGAGTGTGACTCCCAAAGTAGAGAAAATATAAATTATACCTTGAACCATATAAAGCACAAACTACTTGAATCTATCACTCACTAGTATATCACCTCTTCCTTAACATCCTATACCCTATTGCACCTGAGGTAATATTGTAGGTGGTGGTGGGAGTGGATCAAAGCATCATTGACCCCTAGTTTCTCAAGAACCACCAGCTCCTCTTCAACTGTTGCTTTTATGAGGGGAACCCTGAATAACTTTGGGAAGTCTCAGGTCTCTAAAATTTCACCATCAAAGAGTTCCATCAAGGAGTCCTCCTTGAATATCCTTCCTTACTACCTAGCAGGTCAAACGTGAGCTTGGTGTCCTTCACCCCAATAAGAAAAATAAGACCGACCTTTGGGCTGGGTAAAACCAACATGAGAACCCCTTATCTACTGGCTATTGTGGTTAGTTTTGAGAAGGTTCTTCTATTCAACAACACAATACAATCATATGTCACTATATGGATACTGTTAATGAATCTAATCTAAAAAATAATTACCTAAATTTATCATTTGGATACCAGTCTCCCAAACAAATCTTGATCACCAAATCATGCTATAAAGAACCAACATATATGAGAATACACATGGGTATGATACCAGATTGAATCTCTCTCCTAAAGTCTTAATAAACCTTTTAATCTCAAAGTTAACCATCCTTGATCATATCTTAAGAGAACAACTTAAGGCTTATGAACATTTTAGTGTAATTAGACACTATAATGTTTCTATACTAGAGGTTTGATATATCCTAGGCTTAAAATATTATCATAATCACTATATTGTACTTCTCTATAAATAAGAACTCAAACTACATGCATGGAAGAGTAGCCTCATCACGATTCAATGAAATTAGTTTCCTCCAATGATCTATTGTTACTTATATAATATTTTTTCTTAAGAACCACTATCAAGACAGTGTGTGTCATGACCATATAGAAAATAAGTTAAAGTGACTTCAAATAATACTTTTCTTCTTAAGTATCAAGATCAACTTGAATTATAGAATTCATTTGTCTCTATAATTCATAATTCTCACTCAGTTTATGAGAAGTATTACCTTACTATATAGGAAATACTATATATAATGGGGTGGGTCTACGATCTAATCAACTAGAGGGGATCGACTCTCTACTCCACCAATATGAGAGACAAATTCCAATCCGGTCATTGTAATGCAGAATCATCAAAAAATTGGTTAGTGACTGGAGGCTGTATTTTTGGAATATGTACAATAGAATCCTTCCATTACATCTGATCTTTAGCATCTCGACCCAAAATCCACTGAGAGGTCCCCTGAGCTGGTTGGGCATATGAAATCAAGCACGCCTCCTTGTACACCAGAGTCAACTGCCTAGTTGTGAGGGTTGAGGATGGTATGGTGGGAAGACTATATCATTTTGAATAGAGTAATCCATAATGGAAAATAATAAATGGATACAGTGAAAAAAAACATAATTATCAACAGAATAATAAATCATCCAGATAAGTAAATAGAGGGAAGCTGGATCATAAATAGATACAAAAATGATAATGATCATATCATGTAGCTACACAAAAATGAATTACATGGGATACATGGGAATCATAGATAGACAACATTCTAAACAAAATAAAAAAGAACCAATGTAACGCCCCGACCCCAGCTACCCAGAGTCGGTGCATTACTTCGTAACATTGGCATGATCACAAGAAGATCAAATCTCGAAAGACCGATTGGTTTAGTAGCCTTGGAAACACTAGATATAATCATAAAGTTTTACATTACATTTCAAAGTGAAAAACTACTACAACAACAAAGTCTTCATATCCACACTATTAACCCTCATAATATCCCTGCAAGTCATTCATAATTTACTTCTTCACTACCTGGGAAAAATAAAACATAGAAAAGGGGTGAGCTCAAATGCCCAGTAAGGATAACAATATAGCGAAACATTCAAAATAAGCATAAACATTTAAGGCAATGAATTACTAAAACAAAAGCCTTTTAAAATTGAACTTCAACATAGTATGGCAAAAGTAAAATGAAATAATGCCATTTACTTGTTCACATGGATATTCTACTAATCGAATAATCACATGCAATATCAATAACCACTTTCATAATGTTGGAATGCATAATGCCAGACTATCATAACCACATAGCCAAGGCCTCGTTCCAAGACTACAAATAAGATTTTGTCAAGGCCTTGTGCCAAGACACTAGTTTGTCTCATGAGACCTACCGATAAATTTTTTTTAGAAGATACTTACATTTAAAATTGCTAAAATACACTCCAGTGTTTTTCTGAAAACATTATGCAAGCTTCTAAAAACAAAATAACTAATTCTGAGACTGCTCGACTAATTACAGGCCATGATGGGTCCACTCCCAATCCCTTCCTGTCTACCAAACTCGAGAGTCAGGTTTTTTGAAAACATTTTTAAGCTTGCGTTAAATACGTATACATTTGCACTGGATTTTCATATATTTGAGAGAAATATATATTTTTTTGAAATCATTTAAAAATCACATAATTATAAAAGAAAACCTTTATTTTGAAAATATCCATACAATTGTGTAAGGGAAGCTTCAAAGTTATAATAATGGAAGAGAATAACCGCACCTTCCATATAAGTTAAAAAAACATTCTTAACTAAATTTTGTCGAAAAGGTTAAAAAGCACCTTGTTTGGAAAACGACTGAAAGATTCCTTTATAAACCTCTTATAAAAATTCAAAAAAGGGTACAAATGACTTTAAACCATATTCTTGTAAATAGTAAAAATGTTTTGAAATACATTTTGAAGAAACATGGATGTGGATGATAAAGAAATCCCAGTAGATTATTACGTATAAACAACCTCGGATAATGAAGAGATTGTGAAATAACCCTTACCTTGTACTTTTCCTTGGTTGGGGTAGGTTAACCTCCTGTATAATGGTGAAATAATTGTTATTAAATTATACAAGAATCATATACATTAATATGATATCATATATGATCTTTTAATATTGATTTGATAATAAAATCTTAGTATTATCGTTGTTTCGGGTGTGAACTTACTTGTTTTCTTTTGTATGTTTTGTTACGTAAGACATGTTTGTAAAGGATAAGTTGTATATTATTCAAATCCAGAATGGTATCAAGTCCTTAAACATCATTTTTAAATCATCAAATGATAATTATACTTGAATGGATACGATGGAGAATGAATCTCATCGCGTTCGTGGAGACGGTAGTCCGTACGTACGCACGAACGCTACTTCCATTTAATTTTTATTTTAAAATAATCAAATACAGATGATACATAGGTATATTACTATTGAAGTATAATATAATATTTTATACATGTTACTTAAGTTCATTAACACCATCCTTTATACGTTCCATGTGTGGTATGAACGAGTCATATCATAAGGGGGCGGTAGTCCGCACTTCCTCAAATGAAATTATCGTATGTATATACAACATGAAACGAATAATGGTATGAAATAAAATGGAATTACAGAAGATTATATATAAAATATATATCATTAATATCATATTTAATTACAGTGCCATCATAATGGCCACCATGAGAGGCGGTAAGATGTATTTGAACAATCATCGTTTCGTGAGGCGTTAGTTTTCCATCCACAGAAACATTATGTTCATCATCCATTAGATGGAGTTGTGTGTATGTGTAGTTTGAATCCTTCTTATAACAACATACTAGTATATTGAGGATACTGGTGTTGTTACAAAAGAAAGGAAATAAAAAGAGTTTGGGTGTTGAAGAAGCAAAATAAATGAAAATAATTTAAGAGAAATCGTTACCTTTAATTTAGGTAACTCACTTTGGTTGGAACCAAAGGACTTCTTGAAATGCTTTCTGCCTAAGGGGAAGCTTCAAGGAGGAGGAGAGGGATGTGGGGAGCTTAGTTGGGCAGAGTTTTGACGAGCCAAGTGGCTTGAGAAGTGTGAGGAATGAGTAGAAGTGGTCTCCTTTTATAAGGGAGAGGAGGGGCTCTTTAGGAAAGAGTGAAAGTATTACTTTATAATATAATTATATTTGGTTTATAATGGTCCAAAAATCATTGAGGTCGAAGATACGATGACTCATATTCTAAATAACATCAACCAATAAGAATTGGACAGGTTTTAGATAATATTTTAATCATTATAATCTTATTTATTTAAATGATTTATTAATGAGGTAAACATTGCATCATTATTGTGTCATTAATAATTTAACTTATTTGATGTCTAAAAATTATAAATAAAATATCATAATTTAGGAAATCTTTTTAGATTTCTAATGAATATTTATAATCGAAAATCAAACATGTATAACCCTATGTAAAAATTGTTCTTCTAAAAGATGTAAGCTTATGCCATTTTTATTTTTATTTTAACTTTATTAATATAATGCGTCCCTACCACATACAAGTGGCTCCAAGGGGTCCCCAAATTGACCCAAGGATGCTCATGGTCGGGTATGTGTCCACCAATAAGGTTAGGACACGTTTTAGGGTAATTTTGTATTATTATAATATTATTTTTTAACCCTTATTTACCGGATTTACCCTTTAACCATGGTAAATAAAATATTTACCGCAGTAATTATTCAAAATGTGTAAAAATAAAAGTTACCTATTTACACAATTTGAACATCCTGATTCCAAATATGGAATCCATTTTTCTAAATTCAAAACACAGAAGTGGCGGAAATTAATTTAAAATTAATTCCCGCTGTCAAAACAAAAAGCGTGTTTTTAAGAGATAATAACTATCAAAAGATTGACACTTGTTTATGTTCGGTTTAATTGTAAAATTATGTCCAATGATAAAAATTAAATTGAATGGTAAAAATATATTCTAAATATACTTTAAAACCACTCAAATTCATAATTTATCACTATTAATTATTTTGATTAAAAAAGTTGTTTTTAATTAAAATTTAGTAATTTTCACTATTCATCAAAATATAAAAGTTATCCGAAAAGTACCAAAATTTCACCCTAGGCTAATTTCGATATTCTGAATCCAAAAATGAAGTCCATTTTGAAATATAAAATATATATGATTTCAAAAAGTAGGTATTACTATTCACAACGGCTAGTTTAATTAGTTGTGGTGTGTGTTAGAACTCGAGGTTGCGTACAACACACGCTATCGCATTATTCGAAGGGAAACGTACCGTGGAAGCTTGGGATGTTTCATTTTTTGATGTCTCCATTTAGTCAAAAAGTTTAAAATATTGTATTTAAAAATGATTCACTATCAACAGTTGATAAAAGTGCAATACTGAAAATGAATCTGTTCTTGCATTATGACTAAGAAACTCATAATATGGATTCTAAAATTATAAGGATTATATAAAGTTTAAAATTTAGTTAACACTATTCATAACCTATTTTGAACAGCTTGTTTGGTAAGTCATGGTGCGATTGAACTTGGTGTTGCGTGTAGTGAAAGTTATTGAATTATTTTGAAGAAATAACACACTATAAAATCTTGGGGTGTTACATTCTCCCCTCCTTCAATAAATTGCGTCCTCGCAATTTGAAATTGTTCTTCAAAAATAAAAGGTTGAAAATAGAAAATATATTTGTGGGAAAACCCACATCGGAAATTGGGTTACTAAAATTTAGTCTTAATATGAGGAAAAGAGAAATCAAAGGGTCACCACCAAATTATGATCTCGATTAGGAGAACATTGGTGGCAATTAGAGACATATAATCGGAGGAAAAACGTAAATATTTATAGGTAGTGATTGAGGTCATCAATCACAAACAAGTGTATAATTGAGGTCCTTAAATTCATCAATCTATGATGATTTGAAATACCATCGGTTCAACAAAACATAGGGTATTAGGATAACACATTTTTGACGTTTCAAAATATCTTAGTTGAAATCCCACATCGAAAAATGAATTAATGAGGCCTCTTTTTTAAAATAAAGAGTGGAAAGTATAAAGATTACTGAAAATAACACATACTAGGGTTCCATGTAGGAAAATATGGATATGGAAGAGAAATCTAACCATCAATTATATGATGGAGAGTGGTAGAGAACATGGCTATGAAAAGGACAACAATCCCAAAGCCATAAATTAGTGATGATTTAAGGTACCATCTAGGACAACATTTTTGTTCTAAGTTCCTTTTATTAATGTTGAGGAATTTATTTATGAGATTGGCTAAGATCATAAGGAGATATACTTACTTTATAATTAGAGTTTTATTCATTAATAAATTTCTACCACAAACTCATCTTTCACTCTAAAAGATAATAGAATGTAAAAAAAAATTCTATTTATACTATTCGTACAGGGTTCCAAAATAAATGAATTTATAATTCATCTACCAGATCTTTTAAAAAAAACTACATTATTTAATCTAGGACATCTCGTGGGCCAGTGGTAGGTGATACACCCTTGTCGCCCTTCGGTTGCGGGTTCAAGTCTCGCAGCCTTGCCGGACGCGACGGGTTGCCGCCCGACCTCCGGGTTGTCCTTTTATGGAAATCCAAAATAATCCAAACTAGAACTATCCAAAATACTTCTATCCAAACTCACAATAAAAAATTTATAAGTAAGGTAAACATAATGTAGAACCTTTTTACCCCGTAATAGCATATGAATACCTTCATCATGTATTCTTTTAATACACTGAAACATCCTGAATTACCATATTCCTTATTGATTACATTCATGCTCCCTTATTCCATATAGAAATCTGGATATACTTCATTAATCCAAAAATGTTTTAAACCCCAACAATAATGGAATATACAGATCATTAATCAGTTCCAAGGTAGTCAAGAATATCCAATATAATTTATCCAAAACAATCATGTATTATTCCAAAATTACTAACTCGGTATCAGAACTATATTATGGTTTATCATTCTCTCAACCATATATTTTCCAAAAATTTATCCTGCTATTGAGTCACTTTTCTTTGTTCCACACAATCTCAAGTCCTTAATGAAATAGTACTGCAGTACAATCCTTATATACTCCATAATTATTATAACAAGTACATTGTTGATACAACACTCAATTGACATAATCAACATAAGAACTCTAATCATTCCTCTTCATCTGTGGTAGTATCATAACTTGATTATTATCCAATAGCATCATTTGGACATATTCTGATGACTGGGACATAGGTTCGCATAGTGTCCAAACTCCTTGCAAATGAAGCATTGTACATTTGAAACCATTTTCTTACCCTTGCAGTCACGTACTTTGTGCCCTTTTCCTCTACACTTATAACAAACTCCCATTCCTTTCAGGCAAGTTCCAGGGTGTTTCTTTCCACAGTTACCACATATGGGAAAATTCTTCTTTTCCCTCTTCCCTTTATCCATATTTCTCTCTTCCATCCTTTTCTTCTCTTGCTTCCCTTCAAAGCCATATGACTCAGTAAACTCTTTACTTATCTTATCAACACATGATATTATTTCTTCATATGATGATAATACATGGGAGACTATTTCTCTTATCAATTATAGCTTAAGACCATGAAAGATATGACCCTTCCTTCTCTTTGGATCATGTGCATTTCTGGAGTTCTCATTCCTTCTACTGGGCGGCATTTCTAAACAATGGAATACACTAGATCAGTTTATGAATCAAAATACATAATCCCATACTTATAAAACACTTAACATAAATTGAACTATTTATGGATATAATCCATAATCATAAAAATGTTTTCTTTGAGGAAGTATATACTCATAAACCCTTCATAATGATTTGTAAAGAAAATGAGAGTTATCCTAAGCATATCCCCCGGGAGTGTCGTAACCAAGAGTGCAGCAAGGCCCGTTGTCGTGCACCAGTTCCCGTTCGAGTCTAGCTCAAAGTGGTGTTTTCAGATTTTACCCCTAGGTACATCTGTGCCAGAGCCGCCTCTACCTGCTCGTATCCAGACAGGGATGTATTGCTTGGAAAACTCACAAAATCTCTACAATACCAAAATTCTAGGAAGTTCTTCTATACTAATCCTCAAAGTTCATCTTAGGTCTACGTGCTCTAATCAGAGTTTATCTAAATCTAGCTTCCAAGGTTTGTACTAAACTTCCTCTGATACCAACTGTAACGCCCCGACCCCAGCTACCCAGAGTCGGTGCATTACTTCGTAACATTGGCATGATCACAAGAAGATCAAATCTCGAAAGACCGATTGGTTTAGTAGCCTTGGAAACACTAGATATAATCATAAAGTTTTACATTACATTTCAAAGTGAAAAACTAATACAACAACAAAGTCTTCATATCCACACTATTAACCCTCATAATATCCCTGCAAGTCATTCATAATTTACTTCTTCACTACCTGGGAAAAATAAAACATAGAAAAGGGGTGAGCTCAAATGCCCAGTAAGGATAACAATATAGCGAAACATTCAAATTAAGCATAAACATTTAAGGCAATGAATTACTAAAACAAAAGCCTTTTAAAATTGAACTTCAACATAGTATGGCAAAAGTAAAATGAAATAATGCCATTTACGTGTTCACATGGATATTCTACTAATCGAATAATCACATGCAATATCAATAACCACTTTCATAATGTTGGAATGCATAATTCCAGACTATCATAACCACATAGCCAAGGCCTCGTGCCAAGACTACAAATAAGATTTTGTCAAGGCCTTGTGCCAAGACACTAGTTTGTCTCATGAGACCTACCGATGAATTTTTTTTAGAAGATACTTACATTTAAAATTGCTAAAATACACTCCAGTGTTTTTCTGAAAACATTATGCAAGCTTCTAAAAACAAAATAACTAATTCTGAGACTGCTCGACTAATTACAGGCCATGATGGGTCCACTCCCAATCCCTTCCTGTCTACCAAACTCGACAGTCAGGTTTTTTGAAAACATTTTTAAGCTTGCGTTAAATACGTATACATTTGCACTGGATTTTCATATATTTGAGAGAAATATATATTTTTTTGAAATCATTTAAAAATCACATAATTATAAAAGAAAACCTTTATTTTGAAAATATCCATACAATTGTGTAAGGGAAGCTTCAAAGTTATAATAATGGAAGAGAATAACCGCACCTTCCATATAAGTTAAAAAAACATTCTTAACTAAATTTTGTCGAAAAGGTTAAAAAGCACCTTGTTTGGAAAACGACTGAAAGATTCCTTTATAAACCTCTTATAAAAATTCAAAAAAGGGTACAAATGACTTTAACCCATATTCTTGTAAATAGTAAAAATGTTTTGAAATACATTTTGAAGAAACATGGATGTGGATGATAAAGAAATCCCAGTAGATTATTACGTATAAACAACCTCGGATAATGAAGAGATTGTGAAATAACCCTTACCTTGTACTTTTCCTTGGTTGGGGTAGGTTAACCTCCTGTATAATGGTGAAATAATTGTTATTAAATTATACAAGAATCATATACATTAATATGATATCATATATGATCTTTTAATATTGATTTGATAATAAAATCTTAGTATTATCGTTGTTTCGGGTGTGAACTTACTTGTTTTCTTTTGTATGTTTTGTTACGTAAGACATGTTTGTAAAGGATAAGTTGTATATTATTCAAATCCAGAATGGTATAAAGTCCTTAAACATCATTTTTAAATCATCAAATGATAATTATACTTGAATGGATACGATGGAGAATGAATCTCATCGCGTTCGTGGAGACGGTAGTCCGTACGTACGCACGAACGCTACTTCCATTTAATTTTTATTTTAAAAGAATCAAATACAGATGATAAATAGGTATATTACTATTCCAGTATAATATAATATTTTATACATGTTACTTAAGTTCATTAACACCATCCTTTATACGTTCCATGTGTGGTATGAACGAGTCATATCATTTTAAGGGGGCGGTAGTCCGCACTTCCTCAAATGAAATTATCGTATGTATATACAACATGAAACGAATAATGGTATGAAATAAAATGGAATTACAGAAGCTTATATATAAAATATATATCATTAATATCATATTTAATTACAGTGCCATCATAATGGCCACCATGAGAGGCGGTAAGATGTATTTGAACAATCATCGTTTCGTGAGGCGTTAGTTTTCCATCCACAGAAACATTATGTTCATCATCCATTAGATGGAGTTGTGTGTATGTGTAGTTTGAATCCTTCTTATAACAACATCCTAGTATATTGAGGATACTGGTGTTGTTACAAAAGAAAGGAAATAAAAAGAGTTTGGGTGTTGAAGAAGCAAAATAAATGAAAATAATTTAAGAGAAATCGTTACCTTTAATTTAGGTAACTCACTTTGGTTGGAACCAAAGGACTTCTTGAAATGCTTTCTGCCTAAGGGGAAGCTTCAAGGAGGAGGAGAGGGATGTGGGGAGCTTAGTTGGGCAGAGTTTGGACGAGCCAAGTGGCTTGAGAGGTGTGAGGAATGAGTAGAAGTGGTCTCCTTTTATAAGGGAGAGGAGGGGCTCTTTAGGAAAGAGTGAAAGTATTACTTTATAATATAATTATATTCGGTTTATAATGGTCCAAAAATCATTGAGGTCGAAGATAAGATGACTAATATTCTAAATAACATCAACCAATAAGAATTGGACAGGTTTTAGATAATATTTTAATCATTATAATCTTATTTATTTAAATGATTTATTAATGAGGTAAACATTGCATCATTATTGTGTCATTAATAATTTAACTTATTTGATGTCTAAAAATTATAAATAAAATATCATCATGTAGGAAATCTTTTTAGCTTTCTAATGAATATTTATAATCGAAAATCCAACATGTATAACCCTATGTAAAAATTGTTCTTCTAAAAGATGTAAGCTTATGCCATTTTTATTTTTATTTTAACTTTATTAATATAATGTGTCCCTACCACATACAAGTGGCTCCAAGGGGTCCCCAAATTGACCCAAGGATGCTCATGGTCGGGTATGTGTCCACAAATAAGGTTAGGACACGTTTTAGGGTAATTTTGTATTATTATAATATTATTTTTTAACCCTTATTTACCGGATTTACCCTTTAACCATGGTAAATAAAATATTTACCGCTGTAATTATTCAAAATGTGTAAAAATAAAAGTTACCTATTTACACAATTTGAACATCCTGATTCCAAATATGGAATCCATTTTTCTAAATTCAAAACACAGAAGTGGCAGAAATTAATTTAAAATTAATTCCCGCTGTCAAAACAAAAAGCGTGTTTTTAAGAGATAATAACTATCAAACGATTGACACATGTTTATGTTCGGTTTAATTGTAAAATTATGTCCAATGATAAAAATTAAATTGAATGGTAAAAATATATTCTAAATATACTTTAAAACCACTCAAATTCATAATTTATCACTATTAATTATTTTGATTAAAAAAGTTGTTTTTAATTAAAATTTAGTAATTTTCACTATTCATCAAAATATAAAAGTTATCCGAAAAGTACCAAAATTTCACCCTAGGCTAATTTCGATATTCCGAATCCAAAAATGAAGTCCATTTTGAAATATAAAATATATATGATTTGAAAAAGTAGGTATTACTATTCACAATGGCTAGTTTAATTAGTTGTGGTGTGTGTTAGAACTCGAGGTTGCGTACAACACACGCTATCGCATTATTCGAAGGGAAACGTACCGTGGAAGCTTGGGATGTTTCATTTTTTTGATGTATCCATTTAGTAAAAAAGTTTAAAATATTGTATTTAAAAAGGATTCACTATCAACAGTTGATAAAAGTGCAATACTGAAAATGAATCTGTTCTTGCATTATGACTAAGAAACTCATAATATGGATTCTAAAATTATAAGGATTATATAAAGTTTAAAATTTAGTTAACACTATTCATAACCTCTTTTGAACAGCTTGTTTGGTAAGTCATGGTGCGATTGAACTTGGTGTTGCGTGTAGTGAAAGTTATTGAATTATTTTGAAGAAATAACACACTATAAAATCTTGGGGTGTTACAACCAAATATGCCACCACTAGCATCACGAGAATAGGCTTGTTCCTCTACTACTATGCTCCATACCAATGCTTGTAATTAAACATAAAAATCTAGAAGCTTCACTTTTTCTACACCTATAATCATGAAGTATTTTGGAGTAAAAAGTGTGGACGAAGTAGGGTGTGAGATATACACAGTATGGCACCACCAATGGTGTCTAAAATAATCCATCTTGTGCATATAAAATGAGTATTGGGCTGATAATAATACAATTGAAGCAATAAATAAATAAATAAATAAATATATAAATAAATAAATAAATAAATAAATAAATAAATAAATAAATAAATCACTTTGGACCATGATACTCAAGGATACCCAATCAAAAATACCTACTTCAGCTGAAGATGAATATCTATAAATGGATATAAACCTATACAAATATAATATGGCTATATTAGGGTTCTCTAGAATACATGTGAGGATGAATAACTGAGCATTTCAACAATGAAAGTATCAAGTATGGACTAAACCCAAGCACTCTATTTGACTTAGTGGACATGTCCTTTGATTTAATAGATTAGCATTCTTGTAATTATATAGAATACATATCTATAATTTAAATAAGTAGAATCTTGGGACCATTCAAGGAAAAATGTATAGAGGAACCCATGTATCACACCAAGAGAACTACAAATACCAAACACCATAAGATTTCATCTAGGGAGATCAATAAAGGAATCCAAAGTATCACTCTCGATGTGGTGTAAAGCATGAAACTTTGAGCTCGTCCCTGGTATCTCACATAGGGTACTGAGTATCACTTGTGGCATGTTATAACCATCTTTCCTGCAAGTCTATCCCAGGTGAATGCCCTAGGGAAATGGCATCACATGTAGGTAAATAATATGCTTGGTGAGACCATCCAAGGAATTATTTAAAGAATCCCAGTATCACTCTCATCATATTTAAAATCCATAAAAAGTTCTAATTATAAAGCATGATGATCCCATCAAAGGATTCCTTATGTTAGGACCCTTGTATCACCCTCTTCTTGATATAAAGGTATTATTTAACTATCATGAACTCATACTATTTCAACAATGCATTATAACCATAATACTTTAATCAAGATGGCCGATTCATTTTATACAACTAATTCAAATTATGGAATGAATCACAAGGTCCTAACTCATGGAAAATCATTGTCCTTAGATCATTCAATATTCAAATAAATTTATTACAAGGAAATTAATACACTATAATTAATAATAAATAAACTCATTACCAAAGCATAAGGACCTTAAGCCATTAAATAGGGGAACACACATAAGGGTAGATCATGTCAAGGTAAACCCCCCACAATGCTAATTCATGGGTAGCTAGGGTACCATTACGTATGAGAATACCATTTATTTTAATTATTTAGACATTCAAAAGTCTATTCTAGAAAGTTTGGTGTGTGGAACAATGAAACATAATAAAATACAACTAGACTTTGAGGTAAATGAACTTGACCACTTACCTTAATCATGTATTACTCACCTTGTCTATTATAGGCCCTTGAATTGATATAGAATAGGATAAATTAGAATAATTGATAAAAACCCAAAAAATAGGGCATATGATATTGCAAAAAAATAGAGAAAAAATGGAATCATAAATGATGAAAGTAATGAAGGGTAATGAGGAGCTTACCATTACAGATGCAACACACCCAACGATGAAGTAAACAGAGCTTGGATGAGGGTGATCCTGTAAAGCCTATGTTTTGATTAGGATAGGGCCTTTAGTTGGATGGATTCCTATATGGGAGAAAAAGAGTGGTTTTGTTGAGAAGTTTCATTTCACCTAAAAAATGATCCGTAGCATTTACAGGGGGTGTAATCGTTACATGCCATATAAATATCAATTTTTTCCCTTCCAGGTAAAACTAGTTCTTAACATTCAAATGGGGTTTGTCTAGCCCAAATACACATTGTGTATTCATTACACATCATGTAATGAATACATTCCATGGATTTTTTATATATCCTGACTCCACCCCTTTCTTATATCCCTTTCTAGAAATAAACAACCGACTTAAGGGTCTGATCTCTAGGTTCTAATACAAGAATGAAAACCCAATGAGGGATTAACCAAAATTTAAATAAAACATACCTCAATAAAAATTTGTGATGTTACAACCTCCCCTCCATAAAACAACATGATCTCAAGTTTCCCTCATTGGGTGGAAAATAATAATTTGAGAAACGTTCTGTCCATTGAGAAGAAACATCAGAATCTCTCTCCTAGGTATCATCCTGCACACAACCATACTATGATAGCACCTGCACAAGAGGGCTAACCAGCCTTGGAGAACCTTTGTTCTTTGATCAATGATACATATTTGATGCACCTAAAATGATGCATCTATCATAATATCAATATAATCATGATCACACAAATGAGATGGGTCAGAATGATATAGGCAAAACTACGATACATGGAAGACATTATGCATGGCACAATACATCTTATGTAACTGCAACCAATGGAATACCAGCTTGAATATCTCTAAGATATCAAAATGTATGATGTAAAAAGGTGATAAATTTCCCTATATTTAAATCTATTTGTTACTCAATCTAGTTAATACTTGTATAAAGACATCATTTTCCCCCTCAAACTCTATAGTTCGTTAGCGATGATCATTATAATATTTCTTTTTGGTCTGAGATGTATCCTTGTGCTTCTGAGTCATCTATACTTTCTCTGAAGTCTCCTGAACAAGATGAGAACCTGGTAGTGGTTCCTTACCTACCACTAACAACTATATTGGTGAATGAAATATCCTACCATAGAGAGCCTCATAAGGATCCATCTGAATCATTTCTTGAAAACTATTTTTATCAAAAAAGACAATGAGAGGCAAGTGTTTCTCCCATGAAACTCCAAAATAAAGGATGAATGATCAATGAATGTCCGATAGAACCCATATAATATAGTAATATATTTTTTTCTGTCTAAGGGTGATTTTCTGTACTCAGGATCACCCTTAAACCTAGTGCTTTTTAAAACCACTTCCAAAACTATGATGTAAAATGAGTGTCTCTTTCCGATAAGATAGTGCGGGGAACACCATAAAGGTGTAAAATCTCTTGAATATAAATCCTCCTAAGATTATAAACTAATAATCTCTCCTGGATAGGTATAAAGTGTGCATACATAGTCAATCTATCAATGATCACCCATAACCTATTACTGCCTTGAGGGGATCTGAGTAAATCAATCAAAAGATTCGTAGTTACATTTCTCCACTTTCTCTCAAGAATTGGAAGATGATGTAAAATTTTAGAAGGTAATTGGTTCTCAACCTTCACCTAATAATAGATGGAGAAAAAAGTTATGAAATGAACAATCTTCTTCTTTATACATGAGCACCAATACTAATGACATATATCTTAGTACATATTGGTAAGAGAAATTCCCAAATAGAGGCATGATAATCCTAAACAAAATATTCTCGTATGTCTGTAGTATCCCAAACACATCTATAAAAGTACATGATCTCATTCTCATCAACAACCCAATCAGGTAGTGGGTCCTCATTTGAAACACTCTTCCTTAGGAATAAGCCCTTAAGGTCAGAAATATATCTCATTCTTACCCATTCCATAAGGGTCTATGTCACTTACAAAGCTAACAAAACAGGTTTCCCCTGATATTACTGAAACTCCAGGAACATCTCATAAAATATGGCCATCAACTACCACTGAAAACTGGCCTCCTGGATGTCCCAAGTCTGAGTCTTCAAGCTCAGGTCACTAGCCATAAAAGTTCCATTCTTGAGTGTGTAAGAAAGATGAAAGTCAAATGAATGCAGGTACTTTACCCCATGTACTAACTAATATTCAAGTCTCACTATGTGGAAATGTATTTGAGACTTTTATGGTTTGTGTAAGTGAAGAACTCTTCTCCCAATTGACAATTCTTCCAACAATGGAAAGAATAAACTAAAAATCCTAGCTCAATCTCATGCATAGTGTAATTCCACTCATTAGGTCTCAACAGATGGGACCCATAAACCACAATTCGTTCTCACTGCATCTTAATTTCTCGAAGATAATTTCCTAATGCACAAAAGTAAAATATATATATTCTTTCTATATCTAAAATAATCCATATCTATGTTGAAGTTAGTCTCCCTTTCAGCTTCTAAAAGGATATCTAACTTGTGTCTAACCATGTAAACATAACACATTTTTTAGTCAGGCCAGTAAAGGGTGATTCTAGGTGTGAAAATCCTTGAATAAAACTCCTATAACAACCACCTATCCCCAAGAAACTTCATATGTTTAATATATTCTTGGGATGATCCAATGAAACTATAGTTCTCACCTTCTCCAGGCCAACATATTCTCTAGCCTCAGAAATTCTATCTCTCAAGAAGTGAACCTTATCATTCCAAAAGTGTCATTTTGTGAGGTTATCAATTTGATAGTTCTCTCTCAGTATATTCTATAATATCTCAAGATTTTTTTTATGTTCATGTTGAGTATGATAATACACTAGGATATCATCCATGGAGACCACAAAAAATGAATCTATATGTGGTGGAAAACCCCTTTCATCAATTCCATAAAGACTTCTGGTGCATTCATAAGTCTAAATGAGATAAATAGATACTCGTACAAGATTTTTCTACTCCAAAATTTTTATATGTGGTATGTATGATGGTCTAACATGAATCTAATTGTGTCTTGAACTCTATTAAATCTTGGATTAAATCACCTCTCCTTTGAACTAGTAGAAAAGGTTGTCTATGCCTGGAAGGGTATACCATTTTTTTACAAAAAGCTGATTCAAATAGAGATAATCCACAAAAAACCTAAGGGTACCATCTTCGTTATTGGACAAAATGACTGGTGAACCCCATGGTTAAGTATTGGGTAGTATAAAACTCTTAGTTTCTAATTCCTTCAACTTCTTCTTGGGTTCTTGGAGCTCATCAGGTGATATACTATAAGGATGAATGGACACAGGTGCTGCTATAGACATTAGGACAATAGTGAATTACCCCCCTCTTTCAAGATGTATTCTAGATAAGTCTTTAGGGAAGACATCCTTTAAAAGATCCACTATAGTAGGGAATTCTATAAGCCACATTCCTTGGTCGCTCATAAAGATACTAGCCTTCTAGTCTATCACTTTACTCAGACCACAATTCTATGGTATATCTCAACTCACATGGATATCCCATTCACCCTTATGAATGTATTTACCACCCTTAGGTAATGATAAGGAAACCCTATGATGATAGTTATCAATGTGAGTATGATAAGTCACTATCCATTCCATTCTAATAATTATATTGAAGCCTATCATATCAAAGAAAAAAAATGATCCACAAGAATCGGTACCCACCTATCTCAAGGGGATACTCCTTGAAATGGTGTATACTCTTTGATAAAACACCTAACGGTTTTTTTAGACTCATCATTACACAAAATAATTCTATCTTTAGGCCCATACTATCCATAATTTCTGCAAATATAAAAGAGTGGAAATAACCTATATCAAACTAGGAAGAAACTAATATATAGGCTACTAGAATAGTACCTATAACTGTAGAAGGCCCTAGACTTTTCTCATAGAGAAAAGGCTACACTACATAGATATTTCTAGAACCACGACCCTGAGGTGTAACCTGACTAACCTAAGGAGGTTGGCTATACTGGTACAAAACCTCTGAAGTCTTACTACCTTAGCCATGAAAACCACCTCATACTAATTGGCCATTAGTAGATCGACTTCCTACCTGACATAGAGATATTGACCCTATACCAGAATGTGGCGTTGGAAAAAATACCTTCTCCCTAGGAATAAGAAAGAAAATTTAGCAGAAACACTTAACATTCCCCATCCTGCCGCAAGATCAGTACTCGATTGGGTCCCACAAACACTATGGATTTTTATGGTCAGTCCTACCACACTGGTGGAACACACCACATAACTATCGGTGTGTGTCATATGCCCTATTTTTACTCCATGATAAGACTCAAAATGATGTTTCTAACTACTAGACAAACCACCTCCCTTCCTAGATACTAAACCTACCTAGCTCACACTGCCAGCTTCTGTCAGGTTCTACTCAGTGAAGAGGGCCCCGGTAAACTATCCTTGAAATAGCGGTGAACCAAAAGAAATTTTCCTATGATTGGATAAATTATGTAATCCCATACTCAAACCATCTCATAGTCATCAAATAGTCACTGGTCAGTGTTGGTGAAAAACACTAAAGTTTGGTGAAATGAGATGAATACTCCATCACAGACATATCACCCTTCTGTTGGTGCATAAAATCCCTAGCACAGTCCACTCTCAGTGTTTGGGGAAAGAATTAATCATAGAAGGCCATCTCAAAGTTCACCTAGACCATACCCAGATGATTATTATCATATCTAATAATATCCCACCACATTTTAGTTGAATCATGTAGCATATAGGTAGCGATATTTACCCTATGCTTTTGAGGCTTCTCCAAATTCTCGAAGATAGATAACATGCCCACTAGCCATGACTCAATATCCTGAGGACTTATATCCCTGAAGAAGTTGGGAGAATGTTGAATTTGGAATTCTAAAATAAACTTTTCTATATTAGGGGCAGATCATGTAGCTCCTAAAATAATTTTCATGAAGCGCAAAAACCAATCTCGAAACTAAGAAACCAGGACCAATAAATGAAGAACAGAAGGTGCCTCTAGTGGCACTGTTGGAGGTAATACTGGTGTCTTAGGCCCCACTACCTTCTAATCATGGTCATATCCACCTTCTTGGAACACAAAACGATGACATCAAAGTGACATATCTCTATAATTTCCAAATACACACCTTAAATAAGATTTAATAGAAGATATGATCAAAGATAAAAGAAAAGGGTAGGTACACAACCTTCAAATAATGAGACAAAACTCTCTAACTACTCATAATTCCTATATTTGGTGATAATAAATATCAAAATAGGTTATAAGATACACTACTAACCACCCACTATTAAGGTAAAATCTAGGTCAAGGTCTCATATGACACATCAGAGGAAAACACCCATTACTTTTTAATTGGAATCCCCATGTAGTGGTTACCATTTCATTTAAAATTTAAAATTTAAATATGTTAATACTTATTTTTATATATAAAGATATCATAGTCTAGTTAGGTGCATCATTATTCCCAATTTATAAATATCGACACTCTTTATAAATTGAAATTGGTACATGATGTAATTGTGATCTAACCTTAACATCTCGTACTAGGATGTAACATGTCATATATAATATTTGATTAACTGAATTGAAAATCACAATTTATAGAAGTAAATTATTCATAAATTAAAATTTTCATTCATGAAATCAAAGTAATCTAATGTTTCAGTCCATGTAAGCAGTGGTCCATGACTCAAACATGGTATATTTGGTTAATTAAGGTGCAATCATCAATATATAGATGAATACATTGTTTAGATTGATGTAGAAATTATAATTTTTCCTATTATGTTATCTATATAAGAAACATTAGCACATTTACATATATAATAATCAAGGTACTCACAACAATCATATGAAATACAAGAAATGGATTCAGTAATATAAATATGGCATGAGATTATGCATGACATGTGAATGATAATGTTCCTACATGATGCATGAAATTATTCATCTTATCCATATTAGTACAAGGAAAACAAAATTCCATAATAATAACATCAATGAGAATAACGTCACAAAGCATGTTCATCATCCAATGGTGAAATCAGTAAAACTATAATAGGAAAAAAGAGAATAGAAATAACCCATACAAATTAATTTGGGTTTCTCCTATATGTGGGGTTGTTAATTGCAGGCATATTATAATTTCCAAATTCCAACACATTTCAAGTCTCATGTCTTATACACAATCAAGAAGAAAAAAGGAAAATATCCTCTCTTACCACTTTGTAGAATACCTACCCAGAAGACTCTAAGAAAATCCCTGATCTGCTTTGACACATGACCTCAATTTCACCTCCCCGTATGTCATAGGCTGCTGAATAGAAGTGAGGGTCTATAATGGTAAGGTGGGGATACTACAAACTCATGATTAGAGGAAGATACAATGAATAATAATAAATTTAAATAGTGGAAATAGAAATAAATAATCAGCAGTGGAATAAAAAATCATCCAGATAAGTAATCAGGAAGAAGATGGATCATAAAAATAATAAAAAATTATGATGATCTTATCATATAACTATACAAAAAATAAATAACATGTGATATAAGATAATCTTGAATTTACAACATGCTAAACAAAAGAGAAAATACCAAAATCAACCACTACTAGCATCACGAGCATAGGCTCGGTCCTCTTCTCTCATACCCCATCCCAATATTCATAATAAAACATCGGAAACTGGATTCTTCCCTTTATCTACACTTTTAGTCATGAATTTTACTTAGGTTCTAAGGGATTCCCAAGTAGGGTGTGAGATATACTCAGTAGGACACCCCCAACGGTGTCTAGAAAAAATCAATCCTGTACATATAAAATGAGAAGTACACTGATAATAGTAGAAGTGAGGTAGTAAATAAATATATAAATTACACACTTTGGAATGCCATAGCCAACTTAAAATTTTTATTATCAAATCACTTTTGAGGGAAAAGTGAGAAACCATAACATTCAACCAGAAATGACACCATCAAAATAAATAACATATTCCTTGAAACATAATTTAAGACTATTAGAGACATTATCCCTAAATAATTTCCAAGAAAATGTACATACCTATGTTTCTGGATCTTCCCTTATAAAGTCTTCAAAGAGGTATGCCATTTTCTCCCAAGGTTGATTGTACTCTTCGTAGTTGATCCTCCCTTCATTAAAACATCTTACCAGGATTAGATCCTGTTTATCAATCCATTCAGTCTGCTCGGTATTGGTCTCTACTTGAAGCCCTCGTCCCATCATTCTTTTCACTTCCTCTTTTGTGTCCTTGATAACAAGGACGTTCTCCATAATATCTTCTCCTAAATGTGTTAGGAGTTCCCATGGGTTCTTGTTATTAGCCTTCTCCATCTATTTCTCCAAAGGCCGATCACCCCTAGCATTCTTAGTCTTTCCTGAACCATAGCCAAGACCTTCCTTCTCAGACTTTCCCCGCACAACATTAGCATCAGTAGTTATGAATTATATTTCTTTTGCTTTTATTTTTTTGCTTGATCTAGTATCCATTGGTTTCAGTAAGGAAGAATAATCCTTGAATCCTTTGTTCTTCCTCCCATTGTTTAAGGTGCAGCTTCCCGCATCCAATTTGGTTTTGTACCTTTTTTCTTTCTCAGGCTATAAAAACCTTGAGAACCTTTAATGACTACATGATCCTCAGAAAAATTACCAGGGGACTCATCCTAAGAGTCACCACTATCAGCAACTGCCCCCTCTATAGGGACCTGTTCCTGTTGGCCACCTTCCCGATCATTGGCCACCCCTTTGATTTCCAATCCTGTAAATTGGTTGCTAGTCGGGATGCAAACATGAGCCTGACTGGTCTCACCTTCAAATTTCTGACTCACCAAACCTTCTGGAGTACACTTCCTTGAGAGGTTCTGACCCCTAACACTCCTGTTCTCCCCCACTGCCTCCAAAGACAGTTCAGGAGGCACTTACAAAAGAACTGAGTTCAGCCTGGTGATCAGAGCCCCATATCCATAGTTCATCTCGACCCCCATGGTCATGGAGCCATCACCTACCTCTACTGCTTCCTTCTCACACCCTTTTTTTAGGTCTCGTTTAAGCTGATCAAGGATCACACTCACCTTGGGGTCTGGTGGAAGCTAGTGTTCATTCTTCTGCATTGCACTATCTCTTACTACGGATTTTTCAGTTGCTTCAACTCCAAACTTTCCAGCTCACCCATCATCCGGGATCCTTCCTTGAAAACTAGGATCAAAAGCCAAATCCATTCTCTTTGAGCCTTCATCAGTGGAATCCTCCCTTCATTCCAGCCCTGCATCCACTTTATTCTTACTCTCATGCCTACAAACCGTCATATCGTGACCCAAATTCTTACAGGAAGAAAAATAATCCACCCCTGACTCAAATATCACCCATTGGTTGTAGCAGTACTCCTCTCCAAAAACAATCCACATAAAATCAGTCGGGATCCTCGACACATCGACTTCAACACAAACGTGAGGAGAAATAGGATGAAACACAGCCCGAGTCCTGCTATCAGAGTAGAGTTAACGCCCCACCAGGTTCCCTAACATGCGAATGATGGGTGGATTTTGAAATTGGAGAGGTAGGTCCGAGAATCTTACCCAAATAGCCGTCGTTGGGGAGTCTCGGTGAATATGAAAGTCATAGCTCCACTTGAACAGAAAGTACCTGGCTCCGTTGAAGCTGCGAGGGGCCGAGGACCAAGCATGAATTAGGTCTTCTTTCAAAGCGAAACAAATCATGATATTTTGTCTATCTAAAGGTCCCACCGTAGCACGATCCTGAAGACCCCAGGATTTGAAAATAAACCTATCAAACGAGTCCAACGATTTTATATGAGCCTTGAATTTGGCGACCAATGCCATTCGAAGAAGAGACAAAGCTTCATTGAACTTCGAAATCGAGAGAGGAAGCTGGGGACTTTACTCAAATAACTCGGGGACCTTAGGGAAATTCACAATCCGAGGAAACGTAGGTAGAATATCAGGATTAGAGAAGGGGGAGAAGGCATGAATCGGTGCTCCTTCGTAGGACGATGAGGATTCCTCCCCCGTCGGAGGGGGAGGGATGGGCGCAGCCGCCATCACCATAAGGGTTCCTACACTTCATAGGATTTGTGGTCATTTAGAGTTTCAGGGATCATTGGTAGAGATCACAAACTTTAGAATGGTTTCCTCATGGATACCCGACTGAAACTTCCTGCTTCAATCTAAGTCAGATACTACTAAATAGATGGAAAACTGTATGGATATAATATGGGTGTATAAGGCTTCTATAGCACACATTTAAGGATGAACAGATGATCCCATAAATAAGGAAATTATCAAGTACAAACTGAACCTAAGAATTTTATTTGTATTGGAAGACACATAATTCGATTTAATAAATTTAAATTCTTTTAAATATTATCGAAGAAATATCTAGAATTTAAATAAGTGGTATTCTGGGCCCATACAAGTTGAACTGTATAGAGGAAACCTAGTATCACACTAGGAGCACTACAAATAGCCAACACCATAAGGGTCCAACCAAGGAAATCCATAAATGCATCCCAAATATCACTCTCAGTGTAGTCTAAATCTTGAACCTATGCCCCCATCCCTTGTATCTCACATAGGGGACCTCGAATTGTTTGTGGTATGGTATGACCATATTTTAACTCAGTCCATCCAAGTTGACTCCCAAAGTGAACCAATATCACTCATGGGTAGGTAAATAATCCACCCAGTGAGCCTCTCTATGGAATTATATAAATAATCAAAGTATCAATCTTGAAATATTTATGATCCATAATAGGTTCTAATTATAATGAACTATGATCCCATATATGGGGTCCTAAAATCGAGACCCTTGTATCACCCTCAGATTAATATAAAGGTATGTGTTAACTATAAATAACTCATACCATTTCAAAAAGGAATTATAACAATAATACTTTAATCAAGTTGGGAAATTCATTTTATCCAATTAATTCAATTTATGGCCTAAATAAAAAGGGGCTTACTCATGGCCAATCAATATTCTTAGATCCTTTCATATTCAAATACATTTATTACAAGGAAATTCATACACTCTAATTAGTAATAAATAAACTCATTACCCAAGCATAAGTCTCTTAATCATTTAAAGAAGGTCACACCCATAGGGGTGTCTCATGTTGAGGTAAATTTCCCATGACACTAATTCACTAGTAGATAGGGTCCCATTAAATATGAAAATTACATTTATTTTAACTAATTAAACATTAAATAAGAAATTCTGAAAATTGTATAATAAGGTACAATGACACATAATAAAATAAATCTATAATTTGAGTGAAAAAAAACTAGACTACCTCCCTTAATCCTATAAAAATTTTCTCATCTAGTATTAGCCCTTGAATTGAGATATAATGGGAGAATGTGTAAGAATAAATGAAAACCATAAAAATAGGGCATATGAGCTCACACCACAATAGTTCAAAATATGACAATATAAAATATTAAAAGAAGAAATATAAACAAGGATCTTACCATTGCAGTCCCAATGCACCAGATGGTAAAGAAAACAGAGCATGAATGAGAGAGATCCTAAAAATCATAGGTTAGGTAAGGTATAAGTCCTTTAGTTGGATGCATTCTTGTGTGGGAGAAAATGAGTAGTTTTTTTTCAATAAATCCCTTTCCCCTTAAAAAATGTTCTATTTTAGTTATAGTCTTGTAATATTTACACACCATGTAAATATTGGATTTCCCCTCTAGGGGAAACCCTCTCATGATGTGCAATGGGGGTCTAGACAGCCTAAATACACATCATGTATTTAAATACACATTGTATATTTATTAAAATTTGTATATTGAATACACACTGTGTGTTTCCTCTGAATCCATACTCCACCCCTTTTATCTCTCCCTTTATTGAAACGAACAACCAGCCTAAGGGCCTTACATCTAGGGTCTAAGCTAACAAAGAAAACCCAATTACGGTTTAACTAAATTTAAAATAAATCATACCTCTCTATAAATATGGTACATTACATTAGATAAATATTTACATGGTTCCATCTTATATTTTTAATATGAATTCATGATTATTATTGAAGATCTGGAAGATTTTTCCAAAGGATAGCATGAATGAAAATGTATTTTAAAGTCTACATGATGCATATAACATCCCATTTAAACCCTAATTTTTTTATTAATATTCCTTGGTAACTAAAATTTTATCAGAGTCCTAGTGAAAGGATACATTACATGAGAATAAAAATTACCAAGTTACATGGTCTATTGAGACACAAATCACTAGGTTACATTGTCTACACATATAGAAAATGTGTGGGCACAAGGCCTATACAAAGGTGAATATAAATTTTACAAGTAGGATGGTATAAAAATACAAGAAAAACAATAAAAAATTTAGATCAGTAAGATAATACTTATATACATAAAGGAAGGATATCATTAATGGTTGAGTGGGTCCTCATTTTTTATTGCTAAGATATATAAAAGTCAGAAATTTTAATGTATATAAATTTCCTTAATAAACGATGATCCAAAAACTACCAAACTACCTCACCTTAATCATTTCCACATCATCCCTCAATTTTAGTAGTTATGGGGGACCGATGCCTCATTGAATAGAGTGCATTATTTGTGGGAGTACTGACCCCTATGGAAGACCCATTCCCCATCCTGTGTAATATGAAATGTTTGAGGGGGTTATCAAATCTATAAGTGGAGGAACCATGCACCATTAATATGGGGGGTTTTAATTACTTCACTAGGAATATGGAGGACCCTTACCCTAGAGTTGGTATACATCTAGGGGTTATCGACCCCATGTCTACTCCAACAACCTCAATAAAAGAAAAAAAACTATCACTTATCTAATAATTCAAAAAAAACTTTGATGATGAAGAGATATATACCATCGTGTTCTACATGGGAAAATTCTCACAATGGGATACTCATGCATTGAATAGTGACACCTAGGAGAGAAAACATGATGATAATGGAAATTAATAAAATACAAAATAATTAATCTGTAGTACATGACATGTAAGCCTCAGTAATATCCTTGATCATTCCACTATGGTCCATTTCTTGTGGAAACAATATACACAATGTGTCTTAGTTGGGAACAAGGAATGTAGGATCCTTAGGGAATTTGGTTTTGTACAACCACATACAATTGTGTTGTGTATTGAAGTATATAACATATACTTATAGTGTGTGAAGTGTGAAACCTAGTGGCCTGTTTGGTGTTGATTCATCTCTCCAGTTATACATGGTGTTTCTAGAAAATATGTAACATGTGGGACTATGCAGTTTTTAGATGTGTAATCCAAGTACACATTGAGTTTCCAAATTTACAATACAATGCATTCAAGTCTAATTAGATCACTTAGAATGCACATGGGTATAAAACAAGGCACTCGATCTTGGAATACATGTTCTATGACCCAAGGTCACATCATAGGTAACATTTATAAGACTATTCATACCATAGTTTCTTATCACATAGGATATACAATGTGTGACCTGGTGAACTACATGTAATTTATTCTTGAATTTCAAATCTTTAATGATGATATCACCTCTAACCATGCCTCTCACATTTACCAATACTAATAACTCTTTCATCTCCATGATAATTTATATAGGTACCCCTAGTTGGGTCAAAATACCTCTTTCATATCCATGTTTTGAAAATAAAAATTCACATTACATTGAATTTGATTTAGCTCAATATTTTTTTTAGTTTTTTTGTGTTGTGAAGGATGAAAATATGGTAACCTTAAATCCAAATAATTTAATTTGGGTATAAATTATTTTAAAATTTAGATAACTACGAGGTCTTAAATGATTTTATTTACTAGACATTCGATCCTGATAGTGGAATAGATTGATTTCATCGAAGGATGTTGTGTAATAAAAAATAATCAAAAGATGGAAGGTTCTTCTTTATATACCATTAAAAAATTATTAGAGGTTTGTGGAATCCAACCATTGTTGGAGCATATATAAATAGAATCACTACTCAGATGAATAAAAAATGACAATATGCAATTTTTTTAAAGTACTACTAGTAATATTGAATCTTGCAATATCTTATTGATGACTGTATTTCTAATTACAATAGTTCTCATTTACGAGTGGTTTTGCTTAGAGAATCCATTTTGGAGAATTTTATTGTATGTTATCTATGTTTTTTTGTCTTTAATCACTAGTTTTTTGGTCATTATGTTGAGGGATTATACTAGGAATAAAAAGTTTGATTTTTTCATTTTGATCAATGGATTATTTAAAGAATATAGAGTTTTAATCGATAAGGTTTACCAAGGTATTTCTAAGAAAAATAAATATTAATTTCAGAGTTATTGTCCCTCCTCACACTTTGTATTAAAAGTGTTCTTTTATAATATAAATTAATGGAGTATTTGGTTTGTTATCCAATACTCTATGTTTTGTTTTAATAATTTCCTTTATGATTATATTGATTATTCTGATAGATACATTTCTATAACATTCAATTTTTTATACTCTGATCTATTGAATGATTATAAATTCATAATTTTGATCATATTATAGTTGATGTGGATGAAAAATTATTAGTTGTTATTAAACTAAAATTCACCCCCAGTTTTAGAGTTTGTTCCATCTCTATATGGGACAAAACCACACTGCCCATCCACTTAATTATTATATATGATGATTAGAGTGATATTAGATTACATGGTAGATATGATCCATGCGGATTATATATATTAAAAGGTGATAAGTGGGTGAAAATACCATGAATTCATTGGGATTTACTAATTTAATTATGATTATATAAAATTAAACAAGTGGTGTTGGAATTAGCCTCTATGGATATTAAATAAAAATATGAGATAATAAGTGGGGTGATATATATTAAAAGGAAAACTTTTCTAAATTTATAGATACATGAAGTTATGAATAAAATCAATTTGAGTTAATATAAACTTGATAAATAAGTGATATCTAGAATCTATAATGACAAATTAATGATGAAATTGGTTATACATGTTGAGATGATGAAGTATAAGTGGTATGGACCCAAATTATTAGTTTTTTGAATGGTATCAGGTAAATTTTTGAGTTAAATTTTTTATCTTGAATTTGTTAATTGGTGTTAGAGCCCGAAGAAGAAGGAATAAAAATTGATTCAATAACAATTATATCTTTGGAGGAATATTTATTCTATTTATTTATAAATAAACAATATAGTATTATATGATTTCATTCTTAGATACAAAAGGTTATAATAATAAATTATTATACCAATTAAGTGGATTCCCTATATTGAATACTATCAAAATATTTTTTTAAAATTTAATAAATTAAGGGGATTTTGTGGTGAACATTCAAAGGCTTGTTAACATTATTTAGGAAAGGATATTCCCTATGTGTATCAAGAGGTATCACTGTGTATCAAGAGGTATCACTTGTTTATCATAAAAAAGTTTTATTAGTTGGTTAAATATGTAGTATGAATATAATCCTTTATGATTTATTCATTATACAATTACAATGTTGGGTAAGTGTGATTTATATCACATATAGTTTTATTTTAAAGGAATTTTATTGGTCAAGTTGCATATGCTTATGGAAATAAGTGAGTGACATGGATAAAATTTAAATTAGTGACTTGGAATATTTTTTCCTACACTATGCAGTAAATCAATAGGCTTAGTGGATTTTTTGATAACTAATTTAGAAGTTGTAAATTCACTCATAAGAGTTAATTTAGAAGAATGCAGTTTAAAGTGAATGTAGTTGGAAGTTTAATTTATAATTAAGTATGGTAAAAAGAAGCACAAAGTTTTTTTATGATATTCAACCAATGTTTGAAAGAGCCAATTGTATTTACAGTGAAATAAATTTGATTAAATCTATGAAGACATGGGTTACCAAATGGGAGAGTTTTAATTCTATAAATTTGGGTTATTGGTTTAAGTGGTAAAAGGAGAATGAGGTTCATTGATGTGAAGATTTTTAGATATTTTAAGTGATTATATAGGGGGATCATTATCTCTATAAATCTAAATGTTCTTAGATTTATGAAAATTTGATGACCTTTCTTGGGAAACTTGTTCCAAAATATTACAGACAAATAGGGAGTGAATCCAGTGAATATACCCTAGAATATTTAACAAAAATATGTGGAAGAAGAAATGTTTTATTTAGTGAAGTTTAACCTTTTTCACTTAATTGAAATGGGGGGGGGGAATAAGTCCATAAAAATTATATTTTTGGATAATCATGGATTGAAATAAAAAGGGGGATAGGTTATTTTCATCTCTTGATGGTTCATGTATTTAATAGACAAATTTTTAGAAAAATAAGGGGGGGGGGGTTGTTAAAACATGGAGGTTATATGTTGGATTTTATGGAAATCACTCAAGGGTGATGACAATTGATGTTTTATGAAGGTTGTGTATTCCTTGAAAGTTTGTAGAATGGTTTTTAATTAATCGTAAGTAAATCATATTGTTTTACCATAAGGTGATCATTTTAAGATGAAATATTCAATGAAGACTTTGTATTTATAAACAAATGGAAAAGGAATTACATAATAGTCACGCTACTAGATACTTAATTATAGCCCTATAAGAAGAGTGTAAAATGGTAAAGTCCCATATGTAAAGTCAAATGGGCCTAATACATAAAGGTAACAAATTATTGGTAGATTTAAAAAAATTGGAAAGTATATATTTGAAGGTTTCGAGTCTAGTATATAAACATAATGAGGATGATACATGAAGGTAACTAAAATCAGAAATGATGGAAAGTGTTGGATGATATAGTGAAACATAAAGGTGATAAGGAAAACAAGTAAATGTATCTAGATTTATAAATAAAGGTTAACTTCAATAATTTGGTAAGGTGTTGATATAAATAATGATTCCCAAAGGTCATAATAATGATACTTAAAGGTTACCATATGCTAAAATATTGTAAAGGAAAACAACCCTTATATATTTAAAAGTAATTCAGTATGATACATAAAGGATTTTAAAACATGAAAAATAAAAAAAGTGTTAAACTACCCTATGATTTGTATGGATACAAAAGATAATACATAAGTGTATATTTTTACTTAGAATGTTGTAAATGAAAAACGTTCCCTATGATACGTACGAGTAATTTGGAATAAACACAAGATATATAGAGCTAAAAAAATTGATACATAATTGTAATTGTCTATTTTACATCATAAAATATGATTGATAATTAATCCATAAACAAATTATTTTATATAATATCAATCAAAAAAATGATTGATAATACAAAATATTTTTATGCCGTGATGTAATTGGTGGTTGATGGAAAACAATTATTTTTCAAGCTGTGATGAAAATTTCTACATAGTGATCGATGAAATATTTGGAATTTAAACATGATTGATTTTTTAGAATAATAAAATTATTTTAAAGTTATGAAATGGACTTTGATAAGATATAGAGGGAGATGATTTGAATTAAAAGTGGATAAGTGTTCTTGATGGACATATTGAATATTATACTTGTGTAAGATCATTGATACATCTAGTTTAATAAAGTAAGGAAGGTAAAATAAAAAGGTTATAATTCCTATGCTAGAATCATTCAATATAAAGATTTTGTTATGTGATGTTTATTTAAATATCAAATATTAAATATTTATCATAATTATTTGATTATATTTGGGTTTGGAATGTAGGAGAAAAAAATGATATACATTGGTACATCATGTCAGTAATTATGATGTGGATTGAAATAATTGAAATTTCATTGATCTTCATTACAATAAACTAAAAGGGTACCTACAATTATATAAACTAAAATGTTATACTATAGTGATCAAAAGAGGAGAATAGAGTGATGCTTGGGAGGAAGTGATATATTTACAAAACCATTTTATAGGTAGTGATCCTTGGTGAGCAGTGAATGTTCTTATACTTGTAGATAAATTTATCCTTTGTGAGGAGTGACTTTATATAAATTTTGTATCCTCTAAAATATTGATTTATAGTAGATTTTTTATATACCCACACAATATTGAGTGTATAATCCTTGTATACATCCTAGTGTAGGTTAGAAAAGTAAAGTCTATGTGTCCCTACATGTTTTACTTTTAGCCCATGTATGAGGGTGATTGTAAATGAGATTTATAATAATATCTTGTTTCTACTGATATCCATCCTCTAGAGGCTGAATCATATATTATGATGAGAAAGTGCACACAATGATAACCTCAATAAAAATTAAGGATCATTATATCTATATCACAAGACTCCCAATGTAGGAGAACAATTACTAAATTATCCAAAATGGATTCCCATTTCCCAAACTCATAGGAAGTGAATGATAATTTAATAACAGATTAATGTTGTTATTGATTTATTCAACTAGAAACATACCAATGTAGTAAATGTATGTTTCTTCATAAAATTCCATAAAATTTATCATGATTAACTCAATGTAGCTATAATATACCCCTAGTTAATTCCAATATATCTAAATATTTATCCTAAATATTACACTACGTTAATCTATAAAGTATTCATCATTATTCATTATTTTTTCTATCACTTTTAATCCATTCCTTAATCTCCTCAGAATATCAATTGGTATTTCTACATAGAATCTTAGTGAATACTCTTAATTAGTGTCGTATAATTACTCTATAACCATTATTACCTTATAACCATATTCTCCAACATCATACTTTATAATTCAATCTTTTAGTCTTCATTTACTATTCTAAAAAATGTCATTCCATAACCTTTTATAAATGATTAATTTTTTTTCTTCCACTAAAATTCATATAATTCTATACCTGGTAATAGATTTAAGGAAATAACCACTCTTTTTAATACTAATTCCACTATTATAGTTGTTCGGTCACATTATCCCTTTTTATTTGGCAACCCACTTTCATCTCCATAATTATTTTTTTCCATTGCATTATTCCCATGAATTCTGATCAAACATGGCAATATCTAGAATCCAGTACTCCCAACTAAATTCATATTACCTTTATTTTAATCATGTTTAAAGGGGAAATGTTTTTTTAAATTATTACATTCCTTTTTCTACAATATCTTTACATATAAACTAAGTTGTCTATAATTTCCATCCACCCCCTCTCATAGTTAAGTAACCAATATAATAGTTTAATTTAATTTCTCATTTATTTTTAACTACACCCCTATAATATTATTATAATTAATAAATAATAATAATATTTCCTTTCTAAATTATGAAACTTGACACCATGACCTTGAAATTTTCTATTTCGACGAGTTATCTCTTTCGCAACAAAATTATCATACTCAATATTTATTATCCCTTTATCCACTTAACACTCCCAATATAAATTATTATTTTTAAATAATAATAAATTTTACGACCAATTAATCATAAAACACTTAATTCATCCATTTAATGACCTATGGATACGCTAAACATTGTTTTGTTGGGTCCAAGATTTCTTAATAAGTCCAGCATAATTTTTAGCATAAAAAATGGGCCTCTTAATCATCCCTAGGAATAGTGAAATGAATCATCTAGTATGGGGATTAAACTTGGTTTCCAACATGTTATAGGTACTATTACTGCACTATCTCCCATATTGGGGCCTCCTATTGCCCAAATAATATTAATCATACAACCCATTCTCATTGGATCATCTTTGAATGATCCGTTTCCCTTATGTGGAGGCCTATATATGGATGGAATTTTCATATAAAAATGATTATATGGCCATTAATATAGGGTGGGTTATAATTTGTGTGGATACATGACCATGTTGATAACTATTTAATTGAGCTAATTGAATAACCCAGTGGCTACTACACGCCTTTATCACATGTCACCCAGTGGATAACATGGTTGTATCCTTTAGAGTTAATCAAAATGAAAGAATGACTATGAGAATTCATCTCATGGTGTACCATGAGACCCAGATTAATGTTATGTGGAATAGTCTCTATAATCTAATCTTGATCAGAGGGCTATAAATTCACATTATAATCCATTACCCATCTTTTCCACACTGTCGTCCACAGTGTTTGATCGAGGGTGAAATTCCTCCAAACTCCACCAGAATTAACTTCTTGTAAAATTATAACCCCTGATTCTATATTACTCTTCAGTTTTGATCAATTAGTACCTTATAATTTATAGAAAAATTAAAAGGGGAATAAATTTATCTCTAAAGTTTCTTATAATTTATAACTTCATTTGGATTCATTCCCAATGTTTTAGATTAATCTTTTTTGTTACTTTACAATGATATAAGGTTGGTCTTGTGATTCAACAGTGTGAACAAGTTATTGACTAATTATCATGAAAAATACTAAATATTCTCCCTTTATTTTCTAAAAATTTATTATTTGGATTTTCAGGAATCCAAGGGCAATATATTCAATTCATTACATGGTGTATTGATGAAATATGGTTTATAAAAATTCCATTATTAATTCCCTTGAGTAGAAGTGATAAGCTTTTCTCTCAAAATATTTTATCTAAAATTCCATGGAATTTATGCATTTGTTTTTAAAAATCGAAAGGGTATTTTTTTAGGTATGAATAACACCAGACTTGAATATCACATTTGAATTCAAAATATAAGCACGGAAAGAAGAAGATATAAGTTCAATCTTAAAACAAACATGTCAGTTAAATAACTATACCACTTTTAATGATTTTAAATCCTATGAACATACTCCTTCGATCTATGGTGAAGGATATCCCTCCACTGGGGACTCCTCCCTCTACAGGTCCTTTATATACCCTCATTTTATCGAGATTAATATTAATAATAGGGTGATATCGGTGAAAAAATTAATGATTTATTAAATTGAATTAAATAATAAATCATTAAAAATATGTTTCCCCACCACTTCACACCAATGCAATCACTCTTGAAAAATTAACCAACACATACCCTTGGGAGAACACCATAATACATACTCAATGATGTTATATGGTTCTCAATATGACACTCTGTTTATGTGTAATTTTATATTTTTTTATTTTTAATCAAAGATTAATATTTTTCTGAAAAATTTCTATGCTTATAATTTAATTCACTAATGCACAACAACTGGTTTCGATGAGTTCTAATAAACCTAATGATACCAAGATGATCATCAAATTAGAAACATAATAAAAATAATTATGGGGTGAGAACCCATACTGTTACATCCTCCAGACCACAAAATTTTTTATCATAAAAAATAAATAGACTAGAAAAATTCATTCTCACACCATCCATCATAAATATCAACTATTTCTGTATCCTCAAATAACCAATCTAAAGAAACCACATACCCAACTCATCAATGATCAAAATTCAAAATATTATGGATTTCATCATTTGATAGTGTATGTATTTGAAAACACATTTTTTATATCTCAAGAATACTATCTATCCATTTCATGGAAGAGCATAACACTCCCCTATTTAACGAAAAGGATTAATATTTCATATTAAAATAAATTTATTCACAACCAATATTTTTATCAAAAATTTTCCATTTTTCAATGAATGAACTCAATGATCTTCATTACTCCATATTGACAGGAACTGTGAAACCAAATAATTTTCACTACATGAAATCTCAGAGGTCAACCGACAAACTCATCTTACAATCCAACCTCTATTATTCATGATGATAACCAATTTAACTATCATTTGATATCAATAATAAATATGAACACCTTATAATAAAACAATTAATCAAATTCCAAAAAAAAACTAAAACAAATTTCAACTATAGAGGTAAATGATTTATAATACAAACAAATATGTATACTTGGTCCATTTTCAACAATCTCTTTATATTTAAAAAATAATGACTTATATCCTCGATTATCATTCAATATAATGTAAAACTTTAGTCAAATTCTTCCCATATAAATGATACGTCACCCATCCACATTGAATATTCTCTTCAGTATAGAATTTTTTCATACCCCTTGTCAATCACTATAAATTACTAATAAATTAATGGATTATAATGCTCATTCATTTTTAAATATTGGAAAATATTTCTTTTTTTGTAACTCACATCCATATTCCCAGTAAGATAGCTAATCTTATCATATCCCCTAATTCCCATTGAATAGAAAACATTGAACACCACTTTTCCACATCCTCATTATTATAACTATTGATAAACATGATATCCTAACCGCATAATTTATTTTAGATTTATATATAATTCATTCATAACTGATTTGGCTAGTTAGGATTCCTCAACGCCCATATAATTTCTTGGTTAGTTCATCATTACTTTTTTATAGGAATTACTACTAATGTGGTCTCAAATCCATGTCATACTCTCATAACCATGACATAAAATGGTTAAAAATTGATTATAACCCATCTAACCACTTCCATAGTATAGGGACATGATCATTTATAAATGATACCAAATGAAACATTCTAGGCTCCAACTACCACTTTTAAAATGAAGATTAACTTTGATGATTCCATCAAAAGTTTTTTTATTAATTTTATCAAAATTCTCATACCAATCTCCATTTTTCATTCCTGATCACTATAAAAAAATAAACCATAGATATCCTTTTAATAAATGAGAAGCATAACCATACATCCCCATGTGGAGTCGCTTCTCTTGATTGTTGAGAATAAATACACTAATTATTTTCCTTTAGATAATTCTATATGTATGTTAATCATGGAGAAACCCACTACGGGAAGGATTATGATGACCACATCCATTACTGATTAAGAGGTCCCATATCCCACCACACTTTTTCTGTGAGACTCTGATCACAATGATCCTATATGATGAAACAACCACCAATGGAACTCTAATCCATGTAAAATCAGCAGAATTGCTCTTAAATTTATATATATTTCCTTATAGTTTCAATTATATCAATATAATAGTTTCATAATTTCACTTAAATAATAATAAAAAAGGGATAAATTCAATGTTTTTTGATGAATTTCTCTTATATCCTATATGAAATCGATACCACCAAAAAATAAGCCAACAATTTGAGTTTTTTGAAGTCTTATGAAATTATTTATCTAATGATATTTCAAAATATATCATCTATTTTTTATGTCTCAAATCATTATTAAAGTCAATAATGCACAAAGAAATATCTCGATATTTGAAATAACATTCCACTATCTCCCAAAAAACATCTCAACCATAAACTCTCTACAAAAAATGAGGATGTTAAGAACATCTCCACCAATCTTCCCCACATAGACCATCCATACACCCAATAAAAAAATCACAAAATCAGGACCTATATATAAATGACCCATTATCTTCCCTTTACATTACAAGTGAGCTTAATAAGGTCTCAGTCATGTGTCATAAATAATAGTCATACTCACGAATACGTTAGTCACCGCATCCTTTAAAAATTCATTCATTATGACTAGAAGTTATATAAACCCTTAATAGGGTGATTCCTAAACTATCCTCAGGTGAACTACATGTGAAATATCCAATTATGATTCCACATTCAATGTGAAACCTGTGTGAAAGTTATAAGAGGAACTATGGTTCATATCAAATTAGGCTCCACATATCTTACCATTCTCCCATTTAGAGACTATATCCAAGCATAATATCCCACAAAAATATTACCCTCCAATAACCCTTATTGTGTTTCTGCCATAATTCGATGATAATATTTGAATTCCAATTAAGGTGTGACATTAAATCAATTAATCAATATGCATCACCTTCATCCGCATGTAATATGGATTCAGGATTTTACAATCTTATTCATGTCTAAAGATCTATCCTTTAATAATTTTCTAGTAAAATGATATTTTTTGGAATATTATTTGTCCTAGAATAGAATATTGTATTATTTTCAAGATGTATCACACTCTAGTTTTCAGAATAAAACACATTCTATCCTTGTTATCTACCTAACTCATTCAACAAACTCCCTATCCATATCATCTCTTTTATTGTTTTATTATCAACAACATATTATTCTAATATATTAGATAATTCAAAAAGATTGTATAATTGTGACAACCAAGAGACACCTATTCCACTATGGGTATAATCATATCATATATTACTTTTCATACTATCAATATTTTCACCCAAGGTAGAATCAATATATCCATATAAAAAAATCCATATCCTAAAGCACATAGAAATATCCTTTCTCCTATTATAGTATCTTATCACCCATTGTATAGTCTCCCAATGTTATCTTCTTGAATTTTCTATATACATAACACTCACTACATATATTATTTCTATTTGAGTTAAATAATTATGTAATTTAAAATCCCCATTGGATATGTATAAGGTATTTTCTCCATGTGTCCATATTCATTTTACAACCACTTAAACTTATCCTTTGATAACTTGAAGTTACTACCAATAGGAATAAACAATAGTTTTTCCTATAATATATTCAACCTTTTCCAAACCTTATCCACATCAGTAGTTTGTTATATTTTGAAGGTACTTACAACAATATCTCATATGATCCTCACCCCAAGAATACTATTCACCCCACTAAGATCCTTAATTTCAAATTCTATCAAGAATTTCATATTTAAATGATTGATCCTTTTATTTTTTCCCCTATAATGTGAATATCATCCACATATAATAAAATTATTATATAATAATTAAAAAATTATTTAAAATAGAAACACTAATCCAATTCATGGATCTTATAATTATTCATTCCCACGAATTCATCAAATTTATTAATCCACTACCTTAAAAGTTATTTAAATCCATATATTGTCTTATTAGTCTTCAAAACATGATCCTAATTTTTAGAATCAATGAACCCTTTAGGTTTCACCATCTAGATATCTTCATCCAAGTCTCTATAAAATAAGTTAGTCTTCACATCCATCAACTACAAATATAATCACTTTGAAACTAAAATACTCAAATAAACTCTTGTAGTGGTTATTCTAAAAACAAGAGAAAAATTTCAGTGTAATCCACCATATCCTTAAACTATAATCCCTTACCACTAACCTTTCCTTATACCTTATTCTACTATAATTATCTTACTTGATATGGTGTACCAACTTGTGAGGAAATACCTTCTTTCTTTCTGTTTATCTTGCAATCTCCTATGTCTTATTAGCACACAATGATGTAATTTAATCCTTCATTAAAAACACAAACGTATTTAGTCCTTCATCTAAACTACTTCTTGATAACATCCAGGTTATCAATAATCGTTCAATAACAAATAATAAATTTAAGATTAATATATTTGTACTGGAATACATACCCTTTTTCACATCTTAAGAGGAATATTTATACTCATATTCTCAAGATGATTCACATTTTACACAGTCCATTTATTTGGGATACCTTCAAGGTCAACCAAATCATGATACAATGGTACATTTATCATACTACTAGATTCTACAACATGTATGAAATTTAAAAGAACATGCTTATGAAATATTACATTTTGATTATAAGTATCCTTACATTTCCATCATCTTAGATGTAGTAACTAAAATTTTCATTTCCATATCCAATGAAAAAATTTATGGGACTTAAAATCCAACTTAATACTAGAATCCAATTCAATATGAACATTTGATAGAAAACTAAATACTTTAAAATGTGAAATATTTACCTTGTTTTATATTAATACTTTATCAGGTATTTATTGTCTTAATTGTAAGATGGACCATGATTTATCAAGTATTCTATCATGTTAACTACTTTAGCCTAAAAAACAAAGGTAATCTTGTGCTCAGCCTATTACTTCTAGAAAGTTCATCCAAATTTATATTTATAATTTTTTTGACACCATTTATTTTAGGTATTTCAAGAATTTTATTCTCTATAGAAATTCCATTTTTTGTCCAGAACTCATTAAATCATTGACTTTCATACTTTCCACTATTTTTGGTTCTCATACACTTCACCATCGTATTTTTTATTCACTATAAGAATATTTCATTTAAAAAATATATAGAAAATATCAGTCTTTTTTTAGAAAATAAAACCATACCTTTTGAGTGAAGCCATTAATGAATACCACATAATAAATTGATTCATTAGGTGAATGTACTATCACAGGTCCCCATACTTTTGAATGTATAAGCTATTGTTGTCCTTACTTCTGTTGTATTACATCTTTTATAAATGATAATTTACACTTCTTATATGGATACAATCCTCATGGAATATATTTTACATAAATTTCATATCTTGTAGAATTTCCTTAATCTCAAGAACCTTTATTACCTTCTAAATAATATTTCATAATATGCAATGTAAGGTTTTGAAAGCTAGCACAAAATTATTAGAATCACCATTCATGTAAAGTGTTCTATTATTAAATCCCCATTCTACAACCATATACCCTTTTTATTTTCTAGTATATCTTCACAAATGTGGTGGAATATCCATTATTTTAAAGCTATTTAAAGTAAATAAGTTCTAGAGTCTAGTATCCAAGACTCCAGGGGATTGTTGAAATTGAGAACTAGTGTATCATCATAGATTTCTAAATTTGTATTCACAATATCACTAACTGAATATTTTGGTCTTATATTGTAGTCCTTGTTTACATGTACCGTGTTCCCATAACTCCAATCAGAAGGTGGGGTTTGTTTCCAGGATTGGAACCAACACATATTATTCATAATAATTTCCATCAGTGGACATTAGCCTTGTAAAACACCATTAAAATTATGACACACTCCTAAACAAAATTAAATAAGGAATGAAATGATGAAATGGTAATGTAAAAGAATGTAAGAGTTCTATATATTAGATGTTGTCTCCTCCTATAGTTGATGTTTGTAATGGTGTTGAAGATGCAGTGGGTTCACCACATGTACCGAAGTTTCTTCTTCTTTATAATCCACTTCTCAAGTGGTCTTGTGTTCATTTTCTAGGAACATATGTATGCATATTTCATCAAAATAGTGAGGATTTAGGTCTGTTTTATGTTTTACAACAACTTGTTCAACTATATATTAAAACTGGGTATCCTCTTATTTTATTTCTAGTTTAATTAGCTCTTAAATAATGGCTACTTCATCTTCTTAATCATCATATAATGAAAATTACTACTTGGATAGTCTTAGAAAATATATAAAATTTAGTTAGATTTTGGTTTAATTAGTTAAAATTTTATAAAATAATATTCAATGGATAGTTTTAATCCATTAGGAAGTTCAACCATGAGTTATTGATCTTTAATGAAGGCCTTTGGACTAGTTCCTTTAAGAGAGGGAGGTGGATCCACTAGGTGTTCATTAATGGACATAATCCATTTTCTTCTTCATATAAGGAATATTACATTAGTGATGAATATGTATCATTAAGTCACTAGGTCTTAGTTTCCAATTTAATTTGAGAAAATGTAAATATAATAAATTTTAGAGTTTGATCATACCAATTTAAGTATCCAGCTAGTAGATCATGTGTCTCTTTGAGTTCCTTAGTTATCATCTCATAAATGTGAGGGGGAGAGGGGTATTTAAGTATTTTATCCATATCTTTGATATCTTCTTGATAAAATATCAAAGGAAATAATTCAACTTCTTCTTATTGTCTTATTTTCTCCACAACTTTTTGAAAGGTAGTGGTAATAATGGCCTTAATTTTCCTTAACTCCCCTAAAAATATTTGATGTTTCATATATTTTTGTAACATTAAAAATCAAGCGTATATTAATTCTTTAATATTCTTCAGTGGTAATTTTCTTCTTTTAGATGGAGTGAATAAATTTATAGTTAGTTTTTTTATTCATCATGGTAGTATGATTCATTCTCCCACCTATTGGTATGATCGACATGTTTATCTATATATCCTAAGAAAGTTTCATCCTTCGAATCCTTTGGGAAGATAAATTGAATATTATTAAATAATTCATCCAGGTTTTCTTCTATGAACAAAATAGTATGTCTATAAATTAATTTAATTTCGGTATAGAATTTGGTGATCCATTATTATAGAATGGTCACCAATTGATTTTTATCCTAGATTAGCGAGGAAAGAAAGAAAGGAATAAAAAAAATAAATTAAAACCCAAATGGAAAAAAAGAAATGAAACACAATATTGAAATATGTGCATGATATGTTAAAAACTCATCCTAACTCTCCAATAGTAGTGCCAAGTTAATACAAGGCTTATTGTTGATGCTCCTAATTTATTTATGAAAAAATATAATACAGCCTAGTGGATGATCAAGATCATCTCTCATAGAGCCATGATTAAGAGCTTCAAAATCCTAGAACTTATAATTATTAATTTTTTCTTATCTTTGAAAGTCAAGAGAAATGGGTGATTGATTCATATAACAATGAATGAAAATGAAAATGCATAGAGAATACAATGCAATAATGGGAGACACCACTAAATTAAACTTAGTGAGCCTTAATTGACACAGAACATTGGCTCTATATGTATCTATCTTCATAGTCTAACCATATACACACAAGTTTAATACCTTGATGATGTGAATAGACATCACACTCAAAGAGAAAACACCAGGTAACCAGCTAATACCTTTATCAAATGGGTCAAAATTTGGATCCCATCCACTGCCCAAACCACTAATCCGACTGTACAGTTGTAATATGAACAATGGGGGAGGAAATTATTTTGATTAGTGTGAATGGAAATGGGAAGGCATGATAAATTTGGTATGATCATCCCCAAAACATCTCATTATCGCACGATCTTAAGAAAAAAAATAGACGAAATTAAGTCAGGTGTGTGGACTCTAGTTCACTAGTTTTCATCTTGTAGATAGACCTTGAGTTGGACTTACATCATATAAAGAATACTAAGAATCACTGCCACTTTATAGAGGAAGAAACATGAAAAAGTGGGAAGAGAATAATAACATAGGTTATAAAATAAATAATTATAAATATAGAAAAGAAAATATAGCAAATATCAAATCTAATCAAGATCGGGATAAAGGGTGGGGTTTGAATTCTAGTAAGCAGTGTTGAATCCTTATAAAGTGTGAAGGGTAATCATATTTATAGTTACATGGATCATAATATTTTGTTCCATGATATTATATTATTATTTTTATTCAGATGATCGGTATATTTACAACATCTGGAGTTGCAATTGATGGAGTTGGGAATCTCTAATCTTGAACATTCTCCCATGATCTCCGTCTCTTTCAACAATTGGATATGAGCCACATGGATCGCTTGAAATAATATTTCATTATTTTTTTAAGTATTAGGAATTTTTTATTTTTTATTTTTTTATTTTTTATAGTTTTTTGAATTCTTAGATTTTAATCCCCACAACTAATTATTTTCTTATATTTTGGATCAACCATATGAAAGAAAAATCCTGGTTGACTAGTTTGAATAGGCAGTTGATCCCAAGGCATTTTCACTCTTATTATAGCTTTGATCTAATTTTTTTTTCACTTCAACCCTATTAAGTTTCTTGGGATCAATTTGAACATGATTCATTTCACATATTCAATTGTATTTATTCATGAGGTCTAACAAAATTAACTTGTGGTAGCTTCAATCATTTTAGAAACTTGAATGTCTAGTCAGTATTAGATGAACATGCTCTCACTTTAAGACTGTAGAATTTACATGCATGGTCGATCTAGGAATGATCTATCCTAAAATAGTCAGCCAAGCCTCAAACTCGATTGAGCCTTTTCTATGTTTTTCATCTTCAACCTACACACAATGAGAATAAAATTAATTCAATGAATATTTTTTGAGTTATTTATACAATGAATAAAATAATTATAATCATATTAAAATGTCATTGAACAGTGAAATCCAATTATCCAATAAAATGTATGTATTTTACATTAAATCAAAAAAATGAATAAATCATTAAAAATATTATTTTAATATTTTTTTCAAATAAAGAACAAATTTTATCAAAGTTTAAAAAATCAATTAATTACTAGAGTTTTATATAGATCAGGGAGTTAAATTCCATGGAAAAGTAGTTCAAAATTTGGTAAACATTTTCCCTCATCACCCATGTTCACACTCCAATTTCACAATAGGATCCAAAACATGAGTGGCCATATAGAATACTATCTAAAAGGAGTAGATTCTCAAAGAAATAAACTAGGACATTCAAAATCTACTGAATCTAATGAAACCATGTGGTTTAAGTAGGGTGTGAGAAATTTTCATGTCAGATGTCACAAACAAAAGTTTATATATGATACCTTTTATAAGATATTCTATAAAATTTAGTTTGAAATACAGTTTTAAATTTTTTTTCATTTTGAACATTTAAAGAAAATAAAACACACAAGAAAATCCCAATATTCCAAAATTTTAAAATAAAGAAAATATTTTAAAATAATGTCAATGAATTCTCATAAATTCATTTTAAACATTTTAAAAGAGATTGAAAAAATGATTTTGAACCATGAGAGATTGATATTTGAGTTTTAATACATTTATATACAAATTCATATCCAATATAATTATGTAATTATGTTTAAAACCAATTCAATAAGGAATTAAGGTCTACAAATATAAAATGTATACAAGTATGGGATCCCATAAATAAGAAAAATAAAGAAATTCACTTTATGGAAATAAAATAATATATGAATATTTATTTTAAAAATAATAAACTCTACCTATGGAAATAAAAAAATCCCATTATCATGGAAAAATCCCTAGGGTATATAGGCCATGGCACAATTGGGTTCTTATGCTAACTCATTTGGAAATCCTAATCCAATAAAACCGCACTCATGGAAATAGCTAGAGTGAAATCCTAAACAAATGTTTAGAATCACCATCTAGTTTGTAATCATTAATATAATTGTAATTTAGTGTGGACTAGGTTGAGTGTAATAATTTACTAGCATATAATTCAATGTAAGTTAGGAAGAGTGACATGAATACCTAGTAGGTACGTTTCCTAGGTTCTCGTCTAGTTACCCATGGTTCCCATGATCTACCTAATGGAGGTGAAAAACATAAATCATGAAATAAATCAAATAAGATGTTAATAATATATAAAAATATACCTCATCTAATTTATAAACACAATTTTCATATGTGTCCCCATTTTCTAGGTATAATGTATGAAAAAATAAATTCAAATCACTTCTTATAATCATGGAGATCAAATATAATGGTGATATAATGTCATGGAAATTTTTTCCTAATGTGCTAACCGAGACATTTAAAATTCATTATAAACCAAAACATTTAATCCTTTAAAGGGTTTTTCAAAATATGGTTTAATGTTTTAACAAAACATTCCAGATTTAAACATTATTTTATTACAAATATAGATCAATACTTAATAAACCGCTATTTTAAATAAAAATGTGTTTCAATTTTTTTTCCAACAAATATAACACACATAATATGGAATATAAAAAATCAATATGTACCCAAAAAATTGTTTTAAAATCATTTTAACATGTGAAATTCTTAACATAGTAACAAAATAAAGTATAATATCAATAATAATGTAACCCACATCAAATACCCTAATTTAATTACAAATCATAAATGGATTTCGTGAGTTATTTAATTTTGAAAACATTTTGAAGTAATTTTTTTATATTAAATAACTATTAAAAATATTAGTTTACATTGAAAAGTCCTATTAGGAATTTACACCAACATCTTGGGGTCTTTATAATTTTCTTTATATTTATAGGGCATGTGAAAAATTAAAAACCCCATTTATATAAGGCTCGAAATCACAAATAAAAATAAAGAAATTATATCTTTATCAATAATAGAATACTTAAGTAATATTGAAATAAATATTGTGTTTAGGAATGTAAATAAACCATGGAATACCAAATAAAATATGTTATAAAAAACACATAAAGAAATAAAGTGTTTATGAAATGAAATATTTGATGAATTTAATAGTGTGTTGGTTCAAAAAAATATCGAATAAAAGTTATCTCTTCAAGAATAAACACACAGAAAAAAATATTGAGGCCAACATATCAAAAAAAACTCATGAATAAATTATACTCAGAATTGAAAAATAAAACTACACCTAAGTGACTACATCACAATCCTCATAAAAAAGCCAAATAAAAACTTCTAAAAAAATGAACATTTAAGAACAAATAAATTACATTAGTAGAAAAAGAAAAAAACATTAAAATTACATGGTTCATACTTTAGACCTAATCCATTGGGGAACACTCTAAATAATTAATTAAGGAAGAAACTGAATTATAGGGGAAAATAATTTTGGAAACCCTATCTAGCTTGAATTACAAGGGACTCCTTCCAAACAATATAGTCAAAGGACCATAGAAATTTTTTCCATGATGAACACACACAACAAGAATTCCTTGGAATTTCCCCCCAAAGAACAAACACTATCCCATCACCCTTTTCCTTACAGATCAATTATCACCTGATCCCATTGTAATAATTATTTTTTCATTAATTATAGAACCAAATAGACATTTGAAGAGAGGCTCTATAATTCCCATATTCTGGTTCTAGTTTCATTACTTTCTAATTTTTTCATCTATTACAGCACATACTCATGCCAACTTGATGAACACCACTACATAAATTAATACTCATAGTGAATAATGAATAATTATAAAAAGAATATTGAAACTACCAAATGTTTCCTTTTTAAGAGTTCTTATATATCCCTCATAAATACTGAGAACTCATATGTAACTTCGTAAGTGACCAGTACGAATCCACAGGTTTAACCCTTATTATTGTTCTTATTATTTCCATTCTTTATTCAATCCTAAAAATATTTTACAATGGATATCTCCACATCCTCAAGAACATCTCTGATTTATATGGATCTTCCCTTCTAGACGCATCACCCCATCAGTCTTAATGTGGTTTCTCTCTAAGTGAATGAATCCAAAAAACAATTCTCATACATTCCCATAATTAAATATTTCTATTTCTTTTCACAATTCAATTTTTATGTTTCCACAATCCTTAATCGAAACATCCCCGGTGAATGTAACATGTCTCTATCTATTTCAAAAAATTGTAATTCCAAAATCACATATTCTATAAAATTCCAACACTTAACCAAAAATTGGTTCTAAAACCAATTCCCAACATTCTCCCACTTTATAATTTTTTTAATTGGTTAACATAAAAAACCACCCATTAAAATATTATTACCAATGATTTCACCAAAGTACATCATCCAAGATTCCAAATAATAACTTTTGTTATTTTTCCCATTTTCTTATTACTATGGTTCCCCACTATGGGCACAATCATTCAATACTTTTGTTACAAAATTTACCTTGTTATACAGACCCTAACCACTCATTTTATTTCCATGAATAATTTTGAATTCTCTCCTCAAATATCTCCCATGAAAAATGGCATGTACCCCATCTAAATTTATTGAAGTCCTATTACCAATCGACACTTTGTACCATGTCTATGGCCCCAACAATTATTGAATCCTAAAAATCCATAACTATGCCATTGATATTCTATAATTTCGGAGATATCAAATATATCATACTCCAAAGGTACCACTAAAATAAAACTCCATCCAAAATAATAACTTCTAGAGATCATTCTATCACTAAACTTATAAACTCTCATAGAAAACCACTTAGCACATTATGGATACCATTTTTTAGGGAAACCAAGGAAAACATGGTCCTTTTATCCCACTCTACTAAAACCTAGTTCCAAAATATACAAATCCCACCCTCATTATATAGGACATTTCCAAACTATAACAACCTTTGAAAAGACTTTTCCATAGAGTCAAAAAACCTCAAAGTTTTTATTTCCACACATTTTTCAAGAAACACATGTGATTCTTGGGGTGTTCCTCTTATATCATAGAAATATTCATGTCTAAATTACCTAATAATTTATATATGTGATAACAAAAAACCAAACCATTCACCAACATGGAGTATGACCACTTTTCTTACTGTCTCAAGCACTCCTCTAACCGAAGATTCTAGAAACAAACAAGTCCTTTATTAATTAAGGATAATTGATGGAACCATAGTTCTGATAACCTAACTAAAATGTGATGGTGAATACTCAATATTAAAGTATCCACCCTTCTCATCTAAATTATTTTTAAAACATTCAAAATATAACATTCCAAACCAAACATTAAACTCTCTATAGTATTACTCCAATCACACTTTTTCTTCCGCAATGCCAGATATAGAACCCACACACTAGCTGAATTTTAATAAAATTGTTATTTAGTTTCCTTAAAAAGATAATAGTTTTATTGTACACCATTTGGTTCATATTCAATCTCACATGGCTATGAATTTTGTAATTTTCCTTTTTCATTCAAATAAGGGTATCCCATTAGCTAAACACACCATTTTCATCTAATTCAACATAAAAAAACTTCCAAAATCACTAGAAATAGAAAACATTCCAAACCAAAAATTTTAAAACTTCCACCATTGAATTTTGAGTCCATAAAATACCTATTTTAATTATATCCATTAGAAATAATTATCTCCTCCTAAATCTAAAAAACTAAAAGGATTTGGGTAGTCTTCCAAAATTTTCTTACAAGACTAAGTAAAGAATTGAACTTTCGAAAATTCATAAGAAACACATTTTACTAGGTTTGGTAATCTAAAAATATAAAACTAATCCATGATACCACTTAAGGTTTTGAAACTTATAAACCAAAATTTATCTCCCTAGAAATTTTTTAGAGGAATAATGTTGAGAACCTACATATCATAGCGAACCCACTACTATGATGTACCCAAAAATAATAAGAAAAAATAAAATTAAGTCATTAAACTAAAATATAGAAGAAAAAAATAGAAAATAACATCCATATGAAATAAAAAATAAAGAAAAACACATGAAATATGTATAGTAATACCCACACATGGAAATTAAATTGTTCAAACTTTATTCCTAATCCATGGGGGAAAAAACTAAATATTTCATTAAGGAAGAAACTGATTTTTAGTGGAACCTCATTATAGAAACCATACCCAACCCGAGATAAAAGGGAATCCTTCCCGACAGCCTATTTAAATAACTACAACAAAACTTTCCCCAAAAAACACCTGCCACAAAACTTTGTGGTAAGTCCCCCCTATGGTGATGAAAGCTACCTCAACACCCTTTTCCTTCTATATCAAATATCACTAAATCCATTCATATTTTCTTTTTTCGCACTATCACATCATTTTGAAACCTTTTTAATAAATTTTAATTTTATTAGTCCATTGGTTCTAGTTACATTGCCTTACCAACATCATTGTTGTTCCACAATTTGTTCAAGGAAACCAGATATACACCACCACCACTCCTAATCTTTATGGTGAATAATAAGTTCTTCTGACCAGTCTTCAAGTTTAACCTCATATTACCTTATGAATAACACTTATATATCCATAATGAATGAAAATTAACCATAAAATATATATCACTCTAAACTATATAAGATACAAGACAAATAAATAATATACACCACCCTAGACATCTTAGAATTCAATGTTTAGACACAAATCCTAAAATATGGTTCAATTTCCATGGATATATGTGTATAAGAAGATAAAAATATAATAAGAGAATAAGAGAAGAATAAAATAGAGAATATGGATTAAAAAAAAGTTATACCCTTGTATAAATCACTTACAATCAAAGTGGGAGTCTAAAAATTAGAGGAGCAATTAGTTTCCATTAGAGATCTCCTAGTTGATATGTTTGAGTGGGAGAAAGGGTAATAATAGATAAGGAATTAATTGAATAAGAGTAGAAAAATAATTTCACCATATTAAGAATCTTTGGTAAGTTTAATAGTTTACCTAACTATACACTGAATGTGAAAGGGGAACTGAATAGCCCAGGAACTACAATAAAGTTTGGACATAAGTTTTTTTTTAAGAATTAGCACCATACACATACCTGAAACTAGTTATAATGACAACATATATAATGGTACATAATTTAGTTTTCCATGGATATGTAAAATTAAGTATCATAGTTTTCCCTAACCATGAATTAACCATGAGCCTACCATTAAATTGAAAAATCATCTTCAATGAGAATACACCAGCATAGTTTCTACTTACCATGTGTATAATTAGAGAACATGGTTACTCATAACCATATATTTATTATATTACAGACAAATATAGATGGTTCATATTTAAGATAATGTTTCCTGATTACTACTAATCATTCACAAAAAATTCCCCGACCATGAAGTTGTGAAGAATCATTAAATTTAAAAGACATCAAATCCTAAAAATCACTAATTATTAAAAATTCAATAATTAAAAAAATAAAAGTGATATCAAGGTTAGAAAATTATTCCCACTACAACACTTTCTTCCAATAAAAAGGAAACAATGATTTATGGACGAGTAAATAGAAATCATTCTACCTAGATAGATAAGATAGAGGAGGTCATGTTCATCTTTCTATAGATTATAAGAAGGGGATACTTGAAAAAATTTATATACAAAATGATATAGTTTGCAAAACCATTTTATAATTGGGAAGATCAATATATCTAGACACATATCTAGATCCCCAAACAATTCCCAAGTGATGATAAAAAGAGTGATACCTATAATAGTTCTCCTCACCATTTATTTTCTACACAAACATGGTGGAAAAAAACCAGATTTCCCCAAGGAAATCACCACGTGACATAGATTGATCCCCATAACTGAAGATGAAAAAATATAATAAAATTTCAAATGATATATCTAGATTCATATGAAAATAAATTTAAAATCATTATAAACAATACAAGATACTAAAGCATCTAATAACATGAAAACACATACAAAAAAAACTAACAATATTAAAGTATTGTAGGGAAGATGATGAAAAGGATACAAGTACCCAGAATATGATCCAAAAAACTACTAATTAAATCGGGATTATTATATGGATTTATATCTCCATTGTTACTTCAATTTAAATAACTTTTGATGATGACCCAATCAACCACAATAATGATAGGTCTTTATAACCTTGAAACAATAGGACTTAAAAATGCCAAATATGACCATACTAAAATTACACAAGGAATATTATATTTATAAGAGAGATAATTAATGAATAAGAATATTATTCAAAATCATACCAATTATCTATCTCAGGTTCATCCTACATCCACTTCTTAAATGATAAGGGACCCTCACTATTATATAATTAAATGAAGACAACACCCATGACAAGTTGATTTGTAGGGGTCAATGCCCCCATAATGGATTTTTTGATTACATCCTAAAAAAAATCTAGGATAGATGAAACTAAATCCAAACTAATTATTGATTAAAGGACGCTTTCAAATAATCAATCATCTCATGATTTAGTATCACCTTTCTTGGAGGAAAACTCAAAATAACATAGAATAGAAGACTAAATCAGAAAAACAAAAAAATCAACACACTTTAATTGGAATGGTTCACAGGTTAGAAAAAATAATTGATTAGAATAAGGCATATACACAACATAGAAATTCATTATTTACCATCAAATCAAAATTTAAAACCACATCCTATTTGGATCTATTCTAAAATATTGTTTAGATAAAATAAATTAGTTTCAAAATCATAAAACTATAATTATAAACTGGGTTTTTATTTTATAAAATACATCATATAAATAATTTTGTAAATCCAACTGTAATTTTTTTGCAAACCATTTGGTAAAACATCTTCATTGATTTCCAATATTATATTTCATCACATAAACCATGTCTTTTAACAAAATGCATCAATGAAATGTTACAAAGAAACATCATAGCATAATAAAAACTCTATTTAATTTTTACCAAATAATATAAAAATGTAACCAAAATATACTTTAGAACTAAATAGGGGTTTCAATAAAAATTTAAAGTTCTTTATAACTATGCATAGGTTTAATTAACAGTTCAATGGACTGTGCGATATCTATGAAAATGCTACTGGGAGTTAATAAAAACCATGCACAAGTTATCCAAATAATTTTACAAGTTGTAAAAACTAACTATACAGAAAATATTAAACTCCATTTTCAACCGAAAACATGAAAAACATCTAAATAACCCCCATAAATTCAATAAAATTCAAAACACCATCAATCTCAAACAAAATATAGCAAAATTGAATGAAAAATGAATCTAAAATCAATGACATACAAACAAACTACTCATTATAACTCAATTATTATAATGAGAAAAATCTATCTAGACTCTCCTCGCTCCTGCCTCTTGAGTTTCAACATTCCTATATCCATGATGACCCTTAGAATAGCATGAGGGATTTCTTTAATACCATTTTTTCATGAACTAACTTAGGCTGTCCTAAAAAGAAACCTGAGGAGCCCTATGACTTGGCCCTAAGATTGTTACTGACCACCACAGGTTGATATGAAGCACCAATGATACCAAATTTGATTATGTAGGAATGATTTCGACCAAAAATAATTTAAAAATAAATTTTATATGGAAGATTTCTAAGAATAAAACATGTTTCACCCCTACATTTGGAATCTATAAATAATAAAATATTTGTCTTTATATAAAATGAAATTAAAACAAGGAATAACTAAAAAAATAAATCCAACTCACATTTCACATAACATAAAAGAGATAATATGAGGCTAAATAAAGATATAAAAATACAAGAATGGTCAAAATGGCTAGTACATACACAACCTATGTAAACAAAATAGTCCAAACATACTAAATTAATGATATCCTCATAAACTAAATACATCCTCCAATGTCACAACAAGATTCATACCATGAGTGACAGAAGGGAAGAAAATAAAGAAGGTGTATATTCCTAAGGATTTTGACTAGAATGGATAAAAGATACTAATTTTATCCACAAATAGTGGAAAAATTACAATGTGTGAAATTTAACACTAGGTTTTCACTAATAAAAGTTTCCATGTCATTATTTTTATAATCTATTTTTTAAATTCTAGTGTTAAGGCCTATAAATTATAAAATAAATACTTTGAAGTCAAACCCAAGAAAGAAATCACATAAAAGGTATTAGTGAGACATGATTTGACCCTAAAAAAGAATAGTGATGAATCAAAAAGTTACCAAACCCTTGTAGTAAACCAAAAAGAGACCCACAATGTCACAAAACATGTGATGTAGTTGAACCATGGAGAATACATAATAATGTACCCAAACTTTTACCATCATAACATATTTTATATGGAAATATATGGTGAATTCATCATGGAAGATTCCCCATACCACATAGAGTGACAAACCTTGTGACATCTATAATTACATTTTACAGCATCACATGGTCCTTCCACTATCTCCATTTGAAAATCATCAACTCTCTCTATGGACACATTTAATCTATATGTGTCGTTACATTTCAAGAATAAAGACCCCATGCTTCACTTATAAATAATTTGGTACCATTTCTAAAAATAAAAAAATAAGGAGACATTAAGAGGCACCTTGAGAACCCATAGAGAGATATTCTAGGAAGTGTTTTCTCTTAAAAATATTTTTTATGTAATTAAAAAAAGAAACTCTCATAGAGTAATTGCGGGAATACAAACTTAATATGGGTGATCCCGTGAAGAAATCTCATGAGGTTGAGATCACCAAACCACCTCATGAGAATATCATGTGAAGATGAACTCCTGAGGGTGAGATCACAGAACCACCTCATGAGTAAAACCCACAAATATAAACTTGCAAGGACATATTTTGAACCCTGGTATGTGAATACACAACAATAATCCCACCCCATGGGGACTTTATAAAAATTCCACTTTGTAAAGTCACCTTACTTAGGACTGTTGGAAGAACCTCTCTATTGTGAAGGGACTTTCATTTAGGTACCCTACCTCCCTCACTTGGTTTCTATTTAAAATGGTAATTCTATGGGGAATACAATACCTCGTTCCATTAATATGAAATATAAATTTTTTTGGAGAATGGTAATTGTTCACATATATCCACTATATATACATGATCAGGCTATTGGGAACTCAAAAGTTCCCCACCTTTGATCATGCCTTCCCTTGATAAAATGCATCTCCCACATTTCCTCCCATGTTGATGGGTCCCCAAGGGATTTTAATTCATGTATAACCTTGATAATGAAGGACCTAATCGTAAAAATGATAGTGAGAACTCTTTGAGTTCAGTATGATCATCCTAGCTCCCGATCCCAATGAATGAGCATGAGATTATTTCTTGGGTATAGGAATCAAGATGGTTCTTATCAATGAATTCATTATTATGAATCATCAATGGATCTGGGGATAGAAAATATTATTTAGGAAACATCTAGGCCAGCTTCACTTGGGAATTGGTAGGAAAAACCCAATGTATAATCCCCACTCAATCCACTTTTTTTACACCTTTCATGAAACATATGCCACCACAACATGATGTTAAATTCTATGGCCAATGTACTTGTAAGATGATATAAAATTTCATAACAACACCCTTTCTATATGATGCTAAGATACATGGTATGGTCACACCACACGACTATAAATATTTCAACTTGTTCTATGTGTGATATGATTCTTACCTAGAAGGATACATAGGACACCTCTCAGTTGTTCAAGCCTAACATAACCAACCCTACACATCCATACCCATGGATCTATATTTCGTAATAACTTGTATACATATATCCTATGTAGGACATAACCTCTGTAGACTTGGGGGCCCCAACTCATTGATCCAAATTCATTATGAGACCCCCATTTACATCCTCCAAGGGAATATTACTTATGAAACATTATTTCACAAGGACATATTCTATCTAGAATCATTCCCCAAATTAAGGTACATATACCCTCTAGGTGTCACTATATTTCCTTCATTGTCCATATTCTTAAACAAAACTATAGTATGATCAGTGGGTTATACTCCTACAAGACAAACTAAATGAATACATATGAGGGACATATACCTTATGAAACCAAACTATCATCATTGGTCCATACTCCCTTTGAGGTTAACCAAAATTGGATGCTAATGCATAAGTTCCACACTAGCCATTATTGCTCACCTTTCACACAATGTTTCAATTATCATGGTTTCATGGCATTAAAAGGAACCATGATGGTCCTTATCACAAAACCATAAAATGTATGACATGTATGTTTAGTGGGACTCAACTAGATGGTTTATAATTTCTTTTACAAGCGTACATAGGAATCCCCATTCAAGGATAGGATCCTAACTCTATGAACACCTATCACCTCATTGGATGGTGATCAAATCCAAATTTCCTAACAATACGACTTAAAACCTATGAATCAATAATTAATAAAAGGGAAAAATATAATGAACCTCAACTGCATGATGATATTAATATCAATTAATTTTAATGAAAAACCACTAGAACAAGGGTAACTATTCCTATTATAGGACAAGGTAAATATTCAAAAATATGACATAAATTGTTAAAAAATTCTATTATTTTGTAAGAATACATTCAATAAGGTATAACGGGAAAAAAATTCCACCATCTTGACCAAAATGTATTCTAAGATATTTTTAGTAATGTCTTAGTAACTATATAACATTAAAAATTAATTTCTAAACCACTCAAAATTCCCCCATAGTGTTAATCACACATAATAAGTTTCCTTTAAAAATAAGAATGGTGAACCTGATGTGAATAATTTAACTGTAAAAGTGATTGGAAGAGTATGATTTTACTTTTGATACAGTGTTGAGGGGTTTCTTATTAATTTTTGTTTATATTTTCATGGAATATTAGAATAACATCCTCCTTTAATCCAAATATATTATATCTTCTCATTGATAGAAAAATTCCCTAACAACTGGAAAAGATGAAGCGCCATCAAACAAGAAGGTGTTGTCACAAATGCATCATATCCTTCATTATATTACCAATATATTATTGGAGGATTAATTCTTTAATGGTACCTTCTCTACCGTACAGGAAACCCAATAATGACTTTAGAATATAGAAAAACATGGATAAACTCTCTATAATTGGAATACTATAGTAAACATAGTAGAACTAGCCGCCATCTTCAACTATTTTGGGAATTTATTCCTAGATCACAATAATAAGAACCTCCGTTATCATAGTGAGGTAGACCAGGGGGTCTAATGAAACCTTAATACTAATCAAGATTCACACAAAGGGGATCCTAAAAACTAATTCCATCATAATAACTATAGGAAATCAACCCATTAATAACTTACTTAGGATTCCACCCTGGTGGTGTTTTCTCTAGTAATTCAAACTTGATAACCTCAGATATCTATATAGGGGAGGATAAAAAACAATAATATGGAGAAATATTATATAAATTCCTCCACTAAATAATTATATTAATTCCATCTCATGACATCTAGTTAGTAGTCATATATGCCAGCTATTTCATCAGGTTTGTTAGTGTTCTCTGGAAACATAAAGAAGAGTATGTTGGAACATTCTAGTATAAACCAGAGGGAAATCACATATTCCCCCACACACTATTATCATTTATATATCCTAATAAAATATAGAGGTTAAAATAAATATTATATCTTAACTCTCATCAAAGAAAGAGATCATATTATTATTCCCATCATATAATCCCATCATTATATCTTGGTAATAATCAAAGGGAAATACCATATCCTTGCTTATTCACTATGATACTATTTTTATATTTTTATAGAAAAAATATTATGACACCATAATCATATCCTAATAGTTAATAGGGGACATGAAAAAATTCCTCCCATCACTAGAGTTGCTTATTAGTGTACTATAGAAGCTACTTAGAAGAAGGCACATATTACTACTCCCATTTATGAGGATCTTTGGAAAGTTTTAGCAAGGAATGCAGAATATGACTAGGCTCATATTCTTTTCTTCTATAGGGAATCATCATCCATTTTTAAGGACACATCTTAGTATGATAAAATTTATATGAACTCTATTGGAACTCTCTGGTATATTCCAGTGGTCAGTCCAAAGAAGTCACATACACTTGTTCAACTTTAGTGTGAAGAATTCCATTAACATATCCAAATGGAATTAAATAGGTAGGACAACATTTTTTATCATTCTTAATGGACCCATAAAAATGTGTCGATGAAAATATGGGTGTATTCTAGGAGGTCTCCCACATGTGAAGGTCACTATAAAAACACATGGCCCCAATAACCCAATAAAGAAAATCTAAGTGGTATTGTTGGGAGAAACCCAAAGTTCATGAGTAGTCTCACATCCCTTACAAGATTAATACTAGTGCTCCTCTATCCTTAAATTATATTTCAATATAATCCCAATATTCTTATAGATCATCATTATAAGGTGGAACCAGTTTTAGTTTTAAGGTCCTCACCCTGATATTGCTACCTTCATATTGCAAGGTCCGACCCAGTACTCCCTATACAAAGGTTCTCCCCATATAAATATCAATATCAATCATGGAGAATATTTTCATGGTGAGAGTGGTAAAAATTATCCCTGTGTATAGAATATAAATCTTTATAAAGGACCCCCTTTCCCATATATCAATAATAATTATCCCTAACATTCCTCCCCATGTAATGTGTTTTAAAAATAATTCTTGTAGGTAGAGATTGAGTCATAATTGTTGTCCCTCACATAATGGAATTTATTTCAAACCCCTCCCTACAATGGAATCTCATTTAAATAAGAAGGTCATCTCCTACCAAAGCTACTGTGAAAAGGAACTTATATTAAAGGTAACTTAAGATATTAAGTCTAGATGCATCAAACCCCTCTTCTTTAATGGGCTATGCCACTTCTCAACCTAAGGGAAAACCATAGTAATGGTCTTCATCTGTACTATATTTAGATCATTCACCCTTCGATATTGCAAACAAAATTACACATAATCCCAGTTCCCTTGGTAATGTAATCTTAAAATAACCACTCTTGTCAAATCAAGTAGAGGAATATCTCATTAAAGACAAAGAGAATTTCATGATCATGAAGAAAAAAATAATTGATTAAAATTTTCCAGTTATGTTCTGGAATGCGGTCACATATTGGTATAAAATTCTTGAAGCATTCGATGAAGAGTGAATATGTTACCTTCATAGAAATATATCGATGACTCATCATAATATGAATTTTAAGTCTCATTAAAACATGGAATATGAAAACCATGATAATAAAATAAGATAACTCTACCATTTGATCCATTTATCCACCATTTTAGTTGCTAGGAAATCAAAGCTGGGAAGGAAATATGGTGATCTATAGTGTAAAATCCTTAATGATTTGAGGACTCTCTATATGTTTATCTCTAGTAATCCATATCACGTACATATTATAGGATGAGGTGAAGATGGAACACTATATTTATCTCCATTTCTCAGTTAGCAGAGTTTATCAAGAAAGTAATTGCACAATGTCATCTCTTTTTTCCAAGTCTCTAGCATGATCTCTACACATGAAAACCATCCTATCCAACAGGTTATTGTTACTTATAAATCTAAAAAAGGAAATCTTGGAGAGTCCTATTGATCGGCTCTGATATCCAACCTCGATAAAGTTTGAGAAGGTTTGTCATCTTAGAGAGGAAAAACCCTAATCTAAAGTGATACCCTTAGAAACAAGTATCTCATCCTAGGAATGTTAAATACATCCAAATTATTCTTTGACTAAATCCCAAAAAATTGAAGGGTAATATAAATGGGTGTAGTTGTCTCAATGTTGAAGTAACCCCAACCATTAGGGATGAGGGAATTGTTTCTATTCCCTCCACCCCATAGCATTAAAATACCCAGAAAGTTGAAAATTTCATGATGGAAGAACAAAATGAACTATATCCCATAGGTTTAGGGGTATTCATATCACAATATCCCCCCTATAAAAATTAGTCTTCTCAAGGATGAGAGAAATGTCACAAGATAAAAATTCACTATTTATCCTATTATATGACCCACCTTCTCTTTAGTGATATGATTGAAAAGATTTTATGGAGACTCCCTCACAACCCCCTTCATAAATTAGTATAAAGGGATTATTAGATGGAGGAAGAAAAATATTATAGGGGATGAAAGTTGACTGGTCTAGTAAAAAGGGATAAACCAATGAGGATTCTGAGTTATCTCTCAATAAGTATTTGAAAGGAAACCACTTCCATTATAATATTTATGATCACATAATTCTTTAAGAATACTATGAATATATTAATATCAATAACATTAACCCTATAGATGGATTCAAACATGATGCTAGTATAGAAGGGAAATATGATTAAATTCCTTTCTAAAAAATGGTAAAAAAACACTTGAAGAATGCATATCTGAAATAATAAAAAAGTTCAAAATTTGGGGTTCCCTTTAATGTTTAGTTATCATCACTTCACTAAGAGTTGGCTATAAAAAAGGGTAATAGTGTAGCTGTAGCCTACCCATCTCCAAAAGAAGTTTAAGATCCTTCTATAGAAGAATTTTTTTCTCAATATGAAGAAATGTTACTTAGGGGAAATATTCTTAATGTATGTAACCTCTATGAAATGACTCATATATATACTTCATTAAATATCCCTCAACACAAAGAAGTTTCTATACTAATGAGAGTACAATCCATCCATTTAACTAACACATGAACCAAATAATGATTCTATATTGAACTAGTGGATGGGTAATATTAGGAGTTCCCTACATTGGTGTCAAATATAGAACTATTTCTAATGATCTAACCCATGCTAAATTATTGTGGTTATCAACAAAAAAAATGGGATAGACAAAAAATATCATGTTTTTTCCACTACCTCCCCTCTAGTTGCTGGCCAACCAACCATCATGTTAGATTTTATCGATTCCATTGAATACATGGTATCTCAAATAGAGGTAATGGAAGGATGTTAAGCACCAGTTCAACCAAAGGGGAAACTATATCCTGGGTGGGTGGATGTAACCTATCCTCCCCCCATCTTCAGGAATTGGATGTTCCTAGTTTTCAATGGAATTAGAGACTGAGAGAAATATCTGACACACTTTTTATCTTGATGTATCCCCATTATGGGAGCACTCGAGCAACAAGTGATATAAAATATTAGACGATTTGTACAGACTCTAGAAGGGCAGTGTTTTTTTTGGTATACAAGATTATATACTATATCCATAATTGATTGAGAAGATCTCTATTTGTAGTTTATCTACCAATTTAGTTTCACTCCAAGAAATAAAATGATCCTTGAAATCTACGATTTTATGTAGTGTGAAAGTGATAGGGTATCATACTTCATTTTTATATGGAAAGGTATTACTTTCACCTTAAACATGAATCTATCATAGGATATTCTTTTGGAAATCTACTTGTAGAGTTTGTGGGATGAGTTATTTGTATCGTTGAACCCACTTAGATAACCTTAATGAGTATATGAGTTTTACACTTTGAAACAAAGGTTGGCGGATATGGCCAAACAACAAAGGATATGTCTTAACCAATTCTCTCAGCCTAAGGGAAGGGGACAATCAAAGAAGAAACTATGATTATTATTCTTAAGTTGGATCCAACACAAACTCTTATTACCGTACCCCCATAATATCATGTGGTATGTCCTCCTAAATAATGAAAACAATAATAATATCATCATCAATATGGGATAAATCATAAAAGGAGACCCCCATATGAATAATGAAAGAATAATGTTTATTCTTTTTGAAAAGAGAAGGTTCCTAGGAAATTCATTGAAACTATGGAGAATAATTTGTCGAAGGTAACAAATCCTAAGAATCCCAAAAAGGCAAAACTCAAATACCACCCTAATTGTGGCCCCTTCCCCCGAATAATAGGGGAAAACATATGATATTTATTTTTATTCTAAGATATCCTCAAAATGATTTTAAATTCATCACATTTAAAACTGAGCAAGCCAGGAGAACAAGAGAATTTCTTTTCTATGATCCTATCATAAGATGAAGGAGAATGGATAAAAGTATCAAACAAGGTAACAAATAATATTGATGATTATATGACTAGAAATACATTCTTATGAGATCATGTTATCCTCAGAGTGAAGATGAATCAACCAATTGTGACCCTAGCTACCTCTATAATGATTTATCTTACTTATTTTTCCCCAAAACCATATAAGATCATGTATTATATAAACTAGTTCAATCAGAATAATTAGAGAAATAAATAATAATAGGAACCTTTATTGATACCTAATCCAATTCATAGTCTTCACAATTTCACACCATCATAATTAGGTAGATGAATACCACCCCACTAATTGGTTCAATGAGAACTGCCTCATAAAATAGAATCATAATAACATAAATAATCCTTTAATATATATTTTCCACGTATTTTACATAGAAAATACATTCTCATATTAAGAATATATATTTGACAATGATTTAACCTCCTACAATGGAGGATAAATAGGAATAGGTCACCATGGATGATGGGTGCGAGAGAGATATGGTCGATATAGATAGGGACATTCATTCCATATCCCCATAGAAATTATATATTTTGTAGAGAACAGAAGGTAGGAACTCCAGTGGGCTTAATGGGAACATCAATTTCCCCCTAAATCATCTAGGGGCCATTCCAGATATCTAAAATTCATATCAAGAAGGGAAACCACCAATATAGATGAATCCATATTCCAATCATCATACCAAGAAGTTTCCTTATTTGAGGAAGTTTATCCTCCAGTCTCAAAAGTATAACATCATGAAATAATTGGACCTTTTCAATCCAATATTTCAATTCTTGAGTCCCTCCACTTTTTAATAGAGCTTTGAAAATCTCTTGTTGAGGAAATTTTAATCCCTCAAGAGTTTGAAGCTATGGTCACTGCTACTGAAATATATCATAGAGAGACCGACCATTCCAAAAGCCATACGGTCTTCTCACTTATAGAGAATGATTGGGAAACCATTATATAGGGGCATATCAAACCCTTAAAATTATGTTATATGTTTTATGATACTTACATTCATTGAGACATTATTGATAAAGGTTCTAGAATTTATCTCATTTTAGTTCTGAACCTCTAAATATTTGGCTACAACTAAGACAATTTTTCGAGTATTTTCTTTTGGGTTTTATAAAAAAAATTCAGGAAAGGGGATCAGGGTTCCCATATTTTTAAAAATGGGTCTTGGATGTGTGAACGCCGTTCACGCATCCTTCGCCGCAGAAGGATGCGACAACGACGTTCACTCATCGTTTCCCCCACTGAAGATGCATGAACCCCATTCACACATCCTCCCGAGAGGAGGGATGTATAAACAGGGTTCACATATCCCACATAGAGATGAAATATTTCTCAATATTAATAAATAGTAATTACAAACTAATACACTTAAAGTAAAAATTTATAAGTATTGATAAATATCAATTAAATAATAGAAAATATTAAAATAATTTTAATAATTATTAATTAATTTTCATGAATAATTGATATTCATTAAATAATTATTAATAGATATTTTTGGTGCACAACTCGATTTGGGAAATAATTTCTTCCTCTACTAACTGATCATGATACCACTTGAAACAAGAACTTATGCACTTATCATCAAGGGTAATCCAAATTTATTTTAGGATGAAGATATTAAATGTGATATGTTACTTTTATTAGAATAATCAACCTAAAACTCATGCACTAACTTTAAGAAATAGATCAAAAATATTCAAATGCAAAAAATAATGATAAGTGTCCTTTGAGCGCATTCATACTTGAACTTTTTGTATGTCTTTGATTAATTGAATTATAACCTCTTATTATTCAGTTTATTTTTTTGTTAACAAAGGAAGAGGGATTTAGAAAAACATTCATCTTTTAATAACATGATCTTCTTGAACATTCTATAGTAATTAGGTTTGATTATAATGAATATACTAATTCTGGTAGTAATTTCATATTTCTTCATTTATCTCCCCCTCAAGGGAAACCCTCATAAACATCTTTATAATGGTGAATTTTTCCAATAATGGTTTTCAAGATTTTATAATACAGAGAATACACTATAATTTATCTTCAGCTTATGAATGTCGATATTTAAAAACTTATATAAATTCATCAAGGATGGTATTCTTCAATAATTATTTTTCAGGATACCAAAACATGATATAACCATGATGATATCTTATTTATACTTATTGTCATGGATATGCTAACATATATTCTTAAAATTCATCAATGATGACCTTCTTCCTTATCAATGGAGTTGGTCATATTTCTATAGTATTCATGATTGTACATCTGAATATTTGTTCTAATTTATATTGTGTAGCAGAGAACCCTTCGCATTACATTTAGATTTTTGTGGCGATTTGTTTCCCTTATTAGTTTTCATGGATGGTGAAATCTTAACCCTCTTAAGGGTTTTTTCTTATTCTGGAAGAATATGAATTCAATATTTTTCATAATATTCATAATTTATTACATGATGAATGTATTTTTATAGTAAAATCCTCTAGTGAAGATTGCGTACCAGTAGAAATTGTTTCCTTTTATAAAGTCTGAATATGTATCTTCTCAAAATTGGCCAAATGAACTTCTAATTCATATTGTAGTTATTCTGATCTTCAATCATAATCATCTGCTTTTCACAAATATCCATTATTCATTCAAATTCTTCATCATGCAATTTAATTTTTTTTGAACAAATAATCAAGTTCCATGATATTCTAGGATTTTACATCTAATTTTAAATCATTGAGATCAATAATATGTTTCAAGATTTATTCAAGTTCACACATCTTTTAATCCAGAATCTATTTGGTTTCAAAATAATTAATATAATTAATATTTATTAATTAATTTAATAATATTATATATTATACATTTATATATATATTGGTAGATAATTTGATAACAGTAAGACACTTATTAAAAAAAGAATAGAAGTCTATAAATGATAACAATAAGACACATAAAAAATGTATCATAAATAAAATATCAACATAATATATGCCTCTAGAATGGATGCTCCTCTATCCCACAACCAGGCGTATACTGGATGCACCCACACTGTGTCTATCTATGTCTGTGCTCTGGTGTATGTTGCAAATCCTCATCGACAACCACCTCCACATCCTCCTGTGTGAAAGGCGGTGGATGTACAGTCTCACCGAATGTACCATGGCCCGCATCTAAGGATAGTGTAAGTTGGCTGGAACTCTCACCAAAATATTAAGTAGATGGCTACTCATCTGCGGATGACTGCAATAAAGCATTGATCTCAATCTAGTCATCGTCTGTAAGTACTTGTGGCTGTGATTGAGAAGCTAGAGGAGCAGATGACTGATCATGCTAAACACCCTCCTCCAGTAGAACAATAGCATGTGGACGAGCAAGCTGGACACCCTCCTCCTATGGAACAGAAGCACCCATAACAGGGTTGTCACCCCCAGGTAAAACTATGTGAGGCTCAGCAGGCTCCGAGGCCTCTGCAGCAGGTGGTTGATCAAAGAAAATGCCATGATAAATCTCGTCCATCGACGGAAACAACTGTTCCAAAAGGGTGTGAAAATATGCCAGGTCAAAAGAAGATCTCTCCATTGGATCAAACATATGATGTAGATGAAAACTATGAGCATCCCGCGAAAACAAATTCCATTGTTAAGAAATATGAATAATAAATCTGTTAAACAGTGGAAGGAAGAATGCATACCAATTGATGAAAGCCCCGTCTGTGCCGTGTCAGAAATCTGACCGGGGACCTGATGTACCAGCCTTCATAATCCATCTGATCCATCAGATGAAAACGTACTGTCCCTTCCCCTCGCAACTGGGACTCCCGTCATCTGTCCCATAACGCAACATATCTGGCATGATAGCTCCTCCAATCAAAATCCCTCTTCCCTGACATCTTCGGGGAATGCAATGAATCCAACTGACTGTGCGGGTCAGGAACTGGATGAAGGAATCCAAACTACCTCATAACCCTATCCATCTGATTCCACTCGACTATATGAAAATGAATCAGTGGAACCCTGCAGGAGCCGATAGAAAGCATCACTATACAATACGGTGGCAGACTCTGAAGGATAGCATATGTATATGGAATCCATGTAATCTGAAAGAAAAAATGAATAATAAATTAATAAATGAATAGATGTATATTAAAGAGTAAATATTTAACAATATAAATAATAATCACTTACATCAGATGGTCGAATGCTATCTAACATAAGTCTGTAGGCGTGAACATCATGTCTGGGGGAATCTGAATGTCGATGCGCCTGACTCCACCTATAGATAACATTTTTATTTTTATATTTCATAATAGAATCTTATACAATTAAGTAAGATATTAGAAGTAATTAATAACATACCAACGTCCATGTGGAGCCTCTACTACAATATCAAGGGGTAGTGGTGCACGAGCATGTGGATGAAACGAGGGATGTGCTCCCATACCCACATCTGCAGAAGAACCATGCATCCTATGATCTGCATCTTATCGATGCGACATGCACTACATAGGGCCCTGTATGTATATTATAGGTAGGAAGACCCACATCTATACCATCCTACTTGGTCCAAATCCTCCAAAAAAGATAAATACATCAGGTGCACAAAAGTAGTAGAGTGGTCAACAAAAAGTGTTGCACCTATCAGTCTCAAAATATATGCGCGTGAAAATCGTAGCACAATGACGTCATCAAGATCATCTGGTAAATGTGTGAAGTGCTGGTCTAACCAAGGCATCCACAATCTACCACTGACGATGGTCCTGTCATCATCCTGAACCTCTATGCCCAGTAGTGTATGAACAAGCTCAGGAAAATCTGATGGAACTCAGCCTGTCAGAGCATGTCCGTCGATAGGGAGGCCCAACATAATGGCCACATCTTGTAACATAATAGTCATCTCCCCCTCACTGAAATGGAAAGTATTCGACTCTGGCCTGAATCTCTCTACATGTTCAGAAATGATTTGATGATAAAGAAATGTGAATTCATACATCGTAACTCCATATAATCCAGGTCAACGAAGATGGGGGACGATAGTGAGAGGTGGTGCGGTATGATGGAAATGGTGAGATCTACGTACACTCAAGGGAGGCACATGACATCCCTCTAAAAGCAACCGTGATAAATGCATAGCCTGAGATGTAAGAAATGGAAAACCTGCCATCTTCACACATGATATCATCGTTACTTTTTAATAATGAATTGAATAAAAATTGTAAACTTTTATTTTAAAAAAATCTACAACAAGCTAAATAAGGTAGAAAATAAAGCAACAGTGATGAAAAACCTGCATTGAAGATGTGGAAGCATTATATATTAATTTTTGTTTGGTGTTTATTTTGTTAATAGTTTTAGTATCATAAAATTCTTTATGATAAAATCCATAAATTGTAAACTTTTATTTAAAAAAAATCTACAACAAGCAAAATAAGGTAGAAAAGAAAGCAGTAATGAAGAAAAACCTGCATTGAAGATGTGGAAGCATGATATATTAATTTTAGTTTGGTGTTTATTTTTTTAATAGTTTTAGTATCATAAAATTATTTATGATAAAATCCAAAAACGAGACAAACCAAAATTCAAGCATCTCAAAAATGGAGCAGGTTAGAAATAAAAGGATTCAATAATGAAACATTCACATACGAAACAACATATACATATTAATGATACGGTACACAGACCCGATCATGGATAATGAGATGTGGAACTCTGTCCTGCCACTTGGGGGCATCTCTTATGAGTATTTCCTTCTGCGTGACAAATACTACATCATATTCTCCCTCCTCGTTGCTGAGGACAGTCCATCTTATTTCTGATGGGAGTTGACTTCGATCTTCCTCGGGGCCACAACCTAGTAGCATGAAGCCAATAATTTTAAAAATGAAAGACATTGAAAAAAATCATAAATGAAACCAAAACCAACTTATGAAGTTGGAAATATCAGGGACGATGGTCGGTTGATCAGTAGGCAATGTGATAGAATGGAAGTCACCAACAGGCATCCAATAAGCACTATAACAGTTAACCAAAGTGCTCATGTGATACACCAAGTCAACATATGGCTCCCATGATATATTTACTGAAGCGAAAGCTATAATAACATGTACATATGGATATGTCAATGCCTGAAAGCTGCCACAATCACAGTACCTATTTTCCAACATCCCGACAAACACTCCACTAGTAGTGTATTTACCGTGGTTGTAGCATTGTCTTACCCGAAAGCTCCTATTTTCCCTTTCAAAGGATATAACATTCCATCTTGAATCCTCATTCCGTATTCGGTGAATATCACTTTGAAAATGATGAGTAAAAATAATTCCATTTTCCATCCCATGGTAGGACTTTTGGGACCGGTCAACAAAGTAGTGAACACATCTAAAAAATGTCTCTTGCACTAACCTTGTGATTTGGAGTTTGCGCACACCCTTGAGGACCCCATTTATGCACTCCACTATATTTGTGGTCATATGCCCATATCTCATGCCACCATTGTATGCTAATCACCATTTTCCATTGAAATTTGCAACATATATTCATATAACTCCTCATTAATTGTTCGAATCTCTTCATGTCGTTGATCAAACCTTTCCTATTGGGGTTCATATGATGAAACCATAAGATAATAATGTATTAAAATGGATATTAATTTTTTTTAAAAAAAGCAAGTTTAGAAAACCATACCCAACTTGAGGATCACCTTCTTTATAGCCTCATCTCTAAAATCATTAAGCACATTACTTGAAATATTTCTAATGCAATAATGATGATAAGCATTCGGTTCAGCCCAAGAAACCCCATCACTACTCATGGCCTCTATAATCGCTTGATGGCGATTAGATATCAGACACGTGCCCTGTTTTTGCGTGACATGAACACGTACACATGCCAAAAACCAGCTCCAGCATTCAAAATTTTCTTTTTCAACAACTGAAAAAGCAAGTGGAAGAGGAGTGCGATTACCATCCTGTGTGGAAGCAATGTGTATAACACCTATATACTTGCCAAGAAGGAATGTGTCATCTACCTGAATAAATTTTTTACAATAGGGAAAGGCAGTAATGCACGGTCTGAATGCCCAAAAAATCCTATTGAAATTTATATTTGACCAATCAACTCGATGATTTTGGGATACATGCTCAACACTGTTCAAATGATAAACAATCTAATTGTTGAGAGACAACAATTCCATAAGCTGTGGAAACATCCTATAAGAGTCATCCCAATCACCATACACTTTTACAATGGATTTCTGTTTTGAATTCCAGGAATTGTTGTGTGATATATTATAGTTATACAACTGTTGAATTATTTCCTAAACAAGGGAAACAGGAACATCCTAACATATTCGTATCATCTCACAAATAATATTAGATATAAACTCTGCATCAAGGGAAGAGTGATCTTGTGCCATTATGGGAAGTAGACAAGTGTGTGGGCCTTCTAATTTGGTTATCTTCCAACATCCATAATATTTATCAAATATTTCTCTTAATCAAAATTTACATTCTGACCCATATTTTTCACAATGAATGAGATATTTTTTCTTCTTTGACTCATCAACCACAAATGTGAAATGTCGCTCAATGTGGTATTGCTTTATCACATTTTTCATGGACAATTTAGTTTTCGAACTCCTGCCCAACATATATGGAATTATCATTTCATGCAGGCATATTCCCTATAATGCTAGGGAATTTAGAAGCTGGTGTAATGACATCCCAATCAAAATGATATTCACGAGACATTCCTTTAACTAAGGAACTCAAAACTTAAGGCTGATTACCACTAAGTGGTGGATGTAGTGGATGTCTATCTCTCAAGGGAACCTTAGAAGGTTCATTCCCAACTACATCATCTCCTGATTACTCCCCAAATTCTTCTTCCTAAGATAAAATTTCATGCACTATATCAGCACAAAAAGAGATGTCATCTACATTTCCTTCCAAATTTTGATCATCTTCTTCATAACATTCTTCCACAGGATTCATATGAGGTGGAGGAAATGAATAAGACTTCTGTGAAGGACCGACTTCTAAAGAGCTCACAAAGTATGGTTCCGTAGTAATCGATCACACAACATCAATATCAGAAATGAAAACAAATAATTCCATCAAACCATTAATACACTATTTCCTAAATAATAGAGAAGCCTCCATCCAATCCTTGTCATCGACTATATGGTACTCGCTATGCCATAGACTCTCAGGATATTGAAGATGTCAGTATCTAATTTAAGTGATTGCTTGTTAAGCCCTCTATTTTAACCTACTATGAATCTTATTACAGACTACATCAAATGTCATACAACCATGGAGATTTACCACTATGGAAGGTGTCACACTATAGCTAAAATCCTGCTCGGTATAAATTACCTCACCATTGCAATATATTTTCACAGACAAAATTACCTATAAAAAAATAATTAAAAAAATATTATATACTACATTAAAATTTTAAATTATTTAATTTGGTTTTGAATAATTGATTATCTTGAGACTTTTTTGTGTATTGATTTATCACTGTTAAGGTATAGTGATTTTGATATTATCACAAAAGCAAATTTAATATAATGTTTCATAAAGTTTAATTACTTATGAATATATAATCATGACTTGATCTTGAGACTTACGATTAGGTTATCATTATATGATAAACTAACCACAACCTATGGGTGGACTCCTGTCTCTATTATCAAATATTTCAGCAACCGCCAATCTCCTGTCAAACAACAACGCCTCCTCTCGAACGAGTTCTCGAATAACTCTTCGTGGACACCTCTTTGGGGAAGCCTGTTCGGGGAAACCTCTTCATGGGCATCTGTCTTTTAATTAAAAATCTACTCACATGCATGTGAGGGGTCTAGGGGTACAAAATACATAAATTTTTTAAGCGGACACGCAAGTCCTTAGACTTACTGAGAGTTGACTCGCAGGTCATCAATGCGGAAAAAATGCAATTATTACAAATTGAATAACCACATACACAAAATAAAACATGAAATTTCAATTATGCATGGTCTGTCATCTCACGATCAATCATCACTCATACCATGTTTTTTGGTATAATTATTATATTATCCATATTATATAACTTTATCTATTACTAAATGAAATGTATGTTAAATACTACACATCTTTTCCAAAAATTTAACTTCATGTGTATATATATATATAATTATTAATAAAATTTAATAAATTTTATTATAACTAATATAATTGAGATTTACATAATAAACACTTTTGTTATTTTAAATTTTATGAAATTGTAATGTTTTTTTGACATTCTTCTACTTTTCAAAATATAAGTAAATATATTTTCTTCTTTATTTATTAAAAATATTATTACTAGTAAATAAAAGTAATATAATTTACACTTACATCAAACTCATTCATTAAAATAAACTTCTCTAACATAAATTACTTTTCATAAACATTCAACATTTAATACATAACATTCAACATTCAATATTCAGACAACATACATTCAATAAATTAAATCATACAAAAATTAAAAATCTAGAAAATAAATCATACAAAACATTACACATTATGCATAACATATGAAATAAATAAATCATACAAAAAATTAAACATACAAATGAAATAAATAAACACAATTAAAATAATTAAAATGTTTAATAGAAATTTTACCTCTATAAAAGCAGTAAATATTTGTTGAGAAAGAATTTTTGTAGGGCTCCACAGAAAAATCCAGAGGAGAACAATGGTTTTTGAGGGGGGGAACCCTCCTTTTATAAACTTTCTCGGTGGGCTGCGTGAACCCTGTTCATGCATCGTCGACACAGAGGGACGCGTGAACCCCGTTATCGTGTCCTTCGTAGACCAATTGAAGAATGCGTGAACCCCGTTCATGCATCTTTAGTAGGGGAAATTATGCGTGAACACCGTTGATGCATCCTTCCACAGAGAAGGATGCTTGAACAACATTCACACATCCAAGACCCATTTTAAAAAATATAGGAACCCTGATCCCCTTTCCCAATCTTTTTTTATAAAACCAAAAAAAAAATACTTCAATTTTTCTCCCTCAACACAGAAGATCCAAGGGTACAAAGAAGGAGAGAAAAAACCTATGGTCCATAATAATATTGGATAATTTTTTTGATAAATTTTATATGATTATGAGTTTATGGATATTTCTAAATACAAAATATTCAACACACTTTTTGGTAGACCATAGATTCACTCCCTTGTTGTAGTGCCTTCATCATACCACCAATGTCTCAAAAACTCCATCAATGGATATGAAAATGTGCTCAAAAGTGATAGTTACCCATTTTATTCACCTTAATATCAATACATAAAAGAAATATTACATCATGTAGAGGTAAAACAACCAGTGATGGGATGTTTCATCTAAAACACTACCCTTAATGTTTTGGAAATGGCGCCTATCAACCCATTCCATGATATCATTGAAGATCATATATTTCCTATCAATCAAATTAATGAATTCAACCAATATTTGGGGAGTCATCATGTCTTGTAAACCCCACATAATTGGACAAAGAATTTGATCCCCATTATATCATATGATGGATTGACTAATGTTTCCCCACCAGAATAGCCACCTCTAGAAGAGAGAAATAATTCCAAACTATCCCTAAAGTTCAATATCCTTCCTCAAAATATCTATGATATTGTTGTATTGTATGATCTCAAAAACTATCCAACATGCATGACTATTTGAAAAAGTTGATATGAATCCCTAGGGAGGAAGGGAGGATCAAGGTTTGGGAATGTTTACCTAAGTATTCATGTCATTGGTTACATCTATCAAATGTAGTCTAAATAATATGGGTGTGGTCTAGGTCAAATGATAATGAACTAGATTATAATGATTCCTCATTTTCACATTGATCTAAAGAGATCCTCACACCCCTATCCTATTTTTATGAAACCTCTACATCATTATAAAAAATTGAAAATTCTCTTATTTCATCCCCTTAATATCAATATTTCTACACTCATTATTCCCTTGATGATAGTGGAGAACCATAAGATCGTATCTAGAATGTAACCCATAATAATATTTATATATTAGAGCCTTTAAAGTTTGTTTATGTCACCTTATCATTAATGGACGGTAAAAATTCCCTTGCATTGACTTCTAGTCTTGAAAATGTTCCACTACTTCCCAATTCCACTAAAATTTAGATAGATGTTGAAGTGGAATAAGTTTGTAGAGATGCACCTCCAACATTTGAGGATGGTGTCTTGAAAACCATTGATGAACTCAAAAAATTTAATTTTGGTATAGTGGAAGACATATATACTATGTTAATTAGTTACTCTATGTCTCATGAAGAATTAGAGACTTATGTTTTTTAATTAAAGTAGCACCAAGATTTTAATAAAAAACCTATTCGAGTTAACCTAAATTGTCACTCGAGAAGGTCCATTATAAGGTAGTTGAAAAAGAAAGAAAACAAGTCTCACATATAACCAAATGTAGATAAAAAATAGATTAAAAATAAGGAGAAGATTATATATTCATGATCATAATACATAAATTAAAATGTGTAAAGAAAATAATAATTAAGACAAGACAAAAATGAGTCTCCATATGACCATCCATCACCACCAATCCACCTCATTAAGAAGGAAATGCTAACAAAGATAAATTTGTGAACTACAAGTCACTTTTTCCTTAACCTAAGTCCTAAAAAACAACATTTAGAAAATCCCAATAGAAAAAGTAGGGTTTGGGCATAAATATTATTTGTATTTTACTGAAGAATCTATAAAACATCTAATACCATGAGAATGTTTGTTCTAAAATAAAAAAAATCCAATTTATAAATCATTTACCAAAGTTAAATCATTTTTTAAAATAACCTTTGGATTTAAAAAAACATACCATTTACACATAAATGAGTAATACTTGAAGTACATGTGAGATAACATGAAGGGATTAACAAAACCATCCATTGAAATACTATATGGTAAATGAGTGTGTAACCAAAAATACCATTAACCATCATGTATAAAATCAAGAATCAATGAAAAATAAAAATATTGGGATCCAACCTAGGGAAATATTTACTTATACATATAGAGGAATATTAATCTTGGCATAAATTGAATCAAACTAATATTGATTCCTACCACAATCTATATATATGAAAAAATAATCCCTGGTGGTGACACATACACTACGTTGATAAATATCCATTTCCAAAGGAACCCAATGTTACCATAGTGTCATATTTTCCAAAAACCATTTGAAAAACATGATAAAATTTTATATAACAATTTCATAGTGAAAAATCACCATTACCATGCATGAAAATAAATTTTTATGTCAAAACAACACTTATGGTAGTTCATTAAACAAATGGCATGAAAAAATATATTTTTAAAGTAGAACCCATTTAAAAAATTGAATCTATTTATATAATAAACTTTGATATTTAATCAATCCATTACATTATAACATACTATAGGAACTTACCAGAAATTCAAAAATTCATGAGTTAAAACCACTTTATAGAGACACTACCTCATAATGGTGAAAAAATAATCACCTTTGTGCCTAGATCCATAATACATATTATAAAATCTCAATAAAATCCCATAGATAAGTCATCCACAAACCATTTTGGTTACAAATAGACAAGGGGAGAATAGATTAAGTGAATATTTGAGAAGAAGAGATAAAAATAGTTAAAAAAGGGAACATACCTTGAATAGATCTGCTAAGAATAAAGAAAAACCATCAAGAAATCAAAGAGAGACGCTTGTGGAGAATTTGGGAAGGTTTAGTTTGAAACTTATGGGTATTAAGAAGAGTTTAAATATAAAAAACCAAGGTTAAATAGTTAAATTAATTTTTTTTAATGTTTTGGATTGGGGTGTAGAGAACCGAAGCTTATCATACATGGACATTACATTACTTTTGCGGAATACTTAGTACATAACAAAAACACACACACAAGGATCGTAATAGTTTAGTGTCTTTGGAAACTCGGAATAAAATCTTCTAATCGTGGTGAAAGATCTTCAACATCTCCCATAAAGATCTTCATTTTTTTACCTAAAACCTTTCTTTATATCCTGGGGAAAAGAAAACATAAAAGGGTGAGCTCAAATGCTCAGTAAGGGTAAACAAAAGAAATATCAATCACATCGTATTCATAAGAACATAACATTTTGGAAATCATAACCTGCAAAAGAGAGCATAATTTCATAACATGGGATAAATCATGGTAGTGAAATGTAATCACAATAATCATAACTTAAAACATGAAACTTTGTGTCATTCACACATATTCATAGAGAATCATTTCTTGTTAGTCAAGACTCATTGACAAGACTATCTTAGTGGACAAAGTCCCTTTCTGAATCGAGTAACCCTCGTTTCAGTCCTGTTTCACTGAACCGGTATAACCTACCATTCCAGCCATGTCTATCTCATGAGATATAAAATCTTTACCCAATGAATTTGAGGGAGATATAGGTCCCACCCATCTTATAATGAATCCTTTCTTATGTGTGCCACATAATCATAAATCATACATCATTGCATAACACATGTAACAAAAATGGGATTCTTGAAACATCATGACATCATAAAACAATTCATATAAGATAAAGGAATTCATAAAAATATTTCCATCACAACATAATCAAATCCATGTAATAATAGGGATAAAAACAGAACCCTTTTATTATCTTAGATGGAAAATAATTTTGATAAAATACTTGAACTCCATTCTTGAGGAAAATATCCTTTCTACTTCAAAAACATTTTTCCTTTCATAACATGTCATACGACTTTAAAATAAAAGAAGATGACTAAAAATAAACTTGAAAACTTGTAAAGGAAGCTTCTTGGAAATAATGTTTTAAAAATCCATTCATGCCGTATAAGTTAAAAAAAACATTCTTCGTACTTTTGTCAGAAAAGTCAAAAAGTACCTCGTACGAAAAACGACAAAATATTCCTTTCATTTCTTTTACTAAAAACTCACCGAAGGGTAAAAATGGATTTAAAAAATTGTAGGTGGATGGAAATAATATTATTTATGAAACATGGATGTGGATGATAAAATACACCCCAGTAAATACCAAAGTATAAACAATCTCGGATAAAAATGAGATTGTGATATTTTCCCTTACCTTAGGTCCGATTTGCTTTGTATGTGTCCGAACCTCCTGTATAATGATTTAAATATTGTCATTGGCTTATTACAGAATCATATTCATTTTTATGATATCATATATGGTTCACTTATGACATTATATTACCCATTCTTTTGTAAATTCCATGTTAAAGAAGCGTTTTGGGTAAAATCGTTTCATTTATCGTAGGTATTTTGACTTGTTGTTCTTGACATTATTATTACTTATATCATGATTTACTTACTTCCAGAATATAAAATATGATTTATATATCATATATATTCAGTATATATATATATAATAGATAGATAAATGAAATGAAAAACACCGTTCATGGAGACGGTAGTCCGTACGTACGCATGAACGCTGTTTTCCTTTCCTTATTGTCTTGAATGGAAGTAAGTAGATGACATACATATATATATATATATATAAATAAATCCAGTAGCTTTATAATGTCATATATTTCATTATTATTTCTTATATATGCTTTATAATCATTCTTAAATGGTTAACATGGAGAATGAATCTCATCGCGTCGTGGAGACGGTATTCCGTACGTACGCACGAGCGATGATATCATTTCCATAAATATTGAATTTAATTGGAGTGGATTATACAATATATCATAATCAATATGATGTTGTAATAACTATGTATAGTTATTCTTTACACCATTATACCCATCCATGTAAGGTGGTGGTGGAAAATAGATTACACCACGGCGTGGAGACGGTATTCCGTACGTACGCACGCGCGGTGATTTCTTTTTCCGTAGGATGGATAGATGGTGAAATAGGGTTGTTTCATACTTATAATAACATATCAGTATATGATTGATACTGATGTTATTACTTCATAATGAAACAACCTAATAAGAAGAAGTGGAAGAAGAAATAAAGATGAAAGAATTGGTAATGGTAATTACCTCTTCTTTGAAGCGCCTCTTTGAGACCTCCTCTTAGGGCACTAAAATTGGTCTTTGAGGAAGACCAGAACCTCTAGGATGTTGCTAGGGAAGTGGAGAAGAGATTTTGGCAGGGGTTGGCCGAGCTTGAGTGCTCAAATTGGTGTGAGGAGGAGGGGGAGGAGGTGTCCTTTTATAAGGGAGGAGAGGGGCACCTTAGGAATATCTCAAAATATTATTTTATATTAAAGTCAAAATCGGTTTATAATGGTTCAAAAGGGTCTTATTTCGAAGCTAAAGTGGGGATGGGTCGAAATCCTATCAACCAATAGGATTTAGACAAGTTTAGGGTATTATTTTAACCTTATCAATTAGATTTAACTTCTAAGTTAAATAATTTAACTTTTACCGTGTCTTTTTGTTTTCTTTCACTAAATGGTTAATACACTTACTATAACATGCCAAACGAACCCCAAATTGTTTATTATTAATATATATATCCTTATCTAAGTCATTTGGCCGAACCTTATATTTTTAGGAATAAAATAACAATTAATAATATAATATTTGATTTAAAAACTATTTTGTGTCAATTTTGACACTATTTGATATATGATTTTTGTGAAAGTCATAACAGAATTATATGTTCGAACCAAGTTGATTAAATCAATAATAATATATCATAGTAACCTATAAAATTAGTGGAATTCATAAAAAGTCTTAAATTACATTTATTTTGGTATTTATAATATCAATTATGTCAATATTTCATTAATTAAATAATTACTGCATCATCTTTGTGTCATAAATAAATTAAATTATTTGATGTCTAAAAATTAAAAATAAAATACCATTATGTAGGAACTCGTTTTATCTTTCTAATTAATATTTATAGTCGAATTTATCTTATGTATAACCCCATATTAAAAATGTTTTAGTAAATAAACTTTGATTTTAACTCTTTTTACTATTCATTAAATAAAATAATATTAAATGTCATAATCTTATCGAAGTGGACCTAAATGGTCATATTATATTCATAAGGTTGTTTTTGGTCGAATTACACTTATCCAATAGAATTAGGACATGTGTTAGGGTAATAGTAATATCATATTTACCCTTAGTTACCATATTTACTATTAACCGTGGTAAAAAAAAAGTAAAAAGTTACTATTCACCAAAAATTATTTTCATCTCATTGAACCACATTTTAGTCCTTGATATTAACCGTGTCTGTCGGATTTTCGAAATTCCATTCACAGAAGCGGTAAAATTAAGTTTTATGCAAAATTCAGTTTTTAACCTACCACTTAGTGGTTTCACTATTCATCAAAAATTGAAAGTTTTCAGAAAAATGCCAAAATTTCATCCTAAGCTATATTTCATATTCCGAATTCAAAAATGAAGTCTATTTTACCAAATTCATAACATAGAAATTGAATTAATTAATTTTATAATTAAATCCCGCTGTTAAAACAAATAGCGTGTTTTTAAGAAACAATATCTATCAAAAGATTGACACTTGATTATGTCTGGTTTAAATGTGAAATTACATCCAATGACCAACATTGTATTAAATTGTAAAAATATATTCTAAATATACTTTAAAACCACTCAAATTAATGATTTATCACTATTAATTATTTCGATTAAAAAAGTTGTTTTTAATTATAATTTAGTAATTTTCACTATTCATCAGAATATGAAAGTTATCCGAAAAGTACCAAAATTTCACCTTAGGCTAAATTCGATACTCCGAATCCAAAAATGAAGTCCATTTTGAGAGCTAAAATTTCTAAAATTTAAAAAGTGGTTATTACCATTCATAATGGCTAGTTTTAATAATATTTTAATAGCATATCGTTGTTTCGTGAAACTCAGTATTGCGTACTACACACGCTATCGAGGAAGGTTGCGATTGCGTGTAATGCAAGGCAAGTCAAGGATGCGTGTTGTGCAAGCTCCTTTTTGTGTTGCGTACAACACAAGACATTAGTGAAATTAAAAAGAATATTTTTCATAAAATCTCGGGCTGTTACAGGGGCGCATGGTTTAATTGCAAGGTTTAACAAATTGTGCACCAACCATGCATGGACTATATTCATTGAAAATTTTAGGTACATAAATACTAAGGCTGAGTTGCATGATTTTAAAAATCAATGATCAATCTGTGAGACACCTTTAGAAAACAAGCCATACACCTTCATAGTTTTTTTGGTGAGATGCACAATTTGACTAACTGTGCTAAATCCATGCATAATGTAACTGGATCCTGATAGTTCCATACTGCATGGTTACGACATAGTTACTATTAATCGTGTTCTCAAACTATGTTCCTATCCTATTTTCTCTAAAAATCCACATTTTCAAGCATAAAATCCTAGAAACCTCTAGAAAAAATCTAATGAAAATCCAGGCTCAAACTAAAGCATTTTAATGACATGGAGAGGGTCACAATTCTCCACACCATGAAAGCATTCTATCTCTATAATGTACTCAAGATTAAAAAGTCACTAAAAGATAATCCCACCAATGCCTCATCAAAAATTAATTCTCCCACATCTTTGGGATATTACATTTTTACTACCACAGTATAGGGAATAAGGGAGTTGTTTTAGCATATTGTGATTTATCTTAGAGATCTATAATTTTAATTGGTTTCGCAACCAGAGTACGGTCAGGATCAAGGTAAAAATATTCCCATTAATTAAAAAGGTATGGTTTTAGTTTATACCTCCTTAATAGGAAAACTTAAAACACTTTATGAATGTATATCATAAAATTTGGAAATCCCAACTGATTAGCCACCTTTCTAAATTATTTAATGATCTTAAAGGGACCAAGAAAACAGATTTCCCACTTACGATTCTTATAATACTAATGGTTTACTTGTGAGAAAGACCCAATAACCAACCTCAAAATATAGTGGGTGATGATGGTTATCCACATGATATTTATTATTATTTATATTAGTAACTATCCTCCTACATATCAGCTATACATTTTTCCTTCATCTGCCGAACAAGGCTCAGCCCAACCAAGGACTTATCTGTGAACTATACCTAGTTTAAGGGTGATATACATGTAATCCAATGCAATTATTAAAAGGGATAAATATTAATTAAATCGTAATAACTATTGTTATAGAAAAATTATAATTTAGGATGATTCTTTCCTAAGGAACTACCAAAATAAAGCACACATGATCGATGTATATCCTACAAAATTTGAATATCTCACTTGGTATTCCCATCTATTTGTGGATGATATGTCATGATTAATTTAAACTAGCTACCCATAATCTTTTTAAATCCTTTTCAAAATATGAACATAAAAATAAGGCCACTATAAGAAATAACCACTGAGTAAAAACCATGAATCTTTAAAACCACTTGGACATACAAGTTTATGAGCTAATCCACCTTTATCACTTCCTTGATAGTGAGGAAATGAGATAATTTTATAAATAATTCAATTATAATACCAATAAAATCTTTCCCATTTGGAGTTTTTGGGAAATGGATGATAAAGTGAATGAAAATATCATAACACATCTATATTGGAATGAGAAAGGGTTGAATCAAACCAAAATGTCTCCAGTGCTTTGCCTTAATTCTCTAACAAGGCACTGTGACGTAAAGTCTACAATTGACTAAATCATCCTCAAACATTAATACCGATGTATCTAATCATGATACATCTTGATAGTTCTAGGGTATATGTACCAAAAAGGTAAATTTACACTATCCATCATTCCCACCTTAGAGATACCGGGATTATCAACTTACCCTGAAAATACTACGCGCCAATAGAAGATAGAGACCCACCACCTAAGGTGTCCCGACTATATTGGGTCTTACTAAAGCACTTGAAATCAGAGTATGAAACATCATCAATACAAAAAAACTCTTCAAATAACAATTCAACCTTCACTAAATATAAAATCACCCACCCACAAGCCTCTTCCACTCCCAAAATCATCTTAGAAAACAAACTCAAAATAGATCACTCCTCAACAGATTCCATCAAGGCTTTAGTTGGTAATTTTATTCTCAAATCATTGGAGATTACTTTACCATTACTAGGATTATGATAAAGATAAAAATTGAATATATTAAGATACTTAAACCATTTACATTTTTCATGATTATATCCCTCTAAGTAAAAATTTATATAAGGATATTTTGATGAGAGTATAAAGTGAAATGCTCCCCAAATTGGTAATCGAAAAAAGTTTTAGGATCATGAATAAAAACTATTAACTCATGATCATGGGTAGGAGAATTATTATACTTAGGTAGTAATTATCGATAACTATAGTCTAATACCTATTTTACCTCAATCCAGACACACCCAAATCCAGTACTTGAAGCGTTGTATAAAAAATCATAACCCAAACCTGGTTCTGGAAGACTCATAATTAGATCCATTATAAATATGTTCTTCTATTCCATAAAAGATCTATTAAATTTTCTATTACACTCAAAATTAACACCCTTGTGGGTTAATTATATCATCAATTATTAAATCTTGGAGAAGACCCAAACAAATAACCTATAATAACCAGCCAAACCCAATAATCTTTAGGCAAAAAAATTTCCATGATTCTTCCATGACATCATTACCTAAATCTTTTCATGATCTATTGAGATACCCTTATTGAATATAACATTCCCCCAAAACATAAATTATTAGATCCAAAATTAATTTTTTTAAATATTTCTATACAAGATATGTTCATTCATGATTCAAAGGGTGATATCCAAATGAAATATCCATGAACAAGAAAATTAAAGAGTCCAAGAATTGATGAAATATTCAGTTCAGTAACACCATACATAACTTATGAGCATTAGTGAGACTGAATGGAAAAATAAGAAATTAAAAAGTTCTATATAGGTTCCTAAACACCACCTTTGGTATATCCCCTTCTCAGACACTCAACTATTGGTTCCTCTACGAGAGGATAATCATAAAAAACCAATGAACCCCTATGAGTTAGTCAAAGAGATAATCAATTCATGGAAAGGGATACCTGCTCTTAATGGTCATATGTTTTAAAAATTAATAATCAATGTAAATTCTAAGGATTCCATCTTCCTTCATGGAAAAAAATATAGGTAGATCCCACAGTGACATGATTGTATAAATAAATCCTTTGGCCTCAAGATCTGAAAGAAAATTTTTACGTACCTATTACTTTGTAGGTTCCATCCAATAAAGTGACATTGAGATGGGAATAATTCCAGGGAGAAGGTCAATAATATACTTAACCTCTCTCTAAAGTGGTAAAATAGAAAATCCCTAGGAAAGACCTTGGTTTACACACTCTGCACTATATCAAGTGGAATTATCAAGGAAAATTCATTGAAATTATGTAACATATCAGAAAATTTAGATGAGATCCTTCCTACATAAGGAACAACATGCCTTGACCTCCAATATCTAGAATCATAATCCCCCTAAAAGTCATGAGAGACTATATTGTAAGATAAAAATTGAACTCATAGATGATAAAAATTGATCTAGGAATTTACAATGACCATTAAATCCATACTAATAATGAGACTGAAGGGATCAATATCGAGAACAAGGAATCCCCACACAACTTCAAAGTAGTCTATCATCACCAAAAATGAGAGACATCTGAAACTATATTCAAACCTTTATTACAAAGGTGTGGAATGTTTAAAAAATAATAATATAAGTTCCAAAATCAATACCAACAACCCAATTATCTTTGACGATATAAAAGAACGAGTTTCATTGGTTTCAAATAAACTATAAACCTCTAACAATAGTTTGACATACTTACGATTCCTTAAGAGAATACTATACCACATAAAGGAATCTTGTATCAAATCCTCCATTAAATTTTTTAACAACATGAACATCCCACTTATCATGAGGATAGGACTCACCACACTTGGAAGCATTAGAACGAACCTGAGAACCCATGATGAGATTGGAATAAACCTTAAAACCTTGGAAAATCATTCTATAAAAACATATAACATGGATAGATTGTCTAAAATGATGATAATTTTAGGGAACTTCCATATAATTAGGTTTGTTATGACCATGAATTAAACCCTAATAGAAAATAACCAACTTATTTCTTCAAAAAATCCCTTAAAACCAGTATGGATGATAACTGAAAACCATTATGTTTCATTTTTTGGGTTGAAGAAACACCCCAGCCAATATCTTCATCAATAAAAGCTCTACCAAAACCCCTTTTTCTAGCTGTGTATTCCTATTCCATATCCACTTTACCAACTACCTCCATGTATGTCAAAAGGAATAAGATAATAAACATCAAATGAATATCTACCCTTAGGTCCATGTCAAAAATCCTGAATTTAAGGTAATTATTAATAATAATTTCAGGTTCTAGGTTCCTGAACTCAAAAAAATGGGTGGAATACTCTAAATCTATATAATACCCTTTCTATAAGTTCCTAAATTCCCCTATATTTTCCATTGAAAATGTTTCAGGATAATACTACTAGTTTAATATAATCTTGAAAGTTGTCTAGTATATATCCTCATGAAACTTAGCTTACATGATAGAGTCCAATGATTTCCTTCCCAGTCCTTCAAGAATATACATGATTTTTTTACATAGATTCATCTAGTATTTTTAGAAAATTGACAATCCTCTCAATCTTTTCAATGCACTCTTAAAATTCATAGGGTACCTTGATACCATGGAAGATAAGTTGTTTTTTAGTAAATCCCAATCCATGATCCACCATTCGTACCTAGTTCCCAACACCTGATTGACCCTGAGACTGAACAATGTAGATTATATATTTCACCAATGAAGGTTCTCCTAGAAGATTTTCCTATAGAACTTATCTGAGATATTTATTTACTATACTCAAAGGAGGTATTATAGGAGGATTTGTATAATATATATATAATAAAATGAATAATTAGCTCAATATAAATTTACAAAATCAAATACCAACTTCAAGAATCCATATTAATGCATTTAAATAACAATAATTTAAATAAATCATGGATCATTTGAATGAAATAAATCAACCTAAAAATGAATAATTTACTTTAAATTGTCCTAAAATAAAGTAAATTTAAATAACTTCAAACACCATGTTTCGATCGTGGAAAAAATCACTAACAACCCATGGAAACTTGAGTACATAAATGGATGTCAGCTCGCCAGGCACCCTCCCGCACTTACTAACCAAATTCTTATGGTCATAAATCCTATATATGATAGATATTAAACCAAAACTAGGTAGTTTTATAACACTTTATTCTAGGTAATACTTTTGATACCATTTTGTAATGAACCATCATGTGTCAACCTAATATGTTACTCGAGAAGGTCCTACAGAAGGTGTTTGAACAAACAGACAATAAAATAGGTCAAATTTATAACCAAAATGAGATAAACTTACATAGTAAAAAGATAAGAATATTATACATCCATGATATATACAGTGATAATCCAAATGGTTAATCTATAAAACAATCAACATAGGAAAAAAGACTCTCCGTATGACCATATGCCACCACCAATTTGTCTCACTAAGAAGGAAATTACAAACAAGAGAATCCCACAAACTACAATACACCCTTACCTTTATCTGAGTGTTGAGAAACTAAATCTACAAATACCTAAAGTAAAATGTAGGGTGTGATCATAAAGTCCAATAGGATTTCACTAAATAATATTTACAAAGTGTAATACCATGAAAATGATAGTCTTAGATTTCATAGAAAATTATGCTTATCAAGTATTTCCAAATGGGAAATCATTTTGTAAAACATCCTTTGGTTTTAAAAAATATCTAATAACCAAATAAATATTAAATATTTCAAGTATATGTGAGGTATCATAAATGCATAAGAAAAACCATCGATAGATATTCTATATGGATAATAAGTGAGAAACCAAATATGAAATGAACCATATTGTATAAAAGAAGGCATTAATGAAAAATCATAATATTGGGATCTAGAATATGGGAATACCTACTCACAAAAATCAAGGTATAGAAATCTAGGAATAATTTAAATCCAAAAAATATATTCTCTTTCCATAGTTTTTCGATTTCAGCAAAATAAACCATAGTGGTGACACACACAATAGGGTGAAATATATCAATTTCTCGATGAACCCAAGGTTCCCATGTGAAATTTTTTCCAAAAAGAATTCTTAAGAATTTTAAAATTTTATAAAACAATTTCACCGTAAATAATCACCTCTCCTATGCATGAAAACCAGATTTTAAGTCAAAACCACTCTTAAATAATTTCATCGAACACATGGTGTTCACAAATATATTTTTAAAGAAAAATCCCTTTAAAAACATATATCTCTTGAAAAAAGACTTTGATATCAAATCAATAAATCTCATAAAACACACATATGGAATTTATGATTACTTAATGAAATTCATGATTTAGAAACTTTGTATAAAGACACCTACCTCAAGACTGATAGATAACAAATTGCCTTTAAAAATAGAGATTGAGAGAGAGTATATTTGTTCATCATGAGCCTATATCCATATAAAAAATCATTAAATCTCTATAAAACCCCTTATATATATAATACCTTTCCCATTATATTTCTAATGAGTCATAGTGAGAATGGATCAATAGGGGGTCTAAAAAGAAGAGTAAAAATCAGATCAAAACGGAACATACCTTGAATATATCCATCTAGAATGAAGGAAAATGTCAAGAAATAAAAGGGATAATAATTAAAATGATTGGGTAAGGTTTATTTTGAGCCTAACTGGGATTAGGATGTGATTATATATAAAAATGACCAACAGAAAAGTGTTAAATGAAAACTTTTTAAAGGTTCGGACTAGGAAACATAGTTAGGACACATAGTTTGACAAATCATATTCCCATCATGCATGGAATCTATCATTTGAAAATTGGATGTGCATGTATAACTAGGATTATAAACATGTTTTGATAAAATAATTCTCTATCCATTAGATGTGATAATGTGAACTTTTATAAATGAATTTTCCGTTGTTATTAAATTAAATGCCTCATTTTTGTTATGTGGTTATGGAAAACACATCCACTAATTTAGTGATTTTAGACCATTATAAGTTATATCATATTAAGAATTCCATTAATCATCACAAAAATTTATATTATATCCTTTTAAGAGTGATTATATGATTATTATATTAAGGGTTACTATAAATCCAACTAACACAGATAAAAGAAGTGATGTTCTCAACCTATATGATCATACCCTATGAAGCCTATTTATCAGAGCTTCCAAGGGAGATAAAATCTCTAATATGGTACATCGACCAATAAAAATAAAATATTAAACATGTAAATTAGGATAAAAACTATTTATAGGATAAGTTCAAGCTCATCAACATCACAGCCCAAACCATTTTATCCATACCACTATAAGAAAATCTGACTATCACACACCTTACCCTTAGTGAATTTACTACTATAATAAAGGGATCATTATCTTGACCATAATAGTATTAATATGTATACATTATTTTCAATAAAATAATTTTCATATTTATTCCGTACTATTTTTTAATTTATAAATAATTTTGAAATTATTTTGATATAAATTATATTATGATATGATAAAACACAAATCGTATTTTTATAAAATATGAAATTTAAATTAATAAATCAATTTGAATCAATTCATGAATTTTTGAAATAAATTTTAATTTAATAATATATTATTATTAAATAGTATATGTTAAATATAAATGATGATATAATTTTATGATGTGAAAATGTTATTTTTATAAGTCTTAGGAAACTATAAATCTCAAAAAAACTTTTATTTTTCAATAAATAGGGATTTTAATTTAAAATATTAATTTATAATATCTATAGAATTATTTTTATAATATAAATCATATTTCTTGAATCAGTGTGTTTAAATTATACAATGGTTAATTTTTCATAATTTTCTAAGATAAATGAATTTTCGGGTAAAAATTAAATATGATATAAATATAAGGTATGTATTATGAAATCATAATGACCAAAAAGTTATGTATTATGAATAATGAAATGTATCCATGATCAAATATATTTTTTCCATTTAAAATACTATTTTTTGATATTTTATTTGTTTTATAAGTCCTTTATGAATCCTCCAAAATCCTATATTATATTATAAGGTTTTAAAATAAATTATTGTAATCATAACTCACTTACACATCACCAAGGGAATTAATTTAATGTGATAATGTCATTTACATATAAAATAATCAAATCCATTTCTTTTTGGTAGAAACCATAGTAAAAACAATAGTGTGTTTTGTGGTTTTGATTAATTTTTTGTATAGAGTCCAGCATCTATGTTTAGGAAATAATAACAAAATCCCCACTATTTTATTATTTAAACCAACCCAATATCCCATTTATATTCACTAAAAAACCTTTTATAATATCATTAATATACCCTTCCCACTCTATATCCCTCTAAAGGAGCCTTGAAAATCTCAAGAAGCTCCTACTAAGCTTTCAGAATCACCCTTTCAAGGTAAGGGAGCTCTTTATTTTATTTTCCGTTGAAGAAAATTCATTGTATTTATACTTTTGAATATATATTTTTTATATTTTAATTACTTTTCAAAATTATATTTACTTTAATTTTTTTATAATAATGATATATCATTTATTCCCCCATGTTATAGCCTTTACCTAAGACATTACTATGCTGAAATTTTGTAAGTGGTCCTCTCCTTCCCCTATTTCTTTATGCACATTATTTATGTAATTACTTTTCTATTCTAATTCCTATTAATGATATATTATTTTATTCATACGTATTACTACCCTTATGTTTTAAAATTGATTATATACCTATTTAACTTAAATTAATCACTCCCATGATTCATTATGTTCCTCTATTATACTACCAAAATTGTCCTGTGATTTTCCATGAAAAACAATTGTGATGTGTATACTCATACCCATTTCCACTCAAGAGTTTACACCTAGTTATACCTATAATTAATTAATTGTGTAATTACATGTATTTAAACAACAATAATTAATCTTGTGAATAAATTTGATGAAATAAGTTCTTATGTTATATGATATATGTGGCACACTTATGCATGTACATGATATGATTATGATGGGTGTGCCCATATAGTTCTCTAATGTATTTTGTATTTTTTTAGTCTCATGATATTCCATGTATGGTGCACAAGAGGTTTTATTAAGCACATTATGTTATGATTTCTTGGTTTTTAACCTTTAATTATTCTTATGATGTCATGTTTAATATTGTTTCCACATTTCCATGTTACCATTATATTATCATGTTGTATCATACCTCATTGTCCATTATTATTATTATCACCCATTTTATTACCATTAAAATTACAATTTAATAACATATAATAATTTTATCATGTTATTCTTTTTTTCCATTATAGGGATTTATAACTCACTTCTTTCTTATGTACGTCCTGAGGTTATCACGTATAGTTTTAGGAGAGGTGTGGAAATTTAAGATCATGTTAAGGAAGTTTTCAATAAATTCATTATATCCTTGTTTTATGTTATTATGTTATATAAATAATATAAAAAATTCACAAGGATTCCTAATCATCTAGGTTTTATTTTTTTATGTAATAAATCATGAATTAATGTATACTATAGACAAATTTATTCATAGTTGAGGAATGTCTAATTATTTTTGGGATTAGGATTGAAAAACTATAGATAAATCCATTAGGGTAATTATAAAAATATAAAAATATACCTATGTTTTTGTTAAAGTATATATTAAGTGGTTTCAAATAAAATACATCAATATCTAGATATTACAAGTAGATGTGGATTTGGAATAGATATACCTAGGGGTAACATCCCTGAAAACACAACATTGATCTAGAATTGATTGGGAACTAGTGCATGAAAACGAGCCTTACTATAAACCTAGTTTGACACTCTTGGGGTATATGATTTTGTAAATTCACAATATCGTTAGGAACCATTATTAATGGAAGAAAAAGTCTCATAAGATTATCTGTTAAGAAATAGATCATGGATAACTTATATTGAAGCCTATTAATTCATACGTTAAGGAATATATATCTTTTTAGAGTTATTAAGATAATATTAATGGTTTAAAATTTAATTGTTTAATATTTTAAAAGTATTCATCCTAAATTTCCCCTTTATTCTATTCAGTGGATGAAAATTGGAGAAACCAAACCAACGACCAATGTGAGGGGAAATGTGATGACTTCCCAAATGTGATGCCTAATATTATGATAGCTCAAGTAAGGCATATTATGATTATTACAAAGTATCTATCAATAATCACAATTAATAACTATCACATAGTTGAATGTCAAAACATTTAAATGAGAGGAGGATGGACAATCAAGGAATTTCATCTAATAAAGTTGATATAGGAAAGAAGACCCAATTTCTTTTTTTTAAAAAATGTTCAAAGAGGAACCAAGAGAAATTATATAAAGGAAATAGGAAATGTTTTAAGTGCTGAAAAATCAGGTATAAATAAGTGAATTTCCATGGAAAAATAAACAACATGATGAATGGAAATAAATTTCAATCTAATTAACCATAAAAAATTATATGTTGTAAATTTTGGGAAGCTAATCATTATTAAATCCAATGCTCAATTCCTAGGGATATCAAGCATGGAGAGAACTAATAATCAATTAGATAAAGGGAATAAAAAAAGTCCAATTTTGAGATGGATGATGATGATTGAAGTATATGTAACCTCTACTCGAGATTTGTGTATAGCATTTTGTGTTTCGAATCATTCCATATTATCATATCAAGTATGTTATCAAAGAAAATTGATTCACCTACCCAAATGATTTGATATCATTAGGGAAAAAATATTTGATCATTGTATCACAAGTTTATGTCTGTGAAAAAGGTTTTTTGAAAATATTGTCATTATAACTTTAGTGGAATTTTTTGTTATCCTAGTTATATAATGGTTTTACTTTTATAAATCTAACAAAAATTTATGGGATACAAAATTCACCCTCCACACCATGAATCAAACTTAAATTATATACATGTGTGAGGTGGGGGATAAATCCTCTTTGGCATCATCATCATCTCATGAATGGATATTATTTCCTTACGAGAAAGTGTATATAACTCAAACGATTGATACTTAATAAAATATTAAACTTGAAGATATTCTAATCTCGGGGGAATACACTGATGTGTTTCCCAAGTAATTTCCTAGTCTCCCTCCTAAACGAGTAGATGAGTTATCAATAGAACTTATACCTAGACCAAGTAAAATTTCTGGGGCATTTCATCACTATCAAATTGATATATATGGATCCTTCAAAAATGGAGACAATTGAAGGGTGTGTAAGATAAACCTATATGATGGAAATCAATATTTTCCTTTGATTAAATGGGTACTATAGTCAATTTACGAGAAAATTATAATGATTGTAAATCCCCTTAACTACAGTAACTCCAGAAGGATTCAAGTATTTATATAATGATGAATTTGAGGAAAGTTTTAAAGATCTTAAGAAGGGGATAATCACTACACCTTTGCTCACATTACCAACTAGTGGGGAATTATTTTTGATCTAATGCATTGCATCTAAAAAGGGATTGGCATGTGTACGGATTTAGAATGAAAAAGTGATATTCTGTGCCTCAATAAAGTTGAATGTTCATAAATAGAACTATCCAATTCATTATATGAAGTTGTATGAATTAACATTTGCACTGAAAATATAGCATCATTATCTCTATGTGTAGACTTATGAAATGTATCTGGATTATAAGAGCCTCAAGTATATATTCACATAGAAAGAAATTAAAATTCACCAATAAAGATGGTTAGATATGATTAAGGACTATGACTACTCAATCCACTAGCATCATGGGAAATAAAATAAAATGGATGATACTCTAAGTATAATGGATCTTGAAACCTTATCACTATTGAGAGTTGGGAATGATCCAATATTATTTGACTTAAAGAGGATTGAAATGGGACTCATAAATGAAATAACATCATCAATCCTTTCAAAAATTATTTCTCAAACATCCCTTCTTGAGAAGATAAATTATTCTCCTAGAGATGATGTGGAAATTGAGAATAAGCTATAGGCTATAATAAATGATAAATCCTATGATTTCAAAATTAATGAACATGCTATAAGATTTGGGTCATGACTATGTTTACAAAAAAATCTTTATTTAAAGAAGGATCTGTTTAATGATATGGATATATTGACCTTGTCCATAAATATAGGGAGCATGAAGATGTATTGAGATATTTGAGAGCACTATTGGTGGGATAATACGAAGAATGAGATAATATAATATACATCAAGGTGTATTGTTTGTGAGTAAGTGAATGATTAAAGGAAAAATTACAAGGGGATGATGCAACCATTACCGATACCTACATGGAAATGGGAAAAAATAACCATAAATATTATCACCAGTCTTATAAAGACATCAAGAGGAAATAATGATATATTGTTTGTGGTGGATTATCTTACAGATACTACCCACTTCATTACAATTATATAGGACTTATGACTCAATAAACTTGTAAGTATATACATCAAAGAAGTTGTGAAGCTACATGTAGGACTGAAATCAATTATATATGATTAAGATCCTTGATTTGAATCTACATTTTAGAAGAGTCTAAAAAATTATCTAAATACCGAGTTGAATTTCAGTACATATTATCACCCCAAAAATGATAAAAAAGTTGAATTAACTATTTAGACACTAGAATAAATGTTGAGAGGATACTCAATAGACATCAATGGAGGATGGGAACAATATATTCCTATGTTTGAGTTCTCATATAATAATAGATTCCACTCAAGAATCCTAACGACTCCCTATGAATCCCTATATAGGAAGAGTTGAAGAATTATTTAATGATGGAATGAAGTTGGTAAAGAAAAACTTATGTGTCCTTAAATGGTGAAGGAAATGGTGTAAAAGGTTAGGACTATTCAATAGAACATCAATGCTTCTCATAGTCAACAAAAGAGATATGTTAACAATTTTTGATGAGACCAAGATTTTGAGGTTAGAAATAATGTATTAATTCACATATTTCAATGAAAGAAAGTCATGATATTTTGGATGAACAATAATCTATGTCCTAGGTACATTAGTCCCTTTGAGGTTATGAAGTACATTAGAGCCTTGTTTTATCAACTAGAAATCCCAACAACCCTATCTGAAGAACATGATGTGTTCCATGGATCCCTATTAAGTAAATACATATCAGAACCTTAAAATGTGGTAAATATAGAAGAGGTTCCATTTAAAAATATTCTTTAATATGAATAAAAATTGGTGAAGATATTACATTACAATGACAAAGTTTGTATGAAACAATAAAACTCACATGGTTAATGTTTTGTGGTAGAACCAGATGTTTAAGGAAGTTACAAGGGAACTAGAAGAGGTGATAAAATGGAATTACCCTCATCTTTTTTAGTGTATGAAATTAAAATTTTATGGGAAAACTTTCTAAAGGGGTGAATAATGTAATGGACAAAACATTTTTAAATGAAATCCCCTTCGTGATTAAATTTAATGTCTTATTAATGTTATGTGGTTATAGAAAAAACATGTACTACTATGGTCATTTTGGACTATTATAAGTTTTATTATATTTAAAATATGGTTAAGAATCATAACCACTGAAAATTTATCCATTGAAATATTATCATATGATTAGTATATTAAGGGATATGATAAATCCAATTGACACAGATGAAAGAGGCATTGACTTCGACCTATAGGACCCTATACTATGAATCCCATTTATAAGATCTCCCAAGTGAGATAACATTTATGGGATTTTCCCTTGACCAATAACAAGACGTGATTCAATAACTAAATCATAAAAAAATATATTTATGAGAGAAGTTCAAACTCATTGAGATCATGACGTAAACCATTTTTGTCGAACCACCCCAAGATAATCTCACAGTCGCACACCTTACCCTTATGAAGTTTTCTGGTGTAATAAAATTATATGTATATAGAGCCTAAAAATACGAATTTTTATACCATATTTTAAATAATATAGTGATTATTTTTAGTCCTTATTACTTTTACTTAATAAATAATCAGTAAATGATTTTGATAAAAATTATATTTTGATATGATAAAACTCAAATTGATTTTTTGGGTAATATGAAATTTCAATCAAGATATTAATTTTGATTAATTCATAATTTTTTTAGATAAATTATATTTTAATAAAATATTATTATTAAATAGTACATATTAAACATAAATGATAATATAATTTTATGAAGTGAAATTATAATTTTTTTTATGTTCAAAAAATAGTTATTTTTAAAAAACCTGTTGTTTTTTAAATAAACATGTATTTTAATTTTAATTTATAATTTCTCATATTTATGGAATTATTTTGATAAAATAAAAAATATTTTTGGATTCAGAATGTCTAAATTTTCCATTTTTTATTTTTTCATTATTTTATGAGACTGTCAAATTTTCAGGTAAAAATTAAACATTATATAAATTTACAGTGTGTATTATTACATCCTAAGAACACAAAAATGTTACATGGGACATAAATGTTATACATGAAAAAATATAATTTTCCCATAAAAATAACGTGTTTTTTAGGATATTTGATTAATATTATAAAACTTTTATAAATCCTCCAAAAATATATACTATACTTTATGTTTTTAAAATCAATTCTTTGTAATCATGAATAACTTCCACATCACTAAGTGTATTATTTTAATGTTCCCAGTTCATGGGATTATAAAATAGTTAAATCCACTCCACTTTTCTAGAAAAAATGGGAAAAAACCATGGTACATTTTTTAGGTTTGATTATTTAATTGTATATATTCTAAAACCTAAGTTTGGGAAATAATAAAGAACTCTCCTCTATTTTCCTATATAAACTCATCCAATATCCCATTTATCGTCACTAAAAAAATTATATCACATATTTAATCTTATATTTCCCATATATATCCCTCACATAATGCCCCAAGATCTGAATAATATCTTCCCAAGCTTTTGGAAACACTCTTTCAAGTTAAGGGACCTCTCTATCTTCTTTTCCATTCAAGCACATTCATTGTTTTAGCCTTTTTAATCTCAATTGGTTATGATTTCATGACTTTATAAATGTACCTATAATTTCCAATTTATGTTCTTATAATTAGAGATCATTTATTCCCTCTCTTTATAACCTTTACCTAAGCCGTTACTATGCTGAAATTTAGTAAGGGATACTCTCCTTCTCCTCTTTATTCAAGCCCATCATTTATGTAATGCATCTTGTATTCCAATTCCTATTGATGTGATGTAATTCTCAACATCTCTATTACTAAAAATATAACCTCCAAGTGATTAGATACCTCTTTCACTCTCATTAATGCCTCCCATGATTGATTATGTACCCCTATTATGCTGCCAAAATTGTCTAACAGTTTTCCATGACAAATATTTGGGATGTGTATAACCAAACCAATTTCCACTCAAGGGTGTTCACCTTATCATACCTATACATCATTTATTGGGTACTTCCATGTATGTAACCTAAAATCTTTAATTATGGAAATAAATGTGATGAAATTATGTTCTTATATTGTACGATCTATGTGGAACATTTATTCATGTATATGATATGATTATGAGGGGTGCACCCAAATAGCACTCCAATACATCTGGTAATGTTTTAGTCTCATGTGATTCCATGTATGGTGCTTGTGATGTTGTCCTACGAACATTATTTTATGATGTCTTGGTGGATAAACTTGAATTTTGTGTATGATGCAATGTTTAATACTATTTACACATTCCCATATTTCTTTTATGTTACAATGTCGTATCATACCTCATTGTTCAATATTATTATTATCACCCCTTTTATTCCCATTGAAATAATTATTGACTAAAATTTATTAATTTTATCTTTTTTGTATTTTTATTCCCTTACTGGGATTTATTGATCACCCCTTCTTATGTTTGTCCTCAGTTTATCGTGTGCAGTTTTAGAAGAGCGAATAAAGTTTGAGATCATATTAAGGAAGTAAAAAAATAAAGTCATTATATCCTAGGTTTATGATTTTATGTTGTGTAGATAATATCTAAAATACACCAGGAAACTCAATCTTATGAGATGTATTAAGTGTTATTTTATGTAATAAATCATGAATTAATGATTAATAAAGACAATGGTTCTTATACGAGAAACCTATAGAAAACCACCCAAATGCTTGAACTATTTTTTTAGTGAGATGTACAGTTTGTAAAACTATGCTCAAATCATGAAAAACACCGCTATATATTCATAGTTCTATAATAGATGGTTACTACACAGTTCATACTAACTATGTTCCCAAACTATGCACTTGACCTATTTAATCCCAGACCCCAATTTTTCAATCCTAACTCCTAGAAACCTCTAGAATGACCCCAATGATAAACCAAGCTCAAAATTAGTCATAAATGTGACCTTGAGGGTGTCCCAATGTATTTTCTTTGAATTACATTGAAATTCATATAATTGATCTTCATGTAGTGACCCATATTTTGGCTCCTCTTAAATATAACTATTTCAACAAAAAGGCAGTTAGGAGAATACATTTGAATCATGCTACTATGGTGGAAGTTGAAGTTTAAAAGTTCATCAAATACAACTTCATTTGGGAAGTTTAGTACTTGTAATTTATTTCCAACATCACCCCCATTAATAATAAGAACAACCAAATTATAGTTTTCATTTACTTCAATGATACCAACCCTCTCTTCGAAAATATGACTTCCCAATATCCATAACATAATTTTTTATTGATGCAATGTTCATTTTCTAGGATCACTCCCTCATGGATGGGTACTCCACTTATAATATTTCATATAGGGATCATGAAGATGAAGAGTCCACATATTTCACCATTTCCCAAGGGGTGAATTTTTTTTGGAATGATACCCTTTCTATTGAAAAATTATAGTTCCAAATATTAATGTGCATGCATCGTATCTCTAATACCTTTCTGTGGAAAACCATCGCTTACTATATGGTTGATTTGTTTTTCGAATATATGGAATTATGTGATCATATTTAGTACCTTGAGATATTTTTCAATAATCCTTGGAAGCCCAACATAAAGATAAACCCCTTGAAATTTACATTTAGGGTCACATAAAGAAAATTTATTGGGTTTATAGTAATCCATCACAACATTGAGGTCGACCCCATGAAGACCAACGTGATTCATAAAAGTCCACTTCCATGAAATCTCATATAGTTGAGTGGTATTAAATAATTCTTTACCAACATCAATTTTTTGAAAAAAAATATCCTTGGAAAATTCATACCCTTCACCAAATTAGGAAGAAGGGAATCACTTATCAGTGTGATGAAGATTTTCAAGAAGATTTCAATAAATATAACCAATATATTTTAATCCCACCAGTGATAATTCCACTAGTAGAATAAAATAAACTCATTATATAAATGGAAACCTTTAATCGGTCACTTGGTTCCCACCTCTCACAAAAGAAAGATATTGGAAAAAATAGTCTTTTTTATCACAACAGAACTATGTTATATAATGAGACATAATGTTTTGACATTGAGAATAATTTCACCTAATTAATATTTACATCTTAGAAACCAAGACACTATATATAGTATCATGATATCCACCTAGTCTATTATATTGATATGATCAAATACATCCTTAGTCATTCATTGTTGACTAGACATCTGAAATGGTGGGTGGTCATCTATCTGTAGTTTGATATATATTCAACCTAATAAATTTAGTGAAATGGAAATTATTAATAGAATTTATCTTTTTACATCACACCTTATGTTAGTGGATATAAAAGCTCCAAATTAATAGAAATATCTATTCATGAAACTCCCTATAGATAGAAGTTATATTTCAATAATGAATCCTAAATCCTAATTGATAGATGGATATAGAACATGAAAATAAATAGATTAAACCTGTAAATTTTCGTTATATCTACTATAAAGGATGTTTTACCATATTCCTTAAAGTTGTTATAATGATGAACTGACATTGAAGTTTAATCCCAAGATCTCATTATAAGGATATAATTTTAATTGTATATACCGGTAGCCTACTAGAATTTCAAGGGTGATTTAGAGTTGGTGGTTTAAAATATTTATGGTGAGTATTCCATTAATATAGAGGAACTGATACCCTTACTTTATTATATATAAGGGTTTATAGATGGATTTACATCTGATTTAAGACTTTTAAATGTCCTGCGTTCTCAAAACTGATATCTATACCCATTGAATAATATTGCTAAAAACCAAGAATATCCAAAATAGTATGAGATAATTATCATCACTACACATTGTAGGGTGGTATCTCTATTCATTGGTTGTAAAATAGAAAAGTTCAATGAGATTGAGACCACTCCGGAGTAAAGAAATTTGATTTTATAACCAACAGATTCCAATATTGGATAAATTTACCTTATACTATACTACTACCGAAGTAGAATTATTCCATTATATTGAGTTAAAATAGAGACGATTCGATGGTGGGTAGTCACCACCATCCTTTAATATGGTCCCAATTCTAAGAAAGTATTCTATAAAAGAGTTTTTAATGGAATAATCCTCTAATATATTAAATGTAGAGAATCCTACAATATTATATAGGAAGACCAAATATACACCCACATTTCTAATCAATCTGGAACCAAGATCTCTAACCAAATCAAGAGGCCTGAGTAATTTTTTACATTGATGATACAAGATTTTGTGGAGTTCACTAAAATATTTCATGAATTCTATATAAATTCCAATTTCTTTCATCGACCCCAAGAGTTATATACATTGTTAAATATTCTAATCCATTTACATCCAGGGGAGTATGGGTCTCAAGGGCCTTTGGGTCATCAAATTCCATTGGGCCACGTAGACCATGGATTAGCCCAGTTCACACAGAACAAGCCCCAGAAGAGGATCAGAGCAACACGATTAGCAGCCACCAGAAGTAGATCTAACTAGATTAGAAGAATGAGAGGGTATGGCTGCTGCCATCGGGACCTAGCACCGTGCGACTTTGTATGGGGAAATGTTAGCTGATCAGGAATGTAAGGTGTGGAGCTTGGTGATCAATGATGCATAAGCAAGGGAGGGGCAGTTCAAGTGGGTTGGGCCTACAGGTCATGTATTTGGCATGGTATGCCTCTGGGCCTTCGGGTCATGTATTGCGGGTCAGTCGGGCCTTGTGCCTTGGACCTACATGTCATGTACGAGTTCCCCTTCAACCCTTAAAAGGGGTATTATCCATAATAAAATAAAAAAGGTGGCATTCAGGCCATTCAGGCGAATAATAATCTATCTAACACACTCTAAAAGACAATGGATAAATATACAAAGTATTGGCCTAAAAAACTTAGACAAGATTTCTCTTATTATCACACGATAACCTATACTACTACACATGTAATTATATATGGTATAGAGTTTGTCTAGACCATTTAGGTTAGAGTACTCTCACATCTCATAGTTATCTACAATGATTTTTCTAAAGATTAGAAATATCAAAAGTGGTTATATGAGTTAGAACGACTTGAGGAGAAAATATTACACACAATGTACAATTTTTAAATCCATCAAGACTGGATTTTACTAGATTTCAATAAGAATATTATCCTTCATTTATTACTTAAGTAATAAATATTACTTGTTTTCATAACGTCAATGATACTAGTGAAGAATCACCTAAATAATAAACCAATATCGGAGGAACCCTGTGTTATAAAAAAGGTTTACTCCAATGAAGAATATTACCAGGTCACAGTGAATGAACAAAACATCACACCCTCCATAATTGAAATATTTATCAAAAAATATTTTGTATAATTTTACATCTTTTTACATGTCCTCATTACAAGATGTTAAATTTCATATACATGTCCTCAAAACATAATGTTAAAAAGTGTTGTCACATCCAAAATGCATGGTGTTAAACTATGAAGTACATATTTAAGAACTATTTATCATCTCCATCCAAGTCACATTATTTAAAACTTACTGAAAACTTACATGTTGTATGATGAAAAAATAGATATAAATTCCATCATGGGAACATTATGTTATGATGTATGAAGAAATCCAAAACAAAAAATTCTAAATAATGTGGTGTGTGTTGAAAATGTCCATAAATGTTGATTTAGTGTAGAATTAGTAATCTTACAATCACATCTTACTTTACACAATAAGAAATAATCACATGATCTTAGAGGTCCTAGTCATTTACTCTTATTAGCTTGAGTTACATGATATTAGAGGTCTTGATCTGCCTCATAACTTGATATAATTTTTGAAGACAGGTAGTCACTGATACTTTAACAGTGATATTTTATAATGTGTGTTGGTCAAGAGGGTGGGAGGTCAATCTCATCACACCTTTTTAGGGTATTTTTACCACATTTGTTAATTTATTACAAATAGATGTCATATTTAGAAATACTTCCTAAATCCAACTACAAGACTAATTAATACTATGGTATAAGTTACCCATTAGAAATGTTCAATGTTAATATCTATATATATGAGAGGTTATCCATCTTTATTCCTTTTATTAATCTATAATTCTTTGTTTTTAATCTGTATAGGTGGCTGCTCTTAAGTTTATTTCTATACAAGGAGGTGATCGGTGTTTGTGGATTTGAGATAGGGCCCTTTTAATTGGATTATAGAATATCCTTTTCAAAGGTACCAAAACCCATTTAGTTTAGTTCCACTTTATTTAACATTTCATATATTCTATGGTTGTGTGACATTGACCATCATGGTGCATTTTATTATAGTTAAATCATGAAAATTGAACCACTAGTTGAATGATTCCCAGAAATGGATAGTATGAGTATAATGCATTAGTGTCCTATTCCCATTGATCTTGAAGGGATGTTGGACCAGTGAGGTTTGGTTGGGTTCATAAGGGATATAGCTGCATGAGTTATGGGGATGCTTTGGCTAGTTTTAGTATAACCCACCGAGAAGAATATGTGTTTTTTTATGGAATATGTACCGACAAAGGAAATATAGGGATACCCAAAGGGAATATGACATAGTGAAGGAATGGTTCACATAGAATATGATCCTATTATAATTAAATGGTGGTATTATAAGGAATATGTCCAAATTAATAGGGAAATTCAAACCTATAGAGGATATGAGCTAGGGAGGAAGTACATCAATGATCTCATGAGAAATGTAACCCCATGTGGATGTATATAGTGGTTTGGTGATATTGTGATTGAAACTTTGGGATAAATCCGATTTATCCTTCTTTAAAGGAATCAAATCCCACATATTTTTAAATTTTATAGTTTAAGGTCATTAGGAACGATCTTACCATGAAGTATAACTTCACGTAATAATGAAATTATCATGCAGTTTTAAATTGTGGGACTCAGATTTTGGCTGTGTAGTTTAACATCATGTTGTGGGGATGTATTTTTCATGAAATTTGTGATAATAGATTATTGTGTGGGTTATAATCATTTGGTCTGTCCTACCAGTTCAAAAGAATAGTTAATATTGATATTTCCCAAATCCAATTTTCTCTCCCTATCACCCTTGATGATTCATAGAGATGAAGGAATTAATAGGAACCACATGGAGTCTTATACCATGGAATGAATTCCATTAAAATTGATTGATATTGGGTTCTAGGATGATCATTCTAATCCGAGAGAGTTCTCACTGCCATATTTATGATTACGACATTCATAATCAAGGGGATGCATGACTGAAAATACCGTGGGTCCCCATAAATTATGTAGGACAAACAAGACTTTCCTTTTGTCATTGTAATTCATAGTTGAATGGGTGTAACTATAGAATTCCCAAAATCCTAATTATGTATGTCCCGTATCATTGGAATAGGTCCTATCATGTAATTTTATAGGGTTTCAATCTTGAATAAGCGAATCCATGGACACATTTTGGATTGATATAGTCCAAAGGGGAACCCCATGTTAAAGGAAATACATTAATGATGTCTATTATCCCACCAATTTCATGATTCTGAGATGTGGGGGGGGGAGGTATTATATTCCAAAAATAATTCCCAGTTTGAATGGAAACCACATGAGGGAGGCATCATATCTAAATAAGAAGACCTTCCTAAGAGGGTGGGTATATAAACTATCCATGGAAGGGTGACCTGACATGGTCATATTTTTGAAAGGCCCCACAGGGTGGATAGTGTACCCACAGACTTGTGTTTTTTAGATTCCCCCATGATTTTCTCTTCATGGGATATCCTCACAATGTGGTTTCATATGCTTACCCTTATAAAGTACTCTTCACATGATATCCTTATAAGTTGATTTCATGACCACTCCCTAGAAATCTTGATTTTAGAATCTACCTCCTAATCATGCTTCCCTTAAATTCCCTTGTGATATTTGGATTTACTTAATTAATTTATGAGAGTTTATTAATTTATCCACCCTTGGATTATTTATTGGAGAAAATTATTCCTATAATCTCTCTAAGGAATTCTTCAGGTGCCTCTCAATGTCACCTTCCATGTTTTTTTGGAAAAAGGAACTGGGGTTTTTTATAGGAAAAGTTTGGTGTCTTTATTCTTGAAATAGATGGACACTTGTAGATTCCATGTGTCCATTGTAACGCCCCGACCCCAGCTACCTGGAGTCGGTGCATTACTTCGTAACATTGGCATGATCACAAAAGATCAAGTCTCGAAAGACCGATTAGTTTAGTAGCCTTGGAAACACTAGATACATTCATAAGTCTTCATTACATCAAAAAGTAAACAAACTACAATAACATAGTCTTCATAGTCCACAATCATATCCCTTTCTGACTACCCCTGCAGGTCATTCATAAAATACTTCTTCACATCCTGGAAAAATATTAAAACATTGAAAGGGGTGAGCTCAGATGCTCAGTAAGGTTAACAATATAGAGGAAGCTTTCATAAATAAACATTAACATTTAAGGCAATTTATAACTAAAACAAAAGCCTTTTAAACTTGAAATTCCACATAATATGGCAAAAGTAAAATGAGATAATGCCATTTACTTCTTCACATGGATATTCTACTGGTCGAATAATCACATGCAATATCAATAACCAATTTCATAATGATGGAATGCATAATTCCAGACTATCATAACCACGTAGTCAAGGCCTCGTGCCAAGACAACAAATAAGATTTAGTCAAGGCCTCGTGCCAAGACACTAGTTTGTCTCATGAGACTTGCCGATGCATCGAGGAGCTATAGAGGGCTCCACCCGTCACTTATTAAGTCCAATGCATTCCTCATATGAATAGGTTTAAACATATCATAAACCATAACATAATCGTATCACATAAAACATGCATAAAGGAAACATAACATTTCCACATTTCAATCACAAGATATAAATACAACACATTGATATAATAAAAACGCTTTCAAAACCATTTTCAATACCAAAATAAAATAAAGTTAAAACTTTGTATTTATTTTTCATTAAAAAAAAGATGGCTTGTAGAGGAAGCCCAAACTCAAATAATGGTCACGGCGGTGGAGAATTCGTTGTCGCCGCATAAGTATGGAAAGAAAAACATTCCCTTTTTGTCATTTAGTAAAACTCTTCGTATAAAAAAGATTCCTTTTGAATAAACGTAAAAGTCAAAGGGGTTTATACACCGTATAAAAGAAAGTTTTGTATAAAACCAAATATGCCTCAATGAAAGGGGATTGAGACGAAGTCCTTAAAAAGATCATTTTTTAAATAAAGTACATCTATAATGTGTATTCACTATAAGTACACATAAATAATGTACGAATACAATATAGGACATGATAATATCATGACATAATTTGAAAGTTGGAGATTAACCCAAAGAATGAAAATTGGGTTAAAAAATTCCCTTACCTCGTGTCTGACTTGACTCAACCGTTCTTTAACCTCCTGAATAATAAACTAGAGTTAATATATACCTTATTAAGAACCATTTTCAATTTCATTATCCTTTTTATATCACTTATTACAATGATATGAACATTATGTAATTATTTAAGTTAATAACAGTCGTTTTGTCGATCTTTGGTACTTGAGTCAACAATAAACTTCTTATAATTACAAGTTGTTTATGTGGTAGAATATCCATTATCTCCAGAATTATATTCATGATTTAGATTTCATATATATCTTATATATATCAAGTATATACATTCATTTATAATATTACGTAACATTTAGAGGTAAGAAATGAAATGCACCGTTCATGGAGACGGTAAGCCGTACGTACGCATGAACGCTACTTTAATTTCAATTTCATATTTAATGGAATGAAATCATAATGATATAAATGTATAATATAATTCCAGTATAATATAGTGTATAATACCATTTACTCCATCCTTTATACATCCCACATATGACATTAACGATTCAAATCACTTTGAGGGGGCGGTAGTCCGCACTTCCTAAAATGAAATTATCACGTTTTACCCATAATGGAAATCATAAAGTATGCCATAAATGAGAAATAAAGAAGCATAAGTAAAACATAAACACATTATATATCATATATAAATATATTTACATCTTAATGGCCACCTTTTAAGGTGTTATATGAGTGTTGAACAATCATTGTTTCGTGAGGCAGAAATTCGCCATCCACAGAAACCGTATGTTCTTTAACCATTAGATGTAGGTGTGTGTAAGTGTAGCTCTAATACTTCTTATAACAACATCCTAGTATATTTAGGATACTGGTGTTGTTACAAAATAAATGAATAAAAAGAGTTTAGGGGGTTGGAGAAGAAAAATAAAACAAAACAACATTAGAGAAGACATTACCTCAAAATCGGGTAACTCTTTTTGATTTGAGCCAAAGGCTTCCTTGAGAAGAGTTCTGCCCAAAGTGAGGATTCTAGGAGTAATAGGGGGAAGTTGGGAGAGTATTTGGGAAGAGGTTGGACGAGACAAATGGCTTGAAGGTGTGAATAAGGTGGGAGAGGTGGGGGCCTTTTATAAGTGGAGAGGAGGGGCTCTTTTGGAAAGATTGAAATGTTACACTATTACACAATGCTTTTCGGATTCTAAAGGTCCCAGACTTATATAATTCGTGGATAAGGTGATAAAAGTTCGAAATCTACCCATACAATAGTCTTTGGACAAGTTTAAGCCTTGGAGTTTACATTATCTTTTCATTTTATTAAAATCGTTAAATAATGAGGTCATCGCTGCATCATAATGATGTCATAAATAATTTAATTTATTTAATGTCTAAAAATTATAAAAAAATACTATGATGTAGGAAATCTTTTTATATTTCTAATGAATATTTATAGTCAAAATTTGGACTTATGTAACCCCACTTAAAGTCTATTTTAGTAAAACAACTCATGTTTGTGTCAATTTAATTTTAACATTAAATAAATATATATTAATGTCATTTTCCAACCAAAGTGGATCCATGGGGTCCCCAAGTTGACCCATGGGTTGTCTTGGACGTCCATGACTCATCCAATAGGAGTAGGACAAGTGTGAAGCTCATATCATATTATTAAAATATTGTTTTTACCTTAAACTACACTAATTACCTCTAATCGCGATTAAGAACTTAAAAGTTACTATTCACCAAAAAATTATTTTATTCTCATTGAACCACATTTTACTTCTTAATGACAACCATGTATGTCGGTTTTTTGAAAATCAAATCACAGAAGTGGTAATATTTCATTTAAACGAAAAATCAGTTATTTAACTACCACTTAGTGGTTTCACTATTCATCAATAATTGAAGTTTTTCAGAACAATGCCAAAATTTCACCCTAAGCTATAATTGATATTCCAAATTCAAAAATGATGTCTATTTTAAAAAATTCCAAACATATAAGTTTCATTAATTAATTTTATAATTAATTCCCGCTGTCACAACAAATAGCGTGTTTTTAAGAAACAATTTATATCAAAAGATTGGCAATTGTTTATGTCCAATTTCAATGTTAAATTAATTCTAATGACCACCATTGGATAAAATGGTAAAAATATATTCTAATTATACTTTAAAACCACTAAATAGTATAATTTATCACAATAAATTATTTTTATTAAAAAAGTTGTTTTAAGTATTTTTCACTATTCATAAAAAAATTGGAAGTTCTCAGAAAGTTACAAAAAATTCAACTTAGGATAATTTTGATATTACGAATACAAAAATGAAGTCCATTTAGAAATAAAAAATTTCTATAATTTTAAAAAGTGGTTATTACTATTCATAACGGCTACTTTGATTAGTTGCGATGTTTTAGAACTCGAAGTTGCGTACAATGCAAGCTATTGCATTATTGAATGAGAAGCGTATCGTGGAAGCTCGGGGTGTTACATCCATGGAGAGACTTGATGATTGTGAAGGGATTCCACAAAATTACTACATAGCATAGTTAAAATTAACACTTTGACCCCATGAGGACTATCTCTCTAAGAGGTCTGGGGAATCTTCCACCATGAATACACCTCATGAATCCCAAAAAAATGACACTTTGGAGGTGTGAAATTGGGGACTTCACAAGTTTTTATCTAGGGTTAAACTGCATTGTGAGGTTGGTGACTCCATGGGGAACCAGAAGGATTCATTACTTCACATGGTTAGTGATATTATGGGGCTATAACATAGTTCAATTTATTTATAAGGTTAGAAACATTTTTGTACATAATAGTTCTTTATGATGGTCCAAATATTCCCCACAAACACCTTTTATGTGCTTCATTTATTGAATAAGACTTTAAATTCTTTATTTTAAAAATTTTAAGCTTGAAAAGATATTTTTTAATATGGTTTAAGAAAATAATATTTTCTCAACATTAGGAAAATAAAAAAACAGAACAAAATACCATATTTCATCATTTTAAAACCAAACAAAACTTTTAGAGTAATTTTAATGGGTTCCATGAAATTAATTTTAAACCTTTTCAAATTGATTTCAATAATGGTTTTAAACCATGATAGATTCTTAGTTTATTTTAAATTATTATTTTTACCTATTCACATGGAATTGTATTAGGTAATTAGTGTTAAAACCAATACATTAAGTTAATATGGTCTGATAACATAAAATGAACACAAGTATAAAATATTGTAAATAAGACTAATAAATAATTGGACTATGTAAAAGTAAACTACTATATGAAGACGAATTAAAAAATTTCATCAAATAAAGAAAAAAACAACTGAACATCATGAGAAAATACTGAGAGAAAACTAAGATTAAGGAAGACTATGTTCCTTGTACTAACTCTTATATAAATAAAAATCATGTCAAATTGTGCATAGGTTTCTAGCTGGAGTGTCATCCTTAACTAGTGGGTAGAATCATTGGCTATGGTGACATGAAAACTAGATATCTTGCTGAATTACAACATGGAAGCATGAAATTAATACATAGAATATAATTCAATATATATAAGGTAGAGTGTCATTAATATATAGAAGGTACTTTCCCAATGTTATCAATTAAGTAAAAGAGGTTACCATGTTTCATACCATGACCTAGATCACTCTATAGTGACCAGACCAGTTTAATATTAGATGTTAGGTTCACCTTCATGAATTCTAAATGATACTAACTAAAAGAGATGTTTTATTTGGTGATAGTGTGGTGACTATAATATCTAAATATAAATAATAACAACATCAGAGTAATACAAGAGGAGAATAATTAAATAACCATCCCAGATATATGTACTACCAACTTAATTATCCAATACCATGAAATGTTAATCATATCAAACCTACTTGATTTTCTATATTCCATTTACATATATACATGTAAAAAAGTAATCAAAATGAACCGCCATACCAACACCAAGAAACATCTTGGATCATTTGTAAACCATGCTATCCAAATCATGCACAATATACTCCCACATCAACTAAACTCTAGACTCCCAATCATTTTCCTTTCCTATGCCAAGATACATTTTTTTTATGAATCATAGAGGGCCTAAGTAGGGTTTGAAGATTACATAATGGGACACTACCATTGGTATCCCCAAATGACATCCATACATATACCTATGTATAAAAAACAACTTATAAATAAATTACACAACTATCTCTACTCATGCTCAACCAGCCTCATGTATGTCTCTACTTACTTTATCTAGTACTAGAGTGGAACCAAACATGCACAATATATGTCACGACCCGCCCTCGGGGTCCGTGCCGTGACTACCCCAAGCCCGCCTTCCATAGGCCAGGGGCTGGCGACTAGCACCAAGGCGTAAATCCCAGTAAAAAGGGAAGGCATTGCCTTTGAAAAGTAACCAACTCCACAGAGTAAGCAAGCGGAAAGTAAACACTAAAGAAGCAGAGTACAACTGAAAGTGCGGAAAAGTAAATGGGCCAGAATACAAACCCAAACTGTAAGTAAAGTACAACTCGAAAAGGGAAAAACAGCAACTGTAAAGTAAAAGCCGCTACTCCGAGCTGTCCACCGGAAATCCCACCTGAAGGGTGGGTACAGATAGCTCCTCTGCTCCACGGGTCCCGCCGTCCGCTCCGTGCACGTCCCGCCCAGTGGTCCACCTCCGGGTACCGTCCCGCTCTACAAGCCTCAGCTAAGTCAACGCTGTCCGTCGTCTGCAACCAACACAACGTAGTGCGGGCGAAGCCCGTGCAGGGGTGAGTATAAGCTACTCAGTAGGGACCCCGAGACCCCTGAAGGTCTCTCAAATCCACAATGGATAAACCACAAAGAAAAGTACAATCACGAAGTAACAACCGACACTGCTTAGGTATATGCCCATACATATACCCTAGTCATCAATTCAGATACGCTCCAACCTCCGAGCCCAAGTACAACTCAGTCCACGCAGGAAAGTATACGTAATCCACAAAGGGAAGCAAAATATAATCCACACAGGATTGCACAACACAATCCACACAGGAAAACAACAGGATTCAGCTCACACAGGTATACTTCTTCAAGGACGATAAAGATGATCACTGATCCATCTAAGTCGTCGGACCCACGAAGGATCGAAAGGTAACTAACCCCCGCAAAGACCCACACAGGATCGGGCTCACACAGAACCTGTAGGCGCTGGCTCACACAGAACCGCTGAGCGCAAGGACCCACACAGGATCGGGCTCACACAGAACCTGTAGCACTGATCCACGTAGGATCGCTGAGTGCTGTAGTCGTCGTCGTCAAATCCACACAGGATCTCTGTACTGTCGTCGCCAAATCCACACAGGATCTCTGTACTGTCGTCGTCGAATCCACACAGGATCTCTGTACTGTCGTCGTCCAATCCACACAGGATCTCTGTACTGTCGTCGTCCAATCCACACAGGATCTCTGTACTGTCGTCGTCGCAGTCACAGTAGCAGTCGTAGCAGTAGAACAGTCGCAGCCAGCACTAGGGTTCCCGCACACAGCAAGCTCGTACGGAGGATCCGCTCCACGAGCCGAGAGGCTGATACATCAACTGTCACGAAGACCGAAGTTGATGTATCCAAAAGTTCCGTATCGTCAACAGGAACTCAACGCAACAGACGGCGCGTCGATCGGACGCCCGGTCTGTGAGTTATTAGCCTTTTCGTCCCAGGGGCCCGGTTGGTTTCGTGAGCGAAACCAATCCCGGCCGTATCTCAACTGCACCCCGAACTCCCATAGGGTATACTCAAAGGGACCGTTACTCAACGTAACCACCAACGCCGCTGACGGCTCGTCAAGCGGACGTCCTGTCTGAAAGATATCAGCTTTCCCGTTCCAGGGGCCCGGTTGGATTTCGGGAACAATCCAACCCGGCCATACTCCGACTGCATCCAAAACTCGGGCGGAGTATGTCAAAAGTTCCGTCTCATCAAGAGGAAGTCAACGAAACAGACGGCGCGTCAATCGGACGCCCGGTCTGTGAGTTATTGGCATTTTCGTTTCCGGGGCCCGGTTGGTTTTTAAGGCAAAACCAACCCGACCGTACTCCACCTGCGTCCAAACCTCGGACTGAGTATGCCAAAAGATCCGTCTCACTAAGAGGAACTCTACGCGACTGACGGCACGTCAATCGGACGTCCGTAGCTCAAGATATGAGCGTTTCCGCTCCGAAGGCCCGGTTGGTTTCGTGAACGAACCAACCCGGCCGAACTCAAAGTAACCCGAAACCTTGAGTGCGATATACCGAAACGACCGTCTCGATGCAAGGATCGCGTTGCCGCAGACGGTTCGTCATTCGGAGGTCCGAGGCTCAAGTTATAAGCCAAAAACCAAAACAGGTTCGAAACGGGGGGGTCCGGGTCCGGGCCGACCCGGCCCGACCCCCCCCCCCCCCCCCGGGGCGGTGCGGCGGCGGCGCGGCGGCCGGCGGCGGCGGACGGCGGCGGCGCGGTGGCCGGCGGCGGCGCGCGGCGGCGGGCCGCGTTGGCGGCGGGCCGCGCCGGCGGCGGGGAGGCCGCACGTGGGTGGCTGGCGGGGGGCTTGATTGCCCCCGCGGTTTCCTCTGGCGGCGCGGCTATGCCGCGCCGTTTTAAAATAAACCGCCCCCCTCACATGAGGGGGGCCCTGCTTGTGCGGATCCGAGGGGGCAGCCGGCCCCCTCCCTTTGAATTAAAACCGCCCCCCCTCTTTAAGAGGGGGGGTTTTGCCAGTTGGCCGGGGAATTAATTCCTCGGTTCCGGCCGGCCAGCCGGCCGGCCGGTTTTCTCCAACGGGACCGGAAATTTCCGGTCCCCTTCGGCTTCCGACGCCGGCGGCCCGGCCGCCGGTCTTTCCTTCCGCCGCGGCCCGGAACCGGCCGCGGTCTCCTCGTCCCGCCGCGGCCCGGAACCGGCCGCGGTCTTCTCGTTCCGCCACGGCCCGGAACCGGCCGCATCGTTCGTTATCCGGCGCGGTGCGTCGGCACCGCGCCCCTTCGCCGTGCTTCGATTCTTTTCAACGCGGCGCGACGGCGTCGCGTTCTTGAAGACTTTTCCTCGGCGTGGCGCGACGGCGCCGCGTAAATTAATTGAACGATCATCCGCGTGGTGCGACGGCACCACGCTACTTGCTTCCACCCGCATGAATAAAACGAGAACTAAGGAGGGGGGGGTTCGGCCGTGTTCATGCGGTCCGACCCCCCTCACGTTAAAATAATAACATAACTAAGAATATCCAATAGCCTCACGTTTAGTCATGCTAAAATCCACGATTCAAGAATGGAATAAAATAATCAATAAATAACATCCCCTACCTCGGGTTTGAGATTCAAAGAATCTTCTACGTTCCGCGGAAGACGGCGTCGCGGAAGTCGGGCGTCGCGGTCGTCGTTCGTCAAATCCGTTGACGAAGAGTTACGTCCGATGCGACACGTTGTTGGCGGATCTTCGTTTGCCGACGAAGAAGGCCCGAGGAGGATGCGACGTTCCCTCTTGTTGACACCGAGGACGAAGAAGAGAGGCGTCGTTCTTCGTCGGAGTTCGAGCGTTCTTCGTCAAGATGAACGTTCTTCGTCAAGATGAAGAAGATGGAGGAGGAGCTCTCAAAAGAAATCCACACAAGTTGGCTAACAAAATAAAATAAGGTCTATCCTTATTTTATTTACCAAGCCTAGGAATTCAAAACTTCAAAATTCAAACATAACACTTAATTAATTAACATGTCATGTGTAATTAATTTGATGTTAAGTTTACAAACAATTAAGAGGGAGAGAGGGGAGTTTAAGGGGGAAGTTGATAGGTTTAGGTTCGTGTGGGTCCCACCACACTTAATCCTCTCGAAGTAGGTTAAGTGGGTGTGGATCCCACCCCCAACTCCTTTTGAGAGGAGTTAACCTACAAAAGTGAAATAAAAAGAATCCACATTTTTTTTATTCAACAATTTATAATTCTCCCAAAAACTAACTTCCGTCCCGCAACAAACGCAACTCCCGAAAGGGTCTCTTTAAGCGAATATCGGCGCTGCGAGTTCATCGGTGCCCTCGGATTTCAATTCCGAGCACCGGATCAAAAGTTAGGAATTCCCGCTCGTTCGTTCACTGAACGTACCCGAGCCAAACTTCGGAAATTAATTCCGGGCACTCCGGGCCTCGGAATCAGGTGCCGTCTGAAACCGCGCTCTTGTAAAATTCTAAAGAAAATTAAGAAAAAAATTTCCTTGAATTTTACGGGTCTTACAATATATCATAATATATGTTCCTTTAACCTTTAAAATAGTTCCATGTCACAAGGAATCCCCATCCTAATTCAATCATGATACCCCAACGACATATTTAAATGGAATATCTCAAGTTTTAAGGACTTCCAAACAATTTATCACTATCAGCTCAAAAATCTGAAAAACCCATTGCACAACTACACCCACCCTTTATAAAATCCATATCATTAGTCTAGACCTTTAATAAAAGCATTCCACTACCATTTTATGGTTTAAAATACCAAAAACTATATCCAACAATGGTGTCAACCTCCTCCACATCGATTGTCAACACTATCCCACGCATTTATTATTATATAAAGGTCCCCACCCATAATTATTAGAGAACACCACCTCATGGATCATCTCTTATATTCACATAACCCCGAAGCTCTTATCCCACATGGTGAGAAGAATAATTAACAACTCATTGAAGTAACTAAAAATTATTCTGTCACCACTCGGAGAATGTTCAACACCATTTGAAAATTAAAAACAACCTTGTTGTCCATATCCAGTGATCAACATCTCCCAAACTCATAACTAGATACACCCAACATATTTCCATGGAACCACATCAATCATCAAAACAAACTAACCATCACATTACAACACAAAACATCAATACCATCATGGATTAAATCTATAATATTGAGAAATCACACTATACATGATAATATCCACTATTTTCCATATGATACTACCCATGGGAATATCTTAAGAAAAAGAAAAATACCAAGTAGTTTCATTTCATATGACACACACATAACCAAAACCACACTTATTTTTAACATAACATATAATGTGCAAATTTTTGTGGAGTTTTTTAGTACCACATACCTAAAGTTAGTGGGAGATAAATATCTAAGAAACACAGGATGATTCAAATTTAATTGAAATATTCAACCAAATATAATAAAAATCCCATTTTAGAGCATTACCAATATAATTATAAAAGTTGGTGAGAAAAACCAGTGAATGATACTTTGGGATACCTATATTTTTCCATGAATACTCCTTATATCAGATTACTGAAATATCTTATAAGTATTAAGGAATATATCCCCCAAAATGAATAAGATAAATAAACTAGGACCCATCACTATAAACAGATTTTGAAATCCCTAAAATACATTTTATAATCATTTTTTTTAAAATATCCCTTTTATCATTTTAGAAATAATCTTACCAAAACTCATTAAACTGAATTTTGGAAGTCACTGGAGTATAACTTATATATCTCTCCCTAGATAAACATATGTAATATATGTATAAAAATATTATATATCATAGTAGTTCATAACTGTACTGATTTTAAAATTATAAAACATAATGAACATATTGATATTTAATATATTTTATTTATATAATATATTTTCCTTAGAAAAAACACTAATACATAGGATATGTCCTTCATATGAATGTTTTTATTCTCGACATATGATATTTCTTTTAGAATAAATCCCTTACATAACATAATTTTTAAATATGTTATATATTTTCCATTTAGAAAACATAGTATATAACTAAATATGATAACAAAGAGTTCCATATATAATATCCTTATTTTACATGTAATATCTTCCATCTATGTGTAATATATTTCTCCCATGAATAATATATATGTTTTTCCAATTGTAATGTTTTTAACAAAGACAAAAAAACCATATGTAATATACTTTTTCCCTAATGTGTAACATATAGGGCTTATAAAATTTTCATATTATATACTAAAATGTATTATTTATTCCATACCTTATCTACATTTCATCATATGTTCAAAAAAAATCTTACAGACACTAACACATAGCCATTTTTCTTAAAATCAGAAAATAAAAAAAAATCACAAAAGATTCACTGTAATATAAAATTTTAGTCTAAATTTTTTTAAATAAAACTTCCAAATAAAAAATATAATTTTAAAGTTACACCAATAATAGGACCAAACAAAAATAAATCCCCCAAAACCTCTAAAGGGTTTATACTCATAGGTTAATTCCAAGAACTAACCTGAATAAAAATTTTATATACCTAGGACCATAAAACGCACACACCATATGATATTTCATCCCAGAGATATCTTAGTTCACATACTCACCCAACTTTATAGAGACTATAGATTCTAACTCACTTTCTACCCAAAATGATGAGATGACACTGAACACAACTATCTCTCCCTTAGTCACATCTGAATCCATTCCGTGGGTACTCCTCCCCATAGAAATTACCCACCCAATATTATCTCAACCAAATTACCTGAAACTACTATAATATCAACCCATATAGTATACCTAAATATAAACATGTTCCAACCATAAAAAATCCATTCCTCGTCATACTCAATGTTGATAATCATCCCCATTCACACCGATTCTCACTATTATCCTGCATTACATCGATACTAACTTTATACTCGATTCCAAGGAAACCAACATTTATCATGAACCCTATATAAATCCCATAAATAAACCAGTTCCTGGTTAATTAATTCCTCATATATGCACTTTGTGATGTAGTATCCACTATAAAAAACCATAGTCACATACTCATGGAATACCTATAATATTCAATGACTCTTAGTGCTTCTCCAAATTTTTCACCTCGATCATACGTTACCGAACCAAATCCAAACTACCTAGTTTAAATATTCCATATGGAACCACACTTATTATAGAATAATTTCTCCACTAATTGGTGTCCCATCCACTACTGTGTCCCGCATGTGCAGTCATATATTAGCTACCACATCCCAATATCACTCTCGGTACTACCCACGATGCCTAATTCTATCATGATCTAGGATCCCCAACTAAATGTGAGGTCCTCTATGAGAACCTGTCTATATGTAACATCATTCATCATTACATATACCATTTCCTCAACCAATAATACTGTGCTCAAATATACCATATCTTTCAATGGTGAAAACACGTCACCAAAAATCCACTCTAGTGTGGCATTATTTAACCTGTACTCTGAATACCCTACTAGGTCTGCTCATTTCCCCACTTTTAGATACCAAATGATCCAATAACTATCTCTCATGATACCCTTTATATCTTAGTAATTTACCATATTATAGGTTCCACTCTACTATTAGTGCTTTGTTAATTTATTTAGAGAATGAAACCAACCTAAAGATTTTGACCTACACTATTCTAGCATGCATTAACCGTCTTCAAATTGCCACACCTTGGAGATATAAAATCCTTCTAGTATCGATGATAACTAATATAAATCAATGAACATCACCAAATAATAAATTGTTGATGTCTCTCTATTCACTAGGTATATATAACCCTAGGCAATTTAGACCCTCAATATCTTAGGAAATAACTACTCACAGAATGGAACCTAAAAATATTTCCCTTTCATCCCATCATGTCTAACCACATGAAAATTTACCTATTAACAGTGTTTACATGGTCCCTTGTGAATATATATAGAAACAATTACCCTCTTCCTACGTGGAATATCAATCTGATCAAATATTGTCTATATAAACTCAATCTAGTACTCCTCTCCCCGGGGTCTACCCTCTTTGTAGAACAAAGGTGGATGAGGTGAATGAAACTCCCATATAAAATATTTGATGAAAGGATCTAATAATTGATCTCACATATCAATACTCATAATAACCTACATTATAATCACCTTGATTTGATCATTAAACTTATTCCAAATATCTTCTTCCCACCTGACTAGATTTCCTCTAAACCTCTTCTTATAGATCGTAGTCACCTATAACCTTAGGGTCATCATCAAATGCATGCGTAAACGACACCCTATATATGACATCACAATACTCCAATAATTAATTCCAATATCAATCTTACTAAAAACCAAACACTATTATCAATATACAAATAATGAACCATATATAAATAATATAGAAGGAAATAACATTTAGTGTGACACACTCTCCCTTATACTTCCACATCACATAAAATCCCATATGATGTAGCCTCATGACCCTACCATACCATATTATAGCCAATTACCACACATATCATTCATATTCAAGATCCATATACTTACTCTTTAATGAATAAGATCCCTGATATGACTATTTAGAATTCCACTAATGTGTCATATAGGGAAGCACTGTATTGGTTTTTGATGACACATTAAATAGTCAAGCCCTTTTTCCATTATAAATAAAAAATGGTTGTTGTATTCCATTACATTTGAAGTCTCTATACTCTCCTAGATTCTAGCACTCTCACATCTCCATTTCTCAATGATAGGGTTTTTATGTTTCTCTCTTATAGACATGGTGTCACCCAAAACTAAATTCTCTCCCCCATCATAGTTGTTGTAGTTTATTCTATATTTCATTATTTTCTTAGCTATTCCCTTATCAATCCACCGATTTGGTTGTTTCCATCCTATTGAGTGATTTTATTATAATTTCATCCTCCCCTACTATTTCAACATTTTCTACTTTATTAGACCTCATCCTAGTCTAGGATGATGGTACCTTAGATGCCTTGGGATAACAAAGGTGGACTATTGGTTGGGTGCTTCAATTTATCTAAAGTTGGGGTTATCGATTTTATTGGGTTGGATTCAATTATCAGTCCCCATAAACATGGATTTTCTTCACATATCTTCTGATCTTGTCACCTAATATATCATGTTATATCCCCATTTGTTAAAGCATGATGGAAGTCATGGTGGATTGGTATTATATAGGTGGATTGATAGATAGTCATCCCTATGAGTTAAATTTTACTTATCATCTATTTTTCATGGGATTATCTTCATCCCTTTTTTTCTTAAGGGTTCAGGTTAAGAGGATCTTGGTCTATCAATCATGAAAATTTTGATTTTGAATTAGTTCTGAAGGTTGAGTTTGTGCTGTTAAGGTTTTTCTAAGGATAAAGGTATGAGTTGTGGTGATGGAGATCATACTAGTGTTTAATGTTTGTTTTAGGTTAGTTTATGGATTTTTTTCTAGAGGATGGAGTCTAGTCTCATTATATACCGTTCATCATGATTTCTTGTTGGATTATACTTTTAGAAGGCATCCATTTTTTTGTTTCTATGGTGAAGGACTGATAATTGAGGATTTTGGTTTGTTTTTTATTTGGTTTTACATTGGATAATCCTTGATAGATTTTTGAAACTCTATGAGGTATCAACTTTCTATGATGTTTTTAGTAGTGATAATCATTTATGGTTTTATGGAAGATCATGGTTTCGTTATCTAAGGGAGGTTGAGAATCAATGATAGGATATAAATGGCCCTTGGGATGAGAGACAGAGGATGTCATGTTGGAGGTACCTATCTCAAGGCTATCATGGTGGATCAACCCTAGTTGAAATGTGTGGTTTTAGAATTTGAATCTTGAAATCATGATGTATGGTTTTTTATCTGGTTGTTACTGTGTTTTTTTGGATTAGTTTTACGCATGGTTAACAACTAACCTAAAAGTGGATTTTATAAATATCAAAAAATGGATTTTGAAGGATCATCACTTAACGTTCAAAGTTTATATAAATATAATGACAACATTAAACTATTTAGGAAAAAACAATCAAGAATATTTTTAAAATTTAAATATATGAATAGTTCAATTATTTTAAATCAGAACTTGATGAGAAACCAAATGTAAGTACATGCATGTCATGTGTTCCCGACATAACTATTATGATGAATGAGTGACAATTATTACCTCTTAGTTATAAGAGTATAAAAATTAACTAATAACAAAAATTTCTATTTATGCAATTCAAATATCTGAACATTAATAATTAAATACAAAATAGAAATCACTATTTCCTCGATAACATAGACTTCACCCCGTACTTGTGCTGGCAAGAGACATAACATAACATCTATCCCAAGTTTCAAAAATTTATTAAATCTATATTCTTATATAAAAAATATAATAATACTATACTTGGTATCATATAACTGATAATTCATTGATATAAAATTATAACACACTGACCCAACACACTGCACATTAAATGAACCAGTGTGTAAGTAGTACTTTGGTGCACCTCACCATACACCAAAGGCCACTAACTAGTAGTGGGGGTTTATTTAGTGAAAGTTTGGAGGGTATACAAAATAAAATAGATTCAAATAATTTCAACCCAACATAGAAAAATCAATATTAAATAATAATCCAAAAATTATACATATGGCCAACTTGATAAAAATCTTCCATGCCACGTTTGTCATACCAAACCCAAATTATTTTCTATATTCTATTAAAATATGTATAAGTACAAATGTAGTAAAATGAATAACCATTACAACATTGAGAAACCACTTTTACAATTTAAAAATCATTATATCTAGATCATTAAACATTTTCACCTCCATCCAGTAAACTCCTTACGTTGGTTCCCTACCCTTTCCTATTCCAAGTTACATTAAGTCCATACACATCCTGGGGGGCCCATGTAGGTTGTGAGTATAATTAGCAGGCCTAAAAAACTTGTGTCCAAAATTTAGATCCATCCATATAACTTTATTTTCAAGTAGTGAGAAATATCTTTCAAATAAATTACACAACTCACTCCACTCTTGCTTAACTATCCCACATAATATTCTACTTACTTCAGCCAGTGCTAGAGTGAAAGGATAATCCCACAATCTATCACACAGAATGTGTATGTCATGTGTAGTCACCATCCAAATAAAAATATGATACCCTAATGGAATATTTTCAATTCATCTCACAAATCCAAGGGCTTCCACACCTTTTACCAAAATTATCTCAACTATTTAAAGAAAACAAGGCGTGACTATAACCATCCTTTACCAAATCTAGATCATCATCTAAAACTTGTATGGATAGAATTACACTAGAATTAAGTGGTATTAACTAATGAAAACTATTCCAAAATATGGAATCCATATCATAAATATTTTTATTCAACACCATAAATCATGACACTTAATATATAGTGATCACCACCCACAACATGTGGAAAAAACCACCTCATGTTCCATATCCTCTATGAACACAACCCCACCAACCTTTGGTGAGAAACATCACCAACATATCTTGGAAATAACATGACAAAAATATTTTTTCAACCGAGACATGGTCAAAACTATTAATATATTACTAGAAAACTCTTCTCCAAAATCTTTTGATAAACATCACCCGTAGTCATAGGGGCTACACCCAACACATTCCGATCAAATTACACCAATCATTTCGACATAATAATCACCACTTTACAACACATGAAATCAATCCAATTATTGATTGAACCCAATATTCATGTAAAAAATTGTATACCAAATAATATCCACCATTTTCTATGTGAGACTACCTAGGGGTACCTCTTACAAATATTGAATACCCCAAATGGTTCTATTCCTAGTCACACACACATGACTTAATCCAAACCTATTTATTACACATCACATATCACACATATAACCATGGTGATAGTTAGGAACCACAAAATGAGAGTTAATAGAGATACACCATAAAAGAAACAACATTGGATTTTACTTTAATCATTATATTCCCTAAAATTTGAAAAAAACCCATTATAGGGCACCACAAAAAGAAACAAAAAATATGATAATAGAAACCAAAGACAACCATATATAGATAACTATCCTTATCCATGAATTATAATTTCATTAAAATAATTAATTATTTTACAAGGATCAAATAATATCTCCCTATAAGTGAATGAGATGAAGTAACAAGGGCTCAATGTTGAACACTATCCATGAAATCCATAAAATCTCTTTTATAATTGAAATTGTACATAATTTATCATTTTTTATAAAAAATATTCCCAATACTCATCAAAATGAATTTTGGAAAACATTTTATCAAATCCTACATGTAAAAAATATATATCCTTTCATAATATATATATATATATATATATATATTAGGTATCATAATGGTTCAACACTTTACTGATTTTTCAATAAGAAAATATATTACGAATCTCTATCTATAAGATATTTTCAATACATAATATATATTATTTAACAAAAATTCCCAATAAATTATATATTTCATTCATACTTAGGTTTTTGTTCTCTACATAATACAATTAACTTTTAAAAAATTCTATACGTGACATAATTCATCAGTACATAATATATTTTCTTTTTGAAAAATGAATATGTAACCTGTTATCCTTGAGAATAATTCCCTATATAATATCCTTATTTTATATATAATACCTTTAATACATACATAATATATTTCTCCCATTAATAATATAAATTCATTCATCCACAAGGATTTTTACTTAGACTCAAATACCATATATAGTATATTTTCCTTCCCTAATTCATAATATATAAAAATCATTCATTTTACTAATTCCAGACTCAAATATATTAAAATTTCCATAAATTTTCTTTATTTCATGAGTGTATCTAATAAAACCTTATCACACACCAACACTTATCCATTTGTTCAAAAATGAAAAATAAAACATAAAAAATTAATGAATTATCAGAATTTATTATAATTTTAAAATTAAGTCTATTTTTTTTTTCCAACAAACACATTTAAACTAAAAATAACTTTTTAAAATGACAAAAATAACAATATGAAACAAAAACAAAACCCCTGATACCTCTTAATGGTCTAAACCTACTAGTTTGACTCGATATTTTACTCAAATCTCTATTTTATACACCTGAGAATTTACAAACTCCCCACCGTAGGATAGATCATCCATTGGCTATTTTGGGTAATATACTCATCCACCATTATCGAGACTAGAGAATCCCATTAAACTCATACCTAAAACATAGATATGATTCCAAACACAACCATATTTATCTCTCAATCACCCAGGAAACTAAATTTTAAGAACTCGATCCCTTCAATGGTCACTCCTAAAACTAGGGATCAACTACTTGGTATCATATCTGCCAAATTAGGTGATATAATTACTGTATGAACGGATCTATTATCCCAGAATACACACATGTTCCAACTATCACACACTCCAATTCATATGATACCTAATTAGCATAATCATCATGTATCACATTTATGACAACATTTATCCAACATCACACCAATGAACACTCTATACCCAATGATAATACACACTACATTTATCATGCGACTCATATGATACCCACATATGATGCATCACCGAGTTAATTCATTTATAATGATGCACCTCGTAAACCTATAACCACCATACAATGCCATAGTCACATGCTCATGTCATACCTTTAACAGTTGTTGGATCCCTGTAATGCTCTTAATACATTGGCTCGATCATATAAAACTTACCTGAATACTATATACCTGATGTCTATCATCCCTATGGAACCAAACTCACAACCAAATACTATCCACCCAATTTGGCATCCCATATACTACCATGTCTCACACATAAATTCATATCCTCACTACTATCTCATGGTATCTCTCCATATCATTCCTTACATGTCTTATTTTATACCTATCCATGAACCCAAGCTAATTGTGATGTCCTCTAAAAAATTATCTCTAGATGTACATTTTTCCCATAAGCCCAACTCTCTTTTGATGGATGATTAAAATAGGCTAGAATATTATCTTTATTCTCATAATGGAAATTTTTCATTGATGATCCATTCCGTAATATCGTTATCAATAATTTACTATAAATAACCTTTTATATCTCTTTATGGACCATATTTTAGTTAACTAGAGTTACACTATGAATCCTTCCTAACACCACTATCTAGATTGGTATGAAACTATCTTATAGGTTTCACATTTCTACTAGTTTTTGGCTCATTTCCTATGAGAACGAGGTTAGCCTAAAGACATCCATATACATCATTACAGAATGAAACAAACCATCATAAAATTTACACACTATAATGATCTTATTGCCCATCACTATTGGCTCAAATAATAGAAAATATATGAACCTCATGACACAATACATGTCTAAAGTCTCTCCATATATTTGGTGTATATACTTAGAAGATCTCTCCACCCTACATATCATATACGATAACATCTTAGATATTACTTCCACAAAATAATTCTAGGTCATCCCATTATTTCTACCCACATACACTTTTAAATCCTAGAAGAGTTTCATTGGTCCCTTAGTGCATAAATGTATCCAAATTTACCCATATCCATGGTTGTATCTTTTTCTAATCATGGATCATCTATACAGACTCAATGCGGTGCCATAATCTTTAGGTTAAACACTATGGTAGGCGTAAAGGAGGATTCTATGACTGTGTCTTATATGTCATATATTCTATAGAGGGATAATCTCCCTAAGATCACTAATAAATACTCTAAATAACTTGCACTAACATTTCCCTATGTTTATCATTTAACCACTTACCAAACTCATATGCCCAATGTGGATAATATTCCTACCTATGAACCTCTACCCAAGGATCATGCTCACCTGTTCTCTTAGGGGCCTCATTTAGTGTACACCTTGGTGACTCTCCATCCTCTTCACCTTGATGAACTATTGAAGGCCTTCTAGGTGGTATCTTTATAAAATAAATTCAATATATAATATAGAACATATAGTATATACATCACAAATAAGGAATTCTTCAATAGGCTATGCAACTCACTCCCCCTTATAATTCCCTACAACTCCCATGTCCATTATGATCTAGGCTAATAGAACCATCTTCCTATATTAGGGAAAGGTACAACACACTTCATTCACAAGAAAAATCCACATTATTACTCTTACCATGAATCACATCCATGATTAAATAGATTATAAATCCACCCAAAATCCATATAAGAATACACCATGTTTGTTGTTGTAAATATTTTAAATAGACAAACCCATTTTATATTCCAAATCCAAAATAATCATCACAAACAGTTCCTATTTTAGTTTGGAAGAAATACACAATGAGACTATATAGGAAAAACACTTTAGGTTAGTATTAACACTTTAAATATCTAAACCATTTAATTAATTTATAATAAAAACCATATAAGAAAAAATAAGAGTTCACACACATGTCATATGAAACCTATATGCATATTATGATTCATGAGTACCGACTCTTGCCACTTTGATCCAAGAGTTTTAAATGGAAGGAAATAAAATAAAATAGCCCTTTATTCATGATAAATAACTCAACTGTAATAACAAAAACCAAAATATAAATGACAATTTACTTGGAAACATAAAATTTATCCCATAATTATGCTGGATAGAAACCTAGAATGACATCCTTTCGAAGTCCCAAATATTTCCTTGGACTTCAATCTACCATAACCCGAATAACATAGCATGATTCAATATTATTTACCTTAAACTACTCTAATACCCCTTTGTAACACCCAAAACTAGGACCGGTGCACAAATGGACCTTAGGTGTGCCTCCATACATGCCAAAGGTTACTCACTTGTAGAGAGGGATAAATGGGTGATAGTGGGTAGACTATACACTTTGAATATAAATAATAAAAACACCAACACAAAATAGTGGAAAAAACGTTAAATAATAGGAAAATATATATATACAACCATTTAATTAAACATATACCATGCCTTTTCAATCATACCAAACCCAAAAATTTTCCCACATGAAATTACCGTATGTAGAAGTATGAAATTAATCAAAATGAATTTCTAGACCAACACATACAAACCACCCATCCCATCTGTAAACCATTCTATTATGCTCATACACTATTTGCAGCTCCATTTATTAATCTCTTGATGTTGGATCCTTTAACTTGAATGTGACATGATATATTAAGGCTTCATATGAACCAAAGATCCTATGTAGGGGTTGAGTTTCAAAATTAGAAGGCCTCCACCATTTATTTTAGGGACTAATATCGAAACTTATTCTAGTGTATGAAAATAGAAACAAAAAAAATCCAAATAAATTAAATAACTCACTAAAATCATGTTCATACAACCCCTTGAGAGCCTATACCAACCTTATATAGCTCCAAAGTTGAAAGATACATCCACAATCTTTCACAATATAAGTTTCCTTAGCATTCAAAAAAATTCCATGTCATATGGAATCACAATTCCAATTCAATCATAACAACTCAATGGAATTTTTGAATGAGATATTACAATTTCTAGGGAATTCTATATATTTTACCGCTATCAAATCAATGGGATAAAGAAAATCAAGGAAGGGCTACACCCATCCTTTAAAAAATATATCCTATCATCACCATCATGTACATTGAGTATTACATTACCATCTAGTGGTCTCACCTATTAATAATTATAGATAATGATGATGTTCACATCCTCTATATTGATGGTCAAAACCATCCACTAGACCTCATAATATATAGAGGTAAACACCCAAAATAAGTGGAATAAATCACCACATGGGACTTTTTATGTGTCCACACAACCCCAATGGTCCCATCCCCCATAGTGAGTGGAATAAACAAAATATCACAACCATAACCAGAAACACAACATCGCCGTACATGGAATGGTCTACACCAACCACAACTTTCCTCATCTCCCATACAAGGGATCAACATCAAACTTAGTCAAATAGTCTATAAAAATCATGTTATGATGGACCCACTTATATTATCCAAACACAACAACCATCACTTTATAACACATAACATTAAGACCATCATGGCTTGAACTCTAAATACATGGAAATCATTCCTTACCAGATCATATCCACCATTTTCCTTGTGAGACTAAACAAGGGTATGTATTATGAAAAAGATAAACCACATGTGGATCCATTAATAGTTACACATGAATGACCTAAAACATGTTCATTTAATAAGCCTTACATGGAATATATATAACCAATGAGATAGTTTAGAACCACCTACTTAGAGTTAGTATGACTCCACTAGCCAAGCAGGTCCGAACGAATTAGATTTAATTAGAAGATTTACCAAAATCTATAAAACCTAGTTTTAGGGAACCACCAATAGAAATAGAAAATATAGAGACAAAAACTATAGAAAACCACAAAGGGATAACTAGAGTTACCCCTAACTACTCTTTACTTCAGAAAGATCAAATATCTATTAGGGATTTAAAAAAATTTCATAAGAAACGAATTAGACAAATAAACTAGGGATCAACACTAAACACTAGTTATGAAATCCCTAAAATACATTTTATATTCCAATTTACATTTAATTTATCATTTTTATCAATTTATGAAAAAATATTCCAAAAACTAATTAAAATAAATTTTGGAAAAGACTGGATAACATCATACAAATCACCCCATAGATCTCCATACATAATATATATATATATATATATTGTATCATAGGGGTTCAACACTTTACTGATTTTCTAATCATAAAATATATTATGAATCTACATATATAATATATTTTCAATACATAATATAAATTACATAGTGAAAAACCAAATGCATATGATATTTTATTAATAAAAAACTTTTTCTTCCCTACAAAAGATATTTAACTTAGAAAAAATTTCATATGTTACAAACTTGTTCAGTATGAAATAAATTTCCCTTTAGGAAAACTCAATAGTAAACATAATCTCCTTGGAGAGAATTCCACTGTATTATACTTCTTTGAGTCTTAATGTCTTTCATCCATGTGTAATATATTTATATAATATGTAAAATATATATTTTACCTACGTAACCTATTTAACTTAGTCTTAAAAATCATAAACATTATATTTTTCTCTCATAATGAATATTATATAGAACCTTTCATTTTTTTATAATTATAGACACAAATATATTACACATTCCATGACTTATTATCATTAAATCTAGGTCTCCAAAAAACCTTACACACACAAACACATAACCATTTTTTAAAAATCAGAAACTATAATTCAGAAATTATAAAATTCAAATAATTTAATAGAACATATAATTAATGTCTAAAATTATTACAAAAAAATGATAAAATGTAAAACAATTTTTAAAATAACAATAAAAATAAAATTAAAGAAAAACAAAACCCTCGACACCCATCTAATCTTATTGGAATGAGCGGAGATTTCACCCAAATCACCACTTTAAATACCCGTGACCTTAAAAAATGATATACCAACTGGTCGTGAGAAAAATCTATAAGTAAATAAATCACATAAAATATCTATAACATATTAAAATATCCCTAATCGCAGCTCAAAATTGTTTTCAAAAAACCATTCCCCTTTTAAAAGTGTAAAGTATGTCAAATTAAATTCAACTCACTTTACATATTCATCAATCACAAATCCAAGGTTTCTAATATGTCATAAAAAAAATAATAATGTAAAAACCCGGCCTTGGAAATGTTATTGATAGTGAAAACATGAAATTATTTTAAGTGATTTTATAAAAATGATTTAATGTTTCAACCTAAAGTTCAAGTCCTAAACCTCTTCTGATGATAAAATATGGATTACTACATAACATAAAACTCTTATAAAACTAAATGAGATTTAAATCTTAGATCAACATATCTAACACACATAATATAGAACCCAAACCTAATTTTAGACATAACTGAAATGTTATAAAAATATTAATATAATTAAAAATGTCCAACAATAATAAATATATATCCCCCATTAAATACGATCATTTATATAGATATTAAGAATAATGTTCATGATTTATTTAATCTAGAAAATGTTTAAAATTCATTTAATAATTTTTAAATCATTTTAAAATGTTAGTTCACATAAAATTGTCGTCATAGTCATTTACACAAACACCTAGGGATGATTATAAATTATTTTAGATTTACGTGACTTGGTTACCAATAAAAACCACATTTATATAAGACTTTAAAATCATAAATACAAAGAAATAATTATATCATCATCAATACTTGCATAATTAAGTATGCCTCAATTGAATGAAATGTTTAGTAAATTCCATCACCCATTTAATTCTAATTAAACAAAGACATATGAAAAACCTAACTAAACCATGTGGGGATTACTTGAAACCATCAAGGATGTAAAATTATATGCTAGAGGAATAATATATACCACCGTAGATATCATGAAATTCATGTTTTAAAAAAATGAACTTACCTATGGTTAAACCACCATGGAACCATAGTGAAAAGGCGAAGAAATAGAATAATAGAGGAAAAAATAGAGTAAAATGAGTGAAATGAAGATATAACCACAAAATTTTAACTTATAATCAAAGAAGGAGGTAGTAAATTAAATGATAATTAGAGAAGAGTTCAACATAGATCTATCCTAATTGAGATGTTTGAGTGGGAGGATGTGGATGACCAAATGAGGCATTAATTTTACTAGGGTAGAAAGTAACTTTCAATAAATTATGATTTTGGGCTGGCTATATGGTTTGGATACAAGGTTTAGAAAAATAGAACTGACCATGTGATGGGAACTTGATCACCTGGGAATAATCATATGGTTTTGAATCATAAAATTTCCTTAAATTTTTCAATTGTATTTTATGATGGGAAGAAATAGTAAGGTTATATTAACTATAACTAGAGTGAGATATTTAGGATTTATCATAACTTATTCTTAGGGTATGTCTTAAGGACATGATTTTTTTTCAATCCAATATCTTCATCATAATATAATATGAATAAATAGGTTCCTAATATATTATATATTATTTCATATGATCACATTTTATATATTGTCTTCTATGATTAAGGGTTTGAAATGAATAGATAAATGTAATGGTATTCCTTGCCATTTCCTATCCCATGTAGTCAAATTTTAATATTTATCTTCGTAATGAATCCTGACTTGTGGTGCATTTAAAATGAATTCAATGATCTGGGTAGCTGAAATCTTCTATGATTCTATCATTGAAGGAATCGTTACATGAGATGTAAGAAAAAGGAGTTTTTAAATCATGCATGTGATGTGTTGATTAACTGTGGAATTAAACCATGCATTATAACACTTGATATAATTAATACATCACCTATAAGATTCCTGAGGTTAATATAAATACTACTACCATACATTGGAATTTATGTGTACATGCTATTTTCTTGGCTGAGATACCCTAGTATGTGATGTACATTATTCTTCCTTCTTAGTACATCGACGTTCTAGCACACTGTAGAGTGAATGGGAGCCCCAATCATATAATGAGTAATTTATCATACTATTTAAACCTCTAGAGATAGGATGTTATTCGACTTCCACTCATGTGATCATCGTCAAACTTGTTCAAAGGTGTTCATTTTCATATGATGGTGATATAATGGATTTTTAGTGTAAGTACCACATGATTTATATAATTTACCTATTTTGATTTTAAAAATATTTCCTTATTCTATTAATTGTGATTTTATAATTGGGATTTTTATTACCTTTTCTTATTCAGATAATTTTTATTAGGACCCAACAAATACTAGAATGTTTTTCCACATGTTTTTTTTCTGAATCAAAAGCTTATCATAACATTTTTTAGAAATACACCCCATATAAGGGTTCTTCACACTATCTCCCTTAGATACATATGATTAAGCTTCACAGTTTCTAAAATCTGTATTATAATCATGATCCTCCTATAAACTACAATTTTTTTTTCATGAGATTAAAACTGCATAGTTTCTACTAAATATAAATAACATTAGAGCACACATTTTCTCCAAAAAATGTTCTAACCATGAAAAACTAAAAATTAGATAGAATCGACATAAGATAAGGCCACATAGTTACAAATAAATGTGTTTTGACCATAAAGGTTTGAAAATATCTTAAAAAATCCAAATCTAAAAATAAATTATTCTGAATAATGTACTAATTAAACAAAATAATTTCTTAAAAGTGATATCATGGCCTGAAAATTGTCCCTACCATATCAATTTGTTCCCCTAAAAAGTTATTGAAGATTTATGGATGAGGAAATAGAAACCATCACACCCAGAAATTTATAAATGGGAAGGTCATGTTCATTATTATAAAAAACAAAATGTGGTGAGGCCCAAAAAAATTAACTATCAAATGATATAATTCATGAAAAATTTCAAAGCAAAGAAGATCAATATATTTGGACGCCTATGAAAATATAAAATAATACCTAGTAGATGATTAGAAGATCAAAACCTGTTGTTGATCTTCCCACTATATAAGGGTTTAAATAACTTGGTGGGTTATAAATATAAATATACCTAAAGGAAATAAACACTTGTCAAAAAAAAAAATCTCCCCAACTAAATAGTGTAAAATAGAATAACCTTGTATACGGGATACCCAGATTCATGTGAAAAAAATGTTAAATCCAAAAAAAAATTCAATATAAAAAATATATCAATAGAGAAAAATAAATACTATAGACTAACAACATTGAAGGATCATGGAAGGGAAAATTGAATTGGGATAAATACCATGAATAGGCTCCTGCAAACTAATAACTTGATGAAAACCATGATAGGGATTTATTCTTTATTCATTAATTTAGTTTAATTTTTTTAAAGATGACCCAATTGGAAAAAATGATGATTGGTCTTTGGGTGTTTCAAATAAGAGGTATTGAAATGCAAAAATATTACTCAACTGGAGGAATAAAAGGGTCACATCCTCATTGAAAGAACAATGTCCGAATAAGAATATTCTCCCAAATAATCCTGATTATCCAGCTCAGGTTCATCCCTCTTCCATTTATAATAGAAAAAAGGACCCTCAATATTTCCAAATGAAATAATGGTACCCCAAATCATATACTACTTTTTATATTTTAATTAAATCATCACATCATTTTCGACTATATCCTCAAATGCATCCATTCTAGATGATTTTTTTAAATTAAGGTAGAAACAAAGGGCCCTTTCAAAAAATTGATCTTTTCATGATTCATCAAGAAATTTCATTTAAAAATACCCTAAACAAAAAATAAATATGAGACTCTAATAAAAACAAAAAAATTCAATCCACATAAATTAGACTAGTTAATCGTAGAAAATAAAAAATTCACAAGATTAATAGATATACACAATAGAGAAAACATTTATCTATATGAAACCATAGATTAAAACAACCCCATATTTGAAACTATTTTAAATGAAGTTTAGAATTATGTAAATTAGATCCCAAATCCTAGACCACCACTAAATAAAAGTTTTTAATTTCTCAACACCATTATCGAAATCAATTTATAAATCCAAACATCAAATTTATTTCAATTCTTTTTGAAAAACTTATTTGTTTATTTAAAAACTAATCTTTCACTACTAAAACTAAATCTTTCAATATAAGGTATCAAAAAAAATCCAACCAAGTATTATTAAATAATAAATAAAATATATTTAATAAAACCAAATTAATATACAAATTTCACTAAAATTAATGCAAAAAACTAAATAAGTTTTTCCAAAAAAATTAAAGGGGTTTATGAATATAAATAGTATTACCAAAAAGATTGGTAGACCATGATATAACCTTGAAATTTCTAATGGAAGTTAATTATAATGTTTTCCATCTTATATGAATGGTTTTAATTTCCCTTTGAGATAACCTTATACCTCTTTTTTGACCCATATTTTCACTATGAAACCTAGAAAATATCTAAATAACCCATATATCTTCAATAAAATTAAAAACACAACTAATAATAATTAAAATATACAAAAATTGAAAGATAAATTAATATAAACACCATTAGTCACAAATTGAATATCTCTGATTACTTGAGTATCAGAATGGGAAATAGTTAGCTTGAATCTCCCCACACATACCAATCATGTTAGAAATTCTTATCTATCATTTATTATGGCCACCCAAATAACACAAGGGAACTACTATAATACCATTTTTTTCTGAACAAAACAATGGTATCAGGACCAATTACTCAAGATAACCCATGGTAGGCCCCAAAGTGAATTCCAAATTTCCATGATATAGTGACAGGTACCAAGGGTACCAAACAAGATCACGTGGTAATGATTTCATCATAAAAAAATGAATAAATTAACAATGGAATCTAGATGGTAATTCATTATGGATAATCAATGTGTTTGGCTTCTATGAATTTTAAAATAAGAATTTTTAAATGAAGTTAAATTCAAAAAATTAATAATTGAAAAATACAACTAAGTCAAATTTTATATAACATAAAATAGATACAAAAGTTATAAGTGAATCTCTCAAAATATAATAAATGATGAAATAGCCAGCACACTACCAACATAGGTAAACAAATCCAAAATTTCCAAACTAATGATCTCATTGTGGCTCTTTATCGCCCTCCGATGTGGCCAAAATATCTTCTCCACATGTTGATTGAGAGAAGAAAATAAAAAATGATTTCATGTACCAGAACCTAAACTAAAAAAGTCCACCAAGCCTACTGACATTCGTTCATATAAGTAATGTGTGAGAAATTAGCTATCAGGATATTACTAATAATCTTTTTTATGTAATTCCATAATAACCCATTTTATAAATTCTATTTTGAAATATTGTTTAATAATCTATGACTATTTTATTGTTTAAAAAATCTAAACCACATAAGAAAACATCAAATTTCTTATTTTTTAAATCATTATTTTTTTAAAAGAAAGAAGATTAGTTTAAGAAAATTTATTTTATATCATTTAAAGGGAGTTAAATTTTTTTAAATCATCTGATATTGATAGTTTACTTTAAATACATTTATTTTCTATGTCTTAGGAATATATAAAATCTAACTCGGGTTAAAACCTATACAAGAATGAAAAATGTATAAATTGTTTTAAATAATAATAACATCCATTAATGAAGATGATTTTAAACAATAATAACATACATTGATGAAACCACACTGCATGAAATAAATTACTTAATGAAGATGATTTTAAACTATAATAACATCCATTGATGAAAATAAAGACAACCCATTATCAAATGAAAACCCCATGGAAACCAACTTTAATTCACAATAAGATCCTCATTCTAGCTCACATTCAAATCCAAACCATATCAAATTTCATGAAGGTGACTATCCAGATTAGATTAATAACTTGTGATGTAATAAAGTGCATACTAGGAATAGTGGAATCAGTACCCAATAGATAATTCAAGGTAGAAAATCTAGAGTGGAATTATTATATAGTAGGTACTTGTCCTAGGTTCCTGATGAAGTACCTAGGGTTCCAAAGATCTACCAAATGGGGGTGTGAAACATCAATCATAAAATCAGTCACACAAGATCTGAATAAGATATGAAAACTTCCCCCATCTCACATCCAAACACTATTAATATAGGGAACCAATTTTTTCTAAGTATAACATATGTCAAAAGAAAATAAACTCACATAACATAATCATTGAGATCAAAACCAAGGGTTCTTTTATTTCATGAAAACCTTATCATAATGTTCCAAAAAATCATTTGGAACATCATTAATTACTATAACATGAAATCATTTTAGTTATTTATCCAAATGGAATTTAGGTTTTTAATCCAAATTTCATGACATAAACACATTTTTAGGATAAAATATATTTCCACACATAATATACAACACTTTTAAATCAAAATACGATGAAAATCCAAGACAAACATATTTAACAAAGATAATGTGGAACCCAAACAATATTTTAATCATAATTAACGTGTTATAAAATGAAATTAACAAATTCAAATCATAATATAATAATAAAATAATTTTTAATCTGAATAATAATCTAAACCCCTTTAAATTACCCTTTTAAATTAGGAATAAAAAAATGAATTTCTTGGGTAATTTTATTTAAAAAAATATTAAAATTAATTTGGTAACATAAAAATCCTTCAAAAAGTTTTTATAAATAATAAAACTCTTAGACATTTAAAGAAACAATTTGGGTCATTTTGAATTAGTTTTTGATTTATAAGACTTGGGAACTATTGAAAATACCTTTTATATAAGAATTTAAAATCACCAAGACCTAAGAAAAAATTATATCTTTGTGAAGACTGACATAATTATATAGTCATTAATTTAATAATCAATTTTAGAAACTTAATCTTGCATGAATTTCTAAATAAATAGATTCATATAAAAAATCATACATAAAAAAGTGCAGATATATTGAAACCTTTTTGGATAAAAATAAAGAATCTATAGTATCAATACACACCACATTAGACATCCTGAAATCCAAGGTTTAGGAAAAGAAACAAACTTAGTGAGAAATTTACATGGCCCCTTAAGTAAAATAATATAATAAATAAAATAACATAAGTATAAAACAAAGAAAATTGAGAGAAACAAATGTATCAACATTAATAACTCACTTATAATCTTTTTGGAAGGATTAAAATTTGTGGAGGAGAGAGGATTTCCTATAGGGATATACTAATTGATATATTTTAGTGGGATGGAAGGGATGCCCAAATGTAGATTTAATTTGAAATGCGTAGAAAAGTAATTTCACCAAATTAAGTATCTACGTAGGTTTCATGGTTTGGACACATTTTTATAAAATAGTGCATTGAATGTTTAAGGGGAACTAGAGAACCTATGAACTACTACATGGGTTTTCCTTACTATGCACTATCCTTTATCGTAATACTAGTTATAATGAAACCCTATATAATGGGACTTCACATGGTTTCCCCTAAATACATATGAGTAATTCACACATTTTCCTGTAACCATGATCTAACTAAGCACCCCAATTAATACTAGAAAGAATTTTTAGTGAGATTGAACATGCACAATTTCTAGTAACCATATATAAAATTAGTGTGTATAGTTACTCCTAACCATTTTCCAAACATGAAACATCATAAAGTATAAGGTTCATGTATAATATAAGGTCACATGATTAGTACATACTATGTGCTAACAGTGTAGTGGTAATGATTGTAACACACCCAGTTTAAGAAATGTGGTACTCTTTTATGTTTTTTATGTAATAGTGAGTTTGAAATTAGTTTTGAGAAGTTTCTGGGATAATTTGGTGAGTTTTAAAGGACATAAAGGGAACATTGTTGGATCAAATTTAGGGTATGCTATGAAAATTCCCTAGGTAACTGTGTTTTAGGCTGATAAAATCTAAGAGGGGGTGCATGGTTTTCACATGGTAACAGTAAACCATGAAGATTTCCAAAGAAATCACATGACATGGGATAATTGAATTTCATATAGTTGGTCCATTGTTTTTATAAACATTCATCTAAATTATATTGATGAAAAGTTTTGAGACAGGGGTTCGCACATGGTTGGTGAATAGTTAGGTAAACTGTGCAGCCTAATAATGTGACATAATTAATTAAGTCTAAAAATCATATTTTCAACCTAAAAACTCCACCAAAACACTTATTCTTCTACTTTAATTCTATTTTCTCATCCCCCCACCCTTCACAAAGTTATCTTGGTGATTATTTTTGATCGAGAAGCTGATTTCAATGGATATTGTAATAATATATCTTTAAATATATAGTATGTTCACGATTCCCTATTCTCCTTTGTGATCCTTTCGACTTTAATGAATGAAACTGTAGATTGGATCTTTTGTGGATGAATCTATGGTTTGGTTCATGTTTTAGTATGATTTATTTTGATTTAATGAAGTAGAGGGAAAAGGAATCTAGTTTCACTAAGATTATAGTGCATTTATTGGTAAATGAAAACCATTTTGAAGAAGGTGGCTCCACTCACCCCACCTTTTCTAGAACTTTAAGGACATGGATTTATAAATCTTTTTTTTGTTTTTTTTGAAATAACCTTTATAAAATATTTTTTTAAATCTATCTTATTATACAATTTTAAAATCATGGTTTTATAAATTTTCACAAATCGTGTTTTCTTAAATTGGTAAAATAAAACTTTTTTAAAGAAAGAATATTTTTGATAGACTTTAAAGTACCTGGGTTAAAGAATATTTGTCAATGATTACATTACGAGTAGAAATTTTGGATTCAAACTTGGTTTCCTTTTCTAAATTGGTCATATGGGTGCATGAACAATTGGAAACTTGGTACATAAGATGATTTTACAATCATGAATATTGAGACTATCATCTTGGATGCATAAATTTATGTGTGAGAAGATATAATGGGTATTCCAAGAGGATAGAATAAATATAATGATTATAGAAAAAGTTCTTGTTTTATGAAGAAATTTTATAATTTAATGGTTGTTAAATTATTCTTTTTGATATAAAATATTTTGATATGCCTCTTCACTAATTTTATAGTAAATACTGTTGATAAATTATTCCATAATCCTTCTTGTTTTATATAAAATATGATAACTTGTTTTTTTCATAGTGTCATTTTTGGGAAGATTCTAGTGGGTTTACTATTAAGTTGATATGCTCACCAATGGAATATGAACTTTTGTGTGTTTGAAAAATTATTTTACCAAGATACAGTTAAGGTTAATGTTTTTATTTCGTTAGTGTACTATCATGATTCTATGGGATTGGCGATGGTGGGTGGAGCTTGGAGATGTTTACTTTAAATGTTTAGAGTAATTACACATTTGAATTATTGTATCAAGATTTATTTTTTGTTTTTGAGAGATATTGTACCCTAATTTATACTAATAATGTAATTAATGTTTTTTTCATGAATTTTGATTTTTATGTTTACTCTCATGCATTATATGGTGTTACAGTTTCATTAGAAATATCGTGTTTTAAAGGTGTTGTATGTTAAAGGGAAAATAATCCCCCAATTCTCTAGTAATAACTTGGAATATATTTCGATCCATTAGTGTCTTATGGACTTAAAATAATGTTAGTATCACCTCCACCACTTCCCAAGACAATGGGTTAGTGAAGGTATTTTACAAATGGTATTAGTTTGGCTAGGTCTATCAATTAGGATGGTAGTTATGGAGATTCGACTTGTCTGAACTTGAAATGATGATCATTAAAGGTGTATATTAGATCTTTATGATGAAATTGAAGTTAATAGTGTGTTTCATAAATAAAATGTTTTCATATACACCATTAGGAGTTCCATCACCTCATCTTAGTGGGTTTAGCTTATGAGTATAGGTAATTATGCATTGGTAGAAAAACTTTCCTCTAGAACTGCATCATCCATGATGTATTTTATGATTTTTAGAATATTTTTGTAATATTTTAATATTTTATTATATGGAATATCCCTCTCCTTAAATTTAAATATAATGTGGAGACTATGTTTAAATTGGTTATGGTTATTAAGGGATGGAACTAGTTCAACTATTATAAAATCAATAGGTGGTTACTACTAAAAAAATGGTTAAAACTGAACCATAGGTGAATGAATAAAGTTTACAAAAGTATAGTGAAATAATTATATGTTTTTAATAAATAAATTATATTCTATAACCATTCCATTAGAATCATTTATTTGAATTTAAGAAGAATAATCCATCTATCTTTTAAGGGTATTTGGGACAAGAAAATGTAGAGGCATGGCTAGGTTGAATTTATAAAATATTTTATTTTCTAGGAACCATAACTGAAATAAAAGTATAGAAAGTTATATACATGATTTAGTAACTTGGAAGGAAATGGTAGGATATAGTTTTTCAAACCAAACAGGACCAAGACATTACTTGGTAAGGGTTGAGGGAATTGTTTAACAGAAAATTCTACTCGTACTTCTTTTGGATCACAAGGATGTCATATTTCATTAATCTCAAGGATGAAAATATATCTATGATGGAATATAGGTATCTATTAGTGAGTGAATGAAATAATTCATCTTGGAAGAAGGGTTGAAACTAGACATTCTCTCTAAAGTAGTAATTTTATTTATTGATGATTATATAGAGATGGTCAGTATCAGGACTATGGAGGAAAAATACATCCGTGGAACATCTGGTTTCAGGAAACTTTTTACCTATGAAGTTATAGGTGGTAACTCCAATTTTATAAAAAAGTATAAATGGGACAACTATAATTGAGGTATTAAGGACCTAAGGTACCAATCAACTAGATTGGTTTCCTTTCTTCTATGTCACAAAACTATACCAGGTTGGTTTTGATGTGGATCACTGGAGCACATGAAAGGTGATTATACAAAATCATCTATAAAGTGTCATAATTTTGATAAAATGGGAAACCATATATTAAATAATACTATAACCCCTTGTAAAACTATTGAAAATATATCCAAAGTGTCATAAGTATCTTACAATCATACGTGTCAATCTCTTAAAAATGTTATTGGCCCTTAATCCAAGAAAGTCATGGAGATTCAAGGAATAAATCAACAACATATTCGATGCCACACAAATAGGTAAGAAAATAGTATTCTAGAGGACCTTTACAGTTACTTATTGTGTCTATTAGATACTCACAAAGGATCAATTAGGTCTTTTGATGGTGTGGGGTACTATCATTCTAAACTCAAATCTAATACAAGTTTTGTTTGATGCAATCACATTCCACTCTATTATTTTTTATTACATATTAAATCTTATAGAGATGCATGTAAAAATGACCCCTCATGTTATGATAACCCAAAAAACTCTCAAGAAATAGGAGTGAATAGGATTTAAGTCTGTAGAATTTTTGATAGGTATTTACGGGGCTCTATTTGATTTGGATTTTCTCGTTCTAGAGATAGAAGTCTTTTATATCATTATGGAATGGTTTGGTTGATAGCTTTCAAAACCAATATATTATTATTCATGATGAGTGAGTTTTTTATCTTCGTATGGGATAATAAACCCATTTACTAGAGACTGGGATCTAAATCATGGTAGAAAAGGAACAATGGAATTAGTAGTCCAAACCATCACTTATTAATTTGTAGATGTAACTTAATAAATTGTATATGTAACAATGAAAACAGATTTTAAATTTATCATATATCAATATATTTATGTTTTCACTAAAAATTTATATAGGATTTCACTTGAAAAGGAAAAAAGTTTTTGATTGGACTACTACTGGGGACTAATCCTCTTTTATTTCTATCTTATATGATGACACCAACATAGTTTAGGTAATTTATTGTATAGTTGCAAGAGTTATAAAGTGAATTTTTCATGAGACCTAGTATGTCACCTTAGTCTTATTAGGTTTTATTTATGTGGAAGGAAGATGGTTATCTTCAAATTTTATTTTTTTATCATAATTTAAATTAAGTTACAATAAGGTATTGCCTTCTTATTTGGTGAATCCATGATCTATTTGATCAATTTAGGGGAGAAAAATGGTTCCCTAAAATTTATATTTGATCGAGGTATCACTATCCTCAAGTTTGGAAGGATTATATTATGAACATAGATTTTATGTGATAATATAACCACTACGGATACCCTATTTTTTCCTTTGGTCTAAAAAATATATCAAAAATTCTCATGGAATTGATAAATCATATGTTTCTTAGATACATTGAATCTTTTTTTGTGGTAATTTTTGATGAAATCCTAGTGTTTTATTAGGCTAAAAGTGACTAATAAATACACTTGAAGTCTGTGTTGAGTAAATTATGGGGAAACTATATTTATTGTAAATTCTCTAAGTGTGACATCTAGATATAACAATTATGATTCCATGGACATGTGATTTCTGTGAAAGGTGTATTGGTAGATCATAAAAATATTGGAACTTTTATCTCATAGAGACCACCCATGAATTCCATAAAATATGAATATTTTTAAGCTTAATGGCTTATTACCATTATTTTGTGTGTGTGAATTTTAACTTATTTACTCTCTGATGATAGTTTTTTCATGGAAATGTATTCAATTAAAATAGACTGATAATAATAAGATGTATTGTTAAGAGATATAAGTCAGATTCACATTGAAACCTATAATTAACTTTTTAGGACTAGTGCCGAATTATTTTGAATATTTTGGTGCATCTAGATCAGGTTTGGGTTGCGATATCATGAAACTATAACATGTGGTATCTTATAGATGATGATAGCGATGCATGCATCAAAAGAATTATCGAACACATGATTTGGAACTGGATTTGTAGTCCATGATTTGAAAACATTTCAACATTATATCTATGGTTAAATGATCACTTTGTTTACAATACATAAATCCTAAAAACATTTATCTTCAAAAATTTATTTGAACCATTGGAAATTATGATGGATGAAATATCATTAGATGTTTGACATTGACTTAGTGCATACAACAGGTAATATGAATTTAGTGACATATGATCTAAGTGAAAATGAATATAATCAGTTGGATAGAAATTCTTCTGATTAGTGGTAGTTACTGACATTGATTAATAACATGAATATGGATTTCACTAAGTAGGATAATGTTGTTGTCTTCTTCCCAATATATCTTGTTCAAAATATACCTATGAAGGTCAAGGATGCTTAATGATATGACCATAATTATCTAACCACAGGATAAAAAATCAATATTGGGGATACAATTGATGGATGGATGAAATATGGGAACTTTTTGTTATGTTTTTGAGATTAGATAGTAGTTACACTGTTTGATCTGAAAAAACATCATTTTGTGTATCACCATTCAAAATGGGAAATTCATTTGGGAATCCAAGTGATTTATAAGGAACATATTACATATTTTTTGTGGTTGTGTATGTAATGAAGAGTGGATAATTATAGTTTAAAATTACTCACCTATCAATAGGTCAATGATGAAAGTCAATTACCAGTTGGTATGTTACAATCCTTATCTATATTAGCATGGTGGTGGGAGAAAATAACCATGGACATTTTCATAGGTTTACTAAGGATAATTCACATGCATTATTCCATCTGGGTGATTGTGAATTGACTAAAAAATTCATCCCAATTAATTTTTATTTTATAATATAATATAGTAGATGAGTTGAAAAAACATTATATCTAGTCAGTAGTTAATTTTCATGGTGTGATAATTTATATCATATCTAACTGAGTATCGATATTTACATATCAATTTTGTACATAAATACCACTGAATCCAATTACGGATCATAGAACCATACACCATGATATGGTTCTAAAATCATACTCCATTTTTGATTTAATACCAACTAAATTGGACCAAATTTTAAATTCCATAAATAGAAAATAAAAAAATACCGAGTCACTTACAACCTATATAATATTTTTAGTTTTAGATCTTTAGAAAATTGGGATAAGCAATACATATTAAAAACCATTTTGTTCTCCAAAAATTTTCATTTTTCCAATTAAACATAGATTTTCTATTCCATAATAAGTCTTTTATATTTCACATATTATATGATATTATGATTATACTCTTGTTTTAATTTTTAATACCTTTTCATTATTCAAGAAATGTCGCAATTGACATTCCAATTATTCTTACACATCCTTAGGCCTTATGATTTTTTTAAATATGGTATGTGTAAAAAAAATCATAGTAAGTGATATAAAAATAATGAAAACTCACTAATTTATTTGAAATTCATGATAAAGAAAAATGATGTTTTCTATTTCACATATTAAATATTGATTTTAAAATAATCAACTATAGTTAATATCAAAATTTTCACATTTTTTTATCATAATTTTTTTGATAAGAAATCATAACAAAAAATAATAATTCCTGAGGGTTTTTTTGGAAAACATGAAGTATTTTCCTTGAAAATATACTTTTTAACCATATAATATTATTGATTTTTTTTTATAAAATTTTATTTTTTTATCTTATGAAATCAAATAATTTCCAAAAAACCCATCAACAAATAGAATATGAAATGTATCCAAGGATAAAAATAAAAATAATCATATCTATAATAATAAATAATTTCCTTATGATGGGATTAATAATAACATACATATTAATATTACCATCATTGACTTGTCAAAAGATATCAGAAAATTACTGTCAAAGCCTCATTCTAGGATATCATACATATACTATCAAGGCATTATGCCAAGACATCCAACATAATTGGGGAGACATACACAAAAGACCCAGGATAGTTTTTCTCATGAGACCTATAGATGCGATGAGGGGATATAAAGGAGCCAAACCATCACTTAATTAGTCCAATTCACTATTCATATAACAAAAGTGAATAATAATTAAAAACATAATCAACATAAACACACTTATTAGAAAATAGAATAGAAAATATTAATAGTTTCCTTCGTTAATAAATAGAACAATGTGATCACATTCCATATAAAGAAATAATATGGATGGTATCATTAGGTTATATTCCAAATAATGGTTATGAATCATTAAAGTATATTAACATAGATGAAAATACCTTTAAAATAATATTTTAAACTTTCTTTGAAAACATGTGAAAAATATCCTTTTATTTTGATAACATTTTTAATAAAACTTTCTAGAATATTGTGAAAATCAATTTATTTGAAAATAATCATTGAAACATGTTAAGGAGTATTCAAATAAAATACATTTCCTAATTGTGGGAAAATATTTTGATTCCATATATATTAAAATTGAACATTGTATTCACACTCTTGTAAAAAATTCATAAGTGAGTCGTATTGAGATTTTTGGAAAACATCCCTTTCAATAAATTTTAAAGAAAGTTAGAATTATTTTAAAATTGAATTCACAAATATTTTAAATATAAATAATAACATTCATGAAAACTTTTAAAATAATTGTGGCAAGGAAGAAAATGATTTGAAAGGATATTATTAAAACTAGATTTTTAAAAGAAATCCCCTTACTTTGAGTCTAATTCGCCACACACAATTTTAAAACCCATATAAAAATCTTATATTAATTTTATAATTTCTTAATAACCATTTTAATGTTTTCAATTTATTATTATTATCCATTTTATTTCATTTATTTCCTTTAAATACATAGTTATTAAATTAGTTAAGTTCATGTCCTATGTTTTGAGGATGTTTGGTTCATAATATGAAAGAACTTCAGTAGGTTGGCCATGGTCAATGGGGATATGGTTCCATAATCCCAAAAATATTAATTATCACATAAATATAATTTTTAAACATTAAATACAGTTTTATTATCATCTATTAAATGAATAAATGAAAAACGAATCACATAACTTCATGGATGTGGAAGTCCAGCCGTACACACAAGCGATGTTTTCATTTCATGTAGGATGGAATAGGAGATGAATAAGTGGTTTTCCATAATCATAAATAAATTTTAGTATATTTAATATACTTATTTTTTTATAATATCTTTTTTGGGAAATCATTTAATGAGGTAAAGGAATAAATAAAATAAAAGAACTAGGTTAAGTGTTATACCTATTATTTGAATATCCTTATCTCGATTACACCTTAAGCCTTATTAGGAAAGGATTAGGGGAAGAAAGTAATATTTAAGATGTGTAAAAGTAAAATATAAATCCATTTTGGAAGATATTATATAAAAAAATTTCTCAAGATGTGTGAGAAACATAAGAAAGGATATTCTCTTTTATAAGTGAGGTTTGTTATCAAACTGTAAATACAAGAAATATTAATATATAACAAGTGTATAACTCATGTAAAATGGATCTAAAAATATATTATATTAGATAATATAGAGTTTAAGGATTGTATATAATATTCCCCTTAAATTTATATAGTTTTAGTTTATCTTTTGTTTTAACCCCCTTGTTAACCCTGTTTAACTTTAAATGTTGTAATTTTTTTCTCTTTATAAGGGTTTTTAAAGTAGTTTTAATAGTTTAAAGTGAAAAATAATTGAACCAAAAATTATATTTTTACAAAATTTCTATAAAATTTATTAATTATAGTATTTTCATAATTTTATTATTATTTAAAGATAATTTTAAAACATTTATTACCATTTAAAATCATTCTCAAACAATTCACATATCATGACTTTAAAGGCATCAAGATAACAATGGAATTAAAATATAAACTCTATAATAAGATTTTTTAATTTAAAATATCTAATAAATTATTTTGAAATAATAATTCATTGGAAATATATTACTTTTAATGTTTTTAGAATCATTTATCTGAGTTTTCCAATATCTGCATAAGAACAACAATGGCGGTGCCTAAGAGTTCAAGGCACTTACACTGTCAGTAAAATTAAAAATAAATTCCTATAATAAAATATTTATTATTTATAAATTTAAATATTTATTAATATTCATTTTTTTTTATTTTTATGGAAATATATTTGATATATTAAAAGAAAGAGAGTGACATTTTGTAATTAATATTTACACAAAATAATATAAAGGCCAAAATTAGATGTAAGTCTCACGCAAACAAATAAAAAAAAGATGATAAATGTAAAAATAATATAGTTAAATAATTATCATGACATTATTATGGGACCTCATCTCTTATATTTAACTTTTATTTACCCATTTTACCCTTTTTCTGTTTTGGAAATATTATACCAAAGTTACTATTAATATTAACCAAAAACGAAATCAGAATCATTACCAAATTTGAACCACCTAATTTTAAATATATATTTTTTTAAATAATAAATATATAGATGCGGTGGAAATCAATTTTAATATAATCTCTTTAAATGTGATGAAAAACAATTTTTAGAAAAATGCATTTTAAGCCTAAAAATTAATTTAAATCGAAATAAAATATAATATTGATTACTATGGAATTAATTATATTATGTTTAATATTAATTATATTATGTTACATTAAATAAATTTAAAATATTTTTGGAGTTTTAAATTACTAGATTTAAATAAAATGAATGAAAATTTTCAAAAAATCGATATTTTTCACTATTCATAAAAAATAAACCTTTTTAGAAAAATCCTAAAAAATTATCTTAACAATATTTTTAAATTATTATTTAAAAATATTTCCCAATTTTAAAATTCAATTTCTATATGTATAATAAATTTATCATAATATTCATGTATAAAATAAAATAAAACCCATTTTTGTACAAAATGTATTTTTGCAGTATAAAATGAATTCATACTCATTCCTTATTTAGTAGATACAATTAGTTGAATGATATTGTTTATTAAATATATGATCTATAGATTTCCTTAAAACCACTCATCTATAGTGATTAACATAATTTATTATGATAAAAATACTTTGCACATATAAAATAGTTTTCTAAAAAAATACCTCCATTAATCATATATAATTTCATTTAAAATTGTGTTCTCAATTTTTAGGAAATAACACAAACATTATTATTATGAAAAACATTATACATATATTCCATGATATATTTATTTATATTCATACCTTCTGAACCATCATCAATATTATAAAAGTCATGTTTAAATAATAATATTTCTATAGTATATCATGCTTTGTTTAAGATCAATGTTGGATATGGTACAAGATATCAATCATAAAATTATTTAAGAGCGAATAAATATTGAAATATTGGGGTTTCAATTTTCCCCTATTAATTTTTTTTCCTAAAATTTTTAATTTGATTCTCTCAAAATTAGATATTGATTTTAACGTGATCTTTTATTTCTTGGTAAAGGCTAAGAAACATATTATTCATGTAACTCAATAAGATTCATACTTGAAAATGGGTTCTCGAAAATGTACTATGGTACATTCATGTTACATTACACATAATATTAAATACATTTTTCTTCCTTTTGACTCATTTATAGAATTTTTTTTCTATTGAGAGGGATAAAATGATAAAATTTACTTTATTTCTTCATATTATACAAGAATTATTTCATCATTATATGTGAATAATCATGTTGAAAATGTATATTTTATTCCTAAATCACAAAATTCAACCATTAATGGATAAAAATATACACAAACGGCTGACCGATTATATCTTATGTTCTTATGTATTAATCAAAACAAAAAAATAACAAGCATACATTAAGATAATATCCAACATGTATAAACCTTCATATGAGGAAATACTACATTAACCTCCAAAGCCTCAATAATAACACCCAAATTTCAACATAACTCATTCTATAAGTAAATATCTTTAATGCTCTTTAAAATAGTCTTAGAAAAGTTGATAATTAAAAAATATGAAATATTAGATCGTATATTATTTAGAGATCAATTTAACATTTATCTACAATAATAAGTAATCACTCATAAAGTCATGGACCAAAATTTTTTATTCCCTAATCACATAATATTCAAAATATTCAAATATTTCTCTTAAATAAACTGAATCACCATAATGTTTAAAAAACATATATTCTCCCAAAAGATATCTCGACATTTATTCCTAAAAAAATCTCATCTTAGCCAAAAATATTTCCATTTACCTTAATCATATAATGGTACAAAATTATTGAAATTCATAAAAAATAACTTGAATTAAATTGTCATAAAATCACTTTTCAATCCCATAGTTATATATATAATGAGAAATATGTTCCCAAAAATAAATTACCCTTTTATCCCAATAAACCATAATTATCTCAACATCAAAATGATATTAACCCTAAAGGTTATCAATACCGTTAAAATTATTTCCACAAAATATAAAATCATTATTCCTATAATAAACTTTTTCCTATAAAAAATTTAAACATAAGGGTTACATATACCTCAAACATTTAATAAATCTAAATAAATGTATCCCAGAGTACTCCCATAACATAAAATCTCAAAAGGCGTATCTATGTCTTCAAACTTATGATTTACCATAGTCATATTAATCAATTATGGTTTCCAAAACTCTTTAAATATCATCTTCTAAATAATTATAACCTCTAAGTAATCTAAACCTATCCTTTGATTCCAAATATATCTCACCAAACTCGTACACCTAGATCTAGTTCTAGAATTACATTCTTAATATTTTTTATTTTATACAAACTAAAGTGACCCAAATTTTAATTTCAATAAGTTCAAATTAAAATATAATAATGTGTTACTTACATACTAGGGAATATTTTTTTCTAGCGATTTCGAGAAATTGGATAAAAAATACATATTAAAACCCATGTATTTCTTATAAAATGTGAATTTTTACCATCATACATAGATTTTATTATTCTATATTAATTATTACACATTTCCCAAGAAAGTTGGTTGTTATGATCACACTCCTGTATTCATAATTGAAACTTTTTCTTCCTTAAATGTGTGTCACCATTGACCTTATGATAATTATTATACATCCTAAGTCCCTATGAAAAACATTTTAAAAATGGGATTATCAAAATAATGCTCATTAAGTTATATAAAAATAAAGGAACCCCATTAATCAATTTTCAATTCATTAATAACTATAAAAAAGTTTTGATTTTATTATGACAACCCTGCTTTTATTACAAATTAAACATGATTTAGTACATAAAACTTCACTTGATACAACAAATAAGATCGAGAGGTTTAGTGTCTTTGGAGATTAGGATCATTACATAAAACTTAAACTTGAAATACAACATCTTTATTGAAAACATCCTTTCCATGACCACTACATTCCCTCGTACTTAGCATTGCATGGGATAACCTGAGGACATGCATAAGAAAAGGGTGAGATATAAAGCCCAGTAAGGGAGTACACATGGAATAAAATGAGGAGTACAATACATGTTAGAAAATAGGCATATCAATAGATCATAAAAGAAACATGAACATAAAGTAATGATAAAGCATGATAATCATAACATGGAAGTGTGGCAACAACACTTAACATTGAATTAGCATGAGCCGTGGCTCAATGCACATGGAGCATGAGTAAACCCTCATTGCACATGAAGCACGAGTAAACCCTCATTGTACTTGAATTAGCATGAGTCAACACTCATTGCACTTGACGTATCATGATACTATACTTTACCCAATGCATTGGAGCGCTATAAGGGCGCACCCTTCTTAAACATTTCATTTCATGCATAAGTGTGCCACATGGATCATAAAACATGGATTCATATAACATAAAACTTTATTACATGATAAAGGAATGTGGAATTAATACATGAAACTTTGTAATCAATAAGTAATGGTGCATAAAGGTGAATACCCTTGATGGAGAAATGGGCATGGTATTCACTACACAATGATATTGACTTAGAAAATCGGTGTGATTTTGGCAGCGTAACGACGTGACATAAGAATTCATAAAAAAAGGGTTGATGAGAGAGAAAGGGGTTCCTCATCATATTTACATGTAATGGATAGTAAGGAGGTCATATAGGTATATGTCCCAACAATTGAAATGGAATTTGGATTCATGATACAAAAGTATTTCTTGAATGTAAAAGAAGAGAGAGAAGTTCCTTTCGGAATTTCGGCATAGTAACGGGTGTACATGGGAGGCATTAAATGAAAGAGAAAGGTGTCTCCAATCATTCAAACAATAATAGGGAAGTATGGGGGAGGTTAGAAACCATAAACCAACATTCATAATTTAAATTAAAATGGAAATACAACTTAAAGAAAATTGACAAAAATGAGAAAGGAAGAAAAAACCCTTACTTGGAAGTGTGCTTCCAAATGCTAGAGAGAAACTTGTGAGAGGCTTCTTGGGAGCTCGAGGTACCTTGGGAGGATTCTAGAGAGAGTAGGGCAGAGGTTGGATGAACTCCGAGGGATTTTAGTGAGGAGGAAGCAGGAGCTTGGGTGTGTTTATATAGGAAAGGTGAGAGAATTCTTTGTTATTTAGGTTTGGGACCCCTTATATTAAACTAATCCAAACCATAAACCATCCCATGGTTTTTGCCCATGGTTTCAGGAAAAGGAAAGAGGAAAATAATATTTTACAAGTCCAAGGTCCGAACTTATTAAAATAATATGAATGCTTATGTGGAGGTGAGTCACACTCCCATGGAAATTAATTTAAAAGGGCAAAGTGTTGAATAAGTCTTGAGGGGTTCATTAATGCTTTGAAAAGTAAGTCAAAAAAACACAAAACCTAATTATTTTAATGATAAAACATATATTGGCCGAACATAAGGATTATGGTATTTTATTACATCACCATTGGGTCATTATGATGTCATAAAACACATTATATCTTTAAATGGTATTTAATTTTTACCCAAAAATTTGACTGTCTCAGAAAATTATGAAAAATTAACCGTTGGATAATTTTGATGTCCTGATTCCAGAAATGACATTTATTTTATCTAAAAAATTTTCTAAATATGTTAATTTTCACTTTTAAAATAAAAACCAACATTTATCGAAAATTCACGGGTTTTGGTAGAAATGGCTTTCAAACCTTAGTAAAAATTTTAATTGCATTCATGAAATTATAAGATCATTTATATTTAATAAAAATTAATTTAATATTAAATAATAATATTTTATTAAAATAATATTTAATTAAAAAATCCCTTAATTTAATAAAATTTAATTTTTAACTAAATAATAACTAAAAACACCATTTGTACTTTAAAAACTATTTACAATGTATAAAAAATGACTAGAAATTATATTAATCATTATATACAAAAAAATAATGTACATGAACATAGTACTACTTATTTGTTACATAACCCCTTAGAACAGCTGCATAAGTGATGCGAACCATGCGGAAGGCACAGAGTCGATTGCTCGGGTGGAGGAATTGGATTTGCAAGGCCCAATGACACGAGGAAGATTAAAGAGGTTGAATGCTTCAATGGGCGCTCATCTTGCTTCATTAAAGGCCCAATGGGAATTACCTTGCATGGATGGAGCAAATGGGCCTATAATATCACTTATTCAAGCCCAAAATTGATGATTAAAACTTGGCCCACATGGTTGCACGAATTTGGAGGCCTTGCCCACATGGAGGATTCTAGAAATGGCATCTTTGGACACCAAAGTCTAATCCGGTGGGCTATGCACTCAAAGTCAAATCCGGTGGGCTATGTTGGAAAGTTGTGTGCTTCTTTTCCAAAAGTCTTTGTTGGCTTTTATCTTTTTGACTTTTAAGGGGACAAGGTAGGTTTAGACTTTATGACTTTAGGGTATTAGACCCTTGACCATTGTATCACCCCCTTGGCTATAAATAGCCACCCCATGGCATTGTATTGGCATTCAAGACTTAATTTGAGAGCTTATGCTTTGTTTCTCTCCGTTGTGTGAGGATTATCCCGGGTTTTCCCCCTTGCTCTTGTGTATTCTTGCCTTGTCAATCTACAAGTTAGATTGGTGATCCAAGATCACAAAGCCCCCAATTCCGTGCCTCAACCCAAGTGCGTTGTTGTGTGGATTGGCCATCACACCCCTCCCTTGAGTGTGTTGTCTAAGTAGTAGGTCACGCTCCATATAGCGTTGGTTGACTACTTTCTTCCACTATCCATACCCTTCACCCGTCACTTAGCCCCAAACCGCATCCATTATCCGCCGCCCTACGCCGTGAAGATCAGGCCACCCCGTGCATCTCGCATCAGTTGGTATCAGAGCACCGGTTGACACGGTAGGCATCTATCCCTTTATTTACTTTAATTCTATCCATTACCCTCCTTATCTTTCTATATTATTCACCCATTCAACAAAAAAAATCCATTTTTCTTGAAATCCTCCCGAATTGTCCTAGTTTGTGCAAGATTGGATTATTATAAATTGAGCCAAATTTTCATTCATCTTCTTTCCGCATTTAATTCTCTATATGTGACTTGTATCCGGCAAAAAAAAAATTTCTCTCAACTCATCATTTTGTGCTTTTCAAAATTAAGCACATCCTTTATTTGAGAGATTTCGAAAAGAAAAAGAAAAAAAAATGTCTTACTCTCCGTTCAATCATCTTGTGCTTTAAAACTCCAAGCACAACACTTTTTGGGGAGAATTGACAAAAACAAAATCAAAAAAAAAAGAGCGGATACAATTAATCCTTTGTGCTTTACCTTATTAAGCACTTTCTATTTCCATATATAACTTTTTCCATCATTTTACTTCATCCCCATTTTTTATTTGGCTCATATTGTTATCTTATTTTGCACAATCGGGCAAAACCCACAATCCACCTATCTACCCTTCTTTCCACCCTCTTTTTGACCCTTTACCATTGTTAAACCCCTTACCACTCAAGCGGGTTGTGTTAAACCATCCCCCGACACAATCTTTATTGGGGAGGAATTGGTGGCACTTGATCACCCTAAACAAGGTATTATATTTCATAAGAGCTTGGGATTCAAATTGAGTTTTGAGAGTGGAGAGAAATAAGAAAAAAAAATATCTTGTGTGTGTGAGTGTGTGCATCTTGTTGTGTGCGTGTGTGTGTACATCTTGTGCGTGTGAGTGTGTATATATTGCGTGCGTGAGTGTGTATCTTTGTGTGTGTGAGTGTGTACATATCGTGTGTGTGAGTGAGTGTGTATCATTGTGTGTGTTCCCCCCCGGTGTGTGTTTGTGTTTGTGTAACTTATCATGGCAGAAGATCGTGGGAAGAAAATTGCTCATGTTAGCGATGAAGGAAGTCGAAGTAGATCTCCCGCACCTGAAGCTACGCAATTCCAAATGCAAGCTTTGGTGAGCCACTTCGAGAAGCTTCTTGATCGGAAGTTGGAGGTGTTACATGAGAGGATTGATGAATTGGAGAATAAACCAAGCCCAAGGATGTTCCATGATAACCCACGACGCGCTCCCGCACCACGTCGTCCCCACATCATGGAGGAGGAGATGGTGAACTTTGATGATGATCTTGATGAAGCCCCACAAAGGAGGAGGTTTTACCAACAACCGAGAGGAGCCCAAAGGAGACAACATGATGATGACCTACTTGGCGGGATCAAGGTGAAGGTCCCTTCTTTTCTTGGGAAAAGCGATCCGGAAGCATACTTGGAGTGGGAGATGCGGATCGAGCAAGTCTTTTCATGCCATGCATATTCCGAGGAGAAAAATGTCAAACTTGCTTCCCTTGAATTTTCTGATTATGCTTTAATTTGGTGGGATCAAGTTCAAAAGGAGAGGGCTAGATATGGTGGACGTCCCATCAACACTTGGGAAGACATGAAGTTCACCATGCGGAAGTGGTTTGTTCCCACACATTACCATAGAGATCTCCACAACAAGCTTCAACGCCTCATCCAAGGGAGTAAGAGCGTAGAAGACTACTACAAGGAGATGCAAATTGCCATGATTCGGGCAAACGTTGAGGAGGATCCGGAGGCAACCATGGCACGGTTTTTACATGGGCTCAATCGGGAGATTGCGGATCAAGTGGAGATGTACCACCATGTAGAGATACAAGATATGATCCACCAAGCCACCAAGATCGAGCAACAAATCAAAAGGAGGAGCAACATGAGGAAACCCACTACCCCTTTCACACCATGGAGAAATCCAAGGAAGGAGATTGGAGAACCATCAAAGGCAAAAGAGGTGGTTGATCGCAAAAGTGACAAGGTAATTCTTCCACCTAAGAAACCTACTTTTGAGGCTAACCAAACCAGGAATAGAGATATTCGGTGTTTTAAATGTCAAGGAAGGGGTCACATTGCTAGTGAATGCCCAAACCGTCGCACCATGATCATCAACAAGTATGGAGAATGGGAGACCGATGGAGAGAGCTCTGAAGAGGAGGAAGATGAATCTCCAGAAATTGAAAATGGAGAATTTGCGGAAGATGGCGAGATTCTTGTCACTAGAAGAGTTTTAAGTGCACAAATGACCGTTGGAGAAAAGGAGCAGTGGGAGAACCTTTTCCATACACGATGCAAGATCAATGGGAAGGTATGTAGTGTTATTGTTGATGGTGGAAGTTGTAGCAATGTGGCGAGCACCGAGTTGGTGGAGAAGTTGGGAATCCCGACTTTAAGGCATCCAAATCCATACCGGCTTCAGTGGTTGAATGATTGTGGAGAGCTGAAGGTCACCAAGCAAGTTAAGGTATTGTTCACCATCGGTAAGTACAAAGATGAGGTATTGTGTGACATTGTTCCTATGAAGGCGTGCCACTTGTTGTTGGGTCGACCATGGCAGTACGATCGGCGTGTTACTCATGATGGTTTCTTGAACCGTCACTCTTTTCTACTCCAAGGGGAACCTATAACCCTCAACCCCATGTCCCCCAAGCAAATTCTGGAAGATCACATTTTGAGAGAAAAGAAAAAAAAGAGTGATGTGGAAAAAAAGAGAGAAAATGAAAAAGGAGAGAATGAGGGAAAAATAGAAAATGAGAGAAGCAAAGAAATGGAGAGCAAAGAAAAATCAAGAGGGGAAAAAGATTTGAGAAGAGAGAAAAGTGTGATGTTGGCAAAAAAGAGTGAGGTTAAGGAAGCCTTGATTTCTCGACAAAATCTCTTAGTACTTATGTACAAAGAGGTGATGTTGAACACTAACGACTTAACATCTTCTTTGCCACATGTTGTTGAGTCTTTGTTGCAGGAATTTGAAGATGTGTTTCCCGAAGAGGTGCCACCGGGTTTGCCACCCATTAGAGGTATTGAGCATCAAATTGACCTCATACCTGGAGCATCACTACCGAACCGCCCAGCATATCGCACCAACCCAGAGGAGACAAAAGAAATTCAAAGGCAAGTTCAAGAGTTGTTGAATGTGGGGTATGTGAGAGAGAGTCTTAGTCCTTGTGCGGTACCGGTCCTTCTAGTACCAAAGAAGGATGGAACATGGAGAATGTGCATTGACTGTAGAGCCATCAACAACATCACGGTCAGGTATCGTCATCCTATCCCTAGGTTAGATGATATGCTAGATGAATTAAATGGTTCAACTATTTTCTCAAAAATTGATTTAAGAAGTGGCTACCATCAAATTAGGATGAAAGAAGGCGATGAGTGGAAAACTGCATTTAAGACAAAACATGGACTTTATGAATGGTTAGTCATGCCCTTTGGTCTCACCAATGCACCTAGCACATTTATGAGGTTAATGAATCATGTCTTACGTGCATATATTGGAAAATTTGTGGTAGTTTACTTTGATGATATTCTGGTGTATAGTAGGACTTTGCATGAACATGTAGATCACTTGAGAAAAGTCCTAGAGGTGTTGAGGAAAGAAAACCTGTTTGGAAAACATAAAAAAGTGTGAATTTTGTCTCGATAAGATTATTTTCCTTGGATTTGTTGTGAGTGGAAATGGAGTTGAAGTGGACACCGAGAAGATCAAAGCAATACAAGAATGGCCAACTCCAACCTCCGTTGGACAGGTAAGAAGTTTTCATGGGCTTGCTAGTTTTTACAGGAGATTTGTGAAAGACTTCAGCACACTAGCAGCACCATTGAATGAATTGACAAAGAAGAATGTTCCTTTCAAATGGGGGACAACTCAAGAAAAAGCCTTCCATGCGCTAAAGGAGAGACTCACCCAAGCCCCTCTACTTGCACTTCCAGACTTCGGTAAGACCTTTGAAATTGAATGTGATGCAAGCGGAATTGGCATAGGAGGAGTACTCATGCAAGAAGGTAAGCCTATTGCTTATTTTAGTGAGAAGTTAAATGGCCCAACTCTAAACTATGCTACATATGATAAAGAGTTGTATGCATTGTTTAGAGTACTCGAAACATGGCAACACTATCTTTGGCCTAAAGAATTTGTGATCCATTCTGATCACGAGGCTCTTAAATACCTTAGGAGCCAACATAAACTAAATAGGAGACATGCTAGATGGCTGGAATTCATTGAATCATTTCCATATGTCATCAAGCATAAAAAGGGTAAAGAAAATACTGTGGCTGATGCACTTTCGCGTAGATATTCTCTTTTATCCTTGTTGGATTCAAAACTTCTAGGTTTTGAATACATTAAGGATTTATATGCCACTGATAGTGATTTTAGAGAACCTTATGAACATTGTAAACCTGGAGTTAGTTGGGAAAAGTTCTATTTACATGATGGATTCTTATTTCGGATTGATAAGCTTTGCATTCCTAATTGCTCTATCCGTTTACTTTTACTAAAGGAGTCACATTCGGGTGGGTTAATGGGGCATTTTGGTGTTTCAAAAACTCTAAGTGTTCTTAGTGAGCATTTTTATTGGCCTAGGATATCTAGAGATGTTGAGAAATTTGTGGGAAAGTGCATTGTTTGCCATAAAGCCAAATCAAAGCTGAACCCACATGGACTATATCTTCCTCTCCCAATTCCCAACACCCCTTGGGAGGACATATCAATGGACTTTATTGTGGGGTTACCACGGACCAAGAGGGGGAGAGATTCCATTTTTGTTGTGGTGGATCGGTTTTCAAAAATGGCACATTTTATTCCCTGTCACAAAACAGATGATGCCACTAACATTGCAACACTTTTCTTTCAGGAAGTAGTCAAGCATCATGGAATGCCAAGGACCATTGTGTCGGATCGAGACACAAAATTTCTTAGTTACTTTTGGAAGACCTTGTGGAGCAAACTCGGTACAAAGTTATTATTTTCCACTACTTGTCATCCACAAACCGATGGGAAAACGGAGGTGGTGAATCGCACACTATCATCCCTTCTACGAACAATTGTCAAAAAGAATATCAAGGATTGGGAGGAGTGTCTACCACATGTGGAATTCGCATATAACAGGGCCAAGCATTCCACTACTCAATATTCTCCATTTGAAATAGTTTACGGCTTTAACCCCATTGCGCCTATTGATCTAGTTCCTTTGCCTTTACGGGAAGCAGTTAATATGGATGCAAAAGGGCGTGCAGAATTCATCAAGAAAATCCATGAAAAGGCAAGATTAAATATCAAGCGGATGACCCAAAAATATATGGATCGTGCAAACAAGGGTCGCAAGCAAATGTTGTTCGAGCCTGGTGACTTGGTTTGGATTCATATGCGGAAGGAAAGATTCCCTGAAAAGAGGAAATCAAAACTCATGCCACGAGGCGATGGACCATTCCGAGTGCTTGAAAAGATTAACAACAATGCTTACAAGATAGCTTTGCCAGGTGAGTATGGTGTAAGTGCCACTTTCAATGTTTCTGATCTTTCTCCTTTTTTGGGTGTAGAGGATGAAGAGTCGAGGACGACTCCTTTTCAAGAGGGGGAGGATGATGCGAACCATGCGGAAGGCACAGAGTCGATTGCTCGGGTGGAGGAATTGGATTTGCAGGGCCCAATGACACGAGGAAGATTAAAGAGGTTGAATGCTTCAATGGGCGCTCATCTTGCTTCATTAAAGGCCCAATGGGAATTACCTTGCATGGAAGGAGCAAATGGGCCTATAATATCACTTATTCAAGCCCAAAATTGATGATTAAAACTTGGCCCACATGGTTGCACGAATTTGGAGGCCTTGCCCACATGGAGGATTCTAGAAATGGCATCTTTGGACACCAAAGTCAAATCCGGTGGGCTATGCACTCAAAGTCAAATCCGGTGGGCTATGTTGGAAAGTTGTGTGCTTCTTTTCCAAAAGTCTTTGTTGGCTTTTATCTTTTTGACTTTTAAGGGGACAAGGTAGGTTTAGACTTTATGACTTTAGGGTATTAGACCCTTGACCATTGTATCACCCCCTTGGCTATAAATAGCCACCCCATGGCATTGTATTGGCATTCAAGACTTAATTTGAGAGCTTATGCTTTGTTTCTCTCCGTTGTGTGAGGATTATCCCGGGTTTTCCCCCTTGCTCTTGTGTATTCTTGCCTTGTCAATCTACAAGTTAGATTGGTGATCCAAGATCACAAAGCCCCCAATTCCGTGCCTCAACCCAAGTGCGTTGTTGTGTGGATTGGCCATCACACCCCTCCCTTGAGTTTGTTGTCTAAGTAGTAGGTCACGCTCCATATAGCGTTGGTTGACTACTTTCTTCCACTATCCATACCCTTCACCCGTCACTTAGCCCCAAACCGCATCCATTATCCGCCGCCCTACGCCGTGAAGATCGGGCCACCCCGTGCATCTCGCATCAATAAGACCTAAGGGTAAGGTGTGCGATGGTGACTGACTCTTGGGGTGGCTCGGATAGCATTGCTCGAGTGGTAATTTCAATCAACTTCCACTTTTCCCGTAGACGGTCACGTTCGAGCTTGACATAATGAAGCTCGGATTGGGCTTTGTCAAGGGCGAAGACCAAGGATGCCACCTCTTTTCTGAGCTCTGAAAAATGGGCTTCGTATGGGGAAATTCTACTGGATGAGGCCATCACTTCCTTTGTCTGAGTAAAATTGGGTTCGTTAAAGCCTTATATTTATACTAATCATGTGATCACTGTCCAACGACTATTTTAACAACGGTCACAATTCTTAACATAAAACCAAAGAAGTTGACATCTTATAAAAACATTTTTTATAAAGAGACATTTAACTGGATCAAGAGGGATTTTCCATTAATGAAACTTTGGGTCGTTACAATATTCCCCCCTTAAGAAATTTTGCCCTCGAAATTTTCCTTTTCCCACACTAAAACAAATGTGGGTAACTCAGCTTCATCATATCCTCTGACTCCCAAGTCGCTTCTTCAAACTTGTGGTTTCTTCAAAACACCTTGACGAGGGGCATTGTCCTATTTCGTAGAACTATTTCTCTACGATCTAATATCTTCACTGGTTTCTCCTCATAAGAAAGATCATCTTCCAATTGTACCATCTCGGAAGAGAGTACATGTGAAGGGTCCGATATGTACTTCCTTAAGAGGGATACATGAAAGACATCATGCAACTTGGCCATAGTAGGTGGAAGTGATAGTCGATAGGCCACAACCCCCACACGATCAAGAATCTCAAAGGGCCGATGTACCTTGGACTTAACTTCCCTTTATTTCCAAACCTCATGACCTTCTTCCATGGAGATATGCGTAAAAACACCATGTCTCCAACTTTAAACTCATGGTCTCATCGGCGATTATCTGCATAACTCTTCTGTCGACTCTGGGCTGCCTTGATATGCTGCTGAATGGTTTTCACCTTCTCCACCATTTCCTCGACCATTTCTGGTCCAAGAAGCTTACGTTCACCGACCTCAACCCAACATGTCGGCGTTTTGCACCTTTTCCCATACAGGGCTTCATATAGTGCCATTTGGATGCTCGAGTGGAAACTGTTATTATAAGAGAACTCAACCAGAGGAAGATGTTGATCCCATCCTCCTTTAAATTCCATTGAGCAGGCTCTCAACATATCCTCAAGTGTTTGGATAGTCCGCTCGGATTGGCCCTCAGTTTGAGGATGATAGGCCGTACTGAAGTTTAGTTCAGTATTCAGAGCATATTGAAGACTCTTCCAAAACTTAGAGGTGAATCTTGGATCTCAGTCAGACACAATAGATAGTGGTACTCCATTCAACCTTACCAATTCCATGATATATATCCGCGCCAGTTGATCCAATGAAAAATCCTCTCGAATAGCAATGAAGTGTGCAGTCTTTGTAAGACGATCCACAACAACCCAGATTGCATTGTTGCCTTTGGATGTCCTTGGAAGTCCAGTGAAAAAGTCCATGGTGATGTTCTCCCATTTCCATTCTGGTATGGGCAATGGTTTCATCATCCCCATAGACTTCTGCCTCTCTGCCTTCACTTGCTGACACACGAGGCACTTTGATGTATATTCAGCGATCTCCTTCTTCATATTATCCCACCAAAAGTTTTCTCGGAGATCTCGATACATCTTTGTGCTCCCCAGGTGAATAGAGAAATTTGAACGATGTGAATCATCCAAAAGTTCCTTCTTCAGCTCCGGACTTGATGGAACACATAGACTTTTCCCAAACTGCATAATTTTATCTTCATTAACATTAAACTCCGGGGATTTCCCCTTTTTTATAGCTTCTACTTTTTCTTAAACTCCCACATCATCCTTTTGAGCATCCTTTAACCTTTCCAAAAGAGATGGTTGAGCAATAATTTGTGAAAGGATTGATAATGTTCCCTTCTTTATGATTTCCACATCCATCTTCATCAAGTCTAAGAAGATTAGATCCTTCTCAATTCTCATCATTGATAGAATCGCTGGATCCTTTCTACTTAGGGCATCTGCCACCTTGTTCGCTTTCCCAGGGTGGTAATGTATTGAACATTCATAATCCTTGATAAGCTCTATCCATCTTCTCTGGAGCATATTAAGCTCTTTCTGTGTGAATATATATTTAAGACTCTTGTGGTCAGTATATATCTCACATTTCTCTCCATAGAGATTATGCCGCCAGATTTTCAAGGCAAAGATCACAGCCGCCAACTCCAGATCATGCATTTGATAGTTTCCCTCATGGATGTTCAACTGCCTTGAGGCATAGGATATCACTTTATCATTCTGCCTCAGCACACATCCTAAGCCCTTCTTCGAAGCATCACCGAATACCACAAAAATCTTCCCACTTGTGGGTAAAGTGAGCACGGGTGAAGTGATAAGCCTCCTTTCAACTCCTTGAAGCTTTATTCGCATTCATCACTCCAAGAAAACTTTACTCCCTTTAGAGTTAGCTTGGTAAGAGGGTTGGACAATCGTGAGAAATTTCTCACAAATCGTCAATAATATCCAGCTAACCCCAAGAAGCTACAGATATCAGTTACCGATGTTGGCCTCAGCCATCCCTAAATTGCATCTGTTTTGGAGGGATCCACAGATATCCCATTGCTTGTGATGATATGACCCAAGAATGAGACCTCCTTCAACCAGAACTCACACTTGCTATACTTCGCATAGAGCTTCTCCTTACGCAAAGTCTCCAGTACAGTTCTTAAATGCTCCTCATGGTCCTCCTTGGTTTTGGAGTATATTTGAATATCATCTATAAAGACTACCACAAATTTGTCAAGGTAATCTCTAAAGACTCTATTCATCAAGTCCATGAATATTTCTGGAGAATTGGTGAGTCCGAAAGGCATTACTATGAATTCATAGTGCCCGTACCTTGTACGAAAAGCAGTCTTGGGGATATCTTCCTTCTTCACCCTTACTTGATAATATCCCGACCGCAAGTCCACCTTGGAGAAGTATTGTGCTCCACACAACTGATCGAACAAGTCATCAATTAGTGGGAGTGGATACTTGTTCTTTATCGTGATTTTGTTAAGTTCACGATAATCGATGCAAAGCCGCATTGACCCATCCTTCTTCTTGATGGAGAGGACTGGTGCACCCCATGGTGAAGCACTTGGGAATATAAAACCTTTATCCAGATTCTCCTGTAGTTGTTTCTTCAGCACTTCAATCTCAACAACAACTATTCTATATGGAGTCTTGGATATTGGTAGCACCCCAGGTATGAGTTCAATTGATAACTCAACATCTCTTCTTGGAGGAAGACCAGGCAGTTCCTCGGGAAGCACTTCCGCGAATTCCCTCACAATAGGCATTTCTTCAAGGATGGTTTCTTCCTTGGACTCAATCATCTGAGCCAGATATGCGTGCTCATAGGACAGTAATATCCATGCTTGAGATGATGGGGCTAAAGGAGATTCATCTTCCTCCCGAAACTTGTAAAGAATCGGGGGCCGATTCTCCATATGGAGTGTGATTTCCCTCTTCCGACAATTTATGTTGGCTCTATATAAGGAAAGCCAATCCATGCCAAGAATTGCATCAAATTCCACAAAGGGAGTATGATGAGGTTTTCTGGGAAATTCAATCCACAGATTATAATAGTGGAGGACTTATATTCATGGGATGAAATGATTACCCCATTTGCCGTACTCACCAACATCTTTACTTCCATGATTTGTGGTGGTGCTGGGATTGTTCTACTAAACTTTTGAGATATAAAATGATGCGTAGAACCTGAATCAAAAAGTACATTCGCTATTCTTGAATAAATAACTATCATACCTTTCACCTCTTCGTTGTCGGGGTTCACTTCGGCAGAATTGATGGCAAAATATCTTCCTTGCTGTCTTGTAGGTTGTTGGTTGTCTCCGATAACCATTGGATTAGGGCACTGATTTTCAAAATGACCCGGTTCTTTGAATTTATAGCATTGAACAATGCGTTGAGGTTCGAACGGAGCGTTCCTCTCTTCTGTCGTAGCCGTGGGTCCTTCTTGCCGACAGTTAATAGCTAGGTGACCTTCTCTTCCACACCTGAAGCATTTTCTCGTCCCCTTAAGGAAATTTCCCGGTTGCTTCTTTCCGCACTTTTGGCAAGTGGGGTGCTGGAACTTCTTAGTGCTTTTGGATTTATCCATCGGACCACCAGCATTGAAGTCCACCTTACTCTTCTTTTCCCCATGATACCCCAGTGATTCTCCGATCTCCATTTCGACCATGAGGGCACGTCGGACAATTTCCTCCTAGCTGTCGAAGTCACGGATCACTAATGCTTTCCGTAAGCTAGGCTCCAGCCCACCAAAGAAGTGGTCAACCTTGCATTCGGGGGTAACGAAAAAGATGGAAGCATATCATGCAAGTCTTGTGAAGTTTTCCTCGTACTCTCCCACAGATTCTTCATCTTTTTTATTAAGGGAAAGGAAGTTTCTTTCCATCTGAAGCCGGAGGGTGCGCGAAAAATATTTATCAAAAAACATCTTCCGTAATTCCTTCTATTCCAAAGCCTCGATCTCCTCCTCAGGCTTCGTATTTTTGATCAACGTCCACCATTGATCAGCTTCACCCTCCATATGATAAGCAGCCAGAAGAACCTTCTCTTGTTCAGAACATTGAAGGATGGAGAAGATCTTTTCAATGGAGTTGATCCATTGTTCAGCGATCGTGGGATCAGATGATCCACTAAAAGTAGGAGGCCTTTGTCTCATGAATCTCTCTATAGCGACTTGTTATTTCTTAGGGGGGGTTGAACGTTCCTCTTGATCCATGTTTCTATTCAATACTTGAGTTATCTGAGAGAGAATCGTGACAAAGTTCATGATTCCCACTCCCATTGGATTGGGCATCTCATTAGTACAATCATCACACTGATCTTCACAACGGTTGTTAGCTCGAATCCTCCTATTACTGGCCATTGGTTAGAATAAAAGGAAAGTTAGGGGTAACACATAAAGGGCAATCCAAATAAAAAATTTGATGACTTATAAATAAACTTTAATTTCTTTAACTCATGAGTCTATAGTATTAAATCTAGGATTTTCATGATCTACTTTCTAACATATATTCTTAGGGGCATTTTTCCCCTAATAAGGGTTCATACTAAGATTGTGAATTTATCAAAACATATCCCCCGAGAGTGTCGTAACCAAGAGTGCAGCAAGTCCCATTGTCATGCACCAGTTCCCGTTCAAGTCTAGCTCAAAGTGGTGTTTTCGGGTTTTACCCCTAGGATACATCTGTGCCAGACCCACCTCTACCTGCTCGTATCCAGACAGGGATGTATTTGTTTGATAAACCACTTACTTAGTATTTACCAAAACTTAGGGATGTTTTTATTATACTCAGTCTTGTATCTAAGGCTTTATTAGGGTTTCCTAATCCCAAAAATAACTAAACTATCCTTGGTACCAACTATGACAACCCTGCTTTTATTACAACTTAAACATGATTTAATACACAAAACTTCACTTGATACAAAAAATAAGATCGAGAGGTTTAGTGTCTTTGGGGCTTAGGATCATTAAATAAAACTTAAACTTGAAATACAACATCTTTATTGAAAACTTCCTTTACATGACCACTACATTCCCTCGTACTTAGCAATGCATGGGATAACCTGAGGACATGCATAAGAAAAGGGTGAGCTATAAAGCCCAGTAAGGGAGTACACATGGAATAACATGAGGAGTACAATACATGTCAGACAATAGGCATATCAATAGAGCATAAAAGAAACATGAACATAAAGGCATGACAAAGCATGATAATCATAACATGGAAATGTGGCAACAACACTTAACATTGAATTAGCATGAGCCGTGACTCATTGCACATGAAACATGAGTAAACCCTCATTGCACATGAAGCAAGAGTAAACCCTCGTTGCACTTGAATTATCATGAGTCAACACTTATTTCACTTGAGGTATCATGATACTATACTTTACCCAATGCATTGGAGTGCTATAAGGGCACACCCTTCTTAAACATTTCATTTCATGCATAAGTGTGCCACATGGATCATAAAACATGGATTCGTAAAACATAAAAATTTATTCCACGATAAAGTTATGTGGAATTAATACATGAAACTTTGTAATCAATAAGTAATGGTGCATAAAGGTGAATACCCTTGATGGAGAAAATGGCATGGTATTCACTACACAATGACATTGGCTTAGAAAATCGGTGCGATTTCGGAAACGTAATGGCGTGACATAAGAATTCATAAAAAAAGGGTTGATGAGAGAGAAAGGGGTTAATCATCATATTTAAATTTAATGGATAGTAAGGAGGTCATATAGGTACATGTCCCAACAATTGAAATGGAACTTGGATTCATGATACAAAAGTATTGCTTGAATGTAAAAGATGAGAGAGAAGTTCCTTTCGGAATTTCGGCATAGTAACGGGTGTACATGGGAGGAATTAAATGAGAGAGAAAGGGGTATCCCATCATTCAAACAATAAGAGGGCAGTATGGGGGAGGTGCAAAACCATACCCCAAAATTCATAATTGAAATTAAAAGGGCAATACAACTTGAAGAAAATTGACAAAAGATGAGAAAGGAAGAAAAAACCCTTACTTGGAAGTGTGCTTCCAAGGGCTAGAGAGAGACTTGTGGGAGGCTTCTAGGGAGCTTAGGGCACCGTGGGAGGATTCTAGAGAGGGTAGGGAAGAGGTTGGATGAACTCCAAGGGATTTTAGTGCGGAGGAATCAGGAGCTTGGGTGGGTTTATATAGGAAAGGTGAGAGAATTCTTTATTATTTAGGTTTGGGACCCCTTATATTAAACTAATCCAAACCACAAACCATCCCATGGTTTTTGCCCATGGTTTCTGGAAAAGGAAAGAGGAAAACAATATTTTACAAGTCCAAGGTCCGAACTTATTAAAATAATAAGGATGCTTATGTGGAGGTGAGTCACACTCCCATGGAAATTAATTTAAAAGGGAAAAGTGTTGAATAAGTCTCGAGAGGTACATTAATGCTTTGAAAAGTAAGTCAAACAAAGCCAAAACATCATTATTTTAATGATAAAACATATATTGGCCGATCATAAGGATTTTGGTATTTTATTACATTACCATTGGGTCATTATGATGTCATAAAACACATTATATCTTTAAATGGTATTTAATTTGTACCAAAAAATTTGACTATCTCAGAAAATTATGAAAAATTCACCGTTGGATAATTTCGACGTCCTGATTCCAGAAATGACATTTATTTTATCTAAATTTTTTTCTAAATATGTTAATTTTCACTTTTAAAATAAAAACCAACATTTATCGAAAATTCACGGGTTTTGGTAGAAATGGCTTTCAAACCTTAATAAAAATTTTAATTGCATTCATAAAATTATAAGATAATTTATATTTAATAAAAATTAATTTAATATTAAATAATAATATTTTATTAAAATATTTTTTAATTCAAAAATCCCTTAATTTAATAAATTTTAATTCTTAATTAAATAATAACTAAAAACACCATTTGTACTTTAAAAACTATTTATAATGTGTCAAAAATTACTAGAAATTATATTCATTATTATATAAAAAAATAATGTACATGAACATAGTACTACTTATTTGTTACATAACCCCTTAAAACTGCTACATAAGACCTAAGGGTAAGGTGTGCGATGGTGAGAGACTCTTGGGGTGGCTCAGATAGCATTGCTCGAGTTGTAATTTCAATCAAATTCCACTTTTCCCATAGACGGTCACGTTCGAGCTTGACATAATGAAGCTCAGCTTGGGCTTGGTCAAGGGCGAAGCCCAAGGATGCCACCTCTTTTCCGAGCTCTGACAAATGGGCTTCGTATGGGGCAATTCTACTAGATGAGGCCATCGCTTCTTTTGTCTGAGTAAAATTGGGTTCATTAAAGCCTTATATTTATACTAATCATGTGATCACTGTTCAACAGCTATTTTAACAACAGTCACAATTCTTAACATAAAACCAAAGAAGTTGACATCTTATAAAAACATTTTTTATAAAGAGACATTTAACTAGATCAAGAGGGATTTTCCATTAATGAAACTTTGGGTCGTTACATTTATCATATTAAACATTGAGTTAAAAATAAAAATATAAGGCCCCAGCCTTAAACCTTACTTAATATTGAATTAAATGAATAATTCACATTGAGGATCTTTTCAGGTTTAGAGTTTTAGAGAATTAGGACATGACTATTACATCTCAAAATATTACAAAGTAGAAACTTCTACTAAGTTTCCATAAAATAAAAACTCTTAAAAAGAAACATGTCTAGTTCCATGTTTTAGGTAGCATGACTTTCCCTTGATCCCATCCTTGACCCTATTCCGTGTTAAGTCCTGTAAAAAACATTTCAAAAACTTGGGATGAGCATAAAAAGCTCAGTAAGGGATACACAAAGAATGAAAACTATTAGTTTTTCAAAACAACAAGTAAACCATGAATACTTTATCAAAGTAATACCTTTCACCTTTTTGAAGTAGTAAAAAAAACTCTTCAATGAATAAAAGATCATTACTTACCCTTTGTAACCAGAAGATTACCATAAAACCCATATAAAGAACACATAACATAAAAAGGTAACTTGGGACATAAACATACTTAAATGGAGTAACCATATGGTTGACTTCCACACATACTTAATGGAATAGCCATACAGCCGACTTCCACACATACTTGATGGAATAGCCATACGAACAACTTCCATACATACTTAATGGAATAGCCATATGGCCAACTTCCATACCCAATGCATTGGAGGTTATAACGTAACCACCCGTCCTGGTATTCACGGCACCACCCATCATAATGTCCAAGTACCATTATAAAATCATACGACATTAAACAAATATAATGGAAAGAAAGCATTTCCACATTTCGATCACAATATATCACTTAAATATATCGACATAACAAATCCTTTATAAAAACAATTTTCAATAACAACATACATAAAAGAGTATATGGTATTTATTTCATTTTAAAAAAACATTACGGCTTGTTGAGGAAGCCAAAGACCAAATAATACTCGCGGCGACGAAAAAGATCGTTGTCACCGCGTACGTTAAAAGAAACATTCCTTTTTGTCGTTTAGTAAAACGCTTCATATAAAAAGATTCCTTTTGAATAAAATTAAAAGTCAAAGGGGTTTATACACCGTATAAAAGAAAGTTGTGTGTAAAACCAAATATTCCTCAATGATAGGATATTGAGACGAAGTCTCTTACAAAGTCAGTATCCTTAGATTAAGGATAAATCAATTACATGATTATGTGTGAAAAATACGTATACACAAAATATAAGTGGATATTAATTGTAAAACAATCAGAGGTCATTTACACATAATAATGTAAAAACAAAACCAATGACATAGATATTTAACTCAATGAAATGAGATTGAGTTATGATTTCCGATACAATTCCGTCCAAATGACATAAGAATTTATCAATGAGATTATTATGTGTATAAATAGTATATCCACACAAAGGTTTGTGGAAACTACAACACAGAGATTCCACACATAATCATGGCATAATAAAATCAAGAATTAGAGGTTTAAACCAAAGAATTGAAAGTGGGTTAAGAAGTTCCCTTACAGAAATTCGATAGCCTAATGACGTCACTTCAAAACTCGTAAAATGAGTTGATGAGAGATAAAAAGGGTATATCATCACTTGGAAATAAAATTTACATTAATAAGGATATATAAGAACATATCCCAACATAACAGTATGTGAATTAAAGACATAACAGAAGAATTCTTTTAAAAAGAGGAGGGTGAAAGGTTCCCTTACCGACTTGGGTAACTTTCGAAACATACACCCCATTGAAGAGGGGGTCATAAAATGAATATGTAAGTACAAATAAATGAAATTATATTACACAAAGAGTATAATAATGGTAAGTACATACACCACTCAAAGGAAATGGTGGAAAATGTAGCATAAATCTCAGGGGAATAAAAGTGAGATGAAAAATCCCTTTCGAAAACTCGGCAGCCTAACGACACCACTTAAAACTTCCAAAAATGGATTGATGAGATCAAATAGAGTATCTCATCATATTGAAATAAAATGTACAGCAAAAATAATATAAAATTACATCCCCCATCATAACAAAGAGGAGTTTAAAATAAGTGACATAAATGAGAATACTTAAAAAAAGAGAGAGGTTAGATCTCTTACAAAAATTCGGCAGCCTAACGGCGCCACTCAAAACTTCCAAAATGGATTGATGAGATAAAATTGGGTCTCTCACCATATGAACATAAAAATTACAGTATGAGTAATATAAAAGAACATCCCAATCATAATAAAGATGATCTTAAAAGGAATGACATAAAAGAGTGTACTTAAAAAGAAAGAGAGGAGTGGGATCCCTTACCTCGTGTCCGACATGACTCGATCGTTCTTTAATCTCCTAAATAATAAAATTTGGTCAATTTATAATTTCTTAAGTACCTACTTTAAAAATTATTATTCAGTTAATATCACATATTATAATGTTATAATAATTGGTTAATAAAGTGAGTTCATATCATAGGTTTTTGTCGATGTTCAGTACATGAGTAAAAATTGAACTTGTTGGAAAAGAATTTTCCATGTAGTTATAGGTACATAATCTCCAGAATATTATTTATGTTTTAAATATCATATATATCCATTATATATTCATTTTATACTATTCCATATCATTTGGAGATAAAAAATTAAAAGCACCTTTCATGGAGACGGTAGGCCGTACGTACGCATGAACGCTACTTTCATTTTTTTGCCATATTAATGGAATTAAAACAAAATGAGAGATATATATATTATAATTACAGAATTATACCCATAATTTAGATTTAATATATTACATATATATTCATTATATATATGTACTTATAATAGTACATAACATTTGGAGATAAGAAATGAAATGTACCGTTCATGGAGACGGTAAGCCGTACGTACGCATGAACGCTACTTTCATTTATTTTTTTTGTATTCAATGGAATGAAATAATAAAGATATAAAGGTATATTATAATTACAGTAGGATAACATATTTAATACCATTAATTCCATCCTTTATACGTCCCACATATGGCATTAATGAATCAAATCACTTTGAGGGGGTGGTAGTCCGCACTTCCTAAAATGAAGATATCGCGTTTACCCATAATGGAAACCACAAAGGTATTCCATAAATGAAAAATAAATAAGCTTAAAGAAAAAATAAACATATTATATATCATATATAAATATAGTGACATCTTAATGGCCACCTTTGAAGGTGTTAAAAGAATATTGAACAATCGTCGTTTCGTGAGGTAGTAATTTGCCATCCCCAGAAACAGTATGTTCTTTAACCATTAGACAAAGGTGTGTATAAGTGTAGCTCTAATAATTAACATAACAACATCCTAGTATATTGAGGATAGTTTTTTGGTTACAAAAGAAAAGAATAATGAGGGTTTAGGGGGTTGTATAAGCAAAATAAAACAAAAGAACACAAGGGAAGACATTACCTTTGAATCAGGTAACTTCCTTTGATTTGAGATCAAAGGTTTCCTTGGAAAGGATTATGCCCAAAGTGAGGTTTCAATGATGAATATAAGGATGTGTAGAGATGAAATGGGTAGGGTTTGGCCGAGCCAAAGTCTTGATAGGTGTGTGTAAGTTGGTAGAGGTGGGGGCCTTTTATAAGAGGAGAGGAGGGGCACTCTTGGAAAGTTGCAAAATGTTACTTTATTTTCAAATGCTTTTCGGATTTTAAAGGTCCCACATTGATGTATTTCGAGGATAAGGTGATAAGGTTTCTAAATCCACCCATCCAATAGGTTTGTGACAAGTTTAGGTCTTTGAATTTACATTATCTTTTCATTTTATTTAAATCGTTAAATAATGAGGTAATCGCTGCATCATCATGGTGTCATAATAATTTAATTTATTTAGTGTCTAAAAATTATAAAAAAAATCATGATGTAGTAAATCTTTTTATATTTCTAATGAATATTTATAGTCAAAACTATGACTTGTATAACCCCATATAATTTTTTTTAGTAAAATAACACATGTTTGTGACATTTTAATTTTAACATTAAATAAAAAGGTATTAATGTCATTTTCCAACCAAAGTGGCTCCATGGGGTCCCCAAGTTGACCCATGGATTTTATTGGTCGTCTATGACACATCAAATGAGGGTAGGATGTGTGTCTAGGTCATTTCATATTATTAAAACATTATTTTTACCTTAAATTACACTAATTACCTCTGATCGCGATTAATAAACTTAAAATTTCTTATTCACCAAAAAATTATTTTAATCCCATTGAACCACATTTTACTTATTATTGACAACCATGTATGTCAGATTTTTGAAATTCAAATCACAGAAGTGATAAAGTTTCATGTAAATGAAAAATCAGTTTCTTTAACTACCACTTACTAGTTTCACTATTCATCAAAAATTGAATTTTTTCAGAAAATTACCAAAAATTCACCCTAGGATATATTTGATATTCCGAATTCGAAAATTATTTTTATTTTACAAAATTAAAAACATATAAGTTACATTAATTAATTTAATAATTAATTCCCGCTGTCAGAGCAAATAGCGTGTTTTTATGAAACTATAAGTATCAAAAGATTGACACTAGTTTAAGTCCAATTTCGAGATAAAATTAATTCCAAGGACCACTATTGGATTAAATGGTAAAAATATATTCTAATTTTAATTTAAAAGTAATTAAAAATATAATCTAATCATATAAATAAATTATATTAAAAGGTGGTTTTGAATTAAAATACAACATTTTTCACTAGTCATTAAAAAATGAACTTTATCGGAAAGATACCAAAAATTTACACAAAGTAAATTTTGATGTCCCGATTCTAAAGAAGAATATTATTTTGTCAAACATAACACATAAAATTTTCAAAAAGTGGATTTAAAAGAGGTTCGCCATCAAAAGGCGGTTAATCGACCTTTTAAAAAATATTAGAATGTTTACGCTTAAAAATGGATTCATTCGCATTTTTAATCCTCTAACATTTATTGTAAAGAGTAAAAAATATTTGAAAAACATATATAATCATTTTGTAGTTAGTTCTCTTCATTCCCGCCATTACAATGGTTAGGCGTTAACTACCATTTAAAATAATATTATTTTATTATTATAGTGCAACGTAAGATTTCAAAGAAACTTGTTGTTGTGTATTGGGTAAGCCATCGAGCATAGCGTTCCCTTTAAATTAATATTGACATTTTGTTCACAAATAGGGATAAATATAAAAATTTCATATTCTTTATTTACCTGGGGTGTTACAAAAAATCTACTTACACGTGAAATACTTTTTTTCCATTGTTTTCTATTTAATATTTCATTTTCAATCATAGAGGAAAAATGATTATTCATGAGTGTTTTTTTAAAAAAACATGAAATATTTTCATTATAATCAAAAATTTTACCCGTAATATATTATAAATAATATTTAAAATAAAATAATATTTTATTATATTATGAAATCAAATGATTTCCATACAAACTATCAACACTAAGAATAAGAAATATATCCAAGGATAAATATACAAATAATCACTTGAATAATAATTACTGATTTCTTAATGATAGAATGAGTAATTATTGACATAATTTTCATTAAGTTATGTCCTTATGCTAGGAAATCATAAAGATATCATCAAGGACTCTTTCCAAGACATCATAAACATTTTTTCAAGGCCTCATTCCAAGACATCATAAATAATTGGGCTGAAATATACCAAATACCCAGGATAATTTGTTTAATGAGACCCACCACTGCATTTTGGGGATATAAAGTTACCCATATATCATTTTATGAGTATAATTATATCATCATATTAGATAAATGAATAATAAATGTATACCTAATTAACAAAGACATTCATATTGTAAACAAGCATATGAAATGTTTATATTTTCCAAAGTCAACAAATAGAGATACATGAACATAAATAATTCAGAGAAATAAGGTGGATGATATCATTAGTTATATAAATTTTAAAATATGATAATTATAAAAGGATTTTTAAAAAGATAAAATACCCTTAAAAGAGTATTCATACCATTATTGGAAATCAAGAGAAAAATACATTTTTCTTTTGATGAAATTTTGATTAACAATTTACAGAATATTAAGAAAAAGGATTTATTTAAAAATAACCATCGAAAATTTTAAATTATGATTTCTAAAAATCAATTTCAATGATGCAGGGAAATTACATTCATGCCATATATCTTAAAAGTGGACATTCTTTTGACACTTTTGTAAATAGTCAAAAGTCAGTCATATAAAAAACATTTTAAAAGGCACATTTTAATCATCTGTGAAGAAACTCAAAAGTATTTGAAAATGACCATTAAAAATAATTGAACCATAAATAATAAAATTATTAAAAGATTTTAAATTAATTGAAACATGGAATAAATGGAGTTTTAAGGAAAACATTAAAACATGTTTTTTAAAAGAAATTCCCTTAGCTTGAGTCTCACTCACCACGTACGTATTTTAAAACTTTTATAATAAACATATAATAATTTTGTAATTGATTAATAATATTTTTCAGTTTTTTACCATGTTTTCATTATTTTTATTTCATTTATTCCAATCCTTACATAGTTATTAAATTATTTAAGTTCATGTTATATGTTTTCAGGAATTTTGGTTCATAATCTCTAAAAAACATTTGTGGGTTGGCGGTGGTCAAATGATTTATGGTTTAATAATCTTCATAATATTAATCATGAAATAATTATAATTTTTTTACGTTAAATAAAATTTTATAATCATCCATGAAAGATATACATGAAAAACGGATCACATCTCTTTGTGGAGGTGTTATTTCCCACGTACTCACAAGCGATGTTTTCATTTCACATAAGATGGAAAAAGAGATGAATAAGGATTTTTACGTAATCCTAATAAAATTTTATTATATGTAATATACCGATGTTATGGAATTATCAATGTTGAAAAATAATTTAAGTAGTTATAAGAAGAAATAAAATGAAAGAACTCAGTTAGGAGTTATATCTATTCTTTGGAAATTTTCTCTTGGATTACAGCTTAATCCTTTTTAGGATGGAATTAGGGTAAGATAAAAATCTATAAGAACTATATAATTCATCTATTAAGGTATTTTTCTAGATATTTTTTGAAATATATGGCACAAAGTTTTTTAATAAGTGAAGAGTGGTGATTCTCTTTTATTTGTGAGGTGGGTGGAAACCTTATAAACAAATGAAATATTAAAATAGAATAGGTGTATGAATCATGTAAAATGAATAAAAAATAAATTATAATTAAATATAAGTAGGATAAGGTCCAAATAAAATCATCCAATCAAATTTATATTGGTTTACATAACGTTTTAAACCTTATCTTTTGGTTTAACCACTTGTTAAACCTGTTTAACCTTAAATGTTATGACAAATGTTTCACTATTTAAGGGCCATTCAAGTTTTTAAAAAATTAAAAGTTGAAAATAAATGTATCATGATATATATTATCGAAAATTTCCCTTTAAAATGAGTCAATATATTATTTTTTATAAAATTATATGAATTAAAAATACCATTTAATCATTAAATACCATTTATGGTCATTTTTAATACTATTCACATATATTACCTTTGAAGGCATAAAGATAAATATGGAATTATAATATATAACCATTAATAATAATATATAAGATATAATTATCCATTTAATTATTTATAAACCATAATTAATTCAAAATATTTTACTTATACTATTTTTAAAATCATTTATTTGAATTGTTTTATGCTTGCACATGCATTGCGTCGGTGTTGCGTAGGCGTTCAAGGAAATTATACTATAACTAAAAAATAAAAATAATATAATTTCATAAAAAATAATTCATATTGAAAATAACCATTTATAACAATTCATAAAAACTTTTTATTTTTATGAAAACATATTAGAGATATTAAATTAAAGAGTGTGACATTTGGTTCATATTCTTTATATAAAATAATATAAAGTTCATAATCAAGTGAATGTGAAACTTAAATAATTAAAATTAGAAAATGAGGTTATAAGAGTCAAAATAATCCCATATAGTAATAATTAATATAATATTCCATGAACTTATCACTTTGTTTTAACCTTAATTAATCAATTTTAACCTTTTACCGTGGTGACAATATTTGTCGCTATGTTATTATTCATAATGACAAAAAAATTAACCTCATTCAATAATTTTAACATCATAATTAAAAATAATAAATCCATTTTTTAAGATTTTATTTTTATAAGTAATAGATATCAACTTTAATATTTGTTCACAATATGCAATGAAATCAATTTTTTGAAAAATGACTTTTTGAGAATAAAAAATGAACTTATAGCAAGATAAAATAAAATTTTGTATTTCTATAGAGTTTTTTAGATTATCTTAAATCAAATATATCTTATTTTACTTTAAAAATAATTCCAAAATAAATTTTAACTTGTAAATTAGTTGATCTAATAGAAAGAAATGATATATTTAGCAAAATTGGTATTTTTCACTATTTGTTCAAAAATCCTTATTTTTAGAAAAATCAAAAAAAAAATTATTCAGATTATTTTGACCAGATTATTTAAAACATAATTGAAATTTTTTATAATGGATATTATAAATTAGGCTTAAATTAATCATAATACTCACCCAGAAAATTAAATAAAAACTCCTTTTGAAGAAAATGCATTTTAGTAGTATAAATTAAAATTATACTCATTTCTTAGCTAGTAACCACCATTAAAAGAATGAAGTTTTTTTTAATTTAATATATAATCTATATATTTAATTAAAAACCTTAATTTATAGTGAATGACATATTTTTTTTCATAAAATTACTTTACTCATATAAAATAGTTTTCTGAAAAAATATCTTTTTTAATCTTATATAGCATTATTTAAAATTAAGTTCCTATTTACTAAGCACTAATTGGTAATTTTTTATTAAGAAAAAAGTTATATATATATATATATGTATATTCCAATTAGTACCCATGAAACCAATAACTTGGTTATAACAATCATATTTAAATAATAATATTTCTATAGTATTTCATTGTTTGTTTAGGATTGGTGTTGCGTATAGTACACACTACCGAATATATTACTATTTAAGGGAGAATTATATATTGAAATATTTGGGGTGTTTCACCAATTAACCATAGTAATTACATACCATCGTCAAATGTATAGGCTGTTAGAAAATATTATCTTTACATTGGAAGACATGCTTATTGCTTGTGTTAAGGATTTCAGTGGCTCATGGGAGGATAATTTAACTTTAGTGGAATTATTATATAAAACAATTTATCTTGAAATGATACATATGAATATTTTCAAAGTATTTTATGTATTTCCATGCCCCTCTCCACTTTTTTGGGTAGATATAGGAGAGGCATCACTAATAGGATCAAGCTTGGTGTCTGAGATGATGGGGAAGATTTAAACGATCATGCAAAGGATAAAAACTATCAAAAGTGTTCAAAAAATATTATTTGTATCATATTAGTCAACCATTAGTATTTTCACTTGGGGAATTTGTTTTCTTTAGGGACTCTCCATATTTTTGGATTTTTATTTTGTGTAAACAAGGGATGTTTTGTCCTTGGTATGTTCAAAATTTTGAGATAGTAGAATGGAATAGTGATGTGGCTTATCGATTTGAATTTACATCAGGTTTCAATTTGGTTCATAATTTTTTTCATGTATTATCACAAAATAAGGACTATAATGACCCTAACCAATTTATTTGAAGGTATCATATTTATCTTGAGCTAGATGCTATATTTATCCATGCACTGATATGTATTCTAGACCAATGATATAATAACTTGTGTGTGAAATGATTTTTTAGGTGTCAGTATTTGGGAAGAATGGTAAAATTCAGGAGTATATGTTGGAATGAGATGACATTATACTAGATAAATTCCTATAGATCTTCCAAATTACTACAAATCTCTAGCTTTATGAGGATGGAAATACCAATGGTGGGGAGAATATAACACCCCCCAGTTTGAGGTATGTGAATATATTTTATGTGTTTTTTAAATATGGTTTGGATGGGACTATTATTATAATGTTTTTGGGATATTTTGGTGAGTTTTTAAAGGAGTTTTTAAGCTATAAAATTGGTGTATAGTTTGAGGAAACCAAGAGAATTCTATAGGTAAATGTGTTGTAGGCTGAGGAAGTCTGGGAGGTGGAACATGGTTGGTGCATAGTTAAGTTAAACCACATATATTTTCCTAGGAATAGTGTGACATTAGATATTGGTGTTTAATATGGTGGGAACATGGTTTTATAAATAGTGCTGCACAACCATGTGACTGGGGAGTTTTGATATAACGAAACCTGTATGGTTGGCGCATAGTTTAGTAAATAGTGTGTCTTAACCATATAATGAAATTAATAGAACATAAAAACATATTTTTAAACCAAATTATATATAAAAACCATCATCATTACTCCTATATTATATTCCCTTTACCCTCAATCTTCTTCTATGAAGTTTTGGTGTTTTCTTTCTATCTAGAGGACGATTTTTATAGATCTTGGTTCTTTGGATGTAGAAATCAAAGGTATGTTTTTACCTCTTCATCCCCCATCTTGATATTCTCTTATTATCATATAAAAATCCATATATGGGATCTTTTGTAGATGAATATTGGGGTTGGATAATGTTTTTATGATATTTATTTATGATTCATCAATGTGAAAAAGTATAAATTTAGATATAGTATTATCATAAAGCATCTCTTTGTAAACATAAACCATTTTGAGGTAGATAGATTCACCCTCTCTCCACTTATAATTGAACATAAAGTCTTTAATTGTTTAATAAGATTTCTTATTTTTTTATTGAGAAAACTAATGATTAAATATTGTTGAAATATCTGTTGTTTCATTATTATAACATAATGGTTTTATAAATATTTACAGAACAACTTTGAAAAAATGATTAAAAGGAAAATTTGATTAAATAATGTTTATCAGAGAGACATTATAATACATGGGAGAGTTTTTTCATGATTTCATTATGAGGGGCCATATTGGATTCAAAATTGATTGCATGTCCCAATTGCGGTATTCAGGTACTTGACCAAGTGACCACTTGGTACGATAGATGAGTTACTGCTCATGTGTATTGGGGTTGTCGTCTTGGATGTTTGAATGTGTGTTTGAGTGTATAGAATGGGTTTTGTAAGAGGTAAAAATAGATAAAATACTTTTAAAAATTGATTATTTGTGGGAATAATCTAGTGGATTACCCACTGATTTAATATTCTAAACCCCTTCATATGCACTTTGGTGCATATACATACCATTCCTATCTAGATATATGTAAGAAAAATATATCATATTTCTGTAGTGGAGCGTCATGTTGTTATGGAATTTGTGATGGTGGTTAGATCTTGGGGATGCTTTGGTTTTATTTTTTTAGTGAATTCATATTGGTTCTATTACATTAGGATATATTTTTGGTCTTGAGAGAGAGTGTATCTTAATTTATATTGCTACATTGATTTATATTTTTGTATTAGATTTTGAATTGTTGTGTTTACTCTCATTCATTATATATTATCATGTTTTATTTCTATTATTCTATCTTATAGGATTTTTATTTTTAAGGTAAAATTATCCCATAATGATCTTGTATTCCCTTTGATTTTTTTCCTAAATATGGTTCTATAGGTATGCCACTTATAGTAAGTAGCACCTCTGGATCTTCCCAAGATAATGTATTTAGGGAGATATGTTACTATTAACCTGTAAAAAACTTTTAAAATTTTAAATCATTCAAACCTATACTTAAGTATTTATAATAAATTCAACAATTAAACAAATAAATACTCAAAAGTGATATCAGTATGTGAAATAAAGACTTTAAAATGTGAAATATTTATCATCTCTCCTACCAGTACATCATCAATTATTTCTTATCACTTTGTTATAGATTGACCATGAATTATTAGGAATAATTTAGAGATAAAATAAGCATAACATGAATATGTTTTACACAATTTCCATAATTAAATATTATATTTCACAAATAAAACACACAATATGAGAACCTAAAAGTTTAGTATCTTTGGATATTAGCTATATTAATGTATTATTACAAATTGTTTCTTTAACATCTCCCAAAAAATTCTCTACCAAGGGAATCCTTCAAGATACATTACATTATATAATTATATAGGGAAATTGGAAACATAAAGATTGATATTAAATGATATATAAGGGAAATTATTTTCAATGAATTATAAAGGGTTATATCATAATCGAGTGACAAAACATGAACATGAGAGAAATACCAAATTATAACAATATAGAATCATAATTTCATATTAGAAATAATGATATAATAATTTATATAATGGGATATGTATATATAACCTAACAAGGAAAATTACAAAAGATTACATATTCCATGGAATGAGAATATGGGAACATGAGACAATAATATTGATCCATAGAAGATAACATAGATTTTTTTCACAATTGTAACCATAAAAACTAATAACATATATCAAGTAAAATCACCATGAATATCAAAACATAGTTTATTATTCATCAATTCATGTGTCATATAATGGATCAAGCAACACAACCCACATCCCAAAACATATTGTACCTAACATCAATATCTGCATCCCATAGTGGATCAAGATTCACTAATCACATCCCATTATAATATAATGAGATATAAATATTTAGTAAATCTATTGGGTGAATTTCTTATATCCAAAAATTACATAATGATAAACTATACATATGTGTGCCTCATGAGATCAATCATACATCAAATCTTGACTAACCATTGGAAATAATATGGTTTATATTACTTGTTAAAATGGTATCACATTTCAAGAAATAAATAATTATATCAGTTGATACAAAAAATTAAATCACCCGAAAGTAGTATACCATAAGAGAATTTCATAAATGTAAGATAACTCTATATAATGTAGATATTTTAAAGATAAATAGAAAAATGGGAGAGAAATATTAAAATGTTATTTTCCAAAAACTTTTGAAATGTTTTCATAAAAATGATTTTATTTGTCACATTTAAAATCTTTTTCAAGTGGTTCCGTGAAGAATTTTTGAAACATTATATATTGATTTACCAATAATGGAAACATGAAAATAAATTGTGGTTTATTAAAATAAAGGTGGAGTGGAAGATGTAAAATATACAGAAAGGGGATGAAATAACCTTTTAATATTTTTACATGGATATAAGGAATCCAACATCAATAAAATAAATATAAAATTTAATTTTGAGTAAATATTAATAAAATTATGCAAGGTTCATATTAGAAAATATCTTTATGTTTCAATATAATAAAATAAAACATTTTTGGTATGAATGAACATGGATAAGGATGAAAAAGTATGAAAATTAAGGATTCAAATTATTCATAATAATGTTATAATTTCATGAAGTATGATATTGATCAAAGATGAATATTTCAACATGAAAATTTAATTTAACTATTGAAAAAAATCTATATAAAACTATGAAATGGATGAATATAAGAGACTATGAATAATATAGCCAAAGAATAATGATTATAACCCAATGAAATGGAAATTGAGTCAATAAAACCCTTACAACTTTAGTAATGAATAAATCAATTCATTAAAACTTTAATAACATGAAATGAAACAAAAAATATCCTTAATAAAAATATAATTATGATAACAGATGATATGGATAGAATACATAATATATTAATGAAATTAAGTGCATAATTCAAAACATGTCTCAAAGAAGGGAAAATTAGATGAAAGACCACATTATATTTGTGTTTGGCTAGACATGCTCTTACCTCATATATAATTACCTTTGGATTATTATTCATCTATATTATAAACTTATTTAAAGTTATTTTCTTTTATACCAACAATTTTGAATTTCATATTACCCATTTATTTATTATTCTTCATTAAAATTAATAATCGAGTGTTAATTATCCCATTTGTTCTATGGTAGAATCACTATGAAAATTCTAGTGCCTGATATTTTATTATAATAACTAAAAATATTATAATATGTTTCTCTTTAAATAAATTTTATGTGTTTGATAAATTGTGTGATGTATAACACCTAGCATAAAATTAATCGTGATACATCATATCCAAACTATTAATTGGATGTATAAAATGGAATAATCACATTATTAAAAATATTTAAAAATATTTTTGTATAATTAAATTTTATTTATTAATTTATAATAAATATGTAATAAATTTTTATTATAGTTTATATATTCTTAAAAAATATGTTTTCTTTAAAAATGATTTATGCATTCGATGCATGGATATTTTTATTTATTTCTATCTTTTTTATAAATTTTATTTTGGGAATTGAAAATAAATTTTTGAATTATTATGCTAATATTATCTTAAGGTGAATTATTTAAAATTTTCTAAAAAAAATTATTTTTTAGTGAATAATAAAAATTACTAATTTTGTAAAACTATCATTTATTTTAATTTAATCAATTAATTTAAAATTACCATTATATATTTAATTTAATATTAATGTAAAATAAGTCTCCTTAAATTAGAAATAATATAATTAATCATATAAGAATTATCATTATACTTGATTTTGTTATAATTCCATTTTTAGACTTAAGAACACATATTTTTAAAGAGTTTTTTTCATTGTGTTTTACAGATTTTTGTTAAAATTTATTTCTACCACATAGGTAAATTTAATATTTAAAATTTATTTCATATTTCAAATAATGAGGTTCAAAATTTTTAAATATTTCACAATTATTTTCGTTAGTTATGAATAATAATAATGGTGAATATTTATTAGCTCGGTAAGGGAAAACCAAGTAAAATTGGGTTAAAATTGTTGGGAAAAGATAAAAAATATCACCAGAACATGAATTTATCAAATTTTATGAGTGGTTTTTTGACCAAATATATGTTTAATCAGTTAAATAATGTACTTGAAATCATTATTTTGAATTTAGGAACCTAATATTGACTTTTGTAAAGATAAGTTATATTTTATTCAAATATAAAACTATTTTTGGGTCTTTTAATTTAATCGTATAGTTGGAATGTGAATTAAGGGTTTAGATTGATCCAAAAGTCTAAAAAACATCCACTTTCATTTTAAAAACCAAAAAAAATTTTGGAAACCATTTTTCTACCTGATTTCAATGTGAATTTTTTTATATTCTCAAATAATGATTTTTCCTAAAAACAATCTTCATTTTTTTTGTTCTTTTGTCAGATGTAATTTATACCACCTATAGAAATTAAATTTTATTGAATTTATTAAAAATTTTAAATCTTAATGTCCATTTTTATAATATTTACACATTTAAAATTTTGTGATATAATTTTTTTATCATGATAAATATTTAAGATATCATGGTTAAGGTTAAAATGGAATTAAAGTTCTTTAACTAGAAGATATGGATTAAAATTTAAAAGTTGCCTAAATTTTATTGGTAGAGTTTATTTGGACCCTATCACACATTTTATGTGAATTTCAGGTTCCTTGGTTTCACATGATATGATTATGATATATATATAGTATTTTGATATAAATTTAATTTGTAGTTCCATTAATAAAATAATTATCACATCAACATTGTGAAATTATTTAATATGCATATTTGTCCACTAAAAATTTAAAAAAATTGAATGATGAAGATCATATATATTTTAGAGTAATATTTATAGTAAAATATATAGTTTGGGTAGACCTATACTAAAAATTATATAGTATTTAAATCCTAATTATGATATCTTTAAAGTTTTATTAAATAAAATTTTATAAATATCATAATCTAATTTAATTGGGCCAAAAATTGAAAAATAATTTTATACCATAAAAATATTTTTATTAAGATTAAAATTTACAATAATATTAATTCATAACAAACCTTTTTACCCATATGGACACAAAAGGGGTATCTAAGGCAAAGAAAATGACATTTTGTGTCTTTTTTTGATTTAAATATTATATTTGTCATTTTAGTGGAAAAGTGTCCATTAAAAAACTTAATTTTTATCCTTATGTGTTATGGGTCGAAGTATCTTCATCTAATAAAATGTATACAAGAATTATTGTACTTTTATAGTCCTTTTCATTTTATTTTTAACCTAAATTTCCCAATTTACCAGTTACCGTAGTAACAAAATTTACCATGGTTACTATTCATATTGGAAAAATATAAATGAAAACTATTCACTAAATTTGGAGCTTATGAATAAAAATTTGTAATCAATTTTTCAAATTTCGAAATATAGAAATTTCGAAATTTCATTTAAAATAAAATAGATAAAATGCCATGAAAAATAGTTTTATTTGAAATATGACTTTTTAAAACTGAAAATGCTTTTATAAAAAATTCATGTGTAATATACATTTCAAAAAAATTAATTGGATTATTTAAAATTTAATTGAATTAATTAGAAAAAAAAAAATAAAAAAATAAATTGAAAATGTAAATACATTTAAAGGAAAATCATTTTCATTAAAATTAGTATTTTCACTATTCCTTAACAAATATTTTTAGAAAATTATAAAAAATAATTTAAAGATAATTTTTACATGATGAATTTATAAAATGAAATTAATTTTTTCAAATCCATTATCTTTATCTTCTAGAAATTAATATTCATTCATAAAAATAAGGAAAATTGACTTTTGAAGAAAATGTAATTTTGAAGAATAAAGAGATTTTAATAAAAATTATGGGATCATTTTCTAAGAACATGCCAATAAATTAATATTGATTTAAAACATTATATTTATTTCATAAATGTTTTGTTCATATTTATTCCCACCAATTTAAGGGTTAAGTTATAATTATCTTGTTTAACTAATTACAATAATAAAATTATGTTTTGTAGAAAATTAGTATTGCTTGTAACACAAGCTATGTCAACTTTTAATGTAATGAAAGATTAACATGGTGCAGTGTTCTTTAAAGGATATTATAGAAATAATATTATTTAAATATATATTTCATAAAAATATCATATTGTTATACACAGTTTCATGGTAAACTCACAACTGAAATGCCATTCTAGGGATAATTCCTGAAGGTTCCACATAACACTCTTCTCGGAGAACACACTCCAGGATTCATATAACATTGATGCGGTCCACACGAGACGTGATTCCCATCAAGTCTCACCGTAAGAAGTATACAATGGATGTATTAGGAGAATGACACAAAGATAAAGATTATACCCAAGGTCATGGGGTATAGTTAAAACCCAATCTACAGTATTCCTCTAAGTAGAGGATCAGCACACGCGTAGTGTTGGTAACCAATACTCAATCCAAGATGTCACACTGAAGGGATGACTATAAGATGTGTAGGACGTGATTCTATGATAACCCTTAGGGAGTGGACCTGGGGAACACACTCAACCAATTCTGGTCCAAGGAAGCCCACACAAGCTCTTAAAAAAGATGATATTAGAACAAATATGAATCTGAAATGCCCTCAAAGAAGTACACAACATGTCCCAGGGGTGCACATCGTGTTTGACTAAGCTTGGTACTTCTCATGTCTCACTCTCACATAACATGTAATTTTTCTCAATACAAAGCATGTCCCATGGGTACACAACATATAGAAGTATGAGCTAGAACTCAGAGTGTAGCCTGAACATGCCCATGTACTTTCCTAAGTACATGTTTTGTGGATATCTATACAAATCATGTAGAACCGTATAATCTATTGGGTGTGTACTCCCTGTACATGATGATCCATTTTCCATGGTGTACATGGCATGCGACATTCCCCATAAGACATGAAACTCTACCTGGCCACTTAGGTTTGTACTCCCTGTACACACCGAATTGGTAAGATAAGGGTCACATGGTGTGTGACATGTGTCACATAGTGTGTAATCCTTTTCTCCAAGATGAAATCCTAGCATCATATAGAAAGCACCATATGATATGTGTTTAAAGGAATACACTCGATGTAGTCAAGAATTTCATAGAAATTTTAGAATTGTCATGTATTCTCTTGAGTGGTCCTAATCCATATATCCTACATTTAATCATTCTATAAGATATGGATATGAGGTTGATCAAACCTCCATACAACCATTGGCTGGATTCTAGCTGAATCCAGTACTCAGGAACCACCGTCATCCCACCTCATCCATGTTTCATGCCAAAACTACAAAGAAAAACTCATGATCCATCCCTAGATCCACTATTGTAGTCATATAACGAAATTGTGTCACCAAATCTCTATCCCTGACCCAAGGTAATGATCCATTGTGCCAAATACCAAATTTCCAATTATCGTTCACTGGGTATTCATCAAATTGTTGGCTAAATAGAAATTCCCATGACGAATGCACATAGAACGAGGAGATAAAACCATAAAACATAAACATGAGGAGTGAACCTAGACCATTGTTGGTTTTTGATTTGATACATTGTCATATTAAAGATGAAAGAAGAGGTATAACATTCAATGGACAAAAAAAGTAATAATTATCCCCAATTCCCCTAAGTAGCCCATACTCAAAAAATTACTAATCCATGAATCAATCCGTTATTAGATTGATTCAAGTCTGTCATAGGATAAAAAATAGGGATTATTACACATAAAATTCATTTTACCTTGAGTTTGGATTGATCATTGATGTAGAATTGTACTGTATTGACATCGTTGGTGAGATGCATCAACTTCGTTGGTGCACGATCCTTGATCTGATCTGATTTGATTTCATCTATCAAGAATGATATCCTCTAACAGTCTTCTATATCTCTATGGTTTAGAAAACAACCATAATATCTCTTTATAATTATGTATTTAAAGGGTATTTCAGGTCACTATGTTAATAAAAATAAAATAAATATATTTATTTACTTATTTTATTTAATTCACATGTTATTGAACTTTAACCAAATGCCCGAAACTAAAAAAGTATATATCACACATAGGTTAAATCCCATGCACTAAGCTCAATGGTGCCCTCATATTTATGATATCAGCCTCCATTTAAGAGTTATTACACTTTTTAGGAAAAATACATTCCTGTGATATTTAGTAAATTTAATATATTTCAAAAAGTAATTTTATGCACACCAGACATTAGAAGTTCACGTCATATCAGAACCTCGCTCCATAATTATTCCTAGAAATATTGTAATGTATTACATGGAAACAACTTGGTCATTAAAAAATTAAACATTTGAACCCCTCTCATTTTAACCCTATTATAGGGGTTTCCTTACCCATTCAGTTGATACACACTTGGGGGATCCCAAATACCTTCTCCCTAGCCTCTCTTTCCTCCCTTGAAGCCCCTTCAATGTTCTAAGGTGAGTTTCCACTAGATTATATCCTTATTTATTCCTCTCTAATTATTCCTCCCTTTATTCTTGGTTCTTTCTTGCTAGGTTCCCTCTTGAACGAACCCTAGATTATGGGATAACTAATGTGGGTGTTTTTGTTTGATGATATGGTATGCGATTTGTCTCATGGTCCTAGTTATTCCTTCTTCTAGAGTTTAATTTCATTTTCACATTGTTGAGGTAGGTGTTTCAATCCATTTCCTTTATAGAATATTCCATTTAATGCTTGAGTGTTTCTAATAATATTCTAAATGCATTGATCATGGTTGTGATGTGTTTGTTTGATTAATTGTGGTGTTTTCGTGTAGGAAAAATGATTAAAATGGGTTGTTAATGGATTCATATAACTATTCATATATATTTATTTAAGTATGGAATTCGACAAAATTTCAAATTGTTTTTAAAGGGGAAATTTAGTACTTTGAGATTGGTATTTTCCTTGGATGGTTTTTTTTAAATTCGTTTAATTTTGAATTGAACCTTTTTTGTAGGTTTTGGTTCCTTTTAATGTATCTATGCTTGTGTGAAAATCCTTATAATTATTTTTAATTATTTAATGATTCTTTAATTGTAATATTCAATATATTTATGGATTTGGATAGGTTTGAAATTGGATTTGGGAATATCTAGATGTTCATAGGGTGAACATATTTATGGAACACACATGAAAATAGACTTCTATGAAATTTTATATCTTGAACTGGGATTTTCGAGACACCCTTTCTCTATTTTTATTCTCTTATCCACTCCAAATGGGGTTTCTTTAAAAACCTAAAATGTTTACTAAATGGTAACTCCATTTCCCATGAACTCAAATATGGTTTCAAATGTGTTTTCCAAATGATAGCCTATTTGGAACCTTGAGACATATCTTGGTAACTAAATTCCCTAAAAAGTCTCTTTTGAATCTTCCAATCATAATAATGTTTTCACCTTATTGTTGGAAATGGTTTTGGAAAGAAATGTATTATTATTGGAAATAGATTTGTAATTGATAATGTAAAGGCCTGATTGGTACTTTGTAATGTTTTAAAAAAGATTTGTTTTAAATTCATTGAGTGTGTAGGCCCAGTTCAAACTTTGTAATGTTTGATGTATGATGTGAACCCCTATAGTCGTCCCTCCAATGAGAGGGCCTTTGAATAGTTGGTGTTGGGGATTTAGAAAGGCATGTACGGTGGAATCTTTGAGTTGAGTTTAATTCTAAGAATGTGATGAACTCCTCATTATCTTTTATAATATTATCATGGTATTCTTATACATCATCTAGACAGTTGAGGGGTGATTTCATTTAAGTATCATCTAGATGTATTATAATACCCCGTATAGAGGATATGCTAGGTAGATTTTCTACTGGTGAGGAATGTTTAGAGTAGCTAGGTAAGTTATTGACTTTTTAATTACAAGATATTCCAATAGGTGGGTCCAAGCTTAATACGTTTAGGGATTGATTCTAGGAAGATTTAGGAAATTCCCATTATTACTTATCTGCATGTTTCAACATTATTTAACAACACTATAGTTATTTTTTAAGTTAATATCAATTTACTTTCACTTTTAATTTTCATTTATATTTAGTTTTTATGGTTGTTCCTAACTTTTTATACTCAATTCACCTTTCCATTTCCCTCATTCTTTATTTGTGTAGTTTATCTCTTTGGTTTTCAAATTGGGGTTTAAAATGGAAAGGTTTGTTTGTCACATTAAAATGTTTAATACATATTCTTAATAAATGTATTCTCAAACCATAATTTATGAAAATTTTCAGGAAAGCGTATGTATGGATCCTATGGTGTTTAATTATTGAGTTGTTTTATACTCACACCCAACTTATGCCACTCGACATCGATGGATCCTAGCTATTTATCGGTTCGGTTTTATTGTAGTTTCTTATAGATTAGGTTAGTTTTTATGGACAGTGGTGACCAAGAGGTTGCACAATGATCGTGTTGGGTGCCAGTTTGGTTTCAATTTTGTTTTTAGTTATTTTTTTCTATTATTATACGTAGAATTGTTTTTGTATTTATTTATGTTCAGTTGTTATTGGTTTATGATGTATACTCTGTCAAATCATATTTATTAGTTTATCTGGGTCTAAATCATTTCCATTGTATTTTTTTGATTCCTATCACTTGTTTCCAAACTAGGAGGATTATGATTACCTCTTAGGCCTTATTGTCTTCTGGCTCGGGTGATTGGGTTTGGGTCAACCCAGGTTGGTTTGTGAAAAAATTGTATTTATGAAGCCCTTGTTATTTTGGATGTTAGGTATACTAGATATATGACTTTAATAAGTTGAGTGGGAGGGTAAGGAAGAGAATCATGAATTCTTTCTCATCCTGAGCCTTGAGTTACCAGGGTTAGTCTCGTTTTTGAGTATTTTATTTTAATTTTTGGGTGTATTCCATTGGTTTTTGTTTGGTTTATTTGGTTTGGGGAATGATAATAGAAGTGAAACAGTGTTACATGGTGAGATTTCATAGAGTAGTGACCAATGTAGAGCTTTAGATCATGGTTCATAAGACTTACAGTGGTTGGAGGGTTCTCCTAGAGTTGTCTACTAAACGATGTGGTCTGGTTATGTGTGGCCACTATTTCACTATTTATGGATGTTTCATTATGATTTGTTCTTTGAAATGATTTTGGTTGGTGTGGGTGGATTTTTAAATAGAAAATGGATTTTGAAAAAAAAATCAAAAGGAAAATGATTTTGGGACTTAGTTTTATTTTAGAAAAATGGTATCTAGAATTTGAGTTGGATTTAGGAATGAGTTTTGGTATTTTAGGAAAACAACCTTGGAGTAAAATGGTTTTTTAATTGAAATGGTAGTAGTTACTTTTTTAAGAGGATTTTGATATTCATTTTTGATTTTTGGTTTATAAGTCTGGTGTTTTGGGTTAGCATATTCTTCCAGTTGAATTTTTAAGTTGATGTTGATTTTATTTTCTATCTCTTTGTTGTATAAATTATGCCTCCTAGAAAGATCCCAAGGGTTTCCAATGAGTCTCTTCGAGTTTTTGGCCCCACCCAAAATCCCAGTGTGGTGAACTAGTCGAGTTAGTCTCTATTTTTTTTTCCAATTTTACATTCTGATCAAGGACCATTAGAGGATATGCGGTTTCTTAGGAGAGTTGAAGGTTTCTTCAGATTTTTGGGAAATCCAAAATCCATGAGGGTGCAAGCTATTCTGGGTACCTCTGTGGGTTTGGGTTTGGATCAGTGAAACTTGATCATCCCATAATCATTGCAAGTTGGTATGTCTTGAAGTGTTTTTAGGAACACTTTTATCTAATGGTTCAAACCTGAGGAGGTGAAGTTGAGGAAAGTGGAAGAGATCTGGTAAATAAAACAAGGTAAGAAGACAATGAAGGCCTATATTGACCACTTTGAGGCACTGGTTTATTTTTATCCAGATATAGAATGAATTAATCTACTAAAATAACCTCTATTTTTTCTGGGGAATTCACCCTAATATTAAGGATTGATTCCTAACATATAGGTATGTGATATTCACAATGCTCGTAGTTTAGGAGTTTCTATCTGAGTTTGTTCCCAGAGTGCTGTCAGTAGTAGTTCGAAAACTGGTTTCTCTTAGAGCTCATAAAGGTTCCCCATATGGTTATACATTTGTACCAGAGGAACCCATTTCTTATAAGTCTCTTTTTTCAGTTATAAATGTCTATTCATTAGAAAATTTGATCATATTATTCCAGTGTATTCAGTTTGGGAATTCGAGACCATATTTTCATAATCCTCTGAAGTCTTGTCGGTGGTGTGTCCATCTAGTTCTCCTAGAGAATGTTTCAGAAAAGTATTACCATATAAAGAAAACGAAACTGGAGGATATCAACTCCTGAATGTAGGTGAGGTAGTATAATCTTCAAGTAAATATAAGCTCTATCCATAGATCCTAGGGTGATGCTTTTCACATAGTTAGGAATTTTGGGCTTTGGGGAACCTTGGGCCAACTATTGTTCCAAATCTTAGACTTGGTCAGTTTGAGTTCTTCATGGTGAAGTTACATTTTTTTGTAAATTATTCTTATTTTGAGGATCTTGGTATACTTTAATTCCTAGATTTTCTAGAGAGGTGGTTTTATGGATGCAAGACATTAAATGATTCTATTTCTCATAGAGTGGTTTTTATTTTCTATTATTCCCATTTAAATATGCTCGTGTGTTGATAAATAATGAATTGTGGTTTCTTCCAGTCATTGGATTGAGTTTATTTTATAATAAGTTTTTTTGTTGGTTTCATCATGGTAGTAAGGTTAAATATGGTGTAAGGACCCAAAATAGACCTTATTGGGGTTTTATATAGTTCTAGTCAGGTGTGAATAGTGGAGTGGAAAAAGGTCACATTCAGAATTGTGGTTTTGTTTGGATGCCTTTAGTTTCATTCTCTATTTTTTTAATTTATTTGTCTCAGTGACTTTCTTTGGGAAGAAAGATTTTTTTGGGTTGGGATAATTGTGACACACCAGCCCCAATTTTCATTTATTTTTATTTTATTATTATTTTTTATCTTTTGGTTAAGATCTCAGTTATGTTTTTGGATATTTTTTTGGAGTTTTTTTGTTAAGGTGGTTTTTTTCCCTGTGCACAATTTGTGTGAATAGTTTTGGGAGAAAACAAGTAATTGATTAAGGTAGAGGATATTTACAGTTTAATTTCTTCTCTTACAGTTTTCCTTTCATGTCCTAGGTGTAGTTTGGCCAAAACCATGTGAAGAAAAAGAGAAATCGTTTGACCTAGTGTTTTTCAGGGTCATGGATCCGAACATGTGAAATATTAGTAGAAATCATATAGAAATCTTATTGGGAGGCCTTATCATTTAAAATAACTATTTTCCATGGTTTTCAAAACCATGTGACTTTTCTGTGTGGGTTCCCTCTTATTCCATTAGGGTTTGAATGGTTAGTGCATTTTTTGAAAAACTGGGTGGAAAAATGATGAGACTTTCCCAAATTTATAAAAAGTTGAAATTCATCCTTTTATCCTCTCTCATGTTAACCCGATTTTTGGGGTTTCCACCACATTTTGTTCTAGGTTCACTAGGGGGCCCACACACCCTATTCCCATTCCTCTCTTTCCTCAATTGAAGCCCCTTGAAGGTTCCTAGGTCAGTTTCATTTGGATTTTGGTCTCTGTCCCTCTTATACTCTTCTTCCTCCCTTGATTCTTGGTTCTTTCTGGGTGGGGTTCCATCTTGGATGAACCCTAGGGTGATGGGTGGATACTATGTTGGTGGGTGCAGGTGGGGGGTTTCTTTGATGGTAAGGTGTGCAGTTTTTCTCTTGAGCATAGTTCTTCTTTCTCCTAGAGTTTCATTACATTTACAAGTAATGGAGGAAGGTTTTTACATCCAAATCATTTTCAGAATTTTTTTATGCTTGACTATTTCGAATAGAATTCAAAATGTGTTTATTACTATTATGGTGTTTTCTTGATTAATTTCAGTGTTTTCTTGTTGTCAACTTTATGCAAATTGGTTGTTAAGGTATTTCTATAATAATACTAATCTATATATTCTTGTAAAGTGTTTGATAAAGTTTAAAATGGTTTCTTAAAAGGAAAATTTAGTATTTTGGATTGGTATTGGTCTTGGTTGGATTTTGGAAATTGGTTTACTTGTGAATTAATCCTTGTGTGTATTCTTTGGTTCCATTTTATGGTTTGATTCTTGTGTGAAAATCATTGTAATTTCTTGAAATTATTTTGTGATTCTTTAATTGGAATATTTTCTTATTTTTATGGATTTCGATTAGTGTTCCATTAGAGGTGGTTATCTCTATATGTGCATAAGTTGAAAATATGGATAAGAACACACATAAAATTAGACATCTAAGAAAATTCATATCTTGAACCCAGATTTTCAAAACACCCTTTCCCCATTTTTCGTCTCTTCCCCATTCCAAATGGATTTTCTCTAAAAAATAAATTGTTTTCTAAATGGTTACTTTGTTTATAATGAACTTAAATGTGGATTAAAATTATTTTTCGAAGTCAGGTACCATTTGGAGCCTTGATAATCAACTTGGAAACTAAATTACATCCAAGGACAATTGGAATCTTTTAAGAATAGTGTGGTTTTCACCTTGCTGTAGGAAGTGGTTTTGGAAAGAAGTGTATTTTCATTGGAAATGGATTTATAAGAATAAATGTAAAGGATTTGTTTTTACTTTTTACTATTTCTAAAAGTACGATTTTAAATTCATTTGACATACAGACCCTGTTGGCAGTTTATAATGTTTGACATGTGATGGGACCCCTAATGTTGTCCCTCAAATGAGGGGGCCTTCACATAGTTGGTGTCAGGGATTCGGAAAGGCTTGCATAGTGGAATATATGAGTTGTGTTTATTGAAAGGCATGTTATGAACTCCTCATTATCCTTTATTATGTTATCATTGGATTATTATAAATAATTTATAAGGTTGGGTGTCTATTAAATTCTAGTCCCAATTAGATGGATTAGAACCTCATGGATAGAGGATAGGCTAGGTGGGCTTTTCCAAGGGTGAGGTTAGTTTATAGAATCTAATTTGGTTATTTACTATAGAATTACAACATAAACTATAAGTTTGGTTCAAGTTGAGTACAATTAGGTATTTATTATGTGGATGTTTAAGAAATTACCAAGATTACTTATCCGTATCTTCCTTATTTATTTTGACAACACCCTGAATATCTATTTATTTCGTATTTATCTACTTGAACTTTTACTTTTCATTCATATATGATTTTGATGGTTGTTCCATAATGCTTAAAATCAGTTAATCTTTCCCTTTATCTCATGATTTATCAGTGGAGTTTACAGATTTAGTTTTCAAAATGGGTTTTAAAAAGGAAATGTGTGTTTGGATCATTAAAGTGTTTAAAACCTATTTTTATTAAATGTATTTTCAAACCAGTATTTATGGAATGTTCTGGGAAATGAAATTTATGGATTATATTCTGTTTATGCTTTGAGTTTTTTATTCGTACACCCTACTCTTTCCACTCTACATCGACAGATCTAATCTGTTTCGAAGGCTCAGTTCTTCTTAGGTTTCCTGTAGAGTGGGATGGTTTTTATGGATGGTGGGGACTAAGAGGTCACACAGAGACCGTGATGGGATCCATTTTTCTTTTTGTTTTTTGTTCTATTTTTAGATAATTTTGTAGCCAGATTTTTATGTATTTATTTATATTTAGTTATTATTAGTTTATGATGTGTACTCTATACTATTTTATTTATCTGTTTATCATGGTATAAATCTTTCCTATTGTGTTATATTTTATGCTTAACACTTGTTTCCATCTTAGTAGGATTGATAATGCCTTTAAAGACTTATTGTGGGCTAGCTTGGATGACCGATTTAGGGTCGACCAAGGTTGGTTCATGAAATTAATTCATCTTTAGTAAAATGATATTGTTAATGGACATATATGTGAAGGAAAATATAATCCCAATGAGCATACAACCATTTTCCATATATAATATGTTCATATAAAATTCATATAAATAATCACACACACTTAAAAAAAATCATTTGTCTCATTCCCCCATTTATTCTCAATTTTTTTTATCATATTTATAAAAAGTTGTATTCTTTTTATTGTTAGCATCAATCATATGATCTGCAAGGTAGATAGAGATGAGGAATATTTCAATTTTTGTATATTTTTATTGACTTTTTGTTTTATTATTTATTTAATTTTCATTATCCTTATTTAATTATCTATATTATAATTTATTCCATTTTATAATATATTTTTTTGTATTAATGAATTAAGTCAACACTAATTTTAGTTTGATATAGCATTTAAGTTACATTATGTGATTTATTAAAGAGAATTTCAAACTAAAAATATGGGGTGTTTCATTCTCCCCACCTAAAATAAATTTTATCTTGAAAATTTCAATACTTATAAGAAAACAAATGAATATAATTTTTTCTCATTGCATCTTAAATATTACACATAGCTTCATCTGAATTTTTATTTCACCATAGAACATAACTATATGTATGTTATTGTTTTGTAGAAATTTCTCTATATGATTTATAATATCAAAAAAATATTCCTTACAGGATAAATAATGTTCCAATTACAAATCATTTGAGTTAAATAAATGTTATAGATATTGTATTTACTACCTAAAAAGTGATCCATGGAAGACATTATGAACTTATGAGGGGTTTGGTGGAAGAAATAATAAACAAGTAAAAGGCCCCACATGATTAAGAATCATGAGGAAAATTATGAGTCAATAAATTATTTTTATCTTCTTTCTGAATATTGTAACCCTATTCCAATTGATATTTGAAGAAATGATAATTAAAAAACCTCAAACTCATGATCTTATCAATTATTATTAGCATAAATCTTTTTTTGAATTTGTGTTATATTTTTATGTCACTAAATGGTTTGATAATTATATATAATTTCATAAATAAGATTAGATCCCAATAACATAATCTATTAAATTTCATCCCAATATTTTGGAGTTTTTTATCTCTTCCCACATAATGAATTATATTGTGCCATTTGGATTCTAGAGTGGAATCTATTGTTATATGAGAACTCTACCATAGGATGATATTGATCACAACTTCTTTTGAAATCCACTGTGTAATATCATAACATATCTTCCAAAGTATTAATGATCATTTTAGATGATATATTGACTTTACTATGATAAACTATGCTAAAGTTCAGCTCAGTATCCAACTTATGTTGAATACTTCTCTAAAAAATTAAGGCAACCATCTTATGTCAAACATATACAATTGAAAGTGATACTCCATATAACCTTTTGAATTATTTTATATATACCTTATCAGTTTTATGAGTGTGAAATCCTCATGAATATCATTTAAATGTGTTGAATTTTTTAGTAAATCCTTTACCAGTCAGATTATTTTTTTGTTTAGAAGTATTAGGAATATTGATTGAAAAATCCATGGTGTTTTTCTCTCATTTATATAATTTATAGTTAATGGTTACATTATCCTATTAGATTTAGGACATTTGGATTTTAATTATTGATAGACCAATAATGAATATATATAGTCTGTAATATACTTTTTTATATTGTCTAACAAGAAGTGATTCATAATTTTGTTATATATATTTGTTCATTCTGGTTGAATAGAGATGGTTGATCTTGTTCATCATCCAAAATATAATTTCATAGATCTATTATGGAAATGACACATATTAATGTTCTACATCTTATAACTACATCTCTATCAAGGTTGATCTTTGGATCATTTTCTAACTTCTTCTTTACCTCTATATCAATGTTTTGATCCTCCTTGATCATCATATTGATAGATTATTGAGAAATAATTTGGTAAAGTTTGAACATTATCCCATCCATTATTATTTTCATGTCTATCCTCTAAATATACAAGGTTATTGAGTATCTCTCAATCCACACTAGGGATATGGTAGCATAATCCATCATATATATAACATTAATATCCTTATTTTACTTCCTACAAAGCTAATGTATTGTGAACTCATAGTATTTGATTAAATTATATTCATATCCTCCAGTTCATGTAAAACTACTTGTATATGAATGTACACTCTAAGATAATGTGTTCCATATATATATATATATATATATATATATATTAGTTTCTTCATTATATAGATATTTCCTCTAAATATTTAGTGTAAAAATTACTTCTTCCACCTCTAAATAATGCATATGGTAGTTTTTATAAAGGGGATTTAATTTAAATGAGGTATAATCTATCAACCTTTCAATTTAAAATAATCACACATCCAAATACATTATTTGAAGCATCACTGTATATCACAAACCCTTCTCCCTTATATGGTTGTGTAAGTATAGGTTCACTGAAAAACCTCTTCTTAATCTTCTTAAAGTCATTTTCACATTATTTTATCCTAAGAAACTATATTTCTTCCTAAGTGAAAATTATTAGTAGTTTATAAAATCATGAGAAATTAATCATAAAGCATCATTAGTATCCAACCAATAAAATAAAACTATGGCCCAATATGTTATTCAACCACCTTTTTCTTTGAACGATACGTAGATATATACTAACTTGTGATTACATGACCCAAGAATGAAACTTTTTATACCAATAATTCACACTTTATATTCATGGAATATAATTTCTTCATTCATAATATGTTTATCATTGTCCAACGATGTTCTTCATGTTCATCCTTACTCATATAATATATTATAATGTCATCAATAAAGACTGTTAGAAATTTATTAATGTAATATCTAAATACTCTATTCATAAAATCCATGATGATGGCGGGAAAATTTGTGAGCTTAAATAGGGTCATGATTAATTCACATTGTCCATATATTTTGAGGAAGGAATTTCAGGGTACATAATCTTTTTTACACCCATTTTTCATGACATCCAAATTGAAGATCTACCATTGAGAAGTATTAATCCCATTTATGTGGACAAAAAATCATGAATAGATTGTATATGATACTTTTTATTGAGCTTCATCTTGTTAAGTTCATGATAATCAAGAGGTAGCGATCCATCATTATTTGTAATAAAATGGAATCTTGAACAACACAATGAAGCATGTTGAAATATATTACCCCTTTTGAGATTCTATCATAGAAACTTATTAAAATACCCAAATTAAATGGGATTTATTCAAAAAGGATTTTATAATGTATCCATATATTTTGGTATGAGTTCAATTGAAAACAAAAACTCATGATTTGGAAGAAGCCCAATCAATTTATTAGGAAATACATCTATATATTCCAAAATAATTGGAGCATGTATATTTTTTAGGTCCTCCCCAATCATTCAAGCTATATATCCCCCATTTTAGGGTATGAGGACCTATATAATGGAATTAGTTTCCAAATAGTGTTCATAATACCCATGGAATTGATATTTGATCACAAGTCGCGTTAATATATAAAATTATATTTCTATATGCTAATAGTTGAGATGTGATATATATAGAGAGAGATTATCAATTCCCAGTATCAGATTAAATTCTTCTAAGGGAAGAATTAATATATTTTTTCTAGAATCATCCTACATACCTTAATCAAAGAGGATATATACACGTTAGATTCAATAATTTCACCCATAGGTGTTTTCAAAAATATTTTTTTATCCAAAGTTTATAGAGATGAATAAATATTATTTTCAAAATATCTCAAGATAATTTAATTTAATGAAACATAATTAAATAATATATTTATAGTTTTTGAGTGTAAAATTAATTTAACTTTCACCATTTCATTATAATGGTCCACGTAGATGGTAGTGATCATATAGAATATTCCTAGTTTCCTTGGTCTTGGAGGTTACTCATGTCGATTCTCCTGATCTGATCATGGATTGGTTCGTCTATTTTTATGATTATTAAATTCTATACATTTTAAGAATTGAAATTTGGGTGGTTCATTAGTAGGGGAATTTTTCTATACCATTGTTTTAATTTCCCTCTTTATATATTTTTTGACAATTGTGTGCTTTATAAACCAAGCTAACTCTTGTAAAACATATTACCTTTCCTTTGAGATATTTTCTAGATATTTTCACCCATATTTTTGGCATGTTGGTGGTTTTATTTTCTTTAATATATGGGATTTACCATTTTATTTTCTATGAAACTAATTTTTTCATTTCATATCTCATAATATATGAGAATAATGAGGGCCTAAATTTGATATTTCCACCTTATGTGCACATAGAAAAAATTCATAATAGAAACTAAGGTCCCTTATGACTAATAACATTCAATGACGCAGTCTTAAGACATTATAAAAACAATTTATTTTACTTTTTGGATTGATAATGAATCAATAGTTGTACATTGAGAATTTCTTGAATTTTTTCATATATAAACCAAATTATTCATACTTTTTTTATTCGGATAGGAAATTATCACTCCATTTTAATGTAAAGTGTTCGGGGAAAATATTTGGTGAGGAATTTTTCTTAAACTCCTATTCAAGATACTAAATTTCTTTATTTTTCATTGCATTTTTTGATTAAATTCCATCACAGGTATCCTTCACCTTTTAACTATTAAACAACCACAATTTCCTTTTCATTCTATGGGAATTGGATAAAAAATATCTTTTCTATCATATTGATCTATTTATCAATGATTAGGGGATTAGATTAGATTTTCAAGGATGGTGGTCATTGTTGCATAGAGTACTAAATAGAAAGTTTCTCCATCATTGTCTTATTCAGGAGATCTACCAAGTTTATGTTATAATTTATAAGATGATATTACATTCCCATGAACGTTTTCACTGTATCTCCCATCCAATTTTGTTCCTCATTGGGAAAATGACCATATTTTCCATCAAACCCATTAATAAATCAGTACCTCCTTGTTCCAACCGTTTAATAAAACAAAAATTTTAACATGAGTGATAAACCATAATATCTTAATAAAATCTGAGTAGAAAACCATATAAATATAAAGAAACTAAAGAATTATTTTCTTAAAACACCTTCTTATGGTACATCCAGTTTAACATTAGTTGAACTAAGTGACTTATAATATAATTTTTTACCAAATACCCAAAAAAATAAACCCCAAAATGATACAAAATGAGGTGAATTTAGCATTACATGCAAATATTTTACATTATTCCAATAATTAAACATTACATCTCACAAATAAAACACATAATACTAGGTCCCAATGGTTTAATATCTTTGTAGATTAGCTACATAAATGTATTATTATGCATCATTTCTTCAACATTTACTAAAAAATTATCCACACATTACTTCCTCCTAGACAAATCGCTATATATAATTTCATGGGGAAATTGGACAAATAAAGAATGAGCACAAGTTCTTATAAATAAAAAGGATTTTCAATGAGTCATAATTGGTTAGATCATTAGGATGTGAGAAAACAAGATAATTGGAGAAATAATTGATAAAGAAGAATATGGAGTCATACAATTTAATCATAAGGAATGATAAAATAATTTAGATAATGAGATAAGGAAATATAACCTGAAAATGGTGATCATGAAAGTATACATATACTATTGTATAATAATATGAAAAAATTAGATAAAAATATTGAGACATGGATCATAAAATAATAATGTGGCACACAAATAATAATATAAAATCATACCATATGTTATTATCAAGAACCATGGCAACTATAACATAGTGGATTAAGCATCATTAAATGTTTCCCATATTATATCGGGAAAAAAACTTGCTTCTCATAACATATTGGATTAGGAATCACAACCTACATACCAAAGTGGATAAAGATCCACTAGTCGCATCCCCTATAGCAAACTCATCATATATGTAGATTAACCCAATACATTAGAGAGATACATCAGACCCATTCATCATGTAACGATGAACTATACGTATGTGTTCCATATAAAATAAATCACACATAAAATCACGATTAACCCATGGAAATATGGTGGATTAAATAATATCTTAAAATGTCTTCACATATGAAGAAATCAAGAATTCAATCAATTGATATGAAAAATGTAATTATGAAAAATAAATCTACCATAAAATAATTTTATACATGGAACATAACTCCATAGGAGATAAATATTTTTTGTTCATATAGAGAGAGGGAAATGTAAGATAAATCATATGATTGGATTTTACAAATGATTTTGTAATTCTGTTGTAAAAATGAGGTTAAAAGTTACTTTGAGAATCTTCTTTGAGTGGTGAAAATAAAGATTTAAAAAAAATTTAAATAATCCCCAATAATGGATCTAATATTATAATGAAAATTTTGGTAAAACAAATATGGAATGAATGTTAAAAATATATATATAAATGGAAAGAAAAGATTTTTTTATTATTTTTAAATAGTTATAAGGAAACCCATATCATTAAAGAAATATAAAATTCCTTTTTAAATAGTGATAAAGGAAATATAAAATGTTCATAAGATTATACTTAATTATCTTTTAAAATAAGAAAATGAAATATTTAGGGTAAGAATGAACATGGACATGTAAGGAAAATAACCAATATAGATGAATTATTCTTAGAAATATCTTATTTTTACAGAGCAAGAGACTGATCAAAGAAGATTATTATTAAATGAAAATGTAATTTACAAAAATAAAATATAAAATACAGTATGAAATAATTAAATGTTAGAATATTATTTACTTAAGATATTTTATTAAAGGAAGACATATTATTAACCAATGAAATGGAAACTGATTTTATACAACCCTTACAACTGTATAAATGAATAAAGAAATTAAAGACATAGAGACCAAAAAATGAAAATTTATAAAACATTAATAAAAAGGGAATTATGTAAAAATATATCAAATAAGTTTTATATAAAACACATATTTCAAAATTGGATCACAATATTAACCAGGTCTCAAAGAAGTAAAATTGAGATAAAGGCCCTTACCTTGGATTACCTCTTGGTCCAACACAATAAATCCTTATATATAATATATTTTTATTTATTAATCAAATAATATATATATATATATATATATATATTAATTGATACCATCAATATATAATTTATTATCACAAATTTATTAATAATTCATTATGAATATTTATTTTCTGGTGTCAATTGACCCATATTTTATATGCTAGCTATATTTTAAAGGTTTTGATCTTTTTTTATGGTCATGATTTCATCACCTATAGAATGGAATTGGAGACTGTATTGGTATATTTTATATAGTTATAAATTAAATTGGTCAATTTATTTATGTTATGGAGATAACTCAAAAAGTGTAGTTAGAAATATCCTTTTTTTAATTTCATTTTAACAAATAGAATTTATTTTATAAATAAATATACTTATATATATTAATATTAATGAATTATTTAATGATATTAAATTCATCCATTTTATGAAATATTACCAATATTTATGTTTTTATCATCACCCGTGATATAAAAGTTTCCACGCCGGTCTTGTTGGTGATGTGACTAACCCAAAAAAGAACTTTCTATTTTGAATAAATAAATAAGAACATGATATTTTGTAGCTTTGGTGACACCTTTATAGAATAATAATGATTTGATAATTTTTTTTCTAGAGTGATAAATTTGATTGAGGAAGATTTGTATGAATGTGATATTGTAAAATGTTTATGGAGAAATCAACATTACATTTAGGGTTTAATATTATATTAGAGAAACTTTTAGAAATGATTGATTTGATACTACTTATTATGAGTAAAATAGCTCAATTGTGGAATAGAATTTTTTAATATATAATTTCGATAAGTATGAAAGTGGAAACTATAGTGTAGGTTTGATTGGTAGTGTGTAGAGGAGGGGTCCTTTTATAGATGAGCTTGAGTGGTGTTTTTTTAATACCCTTTATTTAATGTATAATGAATGTAATTTTATAAGAAAAGTTGGAAGAGTTAAAGGATCATGGGTATATATCATTCATACCCCCATTATTAGAATTTATAGATAATGTTAAAAAAACTTTAGGTCATTACATCTTAATTTAACCCTTTTACTTCATTTTTCATTTACTGTGGTATCTTACTTTTAATCTCAGTAAACTCTTTTTTTGATATAAATTAAATTAAACTTATTAATTATTTTTTAAATAATGATTAAAAATTTTAAATTTATTTTATTGGATTAAATTTCTAAAATTGATAAAAAATAATTTTAATATACGAACAGATAACGTAGAAAATTATTTTTTTCGAAAAATGTATTTTTAACCGTCAAAAGAAATTTAGTCTTATTCATTTACAATTAATAATAATTTTTATAATTTTAATTTATTATATATATATAATATAAATTTATTTCACTAAAATAATTCCTTTGATTAAAATAATTTGATTAATTTAAAAGAATATTTTACACATAGGGAATAATTTTTCAAAAAATATCCATTTTAACATTGAATTATATTTTTCGTAATTATTTTTATTTAAATATTTATTCACTAAAAATTATTTAGTATTTATAAATAATTTTTTATCCCAAAAAAGTATTCATATTTAATAAAATTCATTATTTAAATATACATTTTTAAAAATTCACAATGTATAAAAATACATGTAATTATATATATATATATATCATTTCTTTACAATGAAATATAAATATCAGTTATTACATTTTTTATATCATCTTATTATTTACAAAAAAATCACTCAAGAGTTTAAATTAATACTTAAGTGTAAGAGAAGCAACAATGGAAGTCAAGTGTGGTGATTTTACTAACCTAAATCATATAGTGATTTCCATATTATTTAAAATCTCCCTACAAACAATTTCACCCAAGACATATTTTTTAGTCCACCTCTGTCATGGTCTAGGGAAAACACAAGTGATTATAACTCCTTCACAAGATCTTACAAAATAATCCTCAGAGATAAGTCTTATACTACATGATTCCATTGCTTCTTCTTTTGATATAGATTTCATAATTCTACTACATATTTTTATTCCTGAAAATTTTATTGTTTTGTAAGTACAATCACATTATAATTAAATACAACTTTAAATAAACTTGTAACTTATCTCATTAAATCTTTTTATATTTAATGATGTTATCGACATCCATCTAAATTAAACCCCCATATAATCCCAACAACCTTATAACCAAGGAACATATATATAATATTCATATTAAATTTCTACATATAACATCACAAACTTTTTTAAGTCCATTATTTTCATTATCTAATTTATTTTCTATATATTTTTATCATATTTTTGACCTCATGTACTCTTTCCATAGTTATCATTGATAGTATTATTTTCAATGGAGATAAGGTTGAGGAATATTTCATTCTTTATCTATTTTAATTTACCTATGGTGTTATTCATTTTTTAATTTTACTTATACAAATTCTTTTAGATATATGGTAATATCTTTAATTTTATATTTCAATGTTCTACATTATTTTGATAAAAAAAATTTCATTTTAGTTTTGTGTTTTGTGTGAGTAAATATATGTGATTTATTAATGAGAATGTCATAATAATAATATATGGTGTTAGAACAATCATGTTAAGAGTTTAATCGAAAACTATGGGTAATCCTGCATGTAACCTGATTCTCATAGCACATTTAACGAATTATTTATTAATTTTTTCTACAACACCATTTTGATTCTATATTCATATAACCTTCTAATCCGTATTAATTCTATTTTTTTTCATAGAACTCTTGAAACTCATAACTATTTTAGCTCTCAAAATATTTGATCTCAAACACATCACTGTTATCCCTATTTCATTCATTACAATACTGATCAATTTCTGTGTTACTAAAAAAAATTAGACTTCATTTTTTGAAAACAAACCCATACCTTTCGAGTAGAGTCATCAATGATTGTCTGTAGACAATAAATTCACTAAGAGATTGTATTGTTATGGGTTCCAATACATCAGAATTCATAAGATCTAGTTTTCATACCTTTTTCTCTTATTTAATTTATAAATAAAAATTTATTTCTCTTTATAAGAATATAGTCCTCGATGAATCTAATTTCCATCAATTTCATATTTGGTTGCATTCACTTAGATGAAAGAACCTTCATTCCATTCTCAATAATATGGATTAATAGAAAATGGTAGTTTATGGAATTTATTTTTGAATTCAGAAAAGGAACAAAATGTTTAGAATCATTAGTGATGAAATGTGATCCATTATTAAGTCCATGCACTATAAAGGTAGACCATTCTGTGATTTTCTAGGATCCCATCACAATTTTAGAACAATATCTACGATCATTAAGTTTTCTATTAGATATTAAATTTATTAAAAGCGCAAGAATGTATGCTACATCATTCAACATCCATAAATTTCTATTTTGATTTTTAATTTTCACATCTAATTTCTTGACATTATTAAGAGTTTCATCATTAGTGACAAGTACATTCCCAAGATTTCCAGGAAAGAAATTTTTTAATCATTCATTATTTTTGGTTTAATAGAATGAAGCACCAGAGTCATAAATCAAAGACTCCATGGGACTATCAAAATTAATCACTAATTTTTTCACTACTAGAAATTGGGCCTATACCCATTGATCTATACCCACAATTTATAGAAACCATGAGTATATATTATATGGGATTCGTCTATACCCACAGTTTATGTAAACTTTGGGTATAGGCAGGCTATCTCTATGGTATTTTAAAAACTTCTGGGATAGGTTACATAATATTTCCATTGGCCTCCGCTTTACTCTAGACCTATCTCCCCCTCTATTAGAGCCTCTCCCTTCACGCGATGAGGAGTGACAACCTCCCTCCAGCATTCTCCGCCAATTCTGTGTTTTTTTATTATGATATTATTCGACATCAGATTAGTGTGTTTTGAATCCTTATTTTATTCAGTTGACTATTATTGTTTTATGTATATATAAATACAATACCATGAAGTAGTTATCTCATTACTCTACCAGATTATTTGAAATAAGGTTATTTGTGTGTGATGTTTTATTTTTGGAATTTTTGTTTAATATTTTTAATTTAAATGTGCCTTTAATATTTAATTATTTTATATTTGTGATATAGTTAATGTTCATATTATGGGAAGTTATGAGAATTGTTTTTTTCATATCAGTTATATTTATTGTTTAATTATTGTAATTATTTCTAAATTTCAGGAATTCTTTCTCTATGAATGTGATTCTACAAGAGCATGTTGGTATGAATTCTTTCATCGGGTTTTTAAATTTACAGTCTAATAGAGATCAAATATAGTATATTATTTCCCTATAATTATTTTTTAATCATAATTTATTCATTTTGAAAACTATCGAAGGTAATCTTTTGAATTCTAATTAAATATGTCTTAAATCCATATATGCTTTCCCATTTCATATATCATACAACATTATGATTCTTTTCCTTTATTACATTTGGTATATAATTTTTTTATTTTATAAATCTTAGTTTCTATCATATTAGGATTGTAGGATTATTTATATTTATTTTTATTATGGTATAATTTCCACGATATTATTATATCATGTTTGTGTGGTTTTGATGATGGTTGACACATTATTTCTATTCTTGAGTACATGTTTTCCATCATAACGAAAAGTGGATTTAATTGGATTAATGATGTATTAAAAACATGGAAGTTTTAATAACAATTGTTTAATAAAGTTTTATTTATTTAATTGGATTGTGTAATAGTTGTTTATTATACCATATCATATACTTTTTCTGATTAGTTATTTGAGGCATCACTTATTATCATATACTATTTCACTTATTCTTTGTTTTTCTAGCTACTAGGATGATTTCATGACTTTCATAGTAAAATTGGTTGCAATAAATTTTTTAATTATTGTTTTAATTTTTTATATGAATTTAAATATTCTTCCTATAATAGAATAGATAGAAGATGTATGTATCATACCAATTAGATTTCATCTGAGTTTAAAAAAATGTGGAATTGTTTTTAGATTTTTCATTTAAAAATGCTTCATATGGATGTATTATATAGTTTCTGTGTAATTATTGTGTCAGAATATCATGACTATGTTGGGAAGAAGTTAGATACCATATAAAAAAATCATTATTTCAAAAAAACTATTACATTTGGAATCACGATGGAGAGGTGATACAATATTCTACAATTCATGAAAGGAAAGAAATAAGTGGTATGGAGAATTTGATATTTGATCAGTTTCCATTTGGGCATTATCATGAGAGAGATATTTTTATAATGTAAGAATAAAATGATATCAATACACATGAGGAGAAAAATGAAGATAATGATGTTGAGAGAGTGAAAAAAGTAATAGATGATTCCAAAACTCCTGTATATCTAGAATGTACTAAAATGAAAATGTTAGAGTTTATAATGTGGTAATATCATGGATATACATTATACGGAAACTATAAAACCTCTATTGATTATATTCTTACAATTTTTAATGACTTTTATTTTGATGGTTCAAATATTCCCAAAAATTATTACAAGGAATGGACGTCAATTAAGTAGATCTCACTTTCTAATAATGAAATTCATGTTTGTCTAAAAGTTTTTAGTTTATTTTGGTAAGAAAAAAGAAGACCTAAATTATTGTAATGAATGATATACATATCAATGGAAGAACAATTTATACGGAACACCACTTCATGTGCCACAAAAAGTAATGTGGCACTTTTCATTGATTATGAGACACCAAAATCAATTCATGTATGTAGAAATCTCAACCAATATGTGATGGAATTATGCTGAGAGAATTAAAGATAATGATTAGCTCCTTAATTATATAGATGGATTATCACGGAAGTAATTTGATGTACAACATCCCAATTTTTCAGTCGAGGTGTGTAATGTCATGTTGGGTCTATCACATTATGGTTTTAATCTATTTGGTTAGATAATTACTACTCACAACACATGGACAATTTTAATTTCTGATTATAATAATCCTTTATGCATGTGTATGAAAAAACCATTCACTTTCCTAAGTTTATTAATATCTAGACCTTATAATCATGTAAATGATATAGACGAATATTTTTAACCTTTAATAAGAGTGTTGAAGCTACATTGGGACATGGGTGTGCTCACATTCGATGCTTCTTCTAAAAATATATTTCAGATGTATGTTACTATTCTATGGACTAGGAATGATTTACCTTATTATGAAATTATGTCACGACCCATCCTCGGGGCCCGTGCCGTGACTACCCCATGTCCGCCTTCCATAGGCCAGGGGATGGCGACTAGCACCAAGGCGTAAATCCCTGTAAAAAGGGTAGACATTGCCTTTGAAAAGTAAACAAGAACCACAGAGTAAGCAAGCGGAAAAGTAAACACTAATTACAAACTGTACAAGCTGTGCTGATAGTAAAAGGGGCCGGAAATACAAGCCCAACTGTAATGTACAACTGAAAGGAAAAATAGCAACTGAAAGGAAATTCTATAGCGTCGAGCCGTCCTCTGGAAGTCCCACCTGAAGGGTGGGTACAGATAGCCTCCACTGAGGATCTCTGCACGGTCGTCGCTGTCGAAGTAGCAGTCGCAACCAGCACTAGGGTTCCCACACACAGTAAGCTTGTTCGGGAGGGTCCGCTCCACGAGCTGAGAGGCTAATACATCAACTGACACAAGGTCCGAAGTTGATGTATCCAAAATTTCTGTATCGTCAAGAGGAACTCATCGTCGCAGACGGTGCGTCAATCAGACGCCCGGTCTGAGAGTTATTGGCTTTTTCGTCCCAGGGGCCAGGTTGGTTTTTAAGGCAAAACCAACCCGACCGTACTCCACCTGCGTCCAAACCTTGGGCGGAGTATGCCAAAAGATCCACCTCACAAAGAGGAAAACAATGAAGTCGACGGCACGTCAATCGGACGTCCGTAGCTCAAGATATGAGCGTTTCCGCTCCGAAGGCCCGGTTGGTTTCGTGTACAAACCAACCAGGACGAACTCAAAGTGTTTAGAAACCTCGAGTGCGATATACCAAAACTACCGTCTCGATCCAAGGATCGTGTTGCCGCTGACGGTTAGTCGTTTGGAGGCCCGTAACTCAAGTTACGAGCATTTAACCGAAAACAGTCCGAAGACGGGGGGTGCGGGCCCGGGCCGAGCCGAGTCGACCCCCCCTTGGGTCGGCCGAACCGGGTCGACCCGGTCCGACCCGGTCCGGCCCGGACAGGGCGCGGCCCGGCCGGTTGGACCGGCCTGGCTCGGCTCGGCCGAGCGACGCGGGGTGGAGCCGCCACCCCCGCATGACACCCCTGCGGGGGGGGGGGGGGGGGGGGGGGGCGCCGCCCCCGCGTGACAACCCCGCGGCACCCGCATGGTGTCGCTCAGACAACCGGACGCGGCTTCAGCCGTGTCCCGCGCACGCCAGACCCGCGCGGCCGCGAGTGCCGCCGCCGCGGCTTCTACCGCGGCGACCTTGTCCGGCAGCGCGCCAGGGCGTCGCCGCTCCCGGCTGCCGGCGCCGCCGCGCCGCCGGCGGCTTCCGTGGGCCACCGGAGTCACTCCGGTGGTCCGATTCTGTTCCCGTCTGCGCCGCTGCTCCTCCCGGGACTCGCTCTTCACTGCGGAACCATCACACTTCCGTTGCAGCACGTTCCGTCATCGCCCGTCAAATCCGCACAATAACGAAGAACAGAGGAGGGTTGTCGGGCCGTGTTCATTTGGGCCGCACCCTCCACGTTAGTGATAAACAATGGGAGGAACAATATTCAACATATGAATACATATCCGAAAACAATTTTTTTTAATGAAATAAAAATTGTTTACGAATCGGGTTCTTCATTCTTGAACAGAAACAACACGGAAAAAGGAAAAGTTCACAACAACCCCTACCTCGCAGTCGTCGTCGTACGCACGTGTTCTTTGCGGAATTGCTCGTTGTGGAATCCGGCGTTGAGTCGGCGAACTCAACGGACCAAGAAACAACAAATTTAATTTAATTATATAAAATGAAATCCATGTTAAAGAAAAACACAAAGGAGATTTAAGAGAATCCCGAAGTCTCTTACCTCAAACAGCTGATCGAAGATTCGTTGCAGAGGAAGAGACGTCGCAGAAGAACATTACAGGAAGGTAACGTCGACGTCGCGGAACACATCGTCACGTCGTCGACTTCCGTGGGTTCGGCATTCTTCGTCGGAGGTCGGCGTTCTTCGCGTTCTTCACGTTCTTTGCGTTCTTCGCGAAGGAGGATGAAGGCTCTGACAAAACCACTCAACCAGTAATCCTCCAAAAAGACTTGTTGGTGTTATTTTAATAATAAGCCAACAAACAAAAAAGGTAAGTAACAACCCATAAATTCGTTGAATTAATTCAACGAAAGAAACCACCCATTTAATTTACGAAATAAACCACCCAATTAAATGGTGCGTTAAGGATTTAAGAAAATGCGTCAGTTGACTTTCATAAAGACGGGTTTTCACGGGTGCGTTACTTAGCGGAAAGAAACGGAGGGGCTCGTGCGTGCCCCACCTCACAAATATCCTACCAAGGGGGTAGGATATTTCTGGATAGAACCCTATCCGTTTCAACCTAGTTTAAGCCGCTTTTAAGTGGCTTCAAGTGGCTTCCAAGTGGCTTAAGTGAAATAAAATAAAGTTGTCGCAAAATTATTTAATTTCTTAACTTTAAGCCTGGAAAATTAAAAGCCACACTCGAGTAAACGCAACTCCGTAAGAGGTGTTTCTAAGCAAATACCGGCGCTGTGATTTCATCGGTGCCCTCAGAATTCGATTCCAAGCACCGGTTCAAAAGTTAGAAAAACCTGCTCATACGTTCACTGAACGCACCCGATCCAAACTTCGGAAAATGATTCCGGGCACACCGGGCCTCGGAATCAGGTGCCGTCAGAAATTGCGTTCTTGTAAAATTCCAAAAAAAATTAAGAAAAAAAAATTTCCTTGAAATTTACAGGTCTTTACATTACTCCCACCTCAGGACTTTACGTCCCCGTAAAGATACATCATAATCTAGGGAAACAAAAGTGGGTACTGAGCACGCATCTGATCCTCCCGCTCCCATGTGCTATCTTGGAGGTTCCCGTGCTGCCATCTGATGCGCACAAGAGGAATCAATCGCCCATGTAGGAACCGCTCCTGTCTATCCTCTATCTCCACCGGAACCTCCGCAAAAGTCTCCCCATCATCCACGTCTAGATCCCCGTTGTCAATGATGTGCGTCGGGTCGTGCAAGTATCTCCTCAGTTGAGATACGTGAAAGACATCGTGCACCCGGTGCAACTGAGGTGGTAGATCCAGGTGATAAGCCACCTCGCCAACCCTGCTGAGGACCTAGAATGGTCCAATGAAGCGTGGAGACAACTTGCCGCCTCGGCCAAATCTCTGCAAACCACGTCAAGGTGAGACACGCAAGAAGACGTGGTCTCCATCCTCGAAATCTAGTGGCCTCCGCCTCCTGTCAGCATATGACTTCTGCCGGCTCTGAGCTATCCTCATCCGCTCTTGGATGACCTAGACCTTCTCTGTCGTGGCCCGGACCATCTCTGGTCCCACAAGTGCTGACTCCCTAGGGTCTGTCCAGCACAAAGGAGATCTGCAAGGCCTGCTGTACAATGCCTCGTAAGGTGCCATCCCGATGGTGGAGTGGTAGCTGTTGTTGTACACGAACTCCACCAAGGGTAGGTGGTTGTAGAGACCCGTAGCCTGACGTACATGGACATTACATTACATTTGCGGGATACTTAGTACATAACAAAAACACACACTAAAGGATCGTAATAGTTTAGTGTCTTTGGAAACTCGGAACGTAATCTTCTAATCGTGGTGAAAGTTCTTCAATATCTCCCATAAAGGTCATCCCTTTTTTTTACCTAAAACCTTTCTTTATATCCTGGGGAAAAGAAAACATAAAAGGGTGAGCTCAAATGCTCAGTAAGGGTAAACAAAAGATATATCAATCACATAATTTTCATAAGAACATAACTTTTTTGGAAATCTTAACCTGCAAAAGAGAGCATAATTTCATAACATGGGATAAATCATAGTAGTGAAATGAAATCATAACTTAAAACATTACTCATTGTGGCATACACACATAATCATAGAGAATAATTTCTTGTTAGTCAAGACTCATTGCCAAGACTATCTTAGTGGACAAAGTCCCTTTCTGAATCGAGTAATCCTCGTTTCAGTCCTGTTTCACTGAACCGGTATAACCTACCATTCCAGCCATGTCTATCTCATGAGATATAAAATCTTTACCCAATGCATTGGAGGGAGATATAGGTCCCACCCATCTCTTAATGAATCCTTTCTTATGTGTGCCACAAAATCATAAATCATACATCATTGTATAACCCATGTAATAAAAATGGGATTCTTAAACAACATGACATCATAAAACCATTCATATAAGATAAAGGAATTCATAAACATAATTCCATCACAACATAGTCAAATCAATGTAAAAATATGGATAGAAACAGAACCCTTTATTGTCTTATATGGAAAATAATTTTGATAAAACACTTGAATTGAATTCTTGAGGAAAATATCCTTTCTTCTTCAAAATCAATTTCTTTTCACAAAAACATCATGAAATTTTAAAAGAAAGAGATTTTATTGAAAATAGTCATGAAATATTTTAGAGGAAGCTTCATGAAAATAAGGCTTTATAAAACAGTATAAATCCGTTTGTGCCGTATAAGTTAAAAAAAAACATTCTTCGTACTTTTGTCGGAAAAGTCAAAAAGTACCTTGTACGGAAAAAACGAAAAAAGATTCCTTTCATATTCTTTACTAAAAACTCACCTAAGGGTAAAATTGGATTTAAACTATTGCAAGTGGATGGAAACAATATTACATATTGAGGGAACATGGATGTGGATGATAAAATACACCCCAGTAAATACTTACGAATAAACAATCTCGGATAAAAATGAGATTGTGATATTTCCCTTACCTTAGGTCCGACTTGCTTTGTAAGTGTCTGAACCTCCTGTATAATGATTTAAATCATGTTATTGACTTATTACAGAATCATATTCATTGTTATGATATCATATATGGTTCACTTATGACATTATATTACCCGTTCTTTTGTAAATTCCATGTTAAAGAAGCGTTTTGGGTAAAATCGTTTCATTTATCGTAGGTGTTTTGACTTGTTGTTATTGACATCATTATTACTTATATCATGATTTACTTACTTCCAGAATATAAAATATGATTTATATATCATATATATTCAGTATATATATATATATAATAGATAGATAAATAAAATGAAAAACACCGTTCATGGAGACGGTAGTCCGTACGTACGCATGAACGCTGTTTTCCTTTCCTTATTGTCTTGAAATGGAAGTAAGTAGATGACATAAATATGTATATATATACATAAATCCAGTAGCTTTATAATGTCATATATTTCATTATTATTTCTTATATATACATTATAATCATTCTTAAATGGTTAACATGGAGAATGAATCTCATCGCGTCGTGGAGACGGTAGTCCGTACGTACGCACGAGCGATGATATCATTTCTATAAATATTGAATTGAATTGGAGTGGATTATACAATATATCAGAATCAATATGATGTTGTAATAACTATGTATAGTTATTCTTTACACCATTATACCCATCCATGTAAGGTGGTGGTGGAAAATAGATTACACCACGGCGTGGAGACGGTATTCCGTACGTACGCACGCGCGGTGATTTCTTTTTCCGTAGGATGGATAGATGGTGAAATTGGGTTGTTTCATACTTATAATAACATATCAGTATATGAGTGATACTGATGTTATAACTTCATAATGAAACAACCTAATAAGAAGAAGTGGAAGAAGAAATAAAGATGAAAGAATTGGTAACGGTAATTACCTCTTCTTTGAAGTGCCTCTTTGAGACCTCTTCTTAGGGCACTAGAATTGGTCTTTGAGGAAGACCAGAACCTCTAGGATGTTGCTAGGGAAGTGGAGAAGAGATTTTGTCAGGGGTTGGCCGAGCTTGAGTGCTCAAATTGGTGTGAGGAGGAGGGGGAGGAGGTGTCCTTTTATAAGGGAGGAGAGGGGCACCTTAGGAATATCTCAAAATATTATTTTATATTAAAGTCAAAATCGGTTTATAATGGTTCCAAAGGGTCTTATTTCGAAGCTAAAGTGGGGATGGGTCGAAATCCTATCAACCAATAGAATTTAGACAAGTTTAGGATATTATTTTAACCTTATCAATTAGATTTAACTCTAAGTTAAATAATTTAACTTTTACCATGTCTTTTTGTTTTCTTTCACTATATGGTTAATAAACTTACTATAACATGCCAAACGAACCCCAAATTGTTTATTATTAATATATATATCCTTATCTAAGTCATTTGGCCGAACCTTAGATTTTTAGGAATACAATAACAATTAATAATATAATATTTGATTTAAAAACTATTTTGTGTCAATTTTGACACTATTTGATATATGATTTTTGTGAAAGTCATAACAGAATTAAATTTTCGAACCAAGTTGATTAAATCAACATTAATATATCATAGTAACCTAGCAAATTAGTGGAATTCATAAAAATTTTCAAATTAAATTTATTTTGGTGTTTATAACATCAATTATGTCAATATTTCATTAATAAGATAATTACTGCATCATCGTTGTGTCATAAATAAATTAAATTATTTTATGTCTAAAAATTACAAATAAAATATCATCATGTAGGAAATCTTTTTAGCTTTCTAATTAATATTTACAATCTAATTTATCTTATGTATAACCCTATATTAAAAATGATTTACTTATTAAACTTTGATTTTAACTATTTTAACCCTTCTTTAAATAAATTAATAATAAATGTCCTAATCTAATCCAAGTGGGCCTAAATGGTCATATTTTATTCCTAAGTTTGTTTTTGGTCGAATTACACTAGTCCAATAGAATTAGGACATGTGTTAGGGTAATATTAATTTCATATTTACCCTTAGTTACCCTATTTACTATTAACCGCGGTAAAAAAAAGTAAAAAGTTACTATTCACCAAAAATTATTTTCATCTCATTGAACCACATTTTAGTCCTTGATATTAACCGTGTCTCTCGGATTTTCGAAATTCCATTCACAGAAGAGGTAAAATTAAGTTTTATGCAAAATTTAGTTTTTAACCTACCACTTAGTAGTTTCACTATTCATCAAAAATTGATGTTTTTCAGAACAATGCCAAAATTTCATCCCAAGCTATATTTCATATTCCGAATTCAAAAATGAAGTCTATTTTACCAAATTCATAACATAAAAGTTGCATTAATTAATTTTATAATTAAATCCCGCTGTTAAAACAAATAGCGTGTTTTTTAAGAAACAATATCTATCAAAAGATTGACACTTGTTTATGTCTAGTTTAAATGTGAAATTACATCCAATGACCAACATTGTATTAAATTGTAAAAATATATTCTAAATATACTTTAAAACCACTCAAATTAATGATTTATCACTATTAATTATTTCGATTAAAAAAGTTGTTTTTAATTATAATTTAGTAATTTTCACTATTCATCAAAATATGAAAGTTATCCGAAAATCACCAAAATTTCAACCTAAGCTAATTTCGATATTCCGAATCCAAAAATGAAGTTCATTTTGAAAAATAAGATTTATAGAATTTTAAAAAGTGGTTATTACTATTCATAACGGGTAGTTTTAATAATATTTTAATAGCATATCGTTGTTTAGTGAAACTCGGTATTGCGTATTACACACGCTATCGAGGAAGGTCGCGATTGCGTGTAATGCAAGGCAAGTCAAGGATGCGTGTTGTGCAAGCTCCTTTTGGTGTAGCGTACAACACAAGACATTAGTGAAATAAAAAAGAATATTTTTCATAAAATCTCGGGCTGTTACATTCTACCCCCCTTAAAATGAATTTCGCCCTCGAAATTCGTTGGGGTTATAAATGGTTTACTATTCGAAAGTTTCTTTAATAGAAACCCACATCGTAAAAAGGAATATCAAAACCAATCTTTAAAAAACAAAAGTATGAAACGTAACGGTTACCCAAATAAACTAATCATTGGGTTTCCACATAGGTGAAAATATGTATATGGAAGAGAAATCTAACCATCATGTTCTGATGGAGAGTGGTAGAGAACATGGCTATGGAAAAGCCAGTAATCACAAATCCATAAATTTGTGATGATCTAAGGTACCATCTGATTCATCAGGTATAAGATCACTAGGACAACATTTTTGGTTTTCAAGATCATTTCCCTAAAGTTGAAAATTTGAATTAGAATAAATACTTACTTTATTTTGATACAATATCACTGTTGTTCGTGCCTTGAACAATTTCCACTTCATCTCTTAAATAAATGAAGTTGAATTTGTTATTCGTGAAGTGTTAGCAGATCATGTGATAGAATGACGGGTCATTCCATCTGTCTCAAACAAAAGGTAAGCAAAAGTTATTAAATATACATAAGTCATTCTATAGTGAGATTAATCATATATGGTTCCTAAAATGGACTTATACTTCATATATCATACTTCTTAATATAATAAAACTAGTTTCTACTAAACAGGGACTTCATGTAGGTCAGTGGTAGGCGATAAAGGCCAGTCGCACTTCGGTTGTGGGTTCGATTCCTACAGCCTTGTCCGAAGTGATGGGCTGTCGCCCGTCCTGCAGGTTGTCCTTTTTCTAAAACTACGTTACTATAACATCCCATCTTCTATCCTTAAACAATACTAACTTATGTCCAACATAATCCAGTCTAATCTTTAGGCTTATACATAATACTGCAGTCCACTCTCATAATATAGTGACATCGATTACCAAAGATTTAATACTGTCATTGATCCCCACATATCATAAGATATGTCTTTTTGGTCACATTCCAAACATTCAAAGTCCTTAATCGTGTATTCTCTTGAATACCTTAGTGAAAACATGAGTGCAGTTAAAAGTTAACACTTTCCACATACCAAAATCCTCAAAATTCTATATACTCAAACCATGATATCACTTAGTCCTTATATCAATCATGAGCTCATGAATACTGTCAAATATTTCATTTTCTTATTTTCCCTTCATTATGCGCATATCATCTTTTTTTCCAAAAATACCTCAATCACTTCGAATACCACATTAGAGCAATACATAAATATTCCAATACACCATAAAAGTACCTCAACAACATTATTCTTGAATACCAATACATAAACACTTCAGTCCATCCACTTCAATGACTGTCCTGGAATAAGTCCTTCCTTGATTTAGAAGTATCTTTTTAGGTCAGGGCATTGAGTTGGGTAATGCCCATGTTCTCCACAAATAAGACATTGAACTCCATAACAATCTGTCACTCTATGACCCTTTTCTCCACACAAATAACATCGGTCCCTCCATTTCAGGTATTCCTCAAGGTTCTTCTTCCCTTCTTTAGAAATCTCAATCTTCCTTTCTTTATGATCCTCAACATGCGAACATGCATAATAGTTTATCTTCCTCTTCTTTGATGAATTAGTCATACCACTAAATTTCACCTTGTTAATCATATATCGTGATGACTGATTCGGCATAATCACAATATCTTTATCTCTAGGCATCACACAATTTTGTTGCTCATAGTCACAAATTTGTCCATTGGATTCAATGTTAACCGAATTCTTTCTGGTTCCCTCCATTAACTAAAACACAAAAAGAATTTTGTGAGAGGCGAAATCATGCTAGGGAAGACAACATAGTAAAGGGGAAGCACCCTCAATATCTAACATATTTGGTTAAATTCTAAGATCGTTACCGTAGTTCTAGGAATATATCCTATACGTATACTTATCCTTAGGGACATCCCTAGACATACCTTAGAAATATCTCTAGGGATCTCACTAACGTTCTCACATCCTAGTTTCCAAAGGTTGACTAAACCTTTCCTCTGATACCAACTGTAGAGACCCGTAGCCTGACGTACATGGACATTACATTACATTTGCGGGATACTTAGTACATAACAAAAACACACACTAAAGGATCGTAATAGTTTAGTGTCTTTGGAAACTCGGAACGTAATCTTCTAATCGTGGTGAAAGTTCTTCAACATCTCCCATAAAGGTCATCCCTTTTTTTTTACCTAAAACCTTTCTTTATATCCTGGGGAAAAGAAAACATAAAAGGGTGAGCTCAAATGCTCAGTAAGGGTAAACAAAAGAAATATCAATCACATAATTTTCATAAGAACATAACTTTTTTGGAAATCTTAACCTGCAAAAGAGAGCATAATTTCATAACATGGGATAAATCATAGTAGTGAAATGAAATCATAACTTAAAACATTACTCATTGTGGCATACACACATAATCATAGAGAATCATTTCTTGTTAGTCAAGACTCATTGCCAAGACTATCTTAGTGGACAAAGTCCCTTTCTGAATCGAGTAATCCTCGTTTCAGTCCGGTTTCACTGAACCGGTATAACCTACCATTCCAGCCATGTCTATCTCATGAGATATAAAATCTTTACCCAATGCATTGGAGGGAGATATAGGTCCCACCCATCTCTTAATGAATCCTTTCTTATGTGTGCCACAAAATCATAAATCATACATCATTTTATAACCCATGTAATAAAAATGGGATTCTTAAACAACATGACATCATAAAACCATTCATATAAGATAAAGGAATTCATAAACATAATTCCATCACAACATAGTCAAATCAATGTAAAAATATGGATAGAAACAGAACCCTTTATTGTCTTATATGGAAAATAATTTTGATAAAACACTTGAATTGAATTCTTGAGGAAAATATCCTTTCTTCTTCAAAATCAATTTCTTTTCACAAAAACATCATGCAATTTTAAAAGAAAGAGATTTTATTGAAAATAGTCATGAAATATTTTAGAGGAAGCTTCATGAAAATAAGGCTTTATAAAACAGTATAAATCCGTTTGTGCCGTATAAGTTAAAAAAAAACATTCTTCGTACTTTTGTCGGAAAAGTCAAAAAGTACCTTGTACGGAAAAAACGACAAAAGATTACTTTCATATTATTTACTAAAAACTCACCTAAGGGTAAAATTGGATTTAAACTATTGCAAGTGGATGGAAACAATATTACATATTGAGGGAACATGGATGTGGATGATAAAATACACCCCAGTAAATACTTACGAATAAACAATCTCGGATAAAAATGAGATTGTGATATTTCCCTTACCTTAGGTCCGACTTGCTTTGTAAGTGTCCGAACCTCCTGTATAATGATTTAAATCATGTTATTGACTTATTACAGAATCATATTCATTGTTATGATATCATATATTGTTCACTTATGACATTATATTACCCGTTCTTTTGTAAATTCCATGTTAAAGAAGCGTTTTGGGTAAAATCGTTTCATTTATCGTAGGTGTTTTGACTTGTTGTTATTGACATCATTATTACTTATATCATGATTTACTTACTTCCAGAATATAAAATATGATTTATATATCATATATATTCAGTATATATATATATATAATAGATAGATAAATAAAATGAAAAACACCGTTCATGGAGACGGTAGTCCGTACGTACGCATGAACGCTGTTTTCCTTTCCTTATTGTCTTGAAATGGAAGTAAGTAGATGACATACATATGTATATATATACATAAATCCAGTAGCTTTATAATGTCATATATTTCATTATTATTTCTTATATATATATTATAATCATTCTTAAATGGTTAACATGGAGAATGAATCTCATCGCGTCGTGGAGACGGTAGTCCGTACGTACGCACGAGCGATGATATCATTTCTATAAATATTGAATTGAATTAGAGTGGATTATACAATATATCAGAATCAATATGATGTTGTAATAACTATGTATAGTTATTCTTTACACCATTATACCCATCCATGTAAGGTGGTGGTGGAAAATAGATTACACCACGGCGTGGAGACGGTATTCCGTACGTACGCACGCGCGGTGATTTCTTTTTCCGTAGGATGGATAGATGGTGAAATAGGGTTGTTTCATACTTATAATAACATATCAGTATATGAGTGATACTGATTTTATTACTTCATAATGAAACAACCTAAGAAGAAGAAGTGGAAGAAGAAATAAAGATGAAAGAATTGGTAACGGTAATTACCTCTTCTTTGAAGTGCCTCTTTGAGACCTCTTCTTAGGGCACTAGAATTGGTCTTTGAGGAAGACCAGAACCTCTAGGATGTTGCTAGGGAAGTGGAGAAGAGATTTTGGCAGGGGTTGGCCGAGCTTGAGTGCTCAAATTGGTGTGAGGAGGAGGGGGAGGAGGTGTCCTTTTATAAGGGAGGAGAGAGGTATCTTAGGAATATCTCAAAATATTATTTTATATTAAAGTCAAAATCGGTTTATAATGGTTCCAAAGGGTCTTATTTCGAAGCTAAAGTGGGGATGGGTCGAAATCATATCAACCAATAGAATTTAGACAAGTTTAGGATATTATTTTAACCTTATCAATTAGATTTAACACTAAGTTAAATAATTTAACTTTTACCATGTCTTTTTGTTTTCTTTCACTATATGGTTAATAAACTTACTATAACATGCCAAACGAACCCCAAATTGTTTATTATTAATATATATATCCTTATCTAAGTCATTTGGCCGAACCTTAGATTTTTAGGAATACAATAACAATTAATAATATAATATTTGATTTAAAAACTATTTTGTGTCAATTTTGACACTATTTGATATATGATTTTTGTGAAAGTCATAACAGAATTAAATGTTCGAACCAAGTTGATTAAATCAACATTAATATATCATAGTAACCTAGAAAATTAGTGTAATTCATAAAAATTTTCAAATTACATTTATTTTTGTGTTTATAACATCAATTATGTCAATATTTCATTAATAAGATAATTAGTGCATCATCGTTGTGTCATAAATAAATTAAATTATTTTATGTCTAAAAATTACAAATAAAATATCATCATGTAGGAAATCTTTTTAGCTTTCTAATGAATATTTAAAATCTAATTTATCTTATGTATAACCCCATATTAAAAATGATTTACTTATTAAACTTTGATTTTAACTATTTTAACCCTTCTTTAAATAAATTAATAATAAATGTCCTAATCTAATCCAAGTGGGCCTAAATGGTCATATTTTATTCCTAAGTATGTTTTTGGTCGAATTACACTTGTCCAATAGAATTAGGACATGTGTTAGGGTAATATTAATATCATATTTACCCTTAGTTACCCTATTTACTATTAACCGGGGTAAAAAAAGTAAAAAGTTACTATTCACCAAAAATTATTTTCATCTCATTGAACCACATTTTAGTCCTTGATATTAACCGTGTCTCTCGGATTTTCGAAATTCCATTCACAGAAGAGGTAAAATTAAGTTTTATGCAAAATTCAGTTTTTAACCTACCACTTAGTAGTTTCACTATTCATCAAAAATTGATGTTTTTCAGAACAATGCCAAAATTTCATCCCAAGCTATATTTCATATTCCGAATTCAAAAATGAAGTCTATTTTACCAAATTCATAACATAAAAGTTGCATTAATTAATTTTATAATTAAATCCCGCTGTTAAAACAAATAGCGTGTTTTTTAAGAAACAATATCTATCAAAAGATTGACACTTGTTTATGTCTAGTTTAAATGTGAAATTACATCCAATGACCAACATTGTATTAAATTGTAAAAATATATTCTAAATATACTTTAAAACCACTCAAATTAATGATTTATCACTATTAATTATTTCGATTAAAAAAGTTGTTTTTAATTATAATTTAGTAATTTTCACTATTCATCAAAATATGAAAGTTATCCGAAAATCACCAAAATTTCAACCTAAGCTAATTTCGATATTCCGAATCCAAAAATGAAGTTCATTTTGAAAAATAAGATTTATAGAATTTTAAAAAGTGGTTATTACTATTCATAACGGGTAGTTTTAATAATATTTTAATAGCATATCGTTGTTTAGTGAAACTCGGTATTGCGTATTACACACGCTATCGAGGAAGGTCACGATTGCGTGTAATGCAAGGCAAGTCAAGGATGCGTGTTGTGCAAGCTCCTTTTGGTGTAGCGTACAACACAAGACATTAGTGAAATAAAAAAGAATATTTTTCATAAAATCTCGGGCTGTTACAGTGGTCCTCCTAGCTGTGACCAAAGTCGAGGACACATGCGCAAAGCATGTCCTCGAGAGTCTGAATGGTCCTCTCCGTCTGACCATCTGTCTGAGGGTGAAAGGAGGTGCTCAGACGTAACCGCATCCCGAACGCCTCCTGAAACCCCTTCCAAAGCCGGGAAGTAAAGTGAGCGTCCCGATCGGAGACAATAGTCAATGGCACACTGTGAAACCGTACAATCTCCTGAACCTAGAGACGCCCCAAGCTCTCCACTGAGCCCTACTCTCTGATGGGTAAGAAGTGTGCCGACTTGGTGAGTCGGTCAACAATCACCCAAATGGAGTCGTGACCTCTGGAAGTGCGTGGAAGTCCAGTCACGAAGTCCATAGATATCCCGTCCCACTTCCACTCCGGGAACTCCAAGGGTTGTACCAAGCCTGCTGGAACCTGGTGCTTTGCCTTCACCTGCTTGCAGGTGAGCCACCGTGAAACGAACTCTGCCACAACCTTCTTCATGCCCGGCCACCAGTGCTGTAATCTGAGATCCTGGTACATCTTTGCCACTCCAGGATGTACCGCCAAAGGAGAAGTGTAAAACTCTCTCAGCACCTCCTCTCGTAAAGTGACTGGTACCAAGGTACGTCCTCTGAAAAGGATGTCGTGCTCTGCTCCAAAGGAGAAGCTATTAGGTGCCTGTCCCGATGATATTTGTGCACGCCACGTCTCACAGTCAGCATCCTCACGCTGTGCCTCTCTGACCTGCTGCAGTAGTGGAGGAGTGACTGTGAGAGACTGAAGGAAGGATGCTCCATCCCTATCCACGAAGGATATCTGCAAAGCGGCCAGCTGCTCTGTCGCCTCCTCAAGTAGCTGGATGCCCGTCCTCCCGCTGAGGGCATCGGCTACCACGTTCCCCTTCCCAGGAGTATATACTATCTCAAAGTCATAGTCCTGGAGGAACTCGAGCCATCGTCATTGTATCAGGTTCAGGTCCTTCTACGAGAAGATGTACCTGAGACTCTGGTGGTCAGAAAAGACTGTAAAGCGCTCGCCCATCAGATAGTGCCGCCATGTCTTCAGAGCGAAGACCACTGCTGCTAACTCCAGGTCATGGGTAGCGTAGTTCTGTTCATGCGGCCTCAACCGACGTGATCCATAGGCAATCACGGCCCGCTCCTGCATCAGGACACACCCGAGTCCGGTCCCTAATGCATCGCAGTAGACTACGTATCCAACTCCCTCCTCAGGAAACCTCAAGATGGTGCGCTGGTCAATCTCTGCCTCAGCTCCTGAAAGCTCTGCTAACATCTGTCTGACCACACAAAGGGTTTCCCCTTCTTCGTCAAAGCTGAGAGTGGCGCCGAAACTCTAGAGAAGTCCGGCATGAATCTCCGATAGTATCCGGCTATGCCCAAGAAATTCCGCACCTCCGTCACGCTCCTGGGTGGCTCCCAATCTAGAACTGCCTCGATCTTCACGGGATCCACTGCAACTCCTGCCTCCGAAATGATGTGACCCAAGAAGTGGACCTCACGTAAATAGAACTGGCACTTCGAGAGCTTGCCATAAATCTGGTGCTCTTGGAGTGTGTCTAGCACAACCCGCAAGTGGTAGGCGTGCTCCTCCTCGGTGGTCGAGTACACCAAAATGTCGTCGATGAAGACCACGACAAATCGATCGAGGTACGGCTGGAAGATCCTGTTCATGAGACTCATGAACACTGATGGAGCATTGGTTACACCGAAAGGCATAACCAAGAACTCATAGTGGCCATACCGACCCCTAAAGGCCGTCTTCTGCACGTCCTCGTCTCGAACTCTGAGCTGATGATAGCCTGACCTGAGGTCTATCTTCGAGAACCACCGTGCTCCCTTGAGATGATCGAAGAGGTCATCAATCCTTGGTAGCGGATACTTGTTCCTCACTGTCACCTGGTTTAGGTGACAATATTCGACCCACAGTCGCAAGCTCCCATCCACCTTCTTGGCGAACAAAATCGGGGAAGCCCAGGGTGAAACACTGGGTCGGATGAACCCCTTGCCCTGCAAGTCCTCCAACTGTACCCGTAGCTCTCGAAGCTCGGCGGGGGCCATCCGATATGCTTGAGTGGATATCGGGGCTATCATGGGGTATAAGACAATATAAAAGTCTACCTCTCTGTGAGGAGGTATCCCTGGAACGTCATCGGGAAAGACGTCCGCATACTGATCCACCACTGCAGGAAAACTAGGACTCCGCACGTCAACTGCTCCAAGGATGAGGCTAGCCAACTGATGAGTGATGGGCTTCCCTCTCCTCTGCGTGAGTCCATCCTGTGCTGCAAAGGCTCCCTTCTCGCCGGTGAAGGTGAACCTTCTCCCGTCGGTGCGTACACATCGCACCTTGCTCCTAATGCAGTCATTCTGTGCATGGACCGTAGATAACCAATCCATGCCCAAGATGACGTCGTAAGGCCTCGACGCCGCTACAAGAAGATCCCAGCCGAAGCTCTCGCCTCCTAGAGTAAGATCACACTGCCGGCACCAGTGCGTAATCATCGAGTCTGCTCCCGTAGGAGTCTCTAGCCTTAAGGATCGAGCCAACGGCTCTACTGCCTGGAGCACCGTGGTCGTAGGCCTCTACTGCCTGGAGCTGTGCCTGTCTCTGCCCGCCAGCTCCCTGTGGTCGGGGCGGACCTCCTGGTGGTGGTGGTGGTAGAGCCTCAAAGCGTCTCCCACCACCTGCTGCTCGGCCAGCTCCTCTGCCTCGTCTGCCTCCTCCCTGCGGACCGCCACGGTCGACCCTCTGCCTCTTCCTGGGTGTACCCTCCACCGTTTGCTTCTCCTCGGTACGGCGGGTCGGGAAGTCACGAGCCATGTGACCCTACCTGCCGCACGAGTAGCACTGCCTGCCTCTCGAAAGCTTGGCTCTGAGCTGTGTGCCCCGCACTGCTGAGCCAGTGTCCCGAGGTTGTCTGCTGGAAGGTATGGTCTTCCTGGAACCCTGAGTCATCCGTCGGCTACCAGCTGCCGAAGACTCTGCTACCTGCCGCCCTGCGGTAGGTCTCGCTGTGGACTCATCCAGAAAGCTCTCGATCAGAAGGGCTTGCTCTAGCACTCCTGCTTGGGTCGGGATGCTGAGGGAGATCAGCGATGCCCAGATCTCATGTCTCAATCCCTGCTCGAAGGTTCGGGCCCGGAAGAAGGGGTCCCGTATCATGTCGGTCGAGTAGCGAGAAAGATCGGTGAACCTCGCCGCGTACTGGGCGACCGTTAAGCTGCCCTGCCACAGCTGAAGAAGCTCCTGAATGTGCACCGCACAGAGGGTGGTCGGGAAGTACTTTGAGCGGAAGAGGCTCTCGAAGTCCGTATAGATGAGAGAGGCCTCATCGTGCACCTGGAGCAACAGCCTCCACCATCGTCCCACTGCTGCGTGCAGTAGGCTCGCCGCGAGGATCACCATGTTGTCTGCTGGTGTCCTCACTAGTCTGAAAACTCGAACGACCGCCTCCAGCCAGTCCTCAGCTGCCTGGGGGTCCGTCTCCCCATGGAACCTGGGTGGTCTCTGGCGCTGGAACTCGTGTAGAGCTCTGAGGCGTCGCACATCGTCAGCGGTCAGCGCTGGAAGCATCGGGGGTTCGGCGGGTAAAGGTACCACCGGTGCCTCTACTGTCAACGGGCCCTGTTCCGAGGCCTCGTCGCTCGACGGGCTGTCGTCGCACTCTACTCTCGGAACCCTAGCTGGATACTATCGTCGGGCCATCCTAAAAAGGAAACAAGTGCACCACAGTCAGAACAATATACCTAGTGAGCTGACACAAGTAATCACAAAGAAAACTTGAAACACACATGCAATCAATGTTTTCGTGCATTAAGTCGGAAATCAGAAGTCAGGGTCTTGGTGTACGGATACGTCGGCCGCCGCACCAACACTGGACTCCCTGGACTGATAACCACACTCAATATGCTAAACACTATTGCTTCACATAGAAGAAAGATCAGAGTCTGCGGTAGAACCGACCACCTCTGATACCAATTTGTCACGACCCGTCCTCGGGTCCCGTGCCGTGACTACCCCAAGCCCGCCTTCCATAGGCCAGGGGCTGGAGACTAGCACCAAGGCTTAAATCCCAGTAAAAAGGGAAGGCATTGCCTTTGAAAAGTAAACAAGCACCACAGAGTAAGAAAGCAGAAAAGTAAACACTAAGTAAAAACTGTACAAGCTGTGCTGAAAGTAAAAGGATCCCGAAATACAAGCCCAACTGTAAAGTACAACTAAAAGGAAAAACAACAACTGAAAGGAAAAGCTGCAGCATCGAGCCATCCTCTGGAAGTCCCACCTGAAGGGTGGGTACAGATAGCCTACACTGCTCCTCGGGCCCACCTGACCGCTCCGAGTATGTCCCGCCCAATGGTCCAGCTCTAGGTACTCTCCTGCTCCGCACGCCTCCACCACGATCAGCGCTGTCCGTCATCTGCAACCAACACAACGTAGTGCAGGCATAACTCGTGCAGGGGTGAGTATAAGCTACTCAGTAGGGACCCCGAGACCCCCGAAGGTCTCCCGAAATCCACAAAGGATAATCCACAAGGAAAGATACAATCACAAAGTAACATCTGACATGGCTTAGGTATATGCCGATACATATACCTAAGTCATCAATTCCCGTTTGGCTCCAACGTCCGAGCCCAAGCACAACCCAGTCCACACAGGAAAACAAACGTAAACCCACACAGGATAGCACAACACAATCCACAAAGGAGAGTAAATAGTAATCCACATAGGATAGATCAACACAATCCACAAAGGAGAGTAAACAGTAAATCCACACAGGATAGCTCAACACAATCCACAAAGGAGAGTAACTCAAGATTCAGCTCACACAGGTATACTTCTTCGGATGACGATAAAGATGATCATTGATCCATCTAAGTCGTCGGACCCACAAAGGATCGATAGGTAACTAACCCCCGCAAAGACCCACACAGGATCGGGCCCACACAGGACCTGTAGGCGCTGGCTCACACAGAACTGCTGAGCGCTGACCCACACAGGATCGAGCCCACACAGGACCTGTAGCACTGATCCACGTAGGATCGCCGAGTGCAGTAGTCGTCGCAGTCCACTGAGGATCTCTGCACAGTCGTCGGCACAGTCCACTGAGGATCTCTGCACGGTCGTCGCCGCAGTCCACTGAGGATCTCTGCACGGTCGTTGCTGTCGAAGTAGCAGTCGCAGCCAGCACTAGGGTTCCTGCACACAGCAAGCTCGTTCGGGAGGGTCCGCTCCACGAGCCGAGAGGCTGATACATCAACTGGCACAAGGTCCGAAGATGATGTATCCAAAAGTTCTGTATCATCAACATGAACTCAACGTCGCAAACGGCGCGTCAATCGGACGCCCGGTCTTAGAGTTATTGGCTTTTTCGTCCCAAGGGCCCGGTTGGTTTTTAAGGAAAAACCAACCCGACCGTACTCCACCTGCGTCCAAACCTATTGCGGAGTATTCCAAAAGATCTGTCTCACAAAGTGGAAAACAACGAAGTTGACGACACGTCAATCGGACGTCCGTAGCTCAAGATATGAGCGTTTCCGCTCCGAAGGCCCGGTTGGTTTCGTGTACGAACCAACCCGGACGAACTCAAAGTGTTCCGAAACCTAGAGTGCGATATACCGAAACGACTGTCTCGATCCAAGGATCGTGTTTCCACTAACGGCGTGGCGTTTGGAGGAACGTAGCTCATGTTACGAGCATTTAACCGAAAATAGTCCTTAGACTGGGGGTCCGGGCCCGGGCCGAGCTGGCCCGACCCCCCCCCCCCCCCTTGGGTTGGCCGAACCGGGTCGACCCGGTCCGACCCGGTCCGGCCCAGCCAGGGCGCGGCCCGGCCGGTCCGGCCCAGCCAGGGCGCGGCCCGGCCGGTCGGACCGGCCTGGCTCGGCCAGCCCGGCTCGGCTCGGCCGAGCGACGCGGGGGGGAGCCGCCACCCCCGTGTGACACCCCCGCGGCACCCGTGGGGTGTCGCCCTGGACAGCAGAGCGACGCGGGGTGGAGACGCCGCCCCCGCGTGACAACCTCGTGGCACCCGCGGGGTGTCGCTCGGACAACCGGACGCGACTTCAGCCGCATCCCGCGCGCGCCAGACCCGCGCAGCCGCGTGTTCGCGAGTGCCGCCGCCGCGGCTTCTGCCGCAGCGGCCTTGTCCGGCGGCGCGCCGGCGGCTTCCGCGGGCCACCGGAGTCGATCCGGTGGTCCGATTCTGTTCCCGTCTACGCCGCTGCTCCTCCCGGGACTTTCTCTTCACTGCGGAACCATCACATTTCCGTTGCGGCACGTTCCGTCGTCGCCCGTAAAATCCGCACAATAACGAAGAACGGCGGAGGGTTGTCGGGCCGGGTTTGTTTGGCCCGGACCCTCTGTGGTAGTGATAAACAACGGGAGGAACAATATTCAACATATGAATACATATCCGAAAACAATTTTTTTTAATGAAATAAAAATTGTTTATGAATCGGGTTCTTCATTCTTGAACGGAAACAACACGGAAAAAGGAAAAGTTCACAACAACCCCAACCTCACAGTCGTCTTCGTACGCACGTGTTCTTCGCGGAATTGCTCATCGCGGAAGGAGGGAATCGTCGCGTCGTCACGGAAGGGCGTCGCGTCGTCACGGAATCCGGCGTTGAGTCGGCGAACTCAACAGACCAAAAAACAACAGATTTAATTTAATTATATAAAATTAAATCCGTGTTAAAGAAAAACAAAAGGGAGATTTAAGAGAATCTCGAAGTCTCTTACCTCAAACAGCTGATCAAAGATTCTTTGCGGAGGAAGAGACGTCGCAGAAGAACGTTACAGCAAGGGAACGTCGGCGTCGCAGAAAAGGGCGTCGCGTCGTCAACTTCCGCGGGTTCGACGTTCTTCGTCGGAGGCCGGCATTCTTCACGTTCTTCGCGTTCTTCGCGTTCTTCGCGAAGGAGGATGAAGGCTCTGACAAAACCTCTCAAACATTAATCCTCAAAAAAGACTTGTTTTTCTTATTTTATTTATACGCCAACAAACGAAAAAAGGTAAGTAACGACCCATCAATTTGTTGAATTAATTCAACGAAAGAAACCGCCCATTTAATTTACGAAATAAACCACCCAATTAAATGGTGCGTTAAGGATTTAAGAAAACGCATTAGTTGACTTTCATAAAGACGGGTTTTCGCGGGTGCGTTACTTAGCGGAAAGAAACGGCGGGGCTCGTGCGGGCCCCACCTCACAAATATCCTACCAAGGGGGTAGGATATTTCTGGATAGCACCCTATCCGTTTCAACCCAGTTTAAGCCCCTTTTAAGTGGATTCAAGTGGCTTCCAAGTGGCTTAAGTGAAATAAAATAAAGTTGTCGCAAAATTATTTTATTTCTTAACTTTAAGCCCAAAAAATTAAAAGCCACACCCGAGAAAACGCAACTCCGGAAGAGGCGTTTCTAAGCAAATACCGGCGCTGCGATTTCATCGATTCCCTCATAATTCGATTCCGGGCACTGGTTCAAAAGTTAGAAAAACCCACTCGTCCGTTCACTGAATGTACCCGAGCCAAACTTCAGAAAATGATTCCGGGCACACCGGGCCTCGGAATCAGGTGCCGTCAGAAACTGCGTTCTTGTAAAGTTCCAAAGAAAATTAAGAAAAGAAAATTTCCTTGAAATTTACGGGTCTTTACAAATTATTTATGGTTGGATAAAAAAGGGAAAACTATGATGGCCAACTTTTATGAAGAATAAATTATCGCAACACTTAAATATCATCATAATTTTAGTTTCTTAGGGAATCGATGATTCTGACCAGTGGATCATCAATAAGGGAAGAATCTCTAGAGGATTCATAATAATATTGAAACTAGAAACCACCTCATTGTATTCCATTATCATATGTTGTTAATGAAATGGATTATTTTAGTTCTTTATTATGGAAAGATCAGATGAAATCTAAAAATGGGAAGAAAATTAACACTAAAGCCACTTATAATTAGAAAAAGAAAAGTATATATTTTTTAGTTTTAAAATTGGTCTACCAATTTATTATTTCATTTTTTAGATGAAATTAATATTGAGAATAATATATATGAAATTTATATTTCAACTATTCCAAATATCAAGGGGAAGATGAAATATGATTTACGATCTCTCTAGGACTTGTTGGATTGGGGTATTCGACTAAAACTACATCCTGCATTTATCAGTGAAAATAAATGTAAATTGACTTGTTCTTTTTTATGTGATGAAATATTAAGTGAAAAATAATTTTCTACATGTATTAGAGAATATCAAGGTTCTTGATGGGTATTATAGTAACATATATAAACAATTCAACAGAAGGGAGTTGGAATTAAAATCTCTAAAATACCAGGGTTATCACATCTTTCTTCATGAATTGATTCCAATAATAATACAACATTTACCATCCAATAATTTAAGGGTGAATATGATACTATTTTTTCATTTTTATAGAGACCTTTTGTAATTACCTGATCCAAGTTACCCAGATTTTGTGCATTATTTTAATACATTGGCATTATTATAAGGAATCATGTCCTGAAGGACTGATCAATTTAATAGTATTAGAAAATAGATTACATAAATGAAATTTATATTAAAATATCTAGCATAAAACACAACGTAAACAGTCCTTTGATAATTCCATTATTCCTCTATCTTAACCCTACATATCAATCATAATACACTTGTAACACCATGAGATTTTATGAAAAATATTGTTTTTAATTTTATTGATGTCTTGTGTTGTACGCTACAACAAAGGAGTCTTACACAACACGAAACCCTAACTTTGCTGCATTACACACAATCGAGACCTTCCTCGATAGCGTGTGTTGTACGCAATACCGAGTTTCACTAAACAACGATATGCTATTAAAATATTATTAAAACTAGCCGTTATGAATAGTAATAACCAATTTTTGAAATTTTGTAAATTTCATCTTTCAAAATGGACTTCATTTTTGGATTCGGAATATTGAAATTATATTAGGGTGAAATTTTGGTACTTTTCGGATAACTTTCATTTTCTGATGAATAGTGAAAATTACTAAATTTTAATTAAAAACAACCTTTTTAACCGAAATAATTAATAGTGATAAATTATTAATTTGAGTGGTTTTAAATAATATTTAGAATATATTTTTACAATTTAATACAATGTTGTTCATTGGATGTAATTTCACATTTAAACCAGATATAAACAAGTGTCAATCTTTTGATAGTTATTATCTCTTAAAAACACACTATTTGTTTTGACGACGGGAATTAATTTTTAAATTAGTTAATGTAACTGATATGTTTTGAATTTGAAAAAATAAACATCATTTATGAATCCATAATATCAAATACAGCTTAGGCCTAATTTTTGGTATTTTTCTGGAAACTTTCATTTTTTGATGAATAGTAAAACCACTAAGTGGTAGTTAAAAAACTGAATTTTTTCATAAAACTTAATTTTACCGCTTTTGTGAGTGGAATTTCAAAAATCTGAGAGAAACGGTTTATGTCACTAAGTAAAATGTGGTTCAATGAGATGAAAATAATTTTTGGTGAATAGTAACTTTTTACTTTTATTTACCACGGTTAAAAGTAAATAGGGTAGTTAAGGGTAAAAATGACATTATTATTACCCTAAAACATGTCCTAATTCTATTGGATAAGTGTAATTCGACCAAAAACAACCTTAGGAATGAAATATGACCATTTATGCCTACTTGGATTATATTAGGACATTTATTATCAATTTATTTAAAGAAGGGTTAAAATAGTTAAAATCAAAGTTTAATAACTAATGCATTTTTAATATAGGGTTATACATAAGATAAATTCTACTATAAATATTCATTATAAAGATAAAAAGATTTCCTACATAACGGTATTTTATTTGTAATTTTTTGACTTAAAATAATTTAATTTATTTACGATACAATGATGATGCAGTAATTATCATATTAATGAAATATTGACATAATTGATGTTATAAATAACCAAATAAATGTAATTTGAGACTTTTTATGAATTCAAATAACTTTATATGTTAATATGACATGTTGGTATTTATTTAATTAAATTTATTTGAACTATTCATTCTGTTATGATTTTCAAAAAAATCAATTAACAAATAGTGTCAAAATTGACATAAAATAGTTTTTTTAAAAAAATACTATATTATTAATTGGTATTTTATTCCTAAAAATCCAAGGTTTGGCAAAATGACTTATATAAGGTTATATATATTAATAATAAACAACTTGGGGTTATTTTGGCTTGATATAGTAAGTTTATTAACCTTATAGTGTAAGAAAACAAGAAGACGCGGTAAAAGTTAAATTATCTAACTTAAAGTTAAATCTAAATGATAAGGTTAAAATTGATACCTAAACTTGTATAAATTCTATTGGATGAGAGGATTTAGACCCATCCCCACCTTAGCTTCGAAATATATCAATTTTGATCTATTAAAAACTGAATTTGACTTTATAATAAAAAAATAGTTTTAGTTATTCCAAAGGTGCCCCTCTCCTCCCTTATAAAAGGGCACCTCCTCCCTCGCTTCCTCACACCACTTGGAGCCTTGAAGCTCGGAAAAACCCTGCTAATTTCTCTTCTCCACTTCCATAGAAACATCCTATATGTTTTTGTCTTCTTCAAAGACCAATTTTAGTGCCCTAAGAGGAGGTCTCAAAGAGACGCTTCAAAGAAGAGGTAATGTCTGTTACCGATTCTTTCAACTTTATTTCTTCTTCCACTTCTTCTTCTTTAGTTATTTCATTATGAAGTAATAACATCAGTATAAATAATATACTAATATTTTATTATAAGTATGAAACAACCCTATTTAACCATCTATCCATCCTACGGAAAATGAAATCACTGCGCGTGCGTACGTACAGAATACCGTCTCCACGCCGTGGTGTAATCTATTTTCCGCCACCACTACACATGGATGGGTATAATGGTGTAAATAAATAAATATATATGGTTATTGTAAAGTGATATTGATTCTTTAACATTATACATACACTTAAATACAATTCCACGATCATGGGAATGATATTATCGCTCGTGCGTACGTACGGACTACCGTCTCCACGACGCGATGAGATTCACTCTCCATGTTAACCATTCAAGAATGATTATAAAGTATATATAATGAATAATAATGAAATATATGACATAATGAAGCTAATGGATTTATATATACATATACATATATATATAAATATATATATATATTTCATCTACTTAATTCCATTCAATTCAATAAGGAAATGAAAACAGCGTTCATGCGTACGTGCGGACTACCGTCTCCATGAACGATGTATTTCATTCCTTTTATCAATCTATAATATATATGTATATAATGAATATATATTATATATAAATCATTTGTTACATTCTGGAATTATTTAAATCAGGATATAAGTAATAATATCAAGAACGACGAGTCGAAACACATATGATAAATGAAATGATTTTACCCAAAATGCTCTTTAAGATGGAATTTACAAAAGAACGGGTAATATAAAGTCATAAGTGAACCATATATGATATTACAACAATGAATATGATTCTGTAATAAGTCAAAGACATTATTTAAATCATTATACAGGAGGTTCGAATACATACGAAGCATATCAGACATAAGGTAAGGGATAACTATTCCAATCTCGTTCTTATCCGAGATTGTTATTCATAAGTATTTAATGGGGTTATTGTTTTCATCCACGCCCATGTTTTAGAAAAATGTTTTCATATATTTTTAAAGTCCTTTTTACCCATTTTTTTAATTTACCACATGTTATTAATGGAATCTTACTTTTGTTTACCACACATGGAACTTTTTGACTTTTCCGACAAAAGTACGAGAAGAATGTTATTTTTAACTTATACGGCGTGAACAGATTTTTAGGGTTTCATAACACCTAATTTTATTGAAGATTACTCTAAAAGATTTTATGAATATTTTCATCAAAATACATTTCTTTTAAAATTTCATGGAATTTTGTGAAAAGAAAATCATTTTGAAGAAGAAAGGATATTTTCCTCAAGAATTCATTTCAAGTGTTTTATCAAAACCAATTTTCCATCTAAGATGACATTATTTTATATGTGTATATTTCAAGTATAATGTCTCTATGATTTACATGGTTTCAATCTTCTTATTATGAAATGATATGCATTTATTTTATATGTATTATGTGATGATGGGATGATGTTTTTGAAACCCATTTCATTCGTTGGGTTATTATGAATGATGTTTGTTTATTTTGTGGCACAAGTAAGAATGATTTCATTATGAGATGGGTGAGACCTATTTCTCCCTCCAATTCATTGGGTAAAAGTTTATATCTCATGAGATAGACATGGATGGAATGGTAATTTAATCCGGTTCAGTGTTACAGGACTGAAACGAGGAGTGAACTCGATTCAGAAAGGGATTTTTTCCACTAAGATGGTCTTGGAAGCAATGCCTTGGCTACTATGGAAATCATGACATGTGCTGAATGGTTTCCAAAATTACATTATTATTCCCCATTTTATCATGGTTGATGTTCTATTATGATATATGCCTTACGTACTTCCACGATTTATGTCTTTGCCCAAGATTTTGATGTTTAAATTTCATGTTCAAGTTTTTGCTTCCAAATGTTTATGGATTGTTTTATGTTATCTATGTTTGCCCTTACTGAGCATTTGAGCTCACCCTTTTTATGTTTTATTTTCCCCAAGAAGTAAAGAAAGGATTTAGGTAAGGAAACAAAAAGGGGAAGATCATTATGGGAGTTGTTGAAGATCTTTCACCACGATTAGATGATTTTATTCTGAGTTTCCAAAGACACTAAACTATTACGGTCCTTGTGTGTCTATTTTTGTTATGTTTTAAGTATTCCGCAAAAGTAATGTATTGTCCATGTACGTCAAGCTTCGGGTCTCTAAAACACTACTTCGCATCCTGGAAAAAATAAAACATAAGAATGGGGCGAGCTCAGATGCTCAGAAAGGATAACAATATAGTGGAAACTATCATAAATAAGAATAAACATTTAAGGCAATGTATAAGACTAAAAAAATCATTTTAGACTTAAAATTCAGCATAATATGGAAAAGATAAATAAAATAATTTTATTTACTTATTAATATGTATATTTTACTACTTGAATAATCATGATACCTCCTGATGCATCGAGAAGCTATAGTGGGCTCCACCCGTTACAATATGGAAGATTGTAACAACTCATTCAATACAATATGGAAGATTGTATTATAATAAATAAACTTCAATCAATAATAATATCTAGTAAAGAATGTTGACAAATTTTAAAATGATCAGTAAAACTCTTTGAGAGAAATATACCATTTTTTGAAATCTTATAAAAGTATTGCATTTATAAAGGTAGTCATTTAAAAGATATTTTTGAATAAAAATTCCCCGTACCACTTTGATACTTTTGAAAGGAATTAACATTTTAAAACAATCATATCCTTATAAATAAATTAATAAAATAATTTTTAAAACATGGACATTAATTAAAAATATTTAGAAAAATAAATCATTGAAAAATTTAAAATGCTGATCTTGATAAAGAGTTTCTTCCACAAAACCTTAAAATATTCATTTTGAAAACATTTTTATGAATCATGGACATGAATGATAAAAATTTCCCAGTAAATAATTACACATAAACAATCTTGGATAATAATGATATTGAAGAATTAACCATCACCTTGTAATTTCCTTTAGTCGAGGGTATGTTTAACCTCCTGTATAATTACCATATTATGTTATTAAATTACACCAAAACCATATTAATATTCATGAAATCATATATGATTCATTTATTACTTTATACTACCGTTTTAATAATAATTTCCATGTTAAAGTAACATTTCGGATAATAATCGATTTCTTTATTGTATGTGTTTTAGCATGTAACTCTTGATCATATCCCATAGATCATGATTTACATACATACAGAATATGAAACATGATTTATATATTATATATATTCTGACTATTAATATGTATAATAGATAGATATATGAAATGGAAACACCGTTCAAGGAGATAATAGTCTGTATGTACGCATGAACGTTGTTTCCATTTTCTTGTCATATAGTATGGAAGTATATAAAAAACATATATTTATCTATGTAAATATATTTTATTTAATTTGAGATGTTATTTTATATACCTCATAATTAATCAATATATTTTTTTTATAAAAATTCTTGAAGGGTGATCATTGAAGATGAATCTCATCGCGTTGTGGAGAAGGTAAGCTGTACATACACACGAGCGATTATATCATTCTATTGAAGGTGAAATGGTGTTTAATTGGATGTTATATTACATATACAGAATCATTGACATGTTATATTCACTATTTAAATTAATTATACTCGTTATTATACCCATCCAAATAAGGTAGAGTTGAATAAAAAACTACACCACGATGTGGAGGCGGTAAGCCGTACATACACATGTATGGTGACTTTTTCAATCATAGGATGGATAGAATAATGAATATCATTGTATAATACTTATAATAGCATCACAGTATGTATAGGGTACTGGATTTGTTATTTTGGCATGGAAACAACAAAGAAATAGGAAGTGAAAGAAGAAAAGAACCTTGAAAGAGGTGATGAAATAATTACCCCTTCTTCGAATGTTTCCTTTTGATTTGATCAAAAGGGATCCATAGGTCAAATTTATAATCAAATTAAGGCCTCTAGGTTTAATTGAGGATAGTTGGGAGAATATTTTATTAGGATTTGGCCGAGCCAAATGGCTTTGGAGGTGTGATATTAAGAGAACGGGAAGTACCCTTTTATAAAAGAGGTGAGAGTCACTTTAAGAAAAGCTTGAAATATTATTTTATTATAAAATAATTTTCATTTTATAATGGCTAAAAATGGATTTATATCTAGGATAAGGTTGGTATGGGTAGAAATATACTTCTAAATGAGGTTTTATAGAATCTTAGGTCACCATATTAACATTATGTTTTAGATTTAACCCTTAGTTAAATAGTTTAACTTTTACCATGTGTTCGTGTATTATTATAATACATGGTTAAAAACATAATATAAATATCAATATAACCTATTTTGGTTAATTAAAAACATATATATCATTATATAAGTCCTTTTTAGGAATATTATATCATTTAATAATATCGTATTTGTTTTAGAAGCTCATTTGTGTCAATTTTGACACTATTTAGTAATTGATTTTTTTAAAGTAATTACAACTTTATTACTTAGAAAAGAATACATTGAACCATCCCAAAAATGTCATATTCACGTAGAAAATTAGTGGATGGCTTCAAAAGTTTCAATTTACATTTATTTTAATATTTATAATATCAATTATTTTAATATTTCCTTAAGAATGTAATTACTGCATCATCATTGTGTCATAAATAAATTTAATTATTTGATGTATAAAAATTATAAATAAAACACCATGATTTAGGAAATATTTTTATATTTCTAATGTATATTTATAGTCTAATTTATCTTATTTTAACCCTATAATAATTTTTTTTATTTAGTAAACTTCGAATTGAACAGTTTTAACTCTTCTTTAAATAAAATATAATAAATGTCCTAATCTAACCCAAATGGATCAAAATGATATTATTTTTGTTCTAAGGTTTATTTTTTTATTAAAAAATTTGTCCAATAGAATTAGGACATGTTTTGGCGTAATTGTAATATTATTTTTACCTTTAATTGCCTTATTTAATTTAAACCATGGTAAATAAAATTCAAAAGTTATTATTCACCAAATACTACTTTCATTCTATTGAACCAAATTTTAAATACTGATATCAACCATTTCTCTTGGATTTTTAATATTCAATTCACAGAAGCGGTAAAATTTTGTTTTATGAAAATTTGTAAATGTGCCTAGAAGGTGGGTAAAAGATGTTAAAAAAGTTCAATAAAATTTTATATGTCAAATATTATTATAAAATGGCTTCAATGAATTAAATTGGACTAATATATGTATAATGTATCTATTTTGACTTTAATAATTTTTTTAATTAAATACAATTATTTAAAAGAAAATTTTGGTTTTTATCTATAACGTAGTGTTTTTCACTATTCAAAAAAAATTGAATGTTTTCATAAAAATACCAAAAATTCACCCAAATATATTTTTGATATAAAAAATTTAAAAATTATGTCTATTTTACCAAATTCAAAACCTAGAATTTGTATTAATTAATTTAGAATTAATTCTCATTGTCAATACTAGAAAGCGAGTTTTTAAGAAGAAAAAAGTATCAAAAGATTGACAGTGTAAATGTCCAATTTAAAGGTAAATTTTTTTACAATGAACTAAATTATATTAAATGATAAAAATATAATCATATTATACTTTAAAACCACTCAAAGGAATAATTTAACACTTTAAATTATTTCGATTAAAAAAGTTGTTTTCAATTAAAATTTAGTATTTTTTATTATTCATTAAAATATGAAAGTTATCAGAAATGTACCAAAAATTTATCCGTACTAAAATTTTAGGTCTCAATTTTAAAGAAGAATTTAATTTCATTAAATTGAATATATAAAAGTGTCAAATATTTTATTTTAAAAAGTTCTCCATTAAATGGAAGTAAAATTTCATTTTTAAAAAGTACTACTTTTTTCTAAAAAAATGAATTTGTTCTTATATTATGTATAATAAAAACATAGTATGGATTTTAAAATTATATGGGGTATATAAAATTCAAAATGCAGTAAATACTATTCATAATCGCTTTTTGAACGACTATTTTGGTAAGTCGTGGTGCGCTCGAACTCAGTGTTGCGTGTAGAGTAAGTTATTGAATTATTTTAAAGAGATAGCATACTATGAAATCTTGGGGTGTTACACCTTTTTTCTAAAAGGTTATCAATGTGTTTCTTAATAAAAATGTCATAATATGTGCCCTTAATTTTTTGTGAGTTGGAATTTCATTTACTCTATCATTTTTACTTACATGATACATTTAATGGTTTATATTCCAAATAAAATGATTCTTGGGGGAACTGTTTCATTTTGATGGATGTATTCTACCGAAAGAAACATGTGCATAATGAAATCTTATGTATGAAACAAGAATCATTCTGATGGTTCCATTGTGATTGGTTATTTGTCTCAAGAATGTGTTGATTTTTATTCAATGTATTTTTAATGTCATGGGAACAATAAATAAGTAACCAATGATGAATGATGATGAGAATTATGGGGAAATTTATCCCTCATTTCCAATTCTTCCCCAATCTAAAAGAATTACTAGGTCATATACATTGGCTACATTGAGCCTTAAAGAGTGGGCCATGGAACATCACATAGTCTTATTAAACTATTGTTTTTTGATGACCATATCAGTTAAGTTATTTGAATATTTATATTTTATCTCATACTCTATCATTTCACATATACCTTCAATTTTTATTATCATTTTATGACAGTAACATAAAAAAATTGTGAGTAGTGTTCATCGATATTTGCCTTTGAGAAGGAGAGATGCTTTTCATAACAAAGAGTTTCCTGTTTGGTTGAAATCGAAGGTATAAACATTACAATAATTAACTTCAAATTTAGATTTTATTTTCACTGAATTGTTCAAATATTTTTTAGGTATTGAGTTTACCTATTGACTCCATCTCAAAAGAATTACGAGCATTGGATTTTGGTCCAAGTTCTTTTGTTTTTTCATGAAAATATTTAATAATAAATGGGTATAAGTTTGATACAACTGATATAGAGGTAAAAATCAGAACACAACATGATAGTGTTATGTTAAATTCTAGAACATACTTATATTCTAGTACATCAGATAGGATTCCTTAACATGAAAATTTGTATTATTATAGTCTTGTTGGGAAAATAGTGTTATTGGATTACTACACTCATTATCAAGTCACTATGACGAAATGTAAATAATTTGATTCAATGAAATGACATGGAACATTTATTGTTGACTATGTATTTAGAGTTATTAACATGACTTAATTCATTTCTACCAAGGAACCAATAATTTTGGCATCAACAACCAAACATGTTTTTATATGTAGGATCATCAGAGACCGAATTTCAGTGTTGTTATTGAAGTAATCCTAATAAATATTTTTTCATGATGTAGGGGAAAACATTGAAACCATTAATGCCTCTATTGGTTTTGACCAAAATATTTTATTTGATGACTTAAATTGTCCCATTATGGGAGCTGAGGTTGAATGTGAAGTACTGGTGTGTAATATATAAAAGCAACCATATATGTTCACAGTTCATCCAGTTTACCCTGGCGTGGGTTTCTTATTTTTCTACTTCTATAATTACTTTGATTTAGTTTCATTTTAGAATGATATATTTGTTTTAGTATTGTTTGTTTATTTTTCATTTAATTATATTTATTTTATTTCAAAAAACCATTTATAATTCTTATTAACTTTGATTAACTTTTTCTTTACGTTGCATCGGAAAAAAAGAACAAAGATACTATGACATATTTACATACCTTGGGGAACAGTAAAATTTCTAATAATGAGAGGCTCTAGGTTCTTTAATATCAAAAGAAATAGTATCTATATTTATAAGAATCTAAATTCCCCTTTAATGAAAAAATGACTAAATGGAAAAATGACCATATGGCCAAATGGCCTAATGGAAAAAGTGAGAAAATGAAAAAATGGTCAAATGGGAAATTAAGAAATTGAAAAATGTTTAATTGACTAATTTACCAAATGAAAAAATGGACCAATGGATTGCAAAATGAAAAAATGGAGAAAAATTATCCAAATGGACAATATTAGATTGGCCAGATGGAAAAATGGACCAATGTACATTTTTCCAAATAGAGAAAAAATTATCCAAATGATGAAATGGAAAAATGGACAATTGGGAAAATGGAAAAAAATGTCCAAGTGTCCAAATCAACAACTGTACAAATGAAAAAATGTACAAATGTCCAAATATAAAATTGGCCAAATGGCCAAATGGACAAATAGTCCAATGAAAAGATCTCCAATTTGCCAAATGACTATAAAGAAAAATGGCCAATTGGCCAATTGGGTAATTTTGACAATGAAAAAATGGAAAAATTTACAAATGAAAAAATGTCAAAAAGGCCAAATGTATAATTTTCTAAATAAGAAGATGGAAAATTGTCCAAATGGATAATTTTCCATATGTCCAATAGGTCAAATATCCAAATGGAATAATAAAAAATTGGCCAAATAAGAATTGTACAAATTTTGAATTGTCCAAATGGCTAAATGGAAAATGAAAAAATGTTGAATTTTCCAAATGTCCAAATTTTCAATTGGCCTAATGGAAAATAGGGAAAATTTTAGAATTTCTAAAAATCTAAAAGGTCAAATGGAAAAAATGGAAAAATAAAAAAATGGCCAAATTTACAAATGAAAAAATGTCCAACTAGACTAATAGAAAAATAGAAAAATAGAAAAATGGAAAAATGAAAAAATAACCACTTTTTGAATGGAAAAATAGTTAATTGGAAAAATTTAAATTCTTTCATGTCTTATCAATTTTATATAATTCAATAATGTACTATTATAGTAATCAATGTTATTTTTATCATGACACATTAGGTATCGAAGGACGTGTGATGTCAATGGGGGTCTTACTGGTGGCCTAGCTAATGGTACTGGGGGTGGTGGTAATGGGGTTGGTGGTGGTGGTTGTGATGATGATGATAATTATGATGCTGCTGCTGATGATGGTGGTCCATGAACTAATGCTGGTGATGTCTATAATGGCACTAGTGGTTATGAGGGAGATATTGATCCCATCGATTTTTGATTTTAGGTAGAGACATGTGTAGAATCTAAAACAAATTGATGATGTGGATTGAATATGTATTCTATAGTTTGGTAAATGGTTTAAATACTATTTATAATTTTATGGTTGAATGATAAAAATATAATAAGTGTAAAACATTAAATGTGTACCATGGTTTGTAATTTATTTTATGGTTTTCTAAGAGGTGATGGATAGTCCTACAGATCTCCAATGAGGGTAGAAATCTATAACCACGGTCAAAAAACTGTGGGTGTTGATGAATTTTAGAGATCCATCAATACCCATGGTTTCACACATTATGGATATATACATATTCCCATGTTTTCAAGTGAACAATGGTTATTAAGAAATAGTTAAAGCATATACCTACATTTTCTATAAAAACTATGGGTATAGAACTACCCCCAAGCCTTACGTACCAACGGTTCTATGAACAATGGGTATAGGCTATACCCATGGTTTTCTAGGCTATACCCATGGGTTAGAACTTTGGATATAGGGTAAAATTCCAGTAGTGTTTATCAACACTTTTGAATTAGTGTCAACTATCACACTATATGAATCTTTTTTTATTATCTTTAATTCCCTATTTACATGTTCTTTGTTCTCATAAATCCAATATTTGGGACCTTATCATTTGGATTTATCTTATATATATATTCTAGACTTTGAAATACCCCTTGATATTCCCCGATTCAATGATCTGCCCATGCCTTTAAAATTCATAGAATTTCTATAGAATCATTCCAATTATATACTATCAAACTCTTCACAATGAATTCGATAAATAGATTAATTAATTTCAATTTATAAGTAATAAAGGAACTAATAAATATTGTGGCTACCACATCATGTATTTCTATTACTGATGATTAGAGAATAATGACATTGTTTTAATCAATGAAATCGATCTGAACTATAACTTCCTAGCCAAGATGCCCCAAAATCAGTTCCTTGAGGTAGACCACCACATGAACTCAAGCATGTATTCTCGTATTCCATTGACTATTGACTGGAAAGAACACTATAAAATGGAACTATGATGAGACTATAACCCCATATTAGAGTGCACAACCTGAAGTAAATAACAAAATAACATACAAATAAGAGTATTCATAATGAATAAATAAATTGATACATGCTATAATAAAATGAAAATGAAATGAAGGCCCAACCGACCCTTTCACACATACAACCAACTACCCACTAGGCCAGTTACATAACATACCAAAAAAATAACAAATAAATGGATCTGCAACATCACTAATCCAATCACATCCATTAATCTGATACCACATGATCATTATGGATCAACCAAAAAATACTCAATGATGGACTTATTCCAAACTTTAGTTTGTAATAAACTAGTGAATTGATTGAGTACCAAAGTTGAATAGAGGCCTAAGCATGGTGCAAGTAAAACTGATTAGGCAACCACCAAAGGTGTCTAAATTAAATACCTGTCAGAGAAAACAGTGTATAATGATAAATAGTATAATAAATAAATAGTATAATAAATAAATAGTATAGAAAAGAGATACAAGCCAAGGGACATGGAAAATCATCGAGTAACCACTATACTAAGGCTTTTAAGGTGACACTCAAACAAACCATACATGCAACGACCAAAACCCACCTACTAAATCCTAACATGGGTGGTTCAAACTAAAAATGTAAGGGGGGGGGTGTTCACCTTTCATTGAACATAGGGATGCATAATATTTACATTCTTGGTATCTATATAATGCACTTGAGAAATCAATGCCTAGATTATCTGTCTCATATTTGAATAAAATATCAGCATTAATATCAAATGTTTCTGAAACCTCTATCTAACGCCTAACTATATACCAAAATATCGATACTGATAATGAACACTGAGTCTATAAAACCAATCACAAAAAATAAGAGTAGTGCCTAATACCTAATTCCAACATCTATATATACATAACATTGGTGGTGGTGAGAGAATCAGTATGGCTGATCCCAAAGAGGAGGTGCATCAGTACAATACCTAGATATAGATGGTATACCATCATCACCCTGAGATTTAGTCTGGATCACTAACCATGAAGTCCATTGTTAGTGTCTAGATCCTTCATCTAACACCATATATGTAGTATAAATTTTCTTCCTGGTGCATCGTTCCAAAACAAAATCCATTTCATAATTTATTAAATACTAATCTCAACATCATGCCTATAAAAACATTCAACGATAAAACATCAAGAATTTTTAATCAATTTACCACTACTAAGGCCCCTACGGGCCATCACAACAAAAAAATGCCTCAAAAAGGCCCAACCATTTTTCTCATTTCAAAAGATACTAAACCAAATACCATCATTAAGCATTTCAAAATCACCATTTATAAAACATGGTTCCTTCTCATTGAAAACTAATAAAGGCCCAAGGCCTACATTTTCCATGAGAACTTTTTTAAAGGGTCATCAAGACCATTCTACTAAAGAGGTCACTACATACCCATTTCAAATAAAATTTTAAATCCATTTAGAACCCCCTTATATAAACCACTTGTAGGTCAACACTTGTTCTCAAAACTAGGAAAGTTTCAAAACATATTTTTCCCCATTTGACATCACAAATTGGGTCCAATCCCAATTTAAACATTTTAAATCATTTTAAAAGCCTCCAAATAGTTTTCATAAAATATTCACATGAAAAATAATTACATCCCAATGCTTTATAACCCAACCTTTTAGTTTTCTTTAAATAACCCACCCCATGGGTGACCATAGGTTTGGTCATATGGAGAACCATAGACCCAATGGGATCTATGGGTGGTCTAAGGTGCTATTACAAAACTGAAAAGAAAAACACTCAAGTCAAGAAATCAATAACACACACATGTATTTAAGGAAAATAAAATATACACATGTGAATCAGTTAATAAGATAATGGGTAAAGCTCTTAGACCACCAACCTCATCAATGGTGCTTTCCAAAACATTTCCCAAGAATGAAGACCTTTCCGAGGTCCACCAAAGAATCTTCCATGCCCCTTGGAACCCAACAAAGCTCATCATGATCACCCAAGATATAGTCTTATACGAAAATTTAATTAATTGTAATAATTTTAAATAATTAATAAAAAAAATCAACTTGAAAAATGATGGAAAACTCACTGGGTCATCATGCCGCACCAAAACCTAATACAACCACTTATTGAATACTTTTGGAATAACCTTGATGAAATAATGGGCCAAATAAAAATAGTTGAAACTAGTTAAACAGTTAATTAAATTAAACCATTTGTAAAAACCTTGTAAAATTCATCTGAACCTCATACCTTGGTGAGGTTCATTGAAAGAAAGTGTGGAATCCATCTTAGGATATCTTCTATGCAAGATGACCCAAATCCCCATGATAAATGGATGATTCCACCATGATTCGATAGAATCATAAAAAAACCATAACCTTAGAACTCAAAAAGTTTAGATAAACAAGTAAGGTGAGAAAGGAAATGAATGGAGGAGGAGAACTGCCCTTAAATTCTCATTAATTGACAAGATATTACTCCAAAATCAGAGGAAGGAGAGGGAATAAGGGTTTTTGAAACCCCATGGTTCATGCACCAGTAATTGGGGGTGATATGGGGTGGTGAGTCCAAAAAACCAGAAGGGGTATTTTGGTCAAAGCCTCCTTTTTAATGAAATCTATGAAACCACATGATTTGGCCACACAGTTTACCATACCATGCACCCATCATGTTGTTTACTCTATCCAATACCACCACCCACATGATTTGGATACATGGTTGTATAAAACATGTTTCAACCATGATCCCCCCTAATTTCCAACACACATAGACTCATGCAGGTTAGCTACCCATTTGAAAAAACCATGCACCAATTGTGCTGTCAACACTACCTCCCCTCTGCCGCAAGGCACACAGTTTGTCTGAAACCACATGAAACCTATGATACATGCCTCATTACCACCTTATCCTTGTCTTATTCCTCATTTTTTGTCACATGGTTTACGCCAAACCATTATATAACTATGAAAATAAACCACGCATAGTTAAAATTGACCAAAAAACATCATATGCATAAAGGTGTTGCATGATTTTTCTTATACCGTGCACACAAAACCATGAACCCTTGATAGAGAACTCAAAAACTACAAAAACATAACCCAAAGGCTTTGAATTAAATCAAAACAATTGGGATAACTCCCATTCATCATTACGCATATCAAAACACAATTTTGATACATTCCAACTCTCAAAAATCCATTCTGAGTCTAAATTAAAGATTCAACCCATCCAACAACAAAAATTCAAATTCATTCATAAATTTCGATCTGTTGGGATGGGGATATTATTAACTCGCCACATAATACTTCTCATCCTTGAGAAATCATAGTGGTCACTGATCGAAACCAACTGCACTATGTGGGTAGCCACATTTTGACCATTTGCCTCAATCAACATTCAATATCCTGAAAAATTTCCAAGGAATAACTTCCAGCACAATTCCCTCAACCAACCTTAATTCATAGATGACACAAATTACCAAACCAAAACACCACAATGGTGGTTACTTGATCCAATACCACTGAAACATTTATTTGAACATCACTCCATTAGTCATCCACCTATGATAGTCCCCACCATAATCTCCTTTTTATAACCACTAAAAACAGATACATAACATCCTTTCCATTAAGAAATCCCAACATACCTTGAACTCAAGATCCCACAAATCCCCCATTACTATTCTCAACTCACTACACCCGAACACCCACATCAATTCCAATCATCTTTGGAAGTCGTCCTCAATATAAAAAAACCAACTGAATCAGATTCATACTCATCATCCCAATATGAATTAAGAACACACTAAATTTTTCTTTAAACCCCAACCCATACAAAAAACCCACCCATTTTTTAGGAAACAACAAAAAATATTTTGTTTTCATCCTTCCACATCCATATTTCACTCTAAACCTGGTTCGAATATCCTTTTCCAACTCATTTCCAAGGTTCCTAGCTCTATATCTTTTCCGATTTCCAACCTACATGATCACCAAGCCCTCATTTTCAGAGGCATTACATAGCCACCAAAACAAAGCCACTAGATTCCATAACTGAACTAATTTCCAGAACTAGATTGATCCTAAATCCATTGCCCTAATTGATCATCAATGACTACTAATCTCCAATTTTCATTACCCATGGAATTTAAGCATGCACCTCACAGTTCTTCACTATTATCACAATTAAACCATGGCTAATCCATGAATAGTTCCATACACCTGTTACCCATCTATCACAAGGCTCATGAATAGGTCAGAGGTCATCACGGCCCTCAAAATTACATTTATTAACAAAAACTAGCACAATGGTTCATGGTCGAACCACAAAGAAGGCAGGTGAGTGAATTGTAAGGGTTTTGAATTTTAAACCCCCACTGTTGTCAGTAGTGGGGAAAACATGTTATTATTTTATTTTTATTTTTTTTATATAATGAAGTGGAAACAGGGTGATGAAAAAAGTTTTTTAGATAAAAACTAAAATTAACACTAAGTATGGTAAACTATAGAAATACAGTATACTAGTATTAAGCAGCAAGACAAGAAGCGAGATCAAAAAATTACTCTGAAATTTTAAACTACTGGTACGAATGAATTTTTTATCCACAACTTATAATCAAATCACACATCAAGAAATACTGAAGAATTTCCCATTCCAAGAAACTCAACAAGCAGAGGATTAAGTCTTGGAGTTTTCCACTCCAATTTTTTTTTGAAATGTGAGATGTTTTTGAAATATAAAATTTGGAAAAGAACTCGCCATAAATTTCCAAAGTTTCAGTTGCTAAAGATTTGAAAAATGAATTGAAGATCAACCTTTCCAGTCGATATTGAAGTTTGAAATTGAAAACATTGAATTTTGAAAGATCGAAAGATTAGAAACAGAATCAGTCTTTCCAACTGATTCTAATTTCGTAAAAATATAAGCAGATGAAGATTTAAAGATCATAACCAGAAGGTTTTAAAATTTCCGAGCTATGAAAGTTCAACCTATGATCATATTTTATAATGTAGTGAAAAAAATACAAGAACAAAGTACAAAAAATAATAAGGATAGAGGGAAGAAGAACTCCCAAAATACTGATCTGCTCTCTAGCTCCTTAGACCCCTGCTCATCTCCAGTGCTGATTCTAGGAGTCTAAATGAGAGTCTCTATATGCTCTCGGATGGATGTGTTCATGGTATGGATGAGAGCGTCGGCTCATCTCTCTGGTGGTGTGTCTGTTCGAGTGAATGAGCATCCGAATGAGCCTCCAAATGAGCCTTTTCCCTCGCTGCATACAACTCTGTTTTTATATCTTTTGTCATCTTCTTCTTGTCACCACACTTATTCCACCGACTTCAAAATTCCCTTACTAATGCACCTCATACATGTGTTTTTTCATGACAAGCACGTCGCGCTATATTTTCTCACGTAACTAACTCCCGCTGAGTTAGTTGTGTGAATCTGGGCATATACACGTCCCTTGAATGAACTGCGGACAGATTGACAGCAGCTCGAAGCTCCACTGGCGTTGACTCATCATCTTTATTGGGATGGGAAGGTCATGAGGTTCACTGCCCTTTTATTGCATCAATGTCCAGGATCATCGCAATAAAAGAGTGTTGAGATAGGTGCAGGGAAAGAGTGATACCATGGAAATAGAATAGATACAGGGTAGCGGTGTTACAATTACGGTGCAATGGGGTGAGTTGTGGTGAAAAGGGAAATAATGGAAAAGAAGAGGGATGAAACTAGTGTGAAGATAGAGGGAGGTTTATAGTGGATGTGGTTGATACGGTGAGAGCATGAAATGGAATTATGGTGGGTGCTGGAAAAGGTTATGGTGCGTACATGAGGAAGAGAACCGATAGCAGGAGACACCATAATAGGAATACGGTGACAGTGAGATAGTAAGAGATACGGTGCGTGGAGACACCGTGACTGGGATGAAACCATGAACCTGTATAATAAACAGATTAAGACAAATAATTTAAAAAATAAACTAAAAAACAAAAAAACAAAATAATTAATGAAAACTTAAACTTAATTAAAACATTTGAAACTAAAGATACTAATAAATTTAAGGATGCAGTTCCCTAAGTCTCTGTCTCCCTTCCTTCCTTTCTTCCTCCTCAGGCTATGCAGTCCTCTACAGAGTTGTCCCCATGAAAAAACAATAGAAAGGTATCAAGAATCTTCATTACATGACTCAACTTCAAACCGGCCTAGTCCAACTTCCAAGGATTCAATAGGTTCATTTTGATCCAAGACCTGCTCACTAGAATCCATCCCAACGAATTGATTAAACAACTTTAAACTAGTCGACAACTACCTTGGAGTAGACCCTTTTGTAACCTTTGGCCAACCATCAGGACCATGTAAATGATTCAATTAGCCCTTAAAACCTATTGAACCAGCCATGACACCTGCTTTTCATACCCCTTCAGGGAATTTTACACTACTAAAGCACACCACCTCAGTATAGGAACCTAGAGTCACCACCTCAGTTCCTCCTGTCTTCCTGATAGTCTGATCAAATGCCTTGACAATGACTCTAGTGCCATCACAGACCACCACATTATTTGGGGAATGGGAGCCAAAGCTGTCCAGACCTTCTAATCCCCCTGACAAAGAAGTTCCCTGCACACCTATAACACCTAGATCACATTTCAACCCGGTTAACACAATTGCAACCTTGGGGTTCATCTCTATCGAGTTCACTTCTTTTAGGACTGGGAATTTCCTGCCCAATTCCACCTAAACAGTTACTTTCAAAGAAGAAGATGGTCTAGGTTTAGCACTAGGACCCTCCTTGTTTTCCCTTGGTGCATGGTTCCCACACATACACATTGCCTCCTGATCACCCAGGCATAAACACAAGGAGCAGTAGTCGACCCACTACTCAGAATAAACTAATTGTTTGTATCTGTGTTCTTCCCCCACCAATAGCCACACAAACTCAACTAGCATCCAAGAAACATCAACGTCGATGCATATTCTTGGGTAAACAAGATTACAAACCGACCTAGTTATACTATCCGAACACAAGTCCCGACCCAATAAATTCCTTAACATTCAATGTATTGAGGGGTTTTGAAAAGGAAGGGGGATCTTGGGAAAGCATACCCAGATCGCCGTTTTGGAAGGATCCTAGTGCAAAAGGAAGTCGTAAGACCATATGAACATGCATAATCAAAGACCGTTTCATGTCTAGGGTGAAATAGACAATGCCGTAATCAGATCCTCCTCGGAAGAAAACAAAATCATGATATTCATGTTATCCAAGAGGCCGACAATTGCACATTCTTGTAAACCCCAGGAATAGAAGATAAATCTGTCGAATAGATCGACCGACAAGCATCAGTGTTTAAATCTAGCAACAAGTGTCATTTTAAAAAAAGGAGAGGCCTCAGTAAACTCTGAATTCAAGAGTGAGAGATTTGTAAATCCATTGACAAGGTCGAGAACCTTAGGGTATAATGAGATTTGGGGGAAAGAAGGAAGAAAATCCGGATTCGAGAGGGGAATGAAGGAGGAAGGTTGGGCTGCCGAGAAGGAAAACGATGGTCCCTCCCCCTCTCGTAGGGTAGGGACCTGCACATCCTTCATCATCTTGGGCATGGAGGCGGCCCACATCGAGTGATCTGTATGGGAAAAACTAGACTCAACCATGCTATTACCTTACTAATTATGTAATTAAAAAATATAATATTAGGTGTGGATTATTTTCTTGTTACTAATCCAGGTTATAGTGTAACAAGATTATTCCACTTTATAATGTATATTAATGAGTCATGAATGTATGTTTTAATGTAATAAAAAACAACTTCAAAATATTTATTTTTGGAACCCATTGAATGTCAAAATAATTTTTATAAACCTTTATCAAAATAAAATCAAGTGAAAATGTTGAAACATGAAATAACCTATAACTCTTCAAGATCATGGAAGCCATGATAAAAGTGAAGATAAATTTAGAGATAAGATATATATATATGGAGATATAACTACCATACAAATATTATAATGCTTAAAATTTAAGAAAAAATATATCCAAAGAAATGAGGAAATATTTTGATATATTTTTAATGGAAATGAATATAAAAATTTTCAATTAAAAATGTTAAAAATGGATATATAAAGAGACCAATCCAAATAATCATTAAACATTCTTATGAATGTTTAATCATATAAAACATTAATATTAGTGACCAATATATAAAAACAATTAATTTGGTACAAAGTATACATCAATGTTTGTCAAATATATATTAACAAATCATTAAAACACTATCTAATCAGAAAACATAATATTTTCATATTACCTACCATAATTCCTCTTCTCAACGGTCAATCAAAATAATTCATGCCTAAAAATATCTCATTATGTTTCTAATACTTAATGTTTCTAATACTTAATGTTTAAAATGCTTAAAAGTAAGGGATATATTATTTTATGACATCCCTTTACCATAATTAGAGATATATGTATAATTATAATAATTTTATAACTTATGATATGATCTCATTGTAGTGTATGATGGGGGGCATGAATTTATGATAATGCATTCATCTATTTGGACTATACTCCCATACAGTTTTCTTCCATGTAAAATCCATTATGAATGGATTAAACATGACATGAATATATATTAGATGAGTTTAACATATCCTCCAATGGGATGAAACACACTCAATACATTACAAGTTCCTCACTAATTATTTATTTAAGGAGGATCATCGAGGATGTATATATAAGGCATGAGATCCCTCCTATTAAGTGGTGGTGGTGATCATATGTTTCACACAAATATATGTAAAAATAGTCCTTCTCTCAATTTTTTTTTCATCACTATATTAAATAATCGAACACCCATTTTATTTTTTTAACATTGAGTTGGACAACTTGGATCCATTGTCTAGTATATCCCCCTTGGTGATAGAATGATTTTTCTTGTTTCTGTAGTGAATAATATAAATACTATTCCTTACACTAGGATTATTGGGGACCCTTTATGACATTTTATGTTCACACATTTCTTCATTTACAACATAATTTAATTTCTTAATGATATATTGTGTAATATATGGGTTTATTTCTATTACTAAATATCATAGGATGATCCCCTAAAACCCATTAATTAAAATATTTTTATATCAAAGTGGGGTACAAACTTATGAAAAATTCAAAATCAACTATTACAATGTCTTAATAAATTATATATTTACTTGTAAAATACGTAATATTTAATACCATAAAATATTATACATTTTTAGAATTCAAAACACATTTTTGTTATACAACAACACTACCAACATAGAGATCAATATCTATCCCCATCATGTCTACCTCCCAATGAGTGAAAATTATTGTATATATCTCAACTACCTACATTATATATGTAAATTGTAATTTATTTAAAATTTAAGATAAATTATAAGTATTTATATTTTAAAATAAATTAATTACAATCAGTGCTGAAAATGATTATGAAAATTTTAGATTTACCCGCTACTTCTGTCAAAGAATTGAATATATGTGGAATCAACATGTTATATTGATGATGTTTGGATGTTTTGTGAACCATATTTTGTTAATTGAATGAAATAATTTAACTATTTTATTCTAATTATTCTTATCATTAAAAAAAGTAAAAACATTATCAGAACTTATATTGTAAAAAATTATAACATTTAAATTATCAAAATTTAACAATTAATGCATAAAAAACAAATCCAAATATGATAACATATACATAAAAAAAAATAATATAATGTTCAATTTAATTGTTAACTTTATGAATGAAAACCCAAATAGTTTTTTCACCTTCAGTGGTTATATCATTATGATGCTTCATATTCACTTATTTCACTTCGTCAACTTCATCCAACCTTGTAAGAGTAATATTTTTTATATTTTTATAGACATATAATTCATTTCATTATCTCTAATGGCTTTAAATGTGACATGTTAATTCTTACACTTCATCAGCCATATCATATATGCCTCTTTTTCCTTTGCAGAACTACACTCCACCCCTCATCTTCTGCATCTTCCTCATAATATACATTTTTTTCTTATGATGTGAAGATATAAGGATAATTTTCTTCATGGGAACCAAAATCAATCAAGGGAGTTAATTTTAAAAAAGTGAATTACATGGTATCTATTTTATACCCTTGGAAATATTGACCCACTTGTGCATGAATAAAATCACTGAAATATGATCATGGAAGTTTTATGGGATATTCCTGGTCCACTATCCACAATATTCCATTTGAATGACTATAAATATAACAATATTCTATGTTTTAGAGACTTAATTTGTAATGGATATCTATAATTTGAATCCATTTACATTATAAGTATTGAATTTACTAGCTTGATTAAGGGTAACCCAAGCTAATGACATCAAATATTCTAGAACTCCTTATCAAATATCAAGATTCATGATCTTAAAAAAATAAATATTAATTATGAAGTTTATCGAATAAATGTTCAATTCCATTATATATATATACCAAGTGTAATATTTGTGAAATTACATAATATGAAAACCAGTCAACTAGATCTTTTTAACAAATTTTCTTTTATCAATCTCATTCCATGTTTGATGTATCAATCATATTTTTCTTGGTTTCCTCAATTATTTCATAAATGGATTTATAATTTAAATATTCTATAGAACATATCCATTTTAATATAATTATCATATATTTTTTTTCTTAATATTTATGGAAAAACAAGGTAATATATAAAGTATATGAAGGATCATCTATTTCCCATTGGGTTAATATTTAGTTGAAATATAGTCAGTGAAAGTAACTTAACTGAATCTTTTCTCAATATCATGTAACTACTAAGAACAAGAACTGAGTCACTCATCTTTTATGTAACCTTCAGAAATTATGCCTTCCGATTGGGATTACTATTCACATATTATTTCAAATGACTAAGGTCTCAATAAAAAAATTAATTAAACATTGTTAAAAATGTATGCAATGAATTTCATAGGAAATGTCCGAATAAAGTAAATAAAGGGGTAAAACTGTCACTATATGGAAACTTTTTAGTTGAATTATTTCCTAAATATTTTCAAGCTCAATTGGTTATAGTGTTCTCTAATAATAATTTTTTGAATATTGTAAAATCATGATAAAACATGTCTTTAATGAATATTTTTTTTATTTTTTATTGTTATAATTTCACCACATTGTGGTTTATTTGAGGATTTAATTGAAATTTTCATTTTGAGATCAAATTTGGAAATTCCTTGAAAATTATATTTTTACCTTTTTAAGTTCACTCTAAAATTATTATAATAACATTTTAGGTTTTTAGAATTTAAGAATTATATTTTTGGGATATATTTTTCATTAGTTTGGATACATATTTATTTTTTACTATTCAATATGGATCTCATACTTGACGGGATAAAATGGATATTAATGCATAAAAAAACTTTATCTGACATATTAGACCTCACCTCACCATTTGGGCCTTAAAGTTTTCATCCAAGATTATATTGAGATGAAATATGGGAATATTATAGAGGAATTATGTTTTATAATTTACGTCCTCTAGAGTAAAAGTTGGTCTATAGGTAAAATCGGTCAAAAATGTGTCTCAATATAGAGTAATTTTTTAGGAAGGATTAATTATGTAACCTTATTAGAATTTGAAAACCATTCCCTCCATAAAAGTATATAATGATTTTTTTTCAAAATTTGGGAGGTTTGGTCATGGATCTAGGAGGTCATGTTTAAAATGAGTGGTTTAATTCCACATATCTATGCATTTGGAAGATTGAAGGATTTTTGAAATGATGTATTTTAAGAAGTCCCAAGTACTTTATTTCACCATTTGTTTCATTTGGTTTGTAGTTCTAATATCTTTTTAGATTCAACAAAACATTTGTGTCCCCCTATTCCTCTATTATTATTTTACATCATGGTTCTTGAATCCCAGAGTGGAGAAAATATGGGGGTTTTACCTTTAAATAATTTTCTTATGAGAATCATCTCCAAGATGAAAAATCTATACATTGGAGAATATTTATTTTTATTTGAAGTGCTCATAAAATCCATGATTTTGATTTATTTAATACACATCAATATGATTCATTTAACCTTGATTTATTTTATGTGATACAAGGTCAACCAATATTGCCACTTCATACCATATGGATTATTTTCAATTACAAACCATAAATTTTGTTCACTTATAGAATGCATATTCAGCGAAGGAGTTCAATAAATGGAAACCAATAGACTATAATGTTCAGGTTCCGTGGGATGAAAACAGGTGCATAAAAAATGGATAATTATATTCATGATATGAAGATCATCGATGATGGTGATATAAGAGGATGTGATCCTTTCCTATTATTTATGTGTGAGGCAGCCAATAATGGCTAAAACTATCTTTTTCTCGAGATGTATTTATCTATCTCCCAAGAAGGTTATATAACCCCTTATGGTGTTAAATAATCATATTGATATGACCAAGGATACATCAGTTAGGGTGCTTCCCTTGAGGTTGGAAGCATTTGTTTACTACAATGATATTTATCAACCATTTTCTTTGTGAGGAGAACATGGAGGATATAGTAAACATGTATCAGTATGCTCTATTTTGTGGTCAATTTAAATTATTGATTATTGAATAATGATAACCCCAGGTTTGGGATGTTTCCCACTTCCAATTGTCTTTATATGGTAAATACAAATCCATAAGTGGTGTTAGATCATGTTTCCTCAATATTTAAAGATGTTTGGATCTGTGGTTTTGATGAATAATAGAATTGCATAATGAAGAAGAATGTAATGTAAAATGTACAGTAAAATTAGATATACTTATGTATCTTGCATAAAGGTAATCACATGTAACCTTTATATATATTGTGTCTCATAAATGTAATCTCTAAATTACCCATATATAGAATCCCAAAATTAGTTCTCCATAAATTTAGATGTAGGATGTGTTTACATAGAAGGAGTGATTTCCCCCAACTTGTGTAAAAATAATATGAATGTTACATATATGAAAGTGGATCAAGTGAAGGTATTTATCACTTACCTTCACGTGACATAGTTCAAGTAAAGGTAATACACGGATTACCATTATATGAGTGGTTTTCATATGTGGGTAATTCAATTTTTTTCCTTTACATGAATTGTTCATGTAAAAGAAAAATATGAGTAACCTTACAAGGAATGAGCTACATAAAGGGTCATGAAAATATACCCTTACATATACTATCTATATAATGGTATTTTGAGGTTATCCTTACTAAGAATGTGGATTCATGTCAATTTTGATTTTAATTATTTTGAAAAACATTTTTTTAAAATTTTAATAATTTTTATAGTTTATAAATTTTTTATAAATCCTACCAAAAGATATTTTATGGAATAAATTATTTATAAGGAATTAATTAATTAATTAATTATAAAAGTTTTATAATTAATTTGATAAATATTTGATAAAATGTTTTCCCAAATATTAATGGTTAATTCCCAAAATACATTTTATTGCATTGTGATCCATAAATAAAATGGTTTATTTAAAAATCATAAAGGTTAATTTATAAATTGTTTATAAATTACAAAATATATAATATTTAGAATATATAAAATGTTTATATAATAGAAAATGAATTTTAAAATGTTTATAACTCTTAAAATATTCTATAAATTCCATATAATATAAATTATAAAAGTCTTTATATTGAAATAACTATAAAAATGATTATATTCTTTCCAATTTAAGAGTTTTTTTTAATTGAAATTTATTTATGAAATGTTACTGAATGTTTATCTCATGTTTTAGAAAATAAATAAATTTTTAAAAATATTTTTAAATAACATTGATATTAATTTTTTGTAAATTTTCTAAGAAATTTTAGTAATGTGTATTCCTTATGATTAAATTTTTAACTACTTCATGGATTTAGAGCCCTACATTACATGTTAGTTATGACTCTATAACATTTAGTTTTCATATAAGTTGACCTAGTCTTATTTTCTGAGGTTATGAGATTAAATGTAATTATCAACTATAGTTTATGAATATTAGGTGTTATAGATATCATTAATTGAATTCTATCATGGATAAAGTCTCCCCAATTAGAGATATATCGGGTTAGAACACCAATTGGTATGAAGGCTTATATGTAGTTAGAAAATTTAATGGGGTTGGCATTATATCACTCCAGGATTACTTATGTAGGTTTTTCAATCTCATTTAATTCTGTGACTTTACATGAAGTGTTCATATAAATTATATATGTGATGCATTTGGATATTGAAGAATGTATTTGGTTTTTATTTTTGGGTGAGTAAATTTTTTTTTGGGTTGTGTAAATTGTTACAAATTAATGTGGTGTGAAAAAATTAACTTAGTAGATGTAATAGGGATTCCAAAAACTAAATCATTTGAAGCATGGATGCACAAAAGGGAATAAAATATGAGAATATAAATATGTCATAAGATATAATAGTTTTTAATATAATATATATATTATTTATATTAAATTTTTCAAACTTGAAATGAAAACCACTCAATTCTAAGTTTTAGATTCCTTCTAAATTGATTCTTGTTAAGACCTCGATCATCCAATAGATTGGGTGATTCTATATTTTGGTGCACATATATTATATTAAGCAAAGAATGAAGTGGATTTTTCTTTTTTAGCATATTTTTAGAATTATATTTGGGTTTCAGTAACCATGAGACCCTAATAGGATTTGGTTAAAAAATGGATAAAGTTTAGATTATCCATATGATGGATATTTATTTTTTTCCATTCATCTATCCAAGAGTCACAAAAATTTTAATTGGGATGATTCCCATCCTAAATATCTAAGAGGTGAGAGAAACTCCATTGTAGACTCATTACATATTAAAATATGGTTCTTGACTCACTAAATGGATATGATGAATGAGATCACCATTTTTGTAGGATCACATGCATTTATAATTATTAATTAAAAGTTACAATAGATAATACTCAACCACTGATTTGAAACTACCACAAAAATATTTTTTCCCAGTGCCACACTTTTATCAGCGCTAACGAAAAAACATTGATAAAGGGTAAAATTCAAAAATAAGAATAAAAATAATATACTAATATATAAATATATAAATATAGTTATATTGATATAAATATAATATATAATTTTTAAATATATTTTAGGTAAGTATAAATGTACATTTACACTTAATATACTTAATATATAAGATATTTAGTAGAAATGGATTCTTACAAAATTAAACAAATATTTTTAATTAATAATTTTATAATTATTATCGATTAAAAATCATTTAATAACAATTTTAAGACACAAAAAATCAAAAAAATTAATAAAAGATCTAAAATAAGTTAAAAATGGAACTCAAAATTCAAATTGCCATAACTTTTGATCAGGGTGTCCGTTTGAGCTCTACATCATATCAAATCGAAGCCTGCGACGAACTCTATGCGCTGGTGACACAGACAAAGCCTCTGTCACATTGTTCAAGGCCAAAAAGGCCCATAAGGCCTCCAAAACTGAGTTTTTAGTCATGGTACCTCGATTTTTTAACATTTTGTGGATTTTCAGCCTCGTTTAAGGGGGTGTTATTGATTTTTTTTGGTGAGGACTGAATTTATTCCAAGGTATTACATTCATATTGATATTATTTCTTTGAAATTTTATCATTTCTTATAATTCACTATTATTTATAATCAAATATATAACAATGTATACATATTTTTTATATATTCACACATAAAAATTAATTATAAATATAGATAATAAAATATATTTACATATAAAATATATTAGCTTTATCTAAATAATAACTAATATCCATTTTATTTAAAATTCAAATATATGAATATTTATATACTTATATATTAATCTAACTATATATATATATATATAAATCTAGCTATATATATATATTAATATAACTACATATATATTAATATTACTATAAATATATATATTAATATCACTATAAATATATATATTAATATCACTTTAAATATATATATATTTATATACGAATAAATATAACTAAATATATATATATAAATAGAGATATATATTAATATAACTATATATGTATATTAATATAACTATATATATATTAATATAACAAGATATATATTAATATAACTATATATATTAATATAACTATATATAAATATATTAATATAACTGTATATATATATTAATATAAATATATATTGCTATACGAATAAATATAACTATATATATATATATAGATGTCATTAAATGGTAAACAAATCAAAATAGAGTAGTGGTAAGGGCTTAGGTGCACAAGGAGGAGGTCTCGAGTTCAAAACCTGGTGGAGGCAGAGGTGCGCGCATGGGGGTAGATGTTGGGGGCTAGCACTGATAAAGGGTGGAAGGGGTGCGTGCGGGGCGCTGGAGGGGGTGGAAAGCACTGTTTAAAGGGGGGATCAAGAACTATTAAATCCCCCCAGATTGGCAGGATTTTTTTAATTTTTTTTTTAATTTTTTTAACTTTTATCAGCACTTTTTTAAAAGCGCTCATAAAAGGGTCCTCTATCAGCGCTAAAATGAAAGCACTGATAAAGGAAGCACTGATAAAGGACCCCTTTATCAATGCTAAAAAAAGTTCTGATAAAGGGATTCTTTTATCAGCGCTTTTTTTAGCACTGATAAAGGGGACCCCCCTTTATCTTCGCCGGCTTTAACATCGCTTTTATAGCATTGTTAAAGGTCATTTTTAGCGCTGATAAAAGGTGTATTTGTAGTAGTGTGAATTTTTTATAGATTATGGAATACATAATTGCAATCATTATGATATCACTAATAGTTATAAACTATAAAATTGTTAAATATTTGTATCAAGGATTGAGAAGTATTCTTAAGGAGAAACATTCGAAGCATATGAAACTGAATGTTTTTTATGTTAATTCCACTTGATCTAAGTCATAGGTACATGATACAGTGTGTAAATCATATATTGTTTCAGAAAAACATATACACTTAGATAAAATGGAATTAATAAAGGGTGAATTAGATCTTATTATCAATAATAGAGAAAGAGTTACTAAAAATACAAGTTGGCACTTCTGATTTAATTCTACCTAGAATATTGGTCTTATAATTGTTATGTTATTTCCATCAACATGAATTTTATTTCTCTATATTGTTTATAGAATGTGGTATTTTCAACCATTATTATGCAACAAGGTTGTATTTTATATAATAATAAATTTTTTTATTGAATTGATAATATAATGAATGGTTACATTCTAGATATGGAGAATCCTATATACCACATTTAGAGTAGGAATGTGAAGGATTATTATAATTAAATATTCCTTGGGCCTTATAACTTTAAAAATATAACTATGAAACACATTCAAAGTCCATCTAAAGATATATTGTTAGAATAATTTGATTTTGAATCATTATATAATTTAAAATCTTATTTATTGGAAAATGAAAAATTTTCATTTTGGGAGAAAATGTGAATTGGCTTGTGGATTATTAGATATTATACATAGTTATGTAAGTAGACCATTGAGTACTTAAGAAAGTGGAGGTTTTAGGTACTTAATTACTTTTACTGATGACTTTAGTTGGTAATGTTATGTGTTTCAAAAGAAAAAATTATGAAACTTTTGAAAATCCCAATGTGTTTTAGAATAAAGTACAAAATCAAATGGGAAAAGGCATTAAGATTTTATGATCAGATTTAGGTGGGGAATACTTGATCTAGGAATTTATTGAGCATCTAAGATATTTTGGAATTGTTCCACAAATAACTCCTCTAGGAACAACAGAATGGAATAGTGTCTCTTAGAGAACAAATCAAACCTTTTTATGACACGGTTCAATCAATGATGATTCCTTGAGATCGTTCAATTTCATTGTAGGTTTATTATTTGGGAACTATTTTTTATACTAAACCAAATTCTATATTTAGTAGTCATGAATACCCAATATGAGATATGTTTTGGGAAATTTCCTAGTTTATTATTCATAAATATTTTGGGTGTGAGAAGCACTCCAAATATGATTAAACTCAAATAAACATGACACTAAGTCCTATAAATTCTTATGTGTTAGTTAGTCTAAGGGAATTAATTAATATTATTTTTAATACCCAACTGAACACATAGTATTTGTGGCCTAAACAGGAGTTTTAAATGATAAGGAGTTCATCAATGATGGATATAATGATAGGAAATATGATATTAGAGAACTTTAATTCCAAAAGAAAAAGAATTTTGGAGATAGAAGTTGTTATGGTTCTACAAATAGTTCTAGAAGAAGAACCAAATCAAGATATTTAAGAACCTAAATGGAATGGTTGGATTTTTTAGGAACAATATAGATATTGATTCATCATGGCCAATAATGATGGAATAACATTCGTTGAAGATAAAACTACCTCTTATTAAGTGTCTATAGAGAGTTTGTATTCCAAGAAATAGTTAAAATCCATAGAATATGAAATGGACTCCATGTACAATAACCATGCTTAGAACTTCATGGATGAACCTAAATGGGAAAGAAAGAAAGGGTACTAGTTGGTTTTCCAAAAGAAAAATGACATGTATGGTAGAGATTCAACCAATAAAGAATTCCTATTAGAAAAGGGTCACAATGAAATTCGTGGTATTGATTATGAAAAAAACTTTTCACTTATTGCAATTATAAGGTCTATTCATATTTTTCTTGAAATAATAATTAGTTATGGTTATGATATGTATCCAATGGATTTCAAAACTTTTTTCCTTAATAGGAATTCAGTCAACTAAATTTATATGATACAACCCCATGGTTTTCACGTTCTAAATCAGACTGCTGAGGTATTGTTGTTTCAACAGTCTATTTATGGATTGAAGAAAGTTTCTCAGAGTTGGAGTATCTATATTGATTATAGAATCATATTATTTATTTTCATTTAAAATGTGGATGATTGATGTTCATATTAGTCAGTTAGTGTAAGTATAATATTATATATGCTATTTTTTATATGAAATACTACTTATTATAAATGACATCCCTATACTTTATTCCATGGTGATATTTCTCAGTAAATGTTTCCCAATGAAAGTCATGCATGAAGAAGCATACAAATTGGGTATGATTATCTATTAAGGTATATCAAAGTGGAAGCTTGTCCTGAGTCATAACTTGTATATTGGTAAAGTGATAAAAATTTATAGTAAGGAAAATTCATTTAATGTGTCTCAATAAGTGTTTCATGGAAAAAATATTAGGAAGATTAAATATCCTTATAAAGAGTTATAAAGGTTGAATAAGACTCCTTATGCATCCACTATAGGATTTATAATGTATTCTATGTTATGTACTTTACCCAATTTTTCTTCTTCCTTAAGCATATATAGTAGATACCAATCCAATCTCGGTGAGAGTCATTGAATTACCATGATGAAAAATTTTAAGTACTTGAGAAGGACTATATTATTATAATTTATATTAGGTGATGAAATTTCTTTAAAAGGTTTCAGATATGTTAGCTTCTGACCAAAAATGATGATTTGAGATCACTATTTGGATTCATGTTTTGACTAAATCATGGATATATTATTTGGAATTTTTACAACCAAACCAGCATAGCGGACGTGAATAAAGGAAGAATAAATCAGTCCCTCATATTCTATAATGGAATATAAATTGGGTAATGATGTTTATCACAAAACATGGAGTGAATCCTAGAATCAAGGGATAAATTGAGTTATATTTGGAAAATAATGGTACTATTACTTTTTTTAAGGAACCCCAGTCTCACCAAAGAACAATTTTTTTTTGTAAAAAATACTCTCTTATATGAGAGATCATTGGGATGGGTTATGGAATGTTCATTTGTGTGGAAACTATAATGAATATAATAAATCCATTGATGAAACCATTTCCACAACAACAACATTCATGTCATGTCGAATATAAGGGTGCAAGACACAAGAAAAATGAGTTTTAATGGTTTTAAATGTGTTATATTTTTATAATAAAGGAAATTCCAATTTATCATTAATTCATATGTGTTGAAATTTATTTCACTTGAAAGGTAAAATGATAATATCCCCTAAAAGCATGACATTGAGTTATCCCAAAGGAATGATCATTATTGAGTATTATGGATTTTAATGATATTATAATATTAGTAATAATATAATATTTTATTCATTACAATGATTTTTATATTAGATATGATGAATATATTAATGAGGTAACAAGTAGATACATATTACATAGATTGAACTGCCAAATTATATATCTTGAAATTTAACAGAATCATTGATATACTTAGTGGTATGCTTATTATGAATCTTTAATACCCGATTTTGGGGAGATACATAGAATGATAACATTCATAATTTGATATCCTCTTAATATTCCTTATTTTCCAGTTATGTATCTCTTTGAGTTTTTTCATTTAGCCTTGTTTGCTGAGTCTTGTTTGGAGAAGGATAGAATTTATTGGGGAATATGACTTATTATGCTGGGATGTGTGTTTATTTGAATTGATGGTGTCAAATTATAAACATGTTAAATGGGATTACAAGTGGTTTTACATGAGTTTGTATGGCTTCAATGTTTGTTCAGGAACTTTCATGGATGTTGGGATGAAAATTGTTTGCTAGAAAATTACATGCCATGAACACATTACACGATGTGTAATGTCTGCCAGACACAGGTTGTGAACTAGTACATAAGATGAATTAGTTACATTTCATGAACCTAATTTATCACTTTTAATGATTTACCATGTTAAATATTATCTTGATGTGACAAGTTTTTCTGGGTATGTCATCAATTGAGAAATACATGATGTGAGAGACTTACACACCCTATAATTCTCTTCCCCAAAACTTTCAAGTTGGTAGAAAATATGATTCGATCATTAATTTAGTTCATCATCTTCCTCATATATCTATGGTGATTTCATGGTGGTTTTGGAGTATATTTCTCCGTTATGGATGTCCAATTACACATCTTACCCCTATTTAGTGTTTGTGATTAGGTCAACATTCTCTCCCATCGTTCCTAGTTCTTTGTGGTGAAATATATTGATGGTGTGGTTGTTTTGGGATTTTGATCTTGACCTTGTTGTTCTGGGATCTTCTTGAAATCTTTATCTCCTTTTTTATTGTTGGTATTTTCCATTGGAAGTGCTGTGTTTATTGCCTATTGAAGGCAGGGAGTCTGAAGCTAATCCTATGGTCTATATAATAATGAAGTACATGTAATATTGTGATTTCATCGACATAATGCGAACTCAAATTAAATTATTCCTAGATTAATATTATATCATTGATTAGAATAATGGACAAAATACATTATGTTCAATTGTTGTTGTGACCTAGATTATGGCTGACGATTGAGTGAGAAATCATTTTAATAGTAAGAACTTGACTAATGGTTTAAAGTGTGTTTAGCATGTCATGAGATTTGGGACTTTTATTGATATATATTCTCTGTGATAATGGATTTTTTATAGGAATGGATGGAATGTTCATGCTTTAAGACGAAACTAATAAATTAAAGGTGTAATTGAAATATTAATGGTAATTTTAAGAATTAACCATATATCCATATGATGTGATATTGTAATATCCTTGTGTTTATGACATGTGTTGTGATTCTTACTGTAATGATTATATTGACCTGGATATGCCTAGTCCCATGCTATAATGATTATATTAAGTAGTATATTCTCAGTCCCATGCTTTAATTCTTATATTGAGTGAGTTATTCCCAGTCCTATGTAGTATTTCTTATATTGATTGGTCCCTACCTAGCCACATGATAAAATTAATATAAAGTGGGATTGTCACAGATTTTTTGGATTATGACCTGGATTGTGGTTATGGTTGGATATGTTTTTTTCATGCTCATAGAAATTCTGGAATAGATCCAAAGTATGTTGACTGGTTTATTATACTAATTGATTAATTAATAAACTTTTTATCACTTTATTGCATACACTTACTATCAATGTGGTTTTTTATGACATAGTGGTGTCGACCTATAGGGTTTTAGTCAAACACTATTCAGGACTCCATTTGGTACTATAGAATATTACATGGATATAGGATTGGATAATGTCACGGGACCTCGTTGATGATTCTTTTTTTCTAGCTGGATGTGCTGGAGTTTGGAGATGGGACAAATGTGGGGTTTTAGACCGAGGACTTTTGGGATTATTTATGTCAAATGATTCCTTTATTTTCACTATTTTAAGTTTTAAATATAGGTACATATTTTCTTGTTGTTACATGATTCTTTATTGTTGGTTATTTGATACCTCCTTTAACTTTCCTGTTCTATTATATACTATTTTCAATGTTACTCATTAGTCTAATATTTATTATTACCTATTTATTTTAACTATATTGTACTCCTTAGAAGGGGGTATATTCTACCCACTATACATGTCACACCCCAACTACTAGTTGAAAATAACTAGCATACAGGGATGTGTGCTTGAGGTCCAATAACCAATCAATTTTTTTTCAGATGAGAGAGTGATAGATCGATGGACATTACAAATTGATATAAAAGGGGTATATTTTTTTCTATTGCTTTACTATTTAGGAATGGTAAAAATGAGTCTAGGATGTGTTAGGACATTGTAATGAGCTTATACAATGGTGTATATAACTCATTTATGGTGGAAAATCTTAGTTCATAGGGATGGGATTTATGTTTATGATGTCCTTTTTAATAGTTGATGTTATCTCACCTTGGGTGATTTTCATGTTGTTTGATGAGATTTTTTATTTATATTTATACTGGTGTCCCGGAACGGTGCAACATGAGTAATCATGAATCATGATTGGCACATATGGATATATATTGAAATACATTGTTCATGATACATTCATGTTAATTGAATGTTCTATATACTTTCCTATGTTAATTATTATATGAGATAACCGATATATATGATAAATGGAATGAATTGAACTACTATTTCATTCTAAAACACATCTAATCCATGTTTTGAGAGACCGAGAGTAGTGGTTCTTTGTTGTTGTTATCTATTGAGGTTGAAATATTTTTTATATTTCTAGTGTTATAAGGAGTGTGTTGATATTGTAAAGAAAATTACTCATAAACATCATCATCGAGTTGAGCGTCAGGAGAGTGGAAATAAGCATACTCTTGTCATGGATAATATGGATATTACTTTATCTTATGAGGATTATATGGTTGTTCAATTTCATGATAGCTTCTTGAGGGTCATGAGATCCCTAGAAAGGGAGACTGTTAGTACCTTTCCTTTGATGTCAGAGTTGAAGAGAGAGTTCGAACTGCAACATTTGCCTATGTTCATAGAGGAGTGAGGTCCCATGAATCCATGTTCTATATTCGGTTATTAAAGTAGATATTCAAGTATATTGAGACACCCAAATATAAGATAGTGATTCTTACTATGTATATTCTTCATGGATCATCCAAGATGTAAAGACCCATAAATTTCAAGGAATTGTTTTTCTTATTTTTCTTTGGGATTTTACGAGTGCACAGTTTCTGAAAGCACCTGATTCGGAGGGCCGGTGTGCCCAGAATCATTTTCCGACGTTTATCTCGGGTATGTTCAGTAAACGAACGAGTGGGTTTTCCTAACTTTTGAATCGGTGATCGGAATCGAAATCCGAGGACACCGATGAAACCGCAGCACCAGTAATTTCTTAGGAAGACTTTTTCTGGAGTTGCGTTTGCTCGGGAGGAGATGTTAAAAATGTGAGGAATAAAAAATAAAATTGTTTTACAATTTTCGTTTTTATTTCATTTCTGACGGTTTAAGTGTTATCGGAAAGGAAGATGTGAGGAAGTTGGGGTGGGGCCCACACGAGCCCCCACCTCCTTCAACTTCCCCAACACCCCATTAATCCCCCCTAGAAATTAATTTTGTAACCCATCCACATTAAAATTCATGCCAATAAAATGCCTAATTAATTGGTCAACACAAGTTAATTAATTGGGTGAATTCAATTGGAATTTGAAAAAGGTTGGCATGAGTAATAAAATAAGGCAAATCCTTATTTTATTACTGTTGAATCATTATGTGGAGTTTTTTTTGGAGAGGAGGACTCTAGTCTTGAAGAACATCGTCTTCTAGGTTGAAGAACGCGAAGAACGTCAAGACCACGACGAAGAACGCCGTCACCGCAAGGAGTGATCATCGTGCCTTTCTTCTCCTCTCCGCAGCCAGTGTGATATGCCGCTCCACCTCGGACGTTCTATGTCAAGCACGGACAGAGCTTTACCTCGCGACGCCGTTTTCCGCGACAATCTTCTTTCGACAACTACTTCAAGGTAGGGGTTTTAAGTTCAAATTTAATGGATTAAATTTGTGCTTGCTTTGTCGAAGTTGTTTTATTTTGGCCACATGTTATCAAATTAATGGGAGGAGGTCGGACCGCATGAACACGACTGATCCTCCTCCCCCTTTTTTGATGTTCACCGTTGCAGTTTGGGATGAAGGCGGTGCGGTGAAACGGCACCGTACGGAAACAGGGATTATCACCACGGCGATGGAGCACGGTGCCGTCGCACAGAGCCGTTGAGGCCAAAAGAGGCTGCGGCCGGAGTGGGGCCGCGACGGAGGGGCGCGGCACCGTCGCGCAATGCCGGAGTACCATGGAGGGCCGTGGTTAGGGTGGGCCGCGGCGGAGGGGCATGGCGCCGTCGCGCCGCACCGGTCAGACCAAGGCCGCGCCCTTTGGCCGCGGTGGAGTAGGGGAGGGCGGTCGGAACCACCGGTGCTCAGGAGGTGGGACCGGCTGGTCCCACGCGGTAGAACTGCCCGGCCAGATCCGAAAAAACTGAGGGTTTGAACCCCCGGTTAGCACAGCAGGGCGCACCCCCCGCTTGTCCGCAGTTCGGTTCGAAGGGGGTGGCGGCTCCCCCCCTTCCGTGTCCGCTCAGCACACGGGTGCCCAGACCGGGCCAGACTGCCCGCGCCGGGCCGGACCCCTGCGCTGGGCCGGGCCACGATGGCTGGGCCGGTCCACACCCACCCGACCGGGCCACACCCTAGTGGGCCGGACCCGGACCCGGGTCGGGTTGACCTGGTTCGGGCCGACCCAGGGGGTCTTGGGCCGGGTCGGTCTGGGCCCAAACCCCCTAAAATCGGACAGATTCGTTCAAACGCCCGTAACTTTGGCTAAGGACCTCCGATTGATGAACCGTCAGTTGTGATGAGATCCTTGGATCGAGACGGTCATTTCAGTATATTAAACTCTAGGTTTAGGAGAACTTTAGTTACATCCGGGTTGGTTCAAAAACGAAACCAACCGGGGCCTCGGAGTGGAAACACCTATAACATGAGCTCCGGACGTCCGATTGACATGCCATCGACTTTGTTGGATTCCTCTTAGTGAGATGAAAATTTTGGCTTACTCTACTCGAGGTTTGGATGCATTTGGAGTATGGTTGGGTTGGCTTTGACCTAAAAACCAACCGGGCCCCTGGGACGGAAAAGCCAATAACTCTCAGACCGGGCGTCCGATTGACGCGCCGTCTGTCGCGTTGATTTCCTTTTGTTGAGACGGAACTTTGGGATACATTAAATCCAGACTACGTGTCAGTTGATGTATCGACCCCCTTGGCTCGTGGAGCGGACCCTCCCGGAATCGAGCATGCTGTGTCCGGGAACCCTAGAGCTGGCTACGATTGCTACGACGATGACGAGTGTACTTAAATCCTCCGTGGGTTCGTCACCAAAGAAAATAGTACTGGAATCCTCTGTGGGTTCGACGACGACGACTACTGTTCTGGTATACTTTGTGGGTCCAGAAGTACGTGACTACTGTTCTTGTATCTTACGTGGTCCTGGTAGTATTTGACTCTGTACTTGTATCCTACGTGGGTCCGACAGAGTAGCTTGTCTTGTATCCTTTGTGGGTCCGACAACTTAGCTGGTCTTGTATCCTACGTGGGTCCGATAGCTTAGATGAATCAGTGGCTACATCTGATCATCTCTATCATCTTACGAAGAAGTATACCTGTGTGAGATGAGTCTTGAATTTCAATCATTATCTTCGATATGATTGACTTTCTATCCTAAGTGGATTGGGTTGTGTTATCCTGTGTGGATTGGTTGTGCTATCCTATGTGGACTAGATCGAACTTGAGCTCGGATGTTGGAGACGAACTGGAATTGATGACTTAGGTATATGTATGGGCATATACCTAAGTAGTGTTGGTTGTTACTTTGTGATTGTATCTTACCTTTGTGGATTCTGGGAGACCTTCCGGGGTCTAGGGGTCTCTACTGAGTAGCTTATACTCACCCCTGCACGGGCTATGCCCGCACTACGTTGTGTTGGATGCAGACGACGGACATCACTGATCGTGGTTGAGGCTTGTGGAGCAAGTCGGTACCTGGAGGCAGACCACTGGGCGGGACGTACACGGAGCAGACGGATGGACCCGAGGAGCTGAGGAGGCTATCTGTACCCACCCTTCAGGTGGGATTTCCAATGGATGGATTGGCGTTGCTGCTTTACTTTTCAGTGGCTGTAATTTATTTTCAGTTGTACTTTACTTCAGTTGGGTTTGTATTCTGGCCCATTTACTTTCCAGCACTTACAGTTGTACCCAGTTTACTTAGTGTTTACTTCAGCTTGCTTACTCTGTGGTGTTTGCTTACTTTATAAAGGAAATGCCTTCTCTTTTTATTGGGATTTACACCTTTGGTGCTAGTCTCCAGCCCCTCGCCTATGGAAGGCGGGCTTGGGGTAGTCACGACACAGGTCCCGAGGACAGGTCGTGACACAAGATTTGGTGAGTCATTTTGGAGTAGGTTGGACAATAGGAGGAGTTATTTTGGAAGGACTTATAAGTGAAGTTATTAAGACACTTCTATCTGTATATGTTGATGGATGAGAAGGATCACGAGTTTAGACATCTGGCAGAGGAGCGCATGTCAGTGATGGACTACATTGAATTTTTCACTGACCCACAATTCTTTATGCCGCCATTAGATACTGATGAAATCTACAAGATGGGAATTTTGTAGGAAGAACATCGTTATGAGATCAGGTCACATGTGTTCATTTCTCATCTGTGTATATTTTCAGTTGTGAATAATTTTTCACTCATCAAGGAGGTAAATCTAAGACATACCCTGAGCATTAACCACACTGTTTCCCCAAGGTGAACTGGGTGCTCTTTTTTAGGTTGATAGAAGTGCCACTATGATAGTTTATTCCCAGAAAGAAATGGATATAGGTGCCTAGGTAGTCGGAAGTCACCTCCAGATGATCATCCCTTGTAGTTCTTTTAGTCAGGAATGTTGGGCCAAAAATAGCCTCAGTGTTCTTACCCCACATTTTAGTGTTGTGCTTGTGGAAGAATGAGCCACCTATAGAGGTTTTTTGGGATTTGCAACAACAGAGTAGTTGTAGGGGATTATATTGGTATGAGTGTTCTGTATGTGCTCAACTACCAATCAAAAGATAATTATCTAGAGTTCCATAAGATGTTCAGGTTGAGGCATGGGATGTGGAACCCTAGTACTGGAACATAATTTATAGGAAGAGGGAATATCTTAGGGGAATCAGGATAGATCCAAGGGTAAAGGGGTTGTTTAGCTGCATAGGGTGAAATATTTATACATGGAGAACTATTTTACCTTATTTAGTTTCCCAGAAGTGAAACTATGATAGTTTATTCCAAGGAAGAAATGGCTAGAAGAGCCAGGGTAGTTCGTAGTCATCTCAAGAATATAATATGTTGTAGTTATTTTATTCATGAAAGTCGGGAAAAACATTCTCAGTGTCCAAACTCCAATTTGGATTGTCCTTCTTTCGGAAGAATGGGACACTTATAGAGTTTTTGTGGGGACATGGAACAATAGAGAAGTGGATGGGGATCATACAGATACAAGAGTTTTGTAATGACTCAAATACCCCTCAGAAGATAATTAGCTTGAGTTCCACAAAATGTTTAGGTTGTGCAAGGGGACATGGAACCCCAGTGTTGGAACATAATTACCAAGAAGATAGAATATCTTAGAATATTTTGGCTAGAGCCTTGGGTAGAGGAGTTTTTTAGCTGCACATTATGTAGATTACTCTAGATATTGTGGAAGCAAAACCCTCTATCATCAGAGGTATGATTTTTGTATCATCTACCAGTTCTTGAATTTTGATTGATTTTGGATCATCACATTACTTTTTTATCTAATATTTTTCTAAACAGTTTGGGTTCAATTATAGAAATATTGTATGGTTCATTGACCATTGAATCAATGTTTTGGGTGTGGTCACAGAATATCAAATGTTGAAAGGCATGTTCTGTAGGGATCAAGTGTTACTCTTTCTTATTGGAACCATTAGTTCTTGAAATAATAGTTTTCAATTTGATTATTTCCATGAATTGGTTATTCCCATACCAAGTTCATATTGACTATTATCTAAGGAGTTTTTCCTTCATATATTCAGAAGGGGACAACTATTTTGACCAAGGTGAGTGGGATCTTGAGGCAGGTCATATAAAAGAAAAATTGAGTGTATATTTGATTGTCTCCTAGTTCTTGATTGCTAGATTTTTTGTAGATGATGGTGGAATGTAGAAGAATTATTTTCCATCAGTGTTAGACCATTTTCAGGATGTCATCCCCAATGATTTCTATTACTTACCACATGAGTCAGAGATCATGTACAAGGTTGAGTTAGTTTTGGGAGTTGAGATAATTTCTATCCCGCTATATAGAATTGAACCAGTAGATCCTTAGGAATTGAATGTTTAGTTTTATGATCTAGAATATAAGGGTTTCATATGTCCTATTATACATCCATTGGGATTTACCATTATTTTTCCCAATAATCATGATGGTTACTTGTGCTTATGTGTTGATTATCAGTGATTGAATGAGATAATGGTCAAAACCCTTTATCCTCTTTCATGAATTGATGATCAATTTGATCAGCTGAGTGGTTATAAGATCTTCTATAAGATCATTTTTATATTTTGATACACCCAGATTAGGGTGATAACTTTGGACATACATCAGAATTATTTTAGGAGTAGGTATGGATTGTATGATTTCATGGTGATTCCATTTTGTTTGAATAACACGATATCAACATTCATGGATTTGATGAATTAGACCATTCATCCTTTCATAGAATTTTTTTTGATGAAATCTTGGTGTAATATTAGTCAATAGATTATCATTACAAACATCTTAACATCTTCTTGAGTACATTGGGAGAGCATCAAATTTACTCAAAATAAACCAAATATAGGATTGATAAAGTCCACTCCATCGACCGTGTCATCTCAGAGGTAGGTTTTTTAGTGGACATAGCAAAAGTTTCATCCATTGTATCTTGGGAGTGAACCAATACAATATTTAGAAATTAGACTTTTTTTTATGTTTAATAGGTTATTATAGGTGCTTTATCAAGGAATCCACCTTTCTAGAAGCACCAATGTTAGGGATGAACAATAAGGGAGTGATGTTTGTCTTATTAGATTCACGAAAGAGATATTTTTAGAAGATAAATTATAAGATGACCTCAACACCTATCCTCACCATACTTGTATTGGATAAATCATATACCAAGTATTATGAATCATTCGAAGTTGGACTCAAAATATTTCAGATGCAAGAGGATCAAGTGGTTTCTTATGGATCCATACAGTTGAGACTATATAAGAGGGATTACCCTACATATGATTTGAAGTTAACTATGGTGGTATATTCCCTGACATGTTGGAGACACTATCATATGTGTTAGAGGTTTGTTGTATATGTGGACCATAAGAGCCTTATGTAAATATTTTCCTTGTGGGAATTGAAACTTCATCCATGGAGGTGGGTCGATTGTCTATAGTATTTTGACTTCATGGTGTATTATATAGTGGGTTAGGGATGTTTCATTTCTAGGGAATTGAAACTAAAGTCATAGCTAGAATTTGTGCGGGAGTCATGTGATGAGTATTGGATTATCTAACTCTTTATAGACATGCATCTAGATGTTTAGGTGTCTTAGGGATGATTATCTTTTATATGGACATATGTTGCACCCATTATTTTAGAATGGATCAAGATAGAGATGTTATATGATCTATAAGTCTTATTTCTGAGAGACCACTTATATGGTGGGGAGAAACCATTAAGAATGTCTCTTGGAAGAGGAAATTCTCATATTTTCTATGACCAGGTATGGGTTTTTCAGGAGCTGATGTGAGAGTTTCATACTTCGTGGTGTGAGGTATATATTGGTTTGAGAAAGATGTATTGTGATATCTATAGAGAGTACTAGTGGTTAGGAATGAAGTAGGAGGTAGCATGCATTGTGATGAGATATTTCATCTATCAGAAGGTCAATATCAATCATCAAAGTATAGTTGGAATCTTACTACCTTTCACCATTCCCAAGTTGAAATGGGAAGATGTTTATTCGATACATTCATGAGGTTATTCATTTGCATTATTTCTATGAAGTATCATTTTTGAAAGAGATCGTCATTTTGAATCATTATTATAGAAGGGTCTTTAGAAGGATCTAGAATCTTATATTCTTTTGATCAAAACCAATTATCCTCAGAATGAAATTCAATTTGAGTAGACTATTCAGGTTCCCAGGAATAGTTTATGGTCCGGTGTTATGGATTTTTATGGATCATGGGAGGAGAATATGGAACTCATGGAGTTTTCATATAATAATATCTTCTTGACATTGATCCAGATGACACATTTATAGGATTTACATGAAAAGGCATGTTATTCACATCTTTGTTGGTGGGAGGTTGGTGAGTCAGTACTTTTTGGTCATATCCTCATGCATTAGTCTTTTAAATAGGTTCACTTTATTGAGAGGCAGTAAGTGACCATGTAGATAAGGGGAAAAAAATCATATTTCGACCATCAAAGATGACCTCTAAAGTTCGAGGTTGGTCTTCAAGTTTTCCATCAGGTATTTACAGGTCTGGGAAAATACTATTAGAAATAACAAAAACTAGAACCCAATTTTTATAGGTCACTTGAGATAGTGGATAGGGTAATTCCATTTTCTTATCTATCAGCCCTTCCACAACACTACAACGACATGCACAATGTGTTTCACATGTCATAGCTTTGGTGATATATTCTTGACCCTTATCATGTGGTAGATATTGAGGACATCAATAATTTCAATGATGTAACCTTTTGGGGAATCCAATATATATTGTAAACCCTAGTGAGAAGTATATATGGGGTAGGACTATACCTATGGTTCATGTGCAATGGAAACATGGGCATGTAAAGGAGGATACTTAGGAGAGGGATTCTGATGTGCGAGCATAGTGGCTGGACATGTTCAACGAGACCCCATAATGATGCTTGGAGTAACATGAGGAAAATCTATTATTTTTTTAGGATGTTGTAAGAACTAATCATTTTCTAGGCACATCTATCTTTGTGATATTCATTGAGCCATTATGACAGAGTATTGTTCTTGATGAAAAGAATTTATTAATGAAAAGGACCTAATGTTCAATGATATGTGTTTATTTAAATTAATGGAGTCCATGTATAAACATTTTAAATGGTATTATAAGGGTATTTAAATGAGTTTAGAAGGATTAAAAGGTAGTTTTAGCATTTTCATTGAATATGGGAGGAAACATGTTCCCTGGATAGTTACTTATTGTGTAAATATTATGCAACATGTAACGTCTTCTAGAAATATGTCCTGAACTGGTAGATGATATGATTTGGTTTAACTTTTTGAACCTAATTCACATCATTTAATTCTTAATTAGAATAAATATTGAACCAAGGTGATGAATTTTTCAGTCAATCCCATTAATTGATAAATTGAAAATGTGAAAGAGTTACACACCATGTATGTCTCAACTCCAGTGGTTTTAAGTGGGAAGTGCATATGATTATCTCATTCATTCAGGGTAGCATATTATTCTAGGATCTATGATCAGTTTTAGGCTATTTTTGTGTCTCTTTATACCTTTTATAAATCTAATGAATTATACGATCACCGGTTAGTGTTTCTTGTTTAGTTTTCAATCTCTCCAATTATTCCCAGTTCATTCCTATGTAATATTTTGACCACAAGTTTTTTTTGGGGTATTATCTTGACCTGAGTTGATCCAAGATCTTATTATGATCTTCTGTGATGTTTTCATTATTGGGGTTTTTGTTGGATGTACTGCATTAATCACCGATTAAAGGTAGTTAGTCTAAACCTTACCCTATGATCTATTTAATTATGAAGTATTTTCAATATTTTGATTGCACCGACATGATGTGTGCTTAAATTAATATATTCTTTGGTTAATGTAAAATAATGGATTGGAATATTTTTGGAATATGATCGGTTTAACTTCTAGTGCTGCATGGATTATGGCTACCCATTGTGTGAGAAAAACATTGAATAATAAGAACTTGTCCTATGATTTAAATTGTGTTTAACATGACATGATATTCATGTGTTTTCTTGATATAGATTCCACATGATAATGGATTTGTTTATTCAAATGGATTACATGTTAATATTTTAAGATGAAATAGAAAAATTAATGGTTTAACTGAAATATCAAAGGTAATTTTCATAATAAACCCTTGACCTATATGATGTGATATTGTGATATCCTTATTGTTATGATATGTGTTGTGATTCATGGTGAAAATATTTTATTGAGTTGGATCTTCTCAGTCCCATGATATAATGATTATATTGAGTGGTATCTACCTAGTCCCATGCCATAATTCTTATATTGAGAGAGATCTACCTAGTCCCATGATGAAATGATTATATACCGATCTTGGCCCAGATTCTTGTGATTATGCCTTATATTATGGTTATGGTTTTTGATGGTTTTTTTACATGCTCATAGATATTATAGAATTTTTATGAAGTATGTTGATTGATTTATTATATTAATTCAACAATTAATACACTTCTTTATCACTTTATTGCAAACAAGTATTATCATACTCATTTTTTTATACATGGGGGTGTTGACCTATTGAGTTTTACTCACACCCTATTTTGGATTCCCTTTGGAACCTGAGAAGATTACATGGATGAAGGTTTTCACAAGGTAAAGGGATATTGTTGATGATTTTTTTGTTGATTACTAGATGGTATAGAGTTTTGAGATGTAACTGACGTGGGGTCTGAGACTGGTGTCTTTTGGGATTAGTTATGTCCGTTGATTATTTCATTTTTTTTCATTTTTACATTTATATACATCTCATCTATTCATTAAAAGATTCTTTATTATTGGTTTATTTTTACTTACATTCACTTTCTAGTTTTATTATATATTGTTTATGATATTCTTCATCACTTAGATATTTATTATTACCTATTTATTTACATTGTATTCTACTCCATAATAGGGGGTATAGTCTCCCTAGTATACATATCACACCTTCACTTATAGTTGGTAGCCTATGGCGTAGGCAGAGTCCTGCTTGTGGTCCAGTAAATAAATCATTTTTCCATGTGATAGAGTGATGGAATGGGGGACGTTACACCCTACTTATGAATGTTTTAGAATAACTTAGCTAATATATGGGTGTTTGGGAATGTTGTTGATCATATTTTTAGTTGGAGCACAACCAAGATGAGATTTATTCACTTTTCTGATAAGTATGATATCTAGAACTTGATTTAATATGACTAAAAAATTCATGGAAATTCATATTTGATTCATATATTTTTTTATCTACTTAGATTAGTGGAATGTGATGTACTCACCTTTGGAATGAATGAAGGCTATGTTTTCATCGACTTGGTTTTCCTTTTTTATAGAATCTAGAATAATGAGATTGATATACTAGATTGACATCTTCAATATTTAATGTTGACTCAATGTTATGGAAAATAGATTATATTTATTTTTAAATGATTTATAGGATACATATTTCAATGGACATGATTATATATGTATGTGTGTATGTTTGGTGGATATCACACCAAACCCATTAGTAGCTTGGGTAGTATTGATGCTTCTCAAGATGTAACGAACCAAATTTTTCTAAAATATTGCTTCATAAATAAATGTTATTTTTGATAGATTTTTTGAAATGCTACAATAAAACCCAAACAAATATATAACTTTTTATGGTAGCCATTGTATTGATAGGTATAAATAATTATGATATATATATATGAACAATAAAATAATGAGCACTTTAAATATCAAATAAACTAGTGATTCTATTAAAAAATAGTCTTTTTGTAAAATTTAAATTATAATATATTTTTAATGAATAAGTTATTAACAAAATATTAATTATTCATTTATTGTAAATGAGAAAATTAATAGTTAATATACCCCAAGTCTTTTCATATAAAAAATCTTTTCATTATATTTTATGTTATTATTTAAAAATACAATTTATAGATTATATAATGTGAATTTTAAAAAATTATGATAATTTTTATATTTATTATGGAAATTTTATAATAAGATGATTTTTTTTTATATTTTTGTTAATTTTTACGTGAATAGTGAAATATACTTTTTTTTACAATTAACTTGATATTTATTGTATTATTTGTTTATAATAATGATTTGGAAATCTATGATTTTTTTAAAATATTTTAATTTGAGAAGTTATATTTTAAATTAAAAAAATATTTTTTCTAGTTTATAAACCTATATTTTATTTTTTTAGAACTGAAGTAATATGATTTTAATGAATATTTTTTCCATACATTATATTATTATAATTTTAAAAATAATTTTTATAAATTTTAGAAATTGAATAAAAATAAATGGATTTAAAATTTGGGTTTATTTTTTAAAATTATATGATAAGTACAATTTTATTTTTTTGCATAATTGGAAATTTTTTTTGGTAAAAACTAGTAACCATAATGAAATCTTAAATGGTAAAAGTAAAAATATTTAAGTAAAGGACTTCAAAGATGTTTAATTTTTTGGGGAATATGTGGTTGAGTCACAGATTGACCATTTAACATCTCACATCCATTATTTTACAATTTTTAGCCACTTATCTTAAGAGTGAATTCCCATTATTAATTAGTTTTGGTAGTTTTGGTCTAGTGACGGTTCTCAGCATCAATGGTCGACGAAGTAGAAGCGATGATGGTGCAAAAGTTTTCATAACAGAAGCTATGTTGGGATTTCTCTAGTGGGATCATTTCTGCTGTTGAGGGGAAATCAAGGTATTTGGATCTAGGAAGACCGCAACTTTAGATTTTACGACCCGAGGATGGGATTTTTGTTGTATGATGACTTGGGATGGGTGGTTTGGGTGTTATTTTTCGGTTTCATGGTTTTTGAATTTTTTATTTGGGTATAGGTTCTGTTAGAACCTAGTTGGATGTTTCATGTGAGGTTCACACTAACCTTAATGTGGCTTTTGAAAATACAAAAATGGAAAATAATTTGGGTATTTACAAAAATGTATTCCCTTTTCAATTATAAAAGTGGATCACCTATTCTCACATCCCCTCACAAGCCAACCCTTGAAGTTTGTAAAAAACAATACCAAATTATCTCTTCACTTCTATTATCCACCTTAAATTGTTTATTTTATTTTTTAAAGACTATCCCTCAAAGGGTTTACTCCCAACATAATAGAGATAATCCAAGTGGTGACGTATAAATTTTTAACTCCTCCTTTCTCTTTCCAGTTTTTTTATGTTCGCTTGTTTTTCCAAAAATTCCATTAAACCATCATATAATGAAAAAATAGGATTCACTAGTATACTAATACGTTATTATAATTACATAACAAGAACTTACCACCATCTCTTTTCCATTTATGAAAAATTAAGACCTGAATCATGTGTGTCTACGGACTACTGCCTCCATGAATAAATGTGTTTCATTTTCCATAACCTCCTTACATAGATGGTATAAAAAGGGTACTTTAATAAATTATTATTATATATATGTAAGAATACTTTATAAATCTTAAATAAAGAACTATATTTCTTAATTCTCTTGGTCCTTAAAAATTGAAATCGTCATCCATGTGTATATGCGGACTACCGCCTCAATGGAACTATGCATTCTATTTCTCTCTTCCACCTTCATGGATGGTTATAGTTTATAATTGATCAATATATATGATATATATGAGTATTATATATCATTAATATTACTATTTACTGTAAAAAGTAATTAATTATCATTATAATGTAATCCATCAATACCGATAAATAACCCAAAAATATTTCGTCACTGAATCAACAATTACAAAACCCAAAAATACTATCATGTAAGGGAATTTTATCATTATAAGACATTATATAACTTTAGATCCATTTACTTTAATGGACTTTTTAGTGATTAAATTTTTGAAAACAAGATATTTTGATGCCTCTATAATCAAATTAGTACAAATGATCAACACTCATTCAAAAAAATTAATAAAAAAAATACTTATTAGAATTTAGGGATATAAATGAAAATGCATATGAGTAACATTATTAAAGATATGATTATGATTTTTATCATTATTATAAAGAATGTTGAAGAACATACTTGGGAGTCAAGTGTAATGGTAAGGGTTACTTGTCTGAATTTCTAATCCAATGAGACATACTTCTTATTATACACTTTGTTTCTTTATAATTTTGTATTCACTGTAAAACATATTTTTTGACTAAAATATTACATGATCCATAATTGTCTTTGTTAAATAAAATGTCTTTATTTTATTTATGTAGTTTCTTTTGAACATAAACCTTAAATGTTCCAAATATTCAATGATATTATTTTACATATAATGTTCAATTTTATCTCTCCAGGGAAAATGAGTCCTTAATTCAAATCCCCTTCCTTGAATGATTTTTTTCCATAAAATTATAATATGTTTCGAATGAATCACATCCTCTTAAGTGTTTATTTCGCTTAAATGGTTCTTTCTTTCATGATGATGTTTTCACTTACCGCCAATGTTCTATTTAATTATTTGGAAATAAATATATGTTTTCACTTACCACCAATGTTTTTATTTTTCCTTCATTATTTTTAATGATGTTATAGGAAAATATTTACGATTCTCAATAATCTATATGAAATAGGTTATGATACCAGATACACTATGATAAATAAGTGGTTAATTTTGATCTAAAATGTTGTGTTTGTATGATTTTTTGGTGTCAGACTCCTTTTATATGAGACTTTGATATTATAAATAGATCGTGATTTACATGTCACATTTTATAGTGTTTAATCCATGTTATATGTTTGATTGTGTTGGACTACTTGTTCTCCTATAATGAAATATGAACCATTTTCATGATTTCATGTTCTTTTAATCAAATATTTCTCTCCTACTTATGTTTTCTAATATGCTTCTAACATCACACTGGGAAACATGTTAACATTATTATTTATCCCTTAATGGGAATTTTATCTCACCCCTTTCTTTTGTTTCATTTTAAAAGGGAATGAAGATGAGTTTGAAATGTGATATGTTTTGAAGAATACCTAAAATGATGAAATTATGGGGAATTGTTTACAAGATTTGTAACAAAAGTTTCTTATATATCTAGTCTCTCTAGACACTAAACCTATTGATTATAAGGATATTGATTTTATTATGTTATGTAATGTTTTAATTATGGAAATATAGTAGAATAATGACATGTTTATCTTAGGTCACCTTAGTTCATATTGCATTGATGGTTTAGTTATTTTTGGATATTATATTTGTCATATTATGTATTAGGGTTGGGTAATCTTAGTAAAATACCTTGATATGAGTCCAAGTATATGATGTAATCTTCAAATATTATAAATTTCCTATGTGGGTATATTTCGTAGTAATACATCCATATATAGACAAATTCATGTGGATAAAGCAATGAAACATATACACATAGGGGTAATTGGCCTGAAAATGGTTGTTGGAGCATGAAATTGATCATCACTATGATGAACAATGAGTGGTAATAAGATTGAAAAACTAGCTAGAAACTCCTTGGGTATATGATTTTGTTGATTATATGATATTTAATAACTATTATGAAGAATTTATTTTATAGTTAAATTGAGGTTTTAGGTTAGGAAGTGTAAGACAACCCAAATTAAAGTAACCTAGGATTGATATAAGCATAATTAAAGGAATTAATGTTTAATGTGATACTTAAAAAATGTAAAATTTTTTATGGTTGAATTAATTTTATGAAATGGATTGTTATACATACCTTATGATATTACATTTTCATCCATCATGTTAACCCCTTTTTGTTTAAGAGATGGATAAAACTAGATGAAAGAAAATTAATAATCAGTGTGAGGGATAATTTAACAACTTCCCCAACTAAAAATAAAATGGAATGGAAGATGAATTAAAAAATGCATGTAAATGATCACTTAAATATCATAGGGATGGAATAATAATGAAAATCACAGTGTTCTGACTTTCTACCAATGGGAATGAGAGGATAACCAATGATGGACTTTGATTAATATTTCAATGAATAAGGAGGAAGTAATCTATATTTATTAACAAGAGTTCAAAAGTTTTTTATTCACTTAGTTTTTTCCTAAATAATTTTTTATGAAGATAGGGATGGAATTATATGAGTTGAAATAGAAGGATGATGAATCTATTAGAACTTATGAAGAGAACTTCACAGGAGTTATGAATTTTTCCTATTCCTTTGTTATAGATCATGAGAGTAAGATAAAATGATTATTTAGTAGATTTAAACTAAGTATTCAATGCTAACCATCTATAATATACCCTTGTAGTTATGCATATATTTAATGATGTTCACTTAAGGTGGAATTAGTAGATAAAGACTCTCATTACTCTAGATACAAGAAATAAAAGATGGAGTTTTAGAGGAACTCAAATAAAAAATCTCATGAGGGAAAGAAGATTAATTTTGTTAATTATAGAAATGTGGGAAGACACAACCAATAAATTACCTAAGAGGGATAATAAGATGTTTTAAACGTGGTATATATTTCCATCAAGATCATGAATTCCAAAAGTATACAAAAAGTATATTATAAGAGAATAAGTTTCCTAATAATGCTCCAACAACACATCAATGTTTCAAATTTATAAAATATGGGAATTATCAAAATCAATTACTTAATCCTCGAGCTAATGAAGAGAATAAGTACAAAAAACATCCCAAACATAGGAAGAAAGGAATATAATACCAAATCAATACAACTGAGGTGGATCATTATCATGAAATGATTAGAGGTACACTTATATCTATTAATGATCTTTGAATTTATTATTTTATTCTTGTTCTATTAATTATTTTATATCATAAAAGTTTTCTATTAATATTGAGTCATCATATAAATATTTGGAAATCGAAATATCTATGAGAAAAATTGGTAGCCCCTTGATTTCATCTAAGATATATAAAACCTCTCTGATGAATATTTATTGGAATACACTCCTTGTAGATCTAATTATTCTCCCCTAGGATAAATTTGACATAATATTGTTTATAGATTGGGTACACCTATATAGATCTCATATAAATTTTTAAGAAAATGAGATATCATTTCATATCCAAGATCATCTAATTTTCAAGTATCAACATAAGTATAATCACCCCTGAGATTATTTTTCTAATATAGGTTTTAATATACAACAATGATGGATTTATAGCTTAAATTTTCTGAAATGAAATCAATATTAAATAAATTTCCTTTTTAGGGAAATATATTTATGTATTCCCAGATGAACTTCCTAGTCATCCCCCATAACACGTGGTTTACTTCTTGATCAAAATTACACATGGATATATACCTATCTCAAAGATCCTTTAGAGTATGGATTATTATAGATTAGAGGAACTAAAAAACCTACTAGAGGAGAATTTATACATGGTTTTTTTTCATCACGAGTTCTTCACCATAGACAGAACCTATCTACTTTTCTAAGAGGAATGATAGATCAATGCATATTCGAATTGAAAATCATGATCTTAACAAGATTAAAATTAAAAATATATAGAATTAGCCCTATATCAATGAACAATTCAATAAACATAGAGTTTATCAGTACTTCTTGAAGATTTACCATCAATATGGATATTAGTAGTTAAGGTTAAAAAGGGAAGTTATTTACAAAACATATTTGAAAATGAGATATTGAAACTATGAATTTATATTGATTCCATTCAAATAAACAAATAATCATAATATTAGCATGGATATAATTAGTAGGGTATTAATAGAATAACGTGAAAAATAGTTGTTTGTCGTTAAAGGTGATATTCCTTTATACTCAATGAAAAAAGTAAGAGAATTATGATCATTTTGAAAATTTGTTAAGAAAATTAGGAATAAAAAAATTATATGAGAACTTATTCAAGTGTGAATTTTAGCTACATAAAGTACCATTCATGGGTTATTTAATCACACATAAGATCATATTTTTAGATCTACAAAAGATAGAAGTTAAAGTTCAATGAAACAAACTAACTATTGTAACTGAGATCCGAAGATTTCATGGTTTAGTAGGATATTATCAATGATTTTTGGGAAATATATCATATCTTTAAAATACACTAACAATGTAAAAATAGAAGGTATTAAAGTTTATTTTTACTAAATAATGTGAATAAAGTTTCAATGAACTAAAAAAGTTGTCGATCATCGCTCTTATACTTACATTACCCAAAGTGGGGAAGGGTTTTTTATATAGAGTGATAGATCAAAAAAATTTGTGTGTGTGTGTTCTTATGTTGAATGGTAATGTAATTTCTCATGAATCTTTCTAATTAATGACTAATGAGAAAATTCAAAAGATATATGATTTTGATCTTCAAGTAGAGTTTTTTTCATTAAAATTATCCCATATTATCTCTATTGTGAAAATTGTGATATATATCTACTAATAACAAGATATTGAAATATATATTATCATAGATGGAGTTGAAAATGAGATAAAGGAGATCTTTGGAATTGATAAAATACTATGGATGCACAATACACTAGTGCCACATGAATGAAAATAAGACGGACATGCTCTTAGATTAAAAGATCTTGCTATATTATCTATGCTACGTATTGAGAATGACCTAGTGATAAAATATTTGTGAAGGATGAATATTAAATTTATAGTGGAATATGAGAAATCCCATCTAGCCTAAATGGATTATCAATTGTCTACTCACATAAAGAACAAGGTAGCCCAATAATATTATGCAGATCTACCATAGGTAGTGAATATTCCGAAGTTCAACATTGATAAAGATGGAAATATAAGGTTTAGAACCCGTATATTTGTCCCATAAAAATTCTAATTTGTGAATGAAATTTAGGATGATGCATTTCTATCATCCTTCTCTATTCATCCAAGAAATTTGAAGTTGTATCGGGGCCTAAAAAAGTTCTAGTGGGGAAGCATGAATATAGAAATTATTGAATATGTATCTTGATACTTGGTATACTAAAAATTTATGGTTTTACAAAAAAGGTATATGGGTATATTGTTACCATTATCCATTCTTCTATAGAAATGGGGATACATAACCATGGATTTTTTCATAGGACTCCCCAAATCATCAATATGATATAATTTTATTGGGGTTTCAGTCGATTATATTACTAGATTAGTTTATTTTATTTCCATCAAAAATGAATTATCCCTTGAAAAAAATATCTAATATATACATTGGGGATGTGGTGAGGCTATATAGAGTACCAGTATCCATTGAATTTGATAGTTGTCCATTGATTACCTAGAGATTCTAGTAAGGTATTAATAAGCATTATAGATAGTTTAGAGTCTCAATACTAGATATCATCCTCATATATATGGTTAGTCTGAAAATACTATTCATGTAATGTCCCAGAATTTCTGTATAATTTTTTTTATTATATGGAATTATTTCTAGATCGTGAAATCTGACGGCGTATGATTCCGGGGCCAAGAGTTCCCGCAATGATCCTTCAAAGATTTGTTAATCATTAATTAGCACGGGTAAGTAGTTTTCATGAAAAAGTGGAAAAAATATTAAATGGATTCCCAAATCAAAAATCTAAGGGCACTGTTGCGTTCAGGATGAAGGATTTACCATAGGCACCACATAAGTTTAGTTAGCGTAGGCCTTCAGTGGGAAAACACAAAAATGGAATAACCGTAAATAAAATAATTAAATAAAAATATTTTATTTTCAAAGGCTTATAACTCACGAACTGTAACTCGGATTGAAAATCCAAGACCCCCATTGAACTCGTGAGGGTATGCTTTCCTCTGGCAGATACTAACATTGGGTGGTGCGGGCCACCAGTGAATGTTTGTTTTTAGCCACAAATAAAATAATTAAGTGACAATTATTATTTTATAAAATCCATAACCTCTAAATGGAAACTCAGATTGAAAATATGAGAGTACCATTGGGTTCTTTGGGGCTTGTTCTCCTTAGGTGAAGCCTAACCTCAACCATCACGGGTCGAGTGTGAACGTTAATTATTTATTAAACTTTTTAAAGGTACATTCAGTAAACGCACAAGTGGCATAATCTAAATTTTGAACCATTGATTAGATTAAAAATCCATGGGCACCGTTGAATCCACAGTGCCGTGACTCTCTTAAGGGAGGCTTTACTTTGACCATAGTTGGTCTAGAGAAAAAGATAATTTTTGTGACTTTTTTAAAAGAAACAAAACAAAATAGTTTTATTATTTTATTTCTTATCCTCCAACAGACAAGAAAAGGGATGGGGCTAGTGATGTGTCAAGACAATAAATGGATTGACTTCCTAACCCGTAGTAACGACATCTCTGGGGAAGTAGAAAGCTTCCTAATTGATTAGCTGCATTAAACTCCAACGTCATTACTTACCCTCCCCCCTCTCTTATATATATGGAGCTTGGGGAGGGAATCAGCACTGCTTCGCTAAGAAATGAAGTGTTAAAGGAGTGCTGCGACGCCGAACCCTTAGAGGATGGAGCCAATCCTAGAAGGAGGTGGCAGGCGACACCAAACCACGAACCAGAGGATGACGTACCAGTGGCATCATTGGAATCTTGTTGCAGGAATGAATAACATCAACCCACCTTCAAGAGTGGGCATTTATCCAGTGATTTGAGTTATGGGGTTTATTCGTTTATGATTTTTAAATGATTTTACTCTTCCCCATTATTGAATAATAAGAAGAACGTGGGTCAACCAACTAACAGGTTGACCTGCGATTCATTAGTCTTTGTAGGAGGTCATTGTAGGGTATCTTGTGGGTTTTATATTGTTGTTTAATTCAATTGTTATTACACCCTTAACCCCCTCATGTTTTCGAGCTAACGCGGAGGGAGTGGGCCTAACTAAACCGGCCCGAACCTTCCGCTATCTTTGCTACATCCTTGTGCCTCCATGGACGACCGACAACGTAGTGATGTCGATCGGCTATATGGGGGATAACACATCAACGCAAACCAAAAGGGGAGAATGCGACCCAAATATGTGGAAGTCATCAGCGCGACATGCTATCATGCACAACCGATGAAAAAGGAGGGTCATAGATCGTTAGATATAGTGGCCAGAAGAAGGTGGACGACACAACAGTTGTCCATGAGTGATGGTGTCGCACGCCATCACGTGTTGCTGGAGAGGTCAAATGGAACGCCAACCATCCACAACCGAACTTGGAGGACTCGGCCCCACAGTTCATGCGTGCCCACTGGTGACGCCGCTACGAGAAGACCGAATAACCCTCAGCCGTTTGAGAAAACTAGGGGGTCACTCCCCCGGTGGTGTCTAGGGCGCACCAATTGTAGGTCGCGCCTCATGCTGCAGGATTGGAACCCTACTGGGGCTCCGCCATCCCAGACTACCTCCCTACCAGGCCTCCCATTTGCGGGACACCCCTTGCATGTCGGGCTACCCTTGCAGGACGCCCCTTGCGGGCCAACCCCTTTCGGGTTGACCACCCTTGTGGGCCGTCCCATTGTGGGTGGGGCTTCCCCTTTACAAGAAGGTACACCCTTGCAGACCACCCTTTTTTGGGGCTAGACCAAACCTCGGCCCAGTGGGCCAAGTTCGCCTCGGCCCTGCCCAAACCAGGTCGGACCAGACCCATGCCCAACCGAGCCCAAAAACACTTAAAGGGCCTTATCGTGAAAATCAGATGTCCTTTTGATGAACTGTCTAATGCATTGGGATACTTGGAGTGAGGCAGTCCTTTTGACTTAATCTATGAGTGTTTTGGTGAAAGTTGGTGTACGACCAGGTTGGATTGCACCTGAATCCAACCAGGCCATCAACACTGAAATGCCAATAACACATAGACCGGGTGTCCGATTGACGTGTCGTATGTTGTTTTAGAAGTCTTATGACATGGAGTATCATCATTTTACTTATTTTTTTGACTTTTCACCAGATTTAATATGAAAAATGGTTTTAGGATTGGTTCTCCCAAGAGCACTACGTACAGAACTCTACTACTAGCTGAGGCTTGACGACTGCTGATCTTTTCGACTTGGAGTGATGCGGCAGGCCCATGGTGGGGAGCACCTCTGTGTGACACGGAGGACCAAATGTACATTATGGGGAGGAGTACCTTAGTAGGACATTGTGGGGAGTGACTCTGTGTGAACCTATAGACCCACGGTATGCGATGCGGAGGAGTACCTCAGCAGTCCAAGGTTAGTGGGAAGTGACTTTGTGTGACGTGACAGACCCACTGTACTCGATTGAGTAGGAGTTCTCCAGTAGCCTAGGTGTTCAACATTGTGTATAGGAATGTTACATATTCCAAGGCCTAGAGAATATGTGGTTGGATATTAGCATTAATAGAGATTTTTTGTGGGTCAATATCATAGTTCTGTTTCTATGAGTTGTATACCTGGTTTGAGATGAGACTCTAATTGAGTTGTGTCTATTGCTTTGTGCTTTATGATTGAGATCATGATTTTTGGTTTTACTTTTGGGATTGTGAATGACCTTCGGGGGTCTTGGGGTACCTACTGAGTATCGTTATACTCACCCCTTCATGGGCCATGCCAGCACCTTATTGTTTCTTGTGCATACAATGAGTAGCTGGGATGAGGTTTGAGGGAGCCAGGACTAGGTGGTACGTGAAGGAGATAGGCAGATGCAGAGTGCTGAGGAGGCGATATGTACCTACCCCTCAGGAAGGATCCTCAGAGGAAGACAGATTAGTTATTTTCCATTTTTCTGTTGTATTGTTTCTTTCAGTTGTATTTTTACTTTCCAGTTGTACTCATACTTTTAGTTGGGGTTTTATTGCATCCCCTTTTACTTTTATCACTACTTTTTTATAGAAGTTTACTTCACAGTAACTTCTTGTTGTGTTCTTAGACCATGTGTTGAACAGGTTTAAAGGAAATGCCTTCCAATTTTAGGGAATATTCTTTTCAATGCTAGTCTCCAGCCCCTTACCTATGGAAGGTGGGCTTGGTATAGTCATGGCACGAGCCCCAGGGGATGGGTCGTGAAAAATTGGTATCAAAGGAGTCAGTTCTACCAAAGAACTAGGACTCTGATCTTTTCAATGTAGCAATAGTGTTAAGTTCTATGAGTGTGGTTTTTAGTTTGGGGAGTCTAGTTTTAGTGCAGCAACCAACATATCCATGCACCGGGAGCCTGAATTCTGATTTCCGACTTAGTATTGTGAAGCATTGATTGGATGTGTTTTTAAAGAGTTTTTCTTGTGATTTTTTTGAGTCATCTCACTAGGTATAACTTAATGATCATGGCACACCTATTCCTTATCAGGATTCCACTGCATAGACAACCAACCATGATTCTTCAGAGAGTACACGATGATGGACCACCGAGCGATGAGGCTCCGGTGTAGGGCCCGGTTACTGTGTTGGCACCTTTGGGTGGTGTACCATCAACACCACCACCTATTGGGAAGAAGTTACCACCATTCGCACTGGGGGATGGTGCATGCCGACTGAGCATGTTGCAAGAGTTCCAGCAATAGAGGCCTCTGATGTTTCTAGGCGAGATAGATTCCCTGGTAGCTGAGGACAGGTTGAAGGCAATGGATAGAGTTTTTTTCCTAGTTGAGACACCAGTAGAGCATATGGTTATCTTAGCTGTTAGTATTTACCAGTGCGTGACCATGAGGATGGTCCGTAGGGTGATGAAGCTTTGGTACAAGGACCGTTGCTTGAGATGGTACCTTAGGGAAGTGTTCCAGCTATATCACCGAATGTTGGTCAGCAGTTACAACTGACGATACTAGTAGAGGACATATGTACGCTTAGTTCCATACACGTGTTTCAGCATCAGATACCCCTCTGGTTCCGAGGAAAGCCCGACTCACAGGTTGCTAAGGAATGAATTGAGGAGGTGGCCATGTTTCCATCTAGCTAGGGAACCATTTGATCAGATGGTTGTCCTGGTAGAGTGCCTTCTACGTGGCTCAACAGGATGATGATAGAGTTTAGATTTACCTGATATTGCGAAGAGGTGACATTTTTTGTGGTTACGTTTGAGAACATTCATAAAGAAGGGGGTCTCTTTCCCTAAAGAGATAAGGGATGAGGGTACCCTAGAGCTTCTACAACTTCAATAGGATGACATGTAGGTATCTGAGTATTCATCGAGGTGTACCTACCATCCCAGGTACTCGATGAATACAGTTCGGTCAGTGCTTCAGGGCTCAGAACTCTGAGCGAGGTGTGTTTAAGAACATCCAAGACAAAACTATTCCTCTATGTATTCCTACTTATGTTTGGGTGCTGGATAAAAACTTTGTAGTTGAATTTTCTTTGGATGAGTGGATGAAGCCGGTGAATGTTAATAATGGGAAAGAAGGAAACTGACACCAGTTTCAGTGAACTGGGCATGTAAAATTGTTTTTGGAAGAGGATGTGATAAGGGTAGATGAATCTGCAGGGTAACAGACATGTAAGCCGAGCTAGGAGAGCTGCCTGAGGTGGTTTACATTTTGACATGTTACAAACCACACCCTATGTGGTCCCCACCAGGCTCAAGGAGTTGGAAGATAGGGGAAGGGAGTAGCTGCATGTGGTCAAGGAGTGTGAACCAAGGGCTCTAGGAATGATTCGAGGTACGATATGTGTCTACAACTTGTTTTCGTATTAATAGAAATAGGTACCAATCATTCCTTCCTTACACGAGTCCTGTCCAAGACCTAGATTTTTTGGCTAAACTGTTGACATGACCTTCACGTGTAGAGATACCTTTGGGAGGAGACTCGATAATCAGACTTATGTCGACGATTTTATTTGAAACTTGAGGCGAGAGTTTTGGTTGGAACCTCTCGGTGGAAGCATCTAGGCCTTATGACGTTAGTTTGGGTATGGATTGGACATCCACATTTCATACTCAGATTGATTGTATTAGGAAAAAAAGTTTGTGGTTTATTTACAACGTCAGAATGGGGTTTTCCGTGTTTGGAGAAAATGTAATCCCAAGCATCACAAGATAAACTCATGCTTAGGATGGTGCAACTGATCACTCTTGAGTTGGCCAGACTTACCCTCATTGCAGTAGGAGTTTTGAGTTTTCAGTTCCCAACAGGAGTGGTAGTGTACAGGGACATCTTTTCAAAATATTTTTCCATGATTACCTCCATGAAGGGAGAGTGACTTCTATTTTGGTAGGGTACTACTAGAGATTTGTACCTCACTTCTCTAGGGCCTTGTCAACCTTGTCATATTTTACGAAGAATGGATATCCCTTTGTATGGATAGAGAGAGGCCAATAGAGTTTTTAGGAGCTGAGGCAGATACGGATGAGTTCCCCCATATTGAGTCTATCAGAAGAGGGAATTTGGTATGTAGTCTACTACGATGCATCAGAGACCAGAATTGGGTGTGTCCTGATGCAGGAGTGAGCAGTGATCGCCTATGGCTCATGAGAGATGAGATAGCATGAGAAGAACTATGCTACCCATGACCTGGAGTAAGTAGCAGTGGTCTTCACCCTGAAGATGTGGAGACATTACTTGATGGGCGAACGTTTTACAGTCTACTCTAATCACAAGAGTTTCAGGTATATTTTCTCTCAGAAGGATATGAACCTAAGATAGCTGTGATGGCTGGAGTTCATCCAGTACTATGACTTTGAGATAGTCTATACTCCTGGGAAAAATATCATGGAAGAAAATGCTCTCAGTAGGAGGTCTGGTCTACAATATCTGAGTGAGGCGTTAGAGCAGCTATTCACACTACAGATATCCTTCGTGGATATAGATGTATTATCTTACCTCTAATCAATAATTTTACTCCCCCAATTCTTCAATAAATTCAGGGTGCACAGCTTGAGACGTTGACTGCGAGGCTCAAGGTGCTCAGATATCATCAGGACGGTCTCCTGAAGGATTTTCTGATGGTGGGGAGCACATCATCCTCTTTAGAGGATGCACCATGGTACCCATGACACTTTAGGTGGAGGTGTTGAGAGATATCCATACATCCCCTTTAGTGGTTCATCTTGTAGTGGTGATGTTGTACCAAGACTTCCGCAGTCAGTACTGGTGGCCAGTGATAAAGGAAGTAGTGGAAGAGTTTGTATCATGATTCCTCACTTGTTAGTAAGTGAAGACTTCATGGATCTGATAGAAGTCTTATGCCGACAGTAGGAGGGATACCATGTCTTCTTACGAGTCTCACCTTGATGAGGTTTGCGGAGATCTGGCCAAGGTGGCAAGTTATCTCTGAGGTTCATCGGACCTTTCTAGATTCTCAGCAGATTGGGAGAGGTGTCATACCTTTTATATATTTCCTCATAGATGCACCAGGTGCATAATTTTTTCCATGTGTCGCAGTTGAGGAGATGCATGCATGATCCATCACACGTTATCGACTAGGGCGAGTTGAAATTTGACGATGGGGTGACTTTTATGGAGTTCCCGGTGGAGAGAGAGGATCAGTAAGAGCGAGTACTTCATGGACGGTCGATCCCTCTAGTGCAAGTTAGGTGGTAACACATGGACCTCTAGGAGAGAACATTAGAGTGGGAGGCTCAGATTCATGCTTAGTTTCCTCATTTGTTTGTTTTTCCTTAGTTTTGTCTTTTGGGGATTTAAAACCCTAATATGGGTAGAATGTAATGCCCTGGGATTTCTGTAATTTTTTTAATTATATGGAATTATTTTGAGACTGTGAAGTCTGAAGGCGCCTGATTCTGAGGCCTAGAGTGCCTAGAATGATCCGTCAAAGTTTTGTTAAGCTTTAATTAGCGTGCGTAATCAGTTTTGCTAAAAAATGTAATAACTCTTAAACAGTTGCCCAGATCATAAATATTAGGGCACCGTTGCATTTAGGATGGCGGGTTTACCTTAGGCGCGACATAAGTTTTGTGGGCGTAGGCCTCTAGTGAGAAAACCTAAAAATGGAACAACTGTAAATAAAATAATTAAATGAAAATAATTTATTTTTCAAATGCTTAAAACTGACGAATGGTAGCTCAAATTATAAATATGAGAACATTGCTGAACTTGTGACGATATGCTTTCCTTAGGCTGATACTAACATAGGCTGGCGTGGGCCACCAGTGAAAGTTATTTTTTGGCCGTAAATAAAATAATTAAGTTACAATTATTATATTATAAAATCAATAAATTCTAAACGGTAACTCGGATTGAAATTCCAAGAGTACTGTTGGGTTCGTTGGGTCATGTTCTCCTTAGGCAGAGCTTAACCTCAACCGGCGCAGGTCGACGGTGAATGTTAATAATTTATTGAACTTTTTTAAGGTACGTTCAGTAAACACGCGAGTGACATTTTCTAACTTTTGAACAATTTCTTAGATTAAAAATATGAGGGCCCTGTTGAATCCACAGTACCGAGACATTATTAAGGGAGGCAATACATTGACAGCAGTAGGTCCGGAGAAAAAGTTATCTTTTTCGACTTTTTAAAATAAAAGAAATAAAATAATTTTATTATTTTATTTCATATCCTCCAACAGATAAGAAAACTGGTGGGGCTAGCTATGTGTCAAGACAATAAATGGATTGACCTAGGAACCCTAAGTAATGATGTCATTGGCTAATTCGAAAGCTTCCTAATTGATGAGCCCCATTAAACTTCAACGTCGTTACTTACCCTCCCCCTCTCCTATAAATATGGAGCTTGGGTATTGGTATTGACACAACTTTTCCAAGCAACGAATTATTGAAGGAGTGTCATGACGCTGAACCCTTAAAGGACGGAGCTGATCCAATCGAGAGGTGACGGGAGACACCAGACCACGAACTGGGGGACGATGTACGAGTGGTGTTGTTGGAATCCTATTGTGGGAATGAAGAACACTGGCCCAACTTCAAGCATGGGAGTTTCTCCGACAATTTGAGGAAGGGGGTTTATTCATTTATGATTTTTAAATGATTTTACTCTTCCCTATTCTTGAATAATACAAAGAACGCGAGTAAAACGACTAACGGGTTGACCTGTGATTCATTCATCTTTGCAGGAGGTTGTTGTGGGGTATCTTGTGGGGTTTATCTTGTTTTTTAATTCAATTGTTATTAAACCCTTAACACCCTCATGTTTTTGAGCTAACGCAGAGGGAACGTGCCTAACGAACCCAACCCGAACCCTCCGTTATCTTTGCTACATCCTTCTGCATCCATAGAAGACCAAAAAAATAGTGACTCTGACTAGCTACATGGGGGATAGCATGTAAATGTATTCTCTAAGAAGAGACTGCGGCGCAAAATACGACGGTCGTCAGAGCGACTGGCACCAGTTGTGCTCAGAGGAGGCACGGTGAAAAGTCGTGCACCATAGATGAATAAGGAGGGCCACAGCTCGTCTGTCGCGGAGACTAGAGGAAGGCATACGACACACCATACGACCTTTAGGGATGGTTCTCCATGCCGTTGCGTGCCGCTAGAGAGGTCAGCTAGAATGTCGGGCGGCTGTGACGGAACTGGCAGGACCCGTCCTTGCAGGTCCTGCGTGCCACTTGGTGGTGCCACATGGCACCACCGCTGTGAGAATACATAAAGAGCATCATCCATTTGGGAAAACTAGGGGGTTTCTCTCTTAGTGGAAGCTAGGGTGCACCCTTGTGGGTCACGCGTCTTGCGGTAGGGCCGGTGCCCTCTCGGGCCACCGCCCTCCCAGGCCGCCCCTGCGGGCTGCCCCGTTGTGGGCGGACCGCCCCTTGCGGACTGGGCCACCCTTTCGGGCCGCCCATATTTTAGACCAGACCGAACCTCAGACCAGTGGGTCGAGTCTGCCTCGGCCTAGCACAGACCGGGTGGGTCCGACTGGGTGGGATCAGACCCAGGCCCAACCGAGCCCAAAAACACTCAAAGGGACTTATCTTGAAAACTAGACGTCCGTTTGACGAACTATTTTTGGCATTGGGATCCTTGGAGAGAGATAATCCTTTTTTACAAATTCCATTAGATTTTTGGAGAAACTTGGAGTACGTCCGGGTTGGATCGCACACGAATCCAATCGGTCCCTGAATAGTGAAATGCCGATAACGCACAGTCCAAGCATCTAATTGACATGTCGTCTGTTGCGTTGGAATCGTTATGACATGGCGGATCATCGAGTTAATTTTTTGTGATACTTTGGGACAGATGTAATACGACCAATGGTTTGAGGAGTTTTTATCCTAATCGCACTACGTATGAAACCCTACGACTGGCTGATACTTCACAACTGCAGATCTTTTTGACTTAGAGTGATGTAGCAGACCCACAGTGGGGAGCGCCTCTATGTGTCGCGACAGACCCACGATGCATGATGGGGAGGAGTACCTCAGTAGTCCATGGTGGGGAGTGGCTATGAGTTACCTGGTAGACCCACAATACGCGATGGGGAGGAGTACCTCAGCTGTCCAAGGTTAGTGGGAAGCGCATTTGGGTGACGCGGCATGCCTACTATACTCGATATAGGAGGAGTTATCTAGATGTTGAGGTGTTTGAAATTGTGACTGGGAATGTTACTTGTTCCTAGGCCTAGGGAATTTGTGGCTGGCTATCAGCATTCATAGAAATCCTGTGTGGGTCAGAATCATAATCCTATTTCTCTAAGTTGTATACCTAGTTTGAGCTGAGACTCTAATTGAGATGTGTCTATTGCTTTGTTCTTTGTGATTGAGATCATTATGTTTGGCTTTCCTTTTGGAGATTTGAGAGACCTTCGGGGGTATCAGGTTCCCTACTGAGTATCGTTATACTCATCCTTGCACGGGCTATGCCCACACCTTGTTGTGTCTTTTGCAGACGACGAGCAGTTGGGCTGCGATTTGAGGAATCCAAGACTAGGTGGTACGCGGAGGAGACATGCAGAAGTGGAGTGATGAGGAGCCGATCTGTACCTTACCTTTAGGTAGGATCCACAGAGGAAGACTTAGTATTTGTTTTCCCTTTTTCATTTGTATTGTTCCTTTTAGTTGTATTTGTACTTTTAATTTGTGCTTGTACATTCATTTGGGCTTGTATTCCATCCCCTTTTACTTTTAACACTCCTTTTTCTATAGTATTTTACTTCATAGTGACTTCATGTTGTGTTATGAGACTATGTGTTGAATTAGGTTTAAAGGAAATGTCATACCGTTTTATGGAATACACCTTTCAGTGCTAGTTGTGATCCCCTAGCCTATGGAAGGTAGGATTGCGATAGTCATAGCATGGGCCCTGTGGGACAGGTCATGAAAATTCAAACTTTAGAGGATATACTGAGATCTTATTTGATAGGTTTTGAAGTATAATGGGATCAACTCCACCCCCTAGTAGAGTTTTAATATATTAATAGTTTCCATTCTAGAATTCATATGTAACCATATGTGTCTCTTTATGGGAAGAGATATTAGACTCCAACATGATGGAATAAAGTTAGAGAGATGATCATGATAGGTTTTTACCTTTATCATGAAATGATGTGTTTGGTTTAAACCATTCAATGACATATTGATGTGGAATATATTCTATAGAAGAGTTTTGAAGGTAATCATCAATGAGATCTAGAGATTTAAATTTGATACAAACATTTTTCCCATATTAAATTATAAATATAAAAACATTGAATAAGAAACATTCATGCATCCTTTATATCATTTATAATATCCTTATTCATATCCATGGTATATGAGAATAAATAAATTTTTAGATCAAATTCTCAGTAAGGGTAAGATATAGGGGAATCTATCATGAGTTAATAAGGAATAACATCATGGAAAATTGGATTATTAAAACACATTCCATAAAATAAAGAACTTGACTACAATGAGGATCTATGTAAAATGTCAATGTATAAAACAAATGGATAATAATAACTAAATTCTTAATAAATGAAATGAATAATTCTAGAAAATCATGGTCAAGGCCTCTAAACCAAGATATCATGACTCAAACTATTATGGGGTCTCAACCAAGATATCATGATCGATAAATTGGTTTTTGTAAACTGAATTTCCATTGAATATGTCTTGACTACTATGTTTACTCTTTAGATCTATTGATGCATTGAGGGGATATCTATAACCATGACCCACCTATAACTTGCATGTCATATTCATTCTCCATATTTTTAGTGATAAATACAATTCATTATCAATATTATTTATAAGTAAAGAATTATATGTATAGAATCAAGAATGCATAACATGAATATTTTTTCATCATGTTACATATCTAGGAAGAATAAATGTTGTATCATTATATTATTCCCATTGTAACATAAATGGGAATTTCTAGTAATGAAAATACATTTAAAATATCAATAGAACATTTTGTGAGGAAAATATCCTTCTTATTTTGAAATCACTTATTTTAAGTCTAAAATTTATAGATTATTAGGGAAAAATTTTTATTTCAAAATAACTACGGATTTCATTAATGTAATATTAAAATGAAATTATAGTCATAATATTGGTAAAATATGTTGAAATAGTGAATGTTCAAATAAATATTTTCCCAAATTTTGTTAAAAAGTACCTCATTCAGAAAAAAATAAGTAGATTTATTTTAAACATTTTCAAAGAAATATAATCATGGGTAAAAAACAACTTCAATAAATATTTTTAGAATAGTTAAAAAAATCTAGAGAACGTTTTCTATAATATATAGACATGGATGGAAAATAATTTCAAAATAAATCTTAAAAATAATTTTTTTAATTTAATATTCCTAACATGTATCTTGTTTATTCCTGATCCAATAAAAGATAGATAGAAAATCCACATGTAAAACCCAAACATAACCAATTTATAAGAAAATGTTTGGGATTTACTATATAATGATCCTATAAATTTTAAAATGGAAACATGAACATAAACAATCTTGAAACAAAATGAGATTAAAAAAGAAATCCCTTACCTCAAGTTTTACATGCCTCATAATTTATTTTTACCAAATTTATAAAAAATTTAGTTTTTTATAAATAATTCTAGAACTATATACACAAATATAATATTCTATACTATATAACTATAACAATATAAATTTTTTTTGTTAAAAATTATTTATAAAAATCATCCTTTATGAGTGTTAACTGTTTCATTTTTCAAGTATGTTTTGGTTAAGTGGTTTCAATACATGAATGTTTATCATGATTCTGTATTATATATAATTTTAATCCTGATATTAATATAATATATAGTCATTTCATATGTTTATAATAATTCATGTAATATGGACATGAAAAATGGATCACATCGTTTCATAGAGGTGGTAATTTACACATACGCATGAGTGGCATTGCCATTTTCTAATGAGAGGAATGGTAAAAGGGAAAACTATATATGATATTTATAGGACTATAATTATTTCACAAATATCATCCATATTCATTAGATCCATTATTATCACTATCTAAGTAAAATGGTGATGAAGATGGAATTACAATGCTACGTAGATAAAATAATTCATATGTATGCATGAGCGATGATATTTTTTTCTATATGATGGAAAAGTGGTGGAGAATGGTTATAACATAATCATAATAAAATATAAATTTATTTATGATACCATATTAATTATTTTAGTATTGTTATACTTGATTCATATTAAGTGTAAATAGAAATAATTTTGAAAGAGTTGGTAAAAAATGAATAACCCTTTTTTGATAGACCACCTTTAGATCCCCTCTTATGTACCATAGGGGTTATTTTTTGGGAAGAAACGAACCTCTAGAACATGGAAAAGTATTTTTATGATAGTGTTTTGGACGTGTTTATTCAATATAAGTGGATCATGATGGTTTGTAGAATAAATGAGAGGTGGTTTCTTATTTACAGTGAAGGAAAATACACATAAGGAATTAATAAAAATATATAAATATAATAAATTAATTTTCATTTGAAAGTGGAACCATGTGTCGAGAATTTCATAGATACAATATTATATTGATGAAATCCCTTCAAAAAATAAATTTTTTACAAATTTCATTGGTATTTCCAATTTTCATTTTTGGTTTCACCACTGTGTTAACCAATATTAACCCCAACCACGCTGAAAATTTTTTCAATATTAAAGGGTTAAAATTTAAAATAAAAGGCTTCAATTTTCTCATAAATGAACAAGGGATGATTTTTTGAACACATATTATTTCAATTTTCTTCTTGAAATATTTTTATGATTTTTATATAATTTAATAAAATATTATTTAACATAAATACTCTTAAAGCTGTTTTAAGAATTATTCACACAATTAGACATTAAAGACATCAAGAAATAAATGGTATTTGAATAAAATACATTACACCATAAATAATACACTATTATTAACTGTAAAATTTGTTTTAAATCATAACTCATCCTAAATAATCTTATTTTAATGTTTTTAAACTTATTTACTTTCATTTATCTACTGTTTGTATGGACACCATGTCTGCATTGTGTAAGTATTTAATGTAATTGTATAATCACTAAAAATTATAAATATATCACCATCTTAAAAAGTAAATAATTATGTCCAAAATAAACTTAAATATTTTTTGAGAACTTATTTTTATCCCAATGTGAACATATAAGTGAAATTTAAAATAAATAGAGTGACATTTTGTATTTTCCTTTTCTTAAAATATTATATAGGTCATATCATGAACCAAATCGATTCAACCTGAAACTGGTCTCCCTAGTTGATCCATGAAAAGGGACGAGAGGTATTCCCAATCCTCTAGGGTCATAAACTAGTTTCGGGAAGCATTGATCATAAAATTGGTAATGATTTATCCCATAATAAATAGTTATAAATGAAAAAAACAGAGTATGAAAAATAAGAAGGAGAATCCATAAATCAATGAATGAAATAAATACATAAATACATTTAGATACAAAATCATCACAAAAAAATAGAAAACTTAAAATTAAACTGAGCCCAACCCAAAACCTGACATGAACTCTATGTGACCTCTTTATCACCACTAACCATAAAACTAAATTGCTCCATAGGTAACCTTGAAGAAACTTTGAACCTAAAAAATAGCTCATGTCTACCAACATCGAGTTGAAAAAGTAGGGAATTAGCATAATAAATCTTAAAAGGTTAGTACCATGGTATCCATACCATTCCATTACCAAAACATTCAATAAATATTACTTTGATATACTTTTAGGTAAAATATTTTTTATCATTTAAAGGGAAAAACTAATCTTTTCAATTTAGAATCCATGTTTGAAAACCAAAAGAAAAATATAAAAATATTCCAAGTAATGGATAAAATAATGGAAAAATCTGAAATAAGTACGTGGAATAGGGAATATCAACCACAACTAGAAATATTTGAAAGAGTGTAAGTACAAGTAGTCATAAACAAATAAATAATGTAAGAAAAGTGTTACAAAATAGAAAAGGAAAATACATATATAGAATAATGGGAATTTTTTTAACAAATATTGAAGAAACACCTAGGAATACTCTATTTGGACCCATCTTCCGGCATATGGTACAACTCCATAATTAATAACCCACATGGAAGGTTTAATCTAGCATCACTAATGGAAAATACCACCTAGAATATCCTCTATCTAGGGGGTTCTTGTCTATTTAATTAAAACTAGAAATTAAGTGAACCTACACCCTCTAAATATAATCCATGATTCCCATAAAAATAGTAATATAGATAATGGGGAGGTCATCACACACTTTACATTAGTCATAACTCATCTATTCCACCATGAATTCCTTTCCCCACCCTTGATACCAACTATTCGAAGGACCTCTCATTAGAAGAATGACCATAATGATGAATGCCATACATATAATCTTTCAGAAATTCCAACCAATCCTACATGTCATGTAAATTTAGATGCAATTTCCACAACATCACAATGTTCCAATAGTATGTTGACATTTCCAAATCCAAAACCATTCACAGTGAAAATACCTTTGTTCTCAAATTCAGTTATGAAACAAATGTGGAAACATTATTTAAGCTTAGAAGATTTAAAACAGGACTCTCAATCAATTTGATTACCTAATCATACTTCATAATGAAAAAGGGTCATGTTTTTGGAAAAATATATTTTATGTTATTTGGAATCCAACTAGAAATTTGGAAAAAATTTAGAGTTTCTAGAAAAACCATTTATTATATGGATTGGAAAATAGAAAGAATAATTAAATAATATTATCTTAAAAATTGGGGTTCCAAATGGAAATTTTTACAGAATACCTTGTATATGGTTTTGAATTCCATATACACTTACAGATATCCCCACATCAAATGGTATATATATGAAAAAGCTTAAAAATTCTCATGGTTTGAATTAAAGAATCACAATTCTCATTACAACCAGTCATAATGAACCACACAACAACACTAAACCATAAAGAGGTAGCACAACCTCACCCAAATCTCAATTCACAAGAAAGATAAATCACTTACACCCTACCAATTCTATAAAAAATCCAAATGTACTCAATTTAATTTTAAAAGGATAATTTGAATTTTATCAGACACCTTGAACACATATACATTTATTCATTACTAAGAAAATCCATTGAAAAATTATTTACATAAATTGTACAACATGGGAGAACCATAATTAATAAAACTAGAACATCCAAAACATGAATAAAACATTTTAAACTCATTTAATGGAGCTCAAATATCCAATAGAATGTCTTGAAAAGGAGAAGTATGGAAAACCCCACCTCAATGGTGTGTGAATTTGATGAATCTAAGGGATAAATATGGACTAAGACCAATAGTTAAACCACACATCCTAAAATAAAAATAAGCACATTCCAACATCATTAATTTACCCCTAGTGTTTGTCCAATTAAAATCCCAACCAAGAAAAATAAAAAAATGAAGAGTGGTATAAGAGGAGAGGATAAAATTGAACAAAAATCAAGAAAAACCCACCAATATTTTATGGAGGAGTACCAAGGGTCCTAGAAGATCCAAATGAAGAGGGTATGAGAGCCCCATGATTCACCTAATTAGAATGGGGGGGGGGGATTTGAATTGGGGTTAAAATATTATAAGTGAAAACTATGAATTTTATGTTTTCAAGAATCTAGGTACATCACACGGTTTGGCCGTACAATTTACCAAACCAAGCACCAACCCTCTGCACCCTACTAGAAGGAAGGGGTAATCGCATAAGATAGCCACATGGGTTGGGGAACCATTCACCAACTATGAAAATCATCTCTATCAAAATGACAGACTCCCTTGAATAATTAATGCATAGTTTCTACTTACTGTACACAAGCCATGCACTATTTCCCAGACGATAACGATTGGCCCAAAAGTAACTCCTCTTCCTCACACTATTTGGAAAAAATCTTATGAAAACTAAGAAATTTACACCATGAACAAACGAAATGATATTGAATCACCCCCTTCCTCCACTAGTCACTTCGTTTCTCCCCAAACCATCAACACTAATCAGGCATAAATCAAAAATTAAGCCGAAACCTCCAAAACAAAAATATACGAACAAAAAAACCAACCTAAAACTCAACCAAAAAGATCAAAAACCAAATATAATATAAGAAGAAAATAAATAAAAGAAAACTAGGGTTTTTGCGTGACAATTATCTCCACCAAAAAAACATTATGCACCCTGAAAGTTAACTAGAAAATGATGAACAAAACATGAAGTTGAAACTAAACAAGGCCAAACAGAACGACAATATTTAGTTTGACATTTAAACTCCACATGTCACTTATGAATAACACAAGAGGAAACTATAATAGTATCCATAGTGGGTCTCCCCACCAATTAAAAACTAATTAGAATAATTTTCCTATCATAAAAACACCCAACATAATGGATACCCCAAGAAAAAAAGTTCATTATGAACATCGATCCAAAACATGATTCATCACTTCCACAAGATATGAACTACCACAATACAAAAAACAACAAAAATGAAAAGTCATTCATAAATCCTAAAAAAAAAGTTTTAAAATTAAAATAGAAACCATATAAATATTATAGAAAAAGGCCACTAAGCCTTTCACTACTAAAGGTACTTTTATAAACAAAGAAAACTATAATAGGGAAACTTAATGTATCCTCACTATAATACTAGAGGCAGAAGTTGGGCTAGTAACCCTCATGATACTAAGAAATTCATGGTTTCTTTTAGAGTTTCACTCGGAGGCCTATGTCTAGAGCCCTAGTTATTTTAATCAACATCTAAACCACATTCATGAGATGGGATCTTACAAATGAGACTTCCCCATTTTGAAAATATTCTTGTTGAGCTTCTCAAAATGACACTAATGACCACATCTTTGAAAATGCTTGAGAGGATTATGGAAATATTCTTTCATATTCTAAACTAACTACACCAGAAGAACAAAAGTGGGTGGTATGATGAAATTGGAAAAGGAACCGACAATGGAGACAACAAAAGGATGGGTTCCTCTATCAGAAACTTCTCTACAGTTGAGGGGTCCTAAAAAGCGCTAATAGAAACTAGATTTATAATTTCTTCTGACTGCGCTCTGGAAACAAAATTGGTTAGAAACGAATACTCGAGTAACTTATCAAAAAGAACATCCATGAAGGAGTGAACTTACTCCTTAATATATTATTGAAGACCCCATATGATGAGAAGAGATTTGATTTAATCATTTGAATCTTTATCCAATGAAAAGGAAACCAAATCTTTAAAATGATCGACTTAGGCCTTCACCATTCATTGACCATTTTTGAACATTGAATTGAAATTCCAATTTCCTCACATTTACACCCTTGGGAACATAAAATTTCTTAAAATTGGTCTTAAAGACTTCCTATGACATCCCTACTTGTAATGATGATGGGATGATCACCTTACACTAATCCAAACTAGGTTCCTCAAATGAACCTCGAACAACTTACACCCTCATGACATTGGGAGGTCTTAAAGACCTATAAACACCATAAACATTATAAATACACCTTGAAGACACTAACAAACCTAAATCATAGTGGAAATGGGAAGAAACCAAGATGTGCCTTACTCTTCCACCACATTGGAAGTCTAGACATGGCCAACAATTGGAAGAAACTCTATGTAAATCTTTAATATCTTTTTGGGCGGTATAATCTAAATAACAAAAAACGAAATACAAAATTAAAATTAAACAAAAATGAAATTAAAATCATATATCAATCCAAAACACCAAGATCATAAATCAAAACATCATGAAGAAAAAAAATTCACTTTCCAAAATCACCATTTTCAATCTAAATTCAAAAACTATTTTACTCATGGTCCACTTTCCCAAAATTTCAAAAATCATTTTTAAATCCAACTCAAGAACCTAATACCACTCTAAAAATAAAAAAATAACCCAAAATTATTTTCCTATAGACGTCAATTTTTCTAAAAACCATTTTTCCTTCAAAATAGAATCACACATACTGAAATCAACCAAGACATAACTCACAGGGAAGCTCATGAAATAGGGAACTAGTTGTCATGCATAACCTGGTCACATTTTTTAGTAGAACACACCTTAAGAATGCAATGACCACTAAAATTTTAATAAAATGTGAAATTAATATTCAAATGGGTTACTAAATCAAGCAATATCACCATTCTTCCCCGGTTAATTTCCATTTTCATCCCCCAAATCTCAAACCAAATAAGAAAATAAGACACCAAAAACATAAACACCCAATCAAAATTAAAGACTCTATCCCAAAAAACCTTGGAAACTCGAGGATCAGAATGATTAAGGGTTCATGATGTACTTCCATTCTATACCTCTCAAGTTTGGATTACCCTATATCAAAAATAACTAATGCACCAAAAAAAACCTATATATAATAAAAAACTTTCATGAACCAACATTGGTCGACCTTAAACTGGTCTCTTGATCCAATCTACATCAAGGACCAAGAGGTGTTCCTCATCCTCCTATGCTAGAAACTAGTGACAAGAAAAAAATATAAAAATCTTGGAAATAATTTTTAAAATAATAAACATTTATAATTCAATCAAAAAAGAGCTCACAACTTAAAAAATAGAATCCATAAATCACTAAACCCAGTAAATCCATTAAAATATACAGATTCAACCACAACAAAACTAAATAGAAGACTAAAAAAACCTAAACCCAACCCAAAACCTGAATTAATTTCAATGTGACCTCTAGGGTACCACAATCCATAATTATATCTCAATCAATAAGTAATCCTGAATAGAAGTTGAACGTGTAAAATTTCTCAGGTCTACCGACTCTTATTGGGACAACTATGGTGTTAGCATAAAACAACTCAGTAGGTAAGCACCATAGAATCCATACATGTACTTTTTCTAAATAGTCTATAAACACTATTTTGAAATAAATTTTCAGAATATAGGGTTTTTATCATTTAATGGAACAAACTCATATTTCCTTTTTAGAAACCAAGTTTGAAAAATAAAATAGAAATAGAAACACATTCCAGGTAATGCATAAAAGAAATAGAAAATTTGATATAAGTTCCAGAAGCATGGTTTATCAACCATAATAAGGAATAAATGAAAAAATTAAATTAAATTCCATAAAATACTAATAAATAAAGTAACAAAAGTGCTAAAAAAGGGAACATAAAAATAAAGATATGTAATCATGATCAATTCCTAAAAATTAAAAAATAAATCCATAGATGTACCGGGTTCGTACCCACCATCTTGTGTACGGAGTAACTCAATAGTCAATAACCAACATGGTAAATCTAAACTAGTATCACTAGTGGACAATCTGACAGGGCCTATCCTCAATCTATGGGGTTTTAGTCTATCAAATTGGGACTTTATAGAAATGTCTTATAATAACCCTGCTCTTTACCACACATTAAGTATTTGTTTTATTAAATAAAATTACAATTAATACAACCAAAAATAAAGGGTAGTATAGTTTATTTGGGAAATTAAGTACATTACATAACCACTTAAAACATAAAAAGAAACATCATTATTGAATAATTCTTTAACATGACCAAACATTCCTTCACAATTAACACTACATGGGATAAACTGAAGACATAAATAAGAAATGGGTGAGAAACAAATTCCAGTAAGGGAATAAACACAACATATGGTAAAACATGTTATAAAAAATATATATAAAGGATCATAAAAAGTGTATGAATAAAAAATATGCATGATTAGACATGATGTATCTTGATAACATAAGGTCAATATGGGAAATGTCGCCATAATATAAAACAAAACATCATAGGTCAAGGCTAACTTCCAAGGCATCATAATGGAAAAAGTACCAAAATGGAATTAGGTATAACCCTATCCTAATAGGGCATGCCGTGATACTAAAAGTTACCAAATTTATTGGAGCAAAATATAATTCTGGATGCACCTTTCCCTTTCATTTCAATCTCATGATTAAGTGCACCACATTGATCATACAAAATGGATTCATTCATTATCAAATTTTATTCTATGATCATGGAGTGTAGAATAAATACATGTATGTCCCAAATTAAATAGGTACTTGTTTATAAATGTGAATACCCTTGATATTAAATTGCTATGATATTCAATACATAATTTCATTGGAATGGAATATCGCAGTGAAATTTTGGTAGCCTAACAAAGTCACATAAAAAAGCATAAAATGTTTTTATGAGAGAGAAAAGGTTATCCCATTATTTTTACAAAAATTGGATAATAATAGGGACATGAAAATACATATCCCAAAATACGTAATTGTAAATAGAAGGTGTAACATGATAATGAAACATGAATAAAGTAGATAAATAGAAGGACCCTTAAGAAATTTTAACATGGTAATAGGTGTACTTGGGAGGGATTAATGAGAGATAAATGGGTATATCATATTTTATAAATCATATTGGTTTTATGGGGGAGGTGATAAAACTTACCCCATTATTAGGAATTAAAAATAAAAAGGCATAACATAGAGGATAATCTTGAATAAAAGTTAGATAGAGAGGATCTCTTACCTTAAGAGTATGAAACCAAAATCATGAAAGGGGATTATTGAGAGTGTGGGGGAACGTTGAGAGGATTATAGAGAGATGAGGGAATATCATGGAGTATATACAAGGATCTTTAGTTAAGATAAAGGGAGCATGGGTGGGTTTATGTAGGAAATGAGGGGGATTTCTCTATTTTTTAGGTTTTGGACTCTATAAGGTAAAATATTCAAAAATAAAAACCATCCCATTTTTTCTCATGGATTACGAAAAAGGTGATTATTTTAAATTATTTTATAAGGATATGGGCATAGATAAAAAATATTTCCCTTGATTATGTGCTGGTGCGTCACACTCTAAAGTAAATGATTTTGAAATCGTAAAATTTAATATAAGTATTGGAGGATTCATTAGGGCTTTATAATATAAATGAAATCGAGATAAAATTACATTATTTTAATGTTAAAACATATATTTGACCGTGGATATCATTTATATTACTTATTACATAACCTTTTGGTCATTGTGATGTCATAAACACAAGGTATATTTGTACATTGATTAATTTCTAATTTTTTTTGTCTGTGTTAGAAAAAGATAAATAATTGACCCCGGGATAATTTTGACATTTTGATTAAAAAATAATATTAATTTTATCAAAACATTCTTCCAAATATTTGAATTCTCACTTTTAAAAATAAAAACTAACATTTATTGAAAATGATGGGTTTTTGACAATAATATTTTCTTTGAACCGTTATAAAAATTAAATTGGAATTCATAAAAATTATTTGATCATTTATATTTAATAAAATTATTTAATAATAACATTTTATTAAAAATATTATTTATTTTAATAATCCATTAATTCAAAAATTCATTATATAAATTTAAATATTAACCAAAAATACTATTTGTGTTTCATTGAATCAAAATAAAAATAATTTATAAAGTAACAATAATATGATGAACATATATTTATTATACTATAAAAAATAATGTACATATTCTTATTTCTAGGGTCTTGATACATATCCATTTAATACACAATCATATTTCTTAAGAGTAAGGTTCGCGCTGGCGAGTCTTTCATAGGGTCATTTGACAAACATGGCTTGGATAGTGACCTCAATGATCTTGAAATTCTTCTATAAACAGTTTCACTCGTTCCAAAGTTGTTGAGTATTATATTGCGATTGGTTTAGGGAAAATACTAGAAATGATACCTCCCTCCGAAGCTCTAATAAATGGGATTCATTGGGTATGATCTTACTCAATCAGGGCATCACTTCCCTCACTTGTGACAAATGGATTTTTCAAAACCCTATATTTATACTGGTCATGTGATCACTGTATAATGACCATATTATCAATGGTAAATATACTTAACAGTTATTTAAATCTAATTGGATTTAATAAAATAAAATAAGTGCATGTGTTTTATATAACCACAATACATTTAATTAAATACAAATAGGAATTTTATACATAATAGTTCAGGTTGTTACATGTCACTCTACCCTCTGGATGATGTCTACAAATCCCAAGATAATAGTAATAAGAAGAATGTTATGGTCATCACATTATAGGAATTGAACATAACTTATTAATCCCACAATTCATTCCTTTTTCCAATCCACCACAACAACTATTCTAAGAAACTTTTATGAAAATTATGACCATATGTGTTTCTGTCAAACATTGAAACTTTTACAAGTACCAATAGGACCTACATGTCATGTTAATTGAAAACCAATTTCAAAAACCTCAAAAATTACCAACTTGGAATTAAAATTTAAAAACACAAAACCATTTCCAATGAAAATACCTTTGTTTTCAAATTAATTTCCAAAAATAATGTGGACACATTATTTAAGCTCAGAAGATTCCAAACGGTCCACCCAAGTCATGTGATTAGTAAATAATATTTCAAGATGCCAAACATACCATGTTTTGGGAAAGACACATTTGGAATCCAAATGTGATGTTATTTAAAATAATTTTTTTTTATTTAGAAACTAATAAACCATATAGAAAACATTGTGAGTTTTTATAAAAACCATTTGGGAGCTAGAGTGGAAGAGAGAAAAAAGGAATAATTGTGTTTTAAAACCATTGTTCAAAACAGAGATTTGCATGGAATACGATGTATATGTGTGTTACTATCCATATGTGCACTACATTATCCTATGGATATAACCACATCCAATGGAATATATATATATATATATAACAATAAAAATACCCAAGGTTTAAGTTAAAGAATCAAAATTAGTGTTACATCCAATCAAAATGAAACACACAACAAGACTAAACCATAAATAGGCATTAGAACCACATAAAAATCTCTATTATAACATAAAACAAATCACTAACACCCAAAAAAAGAAAAAAATGATCTTAAAGTAATGAATTTAATTTTAAATGAATAAATAGAATTTTATCAAAAACCCCGAATGCATATAAATATATACCTACGAAAGAAAATACTTCGAGATCCTATTTTCATCTAACTTCCAATATGGGGAAACCATAATAAATCAAACTAGAACATAAAAAACATGAATAAAACATTTAAAAATTATTTATGAAATATCAATAATAATATTTAATTGTGATGTAATTTTTTTTGATGGAAAATTCTATATCAATGGCGTGTGAATGTGATGGAACCTTGGGATAAGGAAGAAATAATCCCAAGAGATCAACCACACACCTTAAAATTAAAAGAAACAAAGGAAAATATCATCACTCTACCCCTAGGGTTTTTCCATGGGAAATCCAAACCAAGAAAACCCACAAAACAAAGAAAGGGTGAGGATGGGAGGAGAAAATGATGTAAAATTAAGAACAACCCACTAAGATTTGTAGGATAAGCACTGAGGATCCAAGGAGATCCAAAGGATGAGGGGTTTGGGAGCCTCAAAATTTTCCTAGGTTGAGTGAGGTGGGAAAAACCCAAATTTTCATTGAAAAAAGTGGGGAAAATGTGGAATTTTTATTTCTCAATAATATGTGTAATTTGTAAATTTTGTCCCCATGGTTTACCAAACTGTTCTCCAACATTTCACACCCTATTTAAAGGAGGAGACACCTATATGGGATAATTGTACTGTTTGTTAAACCATGTACCAACCATTCAAACCAAATATATAAAAATGAAAGACTCCCTTGAAATATTGATTTAAAATTTCTATTAACCATGCACAATCTAGGTTCTAGGTCCCAGACACTACCAACAAGCTACACAGTTACTCCTCTACCTAAGTTGTTTTGGGCCAAATCATGTGTAGACTATGCAAGAACCAAATGAATTGGATGCACCCTCTTCCTTAACCAGCTCTATAGTTTCTCCCAAAACCATGAAAAATAACCATGGACATTGAAAAAAACAACCTAAAACCTCAAAAACTCAAACATCCACAAAGGAAATCCCACTTGAACCTCAACCAAAAATATAAAACACCAAGTAACAGATAAAAATAAATGAAATAAAAGAAAAATCGGGTTGGGGTTTGATAGGTCAATATAAAAAAGAATTCAAATGGCCATAAATTCTTGATTTATATTATCAGGAAATAAATAAATTCATAAAATATGGTAAATAATGGGTTTTGGTATATTTTAAAGGCTTTTCAAATTATTTGTACACTTAATTAATTCATTTTACCATTTTTCCACGGTGAAAAATTATTATTATCTTTTAATCAATATTACTAAAAATTCTTGTTGACCTTATTACATAATTATAATTATGATTACTTAAAATATAGAATTCATTTTATAATATTAAATTTCTACATGTGATATAAATTCATTTTAAAATTACTACACAAATCCTAGGAAAAATAGTTTTATGAAAAATGCCTTTATAAATATAAAAGTATTATTATACCATGATCAATAATAATATTGATCTAAAAATTATAAATTGATTTTTTTTAAAATAAAAGAATTAAATTTAATAAAAAATACAAAAAACATCTTTTAATTGAAAATACAATAAAAAATATGGTTTTCCATTAGAAATATTATTTATAATATTTATCCAAAAATAAACATTTTCTAAAAATTAATAAAAATTTACCCTATGGTAATGTGTGTATGTTGATTTAAAAAATTATATCCCTTTTTTAAAATTAAATAAAAAATGGGAATAAATTGATTATAATATCCATGCACAAAATGTAATAAAAACCATTTTGAGGAAAACATATTTTTAAATCATAAAATGAATTTACCAATAATTGATTACTAATTTCCTAAGAATTAATCCATAATTTTTTATTAAATTAAACTATTATACTTGTTTTTTATAATATGGTTAATACGATTCATATCCTCTAGTCTAATGATAAGGCAATAACTTCCACACTAAATAATAATATTTTAATAGTATATCATGGTTTTTTTAAACTTAGTGTCACATGTAAAGAAAGCTATCAAAGATATTATATTAATTTAAATTTAAATATTTCATAAAATATAGAGGTTTTATATTCTAACCCATTATATGAATTTTAATCATTAAGTTAAATCACTCTAATATAAAAAACCAATGATATTTCTACCTCCTCATATTCTAGGGTTCCCGTAATACTTCTTTAAATTTACGGTTTCACAAAAAAACATTAACCAAATAGGTGTCATTATTTGGTAGAACATTTTCTTTATGATCAATAATCTCCATTGGTTATTCCACAGAATATAGTTCTTATTCCAGTTTTATGACCTTTCAATTTTTTATATCTGAACGAATATATATGTATTTCCTCAGGAGTGATACATGGAACACCCTGTGAACATAAGAGAGATTCAGAGGAAGTGATAAGTGATAATAATCCATCCTTATAAAATTAATAATTTAGAAGGGAATAATATATCTAGTGCATAAAATTTTATTCTTTCAATATACAATAACCTTCTTCATTGAAAATATTCATTGGAATACATTTTAACTAACTTAAAACACTATATCTCACCAATGATTGTCAACAAATCATTTTTTGTCAACACTGAGATTCCCTTTTGTTTGGATTTCAATGTCCATTATACATCATTACAATTTATCATACATTTTTTGTAAAGTGACCATCAAGATTAGTATATTAAGGGTTATGAAAAATTTTAATTGACATATATTGAAGGAGGGATGACTTAGACCAGTAGGATCTCACACTATGAATCCCATTTATCGGAGCTTCTACGAGAGACGATGTCAATCTAATTTTCCCATTTTCAGTCCCAATATGAGATTGAATAACTAAATTAAGAGTATAACCATTAATGGTAAAACTTATAGATCATCGAGATCATGGACCAAACCATGCTCGCTGAACTACACAAAGAAAATGTCACCATCACATAGATTACCCTTAAGGAATTCACTGACATAGTAAAAGGTTATGTACTTGAACTTAACAATATGATTTTTTTATATTTTTTTATAGAAATTAATTCTTTTATTTAAGTATTATTATTACTATTAAATAATTAAATAATATATTTTATAAAAAATAAACATTGATATTATGAAACACAAATTATGTTTCTTAGATTTATGTAGTTTTAATCAAGGGAATATTTTAGATGAATTTAAAAAATGTTCAAATAAATTACATTTTATTAAAATATTACTATTCAATATTTTTTTTAAATATAATTGATAATATAATTTTATGATGTTAAATGAAATTTTTATAAGAATCATAAAAAATGTTATTGTCAAAGAACCGGTTTTATTTCTGTAAGTGTGGATACTGATTTAATATCCAAAATACCCTTATTTATAGAATTATTTTTATAAAATCAATATTATTTTTAAAATCATAACATAAAAATTATCCAATGGTTAATTTTTCATAATTTTTTCAAACAGTCAAATATTTTGTTAAAAATCAAATACTATATATAGATATATTATGTATTATGACCTCATATTGACCAAATGTGATATAATATATGCCAAAAAAATTATCCATTGAAAAAATTATGTTTCCCAATTAAAATAATCCATCTTTTGATTTTATTAGATTAATTTTATAAAACCTTTATAAATTCCCAAAAACCTGTATTATATTTTTTGGTTTTAAAAGAAATTATTTATAAACACGACTCACTAAAAAATAAACAGGGTTATTAGTTTAGGGATTTCGATTACTCGACATATAATATCATGGTAACCACTCAACATTGGTTGAAACCATGGGAGAAACCATTGGACGGTTTTTTGGATAAAAGTTTCATGTAGAGTCTAAAACCTACGTCTATAAATTAATAAATAATTCTCATTTTTTATACAAAAATGACCTAAAAATCTTATTTTACTCCACTAAAAACCCTTGGATCATGAAGTTAATATTTCCTTTTCTCTCTAGATATCTCCCAATGTTCCCCAAGATCTTAATATTCCCTAAAAAAAATATTTCTGAAGCACCCTCTCAAGCTACGAGATCATCTCCTTCTCCTATTTATTAAAGAAACTTCTTTATATAATGCCTTTTTATTCCAATTTTTCGGTATTGTGATATGATTTTACAAAACCTATATACATTAATTATTATTTCTATGTGACAAGGAATACCTTTTACTCTTGTAAATACATTTTATTCATCTTTATATACCACCGTTATGCTGCCAAAATTATCATGTGGTTTTCCATGAAAAATATTTGTGATGTGAAATCCCAAAACCATTTCCACTAATGGGTATTTCCTTAGATGTACCTTTGATTTATTTATTAGTTATATCTATTTATGTATATCACACTCCTTAATTATGGGATTATAATTTTGTGAATTACATACATATGTTGGGTGATCTATGAAGAAAACTTATACGAGTACAAGATATGAATGTGATGGGAGGGACCATAATCATATAGCCCCAAATAAATTAGGAATTTTTTTTGTCTAATGAGACATTATGTATGAGATTTGGGAGTGAACATAACAAACTATTGTAATTTTTACCCAATGTTTTATTGTCTTGATTGTAAACCATAACACGTGCTTATATCTAGTTTTAAGGTCATTAAACATAGATATATTGGATTTATGTTATCATGTTATATCATGAATCTTTGTTACATATTATGATTCTCACTAGTATTTGTATTATTGATATTAATATTCACTCATTTATATTACATTCAACATGTTATGATTTGATTACTACCTTACGAGGATTTATTATAACACCCCGATATTTTATGAGATAGATTATTTCAATGTCTTTGATGAATTGTGTTGTACGCTACACCAATATTATCTTTAACTATATGATACACCATATTAGATTGTATTATACACAACACTATTCTTTGCTTTTATTGCACATAATTTCAAGTTCTTTTGATAGAATTCATTTCACGCAACCTTGAGTACATATTTTATTCAACGTATAAATTAACTATGTTTGGATTATGTTATAAGAAACACCAAAGGAATATTTCACTACATGAAAAACTGACTTATCTTGCGTTACATGCAAGATCTGCCTTCCTCGATAGCGTGTGTGGTATGTGATACAGAGTTTCCCTAAACAATGATATACTTTTAAAATATTTTTATGGGATATAAAATATCCATTATGAGTAGTATTAACCATATATTGAGTTTTATATGACATTATAATTCATTTTACATATTTTCTATAACATGATATGAGAACAAAATAAATTTTTCGGACAAAAGAAGTATTTTTTAAAAAAATGCAGCTTTACCGGCTTTTGAAGGCGCACCCATTTTAAATATTGTTTTCAAAACTTTTATAAGTTAACTTTGAAAAAATAAACTTCTTATTTGGAAGGGGGGAAAAAAATTTCTTTTTTGATTTTTTGGAAATTTTCTAATAAAATTAAAATTTTAATGAATAGTGAAAGATACATCATTTTAACTCGAAACTGCATTTTTATCTAATTTATTTAAAGGTTATATTATATTTTAATTGGTTTTAAATATTAATTGAATTTTATTTTTATAATTTAATCCAATATTTTTCATTTTTAGTAATTTCACTTTTAAATTGAATATAAACACATGTCAATCTTTTGATAGTTATTATTTCTTAAAAACCCGTATTTTGGTTTTGACACCAGAAATTAATTTTAAATTAATTCCTACAACTTCTGGGTTTTGAATTTTTAAAAATGGATTCCATATTTGGAATAATAAGTTTCAAATTGTGTAAATAGGTACCTTTTATTTTTGGACATTATGAATAGTAACTTTGGTAATTATTTTATTTACCATGGTTAAAGGGTAAATATGGTAAAAAAAGGTAAAAAAATAATATTATTATAATATTAAACTACCCAGAAACATGTACTAACACTATTGGATGAGATAATTCCAACCATGGTCATCCTTGTGTCAATTTTGGACCCCATGGATTCACTTGGATGTGAAAATGACATTTTATAAGAATTAATTTAATGTAAAGATAATTATCACCTAAACATATATCTTTTACTAAATGGATTTTACTATAGGGTTATACAACTGATATCTACGTATATAAATATTAATTATAAATTTAAAAATATTTCCTACATAATGGTATTTTATTTATAATTTTTATACATTAGATAAATATATTTGTTTATGACATAATTATGATGTAGTGATTACCTCATTAATTGAAGATTCAAATAAATGAATTTATTAATATTAAAATAAGTTTAATTAGAATATTTTGATTTAATACATGAATTTTTAGGATGAAATTTACATATTAGGGAGGAGTTAATTTATTTGTTTTGAAGGAATTAGGTTGTTATGAATTTGTTAAAAAGTCTTGTATGAATAGTGTCCAAAATTGACATAATTCATAACTTAAAACATAAAATAGTTTATTAAATGATATTAAATTCCTAAAAATATAATATTATACAAAATGGTTAATATAAGTCCAAATTTTCCATAAATAACTTTTTTCGGTCATTTTACGTGATATGGTAATTACATTAACCAATAATATGTAAATAACATGATATCACGGTAAGATTAAAAAAGTTAAAATAAGGGTTAAACAAAAAAGATAAGGATAAAGTAATATTAAAAACATGTATAAATTTTTTTTGGATGATGGTTATTAGAACAAAAATAATTTTATCACCGAATTAAATATGTTTTGGACCGTTTTTAATCTAAATTTAATTTATAATAAACTAATATTTTGAGAGTTTCTTAAAGTGCCCCTCTCCTCTCTTACAAAAGGGCACCTCCTTATTCTCCTATTAACTCCATTTTGTGCCTTCAAGGTCATCCAGACCCTACCCATTTCTCCTCTCAACTTCCGTAGTTACATTTTAGAGGTTCTGGTCTTTTCAATCAGCCAAATCTTGTGCCCTAAGAGAAAATTTAAAAGAGGAATGTCGAGGAAGATGTAATCTCTTCTACCTATTCTTTCAAATTTCATTCTTCTTCTACATCATCTTCATTATTTATTTCATTATAATGTAATAACATCACTATCACTCATATAATTATATGTTATTATAAATATGAAAAAAAAACTACGCACCTTCTATCAATCCTATGAAAAAAAGAAATCATTGTGCGTGCGTACGTATGACTTTCCTTCTCCACACCGCAATGTAATATGTTTTTCACCACCAAGTTACTTGGATGGGTATAATGGTGGAAATAATAAATTTATATAATTATCATAACATGATATTAATTATTATATATTATAAATCATTAAATTCCATACTATTCAACAATTATGGGAATGATATCGTCGCTCGTGCATACATACATCTTATAGTCTCCACGACACGATGAGATTCATTCTCATTGTTAACCATTGAAGAATGGCTGTAAAGTTTTTATAATAAATAATAATGAAACATATGACATAATAATTATACTGTATTTATGTATATATTTATATATTTCATTTACTTTCTTCCATTAAATTCAATAAAGAAATGAAAACAATATTCATTTTCCGTACGACCTACGTATCCACGAACGGTGTATCTCATTTATTTTATCTATCTATTATATATATATTTATATACTGAATATATATGATATATAAATCAAGTTTCACATTCTGGGAGTAATTAAATCATGATATAAGTAATAATATCAAGAATATCAATTCAAAACACATACGATAAATAAAACGACTCTTACCCAAAACGTTGCTTTAATCTGGAATTGGTAAATGAATGGGTAATATAATGTCATAAGTGAATCATATATGATATAATAAATATTATTATGGTTTTGTTACAAGTTAATAATATGTTTAAACGTACTATACAATAGTTTCAGACACATATTGAAGAAATCAAACCAATGGTAAGGAATAATTTTGCAATCGCATTTTTATCTGAGATTGTTTATACGTAATATATACTGGGGATATATTTATCATCCATGTTCTTGATTTCTAAAAATGTTTTCATAAATTTATTGCTATTATTAAATGTATGTTTATATTCATTTTCACCAATTTTTTACTTTTACTACATGGTATGGAAGGAATCTTTCTTTTTTTTACCATACGAGGTGTTTTTTTACTTTTACGACAAAAGTACAAGGAGAATGTTTTCAACTTATATGGCCTGAATGTATTTTTACAGTTTCATAAAAAATTATTTCCATGATGTTTCCTCTACACTATATCATGTGTATTTTCAACTAAATTCTTTTCTTTTAAAATAGTGAATCATTTTGAGAAAAGAATTTTTTTTGAAGAAGAAAGGATATTTTCCTGAAGAATTATGTTCAGGTGTTTTATCAAAATTATTTTACATATAAGATAACACTGTTTAAATTGGGTGATTTTTCTATCCCTGTTATTACCATGATTTGAATTTGTTTATGATGCAATGTAATTTATTAAATCCATTATTTTTATATCAATTATGATGAAATGATGTTTAAAAAACCCATTTTATTGCATTGGTTATTCTAGGGTAATTTTTTTTACATTTTTGTGGATAAAATAATAATGGGTTCATTATGGGATGGGTGGTACCTATATCTCCATGAAATGCATTGGGTAAATATTTATATCTCATGAGATATAAATTACTGGAATGACAATTAAATCCCATTCAGTAATACATGGAATGAATGACAAGTAAATCTCATTCAGTAATACATGGCTGGAATGACATGTTTACCCAGTTTTGTAAAGGAATTTGTCCACTGTGATGGTCTTAACCACAATGACTTGGCTACTATGAAAATAATATCATTTTCTTATAATTTTTCCAAAATTACATGTTTTATGATGATGCTATTCTATAATGGTTAATGTTCTTTTATTATCCATGACTTATATACTGCCAAGATTTATTTCATGACTCAATGCTTTGATGATTAAATTTTAGGTTCATGATTTTATGTTCAAATGTTTTTGGTTTGTTTTATTTTCTCCATGTTTACCCTTACTTAGAATTTTAGCTCACCCTTTCTATGTTTTCTTTTCCCTTTGGTATAAAGAAATGTTTTAGTTAGGAAAACAAAAGGGAAGATCTTTATGGGAGATGTTGAAGATCTTTCACCATGATTAAAGGATTTTGTTCTGAGTTTCCAAAGACACTAAACTAATACGATCTTTGGGAATCTATTTGTGTCGTGTATTAAGTATTTCAAAAAATAAATGTAATGTCCTCGTACGTCATGGTTGGGTCATTAGATTTTTATACCACCCCTATCTTTTTTACGTCCCTTGGTTATACCATGCATTTTAAGAAGATATATGGAACATTGGTTTATGTTAAGGGGTTTTTAAATAATTTTGTTATTTTAATTTGTGGGTTGTTATGTTAGATACCTAATTAACTAAATACATTAGGCTGAATAATATTCAGGGGTTGTGTTACATGTATATTTAAGTAATAAATCATAATTTAAGGTGTATTAAAATATGGGTTTTAATATTTTATATTAATGAAATGTATATTTATTTTTATGATACACACTTTAGTAGATTTTTATGAAATTGTCGACATAGATTTTATTTACATGTATAAATTAAACGTAAATTTACATGAGAATAAAATAACCCCCTAAATTGATAATCTTCCACTGATTCTAGATGATTTCAATGTGGAGGTTGAATTTTATTTGGTATAATAATCTCAAGCATGTATATTATTTCCCTATAAGCAAGTGTATATTACTAAAATGTTTGATAATAAAGAAAAATATCAACCTTGAAAACTATCCCACTATGATGGAAAATGCTAAGGTGTTTCTTAAATAATTTTTTGGTTATCCTCCAAGATGAGCATTGGAGTTTTCTATCAAGAATATGCCAAATGCTTTCTACTATCCAAGACTATTTGTAGAATGAACACTATCAAATTTGTGAAGTAAAAGATGAAACTAAATGAGAATATTGGTAATGGGTTTATATTCCCAAGCGCATCACCATGGGGTTCACCGGTCCTTTTTCATAATATGGATGATGTGTAATTGTGATTTTAAATTGATTAGAACAAGATCAAAAACATCATGATAAAGAACATGGACTTGCTTCCAAGGATTGATGAATTTTTCAATCAGCTTTGTGGAGCCCATCACTCCTCTAAGGTGAATATTCAGTTAGGATATTATCATGTTAAGGTAAATAAGGATGATATACCCAAATATTATTTTCATATGATGTTTGGAAACTACAAGTTCTTAGTGATTCTATTTGGATTCACTAATGAAATATAAAATTTCTGGTACTTGGCGAGTAGAGTATGTAGGGGTAACCTCAAAAAAATTGTATTATTAATTGATGATATTCTTATATACACAAATAGCCTGGAGGAACATGAGGGGAATTTTAATTTCATGATGAAGGATTATAAAATTGAATAATTTTTTGTGATGTTCGGAAAATGTGATTTTTGGATAGAGAAAGTACCCTTCTTAGGACATGTTATCACCAGTACGGGTAGATCTATGGATCCTTTAAAAAAGGAAATTTTAGGTTGTCCTAAACATACGTTGATGATGGAAATCCTTAGCTTCCTTGGATTAGATAGTTAATACCATCAATTTGTGAAACATTTCTCATGATTTTCAAGACCACTAACCAAGATAACCGAAAAGGGGTTGATGTTTTTTCTAGAATAATGATTGTGAAGAATGATTTAGAGAGTTGGAGAAGTGGTTATTCAATACATTTTCTCTCACCTTACCCACCAATGGGGAAATTGTTTTGATATATTTTAATGCCTCAAAAAATTTCATATATTTTATACTCATGAAAGATGAAAAAGATGATAATTTATACCTCCTTAAAATTAATGATTCATGAGTAGAACTACTAAATACATTATCAATAATTGGATGCAGTGATCTTCACTTTGAAAATTTTATGAAATTATATCTAGGGATTATGTTTGAAAAATATAAATTTTGTGAATTCATCAATTTTATATTAAAACAAAAGTATCTCAATAAACAAAAACAAAGGCGGTACTATCTTATCAAGGATTATTATTGCTAAATCCATTAGCATCCCGGAAGGATGAACAAAGTGGAAGCTTCTCTAAGATGAAAATATCTTCGAACCCTATCGATGAACTAGATTGCATGGAATCCGATATTCTTGGGTATGTAAATAATGATCATTAGAATAAAAAAAATATTTTTATAATATGTTTCTAAAAAAATACCTTATATATCTATCCCTACAAGGTTCAAGGAGTCCTATAAAGTTATTGAGGTTCTATAGAAAAAGGTAGTGAATATTCTGGATTTCAAAATTCTTGAAGACAGATTTATAATGTTTGGATGTCAGATATTTTTCCGATAAAATCTAGAACTAGAGAGGGAAATTTTTGATGATGTGCATATGTATTACTTTTCTATCCATCCGGGAAGCATTAAGATTTATTTAGTATTTATGGAAAACATCTGGTGGGATAACATGAAGAGGGATATTGTGGTGTTTGTATCTCAATTCATAGTATTCCAACAAGTTAAGGCGATACGAAATAAATATAATGGTATGATGAAACTATTGAATAGAACATTGTGTAAATGGGAAAACATAACCATTTATTTTTATCATATGAATCCATAAGACCCTTAAAGGAAACCACACCAATGGGGTGGTATCCAATTACCTTACCTAGACAGCACATTTCATTTCTATGAAATAATTATTATCTATGAACCATATTTATATGATATAAATAATGGAAGGGGTAAGAGTGAATAGAGATCCACTCTCTATTATATCTAATCAGGATCAATGGTTTACCTTGAGGTTTTGGAGAATCCTTAACTATTTTCTTGATAGAAAACTTAGTTTCATCAATACTTCACACTATTAGATGGATGATCTTTATAAAATATCTATTAAAACTCTATAATATATTCTAGGATCTTGTTAAATAGATTTATAAGGATTTTGGGATCGATACCTTCATCAAGTAGAGTTATCATATTGCAATAGTTTACATTCAAGAATTAAAATTTCACCTTAGAAGTAACTATATGGTAATGTGTGTTGGACTCCAACAAATTGGGATGTAGTTAGAGAGTGTAAGCCAATGGGATCTGGTCTTATCAAATAAATGGAAGAGAAGGTTCATAAAATTTAGTGTCATATGAAATATTCAAAAATTAAAAATAAAATCTATTGATAAAATCATTGAAGAGGCCTTTTGTTTGAATTTTGAGATAATTTTTTCTTTTTTATGTTGTTGTGGATGAAATTCATGACGTTTTTTGGAAAAATGGAAAGCTTATTCTTAGATAAATCCGCCTATTCAAGATCCATGATCACATATGAGTGGTGGACAATTGAATGACACTCCCACCTAACCTAACTCAATTACATGACGTGTTCCATGAATCCCAGTTGATGAAGTACATACCATAATAATAACATATACTGAATCTAGAGGTAGTTGCATTAGATAATTATAATTCATATGAGGAGTAGTCGGGGAAGATCTTATATCATAGTTACAAATTTCTTTGAAATTATTCAAATAACCTGGTCAAAGTATTATGACAGAACCATTTGTTTTAGGTAGAAAAAAGGGAACTGAAAGAGGCGATGAAATAGAAGTACCCCATCTTTTTAAGTGAATGAAATGAAACTTTTTAAGGAGAAATTGATGATGGTGGAAATAATTTGACCTAAATGTTTATAAACTAAATTCCATTTTAATGAATAAATTATTCATCATGGTGATGTAGTTATAAAAAAACATGGGCTAGTTTTGTTTTTAGTCACTTATAAGTTATAACCAATCGGATTTAAAATAATATTACACATCCTAAACATTGATAATATAGCAATCATATGGTAACTATTAATATTATTATTTTATGTTCAATGGTAAATTAAAATTAAAATAGGAGGAGGAGTGATGGCATTGATTTAGGATCGTACCCTATGAATCACATTTATTTGAGCTTCTAAAGGATGTGGAATGAAGGGGATTTATTCCTAACTTGGACCAATCTGATATTCAACAAATAATTCCTAATTGAAACTATTTATGGGTGAATTTCAAGATCATCAAGATCACATCCCAAACCATGTTCACTAAACCACCTCAAGAAAGTCTCACAATTGAACACAATACCCACAATGCAGTTACTGGTGTAATAAAATGATATGAATCTAGACCCTAATAGTATGAATTATTATATTATTTTATTTAAATTAATGGTTGTATTTATATTTCATTATTACTTTGTAATGATTAATTAATAATTTTGATGAAAATTATATTTCGATATGATAAAACAAAAATTCAATTTTTGGAATATGTGAAGTTTCAATCAAGATACCATTTTTGAAAAATTAATGATTTTTTGAAATAAATGATATTATAATTATATATATTTACTAATTAATATTCATTAAATATAAATTATAATATATTTTTATTAAGCCATTTGAAAAATTTTATGTCAGAAAAAACACTATATTCAAAAGAATCCATGATTTTTTAAAGAATGGGTATCTCTATTTTAAAGTATAATTTCTATTATTTAGATAATTATATTAGTTAAATAAATATTAATTTCTAAATCATCCCATCTAAATTATCCCGTTGTGAATTTTTCATAAATTTTTGATATAATATTTTTTTGTAAGAATTAAATAGATTATAAATATAGAGTATGTATAATGATATTATAGTGACCCAAAATTGATGTAATATTTTATTAAAATGTATCCAAGACCAAAATTACATTTCTCCTTTAAAATAATTTTATTTTTATGTTATTTGATTAATTTTATAAATCCTTAATGAATATTCCAAAACCTATATTATATTTTAAGGATTTAAAATCACATATTTATAAACATGACTCACATCAACATCACCAATTGTATTATTTTGAGTTAGATAGTTCATATAAGTATAAAATCATTAAAAATGAACATTATAATAAACAAAGTGAAAAATAAATGGGATGGATTGTGGTTTGGATTAGTATATTGTATATGTTTCAAACCCATTGTTTAGAAATTAATTATAATTACCCTATTTTTCCATATAAACCCACCCTTACTCCCCTTACACTTCCCTAAAAATACTTTTAGAACTATTTTACTCAATCCTAACCTCTCTAGATCCCTCTAATAGTTTCCACGAGCTCTTAAGATGCTCCCAAAGCTTTAAGAATAATATTCACTAGGTTTGTGACCCTCTCCTTCTCCCTATTATTCAAGAACCTTGTTTCTATAATGCCTTTTTATTCCCAATTTTTCATGTTTGGATATATTTTTACACATAAATATTATTATCCTTATGATTTCCATGTTATTAGAGACCCTTATCACTATAATTAATCCCTTCTATGAATATCTTTACACCTAATTATTCTATATAAATTAAATTATGATTTTACACACCAAGCATTTAGATTGTGAATACCCACTTCATTTCTATCAATTATATTCACCTAGACATACCAATTCTTAATTGATTGGGAACTTCTATGTTTTATGTCACACTCCTTAATTATGGGATTAAAATTTATTAAATTAATACTTGCGTAGTATAGTCTATGTGGAACTCTTAGGCATGTACATTATATAAATGTGACATGTAGGGTTGGATTATAAAGACCTACAATACATTGCGAAAGGTTTTTGTCTCACAAAATTCTATGTATGGGATTAGGGAGTGAACCAAATCCATTATGGTAATATGTGATGTTCTCATGATAGTTATCCTTCACTTAAGTATATGTCATGTTTTATATTATTCTTAAATTTTTATGTTTCATTAAAGTTATCATCTTATATCACGCCTCAATGTTAATGGATATGATTCTACCCCATTTTATTTCTTATGGAAATGTCTATTGACTCACATGTATTACATACATCAAGTTATTCATCGATTATTCCCTTATTGGGATTCATTGCTCACTCTTATCTTGTGTATGTCCCCAGGTTATCTCGTGCAATTTTAAAGGATCCAGGAAATATAAGTGCATGCTATGGTGTTTTTAGAAAACGTTTTTGTATTTATTTTTTGTGTTTTTATGTTATGTACCAAATTAATAGATGGAACTAGGGATAATAAATTCAAGGTTTCTTTATGTGTATATTTATGCAATAAATCATTAATTAAAGTGGAATAAATTATGTCTTGTCATACACATGGTCTCATGAATGACAATGTCACACATTGAACACCACAGATGACCAGGTGATTCGCTTACAGAACATAACCTATTTTAATTATAATGTATGGGTAAAATCTCTATTCCCACCTCACAAATTATATGGAATTTAACAGACCTATCTACCCTCTATGAAGGATGTAAAGTCAGCATCAACTTATTATTGTCAAAATACAAGTACATAGGATCTGTTATATAGGTTTTCAATTCCATGTTATAGTGGTCATCATTATATAAGTTGTAATTGGTAATTCATCAAAATGAAACCCATTGAAAACTTATAACATAGGTAGGAGTGTAGTTTCCTAAAAAAACTAATACATCAACTACCTAAAATTGTCATACTAGTCCCTAATCCACTTTGGAAATTATCATTGGGAACTATTACCTGGAGTTTCGTGATGCCGATAAGAAAATGATAATGAATAGGTCCTCAAAGAGCATCTGTATATGGTAACACCCCCTCAAGGTTCCAATTCATTAAAAGTATTCACGTTCCTAATGGTATCACACTCAATGGTCTTTTTAGATAACCATAACTGAATTTTGGTTATGTTAAATACAATACTATGAAAGATGGGACAATTCAAGTTTATTGTTATTACTCATTTCATAATCTCCACTAAAATTGACAAACCCACAGAGGGTATAGTAGAATAGAATAAGATGCCCAGGTGACATGCTTCCCCAAATGGTTCCCCTATAAGTTCTCACATTCTACTAGAGACCTATCATGGTTAATAAAGTGGTGATAAGTATTTATTATATCCTAATAAGGGTTGTTTCACATCCTGTATAAAATACATTAACATCATTACCATAGCCAAGTCATATCATATTGTAGTACACAAATCATATCATATATGAATGTGAATAAGGCATTCCATCTTTGTATAATCCACCAAGTACCAACGTGGGAAAAAAAATATTTAGGTTTATTTTTATGAATTGAAAAGTTGGCCTCTAACATCAAAAGGCCACACTCATGTAGGCCTATAGCATGTATCCCCTATATGTTAAAAATGATGCGTGAAAAAATTACTCCTGTGACTTCCAAAAAAAATTTAATGTCAATCATTGGCCTATGGAAAATGGGTCCAGGTCAACAAATCTATAATAAATCAAAAACTAGACACAACATATGGTTATTTCATAGTGGAAATCATACTCAAAAGTAACATTAAAAACCATGACCATAAATCCCATAATTGTGGAAATCTAGAATTTTTAACGAAAAAAGTTTTCTCAAGATGCTAACCGTATATCTATCATAAGTTATAACACATTCCCCATATTACTATCTACCATATCACAAATAATAAAACAACAGGAACAAACCACCTCTAAGACCACTTTGTGATGCCCCAACCAGGATATAATAAATAGTAATAGGGTTGCATAACCCGATGGCCACAATCGCGCCACCAGTTATACCAAAGCATGTCAGCTAACATCATGGACATAGAGTATAACCATGGGGGGATATCCCCCCATAACATAGTAATAAAAATAGTATAAATAACTGAAAATAATAGATTATACATAATTGAAATTTGATGTTTGAAAAAAATAAACACGAGATAAAGGATGAAATATAGTAAAGGATTGAATGACAATAATATAAATACAACATAGATCACCCACTTGGATGATTAAAAATATAGGTATGAAATAAATAGATAATAAATGTATAAGTTCATACCAACTAAGCTAATACATACCAAAAACTAATTTCCATGTAAAAATCTAAGCCATATGGATCGATCAAGAACTAGCCTTAACCCAACTTTTACAATAAAATAGGTGAAAGTATCCTTGGGTACCCAAGTAAAATGGTGTACCATGAAAGGTTCTTATAAAAAAGTTTGTAGGAAACCACTAATGTGGTCCAACATATATCCAGTAAATATAATGGTATGTGTATGAGAAATACAAAACTAAAATAATAGTAATAACATCTACTTCTAAAAATTAATGAAGTAATCACTATTGTACATAAGGCTTGATGGATACCCTAGTTTGACTATAACTAAATAAGATAATTCCAGAATATCTATAATGAATCTATCTCACCATAGGGGGATACTCATCCTAGCTATGAAGATTAATCGTACATTTATATATTAAATACAAGATATAATTACATGTATTGAATCAAAATTCTATAAATAAGGCATCAAGATGGATCCTATGATTCCCAGGCAATCCACTCAAGTTGTGAGTGTATAGTGGAAACCAAAATATATCTCAATGTTCCCTATCCATCCTAATATCAACTTATTAAGTCTTTTCAATAGGAAATCAAAAAATTGGAAACTAGAATGATTTTTTATGGTGATAAACCTTATGAAATGTTAAAGTAATACTCTCCTGGTTAGGGATGATAACCAAATATTATCAATCACTACATGAGAGGGTTATTCCTATAAAACTCTAATTAATGATTCCAGGGTGTGTCCACCCAATACTATTTAGTATCCATGGAATCAAGGGAGGTGATCCTCAACAAAAATAGGGATGTATTAAGAAATCAATGCTCTAGGGAAAGGAATACACTTAGTAACCTCTAGAATCATCTAGCTTCAAGTGATCCTGGAATCCTAGAGGACACATTAAATAAAATTGGTTTCCACGATGCACTCATGAACCTCCCATATCTTCCTCAAGTAAGGTTGAATACTATAATGTTAGGTATTCTACTAATCGTATCATAATTTTTTGGATCCAAAACATTCTATAAATCCAAATAATTTTAGTAATTAAATACATTGCATTCAGTAATTTAATGTGTAAACCATCTTTTTTGGAATCCAAATAGATATTTTCTACATGTTATACCTCTAGTTACACAAATAATTTAATACATATGATCAACCACTTTAAGGATTTGGGAATAACAAAATGCATGAAAAATATTGATAGCTTTACTCATTGGTTATTTTGTAAACCTATAATAAAAGTATTTGAGGATGGAACATCCCTCAATATAGACTCAATCATTTGTTGTAATCTATTTCTAATCAAAAACATTATATAGTAATATATTTAACACAAAATTTATACATGTAGGTTCAATTTAATGACTTAGAATATCATATTATGTTTATACCCTTAGTTGTTAATCAATTTAATCCATGATAATGGGAGATACAATTTTTCTTCACTACCTATTTATATTTCTACTTATATAGGGTTAGGACATGATCTGGGCACCCTATTTTGGATCACCTCCATTTCTATGTCTAGGGATAAATCCCATCATTCACCACCTTCTCAATGAATCCCCTAAAATCACATAGTTCTAGGTCCAAGATATTACCCTCACCCATTCTCAAAAAAGGTTAACATATCAAATACACTACCAGTCTATGTAATATTCTATAGTGAATCCATAGAGTAGAACAACTAAGGAGTTCATACTATTCCCATGGGACCGATGTGGTCTGGAAAACCTTTCTCTATATTCTAATTAGTTAAGGAACACTATTTCTATAGTAATTTCTTGTAGATGGTATGGAGTTTAGTTAAATTAATCAGGAAAAACATTTAATGATGTGTCCATTACTTTCATTAGTGGAACTAGATTATATCACATACCACATATGCAAAATTAAATAGCTACATGGAATACCATAATAACCACCAACCTCATAATAATATTTCCATTTATCTTTGAAGGGTTGATGATAATTACCAAGACACATCCGAGATCATTTTAGGCATATGAGGTCTTATTTTTGATAAAAATCACCATAAATTAGCTAATTATAATTACAGTATGACAAATCGATTAATCTAAAAACATTAGAAACAATTAAACTATTTTATTTAAAAAAATTTAATCTCTAAAACCTCTCTGAAATATCCTATCACACTATAACTATGAAAAAAATTCTCACAAAATAACTTGTGGAACATAAAAAAACTCAAACTAGGAAAATATATAAGAAATTGAGTAAAAAAAACTCCCAAAAAATAAAATTTAAGAAATAAAGACTTATAAAATTTACGTTGGTGACAAACCTCAATGAAAATTAGTGTGGGGTAATGAAAAAGGCTTCCTAATTCACCCTCTTCATAGGAAATGAAAAAATCCATCACCTATATCTAATTCAACCATGATTTAGCTAATTTATAACCAAATCCATAACTAGGTAAAATGAAATTACAAATGGTGCGAGGATAAGTGTATGGGAGGAAAACATATAAAATATCTTTTCTCAAAATCTTGTGCATAGACAATAAAAAACTCCAAATCTAAGGGGGGTCAGAAGGTGAAGTTAATGGGCTTCCTAGGTTATGAATGATTGAGTGGGTAAAGGAACACATACATACCATTCAAAAAATATTGAGTAAAAGGGTGATATCCATCAATTATTGTGCATAAATAGGTTAAATGCGTGGTTTTCCAATTGAATCATTGGTGCATAGTTTGGAAAACCACGAATTCTCAGTACTTATTAATATATATATGAATAGATTTATTAATCATAAAAAACTTGTGGATGAGTTGAAAGTTGATTTAATATTGTTTGGATGAAATGGAATATAGAATTTCTATGGAGAAAAAAACTAGAGTGTGAATGTTTGTGTCTCATGCCTCATTATTTTGGAAATTGATTGTCATTAATCTTATAAAAAATAAACAAATCTGATAAATACATTATACTATGAAGTTGTTACTAAGTAATTATCTAGTCACAGTTACATAATGAAGTGAATCATTAAATCATTGTAGTGTTCTATCTAGGAGAGATGAATTATCTCATCCTAAAGGATTGTCAACCACACTATAATTGTAGGTTACACACTGAAATATTCTAATAGGTGAAAATTTAGTGAATTTCATCACAACCCAACCCTAACATGGGTTTGACACATTACGTCCCCAATCCCACCTCCATAGTCTAGGGGTGGAGTCCAATTCTGAATGGCACATCTTAAATGTTAGGACTTTTTCTAATGTACCTATACAAAAACACCCAAACATATCAATAGAGAAGTGATAAGAAATGATAATAAAAATATGAAATATATAAAAAGTGAAGAAAGAATGAAAAACCTCATGGGAGTACAATATTACAAAAATGAAAATAGAAAAGTAAATGGGAAAATATATAGCCAAACAAATGATGTCTTGACCTAAGAAAACATTAATGTAAAATGCTAGTAGAGCCCAGCTCTTGACCTATAGGATATGACCACCATATACAGTTCGAAGCCCCCAATATCCCTAATCTTCTCTAAAGTCACCGATGAAATATTTATCATCTAAAAAGGGCATTCCATATGTTGGAAAAGACCATGAAGGTGTGATTATATATGTAGCTAGTACGATTCCTATAATGATTAGAGGGGTGTAGCAATAGATAAAATCAGAATGGAAAGATAGTAGATAGTAAATATTGAATAGTCAAACCCAAACAAAGAGATAAATATCATCCCAACACCAGGGGATCAACATGGTTTATAGGTGGACTACAAATTGATTAATTGCGACCCATGTCATAATATGAACCTTATCCAACCATAAGAATCATAACACGATGAGTAAGTGCACTACCCCATGCGTATCTGGAACCCATGGAAATAGGTAAACCAATCAAAAAAACTGAGAAATATATATATATATATATAAATTTATATATTTAATCAAGCTAAAGAAACTCAAATGAGATAGAAGGAGATCTCCATATAACAGATCATCCCAAAAGAGGAGTATCTGTTAGCTCCACATGTCCATTAATGATGTACAACATCTCACATGCTTTCCCTAAGAGAACAACCAAGTCAATCCTTGACCTTTCACTATGTATCATAGTGGAGGGTCCACAATCTCTAGGTAGAGGACCCATTCCCCAGTATAACAGGAGGTTTCCAACTAGTGGATAGATAGAGGACCCATGCCATGTTCCAATTGGAGGGTTCCCCTCAAATAGTTGATAGAGGAACCTAACCCTTCCCAAAAAGAGGGTTCCACTCTAATAGTCGATAGAGGACCCATGACCTACCCCATAGGATGGTTCCACTCTTAGTGTAAAAAAGAGGAACGATTCCCTTCTTAGAAGGAGGGTAATCTTTTTATTCTAGAGGAAACATGCCATGACTCTACAGGAGGCTTCCACTCTAGTGGTATATGAATATAAGACTCATACCCTATTTGAATAGGTGTCTTAAACTCTAATGGTATATGTATGGAGGATCCGTACCATGATCTATCATGATGGTTCCACATTAACATTTGGAGACCCATGCCCTTCCCAGTTGGAGGGTTACACTATATTTGTTGATTTAGGACCCATGCCTAGCCCATCTAGATGGTTCCACTCAAAAAGCCTCTGGTGACCCTAATTGATGACATCTATCACAAAGTGTTTCCTAAATAACAATCATGCTCGTAAAATCTCTCATCATATCACAAAATCCACAATAAAGGGCACCATCATGTTCCACATGTAAAAACACCTAGCATAGGCTACTCACAATACAAAATATAAGTATAAACGAAGGATATATGAGTGATAGAAGTTTACTAAAAAGGAAACAAGGGGTACACAAAGTGTAGTCTAGTGACCTAGGATGAAAATACTTGGATATTACATCATTTTAGATGAGTAATCAGTACATTTAAAAAATACATGCTTGAAGACTATAATAATTTAGTGTCTATGGAAGGTTGAAAAAAAACAATCTATCCTAGTCAATTATCTTCACCATATACCATAAATATCTCCGCCTTTAGTCCTTCTATATAAAACCATTCTTAATAACTTAGGGAAAGGAAACATAAGAAAGGGGTGAGCTCAAATGATTTGTAAGGGTAAAAAAGGATACATGTATGCATAATTATGAGCATAAGGGTATAATGACATGATCATGAAAATAGAATATCATACCCTACATATCAGCGATCATATGTGTAACACCCCTAGCTTCCATGGTATGTTTCCCTTTGAATAATACAATAGCTTGCATTGTACGCAACTTCGAAATTATAACACACCGCGACCAATCAAAGTAGCCATTATGAATAGTTATACCCAATTTTTGAAATTTTATAAACTTTATCTTTCAAAATGGACTTCATTTTTGGATTTTGAATATCGAAATTAGCTTAGGGTGAATTTTTGGTATTTTTCTGAAAACTTTCAATTTTTGATACATAGTGAAAAAACACTGAGTTATAGTTTATAACCGAATTTTTATTTAAATAATTATTTATTTTATTTAAATTTAATCAAGGTAAAAATAGATACAAAATACCAATAAAAGTTCAATGTAATTCACTGGAGTCAGTTTAGAATAATTTTAGATATATAAAAATTTTATTGAACTTTTCACCGCCTTTTACCCACCTCCAAGAAGAATTTTCAAATTCACATAAAACTTAATTTTTCCACTTCTGTGAGTTTAATTTCGAAAATCCAAGAAAAATGGTTAATATAAAAGAGTAAAATGTGGTTCAATAAGATAAAAATAATTTTATGAATAGTAACTTTTTACTTTTATTTACCACGGTTAAAAATAAATAGGGTAATTAAGGGTAAAAATGATATTATTATTACCCTATCACATGTCCTAATTTTATTTTATAAGTATAATTAGACAAAAAATACATTTTTAATAAAATATGAACCTCTTTGGTCCACTTGGATTAGATTAGGACATTTATTATTATTTAATTCAAAGAAGAGTTAAAAGAGTTAAAATCAAAGTTTAATAACTAAAACATTTTTAATATATGGTTATAAATAAGATAAATTAGATTATAAATATTAATTATAAATATAAAAATATTTCCTACATAATGGTATTTTATTTATAATTTGTAGACATTAAATAATTTAATTTATTTATGGCACAATGGTGATGCAGTAATTACCTAATAAAAAATATATTAAAATAAGTGATATTATAAATATCCAAATAAATGCAATTTGAGACTTTTTATGAATTAAAAATAGTTTTCTAGGTTAATATGACATATTTTGGTTGGTTAGATAAATTTTTTTCGATGTAATAATGCTGTTATGAATTTAGAAAAAACAAAATACCAAATAGTGTCAAAATTGACATGAAAGGGTTTTTAAAACAAATATTAAATTATTAATTGATATTATATTCCTAAAAATCTACATTTTGGCCAATGGACTTATATAATGATATTTGTATCATTAATGAAACACTTGGGGTTCACTTGGAAGTATATAGTATGTTTATTAACCATATAATATAGAAATACAAAGAGACATGGTAATTGTCAAACTATTTAACTCAGAGTTAAATCTCAAAGATAAAGTTAATATAGTGACCCAAACCTTTCTAAAACCTATTTATTTAGTGGTTTTAGACCCATCCCCACCTTATTATTTAAATAATCCATTTTTGAGCCATTATAAACCGAAAATTATTTTATTATAAAATAATATTTCTAGCTTTTCCTAAGGTGCCCCTCACCCCTCTTATAAAAGGGCATTCCCCTTCTCTCTAATTCACACCTTCAAAGCCATTTGGCTCAGCAAAACCCTGCCAAAATATCCTCTCAAATTCCCTAACTTCATCCTATTGGCCTTCCTTTATTCAGAAAGCCAACTTAAGGAGTTATTTTGTTCAAATCAAAATGAAGAACCCGAAGAAGAGGTAATAATTTCACCACCCTCTTTCAAGTTCTTTTCTTCTTCCACTTCTTCTTTCTTTGTTATTTCCATTCAAAAATAATAACTCCACTATATTCTATATATTGTGATGTTATGATAAATATGTGACATCCCTATTAATTATTCTATCCATCCTTTGAATGACATGTCACCATACATGTGTACATATGGATTGTCGTCTCTAGGTCGTGGTGTAATTGTTATTTAATACATTATTATTTGGATGTGTATAATAATGATGTGAAATTATTCTAAATAATAAATATAACATGATAATGATTATTTATATATGATATAACCTCCAATTGTATATTATTTTAATATCAAAATAATGATATTGTCGCTTGTGAGTATGTACAGATTACCGTCCCCACGAACGCGATGAGATTCATTCTCCATCGTATCCATTCAAGACTAATTTTCAATAGATGATTAAAAATAATGTTTAAATACTTGATATCATTTTGGATATTAATAAGATACATAAAATCCATAACAAATATGACTCAAATAAAAAATAATATAGAGGAAAATGAATCCGTTAACACCCAAAACGACGATAATACTAAGATATTATTAACAAATCAATATTAAAATATCATATATGATATCATATTAATGTATATAATTATTTTTTAATTTAATAAAAATTATTTCACCATTATAAAGGAGGTTAAATGACCCTCGACCAAGGAAATGTTCAAGGTAAGGGATCATTTCACAATCTCTTCATTATCTGCGGTTGTTTATATGTAATTATCTAATGGGACCTCTTTATCATCCACATCCATGTTTCATAAAAATGTATTTAAAAACATTCTTACTATTTTATAGACTATGGGTTAAATTCATTTATACCATTTTTTGGATTTTTATAATATGTTTATAATGGAATATTTCCGTCATTTTCCAAACAAGTTCCTTTTTAACCTTTTCGACAGAATTAAGGTAAGAATGTCTTTTTTTAACTGCTACAGCAGGTGCAGATATTTTCTGCCATTATAAAATCATAGAAGCTTCCCTTACAAGATTATAAGATAATTTTCAATGTAAATGTTTTATTTTATAATTATATGACTTTTAAATGATTTATGAAAAGTGATATTTCTCTCAAATAGTTTCGATTTCATCTATGTCAGCATCCTTTGATGGATTTTAGGATTATTTGAAGTTGATTTATTATGATACAAAACTTCCATATAGTATTGAAGGTTTTGTAATATATTTGACAATGGATGTGTTATTTTTCTACCATTCATGTTTTATGGATAAAGTATTGACATTTCATATGCTAGTTTTAATATGAATGTTTATGTTATGTTTAAAACTATTCATATGAGGAATGAATTGGACTTAGTAAGTGATGGGTGGAGATCGCTATAGCTCCTCGATGAATTGGTAGGTCTAATGAGACAAACTAGTGTCTTGTCACAAGGCCTTGACAAAATCTTATTTGCAGTCTTGGCACAAGGCCTTGACTATGTGGTTATGATAGTCTGGCATTATGCGTTCCATCATTATGAAAGTGGTTATTGATATTTCATGTGATTATTCAACTAGTAGAATATCCATGTCAATAACTAAATGGAATTATTTCATTTTATTTTTGTCATATTATGCTGAATTTTAAATTTAAAAGTCTTTTGTTTTAGTTATACATTGCCTTAAATGTTTATGCTTATTTATGAAAGTTTCTACTATATTGTTATCCTCACTGAGCATCTGAGGTCCCCATTTCTATGTTTTATTTTTCCTAGGATGGGAAGAAATATTTTATGACTCACTTGTAGGGATAGTCTTAGGGGATATGAGTGTGGACTATGGAGACATTTTTGTTGTAGTTTTCACTTTATGATGGAATGTAAGACTTATGAATGTATCTTGTGTTTACAAGGCTACTAAACAAATCGGTCTTTCGAGACTTGAACTTTTGTGATCATGCCAATGTTATGTAATAATGCAATAACTCTGGGTAAATAGGGTCGGGGTGTTACAGTTGGTATCAGAGGAAGTTTAGTACAAACCTTGGAAGCTAGATTTTGATAAACTCTGATTAGAGCACATAGACCTAAGATGGAATTTGATGATTAGTATAGAAGAACATCCTAGAATTTTGGTATTGTAGAGATTTTGTGAGTTTTCTGAGAAAGAAATCCCTGTTTGGATACGAGCAGGTAGAGGATGCTCAGGAATAGATGTACCTAGGGGTAAATACCAAAAACACCGCTTTGAGCTAGACTCGAATGAGAACTGGTGCACGATAACAGATCTTGCTGCATTCTTGGTTACGAAACTCCCTTGGGATATGCTTAGGATAATTATAATTTTCTTTATAAACCATTATGAAGGGTTTATGATTATATACTTCCTCAAAGGAAACATTTTTAGGATTATGGATTACAACCATAAACTGTTCAATTTATGTTAAGTGTTTTACAAGTTTGGATTTATGTATTGTGATTGATAAATTAATCTATTGTATTCTATTGTTTAGATATGGAACCTAGTGGAAGGAATGGAAACTATATCAATTAATGCACTCCATGTTGGGATTGACCTCTTGCTCAAGATAATTATAGTGGAGCTGGTGGTGAAACTGGTGCTGATCTGCTAATCACCATACTAGGACAACTCACTCGGGTTATGAATAATAACCTTACCTATATGGAGCACCCTGATTTGCATCTTGGAGGGTAAATGTAATATCACTTCATGAGGCAACAACCACCAACATTCAATGGGGGTAAAAATCCACTAGTAGTTGAGAAATGGATAAATTCCTTAGAGAAAATATTCCAAGCCTTGGGAGTAGTGAAAGGGAAAAAGTTGTCATGGTAGTTTACTGCCGCACTGGAGATACTGATAAATGGTGGTCATTGATTCAAATCACGAAGGAATATGATGAAGTATCAAATATGGAATGAAGGGAGTTTAAATATATTTTCATAGAAAAATACTTTCCTCATGACCATCGAGGGGATATGGAAAGACAATTTCTGATTCTAAGGAAAAAGGAGGACGCGAATGTTGCAGAATATGAGTCTAACATTAAAAGGATAGGAAGGTATGATGCACATTATATACGTAACCCAAGAAGTAATATTGATCGTTTCATTGATGGGTTAAAACCATTTCTCCATCGAGAATTGGTCTCACAATACTTCTCGTCGTACGAAGATATTGTCTCATTTGCTATCAAGACAGAAAACTAATTCTCTAAGTCTTACGACTTTAATGCTAAGAAATAGAAGAAGAGATCTGTTGATCACTCTTGAAATGGAAAAAAGGGGAAGAAGGGAAAAGTTGAATATCCATCCTGTAGTAAATGCGGGAAGAAACACCCCGATATTTTCTTAAAGGGAATGAGAGTCTGTTACAAGTGTGGTGAAAAGGACACTAAGATCGTGATTGCATGGGGAAGAAGGAAGATAATGATGTTCAATGCTACAATTGAAGGGAGATGGGACATTATGAAAATGAATTTCTTAAGTGTTATGGGAACTTACCTCAAAAAATACCAAGGGATGAAGGCCAAGATTATGCTATCACTACTACTGAGGTAGAAGCTCCGAAAGACGTGGTGGCAGGTAATTTAATGGTTTCCACAAGTTTAAGAAATGCTTTATTTGATTCTGTATCATCGCATTATTTCATATCTCCCCAGTTTGTTAAGAAAATTAGATATTTCCAATTTGATTTAATAAGAGAGTTGTCAGTTAAAACTCTTAAGTGTAGTATCATCGCAACAATGTTTTTTGAATCTGTTCCCATTAGAGCATATAAATGTTATTTATATGCTGATCTCATCGTCATACCCATGATTGAATTTGATATAATCCTCAGTATGGATTAGATTTCGGACCATGATGAAAAAATCTATTTTAAGAATAAGGAGGTTACTATTTTTGATGACGATGATAAAGAACACCTTATCATTAGAGCAGAATCATCACCACCTAATTCTTATCTAGATCCCCCCTATAGCTCAACTAAATTCAATTATTGGGGAGGAAGGGAATGAAATGAATGTGAGTGAGGAAAGGAATGTTCAAATATAGGATTTACCTATTGTGAGGGAATATGTTGATGTGTTTCCAGAAGATTTACCTGGATATCCTTCAAAAAAAGAAATTGAGTTTTCCATTGATTTAATTCTTGGTTCAAGGACCATTTTGAAGACCCCTTATAGAATAGAAAGTGAGGAATTAGTGGAACTAAAGAAAAAAATAGAGGAATTGAGTAATAAGGGATTTATTCTCACTAGTGTTTCTTCATGGGGAGCCCCTGTCCTTTTTGTTAAGAAGAAAGATGGATCTTTGAGGTTATGTATCGACTACAGGGAGATCAATGATATAACAATAAAGAACAAGTGTCTCCTGCCTCGAATTGATGGTTTATTTGAACAAATACATGGAGCTCAATAATTTTCAAAGATTGAACTTCGATCTGGATTCCATCAGTTGTGTTTGAAGAAGGAAGACATTCCGAAGACATAATTCTGAACCAGGTACATGCATTACATGTTTACAGTAATGCCTTTTGTATTGACTAATGTACCCTCTGTTTTCACGGATCTAATGAACAGAGATTTCAAGGAATATTTTGATGAATTCGTAGTGGTATTTATTGATGATATCTTGGTATACTCCACAAGCTACAAAGATCATGAAAACCACTTGCGCATTATCCTGAAGACTCTTAGAAGACATGAATTATATTGGAAGTTTAGAATGTGTTAATTCTGGCTTCAGGAGATTTCTTTTCTTGGCCATATTGTCTCTAAGGATGGAATTTCTTTTGATCCTTAAAAGACCAATGCAAAACAAGAATGGACAGCTCTGACAAGTATAATTGAGGTACACAATTTTATTGGTTTAGCAGGTTATTATCGACGTTTCATCCAGAATTTTGCCCAGTTGGCTAACCCATTAACAAAGCTCACACAAAAAGGGGATAAATTTGTTTGGACAAAATATTGAGAAGAATTTTTCGAAGAACTGAAGTGAATATTAGTCAATGATCCTATATTGACTCTACCATCAGGGAATTATGGGTTTTTTATTTATAGTGATGCTTCAAAGAAAGGAATTGGTCGTGTCCTTATGCAGAATGATCGGGTTATTTCCTATGCATCACGACAACTAAAAATTCATGACCAAAACTATCATACTCATGATCTTGAGTAAGCTGCTGTAATATTTTCTTTGAAGATATGGTGACATTATCTCAATGGTAAAAAATGTTAGATATATACTGATCATAAGAGTTTGAAGTATAGTTTCTCACAAAAAGAACTCAACATGGGGCGAAGGTGATGGCTTAACTACTCAAGGATTATGATTGCACGATACAACACCACCCGGGGAGGCAAATAAGGTGGTAGTTTCTTTGAGCAGAAAGGATCATGGAGGTTTGAACAAGATGAGAGTTGAAAGGGATCCTATTTTCATGGATCTTGTAAAGATAGATATGGGAATAACAATGGATAGTGAAACATCAATGATTTTTGAAATGGTTGTCAACCATATTTACTAGAAAGGATAAAATGTTCTCAGGATGATGATGAGGAGTTTCAAAAAAAGATTAAAGCTATGAATGATGGGAGATTGAGTGACTTCATATATGAAGATGAAATTTTGAAATTTGGGAAGAGAATTTGTGTTCCCAATATACCTGATCTAAAAAGGGAATTGTTGGATGATGCTCATAGTTTGAATTTCTCTATACACCCTGGTAGCACTAAGATGTATAGAGATTTGAAGGAACATTTTTGGTGGGACAACATGAAGAAGGAGATTATTGATTTTGTTTCAAGATGTATGGTTTGTCAACAAGTGAAAGCTGGAAGGCAACAACCTGGAGGAGTATTGCAACCTCTTCCCATACCTGAGTGGAAATGGGATAATATGACGATGGACTTTGTCATGAGACTACCAAAGACTCATAGAAGGAAAGATGAAAAATGGGTCATTTTTGATCATCTTACCAATTCATCTCATTTTCTTTCTATAAGAGAATATTTACCATTTTAACATCTCGCAAGACTATATATTAATGATGTAGTGAGACTTCATGGAGGACCCCTATCTATTGTTTCTGATCGTGATCCATGTTTTACTTCAAGATTCAAGAAAAGTCTTCAGAATGCCCTGGATACTGAGCTTCATTTAAGCACTTCCTTCCACCCCCAAACTGATGGACAATCAGAACGGACTATTCAAACCCTAGAATACATATTGAGGTCATACTAACTTTACTTTCAAGGTATGTGGGATCAATATTTACCTTTGGTAGAATTTTCCTATAACAATAACATCCATTCAAGTATTCAGATGACACCATATGAAGCGTTATATGGAAAGAGATTTCGCACACCAACATGTTGGGATAATGATGGTGAAAGAAAACTTGTAGGCCCAGAACTTGTAGAGGAAATGATGGAAAAGGTGAAGGTAATCTAAACCCACATCAAAGCAGCTCAAAGTAGGTAGAAGAGCTATGCTGATAACCGAAGGAAAGATTTGAAATTTTAGGTAGGAGATCATGTTTTCATGATGGTATCTCCATGGAAGGGTGTTATACGTTTCAGTGAAAAGGGTAAATTGAGTCCCAGGTACATCAGACCTTTCAAAATTCTAGAAAAAATTGGGTTTGTAGCTTATAGTTTGGCAATACCTCCATGTCTCTCTAAAGTTCACGATGTGTTCCACATATCACTATTGAGAAAATACATGCCTGACCCAACGCATGTACTCACCAATGAGGAATTAGAACTGGAGCTAGATCTGTCTTATTGCAAAAAGCCTGTCAAGGTTCTTGATAGAAGAGATCAAGTGCTGAGAAACCAGACGACTCATCTAGTAAAAGTTCTATGGAGGAACCATAAAATAGAAGAGGTAACGTGGAAACCTGAGGAACTTATGATGAAGAACCACATGAGTCTTTTTATGCAGTAATATTCTAGAAATTTTGAGGATGAAATTTTTTGAAGTAGGGGAGAATGTAACACCCAAAGCTTCCACAGTATGTTTCCCTTTGAATAATGAAATAGATTGTATTGTATGCAACTTCATGATTCTTACACACCATGACCAATCAAAGTAGATGTTATGAATATTAATACCCACTTTTTGAAATTTTATAAATTTTATCTTTCAAAATGGACTTCAATTTTGTATTGAGAATATCGTAATTAGCTTAGGGTGAATTTTGGGTATTTTTCTGAAAAATTTCAATTTTTGATGAATAGTGAAAAAACACTGAGTTATAGTTTAAAATCGAATTTTTATTTAAATAATTATTTATTTTATTTAAATTTAATTATGGTAAAAATAGATAAATAATACCTATATATGTTCAATGTAATTAATTGGAGTTAGTTTTGAATAATTTTAGATATATAAAAATTTTATTGAACTTTTCACCGACTTTTACCCACCTCCTAGGAGAATTTGCAAATTCACATAAAACATAATTTTACCGCTTCTGTGAGATGAATTTAGAAAATCAGAGAGACATGGTTAATATCAAGCAGTAAAATGTGGTTCAATAAGATAAAAATATTTTTTGGTGAATAATAACTTTTTTACTTTTATTTACCACTATTAAAAGTAAATATGGTAATTAAGAGTAAAAATGATATTATTATTACCCTATCACATGTATTAATTCTATTGGCTAAGTATAATTCGATTATAAATATCAATTAGAAAGATAAGAAGATTTCCTACAAAATTTTATTTTATTTATAATTTTTAGATATTAAATAATTTAATTTATCTATGACAAAATTGTGATGCAGTAGTTACCTAATTAATGAAATATTAAAATACTTGATATTATAAATATCCAAATAAATGTAATTTGAGACTTTTTATGAATTACAATAATTTTATGGGTTAATATGACTTATTAGGGTTGGTTAGATGAATTTTTTCGATGTAATAATGCTGTTATTAATTTAGAAAAAACAAAATACCAAATAGTTTCAAAATTGACATAAAAGAGTTTTTAAAACCAATATTATATTATTAATTGATATTCTATTCCTAAAAATATAAGGTTCGACCAAAGGACTTATATAATGATAGGTGAATCATTAATGAACCTCTTGGGATTCTTTTGTAAGTATATATTAAGTTTATTAACCATATAATATAAAAATACAAAGAAAATCATAAATGTAAAACTATTTAACTAAGAGTAAAATCTAAAAGATAAGGTTAATATAGGGACCCAAACATGTCTAAAACCAATTGGTTGAGTGGTTTTAGACCCATCCCCACCATATACTTTAAATAATCCCTTTTTGAGCCATTACAAACCGAAAATTACTTTATTATAAAATAATATTTCTAGCTTTTCCTAAGGTGCCCCACACCCCTCTTATAAAAGGGAACTCGACATTCTCTCAAATTCACACCTTCAAAGCCTTTTTGGCTCAGCCAAACCCGGCCCAAATATCTTCTAAACTTCCCTAACTTCATCCTAGAGGTCTTACTTTAGTTAGAAAGCCAACTTAAGGATCCCTTTTGATCAAATAAAAAGGAAGAACCTGAAGAAGAGGTAATAATTTGACCACCCTCTTTAAAGTTATTTTCTTCTTCCACTTCTTCTTTGTTTGTTATTTCCATTATAAAATAATAACTCCATTATCTTATATATACTGTGATGTTATTATAAATATGGTACAACCATATTCATTATTCTATCCATCCTTTGAATGACATGTCACCATACGTGCGTACGTATGGATTACCGTCTCCACGTAGTGTTGTAATTGTTATTCAATACATTATTTTTTGGATGGGTATAATAATGATGTTAAATTCATGTAAATAATAAATATAACATGATAATTATTATTTATATATGATTTAACATCCAATTATATATTATTTTAATATCTAAATAATGATATTGTCGCTTGTGCGTACGTACAAATTACCGTCTCCACGAATGCGATGAGATTCATCCCCCATCGTATCTATTCAAGACTAATTTTCATTATATGATTAAAAAAATATTTAAAGACTTGATATCATTATGGATATGAATAAGATACATCCCATCCATAACAAATATGACTCACATAACAACGAATTTAAAGGAAAATGAATCCGTTAACACCCGAAACAACGATAATACTAAGATATTATTAACAAAACAACGTTAAAAGATCATATATGATATCATATTAATGTATATGATTCTTGTATAATTTAATAAAAATTATTTCACCATTATACATGAGTTTAAACTACCCTTGACCAAGGAAAAGTACAAGGTAAGGGTTTTTTTCACAATATCTTCATTATCCGAGGTTGTTTATATGTAATTATCTACTGGGACCTCTTTTTCATCCACATCCATGTTTCTTAAAAATGTATTTCAAAAAATTATTAATATTTTATAGAATATGGGTTAAAGTAAATTATAACCTTATTTTACTTTTTATAAGATGTTTATAATGGAATCTTTCAGTCGTTTTCCAGACAAGGTCCTTTTTAACCTTTTCGACAGAATTAAGGTAAGAATGTCTTTTTTTAACTTATACGGAGGGTGCGACTATTTTTTGCCATTATAAAATTTTCAAAGCTTCCCTTAAAATCTTATAAGAATATTTTAAAAGTAAATGTTTTATTTTATAATTATGTGAATTTTAAATTATTAAAAAAATAGATATTTCTCTCAAATAGTTTTTATTTCATCTATGTCAACATCCTTTGATGGATTTTAAGCTTATTTGAAGTTGATTTATAATGATACAAAACTTCTATATAGTATTTATGGTTTTGTGATATGTTTTACAGTGGATGTGTTATTTTTATACCATTCATGGTTTATGGATAAAGTATTGACATTTCGTATGCTAGTTTTTATGTGAATGTTTATGATATGTTTAAAACTGTTCATATGAGGAATGCATTGGAATTAGTGATGGGTGGAGCCCTCTATAGCTCCTCAATGCATCAGTAGGTCTCATGAGACAAACTAGTGTCTTGACACAATGCCTTGACAAAATCTTATTTGTAGTCTTGGCACAAGGCCTTGACTATATGGTTATGATAGTCTAGCATTATGCATTCCATCATTATGAAAGTGGTTATTGATATTGCATGTGATTATTAGACTAGTAGAATATCCATGTAAATAAGTAAATAGAATTATTTCATTTTATTTTTTCCAAATTATGCTGAAGATAAAGTTTAAAAGGCTTTTTTAGTTATACATTGCCTTAAATGTTTATTCTTATTTATGAAAGTTTCAGCTATATTGGTATCCTTACTAAGTATCTAAGATCGCCCCTTTCTATGTTTTATTTTTCCCAAGATGTGAAGAAGTATTTTATGACTGACCTGCAGGGATAGTCTGAGGGGATATGAGTGTGGACTATAGAGACTATGTTTTTGTAGTTTTCACTTTATGATGTAATGTAAGACTTTTGAATGTATCTAGTGTTTCCAAGGCTACTAAACTAATCGGTCTTTCAAGACATGATCTTTTGTGATCCTGAAAATGTTATGTAATAATGAACCGATTCTGGGTATCTGGGGTTGAGTTTTACAATATGCATGAATAATGGCATAAATCATGGTTGTTCATAAGACATAAATCATAACCAAATAAATAACATAATCCATGAAAGATTAACATGGAAACTAAACATGGAATTTTGGTAGACACCTAAGAATATAATATTATTTCCATAGTAGCCAAGGCATCACTATCAATACCATCTTGGTAGTATGGTTTCACTCCCCATACCATCTTGGAAGTCATGGTTCACTCCCAAAGACATATTAGAAGAATTTTTTTACTCCCAATACTATTTTGGTATTCATGGTTCAATCCCTTGGCAATGTTATTTACACGAGTTTACTCTTCATACCATATTGGTAGTCTTGATTCACTTACATGTCCATCTTATTAGTCAAGGTTCATTCCCAAGATCATCATAGTGTATATCATGAGATACAAATCTTTACCCAAATCATTAGAGGGAAATATAGGTCCCACCAATCTCAAAATTAAATCATACATACTTGTTCCAAATTTCGTAAAATATCATATCATAACCCATGAAATGAAATGGGTATCATAAAAATATAAACACATCATAACCTATGGATGAAGATACAAGTTTTATAATCATTTCATCGAAAGTATAACTCATTAAAGGGAAATATAATTCATAAACATATAACCCAAGAAAGATAAATGGGTTTCCCAATGACTAGGAAACTAAGTATAATCCATTCATATAAATAATATGAATGTAGGATTTTGAACATTTCATAGAAGTGAATGAGTAACATCTATGGATTTAATCTTATATGGAAAATAATTTTGAAATATCTTCCAAAAATATTTATTGAGGTAAATAAGCTTTCTTCATAGAAAATTTAATTTTATTTCATAAATACAATATAAAATCATTTTATTATAAAGTACCTTGAAATACTATAAATAATACCTGTAATCATTTTTAAAACCTTTTTCGATGTAAACTTATAAAATGAGATTCAAAATATTTTAAAAACTTTTTTATTTGAAAACACATTGAAAATTTATAATGAAAGATTGGAAATATTTTGAAACCCTTTTTAATTGAAAACATAAAAAACAATCTTGAAAGTTTTTTTGAAACCAATTTCCTTGAAAATACTTTGAAAACATATAAATAATTCTGGAAAAAATTTTGAAACAAAAAAATCATTTAGAACTTATAAAAGAAGCTTCAAAATATTTAAAGACCTGTTTCTTTGAAAACACTTCAAATACTTATAATGATTGATTGAAAACATTTTAAAAAATAAATTATTGGAAATTAAATTTACAAAAACTTTCTTTAAAATTATATTTTTAAAAATGAAATGGAGGCTTCAAGGAAATGACGGTTGGTAAAACCATACATGTCTTACGGGGTAACAAGAACATTCCTTTATCATGGTAAAAAGGTTGGAAAAATTTATTGTTTGAAAAAAAATATTAATTTTAAATCATTTATTAAAGTTGAAATGTGAAAAAGTTACTTTTAATGGTTATAGAAGATTGGTATAATATACTTTGAACCCCTTTTTATAGAACATGGTTCTCCGACCGAAGAGAGGTTAAAGTATGGCTTTCTTCCAAACACATTATTAACTATATTGTGTATCTAAGAGTAGAAATATGGTACCAATAAATGATTATATTCTGAATAACAACAGATTAATAAAATTCATGAAGTTCTTGAGAGGTGTGTTGTATGATTTCACTAATGGAAGCATAAACATAAGGAATCATGAAAAACGATAAGATTGTCTCAATGAACTCTTATAACATGGTAACTTGGAATCATAATCTCAATGTTAGAAAAGTACATTAAATATATATTAAAATATCAATAAAATAAATAACTTCAAGATATAACATGCATAATGTAATTATATACACCTAGAAAGAGATTTTAGGTGCATTATAAAACACGAGTCTTAGAGATGGAAAATTGGGACAAAACTATTATACCGATTTAGAATCTTTTGAAACATAAACCACATAAAAGAAAGATCATAAAATGTATATGTTAATACCCAGAAATTTAATTATATTATACATGTAATAAATTATTGGGTTTTATATTCACCACACAAAGGGAAAGAGTGTTGAACATATCATGGATCATACAAAATAAAAAGTGAGATGAAATACCTTTACCTCGTGTCTCGAATATCACCATACTCATTCAAAACACCTCTATAATAAATATAAAATAATTATAAATATTTTAAAAACCATATTTATATTTCTAGTTCCATATATGGTTTGATTACAACCACATATTACCCTCTTTTCGACCATCCTATATTAAGGTTTCACTTACGGTGATATTCGCTTTGTTTTTCATATGTGTGTTAACTGTTTATATTGTTGGTCCTTATACTTATATCATGATTCCATAATGTAAGACATGATATAAATATCCTATTTATATTTTATATTTTAATTTTAATAATCTATTTAATAGATTATTATGAAACCTAATACCTCGTTAATAGAGATCGTAGGTTGTACGCACGCATAAACGCAATTTCCGTTTAATTGTGTTGTAAGGAGAAAGAAAGTAACATAAATATATGTATATATGAATATAATTATTAAATTACATTTATTATATATATTAAATAAATAAATTCTTTATACATTCCATGTAGTGTGTGAATGAGTCAAATCGCTTTGAGGGGGCGGTAGTCCACACTTTCTCAAAAGAAATTATCGTATTAACACCAAATAGAAAGTAAAGAAAATATTTATTGTAAAATTAATTAATTGGATTTAAGAAATTATAAAATTAATATATAAAATTAATATAAATAGTGTTTCCATTATAATTCCCCCCATTAGAGGTGGTAAGGAAAATTTAAGAATCATTATTTTGGAAGGCAGTAGTTCACCGTACACATAAACAGTATATTCCTTATCCATTAGATGGAGTTGATATAAGTGTAAGTTAAATAAATATAATAAAAAAATTCTATTATATTTATAAAAATTGTTTTTTATAAAATCATGGAAAAATAAAGGGATTGGGGTGGTGAAATAAAATTAAATAAAGGACTTGAGGGAAGACATTACCTCTTAAGCGGGTAACTCCTTCTGGTCTGTGTCAAAAGGATTTCTTGGAGTTCCTTATAATAAGGGGAAGGATTATGAGAGTAAGTTATGATTATTGGTAATTATATTGGGATAATTATGGTCAAACCTAATAGGTTTGAGGTGTGTGCGTATGTGGGAGAATTGGTGGCCTTTTATAGGGAATGGAAAGGACCCACTTGGATTTTTTGAAAACATGTTAGGAGTACACATGTTTTTACCTTTGAAAAGTCACACCAAACCTACCTAAATCAATAATTTAAGGTTTATGGTCTACATATGTCAATAAAATGTGTTTTGGACAAGTTTTTAGGACATTTGGGCTCCCAGTATTAAGGTTCAGTTCCTAAATATACATAATTTAACCGTAATCACAGTGATTAATTTTAATCACTTTTACTAATCATTTTGGTCAAAAATAGACATGATATAACTAGAATATAAATATAATAATGATTGGAAAGGTTTATTTTTGTTTTTTAAAAATAAATTCATAGAATTAGTACTATTATGATTAATGTTGATCCTACAGACGAGAAGAATTTACGAGTTTTTAAAGTAGAAATAAGTTCGCAAGGTTATTAAGTTTTTATATTAAATTTAAAAATAAAATTAATAATAATTACCCAAATTTTATTAATAGATGTATAATTTAACAAATTCATCCTTAAAACCAATTTATACTATATTTTACCATTATTAATTATTTAAATGAAAAGGATGTTTTTAACTAAAAAACAATATTTTTTCACTACTCATAAAAAATGATGTTTCTTAAAAAATTGAAAAAATTTCACCCTAAGAAAATTTAAACATTATAATTTAAAAAATAATGTTAATTTTATTTTATTCCTCATATAAATGTTCCTAAATATAATTTTATTATTAAAATTAGTTCATTCTAGAAAACATTATTTTTAAACATAAAAGGACATCACCAAAAATCACATCATTAATTTTCAATATGTTTTATGTGTATAAAAAACATTATAAATAATATTTGAATAAGATTAATTAGTTTTAATAAAACTATGTTTAACTTATAGATTATAATTATCTCATTTAAATAATTATAACTATAAAATGATGTTTCGTAGAAACATCTGTTTTGAGTTAACATACACCAAGTTGGTGTTGCATATAGTGTATGCCAAGTAGGTATTGTGTGTAGCGTAAGCCGAGTTAGTATTGCGTGCAGTAGAATAAAACAATGTTCCTTGTTAAAGGAATGTTTGACATAGGGTTATAATATATATATATATATATATATAATGAATTATTCCCACTTTCACGTGAAATGAAAAATATCAAAAATTTAAATTATGTCGAAAAAAATAATTAACAAAATCTCGGTGTGTTACATTCTACCCCCCTTACTGTAACGACCAAAAAATTTGAATAATTTTAATTTACTACTTTCCTGTGTTATTTCATTTTATACTCCACAAAAATATATCCTTTAATTAATGAAGTGAGACCATTTGGTTTCAACTGTTATATGACCATTGGTCAATATAACCGTTGGTTAATATGACCATTGGAAACTAAACTATTAACTTTAGAAATATTGTTTATAAATACAGGTGATCTTTGTTAATTAATACAGAAAGAAGAGTCTATGGCCTCATCTAGTAGACTCAGGCCATACGAAGCCCATCTGTTAGACCTTTGGAAGGAGGTAGCATCTCTGGGATTTTCTCTGGACCAAGCCCAAGATGAACTTTAACCTGTGAATCTTGAATGGAATCACCTATGGGAGAAGATCAAGGTGGTTGAAATCACCACTAAGGTAATGTTTTCCGAGCCGGCTCTAGATTCTATCACCATAATACACCTTACACATAGGTCCTATGCAGGTATTATAAGATGCTATGTAATGCGACCTTAGTTACTTATGTAAACCTTTGGAATAAGTAAAATTTTTATTTCTTATTATGGAAAAGTTAGTGAATTTCAAATATCTAGATAAATGTAGGATGAATTTATAGTTTGATATTACTAATGAATTTTCGGGAAAATGGTAGTTTAAAATATTAATGTAAATATTAAATAATTACTAATGTGAAATGATTTTTAAAAAATGGTCTTCTACAGTTGTGATAAGTAATAAATTTAGAGTCTAATAAGATCAACTTGATTTTTAGTGAATAGTAAAGTATGAATAGTAGCATACCCTTATGAATAGTAATAAATAGTAAATCGGCCAAAAAATAGAAACATCACCCGTGAATGTATAAATACAATTTAGACACCTTAAAAGTGAAAAAACACTCATACTATAAGTTTTGTATTTATGTTGGTCATAAATATTTTATTTACAATTTTATAATTAATTTAATAATTTAAAATGAAAATTTATGTTCATAAAATTTAATAATAAATTATTAAATTTTTTTCATACGGTTATACGATAATTTTATGGGACCTTGATTACTTTTTGAAGGTGTTGCAAAATAAGTTATTGTTTTAGAGTGGTTTTTTGGAATAAATAATGATTTTATTTAAAAAATAAATTATAAAAATTTAAAAAAATTAATTTCATAAAATCGAGTACATTTTTGAATTTAGAGTATCGATATTAGGTTACAATATATTTTTGGTATTTTTCTGAAATAGTTGAATTTTCGGTGAATAGTAAAAATACAGTTTTGAGTTTTTGGTGTTTAATGAAATAATTGATGATGTAATAAATCTGGTAGACTTTTGAATATTAATATATGTTATGAGATTCCCCTAGTGGGAAATACCATGGGAAAATACCATGGGCAAGCCCATGGTTTTTCAAATACCACTGATGAGGTGTCTCTTGGTAATTAATTATATATTCCCTCACTTTTCCTATAAATGCCAAGCCATTCCCTCATTAATTTAAGTCAAAAATACTTATCAAGGAATATCTAGTCTTTATACCTCCCAAAGAGTCCTCCCAAGGTTCCCTCAAGCCCCCCAAGGTCCCAACATTCGTGATTTTGAATATACTCTTCAAGGTAAGGGAACCTTTCACCATCCTATTTTTAGTCACAATTTCCTTTATGTCATGTCATCTAGTTTCCATATTCTTATATAGGGGTATGTTGTTATATATTCTTATTACTGTCCATTTCAGGTCCAAATGATGACAGACCCTTTCCACTATCATTAATTTATTTTTAGAATTTTTAATCTACGTCGTTAGGCTGCTGAATTTTTCATAAAATAAATAGCATCTTCTCTTTTTTTTCATGTTTCCTTTTCATGTGGTATGTAATTAAAATATCCATACCATGATCTTATTATGTACCCATACTGTATTATGAGTTATTTATGAGTGTTTAACCCTTGTCCCCTCTCTTTTTAATGTTTTCTAAAGTGATTTATTGTTCTTGTTATGCTGCAGAATTTTCGTCTCAAAATCTCTCTCTTTTTCTCAAGAAATCATCTTCTATTATTTATGTGAATACCCAAATCAATTATCATTTATTGGGGTTTTCATCAATACCTAAAAAGTTTCTATTTGAATCTATAATTGACATACTTATAACCCTCACTCCCTTTCCATGGGTGATAAATGACTTAATGATCTAATTTTTAAGCACTTTTAAAACATCATGATTTTGAAATGAAACCCATTTCTTTTATTATCTTTGAGTTATTTATGAAATGTTTGATTATTATATATGTGGATCACATGAATTTAAAAGTAATATTATTGGTGTTCTTTGATACCACTCCAATTCATTGGGTAAATAATGTAATCTCTAGAGATGACAAGTTTCATGATACCTTGGTGAATAACCTTGTTAATTTTTATAACACAATGAGGATGAAACTTTGTGATATGTTTAGGGATGTCTAAATTAAATTTTATAGCCACATATTCATGTTATGGTTCATGTTCTTTTCATTATTAAATTACACTTCTTCCATTTCTCAAGCCTTTATGTTTTTTATCAAGTTATTATTGATATCACAGGTAAACTGATTCCCTTATTTACCCTTACTGGACTTTCTGCTCACCCTTTCCTTTGATGTATGTCTCGAGGTTATGATATGTGGTAATTTTAAGTAGGATGAACTTATGATGAATCCTTACAAGTGTATTTGAAGAGTGTTTTATGTTTTCATGTTTTATATTCCTGATTTCCATGACACTAGACTTTAAAGACCCTCTGTTTGTAAAATGTGATAAGAAATTATGTAATAAAAATACAGGATGTCATCGTTGGTATCAAAGAAAATTTTAGTTATTTATGGAAATTAGGCTCTGAAAACTATATTAAGAACCTTATAGAAAAGTTTTAAATATATGAAACCATTCGGGTATTTCGGTGGGTATGGAGTAAGTGGTTTATCAATCAAATATATCCCTGTCTGGATACGAGCCGATAGAGGCGGCTCTGACCCAGATATACCTAGGAGTGAAAAATCCGACAAGCAGTTTTGGGCATGACCCAGGGTATCCTGGTATATGAAAACAGGCCTTGATGCACTCTTAGTTATGACACTCCTAGGGTATAGTTTTGATTAATCACAAGCTTTTTATGAATCGTTATGAATGATTTAAAGATAAATGTAATTGTTTAAATCATGTAGTTTTAAGACATAAAATCATTTATGGTTGAAAGATTCGTAAATCAATTAATTTTCTCACTAAGGATTTATTATTTTAGAAAATTGTGGGTAATTGGAAGAACTTTTCAAATGGTGACTGTAATGGACCATGCACTGATGGCCCTCCGATGGATGCATGAATGGAAGCTTTCATGTGAATGATGAACCAACTGACCCATGTTATGGGAAATAACTTGAATCAAGAAGATAGAATGATCTCACAATGAAGGGAACAACATTCTGTTGAATCCTGTATGCATCAAATCCCTCCAACCTTTAGTGGATCTACTGACCCATTGATTACTGAATAGTGGATCAGCTCTATTGAGAATATATTTTCTGTGCTCCGCTCTTCTGAACTAGAGAAGGTTACCTTGGCAGTTTATCGCTTAGAGGGAGAAGCTGATCAGTGGTGGGGACTGATTAAAAACACAAGGACAGAAGTGTAAGTTTAATCTATGGAGTGGGAAGAGTTCATAGGGATATTCTTCAACAAGTAGTTCGCTCAATCGATGAGAACAAGAATGGAGAAGGATTTTTTCGAGATAAAGTAGAAGGAGAATGAATTTTAGGAAAGATACAAGATGAACTACACAAGGATTTCACGTTACACCTCTAGCTTTGTCATGGATTCAAATAGTAAGGTCGATAGATTCTTCGGTAGACTATGATTGCATCTACCGAAGAATATAGCCAACCGAGATTATGATAGCTACGAGGAGATTGTGTGAAGTGCAGTGGAAGTCAAACTAGAGTTTGGTTAGACACAATGGTTTCATAAATCCAATGACAAGAAAATATCCATAGATCCAAGCTTAGGTAGGAGCTTCGATCAGGGAAGAGGAGGCAAGTAATTTCAATGCCCCACATGTAATAAATATGGGAAGAAGCAGTTGGGGAAGTGTCTGATCGGGAGTGGTAAATGCATCAAGTGTGGTAGAGATGGACACATTGCGCGAAATTGTCATAGTGAGGTGAATACATAAATTCCAAACACTAATAACAAGGGGAAGATGGTTCAGGCCCTACCCGATGTCCAATGTTATAAGTGTGGACAACTTGGGCACTTTTCCAATCACTGTCCAAATATGAGGGCAGTGGAGTGGAATCACCCTCAGGCTTAGCAACAAAAAGGGGAACACGATCATACTTTTTCAATCACTACGGATGAATTTGAAGCCCCAAATGATGTGGTGGTAGGTACTCTTTTTGTTATCTCAAAGCTAGAAAGTACATTGTTTGATTCTGGTTCTATGCATTCCATTATTTCCTCAAAGTTTGGAAATAATTTAGAATCAACCCCCGATTTGGTAAAATTAGAGTTATCAGTCAAGATGCTTGGTGGGATTATCTAAGCATCATTAGTGTTTAGAAACTCTAGTATTTACTTTAGTGAGAAAAATCTTATTACAAATCTAGAAGTCATTCGAATGCTGGAATTTGACATTATACTAGGGATGGACTGGCTCTCAAAGTATAATACTAAGATCAAATGTAGAAGCAAGGAAATATTAGTAGTCTTGAATGGAAAACCTATAATTATCTTCCAAGGAGAGATATCTCAACCTGATATTTATCTAACAGAACCTCATATATCCTTCTTTATAGAGTTTATCAGTGAGGAAGAAGAATGAAATGAGAGTTTGAGGATAAAAAATGTCCCCATCATCCATGAATACGTTGACCTATTTCCTAGGGATTTACCTAGACCTCCCCCAAAAAGATAGGTAGAGTTCACAATTGAACTCGTGCCTGGGTCTCATATGATATCTAAGACCCCCTATAGGATAGAAAATGTGGATCTAGAAGAATTAAAGAAACAATTCCAACATCTTTTGGAGAAGGGTTTTATCCCACCAAGTGTGTCTCCTTTGGGAGCACCAGTTCTCTTTGTGATGAAGAAGGGTGGATTGATGTGGCTATGAATTGATTATAGAGATTTGAACGGGATCACAGTGAAGAAAAAATACCCTCTTCCAAGAATTTATGACTTATTTGAACAACATTATGGGGATCAATTCATCTCTAAGACTGATCTTTGATCTGATTATCATCAATTGAGGGTGATGAATGAATATATTCTAGAAACATCCTTCTGATCAAGATATGGGCATTATGAATTTGTTGTAATGCCCTTTGGAATGACTAATCCACCTCTTATTTTTATGGATTTGATGAATAGAGTATTTAAGAAATACCTTGATAACTTTGTGGTAGTTTTTATTAATGATATTCAGATATATTCATAAAGTCTCCAGGATCAAGATGATCATCTAAGGGGTATTTTTCATACTCTATGGAAGTATAGGAATTTTGGGAATTTAGGAAAATTTTAATTCTATTTACAATAAGTTTCTTTCTTGGGGCACATTGGCCCCATTAAAGGAATCACAATCGACCCTACAAAGACAAAAGTTGTAGAGGAGTGGCCTTATCCTACGACAATAACTGAGATTTATAGTTTCTTTGGATTAGTGGAATATTATAAGAGGTTTGAGAAAAACTTTTTACAACTTTCTAATCCATTAACCAGGTTAACTCGAAAAGGGGTCATGTTCATCTAGGCAAATTAGTGCGAGGAATGTTTCCAAGAGCTGAAGAAGATATTGGTTACTGCACCCGTGTTAACTCTGACCTAAAGGGTAGAAGGATTCATTATTTTTAGTGATTCATCTCTGAAAGGGCTTGGGTGTGTCGTCATGCCAAATGAAAAAGTCATTACTTATGCATCTCAATAGATGAAAACTCATGAGAATAACTATCCTATGCATGATCTGGAGCTGGTTGTTGTCATTTTTACTATGAAGTTATAGAGGCACTATTTTTATGGGGAGAAATGTGATATATACACAAACCAACAATGTTTGAAGTATATTTTCACACTAAAGTAATTGAACATGAGGCCGAGGAGATGGTTGGAACTTCTCAAATACTATGATTGTTCAATTCATTATCATCCCGAAGGAGAAAAAAAAGTCGCTGATGCATTAAGAAGGAAAGACCCAATTGTTATTTCCATGATGAGGATACAAAGAGATCATTTGATCAATAACCTAGTAAGGCTGGACATGGGAATTATAATGGAAGGGATATCATCAACCCTAACCCCAATGATTTATCCATTTTCATTACTAGAGAAGATCAAAAATGCTCAGAAAGAAGATCCTTAGTTACAGAAGAAGTTTGAGGTTGTGAAGGATGAGAAGTTTCTTGAGTTCAATATTGATCAAGAAGGGGAACTAAAATTTAATACAAGACTTTGTGTTCAATCTATTCCAAAAATAAAGAAGGGGATGATGGATGAATCTCATATCTCTACTTTCTCTGTAAATCCTAGAAGCACAAAAATGTATAGGGACCTTTGTGATCATTATTGGTGTGATAGTATGAAAATGCAGATATCTTACTACAACTCAAGGTTCCTGGTATATCATCAAGTGAAGGCAGAGCGACAACATCCTAAAAGGGTATTTCTACCACTACCCATACCAGCATAGAAGTGGGACAATATCACTATGGACTTCGTCGCTGGTCTCCTGAGAACTTCCAAAGGAAACAATGCGATATGGGTTATTATTGATCGCCTTACCAAAATTTCCCATTTTATCTATTTTTGAGAAGTTTTCTCTCTTGATAAACTTGATAGTATTTACTTGAAGGAAGTGGTAAGGCTGCATGGAGTTCCACTTTCTGTTGTATCTGATCATGATCCAAGGTTCACATCAAAATTCTATAGATGTATTCAACATGCTCTGAATACCAAATTGAATTTTAGTATGGCCTATCACCCAAAAACTGATGGGAAATCTGAAAGGACTATTCAAAAACTCGAGGACATGTTAAGAACATGCTCAATGGAATTTAAGGATGGATGGGATCTACATCTCCCTTAGTTGAGTTCTCTTACAACAACAGCTTCCACTCGAGCATTAAAATGGCACCCTATGAAGCTCTATAAGGTAAGTGATGTAGAAATCCTACTTGTTGGCATGAATCTGGTGAGATAAATCTTCTTGGGATTTATCTTGTGTAGGAGATGATAGAAAATGTCCATTCCATACAGCAACACATTAAGGATGCTCGGTGTCTGCAAAAGAGTTATGCCGACAAGCGTCGAAGGGACTTGGAGTTTGATGATGGTGACCAATTCATTCTTCAAATTTCACCTTGGAAGGGATTCATGAGGTTTCTGAAGAAAGGGAATCTCAGCCCTAGGTACATTGGCCCCTATAAAATCCTTGATCGCATGGGAGCAGTGGCCTATCGGCTTGCACTTATAAAAAATCTAGCACAAGTTCATGATGTATTCCACGTATACCTCTTGAGGAAGTACATACCTTACCCTTCACATGTACTAAATCCAGAGGTGGTACAACTGGAACATGACCATTCTCACGAGGAACAGATGGTGGAGATCTCAGATCATATAGACAAGGTTGAATGCAACAAGAATACCCACCTTGTTATGGTGTAATGGAGGAACCACAAATGCGAAGAAGCCACATGAGAAGCAGAGGAGTCTATGAGGAAGAAGTACCCATACCTTTTCTCTTCTGAGGGTATGAGTTCAAATTTCGGAGACAAAATTTCTTTAGGTGAGAAGAATATAATGACCCAATCTTTTGAATAAATTCTATTTCTATATTTGTGTGTTATTTGATTTTATACTCCACCAAACTATATCCTTTAATTAATGAATTGAGACCATTGGGTTTCAAATGTTATATGACTATTGGTCAATATGACCGTTGGTCAATATGTATATTGGAAACTAAACTCTTAACCTTAAAATTATTATTTATAAATAAAAGTGATCTTGGTTAACTAATACAGAAAAAAGAGTCGATGACCTCATCTAGTAGACTCGGGGCGTACAAATCCCATCTATCAGACCTTGGGAAAGAGGTAGCATCTCTGGGCTTTGCTCTAGATGAAGCCCAACATGATCTTAAACATGTAAATCTAGAACAAAATCGCCTAAGAGATAAGTTAAAGGTGATTGAAATCACCACTCGGGCAATGTTGTCTGAGCCGCCCCAATATTCTCTCACCATAACACACCTTACACTTTGGTTCTATACAGGTCTTATAAGGGGCTATGTAACCCTAATTTATTTACTTGTGTAAACCTTTAGTATAAGTAAAATTGTTATTTCTTAAAATGGAAAAGTTGTTGAATTTCAAATATCTGGATATATGTAGGATTAATTTATAGTTCCATATTACTAATGAATTTTGGGAAAAAGGTTATTTTAAAATATTAATATAAAGTTTAAATAATTAATAATGTGAAATGATTTTCAAAAAATGGTCTTCTATAGTTGTGATTAGTAAGAAATTTAGTGTCTAATAAGATCAACATGATTTTTAGTGAATAATAATGTTTGAATAGTAACATACCCTTAGGAATAGTAATGAATTGTAAAGCAGCCAAAAAAATAGAAACAACAGCCATGAAAGTATAAATAAAATTTAGACACCTTAAAAGTGAAAAAATGATCATAATATAAGTTTTATATTTTTGTAGGTCATAAATATTTTATTTACAATTTTATAATTAATTTAATAATTTAAAATGAAAATTTATTTTCATAAAAATTAATCATAAATTGATACTTTATTTTCTTATTGTTATATAATAATTTTATGGTACCTTGATTACCTTTTCAAGGTGTTACAAAATAAGATATAGTTTTAGAGTTGTTTTTTTGAATAAATAACGATTTTATTTAAAAATTAAATTTAAAATATTTTAAAAAAATTATTTTCATTAAATGGAGTTCATTTTTGAATTTATAGCATCAATATAAGGTTAGGGTAAATTTTTGGGATTTTTCTGAAACAGTTAAATTTTTAGTGAATAGTAAAAATACAGTTCTCAGTTTCAGGTTTTTAATGACATAATTGATGATGTAATAATTATTTAGTAAATTTGGTCGAATTTTTAAGAGTAATATATGTTATGAGGTGTCCCAAGTGGCCAATACCATGGTAAAATACCATGGGAAATCCCATGGTTTTGCAAATACCACCGATGAGGTGTCCATTGGAAATTAATTAAATATTCCCTCACTTTTCCTATAAATACCAAGCCATTACCTCATTCACTTAATTCCAAAATCTGCCTCAATGATGCTATGGTATTTATACCTCCCAAATAGTCCTCCCAAGGTGCCCTAAATCCCCCAAGCTCCCAACCATAGAGCTTTCGAAGATATTCTTCAAGGTAAGGGAACCTTTCACCCTCCTCCTTTTAGTCATGATTTCCTTTATGTTATGTCTTCTAGTTTCCATATTCTTATGCGGGGGTATATTATTATTTATTCTTTTTACTATCCATTTCATTTCCAAATTTTGAGAGACCCTTTCTGATCTCATAAATTTGTTTTCTGAATTTTTAAGAGGCGTTGTTTGGTTGCTGATTTTTTCGTAAAAGAAATAACATTTGTTTCATATTCCCTTTTCATGTGGAATGTCATTAAAATATCCATAGCATGATATTATTATGTAACCATTCTATATTATGAGTTATTTATGAGTGTTTGACCCTTTTCCCCTCTCTTTTTAATGTTTTTTTAAAGTGATGTTATGTAGCCGTTATGCTGCCGAATTTTCGTCTCCAAATCTCTCTATTTTTCTCAAGAAATCCTTTTGTATTCTTTATACGAATACCCAATTATATTTTCAATTCTATGTTTATTCATAAATACATAAAATTTATCTATTTTATTATATAATTAAAAAACTTATAACCCTCACTCCCTTTCCATGTGTTATAAATGACATAATGATCTTATTTTTAATCACTTTCTAAACGTCACTATTTTGAAATGAAACCCATTTATTTTATTCTCTTTGGGTTATTTATGAAATGTTTGATTATTATCTATGTGGCTCACATGAATTTAAATACATATTAAGGGTGCGCCTTGATAGTTCTCCAATGCATTGGGTAAATAATTTAATCTCTAGAGATGACAAGTTTCACGATACCTTGGTGAATAACCTTGGTAATTTTTATGACACCTTGGGGATGAACCTTGGTTATATGTTCATGAATGTATAAATTTAATGTTGCAGCCACATATAAATGTTATGGTCTAGGTTTTTTTCATTATGAGATTCCACTTCTTCCATTTCTCATGCCTTTATGTTTTTTATCATGTTCTTATTGGTATCACATGTAAATTGACTCCCTTATTTACCCTTACTTGTCCTTCTGCTCACCATTTCCTTTGATGTATGTCTCTAGGTTATGAGATGAAATAATTGTACATAGGATGAACTTATTATGAACCCTTACAAGTCTATTATAAGAGTGTTTTATGTTTTCATGTTTTATGTTCATGATTTCTGAGACACTAAAGTTTAAAGATCTTCTTCCTGTAAAATGAAATGAAAAGTTAGGTAATAAAATTGCAAGATGTCATACGAACAAAGAATTTATCCCATGAAATTATTCTGAGTTATCAAAGGTTTAATACTTAAATTTTTTATTCATAGAAATCCTCATCATAAAAATTAATACTAAAAAATCCCTTAAAATGGAAATTTAGATCCATTACTGTTACCCAAAGTAACCTATAACTGGGTTTCCCCATAAATGAACATATCTTGGGGGTGATGATTGGGCAGGGATGAAAAGCATAAATATTTTTATGGAGTGATTTAGGTCATAAATAAAAATAAATTGATTGGTCAAATAAAATTTTATTGCCTCAAAGTCATAAATATTTTATTATTTAAACGACCATCAGTTCAACTAAATTAAGGAAATAAGAATTTTTTTTTCTTTTTGATCATTATCCAAAAATTGAGTAGTTATTTTATAAATCAATAATATAAGGAAATATACTTATGTGAAATATTTCTATAATTATCTTTCATTCATTATTTTTTACTTTATCAATATCCAATTAATCCATTACTTCATGTAATGGACGTCTATAAATTAACATTTATACCTCAAAAGCTAAAATAAAATTCTATTAGAAATCATTGTTCATAGAAGAATGAAATGTATAACTATTTATCTACAACTATTGTTAAAAATTAAATTTTTTAATACATTAATATTTAAACATAAAAATTAACACTACTGTTTCATCATAAATAATTATTCATCTAAAATAATTTTAATTTATCTTGGACATTGCATATAATAGTGGTAGGTGTGAAACCCATACCGTCTTTCATCCATGGGAACAAGACCTATTACCTTTCTAGACAAGATTGGTTGTTTCCAAAAATACATGGTGTCCATTTATGAAACCATACTAATATAATTTCTAAAATATTGTGGGCAGACATGAAATATGGTTAATCACTAAATATTATTTTTTCCAAGGATTTCAATACAATATCAATAATTAAATACTTCCTCCAGTGATTAACTTAAACTATTCTAGAATGGATAAACTTTGAACCCTTCTGAATGATGAAAATTCAAAACCAAAGAAATGAAGTCATGAAACTATCTTAACATTGATCACCCATATATCACAAAGTAGTTCTTGGTTGTCACATTACAAATATGGGAATAACCTCATGGTAAATTCTCTTGGAACAAGGTAATGACTTAAATTACCATAAATACCTTTTAAAAATATAAATAATTCCTTATTCGATATGTTAATGGATATATTCCATAAATCCATTTAGTTTTAAACATGATCCATTATAACATAAACTACTTATCATTATTTCCTTAATTAGTTCCAAGGTAATCAGTACTATCCAATTTTCGTATGAATATCCCACATATATTTATATAAAAAACATTATAATAACTTATGGAATATATTAAGGGTTATACTTACCTTAATCATGTCTTTTACATGAACATTACATTTCCATTTTATCATTTTTCTATTCCCTCAAAACCATTCAACGTGTTCTTGTGAATCCATAGAGAAAAACATAAACAAAACAATCATTGTATATTTCACCTTTCATATAACATACTTGAATAAACATATAAAAAACATTTATAATCCTAATTAATCATTATTCCACTAACAAGGATACCTAATAATATCTTAAAATACCTCTTTCATTTCAAATTTCATCCCTAGTATCTTCATTTTCAGTAATGTAACCATTACTCGAACCACCTTTCTGGTTTAATTCAAGAGATTTTATTATAGGATATTGAGTTTGATAATGACCATTTAATCCACAATTAAAACCATTAACCTTAAATTATGTCTTAGGGAGGCCAATATTCTTATCCATTTCATTAATCAAACTCTTCATTTTCCCTTGCAGTCACTTTCTTTGTGTCCTTCTTTACCACAATCAAAATATCTTCTCATTACCCTAAAACATTCACTTAGGTAATTCTTCTCACATTCTTGACACATAAGAAATCAAATATCCTTTCCCCCATGGTCACCATTATCCAAATTTTCATCTAACTCCCTCTTTCACTTCCTTATTGAGTTTGATAGTTGTTAAATGTATATATTGTTAATAATGTTTCATGTAAACCAATTAGGAATGATCACAACATATCTCACTCTAGTTATCTTCCCACTTGAAACCTCATCATAAAATAAACCATCATATTCCAAATTAATCTAGTTCATTACAGTTCCAACCATTGACTAAAAACAATAGTATAGTTTGAGAATTACTTATCATATAAAAAACCACATATTCATGAAAATAATTACTTATAGGATGTCTAAAACATGAAACCTTCCTTAATCTATGACACCATAAGATAATCCTAGGTAATTCATTGCCATTGATATTTAAATACTTCATGATGGTTCATGAAGATTTTGTTTACTCCAAAAGTATATCCCCCATGAGTTTCAAAAAAGGAGTGAATCAAAGCCCATTGTCATGTATCAGATTACCCTATGTTAGGCTAGGATCCTTGTCAGAGTTTCTACCCCTAGGTACATCTGTTCCAGATCCAAAACCAATTGTAGTAACTGGACATAGATGTATATCTAGGGAACAATTTACTCTATCCTTTACCAAATTTCCAAGACACTTTCCTAAATGTTAACTCATACATATACTTATCCTTACATACATACCTAGAAATATCCTTATAAATATACATAGGTATCTCACTAAGTATTTATCATCATAGTTTACAAATTTTTACCAAACCTCTCCTTCAATAGAATCTATAGAAACCTAGACTTAACATACATTGATGTTACATAATTTGAAATGATTATTTAGTACCTTAAAAAATACATTCTTGAGGACCATAACAGTTTAGTGTCATTGGAATCATGGAAACAATATCTTTTCTCCTGGTGAACGATCTTCAACATCTCCCATAATGATATACACCTTTAATTCTTCATCCTAAAACCTTTCTTCTTGACCTGGGAAAGGAAACATAAGAAAGGGGTGAGATTAAATGATCAATAAGGGTAAATAAAGTAGATATGTAATATTAATTATGAGTATAAGGTCATGAGAACATGATCAGGAAAATAGAAGACCATACTATGCATATCAAAGATCATATACCTGAATTGTGGCCTAAAGAATGGAAATTCATAATACATGATTCATAAGTAAACGAAGGACATAAGCCATGAAAGAATAACTTAGGAATAAAAAATGTAATTGTGGTAGAAACATAAGCATACAATATTATTTCCTTTGTATTCAAGTCATAACTTTCAAGACCATGTTTTTAGTATGGGTTCACTCTTTGTACCATCTTGTTAGCCAGGGATCACTTACCTGGGCATCTTAGTAGCATGAGATCACTCCTCATACCATCTTGGTAGTCAAGGTTCACTACCATGGCCATATAAGTATCATGAGTTCAATCCTCATACCATCTTGGAAGTTATGGTTCACACCCATGACAATATATATAGTCACATTTAATTTTCAAGACAATCATTGTTGATCTTAGGACATATAAATCATTACTCAATTCATTTTTGGTAGATATGGGTCCTACCCTTCTCATAATGAAATCATAAATACTTGTAACACAAGATCAAAAATAATCATATCATAACCCATGAAATGAAATGGGTTTCACTAACATATAAAAATATCATAACATATGGAAAATTATACAAGTATCATAATCATTTCCTGAAAAGCATAACCAGTAAAAGAGAAATAGATCCCATAAACATATAACCCACGTAAGAGGAATAAGTTTCATAAATATAATGACATTTAATCATAACCCATTTATATAATGAATATTAATGGAAATTTATATCAATTTCTATAAGGGAATGAGTAACATCATTGGATGTCATCATAGATGGAAAATAAAATTGAAATATCTTTTAATAATGTTTCTTGGGGAAAATATAATTTTTTATTGGAAAAGTTATTTTTAATACATAAAAACATTGGAAAATAATTTTATTATAATGTATCGTGAAATATTATAAATAATACATGAATTTATTTTGAAAACCATTTTCCTTGGAAACTTAAGAAACGAGTTTCAAAATATTGTAAAAACATTTTTTTGAGAAAACTTTGAAACCATATACATGATTATTAAATATACCTTTAATAAAAATTTATACGATAACTTATGAAATATATTTGAAAATGTTTTGAAAACAATTTATCAAAAAGAACATACAAAATATATAAATAAGACTTAAAAACATTTTGAAAACAACTTCCCTTGAAAAGAACATTTCTTTTTCATGGTAAAAAGTTTAGAAAAATTACTTATTCAGAAAGAGACAAAAATATTCCTTTGAAATAATTAGTAAAAATAACAAAATGGTAAAATTACTTTAAATGAACATATGATATTATTATAATATACTAGGAAACCCCTTTTTAGATAACATGGTTTTACGACCGAAGAGAGAGTAAAGTACATCATTATTAAAAAAAATCATAAATATCTTATGTAACAAAGAGTATAAATTTTGTACCAATACATAAGTTTATAATGAATAAAATTAGGGAAATGAAAATCATGAATGTCTTCAGTGGTGGTTTGTAATATTTCATTAATGTAAGCATAATAATGAACACTATTAAAAAGTGATTAGATTGTCTAAATAAAATCTTATAACTTGGTAACTTGGGATTATACACTACATGTAAGAAAAGGAAATTTCATTAATCATAAAATATCATGGAAATAAGTATGTTAATGATATGACTTGTAATATGGAATTATTTAACCCTCTAAAGAGAATTTAGGTGCATAATAAAACATGATTCTCAAAGAAAGAAAATTGCGACAAAACAAATTTACCAATTTGGTAACTTTTGAAACCTAATCCCAATGAAAGAATATCCTAAAATGGATATGTGAATATCCAAAACTTTATTCATAAGATTTATATAATACAAATATAGGTTTTCCATAGACCATACAAAAGGAAATAGTGTCGAACATAGCATGTATCTCATGGGAATAAAAAGTGAGATAAAATCCCCTAACCATGTGTCTTGACTCCCGTTGTACCTATTCAATACACCTATATAATAAATAAAAATTTATTATAAATTTTAAAAAAACATAATCTTATATATAATACCTTTTATGTTTTTATTTTTCCCTTATATTATCATCTTGATAACCATCCTATGTTAGGGTTTCACTTCAGGTAATATTCTCTTTATTTGTCACATGTGTCTTAATTTGTTATATTGTTTGTATTTGTACTTATATCATGATCACTGAATATAAAACATGATATAAATATCACTTATATTAATTTAATTTTTATTATAATAATATATATAATATATAACTTTGAAAATGAATACACCATTTATGGAGACGGTATGTCATACTTATGGATGAATGCTATTTTCGTTTAATTTTTGTGTTGAGAGAAAAAAATTAAAAGACATACATATATACATATATATATGTAATTAATAAATTATATTTGTTATATCATATATATCATATATATTCACTAAATCCATCCTTAATACATTCCATGTAGTGTGTGAATAAATCACTTCTTCATGAGGGGGCAATAGTCCACACTTTTTCAAATGAAATTATTGTATTAACACCAAATGGAATGTAAAAAAAATATATGTGATTTAAAAGGCATAAACAGATTAAGGAAATAATAAATATAGTATATAATATATATAAAAATAATATCCATCATATTTTCTACCATGAGTGGTTTTATGTAAAATTGAACAACCATCGTTTAGTGAGACAATAGTTCTTCATACACATAAACAATATGTTTGTTATCCATTAGATGAAGGTGTGTGTAAATATAGGTTGAAACATTATAATAACAACATAAAATCATATTTAGGATATTGGTGTTTTTATAAAATCATGGCAAATAAAAGATTATGGGTTGTAAATAAAATAAAATAAAGGACTTGGGATAAGATGTTACCTCTTAATCAGGTAACTTCTTTTGGTTTTTGCCAAAAGGCATCCATGGATTGACTTATAACAAAGGTAATTATTTTGTGAGTAAGAGAGGGTTTATGGGAAGTCAATTGGGAATATCGTGTCTGATACTATGATTTTTGATATTGTTGAGGATGTAGGAGAGGTGGTGGCCTTTATAGGGAAGGATAATGACTGAATTGAATTTTTTAAAAAGAAGTTAGGTGTACACATGATCTTAACTAATCAAAAGTCCTTCCAAACCAACAAAAATCAATAATGGACAGTTTATGTCCCAAATGGGGCTTTAAAATGGGGTTTTAACAAGTATATAGTCCATTTGGGCTCTTAAGATTGACGTTTAGTCCCTAATTAAGATTTATTTGACCTTAATTGTTGTGATTAATTTTTATCAAATTTTCTAATCATTTTTGTAAAAAATAAAAATGATATAATTGGACTATAAATATTATACTGATTAAAATGGTGTATTTTTTTTTTCTAAATTTAATTCATATAAGCTGAAAAACTATGATTAATTCTAATCCTATAGACGAGACAAATTTACAGGTTTTTAATGTAGAAAAAAGATCAAAAGTTTATTATGATTTTATATTCAATATCAAAATGAATTTTTTTTATAATGAAATAAATTGTATTAATATATTTATAATTTATATAATATTACCTTAAAAACAAAATACAATATAATTTAACATTAATAATTATTTAAATGAAACTACTGTTTTAAACAAAAGAGCAGTATTTGTTACTATTCAACCAAAAATGATGTTTCGTAGAAAAATCCCAAAAATTCACTCTAATCTAATTTTGACATAACAAATTAAAAAAAAATTATTTTATCAAATTAAATTTCTATATGTGTGAAAAATTAAATTAATTATTAAAACTTGTTCATTTGAGAGGATGATATTTCTAAACATAAAAAGGACATTACTGAAAATCTTATATTCCATTACCAACATGTTTTATCTATATAAAACAATTATAAATAGTATTTGAAAAATAGTTATTACTATTAATATAACAATGTTTAATGGATAGGTTATAATTATCTCATTTAGATAATTATAATAATAAAATTATGTCTCATATAAACATCTATGTTGTGTGTAACACACACAAAGTCGGTGTTGCATGTAGTGAAATTCTAGTAGTTATTTCATATAGCATAAGACACGTCGGTAATGGTTATAGCACTGTCGAAGTTAGTTCCATGAGAGTTTAATGTATGGAATAGTGTTTTAATACATATATGTAGAACTATTTTCAATGTCGTGTTAAATAGAAAATATCAAAAATGTAATTTAATTACAAAAATAAAAATTCACCAAATCTCAAGGGGTTTCTTGTAGGGGACCCAGATGGTGTGTGGTCCCAATTTTTTTTAGTTATACCCCTGGCTGTCACATGGATCCCTATCCAAGTATAATTACACACCGTGTAGTTGGACTACATGGTGTGTCCGTGCTACCCGGGATCGGGTCGTGTACTCATGACTGTGTTTCTGTACATTACCTTGTGTATTTGTACTTTGGTATACTACATTATACCTAGATGTTTCATTCCTCCTGAGTTCCTTCCTATGTTATCCTCCACATGGCTCTACCACTCAGAGTATTTTTACATGGTGTGTGATAGATATACGCAATGTTTCATCTTTATAATTCTCTAAAATACTAGCCTTCATAGAATAGGGGATACAAGTTGTGTGTTCATTGTGATACATGACGTATATTTTTGTTTTGAAAAAAATCTAGAACCATATTCCAAAATCCTTACCTTACTTTTCCACATCATATGTAGTCATGTATCCTCCTAAAAATGGTGGTTCATTCCATTGTTCGTCCTTTCCGGCCATCTACTGGCGGGAAAACTGATTCCTAGTGCCTCACATGAAACCCACGTGAACCCTATCACCTTGCATGTATATGGTTACTTATTTGTTTACTATTTGGATCCCAAATAATTTAATTGATCATTTTTATAACAGAAAGATTCTATTTTAATTCTTGGTTCAATTTTCCATTCACAAAAAGTGATTCCACTATGAATCTAGGGGTCTCATTTGGCTCGGTACGACCATCTAACACCGAGCCATGAACCCATAGCTTAATGGAATAGAAAGCATAGAAATTGGAGAGTAAGAAATAAAAAATCAAAGATTTATTGATCATTTACAAACATTATTTTCCAACAATGATGTAATGGATATCTGGGGTTCTAAATCAATTTTATAATAAATAAATTTTGGTACATGGGAACATGAAAGGTTCAACAATTAGTATAAATCACAGAAGGGGTGATTATTCTCAAAAAATGTAATCCAAAATGGATTCAACCACAATTTTATGGGCCCTATGAAGAAATTATATTGTTCATCATCAAAAATTCACTCGCCAACAAATGGAATAAGTTGATGTGTTTCCTATAATATGATCTACTTTGATCGAGAGACTCTTTGTCATCAAATTTGATTCACCAACATAAGGAGGAAGAATTATCTGGAATCATGCCAGGGTTTATGTGGCTAACCCTAGGAAATTATCATAGTGGTTATTTTATAAAACTAATTTATTTCATTAATTTAATAAATTAATTAAATTAATAATTTAATTAGTCCACTAAACTTAACAATATTAGTTGTCTTATCTAAATGTTCTATGCCGGCCTATTTTAGGCCACTCCTTGGGTAAAAATTATGTTTTAGACTAAAAAGTTTTCTTTTATATCAGATATGAGATTCTATTTAACAGTTATCTCATTTTCATTAATAAATTGTGCATCTGTAATATAAAATATAAAATATATTTTTATAAAATTAATTTTGGGAACATTGGGTCTCAGAATAGCATGTTGTCTTAGTAGCTATATCTAAAAATATGTACAAAAATATTTTAATGTCTTATGAGACAAACCTTTTCCCTCTACATCATTACCAACTTTATGATTTTCATCAGAAAAAAAAAACAAAAACTGTAGGATACTGAGGTCGCATCATGATCTCCAGCTCGCAAGAACTCTCTTAAATGTTCATTTATTTCCACAACACATGAACCATGGGGATGGTCCGTACACCTAGGATCCTCTCCAATTGATCCTTGGTCACCACCGGGTGCTCAGAAAATCTGAATCCATCATATATTTTATGCTCTCCCTAGTAAATGATGTGTGTGGGGTCATCCATATATCTCATTAGTAGTGACATGTTGAAGACATCAATCACTCACCCCAACTATGGGGGTAGGTCAAGGTGGTAAGCAACCTCACCAACCCTCTACCTGATCTCGAATGACCCAACCAACCTCGAGGTTATCTCTCCTCCTCAGACAAACCTCATCAATATTCATATTAGGAGGATTTTCAGTAAACTATAGTCGTCCTGATCAAACTCCAAGGGCCTACATTGGTGATCTGTATAAGATTTCTACATAATATAGGCTCTCCGCATCTACTCACTGATTTCCTGGACCTTCTCCATCATCAACTGAGTGAAATATTGATATATAATAAATGTCTCCTCAATCATTTTTCAACACAAGGGTGACCTACAGGGTCTCCCATATAGGCCCTCAAAGGGTGATGTTATGATTGTAGAGTGGTATCTATTTTTGTAGGCAAACTCTACCAAATTCAAGTGATCCACCCAGCTCTGGATGAGGTCTAACACATATTCTCTAAACATATCCTCAAACTCTTGGATAATGCCCCCATTCTAAAAATATTTATATGGTGGGGGTGATGGATATAGTCATCCTCATATTGATTTGGAATTCCTCTTTCAGTCCACTCCACAATCGTGATGTAGAGCATGCATCATTCCAAGAGACAATAGTTTAGAGAACCCCATGAAGTAAAATGATCTCATGTACATACAACTTCCCCAAAATCTCCACCAAGCTCTTCATCCTGATAGAATTTATGAATGTTGAATTCATGATTGGGTCAACTATCACCCAGATGGTTTCATGGGCCTTCAATGCACACAAAATCCTTATAACTAATTCCATGGATATGTCATCCCACATCCACTTTAGGATATCAAGGTGCTAAAAACAACATGAGGGAATACCTTATGTATATATGGTCACTAAATACCTCACAGTTGGTGTCTACTATCTTGTACTCTCTCACATTCCCGAGAATCAAATGATTCAACACCATCAACTGAAGAAACGCTGCACCCTACACCTCCACCAGGGTCGGCTATATGGAAGCCAACTTCTTAGAATCCTCCTGCACCAAAAAATACATATACTTCTTGAAAGGGGAATCTAGTACCATGTTCCCATTCCTTAGAGTATAGACTATCTCAAGGCCATAGTGTTGTAGGAACTCCAATAAGGGCCACTGTCTCATGTTCAAGTCTATCTACATGAAGACAAACATGAGACTCTGATTTTCTATGTAAACTATGAAGCACTATCCTATAAGTTATTGCCTCCACATATTTAGGGTGAAGGCTACAACTACTAGCTCTATGTTTTGATTAATGTAGTCATACTAATAGAGTATCAACATCCCCAACCTGTATGTGATAACTATCTGCCACTGCATCAACATAGGTAAGCCCTGTTTCCAAAGCATTGCAATACAACATGAACTCCATGCCCTCATTAGGTATTGTATACATAGAATTTCTCATCAGTGTGAACTTCACCTCCCCGAATGCCCTCCAGAACTTTCCATTCTCTTTAAAAGGATTCCCTTTCTGCATTAGGTTGGTGAAGTGGGCTATGATGCTATAGAAGTCTTCCAAAAAACTCATATAGTTCCCCTATAAGGAATAAAATCTCCACACCACTAAAATGATCTTGGGTGGCTCCCAAGAAAGCAATGCATTGATATTATCTTGGTTCATAGCTATACCATGATAAAAAATGACATTCCCAGAAAGTGAAACACATGAATACAGAATTGGTACTTAGAGAGATTTTAATAAATCTAGTGCTCTTGATGAAAATAGAGAACCTTAATAAAGTTCTCTACATTATCCTCCTCTATTGTAGAGTAGTTGAGTATGTTTTTAGTGAGAAAACCACAAACTGGTCCATATAGGACCAGATGATATGCTTCATCAAATCGATAAACATGGCGGGGACATTCATCACCCCAAAGGGAATCACAAGGAATGCATAATGTTCATAACAACATCAAAATTCCATCTTTGGAATATCATCCTCAATAACACTCAACTGGTGGTATTCGAACTTGGGATTTGTCTTCTAGAACCGTTTCATTCCTCGCAATTGGTCATACTGTTATCAAATACTTTTCAACGGTTACATGTTCTGTATCATGGCATTATTTAGGTGACGATAATCCATGAAAAGTCGAATTATTTTATCCACCTTCTTCATGAACAACACCAGAGCTGCATTGGGGGACACACTAGAAATAATGAAACCCTTATCCCAAAATTCCTCCAACTATAAACACTTCTCTTCAAGCTCAATAGGGGGCATATTATATTTCTCTTAATATATTGGAGCTATCCTTGGATTCAAGTCAATTAAAAACACTATCTCACACCTCAGAGGTTATCTTTGAAAATCCTCAGAAAAAATATCCATATAATACTTCAATATTTCAGGAATATAGATACCTGATGATTCTAATGCACCAATAAAATTACTCTCCAAATGATGAGTGATGCCCTTTAGCCTCCTACTCACTGCACCCCCAAGCCCTACATTGAGATCTCTCTCTCCTGAAAAGGTGAATCTCATCCCATTAGTGTGAAGGTATATAGCTCATCTACAGTGATAGTAAATCTATGATCAGACAATTAACAGAGAATACATACCAAAGATTCCATCATATGGTTCCATAGTGTTGACCAAAATGTCCCATGTGAACCTCTCTCCACTAACCAGTAGCTTGCATCTCTCGCAAATAAATGATATTGGATAATCATTCCCTGTAGGAAACTCAAGACAAAGCTTCTAGGATAAATCCAATACTATGAGATCAAATTCTAAAACAAGGATTATAAGGATAAATGAATGACTGGAACATATTTTTATTTATACTTAATAAATTGAATAATAAACACAGATTATACGTCTAATCATATCGTGTATTTTGAGCTCACAATACACCATGTCTTGCATCTATTAATGACCACAAACTTCACCTCCCCGAGACAGACATGGCCTGCATGGTGGAGGTGGTGGAAGGATCTCATATCTTTTTCTACCACCCACAGCCCCCTACTCCTCTGCCATCTTTTCCTCCTTGGGGCCTCTATGTCCACTCCAAGGAGATCAATGATTATAGTTATCCCTCTGCTGTGGCAGTCCATCTATGACTTTTTTGTGCTCCTTAGTATATCTGTTCTGTTAGTCACATGCTATGTGACCTCACCCTTCACATGCATATCACCACCATATTTGGGATTCCCAGTACTCTATACTTTCCAAGTGCCACACAACCACATGTCTGAGTCTGATCATGATAGTATATCATACACCGAGACCCTACTGAATGGTGCCTGCTAGATACTGTAGACAACTTTTCTCTTTGATTCCCAATCCTAGCTCCAGCTACCTAGAATCCCTCTAATCGGAAACTATCAATCACAATTTCCCTCTAAAACACCCTATCATAGGTGTAACACACACAAAGGTAACCCACTATCACATATCTCTCAGTGAAGTCCCTACTCAAGCTTTTGTTCTCAGAAGTATCCATCTTGGATCATGTCAAGGGAGTATCGTGTGAGTTCTACGAATCTCTATACATACTCATCCACCATAATCCCTCCATTTTGCAGATCTAGAAGTACATGAATATGAGTTGATCAAAAAAAAGTATGTGTAGCACTCCTCACAGAATACCTTCTTGAAGTAGGTCCATGAGAGTGTTGACTCAACATGCATCTAGGTAACAACACTCCACCAACTCCTAGATGATCCAAGGAAAGGGAAAGATTCCATTGTAATGACCTGACCTTTTAGTTTCTTTATGATCCTGAAATCCTAGAATGACAACTCTAATCAATCCTCTGCTACGAGGGGTCCAGATCATCATGGAACCTCACCATCCTCTTGAATTAGAACTCGTAGTGTGTGATCATCCTATGAAAATACTTATCCTTATATAATATAATGATATGCTACTCGATAGGTGGTGGTGCTTCTACCTATAAACTTGGAGGAAGGATATTTGTAGGATAAAACCTGAAATATGGATTTATCACCCATCGAAACTTCATTATGATCAAGAACTGGTATCCAGGTAGTCTATCATCACAGAGGAATCCGTAAAATTTAACAAAGACCTCCCATAGTTAGATGAACATATATATATATAACATCAGGGATATGATTCAAGAAGGATAGTCAAAGACTAAATTCTATATCATGCTAGTGCAATTTATCCGTGTAACCAATGTCTCGGTGTGCCAAGATGATAAGGAGGTAGTCAAGGTCTTAGTGAATGGATATGTTGACCACTAGTAAAATCCCTAGATTCCCTATCCTGGGATCCTTACTCAAGAAACTTTGATACTTTTTCCCTAATCCCAACAAAATCTTCATAATGGGACTACTCTAAACACTATACAAAGGATCAAACCAGGTCTAATACCAATTAGTCACAACCCAACCCAAACATCGGTCCAATCCAAAACTACCCCTAGCCCACCTTCATTGGCCAAGGGGTGGTGACTAGAACAGAAATGCACATCATAAATTGGTAGGATTTTCCTAAGGTACATGTATTCAAAAACCCAACCATCTAAATGCATAAGTGTATAGGAATTATAATTAAAAGAATAATGAGATACAAATTAAACCATGCATGAAAAACCTGTTAGTTTTACAAGTTTATGGAATTCCAAACATAATATTTAAAGTATAAAAATGCACACATAACCCGAATATGTCCCAAACTAAAGAAATTAGAAAGTAAAACACCGATAGATCCCACCTCATGATCTTCAATCTATGACCACCGTATGTAGTCCCAAGAACCCATCATCCCTAAGCTCCTCAAATTTCACTACTGACATGTCTGTAATCTTCATAACAAATGAAACATGTTAGAAAATCCCATGTAGAGGTGAGTATATAAATACCTAGTAGGAATCCCAGAATGATAAAAGGTGGAGTAGTAGGGGAAAAAATAAGATCGGAAATATAGTAGATAGTAAATCGTGAATAGATCAACACAATAAAATATCATAATATCATCGAATGATAAGGGGCTTAGCACGGTTTTTAAGTGGATGACACATTGAGTCTTTTACATCCATAGTAGGAGAGTAACCTCTTCCAACTATAAGAATCTAAAAAAATGAGTAGTTGGAATACCCTATGAATATATAAAACTCATGGAAAGAGAGTAACTGAATTCAACAACAAAAGTAAATATATAAATATATATTCTAAAGTAAGAGAATCTAAAATATGAGAGATGTGGATCTCCATAACCCAACCTAACCCAGGAGAAGAGTTTCTCTCAGTCCCATAATTTCTTCAACGATACCCAACATCTCAGGTGTCTTCCCAGAAGAAAAAATAAAATTTAAGCCATGCCAAATAACTATTCCGCATTCACCAACGACTATGATATATAGGTAAAGGACTAATTCGATTGTACAATTAGAGGGTTCCACTCAGTGGATAGATGGAGGGATTATACCATGTTCTAACAGGAGGGTTTCACTCTAATAGTAAATAGAGGACCCATTACCTTCCCAGTATGAGTATTACACTATCATAGTTAATTAATGACCCATTCCATACCCATTAGTAGAGTTCCAATCTAACAGTTGATAGAGGACCCATGACCTGCCTGGTAGGAGGGTTCCACTCTGATTATAGGGACCCTTTCTCTAACTCCATAGGAGTGTTGTACTATAATGAAATATGGATAAAGGAACTATATCATGTTTCGAAAAGAGAGGTCCACTATAAAGATATTTGGATATAGGATCCATACACTGTTCCAGCATGAGTGTTATACTATAATGGTAGATGATCCATTCCCTTCCCAGTAGGAGGGTTCCACTCTAGTAGTCAATTGAGGATCGATGCTAATCCCAACTGGAGGGTTCCACTCCGAATGCATTGGGTGACCCTTTTTGATCACTTCCAATGTCAAGCATCACCTAATCTAGAATCACAGATAGAATATATCACTTCGTATATCAAAAACCACAACATAGGGATCCATCATAGTCTACGTGTAAAAAAATTTGGATAGGTTAATCATGGGATAAAATCTATGTTCAAAGAAAGAATATATAAGATATAGAAGTTTCCTCAAATAGAAACAGTGGGTACAAAGCATGTAGGGGAACCATACGGTGGGTGGTCCCACTCTTCTACCTAGCCACCTACATAGCTAGTACACATCTCTCTATCCAAGTAGATGTATAGGTCGTGTAGGTGGAATACACGATATTTCCATGATACCTAGGATCATTATGTGTCCTCTTGGCCATGTTCATGTACTTTACCATGTGTATGTGTACTTTAGTACATGACTATATTTTTAAACATGTATTCCCATATGGGGATCAATTCCATGTGCTCCGCAATAATGCTCGACCGCTCGGGGAAGTGGTATATACAACCTAAGAGATATACACATCTTTTAGTCCTTATAATTCAATAAAACCATAACCACTATAGTATAAGGGCTATAATCCACGTGTTCTTCATGATTCATGACATGTTGTCATGTTTTTCATTTAAATTGGAATCCATGTTCTGTGATATAGATTTTACTTTTTCATTTTTAATATGTCCTTTTCATGTCCAAAAAATGGTGGATCATGTCATTGTTCATAATTTTCATAAATCCTTTGGACCTAAAATGGAATCCCATTTCCTTTAATAAAACCCACATGAACCCATATTCCTAATCTGTATCTAGTTCCTTAACCATTGGTGATATGGATCCCAGCTCAATGAATCAATCATCTTTATCCTACGAAGCCTATGTTTCCACCCCTAATTCAACTTTCCACTCACCATATGTGATTTCTCTATGAATCAGGGGGTCTGATCTGGCTCGGTACCACCCAACAACATCAAGCCCTGACCCCATAGACTAATTGAGAAGAAAATAATGAAATTAAGGACAAAATAATCTAAATCAATGGTTTATCAATCCTTTCCATGCATTCATTTCTGATGGTCAATAATTGTATATCTGGGGTTATAAATTTAATTAATAATCAATAAAATTTCAGTACATGGGCACATGAAACATTAAAAAATTGGAACAGATCATTGATTGGTTGATTCTTCACAATATATTTTATCAAAATTGGTGTAATAAATAATTGTAAGAGTCCTACATAAAAATTGGATCATTATTCATCAGATAATTCAATCAATAATTAATGGATGAATTGGTTGGATTTTCCAAATTATTTACTCTCATCCAGTGATTCATCATCATCGTACGTGATTCTCCAATAGAAGGAGTAAGAATGATATGGAATCCCCAACATGTTTTATGAGGACAACCCTAGGAAATTTCCATAGTTGTTATTTTATAGGATTATTCTACCATGTTAATATCATGAATTAATTAAATTAATAATTTAATTAATGGAAAAAATGTGCTTTGAATGGTCGGATTATAAAAATTCCCAGTACCAACCTATTTTATGTCTCACCTATGGTAAACATGATATTTCAGACTCAACCATGGTATCATATTTCTGATCCCATCATCCATTTAATTATAATCCCATTTTATTTAATTAACTATTTATGTATAATATAAAATATATAAAATATTTTTATAAAATAAATTCCAGGAACACTGGGAATCGGAATTGTATGTCATATCACTATTTATCTCCAATATATATAATTATATTTCAAAGTCATACATTGAAAAAAGGGATCTCTACAAAATTATTCAATTGAAGAGAAAATAGATATGATGTTGTAACACTACAATAAACAATACAATAATTGTGGGAAATTCATAGATCTATTTGAAAATTTTATTATATTTATAAGTTCAATATCGTTTGTACTAGGAGGTAATTAGAAATATTATATTATCATGTAATGATGATTGAAAAATCTATAAATATATTTTGATCTTCCCAAATTAATGTATATTAAAATGAAGTGAAAAATATTAACATAAATTTACACTCAATAATAAGACTATTCCTGTATGTTTTTATAAGACTAAAAAGTATACTAATGATGAAAACACAAATCAAAATTTGAAGGTATTTAACGTTAGGAAGTAAATATTTATTATCTTGTTAGGTCCTTTATTTATTTGTTGTACATATAGTTCATTCACATTTTCTATATCCATTATTTATTTAAGATGATAAAAACTAATAACATTTACTTTGTGATTGTAACCTTCTTCCCCAAGTATTATTCACTCTATGAAATGATTAATTCATCATTGTAAGCACCCATCAGAAATGAGTGTTATTTATTACTCTATATCTCATCAAATGTTTATTTCATTCGTGATCAAACCACAAAAAAGGTAAAATGCATATTTTTAGAGTTGGTGGTTTGGTAAACACAAATTCCCACCACCACTCATTAATGGTCTACCCTCTGTTATATCATTTAAATGGTATAAAAGTGTTCCTATAATGGTTTTAGGTTTTTTGATTAGTATATAATTTTTTTAATTATTATTATAATCAATTTTTAAAAAATATATATTGAATTAATAATCACTATCATGGAAAAACATTTCCCATGTTAGATAACAAGAACTATGTTACTGGATCAGAGACCATTTATGTATTTTTTGAGGCAATTTACCATATTGGTCTTCCTTACCATGATTCGATTCTTACATGGACCAAATTTATCGACTACAACATATGAGATATGGTCATAAATGGTGAATAACATTAATATTTTAATGGTTTTCGATATATTATGTTACATAAATATAAAAGTAATATATTTGAAAATGATTCATTAGAGGGCTAGTGAGGTTAAATTCCTTAGATATACACTTATTTGATGAATTTACCAATGTTAAAAAAATAAATAAAAATCCTTTATAGCTACAATCTTATTATATTGGAAAATCAAAAATATTTCCAAAAAACAATTCCAATTAATAATATTATGGAACTCTTAGATATAATGATGGGAAATATTGGAGTGATCAGGATTCAAATGATTATTCGTAAAACTTTGATCCCAATTAAGGAATTTTAAATGATGAGGAATACCTAAGGAAAAGAAACTATGTTATAAAATCATTGAAAATATATTTATCCTAAAAACATTACTAGTAATGGTTCTAGGAATTTATAAAACTTGATATGAATAAAAATTTACAATCACACTAAAATTATTTAAATGTTTAATGGAAAATTATTGATGATTAAATACATCAAGATGATTAAATAATAGTAAAGTAAGGAAGAGATTAATCAGATTAAGGAAACTTAAACTTGGGAAACAGTTACATTTACTGATGATAAAAATATTATAAGGATAAAATAGTTTTTATAAAATAATATTAATAGAAAAAAGAGAAGTGGAAAAGAATATAGTTCATATTCTATGAAATGGGTTGTCTAAAATTGAGGGTATAACTGTTTCTAGGTCATTTGATCTAGTCACAAGGAATAAAAAAATTACAATGTTTTATGATATATGATCAATGTAATTATATTTTCTTCTATAATGGATGTAAAGTATTCGTTTAATAATAGGGAACAATAGGAAAGTATACTATATAAAATAACCAAAAGGATTTATTCATGATAGTTACATTCCATGAGTGTGAAATAAAAATAAATATTTTTATGGCTCGAAATAGACACTCAGAGAATGGTACTCAACGTAGGAAACTATATTATAGTTTATGGATTTCAAATAATCAATGCTGGTTTATGATCAATTTTTCAAGGGAAAGAACACAAACTAACTTAAATTAATTTTTAATCTTGATTAAATTATTTTCACTTGAATAAATAAGATATTTATGAATAATTTTCTACCAAAATAATTAAACACTTTATGATATCAATATTTGGTGTTATATTATTTTTTTATGTTTTATATCAAAAATACATTTGGTAATATATTAATTTCCAAGGAAATATCTGCTCTCATGTTATTAAAGATTTTTGTAATAGAATAATTGGGAGATTAAACTACTCTTATAGAAATTGGGACCATGTTTTCTTATAATAAGAATTGAATGAGTGTTTATTTTATAGATTTATAGAGGCTTACCAATTTTATAATCTACATAAAATAATATAAATATAACATAATGTTTTATGTAAATATTTATGCATAATTCCAAATCAATATTAAGAAATCATATGATATGGTAGAAAAGAATATATTGTACAACTTCAAAGGATCCCCTAATTATTTTCCGAGGTACGGAAATTTATATATTTTCATTATTATCTATATTCCAATTGAAAATTGGGCAGGTGGAATCAGTGTTCAAAATTTTTTGTTCTTCATGTTCCTTCTTTATTAGAGGAAATTTCATTACTAGGGAACTCCAAGAAGAAACATTTCATCACACATAGCTCAATTAGAGGTGATTATAATGAGAAATTTTAATACATTACTAAGAAAATATTGACAATGTCCCAAGAAGAAGACGTGAGTGTGAATGTTTCATACCCATTTTTGATTTGTTGTAATAGTCAAAGCGCTATTTATTTTTCTATGAATTTGGTACTACATTTCAAGTCAGAGAATACATATATCAAATAAGAATTAATCTTGGGGTTGGTGGATGGTTGATCTATTTCATTGAAATATGATTTAATTAAGTAACAAGTGATAGATATCGTGAAAATATAAAAATTATGTTTTCTTTACTTAAAATAATTGTTTTTTTGGGAGTGAATACTTCCAAATAATCCTTGTATGTTATCCCTTATTTTCCATATTTAATAAATTTGAATTTATTAACAAAGGGGAGTAATTAAATGGATCACTATTATGAATTGGTAAAGACTCTATTTATTTTTGAATGTGTTGGAAAATGTGTAGATAAAAAGAAGAATTTTCTCACTCGGGTACATGAGATGTGGTTCTATATTAGAAGGAGGAGATCTTATAAATTGTTTCACAAGTTTTCAAGAAATACAATGTGGTATATTGAAGTGAACTCATTATGTTCATTAAGAATTATGGGAAATGATTCATACTCAAAATATATATGGTAAATTTAGTACTGATTTTACATTAAGAATTAGAGTGATTTATAAATGACCATTATTTCATATAGTGTAGTTTTTATAAGAATTCTATAATGGGGAAATTATACAACTTCATTCATGAGAAAAATAATTTTTGAATGAATGTGTTTTTTTTATTTTTTATTAATTAAAAAAAATAATTGATTACTTTTAAGGAGATTAAAACAATTTTAGATACAAATGAAGTGATAACTACAACGTAATGAAAAACCAAATCATGAATGGTTGTGTGTCAGGACACAACATGTTGTATAAGTTAGAGTATTTAATATTTAATATAAATATATGTAAAAACTCCAATTATTAATATATATATATATGTTTGTTGGTAATTTTGATGATAGATCTATGTTGTTAAGATACTCTATTATTTGATTTTGTCTTACATTCTAGGTGTGCTGTACGAATCACAATAATGTCATTTGACAATGATTCAATTAAGGTCTTCTTGTTTCATGATGCTAGATTTTAAAATTAATCTCAGGTTTATAATTTATAGGAAAAAGGATTCCATTCTGTAAGTCTACAAGTGTTTGTGAAATAGTTGTATGAAATTTATGGATATATTTATGAATTCTGAAATGGATAATATCTGTTTAATTTGAATAAAATTTCTATTCTAAAAGTAATACCATCATCATGTGCTGAATTATTTTTTTAATACTATTTTGTCTTATGAGAGGAAGGTAAGATGGAAAGAGTGATGAAAATTTTATAAAACTGGCCACACATTCTAAAAACCCTTCTGAAATGATTTAACGTAGGACTAAGGATAATAACATGGACACACATGTGATCAAAATTATAGAGGCCCTTGACGTTGGGAAGTGGGTTTTCATGTTGAAAATTATCTTTCTTTCTGATACTTAGAGTTAAAAAATAACATTATACTCCAATAATCATTCTTATTGTTAATAAGATATGATTGTTTTTAGTAAGATCACTTCTATTGTTCAATGAGGAATTAATAATCAATTAAAAAGTGAGTATAATTTTTTAAACCCATTTTTTCATTTTTCTTCACTCTCTTTTTATCTCTCAAAAATTGGAACATTTTTCTGATATGTAATCATTGTATCATAGTAAGGAAGAATATTTTTTATTATTGGGGTTTCAATAACCACTGATTCATCCCCCCTCTCCACTGTGGTGTACTATCACCTAATATTTTCATTAATAAAACAAGCAACTAAAACAAGAAAAAATAAACATCTATGCACATATCATTATTCATCCCTGAGACCCAAATAAATATTAAGAAAATAATTATTTTATAATTTTCAGTTACATAAAATTACATATATATTTCACACATTTACATAAATGAACTTACACTACAAACATAAAATAATAAATCTTCCACCTTATGAATAATGTAATGAAAACCACACAAAAATATTGATATGATTAAAAAACAAAAAACACATCCCAAGGAATAAGAATTATTATTCCAAATAATAATAATATATAAATATACCTATATCATTTTTTAAACCACATTATAATAAAATAGTAATATTTAACACCATAAGAGAAAAATACAGTCCATAACTAAATTTAAAAACCAATTAAGTTAAAACCCTCATCTTATGTTCAATACTTTTTTATATATTAATATAAGTAAATTTTTATAAATAAACTTGTGTAATGTAAAAATATCATAAAATTCCTCACATATAAATGTTAATGATCCTCAAAACCTTAGATAATATCCATATTTATAAATAAATACAGTTCCATCAATGACATGAATATAAAGGGAAAAAATATCCCAACAATATTATTTTACTGATATTAACATTCAACATCATATATTAATATATATTAAACTACCACAATATAAAAAATAATAATCCCCTATTTTGTTTCGTGTTATAGAAATTAAAAAAAAATGTTCTATAATATTTAAAAATTAATCATCAACTATTTCAAAAAATAAAATAAAATATCAATATTTTAAAACATATGTTTCGATTTTTAAAAATTTACTTCCATAAAATTAAATATTGTTGACTACCCTTAATCATAGTTCAACATTTAAATTTTAATATCAATTAAAATTTATTCATTTCATAATAATTTTTTTCCTAAATAATTTAATAAAATTTTACAGTCATCACAAATACAAAACCATATTATAAATATTTAGACAGTTGCAATGAAAGTTAGTGTTACCAGCCATGAATATTTCTTCTAAATTTAGAGAATTTAAAATTACATGATCTATATATCATAATTTTGATCATTATCATTTGAACATATTATAAAATTAAAAATCAAATCCCTGGACAAAATATTTCTATATCCAAATCACCATAATAGAATCTTAAGGAGAGGAATTGTGATACAAAGTAAGGATATATGAAAAGAACAGAAAATATCTTAGGACCATGGTACTTAAAATTTATTTCTCAGTAAATCAATTTTGTGTAAGGATTCTTCTATATTTTGAATTGTATGGTAAAACATTCTCAGGAGTAAAATAAAATGGATTCTAAGGAAATTAGAAATGTTTCAAAGGCTCCAATAATGGATATGAAATAAATTTAATATAAAAAATCCATAACATTAATTTATATGAAATGTTAGCATGCATTATTATTTAATATCAAGTTATTAATGAATTCCCTACTACCATAAGTTTTTTTTAAATTACAATTTTTAGGAATGCTTATTTTACCATGTATCTAACCATGTAGTTCCATCTATGTCGAAATTTCTTATATGTGTTTGTTTTTTAAATAGTTTTTGAACTATGTAATTAATTTCATATTTTTGTCAAAACATATCCTACCATGTATCTTTGAATAATTATTTTATCAACATAGTACCTCACTGTAAGTACCATTTTTGGAGATCAATGGTACACTAAAAATATTTTTTTGAGATCATAAATATAATAAATTCATTTTTGATACCCAAATACAAAAACTACTAGCAGAAAATTTTCAAAAAATTAATGGATTTAACTTTCTAAATGTACACAGTATACTCCCACTAAATAATTTAATCATTGAAATGATATATCCATTTCCAGTGACAATTTATGATATAAAACAAGAAATATATTTTATTAATCAATCATTTAATATTATAATCCTTACCCATTGAATGGTAAATTAAAAAATATTAATTTTTAAACTATCATTTCGGATTACTAACCATTATCATTTTCCTCTAAAATAACATGCATCTATATTACTTATAAAAATAGAAAGAATCTCTCATAGAGAATAATATATTTGAAATTATAAATCTCCATAGAATTCTCTATAGATATTTCAACTTGTTAGTTTTTTTATAAATATAATAAATACGTGGAAAAACAAATATACTATCAATGTAGAGATATGAATAATACATTAAAATGTATCTCCATATACACCATATACTACATATGGTATGAAAATTCACTAAATTGATTTGATTATTTAGAAGGACCAATAAAACATAGTGATAATTAACATCCCAAAACAAACATGTCTTCAATTTGATTTGAATAATCATTTAGAATCATAAAATCCCCAACCACAAACTCTAATGGTTTTAATTATTTATTATATATGAATTTTTTCAACTAAATTAGGTCTTCATATGATATTGGACCATCTTCGGGTTATTTTTCATATGCTTTATGGAGACATTGAAAATATTTGTTCATTCACCAATGTCAACAAAACATAATGGTGAATCAAACGATTATCCAAAAATACATATTATATTATTCCATGGTAATATATGAATATAAACTATCCTTATAGTGAAACTCAACCATGGGTCAATTTATAACCCATGATATGAAAAAAAATAATATAAATATAATTTGTATATTTTCAATTGAATGAATAATCATTTCAGTTGGAATCTATTTATATAGGATAGATGTCAAACTATGTTACAATTATGTGTCAAAATCTTGTTATAATACTCTTCTCGTATATGATGTAAACTGATTATCTTGATTAGATACAAACTTTTAAGGAAAACCCTGTTTGGTTATGATTTATACCACATAAAGTTGAGTTAATCACATAACTAAATTTTTTTCCTCGATCAATAAAATATAAGTTCAATTTTTTAATTGATTGATAATAAAAAAATATCATTATAAAAGTTATATATAAATTTAAATTCAACTATTAACTCCACAAATATAGCTTCCCACATACATTATAGGATGCTCGATGGTGGAATAAAATAATTCAATATATGATATCCCTTACAGAGTTTAGGAATCTGAAATCATGTCCAACTATAAATCTATTCATTATAAGATTATAATACTATTTATGAACAAAATTTTGTGTATTACCATATCAGTGATGTGAAACTTTATCTAAACTATAATATTTCTAAATCAATTTCCATACATGTACTTGTAAATATAATACCACCCATAAAGGATGATTTCTTATTCCCTCTATAAAACCAACCCCCTTTATATATCTCTAATTAATAAAATATCTATATACTTATGCCACATAATATATAAGATGAGACTCTACCAATTATTGTACTATGGAAGAAAATGTAATCATTTTATATAGTTAGACTCTATTATCTAAATTTTTAAAATAATTGTGTAAACAACTTATTTTTCCATTGATTTTTATTACTTAATATCTTTATTTGAAACAAGACTATTTAATATTGAATCAATACATGGACTTCTACATTACACATTTCAAGGGTATATATGATCTCTAAACATTGACATGATGAAACTCACCTAAATCCTTTTTCCTAGAGTGATGTCCCATAGCCATAAAAATATTATGAGCTATTATTTTATTTATTAACTATAAATTATCTACATAGAAAATAATTACACTAAATTTAAAAATAATTTCAATTACTTATAACACAATATCGTTGGTTGTGTAGTTATATTGGTCAAAACATGATTGTGTTAAATTATAAAAAATAATTTTTTTATAGTATCAATATACATCTCAAAACATATTGTTTATCATCATATTTGAAAATTAATTAGATAACCTCTTCATATAACTATATAATGGATTACATTTTTAGTAACTAGAGTTATCCTCAAAAGGATTCCTAACATTTATAGGTACACTCCGAACAATTACAAGACAATGTTAAATTTTCTTATCTTTTTAACATTATATAAGTTTTGAGCATGAAAATTATACAAATAACATGGATAGGAAATGAAATATAATGATTCTAAAACATTATTTGGTGGGTTATCGGATACAAAAACCTCAATATATTTTATCTCTATAACAACACTATCCTTAATGACAAAGAGATCGATAAATTAATTTTCAATAGTGTAAAAATTCATCTAGGATATATACATATATGAATAATCTTTTCTGAGTATTAATTGATTCATAAACAAGTGTTATTCATCCATAGTTTTCAAATAAACCAAAATATAATAAAATAAAATCATCAAATTTTTTTTAAGGAATAGTTAAAATATCTTATGCATTAATCAAATAAATATAGATTCATAATTGGTAAATCTAAATGGAACAAAAAAAATATTCCAATTGTTCATATCAACATAATTTGTTTTCTATAGGATGTATTTTTCCATCAGAATCATTAATTATATCTTTATTGTAATTTTAATAAATGAAAACTATTTTTCCCTCTCAAGTCCTCATGTAATTCTTCAGTTTATCATACCTTTACAATGAGATCCAAGGTTAAAAAAATAATCTTTACATAGAGGAATTGATACCCACTCAAGAGACCCAATTTTAAAATCTAATAATTAAAACATAAAATATATGATAACATCACATACATATAAATATTATTTTTAGGTTTATATATTTAGAGGATTTGGAAAAATGTTTACCTAACAAAACTTATTCCTTTCTTCGCAGTGTATATTTTCCAACTATACCTTAGTTTTCATATTATATAATATGTGTAAAACAACTCCCATAAAATTATCCACATGTGATACCCATATATATACATATTATTTATTAATATTCTTCATAACTGTGGAAAATATTAAAATTATAACGGTGATCTAAGATTCTATATAAGGGAAAACATACAATGGAAAATACCATTGATAAACAAGGTACAAAAAATATAACATAGTGGATAATCACACATATGGAATTTAAAAAATAAAATGACCCTAAAATTCATACATTGATAATATCAATGTTGTTATCTCTTATGTAGATCCCTAACCTGAATCACCAGGACTTAGCCGGAGACCCAAAAGAAAAAATGTGTGCCTCCGCATTCCCAAAAAACTTTTGAATAATGTTGGGGTTCTGATTATCTTAATTGGGGAGACTATAACTGTAGTTTCTATAAATATAAATGAGGAGTATTGTGTGGAAATTAAATAATCATAATGTAATAACATATGATGCACAATTCATATAAATAAATTAACACGACTCCTATAGTGGAAATCCAAACAAGATTAATAAGTGATTTCATGTAAAATGAATAAATAAAAATATTTAATGCTCTATAGTAAATAATGTTATCTATATCATATTCATGATACCCTGATAAACCAACTATAAGAGACCCATTTCCTTTTTCAAGATACATATACAAGATGACTTCACATGAATTGAGATACTTGTACAAGGGTTGAGTAATAAAACCCATAAGGACACCGCCAATGATTCCATAGCGTGACTGAACATGAATAAGATTGTAGGTCATGATAATAAATATGGGTGAACACAAGGAAACAATAATTCCATGAATTTATATACTAACCTATCTACCAAAAACCCTAGATGTACATGTTTTCCCACTATGTAGAAAAAAACATATATAGTCGTTAAAAAATTCACAAACATAAGAGTCAATCCTGAAGCTTCTAAATAGACAGAGAGGATGTATCCCAACATGTTAGACTATAATATGGAATCATTCCCCGATGTTATCTCTCAATTAATATCAAATAGATAATCTAACTATATTATCAGCATTTGGGTCACTTCACCTAGACCAAAATTACCCCCAGTTATGTTACATAGGCATTTATTCCCCCATCATACAACCTGCTCCTATCATCACATCATGTGTGTTTACTATAGTTCTCACACTTTAGGGCCACAAATATACTACGGTCCACTTGTAACCAAGGAATCATCTATAGAACCATAACAATATTTTTTATACCAAAAACAACACATGGAAATATATTTATCAGATTAGACATGTATGCCCCGAGGCGTTGTATAGAAAGCATGGAAACAACATCCAAACACACATATAATCATACTAAACATAGTTTAAGAACATATTCAAATAAAATCATCTCATTCTAAAACTCATATATATATGGACTCTATATGGTAATAATCTTCCTACCTCAAGGTATATTACATCAATGCCAAGGTTCATTGGGGAATCATAACCGAGTCAGGTTTGTGTATTTGTATGTTCAAAACACTCTCTAAGGGATATTAGAAATGATTTAAATTATTTTTTCCATGATAAATAATTAAAAGTCTACACGAAATAAAATATTTCTTTATCCTAGATAATTTCTAATTTATCATTTAATGTCAAAACATGGGTTAATAATATAATTCTTTACGAAAATTTTTTATTCTAACATGTAATGATATATTATAACTCTAGAATAATCCTAATATATGAATTAAATTTATTTATCTTTTTTTGAGGATTCGTGATTGTTATATTTATTTATTATTTACCAACATTATAATAATCATTAGAAAAGTAATTCAGAAAATAATATAAAATACATCACCTCGGCTGGAGTTATCCCTTAAAAATAATGTACCCAATAATAAGGGAGATAGAGTGGTCTATCATGCCTTGAAACTAGAATAATAACATGGTTTTATTAAATAAGACTTCACAAATCATGGATTTTTTAATTCTTGTTTCCCTGTACTAAATAGGATATCCAAATAAATAGAAACAAAAGGTCTGAGTTTTTTAAAATAATATATTCCATATTCCGATCTATAGAATTCAAAAACACAAATTAAATTCATCAATTAATTTTTCTATTATTAATATCTTGAAATTAGATCATTTAATGCCTTCCTAATAGGTTTTATGAACATTAAATGAGTGAAATGAATTAATTTACATGAATTTTAGACTATAAAATGTGGAATAAATGTTTATAGGTACGTGTTGGGAAATAAGAACAAAACAAAAGCGTTTTGAAGACATTTATTACCAAAAATTTCCCTACATATGGAATATTTTTTTCCTCACACATGTACCATACCCTTATAAAGAATATAAAAATTCCTTCTTATTCTAAAATAAGTCATTCTAACCATTATTCAGCATAAAAAAGAGACTTTCCTTTATGAAACTCATAAAAATAATGGGATAAAATAATGTTAAATTAGGAAGAACCTTTTGTATCATATAAAATAGTGCACAAAAATTTACACAACTGAGAGATAAATCCTCTTACTTTTGTGAAACCATTCTAAATAAAGAATTACTCTTATGAAAATAATATGTCTTACATAATGGTAAATATTACATTTTTTTTATTTTTCATGAAAATTATTTCAAAATAAATCAAAAGGTTCTTTATTAATTATATAAAAATGATATTTAAAATTTCCACCTATAAGGAATTCCCATCATCCTGATGTGTATCTTGAGTTCTTACTCAAATTATTTTGGCCACTAAGCTCTTATATCAGGTTAAATCTCCCAAGTGTCTTTATGATTCCATTCATAATACCACAAGAGTCAAAGAAGTGTAACTCCCTTCCCAAAAAACACCTTCTCACCCTTGTATGTTATCTACAATGTTCATTACACAAAATATTTGTCACCCTCCAGCTCAATATCCTCTCAATCAATCACTTGCATTGGATGATTCACGTACATTTGAAGTCGATACAAATGGATCTTATGATTCATATCTCATGTTAATTTAGGATGATACAGATGGTATTTCACTATATTAACCCACTCGATGATCTCAAATGGTCCAACATAATTTAGTGCTAGATTTCCATGATTTCTCAGAATTTGATGGCCTCGTTGAGGAGTAAATATAAAAACAAATGATCACCCATATTGAACATTAAATATCTTCTCTTATATTTGGAAGAATACTTCATCCTTCTCAAGACTATGATAAGATACTTATAAAAAAGTTTCATTATCTCAGTGTTATCCTTTATGATACTGGGAGACAAATCATCAGCGTCAATGGTCTCATTCCAATAGAGTGATAAACGATATAAGCTTTCATAAAGTCCTTTATAAGGATACATTATAATTGAATACAAGTAACTATTATAATATGTGAACTATTGAAAATATATACTATCATCTAAAAATACATAAAATTCTAGAGCACAATTTGAATAATTTCCTTCAGCATGTGAATCATATACATAGACTAACTATCAATCAGGGTATGCTATGATATTATCTATCTATGTTGAACCTATAAGGAGTTATGAAATCACTACAAAAACTAAGACATAATAACTGTATCTATTTCAAATAAAATACACAAGGGATATCCATATAATGTTAATATCTCATGGATGTAAATCATTCCTAGTTCATCTACTAACAGAGTATCACATATCAATAATAAATAAGAAACATTCATTAACAAACCGAAAATATACCAAACAATATCTCATCTCCTTAGGTTCTCAGATAACTACTTCAAAAGGTCCATCCAAACATCCTCATAATTTCACAAGGGAATAATAAGTGTCTTGAGCTAACCATATAGACACTGGTTCCAACCATTATCATCCGGTAGGTGACGCATCAAATAAAGAATCATATAATTTCTCTCTTAATCCTTAACCTCTAGAACTACATCCTGAAGTGTTATTACATACTTTCCCCCCAACAGGTACCTACAACCTACAATTACGGAAGTATCTCATAATATCACAAATGATATAATTAAGGACTACAACTCTCCCATGAACTATGATGACGTCACAGTCATCCAATGACCACCAAGGTATCAGGTCACCATCTACTATCCATTCCTGTATCACAAGACACTGAAGATCACATTCCTTAATAAACATCACCCAATATGAAATGTAATATATGATAAAAAGGGGAATGTATCATCAATATATAGTCCTATAAATCATTTAACCCTTAATTATCCAGTATTATCATCTGGTGCCACTACTCCTCCAATATACATTTACTATTTTCTGGAGCTATCTATGTCTTACAGCTAAGATTATATTACACAATTTTCACTTTACCCATTGTATATGAAACATTAATGTTAAATTTCAATATATACCGTACCCCACACATTTTTCGAAGATTTAGGTATCACAGAGGAAAAATGCAATGAAGTTTATTATAGTCCATAAGGATAAAGAAAACTATCATTGATGGTATAGTGTATATAACTATTCAATGCATGGACCACTACTGCCAGATCCATGTCATGAGAAGGATGCTTCTGAAAATTGGATTTCATCAAATTTAAACCATAATCTAGTACTTACTCAATTATCATTCACAATTCTCCTAAACCAATTCCTAGCACAACACAATACACTATATATTGACTCCCAAGATCAATTGGAATCAACACTAGAGGTGTATTAAATCTTTTCTTCAGCTCAAGAAAACTCTATTGATATTTTTTCAACCACTATAACATCATTCCTTTATTCATCATCATAGTCATGTATACTGATAAATGGTAAAATCCCTGGGTAAAATATCGGTAGTATCCTATTAAACCAAAATATCTCTTCATCTCAAAGATGTTCCTAAGATGTGTCTAGGACATTACTACCTCAACTTTATCTAGGTCCATAGATATAAATTTCTCATACCCCACATTCTGTAAAAATTTCAACATATTAATAAAAATGTTATTCTTCAAAAAAATGGTATAAATTTTATTTTAATGAAGTGTACATAGGACTACCTCAATATGTCTAGAATTATAATCTAGTTTTTAATAGTGGATGAGGATATTGTCAATCAAAACCATGATGAATGAGTCCAGATATGGATGGAAGAACTTGTTCATGAAATCCATGAACATTGATGGTGAATTATTCAATCCAAACTATAACAAAAACTAAATTTATTTCCTATAACTTATTTGAAATTCTATCTTTAGTATGTCCACCTCTCTAACTAGAAATAGGTAATATCCCAATCAAATATCAACCATAGAGAAAAATCAGGCTCCCAATAATGGATTGAAAAAAATTGATCTTAGTAAAATGTTATTTATTCTTCTATAACCTAGTTCAATATCTATTAATCTAGGATGAGACGAATACTACCATCAACCTCCTTGGATTACAAAGTAGGTTTTCCCCACAGTGAAGTACTTACCCAATAAATACTTTTAAATCAATGTTACTAAATGGTATGTTGAGCTCCATCAACTCTACTGGGGTCATATGACAAGGGGGTATCGAAATAAGCTACGAAACTAACATGAAATATATATCAAATTCAGATATTATATTAAGAAAAATCATTTTGATGAAATCTGGAAGGACTCCATGACTGAGATCCAAAAATTGTGAAAAATATAAGGGTATTACCACTGGTCCTTCTGAATGATCCAATCCCCCAATCATAATATTTATTATCCCAAGATATCTGAAGTATGGACTAACTATTCCTACACCATGTTTAAGTTCTCAATTCATCAGATAAATTTATCCTTAGTTTAATGTATTCAATACCCACCATCAAAAGAATTTGTTTCAAGGAATTTGATCTAGTCCATTTTGAGATTCACATTGAAAGTCATTATCTTCAAAACCATAAACACCCATAGATTTCCATAACCATCAATGACTATAGGACACTATTTCCATTGTATAAATAATTATAGATTCATTCCCACAATGATTTCAACCCATTAATTATCTTCTATGGATTTTATGATTCCCTAGGAGGACAAAAAATGTTGGATTTGAATTGATTGGGAAAAATTGACCGTAGTTCTAGACTCATCCACCTTGTACTTGCACTAAGAAAAAGACATTTAGTTAAAGAGACCATGCTTCTAAAACTATAAAGAAGGTATGGTATCATGTTCAGTTGTATTCTCTTACACATCTAGTGGTAAAGAAGGAACAACCCCTCTTACTTGAATAATTTTTCTCACTTATGAAGTCGTCCCATGAGTCTACATCACAGAATAATTATTTGAAATTATAAAATAATGTTTAATACATCTGAAGATGTTAATTGATGTTAGATCCTGACCAATAAATGGAATAACACAAGGATTATCGTTGGAGGATACCCTTAACCACAAGGAATATCCCTCCATTCTCTATCTAAGTTCTCTATCCCTACATGTTATTCAATGTCACAAATATATATAAAACATCATAATATTCTCATGCTCATATAATTAATACCAATAGATATATAAAAACAGTATGGAGAGCTGTTATATCACTAAATTGATAATATAGATCTATCATAAATAGATATAACACATAATGTAATTAAACTAAATAATTAATATGTATCATGTAAATAGTCATATATATGGAATGTGAACTATATGTGCTTATTCAAGATTTATAAACTCACCCAAAATTCCATAAAACATTAACTATAGTCTCATCGATGATAACTCAGATTTCCATTACACATGAGCTAGTTAAGAATATAGAAACACCCTTTCCCAAGTCCCACATATCATTAAATAGTATAATATGTCCTATATTATTAAAAATAGAAAAAAATAAAATGATCCTATGATACCAATTTTCAATGCCCCATCCTAAAACCATGGGTTCAAGCTGAAGAGCCATAAGTCCTCTTGTGATAATTTGTTTACACAAGAGGATGTCGACTTGTTGTGAGGGATTGAATAAAATATGTTTGGAGACTATATAATTAGTATCATTACAAAATTTTACTTCCTAAATAAAAAAATATTCACTAATCAGAGTGACATATGAAAATTAAATACTCATAATGTAATAATTCAAGGCACAAAATTCATAAAAAAATAAACTGGGATCCCATAGTGGATATCCAAACCACAGTAATAAGTACTTTTAAGTGAGATAAATAAATAAAACAAAAGAATCCACTAAATTATTGAATGGATATAATATTATCTCCATTCTATTTGGATCAAACATCTTCTATGGGAACCTTTCCCATAACTTTATATCTATATATGAAGTCTACATGATAATCATGATACCCATAGATAGTGTGAGAAATAGAACCTAGTGGGAGACCAATAATATAAGGCTCCGACCTTAAACCTTACTTAATATTGAATTAAATGAATAATTCACATTGATGATCTTTTTAGGTTTAGAGTTTTAGAGAATTAGATCACAAAACATGCATTACATTCCACATTTAAACAAAGTGGTTACATAAAATATAGTATTCATTTTTCCCATCAACAGAAACATATTTAAAATAAAACATGGACTCTTTATTGACACTTCCTTGACACTATCATCATATCATGTATCTTTCCCTTGACCTGTGAAAAACATTTCAAAAACTTGGGATGAGCATAAAAATCTCAGTAAGGGATATAAAAATATGGAAAGGAAACATGAGTAAATATATACATAAGAATGAAATCATACTTTACCAATAAAAAATAATCACTTTAATATACCTCATCACATCATGAAAAAATCCTATAAATCATAAGACATAAAGGTAACTTGAGGCATTCATAACATTCTTACGTTGGGAGTAACTCTCTTGGTTACGTTTGGAATACCCATCACAGTATATTCCCTAAATATTTTCGGAGAAACCTCAATGTTTAACCCCTTCGCATTACCCAATGCATTGAAGAGCTATATAGGGCTCACCTGCCCTTAGTTTATCACGGAACCACCCGTCTTCATAACAATTCCCAAAACCATAACATAATCGTATCACATAAAACATGCATAAAGGAAACATAACATTTCCACTTTTCAATCACAAGATTTCAATACAATACGTTTATATAAAAACATTATGAAAACCATTTTCAATGCCGAAATAAAAGAAAATTAAAATATGGTATTTATTTTTCTTTTAAAAAACGGTATGGCTTGTAGAGGAAGCCTAAACTCAAACAATGGTCACGGAGGCAGAGAAGTCATCGTCGCCGCATACGTACGACAAAAACATACCCTTTTGTCATTTGGTAAATGATTCGTATAAAAAAGATTCCTTTTGAATAAATGTAAAAGTCAAAGGGGTTTATACACTATATAAAATAAAGTTTTGTATAAAACAAAATATTCCTCAATGAATGGAGATTGAGACGAAGTCCCATACCTCGGGCCCGACTTGACTCGATCGTTCTTTAACGTCCTGAATAATAAACATGAGTTAATTTATACTTTATTAAGAACCATTTTCAAGTTCATTATTCCTTTAACATCACTTTTTTCCATTTTATAAACATTATGTAGTCATTTATGTTAATAATGTTTGTTTTGTCGATATTTGGTTCTTAAGTCGAAAGTGGGCTTCTTACAATTAAATGTTGTTCGTGTGGTCAAAGGTTTATTATATCCAGAATGATATTCATGATTTGGATATCATATATATCATATATATCTAGAATATATATGTATTTATAATATTACATAATCATTTAGATGTAAGAAATGAAATTCAACATTCATAGAGACGGTAAGCCGTACGTACGCATGAACGCTACTTTCATTTCTATGTCTTATTAATGGAATTAAAACTAAATGAGAGGTATGTATATTTTACTTCCATAATTATTTAATCATTTATATATAACAAAAATCATATATAATAACTTTAAATCCATCCTTTATATGTCCCACATATGTCATTAACGAATCAAATCAGTTTGATGGGGCGGTAGTCCGCACTTCCTAAAATGAAGATACCACGTATACCCATAATGGAATCCATAAAGGTGTGCCATAAATGAAAAATACAGAATCTTAAGGAAGACATAAAAATATTATATATCATATATAAATATAGTGACATCTTAATGTCCACCTTTGAAGGTGTTGGAAGAATATTGAACAATCATCGTTTCGTGAGGCAGAAATTCACCATCCACAGAAACAGTATGTTATTTAACCATTAGATGTAGGTGTGTGTAAGTGTAGATCAAATTATTCTTATAAAAACATCCTAGTATATTGAAGATAATGGAGTTGTTACAAAAGAAATGAATAAAAAGAGTTTAGGGGGTTGGAGAAGCAAAATATCACAAAAGAACACAAGAGAACACAACCTTTAAAACGGGTAACTCTTTTTTATTTGAGCTCAAAGTCTTACTTGGTAAGACTTATACCCAAAGTGAGGCTTCTAGGAGTAAGATAGGGATGTGTAGAGACAAAATGGGAAGGGTTGGCCGATCCAAAGGCTTGAGAGGTGTGGGTAAGGTGGTAGAGGTGGGGGCCTTTTATAAGAGAAGAGGAGGGGCACTCTTGGAAGGTTATAAAATATTACATTATTATATAATTATTTTCGGATTTTAAAGGTCCCAAAAGGATATATTTCGAGGATAAGGTGATAAGGTTTCTAAATACACCCATACAATAGGTTTTTGACAAGTATTGGTCTTAGAGTTTACATTATCTTTTCATTTTATTTAAATCGTTAAATAATGAGGTAATCGCTACATCATCATGGTGTCATTAATAATTTAATTTATTTAGTGTCTAAAAATTATAAAAAAAATATAATGATGTATGAAATCATTTTAAATTTCTAATGAATATTTATAGTCAAAAATATAACCTGTATTACCCCATTTAAAAATTGTTTTAGTAAAACAACACATGTTTGTAACATTTTAATTTTAACTTTAAATAAAAAGGTATTAAAGTCATTTTCCTACCAAAGTGGCTCAATGGGGTCCCCAAGTTGACCCATGGATTGTCGGTTTCGGCCATGAAACATACCATAAGGGTATGACATGTGTCTAGGTCATTTCATATTATTAAAACATTATTTTTACATTAAACTACACTAATTACCTCTAATCGCGATTAAAAACTTAAAAGTTACTATTCACCAAAAAATTATTTTAATCTCATTGAACCACATTTTAATTCCTAATGACAACCATGTATGTCATATTTTTGAAATTAAAAACACAGATGTGGTAAAATTTCATTTAAACGGAAAATCAGTTTTTATAAGTACCACTTAGTGGTTTCACTATTCATTAAAAATTGAAGTTTTTTAGAAAAATACCAAAACATCACCCTAAGCTATATTTGATATTCCAAATTCAAAAATGATGTATATTTTATAAAATTCAATACATATAAGTTACATTAATGAATTTAATAATTAATTCCCTCTGTCAGGACAAATAGCGTGTTTTTATGAAACAATATATATCAAAAGATTGACACTAGTTTAAGTCCAATTTCAAAGTGAAATTAATTCCAACGACCACTATTGGATTAAATGGTAAAAATATATTCTAATTTCACTCTAAAACCAATTTAAAATATAATATAATCATATAAATAAATTATATTAAAAAGAGGATTTGAATTAAAATACAACATTTTTCACTATTCATTAAAAAATGAACTTTATCAGAAAAATACCAAAAATTTACACAAAGTAAATTTTGATGTCCCGATTCTAAAGAAGTGTTTTATTTGGTCCAATAGAATGTATAAGTGCAACCAAAACTATATTTAATGACGGTTCTCCATCAAAAGGTGATAAGTGAACCTGTAGTGAAAATTAGGGTATATATCCCTAAAATTGAATTCTTTCCGTATTTTAAGCCTTTATCCTTTATTGGATAAATGTAAAAACATTTAACAAACATATATAATCATATTTTAGTTATTTCTATTCATTCCCGCCAATACAACGACTACGTGTTAACTACCATTTAAAATAATATTATTTTATTACTAGTGTGTAACGTAAGATTTCAAAGAAACTCTTTGTTTCATATCGGGTATGCTATCGAACATAGAAACCCCTTTAATGTAAAATTAATATTTAATTCATAAATATTAATACATATGAAAATGTTTTATTCATTACTTACCTGGGATGTTACAAATAATGTGTCATTAACACATGTGCACATGAATAGAAGTGTAATTAATGATAATAAATAAATTTTGTCACATGAAATGTTACATACAAGGCATCCATTTGATAACCAAGCATCCATGAACTATGGTTGTTCCTGTTTCAAATTTTTTCTTGTAAACACCTGTGTTTTCTTAGAAAATGAACAATTGTTGGATCTAGAATCAATGTTACTCAATAGTTATATAGCCCCTAGGTCTATAGGTTAGACCACACTAGGCCATCATTCCCAATTGTTATCTCTCAGGTCAGATCACATAAAACATCATTACATTATTTTACCACATAGGTCAGATCACATAAAATATAATACAAAAAGGTCTGGCTATATAGGCCATCATTCCCCATCATCTAACACATGTTTGATATCAAGTTATGTACAACATCTTACAAACTTCTCCTCTATAACCATTGAGCTTTGATGGGTTCTCCTATCCCCTATGTTCCATGCAAAGAACCACAATGGCATATCATTTACAAAAAACATCACATAAAAATAGTGTTATCATATCAATATCATATATATAGAAGAACTATAGAAAATTAATGCTAATAACATCCAAATACACAAGTGATCAAACAAAACATAACCTAAAAATATAATCACCCAATGTCATATCATTCTAAAAATCATATACATAGCCTCCATATGGTAAGAAACATCAAAAAAATATTTTTCAATGGAAACCTCATGGTTTTTCAAGGAACCATTACCCAAATATTATATATATATATATATATTAGTTAGTTCAAATTTATTACCTATGACTCCTAGGATAGATTCTAATTATTTATTTCCATTAGATATTAATAAAACTCTATATGTGATAATTTTTTTATAACTCACATAATTTCTATATTATAGTTTAAAGTCATAGCATGTGTTAATAATCCCGTTCATCTAAAATAATTACAATTCCAACATGCGTTAAAATCTTATTTCTTTAAAATAAAATTTATACGTTCATGATAATTAGATATCAATTATCATTAATTATATATTATTATCATTAATGATCTTTTTATAAAATTTATATAAATCAGTGGTAAACAATTCCTCAAATGGAAGAAAATATATAATCCCACATAGAGTTATTACTTCAAAGAAGTTCTACCCAATATTTGAGGGGGGAGAGAGAGAGATCCACACCATTCAAATAACCTATATGATGAATGTGATTTAATAAAATAAGAAATAACATATCATTGATTTAGAATTCAAATTTACCAAAACTCAAGAGGATATCAAAAATTAAGGAAACAAAATGAATGGATATTTCAAAAGAAATAATTTCAAATTCTGGGTCACAACATTGAATTCCCAAAATTAAATTCATCAATTCATTTGGCATTTGACTATATCATGAATTATGTTTCTTTAAAACCATTAAAATAAATGTTATAATCATTAAAAAATTAAATGGAATTAATTATCTTGATATTTGGCCTTAAAATGATGAATAAAAATTTACATTTTTGTGTTGATCAAGGAGAACTTGAAACATTTTTTCAAAAAAATCATCCAAAAAAGGATGTTTCATAAAGGTTACTTGGATTATACTTATGTAGGTCTCATACCATTAAAAAGTGAAAATAAATACCATCTAAACATTATAAAATTAAATCTTACCCATACATACTTTATAAAAAAAGAGATTTAAAATTACACAACTCATCAATACAAGTGGTAACCCTTACGTGAATATTGGAATTCCCTTATGCTTAACATGAAATAGAGAACACACCTTTATGAAACTAATGGGGAAATACTCTTTCCTTTATTCATCCTTTTTAAAACATGTGTTACCCTTACATAATGATTATATACTAAAAAGGGTAATAAATAAATTGAAATAAATTATTTAATTTTCTCTAAAAAATTCTAAAACACTAAAACTAATATTGGTGTTTATTTATTATGAAAATAATTATTTTTCAAAGAGGAAAATATTCAACGATTATATAAAAATTGAATTTATAATTATAGACATTTAAATCATATCACAATGGTCAATACCAAGTTACATTTTATTTTATATTGGCTTCTCTACCAAGAAATACTAAAAATTATCAAGGGCCCTCAACCAAGACATTTTATACACCATCAAGGCCTCTCAAAAAAGAGTTTTTATATACCATTATGACATAAAAAAGTAAATAAAATTCATTGAATGGGATGGAATCCAAAAAGTGATACCAATTCTTGTTTTTCTAATATCCCATACTGACACATCGATGAGTAATATAATTTTGGACCCTACTCATCACAAATAAAATCCCAATTAATTACTGATATATAGAATGGACAATAATGTTTGACATCAATATTATTTAACAATAAATAAATATCTATATTGGATAAAGTGACACATAATTTCAAAATTTCCCCAAAACATAATCAAATTTCATTAGTAGTAAATAATTATCTACAAATAACTAAAATGCGTAGGGATTCACAATATTTTACCCTATCAAATATTTTGGTATCCTTCTTAGAAAAAATCCCATATCTTATGTTTACAAAATATTCTATATTCACCATGTATATTAATGATTATATCACAAAAAATGATAAAAATGATGTAAAATACCACCATCATATAAATGCAAAAGACTATAAATTTATAAAACAATAACTGTGTTTAACTAAAGGAAACTATTTTAAAATATATTGAGAAAAAGGGAAGGGAAAGTTTATTTAAAATTCCTTTAAATATTTTGGAATAATATTTGAAAAAATAAATTAAATGTCATTTTAAAATTCATTTCATGAGTTTTTATGATTAATTGTCAAAAATAAATTATAAAACAATTTAATTTTTTTAATATCCAAAATATGATGAATTATGAAAATTTTGAATGAATTATATATATATATATATATAATGAAATCCTTTTTTCAAAACATTTGATAAGATAATTTCCCCTTTAAGTAATATTAAAAAATTGAATAATTCATTCAACTATTGGATTATGATTTTCTATAAAAATCCACAAAAACATGTAATGTATGTTTTATAACAAATAATTTTTATGTTTTTTTGGAATTACAGTCAACCAATAAATGTCAAAAAAACACATTTTTCAAACATTTATAAAGAGAGTAAAAAATTTCCTATGATGAAGTCAATGAAAATATTTCAATTTAAAAATATCAAGTGTATGTCAATAGAAATTGTAATTGAATTTATGAAGTAATTTAGGTTTAGAAAATAACATTCTTTTTTTAAAATAATTAATACAAATGAGGAAGTAAAATATATCAAACCTAAATAGATAAACTATGTTAGTTTTTCATATAAAAAACATTTTAGATGATCTGTGTCCAAAGAAGGTGAGATTTAGAGGATAACTATAACCCTAGAAATAAAAATAAGGTAATAAAATTTATGGGTTTAAAACTCATAGATCATATAATTATCCCAAAGGTAATTTTAATATAAATAATATCAAATAAAAATGAGATTATAAAATAAAACATTATGTCTATGGATATTTTAAATGAAGAAATGATACTTATAAAACAATGCTATTTTATAGGTAAAAAAAATACATGAAATATATGGGAAAAAAATTTCCCATCTCATTCTGTACACCATTTAAAAGGAATCATGGTGTATAATATGAATCATTTCTCGATAAAATGAAATTGAGAATAAGCACCTTTATAATAAATTTATATTTTTTATCCATATATATAAGATAAATATTTATATCTATATTTTTTGATATAATTTATTTATATTTTTTTATATCCATTTACTCATCAAATGTTGTTAAAATAAATTATATAGGTTTCAACTATTCTGTTTCTCATCCCCATATTTATTTGTTGGTTCTGGTCCCTTTACCTTGGTTATGATTTCATAAACTCCCAAATTTTAATACTGTCATATATATATTATTTATGAAATAAATAAATTTCCAGAACTACCCATGCAAGTTAGTAATGATAAATGTTATATGTCATTCATATAGGCAGTTGTTTACACATATTCATTAGCGATGTTTTAATTATTCAAGTATATGAAAAGGAAATAAATTAGATAAATACATACCATTATAGAATAATTATAACTTAAAATATATCTTATTTTTGAATTAAATTCATCATTATAACCATCCATGTGAGGTTTTGTGGAAAAATTTATTACATCGCTTTATGGAGGCGGTATTTTACAAGTACAAATGAGCATTGTTGCAATTTTGAAAGAGATTGGAGGGCGATAAGTTTAATTAAATACCATCATTATATAGTCATAATTATTTCATAAATATCACATATATATTCATTAATTATATCATTATAAATATCCATATGAGGAAATGATGTAAAATTGAAATTCATTGCTTTGTGGATATGGTAGTACATATGTATGATTGAGCAATGTTCTCATTTCTCATTAGATGGAAATTGAGTAAAGAATAATTTTTCAACCAAAAAAATAATACTTTACTATAGTTAAGATACTAATTCCATTAAATTAGGATTTTTAGAAAAATTTCCAATGAGTTTGAAGGTGAGATTATTGTGAAATAATTCTGTTAATATGTCTACCTCCACCAATGATATTCTCTTTTTCTGTAAAACATTAGCATTAAATGATTAGTATTTGGGTGAGACTCAAACATATAAGACATATATAATGGTTTTTGGATGGTATTTTCTTATATAATGGTTGAGGTTATATAGCTCTTCATGAGTATATATGAGCATGGAAAGGATGTGTCATTTTATAAGTGTGGGGAGTCACATCTCTGTAATTATTAAGAATGATAAAATATAATAAATGTAAGAAATAAAAAGTAGGTAAATTAATTTAAAGTTTGTAATATTGGGTAATTTTTGTAATATATCTACTAAAACAATAACAGTTAGAAATTTTTAATACATATTTTAGACATTATTTCTTAGTTTGACCCTCTTATTAACCATTTAAACATTTACTTCGGTGAAAAACTTTTACCATATTAACTATTTATTATGAATAAAAAATAAATTAAAGTCATTTCAAAATTAAAACATCATAATCGAAAATGTAGAATTCATTTTCTAGCATTCAATTTTTGAAAGTGGTAAAATTTATTTTAATGGATTTTTTCAAAATGAAATGAAAATTTCTTTTATAAAAATATCCCCTTTAAAAATAATAATGGTTTTATAAAAAATATAATATAATTTAGATTACCATGGATGTAAATATATTATTTTTAATCATATATTTGTTATTTTAATTTATATAAAAACAATAACCTAAAAAACCTATTAATTATTTGACAAAAATAGAATAAATTAAATAGTTCTTATTTTGATAAAAACATAAGACTAATTTTGAAAATGTAAATCACATATATATTTTTTTTAAAATTATATATTTAAATTAATTATATAAATAATAAATATATTTTTATTCTATAATATAGGATTTATAATATTTTAAGTCATTCATTTATGATGATAATGTCATAAAACTAATGGTATTTCTAAAATCAGTTTTTACAATTCACCAAAAAATCAACTATTTTAAAATAATCTCAAATTTTTAACCATAAATATTTTTGATATTTTTAACCGATAAAATTAATTTAATGTCAGAGAATTAAATTTCCAATATTCATCAATTTTTATTTTTTATTTAAAAAAAATATTTACAAATTACCAACTTTAAATTAAATTAAACATTCTGAACATAAAGTGCCCAAAATATTATTTCATATTAATTTAAAATTAATCAAGCGCTAATTTAGTTTTTATATAATGAATTACATTAAAATTGAACAGTTTATTAATATTTTTAACATATTCTTATTTAATGAATAACTACATATTTAAATCTCAGGGTCTTATATCCCTCCCAAAATAAATTACTTTATCAAAATTTTAATTTGTTCTTACTGAAATAAATTTTTTCTTAACATGGGTATAATCATAGATGAAGATAAGAAACTAGAATTATAATACTAGAAAACATTGCATTTCCTACTTAAATGTATATAAAGGAATTTATTTATCATTATAAGTGTCATACTGAGTTCATAAAAGCACAATTTGATAGTTGAGAACTATTTTTTACATAAAACTTAATAGATTTATCATCATTTTTTGTGTTATGGAATTATTTTAACATCGAGCTAGATAAAAATAAAAAATATACAAACTTAATTTCATTCCATTAAATTAACATAATCATGACCTTTGGTTATGAATATTCTATTTTCTATCTCTAATTTATATATTAATATTTTTGATAAAAAACAAGGAATAATTTTTAATTACTAAAGAACTAACATTAACAGTAAATGAATCATAATGTCAAAAAATGTTATGACATGTTATTCCAATTATCTCTAGTGAAATTCTAAAACAAAAAATTATTATCATATGTTAAGAAAATACCCAATATAAATAAAACATCAAGTGGAGAATTGGAAAAATAATATCCAAAACCATCATAACAAAGCCCAATGTAAAAATATCATTCTATAATTAAATAAACTCTTAAACAAAAAAAATATTTTTAACCAATTTGAAACATAAAAATCACATATATTTAATCACATATGCTTCAAAAATTAATAACATAATTATACCTAAACAATAGTAATCACTCATAGTCACATTAAATAAAAATTTATATTCAATAGCAGTATATTCTCTATAATAAAGGAATCTTATCCAAATATTACTTCAGAAACCATGAAATAAAAGATAAAAAATTATATATGTTTCTAATTGTTTTTTTAAATCATTATTCATGAAATAATATCATCTACATAAACACTATCTAATAAATAACACAATCTTAATTTATGGTAAACATTTCCTTTAATTAAATTGTCCTCAAATTACATTTATATAAATAGGGGTATCTATAAATTACCAAAAATATGTTAACCTAATTTCCCACTAAATTAAAATACTTAGTATGAGTTAAATTCAACCATTATCCAATTGGTTATCTATATGGGACAAAGTTTTGAAATCTAATATCTAGTACGTATTTGGACTTTCATCGCTCCTCACCAGGTCGGTATTATATAATGGTTCTCTATGGAGGCTTAAGATACTCAACTCTACCCTGGCCTCGAGTCCCACCGCCCCACCCCAGGTCATTTTGGTGCGGTGTTTCTTCAGAGCGTTGGGAAGTAGTGTTAGGTTGGCCAATAGTTTTCTTGGAGTTTATCGAGGGTAATGTTCATGCAAGTCTATGGTGTCGATTTATGGGGCAACGTTATAGGAAAGATGTCCGTGAGTTTGAAAAAGTTTATTCAGTGATTTTTCATCTGTTTTGTAATTTTTCGTTTCTTTATGGTTATTGTGGAGAGCCGTTGCTCAGATTCGGTGGACAGAAATCTCTAGCGTACTGGCGTGGTGATTATCGGCAATGAGGATGGAGGTGTTCGGTCGGTGTTGATGGAGGTGAGACAACAATAGGACAACGATGACAACATTGGTGGATGGTTCACTAGCGGCCTAATCTGATGTGATGATGGTGACACGAGATGTCAGGTGTGCGAAACATGGTGGACGTGTGGTGTGAGGTGATGGTTTGGTCAAGATTTCTCATGATGTTTGAAATTTGAAAATTATAATTGTAATATGTAACGGTTGGATACTGCCTTGTGCATATGGTTTGAACTTGGACATTTTATTTGTAAGGTTACCAGTTACCCTTAAACCTAATTTTTAGAAAATTGAAAAAATGGCTTAAGAGAGAGAGTATGTATTTGGAAAAGTAAATCAAAAGGGACCTGATTCGGTAGAGGAAATGGTAGATAAGGTTAGAGTCAATTAGTATCACATTAAAGTAGCTTAGACTTGACAAAAATATTATACATACAATTGTTAGAGAAATTTAAATTTTAAATTTTGAGATAAGGTATTCCTATGAACAAAATTATTAAAAAGGTTTTTGATATTAGGAAATATGGAAAATATAATCCATAGGAATATTGGACCCATTTAGATTCTTGATCAACTAGGGATGGTAGTATATTACTTAGATCTTACACCAAACCTATCTAAAGTCCACGATGTGTTCCATGTATCTCTCTAGATGAAGTAAATAATTGATCCTTCACATGGATAGAACTAAGAGGTTGTACCACCAAAGCAACATATTCCCTATGAATAAAAACAATAGAACCATATTAATTGAACCCTGCTGACAGTAGATACACCTCTTCTTAACATGGTCATCTTGTCTTGGCCTAGTAGTCACCACTAGTTTCCCTACAGACATGTGGTCCCATACTTAAGGCCAACCCACATGACTTATAAAGACCCGACCTTAAACATTACATAATATTGAATTAAATGAATATTTCACATTGAGGATCTTTTCAGGTTTAGATTTTTAGTGAATTAGGACATAACTATTACATCTCAAAATATTAAAAAGTAGAAACTTCTACCCAGAATCCATTTTTTTCACATAAAATAAAAACTATTGAAAAAAAGTCATGTCTAATTCCATGTTAAAGAGATCATGGCTTTTCCTTGATCCCATCCTTGACCCTATTCATCTTGAAGTCCTGTGAAAAACATTTCAAAACTTGGGATGAGCATAAAAGGCTCAGTAAGGGTTATAAAACAGTGAATGAAAACATTTGTTCATAAATACATACAAAAAATGAACGCTTTTACTTACCTCATGAAATCATAAGATTTATGAAATACACATAGAAATCATAAATCAAAAAGGTAACTTGTGGCATCCATATCATATTTACATTATAGCTATCACAACTACATAGGGAGTTACTTTGGAATACCCATCATAGTATATTCCCTTAATCTCTTAGGAGTAACATTCATGTTGACCTCCGTCACGTTACCTAATGCATTGGAGAGCTATCCTGGGCTCACCCGCCCTAGGTTTATCACAGAACCACCTGTATACGTAAATAATTCCCAAGAACCATAACATGATCATTACACATAACATAAGCATAAAGGAAAGAGAAAATTTCCAAATTGAAATAATAAAATATCACTTCAAGATATTGAAATAATAAATCCATTCTCAAAATCATTTTCAATACTAAAATACGTAAAAAGAGTATATGGTATTTATGTTTCCTAAAAAAACATTCCGGCTTGTTAAGGAAGCCAAAGATCAAATAATACTTGTGGCGGTAGAAAGGTAATTGTCACCACTTACGTTAAGAAAACATTCCTTCTTGTCATTTAGTAAAACGCTTCATATAAAAATATTCCCTTTGAATAAAATGAAAATTCAAAGGTGTTTATACAGCGTATAAAAAGAAATCATGTATTAAAACAAAATGTGCCTCAATGAAAGGAGATTGAGACGAAGTCCCTTACCTCGTGTCCGACTTGAACGATTCGTTATTTAATATCATGAATAATAAAGTAAAGTTCATTTCTAATTTCATAATAACCTTTTTAAAGTTTATTATTCCTTTCATATCTCTTATTACCATTTTATAAACATTATGTAATCATTTTAGTTATTAATGTTCATTTTGTCGATATTTGGTACATGGGTCAAAAATGAACACCTTATATTTACAAGTTGTCCATGTGGTCAATAGTACATTATATCCAGAATGGTATTCATGATTTTAGATATCATATATATCAAATATATCCAGTATATATGTGTATTTATAATAGTATATAACATTTGGAGGTACGAAATAAAAAGCCCCGTTCATGGAGACGGTAAGCCGTGCGTACGCATGAACGCTAATTTCATTACTATTTATTATTTTAATGGAATTAAAACATAATGATACATAGGTATATTATAATTACAGTATAATATCATATATAATATCATTAACTCTATCCTTTATACATCCCACATAGGGCATTAACGAGTCACATCACTTTGAGGGGGCGGTAGTTTGCACTTCCACAAATGAGATTATCGTATTTACCCACTATGGAAACCATAAAGTATTGATATAAAAGGGAATTACAGAAGCATAAGGAAATAATACACATAATATATATCATATATAAATATAGTTCCATCATTATGGCCACCATGAGAGGCTGTAAGATGTAATTGAACAATTATCGTTTCGTGAGGCATTAGTTTTCCATCCACAGAAACATTATGTTATTCATTCATTAGATGGAGGTGTGTGTAAGTGTAGTTCGAATACTTATCATAAAAAAATCCTAGTATATTTAGGATACTGGTGTTGTTACAAAAGAAAGGAAATAAAAAGAGTTTAGGGGTTGGAGAAGCAAAATAAAAGAAAACAATTTAAGAGAAACCATTACCTTTAATTTAGGAAACTTCCTTTGGTTTAAACCAAAAGGAATTCTTAAGTGCCTTATGCCTAAGTTAAGGCTTCCTGGAGGAGGATAGGGGTGTAGGGAGATTAATTGGGAAGAGGCTGGATGATCCAAATGGCTTGAGAGGTGTGAGGAATTGGTTAGAAGTGGTCTCTTTTTATAAGGGAGAGGAGGGGCTCTTTAGGAAAGTTTGAAAATATTATTTTATTATAAACTTATATTCAGTTTATAATGGTCCAAAAAACATTGAGGTCTAATATAATATGGATAATATTCGAAATAAAATCATCCAATCAGAATTGGACATGTTTTGGATAATATTTTAATCATTATAATCTTATTTATTTAAATCATTTATTAAGGAGGTAAAAAATGCATCATTATTGTTTCATAAATAATTTAATTTTTTTGATGTATAAAAATTATAAAAAAATACCATGATGTAGGAAATCATTTTATATTTCCAATGAATATTTATAGTCGAAAGGAGGACTTATATAACACTATATAAAAATTAATTACTAAACGATTTTTGTTAATGTCACTTTCGTCTTCACATTAAATTAATTAATCTAAATTGTCATTATCACTCCCAAGTGGCTCAATGGGGTCCCAAAATCGCCCCAATGATGACCATGGTCGGACATGACTCATAAAATAGGATTATTACATGTTTAAGGGTAATTTTATATTATTATAATATTATTTCATTACCCTTATTTACCTGATTTACCCTTTAACCACGTTAAATAAAATATTTACTGAAGTAAATATTTAAAATGTCTAAAAATATGAGTTACCTATTTACACAATTTCGGCCTCTTGATTCCAAATATGTAATCCATTTTTCCAAAATCAAAACACAGAAGCAGCAGAAATTATTTTAAAAGTAATTCCCACTGTCCAAACAAAGAGCATGTTTTTAAGAATTAAAAACTATCAAAAGATTGATACTTATTTATGTTCAATTTCAAAGTGAAATTAATTACAATGACCAAAATTGGATTAAATGGTAAAAATATATTTCAATTTCACTTTAAAACCAATTAAAAAGATAATCTAACCATATAAATAAATTATATTAAAACATAGTTTTGAATTAAAATACAATAATTTCACTATTCCTTAAAAAATGAACTTTATCAGAAAAATACCAAAAAATGACCCAATGTAAATTATGATGTCCTCATTCTAAGAAAGGATTTTATTTGGTCATATAGAATGTATTAAAGTTACCAAAACTAGATTTAAAAAGGGCTCTCCATTAAAAGGCGGTAAATCGGCCTTTTAATGTAAATTATGCTTAAAATTCGATTCATTTATATATTAATCCTCTAACTTTTATTGGATAACTATAAATAAATGTATAATCATATTATAGTTAGTTTTGTTCATTCCTTCCAATACGACAACTAGGAGTTAACTTCCATTTAAAATAATAATATTATATTATTAGTGTGCAATGTAAGATTTCAAAGAAACCCGTTGTTGCGTATTGGGTACGCTATCGAAAATAACAACCCATTTAAGCTAAAATTAACATTTAATTCAAAAATATTAATAAATATGAAAATATCTTATTCTTCATTTACCTGGGATGTTACATCCTTCCTACCTTTTTGAAATTGCATCCTCGCAATTTTTATCCACTTATCAAAATAAGTGGGGGTATTTATCCCTCATAGAATTTTCAGATTCCCATGTTTCCTCTTCAACCATATGGGTTTTTCCACAAAACCTTTACCTGGTAAATTACCTTATTCCGCAACACTTGCTCTATACAGTCAAGAAGCTAGATTGGTTGTTCTTCATAAGAGAGATTCTCTTCCAACTGAACTACCTCTGGCCTCAAAACATGAGAGGGATCTAGCATATACTTTCTCAACATCGAAACATGAAAAACATTGTGTACATGGGATAAACATGGAGGTAAAGATACTCTGTATGCAACTGATCCAACTTTCTCTAGAATTTCATAAGGTCCAATGAACCTTGGACTCAACTTTCCTTTCTTACCAAAACGTATCACACTTTTCTAAGGAGAAACTTTGAGAAAGACATGATCACCTGCCTCAAAAGAAAGATCCTTCCTCCGGTTATCTGCATAACTTTTTTGTCTGCTCTGAGTTGTTATCATGTGCTTCTTAATCAACTAAACTTTCTCTACCATCTCTTCTACCAATTCTTTTCCCATCAGCTTTCTTTCACCTACTTCATCCTAAAAATCTGGAGTTCAACAACGCTTTCCATATAATGCCTCAAATGGAGCCATCTGTATACTGGAATGAAAACTGTTATTATAAGAAAATTAAACCAAAGAAAGATGTTGGTCCCAACTTCCCTGGTAGTCCATCGAGCAAGCACGTAACATATCCTACAAGGTCTGAATTGTTCATTCTGACTTCCCATCTGATTGAGGATGAAAAGCTGTACTAAAATTTAATTCAGTACCCAATGACTTCTGAAGGCATTTCCAAAAGTTATAAGTGAACTTGGGATCATGATCAGATACAATGGAGAGGGGAAATCCATGCAACCTGACTATCTCTTTAACATACAACCGGGCTGGTTTATCTAGAGACAAAATATCTCTAATAGGAAGGAAATGAGCAGATTTATTCAATCGTTCTACTATAACATAGATTGCATTATTACCTCGAGATGTATTCGGTAATCCCACGACGAAGTCCATGGATATATTTTCCCATTTCCACTTTGGCACCGGTAAAAGCTGAAGCATTGCTTTCGGTAACTGTCCCTCTGCTTTAACCTGCTGAAAAGTCAAACACTTCAAAGTAAAATCAGCAATATCTTTTTTCATTCCATCCCACTAGTAATACTCCTGAAGATCTCTGTATATCTTAGTACTGCCAGGATGAACTGAAAACGGAGAACTATGAGCTTCACATAACAACTCATTCTTAATCTGTGAATCACAAGGCACACATAACCTCTTTCCAAACCTCAAAACACGATCATTATCAATGTTAAATTCAGGAAACTTACCCTTCTGAACCAACTCTACCTTTTTCTGCAACTCACTGTCTTCCTTCTGCGCTTTCTTTATTCTGTCTGATAGAGATAATCTCACTGACACCTGAAAAAATAGAAGAATTTCTTGCACCAAAAACTTCTATACCAAATTTAATAAAATCAAAAACCAAAGGATCTTGTTCCAAACCTAGCATGGATAATGAGACATTACTTTTCCGACTCAAAGCATCAGCCACTTTATTTGCTTTTCCCGGATGGTAATGGATCGTGCAATCATAATCCTTGATTAATTCTATCTATATCCTCTGTCTCATGTTCAATTATTTCTAAGTGAACATATACTTTAAACTTTTGTGATCCATATATATTTTAAACTTCACTCCATACAAATGATACCTCCAAATTTTTAAAGCAAAAACAACAGCGGCTAATTCCAAATCATGTGTAGGGTAATTTAACTCATGTGGTTTCAACTGACGTGAATCATAAGCAATTACCTGATCATTTTGCATTAGGACGTAACCCAATCCTTTCAATGAAGCATCACTGTAGATAACAAACTCACCATTTCTGGAAGGCAGTGCCAAAACTAGATCATTCACCAATCTTCTTTTCAATTCTTGAAAACATTCATCACATTATTTTGTCTAGATGAACTTAACACCTTTTCGAGTTAACTTAGTCATTGGACTAGATAACCGTGCAAAATTTTCAACAAACCTTTGGTAATAACCTTCCAAACCAAGAAAACTACGGATCTCAGTTATATTTGTGGGTCTTGGCCATTCTTCAACAACATTTGTTTTTGTAGAATCAATAGTTATGCCATTTTTTGAAATAATGTGACCAAGGAAAGAAATTTTTTGTAACCAAAACTCACAATTACTGAATTTCCCAAACAATTTCTTTTCTTTTAAGGTTTTCATGAAAACCCTTAAATAAATTTCATAATCCTCTTTACTTTTTGAATAAACCAAAATATCATCAATGAACACAACCACAAACTTATCCAAGAACTCCTGGAAAATTCTATTCATAAGATCTATGAATACAGCAGGTGAATTGGTTAACCCAAAAGGCATAACTAAAAATTCCTAATGGCCATATCTAGTTCGAAACGCGGTCTTCGAAACATCTTATTCCTTTACTTTCAACTGATGGTACCCCAACCTCAAGTCAATCTTCGAAAAATACTGAGCTCCCTGGAGCTGATCAAACAAATCATCGATATGAGGCAAAGGATACTTATTCTTAACAATGATGTTATTCAATTCTCTATAATCAATGGAAAGTCTCATTAAACAATCTTTCTTTTTAACAAACAAGACAGGAGCACCCCATTGTGATGTGCTAGGTCGAATGAATCCTTTATCTAATAACTATTGCAATTGCTTCTTTAACTCTAAAAGTTCAATTTGAGCCATTCGATAAGGTTGTTTTGAAATTGTCTTAGCATCAGGAACTAAGTCAACATTAAATTCAACTTCCCAATTAGGTATAATACCAGGAAACTCATCAGAAAAAACATCAAGGTACTCATTTACCACTGGCACATCATTAATCTGAACAGTTCCTTTGTTTTCAAAAATATGTGCAAGGTAACATTCATTTCCATCATTTACCAGTTTTTCAACTTCCTGATATGTTATCAAAATAAAGGGTTCATTGTTGTACACAAACTGGAAATCATTCTGAAAAGAAACCTCTTTAGCTCTGCAGTCAATCTTAGCATGATAAACAGAAAGCCAGTCCATGCCCAATATAACATCAAACTCTACTAGAGGCAAAACAATAAGGTTTACAGGTTGATTCTTTCCACACACAAGGACCAGAATGTTCTTATGTTTTCTTTTTGTCTCAACATTTCTTCTAGGTGTTTTTACTATATGTTTAGTATTCATATCATGAGATGAAATTACTAATTTAATAGAAAACTTTTCAGAAATGAATGAATGTGTAGACCCTGAATCAAACAACACATTGGCATGATATGAACAAACAAACAATGTACTTGATTCTACTTCATTTGATGGCCCAACATCTGCTGAATTAGTTGCAAAGGATTTCACCACCCCTTTATGCTTGTAGTGTGACTACTTCCCATCACTCGAGCTCTATGTCGGAAACTCATTTGCATAATGACCCATTTCATTTCACTTAAAACATTTTAAAAATTGTAAATCAGAATTTTACTTACCATTACCCTGATCTTTTTCAGTGCAATTATGAGCCATATGTCCCATTTTAGCACATCAGTAGCACTTACCAGAATTCAAAAGACATTCTCCAGCATGCTTTTTACCACAATTTTCACAAACTGTAAACTTAAGTTTCATACCATCAGACTTTTTTGAAGAGTTCTTCCCTTTCGCCTGCCACCTCGACCTGTTATTTTGTTGTTTGTCAAAGAATAGCTGATCATCGGCAAACTCCATTTCCACCTTCTCCGCACAACGGACAAAATTTTCATAACTTATGAACTCACGAGAAGCTAAAGCCCTTCGATACTCTGGCTTTAATCTTGAGTAAAATTGTAGGTTTTTCTATCAAGATCTTGTATGAAATTTGGAGTATACCTTGCTAGTCGAGTGAATTTTTCTTCATAAGCAGCCACTGAGTCATCCTCCTCCCTCAATTCCAGGAATTGTTTTTCCATCCTAAGATGAACCACATTAGGAAAATATTTCTCCAGAAACATACCTTTGAATTAATCCCAATCAAGAGCATAAATCTCCTCACTATCCCTGATATTTTTCACTATTGACCACCACTAATCAGCTTCACCTTCAAAATGGTAAACAACGAGACTAACCTTTTGATGTTCTGAACAACCCATGACATCGAAAAGCTTTTCCAGTGCTTTAATCCACCCATTAGCTAGCATTGGATCAGATGATCCTCTTATGTGCCTTCTGCCTAAGGTAAGGCTTCTTGAAGGAGGATAGGGGTGTATGGAGCTTAATTGGGAATAGGTTGGATGATCCAAATGGCTTGAGAGTTGTGAGGAATTGGTTAGAAGTGGTCTCTTTTTATAAAGGAGAGGAGTGGATCTTCAGGAAAGTTTGAAAATATTATTTTATTATAAACTTATATTCAGTTTACAATGGTCCAAAAATCATTTAAGTCTAAGATAAGATGAATCATATTCGAAATAAAATCATCCAATCAGAATTAGACATGTTTTGGATAATATTTTAACCATTATAATCTTATTTCTTTAAATCATTTATTAATGAGGTAAAAAATTCATCATTATTGTATCATAAATAATTTAATATATTTGATGTCTAAAATTATAAAAAAAATACCATGATGTAGGAAATCTTTTTATCTTTCCAATGAATATTTATAGTTGAAAATAGGACTTATATAACACCATATAAAAATTAATTACTAAACGATTTTTATTAATGTCACTTTTGTGTTTACATTAAATTAATTAATCTAAATTGTCATTATCACTCCCAAGTGGCTCAATGGGGTCCCAAAATCGACCCAAAGATTCCCATGGTCGTACATGACTCATAAAATAGGATCAGGACATGTTTAAGGGTAATTTTATATTATTATAATATTATTTATTTACCCTTATTTACCTGATTTATCCTTTAACCACGGTAAATAAAATATTTACTGAAGTAAATATTTAAAATGTCTAAAAATAAAAGTTACCTATTTACAAAATTTAGGCCTCCTGATTAAAAATATGGAAACCATTTTTCCAAAATCAAAACACAGAAGCGGATGAAATTAATTTAAAATTAATTTCTACGGTCAAAACAAAGAGCGTGTTTTTAAGGATAAAAAACTATCAAAAGATTGATACTTATTTATGTCCAATTTCAAAGTGAAATTGATTCCAGTGACCAACATTGGATTAAATGGTAAAAATATATTTCAATTTCACTTTAAGTCCAATTAAAAAGATAATCTAACCATATAAATAAATTAGATTAAAACATAGTTTTGAATTAAAATACAATATTTTCACTATTCCTTAAAAAAATGAACTTCATCAGAAAAATACCAAAAAAATGACCCAAAGTAAATTCTGATGTCCTCATTCTAAAGAAGGATTTTATTTGGTCAAATAGTATGTATTAAAGTGACCAAAACTATATTTAAAAATGGTTCTCCATTAAAAGGTGGTAAATAGGCCTTTTAATGTAAATTATGCTTAAAATTAGATTCATTTATATATTAATCCTCTAACTTTTTTTGGATAAATATAAATACATGTATAATCATATTATAGTTAGTTTTTTTCATTCACACCAATACAACTGCTAGAAGTTAACTACCATTTAAAATAATAATATTATATTTTTAGTGTGCAACGTAAGATTCCAAAGAAACCCGTTGTTGCGTATCGGGTACGCTATCGAACATAGAAACCCATTTAAGCTAAAATTAATATTTAATTCAAAAATATTAATAAATATTAAAATATCTTATTCTTCATTTACCTGGGATGTTACATGACTAAACCATTAATCAGACTGATGATTATCCCCAAAGGACAACACTTCTTCTTATTGTGATTTTTCCTCACTCACACATACCCTGTGAAACTTACGATGATGTTAGAGTCATTCAGTGGAACCTTAAGGTAGCTTAGGGTCTGTAGAAAAGTTATTCTGACAATTTTTAGAAAAACTTTAAATGAAAATTTCAGAGATGGTATTTTATTTAATATATTAGTAGAAATGTAATGAGATTTGGAAAAAAAGGAAATATAAATCCTTGGTATATTGGACCCTTTGATATTCTTCATTGAGTAAGGATGATAACTTTTTTACATAGTGCTTCTACAGAACATATCTGAAGTTCACAATGTCTTTCATGTATATCTATAGATAAAGTAAATACTCCATCCTTCACATGAAAAGAACTCAGAGGTTGTAAAACTCTATGATGATATATACTATGAATAAAAACATATATAAATTTAATAACTTATCCCCACAGACAGCAAATACAACCATCTTTAACATGACCGTCAGGTCATTACCTACTAGGAACCAGTAGTTTCACCAAAAACATGTGGTCCACTTACTGGGGCCCACCCATATTCTAAAATAGATCATCAGAAAAACGACAATTCCCACATTCCAACACCATTTATTTTATTGTTATTTTTTCTCACTCACACACAACCTGTGAAACTTCCTAGTAGGTCTCACATTCTGACCACTACTCCAAGAAAAACATGTTTAATTGTGTAGTTTTAGTCAGGTAGGATACTGGAAAATGTTACACCTTGTGGAAATGAGTCATATTATTTATCCTTTTGACCCTTTAACATTTTGGGAGGTTATATTTACCCCCCATATAAGGAAATGTCCTCATTATGGACCCTACATATCAAACTTGGATGTTCCACCACACTTTTGATTAAGTTTTTCCACTAATACCACTACAAAAACTAGGCCCTGTTGACAAGTGGTCCCATAACTGGCAGACTAGGTACCACCGGTTTCCATTCAGAAATGTGGTCACATACCTAGGGGATACCCATGTGCTCAAATATATCATCATATGAATAACTAACCCCATGGTCCAATAATAGTTCTTTCCGCGTTCTTTGTCCTCACTCACACACACCCTATTAAACTTCACATGAGGTATCCCATTCTAACCACTACTCCAAGACAAGAATGCTTAATTTTAGAGTTCCAATTATGTAGTATCCCTAAGATTATGGTTCACCTTATTGGAATGAGTCTTATAATATATTCTTTTAATCCCTGAATGATTTTTGGGATTACATACACCCCCACCCTCTTTAGAAAAAATTTCCTCAATGTGGAATCTACATATCAACCCTAGTATTAACACCACAGCTATAGTTGGGTTATTCCTCTATTACAACAGTAAAAATAGGGACCCATATATATGTGATTGTCTAAATATGTCCCACAGATGTGCCTAAACAGATCATCAAAATACTTATTGTCCCCACATGCCAACACTTTTTCATTCAATATGCTTTTTCCTAACTCACACACATCCTATGAAGCATCATAGGAGTTTATCCATCATAACCACTACTAAAAGATAATAACCCATAACCATGTTGTTCTAATCATGTATGATCCTAAAAAGAAAGGTAAACCTTATTTACATGAGTCATATCATTTAATATTTTAACCATTTATCATTTTGCGGTATTAATTTCACCCCTCCCATAATTCGAACATGAAATTTTCATCGTGGATCGAACAACTCAACCTAGGTAGTTCCACCACACGTTCAGCTAGGTTCCTCCTCTGATACCATACTATCAAATGGGCCCCACTGATATGTTTTCCCCTATACGGGGCCCACCCACATGGTTAAACATACCATCAAACTAATGACCATCCCCAATCACATACACCCTATAGAAATTCATGGGAGGTCACCCATCCAGAATAATAATTCTAGAGAAGAACACATAACTGTGGATGTCTAATCTCTTAGGATACAAAAAATAAAGGAGTACCATGTTGAAAAGAGTCATATAAGTTTTCCTATAAACCCTTCCAATTTTTTGTGTGGTTAAATTCACCTATCAACACCTTAGGTAACAACATCCTCATTATAGAAATAAAATCTCAACCCAGGTAGTGCCACCTCACTTCTAACTAGATTCCTCCATTGATAAAATTACAAAAATTGGGAACTACTGTAATTTGGTCCCCTACATGGGGCCCACCCATGTGCTGGAATGGATCATCAGACTAATGATTGTCCCTATAAACCAACAGTAAATATTTCTGTCTACCTTTTCGTCACTCACTCACAACCTATAAAATGTCTTATGAGGACACCCATCCTAACCACTACTCCATTCTAAGAACACTTAACCGTGGAGTTCTAAAAAGGTAAGCTCAATATAAAAAACTTTATCTTTTTTACATGAGTCATATCATTAACCATGTTATCATTTTAATATTATGAGGTGTTAAATCCCAGCCCTCCGCCATTTAGAGAATAATGTCCACATTGTGGATTCAACATTTTGACCCAGTTAGTGCCACCGCACTTCCTTCCATGTTTCTTATTTAATACCCCTATGAAATCTAGGCCCCTGTGACAGTATAAAGGCCCCATTTTTGAGGATATATATCAACCATAGTAGTCCCACCACACTTCTAGTTGTGCCACATTTTATTCCACAGTGAAAAATGGGCCTCATTAATAGCACACACCCACCCACCTTAGCATGTCCATTGGGTACTAGCCCCCAAGGCGCCACCATTTTCCCCACAAACATGTGGTCCCCTCCCTTAGATCATAAAATCCTCATTGTGGACCCTACATTACAACTTAGGAAGTTCCACTACACTTACCGATGGGTTCTTCCTCTTATACCATAGTGAAAAAAGGGCTTTGCTGACATGTGGTCCCATTCTAGGGGCCCACCCATGTGTTTTGTTACATCATCAGACCAAAGATTTTCCCCACTCTCACAAAACCTATAAAACAACCTAGGAAGCAACCCTTATAAACTACTACACCATGGAAATCACAATTAACTATGTTTTTATAATCAGGTAGGCTTCTAAAAAGTATGGTGAAACTTGTTTTCATAAGTCATATCATTTATCCTTTTAACTCGTTATCAATTTTTGGTGTTACATTGATCCACCCAACTTAGAGCACAATGAAGTCATTATGGACCCTAAATATCAACCCACGTAGTGAAACCACACTTTTAGATGGGTTCCTCCTCGAATACCACAGTGTAAATGAGGCCCCAAAAACAAAAGGTCCTATACATAGGCCCTACCAACATGCCCAAACAGATCATCAGACTAATGACTATCCCCACATTCTATCACATTTTCTTCAGGTGATATTGTTTCTCACTCACACACACCCGATGAAACATCGTAAGAGGTCACCCATCCCAACCTCTACTCTAAGCCACACACACCTAAATATGGAGTTATAATTAGGTTGGATCCTAAATAGGAATGTGTACCTTGTTAAAATGAGTCATATCATTTATTTTTTTGATACTTTAATATTTTGAGGTATCAAATTCCCCCCCCCCTAGGGTACATCATCCTTATTATGGATTCCACGACTCAAACCAATCTATTCCACCACACATTCGACATGGTTCCTTATTCAATAACACTATGAAAAATAGGTCCCACTAATAGAACGAACACCCCACCATAACATGTTCATCGGGACTTGGCCCGCTAAGTGCCACCAGTTCCCCCATATACATGGGGCCCCCTCCCATGGGCTCACACACATGCCCACATGGGTCATCAGACAAATGAATATCCCAATAGGCCAGCACTTATTCTTTCAGTATTCCTTTTACCCACTCACAAACACTCAAGGGAACATCATATGTGGTCACCCATCCTTAAAACTACTCCAATCCAAGAATTATTAACTTTGGAGTTCCAATTAGGTATGCTCCTATAAAAAAGATTCAAAATTTTAGATTATTTATATCATTTAGCCGTTTAAACCTTTATCATTCAGCATTCTTATATAATCTCTTTAATTGTAGAGATAAAATGTTACAGAATAAAACTACTCACAAGGATAATTTTCTTTGGGGGATTAGAAATTTGAAGAAGCTATATAGGAACCTGAGTATTTGACTAAACAAACATGTGAATTTATTTAAAAGTAATAGAATTTTAATAGATAAATTCAATTTAAGGTAGGTAAAATATGAAATACAAGTATTTTTTAAAATATATACTATCAAATAAATTAAATTTCTTTGATATCTTAGGACACATGTGAACCCAATCCAAAATAAACCATAATATAGTATATTGTTATAACATAATAATTAAATTGGATGGGTGAATAGAAATAACCAATTTTTGAAAATTACTTATAATTATGTTAGATTAATAAAATATATTTATAAAAAATTACTCAATTTTAGTATTCCTTATATGATTTAAAAATAAACTTTTTATTAAAATGTTATTATTACTTTTTATGAGAAAATAATACGATTAATTCTTGAAAATTTTAGTAAAAAATCTAAAAAATTTAAATTTATTTTTGGAATCAGTGTTTCAAAAATATCTTACATTATATTTTTTGAATTTCTTGAAATGTTTTATCTTTCAATGAATAGTGAATATATATATTTTTATTCAAAACTATCATTTTGTTTCTACCATTTATAAAGATACATTTTTTTAAAATTGTTTTAAAAGTAAAATTAGTTAATTTATATTATTAATAATTAATTTTTTGTTAATATAATTTTTTATGATGGATTTTTCATAAGAAATTATACTTATGAAAATATTTTTTTCTATAAAATTACATTTTCAGTCATTATGTAGGATTAATATTAAATTATATTCTAAAACTAAAATTAATTAAATATTAATAAATGAAATAATTATTTGGAATTATAATTTGTTGATTTTTAATGTGTCTACCTTCATATTTCATAATGAATAGGAAAAAATTTAAAAAAAATCACCAAGATTAAGGATAAAAAAAGTTTATTTGGGAGTATAAACAAATAGATAATGGTATGTTTTTCGATTAAACTTTTATAAATCCTTTTGTTTGAAAATTTTTCCATCTCAAAATCTCCCCCATTGAATATATATTCATATGGAAGCATTTAGATTCTGAATTAAATTATTATATATTAATCTTTTAATAAGATCTATGTTTTTCCTCTCCCCTATTTATAAATTAAAACACTTTATTTCTCTTATTTTCAAAAATTTGATCTATATATCTTGATAAAAATCTAACATATTATCATCTCAAATCACATATCATTAAAATATAGGTTTATTTATTCTTAAAATAAAATTCAAAGAGTTTGAAAGAAATGATCTAATGGATATCAATCGTAGGAGAGGTAATCATCCAATATGGCCTCTTCAATTTCTTTATTCTTCTACCTCCACTAAATATATGGCATTCATCATAAAATAATAAAATTTTTATCCTAAATATAGTAAATTATTATTATGATTCTGGAAATGTAAGACAACAACATTTTAATAATATGTATAATTTTTTTGATAGTGTTTATGACTTGAGAAAAAAATCTTATAGGAAATGATAATATATTAGACTTTGTGAAATATTTCCTTTTAAAATAAATTTAATCTCCTAGAAAGCCTACAAAACTAAAACCCTGATTAAAATGAAAAATAATATAGTAAACAAATATAACCAAGAAGTTAACATGGAAGTTATGAATTGTAACAACATAATTTGTAAAGTCATGATTATCTAGTGATTAAAAATAAAATAAGATTCAATTTAAAAAATGTTTTCACAAAAAGTGCATTCTTTTAGAAAGACGGTTTAGTCGTGCTTTGGGCACATAAATTAAAATTTAATTTAACAATATGAGATTAACTATTTGATAAAATTACATTTCTTTTTGAGATTATAATATCAAAATTATCTTTAATGTTAATTTTTGGTATTTTTAAAAAATGTATCATTTTTTATGAATAGTGAAAAATATTGAATTTTAATTGAAAACTGCATTCTCATTTAAGTAATTTATAAAGTTAATCTATATTTTACTTTTTTTAAAGAAAACTTTATTCAAATATATATTAGTAAGTCCAATTAGGTCATTTGAAACCTTTTTATATAGAATTGGATATAAAAACATTTCAATCTTTTGAACATTTTCTCTTTAAAATGGGTTTATCACCTTTTGTGGGGGATTAATTATAAAATAAAATTTTCCACTTTTGTGAATGAAATTTTGAAAAATGGATTCGACATTCTGAATAATAATAATTAATATTATATGATAAGTCTAACTTAATTTTTGACCACAATGAATGGTGAAAAATGTGGAAAATTAATTACGACAATTAAGGTAAAAATTTACTTACAGTGTCATTGATCTTAAAAGGTTAGGGTTAACAGGACATAAAAATAAAATAAAATATATTTTTCATAGAATATTTTGTCCCTATCATGTATAATTATATATAATACTCTATTTGGGATGATTTTTGGCTTTTGAAATAGGTGGGTACACTTTTGTATTTTTAGAAATTACAAGTGTGATGCTCACCAAACATATAAAAGGCTACCCCATATTTACTCTAATTCACACATTCACCAAATTTGTTTGTCTAAGAACTAAAAAATATACATTAAAAATTCACTCCCCTTTTCCTTTAAGCCTTGTTTTGTTAAAAAACCCAACATTGGATGGTTTTGGTGAAAACCAAAGGAGGTTACCTGATGAAAAGGTATCATTCTTCAATGAGTGATTTTATTTTATTTCTTCATCCACCTAGATGAATTATTATTTATAAATTATTATATAATATCATATGTATCTTCCATATACATGGAAAGTTTTATTTTATTTGATTTACCTACAACTATCACCACTCCCACTACTGGAAAACCAACCTATACCAACGGTTTGGAGAACCGTGGAGAAGTAAGCCGTTGCGGTAGGTCTATAACAACGGTTCTGGAAAAACCGTTGGTATAGACCTATACCAATAGTTTTTAAAACCGTTGGTATAGACCTATACCAACAGTTTTTAAAACCTTTGGTACAAGTAATATGAAATACATATACCAACGGTTATAAAACCGTTGGTATATGTATTTCAAAAAAAAAACCATTCGGTGGGATTTGATCCCAGGAACCCCGTTTATAATTGAACGACTTAACCACTAACCTAACATGACTTTTGTAAACATAATTTCATAAATATATATATGTATTATCATGATTATTTAAAATTTTGATTTATATAATGTTCTCGGGTAGTAGATCTGGAAAAAAATCAAAGGCACCTATCCCAACCGTTTTGAGAACCGTTGGGATAGGTGGCTTTGATTTCGGGTGAATGATGGTTTTGGGGACACCCTTTCCCAATGGTTTGGGCAAACCGTTGGGAAAGAGGATCAAAACACACCCTTTCCCAACGGTTTGGAGAAACTGTTGGGAAAGGGTGTGTCTTTCCCAACAGTTTTCCCAAACCGTTGGGAAAGATGCCTCAAAACACACCCTTTCCCAACGGTTTGGCCAAACTGTTGGGAAAGGGTGTGTCTTTCCCAACGGTTTTCCCAAACCGTTGGGAAAAGTGGGGAAATCCATGGATTTCCCAACGGTTTGGCCAAACCGTTGGGAAAAGGTACCTATACCAACGGTTTTTACAAACTGTTGGTATAGAAGTGTTGGGAAAGGTCCAATTTCTAGTAGTGCCCATAAAATGGGTTATAAAATCATCATTCATGTGAACTGTGGACTACTACCTCATTAACAAATGTAAGTTGTTTTTCCATTACTACCTCACAAAGTAGAGTATGGTGATGAATATAAAGTATATGTATGATATTTTTAAAATTATTTTACCTCTTTAGTCAATATATCAAATATACCAGTTTTAAATTTCATTTTATTAGGAATACGATAACTCTCCTCTTGTGTATGACAGACTATCGCCTTCCAAAGCGATGTGGATCATCTTTCACTAATACAATTCATGTTAGTTAGTAATGATAAATTTAATGATTAAATTTGATTTAAATGAAATAATTTTTTAGTCATGAAATATTTACCACTATGAAAATCTAGTATATCATTTTATTTTTTACACTGAAAATGGATAACAACATTCGTATACGTGAATGTTATCATTTTCATGAAATGATCTGACTCTTATTCATCACCAAACCACATATATTATATATAAATGTATTTAAATAAAATGTATGGTATAAATGATATAATTATTATTTTATAAATATAAAATATTACTTAACATATTTCTATAATGGTCATTGAAAAATGGCAATGTTACTCATACATAGGTATGACTTATTGTCTTCCGGATTGTAATACGGTTCATTTTTCATGGAAATCATTAATAGTAGGTTTTAAAAATATTATTTATGTATAAATATATTAATTATATCATGAATGTTAATATTTAGATCATATAAGTATATATAATGTACAACAACTGGATCCTTCATGAAAAATAAAGCATGAGAAAACAAGATAATTAACACCGGAAACAATGAGAATGATGAAATATTATTATTAAACTGGTTATAAGATGTTTTTAAAGGATCATATTTGATATTAAAAATTTTAATAGGGTTCTATATTATGTTAATAACTTGATTAAAAACACTATATATGATTTTAATGTTTGTTTAACAAAAAGGATGCGTAAGGTAATATTTTCTCATCTCACTTTTAATTCCACAAGACATACGCCATATTCACCACTTATTTTACTTTTATGGTGTATAAACTAGAAAGTTTGTATATTATATAATTAATTAATTTATATTCATCATATTTAATTTTTAATTTAATATATTCTCTTTCACGGGGTACATGACTAAAATGTTACGAAAGATGTAAGGGTTTATATTATAATCTCATCATTATTCTAGATTGTTTTTGTTTAAGTATCCCATGGAGGAATTATTCAATATTTAACTCTCAAAATAATTCAGTTTTCTTATACTCTAGGTATTAACGATCTCTTTCACGAAATATTACCATTTTCACACTTTTTTACATAAAACAATTTGGAAAATATTTAACTCTAAAAATAATTCAATTTTCTTAGAAATTCATGCCGTGTACCCACAAAGACACAATTTGTAGTCATGTCGGCACATGAAAAGTGCCACACTGGCGGGAAGCCACCAGAGGAACAGTTCAAAAAATGGTAAGTACACACCGTGTTCTGGGAAGTACACACCGTGTACTTTGTTTTTTTCGCTTAAAATGGGCAGTAGCCAACACTATTCATAGGGAAGGCTTAGAATGGGAAGAGGGAGCTTGGGAGAGGAGGCCGAAGCTTTGGAGATCCGTCGATCGCGAACCGGGAATCCGATTCTGCCTCCGTCGATCTCATTGGAACCACACGAGTAAGAGATTCCTTCTCCTGGTGAGTCTCCTGCCAATTATTCCTAAAATGGATGTTATTTTTGTTTAAGAGAGAATTATTTTACCTCAAATCTACCTCGTTATAGGACGATTTGTGGAAAGTCATTCGAGTATACTGATCAGGGGCGTTTAAGGTTGGTGGCTCGGTGTTTATTTTCCAACTATCATGCGTTTTTGTGTGTTTTTGAGCTACGAACCCATATTTGGGGTGTCGTGTGGCTGATGTCGTGGCTATTTTAAATACTTATAATTGTATAGGTAATTGAATGTGATATAAAAATGCTGTTTGGGATCGCTGCTTTGATCCAGGACCACCCCAGGGGTGCGTTCCTCTGTTTAGCAGTTTGGCCGGGATACCCGAGGGTATGCCATGTTAATATTATGCATTTATTTTTCCTTGAGAGGAATTTAATGTCAATGTTTATTATATGTTGGGCATGGACCGGTTGCTTCAGCCCGAGGGCGTTGTTTTACTTAGACCGATGGAGTTGTTTTACTTAGCCCGAGGGAATTTGTTATCTTAGCCTGAGGGAAACTTCTTCCGAGACTGAGGGAAATAGACTCTATGCCTGAGGGTGACACTACCTATGCCTGAGGGAAAAATCAGTTATGCCTCTGTGAAATTACCTGCGAGTTGGATTCTGATTACCTAAGAGTAAGGTCTTGAGTTTCTGAGGACACTGACTGTTACTTAGATATTCACTATGGTGTTTTCTTATATTAAATGTATTAAATGATTAATTAAATGGAAATATAACTGGTAAGTTAGTTACTTTGGAGTACTTCTTAGTTTATTGTGTTTACTTTTTCACACAATTGTTGCATGTTGTCACACAGTTGGGCATGAGCCTTTGGTGGGTGCTTACTGAGATATATTTATCATAACCTGTTTGGGTCATGCTTTTCGGACCAAAAAGATTACATTTCTATAGGTTTAGATAAGGGAAAGGGTCCTTATACAGGTACTTGATTGCTGTTGAGGTGTAGGGGAGCATGGGACCGAGCATTGGCTCGTGATGCCGCTGGCTATTCTGTTTTGCTTTTCTGTACTTGTACTCTATATTGTATTGTACTGCTATGTAACATGTTCTGGGTATTTTCTTAGAATTGGAGACAGTTTGCATCATATCTATATATCTGGTTTGTTATATCTACTACAGTTGTTTATTTCAGTTGTGTATCATTTACTACTTCCGCTGTTGCTGTATTTAATATTTCATTCCACTGCGCTACACTTTGATAAATTAGGGCATAGTTTCCCCACTATCAGACCTGGGCCCTCGCTGCTAGTTGAAAGCCTATGGAATTTGGGGGAATGCGCTTGAGGTCATGTGGTGAACCGGATTTGGGGCACCCGTTGAGTGGCACCCAGAACTGGGACGTTACAAAGTGGTATCAGAGGGTTTCTTTTCTTTGACTTACTATTTGGAGCCTTAGTCAGGGATAATATGGGAATGATACTTGATAATAAGCTATTCCTGGGCATAGCTAACCCGTGTACAGGGAAAATCCAATTTTCCTCGTATTGAAATTTTTCTGATTTTGCAGTTTATAGTTGATATGATTTCACCATTGGGTGACACACTTGTATTGTGCTGTTTATATTTTATCCTTGGGTTATATTTAGTTGCAACCTGATGAGATGAGGGTATTCCATCTCATGCATCATTTATGCAAATGCTAGAAATCACATGCCATGCATAGTTTCCATGCCATGTAGGTGCATTATAAATTGCATGTTGTTGTGCTAGAAAAGCATGCTGTTGTGATAGATACATGATAAATACCTGCTTTGTGATATGGTATTTTCTAGTATGAGCCAGTTTATAGAATGGACGCCAAGCTTTGGTTTTTGGGGAGTATGGACCCCCATTTATCATAATTTGGCGGATCATTGGCTGTTTATTTTTTTATAACACAAATAAGATGTCAAACTTTGATTCATGGGGAGTATGGACCCTCACAGATCAGAATTTGGCACTTAGGTGTTGTTTTTCAGTATTTTCTAGGCTTCGAAGTTGTTTCTGAGGTATAATATTTGGAAATCCCTGTATACACGTCGTGTAGTGCTTTACAAACGTCGTGTGTGTTCATCTGTTCGAAAAAATAGACTTTTTGAGTACAGGCCGTGTACCCTGAGTACACGCCGTGTAGTCTCTTCCTGTGTCTCAAACCCAGTGGGCGGCGACACGGGGAAGGGATGAGCTTCGGGAGAACACGCTGTGTACCTTCTGTACACATCGTGTAGTGTTGACCTAGTGTCCGCCATGTAACTAACAACACGAGCGGAGGAAAACTTAAGACATACATGTCGTGTCCACTGTGGAACATTTCGTGTAGTCTGACCTGGGATTCAGCCCTGTAACTAACAAACACGGGTCGATGAAATCCTTTCGTGTACACGCCGTGTGTATATATAACACGCCGTGTAGGTTGAACCATGTATACGACCGTGTAACTAACAACACGGGTCGGCGAAGCTCGTCTAGTATAGGCCGTGTACCTGTGGGACATGCCGTGTAGTCTTGTTCGAAGATAGACCGTGTGGAGGTAGCCAAGTGGCTGGGAAACAGGGTGGTGTACACACCGTGTGTGGGTGTAACATTCCATGTAGTGTCAAGCCGAGTAGTCAGCCGTGTCACAAGAGACATGGGATGTTGGGAATAACACCATACACACCGTGTAGATGATATACATGTTGTGTAGTTTTGTTCAAATGGGAGCCGTGTGGCCCAGCCGTGTAGAAGGACCCGGGTAGGGAAGGGAAGTCAAGTACACGTCGTGTAGTCATTATTCACGCCGTGTAGTATTGTTTTGCGAATGAGGAAATTAACTCTTCCTCTTGTTCCCTCTGTGGTTCCTTTGTTTTCAGTCATGTTACTCTTGAATCTAAGGCATGTTTTTTTAGAGTCATGCCACCTAGACGACCATGCGTTGTTCGCCAGGAGAGCGGAAACGAGTATACTCTAGAGATGCTGGGCCATGGGTGGATCCTCCCGCATAGCCAGATGTGATGCCAGCTGTTATACCAGACACAGGTGCGGAGGCGCAGTTCTGTGAAGGCTTTATGAGGTTCATGCAGACCTTTCAGGGAGCACCGCAAGCTGCCACTTCTATGGCTGAGCTGACTCGTATCTTCCAGCAGCAGCATCCGCCTAAATTTCTAGGGGATGACAGACCACAGGTTGCGGAGTCTTGGCTATGATCAATGCAGACTATTTTCGAGCTTCGGAAGATGCCTACAGGGCGGATGGTCGAGCTCGTGACTTATATGCTGCGTGATTCCGCCAAGAGGTGGTGGGATGTTACCACCCAGTCAGAAAATCATAGAGAAATGGCGTGGGAATATTTTCAAGAAGTATTATATGACTTCTTCTTCCCAGAGATGTTGAGGGAAGATAGAGCTCGAGAGTTCATGAATCTGGAGTAGGGCGCTCTGTCAGTGATGGACTATTCTGCTCATTTCACTGAGCTTTAGCATTTTGCACCCGTTCTGGTGTGCGATGAGATTATGAGAGCCAGACGCATTAAGGATGGTCTTCATGATGACATCCGGGAACTGGTAAATGTTTTCAGGTTGCCTTCAGTACATGCTATTGTGAACCAGACGCTATTTACAGAGAGGAACCTATGGGGAGCTAGTGGTGTGGGCCAGGGTGGTTCAACACCAGTTTCTGTTACTATTTCTACTGGGAAGAGGAAGAGACAGATGGACTAATCTCAAGGTGGCAATACCAGTTAGAAGAATGCTTTAAGTTGTCTGGTCAGGTGCTACCAGTGTGGTAAAGAGGGATACAAGAGACCACAGTGCCCACGTGATCCAGTGGAGTGTCGAGCTTGTGGAATGTTGGGTCATCTACAACGCTTTTACAGGGCGTTTCCACCGATGGCTAGTGAGAGGGGTTATGTGCAGACTCCGCATGCAGGAACAGGACCGGTGTATTTTTACCAGTCAGGGAACTGAAATACGTCAGGGCGTGCAGGAAGAGATGGTGGTCATGGATGGGGTAGCCAGACACTAGGATCTCAGATGCAGCAGGGCGGGATAGCTCAGTGTAGTCAGGATATGTCATAGGGCCGTGACACTGGGCATACATATGCAGTGCAACAGACCCAGCAGGAGCAGGATCCTGAACCTTCTACAGTCAGAGGTACTATTCTAGTAGCTTCTGTTTTGTCTTCAGTACCTTTTGATATGGGTGATGCGCATAGTTTTATATCTGTACCCTTAGTGGAGATCCTTGGGCTATGTGTTTCTACTTCTTCTCATATGATGACTCTAGACACTCTGTTGGGGACTAGAACGACTGGTGTGTGTCAGTGCAAGGAGTGAACCCTTGAGGTTGGTGGGTGTCACTTCCTTTGGTACTTCTATGTCTTAGAGATGACAGCTTATGACGTCATACTTGGGATGGACTGGGTGGTTCCATTTCAAGAATTTGTAGACTGCTATCATCATAGGGTGCGTTTCACGTCACCAGAGGGCGTAAAGTTTCTATACAAGGTTGAATGGGATGTTCAAGCTAGTCGAGCTGGACCAGAGCATCATGGGTGAGGTGGATTCACGACCTAGATTGCGAGTTTATATCTGCATGATCAGAGTAATTGTCTGATGGATTTCCCTCCAGTGGTTGATCGTTTCAGGGATGTATTCCCAGATGACTTTTTAGGTCTACCTCTAGAGCAAGAGGTGGATTTCACTATTCAGCTTGTTACAGGAGCAACACCGATGTCCATTCCTCCTAATAGGATGGCTACACCCGAGTTACAGGAGCTCAAGATGCAATTAGAGGAGTTATGGTCAAAATGTTTTATCCGACCCAATACTTCTTCTTGGGGTTCTCCAGTCCTTTTTGCAAAGAAGGTGGATGGTACTCTCAGACTCTGTGTGGATTATCGTAAGCTGAACTAGTTGATGGTTAAGAACCGATATCCTTTACCGAGGATCGATGATCTTTTTGATCAACTTCATGGAGAAAAAGTGTTATCGAAGATTGAATTGAGATCAGGATATCATCTGTTTCATGTTGGACCATCTGATATACCTCTCACAGCTTTTAGGAGCAGTTATGGTCTATACAAATATATGGTTATGTCGTTCGGACTCCTGAACATGCCAACATTTTTCATATCTCTGATGAATCGTGTGTTCCACCCCTATCTGGATTCTTTTGTGGTAGTATTCCGGGATGATATCTTGGTGTAATCTCACACTCGACACGACCATGCCACCCATCTTGAGATCATATTGAGTACACTGAGAGAGCATCGGCTATATGCTAATATCTAAAAGTTCCACTTTTTGGTGGATCATATTCACTTCCTGGGTCATATCATCTCAGAGGCAGGAGTTGCAGTAGACCCAGGGAAGGTGAGATCATTAGATTCCTGGGAGTAGCCTAAGAACGTGTTTGAGATATGGAGTTTCTTAGGGATGGATGGTTACTACAGACGTTTCATCCGGGACTCCTCCCACATAGAAGAGCCATTGACGGGTTTGACTAAGAAGGGTGTGAATTTCCTTTGGACGGAAGCTTGTGAGACAGCCTTTTAGGAGCTAAATGGAAATTTTAAATCAGCACCAATCTTGATACTCCCAGAGTTGGGGAAGAGCTATACAGTTTACTGTGATGCACTAGGTATTGGTCTAGGAGCTGTGTTGATGCAGGGTGATCGAGTAGTTGCGTACGGGTCTTGGTAGTTGAGGCCACATGATAGGAATTTCCTAATGTATGATCTCAAGTTGGCTGTAGTTGTAATACTTCGCGCTATTGGAGGCATTATCTATTGGGAGAACGTTTTGTGGTTTTCACCAACCACAAAATTCTCAAGTATATCTTTACTCAGTGTGACTTGAATATGTGGGAGCGAAGGTGGGTCGAATACCTATAGTCCTTTGATTTTGTTCTTTCCTATAAAACAGGAAAGGGTAATGCAGTAGCTGATGCATTGAGTCGGAAGACTCAGATACAGGATGTGTAGGAGGCCAGTGATGAGTGGAAGCTCATGGCATTGTTCTCTGAGATGCATTTGGAGGTGCATGATAGTCAGGGACAGACTTATCTTTCCTCTTTAGTTGTGACTTCTACCCTCCTGGATAGAGTGAGGATGAGACAACTATCTGATTCAGAAGTCCTACTTCTACGGGAGTCAGTGGCAAGTGAGGACCCTCCTCCTGGGTGGACGATAGGTGATTATGAGGTTTTGTGTTTCCATGGAAGAGTATGGGTTCCGGTGGATATATGCGAGGAGATGATGCAGGAGTTTCATGCTTCATCTTGGGCAGTTCATCCCGGGGTTACCAAGATGTACCATGACTTGAGATGTCAGTACTGGTGGCCAGGTATGAAGAGAGATGTAGCTGGTTTGGTTATGAGGTGTTCCACCTGTCAGCAGGTGAAGGCGGAGCATCAGAGGCCAGCCAGACTGTTACAACAGTTACCCATCCCAGAGTGGAAATGGGATGATGTCGTGATGGACTTCGTGACTGGGTTACCGAGGTCACATCGAGGAAATGATGCCTTGTGGGTTGTTGTGGACAGACTCACGAAGGTATCTCACTTTTTTCCGATCAAAGAGACCTTCGATGTTGACGAGCTCAGAAGGTTGTATATCCAAGAGATCGTACGTCTTCATGGGGTTCCTCATTCTATTGTTTCAGATAGGGATGCCTGTTTTATGTCTCGTTTCTGGCAGAGTTTACAGAGGGCACTGGGTACACAGGTACTTCTGATCCCAGCTTACCACCCTCATACCGATGGCCAGTCAGAGCGTACGATACAGGTGCATGAGGACATGATGCGAGCATGTGTGCTAGACTTTGGGGGCTCTTGGGAGAAGCGCATACCCCTAGTCGAGTTTTCCTATAATAATAGTTTTCAGGAGACTATTGAGATGGAACCATAAGAGGCTTTATATGGTAGGCCCTGCTGATCACCCTTGTGCTGGTTAGAGGAAGGTGAGGCAGCTTTACTGGGACCACGTCTCGTGCGGGAGACTTCTGAGCAGATCCAGTTGATTCAGAATCAGATGGATACTGCACAGCCTCGTCAGATTTCTTTTGCAGATCACCATAGACGACCTTTAGAGTTCATGGTCGGGGATCAGGTTTTCTTGCGTGTTTCTCCATGGTTGGGACATAGGCAGATCAGGAGATAGGGTAAACTTTCACTGAGGTATGTGGGGCCATTTAAGATTCTGGAGAGAGTCGGGCCAATTTCTTATCGGTTGCAGTTACCTCAGAGGTACCGGGCCATGCACGACGTCTTCCATGTATCTTAGTTGTGCCGCTATCATTTAGACCCATATCACATCTTTCAGCCCGAGGAGGTTGAGCTTCATGTAGATGCATCCTTCGAGGAGCATCCGATTCGTATCGTTTATAGAAGCATGAAGGTTCTCTGAGGCCAGTCAGTTTCTCTCGTACAGGTTCTATGGTAGTATGGCCTAATGAAGGATGAAACCTGGGAGCGGGAGACCGATGTACGTTCTCAGTGTCTAGGTTTATTCTCAGCTTTATCTTCGCTACCCTTGGAAGGGAAATTCGGGGATGAATTGCTTTAAGGTGGGAAGTTTTTAAGAACCCGGTTCTTACTTTTGAGGTACGACTTTCTTTTTTCTCTTTTCCTTAAGTTTTTTTGAGAAAATATGGAAAATGGGGGAAAAAATCCCAAATTTTGGAAGTACACGCCGTGTAAATTTCCACACTTCGTGTACTTTTGGTCACGTGGGATGAGTACACGGGGCGTGTGGCCATGTCAGCGATGAAGGGTGTAGGAACTGACTACATGCCGTGTAGTGGTCCCTTACACGCCGTGTAGTTAGTCGGCAGACGAATAGTAAGGCGGTGGATAGCTGTGCGATGGAACACATCGTGTACCCACGAAGACACGTTGTGTAGTCATGTCAGTAGGTGAACAGTGCCACTCTGGCGGGAAGCCGCCAGAGGAACAATTAAAAAAATGGGAAGTACACACCGTGTACTCGGACGTACATGCCGTGTACTTTGTTTTTTTAGCTTAAAAGGTGTAGTAGCCTCCCCCGTTCATAGGGAAGGCCTAGAACGGGAAGAGGGAGCTTGGGAGAGGAGGCTAAAGCTTTGGAGATCCATAAATCATGAATAGGGAATCCGATTCCGCCTCCGTCGATCTCGTCGGAAACGCATGGGTAAGAGCTTCCTTCTCCTAGTGTTTCTCTTGCCAATTCTTACTCAAATGGAAGTTATTTGTGTTTAAGAGAGAATTATTTTACCTCAGATATACCTTGTTCTAGGACGATTTGTGGAACGTCGTTCGAGTATACTGATCAGGGGCGTTTAAGTTAGGTGGCTTGGTGTTTATTTTCCAACTGTCATGCGTTTTTATGTGTTTTTGAGCTACAAACCCATATTTGGTGTGTTGTGTGGCTGAGGTTGTGGCTATTTTAAATACCTAGAATTGTATAAGTAACTGAATGTGAAATAAAAATGCTGTTTGGGATCGCTTCTTGGATCTAGGAGCACCCAGGGGTGCATTCTTCTGTTTATCCATTTGGCCGGGATACTCGAGGGTATGCCATGTTAATATTATGAATTTCTTTTTTCCTTGAGAGGAATTGAATGTGAATATTTATTATATGTTGGGCATGGCCCCGTTGCTTTATCCTGAGGGCATTATTTTACTTATCCTGAGGGCAGTTGTTATCTTAGCCTGATGGAAACTTCTTACGTGCCTGAGGGCAATCGACTGTGTGCCTTAGGGCGAAACTACCTACGCCTGAGGAAGAAATCTGTTATTCCTGTGGGTAATTATCTGCGGGTTGGATTCTGATTACCTGAGGGTAAGGGCTTGAGTGTCTGAGGACACTGACTGTTATTTAGAAATTCACTGTTGTGTTTTCTTATATTAAATGGATTAAATGATTAATTAAATGGCAATATAACTGGTAAGTTAGTTACTTTTGAGTACTGCTTATTTTATTGCATTTACTTTTGCACAATGTTGTTGCATGTTGTAACACAGTTGGGCACGAGCCTTTGGTGGGTGCTTACTGAGATTTATTTCTCACACCCTATTTAGGTCATGCTTTTCGGCCCAAACAGATTATGTTTCTGCAGGTGTAGATAAGGGCAAGAGTCTTTATACAGGTACTTGATTGTTGTTGAGGTGTAGGGGATCATGGGATAGGGTTAGGCTCACGATGCAGCTGGTTATTCTATTTTTCTTTTCTATACTTGTACTCTGTATTGTATTGTACTACTATGTAACATGTTCTATATGTTTTCATATAATTAGAGACAGGTTGAATCATATCTATATATATGGTTGGTTATATCTACTACAGTTTTTTATTTTAGTTGTGTATGGTTTACTGATTCCACTGTTGCTGTATTTTATATTTCATTCCACTATGATACACTTTGAAAAATGAGGGCATAGTTTCCCCACTATCAGACCTAGGCCCTCGCTGCTAGTCGACAGCCTCTAGCATTTGGGGAAATGCACTTGAGGTCATGTGGCGAACCAGGTTCGGGGAACCCGTTGAGTGGCACCTGGAACCGCGACGTTACAAAGTATCCCATGGAGGAATTATTCAATATTTAACTCTCAAAATAATTCAATTTTCTTATAATCTAGGTATTCATGATCTCTTTCACTAAATATTACCATTTTCACATTTTTTTACTTAAAACAATTTGGAAAATATTTTTAGGAAAATTTGGATATATTTCTCTCCTCAATTGGAAATCTGTTTTCATCAAAACACATGTTTTATAAAATTAGTTTAAAACATGTTTTTAACATTTTAACAATGATTTATTTAGAATAATTTAATCCACTATTAGTTTTTACAAAAAAAGCAATAAAATATTCTTTTCATTTTCAAAATAATGATTTTTTGGATTTTAGTAAAAATGTTAAAGGAATATTTTTATAAGATACCGTACATGTAATGATTTTCCTTAAATTGTGACCCATCGATGTTTTAAAGCTTATTTTAACTGTCATTTTCTATTATTATTTTTAAATGTTTTCTAGAAATTTATTTTTATATTATTATTTTCAATATGAAAATGAAATTTTCTTAAATGATTATCTTTAAAGATATTTTTTTGGCATTTCTATTCATAAATAACACCAAATATTGAATGTAATTATTATAAAGTTGGGATATACTATATTCATATCATCTTATTATTTCGATGGATGATTTATGATGAGTTTAATTGAGGACATACAATATTATTTTCTGTCACTATTTTACCTAGAATAGATTATGTTTATGTTTTTTGATTAGGGTATGTATTTACATTTCATATGATATTTAAATATGAATGTTTGTATTGATTATTTTTCAACCCTTTCATAATATAAATACATTGTACTTTTTATGTTATAGGAGGGGCTTGTTATATCCCCTAAATGTATCGATAGGTCTATTGAGACAAACTGGATATGTTTTTAGATTAATCCTTACCCATTTATATAAATTTATTAGCACAAGCCTTGATGGTATTAGTGTCTTGGAATACACCTTGATGATATTATGTGTCTTGGAACTATACTTGATGGTATGATTTAGATTTTCATAATTATTCATTCTATCATTATGAAATCAGTTATTGGTATTCCATGTGATTATTTGATATGTTAAAATATCCATGTTCATATTTCATGATCTTGTGATTTTTTACATTGCATAATTTGATCATATTTTATTCCATAATTCTTATGATCAAGTTATTTATTAAGTGAAATTTGTTTTAGATATTTACCATTCCATATTTATAATGAATTATTTATTTATATCTCTTATTATAAACTTACCCTTAGCGAGAATCTAATCTCACCCCTTTCTTTTGCACAATTTTCCACATGATACCATGAATTAATTTGTGATTGGTATGAAGGGATATGATAAGGGGAATAATGTAATTCCAAATGAAAAATCATTGTGTATTTTTTGTTTTTGAAATATAATTTGAATTAAAATTATGTATCTAGTTTTCAAGACTTTTAAACCATTTGGAACTTTAGAATATGATTCCTTATATCTTATCCTAATGTAATAATGTAGATGTTAGCTCCAATATACTGTGGTTAGGGGATCTGCGGTTGGTATTAGAAATATTTTCTTAGAAACCATAAGATAATTATTTATAAAAACATAGATTAGATAACATAACCTTATGATAAACATTGAGGATATGTATAGAATAAAATTATATTAATTTAGTATGGAAGAGAGTATGACCTTTTTCCTAGAAATAATATCCATATCTGGGTATAATAAGTGGATCTAGTTATGAAACCGATGTATGAAGGGGAAATACTTCCAAAAGGCACATTGGGATTGACCTGAACATCACTTGAGTCACAACAATGACCCTTAATGTGCACCCCGTTTAACACTACATAGAGATATCCATATGAAATTCACATTTTCATTACAGACTATTAGGAATTTTTAGATCATTACATTTTGAAACATAATGTATAATCCAAAATCTAGTAAAACAAAAAACATAATTTAAAAAGGGATGATCCCCCTTGCTTTGTGCGAGCACTATAATCTTAATGTGGAGGAGCTTGAGTCAGACACATCGGTTTCTATCCAGTGGCTTCAAGGAAGGGTTGTTCCCCTTTGGGACCTTTGCTATCTAGTTCGTCATTGTAGAAGTAAAATCAGACAGGGCACGTCTCTCAAGCATATATGGTGTGAAGGAAATCATGCAGCTGACCACTTAGATCAAGAGGGAAGATTCAATAATTAGTATATTGTTTATAGTTGTGTTGGATCCGTACCCAAGAGTTGCAACCAGATTATTCTGGGTGGTGCGCTTGGTCTGCATCACTTTAGACCTCTGTAGTCCCTTGCGTACTTCCCCCCCGTCTTTGGGATTTTTTTCTCCTTTTCTAATAAAACAAATTAAATTTTATTCGTTGTATAAAAAATGATCTTAATGGAAGGAATGTGAACTGTATGAATGAAAATAATCTAAATAAGGATTTCCCACATGGTAATTATAATGAAGGTAGAGATTTATATAGGTCTAGAAATGTCCAAATTATAACCATATTGGTGTAGCTAAATTAGGTTTTGAGTAGTTAGAATTATTGTATAGGGAAATGTACTCATCTATTAGGTGGTGTGACAATGTATGACCACTTAATGAGTCAGAAACCTACATCATTAAATGGGACTACAAATCCATTACTATATAAACAAGTAGATAACTTTCTTAGAGAATTTATTTCCCACATTGGGAAGTAGTGATAGGGAGAATGTTGTTGTGGGAATTTATCATCTATTAGTATATTCAGGTCAATGGTTATCATTGATTCAAAAAAATAAAGATGATGAGGAAAGAACAATCATATATTGGATAGATTTCAAGAAAATATTCACCGAAAAATATATTTATCAGGTAAAATGAGTTGATATGGAAAGACAGTTCTTGAATCTATGGTATAAAGAAGAGTAAATTGGTTCTATATATGAAGGAAACTTTACAAGGTTTTGGAGACATTATTCCTACCACATACATAATCCAAAGAGAAATATTGAAAATTTCACTGATGGGATTAATCCTATCTTCCAAAGGGAACTAGTCTCCCAAAATTTCTCATTATATGAGGAAATTTTATCATGTTTTATTAATATTGGGAAATAATTATCCATGCCTTATAGATTTGAAGGGAAGCAGAAGAATAAGAACATGTCAGAGAAAAATATATCAAGGGAAGAAGAGAAATGTGGATCTTACAATATTTGATACTTGTGGATGGAAACACCTTTGTACAATCATTAAAGGAAAATAATTTTTTTGAATTGGTGTATAAAAATGCCACTATGACCATGATTTCAAGGGATTGAGAAAATTTACCAATCTGAAATGCTTCAACTGTAAGGAAATATGTCACTACAAAAAATGAATCCCCCATGTGTCAAGGGAAAATACCTCAAAAGGAGGTAAAGGGCTATGGTCATGCGTATATTATTAATACAGATGAAGTGAAATTATTATTATGCTTATATATTTAGATCCAATAAATATGTTGTAAAAGTATTTAATTATTGAAATTATAAAAAATTATTATTACTTTACAGTAATAAATTTTCAAAGACGATTTGAAATCATATGTTGAGAAGTATCGATGAACAAAAAAAATGATTCAGATATAAGTTGAAATTATTATAAAATATATGATTTATGGAAAGGTAACACTTAATATTTTTCTGAAGTTCAGGTAATGATTTATTTTAAGAGGTGGTTGATATGGATTATGTAAATTGGATAGTATGATTACCTTGGAACTGATTAATGATTTGTTCAAAATGTGGATTATTTTATCATTAATGGAGTTAAAAACTTTAGATTTAAGGAATATATACATTAATCTTTTTTATACTTAACGAAAAATGAAGAATTATTTTTTCAAATAAGGTTTTATGGTAGTTCATGTTATTACCAATTTCATGAGAATACATGATGAAGGTATTCAAATGTTTGGCATGTGATGATTAAGAGATAATTAATGTTTTTTGAGGGATTAATGATAAGTAAGTTTTTGAAATTCAGTGAATTTATCTCCAATGTAATTGATCTTAATATTTTGGAAGCATCATAAGTTTAACTACTTATGAAATAGTTTAAGTGGAAATTTGGACTTGTTTTTAGTGATTAATTTGTAACTTCACCGTGTGCATTTTTATTGGATAACCCGTAAAATAATTTTTTTTTAAAAACTAGATATCAAAGGAATAAATCATCATTATATTATAGAGCTTAAGATACATTAAAATATAATTGTAGTAATTAATCCATAAAATAATATTTTTAAATTTTACTTCTTAGAGTAAACAATGAATTTGAAAACTAACAAAAAACAACAAATAGATTAAATATGGATTTTGAAATAAAAATGAATCAAGTAATTATATTTCCTTATGATCATAGACATTAAAATAATTCATCCAACTTTGGAAAATGATATTAAAACAAAAACATTATCCTATTACCTTTATATTTGATGAATCAAATGGTCTTTTAAATCATGAAAGATTTATGGTTTTTAGGCCGATAACTGTTTTTGGGCATTCACTTTCTTTTGATCAATTGCCTCTATCACTCTCTATAATTATTTATGATTTCATTCCATATACATTTTTTATTTCACACTTATGTTATCATACTTCAAAACCTAGTTATGTTTTTTTCCAAGTACACTTTTTAATATTTTTATCTCTTATTAAAAGGACATTTTCCTAACCCTTTTACAATGTGGGTTTTTAAAAAATTGTTTTTCCAAATTTTAAAACCTTCATAGTTGAGATCAAGTTTAAATTGGGAAGAAACAATTTATTTATGGATTGGAAAATTTTACACCCTAATATTTTAAAAGAACAACCTTTTATATAGAATTTATGACACAAAAAACCAAGGAAATGGGAAAATATTAAACCTCTGTCATTACAAAATATTTCTATTTTAATACAAATTAAATCCCTTTGATTGCATTCAAAACACAAAACCAAAGTAGAAATGATCCATAATATAGAATACAACTATAATATAGAGAACAAGTTGGAGGGTATGAATAGTACTAAATAAATTATTAAAATAATCTTTATCTATTTTTTTTGAAATAAAATAACAATGATTTAAATGGAAAAGAAATGATTTCAGAAAAACTGTATACCTTCCAAAGCACAGTTTAGTCATGCTTTGCATACATAATTTAAAATTAATTTTACCACTTTTAAAAAATTCAATGATAATATAAAAATAATTTTTGAAATTATATTATTAAAATTATGTTTGGTGATTTTATTTCTCATTTTTATGAAATGTTTTATTTTTCAATGAATAGTTAAAAATAATGATTTTTTTTGAAAAATGAGATTTGTTTAAATAATTTATAAAGATAAATTATATTTTAAATTAATTTTAATGTAAAATAAAGTAAAATATATATAAATTAATAATATTTATGCTATTATATTCATTTTAATATTTAATTTTGATATAAAAACTCTGCATCCTTTTGAACATTTTCTATTTAAAACTGGTTTTCTCATCATCTACGCACAATTAATATTAAATTAAAAGATTATGATTCGGTGAATGCAAATTTTAAAATTTGTTATATATTTGAGATGAGAATAATTTAAATTATCTAACGAGATAAAACTTATTTTTGAAAATTATGAATTGTGAAAATACCAAAAAATTTAATCCGCGTAGTGAAGGTAAAAATTGGTTTACTAGGGGGGATAAACTAAATAGAAAAGGGATAAATTGACATAAGAAATTGTTTGAAATATTTTTTCCCATATTTTGACACTTAAAAGTATTATTATTTATAATACTCAATTTTTCACCATTTTGAATTTATAATACATGAGGACACTTTCTTGCTTTCCTATAATTACTAGTGTGTCACTCACCTCAAATGAAAAATGCCACATCCTCTCTACAATTTTTCACTCCTTCACACAATTTTTTTATAAAATTCTAGAAAAAATAACTTCCAAAATCAAAACCCCTCTCCTAGAAGACTTTTTTTGGGAATAAATCTATCATTGGAAGTCTTTGATGAAAACCTAATGGGGTTACCTGATGAAGAGGATACATTTTTCAATGAGCATTTTGATTTTTTCACCATCCAATTACATTAATTATTATTAATTCCTAATGAAATAAAAACCTTATTATGTTCCATACACATAGATATTTACATGTTAATTTAATGACCAACACCATCCCCATTTTCATCAAATGGGTTATGAAATCCTCATTCCTATATATGGAGGACTACCGCCTCATGAACCGATTTTATTCATTTTTCCATTACCACCTCTCTTGGTGGGGTATGATGATGGATATAATGTTTATATAGGAATACTATAAAAATAATTATACCTCTCGAGTCATTATATAAAATATAACTTTTTAATTTTCTTTCTGTATGGGATATGATAACATCGCTCGTGTGTACGGTGGACTTCCACGTTGTGAAGCGATGCGAATTACCTTTCACTAACTAATTACATTGAAGGTGAAAAGGATAATATTAATAATTTTATGTTATATAAATTCAAAAATTATTATATTCATGATATATTTATCAACATTAAACTATAATATATAATTTTCTTCTTTATACTGGAAAAGGACAACATCTTTCACGTACGTGTGGACTACTGTTATCACGAAGTGACGTTACTCTCATTCATTAGAACACCTCATGGATGGTATATATATAAGTATATTTAATGAAATATTTTGAAATATGGGATAAAATTATAATTCTATAAAGATAAAATATTACTTAACTACTTTTCATAATGACCATTGAAATAAAGAAAAAATTACCCATGTGTATGTGCATCCTATCATCTCCATGATTGTAATGCTGTTCATTTTTCATAAACAACTTTTATTATTTGTTTAAAAATTATAATTTATGTGTAAATATGATAATTAATTAATTATTATTATTATGATGGATATATTTTATCTATATAATATGTGTAGGAACATGATCTTTCATGAAAAACACGAAATAGAAAAAAATACAATTAACACATGAAATATTGAGAATAATAAAAGGTTGTAAATAAGAGGCATAAAAAATATTATAAAAGAATCATATATGAAATTATAAATAGTAATATGGTTCGATAATAAGTTAATATAACATTTAAAAACACTATACTTGAGGTTAATGCACCTTCAACCAAAAGGAAGAATGAGGTAAGGGTTTATCATCTGACTTTTACTTCTGTGAGACATATAGTATATTCAATAAATATTTATTTTTTCAGGGATTACACAATAACCCTTTTTAATGTTATATAATTAATTAATTTATCTTAATTATATTAATATATTCCTTTAATTTTAGTTCTTTCATAGTGTTTATAATAAAAAAGTTACTAATGTGGTAAGGGATTATTTCAGAATCTCATTATTCTTTAGGATTGTTTTTGTTTAAATATTCCTTGGTGGAATTATTTGATATTTCTATATTTAAATAAATGTAATATATTATCTAATGGTTATTCATAATATTTTTCTAGTAATAGTATCTTTACCAATATTTTATTTCTGAAATTGATTTATACAATGCTTTTAAAAAATATAAATTTATTTCCCTATACGGTCAAAGATCCATTTTCATCAAAACCCAGGATTTATAAAAATGTTTTCAAATATGGATTTAATATTTTCAAAATTATTTCTTAAAGGAATTTTTACCCATTTTTATTTTTTCTAAAATTATTTTAAATGAGTCTTCAGGTCGTTTTCAAAACAACGCCCTTTGAATTTTACTAAAAATGTGAAAGGAGTCTTTGTTGCAATGTTCCCATCATGTTTGAAATTTCTTTCTAGATTGAAAAGTTAATTTTTTAATTATTAATTTAATGGTAATTTTTAAGGGAATGAGTTTTTAAAATTTTTTAAAATTTTTATTTTTAAAAGATGATTTCTAAAATGAATAGGATATTTTCCTCAAGATTGCTTTTAAATATGTATATATATATATTTTTTATTTCTATTCATTAATGAAATAAAAAAATATGGTAATTTTTATTTATTTGGGATATTTTGTATTAAAATAATCCTTATTATTTACATGGATGATTTTTAATTATTTTAATTGAAAAGCAATAATTTTATTATGATTCCACATTTGTCACTGAATACATTATGATTATATTTATTGATTGGTGTAAGTATTTAGATTTCATATAATTCACTTTACACATATGCATAGGTTGATTATTTTTTACTCCATTCAAAATAGTAATGAATTAGAGTTATTATGTTATGGAAGGGGCACTCTATAACTCCTTGATGTATCAGTAGGTCTCATGAGACAAACTAGATATGCATTGGCTGAGGCATTAAAATTTGATATTGATGTTTTGCCATAATCCCCAATAGAATTAGATGTATTGGAGTATTATATAATGGTGTTATATGTATTATCACGTGACTTGATGGTGTGTTTACTATGTACAATATTATGAAACAATGATTAAAAATTACATTATATATATTCCTTATGCTTATTTGATTAGTTTGAATATATATGTTCATGCTTCTAGATCAAGTAATTATTTATATGGAATTATTTGACCATCATTTATTCATTAGATGTTATGATCAATTAATTCATTAAATTGAACCTATTTTGGAAATTTACCTTCCGATATTGATTATGCCATATTTATTCATAGCTTCCACTATATGCATACTATTACTAAGCATCTGAAATCCCCTATTTCTTATGTTTTGTTTTTCTAAGAATACAAGGATGTATTTTTTTTATTTATATTCAAGTATATGATAATAAAAATAATGTAATTATCAAATAAAATTCTTTTTTTATTTTATTATTTAGATAATAATGTGAATATAAAGTATGTATCTTGTTTTATAAGACTACTAAACTAATCAGTCCATATGGAAGTTATTCCTCATATATTATGAAAATATAAGAAATCAGGTACTAGATCTAATATACCAGGGTTAGTGTGATTATAGGAAACTCCTATATTCACCGTCTTTTTCATAAATTTGGAAGTGAAAGTACCTCTTGTGTGTATATATAGACTACCACCACCACCAGTTAGTGATACATTTCATTTTTTCATCCCATTTTGTATCGATAGTTATTATGATGGGATTAAAGTTTATATATTATATTTAGTATATAATTATGATTCTATTATAATAATAATAAAATAATATCTAACTTTTTACCTTCCAATTATAGGGTAAACATTTTTTGTCACTAGGGCATACATGCAGACTACCACCTCCGCAATGCGATGTAATTTATTTTACATTTATGATTTAGATGGATAATTATAAGGATATATATCATGTTTATAAATTTTATTTGTGATATAATTATGGTTTTTTAATGATAATGTTTTATTCATTGTTTCTTTCTTTCCTTTATTTAAAAAATGAAAATAGTGTCATTGCATACATATGGATTACCATATCCATGATCAGTGTATATCATTTTTTGATCTCTACCAGTAATGGATTAATATAAATATGTATATAATGAATATATATGATAATTATATGATGGATAATATTTTGTATATGAGGGGAAAATGATCAAATTACATGTAATACAATTGAAAAACTGAAACAGTCATGAAAAATGAAACAATTAACACCTGGGAACAATGAATTTAATAAGTAATTATTAATAAATAGATTTTTAAATATTATAAGTGGATTAAATATTTTATTATATTTATATAAAATATTCTATAATATAATTATAATAATTTCAAAGTTATTATATAGGAGGTTTGAGATCTTTTGAATAATTTAAAACATGATGTAAGGGTTTATGTTGCAGTCTCATAGTCTAACATGATTTTTATTATTAAGTTTCCAATGAATAAATTTCATGATATAACTCCCAAGAATCGAATTATTTTTATTCTATTAATTATATTTAAGTAATTATTATGAAAAATTACCATTTTATTCTTTTGGGTACTTAAAATGACAGAGAGAATGTTTTCATGAAAATTAGACTTTATTTCCCCTTTGGTCATATATATTTTTCTTCAATATCTATGTTTTCATTAAAATAATTTCTAAAATGTTATTAATAATATAATTTTATTATTTAAAATAATATTTACCCATGTTTTATTTGTTTAAAATATTATTTAAAAAATTGTATTCTTCCCATTTTCAGAATGAGGTACTTTTTACCTTTTATAAAAAATGTGAAAGGAATGTTTGTTTTAACATACACGACATGAACATAATTTCACACCATCATGGAAAATTAATTATTTGATTATTTAATTAAAATTTTCCTAGGTTACATTCAAATAAATGTTTTCCTTAATATTTAAGAGATTTATTGATATAAAATAATTAATTTCAAAATAAAAAGGTTTTTTTCCTTATGAAATGATATAGTGATCTTTAAAAAAATTCATTCATGATAACATCATTTTATGTTACTTATTCTTTACAAGGGATATTAATTCAGGTCACCATAATTATTCTTCATATGTTTGGTTTTTTATTATGATAAGAAGATATTTATGAATCCCATATATTTTTCATTGGTTATTCTTGGATAGTTGTTTGAAATGATTTTTAAACATGTTTCCTTTCCATGTGTTATGATATATGATAAAATATTTATGATCATGTGGAAATAATATGAATGGATTATTACTTTGTGATTGGTGGGTTCATAATTATATATTCCACTAATTCATTTGGAAATGATAGATATCTCATGAGATAATAAAGACCTTAGTGGTGGTGAAGTTATTATTGTAAAGGACTCCACCAACTATGATTATCATGGTAGTGAACCATGACTATGGATATGTTGGAAGGGGGATTGAAACAAATCCACGGTGATAATACTTATAGTTATCCATGAATAAGGAAATTATTTTATATTATTTTGTGTATGCCAAAAACTTATGTCGTATGACAATGTTATGATCTATGGATCATGTTCTATGATTCCTTTATGATTCATGTCTAATGAGTTTCCTACAATTGTTCAATGATTCACAATTATGAAATATGATATCTTGGGAATGGATTATAAAATTTTAATATCATGTTCTCATACCCTAATTATAATATTATTCAAAAGTGATCATTTATATCTCTCGTGTTTACCCTTACTGATCATTGGAGCTCATCCTTTCTGTATTTCCTTTCCCTGGGTTATGGAGAAAGGTTTTAAGTAGGGTATGTCTAAGATGATTACTCTATGTGAATATCATTATGGTAGATTTTTAATATCATTCATGAATTTTTTTATTTTGAATCTATCATTAAATAATCATAATCCTTTAAGGTCCTCACACATGTATTTGTATACTCTATAAAATATTCTTCTATTAAGATGCAATATATATGTATCAAATATAAGTGTCTCTATAATATAAGACATAAAAATGGTATCTATATATTTAAACTTAAAATAAACGTTATATATATATATCTATTACATTATACATAATTTATAATATTTTAATCTCTAGAAGTCAATAAAAACTATAGTGATACCAACTGTAGTGTCGAGACCCATACTCTAAGACATGATGATAAAAACCAAATCATAACAAAATATCTTTGATAACAACTCAAGTGACCAAATTTTGGCCTTCTGTGTGACAAAATTTTCGTCTAACATGATTACATCTTTAAAAAAATGGTTACACCAATTACATAATGAAGATCATTTTAAAGGTATAACTATAGAGAATTAAGAAAAAAATCTACAAAATAGTACTAATTTCTTTCTTACCCAGTGGGTTTTTTAATGTTACACCTAGATTTAGTTATTACATGACAATTATTTAAACTATGTAATAAATTTATCCATACAGGATAAAAATATAAATATATCATATATATTACCCTTATTTATAACTGGAGGAAATGTAAACATAATAGGGTGATCTTAGATTCTCTGTAATGGAAAATGCATTATAGAAGATATTTGGAATAAATAGGGGACAAAAAATATGGTAGAGTGGTTAATTAATTAATTTTTTGTATATTCAATATCTTTATAATGAAATTAATCTATATAAATATCAATTTAATAATCACATGGGATATAAAAAATCATTTTATAATGATAGAATACATAATTCAATACATTTAAATCTCATCATCTAGGCCTCAACTAACACATATTTGACTTAACTAAGGCCTAATTCCAAATAAATTATCATATCCTAAAATTATATCAACCAACACATGTTACATATTGTTAGGGTATCTCAACCCAGAAATTTCATATATCATCAATGCCTCTCAACCAATACATTTTTCATTGAATGATCAAGAATATAGTATGTTATGACCATTATTATTTATATATTTCAAAATTATGATGCATTTATGGTCTATATATTTTTGGATAACCTTGAAAATAAAAATCTTCAATACATTCCTCAAATATTGAATGAATAATAGGTTTCATCATCAATGTTCCAAAACAATTAATAAATATCTATTTTCAATCATGTAATACCGAATATAAATATTTCCCCAAAACAAAATCATCTCACCTTAATAGTTAATGATAATCCATATAGAATTTTCATTTACAAGTATTGTAAATATTTTCCTCTAACAAAAAATGATATATTATTCTTAGTAAATACCACAAATATTATTTATGTAAAATATGGTATTTCACTATATAGATTAATGGGTAAACGATTAAGTAAATTATAGAAATGATGTATAATTTATCAAATATGGACATGAAAGAGACCATAATTTCATTATAAATGAAATAATTTTCTTAATGTAAATTATTTTTAAATTATGGAGTTGAAAATGAAATAGAAAATTTTAATATGAGTTTCCTTTAATTCATTAGTAATTTTTTTCAAAAAATAATGAAACAATTCCCCTTCAAAACACTTTTCATTAAATGTTAATATGATGTCTACAAAATTAAAAAAATTATTTATAAAAATTAAATGTTTAAAATAAACTATGAATAATTATGAAAATGTGTTGTGGGGTATGAGAATTTATAAAAACAATTAAGTTACCCCTGTTTTTCAAATATTTTGAGTATTTAATAATTCTTTTATTTATGGTAATATTTGAAAAAAATGAAAATTTTATTCAATAGTTTCATTTGAATCCTCATTAAATCCCCATGGAAAATTCTAAACGAAATTTCATAATAAATAAAAAATATGAAGTTGTACAATTATAGTTAAGTGGTAAATTTAAATAAAACATTTTTTAACACTTAGTAACTAGAGTAATAAATGCATCATACAAAAAGGTTGAAAATATTTCATTAATTTTTTTAATAAATGGTTAAATTTAATATAAATTTACCATAATAAATTATTATTATATAGTAAAAAATATTATTTGAGTAAAAAAAGTAATATAGATATGGATGAAAATGATTACTAAAATAAAATGAGAAATTATGGTGGATTATTTTGCAAAAAACATTTTAATGGATTTTAAGAAAAAAGTGTTGAAATTGGAGTGAATACATGAAAACCATAGAAAAAACTATATTATAATAAAATATATGGGGTCTAATAGAGAAATAATATATAATTCAACAAATGAATATTAAAAAATAAACAATCCTAAATAATAATTAGATAATAAAATAAACCTTTAGTGATTTGGTAACTTTTGAATATAAATACAAAAAAGATAAACACGATATTGTTATATTATTCCAATGAATTTTATTAAATATTGTATAATAATTTATTCACATATTCATAAGTACAACATATAAATTAAATCATTTCACATGACATGAAACTTGTCTTATAGAATGAAAATTCTGACTTATAACCCTTTTAGATTGTACAACACTTGAACAAAACAAAATTAAATAGAGAACATGAGAGGGAAAATAAATTAAATTTATTAATGCGTGGATCATGATATAATAATTTTAATAGTTTAAATATATACTATATAATACAAGTTGGTATGAAATTAAAAACATTCCTCATGGAAGTTAATTTGGGATATGAGACCCTTACCTTGGATTCCTACTTGTTCATATGCATTATAACCTCTTATATAATAGATGTTTACTTATTTTTATCTTATATAAGAGAATTATTTGTATCCTTTATCCATATCTTTTTTCAACCCATTTAATCAAAATTATTTCTAAAATCATTTATTATAAGTTAACTATTCTGTTTATCATGCATGTTCTGATCCTGATGTTCTAGTCCTTTCACCACGTTTATGATTTTATCTCTTATATATTGTTAATAATTATATATATATATATATCATCTTTATACATTAAATAAATTTTTATGACCATCCATGAAAGGAATTTATTAAAAATTTTATATGCTATTCATGGAAGTCGTAGTGGCCATGTGCACATGGGTGGTGTTTTCATTTTTCTAATGGATAAAATAGAATTAATTTATTTAAGGGTTTACCTTTAATGAATAATAATCATATAATAAATATAATGTTTATAAATAAATTCCCCCTTATGACCTTTTTTTGTGATTCTATCATGAAAAATAATTAGCATCTTTAGAGACCATGTTTTTTCCTTCTATGATTCTGAAATATGTCTAAATATATTTCCAGAGTTCGGTATTGAGACAGTGTATATTCGGATGTTCGAAGGTTCTAGAATTACATTAATAAAAATATTAAATAAAATTTATATTTCATATTCACATTTTATAATGAACACATGATAACTATTAAACAGAATCTCATATCAATAATATTAGAGAATAGTTATGTACATAACACATTTTTTAACCTATGACCAATCTAAAATGAGTCAGTGTATGGTGTTCAGACACCTCACCCAATGGTGGTACATTTGGTGGAGTGATAATTTAATTAATTAATTTTAAACTAAAGTATATTCTTATAAATATACTTTTTAGTGATTCACCTTAGTTTAGCCTCATAATAATGAGATATGGTAGGAGATTCTCCTTCCTCCTTCCATCAACGAATCACATTGGACGATAATGAAATTTTGGATCAGAGAAGATCTGGACACATCGAAGGTAATGAATTCCACCGATCGTGGGTGAGCATGTTCTTTTATGAATAATGATCTAATATCCAATCAGGGCTTGTCTATTTTTTATTCTCTCTTTTATTAAATCTATTTATCAGATCAATTATTTTTCTTGGATCTTCACCAATAAAATCCATTGCATGGACCATTAAATGATTTATTTTATTACTTCATTGGTTTCTAACACTAGTTGTCTCTTTTATGATCTTAATCCAATAACACTTTAAATAAACCATTTAAACAATTTTTCTTTTTCTTTTATCCCTTATTTTCTTCGCATTCGTCACATATTTGACCCCACCACCCCAATTTAACATTTTCGGGTAGTATTGATCCCGATTGGACCTTCATAACCACAATAGTTTTGTGATTGTGGGAAGGATCAATGAATAAGACACATATCTAGGATGTTTGTGTGTTTTGGATGATTTTTTGGATGATCAGTTCCAAATCATCATTGATGGAAGGTGTCGTGCATACGGGGCAAGCGATAAAACTACTGAGGAATGAAGGAATCCAATTTCTTAATAATGATGGCTATAAATGATGAAACATGGAATTATCTATTGATTTCTAAGAAAAAATAAGAGTTCTATATGAAAAAATAGACTTATTTGGGATATGAATCATAGATCAATAATTATGTGAAAATATCGAATAAACTCTATATATCAAGATGAAAACACAACATGTAACCTCTTGGTTGTGGTAGATAGGGTTTTGGAAAATCATTATTATGGAATGTCATGTATTCCTTGTACATGACATGTACCTCATCCCTATGTGGATAAACCGTGTGATGGATCATACAGGAAGGACTCTGTGTCGGTGTAACTGGATAGGAACATGACCATTTAAAAAACTAACTAGACACGGGGCCATGTACATGGACATGGTTATAAAGATGTGGCCCTACCTTATATTTCATGGACATGACACAGATTCCACCTAAATAAAACGTACTTCTATACGGTATGGGAGCCGTGTTATAGCCCCAGATAGGACCAAGAGTTAGAGTGGGACCACATGTCTTGTGGGCCCCCTTTCTTACCATAAACTAATTGATTAATTTATAAGAAACTTCAATGTTCGATATATCCTTCATTTGGACTCAATTTTTGGCTTGTGAGTTTCTTATCCTAAGTGTTTTTTCATTTAGAACATGATGGTGACCTTGGTTTTGGATTTTTATTATTGATGTTGATCATTAAAGGCATGAAGCTTTTCTAGGAGATTCTTGAAAATGGAAATGATCACACAAGATCACCAGACTTTCTAAGTGATATCCTCTAGTAGAGGTTTCTAGTGGGTCCTCGATGTCTTTTTGAGTGGTACCCTTTAGTAGTGTTAGTAAGTGTGTCCAAAATGAATTTTGGGTGGTACCCTCCAGTAGAGCTTGAAAGTGGTCCCTCAAAGACATTCTATGTTGTACAATCTGATAGATCTATGTAGTGGGTCCTTTTATGACATTCTGAGTGGTACCCTCCAGTAGAGCTGGAAAGTGGGTCCCTAATGACTTCCAAAGTGACACCACCCAACAGGAAAGTGCATGGTTCCTCCATCAGCTATCAGATTGGAACCCTCTTATTGTACAATGGCATGAGTCCTCTACCTAGATATTGTTACCCAAATACTATGTGGCATAGGGATGAAGCCTCAATTCATTGAACATTTTAGTCTATATAGACACATGAGATGCTGGGCATAGTTGATGGAATTATGAACTATGGGAGACTCACCATCTTGGGTTGAGATATGAGATGGAGATCACCTTTCTCTCTTATTTTTGTTTTTATTTACTGAGAATATATATATATATATATCCATAACATTGTTTTTTTACACTCTTTACACGAGTTTAGAAAAAAATGGGGGTTTTCCACATGATTTTTGTGGTTATATTTTCATTTTTGGATGAGTTTACTCTCTAACCATAGTTTGAAAAGACTCAATGTGTTGTTCATCAACAAACCATGATAATCCACTTGTGTTTGGATGAGGTCACGATCCCTATTCGTTTGGGTTGAGCTATTCTCTTTCACTACTTTTTGAACCTTGCAACTCTCTACTATATTTCTATTATTTTTTGTAGCATTTAATTCTCCCCTCCTATGCTTTTAGGGCCTCCTACTATGTATGCATATAATCACCCCATCGTGGGATTTTCCCACACTTGTTTTGTCTTATGAAGATGAAACATATATCGACAGTGAATTTAGATGACCATAGGGATATTTAGTAATTTGGAATGCGTATGGTGGTCATATCACAGAGATAAGGAGAAAGGATATCTTAGTTATTTACATTTCCTATTTTTTCGAATTGGAAATATTTTTGGGTGGTCATTTATTTTTTCCCATTAGATTTCAATTTTCATTACTATACCCATGTACCGTCAAGATGTTTTTCATGCATGGTTATGCCCTTATCTTTCTAATTCATTTAAATTTACTCCCTGTGAACTTTTACATCAAGATATATGTGTTTCTACGTATAGGTAATAAGGAGAATGCCATCACATATTTGGAATCCTTTTGTCCTGGTAGCCAAGCCTTGTCCTCTGGAGGTGGGCCTCGGGTAGATATGGCTTGAGCCTCGACCTGGGACAAGTAATGAAAAATTGGTATAATTAGCAGTTAAATCCTTGGGACGGTGTTTGGAGTAGGCCCATTAAAGGATGTTGTTGGGTTTAGGAAAAAGTGTAAAAATTTCTCGATTACATATCTCAGGCTAGAGAATCTGGTGATGGTGTGGGCGACTGACATATCGATTCCCCAAGACCTTGACTACCTTCTTGCTGAATTGGAATACCATCAAATTTCTTTTAGGGGTCTACGATGAATGACTGATATAGGATTGAGTCGTTAATTTTTCTTCTTGAGTCATCTCCCTATTTTTGTTATATATATAATATTATCTGACTATGATACAACTTGATTAAAATTTCGGGATTCCATCATGACAAAAACTAGTCAGGATACCTATTATAGATCATGACAATGATATAATTAGGGACGAGGCCTTATTTTAGGGTCTATCCTACAAGCTTCCTCCTCTATGTGGTAAGGTAGAAGAACCTCAAACTGTCGATCAATAGGTTAGCCCATCCGAGTTGTTTGAGTATGCACACATTCATAACACACTCTATGATTTATGGTACTAGAGATAGCTAATATTCTACAGAAATAAAAATTCTCATGTAGTAGAGGATTGGATAGATTTTGTGGTTCATATCTTTTGTCTTGTTTGAACCTTGATAGATCAGGTGGTTGCATTGGTAGTTATCCTTTTCCACAGATCATTTGTGTGCTGTTTGGGGATTCTTACTTAGATGCACGATGATTTGAAAATCTTGTAGCGTGACTTCTAGAAGATGTTCCAAGAGGATTACGACCCTCCTTTTTGTGCTCATTACAGATTCAAGAGCTTTTGGATCTATGGTAGGGTGGGATGATGGTGGAATTGTGCGTAGAGAGGTTTTCAGACCTTACACGACACTCCCTTGATATGATCTACGATTGGAAATTCTGAGAATAGAAATTTGAGAAGGGATTCCGCAGAGTAATCCATGCTAGTTTAGTGCCCTTGTGTATCCCCATCTTTTCCACGATCAAAGAGAGGGAACTAGTGATAAAGATATTTCTATAGGAGGGACTATTTTCATTTAGAGACATTAATGGTCATCATAGGGATGATTCATCTGAAACATCTAGTAAGAACTAGTTGGTGGGATCTTGGCGTAAGAGGCCCTTTCGCGACCAGACTCAAGTGCATGATCGTTTAGTACAAGGACATCATAGAGAACCAGGGCATCCTAGAGATGGTCAGTGATATTCATGTGATGGAATAGGTCACGTAGAATGTGGATTACTGACTAGAAGTGTTGAGAAGAATAGGTAGGTCACTGATATACTACAATGACAGAGGCATCACCTTGATCAGGGTTCTCCCAGGTGAGGTAATGGTGGTGCCCAAAGCGGTATAGCTAGAAGAGTAGGAGGAGGAGCTATGGGTGGTGGATTATACTAGGGGATCTTCACACCAACACAACTAACTGTCCCACATCAGGATTAGGGAGCTGGCAATCAGGGACTTAAAAGCTTTAGGATCTAGAGGGTTATGACCCCACATAACACGAGATGATTAGAGGTGTGATATTTGTTTATTTTAATCTTGATTCAGTATTAGTAGTCAGTTGTTCAAGTCATTCTATTATTCTTCTGGTGTGATAACTGGAGATCCTAGTTTACAAGCTAGCCTAAAATATTCATCTTGATGTTCTTACTATGGACACTTCTTTAGTATCTCTTATCTGTTGGTAGTGTGAGCTGTCGCTTGGCAGAGAGAGGGACACATGGGACCATTCAGTCAACATGATCGAACCATATGCCAGCATATTGGGTATGTATTATCTCTCCATGGTTTGATATAATATTTATAATCACCACAGATGAGTCACACATGTATGAACTAATTGAATTAGAGTCACCTTTATGGGATTGAGTGATCTCAATGAGGGATGATTGGGTTCAACAAGGAAGAGGTTGTGACGCATCATCCATGAGTTGGAGAGTGTATACCTTGGGGAAGAAGTATCCTCATTCATCTGTATTCTTTAATTTATGGTGGATTACATGGACTTCTTCCCGAAGGACATTCTATGACTACATCTGAGGTGGTATATGAATTTTTTCATTGACATGCATCCTGGAACCCCTCAGATATTTTCTACGGAATCTAGGATTGCCCCTACTAAGCTCAGGGATACATGGTTTTAGTCTATGGGACATCAAGATAATGTTTTTACTAGACCCCGTGTTTCTCCCTATTAAGATATGTTGTTCTTCATGAAAAGGGAGGATGGGATCTTGTGTTTCTACATAGATTATCATCTCCTGAACTAGTCCATGATAAATAGAAATTACACCATATCAAGGATTGAAGACCTCTTTAACTTGTTTTTAGGTACCAGGTGTTTCTCAAAGATCAATATCTAGTATGGATACCAACTGTTGATGGTTTGAAAGGTTGATATTCAAATAAAGAATTCTGATATCCCTATGGAATCTTTGAATTCCAACTAATTCCCATTGTTGTGATGAATTTCCCAATTATGTTTATGGATTTGATGAACCAGGTCTTTTAGTCATACTTGGACTAGTTAATGGTCATATTCATTGATTACATACTCATCTACTTTATATCATAATAGGGGAATGAATAGAACATGAAGATAGTTATAGATTTTCATTTAGGGAACTATCATTAAGAGATAATCATGATGTTCTAGTTCTAGATTCATGAGTTTCACTTTCAGAGGCATGTCATTTCTGATCATGGTTTAGCTATAGGCCCCAAGTTTATTGATGAAGCGATTTCTTGGGAGCCACCCATGATCATTTTATAGGTTCATAGCTTTCATGGCTTGGTTGGTGTACTATAAGTTGTTTCTGTTATACTTCTCCAGAATTATAGTCCATTTGACTACCCTGACACAGAAATGGAAGATATTTACAATGACTGACCGGTGCCCAAAGGCATTAGAGGACTTTAGGAAAAGGATGATGAGTAATACTATCTTGATACTACCATTGGAAGGAATGGAGTTCATAATGTATTCAAATTTCATGAGATATGGTCTCGATTGCATGTTAACATAACAATAAAAAATTATTGAGTACGAGTTGGGAAAGTTGATACCCCATGATAAAAACTATGTGAATACTGACCTAGAGTAGATAGTGGTTGTATTCACTCTAAAAAATTGGAGGCACTACCTTATGTGAGAGCACTTTGTGGTTTACTCAGACCATAAGAGTCTAAAGAACATCTTCACATTGATAGACTTCAACCTGAGACAGTGGCACTGGTTAGAGTACATACAGGATTTTGACTTTGAGATATTCTATACACTTGTAAAGGGAACATATCCACATATTTTCTTAGATTAAAGTAATAGGTTTTTATGTTGTATAATGGTACATAGAAGTTGACCTCCCTAGAGCTGACCCTCATGGAGCATGAGGGTATAGATTTCCTACAGTCTATGATTTTGACTAATTTGCTTTATGAACATGTGATAGAGACCCATCTGGGATATATTTATTCAATGTCCTTCATAACCTGATATCTATTGGTGATTCAATAGATGGATATTTTTAAGGAGGGAATCATATCATCTTTTTTCTAGGGATGGATGGTTCCAATCACGATGCGGGTGGAGGTGATATGAGAGTTCCACACTTATCCCTTATTTATTAATCCCGGTGTAGGGATCATGTAGAGAGTCCTTCTGTAGTAGTTTTGGTGGTCTATCATGATACAAAGTGTATATGAGTTTGTCTTTAAGTGCCTCAACTGTTAGTATGTGAAGGCTAAGATCCTTGATCAGGTAGGTTTTTTTAGCCACTTGAGATCTCAGAGTGGATGTGGGAGAGAATATCCCTGGAAATTGTGATAGGGATTCCTAAAACAAAAAAGGCCATGATTCCATATATTTTATATTTAATAAAATCCTGAAGTCTACACACTTTCTTACTCTTAGTGTAGAGATTTTGCTGGAGATTTTACTGTAGTTGTATGTACCTGAGTTAATTCTCCTTCATTGGGTTCCCTAGATGATTAACTTTGGCCACGATGTAAGGATTATGTCATGATTATAGAGAGGCACGTAAGAGGTGATGTGTCCTTAGATTTATAAAATTTTCCACATCTTTTTATTTGGTTTTTAATATTTTAATTAACTAATTTTACACTTTTTACTAAATATTCACACTTTTTTATTTTTTAAATTGAATTTATTTGTTGATCAATTTTTAAAATTAATTAGGTTTATTTATCATCTAAAATAGTTAATTTAGTTTTACTAATTTTTCTAGATTAATAATTCATTAATTATTTTTGTGGTGTTAATTTGATTTACTTTTTAATAATTTGACATTTATATTAAATTATCATTTTATCATTTTATCTGCATCTACTCAGTTTAGTTTAGCATTATATATTTTAATTAGATATACTAAAATAAATTTACAATATTAATTATTCAGTTTAATAATTTAGTAAGTTTTTAATATAATTTAGGAAGTTATATTTTTTTAAATAAAAAAATGTGTCTTTAATTTTAATTCTTCTTTAAGTTAGTTAATTAATTAATTTATATTCTAAAATATTTAATTCCCATAATATTTTTTAAGTAGTTTAAAATTTTAAGTCATTTTGGTGTCATTGACTCATTATATAGTTTTTAAAAAATATATTTAGTTTTTGTCTCACCAAGGCACCCTTAAATTCATTTTCCAATGTTGGTGACTCATTTATACATTATTTTTTAGGACTCACTGACACAGTTTTTCCCTTTGATCAAATTATTGATTTCATTTTTAATCATTTAATTTTATCCTTTTAAAATTGTGTAGCCTTAACTCTATTTTTTAATTAAAGTTATTACATTTAATAATTTAATTATGTAATTTTAATACTCAATTTCAATTCAAATAATAATCCATTTTTGAGATGACTTTATTTAGCTTTCAATTTTAGTATTGGTTATTTGTATTATGTTTTAAGGTAGTTAATTAGGTAATTAATTTAAAAATTTTAGGTTTTTTTTTGTTTTTTTTTATTTTCTTATGTTTTTAGTTTGTAGATTAATTTTTGAGTCACCTAAACTGAATTCCCCTTCACTATCATTCTCACCGATACCGACGTACCCTATATTTTTTCTCCTTACATTAATCTGATTAATTGATTTACACTTTTTTGGTCTCACTAACAGCCCCTCCTCTAACGTATCACTAACACCATTACAGAGCCTGAATACCCTACTTACCAGTCTCACTAACATAAGGATTCCCTTCCCTTTCTTATTGTTATTGATACTGAAGATTTTCAAACACCCTTCAAGCACTTGAAACACCCCTAATTTCTTCCTCTTCTGCACAGCTACCGACAAACAAGATTAAACAGAACCATTAGAAGAAAACTAGACCAATACAAACCTTAAATCAAATATGAAACCCTCATAGAATCCATAAATTTAGATCCTTGAAACCATACAATGTTAACATTCTATAGATCTAAATAAATTTTACCACCACCTTCACCAGATTTGGAAACTGCTGAGCTGCAATAAGTATAAGTCGTCACTCTAATAGATGAAGTCACAACCCTGATGTCAATTTCACTGAATCGATGTCACTAGAGCACATCAAGACACCTTAGAAGGATTTGTGTTACTGAATCTGTAAGGGAGATGACCTGTGATGTATGAATCTACTTATCTGCTCTTCTAGAGTTGAGTCGCGCTGCTATGGAAATGAGCACCGTGAGAGTTCACCAAGGTCGAAGCTAGTCGCTACCTAAGTCCTCTACCGCCTCGAAAATTGGACAAACTGTCAGAACCGTAGCTTAGTGGAAGAGGAGAGCCACAACTTCCTTGAATATTCCTGAAACCGTCCCCTATGCCATACATACAGGCACCTAAAGTACATCCTGATTCATTCAACCGACTGGAACCGAGTTAGTTACAAGGTAAAGATCAAAATTACATGTGATTCATGGAAATAGTTCATGTGTAGAGTGTGTAAGTGAACAACCAACTGATGCCGGTCGATGGTGGCGATAACAAGAAATATTTGACAGTAGAGTTAAAAGGAGAAAACAGAGGTGTAGGGCGGAGGATGTGAAGAATTGATTCACTTTCTAAATAAGGAGATAAGACTTGGTACTCTCATTTGAAAACATACCATTAACTCGTTCTCATGATAATTTATAGATAGGAAAGCACAACTTTCTTGTACTTCCTGGAGATCCTTTGAGAACCAATCCTGGAGATCCTAGATTTCCAGTAGCAGAGCATCATGGGAGGGAGTCTCTTCAGCCTCTTTTCTTTTATATTCTATACATTGTAATGGGATGATTTAAATATTTGTAATCAAGATGATGATAATCTTGAAGTCCTTTACTCAGGGATTTAAAATCCTACCAGTTTATTATTTAGATTTCATAACTTACTTATATTTACACAAAAAAGAGAATCAATCGGTGAGATTGATTCTTATTATCTTTAAATTGTTCCCAGATCAACAATTTTCAATTAAAAATTTCAATATTGATAAGTGAAGTTGATCTTGAAGGAATTTATAGAATATTTAATTTCATGGAAATGGAATTTAATGGAAATTTAAATTCCAATTGTTTATGTTTTAAAATTCTTTAGTAGTTCGGTTGATTCTTGGAGTGTTGAGCTCTTTGAATAAACCCTATGTATTTTAAATATTTTTTTGAGGGGGACTCTTCAAATTATCCTTGTAGGTGTGATTCAACTAAAAATAGTGAAGGAATCCTCCGTTTTAACCAATATTTTATAATTACAAAGTTTTTTAATTGATTAGTTTATTTTGAGTTCATACGTTGTTGTCTTAGTGCATTGTTTCCTATAGCCATTCATTAATTAGTTAAGAAATGAGTTTCATAGTTGAACTTGATTTCTCATCACAACTTATTAAAAAAATTAATAAAATAAATAGTAAAAAATATACTCTCCCCACTACTGACAACAGTGGGGTGTTTTGAAATGAAGAAGAGAAAATTGTTCACCATGATTTCCTATAGATTTAACCCTACAAAATGCTATACATTGTAGTTAGTAGGAGTTACAAATTTTATACTTTGACTCAATTACAATGAATTTTGGGTCAGGAGGAATTCAGGACACAAATGATAATTAGTACATCCTTTCACCCCTAGACCAATGGGAAGAAAAATAAAACTATCCATGTATTGGAGGATATACTGAGGGATTGGGTGTTAGACTTTGGCTGGGGATTGGAGAGTCACAGTTTTTAGGTAGATTTTTCCTTAAAAGAAATTATGTCTCTACAATTGGAAGTGAATCATTTGAGGCACTATATGGGAGACCTTGTAGGTCACTATTGTGATGAACAGAGATTAGAAGGACATCTATTGGGGGTCTAGAGCTGGTGTTGGTGTTGCAGAGAAGGTTTAGGACATTCATTAGCAGAAGATGGTGGCTGAGAGTAGGGACCAATATTACACAGATCATCATCATAATCCCATAGTGTTCTATAAGGGAGATAATTTTTTCTTGAGAGTCTCACAAAAGGAGGATTGTGGAAGTTAATCCATGGTTGAAATTAATCCCTGTGGTTCATTGGACCATTTGAGATTGTTACAAGGGTAGGAAAGGATTCATACTACCTCAACCTACCCCCATAGCTGGAGTGGGTGTTTGACATCTTCCACGTGTCACAGATGGAGAGATAAGTTCATGAACTAACACATTTCAATGACTGGGGTGAGCTAGACATTAAGGATGTGGCCACATTTTTATAGCACCTAGTTTTAATCAAGGATTGGCAGGAGAAGAACCTCTGTGGATAGACCATCCCCTTAGTTCATGTGTTGTGTTAGTAGGGGAAGATGTAAGAGAGTTCTTGGTAGTGGTAGATCCAGATGTTAGATTAGTATCCTAAGTTATTTATTTTGTTTTGATTTTTGAGGATAAAAATCATGGAGGGAATGATGTAGAGTTCCATATTTTTTCTTATAATACTTTTAAATATTTCAAACAATATTTATATAACAAGGTGATGAGGAGGAATGTGATTTCAATGACCAATGTTCCTGAAATTAATTTTATAAAAATACTAAATATACTTTATATTCTGCTGATGAAGAGAATAAATAAAAAAGTATAACACTTAAATGGAAGCTCAGATCAGATATCTGAGACCACAGTTGAGTGTGTAACACATTTTTTACCATAAGAATGACCTAAAATTAGTTGACCTGTGGTATTATAACGCCTCTATTGTTGGTGGGTGGTTAAATGGATTAATTAATTAATTACTTAATTAATTCATTCATTTAAAAAATGTAATTATTATAAATAAATTTACATTGTGGTTCTCCCAAGGATATAGTAGTAATTATAGGATCTAACATGATCAACTCATTCTATTGGAGAATCCCATCAGATGATGATGATATACTGGATCAGAGTAGATCAGGTCACATCAAAGGTAGTGAATTCATTCGATCATTAGTGAGTTAATTCTTTGATGAATAATGATCCAATATCCATGTATGAATCATCAATTTGTGGTTTATTCCCACTTTGATAAAACTAACTGAACATATTAATATTTATTCTTCGATCTACGCCAATTAAAACATTTTCATGTTCCCACATGATAATTTATTTGATTATTTCATTGGTTTATAACCCCAGATTCCCCATTCCTATTAATTTTCCAAAAATTATTAAAACATATAATTAAAATAATTATCTTTATTTTCCCCTTGATATCATCATGTTCATCATTGGTTTAATAATGTGGCCCCGTTCTCCATTTCCAGGCAGTATCGAGCCCAATCATCCCCCTATAATTACAATGGTTTCATGAACAAGGTATGAATATAAAGGATCTGGTCGATGTGGAAGCAAGGAGGTTGGGGGGGGGTGCCAAACTTTCCTTTTCCATAATCAATGTCCAATTCGAGATCAATACCATGATAAATGCCATTATCCATAGATTAATATGAACGATCTTGAGAAAAGAAGAAAATGGCGCGAGATCCTAGGGAGAGGATTTCACACATCTTGTTTATAATAAATTTAAATATTTTTATAGAAATTAAATACATTCACCTTCAGTAATTTATTTGTTGATGATATTGATAATCCAGAATGACCCTTCCGGATTGTATCATTGCGTTGGTGAGGATCCAAACTAGAATTCGTCTAGTAGTGATCAACATGTGTTCTGATGGCCTCTGATCAACACCACATGTTCTCTAGGTTCTAGTGCGGTGCAGAGAGTGTCTTGTGTCAGTAATTCTTGATCACCTATTCCTTTAGTCATGAAAAACTCCTCTCATTACTGAGAGGGGAGAAGAGAGGATTTGAGAGAGAAATTGTTTTGTCCCAACAATTCTCGCACCAACAGTAATTTGGTTCACCTAGATTAATGACACAATAGATGTACGTGCCTATTTAATGACATGGTGTTTCTTTTACAATATTTAATTGCATAACAAAAATTAAATACATTCAAAATCATAGAGAAAACCCATGCTACATAATAACAATATCAATACCATTAATCGTGGGGTGCCAAATGGTGAAAAAAGAATCATAAATGAAAACTATGCCATATAATGAGAATTGCATTATTATTATCTTTTCTTATTTCAATAAGTCAAATAATAATTTACCATCTTACAAATGAGTATTTTCAATCGGACCGACCTTGGTCTGCTCGAACTCCACTTCCATTTATTGAACACCTGAATAAATAAGTAATGTATTCTCTTAAATAACTATTTAATAAATGTTCAATAAAATAAATATTTTTAATTTAATTTATGAGATCATTTTAACATGAATAAAATTATTCCATGTTCTTGAGAAAATATTTTTTCCATTAGGTAAATTCAAATAGAATTTAATTGAGACCACAAGAAACACTTATTGTGGGACCCTCTAGGATTCTTTCTCGTTGGAATTAGGCTGGGTTGCCTAAAGCCCAAGATTATTGTCTATAAATAGGTCAAGGCATGCAAGAGAAAGAACTTAAGGTCCTAATGATGACAACCCCATATGAACGATCACTGTGTAATATAATCCACCGGTCATAGTATCTCATCAAGAAAGATTCATGATAGTGTCATCAACATATATGCTTCATAAGCCATTATTGGAATACCTGAAATAAACTGTTCATTACACCATGGTCATGGAATTTAGGGTGACTGTTCTATTTCAGTCAAAGGGCCAAGATATAAACTACCATAAATGGAAGGGAAAATCCTTCCTTAACTTATCCATTAATAACATGTCATTTATGACGCACCAAACACACTCCACTTCTCACCAATATATGGCGTGATAATTTTCATTAGTAAATCTAAATGAGAGATTCATAAAACGTATTAATGATAATCTTAATGTCTAAGGACCATTACACATGCTCATAAATAGGAATATTTGTTGAACCAAAGGATGTGGAATACCAACTGGTGGGTCTGTTCTCATAATATCCTGTCTTTGAGATTACCAATTTTGAAGACAATGAGAAAAAGTCTCATCTTCTTAGGAGTACTATCACCTAACAGTTTGTATACTATGTGTCCCATCATATTATGTGATCGGACCATAGAACTATATTTAAGAATATTGTCATTGTAATTCATATTTCTCATCATAGAGGAGAGCTGATATGGCCTTATTGATGTGAAAAATACTCTAGGAAATTATTACATTATAGTCATGAAAAATAATGAAACATATGAAATAATATGTTTAATATGTAAATACAATAAATATTCATGCAATCAACGTACAAACAGTTGGTTCTAGGACACCAACTCCAACAAACTCCCACTTGGAGTACGTCCAACTGCCCACGACTTTCAGTTCACAAGACCACACATGATGATCATGTTTCTACTAAGTCAAGGCTCTAGTAAAGGGGTCCAGCATGTAGTATTATATGGAAGGAATGCATACTTAAACTTCATATCTCTAGGAAAATACCTCAAGAGGTGATACTTCAGTAGTATGTTCTTCTTCTGCTGATGTGACCTTGGCTCTACTACAGATTGATTCTTTAGCCTTCCTTAGAAGCTACTATATACTTAGACTCTACTACAAAATCTGGTATCACACCTTTCTTTGATCTCTTCTAGCTCAAAACACCTCCATTCAAAGAGAATATGTATCCCATTTGTGACTTCATGTCATCTTGATCAGTCTGGAAACTAGAATCTGTATATCCTCTGACGACTAGTTTCTCACATCATCCATAAACCAGGAACATAACATTAGTATGACTTAGATACTAAAGGATAGTCTAGACTACCATCTAATAGAGGTCACCTGGATCATCTTGATATCTTCATACCATATTCAATGTGTAGGAGACATCTATCCTAGTACATAAGATATCATAAATGAATGACCCAATCATTGATGCATATGTAATCCTTTCCATTCTCTTTAATTCTTCATTTTTTGAGGAAACCTTTTCTTGAAAAGATGAATTCCATGTGATGCTTAAAACAACCCCCTCTTGGATTGATCCATACTGAATGTCTTCAGTATCTTGTTAATGTTTGTAATTTGACTTAGGCCTAGAAATCTCTTGGATAAATCACAAAGGATCTTTATCCTAAGAATATATTCTACATTTCCCATGTCCTTCATAGAGAATCATTTATTCAACATCACCTTAACATACTGTAATACTTGTATTTTGTTTCCAATAAGTAATATTTCATTAACATATACTATTAAGAAAATGTCTGCACTCCCACTAAACCACTTTTAGACACAAGGCTCACATTATTTCATTATAAAACCGAATTTCATTATGGATTCATCAAAATGAATGTTCCATGACCTGGATTATTACGTTAATACATAAAGGGATTTTTTCAACAAGAATATCTTATTGGAATCCTTGGGAGTCAAAAACCAGACAGGTTGTGTCATATAGACATCTTCTTAAAGGTTCCCATTAAGGAAGGCTGTTTTGAAATTCATTTACCAAATATCAAAGTCTTGGTAAGCATCAATGACCAATAGAATTATGATGGATTTTAGCATTGATATTGTTGAAAAGTTTCATCATAGTCAATTTCTCGACATTTTAGAACCATTTTGCGAGAATTAATTCCTTATAAGTGCTGACTTGTCCTTACATTCCTAGTTTCTTCTTGAATAACCATTTTCAATGAAAAAGATTTACATCTAATAGAGGATAAACCAAAATCAAGACTTTGTTTGGGTGTATGGAATCCATTTCAAAATTCAGGGATTCTTGCACCTTGGAAATGTCTATGCCCCTTACTACTTTTTATGGCTTATAGGATCATTATTATTAAATAATAATCTTCCACTTTCCTCAATGACTAGAATAAATGTTTCTTGTACACGTATTTGTGGAATATGCTCTTATACCCACTCTTGTGTACCTAGATCCTCAACTTCATCGATGTTAATCACGTTCCCACTATCTCTTTTGGAGATGTGATCCCTCTCAAAGAATATGACATGTCTTTCCATTATACCCATTTTATTTGAGGGGTCATATTTTTAATATCACCTTGTTTCCTTTGGATATCCTATAAAGGTACACTTTGTGCCTTTGGGTGTGAGTTTGTTACATGAAGATGCCTTAACAAACGCTTCGCTTACCAAAAAATGTAAATTCAATAACATGGCTTTTGTTCCACTCCAAAGCATGTATGGGATACAATTTATCAATAGAGTTGGCACTTTGTTTAGTATATGTGTCACTGTATGTAATGCATATCCCCAAAAGGATAATGGAAGAAATTCACGACTCATCATTGATCTCACCAAGTCCCACAAGGTTTGGTTCCTCATTTTGATTACGACATTTCACTAGGGTGTGTATGGAGGAGTGAGTTGGGATTGGATCCCAAACTCCCATAAGAAATCATTAAATCCTTAATTAAGATATTCTCCACCTCGGGTTGAGTGGATTTTATTAATCTTTCTAACAAATTGGTTCTCAACATCATTCATGTATTCCTTGAACTTATCAAAATAATTTGACTTATACCTCATTATGTAGATATGTCCATATATACTAAAGTCATCAGTAAAAGTTTTGATGTATGAGTACACAACCCTAACTTCAACTGGAAATGGTCCACACACATCAGTATGGACCAATTTAAGAAGCTCTTTGGATCTTCCACCATTCCCACTAAATTTGTCTTTTGTTATTTTTCATTATAAACATGTGTGACATTCACTAAGTGGTTTTTGTTCGAAAGAATCTAAATATCCATATCGATTTAACTTTGTCAAGAATTTCTCATTTACAGGACCTACCTAGTGATGCCAATGTTAGGTGTGGCTTGAGTCTTTTGAAGTAGTTTCCTAAACAATTTGCATTACATGGTTTGTGTAATCTAACACATAATGAATGTTATATAAATGTTCCTTACCAAAACAAATGCTATATTTATAAAAGTAGCAACATTAATTTCCAAATAAGAAAATAAATCCATCTATAAGTATTCTAGGTACAAAAATAAAGTGTTTGGTTATAGAATACACATAATAATATCCTTTTAATACCAAGATCACCTATTTCGACAATGTGAGGTGGTAGTCCCCCACAAATACAATAGAAATTCTTGCTCTGTCAGTTTCTCATAGATCAATCTCCCCTTGGTCAATTTTCTTGAATCAGTCTAGTTCTGGTATTAGAATACATATGTGAGCACCACATGCTGTATCTAATACCCAATTTGTAGAAATAGATAAATTACACTCTATAAAAAATACACCAGTAGATTAACCTTGCTTCTTTAGCTGGGTGGAGTTTTTCTTCCAGTGGATCTTCTTCCCACATGTGAAAAATAGCTTCATATTCCCTTCTACCCCCCTTGATATTTCTTTTCATGGAAGGGTGTGAAGAATAATTGGGCATAAATCTCTTCTCATTACATTTCCTCTTATTATTTATAATGATAAAAGTATTTTTGTACTTCATGTATTTTTCTACATGGAGAATGAGGATTAGAAGATCTAGTAGAGACATCTCAATGTTGTTTATAATGAAATTCCCAACAAAAATGGATAATTTATGGGGGATTGATGCGAGAATGAGACCGGTACCCAGTTATTTGTGGAGAGTAAAACCTAGAAACTTGAGATGCTCAATTTAGTCAATGATCTTGACTACGTGAGGCCCAGCTTGGGAACCCTATCCAAGCTTACTCTGAAAAATTGACTTGGAGGTCTTAAACTGTTCCCATTTTTCTCTCTCCTAGTAAAGACCATGGAGGTGTTCAAGCATGATATAGGTATCCATGTTTTCATAAGACTTTATTATTTTACTAGAAATTGATGATAACATAAAACATTGAATTTGGACAACATGATTCATATGTTTTTCATAGACCAGGAAATATTCATCACTTGCCTCTTAGGTCGGTGGATCAGGTAATGAGGACTCAAGATTTTAAGATTTCTTTTCATGGATTACAATGGCCCAAAGGTGTCTAAACAATTCCTGGAAGTTACTGTTGGTGAGGATGTTTTCTTCATCCAGTATTGATCCCAGGGATAGTGTGGTTGTATTTTTTTCATTTTTATTCTACAATTAAAAGTGCGTATAATTATTACTTTCTTGATTAAATTTTATGAAAAATAATAAATTATATTCATTAGGTGTCCCACTATTATATCAAGTCTTAATGGCCCTCACCATTGAACTAGAAATGTCTAGTTTCTTGGCCATTATAGGGGAAGGGATCCATATTCCCCTTCACATAACCCCATAAATGTTTGTTCAAGCTATTTGAAGGTATTTAGGTTGGAAGGTCTTACCAACTACAGTCTTGTAACCCCTTGATCTGTTGAGTGGACTCCCCAATCCAAAAATCCTGACTTTCATTTCCTAAACACTTTCCTCCAATATTACACCATGTCTAGCAAGCGCTACTCCTCTTAATGTAATATGGTTAAGTCAACCTGAATCGTTCATAAGGGATTCCTGTATAAATGTATGTGTCCAAAAAAAGGGCTGGTCAAACACAAAGTTTTATTCATCCTTTCCCTTATTCAAGTAATGTAAGGCTTAGTCTAACTTAATATTTAATTGATTGATTTTTTTCTCTTATGCATATATTTCTTATTATATTTATCACATTCTTGTTAATATTATGTAAAACGTACTTATGTGATTAACAATGTCTTGATACTTTTATACATAATCTTGTTTTATTTTAGTTTCATCTTACATGCTTGTTTAATTTATTAATTATGTGATCATGACAACACATACTTAATGATAAACCATGAAATTGATAGAAATAAAATAAAGCGAAGGCATGATCCTGAGATTTTCCAATAGTTAGTTTATATATCTTTTGTTAAACTAACACTGAAATAGGGGAGATACACAATGAATGTTTTGGCTTCATGTTTATAGCATTACAAATTTTCACCTTTGTATCTCATATGATTGGTTTTGTCTCGGCTCCAGCTTGAACTACCTCCACTAACTTGGTAGATCCATCCATTACATATTCTTTTTAACTCACACACATGTGAGGGGTAAAAAGGGGGTTTACATAAATGAAACCATGGGCCCATAAGACATACATATTAATGAGGAGATATGGAATGCCCACCAGTAATTTAATTTGAAATAAAATTAAAGGAAACCAGTAAAATACAAAGGTTTGGTCTAGATCAGGATCATCCATATACATGAAACAGATTACACATTTAATAAAAGTGTCATTAAATTTTTTAATAAATATTATTAACATAAATCATTCCTGAATCGATTAATTATTAAATTTAATTAATCAATCCTTTTATCTTAATCCTTCTCTCAGTTTCCCTAAGATTCACATCCATGACTAGAATGGTAACAAGGTGAACATCTATTCAAATATACCAGATATGTAATTCTGAACAATACACAAACATTAAAAATTTTATTGTTTATAATTTGGTAAAGTACATGGTATATAGTTCTGACTACACGACATGTAATTACCTCACCATCTTATTTGAAGTACACACCTTGGGACTCAGCATGTAAGGCATACTTTATAAATCTCATAGTAAAGGGCGTGTCTAGTGGGCAACATGACATGTTGTCTCAAGCATACAAGGGTACCAGTTGGTTTATCCATGTATGGGATACACAGTTTTGCTCTTGACCTGAAGGGACTACATGTTGTGTCTAGTGGGAAACATGGCGTGTAATCCAACTAACCGTGTTCCAGTCTCTGTTGGTCAACACGCAGTGTCAGAATTAACTACACCATGTGTCATTTATTAACACAGCTTGAGTAATTTATAAATTACTTCCGATGCACTGAACACAACTACCCAATGTCTAATACAGATTAAATGGTGTGTATGGAAGATTATACGATTAATGAATATGAAGACATGGTGTGTACTATCATGTTAACTGGAAAAAATCATCATCACCCATTCAGATGAGATCCTCAATTTAATTTTGGTTAAAATAATACTTGTTTTTGAAAAATCTTTAATAAAAGATAAAATGTAAAATATATCTCAAAATTAAAATTACAGGGATGATTAAACATGGAATAAAAAACAAAATTATTAAATCTTAAATCATAAATCATAAATGAATTATTTAAATAATTATAAATTATGACGTGACCCCCTCTAATACCACATGAAGGATCTAGATGCTGTGAAAGTGTAACAGTTGGGGGGGTCCCTTCGTTCCCATAACTGTAATCGATGAAAAATAAGAGATCAATACGATGATAAATGCCAGTATCCATAGATTAAGACCAAATTTCTAGACAAAAAATGAATGTGGATCTAGATCCTAGAGAGAGGATCCCGTGCATCATGTTTATAATTAATTTATATAATTTCTGAAAAAACTAAATATGAAGATATTTGGTACATTCTTCATTGATGTTTTTGATCATCCAGATTGACCCTTCCATAATGTATTGTTGGGATTGCAAGGATCCAAGATAGAATCACAATAGCAGTGATCCCCACATGCTTTGATATCCTCCGATCGACTCCACTCATTCTCCGGGTGCTAGTGAAAAAAAGCGAGTGTCTTGTATCTGTCATTCTTGATTTCCAGTTTTTCAGTCTTGAAAAATGTATCTCGTTACTGAGAGGGGAGAGGAGAGTATTCGAGGGAAATGTTTTTTGGCACAAAAATTCTCTCACCAATGACAATTTGGTTCCACTGGCTTAATAAAACAATAGACATACCTATCTATTTAATGACATGAGGTTTTTCTTACAATATTCAATTGTGTGACTATAATTAAATACATTCATAATCTTAGATAAAACCCATGATATATAATAAAAATAAAAATACCATTATTCAGGGTGCACCAACTTGTGAAAAATAGAATCATAAATGAAATCTCATTCAACATAATGACAACATCATTAATATTATTTTAAATTATACCAACTAGTCAAACAATTAATTACCATCTTGAAAATAATTATTTTACTACTAGATCAGCCTTGGATTTCTCAAAATCCACCTCCATTTATTGAAAACTTTAATAAATTAATAATTTATTCTCTTAAATATATATTTTATTTACAAACTTGTAAATAAATATTTATTAAATGTTCAATAAAATAAAAATATTTTATTTAATTTATGTCGTCATTTTGATATGAATAATATTATTCCACATTATTTAGAATAATATTTACTCCATTAATTAAATTCAAATATAATTTAATCGAGACCACATGAAACACTTAGTGTGTGACCCTCTCTGATTTTTTCTCATTGGCATTAGGCGTGCATTCCTAAAGTCTAAGTGTACTATCTTGCAATGGGTCAAGGAGCCCAAGAGAAAGAAATTAAAGGTTCTATGATGAAATCAACATTCAAACACTCACTGTGTAATATAATCTCTTTGTCAGAATATCTCATCAAGAAGGTTTCATGATAGGGTCATCGACCGATATGTTTGATATGTCATTATTTGACTACCTAAAATAAAATCATCGTTACACCATGGCCATGGAATTTAGGGATATGTTTCTATTTCAATCAAAGGGATGAGATATAAAATTCCATAAATGGAAGGATAAAATCCTTCCATGACTTATCCCTTAATAACATGTCATTCGTGATGACCCTACATACCCTACCTTTTTCCAACGTAAGGAATGATGGTTTTTGTTAGGAACTCTATGTGCACGAATCATGAAACATATTAATGATAATATTATAGTCTAAGGACCATTACACTCACTCCCAGATAGGAATATATGATAACAAAAAAATATGCATAATTCCTACTGGTGGGTCTGTTCTCATAATCTATCACTTGGAGATTACCAAGTTTGAACTTCATGAGAAGAAGTTTCATCTGCTTATGAGTACATTCACTAGACGGTCTATATAATATATGTCTAATCATAGTATTTCATCCTACCAACAAACTACATTTAAGAATATTGTCATATCACTTCAAAGTTATCATCATAGTAGGGAACTGCTATGACCTTATAAATATGAAAAACAATCTAGGGAATTATTACATTATAGTCATGAAAAATAATGACCAATATATAATAAGATGTTTATTATTTAAATACATTAAATTTTAATTTAAATAGTGTACAAAAAATTGGTTCTAGGACACCAACTCCAACAAGATTGATGTATCGGAAATAGTTATGTGATGGTTTCATTTTTTGAATGATTTTTTGGATGATAATTGGATGAATTATCATTGATGGAATGTGTGGTGCATACGGGTTCAGTGTAGAGACCATTAGGTAATGAAGAAATCTGATTTCTGATGAATGATAGCCGAAAATGCTGAACCATGGCTAGATCTGCCAATTTAGTGTGGAAAATATGACATATCTTTGGTAGGATGGACTGATTCTAGGTTTTTATCATGGATCTTGAATTCTATGAATATCCCATCTACATGTCATTCCTCAAAATGAACACATGACCTATAGCCATATAGAAATGATGGCTAGAGTTTTCAAAAATTATTTAGATGGTACATCGTGTAGTCCTCCTATATGTTTTGATCCTCATCCCAGTGTGGAGGAGCCATGTGATGGACGACATGGGCATGAGTTCATTTGGGAGTGCACGGGCCGACACACGGTTGTGTACCGAATTACCTGAAGACTTGTTCATGTACATAAACATGGCCAAAATAAAACAACCCGATCCTAGATTGCATGAAAAAGGCATACAATTCACTTACATGGCTGTAATCCTACATGGGTTGGGAGATATGTGATGGATATAGACATGATAAGGCAGTGGAGCGGGAGAAAACTCCATATGCGTATCCTCACTATATATGTACTACATGATTCTTTTTTAGAGGACATCATAGTTCTATATCTCCATCATTTGGACTTGGATTTTGGACTACGAGTAGCCTATTATAATAGTTTGTATGTGTAGAACGTGATGGTTCTCTCAGTTGTGTATTTCAAGACACAATATGGAATGTTCGAGGCATTATTCATTTCTAGGAGTCCCTCGATGGTGGTAGTGATCGCATAGGACTACCAGAGACATTACAAGTGGTAACCTCCAGAAGAGTTGGGCAGTGGGTCCTCGATGACATTATGATGGGTACCCTACAATAGAGCTAGGATGTGGGACCTCAATGAATTTATGAGGGGTACCCTCTATTTGAGTTGGGTAGTGGTTCCTTGATGACATTCTGAGTAGTAATGACCAGTATTGCTAGGTAGTGGATTGTTGATGACTTTCTGAGTGGCACCCACTAGTAGAGATGGGTAGGGGGTCCTCTAGGACATCCAGAGTAGAACCCTCCTATTATATAGGGAATTGTTCCTCCATTTTCTATCAAAGTGGAACCATCATTTTTTACCATGTAATGGGTTATCTACCTCAAGATTGTGACCCCGCGACTATGCATCATCATTATGAGGTGTTTCTTTTCTTGGTTGGTTACTTATGAGCAGCTGTGTGTGATGCTGCACATTGTTACTGGACTTTTAGAACTATTGGAGAATCTTCTTCCTTAGATGAGTTTTGAAATAGAGATCCACTTTATATATCATTTGAGAATTCGTTTAATATATATATATATATACTTCTTTATCCATTACATTATAATTGGATATTTTTTTCTTGATATACGAAGATGCATGAGGTATTCTATGCGATTTCTGTGTTCATCTTCTCATTGTTTCATGATTTTAATATCTTATTGTAGGTGAAAAGTACTCAATATGTAATTCATCTACAAATAATTTCGATCCCCTTCAGTCCGAGAGAGGTTACCTTCCCTCTTAGTTTGGGTTGAGTAGTTCTCTTTTGATGCTTTCAGCACCTTGTTACAATTAAAAGTAGTTATATTCCTATTGTATCTCTTGCACCCCCTACACCTTTTGAGGAATCATAATTCATATTTATATACTCACCCCTTCATGGGATTTTATACAAAGGTATTATCTTTTGAATATTATGAATAGGTCCACAGTAACTTTAGAGGAGCATAAGGAAACTTGGTACTTTGGACTGTATACGATGGTCGCAACATGGAGATTAGGAGATAAGATCTCTCAGCATATTAATTTCCCATTTTTTTAGGTTGGGACATATTTTTGGGTGGGAATGTAGTTTTCTTCATTAATTTTTCTGTTTACACTACCATAGTATTTTAATCTCTAGAGGTTTTTCATCCATGGTTTTTCTCTAATCTTTATTCTTCTTTTACCTTTCCTCCCTCTACACTTTTTCATCAAGACTACTGTGTTTGTGCATAAAGGTACATAGGAAAAGTCCCCCTTCAATTTATGACTTTGAAATTGGTCACCAACTGTTGGACTATGGAGTCAGCATTTGGGTAGTTCTGGTTCAAGCCCATACATGGGTCGGGTTCTGACAACATCAATTTTTTAGGGGAATTATGCACATATACATGAGTTTCAAATTAATTTTACATGTATGTGAGGGTAAGAAGGTATATAATATTTTATATTTACATATTCAGAATAATTTCATTAATATATTATATATTAATTAATTATATCTGTATAAACACACATGCGAGGAGATAATGAAAAATAAAATACATCACCACCTGAAGAAGGTAGTATCTATGTATATATAAGTGAACCTTTCATTTCCCATTAAATTAAAAAGATGTATAAAATAGTTTTACATAAAAATTATTAAATTTAATTACAAAAATTATATTTACTTCATTATATTGGGATATAGATAATACATTTTAAGGTGGTTGAGGGACAATAAATTTGGAAGAAGTCAATTAAGACTTATACCTCTTCCTTAGAGATCATCCTTTCTCTTAATACATAATCCTTCTAGGATTGGTATATTGGTGAGGGTAGAGCCTCTAAAAAATTGATAATGGGGTTTCGAGGGTACTTTACAAGATATTTTTTCAAGCCAATGGATCCTTGTCTTTGTGTAGAAGAGTACAGAGAATATGTCCTTTTCTAAGTGGGAGTAGTGGAACCTTTGTCTATATTAAGAACATCAAAAAATAATAAATGTATTTCCCCAGAGAATTGGATCCAATTTAATCCAATTTAAAATATAGGACAATTAAATGTCTTAATAAACTAATACAATCTCATTTAAACATGATTAAAATGTATTTCAATCATTATCTCTTTATTTAAGCCCCTTGTTAACCCTTTTATCCATTAATATATGTTTCAAAACGAAACAAAAAAACTTTTAGAAAAATTTGTTTTTCAATCAAGAAAATTATTTCATACTAAAATATTATATGATGCTGATTCCAATGTAATTTATTATATTATTTTCAATGAAATTTTACTTATTTTAATTTTAAACCAAACCACAAATAGAAGTAATAATGTTAGAACTTCATTAAAAGTGATGAACCAAAATAGTTTTTGTTGGGATACAAACAATACATGGATTTGAAAAACGGTGAACATATATTTATAAGTGAAAAATTTTATTATAAAAAATGAATTATTTTACTTTTAAAATATATATTTCATATATAGATAAGTTTTTATGATATTTCATGTCAACCATGTATCATGATAATTTCATCAAAGTTGTTGTATTTATAAAATATGTATTTTTACTATTAACCCAAAAACAATTACTTTAGAAAAGTTTAAAAATATCAAGACAAGATAATTACAATACTATCAATCCAATAATTAATTCAACATAATTGTAACACCCCAACCCCAGTTACCCAGAGTCGGTGAATTATTACATAACATTGGAATGATCACAAAAAAGATCAAATCTCGAAAGACCGATTGGTTTAGTAGCCTTGGAAACACTAGATATATTCATAAGTCTTACATTACATCATAAAATGAAAAACTAAAACAACAACATAATGTCTCCACAGTCCACACTATTATCCCCTCATAATATCCCTGCAGGTCATTCATAACTTACTTCTTCACGTCCTGGGAAAAATAAAACATAGAAAAGGGGTGAGCTCAAATGCCCAGTAAGGATACCAATATAGCGGAAACATTCCAAAATAAGCATAAACATTTAAGGCAATGTATAACTAAATCAAAATCCTTTTAAACTTGAACTTCAATATAGTATGGCAAAAGTAAAATGAAATAATTCCATTTACTTATTCACATGGATATTCTACTAATCGAATAATCACATGCAATATCAATAACCACTTTCATAATGATGGAATGCATAATGCCAGACTATCATAACCACATAGCCAAGGCCTCGTGCCAAGACTACAAATAAGATTTTTCCAAGGCCTTGTGCCAAGAAACTAGTTTGTCTCATGAGACCTACTGATGCATCAAGGAGCTATAGCGGGCTCCACCCGTCACATATGAAGTCCAATGCATTCCCATATGAAAAAGTTTTAAACATAACATAAACATTCATATTAAAAATAGCATAAGAAATGTAAATACTTTCACCATAAACCATGAATGGTATAAAAATAGAAAATCCGCAGTAAAACATGTCACAAAACCTTCAATACAACATAAAAGTTTTGTATCATAATAAATCAACATCACATAAGCGTAAAATCCAACAAAGGATGTTGACATAGATGAAATCAAAACTCTTTTTAGAGAAATATCTCTTTTTATTTTGAAATCATTTAAGAGCCATTTAAAATAAAACATTTTCTTTGAAAATATTCTTATAAGCTTGTAAGGGAAGCTTTGAAGATTTTATAACGGTGGAAAATAGCCGCACACTCCATATAAGTTAAAAAAAAACATTCTTACCTTAATCCTATCGAAAAGGTTAAAAAGCACCTTGTTTGGAAAATGACGGAAAGATTCCTTTACAAACCTCTTATAAAAAGTCATGCAAGGGTATAAATGACTTTAACCCATATTATTTTAAATAGTAGAAATTTTTTGAAATAAATTTTTAAGAAACATGGATGTGGATGATAAAGAGATCCCAGTATATTATTACGTATAAACAACCTCGGATAATGAAGAGATTGTGAAATGACCCTTACCTTGTACTTTTCCTTGGTTGGGGTAGGTTAACCTCCTATATAATGGTGAAATAATTGTTATTAAATTATACAATAATAATATACATTAATATTATATCATATATGATCTTTTAACATTGACTTGTTAATAATATCTTTGAATTATCGTCGTTTCGGGTGTTAACTTACTCGTTTTCTTTTATATATTTTGTTACATAAGCCATGTTTTTAATGGATAGGTTGTATATTATTAATATCCAGAATGATATCAAGTCCTTAAACATAATTTTTAAATCATCAAATTTTAATTATACTTGAATGGATACGATGGAGAATGAATCTCATCGCATTCGTGGAGACGGTAGTCCGTACGTACGCACGAGCGACAATATCATTCTTTTGATATTAAAATAATATATAAATGGATGGTATATCATATATACAGAATAATTAACATGTTTTATTTATTATTTACATGATTTAAACATCATTATTATACCCATCCATATAATAATATATTGAATAACAATTACACCACGACATGGAGACGGTAAGCCGTACGTATGCACGTACGGTGACATGTTATTCAAAGGGTGGATAGAATACTGAATATGGTTGTACCATATTTATAATAACATCACAGTATATATATGATACTGGAGTTATTATTTTATAATGTTAACAACAAAGGAAGAAGAAGTGGAAGAAGAAAGTAACTTGGAAAAGGGTGGTGAAATCATTACCTCTTCTTCGGTTTCTTCCTTTTGATTTGATCAAAAGGGCTCCTTATGTTGGCTTTCTGATCAAAATAAGGCCTCTAGGTTGTAGTGAGGGAAGTTTTTGGAGTATTTGGGAAGATTTTGGCCGAACCAAAAGGCTTTGAAGGTGTGAATAAATTAGAAGGAGGTGTTCCATTTTATAAGAGGGGTGAGGGGCACCTTTGGAAAAGCTAGAAATAATAATTTATAATAAATTCATATTCGGTTTCTAATGGCTCCAAAGTTGATTATTTAAATGTTAAGGTGGGTATGGGTCGAAAACAACTCAACCAATATAATTTATACAGGTTTGGGTACTTATATTAACCTTCTCTTTAAGTATTAACTCTAAGTTAATTAGTTTCACTTTTACAATGTCTCTTTGTATTTTTATATAATATGGTTAATAAAAATACTATATACATCCAAGAGACCCCCAAGTGGTCCATTAATGATATAAATATCATGATATAAGTCTCTTGGACGAACCTTAGATTTTTAGGAATTTAATATCAATTAATAATATAATATTTTTTTTAAAAACTCTTTTATGTCAATTTTGACACTATTCAATAGTTGATTTTTGTGAAACTCATAACAGATTTATTACTTCAAAAAAATTCCATTAAATCAATCTTAATATATCATATTATCCTATAAAATTAGTTTAATTCATGAAAGGTTTCATATTATATTTATTTGGGTTTTTATAATATCAATTATTTTAATTTTTCACTATTATAGTAATTACTGCATCATCATTGTGTCAAAAATAAATTATATTATATAATGTATAAAAATTATAAATAAAATATAATTATATAGGTAATATTTTTATATTTCTAATTAATATTTATATTCTAAAATCCAACATATATAACCCTATGTAAAAATTGTTTTGCTAAACTATATATGCTTGTGTCATTTTTGTATTCATTTTAACTTAATTAAAATAAAATGTCCCTATCGACTAAAAGTGGCTCCATGGGGTCCCAAAATCGAGCCAAATATGCCTATGGTCGAACATGTATCAACCAATAAGTTTAGGACACGTTTTAGGGTAATTTAGTATTATTATAATATTATATTTTAACCCTTATTTACCGGATTTACCCTTAACCATGATAAATAAAATATTTACCGCAGTAATTATTTCAAAATGTCTAAAAATAAAATTTACCTATTTACAAAATTTGAAAATTGTGATTCCAAATATGGAATCCATTTTTCCAAATTCAAAACACAGAAGTGGCAGAAATTAATTTAAAATTAATTCCCGTTGTTAAAACAAAAAGCGTGTTTTTAAGAGATAATAACTATCAAAAGATTGACACTTGTTTATGTTCGGTTTAATTGTAAAATTATGTCAAATGACCAAAATTATTTTAAATGGTAAAAATATATTATAAATATACTTTAAAACCACTCAAATTCGTAATTTATCAATATTAATTACTTTGATTAAAAAAGTTATTTTTAATTAAAATTTAGTAATTTTCACTATTCATCAAAATATTAAAGTTAACCGAAAAGTACCAAAATTTCACCTTAGGCTAAATTCGATATTCCAAATCCAAAAATGAAGTCCACTTTTAAATATAAAATATATATAATTTAAAAAAGTAGGTATTACTATTCATAACGGCTAGTTTGATTGGTTATGGTGTGTTAGAACTCGGTGTTGCGTACAACACACGCTATCACATTATTCAAAGAGAAGCATACCATAGAAGCTTGGGGTGTTACATTAATGATATTTAATTTATTAAATTATTAAATTTATATTTTAAATAATGATAAAAAGTTTGAAGAAGTATAATTTTATAGAAAAATTACCTTTTATAACATCATGTGCTCATAATCTTATTTCTTACCAATTAATAATTAATTAAGTGTAAGTTTATTTATTTTGAAATTTAATTCCTTTAAAAGAGATAAATTCAGTATATTATACAACACTTTATGAATAATTATTATAAAAATACCATTTTTTAATATTGATTTATTTGTTCATATCACCTTAATTACTTATTTTATAATTATTAAATTTCTTCATTGAAAATAAAAATTTCATTTTAATGTTTTTATTTATTACTAATTTCTTGATGGTTTATTGTAATACATATCAACTCGTTTTAGTTTGGAGTTTCATGTAAAATTTTCTATCAATCATAGTATTACATAAACAAGAATTTAACATTAAAATCATAGGGTGCCTCATCAATCAATAATAGATTTTATCTGTATTACAATATCGGTTGGTTTAATCAATCTTAATAAATAGGTAAAATTAAACTTCCTTCCTAATTATAAGAAAATAAAACTAATGCAGTCAATTAGGATATAATAATTATGATGAGATATTTGTCAAATATTTTATTTAATTTAATTATCAATTTTCTAATATCTATATGTCATGTTAGATATGTTTCTATTCATAATAGACGTAGAAATAGATATAATTTTATATCAAACTCAATTTCCCACTATGGAAGTTGATTTATATTTTATTCTAGAAAAAAATTGATAAAATTGGTGGAGGGAATTGGTATAAAAACATTGAAAATAATATGTATAAAAGTTTTAGACAAATAAAATATATTGATAAATAAGTAATCTATTTTAGTAAAGTCTCTATATTCTTTAAAAATATATTTTCCCAAAAAAGTGTATGTATTTATATTTTTATGAAAATTATATAATTATTTTTTCCAGCTTAAAAAAATATATTTTAAATAACTAACATAATTTTTTAAATAATCAATTGAAAATTATGTTTTAGTTAAATTTCAATAATTTTTAGAAAATATAGAGTTTTCAATGAATAGTTCAAATTACTTATTTTTATTTAAAACTGCCTTTTTTTATAAATAATTTTAATCAAACAATTTTTTAAAACGATTTAAATGAAAATAAGTTAACTTTTATTACTAAAAATTGAATTTTTTTATTATAATTAATTTTATGTTGTATTTTAGTATAAAAGTTTTGTACACTTAAGAAAAAACATTTATGGAAAACTACTTCTCATCATATATAATATGTTAAATTTTAAATTGAATTATAACACTTATGTTAATTTCATTTGATAAAATATATTGAATATTATGAAATAGCTTGTTTAAATTTTTTAATGACACCATTTTCATTTTTAATCACAATGAATAATAAAAATAGTTAAAATTTTCTATTGTTGAGAACGATAAAACAGATTTTCCAAGGAGGTTAAATAAAGAGATAAGGGTATTTTTTCCAATTAAAATTATATAAATGAAAATTTATAGACATATTTAAAACTAATACTACAAAACATTCAAATATCTGGTCATTTGGATTCATTTTTTGAGTATTAAATTTATATATTTTAATCTTTTAATAAATTCATAGTGTGTCCTCTCCACCACTTATAAAAGGCAAACCATAATTTCACTTCATTTCATGACTTTGATACATCTAGTTAAATTGAAACGTATCCAATTTATTTTACTAACTTAAATGTGCATGATGTATATATGTTTTTATTCTTAAAATACCAATCTAATTAACCATAAGTCGGGATCTAAAGGAGGCCTACTAAAGGAGAGGTAATCATCTAACCCAACCTCTTTCATTTTCTTTATTTATTTTTCATGATCCAAATAAGTCATATTCATCATGAAATAATAAATCTAGCATGCAAGATATATTAATTTTTATTCTAATCATTTAAAAATCGCTATTAACCCTCTTTTCCATCAAATGGGAATTGAAAGTATTGTGCATGCATATGTGTGGAAAAAATCTTCCACGATAATATACGATTCATTTTCCATCACAATTGTTAATGGATTATTATTAGTATGGGTTAAAATATTATATATGATATTTATGAAATAATTATTCTTCTGGAATTATAATATTATATCTACCCTCCTACATTCAAATCCATTAGAAAATGATAATGTCACTCATGTGTACTTATGGACTAAAACCTCCATGAAGGGGTGTGCTTTGTTTTTCAATTCATCTTTAATTGAATTCTTATAAGTATTAATTTAATATATATATATATATGTTATATATGATATTTTTATAGAATTATAAAATAATATTTATACTTATTTTCTTATTTTCTTTAGAAAATCAATACATCATTCATGCATACATATGACATCCCATTTCCTTGAATGGTGTCAATAAATTTTTTGTCTATAAATTTTATGGTTGATTAAAAATATCAATATTATTGATATATATTGTTTTTATATAATGATTAATATTTAGAATATGATGGAATAATGATCAACATACAAGGACCAGAATAGTTGAAATGAATATTTAATGAAAAATGATAGAGTAAACACTTAGAAATGGTGAATTTAATATAGAATTATTAATAAATTGGATTTAAAATATTATAACAAGGGTCACATATGGTATTTGATGTATTTAAATGTTATTTTAAATTTAAATTTATTATCCTAGATTTTAGATAAATTGTAATGATTGTTATTCTTGAGGTAAGGGTTTTATGTAATAATATATTTCATTATAGAGTTTGATTGTGATTTAGTTCATAATAATGAATGTTCAGTACAAAAATCTCATGAATCATGTAAATTTTATTCTCCTCTCTCTATTCATGTGACATTAAAGTAATAGTAAAACTTTCCCCTCTTCCATAGATAAATTGTTAGAGAAAATATTTTCATGAAAAACATACTTTATTAACTATTTATAAATGATTATTTTTCATTCATATAAATGATTAAATTAAATTTCTTTCTATAATATTCTATATATTATGAAATAATTTTTTAAATGTGATTTTCCCATGATTAAATTTTTAATGAAATGGTTTCAAAAAATATTCCTGTTGTTTTCACAATGAATAACATTTGACATTCTATCAAAATGTGTAAAGAATATTTTTTTATTGTACATTTCATGAATAGAATTTATCACAATAATAAAATCTAATTGATTTATAAAATCATTTAAATTATTCCACGGTTCTATTCAAAGAAATATTTATTCAAAAATATTTGGGAAATTTCATGATAATAAATATTTTGAAAAAAAATAAAAGGATTCTTTTAATAATAAAATTTTACGAGATCGTTTAAAGAAAATATTCATTTACGATAACATTATTTGATGTTACACAAATTAATTTTGTAATATTATGTGATGTTTGTAATTGGAATTAAAAATCATCCCAAATTATTGGGTTAGATAGATATCTATTGAAATAATAAGGACAATAGTAGTGAGTAAACCATGTTCACTATGTGCATTTGTTGACTAGATATTCTTGGGAGTGAATATTGAAAAAGGATATTATGGAATGAGGAGTAAAACCAATCCACAATGATAGTCTTAAAATTATTACTTGACTAAGGAAATGATTTTCTATGATTTTTTGTAAGCAAAAAAATTATGACTTGAGCCAATTTTATATTCACATAGATCATCATCGGTGATTCCTTTATGATTAATGTCGTATGAATTTCCATTATTTATTAAACAATTCATGATTTTGAAATATTTATAATGGTATATGTTGAAGATAATTGTTGAAATAATAAGATCGAGTATCTTGACTCTAGAAATACTATTAATTTTCAGTCAGCAGGTTTGTAGTTTTTAAAATATATGAAATTTTCTTCAATTAAATGGTCATATCTATTTTTGAAAAGTAAGGTTTACTATATTCTCCAATATAATAATCCACATAATATATGTGTTCAATTATTAAAATAAGTAAAACTTTCTACATATAATAATACTTCCTCATTTGAGATCCACACTTGGCATCATTAATAGCTTCTTAGAGTACTCACTTCTCTACACCATGATGACCATGAATACCTAGATTCTCATAGGATCCATAGAGTCCCACTATGTATTTGATAGTTATCCCTTTATGTTTTTATGAGGTAATTGATCTGACGTTCACCATGGGACTCTTCTGCATCATTTTGATATATCTCGTTCATCTCATAACAGGCTATTTAAAAACCAATATCTATTTAATAATAATAAATATAACATGGTTTTCACATGTATCTTAACTTCAAATATCATTATAACCTATTCTTACTATTTATCACACACTTACTTAAATGATCAATCCAAATAATCAGTACATGCACATCATTCTCTTATTATATTATTCTTCTTCTCTGGGTTTGAACTCAATCATCTGACCTTAGTATTATGGAGATATTCTTATTCTTCTTATTCTACAATGATCCCTAGTGTCCTTAATTTTTATCATAGTATCTACTTTTTATTCTAATCTACAAAATATCATATTGTGGATTCCCTTGTTCTTCTTCTTATAGAGCACTGATTCCTTATGAATCATAATTCCTCACTATTTTAAGACCAAAAAATTATAATCTATTTCTTCTATTTCACATATCTTACTCCACAATGTTTAATTATGTTAATATGGAATAATTTAAGAGTAGAAAACTACACCCATCATAAGCAACATCATCAAATGGAATTTCAGGAGGAATCCCTCACTGTGTTCCATAATACACCCTCACAAAATACCCATTCTGGGTTCTTGTGATATCTCTTTCCTAACATTTTCAACTAAAAGGATATTACCATAATATTATTAATTAATGAACCTAATTTTTAAAATATAGAGAATGTATCTTCTTAAAATATCTATAGAAGTCTCAAATTCTTTCTCTTCTATAACCCAAAATATATCATCTAGATTCTCACATTATTTTTTATAGATATATTAAAATAAACCACACAAAATTTGTTGCATGGGCAATATCTATTGGCATGAGTACATATTCTTAATCTTCAACAAATAAAAAATTCTACTTCACATTTTTCTCTTCCCCAATCTCAAATCCCAAGAATGATGTGATATTTCATCAATTAAAATCCCAATATAATGGGTTTTCAGATTTTTTTTATTTCTCAATTATTGAAATCTTGATGTTTTCTCAAAATTCAAACTTTAGAAAATTAATTATCTTCTATAATTTTTCCAATTTATTTTGGGTCAAACAGACTCAGTTGTATGTGATGTAGTATTTTATGTATATCTTGTTCTTTGATGTAACGTCATCATTATTTTTCTTGAAGAACCTTTGAATTTAACATTCTTATCAATAAATAAAAGCACTATATCATAAAATTTTATATCACTAAAACAATTATCATTCAATGATTTAGATATAATCATGATATTCAAAAAAATCACATATTGAGTAGCATCTTATTTTTCATTCCTCATAAGTATAAAATACTAGAAAATCATTTTTCATTCTTTAAAAAATCCATCAAGTAATTTTTCTTTGATCATAATTACCATAGATTGAATATAACCTATCATTAATTTGTCATCATTGAATCAAACACCTTTCTTTGTGGTTATTATATTTTAATCATGGTATAATTTCTCTTTCATAATCCAAAATTAATTCTCTCTTAATATAATTAAATATGGAAGTATCTAATTTCATTATGTAGATTCACCATTTTTCTCTAAGTGATAAATGAAAAAAATATATAAAATGTAACTATTATTATATTCTATTTAACACATACTCTAATCTTATTCCACATATATGCTATGACTTATTATATATACATTGACTTAAAATCAAAATAACTATAAGATTCCATATCTGTATTTTCTTGTTTGTTGAGAATCACAAATACACTAACATTTTGGAAAACCTACATTAGTCTATGTAATAGATATAATTTTTAAAAACTAACCTATGTAACTCTTGTTGACAAATATATTTAATCATTATTAAAAATACACTTCACTAAATGACATAAAAATTGGATTCCAAGCATAGAAAATATTAATATTTCTGTAAAAAAATTCCATAATACTTCAAACAAATTCATAATTGATTAAAATAAATCCAATGACATATTATATCAAATATAGAAATATCCAAACATCTAATAGTATATAAATACTAAACACATGATATTTTATGAAAGAATAATGAAGGTTTTTTGTCTACTTTTTAGGATATCTTCCCCTACACATTGAATATAATATTCTAATTTTGGATACATATTTATTATTTATTATATTCAGATTACAAATAAAACTTTTCTAATATCTCCTCCATTATTAATAATATAGAAGAAAGTGATTTTCCACCATCAAAAAATTTCATAGACCTAAATACTAAAACAAAAAATGAAATGATATAATGGTTTATCTATATATGTATCTCTATAAATGTATACATAGAAATCCAGATCTTTATTCAGCTTTCCAAACATATTGTATTCCATTTAATCATAAATAGAAGAATGCTCTTATCCATTACACATAATTTTGGGGAAGGTTCTTATATCCTATTCAATTGGTGGATACTATAATCCATCAACCATTTCCCAATCATAAATTTACTTACATTCATATATTGAATAAAAATATAATAAAATATTCATTAGACCTCAGGGTAACATCAATCTCCCCCTTTGATTTTTTTTTCAATATCTATTTCAATAAAAAGTCAACACGGTCTTACTATCCACTTTTGAAAATATATACAATGTGGGAAAAAATTTCTCCCACTTAAGGTTCTAGGATCATAAAATGGTGGAACATTCTCTCCCCCATGCCCCATATAAATATTTTCTCCCAAATGATATCTAATTTTCATTAATGAATTAAGGAACCAAAGATTTATTAGAAATAAGACATGAGTAATTCATATCTAAGTCTACATGGGTAGCCTAATGTCTAAAATAAGGGATATTTTACCAATGAAACATGATTTTTCTATATATATCACTCATTATAATGTGACTTGATGTAGTCTATTTTTTAGTGTTGGAATTATATTTTTAAATTATAAAATGAACCTAATTTCAACGTCAAAAAACACATCAAATAGTTTTGAGTTCATATAAAATCAACACCATTTTTATAGATTGTAGCTATATCATGATGATAATAATTTTAAAAAAGCATCATAGATTTAGGAGAGTTAAAATAATACCTTATAATCATCATTTGATGGTGTCTACAAAATTCTAGGTTTTTTTGTAATAGAAAAAATTATAGCATCATTACCGTGTTAAGTGGATCCCCTTCAATGGATTACCCTTATAATTTATCTCCATTATGGTTTTCTTACTGAGATAAACATAAATTAGTCATGGCTCTAGTTTAGATTTGACACCAAAAAAAATTGATCACCCCATAATGGATCACCTTTCTTACCAACACATATTCAAGACTCATTTCAAAGTAAAATCACCAAGATTTCATAATATAGAGTGTTATTAAGAACCTATTAAGTCAGAAAATGGGGTCTATGACTTCTTTCTAAAAACTATTCCATTTTCATGAAAGATTTATAGTGTATACTATTCTACATGTGTGATTCCATTTCATCTTTAAAAATTTGTTAAACATTTAGTCGCATTTTTATCCTTTCTTTTCAACTTCTCATCATTGCTAGAAATGGGATTTACAACATCATAAAAAAGATGACAAGATTTATTTTCAATTTTCATTAAAATAATATAAAAACTCAATTAATCATTTAAAATGGTTTATTAACATTTTCTCTCATTCTCTTCCATTTGGGTGTGTATAAATATGATAAATTTAAAAATTAATTGTCTACTTTTGTTTTTGTTGTCATCATATCTAGCTGTGGTTTTTTATTTCCAAAGGATATATTATATGAAGTATTATTCAGTTGGGAATATGCAGTATAAGGGATACAAATGTTTATTTTTCATCCAAATTCTATTTATATAAATATTTTTTTACTATTTAATTGATCTAGGCCCATTTTTTCAGTAAATAGGATCAATATTTTTTAGGAAGTCCTTCGACGTCCATTTAATAATGGGTTATTTTATAATTTAATTTGTTAATTAATTTTAATATCTTAATATATTTTTTATATAGAAGAATTTTATTTACCTATAACTCACATACCTTATGAAAATGCTTTTGTTAAATGGTAATTAGCATTTCTTCATTGATTCTTCAATTGTGGTTATTTTTATTTTAACCATTATTTTTTGTTTCAATAAAATTTAGTCATAAAATTTAATTTTGAAATGGTTGTTTTAATACAGTTTTATAGGAGAAATTATTTACTGGCATGTAAGGCCTTTTTCTATTATACTGCGTCACCATTTTATTTCTTATATACTTATTATTATTATAGTATAAATATTATTGTGTAATTTAAAATCTATAAAATATTATTTTTATATTGAAGTAGTTATTAGGTCCAATATAATTTTTAAATAATTTTATGAATCCTTTTTCTATGGAGATTGGGAATATTCATGGTTTTGATAGATTTCATTAATTTTAGATTTATTGTATTTTCTTGAGATCATTATATTTAAGTTGATTTTTGGTATAATCATGAATTTATGTGTTTTGTAGAAAAAATGGATTATTTTTTAGTATTGGGTAATTTTTTTAATGTTTATTCCCTAGAAGTTTATGAAATGAGAACACTTATATTCTAAAACTAATTTTCATATTTTAATGTCAAATAATGTTTAGTTCAGTGTAGTAACATTATGTTATTTATATTTTATATGTTCTATATACTAACATTATTTTAAAATTTAAATCAAAATTTTACTTTTGATATATATTATAGTTAAGGTATGTTTAACATTTAAATTGATTTTTTCAATTGGATTTTAATGCTCAATTTTTTTAAACATGCCTATTAATTTTAGTGGGGTTTGATTAATTGAATGAGACAAGGACTAAATGGTTTGGAGGACCTCACTCATGTAGGTTTATATCAGAATTTCTTTTAAATTCATGATTAATTGAGAATTATAGGTTTAGGTTTTATGGTTTGAAATGGATTGTTATCTTGTTTTCACTAAGGGTTTTATGAATTTAATTTCTTGGAAATTTAATATTTAATTTCTTCAAGGGTAAATCATCATTTCATTTATTTCTTTCATTGATCCTCAATTATTTGGTCATGTCATGAAACATGATATTAATGGTATAAATATAGTTTACCATTTATTTCACTTAGATTGTTAGGGTTTAGTGAATATTTTAATTATTGTTTTATTTTATAATTATTTTATTTTATCTTAATTTATGAACCAAAAAATAATTAGTAGTTTGTGTAGAATTATTTATAATAAATTAAAAAATTTTGGTTTCCATTTTTTAAAACGAGTATTAATTATTTATTAGGATGGTATTTTATATTTGGAATTATTTTGAATTACGATTTTTTTCACATAAAGTTCTCCACAAAATTTAATTAACAATAGAAATTATTTTTATTTCTAAACATCATTTTTAGTTTTTTATATACAGATTTTTTAGAATGGGTTTTATTAAAATTTATATTTTTTAGGAAGTGTTAGCTGTCTAAACTTCAAATTTGAAAAAACATTCATGTTAAAATCTTGATGTGATATGTTAATCATTGTTTGGATTATGAGGTTTTTTATTTTTTTATTGGATTTTCACTTGTCTTATTTATATAGTGTTTATTGGTTTATTATTTCCCATGAATGGTATATAAAACATATAGTATTTGATTATCTATATTAAAAAGGAAAAAATTTGTTTTTTGAAAATCCTTGACTATATACTTATAATATAGTGTATTTGTTTGGATTGAAATTTTATCTACTATTTTTATTTAGTAAAATGAAAAATGATTTTTTTAAAAAAATTAATATTGTGGAGACAATTATAACACATGCATTTTAATTTCCTGGTATAGTTTATAATATTTATTATTTTATATTCTACTTCATTCATGGATGTTTTATATAGAAAATTCCTTGAAAATGGGGGTGTAATTATGGAATGTGTTTGGAACACTATTTTTCATATCCATGTTAATAACCATGTGATAGACCTATAATTTTTTATTGAGTTAATTTCCATGGTAATTGAAACGTTTCATTAACTATAATCCTACCCAGGTTACTCTAGTTACACCCACACAGTCGATGTATGGTTTTGAAAATGATATATACAAATACTATTCCTTGTTGAGGGTTTTTAAAATATTAATTTCCTAGAATACCAATAAGTATTTTAACCCATATAACTCTATTACTTCAACCTTATTCGGCCCTTATCACCTCTCTCTCACCCAAATTCACCTTCCCTTGTCCATGATTTTATTTTTAGTGGGGATTTCACCAAGTAACCTCAATGAACCACAAAGGAAAGAGATTCCATTTATTCATCTTAGATCTTCGATATCCTTTATTAGATTTATCTCATCTGAAATGGATATGAAAACCATTTGTTTGAAATGGTTTTTTTATTGAAGGATTTTTTTTCTTCATTAATATCTCTAAACTCCCAATTTGTAGGTTTTCATTGATTTCTAATAATTGAAAGTGTCTAAGGTAGTTGGTTTTATAATTCGGTTTTTATACAATCATTAAGTGATTTATTACTTTAAAAGAGAATCTATTACAATTTTTAAGTGTGTATATAATCTTTAAATACTATTAAATAATATATAAATTATTTTTCATTATTCTAATATGATGTTTATATAAAAATAGTTGTTAAAATTCATAGTTTTTTAAGGAAATATGGGATATATATTATGTTCTTGTGAGATGCTCCTTTGAATTGAAAATCAATATGATGACTAAAGGTGACATTTTAAAATCAGGGATTATAATACAAATGTCTGGTCATCTAATGGGTAAGACTATAAATGATTATGCATTTACAAAAATCCACCCTAACTAAAAAAATTATTCTTGGATAAAAGGCCATGGTGTAATAGAACGGAATCACCACATCATTATCCGAGGCTTGCACACCTCAATAGTCAGTTCTATGTGGCATCATAGGAAAGGTGAAACAATAAATATATGAGATTTAATGCCATCCTTATAATTTTTAGAATGTAATTGGATTAACCATTGGATAATAAGTTTTTATCTGGGTTTTTTGGTGTTTATTACCATAAGATGACTTAGGGGTCTCCCATAGTTCATGTTTAATGATGTTATTTTTCATGGTATTTGAATTTATTAAAAATTATGAAAAAATGTTGTTTATTTATTATCTCTAAAATGTGAAAACACTATGTTAATATACTTTATATTCAAGCTATAATTCTTGGAATTATCTAAAAAGGTTTTATTTTGAAAAAATTTGTTGGATACTTGTGGTCATGTGTTTCTCACATCCTACATTCACCCAAAGTGTGTATGTAAACCTTATTTTAGTAAATTAAATTAAGGTAATGTTGATTCATTCAATAATTGATTATTTATAATAGTAGTTCTTGAGTTGGAGGGGGGTGACAATATTGGAGTTCAACCATCATGTCAAAAGGATCTAGGCAGTTGAATTTTTTTATTTTGGTTTTATCGATGTATATGGAATCACTTTATTGGCCTTATATATCATCCCTTGGTATTAGCATATTGGTTTTCTTCTATTTTTTTTGGTTACTTATAAATTTTTTATTTGGTTTCTATGTCATTTAGAAATATATTTATTGCAATGACGTATTTAAATGAACTTCCTCTAGCTCTTTCCATTGAGAGCTTGACTTCCTAAGACATTGGAAGGTCATACTGAGTTTTTATTTGGAACCATATAGAGATTCTATAAGAAAAACTATTCCATTGTTGGGTTTCTTCATACCTCAAAACTATTTTCTAGTCTATAAAAATCATGAAATCCTTTCATTCCATTCTATGTACAATCTTTAGTGACCGGTTCTTGGGTGGCCCATGTAGCTTCATGAAAATTAATATCTCACTTCCACTATAACTTCATATACTAATCAAAATTTCACCGTGTGTCACATCATATATACGAAATTCATGAAAACATATTGAAAAATCATTTGGTAAAATATATATTTTTTCCTCACCATCTGCATCCTTATAACTAAAAACCTCTGATTATTTATTAAAAATATCTTTTTAGTATCCTCTAAACCACTTTTGGTGTATATCTCAATGTTTTTTAAAATCACTTTATAACAAAAAATAATACCCATCCTCACAAACCAAAACTGTTACCTCATAGGCATTCATAGTATTTAAAGAAACTATGAATTCCTTAACCCATAACCATTGAATAGTTAATCATTTGGAAATGAACTAATTTAACTCAGTATAAAAATATATTTCTCATGATCTCTATAAAATACATGTATCTCCATATTTATATCCTCTAACTCTATCACAAAAAAATAAATACAATTAGATAATTTATTTTTTCAGCATATAGAGTGACCATAATACGAAATTTATTTCAATCTCATATAGCCAACTCATATGTTATTGATTCTCTAAATATTGACTGAATATATGGTTGAATACATCTCATATCATTCACCCAAGATGAATATCACATCCCATGACCCAAATTTAAATAGATAAGAACATCACATGTGGCGTAACTTATTATGTTTATACACATTCTTATTCTATCTCAATTGAGGGACCAAATATCATTCTTATCATACAAATGGATAAATATTTTCTTGGTTAAGACTTAATTAAATACATAATTATAAACATACCTAATCATCCTCTCATTTTCTAAGCCTAAGGGTTGAGGTAAGAAGGTATAAAAGTATGAAAATCATCGTGTTTATTATCTTCCCATCTAGGGGAATGAGGATTCAACATGAAACAAACACCCCTAATAAAGAAAATAAAATTTATATAACACCCCATGTGGTATAATTTGTGGTTAATCTAGCCTCATTATTCTCCTTTTACCTCATAAGTATATTTTTATAGCAATATGAATTATTTTTGATGCTAACCTTAAAATTTCAACATTTCTAACTATACTTCATAATGAACATCGATTTGGGATACCTCACTATAAAAAATTGAGAGTGAAATTATCATTTCACTTCATGAATATCTGTAGAAAATATGAAATAATGTTTAAGTGGTGACTGCATTTTTTTTAACACAATATATTTTATATTCTTAATCTCATTTAACAGTAAAAAAATAGTAATTAATAAATTTTATAATAATTTAAAATATAATAGACTCATAAAGAAGAGTCTATGGTTTCTTAAATTTTATGTTTTTGTTGAACTCATTACATGTGTATATTATTACTACCACATATCTATGTCACTATCTGATATATTCATCAAACTATACACAATTAATAGATAATATTTACTTCAGTTTGATTATTTGAACAATGGGAATACATGGTATCATATTCATAATTTTTAACTCATTAAACATTATATACACACTTTTTTATTTCAAAACATCAAACTTTACAATAATAAAAACATATATTTACTAATTTTATCCCTTTTTATGTTTATCTTCATCATCTTTAAACATTTCATTCAAAATCATTTTTGAGATTATTTTTTAAACCAAATGAAACTCTTTACAAATATATATTTCAAAAATTAACACCATCTATAATATTTTTCATATAAAGTGACATTTAATTTTTTTATTACTATTTTAATATTTTATTTGACATACTTTTAACTACTATAAGATCAAATGTACTTTACATATCAACTAAAAACTATATTTTCTAAAACCTATCAACCAAAGAAACAAAAAATAAATTATATTAGGAAATAAAAATTAGTTTTTTGGTGTAAAATATTAACAAACATACTAATTAATTCCATATTTTATTTCTTAGTATAAGAGTTTATAGAAATATTACTAATTGAAAAAAAGTATTCTGTAAAATATACCATTGTTGTGTTATGGGAACTCTTTTACCCCTATTTTAATAAACATCATGGATAAACACCTATATATTAGATAAAAAAATTATCCTTAAATTTTTAATTAGAATGTTACAAAACTGGATCAATTATAACCATTTTTATAAAGGGCCCCCATATTTTAATATTCATAAAAACCATTGAACAAATATAACTTCCCTTATCACATAAGAATGAAAAAAAATCAAAAATAATATTTTTTTAAATTGATCGAACAAATCATTGAATTAATCTATTGTATCCAACTCACCGATGTAAAAAAAATATTTGTCACTGGAATGCATACATTAACACCTACCATTTTACCCTCTTTAGTTTTGAACACATGTACTTATTTACAACACATATACAAAGTAAAAGAAGTATCACATTCCCTATAAAATGGAATAATTTATTTTTATATCATTGATAACTATTATGGACTCTATGTAATTATTATTTTATAGTTTTATATGTTCTAGTTAAATCATATTCTTGTGACTAGATTCTTAAAAATAGAATAATTACTCTTCCTAAATGATTCATTCCTTAATTTTTAATGATAATGGGTGAATATTTTACCCACTAATCACCATCATATAGTTTCAAAATTTTCCCATTCTATTTTTTAGTAACATGAAGTTACATGATCTTGGACCTCCCTTGTTCTTCTCAATTATTATTATCATAATTAAGATATCTAGTTCACTTTTAATGAATACATTCACATTTTAGTTTATAATATACTATTGAAAGCATTAGGTTAATGGTTGTAGAATAATATATATAGAGAATTATTCTATAAAGGAGGCCCTTTCCTATCCATTCCATTAATGTAAAAAATAATACTGAGTAAATGATTAGAGAATGGAGTATCTTTTTTCATCATGTTCTTAAAAAAGGAATTGAAATCGAACACCACTTATCCATGAATTATTATGGACAATTAGTTTTTAGATTATCTATAATCTTGAATGAATCCATTTTCTCATTTTCATTTTATAAAATAGACTCTATTGATACAATAATTTTAACAGAGATGTCCAATTAATCTTCTAAATACTTATCAAAAGAAACTAGCTCTTTTTTTGAATGGAATCACCGGTCATATATTAATAAATGAATTTATCTAAAACATGGCGGTTTCCATCTCATATAATAATAATTATTTTTCTACTATGTTATCATTTAATGTTACTTTAATTAAGAATTACATTTTCTATCATTAGACTAGATGGCATGCTTTATGATTATGATAATATTTTACCTATAAAAAATATTATTATCAAAGATAAATCATGTATTACATTAATTTGAAAAGTAAATTTAATAAATATAATTCCACAAAAAATGATGAAACTTGTGAAATTACATCATATTAATTGTCGAGACAAGATCCATATTTCACTGTATAATGAGTTTTATTTAAAATTACTATAATTTATTAGCTATTCAGTGATGAAATCCAACCAATTATATCATATATAACTCTTTTTGAATTGAGTACAAAACACATTGCATATCCCATCAGATGAAGTATATAAAATACATTCCTCTAGTATCAAAAAAATTAGTATTTATTATGTTCCCATGGATTTTTAGAATCCTGTATTATATTTTATGTTAATATAAAGTACGTAAATGTATTCTAGATATGTTATAGTTCTCATTCATTTAAATGAAAATGATATCAAAATTATATTGAAAAAAGATATTGTGGACACCCATAAATCAATGGGTAATCTAGATACAGACTCACCATGAGTGAAGATAGTTTTTTGAATCTCAGTACTATTTTGAACATTCTGGATTAAATGAATACATATGATAATAAAAGTTTAAAGATCACTAAAAATGTAGTTTAAGGATTAGAAGTGTCGTAGCTACCATATTTATACATGAATATATATTTAATGGTAATAATTTTATTATTTTATAATACTTGGATGATTTTTTGAAGTAATTTTATATGAAAGGAGTTGGGTAAAAGTGAGAATTGTTAATGTTTGATGAAATCTAGAAACATTGAATAATATCGTATTACTTTTGGCTATGATCATAATACTTTATATCCTAATCATATGTATTTAGATCATTTTATGACTTTAATGTGAATTAGGGTGCATCTATTAGATTATATTATATATATTTTGATATATTGTGTGTGTCATTAATTTTTACCTTAAGGTTTATCATAAGAAATAATGGAATTAAAAAAATTGTAAATCATCAAACATTATAAGCTTTAATCATATGAATTTTCAATAGAAAGTCACTGGAAGTTCACATAATAATCCTCCCATACATAATGAGTTTCTTTAAATTGACTACCAAAAATTGAGATTTCCAAATACAATATCATAAGGATATAATTGAATGGATGGACCTATGAATTATTATACATTTATCAAAACACTAAAAAATCATTTTCCTATAAAATCTAAATTTTTGATATGTTGACCCTTAAATTATTAAACAATAAAATCAATGGTAAGAGAGACTATGATATTTTTAATTTTGAAAATGTTACTCTAATAAATTTATAATTCTAATAAAAATTAATTCAAAAGTTTATTGAGTTATACCTAGATGATCAAAAAATTATGAATATTTTGAGATACATGATTTAATCCTTGATTGAGATTGATAAATGAATTGAGATGGAGGATCATTATTCTATAAATATATTTTTCCCATATGGGAATATCTTAAAATAAAAACTAGTGATAAAATTAAAGATAAATCCAAATATAAATTTAATTTTATGAAATATTTTGAATATCATAAGCAAGATTATGACTCCATAAGAATGAATATGAAGAAGTGTTGAATCTTATATATTATATAATAAATTAGAATATTTTTCTATTTATACTAGTTCTACTAAATATCAAATGATATTGGAGTTGATTATGTCATTTTTACACCATAAAGGTATTATTATGTCGATACAATAAAATAAGAAAATGTAGTTGTGTTGAAAATTAGTTACTAACACTTAATGTTCGTTGATGTTTATATTTTTTCATGTAAATGAATTTAGTGAGTTTTATAGAGGAATATAAAGATGATAATATTTTGGATTATTGAAAAAGTGTAGTCCAGAATATCTATGGTCAATAAAAATAAATAAAATCAAGGAAACTCTTTGAATGTACAAGGTGATATTCATTGACATATAAAATTATTTATGATATCATGGTGAATTTACACTTATGGATAAAGTGGATAAATTTAATTAGGACTGTGGGAACCATAATACATTATGGGATATTATATTTTTCAAATATAAAATAATATATATGGGTGACATACATATAAAAGTAAAATAATGAATAGATCGATGTATAGTTTGATAGGATATATCTAAGAGAATGTGTTATGTTATGTGAAATATAAAAGGGAATATTCAATAAATAATATTGATGGATTAATAAATTAAAATTTATATTGGGTATCAAAGATGAAGAAGAAAATTATGAACTCCATCATATAGATATTAAATGAGTGTGCTAAATCATTAAAAATAAAGAAGAAGAGTTTAGGAATGACCAAATTGTTTTCAATGATTATTATCTCATGGAATCGATCATTTTTGGGAGTAAAAATTGAGAATACCCTATGATTATAATCTGGTTTGTTTTGATGAAAAGTGATGTTTCATATGTTAGTGGAAATATTCCGATGAATAGGGAATTATGAAAAATTCCAAGGATTGAGTTACCTGTGTTTTTTTATTAAATTTAATCTTGAAGTAGAACACTCTTAGTATTAATGAAGTAGACCATTTGTGGTTGAAAATACATTTATGTTTACTAATATATATTTATTTAAATATTATAAGGAATTACTAAAAATTATTATTGGGATACGAGTACAATTAAATTCAAAGGGTTTTTATATAATTGTCTTTTGTAATATTGTGATATCATATATATTAAATTTGTGTGAATGGTTTTAAGATGATATTAGCCAACACCACTTGTATTAATACAAATATTATAGTGGAAAATTATTGAATTGTACATTATGGTTATTTAATTTATCTGGTTTCCCAGGAGAGGATAAAGCATATTGAAGTACTATTGTTATTCAATACGTTATATATATTTTATATAGGTTTAATCAAAATTAAATGACTAAAATTCCAATATTCTTGACATACATCATAGTTTCAATACCAAAGGTGGTTATAAGGGTTTAAAAAAATAATTTGGAATTTGATAAAATTGGACAACACATGATCCACCCCCTCTTAGGGGCATCTCCATTGTGAATTGGGCATCTCAATTAGTATCAAATGTAGGTTTACACTAAAAGGGATCTAAAATTGTTTCAAAAATTGGATCGTAACAACAAGGGTCTCTAGGAGTAATTTTAAGTTTTATTCCAATTATTTATAATATCATATGAATTTAGAATATGATTTTAGGTTTAAAAATATTTATGTAGTTCCAGGGATGAAACAATCTATCTATCTATGTGTTTTTAATGATTTGAATCTCTTAGAAAATACCATGATAAATACGAAGAAGAAATAAGATAGAATTATTAAAAATTTATCAAGGAATAAATATTAGGAACCATTATTCAATGAAAATTATAATAGTAATAATTTATATGCTAAATCTATTAGTTATTATTCTTCTGGTGGATAACTATTTTGTTGAGATAATGATTGAATAGATTCTTCCAAGGGAAAATATTTTGAGATAAGGTAATATTTAATGAATATCTATATTGAGCTAGTGACCTATATATTCAAATTTAACTGGGAAATTCATTAAGATAAGTCATTTCTGGAAGATAAAAGTGTCTAAATGGAATAATAATTCAGAAATAAGATGATTTTTTATGTCCTACTAACAATACTAGTATAAGTTAATGATATAATGTTTTTACATACAAATTAAATATTATCTCAAACTTATAAAGAATTAAAAACATATTCATTTGAAAAATAAGTGTTTGAAAGGGTTTTGACCATGTTTTTTTCTAAAATTATAGAATATTTATAAAGTCTTTATGTATGTTAAAAGTGTACAAAAAGAAGTTACCTCAAAGATGATAAATTAATTGTATGTGTTTCTATTTGGGAATTGAAAGATACATAAGGATTAAGTTGAAAATATGAAGATTTAATGGGATATTATGGTCAAATAGTTATAGGGTGAAAAGTATTCACTCAACATTAATTTTCTATAACTTGTATACAAGAAGAAAAATCTAAAAAAATGACAACCGGAATCCTCCCAAGTTATTGTGGAATGAAAATCTGGAAAGAAAACCTCAGATGAAAGTATAGTATTAATAATGAATCAAAAAGGCATGAATACTTTCTTGATATATTCTAGGTAATCATGCACCTCAAACACATTGAAAAAGGTTTCCAAAAAAAATCATTCAGTTTGTAATAAATAAGGTTTTTCTAAGAGTGAAGGCCAAAAGAAAAAATATATACATATATAATGGAATGAATTTTTTTCAAAACTCACCAATATAACAAGGAAGTACTTGATAATTTCTATTATTTTTTCATCCAAATGGAGCAAGAAATATTGGGATTTTCACCCAAATATAGTAATAAATTCATCATAGATAGTGTCCTTCTAAAATGAAATGAAAAATGTTTGATAGATATTGTTAGTTCTATTGGAGATTTGGGAATAGGAATATTGATTACTGGTTTAACATGTAATCATGTGAAATTTAGTTATAACATAGATAAATTGGGAGGAAATGTGAAATAATAGAGAAACTGACTAAAGTGGATTAGAAAATAATAAAATGGAAAACTATAGAAATAAATAATTTAATATCATTGAAAATTTCAATGACTTGTGAAATATTAGTGGATATTCCTATAATTAATTCTTATATAATCCTAAAAAATATCGTTAATAAATTAAAAATATAATGGGCCCATCCTAGATTTATAAGTGCATATAGAAAAAATGGAAAATCTAACTTAGTGGATAAATCTATAAAAAATGTAGTTAAATCAAATCCACCTAATTTACCAATGAATATGGATAGTCAGTTTGTTAAACCATTAAGAAATATATGTTTTGCCTATATAATAGAGGCCACATAATGGATAACATCATGATGTAAATATAATTAAATAATTAAGGGATAAATATAAAATATAAAATGGAACTAATCTGAGATAGAGATATCAATAATGGTATGGTTATTGACAAAATGTGTGAATATGTTGAGAGGTTGTCATAGAAGGAAATGGTATAACCTTAAATATAACTGTGCATAATGTGAAACCAATTCGACACTAGGTGTTCAGATGTATGACTACATTACCGAGTGAAATGGTGATTCTAGGAGATAAATTAAATGAACTACTAAATTACTATATATAATAAATGATTAAGTAAATAGGTAGTAAAAAAATAAGAAGAACAATTTTCATATGCCTAAAGATATTTTAATCATATTCCCTGAATAGTTAGAAGAGTCTATAAGAAAAGAGAGAGATGAAAAAAAATAAAACTGCTTTAGTTTCTTAGGTAAATATTCTCCATCCAGCTAATGAATTTGTAAAAGAGAAAAAGTTAATACATCTAATTGTGGTTTATATCTATAAATATAAATAAAATAATATTATAAAGAGGCCTAGTCAATTCATATCATCATAAAAAGGAATTTCTATGTTGAGATATTTTTCATGTCACAATTTCTTAGGATTAGGGGATATTGGAGGATCCACCTTATTCCTATGTAAATTGTATTTATGTTCCGAAGATAGGAAATGATGGTAATGAAGAATAATTAGCATCTAATTAAGATGAGTTTCCAAAATATTTAATTATACTAGAAATCATAATTCCTTTTAAATTTTGAAATCAGATAACCCTTGTAATATAAAAAGATAAGGAATATTTTTAAGATCAAAATCTATGTTTTTATATTGATTTAATAGTTTATAAAGAGGGATTAATTAGGTTTCCAAGTAGCTAAATAACTTACATTTGAATGTATTTTATATGTGTATTCATGTGAGTGAGGGTTCTTATAATCATTTAAAAATCTATTGAAATAGTCCCTATAGAAAGATAGTCTAGTTTGGTATCACATGGTGTTGTTTCTATGAATAAATTTATTATCTAATCTTATCAAACTATATTTATATAAAGCTATAGTGCACATATATTTAAATTTGATAAGTTGATGGAACATTGATATGAAAAGTTTGAGTCCACCATTCATAGGTGGGATTGGAATTTATTATCAATTAGGGATAGAAAAGAAACATTTACTTTTGGAATAAAATTTCATATTAAAAATATATCCAAAGGGAGAGATTTATTTGAAATTTCATTTGATGAAACATGGATTGTAATTGTGATAAATCTGAATTTTTCTAGTGTCTTCTTGAGAGGGAATAGTTTATAGATATTTAAACAAATGTTGGATATATCTTGTAACACCCCGAGATTTTATGAAAAATATTATTTTAATTTCATTAATGTCTTATATTGTATTCTACACCAAGATTACCCTGCGCTATACGCAACACCGTATTAGCTTACAGTGTACGCAACACTATTCTTGGACCGTGTTAAACACAATTTTGATAATAGTTATTCTATGCAACATTGAGTATATATATATATATATTAAATGTATAAATGAAATATGGTTGGATTCTGTTATACGAAACAACGAAGGATTATTTCACAACACGCAACCCTGACTTGGCTTGCATTACACGCAATCGTGACCTTCCTCGATAGCGTGTGTTGTACGCAATATCGGGTTTTAATAAACAATGTTATATTATTATAATATTGTCATGAACTAGCCATTATGAATAGTATTAACTAAATTTTGAATTTTATAACATTATTATTCATCTTACACATTTCTAGAACATGGTATAAGAACAAAATAAATTTTTCGGGTAAAATAAGTATTTTTCAAAAAATGCAGTTTTGCCGCCTTTGGATGGCGCACCCACTTTAAATCTGGTTTTTACATGTTTATATGTTCAATTTGAAAAAATAATATTCTTCTTTTGAATCAGGATATAAAAATTTACAAGAGATAAAGTTTTAATATTTTTCCGATAACTTTCAAATTTTAATGAATAGTAAAAACACGCTATATTTTAATTAAAAACAACTTTTTTCATCGTAATATCTTATGTGGTTAAATTATAATATTGAATGGTTTTAAATTATAAATAGAATATATTTTTACCATTTAATATAATTTATGTCATTAGCATTGATTTTACCTTGAATTCGTAGGTTAAATTAATTCAATCTTTTGCAATGTTTTAAAGAAAAACTTGTTTTCTTTCGACAACGGGATTAATTTTAATTTAATTTCTGCATCTTTTGTGTATTGAATTTTGAAAAATGGATTCCATATTTTGAATCAGTGGGTACAAATTATGTTAATAAGCTACTTTTTATTTTTGGGAATTATGAATAGTAACTACGGTAAATTTTATTTACCATAGTTAAAGGTAAATTGGGTAATTAAGGGTAAATATAATATTTTAAAATTACCCTAACAAATGTCATAATCCTATTGGATGACTAAAAGTCGACCCATATCACATAAGGGTCTGATTAGAATCATTTAATGGACATTTTTCCATGAAAATAACTTAATTATTATTAAAACCAAAGAAAGTGACAACATGTCACTCTCTTAAATTTTATAAGTATATTAATTTTAATTTAGTGATAAACTTCATGAAACTTCGAACATGAATAGTCTCCAGAAAGCTAATGAAAGTATCTACATCATATAAATTAATTTATAATTTTTATGGATTAAATAATTATCATTAATTATGACACAATAGTGATGCAGAAATTGTTTATCTAGTGAAAAATCAAGAATATTGTTTTTTTAAGCTAATAGTGACCATAATATGCACAAATACCTAACCGAAACTTATTGTACATGTAAATGTAAACCATAAGAATCCAATGGTCGAATATTTGACCATTTGGAGCCTTATAAAAGCAATTATGACACTTATATTATTTTATTTTAAATGATGCCAATGTTGTCACCTTCATAATTTAATAAATATAACAATTTAAATATTGTGATTTTATGATGATAAATTCGAGTAAATGTATTATTGGGAAAGTTAATATATTTATCTTCATCATATGATTTTATTTTAAATTTTTATACAACAGATTAGTATATTAAATAATTATACAAAAATGATGTAGTAATTATTTTATTAAGAGATAAACCAAATAAATGGTTTTAAAAATAATAAAATAAATATTATATGAACTATTTAATGTGATACACTGATTTTATAGATACATATGAAGTTTTATTAATATATTAATGCTTTTAGTTCGAACATATCTTCTGTATATATTTTATTTAAATTCAAGTAAATGAATAGTGTCAAAATTGACATTATTGTTATTTTACAAAAATAACATATTATAAAATTGTTTAAAAATCACAAATATATTTAAAAATTATAAATTTATATTTATATGGTCTATAATGTTATAAAGTAAACAATTATGGAAAATTCACAACAAATAAGTAATTATTTGTTATAATTTAAAATGTAGAATTTTATTACCACAAATCAACTTAAATAGATTAAATAAGGATAAATCAAAATGATAAGGTTTAAAATAAGATCCAAACATGTCTAAATTTGATCGGTTGATGAGATTACAACCCTATCTCATCTAATCTTCGAATATGAGTCATTTTTGGAGGTTTTTAAGTGGGGTTAGATTTATTATAAATTAATATTTTTAGGAATTCCTATGGTACCCCTCTCCTCCCTTATAAAAGGGCACCTCCTCCCTCTCTTCCTCACACAACTTTGAGCCTTCAAGCTCGGCCAACCCCTTCCAAAATCTCTTCTCCACTTCCCTAGTATCATCCTAGAGGTTCTGGTCTTCCTCAAAGACCAATTTTAGTGCCCTAAGAGGAGGTCTCAAAGAGGCGTTCCAAAGAAGAGGAGCTTCGGACACGTACAAAGCAAATCAGACCTAAGGTAAGGGAAATATCACAATCTCATTTTTATCCGAGATTGTTTATTCATAAGTATTTACTGGGGTCTATTTTATCATCCACATCCATGTTCCCTCAATATGTAATATTGTTTCCATCCACTTACAATAGTTTAAATCCAATTTTACCCTTCGGTGAGTTTTTAGTAAAGAATATGAAAGGAATATTTTGTCGTTTTTTTTTCGTACGAGGTACTTTTTGACTTTTCCGACAAAAGTACGAAAGAATGTTTTTTTTAACTTATACGGCATGAATGGATTTTTAAAACACTATTTCCAAGAAACTTCCTTTACAAGTTTTCAAGTTTATTTTTAATCAACTTCTTTTATTTTAAAGTCATATGACATGTTATGAAAGGAAAAATGTTTTTGAAGTAGAAAGGATATTTTCCTCAAGAATGGAGTTCAAGTATTTTATCAAAATTATTTTCCATCTAAGATAAAAAAAGGGTTCTGTTTTTATCCCTATTATTACATTGATTTGATCATGTTGTGATTGAATTATTTTTATGAATTCCTTTATCTTATATGAATTGTTTTATGATGACATGTTGTTTAAGAATCCCATTTTTATTACATGGGTTATGCGATAATGTATGATTTATGATTATGTGGAACACATAAGAATGGTTTCATTATAAGATTGGTGGGACCTATATCTCCCTCCAATGCATTGGGTAAAGATTTTATATCTCATGAGATAGAAAGGGCTGGAACGATAGGTTATACCGGATCAGTGAAACAGGACTGAAACGAGGGTTACTCGATTCAGAAAGGGACTTTGTCCACTAAGATAGTCTTGGCAATGAGTCTTGACTAACAAGAAATGATTCTCTATGATTATGTGTGAATGCCACAAAGTTTCATGTCTAAAGTTATGATTATTGTGATTACATTTCACTACCATGATTTATCCCATGTTATGAAATTATGCTCTCTTTTGCAGGTTATGATTTCCAAAATGTTATGTTCTTATGAATACGATGTGATTGATATTTCTTTTGTTTACCCTTACTGAGCATTTGAGCTCACCCTTTTATGTTTTCTTTTCCCCAGGATATAAAGAAAGGTTTTAGGTAAAAAAAGGAAGATCTTTATGGGAGATGTTGAAGATCTTTCACCACGATTAGAAGATTTCATTCCGAGTTTCCAAAGACACTAAACTATTACGATCCTTGTGTGTGTGTTTTTGTTATGTACTAAGTATTACGCAAAATTAATGTAATGTCAATGTACGTCAGGCTTCGGGTATTTACAGTTGATATCAGAGGAAAGGTTTAGTCAACCTTTGGAAACTAGGACGCAAAAACATTAGTGAAATCCCTAGAGATATTTCTAATGTATGTCTAGGGATGTCCCTAAGGATAAGTATACGTATAGGATATAGTCCTAGAACTACGATAACGATCTTAGAATTTAACCTAAGATGTTAGATATTGAAGGTACTCCCCCTTTATTATGTTGTTTTCCCTAGCATGATTTCTCCTCTCACAAAATTCTTTTTGTGTTTTAGTTAATGGAGGGAACCAGAAGGAATTCGGTTAACATTGAATCCAATGGACAAATTGGTGACTATGAGCAACAAAATTGTGTAATGCCTAGAGATAAAGATATTGTGATTATGCCGAATCAGTCATCGCGATATATGATTAACAAGGTGAAATTTAGTGGTATGACTAATTCATCAAAGAAGAGGAAGATAAACTATTATGCATGTTCGCATGTTGAGGAGCATAAAGAAAGGAAGATTGAGATTTCTAAAGAAGGGAAGAAGAACCTTGAGGAATACCTCAAATGGAGGGACCGATGTTATCTGTGTGGAGAAAAGGGTCATAGAGTGACAGATTGTTATGGAGTTCAATGTCTTATTTGTGGAGAACATGGACATTACCCAACTCAATGCCCTGGCCTAAAAAGATACTTCTAAATCAAGGAAGGACTTATTCCAGGACAGTCATTGAAGTGGATGGACTGAAGTGTTTATGTATTGGTATTCAAGAATAATGTTGCTGAGGTACTTTTATGGTGTATTGGAATATTTATGTATTGGTCTAATGTGGTACTCGAAGTTATTGAGGTATTTTTGGAAAAAAATATGATATTCGCATAATGAAGGGAAACGAGAAAATGAAATGTTTAACAGTATTCATGAGCTCATGATTGATATAAGGACTAAGTGATATCATGGTTTGAGTATATAGAATTTTGAGGATTTTGGTATGTGGAAGGTGTTAACTTTTAAATGCATTCATGTTTTCACTAAGGTTCAATGGGTATTCAAGAGAATACATGATTAAGGCCTTTGAATGTTTGGAAGGTGACCAACAAGACATATCTTATGATATATGGGGATTAACGACAGTATTAAATCTCTGGTAATCGTTTTCACTATATTATGAGAGTGGACTGTAGTATTATGTATAAGCCTAAATATTAGAATGGATTATGTTGGACATAAGTTAGTTTAAGGATATAAGATTTTCGATATTATTGATGGGATGTTATAATAATGTAGTTTTAGAAAAAGGACAACCTGCAGGACAGGCGACCGCCCATCGCTTCGGACAAGGCTGTGGGAATCGAACCCACAACCAAAGTGCGACTGGCCTTTATCGCCTACCACTGGCCTACAGGAAGTCCCTGTTTAGTAGAAACTAGTTTTGTTATATTAAGCAGTATGATATATGAAGTATAAGTCCATTTTAGGAACCATATATGATTAATCTCACTATAGATCGACTTATGTATATAATTTTTGCTAACCTTTTGTTTGAGACAGATGGAATGACCCGTCATTCTATCACATGATCTGCTAACACTTCACGAATAACAAATTCAACTTCATTTATTTAAGAGATGAAGTGGAAATTGTTCAAGGCATGAACAACAGTGAGATTGTACCAAAATAAAGAAAGTATTTATTCTAATTCAAATTTTTAACTTTAGGGAAATGATCTTGAAAACCAAAAATGTTGTCCTAGTGATCTTATACCTGATTAATCCGATGGTACCTTATATCGTCACAAATTTATGGATTTGTGATTACTGGATTTTCCATAGCCATGTTCTCTACCACTCTCCATCAGAACATGATGGTTAGATTTCTCTTCCATATTCATATTTTCACCTATGTGGAAACCCAGTGATTAGTTTATTTGGGTAATCGTTACATTTCATACTTTAGTTTTTAAAGCCAAGTTTTGGTATTCCTTTTTACGATGTGGGTTTCTATTAAAGAAACTTTCGAATAGTAAACCATTTATAACCCCGATGAATTTCGAGGGCGAAATTCATTTTAAGGGGGGTAGAATGTAACACCCCGAGATTTTATGAAAAATATTATTTTAATTTCATTAATGTCTTATGTTGTATTCTACACCAAGATTACCCTGCGCTATACGCAACACCGTATTAGCTTGCAGTGTACGCAACACTATTCTTGGACCGTGTTACACACAATTTTGATAATAGTTATTCTACGCAACATTGAGTATATATATATATATATATATATTAAATGTATAAATTAAATATGTTTGGATTCTGTTATACGAAACAATGAAGGATTCTTTCACAACACGCAACCCTGACTTGGCTTGCATTACACGCAATCGCGACCTTCCTCGATAGCGTGTGTTGTACGCAATACCGGGTTTTAATAAACAATGTTATATTTTTATAATATTTTCATGAACTAGCCGTTATGAATATTATTAACTAAATTTTGAATTTTATAACATTATTATTCATCTTACACATTTCTAGAACATGGTATAAGAACAAAATAAATTTTTCGGGTAAAATAAGTATTTTTCAAAAAATGCAGTTTTGCCGCCTTTGGATGGCGCACCCACTTTAAATCTGGTTTTAACATGTTTATATTTTCAATTTGACAAAATAATATTCTTCTTTTGAATCAGTATATAAAAATTTACATTAGATAAAGTTTTGATATTTTTCCGATAACTTTCATATGTTAATGAATAGTAAAAACACGCTATATTTTAATTAAAAACAACTTTCTTCATCGTAATATCTTATGTGGTTAAATTATAATATTGAATGGTTTTAAAGTATAAATAGAATATATTTTTACCATTTAATATAATGTATGTCATTAGCATTGATTTTACCTTGAATTCTTAGGTTAAATCAATTCAATCTTTTGCAATGTTTTAAAGAAAAACTTGTTTTCTTTCGACAACGGGATTAATTTTAATTTAATTTCTGCATCTTTTGTGTATTGAATTTTGAAAAATGGATTCCATATTTGGAATCAGTGGGTCCAAATTATGTTAATAAGCTACTTTTTATTTTTGGGAATTATGAATAGTAACTACGGTAAATTTTATTTACCATAGTTAAAGGTAAATCGGGTAATTAAGGGTAAATATAATATTTTAAAATTACCCTAACAAATTTCATAATCCTATTGGATGACTAAAAGTCGACCCATATCACCTAAGGGTCTGATTAGAATCATTTAATGGACATTTTTCCATGAAAATAACTTAATTATTATTAAAACCAAAGAAAGTGACAACATGTCACTTTCTTAAATTTTATAAGTATATTAATTTTAATTTAGTGATAAACTTCATGAAACTTAGAAAATGAATAGTTTCCAGAAATCTAATGAAATTATCTACATCATATAAATTTATTTATAATTTTTATGGATTAAATAATTATCATTAATTATGATACAATAGTGATGCAGAAATTGTTTATCTAGTGAAAAATCAAGAATATTGTTTTTTTTAAACTAATAGTGACCATAAAATGCACAAATACCTAACCAAAACTTATTGTACATGTAAATGTAAACCATAAGCATCCAATGGTCGAATATTTGACCATTTTGAGCCTTATAAAAGCGATTATGACACTTATATTATTTTATTTTAAATGATTAGAAAGTTGTCACCTTCATAATTTAATAAATATAACAATTTAAATATTGTGATTTTAAGATGATAAATTCGAGTAAAAGTATTATTGGGAAATTTAATATATTTATCTTCATCATAGGATTTTATTTTAAATTTTTATACAACAGATAAGTATATTAAATAATTATACAAAAATGATGTAGTAATTATTTTATTAAGGGATAAACCAAATAAATGGTTTTAAAAATAATAAAATAAATATTATATGAACTATTTAATGTGATACACTAATTTTATAGACACATATGAAGTTTTATTAATATATTAAAGCTTTTATTTCGAACATATCTTCTGTATATATTTTATTTAAATTCAAGTAAATGAATAGTGTCAAAATTGACACTATTGTTATTTTACAAAAATAACATATTATAAAATTGTTTAAAAATCACAAAAATATTTAAAAACTATAAATTTATATTTATATGGTCTATAATGTTATAAAGAAAACAATTATGGAAAATTCACAACAAATAAGTAATTATTTGTTATAATTTAAAATTTAGAATTTTATTACCACAAATAAACATAAATAGATTAAATAAGGATAAATCAAAATGATAAGGTTTAAAATAAGATCCAAACATGTCTAAATTTGATTTGTTGATGAGATTACAACCCTATCTCATCTAATCTTCGAATATGAGTCATTTTTGGAGGTTTTTAAGTGGGGTTAGATTTATTATAAATTAATATTTTTAGGAATTCCTAAGGTGCCCCTCTCCTCCCTTATAAAAGGGCACCTCCTCCCTCTCTTCCTCACACAACTTTGAGCCTTCAAGCTCGGCCAACCCCTGCCAAAATCTCTTCTCCACTTCCCTAGTATCATCCTAGAGGTTCTGGTCTTCCTCAAAGACCATTTTTAGTGCCCTAAGAGGAGGTCTCAAAGAGGCGTTCCAAAGAAGAGGAGCTTCGGACACGTACAAAGCAAATCAGACCTAAGGTAAGGGAAATATCACAATCTCATTTTTATCCGAGATTGTTTATTCGTAATTATTTACTAGGGTCTATTTTATCATCCACATCCATGTTCCCTCAATATGTAATATTTTTTCCATCCACTTACAATAGTTTAAATCCAATTTTACCCTTCGGTGAGTTTTTAGCAAAGAATATGAAAGGAATCTTTTGTCGTTTTTTTTTCGTACGAGGTACTTTTTGACTTTTCCGACAAAAGTACGAAAGAATGTTTTTTTAACTTATACGGCAAGAATGGATTTTTAAAACACTATTTCCAAGAAACTTCCTTTACAAGTTTTCAAGTTTATTTTTAATCAACTTCTTTTATTTTAAAGTCATATGACATGTTATGAAAGGAAAAATGTTTTTGAAGTAGAAAGGATATTTTCCTGAAGAATGGAGTTCAAGTATTTTATCAAAATAATTTTCCATCTAAGATAAAAAAAGGGTTCTGTTTTTATCCCTATTATTACATTGATTTGATCATGTTGTGATTGAATTATTTTTATGAATTCCTTTATCTTATATGAATTGTTTTATGATGTCATGTTGTTTAAGAATCCCATTTTTATTACATGGGTTATGCGATAATGTATGATTTATGATTATGTGGCACACATAAGAATGGTTTCATTATAAGATGGGTGGGACCTATATCTCCCTCCAATGCATTGGGTAAAGATTTTATATCTCATGAGATAGAAAGGGCTGGAACGGTAGGTTATACCGGTTCAGTGAAACAGGACTGAAATGAGGGTTACTCGATTCAGAAAGGGACTTTGTCCACTAAGATAGTCTTGGCAATGAGTCTTGACTAACAAGAAATGATTCTCTATGATTATGTGTGAATTCCACAAAGTTTCATGTCTAAAGTTATGATTATTGTGATTACATTTCACTACCATGATTTATCCCATGTTATGAAATTATGCTCTCTTTTGCAGGTTATGATTTCCAAAATGTTATGTTCTTATGAATATGATGTGATTGATATTTCTTTTGTTTACCCTTACTAAGCATTTGAGCTCACCCTTTTATGTTTTCTTTTCCCCAGGATATAAAGAAAGGTTTTAGGTAAAAAAAGGAAGATATTTATGGGATATGTTGAAGATCTTTCACCACGATTAGAAGATTTTATTCCGAGTTTCCAAAGACACTAAACTATTATGATCCTTGTGTGTGTGTTTTTGTTATGTACTAAGTATTCCGCAAAAGTAATGTAATGTCAATGTACGTCAGGCTTCGGGTCTTTACATATCTTATGTTGGAAAAGGTAATTTATAATTTCCATATATCCTTGGGTAATGGATATAGATGGAAATCACTACTCACATTGAAATTTTTAAAGATATATTCTAGATTTTAGCTAAAAAAGATTGATTAATTGAAATGAAAATTATGTTAAATATTAGTGCTACTAACCTATGAAATTGTTTCCAACTATAGTTCCACCAAGAGTTTTGAGATGTTTCATGAGGATATATATTGATTTGGATAACCAAAATGAAAAAAAGGATAGTAATAATCATAGTTCAATGAAAGATCAAATTGGATATTTAGATAAGTAGTGATAGAAGATCCATCCCACTATAATATAGGTTGTAGGATACTAATTTTAGTGTTTCAAAACACTTAGATGAAGGATTTTAAAAAATTTAGATGGTTAATATTTTTTAGAAGAGATTTTAGTTTATATTTAATTTTTTTATAACCATTTTACCACATTGTATGACCTTAGGTAGAGATCATAATACTTTATAGGTTGATCATATAACTTTAGATCATAATTTGAATTTACTAAGGCTAAATATAATACTTTTGGAGTAGATCATATGTATTCTGGGAGATAATGTATTTCATTTAGTTAAATTATAATTAATTAGCATATACTTCAAGAAACATACGAATTTATTCTTCATAAGAAATTTGAATATTTCCTCATATGAATTTTCATCTATATGTATTTGGAAGTTCATAGCTTCTGTCTTCCCAACTTAGCAAAATTTTGAGAAATATAATTTATTAAAATTTAGATTTTGAAACTCAATATATGGAGTAGATGATTAAATTGAATAATGTTTGAATGGTTCTACATGAAAAAATCTATCATGAAATTGATGTGATAAATGATCTAAATTTTAGAGATAATGAGCATTAAGTTAATAAAAAACAATATCAAATTCATGTAATATTTTTTCACACATTTATGTGTGAAAATGGAGTTTCTAGAAGTGTCTAATTTTGATGGAAATTAATTCATAATATACATGAGTTTTTATAACATGATCCCATCATCATGAGGATTTGAATATCCGTGATCCATTATTGGATTGAGTTTGATGAATGAAATGATATAAAAGATGATTGTTTTTTAACATAAGATTTTTAGATGATACTATTATAAAATAATCACTAGTTACTAAAATGAGGATAAATCAAAAGATATGTTTTTTATTAGAAATTTTCTTACTATTGTAAAGAAGAATGTGATTCATAAAGAATCAACATGATGATGATTTGAATATGAGATTCCAATAAAAAGTTTATACCACTAATATGAAAATATTTTTTTATTTAATCTCTCAAGAATTAGGAGATGAGTGTGTGAGTTTTTCATGATGGAACTATTATTTAGGCCACAAGATAAAGATTCAAATAAAGTTGTACAAGAAATGAATTAATCATGTTGTAATTAGGTTAACTGTTCTATAAATGTGTGAAACGAATTTTGTTGTGTTGTCTTAATATAATATGAAGATGAGGATCTCAGGATTTTCTGATTAAGAATAAGATTGTATAATATTGATGGTTGTGAAAAATTAGAAAAATCAATGGAACTCCTTGAATATTTAAGAATATAGCCATTAATAGAAAATAAGAATAATGAAATCATAGTAAACTACCACATATAGATAATGTGGATAAATTAAATGAAGATTATGTGAACCAAAATATTTTATCTGATATTTTATAAATTTAATATAGAGAAATATATTTTTATGGCCTGTCTATAAAATATAAATAATTAAGATATATGGTTATAGTTCGAGAAGTCGTATATGAGTGATTTTTTTGTTGGGTTAAACAATGAAGAGAACACTCAAGGAACAAGAAAATTATTGTATCAGGACTTTGATGAAGTTGAAGATCTACTGGGAATTAATGATAAAGAAGAAGAATATGTCATACAACATCTTATGATCAAATGGGTAAGCTGATGTAATGAGAAGGATGAGGATAAGAGGTATATGAGGATATTCTAACCAAATGTTAATGATTCTTATCTATTGTTATTGATCCTTTAGAGATTTAATATTAAGACAAAACCATTAATAATATATATTCAATGTTATTTAAATGTTTTGTTTTATAATTCAATGAATATATTTATAAGAATTATGAAATGAGTAAAATTACATAGACAATGTTTCATGGGTTATTGTTAGAGAAAATTTGGCAGTAGAACACATAGATGTTTGTGAATGGAGATTGGGTTATTTTTCCGACATTTCCTTGTGAAATATTTTTGGTCTACTTAAATAGGGGAATGAAGATATAAATAGAAACTAGTGGGACAACAAAACAATGATGGGAGGTGGTATTTTTCATAGATTACTACTATAGTGATCATGATCCAGTGTACATGGTGTTCATTGTTTAAGGAATAATACTTACCCTATTATTCTAGTATTTATAATAAAATTATCATATATAATCCATGACCTATGAATCTTAATCTTGGTAAAGAGTATATTTATTGTGTGGGGAAAACCTTATAGAAATATATGTCACAGTTAAGAATTTTTCATCATTTCAAATTGGTTAATGTTTTGTTAAAAAATAGAAGATCCAAATATCATAAATATAATTATAGATTCATGTTTAAAATGGGTATTAATGTATTTAAAGATTAATTTAGAATTCGCTAAAATTTTACAATACCGGATTCACTGATTCACCCACCACCCTCAGTTATGTCTACATGGTCCCTGAGCCATCTCAATTGATATCACAATTATGATCTATTTCATTAGTTATAGAATTATTTCATGAATTTAAATAAAATAAAAATAGTACGTATGATAATTTTTGAGTTCCCTAATTTTTTTACATTAAATTTTGAAGTGTGGAATTAAAGACATTTTTAAATAGATTTTAGAAGTGACTCAAATTGTTTAATCTATGTCCATCTCAACTCAGATTAATTTGGAGGTCTCAAACAAGACTATATGAAAAAGGATGAAGAAATAGGACAAAAATTATTAATGGAGGTGGATGATATACGATTATATAATGAAAATATGAATGGTGAAACTTTATCAGCTAAATCCATTGGTTAATATTACAATGGTGAAGAATTTTGTTTTTATGATAGTGATTGTCTTGAACCTTTTGATAACCTCTATAATTTTGTTAAAGACTATTTTATGAATTTAATTATTGAGGTGGTCAATTATATTTTTTAATTTATGAGTGAAATCGTATTGAGATTTCATAGATATAAGTTAAAATTAATTTAATGGAATGAGCTTTAGTAAACTAAATTACTAACTAAAAAATTATCACAATGCTAGTAAAAATCATGGAAGAAACTCTCATACATTTAAATGTATCATTCTATAAAACTGATTAATAATTCAAAAGATATATATATGATACATAATTATTTGAAAGGTTTTTCAAGTATTTTTTCCATATGTTATATTAGATTCATAAAGTCTCTAAGGATGTAATATTTTCAGAGAAGGAAGTTAAGTAAAAGAGAATAAGGGAGTTTGATTGTTCTTTATAAGGGAAAATGAATTTGAATAATGACCATGTATATAAGATTTAAAGTTAACATGATATAAAGATCAAATATATTCTAGCTAAAAAATATTCACTGAACATTTTATGTTTGGACCATGGAGAATAATTAAATTTTTTGGATATTGCTCCACCTGTATCCCCCAAGGTAGTTGAGAATTGAACAGCTACAAAAAAAGAATAGTTGAGTGGATATTTTCAAAAAGACCCTAAATAGTGGAATGAATTTATTCATATCATAAAAATAATCCTCCTACTTAGTCGAATTGAATAAGGTATCCCATAAACTAATTCATTTAGCGACTACAAAAGTAATTATTATCTAGGAGTAGTGGTCCAATAGAACAATCTATACTAATATAGAGGAGAAAAACATTGGGGACACTAAAAAATATGTCAAGTAATGAGTTTATAATGGTTATGATATGATACTATCCAAATGAGTCCCAAAACAATATGGGGTTTATATCCCAAAATAGTATGAATTTCATTTTATATAGAATGCACATAAAATGAAAATAATAAGGTTTATTTGAAGGTAATTTTTGTGATAAAGATTATTTAACTTGTATATTGACTTTTACTATAAAATTTATACATGTGAAAATAGAAAAGGCCCCAGATGAAGGGGTGAAAAGATGAAATAATAAATAAACCTTTTGATGTGAATCAAAAAACACATAAAAAAGAAAAAAAATTACAATGAAAAGTATATTTAAAATCATTGAAAATAAATATTATTAGGTAAACATTGGTGGTCATTATTATGAATAATTCTAGTAAAACCATTTTTAATATCATTAGTATAATAAATAGGATAACGATCAACCATATACCATAAAGAGTGTAAAGGAGGAACATAATTTTGTATTTGTGGATAACTCAATGAAGAAGGTTTTAAAAACAAATATACCCAAGAATCCATTGAAAAAATATGATTAGTATATTTATTCTGTACTGTAAATATTCTTTTACTATGGAAAGAGAGTCTACATCGTAGTCTATTGATAGTTTGACATAAATATGATGAAAAAATTTATTAATATAAAAAATAATGGGGAACCAATCCAATTGAGAGATAACTGGATATGTATGGTTGTTGAAAATTCATGTTATCAAATTGATAGGTTGTCTATTATTGGAAAGGTAAAATTAGACAATGAATTGTGTAGAAGGCGAAACAAGGTTGGGACACCACACTGATGGATGTTTGTCAATTTTTTCTATCCAAAAAGCGCTAATAAGAGATAAAGTTAAAGCATTGTTATCTCTCTACATAAAAAAAGTTATTATGAAAAGGGATTCTATAAAAAATGGGAAATCTAAGAATGATCCTCCATGTGTTTTAAACATATTTTTTTCATTTTTGGAAGATTCTAGATAATTAGTGAAAGATAAAAAGAATATAACTTATCTTGTTTTTCAAGTATAGAATCACATTCCATCTAGGAAGGAAATTAGAAAAGAGAATAATTTAATGATCCCATGTGATGTAAAAATGAATAAAGTTAAAGTAAATTCTATAATAAATTGGTTTATACATTTCAAAAGATTACTAAAATGGGATTCCAATATGTGAAATTTTTCTTAAATTTTTAACTCATGATTATGAGCTATTGAAGGATATACTATATTCATAAGTGAACTGTATTTATATTTCCAATGTTTGGAATTGATTATAATGACTAATAGATAACATTTATTAGTAGGTATAATATAAAAGTGTGTATTCTTCCATAAATCACCTTTTTCTATAAATAGGTAAATATGAGTAAACCCATAAAAATAAGGATACAAGGTATTATGTTCAATATATAAATCATCGTTTTAATTATATTTATTTAGTTTGTAAAGGGGAAGTGTTTATCTAACTAATCGGAAAAATATATCACATTTTATTTTTTTTTCTGTGTTCATGTCAGTATAAATTCTTGTAATCCTTTTTTAAATCTACTTAAATATCTCCTAGATAAAGATAGTAAGTGTTTTTATTCCATGGTGGTTTATCAATAGACATATTGGTTGTTTAATTGTGTCATTTTTATTTTATAAAAAAGGATCACCCAAATAGGATTAGAGTTGACGTTTTGCTGACAAATTTTTATGGAATGTGTGATACCACCCTTCTATTATAGAATTAAATGGGGTGGGGACCATTTCCTACCTTCAATGTTTTTGGTGGTAGAAAATATACACTAGTTTTGGGAAGACAATTTGGAATTGATTATGAATCATTTGGGGGAGATAGATGTTTCCAGGGATTTGAAGAAACATAGATTTTGTTTATTTTTAATTTGTTGTAATTGAATGTGTTATTGTGTTTACAGAGTTGACTTCACTTTAAATTCCTATGTTTTTTATCATATATTGAATAAAATAAGTCGAGGTTGCTCATATATCTCAGGTTAATGGAGATAGAATGAAGTGGAAACTACCATTGAATATCTATATGAATAGTTTCTATTTTGTAGATAATAAATCAAATAATTTTGTATAATTGAACTCATGTTGTATAAAAATATATATAGATGGGTAAAAGTGTTGTATGTTATAGACCCACTATGGGTGAAGATAATTTTGTAGAATATGACTAATGATTTTTAGAGACAATTTAAATTGAATAAATATAATAATAAATGTTGAAAACTTTTTGAAATTAGAGATTGAAGAGACGAAGTGTTGGAGGAACCATAATTTAGTAATCTAGCTAGAAATATAATATTTTTATTAATTTAAAACACTTGGATAAAGTATTTAAATTATTTTAAATGGATATAGATGAGTCAACATGATCGAGTTTTATGTTTGGTGATATTAGGATTCAATTAATATATCATATGACTTAAGGATGTTGTCATAAAATATTAAATTTTGAACTTATGAATTCAGATCACCGTATGAATTCAATAAGTTTAGGTGTAAATATTTTAGAATAGTTATTTTGTATATTGATATAATGTGTATATATTTTATTTCCGTGTAAGTCATTATATTAAGACCATTAGAAATCTATAACTTTTTGTACAATAATACTTTTGAAATTATCATCATAATAAATATATATATTATGTATTTGGATGATCCTAGTGAATGTTTTCCAAACACAAAAATATTCAAAAATCATATAGGTGAGAATTTAGATTTACATGTTCAATATCTAAAGATGGTGATTTAATGAGATGATGAGAGAACTATTATACATGGATAAAAACATCACAAAATCAATATAGTTTGAAAACTAAATTTTAGAGATATTGATCTAGGAATTATGAAAGAATAATATTAAATATAGGAGGGGCTTTGAGATATATTTGATTATGAAATATTAGTTATCCAGAATTGTCTAATTGAGGTGAAAAAAAATTCACAAGTACCTCGAATTATTCATATATTATCCAATAATCAAGATTCATTGATGAGTTGTGATACAATCCTAGTGTGAGTGTAATGAATTAAATTATATGAAGGATCATTATTCTATAAATTTATTACATTCAAATGATAATATTTTAAAATTATTAATGGGGATAAAAATAAATATAAATATGATGATTTTTGGGATTATATAAAATATTTTTAATATCATATGAAAGAATACAATTCAAGGAGAATAAACATGAATCTTTGATAAATCATAATTTTTATCTAAAATTGAAAATAACCTTATTGATTGTACTGGCTATATTCAATCTCTCATAATTTCATTTAATTTTATTTCATTCATATTCCATGTAGATATTCTTATTTCAATAATCTTGATGAAAAAATGATGTTATGATGAAATTAAGTTCCTCATTGGGTAATCATGTTGATACCTATATAAAAGATTGATTCATATTTCAATGATTATTTTTTAATGAATATGAAGCTACATATATCATGGCCTGAAAAAGAAAAAAATAAAATATATATGGTCAAAAAACAATGAAAATAAATGGATGTACTGCAATTTCCATGGAGACATAATTTGAGAGACGTAAGTTGGAATGAGATCGTTGTGCATTAACACGTTGGGATAAAAAGAATAAACTAAATGTGGTTTATCAGAATGAAAATATTTGATGATATATTATATATTTTTTATTATATAAAAATATAATTGGGTGAAATATGTATAAAAAATAATAATGAGAAAGAATTATAGTTTGAGATAATATATATTGGATCTTATGTAGTGTTTGGTGGAATATTGATGAACATTATATAGTAATAAGATGAGGGGTTAGTTGAGTCAATATTGATGATTATGATCTATTGGTTTTCAATGATAAAGAATAATAAGACTTTATTTATCATACTTAGATCAGATGAGTGAGCTGAAGTAGTGTTATGAATATTAATAAAGATCAAACAAGTGACTGACTTGTTGAACACGATTCTTATAAATTGGTATAGAGACTTTACTAAGTAAAAATTTAGAATAGACAGTGATGATTTCCTAGTTTTTTCTCTTTATTTTTTTTGAAAATTAAAAAAATAGATTCAATAAGATAGGAATCTATGATGAATGCAAAAGATAGAGTTCTATATGTTTTTTTATTAAAAATAATCTAGAATTTAAACACTTTGTGTTTCAAGGACGTAGATCAGTTTTTTAGTGAAGAGACATCACGATATAGTAATATTGATTGACATAATGTGGATATAGAAGAGATTAATAGAAAATAGAGGGATATTAGTATAAATAGAGTTAGTGGGTTACTGCATAGATCACTTAGGTAACACTATGATATCGAACCAGTGTAATAGGTGTGAAAGGATTCCAGATAATACTTTTCCAAATCTAATTGTATTGATGCTAATATTATAGTGGACAATATATGACTTTTATATCCTATGTTTGATAATAAGTAAGTTTCCTAGGAGGGTCTAAACATTGTAAATAACTCTTTGTTTTTTACTACATTATCTATATTCCTTATAAGGGTACCCAATGATAATAAATAGAATATTCATTATTCATAACCTATATATGAGGTTTATATCAAAAGGGGGTTGTGAAATTTTAAAATAATAAATTATAATTTCATAAAATTTGGAAACCCCTAGTTTTTCCCCACCCTAGGTTTGTTTACAAGGATAAATGGTTATCTCAGTTTCTCTACTAAGGGTAACCAAAATCATACTACAAATATGGGCATATAATCCTAACAGTTTAACTTATAAATTAATTTAAATAGGAAAACAATCCATTGGAATCCAACTTTATAATGTGTTACCCTTTTATAAGATCATGGTTTTCACATGTAGAACGTTAATAAAATTAAAGACTCAAAAATTTATAGGGGATTTAATATCTAATTATTTAATTTAGTTTATTAATATAACATGTATGCATTATTTTGAATATTTTTTTGAATCCTATTACTTCCATAAAATTAATATTGAAAACCCATATAGACATATAACATTCACATAGCTAATAAATTTCATTACTAACCCACATTAAAAGAAAACTATATTTTAGACATATCCAGATGAATCGTTAGAGTAAGGTACGTAGATACCTAAAATATAAAGTCCAATAATCATATGAAATTAATAATACCCATGTGAGTAATCATTTTGAGAAAGGTATCTAACCCCCACTTCTCTAAACAAAGCCTAATATATCATTCCATTTGAAGTTCCAAATGGTGTTGTTAATGGAATGGTTAAAGATGGTCGTCTTTTTTAGAAACTATGTGGTAGAATTATTTGAATGTAATTTGGGTTTATTATGGGTACATTTAATGACTTTGAGAATTTTATAATATGATTTAAGTAGTTATGGTTATATTATAGAATATTCCTTCTTAGTGGAATATGATAATGTATAAATTTCAAAAGGTACATTTCAAACAACTTACAGTAGGCTATGAGAAAAATTATAAAAAAATAGAAATTTTTTAAATATGTAAGGATCACATAGTGATCATAACCATGATACAAAGAAGTAATTATGAGTAAATAAAAATTTTATAAACAACAAAATGTTAAAAATGTATTATTTATGTGGTTTTAACATAATTTTTATAGTTGGAACATAACTTTATAATGTTAATTTAACATTGTGAAATGGATGTTGACTGTATATTTGAAAAATAAAATATCATTATGTTTTCATTTAAACATTTTAAGGATGATTTATAACTTCATAAGTTTCATATTTAGGACAAATATAACAGTGTAATATTGTTTCCAAAACATCTTAAGTTACTCTATGGAACACTATAAGGTTTCATAAATGTTTTTAATGTTAATATAACCTTATGAAATGGAAGAAGACCAAAAAATAAGGCATGGAAAAAATCAACCTTGAGGCATGTATGGTTTATTTGTCATTATGAAATAGATGTTTTCCAAAACATTCACATTTTTATTATCAAAAACTAAGAATACATGGGAAAATTATGGTTTATACACTGTGAAATTTATAAAGGTGAGTTCTCCAAAATGTAAACAGGGTTATAAAAGTAAAATATTCTGATATTAAGCCATTCATACGATCCCAAAAAATCAAAGGCATGTTTTAAAATTCATATTAAAATTCAGGATTCATGGGGTTTTTAATTTAGATCAAATTAAAATACTATTGAATAATATTGTTGGTAATTTGAAAATGATACATTCAAAATTAATTATCACCACCATGATAGATCAATTTTCAAGAAATTTTGACTGAATTGAGTGTATTTAAAACAATTAAAGAGTAATTTTCATAATTTTTTTTGGAAATAATATTCATATATTTTATTTTAATATAAATGGAGAAAATTAAGAAATTAAAATAGTACATGAATTGGTAATATGATAATGTGAGAAAAGAGAGAACTATTTTATCAATGAATAAAGAAGGAGAAGGGGAGACTGAAAAGTGTTTCTATTTCATTTATCATCTATGTTGAGGTAATATATATTTTTGTTCATTTTCTAGAGGCCCTATTTTGAGATATAAGAATACCATTGTGTGAGTGAATTATCCCATGAATTATTTTATCATTTTGAAATCTGAATAAGAATTTATAAATGCATGTAATCTATTAATTTTTATCACATCCTGATATTTATTTATATATATATATATATCATTCATTAAGTAATATTCAGTTTGATATCTTTCTTCACATATGCTAAAAATGATGGTTGTGATACATTATTAAATTAAATTAATCATATTTCCAAGATAATTATTATAAATATATATATGATATAAAATATTAGAATTCATTTATTTAGGTTATTACATGTTTTTAACGAAACATAACTGAATATTTATTTATAATAAATCAATTTAGGACAAAGAAATTATTTTTCATTGATAATTTTAACTCACACATGAATTTTATATTTAGAAACATGATTATCTTAAAAACTTCATTTTCATGGTAAAAAATATTATTTTTAAATTATCATTTTTTAATCATATAAATTTTTATTAATAAAATTAATATAATATCTATGATTATGGGAATAACATTAATTAGTAATATAAATACTAAAAAATAACATTTTAATTAATTATCACGGGTGAAATGAAAAGTTACCATGGAAAAGTGCATTTGGTTTAATGAAACATTTGAATATAAAAATCCCTATATAACTAAATGGTGTATCCAAAATTAGTTTAATAGAGTTTTTTTGTCCATATCATGGCTCAAAAATTATAATATTTATGTATTTGGGACTTTGAAGTTGAATAATGTGAATACATAATAAAAAAACTGAATGTAATTCAAAGACTACCCATCCCATCCCCAATAAAATGGCACACCCACACCGCTTATTTACATACCCATAAATATGAATTAAATTCATTAAATCATCCCATTTATTCATAATTTTACCCTATACCATAAAACGTATCATTTGGTCACTATTAATTTCCATAATCCCTTCATTTATAAGGATAACTCCAAGGAAAATCACAGTTCAAAGTGTGAGTGTTACTCTCCAATTCATATTTATTTTTAATATTCCACTTCATAATCATATCTATAAATGTAAATATAATTAATTTAGTATTATATAAACACATAATTTTCTTCATATTAATTTAATGTCAATTATTCATCCATTTCTTAGAATCCTGTAAGAAAAAACAAATGCATCGATCGTGCGTATTTGCGGAATACTACCTTTACAACGTGATACAATCTATTTTTTATCACTACATCTCAGTGATAGTAACAATTCTGGGGTTTATGAGTAATTATGATTTTAATACACTTATAAAATTATTAAATGATAAAATTTTACATTTACTTTTATTACCTCCATTCTTTAAGTAACAAGATCGTTAATTATGCATATCTGCGGACTACCACCTCCATGGGAGACGAGTCCTATTTCCCTCAACCACATAAAATATAGGGAAATAAAATTCAATTAATGAAAAAATATTAATATTATAAATTATTATTATTCTTAAGTGATATATTTTCATATACAGTCACTTTGACAATTTATTAAGAAATAGGTTCTTCATTAATGTGTATGTGTCGACTACCCCTTGAAAAAATGATGAGTTTTGTTTGTCATCACCAGACAACATTAATGGTTATAATAGTTCATTTTTTAGACCTATATGATATTTATTAAATGTTTATTTTGCTATAAATTTCATATTAATATTATGTAATATCAATTTCTCACTTCTTTGATCATTACAACATATCTTTTTGTCAGTTTACCTCTTACTTGAATGATGTTGAAATATTTTTGTAGTGAATGATTATGGAATATGATATAATTTTAATTAAATTTAATAATAAGGTACTAAATATTATTTAAATTTTTGGAATTTATAAAATTAATGTCTAAAAATTGTAATAATATTTTATCTCTATTCCTTAAAAACTATCAAAACAAGTTTTACTCAGACTTAGTCATCGTGATCCGTAATTAAAACTCTCATGGGAAGAAAGTGGAATAGTATAAATAACGAATTTATATATGATACAAAAACAGATCTAATCTTGTAATTATTAACAAGGTATTGAATATCAAGAATCAAAATTAACATTACAAATCATTTTCAAGATAATGAAAATTGTTATCACCCGATGTAAAAAAGGTTATAATGAACCACCATATTTGTATATAATAATTAAAAATAAGTTTATAAACGATCCAAATGAATGAATAAGGATATGAAATAAATTATTAATATATTTATATTTTTTATATAAATTTATAGATTTATCAACTATGTGGGGAAAAATGAATGGAATTTGTACTCAAGCTTCATTCATTGAGGAATGTTTTACTCTATGCACCAATTTACATTCAAATGGTTTATATAATATAAAATTATTATTTTATCATGTAATTACTTATATTCATGGTATTTGGGATTCATTATAAACATATTTATCCTTTAACTATCTTTATAATGTTTTTTTCATGTTTCAAATGTATTCTTGACTCTAGTTCTTTTTCCATGGGTCATGCTTTCTCTTCATAACATTGATCATAAAACTATCTTTTATCATACTATTTCCTAATAAATATGTTTTATTTGATTTATTAATGAGGAAATTATTTCATAATTAAAATTTCTATCATTGATGGATCACTTTCTCTTTCATAGGGTGTCACAAAATAGTAGGTTCCCCAACCTTAGAACATGAATCATTTTCTTCCATATCCATGTTTTACTTAATTCATGTATTTTCTAGAACTATTCATGTGATGTTAATATTTCACTTCACCTATTATATATGATATTTTTAACAATAATTTTTTTTATGTGGATTTTTACAAATTGGTTTAAATAGAATTAGAATGTTTTCAACATCATTATTTATTTAAAAAAATGGTTAATTCTAATGTAACATTTTAAAATGTCCCCAAATTTCGTCTTCCAATTTTTTTTAAAAGGACATTTTAAGCAACCTTAAATTCTGAAAAAAATTCAAAATTAATTATTTTAATTTCTTTGGTATGGTTATTTTTTAGAAATAGTGTTTTATTTTAAATTTTCTATATGAAAAATATCATTTTTTCATGTTTTTATTTTTCTTATAGACCTCATATTTATTCTTTCATGTTATTAAAAAAATTATATTTTCTTGGTTTAATTAAATTTTTCTTATAAAATAATTTCAATTATTAAATGAAATTTTTATTTTCAATGAATGTATAAAAATACTTCTATTATTGTTCTTCATGTACACCTTTTGTTTGATAAAGGGTATTATTAAAATGATAATATCTACCTACTATATCTAGATATGTAATGAAATTATATACTAAATAATTGATTTTATTCATTTATGATTTTATCTTTTGTAATCATTCCCTTATATTAGTATGATTTGATTAAATTATTTTTCTTTTTGAATTCCATATTTTTCATTACTTGATTGAATAGTGTTCACCTAGATTCACAATACATTGATTGCCATGGGAATATTTTCTCTAGAATTTGTATCCATGTCAAATATTTTGTCAATACTATATGCCTAATCATCATTGTACTATTTTTTTATCTACAATTATTCTTAAGTACCTTGGATACCCATTCATTATTCATGGGTTAATCATTTCATTTTTATTTATGAAATCAATAATGCTTCCTTAGGTGATCATTTTAGAATGATTTAAAACCCATTTTATTACAAAATATATTTTTATATGTTGAATGAAACCATGTGGAACATATATGTTTGATTTTCAATACACGATGGATTGTCCCGAAATTATATATTCCTATAATACGTTGGTTAATGTTTTCACCTATTGAGATATCATGGTATGGGGTAATTGATCCTAGAAAACAAAGGGATTGGGATGTTATCCCAGAAAGCTGTATTATGTTAATGAGGAATGGGTCCATTCATCATGATTATGATGACATGATTATGTTATTTCCATATTTCTATGATGATAGGATCTTGTGTTATGTTCATTTTTTAATCTATGTTTTTATGATGACATCTCATTATTCTATGCTCTCAATCATATTATAATTCTCATTGTGATATCATGTTATGCCTCATGTATCTCATGATAATCTTAATTATTATATTTTCTAGTATTACTGTTTTCTTCCCACCACATCATAAGTTTCCATTTCCCTAGGATTTCAAAGAATTTATTATGCATGTAAATCCTAAAATTGTATCTTTTGTAGTGATTTTATGGGCGAATTTGATGACTCGTTGTGGATTTATTATCTTTTTATAGAGTGGTAATTTTTTCATCTAATGTGAAGTATTCAAATTTATTATGTTTTTTATTTATCCAAATTCTCTTAAAAATCAAACTAAATGGACCAAATATAATAAATTTTATAGAAAATATTATAATAAAATATGTTTATCAAAACCAGTGTTGTAAGTTATGTGTTTTTAGAATGAGATCTGGTATCATGAGTTATAGTGCACTCTAGTTTCCATTAGATTATTGTTTTGATAAATTTAGTGGTTTTAATGTTATTGGTTTAGTCATATTTAGGTTATAAAGAATAAAATAAGTGTATATATAAACCTTTATTTTTTTGGGTTGAACATTATACGTTGATTAGAGTTTAAGATAAGAAAACATTATTGGAAACCATATGTACATGTCAATTTATAAGAGATCCTCCTTATATTTTTGAGAAATTTAATATTGTGTGGGTTTCGTAGAATTTATATCCCAATCTAGACATTGTAAAGAGGATATGGTATTTTTGTAGATGAATATTGTTTTAAAACACTATAAATAGTTAGTCGGGTCTATCATAATAATCATTCATATGTCGGATGAATGGTACCTAACTATAAACCTACCCAAACACTGCAAATGGCTATGATTAGTAATATTTACATTCTCTTTAAATACTATATTGATGGATTTCAACATATTCTTTCTTAAATGTTAGCAATATTATATAAATTGATAGTCAAATTGCTATAGATAACCCAGATTGAAGATAAAGTCTAAAATGACAAGGTATTCATATTATATAGGATTTATTTATTCTAACCTCATAGTTTTTACTTTGTTCATTTACTAATATATATATTATCATGCCTAAACATTCTTTTAACATAATGGTTGTAGCAATAAGGTGACTATATAATACTAGACACAATTAGAAATGCGGTGATTTTCATAACCTATAATCTATTGTGAAAATAAATGATGTTAGAAATATTATTATTCTTGAAAATAAACTATAAAACAATATGATTAATAATGTGAAGATATTACATGTCTAAACTACACCAAGGAATAGAAGTATGGAGTCTTAGGAAAGATCATGTGATGAAGATAAGGAAGGAAAAAATGTTCACTTTCATTCATGTCAAAAATGTGTGAAGAAACACACTTGAGTATGTTTCAATAAAACTAAAAAATTAATTATATATAGAATGTAATGAAATAAATATTCTATTTATTTAGAAAAAATGAATAATTCAGTTTACTTGATTGAGGAAAATGATTTTTCTTCTAGTTTTACATAAGATATTAACATAGAAATTTCAATCGAAATTTTATATTAAATCATGTCATTATTTTTGAAATCCATAATAATTATTTTTTTTAAAAAGATTCAAGGACATAATGTATTTATGGGTGGAGAAGGTTTCATCCTAATATTTCAGTATATATATATATATATATATATATCATTAAATAATAATGAGTTCTATATCTTTCTTCACATGCACTAAAATAAAGGTCATGAAACATTATAAAAATAAAATAATTATCTTTAAAATATTATAATGATAACATATAATATGTATATATGATATAAAATATTAAAATCACTTAAATTAGAATTTTTTTATAAAATAATATTTTTAAAAGATAATTTTTAAGTTGGTCATTTTAATTATACAATGTTTATTGTTTTATTTTTTATTTTTTATTTTATATTTTATATTAAATTTAAAATATATAATTTCTAAAATATAATTATATAAAATTTAATTCATTTTTGAATTTATTTTATCAAAATTTCTTTATTATTTTTTTCATTTTCTAAATATATAAATTTTTAGTTCAAATAGTGTTTTAATACAAAATATAATTTACATGAATTTATCATTATATTATAATGACCTAGAAGGTATAAAAACAATTTATGTGGTTTAATATTAAATTATCTAATAAAAATATTAATTTTATAATATTATTTGAACTTAGAGACCCCAAGGCCAACTATTTTTGAAATAAATGAAAAGATTACTTCAATAAAGTTTTTTTGTCTTTTCATTCAATTAATTAAAATTTTATAATTTTTAATGTATTTATTTTATTTTCACATATAATGTATTTGATTTATAAATATAATATTATTTTACAAAAAATAATAAAAATATTAATTTTAACTCGCACATAATTTTATGCTTATAATCATTATTATCTTAAAACTATTTTTTATTGGTATGCTCATTATTTTTATAATAAATTTTCATAATAAAAATTATTTGAATTTATAAAATTTATATCACGTAAAAGATTACAAATCTCAAAGTAATTGGTGATATCAATATTAATAATGAACATTTAAATTAACATATATGTGTGAAAATAAATGTTACCTTGGAAAAGTGATTTTGGGTAAATAATATATGGGAATGTACATACCCCTAAGCCATTCATAGGTGTCTCTAAGAAGATATTTTTGGATTAGTTTCATTTATATCATTTCATATTATCCATAATTTCTATGTTTGAAATTTTATTTCTTCAATGGTATAATGAAATAATTTAATAAGTTAATGTAATTCCAAAAATACCCATCCTTTCTTTAGAAAAGGATACAATCACACCTATTATTTACAAACTCATAAATTCAAATTCTTTGTAGATACTATGACTATTTTTATCCTATAACCCTATCCCATGAACAACAGCCTCTGGATTATCCTAATCTCTTCATTCCCAAAGATGATTTCATGGAACATCAAATTTCTTGATGTGAGTATTACTATCCTCTTTGTCTTCCATTTTAATTCTATGCATCGTAATGTACTCTAAAATAATTTAAAAAAAATTATATTATCAATATATATAAATTTAATTTTATTAATGTATAATAAATTATTAATTCATTCCATATCATTTACTATGAAGAAAAATGCATTGATGGTGCATATGTGCGGACTACTACCTTGACGAAATAATGTTTTTCATTTTTCCTAATTGCCTCTTATATGATGGATTAAGGATAGTTTTTGATAATAAATATATTTCTTATTTCACTTATTAAAATGTGAAATGATAAAAGTTTATATTTACCATCATTTCATTAAGTTGTTAAGGAATGAGATCATTAATCAAGAGTATGTGCAGACTACCACCTCCGTGAAATATGTATCTTATTTCCCTTAACCACACAACATGGATTGAACTAAATGTGTAATTAATAAACTAATATTATTTTTATAAAATTATTATAATTATTATTTTATAAACATTCATATATCATCACTTCGTACATTCATTGATAAATGGGTTCTTCTATCGCACATACGTGCATACTACCACCTCCATGAATGATGAATTTCATTTTTCATCAACATCCATAATTAATTTATCTAATAATTTATTTTATTGAGATATATGATGTATATTAAAAGTATCATATTTTTTAAATGTCATGTTAACATTATTTTAATCACTTTCTTACCCATTTGATCATTACAAAATGATTTTTTAGTTGGTTTATTTCCTAATTGAGTGATGTAGTAATGTATATATAGTATACGATTAAGGAATGATATATAATGTTAATGAAATTTATTAATATGGTATTACATATTTTTTTAAATTTTCCTGATTTAAACTATTAACATCAAAACATGTTAATAATATATCATCTTTATTCATTAAAAACTATTGAGACAAGTTTCTCTACTGATCTATCTTCAAGAATAATATTTAATACTCTCAAACGATTAAAGTGGAACATTATAAATAATTATAGGATATATATTACGGAATATTTGGTAAAATATGAATTATTAACTTGTTATCAAAGTTCATGAGTTGACATTACCATTACAAAGAAAGTGAATTGCAATTAAAACTGTAAACAAGTGATGATAAAAATATGCTATAATGAACCACCTTATTCCTAGTTAATAATTATTTTTAAAAAATGGAAAAGTTTTATAGATATTACTATGGTTATGATATATGTGATTAAGATAGTTATAGTTGTTTAATAGGAAGTTGGAGTTTGATCATCTAAGAGGGGAAATAAGGTAAGTGATTCTTCTCTCAAACTCCCATCATTGAGAATTGTTTTAATTTATGACCCAGTGCAATTTTATATACTATATATGGTTAAAAACTATTGTTTCACCATTAAATATCTTATATTAATGGTATTTTAGGTTCACTGTCAATCTCATTCTCCTAAAAATATTTCTTTTGATATGTTAGTCCAGTCATAAATGTTTTATCTCCTCTAGTTCTTTTTTTAAGTTGTGAATTATCATCATGAATTTGATCTTACAAGTATCCTTTATCCTACCATTTAATTTTAGATATTTTTGATTTCATTTATCATTTAATAAATTAATCCCTTTAGATATAATTTTCATTTTTATGGGATGATGTTATCTTTTAAAATTTATCATTAAAAGGAATAATCCCAACCTAAAAATAAACCTCTTTTTTATTACACATTACTTTTTTCCTAATAAAAGTATTTTATATATTGTTTAACATCACCTTCTTATTTTAATTCCTCGATTATACATAAACAATTTGACATATTTTTTATGATAAATGTTTTATTAATAGGTTTAATGTACATTAAAGGCTTTCCAAAGGATTATTTTTTAAAAAATAAGTTTTCCTATAAAGTAATGGTTTAAATTTTGGTGAAATTGATTATTTAAAAATTTAATTAAAAATGGTATTTTAACTACATTTAATTTATTGAAAATTTAATCTAAATATTTAAAATTTGTATGTATGGTTCATTTTCATCTAGAATGAATATATTTTACATTTTTTTTGTAAATATTTATTTCTCAATCATTTTTCATTTTCTAAGAGGCATTCTCTCTATGCATTCATGTTTTGTACGTTATGTGTTTTTAGAATTTAATCCTTTAGAATTGGTCTCAGGGAACTACATTTATCAATAATTAAGAGACCTAGAAAATTTATAATATCTTATTCAAATTTGTGGAGGCATCCTAAAATGAATTTATAGACCATTTCACACTCAAAATCAAGGAAAATTATTTAATAATTTTTCTACGAGGGTAAACAAAATTGGGATTTCTGTTAGGGGATAACTATGGGGAATCAGATAATATTTATCTATACCTCAACGCAAATTATATGATTCCTAACCGTAAATTATGTTTTATTATAGATGAATTATATTCATTGAAAAATTAAATTGTGATAAAATTTGTTCCCCAGTTACAAACTAAGAGCATCAAGGAGGAGATTTCCTCATTAGATATTATCATTGTAAAAATTAAAACATTCATTTCATTTTAATTTAAAGTTTCATATAATATAAGAAGATATTAATGGTAGTGTATCATGACATTAAAAATCCACAAAAGAAAATTTTATATAGAAATAGTAAATTCATGTAAAAAAAATTCACCCCCATCATCCCCCTTAGCCGTAAATATTTTGACCTCATTAGTGGGAGTGGTATTAGTGATAACAAGGGTCCCTATTTTCTCATAATATAACAAGGGTTATCTATAGAAAATATTAATTTTTCCACATCAAAGGTATGAAAATCATTGATGTGAATAACATTTATTTGGTAAGAATACAATGCTTCCCTATATTTTATATCAAGGCTATATAGTAGGTGATTTAGTGATAGAGGGTCTCTCACCCATTGTGGGATATAGACCCAAGACACTTGTTGATAAGATAAATTATAATATATATGGAAAATATAGAATTAAAATTTAATCATCTTTATTTGATAATGTGTTAAAAATGGTAATAGAACTCTAAAAAATCAAGGATATTTTTTAAAACAATGAGAAAATATATGAACGTATTGTCAATATTAAAGACTCAAATTATAAATTTTAAGTCATAAGTTCAAAGACGTCCAGATAAATGAAGACGAGAATATTAATGATTACATCTTTGTGGTAAATGAGATAGTCAATCGTATCTGGTTCTTTGATAATTATTTTTAAAATTCAACTACGGTTAATAAGATTATTATAAATTTCTTTGATAGGTTTAATCAAAATATTTTATCCCCATAAGAGAATGAAGACATATATCTTGAGGAATTTCACAGTACATTTCTTATAAAATATATAATAAAGGCTCATTTATTTAATAAATATTCTAAGTATGAAATGGATTTCAAATGCATGAAAAATATCAATATCCAAGATGATGAACTTGATTAATCTATCAAATTATAAAATGATGAGAAAATGGTAAAGAACACAAATTTTTAATGGACATTATCTCAAAAAACAACAAAATCGTAAAGTATAAGTATAAATTAAATCTACCACTTAATTTCTTTAAGTGTAGAAAAATTTGAAACTTGTATATTTATTACATTAGAAATAAATTTTTTTAATATGAAGATGAAGAGGTTAATGAAAAGTCTAGAGAATTAAAATGGGTAATACATTTTAATTGGGGAAAAATAATGGTGAAAAAATCAAAGAAGAAAAATGAGAAGTATACTAGGTAAGGAAGAATATAAATACTCTAACTCATGTAGTTCTCTTAAAGGTGATTATGATTGAAAAAATATTAACTTCATGGAACATATAAAAAAACATGAATAAATATTAAGTGGTGAGGAAGACGGAGAAGACACCCAGACTACACAGACGATAAAATAAAAGCTTGATGTGTTCTTTTTGAAAAAACATGAAATAATAAGGATATTAAATCCCTTAATAAAGGGGTTGCGAGGAAGAAACAAAATAAATATGAAAATGATAAGAATTAAAATTATTATTTTGAGTATATCATGATTCTCAAACTAATCCTTCAGGAATTCCTAATAATGGATGAAGAGATTGAGAATATGATTGAAATTAAGGATGGAGACTAAAACATTACGTTGTCAAGTATTCATAAGGAATAGAAAAATATTTTAAAAATAATACATGACTATGATAAGTTTATTTAAATTATGGTAGAGTCATCATAAAGTACTATGGAATTTGATGTAAAATCATATGTAAAGACTACACTTGTATCTCACAAAAATGTAAAATCTGTTACACCAAACACTGTAGGTATCAAAATTAAATATGGTAAATAATATTTTGAGAATAACTATAGAAAATCAATTATATATAAATAAAAATTTAAAGTTATTTAGAAAATTATATTCCCTAAAAATAAATAAAATTTAATCTATAGAGGTTTCAAGATAGTATGTTGTAAGTCATTTACATACTCAATGTTTTCAAGGAAGATTGAGTTTTCGATGGTATTATTTGTGTTTTCGATTATATGGTGATAAATATTAAATTTTTGGAAAATTATATTTTTTCAATGCTTTCAAATAAAGTAGAAATTAATGGGAATCTATCTGGTGAAAAAGAGGAACAAGTCTAAGAATAAGAAAGTGGCAAAAAAATAATCATCTTAGTAACCTATCAAAACCAATTTGAATATAAGGAGGTGATATATAGAATATATTAATATAAAAATCAATATTTAGATTAATTTATGAACATTTTTATAGGTGACATTAAAAAACCTAGTGAAAATAACAATATTAAAACATGAAAAAGTTTTAAAAGTCACTTTTGTTGAAGTGGCTCTAAAATCTATAAAATAGAACAAGCCATGGATTCTTAACCGTGGATTCTAATCACATATTAATGGGGACAATAATATTTCGATTAATATCAATGAAAATTATGGTGTTATTACTAAAATTGGTATTGAAATGTCCCCGATGATAAAATGATTTTGAGTAGTTAAAATATAATCCCATAATGTAGATTTAAAATATTTTTTATTTTTTATGACCTTAAACATATCTTTTTGTGTGTAAGTAAGATATATGATCAATGTGATGAGATTATATTCATAGGAAAAACTTTCCACATCCATAATATTAAATAAGGAAGGATCATCACCAAAATTTAATGAACTGGTGGTAATCTTTTTTGGATTTGAGAAGTAAATAATTCTTGTTACCTTAGTGAAAAAGAAGAAAAATATTAGTTCGTGTAAAATAGAAATATTGGATATAATATTTAGTGAAAAATAGGATTAGAAAATTATGTGATAGATCTATCTTAATTAAGAAAAGATTTATATTTTTTTGTAAATAATGCCAAAAGGGGAATACAATATAGGGGAGACATAAACGAGTGCAAATCAAACAAACTGGGCCATATTAATAAATTTACTCCAATTTATGTGGGATAATGAGTCATAAATTCTCTGGTGGATACTTATACTTAATAATGTTTATTTAGGATTTTGTAAAAATGAAAAAAATGATATATAAAAATTATAACTTGGAGGTAGTGGAGATGCATAAAAATTTTACATGTAAAGATACAGAGGATTAGTAGATTCCTCTTAAAAATTAGGGAAAAATAGATGGTATTTTACTAGAAAGTATGTGGAATTTTAACTTGATAAACCTAGAATACAAAACTGATACAATGGTAGTTACACTCCCTAGTAGAATGGTGTTTATTAGGGAATGAATATAATTCTTTTGGAAACTAGAAGAACATTATGTTTAGAGTTTATAATTTCAATGTTTTTCTATAGATTAGTTGTGTGAATAGCTGTTCCAATTCGGAATAGGGGTTTTAGGAATGTTTATTTTAACAGATCTTTTGGATGTGACTTTATATGAGAATAATATCACTATACATGGGTTAGGTCATTGACTACCAAATAAATTTCAAAAATATTCCATGCATGTTATGCCTCCTCTTAAAATATTATGAATAATTCAAGCATGAAATAGAGTGTATAGAAACAGTTTTGTATTAATGCATCTAAAAAGAAATACTCTAAAGGATCACGAAAATTATTTCTTTCCTCAGAACAAACAATGAAAATAAGAAGAACACTTTTCGATCTATCCTTCTTCATCCTTCTTTGATATAGTCATTCTCTGTCATTACATAGTATTAACTTCCCAATTCATGAAATCTTATATTTATTTATTTTATATTTCTATATTCTTGGAATTACATGAATATCATCACCATTATTTTTTATGTAATTTATTTATTGATTATTTGAATTAACTGAAATTTGGTTAAAAACTACTAAATATTTCTACAGTATGACTATGATAATGAACATCAAATATTTCAATTACAAGTTCTCAAAAATACGATTCCATGATATTCAAATTTAATCTTGATTCAATGTACCATGAACAATAAATATAATAATTGATTTGACTAGTAGCATGAGATTTTTAAGATCTAAAGTCCTTTAATGTATCACAATATTTTAATTCTATAACACACTTTTTCTTCTGGATAACTCACCTTTACAAATTTTAAAAAGTGTATGAACCTAACAAAAATCCATTATATTCTCATTTTGAGATAATTCATTTGTGAATTTTCTGGTCATCTTCTATTTCAGAGGTAAAATTTAGCATACATGCCCCAAGTTTTAGATTTATTTTTCCACATTTTATTCTATATATATTTTTTACAAAAATATTATCCTTATGAATATTAGGGGACATTTATATAGTAAACCATAAAATGTTTAGTAAGTATCCTTAAAATAATTACTTTTTCACTAGAACTAATCATAAAATGTTGTGAATCAACCTTTTGAATTTGGGAAGACAACCAAACAAATATATCATTAAAAATAAAAATCCCATATTCCAGTTCATAAAGTAAAATTATCCTTATAATGTTTTGTGTGAACCTCAAAATTTAAAAGAAACCAACATATGAAGTACAAGGTTAACCTTATAAATTTCATTCCCTTTCCATTTTTTATAATTCCTTCTCAATATTAACCTTATGATGAATGATAAGAAAATATTATGTAACAAACTTTTCTATTCTCAAATCATATACTCAGATCGAGCCTTAGAATATTTTAAATTAAACTTATGAATTTATTATTTATTCAAATTCACCAAAACAATCACGATATGAATTGACAACACACTTATCAAAGAAACTCAAAATATTATTGTACACTTAAAATAAACTCTCAATCATCCCACGTGACATTATAATACTTCTACCACATTGTTGGAATTAAATACTGGTTTCATTAACAATTACCTCAACATTTACATTGGATACTTCAATGTCCCCCTTTATATTTTCTTAATCTTACACGACTATTTTGGAACCATTATAAATTAATTCATGAAGAATTAAATCATATAATTATATAATTAATAAAAATATTGTCATCACCCCACAATATTAATTAGTGTTTCTCAGAGAGTTAAATCTCTTTGGGATGAGAAAATTTTTTCTATGTAATTGGATCTTCTTCACCATCAATTCATACAATTAAAAATTATTTTTTTGATCCAAAATTTTAAGATAATAGTATTTCCTTGTTCCATTAATAACTAAAAATCAGTTTTTAACTTCTTCTCACCTTTTGATACAACAATCCAATGAAAAGTTGGGGTTTTTCCACGGTCCACAAGTGAGAGAGAAGGGACGAACCTTCATCTTTACCCTTAACGTCTAAAATCTAACATTGGGAAATGCCTTGGTGCATATATCATTAAGATGGGCTCATGTATAAATTAACTCCATATTTAAATAACCATTAGAAACCTTTTATTTGATAAAGGGAAACGTAATATCAATTTTGATATATCTTGAGTGTTGTATAAGGTTTTTATTATGATAAATAATACTTTTTTTCCATAATAAATTCTATGAAGTCTTTAAATATTTACCATCATATCATTGTTCATATCTTTCATCAAGGTCATCTAGGTTCTAGAACTATAATAAATATTATATTATGGCTTTGTGGGGATTAGTGTGGATGAGTAATATTTCTTATAGTTCTGACTCACTTAGCTTCCTCCCAATAGATTCATTCCACTTTAAGTGGACGTTTTTCACCATATTCTACTTCCCAATTTTTATCTATTAGTCTAATAAAATACAATTGTCCACCCTTATTATATGGTAGCCAAAAATCAATTTCCATTTTATGTACATGAGTATCATTTGGTAATCAATTAAATTTATTAATTAGTATAAATCTGATATCATTAGAACATGGACATTTTATATACAATATTAGGACTATATGAATTGAGATAAAGTAACCAACAAATTAATATAATCAACACTAATTGATTAGAACATTATCCTTCAATATAAATTCCAGGATTAATTTCTACATGTTTGGGCCTGGTCACTAGTTTGATGTTTTCATTCAATATTTTTTCAATAATTTCCCTATATACATATTTTTAGACAGAAAGGTATTGACTTCTTCTTTAATATCTTACATTCCCGAAATGTATCTCATTTCACCGATCTTGGGAATCACAAATATATACATCATCTTTGTAGAGATGTTTTTTCATGATCTCAATTTTTTCACTAATAAAAAATATCATCAACATAAATTATTACTATAAGAGTTCATGCTTCCACCTTATTCACATAAAGGTTATTTCCAAATATTCCTTTAATGAATTTAATATCACTAAAGGAACCATCTTACATAGTGTAACAAGATCTAGGGGTCTGATTCTATCCATAAGGATAATTAATCGACTTAGAAAACATTATCCAATCATTATCAAGGATAAACCCTTCTAGATTATAAATATAGTCTTTTTTTATCTCTCCACTCAAGAATTTTTTTTACATCAATTGAATATATTTTATACTTTATATGAGCCAATAATTCTCAGAACATTCTTATGGATTCATATCTTGAAAATTTTCCAAATGTCTCTTCAAAATCAACTACATTAACCTGTGAACTGTTTTTAATACGTGTTTTGATTTATTTCGTGAGATTTAATCTTTATAATTTTCCTTAATTCTGAATGTGAACTTTATGGTAAACCTATTTTTGTATTTATTTTTAAGGAAAAGGTCCCATTTGTAATTATCTCATTATCATCTCGTTCAGAATTCATATAACTGATCTATTTATTGAGCTTTATTGCATAAATAACTAACTTTGTGTCTATGTATGAGATGAGAGCTATTTAATTATCAATCAAAAATAATTTTCTTATCTGATTTGTCAGATTATAGTTACAAAATATAATTTTCTACATCCATATTATTTTCATATCAAGATCATTATATTTCTTATTTTTTGCATCTTCATAATCCCAATAATAGTTAGAATTTATATCATTTTAGGTAGCTCATTTTCTACTATTTCCTCAGTATTTTTCCCTAGAATCTATTTTTATCTTCATTATAGTCTTCAAAAATTGTTTCAAAATCAGTAGACTTTTCCATTTGACACAATTTAACATCTTATGTATTCTCATCAAACATACCACCATTTTTGTTTTTAAATTTCATCAAACATGTACTATTAAAGACTCAAAGGTAGTTAACAAAGGTTTTTTTAGGAGTATTAGACCTTCTTGAAGACTGGTGGAATAATTTTAAAGGTTTTTGTTCTATCCATCATTAGACAACACATGGGAATTGAATAATAATTTTCAATATCTCGATGGGATGTTGGTGATTCGATCATGGTCCCTTTTTAGTATTATAGGGAAGTTATTACAAATCCATAACCCACATTTAGTGGTAATTTTTTTCATTTTGTGATGGTTTAAACTAGAACTAAATCTTTTCATGGTGATTTTCCAAAACTTCAACTAAATTCACCATTGAGAAAAATTTCATGGTGGTTTTACAGAACCATTGGATATTGTTTATCAGTGTGTTTAATTTTTTTATTTACCTATGTAATAAATATTTATCTATTTATAATTTATTATTAATTTATCTTTTTAAAATAAAAATTGATTATTTATTTATTTATTTATGTTTATTTACATATTTGAAATTTTATTTTTTAATTTAATTAATTGTTATTTCTTTATTTATCTATTCACTTATCTAAATATTTATTTATATAAATATTTATTTATTTATGAAAACAATCCTCTGTTCATTTGGAACTAGGTGTTGGGAAAAAACCCTCAAGGTATCATTGAATCATTTTTGAGGTGATTGTGTTTTTTGACAAAGTGGGCCTCCGTGTTGTGTTTGTTGACAAAGCAAACCATGACGTACAAATTTGTTGAAAAAGGGGATTTATTTGTGACATGTCAAGTTTAAGGGATGTTGTAAATGATCCACGATTGATTCAAGAACTTAGAAAAAGGAACGGTTGAACTGGAAGCGGTTCAAAAAGATTAGATACAAGGTGGCACCATTTTCCAGTGTATGAAACATTTTTGGACCTCAAAATCGAGAAATGGAAAAAAGTCTTTTTAGAAAAGGGGCTTGCACGCCGGTGTCTTGGAGGATTGGAAACTTGCGCACCATATGTTTTTCAAGATTAGAACATCAAAATATGGAAAAGGGAAAAGGGGCGCACAAGTATTAGGTTGGTCACGCAAGTGACTAGAGCGGCAATGACTAGGGCGGCTGGACTTGCGTGCCGAGAGGAGACGTGCGCGCCCGTCGTGCAGGGTGTTCAAATTCCTATAAATAGAGGTCGATCCCTCCTCATTATATAAGAGTTCAAAACTTAGAGAGAATCAGAGCTCCCATCACGCAGGTGTGGTGGTCACGCAAGTGGTGATGTGGTCACACAAGTAGAAGTTGCATGCCAGTTGATAGTTGCACACCAAAATTGGTTTGGGTGTAAAAGGGTGTGAGTCGCGCAATTTTGGAGTTGTAGAAGCTAGTTCCGCACAACTTGTTGAGGTGAAATTGCACACTAGTTTTAACTTATGCGCCAAAAATTGTACTCCAGCTTGGATAAGGGCGCCAGGTATGGTTGAAGCATGACAGTGATTCAGGACTATGTGAAAGATGGAAGATTGCTCGATTCCTTCAGTGCAAAGTGAGATTCATCTACAGGGGAAAGTTGGACTTCAAAAACACATCTACATACAAGAGATGATATATTCATTATTGAAAATGAAGAGACCTATAGGTCTAGAAACTATGAGTGGATCCTTTCTAGAGAAGTGAGCAAAGGAAGAGGAAGAAGGTGATCCTTTCCATCGGAAGTGAGCCAGAGAGAGAGAAATAAGGAATGACCCTTGGGAAAGTAGTGAGATGACGCTAACAATTGTAAAGGCAGTGAGCATGGGAATAGAAGTGTTTTATCCTAAACTTTGTAAACTACTATGCGCTTTTAGTGGATTTGGTACATCAGCACATCGCCTATGTATGCTCCTTGGACATAGCCTAGTGAGGGTGAACCATGTAAAAATTATTGGGCCTTGTGCATGCTTTAGTTTTTGTTTATATTGTACTGCAGAAAAGGGAGATAAGAGAGTCTCACTAACAGCAAGAGAATATCAATAGGGGTAGTTGTTTTAATCTGTCATACACTGATTCACCCCCCCTCTCAGGGTATCTAACCTAGTGGACCTAACAATTGGTATTTGAGGGAAATGTTAATATCTGTAATTCTCTCTCAAATGGAGGTCACTAATCATAAATGGATTTCGATGTTTGACGATAACAATTTTCATCTATGGAAGAATCAGATGCAACACTACTTCCAATCTTTGGGAGTGGATGTGTTCACAACAGCAATGCATGGTATAATAGCTGACATCAACAATGGGGCTTTATCGGAAGCTGAGCGAAGAGAATTGGATTATGACGCCAATGGCATTAATGCTTTAGGGGGATACCTATCCAATGATATCTATATGAAGGTGATGTCATGTAAAAAATCACATTCCATGTGGGAAAATATTTTGAATATATATTAAGGAGATACAAAGGTCCGAGAGGCAAAGCCCCAAGTACAATGGAATAAGCATGAAGATCTGAAAATGAACCCGAATGAGTCTGTTGATGCATTATTTGACAGGGTAAATGTTGTTGTGGAAGATATGTGAGGTCTTGGAGAAGTCATTGAAGACATAAATATTGTAAAGCACATCTTGAGGAAACTTCCACCTCGGTTAAATCCCAAAGTTTCAGTACTAGAAGATAAAGATCCAAAAGAGCTGACACTGGACAATTTGCACAGTACCTTGGTTGCATATGAAATGAGGAACGAGGATAATGAGGTTGTGGAAAAGGGTAAATCCTAATAGGTGGAATTTAAGGCCATGAAGAAGCTCACCATTGAATATTATCAGGAATAAGAAGATACAGATTAGGTAATGTCATTCCTTTCCTCAAATCTTCAAATAGGAAAAGGAAAGTTCAATGGAAAACTTCCACTTGGTTTCTTAGGATGTGGAAAAGTTGGTCATCTTACTGAAAGGTGCCCCCAAAATGTTTCAAGAAGAAAATGATGAAGATGATGTTGAAATTTCCAAGAAAAAACCTTCAGCCTATGTGAAAGGGAAGAAGCAGTTAAAGAGAATTTTATTCAATAAGAAGAAACTTTTTCACAAGAAATAGATAGTTCAGATGAGTCTGAGGTTAAAGAGGTTGAGGAGATTGAAAATTGTAAAGATCTTGGAGAAAATGAAATGGTGGCTGTTGTTGATAGTGCTCAAAAAAGGAATAAACCAATGCTGATGAAGAAGAATAAGAAATTTAAGGGAGAGTTGACATGGAAGATGAATTAGAAGCATCTCTTGAAGAGATAAATGTTTGGAGAGAAAAAACAAAAAATCCAACAAGGTGGTACATGATTCCAAACTCTAAATGAAAAAGCAGGAAGAAGAGATGTCTGAGCTAGTGAAAGAAATCGAAAACCTTAAGTCTTCCAGGCCATAGAGCTCAGAAAAGGTTGATGAGCATAAAATCAAGATTGAAGAACAGAAAAAGGAGATCAATGGCTTGAATAGAAAAGTGAAAGATCAAGTCAAGTGTATCGAAGAAATTGAAGAATAAGTGGTCATTCTGTGATGAAAAATGAAGGATCTAGAAAAAATCTTGACCCCCAATGTGATATCAGGAAAGAAGGTCATTTAGAGGACATAAAAGATGAAAGAGGAGGGTAGTAGTTCAGCTGGAAAATGCATCAATTGAGCTCAGACATTAAGGATGATTTAGGGCTTGATCAGAAACAAAAATCTATGAAAATTGAAGTCAGAAAGCAAGCACCCATCCCGAAATTGAAGGTTGATTTTGGAACAAAGCATAATTAGAATATTCAGAGATCTCATGGGGAAACTCGTAGTGCAGAAGTAACATGAAGGAATGCACCCTATATCAAGTGTTATTGTTATGAAAATATGGGACATTGACAGAATGTGTGTTCCATAGCGAAGAGATATCGAAAGGAACAAGAACAGAGGTGGAAACCAAACAGAAAATGGTTCTTCAGAGCATATTTCGAAGGACACTGTTTTTGGTGTGGAGGATTTGGGCACATGCCTAGGTACTGCACTTCGACCATACAGAGGAATGTGCCAAAGCAGAATCAAAATGTTGGCAAGCAGTTGATCGATAAACCAACAGGTGAGTTAAAAATGAATAATAGATTTGAAACTTTATAAGATGATGATGGTCTATCATACTCTGAGAAAGAACAGAATTCTCGATCCATGCCAAGTGTGAAGGAAAAAATATGGACCAAAAAGAAGAAGGATGAGAAGGCTGTGGTGGAAGAAATTTCCCTTAAAGCATCAGATCACTCTGCTGTGTGGATCCTTGATAGTGGTTGCACATCTCAAATGACAGGTAGTAAGGATCTTGATACAGGTGTAAAATATTATAAAGAAAGAGTTTTCAAGTTTGGAAATTATGAAGGCCTGATGATTATTGGCTCAAGAAAGACCATGTTTGGGGGAAAAGAGATGAGATGTGATGATGTCTTAGTAGTAAAAGGAATCAGTCATAATTTGCTCAACGTCATTCAAATATGTGACTCAAGAAATTCTATAAGGTTTACTAAGAAGATGTGAGTTTTCAATGGAAGATACACGGAAGTTGTTCTACAGGGAAAAAGAAAAAAGCGAAATCTCTACCTGGTAAGTGGAGAAGAAGATATGTGTTTTCTGTCCAGAGAGGAAGAAAAAAGGTTATGGCATAAACAAATTGGTCATCTTTTCCAAACATCCCTGGAAGATCTGTTAAAGTTTTAAGCAGCAAGAGACATCCCTAAGCTATCACATGATTTTATACATAAATGTGATGCCAGTCAATAAGGGAAGATCATAAGAAAGATGCACAAATAAATGGAAAATAAGTCTACAAGAGTGCTTGAATTGGTGCATGCTGATGTCTGTGGACCTATTTCACCAAGAGCCATTGAGGGGAAGAGGTATTACATTCTTTTCATTTATGAATATAGAATAATGGAATGGGTATTTGTTATTTCCCATAAGTATGATGTGTTCAGCTACCTAAAACAGTACCGAATGGAATCTAAAAGGATTATTGGACAAAAAAATATGAAGTTTCATACAGACAGTGGTATATAATTCACAAACAATCATGTGGAAGAGTATCTCGAGAAACATGGGATAAGTCATAAAGTTTCTTTAGTAATAACTTCCCAATAGAATGGAGTGATTGAAAGGAGAAATTGGATCATCAACAACATGGCCAGAACAATGCTTATAGAAAAATACCTACTAGATACGTTTTGGAAAGAAGCAGTATTGACATCAGTATACATTTCTAATAGTGCTCTGTTGTCTCCAAAGGAAGGAAAGACTTCATTTGAAATGTGGTACTGAAAGAAGCCAACCGTGAAATACTTTCAAATATTTTGAAGTAAGTGCTCCATTCTCAATAAAGAAAAGAACAGGAAGTTTGAATCACGTGGAGATGAGGGAATATTTCTGGGCTACTCCGGAAAAATCAAAGCATACAAATGATTTAACAAGAGATTGGGAAAAGTAGTTGAGAGCAATGACATCACTATTGTGGAAAATGAATAGAATATTCAATAGCACAGTGAGTAGTTTCTTGATGAAAGTGATGAAGAGGAAAATAACATAGGAGGAGCAGAAGTGGCAGATGCTGACTCAAAAGAAGACACTGATGATGAACACGAAATTGTCAATTCTGTGTTTGCAAGGAATCCTAAGAGTTAATAAGAAATTGAAATACCGAATATCATTGGTTATCTGTCAGCTCCAGTTCAGACAAAAAGAATGAAATCACTACTGCAGACATCATTACTTTCAAAGCGTAGACAGATCTTAACATGGACAACACCGGAAATAGTACTGAAGAGGATTTTCAGCTACCAAGCATTAATGCTGTGAACAGATTGGGAGAGTATCAAATCTAATAATGCTAGAAGTGATCGATCAAATAATTGATATCATGACAGCTAAGTATCGTGATAAAAGCAGAAGAGTGGTGTTGGAATGCAATAAGAATATTTCCAAAAATTAGTATCAGTTTTGTGTCAATATTGGGTGTCAGAGATGAAGTGATTCATTGATGAACATTTCATTTGCTCTTGTTTCTCATGCTAAGCATTTCTCATGTGGGCTTAGATTATGTGTTGAGTAAATCCTTGATCGCTATCGGAATCGAAATAGGAGAATGGTGGCTCAAGAATTGACAATGTATCTTTTTATGGAAGAGTTTTCAACAAACCCAAGAGGGGAGATTGTTGGGAAAAAATCCCTCAAGGTATCATTGAAGCATTTCTGAGGTGATTGTATTTTTTGACAATGAGGGCCTCCGTGTTGTGTTTGTTGACAAAGCAAACCATGACGTATAAATTTGTTGACAAAGAGGATTTCTTTGTGGCATGTCGAGTTCAAGGGATGTTTTTAACGCTCCATGACTGATTCAAGAATGTCGATAAAGGAATGGTCGAACTAGAGGCGGTTCAAAAAGAGAAGATATAAGGTGGCTCTGTTTTCCAGTGTTTGCAAAAATTTTGGAACTCAAAATCGAGAAATGGAAAAAAGTCTTTTTGGAAAAGGGGCTTGCATGATAGTGTCTTGGAGGATTTGAAACTTGCGCACCATATGTTTTTCAAGATCAGAACATCAAAATATGGAAAAGAAAAAAGGGGCACTCAAGTATTGGGTTGGTCGCGTATGTGACTAGCGCGGTAGTGACTAGGGAGGCTGGACTTGCGCGCCGAGAGGAGACTTGTGTTCCCGTCACACAGGGTGTTAAAATGCATATAAATAGAGATCGAACCCTCCTTATTCTATAAGAGTTCAACACGTAGAGAAAATCAGAGCTCTCGCCACGCAGGTGTGGTGGTCGCGCAAGTGGTGGTGTGGTCGCGCAAGTAGAAGTTGTGCGCCAGTTGATTGTTGCGCGTCGAAAGTGATTCGGGCGAGAAAGGAAGGGAGTCTCCCAAGTATTGAGTTGAAGAATGGGGTTTCGTGCAGGTGGTTTGGTGAAACTTTTATGCCAGGTTATGAAGAAGCGTGACAGTTGATGGTTGCATGCCAAAATTTATTTGGGCTTAAAAGGGTGTGAATCACGCAAGTTTGGAGTTGTAGAATCTAGTGTCATGCAAGTGGTTGAGATGAACATTCATGCCAATTTCAACTTGTGCACCGAGACTTGTGCGTCATCTTGGAGAAGGGCACTAGGTATGGTTGAAGCATGACAATGATTCAGGGCTGCGTGAAAGCTGGTAGATTGCCTGATACCTTTGGTGCAAAGTGATATTCATCTACGGGTGAAAGTTGGACATCAACAGCAAATCTAAATATAATAGAGGATGTATTCATTGGTGAAAATGAAGAGACCTACATGTCTATAAACTTTGAGTGGTTGCTTTTCTAGAGTAGTGAGCAAAGGAAGAGGATGAAGGTGATCCTCTCCACTAGTAGTGATCCAGAGAGAGAGAAATAGGGAGTGACCCTTGCGAAAGCAGTGATCTAACCTGAAACATTGTAAAGGCAGTGAGCATGGGAAAAGAAGTGATATATCCCAAACATTATAAACTTTAGTGTGCTTTTAGTGGATTTGGTACATCGAAACATAGCCAGTGTATGATCCTTGGACGTAGCCCAGTGAGGGTGAACCATGTAAAAATCGTTGTGCCCAATGCGTGATTTAGTTTTTGTTTACACTTTGCCGCAAGAAAGAGAGAGAAGAGAGTCTTGCTTAACAATGAGAAAAGATTAATAGGGGCAGTTATTTTAATCTGTCATACCCTGATTCACCCCCCCTCTCATGGTATCTAACCTAGTGGACCTAAAAATTGGTATTAGAGGGAAAGGTTAATATATGTAATTCTCTCTCAAATAGAGGTCACTAATCATAAAGGGATTCCGATCTTTGACGGGAACAATTTTCAGCTACGGAAGAATCGGATGAAACACTACTTACGATCTTTGGTAATGGATGTTTTCACAGTAGAAATGCATGGCATAACAGTTGACTTCAAGAGTGGGGATTTATCGGAAGCTGAGTGAATAGAATTGGATTTTGATGCCAAGGGCATTAATGCTTTAGAGGTATCCCCATCCAATGCTATTTATACTAAGGTGATGTCAGGTAAAACATCACATGCCATGTGGGAAATTTTTTTGAATATATATTAAGGAGATACAAAGGTCAGAGAGGAAAAGATACAAGTACTATGGAATAAGTATGAAGATCTGAAAATGAACCCGAATGAGTGTATTGATGTATTCTTTGACAGGGTAAATATTTTTGTGGAAGATATGTGAGGTCATGGAGAAGTCATTGAAGACATAAAGATCGTAATGTGCATCTTGAGGAAACTTGTCACGACCCGACCCTACCCAGGCTCGAGCCGCAACTACCCCAAGCCCGCCTCTATAGGCCAGGGGTTGGCGACCAGCACCGAAGGCACAACAACTCGGGGAGGCCTTTCCCTAAGTACCTGTACACACACACGCATCACACTCAATGAAAAAGTGTAGAGTAAAAGAAAGAACAAGCAGAATAAAAAGAAAAACTGCTATATATATACCACAAATGTGCATCGACCTCTAAACAGTACAAAGTACAAACTAAAAAGAAAAGGGGCAAAACACGCGCCCAACCAAAAAGTTCCACAACCCGGCAACAGGTAAACAAAAAGAAACAGCTGACGGGTCTCCCGCCTGGAACCCGGCCATGACCACCGCACGCGGTCGAAGCTACCGAGCTTCTACGCTCCACTGAAGTCACGCTCCACCTGTCCGTCGTCTGCAAGGGCACACCAAGTGCGGGCAAAGCCCAAGCAGGGGTGAGTATAAAAAAACTCAGTAGGATACCCCGAAGGCTCGAGGGAGCAACAAAGGAGGTACCGAAGGGTGCACAGTAGAGAGAACAAGGAAAAGTAAATGAGTACGACCGAAAGTGAAGTAAAGAGTAACAACAGAGAGTTCAACTCAACCCAAAAAGAGAACAGAAGGTAGACTCGTCCAGGCACAAGGAGCTGTAAACGGTGAGAAGATGAACTTCCCGTTGAGTCTTCGCTGCCTATAGTGGGAGAGTACACTCATCCAACAATGAGAAGCTAGACACGGAAAGCACGTGGCATACCCCGCGCGTCTTCGCCTCTCATAAAGGGAGAGTAACCAAGCCCAAGAAGTGGGTACCCGAACCAGGTATATACATATATATATGCTCTACAAGAATCCTCAACAAGCTCATAAGGGGATCTCCGTCCCGTAGCTCAGCCCAAGAAAGGTGAGTCACCAATAGTCCCCGAAGTAAACTCCATCATCGATGCCCAGCATCCGCACGTCTGCCCCGAACCGCAAGCCAAGGGGCTCAATCACCACACCTTGACACTATCCTCTTTGGGTGGCACTGACTCACCCGCATGGTTTTAGATAGCGTCACAAGAATGCGTCTCGGTGGGGAAATTTCCCCTCGTACTTGAGAGTTCTGGGGGAATGTCAAACCAAAACTCGTCACTACCCCGCAGTCGAGAGGTCTCCTCAAAGTCAAGCTGTTCCATCACTGACCCATACAAACAAGGGTCCCGCTCCGGTAAACACGGAGGAAAGCCACAGACTATCCTAGTAGGAAGGACTGAGTCTGGAATATCAACGGGTGTCCCACTGCCCAGCCCCGCTGGAGGGTAATTCATAACCAGATATCGAGTGACCCACTGTCCAGCCCCGCTGGAAGGTAAACCCCAACACATCATCAAGAGACCCACTGCCCAGCCCCGCTGGAGGGTAAACAATATTAAGATACTGTGTGACCCACTGCCCAGCCCTGCTAGAGGTTAAACCATAACACATCATCCCGCGACCCACTGCCCAGCCCCACTAGAGGGTAGACCTGGAATAAGTCGACATGTGACCCACTGCCCAGCCGTGCTGGAAGGTAGACCTGGAACTAGACGACGGGCGACCCACTGCCCAGCCCTGCTAGAGGGTAGACCCTAAGAGGTCGTCGGGTGACCCACTGCCCAGTCTCTGCTGGAGGGTAGACCCTAAGAATTCAGCGAGAAACCCACTGCCCAACCCTGCTGGTGGGTAAACTCGAAGAAGTCGATGAGTAACCCACTGCCCAGCCCCACTGGAGGGTAAAACTCAGAACTACTCTGGCCATCTCTACTAGAGGGTACAACACTGGCCAATCGAACATGGAGTGGGTATCGCGCAACCACCCACCTCCAGAAAAACTCTCCCCAAAAGAGTTGCAGCGTCTGCTCCCGTACTGGGTGGCACTAGCACCGCTACTAGCCAATCCATCGAGAACGAAACCAGGGGGAGACCACTCAACCCTGCTGGTCAAACAAACGAGCACAAAGGGACCCTCTACGCCGCGAGAGGTCCAAGTATGCAAAGCAGAACACAACACGCACGTGGGGCCCACATGATGTGTGGCCCCAAGTCAACCCCAACCAAGCGCACGAACGTCTCAAGTATGAACCACACGTACCTCCAAGCGCTCTCGTCTACTCCCAGAGTATACCACGTCTCCAGCCCAAGGGCTATCGTGCACACGACACCCAACGTCAACGCGAAGGTGTGACGTAACAACTCCACCTCAAAGGCCCAGGCACGGCCAACCACGTCACCTCAAGCATTTACATCACTCACACGGGAGTGCACATGATCACTCGCCAAAGGTCCACTACAAACAAAGTAGGGCGAACCACCACTGGAGCACCTTTCATGCTTCCACATTTAACAAGATCACACAAGAGGCTCCTTACCGCCAAACGGATCACACCATTGTAATCCTTGTCGAAAAACACGAGAGTTAGACTACTCACTTGCCCGAAACGGTCAACATGTGAAAAGGGTACTATTCACCGTGACCAAACCCGTGTAGGTCCCACCACAAGATCCCGAAACTGAACCAACGGATCATGCCACTACGATACCCTCAGAAAAACACATGGGATTGAGTAATCAATTGACCAAAATGCACACTTGGCGAAGAAGGTAATATTCACCATAGCCAGGTCGGGTGGGTCCCACACCACGTCCCCAAAAAAGGTCGGGTGGACTGCGCCATCGCAAAGCTCTCGGAAAAGCACATCAAATTGACTTCTTACTTGCGTGGAACGGGGACCCGGAGAAAAGATGCGTTCCGGCACACCGCAAACGAGCGGCGCCATGTGGGACCCGCATCCCGGTCCCGAAACTCAACGAACGGATCGCACCGTTGCGATCCTCTCGAAAAAGTACACCAGATGGACTATTCACTTGTCCAAAACGGTCGCCCGGTGATTAAGATGGAAAATCACCGTCGACACCCATACAGCCCTCGTGGGCCCCGCACCATCGTGCGGAATTACAGCGGGAAAAATGCGCCAACGCGATGCCCTCGGAAAAACACCCAACATTGACAGCTCACCCGCCCCGTACGGACGTCCGAGGAAAAAGCAGCTAAAAGCTGCACGCAGCTCAAAAGACGGGCCGTGGGGCCCACACCTCAACTTATGCTTCAATGCACAAAACCACCTTGGAAAACTTTGCCCCGTCTCCAGGGTCCCAATGCAACTGACGGCGCTCAAAACGGACGCCCGATGCGTCCGCGCTGCCCAAAACAAGTTTCCCCCGAAAAACGACAAACCACTTAAAGACGCGTCGCGCCTCCGCGGCCCCTCGTTTCGTGAATTAAAAACTCCTGAAACCATCTCAAAAGTCCCGCCTCTGCGTCAGGCCCGCGCCACTACAGACGGAGCGCAAAATGGACGTCCGTAGCGAAAGCTACGGCCGTCGGAAGTTAGAAAAGGGGGGGGGGGACCCCTTGAGCCGGACCGGGCCGGTCCGGCCGGTCCGCCCAGAGCCAGCCCGCGGCCCGGCTGCGAGCCCGGCTCACCTCTCCACGACCAGATGGCCGCTGCCTGTCGACACCCGACCGTCCCGGACATCCGGTCTTGCTGCTCCCCCGCGGAGACCCGCGGTTCGCGGGTCTCTGTCCACCGAGGTCGCACCGCACAGCGCCCCGGGTCGTCGTCCCGTGCTGGCGCCCTCGGCCTGCCGCCGCCGAGCCAAAGGCCGTTGCCCACCGCCAGTGCCGGAAAGCGCCGCCTCCATCTGGAGCTTCTCCTCCTGGCCACCGAACCACCGCGACGCCCCACGGCCGCCTCCTCAGACCGAAGCCGGGCCGCCGTGCCTCCTTCCGCCGGAGCTCCCAAACCGGCGGGAAAACCTCCAAAAACCCGCAAACTTCGGCGATCGATTGCGAACGCCTCCGAACTCCGATTTCAAATATTAAAAAAGAGTCGGAAAGAAAAAAATGCATAATACACGACCATTGAATTGGTTCGAATATTAAACAATGATCCGATGCTAAAATTGGGGTTCAAAGGGGGGCTCAGGATTTAGAACTCAAATAACACCACCTACCTCGCTGGGCTTCGCCCGGAGCTTCGCGTCGATCAGCCGGCACCATCGCACCTTGCCGGAGTCTCCTCTTCGGAGCTCGCCTCGCCGGATGTGAAGGAGGGGGAGGAGGGTTTAAGGAAGAAGAAGAAGAAGGGGGGTGGGGTGTTTAAGTACAAATCACTTAAACGCCCGCCCGACAGCCCCGAACCCGAACTCCCAACAGGGTCGGTATTTCGCCTCCCATAGGCTAAGAACCACGCTCTGATCGCAGAGGAGGTCTCAAAATTTTATTCCGAGACCCCGTTCCAAAGTTATTAAACTTAGTGCCTGAGGCCGCCAAATTACGAAAATGCCCCTGGGGCCATTTTTCACAAACGGCCTGCGCCCGCGAAACTTATACCCATCCTAGGTTAAACGGCACGATCTGAACTCAACGGTTCCCTCGGTATTCCAATCCAAGCCACCGTTTAAAAGATACTAGCATTTCGCCATTAAACGTATTAATTAATTTCTTTAATCCGTTTAACGTTCCAGAAGCGGGCGAGTGGTCCAAGCATCCCGCGCTGACAATTTTTATGTCGTTACTATGGTAAACACCCCATTCCGGACCCATCCGTACACTCAGATCTCTAATCCAGAACTCCGTTTAGGAGTTAAAGCATTTATTTGGTGTTCCTAGTGTGAACACACTGAAAATTTAATTCCGGCCACTCTGGGGCTCGGAATCGCACGCCGTCTGAAGGTGCTGCTCTGGAATATCATCAAGAATATTCCAAAGTCTTTCGTATCAATAACCGGTTTCTTACATCATTAACTCCTTCAATATTTTCATCTCCGAAAAGCAAAACTAGGGAGCAACACAGGGTACTAAGCCCGCACCTGGATTTCCCATACCCAGAAGAACCCACGCACAGCTCTGCATCACCACACACAGACCAAAGAATTGATCAGTTCATGCGAGGTCGACCCATGTCGACGTCATGCACCCACTCCAGAATTTGGGGATAGGGCAAGGCAGCAGGGTAACTCTCCATCCCTTTTCACGATCTCAAACGAACCGAAGGCCCTCGGGGGTAGCTCACCTCCCCGGTCAAACCTCTATGTCGCACGCTACGACTGGAATCACCGCCCGCACCTGAAACAAGGCCCGGTGATTCCCTCCTTCAGAATATTTATATGGTGAAACACCCAAGGATATCTGGTTATACAAGATTCCACAATCGATGCTCTCTTACATTCTCAAAAGGCGAAGGAGTCCACAGCATTGACTAAAGGAAAAGGTCTCACGCCTCTTTTTTTCTTACCAACACAGGGTTACACCCGACGCCCTGCGTCACCCTGGTAACACCTCAAACAAGGAGCAGGGAGAAAATTCTTTCACATGCAAAGCCTAAAAATTCTACTGCAAGAAGTAGAAGAGTCTCAAGGGGTACCTCTCACCATCTCATGCTCTGCAGGATCGTAGACATCCAAAGCTCGTGGCTACCCACAGTCCCAACCGTCAGCTCCCGGAGCCTGACGTGGACCGCCAAGTGGTGATGGGGAGATCTCGTAACGTCATCCCCCACCCCCAGCTCCTCACGCTCCTCTGATAGCACCACATATCTGGCCACTACTCCGATCACGGCACTGCCTCTGCCGTGGTGGTGCACCTGCTGCCTGTCCGAAGCTCTCAGCAACTAGGGTCGGGCAGTCTCGTGCCAAGTGACCTCGCCCGTCACAAGCCTAGCACCGACTCTCTCTGGGCTGCACTGGTGCCCTCCGGCGCCACTGTGGTGTACGACCATGCCCCTGAGTCCGGTTGTCAGAAAGCCACCTGCGTTGAGGTTCTGCTTGCCGACGCCCACTAGCTGCGGCAGACATCTCGGCTCCAACGTGCCTGCTGCCACCACCAACACTAGAATGTGACAGGAAGCCCTCTGTCACCAGCGTCTGCTCTAGCACCCCGACATATGTGGAAATGCCCAAGGGTACTATGACAGCACAAACCACTCAGCGGAGACCCTTCTCAAACATCCGCGCTCGGATGTTGTCGTCATGGACCAAGTCCGGGTAAAAGCGTGCACGGTCTGCAAAACTAGCCGCGTACTCGGCCGCCGCCATCCCTCCCAGCTGAAACTGCAGGAGCTCCTGAATCCGAACGGAGTGCAAGCTGGGGGGGTAAAACTCCTCACGAAAAAACAACCAGAAGTCATCCCACAAAAGCGACGACTCATCAAGAAACTGAGTCACCAGACTCCACCAACGCCAAGCTGCTCCGCGAAAAAGGGTGGCTGCCAAAGCCACTCTCTGATCTGTCGGCGTCTGCACAAGCTGGAAGAGGCTAACCACTGCCTCGAGCCAAACCTCTGCTGCCTGAGGGTCTGGCTCACCACTGAACCTCAGCGGTCTCTGCCACTGGAACTCACGGAGAATGCTCAACCTGCTCTGATGCTCAGCCTGCTCTACTGAAACTGCGAGCTGCTCAACCGGTGGGGGTGTTGCTACCATCCCACCAGGAGAAAGGGATCACATGATGGGTCTTGGACTGTGGCCTTGTAGCTCACAGGGTCGTCGTCACGAACCAAAGCTGGTATCTTGGCTGACTGTCTTCGCGGAGACATCCTGAATATTATCAAGGAGTGCCGCAATCAGATGAGCATATATGTATATACCACTAACCACGATGGGGAGCTGACTCAAGAAGGACAGTCAAGACTCCGTCCTATGTGATGCACAAACAAATTTCCCTGCAACAAGTGTCTCAGCATGCCGAGTCGACAAGCCGGTTATCAGGGTCCTCGTGAATGGATACGTCGGCCGATGCACCATCACTGGACTCCCTGGCCTGAGAGCCGCTCTCGAGACACATTAACACTGTTTCCCTATATCCCAACCAATTCCTCTTGTAGGGACTTCCTCACAACATACCAAGGAATGAACCACCTCTGATACCACTTTGTCATGACCCGACCCTACCTGGGCTCGAGCCGCAACTACACCAAGCCCGCCTCCATAGGCCAGGGGCTGGCGACTAGCGCCGAAGGGACAACAACTCGGGGAGGCCTTTGCCTAAGTACCTGTACACACACACACAACACACTCAATGCAAAAGTGCAGAGTAAAAGAAAGAACAAGAAGAATAAAAACAACAACTGCTATATATATACCAAAAATGTGCATCGACCTCTAAACAGTACAAAGTGAAAACTTAAAAGAAAAGGGGGCAAACACGTGCCCAACCAAAAAGTGCCACAACCCGGCAACATGTAAAAAAAACAGCTGACGGGTCTCCCGCTTGGAACCCGACCATGACCACCGCACGCGGTCCAAGCTCCCGAGCTCCTACGCTCCACCGAAGTCACGCTCCACCTGTCCATCGTCTGCAAGGGCACACCAAGTGCGGGCAAAGCCCAAGCAGGGGTGAGTATAAAAATACTCAGTAGGATACCCCGAAGGCTCAAGGGAGCAACAAAGGAGGTACTGAAGGGTGAGAAGTAGAGCGAATAGGGAAAAGTAAAGGAGTACAACCAAAAGTGAAGTAAAGAGTAACAGCAGAGAGTCCAGCTCAACCCAACAAGAGAACATAAGGTAGACTCGTCCAGGCACAAGGAGCTGTAAACGGTGAGAATATGAACTTCCTATCGAGTCTTCGCTACCTATAGCAGGAGAGTACACTCATCCAACCACGAGAAGCTAGACATGGAAAGCACGTGGTATACCCCACGCGTCTTCACCTCTCCTAGAGGTAGAGTAACCAAGCCCAAGAAGTGGGTACTCGAACAAGGTATATACATATATATATGCTCTACAAGAAGCCCGAACAAGCTCGTAAGGGGATCTCCATCCCATAGCTCAGCCCAAGAAAGGTGAGTCACCAATAGTCCCAGAAGTAAACTCCATCATCGATGCCCAGCATCCCGCACGTCTTCCCCGAACCGCAAGCCAAGGGGCTCAATCACCACACCTTGACTCTATCCGCTTTGGGTAGCACTGACTCGGCCACACGGTTTTAGATCGCGTCACAAGAATGCATCTCGGTGGGGAAATTGCCCCTCGTACTTGAGATTTCTGGGGGAACGTCAAACCACAACTCGTCCCTGCCCCGCAGTCGAGAGGTCTCCTCAAAGTCAATCCGTTCCATCACCGACCCGTACAACCAAGGGTCCCGCTCCGGTAAACACAGAGGAAAGCCACAGACTAGCCTAGTAGAAAGGACTGAGTCAGGAATATCAACGGGTGTCCCACTGCCTCGCCCCACTGGAGGGTAATTCATAACCAGATATCGGGTGACCCACAGCGCAGCCCCGCTGGAGGGTAAACCCCAACACATCATCAAGCGACCCACTGCCCAGCCCCGCTGGAGGGTAAACCATATTAAGATACTGGGTGACCCACTGCCCAGCCCTGCTGGAGGGTAAACTATTACACATCATCCGACGACCCACTGACCAGCCCCGCTGGAGGGTAGACCTTAATACAACATCAGGCGACACAATGCCCAGCCCCACTGGAGGGTAGACCTAGAATAAGTCGACAGGCGACCCACTGTCCAGCCGTGCTGGAGGGTAGACATGGAACTAGACGACGGGCGACCCACTGCCCAGCCCTGCTGGAGGGTAGACCCTAAGAGGTCGTCAGGTGGCCCACTGCCCAGTATCTGCTGGAGGATGGACCCTAAGAAGTCAGTGAGCAACCCACTGCCCAGCCCTACTGGAGGGTAAACCCGAAGAAGTCGATGAGTAACCCACTTTCCAGCCCCGCTGGAGGGTAAAACTCAGAACTTCTCTAGCCATCTCTACTGGAGGGGACAACAGTAGCCAATCGAACACGGAGTGGGTATCGCGCAACCACCCACCTCCAGAACAACTCTCCCCAAAAGTGTTGCAGTGTCTGCTCCAGCACTGGGTGGCACTAGCACCGCTACTGGCCAATCCATCGAGAACGAAACCAGGGGGAGACCACTAAACCCTGCTGGTCAAACAAACGATCACAAAAGGGACCATCTACGCCGCGAGAGGTCCAAGTACGCAAAGCAGAACACAACACGCACGTGGGTCCCACATGACGTGTGGCCCCAAGTCAACCCCAACCAAGCGCACGAACGTCTCAGGTACGAACCACACGTACCTCCAAGCGCTCTCGTATACTCCCGGAGTATACCACGTTTCCAGCCCAAGGCCTATCGTGCACACAGCACCCAACGTCAACGCGAAGGTGTGACGTAACAACTCCACCTCAAAGTCCCAGGCACAGCCAACCACATCACCTCAAGAATTTACATCACTCACACGAGAGTGCACGTGATCACTCGCCAAAGGTCCGCTACAAACAAAGTAGGGCGAACCACCACTAGAGCACCTTTCATGCTTCCACATTTAACAAGATCACGCAAGAGGCTCCGTAAATCCAAACGGATCACACCGTTGTAATCCTTGTGAAAAAACACGTGAGTTAGATACTCACTCACCCGAAACGGTCAACAGGTGAAAAAGGTACTATTCACCGTGACCAAACCCGTGTAGGGCCCACCCCAAGATTCCGAAACTAAACCAATGGATCACGCCACTACGATCCCCACGAAAAAACACATGGGATTGAGTAATCAGTCGTCCAAAATGAACACCCAGTGAAGAAGGTACTATTCACCGTAGCCAGGTCGGGTGGGTCCCACACCACATCCCTGAAAAAGGTCGGGCGGACTGCGCCATCGCAAAGCTCAAGGAAAAGCAAGTCAAATTGACTGCTTACTTGAGTGGAACGGTGACCCGGAGAAAATATGCGTTCCGGAACACCGCACACGAGCGGTTCCACGTGGGACCCACATCCTGGTCCCGAAACTCAACGAACGGATCACACCATTGCGATCCTCTCGAAAAAGTACACCAGATTGACTATTCACTTGTCCAAAACGGTTTCCCGGTGATTAGGATGCAAAATCACCATCGACGCCCATACAACCCTCGTGGGCCCCGCACCATCGTGCGGAATTACAACTGGCAAACTGCACCAACGCGATGCCCTCGGAAAAACACCCAACATTTACTGCTCACCCGCCCCGTACGGACGTCCGAGGAAAAAGCCGCTAAAAGCTGCACGCAGCTCAAAAGACGGGCCATGGGGACCACACCTCAACTTCGGCTTCAACGCCCAAAACCACCATAGAAAACTTCGCCCCGTCGCCAGGGTCCCAACGCAACTGACGACGGACAAAACGGACGCCCGATGCGTCCGCGCTGCCCAAAATAAGTTTCCCCCGGAAAACGACAAACCACTTAAAGAGGCGCCGCGCCTCCGCGGCCCCTCGTTTTTGGAATTACAAACTCCCGAAACCATCTCAAAAGTCCCGCCTCTGCATCAGTCCCGCGCCGCCGCAGACGGCGCGCAAAATGGACATCCGTAGCGAAAGCTACGGACGTCGGAAGTTAGAAATGGGGCGGGGGGAACCCCTTGGGCTGGACCAGCCGCGGGCCCGGCTCACCTCGCCGCGGCCATCTGGCCGCGGCCTGCCGACACCCGACCGTCCCGGATGGCCGGTCTCGCTGCGCCCCCGCAGAGACCCGCGGTTCGCGGGTCTCTATCCACCGAGGTCGCATCGCGCCGCGACCCCGAGTCGCCGTCCCGTGCCGGCGCCGTCGGCCTGCCGCCGCCGAGCCAAAGGCCGCCGCCCACTGCCAGCGCCGGAAAGCGCCACCGCCAGCTGGAGCCGCTCCGCCTGGCCACTGAACCATCGCGACGCCCCGCGGCCGCCTCCTCGGACCGAAGCCGGGCCGCCGCGCCTCCTTCCGCCGGAGCTCCCAAACCGGCCGGAAAACCTCCAAAAACCTGCAAACTTCGGCGATCGATTGCGAACGCCTCTGAGCTCCGATTTCGAATCCGAAACAAGCGTCAGAAAGATAAAAATACATACTACACGACCTTGGAATTGGTTCGAAGATTAAATGACGATCTGATGCTAAAATTGGGGTTCAATGGGAGGCTCGAGATTTAAAACTCAAACAACACCACCTACCTCGCTGGGCTTCGCCCGGAGCTTCGTGTTGATCCGCCGACACCACCGCAACTTGCCGGAGTCTCCTCGCCGGAGCTCACCTCGCCGGAGCTGGAGGAGGGGGAGGAGGGTTTGAGGAAGAAGAATAAGATGAGGGGGGGGGGGGTGTTTAAGTACAAATCACTTAAACGCCCGCCCGACAGCCTCGAACCCAAACTCCCGATAAGGTCGGGATTTAGCTTCCCCTAGGATAAGAAACACGCTCTAAGCGCAACGGCGATCTCAGAATTTTATTCCGAGACCCCGTTCCAAAGTTATTAAACTTAGTGCCCGAGGCCGCCAAATTACGAAAACGCCCCTGGGGCCATTTTTCACAAACGGCCCGCGCCTGCGAAACTTATACCCCTCCTAGGGTAAACGGCACGCTCCGAACTCAACGGTGCCCTCGGTTTTCCAATCCGAGCCACCGTTTAAAAGATACTAGAGTTTCTCCATTAAATTAATTAATTAATTTATTTAATCCGTTTAACCTTCTAGAAGCGGGCGAGGGGTCCAAACATCCCGCGCCGACAAGTTTTATGTCGTTCCAATGGTAAAAACCCCATTCCGGACCCATCCGTGCACTCAGATATCTGATCCGAAACTCCGTTTAGGAGTTATACCATTTGTTTTGCGTTCCCAGTGTGAACACACTGAAAATTTAATTCCGGCCACTCCGGGGCTCAGAATCGCACGCCGTCTGAAGGCGCTGCTCTGGAATATCATCAAATATATTCCAAAGTCTTTCATAGAAAAAACTGGGTTCTTAAAAAACTTCCACCTCGGTTCAATCCCAATGTTTTATTACTAGAAGATAAAGATCCAAAAGAGCTGACACTAGACAATTTTCACAGTACCTTGATTTCATATGAAATGAGTAATGATGATAACGAGGCTGTGGAAAAGAGGAAATACAAATAGGTGGCATTGAAGGCCATGAAGAACCTCGCCACTGAATATTCTTAGGAATAAGGAGAGACAGATGATGTAATGTCATTCCTTTACTCAAATCTTCAAAGAGGAAAAGGAAATTTCAAAGGAAAACTTCAACTTTCTCTCTTAGGATGTGGAAAAGTTGGTCATCTTGCCGCAAGGTGCCCCATAAAGTTTCAAGAAGAAAATGTTTAAGATGAAGTTGAAATTCCCAAGAAGAAACCTTCAGCCTATATGAAAGGGAAGAAGCAGTTCAAGAGATGTTTATTCAAGAAGAAGAATATTTTTTCACAAGAAATAGAAAGTTCAGATGAGTATGTGGTTAAAGAGGTTGACGAGATTGAAAATTTGATAGATCATGGAGAAAATGCAATGGTGTCCATTGTCGGTAGTTCTCAAGAAAAGGAAGAAACCAACGATGATTAAGAAGAAGAAGAAATAGTAGTGAGAGTTGACATGGAAGATGAATTAAAAGCATCTCTTGAAGATATAGATGTTTGGAGAGAAAAAACAAAGAAATCAAACAAGGTGGTACATGATGTCAAACTCTACATGCAACAATAGGAAGAAGAGAAGTCTGAGCTAGTGAAAGAAATCGAAAACATTATGTCTTCTAGGCCAGAGAGCTTAGAAAAGGTTGATGAGTATAAGCTCAATATTGAAGAATAGAAAAGGGAGATCGATGACATGAATAGAAAAGTGAAAGATCAAGTCAAGTGTATCGAAGAAATTGAAGAGGAAGTGGTCAGTCTGTGAAGAAAAATGAAGGATCAAGAAAAACGTTTGACCCCCAATCTGATATCAGGAAAGTAGGTCATTCAGAGAAAATAAAAGATGAAAGTGGAGGGTAGTAGTTTAGCAGGAAAGATACAAGAATTGAGCTCAGATGTTAAGGCTGATTCAGGGCTTGATCAGAAACAAAAATCTGTGAAAATTGAATTCAGAACACAAGCACCCATCCCGAGATTGAAGGTTGATTTGGGGACAAAGAAGAATCAGAATATTCAGATATCCCAAGGGGAAACTCATAGTGCAGAAGTAAAACGAAGGAAGGAACCCTATATCAGGTGTTATTGTTATGGAAATATGGGACATTCATAGTATGTGTGTTCCATAGAGAAGATATATAGAAGGGAATAAGAACAAAGGTGGCAGCCAAATAGAGAACGGTTTTCAGAACATATTTCGAAGGACACTGTTTTGGGTGTGGAGGATTTGGGCACATGTCTAGTTACTGCACTTCGACCGTACATATGAATTTACCAAATCAGAATCCAAATGGTTGCATGAAACATATTGATAAACCAACAGATGATTTGAAAATGAAGAACAGATTTGGAGCTTTACAAGATAAAGCTGGTCCATCATACTCTGAGAAAGAATATAAGTATCAATCCATTCCAAGTGTGAAGGTAAAAATATGGACAAAAAAGAAGAACTATGAGAAGGTCATGGTGGAAGAAATTTCCCTTAAAGCATCAGATCGCTCTGGTGTGTGGATCCTTGATAGTGGTTACACATCTCACACAACAGGTAGTAATGATCTTGATACAGGTACAAAATATGATAAAGAAGGAGTTTCAAGTTTGTAAATGATGAAGGCATGATGATTATTGGTGTAGGAAAGGCCATGTTTGGGGGCAAAGAGATGAGACATGCTGATGTCTTAGTAGTAGAAGGCCTCAGTCAAAATTTGATCAGTGTCAGTCAATTATGTGACTCAGGAAATTCTATAAGGTTTACTAAGAAGATGTGTGTTGTAAAAGGAAGATACGAGGATGTTGTTCTATAGGGAGAAAGAAAAAAGGGAAATCTCTACCTAGTAATTGGAGAAGAAGATATGTGTTTTCTATTCAGAGATGAAGAAAACATGTTGTGGAATAAATGACTTGGTCATCTTTTCCAACCATCCCTGAAAGATCTATTAAAGTGTGAAGTAGAAAGAGACCTACCTAAGCTATCACGTGATTGCAAATATACATGTGACTCCTGTCAACAAGGGAAGATCATCAGAAAGACGTACAAAGCGAAGGAAAAGAAGTTGACAAGAGTTCTAGAATTGGTGCATGCTGATGTCTGTGGACCTATTTCAACAAGATCCATTGACGGAAAAAGGTATTACATTCTTTTAATTGAAGACTATAGAAGAATGGATAGGGTATTTTTTATTTCCCATAAGTCCGATGTGTTCATCTGCCTAAAACAGTACCAAAGGAAATATGAAAGTATTCTTGGATAGAGAATTCTGAAGTTTCGTACAGACAATGTTATGAAATTCACAAACAATCAGGTGGAAGTGTATCTCGAGATACATGGGATAAGGCATCAAGTTTCTTAAGTATGAGCTACCCAACAGAATGGAGTGGTTGAAAGGAGAAATAGGATCCTCAACAACATGGACAGAAAAATGTTTATAGAAAAAGACATACCAAAGATGTTTTGGAAGGAAGTAGTATTGACATCAGTCTACATTTATAATAGGGCTCTGTTGTATCCAAAGGAAGGAAAGACTCCGTATGAAATGTGGTACTGAAAGAAGAAAATAGTGAAATAATTTCAAATATTTGGAAGTAAGTTCTTCATTCTCAACAAAGAAAATAATAGGAAATTTGAATCACGTGGAGATGAGGGAATATTTCTGGGATACTCAGGAAAAATCAATGCATACAAATGCTTTAACAGGTGACTGAGAAAAGTAGTTAAGGGCATTGGCATAACTATTGTGGAAAATGAAGAGAATATTCAATAACATAGTGATTGGTTTCTTGATGAAATTGATGAAGAGGAAAGAAACACAGTAGGAGAAGATGTGGCAGATGCTGACTCAGAAGAAGAAACTGATGATGAACAAGAAAGTGTCAAGTCTGTGTCTGCAAGGAAGCCTAAGACTCAAGAAGAAATTGGAAGACATGATATCATTGGTGATCAGTCATCTCCAGTTTAGACAAGAATAATGAAATCATTATAGCAGACATCATTACTATCACAGGTTGAGCCGAAATGCTTTGCTGATGCAGCTGAAGATGGAAAATGGGTATAGGATATAAATGAAGAGCTTGAACCAGTTGAGAAAAACCAGACGTGGGAGATTGTCTCAAGACCAGCAGATAAGAATGTCATGGGGGCTAAATGGGTTAATCACAACAAGATTAATGAAGATTACCTAGTGGTTCAAAACAAAGCATGACTATTGTGCAAATGATACTCCCAGATAAAGGGAATAGATTTTTATGAGACATTTGCACCGATTTCACGGCTGGAGACAATTAGATTATTCATATCCATTACAGTGCAATGGAAGTTCAAAGTGTTCCAGATGGATGCCAACTATTCATTATTGAATGGGGTTCTGGATGAGGAAGTATATATTGAGAATACAGATGGTTTTATCATTAATGAGGCTGAGAACAATGTTTACAGATTGACGAAGGTGTTGTATGGGCTGAAACAAGCACCAAGAGCATGGTACTCAAGGCGTGATCAGTACTTGAAGAAGTTTGGTTTCCAGCATGGGGAAGTTGATTACAATCTCTATTTCCGCAATGACAGTAATCAAAGGATGATGGTGTTTGTTTATGTATATGACATAATATTTGTCGGATCAGATCAAGCTCAGTGCAGACAGTTTTTTGAATTCATGAAAAGTGAGTTTGAAATGTCATTGATTGTAGAGCTAACGTTTTTCCTTGGTCTACAGGTGACACAAGTAATGAATGGAACATTGATTTCTCAATCCAAATATTCCATAGAGGTTTTTAATGGTTTGGAATGGAAAATTATAAGGATATAAAGACTCCAGTTGCAACTCAAACGAAAAAATCCAAAGATGAGGATGGAAAGGCAGTTAATATCACAGAATACAGGAAAATTATTGGAAGTTTATTGTAATTGACCACAACAAGGCCAGACATTGTTTTCGCCACATTCTAAGTAGTGAGATATCAAAGTAATCCCAAGTAAATACACATTCTTTTAGTGAATAGAATACTTCGGTATATCAAGGTCATGGTGGAATTTGGCTTGACATATAATAACAAATCTTAGACAGAGTTATTGGGATATACTGATGCAGACTGGGCTGATTCAGCGGATGATAGGAAATCAACGTTAGGTGGTGCTTTCTATCTTGGTGGATTGTTTATTTCTTGGCTAAGAAAGAAGAAAGATTGCATTTCATTGAGCACCACAGAGGCTGAGTATATTGCGGCCACTCAAGCATGCACACAGTTATTGTGGGTGGAGCAGTAGCTTGATGATATGGGAGTTGAAGTGAAGTCTCCGATTGGAATCCAGTGCGATAACTCATGTGCTATAAATCCTAGAAAAAATACTTTCCGTCATTCATTGACAAATAAAAGTGATATAAAGTATCATTTTATCAAGGAGAAGGTTGAGGAAGGAATCGTGATGTTGTAGTATGTGCTTACAGAGCTACAGGTTGCAGACATTCTGATAAAGGCCTAAACCAAGGATGCTTTTGAGAGGCATCAACTAGCTCTTGGAGTTCAGTCAACTCCCCACACTTGAAAGAGTGTGGATGCGGAAATCCCCTCTCCCTGAGGTATGATGTGTTTTTTCCCTAATGTGCTGATATGTGTTCTCTACTATATTACAGACTGCAAAGAAGTGACCTTTGGGTTCGTTGAAAAAGGGAGAGAAAATAGTGATTGTTAAATGGGGAGACCATGTGGCTATTTGAGAAATCATGAAAGATAGGGGAGAATCTGATAAGTGGAGCAGCCAGATAGGGATATTTGAAGCTGGTTCAACGCGCTTAGCCATAGCTTTTCTTGGACAACACAGGAAATAGCGCAGAAGAGGATTTTCATATGCCAATAGTTAAAGCTGTGAACAGAGAGGGAGAGTATCAAATCTGACGATGCTAGATGTGATTGATCAAATAATAGATATCATGATAGCTAAGGATCGTGATAAAAGCATAAGAGTGGTGTTGGAATACGATAAGAATATTTCCAAAAATTAGTATCAGTTTGGTGCCAATAGTGGGTGTTAGAGATGAAGTGATTCATTGATGAACTTTTCATTTACTCTTGTTTCTCACGCCGTGCATTGCTCATGTGGGCTTAGAGTATGTGTTGAGTAAATCCTTGATCGCTATCGGAATCGCAATAAGCAAATGGTGGGTGAAGAATTAACGATGTATCTTTTTATGGAAGAGTTTTCAACAAACCCAAAGGGGGAGATTTTGGGGAAAAATCCCTCACGGTATCATTGAATCATTTTTGAGGTGATTGTGTTTTTTGACATAGTGGGATTTCGTGTTGTGTTTGTTGAAAAATCAAACCATTACGTACAAATTTGTTGACAAAGGGGATTTCTTTGTGGCATGTCGAGTTCAAGGGATGTTGTTAACGCTACATGATTTATTCAAGAACCTCGACAAAGGAATGGTCGAACTGGAGTCGGTTCAAAAAGAGTAGATACAAGGTGGCGCTGTTTTCTAGTGCCTGCAAAATTTTTGGACCTCAAAATCGTGAAATGGAAAAAATTATTTTTGGAAAAGGTACTTGAACTCCGGTGTATTGGAGGATTGGAAACTTGCGTACCAAGAGGAGACTTGCGCACCCGTCGTACAGGGTGTTCAAATTACTATAAATAGAGGTCGACCCCTCCTCATTCTGTAAGATTTCAACACTTGGAGAAAATCAGAGCTTCCGTCGCGCAGGTGTGGTGGTCGCGCAAGTGGTGGTGTGGTCGGGCAAGTAGAAGTTGTGTTCCAGTTGATTGTTGCGCGTCTAGAGTGATTCAGGAGAGAAATGAAGGGATTCGCCTAAGTTTTGAGTTGAATAATGGGGTGTCACATAGGTGGTTTGGTGACACATGCACGCCATGTTTTGAAGAAGCATGACTATTGATGGTTGCACACCAAAATTGGTTTGGGATTAAAAGGGCGTGATTCGCGCAAGATTGGAGTTTCAAAAGGTAGTGTCGTGCAAGTGGTTGAGGTGAACTTGCACGCCAGTTTTAACTTGTGTGCCAAGACTTACACGTCGGCTTGGAGAAGGTCACTAGGTATGGTTGAAGCACGACAGTGATTCAGGACTACATGAAAGCTGGAAGATTGCCCGATACCTTCGGTGCAAAGCGAGATTCATCTATGGGTGAAAGTTGGACTTCAACAGCAAATCTACATACAACAGAGGATGTATTCATTAGTAAAAACGAAGAGACCTATAGGTCTATAAATTGTGAGTGGATCCTTTCTAGAGTAGTGATCAAAGGAAGAGGAATAATGTGATCCTCTCCACCGGTAGTGATCCAGAGAGAGACAAACAAGGAGTGACCCTTGGGAAAGAAGTGAGCTGACCCTAAACATTTTAAAGGCAGTGAGCCTGTGAATAGAAGTGATATATCCCAAACATTGTAAACTACAGTTCACTTTTAGTGGATTTGGTACATCAGCACATTACCAGTGTATGATCCTTGGATGTATCCCAATGAGGGTAAACCATGTAAAAATCGTTGAGCTATGTGCATGCTTTAGTTTTTGTTTATACTTTGCTGCAGGAAAAAGAGAGCAGAGAGTCTTTCTTAATATAGAGACAAGATCAATATGGGCAGTTATTTTAATCTATCATACCCTGATTTACCCCCCCCCCCCCCTCAGGGTATCTAACCTAGTGGACCTAACAATTTTTATTAGATGGAAAGGTTAATATCTGTAATTCTCTCTCAAATGGAGGTCACTAATCATAAAGGGATTCTGGTCTTTGATGGGAACAATTTTCAGCTATGGAAGAATTGGATGCTACACTACTTCCGATCATTGGGAATGGATGTGTTCATAGAATAAATGCATTGTATAAAAGTAGACATCAACAGTGGGGCGTTATCGGAAGCCGAGCGAAGAGAGTTGGATTCTGACACGAAGGGAATTAATGTTTTAGGGGGTTCCCTATACAATTCTATCTATAAGAAGATGATATCATGTAAAACATCAAACTCCATGTGGGAAAAGCTTTTGAATAAATATGATGGAGATACAAAGGTCATAGAGGAAAAGCTACAAGTACTATGGAATAAGTATGAAGATCTGAAAATGAACCTAAATGAGTCTGTTGACGCATTATTTGATTGGGTAAATATTGTTGTGGAAGATATGTGAGGTCTTGGAGAAGTCATTGAAAACATAAATATCGTAAAGAAAATATTGAGGAAACTTCCACCTCGGATCAATCCCAAAGTTTCAGTACTAGAAGATAATGATCCAAAAGAGCTGAAACTGGACAATTTTCATAGTACCTTGGTTGTATATGAAATGAGGAATGATGATAATGAGGCTATGGGAAAGGGAAAATCCAAAGAGGTGGCATTTAAGGCCATGAAGAAGCTCATCATTGAAGATTCTCAGGAATAATAAGAGACAGATGAGGTAATGTCATTCCTTTCCTCAAATCTTCAAAGAGGAAAAGGAAAGTTCAAATGAAACCTTCCACTTGCTTGCTTAGGATGTGGAAAAGTTGGTCATCTTGCTGCAAGGTTCCCCAAAAAGTTTCAAGAAGAAAATGATGAAGATGAAGTTGAAATTCGCAAGAAGAAACCTTCAGCCTATGTTAAAGGGAAGAAGAAGTTCAAGAGAAGTTTCTTCAAGAAGAAGAATTTTTTTTATAAGAAATAGACAGTTCAGATGAGTCTAAGGTTGAAGAGGTTGAGGAGATTAAAAATTGTATTGATTATGGAGAAAATGCAATGGTGGCTGTTGTCGGTAGTGCTCAAGAAAAGGAAGAAACCAACGCTAATGAAGAAGAAGAAGAAATTGAAGGGAGAGTTGAAACGAAAGCTAAATTAGAAGCATCTCTTGAAGAGATAGATGTTTGGAGAGAAAAAAGAAAGAAATCCAACAAGGTGGTACATGATGTCAAACTCTACATGCAAAAATAGGAAGAAGAGAAGTTTGAGCTAGTAAAAGAAATAAAAAACCTTAAGTCTTCTAGGCCAGAGAGCTTAGAAAAGGTTTATGAGCATAAGATCAAGATTGAAGAATAGAAATGGGAGATCGATGTCATGAATAGAAAAATGAGGGATCAAGTCAAGTGTATCAAAGAAATTGAAGAATAAGTGGTCAGTCTGTAAAGAAAAATGAAGGATCAAGAAAAACTCTTGACCCCCAATGTGATATCTGGAAAGAAGGTCATTCAGAGGACATAAATGATGAAAGATGAGGGTAGTAGTTCAGCAGGAAAGATGCAGCAATTGATCTCAGACATTAAGGCTGATTCATGGCTTGATTAGAAACAAAAATATGTGAAAATTGATTTCAGACCGCAAGCACCCATCCCGAGATTGAAGGTTTATTTGGGCACAAAGTAGAATCAGAATATTCAGGGATCCCAAAGGGAAACACGTAGTATAGATGTAACACGAATGAATTCACCTTATATCAAGTGTTATTATTATGGAAATATGGGACATTCATAGTATGTGTGTTCCATAGTGAAGATATATCGAAGGGGACAAGAAAAAAGTTGGCATCCAGACAGAGAATGGTTTTACAGAACATATTTAGAAGGTCACTGTTTTTGGTGTGGAAGATTTGGGCACATGGCTAGGTACTGCACTTTGACCATATAGAGGAATGTGCCAAAACAGAATAAAAATATTCACAAGATACAGATTGATAAACCAACAGGTGAGTTAAAAATGAAGTATAGATTTGCAGCTTTACAAGATGATGTTGGTGCATCATACTCTTAAAAAAACAGAAGTCTCAATCCATGCGAAGTGTGAAGGAAAAAATATGGACCAAGAAGAAGAAGGATGAGAAGGCCATGGTGGCAGAAATTTCCCTTAAAGTGTCAGATCGCTCTGGTGTGTGGATCCTTGATAGTGGTTTCACATCTCACATGACAGGTAGTAAGGATCTTGATACAGGTGTAATATATGAGAAAGAAGTAGTTTTCAGGTTTGGAAATGATGAAGGCGTGATTATTATTGGTGCAGCAAAGGCCATGTTTGGGGGTAAAGAGATGAGAGGTGCTGATGTCTTAGTAGTAGAAGGCCTTAGTCACAATTTTCTCATCATCAGTCAACTATGTGACTCAAGACATTCTATAAGGTTTACTAAGAAGATGTGTGTTGTCAAAGGAAGATACAGGGCAGTTGTTCTACAGGAAAAAAGAAAAAATGTAAATCTCTACATGTTAAGTGGAGAAGAAGATATGTGTTTTCTATCCAGAGAGGAAGAAAAAAACTTGTGGCATAAACAACTTGGTCATCTTTTCCAACCATCCCTGGGAGATCTGTTAAATTGTGAAGCAGCAAGAGAACTCCATAAGATATCACGCGATTGTACACATACCTATGACGCCTATCAACAAGGGATGATCATCAGAAAGTCATAAAAATCGAAGGAAAGAAGTCAACAAGAGTGCTTTAATTGGTTCATGATGATGTCTGTGGACCTATTTCACCAAGATCCATTGAAGGGAAGAGGTATTACATTCTTTTCATTGATGACTATAGCATAATGGAATGGGTATTTTTTATTGCCCACAAGTCTGATGTGTTCACCTACCTAAAACAGTACTAAAGGCAATATAAAAGGATTCTTGGATAGAAAATTATAAAGTTTCTTACAAACAATGGTATGAAATTCACAAACAATTAGGTGTAAGAGTATCTCGAGAAACATGTGATAAGGCATAAAGTTTCTTAAGTAAGATCTCCCCAAAAGAATGGAGTGGTTGAAAGGAGAAATCAGATCATAAAAAACATGGCCAGAAAAATGCTTATAGAAAAAGACCTTCCAGAGATGTTTTGGAAGGATGTATTATTGACATCAGTATGCATTTCTAATAGGGCTCTGTTGTGTCCAAAGTAAGGAAAGAATACATATGAAATGTGGTACTTAAAGAAGCCAACAATGATATAATTTCAAATATTTGGAAGCAAGTGCTTCATTCTCAACAAATAAAAGCATAGGAATTTTGAATCACATGGAGATGAGGGAATATTTCTGGGATACTCAGGAAAAATCAAAGCATAAAAATGCTTTAACAAGAGACTGGGAAAAGTAGTTGAGAGCAATGACGTCACTATTTTGGAAAATGAAGAGAATATTCTACAGCAGAGTGAGAGGTTTCTTGACGAAAGTGATGAAGAAGAAAATAACACAGGAGGAGAAGAAGTGGAAGATGATGACTCAAAATAAGACACTGATGTTGAATAAGAAAGTGTCAAGTCTGTGTTTACAAGGAAGCCTAAGAGTCAAGAAGAAATTGAAAGACAAAATATCATTGGTGATTAGTCAGCTTCAGTTCAGACAAGAAGAAGGAAATCACGGCAGCAGACATCATTAGTATCACAAGTTGAGCCGAAATGCATCACTGATGCAGCTGAAGATGGAAACTGGGTTTAGGCTATGAATGAAGATCTTGATCAGATTGAGAAGAACTAGACGTGGGAGATTGTCTCGCGACTAGCAGATAAGAATGTCATCGGAACTAAATGGGTCTATCACAACATGATTAATGAAGATGAAACCGTGGTTCAAAACAAAGCATGACTAGTGTTCAAAGGATACTCCCAGATAGAGGGAATAGATGTTGATGAGACATTTTCACCGATTTCAAGGCTGGTGACAATTAGATTATTCCTAGCCATTACAGTGTAATGGAAGTTCAAAGTGATCCGGAAGGATGGCTAATCTGCATTCTTGAATGGGGTTCTGGAGAAGGAAGTATATATTGAGAATCCAGATGTATTTCTCATTAATGAGGTAGAGAACAAAGTTTGCAGACTGAAGAAGGTGTTGTATGGGCTGAAATAATCACCAAGAGCATGGTACTCAAGGCTTGATCAGTACTTGAAGAAGCTTGGATTTCAGCGTGGGGAAGTTGATTACAATCTCTATTTCAGCAACGACAGTAATCAAAGGTTGATGGTGTTGTTTTATGTCGATGACATAATATTTTGTGGATCAGATCATTCTCAGTGCAGACAGTTTTCTGAATACATGAAAAGTGAGTTTAAAATGTCAATGATCGGAGATCTAATGTTTTTCCTTGGTCTACAGGTGACACAAGGAATGAATGGAAGATTCATTTTTCAATCAAAATATTCCAAGGAGGTTTTTAAAAGGTTTTGAATGGAAAATTCTAAGGAGATGTAGACTCCAGTTGCAACTTAGATGAAACTATCCAAAGATGGGGATGGAAAGGCAGTTAATATCACAGAATATAAGAAAATTATTGGATGTTTGTTGTACTTGACCACAATAAGGACTGGAATTGTTTTCTCCCCATGCCATGCAGCAAGATATCTATGTAATCCCAAGGAAAGCCACATGATTACAGTGAAAGGAATAATTTGGTATATCAAGGTCATGGTGGACTTTGTCTTGACATATATTGACAATTCTCAAATAGAGTTATTGGGATATACTGATGCAGACTTGGACGGTTCAACGGATGATAGGAAATCAACGTTAGGTGGTGCTTTCTATCTTGGTGGATTGTGTATTTCTTGGCTAAGAAATAAGAAATATTGCATTTCATTGAGCACCGAAGAGGCTGAGTATATTGCGACCACTCAAGCATGCACATAGTTATTGTGGATAAAGCAGTAGCTTGAAGATATGGGAGTTGAAGTGAATTCTCCGATCGGAATCGAGTGCGATAACTCATGTGATATAAATCATAGCAAAAATCATGTCCATCATTCATGGACAAAGAACATTGAGATAAAGTAACATTTTATCAAGGAGAAGGTTGATCAAGGAATCGTGATATTGGAGTATGTGCTTATAGAGCTACAGGTTGCAGACATTCTGATAAAGGCCTAACCCAAAGAAGCTTTTGAGAGGCATTGACAGGCTCTAGGAGTTCAGTTGACTCCCCGCACTTAAAAGAGTGTGGATGCGGAAACCCTCTCTCCCCGAGGTATGATGTGTTTTTTCCCTTAATATGCTAATATGTGTTCTCTACTCTGTTACAGACTGCAAAGGAGTGACCTTTGGGTTCGTTGACAAAGGTATAGAAAATTGTGATTGTTCAATGGGGAGATAGTGTGGCTATTTGCTAAAACATGAAATATTTGGGTAGAAGCTGACAGGTGGAGCAGCCAGATAGGGGGAGTTGAAGTAGGTCCAATGCGCTTAGCCAAATCTTAGCTTAGACAATGATGGAAATAGCGCTGAAGAGGATTTGCAGCTGCCAAGAGTTAAAGCTCTGAACAGACAGGGAGAGTATCAAATCTGATGATGCTAGAAGTGATCAATAAAAAAATAGATATCACAACATCTAAGATCGTGATAAAAGAAGAATAGTGGTGTTAGAATTCAGTAAGAATATTTCCAAAAATAATTATCAGTTTGGTGTCAATAGTGGGTGTTAGAGTTGAAGTGATTCATTGATGAACTTTTCATTTACTCTTGTTTCTCACGCTGAGCATTGCTCATGTGGGATTAGAGTATGTGTTGATTAAATCCTTTATCGCTATCAAAATCGAAATAGGCGAATGGTGGATAAAGAATTAACGATGTATCTTTTTATGGAAGAGTTTTCAGAAAACCAAAAAGGGGAGATTTCTGGGAAAAAATCCCTCAAGGTATCATTGAAGAATTTTTGAGGTGATTGAGTTTTTTGACAATGTGGGCCTCTTTGTTGTGTTTGTTGACAAAGAAAACCATGACGTACAAATTTGTTGACAAACGATATTTCTTTCTGGCATGTTGAGTTCAAGGGATGTATTTAACGATCCATGATTGATTAAAGAATGTCAACAAAGTAATGGTCGAACTGGAAGAGGTTAAAAAAGAGCAGATACAAGGTGGCACCATTTTCCAGTGTTTGCAAAATTTTTGGACGTCAAAATCGAGAAATGGAAAAAAGTATTTTTGGAAAAGGGACTTGCGCGCCGGTGTCTTGGAGGGTTGGAAACTTGCGCACCATATGATTTTAAAGATCATAACATCAAAATATGGCCAATGGAAAAAGGTTCGATCTAGTATTGGGTTGGTCATGCAAGTGACTAGCGTGGCAGTGACTAGGGCGGCTGGACTTGCACGCTAAGAGGAGACTTGTGCGCCCATCACGCAGGGTGTTCAAATGCCTATAAATAGAGGTCGAACCCTCCTAATTCTGTAAGAGTTCATCACATAGAGAAAATCCGAGCCCCCGTCGGGCAGGTTTGGTGTTTTCACAAGTGGTGGTGTGGTCGCGCAACTAGATGTTGCGCACCAGTTGATGGTTGCACGCCAAAATTGGTTTGGGCGTAAAAGGCTTTGAGTCACACAAGTTTGGAGTTGTAGAAGCTAGTGTTGTGCAAGTTGTTGAGGTGAACTTTCATGCGAGTTTTAAATTATGAACCAAGAATTGTGCACCGACTTTGAGAAGGGTGTCGGGTATGGTTGAAGCACGACAGTGATTCAGGGATACGTGAAAGATGTAAGATTTCCTGATACCTTTGGTGAAAAGTGAGATTCATATATAGGTGAAAGTTGGACTTCAACAACACATTTACATACAAGAGAGTATGTATTCATTAGTGATAATGAAGAGACCTATAGGTCTATAAACTGTGAGCGGATCATTTCTAGAGCAGTGAGAAAAGGAAGAGGAAGAAGGTGATCCTCTCCACCGGAAGTGATCCAGAGAGAGAGAAACAGAGAGTGACCCTTGGGAATGTAGTAAGCTAACCCTAGACATTGTAAAGCTAGTGATCCTGGGAATAGAAGTGATCTATCCCGATATTTGTAAACAACAGTGCACTTTTAGTGGATTTGGTACATCAGGACATCGCCAGTGTATGCTCCTTGTATGTAGCCCACTGAGGGTGAACCAAGTAAAAATCACTGTGTCCGGTGCATGCTTTAATTTTTATGTATACTTTTCTGTAGGAAAGAGAGAGAATAGAGTCTTGCTAAACAGCGAGACAAGATCAATAGGGGAAGTTGTTTTAATCTTTCATACCCTAATTCAACCCCCTATCAGGGTATCTAACCTAGTGGACCTAACACTAGGTTTCTAATTTCTATCTTCTGCCTAAGGTTCTACCAATAACTTTCTGCAAGTTTAATGAACTCCCTTTGGTCACGGTTTTAGACTAGGAATGTAATGAGGGTATATGATCAACGACATTAGTGGGTGATGGCGAAGAATATTCATTGTTTTTGTGTGCAGGTGAAGAAGGCCAGTGGTTATAGCAGATGAAAGTTAACGAGGAGGGGTAGTGATGGATGATTGTGGTTGTCCAAGGTGGATGAAAATGTTGTGTCATGTAGATGGTGAATGAAGGTTGTTTCAGGGGCAGTGAGCAGATGATGAGGGGTTATTTTGGTAGTGGTGGTGACTATGAGTTTCGGGGTACTAAAGGGACATCTATGGTTGGACGGTTTTATGAAAATCATCGTTAGTGCATGAGCTCATGAGACGATAGTTTGGGAGATGCTAGTACTGCATGTGAACATGGAAGACAGTGAGGGGTGATGTCGATTGTGTGTGTTTATGCAGTGGGGGTGACGTAAGCCATCAACGTCCTCTGATAGTTCAAACATAGGCAAGCTCAGGAAAAAGTTTAGCATTTGATTGTGTTCCAAGGACCTACAAGCCATGTTTTAGGGATTTAAAGTACATTTGCCCTTAATTCTATGATCTCTCATCCTATAATAAATTTAATGATTTTCCATATACTTAGTGAAGAAAAACGGTATTTCCACGATTCAATAAAAAGGTTATCTCAGTAGCCAATTATAATAATTATATATTTATTTAAATATTTATTTATGTAAATAATTATATTTTTAAATAAGTAGTTATTTATTAATATTTAAAATGTTTATTTTCAAATTATTTATTTATTTAAATATATATATATATTTATTTATATTTATATTTATATTTAATATATTTAATTATTTAACTATAAAAGAATTATTTTGTTATATAAAAATATTATTTATTATATATCCAACTGTGCATGTATAGGACATTTATAACATAAAAAAATTCATTACATATATTTTTTTGGGTGAAATGTGAACCTCATATCTCTTGGTTATTCTAAAAAGTCTTTACCACTCTATTAAGCTCATCATACGGTAAGCAATGAAAATTTTATATACTTATATATATACTGATAAATACATGAAAATATTTATTGATAAATAATATTATTAAAGAATAATAACAATAAATAATAATAAATATTACAAATATTACGTGAAAAATAAACAGAAAATAAATATTTAATAAATAAATAATAAATCCAAAAAAATGATTTTTAACAAATAACTAATAAATAATAAATAATAAATAATATACAGTATACAATGGATTTTATACAATACACAATATATATTAAAGAATAATGAATAAATATATAATAAATATATAATAAATATATAATAAATAAATAGAAAATCAATATATGATAAATAAAAAAAATAAATATTTAAAAAACAAATATTTATTAATTATTAATAATTAAATAACATGTAATTAATAGGTAATAATTAAATAATATATATATATTTTTATAGTAAGTTAATATAAAATTAATAATAATTAACAATTTATTAATAACATATATTTTAACAATAAATTAAAAATAAATTATTAATTAAAAATAATCACTAAATGTTGAATAATAATTCTATATATAATAAATAAGATGTAAATAAATAATAAATCAATATATATTAAATAATATGTAAGAAAATAACAAATTCATATTAAATAGATCATAAATACATCAAAAATAAATAATACATTAAGGGCCACCTTCCTACATTCTTGACATCTCCTTAATCACATGAATTCTTCAACCTTGTTTTACTTTTTAATCCTTCCCCACTAATACCATTGAACCGAAAATTCCCCCATGATTCATGCGTTTTATTTTATTTATTTATATAGTAATTACAATGGTGGCTTTACCCTCACGAAACATATCATGAGGATAATTATTTATTCTTAATGTGGAAGTTATTATTTCATAGATCACACATTTCAATTATCTCTAAAACATTTTCTTTATATTGATCTTCTATTATTACATGAATGAATTAATTCATGTATTGTGGTCATGGAAACCTCATTTGTAGTGTTGGATAATCCCATAATTTTTTTTATATTTATACCATCCTAAATCACGATAAATAGATATTTGTAATATTTATTTTCTAGTGAAGAAATTTTATACCAATCATCATCTACATTCATACCTACTTCCATCATTACATCATTAAAATGCATGAAATATCATTAAAATTTATAATCATATAATCAAACCATAAATCAAATGAAATTTTGTAGAACATTCATCTAAATACAATGCTTCTTAAACTGATTCACTTTGGTTCTAGATTCATCAAGAATTATTCTTATTCTCCAATTTCAATGATTATAATAATAGTAATTTTTTTAATAGAAAAATTACTTTATATCATAAAAAATATTTTACACAAAACACTAGATCATTTATATGAAATATGGTCCCTTGATCTAGTGAAAGGCATGTAGTCACTTGATCCACTACAAGACATTCATTTACTCATCATGTTGTTGTTCATCCTACTGATCATGTCATCTAGTAGATAACATGATGTCATTCATCCTTGATTTTAGTCAGTCATTTGATCTTGTGGATATTTGACCTACAATGTATTTCATTATTGATGGAACAAATTCTTCTATCAAATTCTCAGTGATTTTCATTCATCTTTTCAATATTTACATTATCTGTTATAATGAATGTTAATTTTGATTTATCACATCTTGATAACATGGTGTGTGGAATAATATCTATGATATAAGGTACCCCATGGGGTCAATAAAAAAATCGTTTCTTAAGTAAAAGATGAAATACAAGGTGAATTATCATTTACTATGATGTTGTTTAAATCCCATGGGTGCCATTTATTAATATGAGTAGTTGTTGGACAATATGAATCCCACATTGAAATGTAATCATGCATTCCTAGTGATAATATTATAGGCTACTCCATCTTTCAGGTATAGAAAACCCAACTATTTATCGATGCTCAAAATATTTTGTCTCAACACAAGTTAGTGTGAGGTATGATATTTTTTTACTCTATTCATATCTCCCATATTAGTATATACTAGGTAATAACACTCTATCGTTACTCTCTGTCTCTTTTTTGAGTATTAAAACATTCAATCAAGAAACTACACAATCTATCAAAACTAAAAATTCCTATCAAATAGTATTTGAGTGTGTTGGTTATTTATCATTTTTGTGACTTAGATATTAGATAATATAATAGGAATTGGGATTAATGACACATGATCATAGATAATTATTAAAGGTAAAAATTTTATTCTAATTTTAAAATTTTAACTTTGAAAAATATGAACTCATTCAATTTTTTATAGTTTTACCAGGACAAGTATAATTTTTATTATTTAAGGATATTTAAAGTGATTGTTTGGAGATGATAATTTGACTCTAAAAGTTTTTCCGAAATGTATTTTTTGTCTTTAGGAGTTAAATTTTTATTGTGGTGGCCATATATGGGCATTGGGTACTAGTTATATTGTCCCTTGGTACCCAGTGAACCAAACCATTGGACTGTTCTGTTTGAGTTTCTACATACTGGTCGATAGGCCTCCACAAGGACCTTATTGATCCACTAGGTTATTAGTGGATTACAATCAGGTAACTAGTGGTTCCTTGAAGGGAATTTAAAACAACATTTGTGTTTTTAGTCATTTTCCTGTTAATTTTAATACCCATTCAAGGATTATTTGTTTGTCCATCCCATAAGTTGGGAAAGACATCCTCCTCCCATCATAATTTTTTAGTAGTTATTACTCAATGAATTATTTGTATTTGATAGATTTTTGGAATTGTAAATCAAGGAATTTATTCCTCTTTATTCTCCATTAATTATTCTTATTTCCTTTCTTTGTATTTGGTAGGATGTGATTGGGTTTTTTTTATAGTATTCCACCAAATCTTGATTTAATTCCATTGATTAATTGTTGTTTTATGTATTATCATTAGAGGAAACATTTAAATTGGGGATTCATGTACTATATTAATGTTTTTATATAGAGTATATTCTTTGTTGATTAATTTTTAAAATTATATAATTATAAGATAAATGGATGGTTATATGGTTTGTTGAAATTGGTTATTTTCTATTTTGTAATGTCATGAGTCTTATGAATGTTTATTTTCAGTGATTTCATTCCTAAGGTTTTTTTAATGATTATTGGAATAGGATAATCTCACATATGGGTTTAAATGGTAGGTTGTCTCACCTTAATATGCTATCCTAGTGTGTCAAATTAATTAAATTTTAGATTAAAAGATAATTTATATGGAATAACCTTTACCATATTAGAAACAGAGTAACATGTCCTGAGAGTGTATTTTAAATAGTTTAAATTGAAACTAATAAGATGTTAGTGGTTTGAAAATGATACAATTAGAAAGAAAAAAACTAAAATAATTCTTTTGATGCTTGAATTTCAAAATAAGGTCTGAGATGTATATGATGAGGTGATCATTTTATGGTAAAAACACACCATTTAAATTTATCTAATTTGGAGTATTTATTAGGTATATGTTAAATCAATATCTTCATTCCCCTACTTTCTTGTACACTTGTGCACACAAATTTTAACCATAGCATGCCTATCTCATAAAATCAATCCACCCCTTGTTCATGGTTACATATCCTCTAGTATACACTAATTTTTACATATCACAAAAAGGGTTCATATATTGTTCAATAGGAACATGACATTTTTCCCTATCAAAAATTATGAAAAATTGACTGATTCAATAATGTATAGTATTTCAATTAATATAACATTACATATCACTTTGATCAGAAAGATATCGAGATTTAAAAAATTCTTTATATAATCATATACACAAAAATTGTAGTATCACTAAGAATCTAAAATCTCTTTCCACATGTGTAGCTCCTTTAAAAAGATTACAATATACATAGATATCTATGATGTGGAGAATGATGTGTGAGTGGATTCCCTCTTACATTTAAACTATCCTTATATTGATGGGAAGATAAAACATCTAAGATAAATACAAGAACCATCATACAAAAAAATATAGTTCCCCGTCTTTTTATGAATATGTAAATGAGGAACACATGGTTTATATTTATAGGATAAGGGGGGATTGGGTTTTCTACGTTGGTTTTGAATTTACATGTGGGTCTTGGATTTTTAAAATAAAAAGAGGATATCCTAAATTAAAAAAACTAGAGAGAAGTTAGTTCTACTTTTTCAATATCCCCAAAACTAGAGAGTCATACCCCATATATTCAAATATTTTACCCACAATTTTCAACCCCATTATATGTATATAATTTCAAAAATATTAATTTTACTCCATATATATGCTTGATAATTTTCATGGTTTGGGTTTTTTACTCCAATTTATTAAAGGTCTTTCCAAATCTCCTCTACTTAGAATGAAAGAATTGAAAAAAATAAAATTTATATCTAATAAATTATTTAATTTTAATTAATTAAACCTTATTTGAAATTAGACCTGAAAAGAGATAATTACCATGATATAAGGGCCAAAAAATAAATGTGAATCACAGTGTAATAACACCCCCACACTGAAACCATCTCCACTCATGGAAGAATCTCATTTCATAAAATTCAAAAAAATGATATATACATTAATATATTCCAGGTATGATGAATATTTAAAATCCAAATATAAATAAATTTGTGGTAGAAATGTGAAAAATGAATGAATCAGGGAAAGGACTCAGTCTCAATAATAATGGAAATTAATTTCCTATAAATTATATCAAACAAAAATTAAAGGATATTCCTGATATGAATTTAATAAATGAAAATTCTGTTGAGTCAATAAGGTTTCCTTATGACTTTTCCATTCCTTCTTGTTTTTGAAAATCATAAACACTCTATCTTTAGGAAAAAACTTTTCCCCTACGTTTTATCTTGATAAGGAAATTTTCCTTCCTTAAGGAAATTTTCCATCCTTAAGAAAATTTTATCCTTACCCAGTTTTTTGTTCATAAGGGAAATTTTCCTTCTGCAAAGGAATTTATCCTTACCATGTTTTTATTGTTCATTTTATAATCTAACTCATTCTTCTTCTAAGTATAAAATTCCGTTTCATAACTAATACCTCATAATCTTATAAATACAAAGATATATAGAATTATATTTTCAGGATCTGAATTCAGGTTCTAAATTCTCTGAATTCAGACTTCGAATTTTCTAGGTTCTGATTCCAAATTATCTGAATTCAGATTCTAAACATTCTGAGTTTAGACTCCAAATTCTTTTTAATTTAGACTCTGAATTCTCTGAATTCATACTTCAAACTTTCTATGTTTAGACTCCGAATTCTTATGAATTTAGACTCCGAATTTCCTTGAAATTCACACTCCATAATTCTATAGATTACTGGGTCTGAATTCTTTTGAAGATATAATTCAAATATTCATGTATTATAGACACTGAATGGTTTTTTGGTTAGACTCAGGACTTTTATTTTTTTATTTAACTTCAAAAAATTTATTTGGTTAAGCAACCATATTTTTCTTACACTTGTTTTAGTTATAAAAAATGTTGTGCATTCAGTTACTAACTAATCCTTGTTTTAGTGCCACATGTAGAGGTCCCTATGAAATTCAAAGAAAAATATGACCGTTGGAGGAGGGATCCAACAATTGAATATGTGCCTATAAATAGGATCTCATTTTAAAGAGCTCAAAAAATTGATGAATGTTTGGTCAATCCAGAGATTACATGCCACTGATGTGATTTCTAGAGAGAGAGACTTTGTTGCTTTTTGTGTCCTGAACATCTTGTTCAGAATTTCTTTGTGCGACTCTGAATGTTTCTGAGTAAATTCGAGGTCTTCCAGGGATAGAAAGACAGAGGTGCAGACTACCTTAAAGTTCAAGGGCTTGCAGGGATAGCATGACATACTGCAATATTCCTATCGAGGGCTTACCCTGGTGTGGGTAAGATATACTTTCTGGAAAGTATAAATCAAGGGACCTTTATCCAAGGTTGTGAGATACCCTTCAATTTGGTCAAAAGATTTACTACTTATTAGGTGTATTGTTTCAAGTTTTCTGCTGCATTTTAGTTGTTAAGGAAAGTATAACTATCTTATACTTTCTTATACTTGTACTCTAATTAGTGAGATTCTATATGATTTATGGTAGAATCTTATCTTTGTAAAATTTTCATAAGTTCATTTTCGGAACCACATTTCCGGAATCAAGAAATTTTATAGAATTAAGATGTTTTGGGAATTTATCTTGTTTAAATTTATTAAACATTACCATATTTAAAAGTTCCAAAATAATTTTTTAAAATATACAATACACCCCCTTCTTGTATATTGAGCATCTACACCATTATTCTGATACAAAAATCCGTATCATTTCGATCCTACAATTGGTATCATAGGAGGTCTATGAAATACTTATATTAAAATATATTTTTTCTTACTCATGTTTTTCATTGTTCTATATTTTCTTTGCTTAGGATATTTTTATCCTTGTTTACAATATTTTATTACTAACAAGTTTGTGTGGAATGATTTTCTTTGAGATGTAAGGAATGAATGTCGGTTCAATTAACAATCTTAATCCTACTAGACCACCAATTTTTAATGGGAATGATTATGAATATTGCAGAGGTTTTTTGAAGGATTTTTCTATTAACACTAGAGTGGAAGACTTTATTATGCTTACTAGAGATTACAAGATTCCTGATGAAGAATTCAGAACTTTTACTAATCAAGAGAAGTCAGAATATCAACTAAACTATAAGGTATGCAATACTTTGTTGTGTTACATGACCAGGAATATATATAGCCAGATTTCTTCTTGTGAATCCCTAAATTTTATTTGGAAGAATCTTGAAGTTACACATTTTTGTACTTCCAATGTTGCTGAAACTAGAAGAGCTATGCTTAGATCTGAGTACTATGGTTTTTTCGTTCCTTATGGAGAACTTATATGTAAGGTATAATAGAGATTTATGACTATTGTAAACAGCTTACAATCCATGGGTGGAAAATAATTGGATGATGAGGCACTTATAGACAAGATTATAGACATCATGCCTAATGAGTGGGAATCCAAGAGAACAGTTATAGATGAGAATTGGAAAGTCTCACAAATTACTCTTGATGATATTTTTGGACCTATTCTTCAACACGAGACTAGAATGAAGAGAGATACTGGCAATTTAATGAAGAATAATGGGAATGGATGTGTTGCTTTTACAACCACCCTAATCATAAGAAATCCAAAACTCAAGAGAGAGTTACAAGATATATGTCTAAGAAGGTTACTATTTTATCTGAATCAAGTGAAAGTGAACATTTTGAGAATGAACTAGATAATCATGATTGAAGGATGAACAAGATATTTGGGAAGAAAGACTTTCATTATAGATATAAGATGAAATAAAGAAAGGATAGGAAAGACTCTCTAGTCACTTGTTATGAATGCAAAAGTTATGGACATATAAGGCCAGATTGTCGTATGATTAAGAGAAAAGATATAAAGTAAAATAATTCTGAGAGAAATAGAAAGAAGTACTACAAAGATAAATCTAATAATGTTTTAAAATAAAGTGACACTTGGAGTTCCAGTGGTGGAGACTCTTCTGATGTATCCTCAGATTACAAATTTTATGGACAGATGAATCTTGGTCTAATAGACATACTAACTATTGAAAATCATTTCTTAATGGGATAGGTAAAAAAATGATTAATCCATCACCAATGTATCCATGAATTCTAATTATAGTTATACTAAATACTATGAATCCCCGGATGAAGAATCTTCTTATGATGAAGATAATACTTTACCTACCTATAAAAAAGTTTCTAGGTTTTCTATGCTTCTTGAGAATGAAAATTCTAATGTCAAGAAAATGATTGATAAAGAAAATTATAGGGTTTCTATTCTTAAAAAGGAAATATCAGATCTTTATAAATACCTTGATAATAAAACCCTTTATTTTTAAAGTATTTCAAAATCCCTTGAGGAAGTAATTTTGAGAATTATAAACTCTATAAGGATCTATAAAAAGTAATTTCTATGAAAAATGTTTTCAAGCCTAAATCTAGCATGAAAACTGATGTTTTTGTGAATAATAACTTTGTTATTAGACTAAAGTAAGAAATATTTTCTTTAAGGAAGTTTTTGTCAAACTTTTCCATAGGTAAGGAAATCATTGATAATATGTATTCCCAAATTTGGCCTCTAATGAATAATTCTGGTTTTGGTTATACAATTTCAAAAAAAACTTTAAGTAACAATTATTTTGTTATTCAAAGTGATCCATTCTGCACTAGGTGTCAATGTGGTGGGCATTGGGCAAAAAATTGTTCCTTAAAAAAAACTCACTCTTTAGGTCTTTATAAAGCATATTTTTTAATGAAAATGCGGATGCCTAAAATTTTTCTTTCTAAAGTTTCCAGATCCAACAAATTTTGAGTTCTGAAAGTCTAACACTCTTATTTTCAGGGTAGTAAAGAAAGTAACAACATAAATACATGGTACATGGATAGTGGATGTTCCCAGAATATGGCTGGTAACAAAAACTTCTTTTAAATAATTATCAAGATGAAAAGTGGAAAATTAACTTTCGGAGATAATGCTAAGGGAGAAATTATTGGTATAGGTAAAATTTTTATTCTTGGAAAAAAATTGATTTTAATTGTTATATATTTTAAGGTTCTTAAGCACAAACTCATTAGTATAAGTTATTTATGTGATAAAGGTTACCTTGTGAATTTTAGGAATGACAAGTTCTTAGTAAACAATTCCAAGGAAGATTTTATTCTTTCTAACCATATGTAAGATAATTTTTACACACTAAAGATAGAAGATCTTAGGATCCAATACATAACTTACCTTAGTGCAATGGAATATTATTCTTGGTTGTGGCATATGGGGTTAGGACACTGTAATCTTAGGAACCTACGAAAACTCTCTAAGAAAAGACTAGTTAAGGATCTACCAGAGCTTAGATTTGATTCTTCGAAATTTTTTGATCCCTGTCAATATGGAAAGAAACATAAATCATGTTTTAAATCAGTTGGTGAAGTCTCATCCAGTAATGCATTACAGTTAGTGCATATGGATCTTTTTGGTCCAACAAAAATCGGAAGCGTTGGAGGGAAATATTATGTATTTGTCTTAGTTGATGATTACACTAGATTTATGTGGGTCCATTTTCTAACAAAAAAATATGAATCTTTTTCTTATTTTAAATGTTTTAGAGCCCGAGATAAAAATTAGAAAAACCTTTCTTTGATAACTATTCATAGTGATCATGGAGGTGAATTTCAAAATTCTGATTTTGAAACCTTTTTTAGTAGAAAAGGCTTTATTCATAACTTCTCAGCACCTAGAACACCTCAACAAAATGGTGTTGTTAAAAGAAGAAATAGAATTATTTAAGAGATAAAAAGATCCATGTTGAGTGAATATTCGGTAGCCAAACATTTTTGGGATAAAGCTATAAATACTACTTGTTATACTATAAATTGTGTTTTGATGAGACCATTTCATAATAAAACTCCTTATGAGTTATATAATGGTAGAAAAGCTAGACTTTCCTACTTCAAGGTTTCTGGTTACAAGGTATTCATTCTGAATACTAAATATAATCCACACAAATTTGCACTAAAATCTGATGAATGAATTTTCCTATGGTACTCCAAAACCTCTAAGGATTAAAGAGTAAAAAAACACTTTTTCTGTTGAAGAAATAGGACATGTCAAATTTGATGAAACATATCCGTTCATTTTTAAACATCCTAAACCTACATATTTGGAAGTTTTTTTAAAATATGATTATCAAACTTTGTAAGAAGATCCTTATGATAAGGAAAATGTTTAAGAAAATATTTATGAAGTATTTACCCCAGAATAATTCCTACCCTATGTTGATGAACAAGTTTTAAAAAACCCAAATAAGTTGTTTCTAAATATTCATCCTAGTGATAGTATCATTGGTGATGTAAATAAACCTATAAGGGCTAGATTTTCCTTAAGAAATGAAGTAGAACATCGACCATTCCTTTTCCAATTAGAGACAAAAAGCACTGGTGAAACTTTAGGTGATGATGATTGGATAAAAGCTATGCAAGATGAGCTAAATGAATTCAAATGGAATAAAGTCTGGACCTTGGTTAAAAGACCTAATTAAACATCTGTTATTGGAGTAAAACAGGTCTTCATAAATAATTGTGATGAAAATGGAATCATCGTAAGATGGGTCTTCTAATGAAATTTGAATTTGAAATGAGTATTTTGGGTGAGTTAACATTTTTCCTTGGTTTTCAAATTTCTCATAAACCAGAAGGAATCTATATATCCCAACATAAGTATGTTAAAGATCTTATTAAAAAGTATAGATATGACAAAACTAAGAGTATAAGTACTCCCACTGGTACCTCAAATTCACTTGATCTTGATGAGGCTGGGAAAACAATAAATCAAACATCTTTTAAAGGTATGATAGGAAGTACACTTTACATGATAACTAGTCATCCAGACACGATGTTTTCAGTATGCTTAGGTGGAAGATATCAATTCAATACTATGGAATCACATTTAAAGGGAATGAAATGGATTTTTCTCTACTTAAAGGGAACTATGGATCTAGGACTCTTTTATGCTTCTAGAAATGATTTGGTTTTAAAAAGTTTTTCAGATGCTGACTTTGGTGGATGTAGAATGGATAGGAAAAGTACATCCAGAACCTGTCATTTCTTAAGAGATTCATTAGTTTATTTGTCATGAAAAAACCAACACTCAGTAGCACTTTACACTATTGATGATGAATATCTAGCAGTAGGAAGTTGTTGTGCTCAAGTTTTGTGGATGCAACACACACTCACAGACTATGCTATGAGTTTTACCAAAACAAAAATTCTTTGTGATAATACTAGTTCCATTGGCTTAAGTAAAAACCCTCCACTTCACTCTCATGAAAAACACATAGATATTAAGAATCACATTCTTAGGGATCACACAAAAAGAGGAGATATCATTCTTCAATTTATCAGAACACAATATCAACTTGCTAATATTTTCACAAAATATTTACCATCCGATAGATTTGAATACATTAAATAGAAGTTAGGATTGATAACTGTGAGGTAATATTCCATGTTAAATTCCTCTTGAAACCAATCTCTTTATAGTAAGGAACTCATTTTCATAGGGGGAGTACATTTGTTTATTAGATTTCTAAAATTTTCATTTTCTAATTTTTTTTTCATAGTCAATTTTAAAAATAAAAAAAAATTGAATTGAAATTTTCCATTCTTAAATTTTTTCATAATGAAAATTTACATACATAAAATGTTTCATTATGAAAATTTTCTTACTTACACTTTTCATAGTGAAGATTTTCTAAAAAGAAGATTTTATAAATTTTCGTAGTGAAGATTTTATAAATTTTTGTAATGAAGATTTTTTAAATTTTTCGTACATTTTATAAATTTTCATAATGAATGTTTTCAAAAAATTTCATAGTTTTAAAATTTTTCGTAGTCAATGTTTTTCATAATAAAAACTTTCAGAATCTAAAGTCATTCAAGAATATTTTTTCATCAATACGAATAATCTCCCTACCAATTCAAAAGGTATGTTTCCTTTCTTAAATTTTCATAATCATCTTTTACTTCTTGGTATTTTCATCTATTTTTTAAATTTTAATATTCATTTTTTTCTTAAATCCGAACGATTTTCTTAAAAAAAACCTCAAAAGATTGGATGCTATCAAAATTTACTTCTGGATATCATCTCAGCCATCAGATCTGATCAGAAGGATTTTCAACCATTGGATTGAGTGTAGAAGCTAAACTGTCGCCTAAAACGCCTATATAAAGGACCCCTGATGGTTGTCCCATATCGAAACTCAAGCTCGTGCGTGCTAAAGCTCTACCCTCCTACATAATCCCATTCCGAACTTCATTGATCTTTCTTACTTATGAATGTCAGCCTAATTCACCTCTTAGAAAGATATGTCAATTGTCAAACCAATCTCTGAATGGCGGATATACAGAGAAAGGTTAGTTTGTCACGACCTGTCCTTGGAACCCATGTCGTGACTGCCCCAAGACCACCTTCCATAGGCCAGGGGCTGGCGACTAGCCCCAAAGGCGTAAATCCCGATATCAGGGAAGGAGTTTATTTTAAGTAAGAAAACAAACACCACAGAGTATGCAAACAGAAGTAAACAGTAAGTAAACTAAGTACAAAGGTAAGTGATGGAAAGTAAATGGGCCAGAATACAAAACCAACTGGAAGTAAAGTACAACTTAAAAGAGAGTAAAATGGCATAAAAGTAAAGAAGCAACACCGAGCCGTCCTCTAGATATCCCACCTGAAGGGTGGGTACAGATAGTCTCCTCTGATCCTCATCTCCAGCCGTCCGCTCCGTGTACGTCTTGTCCAGTGATCCACCTCCAGGTACCGTCCAGCTCCACGAGCTCCTACCTCGATCAGCACTGTCCGTCGTCTGCATCCAACACAATGTAGTGCAGGCATAGTCCGTGCAGGGGTGAGTGTACGCTACTCAGTAGGGACCCCGAGACCCCCGAATGTCTCCCAGAATCCACGAAGGATAATCCACAAAGGAAAGATACAATCACGAACTAACAACCAACTCTACTTAGTTATATGCCCATACATATTCCTAAGTCATCAATTCCAGTTCCGTTCCAACATCTGATCCCATGTTCGATCTAGTCCACACAGGAAAGCACAATCCAATCCACACAGGATAACACAACCCAATTCACATAGGATAGAAAAACAATTATATCGAAGATAGTTATTGAATGACAAGACTCAGCTCACACAAGTATACTTCTTCATAAGGAGATAGGGATGATCGGATGTAGCCACTGATTCATCTAAGCTGTTCGACCCAAAAAGGAAACAAGACTAGCTAAGCTGTTAGACCCACAAAGGAAACAAAGACCATCTACTCTGCCGACCCCACGTAGGATACAAGTATAGAGTCAATAACTACAGGACCCACATAGGATACAAGAACAGTAGTAAAGTACTGCCGGACCCACATAGGATACAAGAACAGTAGTCATCGCCGTCCAACCCATAGAGGATTCTAGTACGGTCTTCATCACTGTGGAACCCACTGAGGATCCCAGTACAGTCGTCATCGTCGTCGCAGTCGCAGCCAGCTCTAGTTTTCCCGCACACAGCATGCTCGATTCCGAGAGGGTCCGCTCCACGAGCCAAGGGGGTCAAAACATCAACTGACACGAAGTCTGGAGTTGATTTATACCAAAGTTCAATCTCGTCAATAGGAACTCAACGCGACATATGGGGCGTCAATTGGACGCCCGGTCTGAGAGTTATTGGCCTTTTCTTCTTAGGGGCCCGATTGGGGTTTTAAGTCAAAAAAACCCGACCATACTCTAACTACATCCAAACCTCGAGTGGAGTAAGAAAAATGAACCGTCTCGCTAAGAGGAAACCAACAAAGTGGACGACACATCAATCGGACGTCCGGAACTCATGTTAGAAGCGTTTCTGCTCCGAGGGCCCGGTTGGTTACGTGTTCGAACCAACCCATCCATACCAAAAGTTCTATGAAACGTTGAGTGTAATATACCAAAACGACCGTCTCGATCCAAGGATTGATATGAAACTGAAGGTGCATTGATCAGAGGTCTATACCCCATGTTAAAGGATTTTAAACAGATTTGTTCGAAAAAAGGGGGTTTGGGCCCGATCCGACCCGGCCCAATACCCCCTGGGTCGGCCCGAACCGGGGCGACCCGAACTAGGTCCGGGTCCGGCCCGAATCGGCGCAGCCCGGCTCGGATGGCATGGGACTGGCCCAGCCGGTGCGGCCCGGCCCAGCGCGGGGGTCCGGCCCTGTGTGGGCGGCCCGACTCGGCGCGGGCGGTCCGGCCCGGTGAGTGCGGTCCGGCCCAACACGGCCAGTTCGGCTCGATGTCGGCGCCCGCGCGCTGAGCTGACGCAGAAGGGGGGAGCCGCCCCCCTGTTTTCCCAAAATGGAGGACCCCTGTGGGGTCCGCCCTAGCTGGCCGCCGGGGGTTACAAACCCCGGCCTTCCCATACTCGGCCGACCGCTTTGGTCGGCCGATGAGCTGCCGCGGGACCCCTGTGGTCCTGCCTTTCGAAGCACTGGTGGCCGGCAGATCCGGCCGCCCTCCACTACACCGGCGCGGCGCGACGGCGCCGCGCCCCTCGGCCGCGGCCCGCCGCGGCTGCGACCCACCATGGTGTTCCAGTGTTGCGCCCCTCCACTGCGGCCCGACTCCGACCGTGTCCGCTTTCGGCCTCAACGGCACGGTACGATAGTGCCACGCTCTTTCTCCGCGGTTTTCCTCGTTCCTGCATGGTGTGGTGGCACCGCGTCGCCTCCGTTACAATCCATAACAAAGTACAACAACAATGGGGAGGAGGGTCGGCCGTGTTTGTGCGGTCTGGCCTCCTCCCGTTAATTTGATTACAAGGGAGCAATTATTTAACGATGAATGCCAAAATAATCATGAACGTAAAACAATCCCTTACCTCGAAGAAGTTGTCGAATGAAGATCGTCACGGAAAATGACGTCGAGAGGTGAAGCTCCGTATATGATGACAGAGAACGTCTGAGGAGGACCGTCGTCTCCCTTCCTTTAACGTGGGAAAAACATCGAAAGAGTGCGCTTCGTCGTTCTTCGGAAAATGCGTCACACACCAGCTATAGAGAGGAGAAGAGACGACATGTCTATCTCTCCTTGCGGTGACGGCATTCTTCGTCGAAGTCATGGCGTTCTTCGCGAAGAATATGAAGATCTCCAAGGCTTATAGTATTCTCTCTAGAAACTTAACACAACAAGCTTCCAACAAAATAAAATAAGACCCCCCTTATTTTATTTCTCAAGCCATGCATTTCAAAATTCAAAAGTTGAATTCATTTTATTAATTAAAACTAGAGTTGTCAAAATTAAAGGAGTGTTAAGTTGTCATCATAAATGTGGAAGAGTTACATAACTCATGTGGAGGGGGTTAGAGAATTTGAAGGGGTGGGGCTTGTGTGGGCCCCACCTCACAAAATTCTATCAAGAGGAGTTATAATTTTAGTGGGTCCCACCCCAACTCTCACACATGGGGTTCCACCACTTATGTGAAATAAAATTTGCTGCATAATTAAATTTCTCTTTATACTTAATCCAAAAAAATTTAACTGCTCTTCCCAAGAAAACACAACTCTAGTAAAGGTCCTCTTAAGCTATTACTGGCATTTCGGTTTCATCGGTTCCCTCAGATTTTGATTCTGAGCACCGGTTCAAAAGATAGAAAAACCCTCTCGTCCGTTCACTGAATGTACCCAAGCTAAACATCAAAAATTGATTCCGGACACACCGGGCCTGAGAAACAGGCACCGTCAGAAACTGCGTACTCATAAAATCCAAAAGAAATTATGAAAAAAAAATTCCTTGAAATTTACGGGTCTTTAAAAGTTGATCCGATGTTTTTTGAAAAGGATGATTCTATTATCTCTAAGAATATAAAGCTGAATTAGTGGGAAAGTGTTTTCCATTTATTACCAAAATCTCATGATTTGGTATATCCTCATTTGATAATAGAATTCTATGAGTCAGTGATTTTATTCCAGGAAGAAGGATGGAGTATGTTTTCTTTCAAGTGTTATAGAAAGAAATATTCACTTTCTTACACCAAGGCTGCATGCTTGGTTGGTATTCCTTATCAATAGGAAGCTGAGTTTTGTTCTCATAAGATGGCTGATGTTCAAGGATGTTTTAATAAGGTGAAGGACAAGTCTTGCCTTAGTCTATCAGAGGTAAAGACTCTGAATATTCTCCACCTGACTACGAATTATCCGATTCTTGAATTGTGGGTTCAAGGATTCATCATACTGAGAAATGGAGACAAAGATAGTTTGATGAAAAGTGATATATACATTCTAGATTTATTGGTAAACATAAGGAAGATAAAATTGGTTAATCATATTTTTGTTATGATTGAGAACATAATGAATGGAAATCTGAAGGCACATATTATAATGTATCTAGCCATTCAGTCAAAGATGATTGTTCTGTGTCTAGAATCCTTCAAAATCTCTAGAAAATATAAGTCAAGAAATTACAAAGTCATGTTGTTGAGTTATGATACTCTGAGAAGGATGAAATTAGGATTTTCTAATGAATTCGAAGAATTTTATGATTTTCCTGAGGAGGAGGCAGAAGAATTGTCGAAGAAAAAAAAAGTGGCTGAGACTTCTAAAAAGGGTGGAAGGAAGAAGAAATTGAAGCCAGTTGAAGAAAAGGGAAAAACCCATGTGGCTATAGAAACCCAATCTGCACCACTGAAGCCAAAGAAGAAAAAGCATATCCTAATGAGGTTGTGGACAAATAGAGAGAAGAAAATAAAAATAAGAAAGAATGGGAGCCTATGTTTGGATTGGATCTTGCTGAATAAAAATCCTTGAGGGAGAAGGCAGCTGAAGAACGTGAAAAGAATGTGAAAGAGAAGAAGGAGAAGAAGAAGTTGTTTGAGGCTGAAATAGTTCAATCTCGTCTGAAGGCTGCTAAGAAAGATTCCGAGAATATTCTGGTAACCGAATCTATTATGATAGAACCCTTACCAGAGACTCCAGGAAAGAAGTTTGTAACTTTGGAAAAAGTTCAAGAAAATGTAGTGGAAGAAGAAGAAGAAGAAGACGATAGTGTTGATATTAAATACTGGATAAAAGAAGTATAGGATTTTAATGAGAAGGAAACCCCTTCTGAGAAATTATAATTCCGAACCTCTCATGCCGAATCGTTAAAACATGTTACTCCATGGAAGGATGAAGAGAAGGATGAAGTTAAAGTAGAAAAACCATCTGAAGAAGAAATAATCAATAAATATTTCATTCACCCTAAGGATGCTGAGGCAGGAGTTGAAAAGGATGAATTTGATGAAGACAAAATATTTCATCTATCTGATAGTGAACATGAATCACCTAAGAAATAGGAACTCATTCTGAAGGTTGATAAGGGAAAACAAGTAATAGTTGATACACCTAACAAGGATGTGTTAAAGAAGATAGATTATGGTGGTTCTTCAAAGAGGAAAGCTACTGAGTTAGATAACGAAACCTCACCAAGCAAAATATCTGATTGAGAATCTTCCTCTCTTGGACATGATTTTGTAGTCCAGTCTTTAAAGAAGTTCATTAGGACTATACTAATATTTCCTAGTATAGGATCGAGATGTCAGATGCTTCAACACACCTTAAATCAGAAGTCAGATTCAGTATCCATGGTGATGGATAAGTGCATCAAACATGAGGCTGATTTCAAAACCCTTTTCAAAAACTATGAAGTCCAAAAATGATCATGAAAAAAGATGACCACATGGTCAAAGAAAACTATAGAATACCTGAGAATTATTGATGAGTCACAAGAAAGTTTCATGGATGCATTTGACACAAAAGATGTGAAGATCAAGGATCTCACATATAGTTTTCAGGAAAAGCTAACTCTAGAACAAAATTCTCAGATGTAAGAAGTGAAAGATCTGAATGGTAAAATTTATTTAGTTTCTTAGAGTTGGAAGAGGGAAATATATTTTAGAATCAAACTTGCGGAAAAATTTTCTAAGCCAGAATAAGTTCTAAAGGGGTAAGCAGAATCTCTTAAGGCTCAGGAAGAAAAAATAAAAGCCCTAGAGAAAAAAACAGAAGACTAGGATCAACTTCTCAAATGAGCAGAGGAAGATCACAAGGAGGTCAAGAATCTCAAAACCATATTAAATAAGTTTATGCCAAAGGAGAAGGAAGGATAATCTCGTTCAATTCTGATATTTTGTTGTATGACTTCCTTGTATAAATCTTTCCAATCTTAATGAGATTTTTGTTTTCTCATCTTTTGGTTGTTTTTTACTAATATTTTAGGTACCGCATTTCCTTTTTCATTCGTTGTATTCCTTTTTGAAAATTAAAAAGGGGGAGAAAGGAAAGATAAAAAAATAGTACATAGTAAAAGAAGATATTTCCCTAAGTAAGGGGGATTTCATCTAATGGGGAGTTCTTATACAAGAACATTTTCATATGCAATAAAATGCTAAGTCTCAGTCTGAAAATCAAGAATACGATCCTTAGTTTCTCCAAAGCCTAAGTGGGAGTTAGTTGTATTCATAATTTCCCATGTTTCAAGGGAGATAAGTTTTATTTTCAATGTCCTGAAAAATATTATCTAAGTCCTTATATTCTTTTTCGTAAGGATGGTTGTGCCTTAAAAAAAGGGGGAGATTGGTGAGTCAATAAGGTTTCCTTATGAATTTTCCACTCCTTCTTATTTTGAAAATAACAAACACTATATCTTAAGGAAAATTTCTTTTCCCATATGTTTCATCTTGATAAGGAAATTTTACTTCCTTAAGGAAATTTTCCTTCCTCAAGAAAATTTTATCCTTACCCAGTTTGGCTTTCATAAGTGAAATTTTCCATCCCCATGGAAATTTATCCTTACCATGTTTTCATTGTTCATAATATAATCTAACTCATTTTCCTTCTAAGTATAAAATCTGATTTCGTAACTAAAACAATGGAATATTATAAATACTAATATATTGAGTATTCTATTTCCAGGATCCAAATTCAGGTTCCGTATTCACTGAATTCAGACTTCAAGCATTCTATGTTCAGACTCCGAATTTATTGAATTCAAACTCCAAAATTTATGTGTTCAGGCTCTAAATTCTTATGAATTCAGACTCGAAACTTTATAATTTCAGACTCTGAATTATTTTAATTCAGACTTCGAACTTTTTGAGTTCAGAATCAGAAATCATATGAATTTAGACTTTGAATTTCATTTAAATTCAGACTCCGGAATTCTATAGAATTCAGGTTCTGAATTCTTTTGAAGACAAAATTGGAATATTCATGTTTAATAGACACTGATTGGTTTTTTGGATAGACTCCAAACATTTATTTTTCCTTTCACTCCAAAAAATGGATTTGGTTAAGGAACCATATTTTTTCTTACACTTGTTTCAGTTATAAAATGATTTGATGAATTTGGTTACTAACTAACTGTTGTTTCAGTGACACATGTACAGGTCCCTCCAAAATTCAAGGAAAAATATGACCGTTGGAGGAGGGAGCCTACCGTTGAATATGTGCCTATAAATATGAGCTCATTTTTAAGAGCTCTTGACTTTGATCAACGGTTGATCAATATAGGGATTACATGATATTAATGTGATTTTAAGAGAGAGAGACTTTATTTCTTTGTGCACACTGAACATCATGTTCAGAATTGCTTTGTGTGACTCCGAATGTTGCTAAGTACATTCGAGGGCTTCCGGGGATAGGAAGACAGAGGTTTTGACTACCTTGAAGTCCGAGGGCTTGCGGGGATTACAAGGCAGGCACCGATATTCATATCAATGGATTACCCTGGTGTGGGTAAGACATAATTTCTTGAATTATAAATCATGGGACCTTTGTCAAAGCTTGTTTGATACCCTTCTATTTGGGTTAAAATATTTACTACTTGTTTTGTGTATTGTTTCAATATTTCCACAGCATTTTGGTTGTTGAGGAGAGTATAACTATATTTTTCTTTCATATAATTGTACTCTAATTAGTGAGATTCTATATGCTTTAAGGAATAATATTATCTTTGAAAACATTTCTTAAGTTTCATTTTTGGAACCACATTTCTGGAATCAATCATGTTTGTAGAACTAAGAGGTTTTTTGAATTTGCCTTGTTTTACTTTATTAAACATTACAATATTTAAAAGATAAAAAGGAATTTTTTTAATGTACACTATTCACCCGTATTGTATATTGAGCATCTACATCATTATTATGATACTACAATCAGTACCATTTTGATATTACAAATTCAAGAGTATACCACTCGACAAAATCCATATGTATGTGACTAATTTCCATTTCATTCCTATCATTAAAGGTTCTATTTGGTGAATCTAGGACATTTAAAAACATTCAATCTTAAAGAGTTCATTTACACTAAAATTTAACAATTAATCGTTTCTATAGCTTTCAACACACACTAAAAGAAGAAATCTTAAAATTCAATACTTTATAAATTAGCCTATATTTTCTTTGTTTTTTTATTTTTAAATGATGTCTATTTTTCATTATTTTATTTTTCATCATTTTTAATTGGGTTTTCTAAAAAAACAACATTATATATCAACTGTTGTTCAATATAATATTCATTAAATTAATCTTTTGATAAATTCATAATGTAAAAACCATTTTTGAATGAAAACTAAAATTAATTTGGCTTATATTTATCTTCAATTCAGTATGAAATATTTATATTTCATGATATTATTCAGGTATGTTTGGAAATATTAAATGAAAGTAGTTAAATATAAAAACCTAACTTGTATGTTGTTAATATCTCAAAAATTTCATAAATATAAATTAAATACTAGCATGAAGATGTTATCAATTTTACTAAAATCACTAATCTATATTAAATACATTCTCGCACAAACATACAATTATATAAATTATTTATCTTAAAATTGTAAACAACCTAAAATTATAAAATTTATCTTCTATTTTAAATATATTCCATAATATGATAGTTATTTAATATGATTACATTATCAAAAAAGTTACTAATAATAGGGGAGATAAATGAAAATTTAAAGAGAAAAATACACACCTAAAGAAAAATGGATCGATCAAAGAGAGAGAGAGAGTTATAGAAGACAAAATAATTATATGAATTGAATAATAATATAAAATAATTGAATTAAATAATAATGCTGGAAAAAAGAAAAAAAATGTTCACCAAAAAGTCCTAATGAACTCAGGAAATAATATACCCCCACCCAACACCACAATTTTTTGTTTTGTTTTGTTAATTAAAATTAAATTACCAGTGATAATGAAGGATATATCATGGTGGTGTAATGGATGGAGGGATTATTTATGGTGTAGTTCTTATATTGGGGAAGAGTATAATAAATTCAAGTAACTCTACTTTTTTTTATATTTGGTGATATTATGAGATATTTTAGATGGAATTTGGATGAGTAATGAAGAGTTTTAGTTTCATAATTAACAAGAATAATGTTTTATAGAGAACTATAGAATTTTAGACGTTGGTGTATAATTTAAGACATGTCTAGTTAGTTATTTGTTTTATTTTGTGGGTTTGTGGTCTAAAATACATGTTTCAAAGGATGTATGTGATGTATACTTAGTATGATCAAAATAAATACGTGTAATATTGAGCATTATTTCTGGTTTCTCTTTGCTGTATCACAATATGAAATATACAAGGATGGATTTTTTTAGAAGTAATAGAGGGGTTCTTCCATTTAAAATAGATATTTTTTTATAGGAACTTTATGGTTTAGGTTGAAATAGTGAGGGAATATCACTCTATGTCATTGTGGTTTAAGTGTCCGAGTTAGGGGAGGGGAAGCTAAAAAAGTCATTTCAAAGGCCTATATTTCATTGAATTAATCTGCTTAACTATTCAAATTGGAAATGGCCATGGTATTTAGGGTGATGTTGTCATTTTAAATGCATAAAAACTATGTTCTCTTTTTCATACCCCCATTATTCCGTATTTAGGGATTACCCATATCATAAGGGGGAACTTAATATCCTATTCAAAATTTTTGGATGTTTTTTGTTCAATTTTCTTTTTTCCCATTCACCCTATTCCAGCCTAAGATCTATCTTGAAACTCCATGGTCATCACCTTAGATATTTAAATGTAATGATATGAGATATTTATTCAATTTGTATTCAAGGTGTCCTATTTTCCACTATCCCCTATTCTTTCATAACATTTCACACTTTTTAGGTTATTCCAGTGAATTGGATTCATTTTTTTGACATTTAAATCAATTATTGATGAGATTTTGATTTGAATAGTTTTTTTGGTGGATCATTTTAATTTTGGATGTGTTTGATCATCAGATCACTGTTATTATTATGATCTATTCCTAAAGATTAAATTGTGTTGGGGTATTTGATATCTCTATTCATTATAATTATATGTGACTCTGTAATTTTATGCTTTTCCTTTTAAATTTTATACGATTATAGTGAACCTAATAAATATAAAGAATATGGCCAGATGTATTAAATGTAAAAACATAACATGTATGTAATTTATTTTTTTATGATATTTCATATCGATATGTGATAATGTGAATCTTTTTCAACTAATGTTGATATACTTTATCATCATTGAAATTGAATAAGTTACATAATGAATCTAATAAAGTGGGAGACATATAAATTCATAATTAACAATATATTTATCTATATGTAATGAGTTTAAAATATATGGAATCATAACTCAAAGTGAATAGAGGATCCTTTTTAGTAATATTTTGTTTCCTTTATCCTTTATTTTGTAATATTAGTCTTGGTGGTTGGTCACTGGGGTTTGAATTTTATGATATTTTTTTGGGGTCGTGGCTTGTTATGTTTGATGACCAAAAAATGTTTAAATAATCTAGTAGTTGATGGAATGGGGGTTTGTGGGGTTTTATGTATTGTGTATAGAGGTTGTTGTGGGTTAGGTAATATTTTCCCAGTAATATAGATGGTAATTAATAAATAAAATATTTATTGGAATGGATTAAATATGTTGTTAATAATGTTGTTTGTTTACTTATATAAAACTAGATAAAAAAATATGAATAATGAATGTTGGAACAAAATATAAATAAATAATATAAATATGGATAAATGAATAAATAGTTATTTGAGTAAATGTCATAAAATGGATGTAACTTTGTGGGTAATAACTAACACTAAATTGTTTTTTGTGGAAAGAAAATGGGGTGTTGCATCTCCTTCATGACTTTTTTTTGGTGAGAGTGATTTAATTTGTGTTGTGGTTCATTATTTTTCAACTTTTCAACGAGAGGTGTTTGTTATGAAGTGATATGTTCATGTCATATAAATAAATTAATTTCATGTGTGAGTTTTTCCTTAGCCTCATATTGTGTAGTATGTTATATTATTTTTATTTTTATATTATACTATATTTACCACCACCTATATTTGGTAACCATTCCATTAATCATATGAGGTCATGAAGATCACATGGATTTTTAACTACTCCCCTTCCCCAATCTCTATTCTAAATATAGAATAGGAACCAATGTCAGGATTTTATGATATTATAAGTACTAAAGTGATGATTTAGTATTGTGGTGCATGGTTCAGGCCTACATTGAAGCAGGAGGGCATGAGGTTGGATTCATTCCTAATTCTATACCCCATACAATGATAGTTATGGATTTTCAGTTGAACATTTGATGTTTTTTTTGGTATATGGTTTATAGTTTTGGATATTTGGTTGTTTCTATAATGTTGTTACATGTTTTATAGTTATATATATATATATATGAGTGGGATGGAATTTTCATGACATATTTTTTTGAGGAGTGAGGGAGGATGTTTAAATGTAAATTTTATTTTGAAGTTCTATAATGACCAAAAAATTCCATTCAATTTTTTTTTAATTATATGGGAATTTTATGAGCTTGTGAAAGTCGAAGACACATAATTCTGAGGCTCGATGTGCCCTGAGTGAATTTCTGAACTTTTTTTTGGGTACGTTCAATAAACGTGCGAGCCAGTTTTTGTAACCTATGAACCGTTGCTCGGAATTGAAATCTGAGGACACTATTGAACTCTCAGCACCGATATTCTCTTAAGGAGACCTTCACCTAAACCACAATTGGTTGAGGGTGAATATTTGTTTTCGTGTTTTACTTGGAAATAAAAATAAAATAAAGAACAAGTTTTATTTTATTTTTATTGGAACCCCTCTACATGGATTATGGTGGTAGGGACCATCAGAACCCTCTTTAATGGGAGAAAACCGTTCAACTCCCCATTTAATTAGTAGAGCCAATGAGAATTTATTGAATGTGTCAACATTTAATTGTTCCAACATAAATTAATTGTTTAAACCTATCAAATACTAAGTAACAATGTCGTTGGAATTTAGGAAGGTTCATATTAAATGAACCTTCATAATTTCCATGATCGTTACTTACCCTCCCCCTCTCCTATTTATCTGGAGCTTGTGGGGGAGGATTTGGCATGGCTTCACCAAGTGACAAAACTCTGGTAAAGTGCCGCGACACCCGACACTTGGAGGACAGATCCGGTTCCAGTGGGTAGTGATGAGTGACCCCAAACCAAAAAATGAAGATGGAGGAACCAACCCCAAGCCCGGATCAGAAGCGCCTTCTGGAGATGATGAACGTCAATGTTCTTCAATGACTTTATCTTCTTCCTCGCGCCTCCTCCTTTTTAACCTTCAAGGTAGGGGTGTGTTTTTGATTAATATTCATTGATTTTTCTTTTACATTGAATCTCTCCCCTTGAGTCACTTGCTACCGCTCTAATGCAGTGGGTGCGGGATAAATGAACATGGCCCGACCACAAAACAATCTTTGTGATTTTCGGTGTGTTCTATGCGATGGAGGAGGGAGACGACCGGTGCCAACGACCGACACCAGTGGGGCTCGAGAATGGCATCTGGCACTCCGAAAATCTTCGAGGATGTCAGCGTCGCAATCGTTCCGTAAGAGAGGAGCTGCGGCCTATTGTCCACGACGGAGCAAGGGCGGCGGCCAGCGGCGCCCGACCGCCTGAAGGGCAGCGGCACGCATCCACGCTGCCCGATGGAGAAGAACCACAGCCTTGTACCGCGGCAGTGAGGAAAGGGTGGCCAGATAGATGCTATCCACTGACAATGGCGTGGTGCGCGACCACACTACAAGGAGCAACTGGCCATCCGGCTAGCCGGGGGCAACCAAGCAGTCTGCCCTAGCAGACCACACCGTGGGCCGCCGTACCGTGGGCTCGGCCAGACCCAGTGGGCTGGGTGGGATCCCGCGAGCCGAGTCTGACCCAAGTACAGACCCGAGTAGGGAAGGGTCGACGCTAACCGGTTCGGGTCGGTCCGACCAGGTCGGACTGGACCCGAAGCAACTTTGACGCTTTTCGCTCTTTCAGCTATATCTTGAGCTACGAGAGTCCATTTGAAGAACCATCAGTGGTTCTGATAACCTTGTAGTGATATGGACCTTTTGGTGTACCCCACATGAGTTTTGGCTAATGTTGGGGTATGTCCGCATTGGATCGAACACAAATCCAACCGGGCCCTCGGGACTAAAAGGCCACTAACATACAGACCGACCGTCCAATTGACACACCGTCTGTCTATGCTGAGACCCCTTTTATGTGGCGGTCCTTTACGATATTTATAAATGGTACTTTGTTGTAGTTGAAGTATCGACTTATGGATTTAGGAGAGGATCCTCTCGAAATCAAGAAATCTTAGTGCGAGAACCCTGCAGCTGGCTGTAACATGAGAAATGGATCCTTCGCGGGTCTGTGCTCGAGGATCCCACATGGATCTGCTCTAGGAATCCATGTGGGGCTACTCTAGGATCCTGTATGGGTCTTCTATACTTGGATCCTGTGTGGTTATGATTATGTACTTAGATCTTGTGTGGGTCTTCCATACTAGGATCCTGTGTGGGTCTGATGATGTACTAAGATACTGTGTGGGTATGTTGTACATAGATCCTATATGTGTCTGGTGATGTACTAGGATCCCTTGTGGGTCTACTGTACTAGGATCATGTGTGGGTCAGATGATGTACTAGTATCATGTGTGGGTGTGATGATTAAGGATCCTACATGGGTCCGCCTCTTAACAGAGTAAGATGATTTAGTAGCAACATCTAATCAACTCTACTACTGTACTTCAGTTATACTGAGTGTGAAATGAACCTTTACCATTATGGTAATCTTCTGTGTGGCATACCCTTGTGGTACTTACCTTCTTAGTGATACCTTTGAGGTATTCTTCTGTGTGGAGTACCAGTGTGGTACTTACCTTCGGGGTGATGCCTTTGTGGTATCCTTAGATGAGGTGTTACCTTTGTGGTACTTACCTTTTTGGTAATAATTCCTTCATGGAATAGTTGTACTTTGGATAAGGAGTTGGGCCTTGTGATTCCTCATGGATAAGATGGGTAATATTTGATAACATAGGTATATGTATGGGTATATATCTAAGTAGGTTTTTCACTAGTTTATATGCTTTGCGGTTTATCCTTTGTGGATTTTGTGAGACCTTGAGGGTCTCGAGGTCCCTACTGAGTATCGTTATTCTCACCCTTGCATGGGTTCGTCCCTCACCTTGTTGTATTTGGTCAAGTCGATAGACAACGCTGAATGAGGAAGAGGGTACCAGGACTTGAGGTAGCTCAGAGGTAGACCCTAGACGAGGCATACTGTAGAGGCGATCGTTTGAGAGCTGTACCTTCCCTTCTGGTATGATCCTTAGTGGATGTTCACAAGAGATGTTTAGTTTACTTGTACTTTCCTATTCTCTTGTACTTTCCTATTGGGCTTGTATTCTAGACCCATATTACTATTTAGTATACTCTTTTTTGTATCTTGTTGTGTGCTTGGTTGAGTGTGTTTATAGGTTATAAAGGCAATTCTTTTCCAGTTTTAGGGAATACGCCTTCGGGGCTAGTCGCCAGCCCCTGAACTATAGTACGCGGGCTTGGGATAGTCACGACATGGGCCCTGGGGGATGGTTTGTGATAAGTTACTTCTAAGATATTCTTTTAAAATTATGGTATTGTTTTACTTACGATTTTTGTAGAGTAAGTCTTGGTGAGGATTAGAAACTGTATGACCTTGTGTAGGTAATAATTTGGTTGTATTTTTTATTCAATAAGGAGTTAGTATGCTTCTTCCAAGTATACATGAAATTTTTTGAAGAGGATCCTACTTAATATAATTGTATAAACAAACACACACTTATTATTTTTATATATTTTTAGATGGAGTTAGTTATTGGGTTAGGCCTTACAGGATCATGTAGATTGTCATTGGTGTTTGAGTTGTTATTTTAGGAGTGAATTTTGGTATTTAATTTTTTAGAGATTAGGTTACTATGAATTTATCATGCATTATTGGATTAGGTGATTTTTTTAATTTACGATCAAGTTTATTGGTGGTTAATTCTTACGGTTTCTTCGATTTGTATGTGTAATGCATAAAATTTGTGTATTTTTATAACCATAGTGATATACATCATCTTGGGGCCTATTATTGGTAGGATTTTTGGTTCACACCCATCATCAATAATGGAAAAGAAGGGTTTATAATGTCAGTATCTCGAGAAAGAGTGGTCTCAAAGATATAGTTCAAATTGTGATAGAGTATTTAGGAATTTCTGAGTAATTCATGGGTTTGGTTCAAAAATAGTTTTACTTGATCTTAGTTGTGATATATCCCTAGGATATTAGCTAAGACATAGGAAAATGGTTCCCTCTTTGATCTATTTTAATGAATATAAACTTACATAAAAACTATGAATTTTGATGTGGATTTCATGAAAAAGACTTAGGTGTGGTTCATGCATCATGATATTAATTCACATGTGTTTTAATAGGAATAATGATCGGGGAAATAAAAATTAATTTAATTAAATGATCAATTTTTTTTCCATGTTCATAATATTATGAATTTCATTATTTTAAATTCTAAAGATGGCTTGAACACATAATTATTTTGAAGTGAAAGATGAACTGTTGTATTAGGATACTTGAATTCACTATGTAAGATTAAAAATTTAAGATGATTATTTATAGAGTAATATGATTAATGAGATTCATATCTAGATCATTTCAATGTATGAAAATAATTTCTATGATCATGTGACTGGGTAGTGTCTAGAGGAGTTGGATTTAGGTTTTAGTTTGATCATTACATGGAATTAGAATTAAAAATTATTGGAAATTTGAGTGTTGAATTGTAATTCCTATATTTTAAATATGTATATTATTCGAGATAGCTAAATTATGTTATGTAACATAATTAATTTTAAGGAAAAATAACAACTCTCATGTATTTTATGAGTTTTTATATTTTTATATATCTATATGTAAAATTTTAAATCATTATTTATAGATATTTATATATCCTATTACATTCATAATTAGTCAAATTAGATAAAGGTGGTCATCAAGTGGGAGACAGGGAAAATTATATTTAAAAATTTCCTTGTATCTTCAGAAAATTTTCGATAAATTTGGATGTATGACTATAACTTTATACATGATGTTATTTTCAAAGGTTTTGTTATGGTTACCTATTTATAGTTATATTGATTCTGGTGTTGGTCATTGTTGGTAAAATCTAGGTGATGATAGGATGTAGTTTGTCTGTGATAGTTTTCCAATTGTTGATGCTTGAATGTTATGGAAAAAATTGGTTCCAGATAGAATGGGATAGTGTGGTAGTTAAAGTTGTGTTGGGATAAGTTTTTGTGGACTGTATCATTGTTTTCAAAAAATATTGATGGTAATGAATAAATAAAATACCAATGGGATTATGATGAATATATTGTTCAGAATAGGTTTTATTGACTTATGGATGACTAGTTAATGAAATTTGGAAATGATTTTTGGAAATAAATATTAATGCATAATATAAAAGAGTTTAAATTAATATAAAGATCCTAGAGTAAATTTGGTATAATTTATGTAATGTGGAAGGTAATTAATACCACATATATTTGTGTCAATATAAAAAATTGTAAAATTATTTTTGATATGAGGCAGTTTTATAGTTATGGTGATGCTAGTTTGTGTTATGAATAGTTGTATAAATGGTTATCAATGTTTGTCGATTATGATGAAGTGAAAATTTTATGTCGTAGTAATAAATGTATTACATCCATGAGTCAAGCCTTTGGATAAAATTATATGGTCTATTATCTTCTATGTATTTTTCTGTTATTTCTTATGCCCTATAACCTGATTCATTAAACCTTACAGATTCCTATCAATGTCATGGGAATATATTCTCCAAAATCAAGGATAAAAGTTCTAATGATTTTTTAATACTCCCACTAACCCAATAATGCTGGTTAACATAGTACACACTGTAATATCTTGAAGAAGTTTTGTTTTATGTACTTTGGAAGTGAGGATGAGGTAGTTTTGTTGATGCTTGGTTGGTGTACACATGGAAGGAGGGATCGAGGATGATGTCCTTCATAATTCCATAACATAAACTAGAGATTATTGGTATTTTTGTTTGTGCTTTTGGTGTGATTGAGGTATATAGTATATAGTGTTAGCTATGTGGTTATAAAACTGATGTCTGTATTTTATTTATGGTTAAATGGATATAGAAGAGATTATGGTTCCAAGACATATTTTGTTAGGATGTGATCATATATATTTGAGTTTGGAAGTTTTTTCTAAAGTTACTTTCTCATATATTTTTTGATATAATTAATTAATTTCTACTAATTTTTGGTGACTGATATTTTTTTAGGAATAGAAAATAGACAGCCTATTGTCGGTTACAAGTTGGTTTTCTTATTTATTTAGTGAGGTGTTAGTGCACATTTTTCATTATTCCTCATTTGGTTTTTCTTAAGATCCAATTGAGTATCATTATTTCTTTACCCTATCAATATATATATTAATTTATATTAATTTAATAGAGTTACAGTATAGAACAGGTGATAGGGTTAGGCCCTACTTACTCATTGATTTTTTTACCTGTGTTGGGGTCACTAACATAGTAAATAAATTTTGGTTTTTCAATTTAAATATCATAGATTTTTATGAACATATCATATATTATATGAAAATATAATTATTTTAAAATTTTTTAAGAGATTTCATTAGTGGTATATCCATATTATTCCAGATAATCAAAATTGGAATGCTTCTAATTTGTGTTTTTATATACCTTTGGTGCTAATCACCAACATGAGGATTATTGAAGGAAGGAATCAGGGGTCACAATAATCTTCATTTTTAGTCTATAATTGGTTATAAAGTGGGAAACTCATGAAAATTTTGGGCTCCGGTAGGGAATCATGGAATTTAATTATCTTATACCTATTAATGGAGAATTGTTTTCAGTTTATTAAATTTGTAACTTTTTCAACCCAAAAATATTAGAAATTAGTAATAATGTATGCTCCGATCCATAGACAAAAAATATTTATAGGGTGAATTTCATCCAAAAATTCTGAAAAAGCACCTTCTAAATTTTGTGGAACTACCAATGAAGGATGAGGTGACCAAGGATAGAATTGGTTCCCTTCATGTAGATTCATGAGTACTTAAATATAGATTGTCATGTTTGCTATACCATTGGAATATATAATCTCATTTTAGAACTTCAAAAAAAGGATAGAGTATTATGTTTTTGATTTAAGGATATCCTTGATGTTGGATCTCAACATTTTGATGCAAACAAATTTAAAATTTATTCTAATAATGTTCATATCAATGGGAGTTCAAAAGATGTTAGGTATGTTCTTAAGGCATCTTCGTGTCTATGAATCTAATATTTTCTATTAGTTTATACATTTTTTCAGGGAATGGTTTCTTCCCTACATGGAATTACAGTTTCTTCATTATGTTTTGGTTTATATAGTGTATAAATTCTATTGATGAACCTATATAATTAAAAAAATACATTCAGTGTGTGATTATAGAAATGGGAACCCATGTTTCTTTGGATAATACTAGGGAATCTATATAGAAACAACTATTTGGCCACTTAAAAACTACATAACTACCTTATATTAATTATTATTATTTTTCAACTAGTCTACTAAATTATGCAAAAAATACATTATAATGAGAATGTAAATGTTTCTAAGGATGTTGAAAATTGACCTAAAAAGTTAAATCCCCCAATACAAAAAAAATCGGGGAATAACAAGGGATGTTATTGAATATAATTTCTTATAGATACATTCCCAATAATATTTAAGTAAGATAATTCCTTGAAAAAATTAATTATCATAAACAAATAAGCTTTTCAAAAGTATCCCAGAATCCAGAAATTTACGAGCAATTTGTTGGTGATCAAAGTGACCCCCACATAAAATAATATGATAATAAATGATGGGAAGAAACATGTTTTCTAGAATAAAATGTATTGTTACTTGATAACTTCATATGTTTCATAGTTAAGGATCATCCCAAATATAACAATTATACTCGTGTTTAATTCAATAAGTTTTTTTTGACATAAATAGAAATGGATGGTTCTAGTTAATAATTTAAAAGGCTCACATACAATTAGATAAAAGATTTCATTCAGAAGAATTACTTATCGAGTAACATTTCATTTATTATAATGGTCAGGGATGATCCAATGACTAAATAAGGAAGAATCCTACTGATATGGTTATCCACCATATTCCCCACTACTTTCATAGGCCTAAATTTTAAATTGAATTCTATAAGGTGGGGAATCAAGTGAATGGGATTTGGTTTTTCTTCCTGAGTCATAAGAAGATATTAGAGGGAAATATGGTAAAAATGCATAGTTAGTATTGACCATAAAACTTATTATTTTAATTACTTGAAGGGAAATTGTTTTTAATGACGTTCTTTTTCTATTGTGGTGAGTTTTTAAATGGTAGGGTTCTGTATGCTTGAGGAATATACAATGAATTGGGGAGCACAATCACCACATTTTTATAAGATTTCCCAAAATTCATAGTTTCAACCGTCATTATAAAATCCAATAATTTTAATTTTAATTTATTTTTATTTCTAATATTCCCACATATATCACTTGTTTAGTAATTATTACATTTTTCATATTTTGGGATTTTTTTGAATAAATTAAATGCATTATTTTTTAATTGATTATTTGAATTTATAATTAATTTATAATAATATTGCATTAATAAATATGTGTTTTTTTATTTTCATGTATTATGTGTAAATAAAATTGATTTTATATACTCTTTGTATGATTAATAGTTATCGCGAGATTCTATATGTGAATAAGTCTTACAAAAATGGGTCTATGTTGGAATAACCAACTCTTGAAAGAACACTATGAAGTATTTACCTCCAAATTCTAACAATGGTGTTTGATTATTTAACATGGATAGAGTTACACATACGGAAAATTCATCCATTAAAAAATATATTATATATTTAACATGACCCATGTACAAATAATCATCAATGACATGGGATTTATAAAACTAAATTATCGTGACAAGCATTGTGTATGATTAAATTTATAAATCATAATACTATGGATGATTAGATAAGAACACATTTTTATTAACATTGAATTTAAATGTTTTTTATAAGAGTAAATAAATGATATAAAAAGTTTACAATATGAATTATAATCTATGTAAGATAAACATCAAACAAAGAATCACTACATGTTGATACACTCTGTAATATCCATGTGACTACACCAATAAAATATTATACTCATAGAGTATATTTTCAGTATCTATTGAGGTATAATCCTCTAAAATTTGGGTTATGAATCCATATTGTTGCCTTTGGCTACCATGAGTCACTTCATATGATTTTAACATATATATAAATAACTTATTTTATAGTTTGAGACATTTACTATCATAAACACTAAAATATCAAGCTACCATGAAACCATTGTTTGATAATAATTGTAAATGTTAAAAGAACCTTTTAAGAGATAAATAGTAACTATGGAATCAGTCTAGGAAGTATGTGGATTCCATGATTTTGATTGCTAACCAATTAGATATTCTGAAACTGTCTATCATTCCAAATTGGAGAAATCATATCGGATTTCCCTATGTGTCACTTCACTAAGGAAAGAGAATCTCAAGTACGATGGGTTGATTGAAAACATAATTTAATGCTAGGTATAATGTTGGAGATGGTTCAAAGAACATATAATAATATAAAATAATATTCTTAATGAAACCATGTGGAATGATTTCATATCATGCATTTTACATGAGGAACACATCTTGTTATAAAGGGAATTATTGATGTATCTCAATTCGGCTATATAAGGGGAACAAAAAAATAATTAAAATTTTTCTACTCTTGAGTATTACTGTTGTTTTACAAATTTAGGTATTTTTTTTCATTTTCATATATTATATAACATGCATACATGTTGGTTTTAAAATAGTCTTCATATATTTTCTACAAATGTTTGTTTTTATCTTGTTTTCTATTATATAAAACATCCATGATTATAGATATCATAACTAAGGGTTTATCCATGGTTGGTTCCATGTGATTGCAGATACATTTTTATTTTAGTTAATTTATTAAAATTCTATATTTTTGGATTCATGTGGTTATAGGAGTGGATGAAAGTGATAGTGTTTCTGATATTGCTCCATTCTTATTTTCTTACTCCATGGATAATCATTTTACTATTATGTGACTCAGTTATTACATTGTAAAATTATTGGATGGGTGATGAGTAGATGAAAAATAATTTTAGGGGATTTTATACGGTATTCTCATGGGGGTAATAATATCATGTTAGGTTCCTATGAAGAAGGATGTTGTACTACTCAAACAAATGGTTTTTTTTGAATTCTGAATTCATATTTCAAAATCATAGTGAGAGTTCTACATGTATTTTGTGGATTATAATAAATGACTGAGTATGATATTGATATCAGGGTGATAGTGAAATAATTCACTCTCACCTACCAAAGAGTAACATTAGTCTTCTTAACACCATTCTTGTTTTGATACTTCATTTTATTGTTTAATTTATTTCATTAATTCCCATATAAATTCCACTATAACATTTGAATTTTCACATTATTTTTTATTATAAATAATTTTATGTGACATAAGAACATTGGATAAGAAATGGTCCTCCCCACGAGGAAATATGTGGTTACAATCATAGGTACATTAATATGAAAAAAATATAAAGTTTCATTATACGCTTTAAGAGGCTGTGTTGCATTGTATTTTTGTATCATTATTGGGGAGTCATTATTCTTGGTTTAAATATTTAATTTTAATTAATAAATTAAAATAAATAAATATGAAAACTCTAGAAAATTTTATTCAATGTTATATATTATAATGATATTCCACTTTCACTAAAAAAGTCATGTGTGTTCTAGAATTTTGTTGAATGTGCAGTAAAAATTCAATTCATATATTCTCATGTTAATTTAGAAAAAAATATCTAAATAGAATAACACTGATATAAATAATATAAAATCATAGAAATCTATATTCTAGACCAAAATATACAAGAGAATAAAAGGAACAATAACACCACCACAAACTAGAGGAACTAGTGCACACAATTTCCCAAACAATATTTTATGTATAAAAAATACTAGAGGAATAAATATAACTCATTGAAGATATTTTCTCAAAACTCATAGAGAATCCACTAAAATTAAATGAATAATAAATTCAAATAAATTAATTTTAGGGAGGGAATTTATTTTTTTATTCTTATATTTTTCTAACATTATAGGAAATGATATGAAAAATGGATCCTCCTTTGAAATCAAAACTGATTTGGCTAACATTTAGATGCCTATGAAGGATCTTGAGGAAGATGAAAAGACACCTTTATAGGAACACTTAAAACATCTATAATATGTTGAATACATTTTGATAGGATTAAGGGATAAATAAATCATATAAGACTTTCATGAAGAGGGAAACCTATAGGATTTCTAAATTAGTAGGGATAATTATACCCTCATATCTTCTTTTTTTGATAATTTAGAAATTGAATTTCTAATTAACTCCCCCAATGGTGAAACTTATAATATAACACTAATAAATCTAGAACTGGAGGAGGTTGAAGGAGATGACATAGAATAGGTGGAAGTAGTGTAGGAACCCTGAATTCCCCCCTAAAACCCATGAAAAAAATTCATTTTATATGGAGTGGATACATAGAAACTTGTTCAAGGGTTCCTCAATAGATAGTGCATGTGTAAAAGTAATGAAATATTAAAAATTGGGTGGTTCAAATTGATGAAACCCCATCCCCATAGGAATTGTGGATGAACCATTTCAATTACCTAGCTATAGGATATCAAAACACAACACCTACGGGGAATGGAATAGGAATATATTCTGTGTATATTTCAGTTTGACTTGTTTATTTAGTTTTTTTTTCATTTTCTATGTTTCATTGATCGCAGGAGTATAAGGAACATGGAAAATAAAATATGGTGTTTCCCATCCAATATAACGTTCATCTTGTATTATTAGTACTCAATAATTTCTATATTTCCAAATAGATAAACAGTGTATAAAATACCATAATGATGTTTGGAGTTTAAAATAAGTTAAAAAAGAGTTAATTTTGGGGGATTCATACTAACCTTATTAGGAATTCCATTCTTTGAAGTTTTTTTATACTGGTTTCTATGTTTTATTTGATTTATTTTCATAGTTCTTATTTTTTTAGTGTCATTGGCATTTTTGGAAGACTTGAAACATTTTTGGACTAGTGAGTTAAAAAAAGAAGTGTTAATGAATTTAAAATATGAAACTCACATGACTAAAAAAATTATTTTTCCCTTATTTTTTTCGAACAATAAATTAATTTTAAGTCTATTCATTAATTCAAGCATATAAATATTACCCAAAAACAATATTTCCCAAAATCATAGGTTTCCAAAACATTTTTACTTTTTGTAACATTTCTCAATTATAGGAGGGTTTGAGACATGATTAAAAATGTATAACATTCATTATAAACTACTCAAAATTAAAATATAATATATGTTTTTTGAAATAGTAAAGGTAATTTTTTAATTTCAAACACCATTTTTTTATATTTTTCAAGACTACCTTGAACATGAAATTTAATTTTACGAGCTATTGAGACCATGAATGGACTTAAAATTGTAATATTAAAGCCCAAATATTTTTCGACACATAACTCAATGTTTTAATCAATATTCTACAATTTAAGATAAGTTTGGGAATTTTTTAATGGGAATTTTTTTTATAAGAGTGTTTTATGTTTTGGACGGCGACTTGTTTGTGTTTCCAATTTTAAGGGGATTAAAGTAACAATATCCTTGAAATTAAATATTTCTGTCTTTATCTCAAAAAATATATCCAAAAAAATTATTCAAAAAATTATATATACAAAAGTGATAAAATAGATATGGGATTTAATTCCTTATTATACCATATGGAATGATCATGTCCCTAGTCATAGAAACTGAGAGGTCTCGAATTGTTATACATTAATCACATGTACATGTTAACACCATTATCCAAATATTTATATATATAATACTATAGTATGAGGAGTTAATCATGCTACCCAATTTCATTATGTGACTCACTATTGAATGGTTATGGAAATATTGTGTTTGGTGATATATTTCATGGAGAATAATTAGATGGGGAATTCATATATTTTTATTTCAACCCGAATTCTTTGAAGGCCTTTATTTTTTATTGATTTTGATTACCCCAATTTAAAGGGATGAGGGGGATCCCTTACAAGGCCCGTAGGCTTAGAGATTTCATTTCTTGTAGGCTTAATAGATTACATGACCTGAAGGTCTTAGGAGATTCAAAGAGACTATAAATTTAAGGAACTGCCCCTCTCCATCATATGCATCATGATGATAGATCTCCACCATTGCATGACCGTCTAGCTAGGAATCCTGTGCAATCATAGGCTGGCCCTTATGGAATAGCCAAAGCCTCTCATTATTACAAATCAATTTAGTTATACTATGGTGAGTACACTTTCTCTGAATACTCCTATGGGGATATTCCTTTTTTGTAGAGTCTGTCTAGGGAAACTACACTGATTTTGTGGCCCAGAGGCCTTGAGGTTCCAAAAGGTCATAAAGGTCTCACAAAATCCTTACTGACCTGAAGTCTTGGGTGGAAAGATGATATTATAGTGGAAATACCTTGTCACTTACATTTTTAATTTTAAATTTTTTATGTTATATTTACCTGTAGATATTTTTTAGGAGTGAAATGGAATTACTCTTGGGGAGTGAAAAAATAAAAACAATGTGATTTTTTACTATATCAATATTTATAATATTCTTAATTAATATAATTTTTTTAAATCATGGTATAATTCCTCTAAATTAGTTTTTTATGTGTTACAAAATACATTCTATCCCTACTCCACCATGTAAATAGAAGTAGAATAGGTTTGTTCCATTATGTGACCACAAGTATATTAAAACGAGATCCATCAATCAATTATTTGTGGATTTTTTCTGGTTTAGAAACCATTGAACCTTTATTTGACCTAAATCATTGGTTTTTATACCTATTTAACCAAAAACATCATTATATAAATAGTGTATTTAAAACATTTTAATAATATTTATTAATGTCTATAGGATTTAATGGAGATCACTAGAAGTTTTCATTCCATGTGTATTTATTTCATTAAAAGTATATTCATAACTAGTAATAAACATTATCACATCCTTCTTGGTCCAATTTTTTTGATTGTGTTCTTTAAAATCTATTTTTGGTTCTAAAATCGAATTTTAATATAATTAATAAATAATAATTAATGGTGGGTATAAATGCACTCGATTTTCATAGATTTAATAATAAGAATTTCTTTAGAGATCCCTAGGTATGTTTTTTGGTATAATATTAAATATCTAGTTAATAGATGAATATTGATGTGAATAATATTTAATACCTATATATGAATCATAGTAAAAAAATTTAATTTCAAAAATGCTCTCGATCATCCTCCAGACCCCAAAACTAAAGGATAAATTAGGTGAAATTAATGGATATAAAAAAATACACAGAACTTTTAATTAGTTTCCCAAATAGGGATAATAATAAAAGGAACAAATCGGAGAAGAAATAATGAAGTCCTTTTTCCCTGATGGGTTTTTCAAACCACCCCATCCAAATTCTTCCGCTATCTGATTTTTCTCCCCCACTAGCTCACAGAGACCCATAATTATTTATCCCCTTTATATAGGTGAGGTTATCGAATCATAATATTGGGTCAAAGTCTAGTTGGGATGTAGATGAGATGTCTGTACAAAAAATATTCAGAGTGAACAGTCAAAGTTCATAGTTATAAAATCTTTGATCTAGACATGTACTTCCACATATCAACTTATCTTTGTGGTGAATAATTGGAATAGATATGTGACCCATGTAGAGTCTATAAAATTAAATATTCTTATCTTTTTTTAGGTGCATGTTTTTCTTATACGGTCTGGTTTACCATTTTGATATTTTTCACTTTTCATTATCTCATATATTTGTTCTTCACATGGTTCCCAGGTCAATTTTCATAGTCCAATGAATGATATGGATTCCATGTGAATGTATTTGTCCTAATAATTTTTCCCTTTAATTTTTTTATACAAGGCCTAATGGTTCTTGATTTGTAGTGGAAACAATAGAAAGTACAAAAACTACTCGGATACCTCTATTTTTCCATTTAATCTCCCGATTCATGTCTGTTTCATCAAATTATCCATTTTTCAACACATTTTCACATATAAAAACTTTTTGAATCAATAAATTCATGATATATGAATTAATTATTAATTTTTATGGTAAAATTCATATATAATTGGGCTATTTACAAAAGTGCATCAAACTCCCAAATAGTTGATTGGTTTTTTACCAAAAACTACCACCTAGACAATCATTCCATAATGTAAGATTATGAAACATGTGGAAATATAATTGATAATATTAATCAAATGAACACATGTCCTGTCACATCAGTTTTTTATTTTAAATTTAATTTTCTGTTTTATTTTTTTAAAAAAATTCTCCCATGGTTTCCCATGTTTTTTTGGTGAAAAATTGAAAATTTGGGCTTTATAGTAGTTGGTGCATGGTTTGTGCATGGTTGGGGGAAACTGTGCACCCTTTCCTAGGAAACTGCATTGCCAATTTCATTTTTGGATAGTGGTGATCCAAATGATAGGTGTGTGGTTAGTCAAACCATGCAGGATAACCATGAAAATTGTTCCTCACTAACAAAGTGGGGTTCAAGGTTTCCACACGTTTTGGATGGTTGTGGGGTCAAACCATATGACATTTCCATGTCATTAAAATTTGAGAAATTAATTTCACATCCTCTCATATTTTAACCCCAAATTATCCCTTGCCTACCTCATTCAATATCTCCATCCCTATGTCCCCCTCCCTCCATATTGTCTCCCTTGGACTCCCATCATTTGGTGCTGTTAGTTTGGATTCATCATGGAATCATCAAGTAAGTGTTATCTCCCATGGTTTCTTCATTATTTTATGGGTTTTCATCCTCACTCTATGAGTTTTTACTTTCTAGTGTGTTATTTGACCTTAGTAGGGTTTTATCTTATTTTTATTATTATGATCTTGAATATTTTTGTTCAATAATTCATTTTTAGGGTCTTGTGGGGGTTCCATTTTGGTTTCTCACAAATTTATAGAAGATTACAATTTAGTGTTAGGTGGTTTCTTGCCTTGGAATTATTAGATTATTTTTAATATGTTTTCTTGGTGATTTATATCTGTTCTTTGTTTTAATTATGTGCTGTGAAACATGTTTTGGACAGTTTTTGACATGCATTTATGATGGAATGGATTTTATAAAGAAAAATGTTTTTTTTTCTTATATGAAAACCATTTTTGTGTTTCATGAAAATTTTATATAAATTTTTTGAATTGTGTGAAATGTATTTTCAATTTCAGTTGAGGTGAGAATGTGTTAAAAGAGTATTTTCAGGTGAAATGATTTTGGTTTAATATTATATTCCTTTTTTCACCTTTAATGTGTGTTAAAATTGTGAATCATATTAAAAAAATGGTTCTGATATGAATATGCTTTTGATGGTAGATTTTCCCATGGAATTTTATTGGATTGTATATGTGTTCTACTTATTGAATTTAAAAAATCCCTTTCATGAATTTTCTAATAAGTGAGTAATGTATTTCTGAATGGTGTTGTTATGGGAAATGGTAATTTCCTTCAGTGCTAATGATAGCCAGAATTTTTATGAGAAAGTATTGATCTATGTGATATGTGACTAGGAAATCAAAACAAAGGGATCCCTGAGTATATAGGTGGGTGAACTAGAAATAGTATACTAGTTGATTCAGAAGTGGATGAGGCCCAAATTCATATAGTAGAATTTATGCTTGAAATAAAAATTAAACATGTGATATGGTCAGAGACCACTAGACTGTAGAATGTGATACCCTATAGTGTAACATGTATGATATTGATACTTTAGAGACCATTAGGACTTAGTATATGTTCCCTTGTAATGGATCGTGTTTGAGGACACTATTGGAAGTTTCATGGAGGATTTTGATCACCGAGGTGTGAGATTTCTAGGTTCCCATTATTACCGGTTACCCTTAGGGATTTACCCATTGTGTATTATTTTGATATGATTCATAAGGGATATGCTTCTAGACATCATCATATGATATACCTTGTGAATAAATTTATTATAAGAAAGGTTATTTGAGAAAATGTTTTTCATTATAAGTATTTCCCACTAAAATGGGTTTTTCAAAATTTTCTCTTGGAAATGTTTCAAATGTTTTATAATAAATGTTCATGTTAATTTGTTTTCAAATATTATATCATGGAAAATCTTCTTTTGGTTATAATCCTACAAGGATTTTTCTAACACCCTACAAAACCCTTTGGGTGTTTTTAGACTTTGTTATGTATGAACCAGTTAAAGGAAAGATGTATCATGGCGTTGGTGTATCCAGTTTCTAGAGTTCTTCTTGTTGCATGTTTTGGTGGTGCTGAAATGACGGCGATTCTCCTCTTATTGTGTGGGGTTTTTTGGGAATGTTCGGGTGTTAGCTATTTGTTGTAGCCCTATTTTCTTTTAGTAAAGGTTATAAAACTTGATTCTGAAAATGGTTATACATCGTTTGGATTTGGTTATCTATTATTGTGATGTTTATTCTTATTGGTAGTTTATAATTATATAAATGGATGAAATAATTACAAAAGTGTATTATTCATAAAAATGAACTAGTTTCCTCCAATTTTAGTGGATTAAAGGTAAAACTATATGATTTTGAATCCAAAGGATTCATATGATCCAATATCTCACCTTGTGCCACCCTAGTTCTACTGGAAAAATGGTTATTGGATATCTATGACTGTGTATTGACTACCTGAAGGTGAATAAGGTGATGGTCAATAAAAAAATATAATTTCTCCATATTTATGAATTTTTAATTAGCATAAGCTGGAACGGTGGGTTTCTACGATTGATATAAATGTCGAGAAACATCAAGTAAGGGTTAAAGGGGAAAATATTATGAAAACAACCTTCTATAGTATGTATGACCATTTTGAGTATTTTTTTCATGCATTTTAGGTCCAAAAAATTCTCAAATGATCTTCATACAACTTATAAATAGGGTGCCCCTTTAGTATCTTGATGCCTTTTTCATGGTATTTGTGGATTAAATCATGATCTATTCTAGGATAGAGGAGGAGAATGAGGAACATTTGAGAATTTTGTTAGACCAACTATGGGACAATCATCTTTATGAAAATCATTCTATGTTAACCTTATTGGTTAGGGATATGAGGTTTATGGGCCATGTGATCATTTAACAAGGGGTTTCAGTGGACCCTGATAAGATTAGTCTGGTCATGTCATGGGATTGGTTGAATAATGTTTTTGAAATTGAGATCTTTTGAAGCCTGTCTTGGTATTACAGACAGTTTGTTCATGATTTATTTTGGCTTTTCTTGTGCATGAAGAATCTCACCTAGAATGGGGTGAAGATTGATTGGAGCTTAGAGTGTTAGGAATCCTTTGAATATCTTAATTGGAGGTTAACCATGGATCATGTTTTGATTATTCCATAATCTAAAAAAATATTAGTGGTTTTCTTTGATTCCTCAGGTGTGGGTATTGGGTGTGTGATGATGTAGGATGACCATGTGGTGTCTTATGGTTATCACTAGCTCCGAACACATGAAAATAATTACCCTAACCATGACTAGGATTTAGAGGACGCGATTCATGCCTTGAATATTTTGTGAAATTATCTTTTATCGAGCGGTTTTTGGTTTATTCAGACTATAAGAGGTTGACCTACATTTTATCCCATAAATATTTGAATCTGAGGTAACGTCGTTGAGTTGATAATATCGAGGGGTTTAATTTTGAGATCATGTAAACCATGGTAAAGGTATAATTGTGGGAGATGTTTTAAGAATAAAAGTACCAATACAAGAATTAATGATGTCCAATGATAAGTTGACATTGATGGGTCATTTTTCTCAGATACATCTGGAGGCCAAGGATCATAGTGGAGGTACATTCTTGGATAGTGTGTACCTATAACCTTATCTTCTTGATTTTATTCCACAATATAATTTGAGTGATTATTTTTTACAAAATTCTATGAAACTAATAAATGGTAGGAGATTCATTTAGAATGGTTGTTGTCTCAACATGAGTTTTGTGTATCAGAGGTCGCATTATGGGGACATTGTCTTTACAGAATGTTGTGTTGCATATTTTCCACTAGTCTTAGTGGTCCACTGATACTGGTACTACCAAGTTGTTTTATGATATTAGATGTATGTTCTGGTGGATAGGGATAATGTTGTACATTTCTAAAAAAATTCATGGTGTTATAAATGTTAGTAGGAAAAAGAAGAGAACAAAAAGCCCTCTCATTTGTTTTAGCCACTCACTATACCAATCATGAAGTGGGATGATACCTCCATGGGCTTTATTGTCAAAATTACTTATACACCATAGGGTAAGAATTACATTTGGGTAGTGATTGACCGTTTGAACAAATCAACCCACTACATTCTAATAAGTAATTTAGAAAAATTGGATGATTTTGTCTGGTTGTATGTTTAGGATGTTTTGAGGTTTCATGGCATTCCATTGGGAATGTTTTATAAAAGGGACCCCCATTTTACCTCATGGTTTTGGGAATACCATTAGAAGGTTATGGGGTCACATGTGAAGTTGAGTAGGTAATACCATCGTCAAATGGATGGTCAGAAAGAGTGGGCCTATCAAATTTCGGATGACACGATTCGATCAAGAGTTTTGGATTTCAGTGCTATGTGGTTCAACCCTCTCAGATTTGTTGAGTTTTCATATAATAGTATTTATCAATCCAAAATTTTAATTTCCAATTTTTTGGTTCTTTATATTCAGTCATGTTAGTCTCCAATGTGTTGTGATGCGGTGGGTGAGACCTCGCTATTGGGACCAAGACTTGAGCTAGATACTTCTAATAATGTCAATATTATCACACAACAGTTGTTGACATCTTAGAGTCCCTATAAGCCTTATTCTGATCACAATCATTGATATTTGTGGTTTTTTCTGTGTTACTAGGGGATTCTAAAAGTGGAACCTCACTTGGTCAATGTCGTTTGGGTATGAAAGGAAAGCTAACACCGAGGTATGTCAGACTATTTGAGATTACTGAGCAGATTGGTAAGGTGGAATATATGTTATATTTCCATTCACTATTGAGATCAATTCATGATATTTTCTATGTGTATCAACTGAAATTGAAATGCCCAGATCCATATCATGTGATGAAAATAGAAGAGTTAGAATTGGAGCTTGATTTTCCTATGTTTGAACAACCAGTACATATTGTGGATTATTGGGATAAGGTTCATCATGGTAATTCCATTCTGTTGGTATGATTTCTTTGAAATCATGGAAATGATGTGCATGAGACTTGGGAGAGTATGTATTGATTTGAAAACTAATATCTATTTTTATACTCTGATCATGTTTTGAGTTCACTTTCTGGGGATGGAAATTTTTCACGGTTAGTGGAATTGTCCGATCCGTGTTTTCATTTTGAGTTAATTTTCTATTTTATTTTTATTTAGTCTTATTCCCATGGGTTCCCAAGTTATTTTTTGGGGAAAATACAAATTTTTTTCTTTATTGAAGGTGGTTCATAGTTGGTGCATGGTTAGGGAAAAATGTTTTCCCTTTCCCATGAAACTGTACGGCCAATTTCATTTTGGGGTAGTGTTGAACTACACAGTTGGTGCATGGTTACTCAAATTGTGTGGGATAAATGTGCAGTTTGTTCCCTTTAGATAGAGAGGGGTGAACAATTACAACATAGTTTCAAAAATCATACAGGAAAACTTTGACACTTGTCTTGGTCCATAAAAATTGGTAAATTACTTTAGTGTTCTCTCAAATTTTAACCCCAAATCATCTTTTTCTCACCCCATTCATGATCAAAGGATCTAGGCACCTCCCTCTCTCCCTATTGGATACCTTTAACTATCAGCCTTTTAGAGTTTTGGTGTGGATTCATTAATGAATCATCAAGTAAGTGTTTTTCCCATGGTTTCATCCTTATTTATGGGTTTCTCCTCCCCCACATTAGATTTCTCGTTTCCAATGGTTTATTGGACCTAGGGAGGTTTTGGTCTTGTGCGTTGGTGTAAGATGTTGATGTTCAATATTTACTTTTTAGGGTCTTGTGGTGGTCGGATTTTTGTTTCACTCCAATTTCTAGAATATTCCAGGTGAGAGGTAAGTGGTTCCATTCCATTGCATTATAAAATGGTTTTAATATGCTTAGATGGTTACTTATAAGTTTTCTATGATATACTTATGGACAAGAAACATTTTTTTGAAGGTTTTTAACATGAATATGTGATGAAATAGATTTTATAAAGTAAAATTGTTGTGTTTTTTTAAACCCATTTTTTTGTTTCATGAAAATTTTATACGAATTGTGTGAAAAGTGAAAATGTATTTTCAATTGAACTTGAGGTGTGAATGAATATAAAGGGAATTTTCAAATGAAATGAGTTTTCCTGAACTATGGATTCCTTGTTTTGTGCCATTAATGTGTCTTGGAATTTTGAATCATGTTATGAATATGGTTTTGATATGAATATGATCTGGAAAGGGGATTTTACCATGGAAACTGATGGACTTTCACATTTTTTCTTCATTTTTCAATTTTCAAAATAGTTTTTATGAATTTTCAATGTAGTGAGTAATGTATTTCCAAATGTTTTTATTATGGGATGTGGTTAGTTCTTTAAATTTTTATGATTTTTTGAATGTATATGTGAAAGTGATTATCTAGGTGATATGTGATTGAGAATTAGATCACGAATGAAATCCCAAGTACCTAGGTGGCTCAACTAGAACCAGTATAGTAGTTGATTAAGAAGTTTCTAAATCTTGGATTAATCTAGTAGGATTTATACTTGAAACACTAACTAAATAGAAGTTATGATCATAGACCATAGACTATGGGATGTGTTCCCCTCTATTTGATTATGAATCGTAACAATATTTTGGAGACCAATATACCATAGGATATGTTCCCATCCAATGGACTATGCATGAGGATTTTGTTGGTTGTTTAGTCACGAATTTTCATCCCCATGTTATGATTTTTCTTGGATCCATTCACTTCTAGTTACCCTTAGGTATTTTACAATTATTCTCTCCTGAGATATAATGATGAAGTGATATTGATATCCATTGACATACTGTAGACCTTTTGCATAACTTTACTTGAAGAAATATTTTTTGAGAAAGTGTTTCTCATTAAAATTGTTTTCTTGTGAAATGTTTTATTTAAAATAATTTATTGGAAATGTTTCGAATGTTTTAAAGGAAATGAAGTAATAAATTTATCTTCAAATATTATTGAATGGGAGCTCTAGTTTTAGGTGGAATCCTACTAGGATTTGGATCACACCCTGTATAAAGGTTTTTCTGTGTGTAGACTTTGTTACGTATGACCCAGGTAAAGGAAAGATGTGTCATGGACTTAGTGGATCCAATTTCTAAAGATCCTCTTCTGATAGGTGTTGTTGGTGGTGACTTGAGGGTGATGCACCTCTTGTTGTGTGGAGGTTTTTGAGAATATTTTTTATTTACATTTTCTGGTAACCCATATGGTATTTGGCAAAATTTCTAAACATTGAATCTGAAAATATTTAGGAATCATTTGGATTTGGTTATCTATTATTGTGATGCTTATTGGAATTTTCTGTGACTATGTAAATGGGGAAAATCATTCCCAAAAAATATTTTTGACACTCAAGAATTAGTTTCCATCGTGTAGGGATTAATAATTCCATTTGGGCCATTCCACAAATCTGGTCGGGTATCAGGTTTGAAGGAATCCCAGTTCAGATCATGAAAAGTTCTAGGGAATATTTTTTTTAAGATTCTTCATGATTACTTAAACACATATAATTTCCAAATATAGTAATTCATGTTTCCAAACTAAATTTTTTTGTTTAAATAATAAAATTTAATGTTCTATTTAATAGAAATTATCTCTACCAATTTCCTTCTAATCATAAAATCATTTAGGTTGGAAAAGAATTTTGTTCATTCCAAATGGCGGGATATGATTTTTATAGGTCATAAAATCTCATTTACATTCTAATTTGGATAATAAATTTTTTTTATTATTATTTAGGTTATTAATATTTCTCTCCTATATATTATATTAATTTTTGATATCAAAAAGGTATTTTGGTACCGATATTTTTCAAATTACTCACTTTGATTATTTTTAAATTGATTCATGGGATTATGAAATTAAGACTTCTTAACAACTTGAAGTTTGGTATTATTATTATTAATGCCAAAATTACCCATAATATATAAAATAAATTTCCATTTCAATTGTCTTTTTAATATCAATTACTCTCTATAGAATCCATCATTAAATAAAATGTTTTTAGAGGAACATTTTATGAACAATACATGAATTCTCCATAGATAAATCACAATTATGAAAATTATAGCAATAAAAGAATATCAAAATTTTCAAAATAATTCACCTAAATAAACTATCATATAGAGAATTTAAATATGTGATAATTCTTATATATCTTATATTGTCTCTAAGAGAAAAAATGGAATCCTTGGAAATGTCAAAATAATGATGAAATGGGGTGCCCAATGATGAGTTTCCCTCTCACACATTTATGTCTCGTCGTGGACACCCATGACCATGAGAAGGTGGTAAAGGGTATAATTATTATAATGAAATTATATTGTCGAAATAATTAAATAATATTAGTATATTATCTATATAAATGTGACTCTAATAAAATGATAGTGAATGGATGGTGGTGGGTTTGTGATATCCCACGTTATAGTGGAGTGTGCTAATAAATTACATCAGATCCATAGCATTCGTAACTATAGAATCCAGAAAAAAATTGATGCAATTAAATAATCCAAATAGATGGTGAAAATATATATCTCATATAATCCCAAAATGAATAGAAATGAAAATAATGACATTATAAAATCAAATCAATGATGATATAATTTAGTGAAAAACATTGCAAAGTAGAACAGGTGTTGAGAAATGTATTTATATGAAACAACCACAACAATAGAAAACTATTATTCCTAGGCTATGAGGGGGATATGATAAAGGGTTCCCAAAAATATCCTACATTAACCCAATCATTGATGGGTCTCTACCATTATCACAATTAATTTTCAAGTATTCTATAGGGTCACCAGTTAAACTGAATGTTATGGATGCACCAACCACACTAGCACCAACAGTGTCACCCTCTTTTAAATGGTATTTAGATACAAAGGATTCCCAAACATTTAAATATAGATAATATCTACATATAATGAAGTATTATGATGGATTATGGGGTGTTAAGTGGAAGTATATCCCTAATGGTGAAATATATTTCATGTTATTTCCATATAACTAACACTTTCCATTCTTGACATGTCAGTAATACATAGTGTAGTTACCTTGTTGGAATATCTAGTGGTGGTTTGTGTTATCATAATAGGTTACAAAAAGTATGGTTAGGTGGTGTAAGTTAAGGATAATATTGGATTCCTGGATGTTATATTGCAGGGTGGGTGGTCTATTGTAATGTAGGGTGGGGTACAATGAGGGTCCTTAAGTACCCCGAGATCCTTCACATAGAAGGAATGTTCATCCTCTACCTACTATTCAAATAAATGATGGATACATGAAAATGGTAATGATGTACATTATATTCAAGAATATTTATATTTTTTACCATGATGCTATATAATGTTATAGGGTGGTCACTCTTTGTGAAAGCCTCAACATCAAAATCAATACACAAGAGTGCATCCCAAATTGTGATATGAGGTCCTCCAAATGTACCCACTTCCCTAATGTATTTGTTAAAAAAATTACATAATTCTTGTATAATAATTACATGTATATTTTTTGACCCCATAATAATTGAGTGGATCAAAAACATTTCCCTATCTGAATCATTACCCTTATTGTCCAAGAATTGGGTAAAGTCAATAGTAAAAATCCAGTGGAGGACCTGGTGTAATGGATTCTGTATCTTAGAGAACATATTGGTCTTGGGATTTTAATTAGGCCTTATTTTGGGAACATGTACCAAAAATTTATGACCACTAGTTTGATATCGAGATGTAAAATATTTTTTAAATTTGGTGGGTCCTCATATTCCTTAATAAAAAACCAATTCAGATTCATAAATTTACTAGTGGTAATGTTTTAATGACTCTATAGAAGGTGGAATGTGACATTGTGTTATTAATTAACTATATAGAAATCCTCATCAATGGCATGCCTCTTATTATAATGTTTTGTAGCTACAAACTCAAGGACCAAATCTTTTCATATTATTAGGATAACTGAAAGAGCCTTGGTAGGTTAGAATAACTTAAGATATTTTTTGTTTTCATCCTCAATTAATTATTCAATAAAATTTTGTGCTTTGATGAATTGAAAGGGAGATAACATCCATGTGAAGAATACTTTTCATAAATTTATTATCTTTAAGAAATAAAAGAAGGTGTCTTTGTTATATATTTTCACGAAACCAATGAATTTTTTGAAGATGTTTGTATTTCTTATCAATGATGAATTAGAATTATTGGAAGTTTATGATAGTATTTATAAACTATTTTTTTCCTATTTCAAGTGGTTTGAGGTTCCCAATGATTTATTATAGAAGTTCAAGATATATTTGATGAGATTATAGAATTGTTTTTATTGAATCTAAATAATGATAAGTCCAGTAATTTTTTATGGGTTATCTAGTTTCCTTAGGAGACAATTGGTTTCCCTAGGGGTCAAATGAACACCATATGGTTCATTTAGAATACACTATGAGTGATTTGAAAATCACAAGGATAATTTATGAAGTAGGGTTTTGTTAAAGTATTGGATTTAAACTATGTTCAGTAGTTTCTTTTTAAATTTATATATGAGGTAATTAACATTACTATATGGGTCATCATTACATTAATAAATTTTCAAAGTAAGAGTATCACTTAGAATCATACAAATAATTTTCCAAAAAATAGCGACTATTTTATTCATCAATGTAATGGTAAATGACCCACATAGAGAGACTCCTAAAATGAGGAATATGGGGGGTCATTTACTAATATAGAGTGACTGATAATGTTTTTAATGAATTAGAAATTGGTGTATAAAAATAATTTTCTATACTAAGTATAATAGGTGTAATTTTCAATTATTATATTGCTTAACTACTTATAAAAGCATCAGGACACTTATAATATATGAATTATGGGGAATAGTAAATATTTTGATGTTGTTAATGATGTGATTAAGGGTAAAATATCTGATATCAAATAATCATATTTAATTTTTTTCAAATGATAATGACCCTAATGATTTTTACACTTTTAATTTGATTATATTAAATGATAAAGAGGATAATAAATTTCATTTGAAAAAGTAACCTCTACTCTCTTTTGATCATACTCACCCTAGTTAAAAGTCCTTTCATACTAGTGTGATTTATTGTTTTCTTGAAGTATGTTTTTTATGTATTGGGAAACACCAATGATAGAGGATTACCATCACAAAACCACTTGTAATTGATCATAAGGTTGTATAGAAATATATATAACATGGAATCACCTTTGTCATAGTAAATAGTAGGAACATATAATGTAACTGGACCTTAAAAAAATTATGTGAGCCTTATTATTCGTAAATTTCTGTTTCATTAGGGAAAGGATGACATTTTATTTTAGTTGATTAAATCCTAAGATATTTCTGAGGTCTATTTCAAAAAATTAATATTAAAATAATCCACCACTATTTCACCCCCTCTTCCACTCAGTGGTGCACACATTAAATGGGCAGGTCAACTAGTTTAAAACAATTCATGGGATACCTCTATTAGATCATTAATTTAATTTAGGGGATATTATAAATTTTTTAAAAAATATTAGGGTACCACATATTATGGAAATATTTATAATGGATATATGTACACGATAATACATTATACTCTTGATATTTTCCTAGAAGATGTTGATATTGAAGCAGTGGTATTTCCACCTATTTAAATAAGTTTAGAAAAATATTTTATCAAAAAAATTACTTTTTGGTAGATAAAAAATCATGGAATTCCACACTATCTCATTATTAGGTATATTTTATAGCATGTTTATGAGGATTCCAACAGCTAAGGATATCCAGGGAAAATTAAAAATCAGTTATAATGAATATATTAATGTTAATAAAGTTAAAATATATATATGGAGATGATGGTTTAAATAAGTGAATATTACTGAAAAATAAACCATTGATGAATAATTTACAATATTTAATGAGATATTGGTCAATATTATATGTTATACTGAAATGATTTATGTCATTACAATTTTAACGAAACTGATAAGAAAATTTCCCATTCAGTTTGATCTAGAAATTTCAACATTAAAAGATAGAGGGTATATTTACCTTTATTAATTAACTAATAATCACATTTCATATAAAAAAATACACTAGTATCAAAAATTAATTTCCTTGAGAGGATGGAAATTGAATTCATGAGAAAACCCAAGTCCACAGAAGAAGAATTTAATTATTCTAGTGACTCTGAAGATGATGATGAAGAAAATTATTATGAATATAAGATAATAATTTCCTTATATTAATGAATTTCATGAAATATAAGGAAAAATAAAAAGGAAAACTCCCCATTTTTAAGTGTGGTACTATTGGTCACATTCCTAAAATTTTTACAAAGAATAAAAATAGTGATTATGAATTTAATCAAAATAATAAGAATCCTTAAAATTGAAAATTCAGGAAAACTAAAAAATTACAATTCTAATTATTTTAAGAAAAAACAGGTTTCTAAGAATAAAAAAGAAGTTTGATAAGAAAATAGGTAGACGTTTAGCTTTCTTCAAACATCCAAATTGATTAAAATGTTACATATAATTTCAAAAGCATCATGAAGCATGTAGATACACTTGAAGAATGATCAATTATTGAAGAACACGAATTGGAAAATCATTTTATAGAACATATGATTAAATATGGAATATATTGAGATGAAAGCTAATATTAAAAAGAATATATGTTTTTTAGAAATAATATTTAATATAAACTATTAAAATAAAGGCATTATTAAAATATAATTACCATAGACTGATGAAATAAAAAATAGTATTTAAAAATTTTCTATGAAAATTATCATTGCTAAAGTTCCAAAATAATAACTAAAATTTAAGGAAATAGAACTGATAAAGACATAATTAATGTTACAGAAAGATATGAATGCCTTAAAAAAGCTTATATAACACTTCAACAAGGATGTCAATATAAAAACTAAAATGTATTATGTTTTTGAGAAATATTTCCCAGAATGAAAAATAAAATATACAAATATGGAAATTAAAATAAAATCCTTTTCTACTAACAATATATTTTATAAAACCAAAAATAAGAAATTTTGGGCAAAGAAAAATGATAATAAGTATTTTATATAAAGTGAAAACAATAATATATCTTGAATAATCACCTCCTTGAGATAAAATAATGATCAAATAAAATAAGAAAAATGGATGAAAATTTATAAACAGAGTTATTTTATCAATATAAGAGATAAAAAATCAATGGATATTATTTTGGATGTGTAATTTAAAGGAACATAAAGTAATAATTATATTATAACATGTATTTATCTATTAGTTCACATGAATCATGGGGGATTTTAATTATAAGAAACTAATCAACACTATGAATTTAAAGAGTAAAAAATATATGAACATAAACTCATATATAATTAAAGCTCAAAACATAATTCATTGTCTTCAATAAAAGTATAGAATGTGTGAACAACTTGGACACTATACAGAAGTGTGTCTAGAAAAGTCTATGAGGGTTGTCAATATATACTAGAAAAACAAAGGATGTTCAGTAAAACAAGAGATAAAATTCACTAAGTATAGATTTTTTTTAAAATCATGAAAAAATGGAAAACCATGTATTTTAGATAGTTTTTATTCCTTAAAAATATCTAGTGACACAAAAAACCACAAAAAAATAGACAAACATGAAGTGGGGCAGTGAAATTAGGGAATGGCGGCTCTCAAAAAATCAAGGGAATTAGAACTACTAAGAGAGAGTCTCAATGATTAATCACTAATGATGTAGTCTATGTTTAGTGGATAAAAAATATTCTTTTGAATGTTACCCATTTATTTTATTATAGAAATTATTATTTTTTCTAAAAAATTCATACATCGTCTGAAGTTCAAATGATGGAATATTCATTAGTAAATGAGAGAGAACTCATGGAAATTGATCTAAATCGGTTATCCAACCAATTATTTCTACATGATAACCAAATAAAAAAAATATTGAATAGAATAATTGTGAACTATGTTCAAATAAAAGTGTAATGTCTCAATGAATCATATTGTGATAGATTATACTTGAATCATATGTGGGAGATATGATGTTTGTACAATATATCCAAAGTGGAAAATGGTTCAAGGAACAAGTGAAAAAATTAAAAAAATTTAGTCAACTAGACCAGTTGAAATAATTTAATATAATTTTTTTGGACCAATGAGGAAAAATCCTTATAGATTTGATATGTTTTTAATTTCGTTTTCTAATAATTCATCTCATCTGAAAAATTAAATTTTCATGAAACAAAAGTAAAAAACAGTTGCGATGTTCAGAATCTCTAAAAGACCAGTTATTAAAGATTTTGGAATTTATATTTAGAAGTTATTTTTAAATAATGTAAAAGAGTAAAAACATAATTATTTTAAAGTCTATATTTAAATGAATGGAATTAAGCATCAATATGATGCACCATCCTCTCCCAATTTGTTTTTGGGAAAAATAAAATATCAGATATTTTCTACAGATGGATAGAGTCTTGAATGCTAAACAAAATCATACCAAATATTTATATAGGGAAACTATATATATATTGTTGTATTCATACATAATTTTATTTTTATAAAGAATAAGACACATATAATTCCATAATAAATTCTTTAAATGAGGAATCTAACCATGAAATACATTAAAATATTTAGTAGTCCTTGTTTTTTGAAAATAAAAAATAAAAAATTGGAAATATTTGAAGAAAAATATAACCAAGGGATATTAATAATATTTTTAGTAATTCCATGGGATAATTTCACAAAAAAAACATCACAATATATTTGAATATTTTGATGTGATTAAAATTGATAATCAGTATAAATCATGTGATATTTTTGAAACAGATTTATAAAATTTTGAAGAAGACTACATACCAATTTAAGATAAATAATAAAAAGTATAAGGTGAAAATTAGTGGAATTATTTTGATGTTGATTCCATCCAAACCAATGAAAAAGATATGTTATATAGGAATACATTACAAGTACATTAGAGAATGGGAAAAATATTGAATTAAAAATCATAAATATTTAATAAGGTTTATTTCAAAGAAAAATATGTCCAAATATTAAACATTAAACACGAGTCATTTCACAAGATGAACCAAAAAATAGTTTCTAAGCGAGTTAAGAATAATGGATGGTTTAATTCCATGAATTAAGAAATAAAATTGATTAAGAAAAATTATATTTTAAAAAAATTAACTTGAAATAAATCATATAAATGAGTTATATACCAAGTGAATTTTCATCGTAAAATTAATTAAAAAATGAGGGGTATCAAGAAACAATAACAGAATTGAATAAAAATCCTATTTCTATGTGGAAGGAATTCCTTTGGAATATATTTTTTCACTAATAGAAATAATATAGGCAATCATACTGTTTATTATAATAGCAGATCACAGAAACCACAATGTATTAGTGATAGATATGAAGTTCCCATTTTAAAATGGTGATCTAGAAGAATAGTTTTAAATTGACATCCTGATGGTTTCAATCATTAAATAGATGAAAGTATAGTATGTATAATGGAAAATGATTTGTATGGATTAAAATTTCACCCAGTGATTAGTGTTAAATGTTTCATGTCTTATTAAAATAGACGATAATTATAAAATGAATGGATTAAAAAAACATTTATGTAAATGATGTGGAAGAAGTTACTCTTGTTATAATTTTCTATAATGATAATATACTTTTTAAAGGGTACACAATTAGTACATTTTATGATTTTCATGGGAAAATGAAAATTTATTTTGAAATATCCATGTTGGGTTAAATGATTTATGTTTTATCATTATATATTATATTAAGAAATAACTATATCATCCTATCATAGGATAAATATTTTAATGAATCGTTGGATAAATCTGTCATGGGGGTTCTAAATTATTTTTAACACCTATAATTGTTTTGAACTAAACAGAGTAAATTTAAGGCCATAAGAAATGTAAATTTAATGCTTTTATTATAATAATTATAATTTTTCTTTATTTAATAGATTCAAATATATATAATATATTCAATTACTCTATGTGATTAATATTAGTGTGATACTAAGGTGTTTCACATGCTTGTATAAAATTCAATACCAAGGAATATAAAACGTAAAATCAAATATGTGTGATTTTACATGAGAAATTTGTAACTAAATACACTATGATTCATAAATATAAATAGTGAAGGATAATATATTTATAGGAAATATAATTCTAGTGGGACTTTATCTCATGGTGAAAATTGTGTGAGTTGACAAAAAAAGAATTCAGTTTCTTTAAGAATAGATGAAGAAGAATACAAAGCAGTAACTCATGATTGTAAATAGATGTTATGGATGAAATTTTAATTAGAATAACTAAAATTGGATGTTTTGAGGAAATTAATTGTTTCTTATAATGATAAAAGTATTATTTCACTACTAATAAACCCCATTAAATAGTCAATATCATGTAATATTGACATCATATCACATTTCACCTATGAAAAGGTGTTAAATGGTGATGTGTAGATGTAATATTTATCAATAAATCAAGATAATGTTGATGTGTGTTTAAAATCAACTCTAAGTGATATATTTGAATAATTATTGATGAAACTAGACCTTCAACCTTCCAGTATCAATTTATATGGTTTATGAGTCAACCCTAAATGCTTTTTCTATGTTATCATATGGGTAAATAAAGTTAACTCTTCATTAGTAAGGGTGACATTTATAAATATATTTGTCTTTCACTAATATATGTCTAGGATTATGAAATATAATTGGAGGAAAATTTAGATGACTGAATGGAATAGGGGAAGCTCATCAAAAAAATTTATCCCAAGATTTCTTATCGTGGTGAGAGGGAATCTAATAAAAATAATTACATTATCATGTATTGTTGTGTCAAGACACATCTAACTTGATAATGGCTATGATTTCGTGACTATGTGATTGGAATTTTTGAGTTATTGAGAAAACTTCTGTTGAACTAAAAATGATGTATCAAATGGATGTATGGAGCTTTAATGTTATATAGTGTAAGAAAAAATTCAAAAGTTGGAGATCAAAGAACCCAAAGAAATTATTAAAGATAGTTTTATTTGTTTTTAATTATGAATGATAATTGTTTGATGTTTTTGGTAATGTTTTAAAAACTATTTGTATGTCTTTGAAGTGTTTTGAGATGCCTTTGGATTTATTATAGATATTTTGGGGATATTTGATGAATATTTTGAATTCTATGATTGAATATGAAAATGGATAAGTCCATGAATATGTATTGGGGTCATCTAGTTTTCTTAATAGAATCTTAGTTCTATTAACCGCTGTATGAGCTATTTAGGGGCATCTGGGAAGACCGTTTGGTTGATCTAAGTACTATAAATCTTATCATTGAGGTAAAACTTTGGAAAAAGGAGTGGATTCCCAAAGTGTTCTATTAGGGTCATTTGAAATCTCTTTCGGTGTCATCTATCATTTATGTAGGGGTTATTAGAATGTTCAAAAAATTAAAAATGATGAGTTTCATTGAGGAATTTAGGGGTCACTTACCCAAATGGAATAACTCCTTAATTTGTAAACATAGTTGTTATTTACCCACGTAGAGTGACTATTAAAATGAGAAATATATGGGATTTTTCACTATATCAAGTAAAAGATATATATATATATATATATGGGGTTTAACCAATAAAAATTGTTTGTTGTCCTAGTCATTATAAGATCAATTTTCAAAAAAAATTTCGCTCAAGTACTTATTAAAATTTCAGAATATGTCTACATCTAGGAATTATGAAGACTGATAATTTAGTTGATGATATAATAATCTAAAATTCATAAATCATAATAAATTGAATGTATTTTCATTTTTGTTTCATATTAAAATTATTTCTTCCTAAGAATATGTGTTATAAAATTAAAAAACTAAGGGAAAACCCAAAATATGTGGTTATAGTGAAATAGAGCGAGGAGATCACCATTGGATCTTTTTGTAATTTAAAATTGAATTTATTTGAGAATTAATTTATATTGTTATTGATGGTGATAAAACAACCAAAAATTTTATATATTAGGTGAAATATAAAGAAGGTTATTTCCTTAATTTTTAATATAAAACCATTAAATGTGATAGAAATATTCAAATATTGTTGGATCATGCACACAATGGCTAGAAATTAATGAAACATGTGGGTGATCACATTGTACAATTCAGTTGTGATAATTATATCAAATTGGAACAAAGATATAATATTTTAATTAAATTTAAGTATGAATATTGAAAAATGACTGATTAAGGGGACTAGATAGAAAATTACAAAATATAGACTAAAAATACAATGACAGTGATAATAATAGAGAAAAAAGAAATGTAGGATCCTTGATCGAGAGAGTTCAGAAAATATAAAGTGCCTAAATGATCTATGATATGAGATTGAGAATTATATTCTCAACCAATTCTATATTAAAAGAAAAAGGAAAATTTATTTAATTTAAATTTTTTTATTGGAGATATTAAATGTGTTTATTAGAGGAAAAAAATCATGAAGAGGGAAACATACTCTATTATGATTATCTTTAAGTCTGAATATGAAGATCCATTTATGTTTTTTGGATGTATCCTAGACTCTCTTGTGATCATAATCACAGTGGAATGATGATTGGGTATACAATAATGAGTCAGTGTTATATTCAATGAGATATTGTTTATATGTTGGGAAACACCATAGGCATAGGATGATCTATCCCTAAAATACTTGTAATTGATCATTTGATTATATTATAAAATATCTAATTTGGACAACCCCTATTATTATAAAGAGTAGGTTGTCACATTGGGAGAAGACAATGTAAAAATTATTTCCTCAATGTTGCATTTAAATTATTAGTTCATCTATGTGTGGTTGAGTTTCATATTTGGGTAGATCAGATCCTTAAAATCTATAAAAAGTTTATTTATTGAAAATGAAATTGGAAGAAAAATCACCACAAAATCAGTCCCACCCCACCCTCACATCGATAAACTCATTCCTAAATTATGTCATATTTTTTATAACTAGAACCAAAATAATGATTAGAGGTGGTATTTAACATGTTTGGGTTTTGAAAGGGCTCTTACTTTATGCACATAAAAAATCCAAATAAAACAAAAAGTAAAGGATTTAGAGTTGAATAAAATTAGGTAAATATTAAGATTATGTTATGGAATCTATAAATAAATATTCATTTATAAATTAAAGTTTTGGGGTTTTAAAACATATATGGTTTTAAGTGTGTTAAAAGTTATGGATTTTTAAAATGGAACAAAATAATTCTATAAACAAGTGATGGAAATAAAAGGAAATAAATAAATTAATGAGGGTTGAAAATGGGGTTACCAAAACTTAAAGGAATAAGAAAATGAAAATGAAATAATATTAATAATAATAACAATAATATAAATCTGAAAATTATGAGGAGGAGGGAGAGGGAAAACTAATATTGGGTTGTCTATATGGGAGAAAGTGGATGAATGGGTGACAGGTGGTTGATAAATGATAAAAGAGGAAGAGTAATGTGTGTTTGGGTTTTTGATTTAGGTAGGGGTTTGGGTGTTTGAAGAATTTATTTTTTGAGTAATATTCTAAATTTTAAGGGGTTTGAAATATGTTTCATTTTTTTATGCAAGGCCAAGTAAAAATAATGAAAAATATGTAGTTGGATATAGAAATGTTTACCCCTATTAAGTTTAAGTAAAATGTTTTTGGAACCTTCCACTATGCCTGAAATTCATCTTGGATTTATTCTTCTACCATGAATGTCTATAGTGAATGATTTAGGGAACCATGCCCAATCATTGGGATTTTTTTAGATTTAATTTTTCCTCCCCAAAAATCTTTTCAAAATTAAGGGACCTCCATATGAAAATAATTTTAGTTCCCAAGTAGTTTTAGAATACATTAAGACTACCATATAAATTATAATAAATGCAACCAGATAAAATTTAATTAAAATAATTTAATTTATTTTCATGGTAGAGAATAATCTCACATAAGAAAATCAAAACTCACTAGCCTGATCCCCTAAATCTATCAAATAGTAAGAAAAATAAAAAAATTTGTATTAGAATTTATAAAATATTATGTTACCACCCAATGATATCAACATTTAACATATCAAGTTTGAAGTACATGTGACTATCACTAACAAACTTGTATGGTGGAAATTACCCCCACCATTTTTTCTATTTTAAAATATAGCTTTATGAATTTACCATTTAATTTCAATTAATTCCCATCATCTACTGCAATCTCTATTACACCATGGTGGAATATTTGATCCCCATTAAGTGCTTGAATGACCAAATATTCAACATAACTTGGAGAGCCTCAAATATGAGTTAAAAAGTTATTCCTTTTATTTAAGTTCAAGAAAAATCTGATCAATCATGAAATCATGGACCACCGAAGTCTTATCCAATTAAATTGGGGACTTTTCTTCAACCTACCTTCTAATTTAATCAAACATAGTCAAGTACAATATACACTTCTTCATTATTACTATGAGATCAAAATTGAGTGTCATGATCACCCAATATACATTGTGCTTGATTTTCACCATAAAATGACATACCTCCACATATAACAACACTAAAAGAAGAATATTGATACGAGTGTTCTATGTTATCAAATATTTCTATACTTAATCAATAATCATCACTTTGTAATTCTTTATTGTGGAAGAAGATATATTTTCTAGGATTTGTTTTAGTAACCAATTTAATAATTCCACTTAAACACTTATTTGGGGGTATTTTAGTGTTCTTGTGTTGTACTTATTACAAAATTTAGTAATTTTTTTTCCAATATGGATATTTGAAAATGGGTATGATAATCACTAATGAGTACACTGGGAATACCTAAGTAGAAAATGATATTCATATAAAAGAATGTAATGATGACATTGACCATATTGTGCATGGGAGCTGAAAATTACACCCACTTGGAGACATTTTATACAAAAACAAGAATATAGGTGTTTCCATAAATAGTTTTGAATGATCCAAAAAAATCGATACCCACACATCTAATATCTCTAAATCCATAATTAGGTATGAAATAATTTCATTGAAAAATTCTAGGTTCCTTTTATAATAGAATCTATCCCATGCGGAGATAGTTTTCCACGCACCATCATGATTGGTGGGAAAAATAATATAATATTTTATAAATGGTTAATATGGTATATGTTTTCACCCAAATGGTGAAGAGTGATAAAATTATAAAATGATATGAACCACTGTTTGGTCATAAAATGAAGGATAATCCCATCACTTCCTGATCAAAACAATAGTACGTATTCCCAAAAATAACGATCAATTCTACCAAGAATTACTTCACACATTAAATAGGGACATGCTGATAGAAAATTCATGATTAAAATTTTGTTTTGATATCAAAAACCATTCTTGAGGTGTCTCTATCGTAAAAATTAAATGTTTATCATATAAATATTCCAATATATCTCTATCTTCTTCCTATATAAGGTGAGGATATTCCATGGGAGGTAAGTGAACAGAGACATAATTATCTATTAATTTAATTTCATTAATTTTTAAATCAAATTCTTTTTGTTTAATAAAATAATCAAATAAAATAATTTTTAGCATCTATATTATTGAATTGTTTTTAAGTGTTGTATCTATCATTTAGAAAATCACTCTTGAAATCACCAAATATAACCAAAATATTCAAAATTAAAATACCACCACCAAAATATCATTTTACATGGTGGTTTAATTAATTTTAACCTCCATTAATGCACTTCTAAAATAATAGATCAACTTAAAGATATATTGAACTAGTTTTCCAAGAACTACTCTGATGACATAATTGCGTGTATCACAGATGAGATATAACATCTAAATAAAGTTTGGGGAAATCATGATCATGGAATCTACTCGCCTTTATCTCTTTAATTATGACTATTTTATTCTTTCCTCATCAAACCCCATGATGTAATCTTTTCTAAAAAGAAAATCTCATTTGATGAGAAATTATTGCATAATATCTCATAAATTGTTGGCAGAAATCTGAATGACCTATTAATATTTGAATCACATAGAATAGAGTCATGATCAGTAAATTAGAAGTAAATTTTTTTATATGTATATATTAATTAGTTTCTGAAAAGGAGTATAACCCAAAACTATTCCTTGTTGTACCCTAACGTGGTACATTTCCCAATGAAGAACCAAATTAGTTTTCTCACACATCTCCATAACTAATTCGAAATTCCTCAATAATTATTATACTGAATTAATGTAGAAAAAAAATAATTCATTAAGATTGAAAATATGTTCCCATATAATATCGTAGAAGATATCCATAAAACAATATTGGGATGTGGCTAGATTTTTGCACATGTCGAATGACATTCAGTAGTAACAAAATGTCCTATACTAGCATGTATAAGTACTTTTCTCTTAGTATTTTGTAATAATAAAAAATTGGTTGTATCCAAAATAATTATCCAACAAGGAAGAAAAAATTTTCCATTTCAAATATTTTACATATGATCTATAATGAGATGAGTAAAATGGATTTTCCAAGTGGAATTATTTAACTTACGGTAATCCACATATACACACTATGCATTTATGAACCTCCTGTGAATTATCCAATTTCAATAATTCAATATCATTGCAATGGATCCCCTATTTTGAAAAAAAATTCTAGTGATTCAACCATAGGTTGTCATAAATTAGGTATATTATTTTCATATAAAATATATTGATTCAATCCTTTTTAATGACCTAATTTATGGTAGGTCTCATCCATCACTATCATTTACTAGATTGATACCTCCTCCTTTTAAAAAGAACATGATTGTAAAAATTCTATATCACACCCATTTATGATGAATAACAATATATACACTAGATTATTTCTTTAATTTTTAAATTTCAATAATTCTACCTCTTGATCATCGATGAGGGAAGAGTTTATAAAAACCATAAATCTTTCTTTTCCCCCTTAAGTAGTTATATTTCTGGGATTATTAATAGGGATTAAATTATACAAAATGATCTTTAAATAATAAAGGTATGTAGGTTATACTATCCTCCATCCTCAATATGTTAAATTTTATTTCTCCACCAACAAAGACAAGCATGGATATTTATAAAATTAAACTACTCTAAAAACTGAATAGGGAAGAATTCTTCATTGACTTGTTCATAAAATTATTAGGGAAAGTCCATATCAATTTCTTTGAACATAAATTAATTTTCAAGGTTAGATACTACTAAAAATACCTATATTCAATGAGATTGTATTATTTTGTATCCATACTAACTCTATAAGTTAGTTTTTAATATTCCATGAGAAATATAATCTCTCCTTAGTGGACATAAATTAACACTTTACCCATTGTAAATAACAATCTTCAAAAAAATTGGGGAACCTCAACATCCTATTCCATGTTGAAAATAAAAAATTAAGATAAGAAGACTAATATCCTAGGATTCAATAATATATCATCTAAAACACCCATGTAAGAAATCATTTATAAGATAACTAATTGATGTGAAAAAGGAGTGATTAAATTATTCTAGTATAAAATTCTTGAATAATATAAAAAATTTGAGAATAAAAATATCTACCAAGTTATATTAATCCTTAACAAACTCACAAGGAATGATGGTTAATGAGATATATAACATCATAAGATCCAAAAACATTTGTGGAATTTAGTGTTGAACTACTGACGGTCAATCTTCATTGAGGTTAAAAATTCTAAAGTCTTATATTTTCCTCCTATTTACAATGATTTCCTATACGAACATTTCATGGTTGTGGATTTGATACAACTCTATGGTAAATAAAATGTTTATTTGTTTATTTTAGAAAAATTCTATGATATTTGGAAACAATTAGTATATATTTATTGGTTTTATATGTTCTATAAAAGGAACAGAAGGTACATTGGGCCTGATCCCCTCCTTTTTTCATACATGACATCATTTAACTTTAGTGGTAATTTTTGTTATAGAAATAACTTTGTATAAATTCATTCATCCCGTGTTTCTGAGGACCATCACACTTCTCATAATTAGCTATATTTTCCAATTCCATAGATGATTGTGAAATTTCATTTCCATTTATTAAGGTTTCCACCTTAGATTTCTCTTGAGGGTTCTTTTTATTAATTCTTGAAATTGTTCTATATTGTCTTGTTGAGAATTGGATTTAAATATATCCTATTTTTATTGAGGTTCTGGATAGTTTTCTCATGATTTTAAAAAAAATCATTGTTTTGAGAAACCGGGAAAAATTTTCCTCCAGGTTCAAAATTTTCTTTTGTTAGGGTTGGTAAGAATCATCAATTTGTTATCAATGGGGTTATGCTAGTAGAGGATTTTGATAGATATTTTTTTATTATTGGTCATATATAAATGATTATTCAAATAGCATACCTTTGGGAATGTATTCGGGAATTGTGGCATGGAATACCATGATGGTCCTCAAATTCCTTGGTTGTGGAGCTTGTGTTTTTTTCCTTGCCACCCAAAATTATAGTTTTCATTCCACAAATGATATTTATAGGTCAAAAATACATTAAAACCATGATTTCACCAGACATAACTTCCCATAATAGTAGATTTATTGACAATTGTATTAAAAACTATAACATTTGATAGTTTTCAATAAACTCACTATAATTGGTGTGTTTAAAATATTTAACCTTCACTATAATTCTGAGGTAGAGTCCATTAATTTTCATAGATGTTAAATCTATTTGGGTAGATAGAATAGTCATTGCATCAACATTATTCATGCCCCTATATTGTGTAACATACTCAGAAAACAACTATAATAATTTATCCCACATATATTATATCAAATTGAACTCATCTTTATGAACATTCGTCATAAATTTTCCCCTTACAAATACATCTACCATGGATTTATTCATGTGGTATATTTTACATAGAAATTTTTGAATTCCATCCAAAATGGTATAATATAAAATAGACACTCTATAAACTTTTCCTTGAGTCACCCCTATGATTCATAAATGGATTCAAATTAAATTGGATGACTGCATTAGTATCATTTCTTAGCATCACAGTCTTGTACGAGGTGGAATATTTTTCAAGTAAGGGTTCAAAAAGATAATCTCATGTGATAATAGAGAACTATAAAATACCTTTGATCCCAATATTATCCTTATCTCTAAATAAATTATTAAATAAAAAGCTCTGTCACTTTCTATGCCACCATAGTATTGTGGAATGTGTCAAATATTTTCCAATAAATTATCAAATTTATAATTAGGGTCTTCAAATAGTAATCCCCCATATTATACTATTTTTTTAAAAAAGTGTAATAATATCTGGTTGGAGTTCAAAATTGTTTTATTGTATGGGTGGCCAAATAACGCAAAAATTTGATCTATGGATTTATAGAAAGACATATTCCATGATATATAAATAGGGTGATAGTAGTAGATGTGGAATTTGTGATACATATTATCCCATCTATTGTTGAACAAATACTATGGAAAATAAATTTGGTGGTTTTTTTGCATTACATTTTCCAAATAAATTGTGTTTTTTATCCCCTGCACCACCTCAATGTGGGATTTGTTTTCAATCCACATTGCAAATAAATGGTTCTTCACCATATACGTTTAGAATATGAGACATGGGAATCTACTATACCATAAGTTCATGTTTTCACCATAAATGTTTCTATTCAGTCTTCATATCAAATATAAATCACTCAAATTATTCTTCTATCATGTAATTAGCAATGTGGAAACACATGCACCAATTATCAGGCCCCAAAAAATATATTATGTATAAATGGGAAACACCAAAAGTAAGAAAAACCATAAATGAGTTTCATGGTATATTTTTTAAAAAAATTATTTCTTTTTCCAAATTAATCAATAAATAATTTATTGATAATAAAATATTGAATGTATTATAAGGATAAAATGTAAAAATGTGGTTCTATTCCACATGACTATTTACTATTAGGTGGACATAATTAAATTCTAGCATTACTTCATAATGAGTGTAGCAGATGTAAGGGGTCATTCCCTTGGGGAACCTCAGGTATTTTTCAACCTGAACTCTCAATAATTTTTTAATATTTTTCTTTTTTGGAAACCATTTAAAAAAAAATATACCCAATTGAATGCACATTATTTTGAAATTACAAAATACATAATATTTTAATGTCCATATTTTTTATCTTTATAGTAATAGTGGACATGGGTTATGACATTGAGTAGTTAGATTTGGAATTATACTAATAAGGTGTGTTCAAGTCATTGAAAATTAGTTTTATCACTCAGATTAAAATATTTCACCACATCCATGGTCTGTTTTCATTTAATTATGTTCTTAAAAATCAATTTCTTGGCCAAACAACCATTTCTGAATGCATCAATAAATCAAACCATAAGATGATGATGAATACATCCAATGGTCGTAGATTTATTCATTGTAATTTATTTATATCTCCCAAGTTATTTATTTCATAGAGTAATTTTATATTTATACTAAATAGATGAATATTAACATGAATAAATTATAAAACATGTATATGAATCATATTAACACAATTAAAATTACTCAATTTTAAAAGTGAATATCTATTATTTGCCATACCCCAAACACATGGGGAATATTTTTTAATGAATGATGGAGAATACCAAAACAATACTTAACATATGGTGATTTTTAATGATAATAAGAACATAAAAAGGAAAAGAGTGGGGAAAATTCAAGAATTATCCTTCATTTGATTGATTTTCATATCCTCCTCAGCCAACTTATTATCTGGAATTAATTTTCTCAACCCCATGTCCAAGACATCCTTAGTTACCAAGAATCATTTATCTAGTAGTGAATATGGGTAATAATCATTTTTAGGGGGTGGTTGGGGTGATGTATTAGAAGTGGGTGGATAAAAAAAATGGTGTGTGGTTAAGGTGAATGATTATTTGTATTATTTCCCAACCATGTTACTCGAACTATATCCATTCATGAAACGTTGTAGGAATACATGGTTTTTTATCTATGAAATAATTGAGTTCTGAAATATATCTTCCTTTTTCAAGGTGTGCATTTTTCCTATAAGGTCTAGTGAACCATATGGAAACAATGAGTTTGGTACTATCCAAAGAATTTTTGAATCACATTATTTCAGGGTGAATTTATATTATTTGAAAAACCATCTGTAATCCATATGAAATGCTATATATGTTGAATTCAATTATCTTACAATTATTGTACTTGGGTCTATAGCTCATGTGCCTCTGAAACTCTATTTTCCTTCCAACATTAATAAATTATTCATTTATTTTTCTATTTTATCCATTAAAATCACATAATAAACTAAATTTTAGGAAATATTATATAATTATCAATTTTAGAGATGAAATTCAAGTACTTTTGGCCCATGAAAAAAAGTACTCCATGGAAATTGTCAATTATTTTTTATATTTTAAGACTATTAGGAATTAGTTGAAAACTAGATTATTATTTTAAATGATTAATTAATTTTAAAATTAATATAATATAAGTATACATTAAAAATATGGGTTTTTGATGAGTTTTAGGTACTTTGTGGGGATAAAAATGAATTTATTTACTTTATATAAGAGTAAAAACTACTACATGCTTCTTTGTGGGAATAACCCCCACCATGGAGAGGCTACATAGGGAAGCCCAATGCTAGGTAGAACATTGAAAAAGATTAAACTTAAAAAATTTATGATGGTCTATGATTGATTTGAATATATATAGTGTTATATAAGAAAAAATCATTTACAAGAAATCCTATGATTGAAAAAAATAAGTGTTATATAAGAATAATCAGCAATGATATGGGCTATATAAGATTAAGCACATGAGATAAGCACTATGTGTGATTAACTATAATACTCCCTATGCAGAAAATGATTACATAAATTCATATTCTAGATTAACTAATATGTTACAAGGGTATTTTATGATTAAAATAAAAGATAATTTAGGTCAATACTATGACTTATAATCTACATAAGAAAAAATTCAATGAGATACATGTTTAATGTTGATATTGTATGACATATCCATGTAATCAAAGGTATATGATACTTCGTTCCTTGGGTTAAGTCAATGTATCAATTAATTCCACATATTTTACAATTTGGGTTATCAATATGTGACACTGTCATTGAATACTAGGAGTCACAAACTAGGATTCCAAAAATGAAAATGGTTTCCCATGTCAATTTTCGAGCCACACACATCCATGAACCCCTGAAAATCAAGTTATCATGAAACCCGTGTTTGAGAATAACATTGAATTCTAAGATATCCTATGATAAGATCAACAATAACCATGTGATTGACCTATAATCCACAAATATTCCTTGAATGAGACTCTTTATTGAGAGAATGTTTTCCCATTTTTTATTTCGTAATAAAGGAATACATACTGGATTTCCCTATTTTTTAGTTATCCATGGAAAATCAAATAAAAGATTAAGTGTTTATTGTACTCCTAATTAAAGGATATGTAGAATATTCGATAAGTTTTAAAGAACATTTGAGAATCTTGGGGATGATTATTTGGTAATTTACATTGACTAATTTTCTATTATACATTGTCTATGTGGAACTAATCAGTCCATGAAAATAAAGCTCAAATAATATTAGTTCATATGATAAATGGTCAACAAGAATCTATAAAAAGGGAACCTAAAAATAGGATTACTATAGGGTATTTAATTCATGAATGGTTTATCATTATGGTTTACTATATTTCAGGAATACATTGAATTTTTAATAAAGTGTATTTGTATTCTTAATATATATTTCTTGAATTTTTTGTATCAGTGACCTAAAATTTGTATATATATGTAGATCTTAAAAATGTGTTTCTTCATGAGAGGTGTTAAGTGATTATAGTTCCCATTGTCTTTAACTTCCATTATTCAAATCAAATATATAAGGATTTATGAGTTTGTAATAATAGAGGTTGGAGTCATTTCTTCTTGTATAGCTTCATTTCAATTTTCTTCTTCTACAAGATCATAATTTTTTTCACATTAGTTGGTTATCATAGTAAGTCCATGGTGGCTGAGTGATGGGTGTATTCATGGTAATTTTATGTTATATATTATGGTATTTTCTTTGGATATGAATATTTTTTCCATATTAAAGAGGTTATTATACTAGTCGCTTAATATTTTCAATGAATTATGAATTCATATTTCAGAATACTATGTTGAGATTATTCATGTATTCAATGGTGTGTGAAAAATAATTGGGTATGATATTGAGTGTGATAGTATTATAATTCATTATCATAGATCCAAGAGTAACACTTTTCTTTATAACATCATTCTGTGTTTAATTCTTCATTTTTATATTTTTAACATTATTTTCCCACCCACCCCATATCATTTGAGTTTCTACTTTTATTATACATAAAAATATGTAACAACATTGGTCAGAACCCTTACTCATTCATTAGACCATAAATTCAAAAGTGGTACTGTAACATTAAATAATGTGTGGTATCTCACATCATACATGACTGTAAATGGTAAATACCATTAATTTGGTTGGATTAAAAGGGTCATGTGAGAATCTATTTTAATTTATTAAGATCATCCTGAAACTTTTTATTTAACAAAAATTCAATATCTTTTTAGAGAAATTTGGAGAAGGGATGTGAATTATTATGAATGTCATTTATGAATAATTGATAAATTCTCATGTGGTCTATAAATGACCTATAGAAGGTAATAGGATAAATAACGCCATTTTTTTATCTAATAGGATTTCCATGATAGAAATGACATACTCATTTACTATCCAATTTCATACCCTGAAATGAAATTTCATATAATTTATTAATATAAGACATTTAATTATTATAACACAAGATAGAAGAAAAAATACTCAAACACTCATAAAAAAATAGTAGTGTCACTTCCACACTAACCTCTATAGAAACCACCCATTGAATGGTAATGATAAATGGTCCATCCAGGTATACTAGATTAGTTGGTGAAAGTCTATACTGACACACTAACTAATAATACCATAAGATGGATCCAATTAAATACCATAAATTTTAATAATCATTAGACCATTCTTTTATGGAACTACCAACACTAGATTGACCCATTGGATCTCAAATATCGGTTAAATTATTCATATAGACAACAATTTTGTGATCTTATTTTTAATAAAATCAAGAATGTTTGGTTCCCGTCATCACTTTTCTCCTTCATTGGTTTAACCTAATCATTTCATAATTCATAATCCATCCAAATTGATGAGAAAATACTAATAATTTTAAAAATAATTTATTTGAAATCAATTTAGACTCCCTCTAAAGGATAAAAATAATAGTTTAATCTAAAAAGGGAGTGACCTTGTAATGATGATATACAACCTATTTATATTTGCAGAATATGATTCATTAAAAAACTTTTGAGGTAGTGTTTTATGTTCTATTTCTATTGTATTTTGGGATTATGAGTGGTAATTGTAAGGAAGAAGATCTATAATCTCCTCTAACATCCCAATGGTAAAATCTATGAATATAGTATAAGATTTTTTTGGCTAAAAATCTTATATTCTCATTTCTTCATTAATCCATAATAAATCATCAGTTGATAAACTTTCTTAATATTTTTTTAAACAACTAAAATTTTAAAAACAATTCTCATTACCTAGAATTTATATTAATGATGATAACTCAAAAAGTAGGTTGGAGAAATAAGAGATGTTTTTATAGATAAAAATATGATATCAATTGTATTAATGGATTCAGTCGAATATTCTACCGATGGGTGCTTCATGGAATCAAGGATGTTATTATTAAATTTCACTATAAAACTCCATATAAATATACCACAATTGTAACATCCCAGGTAAATAAAGAATAAATAATTTTCATATTTATTAATATTTACGAATTAAATATTAATTTTAATTAAAAGGGTTTTCTACGTTCGATAGCGTACTCGGTACACAACGATGAGTTTCTTTGAAAACTTACGTAGCACACAAGTAATAAAATAATATTATTTTAAATGTTAGTTAACGAGTAGCCATTGTAATGGCGGGAATGGATAGAAATAACTAAAATATGATTATATATGTTTTTAAATGTTTTTACATTTACCCAATAATAGATAAAGGATTAAAATACGGAAAGAGTTCAATTTTAGGCATTTATACCCTAATTTTCACGAAATGTCCACTTATCACCTTTTGATGGAGAACCGTCATTAAATATAGTTTTTATCGATCTTATAAATTCTATTGGACCAAATATAACTCTTCTTTAGAATCGGGACATCAAAATTTACTTTGTGTAAATTTTTGGTACCTTTCTGATAAAGTTCTTTTTTTAATGAATAGTGTAAAATGTTATATTTTAATTCAAAACCTCTTTTTAATCTAATTTATTTATATGATTATATTATCTTTTGAATTGGTTTTAAAGTGAAATTAGAAAATATTTTTACCATTAAATCCAATAGTGGTCGTTGGAATTAATTTCACTTTGAAATCAAACTTAAACTAGTGTCAATCTTTTGATACTTATTGTTTCATAAAAACACGCTATTTGCTCTGACAGTGGGAATTAATTATTAAATTAATTAATGTGACTTATATGTTTTGAATTTTGTAAAAAAGGCTTCATTTTTGAATTCTTAATATCAAATATAGCTTAGGGTGAATTTTTGGTAATTTTCTGAAAAACTTCAATTTTTGATGAATAGTGAAACCACTACGTGGTACTTATAAAGACTGATTTTCTGTTTAAATGAAATTTTGCCATCATTGTGTTTTGAATTTCAAAAATCCGACATAAATGGTTGTCATTAAGAAGTAAAATGTGGTTCAATGAGATTATAATATTTTTTTTTGTGAATAGTAACTTATTAAGTTCTTAATCGCGATTAGTGGTAATTAGTGTAGTTTAAGGTAAAAAAAATGCTTTAATAAAATAAGATGATCTTGACACATGTCCTACCCTCATTGTTTGTGTCATGGCCGACCAAGACAATCCATGGGTCATCTTGGGGACCCCATGGAGACACTTTGTTTGGGAAATTTCATAAATAACTTTTTATTTAATGTAAAAGTAAAAATGACGCAAACATAATATGTTTTACGAAAACAATTTTTTAATGGGGTTATAAAGATAAGATTTTTGATTATAAATATTAATTGGAAAGAAAAAAAGATTTACTACATCATAGTATTTTTTTTATAATTTTTAGACATTAAATAAATTAAATTATTTATGACATAATAATGATGCAGCGATGACATCATTATTTGACGATTTAAATAAAATGGAAAGATAATGTAAAATATATGAACTACACATGTCCAAAACCAATTGGATGAGTGGATTTCGAACCCTTATCACCTTATCCACGAATTATTTCAATGTGGGACCTTTTAAAACCGAAACACATTTTCAAATAAAGTAACATTCCTTTACTTTTCAAAAGTGCCCCTCCTCTCCTCTTATAAAAGGCCCCCAACTCTACCACCTTACACACACTCCTCAAGCCTTTGGATCGGCCAACCCCTGCCCAATTAATCTCTCCACATCCCTCTCCTAATCCTAGAGGATTCCCTTTGGGCATAATCCTTTCAAAGGAAGCCTTTAGGCTCAAATCAAAAGTATTTACACTTTTAAAGGTAATTCATTCTCTCTTGTTCATTTGTTTTATTTTGCTTCTCCAATCCTCTAAACTCTTTTTATTTACTTCTTTTGTAACAACACCAGTATCTTCAATATACTAGAATGTTGTTATAAGATTTATTCGAGCTACACTCTCACACAACTACATCAAATGGTTAAAGAACATACGGTTTCCGTGGATGGCAAAATTCTGCCTCCCGAAACGATGATTGTTCAACACTCATTTAACACCTTCAAGGGTGGCTATTATGATGTCAATATTTTTATATATGATATATAATATGTTTATTTTTTTTCTTTAAGCTTCTGTATTTTTCATTTTGGGCATACCGTTATGGTTTCCATTATGGGTAAACACGATATCTTCATTTAAGGAAGTGCGGACTACCGCCCCCTCAAAGTGATGTGATTCGTTAATGCCATATGTGGGACGTGTAAAGGATGGATTTAAAGTTATTATATATGATGTTATACTGTAATTATAATATACCTCTATATCATTATTATTTCTTTCCATTAATGTATGAGATAGAAATGAAAGTAGCGTTCATGCGTACGTACAGCTTACCGTCTCCATGAACGGTGCATTTCATTTCTTATCCCCAAATGTAATGAACTATTAAAAGTACATGTATATAATGGATATATATAATTAATGATATATCTAAATGATGAATATAATTTTGGAATTAAAATATACATATCTCTCATTTAGTTTTAATTCCATTAATATGACAAAGAAATGAAAGTAGCGTTCATGCGTACGTACGGCTTACCATCTCCATGAACGGTGCATTTCATTTCTTACCCCTAAATGATTATGTAATATTATAAATACATGTATATGATGGATATATATGATACATATTATATCCAAATTGGGAATTTCATTCTGGATATAAAGAACCTTTTACCAAATGAACAACATGTAATTGTAAGAAGTCCACTTTCGACTTAAGAACCAAATATTGAGAAAACAAACATTATTAACTTAAATGGTTACATAATGTTTATAACATGGAAATAAGTGATATAAAAGGAATAATGAACTTTAAAAAGGTTCTTAATCAAGTATAAATTAACTCAAGTTTATTATTCAGGACGTTAAAGAACGATCGAGTCAAGTCAGAGCCGAGGTAAGGGACTTTGTCTCAATCTCCTTTCATTGAGGCATATTTCGTTTTATACACAACTTTCTTTTATACGGTGTATAAAACCCTTTTACTTTTACTTTTATACAAAAGGAATCTTTTTCTACGAAGCGTTTTACAAAACAACAAAAAGGAATGTTTCTTTTAACGTACGCGGCGACAACAACCTTTTCCGCCGCCGCGAGTATTATTTGGTCTTTTTCTTTCTTAACAAGCCGTAATGTTTTTAGAATAAAATAAATACCATATACTCTTTTATGTATTTTGGTATTGAAAATGGTTTTGAAAAAGGATTCTATTATGTCAATATATTTATGATATATTGTGATTGAAATGAGGAAATGTTATCATTCCTTTATATTGGATTTATGTTTTATGATTTTATACTGGTACTTAGACATTTTAATGGGTGGTTACGTTATAAACCATATGACGGGTGGTGCCGTGAATACCAGGACGGGTGGTTACGTTATAACCTCTAATGCATTGGGTATGGAAGTCGGCCGTATGGCTATTCCATTAAGTATGTATGGAAATTGGCCGTATGGCTATTCCATTAAGTGATATGGGTGGAAGTCGACCGTATGGTTATTCCACTTAAGTATGTTTATGTCCCAAGTGACCTTTATATATGTTATGTGTTCTTTTTATGGATTTTATGGTAATCCTTTGGTTACAAAAAGGTATGTAATGATACTTTATTCAGTGAAGAGTTTTTACTACTTTATGAAGGTGAATGTATTACTTTGATAGAGTATATATGGTTTATTTGATGTTTGAAAAACTAACAGTTTTCATTCTTTCTGTATCCCTTACTGAGCTTTTTAGGATCACCCCAAGTTTTTTTTGAAATGTTTTCACAGGACTTAATGTGGAATAAGGTCAAGGATGGGATCAAGGGAATGTCATCCTATATAAAACATGGAACTAGACACATTTCTTTTTAAGAGTTTTTATTATTATGGAAACTTAGTAGAAGTGACTACTTTGTAATCTTTTGAGATGTAATAGTTATGTTCTAATTCTCTAAAACTCTAAACCTGAAAAGATCCTCTATGCGAATTATTAATTTAATTCAATATTAAGTAAGGTTTAAGGCCGGGGCCTTATAGTTGGTATCAGAGGTCGGTTTAGACAACTTTAGGAGTTAGAAAGGTGTTAAATTATAATATGATTGAAATGATATAGCATTTACGGATTACCATGTTGCTTCGCCTAAGATATTTCTGTGTTCAGAATGGTTTTCCATAGAGGAAACAAAGCAGCTATGTTGGGACGAAATCAGGAGGAAGATAACCTTCCAAATCAGCAACCTGAGATGGTTGGAATCGGAACTGAACAGTTTGTTGCAGTGATGGCACAGTTGACTCAGGCTATAAATGGTGGTGGTATCCATGCACGAGATCAGCCAGATCAACCGCAGAGGAACATGTCAGTGGTGGAACATTTAATGAGGCAACATCCCCCATCATTCAGCGGATCATCTGACCCTGTGCAAGCTGAAGGGTGGATTAAAGAACTGGAGAAGATTTTTGATGTCATGGGGTGTTCGGAACATCAAAAGGTTAGTCTTGCTGTTTACCGTTTTGAAGGTGAAGCTGATCGGTGGTGGTCAATGGTGAAAAATATAAGGGATAGTGATGGGATTGAGGATCTTCACTGGGACGAATTCAAAGGTATGTTTCTTGAGAAATATTTTCCTAAGGTGGTTCGTCTTAGGATGGAAAAACAGTTCCTAGAATTGAGGCAGGAGGATGATTCAATGGCTTCTTATGAAGAAAAGTTCACTCGATTGGCAAGGTATGCTCCAAACTTCATACGAGATCTTGATAGTAAAATAAACTGTTTTTACTCGGGGTTAAAGCCAAAGTATCGAAGGGCTTTAGATTCTTGTGAGTTCAAAAGTTATGAAAAAATTGTTCGATGTGCGGAGAAGGTGGAAATGGAGTTTGCCGATGATCAGGTGTTCTATGACAAACAATAGAATAAGAGGTCTAGTTGGCAGGCAAAGGGGAAGAATTCATCAAAGAAGAAAGGAGGTAAGAAAACCAAATATCCATCCAGGGAGAAGTGTGGTAAAATGCATCCTGGAGAATGTTTATCCAAGTCCGGTAAGTACTTTCGGTGTTGTAAGTCTGGTCATATTGCTCGTAACTGTAAGGAAGATGATCAAGCAGGAAATGAAAAGCCAGCGGTAAGATGTTTTAAGTGTAATGAAATGGGTCATTATGCAAACGAGTGTCCAACGAAGAACTCAACTGGGGGAATGCAGCCAGACTACAAGCAGAAAGGGGTGGTGAAATCCTTTGCAACAACTTCAGCAGATGTTGGGCCATCGAATGAAGTGGTATCATCTCCAGGGAGCTCAGTATTTTTCAAAGATTGACTTGAGGTCGGGGTACCATCAGTTGAAAGTAAAAGAAGCAGACGTTCCGAAGACTGCGTTCTGTACTAGATATGGCCATTATGAATTTGTAGTTATGCCTTTTGGGTTAACCAATGCACCTGATGTATTCATGGACCTTATGAATAAAATTTTCCATGAGTTGTTGGATAAGTTTGTGTTTGTGTTTTGAGGTTTGGGAAGAGGTTATGTGTGCCTTGTGATTCACAGTTGAAGAATGAGTTGTTATTTGAGGCTCATAGTTCCCCGTTTTCAGTTCATCCTGACAGTACTAAGATGTACAGAGATCTGCGGGAGTATTACTGGTGGGATGGAATGAAATGAGACATTGCTGATTTTATTATGAAGTGTTTGACATGTCAACAGGTTAAAGCAGAGCGGCAGTTACCGAAAGGGATGCTTCAGTATTTACCAGTGCCAGAGTGAGAATGGTAAAACGTATCCATGGACTTTGTTGTGAGATTACTGAGGACATCTCGAGGTAATAATGCAATCTGGGTTATTGTTGATCGCTTGACCAAATCTGCTCATTTCCTTTCTATACGAGATACTTTCTCTCTAGATCAACTTTCCGGTTTGTATCTTAAAGAGATAGTCAGGTTACATGGAGTTCCCCTCTCCATTGTATCTGATCGTGATCCCAGGTTCACATCGAACTTTTGGAAAGGCCTTCAGAATTCGTTGGGTACGGAATTAAATTTTAGTACAGCTTTTCATCCTCAATCAGATGGGCAGTCCGAACGAACAATTCAGAACTTGGAGGATATGCTATGAGCTTGTTCGATGGATTATCAGGGAAGTTGGGACCAACATCTTTCTTTGGTTGAGTTTTCTTATAATAACAGTTTTCATTCCAGTATACAGATGGCACCATTTGAGGCATTATATGGGAAGCGGTGTCGAACTCCAGTATTTTGGGATGAAGTGGGTGAAAGGAAGCTGATGGGACCAGAATTGGTAGAAGAGATGGCAGAAAAAGTTCAGTTGATTCAGAAGCACATGAGAACAGCTCAGAGCAGGTAGAAGAGTTATGCGGATAATCGGAGGAAGGATCTATCTTTCGAGGTAGGTGATCATGTTCTTCTCAAGGTTTCTCCTTGGAAAAGTGTGATGAGATTTGGTAAGAAAGGAAAGCTGAGTCCAAGGTTTATTGGACCATATGAAATTCTGGAGAGAGTTGGATCAGTTGCATACTGGGTGGCTTTACCTCCGAGTTTATCTCAGGTACACAATGTTTTTCATGTTTCAATGCTGAGAAAGTATATTCCAGATCCATCTCATGTTTTGAGTCCAGACGTAGTTCAGCTGGAAGAGAACCTATCTTATGAGGAACAACCGGTCCAGATTCTTGACCACATGGAGCAAGTGTTACGGAATAAGGTGATTCATCAGGTAAAGGTTTTGTGGAAAAACCATGTGATCGAAGAGGCAACGTGGGAATCTGAAAATGCTATGAGGGATAAATACCCCCACTTATTTTGATAAGTGAATAAAATTGCAAGGACACAATTCCCAAAAGGGGGGAAGGATGTAACATCCCAGGTAAATAAAGAATAAAGAATTTTCATATTTATTAATATTTACGAATTAAATATTAATTTTAATTAAAAGGGGTTTCTACGTTCGATAGCGTACTCGGTACACAACGATGAGTTTTTTTGAAAACATACGTTGCACACAAGTAATAAAATAATATTATTTTAAATGTTAGTTAACGAGTAGCCATTGTACTGGCGGGAATGGATAGAAATAACTAAAATATGATTATATATGTTTTTAAATGTTTTTACATTTACCCAATAAAATATAAAGGCTTAAAATATGGAAAGAGTTCAATTTTAGGCATTTATACCCTAATTTTCATGAAAGGTCCACTTATCACCTTTTGATGGAGAACCGTCATTAAATATAGTTTTGATCGATCATATAAATTATATTGGACCAAATATAACTCTTCTTTAGAATCGGGACATCAAAATTTACTTTGTGTAAATTTTTGGTACCTTTCTGATAAAGTTCTTTTTTTAATGAATAATGTAAAATGTTGTATTTTAATTCAAAACCTCTTTTTAATATAATTTATTTATATGATTAGATTATCTTTTGAATTGGTTTTAAAGTGAAATTAGAAAATATTTTTACCATTAAATCCAATAGTGGTCGTTGGAATTAATTTCACTTTGAAATCGGACTTAAACTAGTGTCAATCTTTTGATACTTATTGTTTCATAAAAACAAGCTATTTGCTCTGACAGCGGGAATTAATTATTAAATTAATTAATGTGACTTATATGTTTTGAATTTTGTAAAAAAGACTTAATTTTCGAATTCGTAATATGAAATATAGCTTAGGGTGAATTTTTGGTAATTTTCTGAAAAACTTCAATTTTTGATGAATAGTGAAACCACTAAGTGGTACTTATAAAGAATGATCCTCCATTTAAATGAAATTTTTCCATCATTGTGTTTTGAATTTCAAAAATCCGACATACATGGTTGTCATTAAGAAGTAAAATGTGGTTCAATGAGATTATAATAATTTTTTTGGTGAATATTAACTTATTAAGTTCTTAATCGCGATTAGTGGTAATTAGTGTAGTTTAAGGTAAAAATAATGCTTTAATAAAATAAGATGAGCTTGACACATGTCCTACCCTCATTGGTTGTGTCATGGCCAACCAAGAGAAGCCATGGGTCAACTTGGGGACCCCATGGAGACACTTTGGTTGGGAAATGACATAAATAACTTTTTATTTAATGTAAAAGTAAAAATGACATAAACATAATATGTTTTACGAAAACAATTTTTACATGGGGTTATAAAGATCATATTTTTGATTATAAATATTCATTGGAAAGAAAAAAAGATTTCATACATCATAGTATTTTTTTATAATTTTTAGACATTAAATAAATTAAATTATTTATGACATAATAATGATGCAGCGATGACATCATTATTTGACGATTTAAATAAAATGGAAAGATAATGTAAAATCTATGAACTACACATGTCCAAAACCAATTGGATGAGTGGATTTAGAACCCGTATCACCTTATCCACGAATTATATCAATGTGGGACCTTTTAAAACCGAAACACAGTTTCAAATAAAGTAATATTCCTTTACTTTCCAAAAGTGCCCCTCCTCTCCTCTTATAAAAGACCCCACCTCTACCACCTTACACACACTCCTCAAGCCTTTGGCTAGGCCAACCCCTGACCAATTACTCTCTCCACATCCGTATCCTCATCCTAGAGGATTACCTTTGGGAAGAATCCTTTCAAAGGAAGCCTTTAGGCTCAAATCAAAAGGAGTTACACTTTTAAAGGTAATTCATTCTCTCTTGTTCATTTGTTTTATTTTTCTTCTCCAAACCTCTAAACTCTTTTTATTAAATTATTTTGTAACAAAACCAGTATCTTTAATATACTAGTATGTTGTTATAAGATTTATTCGAGCTACACTCTCACACAACTACATCAAATGGTTAAAAAACATACGGTTTCTGTGGATGGCGAAATTCTGCCTCCCGAAACGATGATTGTTCAACACTCATTTAACACCTTCAAGGGTGGCCATTATGATGTCACTATTTTTATATATGATATATAATATGTTTATTTTTTTCTTTAGGCTTCTGTATTTTTCATTTTGGTCATACCTTTATGGTTTCCATTATGGGTAAACACGATATCTTCATTTAAGGAAGTGCGGACTACCGCCCCCTCAAAGTGATGTGATTCGTTAATGCCATATGTGGGACGTGTAAAGGATGGATTTAAAGTTATTATATATGATGTTATACTGGAATATAATATACCTCTATATCATTATTATTTCTTTCCCTTAAAGTATGAGATAGAAATGAAAGTAGCATTCATGCGTACGTATGGCTTACCGTCTCCATGAATGGTGCATTTCATTTCTTATCCCCAAATGTAATGTACTATTAAAAGTACATGTATATAATGGATATATATAATTAATGATATATCTAAATGATGAATATAATTCTGGAATTAAAATATACATATCTCTCATTTAGTTTTAATTCCATTAATATGACAAAGAAATGAAAGTAGCGTTCATCCGTACGTACGGCTTACCGTCTCCATGAACGGTGCATTTCCTTTCTTACCCCTAAATGATTATGTAATATTATAAATACATGTATATGCTGGATATATATGATACATATTATATCCAAATCGGAAATTTTATTCTGGATATAAAGAACCTTTGACCACACGAACAACATGTAATTGTAAGAAGTCCACTTTCGACTTAAGAACCAAATATTGAGAAAACAAACATTATTAACTTAAAAGGTTACATAATGTTTATAACATGGAAACAAGTGATATAAAAGGAATAGTGAACTTTAAAAAGGTTCTTAATCAAGTATAAATTAACTCAAGTTTATTATTCAGGATGTTAAAGAACGATCGAGTCAAGTTGGACCCGAGGTATGGGACTTCGTCTCAATCTCCTTTCATTGAGGCATAATTCGTTTTATACACAACATTCTTTTATACGGTGTATAAACCCCTTTTACGTTTACTTTTATACAAAAGGAATCTTTTTCTACGAAGCGTTTTACAAAACGACAAAAAGGAATGCTTCTTTTAACGTACGCGGCGACAACGACCTTTTCCGCCACCGCGAGTATTATTTGGTCTTTGGCTTTCTTAACAAGCCGTAATGTTTTTAGAATAAAATAAATACCATGTAATCTTTTATGTATTTTGGTATTGAAAATGGTTTTGAAAAAGGATTCTTTTATGTCAATATATTTATGATATATTGTGATTGAAGTGTGGAAATGTTATCATTCCTTTATATTGGTTTTATGTTTTATGATTTTATTCTGGTACTTGGACATTTTAACGGGTGGTTACGTTATAAACCATATGACGGGTGGTTTCGTGAATACCAGGACGGGTGGTTACGTTATAACCTCCAATGCATTGGGTATGGAAGTCGGCCGTATGGCTATTCCATTAAGTATGTATGGAAATTGGCCGTATGGCTATTCCATTAAGTGATATGTGTGGAAGTAGACCGTATGGTTATTCCACGTAAGTATGTCTATGTCCCAAGTTACCTTTATATATGTAATGTGTTATTTTTATGGATTTTATGGTAATCCTTTGGTTACAAAAAGGTAAGTAATGATACTTTATTCAGTGAAGAGTTTTTACTACTTCATGATGGTGAAGGTATTACTTTAATAGAGTATATATGGTTTATTTGATGTTTAAAAAACTAACAGTTTTCATTCTTTCTGTATCCCTTACTGAGCTTTTTATGCTCACCCCATGTTTTTTTTGAAATGTTTTCACAGGACTTAATGTGGAATAAGGTCAAGGATGGGATCAAGGGAATATCATCCTATATAAAACATGCAACTAGACACGTTTCTTTTTAAGAGTTTTTTATTATGGAAACTTAGTAGAAGTGACTACTTTGTAATCTTTTGAGATTTAATAGTTATGTTCAAATTCTCTAAAATTCTAAACCTGAAAGGATCCTCGACGTGAATTATTCATTTAATTCAATATTAAGTAAGGTTTAAGGCTGGGGCATTATAAAAATATACATCAATTATGTTTTTGGTGATTTTTAATAATGTTATCTCCTATATTATTGGGTCATGCTCAATCATTATATCATCATATATTTTTCTCAGACAAAAAAAATTCAGGAGAAATTATGTTTTTTCGCTCATAAGAGAATCCTCTATCACAACAGGGGGAGTTTGGTTCCCTAGTTCTCTAATTAAATGTCTATTTTTATAGGATTCATATCTCTGGCCTATAAATAAAAAAGTTTCAATATATCACATTTATAGAGTCACCCAAATCTAGTATGGAATTAGGAAATATTAACTCCCCTATAGTCAATAGAATATAATGTTTTCTCAGATATTTGAATTTAGTGGGAATTAATGGTTAGATAAATGAAACTATTTTGCACCTTATGATCACAATTTCATCCCCTTGAAGACACCAATAGTGTGTAAAATCACTTTGATAAACCTGGAATATTATGTAATTAGGTTCATGATATTGATCAATGTAATATTAAACATCGTTTTTTTTAATTTCAAAGTTATACTCATTAAGATTATTTAATTTTATTTTTCATTATTGGATTCCCCTTTATGTAAATGGTACATGAATGGATTGTCTAGTTGTTAATAAAAAGGAATTTTCCTTTATTATATAGTAATCCTATTTAGGAATGAATTTTCCTTATTTTAATGTTTTAATGATGAATTGAATGGTAGTTTCCTCAAATTATGACAACTCTACATGGCTGTTATTTAGATTTTATGTTTACCACAAAAATTAGAATTATAAAGAAAAATTCACATTTTACTTTAATTGAAAAGGGATTGAGAAGAAATTATATATATCATTTACTTGGTATTTCCCCCACCGAGTTAGTGTGTAAGAATAAATATTTTTAATGTCTTATATGATACCTTTGGATTTTATTATAGTTGCATAATATTTTCATTAATTAAATTCATTATCTTTTCAAGTATAGTATAGGGTTTTATAGGTGATGGTTGGAATAGTCATAATTTTTATTTGTGAGTTTCAATTTGTGGTAGGGTATAGAAACCCTACCATGATGGATACTATGAAAATTGTTGACAGATTGAACATTGAATCATGTGAAGGCATTAATTTTCTTATAATAATAATAATAAGGGTGGCAATGTTATTTTTTAGAAGGTATTTAATATGATTGAACTTGAAATATTTATTAAAAATTATCATAGGGACCTCTTAATTGAGGTAATTACTCCTTTTCAATTTTAATTCCATAGATACCATAATATATAAGATCAGAAGGTGGGAATTTATAATGGGAAAGAAACATTTCTCACAGAAGGTTAATTCCTCAAATAAATGATTCTAAATTCTTCACATTATCATAACAATTCATCTCATGGACTCATCATATGTGTTCAATAGACCTAAAACATAATTATTAAGGGTTTTAAATCAATATTGGAATAATAATATTCACCATGGATGGAGTTTTTTACAATAGGGTGCACCTATAAATGGTTTAATTGCACTGAAATAAATTAGGATTGTTCCTTGATAAAATAATTATAATAATAATTGATCATTTTGGTGATAGTTTGGGAAACATGTTCATAATCATTTTATTAATCCTGTAAGAACCTAGGTTTTTAGAACAGGTCAAAATCCCGACCCTATTTGAATTTTTTGACTTTTTTCTGAGAGAACTGCGAAAATTTGGGTTGTTCTGGAAATTTCCAGACTATACGACATGTACTCTAAAGTACACACCATGTATGAGATGGGCAAGTACCATTCAGGTGATCGCCCAGTACATGTCACGTGATGATGTTGTAGGAATTTATTACTATATGGTGTGTAGTTATAGACAGACCATGTACCCTTGGCCCTATGTAGTCCTGTTGGCTGGGTAGAATGTTTTTAGCATGTACATGTCGTGTACTATTTGAACACTCCATGTAGAGGGGCCATGTATGGTGATATACATGGCGTGTTGGGGATATCAGCCGAATAAAGTGGCACACGTCATGTACCATAGGTACATGTTGTGTAGTACGTTGGCAAGTCCTCAGCAAAATATTAGTCACCTTATGAATAGTAAAATGATACACAATAAGTAGTTATAAGTACACATCATGTACCTTATCTTTATCTCTTAAATATGAAGTATCCTCATTTTGATGTAGAAACCCAAACCCTTGAAGTGTTTGAGTGGGAGATTCGGCCAAATCTTGTTCTTTCCTCCGATCGTCCGTCTGAACTCCGTTTTCATCGCAATTAGAAGTGTTGGAACCCCCTCGATAAGGTCTTGATTCCTCTTGAGCCGTTCTTCTTTATTCATGTTTTAGAGAGAGTTATACCAGGTTGATAGGTTTCAATTATTTGGTAGACCTATCACATTTTAGACCAAATTGGAGGCTTTTATTAGAGGAATATCATTGTACGAGCCTCAAGTAGGTGGTGCATACCACTTTTGTGTTTTCAAAACTTTTGGGTGGTGCGACCTATGGTGCGTTTTCATGTATTCTGAGTGAGACCATAATTTACCTACTATTTCATGTTTAAGTGTTATTTGACCTATGGGATGCCTTTGGGTATTCCCTATAACCTGTATTGCTTGAGTAGGGCTGTGAAAGTGGTTATTGCTCATCAGGGCATTTTGGCCAGGGAATGCCAAAAATTTTATAATTGTTTTGTATCGTTTAAATTGTTGATTATAGTTAATTGAACTTGGATATGAATTGTGGGATACCTTAAAGACCTCAGTGTTGGTATGGGACAACACTTTCATAGAGTAGTCCAACTATTTTGATTTTTTCCCTGTTTTTTGTTCTGTTTAAATATGTTATATATGTAATTGAGGAATTTCTTACACTGGAACCTTTGGGTTGTGTTGGGTATGGACCAGAAATTCTTGTGTGATGCATATCACAGATTGGTCTTGGACCAGGTGTTGTAGGGTGGTTATGACCCCGAGATTGGGCATCGGTTTGAGGTAGGATGACAGTCAGGTTAGGCATATCCCAGGTTACTAGGATGGCGGGACCATTAAACTTGAGCAGCATGGTCACAGGGACACGTAGTGTCAGGGGCCACATGGTACCCAGTTACATGATAGATATTTCTACGTTGGTTGAAGCAGGTGACACTCCATGGTGGCTGCTGAGCACCAGTGGGTTTGTGTTAATTTATGCAACGTACTATTTACTGTTTTCCTTATAACTACATTCCTTCTTAAACAATAATATTTGATACGCACCTTTGGGTGGTGTCCTACTGAGATTCATCTCAAACCCTACACAGGACCTTCAGGATGCATGCAAATTTTTAGAATTTACGTGTAGGAATGTGGTCAGCTTCAGGAGCTAGACAGCATTAGCTACTGCGAGTAGATGGTATGGACCTTGAGGTCTTGTGTAGCTCGATTTTACCTTATTTTGCTTTATTTTTTTTATCAGCATGATTTCTTGTTAGGTAGATATATTTTGTTATCCATTAGCTCCCTTTTTACATATGGATATGTATGACCAACTTTGGATGCATGTTTTGGTGTACAGTGGTAGTTACAAGTGTTCAACATGTTGTTGGGTCTACTTTCCACAGCTATTGTTATATTTATTGCTTTCATAGTTTATTTATATAGATTTTGCTTCATCTCTATGGGTCTGGTTCGAGTCTACTGAGTCATTATTTCACTGCATATTTATTATTATACTCAGAACAATACCATTATCATCCTCCAAGATGGTATAGCCTCTCCACTATACCTATAAAGACCCTCACCACTTGTCCGCAGCCTTTGGCGTTCAGGGAGGTGCGCCTAAGGTAGTATCAACCGATCCATTTAGCATTGTTTGGGTGGCTATTCTGGTCCGGGACATTACAAATTATTATCAGATGATTTCTTGACATGGATTTAGTAGCAATGTTTTTCTGGATAGTAATGATATTGAGACTTATCTTTTTATTTATGCTTGTTTTACGATTTGGGATGTGGTAAACTGAAGATAGGTTGTTACTGGATACTAGGTTTCTAGCTTGTGCATGGGTGCCTGGAGCCACAGGTACGAGGGATGAATGAAGATGCCATTGGTGAGAATTGCAGTTTTTTCTCAGATTATAGTTTAAATGATTCCCACCATGGTGGCTCACTTGGTGTGTAATGTTATTGATTTTGATGTGTAATCCTTGACCCTGTACAGTAAGGTGGAATTGGACCTCGTCCCGGTATGTCAAGGATTGTGTTCTTGGGTTTGGATAGGCATATTTAGGTATATTTCAATTTCATAACTGCACGTATGCTTTGTGATGTGATAATATCATGTGAAAAAATGTCAATTTCTGTGTTTTGTGTTCTATTATAATGTGAATAGGCGAAATTCTTGATAAAATTTCTTATTTATTTCAATGTGCTATGCCACACTTTTTATATTTGAAGATTTGAAGGGTATTTGGGTCTGGATTTTATGAGAGCTGAAATGTACTATGGTTTCAGTCATTTTGATCACCAGGATTGGGTGACTTGGTCATTGGTTTGAGGCAACATTGTTTCTCAGGATGGGCATGGCCTGGGGTACTTTTGATACTTTGCTCTATTGGGGCCAGGTAAGGAGGCCATGAGGTCAGGATTCCATGGGGCATGGTTGTGGTGGGGGGGAGTAAGGGTAGTAGTTATGCACGGACTTTTACGGCTTTCAATATCTATGTTATATATGTATATATTGTTATTTATGTCTTCTATATGACCATTTATGGTATTCAGTGGGTTCCTTTTTGGGAAACTCATATGGAGCGTCAGACGGGAGGTGGTACAGTGTCGTAGGAGAAGGATCATGTTTAGGATCTGGTGCAGGCAGAGCAGGAGTTGCAGGTATAGGCTCAGGGATAGGATCATGTTCAGGATCAAGTGCAGGAAGGACAACAACGTTAGGACCATGGATCGACAAGCATCTCTGAGCTATCCTAGTACATGTTTTGTAGGGGATCGACAAAGGTGATCCGCGAATATAGTCATCTATGGAAAATCTAACTTGGAAGTTCCGGTCCCATCACCCGCCGCTTTTTCAGGGTGAGGGTGGTCGGAAGGCGGCTGAGAACTGGATAGAGAGGATTCCATGATATTTGAGCAGCTCGAGACGCCCCTAAGGTGGAGGGTCAAGCTGGCGATGTACATCTTGTGAGGACTAGAAAAGTGCTGGTGGGATGTGCAGGTTTAGGATTGCAGGCATGAGGGACTAGCATGGAAAGGCTTTGAGAACAAGTTTTTCGAGAACTTATACCTAGAGACACTGAGACCAGAGAGAGCTCAGAAGTTCATAAGGCTTCAGTAGGGATACATGTCTATCATAGACTATGAAGCTACTTTTACTGAGATGTCTCACATTTCACCTAGTATGGTATGTGATGATGTGGCAAGGGTGAGGCGCTTTGAGGATGGCTTGCGACATGACATTCAGATTCAATTGAATACATTCAGTCTGGGTTCATTCTCAGAGGCTGTGAATTAGGTTCTCATAGTAGAGGGAAACCATAGGGATAAGCCCCAGGTTGGTCGTGGAATAATTTCAATTGACGGTTCATATTGTAGAAAGTGAGGATGGGATGAAATCTAGCTGGGTAGTCAGGCTAGGGACTCATCTAGACCACCTCGTAGAAGCTCTTATGTGGTTTTCTTTCAATGTGGAAAAATAGTACATATTTGGACTTAGTGCAATAGGCCTCCGAAGGAGTGCCAGGCTTGTGGAAAGGTCGGGCATCTAGAGAGGTTTTACAGGCAGCTTTCCCAGACAGTCATCAAGCAGGGACCAGGATAGACAATGACATCTAGAGTTGGAAAAGGTTCATTACCAAGAGAGGGTAGCCGATGTTCAGCTGCACGTGCAGGATGTCACAGAGATAGCGGGACCCAGCTAAGGGGTCAGTGTCTTATGGCTAGAGCAGCACTATAGGGAGTTCAGGAATCTGGTAGCCGTACTTCAGGCTAGGTGCATGCCATAGTGTTTTCAGAGGCTGAGTAGGCTGGAGATCCGACAATGGTTAGAGGTATACCATGGGTGTAGCCGTGATTTCCATGTTTTCCTTTTGGAGTTACCTGTAGAGGCAAGATTTTTTTGAGTGCATGTAATGCGCATGATCTATATGGACATACTAGATGTTGGTCAGTGGGATTGGTGCCATATCAGGTTGGTGATATATTTATATATATGTATGAGATGTGTAGAATTAGGGGAATTGATGATGTTGGTTTCTAGAGAATCCCTGGGCATCGGGGAATCTTGGATGCGGGTTACTAGAGGTGACGTGGGTATCAGGGCATCAAGGATGTGGGTTACTTGAATTTCATGCCATCAGGTTTTATTTGAGTGTCCATGGGATGCACGACCTCATGGAGGCAGACACCGATGCGGTGCGGGATGCATTGGGTGTTAGAAATGACACGGGAGCACCAATGAGGCGTAGGGGTAACGATGTGTCACATCAGGACCATGAGTCCGGAAACAGGTTAGTGAGTCCTTATTTTTGTTGAGTTTTGTCAGGATGAGACTGAGTTAGGAAATTCCTAAGGTGGGGCTCCCCTTGAAGAATTTAGTCTGAACCATTGAAACCACGGAAGTCTGAGTTACTTGATCTGAATGGTATATTCGGTGCTATCTTCAGGTTTCATATTATAGATCGGAGATGATCTATGTTAATTTGGAGAGATTGTAAGAACCCAGATTTTTAGAAAAGGTCAAAATCTCAACCCTGTTTGAATTTTTTGACTTGTTCTTGAGAGAACAGCTAAAATCTGGGATGTTCTGGATATTTCTAGACTACACCCATGTACTCGAAAGTACATGTCGTGTATGGGTGGGGCGAGTACCGACCTTGTGCTCGCTGAGTACATGTCGTGTGATGACCATGTAGGAATTTCTTAATACACGACATGAAGTTATAAATACTTTGTTTACCCTTGACCGTGTGTAGGCATGTTGGCTGGGTAGAATGTTTTTAGCATGTATACGTTGTGTAATATTTGTACACGCCGTGTATTGAGGTCGTGTATGGGGATATACATTGCGTGTTGGGGATGTCAGGTGAGTAAAGAGTGACATGACATGTACCATAGATACTCACGATGTAGTATGTCAGCAATCCCTCGACAAAATATCAACTGCCTTATGAATATTAAAATTATACACGACGTGTAGTTATATATACACACCATGAACATTATTTTTTTCTATAAAATGGGAATTTGCCTCGTTTTGAGTTAGAAACCCAAACCCTTAACATGTTTGAGTGGGGAGAGCCAGGTAGATCTTATTTTTTCTCTCGATCGTCTGTTCAAACTCCATTTTGATCACTATCTGTTGCGTTGGAAACCCATCAGTAAGACCTTGATTCCTTTTGATCTGTTCTTCTTGATTTCTGTTATAGAGCGAGTTATAGGGGTTTGAGTGGTTTTTATTATTTTGTAGATCTATCGCATTTTATACCTAATTGGAGGTTGTTATCAGAGGAGTATCATTGTAGGAGTCTCAGGTAGGTGGTGCATAGCCCTTTTTTCTAGACGTTTGGGTGGTGCAGCCTATGGCGTGTTTTCAGGTATTTTGAGTGAGACTCCAATTTATCTCCTATTGACTGTTTAACTATTATTTGACCTATGAGATGCATTTGGGTATGCCCTATTACTGGTTTTCCTTGAGCGGGGGTTGGGAAAGTGGTTGTTTCTCATCAGGGCATTTTGGACGAGGAATGTGAAACTAGTTATAATTGTTTTCTATCATTTAAACTATTTATTATAGTTTATCTAACTTGGATATGATTTTTTGGAGGCCTCAGAAACCTCATTGCTGGTATGGGACAACATGTGCTTAGTTAAATCCAACTGTTACGATTGTTTTGTCTGGTTATGTGTTCTATTTAAATATGTTATATATGTTAATGAAGAATTTCATATTCTTGAACCTCGGGGTTGTTTTGGGATTGGACCAGATATTCATGAGTGATGCTAATCACATATTGGGAATGGTTCGGGTTTTTTCGGTGGTTTTGACAAAGGAATTGGGTGTCATGGTCGTCAGTTTGAGGTAGGATGACTGCCAGGTTGGGCATGTCCCAGGTTACTAGGATGACGAGACCATCAGACTTGAGTGTCATGGTCATCAGGACACATGGTGTCAGAGGGGTTGTGGCTTGGTTACTATTTTGGGGATTACCACTCACCCGGAACATTGAGTAGTGTGCACACCGAGAGACTCCATGATGAGGTAGTTTTGACCACTCATGTGGTTAGAGTCCCCCGTTAGTTGCGGTTTAGGTACTATTGGTTTGGGGGTGCTTGCTGTAGGAAGCCACGTGTGAGGTGAGAAGTGTTCAGGGGATAGAGTTGAGGTTTTTGGTTAGGAGGCAGAGGCACACAATTATTTGGAGGGCAGACATCGATGTCTCTCTAGTTACTTTATTTTTAGGGAAGACATCACTATCCCTCCAGTTACATTATTTTGATGGCATACATCATTGTCCGTCCGATTACTTTATTTGGGGACAAACATCATTGTCCCTCCGGTTACTTATTTGAGGACAGGTGTGGCTATTCTTTTGGGTTACTATTTCTTGGGTGTGCCTTCAGACATCGGTACTTGAGACAAGCGGTGTCAGGGGACACATGGTGCCCGGTAACATGATAGAGATTTTGACGTTGGTCGAAGCAAGTGACACTCCATGGTGGCAACTGAGCACCAGTGGGTTTGTGTTTATTTTTGCATCGTACTATTTACTTGTTTACTTATAAATGCATGCCTGCTTAAACACATATATTAGGTATGTACCTTTGGGTGGTATCCTACTGAGATTCGTCTCACACCGTGCACGGACCCTTCGGGACGCGTGGAGATTTTATGAATTTATGTGCAGGAAAGAGGCCAGCTTCAGGATATGAACTACATTAGGTATTCCATGGAGACTGTATGGACCTTGAGATCTTTTCAATCTAGTGTTTACATTGTTTTTCATTATTTCCTATATCAGCATGCTTACTTGTTTTGTAGATACAGTTGGTTATCCATTGGATCCATTTTTACATATGGATATGTATGGCCGACTTTGGATGCATGTTTTTTGTACAGTTGTAGTTACAAGAATTCAACATGATGTTGTGTTTAATTTCTTATGATACTGTTATATTTATTGCTTCCGCAGTTTGTTGATATTGATTGTGCTTCTGCTCTACGGGTATGGCTCAAGTCTGTTGAGTCGTTATTCTTCTACATCTTTATTTTTATTCTCGGACCAGTACCATTATCATCCTCCAAGAGTGTATAGCCTCCCCACTATAACTATAAAGGCCCTCATTTCTAGTCAGTAGCCTTTCGAGTTTGGGGAGGTGTGCCTAAGGTAGTAACACCAGAACCGTTTAGCGCTATTCGGGTGGCTGTTCGGGTCCAGGACGTTACAAATCCATAATATTCATGATGTTTTTCCTCCAACAAATTTTCTTATTCCAAATATTTAATTTATAATTTTTATAATTATGGTGGTTGGAAGATATTTTTCTAGAAATATTTGTTTCATGACTACACAACCTCTAATTAGGGTGTTTACATCATATATATAATCTTTTGTGCTATCTTATAAGGTAAATGGAAAATATATTAATTTTACAAGTTCGTTAGATAAATTCATGTGTTTCAATACTTCAAACACAATATATATTTCTGGAAACAATTTATGTTCGTATTCTCCAAAATTAAAAATTAAAATAGTTAGTGAGTGAATTAAATAAAATTTTTATTAAAAATTACTAGCTTTATGCATCAGTTGTATATAATTTGTTTGGTATTAAAAATCATTTGAGGTAAATTATTTTATTGTTGGATTATTTTTTATAATAATTTTTATAATATTTTTTATAAGATTTTTTATGTTTAATTTGTTTTAAATTTTAGTTCCCAAATTGAAAGGGTTTTGAAGATTTTAAATGGGTTTTTTGGTCCTTCAAAGGCTTGACCTATGCGTCTCAGGGTTGAAGACATTAAATTGTATTTGATTTAGGTTTCATGGATTGTATTTCTCATATATCTGAGTGTATCATTCATGAAAACTATAAATAATATATGTTTAAATAAAACATTATATACAAAAAATTATATAGTATTGAAAATATGAATGTCTATAGAATTTACTTTTTTTTAAAAACATATACTCCAAATATTATCGATCCTTTTAAACAATGAAAAATTAAATCTTCTTATCAAGAAATGTCAAATTAGTTTTTGAATATTATAATATATATTATATGTAAGAAACTAGGTTTTCTATCAATAAAATTTGATGTTTAGATGTGTTAATTTTATCTACTTTAAATAGAAACTAAATAAATTGGGTTCTTTGAAAACGTTGCCAACTATAATTATAAAACAAAAGAACATAATCAATGCCGGTTATATTTGAAATTTTGAAGATTTTATGAGATTCATGAGAGGGGGTGATCTAATAATGTTCTCTAAAAATCATTAAAATTTCTTTTTTCTTTTAATGAAGCTATATTTGGTTCATTCCATGTTTAATTTTTAATAAATACAATGATTAATGAATTATATATTAAACTAGTGTACTCAAATGTGATCCATGAATAAGCTATATAATTAAACAATAAATATCCCTTTTAAATGGCTTAAAGGAATCCAAAATACACTAATATCTTCGTTATATTAAGAAATAAATGGTTTTTATGACATCTAATTGGAACAGGAAGACTTCCCTACTTGAAAATAACAAAACTAATTAGTTTGAAAAAAGAGTATAATTAAAATAATGTAAGAAATTAAGTGATCTTATCCAGACAATGCAATTGTCAAAAATAAAACAAATGTCTTAAATTTTTTTAAAAACCAAAATAGTAGTCACATGAATCATTATAACTTCTAATCTATTTTTTTCTTCATTTCAACAAACTCCCTTCACATATATTTCTATGTTGAAGAGTATAATCCTCGAGTATATTTCCTTAATCATTTAGACCATCTTGATAAGGAAAGGGAGGCCCTGAATTAGTAGTACGAATAAAAAAGCTATAATCCTCTCTAAAATGATTACTCCCTACATCATTATCTATAAATTTTAATTAGGTACCTAATTTGTGTATTTATAGACCACATGAGGTAGTAGTTATTGTATGATGATTTCAAAATACATCATAATGATCTATTTTGGACAAGTAAACAAACTTATCATATCCTTGAAAAATCTAGATACTTATATAGTGATTTATTAATTGTCTCCCCAAGTAAAATTATTTTTTCTCCATAAATTTTAGTGATCAATGGTGTTTTATAATGGGTGAAATTTCAAAAATATCTAATTTTACTCTTGACTAGGAAAATTTTAAAAAATTTCCTAATATTACTTCTATGGACCATTTAAATTGATTAAATGGGATAAAATATCATCTATTTTGTTATATCTCACATAATTATTATTTAATTGAAAAAAATTTCACCCCATTAGATATATTTATTTCCTAGAAAATATTTCTTATTAGACTAATATTCTTAATATTTTTCATAGTTTTTTCTATTTTTCTCAAATGTATTTATAGTCTTTTAAAATCACATCCATATTCAATTAAAGCATCACAAAAGTGAAGTATCTATTTTTATAAATATACAGCCTAAATTTCATGGACAATATGAGAGGAAACATAGATCCTTATATTGAATAATTAAATAAAAATAAAATTAATTACAAGGAAATAAGGGAGGAAAAAGAAACAAGAATCATGATCATATCAAAAATCCTCTATATTTATTATTGTCATGACTATTATATTTATATCAAATAATTCCAAAAAATTTACTAAATTTTAAATAATTATTTTTGGTAATATAAATTAATTTTTTAAAGGAATTTTTCCTTGTTATAATGGATTTTTTATTTTATAGAATTGATAATTGAAAATGTATCATATTTATATTTTTTACTATCATATATATTTTTATATTATTACCAAATTAATTATTCATTAATTGAATCCTTTTTGATAATATTATCTATATCTTGTTTCTAAAGTTAAATTTTAATTTTTTAGTTTCACTTTATAAAATTTTAATTTGATATCTTAAGTCAGGGTAATGTTACCTTTTATTCCATTTTTTATTAATACTTTTCCTTATAAAATTTACGATATGTTCCTAAAAACCTTCAATTTTTTATATAATTAATTTCTAGTCATGTTTTCCAGACATATTCATTATGATCCCATGGGTAAATTATTCATCACATAGATAAATAAATTCATTATATGTGAATGAGAAACACTTAACATCGGTTAACATGTTACATCAACAGAGATGCAATTCTTGGGTATAGTGGATGTGAAGGGAATGATTCATCATTTTTATATTAAATTATTTTTTGATATTATCTTATTGTTTAAAATTAGAGTTTCTATTAGTGTAAAACTATATTTATTTAGGTTTAATTATTTATGATAAAAATTTATGTATGGATGGTTGGTCTAAATAGTTATCATACTAAGTGAATTAGAATATCCCATCTGAGGAATATGTACTTTTTGGTGAGTTTATTTACCTAAATTTGCTCAATTAAAAATATGCTTCCATTTCCTTATAAATATATGTTCCTTTATATCATTAAATATTTATTTTGGTTATTATTTTTTTTGTTGGAAGATGGTATTAATTAATAATGTTCATTTTCATTAATTTGTTAACTTTAAATTGTAGTTCTCTATTATACCTAACTTATTTTATCATATAATATAAATATGAGATATATTAGTATGACGTATTTTTTGTAAGTAAATTTATTTTTAGGTTTAGAAATATATAGTGAGTGTATGGAGTTATGGTGATAGAAAAATATAGGAAATGATTTTAGTGGCCTCATAAGATTGAGGTTTTTGTGATGTCGTGTAATTTTGGGTAAGAGGGATAAATAGGGATAAATAATTAATTGAATTCATAAAATTTAAGACCATATTTATTTGAATGTTTAGTGGATTTTATATTTATTTAGAAAATATATTCATGAATTTTTTACAAGAATAAGGATAAATACTACAACATAATATTTTCTAAGTAAATATTTGAACTTTTTTTGGTGAAATGTTAGGGGGATTGGCTTGAATTAATTTATAGATATTTTTTTCATTTGAAATAATTTGTATCAAATTTTCTAGAAAATTTAATATGACTAATCATCTATTTTCTCCCTTATTGTTGATTATATATTATTTTTACATTATTCCTTAAGTTATTTCAGTTTATCAATGTAATTAATTTTAAATATAATCATCCTACTATATTTTGAAAATAAGATTTTGATTTAATTATATATATTTTATATCGATTATACCCAACAAATGAGTGGTATCTCTCTATGATAAAAGATTATAATCTTCCCCAATAGATATAGAAGATGATGGTTGTATTTGTTGTCACGAAATGTTATGAAAATGTGAAAGTAAATGTGTGTGTATTTTAGTAATGGAGTGACTATCCACCCATCAAAAATTAAATATGATTTCCATGAATTTTGATATTGAAAAATGAAGTAACGTCATCTTGGTGAGAAGCCTATAACATTAAAAGATTGGTAGACCAAATCCTTGTAGAGGTAAGTGAATATGAATAATGGAATAAGTGGAACTGTTCCACTATATTTTATGGACTATTGAGAAGCGGAAAGATTTAAGAATATTTATGAACAGTAAAAAATGGAGTGATAATATTTTCTTATTGATAGATTAAAATGTTTTCTAGGTTTTTAAATACATCAATTGATGATCTATTATGAAAACTAATAAATCATTAAAAAAATAGTACGTCTATGAAGGTTGAAGGTTAATGTCTATGAGGATAATGTTATATAAGTATTTTTAAAATTCAAGTCCTTTAAAAGTGTTATTAAAAGGATTAAAAGTGTTTAATGAATTTCATAAATGTAATTTAATGCGATTAAGATGTTTTCATATAATTAGAAGAATATTTTTATTAATCTAGATATATTTTTGACTTCTTACAAGAAAATGGTTATGTCTGGGGGATTATGTATGATCCATTTTCATTGGTAATTGACATATGAATTATTCATATCACTAAATATAAGAGTAATTTTAGATTTTCAAATGACCCAAAGGCATCCTACATGTAAGTTAGGGTGTGTGTGAATGGGATTTTGTAAGAGTCATGATTCCTTTTATTTGAGTCATCAAACTCAGAACATGAATTATTTTAGGATATATATGATCCACCCAAGGCTTACTACATGTGATTAACTAGTTTTTAATAGTTATATTCTTCATATGTTTGTGTTGAAATGAAACTATGATTGATTTATGCCTTATTTATATTTCATGAAATATATTGGATGAGAAATATGATATCTCTAATTTAATGATTTTCAATTTAATTTATTCCACAATGATTGGAATGATTTTATTTTTTAAATACAAAATAAATTAAATGTGTCACAATAATTGAATTATTATGAAACTGGTCTTCATGATGAGAAAGAAAATATCGATGTATGAGAGATCATGAGAGACAGTTTAACATTTGAAGGTCTACATTTATTTCATATAAATAATTATAAATAATTATTATTCGGAGGATGTAAGCGATATTCATCATTTTATAAAATAACAAAAAAAGTTAAGATTCTTTTAGGTTTGTTGAGAATGATAAGATCAAATGAGGATGAATTTTTAGTAATAATTTAATGTATAATGATGGAAAATCCATATTAATTAAATATATAAAACTATAAGTTAAGATACAAGAAATGATATTGAGTTTTCCAAAAATAAAAAAATCGAAGTTTCATTATTATTTGGTTAAAAGAGCACACACGTACTGATTTTCAATATGAAATTTATAGATTCAAGATTAGATTCCATTGAGATTTTAATGAAAGATCTCAAGTACTGAAGAAAATATCTATATCAAAATCATGTGATATATAGTTTATAGGGTAGTGGATAATGATTTTTTGCTAATTCCTAAGGTATAATTTTGAGTATAAGATTTTTTGATGATATTATGGATTAAATTAATTTATGTACATCTAAGATAAAAATGTGTAAAATTAGAAGAATAAACATTTTAATTTTTAATAGATGGCCATTATTGGGAAAAATTCAAGGATATCAAGTGATGTATCCATGTTCAATGAAGTTGAAAAATAATAATAGTATCATAATACTGATTTGAGAGTATTTTATATATTAAAATAATATATAAAATTCATTTTTAGTGACCCTATCACATCCATGGTTTTGTTTTGTGGTATTTTCTTTTTTAATTTTAGCCTTATAATTGTTATTTCGATTTCTCAGTAGTTTTTTCAGAAAATGGTGATTTTTGGACATGAAGAAGGTGGAATATTGTTGGAACATAGTCTGTGGAAACCGTAATCTATCCTAGTGGAATTCATGCTCCCTAAACTATGTAAGTGTCAATGCCCAGAGCCTAGTGCCCTGGCATACAAACAAACTTTTTTCCTAGGATAATGGATCTTTCATAGGTGCACAATAAATAAAATAGGGTTTCTCTACCTCTAATAAAACTATACAACCTCTATTCACTTTAGATATAGGTGGTTCATGGTTGGCTTATAGTTTGCAAAACCATCTAGCCAAACTGTGAGACCTTCTAGATCATTGAATAGTTTGAAATTCCCTTTTACCCCTCCATGATTTTAACACAAAATCACCCCAAACTCAAACCATTCAACCTTCCCTCCCCTATAAATGCCTCCCCCTCCTGTCCCTATCCCTTGGTCTCCATTTATTAGGTTATTTGGCCATGTATCATCAAGTAGTAAATGAGTAATCTCATTATTTCCTCCTTTCTTCTCTTTTAATGGACTTTTCTTCCTCCTTTATTGAATTACCTCTTATCAAGGATATTTTTTCTCATAAATTTCTTTCATCCTTGTTTCATTGGGTTAGATCTTGATTGTTACAATGTTTTACTTCCTTTATTGGGTATTTCATTACTTCTATTGTGGTTTCCAGCAAGTTTCAAGTAGTTTCCATGATAGTGGTAGGTAGTTCCATGATTTAACATTTTTTTTGATTATTTTGGTATGATTTATGTGTTTTTAAACTAAGTTCAATGAATTGTGTGGTTGGTATGAGTCCTTTTTTAAATGGATATAGTGTTTTTAATTACTAAATGATAATTTACCATTTAAAAATAGGTATTTTCCATGTGAATTTCTATAGTTGGAAGTGCATATATACAAGATGGGGTTCGTGTGACATTGCAAATAGAATTGTGAAACATAGGAATCCTTTATAACTAGGTTGAATGACTAGGTATATTACTTTTGAAGATTCGGTGGGGCTGAGGCCCGAACTCCCTAACATGATTACAAAAAAACACTAATTAATCATACTTGAGATTGGAATTGGATTCTTGGGTATGTCTGTTTCTCACTGAAGATGGTTTTATTACTGAGATTAAAAGGATCCTAGGACCCTACCAACCCTAGTCCATAGGGATTTCCCATGGCTTTCACGTAATAATTATTGTTCATATTGTTGTGGTATCTTCCTTCTATTCGAATTAATTGGATATGTTACTTTAAAATTGAGTCTTCATTTTTTGTAAATCAAGCGTGTTAATTTTTTAAATAACGTCATATCATGAAATATATATTTTTAGTAGACCACGGGTAATTGGCCTGCCCCAAACATACAACCTCGGTAGTATGTAGGCCTTATTATGTTTGACCTAGGTAGAGGCATGTCATTCTATGGTGGTGACGGTGGATCCGGTGATTAGTGGTTTCTCTCTCGGTAGGTGGTTGTGGTGGTGGAATTAGGGTGTTAACCCTCATGATTCATTGAGACTTATGGTTTACTTATTTGGTCACCCATTTTTTATTTTCGGTTTTCATTAGAATGTAAAATGTTTAACTCTTTTTATTAATGTTATTATTTATTTCTATTGTTATGAAGTGATGTAGTTTTCCTATGGGTTGTTTAGGGTTGAATTGAATGAAAGAAGTCATTCCCAAATATGATTTTTGAGGCCCAAGAACTAGTTTATATCCTATGGAAATTAGGAATGCCCTTCGGTCCATTCTAGGGATTGGGTCTGTTGTTGAGTTGGATGGAAGTCAGGCTTGAAATTTAAAAAAAATGAAATGTGAGAATGTTTTTCCCTTTCATTGGGGTTATGCTATTTGGGAGAGTCTGGATAGTCTAGAGCTTGGACTATGGGTCATGATGATCTGGTAGTGAGGGGGTGTCTAGATAATACACCTCATCACATTCATTGGGTCTCCATGGGATATTAATTTTTTTTTTAATTTGTCTCCAGGTTTGACGTACATGGGGTTGAATGTGCACTGATGCCAAGAGATTGTGAAGTGGTTTGACTTTTTATTGTGATCGTGGTATTTTTATTTATTGATGTTTTTCTAATTCTATGTTATTGATAATTTTTTGGATGTTTTATTGATAATTTACTTGTTTTCATTGATGGTTTTGGCATCATTCATCCCAAGATACTTCCTGTGAAATAGTGGGAAGAGGTCAAATATAGTTCTCCCTCACTAGTTTATCAGATACTAGTTGAAGTCATGGTTTTCTTTTTCCAGAAATTTTATAAGGGAGTGGTACCTATTCATACTCATGCTAACGAATATGTTTCAATACTGAAAAATGATAAATATATAGAGTTTCTCAAGAACAAACCTTTGTCCTTCTGGGGTAGCATGGATGAATAAATGGAGGAGGATTGTATTGAAAATGTTAGATGGATATTTAGGATTTTTGACACCTTTGAGGTGATTAGGATAGAGTGTGATTCATTCTTATTGGAGGGTCCCATTCAAATATGGTTGGACTGAGTGCTCCAAGAGGGGAATTATGAGACTCTTTTTTTGTATGGAGTTAATGGCTTCCCTTAATAAATAAAATTTCCTAAGGAATTTGTCCCTTTAAAAGCATCAATATTGTATGGATCTCCATTTGGGAGATCAAGATATGTCAAAATATTCCAACTATTTTTCAATTTTTTTTCATTTCACAACTGAGGTGGTATCTAATGAGAAGTTAAAGGATCGTCTTTTTAATATGGGGTTGTGTTTGGAAATTCAATCTGAAGTCCTCTTTTTCAAATTAAAGATGTATATTGAGATAGTTGTCCATTCCATGATGGAGGAGATCAATCCTACAAAAAAAATTGTTTTCCTATGAATGTTACAGGAGTGGGTTTGGTCATAGATGGATCATCTAAATGGAAAAGGAATTGCTATGAGGGAAAGGAAAAATGAGGATGTATCACAATCCACTAAACCTAACTTCTTTCATCTGTGAAAACTGATGGGGGTTTAGTTGTATTCTATCAATGTGGAAGGAAAGGGAATGTGTGAGAATCATTTATAGCTCCACTTATGACCTTGAATTAGTGTGGGTGGTTCTGGAACTTATAGATATTCTAAAATAATGGTACGATGAATCTGAGTGGTGTGGGTTCCTCAGCCCCTAGGGAATTACAAGATCAGTCTGGTGCATGAAGAAAAATGTGTTCTTGATATATTTGGAATTTAAATAAGTATGTATATTTTTAAATGAAGAGTATTTTCAAGGAAGAGATGCAAGTCAGTAATTCTCCACATGGTTTAGTGGTGATTAATCACCTAAATGCTATGGATCATGTAATAGTGGAATCAGATGTTATACTTGAAACAATTAAAGGTACTATTTATATGGAATCATCCATAGTTGTTGTTCTATTTTACATGGATTCTTTAATTATTTTATATTCTCCCATGTAGTTGATTTTATGAATCTTCCATCCAAGATAATTCCATGTGTGATGGAGTTAGTGATTCCACTTTATAAGAAGAGAGAGTGGGTTTTCAAATGTCCATCATGTTCTTTGAATCTATAAAGGGTAAAACTTGAATGGGATTTCCTATTTAAGGAAATGGAATTTTTTTATGTGATCATCGACATGAATTGGTTGGCGTGTCTTAGTGTGCATATTTATTGTTATCGTCGGTGAGTAATCAATGTGGCGCCTGATGGGAGTAACCATGTTTTTTAAGGTGAATGGGATCCTCGATCTAGGTATCTTGATCCTCAACTTTTGGAGTTGAGAAATATTGTTTTATAGGTCACTTATCTTATGTTAGTGGATACATATAGAAAAAATTAATATGTATTACCTCATGTGGTAGATTAGTTACAAGATTTATTTCTATAAGAATTCTTATCCCTACCTCTGGAGCTTGATGTGGTGTTCACCATTTATTTTGTACTCGGAACAAAGTCGACATCTCCTCCCACATATAGTATGGCCCCACCATGTTGATGGAATTAAAGATATAGCTAGATGATTTGGAATCAAAATTATTCAATCACCAAAGAATCTCACTTAGGTCCTCCCTAATATTGCTTTCTAAAAAGGTTGATAGATCTATCTAGTGGTACATTGACTACAGATAGTTGAATATGGAACGAAAAAACAGTAAAAGTCTAATTCCCATCATTGATAAACTATTTGAGTAGGTCAATGGGGCAAGGTGGTTATCTAATATCGAATTTCACTTTGGGTGTCATAAAATTTGGGATTGAGTGTCAGATGTTCCCAGAACAACCTTTCAATGTAGGTATTGACACATTAAATAAGTGGTCATTCCATTTGGGTTGAAATATACACTAGTAGTCATCGTGGATAATATGAACTAGTTGTTCCATCAATACCATGACTCGTTTTGTTTTCATGTTTTTGGATGAAATCCTGATCTACTCTAGGAACAAGGATGGGTGTGGAATGTACTTGAGGATCTTGCTAAAAACACTTTGAGATCACGATCCATCTACTAAGATCTCCAAGTGTACCTTCTAGATTAGGGAGGTGATGTTTTTGGGCCACACGATCTTAGAATGTGGGGTTTTAGTTGACGCTAATAATATTTGAGTAGTGATGATATGGGAGTGGCTAAGGAATGATTTTGGGATTCATAGATTTTTAAGCCAATTAGGGTATTAAAGGTTGGTTTTCAATTATTTATCTTGACTTCTTTATCCCATTTCTCTACATTACACGGAAGGGATGTGGTTTTAATAGAGCTTATAAATTTAGGTGTCCTTTGAGGAGCTCTTGTTGTGGTCAACCACTACCCTGAATTTGATCTATCTAGTATCTGGAATGGGATAGGTGGCCTATTGTCATGTTTCAGGTATGGGTCTCGGGTGTGTGTTGACACAAGATAACCCTTTTGTGGTGTATTTTTTCCACTACATGTTACCATAGAAAATGAATTCCCAACTAGTTACATAGAATTTTCAATGGTGAATCATTCCTTGATGACATGTAATCACTATATTTTTGGGGAATAATTAGTCGTTTACTTTGATCATAAGAGTTTTCCTACATTTTTAACTAGAAATAATTGAATTTACTAAAGCACCTGTGGGTTGAGTAAATATTGGGCTCTAATTTTGATATCATTTATACCCTATGAAATGGTAATGTGGTATCATATTCCTTTTGTAGGAATATTCTGGTGAAATCTGTCATGGATTCCAGTGATGAGTAGACTCCGATGATAATTTTTTACCAGATGCATTTGGAAACCAAAGAGAATAGTGGATCCACATTCTGGGATAGTGTTCAGCTGACCCCTTATTATTGGATCTTATTCAATAAGATCATCCAATTTATTAGTGGTTTCAATGTTTGAAGAATCTTTACCATGGCGGGGAGGTTCTTAGAGAGTGGTTGTTGTATTCTAAACAATTTTTTTTTTGTTTTATGGGTCTCTTTATGGGGTTGTTGACTTTGTATAAGGTGGTGAAGTAGAAAAGACATAAATCTTATAGGTTTATTAATCTAGCTACTGAAAGGATGTTTTTTATGAGTGAAGTTTTTTCTAGTGGCTAGGTATTTGGTGGAATATAGCTTTCTTTTTTCTAGATGCTATACTTGTCTGTGGGTTAAAACTGAGCACTAGAGTCCCTAAGACTTACTTTACCCACTCCCCATTCCAACCTGGAAGTGGGTTGAAATTTCAAGGTATTTAATCAATCATTTACCTCATACACCTTGGGGTATGAATGAGTTTTTTTTGTTATTTACAATTTTACCATATCATCCCATTTCATTCTGATTAGGGATTTAACCAACATTGATGAGTGGGGCGGGTTGTAAGTTCATGGGATAGTGAGGCATCATGGTGTGTCATCCGCTATCATTTTAAACATGGACCCCCACTATACCTCTCATTTTTGTTAAGGCCATTATAATGAAATTTTATTTAAAATCTAGTTGATCATGGTATACCAGCCTTAGTCAAATAGTCAGATCAGGTGGGAAAATTAAATCATTAAAGACATGCTCCCGGCATGTGTTCTAGATTTCGATGTCTCATTGGATAACTATTTTGGATTGTTCAAGTTTGAATATAACAGTAGTTACAAATCCTTGATTTAAATGGATCCAATTGAGGTACTTTTTGATCAACTTTTTTTATTACATTTATGTTGGACATTGGTCTTTGAAACCTCATTGTTGGGATTGAGCCTTGTGTTAGAGATGTATGATATGGTTCATTTGAACTGGAAACATTTACTGATAGTATAAATACATAAAATTATTATTCCTCTCATTATAAACATGATTTTGAGTTATTGGGGAGTTATTAGGTGTTTCTGAAGATGGCCTCTTATATTGGACATTATCATCTTGATAAGCTAGGGAAGTTAATTCTGAGGTCTGTCAGAACTTTTGAGGATACCAACTGAATTGTAAAGTTGAAATACTGGTTAGAATTTTATTCTCAATTAACATAAATCTATGACATGTTACATGTATCATAATTGAAAATTTATAATTCGGATGCCACTCATGTGTGTATCTATGTAGAGTTGGTGCTGAAATATGATTTGTCTTTGTTTTAGTGACAAGTATAGAGTATGGATTCACAAGTGAAATTTCATTGGGAGAATTATATACAATTTTTTTTAATTTTATAAAATCATTGTAATATTTAGCATTAGACATGGGATAGAATGTATTTCATGGAAGAGTGGTATCCACACTTAATATCTGATCATATTTCAGTTTTAATTTCTAAGGATAGGAATTTATCATGATGGGGACAATTTTCACCTATGTAATATTTTTGACATATTTTATCTTTTATTTTTTGTATTACCAATTTATCATTAATTTTACATGTGTTTTTGGAGGAAAATTATAATATTTGGACCTATGGAAGATGGTTCATGGTTGGTCCATGGTTAGTGGAAACCGTGTACTAGCCTAGTGGAAACTATGTAACCTAGATAGTGGAATATTCTAGGATTCACAACATAGTGGAAAAGAGTCTAGGATAACCATGGGCCCAGTAAATTGGATATTTCTATGACACATAGCTAGTAACAAGGGTGTGTTACCCCCACCATGAAAATGGTGGTCCCTCTTTTACCATTGGGAAAAGGTGTCACACAGTTGGCGGAGGGTGTGGAAAACAATGTGGCCAAATCATACGACCAACTGGATCGTTAATTTTTTTTTTGAAATTATCTTTTTTATCCTACCCAATTTTCATACCAGATGACCTCATTCTACCTTCCCTACCATAGGTGCACATCCCCTTCCTCAAACTCTCCATTTTGTTCCATTTCATGGGGGATTTAGACTTTGACCATCAGGAATTCAATACGTATGATCCTCCTTTACTATATTCTTCCTTCATTTTGGTCTCTTCTTCCCCCTTTCGATTGTAATATATTTTTTAGTTGACTGGTTGACGTACATTGGGTTCAACATTGTTTCTTTGGGTTAGTTTTTGATGGTTATGGGGCGATCTTACATTTATAGGGTCTCTATTTGGATCAGTTGTGGATTCCAACTAGTGTCCCGAAATTTTCAACCAAGTGGTAGGTGGTTCCATGCTATATCATTAATCGATGATTTGAGTATAGTAAATATGGATTCTAAATGAGTTCTATAAATTTTTTGGGTTTTTATAATCATGATTTCAAATGGACCTGGTGTTCGTATGGGTTATATGATAATTTTCCAATTGAAACTGGTTGTTTTCCCAGTGTGTTTGTATAGTTAGAAGTGTGTATCTGAAAGGCACAGTTCATGTGACACTGGTAATGGAAATGAGAAAAACGGAATCCTAGTTATCTTAATGTTCAGACTTGGTCTAGTTTGTTATCCAAGTTATTAGGGCTGAGTCTTGGTTTTTCTAATAGGATTATGTAACAACACTAACAAAAACATAAATGTGATTGGGATTGGAGGCTTGTGCATAGCCGTTGAGCCTACATTATGGTTTGATAACTAACATTACAAGGATCCTCAGACCTCACTTATTATTGTACCTTAGGGATACTCCCATGGTGATCATGTTATGCTTATCATTCATCTTGTTTTTGAGTCTTCATTGTTTTCCAATTTCAATGAAAATTTTATTTTAAAATGGTATCATTATTTTACTTTAAACTAGCTTGTTAATTTTTCATCTTATGTTATAACATGGAATCTCTTTTGGTGGTATCCCATTGGGAATTGGATAACACCCTATATACACCCTTGGGTGTATGTATACCCTATTTTGTTTAACCTTGGTAGTGGAAATTCATTTCATGGTGGTGATATTGGATCTAGTTTCTAGTGGTTTCTCTCTCAGTAGGTGTTGGTGGTAGTGGAATGTAGTTTTTTACCATATTCTTTATCGAAGAATTATGGTCTGGTTGGTCCCCATCCCCATTTTGACAATTTTAATATTTTTAGAATGTAAAATGTTTAAATATTATTAGTTATTCTTTTGGTTATTATTATTGTTGTGATTTGATGAGTTGCCCTTATGGATTTTTTATGGTTGACTCTCGTTGGATAAATCATTCCAAAATTTTTTTATACATTCCCAAGAACTAGTATCAAACCAATAGAGGTCTAGAATGACCTTCATCCCATTGCATGGTCCATGAAGGGTATCGGTTTGGATGGAATCCTGAATTGGTTTAAAAAAAAATGGTGTCGAGGCGGGTTTTATTTATTTATTTGGGGTCATTATATTTGGGAGATTCCAGATAGAATAGAGTATGGACTAACAAAGATTGAGTTTTTTGTTGTGAGTACAGTTTTTAGACAACACACGATGTGATAGGCCTTGGGTCTTCATGGGATTTTTGGATTTGGGTTGAATTATACTCTAGTTATGACATATAGGCAACAGAATGTGTATTTATTCCATGTGAGGGTGAAGTGGTTTGACTTGTTATTGTGATTTTAGGTATTTTTATTTTTTTAGAATTAAATATTAATTATAATTTTTCCATATTTTTTATTGCTAGTTTCCCTGTGCTCATTGATTGTTGTAGCATAATTCCTCCCAAGAGACTTCCTATGAAATAGTAGGAAGAGGATTGAGAGATTTATCCCTCAATAGTTTATCATAGACTAGTGGATGTTGTGGTTTAGGATATTATGGAATTGTATCAGGGAGCGAGCACTGGTCCTTATCATGCCAAGGTAGCCAAACCAAGCCCATAATAGGAAAATTCCCAGCTGTTTATCATGAACAAGAATTATTCTTTACAGGGGATCACAGACCCCCAGAAGGATGGGGATTGGATTGAAATGAATTATAGGATATTCAAGATTCATGAAACACCTAAGTTGATCAATGTGAAGTGTGATTTTTTTTCTTTTTGTGGTATAAAAATGTGTTGTAATGTGACAATGGTTTTTTAGGTTTAGTATATTTCTAACCCAATGGAGTTTCTAATGAGAATTTTGTTTCTCGTAATTTTGAAATGGGGCTGCAGTCGGACATTCAGTTCCAAGTATTCTTTTTCAAATTTAAGATGTATATAGAGATAGTTGATAGGGAAGAAGTGGATCATCTGAAATGAAATGGAATTTGGATTAGAAATTGAAAAAAGGAGTTCACAGGTCCATCCACCCATTCCAACCACCTTCATTTGTTACTACTAGTGGTAGTCCAGTTTTATGTTATCAGTGTGGAACGTTGGGTATTGTGCAGACATTGTATCTATCCCAATCATAGACCTTCCATTCAAGTGGGCTTTATGGAACATTTAAATATTATATATGAGTGGTGTGCTATCTCATAGTGGTGAGGGTTTCTCAGCGCATAGGGAAATTACAGCTCAGTCTAGTGCATCCTGAGATACGGGTTCTCAATATTTTGGACATGGTGGAATGGTAATATCTTCTTATTTTTAGAGTCAGTTCAAGGTAAAGATACATGTTATTAAGAGTCCATAAAATTTATTGGAGATTAAGAATCTTCTTGTTATGGATCAAGCACTAGTGGAATCAGATACATTTCCAACAATAGTTTAGGGTACCGTTTTTATTGAATCATCTATAGCTATCATTCTATTTTACACATGTTCTACTAATTCATTAAATGTTTCCAGTGTTTTTTAAATTTTTAATCTCTCATTTGATATTCATCTAAATGTTATGGATTTAGTGATGTCTCATTGCAAGAAGAGTGTGTAGGGTTTCATATTTCTGCCCTATTCTCTAACTTTGCCTGGGGTTGATATGGAATGGGAGTTCTAGGTTCAAGAAATAGACCTAGTAAATTTGATCCACAGTAGGGATCGAATGGTTCATTTCAAGGTGAAAAAATTATTGTATCATTGTAGAGTAAATTTTGTGTCACCTAATTGGAGTACCCAGTTTTATCACGGTGAATGGGATCCATGGCCATGGTATGTTGGGGCTCCACTTTTGGAGTGGAGAAATCTGGTGTTCTAGGTATCCTCCCTCATGTTAGAGGATGATGATAGAGGTTTTGATGATGTATTATCTCTTGTGATGGATGAGTTTATAGTGTTTATTCTAGATGATTTTCCTGTTTTTTCTTTAGATAAGGATATGAATTTCTCCATTGATTCGTCATGAGAAACTCACCAAATATATCTTCCCTTTTATTTTATGGCACCCACTGAGTTAATGAAATTAATGACATAACTAGATGATTTTGAATCCAAAGGATAAACTCAAATTGGAATCTCACCATGGGTTTCCCATATGTTGTTTTCAAATAAGTATGATTTATCACTATTTTTTCACATGAATAATAGATAATAAATGAGGTAAAAATAAAGAAAATATCTCTTTCCCAAAATTGATGAGAGACTTGATCTTCATAAGGTGTAATGGTGGTTCTCTAAGATATAATTTCACTTTGGGTATCATTATGTTAGTATTAGAGATTTTTAGGTTCCCAAGACTACTTTTCAATGAAATTATGACCACTTTGAATACTTGGTCCAACCATTTGGGTTAAAAAATGGTCTAGCGGTCTTCATGTATCTTTTAAAGCATGTGTTCAACCAATACCATGACTCCATTATTTTTATCTTTTTTGATGATATCCTGGACTACATCTGGACCAAGTAAGATAATGTATAACACTTAAAGGATGGTATAGGAAGACTTATAGATAACCATTTTTATGATAATATCTCTAAGTGTACATTCATGATCTAGGAGGTAATGCTTTTGGGCCATGAGATCTCAGAATTTTGGGTTTTAGTGGTCCTAGAAATAGTTGAAGTAGTGATGTCATGGTAGCAACCGATGAATGTTTTTGAGATCATTACCTTTTTGGGATAGGCATGTTATATAGGTGGTTTTTATGGGATTTATCTGGGAATTCATTTCCCATAACAACATATACCTAGAATGGGTGAATGATTGAATGGTGCCCAAAATTTCAAACATTCTTTGTGGGGATCAAGCGGCTGTTGATCACTTCCCCTATTTAGATCTCTCCAAAATATGGAATGGGATATGTTGTATGTTTTTTGTGATTCCGGTACAAGACATGGGTGTATGTTGATGTAGGATGACCATGTGGTGTTAAGTGGTTTTGAAAATTCTAACCACATAAAAGTAATTATCCAACCCAAGTCCTAGAATTGGATATAGTGATTCATTCCTTGGAGATATTGTGTAACAATATTTTCTGGGAGGATTTTTTTGTTTACACAGATCATAATATTTTTCCCCTATATTTTCTCCCAAAAGGTTTTGAATCAAAGGTTGCAATGGTGGGTTGAGTACCTATAGGGATTTTATTTTGAAATATTCTATACACCAATAAAAGGTAACTTGTTAGAGGATTAAAATATTTAGAAAATATCAGTTAAAGTTATCATGGATTCCAGTTATGGGTCGACTCATATTGGGATTGTTTTCTATATGCATTTAGAAACCGTAGATCATAATGGATGTATGTTCTTGGATAGTTTTAAGTAGACTCCCTCCATTATAGAGATAATTCAGTAAGTGTATCCAAATTATTAGGAGTGATAAAAGTCTAGGAATAATCCTCATAGTGGTATGGTGCTTAGAAAGTGGTATTTGTATTAGTAGGGAGTTTTTTTCAAGGGTCGCTCAGTGGTGTTGTCATATTTATGGTAAGTGGTGATATAGGATACAAATTATCCCCAGATGTCCATTCATCCTGGTAGAATCAAAAAAATTTATGATGTGAGGTGTTAGTTCTAGTGGTCATGTATGAGGCAAGATATATTTAACTTTGTATCATGGTGATATTCTTGTCAACAGGTTAAATCTATGCACAAGAGACCCTCGGGCTTGCATCAGCCACTCCCCTTTCCTACCTGAATGTGGGATGCAATATCCATATATTTTACCCTTGGGTTCCCTAATACACCATGGGGAAGGAATACAATTGGCGTGGTTATTAAACATTGGATAAATTATACCATTTATTTCCTATTAAGGATTAAACAATCATGGATGAGTTGGGTCGGTTGTATGTTTCAGAGATAGTGAGACATCATGGTTTTACCTCAACTATCATTTTATATAGGGATCCCCATTTTACATATTGGTATTATGAATTTCGTTACAAGTCAATAGGTTTTCAATACAAGTTGAGAACAACATACCATCCTCAAAAAATGGTTAGATGGTGTGAGAAAATAATATTTTGGAATACATTCTCCTAGCACGTGTGCTGGATTTTGAATGCTCATGCGATAACCATTTGGGATTTTTTGAGTTTTCATATAACATTAGCTAAAAATTATTGATTAAAATGGCTCCCATTGAGGCACTTTATGGTCATCCATGTCGATTGCCTTTGTGTTGGATAGAGGTTGGTGAGACACTGTTCATGGGACTGACCCCTATACAATAGATGTCTAATAAGGATAGTTTGATTAGGAAGTGGTTATTACTAGTTCAGAACCATCAAAATTATTATTCTGATTTGTAGCACTGGGATTTTGAGTTCCCAATGGGTGATATACTGCTTCTAAAGGCGACCCTTCTCTTGGGTCACAACCATCATGGTGAGAAGGGGAAGCTGATACTCATCTTAGTATTAAATTTTCAGGTAACATAAGAAATTATTAAGGTGGCATGCCATGTTTATTTACCCTATCAACTGACAAAAATCCATGATGTGTTTCATGTCTCGTAATTTAAAATTATAATGCAGACCCTACTCACATGCTGAAATATGAAGAGTTGGAGCTGGAACCGATTTGTCTATGTTTGAGCGACAAAAGTGGATTTTGGATTCCAATGTGAAAGTGATTCAGGGGAAGTCAATAATGCAACTTATTATTCAATGGAAGCATAGGAATGATGAACATGAGGCATGAGAGAAAAATTATTGTCTGTAAGTGTTGTTTCCACACCTATTATCTGATCATATTTTGGTGTGCCTTTCCGATGGAGGAATGTTTTCATGGGGGAGATTATCAAATATTTGCTTTTGTTTAGAGGTATTTTCTCAATTATATTCATTATTATAATTTTTTCATTTTATTGACCATGAGTTTTTGGAAGAAAATGGCGATTTGATGACCGAAAGAATGTGACTCACAGTAGGCTCACAGTTAGGGGAAACCATGCACTAGCCTAGTGGAATATGTGCACCCTAGACTGTGGCATTGTCCAGGATACACGGTCCAGAATACGTGCATAAGGGATAACCATGTTATTAGGACAATGTATCTATTTGAGGCACACACCTCGGAACATTGTCGTGTTCCCCATCTATGAAAACCATGCTTCCTATTTTCCTTTTGGAAAGTGGTACTGAACTTTTGGTGCACTGTTGGGAAAACTGTGCCTCCAAACTATGTGTCCCTCTAGATCTACAACTTGTTTGAGATTCCATTTTTTCCACCCCAATTTAAACCCCAAATCATGTCAATGAACTCCATTCAACCTCCCCTTCCCTAGGTGCACATCCCCCTCCTCCCACTCTCCCTTGGGGTCTATTTATTGGGTGATTTGTCATTGGATCTTCACGAAGTCAAAGAGTATGATCCTCATTTTCCCATTTATTCCTTACTATTGGGCCTATTTTATATATTTTAATTATATATCCCTTCTATAATGTATTTATTGACCTAATGTTGGTTCAACCTTGTTTGTTTGGGTTATATATTGATGTTTATGGTGGGATCATTCCTTTATTGAGTCTCTATTTCGTGGGATTGTAGTTTCCAACACATTTCAAGAATTTTCCATAGAAGAGGTAGCTGGTTCCACGAATAAACATTGTTTGATGTTTTTGGAATGTTATTTTTATTTTTTCTAAATTACTTCTGTGATTTTTTGGGTGGAGAAAACCAGGTTTTATAACGGTTTTGTTGTCCATAATGGTTAAATGATAATTTTAATGTTTGTATTGATTTTTCGCATGTCCATTTCTATAGTTGGATGTGTGTATGTACAAGATGTGGTTCATGTGAATTTGGAAATGGAATTGAGATGAATGTAATTGAAGGTATCTAGGTAGGAAGAAAAGGACAAGCTTATTTGGGTATTTTAAAGGTACAAAGCCCATTATCCCTAACAGGATTATGTAGAAAAACTAACTAATAATATATGTTATTTGGATTGGAGACTTGAGCAGGGTTGTTGCGTCTAGAAGATTGGTTGACCACTAAGAGGATGAGGATCCATGAAACCTGCTAACCATAGACCCTTAGGAATTTCCTGTGTTTCCCATGTTATGATTACATTTCAAATTTTATTATCACTTACTTCCTTTCTAATTTCAATTTTTTTTTGAAATTATATATTTCTTTTCCCTAAAACTAGATTGTTAATTTTTCATCTAGTTTTATGGAATGGAATCACTTTTGGTGGTAACCCACTAGGAATTGGCTCACACCCTACATACACCATCAGGTGTATGTAGACTTAATTTTTGTTTTACCTATGTAAATAAAAGTAATTCGGTGGTGGTGACGATGGATCCGATGGATAGTGGTTTCTGTTTAGGTAGGTGTTTGTGGTGGTGGCATGTTATTACCTTCCTATTTTATGGAGACATGTGGTCTAGTTTGTCCCCTTCCAATAGTGTTTTTTTGTGGTTTGTTAAGAATGTAAATACTTTAACTCTAGTTTATTACCCTTCGGGTTATGATAATTGTTTCGACGTGATGTATTGTTTTTATGGTTTGTTTATGGTTGAATCTCATGATCAAAATCATTTCCAATTGTGATGTTTGATGAAAAATAAATAGTTTATAGCCCATGGTGTTTTGGAATATGTTGGTAACAAATACCTCAAGTTATCCTATTTATATGTTTTGGTTGTGATTGGGTTTGTTGAGAAATCCATATGATCGTGAATGAGAATGGTGGGCATTTTCCAAAGACAGGTTTTTAAGGTGGTGATGTTTCCCAGTGTTTTCCAAATTTTTGGGCCTCAAATTTAGGAGTTCAATGTTTAAAAAAGAATGATTTATTCATAAGAGTGAATGGAATGAATAATGGTGAAGAAAATAGGAAATATATGAGAACCACATACCATAATTCGAGGGCTACATACCATGTTTCAGGAATGGTACACGGAGCGTTGGGAACGTTACACGGGAGCGATTCATGAAACCAAAAACGATGGTGGAAATAGTTTTTGGTGGAAGGCAATGCGGTACGTGGATGGAATGATGATTGGAGGAAGAGATAGGCCATGTAGGAATAAAGAAAGTACATGGACCAGATATGAAAATGGTTCACTGGTGACATGCAGTTCGCCACAAAAGAAGGATCGGTAAGCCGTGAAGGCTATATCAAATCAAAAATTTGGTAAATCTCTATTCAGTGGATTAAGCGGGTATCTTTGACTATATAAGAATCGATAATACCATCTATTAAGAGAGAGATCGAATACCATTATAAAATATTTTTAATCCTGGATTATGGAAAAGTTTGAAGGTGGTTCATGAGGGATAATCCCAAGAAGGCTAAAGTGGTTCGCATGGAAGAAACTCCACCAAACGATTTAAAAAGGAAGGTAGATCCCCATAAGACTCAGTATGGGAAGGTGGAATCTTTGATATGTGAGAGAGTGAATTTCATAATCGGTGTGCGGAGGGAAATCCATGTTAAGTGGAAGGGAAGGCAGTCCATGAATAGAGAACAGTTCGCGGACATAAGGTGATTCGCAGTAAGGGTTCGTGGAATTGGTATGTGGATGTGGTATGCGATAGCGAAGGTGGAGGCAGTCTGTAGATAGGGGAGGTTCACAGAAGTGGAAGTAGTATGTAGAGTAGGAAGTTCGCTTACCAAACTCGGTATTCAGTACAAGGGAGAGGAAGGTGTGTCACAATTTGAACAAAGAGTCTTGAAAAAGATTCAAATAAGTTTGTGAAAGTATTTTTCAGTACCTAGAAGTACCCAAGAAGGTGAATTTATTATGTGGGTGAAAAAGGAACTTCAATAGAGAATCTACCAATAATTGAGGATGCAAGAATTCATGAAAATGAAGGGACCTACATGTCCATAAAGTGTGTTTGACCTAAAAGTCGATAAACTATGTGTGGATTCCTTCCCTAGAGAAGTGAGCGAATGAAGAGGAAGACGATGGCCCTTTCCACCGGTAGTGAGCCAGAGAAAGAGACATATAGAGTGACCCTTGGGAATAGAGTGAGCATGCCCTAAACATTGTAATGGTAGTGAGCCTGGGCATATAAGATATAGCTCTAACTTTGTACTCATTATTTCCATTGAGCCTTAGTGAATTTATTACATTGGAACATTGTTGTTGTATGCTCCATAAACATAGCCTAGTGACGGTGAACCATGTAAAAATCATTGTGTCCTATTCATGATTTCATATCTGTTCATGTATTGCTATAGGAGGAAGATAGAATTGTGTTTTTTCTAACAGTGAAATAATATCTGAATGGGAGAATGTTTTAATCTACCATTTCATGATTCTACCCCTCCCCCCCCCCCCACTTAGGGTATTTGACCAAGTGGATCTAACAATTAGAATCAGAGGCACTACAGGAAAACAGACTATTTGCGACGGGATCCCGTCGGAAAAGACCTTTTGCGATGGGGCGCCGTCACAAATCGCCCATTGCCGAAAACTGCATCGCAAATAGGTGTTTTTGCGGCGGTCACATCGCAAAAGTAGTATTTGCGACTGTATTTTTCCCCCATCACAAATTGGTTTTCGTTTATATATAAAAAAGTTATTTTGGATGGGTTGTCGCAGATATATTAGTTGCGATGGGTTTCTGACCCTTTGCAAATTGGAAATTTAAAAAATATTTGCGACGGACCATCGCAGAAATAGTTTTTATGACGGGTATTCTTCCCGTTGCAAATGGGATAGTAAAAACTTTTTTTACGACGGGACACCCCGTCACAAATAATCCCGTCCCAAATATTAAAAAAAATAAAAAAAATAATTAATACAAATCGTATAATTTTATATAAAAATAAAAATAATATTAATAATATAAAAAAATTCTATTATTATAATAAAAATAAAAATATATATATAATATAATTATGAAATTTTAATATAAAATTATAATAATATGAATATAAATAATATAATATTATATAATAATACTAATATTAGTAATATAAAATATAACTATAATATTATTATTATTAAATTATATATATAATAATAATAGTAATATTAATAATATAAAGAAATTATATTATTATAATATTAATAATAAAAAATATATATAATATAATTATGAAATATTAATATCAAAAAATAATAATAATATGAATATAAATAATATAATATTATATAATAATAATACTAATATTAATAATATAAAAAATCAATATAATAATATTAATATTAAAATAAACATACATATTTATGAAAAAATAATATTAATAATATTAATATTAATAAAATTATAAAATTATAAACTTCTCAATATTAAAAATAAATAGAAAATATTAAAATTAATATTACTAAAATAAACAGACATTAAAAATAATACTAATAAGTAATAAAATATTAAAAAAAATAAAAACAAATTAAATCCTGCAATATTTGTACCAATATGAAAGAGGAATTGTAAATAGTTAATATGACAATAAAATACAAACTCAAATGTTTCCTACATGTAAAAAAATCACTAGGGGGTGGATAATCTAGAGGACCTAGAGGAGGTGGTGGTGGAAACTCCATACCTAAACTATGAGTTAAACGACACATATACTCCATCTGCTCCTGATGTTGCTCCTCATATTGACGCCTCTCCTTATCCTACTGCTGACACATCTACTCCAGCCATTGACACATCTCCTCATCGTGTTGCTGACGCATCTGCTCCTGCCCCTGACGCAAATCCTCTATAAGCTGACTTTGAGAACGCAGCTGCTCCTGATACTGTGATGCAGTAGATGATGTCTCTCCACGAGCTCCTCTCGAGCCGAACGCCGACATCGCAGCAGTACCATAATAAGCTGCAGGAGTCAAATGAGAGATGATACCAACTACTCGACCCTTTTCGAAGTCATACTGGGTTGACTGCATCCATGTCGTCTCATCAAAATGGTGGGCACTAGTCTGATCACCTGTCTCATCTTGACTCACAGCCTGTGTCTGAGTGGTCGCGACCTCATATGACTCCTTAAGTTTCAAAATGGTGGGCACTAGTCTGATCACCTGACCCCAATCTGATGCTGGTGGTCATCTCTAATCTCTTCAGTAGCCGGATCAGTGTACATCCTCCAACAAACGACATATGTCGTATTACCGGGCTACTCGGCTTCCTATATGAATATAAAATAAATTGTTTATATTTGAAGTTGTATAAAATATTAAAAAAAGTACTTACCAGACACTCTCTATGCGCATTGAATGTACAACTACCAGCTCAATGCGTCACCTCCTGTCTCCCCCGATTCTGTTGACCCAATGTAGATCTCCTCTGAAACCCACCACCCAACCAGTGTGTACATAATCCATCCCAAATGTGAGATGAAATGTACTCTGGTCAGTGGGCTCTATAGAACTCATCAAATTCTGTCACTCTTGCTTTCCTCACAGCCGCCTTTCTCAAATTATGCAAAAACTGACGGAAACAGTCACGCATAGACACCACCCATGCCGTGTGGATACTGGCATGCATGCTCTCGTCGATGGGATACCATAAAACCTAATATAAAGCTATTAATTAATTAAATTTAAAAATATATAATATTTAATTACATACTAGCCAATTATCGAACATGGCAGCCTTCACTTCAGCGGGAATCTGATCCCATGTGAGCCAGGGCTGAGAAAAATAATTACGCAAGATAGCGCTCCCCTTTCCAATAGCTATATGCGTAAAATTGTGGAAAAAGAAGAAATAATCATACAATTAGAATATAAATAAATTATAATGAAAGATAACTAAAATACACTGGTTACCATACCACCGCATGTGCACATCGAATCGAAGAGGTGGACGTCGCTCCGGGATATGATCTGGAATCATCAGTCTGGAAAGACCATGCCCCCTCCGAGTGCTCCCTGTAGTGCCAATAGACTAAGGTTCAGATGACTCAAGAACCTCATCATCCATAGGTGATCAGCCTCCAGCAACAGACGATACGTTTCTGAGTCCATCTGAACCATGAAATGATTGTTATTAGCAAACAGTTGAAAATAACTATTATGTATAGATATATATTTGTTATGATTCTAACCAGCATTTTACTATGTCAATGTTCATCTTCATCATCTTCTTCATATTTGTCAATGTCAATGTCTTCATCTTCCTCGTCAACATCCTCAATTTCCATATTAGTTTTACTTTCATCATCTCTTGTCATTTCAAATGTAGTTGTAACATCATTGAAAAAATCATCACCATCGACCCTTAACTGTGGGGTGTCATCCTCGATATTCATGTCTCTTTGTGAAAAAGATGTGTTTTGAGGAGTGTTCTGAAAAATTTCATTTCCTTGAACTTTAGTGGAACCACATTCAGTTTGAGTAAACTGATTTTCTCGAGATTTACCTTTTTTTATACTCCACCAATCATCTAACTCTTTTGCAGTAGCACGGTATTTTTCATAATAAATTTGATGTGCCTGATGAGCCAATAAAAATGGTTCATTTACTGTAAGATGACTTTTATGTTTAATATCAACAATTCCATGAGTTGGATGAATATTCAAGCCTCTCTCAGTATCCATCCATTGACATTTAAACATTGTTACATAATTCTGTCCCAAATAACACCGTTCAATAATTTCTTCAAGCATGCCCTAAAAGTCAACTTCAATATCTCTATGATGTGATCCCATCAAAAAAACACCACTATTAATAGTTTTCTTTGATTCCCCATATGCACGTGTATGAAAGTGATAACCATTCACCAGATATGCATTATAAGATTTAACCATTTCGGATGGTGGGGTACTCAATATACGCAATCGACTATCAATGTTATCAACATGTACAGATACCTGAAAATTTGTAAAACATTTATCACTATTACAAGTAATAAATTGATTTTATATGTAAAACCGAAAAATAATGTACGTTACCAGTTATTGAAACCAGTAGGAAAATCTTTTTTTCCGATGTTCTTCTAAGCCAACTGCTATAATTTGTGGAAATTGTTTCTTGATATGATCATCATATAACCTACAAATACAATATGTTTAATTTACTATAACAAAATATATAGAATATGGGATAGGAGTACTCGCTGTACAATTGGTGACATTTCTTCACATTTGAGTAGAACATATGTATGATCACTATGATGTTCATCATTTGAAATACATCTATCATGAACTCCACCAAAGCTAAGTTTGGTCTGATTGACAACTGATAATTGATTTTTCATATCATCATCAACTTTCCCCTGGTTCCAGCCCATGCGGTGAAATTTTGAGGGATGGTCAGATTCAAAATAATGAGAGTAGAATAAAGAAATTTCCTCTTGCAAGTAAGCTTCACCAATTGAGACTTCAACTGATGCATTGTTACGTGATGTTTTCTTCTATTTTTGCATGCATCTATCAAATGGGTACATCCATCAAAACTGAACTAGACCTCCACATTTTGCTTCATCTGGTAAATGTAATATCAAATGTTTCATTGATTCAAAGAAATCCAATGGAAAGATTTTTTCCAGTTTTCATATAATTACAACATCTTCTTCCTGTTTTCTTTGTGTATCGTAGTCTGTTGTCGCCGCACACATGGCTCGGAAAAAATATGATATATCTGTTATCGAATCCCAAATATTAGAATTCAACAAACCTCTTAATAAAATAGGCATAAGTCTTTCCATTTTAACATTATATTCATGACTTATTAATCCAATAATATGACCATTTTTAACACATCTGCCCATGTTAAAAGAATAGCCATCTGGAAGTCTCAAATATGCAATCCACTGACAAAATAATAAGAGAATCTCTTTGGTCAGTGTATAAGTTGATTTTGGATTCATTAATCTCTGTGATCTGACATTTTCAAACAATTCAAGCTCTATCCGCCTGCAAATTTGGGCAAGATCTAATCGAGCCTTTACATTATCTTTGGTTTTACCCGGTGTATCCAAAACTCTATGAAATAAATTATCAAAATAGTTCTTCTCAATATGCATGACATCCATCATGTGTTGGACCAAAAAATCAGACCAATATGGAAGATTCCAAAAAATTCTTCAGTTTTTCCTATTGTGTTCTTTCCCAAAGGCATGAATTTTCTGTTGGTTTGTTGTTGGTCCAAAAGTGATGGAAGGTAATGAAAATAAAACTGATTGTAACTCTGCACCTGAGATAATTTTTAATGGTTCAACTCTTTCAATTATTCTTTTTCTGAAATGATATTTATTCCTCCGAAAAGGATGATCGATTGGAAGAAATCTGCGATACAGTAAAAATAGCGAGGTTTTTTCCCATTCACGAGCATAAATGCTTTGTTGTCTCCCATACAGTAAGGACATGATTTTGGACCATGTGTACTCCATCCATATAACATGCCATATGATGGTAAGTCACTAATTGTCCACATCAAAGCGGATTTCATTAAAAAATTCTGTTTCGCAGCAGCATCATATGTACCAACACCATGACTCCACAATAAATTTTACTCATCAATCAATGGTTTCAAATAAACATAAATATTCTTCTTCAGATGTCCTGGGATTAATAATGTCAAAAGGATATAAGGCTCTTTCATGAAAATCCATGGAGATAAATTGTACGGAGTTATAAAGACAGGCCAATAGGAATACTGACTACCAAAAGATCCAAATGGATAAAAACTGTCAGTAGAAAGACCCAATCACATGTTCTGGGATTCTAAGGCAAAAGACGGATTCACATGATCAAAATGTTCCCATGAATCACCATCATTTGGATGAATCAAGATTTTACCATTTGAAATATTGGTTTTGGGCCATGACATCATTATCGTTGTGTTCTGAGACATAAATAAACGCAGCAACCTGGGTGTAAGCGGTAAATATCTCAACTGTTTTACAGGAATCAATCCAGACTTCCCTGATTGAGCTTCTTTATACATCGATTTTCCACATGTGGGACAACTATCCAATGACTCATTTTCACTAGAATATAAGATGAAATCGTTTGAACATGCATGGATATTTTGATAACTAAGGCCCATATTACACACCAGTCTCTTTCTCTAATAATAATTAGCAGGAAGCACATTTCTTTCAGGTAACAGTGCTTTAACCAAAGAAAATATCTGATCAAAACAGTTATTTGAAATTCCTTTATCTGATTTAATAGCCATAAATTTTGCAACTGCTTCTAATTTGCTTATCTTGCAACCAGGATATAATGCATCCTCATCAGACTTGAACAAATCAACAAATTCAGATGGTGCCAAACTCGAGAGGTAAATCAACACCATCCTCAATTTCAGTTTTTTGAATGGATGACCCTGCAACATCATGTACTAAATTATAAAACCGCGATGGATCCAAAATAAAATTATTAGTATATTCTCTGGAACTGCATTCACTGTGTTGATACCAAAAAATATAATCTGATTGAAAACCATGACGAAGAGATGTTCCCCAACAATTTCAAATGTATCAAATGTTCTCAGAGCACATTTTTTACAAGGACACTTAATAGTCCATTCTGAAACAAATTCCGAGTTTGATGATAAAAATGATAAGAAAGATTCAACACCATCATCATATACTGGATTTAAACTAGAACCGTTTGGATTTCTGCTCTGATTTATCCAAGCGCGATCATCTAATAATTATTGATGTCGATTTCCTTGTTCCATATTCATATATATGTTTCTAAAAAATTTAAAACCATTACTGTTGTTAAATAATTTGATATAAGAAAAATAAAATCATAAAAAGAGAAGATACATAATTACAGTTATTTTTTAGTAATTTCCAATAATTATAGGCGACACAGTTAGTTTGTAATCATCCCCAATAATTATTATTAATTTATAAATACTTAGAAATACTTTTCAAAATGAAATATGCTTCAATAATGAAAACAAATTTGTAATCATCGTTGTGGAGATTATATTACTAATTATTCTTATTTGTTTCCAGTGGATTGGTGACAACTCTTTTGCCTGATGACTCATATTCTTGTAAGGAGATGAGTCGTCAAGGAAAAGAGCCTCTTTTGTCCAATGGCTCATCTCTTTTTAACTTTCTCCCGACTAAAATCTGTATGAAAAAATTGCTCTGACATACGTTAGAGCACATTTTTCATACTGATTTTAGTGGGATAAAGTAGCAAAGATATGATACGTTGAAAAAAAGGTAGCCGCCAATCCATTGGAAATTGTGCCAATTTATAACCATGTACTCTAATTTATTTGAATTTTGATTAATCATTACTAATTATTATTAATTATTACAAATCTGAATATTCCAACAGATTTTTCTCTATTCATAACCTGTTCAAAACTTAAAGGGTCATCAATTTTCAGGTCATGCCCAATAAAAAGTTTGTGTCAGCCATGTCCAATGTAAACTCTATAATTGTCCTTACATGGTTGATCACCTCGCAAGTAGTGTTGCAATAGGACGACAAAAGTAATGTCGTTCTCGTCTTTAAGTATCATTTTGCATGACCCTTTACATAGATCATTCTTCCTTGAAAAATTAAGAGAAATTCAGTATCTTTCCCTTAATTTTTCAAGAAATAATGGACTATGTAAAAATCTAGGTGATATGATTCTTATATATGAGAAAGACATGACTTGGGTTTTCCTATAACAACGCTACTTATGAGGTGACCGACCAAGAAAGAAAAATTATAGAGTTTACATTGGACACAGTTGACGCAAACTTTTTATTAGGCATGACCTGAAAATTGGCGACCCTTTAAGATTTTAACATGTTAAGAATAGAGCAAAACTTGTTGAAAATATTGATAATTGTAATATTATATATATATATTTTATAATTTTAATAATATTAATATTTTTTTATAAATATTAAACATATAATAACAAAATAATTATATTATTATTATTATTTAATTATTAATATTAGAGTAATATAATATTTTATATTATGTTACTATTAATGTTACTATTTATATTACTAATTATATTACTAATTATGTTACTGTTTCGGTGCGGATGTGCGTCGGGTTACGCTGTTCCGCCAGGACGCGTTCGCGCGTGCACCCGTCAACCCGAGGGGATGGGCGCGCGGCTTGTGGTCCCGCAGTCCCGCTTTCCAAGGGCGGGCGGCATTCGTCCCTTATTCAGGGGCGTCTTCTCCTTGATCGAAACCGGGATGATGGGATGTCGGCTCCTCCTTCCTTGGACGTCTCCTCGGAACTCGTCGCCTAATCCGGGTCTCCCTCATAGACTTAAGAATGTTTGTGAATCTCGTTCCCGGCGCCATATCTTCATGGACACCGGTTAATTACGCTGCTTCCGCCCGGACGCTCCAAGGAGTCTGGTCGGGGCAGCAACCTGCGGTGAGAAGGCCGGGTGGCTCTGGGTGCTGGGGGCGTGTCGTAACCCTGCGGCTCTGCACGTCTGTCTTCCGTCCCTAATAGGGCTTCTCGAAGGCATGATGGCATGAGGCATCCCGTACTGGGTGCGGGGAACTGTGTCACCTGAGGTTTTCCTCAGCTTCCCATGTTTAACACGGGGTATGCCGCGAGTTTAACGTCTAGCGGGGACAACATCGGACCGATCAACACGAAAAGTGGATCAGATGACAGAACCCCTTGCGGGGAACCTCCGACGCTGGGGCCAGCACATGGGCGGCTTCCCAAGTAACGTGGAGTGGAGTGAAGTGGCATGACCCCACCGGGATGTGGCGGCCCGGGTAAGGATCAGGATGGATGATGGAGTGAAGAGCTTGGACCCCGTAGGGGCTTCCTACGTACCGCGCGTTAGCACGGATCAAAGTCAACGTAGTTCGGGTATACAGTTTAACGTCATGCTGGACGTTGGCAAGCCGACTCACGAAGAGGTCGAGGCCGCCGGGCGGAGGATTGAACCGAACCACCTCGCACAGAGGGGGATGGAACGGCCGGGTGGATCACAGTTTCACGTCATGCTGGACGATAAAAGGAGAAATGAAAAAAGGGGGGCTGTGGGGAGGCACCGTGGAGATACACACGGGCAGTCTCCCACAGGGGCGGATTCATAGGTGAATCGACGCAAGCGTGAACCCTGGAGGGGTCCACTGATGGACGAACCGACGTAAATACGACCGGGACGACCAGGTGGCGGGCTTGGACCTCAAGAAGGCTTCCTACTTACCCTGTTTAGAAGACAGGGATCAAAGTCCACGTAGTTCATTCTGTCAGGACTTACGCACTTGAGGCAGCCCGGATGCGGCAAAACTCAGTTGGAAGGGACTTGGACCGAAAGCAGAAGACACCTCGATCCCAGTCACACCCTCTACTGGCTTCGGCAGTGGGGAGGCGCAATGGAGATACACATGTGCAGCCTCCCACGAGAAACTAGGGGTTTGTAATACCCTGCCCCCGTAGGGAAAAGCCGCTCCCATTAAATCGTCCCAAAAGAGGGACAATCCCGACATCCCTGCAGAGACGAGCGGGTGGGGGCCACATCCAAACCGGGGGAGACCCTGCATGCGAGGCACGTGATCGAATGATGCGTACGGTTTAGCGTCTTGCCAGACGAAGTACAGTTTAACGTCGTGTGTTGAGGACGAAGAGGACGGTTTAACGTCTTGCCGGACGAAGTACAGTTTAACGTCGTGTGTTGAGGACGAAACACTTGGCAGTTTAACGTCTTGCAGAGCGGACGATGGGGGCTAGGCAGTTTAGCGTCGTGCAGCTTGGACGTAGTACAGTTTAATGTCATGTTGGACGGATGTGCAGTTTAACGTCATGCGGGACGATTGCGCAGTTTAACGTCATGCTGGACATACGTGCAGTTTAACGTCATGCGGGACGATTGCGCAGTTTAACGTCATGCTGGACATTGGTCCGTGTCACTTCACGCAAGCCTGGAGGGCCGCACGGAAAGACAACGCACGGTGCGGGCACCCAGGATCAGGATCATCGGGCGCCACGCAGGCGGGTACCCTCAGGGGGTCAAGGGAGGCGACCCTGGCGGATTGCGCGCAAAAGAGGAGCTTTGCGCGCAAAACCGCGGGTTGGCGCGCAAAATGGCGGGCTGGCGGGCAATTGGGCCAGCGCTTCGCGCGCGGATGATTGAGATTGCGCGCACCGGGCTTCGGGTAGCGCGCGGGGGCAACGGCTCATTCTCTAACGAATGGCCACTTTGAAAATGGGGGGTGCGCGCAATCGGGTCGGATTGTGCGCACCCGGGGGCAATTGCGCGCAAGAGGCTTCTTTTGCGCGCAAAGGCCTTCGGGTTGAAATTTATTCAAAGGAAAGGAGCCAAGGGGATTGCGCGCGAAGGCGAACCCCAAGGCTCTATTGCGCGAAAGAAAGGAGGTTACCTGAAGATCGGCATTGCGCGCGGAAGGGGTTGGATTGCGCGAACGAGCGACGCTTCGGATTCTGGCAACCTTCAAAACGTCGGGGGTCGCCTTATATTTATAGGCAACCCCGGGCGCGGAATCCGGTCTCGGGCGCGCAATTCGCTTCGCGGGCGCGGAATCAGGACCCAGCGCGCAAAGGCGCCGCGCAGGCCGCGGGCGCGCAAAATAGCGCGCCGGCCCAGCGCATTGCGCGCATCCCGGGAGGATTGCGCGCCGCAACTCAACTTTGCGCGCGAGCCTCGGAAATTTTTCGCAAGTCCTCCGGGCCCTCCGGAACGTGCCTCTGACTCCAAATATCACTTCGCTTTCCGCATCCGGAGCTTCGTTTGGGAACAACGGACTTTTCCGGCGTCTACAAAAGCCCCCCCTTGGAATCTGATCGGCGAGAGGCCGCAACGATCGGGTTCCGAGGGAGACGCCGGAATGCCGAAATCCTGGGCTGCGCGGGACTTAGGCGCGCAAAAAGGGGCGCCGGGCGCGAAATTCGCCGCTGCGGTCGTGCAAAGCGCGTTCCGCGCAGCGCGGACCCCGGCCTCGCCTATAAATAGGGCCCCTGGGTCCCGCGTTCCGTACTCCGGCCTTCCGCGCGATAAGCTCCAACGCTCTCGTGCGCGAAATTGCCTTTTCCGGCGCGAAATTCGCCCGATCGGCGCGCAAAAACCGTCCGGAATTCACCTGTCTTTGCGCGAAAACCCGGAACTTTGCGCGACATTCTTCCCAATTGCGCGCCGTCCACTTGGATTGCGCGCCAACCTTCAAACATCTCTACCAGCCTCGTCCGATCCCGCACGCTTCATCCCTTAACCCGCACGACTCCCGAAACTTCTGAGATGGCCGCGCACAGAGGAAATGAGGGGGATGTCGCCACTCGCAGGGCTGAGATGGCGACGAACGAGGAGGTTTACGGAGCCAAGGAGATTGTTTCCAACAATCAATCCTTGTTCGACTTACTAATGCCGGCCCAGAAGACATATCCACTGTCGGACAACCCGCCGCTCTGGAACTTCGGCATCCTAGATGAGGTTCCGGTGCCAGGGTTCGAGATTGATGCGCCGCGGACCTGGGTGACCCGGGAGGACGAGCTTCTCCGCTATAACATCACCAACAATGGGCATCCTGCCAGGGAGACCAGACACTTGGATGTCTATGTCCTGAACCCGAGGACGCGAACCATTGATGGGGGTGAGCCTACTGCGGAGAATTCTCCAGCCCTCTACTCGAGCATATATCGCCAGAGCGTCACGGACGACACCAAGGGCTGGCTGAAGGACTGGGACTTGCGGTCTGGGGGCAACTTCACCAGTGAGTGGGCCTGGGCGTTCTGGGTACGCCACACTTGCGATCACTTCGCAGAGGAGCTGCGGTACATCGTCCTGTTCGAGGCGGTGTGGACGTCGCAGTTCCATTTCTACCAGCAGTCCGAGCTCGGGCCGGAGCTGTTCACCCGATGGTCTCCGGATACCAACACCTTCCATCTTCACCATGGGGAGGTCGGCATCGGTCTTTGGGACATCCACTGCATCGGAGGTATACCGCTGGAGGGCTACCAATACGATGAGTTCCTGCCACCGAAGAACACCTGGGAGGACAGGTCACGGACTCCCATCCTGACCTGGCATCTGCTTGACCTGGCTACGCAGCGGCTCGGGATCAAAGACTTCCAGAAGGACATAGCCTACAAGGAATGGTTCGGCCAGTTCTTGGAGCATGACCCGGCGGTCAAGATGCCAGGCAGGGGGAAGCGGTGCCCGACCGCACCTCAGAGGAGCCGGAACGGGTCGTACTGGCGGGTCCTGGAGACGGGTGACTACCGCTCATGGGGGTACCGCGTCATCGAGGCCCGGGACCCAAATGTCCGGTACGCGGAGTTCCTGGCCGCCTTTCTGAGTGGTTGGCTCCTGCCAGTGCGGGACGCGAGAATGGGCGTTCGCCCGGCGACACTGGCGATGGCAGGCGCTATGGCCGCCAACAAGAGATACAACCTCGGGGTCCCAGTGCTGGCGAGGATGTATGCCATCCTGGGACGCATCTCACGAGGGGGGTCGCCACGAAGGATCTGTGGGCCCTTTCAGTTCTTCCACTGCTGGGTGGCTGCTCACCTCGGTGGGTACACGTTTCCGAACGCCATCATTCCTCCGGGCAACGACCTGCGACCCTCCCTGCTGAACATCGCGGGGGTCGCTCCGATGACCCTAAGTGAGGAGGGCGTGCGGATCCGGATTGGCAATCATGCCAACTTCAACTTCAGTCCGTTCCCCACTCCCGTCGGCCAGATGATCGACAATGGGCAGGGTCCGCTAGAGCAGCACGAATACTTCCTGAACATGCGGGGCGGGGTGCTCGTGGCTCGGATCGACGGGAAGGTGATCTGCGAGCCTTACGTGCCGACCCGGTTCGCCAGGCAGTTCGGGTGCCTTCAACGGATGCCGAAGTGGGTATTCACTGCTATCCGGGAGGAGACGAACCCTAGCGTCCTTCGCCAGATGTGGCTGATGTTTGCCGCTTTCGGCTCCGGCGACGTCATCACTCTCCCTCCTACCGGAGTTGACGGAGGCTTGGCAACCGAGTACGCCGAACACTGGGCCATCGCGTACCCCGAGGGGCTTTTGCGGAAGCTAGTTCGGCGGCTCGAGGTTACCCGTGCGGAGACCGGGCGTCAAGGAAGGAGGCGAGGCGCCGCCACACGGGGGAGAACGGAAGCGCGCCAAGCAGCGGAGCCGGCGCGAGCAGGGGCTTCGGCGGCGGGCACATCGCGAGCTGCCGCCACGACCTCAGCGCCCAGAGAGGGGGCACGTGCGGTGGTCGACGAGCGGCCCGGGAAGCAGGTGATACGTCTGCTCGAACCTTCCCATGATGCGGTCTTCCCGGCGCTGTGGTCGGCCTAGATGACTCTGCGGCAGTCACTGGGGACCGACGCCATCTGGCGAAAGATACTCAGAGAAGGAATCTATCTGCCAGAGGTCAGGCGCCTCCAGATTGCCGACAGAGTGGACTTCAACCGGCAGTATGCGTATCTGACGGCCATGGACGAGTACGCGCGCCAACGTGGTCAGCGCACGGAGCCATCCCTTCTGGTGAAGGTGATGCTCGGTCTCGAGCCCGCTCCAGAACAGATGCCGCCGGAAGAAGACGACAGTAGCGACTCCGAGGAGGAGGAGGAGATGGGGGAGGATGAAGGCTCCGAGGGAAGGTCCCATCGGGGGAGCCCGCGGGAGAGCGGCGAGGTGGCCGGCTCTGACAATGTTGATGTCACTGAGCTCCTCGAGGTCCGCTTCTATCCCTACTCAACCTGCTTCATCCATTCTCTTATGCAGCTACTAACCCATTTCTCCATCCTTCTCAGGAGCACACTGATGTTGGTCAGGCGTCCTCAGCGGGAGTAGGAGAGGCGCCAGCAGGACAAGGCGGGGGCCAGGCACCCATTATCGAACTGACAAGCGCTAAGGGGTCCCCTGATGCAACTGTTCCTGCGGCGACCGGGATAGCGGAAGATGACGCTCCGAACTCCCGTAAGTCTCCCTACTTTACTGCTGGTGCTTGCCGTTGACGATCCGTGACTAACCATGGCATGCCCTGCGCAGTGATCTCAACACTGGAGGCTCATCGGGTTGCCGAACCTGGGCCATCCACGAGTGGACCGGTGGCAGACATGCCGCCTGCTCCGGAACAGACTTCCCAAACCGAGCCAGCCCCACCAACTGCTGATCAAGGGGCTGCGGACGTCGGCGGTGCTGCCATCGGAGAGAGGTTGGGGGCTGACGAGGGTGTCAGCGCCGCTGGGGAGAGAGAAGAAGGTCGCCCGGATGTTGGGGAACCTATCCCTCGTGAGGACCTCCCAGGGGCGGACCCTGCAGCAGACCTGCTGGCTGCCTTCCCTGCCTACCGGCCTGCCGATCCTGAGGAGATGGACGACTCGGATGCGGAGGCGGTCGAGGAGAGCCGGATAATGCGCCGCAGGGGGTGGAAGTGCATCCAGCGCTTCCTCAAGCGAGACCCATCGGAGTGGCTGGGGCGCATGGGATCACTTCAAACCTGGCTGCGCTTCCTGTGTGCCGGGGGAGCTGATGCTCAACGCCTCCATCTGACGGTTCGTGATTTCATGGCTGAAAAGATGCGCCAGAGCCGCCGGCGTGCCGACGTCACACAAAGCCGGGACATGTCGGAGAGCACGCGGGCGCTCCTCGCGGCGGAGCAGGAAGTCCGGCGCCTCGAAGGGCAGGCGGCAGAGAAGGAGGCCTTCGTCGCAACGTGTACCGAGCTTGTGGAGCAACTAGCAGCCCAGCTGGTTGACGCCCAGGTACAGCTGACGGAGGCGGGCCAACAGATGGTCACAATTCAGGTCGAGCGGGAGCGTGCACAGGCCAGAATCGACGAACTGCGCGCTGCGACCGCCGACGAAGAGAGGGCACGCAGAGAGCGAGAAGCAGCTCTGGAGGCCACCACCCAAAGGGTAGCGGCATTAGAAAGACTCATTCAGCACGCTAATCCCTAAGGGCTTTGTTTTGCCATTCCCAAAACATTTGCTTCCGCTACTTTGATCCATCTGTATGAATCAATATATTTATCTGCATATTTTGGTTTAACATGCTCAACCACAATTCGTTGTCTTGCGGGAGTGTTAACCAAGCATCAGGCATCCATAATTGGGCCTGGGTTTCTGGAAAAAAGAGGGAGGTCATTCCTAGGAAAGGATACCTCAGACCTAATCAATGTATCACCCCCCAACTTGTTCCAACACACGAGCGGGACAATGCTAGGGGCGTTGAGATTTTATCTGAACATAGGGAAATGAGAAAGGGTGAACCGCGTGTCCCGAATCCAGACATCCACAACGGTCGGCCTTCCAGGAAATGCCTAAGACGGTAGGCGGACAGTGGATCGACCATAACAACTGCAATAGACGGGCCGAAAAAGGTCATCATTCATATTGCAGGAGGCGGACCACATGTCATCATGAATACCGCTTTGGGGTTCCTTCAGACACAAGGGTGGAAAATCCAGATCAACATGGCATGCGAAGCGTGGGGCGAAGTGACGGTTTGTTCGGACAGAATCCAACGCTCTCAAAATTGCGCCACCGTGGGGAAAGCGTATTAGGAGGATGCACTAATCTGGCCGTGAATCACCTCAATCCTCAGACAGCACCTCTTTGACGAGGAAACCGTCCCTTCCCACCATTGCAATGGGGCATCCCGAGCTGAATCGGGGAGAATATCACAACTGCACCACTCTACCAGAAGCCAGGCCAGACGGCCGGCGACGAGGAGGGGCGGGACTTAACGATCCCTGAGGCTGGACCCGAGTTGAGATGCCCGGGCGTTCCTACGTACTCCATCAGGCCGGAGATCAAGCCACACGTAGTTCTGAGAGTGCAGTTTAACGTCATGCGGGACGTAGGACCCCATTTGGGGAGATCTTAGTTTAGGGTCTTAGAGATCGGACCATAAGGAGAGATCTTAGTTTAAGGTCTTAGAGCTCGGACCATAAGGAGAGATCTTAGTTTAAGGTCTTAGAGCTCGGACCATAAGGAGAGATCTTAGTTTAAGGTCTTAGAGCTCGGACCATAAGGAGAGATCTTAGTTTAAGGTCTTAGAGCTCGGACCATAAGGAGCTCAAAGCACGCCACATCGTGGTCATATCCCCTGGATATGCGAAGATGCACTGAGGGATAGTGTCAAGAGTGTCGAGGTTTCGCCTGGCCGGAATGGGAGGTGGAAAATGTGAATCATGCGGCCATTCACTCGAGGACTGGAGGCACCGGAGTAACGATATGGGAGTACTGCCGACCGTGGTGGAAAGGCAGCATCAATATCGCACTAACCGTTGGTGGAATGAGGCGGCAAACGAGCATCGACCGCTCAATCGCATGATTCATATCGATTTGCTGCCCGAGGCCATTGGGGGTACCGGCCCGAGTCGATGGGAGAGAACTGAGGCATTGTGTCCGAACCGTTCACGGGGGCTCCACCCAGGGCGTAGACGATGGGTCCGAATGAAAGGGAGCACGAAGCCTGAAAAGTGGAGGAAACCTGACCAAGCAGATCCTGACCCTCCTGGTAATAAACCAGAGTACTCTTGACACCGGTGGACCACTGCAAGGGGTCGAGGGACACGCCTTGAGGGTGACCCGAAGGCGGCGGACTCCCCAGAGAAGGGGGAATCTCTAAGAGGTGGGGGGATGGACCCGAAGTTTCAAACATCCGGGCGTTCCTACGTATCCCATAAGGATGGGAATCAAGCCGCACGTAGTTCTTGAAGCGCGGCGCAACACAATCGGGCACCAGCGCGGGGAAGAGTGCGGGTCTGACCCTCGCACACAGAAGGAGCGGCATTTGATATTTCTTGTTTGTCCTTAGAGATGAATGGTTTTTCTTTGTGCGGCGACATGCCTGTGATTGAGAAATCTCTGGCGTCGCCACAATAATCAAGCCATGAAAGGCATTGATGAATGGCGTGGTCATTAACCAGCGCCCAACATGAGTGTCCCCTGAGGAGGACATCACGATGCAGTGTCGTTTCTCGTCGGGCGGCCAAGACGACCACAGTTTACGGTCGTGTGGTAGGACCAGACAACACAGTTTAAGGTCGTGTGGTTTGGACCATGGAGGAATCCGCTTATCGCGGTACGGCGGACACGGCGGAGGCGGGAACATACCCAGCCCTGCGGTCACGCACGATTCCAGGAGAAGAGTCTTGGGATAGGGGTCTGCGTATGTCCATCACCCGAGGGGCAGAGATGCTATCCTCCAGATATACTGGGCCCAGAACGCAATTGTTCGGGCGACTCCCTCCTCCTTATGGGGACAAGGGTCCAGCTACGCATGGCCCTTAGGGAGGATATCCGCATATACCCTTGGTGCTCAGATCATGGGAGCCTCGAACGACATCATTACCCTGGTTGGTCTGCCTAACGTGTAGAGGTGTACTGGAGGTCAGTATGAAGAGAGTGTCGAGATTCCACTACAACGCATAAAGGCGGAGTGTGATGAGGACTGCGCAATCCAATGTTCAGAGCCTGAAAGAGCCGACATGGCGATCAAGGACGTTGCTGACCATATTCGCAACACAACATCCGATCGCGTGAGCCTAAGACGGGGCAAGCAAACGAGCATCAACCGCTCAATCGCAGGATTCATATCGATTTGCGGCCCAGGACTCGCCGGTAAATCGACCCGGAGCGGTAGGAGAGCACTGAGGCATCGTACCCAAACCGCTAACGAGGATCCCTTTGAGTGAAGGCTCGAACAAGAGGAAGCGCGAGGCCTGACAAGCAACACAGGACTTGTCGGGATTGAATCTGACACTACGAGTCCTAGACCGAAGTACCCAAAACATGTTAACAGATCTCCGGAAAGGGTCGGAGGACTCACCCTGAGAGCAACCAAAAGAGGGCAGATCCCCATGATCAACCAAGAGACGGGGCTGGACCTGAAACATAAGCGTCCAGGCGGTCCTACGTATCCCATAAGGATCGGAATCAAGCCATACGTAGTTCTGGAGAGGCAGTTTAATGTCATGCAGGACGATGAGGGGTGTGAGGTAGTCCCACACACGGGGGAGGCGTACGGCGCGGCCAGTAGACCGACGTGAATGAGGACATAATCCCCCGCTCACGCGATACGCCTCGCACAAAAAGAAGGGGAACTTGGGCCAGAGGCCCAACGCGGGATAGAGATTCCCGGGAAATGGGGCTGGGCCTGAAACATGAATGTCCAGGCGGTCCTACGTATCCCATAAGGATGGGAATCAAGCCATACGTAGTTCTTTGAGAGGCAGTTTAACGTCATGCAGGACGATGAGGGAAAAAGAAGGGGGGAGCAGAAGGCATCCCCAAACGTGGGGGGCGTACAGCGTGGCGAGAAAACCGACGTAAATGAGGACATAATCCCCCGCGCACGCGATACGCCACATACCCAGAGGCAACTGGATCAAGGTCCCGGGATGGGATGGAAATTCCCGAAGGATGGGGCTGGGCCTAAAACATGAATGTTCAGGCGGTCCTACGTATCCCATAAGGATGGGAATCAAGCCGCACATAGTTCTTGAGGGGCAGTTTTACGTCATGCAGGACGAATGCTGAACTGTTTAACGTCTTGTAGCTCGGACGTAGTGCAGTTTAGCGTCATGCAGGACGAAGCACTTGGTAGTTTAACGTCTTGCAGCGCGGACGAATGCTGAACAGTTTAACGTCTTGTAGCCTGGACGAATGCAGTTTAACGTCGTGCAGGACGTGGGCACACTCAGACAAAGTACTGCTTGAGGAACCTAGCGTTGGTGGGAGGAGTGACATGCTCACCATCCATAGTCGCTAGGGAGTACGCGCCATTGGGATAGACCTTGTGGACAACAAAAGGTCCCTCCCACTTGGGCTCCAACTTGGGCGGCTTCCTGCCGGGGATCATCGGCGCTCTTAGGGCTAGCACTAGATCACCCTGCAGGAAGGAGCGGAGGCGAACCTTCTTATTGAAAGCTCGAGCCATTCTGCTTTGATGCCTCTCCAAGTTGTGCAAAGCGCAAAGTCTATTCTCATCCAGTGCTTCCAACTCGACTAGACGGGCTTCAGCAACTCTGTCCGGCGCTTGCTGGTCGTAGACCGCAGTGCGCAAGGACGGAAACTGGATCTCGATGGGCAGGACGGCCTCAGCTCCATACACCAGGGAATAAGGGGTCATCTGGGTGGAATTGCGAGTCGTCGTCCGATAAGCCCAGAGGGCGTTGGGGAGCTTGTCCGGCCAACTCTTCTTGTTCTGACCAACCATCTTTTGCAGAATGTTAGAGAGGGTTTTGTTAAACGCCTCGATCTGTCCATTCGCGTGCGCATGATAGAGAGATGTATGGTTCGAGCGAATGTTATACTTGGCGTACAACTTCTTCAACTCGGCTGCTCGGAAATTGGTTCCGTTATCCGTGAGGATAGCGTGAGGCACTCCAAATCGATAGATGATGTTGGAGGTCACGAAGTCAGCGATCGAACATGATTTGACCTCTCTGAGCGGAATCGCTTCTGCCCATTTGGAGAAGAAGTCCGTGGCGGTCAGAATGAACCGGCACTGGCGAGCTGTCGCCGGCGGGTAAGGTCCCACAACGTCCAGTCCCCAGACTGCAAAGGGCCAGGAATACCTTGTGGTATGGAGAGGCTCCGGCGGCCGATGCACAAAGTTCGCATGAACCTGGCACGCATGGCACCTCCTGGCATACTCGATGCAGTCATGGATCATAGAGGGCCAGAAGTATCCCAACCTCCGAATCTGGTGGGACAGCTTCGGCCCAGTTTGGTGGGCGCCACACGAACCAGCATGAACCTCTTGCATGACTCGTGGGATCTCAACTCCCTGAAGGCAACGGAGGAGAACACCATCAAATCCGCGTTTGTAGAGGATCTGCTCCAGGCCAGGACTGCTCTGGAGGACGAACTGCGATGCGCGGCGTCGAACTCGCTCGCGCTCGGCCCGATCCGATGGAAGAATGGCATGTTGGAGGTACTCAACCAAAGGCGTCCTCCAATCAGGGGCTGATCCGACTGTCATATCTGGGGTACTCGGGGCTCCGGACATAGGGGCAACCGTGGTGAGGTTACTTACCAACGGGCCGCAATCTTCTTCCGGGATAACGGGAGCGATGAGCCTGCGGCGCGTCACGCGGACGATCAGGTTTTCCTGTTCAGGCTCCGCAAGTGACGCAGCGAGGCTGGCCAAAGCATCTGCTCGACCGTTCTGCGACCGGGGAACATGGACAATTTCCGGCCGAGAAGGGAACCGGGCCATCAGAAGGAGGGTGAACTCCAACAATGGCACAAGTTCCGGATTCCTGACAACGTAGTCGCCATTGATCTGCTTAACGACCAGCTCGGAGTCCCCTTTCACGCACAGACGGGGCACGTCGATCTCGAGAGCCAACTCGAGGCCGGTGATGAGGGCATGGTATTCCGCCTCATTGTTGGTACAGCCCTCTGACAACAGGAAAGAGTATGGCAGCACGGCTCGCTCCGGGGTAATGAAGACGATGCCCAAGCCCACTCTGTTGAGCATAGGATTATCGAGTCTTCTACCGGTGGGGCTCCGGGATGCACCGTCAAAGTGCATCTGCCAGCATGGATCGGCTCGATCAACCGAGAGAATGGCCTCATCAGGAAAGCCTAGATCCAGCGGCTGATCCGCGGAGGTCGGGTGAGCGGCCAGAAAGTCTGCCAATGCTTGCCCTTTGATGGCATTCTGAGACACATACCTGATGTCGAACTGCTGGAGAATCACAGCCCACCGCGCTAGACGGCCAGTCAACATAGGCCGGCTCAGGATATATTTCAACGGGTCTACCCGAGAAACCAACTGTACCTCATAGTGCTGCAAGTAGTGCCGTAATTTCTGTACGGAAAATACGAGCGCCAGGCAGCTCTTCTTGATGGGGGAATACCTAACTTCTGCATCGAGGAGCATGCGACTGAGGTAATAGAGGCTATTCTCTGTTCCCTCGTTGTTCTTCTGGGCGAGAAGGGCGCCAAGGGACCATTCCAGGGCGGTCACATAGAGGACCAGCGGCTTTCCGGATACGGGCGGCATCAGGACCGGAGGTTGAAGCAGGTGCTGCTTGATTTCCTCGAAAGCGGTCTGACACTCTTTATCCCATACATAGGTGGCACCTTTCTTCATGAGCCGAGAAAAGGGCTTACACTTGCCGGCCAGATTCGCGATGAATCGGCGTATATAGGCTAAGTGGCCTTGGAACCCTTGCAGTTCCCGGACGGTACCTGGGGGAGGCATCTGGCTAATCGCCCTGATTTTCTCTGGGTCGATCTCAATACCCCGGTATCTTACCACAAATCCAAGGAACTTTCCGGAGGTGACCCCAAAGGCACACTTCAACGGGTTCATCTTCAGGCAGCGATACCGGAGGAAGCTGAACACTTTCTCAAGATCTTTGAGATGGTCCTGACGCTGGCGCGATTTGACAACCAAGTCGTCGACGTAGCATTCCACCAGTGTGCCGAGGATTGGCTTGAATATGCGGTGCATCGCCCGTTGATAGGTGGCACCTGCATTCTTCAGGCCGAAGGGCATGACCCGGTAGCAAAAGGTACCTTGGGGGGCCCTGAAGGCAGTGAACTCCTCATCCTCAGGGGCCATCCGAATTTGGTTGTATCCGGAGTATCCATCCATGAAGGAGAGGGCTTGGAACCCTGCCGTGGCATCAATCAACAGCTCTGTCACTGGAAGGGGAAAATCATCCTTCGGACAGTGGCGGTTGAGATCGCGGAAGTCGATGCAGACTCTAATCTGCCCGTTCTTCTTCCTGACCGGCACAATGTTGGCCAGCCATTTGGGGTACTGAACTTCCCTCACGAAGTTGGCTTTGATAAGCTTGTCAACTTCGGCCACAACCATGGCACCGTGGGATGGGTGCATCTTCCTGGGAGGCTGCTTGAACCCGCGATGGTTCGCCAGGAGACCAAGGCGGTGGACGACTACCTGAGGATCTAGCCCCGACATCTCATCATAGCCCCAAGCAAACACATCACGGTGCTGCCTGAGAAAGTCCACGTACTGCTGCCGCTCCTCAGAGGGCATGGCGGCACTAACCAATGTGGGTCTTGGATCGTCCTCGGTTCCAAGGTTCACCTGTATTAACTCATCGACCGTGGCGGGGACGCCCTCCTCAAAGGCTGGGGGTGCGTCTTCCATATCCTCTCCGCTCGGGGAGGGATCGTCCACGGGAGAGACTGCGTTGGAAACTGCATTGGGGCTACCAGATCCTACTGGGCCACTAGTGCTGGCGCGGGCGGTCGCGACCATCTCATCAGGAGACTCGCGGACCGTCAAGACCATGGCGACGTCCAACCGGTGAATCGGGAGGACGTAAGCGTCATCCAGACTTGCCCAGGGATCGCTTGCAACAGCGACAGGCTCAACCTCACCTGCCAGGATCTGCTTATCCTTGCTCTTGTAATAGTCCGCGTCCAGATAGCGGGCTTCACATGAGGCAAAAGGATAGGCATCTCCTTGAAGCACGCCTACTCGACCATTAAGGGAGTATTTGAGGCATTGGTGGTATGACGAGGGAACCACCGCGTGAAGGTGAAGCCATGGCCTGCCCATCAATGCGTTATACGCAGTGTCCTGAGAGACTACCATGAATTCGGTGTTGGCAACCAAGTCACCGAACTGGGTCTTCAAACGTATCTTGCCGACCGGGGTTTGCTCGGTGCGGTCGTACCCCTGGATCCTGAGGTCGGAGGGAATCAAGTCATCCTCAGACAACCCCAATCTCCGGAGCGTCCGAGTTGGAATCAGGTTAATCCCGGACCCCGTGTCGACAAGACAGCGCCGGACTTCAAGGCCATTGAACTGGCCAGTGACATACAGCGGACGAATGTGTCCCTGTATAGGAGGGTCTTCATCCTTACCAGAGAACGAGATAACTGCCTGACATTTGGCGTCCTCGATCGTTTCGGCGTGAAAGGCCTCTGCAGCCGCAACCTCTGTCTCAAACTGGAGGGGGCTTTTCAGGGCTTCAGCGAGTGCCTCGCGCATCTCAGATGACATGCGCAGTGCCTCAAGGATGGAGAGCCTTGCTGGGATGTCGGCCAAGTGCTTCAGGACATCATACTTTTTGGCCAAGCGCGAGCCCCTGGTTGCAGGAGGTTGCTCTGCGGTTGGTGGCATGACGGGCCATGCCGGTTGGATCGGCGGCCGACTGGTACTTGGCGCATCTCGCTGTTCACTGGTCGCAGTCCGGGAAATGGTCACCGTACTGGAGTCAGGAGGCCGGGATGGACTCGTGGCAGGGCGGAGCTGGTCGCGACGCGGCTGAGGCGGTTCTGCCTGGTCCCACACCACAAACAGTGGCGGAGGCGAATCCGTCATCCCCGGATGGGGGGGCTGCGCGCGCTGAGCTCGGTTTTGAGCCTGCTGCCTAGTCTCAGTGGCGTGCACGGCCTGGCTGGAGGTACCAACGGCTGTGCCCCGGCGACTCCTGCTGCTGCGGTTCTTCCGACGGTGGCGACGACCGGGGACACTAGGGAGGTCCACCTGGTGTTCTTCAACGTCGGGAACCGAAAAGGGATTTACCAGCTCGACGGTATTAACCGAAGCGTACCCAACACCGTCATCGGACGAATCATCCATCACCGGTCGGATCCGAGGAGGGACCCCCAGGCCATCGACGTCGTGAGACGGAGTGCCCGATGTCCCTTCCCCAGCCCCTGGCGGGTAAGACTGAATGCTTGGCCGGGCAACATGCCGGTCTTCCAACACCTCTGAAAGCCATCGGTCTTCGTATCGAGGAGATGAGATTCACGTCGGGTTCACCATTTTTCTGTTTCGGTGCGGATGTGCGTCGGGTTACGCTGTTCCGCCAGGACGCGTTCGCGCGTGCACCCGTCAACCCGAGGGGATGGGCGCGCGGCTTGTGGTCCCGCAGTCCCACTTTCCAAGGGCGGGCGGCATTCGTCCCTTATTCAGGGGCGTCTGCTCCTTGATCGAAACCGGGATGATGGGATGTCGGCTCCTCCTTCCTTGGACGTCTCCTCGGAACTCGTCGCCTAATCCGGGTCTCCCTCGTAGACTTAAGAATGTTCGTGAATCTCGTTCCCGGCGCCATATCTTCATGGACACCGGTTAATTACGCTGCTTCCGCCCGGATGCTCCAAGGAGTCTGGTCGGGGCAGCAACCTGCGGTGAGAAGGCCGGGTGGCTCTGGGTGCTGGGGGCGTGTCGTAACACTGCGGCTCTGCACGTCTGTCTTCCGTCCCTAATAGGGCTTCTCGAAGGCATGATGGCCTGAGGCATCCCGTACTGGGTGCGGGGAACTGTGTCACCTGAGGTTTTCCTCAGCTTCCCATGTTTAACACGGGGTATGCCGCGAGTTTAACGTCCAGTGGGGACGGCATCGGACCGATCAACACGAAAAGTGGATCAGATGACAGAACCCCTTGTGGGGAACCTCCGACGCTGGGGCCAGCACATGGGCGGCTTCCCAAGTAACGTGGAGTGGAGTGAAGTGGCATGACCCCACCGGGATGTGGCGGCCCGGGTAAGGATCAGGATGGATGATGGAGTGAAGAGCTTGGACACCGTAGGGGCTTCCTACGTACCGCGCGTTAGCACGGATCAAAGTCAACGTAGTTCGGGTATACAGTTTAACGTCATGCTGGACGTTGGCAAGCCGACTCACGAAGAGGTCGAGGCCGCCGGGCGGAGGATTGAACCGAACCACCTCGCACAGAGGGGGATGGAACGGCCGGGTGGATCACAGTTTCACGTCATGCTGGACGATAAAAGGAGAAATGAAAAAAGGGGGGCTGTGGGGAGGCACCGTGGAGATACACACGGGCAGTCTCCCACAGGGGCGGATTCATAGGTGAATCGACGCAAGCGTGAACCCTGGAGGGGTCCACTGATGGACGAACCGACGTAAATACGACCGGGACGACCAGGTGGCGGGCTTGGACCTCAAGAAGGCTTCCTACGTACCCTGTTTAGAAGACAGGGATCAAAGTCCACATAGTTCATTCTGTCAGGACTTACGCACTTGAGGCAGCCCGGATGCGGCAAAACTCAGTTGGAAGGGACTTGGACCGAAAGCAGAAGACACCTCGATCCCAGTCACACCCTCTACTGGCTTCGGTAGTGGGGAGGCGCAATGGAGATACACATGTGCAGCCTCCCACGAGAAACTAGGGGTTTGTAATACCCTGCCCCCGTAGGGAAAAGCCGCTCCCATTAAATCGTCCCAAAAGAGGGACAATCCCGACATCCCTGCAGAGACGAGCGGGTGGGGGCCACATCCAAACCGGGGGAGACCCTGCGTGCGAGGCACGGGATCAAATGATGCGGACGGTTTAGCGTCTTGCCAGACGAAGTACAGTTTAACGTCGTGTGTTGAGGACGAAGCGGACGGTTTAACGTCTTGCCGGACGAAGTACAGTTTAACGTCGTGTGTTGAGGACGAAACACTTGGCAGTTTAACGTCTTGCAGCGCGGACGATGGGGGCTAGGCAGTTTAGCGTCGTGCAGCTTGGACGTAGTACAGTTTAACGTCATGTTGGACGGATGTGCAGTTTAACGTCATGCGGGACGATTGCGTAGTTTAACGTCATGCTGGACATACGTGCAGTTTAACGTCATGCGGGACGATTGCGCAGTTTAACGTCATGCTGGACATACGTGCAGTTTAACGTCATGCGAGACGATTGTGCAGTTTAACGTCATGCTGGACATTGGTCTGTGTCACTTCGCGCAAGCCTGGAGGGCCGCACGGAAAGACAACGCACGGTGCGGGCACCCAGGATGAGGATCATCGGGCGCCACGCAGGCGGGTACCCTCAGGGGGTCAAGGGAGGCGACCCTGGCGGATTGCGCGCAAAAGAGGAGCTTTGCGCGCAAAACCGCGGGTCGGCGCGCAAAATGGCGGGCTGGCGCGCAATTGGGCCAGTGCTTCGCGCGCGGATGATTGAGATTGCGCGCACCGGGCTTCGGGTAGCGCGCGGGGGCAACGGCTCATTCTCTAACGAATGGCCACTTTGAAAATGGGGGGTGCGCGCAATCGGGTCGGATTGCGCGCACCCGGGGGCAATTGCGCGCAAGAGGCTTCTTTTGCGCGCAAAGGCCTTCGGGTTGAAATTTATTCAAAGGAAAGGAGCCAAGGGGATTGCGCGCGAAGGCGAACCCCAAGGCTCTATTGCGCGAAAGAAATGAGGTTACCTGAAGATCGGCATTGCGCGCGGAAGGGGTTGGATTGCGCGAACGAGCGACGCTTCGGATTCTGGCAACCTTCAAAACGTCGGGGGTCGCCTTATATTTATAGGCAACCCGGGCGCGGAATCCGGTCTCGGGCGCGCAATTCGCTTCGCGGGCGCGGAATCAGGACCCAGCGCGCAAAGGCGCCGCGCAGGCCGCGGGCGCGCAAAATAGCGCGCCGGCCCAGCGCATTGCGCGCATCCCGGGAGGATTGCACGCCGCGACTCAACTTTGCGCGCGAGCCTCTGAAATTTCGCGCAAGTCCTCCGGGCCCTCCGGAACGTGCCTCTGACTCCAAATATCACTTCGCTTTCCGCATCCGGAGCTTCGTTTGGGAACAACGGACTTTTCCGGCGTCTACAGTTACTAATTAGTAATGCAAGGATATGCAAATAGGTCGGGTGGTTAATAAATCATTTAATATAAAAACAAACGTGATTGACCGCTCATCTACATCAATTTTCTTTTCATTTGTGTGTTGAGGTTGACAGGAAACTTCTACCTCCACATGTAATATTTTCTTTTACTCCCAAAATTATAAACCTCCTCACCTCTATGTTGGAGAGGAGGTTGATTATTTTGATAGGAAAAGTAAATATTACATGTGGAGGTAGAAGTTTCCTATCATTCCTCAACACACAAATGAAAAGAAAATTGAGGTAGATGAGCGGTCAATCACGCTTGCTAATTTTCTTAATTTTTTTAGTTTTCTCCTAATTTTTTTAGTTGTTTCTTAATTGTTTTTAATTGTTTTTAATTGTTTTTAATTATTTTTAATTTCTTACTAATTGTTTTTAATTGCTTCCTAATTTTTTTTAATTGCATCCTAATTGTTTTTAATTGCTTGCTAATTGTTTTTAATTCCTTCCTAATTGTTTTTAATTACTTCCTAATTGTTTTTAATTGCTTCCTAATTGTTTTTAATTGCTTATTTATTATTTTTAATTGCTTCCTAATTTTTTTTAATTGCTTCTTAATTGTTTTTAATTGCTTAATAATTGTTTTTAATTGCTTCCTAATTGTTTTAAATGCTTCGTAATTTTTTAATTGCTTCCTAATTGTTTTTAATTGTCCTAATTGTTTTTAATTTTTTCCTAATTATTTTTAATTTCTTCCTAATTATTTTTAATTACTTCCTAATTATTTTTAATTTCTTCCTAATTATTTTTAATTTCTTTCTAATTATTTTTAATTGCTTCTTAATTATTTTTAATTTCTTCTTAATTATTTTTAATTGCTTACCAATTATTTTTAATTACTTCCTAATTATTTTTAACTGCTTCCTAATTATTTTTAATTACTTCCTAATTATTTTTAATTACTTCCTAATTATTTTTAATTGCTTCCTAATTATTTTTAATTGCGTTCTAATTATTTTTAATTGTTTTCTAATTATTTTTAATTGTTTCATAATTATTTTTAATTGTTTCCTAATTATTTTTAATTGGTTCCTAATTATTTTTAATTGTTTCGTAATTATTTTTAATTGTTTCATAATTATTTTAACTATTTCCTAACTATTTTAATTGTTTCCTAATTATTCTTAATTGTTTCCTAATTATTTTAATTGTTTCCTAATTATTTTAATTTTTTCCTAATTATTTTAATTATTCTAATTATTTCTAATCAATTAAATCTAATTATTTCCTAATTATTTGATAATTATTTTAATTAAATCTAATTAAATCTAATTATTTCTTAATTATTTGATAATTATATAATTATTTCAAACTAAATATAACTAAATATAATTATTTCTAATTAAATATATTTATTTCTAATTATTACCAAAACATCCTCCGGGAGTGTCGAACCAAGAGTGTAGCAAGGCCCGTTGTCGTGTACTAGGTTACCCCGAGTCAAGCTCGAAACACCTTGTCAGAGTTTTCACTCCAAGGTACATTTGTCCCAGATCTGCCTCTACTTGTTCGTATCCAGACAAGGATTATTTGGTACAACCACTTAATCTAAATATACTATATTGCAACTAAACATTCTATTAAAAAAATTAAAATTAACAATTAAAAATAAAATTAACAATTAAAAATAATTTAACAAATAAAAATAAATAAAAATAAATAATAAATAACTTTGATATTTTGAAGCAATTTGTGCCTTCTAACTCCTTCTCTCCTCTTCTCGTAAGAAAAAATTAAAACGAAAGAAATTTTCTACTTAGAACTGAAAGTTAAAGAGAGAGAGGAAGAGAGATCTGAATGATTTGGAAAAAAACGGGTGGGGGTATATATAGGTTAGATTATTTGTGACGGTCTTATTTGCGATGGTATCCCGTCGCAAATATAGGTATTTGCGATGGTATCTCGTCACAAATACCTTCACCCGCATTAATTACGGGCGGCGGTTAAAAGGGTTTTTGCGACGGGCACGTCACAAATAGCTGCCTTCCGACATACTATTAGAGATGGGCGGATATCCCCGTCGCAAATTCTTATTTATCACCATCGATATTGGCGATGGGCCCCGTCGCACATACCTTCGCCTGCATACATTACGGAAGGCAGTTAAAAGGATTTTTGCGACGGGCCCGTCGCAAATAGCTGCCTGCTGACAAACCATTAGCGACAGGCGGATATTCCCGTCACAAAATCCTATTTCCCGCCGTCGGTATTGGTGATGAGACCCGTCGCAAATAACACCTACTGAATACTTTTTTGCGACGGGACAATTACCCGTCAGAAATGGTATTTACCACCGCCGGGTAGTTGCGACGGGTAGAAGGTGACCGTCGCAAATAGGCATCCCGCATTTTGGCGTGCAAACCGCGCCATATCTGTTGTGACGGGTCCTGTATTGCCCTTGAAAATAACTGACCATTTGCGATAGGAACATATTATCGTCGCTAATACGCTTTTTGTCGGAGTTTTTGCAATGGGAATAAAGCTCTTCGCAAATAACCCGTCGTAATAATCGGTTTTTCCCATAGTGAGGGAACAATTGGAAGTTAGTAGTATTCTCTCTAGAATAAGAAATGGAGGTGGCTAATCATAAAGAAATTCCAGTAATTTACTTAAATAATTTTCAACTATGGAATAATCAAATGCAGCACTACTTCCGATCCGTAGGGATGAATGTATTCACAACAACTATGCATGAAATATCAACTGATATTAATAGTGGTGATTTATCAGAAGCTGGAAGAAGTGAATTTGATGTTTATTCTAAAGGGATTAATGCTTTAGGGGGAGCCTAATAAAAAGTAATTAAAATGAATGCAATGTCATGTAAAACATCGCATGCAATGTGAGAAAAATTCTTGATCATTTATGAAGGAGACACAAAATTCAGAGAAGCAAAGTTGTTGGTTCTTTGGAAAAACTATGATGATCTCAAAATGAATCCCAATGAGACTGTAGATGCATTCTATGACGGGATAAATATTATTTTGGAAGACATGAGTGGTCTTGGAGAAGTCATTGATGATATAAAGAATGTGAAATCTATCTTGAGGGAACTTCCACCATAGTTCAATCCAAATGTTTCAGTGTTGGAAGGAAAAGACACAAAAGAGCTGACACTAGATAACCTACACAATACCCTCGTAGCATATGAATTGAGAAATGATGATAACAATGTAGTGTAAAAGGGGAAGTCTAAGGGAGTGGAATTCATGTCTTGGAAGAATATCTCTATTTAAGGTATTCATGAGGAGGAAAATATGGATGATGTCATGTCATTTATGTCCTCACATATGCAAAAGGGAAAAGGGACGTTCAAAAGTTAACTTTTATTTTCATGCTTCCATTGCGGAAAGATAAGTCATTTTGCAGGAAAGTGTCCTAAGAAGTTTGATGATGAAAATGAAGAAAATGATGAAATTACCCAAAATAAGTATTTAGAAAATGAGAAAGGGAGGATAAGTACTAAGATAAAGTTCATCAAAAAGAACAATCTTCTTTAAATAGAGGATGAAAGTTCAAAAGAACATGAGGTAGAAAAGCATGACGACTACAAGAATCATAAAATAGAAACTTTGATGGAAGTTATCAGAAATTCATTAACAAGAGAGGGAACTGAAAATGAAGAAGGTTAAATTGAAATAATAGTTTATCTTCAAGGTGAATTTGATGCTTCCCTTGAAGAGGAAGATATTATGAGAGCCAAAACAAAGAATGTTGACAAAGCTGTTTGTGATGCCAAAATGTTTCTGAAGTAGTTGGTAGAAGTGAATTTTGAGATGAATGAAAAACTAAAAATCTGTGGTATTAAATTCCAGAATACTCATAAAAGGTGGCTGAGTACAAATTATGGATTTAAGAACAGAAAATAGAAATTGATAGTATGACTAAAACTAGAAAAGATCAAATCAAATGTATTAAACAACTAGAAAAGGATGTCATCAATCTGCGATGAATAATTAAAGATCAGGAAAAACTGCTAACTCTTGGTCCGACACCTATAAAGAAGACTATATAGGAATCAAATAAGTTGAGATTTGAGTAGAGTGGTCAATCAAAACAGAAGAAGCAATCAATTATGAATAATAAGGCTGGTATGGGTCTTGATCTAAAACAAAAAGCCACTGTGGTTTATGTTAGACCACAATCACCCACTCTATGATTAATTATTGATTTGGGTACGAAGCAGAATCATATTATTTAGAGAACCCAAGGAACAACTATTGGTACATATTTTCCAGATAATAGTGTACCTCATATAAGATGTGATTGTTGTGGTAATATGGGACATTCTCAAAATGTATGTTCTATAGAAAAATAGTACCAATGGGAACAAGACCAACATAGTTGGTCGTATAGAGACTAAAATTTCAAATCATCATTTGATCGTAATTGTTTTAGGTGTAATGGAATCGGGCATATTTCAAGATATTTCACATCAACAATGTAGGGGGATGTGCTAAGGCAGACTGAATTTTTGAATAAGAAGCAACCAAATGTACCTTCAAGAGAGGTGAACATTCAAAATAAATTTGTAGCTCTGTAGGTTGAATCTCGATCATCATATATTAATTAATATCAAGATTATTATTCCATTTCGGATATGATATCAAACACTTGGGTTAAAAATAAAAGGGCGGAGTAGGTAGTGGTTGCAGAAATTGCATTCAAGGCATCAGATCACACTAGGATATGGATCATTGATAGTGGATGCATTTCCCATATGACGAGAAATAAATATCATGTGACTAGAATTAGGTATGATAAAGAAGGTATTGTGATATTTGGTAATGATTTTGGATTGAAAATTATTCGTTCAGAAAAAGCCATGTTTGGAGGAAATGACATGAGATGAGCAGATGTCTTGGTTGTTGAGAGGATTAGTCACAACATTCTTAGTGTTAGTCAATTGTCTGACTTGTGATATTCCATATGTTTTTCCAAGAAATTTTGTACCATACATGAAAATTATAATGCTATTGTGATTCAAGGAAAGTGTGTGAAAGGGAATCTCTACCTCGTGAGTGGAGAATAAAATATGTGATTTCTGTCCATTGATGAAGAAAACAAGTTGTGGCATACGTTTCTTGGACACATAAGCCCAGGTTCCATGGAAGATCCGATGAAATATGATGCATCAAAAAATCTCCATAGATTATCACATGATCGTACTCATACATGCAAAGCCTATCAACATGGGAAGATCATTCAAAAGACATATAATCCAGAGGAGAAAAATTCGTCAAGATTGCTTGACTTGTTGAATATTGATGTTTGTGGGACAATTTTGACAAGTGCTATCGAAGGGAGGAGATATTATGTTCTCGACATTTATGAATATAGAATAATCGCATGAATTTCAATAATCAGTGACAAATATGAAGTGTTCCATTGCATTACAAGATATCAACGAGAATATGAAAAGGTTCTTGGTCAGAAAATTATGATGATTTGAACTAATAATGGAACATAATTCACAAACATCCAAGTGGAGGATTATCTCGAGAAACATGGGATAAGGAATCATGTTTCAGCAGTATGAACTCCACAACATAATGGAGTAGTTGAGAGAAGAAATCAAATTATAAACCACATGTCTAGAACAATTCTTATTGATAAAGATCTTCCAAAGATGTTTCAGAAAGGGGCAATGATGACAATATTCTACACATCAAATGGAGCCTTATTATGTCCAAAAGAATAGAAGACTCTATATGATCTATGGTATCGATAAACCACCATTAAAATACTTTCGAATTTTTAGAAGTATGTGTTTCATTTTCAATATGGAGAAATATAGGAAGTTTGAATCTCATGATGATGAAAGAATATTTCATGTCATACCAAAGATTATAAAATCATATAAATGCGTTTATAAGAGTCTAGGAAAGAAAGTTAAAAGTCATGTTGTAACTATAGTGGATAATGAACAACATCTTCACCCGATGCGTGATCAGACTTAGGAGGAAAGTGATGATGATATTTGTAGGACAATAGTTGGTCTATCTCTTGAGGTTGATTCAGAAGAAGATTCAGATGAAGAGAACAAATTAGGGTCTTCTCAGAGACTAGTTATAACAGCTGAAATTGATAGGTAAAACCTAATTGGTGATCAGACAACACCAGCGTAGATGTGGGGGATGAAGTATCTATAGAAAGCATCATACTTATCACAAGTTGAACCTAAATGCATTGATTAACCAGTTGGAGATGAGAATGGGGTTAAAGAAAATAAATGAAGAGGTTTAACAAATTGAGAAAAATCAAACAGGGGAAATTGTTTTGAGGCTTTAAGACAAGAATGTCATAAGGAAAAAATGGGTCTTTCACAAAAAAAAATGAATGAATATAGTGTTGTGGTTTGAAACAAAGCATGCCTGGTGTGTGAAGGGTACTCTCAGATAAAGGGTATTGATGCTGATGAGATTTTTTCACCTATTACAAGGCTATATACAATAAGATTATTCTTTTCCATAGCAGTGAAAATAATGTTTCTGGTTTTTCAGATGGGTGTCAAGTCAGTATTTTTGAATGGAGTTCTAGAAGATGAAGTTTTCATTGAGAAACCAGATAGTTTTCTCATCCATGGATATGAGAACATGATTTTTCAATTGAATAAGGATTTATGTGTCTTGAAGCAAGCACCAAGATCACGATATTCATGGATTGATCAATTTTAAAAGAATCTCAATTTTTATCATGGGGGGGGGGGGTCGATTACAATCTGTATTTCATCAATGGAAACAATCAATGGTTGATTGTGCGGGTTTATGTCGATGACATAATATTTGGTGGATTAGATGGAGAATAATGCAGATAGTTTTCTAAATTCATGAAAAACGAGTTCGAAATGTCAATGATTGCTGAACTAACATTTTTTCATGGATTAAAAGTGACGTAAGGAAATAATTAAACTTTTATCTCTCAATATAAATATGTCAAGGATGTTTTTAGAAGGATTGTATTGGATAATTCCAAAGAGCTGAAGACTCCAGTTGCTACATGGATGAAAGTATCATGAGATGATGAAGGCAAGCCAGTTAATATCACATAATATTGGCAAATCATTAGAAGTATGTTGTATATGACAGTGACATGGCCTCATATTGTATTCTCCACATGCTAAGAAGCGAGGTATCAAAGTAATCCCATGGAGAGCCACATGATTATAGTAAAAAGAATTCTTCGTTATATCATTGGGATAATGGATTTTGGACTACTTAATAATGAAAAAACTTAGTTAATGTTATTTGGATATACATATGTGAATTTGGTCGGTTCATCAGATGATAGAAAATCAACCAAAGGAGCTGCCTTTTATCTTAGAGTGTTGTGTATTGATTGGTTAAGCAAGAAACAAGATTTCATTTCATTGAGCACTTCAGAAGCTGAATACATTGCGGCTACTCAGTCCTACAACCAACTATTGTGAATGAAGTAGCAACTTAAAGATATGAGAATTGAGGTGAAATCTCCAATCAGAATCCATTGGGACAATTCCTGTGTTATAAATATTAGCAAAAATCTAGTCCATAACTCAAAGAAAAAGCACATTGAAATCAAATATCATTTTATCGAAGAGAAGTTTGAGTTAGGGATTGTGATGTAGGAGTATGCTCAAATAGTACAACATGTTACAAATATTTTTATGAAGGCCTTACCCAAAGAATCGTTCGAAACGAATCGACTGACTCTGGGAGTCCAGTCAATTCCCCATACTTGAAAAATTATGGATGTGGATCCCGCTCCACCCATGTTATTATGTGTCTTTATCTAATGTACTGATATTTTTTTCTTGACTCTGTTACAGACATCCTTTAAGTTCCCTTAGGGTTTGTTGAAAATGGAGGAGAATGTGTGACTATTTTAGGGGGAAGAAAAGACATACAGAGAATCTCTTAAGTGGAGTAGCAAGATGGGGGAGTAGAAGATGGTTAGAGGAGCTATAACATAGGGGGGGATTTAATCTAACAATTCTAGAAGTATTGGATCAGTGATTTGATATCACAACGGTTGAGGTTTGGGATGAAATCAGTGCTTTGGTATTAGTGTATTATTATGGTATCTGCAATTGGTGATTAGAAATGAAGTGATTAATTCATGAACTTTTCATTGTACTCTTCTTTGTCACACCAAGCATCACTCATGCGGGATTACAGTATGTTTTGAGTAAATCATTGATCACTATCTTAATCTCATGAAGTGGACGGTGGTGGAATTTGGAAGGAGTATTAATGAGGGATCAAAATTTTTAGCATTGTTATGAGAAGAGATGTCAACAAACCCAACGGGGGAGATTGTTGGGAAAAAATACCTCAAGGTATCCTCTCAGTATGTTTTAGGTGGGTTTTTGTTTTTTGACAAAGCTAGATGATCACAAATGAGAATGGTGGGTTTTGGCCGAAGACATGTTTTTAAGGTGGTTTTGTTTCCTAGTTGGAAGAGCGTTGGGAATGATACGTGAGAGCGATTCACGAAACCAGAAACTGCTGCGAAAATGATTCATGGAGGAAGGAAATATGGTTCGTGTATGGCATGTTAATTGGTAGAATAGATCATCCATATAGGAACAAAGATAGTATGAACACAAGATAGAAAAATGGATCTCGGGTGACTTGCAGTTCGCAGTGGCTGAAGGATTGGAAAGAGGTGGAGGCTGTATCAAATAAAATATTTGGAAAATCTCTATACCGCTGATTTAGCAGGTATCATTTTCGATATAATAATTTATAATCCCATCGATTATGAGAGAGATCAAATATCATTAGAACATATTTTTTTCTAGGATTTTAGCAAAGGTTGATAGTGGTGCGTGAGGGATAATCCCAAGAAGGCTAAAGCAGTTCGTGTGGATGAAATTAGGCCAAGGGATTTAAGCAAAATGTTGTATCCGCATAAGAATCAGTATGTGGAGGAGGAATATGTTGTAAATGAGAGAGTTAATTCCGCAAGAGGTACGTAGAGGGAGATCTCCAATAATAAGAACCGAGGGTAGCCTGCAAACTGAGAACAGTTCGTGGATAGAGGGTGATTCGCAGTGGGGTTTGTGGAATTAGTACATGAGTGCGGTACACGATAGTGAAGGCGTAGTCATTCCATAGACATAAGAGGTTTATGGAAGATGCAGTAGTATGTGGAGAAAGCGGTTCACATACGAAACATATTACTCAGTACATGAGGGAGGAATGTGGTTCATGATTTGAACAAGGAAGCTTTCAAAAGCTTCAAATCTGTTTGGAAAAGTATTTTATTGTACCTAGTATTACCCGACATGGTGAATTTCATTTTCGGGTGAAAAAGGAACTTCAAAACAACATCTACCTATAGTTGAGTATATAAGAATTCATGAAAATGAAGGGACCCATGTGTCCATAAACTATGTCTGACCTACATGTTGATAAACTTTGCGTGGATTCCTTTCATAAATCTATGAGTGAAGGAAGAGGAAGACGATGACCCTTTCCACTGGGAGTGTCCCAGAGAAAGTGGCATAGAGAGTAAACCTTTGTAATGCTTTGAGAAGACCCTAAACTGCGTAAAGGTAGTGAGACTAGGCATAGAAGTTCTATCCAGAAATTAGTACCCATTATTCACATTGAGCCATAGTGAATTTGGTACATCACCAGATTGATGTTGTATGCTCCTTGGACGTAGCCCAGTGAGGGTGAACGAAGTTAAAATCATTGTTTCATGTGCATGATTTCATATTTTTTCATGTATTTATATGGGACGAAGAGATAATAGATTTTTTTCCAACAACGAAACAAGATCCCTATAGGAGAAGGTTTTAATCTATCATTCCCTAATTCACACCCCCTTAGGGTATTTGACCTAGTGGATCAAACAGAACACCCTTTAGGCTATTCCACAGGCTTGGATGGTTGTCGGTTTGGATGTAAGCCTCGCTTGGTTCATGATAGACAAATGTTTTATAAAGATAAATATGGAGAAATAAAAATTAAAATAGGGAATTTAACTAAAGAAGAATTTAGATTTGGTGTTGTGTGTAAAGAATTATATAACTCTCAAAGATAAGAACAAGATGATGATATTGATCCCATGTCATTGAAGATTGAGGAAATATGTATCAAAATAAATCAATATGAGGTTGTTATGACACACATTTTTGTATAAGATCAAGAGGAACATGAAATAACAATATATTGAAATATTGAAACAACTATTGAAATTCTGAACCATTATGTTCATAATTCCATTGGTGAAGGAGATGCAGGATTTTAAATATTGCAATAGATTTAATTGATTAGAGAAAATTAAATGGGTATGATCTAATGAAGATCAATAAATTGGATCTAAAACTTAGACTGAGTTACATGTATTGATTATGAAGAACTTTTGGAAATCAAATACTATGTTTTGATGGGATGAGAGATGGTTTTTTTGATGAATTTTATCCCTATTTTTATCGAAGATCGACTTCAAATTTTTTGTAAGGAAACAATTGAATATACCTAGTGGGAATCTGTTGAATCTTTTTGAATTTGTGTATGAAATCATAAAAAATTTATGAAATCCATGAGATACTAAATTGTCCATGAACATTATGAGACTCAGTGTTAGTGTGTGTAAAGTACTATTGGGATGAGATGCCTCATTGTAATCACTTGAGTTTATATTGATTAAGAGAATCCATGGTTGGGGGAATAACATATCATTGAAAGGAGTATATTTCAAATAATGGGTCAGAACCTTATAAAAGTATAGTATGTTATTTTACTATATTTACTTGAATTTCATGTGGGTATTTAATTCATAGTAAAATATAAATAGATTTATTTATCATAACCAGTAATATTGTTTCAAAAAATGGGGTATAAGATTCAAGGATAATTTAAAATTGGTAAAGTGTATTCACACATAATTCACCCACACCCCCTTGTGTTTTTACCCTAATCCCAATCCATATAAACTAGTACTAGTTTCATGTTTCCCTCTAGTAGGACATATTTTATATTCCAATGTATTTTTTTATCCGAAGATGATAGAGTATATTTGAATTAATTGAAATAGAACATCATATAGATGCATCAATTTATATCTATATTAATACAAAATATAACATTTCAACCACGAAATTGAAAAACAACTAGAATACGAAAATGAGACATAATAAAATAGAAAATAGGTTTGAGGAAAAACCAATAATTGAATTTTTTTAGAGTCAATAGTGTATAACTAAATCTATTTATTTTATATTCATTATAGAATCATGTTCATGATCTAGTGAATATGAAGAATCCATTCATTACAAGTCACTCAGATATTTGTATTCTCATATGAAGTTTTATCTTCAAATGGGACCCATTAAAGTAGTTTTATATAAATTATCACATGTTTAGGGACTAGAAAATGAGAAATCCTTACTATAAAAAGTGGCTGATGAAATTGAGAATCCACTATCTTTGAAGATAGGGTGCTGTAACACACTCTCTATAATAGAAAAGGATAAGAGAGAAACAATTTTAGTTTGGAATGATAAAATTTCTATTATTGATGAATAATTGAAAAATAATAATTCCTAAGAATTATATTTTTAAATATTCTATTATTGAATTTATATATTTATTAGAGATGATTTATAAATTCATGATGAATATCAAGGATGAACTACAATATTTAAAATAATAAAGATTGGAAAATCTTGTTATCTCATCCTATTATATTTTATATATTCATGTTAAATAAATTCTGATGTTAAAAAATTATTGGGAAGGTTAGATTAAATCAGTTGAGGTTGAGAAATATTCACTCAACATGAAGTGTTTAGGGATAAACACAATGTTAATGAATATTGAATTAAAAACCAAGATCATCTTAGGATATTGAGATGATGTTTGATGCCCCAAAAGTTATGGAGACATTTATTCCATAAAATGGATTCATGTTATTTTTAAAGAGAGAATTAGAACACATGGAGAAGTATCCATCTCATGATTATGAGAAATATCATCACAATGTAGGGATGAATATGTTTTAACCAAATTTATTTGGCATACTAATACATGGTTAAATTAAACATATGCAAACATTTGAATGGATAAAAATGATGTAAACGCCACTAGGGTGTCAAGGGTGTATATGAGTTAGTGTAAAAAAATCCCAAATTAGAACATAAATAGTTTTGATTCTAACTCAGAAACAACAGACTAAAAAACATTGTAGCTTGCTCTTATAGTGAAATGAACTATATTTCTAGGCCACTGTTGGTATTTTATGATGATTAAGAATATAAAAATTGTTTATTATAACAATATATCAATATATATAATCCTTGGAAAACATGGAATCATTGGGAAAATTAATAAAAATAGGGAAAATATTCTACAAAAAAACAATATTAAAGGAGGAAAAAAATATATTTTATTGGAAAATAATTAATTCAATAGAGAGTGTTTTGGAATGATCAAATAAAATAAGTAACTACACTAAATAATGTTGGTATGAACTCACCCAATAAATTTAAAATATATATGTGAAAAGGAAAAAATTGAAGAAGGCGAAAAGAAATCATGATATATCAACCTTTGGGAGAAGTTGGTGAATATGGTTATTAAACAAAATACCCCATATAAGACTAAGGAAATTTATTCTTAACCTATCTTATCTATAAATTGTATATTGTTCTAATGTTTCAAGAGAGAACACATCATAATCCATTATAGGATGTCTGTGATTGTCAAAGTTATTGGTGGAACAAATGAATCAAAAAAGAAATCCACCCAATAGTGAAAAAATAGGATAAAATTAGTTGTTGAGTCTCTTAATGAAGAGTCCGAAATGTTTCCCACAATGGGTATCTCAAAGGTACCGGAAGAGTTATGTGGAAGGTTAAAAAATGTTGATCAAAGTATCATTTTTTGTAAGAAATTGTTTCTTAAACCAAATATGTTTTCAGGTAATAAATTTAAAGAACTAATGAATCCTATTTTTAAATATATTTCTTTGTATATATATTCTACCTAAAAAATAATGTACGATCACATGTCTGATGGGAATTTGATTATATAGAATGGTTAGTTGGAAAATTCAAAAATGATGATAAAGTTAAAATAAGGGAGTGATCTGTTTCTATTATAAAGAATCCATTTCTGGCTAAGAAGAAAAAAAAATTACATGGGATTGGGTGATAGAGTGTGTATCTAATACCCAAACAATTATGGTGTTTCCCAAGTATTTGGGAAATAAAATAATAAGGATATTATTCTTGTTCAGACGGTTAAAATGTCAGAATATTTATTTAAATGACCTCACCAAGGCATGTGACTAGTGAAAATAGATGTCAAAGGAACATGAATATAATATTTTATAAAGGTGTGAGAAGACAACCTAGGTGAATAAACATTAATAATTGTATAACAATATGTGAAAATATTTCTTAATGGAGAAATTTAAAAGGTTAAAGTGTAGGAAAATTCACATATTGATGATCTATAATAGAAACTACTTAATAAGCTAACAAGTATCATATAGATTGTGGTTCAAGGTGAATGAGTTTGAGTCTAATGTTAGAAGATTATTTATAGTCCGTAAGTCCTTAGTAATTTTTCTAAAAATATTTAAGATAGTTTAAGGAAATTATTAATGATATTTTGATGTCATTGAGATGTAGATAGCTTATTGGATGAAGCCTTGGATAAAATTTAATATATTAAGGAAATATGAATTGAAAACTGGTAAGTCTTGGTGTTATTTTCTGCGTAACTTTCAATAAGATATGGACTGTGTATGAGAAGTAAAAATAAATGAATGATTCATTTGGAAGCTGAATATGAGTCAAAGTTATCTTGGGTTTGTGTTAGTGTATAATAAAATGAGTTTGGGTGTGACTTATGAAACCCTATGTTGAAGTAATCTCATTTAGCATATGATTTACTCAAGGCCTTGTCTGAGTCATATAATGTTGTTCATGATCTATTACCCATTTCATAAGAATAATTAGAAACATATCTATGAGTGACCTAGGAACTATGTACAAGTCATGCATTAGTGAAAATTTGTGACATCTACCAGCGGAAAATTGTTATATCAAGAATTTTATAAGTCAGAATGAAATGACTGGGATGTTTCTGTCAATAATTTTAATGGATCAATAAATCAAAAATTAAATGTTTTATATTCAATGAAATATTTAAAAAACTCATCTTAAATATTCTATATAGAATATCTAAGAAAGAGTGATTTTGAGAGACTTTAAACCGTTTTAATATATGTGTTTATGACATATTAATTATTTTGAAGAATAATTATTGGGATAATTCTTGGTATGTTCAAAATTTATCAAAATATCAAAAAACTTTGATTCAAATTCATCTTATGATAAATAGAAATAAAAATATTGAAGCATTTCTGAGAAATAAATTTTGCATTAATGGTGGAAATTCCATATTAATTTTAATTTGAAAACTAAAATTGAAGATTTATAAGCAATTATTGAGATCTCAAAAAATAATAAATTGAAATTTTTTTTCATGTTGAACGATAAGAGGATACCTATGGTGAGTTGATATATAAAATTTACAAAATCAACGGTAGTAAATTTATATATTTTTATATAATCTATCAGGTAGTGAAGAAATGAGCTATGTCACCACTATATATTGTACATTCCTTATAATAGTGAATAAATATTTTTCATAGATTTGTCTTATATACAATTGAGAATAAGATTTTTCACGAATTCTAGAGAATAAAATGAAGTGATAATAATTTTATATAAAGTAGTATATATAAAAGTATAATAAGGTAACTCCTTCCATTTTATAGGAGATATTCATTATTAGAAAAAATAGGATATCCTGGAAGGAACCCATATTCAAAGATGTTGTGAAATTTAGTGGATCACCATAAAATTATGAGAGGATTTTATGAATTAAAATAATATAGAAAAATTCATTTTGAGTTATTTATGTATAAAAGATAAAAAACAAGATATATGACATAGTAAATGAGAAGTTAACTAGGGAAGAACTGAGAGATGGTGATGAGTGTGAAGAATTTTAGACCTCTTAAATGAGATACTAAAATGGTGATTTCAATCCAATGTTGTTTAAAATTGATGATCAATGTTTAAAATGTGATAGAGGATGTAGATCCTATGATATTCACTATTGGAAAATTTTGAGAATAAAATGAAAGAAGAAAATGTGGACAAATTAATGCTGTTACTGATATTCTAGTCTATTATATTGAGATAGTCATGTGGAGGAGCTTCCATATTTTAAAAAATCACATGAGTTCAATATTATTTGATAAACTCTTGTGATATGTTTTTGATTATGATCTATTATGAAGATGTGAGACAGGGATTGAGATGAATGTATGACTTGTGAATATTTGTTTTTAGTTGAATAATTGGTTGTGATGAAAAAAGTGATATATTTTTTGGTGAACTTTCATCCCCTTCTAATCATAGATCCAAAACATATGGCCTAAAGGGAAAAATTTTATATAAATTTATGTAATCTGATGAACTAATGTATATAAAAGTATTTTATGATAACATTGGGTAATGTTATGTCTTTAATGTAATACTAAATAGGTTTTAAACACTATGAAAATTAGTGTTATCATTTGAAGAACTATTTCGTTGATTATTCCCATTATAATCCCTTGATTAAAAGTGACTATGAAAATCCTTGATTGAGGGGAATAAACAATCCTGGAAATTAGTAGTTTTCCCACATCGAGGATGATCCAAGTATAAATATTATATGTCATATTTACTTGCATTACATTCATTTTATGTGGTTGTAAATTTATTAGTTAAACTAAAATGTCTCTATACATACTAACTATAATGATAGGATTAAAAATATGGGGTGTATAATATTTAATTTATAAATTTAAATTAATAAAAACATTCCATTCCCAATCCACCACCCCATAAGAAAGTCTACACTAGATCCATTGGTAATATTTTTATATTTATTGGTATTGATTTAAATTTTTATATATGTTATATAATCATTAGACATTGTTGAAAACTAAAATATATATGTATACAATATATATAATATTTTTCCCTTCCATTAATCATATTTTCATCTGACACATAAATTATTTTTCCATCGTCTATACAGATATTCCTATGGATCATTACTTTTTTTCCACTCATTCCAACCATCTTATATTTTGAGCATGGTTTCAATGTAGGGGTGGATCATCTTGGTGCAGTTTGGGTTATATATTATTATTCTATGACTTATTTTTTTTCTATTTTCTGGGATTCTATACATGGTTTCACTTATTTTCGAGTGATAATTTATTAAAAATTTTAATTATGCATATAACTAAACATGAATAAACATATTTATTCAGATATAGGAGTTGAGTTTACTTAGGGATCCATGTTAGGTTTTTACACACACACCTAGATTGTCCATGATTGTGGGAATTTAGTTTCACATATATTACATTAGATGTATGAGAATAATTTGACAGATTATATTAGAACCAAAAATTAGATTCCACACAATTTATTATAGAACCCAAGATGTGATCCACAATCAAAAAACACAATTTTTGTTTATGTATAAAAGAATCTACATACCCGAAGAGGGAGAAAATAGGTTATCCATGTATTATGTCATTGCTCGCACACAAAGGGATGAAGATTCGTCAATAAATCTTCCTATTCAAGGGATGTGATAGTTGAAACCTACTTTTGTAATCGGATTTTGATTTTTGTAACTTCTAATAAAAATTATTCATAACAAAAAAACCATTTGTAATGGTCATTAAGGAACCTATTTATCCTGGTAAAACTCTTAATATTTGGTTTACCCGAAATCCAAGGCATTTTTTGTTTTATATGATCCAATTTGACTACTTATAGAGACCCAACAAACTTCTGAATCAAATGTTATGTCATTTAAAAGATCTCTATTTTTAGTTAAGAAATATAATATTTTACTTCAGTGATGTGCCCGATGATTTCACCCATCTCAATCACTCAAATCCTACACTCACCCATTTCAATCACCCTTGTTAGTTTACCCAGGATGTCATCCCAAGTATTCAAACCCAAGTCATACACCTATATCACTAGTGCACACAGTCTATTATGATGATCTCTCACCATCCCTTGCTCATTTATTTTTCAATATCTAATCCCTTTTCCTAAAAATTTGACGGGCATGAGATGGAAATCTGAATAGTAGATAAGGTAGGGGTTACCTTCACCATATCTATTATAGAGCCATCAAAAGTGCTACAAGAATCCTGGTCATCTTGAGTATCATATAATATGGTGATTATTCAACTAATTCAACCATGTTGGGCCCCTCGATTCAATGAACATTTTCACAGGGCCCTTTACTGGTGAAATCCATTACCTAAGAACCCCTAATAGGGAGATCTTTCACCTAGGAAACACTAATATGGTGATCCCTCTATAAGGATACCATTCACCTAGGATCCATCGCATGGGAGACAATTCACCCGTGGTCCCTCACATTGGTGTCCCTTCACTCAAGCCTACACATTTTGTTGAGCCATCACAAAACATTTTATTAGTGATAGTTATCGCAAACGGAAGCTATATTAGGGTAAAACCTCAATGGTGAATCTTTATGAGGGAGATCCATCATCTAATCCTTCTACTAGAGTGAATCCTTAGATATCCCTCACTAGTTATATGATCCATTTATTTCCCTCACTTGGGATAGGTATATTTTCACACAATCAATAGAGATAAGAACCTTAGATTTCCCTCACTATGGATATGCACCATCGAATTCCCACACTAGGGATAAGAAAATTCATAGGCACTAACTAAGGATAACCGGTTTATTCTTCTTCCAAATGGAGGTACCATGAACACCCATGTTTCAGTGATAGATAATTATTTTTCCATATCCCTACACATGTAGACCAATTTTCCCTGTTTTCTCACAAGGGAACCCACTCATCTATATAGACTTACAACTAGGTATACATTCCAAATAATACTACCCTTAACTATGTCAGTTCCTTGGTCAAATATATTCAGGAAATATAAACTCATAATCCCCAAATGAATACCTTGAATTTAGATACTCCTTTTAGACACCATGTAATCCTTGATTTAGGATTCTCCACTTGATTTCCCAAAAATGTCCTCATTTCGACATACTCATATTTATTTCAAAAAATGTCTGGAATTGAGATGATCCTCTTAGAAACAAAAAATATTATCACCTTAATCACCTAATAGGTCATGTATATTAGTGTAGAACATTTTCGATCCTCACAAAGTACCTTATAATTAACTCTTTTACTGAAAATTCTTACCATATGGTAATCCTACTAGATGTAAGCCCAAAACCCCACCATCATCCAAGTAACCAACCGATTAGGTGTATCCATGAAGCACATGTGTATGCCTCATACATATCTTGTTGAATCGAATTTTATGACACAATATTCTCATTTGGAATAAAAAATGTGCATTCTCCACTCAATTATTTTTTTATTCCCCCAAAAAATATGATTGATCCCTCTCTCTTGTTTCTCACACCAATTATGAGTCATGTGGGATTAGAGGTTTATTTTATCAATTTGTTAGAATAATTTAGATTAATTAAGGGATTATACCTATAGTCATGTTGAAATTACCCTAAATTTAATAGCACACATCCTTACCACATGAAATTAAACTACATGTAGTAGTCCTATAAAATGACCTTAAACAACATACCATTAACTACATGGCTTTTGATTCCTTCACTTACAATATATCTTGGAGTTCTCTTTGAGGATTGAACCCGACACCCATAAACAAACATTCCCTTATGTGATGAGTATAATAATTATATCCCTCTTACCTCATGTTGAAATACTCCTCTTACTCTACAAAATATATATTTAGTTGATATACCTCACTTAGATTCCCTATAGTTGGGCCTCCAATTAGGTTTTATTCCAAACCAAATCTAGATTTTTCTTATGTGACAAGAAATTGTATTCCTTGTGATGAGTACGGATTACCCAATCCTTTTCTCAGGTCACTAGCTTGAGGTTATCACCATCAACTTCCCCTTAGAGAAAAGCTAAGGACCCAATATGGTATGATAATATGACCTTTTAATACAATTTAGTATAAAGATAATCATACTCCTTTGGTAATAAACCATATATGTCTCTTGTAATGAGGATGATATGAAACATACCTTCTCATATTTATTCATTTAAAAACAGGATTATACTTAAGTGGCCAATCAAGGATAAGTCCCAAATGAACCATTATTATGCATCATTATTCCAATAAGTGTTCACTACATAACAACAATGTTTATGTATTGGTCATTATCAAGTGATCTTAAAGGTACTAAATGTCCCATGAATTGGCATCAAACTAGGTGGGTTCTAATTCCATTCATAACGATACATTGCAAACCACTCTCATGGGAATAATCACAATACTATAAAAACATAACTCCTCCATGTATGGAGATAAATAGTAGAGTGATAAGATATGAGGATTAAAAATAAATAATCATCAGAAAATAATAGAATGATTGAGAAACATTGATTGATAAAGTTTATCACATTGACACATGGATTCAATTGGATTGTAAACATAAGGGAAACCAGTCCCATGATTATTTGGTATGTATTCATGATTACATGTTAAATATAAATGAGAGTATAATAGTAGTAAATAATCTCCTATGAAAGGTGTGATATACTTGACCTCCCATCCAATTAACCAGAGATCATTATAAAGACTTCATTGAAAATCTATTGAAGAAACCATTAAGTATATGAACTAAGTTAGACTTCTCACATGGCAGTGAGCTAGGTGGAGTCGACAGATGTGATCTTAGGGATACAGTGAGCCATCCCTGAACCATTGTAATAGCTGTGTGCCTAGCACAGAGTCACTGTGACCAAATATTGTAATCCTGAAACATGTAAAGATTAGATGATTTTTTTACGACTGACACAGTGTCTGCGTATGATCCTTGGACGTATCCCTTTGCGGTGAACCAAGTAAAAATCTTGTGTTATATCCCTTATTTCATTTGTTGGACAGATTTAACAAGTTCCTACCAATGTGGTAACAAGATCTACAACAATAAAAAGAAAAGTATGACACCCTGATTCACCACTCCCCTCTCAAGGTGTTTAAAGGTCCTTCAGATAGCTCTTTGATATGAATATATGTTTGATATTGAGTTACATAAATAAACAATGAAAATATTCTTAGACACATACTATAAGAAAACTTTTTATCTTCATGAATCTAGATTGATGGCTTGATAATGAATAGAATCATTTAATCGTGTGTGTCGTTATAGTGTGTAGGAGTTATATTCACCAAGAAAATAAATCATATATCAATAATATGAATTGATTATCATTGAAAATACTGGATGTCTAGGAAGAACTATTTTTCTATGATGAGTATCAATTATATATTTTAACAACTATGGGTTAAAAACAAGATTTAAAGTTTTATTTGTGATCCTGATATTATCAACATGGGATTTTAGATGATTTTGATCCAAAAATATAATTTTGATTAAAAAATAGACATTATGTGCATATTGTGTAATTATAAAAAATGATGCACACCTCAACAATATTTATGAGATTTATCAAATAATTATTCTAGTTGTATCTTGACCACTTTTATATTTTATTCATTAATTAAATATTGATATATTCATGTCTATAATAAGATCATATTGAACACTTGATACATTTCTTACAATATTTTCAAAAACATGAATTTAATAAGAAATTATAAAAGTAATACCCGAATGTGATAGGTTTAATTTATAGAAACACCGCCTTGAAAATTGGTGTCATAATGGATCCAATATATATTGAGGTAGTTATACCATGGAAATAACCAAATAATATTTCATAGATTAAAAGTTTCCATAGGTTGGTAGGTCATTACTTTATATTCTATTATAAATTCTCTTGGATTGTAAATAATTCATATTCTTTGATGTATAATAGTTAATATTTATATTAGAATAATGAAATTTGATTCATATTTATAGTGTTTAATGGAAAGTCTAACTAGTGTGTTAAATATTCACATAATAGTGGAATGAGTTTATTATAATGTTTATTATTGTGCCTCATATTACGGTTCGGTCTATATCTCTAAAGAGGATCATGAAATTATTGCACAATGGTCTACATAATTACACCCTCATTAGTTTAACTATGTAACCCAATATATAGATATTGAAGTGGAGGTTTTTATATGATTTTTTGGAGGAACATTTTATTATTTAACTATATTTCAATTTTATTAAAACATAATTTCATACAATATATAAATCCAAATAGATAATTAAACATGAGGTAGAGTGGGTGGATTTTGTATCTCTATGATTATGATATCAAAATCACTTAAACCCTGGGTAATGTAAATGTAGTGGATAATACATTGACTAAGTAATTGTAAAGTGATGTTTCAAGGGGTTTTAGTGATGAAAAAAAAATATGGAGTATTTATAATCCTTAAAAATGGAAATAGAAATGTTTTCTGATTTATTTTACATGTATTATACTTAAATGCCTTCTATATTAGTGGTTTATAAATCTAAATTGGGTAATCCAAAGGTATAAGTATGACAAAATCATAAAGTTAAATGAAATTAATAAAATGGTTTTTATAAATATTAGAAGAATTATGTAATATTTTGAGTTTATTTCTTCCATAGGAGATGAAACATGATGCTTTTGAGTTAATTTCATAATTCCACACTATATATATATATGGGTCTTTTATGATATAACATGATTTGAGATAATAGTTTCGGTGGTCATGGTTATAGAGATATATATATTTGTTTCTAGAAATTTTTTTTGTGCATAAGCAGGTAAAGGATGAGCATTACTATCTATCAAGGTTTTAAATACCTTTTAGATTTAATAAGTGTAGTTACAATGATATGTATATTGAAATTGTGACTATGTTTCCTCGGACCCCATGAGTTTATGATATATCTTATTTGTAGTTGATAGAAAATAAAAGTACACATATTTCATTCTTATAATGGATATGTGTTTGAAAAAATAATCATCATAACTATATAAATAGGTGTTATGAGTAAGATAAGATTTCATACTCTTAAGGATATATTTTTGGTAATAATTTTATACAATGGTTACTTTTGGGTTGAGTGTATACATTTAGTACATATTTCATAGGACAAAAAATTTTGTTCTTCTATTCATATGAAACTATATATAGTATTTTGTGAAAAACTATTTTATTATCCATTTTTTTGGTCAGATGTTATAAAAATAAACATTTTTAAACATGATTTCTTATAGATTATGGTAGAGTGGGAGTATTAGATTAGACATTATAATAGGATTCCATAGAATTGGAATAAGTATTGTGTTAACTACAGGTGGATACCATTAGAGTTTATGAATGATAATTATATTTTATTTTGTGTTCCAATATTTCATGGGAAATAATGGTTTTGTAGAAGTAGTTGTCTTTATCATGTATTTTTTTCACACATCAAGGTATTGTATAGAATTAGTGATATATTTTCATTTAAAAATACCTCCATAATTATAGTTGGTAAATGATGTCTTCCATTTGTCACATTTGAGGTTGTATTCCCATGATATAAATCAAATGATTTAACACATAAACATTGATCAAGATAAGGATAATATATTCATAATGAATATATTATATATTTAGAAATATATATAGAATAAAAATATTGGGAATATATTCCATTTTTCTAATTATGAGGTAGTCTTGGATAAAAATGATATGACCTAAGAGTGTGAGAACCAAATGAGGGCACAATAGCTAGATTTATTTTAGTTTATTCTCATTTTCTTGTTGATAGTTTTCATGTTAGGGATAATATTTACATGTAATTAAATTAAATAAAAGTTGTGCCTTGTTATTTTTATTTTATTTTTCACTATATTTTAATTATATATCGAATTTTTTTAATTAGTATCTTTTTTGGGACATTAAGTGTTTAAAAAATGAGTTTTTTAGTATAAGAATTAACATTTCCATGAATGAAATTTTTTGAAGGTGTATATATTCAATAGGAATGGGAGCTCCCAGACTATGATTTTATTAAATTTTATAAGCATAAACATGTATATTTTAAAATAGTAGAAAAACTAAAATATAATTATATCCAAAAGGATCTTAGATTGAAATTACATTAACTTAGTATTTTTTAAATCACAGTGATTCATTTAATAGTGATATATGTTGAATATGGTCTCTGAGCATAAAATAAGCCCATTTTTATCAATAAAAAACGAGTTATCTATCATAAATCATCATTATAAAAATTGAGGAGAGTGAATCAGATATTTTCAAAGGAAAACATAATCATTTATGGTAGCCCCTTAACATAGGGCCTTTAACAAATTTTCTAATCATGTTTATCTAAATTAATTCATTGTAGGTTAATTTTAATTTATGGTTTGGATTTAAAAATTATATGTTCTATTTATTAATAATTATAGTAATTATTTTATTTTTTTTCTAACTTTTAATTACATATGGATGAATAGTTATTAGCTAATATCACCAAAATTATTTCTATATCCCTAAATTACCCAAAATATGGCCTTTTATGGTTATCACTAAGCACTTATAACAACACCACCACTCATGGTGGTGTTCGGTGGCATTGAGGAATGGTTGGCATGATCTAGGATTTTGGCTGATGGATTTCAAGTAGAGAGATCTATCAAATGAATTAAATTTACTCAATTCATTAGTTGGAACTGTGATCAATGTGGGTATTCAATTAGATTGAGGCTGGGTCTAGTGGGAGGATACCATCAGAGGGTGGGGGAAAACAATTCTATATGGTAGTTCATGCGATTACATGGGATAGAATGAGTAGGTTCTCTTATGGGAGATATGATGGTGGATATTATTAATTAAAAGATAAAGATAATTTTGACACATGACATGGTCTATCAAATTAATAATTGTTGTTTGGAATATACAAGCCCAATATGTTTGGAAACAATGACACATGCATGTGGGTTAGTTCAGGTGAAATATAATTAGGCTAAATACCCAGGTGATTGATGAAAATTTTACTGGGATAAATTCTTGGGTTTTGATATAACAAAATAAGGATAATTCTAACTTAATGGAGTTTCATGGAAGTTGTGAGCGACTTTTCCCAACAATAATGGGTGTCCAACGTCAGTGAATCACATTAAAACTATGCTTTCCCCCTCTAAAAAATGATCTCCATGTGGTGTAAACCCCTATCACCATGGTTCATTCATTTTTATATAAGTATTTATAAAATTAATATTTTCATATTTGTGACCATTTTTTGGTACAATAATGTGTATATTACACTTATTTTTTATTTGAATCATGATTATGTGGGTATCAAATGGATTGGAGATAATTTAATGCAGGTTTTCATAATTTTAATTAAAAAGACACTAAAATTGATGGTGACTTGTCCAGGAAAAGTTTCAATGTTACAATTTTCTCTTTATTATAATATAGCAATGTATTTATTTTTATCATTTAGATATAGTATGACGGAGTAATTGTTGAAATAATAATTTATATGAAATTATATATGTGAGTGGTCAAGGAAAATCTATAATGATTATTATGATTTATGATTTTTCTAATGGGATCAATAAACTAAGATAATATTGGTTAATTTTTTGGTAGTTTTTGATTTATGTCGAAATAATCATTAAATAATTTTTTTTTTCAAATAATGGTTTTTTATATGTCATGTCTTGTAACTTTTATAAGCAGTTTTTTATTATTTTTTATATTTCCCAAAGTATGTAAGCCCTATATATGATGTATTGATGGTTTATCCCTTGATATGTATTCCTAGATGGAGCGTAGCATTATGATGGTGTGACCTAAACTCCATGATTACTCGTTTACATTTTATATTACATTAAAAACATATTTTCATGATTTATTTAAACATAATAGGGTTATTAGTTAGTATTTGTGGATGAAGTGTATGTTATATTATTGTTTTATGTTTGTGTATTAATTCTATGAATATAATTTTATATGTTATCCATTATTTAAATTATACATTATTCATGTTATTGGAGTACCATTATCTATTGAACCACCACTTAAGGGAGGTTTTCTGATGTGCAACCCACTATCCAGTTAGTGAGTGGGAAATACAGGTCAAATATATTTGTTTATCCTCCCTCACACCATTTTTTCTAATGAATTAGATATATATTGTTCATTTGGATTATTATTTATTTATGAAAATGTGTTGTAGTTATATTATCTCATTGGTGGTAGAGTGTTAGATGATTGGGATCTGGGTACTATCTATTAATTTTTGGTTTGTATGAGAGCCTTTTATATTATTTTTAACTGGTTCCATATTTTATTTAATTCATATTTTATGGGAGTAACATTATTGGTGGGATTGGTAGTTTATTTCATAAATGAGATGGACTCTAGGTGATAAATTATTTATTATTATAACTAAAAGTTCTCCAATTTGAGAATTTGATAAATTTTATAAATATTTGACAATGAAATGTGGGATCAAAACTATGTATTATGATAATAATTATATAATTATATTAAATTAATGATATTAACCATGTTGTTCATAACTATAGTATAACTAACTAACTCTGTCGATATACTCTTACATGATACTATATACAGGTTGACAAGATCATGTTGGTGTAGGATCTATGATGTGTTTAATTAGTATCATAGGTTTTTCATTGGTGAATGGTGTAAGTGACGATTTTCATATACCCCAAAGGTATATTATGATTCATTCAGGTTTCTTATAATTATTATTTTTTAATTTTTTTCTTATTTTGTTGAAATCCTTTGATTTTTTTTGTAATATTCATGAATTATACATTGATTATGACAATAGTCGATCATGGATTCTTTATTAATCTTTTTTCTATCTAAATTTTATTATTTGTTATATTTTATGTCATCTAGAGGTTAGTTCAATTATATTAAATCTTAAGTACACTCGAAGAATTTCATTAACCCAAGGCCTATTTAACACGAGACTATGGTGGAACTCTTGTTCTTATCATTGATCAAATAAGATATTTCTATGTATATGGATAATGTCAGCAACACTTTTTTCAATATCTCAACATGGTTATTTATGTTGGTGTGATTTTTAGTGGAACGACCATTTAATATCTCATGAAACAAATCATAAATATATAGTAGTGGTTTCTAAATGATTTAATTATATATGGGATGTATTATCCAACACCATGTCTATAAGGTTTTTTCAGGAAAATAATCATAACTAATTTTTTTATATGTTTTTAAACATCTGTGAAAATGATTAAAAGGACAAGGTAATAACAAAAAAATTTCAGAATATGTATGAATGTATTAATATGATACTTATAGAATTGTTTGACACATTCCTTAATCATATGACTAATATATTTTAAAATAAGTGACGACGTAGTTGATTAATTTAAAAAACCCGTATTATAAACTGAATTCCATGAACATTACTTATAAATTTAAATCCTAATTTTCTATTGATTAAGTAAATGGTTATTATGGTAGTTCCCATGAATAATTTTTAAATCATTCTCATTTCATATGAGATGAGTAAAAAGAAATACATACTGATTTTTTAGAAGATCACAAATATGTTGGATTTTATGGTCATAAAAAATATATCCCTTTGTACTATAACATTAATGATAATGAAATTGATGAATTGATATTATTAAAACCCTATAATATCAAAATATAGAAAAAAAATTAAAATTAAAATATCTATTATCATTTTTTGGAGTATACAAATTAAACACCTCATGTATATGTGACCCAAGAGGTACCATGTATAAGAAATTGAAGAGTAATCTCTAATTATATCCTCTAGAAAAATGGAATAAAAAAGAAAATTTTATTAATATAGGTCTCAAAAATGGAAATTTTTCATTAAGGGTATTAATATTTCTAGGAGATTGAAATTGGGGAAGTAGATGGCTATAAATATGTGTCCTTGTTTGATGTGACTCATCATCCAAAATGTGATGAGGTTAATGAAGAGAACCATGTTTATTAATAAAGAGTAATTGAATGTAAGATCAAACACAAGGTAGTTTTTGATGAGATTTATTTCTAAAATGCGTGGGAAAAAAACTAATTGAATGAATTAAAAATAAAATGTCTCCATGCAATGAAAAAATAATAGATACAATGATTTATGTAATAAATGGAATCACTCAAATCTAACAACTCTAAATATCTAACAGAAATTATTGAGTAAAATATAGAGTAAAAAAAATTCTCAAATCATTGATAGATTCACCAGAGATGTGAAATAATATTGAGAAAAGAATCTTTTTTACAGAAGAATATGTTATATAGGTAGCTTCAAATTTAATGATGAAATAAATACCACTACTCATGTAAATAATTTAAGAAATTTTTTAAGAATTATATGTTTCTATAATGAAAATGATAATTAAAAGGCATAATAATTATAAAGAAATTAATAGGAGTTTCTTAGTCCACATTGATCACATTCCAAAGGTAAAATTATATTTTTTTTTATATAATAACTCAAGAATGTATGGTTTCAAATGTAAACAACCATATTTTAATACTAAAAACAACGTTTAATTTGAGTTAATAAAAAACAAATGGTATTATCAATGAAGACTCGCTAAAATAAACTAAAATTAATGATTGTTTCTTATGAAAGGATTTGGAACTCAATCTTAGTATTATGTATTTAAAATAATATAAAGTTAAATGAAGTTTAATGAGAAGTTAAAAGGATATCATAATTTATTCCTTCCTAAAATAATAATATATTTAATGATTACTGCCATTATTATATAGGTTATGGTTTGAGTTCATAAATTTATTTTCATGTATTCTAGAAATTTCATTAATGGAGTTGTGAAATCCTTCATATAATAATATTTGACAGAAAATTACTTTTTTATTATAAAAACACTTTTTAAGGGAAAAGTGAGAAACCACATACAACCAGATAAAACTATCAGACTTCCTCATCCCAGCAAGTGTGAAAACAATAATCCTTCACCGACACAAGACCCCTTGGAAAGCAGTATCATACCGAAGCATGGGAATAGAACTGATGGTGAAGCCATGCCCTCTCAAGCCTCCAATTCCAAGAGGTCTGCAACGATGAAGAAAAAATGCTCTAATCCCCTTCAGGATCTAGTCCAAGTTTCATGCTGGAAACAAGCATAAAATTAACTGCAAAACCAAACCTTAGATATCCCAAGGTTTCCACAGTTCGCACAACCCTTTCACTCACACCAACCGACCAAAACCACCAACTTAAATAGAGTCTCTAATAAGAAACTTGATGTTAATTGAGTATAATTACCTAAAAATTTTCTTTGATAAGGATGATAACTTTAAGTATGCTTCTTCCAATATACACTTCTCAAATGTACATGCTAGCTCATCCCATGAATGAATCTACTCCTCAATGCTGATCTTTCCTTGGTTTAAACCCCCTACTAAAATTGAGTTCTATTTGTTAGTCCAAGCATATTTCTCCTCATTAAGAGACACCTCTAAAGACATACCCATCATTTTGGATGCCACCTCCTCAGTGTCATTAAGCAATAAGACATTTTCTATCACTTCTTCTTCAGATCTTAAAAGCCAATCCAATGAATGAAAATCTTGTTCCCCTTGCCTCAGATGGATCAGAGACTCCATGGACATCCTATTGTCTCTTGTCTTCTATGCTGAGTGAGTCTCCTGAGGAGGAGGTGGTGTGGAGTAATCATTCCTCCCCTTCCTCCTCTAGGATCCCTTTATTACTCTATGTGCATAAATCATCATCTGTCGACTGGTTGGGTTCAATCCCTTTGGGATCCATCATGCCGACCCGTCTCCCTCACATGGGATAGCAATATTAGAACACAAATTATCCTCTAGAAGGACTTCAAATTTTTTGCACAAGGGAATCAAGCCCAGTCCCCTTCCTTCCCACCTCTGTTTCGAACTGCCTCCACCATATCAAATCCCTGCCTCCCCTTGCTCATATCCACCCTGCCCTACCATGGCTTCTCAGCCACCAATCCAGAGAGATCCACAATCCCTCTATTCAATGTCGTTTCTAAAATCTATTTCCCCCTTCCACTGGACTTCCACACGAACCTCCTCAAGATGGAATTTTCTATCTTCTTCCTGCACACTATGGATGGAAGGAATATGAAGATCCCATTTCAACTTGCTGAACACGTCCGCCACTATCGGGTTAACTTGGTGTGCCACCACACTAGTGCCAAGGACATGCACACCCACTGTAATGAAGCCCACCTCCCGACTAACTCGTCTCACCTCCCCTATTATTCATAATGATGAAGTTCCCCTAACTCTAACCTCTTCACCAGCAGAAAACAGACCCGTGATCATTGCCTCACAAACCATTAGAACCTCGTCATTCCCACTGACCACTGTTTTAGTCATAGATTTCACATCCCTATGGAAATCTTCCTTAAATTGGGGGCCAAATCCCTTAACCTCCATCAATGCTGATCTCCACTAGAAAAAACCAGAAGAGTGCCCCAACCGCTTACATGTTGAATAGAATTCCATCCAACTCTCATAGAATACACGCTGCATGCACCAATATTCTTCACCAGTTGTAATCCAATCATAATCAAATGGAACTCTAGGGACATCCATCTCCATGCATATCCTTAGGGAAATAGTGTGACAATCCACTATCATCCTGCTATCTGAACAAAGACACCTACTAGGTATATTTTCGAGCATTCAGATAATTGAGGGGTTCTAAAATGGAAATTATAGGTTATGGAAACAAACCCAAATTTCCACGGATGGCATGTCATGATTTCTTTTGAAATTGAATGAACACTAGAATAAGAAACAATGAAAGCCATTATAGTGTCGGGGTGCCCTCGAACAGGCATAGATGAGGTCCTCCTCTGATGAAAACCAGATCCTGATATGATGATTATCAAAAAACCCCACCTTATCCCTCTTCTAGAGATCCTAATTGTCGAAGATGAACCTATCAAATGAATCAACTGATGGCCTTTGCTGCTTATGCCTCTTAACGAGGGTGAGATTCAGAAGCGCGGAGGATTCAGTGAACTATTATGTTGAATGATAGAGATTCAGACAGCCATCGATTAACTCTGGAACCTTCGAGCCTAACTCGGATTTTGGGAATGTAGGAAGAAGGTTAGGGTTTGAGAAGGGTAGAAAAGGTCGCACCGCATTTCTGAAGAAAAACGAAGATCCCTCCCCACAGGGGGGAGGAACCGGCATAGCTTCCATCATCATCACTGAAGGAGAATAGCCTCTCTAGGGTTCCCACTCTTCCATACCATGTTACGAAGCACCGATATATAATAATATTTAACAAATAAGAGAAAAAAAAATCATATTTTGGGAATTAAATAATCAATTTTTTATTCTCTAGAAAGCTAATTTTATATATTGTGTTGAAATAAAAACATTAAAGATTACTCCAACCACTAAATGGATAACTGGAGGGAACATGACTAATTTTTGAGAAATACAACATGTTGGGACTTTCTAAAAAAAATGTGATAGTTATGGTTAATGGATTCTTCATTTTGGGAGCCCTTACCATATGTTAGAAAGCAAGAAATTAATAAAGATAATTAATTAAAAATATTATGGTATAATATGGTTGGATAATTATAGTTTACATAAAATAAAAGATACTAAAAATTTTAAGAATATAGGAAAGGGACTAAGGAATATTAATATGATCTATGTTGAAGTATTGAGAAAAAAATTAACATTGTAAAAGAAAACATTCTTACTATATCCGGGTAGTTTCATTAACATAGAATTGTTTAATGATCGAAATAAAATATATATAATATAAAAACAATAATAATAAATAGAGTCAATATTTTTCACTTTCATGATATAGAAGACAATTTCACTATTTCATTATAGGATGGAAAAAAACTATATAATCAACAATTTTTCCATATCAATAAACACTTATTATAGTAACTAAAAATGATTAATGATTTCAAATATTTTCCTACAATGTCATGAAATCATGAACACATTACTAAAGCTTTTTATAAAGGTAAAAGTGTTACGAAAACACATAATTCATTGAATAATAAATCTAAAAACTTATTTGAGATACTGTATGTTAACATATGAAATCTAATTCAAAAAAGTATTCTATATATGAACATGTTAAATTCTTTTCATTTATTAATATAATAGGATGGTTAGTGTGGTTGTGATTAGTCAAAAAAAAGTGTTGGAAAACACCAAAAGGTATATATGGAGTGCTGAAAATATGTATGGTAAGAAACTTTTATCTTTTAGATATTATAATTTCATTAAATTATCAAAACTAATTTTTGAATAATTATTTGAGAAGAATGATATAATTAGATAATAACCAAATATGAGTAAACATAAATATAATGGTTTAGTTTATGAAGCAATTGGCTGATAAAAAAGAAAGGAAACAATTAAATGTACAAGGATCAGTCATAAAATTATTGTAAGGAAGGTAACATAGTAGTTTTTTATCATATAATCAAGAAATATTAATCCCATGTGATGGGAAAACACATTATGAGAATAAATAAATTAATAAATTGAGTTAATTTTATATTCATACATTTGGAATTATGTGTTTCATATTGATCAACGAAAGAGAGAAAGTGAAATTTGAAATCAAATTCAACAAATTTGTGTTTAATCATTATTATATTTACAAATAGTCACATAATTTATGTATCAAAATATTAGGGAAGGTGGTTTAAATTTAAGATCCCATTGTAATTTAACATATCCACAACATTCACTTAAAAAATCAAAAAAGATATGGAAAATTTATATTAAAAACATTTGTCAAGAACATTCTATAGTAAATGATATTTATTTAGAGGTTGATTCAAAATAGTGTGATGAAATCAAATATTATTAAGGTCCTAAACTATATGAAAAACCAAATTGGACATGTTAAAATAAGAAATAAAACATTTTTAATGTAAAATCATAAATACATCAAATAAGAAATAAAAAATGTTTGTCATGGAATATATTAATATCTCACATTGAGCCTTTGAATTTTGAGGAAGCACAAAAAATAAGAAAGTTATTTTTAATCAAAAAATAGAGTACATTAAAAAAGAGTGATAAAAACAGGACTTGAAAACATATTCTAATTCTAGTGAACAAAAAAATTATAAAAAAATAGATTGATTGAAAATGTGAATTAATATGGAATGGAAAAAATTAATAAATAATTAATTATTTACTAGGGATATTTGAAAATTTATGTTGTTGATATTTATGAAATTTTAACTCCAATGGAAATTTTTGATGAATCGATGCTTTATATATATATATATATCCAAATAAATTTTAAAATATCCTAAGTGACTGTGATATGAAATTTTCTAAATGGGTTGTTGCAATAAGAAGTATATTAAGAGAAATTGTTTTTTCTATGTTCAATTATATTGTGGAAAAGGTGTTTATGATTATGAAGTAATGATATAGATTAAAATGAGATATCTAATCAGGGTTCTTAAGGGATGATTTTTTCCAAAATAATATGAGATTCATATCAGGGGATGTTGATAAAAAACATATATGTGGAGATTGACACTCTGAATAAACATATTATATTTGACTTACTTTTTAGTATTATATAAATTTTATAAAATGTGGAAATTTTAGAAAAGGTCTTACGTTTTTTCGGTGAGGAGGTCAGTCCTGCTGACCCTGATATGAAACATGGTCAGTAGGGCTATGTGTGATACCTAGAGGTCCTCAGTTGAAATTCATTCACTTTTAGGTCAATGATTAGTTTTATAGAGGGAAAACTAAGAGAGGGTTTGACCCAGATTCTTAAAGATGCCTTTTGAGGAAGTGATCTTTGTTTTATGCTTGTTTTGATACTTATTAATAGTACCTACTCGATTGTTTTATTATAGGAATAATTATTCCTTCAGTTTCTAATTAAGAACTAAGGAGTCTTGTTTTTTTTGAGATTGAGTGTGATGGGAAGGACTTTTGGGTGTCTAACCTTATTGACAAGTGGCATTGTAGTTGATTCAATGATTTCTAAAATGATGTCTTGAGGTGGGTTGTTTCTTAATAATTCAGGGAATGGGTAGGTTTACAATTCTGTAGAGGATTTCCAAGGGAGGTCCTGATGTGTTAAAGAAACTGAGGTGTCTTATATCATAGTTAGTTTTTATTTGTTGGTGTATGAATTTTCATAGCATAAGTAGCATCTTGAACTTGGTGGTATAAATTTGTACACCAATTTTTATGGAGAGTTCAGTTCTCATTGGTTGTATGTGGTGGATGGTGGATATAGAATGTCTATGATCATGTTTTAGATCAATGATTTCAAAGATGATTCTTATAGGTGTGGAAATATAGATCATTGGGTAAATAAAAGGAATTTCCCATGTTGTGGGCTATAATAAAAATAGACCAATTTTCATGAGATGGTTGACTTATTTGTGTACCTTAACATGAATTATCATGAGATCATCTCTTAGGGGTTATATAAAGAATGTATATCCCTGATGAATTATTCATGGTATGGTTATAGAGATTCACGCCTTCCGATTAAATAATATTGTACTAATAGTCTATAAATAATCATTCCCGATATTAGGAAATTTTCCCAAATAAGCTGAGAGAGTTTCGAATATGATTTGATCTATCTAAATGTTTTTTTGATAAAACATTTACTCCTTAGGAGTTTTGAATGAGTCTATAAGGTAATATATTTAGTGGGGACCGCATCAAAGTCCATTTTAGTGTGGGGCCCCCATTATGAGTTAAAATTAGGCTAATTCAATGGAATCTATTTTTGGGACTAGGAATGGGTGATAAGTGACCTTTATATAAGAACATGTTAATGAATGAGTTCTTAGTCATGCCATCCAATTTTTATAAATGTTCCTAGGTCATAGGATATAGTGATTGGTAATTAGTTTTTATGGTGGTGGACTCATAAGAAATCTCCTATTGTTGGGAGAAGGAAGACATGTTTAGATGAGACTGGACTTTGGATATTCATTTGTCTTTTAGTGTTCATTGGATAAATTGAACTAGGTACCACTATATTCCTCATGGAATTCTGGATACAAGTTTATGTATGGACTTTTGTGAAGTTTGAGTATGGGCATAGGTCTTGGGATGGATTGTGATGTTCCGTTGGTGCTAGAGAATAAATGTTCCATTTTTCATGTTGTGGAAAAATGAAAAAGTTTTCATGGGATGGTTTTCTTCAAAATTCCTCTGGTGGTTACTTACGGTCATGGGGGAAATGACTGGAATGATATCAATGAACCTAGGGATAAATACATCAGAATTAGGTTCTAGGGATGTATCAGCTAATGGAGTCGATAATTTTAGATAGTATCCATCAAAATGCTCATCTACATAAGTTATCCTAAATATTTTCATGTGGTTAGTGAGAAAAATAATTGGTCACACCATTTTAATGAGACAGGTGAATTCAAAGAGTCAAATGTGGCTTTTGAAGTAAAATACATCACGACTAGGCTAAATTGGGTCAATTAGAATTTATTTTTTTAGATCAAATCAAGTACAGAGAGAAGTGTCTTTATGTATGGTCTAATTCGTGAGTTGAGAAATGATAAAAAATAATCATTTGGATTCTTGGAATATCATTTTGATGTGATGATCTGATATTGGAAGTTTCATAGTTCTGAATTGGTTATGGAAGCGAAGAACCTATGGTTGGGAGAACCATACGTCGGTCTATGACTACGGTGATGATGTTCTAATTTACATGTTTTATGATCTCAATTAAGTGTCTTCTTGATGTTTCTATAATGGTTATTAAAGTTTTCTTGGTATTTTGCGGGTCAATCATCGTATGATAAAAAGTGTCATTGAAATCATTTTGTGTTTTTTGAAATGTAACATGATAATTTTAATGCAATTCATGACCCAATTTGTTCAATTTATCATTTTATAACCATGATGGATTAGCATGAATTATAATTTTTAAGATGTGGAGGTCATAAGATCCCATATTTTTTAGTGGGACAATTCATAATAAATTTAAAATCGCGATTTCTAGATATGTAATTTTTTTATCCGAGATTCAGAAATTAAATTTTAATGTTGGGACACTTCAAAAAAAATAGATGACTTTTGAGGAATTGAAAATGTTTTGGAAATTCCAGGAGTGCTCTGTTGGTTAAGGTCCCAGAGTTGGAATTTTAAATAAATGCAGCATTAGGTGCATAGTTAATGCTAATAGTGAAGTAAAATAGACTGTTCGAATTTCCCTTAGTTCACAATTTTGGGAATCTATGATTAATTCAATGGAAAACTATGTAGGGGTTTGTAGTTTATTTTATAATCATCACAATATTTTTGCATGGTCTATTAAACCATGTTCCATGCCTACGTGTGATGGGTCTTCCTCATATTATAGAGGTGCACAGTTGGCACATGGTTTGTCCATATGTGTATCCAACCTGTGTGGTCCATTAAAAGGGGGAAAAATGAAAATTTTTCCTTTTAGATCCTTAATGAGTTTTACGATATGTTATCCCTCAATTTTCATACCATGTCTTACATGCACACCCTCCTCATTCTCCATTACTCTAGGGGAGATCTCCCATGTTCTTGGTCAGAATTTGACACCATCAAATGCGTTGGAATTATTTAGGTATGTCTTCGACTCTGTTATCCTCCTTTGTGTTCTTTTCCTTCTTATTATAAATTTATTTTCAAATTTTAGGGGTTTTTTTCCAATCCCCTTATATTAAAGTGGAATCAGATACTAGTGATATGGATTTATCTATTTCTAGTAAGAGGTTGCATTGAGAAGCCATCTCTACTTCAGTACATGTCATTTTATTGATGAATGTCACCAATGTGAAATAATAAATATTTTAAGCTTTAAATTAAATAGTTAGAGTAGTTATATTGATATCATTTATTGGGGCCCCTGCCCAATTCTGGGTGGAGGATCTATCACATGTTGTTGGTGAGCCTTAGATCATAGTTCTGGTGTGATTTGAACTTCCTATGAGGTTTTGATATTTATACCCATAGAGAACTTTTTTTAAATAAAAATTAACATGTTATGATTAATCAATTATTTATAGTATTTTTAATAAAATTATTATTATGGATTAATTTTGAAACATCACCTCACATGTTATGATGATCTTGGAAGGTCTTTGGATTGTGCTTCTTACCCTTAGAAAATAATGGAAAATCTTCCTAATGGTAGGCTATTTTTCATAACTTCTATATGGCGTTGATTCATGTAAATGGTTGTATTATTATACTAGAACTCACGCTAGTGGGTGACACCTCTGGTTTAGTTTATTCTACTAAACTATTTAATTAATTAAATGGGTTGTTTGTAAAGGATGAATTTTTTGGGTCACTACCAACCATGTGTGCTTGTTTCATGGATTTTATCCTTGAGACACTTAGAAGACTGCACAAATCCTAGGAGGTGGGACTACACTTTGAGGGGAATGTAAAATCTCTATATGAATTGGTGAAAACATATTAGGAAACATGGAGGTTTATGGATGTGTGGACAATCCAATAGATACATTGGCACTATGATTGGGTCATGGCCTATCTCTTGATAGTTTCTGTAATGGAAAGTCCCATCAATGCCATAAATATCATGCTACTATTTTCATAATTCCATAGAACCTGACGTCCCGGGCTATTAGATGTTCACCTGAGACATTTATTCTAACTTGGAGGATTCCATGAGTGATACATCTCTAGTGTATTGACCAAGGGGACCCTATTGGGAAATCCAGTTTTTGACTAAACCTCTACCAGTGCGTCATGGATTTTTGTATAGATGGAAGTGAGTGTCACTATAGAACCTATACCAAGTGTGTATGATGAAGGGGATATTTTTGTAGTAGTGGGTTTAATAATTTTACAACCCTCACTTTTTTATTTATTCTTGCTAATAGATATTATTGATGTATATATGATTTCCAGATATTCTACATGGAATCTTCAATGTATTTTTGGCGTGATGAAATATAATATAGATATAGCCAATGGTACATCATGAGATCTGGACTCTGAACCTACATATTTGAGGATTAACTTGTTGGGTTTCTCAGAAGTAATTCATGGGTTCTGACCAATGTGCCTCTTTTGATTGATTGATACTATTATAGGAAGTACCATTATCATTGGGATTACTCCCATCACAGTTTGCTGAGATAATTTTTTTGTTGCACTTTGGAACATCTCTGTGATATACACTTGAAGATTAATGAATATCTCTATGGGTGATGTATTGGTTTTTACCCAGGGCCAAGTGGATGCACTGTTACCTCATTACCCAGACCTACATGGGAATGGGGTTATTCAACCATTTATTGAATTTATAATGATTTATTACCACATATCAAAAGTTTATACCTTATTTATATATTTCTTTTAAGGGTCACCCCATTAGGAATTAGGAAAGTCAAAATGTCATGATTACTAATGGACTTGGACCTAGTAAATAGACATCGATCTGGATTAACATTGAATGAGTGGTGTGATATCTATATTAGTTCCACATTTACATGATATATATATTTTACCTATATTCCATGATTATATGGATTGGAGGTAGGAACATGTTATCCCTGGTTGAGGACATGTATCCCACTCTTGTGACAAAACTCACCATAAGACACTTCCATCACCGCACAAAGATAGTATTGTCGATTGGGGTTATAGACCTAAGGATCAACATGATTATAAATCTATTGAGTGGTATGAAATTAATCTCAATTCCTAATTAATAGGATATCTAGTTGATCAGGATCATGGACCCAGTAATCGATTCTGGATCTCTTTAATCCTTTCACTTCTTGTGGGGTCTCAGTTAGGGTTAGCACCTCCCATAAGCATGGACTTATGAGATCCTGCCTATTTGAAATATTTTTCCATTTTATTCTTTATATTTATTTATTAGTATTATTTTCATATTAATTATTAGTTTATATAAACATATACTTCATATTACTAGAAATATACGAGACTGTGTTGGTGGTTCCGTACTAAGTTTTGTACTAACACCCTTATAGGGAAACCATTGTATAAGGGATCCTATGAAAACATTCACTTGGTTGGAAGAATAATATGGGATGAGGCCTAAAACTAATTATGAAGGAAGGATCATAAATGTATTTGGGGATCAGGAATGTGGTTTGGAAAAGAGTTATTTGCGGGGTATTTTACTTCTATTATTTTACTTTTATTCACACTGGTATGTTAGATTGTCCTAGTGGATGATCAGGGTTGTATTTGAGACATGGATATTTAGGATATTACTATATTTCATTTATTATATCATTGTAAATATTTATTGATTATGTACTATGATTATTTACTACATTGAATTATCATTGGTTATTTATATTTTTTCCTAATCTAATATGAGGGGATAGTATACCCAGGAACACAACCATATCACTTTCCACTATTTGATGTCCTCTAGCATATGCGAAGGTCTTTATTGAGTCCTAAACACCAATTGTTCGGGTTAATATAAATAGAGTGAATAATGTGGGGTTTTAACATCCAATTCATGAGAAATCTCTCTCATAATAAGGAGCATTAGTGGACCCAGTGGAGGTTGATGAAGTGTTAGCTTGGGAGCCTCCCATGAAAATGATTTAGGTATAGAGATTCATTGGGATGGAAAGATATTATCAGAGATTTGGTCCAGATTTTTCTTGGTTATCAACACCCATTAGTACTTTTATAGGAAAGGGGACAACATTTTTATGGAAGAACATGTTCTAATAGTATTTTAAGGAGTTCTGAGAGAGGTTGATGATCTATTCAATCTTGAGATTTCTAGAGGAAGTTGTAGAGTATTTAGTGTTATAAAGATATGGAAATACTAACTTATGGGTAATAAGATTGAAAAATATTCCAACCACAAGAGTCTCATTAATATCTTCTTGTATAAATATATTAATTTGAGACAAATGTTTTGTCCATAGTTCCTCTAGGATTATGACTTTGGGATATTATATACTACAAAGAAGGGGAATATGGTGTACGATTGTTTAAGAATGAGATATTGTTCACAATTGTTCAGTGATGTGTAAAATTAGTTAGCTTCATTATAGTTCTCCATAATAGACAAGGATAGTGTGTCTTACCTACAGTCAGTGGTTGTTACCCCTTAACATCTATGGTGAGTTATGTAGGCTTATCATTGAGATACATACTATGACACCTTTCATTTTCATATAACCACTAGATGTCCTCCAAATGGATTTGATGAAGGTGGGGAGTACATCATTTTATTATGAGGTTGGATAAGGGTAAAAATGGGGATTCCTGGGTAGTTTATAGGGGATATCCATACATACCACTTGGAAATGAAACTAGGTATGGAGAGGATTTACCAAGATCGTTTATGTTAATTATGGTGGTTGGGGAGGAAGAAATTTGTAGGGATTTTGGTCTCTTGATGCCTCAATTTTCATTAGGTGATGGCAGAACACCATGTCCCATAAAGTTTAACTTAACCCCTTTAGGTTATAGAGTGATATTAAGATGGTATATTTATAAAATTCATGATTGGTCTCAAATAATTAAATATAGGAAATGATTTCATCTAGGTGATCAGAGATTTACTCTCCAAGTCAGCCCTCTTCCTAGCTATCTAAAAGTGGAGTTCAGTTAAAACATTATAATTCCTTTGCATGTCTGAAATATACAAGATTCATAGTGTTTCCATGATGATGATTTCATACCATCATTTTCACATTAAATCACAATTATGGATATGAATATATGTGACCTGGGAGACTCAACTACATTTGAGAAAGGAGTTTCACCCCCGGACTGATGATGATACTCAGTAGACCATTCAAGTTCTAGTGGACATGTTTTTCTCTTTCATGATGGAATTTTTCAACAGTCAGGAGGATCAACATCCCTTGGTGAAGTTTTATTACAAAACCAGCTAACTTTCGACCATCAATATGGCACTATTTGAGGCCTTGTATGGGATACCCTATAAGTAACCACAATTTTTGGATGGATCCTGGATATTCAGTACTCATTACCCCAAAGCTGGTACATGAACCAATAGAGAAGGTGAATATAATCGATGATATAATGAATACTTCCTTGAGAAATCAGAAGGCTTATACTGACCGACGAGAGATCTCTTTGTAGTTTTATTAAGGAGACCACGTGTTCTTCAAGATCTCACATCTCTAAGGATTGTAGAGATTTTTCCATGCAGGAATGTTATCTTTAAGATTTATTATCCACATAAGATATGGCACAGGGTCTATGAGATAGAATAACAATTTTCCCTACTTCTAAATTTAGACAATGTAAAATATATCATCCATGTTTTTCATCTATGATGGTATGTTCAGGACACACCATATGTCAGAAGCTAGCATGAGATGAAAATCAAGGATGGAGTGATCCTTTCAGAGTACACATTATAGATTGAGGATAAATTGGAGAATATCATTCATGGGTGAGTTATTAAACTAGTTTTTGTAAGGTGGTAACTTGGGAATCTTTAAGGGTGTGATTAAGAGAGGGAAAACCTTATCCAATCCCAATACCCTCATATTTTTTAGTCATCTTTTTTTTGGGGAACAAATACTTAATGTTGGAAGAATGTAACATATACTTTTCCTTATAAGACTTTAAAATATTATATGAAATATTTTTAAAATCAAGAACTATGAAAATGTGATATTCTGAGGCCTAGTGGGCCACGATGTTGACATAAAAAAATATTAAATATATTATATAACTTGTGTGTAGTTTTTCTGAAATATTTGAAAAATTCACAATGGGGTCTTGGACTAGAATTATAATACATTCATTAAATCTAGAACATTGGACTAAACCTATGAATGATATAATCCTCCTCATAATCTGATATATTATTAAAGTTTAGTCATAGATAAAATCATAAAATATATATATATATATATATTTTATATTAAATTCTCTATCTAATCTCACCTATATAAAATCTGTGTTATGGATAATCCCTAGGTTGATTCTCCAAGACCTTTGGACTGAGAGAGGGTCATCATAGGATGGTTCCTAGATGATCAACAATAGATCATTCTTTAACAATCAGTGCGCCAATGAAGCACATGGATCTTGACAACCATAATAGCCAACAACCATTCTTCACCATTGTTTGATCAAAACAAGAAGCTAGATATTATTTTTGGGATTCCACAATATTTTCATTTATTCCTCATTGAAAACCTATCAATTCATCTAACAATTGGATTTTTGGGTCGATAGATGAATTGTGTCTGATATTTTATATTAATAGGAATTTAAATTTGATATCGTTTAAAAATAATTATATATTATTTGTTCCAACGGAAATGGATTTAAGTCAATTATAAAAATATATGAGTTATTTTCCACATGTTATTTTTTGGTGAATATATTCCACTATTCTTCATATATTCATCACCAGAATCCCATTTGGATAATGGTTCAACAGATACCAATTTATATATTTTTTGTAATAATTCATTTTACCAACAAATCAATACCATGGGAATGGGTTTGAGATCAATGTTTTGAATGAGGTGTGATAGAAATAATGATAGATCAATGTGGGATCTATGTTCTTCTTTCATGGTTGGTGATATAGTGGTCGTGTCGTACCATATGATTGAATCCCAAGAAGATCAGATATCTAAACTTCTACCACTAACAATGGTGTGGTTTGGTTAAACCAGTTGCATGATTTTATGGGGATACTAGTGGTGTAATTCATGGTTTTAGTTGGTAGAGATGAATCATGAAGAACCTTCGGGTTATTGAGAATTCCTTTATACAGGGCATGAAGTCTAAATAACATATTCCATATAGCACCCTGGATGTAGTGGAATGGTTTTAATGGAAATAAAATATAACAGTTTAGGTGATAGGTGTCACACATCAGGAAACCCATAGGTGGTGCATTGGAATGTACCATAGGTTTAAATGATCATAAACATGGCTATGTACTTGGGAATAATAAAATTCATGGGAAAAACTAAGTACACTATCCTGACCAAAGTATATGGGCACAACTGAAAATAAAAAAGCATGGTCTGGAGCGCAAAAGAAGACCTGGGGGTAGGAAAGACATGGAATGTATTTATAGTACACACCATGTACATTCTCCATGGTATTTTGATGCCCCTGTTGGGTAGAGTGGGGAATAATTTCCTGAGAATAGGATGTGATCCCCTCTATGGGATCAGTCTTAGAGTGACTTTTTTGGAATCCCCCAGAAGGAATAGGGTGGGATACTATGTCGCATCTGCTTACCTATGTGGTGTTTTAGGAACCATCATGACTTACATACATGGGTGTTGATCCCTTACATATCAGGTTAATCTAGTTAGGGTCTTTAATTTCCCACATTTCCCTAGGTGCGATTCAATATCTGTTTGTCAATCTCTTCTATGATCTGGTCAAAACTTCTTCATGGAGAGGCCTGATGATCCTGGAATTCTGGAGGGTTTCTATAAGCATTACAAGTCTCAAGGATTTATTTATATCGGATGAGCGATACATAGTAATATAGAAAAGAATACTAGGTTAGTTTGGCAGTTGTGACATCACCCAGTGACATAGTGTCTGTCATGAGTATATCTGGGTGTTATTATTGAATGTCTCATATCCCAATTGACCTTCCATCTCGATGAGATAACTATTCCCTTTATTACTTTTGTTTTGTAAATTTAGGGTATCCTACATAGTGTTGTTATACTCACCCCTTCATGGGATCTTTCCACACATGTCATGTCTTATATAGTTGATTTTTCATTTGATGAGGTCCCCAGTAGGCTAGGAGTAGATAGGTCATAGTGTATTTAGATATACTATGCTTTATACTAGGTGTTACATTTTATTTTAGTCCCCCTCCTTAGATAATGATAGAAATACATTGAATCTTTAGTTCTCTTATTTTCCCCCTTTTTTATTTTAATTATTTTATCCATACTCTAATTGGGGGGATATAGATGTCTGCCTGTATTTGTATTAGTATTATTTTATATTTCATAATTGTATGGGTATTTCAAGATTTTTGTGTGTATACATGTATTTTAGGATAAATAATCCCTTGTATATTATATTCCTACTCAATGATTTTCTTTAATCCCTTGAATATTTGAGGTTGTATTTATATAGAAATTCATAGTTTTATCAATGGAAATTCCTTTATTAAAATTAAGTATTATACTATAAAGCTCATACATCACATTGATAAACAAGAAAATTATTTTAATAAATGAATATTTATAAATTAGTCAGTAAAAACTCATTAAGAATTCCAAATATTATATCAAGACAATTAATAGGAAATATGAGTATAATAATGGGATAATTTGGATCTTTATGATCCACCAGAATGACTGCACTCATTTGGAAATCCATAGAAATAAAAGATAATTATTATAATAAAAAATTCATTCTCAAGATGAAATTAAATATAAAAACTAGGTAGAATGTAGAGGTGAATGGATAATGAATAGGATGATAGGTTTTTATAGGAAGTAGTATCCCCATATTACTATTATAAATTACATTGTTGGAATAGTAACCATAATATTGAAATAGTAATTTGAATTCCAGGAATAGTAATCTGATCGTTAGAATTATAACCTCACCCATGGATAGTTAAAATAATATTTCATTATCTTATAAAATGAAAATATGATATATTTATACCATGGTATAAGAAAATAATTGTTTTAAAAATGATAAATTAAGTGTTAATAATTTCTTAAAATGTAAATATTTTAATTTTAATTCTATAGTGAATATAATTATGTATTACAAAATTAATTTTCATTAAATTGATTCATATATTTATATTATGTTTCATATTAATTATTATTAAAAAATTATACTATATGTAATTTTTCAAAGGATCATAAAATCGATTATAGTATTAAAATTATCATTTTTCAAATAAATAATAATTTTATTTAAAAATTAGTTTTATCATAATTAAAAAAATATTTTCATCAACTACATTCTAATTCATAAATATACACCTATAAATATTGTTAGGTTTTATTTTGGACATTTGTTGAAAATACATGAATTTTTAGGGGATAGTGAAATACAGTAATTAATGGTATTTGACATTAAAAAAATAGAAGAATTTTTGATCTATAGATGATGAAAAACCATTAGTTTTAACTCTAATTTATTAAATACTGTAAATATTCACAATCAAAAAATAATAAACTAATAATTATAATAATAATAAACACCCCGCTGATCCCCTTATAAATAACACCCTTTACCTCCCCTCACCTCACACCTTTTATGCTTAATATCATTCCAAATTCTTACAAATTATTTTCCTATGTCTCTTAAACACATATTATCTTTTTCTAGTCTCACCAAAGTTCCAATACTATGTTACATAAGGAGTTTATCGCGGATATGACATTCAATTGGTAAAATTCTCCACCTTTCACATTTTAATACATTCTTTATTCTACCTCCATCAAACGGCCCGAAGGCCTTCAATTTTTTTTTATTATATGATAAGGCCCCCTTTTAAGGGATGAAGGTGGTGGAAACCCAATGACATTATGGACATAGGACAATTACACACGAAGGAAGAAATAGTAAAACTAGGATAACAACACTAAACTTATCCTCCCCAGCAATGGAACTTGAAGTCGCTCTTCATCGTTACAAGGTAATTGGGCAAGCAAGTGTCCTGAGTCAAAGTTTAGGCCTGATCCGATGGATTCTCCATTCCCTCTCAAACAACCAAATCCAAAAAACACTGAAAAGATGAATTGACATCTCTAAAACCCCCATGGAGTCAGTTCATGAAGTCAGTTCCAGATCACAAACATCCCACCTTAGCAAACCAAACCTCACCTTACCAGCAGAACTCACAAAGCCTTACACCATTCTGATAGAACACAATCAAAATCCTTCTACAAGCAGTCATCCTAGTCCAGCCCTAACAACCACCTCCGCCCCCCTTCTCTCCTCCTTTTATTTCTAAAATTTATACATCCTCTATCATATGCAGGTTTACCACCTTCTTGAATGATGCGTTTTTGTTTCCTTTTCAAACATCAAGGCTAGTCATAAAACCATTATTTTGGATAATCATGTTGTGATATTTATATATAACTTATTTTATGTTATTTAACCCAGATATTGAAATAATATTAAATAAAATGAAACTAGCTCATGATGGTCATAAAAATCATCAAAACCTACTGAACATTTATCATTAACATTTTATTAAATGAATAATTCTCATTTCAGAAAAAAATATGGGACCATTTAAATTTATAACATTTTATGAATGAATTTTTTTCAAATATTTTTAATTATTCCAGTTTTACATGGAATTCCATAATTATACACAAGTGGATCGACCATGAAATAATGAAATGAATGCTCATAGAACAAAAATAATAATAATTATCACTCATCAAAATAGACAAAAAATGAACTTAATAAACTTATAATAAATATAATATATGTGGAATGTGTGTGGAATTAAGTATTTAATGGATAAAATTTTATTATTCACGACATCAAGTTTAATCCAGACCACATTCAGACATAAAGTTATTGATCTCTCTGAACAATCATATTTAATTTGGGTAACAAATTTTCTCTCTTTGCTGAAATTCGTATTTTAATTATTATTATTAAATAATTATTCTATATTCTACATATATGTTCCAAAAAAATATATCAATCTCAATTAATCATTCATTTAAGGGGAAGTACATATTATAAGAAGTTACTTTATCAATTCCACTTGATATGAAAACATGATTAATGAAAACTAATCTAATTTTTTCCATTCTCAAGAATACTCAACAATCTTTTTTTGGGCTAAAATATTTTCCCAAATCACTAGTTTTATCATGAAAAAAAATTATATTTCATTTTGGGTTTTACATAAATAATAATTCATTTATCCTTTTAAAAATCATTTTTCTTCTCCCTCAAACTACGTGTAAGTGGAACATTTCTGTTTTTCTAATCTACTCTTTTTCTTAATTTTACTTAATTTGACATTATTATTGATGAAATATTTTTATTTTGTTCCTTATAAATTTTATATAATGATTTAATCCCTTATTTCATGGATACCACTTTGATACACCCATTTCTATGTCTTATGACATGATTATGAAACCCATTTATTTTTATAGTAAATCTTTATGTTTATTCCTTATGATGGATTAAATTATATGGAACACATATTACTTTATTTAATATGATGGGTGTGTCCAAATAGTGAACCAGTTCATTCTCTAATGTTTTTTATTATGAGATGATATGTATGGGATTAGAGAGTAAACCTAATCTACTATGGGAACTTTCCTACCCTGTGATGTCATCTTGGTAGTTAGCCTTGACCCATGCTTATGTCATGTTATGTGTTGTTGGCACATTCATGTATTTCTATGATCATATAGTTCCATGTTCTATATTTTATGACTTTTTATGTTTATTCATCATCCGTGCCTTTTTTTTGTTATCAATTTATGCCTTTTGACTCCTATTCCATGTTTTATTTCATTATTCATTCCCTTACTGGGATTTTTAAATCATACCACTTGTCTATCAATTCCATTTTTTATCCTATGAAGATGTAGGAGCTTAAAAGAAGGTAGGATCTCATTTTGGAGATTAATAATGTTTTGTATCGTTCTGGTTTTGTGTTTCCTATTTATGTTCCTAGTCATTCCAAATACAGTATACTTTTCAATCCTTGGTTTTTATTATAAGTATAATAATGATTAAAATCAGGTAATAATATGTGTAAAAGTATAGGGTTTATATAATTTGAATCAGAAAACAATATAATTATTTTTTTTGGGATTAGGACTAGAATCTTTTGGTGAGAAACATAGGGATAATTCTATAATCATGGATAACCTATATTGAATCATAAGGAATAAAATGTTAGGATAAACGTTTTCATTTAAACTTATAATTCTATGCTCATATTTGCCTTTTTATATACTCAATAACTACATATTCATGCACCATAATTTTATTTTTCTTTTTTAGTTAATGGATGTAAATAGTAGAAACCATGATAACAACTAATGTGATAGGAAATGTGATTATTCCTCTAATGAGATGAAAAAACTGATGGGAATGGGTGCTCTAAACATTATGAAAGTATTGTGTCAAGTTATAAATAATAAATTATATCATGTGCAACTCCCTCCTTATCCTACAGAAGATAAAGTTGTGGTATAATCCTTTATGTGACAAAATCCCCTTATGTTTAGTGGATATCCTAATCCACACATCATGTAAAAATGGATTAACTATATTGATAAGATATTATTTATCCTTTAATTCAGGAAATAATATAAAGTTGTGATAGAAGCCAATCATTTTTGTGGAGAATCTTATCTAGGGTGGAAACTAATAAAAAAATAATGCCTAAGGAAAAAATTGATTCCATGGAATGGGAATTATTCCAGAAAATATTATTCAATAAATATTTTATATGAAATCCTCGTCTAATGATGAAGGGTGAATCCCTCAGACAAAATCCAAATGAAGATGATTTTATTAGGTCATATGAGGAAAATCTGAAAAGGCATTCAAGATAAAACAATGTATTTTTTATGAACTCTAAAATAAAGTTGGATCTATTAGTTTTTGAATTAAATCCATTTTTATGAAAAAACATGTAAATTCAAGAATTTTACAACTATAAGAAGATTTTTCATTGTGACATTATGGTTGAGATGGATATTGGATACTCATTGTGGTCTCCTATTCTAGGATATAAAATGAATAACCTCATGTCTTCACCCTAGTCTACCATGATATGTTCACATGATTATTTATCATTAACCAAAACTAACCACATCACAACAAGCACAACCAATATCATTTAAAAGATCACAACAATATCAATAATGGAGAATTAACATTTTTCCTCAATCCATTAATAGATTCATCATTTATATTACTTAACCCTTTACCCCATTCCCATTTCCCATAAATATCTTACTAAGCATATTCAAGTGTAAACAATATTCCTTATCATTTTCCCATTTTTCCTTTTTAACCCATTTAAATGTCAACCAAGAAATACCTTAGCCTTTAAACACATTAGACACTAATTTCCAACATCCATTACAACTCATTACATACACCAAGTATCAGACTCATTGTGTCTCTATATTATTATGAGTCAATTTCCCATCTTACATTTATGTAAGTTCAATCGGAAGGGTTGGAACACCCCATGGGTGGCCCTAATTTGGTCAAGTCATCCTCCTTCCATCCCATGGGGATCAAGAGGGGTTAAATTAATTATTTAGAAACCCAATACACCACATTTTTTTATGTCAACTAGAACACACCATGAAATGAAACATGAATGAAACCCTACAAGCACAATCTATGATGAAACTATAGGATATAACTTTTAGACAACATAAAATAAATTCATTAGTTAAGACACAAAAAATAAAGACATTAGATCCCTATTAAACTCACCTTTGAAGCCTCAACCTAGATCTCACCGAAAAAGAAATATTTTAGGGCTTCAGATGGAGAGAAGAGAAGGATACCAACCCTAAACAAGAAAAATAAGCATGTATGGATTTATCCTTACCCAGATGTCCGTTTCACAACTGATAGCTCTCTAAAAATCCTTGGATTGAAGTAGAATCATCCTTGGGAGAATATGGATGAATTTTTTTATTCCTAGGGTTGAAAGAGGATGGGATGAGGAAAATACCATGTGGAACATAAAAACACCGTAATAGAATTTTTTTTGTAATTTTTTAAAAGTTACTGGGTCATACGGTTTACTCACAAAGTTTTCCAAACAGTATACAAACAGTGTAGATGCTTCTGTCAAAAACGATCCCACTTTCATGTTTCTGGGATTTCTGCATGGGTTTCATTCACCATGTTCAAACCATGCAACCTTCCCATAACCCCCCTTTTCTTCCTCTTTCACATTCGGAACCCCTAGAACACCCCTAGGTCTTCTTAAGGACATGGGAAGACAATTAATTTAACAAAATATGGATATTAGACTGAAACAAAAGAAAACACATTCCTTAAAGGAGATCTGGGATCTGACAACTTCCCCAACTTATGAAGCCTCGTTACCGATCCCCTCTTCCGAGCATCATTAAGTTACCTAGTAAAAGTTATTGGGCTACTTGGCCTGCAAATTAAATTCCCATTCCCATGTTTACTCTTGGAGGTTTACATATTTCCATAGAACATGAACCAAAGCTATCATATTTCCATGTAAGACCTTCTCACTATGATCCATAATACAAACCAGGTGCTCCTCAAAGGATGCATCAGCCTCCAGCTCGGCATCCTCAGTATTTAACACATGATAAATATCGAGTGATACTATTGAAGTAGTGACACATGGAAAACAACATGCAACCCTCTAAACCATTTTGGAAGAGCTAATCGGTAAGCCATAGGTCGGACACTCTCCACAATCCCAAATGGCCCACATATCTATGTGCCAACTTTCCCTACTTCTAAATTCAATGGTGACCAAACCTTGGTGACACCAAAAAAACACACTACCACATACCATAAACTAAATATTTCTACAATGTCAATCCCCATATTAGTTTTACATACTCTGAGCAATTTCCATAGGCTTCTGAATCAAATTAACCTTCTCTGACGTCTCCTGTATAAGACTTGATCATAACAGCTTAGACTCCTCGATCTATAACCAGCATAATAAAGATCTACAAGGTCTATCATAGAGTTCCTCAGACGCATACATATGAACTATAGCCTAAAAGATGTTGTTGTAAGAAAACTCAACAAGAGATAAGTGATTTTCCCATGAACAACAAAAATCCAGAACACATGCTCCCAACATGTCTTCTAATACCTAAATTATATGTTCTGATTTCCCATCAACCTGTGTGTGGTAAGCCATACTCAAAACAACTAGTTACCAAGTGCCTTCTATAGACCCTTCCAAATGTGCGAGGTGAAATGTGGATCACGATCCAAAGCTATGGTCCACAACACACCATGAAACTGTAATATTCCTTGAACATATAATCCTCCCAAATGGTCAACTATATAGGTCTCCTAGATCGGCCATAAACGAGCCACATTGGTCAACCAATCTATTACCACCAAAATTTCATCATTCTTCTGAGGCATCCGGGGATGACCCTCTATGAATTCAACCATGACATCATTCCACTTCCACTCTAGAATAGGCAGTGACAGTAACAATGCAACTATATTTTGATGTTTAGCCTTCCCCTGCAAATAGGTAAGGCATCATACCACAAAACTCACAATGTATTTCTTTATTCTTGGTCACCAAAACAGCCTACAATTATCATGCTACATCTTAGGAAATTCAAGATGCACGTCCCACTTTGACATGTGAATCTTGCGCGCCAACTCCTCCTGTATGTTTGACGACACCACCACACAACAATGAACATAATAAACTACATCATCATCGAAATTATAACTAGATGTTGACCCCCACCATTAATACATTCCTTAATATCCATGAACTTTGGATCCACCAACTGAATCTCTTCAATTTGTCTCAACAGTGCAGATCCAACTACTGTAGTCACATGAGACATCTTCTAATGAAAATCCTATACCTCTAAATTAATTTCAGTAAATAAGGCCATTATCGTCCATTCTGAAATGGATTCCTGATCAACCTGATTATGAGTCTTCCATCTTAGAGCATTGGGGACACTATTCCCTTTCCTTAGTGTGTAAACCAGCTCAAAATCAAAAGACTGCAGGTACTCGACACACCATCACTGTTGAATATTCAAATCCCAATTAGACAAGATGTATTTGAGACTCTTATGGAAGGTAAACACCATGAATTGTTCTTCCAACAAGTAATGCCTCCAACATTTTTAGGCAAGAACCACAAAAGGTAGGTCTAGGTCGTGAGTAGGATAATTCCTTTCATGTGGTGTCAACTGTCTCGACCCATATGCTATAACCAGATCCCCCTATCTCAACACTACCCCAAGTCCAATGCTGAATGAATCAAAGAACATGGTGTACCTCTTACCTGGTTTGGGTATGATCAAAATCTCTGGAGTTGTCAACCGCTTCTTCAGCTCTTGAAAAGAATTCTCACTAGCCTCATACCAAACAAACCTAAATACCATCTTAGTTAGGCCTGTGAGTAGTGTAGCCAAAGAATAGAAATATATTATAATAATTTTGTAATAAATAGCCAAACCCATAAAACTCCAAACATCAGAGACATTCTTGTGTTGTTCCCATGAAACCAAAGTCTTCAGCTTTTCTAGATCTACCGACACACCTGACTCAGAAATGATGTGCCTGAGAATTTTCACCTCGTCAATCCTAAACTAATATTTTGATAGAGTGTCGTAAATCCTATAATTTCTTAGTGTAGTGAAGATTATGTCATTATGTTTGGCATGATCGTCATGGGTTCTAGAGTACACCATGATTTCATCAATTAATACAACTACAAACTGATCTAGATATGGATGGAATATTCAGTTCAGCATGTCCATGAACATAGCTGGTGCGTTGTTCAGTCCAAAAAACATCACCATAAATTCATACAGCTCGTACTTACTTTGGAAACCTATCTAAGGTATGTTAGAAGGTCTCACCCTCAACTAATGGTAACCTAATCTCAAATCATTCTTTGAAAACACAAAGGCACCTCTGAGATGGTCAAACAAGTAACCAATTCTATTAAGGGGGTATAATTTCTTAACCGTCATCTGGTCTGGGTTCCTATAATTGACATATAGACTTAGTGTTCCATCAACCTTCTTAGAAAAAAACACTTGAGATCCATAAATTTTTCAAGTAGGACTTATAAACACCTTATGCTTCAATTCCTCTAATTGAACATTTAGTTCTTAGATCTCTGTTGGCGTCATTCGATAGGGTATAATGGAAAATGGCTCTGCTCCTGACAAAAATATAATCATAAACTCAACATCTCTCTCAACGGGTAACCCCGAGAATTCCTCAAGAAAAATATCTTGAAACTGGTCCACAAAAAAAGTGAAGAATTATTTTCCTTTCTCTCCATCATATTACATAATTCATACCACTTGGGTTGTGAGTTCTCCCAATTGCTGTTGTAGTAGCCCTGCGCGGCCCGATTGAGTATCCCACTCACCAAAAAAGTCATAAGTGCTTCCATCAAGAGATGTGAATGTTACCTAACATCAGTAACAGTTGATATGGTCTTGATATAACACCAACCAATCCACCCCCAAAATTTTGTAAAAGCCTGGAATCTCTAGCAGAAACAGGTCCCAAAAAAATGGTACCCACTAACCTCCATAGAACAACCCGTACACAACATGATGTACTCAACTCACACCCCTAGTGGAGTATCAAATGAAATTAACCCACAAGAAGTCTCCATGATTAAGCCCGACACAACATCAAACTGATCAAAAATAAAGAAATTCATAACAACTTTATCAAATAAAGCACTAGAAAATGTGGAAACTACCAGAATCCTAACTCGAACAGTAGATGGTCTTACCTCACCACCTTCAGGTGTAGCATGAAATTCCTGGAAATTTCCTGCCCCTTTACCCTGGGTTCCATTATGAGTAATTTTCATTGTGCTTCCCTATTGTTAAGGTTGATCTTTCCCTAGAGTTCCACTTCCACCACCTCTAACAATACGACCCGTGGAGCTCCAACAGTCATCCTAATACGGGGTAACCGACCCCCTGCCTACACTCGACATCTACCTCTAACCTCTATCATATCCTGACTATCACAGGTTCCTACAGAACCTCTTTATGTATCCTACACTGCTGCATGCTCGACACTAAACTGGTGGGAAGGGACACTGATCATGCTTGTGACCCAGACTGCCTCATTGATAATAGATGACTTGGTCACCGCCATGAGAATTTTACCCCCTATTCTGACTATTATTTGCACTTCCACCCTTCTAGAAGATTGCAAAGCATTGCTTCCTGGTATCTGAATCCACACCACTTGCTCACCCAGCTGGTGCCATAAGTTCGCAACATGAAGCACCCTTCTCATTCCCCTCAAAGATAAGGACTTAATCAACCAATTCCACAAACCTTTTTAGAAGAAAGATATTAACTTGAGACCTGATCTCATGTCTCAACCCGTCCTAGAAGCATTTCTCCACGACTTCCTCGTCTCTCATCAATGTTGGAATAATGCATCTCAAATCGGTGAAGTGACTAGCATAGTCTATTATCAAAATTTCCCATGGGTCATCCTCATAAATTCCACTACATTTTACTACCTCAAGGATTCTAAGTAGAAGTTCTCAAGAAACATCTCTAGAAAAACCTTCTACATATTTAATTTATCTTGTTCTGTCTGAAACATGATGTCCCACCAACACTTTTCTTTACCTATCAGCATATAGGCCACTAACATGACTCGCTTATCAAGAGGAGTCTCTAGATTTTCTATAATATTTTGGATGGAATATGTCCAAAACTATGCTGCCTCTTGCCCACCCTCTCCCATAAAAGTCAGATGGTGTTGCAGCTGAAACTCCATATTCTTCTAAAACATACTCGGTGTGGCCCGCCCATTGGTTAGGTTCAATCATTTTCCTAAAATGAGGAAACTTCTCATGGAAATCCTCCTCCCTAACTTCTTGGATCACCACATTCTCTTGCTCCACTATTGGAGGAGCATTCTCAGCAATGTATTCTTATCTCCCAACTAGAACACATCATTGTGGACGAATTTATCTACAATTCCAAACACAACATTAGAATGAAACACTAATGCTCTCATAGGAAGGAAGTAATACATCGGAAGGATTATCACTATCCATGAACAACCATTTCATATATAATATACAACAATACACATCACATCCAGAACACTACGCTTAGATATCTCTCCAAATGTCATGTCAAACACAGGTATCTAATTGATATTGTTACAAGAATTATCTTTTACACCCATTAAAAACCATTTCCATATTCCAATTTACTCTTAAAATAGATTAATCCACTTTACATCATTATCTAGCACCATTTTCTAATTACAACTTGACATTTTCATTTCCCTTTTTACCCAATCAAATCATCTTATTTGGCACAATTTCAATGCTTTATGAAATCATATGTATCCTAGCCATTATATCCCAGACACCCATCTAGTGTGTGTGTGCCTACTATGATACATGTCACTAACCTACATATGTGCCTAGAATGAGGCAAAAATGAACAGACTTGAACCATTCCAGCTAGGAGAGAAATATAAAAAAACCATCAAATCAGACAACAAGTGCATAACCGGATGGTGAAATATTATTAAATATAACAACACACAACAAGAAAAATAATACCCTCTAAGGGTAACTTGGGATTTACCTCTTACATGGGTCTGATACATCTATGAAAAATATTATTACCAAGGCCCAATTATTTCATAACTTCTTATTTACCATCCCAAAATATGAAGAAAGAGAAAATAACTCCTCTATTAAAACGTTTTTACATCCCTATCCTAGAAGTAACTAAACTGGTGCCCCAGGATGAGTTGCCACATGGCCTCAAGCGTGCATCCATGTATGCTAGTGGTTTCCGACTAGTAGTGAGGTTTTGGTAGGACACATGGAAATACTATACCCTATTTACCAATGTAATCCACAATAGATAATAATTTAAAAAACAGAATCAATTAGAAATAAAAAACAAAAGGCATAAATAACTAATTCTAAAACTAGTTACAACCATATACAACAGTAAATAAGTTATTACATGATACAATACCAAGGGAAAAAAACCCAAAAAGAAATAAAAATAGAAGAATCCCCAATATTGGAAAGAATCCATGTCTGGAAACTCACCCATAAATGTCCCATATCCAACTCTACTCTCTAGCATTGGGCTCTTGCCCTTGCCCTGACCTACAAGCCTGGAATCTTCTCGGGTACCCAACGACGGCCTGAGTAGGGTGTGAGTATAAATCACAAGTCCACCACCAATGGTCTCTAAAAAAATATCCAATAAAATTTGATAGTGCATGGAAGTGATAAATAATGGTTTCTAATGCTAAATAGTTAAAGAGGTCATCCCAGAATATGTTTCTTTAAAATCATACTCCCATTGAATCCTAGTTCACTACTTAGGCATCCCATGGATTAATCTAACCTTTTCATGTGTTCAATAGATTAACCAATGTTCAATAATCTAAAGCATATAGGAATAAAATCAAGTCAAACCTATCAAGGAATCACATTATAACAACCTCTTAATACACACCTCGAAGCCTAAGTCCTAGTGGAATGAAACAATTATGGGAATAAAACTCTCTCACCTTCCCTAACCCATTAATTTGGGGGAGGATCTTTAACCTTGGTCAAACTCTACCCATGGACGTAGAACCTCAAGTCTATACCCCACTCTTCCAAGCCATGTGCACATGCTTATTTATCATTCAACACAATTAACCACATCACAACAAGCACAACGAATATAATTTACGACATCAAAAAATATTTATAATAACAAAATTAACATTTTCCCTCAATCAATTAACACATTAATCATTTATATTACTTAAACCTTTATCCCCATTCGCATTTCCCATTCCTATGTCACTAATAATATTCACGTGCAAACATCATTCCTTATCATGTTACCATTATTCCCATTTAACTCATTTAAATGTCAACAATGAAATACCTTATCCTTTCACCACATTAGACCCAACTAGAAACTATCCATTACAACACATTACATACAACAATTAGCCTACTCTTTAAGTCTCTATATTTTTATGAGTCAATTTATCACCTTACATTTTCGTTAGCCCAATCGGAAGGGTAGACACACCCCATGGGTGGCCCTAATTTGGTCAAGTCATCCTACTTGCATCCCATGGGGATCAAGAGGGTTTTACTTACTTATTTAGAAACAAAATACACCACATCCTGTTAGTGGAATCAAGAACACATCAAGAATGGAAACAAGAATGAAAACCTACATGAAAAAATCTATGAAGAAACTATAGGATATAACTTGTTGACAACCTACCTTGAATCTATTAGTGAATGAACCATTAATCAAGGATTTAGATCCAAATTCAATACAACTTTGAAGCCACAACCTAGATCTCACTGAAAAAGAATAGTTTTAGAGCTTGGGATAGAGATAAGATAAAGATACCAACCCTAAACAAGAAAAAGAAGTATATAGAGATTTAGCCTTATACTGATCTTTGTTTTGTAACTGATAGAACTACATCAGCCTAGGATTGGAGGAGAATCACCCTTGGGAGCTCTTGGAATATTTTTTCTCGATCCTAGTGTTATAAGAGGGGAGGAGGAGGAAAATCCAAAGTTGAACCTAAAATCACCATATTGTAATTTTTTGTAATTTTTTAAAATTTTCTGGGATGCACGCCTTACCTACAATGTTTTCTAAACTATTAACCAACCGTGCAGATGCTACTGTCCAGAAATAGGCCCCCTTGCACAGTTTCTAGGATTTCCCCATAGTATTCACTAACTATGTGAAAACCGTGAAAAATGACCAGAACCCCATTTTTCTTCCTCTTTCACTTATCGAACCCCTGAAAAACACCTAGGTCTTCTTAAGGACTTGATAAAACACATAATTATCCAAAATAAAGAACATAGACAGAAACGTAATAACAGATATACATTAAGGGAGATCTCGGATCATAAACCCTAAGCCATGGATTTTCATAGTCAATCAACGATAACAACATCCAATGAACCATGTAAGTGAACACACTATCACTATAATTGAGATTGATCCTAAAAATTATGTAGTGATAGGTATGTTGGTTATTCATTAAATTATAGTGAATACAATTTTTTATTATGGTTCTATGTATTGTTTCATATATTTCCTGTTTAGTATAACTATTCAAACAACTCCTAAAACTATAGGTGTTGAATTATCCATGAGAACCAAGAATGGAGACATTATTATATATAAAGTATATAAATCATACCTAGTGAATTTATGTGGACTAAAATGTAGAGACCCAAAGCTTGACGTACATGGAAATTACATTAATTTTGCGAAATACTTAATACATAACAAAAATAGACACCAATGGACTATAATAGTTTAGTTTCTTTGGAAACTTGGAACATAATTTTCTAATCTTGGTGAATGATCTTCAACCTCTCCCATAAAAATATTCCCCTTTTTTTCTTACGTAAAACCATTCTTTATATCCTGGGGAAAATAAAACATATAAAGGGTGAGCTCAAATGCTTATTAAGGGTAATCATAGAGAAAATAAAACAAACCATATACATTTGAACTTTAAAACATGAACATAAAGTTTGAACATCAAAATATTGAGTTGTGAAATAAATATTGGTAGTACGTAAGGCATAGATCATAAAGAAACATAAATCATGCTAAAATAGCATGGGAATAAAACATTTAATTCTGGAAAACCATTAATCACATGTTATTATTTCCAAAGTATCCAAGGCATTGCTTCCAAGACCATCTTAGTGGACAAAGTCCCTTACTAAACTGGGTTCACTTGTCATTACAACCCTCTATTACTGAACCAAATTTACTTTCCATTCCAGCAATGTCTATCTAATGTGATATAAATATTTACCCAATGCATTTGAGGGAGATATAGTTCCCACCCATCTCCTAATGAAATCATTCTTACTTGTGCCAAAACATGAACATAAATCATTCATCATTTCCCAAGGAATAAAATGGGTTTCATAAACATCATCCCATCATAACATAATCCATACAAAAAAATGGATATAATTTCATCATAAGAAAAGTGAAACCATGGAAATCATAGAGAAATTATACTTGAAACAAACAAATATGAAATAATGTCGTCTTATATGGAAAATGGTTTTGATAAAACACTTGAAATCAATTCTTGAAGAAATTATCCTTTCTTCTTCAAAATCATTTTCTTTTCCAAATATTCCATGCAATTTTAAAAGAAAATGATATTTTTCGAAAATATTCATTAAATCTTGTAGAGTAAGCTTCATGAAAATAAGGTGTTATGAAACCATACAAAATATGTTCATGCCGTATAAGTTAAAAAACATTGTTCTTGTACTTCTGCTGGAAAACTCAAAAAGTAATTCGTATGTTAAACAAAAGAAATATTCCTTACATACCATGCAATAAATGTAAAAAAATGGGTAAAAAGGATATTAAACATACATGAAACCATTTTTAGAAAATATGGTCATGGATGATAAATATAACCCTAATAAATACTTACGAATAAACAATCTAGGATAAAAACGAGATTGGAAAAGTTATCCCTTACATTAGGTCCAATATGCTTCGTACGTATCCGAACCTCCTATATAATGATTTAAATAATGTCATTGACTTATTAAATAATCATATTATTTTTTATGAAATCATAAATGGTTCACTTATGACTTTATATTACCCGTTCTTTGGTAAATTCTATGTTAAAGCAGTGTTTTGGGTAAAATCGTTTTATTAATCGTACGTGTTTGGACTTGTTGTTCTTGATATTATTATTACTTATATCGTGATTTAATTACTTAAAGAATTTAAAAAATGATTTATATATAATATATATTCAGTATATATATATAATATATAGAAAAAAGAAATGAAATTCACCATTCATGGAGACGGTAGGTCGTACGTACGCATGAACACTCTTTTTCTTTTCCTTATTGACTTGAATGGAAGTAAGTAGAAGAAATATATATATATATATATATTCATAAATCCAGTAGATTTATCATGTCATGTATTACATTATTATTCATTATATATACTTTATAATCATTCTTGAGTGGTTAACAAGGAGAATGAATCTCATCACGTCGTGGAGACGGTAATCCGTACATACGCACAGGGGATGATATCGTTACCATATTTATTGAATGGAATTGGAGTGTATGATATAATATCTTATAATCCGTATGATTTTATAATAACTATATATAGTTATTCTTTACAACATTATACCCATCCAAGTAAGGTGGTGGTGGAAAAACAGATTACACCACGGTGTGGAGACGGTATTCCGTACGTACGCACGCACGGTGATTTCGTTTTCTGTAGGATGGATAGAAGGTGAAATAGGGTTGTTTTATATTTATAAAAACATATCAGTATATAAGTAATACATATTTTATTTCTTTATAATGAAACAACTAAATAATATGAAGTATAAGAAGAAAGAAACTTGAAAGATTTGGTAGAAGATATTATGTCTTCCTCGACACACCTCCTTTAAACTTCTTCTTAGGGAACTAGAGTGGGTATTTTGAGAAGACCAGAAACTCTATGATGTTTCTAGAGAGGTTGAGAAGAGGAAGTTTCAGGGTTTGGCCGAGATTCACGGCTCAAAAGGGTGTGGAGAGAAAGGGAAGGGGTGCCCTTTTTATAAGGGAGGAGAGGGGCACCTTTGGTAACATAAGAAATATTAATTTATAATAAATTTAAACTCACTTAAAAACCTCCAAAAATGAATAAAATAATAATATTAGATGATATAGGGCTGTAATATCATAAAAAAATAAAATTTAGAATTGTTGGGAATTTATTTTAAACATTATCAACTTGATTTATCCTTATTTAATCTATTTAATTTTATTTGTGGTAATAAGATTCTAATTTTTAAATTGTTATAAATAATTACTTATGTGATGTGAATTGTCCATAATTGGATAATATATGAAATTTTCGACCATATAAATTTAAATTTATAATTTTTAAATGTTTTTTTAAATTTTAAACAATTTTATGTTATGTTATTTTTATAAAATAACAATACTGTCAATTTTAACACTATTCATTTATTTGAATTTAAATAAAATCCACAAAGAATATATGTTCAAAATAAAATATTTAATAGATTAATAACAAGTCATATTTATCTATAAAATTAGTGGATCACATTAAGTAGTTCATATAATATTTATTTTAATATTTTCAAAACCATTTATTTGGTATATCTCGTAATAAAATAATTAGTACAACATTTATGTATAATTATTTAATATTTATATTTGTTTCATAAAAATTAAAAATAAAATCCTATGATGAAGATAAGTCTCATATATTTTATAATAATACATTTACTCTAATTTATCATCTTAAAATCACAACATTTTTATTGTTATATTTATTAAATTATGGAGGTGACAACTTTGGAATCATTTAAAATAAAATAATATATGTGTCATAATCTTCTTTATAAGGATCCAAATGGTCCCCAATTCGTCCATTGGATGACCAGGGTTTATATATACACTACCAAAAAGTATTGGTCAGGTTTCATTGGGCCTATTGATGTGAATTATTATTTCAATAAAAACTATATTATTGATTTTTCACTAAATAAATAATTTATGCATCATTAATATATAAGCTAATAAGGTAAATAAATAATTCTTAAAAATTAAAAATAAATTTCCATGATAAAGAAAAATATTTTAGCTTTAAAATGAGTATTTATAACTGAATTTATATTCTGTGTAACCTTACATTAAAAATAGTTTAATTATTAAAGTTTGAGTGAGACATATTTCACTTTCTTTTAAATAAATTAAATTAATGATCCTAATCATATCCAAGTGGGTTCCGATGGATTCCATTTCGACCCAAGTATGCTTTAGGGTAACATATAATCATTTAATTATATTAGGACAAGTTTTAGGGTAATTTTATTATATTATAATTACCCTTAATTGCCCGATTTACCTTTAACTATGATAAATAAAATTTACCGTAGTTACTATTCATAATGACTAAAAATAAAAAGTAGCTTATTAAAATAATTTAAACCTAATGATTCCAAATATGGAATCAATTTTTCTAAATTCAAATCACAGAAGTTTCAGAAATTAATTTAAAATTTATCCCGTTATTAAGAAAACGAGTTTTAAAAGTTTAAACATTGCAAAAGATTGAAATGATTTTACCTATGAATTTAATGTAAAATCAATGCTAGTGACATAAATTATATTAAATGGTAAAAATATATTCTATTTATACTTTAAAACCAATAAAAATTATAATTTAACCATATAAATTATTACGATGAAAAAACTTGTTTTAATTAAAATATAGCGTGTTTTTACTATTCATTAAAATATGAAAGTTATCCGAATAATATGAAAAATTTATCCAAAGTAAATTTTTATATCCTGAATCCATAGAAGAATTTTATTTTTTCAAATTGAACTTATAAAAATTTAAAAACTAGATTTAAAGTGGGTGCGCCAATAAAAGGCGGCAAAACTACATTTTCTGAAAAATACCTATTTTAGCTAAAAAATTTATCTTGTTCTCATACCATGTTCTAGAAAATGTGTAAGATGAATAATAATGTTATAAAATTAAAATTTTAGTTAATAATATTCATAACATCTAGTCCATAATAATATTATAACTATATATCATTGTTTAGTGAAACCCGGTATTTCGTACAACACACTCTATCGAGGAAGGTCGCGATTGCATGTAATGCAATCCAAGTCAGAGTTGCGTGTAGTGCAAGACTCCATTATTGTTTCATATAAAAAAATCCAACCATATTTCATTTATAAATTGAATATATATGTATATATACCCTCAATGTTGCGTTGAATAATTACTATCAAATAAACTTGAAATTGTGTTTAACACGATCCAAGATTAGTGTTGTGTATACTGCAAGCTAATACGGTGTTGCGTATAGCGCAAGATAATATTGGTGTAGCATAAATCAAAAGATATGAAAGAAATTAAAAAGAATATATATTATAAAATCTTGGGTGTTACATTCTACCCCCCATTAAAATGAATTTCTCCCTCGAAATTCGTCGGGGTTATAAATGGTTTATTACATGAGAGTTTCTTTCATAGAAACCCACATCGTAAAACGAAATACCAAAACTTATCTTTAAAAACTAAATTATGAAACAAAATGTTTACCCAAATTAACTAATCACTAGGTTTCCACATATGATAACATAGGTGAAAATATGGATATGGAAGAGAAATATAACCATAAAGTTCTGATGGAGAGTGGTAGAGGACATAGCTATGAAAAATCCAATAGTCACAAAGCCATAAATTTGTGATGATCTAAGGTACCATCTGATTCATCAGATATGAGAGCACTAGGACAACATTTTTGGTTTTCAAGATCATTTCCCTAAAGTTGAAGAATTTGAATTAGAAGAAATACTTACTTTATTTCGGTACAATCTCACTATTTTTCAGGCTTTGAACAATTTCTACTTCATCTCTTAATGAAATGAAGTTGAATTTGTCTTCCATGAAGTGTTAACAGATCATGAGATAGAATGATAGGTCATTCCATCTATCTCAAACATAAAGTAAGCAATAATTATATACATAATTCCATCTATAGGGAGATTAATTATATATGGTTCCAAAAATGAACTTATACATCATATATCATACCACTTAATAATATAAAACTAATTTATACTAACTAGAGACTTCTTGTAGGCTAGTGGTAGGTGATAAAGTCCTATCACACATCGGTTGTGGGTTCGATTCCTGCAACCTTTTCTGACGCGATGGGTTGTCGCCCGTCCTACAGGTTGTCCTTTTTCTAAAACTACACTATTATATCATTACAAAAATTATATCGAAAAAAAGTTCTAGAAGTAAACAATACTATCTGATTTTTGACATAATCCATTCCAATATTTAGACTTATCTAAAATACATCTTTCTAATATCATAGTATAAATAAAATGATTACTGGAAAGGTCGCATAATAAGCAAATAAATACCGTCATTTATCCCCCATATATCGTAAGATATATCTTGTTGATCGAATTCCAAACATGTGAATACCTTAATCATATATTCTCTTGAAACATAAATTATCATAGAACCATAGTGAAAACATGAATGCTCTCAAAAGGTAACTCTTCCCACATACCAAAATCACAAAATTCAATATACTCAAACCATGATATCACTTTGTCCTTATATCAGTCATTATCTCATTAATACTATCAAACATTTCATTATCTCCTTTTCCCTTCTTTATGCACATATTAGTGCTTTCCAAAAATATCTGAATAACCTTTCATGGTTACTGGTACCATTCAACATATACTTTTAAATACTTTAGGAAAAACACTAGTGTAACAATCCTTAGATGTGTCTTTATTCCATAGTACCATTACCTATACAACATAACTCTTTATAGAAATAAATCATTCCATTACCTTCTTAAACCATTGATCGAGCTTCAATAATTCTTTTATCTCACATATCATTTGTAGTCTCTTCGTCATCATCAACATAAATACTAACCATACGACCATGCTGATTCTCTTCATGAGACTTTCCCTTAGGGAATTGGTTTTCATAATGCCCATAAATTCCACATTTAAAACATTTAATCATTGTTGATGTCATAGAAATACCATTATCCTTGTCCATGGTGTTAACTAAACCTTTTCTTTTACACTTACTGGCTTTGTGTCCTTCTTTTCCACACCCAAAGCATCTTTCAGTTCCTTTTAAACATTCTCCTTGATGCCTCTTCCCACGTGATTTACATGAGGGAAATTGAACTTTCTTTCCACTATGATCATCATGATACTCTGTCTTTCTCTTATTAGTTGAGTTAGGAATATAACCAAAGTTGATATTATTGATCATATTATGAGATTTCTGATTAGGAAAAATAACTATGTTTGGACTTCCAAATCCCATTTCATTTGGTTGTTCATGAATAATATCATTCCATTGTCCAACATATCCTCCATTATCGTGAATCTTCATGTTTCCATCCATTTTCTAAAACCCAAAAAGAATAGTGTGAGAGGAAAAAATCATGCCAGGAAAACAACATAATAAAGGGGGATTTCCATCAATATATAACATATTAAGATTGATTCTAAGATCGTTACCCTAATTCTAGGACTATAACCTATACGTATAGTTAAACTTAGAGACATCCCTATACATACCTTATAATTATCTCTAGGGATTTCACTAAAGTTTCCATATCCTAGTTTCCAAAGGTTAACTAAACCTTTCCTCTGATACCAACTATAGAGAACCAAACCTTGACATACATGGACATTAAATTACTTTTGAAAAATACTTAATACAAAACAAAAATAGACACCAAAGGAATCTAATAGTTTAGTGTCTTTGGAAACTTGGAGCATAATCTTCTAATCTTGGTGAAATATCTTCAACATCTCCCACAAAGATCTTCCCCTTTTTTTCTTACCTAAAACCTTTCTTTATATCCTGTGGAAAATAAACCATATAAAGGGTGAGCTCAAATGCTCAATAAGGGTAATCATGGAGAAAATAAAACATTCCATATACATTTGAACTTCAAAACATGAACATAAAGTTTGAACATCAAAATCATGAGTTGTGAAGTAAATCTTGGCATTACGTAAGGAATAGATCATAAAGAAATATAAATCATGATAAAATAGCATTGGAATAAAACATTTAATTGTGGAAAACAATTAAGCACATGTTATGATTTCCATAGTATCCAAGGCATTGCTTCGAAGACCATCTTAGTGGACAAAGTCCCTTACTGAACCGGGTTTACTTTCCATTCCAGCCCAGCATTACTGAACCGGATTTACATTCCATTCCAGCCATGTCTATCTCATGAGATATAAATCTATACCCAATGAATAGGAGGGAGATATAGGCCCCACCAATCTCATAATTAAATCATTCTTACTTGTGCCACAATATGAACTTAAATCATTCATCATTACCCAATGTATAAAATGGGTTTCATAAACATCATCCCATCATAACATAATCCATAAAAAATGGATATAATTTCATCATAAGAAAAGTGAATCCATGGAAATCATAGGGAAATTATACTTGAAACCTACACATATGATATAATTTCGTCTTCTATGGAAAATGGATTTGATAAAACACTTGAGATCAATTCTTAAGGAAAATATCCTTTCTTTTTCAAAATCATTTTCTTTTCACAAAATGCCATGAAATTTTAAATGAAAAGGATTTTTTTGAAAATATTCATTAAATCTTGTAGATTATGATTCATGAAAATAAGGAGTTATGAAACCGTAAAAATCTGTTCATGTTGTATATGTTAAAAAAACATTCTTCTCGTACTTCTGCCAGAAAAGTCAAAAAGTACCTCGTATGGTAAACAAAAGAAATATTCCTTACATAACATGTATTAAATGTAAAAAATGGGTAAAAAGGACATTAAACATACATGAAACAGTTTTTATAAAACATGTACATGGATGATAAATATAACCCCAGTAAATACTTACGAATAACCAATCTCAGATAAAAATGAGATTGGAAAATTTATCCCTTACCTTAGGTCTGATATGCTTTGTACGTATCCAAACCTCCTGTATAATGATTTTTATAATGTCATTGAATTATTAAAGAATCATATTAATTGTTATTATATCATAAATGATTCATTTATGACTTTATATTACCCGTTCTTTTGTAAATTCCATATTAAAGCAGCGTTTTGGGTAAAATAGTTTTATTTATCGTACGTGTTTGGACTTGTTGTTCTGGATATTATTATTACTTATACCATGATTTAATTACTTCCAGAATCTAAATCATGATTTACATATCATTTATATTCAGTATATATATATATATAATATAGATAAATGAAATTAAATACACCGTTCATGGAGACGGTAGGCCGTACGTATGCATGAATGTTATTTTCTTTTCCTTATTGACTTAAATGGAAGTAAGTAGATGACACACACACACACAGATATATATATATATATATATATATATATATATATATATATTCATAAATCAATTAGCTTTATCATGTCATTTATTACAATATTATTCATTATATAAACTTTATAATCATTCTTGAGTGGTAAACATGGAGAATGAATCTCATCGCATCGTGGAGACGATAATCCGTACTTACGCACGAGCAATGATATCGTCCCCATATTTATTGAATGGAATTGGAGTGGATGATATAATACATTAGAATCTGTATGATGTTATAATAACTATATATAGTTATTATTTACAACATTATAACCATCCAAGTAAAGTGGAGGTGGAAAAACATATTACACCACGGCATGGAGACGGTATTCCGTACGTACGCACGCGCGGTGATTTCATTTTTCGTAAGATGGATAGAAGGTGAAATAGTGTTTTTTAATATTTATAATAACATAAAATTATATAAGTAATACTGATGTTATTACTTTATATTGAAACAACTGAATAAGAGGAAGTAGAAGAATAAATAAACTTGAAGGAGTCGGTAGAAGAGATTACCTCTTCCTCGACGCACCTCCTTTAAACTTCTTCTTAGGGCACTAGAGATGGTCTTTTGAGAAGACCAGAACCTCTATTATGTAACTAGAGAGGTTTATAAGAGGAATTTTCAGGGGTCGGCCAAGCTTAAAGGATCAAAAGGGTGTGAAGAGAAGAGGGAAATGGTGCCCTTTTTATAAGGGAGGAGAGGGGCACCTTTGGTAACATAAGAAATATTAATTTATAATAAATTCAACCTCACTTAAAAACCACCAAAAATTACTCAAATATAAATATTATATTATATAGAGTTCAAATCTCATAAAACAATAACATTTAGACATGTTGGAAATTTATTTTAAACATTATCAACTTGATTTATCCTTATTTAATCTATTTAATTTTATTTGTGGTAATAAGATTCTAATTTTTAAATTGTTATAAATAATTACTTATGTGTTGTGAAAATTCCATAATTGGATAATTTATGACATTTTAGAAAATATAAATATAAATTTATAATTTTTAAATAATTTTTTTTTATTTTTAATCAATTTTATATTATGTTATTTTTATAAAATAACAATAGTGTCAATTTTGACACTATTAATTTATTTGAATTTTAATAAAATCCACAAAGGATATATGTTCAAAATAAAATATTTAATAGATTCATAACATGTTGTATTTATATATTAAATTCTTGGAGAACATTAAATAGATCATATAATATTTATTTTAATATTTTTAAAACCATTTATTTGGTATATCTCTTAATAAAATAATTAGTACAAGATTTTTGTATAATTATTTAATATACATATTTGTTGAATAAAAATTAAAAATAAAATCCTATTATGAAGATAAATCTAATATATTTTATAATAATACTTTTACTCGAATTTATCCTCTTAAAATCACAACATTTAAATTGTTATATGTTTTAAATTATGAAGGTGACAACTTTGGAATCATTTAAAATAAAATAATATATGTTTCATAATCTTCTTTATAAGGATACAAATGGTCCCCAATTCGGCCATTGGATGATAATGGTTTATATACACACTACCAAATAGTTTTGGTCAGGTTTTTTCGGTCCTCTTGATGTGTATCATTATTTCAATAAAAACTATATTATCGATTTTTCACTAAATAAATAATTTCTGCATCATTAATGTATAAGCTAATAAGTTGAATAAATAATTCTTAAAAATTAAAAATAAATTACCATGATAAAGAAAAATATTTTAGCTTTTAAATGAGTATTTATAACGTAATTTATATTCTGTATAACCGTATGTTAAAAATAGTTTAATTATTAATGTTTTAGTGAGACATATTTCACTTTCTTTTAAATAAAATAAATTAAAGGTCTTAATCATATCCAAGTGGGTTCCAATGGATTCAATTTTGACCCAAGTTTGATTTAGGGTAAAATAAAATCATCCAATTATATTAGGACAAGTGTTCAGGTAATTTTATAATATTATAATTATCCTTAATTACCCAATTTACCTTTAACTATGGTAAATAAAATTTACCGTAGATACTATTCATAATGACTGAAAATAAAAAGTATCTTATTAACATAATTTGGACCTACTGATTCTAAATATGGAATCAATTTTTTCAAATTCAAATAAAATAAGTTTTAGAAATTAATTTAAAATTAATCCCGTTGTTAAGAAAACAAGTTTTAAAAGTTAAAACATTGCAAAAGATTGAAATGATTTTACCAATGAATTCAATGTAAAATCAATGCTAATGACATACATTTTATTAAATGGTAAAAATATATTTTATTTATACTTTAAATCCAAAAAATATTATAACTTAACCATATAAATTATTACGATGAAAAAAGTTGTTTTTAATTAAAATATTGCGTGATTTTACTATTCATTAAAATATCAAAGTTATCTGAATAATATGAAAAATTTATCCAAAGTAAAATTTTATATCTTGATTCCAAATAAAAATTTTATTTTGTCAAATTTAACTTATAAACATGTCAAAAAATATATTTAAAGTGGGTGCGCCATTAAAAGGCGGTAGAACTACATTTTTTAAAAAATACTTATTTTGCCTGAAAAATTTATCTTGTTCTAATACCATGTTCTAGAAAATGTGTAAGATGAATAATAATTTTATAAAATAAAAAATTTAGTTAATACTATTCACAAAATCTAGTCAATAATAAAATTATAACTATATATCATTGTTTAGTGAAACCTGGTATTGCGTACAACACACGCTGTCGAGGAAGGTCGTGATTTCATGTAATGCAAGCCAAGTCAGGGTTGCGTGTAGTGCAAGACTCCGTTGTTGTTGTGTATAAAAAAATACAACCATATTTAATTTATACATTGAATATATATGTATATATACACTCAATGTTGTGTTGAATAATTACTATCAAACAAACTTGAAATTGTGTTTAACACGATCCAAGATTAATATTGCGTATACTGCAAGCTAATACGGTGTTGCGTATAGTGCAAGATAATCTTGGTGTAGCATACACTAGAAGATATGAAAGAAATTAAAAATTATATATATTATAAAATCTCGGAGTGTTACATAAACCTTCTATAATATCTCTTCATACTTCCATTGGCATTATTTTACTCAATATTGGGAATGGTTTTCCAATTATTTTATAAAGAATAAATCAACTATCAGAAAAGGTATATTACTCCTAAGATCCCATGGAATCCTCCAATTTTGTACATATGTATGGAGGAAGATGGATATCCTTTGGAATCTACTTCACAAGCAAGGATACTATTTCCTTTTAAGAAAGAATATATAGCTAAAATTATTGAGACAAAGGGGAGGATCATGTCTGAATACATGGTCTTTATGAGGGAATACAACTATGTGTTCCCTGAAGAAGTGTCTGTTCATCCTCCTAACTGAGAGGATAATTTATCAATTGAACTTATACATGATTCTCTACCAATAAAAAATAATCCTTATGGGATAGAAAAAAAAAAGAATTTTAAGAACTAAGGAAGCATTTATAAGATAATTTGGGAAAGCATTTGATATGCTCAAGTTCATTATTGTGGGATGCATCAGTCATCTTCATCAAAAAGAAGCACAGATCATCGTGCGTGTACATTGATTATCTTGGTATTAACAAAATCATGATAAAGAAAATGTATCCACTTCTATTGGTAGATGAATTTTTTGATCCACTATGTGGGGACATGTATTTTTCTATGGTGGAACATTGGTCAGGATATAGCCAATTAATGGTGAAGGAGGTATATAGTCTGAAAAACATCATTTTGATGTAGTTATAGACATTTTGACTTCATAGTTATGCCTTTTGGACTCACTAATGATCCATCAATTTCCATGGATTCTATTAATAGAGTCTTGAGATATTTCCCTGAAAAATATATAGCAGTCTTCATAGATGATATTATAATATACTCCAAGTGCAAGGATGAGAATGAGGAGTATTTAAATACTATAGTAAAGAATTTTCAAAAGGATAAACTATATGCAACGTATAGTAAATGTGAGTTCTGGTATGAGGATGTATCATTCATATGGAATGTTATCATAAGATAATGGATATTAGTGGAACCTTATAAAACAAAAGAAATCAAAGAGTGGCTAAGGCCAACATATGAAATAGAGATCCATAATTTCCATGGCCAATCTGGGTGTTACCGATGATTTTAGAATAATTTATCAATATTTTCAGCACTGATAACGAGGTTTATTTTGAAGGGAGTAATGATTTTTTGTACATTTTTATGTGAATAATAATTCCCAGAGTAAAAATGTGATTATCACTACACCAATACATACACTACAAGTTAGTGGGGAACTCATTGTGGTGTATATCAATTCTTAAAAAATGGATTTGGTTGTGTATAGATGTAAAAGGAAAATGTGATAGCCTATTCCTCAATTCTTCTAAATGATCATGATAAAAACTGTCCCACAGATGATACTGAGTTGGAAGTTGTGATCTTCAATTTAAAGATATAGAAGTATTATCTATATGTGAAGAATTGTGAGATTTATACTAATCACAAGAGCCGAAAATATATATTAACATATAAAGAGATTAATATGCACCAATGATGATGGTTAAATCTCATCAGGGACTATGAATTCTCAATCCACTACCATCTAGGTGATGAAAATAATGTGGCAGATTCAGTAAGTACAAATAATCTGATAACTTTATCACGGTCATGAATTGGGGATGATTTGATAATTTTACCCTTACAAAGGATGGGCATGGTAATCATAAGGGAATGAACATCAAAATTACTTTCTCAAATTATTTCTCCACCATCCATTTTAGATAAGATAAAGGATTCTCAAAGGGAAAATATTGATATTTATAAAAAGTTGCACGCTATCAAAAATAATACATCTTTAGAGTTAAAAACAGGTGAAGATTGAATAATAGTATTTGGGTCATGAATATGTGTATAATCAAATCCCAAAAAAAGAATGATCATTGGAATTGTTCACAAAGCTTGACCTTATATATACAGCCTATGAACATAAATATTTGTAGAGATCTCTGAGGGAAATATTGGTGGGAAAATATGAATAAGGATATCACCGAATGTACATCAATGTTCCCATGATGTCCAATAGTGATATATGAATGGAAAAAATTTGAAGACGATGATGGAACCACTACCCATACTAATATAGAAATGGGAAATCATCACCATGGACTTTTTCACTGGACATAAAGAGAAATCCAGATGAAATAAAGTGATATGGGTTATTGTGGGTTGTCTTACAATGATTTCTCACATTGTTGAAATTAGATAAGACTACTCACTGAATCAACCGACATGAATGTACATCAGAAAAGTGGTGAGGCTGTACAAAGAGCCATTACCGATTGTATCTAATCGAGATATGAGATTTACCTCCATGTTCTAGAAGAGTCTCCAACATTCTATACACTCTGAGTTTAACTTCATTACATATTATCATCCTCAAAATGTTTTTCAATCGATGTGTTTTATTTTGAAAATAGAATACTTTTGGGATCATTCTCTACGGACTTCAAAGGAGGATGTAACCAATAACTTCCTATAGTCAAATTATCTTACAAAAATAGTTTCCACTCAAGAATTTAAATGGAACCATATGAATCTATTTTGGGGAAGAAACCACTACTAACATAATGGGATGAAGTTAGTGAATGTAAGCTGTTGGAAGCTGAAGTGGTTAAGGAAATTGTAGAAGAGTTGAAAACCATTCAACAAGACAAATGTAAAAATCAAATTGGATAGAAGATTTATGAAGATCATCATCAATGAAATTATTATTTTGAGGTCAGATATATTGTACTAATATACATATGTACATGGAATAGAGTAACGAGATTTAGGAAGAAGGGAAAGCTATGTCCTATTTATATCGTCCCCTTTGAGATTCTTGATCACATTAGAGTTGTGGCCCATTGACTAGCACTTTCACTAACCATTTCTCTAGTACATGATGTATTCCACATACCCCCCCTTGAGTAAGTACATACTAGATCCATCAAATTTATTAGATTAATATTTTGAGCAGCTGTAAAATGGTCTATCTTATGAGGAGAAGACATTGAATTACTCTAACAATAGTGATAAATTTCTACACAATAAGAAAAATCACATAGTTAATGTTCTATGGAGAAAACTAAAGTATAATGAGGAAATATGGGAATCAGAGGAATAAATAAAGGAAGAGTACCCTAACCATTTTTCACCATATTATGTGAAACGAAATTTCAAGCATTAAATTTCATAATTAAGGAAGAATTTAATGACCTATAGGATTTTCAATGTAGTTTCCCTTCTTATAAAATTTTTATATTGTATAAATCTCATACATAGTATTGATGGACCAAGAAAACCTTATTCTAATAATTGAAGAATGATATATCAGTTATAAAATAAACAATTAATAATACCAAATATTAAATTTTAATATTCAATAGAAAATACATGAATAAGATTGGGTTAATTTCTATCTGCTCGATCCATTAAAAGGATTGGACTCATGAACAAAGACGTTGAAATAAAAAATAATGGGAACAATAAAAATATCATTATGAAGATAAAATTATATATATAAACTTAATATATTATATATGTGAATGAAGAATTAAGGGGATAATAGGTATTTATAGATTGTTGTAAACCCAAATGATCATTATAAATCTCACTATTAGAATAGTAAGCTTGTTGTTGGAACAATAACACTCCCATTAGGAATAGTAATCTGACCATTATAATAGTATAATCACCTAAGGAAATGTAATATAACATTTATGTATCTCATAAAATGAAAATAGTATATATTTATATCATGGAACAGTAAAATAAATCTTTTAAAAATGATAAATTAAGAGTTAATATTTTTGTAAAATGTAAAATTTTCATTGTAATTTTATTTTGAATATAATTATATAAAATAAAATAAATTTTCAAAAAATGAATTCATAATTAATTTTTATTGTATTATAATTATAAAATAATTTTACGATACCATAATTAATTCTTCAAATGGTAATAAAATTGATTATTATATTAAAATTAATATTTTGAAATTAAATTTTGATTTTATTTAAAAAATTAATATCTTATATTTAAAATTTTGTTTTCATAAAATGTATTCCATTTTTGAAATATAATATCTGAAAACATTTTAGGGTGCATTTCTTGGGATACCTCTAAAATAATTGAATTTTTGGGGAATATTAAAATATGGTAATTTACTGTTCTTAGACTTATAAACCAAATACAAGAATTTTTGAGTCATTGATGATGGAATAACCCATTATTTTGAAGAAACGTAAACTATTTACATTATTTAGTCACATTTATCAATACTATTGAAATTCTTGAGAAAAAATAATAAACTAATGAATATAAATAATCAAAAACATGTATCTTCCCCCTTATAAATACAACCCCCATCACCCCTTCGACTCACACATTCAATGATTAGGAGATTGAAAATATTCTATGAAATTATCTTCCCAAGGATATTCCATGTGAACTCATGTTTCTATTCTCACAAAATACCAATTCCATGTTCTTTAAAGATGTTCTCAAGGAGATGGTATTAATGAGTTGAAATACTCTACCTTTCTCTTCTAAATTATTTCATTATTATAACTTATCCTCATACACTATCCAAATTGACATGATAACTCCATTATCATTTATATACCAAAATTATATTATTTTAATTGAATACTTATCATAAAATCCATTTTCTCCACCTTTTATTGAAAAAAATGAAGACACTGTACGTAATATTTCAGTTCACCGACTTCTTGGACAATGAGTTTTTGTTTACCTTTGCCATCTATATGGAAGGTAATAAAAAACTAATTATGGTTAAAAAAATATTTTAATATATATATATATAAATTATAACTTATTTTATGATATCCAATGAAAATATAGACATAATATTAAATAAAATGATACTAGGTCATGATTGTCATAAAAAACAAAACAAGCTAAACATTTATCAAAACCTTTTTATGAAATGAATCGTTATAATTTCAGAAAACAATAAAATATAGGACAATTTAAAATTATAGAATTTAATGGATAATAAATAATTTCACTTTTGGAGAATTATTTGAATTTTAAATAAACTTACATAATTATTCACAAGTGAACAGACCCTGAATCCAAGAAAACAATTCCCCCGAAACGAAGTAAGAAATACTTTTAACTCAAAAAAATGGAAATAAATTAACACAATAAAATTTTAATAAATATAGTTGTAACATACTAGGTAAATAGTGAATATGAAATTTTCATATTTCATAATATTTGTGAATTAAATATTAATTTTACTTTAAAAGGGATGCTTTGTTCGATGGTGTACCTGATACACAACAACTTGTTTCTTTGAAATCTTATGTTGCACTCAATGCCGAGTCATATTAAAAAATAATAATATAATATTATTTTAAATGGTTGTTAACGCCTAATCGTTTTATTGGCAAGAATGAACATAACTAACTATAATATGATTATACTTGTTTGTTAATTTTTTTTACATTTTTCCCATAAAAGTTTTAGGGTAAAAATGAGAATGAATCCAGTTTTAAGCACAAATTGTCTAATATTCTTTAAAAGGTCGATTAACTGCCTTTTGATTGTGAACCCTCATTAAATCTAGTTTTGGTTACTTTTATATTTTCTATTTGACAAAATAAAATTCTACTTTAGATTCGGGACATCAAAATTTACTTTGGGTAAATATTTGGTAATTTTGAGATAAAATTCATTTTTTAATGAATAGTGTAAAATACAATATTTTAATTCAAAACTACCTTTTAAAGTAATTTATTTATATAGTTAGATTAACTTTTTAATTGGTTTTATAGTGTAATTATATTATATTTTTACCATTTAATCCAATTTTGGTCCTTGTAAGTAATTTCAATTTCAAATTGGACATAAACAGGTGTCAATATTTTGATAGTTATTGTTTTTTAAAAACATGATTTTGTTTTGACAGCGGGAATTAATTTTAAAATTAATTAATCCATCTTCTATGTTTTGAATTTGGTAAAATATAAATTATTTTTTAATTCTAAATATCAAATATATCTTAGGCTGAATTTTTGGCATTTTTCTAAACAACATCAATTTTTGATAAATAGTGAAAACACTTAGTAGTAGTTAAAAAACCAACATTTTCATTTAAAAGAAATTTTACTACTTCTGTGAATTGAATATCAAAAATCCATTATACATGGTTGTTATTATTATGTAAAATGTGGATCAATAAGATGATTTTTTTGGTGAATAGTAACTTTGGACTTTTGTTTACCGCGGTTAAAGGTAAATATGACAATTCAAGGTAAAAATAATATTATAAAAATATCAATTTACCCTAACATGTGTCCTAATCCTATTGGTTAATAAATTTCTGACCATGGTCATCCTTGAGTCGATTTTTGGACCCCATGGATCCACTTAAGAGTGATAATGACACTTTAAATTATGTAATTTAAAATAAAGACAAAAATGACATAGACATATATATTTTATTAAATCAATTTTTACAATGGGTTATATAAGTTATCAACTAGACTATAAATATTAATTAGAAAGATAAAACGATTTCCTACATCATCATATTTTCATATAATTTTTATACATCAAATTAATAAAATTATTTATGACACCATAATGATACAGTGTATACCTCATTATTGAATTATTTAAATAAATATCATTATAATGATTAAAACAATATCCAAACCCTATAAAATTCTTATCAGATTATTATATTTATAACATCAGTCATATTATATTTTACCTTAATGAGTTTTGGAATATTAGAAACTGAAAATAATTATACAATAAAATGATATCTTCAAACTTTCCTAAAGAGCCCCTCCTCCCCCATTTAAAAATCCATCAACTCTAACTCATTACTCACACCAATCAGAACCATTGGCTTATCAAAACTCTTCCCAATTAATCTACCATTATCCATATATTCCACCAAGAATCCTTACCTTAGGCATAAGTAACTTCAAGAAATCCTTTTTGTTCAAACCAAATGGAGTTACCTGATTTAATGGTAATGTCTTACCTTAAGTTATTTTGTTTTATTTTCCTTCTCCAAGCTACAAAAATATTTTTATTCCTTTATTTTATAGAAAACACAATATCCTAAATATATTAGGTTTTTATTATGAGAAGGATTCTAACTACACTTACACCCACCTCCATTTAATGCGTAAAGAACATATTGTTTCAGTGGGTGCCGAACTACTGCCTCACGAAATGATGATTGTTCCATTATCTCCAACTACCACTCATGGTAGACATTATGATGGAACTATATTTATATGTGATATATATTATATTTATATATTCTCTATGATTTTTTATTTTTATTTATATCTTATCCTTATGGTTTCCATTATGGGTAAATGCGATAATTTAATTTGAGGAAGTGCAGACTACTGTCCCCTCAAAGTTATATGACTCGTTAATGCCATACGTGGAAAATATAAAGGTTGGAATTACTAGAATTATATATATGATATTATACTATAATTATAATATACCTATGTATCATTGATTTTCCATTCCATTAAATATGAAATATAAATGAAAGTAGAGTTCATGCGTACGTACGACTTACCATCTCCAGGAATGGTGAATTTCATTTATTACCTCCAAATGATATGCACTATTATAAATACATATATATGCGGGATATATATATATATATGATATATATGATATCTAACTCATGAATATAGTTATGGAGATAATGTAATTTGGACCACATGGACAGTTTATAATTATAGAGAGTAAATTGTTAACTCAAGTTCCGAACATTGGAGAAATTTCTCTTATGAACTCACAATATTAACTAATTGTTAAAGCAAGGTAATAAGTGATATAGAAATAATAATTAATTTGAGATATGTTTTTATTCACTTATAAATTAAATTAAGTTTATTATTCTAAAGATTATTTAACGAATTGGTAAAGTCAGACATGAGGAAAGGGACTTCGTCTCAGTCTCCTTTCATTGTGGCATACATTGATTTATACACGACTTTATTTTATACGGTAAATAATAAAACCCTTTGACTTTTATTTTAATTGTAAGGGAATATTTTTTCTATGAATCTTTTACTAAATGTAAAAAGGAATGTTTTTTTGTTTGTGGCGACAATAACCTCTCCATCTATGTGATCGTTAGTTGGCATCCTCTATAATCCTTAATGTTTTTAAAATGAAAAACCCCCATATTCTATTTTCTGGGTGTTTTGGTATTGAAAATTGTTTTTGAAATTTATTTATTATTTGAATATCTTGAAATGATTTATTTTGATTTTAAATGAAATATCATTAGTGAAATATTTATAATTTCAATAATTTATGTGTTTTGATATTATAATGGTACTTTGACATTTGACTGGTGGTTACGTGATAAACCAAATGACAGGTGGTGCAGTGATAAACTAGGATGGGTGGTTACGTTATAACCTCCAATGCATTGGGTATGGAAGTTGGCTGTATGTATATTCCATTTAGTGAAATGTTTAGAAGTCAACCGTATGGTTATTCCATTAAAGTATATTAATGTCCCAAGTTACCTATATATGTTATGTTCACTTTCTATGGGTTTTATGGTAATATTTTTCTTACAAAATTGTAAGCAATTATATTCTATTTAGTGAATAGTATTTTCTACTATATAAAGGAAAAAATTATTACTTATGATAAATTATTCATAGTTTACTTGTTGTTTTGAAAAAACTAATAGTTTTCTTTATTTATGTACCCCTTACTGATATTTTTATGCTCATCCCATGTTTTTGAAATGTTTTTCAGACAATATAGTGTGGAATAGGGTCAAGCATGGGATCAAGGAAAAGTCACGTTATCTAAAACATAGAACTATACATGAATCTTTTTTCTCAAAGTTTTTTTATTTTATGAAAAAATGGATACTGAGTATAAGTGTCTACATGTAATATTCAAGTTGTTATGCTTATGTTATGAACTAATTCTCTGAAGCTATAAACTTGAAAAGATCCTGAATGTGATTTATTAACTTAATTCAAGATTATGAAATGTTTAAGGTTGGGCCTTATAATAGTATATGTGTAATATGTTCTGAATTATGTAATAAATGGATCTAATTTGATTATCCCAAACATTATGTGTATGTGAATAACATATTTAGACACAAGTTATGGGATCGATCCAAACCTCTATAATTAATTTGGGTAACACATTATACCTATTTGCCTCAATTTATATTTTAATTATTCAATATAATTCGTATATATTATGTTTATATCTTCCAAACATATATATATTTAACAATTAGTCATTCTTTTATGGAAAAAATATATTTTAAATGCTTCCCCTCACAATTCCCCTCAACATGAAAAACTGATTAAAGGGATCTTATCTATTTTTACCCATTTTTAAGTAGGATCCAAAAAATGTTTTATGGAAAAATATTCTTTCTAGAATCCCTCATTTTATAATGACATCCCATTTTTTTATCATTCCTTGTTTTATAGACATAAATATTACTTTATCCATTTAATGACTCGTAATTTTTTCCCAAAAATCATGCTTAAGTGGAACATTTATATTTTTACCTAGCCACTTTTTATCAGCATTTTACAAATGTTGGGAATAATTATTCATGATATATTATTATTTTTCCCATTATAAATTTACATTAATATTTTATTCCCTTATTTCATGGATATAATTATGATATGCCCATTGGCTACGACTTATGAGATTATTACAAAACCCAATTCATTCCATGGGTAATCCTTATGTTTATTAGTTAATCTTGATTTCTTTATGTGGAACAAAAATGGATGTTTAAGTTATGATGAGTGAAATCAGATAGTTATCCAACGAAATGGTAATTTTTTTTGTGTTATGAGACAATATGTATGGATTGTGTAGAAAACCCAATCAATTATGGGACTTCATCCACCAGGTGTTATCATCATGGAAGTTAGCCTTCACTCATGTTTATTCCATGTTATGTGTTATTGTTGCATTCCATTTTCAGGATCATATGATTCTATATTTTATATGTTATTCCTCTATATGTTTATTCATGATACATGACTTTTATGTTATCATGTTGTCCCTTTTAACCCACATTCCATGTTTCATTACCTTGTTTATTTCCTTAATATAATTTTTTTGTCATCCCTTTTGTCTTTGCATACCATAGGTAATCCTATGTAGATGTTGGAGATCAATGGGAGTAAAGATCTCATTAAGTGGATTACTAATTCTTTTTTCTATTTTCATGTTTTTTAATTATGTACTTACTCTTCTGAAGACACTATAATTTTTTATAATTTATTTGTATTTTATTGATAATAATTCTTAAAATCATGTTATAATATGTATAAAAGTAGAGGGTAACAAATAAAATTGTGCCATGATTGGATGATCAATGGCTGCATAGTCCCCAGTGGGTCGGTTCATTATAATAACTACGCACAATGACTTCTATCTATAATATATTCATCTTTAGTAGTTTATAACTCGACAAGGGTTTTTTCCTAATACACTATGATACAAAATATTTTCCTATAAAATGAAAGGTTCATATGGTATGATTCTTATCTAGACTATTCCAAAAAAATTATTATCTTGGTGTGAGGATAAATCAAAATCAGTGGTTATGAAAAAAAGAGACAAAATTAAATTTAAATATCATAAATTAATTTGGTCTACATAAAATGAGATTTTTTATATTCTATTTTAATATATCATAAAGGAATACTATAAAATAATATGTGGTCAACATTTTTTGGGATAAATATTCTTCCCAATTCATCCTATATATAGATTTTCTATCAATAGGAATCCAAGCTTCATCGCTGTCAATTTTAATATTATAACTCATTATTGTTGAAAATTTCTTATAAATTTCATGTACAGATCATTCAAGTAATAAATTATGTATTTATTTGGATTAAAATATATCCCAAATCATTTTTATATATATTAAAATCAAGAAAATATATCAAGTCACCCATCCTGATCTTTTCAAATTCCTTTTTCATTAGTTTAGGAAAAATTTTGTGACATTTATTTATTTATTTAACAAAAAATAACATCTTGATCATATTTTTTCATAAGAAAATTATGCATTAATGTGGTTTTATTAAAAATATTAGTGTCTTCTAATACCACATTAAACCCTTTTTATAATATATAGAACTTATTCATTCATACCGAGCACTATGTTCTTGATTAATATAATAAAATGATCTGGTAAATTTGAAAATATTATTTTTTTTGGAATGAGTGTCTTCAATACAAGGAGTTAGTTTAGTATAGACTTCATCAATTAAAAATCAATTTCTAAGGGAATATTTAAGTTCCATATCATATAATTTGAAATTATTTTTAGATTAATATACTAACAGAATTCCAATGGCCTCTAATACATCAACTAGGGAAATTTTTCCCTTATACTCTATTTATTTTTCTTGACTGTTAATATTGGAAACTAACCAAGAATTATTTAAAATGATCACAAATTGGTCATATTTATTTTTCCAAAATACCAATTTGGTTCTAATAATAGAATTATTTGTGTGAATGTCTACTAATTCCCATAATTTTTATTCTTTGGAATTGGTCGATCTCTTTTTCATAGAAACTAATAAATTTTAAACATCTAGGGTATCCAGTATGATTTTAGATTTGATATGGGAAATAATTTCAAGGATTTCTATATGGTCTCCTACACCTATCCATGTCCAAAAACTAATAGATAAATCTCCTATAATAGTTCCTATAAGATTGTTGTTATGATTTCATGGATGTGTAGGATTCACACATTTCATTTTTCAGAATCAATCCATCCTAGTTCATATTATACTTATTCATTTTCCAAATCATTATCTTTCTTGTCATAAAAAGTAGATTCATGTTCTTTGTTGTCCATTGAATCACTCAAGTGATCAAATTGTGTCTTTTTTTAACAAAAGTATCACTTTCATCAAACTTAACATGAGTAGATTCATTAAATTTCTTTAAATTGTTATTGAAATTATTATAGTCCTTTTAAGTACTAATTTATCCTAGTAATATTCCATATTTATCCTTTGGATGGTACATACCAATATTTTCATTGGTGTTTTTGATAAAAAAAATATTACCAAAAACATTAAACTATTCTACTTTTTGTGTTCCACTAATTAATATTATACATGGTGTTTTATTTAAGTTAGACCATATTATAAATATTTTAATGACATAAAATTATTTTTAATTAGATTTATCAATGATGTTAGTGTTCATGTTATAATCATATAACCGAGTTCTACAAATTTCTTGAAATTTATTTTTTCTTCATTCAAGGAAATCATTCTATTAAAGTATCTTGGGGGAAGAAAAGGAATTATTAATAACATGGTTTGAGGAAAATTAATAATATTAATCATTCGTAAACTCTCCCCTATGGTCACTTCTCAAATTAAAAACGTTTTTAACTTTTTCATTTTTTAGAAGTTTTTAATAATTTTATAAAAATACACTATGTTTCAGTTTTATTTCATAACAAATAAAGCCTTGTAAATTTTGAAAAATCATCAACTAAAATATATACCAAAGACTTTCCACATATTCTTGTTTTTATATTGGGTCTAAATAGATAAATGTGGAAAATTTATATTGATATAGAATTAGAAACAAAATTTTTGGTTTAAAATTTTGTTTTCTTGCACATTCCGCATGCATCAAAAAAATTCTTTTGATACAATTTAAATTAAAATAAATAATAATTTTTTTCTAACTATATAAATGGAAAAAAATTTAATTTAAAATTATCCTATACCACATAAATTATTTATTAATTGTAACACCTCGAGCATTTATGATACGCTTCTCATTCAATAATGCAATAGCTTGCATTGTACGCAACTTCGAGTTCTAACACACCGCAACTAATCAAAGTAGCTATTATGAATATTAATATCCACTTTTTTAAATTATATAAATTTTATATTTCAAAATGGACTTCATTTTTGTATTCGTTATATCGAAATTATCCTAAGTTCAGTTTTTTGTAATTTTCTGAGAACTTGCAATTTTTTATGAATAGTGAAAAATACTTAAAACAAATTTTTTAATCAAAATAATTTATAGTGATAAATTATACTATCTAGTGGTTTTAAAGTATAATTATAATATATTTTTACCATTTTATCCAATGGTGGTCATTAGAATAAATTTAACATTGAAATTGGACATAAATAATTGTCAATCTTTTGATATAAATTGTTTCTTAAAAACGCGCTATTTGTTGTGACAGTGAGAATTAATTATAAAATTAATTAATGCAACTAATATGTTTGGAATTTTGTAAAATAGAAATCATTTTTGAAATTGGAATATCAAATATATCTTAGGGTGAATTTTTGGGATTTTTCTGAAAAACGTCAATTTTTGATGAATAGTGAAACCACTAAGTGGTACTTATAAAAACTGATTTTTCGTTTAAATGAACTTTTACCAATTCTGTGTTTTGAATTTAAAAAATCCGACATACATGGTTGTCATTAAGAAGTAAAATGTGGTTCAATGAGATTAAAATAATTTTTGGTGAATAGTAACTTTTAAGTTCATAATCACGATTATAGGTAATTAGTGTTGTTTAAGGTAAAAATAATGTTTTAATAATATGAGATGAGCTTGACACATGTCCAACCCTCATTGGATGTGCCATGTCCAACCAAGACAATCCATTGGTCAACTTGGGGACCCCATGGAGACACTTTAGTTGGAAAATGACATAAATACCTTTTATTTAATGTTAATGTAAAAAATGACATACACATGAAATGTTTTACTAAAACAATTTTTACATGGGGTTATACAAGTCATATTTTTGACTATAAATAGTCATTGGAAATCTAAAAGTATTTTCTACATCATAGTATTTTTTTATAATTTTTAGACATTAAATAAATTAAATTATTTATGACATCATTATGATGCGACGATGACCTCATTATTTAACGATTTTAATAAAATGAAAATATAATTTAAAATACAAGGCTTACACTTGTCCAAATACTATTGGATGGGTATATTTCGAACCCCTATCACCTTATACATGAATTATATAAGTGTGGGACCTTTATAATCCGAAAAGCATTGTATAATAATGTAACATTTCCTTACTTTCCAAGAGTGCCCCTCCTCTCCTCTTATAAAAGGCCCCCACCTCTACCACCTCATTCACACTTTAAAACCATTTAACTCGGCCAACATCTACCCAAATACTCTCCCAAAATTACCCCCTTACTCCTAGAAGCCTCACTTTGGGCAGAACTCTTCCGAAGGAAGCCTTTGGCTCAAATCAAAAAGAGTTACCCGATTTTGAGGTAATGTCTTCTCAAATGTTATTTTGTTTTATTTTGCTTCTCCAACCCCATAAATTCTTTTTATTCATTTAATTTGTAACAAAACCAGTATCCTAAATATACTAGGATTTTTTTATAAGAAGTATTCGAGCTACACTTACAAACACCTACATCTAATGGTTAAAGAACATACGGTTTCTGTGGATGGAGAATTTCTGACTCACGAAACGATGATTGTTCAACACTCATATAACACCTTCAAAGGAGGACATTAAGATGTCACTATATTTATATAGGATATATAATATGTTTATGTTTTAATTATTCTTCTTTATTTCTCATTTATGGCATACTTTATGATTTCCATCATGGGTAAACGCGATAATTTCATTTTAGGAAGTGCGGACTACCGCCCCCTCAAAGTGATGTGAATCGTTAATGCCATATGTGGGATGTATAAAGGATGGATTAAATGATATTATATATGATATTATACTGGAACTATATTATAACTTTATATTATTATGATTTAATTCCATTAAATACGAAATAGAAATGAAAGTAGCGTTCATGCGTACGTACGACTTACCGTCTCCATGAACGGTGAATTTCATTTCTTACCTATAAATGTTATGTAATATTATAAATGAATGTATATACAAGAGATATATCATATATATGATATCTAAATCATGAAAATAATTCTGGATATAATGGATATATCACCACATGAACAACTTGTAATTATAAGAATTTTATTTTTGACTCAAGTACCTAAGATCGACAAAATGACCGTTATAAACTTAAATAATTACATAATGTTCATAACATGGTAATAAGGGATATAAAAGGAATAATTAACATGAAAAAGGTTGTTAAGTAAATAGGAATTAACTCTAGTTTATTATTCAGTAGGTTAAATAACGGTCGAGTCCGGACAGGATGCAAGGTAAGGGAATTTCTTAACCCAACTTCCATTCTTTTGGTTAATCTCCTACATTCAAATTATGTCATGATATTATTATGTCTTATTTTGTATTTTTACTTTTTTATGTGTACTTATAGTGAATACACATAATAGATCTATTTTATTTTAAAAATGATCTTTTTAAGGACTTCGTCTCAATCTCCTTTCATTGAGGCATATTTGGTTTTATACAAAAATTTCTTTTATATGGTGTATAAACCCCTTTTACTTTTATGTTTATTCAAAAGGAATCTTTTTTATACAAAGAATTTTACTAAACGACAAAAAGGGAATGTTTTTCTTTCCGTACATATGCGGCGACAACGACTTCTCTGCCGCCGTGACCATTATTTGAGTTTCGGCTTCCTCTACAAGCCATCACTTTTTTTTAATGAAAAATAAATACAATGTTTAAATATATTTTATTTTGGTATTGAAAATGGTTTTGAAAGCGTTTTTATTATATCAATGTGTTGTATTGTTATCTTGTGATTGAAATTTGGAAATGTTATGTTTCCTTTATTCATGTTTTATGTGATACGATTATGTTATGGTTTATGAAATGTTTAAACCTATTAATATGAGGAATGCATTGGACTTAATAAGTGAAGGGTGGAGCCCGCTATAGCTCCACGATGCATCGGCATGTCTCATGAGACAAACTAGTATCTTGGCACGAGGCATTGAAAAAATCTTATTTGTGGTCTTGGCACGAGGCCTTGGCTACGTGGTTATGATAGTCTGGCATTATGCATTCCATCATTATGAAAGTGGTTAATGATATTTCATGTGATTATTCGACCAGTAGAATATCCATGTGAAGAAGTAAATGGCATTATCTCATTTTACTTTTTCCATATTATATTGATGTTCAATTCTAGAAGGCTTTTGTTTTAGTTATACATTGCCTTAAATGTTTATGTTTATTTATGAAAGCTTCCACAATATTGTTATCCTTACTGAGAATCTGAGCTCACCCCTTTCAATGTTTTAATATTTTCCAGGATGTGAAGAAGTATTTTAGGAATGAATTGCAGGGATAGTCAAAAGAGGATATGAGTGTGGACTATGAAGACTTTGTTATTGTAGTTTTTCACCTTATGTTGTAATGTAACATTTATGAATGTATCTAGTGTTTCCAAGGATACTAAACTAATCGGTCTTTCAAGACATGATCATTTGTGATCATGCCAATGTTACGAAGTAATGCACCGACTCTGGGTAGCTAGGGTCGGGGCTTTACAGTTGGTATCAGAGGCAGTTTAGTACTAACCATGGAAGCTAGGTTTAGATAAACTCTGATTAGAGCACATAGCCCAAAGATAGACTTTGAGGATTAGTATAGAAGAACATCCTAGAATTTTGGTATTATAGAGATTTTGTGAGTTTTCCGAGCAATACATCCCTGTCTGGATAGGAGCAGGTAGAGGCGGCTCTGGCACAGATGTACCTAGGGGTAAAACCCGAAAACACCGCTTTGAGCTAGACTCGAACGGGAACTGGTGCACGACAACGGGCCTTGCTGCACTCTTGGTTACGACACTCCCGGGGGATATGCTTAGGATAATTCACATTTTCTTTTCAAACCACTATGAAGGGTTATGAGTATATACTTCCTAAAAGAAAACATTTTTTATGACTATGGATTATATCCATAAATAGTTCAATTTATTATAAGTTCTTTCAAGTTTTTTATTATGTATTTCGATTCATAAACTAACCTAGTTTATGGCATTTTATAGAAATGGCACCCAGTAGAAGGAATGTGAACTCCATCAATACGTATGATCCAAAGAGTAAGAAGGATCATATCTTTCATGGTATTAAGCCAACATTTAGAAGGGAAATATTCTCCCATGTGTTATCAACATATGAAGAATTAGTATCATGTGTTAATAAGATAAGTAGAGAATTCCCTGAGTCTTATGGATTTGAAGGGATGAAAGAGAAGAATAGGATGGAAGAGAGAATGATGGATAAAGGGATGAGGGAAAAGAAGAATTTTCCAATATGTGATAACTATGGGAAGAAACACCTTGGAATTTACCTGAAGGGAATGGGAGTTTGTTATAAGTGTGGAGAAAAAGGACACCAAGTGCGTGACTGCAAGGGTAAGAAAAAGGTTTCAAATGTACAATGCTTCATCTGCAAGGAGTGGGGACACTACGTAAACCAATGTTCAAATCATCAGAGTATTCCCAAATGATGTTATTGGATAATAATCAAGTTATGATACTACCACAGATGAGGAGGAATGATTAGAGTTCTTATGCTGTTATTAAAGAATTTTGTAATTTTAGTGTTGTATCAATGATGTACTGGTTATAATAATTATGGAGTATATAAGGATTGTACTGTAGTACAATTTCATCTAGGACTTGAGATTGTGTGGAACCAAGAAAAGTGACTCCCAAGTAGGTTAAATTTTTGGAAAATATATGGTTGAGAGAAAGATAAACCATAATATGGTTCTGATACCAAGATAGTGATTTTGGAATAAGACATGATTGACTCAGATAAATTATGTTGGATATTCTTAACATCCTTGAAACTGATTAAGGATTTGTATACATTTTTGGATAGAAGAAGTATATCTAGTTTTCTATAAGGAATAAGGGATCATGAATGTAATCAATAAGGATTTATGGTAATTTAGTATGTTGTAGTGTTTTAAAAGAATACATGATGAAGGTGTTCACATGTTGTTACGCAGAAAAAAAAGGAGCTTCATTATGTTTACCTTCCTCATAAAATCTGGACTGTGAGTTGGACAGAAGTAATTTGGATAACTATAAAGGCTGGAATGGATTATATTTTACATTGGATACTATTTTTAAGGTTATTTTTAGATATTTATAAAAAGGAAAACACGCAGACCGAGTGACAACCCATCGCTTTGGACAAAGCTGTGGGAATCGAACCCACAACCATAGTGTGATTGGGATTAATCTCCTACCACTGGACTACGTGAAGTCCCTGGTTATTACAAAATAGTTTTTATAATCTAAATGGTATGTGTTAATATTTGGAACCTTATACAATTAGGATAAATAGAATATTTTTGAGTTCTATTACCTTTTAGAGTGAAAGATTTGTTTTTGGTAAAAATTTATTAAAGAATGAAAGTCTACATGACAAGTATGTATATTCCCTTATGTTCTTAGTAAATCTCATAAATAAATTCTTTAACATTGTAAAAGGTAACTTAAAACAGAAATGTTGCTGGTTAACTTTTCCAACTGGGGATTCAATGACCGTTTAACCAATCACAAGTTTGTGATTTTCTAATTGTTAACTTTATCCTAATCCAGTTTTCTACAACTCTCCAGCATACCTTGATGGTTTTTTTTTCTTCCATATCCATATTTTCATAGAATCCTAGTATGAGCTATCTCAGGTGACCTTTGTACTTATCTTTCTTTCTTTTAAAGTTATGTTTTTATTAACCTTATTTCCGATGTGGGTTTTCTACAAAGGTATTTTCTATTTTCAACCTTTTTATTTTCCAAGAAAAATTTCAAATTGCGAGGACAAAATTTATTGAAGGAGGGGAGAATGTAACACCCCGAGCTTCTATGATACGCTTCTCATTCAATAATGCAATAGCTTGCATTGTACGCAACTTCGAGTTCTAACACACCGCAACTAATCAAAGTAGCCATTATGAATAGTAATACCCACTTTTTGAAATTATATAAATTTTATATTTCAAAATGGACTTCATTTTTGTATTCGGAATATCGAAATTATCCTAAGTTGAGTTTTTTGTAATTTTTTGAGAACTTGCAATTTTTTATGAATAGTGAAAAATACTTAAAACAACTTTTTTAATAAAAATAATTTATAGTGATAAATTATACTATTTAGTGGTTTTGAAGTATAATTATAATATATTTTTACCATTTTATCCAATGGTGGTCATTATAATTAATTTAGCATTGAAATTGGACATAAACAATTGTCAATCTTTTGATATAAATTGTTTCTTAAAAACACGCTATTTGTTGTAACAGTGGGAATTAATTATAAAATTAATTAATGCAACTTAAATGTTTGGAATTTTGTAAAATAGACATCATTTTTGAAATCGGAATATCAAATATATCTTTGGGTGAATTTTTTGGATTTTTCTGAAAAACATCAATTTTTGATGAAGAGTGAAACCACTAAGTGGTACTTATAAAAACTGATTTTTCATTCAAATGAACTTTTACCACTTCTGTGTTTTGAATTTCAAAAATCCAACATAAATGGTTGTCATTAAGAAGTAAAATGTGGGTCAATGAGATTAAAATAATTTTTGGTGAATAGTAACTTTTAAGTTCTTTATCACGATTAGAGGTAATTAGTGTAGTTGAAGGTAATAATAATGTTTTAATAATATGAGATGAGCTTGACACATGTCCTACCTTAATTTGATGTGCCATGGCCGACCAAGACAATCCATGGGTCAACTTGGGGACCCCATGGAGCCACTTTAGATGGAAAATGACATAAATACCTTTTATTTAATGTTAAAGTAAAAAATTGACACAAACATGAAATGTTTTACTAAAACAATTTTTACATGGGGTTATACAAGTCATAGTTTTGACTATAAATAGTCATTGTAAAGCTAAAAGGATTTCCTACAGCATAGTATTTTTTTTATAATTTTTAGACATTAAATAAATTAAATTATTTATGACATCATTATGATGTGGCGATGACCTCATTATTTAACGATTTTAATAAAATAGAAAGATAATGTAAAATAAAAGGCTTAAACTTGTCCAAAGATTATTGTATGGGTATATTTAGAACCCTTATCATCTTATACACAAATTATATAAGTTTGGGACCTTTAGAATCCGAAAATCATTGTATAATAATGTAAAATTTCCTTACTTTCCAAAAGTGCCCCTCCTCTCCTCTTATAAAAGGCCCCCACCTCTACGACCTCATTCACACTTTCAAACCATTTGGCTCGGTCAACCTCTGACCAAACACTCTCAAAACTTTTACCCCTTACTCATAGAAGCCTCACTTTGGGCAGAACTCTTCCCAAGGAAGCCTTTGGATCAAATCAAAAAGAGTTACCCGATTTTGATGTAATGTCTTCTCTAATGTTATTTTGTTTTATTTTGATTCTCCAACCCCATAAACTCTTTTTATTCATTTCTTTTGTAACAACACCAGTATCCTCAATATACTATGATGTTTTTATAAGAATCATTCGAGCTACACTTACAAACACCTTCATCTAATGGTTAAAGAACATACGGTTTCTGTGGATGGAGAATTTCTGCCTCACAAAACGATGATTGTTCAACACTCATATAACACCTTCAAAGGTGGCCATTAAGATGTCACTATATTTATTTACGATATATAATATTTTTATGTTTTAATTATGCATATTTATTTATCATTTATGGCATACTTTATGATTTCCATTATGGGTAAACGTGATAATTTCATTTTAGGAAGTGCGGACTACCGCCCCCTCAAAGTGATGTGAATCGTTAATGCCATATGTGGGACGTATAAAGGATGGAGTAAATAATATTATATATGATATTATACTGGAAATATATTATACATTTATATAATTATGATTTCATTCCATTAAATACGAAATAGAAATGAAAGTAGCATTCATGCGTACGTACGGCTTACCGTCTCCATGAATGGTGAATTTCATTTCTTACCTCTAAATGTTATGTAATATTATAAATGCATGTATATACTGGATATATATGATATATATGATATCTAGATCATGAACATAATTCTGGATATAATGGATATATCACCACATGAACAACTTGTAATTGTAAGAATTTTATTTTTGACTCAAGTACCTAAGATCGACAAAATGACCGTTATAAACTTAAATAATTACATAATGTTAATAACATGGTAATATGGGATATAAAAGGAATAATGAACATGAGAAATGTTCTTATGTAAATAGGAATTAACTCTAGTTTACTATTCAGGAGGTTAAAGAATGGTCGAGTCAGGACAGGACGCAAGGTAAGGGAATTTCATAACCCAACTTCCATTCTTTGGGTTAATCTCCTACTTTCAAATTATGTCATGTTATTATTATGTCTAATTTTGTATTTTTACTTTTTTATGAGTACCTATAGTGAATACACATAATAGATCTATTTTATTTTAAAAATGATCTTTTTAAGGACTTCGTCTAAATCTCCTTTCATTGAGGCATATATTTTTTTATACACAACTTTCTTTTATATGGTGTATAATCCCCTTTGACTTTTATGTTTATTGAAAAGGAATCTTTTTTATATGAAGCATTTTACTAAACGACAAAAAGTGAATGTTTTTCTTTCCGTACATATGCGGCGACAACGACTTCTCCGCCGCCGTGACCATTATTTGAGTTTCGGCTTCCTCTACAAGCCATCACTTTTTTTAATGAAAAATAAATACAATGTTTTAACTTTATTTTATTTTGGTATTGAAAATGGTTTTGAAAGCATTTTTATTATATCAATGTTTTGTATTGTTATCTTGTGATTGAAATTTGGAAATGTTATGTTTCTTTATGCATGTTTTATGTGATACGATTATGTTATGGTTTATGAAATATCTAAACCTATTCCTATGAGGATTGCATTGGACTTAATAAGTGACGGGTGGAGCCCGCTATAGCTCCTCGATGCATCGGCAGGTCTAATGAGACAAACTAGTGTCTTCGCATGAGTCCTTGACAAAATCTTATTTGTGGTCTTGGCACAAGGCCTTGGCTACGTGGTTATGATAGTCTGGAATTATGCATTCCATCATTATGAAAGTGGTTAATGATATTTCATGTGATTATTCAACCAGTAGAATATCCATGTGAAGAAGTAAATGGCATTATCTCATTTTACTTTTGCCATATTATGATGATGTTCAAGTCTAAAAGGATTTTTTTTAGTTACACATTTCCTTAAATGTTTATGTTTATTTATGAAAGCTTCCGCAATATTGTTATCCTTACTGAGCATCTGAGCTCACCCCTTTCAATGTTTTAATATTTTCCAGGATGTGAAGAAGTATTTTAGGAATGACCTGCATGGATAGTCAGAAGAGGATATGAGTGTGGACTATGAAGACTTTGTTATTGTAGTTTTCCACCTTATGTTGTAATGTAACATTTATGAATGTATCTAGTGTTTCCAAGGCTACTAAACTAATCGGTCTTTCGAGAATTAATCTTTTGTGATCATGCCAATGTTACGAAGTAATGCACCGACTCTAGGTAGATGGGGTCGGGGTGTTATAGTTGGTATCAGAGGCAGTTTAGTACTAACCTTGGAAGCTAGATTTAGATAAACTCTGATTAGAGCACATAGCCCAAAGATAGACTTTGAGGATTAGTATAGAAGAACATCCTAGAATTTTGGTATTATAGAGATTTTGTGAGTTTTCCGAGCAATACATCCCTGTCTGGATACGAGCAGGTAAAGGCGGCTTTGGCATAGATGTACCTAGGGGTAACACCCGAAAACACCGCTTTGAGCTAGACTCGAACGGGAACTGGTGCACGACAACGGGCCTTGCTGCACTCTGGGTTACGACACTCCCAGGGGATATGCTTAGGATATCTCACATTTTCTTTACAAACCACTATGAAGGGTTATGAGTATATACTTCCTAAAAGAATTTTTTTTGATGATTATGGATTATATCCATAAATAGTTCAATTTATTATAAGTGTTTTCAAGTTTGTTATTATGTATTTCGATTCATAAACTAACCTAGTTTATGGCATTGTATAGAAATGGCGCCCAGTAGAAGGAATGTGAACACCATCAATACGTATGATCCAAAGAGTAAGAAGGATCATATCTTTCATGGTATTAAGCCAACATTTAGAAGGGAAATATTCTCCCATGTGTTATCAACATATGAAGAAATAGTATCATGTGTTAATAAGATAAGTAGAGAATTCTCCGAGTCTTATGGATTTGAAGGGATGAAAGAGAAGAAAAGGATGGAAGAGAGAATGATGGATAAAGGGACGAGGGAAAAGAAGAATTTTCCAATATGTGATAACTGTGGGAAGAAACACCTTGGAATTTGCCTGAAGGGAATGGGAGTTTGTTATAAGTGTGGAGAAAAAGGACACCAAGTGCGTGACTGCAAGGGTAAGAAAAAGGTTTCAAATGTACAATGCTTCATCTGCAAGGAGTGGGGACACTATGCAAACCAATGTTCAAATCATCAGAGTATGCCCCAAATGATGTTATTGGATAATAATCAAGTTATGATACTACCACAGATGAGGAGGAATGATTAGAGTTCTTATGTTGTTATAAAAGAATTTTGAAATTTGAGTGTTGTATCAATGATGTACTGGTTATAATAATTATGGAGTATATAAGGATTGTACTGCAGTACTATTTCAAATAGGACTTGAGATTGTGTGGAACCAAGAAAATTGACTCCCCAGTAGGTTAAATTTTTGGAAAATATATGGTTGAGAGAAAGATAAACCATAATATGGTTCTGATACCGAGATAGTGATTTTGGAATAAGACATGATTGATTCGGATAAATTATGTTGGATATTCTTAACATCCTTGAAACTGATTAAGGATTTGTATACATTTTTGGATAGAAGGAGTATATCTAGTTTTCTATAAGGAATAAGGTATCATGAATGTAATCAATAAGGATTTATGGTAATTCAGTATGTTGCAGTGTTTTAAAAGGATACATGATGAAGGTGTTCACATGTTGTTACGCAGAAAAAAAGGAGCTTCATTATGTTTACCTTCCTCATAAAATCTGGACTGTGAGTTGGACAGAAGTATTTTGGATAACTATAAAGGTTGGAATGGATTATATTTTACATTGGATATTATTGTTAAGGTTATTTTTGGATATTTATAAAAAGGAAAACACGCAGACCGAGTGACAACCCATCGGGCCAGACAAAGCTGTGGGAATCGAACCCACAACCATAGTGCGATTGGGATTAATCACCTACCACTGGACTACGTGAAGTCCCTGGTTATTAGAAAATAGTTTTTATAATCTAAATGGTATTTGTTAATATTTGGAACCTTATACAATTAGGATAAATAGAATATTTTTGAGTTCTATTACCTTTTAGAGTGAAAGATGGGTTTTTGGTAAAAATTTATTAAATAATGAAAGTCTACATGACAAGTATGTATATTCCCTTACGTTCTTAGTAAATCTCCTAAATAAATTCTTTAACTTTATAAAAGGTAACTTAAAACAAAAACGTTGCCGGTTAACTTTTCCAACTGGGGATTCAATGACCGTTTAACCAATCACAGGTTTGTGATTTTCTTATTGTTAACTTTATCCTAATCCAGTTTTCTACAACTCTCCAGCAGACCTTGATGGTTTGTTTTTCTTCCATATCCATATTTTCATAGAATCCTAGTATGGGCTATCTCGGGTGACCTTTGTACTTATCTTTCTTTCTTTTAAATTTATATTTTTATTAACCTTATTTCCGATGTGGGTTTTCTACAAAGGTATTTGCTATTTTCAACCTTTTTATTTTCCTTGAAAAATTTAAAATTGCGAGGATGCAATTTATTGAAGGAGGGGAGAATGTAACACCCTGAGCTTCTATGATACGCTTCTCATTCAATAATGCAATAGCTTGCATTGTACGCAACTTCGAGTTCTAACACACCGCAACTAATCAAAGTAGCCGTTATGAATAGTAATACCCACTTTTTGAAATTATATAAATTTTATATTTCAAAATTGACTTCATTTTTGTATTCGGAATATCGAAATTATCCTCAGTTGAGTTTTTAGTAATTTTCTGAGAACTTGCAATTTTTTATGAATAGGTAAAAATACTTAAAACAACTTTTTTAATCAAAATAACTTATAGTGATAAATTATACTATTTAGTGTTTTTAAAGTATAATTATAATAGATTTTTACCATTTTATCCAATGGTGGTCATTATAATTAATTTAGCATTGAAATTGGACATAAACAATTGTCAATCTTTTTATATAAATTGTTTCTTAAAAACACGCTATTTGTTGTGAAAGTGGGAATTAATTATAAAATTAATTAATGAAACTCATATGTTTGGAATTTTGTAAAATAGAAAACATTTTTGAAATCGGAATATCAAATATAGCTTAGGGTGAATTTTTGGGATTTTTCTGAAAACATCAATTTTTGATGAATAGTGAAACCACTAAGTGGTACTTATAAAAACTGATTTTTCTTTTAAATGAACTTTTACCACTTCTCTGTTTTGAATTTCAGAAATCCGAAATACATGGTTGTCATTAAGAAGTAAAATTTGGTTCAATGGGATTAAAATAATTGTTGGTGAATAGTAAATTTTAAGTTCTTAATCACGATTAGAGGTAATTAGTGTAGTTTAAGGTAAAAATAATGTTTTAATAATATGAGATGATCTTGACACATGTCCTACCCACATTGGATATTCCATGGCCGACCAAGACAATCCATGGGTCAACTTGGGGACCCCATGGAGCCAATTTAGTTGGAAAATGACATAAATACCTTTTATTTAATGTTAGAGTAAAAAATGACACAAACATGAAATGTTTTACTAAAACAATTTTTACATGGGGTTATACAAGTTATATTTTTATATATAAATAGTCATTGGAAATATAAAAGGATTTCCTACATCATAGTATTTTTTTATAATTTTTAGACATTAAATAAATTAAATTATTTATGAGATCATTATGATGCGGCGATGACCACATTATTTAATGATTTTAATAAAATGAAAAGATAATGTAAAATCCAAGGCTTAAACTTGTCCAAAGACTATTGGGTGGGTATATTTAGAACCCTTATCACCTTAGTCACTAATTATATAAGTTTGGGACATTTATAATCTGAAAATCATTGTATAATAATGTAAACTTTCCTTACTTTCAAAGAGTGTCCCTCCTCTCCTCTTATAAAAGGCCCCCACCTCTACCACCCCATTCACACTTTCAAACCATTTTGCTCGGCCAAACTCTGCCCAAATACTCTCCCAACTTTTCCCCCTTACTCCTAGAAGCCTCACTTTGGTCAGAACTCTTTCCAAGGAAGCCTTGGCTCAAATCAAAAAGAGTTACCCGATTTTGAGGTAATGTCTTCTCTAATGTTATTTTGTTTTATTTTGCTTCTCCAACCCCATAAACTCTTTTTATTAAATTTTTTTGAAACAAAAACAGTATCCTCAATATACTAGGATGTTTTTATAAGAAGGATTCGAGCTACACTTATAAACACCTACATATAATGGTTAAAGAACATACGGTTTCTGTGGATGGCGAATTTCTGCCTCACGAAACGATGATTGTTCAACACTCATATAACACTTTCAAAGGTGGCAATTAAGATGTCACTATATTTATATAGTATATATAATATGTTTATGTTTTAATTATTCTTCTTTATTTCTCATTTATGGCATACTTTATGATTTCCATTATGGGTAAACGCGATAATTTCATTTTAGGAAGTGCGGACTACCGCCCCCTCAAAGTGATGTGAATCGTTAATGCCATATGTGGGATGTATAAAGGATGTAGTAAATGATATTATATATGATATTATACTGGAACTATATTATACCTTTATATAATTATGATTTCATTCCATTAAATACGAAATAGAAATGAAAGTATCATTCATGCGTACGTACGGCTTACCGTCTCCATGAACGGTGAATTTCATTTCTTACCTCTAAATGTTATGTAATATTATAAATGAATGTATATACTGGATATATATGATATATATGATATCTACATCATGAACATTATTCTGGATATAATGGATATATCACCACATGAACAACTTGTAATTATAAGAATTTTATTTTTGACTCAAGTACCTAAAAAGGAAAACACGCAGACCGAGTGACAACCCATCGTGTCGGACAAAGCTGTGGGAATCGAACCCACAACCATAGTGCGATTGGAATTAATAGCCTACCACTGGACTACGTGAATTCCCTAGTTATTACAAAATATATTTTATAATTTAAATGGTATGTGTTAATATTTGTAACCTTATACAATTAGGATAAATAGAATATTTTTGAGTTCTATTACCTTTTAGAGTGAAAGATGGGTTTTTGGTAAAAATTTATTAAAGAATGAAAGTCTACATGACAAGTATGTATATTCCCTTACGTTCTTAGTAAATCTCCTAAATAAATTCTTTAACTTTATAAAAGGTAACTTAAAACAAAAACGTTGCCGATTAACTTTTCCAACTGGGGATTCAATGACCGTTTAACCAATCACAAGTTTGTGATTTTCTTATTGTTAACTTTCTCCTAATCCAATTTTCTACAACTCTTCAGCAGACCTTGATGGTTTGTTTTTCTTCCGTATCCATATTTTCATAGAATCCTAGTATGGGCTATCTCGGGTGACCTTTGTACTTATCTTTCTTTCTTTTAAAGTTATATTTTTATTAACCTTATTTCTGATGTGGGTTTTCTACAAAGGTATTTTCTATTTTCAACCTTTTTATTTTCCAAGAAAAATTTCAAATTGCAAGGATGAAATTTATTAAAAGAGGGGAGAATGTAACACCCCGAGCTTCTATGATACACTTCTCATTCAATAATGCAATAGCTTTCATTGTACGCAACTTCGAGTTCTAACACACCGCAACTAATCAAAGTAGCCGTTATGAATAGTAATACCCACTTTTTGAAATTATATAAATTTTATATTTCAAAATGGACTTCATTTTTGTATTTGGAATATCGAAATTATCCTAAGTTGAGTTTTTTGTAATTTTCTGAGAACTTGCAATTTTTTATGAATTGTGAAAAATACTTAAAACAAATTTTTTAATCAAAATACTTTATAGTGATAAATTATACTATTTAGTGGTTTTAAAGTATAATTATAATATATTTTTACCATTTTATGCAATGGTGGTCATTAGAATTAATTTAGCATTGAAATTGGACATAAATAATTGTCAATCTTTTGATATAAATTCTTTCTTAAAAACACGCTATTTATTGTGACAGTGGGAATTAATTATAAAATTAATTAATTCAACTTATATTTTTGGAATTTTGTAAAATAGAAATCATTTTTGAAATCGGAATATCAAATATAGCTTAGGGTGAATTTTTTGGATTTTTCTAAAAAACATCAATTTTTGATGAATAGTGAAACCACTAAGTGGTACTTATAAAAACTAATTTTTCGTTTAAATGAACTTTTACCACTTCAGTGTTTTGAATTTCAAAAATCCGACATACATGGTTGTCATTAAGAAGTAAAATTTGGTTCAATTAGATTAAAATTATTTTTGGTGAATAGTAACTTTTAAGTTCTTAATCACGATTAGAGGTAATTAGTGTAGTTTAAGGTAAAAATAATGTTTTAATAATATGAGATGAGCTTGACACATGTCCTACCCTAATTGGATGTGCCAAGGCCGACCAAGAAAATCCATGGGTCAACTTGGGGACCCCATGGAGCCACTTTAGTTGGAAAATGACACAAATACCTTTTATTTAATGTTAAAGTAAGAAATGACACAAACATGAAATGTTTTTCTAAAAAAATTTTTACATGGGGTTATACAAGTAATATTTTTGACTATAAATATTAATTGGAAAGCTAAAAAGATTTCCTACATCATATGATTTTTTTTTATAATTTTTAGACATTAAATAAATTAAATTATTTATGACATAATTATGATGCGGCGATGAATTCATTATTTAACGATTTTAATAAAATGAAAAGATAATGTAAAATACAAGGCTTAAACTTGTCCAAAGACTATTGGATGGGTAGATTTAAAACCCTTATCACCTTATCCACGAATTATATAAGTGTGGGACCTTTAGAATCCGAAAAGTATTGTATAATAATGTAAACTTTCCTTACTTTCCAAGAGTGCCCCTCCTCTCCTCTTATAAAAGGCCCCCACCTGTACCACCTCATTCACACTTTAAAACCATTTGTCTCGGCCAACCTATGCCGAAATACTCTCCCAACTTTCTCCCTTACTCCTATAAGACTCAATTTGGGGAAAACGATTCCCAAGGAAGCCATTGGCTCAAATCAAAAAGAGTTACCCGATTTTGAGGTAATGTCTTCTCTAATGTTATTTTGTTTTATTTTGCTTCTCCAACCCCATAAACTCTTTTTATTCATTTCTTTTGTAACAACAACAGTATCCTAAATATACTAGGATGTTTTTATAAGAATTATTATAGAAACACTTACAAACACCTACATCTAATGGTTAAAGAACATACGGTTTCCGTGGATGGTGAATTTCTGCCTCACAAAACGATGATTGTTCAACACTCATATAACACCTTCAAAGGTGGCCATTAAGATGTCACTATATTTATATAGGATATATAATATGTTTAGGTTTTAATTATGCTTCTTTATTTTTCATTTATGTCATACTTTATGATTTCCATTATGGGTAAATGCGATAATTTCATTTTAGGAAGTGCGGACTACCGCCCCCTCAAAGTGATGTCAATCGTTAATGCCATATGTTGGATGTATAAAGGATGGAGTAAATGATATTATATATGATATTATACTGGAACTATATTATACCTTTATATAATTCTGATTTCATCCCATTAAATATGAAATAGAAATGAAAGTAGCGTTCATGCGTACGTACGGCTTACCGTCTCCATGAACGGTGAATTTCATTTCTTACCTCTAAATGTTATGTAATATTATAAATGCATGTATATACTGGATATATATGATATATATGATATCTACATCATGAACATAATTCTGGATATAATGGATATATCACCACATAAACAACTTGTAATTATAAGAATTTTATTTTTGACTCAAGTACCTAAGATCGACAAAATGACCATTATAAACTTAAATAATTACATAATGTTCATAACATGGTAATAAGCGATATTAAAGAAATAATGAAAACGAAAAAGGTTCTTAAGTAAATAGGAATTAACTCTAGTTTATTATTCAGGAGGTTAAAGAACGGTCGAGTTAGGACATGACGCAAGGTAAGGGAATTTCTTAACCCAACTTCCATTCTTTGGGTTAATCTCCTACTTTCAAATTATGTCATGATATTATTATGTCTTATTTGGATTTTTACTTTTTTTATGTGTACCTATAGTGAATACACATAATAGATCTATTTTATTTTAAAAATGATCTTTTTAAGGACTTCGTCTCAATCTCCTTTCATTGAGGCATATTTGGTTTTATACACAACTTTCATTTATATGGTGTATAAACCCCTTTGACTTTTATGTTTATTCAAAAGGAATCTCTTTTATATGAAGCATTTTACTAAACGAAAAAAAGGGAATGTTTTTCTTTCTATACATATGTGGTGACAATGAATTCTCCGCCGCCATGACCATTATTTGAGTTTCGGCTTCCTCTACAAGCCATCACTTTTTTAATGAAAAATAAATACAATGTTTTAACTTTCTTTTATTTTGGTATTGAAAATGGTTTTGAAAGTGTTTTTATTATATAAATGTGTTGTATTGTTATCTTGTGATTGATATTTTGAAATGTTATGTTTCCTTTATGCATGTTTTATGTGATACGATTATGTTATGGTTTATGAAATATTTAAACCTATTCATATGAGGAATGCATTGGACTTAATAAGTGACGGGTGGAGCCCGCTATAGCTCCTCGATGCATCGGCAGGTCTCATGAGACAAGCTAGTGTCTTGGCATGAGGACTTGAAAAAATCGTATTTGTGGTCTTGGCACGAGGCCTTGGCTACGTGGTTATGATAGTCTGACATTATGCATTCCATCATTATGAAAGTGGTTAATGATATTTCATGTGATTATTCAACCAGTATAATATCCATGTGAAGAAGTAAATGGAATTATCTCATTTTACTTTTTCCATATTATGTTGATGTTCAAGTCTGAAAGGCTTTTGTTTTAGTTATACATTGCCTTAAATGTTTATGTTTATTTTTGAAAGCTTTTGCAATATTGTTATCCTTACTGAGCATCTGAGCTCATCCCTTTCAATGTTTTAATATTTTCCAGGATGTGAAGAAGTATTTTAGGAATGACTTGCAGGGATAGTCAGAAGAGTATATGAGTGTGGACTATGAAGACTTTGTTATTGTAGTTTTTCACCTTATGTTGTAATGTAACATTTATGAATGTATCTAGTGTTTCCAAGGCTACTAAACTAATCGGTCTTTCGAGACTTTATCTTTTGTGATCATGCCAATGTTACGAAGTAATGCAACCACTTTGGGTAGCTGGGGTCGGGGCTTTACATTAATTATAGTTTTCAAATATCTAACATTATATATACATAAAAAATTATGATCTAATGTGTATATATTTTTAGTTCATGGGTTTTTAAATTTAAGGCTCTTTTAAAATAAAATTGACCAATAAATGATTAAAAAACTAAATAGAATTTTCCTCATCATAGTGTTGATAAATAATTATCCATTTTTTCGTTATTACTTACATATAAATTACATTTCTTATGAGGATTCACTATGAATTTTGAACATATCCATTACAAAATGTAATACCTTTAGCATTTCCACCAAATGGGATATGTCCTCATTTAATCATCTAAAATGAGTGAATTTTTTAAAAATATACATCCAGTGTCTTTAGTAGACACAATTCAAAAAAAATTATTTATTTTAAATGTTTCATATTCTTTATAAATAAAATTATTCAATATAATTTTTTGGAACCAATATTCTCTTTTTTTCAGTAATGTTGGCGAAAAAATATATGGGAATCCAAATCCATTTTCCTCTTTCAAAATTGATACTAGGATTCGATAAATCATCATAAATATAGGCTTTATTTATTCTCAACAGTTGATTTTTTATTGGGAAAAGTCATTTGAAAAACAAATTTTTTTACCACAGCAAATAATGGTGATATTTGCGATATAGTTATTTTTTGTACTATGTAAGGAATAATTTTTATACTACTTGGGGTTTTCTCCCTTATTCCCAATAGATTATTTTTTATTTATTGGATTTTTTGACCAATTATTTTGTTTAATTATTCCTACCACATAGTAAAAAACATTCTGCATCCATTATATGTATAACATTGGCTTCTAATTTTTTTATCTTATCATCATTTATATGATAACAAAAAATTGGCTTCTCATGAATAATCATAAATTCAGAAATCAATTAATTTAATACTCATTTTACATTGAAAATATCATCATATGTTTTTTTAATATTTTTTTCTATTTTGATACTCATAGTGGTATTATTATATATAGTAGTATGCATTTAATTTATTATAAGAGCTATCATTAGATTCCAAATTTGAAGAAGTGTAATAATTAAAGCATTCTTCAATGGTTTGTTCCATGAAGGACATATTTTCCTTCTGATTTGACATTTATGATTTGGAATTAGAACAAGAGTCATTACTAGAGTCCAATATGAAACTTTATTTTGGTTTTAAATATTTCATGGATTTATTCTTATAGACAACTTTTCTGAAGTACTTCTTCTCATACATATTATTTTTCTTATAATTGAGTGTTTTCTTATTTAATGTTTTTGAGTTTCATTTACTCATAAAATATTTTTTACATATAATTTACATCATACTTCTTGTACTTATTAAAGGTTTTTTGAAATAATCTTTTCTTTGTGTATAAATTTTAAAATTTCATGAAAAATTTAGAAATTTCATCATTTTAATATTAATTACATGAAATTTATTCATAAGATGATTCAGAAAGTTTTATACCATTGTAATTCTTATCATACATGGATATAGAGATATTAAACGAAATATTTTGAATCTTAAATTACTTTTACTCTCCAACTTCGTATTTTATTATAAATACATTCATCATAAGAGTCCAGATAAGTTCTTTAATATTTTTTTTTCATAATTGTAGATTATCTGAAAAATGGTGAATTTTCTTCCATTATGGTGGCTAAAATATTATAATTTTTATCAGATGATATTTTTCTAAGGATAGTAGTTCCTAATGCAGTAGAATTATTTAAAATATCAGTTATTATTCTATTTAACTAATCTATCCATTCTCTTTCTATCATTAAGAAAGTATCAAAATAGATTTGGGGTGTATTATTATGATGTTTTCAAATATTTGAGTTTCATCATAAGTTATTGAAATGGTAGTAAAACATTTATATATTATAACTCATTTTAAAGCTCTATTGATCTAATCAAGACTGATTCCACATAAGATATCATTCACGGATTTATAGTTTTGATCACATCTATCTTCATAAGTATAGTCCCTTGTTCTATGTTCAGTATTGGAAATTTGATAGATCTTAACAGCCATAAAATAGAATATTAGTCTAAGATTTTTCATATTGATGATCATTAAAGCCTTCAACCACCAATAATTGTTTCATTAAAATATGATATTCTAACCACATACATTATTTCTTAGTTTTGATTTATTATAGTTAATTAATTTTGATCTTTAAAACTTAAAACTTTTAGAGTTTATACAAAAATATTCTTGATACTTTGATAGAAATTATTTGTCGAAGATAAATCTATAAATGTCTCAAGATGGGTAAATTGAGTTTATAAAACTATCTTTACATAAAAAGAACCCTTCCTTTAACACTAAACAATTCTAATATTCTCTTTCCAATAATAATAAATTTAGTGAAAAATAATAATAGAAATATATAACATATATAAAATATGGTAGTTTATAGAAATAAGAAACCATATTCCACTCAACTAACACTCTACTTCATATTTTCCGATATTTTCACTATATTAGCCCTTTTTCATGGGGATTCTAAACTAATTGAAATAATTTGTTACTTGTGAAATGGTATGAGAGATTTGAACTACTATCTATCTTTACATGAATGATATATGAAATTATAATACTCAATAAAAATGAATGTAAATAGATACAAGTATGAAAATGAAATTTAAATAGATGCATTAAAAAGTATAAACTAGTAAATAAAATATGATAAATAAATATCTATAAAATATAAATATCATAAAATAGAAACTATTTAAATTTATTGACAGTATATAATAATATTGAATTCATATTTATTTTATTTCTCTTCTTGTTGTCTTATTTTTATGTTTCTCATAACTTCTATACACTATCATGCTATTATTTTTATATCTCAACATTTGAATTTGAACTAATAACACTCTATAATATGAGTAGTTGAGTAGATAATCAATATAAAAAAAATAATGTTTAAGGATGTTAATTAGATTGTGTACTTTTCCAAATATGGAATGAACATAGATGTAAGGATGTAATGGTATTCATCTTCATCAGATTTTTCTATTCAGGATAAAATGGTGTTTTTATCATATTCAATTTTCCTTATATGGACAAATCTATTTCCAATTTTTATAAAAACAAAATTAAAATATAAATACAGATATAACAATTTCTTGGAGACAAGTCATATTTATTCTCTATAATATTTCTCGATCTTCTTAAGATAGTATTATTGAATATATATTCTCATAATATAATCCTAGTGTTTCAATAAAAACAACTTTATATGATAAAACACTTATTAAATCTTTCAAATATTTATTTTGTAAGATAATTGATATTGGTTTACTATTTTTGTAGGAGGATTCTTCTTTGAATAAATAAAATTATCATATGTAAAATTAATTCTTTCCCTTTTCTATTTGTATGATAATATTTAATTTTCATAAGATAAATCAATTTTCATATAGTTTTCTTGAAATCTATAAGATAATGAATTTATGAAGGTCCTTTGGTAATATAATTGACATTGGAAAGAAGACATGTCATGTATGATAAAGTGATTTAGACAAAAATTAATACCAATGTCTATAAAAAATTCAATTTAATATTATGATAAATTCTATTACTCCTATGGTAAATTCCGTAGTAAAACTAATTGATTTTTATTAAATCATCAAAACAAATAAAGTAGTGAGAAATTTTGGATTAACATAAGTTTATAGAATATTAATTTCACAAACTATTATCAAATGTATTTTTAAAATTTAGATTAAAATTTACATAAATAATGAAATACTAATTTAAATATTTTTAACAGTTCACAATAGATGTTGTGGGAAAACATGTGATGATGTTTAAATATTTGTCTCATACTAAGTTAATTAAAACTTATTTCACATAATCTGTTTAAATAACATAATAATAAATTTAATTAATATAGTTTTAAATTAATAAATACCATGTACATCACCTTGAAAATATTAATCATGAGGTGGCTAGGTAGTTTTTCTATATGAGGTGCTTCAAAAAACCCAAACAGATGGATTATTGATCCTAAAATAAATTATTCTATATGGGTAGTGTTTCTATAAATAAATTCTAAATAACAACAAATATTATGATTGAAGAGGCTTTGAATATGTCACTTATAGTTTTGAAAAATATATAAGATTTTCAATGATAAATTATTATGTCATATCTTGGTGGATGGGGCCATTACATGGTAAAAGTTATAGTGTATTGGAAAAAATAATGGTATGTATGTATATACAGTAAGGAAAGTGCGACACTCATAAGAAACCACACCCATTGATAGAAAAATAGGGATGTTAGAATAATACTATGAAATTGGGATACACATCATGTTTATTTTAAATATTGAAGAGAATATATTATAATTCTATTGGATTTCATGACATAATGAGGGGGACTATTCTATGGGTAATGATATAGTGGAGAAGGTAATTTTTTAATATTATATCTACCATGAATTGACTAAATATTGACACAAAAGATTAAATATACATAAAAGAAGTTGTGTTACAAGTTTTCTAGATGAAATGGGGAAATCTATTAGACTAATCCATATAAAAGTTATAGAATTTAAGTATTTTGGATAAAAAAATTGTATAAATTTGGGTTCTCTTAATGTTTAATTTGAAAACAATAAATATAAACCAAATTAAAAAACTTTAAATTTCCAATAAAAAACCACTCCCATGCTAAAATGATTAAGAAGGATCATTTTTTGAAGAAACCAAGAGGAATATATGGAAATAAGAATATTATGGTTTTAATGTTGCATATTGACTAAGACAATCAAAAATGGGGAGAAATAAAACCAAATAATGGTTTGGGATATTATTGAGATATTATAATATTTATATCTCACAAAAATTTTGTAGTATTAATTTTTTTTAAAGTCAACATTTTTTAGAATAAATAAATGTTTCATTTTAATCCTCTCAAAAATGGAAAGACGTTAAAAAATCAAGGAATATTTATGTAAAGATGTAATGATATCATATTACTTGGATATCAACTAAAAAAATTACAAGAATAAAGAATTTATAAAAAACTAAGAAGGATAATAATTTATGATAGTTTTATAGAGTTTAAAGATACTATTATAAATATTATAATAGTGGATAAATTCATTTCATGGATATTTATATTCATTTGACAATCCAAAAGGCTAAAGAATATGTATTTTATCACTATATCAACAAAAAAGGAATAGTTTTTTAGATAAATTCATTGAGATGTTATTGAAATAATTATTTTTGTGCCAAAAATTTGGGCCTACCGGCTATTCACAGAATGGGCATTGGGCCAAAAATTTGGGCCTACAGGCTATGTAATGGGATATAGGCCCACTAGGGTGTCGAGATATATAATGGGTGTCCATCTACCCATTTAAAAGATGTCTTTTCTTTTCTTTATTAATAAAAATAAGGCTTCAGCCCCAACCTTTTAAAAAACAAATATTAATAATATCCAAATGAAAATAAATTTCAAATAAAAAATTCATATATAATACCTTAATTTGTCCTCTCAAGGTTATTTCCCTTATAAGAATATCATTTAGGGATGTGTATATTCTTATATACCTCAAGTATGGTGGGGTTGATAAACATTAAATTTATAATAAAAAAACATCTGATAATATTTCCCTATATGGATACATTTTAAAAATATCAAATACTTTCTGTATATTCAATAAATACTTTAGTTTTACAATTTCGTAACATTATTCTCCTAGAAAATGTTATATATTATTTCAATATGGATTGATGTTGAGTGTTTTAATAGATTGTTTTTTTAATTGATTTCAATTTAGTTTCCACAAATAATAATAAAATGTCAATTAACATTCACATGGTCTTCGACATGATCAATAATCTATATCATTTGTTTGAATTCTAAAATTGAAACCAAATACTCAGATTAAATATTTCTATAGTATCTAAAATTTTCTATTTCAATGAAAAAACACACATATATTTTTAAAAAATAATTTTCCACATAATTTATAATTATTTTCATCAACATTTACATTCTAATTAGCATCAATATACCAAAACAATTCATTCTTACATATTCTTTTACCAATCACCCCATAATTTATTTTCTTTAGATATGTGTAACAGTTATCATAAAATCTATTATGTATATGTGTTTAGGGTAACTCTGGACTATTTTTCATAGTATTACTATATAAATAATATTTATCATAGGTGTTGTAAAGTATTAATGTCTTAAAAATATATTATTTTTATTTTTTATGATTAACAATTGGGGCTACAACATCTTTTCTCAATTTTACACATAGAGTAATAGGTGTTGAAACATCCATGGACACATCCATTCTAAATTTATTCAGTATCTATTTCAAATAATTTTCTTCGGATAAAAATTTAAATTCTTATTTTCCCTATTATTTTTATCTAAAAATAATTTCATTGATCTAAGAATGGACATTTCAAAATGTGTCTTAATAAATTTTTTTAAAAAAATCAATAAAAATAATTTCATAAATCTAAACAATGGAAATAATATTTTTCATACTCATATATATCACATATATATATATAATAATTTTATTTAATCAATTTAAACTTATTTAAATAATGATCCAGTTATATGGACCAAAATCGTGGTGAATGTTTCAACCCATACAAGGCTTTCATATACATTCACACATCAGTACCATTACATTCAATTTTTAAAACATAATGTTTATTAATTAATAACTATTATTCATGATTGTCATCAAAAAAACAAAAAATTATATCCATTATATATTTATTTTTTATTTTCTATTAATTTCTTCTTAAATAAATAACTTAATATCCCCATGCCTTATAACTCCATTAAATTTATCTGAAAAAATATTATTTCCAATTTTTAATATCAATTGCTTACAAATTTTAATTATTTCATACATGTACACCATTATTTCTAAGTTTATTTTGGAATATTCACTTAGTTCTTGTTATATTATTTCTATTCATACCTAGGATTAGATATTATGTGTAATTCTATTCAACATAATCAAACTTTTAATTAATAGTGGCGACATGTATAGTATAATCAATGAAAAGATAAATTATTGGTAGATTTATTTGATAAATGGGAGTTACATGACTTATTAATATTAAATATCTTATACTTTAAATAGATATTTTTTATTTCCCAAATTTTTTTTCAACATCCACATGTTTTTTTTGCTTTGAATAAATCCTTTTTACTCACCTACTTAATCATTGTTATAATGTAATTCAATATCTCTTGAAAATTGATCAGTTTTTTTTGGTATGCAACTAAAAATTCTCTCACTATCCATCAGTAAATATTCATTAATTTTTATACTTACTTAATTTAAAATGGGATTATTTTCAATAAAAACATTGATAGAAATAGGATTCTATTTAATGAAATATTTTATTCCTTCATTTTTGTCCACTTCAATAATAAATAATACCCGTAAAATAAATTAATCATAAATTGAAATGAATTGTCCTAAATTTTTATTCATGTTTCTAATAACATAATTAATTTAAAATACACTAAATTATTTGAAATATAGATTATTATTTAGTGAAAATAACAATGTGATTTATCATAATTAATTCTTAAAAAGCATCAATTTGGAATAATTTTTAGATTTTCTAGTCATCTGGAATTATTCTACCCATCTCAACTAGTCTCGTGTTATGAATTTCAAAAATCATACTTCATTGAAAATTGTAAGGTCCATGTCTAATTATATTATTTTTCATGTTGATTTTAAATAGATGTGGATGTGAAGTTCCTTTATTATCAGACATAAAATTCTTAATACACAACCCCAAATAGTTTTTAAATTTTAACTTGGAAAATTTGTTTTTCTCAATTTCACAGGACTAAATATTTAGAATCATGAATCTAGTTAATCAGGTAAAAATATCAACAAATAATATGTAATAAATATCATCTTGGGAGGGCCTTTGGGCCAGAGGGCCTTTGTGCCAAAAATTTAAGCTTTCAGGTCCATGTAATGGGATATAATTCCCACTCAGCTTACAGGCCATGTAAAGAATTTCCCTTACAAAAAAAAGAGGTCATTTGATTTGTTTCAATAATAAAGATGCTTTTGCCCCATCATTAAAAAATATTGGTTATTCATTTTAAAAGATAGGTCTATTTTAATTTTTTAATGTATACTTTTAGTTTGTATATTCACCTTATTTTCCATGATTCTACTATCTTCCCTTTATAAAAAATTTCCAAGATAATATATCATTATCTTTTAAATGTAGGGAGCTATATTTTAACATATTCATTAGATATTTAGATCACATGATTTTATCCTATGTTTAAACCTAATGTATTCTATAATATGTTTTTAAAATTCTTATTGAAATTGGATGTATTTTATGAGTTACCAAATTTAATTTAGTTATCTCTAGATTTTTTCATTAGTTTGAATTCATATATATTTCTAACCTATAATGTTAAAAGTTTTTTTTATAAAAATTTCATATTTTTTGTTATTATAAAAGTCACTCACACTCATTAATTTGTTATCGAGCCCATCAAAATCAAAAAATTCATTTGTTTTCATTTTTTTATTATTTATTCTCAGTTTTTCCAACTCTTTTGATATTTAAGGATCAATCATTTATGTAGTTCATAATTATAAGATTCTAATTTTTAACATTATTTTTTATTTTGGTTTTTCAAATCCTATGGGAGTAAAAAATAGTTTCCAAGAACATTTTATTAGTCTCTTTCATATAGTTTAAATCCACTTTCATCGAATATGACATTTTAGTTCTACTTTAAATTAGTGTGTATTTAGAACCCATATTTGTTTACAACTATAAATGTAAAATTTCTAAGATTCCTTCATTATTGTTATTAATTTTTTAATATCACAAAAATATATCCCCAATGTTTTCAATTTTTTATGTAAGAATTTTATAATCATCTAGTAATTTTATAGTTTGTTTCAAATCAATTGAATTATTGCTTTTTATAGGTTGAAACCCTATCACTTCATGTAAAATGGGCCATATATTGTTCTAATGTCAAAATAAAGAACTTACTTTCTGGTTAATGTTAATTATTTTGATGTTTAGGTGGGTTTAATATAATTAGTTATAACCCATATTTTCCTACAATCAATTATATCAACTACCCTCTCCGTAAATATCATTACCAATAGCTTAAACAACCCATAATTACATGACTTATAAAATTATATGTAATTTATTAAAATTTGATGATATTTTAAAATAATATAATTATATAAATAGAACAAAATCTTACATATCAAACCCTTAAAAAACAAATAGATCACTTCCACTCAAAGTACATTTTTTAAAAAAAAATAGGATTCGTAAATTCAAACTCCTGAATCAGTAAAACACATTTGATTCTTCAATGTTGAATCCCCATAGGGGATTTTTGACCTTTTCATAGTTCTTATTAACAATTATGCCATGTTAAAAATAGTTTAAAACATGTGATTAGAACAAAATAATAATCAATGGATAGAAAAAAGTAAACCCATCAGTCCATTTTGAAAATCCTAAAATCCTGTAATTGTTTTCCTATTTTATATAATAAATGTTTATATCAAATAACCGTTATATTACTCATGAAATAAGCATTATTTAACCATTATTTTTATAAAAAATATCCAAAAATTTTAATTTAATAATAAAAATTATGACATATTATTATAAATCAATGGTACTCATGAAAAAAATTTCGTGAAAACATATGTTTCACCTTTGAAAGGATAATATTTTATTCCTTTAAAAATAATCTCATTATCTTACATTATGAAATCCGAATAATTACATGAAAAATAATATGGAAGAATATGAAATCCATGTAGGTACCTAGAATGATCATCTTCATATCACTCTTAGGATCACTCTTGAAATGAATCCTAAAAAGGGAATAACCAACTCGGTTAATTCCAACGTATGTTAGAAAATAAAAATTTCATCAGAAAATGAATTGGATAGCTATATTGGGCTCACATTCCATCATGATCTTGGTATAGAGACCATTATGTACATAAAACACATAAAATCATATATTTATGTCATAAAATATCACAAATTTCTCCATTTAACATATATCCAAAAGAATATTTGGGTTTCATTAAGAAATAAGAATGAAAATATTATTTTCATTGAAAACTATTAAAAAAATCTATTAGGATAGAATATAATATTTTTTTGGTAAAATAAAGAACAATTTAATTGGAAACATTTTATTGAATAATTTTTTTTTGGAAATTACACTCCTTCTATATAATTTAAAATAATATTTCTTTCAATATTTTCTAAAAATATAAAAAATAACCCATTAAAAAATATTTTTAATTAATCTTATTAAAACATTGTAAAAAATTAAATCAGGTTTTAAAATGAATTTGAAAATATTTTTAGGTGTATTAAAAACATACTAGAAAACTATCGTAGAATAAGATTATGGAGGGAAAATATAAGAGAAATATTTATAACTATTAAAAGAAGGTTTTAAAGAACAAAGTCTTACCTCGAGTCCAAAACTCCACATACATTATCTCTTATATAATAAAAATATATTAATATTATATATATATATATATTAGGTGCATGAGGGTAAAAATATATTAAACACACACACACACACTGCACACACCCATGCCCAAAAGGAAGGTCATATCCCCCTAGTTATAACCCACCAAACAAGCCACTTTATCACACTGTATATATTTTTGGCTAGAAGGAGTTGTGGGTATGAAGTCCACTACATGGGTCGTACACCAAAAACATTTTTCCAAGGATCATTATGTGAATAGTACAACTACAGTTCCCATGCTACTATAGTACCAACAATAGTACTGCCACCAATTTAATACTCACTAAAGTACCCACTATTTCTACAATGTCCCTAGCTGCTACTACATTACCCTTGTCACATTTCTACTACAATTAATTTCATGATAAATGTTTCGATGATATATGGTTCATAATCGAAAAACATGTTCAATATGTAAAAATTTGAGATACTTTTCATTGTTACATAATATCCAGAATATTAATAATGACATAATTATCATGTTTATACATTGAATAAATTTTTATAACCCATCATGAATGGTGGACATAAAAAATGAATAACATTGCTTCAAGGAGGTGTTAATACACATGTATGCACAAGCAACATTTTCATAATTCAAAATATAGAAAAATAAGAGGGTCATTGATATATTTCATTTTAAAAAATAAAAAATAAATTATGAATAATATATATTCATGATATATAGAAAAATAATCATCCTTGTGAGTTGATGATGGTAAACAAAACACATCGTTCCATAGAGTTTGTAGACCACACCTATGAATGAGTGGCTTTTTCATTTCCCATAGGATATAAATGGAGATAAAAATGGTTTTAGAAAAATCATAATGGGATTTTATTACTTCTAAGATAACGGTTTTATTAATTTATCATGTTGAAATATGATATGAAGGATATAGAAGAAGAAATAAATAGGAAACCCTTGCTCTATAATTATTTCTCATCTTCAGAAAAAACTACCATTCCTTACTCAAAAATACTTATTATATTAGTCATTTTGTGATAACACATAATTTATGATATGGGGATGGACATTAGGGGCTGATTTTTTAGATTTTTTCAATTTATAATTCCTAAAATGGGTGATAGAAATAGAATAATAGATGCACTGTTATGAATGACGCGAGTGACATACTTGTAATATTTATAAACTTTTAAAAATTATAAATATCTTAGTCAATTTTAATTGGTTAAAAAACCTGAAAATTTGAAATATATGTATATAATGTTCTAAATACCATATTGTAATAAAAATTAAGATCGTATTTATTATCCTTATCACTTTTTTAACATAATTAACTGGGTTTACCCTTTACTGTGGTGACACATTTTTACCAAGGTAAAAACTTATAATGATCAAAACTAAAATTGAGCACATTAATAAATTTTATCCACATATTTATAAATTTTAAATCCATTTTTTAAAACTCTATTTTTTAAATTTCAGAAATTACATTTAATATAAATATTCACAATGAAATGATAATCTTTTTTTGAAAAATTGTATTTTTAAGCATAAAAATGATCTTATGCCAAAATAAAATATAATATTTATTCCTATCGTACTAATTATATTATAATTAATAAAATATAACTTATTTTGTTCTAAAATTAAATAAAAAATAGAATGTGGCATTTAACTTATATTATTTAATGAAAGAATTTTAAGTTTTTAGAAAATCTATATTGATAACTATTCAATCAAAAATCAATCTTTTAAAAAATCCTGAAATTTCATCAAAAGGATTTTATGACATGTGATTTCAAAATTTATTTCTAGTTTTTAAAATAAAATATCTCAAATTTGAAGTTATTAATTATAAAATTCACAGAAAAATTGTAATAAATCCAATTTTGATGAAAATGTATTTTTGACCTCAAAAATTAATTTTTACTCATTTATTATCTAAAAACCACCATTATATCATTGTTAATTTATATGTTAATTAGTTAAAATATCAAATATTTTCATAATAATTTTTTAATGTAATTAACTTATTATGATATGATACAAAACACCTTAAAAACTTCCCTTCAAAAAATATTATTTTAGACACATAAAAACTTTTATTTTTATAAAAATTTTATTACAATTATACCCAACTACTATATAATCTGAATCCTCACATAGGAAAAAACTATATTCGACCAGTGAACATATTAGTATAATGGATATATTATAAGAACATCTATATCATCCTAACAGCCATATTACCTTCCAATATAATCTCAAATAAGTCAAAAAAAATAATTACTTCTCTCTCATCATGCCAACAAATGTTATACATCATTAACATATATAAATTTTTTTGATTCAGATTATGATAATTGTGGAATAAGATATGGATAAATATTATGTGACTTCAGTATTTTTATATATACTTTCATTTATTCCAAACACCATTTTCTAACTATGGATTATTATAGTAGCCTCATATTGTATTAATTGTTTATCTACAAATTCAATATTTTATCTTAATAAAATAGATCACATTAAATTTTAGTTCAATGTTAGTTCAATTATTATCTATCAATAAAATTTATTTAAATAAATATATTTTCTAAAACAACATGGTGTTACAGTAGAATCATTTTTAGTATGCATATAATAATTTCAAACATTTTTTATCTTTTTATTTATAATCAACGTAGATATATATATATATATATATAAAGAGTCCATAACCTTTCTTTTCCATGTATTGTTGTTTTTGAAAGCTGGTAGACTACTCAAGAGTCCTTTTATCATAAACTTTCTCATCAATATATTGGATAATTTATCTTTACATTCAACAACTTTATCAAAATCCTTATTTATATTTCGTAGAGTATTATTTTTCTTCATGAAATTATCACGAAACATATAAATGTAATTTTTATATTCATAAAACAATATATTATTGTTTTTTATTTAATTATTCATGATAATAAATAAATAAATAAATATATTCATTAGTCTAATTTTTACAATATATTCTTCTCCCTTTCTTGATAATTCATATTCTTTCTTTTAATATTTTCCAATTTTCTAATTATTTTCACGAAGAGATCATTAAAATATATTAACAAAACTATCATTAATTAATATATTTATTTTGCATCACTAGTAGATGATTTATCATAATTATAATACTATGGAATAAAATATATATTCTTTCATAAAATTTTTTCTTTTCTTATAAAAACTATTTTATTAGTAGAATATTTTTCTTTTACTATATAGAAAAAAACACTCCTACATTTTGTTATTGTAATTTTTATTTCCCATTATAAACATTTATTTTTTAATAAAAATTATTCTCCATTATTATTTTATTTATAATATCTATCATTTGGTTTAGAATTGTTCTTGTTATGAAAAAAAATTCAATGTATCTGTCCTCAAGATAGTAAAAGTAATCAAATAGAAAGTTTTATTTCAGGTTTCCATTTAAAATTTATAAATTCTTCTCAAAATGAAATATAATTTTCTGAATACCACTATCATCTGAATATTATTTTATATATTTTTAAAATTCATATTTTTCTCTTTAAATGTAATATTTTTCATATATTTGAACGAAATCACTTACCCCCTTGATCTTCATCCTCAATGTATCATCTTTCCAAATTAGATAAGAATTTACAATAATATAAATATTATATATATACAATTATTTAAAATATCAATCAGCAAGGCCTTTAAAATTATCATAAAATTATTATAGAATCACTCGTATAATTTATTATTTTTTAAAAATTATGGATTCTTCATGTTTTCAACAACCACCATTATTGTGATAAAAATTTCATTGATTTTTGTGAATAAATTATCTATGATTTATTTATTTATCATCTAAACATATTTTAATTGATATTTGTAATATTGAATCTATTCCCCCATATCCAAGGTGTTACCTTCATAAATATTATTTAATCCAAATATCTATTTTAGTATTGTGACCTAATACATTGGTAAATTTATCAATTGAAATTGATGACTAAATAACATTTGCAACTTTTCCATTACTCTGGAAGATCTTACATCAAGTTAGAGTATGAATTGTATCATTATAAATCATAGTGAAACTAATAGATTCAATATTATGCATATATTATCCCATAAATAATATACAATTAAACATTATTTCCTTGTATTTATAATATAATTTTCTGTAAAAGGTGTAAAATACAATATTACAGTTAGAAAAAATCTCTCTGGTGTATTTTGGGGGTTTTTTCAAATAATATTATTTGAATTACTTCCAAGTTATTTTCAAAAGTCATAGAGATATCCAAGAGGATTTGTACCATTTTTTCAAGATAAGAATCATTATGTGACATCCTAGTTTACACTATGAGTAGTTTATGTCTGAATAACCCATTCATATGGTTGGTATCACTTGAAGTGGTTCACTTAATGAAATAGTTATTTTTGGAGTTTCAATCAATGGTGTTTGAAGCTATGTAATCGATCACTCTAGGGAATCTTGTTTCAGGAAATGGGTTGAGTTACTATAGAAATTTAAAAAACCTCCCGAAAGGTTTTCCCATACCTAAAATATACAAAAATTGTAAATACAACAAAAGGAAAATTAGTCATTGGGATATATAATATATCCCAAAATATTTCATATAAGAAGTCACTTTGTGATAAATAACGACATCCCATTTAGAAGAATACTTAATAAAAGTTCCATTATAACCAAAATAATTCCTATAACTAATAAAGTTTCAGACCATGGAATTGGTTTTTATAATATGAAGTGGATTAATTGAATTTTGATGGGTCTAAAAATTTTAAGATGTCCATTCTATGGAAGATGATCATTCCATAGAGAATCAATTTCCAAGAGTTAATATTTTTATAATTCATGTGACCATGACATGAAGAGAAGAGTTTATCTATGGTTTTCTAGTTAAAGGTGAAACTCTTGTTTTTTAACTATTATGTTTTTTGTGGGGTGTGTGTGGTGAATATTTTAGGAAGTTTATTACATGTTTAAATGGGAAGTATCACACCATGGGGGCTCCCATAGAGGCATGAGTTTTGGATTGAGTTATTAAAATAGAGTGAGAATCATGTTGTGATGGAGATTCAAATTCCATGAATAAGTCTATTCAATAGATTACCATATTCAAATTTCTTATATTTCATAAGAGAAATCAAGAAATTAAATGGGAAACCAGGACACAAATTTAATATATTTAATGGATGAATTTTATGATCATAATAAAATAAAATTCAATATTAATTAATTGGAAAACGTGGGGATTCATTCAAGAATGTAGAGAAATATTTCATTAAAATTTGAAATAGGACTATGGTTTGAGATAGTGTGAAAAGGGAATACTAGATGTCTCTAGAAATTCATAGAATAAAATAAGAGAGATTCATGAGACTATCTCACTATAAATTCATGGTGCTCATTAAATTGATTAATATGGTGTAGATTGATACACTGTTAATTATGTTATCATATTTTTGGATCATGGGGATCGAGATAGTTTTTATGGAGTGGTAGTTATATTTATGAGTGATTAAGAGTATCAATTTTTGATATTTTGTGAGGGTTATAAACTTGGAGGGTCTTTTCAGTAGTTATAAATTGTAGGAAAAAATAAGTATACCTAGGGATTTAGGTATAGTGAAACATTGTAATTATATTCAATGGAGAGGCATAATTTTCATGAACATAATAAAATTTCTTATACCCCTTTATATTTATTTTATCACATTATAGTTTTTGTTGGGATAGAAATTTTAGAAAAAATAGTGGAAAAATATTGTTGGTGCGGCTGATTTAAAGAGATATAAATACCCTAATTTACCATCGTCCTCATGGTGTTAAGAAGTTGTATTAGATTCTACTGTTCTCAGTAGACTGTTCTCAATTTGATGAAATGGTACTGATCATTAGTTATAATTTAATTCTAATCTTTTATTATAATAATTTCCAATTATATATGAATTCGATAAAACCCAATATTTGATATTTTATAAGAGTTGTCTATATATAATCACTATACGTGATCATTTTTTGGAATTTAATTCAAATTATTTTCTTAGATTGATCAAAATGAGCTTGATTTTGATGTCAATGGAGTCACCATTCTTCCTATAATGTAACATATATGAAGACGATACTGGGAAAATCCACACACACAATCTAGGATAAAAAAATCAACAACAATGAAAGAGATTCCAATTTACATGAAGGTATGTTAAAAATTCAATGGATTAAGTAGAATGATTAAGGGATTCCCAATGATTAGGCCATTTATGATTTCTTTGATCAAAAGGAAAAAAAGTAGAGGGCATGCATGGAATTAGGGAATTATTCAATGATATCAAAATCATAAAGGGTACCCTAATAATATTACCATTTTGTTTTAACATGATGGTCTCAATGATTGAAGAAAAAACCTACTGAAAGATTCAATATACCATATTTAGATCACTCTTATTATGTACGAGATGAGGAATTATTACAAGGTGTCCTCTAAAAAAGAGAACTCTCAGGAAGTGAAATTCTATGAAATAATGAAAAATGAAAAAGTTTTTTATTCTCAAAATAAATAAGTTGATAAGGTGATGTCATTACGTTCTTCAAATATTAGAAAAATAATGAAATAAATAAAATGAAGGATTACACTTTTATTATTTCAGTGTGGGAAATTTATGAATCATGTTGCATGGTATCCAATTAAATCCTAAGATAGTGAAGAATATGAGTTACCTATGATGAAATGATTTTATGATATACAAGTAAATATATGTTAATAAAATAAAATTTTATAAAAAAGAACATTCTTTTTCAGAAATATAGTTTCTTAGAAGAAATAAATGTGTATGAAATTGAGGATTATATTGAAATAAAGGAAGATATTCTATACATTTTTATAGGAAAACAAAGTTCTAAAGAAATTGATCATGATTTCACTGAATCCAAGTGAGTCTTAGTTCAATACGCTGATCTTGAGGCTTATCATGAAGAAATTAATATGTTTAGGTCTAAAATAAATAAATTAAATGGAGTTTTACATGATTACAAACATTATATACAATAGTAAGAAGTGTCAAACTCATAGATAAAGGATGAAATTAAATAATTAAAATCATGAATCAGAAAAAAATTAAGTAATTAAATTTATATATATCATAATATCAATGAGAATATTGGGATTATTTTTGGGTTGACTAATTATGTGAAATAACATGTTAAAAAATATGATGATCCCAGATCCTAATTGAGGAAGATGTTGTGAAATCCTAGTTATCAAGAGAGACATCTGACTCCCAACATGACATTAAGATGTTGAATTTTTTGTTATTTCAATGTATCAAAATATTATGATTTTGATTTAATATAGAAGTTAAAAAAATTATATTAGTGAATCATTTCAATAATTTTGGAAAATCTATTTAGGGGATTGATCATACAAAAAAAATAGTGGTGGATGATGTGAAACCAAAGGCACCCACACCCAAAAAGAAGGATATTATATTTCTTATGAAGTATGTGAACACAATGATATGAATTTCCTACCAAGGGTAAAAATAGATATATAAAACAAGATTACAAAAAATGTAATGTTATAAATATGAAGAATTATCAAGAACGATAAATACGTAAAAACAATTTGATGTCCTATTGGATGATAACTAGTCATTGGATCTAGATATGGAACATATTAAAACCCTAATAATGTAAGAGAAATAGAAAACATTTATTACAAATGAAAACTTTGAGATGTAGAATGTTACAAAAATTTCCCTAAAAGAAAAGGATCAAGCTATAGTCTAGATCCTTGATAATGGATACACTTCACAGTTGTTGGGAATCTAAAATATTATCATGGGGATAAAGTATAACAATGAAGGGGTTATAAAAATTTTAAATTATGAATGGTAAAATTATTATTTTTCAATAATAAAAAATTAGAGGAAAAGAAATGAATCAGATGGATGAATTTGGGGTTGAATACCTTTACAAGAAACTGTTATGTGAAATCCAATTATGTAACATGATACATGTAGTCAATTTAAATAAGAATTCAAGCATCCTAAAATGAATATATGGTATAATTTTGATATAGGGGAATTGAATAAATGTAAATTTATATATCATTTGTGAAGAAGATAACATGTTTATTATTTCTAAGAAGAAGAAAACATGATTTGGAATAAACACCTTAGAAAATTTATCCAAATGTCCTTGGGAGATTTGATAATGATTTGAAGGAGCTCATGATATACCAAAACTAACTGGTTATCACAAAAATGCATGTGATTATTTTTAAAAATTAATGATAATTTATAAAACTTACGACTAGAAGGGAATGAAATCATTGATATTTATTAAGTTGATGAACATTGGTGTGTGTATTGAAATATTACCCAATGTAGTGGATGAAAAGAGGTATTATGTTCTATTCATAAATTCTATAGTAAGATAGCATGGTTTATGGAGATATCTCAAAAAACTAAACTATTCAAGTTAATTACATGTTATCAATTAATTATGTATAAGATTATTAGGAAAATGATTAAAAAATAATGGCCTGATAATGGAATATAATTCACCAATAATTAGGTGTAACAATATCTCAAGAATGAGTAGACAAATAGAAATGTGTTAATAGTGAGGAATCCTTAATAAAATAGTATAGTTAACTAGAGTAACTGGATAATTAACAACATGGCCTTGACAATACTCATTGTGAATGTTCTCTCAGATATGTATTTAAAGGAAGAAGTGAATACATCATTCTATATCTATAATTGAAATTTTTTATGTCTTAATAAATATAATATACCCTACAAGATATGGCATGACAAGAAGAAAACAATAAAATAATTTAAAAATTTATAATGTTTTAATGACTCTTCCCTAGTCCAATCTGTATAATGATTGGACCAGCGTGTTACTAATTGACCAGTATGTAACCATGTATACCAATAACTGCTGACTAGCATTAGGGGTCAAGGGTGTAATGGTGGGGATACTAGATCCTAATATCAATGTCTGTAATTTCAGGAAAAATAAACCAAACATAATCCAAGATAATAAATATTAGAATACATGGGAGACATAACATACTATAAAAAATAAATTAAATGAAGTAGGTTATCATAAAAAATCATATTCATATTTCATTTTGATTACTAACTAGTTTGATCACAAATAAAAAATAAAATAAGTAATAAAATGATGGAGGCTCTTCTACATCCATATGAATCCCCGCGGCCTAGTCTCCATCCTTGTTTGAGCTATCCAACTCAATCATGCCACACTGGACCTCCTTAAAACATGAACCTATAAAGAGTGAGGTCTACTTAGGAACCCAATTTTCCTGGATGCCATAAAAATGTTTTATTACAACTTATTAAGGGACACCCAACAAGGTGAAGTACATAACTAGTAAATGGAGTGTAGACATGTGATATGCTCACCTAAAATATAGAAATAAACTGTAGAAATATAAATAATAAACATCCGAAATCCCCAATTCTTGTGTATCACCCAAGATCAACAAAATCATTTTTTAGAGTGTCGAGGTGTCTCTGACCATATTAGAGAATTATACCTACACATACCCAGATGAAGATCCATATAATAGTCAACATTCACATTAGTTCCTTAGATGTTTCCTAGGAATCCACATAGTGTCTGAATAAATAATTAACATCAATGAGTATTTCCAAGGAATCCCAATGTTGTAGTCTGTAATAATATCCCTATGTGGTAATCCTAAAAAATTATTAGTCATCAAGTGATGTCATCAAACCCTAGGTATTAATCCTAATATTTACATAGTTATCATGTGTTATCATCAATCCCGAGGAAGTAATATGATGTTATCGATATTCATTAGGCATCTTCATTGATTCCTAAGGGTTGACCCCAGGTAATCAATCATTTGAGACATAACTATTGATTCCTATAGGTGGAATCCTATAAAATCATCAATATCTATATGAGAGGTTGGATCAAACACTAACTTCAATGGAATAACATGTATATAAATATATATAAGAGGATAGTAGTTCCTCTTATTCCATCTCACCAAGGATGGATATATTCCCAAAGCCATATCACATAAATAATGTCATCCTCTTAAGTACATGGCTTATATTCATCAAAACGTTAATGGATTTACCTTTTGATTCATTTTCAGTGGTGAGACCCATGATCATCACTATTAATTCCCAATATCCACTCTATCATTAGAATCAACACTTGAATGGGGAATTAACTAAGGTCACATAGGTGTCATCATAGTCATGACACACTTTTTGGGTCCTCTTATCCCACACACATCTCTCCTATCAACACCCACCACTTAGAGGGAATTGAATCTCATGGCACCTTAATGGTCTAATTTATGACAATTTATCTTCTAAGAAAAATATCATTGGCGAGTTGGCCTAAAACCCATACTCTTTCCATATCACTCTAGGTTAGTCTAAACACCCAACCTATCAATTAGCCATCACTTGTGCTACCCACCTAGGTAATAACAACTCCATGGGGTAGGAACTCTATCCCCAGTATCATCATTCAATGAACATGGATTTAAGGAATCAAAAATTTCTCTCACAAAAAATACTTAGGATACTTTCTTGGTTCACCGGTCACCTCTACTTAGAGGTCACTAAGGGAGCCTATCATTATAGACACAACATCTTTTCCATCCCACTTCATTTAATCCACACCCATCATGGGGCTTATACATCCCATGGAATAAAAATACAATCAATTCCTTGACCATTAGCAGTTGAGTCAATCAATTTAGTGAATAAGGGTCCCTAGTGTCCCTTTGAACAATGTAGGCATTTAAATTTTTATTAATTTTTTTTTTGTGATTTTAATTAGTCAGTCATTCTCAGTGGAAATAATACACATATAACATGATACATAGATAAAATTCATGAATACTACTGGGTTGAAACCTAGGGGACACCTACATTAAATGAAGTTATTTCCCTCTTTAGTCACCACATGAGAGATCTACTCAAGCATGTAATAATATCATCCAACCATCAAACATTCACATGAAGCCCTAACTCACATTAATAGATCACATAATTAATTATAAAATGTTTATAATTTTATTAAAAAATTTAAAATTTAATTCATTATTTTATTTAATTAAGTATAAATTCTAAAATACTTTGTAGGTGATCTTACAGCACCAGAACTGCAACCAACCGCAAATGGGAGGCAAAAAATGATAAACCTACATCATCTCAGTCCAAATCCCTAACGCACGATAGTGATTAGATCACTAGATAAATTTAATTTACTAAAATAAATTTATAAAAAAATATAATCATTTACCTGCCTCAAAAAAACATTGAGTAATATTGTGAAAATACCGTTTTGCGATAACCACTCACTAGGTTATATAAAATACCCATAAAAACCTTCTGATTCCATTATGATTTGGTGGAATAATAACTTAAACCCAAAACCAAAACATCTGAAATCATAATGAAAGTTGGATTGAAATGAGTAGATTCCAATATAGGAGAAAACCTAAAAATAATTCCAATTAATAACACTAAAAATATCCCCACTATAAAAGTAATAGAAAGAGGGATAGAATGTTTGGTCAGTTTGGAATCATGTGAGAAAGAAGGGGGAGAAAAGTGGGATGGTGGTTTAAAATATTTAATGATTGAAACCATTTAAATCCAATTTTAATGACCTATATGGGTTTTATGAATGGTTTACCAAAATATATATAAATTTTAAAAATCTTATCCATATTGGTCTATTATATTTTACAAGGTTTTTCTGCAACCATGTCCATGCCATCCACTAAGACCCCAGTCCAAACTAAGACACACAGTTTCCTTTGATGTTACCATGGTTTACCCTAATTTATTTTCTAGTCATTCCAACCATCCATGTGATATATATATTTATATATATGTATATTGGACTAGTAAGTGCCTCATTGTTAGGGTTCAACATGGTTTCCCGGAAACCATGCTCACCAAACCATTATTCATTGTTTAAATCATCCAAAACATCTGAAAAATATCTCAAAGCTCCTAAAACACACCAAATAACCCAAGGAACCCCTCATACCTCCAAACATATCATATAATATGTCCTAGATATCTAAAAACTCATGGAACTAGATTGTGAATCATGGTTATAAAAACCAACCCAACTTTGGATTTCCAAAAATTAATATTAAATTAGAATTTCCCTTCTAAAAAGGAGTGGGGTTTTAAAACCTCCATATATGTTTACTTCGAATACATAGTAATTTAAAATTCTCTTTTAACAAAAAAACTCAACCAACCTAGGTAATTAATTCACCATCGACTCATCGTGCACTACCATTAAACACTAAACACACTCTTACAATGCCACTTCAAACACAAGGTACCCAACACACTATAATTTGATCCACCACTTATAACCAGCATTGAAACACTAAGGAAAATAATTCACATTCATTATTATCTATAGACACCATGGTTTCATTGATTAAATCATTTATGTTCTCATGGAACTCTCTATAATAATTCTACTCTCAAAAGAGTTAATTTTGATCCATGGTGCACACCACAATTATAATTTATTAACAAAATACATTTGTGATGGTCCAATGACCCATTTGATATAGTTTCTTTATCATATAATCCAATTACATGTGAAAACACCAATTCGAATACAATACTTATCCTTTCCCTAATTGTGATCCAAATTTTTGTAGCCTCCACCATTTATGCACAAGACCCACATACGTTGGCATTTCATCATAAATCCACAGTCTGGTCTCAAAACAAAATATTCATAAACAATATTATGTACCTAGTGTGTTTCTCAAATTTCAATATATAATATCACAAGAAAACATCAATAAACCCTACTCTAATAAACTATTCCATAAAATGCTTGGTCAGACCTATTGACAATAAGTCACATCATCCACCCACAATGCCTTTACACTCAAATACATTTCTGGATAGTCTCATCATATGAACTAAAGATTGAACATGAATCTCTATGACATTCATTAGTTGGATCCTAGACCGACCAAAATCGACTTCATGCTCTCACCCAAGTTCTATCACATAATCAATATGATAAACACTCAAATTATATAAAATTCATCATGATCACAGTGCTAATGCACAAACTTCATCTAATTCTTCTTTTGAATCACAAATATAGTATTCACATCCGATATTCTTCCCTGAAATAGATATTATTGGATTTACTAACCCACAGTAAAACTAGTTCCAATTTGATTGTGTAATTTCTAGTCTCACCACATCCATGACCCAACACACACTAGGGTCATACCTCCATGATAGAATAGAAATGCAACTCACACCAAAGAACCCACAAAAAACATTTATTAGTATCTATCCATGTCGCACCATGAATTCCATCATCAGTAAATGAAAAAAATATTATTCGTAACATGGTTTACACAATCAATGGCCCATGTGGCACCCCCAGTATATGGATTTACTTATACCTATCCTTGAGCATAATGTCATCAGGTTTCATCCTTAAAAACTTATATCTCTCAACTAGAGACACACACACCCAAATTTTAAATACCTAAATATGATAAACACCCAGATCGTCCATACCACTGAAGTAGACTGATCTCTAAAGAAAAACATCATTATTGGCATAATTTATCACATCATCAAACCCCAATCACCAAATCCCTGAATAATGTTGAACAAACTCCCAGTCCTCACCTCGAACATGGCCACTCATTGAATTCTATTTCAAATGGTACCATGCGTAACTAGAACATACCCTCTCAATCTCATGAAAACCCAATGGGAATATGTTCTCATACCACCGAGTCATAGAACATGACTCATGGTCCAATGAATTAAACATTTTTGAATTTATCCCTCGATGTCAATACCACTTACTATACTTACTCACATGTCAATATAATGAATCCAAGAAACACAATCATTTAATTTCTTAAAAAATGAAGCATTTCACCTATTCCATGGTCTATCATAAGATCACCATTCACACAAACATTATTGTGAAATCATTACAGTCTTTCTATGTTATCACCAAACTCAAAAAAGGGAATCAAAAAATCAATCATGTTGGGAACTCAATTGGTTCTCCCTCAAAACAAAACCTTGATAAAAAAGCATCATCAATAAATGTTATTTGTTCATTTAAACATAAGGAATCACCTTGTCTATGTCGTATAAACTTTATCACACCTCACATTCACCCTACAAAACCCAAAGAACATACATATACATCTAATTTCAAATCCATTAACATGTCTAAGTTAACCCCTCTCTTTGAGGTTACCATCATTTATCACATATCCTCTCAAAGGTCACTCAGCTATCCTATATCATGATCCATATATCTATATTTCTAAAATCTCATTCCTGGTCCATTTATCAAATAGTACTACATCATAGATCATGGGAAACACCTCCCAATTATAATCTCAAATATCACCTAGTAACTAACATTCTAAACTACCCACTCCTGGGTATCATATTCATATCCTAAATCACATAAAAAATCACCTCCAACTATGAAACAAATTCTCAATGAAAATCCACATATGGGCCTACCTAATAGAGAATTCATAATCTTAGGATAACCAACACTGAGATAATATATGTGGGATTCACTCCAAACCCCTATGTGGATCACATTCTCATTTATCAGCACATATTTATATAAAAGTATCTCCCCACCATGATCTGTGTCAATTTTATCACTGAGTTCTTTTAATGTCACAACATGTTATATAGGAATACACAATATAAGTAATAAATATAATTTTCATTGATCAGTCCAATTTTGTTTTTAGAACTGATATAATAATTATGTTCACCAAAAAGGTTGTATTAACAGACATTGAGTCACTATGAATCCATTAAACTATTGGATTACATAGATGTTATCATTAGACGTTTCTTTTTTATATCTTCATGACCTTTTATTTGAAATAAAATACATTATAGTCTAAATGAGTATAATTACACAAATAATATATATAGGAAAACTGAATTTAGGTTGTTATTGAAGGTTTAAAAAGTATATCATTTCATTAGTTTTATCAATCAAAATATACCATACATATGTCATGTGAATCTTATATGCCTAACATGATTCACCTACACGACATATTACCATCCGACTAATAGCTAAAAATAAAAAATGAACAATAAATGGAAAAAATAAAGTGTATGAATCTTGGTAAAAACCATAAAATCACAATTTTGAAATCCTATAATAATGGTATCATACCCTAGTAACCTAGAATTTCCATCAGAGGGTGTTCAGGATTCACTAAACTGAGATCTATCACAAGCCCAAATAGATTCCTATATGACATATCTACTATTTCCCAAATAGTAAGACAAAATGAAAAACTTATACATCTAATGATGTCAGTAAAATAAATTTCTCTGAAATGAATTTTTAAAACCCCCTCCACCATTTACTAGGAAACGTGATCTGAAAAAAGAGTTACTAGACCTCATGAATGAATACCCATATGATAGAGGCTTCCAACTAGTAATTGGGGTCTATGGTTTTACTGAGTGAATATTGTATTCACATATCTATGTTCATAATGATAGTAAAAATAAACCCAAAATAATAAAAATTTATAAAAATCACAATATGTTGGAAAAATAATATATCATAAATAATAAATGAAATATATTAGGTAGTCATATAGACTCACAATTATACATTAAAGATGTTTTCTCACTAGGCTGATCACAAATAAAAAATAAAAGAATTAATAAAAATACAATAGGATCAATTATATCCCTATGCCACACCTCATCCTATTATACATACCTATCCATGATTTATCTCTAAATAACACTACATTTGGCCTCTTCCAAACCTGATTAATGAAAAAGTGTGGTCTTCTCTGGTTCTCAAGTTCCATGGCTGCCCAAGTTCATTGTGAGTACAAATCACCAGAGAACCACCAAGGTAGTCCCATGAAAACCTTATAAATAAAGTGTAAAAATGTGATATTCATAGCTAAAATAAATGAATAAACTATGATATAATAAATTATAACCATCATTTATCCTTGGGTCCAATATAACTCATAGGATCGAACCATTCATATTCCAACCATCGACTCGGTGCCTCTAAGAACGTCTAGAAATCATTCTTATCCTTACCAGTACCAATGGCCATATGATATTAGGTATGAACACTAGACCCTATAATGCATCCTTGGAATCCATGTAGTATCCTAAATAATGATTGGGACTAAGGAAAATTTCAAAAAAAAATCCCACAATAAAAAATAGCATGGAAATCCCTACAAGGAAATCCTATTAGATCAATAGTCATAAGGTATCATTATTGCACCCCATGTGGTAATCTTGAGCATTTCATAGTCATAATGAATCATCCTTGAACACCATGAGGTAATATTTAGTATCCTATAGTCAATAGGGATTATTATAGATTCCTAAGGGGATAACCCTAGGAAATAAATAAAATCAGGCATAACTACCAATTCATAGGGGGGTAACACAATACAATCCTCAACATTAGGTTCAAAAGTAAAATATACAGAGAGAATCCAAGTCACAACATATATTTCAATACATCTCATAGTAATGTACTTACTCCTATAACATCTCATTAGGATTGGCCACTTGTCTGATATCATCTCGTATTAACAAGGTCGACCACTAAAGTGCATGGAATGTAAACCTCCTAGCCTTAACAACTCCAATCATATATTTTGGTTTGATGGTGAAACACTCAATATTCAATATCCATTATCAATATTCAACCCCTCACTATGATCAACATATCATTGGGGAACCACAAGGGTCCTATGGGTCTCATCATTGTCAATACACCATTTATGGGTCCTCTTCTCCCACCCACATCTCTCTGGTGATGTAAAATCCCATAGGGTATTTTCCCTAAATCTCATAACTATTTTGAGTCATTATAGGTGGGTTTGAATCCTTAACCTAACCGTTAGTCTCCACTGGGTATACCAATCTAGGTAGTCACTTATCTATGGGGGAGTAAGTCTCACCCAATTATCATCTTACCTTTCCCATATATTTATGGAATCACAAGGTTCTCACTTTAAAAGTCCTTAGGCAATCCATCTTGGTTCATCACAAACCTTAATTTAGAGGCCACTAACAGAATCTATAATTTGGTTCACTACATATCATTCATCAAAATTCATTTAATTTTCACACTTTATGGGCTTTCTGCATCCCAATTCATATAAATGAAATCAAGGTCTCTAACATCATTTGATGAGGCAATCAAGCTAGTGAAAATTTCCCTTTGTGGACCCTATCACCATTTTTAATACATTCAGAGAAATTTAAATTATTATTTAACCAAATCTGTAATTTTACCGGTAAATATCTCTCAATGGAGAGACTACACATGCAACATACATAAAAAATAAAACTCATCAATGCCATTGGGTGGATACATAATGACCACCAACCATAATAAATATTATTTCCCACATTATTCATGACCTAAAATTTCTTCACAAGATCATCTAAGCTCTTCTAACAATCAATCATACATGCATGTAAATAACTCACATAAAACCAATCCACTATTAATAAAAATTAACTAATAATTAATTTCATGAATTTAAATGTTAAATCCCAATTTAATTTAATTAGGATAAAATTCCCAAATACTCATTTAGTGATCCATCCACACGAGAACCATAACCAACAACACATTGAAGGCCCATAACGCATACTTTTTTACCATAAAAGTAATATGACCTAATAAAAAAACATACTTATCACCAATATAAATTTATTTAATAGAAAAACATTAGAAAAATTATAAACAGTTACATTCCTCAAACAAAACTCTGTGTAATGTCAAGAAGATACCATCACGGGATGTCATCTCACTATGCTGCATGAAATCCAAATCAAAACCATCTAATTACACCGTTATTTGGCAGAATCAGAACCAAATCTCTAAAATAGAAAAATAAAAATAAAAATAAATGAAGGAGAAATTATAAAATAGGCTAACAAAAGAGAAACAAATTCCATGTATACTAATAAAATCACACCCAAAATCCCCAAATATGAAATATATCAAAAAAGGGAGGTGGAGGTCAGTCGGATGGGTTTCTTATTAAAGGAAGGAGGAGAAAATTGGGATGGGTGTTTAAAATCTTGTATAGAAAAAACAATAAAACACAAATTTTAATGAGTCACATGGTTTCACACCAAGGTTTTCTAACTTGTGAACAAAGTGTGTGGTAGGAACTATCAATGAAAACACCCTCCCCATGGTTTGGACACACATGTTTCCAAAAATTACACCAATAATGAAAAAATACACTCTCTCAATTTAAAACATTTTTCATGGTTTTCTTCAAACAATGAAAAAATCATGTTCCATGACTAATGTCCAAAATAAGACACATGGTTTCCTCAAATTTTATAATAGATGATGTTAAATAATGCACTAACTATGGAAACAAGACGTAAGTTATGAATTTTGAACTAGAATGGTCCTCATGTTTATGGTGCTACATAGTTTCCCATAAACTCTGTATACTCAACCATGAACCTTGAGAATAATCCTCCAAACATTCCAAAAATTAAATTGACACTCATAAAACTCGCATAGGCACCTTAGGTTTCTCTTTTACCTCAATCAATATAAAAAACATGTTCTTGGTTCAATAAAAATCAAACTATTTTAATTATATCATACTTTTACAAACAATACCTCTTCTAGATTTCCAAAAATTCAAATTCCCTTGTAATTTTAAATCTAAAAAAGTAGTTGGATTTTACAAAAAACTGTAATTCTCAACAAAGATAATTTTTTAGGTTTTATGTTTCTAAAAATGAAAGTATTTTTTATAGGTAATCATAAAAAATAAAGGAATAGAAATTCAATAACAAAATTATTAGAAAATTTATTAAATCTATAGATACCACTATTATGGAAAATGAGTTGAATTATCAATCTAGTGAATCAGTTTCATATAAAAAATGTAATAAAAATTTAGAGGAATGTGATTTTGAAGTGAGCTTATTGGGGAGAGTACATGGGGTAAATAAAATCTAGTAAAAGACATCAATAATGAGAGAAACTAAGGGATTCATATTGATGAAATGTATTCCCATGTATCCCAGTTAGAAACTATTTAAATATTATAGTAAATGATAATGTAAAATTTTACAATCTTTACAAAATGGACATCAAATAGACATTTAATAATGGATTCCTTAAAGGGGAATGATAATTTAAGAAACAAAATTACTTTCTTATTGTTGAAGGTGAGAGATAATTATTTTTATTAAAGAATTATGTGTTTTCCAAACCCCCAGCCTATATATTGATAACACTCTTAGGAAAGTATTGAAGATGGTGATGACCATAAAACCCATCTGTAATAGTCTATGGGTCAGTTACTAGAATCAAGGTTATAAAATTCATAAAAATGGGAGGCATTATTCTCAATATACTAACATTGAAAAGGGATAATATGTTCCCATAAACTCTATAGAATATATAATGGATTAACCATCCCAATACATGAATGTAATTTCATATAATATGAAACAATAGAAATTACCAAGAATAACTCCTACAAAGTGACCATGAACTCAAACAACTTCTAAAAAATTCCACAAGATAGTAATTCCAAACAGAACCACCAATTTCAAATATATATATATATAAATGGAGAAATAATACATTTATACTGAGCATGATCCTCTCTTTAATCTCCCTTGAAAATGTAAAAGATTCATACTAAATCCCAGTGAATAAACTAAGTAAACCAATTAGATTCCTAAGTTGGTAAACTTATATCCCGCCCTTAATAAGGCATTATTCGAATGTTACACATAGGAGTAATCCATTTTTTTTAGAAATTATACATAAAAAAGGTAACATGCATCCACATCACAATCAGTTTTTTATTTCACCCCCCCCAATTGAAAATTTTATGTTCTTTAATATCATCAACAAGTCATTGTTGCTTTCCAAGAAACCACATCATAGCCATATCATCATCTCATCTATTAAATAATTTCCAAAAAAACATCCAAATCCATAAATATACAATGAGAATTAATTAAATGATGATCCATCTATCAGTATTTATACCTCAAGAAATAAAATCTCATTCATGCACACCTATCATAACCAAAATCTATATAGCCTAAATACATGTTTGTGTTATACCATCAAATAATTATAGCCTACAGACACATGAATGTAAAAAATGAGATCAATCACAACCTGGGTGAGCACATAGCCAATATCATAATCTCTTAAAAACCATATATACATACATTCCATGAAAAATATTGTGTAAAATCATAGAAGAAGAAGAAGTTATTTATTCAATAAAAACCATCCTTGTTATTGTGTAAAAGAAAAAAAACTAGAAACATTTAGGAATCAACTTCCCACTTTACATGGTTGTGGAATATTTGAAGTAATCAAATAAAATAAATATATCACACAAAATCTTATAAGGGGGACTACTAGGCCTTATACATGAATATATTCAATTATCCCATGAAATAACCAGGTATCCAGAACTAGGATCGAAGAATAAGGATCTCCTATAATTGTAAAATTTTCATGGTCTATTTGAAACTAATTCAATGAATAAATTTGAAAATTACCAATCACTTATTTTACAGATCATAAATTCTAGATTTATCGTTCCATATTATCCAATTGATAGTTTTTTTATAATTCATCATAAAATTTCATATTTCTATTACATATGTATAAAATTACCAATGCTAATGCCCTATCACATGAATTTGTTTAACATTCCCTAATTCATGAACTATAAGACATAACCTAGAATACAACAAGACAGGTGCAGTCATGGTTCTAGGACCAACTACAGTAGGTTGTTTGAAATCAAAATAATGAGAAATAATGAACCAAACCCTCCAAGAAGTAAAAATAATGGAAAATGGGTGATCCCGTCTCAAATCCCATACCAACTAACCAATAAGTGTCTTCTATATTACCATAAAAAACAAACATTAATGGATCTAAACTTGTTCCATTTATTATAGAACCATCCTCATCAAAGCACAATTGAAACCCTAGAAACCAGCCTATCCATCACCTAGTATCATAAGCATGTTACATCTTGTAATAAAACATGGTATGGACTCATAAATCCTATTGAATAAACATATAAGTTGAACAATTTTAATCACAAAAAATTCAATCAGAAACCAAGGATATTATATCAAACACATAATATTTTCAAACAAATGTTATATCATAACATCCTTAAGAACATAATTCCAACCAAAAACATTTTTTCCTTGAAAGTCATGAATTAACTGATTTTTTATGAGTGGGTTACATAAAAAATTGTCTCAATAAAACATCTAATAATGTTTATAAATAAACTTTATCAATTATATATGCATTAAATTCATATTCAGTTGTTTTATGTGGAATAATGATAATTAAATACACATGCCTCATTAATCATTAACTTTATCTATCAATATTTACAATATTTAAACCATAAATGAATACAAATCATGATAAATTGTAACGCCCCAACCCTGGTTACCCAGAGTTGGTGATTTATTAAATAACATTGGCATGATACAAGGAATCATGTCCCAAAATATTGATCAGTTTAGTATTATTGGAAATTATATACATACATAAGTTTAACATTACAACTTGAAAAGAAATAAAACACTAACTTATTCTATTAAAAACATCCAATCCTCTTAGATTATTCATGCATGTCACTAATAACTAACTTCTTCATATCCTAGGAAAATTAAACATAAGAAATGGGTGTCCTCAAATGCTCAGTAATGGTAACCAATAGAGCGGAAGATAACATAAACATTAGGCAGGGTGTATAATTAAAAAAAACATGCCTTTATAAATAATAAACATGAACACATTATGGCAGGAATATGAGCTGAGTAAATAATTCCATAAAAAATAGTCATGGGAATTCTACTAGTTTAATAACCACATGAACTATCATTATTATTTTCATAATGAGGGAATGTATAATGTCGAACATTCTGAAACATATTGTCAAGGCCTCGACCAAGACCTCTGAAAATGATTTAGTCCTCGGCCAAAACTATATATCTAATTGAGAAAGGCCTCAACCAATTCTACGTCTAATTGTCTCATTCAACCTACCAATGCACCGATGAGCTATAGCGGGCTCCACCTATCACATACTAAGTCCAATTCATTCCTCATATGAAAAGGTTGAAACATAACATAAACATTCATATTAAAACTAGCATATGAAATGTCAATACATTAACCATAAACCATTAATGGTATAAAAATAACACATACATATTCAAAGATATCACAAAACCTTCAACACAATATGGAAGATTTGTATCATAACAAATCTACTTTAAACAAGATTAAATTCCATCAAAGGATGTTGACATAGATGAAATGGAAACTATTTGAATGAAATACCACTTTCAATTTGGAAACCATTTAAGAGTCACATAATTATAAATGAAAACATTTATTTTTAAAATATTCTTATATGTTTGTAAGGGATGCTTCGATGATGTTATAATTGTGGAAAATAACCGCACCCGCCGTATAAGTTAAAAAAACATTCTTACCTTAATTTTTTTTAAATGACATAAAGTACCTTGTTTGGAAAACAATGGAAATATTACTTTCAAAACATATAAAGAAAAATAAGGGTATAAATTACTTTAACCTATAGTATAGTAAATATTAAAAATGTTTTTAAATACATTTTTAAGAAAACACAGATGTGGATGATAAATAGGTCCCAATACATACTTACATAAAAACAATATCAGATAATAAAGAGATTATGAAATTAACCCTTACCTTGTACTTTTCCTTAGTCAATGGTATGTTAACCTCCATTATAATAGTTAAAACATTGTTATTAAATTATACAAGAAATATATACATAAATATGATATAATATATGATCCTCTAATATTGCTTTGTTAATAATATTTCTGTAGTATCATCATTTCGGGTGTTAACTGATTAATTTTACTTTATATGATTGGTTACGTAAGCCATGTTTGATATGTATAGGATGTATTTTATTCATATATATAATTATATTATGTTCATAAACATTGTTTTTAATAATAAAATGACAATTATTCTTGAATGATTACGATGGGGGATGAATCTCATCGTGTTCATGGAGACGTTAATTCATACGTACGCACAAGCGACAATATCATTATATTGATGGTGCAATAGTTTGTAATTGGATGGTATATCACATATACAGAATCATTAAAATTTTATATTAATTATTTACATCAGTTACACACATTATTATACCCATCAAAAATAATTAAGTGATTGAATAACAAACTACAACACGATGTGGAGATGGTAAGCTGTACGTATGCACGTATGGTGACATTTACATTCATATGATGGATAGAATAATGAATATGGTTGTTTTGTTTTTATAATAACATAAAGTTATATAGAAAATACTGGATTTATTATTTTAGAATGGAAACCACAAATAAATAGGTAGCGGAAGAAGAAAAGAACTTGAAAGAGGTGATGAAATATTTACCTCTTCTTCGGGATCTTCCATTGGATTTGATCAAAAGGGCTCCTTAAGTTTCCTTTATGCAAAAAAGAAGACCTCTAGGATAAAGTTAGAAATGTTGTTTGGATATTTGGGTAGTGTTTTCCTGAGCCAAATGGCTTTGGACGTGTGAAATTAAGAGAAGGGGAAGTACCCTTTTATAAGAGAGGGGATGGTCACTTTAAGAAAAGCTTGAAATATTATTTTATAATAAAAAATTTTTTGGTTTATAATGGCTCCAAAATGATTTATTTTTCAGATAAGGTGGGTATGGGTCGAAAACCTCTCAAAAAATAGGTTTTAGACAGGTTTAGGTCAACTTATTGACTTTATCATTCAGATTTAACTCTAAGTTAAATAGTTTAACATTTACGAGGTCACTTTGTATTTTTAAATTATATGATAAATAAACATACTATAAATAGAAAAGAGAACCCCAAGTGGTTCATTATTAATATATATATCCTTATATAATTCCTTTTTTCCAACCTTTTATTTTTAAGAGTATTATATAAATTAATAATATAGAATTTTTTTTAAACTCAACTATGTCAATTTTGACACTATTCAGTACTTGGTTATTGTGAAAATCAAATAAGCATGATTACTTCGAAAGAAATTACTTAATAAATCCAAAAATGTCATATTAAACTATAAAATTAGTGTAATTCATCAAATGATTCAAATTTAATTTATTTAGATATTTATAATATCAATTTTTCTAACCATTCATTGATAAGGTAATTACATCATCATCATTGTGTCATAAATAAAATAAAACATTTCATGTCTAAAAATTATAAATAAAATACCATTATTTAGGAAATCATTTTATATTTATAATGAATATTTATAGCCGAATTTATCATATGTGTATCCCTATATTAAAAATGGTTTAGTTATTAAAATTTTAATTTTACTCTTTTCACTCTTCATTAAATAAAATAATAAAAAATGTCCTAATCTAATCCAAGTGGACCAAAGAAGATCATATTTTGTTCATAAGGTTTATTATGGTCGAATTACACTTATACAATATAATTAGAGCATGTGTTAGGGTGATTATGATATTATTTTTACCTTTAATTACCCTATTTACTTTTAACCATGGTAAAAAAAAGTCAAAAGTTACTATTCATCAAAAATTATTTTCATCTTATTGAACCACATTTTACTTAGTGATATTAACCGTGTCTTTGAGATTTTTGAAATTCAACTCAGAGAAGTGGTAAAATTATGTTTTATGCAAATTCGCAAATACTCCTAGGAGGTGGGTAAAAGACAGTAAAAAGTTCAATAAAATGTTTTTATTTCGAAACATATTATAAAATGAATCCAATGAATTACATTGAAAGTATATAGGTATAATGTATATATTTTTTAATAAAATAAATTTAAACAAAATAAATAATTCTTTAAATAAAAAGTTGGTTTTGACCACTAACGTAGTGTTTTTCACTATTCATAAAAAATTGAATGTTTTTAGAAAAATACAAAAAATTCACCCTAAAATAATATCAATATTCCGAATTCAAAAATGAAGTCCATTTTGAAAGATAAAATTTATAAAATTTAAAAAATTGGTTATTACTATTCATAATGGCTAGTTTGATTGGTTACGGTATGTTATAATCTTGAAGTTGTGTACAATGCAAGCTATTGCATTATTCAAAGAGAAACATACCATTGAAGCGTGGGGTGTTACATTCTTCCCTCATTCAAATAATTTCGTCCTCAAAATTTCAAGAATACTACCACACAAAGAGATTCGGGTGGTTCTTGATTATAAGTTCCTCTGGTTCCTACGTTGCCACTTCGAACTTTTGGTTTCTCCATATAAATTTTACTAGACGAGTCTTACGGTTTCTCTACACTTGTTCTCTGGTATCAAGTATCTTGATAGGAACTTCACAATAAGAAAAATCAGGTTCTAGTTAAAATTCCTCATAGCTGAGTACATGCGTTAGGTCTGGCATGTATTTTCTCAATAGTGATATGTGGAACACATCGTGAAATTTGGAGAGACTTGGAGGAATTTCCAAATGGTATGCTACAACCCCAATTCATTATAGAATTTCGAAAGCACCGATGTACCTGGGACTTAATTTACCCTTTTTACTAAATCGTATAACTCATTTCTAGGGATGTACATTCATGAATACATGATCTCCTACCTGAAATTCCAAATACTTCATTCAGTTATCGATATATCTCTTCTGCCGACTTTGAGATTCTTTGATGTCGGTTTGCAAAGCCATCACCTTTTCCATCGTTTCCTCAACAAGTATTGGGAATACAAGTTTTCATTCACCAACATCATCCCAACAAGTTGGTCTGCGACATCTCTTTCCACGTAACACTTCATATGGTGCCAGATAAATACTTTAATGGAAGATATTGTTATTGGAAAATTCTATGAGAGGAAAATATTGATCCAACATACCTTAAAAGTAAAGTGAGCAAGATCTCGACATGTCTTCTAAGGTTTGATTATTATATTCTGATTTTCCATCTGTTTGATGGTGGTGGGAAGTGCTCAAATGAAGTTCAATATGCAGGTATTTTTGAAGACTTTTCAAGAATCTTGATGTAAAATAGGGATCACAATCTGAAACAATAGAAAGGGGTACTCCATGAATTCTTAAAAGTTCATTAATATACATTCTTGCTAAAAGTTCAAGTGGTAAATCATCACTTATAGTTAGAAAATGTGCTGACTTGGTAAGATGATCCATAACGAACCATATTGCATCATTCCTTCTAGAAGTATTCAGTAGACCCATGACAAATTCCATCATAATATCATCCCCTTTCCACTTAGGTATGGGAAGAGGGTGTATGACTCCTCTAGGATGTTGTCTTACAGCTTTAACTTGTTGGAAAACCAAACATCTTGACACAAAATCAGTAATCTCCCATTTCATGTTGTCCCACCAAAGATGTCCCTTCAAATCTCTATGCATATTGGTGCTACCAAGAGGTATATAGAAATTGGAGCTGTGATCATAATCCATCAATTCTCTTTTTAGATCAAGTATATCGGAAACACAAAGCCTCTTCCAAAATTTCAAAATTCCATCTTCATATACGAAGTCACGCAATCACCCATCATTTACAACTTTAATCTTATTTTGAAACTCGTCATCATTAGTCTGAGAATTTTTTATCCTTTCTAGTAAAGATGGTTTGGAACCCATTTGAAAAAGTATTGATGTTACAACCTCCATGGTTATTCCCATATCCATCTTTACTAGATCCATGAAAATACGATCCCTTTTGACACTCATCTTCTTCAAAAGTCCATGATACTTTCTGCTCAAAGCATCTTCCACCTTATTTTCCTTCCTCAAGTGGTAGTGTATTGTGAAATAATAATCCTTGAGTTGTTCAATTCATCGCCTTTGCCTCATGTGTAGTTCTTTTTGTGAGAAAATATGCTTCAAACTCTTATGATCAGTATAAATCTCACATTTTTCACCATAGAGATAGTGTCTCAATATCATTAGAGCAAATATTACGGCTAAAAACTCAATATCATGAGTAGTGTTGTTTTTCTCCTGAATTTTTAGATTTCATGATATATAGGAAATAACTCTATCATTCTGCATAAGGACACAACCAAGTCCTTTCTTTGAAGCATCACCATAAATAACTAACCCATCATTCCCTAATGGTAGAGTCAAGATAGGATCATTTACTAATCTTCTATTCAGTTCTTCAAAACATTCTTCACACTCTTTTGTCCATAAAATTTAACCCCTTTACATGTGAGCTTGGTTAATGGGTTTGCCAACCGTGAAAAATTCTGGAAGAAACTTCAATAATAACCTGCTAAACCAATAAAACTATGTACATCATTTATACTCATCGGTACTGGCCATTCATGGATTTCCTTGGTATTTGAAGGATCAACATAGATACCATCCTTAGAGAAAATATTTCCAAGAAAAGAAATCTCATAATTCCATAATTCACATTTGCTAAACTTCCCATATAATTAATTTCTTCTAAGAGTATTTAGAATAATACACAAGTGATTTTCATAATCTTTGTATCTTTTAGAGTATACCAAGATATCATCAATAAATATCACTAAAAATTCATCAATATATTCATTGAAAACTATATTCATTAGATCCATGAAGATAGAGGGTGCTTTAGTCAATCCAAAAGTAATTTCTGTAAACTCGTAATGCCTGTACCTGGTTCGAAATACTGTTTTTGAAATGTCTTCCTTCTTCATAGACAACTGATGATATCCAGATCAAAGTTCTATCGTTGAAAAATACTGAGCTCCATGATGTTGGTCGAATAAATTATAATTGCAAGGTAGGGGAGACTTTTTCTTTATTGTTATAGCATTTATCTCACTGTAGTTAATGCACAAACCCATAGATCCGTCTTTCATCTTAACAAAAAGGACAGGGATCCCCATAGAGAAACACTAGGGTGAAAAAACCCCTTATCATTCAATTCCTCTAGTTTTTTCTTTAGTTCTAATTATTCCATAGTGGCCATTTTATAAGGGGTCTTCGATATAGGCCTTGAACCTGGAATTAAATCAATGGAAAACTCAATTTATCATTTTAGAGGATGTCTATGTAAATCCTTCAAAAACACATCAAAATATGCTTGCATAATAGGTACGTCCTCTATTTGAACATTCTTTTCCTCATCCATAATTATTTCATTCTCATTATTCCAAATAATGGAATTTAGTAGAGCTACTAGGGGTGGATCTATATAAGAATCATATGGTGACGTTTCTGCTCTAAAGATAAGGTACACTTTATCATCATCGAGAATTGTAACCTCTTTATTCTTATAATAAATTTTCACATCATGGTCCGAAAGCCAATCCATACTAAGGATTATATCAAATTCAGTCGTGGGTATGATGATTAGATTAGCAGATAAATATTTTTTATATGCCTTAATGGGGGCTGATTCACAATACTTTGTTGCAATGATACATCCCTTAATATTTTTTACTAACAACTCCCTTGTTAAATAAAATTGTAAATATCTAATTTTCTTATCTAACTGGGAAGATATGAAACAATGCAATGATCTAGAATCAAAAAATGTATTAGCTAAACTTGAGGAAACAATTAAATTACCTGCAACCACATCTTTTGGAGATTCAAACATAGCAGTTGTGATCGCATAAGCTTGGCCTTTATCCCTTGGACTATTCTGAATTATGTTTCCCTAACTCTTAGGACATTCATTTACATAATGTCACATCTACCTACAATTGTAGCATTGAACATTGTTAGCTTCTTCCGTCCCCTTAAAATAACTATCAATATGGACTTTGTGTCCACATTTGTAGCATACTCATTTTCCTTTTAGATAGGCACCAGGTTGCTTCCATCCATAATTATCTTAGGGTGGAAATAAAACTCTTCCCTTATGCACTATTTCTTTATTTTCTTTCCCTGAGTGATCATTAGATCTCTTCTTCTCTTTCTTTACTTTAACATCATAAGACATATAGAATTCCTTTTCTGTCTTGATAGCACATGATTCAATATCTTCATATAATGGGAATGATTGAGAGAATAATGATCTATGGAGAAATGGTTTTAACCCATCAAAGAAATGATCAATATTACTTCTTAGGATATTTATATAATCTACTGCATGCCTTTCTAACCATGTAATGTTAACATCATTCTTTGTGATATTCTCGTCCTCCTTTTGTCTCAGACTCAATTTTTTTTTTCCATTTCTGCTCAATGTTCATGAGGAAGGTATTTTTCTAAAAAAATATCTTTAAACTCCCTCCATTAAATACTTTAAACTTCTTCATCATCCTTTGTGTTTTGAATTAATGACCACCATTGATCTGTATCTCCGGTGTGGCAATAAACTACCATGCCAACTTTTTCCATTTCGCTACTCCCCAAAGAATGTAATGTTTTCTATAAGGAACTTATCCATTGTTCATATAAAAATGGATTTGTAGAAAAATTATATATTGGTGGTTTTCTCCTCATGAAGCGATCTAACATTGATCCTCTGCATTGTGGATCAGGGTGCTCCATATGGGTAAGTTTTTTATTCATAACCTGTGTGAGTTGTCACAATATGGTGATAAGCTAATCAGCACTAGTTGCATCACCAGCTCCGTTGTAATTATTTTGAGTAGGAGGGAAATCCCTACATGGATTACATTCATTGATATGGTTTCCATTACTTCCACAGGGAACCATTTCAAACAATGGCATATAGTAGATTAGTTTATGAACTGCAAAACATAATTTTGAACTTGAAACAGTTAACATAAATTGAACATTTTATGGATATAATCCACTATCATAAAAATGTTATCTTTGAGTAGGTATATACTCAAAAATCCTTCATAATGGTTTGTAAATAATATTATAATTATCCTAATAATATCCCATGGGAGTGTCATAACCAAGAGTGCAGCAAGGCCCGTTATAGTGCACCAGTTCCTGTTCGAGTCTAGCTCAAAGCGGTGTTTTTGGGTTTTAAACCTAGGTACATATGTGACATTTCGGCCTCAACCTACATGTATCCAGAAAGGAATGTATTTCTTGGAAAACAAACAAAATATCTACAGTAACAAAATTCTAGGAAGTTCTTTTATACTAATCCTCAAAGTCCATCTTTGGTTAACTTTCTATAATTAAAGTTTTTCTAAATATAGATTCCATGGTTTGTACTAAACTTCCTCTGATAACAACAGTAATTCCCCGACCCCAGTTACCTAGATTTGGTGCTTTAATACATAACATTGGAATGATACAAGGAATCATTTCCTGAAAGACCGATCAGTTTAGTATTATTGGAAAAATGATACAAACATAAGTTCAATATTACAACTTGAAAAGAAATACAACACTAACTTATCTGATTAGAATCATCCAGGCCTCCTAGATTATTCCTACAAGTCACTCATAACTAAATTTTTCATATCCTAAGAAAATGAAACATAAGAATGGGGTGAGCTCAAATACTCAGTAAGTTTAAGCAATACAGCGGAAGATAACATAAACATTAGGCATGTTGAATAATTAAAAAACACATGCCTTTACCAATAATAAACATGAACACTTTATGACAGGAATTTTAGATGGGTAAATAATGCCATAATAAAACATAGACATGTGTATTATACTAGTCGAATAACCACATGAACCATCATTATTATTTTCATAATAAGGGAATGTATAATGGAGGACATTTAGAAACATCTTGTGAAGGCCTCGGCCAAGACGTCTAAAAATGATTTAGGCCTCAGCCAAAAACATATACCAAATTGGAAAAGGCCATGGAAAATTCCACATCTAATTGTCTCAAGATACCTACAGATGCATTGAGGATCTATAAAGGGCTCCACCCATCACATACTAAGTTCAATACATTCCTTATATGAAAAGGCTGAAACATAATATAAACATTCCTATTAAAACTAACATATGAAATGTCAATACTTTAACCATAAACCACGAATGGTATAAAAATTAAAAATCCATAGTCAAACATATCACAAAACCTTCAATAATATATGGATGATTTGTACCATAATAAATTAACTTCCAACATGTTTAAAACCCATCAAAGGATATTGACATAGATGAAATGAAAACTATTTGAAATAAATACCTCTTTCTATTTTGAAACCATTTTAGAGTCATATAATTACAAAAGAAAACATTTATTTTGAAAATATTATAATAATCTAGTAAGGGAAGCCTTGATGATGTTATAACGACAAAAAATAGCCACACCCACCGTATAAGTTAAAAAAAATTCTTACCTTAATTTTGTCAAAAAGTTCATAAAGTAACTTGTTTGGAAAATGACCGAAAGATTCATTTCAATTCATATAAGGCAAAATAAGGGTATTAATGACTTTAACCCATAGTATAGTAAATATTAAAAATGTTTTTAAATACATTTTTAAGAAGACACAGATGTGCATGATAAAAAGGTCCCAGTAGATTCTTACGTAAAAACAACCTCAGATAGTAAAGAGATTGTGATATTAACCCTAAACTTGTAATTTTCCTTAGTTGATGGTATTTTAACCTCCTGTGTAATTTTTAAAACATTGTTATTAAATTATAAAAGAACAATATACATAAATATGATATCATATATTATCCTATAATATTGCTTTGTTAATAATATTTTTGTAGTATCATCGTTTTGGGTGTAAACTGATTCATTTTCCTTTATATTCTTGGTTACGTAATCCATGTTTGTTATGGATATGATGTATTTTTTTCATATAAAAAATTATTTTATGTTCATAAAAATTATTTTTAACCATAAAATGGAAATTATTCTTGAATTATTACGATGGATAATGAATCCCATCACGTTCGTGGAGACGATAATCTGTACGTGCGCACGAGCGACAATATCGTTATATAGATGGTGAAATTATTTTTAATCAGATGGTATATCATATATACAGAATCCTTAAAATGTTATATTTATTATTTTAATTAGTTAAACTCATTATTATACCCATCCAAATAATGAAGTGTTTGAATAACAAACTACACCACGACATGGAGACGGTAAGCCATACGTATGCACGTATGATGACATTGTCATTCATATGATGTATTGAATAATGAAAATGGATGTAAAATTTTTATAATTACATAATTGTATAGAAATGATACCATATTTATTATTTTATAATGGAAAACCCAAAGAAAGATGAAGTTGAAGAAGAAAATAACTTGAAAGAGGTGATAAAATATTTACCTGTTATTCGGGTTCTACCTTTTGATTTGATCAAAAGGGCTCCGTAGGTTAGATTTTTGACCAAAGGAGGACCTCTAGGATGAAGGGAGGAATGTTTAGAGGATATTTGGGCAGGGGTTGGCTGAGACAAATGACTTTTGACGCGTGAAATCTAGATAAGTGGAAGTTCCCTTTTATGAGAGAGGTGAGGGTCACTTTAGGAAAAGCTTGAAATATTATTTTATAATTAAATCATTTCAGTTTCTAATGGCTCAAAAGTAATTTATTTCAATGATAAGGTGGGTATGGGTCGAAAACCTCTCAACCAATAGGATTTATACCAGTTTAGGTAACCTCATTAACCTTATATTTTAGATTTAACTCTTATTTAAATAGTTTGACATTTACCATCTCTCTTTGTATTTTTATATTATATGGTTAATAAACTTACTATAAACTACCAAGAGAACCCAAAGTGGTTCATTATTAATATATATAACCTTATATAAGTCCTTTTTCCTAACCTTATATATTTATTAATATTATATCAATTAATAATATAGTATTTGTTTTAAAAACTCAATTATGTCAACTCAGACACTATTTAGTATTTGGTTTTTGGAAAAATCATAACAACATGATTAATTTGAAAAAATATACCCTAACATGTCATATTAATTTATAACACTACTCAAATTCATAAAAGGTTTAAAATTAAATTTATTGGGATATTTATAATATCAATTATTTTAATCTTTCATTAATAAGGTAATTACTGCATCATCATTGTGTCATAAATAAATTAATTTATATATTGTATAAAAATTATAAATAAAATACCATTATATATGAAATACTTTTATGTTTAAAATTAATATTTATAGTCTAATTTATATTATATCTAACCCTATATAAAAAATGGTTTATTTATTAAACATTGAATTTAACTCTTTTAACTCTTTTTTAACTAAAATAATAATAAATGACATAATCTAATCCAAGTGGACCAAAGGGGATCATATTTTATTCCTAAGGTTGTTTTTTGTAGAATTACACTTATCTAATAGAATTAGGAAATATTTTAGAGTAATTATGATATCATGTTTACCCTTAATTACCCTATTTACTTTTCACTGTTGTAAATAAAAGTCAAAAGTTACTATTCACCATAAATTATTTTCATCTTATTGAACCACATTTTACCTACTGATATTAACCATGTATCTTAGATTTTTGAATGTCATATCTAGAAGTGGTAAAATTAAGTCTTATGAAAATTTTCAAATGCTCTTCGGAGGTGTGTAAAAGATAATAACCAATAACCTAGTGTTTTTCACTATTCATCAAAAATTGAATGTTTTCACAAAAACACCAAAAATTCACTGTAAGCTAATTATGATATTTCGAATTCAAAAATGAAGTCCATTTTGAAAAATGAAATTTATAAAATTTCAAAAAGTGGGTATTAATATTCATAACAGCTAGTTTGATTGGACACGGTGTATTAAAATATCGAAGTTGCGTACAATGAAAGATATTGCATTATTCAAAGGTAAACGTACCATGGAATCTTGGGGTATTACATAAATGACATCAATAATCATAGAAAACTAATTACACATTATCTGTAAAATATCAAGTAGATCCCCCAAACAGTGTATAAACCAAATTAAATCACAACACCCCTTCCATATTTCATCATATGTTAATTTATCAATCATTATTTGTGATAATATTATTAAACCACTTTATCAAAGAATATATACAATGTAAATCCCACACTTTCACAAAAAAATTATTATCTTGAATCCCATACATCAAAGGTAAGATTTTAATTTCTTGAAAATAATTACTGATGAATAGATGCATATTTTGAATCACTTATCCTATAAGAAACCCATGAACCCTATGGATATCATCCCACCTTTGATAATATATTTATAATAAATAAGGATATTCATAATCCAAGGTAGACAAGTCCATTATATCTTGGAAAGAGAAAACAATAGAGAACATGAACTAATGGTAAGGAAAGAAATTCACCTCAAATCATCAATGAATAGATCTCTAAAGGCCCTAGGATATATCCGAGAAAAGGGGATAAATACCCATTGAAATATCTCATATGGTATCCTCATTTTTTAAAGATAGATAGTGAAATAAGATACAATTTTGAGAATTTATAAATTTATATTGGATAAATGAAATATATGACCATAGTGCAATACAGTTGGCCCTCCCCAATAAATCAGGTTCTATAAAATCAATAACGATGAATAAATAACCAAACTACAACGGGTCTCAGTCAAAACCACCTTCATAAATCAATGAATAGATCCCCCAATTAATCCCTTTGAATTCCTAATAAAACCACCAATCCAATATGCTTGTGGGATGGTTGTATACCACAACTTTGTGGTCTCCCAAAAAATACATAAATGGAACCCTACCCCAGAGCGCCACTGTGAAATCTGAAGTAGCCTGCCACAACTACCCATAAATCAATATCCACTAAACAAGATACTTACAGATCCATATGAAAACCTAATAAACATGTCATATACACCTCTAAAATAGAATACCTTCCAAAACTATCCACTTATGATAATAACTCAAAGAGAATTCAATTCCCCATAATCCATATAATATGGTATAAATTACACCACAAACCAAGAAACTAAAATATATCTCTTCTATTATACCTAGAATTACACTTCTATCAGTAACCCCACAAATATATTCTTCCATTGTTCTCATCCAAGCACACAAAAATTCAATGGAATGGTTCAATAATACATTCCCTTTCATCAGATAATTATAAAAAATATCTCACCCTCATGAATTAAACAAAACCTTGAGAGTGAAAGGAGAATGGTGTGAAATGAACACCCCAATAGATACCTCTTATGTTTATCTCTATATTGAGTTCACAACCAACAAATTTGAGGTACAAGTTATACACACACACACCCACTACTTAAACAAAAATCTAATTAATTAAAATATTGTATAAATATCATCCAAAAATAATCAAACATATAAATATTTGGGGTACTAATCATGAATATATGACACACTAAACCAAGTATACTCCTCCATTAAACTATTCTATCATACCACGTGAAAAAAAGAAATAACAAAACTATGAAAAACCTTCTCCTACTAGACCTCAATGTCAACTGGATTCTCCTTGATCTTCTCTCTATCTTCAAATCCCAAGTCATGATAATCAATGACATGGAAATATTAAAAAAAACATTAGAAGAGTTTTTAAGCACTAAATGAATCATGGATCTAGTTAATCTATCTGGGAAGTGATTTATGATACATAAAAACTCATGTTTAAAAAACGCCTTTAGAGGCCCATCAAATCCAGCAGAAAGATTACTCCCTTGATTGAATCATCACTACCCATGATAGGGAGATATGTTTAACAACACATAATATCCAATGTAAAACTAAAGAGGCATAAAAATATGATTGGAATAAGACATATTATATTCATAATATTTCTTCCACCACCCATGAATCACATTAACTTTCTATATTATGATTTTCACCAATTACGGTTTGATAATAACCAGCTCTCCAATCATAGTATTGAATAAAAGAGATCATCATGTTCAGCCTTAAAATGCTTCAAATGGTGTATTAATAATGCTTGAGTGGTAAATATTATCATAAGAAAACAATACTAAGGGTAATGTACTCACCCAAGAAACATTAAAATACAGCATTATTTATGTAATATATCCTCTAAATTTTGGATAGTCCTCTCTTCCTAACAATCCATAAGTAGATGAAATATAGTGATAAAGAATAGTGAGGATCCAAAATCACATCAGAGACCTCTAAAAACAATATAGGTAAAATATTAATCCTTATAAAAGGTGGTTATCTTCAAAACCCCTGGAGGCTTGACAACCCCCTCTAGGAACTTCCTCAACAAAAAATCTTCTATTCTCAACTCATTGATCTCTGAGAATTAAGATGACTTGTTAAATGATTAACAATAAAACAGATAGAATCAAATCCTACCTAACATTTAGGAAATCCAATGCTTAATTCCATATAGATGTCCTCCCACATTCATTAGGGAATGAGGGGGGGGGGAAATAACTCACTATGAACATGGTTCTTGAAATTCATCCTCTAGAAAACCAAACATTGAGACATGAACTCAAAAACTAATCACTTTATCCAAAACTAAGAAAAAAATGTACAAGGAAATGTACACCTTACCAACACTAGGATATAAAACCATTGGTGATGTTTGTAACTCATTGGGGAAAACCTCATGCATCATCAGAACAAAAAAAAACAACTCATCAAATAACACATGTTATTGTATATCCTTATATCTTCACTTGGGAGAATATCCAAAAACAAGTTGATCTCCACAAACCACCACCTTGGAATCCCTAAATTAGGATTCATCAAATCGTTGTTCCAGAAGTGACTATATTATCATCTATTAAATATAACCCCAACCACCAACTAACACCATATCAAGTAGCATTATGGGGGGATCCGCCATCACTCTCCAAACATCACGAGACTCACGCAAAAAAACTGCACTTGTATTTATTCTTAAAGAAATGTAAATAAAATTTTATTTACCTTATGAATATGAAATATCATATTCATAATAATGTAATAATTTAATCCCCCATCGCTATCACAATTTTGAATCAATTTTGAAAAATATATACCTCACACTTTTATGATTTTTGAAGACCCAAAAGCACTTTCTAATGAGGTAATACCACAACAAAATCAAATAAATTATAATTTCCACAAAATAAAGTCCATGGTTAGTGTACATTCATGAGATCAATACTATTGAGAACCATATGAGATAACTTTGCACTGTTATTACAAAATGAAACTCAAAACCAATACACGAAGTGTTGAAATAAAAGTCGAATAGAATATCCTCCTATGGAAAATAAATAATATGGGAATCTAATATATTATCCTTAAAATAATAAAAAACATTTGAAACTTTTATCATTTGGTTTAAAAAATATATTATTTATTTTCCATGGTATGACATAGATGATGAACAGGATCATCACACTTGAGGATCTTCCACAGTCGACTACTCAATATTTCTTGTTCAATTTTTATATATTATTTCTAAAATTTTCTGATAACCAATATAAATGTATGTAGAATAATATTAGTGAAAAAGAACATAGTCCTCGGTTTTTTTGTATCATGTTACTTAATTATTCATTATTTTCATTGAAATTCTATTTGATAGTCCATCCCACCATATACAGAATATTATCCTCTACTAAAAATGTGGGGATTAGCATGCCATGGAGACAAATTTGGCCCAACAAACCTCACCACTTTTAATGATCAAGAACAATGGACATGCCTTAATTGAGATCATGACATTTTCAATACCCAACTATATCATATTCCATCTCATTCCCTGAAAATAGTCAACAATACATTATAATGTTAATTTTTGGGAAAATTGAGGTAATAGTGAATTGGTGGAGAATATAAATGTGATTGAGAGACATGCTAAAGAGTGGCATATGACCACAACACCAAAACTAAACACACCCCTCCCTCATATCATAAACATAAAGTAAACATGAATAATTGAAAATACATAATTTTAGAACTCTATCATTACCTCCCCTAAGGCCAAGCCATGTTTCAATCACTCTACACTATAAGTGTAAGAGGTTACTCTATGGTAATGGAAAGAGAAATATACAAATGAAATAATTAGAGAGAGATAAATAAAAAATCTAATGAAATTATTTAATGTTACAAAGTAATATGTTGGGGAAATAAAATTTTGTGGAAAAATAATTGAAAAAATGTGACTCCCGAGCCCCATCCCAATGATCAAACCCCCTCAATTTATAGAAACTGATGTTTCCGCCTTTGATTTTGTAGAGGTATATATTCAGATCATGCATCATGGGAAAAATTACTTCTTCAATTTTAATGATTTTTTGAGATCTCTAAATATTTATGATTTTTTTTCAAAATCCGTCTTCCATCGTATCACTAGAACATGAGATATTAAACCCCTAGAGTTTTAAAGTCTACCTACATGTTGTGCACATGACATCACATAGAGAGTGTGTTTTTTCATCATTGTGCATATTGAACATTTAATAGTCCACATTTAACTCCACATCCTAAACATACTTATACATAGATCCATTCAAAATAATCACACGCTCCCTATGGAATCAAAATAATTCATGGAATTTATATACACCAAACATGGAATTATTGAAACATCATTGCATACCTTCTCTTTTATTCATATATTAAAATTATCCTCTATACATTATGTAATCATTCAGATAAAATATGAGTTTATATTTCACTCAATAAGTTAATGTATTAATCAATTTATGACATTTCATGCTATCGATGTTATTCCAAACATTAATACCATAGAGTCTTGACATTCCCGAAAGTGTGCATTTCATCTTCAACATTAAAACCATATATATATATACTGTGGATTTTTTCATTATGAATAAATCCAATATATGTGAACATAATCTGGAGTTTAGTGGTTATAAGTGAAGAGCATTCCTTATAACCTTCATCAAGGCATGCAGTTCGATTTTATTATACGGTTTCACTAGACTAGGAATGTTCATTCACTAGGGACATTCATCCAGTAGTTGTTGTGAATCCTCCTTCGACATTATAACTATTGAATCTGGGATGAATGAGAAACCACTAATTTTATATTCACCTTCAATGGGATTTTTTTGGCATCTTCATGCAATATTTATTTTTATCAATTTGAGAACACTCATATAAACTCATAATCCATAGCTTCGCATGTATTTATCTTTAAATTAATTTTTTCTTCATCTTTTATAGAGATTCTCATCTTTGATGATGGAGTCTTGACTTCCCTAGTTTAATATTAGCATCACTATGGTCATGTTCTTAGTGAATACACTTGTAATTGAATTCATGGTCAAATCATGAACTGTGAAGTGGTGTGCTTGTAGGAGAATAGTCAAAGGAATGGATACATGCCATGTGGTTGAAGGTCATTCCCAATTCACTCATGATGGTAGGAGAAAATATGAATTCTCGTGTTCATAGAATCGATGTTAAAAGGTGCATGGTCATACTAATCACAAATACAGGCATAAATATTCATTAACATGGTTCCAGTACACATGGTCATAGGTGAATAGTCTCATCATGAGTATACTTAATCTTTATTTCTTCCCTATTCAAATTTTTTATAAATTATTAAGATCTAAATTTCACTTCAAAATAACAATCAAGTTGAAAATGGAGGAATTCTTTGATATTTAAGAAAGGGTGAACTCCCTTCGCTATATTGAATGATTTTTTTATTCATACCTGTATCTTTATAGCATAATTTTCATCCCATAATAGTTAAATAAAATAATATACAACATGTCACAAAATGGTCCACTTGGTTTTTCTTCAATGTAGTTTAATTATACATCCCCATATATAAGATGAAACATATTCATTCAAAACAAATTTAGAAAATGGTGTAATTGTATTTTTGGAATGAGATGTGGCTTCTAAACAAGTTTTTTCAGGGGAACTAGAGGCTTAATTAAATCATTATTTATATGTGATGACTATAAAATAGAGGTAAATGTAAAAACTTTGGTTGTTCAAACTGATGACTTAGTCATTATTAACACATTTCATGAAATCTTACACCTTTAAATAAGAAGAATAAATAAGTTCTAAATTTAATATATTTTATCATGAAACTCAAGAAAAAGATAAATATATAGAATTTGTAAAAAATGATTTAAAACATATTATTTAGGGGGAAAAAATTCTTTGTAGTCAACAGTAGTTCACACTGAGTTGCACATATGAGAAAACACCAAAAAATAATCACATAGAAAATCAAGATTTATTATTCCATTTCATTAATCATTTAAAATATTTAGATATTTAAATTAATCATTTATATCAAAAACATCAAGATATTATTTAATTTTAAAATATTATTAGTGAATTTAAAAATATTATAACATAAAAACACCCCAAAATCTAAAACATAAAATAAAAACATGAAAATACTAGACAAGTTGGTACCACTCCCCCACAGATAGAGTATTACTACCAAGATTAGGATTTTAGAAATTATTGTAGAAACTTTTCAAGTATAATTTAATTGTGGATAAAACAAAATATAGCAAATGGATAAATAATTCATGGTTTATTAGGAATATAATATCCAAGAGTTAGTCTCTTAATTTTACCTCATTAGAAATCTACATAAATAGATTTTTAAAAGGAATATGAGAGTATAATTATATTTGAAAAAAATTAATCATGTTAAATTAATTTGAAAATATCTCCTATTTAATATATGAAGAATTTTCCATTGTTATCTCATGAAAATTCACTTTTACATCCTCATGTACACCCTACAATAAATATTCAATTTGATTGGTGGGATCCATGTTTTCCGCATTAGGTGCATTTTCTGGTTCCCTAACATCTTCCTGGGATGTCCAAGTATTATCTAGTTCATAAAAAGATAAAAATAGGAAATTAACACTTATGAAATTGAAGTAAAATTAACAGAAATTAATTTTAAGTGAATATTTAATCCCCGAGTTTGGTAGACTTGATGTTCTTCTTCATTACTCACTCTATATTAGAGTAGGTTTTTCATGGATATAAGTATGTATCAATCTCTTCCATCATTTACTCAAATTCTTCCACAAGGTTAGTTTCATCTGCAATAGAAAAACAGGGAAGATGGGTGTTGGTTCATGATATATAGTTATATTGGGGGATATTTTAATGCATATATTTTTTCTCAAAATTAATCAAAATATTTGGGATCCCCCATAAGTACCCCCAATAAAAAATTCTTCATCCCACTCCTCTAGAACATTACTTGAGGCCTCAATATGGATCATGAGATGGTTGGGTTGTGGATGGTCTTCATTCATTTCTTCAAAAACTCAATCATCTTCAAAAAAATTGGGAGGAAATATGGGGCACTTTAGTGTCTTATCCATAACTTAATAGAACTGTGGGAATATCCCTTGGAAAAAAGTTAATTACATGATAAAATATTTTATAATTTGGTACTCTATATCCTATTTAAGGTACTGTATGAACTCCATAAAATTCCCATCATTAAAAAATCATCTTCGAGCTTCCCTCATATATGTAGACAATAATTCAATAGTATATTCCATGGGTGTGGGTGACCAATTTTTTTTATAATTTTAAATTTATTTTGATGAAACAAATTATTTATAAATGGTGAATAAAAATAGTAACTAAATGAACTACTAGGTTCCATAACCATAATTGCCCCACCGTTGGTGGTGGGGTGGTAAAGGCTTGGGGGTGAGGGGCAGGTCGCGGGGTCAAGTTCCCGGGGTTGTGATTTCCATGTAATTTGCCAATAAGCATGTACCCCAGTGGTACATGATCCTACTTGGAATCCAAAAGACCCAGGATCAAATCCAGGCAGGGGAAATTTTCCCAGGTACTGTAGCAGTACTCTAGCAGGTACTGTTGCAGCGGTGACACTGTAGCAGCGACATCACTATTGCGGTGGAGGGACTGTAGCAGATACTGTAGTGGTGGTGGTACTATAGCAGGTACTGTAGCAGCGCATGTACTATAGAAGTACTGTTCACTGAGGGGTCCTTTGGGCCATTCAAATGGGCTTTCATGCCTTGTATTAAGGCCACCTGGCCTTGGGCTTCGGGCTATGTAATGGGTCTCCCTCTACCCAGTCTAAAGAGGTCTTTACTTTCAAATAATAAATTGAGGCTTCGGCCCCGACCTTTAAAAAAAAAGTTTCCACAACCATAATTCCATGTTTGGACTAAACATATTGTTGGGTATGAAAAATATATTATTTATTTGTTCCTAGTGAAGAACAGTGGATGACTATGGTCATCTCACTTGATGATATTTCGTAGTATATTACTCACTTTTTCTAATTCAATTTTTTTTTATAATATATGAAAATATTAAAACATGGTAGGTTTGATTTCAAAATGAGATACTAAAAATAAAAATGCAATGAAAATTTAAGTATGATGTAAGTATTGATAGCGGAATTTTTCATATGGTTGGTAGATTGGGATCCATCATTATTAAGTATTTGTATATAAATTATACATTATAGTCCATCCCACCATACATGGAATGTTACCCTCTACATTGAATGTGGGTTTTAACATTCCTAGGAAACCTCATCAGCACACCAAACCACACCTTATCCAATGATCAATTATGATGCACACATGTTAACTCAGAGCATGACAACTTCAAGAACCAACTCCAACATATGTAATTTCATCCCTCAAACATGCTAAAATCCACTATATGGACAGAATTTGTTAGAGAAGTGAGGGAATAGTGAATTAGTAGAGAATTGAAATGAGTTAAAGTCATTCTTATGAGTAGTGTATATTCATCTCACTAACCCACAAGCCTCCCCTTTCCCTTAATACAAATAGAAAACAAACAAAAATAATTCAAATGAGTGAATTCAGAAACACTAAGATAATATCTCCTAAGGAAAGGTTCATTCCAATCACTCGTCATTATGAGTGGAATAGGTCCTGGTAAAGAAATTTAGAGAGAGATAGTAATAAATAATTTAATAAGAGAGATAAATAAAAAAATAATTAAAATTATGTAAACTATAAATATTATATGACAGAGAAATAAGATATTGAGGAAAGTAAATCTAAAACATAGAACTATATATCCCTTTATATGAGTGAAAATCCTAAATTTATGGGAGCCAATGTTTCTTATTTTGATTCCCAAGAGTTTTTCTATTAAGATTATTCTTTATGGTAAAATGTTCTTAATTATATTCATAATATTTTGGGAGATATTTAAATCAATTGGCTCACGGGTTTAAAAACCCTCCTCAACCAAGGCATGGGATCATAAAATACCTTCTCCCATTAGTGTTCAATGATATCATAGATGAATTTTTAGAGACGTATAATATGTATATATTTCTCTTCATCATGGTAATAATTATCCATTAAAAGATCCCCATGGTCTTACACATCATAAATATCCTTATGCATGGCACCATTTAAATTCATCTTGTTCTCCCTATGATGTGAAAATTATGAATGGAATTATTTTGAATGATACATAACCTCATTTTAGAGTCATTTCATAACTAAAATTTTCTAAATTCTTGATAGGTACAATGCATACATTATTTCTTGGTTCAGGTGAAATGTGTGTGTACATTTCACTCAAAAAGTTAATTTATTAATGGATGTATGACATGTCCTGAAATATCCCTTTTTTCCTAATAAATAAAAAGTAGAATTGAAATACCTAAAAGTTTTCCTTTAATCTATATCATTAACATAATATATATATATATATATATTATGTGAATTAATTTATATTATGAATATGTCACCCATGTGTGGACAAATGATTGAGTTTAGTGGGTATAAGTGAAGAGATTGACTCATAACTAGGATCAAGAAATGTGGGTCGACTGAATTCTATGAATATTAAAATCGTACACCATACTAGGAATAAAAATTCATTGGGAACATGAATCCAACAATTTATGTGTATCCTCTTTTGATGCTCCAACCGGTGAATGGGAGATGACTGAGGTAACATTAATTTTATCTTCACCTACACAGGGAATAAATTTCCACATCTTCATTTGGAAATTGACTTTTACCATTTTGGGTATACTCAGATAAACTCAAAATCAAAATATTCACATGTATTCATCCTCCATCACTGAATTCTAAGCCCTGAGCATCAAACTATAGAGATTTGGTTGGGCTTCTGGACTTCATCAAAAATTTTAACATCATTCGAAAGATAAAATGCCATATTATTTTTCATAATAAGTAGTTTTCAATGAACAATTACCTCCCATGCTCCAAAACAACATCGTTATAATCATTATTGGGATATAACATCATTTTGGATTCTATTATTATTCTATTATATGACCAGAGTTCAATTTCCCCAGTTTTTATTTGATTTTTTTCTTCATTTCTAATGGGGATTCTCCTCATCGATGTTCGAATATTGACATCCTTGGTTCAACATCAGGATCAACATGGAAGTGTACATACCATGGAATATTTTATTTGAATTAATTTTTAAATAATGAACTGTGATGTGATTCATTTATGTGATCAGATTCGGAGGCACAGACACTTGCATCACTTTCGAAGGGCACATTCGTAACACTCACTGAGGAAGAAGAACAGAAGAATTACCATGTCCTAACACTCATGGACATAGGAGAATAGTCTTATAACTCATATTCATAGATTTATGAATTAATTACTATAGTCAAAACTTGAACAGTCATAGGACCATGGTTATAAAACTCATTATCACTGGTTCATATTCTCAAGAAAATTTCCACCCTCAGTTTATACAATGAAAATTACCAATTTATTCATGCATGATATGTTTAAATATTTATAGGAATAAATATTCTCATTAAAACATAAAAATTAATTATGAATGTAAAATCCATGATTTCATAAAAGTTACAATTAAATTGTTTATTATTATAAGTAAAAAATGGTAAGAAATGAATATGATTTTTATTATTAATGGGATTATTTTAAAATAAAGCATAAAAAATTTAAAAATAAATTGTTCTTTATAAAACAACCTAGATCTAATTAGCCTACATCAATGTTCATTTCTTAATTATCAGGTCCCTTATTCAAGTTATAGTTTGAGAGAATTTAGGTATGAATCTTTTAAAATATCATATAAAACCAATAAAACCTCTTTCACACCATTCATGGGGGAAACTCATTATACAACCAGCTCAGTCAACAAATGATCCTTAGAAAATTTATGTGGATACATGACTATTCATAAGAAACTAATATCATGGGACTATAACATACACTTCAATAACTTACCAAATAGATGATGATGCCGATGAATTCCCAAAACAACTAATTTATGCTCAACATTATCCTCTTATAAATCCGAATAAATCATGATTTGTTCAATTAAAAATATCATGTACCAATATAACAACTCATGGAATAATGAATTTTTCAATCCTATAGTCATGTTGGATAGTTCCTGACATTAAAATTCATAAAAAGTTACATTAAATTTCCATGAAAGCATATGAATTTATTAATATAGATATTCATATCCTTCAGATGTATCTAATGATATCATGATCATAATTCATTCGTTGATGATAAACAAGATCCTTTATTTGACCAAATAAATCACTAATCAGTAGAAGAGGTTAGAAATTCAATATTTTCTCCTGATTCAATTTATGATAATCAATACCTAAACACTAACTTCTATTCACCTTCATCACAAATAGAACCAGTGAACCATAATGTGAAAAATTGGTTTGAATAAAACATCATTAGATAAGATAATAAATCTGAATATAGGGATCCATAAACATTTAAGGATTCAAATTATTTGGGGACATTGATATTTGAGTGACACCAAAGTGAAATTCTATCCCAGAATCGATATCACATCTAGGGGTAGCGTCACAACATCTTTAGGATATACATCAAGATACTCTAATAAAACCTTGGAAAACACCACTGGTTGATCCTCCATTGAAGTCAACATCAACAATACCATTAATGAAGAAAAATATCCAGTATTCCTCCATCCAATATGAATTTCAAACTCACCAACAACCAATATTCTCCCCATCAAATTCATAGAATATAACACTCATCCCAATGAAATCAAAATTGATTACACCCAATATAGATAGTCTACTAAAAGAATGATATCATATGCCTATATCTTAAAAAATAATAAATCTCCCAAAAAGGGTTATTTATTTGTCATCACATCACAATCTCTACACACATCATACAAGTTACCTCAGCCTGTAACTGGTGTATTCAACCCCATTAAAACATGAATCCTCTCCACCTAATGTCTTAAAACATGGAATATGGAGCATATAATAAAGGATTTCTTAGGTAATGAATCAAACAATTTATCATAATAGTTATAATATAATAAGATAATACCTCACATGATGTTTGTTCTATTAAGAGTTTGAAACTCTAAGGCATGAATATATCCACTTTTATCTATAATAACTCTCTTTATGTAATGTTGACATATTCTATGGACACACTTTACCCAATATCTATAATTAATTAGAACACCATAAGGTTTTCAATTTCCCTCCAAATCCCCTCTTTACAAATAGATATTTTGATAACCCAACTATTACTACTACCTCAAAGGATTTTGATGCAATGGATAATCTAGAAGAGGGCATCTAGCTATAGTATGACTACTATGGAAAGTCACACACTCAAGCTTCTGATATCCATGACCTCTGTATGAAAAAACCCATGCTTCATCTTATTGAATGGTCAATAAAACTACCATATCCCATGAAATGGGATGAAAGAAACAAAAAATGAATCTAATCATCCCGAGAGATTATTTTAGGTGGAAATTAAGTACTCATAGCTAGATATCTAATCCATGGAGTTTCTTAATGACTCTCATCCCAAGACAATATGGTTCTTGGTAAAAAAATATTTATGACCTTATCCTTCCCTAACACATCAAGATATATCAACAATGTGAACAAGGTTATTTAGAGTTGAATTTATCGATGAAAATATTCCTTGATATTGTTTTCCCTTAACTCCTGATCCAAAATAATGTAAAAAGAATAAATAAATACATTCCTATACGTAATAATATACTCTTGTGTAGTATAACTCCTATAGTGGTGAGTATCAGTCTCTTACTAATAAGTTACCCTCAAAATCGACTAAAAAAAGACATTCTAAAGATGATCTCAAAACATCTCTCAGGAAACAACCAACTCCCTATGTTCTCTGAGTAAAAAATGATCCATTTTAAAGTACCCACATGTAGTATACTAACATCTAAAAGAACTCAGTGTTCATTTTTATAAATAATAAAATTTAATGAAGTCACTACCAACATCAAATAAAATTTGATATCTTAATATGAAATGGACCATTCATACTTCTATAGAATATGGCACTAAAACACTCAATGATTCTTCCAAAAAGTTTCATCATCATTTATCTCAAATCTATAGTGATCGGTTGGCCCAAATGTTGGACAACAAAAAAAAATGAACCTAATGGGGATGTAAACCAGGATATATAACTACAAAAGAGTAAATTTTATGGTCTCCCTTAATCAAGAATATGAAATAATTAAGATTAATTAATTTATGTTTAGCATAATGACCATTCTAAACATAATTCAAATACAGGCTCAGATAGTCATTATGTGTGATCTACAGTATTTTCTCTACTTTATAAGACATGTAACCCAACACAACATGTTTAGTAATCTTATTTTTATTTCATCGTATACATAAGGGACCTAAAATCCATTGTCTTAGCTGGTCTCCATTTATAATTTCATATTCTAGGATAAACTAATATTTTTTCCTTCTATCCTATGATACCCACAAAGGTATTTATATCCCAAAACTCCATACTGTATCTTAACCAATTGGATTTGATACAACTCTATCATGACTGCCCCTACTTCAGTAGTACCCCTCCTTGGTCGGTAGTGAAAATAGGGATAACCCCAAATTCCTACATCTAACAGGCCATGTGTTTTCAACTAGCCCTAAAGGTATAAATTACATAAAAATGATAGGAATTTACATAATTTTATGATAATATATATAAGATAATATCCACAAATCAACACTATAGTATAAATAATAGAGAAATCATCTCAACTCATGAATGTAATTTCGAAAAACTAGAAGCAATTGAAACTACAAAGAAAAAATACTATGTTGTGGCCATGAACTCCAACAGCTCCTAAAAAACTTCACGATCTAGTAATTCCCATCTCAATAACCAAACATATCCAAAATACCAAAAAAGTAGTCTATTTTTATATATTTTTATATGATGAACATATAGGTATACACGATAATATCAAACAAGACTCCTCTTATGAAAATATCTAAGAAACATTCTAACTATCAATTAATAAATAGAGTAAACAAATTCGTTACCCCATAATGTAAAGCATTTTATCATTATCACTAAATGTCACTCCCTATATAACACATAAATGTAATGAATTCTACAACAAAAACATATACATTATAACATGAACTCACATCCACATTCCCATTGTTTTGTCTCTCTCATACCCCTATGAAAAACATCTTATTCTTACACAAATTCAATAATTCAACATACTCATTGAGGAAACAACATCACAACCATATTATCATCTAATCCATAATCTCAAACACACATTATCCCACCACATCCACAACCATGAAATGCATCAATAATCCATTACATACCATGTATCATGTGTTATAAATCAAGTCACCATATACCATTCATATATGCATTTAGAAATCATAGTCACCACAGTTGGGATATGTTTATGTACTATAACCAAAATCATCAACGAACTATGTACGCAAGTATAGTAAAACTAAGAGTCATTATGGCCAGTGCAACCATATACCCAATACCATAAGCTTTCAAAGTATAGATTTTCTGACACATCATGTAATATCAAAAGAAGAGGCGTGGGAGGAAGTGGAAATCTATTTATTCATTCACCAACAAGGATATTGGGGAGAATACCTAGATCCCAAAAAAATTGACTATCATTTTTTCACCCAACTTAGGAAGTATAGTATAAAAAAATAAAACATAAAGAATATATCATACACAACCAATATATAATAAACATATCATTATGATAAAACTTGTATTACCATCCCATGTGACAACATTGATTCCATTTTTTATGTTTAAGGAACATTATATCCTATGAGAAAACAAGAATTAACACCTATAATGAACCAATTAATTTTGAAACTTATCAAATTACTAATCATTTATTTACCCCATCATGAATTTTTATTTAATCATTCCATATAATCCAAGATAGAATTAATTTTATAATTCATCAATTATTCATATATTTCAATTAAAATATATATCAATAATAATATGAGTACCAAATCCCACTAATTCCCTTATAATTATTTTTCCATTCCATAATTATGGTATTCAAGTACTTTCCATGGAATAATATAAGGAATATGTTCTCATAGTGCATGTGATAATTGTAGTTGGTGGTAAGAAATCAAAAAAAATCAAATGTCATTAAAATTTACCACCAAGAAGGATAAAATAAGGAAACTACCTATAACTATATGAATACCAACCAACCAATCAACTTTCCCCACTCAAGCATCTAGAAACAGTAAATACCAACTCTCAAATTATACCAACTATTATAACACTTCCTATATCAAACCACTACTTAAACCAAGGAAACCTACCTTTAACTCACCTAATATATAATACATAATAGATATTGAAAAATAAAACAATAGGGGATCTACCATCCTATGTGATATGCATGGAAACATAAAAAAATCATTACAAAAAATTCTCGGGGAAGAAAAGGTCATAATTTCAATCATCCATTCTTAGAAAGAAGGAAATTATTTCCAAGAGACCACCTTTTTCCATTAAAATATTTTATTCATAGATTTTTATGTGGAAATTTCTTTAAAAAATATTAATATATTATCTAATAATCCTTATAAATAAAACTCATATAGGCTTTAAGAATGAGTCTAATGTTTAGATGTTTTCGTGGATGAACGATAATGAAATTCACATGGCTCAATTTTCATTCACATTATCTAAAAATATATATACTATTTCACAAATTCAAACATATAATTCATTCTATGATATAATAATAATCATATTCAATGAATTTCAAACTATCTAGTATATATAAAGAGGCACCCCCAAACATGGAATAAACCCCATTTAATCACATCACCAAATTCTCATTCCATCCTTTTTTAATTTCCAATCCATTATGATCGTTTTGATAATTCATAAACATACTAAAATAAGTTAGTTAATTTCATTTCCACAAATTCACATAATAAAATAATGTTCAAATATCCCCTATATTGAATGGAACCTTTTAAAATTCCATAAATAACAATGCAATAATATACATTGATCATCAATCACTTATACCATAAAGAAACCATGATCCCTAAAGATATCATCAAAATAATCATAATATATAATCCATCAACATGGAATATTATAAACTAAAATTAATCAATGATATTAAATCATTGAAAAACATAATGGGGGAGAATAAGAACCAATGGGGAAGAAGTGTACTCACCTCAGATTACCCACAAATAAATATCTATAGGTTGGGGATAAATATAAATAAGGGGATCAAGAGCCTCTATAATATCTCCTATGGTCACCTATAGTTTGAATGAAGAGGGAAGGAATAATATTAAATTTATTTTTTCTCAAAATATATACATGATGGTTGATCCATAAGATCCTGGAACAATATTTAGGAACACACCATCACAGTTGTTATTTTCAATAAAAACAAGGAATAAATTGAGTGGCCACACTAAATTTTGTCTATATAAAACCCTACTTCAAAAATAATTCACAAATACATTCATATAACCATTATATTTAGTAGTCAAACCCCTAATCCTATATACATTAGGTAGGAATTTAACACAACCAATTCACCATGTCACAATACTATCCTAGACAACAAATCTAAGAAACCATTCCCCAAAGATACATTGAGTTTACCAAACCACCATACTACAACTACACCTAAAATAATTGATCCCCTAATCCATCCAGAAAAGGCTCTGTAGGAAAACCTAATTGTCTTTCTATATTCAAACCTAAAATAGTATATCCACCAAAATTGGTCACCCACTCTCCACATCATAGGTAATAATCCATTCCATAATGGTCATTGGATCAAGATTATACCTTGACACTACCTAGACCACCCCGCTACAATGTCACTCAACAATGTTCATTTCCTGATGATGCACCCTACTCATATATTCATCACCGTCGAAACATCTAATTTCCCAAAAAATTAATGGATGCTCTTGGGATGAACTAGTCCCTTATAGTTTCATAGGCTAAATATTCAACCAAGAGGATGGTATACAGTGCGTGATCAATAATTTATAAAATAGATATTATAGTAAGGTGATAATGATCATAGTATCTACATTGAGAAATACAATGATAAATGTATGTATGTTATTATTATGGGATGACATAATTTTTAAAGGATTGGACAAAGCACAATGTAAGATATTTTTAAGAATTATGATGTGCTGGTTTGAAATGTCCATGACAGAAGAGTTAATTATTTTACATGAATTATTAGTGATAAAAGTAAGGGAATGTATATTTATCATTCAATATAAAATGGATAATTCTAAAGAGTTTTGGAATAGAATATTTGAGGATGATGAAAATACAAGTAAATACTCAGGTGTTCTTTTCAAAAGACGATTAAGGAAATAAATTCATGGTAATATGAGAGAGGTAGATCATCAAAATCCTATTATACACAATGGAAATATAACCAGAAATTCTGTTTGAATATTTAAAAGATAAAAAATACCAATTACAACCTAAATAAATCATCATTATAGTAATAAATTTGATTATCTATTATATCAATAACATAATGGATTATAGACTATTCTATCACAAAACACTGTAGTTAGAGTTCTATTGATACACCAATGTGGATTCCGAAGGATTAGTGGATGATCCCAAGTCAACATCAGGATGGGTATTCTCTCAAGGAAGATTTTTCACTTCATGATTGAAAATTAAACAAGAATTATTTTCCCTAATCCCTACAAACTCTATTTTTATTTTTTATAATCAATCATATACAGAATTGTTTGGATGATCCCACAACATAATGATGTTAGAGTTGATGTAAAATCACCCATTATAGTCATGTATCAGAAATTGAGTTTTATTATGCTCATAAAAAATAATTTCCATAAGTAATGATTATAAAACATTAATATATTTTACTATTTTATCAAGGATAATTTTTAGAAAGAGTAGGAGAAGTTGAATTATGTTTCAAAACAAGATCAGGTTCTTAATACCATGATAATGGCACTACCCAAATCTAATTTCTAGATACATATACTTTTTAAAATGTCTAACCATATCCATGTAAGTATATGTTTTGGATAAGGATCTATTTCCCTCAAATGGAATTCACTAATTACTATAATGTATAGTTTCTCTCATGAATTAATTATCTAGAATGATAACCATCTACTATGAACTTTTGGAGAATTGATCTTTGGGTTCACTGATAATGGGGGAGATATTTTTCCAGAGTTTTAGGGAAGAATCTTATAGGGTTAGAGTTGAATATGGTTGGGATTAGTAACTTCTTTTAACAATGGGTGGGGGATATTTAATGCAAATATTTCGGAAAGGGAGGATTAAACGAATATTTATTCAAGTGGAAGAATATTTGTAGAGGATTATTGAAGAGAATCAAGATCATTAAAATAGTTTCATGAGGGCCTTTCTATTTATCTATTGTTTCTCATATAGATATTTACTCATGGGTGAATAGAGATTATTATATATAATATTTGATACACTATTTTAAATCTAATTATTTCATACTATATTATTTCTCAATTATTATGAGTTAGGATAAAGATTTGTTAAATCAATCTTGAAGGATTTCTCAAAAAACATATATAGCAGCGTGTTAGAAAAAATTCCCCTATATTATTTTTTGGTTTTTTATATTCAAGGGGTAATTGATGTAATTTATAATGTATCTTATAAATTTATGGAAAAGGCTGAAAAGATCTATATATGTTCAATTTTTAAGATAGGAATCACATCATGACATCATACGTCACACAACAACTTGGATGTGTCAGAATATCCTGTTAAAAAGATTAGCATAATGGGGAGTGGTTTAGACTCTAAAGTGGACCCTTAAAAAGTTTTTCTTAAATATTTTGAAATTTTTTAAACAGTCATGCTATAGAATTTTTTGTCATGTTTTGATTGGAGTTTCAAGAGAAATAATAAAGTCTTTACATATGGTTTTTTCATTTGTAATATATTTTGAAACTTTGGAATATAATAAGTAGAAAATTTTTCATTAGGATATGTATGAGTACCCGAACAATAAAAAATCATTTTTGCATGAATTCACACCATGATAAGGAATTTAATTCTCATAAGGATCATATATAAAAAATGGAACACAACGCCTATAAAAATTTCCCATCAATCAGAATAGTATCCTCATCATGAATATTATTATATGGATTGTGATGGGTATTCCTATTTGAACATGTTCATGCTATAAATGAAGATCACTATAGAAATATATTGTATAAAAGTGTTAATATTCCTATACTACTAATGAGCATAATTATATTATCCAAATATTAATGATATATCTCTCTTTAAATAAATTTTATTTCTTTAATAAATTTCTTTACACGCAATATTGTGCTTAAATAAACTATTATATATTATTATTTAATCTAATAGTTATCATCTATCCATTTAGTTGGTTGGTCTGAATATAAATAAATTAATTACAAAAATAATTTTTTTACACCTATAGAAAAAATCATTCATTGTTTATCATTTGTTTATAAAATTAAATAAAATCATCTAAAAGCAAATAAGGGGTGTTTTTATGAAATAAAATTTGTATGTGAACTACATATTTTTATTGTAATAAATTAAATTAATCAGTATTTGTGAATAATTTTATTTTATATCATAGATAATTTATAAAATAAATTATTTTAACATTCAGTTGATAGTTTTCAATAGGAATGGATTAAATGTAAACTCAGTTTTTTATTAAATAGTATTCTTCTTAAAATGGTTTAGTTTCATTTTGTGAAATTATTTTGATATGAAATTTTGTAACTTATAGAAATTGAATGTTTTAAAATAGATCCCGTATTTAGAATTATTCTAATTAAAATTATTCAATAAGTTTAACTTATTCTTTGTTCATTATGAATTGTAATTTCGGTAAAAAAAATCAATTACCGTATTAAGAGTTAAAATGAGTTAAAAGGGTTATAACCAAAATAATAAGTGTAAAACAGACCTAAAAACTAATTAAATAAAATTGAATTATCATATTTTTACCTTACCACATATCATATTTTAATTTGAGTCATTTTGGATTCATTTTTCTTTAGTAAGACATTAATATTTTTTAATATTTTAAATAACTCAATGTTTTCCTCCCCCTTATTCATAAAAGGAAACCACCTATACCATATTATTCATACTTAATATGCCTTCTAGTTTAGAAAATACAAAGAAAAATATATTCCTAATATTTATCCTAATGATTTAGAGGTCCTAGTTTGATCAATATACCATCCTTTAAGGGATTAAGTGTTAAACTAAAGGAGGTTTCCAAATGAATATACAAATGACTCAAATGAGTGTTTTCATTTTAGTTTTTATTACACCTCTTCAAATTATATTTTAACTAAGATGGTATAATAACAAAATTACATATCATATATCTATATATTATCGTATCGATGATGCAACCTTTATTCATCTTCCTCTCTATCAAATGGGAATTGAAATAATCATTAATGTGTATATACGGACTGTTGCATCACAAGGTGATGTATTTTATTTTTCATCACCACCAATTATGGTTTGTTACTATAATGGATTATATTTTTATATTAAATATTTATAAAATAATTATAAATTTTTTAATATAAAATCTTATCAACCTTTTTACTTATCAATCCATTGGAAAATGATGAAGTCACTCCTGCATAAGTTTGGACTACCACATCCACAAAGTGAAGTAATTCATTTTTTATTTCCATTTTCATGGTCTGAAATAAGGATATATTTAATGAATATATATATGAAATCTATTATAACTTAATGATTATTAGAAAGGGGAATTATTAGTTACCATTCTTTTGTTCTATCAATTTAAACATGGAAACATCACTTATACATACGTACAGACTACCATCTCCACCAAGTGATGTTATAAGTTTTTCATCACCTCATAAAATTAATATTTATAAAAGTGTATATGATAAATAAAAATAATACTTACTTAATTATTAATATTTTGGATATGATGAAACATTAACAACCTAGAATTTTATAAATGTAATCTCCCCTCCAATTATATAATTCATTCATAATTATAAATTTAGTAATATATAAAGAAAATATACCTTGTGATGGAACTAAAAAAATATTATTATAATAATTTTAACACTAAATTTAGATAATGAACTTTTACATTGGAATTAAAAAAATTAAATGGCTTTAAAATTAAAAATAATATAACTAAAATAAGTAAATTTTGATCTTCTCGATCCAGCAGAATAAGCAAACTCATGAACAAAACTATAGAAATGAAGAAAAATATTAGTAATTAAATATTTATCGTGGAAATAAAATAATATATAACCCTGATTGAAAATTGATTTGTATGGATAATTAATGAAAAATTAGGTAATTAATGGATTTAAGAAACTCATATGACCATTTTAAATCTGGCCATTGTAATAGTAATAAGACTTTTGAAATTTAACCATTTAAATAGTAATATGACTATTTGGAATAGAAACTTCACATTCAGAATACTATACTCACTTATGTATGTTTAAAATAATATTTAGCTATATTTTAAAATGAAAAGATGACTTATTTATATCATAATATTTGTAAATAAATGCTTTAATATTGATTAAATAATTGTTTGTATTTTTGAAAACCATATATGTTTTATTTTAATTTTTGTTGAAAATATAATAATATTAAAAAAATATTACAAAAATTGGTTTATAAATTAATATTTTGATGTATGATAATTATTATATAATTTTAGGATACAATATGTAATTTTTCAATGGGTATAAAAATTGATCATAATATAAAACACATGTATATTTTCAAATAAAAAAAATTATTTTAAAATTAAAATTATCAGATTTTTAAAATTAATTTAATGAAACATAGATCATTTCTAAAATATACAAAACAAAAAATTAGGTTGAATTTGTTTTCTTTTTCTAAAATAATAGTATTTTGTGAATAGGGAATTGTGGTAAAATGCAGTATTTAATATTATATATTTAATACATGATTAATTACATAAGGGGTGATGTAATAACCCTTTAGTTTCAACTCAGAAGAACTATTTACTGAATATAGTTAAAAAATCAACACTATTGGTAGTATTAAGATAGAATATTAAACTAATTAATATAATATTAAAAAACACTCATCTTATCAACTTATAAATACCACTCCACAACTTACATTCTCCTAGAATCTTATAACACATGGATATCCACAAATTGCTACCACAATTTCATCCAAATACTTTACGCATGATAATAGAGCCAGTGGTATGACCAAAATACCAATTACAAGTACCTTATGTAGTTTTTCATGGGATAACATTCAAAAGGTATAATTCTCAAACTTCCCTATTTCAATTATTTTCATCTTCTTCCTTATCATAACCTCCCTCATCCAATATGAAATAATAACAAAATAATCATATATATTTATTTGAATTATATATTTTTAATAGAATATATACCATCAATATCTTCAATCCTTATCTTATTATAAAAAATAAACCCTTTTCCATATTATATCTGTTCACTGCCTCTAGGAATGATGTGTTTTTTTCTTTCATCACCACCTTAACAAAAGATTTAAATTCAATTATAATGGATTAAAATGAAAAAATAAATATATTATATAATTTTTCAAATTATATCATCAATATATGTCTATAATATTATATAAAATAAAGCTAGTTCATTATGGTAAGAAAAACATCCTGAATTAACTAACAGTATAACATAAAACTATTGATTGAATGATTCATCATTATGTTAGAAAATATATAAAATTTTTGGAACATTTTATTCTTTTAATGAAATAAATATTATTTCAGTTCACTTCTTTAGTTGTATTTTCATTTTATAAGAACCTCTAGAATTTTTCTTAAGTGATTCAACCATTCGACCATTAAATAAAGATCATTGTAATAGTAAATTTAACCTTATATCTCATTGAAATAGTTGTAAATGTAAAAAAAGTATATTTATTGTAAATAAAATATATAATAATTTTTTTTAAAATTAATCAATTAATTAATTAATTTTATTATTTGGGATGTTATGTGAATGGGTATAGTAATTCTAGAACATAGAGTAAGGGATCTCATTGAACCATCCTAGGTTAGTTGGGTTTCACTTTCACTACATTTACATAACATTACCTCTCTATTTTTATTATTAGTTACTCTATATTTTCCATATATATATTCTAAATATATACATATTTATATTAACCTTTTTTTGATTGTGGATATATATTTTTTAAAAATTCCCTTCTCAATTCCATTCATTATACCGACCTGATTAAAGGGAACATCTCTATTTCTTTCCAAATATCATGTAAAACTTCATAAATTTTTTTAAAACTCCCATGGTTTATAAAATTTACCCTTTTATTATGGAATCCCATTTTTATTTCATTTTTAGTTTTTTATGATGATTATTCTTTTTCCCTCAATCATGATTCTCTAATAAAAATTTCATACCTTCATTTATGGAAAACATTATGATAATCCATTGGGATATGTTATAAGACATGAATAGGTAAACTATTTCTTTCTAGTGGTAATTTTTATGTTTATGACTTATGATTTATTCCATTTTATAGAAAACATGATCGTGTAATTGTTATGATGGGTGTGTTAGTATTTGAAATTGGGTAATATATTTTTTTTACATTTTATTTTTATAATTGTTTTGATAAAATACAATTTCATAAAATTTAATTAAATTCAAATTTTTAAAATTTTATACTTTAATAATAGTATTTGATAAATGTTAAATTTAAAAAAAAATTACACTAAATACATAAGTACATGTGTTATTATTTGAAAATATTTTTTTATACAAATTTAACATAATTCATTTTATATTCACACATTTCTTTAGTTAGGATTTTAATTTCACGGTATTAAAAATATGTTTTTATCTTTTTTTCATTGAATATATTTTTTTAAATCTAGATACTTTTTTAAAATATTAAATTTATTTTAATGACTTGTTATATTTTTATCAAGGATTGTTTATAAATCTATATTTAAATTAGAATATATACACTTTTATCAGTTTATATAATATATAGTATGTATTTTTAGTGGTCTCTAGTGTCATACTATTATTTGGTGAAATTACGTACATCATCCTCCATGTCATAATCTACACCAGCACTACCTCATCCACTTCATGTTTGGATTCCCTGCATCTCTTACACATATGAATTGTGTCTCATCACCTCATAAATACCACCATATACACTCTTCATCTTCATACATGGATCAAATCATAAACTAGCAACAAACCTCATTCACCCAACTATGATTGGAAGCTCACATAGACTCTGTCATCAATGCATGATGATAGCCTCTTCATCCACTCACACCAATAGCCTTCCACTATTGTGTGACACTACCTCACCAGTTGATTGTGCCTCGTCTTTATGTGGAACCATGCATCACAACATCATTCATTATATTCAGTCACTTCATTGGATCTTCTTCGACATAAGAACATTAACAGTCTCTCTCACTTCATTTTATAATCAAAGAACCAGCATAAGGAAAAAACACGAATCATCTTGATTCAAGGAAAAACAGATTTATAAGATTTTCTCTTTATTTAAGCTGACCACAAGGGGGGTTTAATTTACCATGAATGAAGCCACCATCATACCTTGAGATGGTATGTGTATATACTGTGACATGATATGTCTACATTCTATGATGAACCTTATAGAAACTGTGAAGTGAGTAATCCTTTTATTCTAATAAGTGAATATTCAAGTTTTCACAAATCCAATATGTTCACCATAAATATTTTTTACTGTTATAGGTATGTATATTAATAAAATTACTACTTAAATATTTTTTTCACAAAATTCCTGTTATAAAATTTTTTTACTACTGAAAAGTTATCATTATATATGATCAAAATTTTATTACTTAATGTTTTGTTTTTATTTTTATTTTCTAATAATATGTATATTCATTTTGTCTAACCAAACATCAATAATTCTTTCATGATCATTAAACCTACTGCTTAGTGAATATACTGACCACATGTGATCTCATGATAAGAATTTTGTCAAAGAGGCTTTTTTGAAATGGTTGGTACATCACTTGAGTTTTTTTAATGAACTATATTTTTATTATTTCACCATTTTTATTTTTTTTGTAAAATGATCTACATTAATTTTGTTTAATATATTTAAAATACACTATTTATTTTTTAATTCCCTAAAAACTATTTTAACTTTGATATAATATATTAAATTAAAATTATGATTGAAATTATTCCAAAATTATAATTATTATTTTATTCATTTGATGCAATATTTTATGTAATTTTGAATTATTCTTTTACTACAATTTTTTGATACAAATTTTATTTGTTTTAATTATATGGAATATCCTCATTTACTTTAATGAAATTTTTTGAATATTTTTAACTTGTTTCTTTCAAAAAAATAATTCCAAACACTTTACCAATGAGTGCCACATTTTCTAATTACATATAAGAGTAATATTATATTTTTTTGTTCAGTAACATGGGGAATATAGTGATTCTATATCATGATGCTTTGAGAACAAAAAATGAAAAAATTGTTGCATCCATAGTGTATTACTCCTACTGAGTTAATTTTTTGGACTAAAACTCACAAAAAATCTTTTAATACTTACATTAGTCGGATTTTAAGCTATATTGGGAATAGATTGGTTGTTCTTATATAAATTTAGCAATAACTATCAAGAAAGGGATAACACTTTTCACATTCAGAGTCATCCTATGATTCTATAAAAGTAGATGGAGGGGGATGAATCTCTTTTTGAATATTCATAAAAAGTGTGGATAATATATCCTTATTAGAATGAATATATAGATAAAATTATTGATACAAAGGAGGGAATTGAGCTTCATTGCATGCTTATTTTGAGGGACTATACTGACATGTCCATTGAGTAGTTTTGTGGTACTCTTCTTGACTGATAGATTGTGATTTCAGTTGAACATATACCTAGATCTTTGGGAATATTCAGGACTCCTTAATAAATTCCCACCATTGGGTTGGAAGAACTGAATAAGCAGTTACAAGAGAATCTAGAAAATGATTTTATACACCTAGGTGCTTAATCATAGGTTTCAACATTCCTTTTTGTCAAGAAGAAGGATGGTCTAATGTATCTCTTCATTGATTATTATGATCTTGAAAAAATCTTGATAAAAATTAAGTATCCCCTATAACATATTGATTTCTTGTTCGATCAACATCATGGGGTCTAGTACTTCATTATGGTGTTACTTCGGTTAGGATATCAATAATTAATGGTGAAGAAGGAAGATGTTCTTAATAATTCCATTCAAATGAGGTATGGGTACTATGAGTTCATAGTGATTTTATTTTATACACATTAATGATCTATCAATATTCATGGAATTAATTAACATTTTTTTATACATTAACTTAACAAAAAAAATTTACTCATTATAGATGATATTTTTATATAACCAAAAGTTATGGAGGATCATGATGAGCATTTGAATACCATGCTAAATAATTTGTGAAAATAGAATATATATGAAATGTCTGGTAAATTTGAGTTCAATATAGAAGAATTCTATTTCCTAGATAATGTTATCACTAGTAAATGGATGTCTATAGACCCTTCTATGTAAACAAAAAATTTGGAGTGACCTATATAAGCATCTATAACAAAAATATGTTGTTTCTTTAGAGTAGATGGGAATTATCAAAGGATTATTAGAATCTTCACATGATTTTCAAACCATCTAACCAAGACAACTCAAAAGGTATTAATGTTTCTTTGGAATAATTAACTGGAAGATAGAGTCAAAAAATTGAAAAGTAGGTTTATCACTGAACTAGCGCTCACACATCCCATATGTGGGGAATTATTCATGATATACAAGGATGCCTGAAATAGGGTATATGGTTGTTTACCTATGAATAATAATATTAATGATATAAAATTCAATATGGTAGATGAATTTTCTGGAGAAACTTATCCAATGCCTGATCCAGATTTAGTTGTATAAAGCTTTAAATTGTATATTTAGAGTCATTATCACAGGGGTAATTATTATGAAATATAAATGGATCATAAAATCATAAAATAAAATTATATATTCATATGGAAGGAGATTAACATGAACCATGAAATATAGTTAATGATGATCAAGGACTATGACTATGTAATCCAATACCATCCTTGGAATGAAAATAATGTGGCATATTCTCAAAATAGAAAGCATAATGTGAATTTATCAATGAAGCGTACTAAGAGTGACCTGATTATCATGGAAAGCAAAAGGATGGAGAAGGGAATCAAATAGGAATTAACACCAAAAATACATTTTCAAACAATTTCTCTACCATAAATTCTAGAGAAGATAAAGGATACACAAAGGGATGATGTGTAAATTCAAAATATTGTGAAACCTATAAGAAATGGGAAATCCATCAACTTCAAAATTAATGACAGGGTTGAGTTATTTGGGTTATTAAAATGTATACAATCAAATACTAAGATAATGTAATATGTATTGAATGATTCACATAGTTCATTAGTCTCCATCCAAATGGAGAGTTCAATGATACATCTATATATCTAATAACTCTATTAGTTGGAAAATATGATAAAGTATATCATAGATTATATATCAATGTGATTGGTATAAATTCAAGTGAAGTTATAAGGGAATATTTCCAATTTAATGAGGAAAAAAATTACCCATACCCATATTTAAATGGGAGAAAATTTCAATGTATTTTTTAATAGGTCTTACAAATATATATAATATCCTAGACCCAAACTCGTTAATCTAGTGTTGAAATCATAAACATAAAATTTATAAATTTGAACCCAATAATTATGGCAGAATTTTTTTCCATCCAAACCGTATAATATAAAAAAGAAAAATTGGGACACTTAATTTCTCAAGGACCATTTATGTTTAGTGTTTTAGATAATTATAATAAAATCCTACATAAACAATTACCATGTTGTTTAATGAGAATTTCCCCATCATTACCCATTTTTCAATTTTCACATTATATCATTATCATCATACCCATCAAATCCCTTCTATAAATACGTTTTTCCACATTATTTATTGAAAACCAAAGGAAAATAAAACATAGGAAGAGTGAGATAAAATTCTAAGTAAGGGTAATTATAAGAATTAACAATTTAATTTCATCAATAAAGATAATAAATGCATAAGGGTATGAGGAAAAAATATGAGTTCATGGGAGAATCATAAAATAACGTTGACCCATTAATTCATGAATCATCAATCATGAAATATAGAATAAGTATTTAATAAAAGAAAGAGTTATTAGAATCAATAATCATGATCCATATGATATTAATATTAATTAAAGTAAAAACTACAAACCCATATAAAGTATATATAAAAATGTAGGTATATTGGAAAATCATCTTTTTAAATCACATGTATATCCCATATATAACCCTTACAAATAGAATAACCATACGATAGATTCCCAGTATAATTATAGGAATAACCTAATCATTACCCAATGCATTGGAGAACTATATGGATATACCCATCATTTAAGCTATCAGATCACCCAAAACAATCTAGGAACACCAATCATATGAGATATAATGGGCTCACATGGTGATATCTAGGAACACCAACATTTAAGATATATCGGGATCACCTAACACTATATAGGTGCACCCATATCATAACTTATATTGCACTCACATAACACTATTTGGGAACCCCCTTCATATATAATTTCTAAGAACCACACTAATAATAAATTAAAGAGATATTTCAGGATCAAAATCATAGAAACAACCACTATTTTTTTAATATCTTAATTAACCCATGTAAAATAAATGGGATTCATGTAAATCTCTTTGAAATAATATTAAATCGTGGAAAAGAAACATTTTCCATAAAAATATCCTTAAAACATGGTTAAACTGTGGAAAATAATGGGTTCAATAAAAATATATTTGAAATATGATTAAACTATCTTAATTAAATGGGTTCTATAACACTCTCTTTGAAATAATAGTAGTCCATCCTAAGAAATAATTGTGATGTTATCATTACAAAATATCCTCTTCGGAGAATAAGTAACACTATGGTTTTTTCAAATTAATGAATGGAGAAACCCTTAAAATATCATTAAATTAATTTGGAGGAATATTTTTGGTTCATTGTGATGAAAAATAATTTTTTTCAAGCAAAAAATGCACAATTTTTTTTGAAAATCCTATTCATTGTAAAAAACCTCTGAAACAAATAACGGAATCTTTAAAAATCATTTAATTTTTTTTAAAAAAAAACATTATTTCCATATTGAAAAAATATTTCTAAAACATTTTCAATATCCTTTTCATCGAAAATAAACATAAAAAATTATAAAGGAGTCTTCAATGAAAATAATAGTCATGATGGAAGAAAATATTGTTTATTCCATAACTGTTAAAAAAATATTCCTTTCACTTCTTCAATAATAGCCAAAGAAGTATCATTTCTAAAACAACAAAAATATTCCCCTAAAATAAAATTTTTAAAATAAAATATTTGGTAAATATTAATTTAATAAATAATTTATATAATGTAAAAATAATTTTTGAATTTTTTGTGGGAAACATTGCTTTGTTGAAAGCAAATTTCTGACCAAAGACAGAAATGTTTTAATATTTTCTTAAAAACATTTTATCAATTATTTTAATTTAAAAAGGGTTAGAAATAGTATGATTATATGAAAATATAATTAAGAACCATGTAATATTAATATTAAATGGTTTTATGCACAATTTAAAAAATTAAATTCTTCAACAGAAATTCCAGAATAAATGATCTCGATTAGAATAATATTGTAAAATAAACCCTCAAAATGATAATAAATTTGAAGCGAGAATTAATCAATGAATAGAGTCTGTGTATAAACTACAAATCTAAAAAAAATATTAAATAAATCATAAGATAATAATGATTCATTTCACACATAACCTTATAATATCAATGAAAATGATGATGTATGATATCCAATGAAAAGAAGTTATGTTATAAATGTTTTTACCACCTGATAACTGTTAAGTCAAAACCCCAATTGATGAAATACTTCAAAATGATTATTTTAATATAATTAATTATTAATGAATAATGATATTACATCTCAAGTATTTTGTATGAATACCATATAATATAAATTACGTTCATAGCATTACCATATTCTTCAATGAATGGAAATTGAGATAAAGTCCTTTACCCCACACTTCCTTTGAGTTGAACGTTATTAAACCTACTAAATAGTGGTTTAAAACATGTTATCAACTTATTATATTACTTTATTAATATTTATAATATCATATATGATTCTTTTATATAATTTTATAACTCATTCATTAATAATCGTAAATTATTTGCATTGTTTCGGGTATTAATTGCCTTGTTTTCTTATTTGTTCCTTATAAATGTTCAGGATATTTTTCATATAATATAGTTTTATTATATTATGAATATTATTAATGAAATATTTATAATTTTTATACATATATTATACCTTTTAATTATAATTATGAATTCGTTTTTTGAACAATTTAGTATGTTGCGATCATGGAGACGGTATGCTTTATGTATGCTTCAGTAACATTTCCATTTTTCAATGATCACTGTAGAAAGGAGTTGATAATTATTTGATCTTTACAAGATGATAATAATTTCATAACATAAATTATATTTCCTTAAATATATTTATATATATCATCCATGTGGTTTGGTGATAGAATAGAGATTTACATCACTTCATAAAGGCATTAGTCCACACATACATGAATGAAATTAACATCTTTCAGTGAGAGGAAATGTAAGAAATAAAATAAAATATTTATTCTTATAATGATACCTATGTAATTAATATAATAATTATTTAATTTAGATTATATATATTCATTAAATATGTCATGATTCTATTCCCTTTAAAGCATTACTGAAAAATGAATCACATCACTTTGTGAGGTGGTAGTCGGTCGTACACACGAGTGACATTGACTTATCCATGATGTTATGTAAATTAAGAAAATTTATATTTTATATAATGAGTGTAGTGGTATATTTTGGTTATAAATAAAATATATATCCTTTAGAACAATCATTATACCAAACCATGGGATCTAGAAATGGGAAAACTAATGACATAGTTTTGTGAGGCGGTAGTCTATCGTACACACGAATGATGATTTCATGACTCATTTGATGAAAGATAAGAAGGATTTTTGTTATTACATTAAGATAATAAAATTTTGTTATATTTAATATACTGGTATTATTATATAATATTTTTGATAATAATTTATGATAGTGTTGGATGAATGAAAATAAAAACACTTGTTGAAGAACATTACCTCCTCTCCAGGTAACTTCTTTTCATTTTCACTAATGGCCGTAATTTGTATGATTTTTTCCAAAAAAAATGATTATTGTATTATACTAGGGAGTCATAGAATTTATTTGTTTTGTAATTTTTATAACAAATGGCTTGTTAAGGGGTTATTATAGGATGACAGGGGGTGACCTATTACAAGTGAGTGAGCAGCACAGTTATAATTTTTTAAAATAATGAATGAAAACTGTTTTTTGCTTGAGAAAAGACCAAATAATGGACTATTATATGGGATAAGGTAAAAATATGGCTATAAAATATATATTACTGAAGTTTTTAGGTCATTTTACCCACATTGTTTTGGTTTGAACTCTGATAAACCCATTTTACCTTAACTCCAGTAATTAATATCTAATCATTCCACTATTAATTTTGGTAAAAAACTAAGGTTAAATAATTATATAAAATAAGTTATTATGATTTAATACATGGAATATATTTTTCCAAATTCAATTCACATACATAGAAAATTCTAATTTAATATTAATCCCGCTAATGCGACGAGAAAACAGGTTTTCAAAGAGAAAATGTTCAAATATTTACAATGTTGTTATATCCTATTTAGAAATAAAAATTATTTATATGAACTATGGTGGATTAAAATATAAATAATTATCTATTTTTATTTTAAAAAATTTTAAAATATATTTTATGATTATAAATAATTTAAATGAAAAGGTAGTTTTCAATTAAAATTTAGTATTTCTAAATTTTAATAAATAGCATTGCCTTTTAAGAAAATTATCAAAAATTCACCCTAACTTTTTTTCAAATTCATATTGAAATGAACTAATTTTATTTTTCCTAATAAATTTTAAAAAAAATGAAAAAATTAAATTTAAATAAAAACCCACAATTGCAATGAAAAAGAATACTATCGAGAGGTGTATTACTTTCAACCTCAATATGATTTTATATTAACTCTTTGTAAAATAATAATCACTTTACAAATATCAATTAATATTAAGTGAAATAATATATATATATATATATATATAATCATTCCTAATTATGGGTTATTTTATTTAATTAAAATTGTGAATCATTATGTGCTTAAAATCAATTTTATTAAAAATTAAGTTTTTAAACATCAAAACAAACTTATATTAAAATACAATATAATGATGATTCACATTTAGTTATGTGAATTAAATAGAAATTAACAATACTAATTTTACATTAAATCATATTTAAAACATAATTTTTATTCTAAATTACTTTTTTTAATGAAATTAAATGAAATTATTAGAAAACATTATTTTTTCATCATTCACTAAAAAAATAAAAATTTTCAAAACAAACCAAATGTTCACCCAAATTAAATATTTATATTTTGATTTAAAACATGAATTTAATTTTATGAGATAATTTTCTAAAAGTTCAATAAATTAATTATAAAATATTTTGCATGAAAATTTATAAATTTTTTTGAAGAAAACATGTTTTTCAAGAATAAAATTATTTTACTAAAAAATTGATTTTTTTTATTTACCAGTAATTAATATATAATGTATATTGAGTATGAAATATATATATATTTCACAAATTATTTAATACTATTGATACCCAAAAACATAATGGCTATGTTATAACAGTTATATATATCCTCGGTCGTTTAGGATCAATTAAGTGTGATGAGTACAATATCGAATATAAAAATCTTGGGGTTGCATGTACCACAAGCTTTTAAATGACATTAAATTTAAAATATATATATATATATCTTAATGTATTAGTGTGTCTCATTTTCATCTAATATTATTTTTTCATATTATTTACACTATCAAACATAATTTTGTTATTTTAAAATCTCAGGGTATTACATCCTCAATCCATTTAATAAATCGTGTCTTAGAAATTTGAACATTATCTCGATAATCAAATGTTGTAAATTTTAATATATATTTTGTATAAAACAAATTTGAAATAGGGTTAACCAAAAAACTTCTTGAAAAAAGTAAAAGGACAGTATGAAGGACATATAGAATAACATGAACTAGGCATCCAAACATGAGAACATAGGTGGGGAGTGAAGATTTAGACATAGAAGAAAAGAAGAAATAATTATCAAGAGTTGTTGAGTTGATTGATAAAAAATAATTGGATGAAAAATTGAAAGTATGGGGACTCATGACCATAATTCTATAGTGGTTTTAAATATCATCTAATTCATCGGATATAAATGTATTTGGATTACTTTTTTTTTTGTTTTGAGAACCTTTTCCTAAATCTGTGGAATTGCTTTTACACATAGATTAAGATTATATGGAAATATACTTACTTCATTAGTAAAAACATATATAGTTAAAACATGGTAAGATAATTCCCAAAATGTATGACCCTTAATATGTTACATTAATAATAAAAACTCACCAGTAATACCAAAAGTTGAAACAAAATATTTCCTTGGATGAATAATACAATATCCAAAATAACCACAATAACATCAACAACAAACAGTATTTTAACCTCAAAGGTTATCTCATAAATTTCATATTAGATGCACAAAAATATAGTGATATCATTTTAAAAAATAATCAATCACTTAGTCACCAATCAATCTTCAATACCATTGTTATATATATGATAAAACTATTGTTCCCATAAATACATCAATATCAAAGGTCCTGTAAACCCATACAGTTATCAATACCTAAAATATTATATCCACAAAATTAAAATGAATGCATCATGTTAAACTAATGATTTACCTTTAATTCTACATATTGAAAGAAATCCTTAATGCCCTTAATAACTTTACGATCTCATGACTTTAAACCTCGAGAGGGATATCTGAGACATTGTACTTATTATCATCATTAATATTATAGACCTGTGATGGTATTCATAACTCTAAAGATAGCTTCACATGATAATATCATTATATCCAATGTAAAATAAACCTTTCCTATGATACCAAATTAATAGTCTATTCTTATACCTAGTGGACTATAATTGATACCTATCAATTCAGTCTATAGGAGGCTACACAAACATGTAAAGAAAACCCAAAATACCATGTTACATTCATTTCCTCATGAATCCCTTGGGTAGAAAATCATTCTTCGTCTCATGTTTCTGCGTGGGAGTTCCCAAGGATTGGATAACGTCATATTAATCTATTATAAACTATAATAACCTAGAACCTACACTCCTAGATTTAGTGTTTAAATCAAAAACAAAACTTTTGAAGCATTGATATCGATAATTGTGACCCAATGTTTCCATTCAAACTATACAACATTGAATGGAAAATTTGGATCACCTATATTCTCAAGTACATTTTAGGATTATATTTGCATACAATTCGGAAAACCCCTATATAAACATTTACCATGACGTTTAATGATTATTTGTCCCACCTAACCCTTGTTTTATTATTTCACATGAATTCATCATTATAATTCAAATTAAATACCTTCTAGAAATATTTTTTTCAACATCATTTCTTGATAACTTGGGGAAAATGAAACATTATAAGGGTGATCTAAAATTATTAGTATGTTTAAACATAAATATTTACATGTGAATGTAATCAATTAATATAAAAAGTTGATAAGGGAATTCCTAAATAATTAGAGTGCATGATATAATCATAAAAGAACACATTCCCATCAATTCCTGAATCATCAATCATTAAACTAGGAATATGGATTTTAATAAAATCAAGAGTCATAAAAAATCAATAATAATGAGCCATGTGATATTAATCATTATCAAAGGAATTACTATAAACCCAAATCAAATATAGATAAAATGTGTTGGTATCTTACAACGTCATCTTCGTAGAACACATAATAAATACTTTCAAATGGAATATCCATATGGATAAATTCTAATATAATAATCTAGAGAACATAATGACTACACAATTCATTGGATATAAATATGAGTACACCTATTCTTTAAGATATATTGGGATCACTGGATGTTACAAGGGAATAAGCATCACATATTCTATAATGGTCACACCCGACACTATATTCACGCACCAATTGTATAATATATAATGGGTTCACCTGGTGCTATCTGGGGGATTCCATCATATATATTATCTATGAACCAGAACATGGATAATGGGATAAGATATTTTATTTTAAAACTCATATAAATAATCATAATTCATTTTATAACTTTATTAAACGATATAAAATAAATGGATTTCATGTCAATATCTTTGAAATATTATTAACCCTTGGTAAAAAGTCAGTTCCATAAAAATCTCCTAGAAACATGGTTAAACCATGGAAAATAAATGGGTGACATTGAAATATGATTAACCCATGGGAAATTAGTGGTTTACATAAACATATTTTTAAAAAATATTAAGAAATCCATATAAATAAAGAGGATGGGATCATTATAAAAAAACTCCATGGGAGCATAAAGAAAAATAAGTGTTTTGGATTTTGATAAATGGGGATTCCATTAAAATATCATTAAATACATTTGGAAGAAAATAACATTTTTTTTATGAAACAAAAGTTTTTAAAAACTAAAAAGTCACAAAATATAAAAAAGCTACTTTTATTGAAAATAACCTTGGAAAAATATAAATGGATCATTAATAATAATTTAATTAATTTATTGGGGGAGGGGGATATCATTTCTAGTTTCAAAAAAAACATTTTAAAACAAGTTTAAAATCCATTTAATATAAAATAATTTCATTTAAAAAACCATGAAATCATATAAAGGAACCCTCAATATAAATAATGTTCATGGGGAAAAAATTTTAATTCTGTACATGTTAAACCAAGTATTATTTCATTTTCCTGTACTATCAAACTGGGGAATGTTTTGATAATGATATAAAGGATACTTTAAAATAAATTCTAAAAAGAAATAAAAATTAAAATTAAAATTATCAAATAATTTTTAAAAAATTAATACATTCTTTAAAAATCCTTTTGAAAACATTATTTTAGTGTAAAACTGATTTCTACCTAAGAAATAAATGATTGAATCTTTTATTAAAAACATTTTATCAATGATTTTTATTACCAAATAGTGTAAAAATGTTTTTACTATAAGAAAATATCATTACTAGAAAAAATAAAATAAAATAAAATGGGATTATTGTAAATGACCAAATAATTTCCTTAAATTGAAATTCAATAATAAACAATCTCAATTAGAATGATATTGGGAAATAAAACCTTATAATTATTATGACATTGAAGTGAGAATTAATTGATAAATATATTTTGCGTATCAACTATAGATAAAAAAAGTGTAAATACAAAAGAAGTTTAAAAATTTCATTTAAAAGAAACTCATAATATCAATGATTATGAAGAAGTATTGTAACCCAATGAATAAAAATTGACTTATTAAATTCCTTACCACTTGGTAAATATTAATTAAAACCCCCACATATGAAATATTTCTAAATAAAAGTTAAAATATAATGAATTATTAATTAACAATGAAATGACATATCAAAGTGGTGGTATGTACACCATATAAGATAAATTATACACATAACATTTCAATTTGACTCAATTACGGGAAATTGAGATGAAGTCTCTCACCTCACACTTTGTTTTGGTTTTACATAATTTAACCTCAATTATAATGGTTTTAAAAATATTATTAACTTATTAAATTACCATATTAACATTTCTATTATCCTATATAATCCATTTATAACATATTATCACTCATTCATTATTCATATTCTATTATTTTCACTATTTTGCGTGTTAATTACCTTATTTTCTCATTCATGCTTTGTTATGAATGCTCTAATTCTTGTGAATATAATATATCTATGTCATATCCATAATAATAATCAGGAAATAATTATCATATGATTAATAGAATTATACTTGTTAATACCAATTTTGATATATGGTGTTGAAAAATGAACTATGTTATAGTCATGGAGACAATAGGTTATACGTACACATGAGTAATGATTCCATTTTTCAATGATAACTATAAAAACAAGTAAAGTAATATTTTAATATTATTAAATGATAATAATATCATGAAAAATATTATATCCTTGTATATATTTATATATATCATCCATGTTGTGTGGTGATAAAATATAGAGTCACATCGCTTCGTGAAGGTGGTAGTCCAAAAATATAGGAACGACGTTATCTTCTTTCAATGAGTGAAAATATATTAAATAAAATGATATATTATATTTTCATAATGATAAATATGTAATAAATATAAACATTATTTCCTTTATATCACATATATTAAATAAATATATCATTATTACCTTTCATTTAAATCCATAGAGTGAACTAATCACATTGCTTCGCGAGGTGAGAATATGTCATACACACATGAAACACTGTCGTATCCCCTATAGAAGGGAACCTAAAATGGATTATGTGATATTATTACATCATAGGTATTATTATATTATAAATATCACACACACACATATATATATATATATAATTTATATACATAATCATTCCAAACCGTGAGAGGTAGTGATGGGAAAAAAATCACAGCCGTTTGTGTGGTAGTAGTCCTCCGTACACATGAATGATGATTTCGTAACCCAATTTATGGGAGAGAAGAAATATTTAGGTTATTAAATTAACATAATAAATTTTTTGTAGATTTAATTTACTTATGTTTTTTATATAATCATGTTTGAATAAGAATTAACAGAGGATGATGAAGGAATAAAATAAAAATGATTGTTGATGAACGTTACCTCTTCTTCAGAAACTCCTTTTGGCTTTCGCCAATGGCCTTCCATGGTAAGATTTATGACCAAAATAAGGATTATAGTATTTTTTATGGAATTATATAAGTTATTTTTTAATTATTTTCCAAAACAATGGGTTATTATGGTGTGAACATAGGTGGAGAGGGGTGGCCTTCTATATGTGTGGTGAGTGGAACACAAGTAATTTTTAGAAAATTTAATTACACCGACATTTTTTTCATGTCACATGGATCAAAGAAGGAAACATTCTATATAATATAAGTATTATTTTCTATATATGTTTATAAAATTTATTTTAGACATGTTTTTTGGTCATTTTTACACATATCTTTTCTGTCTAACCAACGAAAAATCCATTTTTACCTTAACCGTGGTAATTAATTTTTACAGTTTCAACTATTCGTTTTAAAAAAATTGAACTTATTAGATAATATAAATTATTGAAATTATAAAATATGTAATCCATTTTTAAAAATTTAATTCATATAAGTAAAAAACTATAATTTAAAATTAATCTCTTAACTCGATAAGAAAGTAGGTTTTCAATGAGAAACTCTTCAAATGTATACAAAGTTTTTATATCGAATATCAATAAATAATTGATGAAAATAAAATAAATTGGATTAATATATATATAATTGAACTAAATTTACATCAAAAAACAATTTAATATAAAATATAAATTTATTAATAATTTAAACAAAATGGAAATTTTCAATTAAAATTGACTATATATCATTATTCATCCAAAAAATTAATCTTTTTATATAATTATAAAATATTATCACTAAAATAATTTAGACACTTTGATTTCAAAAATGATGATTATTTTTTTCAAAAATATTTTCAAAAAATTTCAAAAATAAAATTTAAAACAAAACCCAACGATGCAATGACAAATCAGATTTTTGGGAAGTGTTTTTTTCAAGAAAAAAATGGTTTTATACTAACTATATGTGTAATAATAATATTTTATGAATTTAAATTAATATTTATTTTTATTTAATATATAAATTTAATTTTAAAAATTACTCATTAGGGTTTATATTAATTAATTAAAATGGGGAAAGATTATGTACTTTAAAAAAATTCAGAAAAAATCCAATTTTAAACCGAAAAATAAATTTATAATAAAATAAAATGTAACGATGACTAAAATGTAATAAAGTGGATTGAAAATAAATAATAAATAATTATGTTACTTTAAATAATATTGAAAACATAATGATACTTTTAAATTACATAATTTTATGAAAAGAAATGTCTTTTTTACAATAATCAACATTTTTAATTATTCACTAAAAGATCGATATTTTATAAAAAATTCACAATTTATCCCAAATTAAAACTTATATTCATATTACAAGAATGATTTTATTTTAATATAATAAATTTTCAAAATGTTCCCAAAATTAATTATAATTTATTATAAAAAGTAATAAAAACAATTTTGATGAAGAATTATTTTTAAGGAATCAAATTACATTAATAAAAATTCATTGATTATTTATTAACACTTATTAAAAATGTGTATTAGTGTGTTAATTTTATGCATATATTTCATAAATTAGTTAATAGTATTCATAGTGGCCAATTTAACGACAAGGTATAACTATTATATATATCGTGTGTCATCAAAGCATGGTCTTGCAAGTTGAATATGTTATTGGACATAAAAATCTTGGGGTTGTGTGTATTGGAAGCTATAAAAGAATTTAAATTTCAGGTGAAATTTATCGTTATGTCTTTGGGTGTCCTATTAAAATATAATCTTAGAGTTTCATCTCTTTTTTGTTATTGAAAATATTTTTATTCATTTAAAATCTTGAGGTTTCACAATACATTTAGAGGAAATAAAGCTACATGGTTTGTGGGGTATAATGTTATAATGATTTCTAATATCATTCAAATTAGATATCTCTTCCCACTCATTCAACAAGTAAGAATATACATCTGATAAATTTGGAGGGTGTATGGAACATCACTATTAAACATGTGTCATCAAGATCCTAGATTTAGCTATGCAGTTTAGAAGAGTCTCCAACATTCTCTAAATAGTGAGGGGAAATTTTTACGGAGTATCACCAAAAAGTTGATTCTAAATTATATTTGAATATCTATACACAAGAAGACATGTTCATAGAATTCTTGATGGAATTAAATGTACGATGGAATCAGTAACCTCGTCTGGTTTAGTTCTCATATAATAATTTCTTTCATTGAAGTATCCTAATGGCTCCATATGAACCAATTTATGAGAATATATGTAGAAAACAACTGATCAAAGATAATGTTAGAGAATGTAATCTGTTGGGATTCTAAATGGTCAAGAAAATGGTAGAAAAGTTCAAGACCATTCAACTACACATAAAGGCTACTAATAGTTGATAGAAGATCTATAATGATAATCATCGATGAGACCTAGAATTTGAGTTTGAAGAGAAAGTGTTCCTTTACATATCTATAATGTAAGGGATTATGGGATTTAAGAACAAGGAAAACCAAGGTTCTGGGTACATCGAATCCAATGACATTCTTGATCACATCAGAGACATGGATTATCAACTAGGACTCCAAAATAAAATATCATAGGTATATGACAAGTTCCACATATCCTTCTTGAGGAAGTACATATGAAATCCCTCAATATAATTAACTCAAATTTTATACAACTATAAATTGATCACTCTTAATAGGAAAGACCAAGGAAAATATTCTACTGTAGTGATAAAGTTATACCTAGAAAGAAAAGTCATTTACAAAAAGTATTACGGTGAAGCTATAAGTATGAGGAGGTAACATAGGAACTAGAAACTTCCATAAAGCTTAAGTACCCTAAAATTTTCCGTGTTAGTATATAACAAAAATCTATGGAAAATTTTCTTAAAGGTGAAAGAATTCAATGATGTAGAATTTTTATCAATGTAATTTTAATTCTGATTATATAACTATTCGATACATAATAGTGTACTATTATATAAATAACATGCCCCGCATGATAGAACCAAAAGTATTTTATTATAATAATTTAAACATTAAATATTACAATAAAAATGTCCATAAGAATTTAAAATATTACTATGAAATAATATATAGAAAATAAGATTACTAAAATATATAAATTTGGATCTACTTGAGCAACCAGAATAACCACAATCATGAAAAAAACAATAAAAATGAACCAAAAAATTAATAATAATATATTCATACGGTAAATGAAAATGTATATAATAATAATATAAAATTGAAGACAATGGATAATTAATGGAATATGTGGTATGTATAGCCAATTGGAAACCCATGCGAGTGTTACAAATATGACTAGAGTAATAACAATATGGCAATTGCAATCTGACCATTAGAATAGTAATTTCAATTTCATGATTAGTAACCAGATCATTAGAGGAGTATCCTCACTTATAGAAGTGTAAAATAATATTTAGGTGTCTAATAAAATGAAAATATGATATATTTATATACAGATACTAGTAAATAAATGATTTAAAATTGATAAAATAATAATCATTATTTTTAAAAAACATATATGTCTCATTTTCATTTATATAAAAAAATAAAATAAATTAAAATTAAATATTATTTTCCTAAATTGTGTTTATGTATTTATATAATATTTATTATAATGGTAGAATAATTTAATGAGAATGTAAGTAACTTTTCAAAGGGTTTGAAAATTGAACATAATATTATAATTTAATTTTTCTTAATAAATAAGGATTTAATTTAAAATTTAAATTTATCAGATTTTTTAAATTATATTAATGAAATTTATTCCAACTCTAGAATATTAAAATAAAAAAATAGTTAGGGTGAATTTTTTTTATTTATTTAAAATATTTTATTTTTAGTGAATACTGAAATATGGAAGAATATGGTATTTAATATTATAAGTTAAATAAATGATTAATTTCATAAGGGATGATGTAATAACCCATTATTTTCAACTATTATCAATAATTTACTTTATATAATTTTCATGACCCATCCTCAAGGCCCGTGCTGTGACTACCCCATGCCCGCCTTCCATTGGCCAGGGGCTGGCGACTAGCACCAAAGGTGTAAATCCCAAAAGAATGGAAGGCATTCCCTTTTATAAAGTAATATACACAACAGAGTACGCAAGTGAAGTAAGAACTAAGTAAAACTGGGTACAAGGTAAGTACTGAAAATTAAATGGGTCAGTATACAAACCCAACTAAAAGTACAGTACAACTGAAAGGAAAGTACAACAGCAGTATGTAAAGAAACAAGACCGAGTCGTCCTCTGAAAATCCCACCTGAAGGGTGGGTACAGATAGTCTCCTCATCTCCTTGGGTCCGGTCGTCCGCTCTGTGTACGTCCCACCAAATGGTCCACCTCCGGGTACCATCCATATCTACAAGCCTCCACCTTGATCAGTTCTGTCTGTCATCTACATCCAACACAACGTAGTGCGGGAATAACACGTGCAGGGGTGAGTATGTGATACTCAGTAGGGATCCCGAGACCCCCGAAGGTCTCTCAGAATCCACAAAAGATAAACCACAAAGAATAGATAAAATCACGAAGTATCAATCGACTCTACTTAGATATATGCTCATACATATACCTAGGTCATAAATTAAAACGGCTCTAACTCTCGAGCCCGAGTACAACCTAGTCCACAGAGGAAAACACAACCCAGTCCACACAGGAAAGCACAACCCAATCCACACAGGAAAGCAAGTCAATGACATCGATGATAATGATTGAATTCAAGACTCAGCTCACATAGGTATACAGTTCATATAGCGATAGAGGTGATCAGATGTAGCCACTGATTCATCTAAGATGTTGGACCCACATAGGATTCATGACCAACTACTTTGTCGGGCCCACTCAGGATACAGGTACAGAGGTCAAATACTATCGGACCCACATAGGATACAAGAACAGTATTCATCGCTATCGGACCAATAGAGGATCCCAGTATAGTCATCCTCGCTGCCAAACCCAGGGAGGATCCAAGTAAAGTCGTCCTCGCTGCCGAACCCACAGAGGATCCAAGTACAGTCGTCCTCGCTGCCAAACCCACGGAGGATCCAAGTACAGTCGTATTCACTGCCGAACCCACAGAGGATCCATGTATAGTCGTCTACCTTTCCAAACCCATGGAGGATCCAAGTACAGTCATCTTCGCTGCTGAACGCACGGAGGATCTAAGCACAGTCATCTTCTCTGCCGAACCCATGGAGGATCCAAGTACAGTCGTCACCGTCATAGTCGCAGCCATCTCTAGTGTTCCCGCACACAGCATGCTCGATTCCGTGAGGGTCCACTCCTCAAGCAAGAGAGTCGATACATCAACTGTCACCAAGTCCAGAGTTGATGTATCCCAATGCTCTGTCTCGTCAAAAGAAACCCAATGGGACAAACGGTGCGACAATCAAATGATCGTTCTGAGATTTATTGGATTTTCCATTCCAGGGGACCAGTTGGTTTTTAAGCTAAAACCAACCCGACTGTACTCCAACTGTGTCCAAACCTCAGGTGGAGTAAGCCAAAATAACCGTCTCAACAAAATTATTTCAACACAATTGACGGCACGTCAAACGGACATCCAGTCCTTAAAATATAAGTGTTTCCGCTCCAAGGGCCCGGTTGGCTTCAGGTTCAAACCAACCCGGATGTACACAAACTTTTCCAAAACCTCGAGTGTAATATACCAAAAGACCATATCGATCTAAGTATTCTTACGCAACTGACGGTGCATCGATCGGAGGTCTGTATCTCATGTTATGGGAAACTTACCGAAAACGGTCCGATGTGGGGGGTCTGGCCCGGCCCGACCCTGCCCGACCCCCCCCCCCCCCCCCGGGCGACCCGAATCGGGTCGACCCGACTTGGTCTGCATGACCCACCTCGGCCCGGCAGGGGGGACACTCTGGCTCGGCCTGGGAGCCGGGCGGGGGCGCGGCCCCCTCTTTCCGCGGATGCGGCGCCAGGCTAGCACCATGGTTCCCTTGGATCCCGCACGGCTGGGGGATCCGCCCTCATCATCGCGACTTCATCCGCAGCGGGCTTATGTCGGCGATGCCCTGACAGTGTCTTCCCTGGACCACCGGACGCGCTCCGGTGGTCCGATTTGCCCGCCGTCTACGCCTATGGCTCTCCCGGGACCCGCTCTTCACATTGACGACTTCCAAACCCTGTTGCAGTCCTGTTTCATCGTCGTCCATCCATACTCACACAAAAAACAATATGGGGAGGGTCGTCGGGACATGTTTGTTCGGCCCGCGCCCTCCGCGTTAGCTGTTAACAATTTTCCAAGGATAAACAAGGTTTCACATTGTATGAAAAACAAATTAACCCGAAATACAATGAAACAATCCATCTAACATTTTTCCCGAAAACAACTATTCCCAACCCGCAAAAGAATTCATTCGCAGATCAACATGATAATGAGTTGACCCACATTCTTTGTTTTAGAAGGGATGAATCATGGAAAAATAACATACTCAAAGAAAATAAACCCCTACCTAAAATCAGGGGAATCCAAAGTAGATGAAGGAAGGAATTCCGAGTTCGATTTTTTTCGACGTTTGTCGCCGCACGTCAACCTCTAGATCGTTTCCCCCAACAGTTGTCGTGTTCTCCATTCTTCGTTGAAGGATGATGTTGTCGGTGCTTTTCCAAAGATTTCCCCGCGTTCGCCAAATCTTTCTTTAATAGATTGATTAAATAAAAAGGGAAACAAACTCCACATTTAGCTCATTAATATGGCTTGTTAATGAACTATAATAAAAGCACCATTAATTAGGCGAGCATTGCGGTTTCACAAAAAAAGAAACAGATCATTTAAATGCCTTATTTAATGACCATCATTACACCACAGTTCTTCCAACTGTCACTAAATGGTCAAAGGAAGAATAAAACAACTCATTTATTTATTTTATTATTTTTCCGAAAAGTCCAAGATTTAACTTTTTCATCCGACTCCTTCCAACCAATGTTAAGCGTCACCTAAGCGAATCTCTGCGCTACGAGCTTTTTGGTGCCCTCAGATTTCAATTCCGAGAACTGGTTCAAAAGATAGAAAAACCCACTCGTTCGTTCACTGAACATACCCGAGCTAAACTTCGGAAATTGATTCTAGGCACACCGGGCCTCAGAATCAGGTGACGTCAGAAACTACGCACTCGTAAAATTTCAAATAAATTAAAAGAAAAAAAATTCCTTGAAATTTCTGGGTCTTTAAATTACTCCCACCTAATGGATTTACATCCCCATAAAGCTACAAAACAAACTAGGGAAACTAAATGAGGTTCCGAGCACACATTTGAGCCTCCTGCTCCAATGTGCTCTCCTGGAGGTTCTCGTGCGGCCAACAAAAGCACAAAAGAGGAATCGACCGTCCTCATAGGACCCACTCAAGTCGATCCTTAACATCTACTGGAACCCCGTGAAGGTCGCCCCGTCATCGATGTCCATCTCCCCATGGTCGATGATGACGGATGAGTCATGCACACATCTCCTCATCTAAGATATGTGGATGATTTTGTGCACTCGGTGCATCTGAGATGGAATGGCCAGGCGGTAAGCCACCTCACCCACTCTGATGAGGACCTAGAAAGGCCTGATGAAATGTGGGGATAAACTACCACTCTAGCCAAATCTCTGTTGACCTAGTCAAGGTGAGACACGTATGAAGACACGGTCATCACCCTCGAACTCTAGTGGTCGCCGCCTCCTATCAGCATAATACTTATGTCTTCTCTATGCAGTTCTCATCCACTCCTGGATGATCTACACCTTCTCCATCGTAGCCCAAACCATCTCTGGTCTTACAAGTGCAGACACCCTCAGGTCAGTCCAGCATAGAGGTGATATGCAAAGTCGGTCGTACAGTGCATCGTATGGTTCCATCCTGATGGTGGAGTGGTAGCTATAGTTGTACGCAAACTCCACCCAGGGTAGGTGATCCTCCAAGTTGTTACCAAGGTCAACAAAACAAGCACAAAGTGTGTCCTCAAGTGTTTGAAACGTCCTCTCCGTCTGGACATCCGTCTAAGGGTGGAAGGTAGTGCTCTTGCATAGCTGCATCCCAAAGCCTCTTGAAACCCCTTCCAATTCCGGGAAGTAAATCGAGCGTCTCGATCGGAGATGATAGACGATGGAACACCATGAAGCCGTATGATCTCCTGAACGTAGAGGCATCCCAAGCTCTCCACTGAGCCCTGCTCTCTGATTGGTAGGAAGTGGGCAGACTTGGTGAGTCGGTCTATGATCACCCATATGGTATCGCGTCATCTGGAAGTACGTGGAAGCCCCATCACGAAATCTATAGAAATTCCATCCCACTTCCATTGTGGGACCTCTAACGGTTGTACCATGTCTGCTGGTACCTGGTGCTCCACCATCACTTGCTGAAAAGTGAGGTATCATGAAATGAATTATGCTACAGTGTTCCCCTTTCCAAGAGTATAGACTATTTCAAAGTCATAGTCCCCATGGAACTCAAGCCAACGACACCATCTTAGGTCCTGGTACCTCTATGAGAAGACACAGCTGAGACTTTTGAGATTAAAGTAGATCGTAAACTGTTCGCTCAACGAACCATGGTTGTGACTAGCCATTTGTAAAGAACTCGACTACACCCTCTTTCGCATACATCCTACAAGAGTTGCTAAGATTTATACTTTTCCAAAAATAGAAATATGATATCATCCCCTAGATTAAACACGTTCTTTTCCTAATACAATCAATCCTGACATGAACTGTACTATTTCATGCCATGGATGATGTTGTGAGGCCTCGACACTACTACCAAGATATCCAACTGTTACTCTCACCTCCAAGGGTCGAGTCACACTTTCGGCAGCAGTGTGTGGTCACTATGTCTCCTCCAGTAGGAATCTCGAAAGTGAGGGTCAAGTCAACGGTTTTAACCGGAACCTCTCAGTATCAACCTCATAAACAAGAAAAGGAAGTAAACGTCACAAGAACAAGTGTCATTTATTACTGTAGATCAAAGCAAAAAGACACAAATCATCCACAAACAACGACTCTAACAATGTTAGAAGAATCATGAACAAAGGTTTCCATACCTGGAGCTAGTCCCGCTCATGCTCGTTTGCTCCTGGAGCTCTATGGTTGTAGGCCTCGACTGCCTGAAGCTGAGCTCTCCCATGCGTAGCCGTTCCCTGTGGTCAGGGTGGTCCTCCTGGTGGTGGTGGTGGTAGGGCCTCGAGAAATCTTCCACTACCTACTACTTGGCCAGCCCTCTTCCATGTCCTCCTATTCTCGGGGGACCACCATGGTCGAACCTCTACCTGGGAGGTCCCTCTACCTCTTGATTCTCATCTGCAGGGTGGGTTGGGTAGTCTCGAGCCATGTAACCATGCCTGTCGCATGCATAACACTGCCTTCTCCTCGTATTGATGGCTCTATTTCGTGTGCCTCGCACAACCGAACCTTTATCCTGATATCGCTCATCTAATGGCATGTTCCACTATGAACTCTATGTCAACTATCTACTGCCGACTATAGAAGACTCTACTATGTGTCGTCCTATGGAGGGTCTCACCGCTGGTGACTGCTCAGCAAGAAAAATCTCCACTAGAAGGGCTCTCTCCAACACCCTTTCCTGCATCGGGATGTTTAGGGAGATCATTGAATCCCTGATCTCATGTCTGAGTCCCTGCTCAAAGGTCCGAGCCCTGAAGAATGGGTCTCGTACCATGTCCGTAGAGTAGCGCGAGAGGTCAGTAAACCTTGATGAGTACTAAGCTACTGTCATGCTTCCCTGCTACAGATGTAGTAACTCAGGAATCCACACCACATGAAGGGTGGTGGGAACAAACTCCGAGTGAAAGAGACTCTCGAAGTCTGTACAAATCATAGATGCCTCATCGAGCACCTGGAGCATCAGGCTCCACCATATACCTATTGTTGCGTGCAATAGGCTCACGACAAGGATCACCATAAGGTATGCTGGTGTCCCTAACAATCTGAATACTCTGACGATAGCCTCCAGCCAATCCTCGGCTACCTGAGGATCCATCTCTCCGCAGAACCTGGGCAGCCTCTGCCTCTGAAACTCATGCAACGCCCTGAGGTGGCGTTCACTCTTCGACGTTGGGGCTGGTAGCATTGGTGGCTCAGTGGGAAGTGGTACCGCTAGTGCCTCCGATGTAATGGGGGCCTGCACCAAGGCCTCGTCGCTCGGTGGGATGCCATCAAGAATGTATCTAGGAACCCTGGAAGGATGCATTCATGGGGCCATCCTGAAATGAAACAGGTGTGCCACAGTCAAATAGTATTCCTAGTGATCTGACTCAAAATAATCACAAAGAAATCTTTTGAAACACACACATAATCAGGGTTTTCGTGTACTGAGTTGGAAATCATAGTTTAGGGTCCTGGTGTACGGATACATCAGCCGCCGCACCAACACTGGACTCCTTGGAATGAAAACCACACTCAATACTCTTAACACTATTGATTCATAGAAAGGAAAGATCATAGTCTTGAGTTCTACTGTAGAACCAACTCCTCTGATACCAATTTTTCACGACCCATCCTTGGGGCCCATGCTGTGACTACCCCAAGCCCGCCTTCCATTGGCCAGGGGTTGGAAACTATGACCAAAGGCGTAAATCCCAAAATAAGGGAAGGCGTTGCCTTTTATGAAGTAACAAACACAACAGAGTATGTAAGTGAAGTACGAAATAAGTAAAACTGGGTACAAGGTAAGTACTGAAAAGTAAATGGGCCAGTATACAAACCCAACTGAAAGTATAGTACAACTGAAAGGAATGTACAACAACATTAAGTAAAACAACAACATTGAGTCATCCTCTAGAAATCCCACTTGAAGGGTGGGTACATATAGTCTCCTCAGCTCCTCGGGTCTGGCCATCCGCTCCGTGTACGTCCCACAAAAATAGTCCACCTCCGGGTACCGTCCATCTCCACAAGCCTCCACCTTGATCAGTGTTGTCTGTTGTCTACATCCAACACAATGTTGTGCGGGCATATCCCGTGTAGGGGTGAGTATACGATACTCAGTAGGGACCCCAAGACCCCCGACGGTCTCTCAGAATCCACGAAGGATAAACCAAAAAGGAAAGATACAATCACGATGTATCAATCGAATCAACTTAGATATATGTTTATACATATACCTAAGTCAACAATTACAATGGTTCCAACTCTCGAGCCTGAGTACAACCTAGTACACACAGGAAAACACAACCTAGTCCACAAAGAAAAGCACAACCCAATCCACACAAGAAATCAAGTCAATCAAATCGATGATAATGATTGAATTCAAAACTCGGCTGACACAGGTATATAGTTCATATAGCGATATAGGTGATCAGATGTAGCCACTGATTCATCTAAGCTGTCAGACCCACATAGGATACAAGACCAACTACTTTGCCGGGCCCACTAAGGATACAAGTATAGAGGTCAAATACTATCGGACCCATGTATGATACAATAATAGTAGTCATCGCTATCCGACCCAAAGAGGATCCTAGTATAGTCGTCCTCGCTGCTGAACCCATGGAGGATCCAAGTACATTCGTCCTCACTGTCGAACCCACAGAGGATCCCAGTACAGTCTTCCTCACTGCCGAACCCACGGAGGATCCAAGTACATTCGTATTTGTTGCTGAACCCACGGAGGATCCAAGTACAGTTGTGTTCCTTGCCAAACCCATGGAGGATCAAAGTACAGTCATCTTTACTACCGAACTCATGGAGGACCCAAGTACAGTTGTCTTCGCTTCCGAACCCACAGAGCATCCAAGTACAGTCGTCACCGTCGTAGTCACAACCATCTCCAGTGTTCCCGCAAATAGCACTCTCGATTCTGTGAGGGTCCACTCCTCGAGCAAGATATTCGATACATCAACTATCATTAATTCTAGAGTTTATTTATCCCAATGTTCCATCTCATCAAAATAAACCCAATGCGACAGACGGTGCGGCAATCAGATGCCCGGTCTGAGAATTATTGGCTTTTCCGTTCCAGGGGCTCGGTTGGTTTTTAAGCTAAAACCAACCCGACTGTACTCCAACTGCTTCCAAACCTCAAGTAGAGTAATCCAAAAAAACCCTCTCAACAAAATGATTTAAACACAGTTGACGGCACGTCAAATGGACTTCCGGTCCTTAAGATATAAGCGTTTCCGCTCCAAGGGCCCGGTTGGTTTCAAGTTTGAACCAACCCGGCCGTACACAGACTTTTCCAAAACATCGAGTGTAATATACCAAAAAGGCTATCTCGATCTAAGGATTCCTACACAACTAACGGTGCATCGATCGGAGGTTCGTAATTCATGTTATGGGAAAATGACCGAAAACGGCCCGATGTGGGGGTCGGGCCCGACCCGACCCCGCCCGACCCCACTGTGTGGCCCGGACCGGGTCAACCCAACCCGGTCTGCATGACTCCCCTCAGCCCGGCTGGGGGGGCACTCGGACTCGGCTAGCGAGACGGGCGGGGGGCGTGGCACCCGCTTTCCGCGGACATGGCACCAGTTTAGCCCCACGGTTCCCCTGGATCCCGCGCGGCTGTGGGATCCGCCCTCGTCGTCACGGCTGAAGCCGCGGCAGGCTTATGCTGGCAGTGCGCTAGTAGTGTCTTACCCAGACCACCGGACGTGCTCCGGCGGTCCGATTTGCCCTCCGTTTGTGCCTATGGCTCTCCCAGGACCCGCTCTTTACTGTGACAACTTCCAAACCCTGTTGCAGTCCCGTTTCATCGTCATCCATCCATACACGCACAAAAAACAATCTGTGGAGGGTTGTCGGGCCGTGTTTTTTCAGATCGTGCCCTCCGCGTTAGCTGATAACAATTTTCCAAGGATAAACAAGGTTTCACATTTTACAAAAAACAAATTAACCTGAAATACAATGAAACAATCCATCCAACATTTTTCCGGAAAACAACTATTCCCATCCCGCAAAATAATTCATTCACATATCAACTTGATAATGAGTTGACCCATGTTCTTTTTTTAGAAGGGATGAATCATGGGAAAATAACATACTCAAAGAAAATCAACCCCTACCTGAAATCAGGGGAATCCAAAGTAGACGAAGGAAGGAATTCCGCATTCGATTTTGTTCGACATTTGTCGCCGCACGTCGACCTCCGGATCATTTCCCCCAACGGTTGTCGCGTTCTCTATTCTTCATTGAAGGATGACGTTGTCGGTGCTTTGCCAGTGATTTCCCCACATTCTCCAAATCTTTCGCTAATGGTTTGATTAAATAAAAAGGGAAACAAGTCCCACATTTAGCTCATTAATGTGGATTGTTAATGAACCATAATAAAAGAACCATTAATTAGGCGAGCATTGCGATTTCACAAAAAAAGAAACATATCATTTAAATGCCTTATTTAATTACCATCATTACACCACGGTTCTGCCAACTATCACTCAATGGACGAAGGAAGAATACAATAATTCATTTAGTTATTTTATTGTTTTTCTGAAAAGTACAAGATTTAACTTTTTTGTCTGACTCCTGCCAACCGAAGTTAAGCGTCGCCTAAGCGAATATCTGTGCTACGAGATTATTGGTGCCCTCAGATTTAAATTCCGAGAACCGGTTCAAAAGATGGAAAAACCCTATCATTCGTTCACTGAACGTACTTGAGCTAAACTTTTGAAATTGATTCCGGGCACATCGGGCCTCAGAATCATGTGACGTTAGAAACTGTGCACTCATAAAATTTCAAAGAAATTAATAGAAAAAAAATTCCTTGAAATTTCTGGGTCTTTACATTACTCCCACCTCATGGATTTACGTCCCCATAAAGATACAACACAAACTAGGGAAACTAAATGAGGTTCTGAGCATGCATTTGAGCCTCCCACTCCCATGTTCTCTCCTTGAGGTTCTCGTGCTACCAACAAAAGCACACAATAGGAATAGACCGTCCTAGTAGGACCCGCTCCTATCAATCCTTAACCTCTACTGGAACCCCATGAAGGTCACCCTATAATCGATGTCCATCTCCCCATGGTGGATGATGATGGATAGGTCATGGACACATCTTCTCAGCTGAGATATGTGGATGATGTTGTGCACCCGATGCATCTGATATGGAAAGGACATGCGGTAAGCCACCTCGCCCACTCTGATAAGGACCTGGAAAGGCCTGATGAAACGTGGGGATAACTATCGCAGTCGCAGCCAGCTCTAGGGTTCTCACACACAGCACGCTCGATTCCAGGAGGGTCCAATCCTCGATCTAGAGATTAGATACATCAACTTTTACGAAGTCCAGAGTTGATGTATCCCAAAGTTCTGTCTCGTCAAAAGAAACCCAACACGGCAGAAAGTGCGTCAATCGGACACCCGGTCTGAGGGTTATTGGATTTTTTGTTCCAGGGGCCCAGTTCGTATTTAAGCAAAAACCAACATGACCGTACTCCAACTACGTCCAAACCTCAATTGTAGTAAGTCAATAGAACCGTCTAAACAAAAGTATTTCACCGCAATTGATGGAACATCAAACGGACATCCGGTCTTGAAGATATAAGCGTTTCTGCTCCAAGGGCCCGGTTGGTTTCGAGTTTGAACCAACCCGGCCATACCCAAACATTGCCTAAACCTCGAGTGTAATATACTGAAACGACCTTATCATTACAAGGATTCCTACGCAACTGATGGTGCGTTGATCGGAGGTTCGTAGCTCAAGTTAGGGGAAAATAACCGAAAATGGTCCGATGTGGGGGACTGGGCCCAGCCCGACCCGGCCTAACCCCCCCTGGGTTGTCCCGAACCGAGCGACCCGACCCGGGTCAGGGTTCGGCCCAGAAGGGCATGGCCCATCCCGGTGGAGTGCGGCCCGGCTGAGGGGGCACGTTGGCTTGACCAGTGAGCTGAGCAGGGGGCACGACCCCCGCTTTCCGTGAAAGTGGCGCCAGGCTGGCGTCGCGGTTCCCTTGGATCTCGCACGACCGCAGGATCCACCCTCTCCATCGCGACTTCAGCCGTAGAGGGCTTCTGTCGGCGGCACGCCTAGGTGATACCTCCTCCAGGTAGCTGGACGCGCTCTGGTGGTCCAATTTTCCCATTGTCTGCACCTATGGCTCTTCCGGGACCCGCTCTTCTTTATGAAGGCTTCCAAACGCCGTTGCGGTCCCGTTTCCTCGTCACCCATCCATACGTGCACAACAAACAATATGCAGAGGGTTGCTGGGCTGTGTTCATTCGCCCCACTCCCTCTGCGTTAGCCGATAACAATTTGTCAAGGATAAACAAGGTTTCACGTTGTACGAAAAACAAATTAACCCAAAACACAATGAAACAATCCATGCAACATTTTCTGGCAAACAACTATTCCCAACATGTAAAAGAATTCATTCACGGATCAAATTGATAATGAGTTAACCCACATTATTTGTTTTAGAAGGGATGAATCATGGGAAAATAACATACCCAAAGAAAATAAACCCCTACCTGAAATTGGTGGAATCCAAAGCAGACGAAGGAAGGAATTCCGCATTTAATTTCGTTCGACGTTTTTCACCGCTCTTCGACCTCCGGATCGTTTCCCCCAATGTTTGTCACGTTCTCCGTTATCCATTGAAGGATGACATTGTCAGCACTTTGCCAGATATTTCCCCGCGTTCGCCAAATCTTTCGATAACGGATTGATTAAATAAAAAGGGAAAAACTCCAAGTTTAGCTCATTAATATGGCTTATTAATGAACCATAATAAAAGCACCATTAATTAGGCGAGCATTGCGGTTTCACAACAAAAGAAATAGATCATTTAAATGCCTTATTTAATGACCATCGTAACACCATAGTTATGTCAACTGTTTCTCAACGGTTGAAGGAAGAATAAAATAACTCATTTAGTTATTTTATTATTTTTTTTGAAAAGTCCAAGGTTTAACTTTTTCGTCTATCACCTGGAAATCGATGTTAAGATTCACCTAAGAGAATCTTAGAAATACAAGCTCATAGGTGTCCTCATATTTCAATTCTGAGCACCGGTTCAAAAGATAGAAAAATCCGCTCATTCGTTCACTGAACGTATCCGAGCTAAAATTCCGAAATTGATTCCGGGCACACTGGGCCTTGGAATCAGGTGAGGTCAAAAACTTTGAACTCATAAAATTCCAAAGAAATTAAAGGAGAAAAAAATTCCATGAAATTTCTGGGTCTTTAAAATAATCATATAAATCAATACTATTGGTATTATTGAGCCAAAATAATAAAGTAATGACTATAATATTCACAAAACACACTTCTCCTCCCCTTATAAATTACACACTTCACCACCCCTTATCCTCACATATTCTAAATGATGGATCATTTCAAATTTCTTAAAAAATTTCTTCTCCATCCTATCCCCCACATCATAGTTCTTCTATTCTCACAAAATTACCAATTCCAAGTTCCTTAATGTGTTTTTCCTGGACATTGCATTCAAGAGTTAATATTCTCAAACTACCACTTTTTAATTATTTTCTTCTTCTACCATATACTCAACTAACACATAAATTATGGATTGATAAATATAGTATCATATATATATATTGGTATTTTATATTTATAATGGAATATCTACCATTCATCCTCTTTTCTTCTCCTATTATTCAAAAAATGAAACCATTGTCCATATTATGCCAGTTCACCTCCTCCAATGATGATAAGATTTTTTCTATTTATGAATTCATGGGAGGTAATAAATTCACATTATATTTCCTAAAATGACCTAAATATGTATATTATATATATACTCACATTATTAAAGGAATATATGGTCATACTATTAAATAAAAAGAAACTAGTTTGTGATAGTCGGTAAAATCGCCCTAATGATGTAATTGTATTACATTAACGTTTTTAATGAATGATTAATACTTATATAAAAACAAATATGGATATTTATTAAAATTCTATTTTTTCATCAATTGTATGAATATTATTTCATTTTACTTCAATATTTTTAGTCCTATTTAATTACAATATCTATAATTATCATCAAGTTATCTAACTTGGGAACCATGAAATGAACGCCTTACGACCAGTGAAATTAAACCTTATATCTCATTGAAATTTTGGTAAATTTATATAATATATTTGTTTTAAATAAAATATTGGTGTAAATGTTTCTAAATTCAGTAATTAATTGTGGTAATTTTATTATTCTATATGTCAAGTGCAAGTGCAACATGATTCTGGAACAATGGTAATGGATATATCTAAACAACCCTATTTTCTTTAGGTTAACCATTTTCTCAATTTACCTTACTTTAACTATATATTTGTATTTTTTTAATTATTATATATTCTTTATATATTTACCTCCTATAAATAACTATTTTTTTCCACTTTATTTTATAGGGGTATACATGTTTTAATGGTTCGATTCTCAATCTCAATCATTAAACAAACTAGATTAAAGGGAACATCTATGTTTCTTACCTATTTTCTGGTACAACTTCTTAAAATGTTTTAAACCACACACTATTTATTAAATTTCTCAATTTATTATTTAAAACTATTTTTAGTTAATTTTTGGTTTTATAATAAATATTTTTCTTTTAACCTCTATAATTATTCACCACCCTTTTCCCAAAAACCCCAATTTCAAGGAATATTTTCTAAATAATTTCTACACACATTCTTATGTATTCATTTCAAATTCACATAATTTTAATTTGTTCTAATTATTTATTTAAATAAATACCTCAAATAATTATTTAGTACATTCTTTCATGTAATACATATTGATATTCCATTCGCCTATGTTATATGACATGATAATGTAACCAATATCCTTCCATGGGAAATTCATAATATTTTTCCTATTGATTGATTTCATTTTGTGAAACACATAATCATCTACATGTTATGATTGGTGTACCTAGATAGTTATTTTATTCATTGTGTAATGCTTTTTTCTCATGAAAAGATATGGATGATATTACATAGTAAACCTAATCCACAATGGGACTTTGTCCACCATGAGATGTTGCCTTCAATGTACGCCATGATTGATGATTTTTTCATGTTTTATGTTGTTTCAACATTGATATGTTTACATAATAATATTATTAAATTTTATATATATTATTATCCCATATTATTATTCATGATCCCTTTTTTTCAAGATATCACGTTTTTTATTTTGACACATATGTTATGGTTCATTATCATCTTTATTACCTTACAAGTATTTATTTATCACCCCTTATTTAATTACTTTTTAACTAATCCATTGTATTTTTGTGATATAAATGGAATTTATTAGATCATTAGGGTGATTAAAAGAATTATTTCATGTTCATTTTGAGTTATTATGAACCAAGTCTTCTAAAGACACTACACTTCTGGATCCTTTAGATGTGTTTATTGGATATTTATTTTAAAAATCACATAATAATATATGTAAAAGGTTTGGATTAATATATAAACCATGATAAGGGTTTATTAAATAGAACCATAAAACATAATCATGTATAGAAAACTAACTAGTTTTCACTGGAATGATCATTTTAATGAAGAAATTGTTAATAAAACATAATTTGAAATTATAAATGGAATTATACATAGTATGTTATGTATGAATATGGTTATTGAATATATGTAAAATAAATCAATATTTATAAAATGTCATATTTTAATTTATATAAAGAAATATGGGACTTCTAGTAAGGTTTTATATTAAAATATTAGTTATTCATTTAATTTTCAAGCAATAGAACAATTTTTCTCTCTTTAGTACTAAAAATGGTGGAGAAAAGGTTTTCAAATAAAATATTACCTTATTTAATATTTGTTCTATGATATTGTCCTTCAACATCCTTAATTTAATTTTTTTAATTAAATTTCATCCATATACATAAAATATTTTACAATTTTCATTTCAACTTCCTTTAGACTTTATTTATGTTGTTTAAAAATTGTATCTTTGTAAAAAACATCAAAATAATTCTTTTTTGAATTTTTAAAAAACTTTTAAAACAATTTATCTTTTTAACGTATGTGGAATAAACCAAATTTACTATTTTAATAATTTTTATGAATTTTAACATCCTTTACATGATTCCTTACTTTTTTTAAAGAAATGCATTTTCTCAATATTCTATGAATATTTAGTTTAAATATTAGAAAATGAAAATTATTTTTATCGTGTTTTCAAAGAAATGATTGAGTGGTATTTGACTTTATTTTTCATATATGCCATCATCCATTAAAGATATTTATGATTTACTAGGGGTATCATCTAGAGATACTATCTTTATTCGTTCTCTGGATATTATTTTATTATTATTATAACAGGTTTAAAAATACTCATTTATTTTCCATGGTTAATGTTAAGATATGATGATGAATTTTTTATGGTCTTTTGTCACACATATATATGGTTTTCCATTATGTGATGGGTGGACCTAAAATTATATATCCCTATAATGAATTAGTCAAAGCCTTGTGTCTAATGAAATAATAATGGTAAATGAGTTTATGTGCTCGATCCACTCTGGGAAATAACTTGGGATGCCTGGTCAACAATGATATATGGAACATGTGGTGATTCCTGATCTTCTATGATGTGATGGTCTCTTTATTTAACCTTGAAAAATGATATAGTTTATGTGCCTATGATGGTGTCACACTATTATGAAATGTTGATATGCTCTTTATTTGAACTCATGGATCTTGATTGATTTTTCATTGATTCCAAAATACTAGGTTTATACTAAAATTTTATGTCATGACTCATGTTATGATCTATGAATTATTGGGTAGGATTTTATATTGATAATCACATGTTATCAAACCCTGATTATCATGATATTCTTGAAAATTATTATTGATTTATATCTCTCATGTTTACATTTATAATGAATATGATTTCTCCACTTATTAGAATTTAATATTTCCATAGGTTATGAAAAATGTTTCTATGTGTGATGTGTCTATTTTGGTTCCTTATATAAAGAAAGATGATTGAGATGATAAATAGTATACTTAACTATATTCTTATGTATCCAGTCACCATGTACGTTAAACCTTTATGGTTCCAAGGAATTTTTTTTTGGGAGACATATTGAATATTCATAAAAAAGAAGTAATAGCTATGTATTTTATGCCCGAGTCACAATGATTTTCATATGATATGTTTTTAGTTATATCTAGTGATTAAAATTAGTGATATTTTTTTAAAACCCTGAGGATAAGTAAAGGTATATGATAACATCATCAACCCTTAGTAATGTATATATTGTGAGGTTTTACAAGAAAATAAATTCCTATATAGATAATATCATGTGGATATGGATATGGAATATATACACCTAGGTGTAATAATTCTAAAAGGGGTAATTGGGTACTAACTTGATTTTCACCAGTTCATGATGAGTAGTGCTAAGACTACACACATGGTTGTACACTAACAGAAGATATTCATTAGTTAATTTATATTTTATTTATTAACCATTCAAAAGTATTTGAATATATATGATGACCATTAATTACATAGGTTAAACATACAATATCATTTATTGAAAATTATTTATCATGATTTAGACATCCTATTAATGATTTTTCATGATTACATAACAAATTAGTATGATTATTGTTTCTCTCACTATTCTGTTTTTCTTTATTCAATCGAATTAACTTGAAGGAGTCTTATTATTTTTTATTTTTGTGGACAATGAAATCACTTTCTTAATGTGTAACTAAATGAAACAAGAGACGGGACATGATTCCTTTTTTTAATTTTTAACTTGTTATCTTGATATCTAAAAAATAACCTCAACATGGGTGGCTTTCCTAACACACAAAAAAAGGATAATGGAGTTTCATGAGATTTTTTTAAATTCCTTTTTGGAAATATGATTAAAATTTCTACATATTTGGAATATAAGAAGAATTACTCAGGTAAATGTCTTAATGGATTTAGAATATTTTTTTAAAGAAAAGAAAAAAATATAGAAATTAGATTCTATGGTGAATTGAAGAGTTTATTAAAGGGAAATAAAATATATCCTAGTGCACAATATATTGTTCAGTGAATTATTTGTGGGGTACTTGGGAATTATCTATGTCAATACCTTAATCTAATGGTTAACTACTACATCAAGTAAGGGTCTGATTATATCAATCATTAAAGTGGATCAAGGTGGATAAGGGAAACTTTCCCACACTGCAAACATGGGGACATAATGTTGATTTTTTTAATAATATACCTTAAAAATTATTTTTATTCTTTTTTATGTGTAATTTTATGTGATCATTTTCATTGATTAACTCTTTTCAAAAAGATTATAAATAAATTTATAGATTAAGGAAACCAAATGTGGTATTCTAAATCAACCACTAATTGACTTTAATTATGAGTATGAAAATTAACTTCCAATTGATCTTTTTTTATTATAATGGTATTTCTATATATTCTAGAGGGATATTTATCTCAAATGGTTGGGTAGAAACAAAACATACAAGATATGAATATTATTCAAGATTAAGATGATGTGTTTCTAAAACACCTTACTAGTCTTCCTGAAATCATGAAGTTTAGGTTTCAATAGAACTCATACCCTATGATACACATATTTAAAAGAAACATTAAGGAATATAACTAATTGAGTTTTAGTAATTAATAGAAAAAATATAGGTGAATCTAGAAAATAGATTCATACACCCGAGTGTGTCACCATAGGTTTCACCTGTTCTTTTTGTTAACAAGATGGATGAGTCACTATATTTTTTTCATTAATTATCAACAACATGAAATGATCAATATCAAAAACAAGTATTATATAACCCATATCAACTATTTTTTTGAAAAAAATATCAGTATCTCAATAAATATACAACATTGACCTTCATTCTGGATATCATCAATAGAGGGTAAAAAAATATAGACATACCCAACACAACCTTTGATAAGGGGTACATGCAATATGAATTTATAGTTTTTTCATTTTTAATTACTAATTCCCAGGATATAATTATTTATATAATGAATAAAGTCTTTAGATATTACCTAGATCAGTTTTTGGTAGTCTTTCTAGATGGTATTCTTATATTTTCAAATATTAATGAAGAGAATGAAGATCATTTGAGAATTTACTAAACACCCTAAGGAAGGAGATTTTTTATGCTAAATTTTCAATGTAAAAATTATATATTTTAAAATATTCATTAATGTTTCTTATAATCTCAAGTGAGGGTATATTGGTAGACAATTCAAAGATGGATGTTCTATGGCAGTAACTTAGACCAGCCATAGTAAATGATAACTATAGCTTTCCTGGGTTGCATAGATACTATCAGAATTTTGTGAGGGATTTATAAGGTATCTTAAATCAAACAACAAAGTTGAATCAGAATTGATTCAAGTTCATTTAAACATTTGAATGTCAATAAAATTTCAAGGACATGAAAAGAAGGTTGGTCAGTTCCCCTTATCTTACATTTCCCATCTGTGGGGAAGGTTTTTTCATCTATTGTAATAAATCGAAAAGGGGACTAGGATTCATCCTCATATAGAATGAAATGGTGATAGATTATTCCTCATTCTAATAGAAAATACATTAGAAAAATTACTTGAGTCATTATTCTGACCAAGAATATATAATATTATTATTGAAAAAAGGAGGAATCATATTTATGGTGAATAATATTACATATATATGGATAATAAAATCTTCAATTATATATTCACATGTATATAGTTGAATATTTTATTAATAAGATAGTTGAATCTGAATAATGTTTATCATTTCCCACGACATTACCACCCTTGGAAGAAGAACAAGGTGGTTGATTCTCTCAGTCGGATAGATCATTCTAGTTTGGCCAGGATAAGGATTGAAAGAGATCCAATACATATGGATTTATATATTAAGGAACGCGAAATCCTAATATGAGGGGATAGATCATGTCCTTCTAAGATAAATATTCAACCATCCAACCATGTGTGGATTAAAGAGGCATTAAAGGAAGATGTAGATCTATTTTATAAAGTGTGAAATGTTGTTGATTTCACACATGATTTTGTTGGAGGGACAATATTAATGAATAGATTATGTATCCTATAAATACTATATTTGAAGAAGGAGATGTTAGATGATGCTCATAGTTCACTATTCACAATTCATGTTGGATGTAAAAAAGACTTATAGATATCTGAAATATTATTTCTACTGAGATACCATAAAATGGGATATTATTGAATTTGTAATATGATGCTTGTTATATCAATAAAGTTATTTTCAAGAGATAGAGGTCTAAGGGTGTTTTAAAACAATTAAACATACCTACATTTAAAGGGGGAAACATAACCATGGATTTTTTATAGGAATACCCAAGATATCAAATGGGTATAATGTAATTTGTGTTATAGTTTACCTCCATAAAATGTCAGTACATTTCATTTATATAAGAGAATACTTCACTCTTTATCAACATACTTGGATATATATTAAGGAATTCATGATATTTCATGGAGTACCCCTCTCAATTATATCAGATTGGGATTATAGGTTTACCTCAATGTTCAAGATATGTCTTGTGAAGGATCAGGATATAGATTTGGGTTTGGGTACAGCATATCATGATCAGGTATATGGTCAATTTGAGAGGAAAATTAAAACTCTATATGAATTTTTTGAGCTTTATATATGGATTTAAAATTTGGTTAGGATAAAATCCTTCATTTTGTGGAATATTTTTACTATAATAGCTTTCACTTGAGTATTAATGTGTATCTTTATGAAATGATTTATTTCATGATGTGTAGAACATTGGTATTCTAGGATTATATTGGAGAAAGGAAGATTTTGGGACCTAATATATTTTAGTAAATAGTAGAGAAAGTTAGATCCATTCAACAACACATCTCAATATCACAATGTCAATATAAAATCAATGCTGACAATCATTTGGCATGATCTGGACATTCAAATGAGTGATAAGGTATCCCCATGAATATTGAATGGGAATAAGGTTACAAGATATATAAATAAGTGAAAAATTATCCCTATATATATCGGTCCCATTGAAATTTGTGTTTGTATTGGGACGTTATCTTATCACTTGGAGAATCTACTAAATCTCTCTCAAGTTCATGATATGACCTATGTGTATCTCCTAAAGAGGTACATACCTAATCTTTCATAATTAATGAACATATGGGTCATACCCCTGAAGTTTTATCCCTTTTATGAGGAACAATTGGTGGATATTTTTTTTGAATAGAGAATATTTCATAAAACAAGACTACTCACTAGGTCAATGTTTTATGCAAAAACCATACCTTTGAGTAATATATGTGTGATCCTAAGGATGTGATGAACAATAAGTATCCTCATTTATCAATAAAAGAGTAATGTATTTTTAGGGTGAAATTATTATTATAGGGGTCTAATGTAAAACCTCTATATTTTATTATCCACAAATCTCTAAATAAATTTATTTCATTTATAGATTTCTTTATACACCACATCGAGTTTAAACAACTAACAAAATATTAGAAAATTATGTTTATTTGATGTAAAATTTATTAAATATCCATTGGATTGGAGTATATTAATATGTCTAACTAAATTAAAAATAATTATTCTTTACAAGTTTTGAATATTAATTCATCGGTTATCAATTGGTTACAAAACAAAAGAAATGTTTTTAAAGTAAAATGATAAATTTTTTTGAAAACCTTTTAGTCATGAAATGTGTTTTTCTTAATAAATTAGTTTATCCAATATTTTTGAATTATTTTATTTAAATTGGTAGATTAAATATTAAAATAGATATTAAAACATTCATTTTATATTTTTTACATTGAAAACAGTGAAAGTAAACTTATTTTTATGCTCAAAATTTCATTTTCCTAAAAATGGTTTTGATGAATTTTTCACAATTATTTTAAAAAAAATTTATTCCAATTTTAGAAGTTTAATATTTTAAAATTTATCCATTAATTTTATTAATCATAATTAATACTATTTCATAAGTTAAACTTAATTTTTGGTCATTATGAGTAGAAAAATTAGTAAACTTCTACAGTTACCACAGTAAGAGTTAAAATGGGTTAAATGGGTTAAAACTAAAATGATCATGGTTAAAATGAAATATAAAAATTTATAAATCCTAAATTATGGAAATATTTTTAACCTATACAATCTAATATTAGAATATGAGTAATTTTGGAGCCTTTTTCTTGAGTAAGTCATCAACTATTGTAATCATTTGAAAAATTCCACGTGTTTCTTCTCCATCACCTATGAAAGGAGTCCACCTCTCACATATTCCTCACACTTAATGATCCATAAATATAGACTAATATATTCCATAATACCTTCCTAAAATCCCTCCCCATATTATAGAGGTACATATATAAATTAAAAAAGAATCCCTAGAAGGCTTAAGATGTAAGCCTATGATGGTTGTCCAAAGAAGAGGTATATCTCTAAACCGAGTATTTTCATTTTATTTATTTTTATAAATACCTAAATAATGTGTAAATATTGATTAACTAATAAAATAAATATCTATTCTTTACTTATATGTTATTATGTTGAGAGCGTATTGTTTATTCTTATTCTTCATTATAAAATGGTAGTATAAAGCATCGTTTTTTCATACGTGCAGACTACAAACTTGTGAATTAACATATTATATATTTTGTCACCAAAATTAAATATTGGAAATTATTATGTAATTAATGATTAGATATGAAATTTTAAAATAACTTTGATTATTTAATTATATGATCTTATCTACCTTCTTACCTTTCCATCCTATGTAAAATTATAATGTTGCTCATGCATATTTGTGGAATACCACCTCTACGTAGTGTTGTGATTCATTTTTCATTTCTGCAAGACATTGAAAATAATAAGAATATATTTAAAAAATATATTTGATATTTATGATATATTAATTATTTTTGAAATTTTAATTATTATTTACAATTCATTCGATCCATCTATGAAAAGGTGGAGACATCATTTGTGTGTAGTTACAAACTACTTTCTCCATGTATAGATGTCATTCAATTATCTTTACTTATAAACATGAGTTATTATAAAAGTATATATTATGAATAAATATGATACATATTTAGTTATTTAGATTTTCGAAATGATAAAACCATGAACATAGTGCCAATACTAGAATAATTTAACTGAAAAAACTCATGGAAAACAGACTAGTTCTCACCTGAATATCAATTTTATTGAATAAATTGTTAATAAAATGATGGTTGAAAATTATAATGAAGTGATAAAAATTAATATATCTATGAATATATTTTTTAATTATATATTTATAATAAATATATATTTTTTAGTGGATATTTCAATGAATAAAAATAAATATGGGACATAAAGTTCTATATTACAATCTAATTTCAATTGGAGATTATATACATGACATTTCCATTAGGGGAAATTTTATAGATACTATCATTTTAACAATATATATTTTCTTATCCTCAGTTTATTCATTTAATTTTCAATTATTAGTTCCATTTTACTCTCTTTGGTAATTAAAATTTTCAATAATGTGTTTTTAAATAAAATCTAACTTTACTTCTTCTTTAGTCGATGAACATTTTATTTTGTATACTTACTCTTAAATTTTTTTTTCAGAAACTTATTTCTTATAATTTATTTTTTAAAAATTAATTTTCACTACCTTGGAATTTATTTATTATTTATTAAAATTAACCATTCAGAAATGTTTATGGGAAAGTCTTTTTTTGACTATTTTAAAAAGTGTGCAAAAATGTATTATTTTAACATATATGAAATGAATAGTTTTTTATCACCTTGTTGATTTTAATTTTCCTTGAATATTATATTATAATATTCCTTGTTTATTTTTAATAAAATGATTTTCTCAATAATTTTGTAATTTTTAGATAAAAAATTTTCAATGTAAAAGAATATTTTCTCTTATTTTTAAAGAAACGTTCAAATATTATTTATATGGTATCATTCATCTATGACACTATAATTTAAGGATTTTTATAAATTACTATAGATATTAACCAATGATTCCATATTTATTCTTTATTTGGATAGTGTATTGTTATGATAATTAGAATATTAAAAACAAATCTTATTTTCCTTGGGATATTCTATGATGTTATGAATAATTTTTTATGATCTTTTGGGACACAAATGTATGGTTTTTCATTATTATACTGGTGGACCCAAAATAACATATCCCTTTAATGCATTGATTAAAGTCTTATTTCTCATTAGACAATTATGGGAAATAAGTTGATGTGTTATATACACTATGGGAAATAGGATGGGATGCATGATACCTTATTATATGGGAAATCTCTGTTGATTACCAATCCTCTATGATATTATGGTCTCAGTAAATAACCTAGACATGTGATATGATTTCTAAGACAATGATGGATCCGCACTCATATTAAAAATTCATATGCTTATTATTTTAACTCGCGAATCATGTTGATTTTTTCATTCCCCAATATTTTGACATACATATGTTTTATGTCCTGAATCTTGATTATGATCAATGATTTTTTTGTGTTATTTTCTATAGAAAATCACATTATATTATAACCATATTCTCATGAAATGATTACATATGTTAATTGATTATTATCTCTTATATTTAACCTTACTGAGTATATGATCAAACCCATTCATATGATTTATTTTTTCTAGAGGATATGATGAGGGGACTATGTACTTTGAGTCTAGAAATGTACCTTTTGTAAAGAAATATGTTTGAGGTAATGAAAATTTTAGTTGAATAATATGTTTATGTGTCTAGTGTCCAGGAAAATTGTACCTTGACTATTCTTGATAATTTTTATTAGAAAGGTATATTTAATATCAATAAATATGATTTAATATCTATGTATGTTAATATGGGAACAGTATAACACCATGATGATAAGAGTTTCACTATGGAGCTTTAGATAAAATAGGTTCCAATGTTTTTCTCCAAGACGTGTTTTGTGGGGTGTGATCCATAAAATTTAGTTGTTTCATATTACAAACCACAAAGGGAAGTGTCTTGTTATAGGGGTTCCCATCGAGGTAGGGTTTAGGCTTCGTGTTTCAGAATAGAATTATTGTCATGTTATAATGGGGATTCACATACCAAAAAGAAGCAAATTTAATAAATTCTGATTTTTTAATATCCCATCTTCCATAAGAGAAGACTGTGAATTACATGGTTAACCATAATTTGAAATTAAGAATGGTTATTAAATTATTTCACATATCCTAATTAGGGTGAATTGAATATCTATTATTGGTGGAATATAAATATTCTCTTAGGAGTAGAGTGAAAATTTTCGTTAAAAGGGGATTAAAGATCACATGTTGAGGGAGTAAAATAAGGATTTCAATACTTGTGTTGTAAAGTTAAGGAAATAATTGATATTTTTGATATTATATAAATTATGTTTCATTGGTTTATTTCATTGATTAACATGGATCATATGAATAAAATCATGACAGCGAAATGAAATTCTTTTATTATATATATTGATATGGGTTCACATAGAGAAGTAGTGGGGTGTTTTTAAAAATTTAAAGAATTAATTTATCTATTTGGTGAGGATATTAAATTTTAATGGTCAATGATGCCACAATAAATTATAAGAAACAAGTAACACACACAGTGACTCTAGTACTTTAGCATATCACCTTTGTATAATCCTTAGATAAGCTCAGTTTCGTAGAACCAAGTAAAATTTCTTATGTCCCATTTTTTTGATTTACCGTTTCATGTTTATTATGAGGGAGATAAGTATTCCTAATAACTAAAAAATAATTTTGTTAGTGAGGGTCATTTGAAGAGATCTATGTACCCTAATTCACCCATATAACCACTCTCAAGGAATTTACCTTTCTTGGAACCAACAAATATTGACCACATTAATAATATTTATAATATCGCAAAGGAACAAACAATCAATAAAAATATCTAGTATAATAAAACCTAAAATTCTATGATAAAATTTGTGGTTCTGATGATCTAATGTTGAGCCAACAATGAGTTTGGGTTGAAATAGTCTTGGTTAATTTTTATAATTCCTTCAATTAAACTCAAATTACTTATTATAGTAATAAGGATTTGACTTCAAAACAAAATTATTCCCTCAATCATATATGGATAATAGATCCAATACATAAACCCAGAGTATTTATATAATTCACCACCACTATGGGTGACTTTGTCAATATTATGACCAGTATCATCCATGAAAAAAATTAACCCACTAAAAAATTAATTGAATTATATAAATATATAGAAACATTATAAATTTATCCATAATAATATAATCACCTAAATTTTAATTACTCTGGTTTTTTCATTCATTAATTTAGAATATTATGTTGATTATTTCGATCTAGGCGCCCATACATGCTGAGAATATGAGGCCTAGTGACCCTAGAATTAATATTTGAAAAGTAATATTGATATTAATATTACACACAAAAAGTTTTGTTAAAAAAAGTGGAATCAATATTTAATGGAGGGTCATCTCAAAAATATGAGGCTTCTTTTGAGATCAGATCATGGGTTTTAACATAGGAATGACATAATATATATTAGAGTTGGGTGTTGGGATTGAGATCCTTCATAAGAAAATAATTATATATATTTAATTGTATTTATTTATTTATTCAACTAATAACACTACTAAATAATCCTATATATGTACATGGATATTCTTCAATCCATTGGGTTAGCCAAGAAACCTAGATATTGAGAGGATCCATTGGATAGGATCTGTTTGAAGATCATTGGTAGAAGACATCAAATTGAGATCAGATCAAGGATCATGCACCAACCGAGTTCATGGATCTCACCAATGATGGAAATGTTTGACCATTCTTCACTATCAATTGATCCAAACATCAGGTAGGATGTTTGATTTTTGTATTTACATCACATTATCTTATTATTTCCAATAACATATCAATTAAAAAGAAATAATTGATTTTTACATCAATGGTAGATTTATTTACGATGGATTTATTTTTTTCCTTTGGTTAGATCCATATTATTTCATCTAATTCATTTAAAATTAATTTAGGGATAACTAGAAAATGACCATGATTTTTCCACATATCAATTGGTTTAGGAATTTCTCTCATGTTTCTTTTCATATTCATCATTGGTATTTACTTTGGAAAATAATTCAACAAACACCAAATATTTGATGGTTGTACTACAATTATTCAGTGTAATAGATCAATACTGAGAGTGTAGTTCATGATCAAGGCAGAGATCAAGGTATGATGAAGATAGAGGAAGATCAAATTGGGATTGGAATGTATTGGTGGTTCCTGTTCATCCTGGATTTTATGACACCGCTATAGATGGTGTGGGTGGGTGTTTACAAAGTAGGTTCAATGTTTCAAATCCAAATTTATTGTTATAGGAAGGTCAGACAACCCCTGAAATTTTATTTATGGTGAGGAAGGTGGTAGAGGTGACATAGAGGACGACACAAAAGGGGAACTAGCAGGATCTGGAATTTTTTAGTTACACAGTTTGTATTTTGGAATTACGTGGTGGGTGGGTCCCCCTTGTGTGCTCCAAGGATTTCTACGGAGATAAAAATACCACACCCCATGTGACCTCTATCACACTTCATGTGATTCGTGTTTTTAGTCATGTATCTCATGGGGTAAGTGGGAATGGGATGGATGAATTTCCCAGGAACATACAAGGCTAAGTGTACATGGGAATGACTAGGTGTACACGGGATCATACACGGACATGTACATTAGTAACGAGAATGGGTAGATGATATAGGAAAGGTGTTGTGTGACCTCTATACAATATGTAGTATTACTTATGCATCATGTATTTTGAGGATTACAAGTCGTTTGAGGCAGCACCACATGGGTCGACCAAGGGTTAGGTGGACATTTGTGTACCCTTGTACATGTCGTGTACCCCCATTGAGGGTATTTTAAGCCCTTAATTTCTTCATTTTGGACTAGTATCAGTTTAGTGTGTTCTTTTGGTCCATACCCTTGAATTTATAGTGTAAACATACCTCAACATCTTAGGATTATGATCCCCTATAGAGGATGAGTCTCAGATAAAGCTCATGGTTCCCCTCTGTGAGACCAGAGTGTGATCCCCTATAATTTATTCTTATAACCTAAGTGGGGGTTATGGAATCATATTTACCTCTATTTATAAATCATTTGTCCTCCATTTATAAGTATTTATTGTTAGGGTTTCGGTATCATATTCATATTATCTCCTATATTGCAGATTGATCGTGATTTGTTTTTTTGGAGGCCCCAATGGTCTTAGGTGTGATCCCATATCTATGTATCATGGTATTCAGATACTAGTGATATTTCATGGATGAGGAATAATTATAAAATCATATTGTATCATTTTCTATTGTGATAACATAAATCGTGGTGTGGGTTCTCTCAGAACAACCATTTTTTTAGTATAATCCTATAGTTGGCAATTTGGTTTTGACCTCATAGAGGCTCAACATCCTTCCATAGTATATGTAAACATTTAATTATCAATTAACATATATAACTTCTTATGAGGTGACATTTCTTAATGATTAATGTTTAGTGTTTTCAGGGTTTCCCACTTGGTATTTTTAAACTCACCTATGTATGGGATCTTCCCACAGATGTAGTGTCTTATGTAGACCACAACCCTTTTGATAGTGTCCTAAGAGGACAAAGAGATGGTTGAGAATGTATTGATCTCGTCAGAATGTGTTGTTTTCTGTGTGGTTACATTTCATTGTATTCCTCTCCCTCTAAGTGGGTTTTATTCAGAGAAATTCTGGTTGGGATTGTATTTGGACCCCTTTATTGATTTTGGTAATTTACTATTACACTCTGATTTTGGATCATAGATATATGCGTGCATTGGTTTCTGTTGGTTTATATTTAAGAATTATATGGTATTGGATATGTGTGTATAGTTAAATTTGGATAATTCTTCCCATGTGTGTGATATGCCAACAGAACACTATTTTCCATCCCCCATACTATTGGAGGTGGGCTTCAGTTAGTCATAGTTTGGTCCTTATTCGCTTAGTTCATGACATAGTGGTATTAGAGGTGTTGGTTGTACCATAAGACTGATGCCCGTGAGATAGGTTTGGGTTTTATGGAGATAATGATAACTATATTGAGTTCATATTTGGGGTTAGGTATTCTAGTGTTGGTGTGGGGGATGACATATCCGTACACCTGGACTTTTATCACCTATATTTTGACTAAGTACATGTAGACATTGATTTTAGGGAATGCATTGGTACATGCATCATATAGAAATGGGTGGGGGTATCCATGTCCTACTAAATATATCCACAAATATATATATATATATATTATTTAATCATGGTACATCATGTTTATTTTAGTATGCCTTCAAGAATACAACTATCCATGATTCCACTACATTATCATAAAGATGATCCACTATGTGATGAGGCCTTAGTATTGGGGCATGTATCAGAGATGGTTCCTCTAGGTGGTTTACCATCTATACCACCCAATAAGAAACAATTAGCACTAGTGATGTTGGATGAGGATTATATCATGATAACTATGATGCACATGTTCTAGAGGTAGTGACCTCCATGATTGTGTGGTAATCAAGACCCCTCGGTGGATGAGTACTAGATAAAGGTAGTCACTCATGTTTTATTCAATGTGAGGATTCTTATATATCAAATGTAATCCCTCACGAGTCATATTCATCTAGGGTATTTTGGATTGCGGTAGATTTTAGTGACTTAGTCTCATAATGGGAAAACTCTCTCTTGGTCAGTTTTTGAGTGTATCTTAACGGAGGAGGTTTACCCAGCCTCATTATTATTAGTTCTCATCCTGAAGCTTCTTCATCTACAGTAGGGTAGTTTTACTGTGGTATAGTATTCATAGAGGTTTACTAATATCTCTTGATACTCTATAGATATGGTGTAGGTTCCACTCATCAGAGCACAAACCTTTGAGAATGTATTACTCTATGATATATGGTATTCAGCTATATCTCTCTACATTTCCACTAATTCTAGGGTGAATGAGTGAGCATTAGTGGTTGAGAAATTCATGGAAGACAATGCGTTGATAGTGGGCTCGACTAGTGGGAACCTATGAGGTGAGAAATTATAAGAATGTAGTCGATGGTAGTCATAGGGATCCGGTCATGTCATATGCTTCGGTATATGGTCACAGGCCAAAGGATCAGTAGTGCATGGATCTTAGGTTGGCTCAAGTCTGCCGAGGGAGAGCCAATTTTTCTACTATGATGGTCAGAGACAAATTGCAAGGGAATTTTTGACCCATCATACAACTGAACAAGAGATGGTCAGGGAACATTTGAGGAAATGAAAAAGGTAGAATAATGTTGGTCTATAGGTTGATATATTTGGAAGATGGTTTGGTAGAGTAATAGGAGGTGTTCTAAGGTTTTATATATTACCACCACTACTCCAAGTTGTTCCACGCGTGACTTAGTGAGTTAGTGTTTTGGGGTGAGAATAGTTGCAAGATATGGATTCCTATGACCCTGAGGCTCTAGGAATGATATGAGTTCTGATATAGGTATTCTCTATCTTCATTACAGTATTTATAGATATAGGATTGAGTCATTCCTTTATTTCAAAATATATATTTTAGGGCGCAGAGATTTTGGTTTACCCTTTGGGTTGACCCTTGAGTTTCGAGATTCTAATCGAAGGTGACTCAAGAATTTCAATATTCTATCAATAGTGTGATGTGACACAAAGAGGTGAGATCTTTTTATGGTATGTCCTTGTAACAACAATGATGTTTTATTACATCAACACTGGAATAGACTGGCTAACCACAGTTCATTCCCATATTGATTGTTTTATGTGGAGGATGTGGTTTGTCTATTATGATGCTATGGGTTTTTCCTTTGTAGATGAAAAGGATACCTTATAATATAAGTTTAATAATAGGAATAGGACAGCTATATCAATTACTAACCTATTTTTTTAGCAAGACTCTTGGATAAGTGGATTTTATGGGATACCAGTTCACTATGGTGGTGGTGGAGTACCAGGACATATTTATAAGGTTATCCATTATTACCTCTGTACTAAGAGCTCAAATTTTTCATTGAAATACACCCCATTATGACCCTGAAATTGGAAAAAGTATATCAGATGGATCTTATAGAGCATTGTGAGCTGAGGGTATAGGTAGAGGAATTTCAGGAGAAATGTTTTGTGAGACACATTGTTTCCCCCTCAGAAGCCTCATTGTTTCTCCCCAAGAATGTGTATGGGAGCTCGAGGTTATATATATATTACAGGAACATAAACCAGGTGACTATGAGGGATAAGTATCCACTAATGAGGAAAAACTAACTCTTTAATCAGTTGAGAGGGGTTTGATGGATCTTAAATATTGACCTCCATTCAGGCTATAACCATCTACAAGTAAGGGATGGGGATATACCAAATATGGAATTTATATTTTGATGTGATAAATATGAGTTCATGGTGATTCCATTTGGTGAGAAAAATTCCCTATTAATATTCATGGGAATCATGAACTAGATCATTAACTCTTTCTTAGATAGGTTTTTGGTAGCCTTCATCGATGATATTCTAGTGTACTAGGATTTTAAGGAGGAGAATGAGAGATAATTGAGGATGGTAATAGAAACACATTGAGAGGACCTTTTTTATTTAAAACTCTTGTAGTGATAGATTTAGATCTAATAAGTCCACTTTTTAGGATACATCATCTCTGAGGAGAGAGTGGCAATGGACCCAAAAAAAGGTTGACCAATCTATCTTCGGAGCCACCCAAAAGTGATAGATAAGTGTGTATTACCATGGTTTTTCATGGTAAATCAATGATTTTTACCAAATTTATGTGGAGTGGAAGCACCCTTTGAATCTTTGTCCTAAACAGGGAAGCCTATCATGTGAAAAAATGGTGTCAGTAGTGTTTTTAGGAGTTTAGGAAAATGTTGAAGATCTCACCCATCTTGATATTTCCAAAGGAGGGTGATGAGTGCATAGTGTTTTGTGATACCATAGGGAACAAAATTGGTTTGTTACTGATACCCAAATAGTAATTGATTGCATATTGTTCTACGCAGTTAAATCTTCATGAGAAGAACTCTGTGAACCATGATCTTGAGATAGAAGTGGTAGCCTTCATCCTAAAGATATGGATACAGTACCTGATGGGTGAGGGTTTTATCATAAATATAACCATAAGAGTCTCATGTATATCATCACCTAGAATGATATGCTTTTGAGACAAAGGTTATGTTAGTAGTTCCTCAAGAAAAATGATTTTGAGATTTTCTATCCTCTTTTGAAGGGTAACATGGTGGAAGATACTTTCAGAAGGAGGTCCAGTTCACAGTTGTAAGGTGAGACATCTGATCTGTTAGCCTCATTACAGTTTTTCTTAGTGGACAAGGATGGTAATTTATATCTTTTATTTATAGTTTTCACCCATACACTTTTACAATGTTTTAAGGAATCCCATCACAGAGATACCGATTATGAGGCCTTACATTCTAAAAATAATTACTAGATGTGATCCTGATGGATATTATAATGGGGGAGAAAACATTATTATTCTTAAAGGAAAAATGATGGTACAACTTACATTGAGGTAGGAGGTGATGAGGGAGTTTCATACAATCCCTTTTCTAGTAAATCTGGGTGTGGGGAATATGTACTAAGGACTCTGATGTTAGTTTTTATGCCCATGCATGATGAGTTGGGATACATAGATTGCCACATGTTTCTTTACTTGATTGAAATTGATAACTGAGAACCAAGTTCCAATTAGTTTATCTCATTACCTTGAGGTGAAAAATTGGATGTGTATTGGGATATAAAAGTTCTTTTTGATGGGGTTTCCTTGTACATCATGAGGACATGATGCAATCTAGGTAATCATAAACGGAATTACCAAGTCTTCCCTATACCTAGCTATTCAAGAGTATAATTCAGTAGAGAGATTATGATTCTTGTAAATGCTTGAGATAGTCTGGAACCATGGATTTCACTTGGTGACCATTTAAAACTCTCATACTTGATTCATGTTCTGATTATAGAGAGGATTAGATAAGGCCTTTGTGATACAGTTGTGTTCGAGAATATCATTTCACCCATAGAATAATGGTCACACTAAGTGGACCATTTAGGTATTAGAGTACATGTTATGGCTAGCATATTGGATTTTTTCCATCATTGGGAGGATCACCTGCCCTTGGTGTAGATTTCTTATAACAATATATACTATTTCACCATGGGTGTGGAACAATTAAAGGCCTTGTACGGGAAACTCTATAGGTCACAACTTTTTTTGATACATCTAAGAAATTTATCACTCATATCCCATAGTTGGTGAAAGATACTACATATAAGGTGAAGATCATCCAATAGTGGATAATGATTGCACAGAGAGATCAAAATTCCATTGAGGACCACGGAAGGAGGCCTTTTGAGTTTGAGTAGGGAGACCATTTGATCTTGGGGAATCATCATGACATGAATTATGGATATTTTTTAGAGGAGGAAGGCTATATTCAAGATTCAACACCCTTTTACAGATACTTTTTAGAGTTGGTGAGGTGGTGTTCCTCTTTGTTTTGTCACCACTATTGGACTTGGAACATGATTTCTTCCATGTACAGTAGTTGAGTAGGTACAAGAACAACCCATCACATGTTATCAACTATGATTAGCTAGAAATAGAGGTTTGAGACCCCATTTATTAATAAGATGTTGAGATAAAGGATTGGTAGCATACGATCCTTTATAAGAGAGCAATTCCTATGGTGAAGTTTTATTATAACCATAGAGACAATTAAGAGATCACCTGGGATTGGGAGACCCTAATAAGATCCCAATACCCTTATCTTTTTTAGAATTTTTTTTTCACTTTTTTAGGATGAAAATTCCTATTGTGGGGAGAATATAATGACTCTAATTTTTTCCATGTATTTATTTAGAATATTTTTTGGATTATTTTTGGATCCAAGCACTAAGAAAACATGAGAATCTGAGTCAGGGTGAGCCCAAATTTAATATTTGGAAATTAATAAATATATTAATATCACACAGACATTTTTTTCATGAATAAGTGGAAGACCTTCTGAACTAAGGATCACATAATAAATCTAATGCCACCATTGAGTTCATATATTGGGTTTTACTCTAGGTAAAAACTTGTCTATAAAGGCATCGGGTGTTGGGTCTGAGCACCATCATGGGATAACAATTAAATAAATTTAATTATATTTATTTTATTATTCTATTGAAAACCTAACATAATGGTTCTCATAAATAAAGGGATCTAACTCAATCCCTGGGGTTAGCTGTAGAACCAATAAATTAAGAGTATCCATTAAAGGGGATCCATTACTGTATCATTCGTAGATAACATCAGATCAAGATCCAATCAAAGATTATGCACCAACTGAGTTCGTGGATCTCTCTAATGATGGCAATGCAATACCATTATTCATTAGTGATTGGTCAAAAAACATGGTGGTACATTTGATTTGTGTAATTAAGTCTTATTATTTTATATTGGAAAAACATAAATAAATTCCATAAACAAAAATTGATTCAATCATCAATGTAATATTTATTTGTGATGGATTTATTTTTTGTTCATTTGTTATGTCCCTTTTCAATCATCTACTTATTTGATAGTAGATCGAGGCCGAATGAATATACGTTGATGTTCATTCCTCATATATTATAGTTTATGGATTTCTTAGTTGTTTCATTGTACATTACATATTGGTATTTCCTTGGTCCAATGGTTCAAAAAATACACAGTATTTGAACATTTTGTGATTATTCATCCATGAAATGGATCAATAACATGAGAGAAATTTGTGATTTGGGGAGTTATCGAGGTTTGGCAATGAAGGAGGATGTTCATAGTTGCATAAAAATAGATTGGTGGTTCTCATTCATCTCAGATTCAATGGAATTGAAATGGATGTTGTGTTTTGGAATTTCTTGAGTAGGTACAAAGTCAATAATCATGATATTCAGTGGAAGGGAAAATCTTCCACCCCAAGATCTCTGATTTCTGATGAGGAAGGAAATGAAAACTATATTGAGGATGACATGGAAGAGTAACTAGTTAGATATTGAAATACCTTGTTACACAACATGTAATCTAGAATTACAAACCCTATAGAACCCCCATGCAAGGATAGGGTTTCCATAGAGACAAAAATAACACACGTTTTGTGACATCTATCACACACCGTGTGGCCCGTATTAGTGGATCGATGTGTATCATGAGGATATATGGGAAGGGTTAGGAAAAAGTACATGGACACGGAATATTCTAGGTTTACATGAACATGGTCAAGTGTACATGGGTTAGTACATGGTCACGGCTAGCGGTACATGGTTTTGGGAAGACAATAGAAGAAAAGTTTTAGGAATGCTCTACTGGTCATATAGTTTAACGTACAAATCATGAATATCAAAGGTTATATGATGTGTTAGTAAGAACCGCACTAAAAAACCATGGGTTAGTTGGACATATCGTGTACCCCAAGTACACACCGTGTACCCCCTAAGAAGGTGTTTGGAGGCCTTTGTTTCATCATTTTGAACCATCATCAGTTGAGTGTGTTCCCTTTATCCATCCCCTTGAGGTTAAAGTGTGTAATTACTTTTACATATCCTGATTGTGATCCCCTATGGAGTATAATTCTCATAAAAAGTTTGTGGTCACCCTATATGTTACCAAAGTGTGATCATTTATCATTTCTTCTTATACCGTAGTTGGGGATTGTAGAATCAATGTGACCTCTTTGAATGGGGTGTTGATCCTCCATATTGGTGGATATATAGGTAGGGTATGTGGTATCATTGTCATATAATCCGCTACATAGTATATTGATCCAAATTGAGTTTGTGGTGTCCACCAGCAGCCTTGTGAGTGATCCATTGTCGAAGTATAGAGGTGTTTAGAGAAAAGTGATTTTTTAGGTGGGTCCCAATGATCATGACTGCATTAATGAGTGTCTCCTATGATAGAATGGATCATGGAGTGGGATCTACTGGAATGATAATTACTTCAAGTATAATCCTGGGGTTGGTAGTTTGGTTATGACCGCCTGGATACATTATTCATTTCCTGAGTTTATATATGGGTTTTATTTACTCATTGATTAATATATAGGCATATTTTGGGCTGATTTTTCTTGATGGTTCATGTATAGTGTTTTTGGGTGTCCTATTGGGTAATGTTAAACTCTCCCCTACACGGGCTCTGCACAGACATGTCTTGTATTATGAATATGATGGCCCCTTTCATTATATCTTTATATTATGAGGAACTGGTGGACTATAGCATGAGCTTGTTAAAACATGGAGTTTTTTTAGAGGATTCTATTTATTGTTGTCCTCTCTCTCTATATAGATTTTTATCTCTTAATATTTTGGTTTGGCTTATTTTTATCCCCCGTTATCTCTTTCCATACATTATATTCATACTCTGATTGTGATCATTGATATATACATTCATTGGATTCATTGTATCTTCTTAATCTCATTTATTTTACCATTTTTTAATTAATATTGAGAATCCATATATCTTACCTCCATCTATAATACATTTCTTTGATTATATCTTAAAAATTACCAGAAATTTTAGGTTTTACTTTTATTTATATTAAAATTAAATTCATCAAAGAATAAATGTCTCAATGACCATTTTAAAATTAAATCAAATATTTATATTTATAAACACCCATAGTCTTGTTAAATATTATTAAATAATATAATTCCTCAAGTTTCATCAAGAATTTCTTCTAAATATTGTTTCAAAAATCATTACATTGAAATCATATTCATTTCAGTATCCTATATATTAAAATATTTTATATCTATTTATTCTTTAATAATTTGATATAATATCGTCAATAAAAGTACCATTACATATTTTACACCATCATTTTCAATTTCCAAAATAAAATCATCATGGAATATTTTATTATTTTGAAATAAAATGAAAGATACAGTCTCCTAGCATGTAAGTATATAATTACATAGAAATATTATTTCGATAGAGTAAATAATCAAAATCACTTCATATAATCTTTATGAAAGATTCTCTTAAATAGAATTCTTAATTTCCATTTCCAAATATTTTATTCACAAACACTTATCTTTGAAGGGGAATCACTTTTTTATTTACAATTTTGCTTCACTTCAATGTTATAGTAACATATTTACTTCTAAAACATTCATGCATCGTTGTTTAATTTATGATCAATTAATTCATAGTCTGATTATATCAATCCCATGGTAATTTCTTTTAGTTCACATACACTTCACTATGAAGGCATGACCAAATCTTTACATTACCAAATTTTAATAACATTCACTTCATTCACTACAACTTCTTATTAAAATAATTTAAAATTATATAAATTCATTTTATCTACATATTTATGGAATGATAAAATCATCATATTTTCAAATTTTAGTCATGGTTACTACAATAAAACCTTTTACTAATTTATTTATCTTGTTATAAAAAATTTATGACATCTCACATGGTATTCATATGTCTTCTAAACAATCTTAAGACTAAAAATAACCTCTATAAAAATAAAGAAAAAATTATTCACAACTAAAACATATTTTGAAAGTAGTTTACTAATTTTAGATACTGAACACAAATAAAAAATAATTATAACAAATAGTTTGTCATAAAACTACCCATTTTTAATCTCACATACAAAATATGTGTTCATAAACTCCATGTGTAATAAATTAAGTGGTTTCCCACCTCTTCGTTACCTCATAAGGGTTTTTAAAGCTTTTAAGAGTATGTATTTCACTTAAGTTATATATTTTAACAAATTTGTAATGTTTATATTTACCATAAAAATTAAAACTAGGATTTTTTCATATTTATTATCAAAACATGAAAATTTTAAATTTGTATTATAATTTTGAAGCTTCCATATATTTTGTTTTTAAATTTAAAAAAATTATATTAATAATAACATGAAATGATTAAAATTTATATAATATATTGTGAATTTTTGAAAAAAAAGTGTTCTTAATTTATAGATTATTAATTTATACAAAATTAATATTTTTATATTTTTAATATATGAAGTGTTAATATATGGATACAAGTATGAGTGATATGAAACATTAATGTTTTTTAAAAATTTCATAACATGTATTTAATTTATTCCAAGTTAGGTATTTCATACGATTAAATTAAATTTGATAAATATTATTTATCTGGATCATTGAAATTACAAATTAAAAATTTGTTGTATATTTTTACAATATTGGAATAAAAATATTTTCTAAAAAATTATTGAATTTTGAACATTGTTTTATTGATAGTAGATATTTTTTAAATTCTTACTGATATACGAGCTTATTCCATACCAAGAAAAGTTAGGGATTACCACAGTTCACATCATACATACTTAAGAGATAATTTTTTATTCTTATTATTTTAATCCTATAAATATTTTTTTAATATATTGTTTCAATATGATAAATTTTATTAGGTTTTTGAATATTATAGATAAATCCTTCATTGTGGATGTGTAATGAAATTAAATTCTTTTTAATGATTAAATATTAACGAGTTATGAAACATATTATGTAAGATCCCAGATTTTCTTATGCTATGTTTTTGTTTAAGTTTCTGTTTACGTCTCTTATATTTGGATAAATAAATATTTCCCATGTTAATGAAGAGGATCAGGGGTATTTTGGGGGTTCAGTACATGAAAGAGAAGGAAAAATGATCTTTTTGGCCATGTTGTATCATTTGTACATGGTTAGTTTAAACCATGCGAGGGGAGGTCCAAACTATGAAAATTCAGATAAAGGCATATCGAATGGTTGGCACATGATTTGTAAACAATGAGGAGTTCCCCAATGAACTGTGTGTCCCCCTTTTCCTTAGATAGTTTCTTGTGCATGGTTTTTGCATGGTCTGTCGAATCGTACAGACTACCAGTGTGGCCCTCTAAAAGTTGAAAAAATTACAGTTTTTACATTACCGGACTTTAGGACTCTACAATATTTTCCCCCATAATTTCCCCCCACGAACACTAGTGATTAAGAATAAGCTTAAAATTATTTATAACCCTCATTTCTAGTCCATTTGGAATAGTGTTGGTTGTAAAGGAAAGACCCAGGTGAGTCTAATCTTCTCAAATATTCTATTTTCCAAATTAGGGATGGTATCTTAGGAGATCATCATTAAAACTGATAATATATTATTCCTATGGTGGGATCTAGGTTAAATATTTAAGGGGTTCTTGAATCCGGATCGTATGCTTCAATTAAGAGTGTGTTCATCAACAGATTCCAGGTATATGGTCAGTAGGTTTTATCCCTTAGTTTTTATCTGGATTTGTTCATATGAGGTTGTGTTTTCACTCTTCCATTGATTTATTCTTGGTTTTGTTTATGAAATTTGATATAATGGGTGAACAAATGAAAAATTAAACCACTACCGACCCCCATGAGATGAATGAAGGTTGACTCGGCTGATTTAGGGCCACCCATGGGGTGCGCCGACCTACAAGAAGTTGGTTAACTAAAATGCTAAATGTGAATGTGACATATAATTAAATAGATCCCATGATGAACATGTTGAATGGTTAGATTATTTATTAATAAAGGAAAATGGATAGTCTAGTATAGAGGTGGTTAATGGCTAAGAGATTGTTTAGATTTCCATGGGAATGTCTTAAATTTAATTTAATAGGAATGCACCAAATGGTTTGTGATTTATTTTCGGAATGAATAAGGGGATTAGTGTAGGGGAAATTATGAATGAGTTAAGTGAGTTAACACATGGTAAATAGTTTAATATGTTAAATGGTTTAATGTAAGGGAATTAGTTAAATTGATTAATGAGGTCAGGCATGGGAAATTAAAGTTGGGATAAATGGAAATGTTATGTAAATGAAAACGTGAAAATCAGTTCTGGAATAATGGTTATTCCATTTTTGATTGTCTGGTGTTATTATTAGTTTTTTATTGGATGTGATATGGTTTTATGTTAAATGGACATACATATAAGCATGTGAAGATGGTTTGGTGGTGGGATAGAGGACTGTGTCTCCTCTAATGGGTCAGGTTTGACTGATTCTCTAACCCCACATAAGAATGCATTTTTTGGGGTGTTAGAATGATGCTCTATTCCCCCAGTTGTGGTATTAGATGAAACTACTAGAACCTAGGCTATAAGGGAAGGTAGATTTATTGATTTTGAAATATTTATACATAGTTAGATAGGTACATAACCTATCCATTATGCATTTTGATGTAAATTCATAACAATTGAAAACATGTTAATGATGGATTATGCAATGAAGAAGATGGAAATGATTAGAATTAGTAATGAGGTTCGAAATGGTTAATGTAATGATTCATAACTAATGGAACCCAAACTGTTCTTTATTTAATTTTCATTTATTTCATACTTGCATGAAACAAATTTTTGACTGAATATTTGTAGATGCCATTGGTGGTGGTATACAAAGTTGTACTCACAACTTGCCCAGACCATCTTTGGGTACCCAAGAAGATATGATGGATGTAGGTCAGGAAAAGGGAAATGGTCCTCTTATTTGATGTGTATTTGGGAAAGGGTTGAGAACAGATAAGGATTTGGAAATAGAGTCAAGACCTATTTTGAAATTATTCTATTTTTCATTATTTTGGGTTGATCACATGGATCTTTTAGCATGAAATTACCAATTTACAATTGACAATGGTTGGGGCCCAATTTTGGGACGTAGTTATTTATACATGTTCATTTCTTTTTACATGGTGTTCCCTCTATTTCATTAATTTATCTATTGTGGAATACTATGATAAATAGGATATAGTCTCCCCACATGACTTATCAGACCCTTACAACTAGTCTAAAACCTCTGGTGTATGGGGAGGTGTGATTGAGGTCATGTGGTGACTCAGATCGAGACACTATTTAGTGGTCTCTGAGCCAGGTATGTCACAAAGTTGAATTAGAGTGATATTTTCTATGACTTACTATTTAGGGATGGTAGACAAGAGGTTAGGAAATTGATGAGCCTTGGTAAATAGCATGTTCTTGGGTTTAGCTAACCCACGTATGAGAGAAAACCATTCTCCTATGGAAGGGCTTGTTTTTCTTGTTTTATATTATTACAATTGATGATATTTCACCATTGAGTGATGAACATGTCAGTTGATGTGACATTTTATTATATTTTTCATGTGGAAAAAATGAAATGAGGTTGTGAATTAATGCATCATCCTTGGAACCTTAGTATATAAGTGACATGAATCATGGTAGGCACACGCAATGTACATGTGTGAGGGACATAAAGGGAAGAATACATTTTATTTTTAAAAAAATAGATGAAAATGTTGTCTAATGAAACATTGTAGATGGGTAAAAAGAGTTGAAAATTTTTAAATAATGATTAAGGTATTGCTCTTGATAAATTGGTTGTTAGTAATTTAAAATATTTTTAGAGTAAGTTTTGATATAGTAATAGTTATTTAATGGTGTCAAATATAAGGTTTGTAACAGTTTAAGTGGGATTACACATTTTTATACATGACCCCTGGAAGGAATAGACAAGGGTAGTGTTTTGGGTGTGATGATTACCCTTAGGATACTATATGAGAATGATATTATTTATTTCTAGTAGAGAACATTCTTTTTTACAAAATGTGAAAGATTACTGTTTGTGTTATAAAACTTATGTTTGGAATTATGGAGAAATTCCACTGTGTAGACGTGGCTAAATCAGATGTTTCTGAGAACTCTTATCTAGTGGTGTAGAATAAAAGTGATGATCTAATTTAATATATAAGATAAATTCCATGATAACTTCACTCATTTCATGCAAATGATGGAGCAAGACCCATGAAATGTTACACTGAGTATGTTTGACCTGACTAGAGAATTTCAGTTGCATCACCCTATGACATTTCCTATATTGGAAGGACTTAAGGCTTATGAATTTTAGATAGAATATATTTAGAAAATTTGGGATCACATGGATACTCCTTCAAAAAAGAGGGTTAAGCTGGAAACTTATATGATGAGAGTCCAGGTGAAACACTAGTGGGATTTTCTATTTCAGACCCAAAAAGCAGATAAAATGGGTAAAAGGATTTTTAGGGTAAGAGCCTGGAACAATTTTATCCTAAAACCTTGGGTAAATAAGGTATATGGAGTTTATTAGGTTGACCAAGGGACATTTGATATCCATAGAATATGCAATCTATTTTAACGACCAACAACAATAATTTTCATCTTTCGTGGGAGATGAAACAACCATGGAGAGACATTTCCATCGTGGACTCAGGTATGAGATCAAGTTATAGGTAAATATTATTCTTTTGAAGTGAGTCACTAAATTAATGGGTCATGATCTTATACCATAAAGAAAAAAATATAAAGGTTTCTGGAAGAAGACATGCAATTCCAATTGGGAGAAACAGTGGTGTATCTTCTGATAATATAAATCACCGCTTCAAGTGTTTTCAACAAGGCGGTGGGGGAAAGGGAATCTAGAAAAAGAAACTAGTATGTCAGGTTAGTCATCATGTGTTTTTTATATCAGTGGGGAAGGTTCGAAAACTAGCGTAGTTAGCGTTCTCAAACACCAGTTGATTTTTGGGTGTGTTGTTGATTGGACCCCCTACAAAGGTTCTACTACAACCCGTGGTAGTTAGTAATGGTGGAGGATAGATATAGTGTAGAGTACAAGTAGGGGATTGGTTACCCCATATCCAGTAGGCAGTTGGTGCTCCTCTACCTGTACCTTAGGGGTGTTATTTTTTGTTCTTCATGTAGATATCATCCACCATAATAGGGAAGTGTAGTTCTTAGTACTCTGGCCATAGCCCAAGGTATAGGGATAGGCCATATTCATGAAGTTTAGTCTACAAATGGAGGTGGTGAGGCTAGAACATCTACAGTTCAAGGTACAATCATTATAGCTTCCATGCTATCGAGTTCTTTGTTTGACACAAGATCCAAAGATTTTTTTTATCTCTGCATAGTTTGTAGTTTTGTTGGTCCAAGGAGTGGAACATCTGTGTGGGGTTATGTTGATTGAAACTCTATTGGGGATGTGAGATATCGATATTAGGAAATGTTATGGTTACGATCTTGAGGTTGGTGGGTACCATTATCTGTTGGACATTTTCATCCTTGAGGTGTTAGGTTCTGTCCTAGTTTTTTATATGGATTGGTTAGTGTTTTAGTAGGCCTACATCAATTGTTACTATCATAGTTTAACATTTTCTTCACTTTATGGAGACACTTACATCCTATGAGGAGAATTTATTGTCCAAGGAAGTAATACAAAACTAGTTTTCCAGCATTTTGGAGAAATCACAACCCAAGTGGCATGTCTTGAGCTTGATGATAGAGGTTTAGATCATCTAATATTCTGTTCAATTATGGATCAGTTTCAAGATGGTTTTTCAAATGAAATATCAAGTCCATCACCCAAGAGAGATGTTGAGATTAAAGTTTAGTTGATTCCCATGGCGGAATCAGTTCTCATTCCGTAGTATAGGATGACACCAACAGAACTCTCTGAACTGAAGGATCAGCTACAAGAGATGGAGTGTATGGGGTTTATTAATCCTAGTATGTCACCTTGGGGATATCTAGAACTATTTTCTAAGAGGACTTATGGGTATTTTCTATTGTACATAAATTATTGGAAAATAAATCATATGACAGTCAAGAATAGATATCTTCTTCCATGAATTGATGAAATGTTTCACCATTAGAGGGTTTCTTAGATAATTTATATGATTTATTTGATACTGGGATACCATTAGTTGGTGGTGAGACCAACTAATTTACCTAGGATAGATTTCCGGAGGAGGTACGGGTTGTATGAGTTCATGTTGATACCGTTAAGGTTGACTAACACACAATTTGTGATCATTGATTTAATAAACTGAATATTTCACAGCTATATAGATCAGTTCATTGTTTTCATTGTTGATTCCATCTTGGTATATTATATAACTCATGAGATCATTACAAACATCATGAAATAGTATTGATTACTCTAAGTGATCATAGGAAATTCACCAAGATATCAAAATTTCAGTTCTGGATTGATAGATCACATTTCATGGGATACCTTGTTTCCATGGTGGGTGTTTTAGGGGATCTAGAGAAATTGAAGGATGTGGTGTTGTGGGAGTATCCTATGAATGTGTCTGATGTTCAGAGTTTTTTTGGTTTTTTTTGTTTATTATTGAATATTCATTAAATATTTCTCATATTTGATAGTGCCAATTTCAGGCTTAACAAATATGGAAGTTATGATTGAGTGGTATGAGGAATGTAAGAATGCATTTTAGGAATTATATAAGAAGTTGATTACCACACCAATCCAAATATTACACAATATTGGTGAATTTTACACTTTGTTTTGTGATTCATATGGTTATGGATAGGAGTTAGTTTTGATGAAGGGTGACAGGGTTGTAGTATATGGGTCATGATAGTTTAGGGCCCATTAAATAAATTAACCTACTCATGATCTTTAGTTAGCATCTATATTTTATTCCATAAAGTGGTGTAGGAATTACATGGGGAGAGAGAAATTCATTGTGTTTTCCAACCATTATATTCTTAAGTTTATTTTCCATCCCCATGATTTTAATCTTATATAGTTAATATTCTATGAATATATTAATTATTTTGTCATCAAGTTGGTTTACACAATAGGAAAAGGGAATATATTTGTGGATGATTTGTGTTGAAAGACTCAAATCAGGTGTGAAAAAATCTAGCTCTGAGTGGGTAATGATGGAATTTTCTGTTGAGATGAACTGGGAGGTGTAGGATGGGCATGGGAAGATAACCTTGGCTTCTATAGTAGTATATTAAACACTTTTGTACCAGATCAAGGAGTTTCAACTAGTGGATTCAAAGTGGTTGGATATGAAGGAGAGTCTTGAAGATGGTGATTCACTTTATAGTTGGGTTATTAGTGATGATTGTATTGTTAGTGTTTGTGGATGTATGGTAGTTCCAGAGTGTATGCAGAATGCGTTGATGTGAGAATTCCATGAATCGAAGTGGTAATTGCATCATTGGGTGACTATGATGTATCATAATCTTTGTTGGTAGTCTTGGTGGCTAGGAATGGAGAAATAATTTGTATGTTTTCTGGAATGGTGCATTACCAATCAGTAGTCGGAGGTCGAGCATCAATGCCTAGGTTGTTTGTTACATCAGTTACCCACTATAGAGTGGGAATGGGATGACATAACTATGGATTTTGTAGTGGGACTTCCGAGGACACCTTGGAATAATGATGCGATTTGGGTTGGCATAGAACGATCAATAAAGTGGATCATTCTTTCCAATTTGAGTACCTTCAATGATTACCAGTTGGGTGAGTAGTATGATTATTATATAATGTAGTTGTGTGGAGTGCCACAAGCCAAAGTGTTGGATCACGATCAATATTTTAATACACACATTTGGTAGGCACTAAATAGGGAACTGTGTACTGATGTGTTCTTTAGTACAAATTTTCATATGAAAATGGATGGGTAGTCAGAGCGTATGATTCAGCTATTAAAAGACATGTTGAGGGCTTATGTCTTAGATTTTGGAGGTTCATGGAAGAAACCCTTATTGCCTATTTATTTTTCCTACAACAAAATTTTTCATGATATGATTGAAATGGAACCATTTGAGGAACTCTATTGGAGGCCACATAGATCCCCTTTATATTGGTTTGATGCTGGAGAATATATGTTCTTGAGACTAAGTATCATACAGGAGATGTCAGAAAAGGTTTAGTTGATTCATAAATGAATGGAAATGGCTGAAAATAGGTATAATTCGTTGGATTAATAGTTGTTTTGACATATTGAGTTTGGGGTGGGTGGTAGTATGTTTCTTCGAGTGTCACCAAGGCTGGGACACCATTGAATTCCAAAATAATGCACATTGGCGCTCAAGTACATGGGTTTATTTGAAATTGTGTAGAGGATTAGACTAGTGGTTTATCGATTGGTTCTTCCATAGTGGTATAATGGAATTCATGATGTGATTCATGTTTCATATCTTTCTAAATATCACCTCGATCCACCCCATGTGGTTAAGTTTAAAGATATAGAGCTTGAGGCATATGTGTCCTTTAAGGAGGATCTAGTTTGTACCATGGATCTTAGTGAGAAAGTGTTGTGGGGAAATAATTATTTCTTGGATACAGTCCTGTGGTAGAATATTAATGTTCACGAGAAGTCCGGGGAGACAGTTTTAGATATGATCGCCCAATGGCCTAATATATTTTCTTTCAAAACACAATGATGCTCAGGAAGAGGGGATCAAGGATGAACTTTTATAATATTGGGAGATTGTAAGATCATGATTTTTTATGGTATGTTTTTCTTTTGGTTAAATTTTACATCTCTTTTATTTGAATAAATTAATGTTTCGCAACATAATTTTGATGATCGGGGGTATTCTAGGGGTTTCAGCCATGAAATCGAAGGAAATGGATCTTTCTAGACATTTTACAATGTACACACACGGTTAGTGAAACCCATGTGAAGGGAGGGCCAAAATGTGTGACATGAGACTATGGAATACCACACGAATGGCACACAGTTTGTAAAAATTGAGGATATCCCCATCTAACCATGTGTCCTCTTTTCCATTAGACAGATCCTTGCACACAGTTTGCGCATAGTTTTTCAAATTGTGAGGATAAACTGGGCATCCCTCTAAAATTTGTAACAATTATTGATTTCTGTTATGGGATTTTAAGACTCTACCCAATTTTCTCCCCTCATTTTCTCCCTTGAACCCTATTGACCAGATAGAACTCTTAGTGGATTTGAAGTGTCAATATTTCTCAATTCTAAGTCGTTTGGAGTGTCGGTGGTTGTGAATCAAAGATCCAGGTGAGTCTGATCTTATACTCTCTTATCTTTTATGTATTAGGGATTTTATATGAGGTGATATTCTTCTAAGGCCCTAAAATATTAATCCTCCATTGGAATCTAGTTTAAAGATTCATGGAGTTCTTGAATATGGATCTTAAGCTTCAATCAATAATGTGTTCATCAACGTTTTCAATGTAGGAGTTCTACAAGTTTTATCCCATAGTTTTTATATATATTTATGCATATGAGGTAATTTTTTTGATCATAGATTATTTTATTCTTGGTTACCCCAATGATGTTTGATATAATGGGTTTCCAAATGATAAATTGAACACATAATCATCCTTTTGGGATTCTTGGAGGATGACTTGGCCAATTTAAGGCCACCTATGGGGTGCATCGACCTAACCATACATGGTTAATAGAAATATTAAATGTGAATAAGACATTTAATTAAATAGGTTCCATGATGAAAATTATGAATAGTTAAATTTTTTATTAAGAAAGGAAAATTCATAGTTCAGTCTTAAGGTGGTTTATGGCTACAAGATTTTTTGTCTTTCCTTGTAAATGGGTTAAACAAAACTTAATGGGAATGTTATAAATGTTTTTTTGACTTACATTTGGAATGAATAAGGTTTAAATACAAAGAAAATTATGAATGGGATAATTGGGTTAACATAAGGGAAATTGTTGTATATTTTTAATGGATTAATGTAAAGGAATTATTGAAATTTCATAATGAGGTTAAGAATAAGAAATGAGAGTTGGGAGAAATGGAAAGTTTATGTAAATGGGAAATTCAAAATGGGTTATTGCATAATGGTTATTCCCTTGTTGATTTTTGTGTATTATGATTATTATTTGTATTGGAAATGATATGGTTTTTTGGTGAATAGATATACATATAAGATTGGGCATATTTCTTGGTGGTGGGATAAAGGATTGTGGCTCCTCCCATGGGTTGTGTTGTACTGATGCTCTAACCCCACCTAATAATGTATGTGTTGGTGATTCAGACTAATTCTCTATGTCATCAATTGTTCTATTTGAGTAAACTACTTGGACGACGACTCTAAGGTAAGTGAGATTTATTGGTTGTGAAATGTTTATCCATATTGAGATAGGGAACTGACCTATCTCTTATGCATTGTGATGTAAATTTTTAACCCATGGAAAACATGTTGCTAATTTGTTAAGTAATTAAGAAGTTTAAAATGATAGGAATTAGTTCTAAGGAAAAAATCATTCAAGTAAAGATTGTTAACTAATATCACCCAAATAGTTCATTATTTACTTTTCATTTATTTCATACTTGCATGAATCACCTTCTTATAATGGATATATGTAGTCATTGTTGGTGGTTCCCTAATGAGTTTTAGTCACACCCTACTCGAGCCATCATTTGTTAACAGAGCTAGTTTTATGGTTTCAGGTCAATAGAAGGAAAGGGAGTTGTGCTTGGAAGTTGATTCGGGATGTGGTTGAGCATGGATGTGGCTCTAGACATTGAGTAAATACCTATTTTGTGATTCTCATGTTTTTATTTATTTTGAGTTTATTAATTTTCACTTTTATCATTACATGACATATTTATTATTGGCTATGGTTTGTACTGAATTTGTGGATATAAATTTTTATGAAAGGGCATTGGTTTTTACATGTTGTTCCCCCTATTTATTCTATTTATCTATTGTTACATACTATGGTAAATAGTGTATAGTTTCCCTAGATGTCATATCAGACCCTCACAACTCATCAGAAACCTCTGGCATACAGGTAGGCAAACTAGAGGTCATGTGGAGACTCGACTCGATTTATTGGTAAGTGGGCTCTAGGATAGGGAAATTTCATAATAATTTGGTTAAATTGGAGTTAAAAGAATACATTTAATAATTAGGATAATTCATACATATAAGGAATATATAAGTTGAGACATGCATGAGAGATATATATATATATATATAATAGTGAGATCTATAAAATCCTCATTATAAAAATTTGTTAGTTTCATTATAAATACAGATTCATTAATGCATTGATCATCCAAATAGCTAGGTTATGAAAAAATTGGGTGCCCATGGATTATTCAGTATAAGGTGTATAAGATAATTATTATCCTTTCAAAACCTTTGTATTGCACTTGGATAGCTAATAATAATAGTGTACATTTATTAATGGAGTTGAGATTATTTTTAAATTGATTTCTTTAGTTGTTGTATATCAGATTTTTCGAGAATAATATATGTCATAATTGAGGTAAATGTATATACGAAGAGTTAAACAATTAAATAAAGGATAAATTTGATTTAATTCATAAAATAATTTCTATATTTAAACACTATTGGATATAACTAAGGGTTTAATGTGTTTTGAGGAGTTATATCAAATAAACATTCTGATTGGATATTTATGAAAAACCAAAAAATCACTAGAAATATATTTTTTAATAGATTATAATAGAATTAATGAAAATAAATGATGTGATATTTAAATCTATCAATAATAAAGATATGTTTAATTTAAATAACCTCATATACTGGTATTAAAACTTGTGAATTATTCATAGATATTTATTGAAGCTATGATTTTTTTGAAAAAACCATACAATTTGAGTTTTTTGATTCTACCTTATAAAAGAAGAGTTATTATTATCAGAATAATTGGGATAATTTATATTCTAAGTGATTTATTATGTTAATAAAAAGATTTACGGAAATATATAAGGATTTATAAATTATTAAAATGATTAAAGAAGTCATTAAAGAGAAACAAGTATGAATAATTTTATATTATAAAGATGAATCTTACTAAATTATTATTCATAGTAATTAGATATTGATCCTATATCAAACATCTATGAAAATCATTAAAATAATCAAAAATATAAAAGAGTTAGTGATGGGAGAAGTATATTTTAATTTCAAAATTGGAGAAAGGGTTACTAAATTAGAGGTGGATATATATTATCAAAAACTATCCAATGGACTGGTTCTGGGATTACATACCTATAATTATATTCCTTTTATAAAAATCAATCTTATTTTTTGTCTATAAAATATGAAATTTTTTTCCACATTAAGAACATGAGTCACTAAATATACCTAAATTTAACTATTAATGATATATTTATTATAGCCACTGTATTATAGTCAATGGTATAGGATAATATAACAAATAATACACATGATAATAATTTTATCACTAATGACTCAAACACCATGGACCATCATCATTGTCACTATGTCATATAAATGAGAAACACATCCAAAACTCAAAAATTATGGTTTATTAAAATTATTGTAACATGGATAATTATATATATGAAAATATTTTTATTAATAATGGAGACCAAAGACACTTTTAGAGAAAAAGGAAAAGAACGTAGTGATTTTTTAAAAACAATACAAACTAATGTATGTGTTTTAATGAGTTCAAAGATGAGTGTGTTAAAAAATATTTCATAACCATTTTTAATGATTTTATTAGTCATATTTATGTGCTTATAATGAGTCACAATGTTTTAGATGTTCAAAAATTAAGTATAAAATCAACATAGATAGATCATTAATATATACTAATTATATCGAGGAAGGGTATACTTAGACATGATTTAATTGATCATCTATGACTGTGTGGAATTGTTTCACAAATCACTATATTAGGATGAGCACACTATAACAATGTGTTTGAATTGATTAATTTTTTTTTTGAAAAAAATGATTAATTATGATTCAATTATAACTTTCAATTTTTATTTAATATTATTCTATTAAATTTAATGAAATTATACTAAATTGTGTTCCCTTTAAAATAAACTAGTCCATAAATCAATTAGGAGTATTTTATAAGGTATCCCATGTAAAAAAGGAAAGTTATTCAAATCACCCCCTCATGAAATAGTGGTTTTGGATCATGTTCCTATATTTTCTAAGAATAAATATATTTCCCAAAAAAATCAATGGGAGGAAACATCACTTTATTGAATTCCAATACCAAAAAATAATATATTTTTTTATAACAGATGATGTGTATATTTAACAAATATATTTTAAAATTTAATAGAGATTGGTGATAGAAGAATCGTAGAGGATATGAACAGTTTCACTAGGAACTCATGTGAAATGAATTTATAATAGATAAAGATAAAAAAGATATATTATTATAAAATGATCCTATATACAACCGAAATAGTATTTGTTGTTTTGATTTTAGGAAATGGATATAGTCCATTGAATATGAATTAGATTACATGTATATTAATTATGTTTGTGAATAGATTAATCTAACTAAATAGACAAGAAAAATGATGCTCAAATGTGTCTTTTAGAATAAAACTGACCTAATTTGTAGATTCTATACCGATTAGGATTATTTTTTGCTGAATTATTACCAAAAAAATTAGAATTGACTATAAAGAGACAGTTTCAATGTAAGTCATGTGAATCATTGTCAACATTCTCCATTATATATTATCATTTCATGCTTATGGAATGTGAAAGACAGATATCAAAATAATATTTCTTATGGGGGAATTATTTAAATCTGATTATACAATAAAACCTAAAGTATTTTGGTATTCTAATGGTGATACTAAGGGTTAAAAGTTTCAACAATCTATATTTCGATTGAATAAATGATATAAAATATAAAATAATTATTATAGTTATATAATCAAAGGTTTTGGTTTCATCGTGAATAAATATTAATGTCTTCTTTATAAGTATGTTAATGGGGATATTATTTTTGTTTTTGTTGTGTATATGGATAACAAAATTCCTCTTAGTCAATGACATCAAGAATGTAATTTTTTTTAATCTGGGTTTGGGTGAATGCCTCTTGATAAAGGACATGATATAGTTTCTTATATAGTAGGAATTATGATCTACATGGATATATATAAAAAAATTTGTGGGAAAGCCTATAATGATAAAGAGATAGAGAGGCTTAAAAAAGAAAATTTTATGAAGAAACCTTTTACGATGTTATGTGCAATGAGTTTTATAAATGAATGGAATTATTTTTATAATATTGAAATAAAATTCCTGAATTATATTTCTCACAAATCAAGAATATCGTCCATCATATTTATTTGTTATGTATTTGAGTAGATGTCTTATAATCCTTGATATTGACTCATTGATACTAATTATACAGTGATTGGGGCCTTCATATATCAATTGGATTAGAGAAATTTTATACTCTAATGGATTTAGAGATAGATTTATTTTTCTTTTTTATATTTAGATTTGAGAAGGATGATTATGAAAAAATTTGAATATAAAAATAGAGGATATGGAGGTTGAAATATGGTAGAAAATACCAAAAGTGAAATTTTGTGTGTTGTGTAAATAAAAGATTCAAGATATGTGGTTGTATAAGAAATATGGTCCAATGTATTATATCACAATGTATTTAATAGAGAAACATTTATTTGTGGCCCATTTTTTTGGCCATCGAGTTGTTTTTGGCATTGAACCGAGCACATAGAGATCCACTATAGATTATGTGATTGTCTATTCAGTAGTAGGTCTGTAACATCATGGATTTTTATGTTATGTACTTTTTATTTTTAATAGTGTGTTTTTAGTTTCATAGGGATTATGATATTCTATTTTGAGTTTCTACAACACACGGGGTGTAGCTTGGTTTTTGGAAACATTTAAGATTTAAGTTCTTTCTTATACCATAAATCCTTCATTTGGAACAATCCATAAGATGATTTAAGGCAGAAGAATATAATAAGATATGAATTTCATTTTATATTGCAAATTTCTTTTACACCATAATAACTCCTTATAAATAGTTAAATCATCAATGGGGGTAAATTTGACTCCAGAATAGATGTTTTTAATTCTTTTCATTAATACGATATTTGTGCCATTAATTTTTTTCGTCATAAACCCTTTAGACTAGAAATTTTTATCTATATTTTATGTGACTCTCTCTCATTCGACATGCAGGTCTCTACCTCAAAACCTAGTAAACCATCAATGCTATTTTGGGTATATACTCTCATTCAATATCATTTTTTATGTTTAATCTTTTTGGTGGTCACATCACTCCCCCTCATAATAGGCATTTGTACTTATTCATTTCCATTGGTCATAACAGCAACATTATGATGCACTTCTGATTCCTCACCCTTATGATGGGAATTTTTCTAATTGTTTCTAGATCTATTATGTGATATTCTTATTGGGGCCGGTCCCTTTTTTGTTAAGGAGTGTTCGGTTCATTTTCTTTGAGTTATGTTCTTATTTTCCTTCTCCGCCTATTTTTTTTTGTTTTTGGAATTTGATTCTATAATCTAGGAATGGATTCTATGGCCTCTATTGTGTTTTGTGAATTACTTCCAATATTGGAGGTTACCACTACTAGCATTTCCACGCAATGTTTTTGGTGTGTGGTTTCATCTCTAACCATTTATAAATAAATTTTGATTTCTCTAATTTTTGGAATTATTTTATAAATTAATTGGAATCATTGTTTGGTGTTCATAAATGAATTTGATGTAAAATAGGGTTTTCCATTTGTTTTCGGTAATTGAAAATAGGTGTTTTCAAATCATTATTAAATGGTTTTTAAAATTAGGTTTGTTAAAATGAAAGTGTTGTTTGTTGTGAAAATACCAATAGAAATTGATTTGGGAAATGCATAACATGCTAACCGTGGATACTTAGGTTTATGAGAAAACATAGGAACGTCATATATTTTATTATTAGGGGTCTCACTCATAGGGTGTTCTTATACTCCCTAGGTATGTTGTTCTTAAGAAATGATATTGACATCGATGTTGGTTTCACTCCTGGGGTGGTCCTATACTCCTTAGGAATGTGTTCTAAGGGAATTATTTAGCACCAGTGATTGATTATGTAATGAGTAGTCTGTTATCCTACCATTTTTTTATCCCTTTCCATGTTTTACCAATGCTTTGGACTAGTATTATTTTGGATATGATAATCCTTCTTTGAGATTAATAAATGGTTCAGAAAATTATTCATTGAAACTATTTTTCCATTCTTCTATGAGAATAGTGGAAGAAAGGAAATATTTTACATAATTTTGATATAAAATGATTTATCTTTTATCATTTATCATGCCTTGTATTCCCTAAAATGATCATATTGGTATTGTTTTTATAGCGACTTCATATTAAACACCGGGGTGAAATCCTACTGTTCTTGTTTAGATCCAACCATGCACACCCTTTTGACAGTGTATTGACCTGGGTAGGTCTTCTAATTTAGGGAGAGGCAAGGCGCCACAGTGAGGTGGTGAGGTTCGGGTCAGATGGGTACAAGTTGTTGGTGGTGAGACGGTGGTACATTTCCCATGTTATCATATAAAGCATTAAAATTCCATTAGTTATCCACTTTTTGGACTTGTTCTTTGATTTTTCTCGGATTGTTTTGTGTGGTATCACTTCTATTGTTTTCATTAAGTTATGGAATATATTTTATTCTGTTTTTTAATCTGTTGTTTCATTCTTCTATGTGTTTATATTACATTTTTTCTTCTTCAAGATGGGTGAAATAATCCCCTCTTGTTTTTATTAATTAATGGTCTCTAGTATTTCATCAGTGGTGATTTGGAATATCCTTATGTGTTTAGAATAACGGTTTGGTTGTTAGTTTTTTAGGTTATCCCAGGTCGGTTCATTACAATTTGGTATCTGATCATGATTATGCTTAGTCTTGTGATGTTGGTAGATATTAGATAATATTTTTGGGACGTGGGATGTAGGTTGTGGTGAGTTCCTAGACAACTGTTACCATGATAAGACTCAAGATACTATGGTATTTTTGGATGTGTTTCTCACATGTTGAGTTCTTGATCTTAATGGTAGTTTTTCTTATGGAATTATAGTTCGAACATAGATTTTCCTATTGTATAATCATTCTTCTGTTTTAGGTTTGATGTGATATGCCTCTAAGACTTATTTAATGTGTTCCAAAGGAGGGTGTAGTGGATTATCCTCAATTTAATTCTCCATTGTATTAAAATATTATATTGGATATCGTGAAAGAAGTCCTTTCCATTGACCAAAATCAAACAAAAGTCTAGAACCTAGTTGTTAAGGTACGTCAAGTAGCTGGAGGAGGAAGTGACCAATCTTATGAGTTCATACATGATAAATACGCATTATTTAAGGGTAAGAATAATTCCAATGGGGCTAAGGACTGAAAAAATAAGATCTATCAAATCCTTGAATTTCTATAAACACATAATAATCTCAAGGTGAGGCATGAAGTGTTTAGGCATGGTGGTCCCAACATTGGATGGTGGGATTCCATGGAATAGGTAGATAGAAATGTGGGTTTATATTGAAAGTGTTTCAAGACTCCATTCTTCTAGTAGTAATGTCTAGAGTCTCTGATGATGGTAATGTCTTATGAGTTATTTTATTTTCAGTAGGTATAGTGCTTAGTTCCAAAATTCCCCAATTGTTTTAGTGATATAGTTCATTATTTAATAGAAGTTTTTAATAATGATCAACGAAAATCATAGCAGTACCACAAGGTTTGTGACCGGATATCATATTAATAGTATTTTTGTGGAATATTTAAACCTATGTGGATATGATTGAGAGGAGTATGATGAAAGAGATTATAATTACATGAAAAAATGGATTTTATAACTCTTCCCTTCCACCTAGTTCTCCTTTAGTGGTGTCTAGGGAAAGAAGGGGAAGTGTCTTGAGTATCACAGGGTCGCTGGAGGTGGTTCATAGAAGAAGGAATCCTATGAACCCTCCGTTAAAGGTAGTAGTGTTCCCCTAATTGGTTATCTACATCAATAGTTTGAGCACACTCGATGTTCTTATTCCACAACTGAAAATATAAGAAGTGGTTGTGGCTGTTAAGGATATCTTTAGAGGTTTAAAAAATCTATATCTATGCCTCACTATGGTCTGCAATGGTTAGATCCAATGGCCACTATGTTATAGAAAAAAGCTTCCAACTCCATAGGATTTTATCCATAGGCATCATGGGTGAAGCATCATCATGAAGAGGATAAGTTTATGGTGATGGTTGATGTGGGTCCAATGACAGTGAGTGGTACTATCTTTGTTGTATCCTTTATAGAGATTTATTAATTTCATAAATTTTCTTCTAACTCAATTAAAGCTTCGTGTTTTAATTTTTTGTTGAAACATCCAATTAAGATCATCTTATTTTCATGGATTTAGTCATATCAATTTGAAATAGGATAGAATATGGGTTTTGATGTCCTTTTTCTCTATCGATAGGGAATGTGGAGTTAGTTTGGGATTTCATTTTTGTTGATCTAGGCCTATTTTATGTCATCATTGAAATGGATTGGATTGTCTCACTTCATGATATGTTTTACTTTCATCATCAGTGATTCATTTTCCTTTCTATTGATGGGAGCTCACAGGTGTTTCTGGGAGAGTGGAATATGAGATATGTTTGTGTAAGACCTACCCACCCATAGCTTGGGAGTTTATTGTCAACTTTTGTAGTTTTCCTTGATGTTATTTTCTATTTTTTCATCTTCTATTTGTTGTTATGGAATGTACTGATATTTCTCCAGATAGCTTCTCCCCCCTAAATAGGGAGGAGGAGTTCACGATCGATTTGGTTTCATGTAAGCATCTGATATCAATACCCTCATTTCTCATGGAACCAGAAGAGTTGGAAGAAATAAAGGATCATTTTAATGATCAGATAGAGAAATGTTTTTCTCACCCAATTTTTTGATATGGGTATCCCCAACTCACTTTTCTAAGAAATTTAATGATTCAATTTGATCATGTGTGGATAATTATATTTTTATGTGGCTGATGGTTAAGAATAAGTATCATTTTCATAATGTGTATGATTTTTTGACATGATAAAGGGAAAGTGGATTTAAAATATCTATCATCGATTGAGTTATCATCATATTAGAGTTTGGGAGTCTAAGATACCATAGATGATTTTTAGGAGAAGGTATGGGCATTATGAATATATTGTAATGAACTTTATTTTTACTAATTCTCTTTTATAAATTAGGGATCTGATGAATCCAATATTCCATCAGTATCTTCACTCCATTGGGGTTTTGTTCCTAGATGTTATTTTTATTTATTTTTGATCTGATTGATTGAATAAGAAACATACGAATCTCATTTTTTAAATAATTTTGAATCACTATCTTTATGGATATCATTCAAAATCACATTTCTAGATCGAAGTAGTAAAATTCATGGGGAATGTGATTTCTAAAAATGTATTATTAGTTGATCTGGAGATGGTGAAGGTTGTATTATCATGGGATGATCCATGGAATTCCTTTTAGATTCAGAACACACATGGTCATGTTTGGTACTTTCAACAGTTATTCCATGATTTATCAATGTTTTTATAACATTTGGATACTCATACCAGGAAGGGGGGAGTCTCACATAAAATTTGAGGTGTTTTTCTTCTATTTAGTAGTTTAAATGGTTTTCAAAATCAGAAAGTATTCCTATCTTTCCTGAGTTAGGTATGGGGTATGGTTTGTTCTATTATTATTATGGTGATGGAATGGATTTTGTGATTATGTAGGATGATCATCTGGTGGAATTTGGATTTCATTATCTTTGACCATATGAAATGATTTACCCCGTTCATGATTTAGATATTTCCACGTTTATATATCTTCATAAATCATTTACACATCTTTCTGGGGAGGGATTCATAGTAGTTTATCACCATTTGAGTATGAGCTATATCTTTTCCCATAAGAACGTGAATCTCATTTTTAGGTGGTGGGTGGAATACCTTCAGAAATTATATTTCAACATATCCTACAACCCAAGTAAGGTTAATGACGTCATAGTCTCCCTCAATAGAAAATTATCGTCATAGCTGGTCATGGAATAAATAGAAGAGTGGAACCTAAAGGGATTATTTTCTCAGTTATATATTGATGCTCATAAAGATGGTTTGGGGATATTTCTTACCAATTTTTAGCTATATTCATATCAACTTGAGTATAATCTATAGATTCTATATTAGTATTATGAATTTTGGGAAATTATCTATATAGTATTTAGGGAGGAGACCATTTCTGGTTAGTCTCTCCCTTTAGATAGTTGTCTTCAGTTTTGGTATTGTCTTTTCACCCCAACATCTGTGAGAAGATAATTTTTTTTGAATATCATAGTAAATCATGGGACATTATTAGAGGTTCTATGAACGTCTACTATTACATGAGGTCGCATTTATGGTGGTTAGGTATTAGCAAAAAATTAAAAATTATGTGTCCCACTATTACCCCAGTAAATGAATAAGGGTTGAGAATTTGAAACCTTTTGGTTTTCTCCGGCCTATTTTGGGTCCAATTTGGAATTTGGAATAGTTTTAAATGGACTTAATTTTTATATTACCATTAATTTCTCAAAAGAAGAATGTTTTCTTTGAAGTTATTGATCAGTTTAAAAAATGTAGTCATTTTTTTCGGAACAAGGACACCACTAAGGATGAAGATCTGAGTAAAATGAATGTACATGTGGTTTTCACGTTACATTGGGTTCCCTATACATTTTTTTAGAAAAGTATTGTATATTTACCTCCTGGTTTTAGAATAGTCTAAAAGAGGTAATGGGGACTTAGTTTCGGTTTAGTACAGCTCACTAACCATAGGTGGATGGTAAAATTGATCATGTTATTCAGATATTATAGGATATTATCTATTTCTTGGTATTTTATTTCAATTTATTGTTGGAAATACATCTATAACTAGTTGAGTTTTCATATAATAATAGGTATTATTCATTGATAAAAATGTATCTCTTTGAGGAAATTAATGGTTTCATGTATAGATCAACTAATTGTTCAGAATATGTGGGTGAGGCCACTCTTGTGGGAATAAGTCTCATTCATGAGTCATCATTAAGGATTTAGGATATAATTAAATGATTGGATATAGTGTAGAGTTGGAAGAAATCATATGCATATCTTTGGCATCATACATTGTAGCTTTCTATTGGTGATAAGCTTTTCTTGAATTTTCTCCATAGTTGGGTCCCTATCGGCTTAGGAAATAGGGAATGTTGTCTCCATGATCTTTTGAACCATTTGAGGTCATTGAGTGGATTGAAGGTTTTGTATAGATTAGTATTTTTTCTCAATTGATAGGTATCCATGATGTTTTACACATATCTCATCTCAGGATGTACAATTTTGATCTCTCCCATATTCTGATTTGGGAAGTGATTATGTAAAAGCCAAAACATTTTGTTATATAGAATCTAGTGGAGATCAATGAATCCTTTTTAAAAGTCATTCATGGGAATTTTATCATGTTGGTATTGGTTTTATCGCAACAGGATTTAGATTCACATGATACTTAGGAGCATGAATCATCCATGATGGATCGTTGGCCTCACCTCTTTCCTAAGAACCCTTTCTTTATCATGACTTCTATAGGATGGAATGTCTTATAGTGGGGAGGTTAAAATATTTTTTATTTTAATGTATGTCATTTTGATTTTTAAGAGTTTGTTTTTAGGTATGGAGGGAGTATGATATGTTTTGGGGTTTTCTATGAAACCAAGGCTAAATAATACTTATTGGACACTTATACATCACATGTTATTGATCACTTCATAAGTACTTCACTTGTCATCAACAATAATATTGTTTACAGCACAAGAATACTACAATTAATAATATCATTTTTATGTTGTAAAATAATTTTTTTATAAAATTTCCTATTTTATGCTATAAAATCATTAATCAAGGTAAATTTAACTAGATGTGATTTTTTTAGTGTATAAGAGTTATGGAATATTTATGCTATAAAACTCATGTTTACACGATAAAAAATTTCTTCTATTAGTTTTTTACCTACCACTGGGGTTACTCTTCTCCCATTAAATAAATATGTCTCCCCTCGACACTTGGGTTTCCTTCGAAGAAATATTTGGTGTATCTAGTCATTTTATATTTTTTTTCCATTTAATTTTAGTGGGAGTTGCATCACTTATCCTTAGTATGAGCCCAATATGATTCTTCATTGACATTTGGGAAAGATAGTATAATTGTGATTTGTTATTGGATTCAAAAACCTTATTTTAACAATTTTTGATCCTGTATACATATGATGTGATATATTATTTTGGGGGTCGTTCCATTATTTGTTTAGTGCAGGGGGTGTGTGTCCATTAAGGTATGTTATGATCTACCCCTTCCACTGTATATTTTGTTTTTGGATGTTTATTCTTATAAGAGTTAATGGGATCTAGGGCCTCTATTGTTTTATTTTCATTCCACTATGTTTGTGGATCCTATTTCATTCATACGCAACCTATGTTTGTGGTCGGTGGTTCTATCTCTTAACTAAGAAAAATTAATAGTGATTTCTCTTATTAGATAAATTGTTTTATAAATTTCTGGAATGATTTTCATAAGTGTGTAAATGGATGTCAAGTCAACTATAGTTTTTCTCTTGGTTGCTTGTAATGGAAAATGGGTGATTTCAATGCATTGTGAAATACAATTGTCAGATCAGTTTTGATAATAAGAAAGGGTTTTTTATTTTGAAAATAGTTTTTGAAATTAATTTGGAATACAAAAAAACATAGATTCTATAGATACTTAGCTGGAGGGAATGTCTTAGGCCTATAAACCATTTTATTATTAGGGGGTTCACTCATGGGATATTCGTCTAATCCCTAATCCCATTGTTCTTAGGATATGACATTAACATTGTTGGGGGGTTCAGTTATGGTGTGTTCCTCTTCTCTTAAATCCTATGTTATAAAGACATGAGTCTACACTTCTCAATGATTATGGTACAAGTAGTCTACTATACAGACTTTTTAAGTTCCCTTGGTGTGTTTTACCTATTCCTTTTATTTTTATAATTTTTGATTTGATATATCAACTTTGACATTGATAAATGATTATGGAAATTATTCTTTGAAAATATTCTTCCTATCTTTTTTGGGAACTATAGAAAAGGGGAATATTTATCATGCTTTTGATATAGACATCCTTATAATTTATTATTCCATGATTTCAATAAAGTGTTTAAATTTATATTGTTTTTTAGAGGCATTATTTGGAACACCAAGGAAGGATCCTACAAATCATATTTACCGCACACCCTACAGACCCCTTCGTCGATGTGTAGACCTTATGATATCTATTTATATAGGGAAAGAAATGGTGCAATAGTGAAGTTGTTTGGTTTCTGTCTTCATGGAATGTTTAGATTTTGTGATATGGTGTTCTATTTCCTATGTTCTCAATGATACCCAAGATTTGTTCGTGTTTCCCCTTTTAAATAAATTTAATCATTACACCAACTTTCGATGCATGAAAGAATGAGTTAAAATGAATTGTGACCTATTATTAATATATATCAATATGACCACTATATCATAGATGATAAAATTTGTGCTTATCAATAAAAAAACTAAATTATGAAAATTACAAAGTTTATACACTAATAAAATAAATTTACTAATTTTTAATAAAAAAATAATCTAAATATAAATGAAATATTTTTCTAAACAACTATTTTTGTGGCTAAAATATGTTTATATAACAATAAATATAATTATTAAACATTGGTGAATGATTTTAATGATATTTACATAATATATATTCTATCAAATGTTTTAACATTCTCCCAGAGCTTTTACTAGGCATCGGATTAGAATAAAACCATTTTTTCTTAAAAACTATATTTTTCTAAAAATATATTTTCATCAAGTATTTCATTATTGTTTTAAAATTAATTTCTAAAAATTATAAAAATTAAATATTAAAAAATGGATTCCATATTCATAATCATTATGTTCAAATTTTCTAACTTGACCTCATTTATTTTTTGTCAATATGAATAGTAAATGAGGTAAAATTTATCACCTTGATAAAGGGTAAATTTGGATAATCTAGGTTTAAACTAAGTGATAAGGTCATAATATTTAATATTATTTCATATTGGAAAAATTAAATTTGTCCCTTATCACCGTAGCCTCAAAATTAATATGTTTAATGCATACTTTTCCATGAAATCACCATTATATTATTTAAATCAATGAATGTTATAAAAAACACTCTCTAAATTTTAAATATCAACTATTTGTCAACATTGGAACAAAATAAGGTTATAAATTAATATAAATTTAAATTTTGTTTATAATGAAATTATATATTCATGATTATAATTTATTTAAATTTATTTAGGGATTATATTGTTACTTTAAATTATTGTACAATGCTAATACCATAGTTTTTAAATTAATAGAAAAATAAAATAAATGATATTAAAAATATTAAAAGTGATGTAATTTGAGTCATTTATGTTGATAAAATATTTTTTTAGATTAATATGACATATTAATTACATAAAAATTAATTATTTTAAAAATCCATCTTTATCATGAAGTCTTTGATGTAAATGTAAATGAATCATGACAAAACTGATGTTAATGATAATTTTTCAAAATAATTATTTAAAAATAAATGAAATATTAAAAGAGGAAAAGGGGTAATATATGGTTTAAAATTTCATCCCTTTTCCATTCATGATTAAATGGCTACCTTATATTTAAAATTAAAATCCTTTAAGAGTGAAAAAATCATACCATTTCTAATTTTAAAATAGGTTAATTAAGGGGTTACACCAAAGGATATGGTTTAAAACAACTCATTAAGATATAAATTTTTTTTTTAATTATATTTCAATTATATATTACCCTAGGATCTAATATCTATACATTACGTATAATTTTTCTTAATGATGACTTTGTTATAATTTCATCACTTATGAAATTCCAATGATGCCTCTCAACTCAATTATTTAGGGGAACCTCATCCCTCACCTTCTTACACAACATTGAGCTTTATATATTGATATAAACATAAAAAGTAACATATCAACTTCTTTAGTCACATTATAGAGATTCTTTTCATCAAAAAATACCAACACTAGGACCCCCAAAATGATATTTAAATAAGTTATTTAAAAGGAGATGTAATATCCATAACTAATCATTTTCATTTTAATTCTTATTTAACTCATCTAAATCTACATTATTTAATATAAAATAATAAATTAAAAAGAAAAACTATACTGAAATGTCACTATGATTATTAAATTTCCATAATCCACCCTCTATCCCACTAAAAGGTAAGTGAAGGTATCTCTCATGCAAGCATTTGACTTACTAACTCCGCATAGTGATACGATTCATTTTCTCCAACCACATTTAATGGATGGTAATTATTATGGGATTATTATTTATAGATGAATCTTATGAAATAATTATTCCCTTTGAATTATAATATCACATCCATATTCTTACCTTCCAATCTATTGGAATACAATAACATCTCTCATTTGTACGTGTGGACTACCACCTTCATGATGCGATGTGATTTTTTTCATTTCCATTTTATGTGGATGGAAATAAGGATTGATTTTAGGAATATATATTATTTTAATTATTTTATAAATATTCTCTAAATGTGAATTATTTTTTATCTTTCTTTTATTCCATCCATTATAAAATGAAAATAGTGTTCATCCATATGTACAGCCTACCATCTCCAAGAATGGTGTCATTCATTTTTTCTATATATAAATTTTAAGGATGAATATATATTGGTATATATAAAATATATAAGATATTTATATCATTATAAAAATTATTTATATTATGGGAACATGACCACATATATGGACTATGAATACTAAACCAAAACCTACATGAAAAATAAAGTAGTTACCCCACATAATAGTGATTTTAATAAAGAATTATTAATAAAGGGTGATAAAATGTTAGAAGTAAATTATATAAGTTTTGATATAGATATATATGATTTTGATTATATAATATATTTATAAGAAATATTTTTTTATTATAAAATAGGTTTTTGTTCTTATTAAGGAAGTTGATCCAAAGGTAAGGGTTAATTTCGCAATCTAACCAGTATTTAGGATTGTCATTGCTGGGGGAGTTTTCTTTTATATATCCCAAATTTCAAAAAAAATGACGAGAATATTTCAACAATACTATAATTATTTTTTCAGTAAATTTTTATCAATGTTTGACCTTTAACAAACAATCTACATAAATATAATTAACATTTTTTGAATGATGCACTTCTTGACTTTTAACAAAAGTATAAGAGGAACATTTTTTTAATTACATGGCATGAATAGAATTTCATGTTTTCAGAACCTCTCAATTATTAAAATACTAATTCATAATTTTAAAATTATATTTTAAAGAAATATTATTTAGTTAATATGTGTTATATTTTTTGGATTTTTAGAAAAAAAAATTATTTTTAAATTGAAAAGGGTTTTTCCTCAATAAATATTCCAGTAATTTCATTAATGTATTTTATTCAATTTCAATATTATTTATTTAATATTATGTTGAGGATTTACTATAATTATACCATCTAATATATTTATGTGGATGGTTTATGATCAAATTAACTGGTGAAAATATTGATATGTTGTATGCTAGTTCTTCCAATATGGAGAGTTATTAATTTCTAAGGGTAGTTAATTAAGTTTTATTGGTTATTCATGTTAGGAATGAATTGGAATTTGTAGGTTATGTTTGTAGAATCCTATAGACCCTATACGAATTGTATGTTTTCATGGGACCAACTAGGATGGATTTTGGCTGAGGCCTTTCCAAATATTTATCAGATTTCTTGGTCAAGGACTCAATAAAAAGCTTTAGATTTCTGACATTATTTTCTACCTAATTATGGAATTTTTTATTAAAATCCAGGAAATTATATGATTTGTTATGATATAAATGGATTTTTTTCTAGTACATGTGATTATTTTTATCGAATTTTTTTTACCATCATTGATTTTCTCCATATAATTCATGCCTCATAATCTTATGATGTACATAATCCCTTACTGAGTGTATGAGCTCACCATTTTCATTATTTTCAATGGGATAAGAAGAAGGTTATTATTAATACCATAAAGGTTGAATTAATTCATTTATTCTATGTTTTTTATATTTGCTATGTAATATGGTAATCATGATTGAATCATGTTATTCAAGACTACAAATCTATTTGGCCCTTTGGGATGTGATTACTTATATCTAGTACCAATGTAGTAAATTAATCCCAAGATATAGACTAATAGAGTTGGGTTATTTATTTTTGGAATTAGATAATGTTTATTAATAAACATGGGAACTAAATTAATGAATATTGGGATTAGGGAATGTAAACCTATAATGGAATTTGATAATGTTCCCAATGAAACTGAGATTATTATTTTTATATTAGTTATATATAAATATTCAATTTATGTTCATTGTGTGACCTATATTTAAATTTTACATTATGGAACATAATGATATGATCAAATGTGGTGTATTACATTTTTAAAAAATGAAATATAGTCGATGGAATAGAAACCATATCAATTCACATAATCCATATATGGATTGTCCTCCAAGAAAAGTTAGTGAAGTTGTAGCTGGAACTAGCTCTATATATAAAAAATTATAACTATTTTGTGGAATTTTATTAGGTTATGACCAATAACCTTTTATATATATATCATCATACTAATCCACAAAATGTTTTAAGAAAGTTTGACTACTTCATGCATATGAAACCTCCACCTTTAAATGGACCCAAAAAAATCATCTATAGTTGAGAAATGAATAAGTTCATCAAAGAAGATATTCCATTCTTTGGAATTAAATTAATGGGAGATGATTTTAATTGTATTTCATAATCTTCTAGGGGATATCAATGAATAGTGGTCATTAATTCAAAATAGTGAGGATAATTTAGAAATAGACAACATGGAATGGATGGAATTTAAAGAACATTTTGTGGAAAAATATTTTTTTCATGAGTGAATTGATATGGAAAGGAAATTATTGGGAGTGAGGAAAAAAGAAGAGGAAAATTTTACTAAGTATGGATCTGAATTCACAAGGTTATAAAGGTATGATTTTGAATATTTATGTTATCCAATGAATAATATTGACTATTTCATTGATTAGATTAATCATATCCTTTGAATGGTGTGTAATAACCTGGTCTTCCTAAGCCCTTATTTGTGAAAATCTTCTGTTGGTGGTGTTTTTAGGGGTCCCATGGCATCTTTCCTGGGAATTTTCCAAAAAAATGGTTCCCCCAAATGGTTCCTCTGAAATAGTGGAACCATCATGGCTGAACTATCATAGTTTCACCATCACGGTCACATCGTCATGGTTGCACCTTTTACTATGACACTGTTATGCTGTCTCACCAAACGGTGTCACACCCCATTGCCTAGTCTTATGAGTTTTTCCAATTTTGCCCCAGTAATGTATCTTTTGATGTAAATGTGTTTTAATACACTTTTCAAATCTTTTTAAAGAATGTAAAAGATGTTTTAAACCCCCAAGAGTTGAGAGTCCCTTTAGTTACCAAAATATGTGGCCTTTTTTCTTTGGTGTCACACCCTTCCCCATGCATTCCAGCATTTCCCGTATTATGTTGTTTTTTATCTAATTAAAATATATTAATTAACTAAAATCAGTTATCTCCACCATCTCCAAGGGGAATTATTTAATAACAATTAATCACAACATGTGAAACTTCCCAACAATGTGGTTTAGCCATGATCCAAATTCAAGTACTTCGAAATCATCTCCCTGCTTTTAGGATCTAGAAACTTCTTAAGTTGACATACTCTCTTCATTATTCCTTTAAATTCCCTATGTATTCCTAGAGACTTACTCTGGAGATGAAATATTCACCCATGATGGATCCCTTCCCACTCAGCCTTGAATCCCTCGATTTTTCTTTTCTTGCAATTCAGGCATTCTCAGTTCTTGATGCAAGGATAAAACATTGATCTGTGATCATCCAAGTCGGGGTTTCCTTCGTCTCTCAATATTTTGTATCATACAGGCAAGTTTGATGATGATCCTTCGGGATGTAGATGGAATCGACCTTAACAATGATAATAAATGGATATAAAAATTGAAGGGGTGGGGAAGTTGATGATGTTTCTGTTTTATAACATGTTTTATATTGTGAATAGCATGGGATTATGTGCATAGAAAATTGTTCTTGTTGGTGGTCCTTTATTACGCATTGTTGAACCTCTATTTTTTGGTTAATCCTATGATTGAGTGACTGTAACATGCAAAACTGGTTAATCACGTAAAATTGGTTGATAAAATGGATGAACGATAAATAATAATCCATGTGTGATCACCTCGATTAAAAAAATAGAAAGAAGTAACTTAATAAATTATGATGGATAAATCTAAAAATTACATGCTTTATTCTGGTGGTATTCATTGTTTCTCTTGTTGATTCTTGTGGGGTGATGTGGATGAGGATGTATTCTCTTATTGTTTAGTTATTGGTTTTTGGATCTAAGGTCGTGCTGATCCATTATTTTGGGAATCAGTCTGGTTCCAATACTTCGAGAGATCTCACGAATTCATCTTGTTGTTGTGACTTTACAAGAGAACCGGGTGTGAATACATAATTGTTTGCTTGGCTGTTTTTTTCCTTCAGTTGTTGTTTTGGCTTTTGGCTATGCATATTAGTTTTCTGGTAGTGATGGAATATTTAAATGGAATCACTTGATCATTATAATTAGAATGGGTTCAATGGGGGATTTGTTTTCCTGAAATGGGATTTTCTCTTGTTTTGAATGTTGTGTATTTGTGCATGCAGGGATTATAGTGAGAGTTTTGGTGTATGTGCTAGTTGGCTATTTTGGAACCCTTAGGTTGGGATGAGTGCCTGATTACCTATATGTATATTATTTAGTTCTTTTGTTTCTTATAAACACCCCACCCATGTTGAGAACATTGTGCTGAACTCCCCTAATTCATGTGGGAGGGTGTTTTCCCCAACATTCTTATGAGTGGCTGGGTACTAGCACCTTTCTGCTCCCCCTCCCAGGTAGCCCAAGATTTATCTGGAAGGATGTGATAACCTAAGGATTATTATAGCGCAAGAATCTTCGCTCATGGTGTGTTTTGGTGGTTGGACCAGGTGTGTGCGGATAGGTTTGTTTCCCATGTGTCTTCGGGATGAGGCCTTTGTGTTTTTGGGCATAGTGGTGGTTGTTAAGGCCTAGGTTTCTTCAGGCATGGTAGTGGTTGTTGTGGACCATGTGTCTACGGGTGTAGTTATGTGAGGTTGTGGTGGACCAGGTGTTTGATGGTGGGTTAGATGTGTGGTTGAGATGCGCTATATGTTTTTTGTTGGCGTGGCAGTGGGACTGGAGTATACCTTGTGGAGGAGGTCTGATGCACATGATTTCCTAAATAACTAGTGGGAATGTAGTGTGGGGTACCCAAATATTGATTTGTTATTACTATTACTTTACCTGACTTTCATTATTTAGGGAGTGTTCCTTGTTGAGTTTGGGTGGATAGTTTCCTTTCTCGGTTCATTGGTTATCTCTATTTCTCATGGGTCATTAGAATTCCTTCCCACTTGTGCACAAGTGCTTTTGGTTTTCCCTATTGATTATACTTGTATACTCACCCTAAGTATATAAAACTGCTTTTACGATTCTAGGAGTACTTTGAATACCATTCTGGAGCTTACTAGATCAGATGTTGGGATAGTTTTTGTTGATTCTTTTCTTTATTTTTTTATATTTCATTAGAGTTTTGTTGTGCCTTGTATCATTTTATATTGAACATGCATATGGAAATGGATTTTTGTCATTACATTTATTTTTAGTTTTTTGGAGTTGTTCGGGATTTACCATCTTATCTCCCGAACTTATAAAATAAAAAGGGAAATTCCTTCCATTTCACATGAGATTCTATAAGTTTGGTGCTAGTCTCCACTCTAGGTCCTTTTGAAGGTGGGACTCATGGGGTCATTATCTCTCCTTCAACTTGAAGAAGGAATGTTATGACCGTTTTTTTAACCTTTACTCATCTTGGTGAAGGAGGGTCATGACAGAATTAAATCAAAGGAAAGGTTGGGAGATAAGATGGAGTTCATAGTTCGGCATAGTGAGTATTTCATGGGATGGTAGGGAAACAGTATTAGGCAACATTAGTTTTTGAAATGGAATAGGGAAGACTAGTTAGGACACATGATTTTAGGGACCCCTGTGATCTGATGAAAAGACTCTGGACCAACCGAACAACTAAGTGAGGCTACACTGATTGTAGGGTAGGGACCATATGGAAGGTACATGAATCGCAATGACTTGTGTTCTTGGGTGTCTTAGATGTTTTTGGGAATTTAAAATAAAAAAAATGGTTTTTTGAAAAAAATAAAAATATATTCTACACCACTCAGGGCTTAGGAATTCCTTGTTAACCTTGCAGTTATGGAACCCGAACAACATCCATGAGTAGTTTAGGTGATCGATTCCCATGAGGTTGATATAGTCGACCAATATAGGATTGAATAAGAAGAATAGGATGAATAGTGGTAGAGTTCCATATGTTCTTTCAAGCGGAAGACCCTCGGGAAGTATGAGGGTAGTGTTTCCAACTTGGAGAGAGAGGGATGGATTGAGGAGATGGCGATCATCTTTACCCTGATTCGTGCTCTGAGGAAGTAATAGGTTCAGTTGGTAGTCAGTTAGATGAGGGGAGCAACACATCAGTGGTGGATGCTCTACCATATTGAGAGGATGTAGACTAAGGTTTTGTGGACTGACTTTAAGAAGGAGTTCTGGGTGGAATTCATTTCTTCCACGATGAAGGATGAAAAAATACAAGAGATGCTCTCTCTATAAAAAGGGAGTATGTTGCCAAGGGATTTTGGGATCAAATTCAAGGATATCATTTGTATCGCACGAGACCTATTCCCGGATGAGGAGTCACAAGCAAGGTGCTTAGTGGAGGCTCTCCGACCTTCTCTTCAGTATGTTGTTACCCCATTCACTCTACTGACATACTTGGAGGTTCATAAGAAGGCTTAAGTGATGGAGTTGATGAACCCACTTGGATTCATCCATTAAAGGGGAGCCAATTGAGCTCGTCAAAGGGGAATTCCATTAGCAGCAGGCCTCCAGCATCAGGGCCTTCTAGGTTTTGCCTGACAGGGAGCTGGCCTCAGCAGTTCTAGTTCCGATCTCCTAGTCCTACCCCTTTCCCTATGGGCTTAGACCAAGATTCTTTATCTTTTGAAGCCATCAGTATCTTCAAAATCAGTTCCCAGACCGAGTGCAGTACAGTGTAGGTGGGCAGGTTAAGCCCCCACCTCTAGAGCAGCAGTTTCTAGCTAGACCTTTTCAGCAGATGCAATAGAGGGGGTAGCGAGCTCCCACTCCGCTAAGGGAAAACATTGCAAGAGGAGGTTGAACATAGGGTTCTCCTCAAGGACCACTTCCAGGGTGTTGTCGGTGAGGTGAGTGATAGCCGAGGGGTAGAGAATATGGTCATGGGATGTTTCACGCCATAGACACAGTAGTTCCAGTAGGGCCATAAGTTGTTCGAGGTACGATCAACTTGTTTAGTACTCTTGATTCTACCTTGATTGATTCAAGATCTTCATACTCCTTCATCACACATAGACCATGTTATGGGTCTAGACATTGAGAGACTTCTCATTCCCCTGGTATTGATAATGTCAGTCATAGGTCAAATTATTTTGTCTTATGTTTTTCGGGAATAAAAACTGATGTTGGTGCCATATCCATCCTGTGGGGACCTTATTTCGCAATAAAAGTAGCCATATGATGTTATTTTAGGAATCAATTTTTTTTCTATGTGTGCTCCATTGTCGACTGATTTCATAGAAGAGTCATGTTCTCCGACGAGGATGGCTAGCGTGTGGCTTTTTTTGGCGAGCGGGGTTTCTAGGAGGGCAGTCAATTAGTGGATCGCCTCCTTTATTTATTAGCTGAGATGTTCGTGGAGTCGGCAGAAACATAGATGGTGGGAGTTTTGGGAATTTTCAGTGAGTTCACGGATTTCTTCTCTATAGTGGATGTGACCCTACCCCCTTTATGTGATGTGAAGTTCGGGATTGACTTGCAACTCAGTGCCCAATAGATTTCAATATATCCTTACTAAATGGGGCCTTCTTTGTTCTAGGAGTTTCGCATTCAGGTTTAAGACGGCTGTCTCAGGCTATGCAAAGACTACTGGAGACTGAATCAGGTGACAATAAAGAACCTCTACCCCTTCCCAAGGATTGATGACATTTTTAACTAGTTTAAGGGAGCAGGTTGGTTATCTAAGATCGACCTATGGTCTAGATATCAATAGTTGAGGGTGAAGTAGGGTGACATCTCAAATTATTTCATTATGGGAAGATATGGGCACTTAGATTTTGTGGTCATGCCATTCAGCATTACCAACATAATTGCCTTGTTCATGGGGCTCATGAACTCCATAATCCATGAATATCTAGAATGGTTCATAGTCATGTTAATCGATGACATACAAATTGATTCTAGATCGGATGAGGATCACACTAAACATCTGACGATAGTTTTAGAGGTCCTCCAACACCACTATCTCTATGATAATTTTCCCAAGTTAATGTTTTTGACATGGGAGGTGCACTTCCTTGGACACATGGTATCCCAACATGGAATACCTGTGGACCCGGTGAAGATCTATGTAGTTGTTTCTTGGGAAGCACCCAAGAACATGGTAGAGCTTCATAGTTTTCAAGGACTGGAAGGTTAATACTGGAGGTTAATTCGTGAATTCTCTCTTTCTTTTTAAGTACTCTCTTTTATATCATTACATTTAAGCTCATCTTTCTTATGTTAGGGGATGTTGTTTTATATCCCTATTAATGTAATTTTTATGTTCAAATAATTATATACCCTATTTGATCTCATCAAACCATTTTGGGATGTTTTAAGTGGCGTCGTTAGGCTTCCGAAATTTCGTAAGGGTTTTTTATCTCAGTTTTTGTTCCCGTGAGATTCATGCTACATTTTCCCATATATCCTTTTGTGTGGTGTATTCACTTACCATTATTATATTATTTATTTAATTTAATTTAATTTATGGTTATTTACATCTTCATTGTATTACCCTTCTTTCATGGGGTGTACGTTTCGAAACATACCCATATCGGTAAGGGAACCTTTCACCCTCCTCTTTTTAAAATACTTCTTTTTGTTATGTCTTTTAATTTACATATTATTATGTTGGGATATGTTCTTATATATCCTTATTGCTGTAAATGATATGTCCAAGTGATGACATACCCTTTTTATCTCTCATTGTCTCATTTTCATAATTTTAAAATGACGCCGTTAGACTGTCGAATTTCTATAAAGGAACTTCTTAACCCAATTTCAATTCTTTGGGTTAAACCTATACTTCTTGATTATGTCATAATATGAATATGTTTGGATGACCTATGATTTTTTTACACTTAATATCCTCTTATATTGGGTGTATTTATATTTGTCACACATAATTATGTAACTGATTTATCCTTAATCTAAGGATACCGACTTTGTAAGGGACTTCGTCTCAATCACCTTTCATTGAGGCATATTTTTGTTCTAATAAAATAATTTATTTTATACTCTATATAAACGCCTTTTACTTTTCATTTCATTCAAAGGGAATCTTTTTCTATGAAGCGTTTTACTGAACGATAAAAAGGAATGTTTCCTTTAACGTACGCAGTGACAACGACCTTTTCTGCCGCCGCGATTACTATTTGACCTTTGGATTCCTTAACAAGCCGTAATTTTGTTAAAATAAATTAAATACCATATACCCTTTTATGTATTTTGGTATTGAAAATTGTTTTGATACTAGATTTGTTATGTCAATATATTTAAGTGATATATTTTTATTGAAATGTGGAAATGTTTTCCTTCCATTATATTTGTCTTATGTATTATGATTTTGTAATGGTACATGGACATTTGACGGGTGGTTACGTGATAAACCATATGACGGGTGGTTCCTTGAATACCAGGAAAGGTGGTTACGTTATAACCTCCAATTAATTGGGTATGGAAGTCAACCGTATGGCTATTCCATGTACTGATATGTGTGGGAGTCGACCGTATGGTTATTCCATTTAAGTATGTTTATGTCCCAAGTTACCTTTATATGTTATGTGTTCTTTATATGGGGTTATGTTAATCTTTTGGGTACAAAGGATAATTAGTGATCTTTTATTCAGTGAAGAGTACTCACTACTTCATAAAGGTGGAAAGTATTACTTTGATAAAGTATTCATGGTTTACCTGTTGTTTTGAAAAACTACCAGTTTTCTTTTTTTGTGTATCCTTTACTTGGATTTTTATGCTCATCCCAAGTTTTTTAAATTTTCTCCCCAAGACTTAAATATTGATAGGGTCAAGGATGGGATCAATGAAAGACATGCTATCTAAAACATAGAACTAGACATGTTTATTTTTAAGAGTTTTTATTTTATGGAAACTTAGTAGAAGTGTTTACTTTGTAATCTTTTGAGATGTAATAGTTATGTTCTAATTCTCTAAAACTCATAACTTGAATAGATCCTCTATGTGAATTATTCATTTAATTCATGATTATGTAATGTTTTAAGGCTGGGTCCTTACAATCACAATATCACAAAAATAAAAATTAAACATACATGAAGGTTATGAATCATTAAACTTCTTATCAAACATTTTTATTTAAGTGTACCTTTTCAATTTATAATAACAATCATAATTCTTTTTTTCAATCACAATGAATAATATGAAAAATTAACTAGTAATCCAATTATCAAAACTTCGAAAAGTAACTCATTAAAACATCATGGTTAAGCCAAAAAAACCTTTATTCCATCTAATCAACCAATTTTATATTCAATCAATCAATTTGTTTCAAAATCACGATTCAACCAATTTCAATTTCCCAAATATAGCCCAAATCATTCTCACATGGAAATTAAATTAAATCAATTCATTTTTGGATGAAATTTCCCAATCATGGAAATTGATGTTTCACAATTACATACACATAATTAAATCAAGCCTATGGTATTTTCATTATAGACCCATACCTAAATATAGAAGATGATTACTCACCAATAGGAATCCCCAATTGAAGTGGAACAACCTAGATCATGATGAAGAATGATATCTAGATCAAAAACTGAGATCTAAGATCAAAAGGATTAGATATTTCATAACCTAGATCAACATACATTACTAATAGAGTAAAATGTCCCTTCCAAATATTAGAGTAACATGTGAGAGAGAAAAATCCCATATGAACAAGCTCTTTTACCAAGAGAGGAGTTGATCGGTTAAATAGATCCTTAATTCATCTTGAATTGAGTTTGAAGCCCCTGAAATCCATCTCAGAGCCTCAAAAAATGAGAGAAACCCATTAGTGTAAATTTGGGTTGAATTGGTGTGAATGTCGGGGGTTTGGGAGTTTTAAAATTAACTTTCAGGGGCTTATTTTTATACACATACATTTTATGGTATGGGTATTATAGTTTTCCATAACCACATACCTAACTATGTGACACCTACAAGGGGATTTAATGGTCACTAATATAACGAAACCAAGTTTAAAAACCATGAATTAACCATGTGAATCCCCTATTTTTGTATTGAGGGACCGGGTTCATGGTTCAGGAAAACCATGTTCCAACCATGAACTACCCCTATTCCTTCCAAAATTATCCAAATACACCCCAAAACTCCATAGAGTATTTACCAACCAATATACAATATAAATATGGTAAAAGGGTACCGGTAAAAAATCCTGATATATCTCTTGAGAGGTTTTGGATCTTATAATATCCCCATCATATAAATACTCATCCTTGAGTAATATTCCCCTGAATTCTAAAATTTGTAGGTAAAACATTTGGGACGCTGATCTCACACATCATCTTTTCTCTATTATGTTTCCTCTTGAACACACCCATGTTGCCACAATAGACAAACTATTAGCACTGCCTTTCCCGGAACAACTTTCTCACACTAATATAACAAAAAAAATATTCTCCTAAAAGGGTGCATAAGTTTAAAGAAAAACATCATCCAAATAGATCACATGAGAAGGATTAGTGTGACACCAATGAAGTCCTAACACATGAAAAATTCCATGCATAGCATTATACCTATACGGAAAAGACAATAGGTACACCATAGAACCAATTCTATCCACATCCTAAAAAGAAAAATCAAATTCCCCCCACCAAATTCTCTATCTATGAATCAAATGGTGACTTACTCTAAGAGACAACTGATTAAAAACATGATCACCCTCTCTAATCTCTAGGGATCATCGACATTTTTCAGCATAAGGGTTCTGTCTAAACTGATCTGAAGCCATGCACTTCCAAATTAGATAAAAATGTTCTGATGTCTCCTATAAAAATATGAGGCCCAAAAACTATGAATCACCTGCCACCGTCCAACATAGAGGTGATATGAAATTTCTACCATAAAATGCCTCATTGGTTTCCATCTGAGCAGTTTCCTAAAAAAATTGTATTTGGAAAACTCCACAAGAGCAAGGTCAATCTCCTAGGACCCCAAAAATTCAAGAATACATTATTGTGGAATATCATCAAGTACCGATATCATACGCTCCCACTTCCAATATTCCTATGGGTTGAATGTCGTACTTGTAAAAATATGTGTACTGTGTTCCTTCTACAGGCACATCCAGAAGCTCAAAGTAAAATGTGAGTCATGGTATTAAAATATACTCCATGGATCCCCAGGTTGATGGAAAATATCTTGAGTGTACATATCCCCCACCCGGTCCACTAAAAAGGTCTCTAATATATTAAAGTATTTCTCAATATTTCTCATTCAGTCCATACACAAATAAATGGCATCTTTCTTTGGAGGCTTCCACAGGAGACCCACCAAAAATTAGATAGTAACATTTTCCCACTTCCATTATAGAAGGGAAATGGATTTAATAAACCAGTATGTCAATTATTCTCATCCACAACCTTTTGATAGGTGTATAATGGTTTTATGAACCCGGAAATTTCCATTTCAATGCTCAACCACCGACACTACCATTATAGGTCACAGTACATTTTGGCCAAAACCAAATTCATGGCCCACTTTAAGCCATTAAATTATCACATAATCCCATCTCTTATAAAATTAGGCATGACTAAATGTTCCCAAACATAGATGATCTCAAGCTCATCTATAGCCCAATTAGATGTTGTCTCCCCACCTTCAATGATTTCCCTCAAGGCCAAACGCTCTTGACCCTCATACTGCCTCTCTCTGATATAGCTCAAAAGGATGGACTCCACTACTAACAATGTGAGTGTCATATATTTTTGGACCTACTAAACCAAATATACATCTCAACTAACAAGGTCATTATCTTCCACTCAAAGGTATAATCTTGAACTCTATGTATCTATGTTTACGTGATCTAAGCATCAAAACACTATTTACCTTCTCTGGTATATATTCTAGCTTTATGTAATATGACTACAGATACTCAAACCCCCTCCACTAATGAAAATTTTCAAATATCATTTGGAAAATATGTAATATATTCTCTTATGGTTAGTATGCATAGTAAACTTTTCACCCAACAGACAGTGTCTCCATGGCATAATGGAATAAAACAATCCAACTAATTTCATTCCATACATAGGGGGATTTTTTTTCATATGGCCTCATCTATCATGACTCAGATGCCATAAATCAATCTCCCTACATTAACATTATGGAAATACCAAAACCAAAAGTGACACAAAACACTGTATATTCCACACCTAACTTGGGTATGACGAAAATTAGTGCAGTTTTCAAGTGTTCCTTAAACTCCAAAAAATCATTCTCGCATCCTCCGGGCCATTAGAAAGTTATCCCCTTCTTGTTAAAGGCCAAAAGTGATTCTTCTAAATTTCAATAGTCCTAGATGAATCTCTAATAATATCCCATTAATCCTAGAAACTACTGACATCAATGAAATATTTGTGATTCTCCCAATAAATCATTGAATGTACCTTTTATGGTTCAACAAACACACCTTCCACTGAGATGATGTGACCCAATAAATGTACTTGATTGATCAAGAATTGGCACTTAGATTTCTTGGGGTATAGATGATTCTCTATTAGTATACTCATGATGATGTCAATATGTTGGTCTTGATCTTCATGAAGCTTTTTGTAAACCTAGATTTCATCCAAAAACACAACTACTATGTGAAAAAAGTATTTAAAGTAATATTAAGTTCATTATCTACATAAACATTTCTAGTGTGTTTGATAGCAAGAATGAAAACACAATTAACTCTTATAGGTCATACCTTCTTCAGAAAGAATTATGAGGTATATCATACGGTAGGACTCTCAACTACTCATACACTGATCTAAAGCTACTCATGGAGAAAAAACATTCTCCTCTCATCTACTCAAATATATCTTCAATATGTGTAAGAGGACATTTATTCTTCACAGTCATCTGGTTCAACATTCGATAATCAACACATAAGTACAATTTTTTTCACCCTTATTAGCAATCCAGGCTATAGAACCCCATGGATATGTACTTGGATGGATAAACACCTTATCCATAAACTCTATTTTTGGTTTCTTCAAATCATGAGGCTCTATTGGTTCCACTATATATGGTGAAATAGAAAATGGTTCAGCCCCTGGCATGATCTCTATCGTAAAATCCATGCCTCTTTCATGTGGCAGCCCTGAAAAGTCCTCAGGAAATACGTCCTAGAACTTGTTCAATGTGGGTGGAATGGAACCATTTTTACTACCCCATCATCCAACAACAAACTAGAATCCTAGGTTATGATCTCCCCTAGTTGATGATGAACTAGCCCTGCATGAGCTTCCTAGATATCCCACACTCCACATTAAATATAATGATCACCTTTTGGAGATGTAAAAGTAACATTCATGCAGTAAAAATCTATGTGGGCTCAGTATTCCATTAACTAGTCGATGCCCATAGTTAGTTCGAAGCCTAACATATCCAATATGTAAAGTTCACATAGGAAATGATACTCCCCAACCTCAAGAGAACACCCTTTTCATAAACATATGTCTCTCAATCATACTCCCAAAAGTGTATCGATTTTCAAAACCTCACTCAAAAAATCCACCACCAAACTCAACCCATTCACAAGTTAAGAAGATATAATGGAATATGAGGCACTAGTCTAAAATAAGGAATTATAAATTTTAGAAGCTATAATAATCATTCCTATAACTATTGATTGTACAACATTACTATCCACAACTATTGGCTAAAATACATGAAAATATCCTTCCACTCTTCCTTGTGATGCAGTTTGAGTCCTCTGAGTTGCACTACTCAACTGATATGGGAATGATTTCCTATAATAACCACATCCACTTACTCTATCATGATGAAAATTTGAACTCCAACTACAATACTAATATGGTGTATAAGATCCCCTTATCGTACTCTAATTCTTCCAAGCCTCTCTATTATTACCCATTTGTCATAGGTTCTATCAGAACCTCTATATATGTATCATCGAACTGCAACCTCAGCACTCTATAAGTGGTTCAATACAATGTATATGAAATTGTCTTGGCCTACCACACTAGTGTAAAATCACTTCAGTACGATCCCAAGTAATTGATACTTATCCCTATCCTCTCTTCTTTAAAAATATATGGTCAAAATTCTCATAATGAAACTTAATAGACTCAAAAGATGTACCTCTAGATCATCTATAAAAACAACATGTCCTCCACTAGAAGCCTCCTTTTGATTCCCCTCAGACAAGAGATCTAGATCCACCACCTTATCAAACGTATTTAAATGAAATATTTTGACATGGGACTTAATCTCACATTTATGTTCATCCAAGAAATTCCTTTTTGAAGTTGACGCATCCTCTTTTAGTGCTGGAGAAAAACAATGAAAGTTGGTAAAGTGACCTGGATAGTTCATTATGGACATGCTCTCTTAGGTCACTTATATGATCTTAGTAACCCTCTCTTGTATTAGTGTCTCTGGATAAAGTTTATCCAAGATCTTCTTTAAAAAATCATTGTGTACTATATTATCTTCCTAACCAATCTGAGACAGGAAATCACACAGGTGATTCACTAATCCTCATAACATATAAGCATCCAACATAACTCTCTTTTCAGAAATATTATCTAAATGGTCTATTATAGTATATATGGACTCATCCAAAGACTATTTTCCACATTTCTACCCTCTCTAGTGATATTCAGAAGGTGTTTTAACTTGAACATTAGTGTCAGTTCAGACATACTCTTCACAACACACTCTAGGTCACTCTCCATAAACTGAATGAAGTGAGAAAAGTTCCAACAGAACAACTCTCCCACTACATCACATGGCACTATCATTTCCTCAGGTTTCACTTACACGTGATCATTTCAATCCACATACTATAGTCTTCATACTATCAAACATCTCTTGGGAGGTGTACCTTTGCAATATTAAAACACACACTATAGGACCCATTTCAAAAAATCATCACATTTAATAAGAGGGATTCACATTAATCCCCAAAAAATCACCCCCTTATAGCAACTGGTTAAAACTGAGGCACTGTAACTAAACTTAACCATACCACATCTTGGTAAGTGTTGACAAAGGATAAACACATTATAATTTTCCATTTTTTAATTAGACACCAAATTATTTTCATTTTTCATCATTTTATATAATTCAATTCTATATCAAGAACCATTTTTAGTTCAATTACACATGAGATGGAAAACATTTCAATTTCATAGACTTACCTATAAACTGTTATTCCTTTGATAGCCTAAAAATGATCAATTCCACAATAATTATTAAGTGCCTATAATGATTCTTTCATACTCAACTCTCATTCCATAACAATACATGAGTAAAAACTCAGAAAATATTAGAAACAATAATAACCTCACACACTAAGTGCATCCATCATGGTGAAATAATGGAAAATAGTAACCAGACACAACAATGAAAACAATCCCACCGTGGGTACTTTGGTTTTCCCCAAAAATGGGTCAGATACTCACATGAAAAAGTTCATGTCTAAGGAGAAAATCTTTCTAATATTCAGCCTACCTTTACTAAATAGTAGGACAATTGAAAATATTAAAAAACCAAAACCTCTAATACCACTTTGTAATGTCATAATCTAGGTGTTACACACAATTTCCCTAAGCCTATTGGTTTCATGGACGCAAGTGTTCCTCCCCATGTGTCATAGACTACCGACATATAGTAGGGGTCTTATATATATACCATTGGGAGACTATACCCACTTTAGCAAAGAAACAAAATAGAATGAATAAATAATAATAACCAAATGATATAACCTACTACCAAACAAACTAGTATCACATGATGGCTAAAACAGAAATACAATACCGAAAAAAACAATAAATATGTCATGATAAGTATGTGTTAAGTGCCAAATGAAAATCCAATAGACACATAAAAACTCCCATAATAGAGTCCAAACACCAATTTTGGTCCCCTCATCTATGCTCCATCATGATTCAACCATCTAGCATATGTAAATTTACCTTATCATGTTCTACAAACACGAAGTCTATTTGGGTACCCATCAGGAAGCACAAGTAGGGTGTGAGTACAACTCAGTGGGCTACCACCAACAACATCTAAAACAATATCCATTCAATAAAATTGAATTAAGCTATATAAAAATAAAGTAAAATGCATAAAAAACATTTATAACATTTAATTATTCTTTAATTAACTCTATAAATCATCGGTTTCCCAATGACACTCATACTACCAATACCTGCTTCTTCCCATGCAAGAGTCTGAACAATCCTAAAGGGATATCACATATCCCATTGCATTTTTTATTATTTTATATTTCATTAAAAATCATATCATAGACAATTGGAACCATAGTCCAATGAAAATCTCATGGGCATAAAACGTCATGTCTAACACCCCAGGGGTATTTGGAGCCCACATACCTATCCCAAGCCTCAATGTCACAGGGGTATTTGGCACCTCAGTCCCAATCACACACCTCAAAGTCACATATGGGTATTTGGATCCTAATTACCTATCCCACACTCATAGGTCACATATAGGTATTTGGGACCTCAGTCACTGTCCTACACTCAATGTCACATAAGGGAATTTTAATCTGCAGTCCCTATCCCACACTCAATGTCACATATATCACAAATATCACAATGTAACAAAAATAACAATTACATATACATCTAGTTTATGCATAATTAAACTTATTATAAAAATTTATCACTGAAATTTACCATTTCAATTTATCATAACAATCATAATTATTTATTTCAATCATAAAGAATAATATGAAAAAATCACTACAAAACCAATTATCAACACATAATCAAATAATTCATTAAAACTTCCTATTTAAGACAAAAAACTATTATTCACATTAATCAACAAATTCAAAATTCAATTAATTAATTAATTCCATGAAACCATCAATTTCATAATCATGAGTCAACAAATTTCAATTTCCACTATTCATCCCAAATCACAATCACATGCAATTTTAGATAAATTAATTGAACTTCATATGAAATTTCCCAATCATGGAAATTTCATCACCACAATTACATAAAAATAATTAAATCAAGACTGTGGGATTTTTAATATAGACCACATACCTTGAGATACACAATGAATCATTGACAATAGAAATCCCAAATTGAAGCAAAATAACCAAGATCATGATAGAGAATGAGACTTCATCCAAAAGATAGATCCAAGGTCAATCAGATTTGATATATCAAAAAATATATCTAGATACATTACCAATATTGGGAAACATCCATTAAATTATTATAGAATGAATAGAGAGAGAGATAAAACCTATCAGGATGATATCTCTTTCTGATATTGGTGCATATTTGTCAAGCGAATATTAGATTCACTAGGAAAACATTTCGAAAGCCCATGGAATCTATCCAGGAGCCTCCAAAATAATATATAACCCATAGGGTAGATTTGGGTTGAATTGGGAGAAGTTTAAGGGTTTTGGTGACTTTAAAATCAATTTTTGGGGGTTTATTTTTCTGTACACAAGGTTTCCAATATGGGGCGCATGGTTTCCCTTAACAACGTACTTAACCAGGTGCCTCTTCCTATGGGGTCACATGGTTACTACAAGTAGGGTTCATAGTTTTAAAAATAATCTTTAAATTGGGTAAAAACCTTAGGTTTTGGTACACACAGTTTTTGGTCCTTGGCACATGGTTTGGGAAAACCATGAACCAACTGTTAACTTCCCCTCTTCCTTAAAAAGTTCTCCAATTTCACCCCAAATTTTTCCAATGTAAGTAACAATCAATGCATACCTTAAAAGTGAAAAATAGTTACTATTAATGATCTTGAGACATCTCTAGAAAATTTTGGGATTTTATAATTAGGATCCCATTGATTTCTTTTCAATCTTATTTTTCTTCCTCTTATTTATATCCTTTATTAATATTGAGAAATTAGGGTCAATGTTCTCATGTTTCCTACACTCATAAAAAATTATATCATCATCATCATTGAAAATAAAATTATCTTTATTCTTGTCCTAGAAATAATTTTTTGGATATATTTTTTAAAATTATTTATTTTCATTCTTTCCACTATATCATCCATTTGAAACATAAGTTGTATCAATCCAATAACCACTTTGTAACTCAGACTCAAAAGAGTAAGTTGGAACATTTGGATTAAAATAAATATCCATCTTATTAATATTATCTTCTTCAGTAATATTTTTAAACATTAACTCATATTGTAATAATGACCAAATAACATCATGAAGTTTATATTCTATGAAGTTTTTACTTTCATCTATTGAAACCATTTTGGTATTCTAATTCTTAGGAAGATATCTAAAAACTTTTTCAACAAGAACATGGGTTTCTAGAGTTTCTCATAAATAAATCATACCATTTTTAACACTAGTGAATCTATAGAATATTTGATTAATAGTTTATTCTTCACCCATTTTAAATTCATGATATTCACCTCTCAATATTCTTACCATAGTTCTAATATGCTTATCTGATATAACAAGTGTAACTTATAGAATCTTCCAAATTCCTTGCATAGTGTTATAAGTAGAGACACAAATATACAGATTTCTATTTATTAGAAAATATAAAATATTCATAACCTTTAAATTTAACACTTACCTTTTTACATCATTACCAACTAATGATTTTGAATCACTTTTGGGTAATTTGAAAGAGATTTTTCATGATTTTATAGTGATCAATGTTATATTTTTTGATGGATGATTAAATCCAATATTGAAATTATCAATAGTCAATACCATCAAGATGAGGTGGTATTTGATGTATCCATACATTATTTGAATGTATTCCTTTCATCTTAAATATTTATTTTTCACTTGATAGTTATGTAAGGAAATATATAAATTTAGATAAAATCTCTCTAATACCGATTTTTAGTCCCAAATATAATCCAAAAAATGGAGAATAATTCCATGTTTAGAAAAATTGTTAGATTATCTCCTAATTATGTTGTAATGTTTTTCTATGTAGCTGAATTCATGTAAGTAAATTCACGTATATGATTAAATTATCCAATATTCGATATAATTGAACTCATTTAGCCAATTTTCAACATATCTGAATTCATGTGAATAAACAATTCAGGTAGATTGTAATGGCATGAAACTCTCTGGTCCATTCCTTTTCCAAAATCTAGGGTCTGAGGTGTTTTTGGAGGTCAAGCTGACTTATCTCTAACACTTTTCCAAATTTCCAATTCGGTGAACAGTTCCAATAGTTGCCTTGTGAACAGTTCCAATGATAGACTATTGTGAACAGTGCAATGGTGAGCTTATGTGAACAGTTTTATTGGTAACCATATGTGAACAGTGAAACAGTTACCTTATGTGAACAATTTCTTTGGTTACCTTAGGTGAACAGGGAAACGGTGACCTTATGTGAATAGTGTCATCAAGAGCCTTATGTGAATAGTGCAATGGTGAGGTTCTAATGGTGAGGTTCAAATCATGAACTTTATCCTTTTCCAAATTTTCACTTCATGAACAGTTTTTCTAGAATGGTGAGGTTCCAACGGTATCCTCTATTTCCATATCCAAATTTTGAGTTCAGGAACACTGTTTCCATAACAGTGTGGTTCCAACAGCAGCCTATATTTCCTTTTCCAAAATTTGATTTCATGAACAATGTTTTCAGAACAGTGAGGTTTCAACGGTAACCTATATATCCTTTACCAAATTTTGAGTTCATGAATAGTGTTTCCAGAATAGTGAGGTCCCATGATAGCATCTATTTCCTTTTCCAAAATTTGAGTTCATGAACAGTGTTTCTCGAATGGTGAAGTTCCAATGGTAGATTATATTTCCTTTGCCAAATTTGAGTTCATAAACCTTGTTTCCAGAATGGTGAGGTCCAACGGTAGCATCTATTTCCTTTGCCAAATTTTGAGTTCATGAACAGTGTTTCCAGAACGGTGAGGTCCAATGGTAGCCTCTATTTCTGCTGCCAAATTTTTTGCTCATGAACAGTGTTTCCAACTTCCTATAGTTTGTCCCCTTTGACATTTCCTTTGACGTAAAATGCATTTAAAGCATTATTTTAAAGACTCTAAGGACGATTCAAAGGTCATAAATCCTATATTAATTTCCCTAAGGCTAGAGATGCTTTTATATCATCAAACCACATGGTTTAATGTGATCCATTTTTAATGGAAAATCTAGTGTGTTGTAAACCACTTCTATGTTAAATCTTCTAATGGGGAGATATATCTTCTGCCCTAGTTCTTACTCCTTTTTCTTGGCTGTGAGATGCTCGAACCTTTCATTCAATCCTGTAGGAGTTGAAAAATCAAAATTTCCGCATTGGATAGGTTCCCCACTATTTTTTATGGAACCAAGAAGTGTAGATCAATCTTTGATATAAGGTATGATCTATCATCATTATTTTGGATTCTTCTCCTTCTGTTTCTCCTTACCCTTCTATGGAATTCTCTATCCATGTTCCCATGGAATTTTCTTAGGTGTGACTGTGTGGTGATGTATCTGCATACTTGGGTAGACACATTTTTCAAAGGGGAGGAGATCTTAACTCGTTGTGTGAATCGTTCTCATGTAAATAACTTCAAGAACTATTTGAGGTAGGGGATTCATTACTTCTCTTTCCTTTTACGTGAAACTGTATAGTTAGCATGTTTTATCCCACTAATTCACAGAGGAATTGACCTAATAAATATCTGATCGAGATAAATAATTTGATATCGATAATATGTTATTGCCTCATGTTTTTCTAGATAGTTTTATATCTTTGATTTCTTGGTTTAGATTTTTGTTTTGATGGAAATTTTTAATAAACATGAAGCCATAATTAATCAATAATTTTTTGAAAAAATATAAGGAGGCATGTAAATGAATCTGATTCTTCTTATTGTAATTTGATGTTAATCAAATTGGTGTAGTAATCATGTTTAATTATTTGTGATAGCTTACTGGGTAGGTTTCATGAATTTGGAACCGACAAATAATAAATCAATTAATCAAAGATGGATTAATGAATTGGTTGTTTGAAAAAAGATAATTCCTTGTAGGGTTTTGAGTTACCCTCATTCTTATTAAAGGGCCAAGATCCCAATTGATATAATGTTTGTTTTCCTGCATCTTGTGTTTTGATGTGAGCCTAGATGGCAGTTGTGATATGGGGGTCATGGAGGCCTAATATTTGTGGCATTAGTTGATACCTAGAGTGGCAAGATGCATTGGTTTATGCGTGTGAGTGTTGGGGAGGACAACATGGATGATGAAATGTGATGGATGCGAATGTTGGGATTACTATTTATTCTTTTTAGTTTTTTATCTTCTTTACATTCCACACTGCTTAAGTCAACTGGTCTTGCTTACCCTTCTTTTGAAAGGGGTGAAGATGTGCGGGGTATGCCACATGATTTCTGGGTTTAGCTTCTCAAGGGAGGATGGGTATACACACATTCTATAGGTATAAAAGACTTGATAGGTAGTCCATCTACTCACTGTGTTGATCCCCCTTGTGTTTAGTAGCATAGAATGTTTTTTCTAGAATTCCGGGGAATATGGGAAAGTAATTCTCTAAATAAATAATTGAATAAATGATGTTAACCCATGGGGTTAGCGCTTGCTAGGATGCAGTGATGAGGTTACTATTTTGAAGGGACAATAAACATTGAGTGTGATGCTAATGAAATATATTGTGGAAATTTTTAATGGTTAATTAATGTTTGAAGAATTAATTAATGTCAATTGAAACTAATAAAAAGGGAATTATGTAATGTAATAAATCTCTTTAATTGGTTGTGTTCTTATACGATACCTAGTCTTAGAAGTGGCAGTGGGGAGTCTGAGAGACGTTAGATGTAGTTGAGTCTAAGAATAGGTTATTCCCATAGTGTGGTTGTGAGATATAGTATAGTATGTACTTTTTTAGTTTCTATATTCTAATCCACCCCATCATAAAGGGAAACTAACACCTAGGGGATTCGGTGCACTCTGGGGGTGTTTTCCCCAACATTCTTGTTGGAGGATAGATGGCTGACTACCCCCTTTGGCCCCACTCTCTTCTCTTGGTATTTATTTGAGCTTTTAGGAACAGTGGATAGTTTCCCCCATATATGTGTGTAGAGGGTTGTAATATCTTGGGGTTATTCACACACATAAATTATGGATATAGTTTCCTATGGATTACTATAGGTGTAACATTTATATGCTATGATGGCATGGGAATCCTAACTCGGTTTATGTGCTATAATGGATTGAGGTTTAATACTCTACGTATGATACACATTATGCAAGATATGGTGGCTCCAAAAAACTACCATGTTACTTTTCTTACGTGTACATGGAGGTTTTTTTGCACGAGGTGCATGTTGTGGTGCTTTTCCCAGGTGTTTGCGGGAAAGACTTTTTGGAGAGATATGCTAAGGACGTGCGACATAGAGGCAAAGCAGAAAACCAGTGAGGAAGTAGTAGTAGGTTTGTAGAGACCCCAAACTTGCCGTACATGGACATTACATTACTTTTTCAGAATACTTAATACATAACAAAAACCAACACACAAGGACTGTAATGGTTTAGTGTCTTTGGAAACTCAGAACATAGTCTTCTAATCATGGTGAAAGGTCCTCAAAATCTCCCTTAAAGATCTTCCCCTTTTTTCTAACCTAAAACCATTCTTTAAATCCTGGGGAAAAGAAAACATATAAATGGTGAGCTCAAATGATCAGCAAGGGTAAGGATGGAGAAAATAAAACACACCATATACATTTGAACTTAAAAACATGGACATAATTTTTAAACATCAAAATATTGAGAAATGACATAAAACATGGTTGTATGTAAGGAATAGAGCATAACGGAACATCAATCATGATAAAATTGCATGGGAATAAAACATGTAATTTTGGAAAACCATTAAGCACATTATATGATTTCCATAGTAGCCAAGGCATTGCTTCCAAGACCATTTTAGTGGACAAAATCCCTTTCTGAATCGAGTTCACTCCTCGTTCCAGTCTTGTATCACTGAAACGGATTAACTTACCATTCCAGACATGTCTATCTCATGAGATATAAATATTTACCCAATTCATTGGAGGGAGATATAGGTCCCACCCATATCATAATGAAATCATTCATACGTGTGCCACAAAATAAACATACATCATTCATAATAACCCAACAAATAAAATGGGTTTCATAAACATCATCCCATCATAACATAATCCATATAAAAAATGGATATCATTTCATCATAAGAAAAAATGAAACCATGTAAATCATAGAGACATTATACTTGAAACATACACATATTAAATAATTTCATCTTAGATGGAAAATGTTTTTGATAAAACACATGAAATGAATTCTTGAGGAAAAAATCCTTTCTTCTTCAAAATCATTTTATTTTCACAAAATTCCTTGTAATTTTAAAAGAAAAGGATTTTGTTGAAAATATTCATGAAATATTGTAGATTATGATTCATGAAAATAAGTCATTATAAAACCGTAAAAATATATTCATGTATAAGTTAAAAAAACATTCTCCTCATACTTTTGTCAGAAAAGTCAAAAAAAGTTCATCGTATGGTAAACAAAAGAATGATTCCTTCCATAACACAAATTAAAAGTCAAAGAGGGGTAAACATGAATTTAAACATACATGGAATAATATTAAACAGTTTTTGAAAAACATTTCTATGGACATGGATGAAAAATATAACCCTAGTAAATACTTACGTATAAGAAATCTCGGATAAAAATGAGATTGCAGAATTTTCCCTTATCTTAGGTCCGATATGCTTCGTATGTATCCAAAACTCTTGTATAATGATTTAATAATGTCATTTACTTATTATAGAATCATATTAATTTTTATGATATCATATATGGTTCACTTATGAATTTATATTACCCGTTCTTTTGTAAATTCTATGTTAAAGTAGCGTTTTGGGTAAAATCGTTTTATTTATCGTACGTGTTTGAACTTGTTGTTTTTGATATTATTAATACATGTATCATTATTTACTTAATTATAGAATTTAAATAATTATTTATATATCATATATTTTCAGTATATATATATATATAATAGATAGATAAATTAAATGAAATACACCATTCATAGAGACGGTAGGTCGTTCGTACGCATGAACGCTGTTTTCGTTTCCTTATTGAATTGAATGGAATTAAGTAAATGAAACATATATGTACATAAATACATTATAATTATTATTTAATATATTTCATGATTATTTGTTACTGATATAATTTATAATCATACTTGAATGGTTAATCATGGAAAATTAATCTCATCGCGTTCGTGGAGACGGTAGTCGGTACGTACGCACGAGCGATGGTATTGTTCCCATAATTATTGAATCAAATTGGAGTGAATGATATAATATATCAGAATTATTATGATTTTAAACAAACCATATATTGTTATTCTTTACACCATTATACCCATCCAATTAAGGTGGTGGTGTAAAAAACTAATTACACCACGGTGTGGAGACCGTATTCTGTACGTACGCATGTGCGGTGATTTTGTTTTCCGTAGGATGGATAGAAGGTAAAATGGGGTTGTTTCATATTTATAATATAATATCAGTATATTAGTGATACTTATTCTATTACTTTACAATGAAACAACTAAATAAGAGGAAGTTGAAGAAGACAGAAACTTGAAGGAATCGGTAGAAGAGATTACCTCTTCTTCGACGCACCTCTTTTAAGCTTCCTCTTAAGGGACTAGAGTTGGTCTTTTGAGAAGACCAGAACCTCAAGAATATTACTAGGGAAGTTTAGTAGAGTAATGGTTAGGGGTTTTCTATGCTTTAATGCTCAAAGTTGTGTAAAGAGAAGAGGGATGAGGTTCCCTTTTATAAGGGAGGAGAGGGGCACTTTTGGAAACCTGAACAATATTAATTTATAATAAACCTAAACCCCACATAAAAACTTCCAAAGTGACTCAAATTCGGATATTAGATAATATAGGGTTGTAATATCATAAACCAATTAAATTTATACATGTTTTGATTTTATTTTAAACCTTATCATTTTGATTTATCCTTATTGAATATATTTAATTTTATTTATCATAAATATGTTATAAATTTTATATAGTTATAAATACTTATTTATGTGTTCTTAATTATAAATAATTTGATATTTTATGAAATTTCAGATCATATAAATTTTAATTTGTAATTTTTAAATTTTTTTGTGATTTTTAAGCAATTTAAAAATATAAAATATCAATAGTTTCAATTTTGACACAATTAATTTATTTGAATTTAAATAAAATCCACATAGAAGATATTTTCAAAACAAAATATTAAATAGATTAATAACATGTCATATTTATCTATAAAAGTCTTGTATAACATTAAATAGTTCATATAATATTTATTTTAATATTTTTAAAACTATTTATTTGATATTTCAATCAATAAAATAATTTCAACATCACTATTGTGTCACATTTAATGATAATTATTTAATACATAAAAATTCTAAAGAAATTCACATGATGTAGATAATTATTATTATATTTATGTAGACTATTCAAGTTCTATGTTTCATGAAGTTTATCACTAAATTAAAATTATTGTACTTATAAGATTTAAGAGAGTTAAATGTTGTCACTTTCTTTGGTTTTAATAATAATTAAATTATTTTCATTGTTAAAAGTCCATAAAATGAATATATTAAGACCCTTAGGTGATATAGGTCGACTTTCAGTAATCCAATATAATTTTGGAAGGAGTTAGGGTAATTTTATAATCTTATTTTTACCCTTAATTACCTGATTTACCTTTAACTGCATTAAATAAAAATTACCATAGTTACTATTCATAATATCAGAAAAAAAGTAACATATTAACATAATCTGGACCCATTGAATTCAAATATGGAATCTATTTTTCAAAATTCAAAACACAAGAGTTTTATTAATTAATTTAAAATTAATCTCGTTGTTATCAAAATGGGTTTTAAAAGTTAAAACTTTTCTAAAGATTGAAATGTTTTTACCTATGAATTCAATGTAAAATTAATGGTAATGACATAAATTATATAAAATGGTAAAAATATATTATATTAATACTTTAAAACCATTAAATATTATAATTTAACAATATAAATTATTTATCTGAAAAAAGTTGTTTTTTAATTAAAAAATAGCGTGTTTTTACTATTCATTAATATATGTAAGTTATCAGAATAATATGAAAATTTTATCCAAAGTAAATTTTTATATCCTAATTTCAATGAATAATTTTATTTTGTCAAATTGAACTTAAATACATGTCAAAAACTATATTTATAGTGGGTGTGCCATCAAAAGGTGGCAAAACTGTATTTTTTGAAAAATACTTATTTTACCTGAAAATTTTATTTTGTTCTCATACCAGGTTCTAGAAAATGTGTAAGTTGAATAATAATGTTATAAAATTAAAAATGTATTTAATAATATTCATAATGACTGGTCCATAATTATATTATTACAATATATCATTATTTAGTGAAACTCGGTATTACGCACTACACACGCTATCGAGGAAGGTCGTGATTGCGTGTAATGGAAGCCAATAATAGTGTTTACTTATAATATAAGAAAATATGGTGTTTTGTAAAGCATAAGATAATTTGTTTGTAACGTAAAACACAAGAAATCAATGAAATTAAAAGAATATTTTTTATAAAATCTCAGGGTGTTACATTCTACCCTCTTTAAAATGAATTTCGCCCTTGAAATTCGTCGGAGCTATAAATGGTTTACTACTTGAAAGTTTATTTTATAGAAACCCACTTCGTAAAAAGGAATACCAAAACTGAACTTTAAAAACTAAATTATGAAACGTAGCGGTTACCCAAATTAACTGATCACTAGGTTTCCACATAGGAGAACATAGGTGAATAGGTGAAAATATGGATATGGAAGAGAAATATAACCCTCAAGTTCTGATGGAGAGTGGTAGAGAACATGGCTATGAAAAATCCCACAATCACAAAATCATAAATTTGTGATGATCTAAGGTACCATATGATTCGCGAGATATGAGAGCACCAGGACAATCTTTTTTATTTTCAATATCATTTCCCAAATGTTGACGAATTTTTGAATTAAAAGAAAGTCTTACTTGATTTTGGTACAACCTCAACGTTCCTCATGCCTCAAACAATTTCCACTTCTTCTCTTAATGAAATGAAGTTGAATTTGTCCTTCACGATGTTTTTTCAGATCATGCGATAGAATGATAGGTCATTCCATCTATCTCAAACATAAGGTTAGAAAATGTTATATACATAAGTCCATATATGGTGAGATTAATCATATATGTTTCCTAAAATGGACTTATACTCCACATATCATACCGCTAAATAAAATAAAACTAGTTTCTACTAACCAGGGACTTCCTGTAGGCCAGTAGAAGGTGATAAAGACATGTCGCACTTCGGTTGTGCGTCTGATTCCGACAGCCTTGTCCGACGCGACGGGTTGTCACCCGTCTGGAAGGTTGTCCTTTTTCTAAAACTACTTTATTATAACCTTCCATCAATAATATCGAAAAAATTTCTAGCCTTAAACAATACTAACTTATGTCCAACATAATCCATTCCAATATTTAGGCTTATCCAAAATACTTCTGTCCAATCTCATATTATAGTGAAAAATATTACCAGAGAGGTTATATAACAAGCATGTGAATACCATCATTTATCTCCCATATATCATAAGATATATCTTTTTGGTCCCATTCCAAATTTTTGAATACCTTAATTATGTATTCTCTTGAAAAAATGAATACCCATTGAATATTAGTGAAAACATGAATGCTGTCAAAAGTTAACTCTTTCCAAAAACCAAAATCCCAAAATTTCTATATACTCAAACCATGATATAACTTTGTCCTTATATCCGTGATGAGATCATAAATACTATAAAACATTTCATTATCTCTGTATCCCTTCATTATGCGTATATCATCTTCTTTCTAAAAATATCTGAATAACCTTTCATGGTTACCATTACCATTCAACATATACTTTAATATACATTAGAAAAAACAATAGTGTAACAATCCTTAGATGTTTCTTTATTCCATAGTACCATTAAATTACCTATACAACATAACTCTCAATAAACATACAATCATTCCACTACCTTTTTCATCCATTGATCGAGCTTCCATATTTTATTCCTCAACACTTCTTTCATCTCATATATCATTTGTAGTCTCTTCATCATCATCAACCTAAATACTACCCATAAGACCATGCTGATTTTCTTCATGAGAATTTCCCTTAGGGCATTGGTTTGCATAATGCCCATACATTCCACATTCAAAACATTTACCCATTGTTGATGTCTTAGCAATACCATTATCCTTGTCCATGGAGTTAACTGAACCTTTTCCTTTACATTTACTAGCTTTGTGTCCTTATTTTCCACACAAAAATCGTCTTCATGTTCCTTTGAAACATTCTCCTTGATACCTCTTCCCAGATGATTTACATGATAGAAATTGAACTTTCTTTCACCTATGATCATCATAAAACTCCATCTTTCTCTTATTAGCTGAGCCAGGAAACTTACCAAAGTTGAGATTATTGATCATATTATGAGATTGTTTATTAGGCATAATAATGATGTTTGGACATCCAAATCCCATTTCATTTGGTTTCTCATGATGAAAATCATTCCATTTTCCATCATATTCTCTATTAACATGAATCCTCATGTTTCCTGCTATTTCTAAAGTTTTCACATCCTAGTTTCCAAAGGTTGACTAAACCTTTCCTCTGATACCAACTGTAGAGACCCCAAACTTGACGTACATGGACATTACATTACTTTTTAAGAGTACTTAATACATAACAAAAACCAACACATAAGGACCGTAATAGTTTAGGGTCTTTGGAAACTCGGAACATAATCTTCTAATCATGGGGAAATATCTTCAACATCTCCCTTAAAGATCTTCCCCTTTTGTTTTCTTACCTAAAACCTTTCATTAAATCCTGGGAAAAAGAAAACATATAAAGGGTGAGATAAAATGCTCAGTAAGGGTAAGCATGGAGAAAATAAAACACACCATATACATTTTAACATAAAAACATGAACGTAATGTTTAAACATCAAAATCTTGAGCAATGACATAAAACATGGTAGTACGTAAGACATAAATCACAATGGAACATAAATCATGATAAAATATCATCATAATAAAACATGAAATTCTGTAAATCCATTAAGCACATGATATGATTTTCATAGTATCCAAGGCAATGTTGCCAATACCATATTAGTGGATAAAGTCCCATTCGGAATCGAGTTCACTCCTCATTCCAGTCCAGTATCACTGAACCAGATTAACTTACCGTTCCCACCATGTCTATCTCATGAGATATTAATATTTACCAAATTCATTGGAGGGAGATATAGGTCCCACCCATCTCATAATGAAATCATTCTTACGTGTGCCACAAAATAAATATACATCATTCATAATAACCCAACAAATAAAATGGGTTTCATAAACATCATCCCATAATAAGATAATCTATATAAAAAAATGGATATAATTTAATCATAAGAAAAATGAAACCATGTAAATCATAGAGACATTATACTTGAAACATACAGATATGAAATTATGTCATCTTATATGGAATTTTTTTTTCATAAAACACTTGAAATGAATTCCTTAGAAAAAAATCCTTTCTTCTTAAAAATCATTTTATTTTCAAAAAATGCCATGAAATTTTAAAAGAAAAGGATTTTGTTGAAAAGATTCATGAAATCTTGAAGATTAAGATTCATGAAAATAAGGCGTTGTAAAATTGTAAATATCTGTTCATGTATAAGTTAAGAAAAATACTTTCCTCATACATTTTCCAGAAAAGTAAAAAAAGTTCATCATATGGTAAACAAAAGAAAGATTCGTTCCATAACACAATGTAAAAGTCAAAGAGGGGTAAAAATGACTTTAAAAATACATGTAAGAATATTAAAAAATTTATGAAAAACATTTCTGTGGACATGGATTAAAAATATAACTTTAGTAAATACTTACGTATAAGCAATCTTGGATAAAAATGAGATTCCAAAATTATCCCTTACCTTAGGTCTGATATGCTTCGTACGTATCTAAACCTCCTATATAATGATTTAAATAATATCATTAACTTATTAATCGATCATATTCACTGTTATGATATCATATATGGTTCAATGATGACTTTATATTACCCGTTCTTTTCTAAATTCCATGAAAAAGCAGCTATAATGACCCATACATTACATACATTGTTATTACTTCAGAATTGAAGCACACTTATTACAACATATAAAAAAACCAGGAAAGTACCATATAGGTATAGAGTCTTTAGAAACTGGGAAAAATAAACAACTGGTTTATAAAGCATCTACTTTGCCTCCCATTTATTTCATCATATCTAGAGTCCCTTTTGGCATATCCTACTTAATACCCTTATTCCTGACTTGGGGAAAGAAAACATACAAAAGGGTGAGCTCAAATTCCCAGTAAGGTTAAACAAAAGAAATATCAATCACATCATATGCATAAGAACATAACTTTTGGAAATCTTAACCTGCAAAAGAGATCATAATTTCATAGCATGGGATAAATCATAGTAGTGAAATGTAATCCCAATAATCATAACTTAAAACATGAAACTTTGTGGCATACACACATAATCATAGAGAATCATTTCTTATTAGTCAAGACTCATTGCCAAGACGATCTTAGTGGACAACGTCCATTTCTGAACCGAGTTCATTCCTCATTTCATTCATGTTTCACTGAACCAGTTTAACCTGTCATTCCAGCCATGTCTATCTCATGAGATATAAAATTTTTACCCAATGAATTGGAGGGATATATAGGTCCCACCCATCTCGTAATGATACCATTCTTATGTGTTCCACAAAATCATAAACCATATATCATAGCATAACCCATGTAATAAAAATTGGATTCTTAAACATCGTGACATCATAAAACAATTCATATAAGATAAATGAATTCATAAAAATAATTCCATCACAACATAATCAAATAAATGTAATAATAGGGATAGAAATAGAAGCCTTTATTATCTTAGATGTAAAATAATTTTGATAAAACACTTGAACTCCATTCTTGAGGAAAATATCCTTTCTACTTCAAAAAAACTTTTCCTTTCTTAACATGTCATTCAATTCTAAACTAAAAGAAGTTTATTAAAAATAAACTTGAAATCTTGTAAATTAAGCTTCTTGGAAAAATGTTTTCAAAATCCATTCATGTCGTATAAGTTAAAAAAACATTCTTCTCGTACTTTTGTCGGAAAAGTCAAAACGTACCTCATACGAAAAACGACAAAAGATTCCTTTCTTATCATTTACTAAAAACTCACCGAAGGGTAAAATTGGATTTAAACAATTGTAGGTGGATGGAAATAACATTACATATTGAGGATACATGGATGTGGATGATAAAATACACCCCAGTAAATTCCAAATTATAAACAATCTCGGATAAAAATGAAATTGTGATATTTCCCTTACCTTAGGTCCGATATACTATGTATGTGTCCTAACCTCCTGTATAATGATTTAAATAATGTCATTGACTTATTACAGAATCATATTCATTATTATGATATCATATATGGTCATATTCTTAGCTTCTCATTAGTAATATTTCATTACTACTTGTTATTTGGGTGTTTATTACTTTTTGTTCTTATGCGTGTTTTGTCGAATGAATTCGTTTTCCTCTTTATAGGATATAGATACATCATTTACAGAATGGTATTATAGTAATATATATCATATTAATTCATCAAATTCATTTATATAATCATTATTCAATGAAGATCATATAGAACGAGTCGCATCACATCGTGGAGACGGTAGGTCGTACGTACACACGAGCGATGATATCGTTCCCATGATCGTGGAATTGTATTGGAGGGTTTGTATACCATTTCAGAATCAATATCACTTTAAAATAATCATATATAGTTATTATTTACACCATTATACCCATCCAAGTAAGGTGGTGGTGGATAACAGATTACACCACGGCGTGGAGACGGTATTCCGTACGTACACACGCGCGGAGATTTCATTTTCCGTAGGATGGATAAGAGGTGAAATAGAGTTGTTTAATATATAGAATAACATATAAGTATATTAGGGATACTGATGTTATTACCTCATAATGAAACAACTAATGAAGAGGGAGTATAAGAAGAATGGAACTTGAAGAAAAAGGTAGAAGGTATTACCTCTTTCTCGAAGTGCCTCCTTTAAACTTTCTCTTAAGGCACTAGAGTTGGTCTTTTGAGAATACCAATACCTCTAGTAGGTTTCTAAGGAAGTGGGAAGTTAAATGGTCAGGGGTTGTCTAAGATTGAAGGCTCAAATTAGTGTGAGGAAGAGAGGGAGGAGGTGCCCTTTTATAAGGGAGGAGAGGGCCACCTTTGGAATAACTAAAAATATTATTTTATTATAAAGTCAAATTCGGTTTTTAATAGCTCCCCATTGATATATTTCGAATATAAGGTGGGGATGGGTCTAAATCATCACATACAATAGAATTTAGACAAGTTTAGGTCATTATATTAACCTTATCTTTTAGTTTTAACTCTTAGTTAATTAGATTGACATTTACCATGTCACTTTGTATTTTTATATTATATAGTTATTAAACATACCATATACATCCAAGAGACCCCCAAGTGGTCCATCAATGATACACCTATCATTATATAAGTTTCTTGGACGAAACTTAGATTTTTAGGAATAAAATAACAATTAATAATATAATATTTGTTTTAAAAACTATTTTATGTCAATTTTGACACTATTTGGTAATTGATTTTTTTGAAAATTATAACAGAATTATTAGTTCTAAAAAAATTAATTAATGAAATACTAAAATGTCATATTAACATAGAAAATTATTGGAATTCATAAAAAGTCTTAAATTACATTTATTTGGGTATTTATAACATCAATTATGTCAATATTTCATTAATAAGATAATTACTGCATCATCATTATATCATAAATAAATCAAATTATTTTAAGTCTAAAAATTAAAAATAAAATACCATTATGTTCGAAATATTTTTAGATTTCTAATGAATTTTTATAGTATAATTTATCTTATGTATAACCCTATAATAAAAATTATTTAGTTATTAAACTTTGATTCTAACTATTTAAACCCTTCTTTAAATAAATTGATAACAAATGTCGCAATTTAATCCAAGTGGGCCTAAATGGTCATATTTTATTCTTGAGGTTGTTTTTGGTCGAATTACACTTATCCAATATAATTAGGACATGTTTTAGGGTAATAATAATAATACTTTTACCCTTAATTACCCTATTTACTTTTAACTGTGGTAAAAAAAGTAAAAAGTTACTATTCACCAAAAATTATTTTCATCTCATTGAACCACATTTTAGTCCTTGATATTAACCGTGTCTCTCGAATTTTATAAATTCTACTCACAAAAGCGGTAAAATTAATTTTTATGAAAAATTCAGTTTTTTTAACTACCACTTAGTGGTTTCACTATTCATCAAAAAATAAAAGTTTCCAGAAAAATACCAAAAATTAGGCCTAAGCTATATTTGATATTATGAATTCAAAAATGATTTCTGTTTTACCAAATTCAAAACATATCATTAACTAATTTAAAAATTAATTCCCGTCGTCAAAACAAATAGCGTGTTTTTAAGAGATAATAACTATCAAAAGATTGACACTTGTTTATGACTGGTTTAATTGTGAAATTACATCCAGTGAACAACATTGTATTAAATTGTAATAATATATTATAAATATACTTTAAAACCACTCAAATTAATAATTTATCACTATTAATTATTTTGATTAAAAAATCTATTTTTAATTAAAATTTAGTACTATTCATCAGAATATGAAAGTTATCCGAAATGTACCAAAATTTCACCCTAAGCTAATTACGATATTATGAATCCAAAAATGAATTCCATTTTGATAAATAAAATTTACAAAATTTCAAAAAGTGGGTATTACTATTCATAACGGCTAGTTTTAATAATATTTTAATAGCATATCGTTGTTTAGTGAAACTCGGTATTGCGTACGACGCAAGCTATCGAGGAAGGCCGCGATTGCGTGTAAAGAAATTCAAGCTAGTGTTGTGTGTAGTGAAAGATTACTTTGATGATTTATATAACATAAAAACACAATATTTCTCGTAAAAGTCTCGGGTGTTACATTATACCCCCCTTAAAATGAATTTCGCCCTCGAAATTTGTCACTTGTAACAAATAGATGAGGATACCTCTCCCTCATCATATCCTCAAGCTCCCATGTAGCTTTTTATAATTTGTGGTTCCTCCATAAAACTTTCACCAAGTGAGTGGTCTTGTTTTGTAGGAATTTTTCGCTATGATCCATAATCTCTATCGGCTGTTCTTCATAAGAAAGATCTTGCTCCAGCGGTACAACTTCTGAGCTGAGTACATGTGAAGGATCAGGTATGTACTTTCTCAGAAGAGATACATGGAACACATTGTGAACTTGAGAGATATTCGGTGGAAGCGCCAATCGGTAAGCTACCTTTCCAACATGATCCATTATTTCAAAAGGACCGATATATCTAGGGCTCAACTTACCCTTCTTTCCAAATCTCATGACCCTCTTCCAGGGAGATATTTGTAAGAACACTTTACCACCCACTTAAAACTCTAGGTCTTTTCTTCAGTTCTCGGCATAACTATTTTGTCGACTCTGAGATGCTCTTATGTGTTGTTGAATAGATCTAACCTTTTTTGTCATCTCATCAACAAGATCAGGCCCTAATAGCTTTCTTTCCCCAACTTCATCCCAGCAAGATAGAGTCATGGATTTCTTTCCATATAGTGGTTCATAAGGATCCATCTGAATACTGTAGTGAAAGCTATTTTTATAAGAAAATTTCACCAAAGGTAGGTGTTGATCCCAACCACCTTTGAAATCTATAGAACAAGCTCTCAACATATCTTCTAGTATTTTAATTTTCCTCTCAGACTGACTGTCTGTCTAAGGATGATAAGAAGTGCTGAAACTCAACTCTGTATCCAAAGTATGCTGAAGACTTCGCCAGAACTTCGAGGTAAATCTCTGATCTCGATTCGATATAATAGAAATTGGTACTCCATGCAATCTTACCACATCCTTTACATATATCCTGGCAAGTTGATCTAGAGAGAAATCCTCTCTAATATATATGATGTGTGCAGACTATGTAAGACGATCAACTATAACCTAGATAGCATTATTGCCTTTGGATGTTTTAGGAAGTCCAGTGACAAAGTCCATAGTGATGTTTTCCCATTTCCATTCAGGTATGGGTAATGGTTGTAACATCCCTTTAGACTTCTGTCTCTCAGCTTTAACTTGCTGAAAAACCAATCATCGAGAGACATATTCAGCAACATCCCTTTTCATTCCATCCCACTATTAATACTCTTTCAGGTCTCTATACATCTTCGTGCTTCCAGGATGAATAGAGAATGAAGAAATATGAGCCTCATCGAGCAGCTCCTTATTTAATTCTGGGATGGGAGGAACACAAACCCGATTCCTGAACATTATTATCCCATCACAATCAAGGTTGAATTCAGGAACATTTCTCACCTTCTTTTGTAACTCAGCATCTTCTTTTTGCACCTCTTTAATATTTACATGTATAGATGGTCGAACATTTATTTGAGAAAGATACGATTTTCCCCTTCCATTATAATTCCAAGATCCATCCTGTGTAAATCCATAAATATTGGATCTTTTGTGATCCTCATCATGGATAAGCTAGCATGGTCTTCTCGACATAATACATCTTCCACATTGTTTGCTTTCCCATGGTGGTAATGAATTGAGTAGTCGTAATCCTTAATCAGCTCTAACCATCTTCTTTGGTGCATATTTAGATCCTTTTGTGTTAAAATATACTTTAAACTTTTATGATCAGTATAAATGTCACACCTTTATCCATAAAGATAATGCCTCCAAATCTTTAATGCAAAGATTATCGCAGCTAACTCCAAATCATGAGTTGGGTAATTTTGATCATGGATTTTCAACTATCGTGAGGCATAAGCAATCACCATATCATTTTCCATAATAACACACCCCAATACCTTCTTGGATGCATCACTGTAGATCACAAACCTTTCTCCACTACAAGGCAGTGTGAGCACAGGTGTACTGGATAACCTTCTTTTCAACTCCTTGAAATTCTCTTCACATCCACCTTCCAAACAAACATAACTCTTTTCTGAGTCAACCTCGTGAGTGGATTAGATAATCATGAAAAATATTTCACAAAACGTCGATAATATCCAGCCAAACCAAGAAAACTTCAGATCTCAGTTACTGTTGTTGGTCTCGACCATCTTTCAATAACCTCTATTTTTTCTGGATCCATAGATATCCCCTCTTTTGAGATTATGTGACCCAAAAATGAAACTTTTTGAAGCCAAAATTCACACTTGGTAAATTTGGCATAAAGCTTCTCCTTTCTTAGGGTCTTCAATATAATTCTCAATTGATCTTCATGTTCTTACTTACTCTTTGAATAGACAAGAATATCGTCTATAAAGACTACCACAAACAGATCAAGATAGTCTCTAAAGACTCTATTCATCAGATCCATGAAGATAGCAGGGGCATTAGTAAGACCAAATGGCATCACTATAAATTTATAGTGTCCATACCTTGTACGTAAAGCCATCTTTGGTATATCTTCCCTTTTGACCCTTAATTTATGATACCCTGAACGAAGATCAATCTTGGAAAAGTATTGAGCTCCGCGTAGTTGGTCAAATAAGTCATCAATGCGTGGGAGAGGATATTTGTTCTTGATAGTGATCTTGTTAAGTTCTCGATAATCAATGCAGTGTCTCATTGATCCATATTTCTTATTAACAAACAGAACAGGTTCTCCCCAATGTGATGCACTAGGGCGTATGAATCCCTTATCAAGATTCTCTTGGAGTTTCTTCTTTAATTCCTACAACTCAATTGGGGCCATTCTATAAGGTGTCTTTGAAATTGGTAAATCACCTGGTATGAGTTCTATTGAAAAATCAACTTCACGATTTGGTGGAAGACCCGACAATTCCTCCAGAAAGACATCGTCAAACTCCCGTACAATGGGAATATTATTAATCGTGAGTTTCTCTCCAACCATTTGAGATAAATAACCTTCATTTAGTGGAATCAAGACCCATAAGATAGAAGAAATTTCCACTGGAAGTTTATGTTCATCCTTGCATCGATAGACGATCATAGATTGGTCTGGAATATGAAATGTGACTTCCCATGTTTGGAAATTGATATGAGCTCCATATAAAGAAATCCAATCCATGCCCAGAATCACATCAAATTATACTATAGGATGGATCACAAGATTTTCAGGAAGCACTTTTCCACAAACTTCAATTGGAGAAGAATTGTAAACTTTTGATTCAACTGTTTTGCCATTAGGTTTTGTCACGGCCAACTCAACATCTAATTGTTGAGGTAATACAGTGATACCCTTAGAAAATTATTCAAAAATAAAAGAGTGGGTGGATACAGAATCAAATAAAACATTTTCTACTTCAGAGTGGATGGTAAGTGTACCTCTCACCACTTTGTTGTCGTACTCCACATCGCCGATAGTAATTGCATGTGACGTTCCTTTGTCTTTAGCCTTAAGAGTTTGTTGACATCGATCATCATCATCAACCCTTGGATTTGGGCATTGATTTTCATAATGCCCCATCTCCTTGCACTTGAAACATTGAAGTGTAATAGGTTCATTCTGTGTATCCCTTCCTTTGTTTTCATCATTAGACATCTTCTTCCCATCATTGCGGCATTCAAATGCCCAATGACCTTATTTTCCACATTTGAAAGATTTACTTGTCCCTTTAAGACAACTACCTCCATGTTTCTTTCCACACTTTGAGCATAAGGGAAAACTCATCTTCTTTTCAGTGTGGTCTTTAGATTTTCCTTTGAATTCCATTTTCCTCTTCTTATCAAACCCATATGACTGATGGGTTACTCCAATCTCTATCTCAACATTGAGAGCACATCGAACGATTTCCTCGTTGCTATTGAAGTCCCTTATGGATAACACCCTTTGAAAAGTTGGTTTTAAGCCACTAAAGAATTGATCGATCTTACTCTCAGGTTGGATAATAATACCATAATCATACCTTGCAAGTCTTGTAAAATTTGCTTCATAGTTACCAACAGATTCATCATCCTTTTGCTTCAGTTCAAGAAAATCTTTCTCCATCTTTGCTCAGATAATACGAGGGAAGTACTTATTGAAAAATAAGTTCTTGAACTCGTCCCATTCCATGGACTCAATTTCATCTCTTGGCGTCGGATTCTTGATAAGATTAAACCATTGATCAGCATCGCCTTCCAAACGATACACTGCTAAGATGACTTTATCATGTTCAGAATATTGAAGAACTGAAAATATCTTTTCAGTAGTATTGATCCATTGTTCAGCAACTAATGGATCAGTAGACCCGCTGAATGAAGGCGGACGTTGCCTCATGAAGGATTCAACAGAATGTTGCTCCTTCCTTTGCTTGTTTGGAATTCCTGCATGATTCATAGCTTGAGAAAGTTGTGTGAGCATGGCTACAAGATTTTGCATTCCAGCTCCCATAACGTTTGGTTGCTCAGGGGGAAAATCATTGCATTGCCCGTCGCATTCCGCATTAACACGGTTCCTTTCGGTTCCATCCATTGACTAAAACCAAGAAGAATAGTGTGAGGAACACTAATTATAATAGGAAAACCACATAATCAAGAATAAAATTTCACACTTAAGGACTTATCCTAGGTTATTGATGGCCATTTCTAAAACACTAAGATTGTGTTCTATGCTTAGACTTATCCTTAGGGTTCTTACTAAGGATTTCACATCCTAGTTTCCAAAGGTTGACTATACCTTTCCTCTAATACCAACTATAACAACCCATACTTTACATACATTGTTATTAATTCAGAATTGAAGAACACTTATTACAATATATAACAAAACCAGGAAAGGACCATATAGGTATAGAGTCTTTAGAAACTGGGAAACATAAACAACTGGTTCATATAGAATCTACTTTGCCTCCCATTTATTTCATCATATCTAGAGTCCCGTTTGGAATATCCTACTTAATAACCTTCTTCCTGACCGGGGGAAAGAAAACATACAAAAGGGTGAGCTCAAATACTCAATAAGGGTAAACAAAAGAAATATCAATCACATCATATACATAAGAACATAACTATTGGAAATCTAAACCTACAAAAGAGATCATAATTTCATAGCATGGATAAATCATAGTAGTGAAATGTAATCCCAAAAATCATAACATAAAACATGAAATTTTTTTGCATACACAAATAATCATATAGAATCATTTCTTATTAGTCAAGACTCATTTCCAAGACTATCTTAGTTGACAAATTCCATTTCTGAACCGAGTTCATTCCTCATTTCAGTCCTGTTTCACTTAACCGGTTTAACATGCCGTTCCAGCCATATCTATCTCATGAGATATAAAATATTTACCCAATGCATTGTATGGAGATATAGGTCCCACCCATCTCATAATGATACCATTCTTATGTGTGCCACAAAATCATAAATCATACATCATAGCATAACCCATGTAATAAAAATGGGATTCTTAAACATCGTGACATCATAAAACAATTCATATAAGATAAAGGAATTCATAAAAATAATTCCATCAAAACATAATCAAATCAATGTAATAATAGGGATAGAAACAGAACCCTTTATTATCTTAGATGGAAAATAATTTTGATAAAACACTTGAACTCCATTCTTGAGGAAAATATCCTTTCTACTTCAAAAACACTATTCCTTTCTTAACATGTCATACAATTCTAAACTAAAAGACGTTGACTAAAAAATACTTGAAAACTTGTATAGGAAGATTCTTGGAAATAATTTTTAAAAAATCCATTGATGCCGTATAAGTTAAAAAAAACATTCTTCTCGTACTTTTGTCGGAAAAGTCAAAACGTACCTCGTATAAAAAACAACAAATGGTTCCTTTCATATCTTTTACTAAAAACTCAACGAAGGGTAAAATTGGATTGAAACAATTGTATGTGGATGGAAATAACATTAAATATTGAGGAAACATGGATGTGGATGATAAATTACACCCCAGTAAATTCAAAATTATAAACAATATCAGAAAAAATGAGATTGTGATATTTCCCTTACCTTAGGTATGATATGCTTTGTACGTGTCCAAACCTCATGTATAATGATTTAAATAATGTCATTGACTTATTACAGAATCATATTCATTGTTATGATATCATATATGGTCATATTCTTAGCTTCTTATTAGTAATATTTCATTACTACTTGTTATTCGGGTGTTTATTACTTTTTGTTCTTATGCGTGTTTTGTCGAATAAATTATTATTCCTCTTTATAGGATATAGATATATTATTTACAGAATGTTATTAGTGTAATATATATCATATTAATTCATTAAATTCATTTATATAATCATTATTCAATGAAGATCATATAGAACGAGTCGCATCACATCGTGGAGACGGTAGGCCGTACGTACGCACGAGCGATGATATCATTCCCATGATCGTGGAATTGTATTGGAGTTTATGTATACTATTTAAGAATCAATAACACTTTACAATAATAATATATATTTATTATTTACACCATTATAACCATCCAAGTAATTTGGTGGTGGAAAATAGATTACACCACGGCGTGGAGACGGTATTCCGTACGTACGCATGCGCGGTGATTTCTTTTTTCGTAGGATGGATAAGAGGTGAAATAGAGTTGTTTATTATTTATAATAACATATCAGTATATGAGGGATACTGATTTTATTACCTCATAATGAAACAACTAAATAAGAGAGAGTTGAAGAAGAATGGAACATGAAGAAAACGGTAGAAGGTAATACCTCTTTCTCGAAGTGCCACCTTTAAACGTTCTCTTAAGGCACTAGAGTTGGTCTTTTGAAATGACCAGTACCTCTAGTTGGTTTCTAAGGAATTGGGGAAGTGAAATGGGAAGGGTTTTTCCGGGCTTGAAGGCTCAAATTTGTGTGAGGAAGAGAGGGAGGAGGTGCCCTTTTATAAGGGAGGAGAGGGGCACCTTTGGAATAACTAAAAATATTATTTTATTATAAAGTCAAATTCGGTTTTTAATAGCTCCAAATTGATATATTTAGAAGCTAAGGTGGGTAGGGGTCGAAATACTCTCATACAATAGAATTTAGACATGTTTAGGTCATTATATTAACCTTATCATTTAGTTTTAACTCTTAGTTAATTAGATTGACATTTACCATGTCACTTTGTATTTTTATATTATATAGTTAATAAACTTACCATATATATCCAAGCGACCCACAAGTGGTCCATTAATGATACACATATCATGATATAAGTATCTTTCCCGAACCTTAGATTTTTGGGAATGTAATAACAATTAATAATATAATATTTGTTTTAAAACCTATTTTATATCAATTTTGACACTATTTGGTAATTGATTTTTGTGAAAATCAAAACAGAATGATTAGTTCGAAAAAAATTAATTAAATCAATACTAACATGTCATATTAACATAGAAAATTATTGGATTTCATAAAAAGTCTCAAATTACATTTATTTGGGTATTTATAACATCAATTATGTCAATATTTCATTAATAAGATAATTATTTCATCCTCGTTGTATCATAAATAAATCAAATTATTTTAAGTCTAAAAATTACAAATAATATACAATTATGTTGGAAATATTTTTATCTTTATAATGAATATTTATAGTCGAACTCATCTTATTTATAACCCTATATTAAAATTGATTTAGTTATTAAACTTTGATTTTAACTATTTTAACCCTTCTTTAAATAAATTGATAATAAATGTCAAAATCTAATCCAAGTGGTCCTAAATGGTCATATTTTATTCCTAAGTTTGTTTTTGGTCGAATTAAACTTATCCAATAGAATTAGGAATGTGTTAGGGTAATAATAATAACACTTTTACCCTTAATTACCCTATTAACTTTTAACCGTGGTAAAAAAAGTAAAAAGTTACTATTCAACAAAAATTATTTTCATCTAATTGAACCAAATTTTAGTCCTTGATATTAACCGTGTCTGTCAGATTTTCGTAATTCTACTTACAGAAGCAGTAAAAATAAGTTTTATAAAAAATTCAGTTTTTTTAACTACCACTTAGTGGATTCACTATTCATCAAAAAATGAAAGTTTCCAGAAAAATACCAAAAATTAGGCCTAAGCTATATTTGATATTATAAATTCAAAAATGATGTCTATTTTACCAAATTCATAACATATCATTAACTAATTTAAAAATTAACTCCCGTCGTGAAAACAAATAGTGTGTTTTTAAGAGATAATAACTATCAAAAGATTGACACTAGTTTATGTCTGGTTTAAATGTGAAATTACATCCAGTGAACAAAATTGTATTAAATTGTAAAAATATATTCTAAATATACTTTAAAACCACTCAAATTAATAATTTATCACTATTAATTATTTCTATTAAAAAAGTTGTTTTTAATTAAAATTTAGTATTATTCATCAGAATATAAAAGTTATCCGAAAAGTACCAAAAATTCACCCTAAGCTAATTTCGATATTCCAAATCCAAAAATGAACTCCATTTTGAAAAATAAAATTTTCAAAATTTCAAAAATTGGTTATTACTATTCATAAAGGCCAGTTTTAATAATATTTTAATAGCATATCATTGTTTAGTGAAACTCGGTATTGCGTACCACGCAAGCTATCGAGGTAGGCCGCGGTTGCATGTAAAGCAAGACAAGCTAGTTTTGTGTGTAGTGAAAGATTTCTTTGATGATTTCTATAACATAAAAAAATATTTCTCATAAAAGTCTCGGGTGTTACAGCAGCGTTTTGGGTAAAATTGTTTTATTTATCGTACCTGTTTGAACTTGTTGTTATTTATATTATTATTACCTATATCATGACTTACGTACTTCTAGAATTTAAATAATGATTTATATATCATATATATTCAGTATATATATATATATAATAGATTGATAAATGAAATGAAATACACCGTTCATGGAGACAGTAGGTCGTACGTACGCATGACCTCTATTTTCGTTTACTTATTGAATTGAATGGTACTATGTAAATGAAACACATATATACATAAATAAAATATAATTATTATGTAATATCTTTAATGTTTATTTGTTTCATATATACTTTATAATCATACTTGAATGGTCAATCATGGAAAATTAATCTCTTTGCGTTCGTGGAGACGGTAGTCCGTACGTACGCATGAGCGATGATATCATTCCCATAATTATTGAATAGAATTAGAGTGAATGATATAATATCTCAAAATCAGTATGATGTTATAATAAAAATATATGGTTATTCTTTACACCATTATACCCATCCAAGTAAGGTGGTGGTGGAAAAAACTAATTACACCACGGCGTGGAGACGGTATTCCGTACATACGCACGCACGGTGATTTCATTTTTTGAAGGCTGGATAGAAGGTGTAATGGGATTGATTCATATTTATAATATCATATCAGTATATTATTGATACTTATTTTATTACTTTACAGTGAAACAACTTAAGAAGAAGAAGATGAAGAAGAAAGAAAACTGAAAGAATCGGTAGAAGAGATTACCTCTTCTTCGACACACCTCCTTTAATCTTCCTCTTAAGGGACTAAAGATGGTCTTTTGAGAAAACCATAAACTCAAGAATATTAATAGGGAAGTTTAGTAGAGTAATGGGTAGGGTTTTTTCAAGTTTTAAGGCTCAATGTTTTGTAAAGCGAAGAGGGAGGAGGTGTCCTTTTTTAAGGGAGGAGAGGGGCACTTTTGGAAACCTCTAAAATATTAATTTATAATAAACCTAAACCCCACATAAAAACTTCAAAAGTGACTCAAATTAGGGTATTAGATAACATAGGGTTGTAATCTCATCATCCAATTAAATTTATACATATTTTTATTTTATTTAAAACCGTATCATTTTGATTTATCCTTTTTTAATCTATTTAATATTATTTGTTGTAATAACGTGATAAGTTTTATATGGTTATAAATACTTACTTATGTGTTCTTAATTATTCAAAATTTGATATTTTATGAAATTTTAGATCATATAATGTTTAATTTGTTATTTTTAAAATATGTTTTTGATTTTTATACAATTTACAAATATAAAATATCAATAGTGTCAATGTTGACAAAATTAATTTATTTGAAATTAAATAAAATACTCATAGAATATATGTTCGAACCAAAATATTTAATAGATTAATAACATTTAATATTTATCTAAAAAATTAGTGGATAACATTAAATAGTTCATATGATATTTATTTGAATATTTTTAAAACCATTTATTTGATATTTCAATCAATAAAATAATTTCAACATCACTATTGTGTCACCTTTAATGATAATTATTTAATCCCTAAAAATACTAAATAAATTTATATGATGTATATAATTATATTAGCTTTCTGTATACTATTCATGTTTGAAGTTTAATGACGTTTATCACCAAATTTAAATTATTATTCTTATAAGATTTAAAAGAGTGACATGTTGTGACTTTCATTGGTTTTAATAATAATTAAATTATTTTCATGTTCAAAAGTCCATAAAAGGAGTATATTCAGACCCCTAGGTGATATGGGTCGACTTTGAGTCATCCAATAGAATTTTTTCAGGTGTTAGGGTAATTTTATAATCTTATTTGGACCCTTGATTACCCGATTTATCTTTAACTACATTAAATAAAAATTATCGTAGTTACTATTCGTAATATCAAAAAAAATAAAAGTAAACTATTAACATAATTTGTACACAAAAAATTCAAATATGGAAGTCATTTATCAAAATTCAAAACCCATAAGTTTCACTAATTAATTTAAAATTAATCTCGTTGTTAATAAAACGGGTTTTAAAAGTTAAAACATTGTCAAAGATTGAAATGTTTTTACCTATGAATTCAATGTAAAATTAATGGTAATGAAATAAATTATATTAAATGGTAAAAATATATTCTATTTATACTTTAAAACCATTCAATATTATAATTTAACCACATAAATTATTGCGATGAAAAAAAGTTGTTTTTAATTAAAATATAGCATGTTTTTACTATTCATTAAAATATGAATGTTATCAGAATAATATGAAAATTTTATTCAAAGTAAACTTTTATATCCGGATTTCAATGAAGAATTTTATTTTATAAAATTGAACTTGTATAAATGTCAAAAACTTTATTTAATGTGGGTGCACCATCAAAAGGTGAAAAAACAGTATTTTTTGAAAAATTCTTATTTTACCCGAAAAATTTATTTTGTTCTCATAACATGTTATAGAAAATGTGTAAGATGAATAATAATTTTATAAAACTCAAAATGTTTTTAATACTATTCATAACATCTAGTCTATAATTATATTATAACAATATATCATCGTTTAGTGAAACCCAGTATTTTGTACTACACACTCTATCGAGGAAGATCGCGATTGCATGTAACGCAAACCAAGAATATTTTTTGCATATAATATAAGCAAATACGGTATTGCGTATAGAATAAGATGATTTTGGAGTAACGTACAACAAAATACATCAATGAAATTAAAAGAATTTTTTTCATAAAATCTCGGGGTGTTACATGGTTACCCTTGATATTATTTATTATATTATATACTCTTCTATGAATTACCTAGTAAGAATAGCCATTATGAGGCTGGGAACTTAGTATACCTGTTTAGGTGATGAGTTAGTTTCACTTGTGGTTCACTATGCTTTATCATGTATTCTTTACTTTTGCCCGAGAGGCTTTGGGGAGGATCCTACAAATTATACTATTACACTCACCGTATGTCTATATAAACTATTTTCAAGTCACTTGGAGTAGGTTAGAGATCAAGTAGTTTTCTACAAGCATGGGGTTGTAGGAGCTATTCGGGCTTCGTGGCCACTACAGTTTTTAATTTCATTTGGGTACTTGTTGTTTTCCTTATTTAGTTATAGTATTTTTGTATGACATTACATATGTGTACTTGGGATTTCATTTATATTGCTATTTGACTTGGATTTGGTTGGTGTCTATCTAATATCTCTTTTTCTCATGTGTTATCTTAGAGGGTATTGCCTCCCATTTATGTGTTTACTATACCCTCGGTGCCATTCGCCAACCCGGGGCCTGCTAGAGGTGGGACTCAGAGGTCATTATCTCCCTTATCACATTACCAACCCAGTAGGGGTACATTTTGTGGGGAGGGGGTTGTGATAGAATGGTATCAAAGGTCCGGTTGAGAGATAGGATCATGTTCGTAGTTAAGAATATGTGAGGATGCATGGGTTGGTAAGGAAATGATGTAATTCATGTTTAGAAAGTGATGTAAACACTGGAGACTGGATGAGGCGTAAGCATTTAGGCCCCCCTTTGATCTGATGCACAGAACGTTTAGTTTACAGTGGCTACAAAACAATGTGATACTAGTTGCAGGGTAGAGACCTAGGAAAGGATCATGCATCATTATTCTTTGTGCTTGTGTTTGAATGGGTTAAACTAGGGATGGGTTATCCTAAAATTAATTAAAGGAAAATTAATTAATTAATTAATTCTGATTCTTCGATATTCAAGGTTTAGTACCTATAACTCTGTTATTTTAGAGCTATGGCTCTAGGTAGACGTCCTCATCAGGATCACATAGAAGATGTCCAGTAGGTTGTTCCGGCAGATTGCCTCAGGGTAGAGGTTGATGACGATTACACTTGGAGGAGGACACTCTGAGAGTTTCAGCACCAGTTTCTGCAGAACTATGAGGGCTTCATTTTAGATGCTGTCATGGAAGACTAGTTTGAGGATGTCAAGATAGGATTCAATTCGATCCATGCTTAGAGGGGGCACTAGGGGTCCTTGGTTGTGATGATGCACCATGGAGCAGCAAGGTAGTGCTGGTTCTTGTTCCTCTAGGATCGTGAGGAGTCAGCGATCTCATGGGAGGAGTTCCAATATAAGTTTAGAGTCGATTTTCTTTCTTTAACCACAAAGGTGTCCAGTCACCAGGAGCTTCTTACCCTTCGACATGGGAGCTCCAGTGTCTCCAGAAACTTTTACGATATGCTCAAAACCTGTTCCAAGATGAGGAGGCTTGAGTGAGGTATTTTGAGGAGGCTTTTCATCCAGAGATCCAGCGCCAGGTCACCCCATTTATGCTAAAGACATATCATTAAGTGATTGAAAGGGAATAGGTCATCAGGAGGACATTGGCTAGAACCAGGTCATCCTGAGAGGGGATCCATCATGATTCTTCATAAAGCAGAGCTATGGTTTAATGTTCTTAGTTTTTACGGAAGAGGGGTTTTCATTTATCCAGGGGTAGGTCCCAACCCTCAGCATCTCATTTCTCTAGGGGCGGAAGCTCTTAGGACTATTCCAATGGATCAGGAGCTTGTTTTTCTTGTGGTGGTCGAGGACATCAATAGTGAGAGTGCCTGAAATTTTAGAACAGATAGCATCCACCAGGTTTTCCTCTCCAAGTTCCTCCTTAGAGGCAGTTCCAGCCGAGGCAACATAAGTAGGTTGCACCAGCTTTAGATTAGTATAGGGTACATGGGGAAGGCATAGGAAAACCCCGTGACAGTTTCCATCCTCAAAGAGTATATTATGGACGTGGTGGTGGTCATCAACAGGGTCAGAAAGGACATGGAGGAGGTCATAGACAGCTTCATGCTTTTGTGTTTCGAGTACAAGGTGAGGTAGAAGTCATTCGAGGTATCCTTTTCTTGTTTTCTACCTTGGTGTATGCCTTTTTTGATTTAATATGAACAAACTCCTTCATATCATCTACCCTTTTCCTAGCCTTGGGACTTGAGGTAGAGAGGCTTCCAGTTCCCTTGGTGTTGAAAACGCCAGTTGGAGGCTGATCTGACTTATTTGAAGTATGTAGAGACTATGAGCTAGTGTTGGGGTAGCACTGATCTTGGGGAGATTTCCTATGTTTATGAATACAACTATATAATCTCATCCTTAGCATAGATTGGTTGTATTTGATGCAGGCTATGGTGTATTGCTTTGGGAGGCTGGTTGTGTTCTTCGATACGGATGGAGAGCTAGTGGTTTTTGTTGGCGAGAAAGACCCTGAGATGTGTCAGGGGCATGTTCCATCCTTATCATCCACGATGGCTGAGTTGATGTTGAGTTCTTCAGAGGTTCAGAAGTTGGTGTTTCCTAGGGTCATAAAAGAGTACCCTGATGTATTTCACGAAGAGGTTATAACATTGCCCCCTCGACGAGTGATCGAGGTTGGGCTCGAGCTACAACCCGGAGCATCTCCTATACCTATTTCTATATATAGGATATCCCCTTCTTGAGTTATGAGAGCTACATATGTTGCTTTATGGTCTGTTATAGTGCATTTTTATTAGGCCTAGTGTGACATCATGAGGTGCAATGGTTTGGTTTGTGAAGAAGGATGACGACAATTTGTGGTTGTGTGTCGATTATCATTGGTTACACAATGTGACAGTGAAGAATCACTATCCTCTTCCATGGATTGATGATTTATTTTGATTAACTGATGGGTGTATGTTGGTTCTCAAAGATTGACTTGTGGTAAGGATATAATCAGATGCATGTGGAGGATGAGGATATTTAGAAGACCGCTTTCTGTTGTCATCATGGGCATTAAGAGTTCATTGTAATGTCATTCGGCATGACAAATGATCTATCTGTGTTCATGGGATTGATGAACTCTATGTTCTGTGAGTTCCTGGACAAGTTTTTGGTGGTTTTCATTGACGATATACATGTTTACTCCACATATGAGGAGGAGCATGCGGAGCATCTACACAACATTTTGGGAGTTCTTTGTCAATATCATCTATTTCAGAAGTTGTTGAAGTGTGAGTTTTGGGCTTGAGAAGTCTGTCTCGTGGGGCATGTTGTGTCCCAACAGGGATTTTTTTGTGGATCCATAGAAGATAGAAGTAGTAGTGTCTTGGGCAGCCCCCAAGACAGTGTTAGAGGTGCGAATTTTCCTTGGTCTCGCAAGCTACTACAGGAGGTTCGTAGCCAATTTCTCTCAAGTTGATACTCCTATGATAGCATTGACTTGGAAGGATTAGGTGTTCATATGGACTGATCATTGTCAGGTATCTTTTGTGTATCTAAAGAAGAAGTTAGTAAGTGCACCAGTTCTTTGACTTCCATCTGAGGGAGTTCAGTTTGATGTTTTTTGTGATGCTTCGCATATAGGGTTAGGCTATGTTCTGATGTAGCAATGATTAGTTTTTTCATATGGGTCTTGTTAGTTTCATCCCCATGAAGGTAAATATGACACCCATGATCTTGAGTAGGCAAATGTGGTGTTTTCTCTGAAGTTGTGGAGACATTACCTCATTGGAGAGCACTTTGTGTTTTTCACCGACCATAAGATTCTGATGTATGTTTTCTCCCAGCATGACTTAAACTTACGACATCATTGGTGGATGGAGTTCTTATAGGAATACAACATTGAAATATCTTATTTAGCAGGAATGGAGAATCTGGTATCTGATGCGCTGAGTAGGAATCACGTGGTAATATAGTGCATGAATCAGGTGATTCATAGAGAGTAATGGAAGAACTGTCAGCATTACATCTTGATATGGGAGAAGTTTGGGATATAGGTTGTATTTTTCAGATGATGGTGTAGTCATCTCTGGTGCTACAGGTAGAAGAGACCCAGTTGGGGGATCTTGAGGTGGAGGTCTGGAGAGACCGAGTTGATTGTGGCGAGTCCCCTGATGGTTGGAATAAGGATGAACAACACTGAATGTTGTATCATGGATGGATTTTTGTTCCTTTGGTGGTATGTGATATGGTTCTCAGAGAGTTCCATAGTTCACCTTTAGTGGTGCATCCTGGTGTGATAGAGATGTTCCAAGCCTTGAGGTGTCACTTTTGGTGCCATGGGCTAAAGGGTACAGTATCAGAGTTTTTGTCTTGATGTTTGGTCTGCTAGAAGGTGATGTCTAAACATCGTGTTCCTGGGGGGCTTCTCCAGCCGTTAGATGGTCCTCAATGGAAGTGGGAGGACATATCAATGGACATTTTTAATGGTTTACCGTGAGATCTATGAGGATATTACGCTATTTGGGTTATAGTGGATAGTTTAACCAAATCATCCCACTTCATAGTGATCAAGGAGTCAAGCTTAGTGGATGTTTTATCGAGGTAGTATCTGGAGGAGGTGATGAGACTTCATGGAGTCCAAATGACGATCATTTCTGATCGAGATCCGTGTTTCACCTCTAGGGTGTGGAGGGGACTCCAGTATGTTTTCGGTTCTCAACTATGCCTTAGCATTTCTCTTCATCCTCATACGGACTGTCAGATAGAGCAGACTATCCAAACTCTTGAAGACATGTTACGCTCTTGTATCCTAGATTTTAGAGGTTCGTGGATGAGGCACTAACCCTTGGTGGAGTTCGCTTAAAACAATAGTTTTTACTGCACCATCAATATGGAACCATTTAAGTCCTTGTATGGTCAGCCTTTCCATTATCCATTATGTTGGATTGGGGTCGAAGAGTCACCAATTATCAGACCGGAACTAGTGCAGAATACAACAGAGATGGTTCAGGTGATTCGTGAGAGGATGAAGACAACAGAGGATCCTCATAAATCATATGCCAACCAAAGGTGGATACCCTTTGAGTTTGATGTTGGTTATCATGTGTTTCTGAAGGTGACTCCCCATCATAGGTAGTGAAGGTTTGGTTGTGGGAGTAAGCTTTCTCCCTGGTTTTTTGGGCCTTTCGAGGTGTCAGCTCATGTTGGAGTTGTGGCGTATCGAGTAGCACTTCCACCACAGATGATCCAGATACATAATGTTTTTTCTGTATCAAAAATTCATCATTATATTCATGATGACTCTCATGTCATCGATTGGGGATAGATAGATATTGATGATGATGCGACCTTTGAGGAGAGACCTGTGGAGATCCAAGACCGCAAAGGGAAGGCGTTGCGCTGGAATTCTATCCACTTGGTTCATGTCTTGTGGAGACACGGTGGCATGGAGGACAGTACCTGGGAATGTGTGTAACAGATACATGCTCAGTACCCCTAGTTATTTGATGTTAAACTATTTTCATGTAAAGATGTCCTCTTTTTGGTTATAAACCATTCGTTTTATGAGATGGCTTTCTTTGGTTTCTTCTTATGGATTGCTCTATTTTGAGAGATATCTCGATCGGTGGTTGTTCGGACTTCTTTTTTGTTTCCTTTTAGGTTGGTTTTGAATTCTCAAGGACAAGAATGTTTTAGGAGGTATTCGATGTAATTTACCAGACCGCTCTGGTCCATTCGTTTGCGAAAATCTAGTGTCTGAGGTGTTCTGGGAAGTCAAGTTGACTTATCCCCAACACTTCTCCAAATTTTCAATTTGGTGAACTGTTCCAACGGTATCCTTGTGAATATATCCAATAGTAAAATGTTGTGAATAGTGTAACGGTGACCTTATGTGAATAGTGTAATCGGTAACATTAGGTGTATAGTGCAACGGTGACCCTATGTGAATAGTGTCACCAGTAACCTTAGGTGAACAGTGAAATGGTGACCTTATGTGAATAGTGTCATCAGTAGCCTTATGCGAACAGTGCAACAGTGACATTCCAATGGTGACCTCCTTCCTTTGACAAATTTTGAATTCATGAAAAGTGTTTCTAGAACAGTAAGGTTCTAATGGTAGCCTATATTTCCTTTTCCAAATTTTGAGTTGATGAATAGTGTTTCCACAATAGTGAGGTCCAATGGTAACCTCTATTTCCTTTGCCAAATTTTGAGTTCATGAATAGTGTTTTCAAAATGGTGAGGTTCCAACAGTTGCCTATATTTCCTTTTCCAAATTTTGAGGTCATGAATAGTTTTTTCAGAATGGTGTGGTACAATGGTAGCCTCTATTTCCTTTTCCAAATTTTGAGTTCATGAATAGTGTTTTTAAAACGGTGAGGTTCCAACAGTAGCCTATATTTTTTTTCCAAATTTTGAGTTCATGAATAGTGTTTCCAGAATGGCGAGGTCCAACAGTAGCTTCTATTTCCTTTTCCAAATTTTGAGTTCATGAATTGTGTGTCCAGAATGGTGAGGTCCAACAGTAGAATCTATTTCCTTTTCCAAATTACATTTTCATGAATAGTGTTTCATGCTTTCTACAGTTCGCCCCTTTGGCATTTCCTTTGACGTAAAATTCATTTAATGCCTTGTTTTAAGGACTCTAAGGATGATTTAAAGGCCACAAATCCTATATTTATGTCCCTAAGGCACAAGATTCTTTTACTTGTTCAAACCACGTGGTTTAATGCAATCCACTTTTAATGGAAAATGCTATGTATCTTAAAGCACTTCTCCATTAAATCTACTAAAAGGGTGATATATCTTCCTCCCAAGTTCTTCCTCCATGTTCTTGGTTTTGAGGTGCTCAAACCTATCATTACATACCATTGGAGTTTCATAATAAAACTTTTCTCCTTGGATAGGTTCCCCTCTATTTTTGATGCAACCGAGCAGTATCGATCAATATTTGATATAAGGTATGATCTATCGTCATTCCTTTGGATTTATCTCCTTCTGTTTCTCCTTGCCCTTCTATGAAATTCATTATCCATGTTCCTAATGGAATTTTCTTGGGTGTGACTAGTGTGATGGTGTCTTAGCATCCTCAGGTGGACACAGTTGTCATAGGGGAAGAGATAGTAACCCGTTGTGTGGCTCATTATCATATAAAGAACATCAAGAACCGTTTGAGTTAGGGGATTCGTTGCTTCTCTTTTCTTCTACATGAAAATGTATAATTAACATATTTTGTCCCACTGGATCACAATGGAATTGAACTAATAAATATTTGAACCGGATAAATAATTTGATATCGATCATATGTTATTGCCTCTTTTTTTCTAGATATTTTGATACCTATGCTTGTCTGGTTTAGTTTTCTATTTTGATGGAAATTGGTAATGAACATAAAGTTAGAATTAATTGATGATTATTTGGAAAAACATAAAGAGGAATGTAAATGAATTTGGTTATTCTTGTTGTAATTTGATGTTAGTCAAATTGGTGATGTAAGAATGTTTAATTATTTTTGATAGCTTTCTGGTTAGGTTTCCCAAATTTGGAACCTACGAATAATAAATCATTTAATCCAATATGGATTAAAGAATTGGTTGTTTGATAAAAGATAATTACTTATAGGGTTATGAGTAACCCCTTTGTTTGTTTAAGGTCCAAGAGCCCAATTGATATGATGTTTGTTTACCAGCTACTTGTGTTGTGATGTGATCTTGGGAGGCTGTTGTGATATGTGGGGGCATGGAGGCCTAACGGTTGTAGCAGCAGCTGACGCCTAGAGTGGTGAGATGCATCAGTTTAAGCATGAGGTTGTCGGGGGGGGGGACACTAGGGATGATGAAATGGGTTGGATGTGAATGTTTGGATTCTTATTGATTATTTTTGGTTGTTTATCTGATTTTCATTCCTCACTGTTCAAGGCAGCTGGTCTTTCTTACCCTTCTCCCGAAAGGGACGACGAAGCACTGGGTATGCTACATAATTTCTATGTTTAGCTTCTCAAGGGAGGATGGGTCTATGCTCTTTCTATAGGCAGCAAAGGTTCGACAGGTAGTTCATCTACTCACCGTGTTGTTCCCCCTTGTGTTTAGTAGCATATAATGTTTTTCTAGAATTATTGGGAATATGGGAATTTAATTCTATAAATAAATAATTTAATAAATGATGTTATCCCATGGGGTTGTATCTTGCTGGTACACAATGTTGAAGTTACAATTTTGAAGGGACAAAGATCTTTTGGGTGTGATGCTAATGAAATTTATTATGGAAATTTTTAATGGTTAATTAATGTTTAAAGAATTAATTAATGTGAATTGAAACTGATAAAAAGGGAATTATGTAATGAAATAAAGCTCTTTAAATAGTTTTGTGCTTCTAGGATACCATGTCTTAGAAGTGGAAGCCGGGAGTTCGAGAGACGTTAGCTGCAGTTGAGTCTATGGCTAGGTTATGCCCATAGTGTTGTTGTGAGATATAGTATATTCTATACTTTTTTTGTTTCTATATGATACTCCACCCCATCAGTATGGGAAACTAACACCCTAGGGATTCTATGCCCTGAAGTGTGTTTTCCCCAACATTTCTGATGGGGGGATGTATGACTAACTACCCCCTTTAGCCCTGATCTCTTCTATTGGTAGTAACTTATGATGGTAGGCACAATTGTATGTTTTCCCCATATATATTTGTAGAGGGCTGTAATTGCTTGTGGTTATTCACACACATATATTCTGGATATAGTTTCCTATGGACTACTATAGGTGTAACATGTATAGGTTATGATGGCTTGAGGATCCATACTCATTGTATGGGCTATAAGGGCTTGAAGTTTAATACCCGACATATGATACACATTATGAGAGATGTGGTGGCTCCCAAAAACTACCTGTTTACTTTTCTTACATGGACATGGTGGTTTTTGTCATGAGATGCATGTTTTGGTGATTCACCTAGGTGTCTGCGGGAAACCCTATTGGGGAGATATTCTTAGGACGTGTGATGTTGGGGAAAAGAGGAAAACCATTGGGGAAGTAGTAGCGGGGTACCCTTCATATTCTTTATTATATTATATACTCATATATGCATTAATTGGTGAGAGTATCCATTATGAGGATAGGAACTTATTATACCTATTTAAGTAATGAGTTAGTTTCACTTGTTGTTCATTGTGCTTTAGCATGCTTTCTTTACTTTTTCACAAGAGGCTTCGGGATTGATCCTTCTGAGTATACTATTATACTCACCCTATGTCTATATAAACTATTTTTCAAGTCACTTGGAGAAGGTTGGAGATCATGTTGGTTTCTACTAGCTTGCGGTTGCAGGAGCTTTTCGGGCTTCATAGTCGCTGTTGTTTTTACTTTCTTTTGGGTACTTGCAGTTTTCCCCTTTCAGTTGTAGTAGTTTTGCATGACATTGCATATGTGTAATTGGGATTTCATTTATATTGTTGTTTGAATTGAATTTGGTTGGTTTCTATCTTATATCTCTCTTCTGAATATGTTATCTAAGAGGGTAATGCCTACTATATGTGTGTTTACTATACCCTTGGTGATTGTCACCGACCCGGGGCCTACTCGAGGCGGGACTCAGGGGGTCATTATCTCCCTTCTCACACTGCCGACCCAGTATGGTTACACTTTGTGGGGAGGGGTCGCGACAAAGATGATTTTCATGTACATTAATTCACATAAGAAAATTAGGTTTTTGATGTAATTTCTTTGTAACATTACATGATGCATACCCACTATTTAATGGTAATCAATTTTTAGCCTTACACAGTTTACTACCCTTAAATAATTATTAGAGGATTATGCTCACCAATATGTGAGAATCGGATTACCCTTATATGGGTATTGAAAATGATCTTATTCCCTTATGTAGGTATCAGTTACCTTCAAGAAATCAAAAGAAAACCCAAAACCAAATAACCTAAAGGCTTTACCATTAAACAAACATGGTATTCCCTTACATGAGGTTAGGGTAACATTTACCCAAGATTTGGTACTCACGAGTTGACCTTACGAAACTATGTAATTATCATTATATAGTGATTGGGATAATTGAGTTACAGTAACTCAACTCTAGAAAAATAACTCGACCTATATGTAAATCCAAAAAAATAACTCTCCCCTTATAAATCTATACAAAATTCCCTCAACCCTTTTGTAGCTCTAGAAAAATAACTATGCCCTTACGTAACCATTATAAACCAAGTCTTATCTTTAGTGAACACTATAAAACCATTTATGAATGATTTTTAATAGTAAAAAATGATGTATTATCCTATTAAATCAAAATCGGTTCTGAAGAACATGTTATAAAAAATTAAAGTCTGAAAAATAATGATATGTTAAGTTGATAATAGTAAGACATAATAAAAATTTAGCATACTTTAATCAATACATAAGACAAAAAACTAACGATATAAATTATAATAGATGATGAATATAATTAAACAAAATTTAGTATTTTTTATTTATAATAACAAATTATTGAATGTGATCCAATGATACACTGCATCATTTATGTCATAGTGCAATAAATAACAATATAGGAGGACCCAAAACTTACTCAGTCTACCATAGAGAATTTGGAACTGGGGGGGGGGGGAAACAAGCCAAACAGTCAGGTGATTTTAGGGTAGAAATAGGATTAAAATAGCCTAGCTAGGGTTAGTTCTCAGTGAATTAGAAACATGAACATATGTAAGCAGTGTGGGTAAGTGATCATAGTGAGAGGAGGTACCACAGGAGGGAAATGAGCTACGAATTCCACATTACATGTTATTAAAAAGAGGAAAGATGAAGTGAAATTTAAAGTGGGATTTAGTAAATAAGATCATTGTTCAAGATATTGAATGAGTTAAGGTATTCAAGGATTCTACATTTTAGTAAAAGAATTGTGCTAAAAATATACCTTCGAATGATTCAAGTGGCCCTACCATTTTATAGAGGACCACACCACACAAGCCATCTATGCGAAAACAACATTGAGAAATGATCTTCCCATGATATATAAAATATGTTAATCAACAGTAGGTTCTTAAAAGGATTGTAGTGAATTAGGTGGTTTTAGGATATCTATGTTGGTGATAATAGGTTGTGTCATATCGATTTTGAGAATGACTAAGATATGAAAAATGCATCAAAATTTATGGGTGATCTATATTGAAAATCACAATGGTTTTTTTTGGATTATTTTCCTAACCATTCACAACTCCATATAGAATAAGACCACACTGTAAGAGGTTGAGTCAAAATTCATTACCATATCCATTTTTAAGGGGACCATTCAATAAGTGTATTTCAATACAATGAAGTTTTAGAAGAGAATAGATGCATATTATAATGAACTAAAGGTTGAATGATTGTGGTGGGGAATGATTCATATAAGATATCAAGTTAGAAAATTCATCATATTAAGTATCATAATTTTTATGAGGACTTGGAGAGTATTAAAATGGAAATCATAACTCATATTTAAATAATTTATTTTGTTTATATTGACTAAATATCCAAATAATATCAAGGGGTTTATTTGACATCATACCCATAAGTACTCGAAAATATTCATGAAGAGAAAATAAGAGAATTTCTCCTCTACTAGAGTGAAAAGAATCCTGAAAGCCAAAATTATTTTGGTAACTTTCTTCATAAATATTATAGACTAATATTGTGTAGTGGATATTAAAATTGACACATATGATATTATGAGAGAGGAATTATAGAATAATGAGAAGATATAATCATGGAACTCATTAAATACTTTTTAAAATAAGAAGAAGGTGGTTTTACATTATTTATCATCAATAGGAGATGGATAATATTTTATAAGAATTCATAGTTTGTCTATAAAGTAGAATACCTGGATGATTAAAGGCATAAACTCATATTTAATTAAATATAAAAAAAGATGTGATATTCTTTTGAATTTCCACTATGTACCTACTTGCATTTCCTTTATTATAGTAGTTATGAAAGAAGAAAAAATGTTGATAGTGGTCCTAGGGTGGCAGTGGTCTAGCACTAAACATTAAAAAATGAGTGACCCTTGGACGGAGTGATCTATCCAAAACCCGCCATTAATATATGAGGTTAGTAGATTGTGGTTCATGAGTACATCATTGATTTTATGCTTCTTGTAATAGACCATTATGTTTTAAGAAAGTAAAATCCTTGTTTTCTTTTTTATTGTATTGCACAATATTTTTTATACCATGAAAGAAAAAAAGATATAAAACAATAGTATAAAAAATATGATTAAATGGTTAGACACACATGAAGTAATGATCAGATAATTGTTTATATTAAGGGAAAATAGTGAGCTGATATATCATGAGAGAAAGATAAGGTTAGGTAAATTGGATTTTAAGGAAATTAGTTAAATGCATTAAATTTTCATTCCATAACTCACCCCTAGTGTATCTCTCACATACTCCCCTTATAGGAATAAAATTTTATTTTAGTATTCTCATCCTTCATCTCATATCCATATAGATGAATTTTTCCGAAAACCTAAATGATATTATTGGTGAAATAATAAATTTTTTCATATGGATATATCATAAAATTATAAATCTTATTATGTAGTATATGAAATATTCCTATATCACCTTTCTATATCCTCTAAGTTAAATCCTTGTGTTCTTTGTGAATTCATTACATAATATTTCCTTAAACAAATTTGATAAATTTTGGAATGAAATATTTGGAAAAATACTATTAAAAGGACATATATATGTGAAGTAATAGTCAAATCACTATTTATAAAAAGAGAAAAATAGAGACCTTATTAATCAAGTGGTCAAGATTAGGTTATTACAGTGAGTGTTTTTGGAAATGTATAAACTATATTAATTTTTCAAACACTAACCCCCCCCCCCCCCCCGTCTCTTAGGGTATCTATCACTTATGACCCTTTTACTACTAATAAATTATTTATAATATTAATATTATTTATCTTATCTCCTAGAAAATTAATATATCTGATATCCTCAATGGTTTGGTTTAGGAAAAAATCAACTTTTCCACATGGATAAACCCTCGAATCATATATTTTATTATGAATGAATTTTAAATTATACAGTATCACCTTTCTGTGTCCTTTTTAAATATTATTAAACATGTCCAAAATTAATTTTTTGGATCTTAATATCATCACATTCATGTTAATAAAATTTAACATTCCCAAAATATGGTATTTTTTACCTTAAAATCATTATTTAATTTTTTTATGTCTGCTTCATTCATACACTAATATATTGAATCACTCATATGTATTATTTTAATATAAATAGAATTAAAATATAAAAGAAATAAATTAGTAGTGTTCATAATAGTTATCTAATTATGTTCTTACAATATAGTAATTTCATTCATAAAACCAAGTAACTAGTTTCACATTGATAAAAATATCTATATCAAAATAACCTTGAAATAGTTTTTTAATATTAAACAAATGGTTATGATTCCAATTTTTTCAACCATAACATATCAATCATACACTAAGATATGGGTAAATTAGGGTGTCAAATATTGGTTTCATCTTCTGTTAGATCTCATTCCAAAATTGTCAAGAACACTCTGAAATTTTCAAACTCATGAACATATCCAAAAAACCAAATAACAAATATAAAATTATTTAAATAGATATTTTCTATTAGTTCCCCACTAGAGGTTATATCCCATAACAATACATTGAAAATGTATCCTTGTGCCAATTGAACCACTACACAACATTATGATTATATAAGTCAAAAAAGTGCTCACTACTAATCCAAGGATCACTTCATCAACTTATCACTATATAAACATCTTCAATACAATTTAGATAAATTCATATACATATAAATCACCCAAAAAATTCTCATATTAAAATGATCAACACTATTTAGTGATAGTGTCATCATTATACATTAATTTCATTTATAAAATTTTGTTCTTTAGTGTATTTCTTCCAAATAGAATTATTTCTGTGAAAATTTCCTAATATATAAATTTTTCTCTCAATGTGTTCTATATTTTTTCCATCTCCATCTTCCGTCTTGAAAAATGTACTTCACGACCTACCTTTAAAATTGACCACATGTCACATAATGATTGGACCTTAAAACTAAAAGTATGAATATACTAAAACTAAAAATTAGTTATCTCTACATTCCCATTTTTAAATAATTTTGAATCAATAGAATAATATGGAAATCACTATAACTTGATGTTAAACTGATTGTTGTGGTCCAATTTCGATCACCTACCAACTCCTTCGAAAACTAATAATTGTATTATAGTGTGACGTAACCCATTGAAACATCATAACTCAATTCATATAAGGTTAGAGATGTTACATTTTCTCATGGTGGTTGATCATTTTGGAATGAGATCATCCATTACTGAAAAAACCATAACTTAGAACATCCAACAATTTCCTCTATCAAATAGCCTTAAGAAACGTATTCATGGTTTAGTCATATGCCATGATTCAAAATTCCTCATCTCTATACCAATGTTCCCTTATGGTGTGTTGTTCACCATAATTAAATAAATAATTTTACCCACCTATCAAAACCTATAAAATATTTTAACAATGTATTTCACCTTCAATAACTTCTCCTACTATAGTGTAAACTTATCCTTACAGAATGAATAATTGTCCAACAATTCAATTTATCTGTACAAATAACCCTTAAAATCGTGATTATAATGGTTGCACTATGATATTTACAACATTTAGATAATCATATCTAAACATATAAATATTTTTATAGACTACCCCAAAAAATTATACCAATTAAAATTTAATAGAAAAATCATAATATAATATATAATTAATATAACATTTCTCAAATATTATGATCTAGTTTCCATCATTATCTAAATATTTCAAAATCTCTATCATGAATAACCATGGCCCAACCCAAGGGCTTAGATTTGGGAATTAAGGACTGTGGGTTCCATATTTAGTTTATTTTATTAGGATAAGAGTGAATTCCCACCATGAAACAATTGATTTGAATGAGATAAGTTTCCATCCATAGTAGTGTGGGATAAGAGGAGAGTAGATTCCCTATTTATTATTATTGTCCATTATATAGTTTGAGATAGAGAAACTAGGTATGTATCTTTGGATGATTTATGGATGCATGATAGACCTATTGATCAAGATGTGTCCCCATCATAGGTATCATCTATGATGAACATAGTATTCATGTTATATTGAAGGACAATGTTTAAAAAAAATTCTTGCATTGTAAAGTGCACTAAGTGTTTCACCATGTTGAGGGTAGTGAATCCCCTATTCATGATCATAATATTTAGTGATTGTATGTTGTGTGGTTATAGAAAATGGTCTAGGTGATAATTTTTATTTGGTAGATGAAAGAGATAATGGTTACCTGAGATAAGGATTATATTTTTTTCTTTCTTTTCCATGGTATGACCAAGGCCATGGAATATGAGATGTTTTGATATGTTTTCCATATAAGGTATCAGATTGTATTTAGATTACTATATGATCATATAGTGGGATATATCCACTTTTATGACTTGTAATATAAGGGATGGTGATTGAGGTGTTCTATACATAGCCAGGATAATCACTATGATGATGAATTACGATGAAATCAATGAAATTGTGTGAGAGATGTGATTATTATTTTTAATGGTTGGGATACATTATTTTCATTACTATTTTTATTATAATAAGATTTATTTTAGATGAAAATGGTTACCTTGGGCCCACATTGACTGCCCTTCTTGGCATTCATTTTCATTTGAAATTTTATTTGATAGTTTATCACTATTTTTTGGTTTTCTTAAAATGATAATTAGTTACCGGTAAATTTCAATTTTTGTTTCCTCTAATTTTGTGTGATGATTAGTGGGTTATCTAGGACTCTAAGAGTGGGTCTAGAAAATATCAGGTGAGGCCTTGAGGGTTTTTTAGATGATATGAGAGTGACTATATAGTGAAGCTCAAATGGACATGAGGGTATATGGTTCGCCAATAAAAATTATGTGGAACTATCCTAAATTTTTGGGTTACTAGTTGAGTCTTAGAGGTGTGTGAACCTGATTTAGAATTCAAATTGAGTGGCATTTAATTATAATACATGGTTTATTTTTATAGTTTGGTTGATTTTTACTCACTATAATCATAAATATATAACCACTTGATCAATAGCACACAATTATTTTATTTGAATTGGGGAACCCTTCTGGGTCATGAAACTCACGATAAACAAGTTTATAAGGAATGGATATAGATGTACTTAAGTATAACATTATATTTTAGTTTTGGTAATGGTATTTAAGAGAAGATAGACTCATTCCGCAAGAGAAGTTGTGTTATGGATGACTATTTTTGGTAGGATTCTAATGTGATTTGGACTATAGGTCATTGAATTTTTTTATTTATTTCATTTACTTTTCAATATATATATATACCATGGATCTAATTTTATTATTTATTTAATTTTTTTCTTGTTAAATATTCTTGTTTTTTATATTTTGTTATGGATGTTTCAATATACAAAAATTTTTATTTTATATAATTGAGTATTAGATTCATTCTCTGATCCATATTTTATATATGTATGTTTTAGGTATATAAAATGTACGGATGGGTCATGATAATTTTTTCGGATATTTATGAATAACCCCCATGTGTTTAATTTAATTTTATAATCCTCCCATGACTACTTCATTCCCTCGTCACTAGTTTGTGACCTCTTGTGTATTGGGTGGCATGCTGATGGTCATATAAAATATAGATCAAGAACTATTAGGGAATACAAGCCTTGGATGTCATAAATGGTTTCATTTTATATGTTTGGATAGCATAGACTAATTTATTGTTCCATAAATGATATTTTGAAATGATATGTTGATCCCAACAATTCCTAGGTTGTATGGATTTTGTTGAAACCCATGTTTCCATGAGATTACTTCTATCATGAATGGACACTCAATGTGTGAGTGATAATTTTACAAGATAATCCAAATGAAAGATAAAAGATATCCCTAATGTATTTTAGGGATCATCTAATAGAAAATTTTATTATCAATTCAAGTATCATTATAGTGACATATGTAGGGAATCAAACATGCACCCAAGGGTAGTGTTTTTTTTTGACATACTACCTCAACAAGATCAAATATTAAATTAATGAAACTAATTATCTATTTTAAATTTTATAAAACATATTATTATGGGTTAGAATATTACTCTTTATTATAGGTGTTTCCTATTGATTTCATTTATTATTTATTGCACTAGTTAAGCTAGAATTGGGTAATATTGTTTGGTTACTTTATGTATTGATAAATGTAATGCTCTTAAAAGTGGATTGTATGTGATTACATTGTGAATGTAAATTTTATTTTCAACCTTGGATTTCATAAATAACTATAATGGTTAGAGGGTTTTATATTTTATTTTAGTAATAGATTTTTTGAAAATAAATATAGTTTAAATTATGTTTTGAGAATGATATCATTTTTCAGAAAAGACCGCCTCGGACTATGATTTTATGATTGATTGTATTCAAATAAAACCCTTGGAAACAAGTGGTTTTTTTAGAACAAAAATGAGTTTTAGTATGTATAAAATTATTTGGGATGTGTTTTAAAAATAAGGAACATGTGGTGTATAACTATCCATTCTTGATTTTGATGATTTAATCATAAGTAACTTAGGTGTCTTGAATTGCATGTTTCAAGATTATTTTTATGATAGAAAATAGATACTCATGTGATATACTCTTGATAAGTTGATTTTTAGAGTTATCCTTTCTTATCTAGGAATGGGAAATGATAATTTTGTGGATTTTAGGATTTGAGATACTTTTATGGTAGTTTATTCTAATAGTGGGGAGCAATGTTAGATAGAATTTCATTTTAGTAGTTATTTCATATAGTGGAGAGATTCATAATGATATATATGGGTGGATTATTGGGTTTTTGGTATTAGTGAGTGTATTTATGTTATATATTATAATTCGGATGGTGGATATGAGTGTAGTGATTGGTTTATCATGATTCTATTATAATAGTGTGTATAGATTACTTTTACTAAATCAATATGGTTAATGAGACAATGATCAAGAAAAGGTAAATTTAAATTAATATGAATAAGTATTAAGGATTTATATAATTTTATCATGGGTTTTAGAGTCACATATAGAAAGTTAATTTGTAATTAAATTATTTAATGACGCAACTCGATGATTAATTTATGGTCGGGATAGGTTTTTATTTATGTTGGAATTATGAGTAAGGATTCCAAAGTTGAAAGGAATTATAGTTGAAATCATAAAAAATATTAAGCAAATGAATAATATTTAAACTAGATTATAGCAAAACTATAATTTATTTAGTTCCATGGAGAATATTAATTTTTTATTTGGATCATGTAATGGTTCTAATGGACATGTTTTTAAAGATTTAAAATATGTTTTTGAGTACAACGGTGGGTGGGAAATTACTATAGTGTGTTTTTAGGTGTTCTATAAATCAACAAAATTTAGTAGTGGTTTTTAGCAGCCATCATGTATCCTCTACAATTCCACTAGGTACTTAGTAGAGTAACCAATGGGTTTTCCCAATTATTTTATTCATTGGGTGTCTAGTGGCCTTGAATTTAGAAAAAGGTGGGCAATTTTGTAGTCACTAGTGATATAATTCAATTTTCTAATAGTGTAAAATATTTATTTAATAGTCACCCCCACATTCCCTAAGTGAGAGATTCACTAGGAGGATTTATTTTAATTGGGCTTCTCCCCAACCATTATTTCATTAATATTTATTCATTACTCCTTGATTTAAACATATTTAAGAGGTTCTTGATCATCAATCTATGGTAATATCATTCTATTTTCCCCCATCATTTTTGACAAGGAAACAATTTTCAATTATTTTAATTTTAATCTCTGTGTTTTTAATCAGAAAAAATTGAAAATTTAATGGAAATGATCACATTTTATATTTTTAAGTTGTATTTAGAGTTTAATTGAAAAAATTTCATATTTTAAATATTAATTGTTGAATTTTAATTATGTATTTCTGAAATAACTTTTTATAGACTGGTCTAAATTGTAAAACACCTTTATTTATATTTAAATAAATACTATTCTTCATTCCCTTATTTTGTACCCAATGTTAAATCAACAATTTTATGGACCAGAACTAGCTCACAATGCAGGCCTTGAAATCTATACACAAATATTATTATCTGTTATTTGGGGACCATATCTCATAAAATTAGAAAAAACGGTTCTGAAATGTAACATCGATCTAGAAAATATATTAAGAAACAACTTTCATTAAAGTGTCCATATGTCATTACCTCTTTATGATGGTCATAATGGAAATGGAACATGGTGGATTGGAATATGAACTATCATCCCGAAAAGAATAAATTCTCAAAGAAAATTGGATATATCACTCTCCAAACATGGAAAATGAAGCTGAAATTTTATAGGTTGAAATAGTATAAAAACTCTAACACCTCACAAGAAGAAAAAATTTCCAAATTATGTAATTAAATTTGGATCCAACAACCACTCTTTTGTGGAAATAATTAGATACAAAAACCTCACCCATGTTTCCAATAAAAATGAGTATCTTCTTCATTTCAAAGGGATTGAACTATAAGTGGCCATTTGATATGTTTTTGTAGTTTACATTATGCTGTAATATTATTATAAATTTTTATTATTAATTACTTTTCATCATTCTCTCATTATATTTTTTTTCTTTTGTGCTTCCACCTTAATGACTTCTCCACTATAATCTCTTATACTCATGATCATGAGTGAATAACCCAAAGAAGTTCTAGGGGGTCAAACTATTGTTTAAACCAATTAATTTCACATCAATTATTACTATTTATTATTTATTTAGAGTTAGCCTACATGGGTTCATAGTGGAAAAGGGTCCTTTGTGTCTCCACTTTTCACCTGAGGCATACCTTCTTCTTTCTATAATGTTATCCCTTAATTGAGGTGGTGGATGTGCAATATCTTGGTGATCATTTAGTGAACCATATATTTAAAAAATTATCAGGATAGGATGTTCATGCATATGATGGATCAGGATTATTATGTAAATATGAAACTAATTAAGAGATGATAAAGGTTCGCTCTGGGTGTCCTCCTAGAATGATATCATTTCTATATAATATAAATAATTATATCTAAATTCATTCTATTTCCATTGAATATTCATGTTTAATTTTAGTTTTTATTTCTCAATTATCAAATATTATTTCATTATGTTTTCTTTTATAAAAATATATAAAAAAATTGAATTAGAAGTAGTTATTGATTGACCGCATCAACTTCTCCAGAGAACAGCCTAGGATAGCCCCTATGCTTCACTTAGTTATAAATATTTTTGAGATTGTGTATGAGAATGATTCTTCAATTTTCCTTCTACGTTATTTACTAATTTGGATGGATTGATTTAGGGAATTTATTGGTGATTTAACCAAAGAAATGTGAATGACCTTGAAATGAAGTGGATTTCATTTGAATGATTTTGTAACTTTGGTGTGATGTAGTTGGAAATAAAAATTATAATTATTTCTAATATTTCCACCGAATAAAATGATTCATCTAAATAAATACCACCAATTTGTGAATACCCTTTTCACACTAATCTTCCTTTGTTTCTTATCACTTTACCTTTTTCATTCAGCTTGTTCTGAAAAAACCCATTTTGTAAAGATAATTTTATTATTTTCTGGATTGGGTATGATTTCCCATGTATCATTATTTTTAATCTGATCAATCTCTTTATTTATGGAATGAACAATTTTGGATACTCAAAATCTTTGTTTGTATCATTATGATCCACTTTTGAACACAAATAATTATGTGTAATAGCATTTTTTGTTCTTCTTATTTGAACATTATGATGTTGATCTCTTATAATATTATGATCTTCCACTTGTTTTCATATCTTATGATGAGATATTTGAGTATTTTCATCATTACCGGTAGTAGCTGAGTCTAATTATTCATTTTTAATAGGATTACAATTGTCTGAATCCCTATCAGAATTTTTTTCAAATATTTCATGTTTAACATTCTTCTCTGCCTAAGTCTATTTTTACTCTTCATACCTTTAAATAACATTCACATCAATAGAATAAAAAATTATTTCATTTTAATTTTTAAAACATATCCATCCTCTTCCTTCTAGAAAATTTCCAAGAAAAATTATATCTTCACCTTTCTATTCAAACTTTCCTAATATTCCTCCTTTCTTTTTTATTATACAAGGACTCCCAAAAACTCTTATGTATTTCAAACATGGTTTTTTTCAAAAATAAATTCATAAAGAGTCATACCAAATCTGGGGTATAGAAACATTGGTTTTAAATATAAATATAAGTATTCACATCTTGCATCCAATAGTAATGAGAAATTCCATGTTCAAGTAACATGGTTCCTCCCATTTTAACCAGACATACATTCCTTATTTCTAAAACAAAATTTTTTTGAGTAGTTTATGGGGAACTATAATCATGCTGAATTATATGATTCTCAAAAAAAATGAAATTATTCCCTTATGTATTCACAACCATTTTCTGTTCTCAACTTTTTTAGTGAATACTAATATTCCTTAGATTTCCTTCTAAAAATTTCAAACAATTGCAGTGATTCTAAATTATGTTTCACATACATAACAAAAGTAATGTCATTAAAATAATAAATGAATGTTATGAAGTATATATCTCCATTTTTTTATTGTTTTATCATTGGCCTACAAATATTGGAATTAATCACCTCTATGGGTTGTTTTGAACAAATATCAAAAATTTTATGCACTATGTTTGAAATCTTTCTCTTAGAAAAAATAGTACTATATCAATATCCTATTTTTGGATAATCCAGAATGTCTCGAACACTATCTCTCATTGAAAACATTATCCATTTTCATTAGCACTTGTGTCCCAACAATTTATTCGACTACTGATTCTCTTCCATCATACTCAATTAATAAGTGTTTTGTATTTCACTAACATGAAACAAGTTTCTTTTTGTTCACTGGACTCTTATAACTATCTTTACATCTTCCCCAATTCTTACTAAATACCCATATTTTATGAAGATATCATTATTACCCGCATCACACAATTGTGAAACACTTAGATAATTATGTTTCTTCCCATAAACGTATAAAGTTTTCTTAAATTTTATTTTTTAGTTCCAATGATGGATGATCCAACACATTTGATCCTAGAAGATTCATCATTTAGAAATGTCACATTTCCATCTTTAAAATCATTCACATTCTTCAAAATTTTTAAATATATTTTCATATGATAATAGCAAGCACTAGAAATAATCTAAGGTTTTTTCCTTTTATATATTTTGGAGCGGTTTCGACAATAAGACCTTTTTCTTCATCATTTTCTCCCTTAAATTTCAGATATTGAGGATTGTTAAGAAACTTTTGTTGATCCAGTAATAATACAATACATCCATTTGTAAGGAATTTTAGGTTGTTAGCATCTTTCACAAATAGTTTCCAAAGATAGGAACATACTTTCAACTTTCACAACATCCTTCTAAGGTTTATTTTGAACATCCTTTTTATATTTATTATTTTAAGAGAATTGAATCCACCTAAAACATTGCCTTAAATAATGAATGGAATGATTGAAATATTTTTGGATGAACCAACACATGTTTTTTGTATTTCTGAATCCCCCAAAATACCATCAGTATCCATATAATGATTATTTTTTTAAACATCCATACTGACCACAATTGTGAATATGTTTCTCTACAACCTTATTGTATTTATTTTCAAATATACCAAATTTTCTATTGTCAACCAGAATCTTGAGTTTCTTTTTAGAATTATCTTAATTAGAAATATTAAAAAACAGTTCAGATTCAGACAGTTTGGAAATTTTTTTGGACTCAGGGTATTTTCTAAATTTTGAATTCTCAACATTGTTGGTTTTGGGCAAATATATAACATTCTCAACTTTATTATTTTTGGAAACAATTACATATTTCTTCTCAACAAATGAAGGTAACTTTTATTGATCCTTATTTGGTTTCTTCTTTCGATAACTCTCACCAACTTCAGAGATAGAGTTTTGGAAACATGCATTTATTTATTCATCTTTAGAATGAATTTGTTGGATAAGTACCAACTCTTCTTCTATTACCATTAGAGTCAACTCCATATTCTCTTAACGATTCATTTCTACTAAAAGTTATTTATTTGAATCATAAATTTCATTCACCAAAATCACATTCTTGATTACTTGTTGAGTAATATTCATCTTCAAACTTTTTTTTTCTTTTCTATTCTTCTGATATTTCTAAAAAATTCTTTCAACTCTTCTTTCAAATGAAGTTAAAGTTGATCTTCTTCTTCTTTGGAACTACTTCTTTTGAATTATTCATTAATCAATGTTTCAATAAAAGTATTCTTAATTCCATAGTCAATAGATTTTTTAGATTCAACATCACATTCTTCTTCTTATTCATCATTATATAATAAACATATTCTTTCGGATTTAGAGAATTTTCAATGTTTCCCTATGGAATATGATTTTCCTTTATCTCCATATTTCTCCCAATATCTTCTAGGTATGCTTTCTTCTTCATCGTTATCTTATTAATTAATTATTCAAGGACAATTACCCTCAAAATACTCAATGGATCCACTTTCGAAATATTTCAAGGGATGATTACTGTTGTATTTGCCTATACCACTTTTCAAATTTTGGGGAAACAAGGATATGATATCTTCAAAAAAATTATATACCTATTATTTAGAATTAGATTCACTAATTTCATCTTCAATAAGAATCTTCTTGGAATTCACTTTCATAGCAACCTTGAAAGAAATTTATCTATATAATTTTCTTTTAATTTTCATATATTTATCCCTTATAATTTTATAATTAATGAGAGTGATATGAAAATCATCAAAAGACAATGTATCATGTTATATTTCTTTTAATGAAGAATATTTTTCATCAAACATGTTGGGTTAAATTCTAAAAATATTTTCAACAAGTGTAGAATCCTATAACTTTTCACCATGACTTCTATTTTTGTTGAAAATATCATTCACCCTAGTAATGAATTCCCAACAGATTATTACTCACCCATCTTCAAGTATTCATGCTTCAATCCCCATATTTGTATGTTTTTCTTCTTCACTTTTATATTTCCTTCATATATGATTTTAAATTTTTTCTCATATACCATTGACTATGGAAACTAATTTCACCAATAGGAATTTACTTTCATAAAGTGATGACAATATTGAATTATCATACTTCCATCATTCTCAATATTCTTTTTATCAATAGATATAAGAGGATATTTATTATCAATAGAGGAAAACTAATCTGTTGCAGATTCCAGAACATCATATCTAATTGAAATAAGATAAAGAAACATTATATCATTCTCTATATGATCATTCTTACCACTAAAAACCAGAATAAATTTTTTGTTCACATAATTCAAATTTTTCATGAGAAAATAGTAATCAAAGGGAATAATCGGCTCTAATATCAGATAAAAGTTCCCAATAGTGATAATTGTATCCCTGAGAGAGGGAGAGGGATCATTGATATTTTTTTCTATTTTATGTTTCCTTTCCTATGAAACAACCTTCACATCTTATTAAATACTTCATTCCCTGTTAAAAACAATTCATACACATGCCCACAGGAACACAATAATTTACATGGTTCTCTATTCAATAAGAATAGTTATGTCTTTTTTATGATTGGAAATGGTCCAATACCACACAATACAAAGAAACAAAACTTTTGGGTGGAATACAATGAGTAGTATATACCCGTTCACTCATGTAGCACTTTGAAGAAAATAAAATTGTGTGTATGCTCCCACATATCACTAATAAGGTAAAAAATGATTGATTGACAACTCATGTTACCTTTTATTCTTTTCAAATGTCAAAAATGTATTCTTTTGAAACAACTATAAACATTCTTACCTAGAAGCTAGTAAGAACTTCATGGACTTTGATAAATAAATCAGTCTGATTGCCCCATCCGATCTCACTGCTATGATTCTTCAAATCTAATATTCAAATCCTATTTCCCATTTTTGTGGAAATAATTCTGATAGAATACAATTAAAATAATTCAGAACTCCTTCTTCCTCCATCTAGAAATCTTAATATAGAAATACCATTCTAATTATACAACCTGATACAATTACTAGTCAAACACGATGCCAAGTAGAATATAAAAAATTATTGAATACGATGAACACTAAATAAAATGATCAGTTGAATATGTTTCCATATTGTATCTTCACCTCTTACTTCAATCTTCAAATTTCATTTAATGAAGCTCAATAAAGAAAAAATATTCTCACCCTAGAAAGTCAGAGCTTCTATCTCATCTTTTATATAGTACGTTTGTCATTAGAGAATTTCGATTTACTTCTCACATTTTATAGGTGACCCATTAGTGGTTTTGGAAGGAATCCCCAAAACATTCCACCTAATCCAAATGCACAAAAATATAGATTTCCCTTGAATTTAGGGAGAATTTACGACTTCTTAAGACATTATCAAATATTATTAAATCAACTTCTCTTCTTCAGGATTTGTTTTTCAAATTCCAGTCCAATTTCAATTCTCTATTCTCATTTTGGAATATGATGCTTCTCTTTTCAATGATTTCACTTCTGATTTTCATTACTATTTTTTCTTATTACAATGAGAAAAAATGTAAAATAATACATTCTTTTTCATCTCTTCTCTGGAACCACTTGAAATATAAAAAATCTTCTACGTCTATTCTCTTTACCCACTTGGGTAACAAATAAAGAAATTAAAACCCTTTTAAATGGTTTATTACATTATTGATTAAACTCCAAAATTCCACTTTATATTAGTTACTATATTATTTTAATTTCTTTGAATTCATTGGTTCAAAAAAGTCATTCATTTGATTATTATAACCTACTAAGTCTGATCATCATTTTATTTCTCTTATGAATACAACACCACTAAAAACTTTTTTCTTTTTAATATCACTCTTTGAAGATTTTATTATATTTTATTTTTGTCTAAATGAAAAACAACACCTTTGGTTTTTTCACATTTGACACAAATCGTCTCAACATTTATGAATCTAATGAACCCATTACGATGATCTGAAGGCTTGAATGCATTGAGTTCTCCAAATTTCTTCTTTCAAAAAATAATCTTGTATCATGAATTCATTCATGGCATTGAAATCATTGAATATTTTCTTTAGAGTCATATGACCTTCGTTAGAATATATTATAACATCCCATCTTTTTTAGCAACTAGATTTCTTTTCAAACATAGCGTGAATAAGATTGTCCAGAGTACAATCGACCTTATTAAAACTGGCCTAGATATGATCTCGAAAACTTTTTCTTTCATGTAGCCTAGACAAGATTAATCTGAGTAAAATTAGGAACACCCCATTTCCCCTTTCCATCATCAAGATTTCTTGACATTTTTAACAACTAACTTGTGAGATATGATAACTCCATGATCATAAAAGCATCGTCTCATTGGATTTATCATAGTCATGCTTACTTCGATTCTACCATTAAGAAAATTAATTCCATACCAAATTCGGAGTAAATTAAATGACCAATTAATTACAGCTAGATACATCTTCAATACAATCAACCATTCTTCTAGCAAAATTCTCCTAAATACTGTGGTCTATTTCAAGAATTGTGAGTCTGATTCTCAAAATAAAATGGTCATCCTGATACAAATTAAAAATCATGGGATTTAACTTTATTCTCAACCACAATTTTCTTCTTAAAATTTATTAAAAAAAAATACAATGCCATAAAAAGACTTTTTCTACATCGAGATACCTTCCCTAACCAATTTTATTCCAACAATCCCCCCTTTGTATTTTTTTGTCAAACAAGATTCCTAAATCACTAAAATTTGTATCCTCAAAAAATTGATTACTTATAAACAATTATAAGTCTATGTGATCTAATTAATTGTAGGATACAATAATTATCGACCAAAAAACCACATTGTCCAAATGTTTTGACTATGAAAAAATTTCTTCACCTTTCTTCCTCGTATCATCATATTTCATGTAATTTTAAAAAAAAATCGTATAAGCACTCCAACAAATAGCTATAATAGATTCAATAGAATATTATGATGAATTCATAGCTAACCCTTTACTCCCCTTATTTCATAGATGAAAAAGGATAGATTTAGGAAAATATTCAGTTCTCTCCCTTGATGAAACTATCCAAATGTAAGATGAGAGAGTGGACAGAAACACATACCGTAACTATATAGAGAAAGGGATTGGACACCCATGTTCAACCTCAATTTATAAAAGGGTTCCTCTGGTAATGGTTTTGGGAAAATGTCAGCAACTTTTCTGATGATGGAACATACTCTAGCTTCAATTCATTCTTCTCCACATGATCTTTGCTGAAATGATATTTTATATAAACATGTTTTGAATGATAATGTTGAACTGCATTCCTGGTGTTATTGATTGTACGTTGATTGTCACGACCTAAGATCAAGGGTAAATTCACTTTAAAAAGTAAGTCCTCTAGTTGAGTTGTCATCTACATCAGATGTGTAGTGGCTTGATTGGATGCAACATAACAATTGGTGTGGAAACGGGTTTTGATTTTTCTATACCAAACATCTTGAGAAGTTCCTTTGAATACATTTTTGGAGAATGACAAATGTATTTCCTATTTTATTAAATTTGTAACCTAGGAAAGTATTTAATTTCCCTACTATGGACATTCAAAATACCTTTTTAACCAATTCAACAAATCATTCACCATTTCTTTCATCATTCCCAAAAATCGTAATATCATTAATATAAACAATTAAAATGAGGGAATACTCTAGAAATTCTCTGAAATAATGATTGTTATCCACTCTTCCTTTCTTGAAACTCATCTTTCTTAAAAAGTATCCAATTTGGATTACCATCCTCTGAGAGATTTTCTTATCCCATAAAAATACTTCTTCAAACTTCACACATAAATTTTATCATTCGCAAAAAATATACACAATGTTGTTATATGTAAACTTCCTCATCAAGATCACCATTCAAGAATGAAAATTCAACATCCATTGGAATGATTTTATAACATCATTTTTCAGAAATAATGAAAAAAAATTAATTTATTATAATATTTCCATCCGAGATTGGTTTTTAGAGAAATCAATACATCCGATTTTTGAATACCCATTGTATACTAATCATGGTTTGTTTCTTATCATCTCACATTCTTCATTCATATTTTTTTGTAAAACCCATTTTTTACTGATAATATTTTGGTTTTATGGAATGGGTACGAGTTTCCATGTATCATTCATTTCATTCTGATCAAAATCTTCATTCAATTCTTGAACCCATTTCAAATAATCAAAATATTCTATTACATCATTTGAATCCACCTTTAAACACAAACAATTATCTGTAATAACATTTGTTTGTATTCTTGTTTTAACATTATGTCGTTGATCTACAATAATATTCTGATATTCCACTTGTTTTCTCAACCTAAGAAGATATTTTAGGGTATATTCCTAATCACTATTAATATTTTACTTCGATTCTTCTCTATGAATAGGATTATAATTTTATGAATCCATATCAGAATTTTTTTCAATATTAACATGTTCAACTTCCTTCTGTACCTACGAATATTTTTCTTCTTCAACCCTTTCAATATACTCCAGTTAAATAGAATAATAAATTTGTTATATTTCTTTTCTGAAACATATATATCCTCTTCATTCCAGATCATATCTATGAAAAATTCCCTATTCAATTTTCCATTAAATCTTTCCCAGGTTTCATCCTTTTCTTTTTATATTACATAGAGTCCCAAAAACTCTTAAGTGTTTCAAAGTTGTAGTTTTTCCATAAATAAATTTTATTGGATTCATACCTGGTCTTGGTCTATAGAAACATCAATTTGGAATATAAATACCAGTACTCAAGGATTTCATCGAATTCTAATAAAAACGTATATGTTCAAATGACGTGGTTCTTCCCATTTCCACCATACTTCCATTCTACATTTCATCAATCCCATTTTTTTGAGGACTATATGGGGAACCATAATACAGCAAAGTTCTATTATTCTCATGATAACTTTCAAATTGTTAACTTTTATATTCACCACCATTGTCTCTTCTCAACTTATTTTCTAAATATTTAAATACCTTCTCAGCTTTCCTTCTTAAACTTTTTAACATTTTCCCAACTTCTGACTTATGTTTCATAAATACAAGTTATGTGAGTAAAATAAGAAACGAAAGTAATGAATTTTTTATCTCAATTTTTTTATTTTTTCCATATTGGCCCCCAAATATTAGAATGAATCAACATCAAGGGTTTTTTTGACAAAATATTGAATTTTTTATGTATTGAGTTTTTAATCATTCTTTTATGATAAATATTACCACACCAATTAATTATTATTAAAAAATAATGAATTTCTTGGACATTCTCTCCATTTAAAAACATTCTCATGCTTATTTGACACATGTTTCCAATACTTTTATGCCATAATAGATTCTATTCCATCATACTCAAGTAATAAGAGTTTTATATTTCTCCAACTTGAAACAAGTTTCCTTTGTTACATTGGCCTCTTGTAACTATCTTTCCAGCATCCTCACTTTTTACAAAAAACCAATCTTTTCTAAGGATAACTTTATTCCCATCATAACATCATTTTTAAATAATTATAAAATTGGGTATGAAAGCATCAACATACAAATTATTCATGGATTTTATTTTTTTCTTTCCTAATGGTGGATGATCCAAAACCATTGATTCTTAGATATTCATAATTAAATAATTCCACCATTCCCTCTTTAAAATCATCCAAATGTTTCCAAAATTTAAAATATCCTATCATATGAGATGAAAAAACACTATCAATAATAAAAGGTTGTTATACTTTTATAACTTTTAGAGTGGTTTCTACAATTAGAGCCTTTTCTTCTTCATTTTCTCTGTTCACTTTCAGATTTTTAAGATTGTTAAGAAACTTTTTTTATTTCAGTAACAATACAAGAAATCTTGTTGTAATGTTTATAGGTTTTTCATATCTTTTAAAAAAAATTCAAAAGTTTGGGATCTATTTCCAACTTTTAAAAAATATTTCTTAGGTTTCTTTGGAACAACATTTTCAAATTTCTTATTTTGAGAGAATTTACTCACCCTCAACCTTTGAATTACATAACTAGGGGAATGATAGTAATACTAAAGGATGAACCATAAAATGTTTTCCATATGTCTCAATCCACCACAATACCAGTTGTATCTATAAAATGAGTATTTACTTTTACAGCATCTATAAAGACAGTTATTGTGAATGTGTTAATAAAAAAAAATCATGTCTTTCATTCCTATACCACCATCCTTTCTATTATCAATTTTAATCTTATATTTATTTTTAGACTTATCAGAATCTAAAGTGTTAGAAATATTTTCAGATTCATACTGTTTGGAAACATTTTTAAACTCAGGGTATATTGTAACTTCCTAATTCTCAAAATTGTTTATTTTTTCCATATTCCTAACTTTCCCATCATTATTCTATTCAGAAAAAATTAAAACTTTCATATCAAACTTTGAAGGTAAATTTTTTGGATCCCTCTTAGGATTATCCTTTCACGAATTCTCACAAACTTTTGAGATTGAGTTTTTGAAACTTGTATGTCTTTGTTCATCTTTAGAAATATAATATTTTATAAGTTACAACTCTTATTATTCCGCCTTCATATTCACCTCTATATGCTCATTAAAATTATTTTCTTCCTCAAGATATTTCTTCATATCAATAATTTCATTCCCCATATTTGTGTTCTCATTAGAAAAACATTCTTGATTTCTTATTGAGGAACATTCATCTTATAAATTTTGTATTTTTTTCAATCCATCAGATATTTCCCAGACATTCTTTCAACTCTTCTTTCAAATGAAATTCATGTTGAGTTTTTTCTTCTTCATAACTAATTAATGTGAATTATTCATCATTAAATGTTGAAATACAATTATTCTCATGTCCATAATCAATATTTTTTTATTCAACATCATTGCCTTCACATTCTTCATCATTAGATAAGAAAATATTTCTTTTGGATTTGAATAATTTTATCTCTTTCTTTGTGGAAAGAAATTTCCATTTATGTACATGTTTCTTCCATGATCTTATTAGAATACTTTATTCTTCCTCACAATCCCTTAATTCCTACCATTGACAAAAATTAGCCACAATATTTCCAGTGGATCCTTATGAAAAAAATCAATGGAAGTTTAACTTTGTATTTTCCCAATATATCTTTTCAAATTTTTCTAAAACAAGGATTAGATATCATAAAAAAAATTGCATGCCTCATTTTCAGAATAATTTTCACCAACATCATCTTGAATAAGAATCTTCTTTGATTTCTCTTTCTTAATGGTCCTGAAAGACATTTCTCTATCAAATTGTTATTCCTTTAATATCTTTCTCCCTTATAATTTCATAAGTAATAATAGTACTTTGAAAATTATCAAGATGTAATTAAAGAAGTAATTTAATAAAACTTTTTGGGAAGGATTCTAAAAAACTTTTCAACAATTTAAGAATTTTCTTACTCTCCACCAAGACTTATAATATTGATGAAATTATCATTCAACCTAATAAGGAAGTCCCGAACAGATTCATTGTCAATCATATTCTTGTCTTTATACATTAATCCTGATATTTTTTTACTTTTCCATCTTCACTTTTATGTTGCCTTCTTATATGTTTTTTAATTTATCCCATATACCTTCAGATGTGGAAACTCCTTTCACCCTTCAGAATCCAATTTTAGAAAGTGATGACAATATATCATTCTTTTCTCTTCCATTATTATCAATATTATTCTTATCAATAGATGTAAGAGGAGTTTTATCATCAATAAGAGGAACCCCATTTGTTGCATCTTCAATAAAATATTATACAACAAAAAAAAATAAGGAATGATTATATCTTTCAAGATATGAAAATTTTTACCCAAAAAATGGAATACCATTACTATGAACACAATAAAAATTCTATATCAGTAAAGAATAAGAGAAGGGGGACTTCAACTCTAGTACCAATTGAACGGGCCCAGTCAGAATAATTGTATCACTGAGAGGGAAAGCGTATAATCAGTGATATTTCATTTCAATTTTATGATTAATTTCTAGTGAAACAACCTTCACCTCCTATTAATTATTTCATTCCCTACTAAAAACAATTAAAACACACTTCCCTAGGAATACATGAATTTTCAAAGTTCGCTATTCAATAAGATTAGCCACGTCCTTAGTATGGTTTGTAAATGATCCCATACCACACAATACACCGAAAAATATTTTTGTGTGGAATTTAATGAGTAAGATATACCCTTTGACCCATATAGAACAATGAAGGTAATCTAATAGTGTGTGTTCTCCCTCTCAACACAAATGGGGTAAAATAATATTTGTGAAACAGTGCATGTTACCTATGATTCTTTTCAATTTTGAAAAAAGTATTATTTTGAAACAACTCTTCACTTTTTTACCCATAATAAGGTAAAAAATTCAAGGATATTGATATAAAACTCAATTGAATTTCCCAATACGATATCACCCCTCCAATTCATCATATCCGATCTTCAAATCTGACATCCCATTACGATGGATTTAACTCTGACAGAATAAAATTGAGATAATTCCGAACTCCTTCTTCCACAGTCTAGGTATCCTAACATAGATGCCTCGATCTAGTTATCCATATTGATATGATGACCAGCTAAATATGATGAAAAGAAGAGTGTAATAAAGATCTGAATGCGTTGATCAGTAAATATGATGATTAGCTAAATATGTTGCAATCTTCTCTCTTTTCCTTTCACTTCAATCCATCCAAATTTCTTCGACAAAGATTAAAACAGAAAACATATTCTCTCCTTATAATTTTGATTATTATCTCCCTTATTTTGAATATTGAATCCATCGTCATAGAAGTAAAATGTACCTATCACCTTTTTTAGGTGACCCATGAGTGGTTTTGTTGGGAATTCCAAAAACTTTCTCATCAACCATATACACCAAAATATCGATTTACCTTGAATTTTAGGTGAATTTATAACTTCATAAAATATTTTCTAATATTATCAAATATTCGTCTCTTATTTAGAATTTTATTTTTAAATTTTAGTCTAATTTCAATTCTTCATTTCGATTGATGAATAAAATGATTATCTTTTCAATGATTTCAATTATGATTATCATTATGATTATTTTATTTACAATGAGGGAAAATGTAAAACAATATATTCTTCTTCATCTATTATCTTGACCCACTTGATATAAAAAAAATTCTTTTTCTTCTCTTCTTTTAACCCACATGTACAATAAACCAAATAATTTGACCACTTTTAAATGTTTGACTATATTGTTGATTAAACTCTAAAATTTTCCTTCATATTGGTCACTCCATTCTTTTCATTTCATTCCATTCATTAGTTCTGAACAATACTTCTTATTATTATGATAACATATCGAGTCTGATCTGTAACTACTTTGTCTTATAAATATGATACTAATGAAAACATCTTTCTTTTTAACACAATTCCTTGAAGATTTTTTCTTAAAGATTTTTTTCTAATAGAAAACAAGAAGATTTTTTTTTCACATTTGAGACAAACCATCTTAGCCTTTGTGATTCTAATGAACACATTATGATGATCTTATGACTGGCATGCATTGACTTCTCTAACACTATTCGTTCACAAACATCAGCTTGTATCATGTCATCCATTATGGATTTCAAAACATTGAAGATCAAATTTAACATCGTTTAACTTTAATTGGAAAGTATTGTAACATCCCATCCTTTTAAAAAACCGTCATTATTTTCCAAATCATCTGGAATATGATTATCCGTAGTACAATAGGCCTGATTATGATTTCCTTGAATACGATCTCTACCACCTTTTCTTCTTTTCCACCTAGATACGATTAATCTAAGTAGGGTTGGGAATTCCTATTTTCCCCATTTATATCATCAATATTACATCACAGTTTTCACAACATAATTGTGATATATAAAAACACCAATTTCACCAAAGAATCATCAAATTTGATTTATTATTGTCCTCCAGACTCATATTATCCAATTATGATCACTTCTTCCATACTGAATTAAGAGTGAATTCTATGACCATTTACTTCTAGAAGGATACATCATCAATACGATCAACTTCTCTTCCATCTAGTTTCTACTGAATACGACTAAACTTTTCAACCATTGTGAGTCTTAATCTCTGAATATGATGGTTATTCCAATTCAAATACCAAGTGAGGTGATATAACATTCTTCTCAATATTCTTTTTATTCTTTAAATTTATTAACAAAAAATTACAACACCTTGAAAACAAGATTCTTTAACTTCTATATACCTTCTCTAGCCAACATCATCCCATCAATAATAGATAATAATATATCCATTTTATAGTGACCACTATGATTAGTATATTAAGGGTAATGATAAATTTTAATTAACTTGAATGGAAAGAGTGATGGCATCGACCAGTAGGATTGCATCTTATGAAGACCTTTAGTCAGATATTCTGAGGGAGATATAATTACTGGTCTTTTCCCTTGACTAGCCCCAAGTCGATATCATTAAATTTATATCAATATCATTTGTGGGATAAGTTTGAGATCATCGAGATCACTACCCAAATCATGTTCACTGAACTACCCCAAGACACTTTCACTATTGCACAACTTACCCATAGGGAGTATATTAGTGTAATAAAGGTATATTTTATATATTATAGTTATATAAAGTTATATATATTCTTTTATGTAAAATAATTATTATATTTATTAATTTTTTTAAAATTTTATATTGATTAAATATTAAGTTTGATAAAAATTTTATTTTCATAGGATGAAAGAGAAATTGTATTTTTGGGAAATTTATAGTCTCAATAAAGACTCTTTTTTTATTTAAATAATGATTTTTTGAAATAAATTTTAAATTAAAAACATTACTATTTATTAGTACTTATTAAATATGAATAAAAATTTAATTTAATGAAGAAAAATATAATTTTTATAAGTGTTAAAAAATTTCTATTGTCAAAAAACTATATTTTTTAATAAATGATGAATTCTTATTTAAATGTTTAAATTCTCATATTTAGGGAATTATTTTGGTAAAATAATTTTTATTTTTGAAATATGCATGTAGAAATTATCCATTGATGAATTTTTTTAAAAAAATTGACACAGTCGAATGTTTTGGTAAAAATTAAATATGGTATAAATATGTGGTATTTATTATGACACTATAAAATGAAAAAATTGATATAATAATACTATATAGAGTATACACAAACAATTTATGTTTCTCATTTAAAATAATGTGTTTTTAAATTTATTTTATTTATTTTATAAACCCCTAATGAATCTTCCTAAATATATATTATTTTTTACGAGTTAAAAATCAATTCTTTATAAACATGACTCAATTCCTCATCACCAAGGATAATATTTTAATGATTTTGTTTTTGTAAATTATAAAATAATGAAATAAACACTTATTTGGTGCAAATTTGAGGTAAAATACATGGTTTGGTTTTGGTTTGTACTAATTTAACATATAGATTTGAAAACCTATGTGTAGAAATTAATAAAGAATTCCCCTATATTTTGCGAAATAAACCCACCCAACCTCATATTACTATTCTCAAAAAACCATATATGGTGAATTTACTCTGAAATTACCTCTCTTTATACCCCTTCCATGGTTCCTCCATTCTCTTGAGAAGATCCTCAAGATTTCAGAAGCTCCATCTCAATGTAAGGGATCCTCTCCTTCTCTTCATTATCTATGAAAAATATTTATATTATTCCTTTTGATTCCCAATTTATCATGTTGGGAATTTTTTACCCATCCCACATAGAATAAAAATGATTTAAAAGTAATGAGAGGCCCCCTTTACTCTCCTTAATAACTTCTATGAATCTTTGTGTAACTCTTTTTTCAGCCAAAATTATCCGGTGATTTTCCATGCCAAACATTTGTTTAGTGAATACCCATACCCATTTCCACTAAAGGGTTTTAAAAAAGATATAACTATCCTCCATTGATTGTGGAAATCCATTTATGTATCTCAAATTCCTTAATAAATGGATTATAAATGATTAAATGAATCCCTATGTTGTATGATGTATCTCGCACACTTAAGCATGCAAATGATATGATTGCGACAGGTGGTCCTTGAATTATATAATCCTCCAGTGCATTAACTAATCTTTTTATCTCATGATAAATTATGTACAAGATTAGGGAGTGAACCGAATACATTATGGGACCATTTCAACCATGTCATGTGGTCTTGGAAGTTATAATTTACAGATTCTTAGGTCATGTTTTATGTTGATGTGAAATTCCAATGTTTCCTTAATGTTATTATGTTATATCATGCCTCATTGATCAGGATTATGATTCTGAACCCTTCTATATCTTGTTGATATTTTAATTTACTCACTTGGATTAAAATCATCATGTTATGATATTATTATTCTCTTTGAAGGATTTATATCTCACATCTTTCTTATGTACATCCCCATGTTGTTTGATCATGTTTTAGAATATTCATAGAATATATGAAAATGTTAGGGAGTTTTTAAAAACATATTATTGTAATTATTTTCAAGTATTTATATTATGTTCCTAGTAACCTAAATAAAATAAGCATCATGATCTTAAATTTTTTGTATTAAGGATGTCTTTATGTAACAAATCATTAATTAAATTGTATTAAAATATGGGTTTTCATATTTGGTATCTGAGAAACATCTCCTTCTTTTTGGGAATTATGATTAGAAAACTCCATTAAAATCCATAGGGATAATAATAAATAAAAAACAACTCTTTCTTTTTTTAATGTATATAATTAGTGGTTTCCTAGAGAATACATCCATTTTCTGGATAATACAAGTGGTTTTGGATCTTGAATAGTTGTACCTAGGGCTAATAAACCAAAAGGGGACATTGAACTATACTTGATCATCACCTAGTGCAGAAAAGGCCTTGTTGTGAACCTGGTTTAACACTCTCTTGGGATATGTTATGGTAAATTCAAAAGTTCTTTGTGACCCAGTATAATCAGAACAAAAATAACAATAATATATTATATTCTAAAATGGATTGCAGATAAATTGGATTGAAACCATGAAATTCAAAGATTAAGGAATATATTTCATTTATGAGTTTTCTCATTAATATTACTTTTTGAAAATTTATGTATTTAATAGTGTAATAATAGTCCTCCCTAATTTTCCATTTATTCTATTCAATGGTAGGAAATATAAGGAATCGAGTAAGCAACCATTGTCAGGGGAAATGTGATGTTGGTCCAACCAAGATGCCCAACCTTATAGGAGAAGTAATCATGAACTGCATGATACTATTTTATTAATTTTATAAGGTTCTATATTGAATCCTAAATCATGATGAATTCCCAAATAACTATAAGAAAGTGAATGTTGAAATTAATTTCTTTATGTGACAAAGGCCTCCAAATTTTAGTGGACCTTTTGATACCGTAATCAACAAACAATGTATAAATTTCATTGAGAATATATTCTCCTTTAATAAATGATCCGAGCAGCATAAGGTCATTATGTATGTTTACTACATTGTTGGAAAATATTATAAATAGGGGATCATGATCATAAATAAAAATCCCTATGTGGATATTAAATCAATTTAGTGGAAGGAATATCATAAAAAACTTGATTAATATTTTCCTTGCACACTCCTACTAAAAATGTAGATATAGTTCCATACCCCCAAGAAATACGGTGACTAATCCATCAGGGCATATGAGAAATAATTAAAATTAATTTCATGATACGCCTCTCGAATATTCATTACCCATAAAAGGATATTTTAATGATTCTTTGGTTGGATACAACAGATTTTATGAAAAATCTATATGCATCCGGAATTTGAAAACTATGAGGAAATTTTATGCTAATCCATCAATGTATAAATGGATATCATAAAATATCAAGGGTCTCACTAGTCTAAATATATTAAGTATGGAATATAATTTAATTCTTGTAGTGTGATAGTAAAATAAAATGGAGGAAATAAATTCCAACAAACCACTTCTTACAAGTGTGAGAAGAAGAAGTCATGAAATTTCTTAAAGGGGAAAAGAAAATACATTAGGTGTTGGAAGGAAGGGTACCTAACTAGTGATTGTTAGTGGGATAAATCCACCAATGCGGTGGAATGAGGGAATTATCATGTCAAACATCATATTTTTTTATTGTTACAACTACATAGAATAAGGACACTATGTGAATCAATGAACTAAGATAGGGGGTTGTTGATGACAATCAACAAAAACAACCACCAAATCCAAGAGAAAAAGGGATACCGTATGAAATCACAAATCTTGAGTTGGATCCTAATAATTAAGTGATAATAGGTATGATAGTTATTCATTCAAGGATAGAAAGAAAAAAAATTATTTTGGTTTTCTTCATTATTTCAATTCATGAAAGATTAATCTAACTATTCAAACACCACCTCAAAAAATAAAATATGAGTTATTAGTAAATATAGAAAATTGGTCAATTATTTTATCCCAGGAAATTTACTCATCCCATGTCGAAATTTTTGGGATAAAAATCCTAAAAACCTTTTTATCCCACATTTAGTGGAATTTGATACTATTCTAAGGTTGAATTGGCTTTCCTTTTATAAATACAACATAATTTTTCTAGAGAATGAAATAACCCTCTCTATAGTAAATCACCCTTTTATTCTGTGCAAGTGTAAAGAGGATGATGAATATCCTTTGGTATCATCATTGCAATCAATGATATTATTTCCATATGATCAAGAGTATTCTGATCAAATCATTAAGACTAAGGAAATGATCATTGATGATGACATTCCCATTATGAAGGAATATGTTGGGGTGTTTCCCAAAGAGTTTCATAGTTTTCCTCCTAGTGGGAGGTTGAGTTATAAATAAAGATTATACATAGATATTTTTCTACATTCAAGACTCTATACAGAATGGAAACTTTTGAACTTGAGGAGTTGAAGATTTAACTATTGAATAATATAGATAAATGCCATATTCTACCTAGTGCTTCATTGTGGGGTTCACCAGTCCTTTTCCTCAAGATGAATAATGGGTCAATGAATCTATATATTTATTATCCTGAGATAAAAGTGATCATAATAAATAATAATTATAAACTACCATATATTTATGAATTTTTTGATCTGCTATATAGATCCCGGTACTTCCCTATGGTTGATATTTGGTCAGGATATAATCATGTAAAGGTTAAGAAGGAATATTTACCAAACATTAATTTTCATTCAAGGTACATTCACTGTGATTGTATACTGATTCCATTTGTGATCACTACTTCTCTAGCAATATTTATGGACTTAATGAAAAAAATATGGTTGGATTACAGTAAAAAAATTCAGTCTTTAGGAATGATATTCTTATCAACTCCAAAATTAATGAGGAACTTTTGGAGGATTTGAATGATGTACTAAATACATTGTTAAAGGAATCTTTATTTGGGAATTATAGTAAATATGAGTTTTCATGGAGAAAGTAACCTCCATAGGTCATGTTTTCACCACTAAAGGGATATCTATGGATCCTTCAAAAATAGATGCAATTAAAAGATAGTCTATACTGAAATCTATGATCGAAATCCATATTTTATTATATTAGTTGCATACTATAGAAGATTTTTGAGAAAAGTGTCTTGAATTTTGATACTAATAACCAATATATCTAAAGAGGATTTCATGATTTTAGGACTAATGAATTTTATGAATACTTAAAAGATATGAATAATAGGATTGTCACTACACCTATGCTCATCTTACCCACTAGTGGGGAAGGATTTTTGATAAAAAATGATATATCCCAAATTTTATTTGGTTGTGTAATCATAAAAGAAGAAAAAAGTTTATTTTATTCTTCCTTCAAATTAACGATTCATGATAATAACTACCCAATATGTGATATAGAATAGTTTGTAGTGATATTCATATTGAATATTTGGAGAAATTATTACTATAGAGGTAAGTGTTAAATACATATGGATCATAAATTACTCAATTATATAAACACACAAAAGAATATCAATATGTTCCAATGAAGGTGGTTATATTTGATCTAGGATTTTAATAATTCAATCACTTTAAATCTTTGGAAGGAGAAAAATAGATACATTCTATGATAATAAAATATCCAACAACCACATCCATGATGTAAATTCAGACAGATCCAATATTATTGGAAATGAAAAGGATTGATGTGGGAATCATAAATGGATATTCATATTTTCATTATTAAATAACTACTAAATCATCTATTCATGAGAGTATCAAGGGGAAAAATAAAGAAAATGAGGTTCTATATAAAAACGTACAAAATTTTATGGTGATCAATTTTACTGAATATAGAGTCATAAGGTTAAGAACCCAGATATGCATCCCATCCAAACCATAACTGAATAGGAAACTTCAAGATTTTTTGTATAGCTCATCCTTCTCTATTAATTTAATAACCACTACAATGAATAAAAATTGAAAGAAAAACTTATAGTGGCATCACAAGAAGAGGGAGATTGCAAAATTTGTATCTTGGTTCTTGGTATACCAACAAGGAAAGGCAAAATGAACAAAGTACAAGGGTAAAATAAAGCTTTTAAACATAAAATTATGGTAATCGGAAAATATAACTGTGGATTTTAAAATTGGACACCCAAGACACCTAATGTAAATAACGCAATCTGAGTGGTGGTTGGTTTCTTAAACACGTCAATGCATATAATTTCTATCAAGGAATATTTCTATCTTGACCAACTCACCATGATATAAATAGGGGAATTTGTATTACTATAAAGAGTTTCACTCTCTATTGTATCAAATCAAGATCCAATGATTACTTATAGGATTTTGAGATTCCTTCAGTAAGATATCGATACATTACTAGGATTCAGAAATACTTATCACCCATATACAAATGGTTAGTCTTAAAGAACTATTATAACTCTAGAGGATATTCTAATATCATGTCAAATATATTTATAAGGATGTTTGGATCATCACCTTCTCATAGTGGAGTTCTGAGACAACAACAGTTTTCGTTATAGTATTCAAATGGTACTTTAAGAGGTTCTATTAGGAAATGGTTTCAGACATAAATATATTGGGATATAGTTAGAGGGAGTAATTATATTGGACCTAATCTTGTCTAAGATATGAGATAGAAGGTTCAACCCATTCAATGTCATATAAAAAACTCAATGTCAACAGAAAATATATGCAGACAATCATCGATGATACCTAGAGTTTGAATTTAAAGATAACGTGTTCCTTCATATATATACAAGGATAGAATTCATGATGTTTGAGATAACGGAAAAGTTGAAACCAATTTACGTCGACCCCTTTTAGACAATTGAATGCATTGGAGCTACGACATAATGACTAGAACTCCCCCTAAACCTATATCAAGTGCATGATGTGTTCCATGTATCCTACTTCTGGATGTACATACCAAACCCCTTATAGGTACTTAATCCAAAGGAAATAACATTGTAAACTGATATTTAATTAGTGGAGTAGCCTATTAAATTCATATATCATAGAGAAAATGTTCTATAAAATAATATAACTCATCTAGTCAATGTGTTGTGGCGCAACCATAAGTTTGTGGAAATTACATTAGAACTAGAAGATGTGATGAATCAAAAGTACCCTCATCTTTTTTAGTGTATGAATGAAATTTAGAGGGAAATATTTTCTATGGTGGTTGAAATAAAACAACCCAAACATTTATAAATGAAATTCCAATTTTAAATGAGTTAAGGCTTAAATAAGATATGAAATTATTGAAAATAGATGCACTAGTTTCGTTATTTTGGACCATTTTAAGTTATATAATGTTGGATTTAAAATATTGTTACCCATAATAGTCATTTATAACATTTATATTGTACCATTAAAATTAATATTAATATTTTAAGGGAGATGATAATACCTTATTGGCAGATATAGAAGTAGAAATGTCTAGACCAGTAGGGTTTTACTCTATAAATACAATATATAGATGATTATGAGAGAGGTTAAATCGCAAGTATTTTCCCTTTAGAAGGTCCTATATGAGATTCAATAACTAATACAAAAGTGAAACCATTTACCGAATAATTTCAGGATTATCCATATCACATCCCAAACCGTGATTGTCTAACCACCCAAAGAAAGTGTCATAATCGCACACCTTATGCTTAGAGTGTATGCCAGTGTAATAAAAGGAAATGTATCATCTCCATAGTAATATGAATTTTTATATCTTCAATTAAATAAAATAATTAATATATTTATTATATTTTATTATTACTTTTATAATTATTAAATAATATATTTGAAAAAAATATATTTTGATACAATGAAACCCGTATTGAATTTTTGGTAACTATTTATTTTTAATCAAGACTATATTACGGATGAATTCAAGAAATTTTGAAAAAAATAATATTTTTTAAAAAAATATTATTATTAAATAATTTCTATTAAATATAAATGACAATATAATTTTATGAAGTCAAATGTAATTTTTCTAACGATTAGAAAACTATTATTATAAAAAAATGGTATTTTTAGTAAATGGATATTTCTTTTTTTAAGTTTAGATTATAAAATTTAGTGAATTGTTTTGATAAAATAATTATTATCTTTTAAATCGTCAAATAAAAATTATCCAATTCTTTTTCATAATTTTTTGAGATAGTTAAATTTTTAGGCAAATATTAAATATGGTATAAATATATAGCATGTATCATGACATCATTAATTACCAAAAGTGATGAAATAAATACAACAAAGATTATAAAATAAGAAAATTATGTTTCCCCTTTAAAATAATTTTTTTATATATTATTTTATTAATATTATAAAGGCTTAATGAATCCTCCAAAACCAATATTGTATTTAATATTTAAAATAAATTATTTACAAATATGTATCACTTCTACATCATGAAGGGTATTATTTTAATGATTTTTTTTCTTGGACCTATAAATAATTAAATCCAATCCCATATGACAGAGTCTATGGGAAAACCAATGTATGGTCTGTGGTTTGAATTAATTTATCATATATATTCCAAAGCCTGTATTTAAAATTAATAATGAATTCCCCTCTCTTTTACTATATAAACCCACCGAACTGATCCTCTATATTCATTTAATACCCTTTAATCACGTTTTAAATATAAAATTTCCACTCATGAACTCACACAAGGTTTACCCAATATTTAAAGAAGCTCCTCCAAGGCTTTAAGAAGAACCCTATCAAGGTACGAGATACTCTCCTCCTCTATATTCTATAAAACTCTTTATTCATTGCCTTTTGATTCCTAATTTATCATGTTGGGATATGTTTTTAAAAATACCAATTACTATAATTTTTATTTAAAAGTGATGATATACCCTATTTAACTCTCATTAATCCCTTTCATGATTCTTTATGTACCCTTGTTATGTTGCTGAAATTATCCTGTGATTTTCCAACAAAACCATTTGTATAGGGAATGCTCATCACCATTTCCACTCAAGGGTATTCCACTATATGTATCTATCAATATGTCACGACCCGTCCTCGGGGCCCATGTCGTGTCTACCCCAAGCCCGCCTTCCATAGGCCAGGGGCTGATGACTAGCACCAAAGGCGTAAATCCCGATAACTGGGAAGGCATTGCCTTTATAAAAGTAAACAAACACACAGAGTAAAAGTGGAAGTAAAACACTAAGAACAAAAGAAAGTGATGAAAAGTAAGTGGGCCAGAATACAAACCCAATCGAAAGTACAGCTACATCTGAACAAAAGTACAATAGAAAAAGACAACAGCTGGAAGAAAGGAAGCAGGTCCCGGGTCGTCCTCCTCGGATCCTACCTGAAGGGTAGGTACAGATAGTGCAGCTCCTGGATCGTCCACCACGGATCCTACCTGAAGGTTAGGTACAGATAGCCTCCACAACTCTCTTTCCTGTCAACCTCCTCTGAGTATCGTCTTGTCGTGATGTCCACCTCCTGATACTGACTCGTCATGAGGTCCAACTCCGGGTATTGTGTAACATCCCAGGTAAATGAAGAATAAGAGATTTTCATATTTATTTATATTTTTGAATTAAATATTAATTTTAGCTTAAAGGGGTTGCTATGTTCGATAGCGTACCTGATACGCAACAACGGGTTTCTTTGGAATCTTACGTTGCACACTAATAATATAATATTATTATTTTAAAGGGTAGTCAACTTCTAGCCATTGTATTGGTAGGAATGAACAAAACTAAATAAATTATGATTATACATGTTTGTTAAATGTATTTACATTTATCCAATAAAGGTTATAGGATTAAAATGTGAATAAATCTAATTTTAAGCATAATTTACATTAAAAGGCCGATTTACCGCCTTTTAATGGCGAACCCTTTTTAAATCTATTTTTGGTCACTTTAATACATTCTATATGACCAAATAAAATCCTTCTTTAGAATGGGGACATCAAAATTTACTTTGTGCAATTTTTTGGAATTTTTCGGATAAAGTTCATTTTTTTAATGAATAGTGAAAAATATTGGATTTTAATTCAAAAGTGCGTTTTAATATAATTTATTTATATGGTTAGATTATCTTTTTAATTGGTTTTAAAGTGAAATTAAAATATATTTTTACCATTTAATCCAATGTTGGTCATTGGAATTAATTTCACTTTGAATTTTCACAAAAACAAGTATCAATCTTTTGATAGTTATTGTTTCTTAAAAACACGCTATTTGTTTTAACAGCGGGAATTAATTTTTAAATTAATTAATGCCACTTCAATTTTTTGAAATTGGAAAAATAGACATCATTTTTTAATTCTGAATATCAAATATAGCATAGGCTGAATTTTTTGTATTTTTCTGAAAAACATCAATTTTTATGAATAGTGACACCATTTAGTGGTAGCTAAAAAACCAACTTTTTCATTTAAATGGAATTTTACCACTTCTGTGAATTGAATTTCAAAAATCCGACATACATGGTTGTTATCAAGAAGTAAAATGTGCTTCATTAAGATGCAAATAATTTTTGCTGAATAGTAACTTTTGACTTTTATTTACCGTGGTTAAAGGTAAATAGGGTAATTCAAGGTTAAAAGAATATTATAATAATTCCAAATTTCCTTAAAACTTGTCCTAACCTTATTGGATGAGTCATGGCCGACCATGGGCATCATTGAATCGATTTTGGGACCCCTTTCAGCCACTTGGGAGTGATAATGACAATTTAGATTAATTAATATAATGTAAAGGCAAAAATGAAAAAAGAAAATATCTTTTAGTAAATTAATTTTTAGAAGGGTTAATATAAATTATATTTTCTACTATAAATATTAATTGGAAATCTAGTGATATTTTCTACTTCATGGTATTTTTTTATAATTTTTAGATATCAAATAAATTAAATTATTTATGACACAATCATGATGCAACATTTACCTCATTAATAAATGATTTAATTAAATAAGATTATAATGATTAAAATATTATCCAAAACATGTCCAATTATGATTGGATGATTTTATTTCGATTATGAGTCATCTTATCTTCGACCATAATGATTTTTGGACCATTAGAAACTGAATATCTTTATATTATAAAATAATATTTTCACTCTTTCCTAATTAGCCCCTCCTCTCCCTTATAAATGGAGACCACTTCTATGCAATTCCTCACACCTATCAAGCTATTTGGCTCGTCCAAACACTATCCAATTAGGATCCCTACATCCCTATCCTCATCCTAAAAACCTTACCTTAGGCAGAAAACACTTCAAGAATTCCTTTGGTTCAAACCAAAGGGAGTTACCCAAATTAAAGGTAACAGTTTCTCTTAAATTGTTTTCATTTATTTTACTTCTCCAACCCCTAAACTCTTTTTATTTATATCTTTTGTAACAACACCGGTATCCTCAATATAATAGTATGATGTTATAAAAAGGATTATAACTACACTTACACACACCTCCATCTAATGGATGAAGAACATAATGTTTCTGTGGATGGCAAACTAACGCCTCACAAAACGATGATTGTTCAATTACATCTTACCACCTATCATGTTTTCCATTATGATGGAACTGTATTTATATATGATATATATTATGTTTATTATTTTTTTATGCTTCTGTACTTATCTTTTATATCAATCCTTTATAGTTTCCATACTGGGTAAATACGATAATCTCATTTGAGGAAGTGCGGACTACCGCCCCCTCAAAGTGATGTGACTCGTTAATTCCTTATGTGGGATGTATAAAGGATGGAGTTAATGATATTATATATTATATTATACTGTAATTATAATATAAATATGTATCATTATGTTTTAATTCCATTAAAAAAAGAAATATAAATGAAAGTAGTGTTCATGCATACGTACGACTTACCGTTACCATGAACGGTGCATTTCATTTCTTACCTCTAAATGTTATGTACAATTATAAAACATGTATATAATGGATATATATAATATATATGATATCAAAATCATTAATATCATTCTGGATATAATTAAATGTTGACCACATGGATAACATGTAAATATAAGGTGTTCATTTTGAATCAAGTACCAAATATCGACAAAATGAATGTTATTAACTTAAATGATTACATAATGTTTATAACATGGTAATAAGTGATATAAAAGGAATAATAAACTTGAAAAAGGTTATTAAGAAAGTATAAATTAACTTTAGTTTATTATTCAGGAAATTAAAGAACGATCGAGTCAAGTCAGACACGAGGTAAGGGATCCGACCACTCTCTTTCTTTTCAAGTACTCTCTTTTATATCATTTCATTTATGCTACATGTTCTTATGTTAGAGGATGTTCTTTTATATTAACAATACTGTAATTTTTATTTTCATATGATGAGATACCCCCTCTTACTATCATCAATTCATTTTAAGAATTTTTAAGTGGCGCTGTTAGGCTGCCGAATTTTTGTAAGGGATTTTCTTATCTCACTTTTAATTCCGTGAGATTTCCATTGTTCGCCACTTATTTATTTCATGTGGTGTATTGTGTAATTACATTGTTATATATTACCATGATTATCTTTATATTCATGGTATCTTGTGATTCATCTTGTGGTTATTAATTTTTGGTCATACGATTCAATTTGAATACAATGAAGTAAGGGGTTTTCATCTCACTTTTAATTCCTGTGAGATTCATGCTATATTGGCCACTATTTTCTTTTGTGTGGAATATGTACTGCCCATGATTGTAATATTTTTGTAATATACTCTCATTTATGAGTATTTAAATATTCATTGGATGATCCTTCTTTCATGGGGCATATGTTTTGTTTGTTACCAAATCGGTAAGGGAGCTCCTTAACCCAATTTCCATTCTTTAGGTTGATATTCTCTTTTTTTTATTTATGTCATCCTATGAATATGTGTGAATTACCTCTGATTGTTTTACACTTAATATCCACTTATATTGGGTGTATTTATATTTTTCACACATAATTATGAGATTGATTTATCCTTTATTTAAGGATACCATCTTTATAAGGGATTTTATCTTAATTTACATTTCCATTGAGACTTCATTATTGTTATGTACCAATTCAATTTTATATGGTATATATATTGTCCTTTGAAATATTATATAATGAATCCATTTATTATCATGATATTATAATGTTCTGATTAAAATTTATTCTTCAATTATTTTTTTTGAAGCATCCCTCTTTTTGTTAAAAACTCTTTAACTAAATATCGTTTTAAATGTTTTAATGATTTATTCTTATAAATATTTATAATTAATGTCCATGTTTTCAAAATGGGTTTTAGGATTTATTTATATGAACATTAATGTTTTCAAATGATAATTCATTTAAAAGCTTCAAAGTGGTATGGGACACTTTGATTCAAAAAGCTATTTTTAAAAGGTATTGAAAATGATTTGATTAAATTTTTTTTTTCAATATCTTTATTTGATATATTGGAGTGTGGAAATGTTATCTATCCTTTATACATGTGTTATATGTTATGATTATGTTATGGTTATTGGGAATTGTTTATGTATACGGGTGGTTCCGTGATAAACCTAGGTTGGGTGAGCCCGAGATAGCTCTCCAATGCATTGGGTAACGTGACGGAGGTAAACGTGAATGCTTCTCCTAAGAGATTTATGGAATATACTCTGATGGGTATTCCAAATGACACTCCCTATGTATCTGTGATAGCTACAATGTTAGTATGTTATGAATTCCATAATTTACCTTTATGATTTATGTTTTCTATGTGTTATTCATAAATCTTATGAATTTGTAAAGTGTGTTATGATTGAAAAGTATTGGTTTCATTGATTTGTATTTATTAATGGGATAATGATTTCCATCCTCATTTTATAACCCTTACTGAGCTTTTTATGCTCATCCCATGTTTTTAAAATGTTTTCCATAGGACTTAAAGATGAATAAGGTCAAGGATGGGATCAAGGAAAAGTCAAGCAATCTAAAACATGGAACTAGACATGTTTCTTTTTGAGAGTTTTTATTTTATGAAAAAAATGGATTCTGAGTAGTAGTGTCTTCTTGTAATATTCATGTTGTAATTTAATAGTTATGGCCTAAATCTCTAAAACTCTAAACCTGAAAAGATCCTCAAAGTGAATTATTCATTTAATTCAATATTATGTAATGTTTAAGGCCGGGTCTTTATAGTTGGTATCAGAGGTCGGTTTAGAAAACTTTAGAGGCTATATAATTCTTTAAGCATAAGTGACAATACCATAATGGTTAGGATTTAAGAAAGAGTCATAGTTTTCTTTTAGATAAAGTTAATGAATTTAAAATTACATGCATAAGTATATCTTAGTGTTCACCCTCTTCATAAGATATTATATGATGATTTTACTGATATACTCACACTTACGTTTTTGGTTTTAGTCAATGGATGGATCTAGCAGGAATCAAAGTAACAATGGATGTGAAGAAAACTATGACGATTTTCTGAATGAGAAATTGAATGAAATGGGAGTTGCAATGATAATTCTTATGGTTATTATCAACCAACTATCTGGAGTCATGATTGACAACCTTAACCTCGGTGATTTTTATAAGGCGTCGTATATACGAGAAACAATTACCTACGGATGTTTAGGAAATAATCATATAGGTAAGTATGTTCAAAAACTGTTGTGTCATGGATGTGGAAAGAAACACATAGGAAAATGCTTCAAAGGGTCGAGAAGATGCTATAGATGTGTAAATGAAGGTCATAAAGCAAGAACCTTCCATGGAAAAAGGAATAATCCAGTTGACTCTAGGAAAGGTATGGAAGTTCTTTCTGAGGGATCAACTGAATGTTTTAAATGTGGTATGCATGGTCATTATACAAACACATGTCCTACGAAGACGTTTCAGGAATGGGATCACCAGGATCGTAGAAATATTTGTTTACCAATACCTAATTTAATTCTAATTTAGTACGAAGAAACTGATAATGACCAATGAAAGGTATGGATTGTTTCTTAACCTATGTTTTGACATTATTGAGTCTCAGGATATGATTCATGATTTTGTTTGTAGGTAAGATGTATTTCAAAATATTTTTAAAATTAATAGTTAATGGATCAGGAAGAATGTTTAATGTGTAAGAATTCAACATATATGAGATTCAAGAGTTATGGTATATATAAGGATGGTGAAATACTTAAAAGTATTAAGGATCTTTTGATGATGGGATTACATTAGAAGACTTTTTATAGTATGTGTAACCCTGATGTTTGATATATTAATATTTTATTCAAGGAATAATTATCTTTTCTTTTGTGGATATAGTTATAATGAACCATTCTGGTTTATATGATCCTTGAATTTTAGGCAATTACCTGTTAATACATTTTGGGATGCAAAACGAAAGTTATTAGATAACCTTTGTGGTTGAAATATGTTATGGTTATTTTTTATGAATTTATATCTTTTTTTGGGAATGTTATAAAATAATATAGTTTTAAAAAGGGACAACACGCAAACCGTGTGACAACCCGTCGCGTCGGACGAAGCTGCAGGAATCGAACCCAAAACCAAAGTGCGACTGGTATTTAACGCCGACCACTAGACTACGTGAAGTCCCTGGTTAGTATGACTAATTATTTTTAGTTAGATTATCTTATGAATCCGGAATAAGTTGATTTTGGTTTATCTATGGACATTATTAACATATCATGGAGGATATGTGATTTGGTTAACTACTTTTTAGTATAAGACTTTTAGAGTAACTGATGTTATTTGGAGATAAATGTTAAGATTTACCTTGGAAGACTATGTGGTTAAAACCTTCAGAGATTTTGGTTTCAATCTTAGTTTGGATTACTTTTGATAATTTTAGGGATAGTAGTTTATTTAATGGTGTTTCTTGAACCTTGGGTTATTTTTTTTGAATTTTGGAGATTAAGAGTAATATTTATTTTTATAAAGGATTATCCTTTTGGGGATTATCTGATCTTATACTAGCAATTTTGGTTTTGGTTAATGTATAAAGGCAAGGGAAATTTATAGTTTAGTTTTTGTGGATTATGTAATTCTCTAGACATTTATTATTGTGCTTTTAATGTGAACAAGTCATTTTGAATATTCATCAATTGGAGAAAAGATGAGTTTGTGGAATAATTTTATTAAAGGATGACACTATACATGACAAGTAAGTATATTTACTTACAATCATAGTCTAGTTATTAATAAAATTATTCAACTATATGAAAACAATCTTGAAGAAAAAAAATGTTATGACCTCTCTTTTATCATCAGACTTTTACCCAACCACAAATTCATGGTATTGTGTCGGTTAACATTCTGTGATCAATTTCTCTATCACTCTTTATTAATCTATGAGAGTTAGTTTTTCTTCCATATCCATGTTTTCATACATGTAATACTAGTATGGGTTTTTCAAGTGACCTTTATATATATCTTTATTTATTTTAAAGTGATAATTTTATTGATTTTTTCCGATGTGTGACTTTTAATGATGTTTCTAAGCCCAGTTTTAAAATTGCGAAGACACAATTCCCAAAAGGGGGGAAGGATGTAACATCCCATGTAAATGAAGAATAAGAGATTTTCATATTTATTTATATTTGTGAATTAAATATTAATTTTAGCTTAAAGGGGTTGCTATGTTCAATAGCGTACCTGATACGCAACAATGGGTTTCTTTGGAATCTTACGTTGCACACTAATAATATAATATTATTATTTTAAATGGTAGTCAACTCCTTTCCATTGTGTTGGTAGGAATGAACAAAACTAAAAAAATGATTATACATGTCTGTTAAATGTATTTACATTTATCCAATAAAATTTATAGGCTTAAAATGTGAATAAATCTAATTTTAAGCATAATTTACATTAAAAGGCCGATTTACCGCCTTTTAATGGCGAACCCTTTTAAATCTAGTTTGGTCACTTTAATACATTATATATGAACAAATAAAATCCTTCTTTAGAATGGGGTCATCAAAATTTACTTTGTACAATTTTTTGTAATTTTTCGGATAAAGTTCATTTTTTTAATGAATAGTGAAAAATATTGTATTTTAATTCAAAAGTGCTTTTTAATCTAATTTATTTATATGGTTAGATTATCTTTTTAATTGTTTTTAAAGTGAAATTAAAATATATTTTTACCATTTAATCCAATTTTGGTCATTGGAATTAATTTCACTTTGAATTTTCACATAAACAAGTATCAATCTTTTGATAGTTATTGTTTCTTAAAAACACGCTATTTTTTTTAACAACGGGAATTAATTTTTAAATTAATTAATTCCACTTCTATGTTTTAAAATTGGAAAAATAGACATCATTTGTGAATTCTGAATATCAAATATAGCTTAGGCTGAGTTTTTGGTATTTTTCTGAAAAACATCAATTTTTGATGAATAGTGACACCACATAGTGGTAGTTAAAAAAACCGACTTTTTCATTTAAATGGAATTTTACCAATTCTGTGAATTGAATTTCAAAAATCCAACATACATGGTTGTTATTAAGAAGTAAAATGTGGTTCATTAAGATGAAAATAATTTTTGGTGAATAGTAACTTTTGACTTTTATTTACCACGGTTAAAGGTAAATAGGGAAATTCAAGGTTAAAAAGAATATTATAATAATTCCAAATTTCCTTAACACTTGTCCTAACCATATTGGATGAGTCATGGACGACAATGGTCATATTTGGGTCGATTTTGGGACCCCTTTCAGCAACTTGGGAGTGATAATGACAATTTAGATTAATTAACTTAAGTAAAGGCAAAAATAACAAAAGAAAATATCTTTTAGTAAATTAATTTTTAGAAGGGGTTATATAAATAATATTTTCAACTATAAATATTCATTGGAAATATAAAGATATTTCCTACATCATGGTATTTTTGTATAATTTTTAGATATCAAATAAATTAAATTATTTATGACACAATCATGATGCAGTATTTACATCATTAATAAATGATTTAATTAAATAAGATTATAATGATTAAAATATTATCCAAAACATGTCCAATTCTTATTGGATGGTTTTATTTCGATTATGAGTCATCTTATCTTCGGCCATAATGATTTTTGGACCATTAGAAACCGAATATCTTTATATTATAAAATAATATTTTCACTCTTTCCTAAAGAGCCCCTCCTCTCCCTTATAAAAGGAGACCACTTATATGAAATTCCTCACACCTCTCAAGCCATTTGAATCGTCCAAACTCTGCCCAATTAGGATCCCTACATCCCTCTCCTCCTCCTAAAAACCTTACCTTAGGCAGAAAGCACTTCAAGAAGTCCTTTGGTTCAAACTAAAGGGAGTTACCCAAAGTAAAGGTAACAGTTTCTCTTAAATTGTTTTCTTTTATTTTACATCTCCAACCCCTACACTCTCATTATTTCTTTCTTTTTTAATGACACCAGTATCCTCAATATACTAGGATGTTTTTACAAGAAGGATTATAACTACACTTATACACACCTCCATCTAATGGATGAAAAACATAATGTTTCTCTGGATGGAAAACTAATGCCACACAAAACGATGATTGTTCAATTACATCTTACCGCCTATCATGGTGGCCATTATGATGGAAATTTATTTATATATGATATATATTATGTTTATGATTTATTTATGATTCTGTACTTCCCTTTTATGTCAAGCCTTTATGGTTTCCATAGTGGGTAAATACGATAATCTCATTTGAGGAAGTGCAGACTACCGCCCCCTCAAAGTGATGTGACTCATTAATGCCTTATGTGGGATGTATAAAGGATTGATTTAATGATATAATATATTATATTATACTTGAATTATAATATATCTATGTATAATTATGTTTTAATTCCATTAAAATAAGAAATAGAAATGAAAGTAGTATTCATGCGTACATACGGCTTACCGTCTCCATGAACGGTGCAATTCATTTCGTACCTCTAAATGTTATGTACAATTATAAAACATGTATATACTGGATATATATAATATATATGATATAAAAATAATGAATATCATTCTGTATATAATGAAATATTTACCACATGGACAACTTGTAAATATAAGGTGGTCATTTTGACTCAAGTACCAAAGATCGACAAAATGAACGTTATTAACTTAAATGATTACATAATGTTTATAACATGGTAATAAGTGATATAAAAGGAATAATAAACTTTAAAAAGGTTATTAAGTAAGTATAAATTAACTTTAGTTTATTATTCAAGAAATTAAAGAACAATCGTGTCAAGTCGGACATGAGGTAAGGGATCTGACCTCTCTCTTTCTTTTCAAGTACTCTCTTTTATGTGATTTCATTTATGCTACATGTTCTTATGTTGGAGGATGTTATTTTATATTTACCGTAATGTACTTTTTATTTTCATATGATGAGAGACCCCCTCTTACTCTCATCAATTAATTTTAAGAATTTTTATGTGGTGCCGTTAGGCTGACGAATTTTTGTAAGGGATTTTCTTATCTCACTTTTAATTTCGTGAGATTTCCATTGTTCTCCACTAATTTATTTCATGTGGTGTAATGTGTACTGACATTGATATATATTACCATTATTATCTTTATATTAATGGTATCTTGTGATTCATTTTGTGGTTATTAACTTTTGGTCATACGATTCAATTTGAATACAATGAAGTAAGGGGTTTTCATCTCACTTTCTACTCCCGTGAGATTCATGCTATATTGGCCACTATTTCCTTTTTTGTGGCATATGTACTGCCCATGATTGTACTCTTTGTGTAATATAATCTAATTTATGAGTATTTACATATTCATTGGATGATCCTTCTTTCATGGGGAATATGTTTTGTGAGTTACCAAATCAGTAAGGGAACTCTTTAACCCAATTTCCATTCTTTAGGTTGATATTCTCTCTTTTTTATTTATGTCATCCTATGAATATGTGCGAATTACCTCTGATTGTTTTACACTTAATATCCACTTATATTGGGTGTATTTATATTTTTCACACATAATTATGTGATTGATTTATCCTTTATTTAAGGATACCATCTTTATAAGGTATTTTATCTCAATTTACATTTCCATTGAGACTTCATTATTGTTATATACCAATTCAATTTTATATGGTATGTATATTGTCCTTTGAAATATTATATCATGAATCCATTTACTCTCATGATATTATAATGTTTTGATTAAAATTTATTCTTCAATTATTTGTTTTGAAGCATCCCTCTTTTTGTTAAAAACTTTTTAACTAAATATCGTTTTAAATGTTTTAATGATTTATTCTTATAAATATTTCTAATTAATGTCCATGTTTTCAAAATGGGTTTTAGGATTTATTTATATAGACATTAATATTTTCAAATGACAATTCATTTAAAAGCTTCAAAGTGGTATGGGACACTTTGATTCAAAAATCACTTTTTAAAAGGTTTTGAAAATCATTTAATTAAACATTGTTTTTTTCAATATCTTGATTTGATATATTGGAGTGTGGAAATGTTATATATCCTTTATAGATGTGTTATATGTTATGATTATGTTATGGTTATTGGGCATTGTTTATGTATACGGGTGGTTCCGTGATAAACCTATGGCGGGTGAGCCCGAGATAGCTCTCCAATGCATTGGGTAACGTGACGGAGGTAAACGTGAATGTTTCTCCTAAGAGATTTAGGGAATATAATGTGATGGGTATTCAAAATGTGACTCCCTATGTATATGTGATAGCTATAATGATAGTATGTTATTAATTCCATAAGTTACCTTTATGATTTATGTTTTCTATGTGTTATTCATAAATCTTTTGATTTTGTAAAGTGTGCTATGATTGAAAATTATTGGTTTCATTGATTTGTATTTATTGATGGGATAATGTTTTCCATTTTCATTTTATAACCCTTACTGAGCTTTTTATGCTCATCCCAAGTTTTTAAAATGTTTTCCACAGGACTTAAAGATGAATAGGTTCAAGCATGGGAGCAAGGAAAAGGCAAGCTATCTAAATCATGGAACTAGACATGTTTCTTTTTGAGAGTTTTTATTTTAAGGAAAAAATGGATACTGAGTAGTAGTTTCTTCTTGTAATATCCATGTTGTTATGTAATAGGTATGGCCTAAATATCTAAAACTCTAAACCTGAAAATATCCTCAAAGTGAATTATTCGTTTAATTCAATATTATTTAATGTTTAAGGCCAGGTCCTTATATATCGCCCAGTATTCGAACACTCATCCTCCGTCAGCACTGCCCGTCGTCTGCAACCAACACAACGAGGTGCGGGCATAGCCCGTGCATGGGTGAGTATAACGATACTCATTAGGGACCCCGAGACCCTCAAGGTCCCACTAAAACCAACAAGGATAACCACAAAGAAGATCTCAACAGATAACCTCTAATTAGGTATATGCCCATACATATACCTAAGTTATCAAGTAACTCATCTCAATCATGAGGAAACACAAATATTATGAAATCAACGGATAACCACTACCCAGGTATATTCCCATACATATACCTATGTTATCAAGTGACCCATCTCAATCATGAGGTAAACACAAAGGACATAGACTCTGCTCAAACTAGGATTTTCATTATCGAAACCGTAACTGCTGAAGAGCCCCGTCTCTGGAGTGTACAGTGATCCTGTCATGACTCCGAGGTACTGCTCACTAACCTAAGACTGCTGAAGTACTCCTCCTGTCGAGTACCGCGGTCCTCCCACCCAAACACAGTAGTGCTTCCCGTCGGGGTATGTTACCCAAACATAGTAGTGCACACCCCCTAATAGCATGCAGAGATACTCTCCGGACAAGTACCGCGGGTCTGCACCAAAAAAATTAGTGCTCCGTCTGCCATGGATCTGCACCTAGACAAAGTAGTGCTCTGTCCACTGGGCTAGTCGTCTCACTCCAAGTCGAGTCGGTCAAGCAGTCGTCAGGTCTCAGTCGGCTACACGGTCTCTGTACTCCATACTCTCATCTTAGGGAGGGTCTGCTCCATGAGCTACTGGTCGATACTCCAAGTATCTCAAAGTCCCACGATGAAATATCTCAATGGAGCGCCTCATCTTAGGGGTATCAACGCAATAGACGGTGCGTCAATCGGACGCCCAGTCTGTGAGTTACTAGCCTTTTCGTCCCAGGGGCCCGGTTAGTTTTGTGTGCGAACCAACCCAGCCGTATCTCCACTGTACCCCGAACACTCATAGGGTAAGCTGGGACCGTTTCTCAACATGAACACCAATGTCGCTGACGGTTCGTCAAACGGACGTCCGGTCTGAATGTTATCAGCTTTTCCGTTCCAGGGGCCCGGTTGGTTTTTGGGTACAATCCAACCCAGCCACTATCCCACTGCAACCAAAACTCAGGTGAAATATTCCAAAAGTTCCGTCTCATTATAAGGAATCCAACAAAGTCGACGGCACATCAATCGGACGTCCGGAGCTCAAGATATAAGTGTTTCCGCTCCGAGGGCCCGGTTGGTTTCGTATTTGATCCAACCCGGACGTACTCAAATATCTCCGAAACCTTAAGTGTAATATACCGAAACGACTGCCTCGATCCAAGGATCGCATCACAGCTGACGGTGCGTCGTTCGGAAGTCTGTAGCCCATGATATGTGCAAAAGACCGTAAGAGGTCTGGAAATTGGGGTTTCGGGCCCAGACCGACCCAGCCCGAGACCCCCTGGGTCGGCCCGAACCGGGTCGAACAGAACTGGGTCCGGGTCCAGCCCGCTTGGGCGTAGCCCAGACCGGCTAGTGCGGCCCGGCCCGGCTTGGGCGTGGCCCGGCTCGGCCCGGCGCGCTGGCGCGCTAGCGGTCCGCTGGCCAGGTAGCTCGACCGAAACGACCGAGCGGTTTGGGGGGGAGGCGTTTCCCCCCTGTTTAATGAACCCCCCCCCCACGTGGGGGCCACTCCTTCTTCCCATCTAGGGGTTTCGAACCCCTGGTTCTCCCCCTGACCGGCCGACCCACACCAGTCGGCCGACTACTGCACCACCGGACCGGTGCGGTCCCGTGCCCCCTGTTCTGACGTCGGCGGCTGGAAACCAGCCGCCGCTACCTAGTCGTCCGCAGCCTTAAGGATACGACCTTGGTCTGTCCGGCACGGCGTGATGGCACTGCGCCCCTGCGCCGCGGCCCCGCTCCAGCCGCGGTGTTTTCGTGACACTCCGGCGCGGCGCGATGGCGCCGCGACTTTCTTCAACTTCAATGGCGCGACGCAACAGCGCTGCACATCCTTGCCGTATGATCCTGCGTGGTGCGATGGCACCGAATCACTTTCCTTTGAACCACAACAACACATTGATAAGGGAGGAGGGTCGGCCGTGTTTGTGTGGTCCGACCCCCTCCCGTCAATCGATAGAAAGCAGTCCAATTTGAAATGAGGAATGACGACGGAAGAATTCCCAAATAACAACAACAATAAATCCCCTACGGTTTTTCGGCAATCAAAAATTGAAATTCCAAACCCATAAACAAAAAGTTTTGTGGATCATCTTAATAATGAGTTGATCCGCATTCTTGTTTTAGCAGGAAAATAGTCATGAGATTACTAATATTCTCAAATTAATCCCCTACTTCGAGCGTAGTCGTCGAAAGAGGTTTGTCGCAGAAAGGGACGTCGCTGAATTGATCATCACGGAAAGAGAGGTCGCGGAAGGAGGATCATCGCGTCACGGAGAAAAGATTCTCCGGCGTCGCGTCGTCGATCTCCGAGGATCTGGAGTTCTTGTCGACCTTTTGTCGGTGGTCGGCGTTCTTCGCGTTCTTCGCGTTCTTCGTGTTCTTCGACGAAGAATAAAGAACTTCAAGACTCCCCTTTTTCTCCCCAAAACTCAACACAACAAGCTCCCACAATAATAAAATAAGACACCTTCTTATTTTATTACTCAAGCCTTATGTTTGAAATTCAAAATTGAATCAAACAATTAATTGAATTAATTGCAACGTTTTAAACCGCCCAATTAATAGAGGCGTTTAATATTTAATTAAACGCACAAGTTTACTTATTTTAAAGGGGGGGGGGGGGGCTGCGGGTGCGTTACCTTAATTAAAAGGGGTTGAGGAAGTTGAAAGGATGGGGCTCGTGTGGGCCCCACCCCACTAATATCCTACCTAGTGGATTAGTTAGGATGTGGGTCCCACTAAACCACTTAGCTTAGGTTAACACTTCCTTGAATAAAAATGAAATCGGTTGCAGAGTATTTTATTTTATTCTTTAGTTAACCGAATTAAGTAAAACTCCACCCGAGAAAACACAACTCCGAAAAAGGTGTTCTTAAGAAATTCCCAGCGATGTGATTCTATCGTTGTCCTTAGATTTCAATTCCGAGCACCGGTTCAGAAGTTAGGAAAACCCGCTCGTTCGTTCACTGAACGTACCAGAGCTAAACTTCGGGAAATGATTCCGGGCACACCGGGCCTCGGAATCAGGTGCCGTCAGAAAATGCACTCTTGTAAAACTCCAAAGAAAATTATGAAAAAAATTTCCTTGAAATTTCGGGGTCTTTACATTACTCCCACCTCAGGGATTTACGTCCCTGTAAAGCATTAACACAAACTAGGGATACAAAAGAGGTACTGAGCATGCATCTGAGCCTTCTGCTCAAATGTGCTCACCTGGAGGTTCACATACCGCCAGTGAAAGCGCACCCGAGGAATCGACCATCCTCATAGGACCCGCTCCTGTTGATCCTCGATCCCCACTAGAACCTCCGTGAAAGTCACCCCATCGCCCAATTCCAGCTCCCCATGGTCGATGATATGCATTGGGTCAATCACGTATCTCCTCAGTTGAGATACGTGGAAGACATCATGCACTCGGTGCAACTGGGGTGGAAAGGTCAAGCGGTAAACTACCTCGCCTACCCAGCTTAGGACCAAGAAAGGTCCATTGAACCTCAGAGATAACTTGTTGCCTCGGCCACATCTCCATAAACCTCGTCGAGGTGAGACCCATATAAGGATGTGGTCATCATCCTTGAACTCTAGAGGTATCCAATTCCTGTTTGGAACTGAAACTCAAAACTCCTGCTGCAGCGAGGGTATGGTTAGCCGACTCAAGAGTGATTGGCCACAACCTCCTATGCAAGAGTTTATCCTATGCTTCCTGGGGTTTCCTTTTCACCGAACAAGGAAAACCCATCCTGACGTTGTAGTTAAACCACAAGTTTTTTTCCTAATACCGTCAATTTGTGTATGAAATGTGATTGCCCAGTCCATAATCAAAACAACGTTGTAAGGCCTCGATGCTGCCACCAAGAGATTCCAAACGAAAATCTCGCCTCATGGGTCTGATGACACTGTCGGCGTAAGTGTGATTATCGAGTCTTTTCCCAAGGTATGCCCATACGTGAGGGTCAAGTCTACAGCTCACCGGAAACTCTAGGTGTGGGACAAGATTGTGAAAGGAAGGAATGATTCATATCGACCTCTTTTACTACGGCAGCTAGTAGTGGACACAGACTGTCCCTTGAATCATTTTTCGAGCCATTGGGTCACACTCCTTGACCGCATACAGCCGTACTCTTCCCCTGCCCTCCAGATCTCTGAGCCTAGTGGGGATAACTAAGGCGGGTGTTTGTAGTATGTTAAAAAGTACACAACCTCATTCTACTCTCCTAGCTCTGCCTCCACGTCTGCTGCTTTGAAGACTCATCTACCATTAAAGCTTCATCTTCTTGAAACATTTAACACGCTTGAGTCTCTAAGACTGGTGCTAGTTTCCTATTTCTTACTGCACTGTGCAATCTTCATCCGCTCCTGGATGATATGCACATTCTTTGCCTACGATCTAAAGAGGTGCTAAGATTTCTCCTTTTCTGAAAAGAGAAACACGGTCTCATCCCCTGGATAAACCACTCCCATTGCCTAATACAGTCAATCCTGACATGAATGATGCATTCATTCCATGTATGACATCGTAAGGTCTCAACGTTACTACCAAGGGATCCAACCGTCACTCTTGCCTCCAAGGGTCGAGTCACACTTTCAGCATCAGTGTGGGTTCACTGGGTCTCCTCCAGTAGAAATCTCGAAAGTGAGGGTCAAGTTAACAGTTTTTAACCGGGACCTCTCAGTATCAACTGAACAAAAGGACAGGAAAGAAAACACCACAAAGATAAGTGTCTTTTTATTATTGTAGCTCATAGTACAAAGACACACATACAACAAAAACATGGAACTAGAAGTACCAAGAACAATAAGGAATCCACTGGTTATGCTCGTATCCACATGCTCCCGGAGCTCTAATGCCTTGTCCACTGCTCGGCTGTTGCTCAAGCACCGGCCGCTGCTTCTGCCTCAGTGGCTCCTCCAACACCCGCGGATCAACTGTGCAGGGAATCGGATAGTCACATGCCATGTGACCATTCACGCCGCAGGAGAAACACTGACCGTTTCTAGCACGCCTGGCTCAGACTCCACCCCGGGTGCCCCGCACTACTGATACTATAACCTGAGGTCGCCCACCTACTGTTCTGGTCCTCTTGGACCTATGCATCATCTGTCTACTTCCTACAGATGACTCAGCTGCTGATGGAAAATCATGCGGCAAAGGCACCAGCTCCTGAACACTCTTAGGGTGTAGAGCCACTGGTATAAACTCCACCCTGAAGAAGGTCTCAAAGTCTACCCATGTGATAGTCATCCTGTCGTAAAACTGGAACAAGTGGTTCCACCATCTCTCAGCTGCTGCCTGAAGGAGGCTAGCAGAAAAGATCACCACGAAGTCTTCTAGCGTCCCCACTAGCCTGAAGACTCTCACCACAGCCTCCATCCAATCCTCAGCCGCCTACGGGTCCATCTCTCCCCATAACCTAGGTGGCCTATGGCGCTGGAACACATGCAACGCGCTCAAGCGGCGTGCATCGCCTACTGCTGGGGCAAGTGGAATTGGTGGCCCCACGTATGGTAGTACTGCTGGTGCCTCCACAGCAAGAGGGCCCTGTATCGAAGCATCATCGCTCGTAAGGCTATCAGTACGCACATCCCTCTGGGCTCTAGCTTGTCGTCCATGAAAAGGTATCCTGAAGAAACAATGTGACACGGTCAAATGATTTATACCTGGTGAGCTGACCTGGTTTGAGATATTTTAAGGGAAAACCTTTGAAAACACACACCCAATCAGTGTTTTCATGCACAAAGTCGGAAATTAGTTGTCAAGGTCCTGGTGTATGGATACGTCATCTGCCCGCACCAACACTGGACTCCCTGAACTAAAAACCACACTCGGTACTCTTAACACGGTCGCTTCAAAGAATGAAAACCATCAGAGTTATATGTTATGTGGTAGAACCGAACTCCTCTGATACCAATTTGTCACAACCCGTCCTCGGGGCCCGTGCCGTGACTACCCCAAGCCCACCTTCCATAGGCCAGGGTCTGGAGACTAGAACCAAATGCGTAAATCCTGATAACTGGGAAGGCATTGCCTTTATAAAAGTAATAAAACACACAAAGTACAAGAAGAAGTAATACACTAATAACAAAAGAAAGTGGTGAAAAGTAAGTGGGCCAGAATACAAACCCAATCGCAAGTACAGCTACAACTGAAAAAAAAGTACAATAGAAAAAGACAACAGCTAGAAGAAAGGAAGCAGCTCCTGGTTCATCCTCCTCGGATCCTACCTGAAGGGTAGGTACAGATAGAGCAGCTCCTGGATCGTCCACCACAGATCTTACCTGAAGGGTAGGTACAGATAGCCTCCACAATGCTCTTTCCTGTCAACCTCCTCCGAGTATCGTCTCACCGTGAAGTCCACCTCCGGATACTGACTTGTCATGAGGTCCACCTCCGGGTATCGTCCAGTATTCGAACACTCGGCCTCTATCAGCACTGTCCGTCGTCTGCAACCAACACAATGAGGTGCGAGCATAGCCCGTGCAGGGGTGAGTATAACAATACTCAGTAGGGACCCCGAGACCCTCACGGTCTCACTAAAACCAACAAGGATAACCAAAAAGAATATCTCAACAGATAACCTCTACTTAGGTATACGCCCATACATATACCTAAGTTATCAAGTAACCCATCTCAATCATGAGGAAACACAAAGATTATGAAATAAATGGATAAACACTACCCAATTATATGCCCATACATATACCTAAGTCATCAAGTGACCCATCTCAATCATGAGGTAAACACAAAGGTCATAGACTCAGCTCAAACCAGGATTTTCATTATTCAAACCGTAACTGCTGAAGCGCCCCGTCTCTGGAGTGTACAGTGATCCTGTCATGACTCCGAGGTACTTCTCACTAACCTAAGACTGCTGAAGTACTCCTCCTGTCAAGTACCGTGGTCCAGCCAACCAAACACAGTAGTGCTTCCCGCCGGGGTATGCTACCCAAACACAATAGTGCACACCCCCAAATAGCCTGCAGAGGTACTTTCCGGACGAGTACCGCGGGTCTGCACCCAAACAAGTAGTGCTCCGTCCTCTATGGGTCTTCACCCAAACAAACTAGTGCTCCATCCACTGGGCTAGTCGACTCACTCCAAGTCGAGTCGATCAAGCAGTCGTCAGGTCTCAGTCGGCTACACGGTCTTCATACTCCGTACGCTCGTCTCTGTGAGGGTCCGCTCCATGAGCTACTGTTCGATACTCCTTATATCTCAAAGTCCTATTAAGAAGTATCTCAAAGGACCACCTCATCTTAGGGGTCTCAACGCAACAAACAATGTGTCAATCGGATGCCCGGTCTGTGAGTTACTAGCCTTTTCGTCCTAGGGGCCCGGTTGGTTTCGTGTGCGAACCAACCGGGCCGTATCTCAAATGTACCCAAAACTCTCATAGGGACCGTTTATCAACGTGAACACCAACGCCACTGACGGTTCGTCAAGCAGACGTCCGGTCTGAAAGTTATCAGCTTTTCTGTTCTATGGGCCCGGTTGGTTTTCGGGTACAGTCCAACCCGGCCAGTATCCAACTGCAACCAAAACTCAAGAGAAGTATGCCAAAAGTTCCGTCTCATAAAGAGTAATCCAACAATGTCGACCGCACGTCAATCGGACGTCTGGAGCTCAAGATATAAGTGTTTCCGCTCCAAGGGACCGGTTGGTTTCGTATCTGAACCAACCTAGCCATACTCAAAGTTCTCCGAAACCTAGAGTGTAATATACTGAAATGATCGTCTCGATCCAAGGATCGCATCGAAGCTGACGTTGCGTCGTTCGGATGTCTGTAGCCCAAGATATGGGAAAAAGACCATAAGAGGTCTTGAAATGGGGGTTTCGGGCCCAGACCGACCCGGCTCGAGACCCCCTGGGTCGGACCGAACCGGGTCGACCCGAATCGGGACTGGGTCCGGACTGCTTGGGTGCGGCCTGGCCCGGCTGGCGTGGACCGGCCCGGCTTGGGAGCGGCCCGGCTCGGCCTGGGCACGGCCCGGCCCGGCCCGCTGGCGGTCCGCTGGCTAGGTAGCTCGACCAAAACGGCCGAGCAGTTGGGGGGGGGAGGCATTTCCCACCCTGTTTAATGAAACGCCCCCCCCCCCCCACATGGGGCCACTCCTGATTCCCAGACGAGGGTTTTGAACCCACAGTTCTCCACCTGACCGACCGGCCCGCACCGGCCGGCCGGCTGCTGCACCGCGGGATCGGCGCGGTCCCGTGCCCCCTGCTCCGACACCGGCGGCCAGAAACCGGCTGCCACTCCCTGCTCCGCCGCAACCTCAGGCCGTAGCCTTGGTCCGTCCAATGCGCTCCGACCGCAGTGTTTTCATGATTCTCTGGCACGGCGCGACGGCGCCGCGACCTTCTTCGACTTCAATGGCACGGTGCAACAGTGTCGCGCATCCTTGCCGTATGATCCCGCGTGGTGTGACAACACCACATCACTTTCCTTTGAACCACAACAACACAAGGATAAGGGAGGAGGGTTGGCCATGTTTGTGCGGTCTGGCCCCCTCCCGTTAATCGATAGAAAGCGGTCTAATTTGGAATGAGGAATGATGACAGAAGAATTCACGAATAACAACAACAATAAATCCCCTACGGTTTTTCCACAATCAAAAAGGAAATTCCAAAACCACAAACAAAAACTTTTGCGGATCAAAATAATAATGAGTTGATCCGCATTCTTGATTTAGAAGGATAACAGTCATGATATTTTTAATATTCTCAAATAAAACCCCTACTTCGAGCGTAGTCGTGGAACGAGGTTTGTCACGGAAAGGGACGTCGCCGAATTGATCGTCGCGAAAAGAGAGTTCGTGGAAGGAGGATCGTCACGTCGCGGAGAAAAGATTCGTTGGCGTCGCGTCGTTGATCTCCGAGGATCTGGAATTCTTGTCGACCTTCATCGGAGGTCGGCGTTCTTCGCGTTCTCTGACGAAGAAAGAAGAACTTCAAGACTCCACTTTTTCTCCCCAAAACTCAACACAACAAGCTCCCACAATAATAAAATAAGACACCTTCTTATTTTATTACTCAATCCTTAAGTTTGAAATTCAAAATTGAATCAAAAAATTAATTGAATTAATTGCAACATTTTGAACCGCCCAATTAATAGAGGCGTTTAATGTTTAATTAAACACACGAGTTGACTTCTTTTAAAAAGGGTGGGGGGGTGAGTTACCTTAATTAAAAGGGGTTGAGGAAGTTGAAAGGGTGGGGCTCGTTTGGACCCCACCCCACTAATATCCTACCTAGTGGATTAGTTAGGATGTGGGTCCCACTCAACCACTTAGCTTAGGTTAACACTTCCTTGAATGAAAATAAAATCTATTGCACAGTATTTTATTTTATTCTTTAGTTAACCCAATTAAGTAAAACTCCACCCGAGCAAACGCAACTCCGGAAAAGGTGTTATTAAGAAATTATCAGCGCTACGATTCCATCGGTGTCCTCGTATTTCGTTTCCGAACACCGGTTCAAAAGTTAGGGAAACCAGCTCATTCGTTCACTGAACGTACCCGAGCTAAACTTCGGGAAATTATTCTGGGCACACCGGGCCTCGGAATCAGGTTCCGTCAGAAAATGTGGTCTTGTAAAATTCCATAGAAAATTAAGAAAAAAATTTCTTTGAAATTTTTGGGTCTTTACATAATAATTTATTGTGAACTGCCATGTATGTTTCTCACACTCATTAATAATGGTATTAAAAGGGAGAAAATACATCCTTAATTTGTATGGTCTTTATGGAAGACTTATGCGTGTACATGATATGAATATAATGGGTGGGACCAGAATTATATTACCCTTAAATGAGTTGAGTAATGATTTCACCTCATCAGACATTGTGTATGAGATTAGTGAGTGAACCTAATATATTTTGGGATATTTTCCACCCTGTGATTTTGTCTTCACAGTTATCCTTAACTTATTCTTATGTCATGATTTATGTTGTTTCCACATTCATATGTGGTTGTGATGTTATCATGTTATATCTTGCCTAATTATTCTAGATTATGATTCTAACCATTATTATGTCTAAATTATTTTCCTATTGACTCACATGTATTCCGTTCATATTTTTATGCTTTGATTATTCCCTTACTAGGCTTTACAGCTCAACCCTTTCTTATGTACATCCCCAGTGCATCCTAGGTAGTTTCAGAAGATCAATTGAATATAAGTGCATGTTATGGTTCTTCTAAGAAAAGATTTTATATTTATTTATAAATTTGTTATGTTATGTACCAAATTACCCACAACTCTAGTCCACGTGTTCTTATTGGTTTCTAATAAGTATATAATTATGTAATAATTAATTAATTAATGTTTATTAAAATATGGGTCATCATAGTACTTCTATATGATGGACCAATTAATCATGATATTGACCCATGGGAGGTTAAATATATAAGGATATTATGGATCGATTTATACTCTATTTTAATCTTTATTATTTTCTTATCAGTTTTAATAACTTGATTATTTCACTAACTTGATTACAATGTCACTACTAGAGGTGATTTTCCCTATTGTTGAATCCATACAATGAGGTGGAAAAAATGATCTTAGTGGGTAGTGTGATTTTATTTATGTAAGTGATTAAACATACCATAGATGATTTTTTTTCTTCTATTTTCTTCCTCAAAATATTACTAGGAACATATCACAAGAATGTTTCTAATGGTTTCCATTCAATTTGAAAGATCTATGTGTAGTTAGGATGCTATACGACCTTGTAGTTAGTGCCAAACACTACGATAGATTTCAGTATATGAGAGGGATATAGAGGTTATTAATGGGTATTATTACCGATATCTTTGATGAGAAATTATGAGGTGAAATGGGGAATATAATAAGATATGTCATTTTTATTCTTTTAAGTTGAGCCCCATTTTTTAGTCTAGGTTTTTATCATAAAATTGTTGTTCAATTGATAACCCTCTCTAAAAATTATTCTTGTGTTTCATTTTTATTTGATAATTTACTTCATGTTTGGTACATATAATATCATTCTTTATTTTTTTCTGATGAAACAACTATTTCCCATTATATATTGAGATTTTAGTTTTTATTGTAAATGAGAGGATATGTGGGTCAATTAGAAATATGAGGGAAATTATTATGAACCTTAGGTGTGATCAAAGGGATTGAAACTGAAAAAATAATAGAAACTATATGGTATACCACCCTATATTCTAAGGTAATATGATTATTTGATTATAAGAAAGTGGAAATTGGTCATAGATGGTTAGTTCTAATTGATTCTTCATGGTGTGTGTGGGTGTCTATGTGTGTCTTTTTTTCCACAAAATCATTCAATTATGTCCTTCTATGATAATTCATGGATAATTATTCCAGGTGATGTTACATTTCAATCACCACATACACCACATGAATCCATGTTATCACTACAAATTAGTGATTTGGGGAGAGTGGGTGAATTCTATAGTTCATTAGAATCACCCTTATATGTGTACAAGGAATGGATTTCAATGTATGTGGGTAGACTATCATGTTTCATTTCTGAGATGGTATCACTGATAAGGTGGATTTAATGATTTAGATAATCTAATTCATGTAGGTTTGTGTTTTTAATGATTCTTATGAGATTTTTTCTAGAGTAAATTGTATATATTTATGTATTTCAGTTATTATACTTTATATTTATTATCCCAAGGGTCAACCTGGTTATTTATTATGTATTCATTATTATTTATTTATACTTTATTTCTAAACTATTATCGATTTTTCATCCAATAGAATTTTATTTTATACACTGTACTATTTGATACACACTTAGTTCCTTTTTTTATATGTATATGTGTTAGTCATGTTCAATGCATAGAGAGGTCACTCTAAATTTTTGATAGAATTAGGGATAATGCTTACGTGTTTTATTTGAGGTCATATTATCTTCATGGTTACCTTAGGCCAATTAAACTAGTTGGAAACCCCTAGTGTAATATTCCAACCTAGTTAAACTTATCACATCACCTAGGATACCCTACCATTAGGCTATAGGTGCATTACCAATCACCATAGACAAGGTACTTGTTGTTGGGTTACAATTATATCTCTATGGGAATGATTTCACACTCATGATCCAATATTCATTCCTAGGATTCCATTTTCAAATTCAGCATGAATCATTTTTTAATTATACATCCATGAAATCTAACAAACTGACATAAAAAATATAAAACATTCCTAACATAGTATAAGTAGTTGAAACAATCAAAATCTACACTCAATAATGAAATGTTAACAAATAAAACAACTCATGAAATCATATAATTAATAATGAGTCCAAAAATATGTTTTTTGAGTTACTCGATTCAAAAACCAAATCCCGTAATACCTTATTTGAGGATCATAAAATTATCAACTAGTATATCTCCATATGGCCCTTCAAAACCACATGACTCGTACAAAATAAAGTGAAATAAAATCAAGATATTCATCAATAAGAAGTGAATCCTCTATATTTACCAATTGTTTTCAAAAATAAGTATTTATAGACATATTTAAATATGTATAATGTGTGTAAAAATAGATTACGACGCCACCAATAATCTATATATCACATTTATTAATGCAAATAAAATCAGTTCTATTTTGAAAATAATGTTTTGAAAACTATTTCTTTAAAAAAAATTAAATTGTTTTTTTAATGAATATTCATATAAATGAATGAAAAAAAGGTATAATTGTTAGGCCCTAGTGTATGTCAATATTGACTAGGATTGAATAGTAATTTCATAAATTTTTCCCTCAATTTATAATTATCAGAGTCATAACAGAGTTAAATTTGTAGCAGAAATTAAAAAATGCATGATGTTTTTATAGTATTGCTGATCCAAAAGATCCTAGTACACTCTTAAATATCCTATAATCTATGGGGACACTGGTATTTACCAGATCCACACCTTTTATGGGGATTTATAACTCAATTAAAATCAAAAATAACTTTTTCACACCTAGTAGTATAACCCTTGACTTTTGATAGGGTCACAACCTATCTTCATTTTTGAGTAGGAATAACGCAACCTTCCTTTTAGATGGTAGGAATAACCCAATGTGACATTGTTTGTATTTTATGATATTGAATAAATCTCTATAGAATAAATAGAGGGTAGAAAGAAATAAAATAGTAAAATATAGAACGAATTTAGAAGATCAGTGTAGTAGATGATGTAGAAATTTGATGCAAATCATGTTCTTCGATAGCTTTAGTAACGGATGATGAAAATGATAAACTCATCTATGATCAAGGAAATGTAATAGTATTTTTAGGATATATTAATTACTTCCCAAATGACATAAGAATTTTGTATATTAATCTTTTCCAATATCTCAAAAATTGTCTTTGTTAATCATCATTGAATAACATTTTATCACATTTGTTGGTTAAAATTAAAACATCTAGATTAATGTCATTTACTCAAAATATCTTAGATATTCTAATTCTCTAATAACATAAAGACATGTTAGAAAAATAATAAATTACTAAAATAAAATTGTTACCTTAAATTTGAATTGACATGATGATTCTTTGAGATCATTTAATTTTGCATAAAATAACATCACAATACTTAGAAAAATGATCATTAAAAATATATATTCATTAAAAATAATAAAACATTTAATAAAAATTACATACTTTCAGAAATTTTGTACTTCAAAAGATACAAAATAGAGAATATGAAATAAAAAATAAAAAATGTATTATTTCCAAGAAATTTTAGAATCTCTAGTATGTAACAGGAATGCTATAGTATATAATTATTTTATAATGAAAAATAATAGTTAAAATAAATTTAGTATGATTTATGTTAATAAGTTTAAAAAATTAATGCTGTAAAAAAATTATTTTTGGAAAATGTAATTTTTCATAATATAAGAAAAAGAATTAGTTAACCATGGTACATACTGACCCTACGATAGTGTTTTGTCAGTGTAATTTTCATAAGCGGTAAGGAAATTGATCATTACCTTATACAAGGAAAAGAAATCACAAATAGTAGGTGCATAATGTAGTAGTATTGTTGGAGGCTTAACAATATGTATACTTACCATCTCATGGTAATGAAAAACTGAATTCATAGTAAGGTAGATAGAAGTATTATGTTGACCTTCAGGGTAATCCCACATTCTGTTTTAGGATAAGTTTATTTTACACACTATAAGGAAGCACACTGACCACATGGTGATAATATTTACCATTTCATAGGGAATACACTACCATTTCATGGTAATTTGAAGTCTAGTTTGTCGAAAATGTTGAAGTGTAATCTGCATGTCAAAATGTGAAATATATGCATCAACATAATTTTAAAGTAATAACTCATCCTAATAATCAAAAATAAAAACAGCCTCCTGTAACATCATTGTTTCAAATTTTCCATGTATATTTATGTACGAAATAGTATTCATCTATGTTTTCTATATTTATTCTTCTTGATGTTTTGATCACACAACCCTAAGGATATCATTATTAATCATGCACGCTTTCGGTATAAAGAGTGGAGTTGGAATGTTATGATTTTGATCAATGGAGGTTTGGTCAAAATATTCATCATATTTTAGATATATGATGCTTGAGGATAAAGATGAAAATTATAGGCTCAATTAGACAAAAAACATGAAGAATTTCAGGTGGCCAATGTTTTATCTGTATCTTGTATAAATAAATGAAAAATAATTCATCAGCATGCATCCTGCATCAGTTCATCAAAAGTGAGGGCATCTAGTATAACATTCAACCTCTACCACTACTAATTTGACCTTTATATATGGGATCGTCACCTATTACAACACACTAGATGCCACTATGGGCCACACCAGACCTTTGTTGGCATAAAAGCACTTCTATGGGCCTACACATGGCATGCACTTATGATCATGCTATGCATCCACTGTGCTTAGGTGTATACATGACCAACAAAATATCTGACATATGTGAATGCCCCATGGGATAGTCCTCCCATAGGGTTGACCCATGGGTCATCTTATAGTGTTTGATGGGTTATCCCAGGGGGCTTCGGCGGTTGGACCAATCTTTTACTAAAGTGCTACAAAAAACGTAAATAGTAATTCCAAAATAGAATAAATAAAAAATAATTTCTTTTTAACTTCAAATAAATACATCTAAATAAAATATAACTATAATTAATATAAAATAAATAATTAAAATAAGGTGATTTAAATTTATCAAAACAATTATGAATAAAAAAACTTAGTGCAAATAATCTCCCATTTTTATAAATCGGAAAAACAAAATTAAATTGAAAATTTTAGAATATTCAAATTTGGAGTTCAAAATTTTATTTCTAGTTTTCTCTTCGAATATATTAACAAAATTCTTCCCTTTTGAAATTATCAAAAAGTAAATGATTACAAAAAATTACTAAAAACTATAGATAATGAAATTTAAATAGTGGATAACTCCCTCAGGGTTCATGAAATTCTAAAAATAGATATGTAAAAATAGATATGTAAAAATAGTAAATCATAGGGTAAGATGATCTCAAAAATTAAACTTCTTATATTCCCGGTTCAATATTTAATTTTCACGTCTCATATAATCTATATATTTCTGTTAATATGTCTACAAGTTGGTTTTATATAGTCATTAAATCCAAAACAATATCCCCTTTATTAACATGATCTCAGAAGAAATTAAATCAAATATATATATTATTAGTCCTAGAATGTTGTAAGAACTTTTCAGAAATTGAAATGGAATATGTATTATCACAGAATATAGAAATTTTATCTATGTAAACCTTAAAATCGATATGAATTTTTATAATCCAGAGGATTTGAGAATATAAAGTAGCAGCAAAAACATACTCAACCTCACTTGTGGACAATGAAACTGAAAATTTATTTTTAAAACTCCATGAAATTATGAATTTACCTAACAAGTGACACATAACCGAAGAAACATTCTTTAAAATAAGTTTGATATCTGGAACACATATAGATAGCAACCATGATGCAAGTCCTTGATCTAGTTAGACACAAGCAGATTCCTATCATTCCTCTATATAATTTATCAAAAATATATTTTTCAGAATCATCAACATCGATTTTAGGATTAATTCTCATTGGATTTTTCATATATTTACATGAATCAAGAGAGAACTGTCCAACTAAATCTTTTTCAAAATTGATTTGATTTTAAAAATTTCTATCTTTAATTTATAAAATTGAATTATACGAGAAAATTATAATTCTCCCATTAGTTTAATATCTAATTTATTAGTAATTAATTTAGATAACAAGTTACTGAGAATGTTATTTTTAGATCCCAAAAAATATCATCAATATATACTTGTAAAATCAAAATTTTAGTGTAAAAACATTTTGTACAAATATGGTGGGATAAAACATCCCTTAATTATAATAATTATGAGACAAAAAATATTATTAGTATGATGTACCAAGATCTAGGAGATTTGTAAAGACCATATAATTCTTTATAAATTTTGAAAAATATTTGTTTATAAAAAAATTATTTTTTTAAAAATTTGGTTGATTTAAAAATAACTCTCCAAATAACACCATTTAAAAACACTTTTTCATCCATCTGAAATATTTTTTAATTTTTAAAACATGTTAAAGATAAAAAATATGAATAGATTAAAATATAAAAACTGGTGAAAGTGATTCTTCAAATTCAATACCTTCTTGTTTTACATAATCTTAGAAAAAAACTGATCCTTATTTATTAAAATATTTCCTGAATCATTCACTTTTTTTCTAAAAATCCATATAGTTACTATAGAAAATTTATCTTTAAGAAGATCAACAAGATTACTGACATTATTCCTATCAAAATAGTTAGGTTCCTCATGCATATAATTATTCTTGTTTTAATTTTCAATGATTCTTTAATATTAAAAATCAAAAAATCAGATTAAGAGATATAATTAGTACAAAAATTTAAGACATGTCTTCTAATTCTTATTCTAGATTGATCATTTCAAATAAAATTTTCAAATGAGTGATATATGTGAGTTTTCCAATTTAGAGGATCATAATGAGAAAATATATTCCACCCCCACCCCCCTCACCTAATTCATTAATAAATTCACGGTTTATCTTTTTAAAAATTGAATTCATTAAATTATTATATCTAAGGTATATTTTCATTAAATAATTTATAAAGGGTTTCCTTTAACAAACGTAAAATAAAAACACTATTTCAGATATAGAAAGTATTTTTAATTGATTCAACTTAAAAATATTTTGGTAATTGAAATTAATTAAGAATTTGTCTTTGCATTTGTTTAATATTTTTAATTTTCCTCTCAAAAACACCATTTTTTGTGGTGTTCTAGGCAAATAATTATGGGATTTTCCATTATCTGTCCAAAATTTCTCAATGTCTATTTTAAAAAATTAACCTCCTATATAAATTCTAATTTAATAAATTAAATGACTATTTTAATTAACTTTTTATTGAAAGTAATAAACTTGTTCAAGGTTTCTCATTTTGGGATCAGAAAATAGTCCATGTGAATATAATGAAATCATCTACAATTTAAAACACATATCATTACTACATAAACATTATTTTACCATGGTTCCATATAAATTAGGATAAATCATTTAAAAGAATCTAAAATTATTAAAAATATTATTAGTTCTATATTAATATTTTTACTATTTACCATTCAGACAACAACCAAATATATAATACCTACTTTCAATAAACATGGTATGTTCCAAAACATGTCCATGTTTTTCCAACTTTTTTTGTTGTCAAGGATTAACATTTCCGATACTCTTTTCCATAGAATGGGGTCTACTTATACATCATTTAATAACTTTACATTTTTCTAGGTTAATTCTAAAAAATATAGAATATAAATTTCTTTTTCTATTGGAATAAAATTAAACCATATTATATTTATAAACATAGAATTCATAATATTCATAATTTATACTCATACCTTAATAAAAAAATATTTCATATAAAAATTAAATTATGTTTTAAACCTTCTAAATATAGTACTTAAAAAATTATAATAGATTTTAATATACCAACTTTCTAAAACCAATTATTGTGCCTTTAGAGTTGTCATCAAAATTGAAAATACATACATCACAAGAATTAAAAGAGAGAATATTAGAGATGTCACCAATCATGTGCTCGGATCACCCACTATCCGTGTAGCATTTAGGTTTCCTATAAATAGATTCAGTACATAATTGTTTTAGTACCCATGAAATTTTTGGTCCAAAAAGATTAGTTTCAAAACTCAAGGAAACCCATGCATATTTAATACATTTATTATTAGGTAATATATAAAATGAATTCTTATAAATTATTTCCATGGTCTGTCCTAAGGATCGATTAAATCTTATGTAATATTAGTTTGAATAATTTCTATAAAAATTAGATGCAATAATGTAACATTTGAATCATTTCTTTTACTAATTTTTGGAAAATTAGGTCTATACATTTTAGGAATGACTCTATTATAAACAAAGCGAGTTTTTTATCTATTAGTATTTTTAAATCCACCATATTATCATATTTTTATTTTCCTTGAAAAAAATGGATAGGTTTGCTTCTAATCCTGTGACCTCCCTTTAATATTTTCATTATGTTTTTAAATAGCTTCTAGATCATCATATATTTTTATATTTTCACATGATCCTATATTTTTTTATTTTCAAGTTTAATATTCTTAAATTCCATTTCAATTTATCTAATTCCCCAAAAACTAATTTCAAAAACATGTATTTATCTTTCTTTGTTTTTTACATCAAATCATTCATTATTTCATTATAATCAAATGCTTAATTATTACAAAATCTGTAACATTTTTCTTTTTCTAAGTTTCTTATTTTCTCTTTGTAGCTTTTCTTACACTTCATATATTTTCAAGATATCACTTTGAAACTTTTCATTTTGTTTATTTAATTTAGTATATTAATTTTCAATATCAGAATCATAACAATAAAAATAATTTTAATTATTGTATACCTCATTCCATGTTTTTTTGATCGTAGAAATATTAGATGATTTGTTTTCACTCTAAAAAACATCACTACTTGTGTTTGATTATTTTTCATAGATCCATCTAGCATTATATACTATTTTTAGTTCTTTATTATATTTATTTTCTTTACCTTCTTGTTTAATTTATGGAGTGATTTATTTTATATGTCCCCATTTCCTTCACTGGTATAATATTAATTCAAAAACATCAAATTTACTACTTTTACATCTTTTTAGTTCAATTTTGATCTTCCTTTTGATGATCTCTTGATGGAAACTTCTTAAAGCCTCTATTACCTTTTATTCACTTATAGACTACATTGGTGAAATTTGTAATTTCATATTTCTCACTTTTCAGTAACTTATAATCAATGGAATTAGAACGATCATTTTTGTTATATTTTAATGATAAAACATTCCTTATGTTATGATCATAAATGTCATTATTCTTATTTTATATATTGTACTGAAGAAGGGATCCTATCATCTTTTTCATTGAATACTCTGTAAAATCCTTACACTATTATATCTAGACATTATTTTTGTACCTCATTCTGGATAGATCTCAAACTAATCTTTCAAATAAGGCTTCATTCTTTGTGGTCTCCCGGAGTATAACCATGGTGTTTATAAATTTAGTGAGTCTATTTTATATATCATTGACTCTCTCTTGATTACTCATAATTAATTCTTCAAACTCAGTTCCATGAATACCTATCTTTGTTCTCTACAATGTTCTAGTTCTTTTTTGAGTGATTTTTAAAGTCCTCGAGATGTGAGAAGTATTTTTACGTGAATAAAGATGGCTATGCATATTTCAACATAATAAAAAATATATGTAATTCATATATTTTTAATTTTACACACATTTTTCGGCATCAATACTAGTTAATATTTCTAAATCACCTTCAATAATTTTATATGATTTTGACATAATATCCCATAATTCAAGACATATATATTTTTTGAAATACCTACATCTGAACCATCCAATAAACATAGTTACTTCATTTGTTGTTCTAGTGGTGAGATGGGATTTAGCACCTCTAGTACCTAAAATTCTATATCAAATAAGTGGATCTTTCCCTTAGAGTATTCATTCTATGATAATGGTCTATTTAGAGAGATAATGAAACCGTTAAAACAAATTCCATAAAAAGGAACAATGATCTAATACTAACTATTATATCCTAATGTATGGAGAGATTACCTTGAGGTGGTGAATAGTCCTTTTGAAATTATTTTATCAAATTGCAATTTTCATAGTTTTAATATAAGGACTTGAACTTAAACATTACATAATATTGAATTAAACTAATAATTCACTTTGAGGATCTTTTCAGGTTTAGAGTTTTAGAGATTTAGGCCATAACTATTACATTACAACATGAATATTACAAGAAGACACTACTACTCAGTATCCATTTTTTTCATAAAATAAAAACTCTCAAAAAGAAACATGTCTACTTCCAAGTTTTAGATAGCTTGACTTTTCCTTGATCTCATCCTTGACCCTATTCATCTTTAAGTCCTCTGGAAATTTTTTTAAAAACGTAGGATGAGCATAAAAAGCTCAGTAAGGGTTATAAAATGAGGATGGAAAACATTAGCCCAACAATTAATACAAATTAATGAAACCAATACTTTTCAATCATAACACAGTTTACAAATTCATAAGATTTATGAATAACACATCAAAAACATAAATCATAAAGGTAAATTATGGAATTCATAACATACTAACATTGTAGCTATCACAGATACATAGGGAGTCACATTTGGAATACCCCTCACAGTATATTCCCTAAATATCTTAGGAGAAACATTCACGTTTACCTCCGTCACGTTACCCAATGCATTGGAGAGCTATCTTGGGATCACCCGCCCAAGGTTTATCACAGAACCACCCGTATATGTAAACAATTCCCAATAACCATAACATAATCAAAACATACAACACATTTATAAAGGATAAATAACATTTCCACACTCAAATATATCAAATCAAGATATTGAAAAAAACAATTTTTAATCAAATCATTTTCAAAACCTTTTAAAAATAGCTTTTTGAATCAAAGTGTCCCATACCACTTTGAAGCTTTAAAATGAATTATTAATTGAAAACATTAATTAACATATAAATAAATCCTAAAACCCATTTTGAAAACATGGACATTAATTAGAAATATTTTTAATAATAAATAATTAAAACATTTAAAACGATATTTAGTTAAAGAGTTTTTAACAAAAAGAGAGATGCTTTAATACAAATAATTGAAGAAAAAATTTTAATCAGAACATTATAATATCATGAGAATAAAGGGATTCATGATATAATATTTCAAAGGACAATATATATACCATATAAAAATTAATTGTTACATAACAACAGTGATGTCTTAATGGAAATGTAAATTGAGATCAAATCCCTTATAAAGATTGTATCCTTAAATTAAGGATAAATCAGTCTCATTATTATGTGTGACAAATATAAATACACCCAATATAAGTGGATATTAAGTGTAAAACAATCAGAGGTAATTCACACATATTCATAGGATGACATAAATAAGAAAAAGAATATCAACCCAAAGAATGGAAATTGGGATAAGGAGTTCCCTTACCAATTTGGTAACTTACAAAACATAAGCCCCATGAAAGAAGGATCATCCAATTAATATGTAAATACTCATAAATAATATTATATTACAAAAAGAGTACAATAATGGGTAGTACATATGACACACAAAAGGAAATAGTGGCCAATATATCACGAATCTCACGGGAATAGAAAGTGAGACAAAAACCCCTTACTTCATTGTATTCAAATTGAATCGTATGACCAAAAGTTAATAACCACTAAATGAATCACAAGATACCATGAATATAAAGATAATAATGGTAATATATATCAATTTAAGAACACATTACACCACATGAAATAAATAAGTGGCGAACAATGGAAATCTCATGGAATTAAAAGTGAGATAAGAAAATCCCTTACAAAAATTTGGCAGCCTAACGATGCCACTTAAAAATTCTTAAAATGAATTGATGATAGTAAGAGTGGGTCTCTCATCATATGGAAATACAAATTAACATATGGTGAATATAAAATAACATCCTTGAACATAATAACATGGAGCATAAATGAAATGACATAAAAGAGAGTACTTGAAAAGAAAGATAGAGGTCGGATCCCTCACCTCGTGTCCGACTTGACTCGATCGTTCTTTAATTTCCTGAATAATAAACTAATGTTAATTTATACTTGCTTAAGAACCTTTTTCAAGTTTATTATTCCTTTTATATCACTTATTACCATGTTATAAAAATTATGTAATCATTTAAGTTAATAACGTTCATTTTGTCGATATTTGGTACTTGAGTCAAAATGAACACTTTATATTTACAAGTTGTCCATGTGGTCAATATTTCATTACATCCAAAATGATATTCATGATTTTTATATCATATATATTATATATATCCATTATATACATTTTTTATAATTGTACATAACATTTATAGGTAAGAAATGAAATGCACCGTTCATGGTGATGGTAAGCTGTACGTATGCATGAACGCTACTTTCATTTCTATTTCTTATTTTAATGGAATTAAAACATAATTATACATAGGTATATTATAATTAAAGTATAATATAATATATAATATCATTAACTCCATCTTTTATACATCCCACATAAGGCATTAACGAGTCACATCCCTTTGAGTGGGTGGTAGTCCGCACTTCCTCAAATGAGATTATCGTATTTACCAACTGTGGAAACCATAAAGTCTTGATATAAAAGGGAATTACAGAAGCATAATTAAATCTTAAACATAATATATATCATATATAAATACATTTCCATCATAATTTCCACCATGATAGGCAGTAAGATGTAATTGAACAATCATTATTTCGTGAGGCGTGAGTTTTCCATCCACTGAAATATTATGTTCTTCATCCATTAGATGGAGGTGTGTTTAAGTGTAGTTATAATACTTCTTATAACAACATCCTAGTATATTTAGGATACTGGTTTTGTTATAAAATAAATAAATAAAAAGAGTTTAGGGTTTGGATAAGTAAAATAAAAGAAAACAATTTAAGAGAAATTGTTACCTTTAATTTGGGTAACTCCCTTTGGTTTGAACCAAAGGACTTCTTGAAGTGCTCTCTACCTAAGGTGAGGTTTTTAGGAGGAGGAGAGGGATGTAGGGATCCTAATTGGGTAGATTTTGGATGATCCAATTGGCTTGATAGGTGTGATGAATTTCATAGAATTTTTCTCCTTTTATAAGGGAGAGGAGGGGCTCTTTAGGAAAGAGTGAAAATATTATTTTATAATATAAATATATTCAATTTCTAATGGTCCAAAAATCATTATGGTCGAAGATAATATGACTAATAATCGACATAAAATCATACAATCAGAATTGGACAAGTTTTGGATAATATTTTAATCATTATAATCTTATTTAATTAAATCATTTATTAAAGAGGTAAATACTGCATCATGATTGTGTCATAAATAATGTAATTTATTTGATATCTAAAAATTATAAAAAAATACCATGATGTAGGAAATCTCTTTATATTTCTAATGAATATTTATAGTAGAAAATATAATTTATATAACCCCTTATAAAAATTAATTTACTAAAAGATATTTTCTTTTGTCATTTTTGCCTTTACTTTAAGTTAATTAATCTAAATTGTCATTATCACTCCCAACTGGCTGAAAGCGGTCGCAAAATTGACCCAAATATGCCCATGGTCGGCCATAACTCATCCAATATGGTTAGGACAAGTGTTAAGGAAATTTGTAATTATTATAATATTCTTTTTAACCTTGAATTACCCTATTTACCTTTAACCGCGGTAAATAAAAGTCAAAAGTTACTATTCACCAAAAATTATTTTCATCTTAATGAACCACATTTTACTTCTTGATAACAACCATGTATGTAGGATTTTTTAAATTCACTTCATAGAAGTGGTAAAATTCCATTTAAATGAAAAAGTTGGTTTTTTAACTACCACTAAGTGGTGTCACTATTCATCAAAAATTGAAGTTTTTTCAGAAAAATACCAAAAACTCAGCCTAACCTATATTTTATATACCGAATTCAAAAATGATGTCTATTTTTCCAATTTCAAAACATAGAAGTGGAATTAATTAATTTAAAAAATAATTCCCGTTGTTAAAACAAATACCATGTTTTTAAGAAACAATAACTATCAAAAGATTGATACTTGTTTATGTGAAAATTCAAAGTGAAATTAATTCCAGTGACCAAAATTGGATTAAATGTTAAAAATATATTTTAATTTAACTTTAAAACCAATTAAAAATATAATCTAACCATATAAATAAATTATATTAAAAATAAATTTTGAATTAAAATACAATATTTTTCACTATTCATTAAAAAATGAACTTTATCGGAAAAATTCCAAAAAAAAGCACAAAGTAAATTTTGATGTCCCCATTCTAAAGAAATATTTTATTTTGTCATATAGAATGTATTAATGTGACCAAAACTATATTTAAAAAGGGTTCGCCATTAAAAGGCGGTAAATCGGCCTTTTAATGTAAATTATGCATAAAATTAGATTTATTCACATTTTAAGCCTATAAATTTTATTGGATAAATGTAAATATGTTTAACAAACATGTATAGTCATATTTTATTTAGGTTTGTTCATACCTACCAATACAATGGCTAGGAGTATACTACCATTTAAAATAATAATAATATATTATTAGTGTGCAACGTAAGATTCCAAAGAAACCCGTTGTTGCTTATCAGGTACGCTATCGAACATAGCAACCCATTTAAGCTGAAATTAATATTTAATTCACAATTATAAATAAATATTAAAATCTCTTATTCTTCATTTACCAGGGATGTTACATCCTTCCCCCCTTTTGGAAATTTCGTCCTCACAATTTTAAAACTGGGCTTGGAAACTTCATTAAAAGTCCCACATCGGAAAAAGTCAATAAAATTATCACTTTAAAATAAATAAAGATATATATAAAGGTCACTTGAGACAACCCATACTAGGATTACATGTAGGAAAACATGGATATGGAAGAAAAACTAACTCTCATAGATTTATAGAGAGTGATAGAGAAATTGATCATAGAAAGTTAACTGACACAATACCATGAATTTGTGGTTGGGTAAAAGTCTGATGATAAAAGAGAGTTCATAACATTTTTTTTCTTCAAGATCTTTTTCATCCTGTTGAATAATTTTATTAATAACTAGACTAAGATTGTAAGGAAATATACTTACTTATCATGTATAGTTTCATCCTTTAATAAAATTATTCCACAAACTCATCTTTTCTCAAATCGATGAATATTCAAGATGACTTGTTCACATTAAAAGCCCTAAAATAATTGTCTAGAGAATTACATAATCCAAAAAAACTAAACTATAAATTTCCCTTGCCTTTAGACATTAACCAAAACCAAAATTTCTAGTATAAGATCAGATAATCTCCAAAAGGATAATCTTTTATAAAAAGAAATATTACTCTTAATCTCCAAAATTCAACAAAAAGAACCCAAGGTTCAAGAAACACCATTAAATAAACTACTATCCCTAAAATTCTCCAAAGTAATCCAAACTAAGATTGAAACCCAAATCTCTAAAGGATTTAACCACACAGTCTTCCAAGGTAAATCTTAACATTTATCTCCAAATAACATCAGTTACTCTAAAAGTCTTATACTGAAAAGCAGTTAACCTAATCACATATCCTCCATGATATGTTAATAATGTCCATAGATAAACCAATATAAACTTATTCCGGATTCATAATATCATCTAACTAAAAAGAATTAGTCATACTAACTAGGGACTTCACGTAGTCTAGTGGTAGGCGATAAATACCCGTTGCACTTTGGCTGTGGGTTCGATTCCCGCAGCTTCGTCCAATGCGACGGGTTGTCACACGGTTTGCGTGTTGTCCCTTTTTAAAACTATATAATTTTATAACATTCCCAAAAAAGATATAAATTCATAAAAAATAACAATAACATATTTTAACCAAAAAGGTTATCTAATAACATTTGTTGTTCTTCCCAAAATGTATTAACCCGTAATTTCCTCAATTCAAGGATCATATAAACCAAAATGGTTCTTTATAACTATATCCACAAAAGAAAAGATAATTATTCCTTGAATAAAATATTCATATATCAAACATTAGGGTTACACATACTATAAAAAGTCTTCTAATGTAATCCCATCATCAAAAGATCCTTAATACTTTTAAGTATTTCACCATCCTAAAATCTACCATAACTCTTGAATCTCATTTATGTTGAATTCTTACACATTCAACATTCTTCATGATCCATTAACTATTAATTTTAAAAATATTTTGAAATACATATTACCTACAAACAAAATCATGAATCATATCCTAAGACTCAATAATGTCAAAACATATGTTAAGAAATAATCCACACCTTTCATTGGTCATTGTCAGTTTCTTCATCCTCAATCGGAATGGAATTAGGTATTGGTAGACAAATATTTGTACGATCCGGGTGACCCCATTGCTTAAACTTCTTCATAGGACATGTGTTTCTATAATGACCATGCATACCACATTTAAAACATTCAATTGATCCCTCAGAAAGAACTTCTTTCCCTTTCCTAGAGTCAACTGGATTATTCCTTTTTCCATGGAAGGTTCTTGCTTTATGACCTTCATTTCCACATCTTTAGCATCTTCTCTCCCCTTTGAAGCATTTTCCTAGGTGTTTCTTTCCACATCCACGACACAACAGTTTTTGAACATACTTACCTATATGATTATTACCTAAAATTCCGTAGGGATTTGTTTCTCACATATACGACGCCTTATAAAAATCACCAAGTTTAAGGTTTTCAATCATGACTCAAGATAGTTGGTTGATAATAACCACAAGAGTTATCATTTCAACTCCCATTTCATTCAATTTATCATTCAGAAAATCGTCATAGTTTTCTTCACATCCATTGTTACTTTGATTCCTGTTAGATCCATCCATTGACTAAAACCAAAAAGTTAAGTGTGAGTATATCAGTAAAATCATCATATAATATCTTATGAAGAGGGTAAACACTAAGATATACTTATGCATGTAATCTTAAACTCATTAACTTTATCTAAAAGAAAACTATGACTCTTTCTGAAATCCTAACCAGTATGGTAATGTCACTTATGCTTAAATAATTCCCTAACCTCTAAAGTTATCTAAACCGACCTCTGATACCAACTATAAGGACCCGGCCTTAAACATTACATAATATTGAATTAAACGAATAATTCACTTTGAGGATCTTTTCGGGTTTAGAGTTTTAGAGATTTAGGCCATAACTATTACATTACAACATGAATATTACAATAAGACACTACTACTCAGTATCCATTTTTTTCATAAAATAAAAACTCTCAAAAAGAAACATGTCTACTTACATGTTTTAGATAGCTTGACTTTTCCTTGATCCCATCCTTGACCCCTATTCATCTTTAAGTCCTGTGGAAAACATTTTAAAAACTTGGGATGGGCATAAAAATATCATTAAGGGTTATAAAATGAGGATGGAAAACATTAGCCCATCAATAAATAAAAATCAATGAAACCAATACTTTTCAATCATAACCCACTTTACAAATTCATAAGATTTATGAATAACACATAGAAAACATAAATCATAAAGGTAACTTATGGAATTCATAACATACTAACATTGTATCTATCATAGATACATAGGGAGTCACATTTGGAATACCCATCACAGTATATTCCCTAAATCTCTTATGAGAAACATTCACGTTTACCTCCGTCACGTTACCCAATTCATTGGAGAGCTATCTCGGGCACACCCACCCTAGGTTTATCACGGAACCACTCGTATACGTAAAAATTTCCCAGTAACCATAACATAATCATAACATATAACACATGTATAAAGGATAGATAACATTTCCACACTCCAATATATCAAATCAAGATATTGAAAAAAACAATGTTTAATTAAATCATTTTCAAAACCTTTTAAAAAGAGCTTTTTTAATCAAAGTGGCCCATACCACTTTGAAGATTTTAAATGAATTGTCATTTGAAAACATTAATGTCCATATAAATAAATCCCAAAACCCATTTTGAAAACATGGCCATTAATTAGAAATATTTATAAGAATAAATCATTAAAACATTTAATACGATATTTAGTTAAAGAGTTTTTAACAAAAAGAGGGATGCTTCAATACAAATAATTGAAGAATAAATTTTACTCAGAACATTATAATATCGTGAGAATAAAGGGATTCATGATATAATATTTCAAAGGACAATATATATATCATATAAAACTGAATTGGTACATAACAACAATGAAGTCTCAATAGAAATGTAAATTGAGATAAAATCCCTTATAAAGATGGTATCCTTAAATTAAGGATAAATCAATCTCATAATTATGTGTGACAAATATAAATACACCCAATATAAGTGGATATTAATTGTAAAACAATCAGAGATAATTCACACATATTCATAGGATGACAAAAATAAAAAAAGAGAATATCAACCCAAAGAATGGAAATTGGGTTAAGGAGTTCCCTTACCGATTTGGTAACTTACAAAACATATGCCCCATGAAAGAAGGATCATCCAATTAATATATAAATACTCATAAATGAGAGTATATTACACAAAGATTACAATCATGGGAATAAAATATGCCACACAAAAGGAAATAGTTTCCAATATAGCATGAATCTCACGGGAATAGAAAGTGAGATGAAAACCCCTTACTTCATTGTATTCAAATTGAATCGTATGACTAAAAGTTAATAACCACAAAATGAATCACAAGATACCATGAATATACAGATAATCATGGTAATATATATCAATGGAAGTACACATTACACCACATGAAATAAATAAGTGGAGAACAATGGAAATCTAACGGAATTAAAAGTGAGATAAGAAAATCCCTTACAAAAATTCGGCAGCCTAACGGCGCCACATAAAGATTCTTAAAATGAATTAATGAGAGTAAGAGGGGGTATATCATCATATGAAAATACAAATTACAGTATGGTGAATATAAAATAAAATCCTCCAACATAAGAACATTGATCATAAATGAAATCACATAAAAGAGAGTACTTGAAAAGAAAGAGAGAGGTCGGATCCCTTACCTCGTGTCCGACTTGACTCGATCGTTCTTTAATTTCCTGAATAATAAACTAAAGTTAATTTATAATTTCTTAAAAACCTTTTTAAAGTTTATTATTCCTTTTATATCACTTATTACCATGTTATAAATATTTTGTAATCATTTAAGTTAATAACGTTCATTTTGTCGATATTTGGTACTTGAGTCAAAATGAACACCTTATATTTACAAGTTGTCCATGTGGTCAATATTTCATTATATCCAGAATGATATTCAGGATTTTGATATCATATATATTATATATTTAGATTATATACTTGTTTTATAAATGTACATAACATTTAGAGGTAAGAAATGAAACGCACCGTTCATGGAGACGGTAAGTCGTACGTACGCATGAACCCTAATTTCATTTCTAGTTATTATTTTAATGGAATTAAAACATAATGATACATAGGTATATTATAATTCCTGTATAATATAATGTATAATATCATTAAATCCATCCTTTATACATCCCACAAAAGGCATTAACGAGTCACATCACTTTGAGGGGGCGGTAGTCCGCACTTCCTCAAATGAGATTATCGTATTTACCCACTATGGAAACCATAAAGGATTGATATAAAAGGGAAGTACATAAGAATAAATAAATCATAAAAATAATATATATCATATATAAATACACTTCCATCATAATGGCCACCATGATAGGAGGCAAGATGTAATTGAACAATCATTGTTTTGTGAGGTGTTAGTTTTCCATCCACAGAAACATTATGTTCTTCATCCATTATATAGAGGTGTGTGTAAGTGTAGTTATAATCCTTATTATATAAAAATCCTAGTATATTGATTATACTGGTGTTGTTACAAAACAAAGAAATAAAAAGAGTTTAGGGTTTGGAGAAGTAAAATAAAAGAATACAATTTAAGAGAAACTGTTACCTTTAATTTGGTGAACTCCCTTTGGTTTGATCCAAAGGACTTGTTGAAGTGATTTCTGCCTAAGGTAAGGTTTTTAAAAGTAGTAGAGGGATGTAGGGATCCTAATTGGTCAGATTTTGGTCGATCCAAATGGCTTGAGAGGTGTTAGAAATTTCATATAAGTGGTCTCCTTTTATAAGGGAGAGGAGGGGCTCTTTAGGAAAGAGTGAAAATATTATTTTATAATATAAAGATATTCGGTTTATAATGGTCCCAAAAATCATTGTGGTCAAAGATAAGATGACTCATAATCGATATAAAATCATCAAATCAGAATTGGACATGTTTTGGATAATATATTAATCATTTTAATCTTATTTATTTAAAGCATTTAATAATTAGGTAAATACTGCATCATGATTGTGTCATAAATAATATAATTTATATGATATCTAAAAATTATAAAACAAATACCATGATGTAGGAAATACCTTTATCTTTCCAATGAATATTTATAGTCGAAAATATAATTTATATTACCCCTTCTAAAAATTAATGTACTAAAAGATATTTTCTTTTGTCATTTTTGCCTTTACTTTAAGTTAATTAATCTAAATTGTCATTATCACTCCCAAGTGGCTGAAAGGGGTCCCAAAATCGACCCAAAGATTCCCACGGTTGGACATGACTCATCCAATAAGGTTAGGACAAGTGTTAAGGAAATTTGTAATTATTATAATATTCTTTTAACCTTGAATTACCCTATTTACCTTTAACCGCGGAAAATAAAAGTCAAAAGTTACTATTCACCAAAAATTATTTTCATCTTAATGAACCAAATTTTACTTCTGGATAACAACCATATGTGTCAAAATTTTGAAATTAAATTCACAGAAGTGGTAAAATTTCATTTAAATGAAAAAGTCTATTTTTTAACTACCACTAAGTCGTGTCACTATTCATCAAAAATTGAAGTTTTTCAGAAAAATACCAAAAATTCAGCCTAAGATATATTTGATATTCTGAATTCAAAAATGATGTCTATTTTTACAATTTCAAAACATAGAGGTGGCATTAATTAATTTAAAAATTAATTTCCGTTGTTAAAACAAATAGCGTGTTTTTAAGAAACAATAACTATCAAAAGATTGATACTTGTTTATGTGAAAATTCAAAGTAAAATTAATTACAATGACCAACATTGGATTAAATAGAAAAGATATATTTTAATTTCACTTTAAAACCAATTAAAAAGATAATCTAACCATATAAATAAATTATATTAAAAAGTACTTTTGATTTAAAATACAATATTTTTCACTATTCATTAAAAAAATGAACTTTATCGGAAAAGTTCCAAAAATTTTCACAAAGTAAATTTTGATGTCCCCATTATAAATAAGGATTTTATTTGGTCATATATAATATATTAAAGTGACCAAAACTATATTTAAAAAGGATTCTCCATTAAAAGGCGGTAAATCGGCCTTTTAATGTAAATTATGCTTAAAATTATATTTATTCACATTTTAAGCGTATAACTTTTATTGGATAAATGTAAATACATTTAACAAACATGTATAATAATATTTTATTTAGTTTTGTTCATTCTTACCAATGAAATGGCTAGGAGTTGACTACCATTTAAAATAATAATATTATATTGTTAGTGTGCAACGTAAGATTCCAAAGAAACCCGTTGTTGTGTATCAGGTACACTATCGAACATAACAAACCCTTTAAGATAAAATTAATATTTAATTCACAAATATAAATAAATATGAAAATATCTTATTCTTCATTTACTTGGGATGTTACATTTAACAAAGTAAAATGTTTAGTGTAAATAAAAACAAATAATACATGATATTTATAAAGTGGTTCAGATCACCAAGATCCATGTCCACTCATTTATATCCCTTGCTTGGTAAAGATATTTGTATTTAATATTTCCACACTTTTATGGGGACTGATAACTTGATTATATTAAAACCTACCTTATTCAAAAATTGTATTATAACCCTTAACATTTGACATAGTCACAAAATACCATCATTTTTTCTAGGAGGAATAACCTAACCTTCCTATTTGATGGGAGTAATATCCCATTATGATATCTTTTGGATTTGAAAATCATAAAACAAAAACTTGAGGAAAAAAGTGGGTAGAAAGAAATAAAACAATGAAATAAAAATTTAGATCATTAATAGAGTAGAAGATGTAGGATTTTAATGTTGATCAGGTGAATCGATCACTTCTATAGTGGATGATGAAAATAATTAAGCCCTTTGTGATCAAGGTAACAGAATGTTAGTCATAATCCAGATGCAGTACCTCACAATGCTCATATGAGGGTTTTATTTTTCTATATCTTTCAATATTTCAAATGATTTTTCACATTATTAATTGAATTAAATTTCGTCACATTTTTTGGTTTACATAATAAAGGAATGTTTCTTAGAATTTACCCCAGAAAACATAAAACTACTCATTATCTAATCAAATAAAGACACATTAGAAAAATAATAAACACTTAAAATAATAATAATACCTAAAATTTTAATTGATTCATTAAGTCTTCATGCAATTTTAATTCTTCATGAAATAAAATTGCAACACACATAAAAATTTTCATTTAGAAAAAAAATTATTCAAATGAATAAAACATTTAAAAAAATAAATACTTTCAATAATTTTATATTTCGAAAGATAAATAAAAATTATTTGAAAAAAATATTAAACTTATTCTTTTCAAAACTTTTTTGTAATATCTAGCATGTAACATGAAGGACAATGTATATAAGTATTTTACAAACAAAAATAATAGTTAACTTTTTTTAAGCTTATAGTCAACCTCCTAAACAAAGTAACCTAGATATATAATATTTTTTAAAAATATAATTTTCAAAAAATAAGGAAATGAAATAGTTGAATTTTAAATTTACTAACCACGTTATAGTGTGTATTCATGACTCTTACAATGCACTATTATTATACCAATAGTGCACATATGCGTGGAATCAACAAATTCATATTTATTAGGTATCTCAAGTTGTGTGGTGGCCAGATGCTTTATAGTAATTATACTTACTGAATCATGATAAGAACAAACTAAATTCACATACAAGTAGATGTATGTAATAAAGTCACATTAATAGTAATCACACTTATCATTTTATTGTAATTAGAAATTGTGCATGTTAAGGAATCATGCTAACCACATGGTGGGTATACTTACCGTGTCATGGTATGTTAGAGTGAAATATGTCAACAAAGTGGACTATTGATACAGATGTGAAGATATGATACAATTACCTCAATAGAATTTAAAACCATGAGCTCTTCCTTAGAATCGAATGGTTCAATGACCATGTATAACATTTATTTCCTTTTTTCCAAGAATATTTCTTAAAAAACATTAGGAATGAAAGTTGAGTCAACTTCTTCTTCACAAAGACTTGATCAGGAAAAAGTAAAGAGATCAGTATTAATCCTAGATGATTTTGGCTTGAAAAGTGGAGATGGTTGGTTCTTCTACTTATTGATGATGTTTCAGAAGAATGATTAGTCATATTATATCTCAATGAAGATTTAGAATGAATATGATAATTGTAGGCTCAATCGAATGACCAAAATGAATCATATTGAATGGTTGAGGTTTTATCCATATAATTTAAAAATGGATGAAAATTCTTATACATTCTTGTATCCCACATCAGTTCTCCACATGTGCAACCCTCTAGTATATCATTCCCCCCTTACTACCACTTCATGTTGGCTATAGGGGGTTCAACAGCAGTTACATTGCACTTTATGTCACCATAGGCCATGCAACACCTGTACTAGCCCAGTAGCACTTCGGCGATCCTACAATTTTCCTACACCTATAATAATATTATGAATCCACTATATTATTGCCTAAACACATCCCACTTTATCTTATTCTGTTTTTTATGCACCTTGGGTCAGACATCCCATGATGTTCAACTGCGGGTCACCAAAGAGTGGTTAATGGGATGGCCCTGGGGACATCTGTGGTTAGACCAATTATTTAGTAAGGATCCCCTATATAAATTAAATAGTAATTCCAAAATAAAATTAATAAAAAGAATTCCTTTTTAACTTCAAATAAATAAATCTAAATAAAATATAATTATACATAATATCAATTAAAACATTAAACTAAGGGGATTTAAATTTATCTAAATAATTAAAAATAATAAAAATAGTCCAAAAAATAATAAAAAATTAAAACTAAGAAAAAAAAGAGAAATCCAAAATTATCATATTCAAACAATGCATGGGCATAATATAAAAGAACATATGGAAAAGATCAAGTATATGTGTCATTGAAAGCTCTAGCCTACGGGATCTAGGAATCAATGACTAACTCGAAAAATCGTGGCCAGCCTATGTAATCTTAAACAAGTATAATTACATGGGGACTCTTGTGGACTCACTGGATGTGACACCTAGCTAGCTTAGGCATGAGGCTTGGGAAACACTTATCTTTAAACCAACACACCAAAGTCTCCCATAGGGACCCATAACCACAACAATAAAATATAGAAAACCCCATGATCAAGAAATATGGCATAAAATAAAATATACATTGAAAATATCTATGAATTATCATTTCAAAACATGAGTTTCTTGAAAAATATTTCCCAAAACTTTGTACACATAAAACTGATTTTAAAAATGAAAACAAAAATAAATCAAAATTTTTTCATTACATGCCATTACCAACAATTAAAAATGTATAACATCCCTCAAAAATAAATCCATAAAAAATATATCATTAAATCCAAAGAAAAAATCAATAAAAATGGTATGTTAAAAGAAATATTTAGATATATTGAGGTACATACCTCATAAGTAATGAAAACTCATCAACTTTCCTAAATAGTATATGAATTAGAATAAAGGGATCCTCACTAATCTAATAACCAATAATTTTCATTAAAAACTACACTCGACCCCTATTTTTATCCCTCTATGGCTTTCAAGGTTAGATAAACAATAGGGTAAGGGAATTACATGGGGGGATAGAATGGAATAAGGTGAAAATAATGAAAAACTGAGGCCTACCTTGAATAAATCAACAAATTCTGAGGGGTTGATCACTCAAAAAAAGAGAGGTGGATAATCCCATGGATAGAGGTGGGTTGGTAGAGTAATGGGGAGGAAATGAGGGAGGAGGGAGACTACAAATCTAGATTATTATATGACTAAAATACCATTTTAATCAAAATAGGGAAGGCTATATGGTTTACAAAAATATATATTGACCATGTGTGTCACCACTATGAACCCCCTACCACCCATGCATTGATTTCTAGAATCTCTCAGATGATTTATCTAATCATGTGGTTACCTTGTAAAAAATTTGGAAACCCTCACCCCTATTTTCATGATTTGGAATACAGTTACTTAAAACGGTGTGACAACTGTGCACATTGGTAGGTTTTCCTCGAAATTCATGTTTTGACCCAGTACCCCCTAAAACTCCAAAAACAATTTTTAAGGAAAAGAAAACTCTAATAAAATACATAATTTTGATATAGAGGCTTTCATAATTCTTTCCATCCTAACACTTTCTTCCCCTATAAATTCCTCAAGGCTTGACATCCATGAAAAATGCGACCAAAAATCTCTCACCAAAGGCACCAACTCTAAAGTCTCATATTTATTCTAGATATTTATCCACATAATATGAAGTAAATGTATTGATTTACCTAAAAAAATCTTAACTTAATTATCCAAAATATCAACATGTTACTCAACCACTAAGTCATCAGGATCTAAGTCCAATCTGTTCCACTATACCATGTTATATTTGTCTGGATGGAACTCTTTTAGATGGGGAAGATGAAATAAATAATTAATTAAGGTAATTTGGAATGTCAAGTAAAACTAATATTCAACCATTCTAAGGCACTGAATGATCTCTAAAGGCCCAACATAATATGGTGGCCACTTTCCCTACCTCCCTAAATGATTCTTTCCTAGCTAAAGTGATACATTAAGAAACATATTATCAACTAAATCTAAATCTAATGGAAAAAATTATGGTAAGAATAATTATTTTCATGAATTTGTGTCATATCCAAACATTTTGGAATTATTGTAACCTTGCTTGATGTTTTCTAGAATAGACTTGTTATAGAAATGAATAGTCTACCAGCATAGACCAACATAGAGGGTACTAACATGACCATCCATACAAGGTTTCATAGGGGGTTATCTTTACTAAATCTTGATAACTATTACTATATGGAAGTTTATCTAATTATAAGTGTTTCTCCCATGATCCACCAAATTCAAGGATGAAGGATCTCAATTTTTCCTCAAGAATCGAAATAGATCACTCCATATGACCACTAGTCTATGTGTGGTATGTCATTCTCAATTTCAATTGGGAGCCTCAAACCTCATATATACCATTCCAAATATAGGACATTAATCATTGGTCATTTTTAAAAAACCATCTTTGAAGGCACACCAAACGCTAAAAAAATTATTTGATTTAAAGAAACCAAAACTCCTTGAGTTTCATTAACTACATGATGTAAATAAAATGTGAAAATTTTGTTAAATAATAATTTATTTCCAATATAAAATCCTTCTAACTAAAATAATAAGTAAATCTGATGAAGAAATAGATTGATATCTCACTCCGTTTTCGCATCCAGATTGGGAGAGGCGACCACATCCAGGTCAACATCTGGTTCTCATCTATGACTCTCTAACAAGTGAAGAATCAAGATAAAAATCAATAAAGGATCATTTCATCTCAAAAAACAAATTTAAATGTTTTAGATAATAAAACATCTTTTTAGATCTTGGGTGAAAGTCCCAACTAGATTGATGACCACTACACATCACCTTGTGCATCACAGCGACAGGGATTATCAACTGCTTCTCAAAAGAGATAAATTCATCTAGAGACTAAGATAAATAATTAGAGGTCTCAAAGTTATTTTTTATTCCTCTAATCCACAATAATTCAGGTTCTACTTTTAGTTCATGTTTAATCCAGTTATCAAGAGAGAAGGAAACCTATTAACTATTAAAAAACACTTGTTTATCCTCCTCTTCCACCTCTGAATGAATATCAGTGAATGAGAACATCAGACCTCATTCTTCCTAAGTCTATTTCATTTCCCATTCCATTATATTCCTACTAAGTGAGATTTATTTAATGAAACAATCTTCTAAAAATTAAATTTGTTTCTAAAATAATAAATTCATTATTAATTGTTTCATTTATAGAAAACTCATACACTATTTTTCATTTTAAATTTTTGGTTATTGTAAAATATATTTCTAATTTATTCATCAGACATAAAAGACTATTCAATATCATAACCATTACTTATAAAGATGTTCTACAATGATAATTAAGATTACAATACATTAAGGATTATAATAAAAACAAATTGAAGTAGAATGAACAAGTTATGGCCTCAAACACTAGGATCATAACCTTTGAATCCAATTTATCGAAGTTTATATGGGAGATTAAATTATTGGGGTTTCTCCTTAACAAGCCCTATAAAATTTTTAATAACTAAAATAAAAGTTAATATTTTTATGATAGAAGATCAGGCTTACAGGTATCACTACTCAAATCATGTTTGTTGAACCACCCCAAGAAAGTACTACCGTTGGACACCCTACTATTATGGCATACGCTAGAGAAATAAGGGATTGTGTATCTAGACCCAAGTAGTATGTATTATTATATATTATTTTTAAAATAATTAATATATTTATCCATTTTCATTATGAATTTTTATCTAAATTTCTATATCAAGGGTTTAATAAAAATTATATTTTCTTATAAGGAAACCAAAATTGATTTTTCTTAGAAATATATAGTTTTGATTAAAAACTATTTTAAATAAATTAAAAAAATTAAATAAATTTTAAATTCATGAAATATTATTTAAAAAAATATTTACTTAAATATAAATGATAATAAAATTTAATTAAGCCCAATATAGTTTTTATAAGGTTTAGATAGTTGTTAGTGTGGTAAAACTAGTATTTTCTAGTAAATAAGTATTTTTATTTAAAATTGTAAATTTTAATATTTATAAAATAATTTTGTTAAAATATATATTATATTTAAAATCCACACATGAAAATTTTGAATTATCATATTTTCAAAAATTTTATAGAAAAATGAAGTTTCTGGTAAAAATTTAATACGGTATGTACTAAAACATCATAATCTCCCAAATTTTATGTAATAAATAATATAAAAAGAATACATGGTGAAAAATAGGTATGCCTTTAATTTAATTTATTTTTTATGTCATTTTATTATTTACCCAAAACAAATCCTCCAAAACATACATTTTATTTTGTGGTTTTAAAAATAATTCTTTATAAAAATGAATCACTTCAACCTCATAAATGTTATTATTCTAATGAGTCTAGTTCTTAACAAAATAAAATTTTAAAAAAAAATACTCTTTCGATTAAACCATGGGAAAACCATGATAATGTTTGTGGTTTTTATAATTTTTTCACTTAGAGTCCAAAACCTATGTTTATATATTAATAATTAATTCCAATCCCTTTTTCTATAAATAAACATCCAACCTACCATTTATCTTTAATTAAACCTCATTTATCATGATTTTAATCTCCTTATCCCCCCTTGAATCCCTCCAAAGGTATTTCCAAGAACTTAATAATCTCTTCCTAGGATTTAAGAAGCAACATCTTAAGTAAGAAATTCTCTTTCTCCTTCACATTATTCAAGTACATTCTTTGTATTAAGAATTTTATTACATATTCAACATGTTGAAATATTTTTTTAAACATCCCTTTACTATCTAAATTATCCATAATTAATTTCATATCACATTTCACTCTCATTAATCCATTTCATGAATCATTATGTACAATTATTTTACTCATGAAATTATCCCAAGATTTTCCTTAGAAAACATTTAAATTGAATATACCATTTCCTATTTCCACTCAACATTATTCATCTTGATATAACTATCCATAATTTATTATTGACATAAATATATTTAACCCACACTAATTAATTGTGGGATTAAATTTCATGAAATAATTTCTTATGTTGTATGATAAATGTGGCACACAAATGAATGTTCATTATATGAATTTGACTGGTTGGATCACAATTTCCTATCCCTTAAATGAATTGGGAAATTTTTTTATATAATTATATACCATGTATAGTGTAAGAGTGGTGATCTGATGCACACTATGTTATGATGACATGGTGGTTATCTATGACTTATGCTTATGATGTCATGAAATATGTTTTTCCCACATTTTTGTGATTACTTAATGTCATAATCTTATGTCATACATCTATGTTCATTATTAGGATTCATAAATTCATATGAAATCATATTATTCCTCCTAAAACACATGTTATTATTTATATAATTAAATGATTTGATTAATCCCATACTAGGTTTTTTTATGTCACCCTTTTCTTATATACATCCCTAGGTTTTCTCATGCATTATTAGAAGATAAATGGCATTTTAAGGGTATATTATAGAGTTTTTAAATAATATATTTTTTACCCAATTTCATGTTATTGTTATATTTATCTAATTTCCTAAATAAACTAGGCCTATTTATCTTTTTGGATTTTGTTTTGTGTATATTAAATTAATAGATCATTAAATAAAGTTGTAAAATATATGGGTTTCCATAGTTGTTATCGAAGAACGATCTAGTTATTTTTGGGCGTTTGGTTATAAATCATTATTGAAAACCATAGGGATAAGAATAAAATTAATAAAACATCCCTATATTTTTTAATTATATATTGGGTGGTTTCAAAGAAACAAAATCCATGTTTGGATACTAAAAGTGGATGTGGATATGAAACAAATGTATATAGGGGTAATAAAACTGAAATGGATCAATGGTTATTAACATGACCTATATATGGTGCATGATAAAGAGGACCTACTATATTCCACTTTTAGTGCCCCCAAGGATATTATTGGGTTAATTAACAAGATCTTAATAAACCACTATGAGACGAATAAAAATGACTATGAAATTTAATGTTATGAAATATAGCATGGATAACATAGGTAGAAGCCACGATATTCATAGGTAAAATAATATATGTCATCTATAAGTTATCTCTTCATTATTTATAATTTCCCTTTTATGTGTTTGAAAAATATCATACCTATTTTTTATTTGTTTTATTCAATGGCTTGAAATAGTAAGAATAATATCAGTAACCAGTGTAATGGATAATGTGATGACTCCCAAAATGATATGTGCAACCTGGTGGGAGTGGGAGTTAATAAATTCATTATATTACTAACTCAATTAACTCATGTTTTGAATAAGAACATGAATCGGTCTAAATTGCCACATTCCCTTAATAAAGAGAAAGATTAAATTGAATCCTTTTTTGAAAAAAGTCTTTGAATTTCAATGGATCTTTTTATTCCTTAATCACAAAACAATGGATAAACAACATCGAAAATATATTCTCAATCCTTCATTTCTCTCAGTAATATAAGGCCATACTATTTATTTGTCTCATTGTGGGATAATCTTATCAATGGTGAAAGTTGATCAAGAATAGTAATCCCAATGAATAAATTGAAGTGATGCAGTGGAAGGAATTACATAGATTGTTTTTCAATAAATAATTTCTTTGGACTCTAAGACTTAATATTGAGAGGGAGTTCCTCAGACTTAGTAAAAATGAGTAAAACTTCATTAAGGTGCAAGAGGAAAACTTCATAAATAATTCACTATATGCCTATGAAATTATCATTGAACTTGAAAGTAATAATGGCCACTTATTAGGTGGGATGAATTTATATATATAAATGATATGGTGATTAAATAATTTTATAGCTATGAGAAAATTGTCTAATATTCCCACAAATTGATAATAGAATTGTAAAATCTCAATGGTCTCATGGTACTAGATACAGTAATTGGAGAATAGATTTTAATTTTCATGGATTTATGTAGAAATATCATAGTGGAAGTAATGTCCAACATCCCACTAGTCAAAATTGTGGGAGAAATTATCCTAGAAATTTCATGAAGGGGACAAGGAATTGTTTTATGTGTTTTAAGGAGGGGTACCAAGCTAGAAAATTATAATGGAATAAACTCATTTATGTGATAGATGAAAGTAAAGTTCTAGTTAACCCTTAGCCTATTGTATATTGTTTTAAATTTAATGAATAAGGACACTATACAATCCAATGCACTAATCCAAGTGTTGTTGATGATAATTAATGATAAAAACAACCAAGGAATAGAGGAAAAGAGTGAGAATATTCCATTATAGATTTTGAGGTGGATCATAACAACAATTTGGTCAAAAGTACTCTAGTTATTCATTCAAGGATAGATAATTATTTATTTGGTTCTGGTTCTATGAATTCCTTCATAACAGACATATTTAGAAAAACTATTCAAACCCCACCTCAAAACATAGAAGATGTGTTATCAATTAAAAAATAAAATGAGAAATTATTCTATCCAAATTATATAACATATACCATATCAAATTTTTTGGGATGAATTTCCTAGAGAACTATTTGACACCTCCTTTTGTAGAATTTGATGCTATCATGGTTATGTATTGGATTTCATTGTATAAATCCAATATAAATTACTAGGAGAAGGAAATAACCCTATATATTTTGAATCACCTTCCGATTCTAATCAAGAGTAAGATGGATGATGTATATAATTTGGATTAATCATCTAAATAATGGTTAGTATTTCCTTATGGGAATGATTATTTAGAAAAAATGATTTATAATATAGAAAATATCATTCTTCTTGATAATACCATTATAATATAAAACATTGATGTGTTTCTTGAAGAATTACTTAGTATTTATCTGACCTGAGAGGTTGAGTTCTCAATAAAACTTATACCTATAGATTTTCTAACATCCTACACTCTATATAGAATAACCATTTTTGAACATAATGAGATAAAGAAGAAACTACAATAGAATATTGATAAACAATTTATACTCCCATGGGCATGATTGTGTATTGAACAAGTCCTTTTCATCAGGAATAAGGATGGAACAATGAGCCTCTAAATTAATTAGAATGATCTCAAAAAGACCATGATAAAGAAAAATTATCCTCTATCATTGATTTATGACTTATTGGATTAACTATGTCGATCCCAATACTAAAATAAGGTAGATATTTGGTTTGGATAATATCATGTAACATTGAAGAAGGTGAATATCACTAAGAACGATTTTCATACATATTAAGGGCATTAAGAATTAACAGTGATTCCATAAAGGCTCAATAATTCTCTATATATAGTAATGAAATTAATTAACAAAGTATTTATCAAATACATTGAGTAATTTTTTTACTCATTATATATGATATTATTATATACTCTAAAATCAAGGATGGATATGAAGTTAATTTATGTGATGCAATGAAGAACTTTTGAAAGGAATGTTTTCATGTGAAGTAAAGTAAATATGAGTTTTTAATGGAGAAAAAACATTCTTAATGAATCTTATCACCATCAAAGTGATATATGTGGATCCATTAAATATAAAGGAAATTTAATGCTGAACTATAATAATATCTCTGATAAAGATGGATAGATTTCTTAGATTACATGGGTACTATTATCAATTTGTGAGAAACTTATGATGATTTTCAGACCCACTAACCATGCTAACTCAAAAAGGGGAAATGTTTTTATAAATTAACGAATGTGGGGAGAAATTATAAGGGTAATATAAGCATCTAATCACTATAATTTTCCTCACAGTACCCACTAGTGGAGAAGTATTTGTGATCTAAATTGATGCATCTAAAAATGGATTGGGTTGTGTCCCATTTTAAAATGATCAAGTGATAGCCAATTCCTCTTTTCAATTAATGATCCATGAGAATAACTACCCAATGCATGGTTCATAATTTTATTTAGTGATCTTTCTATTGAAGATTTGGTGACATTATCTCTACATAGATAAGTTTCATGTATATGTGGATCACAAAATCCTCATGTATAAATTCACCCAAATAGATATCAATATGTTCCAATGAAGGTGGCTAGAGGTGATGAATTATTATGAAAGTTCATTACATTAAAATCATGGAAAGGTGAAATAATTTGATTATTATCTAATTATAAAGAATCTCATAACCTAATACATGAAGTGAATTGAAAGGGATCCAATCTTTTTTTCAATGAAAAAATGGACATGGGAATCATAAAAGGAATAGTATACTACCTTTCTATGATAACTTATTTACCATCTATTCATAAGAGGATCATGGGGTCTGAAAAATTTTATTAGGAGATATAGATAAACATAGAGAATATTATATAGTTTAACATTGATAAAGATAGAGTTATATGGTTCATAACCTATATATGTTTACCCTTAAAACCAAAACTAAAGAGAGAAATTCTAGATGATGTGCATAGCTCATCCTTAAATATTAATCTATGAAAAAGAATGATTTATAGAGAAAAAAAGAAAAACATCTAGTGGGATAACCTGAAGAGGGATATTGTATAATTTATTTCTCAATGCATGGTCTACCATTAAGTAATGGTGTTCAACAGAAGTCTAAGGGTATGATCCAGCCATTACCCATGCCAGTATGAAAATGGGAAAATATAACCATAGATTTCATCATAAGAATCCATAGGAAATCTAAAAGACATAATTATATTTGGTTTGTAGTTTATATCCTTACAAAGTTAGCTCATTTAATTTTTATCAAGGATGACTTCTCTTTTGATCCACATGCAAAGATATACAAAAGAGAAGTTGAAAGACCATATGGAGTACCACTCTCCATTGTAACTGTAACACCCTGAGATTTTTATGAAATATATTTTTATGTAATATTATTTATTTAATATATTTCGTTTCATTAGACACCATGTTAATATTGATGTAAACACAACAACGTCTTATCTTTTGTTTCCAGCAACATTTATTTTCTATAAAACAATATATTATTCTAATTATTTAAATAAGATAATTATAACCTTGCTGTTAAATTCGTAGTAATGTATAGTATTAACTAAACCATAATATATATATATATATATAGTAAAATGTTTTTAAATTCATCCAACATATGTTATACACATAATATAAGAATATATCCCATTTTAAGCATAAAAAACTATATTTTTCTTGATGCAGTTTTTTTACCTTTTAATGGTGAATTTGTTTAAGAAATAAAATTTTAAACATATATAAATTCTATTTATAAAAATAAATTATGTTTCATAAACTGGAATGTAAAAATTATCTTATGGTTAATCATCATTTTTTTTAAAAGTTTCTTATTTTGATAAATGATGAAAATACACATTTTTATTGACAAATTAAATTTATTTTAAAATCATTACAGTTTCAAATTATGTTTTTAATTATTTTAAAATTTAAATAATTTAATTAATATTTATAATAACATAAAAATTAATTTTTAAAAGTATTTTATACATGAATTTTTTATAAAAACATTTTCTTTTTTAAAAGGGCATTTTTTTGAGAAACTGCTTTTCATGGTATTTTACCTTTTTTTCTTTTAAATTATAATTATAAAACTTCTATATTTATAATTTCTAAAAAATTATGCCAAATTTATATTCATGTCTTCCAAAATTAGTTAACATGTACTTTTTATTTTTTTCGAAGAGGAATACGAACCATTGTATATTTTTTTACCATGGTAAACGGTAAATTGTATAATTTGGGTTAAAAATTAAATGATAAAGACTATAAAATGAATCCAATACATGAGAAAATGTAAATTGTTGAATATAATTCCATACATAACACATGAGGATCTAAATTAAGTTGTTTAAAAGACAATTTTCTAGGAAAATGACTTATATGATATTTAAATCAAAGAAAAACACAAAATGTTGCTTTCTTTATCATTAATATATCTTATGTGTCCACATAGGGAATAAGTTATGTTATGAGTGAGAATAAAGTATTATATAAACAATAGTTTATTTATTTTTATGATATTAATTTATTATTTAATTTTATATGTGAAATAATTATCTATAAATTTTATTCAACATTGTTGCAGTTCTTGTGAATGAAGATGAAAAATCAATAAAATGATTTTATTAAAATGATAAGAACCATTAAAAGATAGAAAAACTACACTAAATATTATTTTCTTAGTATATAATTACCATAATCATCCAAGGGTCTATTTTATAACCATTTGGAGCGATATGGAAAATGTTATGAAATTTATAATATTTTATTTAATGTAAAGTCAATGTTTTTAGATTCATGTTTTGAATAAATATAACATTTCAAATATAGGGTTTTTGAGAATATATATTTGACTATAAATCTATTTTATAAATATAAATGATTCATATTTGTCATAATAATTTATTTATACATTTTATTTAATAAATAAGTACCTTAAATATTTATGCAATTATGATATTGTAATTATTCAAATAATGGAAAAATAAAACAAATGATCTTTAAAAAATTAAAATAAATATAATTTAAATTTATTAATTTTATAAAGGATATTTATAGATAAATATGACATATTTAGGTTGGGTTATGATTTAGTTTGTAGATATCTTGTTTTATTTATTTTCTTAAAGTTAATGTAATGAATAGTTTCTAAATTGAAACTAATGATATTTAATAAAAATGATATTTTATTAAATTATTTAAAATTTATAAAAATATTAAATAATACAAGGTGATTAGGATAAGATATAAAATTTCATAAATTAATAATTTATTGAATATTGACACAATATATGATAAACATACAATGTTATAGTTATAGAATTTGTTATTATAGTTAAAAGTTAAATGTATTAACAAATGGTTAATCAGAATGATAAGGTTTAAAATAATTCAAAAACGTGACCAAAATATATTTACTGATGAGATTATGACTTTATATCATCTTATATTGAAATAAATGTCCTTTTTTAATTATTTGGATTCAAATTGAAGTTATTATAAATTATGTTTTGGAAAATCAAATGTGCCCTTCCCCTCAATTATTAAAGGACACTTCCTCCCACACTTGATCACATCATATTGATCCTTAAAGCTTGAAAATACCCATAAAATTTCTCTTATAAAAATACCTATTAATATTATATAGTTTATGGTTTCCCCCAAAGTTCATCCCAAGAGTCCTTTATAGGATATTTAAAGAATATGTTTTGAAGAAGAGGTAATCGCTCTAACCGGTTGCTCTCTTTTTCTAATCTTCATTACCAACTCCAAATATAATGTATATATCATAAAATAATAACATTGTAAAATTAAATATTATTAAATATTATTATTATTGTGAAAAAATCAATATAAATCCCCTTTCCAATTTAATAAGAAATGAATGTATTGCTCGTGCGTACCTATGACTTACCGTCTCCATGTAGCGATAAAATTCAATTTCCATCACCATATTTTATAAGTGGTAATTATGATGGATTTATTGTTTATGTATTATATTTATGGAATAATTTTAATTCTTTAATAAGAATGTAAGATATAACTTTTTACCATCATATCTTTTGGGAAATCATAACATCGCTCATGCGTATGTATAGCTTACCATATCCACAGTGTGATGAGATTCCTTTTCATCTATATTTCACATAGATGGTAATAAGAATGGATTTTATGAATATTTATGATATATGTAAAATAAAAATTATTATATAATGAAAATATATCATATACTTTTCTTTCTTTTTAAATTATATGAAAATGAAAACAGCATTCACGTATACATACAACCTACTGTCTCAATGAACAATGTATTTTATTTTATATATCTAACTTTTATGAATCACCATTAATATATATATATATATATATAATATTTGATATTTATATCATGTATATTATTCAATATATTATTAAATCATGATCTATGTAATATTACCAAACACAACCAGTCAAAACATGAACAAAAAACATAGAAATTATTACCAAAAACATAGCACATGAGCCTCAGCCCAGTTGGTGAGGACTCTTAAGTGCTTCCAAGTGACTCGATATCAAATCCAGGAGGAGGCACAACTTCTAGGGTCCTATATTAGTACTTTATCAGGTATAGTAGATGGACTTTAGCAGGAACTGTTTGGCATTGTAGCAGCCGGGAATTTTCTCCTGGTTTGGCCTTCGGGCCACTGATTTGGTCCCCGAGTCCTTTAAGGCCTTCGAGCGACCCTCTCGATTGGGCCAGTAAGGCCTTTGGGACACCTCAATGCCTTTGGGAAACCTTAATTGTAGATTCAAACCAAACAACCTACAAGGAACAAGCTCTATAGGAGCATGAGTAAGGAGATTTTACCACAGCAAAAGCTACACAGATTACAAGAATTAGAGGGTATGGCACCTTCCATTGGGAAAGCCTGTGCATGCATGGAATATCCTATATGAACATCAATGTGAAGGTGGAGAGCTGATTTAATGATGAAGATGCTATGAGGAGTAGTTCCAAGTAGTTAGTCTGGGTTGTGTGTAATGTTTGAAGCCTACGGGCAATGAATTCCTCTAAGTCCTATAGGCCATGTAATACTTATGCCTACAGGCACTGTAAGGGTTCCACCTCACCCCATTAAAGGTGGATTATCAAAAATCAATAAAAAATGAAGGCCTTTGGGGCATTGGAAGGATTACCAGAAACATAACATTAACATGGAATTGATAATTAGTGAGTAATATAAAGTAACAATTAAATAATATATGATATTATATATATGAATATGGTTATATGGTTGATTTATAATAAATATATATTTATTATATTGTAGGTTTGAACATATTTGAATGAAGTGAAAACTTAAGGTATGGGATTTTTCTCTCACATTTAATTATGTGGGACACATGACCTAAACAATACTAATTTTCTTTTTGTGATGTGTGTACTATCCATGAATTTCGTTTATGTGTCTTGTCAATAATATTATAGTATTTCCATATCCAAATAATATTATTTATTTCATGGCGCATCTGATTCTACTAATTATATTGTGATGTGTGTTTATTTCACAATATTACCAACATTCGGGATTATTTTGTTTTAAGTCTCTGATAAAAAATATTTATCTTGAATTTCCATTTTTCATAAAATTGTTTTCAAATATATTTTTACTATTATCCTATTATTATTTTTAAAGTTATTTTTAATCATGTTTACATTTTTATGAAACATTTTGAATGAATATTTTCTATCATTTCCTAAACAAGTATATTTAGTACTTTTTTGACAAAAATATATATAATGAATCATTTTTTACTTTTACAACATGAATTCAATTTTCCTCCATCATGAAACCACAATTATTTAAAACTGAACTTACAATAACATGAGTATATTTTCATAAAATGAAATATCTTTTAAGATTTCATGGACCCGTACCAAAATAAATCATTTTCAAAGTTGAAAGGACAATTTCCTCAAGGATCTTTTTCATGTGATCTATCAAAATTAATTTCTATTTACAATAAAATTATTTAATGTTACTTAATATTTATTTGGTATATTTCTCAAGGATATTATCCCCATTATTTATATTTTGAATTTTTTTGATAGTGGAATTATATGAATAAAACCCATTTCATTTACATGGGTTATGTTTTGGATAAAAAATGAATATGAAACACATTTCATTTGATGGGTTATGATTTAATGATTGATTTATTTTATTGTGGCACACATATGTATTGTTTTTTTATTTTAAGGGTGGGATGTATATATAAATCCAACTTATTGGGTGATGATTTTTATATCTTGAGAAAATGATGGGAAACAAGTCTATGGGCTTGATCAAATATGGGAAAAGGGGGAATATGATCCCTTATAAATAAAGGATTGTTAATTAGGATGGTGTGGGGTCCCTCCCAGTCAGTGAAACCCCCATGAAGTGCCCTGATAAGTTAGGGATATGTTACTTGACATGTAAGGAATGATATTAAAGGTTTCTAGGTATTCCACAATTCCATGTATTATTTATATTTCATTGATTCATGGTTTATCCACTTAGATCCCTTATTATTAATGTCATATGAGTTAAAAATCATTAATTACATAATTCAAGATTATGATATTTGATGTGATGGTTTCTCTTGTAAAATTTTATACTATATTTTCATACTCTTTTTCTCATTATGTGCTTATATATCTTCCATGTTAACCATTACTTACCATCTGAGCTCACCATTTTTTAATATTTTATTCCACCATATTATAAGGGAAGTTTTTATGTAAAAGTACTAAAGAGGGAAGATCTTTATAGGAGATGTTGAACATCCTTAACGATATTAGAAGAATGTGACCCATGTTTCCAAAGGCATTAATCTATGACGGTCCTCAGGAATATATACCATAATTTAATGAATATTAATCTAAAAAATATATAATATCCATGGATGTTAATTATGGGTCGTTATAGTTCGTATCAATGGAATGGTTTATTAAACCATTGGAAACTAGGATGATAAAACTTTAGTGAGATCTACAGAGATATTTCTATGGATAATTCTAAGAATGTATCTAAGGATAAATCTAAGTATATTTTAAAATCCTAGAGTTTTCATGATAATCATGAATAGCCTATCATTATACCTAATGTTTCATATATTGAAATATTATAATTAATTTACCTTTTTTATTTGGTTCTGAAAATATGATTAGTGCTTCTCACACTATGATTTCTTGTTTTAGATAGTGGATAGAACTTAATGTTATCGGGTTAATAATGAATTTGATGGGAAATGCATTGAGTTTCCCCCTGAGTAACAAATTGTTTTGGGGGAAGGAATGAAAAATTTTGTTTATATTATCAAACAACTTTCTCTAGCTATGAATCATTCTATATTTCCAAAATGATAATATGATGGAAAAAATTCTATTTTTCCTTCATAAGGAGGTGTCATTATTTTAGTTGGTTTTTTGATTTAGTAGTGGTTTATCATTAGATCAGTACCATTGAAAATTATTTTTAGTTATCCAATGTTAATTACATGACAATGTCATTTTGGCTATCTATAATTTGAAAGCTGAAGAAGGTCATTGGTCAAGTATTATCAAGAATTTGAGGTAATAGGATGAAATTGACTCTATGGAATAGGATGAGTTTAAATAATTATTTATCAATAAGTAATTTCCTCGTATTCTTCACACAAAAATTGAAAAGTAATTTATTGAGTTAATTATAAATTATGATGAATATGTTGGAACCTATAAAGAATTTTTTATGACTTTTAAGGTAGGATTCTGGAAGTATCATCCCACATGAATTTAAGGTTGATAAATTTTTCAATGGATTAAAACCATGTCTTCGAAGTGAATTCCCCATAACGAAAATCCTTATTTATGAAAAAATCATCAGACGTACCATCAAGTTGGAAATGTTGGTTGGGATAACGTATGAATCTCATGGTTTTTTAAAGAAAAGGAAGATGGAGTTTAAATAAAAATATAAGATCCATGGTGAATAGAAGATGATTGTCCCTTTATGTTCAAAGTGTGGAAAGAAGTATGGTGGATATTGTCTTAAGGGGAATGGAAAATGTTTCAATTATTAAAAGGTAGGTCATCTGGAAAATGAATGTTGAAGTAATCGGAAGAAATTATCTAATGATGTGAATAGAGAGAATGCTACATAGAATGAACCACTCACACTTCAATGCTTCATGTGTAAGGAAAATATGAATTATGAAAATCAATTACTAAATCAAAGGGTTAGAAATGATGATTGACATCATAAATCACTTAAATCTAAAGACAATGGTAAATCTCATGTAATCAGTATTAGCAATGTGGAGTATGACAAGGTACTGGTGGAATGGTTGAGTATATATGTAATGGAATTCAAGAATAATTGTGTACAAGTACTTTTAAGGTATTATGGAATAATGAAACATCTAATTATAGGTATACAATAGTTTTTTCAAAAGGATCTAAGTGTATATGTTGAATGGTATTAGTAATGATGAAAATTTATTGAGGTGTTATGCTGATGTTTTTAAGAAAACACATGATTATGGAAAGGATAACCATTAATACATGGATGATGTTTGGATATTTAAATATAGATTTGTTTGATTGGGATAAAAAAATGGTATTGTATTTAATTCCTTGCGGATTATAAGATGATAGGGTGGTTTATGATATCTTGGATTGAGATTATTGAATTTTTGGATTTATTATATGAGGAAAGAGCTAATTGTTGAATGAAAGAATGTTTTCACAAAGGTTTTATGCTAATTTATGTTTTTTCCATGTTTCAATAGAATACATGATAATAGTATTCACATTTTTAGAGTGTGAAAATTAAGAGCTTTGTTAAGTTTTTGGTAGATTAATGAAATGTTGATCTTTGAAATTTAATGAACATATTTTGAATGTTTTGGATTTTAATATTTTAGAAGAATTATAAAGGTAACAATTTTTGAAATTGTTTGTATTGAAATATAGATGAGGTTTTAGGGATTATCTCTCTATATGAGGATTTATGCACACTGGATAACTTATTTTAGCTTTTTTCTGATGATAACAAAAGATAGATGGAATGAACTATCATTCTATTTATGGATATGATCATCAAATAATTCTATAGAAATGAAAAATTCACATTTATTTTTTGGAATAAGAGATGAAGTGGAAATTTATCAAGTCACATCGAAAGTATAAGATTGTGCTTATGAAATTTAATGAAATAAAGTAAGTATTTATACTCATGAAAATTTTTCAACTCTAGGGAAAGGATCATCAATCCAAAAAAAATATCATATAACCTTATTTTCTAAGGAATATATTGTTTCCTTAAATAATTGTAGATTTATGGGTTTCTGATCATTAACTATCCTTATACCATGTTCTATGTCATTCTCCATTAGGACATAATAATTAGATTTGTCTTCCAAGTTAATTTCTTTAGTTTCCACTTATGTTCTTCTACATGGAAACATAATAAAGAGTTACTTTGGGTAACTATTTTGTTCCTAATGTTCCCTTTTTGAGGGGAGTTTTATTATTCATTTATACAATGTCAGTTTCTATGAAAGGAAATTTCAAGTATTAAATCATTAACAACCCTGATGAATTTCAAGGGCAAAATTAATTTTAGGGGGGGTAGACTTTAACACCCTAATATTTTAATCAAATAGAATTTTATTTAATATGATTTATTTAATAGCTTAAATTTAATGATACACCACTATAATCTTGCATTACACACCACATCAACTTATCTACTGTTGCACACATCACTGAGTTTATAAAATACATATTTTATTCTAATTTTTAAAATAGGGATATTATAACCTTGCTGTTAAATTAGATGGAGTAAAAAGTATTAACCATACCTTGAAATATATATATATACATATATATATATATATTCAATTATTTTTTTGACATTCATCCAATATATTTGATAGACATAATATAAAAATAAATCAAAAATTACACATGAAAATCTATATTTTTCTAAATTTAGTTTTATCACCTTTTGACATGTAACAATGGGTTTCTATGAAATCTCATTTTTCACACAAGGGTGAGTCAAAATGAAAAATAATAATATAATATAATTTCAAATAGTAGTTAATGCTTACCCGTTGTATTGGAAGGAATGAACAAAACTAACTACAATATTATTATACATGTTTGTTAAATGTTTTTACTTTTATCATATAAACTTTAGGGGTTTTAAATGAGAACGAATCTCATTTTAAGTATGAAAAACTATAATATTTTTAAAATGTTGATTTACCGCCTTTTGATGGTGAACCCTTTTTAAATCTAGTTTTTTGTCACTTTTATTTGTTTTGTTTGACAAAATTATCTTCTTCTTTAGAATCTAGATATAAAAATTTACTTTGGGTAAAATTTTGGTATTTATATGTTAATGTTAATTTTGTAATGAATAGTAAAAAATACTGCATTTTAAGTTAAAGCTATCTTTTCAGCTGATTTAATCATATAGTCAGATTGTCCTTTTAATTGTTTTTAAAGTGTAGTTGGATTATATTTTAACCATTTAATCCAATTTTTGTCATTGTAAGTAATTTAATTTTTTAATTATACATAAACACATGTAAATCTTTGGATTGTTATTATTTCATAAAAACACTCTTTTTGGTTTTGACAACAGGAATTAATTTTAAACTAATTTCTGCAACTTTGGTGTTTTTAATTTAGAAAAATGGATTATATATTTTGAATTAGGAGGTCTATATTTTGTAAATAGGTATATTTTATTTTTAGACATTATGAATAGTAACTTCAATAAATATTTTATTTACAATGGTAAAAGGGTAAATCTTGTAAATAAGGGTATCAAAAATATTATAAAAATATTAAATTACTCTAACACGTTCCCTAACCCTATTAGATGATACTTTTAAGACAATGAAAATACCTGAGTCAATTTTAGGACCTCATGGAGCCACTTTTAATTGATAATGACATTTTATAAAAATTAATTTAATTTTAAGGAAAATGTACCAAAACAATTTATCGTTTAGTAAAAAATTATATGGGGTTATATAAGTAGAATATAAATATTCATTAGAAATATAAAAATATTTCATACATCATGGTATTTTATTTATTATTTCTAGACATTAAATAAATAAATTTAATTATGACACAGTGGTAATGTAGTGATTTCTTCATTAATAAATTATTCCAAAAATGATAATATAAATATTAAAATAAATGGAATTTGGTTATTTTGATATCATATATGATTTTTTTGTATGATAGATACAAGTTATATATTATTAATGATGTTTTTCCGAATCAATCGTGATGTTGTTGATTTTTAAAAAGTCATGATATGAATAGTGACAAAATGGACATAAAACCTATTTTAAAATATAAAATATTTTTTAAAATATTATAAAATTCTAAAAAAACTATGACTCATTCAAATTGTTATCATAAGTCAAAAATTATATTTTTTACTTTTTTGTTGGATATTTTCCATGATTTATAACTATTTGTATTCTCATAGTGCAGATGCTTGATAAAATGGTAAGTGTAAAAAAGGGTTAAATAAAAAAGATAAGGATTAAAAAATATCCCAAACCTATTATATTCTTATTGGATGATTTTATTTCAACTAATATTCATATTATATTATAATTTAAGGATTTTATGGACCATTTTAAGCCAAAAATATTTTTGTAATAAAATAATACTTTCAAACATTCTTAAAGAGCCCCCTCCCTCTTATAAAAGGCCACAACCTCTAACCCTTTACTTACACCCCTAAATCCCCTTGGTTCATCCAAAAAACTACTCCAATAATATCCCAAAATCCCACTCTTCTACCTAGAATCCTTACTTTTGGAAGATGACGATTAAATAAATATATTTGGTTCATACCAAAGAGAGTTACCCAATTTAAAGTTAGCATCTTCTCTCAAGTTCTTTTCGTTTATTTCCCTTCCCCAACCCCATAAACTCTTTTTATTAAATTATTTTATAACAAAAAAATATCTTAAATATACTAATATGTTGTTATGAGAAGGATTTAGACTACACTTCCACACTCCTCAATCTAATGGATACAATCATATTGTTTCTGTGGATGATGAACTACTGCCTCACGAAACGATGATTGTTCAATTATATCCTACCGCCTCTCATGGTGGCCATTAGGATAGAACTATATTTATATGTGATATATATTATATTTATCCTATCTCTATTCTTCTGTATTTTTCATTTATGTCATACCTTTATGGTTTCCATAATTGGTAAATACAATAATTTCATTTGAGGAAGTGTTAACTATCTCCCCCTCAAAGTGATATAGCTCATTCAGTCCATATGTGGAACATATAAATGATGGAATTAATGAAATCATATATTATATTATATAGAACTATAAGATACCTATGTATCATTAATTTTTCATTCCAAAAAATATAAAATAGAAATGAAAGTAGCGTTCATTCATACGTACGACTTACCATCTCCATGAACGGTGAATTTCATTTCTTATCTTCAAATGTTATGTACTATTATAAATACATATATATATATATATATATACGAGATATATATGATATATGTGATATATAAATCATGAATAAAATTATGGAGATAATGGAATTTTGACAACATGGACAATTTTTAATTATAAAAAGTTCATTTTTGACTCAAATACCAAATATCGAAAAAACGACTCATATTAACTTAAATAATTATGTAATGTTTATAGAAAGGTAATAAGTGATATAAAAGGTATAATATAGGGAAAATTTCACCATCATCATTTTTTCAATGACTTATTTTATATCTTTTAATTTCCTTTTTCTTCTTTTGGGATATATTCTTCTATATCCCTGTTGCTGTACATTTTATGAACAAGTGACAAGAGACCATCTTTTCTCCCATCAACTCATTTTCTAAATTACTAAGTGACACTGTTAGGCTGACGAATTTTCATTGAGGGACTTCATCTCAATCAACATTCATTGAGGAATACATAGATTTATACATGACTTTATTTTATACATTGTATAATAAAACCCTTTTTCTTTTACTTTTATTAAAAAGCAATATTTTTTTTAAGAATCAATTTACTAAAAGGAAACAAGAATGTTTCTTTTTAACGTACATGGTGAAAAAGACTTTTCTACCGCCGTGAGTATTATTTTATATTTGGATTCCTCTATAAGTCATAGTTTTTTTAATAAAAAATTAAATACCATATGCCTTTTTTATGTATTTTGGTATAGAAAATGGTTTTTATAATGGATTGATTATGTCAATATCTAGTACTAAATTCATATGATTGCAATATGGAAATTTTATCTTTATTTTATATTTGTTCATGTATTATGATTATATTATGGATATTGGGAATTGTTTACATATAGGGGTTGTTCCATGATAAACCTTGGGCGGGTGAGATCGATATAGCTCTCCAATTCATTGGTTAATGTGAAAGAGGTAAATGTTAATATTTTTCTTAAGATATTTAGGGAATATACTGTGATGGGTATTCCAAACCTAACTCCATACGTAGCTGTGAAAGCTACAACGTATGTATGTTATGTATTCCACAGGTTACCTTTATGATTTCTATGTTTTATTCAAGAATCTACTGATTTCATTATGTGTGTTAAAGATATGTTTTTAATGTATTGATGGACTAATGTTTTATTTATTTATTTTATAACCCTTATTGATATTTTCATGCTCATACCATGTTTTTGAAAAAAAATTCATAGGGAATAAGGCAGGGTAAGAGAAAGGAAGAATTCAATAAGATTTATACCAATAAAATAATTATTGTTTCCTTTTAAGATTTCTTATTTTATGAAAAAAATAGATACTGATTAGAAGTATCTACTTTGTAATATTTGAGATGTAATGTAATAGTTATTGTCGAATTCTCTGAAACTCTAAACCTGAAATGATCCCCAATGTGAATTCTTGACATATCTCAAGATTATCTAATATTTATGGATGGGGCATTATAGTTTCTATTAGAGGTTGGTTTAGAAACTTTTAGGAGTTAGCATATTGTTAAATTAATATCCAAAAATTAATTTATGGTAAGATTGAAATGATATAGCATTTATAGATTACCATGATGCTTCACATAAGATATTTATGTGTTTATAATGGTTTTCCATAGAGGAAACATGGAAGCTATGATGAGACAAAATCAAGAGGGAAATGAAATTCCAAATCAGTAACCTGATATGGTTAGAATCGAAACTAAGCAGTTTTTTGTAGTGTTGGAACTGTTGAATTGAGCTATAAATGGTTGTGGTATCCATGCATGAGATCATCCAGATCAACCAAAGAGGAACATGTTTGTATTAAAGCATTTCATGAGATAGTATCTCCCGTCATTTAGAGGATCATCTGACCCTGCGCTAGCTAAAGGGTGGATTAAAGCACTAGAGAATATTATTGATGTCATGGTTTTTTTGGACCATAAAATGGTTAGTCTTGTTAATTATTGTTTTGAAGGTGAAGCTAATCAGTGCTGGTTGATGCTGAAAAATATCATGGATAGTGAGGAGATTGATTCCCTTGATTAGGATGATATCAAATGTATAGTTCTTGAGAAATATTTTCCTAATGTGGTTCATCTTAGGTTGGAAAAACAATTCCTAGAATTGAGGAAGGATGATGACTCAATGGATTATTATGAAGAAAAATTAACTTGACTCGCAAGGTTTTATCAAAATTTCATCCAATATCTTGATAGTAAAATCAATCATTTTTTACTCCGGATTAAAGCCAGTGTATCTAAGGGATTTATCTTCTGATGAGTTCAAAAGTTATGAAAAACTTTTTCGATGTGCACAGAAGGTGGAAATGGATTTTTCTAATGATCAGGTGTTCTTTTAAAAAAAATAGAATAATAGGTTGAGGTAGTATACAAAATTGAATAACTCTTAAAAAATTCTAATGGTAAGAAACATAAGATTATATTTTTTAGAAACTGTGATGAAAAGAACCCTGGGGAATGCCTTTTAAATTTTGATAAGTGCTAGAGATGTGGTAAAATGGGGCATAAGGCTCATAATTTCACTGAAAAACATCAAGGTAATGGTAAGAAAAAATATGATTTACATTCAGTAAATTGTTTTCAGTACAATGAAATGGATTATTATTAAAATGAGTGTCCAACAAAGAACTCAACTAATGGAAAGCTGCCGAACTACAAGCAGAAGGGGGTGGTGAAATCCTATTCAACTACTTTATTAGATGTTAGGCCATTGAATGAAGCAGTATAAGTTATATTATTTGTTTATTTAGATTATTCCAAGGTGTTTTTTCATTCAGGGTCTATACATTCATTCATTTCTATGAAATTTTCTCATAAATTGGTAATTCCTTCTCAAGATATGAATCTTGAACTTATGGTAAAAACATTTGGAGGAAATTTTTGGACAAAAATAAATTATAAGATCCTTCACGTCCAAGTGTGCAGAAAGAATCTACCTAAAAACCTTATTTTTGGCCTCTTGTAGAGTGTGATGTTATTTTGGGTATAGATTGACTTTCATTTTATAATGATAAGATTGACTACATAGCGAAAGAGGATTTTTTCAAAAAGAATTTTAGTTTGTGTATGAGAATAAACCCTTAATATTGATAAAATATCAAGAATATGTGAAACTAGTATAATATGGAAATGAATGTTACCTTGCACATATTGCTGAAAACAAAGGAAATGTTTAGATTATTGATGTTTCATTGGTAAATGTGTATCTTGTTTTTTTCAGATGATTTTCCTTGTATAATACCTAATCAGGAAGTTGAATTTACTATTGAATCAGTTCCTTATGGTAAGACAATTTCAAATCCCCCTTATAAAATGGCTCAAATTGAACTTTTAGAGTCAAAGAAGCACTTGTAAGAGTTATTAGATAAAGTTTTCATTCAACCTATCATATCACGAAAGGGTGATCCTATCTTGTTTTTTAAATATAAATATGGTTAAATGAGACATTTTATTGATTATATAGCATTTAATAACATCACTTCTAAGAACATGTATCCTTTTCCTCATATCGATGATTTGTTTGATCAGATCCCAATAGATCAGTATTTTTCAAATATTGACATGAGTTCTGGGTACCATTAGTTGAAATTAAATGAATCAGACATTCCAAAGACCACATTTTGTACTATATATGGCAATTAATAATTTTTAGTAATTCCTTTTGGGGTAACAAATGCACCTAATGTACTCATTGCTCTTATAAATTAAAATTTCCATGAGTTCTAAGATAAGTTTTTGGTTGTTTTTATTGATGATATTTTTGTTTATTACATGAGTAAAAAAGGAACATGAAAGGCTTTTAAGGGTTTTCTTGAAAACCTTAAAAGAAAATAAATTAAATGGGAAATTCAGAAAGTGTGGTTTTTTGTTACAACAAATTTTATTCCATGGGGACATTGTTTCAAAAAATGGCATAAATGTGGATACTATTAAGACAAAAGTTGTTGAAGAATGGACAAGACCAACAAATATAATCGAGATATATATTTTTCTTGTATTATTAGGTTATTACTAGAGGTTTATTGAAAATTGTGAAAGGTTTTCTAGCCCACTGACTACATTAACTCGAAAAGGTGTTAAGTTCATTTTGACAATAGAATGTGATGACTGTTTTCTAGAATTAAAAAAAAGATTGGTGAATGTGCCAGTTTTTGCATTACCTTCTAGATATGGGGAATTATTTATCTACAGTGATGCATTGTTGAAATGACCTAGTTTTTTCCTTATGTAGAATGATCAGGTAATTTATTATGCATCACGTTGGTTGAAACCTGATGAGTTAAATTATCCTACAAATGATTTGGAATTAGATGTTGTTGTAATTGCTTTAAAAATTTGGAGGTATCTTCTATATGGAGTAAAATGTGAAATATATACTAACCACAAAATTTTGATGTGTATATTCACTCAGAATGAATTGAACATGAGACAAAGGAGATGGATGGAATTAATCAAGGATTATGATTTTACAATTCACTACTATCCAGGAAAGGAAAATAAAGTGGCTGATACTTTGAGTTAAAATGTAATTTTACATTGACCATGTTGTGTTTTGAAAAATATCCTTTATGTAACTCCCTAACCCCAGTTACCCAAAGTCGGTACATTATTAAATAATATTGGCATGATCACAAAAGATCATGTCTCAAAATACTGATTAGTTTCGTAGCCTTAGAATAAATAGATACATTCAAAAAAATTACATTACATCATAAAGTGAAAACTACTAAAACAACATCTTGTCTTCATATCCCCTCATACTATCCCTGCAGGTCATTAATAAATTACTTATTCACATCCTGGGAAAAATAAAACATTGAAAGGGTGATCTTAGATGCTCAGTACGGATAACAATATAGCAGAGACATTCATAAATAAGCCTAAATTTTAAGGAAATTTATAACTAAAAGAAATTCCTTCTAAACATGAACTTTAGCATAATATGGAAAAGATAAAATGAAATAATTCCATTTACTTATTCAGATGGATATTCTACTAGTCGAATAATCACATTCAATATCAATAACCACTTTTATAATGATGGAATGCATAATGCCAGACTATTATAACCATGTAGCCAAGGCCTAGTGCCAAGACTAAAAATAAGATTTTTTCAAGGCCTCATTCCAAGACACTAGTTTGTCTAATGAGACCTACCGATGCATCAAAGAGCTATAGCGGGCTCCACCCGTCACATATTAAGTCCAATGCATTCCTCATATGAACAGGTTTAAACATAACATAAACATTTGTATTAAAACTAGAATACGGAAAGTAAATTGTTTATCCATAAACCATGAATGGTATAAAAATAACACATCCACAGTCAAGAATATCACAAAACCTTCAATACAATATGTAAGTTTTGTATCATAATAAATAAACTTCATATAAGCTTAAAATCTATCAAAGGATGTTGACATAGATGAAATCAAAACTATTTGAGAGAAATATCTCTTTTCTGAAATCATTATAATTCACATAATTATAAAATAAAACATTTACTTTGAAAACATTCTTATAATCTTGTAAGGGATGCTTGGAAGATTTTACAATGGTGGAAAATAGCTGCACCCGCTGTATAAGTTAAAAAAAGACATTCTTACCTTAATTTTGTCGAAAAGGTTAAAAATGACAGTGTTTGGAAAATGACGGAAAGATTCCTTTCAAAACATTTTATAAAAGGCAAACAGGGGTATAAATGACTTTAACCCATAGTCTATTTAATAGAAAAAAATTTTTGGAATACAATTTTTATGAAACATGGATGTGGATGATAAAGAGGTCCTAGTATATAATCACGTATAAACAACCTCGGATAATGAAGAGATTTTGAAATAAACCTTACCTTGTACTTTTTATTAGTCGATGGTATGTTAACCTCCTATATAATATTTAAAACATTGTTATTAAATTATACAAGAATCATATACATAATTATGATATCATATATGATCTTCTAATAATGCTTTGTTAATAATGTTTTAGTATTATCGTCGTTTCGGGTGTTAACTTACTAGTTTTCTTTTATATGTTTTGTTACATAAGTGGTGTTTGTTATGGATAGGTTGTATCTTATTCATATCCAGAATTAAATAAAGTTCTTAAACATTACTGTTAATCATCAAATGAGAATTAGTCTTGAATGGATACGAAGGGGAATGAATCTCATCGCGTTTGTGGAGACGGTAGTCCGTACATACGCACGAAGGACAATATCATTATTTTGATATTAAAATAAAATATAATTGGATGGTATAGCATATATAAAGAATAAATATCATGTTATATTTATTATTTAAATGAGTAACACATCATTATTATACCCATCCAAATAATAATGTTTTGAATAACAATTACACCACGACGTGGAGACGGTAAGCCGTACGTACACACGTATGGTGACATGTCATTCAAAAGATGGATAGAATAATGTATATGTTTGTACCATATTTATAATAACATCTAAGTATATATAATATACTGGATTTATTATTTTAGAATGCGAATAACAAAGAAAGAAGAAGTTGAAGAAGAAAGGAACTTGAAAGAGGGTGGTGAAAACATTACCTCTTCTTTGGGTTATTCATTTTGATTTGATCAATAAGGCTCCTTAAGTTGGATTTATGATCAAACTAAGGCCTCTAGGATAAATTTATCGAAGTTTAGAGAGTTTTTGGGTAGGGTTTGGTTGAACCAAAAGGCTTTGAATGTGTGAATTAGTGAGAAGGGGGAGTTCTCTTTTATAAGAGGGGTGAGGGGAACCTTTGGAAAAGCTAGAAATATTATTTTATAATAAATTAATATTCGGTTTCTAATGGCTCCAAAGTGGATTATATAAAGGTTAAAGTGGGGATTGGTCTAAAACCACTCATCCAATAGATTTTATACTGGTTTTTGTCATTATATTAACCTTATATTTTAGTTTTAACTCTTAGTTAATTAGATAGACATTTACCATCTCACATTGTATTTTTATATTATATAGTTAATTAAACATACCATATACATCCAAGAGACCCTCAAGCTTTCAATTAATGATACAAATATCATGATATAAGTCTCTTGGCCGAACCTTAGATTTTTAGGAATTGAATATCAATTAATAATATAATATTTGTTTTAAAAACTCTTTTATGTCAATTTTGACACTATTGAGTATTTTGTTTTTGATAAATTCATAACAGAATTATTACTTCGAAAACAATTTATATAAACAATAATAATATGTCATATTAATATATAAAATCATTTTAATTTATAAAAAATCTCAAATTACATTTATTTGGGTATTTATAATATCAATTATCTTATTCTTTCATTAATATAGTAATTACTGCATCATCATTGTGTCATAAATAAATTAAATTATTTAATGCATAAAAATTATAAATAAAAAACTATTATGTATAAAATATTTTTATCTTTCTAATGAATATTTATAGTCGAAAAATATAACATATATAACCCTATGTAAATTTTTTTTTTATAAAAGATATATGCTTATGTCATCTCTGTATTTACTTTAACTTAATCAATACAAAGTGTCCCTATCACCTACAAATGGCTCCATGGGGTCCCAATATAGACCCAAATATTCCCATGGTCAAAACTGTATCCAAAAATAAGGTTAGGACACATTTTAGGGTTATTTATTATTATTATAATATTATTGTTTTACCTTTATTTACCGGATTTACCCTTTAACCATGGTAAATAAAATATTTACCGAAGTAATTATTCAAAATGTCTAAAACTAAAAGTTACCTATTTACAAAATTTGGAAATCTTGATTAAAAATATGTAATACATTTTTCCAAATTCAAAACACAGAAGTGGCAGAAATTAATTTAAAATTAATTCTCACTGTCAAAACAAAATGCGTGTTTTTAAGAAATAATAACTATCAAAATATTGACACTTGTTTATGTCCAGTTTAATTGTGAAATTATGTCCAATGACCAACATTGTATTAAATGGTAAAATATATTCTAAATATACTTTAAAACCACTCAAATTCATAATTTATCACTATTCATTATTTTGATTAAAAAATTTGTTTTTAATTAAAATTTAGTAATTTTCACTATTCATAAAAATATAAAAGTTATCCGAAAAGTACCAAAATTTCACCCTAGGCTAAATTCGATATTTTGAATCCAAAAATGAAGTCCATTTTGAATGATAAAATTTATAAAATTTCAAAAAGTGGGTATTTCTATTCATAACTGCTACTTTGATTGGTCGCAATGTGTTAGAATCTCGAAGTTGCGTACAACACACGCTACTGTATTATTCAAAGAGAAGCGTACCATGGAAGCTTGGGGTGTTACACTTTGACAAACAATTTGAAAAAATTTGGCATATTTGTTTTTGGTGTATGAAATTCCTCAGTTTTTTTTATGTTTCAATGAAATCATATCTATTAGACAAAATTAAGCAAGCAAAGAAGGAAGATAGTCAGTTGAAGAAAAAGGTAGAGTCGGTTTAGAAGTTTAAGTTGCCTAAATTTAACATTGATAATGATTGAATTTTGAGATTTGGGAAGAGATTATATGTGCCTTGGGATTCACAGTTAAATAAAGAGTTATTATGTAAATCTCTTAGTTCACTATTTTCTATTCATCCTAATAGTACTAAGATGTACAAAGATCTTCAAGTGTATTATTGGTGGGATGGAATGAAATGACATATTTTTTACTTTACTATGAAGTGTTTGACTTGTTAATAGGTTAAAGTAGAGTAGTAGTTAGTGACAGGGATGGTTCAGCCTTTACCAGTGCCAGAGTGGAAATGATAAAATATATCTGTGGACTTTGTTGTGAGATTACCAAAGACATCTCGAGGTTTCATTGAAATCTCTATTATTATTGATCGGTTGACTAAATCTGCTCATATCCTTCATATTCAATATACTTTGTCTCTAGATCAAATTTCCCAGTTTTATGTTAAAGAGAGAGTCAGGTTGTATGGAGTTCCCCTCTCCATTATATCTAATCTTGATCTAAGGTTTACTTCTAACTTTTTGAAGGGCCTTTTGAAGTCGATGGGTACTAAATTAAATTTTAGTACAACTTTTCATCCTCAATCAGATGGGCAGTCATAATGAACAATTCATACATTGGAAGATGTGCTACATGCATTCTCAATGGATTAACAGGGAAGTTAGGACCCAGATATTTCGTTGGTTTAATTTTCTTATAATAACAGTTTTCATTCCATTATACAAATTTATCTATTTGAGGAATTATATAGAAAGTGGTGTCGAACTCTAGCTTTTTGGGAAGAATTAGGTGAGAGAAATTTTATGGGAACTGAATTGGTTGGAGAGATTCCAGGGAAATTTTAGTTGATACAGAAACACATTTGGACAGCTCATAGAAAGTTGAAAATTTATGCAGATAACCGGAGGAAGGATCTTTCTTTTGAGGTAGGTGATCTTGTCATTCAGAAAGTTTCTCCACGGAAAAGTGTGATGTGTTTTGGTAAGAAGGGAAAGTTGAGTTGGAGGTTAATTGGACCCTATAAAATCCTAGAGAAATTTGTAAAAATTTCCTAAAGAGTTTCTTTACCTCCATGTTCATCCCATGTACATAATGTTTTTGATCTTTCAATGTTGAGAAAGTATTTTCCGGATCCATCTCATGTGTGGAGTCCAAAGGTAGTTCTGTTGGAAGAGAATATTTATTATAAGGAGAAACCTGTCCATATTCTTGACCGAAGAGAGAAATTGTTGTGGAATAGGGCAATTCATTATGTAAATAATTTGTGGAAAATTGTAACACCCCAAGCTTCAATGGTACATTTCCCTTTGAATAATGAAATAGCTTGCATTGTATGCAACTTCGAGATTCTAACACATCTTGACCAATAAAACTAGCCGTTATTAATAGTAATACCCAATTTCTTAAATTTTATAAATGTTACCTTACAAAATGGAATTCTTTTTTCAATTCATAGTATCTAAATTAGCTTAGGGTTAATTTCTGGTATTTTTCTGAAAACTTTCAATTTTTTATGAATACTGAAAAACACTGAGTTATTATTTAAAACCGACTTTTTATTTAAATAATTATTCATTTTATTTAAATTTATTTTAGATCAAAATAGTGACATAATCCTTATATAAGTTCAATGTAATTCATTGGTGTTATTTTATAATAATTTTAGATATAAAATTTTTTTGTTGAACTTTTTACCGTCTTTTACCCACCTCATCAGAGCATTTGAAAATTTACATAAAACATAATTTTACTGCTTCTTTGAGTTGAATTTCCAAAGTCCAAGAGACACGGTTGATATCAGCATGTAAAATTTGGTTCAATAAGATGAAAATAATTTTTTTGAATAGTAACTTTTTACTTTTATTTACCACGGTCAATAGTAAATACGGTAATTAAGGGTAAAATGATATTATTATTACCGGAACACATATTATAATTCTATTTGGTAAGTGTAATTCGAACAAAAACAACCGTAAAAATAAAATATGTTCCTTTGGGTCCACATGGATTAGAATAAGACATTTATTATTGTTTTCTTTAAAGAAGAGTTAAAAGAGCTAAAATCAAAGTTTAATACCTAAAACATTTTTAATATAGGGTTACACATAAGATAAATTCGATTATAAATATGAATTATAAAGATAAAAATATTTCATACATAATGATATTTTGTTGATATTTTTTAGAGATTAAATAATTTAGTTTATTTATGACACAATGATGATTCAGAAATTACTGTATTAATGAATGATTAAAATAATTGATAATATAAATATCCAAATCAATGTAATTTGATAATTTTTAAAAATTACACTAATTTTATATGTTAATATGACCTATTATGGTTGGTTAGAATAATTGTTTTCAAAGTAATAATTCTTTTATAAATTTAGAAAAAACAAAATACCAAATAGTGTCAAAATTGACATAAAGGAGATTTTAAAACAAATATTATATTATTAGTTGATATTCTATTCATAAAAATATATGGTTGGGCCAAATAACTTATATAATTATAGTTGTATCATTAATGAACCATTTTGGGTTCGCATGGATGTATATAGTAATTTTATTAACCATATAATATAAAAATACAAAGAGACATGGTAAATGTCAAACTATTTAACTAAGAGTTAAATCTAAAAGATAAGGTTGATATAGTGACCCAAACCTATCTAAAACATATTTTTTGAGTGGTTTTCGACCCATAACAACATTATCATATAAATAATTCATTTCTGAGCCATTAGAAACCGAAAATGATTTTATTATAAAATAATATTTCTAGCTTTTCCTAAGGTGCGCCTCACCCTACTTATAAAAGGGCACTCCAACTTCTCTATAATTCACACCATAAAATCCATTTGGCTCAGCCAACCCCTGCCCAAATAACCTCTTAAATTTCCTCCATTCATCCTAGTGTCTTTAGTTTAGTCATAAAGCTATCCAAAGAGCCCTTTTGATAAAATCAAAAGGAAGAACCTGAGGAAGAGGTAAATACTTAATCACCTCTTTCAAGTTCCTTTCTTCTTCCACTTCCTCTTTCATTATTGTTTCCATTATAAAATAATTACTCCTATATCTTATATATACTATGATGTTATTATAAATATGGTACAACCAAATTCATTATTATATCCTTCCTTTGAATGACATGTAGAGACCTGAATCTTGACGTACATGGACATTACATTACTTTTGCGGAATACTTAATACATAACAAAAATAGACACACAAGGACAATAATAGTTTAGTGTCTTTGGAAACTCAGAAAAATAATCTTTTAATCGTGGTAAAAGATCTTTAACATATCTCATAAAGATCTTCCCCTTTTTGTTTATTTACCTAAAATCTTTCTTTTAATCCTGGGGTAAAAGAAAACATAAGAATGGTGAGATAAAATGTTCAGTAAGGGTAATCATGGAGAAAATAAAACAAACCATATATATTTGAACTTAAAAACACGAACATAATGTTTAAACATCAAAATCTTGAGAAATGACATAAAACATGGAAGTACATAAGGCATTGATCATAATGGAACATCAATCATGATAAAATTGCATGGGAATAAAACATGTAATTGTGGAAAAACATTAAGCACATGATATGATTTCCATAGTAGCCAGGTAATTGCTTCCAAGACCATCTTAGTGGAAAAAGTCCCTTACCGAACCGGGTTTTCTTACCGTTCATGCCCTGTACTGCTGAACTGGATATACTTTCCGTTCCAACCATGTCTATCTAATGATATATAAATCATCACCCAATTCATTGGAGGGAGATATAGGTCCCACACATCTCATAATGAAATCATTCTTACTTGTGCCACAAAATAAACATACATCATTCATAATTACCCAATGAATAAAATGGGTGTCATAAACATCATCACATCATCACATAATCCATATAAAATAAATGGATATCATTTCATAATAAGAAAATTGAAACCATGTAAATCATAGTCACATTATACTTGAAACATACACATATGAAATAATTTCATTTTAGATGGAAAATGGTTTTGATAAAACACTTGAAATGAATTCTTGAGGAAAATATCCTTTCTTCTTCAAAATAATTTTCTTTTCACAAAATGTCATGCTTTTTTAAAAGAAAAGGATTTGGTTGAAAATAGTCATGAAATTTTTTCGAGGAAGCTTCATGAAAATAAGGCTTTATAAAACCGTAAAAATCCTTTCATGCCGTATAAGTTAAAAAAAATATTATTCTCGTACTTTTGCCGGAAAAGTCAATAAGTTCCCCGTGTGGTAAAAAAAAGTAAGATTACTTTCATAACACGTGGTAAATTTCAAAAATGGGTAAAAGGACTTTAAAAATACATGAAAACATTTTTAGAAAACATGTCATGGATGATAACAATAACCCTAGTAAATACTTACGAAAAAACAATCTCGTATAAAAACGAGATCGGAAAACTTATCCCTTACCTTACGTCTGATATGCTTCGTATGTATCCAAACCTCCTGTATAATGATTTAAATAATGTAATTGACTTATTATAGAATCATATTCATTGTTATGATATCCTATATGGTTCACTTATGACTTTATATTACCCGTTCTTTTGTAAATCCCATGTTAAAGCAACGTTTTGGGTAAAATCATCTTATTTATCGTATGTGTTTGGACTTGTTGTTATTGATGTTAATATTTCTTATATAATAATTTAATTAATTCCATAATGTTAATCATGATTTATATATCATATATATTCATTATATATCCTGCATATACATGTATTTATAATAGTACATAACATATGGAGGTAAGAAATGAAATGCACAGTTCATGGAGACGGTAAGCCGTACGTATGCATGAACGATAAATTCATTTATATTTATTATTTTAATGGAATAGGTATATTATAATTCCATTATAATATCATATATATTATAATTAACTTCATCATTTATACATCCCACATAAGGCATTAGTGAATCACATCACTTTGAGGGGGTGATAGTCTGCACTTCCTCAAATGAGATCATCGTATTTATCCACTATGAAACCATAAAGTCTTGATATAATTGGGAAGTAAAGAAGCATAAGGAAATCATAAACATAATATATATCATATATAAATACAGTTCCATCATAATGGCCACCATGAGAGGCGATAGAAGAAAATCGAACAATAATCGTTCCGTGAGGCGTTAGTTTTCCATTAGAGAAACAATATGTTCTTCATCCATTAGATGGAGGTGTGTGTAAGTGTAGTTCGAATCATTATATTAAAAAAATACTAGTATATTTAGGATACTGGTGTTGTTACAAAAGAAAGGATTAAAAATATTGTAGGTGTTGGAGAAGTAGAATAAAAGAAAACAACTTAAGAGAAACTGTTGCCTTTAATTTGGGTAACTTCCTTTGGTTTGGACGAAAAGGACTTTTGGGAGTGCCTTATTCCTAAGTTAAGGCTTCTAGGGGGAGAATAGGGATGTAGGGAGCTTAATTGGGCCGATTCAGGATGAGCAAAATGGCTTGAGAGGTGTGAGGAATTGGACAGAAATGGTTTCCTTTTATAAGGGGGGGGAGGGGCTCTTTTGGAAAGTGTGAAAAATTTATTTTATTATATACATATCTTCGGTTTAAAAAGGTACAAAACACATTACTATTGAATATAAGATGACTAATATTATAAATAAAATCATCCAATGGGAATTGGACAGGTTTTGGATAATATTTTAATCATTATAATCTTATTTATTTAAATCATTTATTAATGAGGTAAATACTGCATCATTATTGTGTCATAAATATTTTAATTTATTTGATGTCTAAAAATTATAAAATAAATACCAACATCTATGAAATATTTTTATCTTTCCAATGAATATTTATAGTCGAAAAGATAAGTTATATATCCCCTTATAAAAATTAATTACTAAATTATTTTTTTAATGCCAATTTTGTCATTACATTAAATTAATTAAACTAATGTGTCATTGTCTTTCATAAGTGGCTCCATGGGGTCCCAAAATTTACCCAAGGATGCCCATGGTCGGTAATTACTCATCCAGTAAGGGTTGAACAAGTTTTATGTTAATTTTGAATTATTTTAATATTCTTTTAACCATTAATTACCCTATTTCATTTAACCGTGATAAATAAAAGTAAAAAGTTACTATTCAACAAAAATTATTTTTATCTAATTGAACCACATTTTACTCCTTGATAATAACTGTGTCTCTCGGATTTTCGAAATTCAACTCATAGAAGCGGTAAAATTATGTTTTATGAACAATTGCAAAAGCTCATAGGAGGTGGGTAAAAGACGGTGAAAAGTTCAATACAATTTTTATAAATCTAAAATTATTATAAAATGATTCCAATTAATTTCATTGAACTTATATAAGTATTATGTATCTATTTTGACCTAAAATAAATTTAAATCAAATAAATGGATTTTTAAATAAGAAGTCGGTTTTAACCAAAAACAAAGTGTTTTCACTATTCATCAAAAATTGAAGTTTTTCAGAAAAATACCAAAAATTCAGCCAAAGCTATATTTGATATTCCTAATTCAAAAATGATGTCTATTTTTTCAAATTCAAAACATAGAAGTGGAATTAATTAATTTTAAAATAAATTACCGTTATCAAAACAAATAACATGTTTTTAAGAAACAATAACTATCAAAAGATTGATAGTTGTTTATGTCCAATTTCAAAGTGAAATTAATTACAATGACCAAAATTGGATTAAATGGTAAAAATATATTCTAATTACACTTTAAAACAATTAAAAATATATTCTAGCCATATAAATTTTTGCAAAGAAAAAAGTTGTTTTTAATTAAAATATAGCGTGTTTTTACTGTTAATCAAAATATGAAAGTTATCAGAATAATATGAAAATTTTATCCAAATTAAATTTTCATATCATTATTCCATAGAAGAATTTTATTTTTCCAAATTTATATTATAAACATGTCCAAAAATATATTTAAAGTGGGTGCGTCATCAAAAGGCGGCAAAACTTCATTTTTTGAAAAATACTTATTTTACTCGAAAAATTTATTTTGTTCTCATACAATGTTCTACAAAATATGTAAGATGAATAATAATGTTATAAAATTCAACATATAGTTAATAATATTCATAATGGCTAGTCCATAATAATATTATAACCATATATCGTTGTTTAGTGAAACCTGGTATTGCGTACAACACACGCTATCGAGGAAGGTCGTGATTGCGTGTAATGCAAGCCAAGTCAGGGTTGCGTGTTGTGAAAGACTTATCTGTTGTTTTGTATAACTGAATCCAACCATATTTCATTTATACATTGATTATATATATATACTCAATGTTTTGTAGAAACTAACTTGAAATTGTGTGTAACATGATCCAAGAATAATGTTGTGTATACTACAAGCTAATTCGGTATTGCGTATAGCGCAAGGTAATCTTTTTGTAGTGTAAAAAACAAGACATCAATGAAATTAAAAGAATATTTTGCATAAAATCTCGGGGTATTACTTGATATGTCACCATACATGCGTACGTACGACCTACCGTCTCCACGTCATGGTGTAATTGTTGTTCAATACATTATTATTTGTATGGGTAAATTAATGATGTGTAATTTATGTAAATAATAAATATAACATGATAATTATTCTTTATATATTACATACCATCCAATTATATATTATTTTAATTTCAAATGAATGATATAGTCGCTCGTGCGTACGTAAGGATTACCATCTCCATGAACACGATGAGATTCATTCCCCATCGTATCCATTCCAGAATAATTTTCATTAGATGATAAAAAATAATTTTTAAAGACATAATATCATTCTGAATATTAATAAGATACATCCTATCCATAACAACCATTACTTATGTAACAAAGCATATAAAGGAAAACGAATCTTTTAACATCCGAAAAGACGATAATACTAAGATATTAATAACAATTAAATTTTAAAAGATCATATAGGATATCATATTAATGTATATGATTCTTGTATAATTTAATATAAATTATTTCACCATTATACAGGAGGGTAACCTCCCATCGACCAAGGAAAAGTACAAGGTGAGGGTTAATTTCACAATCTGTTCATTACCCGAGGTTGTTTATATGTAATTATCCACTGGGACCTCTTTATCATCCACATTCATGTTTCTTAAAAATATATTTCAAAACATTCTTACTATTTTATAGACCATGTGTTAAAGTCATTTATACCCTTTTTTGACTTTTATAAGATGTTTGTAAATTAATATTTCCATCATTTTCCAAACGAGGTACTTTATGACCTTTTCGACAAAATTATGGTAAGAATGTTTTTTTAAATTATACGTCAGGTGCGTCTATTTTCTGCCATTATAAAATCTTCGAAGATTCCCATAAAATATTATAAGAATATTTTCGAATATAAATGTTTTCTATTATAATTACGTGACTTTTAAATGATTTCAAAATTAAAAGGTATATTTCTCTAAAAAGAATTTGGTTTCATCTATTTCAACAACCTTTGATAGATTTTAAGTTTGTTTGATGTTCATTTATTATGATACAAAACATCCATTTTGTATAGAAGGTTTTGTGATATGTTGGACTATGGATGTGTTATTACATACCATTCATCATTTATGGATAAAGTATTGACATTTTATATTCCAGATTTAATACGAATGATTATGTTATGTTTAAACCAATTCATATGAGGAATGCTTTGGACTTAGTGAGTGATGGGTGGAGCCCTCTATAGCTCCTCGATGCATCGGTATGTCTAATGAGACAAACTAGTGTCTTGGCACAAGGCCTTGAAAAAATCTTATTTGTAGTCTTGGCATAAGGCCTTGACTATGTGGTTATGAAAGTCTGGAATTATGCTTTCCATCATTATGAAAGTGGATATTGATATTTCATGTGATTATTCACTTAATAGAATATCCATGTGAGTTAGTAAATGGAATTATTTTGATTTTATATTTTCTATATTATGCTGATGTTCAAGTTTAAAAGGATTTTTTAGTCTTATACATCGCCTTAAATGTTTATGCTTATTTATGAAAGTTTTCACTATATTGTTATCCTTACTGAGCATCTGAGTTCACCCCTTTCTATGTTTTATTTTTTTTCCAGGATGAAAAGAAGTGTATTATGACTGATCTACAGGGATATTCTATGGGATCTCAGTGTTGTCTATGGAAACAATGTTGTTGTAGTTTTCCATTTTATGATGTAATGTAAACCTTATGAATGTATCTATTACTTCCAATGCTATTAAACTAATCGGTCTTTCGAGACTTGATCTTTTTTTATCATGCCAATGTTATGTAATAATGCACCATCTCTGGGTAAATAGGGTCGGGGAATTACAAAAACCACATGGTTGAAGGGGAAACATGGGAATATGAGAATGATATGTGGGATAAATACCCCCCAGTTATTTGATAAGTGAATAAAAATTTCGAGGATGTAACATTCCAGGTAAATAATGGATATGATATATTCATATTTATTAATATTTTTGAATTAAATATTAATTTTACTTTAATGGGGGTGCTATGTTCGATGGCATACCTGACAAAAAACAATGGGTTTCTCTAAAATCTCATGTTGCACACAAGGCTGAGTCGTACTGAAAAAATAATAATATTATATTATTTTAAATGGTAGCTAACACCTAGACATTGTATTGGTGAAAATTAATAGTACTAACTACAATATGATTATACATGTTTGTTAAATGTTTTTTCATTTATCCAATAAAATTTATAGGTTTAAAATAAGAATGAATATGATTTTAATCATGAAGAACTCTAATATTTTCAAAAGGACGATTTACTTTATTTTGATGGTGAAACATTTTTATATATAGTTTTTCTTACTTTTATATGTTACATGTTACAAAATAATATTTTTCTTTATAATTGGGACATTAAAATTTACTTTGTGTAAATTTTTGGTATTTTTCTTATAAAGATCACTTTTTAATAAATAGTGAAAAATACTACATTTGAAGTAAAAACTATATTTGCATCTAATTTATTTATATATTTATATTATCCTTTTAATTGTATTAAAGTTTAATTGGATTTTATTTTTACTATTTAATAGAATTTAAATCATTTGAAGTAATTTCACATTTTAATTAGAAATAAGCACTTGTAAATATTTTGAGAGTTATTATTTCTTAAAAACACACTTTTAGATTTTGACAACAGGAATTAATATTAAATTAATTTCTAAAAATTCTGTGTTTTAAATTTGGAAGAATGGATTCCATTTTTGGAATCAGGAGGTCCAAATTTTTAAAATAGGTATCTTTTATTTTTAGTGATTATGAATAGTAACTTCAATAAATATTTTATTTACCATGGTTAAAGGGTGAAATTTGTAAATAAGTGTAAAAAATATTATTATAATAATATTAAATTACCCTAACACATGTTCTATCTCAATTGGATGATACATGTTTGACCATGGGCATCCCTGGGTCGATTTGGGGACCCCATGGTGCCACTTGTAATAGAAAATGTCATTTTTTAAAAATTAATTTAAAGAAAAATGTAACGTAAACATATAGCGTTTAATAAAACAATTTTATATGGGGTTATATAAGTTATATTTTCTAATATAAATAGTCATTATTAATATAAAAATATTTCCTATTTCATGGTATTTTATTTATAATTATGAGACATTCAATAAAAAAATTTAATTTTGACACAATGGTGATGTTGTGATTACATCATTAATAAAGGATTCAAATAATTGATATTATAAATGTTATAATAAATGTAACTTGGTTATTTTGAAATCATCCACGAATTTTCTAGATGATATTTACACGTTATATTTGTATTAATGATATTTTTTTCGAATCAACCAAGTTGTTATGGATTTTTAATGTCATGATATGGATAGTGTCAAAATTGAAAAAATTTGTATTCTAAAATATAAAATATTTTATTAAATATTATAAAATTCCAAAAAAATATAAAATTCTTCCAAATAGTTTGAATAAGTCTAAAATTTTATTATTGACTCATTAATTGGATATTTTTCATGTTTTGTAACTATTGTTATTCTCAAAGTTTTAAATGTGTGATAAAACGGTAAGAGTAAAAAAGGGATGAATAAAAACATTAAGGATTAAAAAATATACAAAACCTGTCAAAATCTTATTATATGGTTTTATTTCGATTTATAATCGTCTTATATTTGAATTTAATTATTTTTGGTCTTTTTTAAATAGAAAACATTTTTATAATAAAATAATGCTTTCAAACTTTCCTAAATTGACCCTCCTCCATCTTATAAAAGGCCACCACATATAACCCATTACTCACACCTCTCAAGCCCATGGGATCATCCAAGCTCTACTAAAAAAATCTCCCAAAATCCCTATCTTTCACCTAGAATCATTACATAGGGAATAATGAAATTCAATAAATCATTTTGGTTCAAACAAAATGGAGTTACCAGATTTAAAGGTAACGTCTTCTCTCAAGTTATTTTCTTTTATTTTCCTTATCCAACCGCTTAAACTCTCTTAATTCCATTATTTTATAACATCACCATTATATTAAATATACTAGAGTGTTTTTATGATATTTATTAGAAATAAACTTCTACACATCTCCATCTAAGGGATACAAACATACTGTTTCTATAGACGGTGAACTACTGCATCACGAAACAATGATTGTTCAATAATCCCCTACTGGCTCTCATGGTGGACATTATGACGGAAATATACTTATATGTGATATATATTATATTTATATTTTCTATATACTTCTGTATTTTTCATTTATATCACACCTTTATGGTTTCCATAATGGGTAATTGGGATAAATTCATTTGAGGAATTGTGGACTACCGCCCCCTCAATGTGATACAACTTGTTCTTTCCATAAGTGGAACATATAAAGGATGGAGTTAATGAAATTATATATTATATTAAAATATAATTATAATATACTTATTTATCTTTATGTTTTCATTCCATTAAATACGAAATAGAAATGAAAGTAGCATTCATGCCTATGTACGACATACCATCTCCATGAACAGTGCATTTCATTTCTTATCTCCAAATGTTATGTACTATTATAAATAAATATATATATATATAAATATATACTCGATATATATGATATATATTATATCAAAATAATGAATACAAATTTGGAGATAATGGAATTTTTACTACATTGACTATTTGTAATTAAATAAAAATTCATTTTTGACTCAAGTACCAAATGTCGGAAAAAAGACTAATATTAACATAAAAAATTATGTAATGTTCATAGAAAGGTAATAAGTGATACATAGGAATAATAAACATGAGAAAGGTTCTAAAGAATGTATATATTAACTTAAGTTTATTATTCACGAATTACAAGGAACATACTCGATGATTTAGACTCAAGGAAAGGGAACCATTCACCATCCTCTATCGGTCAAAGACTTCTTTTATGTATTTTAGTTTATTTTTTCTTATGTTGGGATATGTTCATATATATCCTTATTATTGTAAATTTTATGTCCAAGTGACGAGATACCCTTTTTTCTCCCATCAACTCATTTTATGAATTTTTAAATGATGATATTAGGCTGCAGAATTTTCGTAAGGTACTTCATCTCAATCTCCTTTCCTTGAGGCATAATTATATTTATAGATGACATTATTTTATATTCTGTATAATAAACCCCTTTTAATATTAATTTTATTCAAACAGAATCTTTTTTATGAATCATTTTACTAAATGACCAAAAGAATGTTTCTTTTTAACATACGTAGTGACAATGACTTTTCCACCACTACAAGTATTATTTGATATTTGGATTCCTCTAAAATTCATATGGTTTTTAAATGGAACAGTAAATAACATATACCCTTTTTAAGTATTTTATTGTTGAAAATGGTTTTGATAATGGTGTTATTATGTCAATATCTTGAACTGAATTCTTGTGATTGCAATGTGGAAATGTTGTCTTTCCTTTATGTTTGTTCATTTGTTGTGATTATGTTATGGTTCATGGGAATTGTTTATGAATACAGGTGGTTCCAAGATAAACCTACAGTAGGTGAGCCCGAGATAGCTCTCCAATGCATTGGGTAATGTGAAGAAGGTAAACATTAATTTTTCTCCTAAGATATTTATGGAATATAATGTCATCAGAATTCCAAACGTAACTCCCTACGTAGCTGTGAAATCTACAATGTAAGTATTTTATGGATGCAACACGATGCCTTTATGGTTTATTATTTCTATGTTTTATTTTTTAATATGATAATTTAATGAGGCGTGATAAATAGATTATGTTTTTTATTTATTGATGGATTAATGTTTTCATTCTTTATTTTATAACCCTTACAAATATTTTTATGTTCGTCCCATGTTTTGGAAAAAATTTTCAAAGTGTATAAGGTATGGTAAGATATCCAGAAAAGAATTCCTGTTTTCTTTTATGAGTTTTTATTTTATGAAAAAAATTTGATATTGAGTAAAAGAGTCTAATTTTTAATATTTTAGATATAATGTAATATTTAGGGATTAATTCTCTAAAACTCAAAACCTAAAAAGATCCCCAAATTGAATTCTTGACTTAACTCAAGATTATGTAATGTTTAAGGCTAGGGCCTTATATTTAATCTCACCCCTTACTAGAAAATTTATCATTTCCACTTTCCTATTCACATTTATAGGTTATTTACTTCCCAAAAGATCAACTCTAGAGTCCTTTAGAGGACATCTAAAGGAGCCATATCAAAGAAGAGGTAATCTCTCTAACTGATCACTCTCTCTTTCTACTCTTCATTACCTCCAATAAATTTATGATATATATCATAAAATAATAATTTAATAATACTTAATATTATTATATTTTATTTTTATTATTAACACAGCACAATAAAACCACTTCTGCATTGAACAAGAAATGAAAGTTTTGCTCTGGTGTGTGCACGTCCTATCGTCTCCCCATAGCGATACAATTCATTATCCATAACCATATTTTATGAATATGAATTATGAAGGTTTTATTGTTTATAAATTATATTTATGAATTAATAATACTTATTCAATGACAATATTACATCAATGTTTTTACAATCTAATCTTTTAGGAAATGATAATGTTGCTCGTGTGTACATATGGCTTACAATCTCCGTGATGCAATGTGATCCGTTTGTAATATATATTTCACACAAATGGTCATAAGGATGATTTTTAGGAATATATATGATATATATGACCTAAAAATGACTATTTAATTATTATATATCATAAAATTTACTTTATTTTAATATGAAATAAATACGAAAACATTGTTCATGCGTACGCACGACCTACCGTCTCTGTGATCAGTAAATATTATTTTCATTTTATAAATTTTATGAATCACCATGAATAATTATATAATATATACATATATATATGATAATTATATCATGGATATAATTTTAGAGATGATGAAATTATGATCTATGTATGAGGATGAAGGATAAAAAAGTCAAAACATGAATGAAAAACATTGTGCTTATTACCTGAAACATAACATTATCTTGAAATTATTAATAAGAGAGTAATATAAAGTCACAAGTAAATAATATATGAAATTATATATATGAATATTTTTCTGTTGCAGATTTATAATAAACTTATATTAATTTTACATGAGGTTTGAATGTATATTAAGGAATTCAAGACTTAAGGTATGTAATTTTTCTCTCATTTTAATTTATGTGGGACACATGCCTTATACACTACTTATTGTTTTTGAATGGTGTTGGTAGTACCCATGAATATTTTTTAGCTATCTCATCATTAATATTATGTTTTATTCATATCCATATAACATTATTTCTTTCTTGGGGTATAAAATTCTATTTATTATAAAGTGATGAGTGTTTATTTCACATCTACATCAATATTCAGGATTGTTTTGGTTTAAGTCTCCAGTAGGAAATATTTATCTCCCATTTCAATGTTTTAAAAAAAATGTTTCTAGAATGTATTTTACGATTATCCTATGAATATTTTTAATATTATTTTTATTCATTATTAAAATTTTATAAAACGTTTTGTAAATAATATTTTCTTTCCACTTCTAAACAAGGATCTTTAGGACTTTTCGAACAAAAATGTATAAACGGAATTTTTTTTACATGTATGGCATGAAAAATATTTTATTCCATCATGAAGCCAAAATTCATTAAAGCCACCCCTAGAATATAAGAAGGTTATTTTCATACAAAATGTTTTCATTTAAAATTAAATGTAATTTCAATAAAAAACCATTTTCAATGTAGAAATAATATTTTCCACAAGGATTATTTTCATGTGATCTCTCAAAATTTATTTCCCTTTACATTAAAATTATTTTATGTTACTTACTATTTATTGGGGATATTTTTATAAAATAATATCCAAAATAGTTTTTTGGTTGGTATATGATTATGATGGATTGATATTTATGAAACCCATTTCTCTTCCATGGGCTATGTTTTGACTCGATAATGTTTATGAAACCCATTTCATTCTATTGGGTTTGATGTGATGAAAGATTTATTTTCTTGTGGAACACATATGTATTGTTTTTTAATGTGATGGGTTGGACCATATCTACCTCTAATTCGTTATTTAATGTTACACATCTCATATGATAATGATAGGAAAGAGGTCGATGGGCTTGATCAACTATGGGAAGAAGGGGGAACCATATCCCTTATAAGGAAAGGGATTAATCATGGGATGGTGGTGTGTCCCACCCAATAGGTGGAGCCCCCATGAAGTTTCATGATTGGTTTTGGAAATTGAAACACGACTTATAGTGAGTGGCATTACATGTTTTTGTGTTTGTCATAATACAATGTCTTATTTATTTGTCATTATTTCATGGTTTGTACTCTTGAACCCATTATGATTCATGTCTTATAAATTTAAATTCATTAATTAAAAAATTAAAGATTATGATATTTGATATTTGATATGTAGGTTTTTTCTTTTAAAATGTAATTATCCAATTTTCAAACCCATATGCTCATGATTTTCTTATATATCTTTCATGTTTAATATTACTGAGTATTTGGGCTCACCTTCTTATTATATTTCCTTTCCATACGATATAAATAACTATTTTTAGTAATATTACTAAAAGTTAAGGTCTTTAAAAGAGATATTGGAGATATTTCACCAAATCAGAGGAATGTGTTCCAATTTTCCAAATTCACTAAACTATTTCTATCCTCAGGCAGGTGTGTGTGTGTGTAATGTAATTAATAATCATCTAAAAGGATGTAATATCCATGAATGTTGATCCTAGGTTGTTGTAGTATCTTATATATATGTGAGGTTTTTCATCATGTTCTAGAGAGTATTTTAATAAGAATTGGATACATAAAAGATTTTCAGAACATCTTATCACCCTCAAATGGATTTTCATTCTGAGAGAACCATAAAAACTGTTGAGGAGATACTGAGATCATTTTCAATATATTTTCAGGGATTTTGGAATTAGAACCTTCCCCATGTGTAGTTCTCGTATAATAATAGTTTTCATTATATTATTCAAATGTCACCTTAAGTGGATATGTATGGGAAGAGATGTCAAACTCCTACATGTTGGGATGAAGTTAGAGAGTGGAATAATATGGAACCAATTCTTATACAATATGTGGTAGAAAAGGTTCAAACTATTTAGAATCAAATGGAATTTATGTAAATTCAAAAAAAAATATATAGGGAATCATTGATGGGACATTGTGTTTGAGATCAGTGAAAATTTGTTCCTTCATATATCATTATAGAAGAAACCGATGAGTTTTTGGATGAGGGTAATCTCTATTCCTAGATAAATCAATCCCATTTATATTTTTGATCTCATCAGTTATGTGGTCTATCGACTATAAATCTCACATAACTTATCCCAAGTACCTGATATGTTCCATGTAACTCTATTATTAAAGTACATACTGGAAACCTTACATATACTAAATCAAAAGTTAGTACATTTAGAGAATGGTATTTCATATGAGGAGTAATTGTTTATATTCATAGATTGTAGATATAATGTTCTTTGAAATTATACAACTCACATGGTAAATGTATAGTGGTGTAACCAAAATATTGATGAGGAAACATTGGAACCAAGAGAGGAGATAAAACAAAATAACACACATTTTTTTAGTGTATGAAATGAAATTTAATGGGTGAAAATTTTAATGGGGTATTATTTTAAGGACCCAAACATTCCTAAATGAAATTCCTTTATGAGGGAGTAAATTCCTTATTAATAAGTGGGTTTATAGAAAACACATAAACTATATTTCATTTGTAATTTTTGGATATTGTAATATATAGAAAAAATTTAGTTTTTTCACTTTAAACACTATAAAACATCAAAACCATTACTAATATATCTATTTATAGTAACTATTAAGATTAGTCTGTATTAAGGGTTATGATAAAATCTATTCACCATAGAAGGAGCAATTGATGGTCTTGGATAGTATGATTAAACCATGTGAATCGAATTTTCAGAGATTATAAGGGAGATAGTGTCATTGGGATTTTCACTTGACTAATCCCATCTGGGATTCAACAACTAAAACACAAGCAGACCCATGTAAGGGAGAAGTTTAAGCATGTAGATATCACCATCAAAACCATGTTTGTCAAACCACCCCAATAATGTACTATTGTTCCACAACATAACCTTATGGTGTGTGATGGTGTATTAAAGGTTCTTATATCTAGACCCTTGAAGTATGAATTTTTATATTTTATTTTTAAAATAATTATTATATATTTTCTTTTCTTTATTATATTATATATATTTTTATATAATGATGTAATATCCTAACCATTTCTTGAGATGTGTCAGGCTTGATTTCATGTACTCTTATTCTATTTGTTTAGTACACTTTTTGGGCTTTAATTTGGGGAGTCTTTAGGTAAAAATTTGAGAAGAAAAAAGAAATAAAGTGGTAAGTTCATGGTCGGCTCATGATTAGGGAAAACCTTGCACCCCATCCCAGTAATCTGTTCAACCGTAGATAGTGGGGATTCTCATAGTTGAAAAATGGTTTGTAAAATTGTGCTCCCTTTTAGAATTAAATGTGAACCCCTATATATGAGGTTCATAGTTTAGTCACATGGTTAGGGAAAACCATGGTCCCATTCCTATGAAACCATGTTTGAGAATTTAATTCACCCAAAAATTAGATTTTAAATCAATGGAACCCCTGAAAACTCACCACATTATACCCCCATTAAACACTAGAAATTATTTCATGATTTCAAATCCTTTAATATTAATTCCAAGACATCATAATATTTATTCTTGGGGATTTAAAACTCGGTCAAAGATCTACACCCCTCCCAGAAAAAGGATCTCATCCCTCTTTGTTTCACAATCCTTATCCTTTCTTCTCCCTTTCAAGAAAGACTTGTTATTAGTATTTTAGATATATCCAGATCTAGGATTGTGGATCTGGATCAATATTTTAAGGTTATTGAATTATTTGATCTTGATTTCGGGTTTCAGATTCAGACCTCATTCTACGTCATTGTTCTTCTCAAATTTTGGGGATTTCTATTTAAAGATCGCTCATCAAAAAATCGAGGTACGTGGAATATAATTTAAATCCGAAATTAGTTTTCTATATTAAGTGTATATAATTGTATAATTTCAATAAGGTGTTTATCAATAATTTTCTTGATTGAATTAATTTATTTGGTGAATTAGTTATTTGAGGATATGGAAATTCAGTATTTTTGGGAAATATAGATCGAGTTAATTAATTGTAGAATCAACTATAAGGTCTTCAGTTTGTTGATTTGAGATAATTAATTAATTAAGTAATTATGATATATTGATATTTTAAGATTTGATAATTATTTTTGTAATTAATTATGGGATTTGGATTTCTTTTATATTGATTAATTAATTGATGAATTAATTAGTGGGATTAATGTACTTAATTAATTAGGGAATTCATTGAGGGTATTTATGTGATAAACTAATTTTTGAATTAGTAATGAAATTAGAGCGAATAGTTAATTTATGAATTGAATACATGAATTAGTTTGATTAACAAATTATTTAATTATTCAATTTTATTGATATGAATAGTTAATTATTGAGTGAACTAATAAAATTATTGTGCTAAACTAATTTTTTAATTCATAATGGAATTGATGTGTGTGGTTAATGTTTGAATTAATTATGTGTTATAAATGTTAACTTGGTCATTTAGTTGGGAAATAATGGTTGGGAACTTAGTCTTTCTATTTTGTGAAGTAATGAATGGTAACATGGTCATTTATTTGTAAAATTAAGAATGAAGACATGGTCATTATATTGTGTAATGTGTGAATTGAAACATTGGGAAATCAAGTGTGAATTAAATAATGGTAATAATTTCATTCTGAGATAATATGTCCCTCATACATACTTCGGGCTTTGACATGGGCCTAAGTTGGTATTGAGGTATGTGTGTCTACAGGAACCCGAGGGTTTATCTAGTTAAATAATGATTAATTGGTAATGTGAAAAATATTTACTTATGAATTATAATAATTTTTTTATACTCATGCATACACATGATATTTACTAGATATTGTTTTAGATTTCATTGGTGGTGGATGACTGAGTTGTACCCACACCCTACTTAGGATGCCTAATCAGTACCCAAATATACTTTTTGTTTTCCAGAAAAGTTAAGGTAAAATTATTTGTATTAGATGGATGAAATGGGATGGAGCATGGATGAGAGAACTAGACATGATTTGTTACCTCCTTGGTGGAGTTGAAAGTGTCTTTATTTGAGTTTAATTTTAGACACATGATGCGTATTTTGGCTTGGAATATTTTCTGTTTTAATTTTGATAATTTATTTCTTTTTTTGGCCATCTTGTGATACTGGTTCTTTCTGGTTATGGATATATATTACGTTATTGTTTATTTATTTTCTGTTAGTGTTTTAATCTAAAAAAAGGATATTGTCTCCCCATGACTGATATTATACCCTCAATGCTAATAGATAGCCTCTCATGTATGGGGAGTGATGCATGAGGTCCCGTAGTAGATCATCTTGGGGAACCGATGTCTGGCACCTAGCTCAGGATGTTACAAAGTTGTATCAAAGCCATTTTATATTGTTTATAGTTTTTATAACTATTTGGGAAAGTTATATTGAAGATTAAGAATGTTTGGTCCATGGTAATGATCTTGTTAAAGGGAGTAGTTGACCCATATATGGGAGGGAACTTAGGTTCCCATGGTGGGATTATGGTTATTGTTGTTTACTTTTATAGTTGAATATTATTTCATCTTAGGTGACACACTTGTTTTTTCATGTGATTTTTTCTTCTTTGATTTATTGATATTTGACTCGGGACCCAGTATGGAATCACATTTGAGTTTTCAATGCATCATTCTAAGAACTCAAGATTATTTTCTAACATGCATCATTTTTAGGTATTCATGGGAAAATGAGTTATGGGTAAGTTGTTGAACATGAAATATTTTTCCTTACTTGTGAAATTGAAATGAAAAAGGATCCTAATATGAAATTTAGAATTAAAAAATGATGCAATATTATAATAATTGGGTATCTGAATTACAAAATTGAATAATGAGAATGAGTTTACCTTGGTGAACCATGACCTCTGTGTAGGATGGTTATTGAGAGTGAGAATGCCTCTATTTTGACCACGGGGAAGGGTTTGAGGAAAAGACTTTTTTTGTATTACAGTATTTTCCCTATTATGTAAATGTGTTAATTTATTAAAATATTTACTAAGCTGTGGGTTTTTCATCATATAGATATGAATCTGTGATGACTCTTGTTAAGGGGATGAAATGAGGTCATGGATGGTGATGGTCCACCAGTAGTGGGGCCAAATGCACTGATAGTTTTAGGTGAGGATGTAGGAGAGATGTTCTAAGAGAACATTGATTGGTTCATGGAATTCTTGGGAAAGAGACCAAGGGTGGGTTGTGAAGAATATGTCAGATCTAACAATGGAGTTTGAGTTGCATCACCCTCCAACTTTTACTGGAGAGGGTAAACCTGAGGGAGCTGATTGTTGGGTTAATTTACATGGACACAATGCTTGACCATTTATAGAATCATTATAAGAGGAGGTTCAAGTTGGATTCATATATTCAATGAGGATTAGTGAAGTACATGTGGGATGTTTAGGCGCAGACTCGGCATTATGTTGGTTTTTTATAGAAAGACATCTTGTATAAGTTACTAGAGAAATTTTATCCAGATATGCAGAGGATGGAGAGGGCAGTTGAGTTCATGATGTTGAATTAGGGGAGTATATCCTTGATAGATTTTGTTGGATTCTATACAAGTTTTGAACACTTTTTCCAATATTGGAATCGAATGAGACAACTATGGTGAGTCATTTTCATGATGGGATTAACTTGGAGACTAAGTCCCAGTTAAACCTCCTCCAATTAAATAATTTTACTAAGGTGGTGGATCATGCTCTCATATATAAGGGGAACATAAAATAGGATTATAGTTCAGGATAGATAGTTATAGTTGGATGATCATAGGTATGAATTCTGAGTTTAGGAAGCATTGTGACTACAAAATTAGTAAGGGTAGTGGGATGCAATGTTCATGGACAGAGTGATTAGTTTCTCTAGATCTTACTCGAGTGATATGTCACTAGTGTGGTAGTTCGGGACACTTCTAGAGAAAGTTCCCCCGACCAGTAGTAGATTTACAGTGTTACAAAATTATAGTATATCTATAGATGTTCTGAATGAACTATTGACTAATGAGTAGTGATACATGAGTTAGAAGGAAGTAGGGTGCGGGAAGCGGATCATCTACCCATATTAGTCTATCAAAAGGTGTTCTACTTCTTGATGTAGTAGAGGTAGTGGTCATGGTTCTTATAGTAAATAGTGCATGTATCATCAGAGTAGTGAAACTTAAGGGAGTCATACTACATCACAGGGAATAGGGGTATGATAGTTTCATGTGGTGCATTCTACACTGGCGGATAGTGAAGATGGACCATCGGTAGTGAGAGTAAAAATTTGTATAGCTTATACAGTACATAGTGACTTATTTGATATTATAACCACTAATTCTATTATTTCATTATGACATTAAAATGGTTTGAACCTTGAAGTGGAGTTTGTAATTTGGTTGTTTATGATTGACACAACTCTGGGAGTACAGCTAAGAAACTTATTCAATGGGAAGGGATGTTCTCTCCCGGTTGGATAGTATAATTTTTGTGGTATCTCTACATACTAGACATGCCATGATTCGATCTAATATTGGTATGGATAAGTTTGTATCATACTAATCCCATATTGATAGTTACTGCCAAAAATTTACTTTTACTTCTCTTAAGGGTGAAATACATATTCACCGTGAAGACTGGGATATCTAGGAAGGTCAAGTATAACCAATTAATCAACCAATGGGCGAACTCACACCCATTGTTTTTAGTATACTTCTAGATGAAAAAGGTGTAAATTTGGATTCATTTCCACCTATTGGGCATTGTTTTAATGTTTTTTTTGATAAATATTTCTTTGGTCTTCCTCCTGAGAGAGATGTGGAATTCATCATTGACCTCATGTCGGCGGATGATATTCTTTCAATTACACCAAAAAAAAATATTGGCGATAGAGACTCAAGATCCCAAGGCTCAGCAAGAGGAGATGATATATGAGGGGTTTATCCATCGGATTACATCACCATGGGGATCATTGGTGTTGTTTTTAGAGAAATATTATGGGAGTTTTCACTTTTGTGTTGATTATCGGACGTTGACCTGAAAGTCAGTGAAGAGTCTACATCATATTCAGCATATCGATTATCATTTTGACCAGCTGAGAGGAGTTTCTGTCTTTTCCAAGATATAATTGATAGTATGGTATCATCAGTAGAAATTTAAGACTTCTAATATACCAAGTAATTCTTTCAAAAGAACGTATGGAATATATGAGTTCACAGTAATTCCAGTTGGGTTGAAAAATGAAGCAGTAGTGTTTATGGACTTGATGAATAGAATCTTCCATCTGTACCTAGATTAATTTTTGGTATTTCCTGGATAACTTCTTGATGTACTTAGAAACATATGTTTATCATTATTAATACCCTAACATCCTCCTAATTACACTGAAAGAGAATCAGCTATACACCAAACTATTTAAATGCTAGTTTTGGGTTGATCATGTACAGTTCTTCGGACACATCATCTCAGATAAAGGTGTGTCGGTAGACCAAGCGAAGGTCTAGGAATTTATTTCTTGTCAGTATCATTAGAATGTTTTTAAAATCTGTAGATTTTTTAGGTTAGTTGGATATTATCAAAGATTCATCCAGAACTTTTCCTTATTCAAATCAACTCTTTTGGGATTGACAAAAAATGGTATAAATTTTGAATGGTTAGAAGCATGTGAAAATTACATCGACGAGTTGAATATGTTCTTGACATCAGAACCAATACAAATCTCACTCGAACCAGGTGAGGAGTACATGGTGTTGTGTGATGCTTCGAGGCTAGGTCTTGGAGCAGTGTTGATGAAGGGAGATCACGTTGTGGAATATGGGTATCTATAGTTAAGGACACATGAAAAGAATTACCCAATGTATGACCTTGAGTTAGCTATGGTGGTTTATGCTTTGAAGTGTTGGTAGCATTATATGCCAGGAAAGATGTCTATGGTGTTCACTGATCACAAAAACTTCAAGTATATCTTTTTGTAGTGATATTTGAATCTTTTATAGCGGAAATGGGTTGATTATAAGCATTCAATTTATTTTGAACAAGAATATATTCCCAGGAAATGGAACAATTTTTTTGATACATTATGTAGAAAAAATAATTCTCGAGTTGTTCAGTAGAGGCATCACTTTTTATAGAAATCAGTAATAGATAGTATGAGGCTCAATAATGATTGACCTTAAGGGAAAGCCTTCAAGGTGGGGAGTCTCATTCTAATTGGGGAAAATTTGAGGATAGTGTCATCTATGTCAGGAATCAGTTTTTTGTTCCAATGAGTAAGTGAGAAGAGCTAATACAAACGTTTCATGCCTCCAATGGGGTGGTACATACAGGTGTGAAAAAAACATACAATGAACTATGATGACAGTTTTGGTGGTTGGGGATTAAAAAGAAGATAACAAGGTTCATGACATGATGCTACATATATCAATAGGTAAAGGAAAATAAACAATGACCTTGTGTTTTACTACAATCATTTCCCTATCCAAAATTAAAGTTGGAGGATGTGACTATGTACTTTATGGTGGGTCTCCCGTGGATGCCTCGAAAGAATGATGCTATTTGGATTTTTGTGGATAGACTGAAAAAGGTAGCATAGTTCTTGCCTATACAAGAGACTTTCTCAACAGAACAGCTGGAAGACATATATGATTGGGAGATAGTATGTCTGTATGCATGCCACAAGTTATAGTTTCAGATCATGACTCATGTTTTACTCCAAATTTTTTGTATGGCTTATAGAAGGCACTTGGTACCTAGGTTTTACAAAATATGAAATTCCACCAAAAGATAGATGGGTAGACTAGGCATACTATATAGGTTCTTGAGGATATGTTGTGGGTGTGTGTTCTAGACTTCTATGGTTATTGGGAAAAGAACCTAGCATTAGTGGATTTCACCTATAAAAATAGCTATCAGGATACTATAAATTATCAATGTATGAGGCTCTTTTGGGTTGTACATAAAAATAACCTCTATGCGGGTTGCATTCAGGTGATTCAGAGTTTTTGAGATCAGTTCTTGTGTAGGAGACATCAGAGAATATATAGCTTATTTTGAAATCTATGGGTATAGTTCAGAGTATACTGAAGTCATATGATTTCCTATTTGGATGACCCCAAGAGTTTAGAAAGGGTTATCGTGTATTACATTGGTTATTTCCATGGTTGGGTCACAACTGGATATGGAGACAAGGTAAGATAGGGCCATGGTTTCTTGAACCATTTCTGGTTGTTCAGAGAATCGGGCTGGTGGCTGACTATTTGGATCCTCTACAAGAAATAAAATGTTATTCATAACATTTTCTATATTTCTCAATTATAAAAGTATCATTGTTATCCATATCATGTAATCAATATAGATTACGTTGAGCAGGAGATAGATGAATCCTTTTAGGATCATCTAATAAATGAGTTGTATTGTAGTGAGAAGGTGTTGAGGGGAAATAATGTACTGATAGTTCACATATTTTTGTAGCATGGTCATGGTCAATAGTATAGTTGGGAGAGATTAGTAAATATGAGTGCTTAGTGGACTGATCTTTTTGGTTCGGAATCTTACAGATTATTGGGAGTACAAATCAACGATGATCTTTTATAAGGAGGGGAGATTGAAAGATCCTAAACATTTCTATAGATTTATTAGGTTTTATCTTAGGTACACTTATTCTTTTTGTTGATTACATTTTCGAGATATAATTTGGTGTGTTTTTTGGGTGAAAATTTGAAAAAAAAATATAACAGAGATGAAAGTTCATGGTTGGTGTACAGTTAGAGAAAACTGTGTGCCCCATGCGAGAAAACCATACAACCTTGGACAGTGGGGATTTACACATTTGGTGCATAGTTTTTCAATCTATGTTCCATTTTAGGAGAAACTGTACACCTCTATATAATATGTGCAAGGTTTAGTAGTATGGTTATGGGAAAATATGTGCCCCTACCTGGAAAATCAAGAACATGAATTTCCATCACACAAAAATTAGATTTTAAATCACAAAAACCCCTGAAACTCAGCCCATTCGACCCCCAATTGACCCTAGATGTTATTCCATGATTTTATATCCTCTAAGATTAATTCTAAGCCCTCCAAATCTATACTCTTGGGAATTCAAATCAATATTGGAGATCCTCACCCCACCCGGTAAGAGGATCTCATCCTGATCTGTTTCCTATTCCTTTTCCATTCTTCTCCCATTCAAGAAAGGATTGTTCTTCCATTTTTTATTATATATAGATCTAGGATTGTGAATCTAGATCTGGATTTAATAGAACTTGATTTATTTTATCTAGATTTAGGGACTTAGATTCATATTTCATTCTACATCATTGTGCTGCTCAAATTTTGTGGATTTCCATTATGTGATTGCTCCTCAACCAATCGAGGTTGGTAATATATAATTCAAATACCAAAGTTGTTATTTAAAAAACATGTATATAATTTTATAATTTATATTATAAATTAATAAATTTTTTTATTTATTTAATTATTTAATTTGGTTAATTAATTAATTGACGAGAAGTGAAATTGGGGATTTTTGAAATTAGAGATTGAGATAACTAATTTTGAATTAATTATGACGTGCGTATTTTTTTAATATTAGATAAGTAATTGAAGAATTAATTATGAGATATTGACATTTGATAATGATATAGTTAACTATGGAATTAATTATTTGATTTGGAGTTTATGGATATTGATTAATTAATTGATGAATTAATTAATAGGATTCACGTACTTAATTAACTATAGAATTAATTAAGTAGAGTTATGCGGTAAAATAATTATTTAATTAGTAAATAAATTGGTTTTACTTGTTAATTTGTTAATTTACTGGAGGAATTCATGTGATTAATTAATTTTTGAGTTAATTAATTTTATTGAAATGATTATTTAATTTTTGTGTTAACTAATGGAATTGTTATGTTTAAATAATTGTTGAATTAGTAAAGGAATTTATGTGGATAACTTATTTTTGAGTTAATTATGTGTTATTAATTGTAACATTATCATTTAGTTGTGAAATAATTAATGGGAATATGTTCTGTAAAGACCTGTAAATTTCAAGGAAATTTTTTTTCTTAATTTTTTTTGGAATTTTACAAGAACGCAGTTTCTGATGGGACCTGATTCCGAGGCCCGGTGTGCCTGGAATAATTTTCCGAAGTTTGGCTCAGGTACGTTCAGTGAACGAACGAGCGGGTTTTTCTAACTTTTGAACCGGTGCTCGGAATCGAATTCTGAGGGCACCGATGGAATCACAGCGCCGGTACTTTCTTAGAAACGCCCTTCCGCGATGCGACGATCACCTCCTTCTGCGACGATCAATTCCGCAAAGAACGCGCGCTCGACGACTACGGCGAGGTATGTAGAGACCCGAAGCTTGACGTACATGAACATTACATTACTTTTTCGGAACATTTAGTACATAACAAAAACACACACACAAGGACCGTAATAGTTTAGTGTCTTTGGAAACTCGAAATATAATCTTCTAATCGTGGTGAAAGATCTTCAACATCTCCCATAAAGATCTTCCTTTTTTATACCTAAAACCTTTCTTTATATCCTGGGGAAAAGAAAACATAAAATGGTGAGCTCAAATGCTCAGTAAGGGTAAACAAAAGAAATATCAATCACATCGTATACTCAATCACATAACTTTTGGAAATCTTAACCTGCAAAAGAGTTCATAATTTCATAACATGGTATAAATCATGGAAGTGAAATGTAATCACAATAACCATAACGTAAAACATGAAACTTTGTGGCATACACACATAATCATAGAGATTCATTTCTTGTTAGTCAAGACTCATTGCCAAGACTATCTTAGTAAACAAAGTCCCTTTCTGAAGCGAGTCACCCTCGTTTCAGTCCTGTTTCACTGAACCGGTATAACCTACCATTCTAGCCATGTCTATCTCATGAGATATAAAATCTTTACCCAATGCATTGGAGGGATATATAGGTCCCACCCATCTCATAATGATACCATTCTTATGTGTGCCACAAAATCATAAATCATACATCATTGCATAACCCATGTAATACAAATGGGAATCTTAAACATCATGACATCATAAAACAATTCATATAAGATAAAGGAATTCATAATAATAATTCCATCACAACATAATCAAATAAATTTAATAATAGGGATAAAAACAGAACCCTTTATTATCTTATATGGAAAATAATTTTGATAAAACACTTGAACTCCATTCTTGAGCAAAATATCCTTTCTTCTTCAAAAACATTTTTCATTTCTTAACATGTCATACAACATTAAACTAAAATAAGTTGAATAAACTTGAAAACTTGTAAAGGAAGATTCTTGGAAATAATGTTTTAAAAATACATTCATGTCTTATAAGTTAAAAAAAACATTCTTCGTACTTTTGTCGAAAAAGTCAAAAAGTACCTCGTACGAAAAAACGACAAAAGATTCCTTTCATATCTTTTACTAAAAACTCACTGAAGGGTAAAATTGGATTTAAAAAAAATTAGGTGGATGGAAATAATATTACATATTGAGGAAACATGGATGTGGATGGTAAAATACACCCCAGTAAATGCCAAAGTATAAACAATCTCGGATAAAAATGAGATTGTGATATTTTCCCTTACCTTAGGTCTGACTTGCTTTGTAAGTGTCTGAACCTGCTGTATAATGATTTAAATCATGTTATTGACTTATTCCAGAATCATATTCATTGTTATTATATCATATATGGTCCACTTATGACTTTATATTACCCGTTCTTTTGTAAATTCATGTTAAAGTAGCGTTTTGGGTAAAATCATCTCATTTGTCGTTCATGTTTTTAACTTGTAATTATTAATATGATTACTTGGATCATGATTACCTATATCCAGAATGTAAAACATGATTTATATATAATATATATTCAGAATATATATATATATAATATATCGATAAATGGAATGAAATACACCGTTCATAGAGACGGTAGTCCGTACGTACGCATGAACGCTGTTTTCGTTTCCTTATTGAAGTGAATGGAATTAAGTAGATGACATACATATAATTATACATAAATCAAGTATCATTATTATGTCATATATTTCATTAGTACTTATTATATATACTTTGTAATCATTCATGAATGGTTAATCATTGAGAATGAATCTCATCGCGTCGTGGAGACGGTAGTCCGTACGTACGCACGAGCGATGATATCGTTCCCATGGTCGTGGAATTGTGTTTAAGTGTATGTATACTATTTCAGTATCAATATCAATTTATAATAATCATATATAGTTACTCATTACACCATTATACCCATCCAATTAAGGTGGTGGCGGAGAATAGATTACACCACGGCGTGGAGACGGTATTCCGTACGTACGCACGCGCGGTGATTTCTTTTTTCCGTAGGATGGATAGAAGGTTAATTAGAGTTGTTTCATATTTATAATAACATATCAGTATATAATAAATACTTATGTTATTACTTTATCATGAAACAACTAAAGAATAAGAAGTTGAAGAAGAAAGAAATTGAAAAAGATCGGTAATGGATATTACCTCTTTTTGACGCGCCTTCACTTAACCTCTACTTAGAGAACTAAGGATGCTCTTTGAAGAAGACCAGGACCCCTAGGATGATACTAGGGAAGTGGAGAAGAGATTTTGGCAGGGTTTGGCCGAGCTTGAATGCTCAAATTGGTGTGAGGAGGATAGGGAGGAGGTTCCCTTTTATAATGGAGGAGAGGGGCATCTTAGGAAAATCTCAAAATATTATTTTATATTAAAGTCAAATTCGGTTTATAATGTTTCCTAATGGTCTTATTTCGACGATAAAGTGGGGATGGGTCGAAATCCTCTCATACAATAGGATTTAGACAAGTTTAGGTTATTATTTTAACCTTATCAATTAGATTTAACTCTAAGTTAAATAATTTAACTTTTACCGTGTCTTTTTGTTTTCTTACACTATATGGTTAATAAACTTACCATAACAAGCCAAACGAACCCCAAGTTGTTTATTATTAATATATATATCCTTATCTAAGTCATTTGGCCGAACCTTAGATTTTTATTAATTAAATAACAATTGATAATATAATATTTGTTTTAAAAACAAATTCATGTCAATTTTGACACTATTGGGTACATGATTTTTATCAAATTTCTAACAGAATGATAAGTTCGAAACAAGTTACTTCAATCAACAATAACATGTCATATTAACCTATAAAATTAGTGTAAGTCATAAAAAGTCTCAAATTACATTTATTTGGACATTTATAACATCAATTATGTTAATATTTTCTTAAAAAGGTAATTACTGCATCATTGTTGTGTCATAAATAAATTAAATTCTTTAAAGTATAAAAATTAAAAATAAATTACCATTATGTAGGAAATACTTATATCTTTCTAATTAATATTTATAGTCCAAATTATATTATGTATTACCCTATATTAAAAATGTTTTAGTAAATAAACTTTGATTTTAACTCTTTTAACTCTTCATTGAATTAAATAATAATAAATGTCCTAATCTAATCCAAGTGGGCCTAAATGATAATATTTTACACTTAAGGTTGTTTTTGGTCTATCTAAACTTGTCCAATAGGATTAGGACATGTGTTAGGGTAATATTAATATCATTTTTACCCTTTATTACCCTATTTACTTTTAACCGTGGTAAATGAAAGTAAAAAGTTACTATTCACCAAAAATTATTTTCATCTCATTAAACCACATTTTTCTTACTAACATCAATCGTGTCTCTCGGATTTTTGAAATTCCATTCACAGAAGCGGTAAAATTAAGATTTCTGAAAAAAATATTTTTTTTAACTTCCAGTTAGTAGTTTAACAATTCATCAAAAATTGAAGTTTTTCAGAAAAATGCCAAAATTTCACCCTAAGCTATAATTGATATTATGAATTCAAAAATGATTTATATTTTACAAAATTCCCAACATATAAGTTTCATTAATTAATTTTATAATTAATTTCCACTGTCACAACAAATAGCGTGTTTTTAAGAGATAATAACTATCAAAAGATTAACACTTGTTTATGTCTGCTGTAAATGTGAAATTACATCCAATGACCAAAATTGTATTGAATTGTAAAAATATATTCTAAATATACTTTAAAACCACTCAAATTAATAATTTATCACTATTAATTATTTCGATTAAAAAAGTTGTTTTTAATTAAAATTTAGTAATTTTCACTATTCATCAGAATATGAAAGTTATCCGAAAAGTACCAAAATTTCACCTTAGGCTAAATTCGATACTACAAATCCAAAAATGAATTCCATTTTGAAAAATAAAATTTATAAAATTTCAAAAAGTGGTTATTACTATTCATAACGGCTTGTTTTAATAATATTTTAATAGCATATTGTTGTTTAGTGAAACTCGTTATTGCGTACTACACACGCTATCGAGGAAGGTCGCGATTGCGTGTAATTCAAGGAAAGTCAAGGATGCGTGTAGTGCAAGCTCCTTTTGGTGTATCGTACAACACAAGACATTAGTGAAATTAAAAAGAATATTTTTCATAAAATCTTGGGATGTTACAAGGTAGGGGTTGTATTTGAGAATAATATTTATTCCCGTGATTGTTTCTTTTAAAAACAAAGAACTCGGATCAAGTTCAATTTTAATTCTATTAAAATTGTGCCTTGCTTTTATTCATGTGTTGAATATTTTGTTCCCGATTGTTATCACCTAACGCGGAGGGTGCGGGCCAAACAAACACGGCCCGACAACCCTCCGCAGTTCTTTGTTGATGTGCGGATTGGAGGGCGACGACAAAACATGCCGCAGAGGTGATTCGTTGTTTCCGCAGTGATGTACGGGACCCAGGAGGAGCTACGGCACAGACAGAAACGAAATCGGACCACCGGAGAAAGTCCGATGGCCCGCAAAACCCACTGGCGGCGCGGGTCGCCGGCGCGGCTGTGCTGGCAGCCGGAGGCGGCGGCGCCCCGGTGTGCCGCCAGACAGGGCCGCTGCGGCTGAAGCCGTAGCCGCGCGGGTCCGGCACACACGGGACACGGCTTTGCTGCATCCGCTGATCCAACGCGGCCCCATGTGGGGCCGCATCACCTTCATCCGGTGGGGGCAGTGCCCCGCGGCTCCCTCGCTCAGCCGGGTCGTGCCCGGGCCGGGCCGCGTCGCGCCGAACCGGGTCGGCCGGGCCCAGACCCCCCGTCTTCGGACCATTTTCGGTCTTTTACCTGTATCTTGAGCTACGGGCCTCCGAACGACGCGCCTTCAGTGGTGATGCGATACTTGAATCAAGATGGTCGTTCTGGTATATCGTACTCAAGGTTTCAGATTACTTTGGGTTCGGCAGGGTTGGTTCGTACACGAAACCAATCGGGCCCTCGAAGCGGAAACGCTCATATCTTGAGCTTCGGACGTCCAATTGACGTGCCGTTGACTTTGTTGTTTTCCTCTAAATGAGATGGATCTTTTGACATACTCCACTCGAGGCTTGGACACAGGTGGAGTACGGTCGGGTTGGTTTTTCCTTAAAAACCAACCGGGCCCCTGGGATGAAAAAGCCAATAACTCTCAGTTCGGGCGTCCGATTGACGCGCCGTCTGCGACGTTGAGTTCCTATTGACGATACGGAACTTTTGGATACATCAACTCTGTACTATGTGTCAGTTGATGTATCAGCCTCTCGGCTCGTGGAGCGGACTCTCTCGAACGAGCTTGCTGTGTGCAGGAACCCTAGAGCTGGCTGCGACTGCTACTGTGACGACGACGACTGTGCAGAGATCCTCAGTGGATTTGACGGAGACGACTACAGCACTCAGCGATCCTTTGTGGGTCAGTGCTACCGATCCTGTGTGGTTCCGATCCTGTGTGGGTCAGCGATCAGCGGTCCTGTGTGGGACAACGCCTACAGGTCCTGTGTGGGCCCGATCCTTTGTGGGTCTTTGCGAGGGTTAGTTACATATCGATCTTTTGTGGGTCAGATCCTTTGTGGGTCATTGCGGGGGTTAGTACCTATCAATCCTTTGTGGGTCGGACGACTTAGATGGATTAGTGATCATCTATATCATCATCGAAGAAGTATACCTATGTGAGCTGAAACTCCGTTTTACTTTCCTTTGTGGATTGTGTTGAGCTATCTTATGTGGATTTACGTTTTACTTTCCTTTGTGGATTGTGTTGAGCTATCCTGTGTGGATTTTACGTTTTTCTTTCATGTGTGGACTGGGTTTTACTTGAGCTCAGATGTTGGAGTAGAGCGAGAATTGATGACTTAGGTATATGTATGGGCATATACCTAAGTCGTGTCAGATGTTACTTCGTGATTGTATCTTTCCTTTGTGGTTTATCCTTTGTGGATTCTGGGAGACCTTCGGGGGTCTCGGGGTCCCTACTGAGTAGCTTATACTCACCCCTGCACGGGCTATGCCCGCACTACGTTGTGTTGGTTGCAGATGATGGACAGTGCTGATCGTGGTGGAGGATTACGGAGCAGGATGGTACCTGGAGGTGGACCACTGGGCGGAGTGTACTCGGAGCGGACGGCTGGACCGAGGAGCGGTGGAGGCTATCTGTACTCACCCTTCAGGTGGGACTTCCAGTGGACGGCTCGACATTGCGGCTTTACTTTTGAGTTGTTGTTTTTCCCCTTTCAGTTGTACTTTACAGTTGGGCTTGTATTTCCGGACCCCTTTACTTTTCCGCACTTACTGTTGTACCAGCTTTTACTTAGTGTTTACTTTTCCGCTTGCTTACTCTGTAGTGCTTGTTTAATTTACAAATACAATGCCTTCCCTTTTTACCGGGATTAACGCCTTGGTGCTAGTCGCCAGCCCCTGGCCTATGGAAGGCGGGCTTGGGGTAGTCACGGCACCGGCCCTGAGGAGGGGTCATGACAAATTGGTATCAGGGGAGTTCGGTTCTACCACGGACTCTGATTCTTTTCTATGTGAAGCAATAGTTTTTAGCGTATTGGGTGTGGTTATCAGTCTAGGGAGCCCAGTGTTGGTGCGGCGGCCGACGTATCCGTACACCAGCACCCTGACTTCTGATTTCCGACTTAATGCATGAAAACATTGATTACATGTGTGTTTCAAGTTTTCATTGTGATTACTTTGTGTCAGCTCACCAGGTATACCGTTCTGACCGTGGCGCACCTGTTTTCTTTTCAGGATGGCCCGACGAAGGCAGCCAGCTAGGGTTCCGGGAGTTGAGCGTGACGACAACCCGCCGAGCGACGAGGCCTCGGTACAGGGACCTTTGACAGCAGAGGCACCGACGGTACCTCTACCCGCCGAGCCACCGATGCTTCCAGCACCATCCGCTGACGATGCACGTCGCCTCAGTGCACTGCATGAGTTCCAGCACCAGCGACCGCCCAGGTTCCGTGGGGAGATGAACCCCCAGGCAGCCGAGGACTGGCTGGAGGCAGTTGTACGAGTTTTTAGGCTAGTGAGGACACTACCAGACCCCATGGTGATCCTCGCAGCGATCCTACTTCACGTAGCAGTAGGACGATGGTGGAGCTTGATGCCCCAGGTGCACGATGAGGCCTCTCTCATCTGGACAGACTTTGGGGGCCTCTTCCGCTCAGAGTTCGTCCCGGCCACCCTCCGTGCGGTGCGCATCCAGGAGCTTCTTCAGCTGCGGCAGGGCAGCTTGACGGTCGCCCAGTACTCGGAGAGATTTACCGATCTCTCTCGCTACTCGACCGACATGGTACGGGACCCTTTCTTTCGGGCCTGGACCTGTGAGTAGGGATTGAGACACGAGATCAAGGCATCGCTGATCTCCCTCAGCATCCCGTCCCAGGAAGGAGTACTGGAGCGAGACCTTTTGATCAAGAGATTTCTTACTGAGACTTCTCCAGCGGAGAGACCTACCGCGGGGCGGCACGTAGCAGAGTCTTCCGCAGCGGGCAGTCGACGGATGACTCAGGTGTCCAGGCAGACCAGACCCTCATGTAGACGACCTCAGGACACCGGCTCAGCAGTGCGGGGTACACAGCGTGGAGCCAGTCTTTCGAGAGGCAGGTAGTGCTACACTTGCAGTGGGCAGGGTCACATGGCTCATGACTGCCCGACCCACCGTGCCGAGGAGCAGAAGACAGTTGAGGGGCCACCCAGGCAGAGGTAGAGGGTCGACCGTGGCGGTCCGCAGGGAGGAGGCCGACGAGGCAGAGGAGCTGGCCGAGCAGCAGGTGGTGGGTGAATCTTTGAGGCTCTACCACCACCACCAAAAGGTACACCCCAGCCACAGGGATCATGCGGGAAGAGATAGGCACAGCTCCAGGCAGCGGAGGCCTACGACCACGGCGTGCCCGAGATGATTCGAGGTACGATCTGTGTCTGTTCCACCCATGCTGCAGTTCTTATAGACACATTAGCGAGTCACTCTTTCATAGTCGCTGCCCTTGTTTGGAGCTTGGAGATTCCGACAGAGCCGTTGGCTCGATCCTTACGGCTAGAGACTCCTCCGGGAGCAGACTCGATGATTACACACTGGTGTCGGCAGTGTGAGCTTACTCTGGGAGGTGAGAGCTTCGGCTGGGATCTTCTTGTAGTGGCGTCGAGGCCTTACGACGTCATCTTGGGCATGGATTGGTTATCTACAGTCCATGCACAGATTGACTGTATTAGGCGCGAGGTGCGTTGTGTACGCACCGACAGGAGTAGGTTCACCTTCACCGGCGAGAAGGGAGCCTTCGCAGCATAGGATGGACTACCGCAGAGGAGAGTACAACCCATCACTCATCATTTGGCTAGCCTCATCCTAGGAGCAGCTGATGTGCGGAGTCCTAGTTTTCCTGTAGTGGTGGATCAGTACGCGGACGTCTTTCCCGACGACGTTCCAGGACTACATCCTCGCTGAGATGTAGACTTCCATATTGATCTGTACCCCGGGACAACCCCGATATCCACTCTAGTATATCGGATGGCCCCCGCTGAGCTCCGAGAGCTACGGGTACAGTTGGAGGACTTGCAGGGCAAGGGATTCATCTGATCTAGTGTTTCACCCTGGGCTTCCCCGATATTGTTCACCAAGAAGGCGGACGGGAGCTTGCGACTGTGTGTTGACTATCGTCGCCTGAACCAGGTGATAGTGAGGAAAAAGTATCCGCTACCGAGGATTGATGACCTCTTCGATCAGCTCAAGGGAGCCTGGTGGTTCTCGAAGATAGACCTCAGGTCAGGCTATCATCGGCTCAGAGTTCGAGACGAGGACGTGCAGAAGATGGCCTTCAGATGTCGGTATGGCCACTATGAGTTCTTGGTTATGCCATTCGGCGTAACCAATGCTCCAGCGGTGTTCATGGGCCTCATGAACAGGATCTTTCAGCCATACCTCGATCGATTTGTCGTGGTCTTCATCGACGACATTTTGATATACTCGACGACTGAGGAGGAGCACGCCTACCACTTACGGGTTGTACTAGACACACTCCGAGAGCACCAGCTTTATAGAAAGATCTTGAAGAGTCAGTTCTGGATACGTGAGGTCCACTTCTTGGGACATGTCATCTCTAAGGCGGGAGTTGCAGTGGATCCTACGAATATTGAGGTGGTGCTAGCTTGGGAGCCACCCAAGAGCGTGACAGAGGTACAATGTTTCTTGGGACTAGCTGGATACTATCGGAGATTCATGCCAGACCTCTCCAGAGTTGCGACACCACTCTCAGCTTTGACGAAGAAGGGGAAACCCTTTGTGTGGTCAGACAGATGTCAGCAGAGCTTCCAAGAGCTGGGACAGAGATTGACCAGCGCACCTATCTTGAGGTTGCCTGAGGAGGGAGTAGGGTACGTAGTCTACTGCGATTCATCAAGGACCAGACTCGGATGTGTCCTGATGCAGGAGCAGGCAGTGATCGCCTATGGATCACGTCAGTTAAGGCCGCATGAGCAGAACTATGCTACCCATGACCTAGAGTAAGCAGGATTGGTCTTCGCTCTGAAGATAGGGTGACACTATCTGATGGGCGAGCGCTTTACAGTCTTTTCTGACCATCAGAGTCTCGGGTACATCTTCTCGCAGAAGGACCTGAACCTGAGATAGCGGCGATGGCTCGAGTTCCTCCAGGACTATGACTTTGAGATAGTCTATACTCCTTGGAAGGGGAACGTGGTAGCCGATGCTCTCAGCAGTATGACGGGCATTCAGCTACTTGAGGAGGTGACAGAGCAGCTAGCCGCTTTGCAGATATCCTTCATGGATAGAGATGGAGCAGCCTTCCTCCAGTCTCTCACAGTCACTCCTCCACTACTATAGCAGGTCAGAGAGGCACAACATGGGGACACTGACTGTGAGACGCAGCGTGCGCAGTTATCCTCAGGACAGGCACCTGATGGCTTCTCCTTTGGAGCAGAGTACGAAATCCTTTTCAGAGGACGTACCTTGGTACCAGTCGCATTACGAGAGGAGGTGCTGAGAGAGTTTCAAACTTCTCCTTTGGCGGTACATCCTGGGGTGGTGAAGATGTACCGGGATCTCAGACGACGGCACTGGTGGCCAGGCATGAAGAAGGTTGTGGTAGAGTTCGTTTCTCGATGCCTCACCTGCCAGCAGGTGAAGGCAGAGCACCAGGTACCAGCAGGCTTGGTACAACCCTTGGAGGTCCCAGAGTGGAAGTGGGACGGCATATCTATGGACTTCGTGACTAGACTTCCACGCACTTTCAAAGGTCACGACTCCATCTGGGTGATTGTCGACCGACTCACCAAGTCGGCTCACATCTTACCTATCAGAGATCAGGGCTCAGTGGAGAGCTTGGGGTGTCTCTACGTTCAGGAGATTGTACGGCTTCACGGTGTGTCATCATCTATCATCTTCGATCGAGATGCTCGCTTTACTGTTCGGCTTTGGAAGGGGTTGCAGGAGGCGTTCGGGACATGGCTACGTCTGAGCACCGCCTTTCACCCTCAGACGGATGGTTAGAAGGAGAAGACCATTCAGACTCTCGAGGACATGCTCCGTGCATGTGTCCTCAACTTTGGTTGCAGCTGGGAGGACCACCTACCCTTGGTGAAGTTCTCATACAACAACAGCTACCACTCCACCATCGGGATGTCACCATACGAGGCATTGTACGGCAGACCTTGCTGATCTCCTTTGTGCTGGATAGACCCTGGGGAGTCAGTACTTGTGGGACCAGAGATGGTCCGGGCCACGACAGAGAAGGTCCAGGTCATCTAGGAGCAGATGAGGACAGCTCAGAGCCCGGCAGAAGTCTTATGCTGACAGGAGGCGGAGGCCACTAGAGTTCGAGGATGGTGACCACGTCTTCTTGAATGTCTCACCTCGACGTGGATTACGGAGATTTGGCTGAGGTGGCAAGTTGTCTCCACGCTTCATCGGACCATTCCAGGTCATCAGCAGGATTGGCGAGGTGTCTTATCGCCTGGCTCTACCACCTCAGTTGCACCGGGTGCACGACGTCTTCCACGTATCCCAGCTGAGGAGATACGTGCACGACCCGATGCATATCATTGACCATGGGGAGCTAGATGTGGATGATGGGGCGACTTTTGCGGAGGTCCCGGTGGAGATCGAGGATCGACAGGAGCGGGTCCTACATGGATGATCGATTCCTCTTGTGTGCATCAGATGGCAGCATGGGAACCTCCAGGAGAGCACTTGGGAGCGGGAGGCTCAGATGCATGCACAATACCCACATTTGTTTCCCTAGCTTATGATGTATCTTTACGGGGACGTAAAGCCCTGAGGTAGGAGTGATGTAAAGACCCGTAAATTTCAAGGAAATTTTTCTTCTTAATTTTGTTTGGAATTTTACAAGAACGCAGTTTCTGACAGAACCTGATTCTGAGGCCCGGTGTGCCCAGAATCATTTTCCGAAGTTTGGCTCGGGTACGTTCAGTGAACGAACGAGCGGGTTTTTCTAACTTTTGAACCAGTGCTCGGAATCGAATTCTGAGGGCATCGATGGAATCGCAGCGCCGATACTTGCTTAAAAATGCCCTTCCACGATGCGACGATCACCTCCTTCCGCGACAATCAATTCCATGAAGAACGCGCGCTCGACGACTACGGCGAGGTAGGGGTTTTATTTGAGAATAATATTTATTCCCGTGATTGTTTCTTTTAAAAACAAAGAACCCAGATCAAGTTCAATTTTAATTCTATTAAAATTGTGCCTTGCTTGTTATTCATGTGTTGAATATTTTTTTTCCGTTTGTTATCACCTAACGTGGAGGGTGTGGGCCAAACAAACACGGCCCGACAACCCTCTGCAGTTCTTCGTTGATGTGCAGATTGGCGAGCGATGACAAAACATGCCGCAGAGGTGATTCGTTGTTTCTGCAGTGAAGTATGGGACCCGAGAGGAGCTACGGCGCAGACGGAAACGAAATCAGACCACTGGAGCAACTCCGGTGGCCCGCGGAAAACAACGGCGGCGCCTCGGCGCGCCGCCAGACAGGGCCGCCGCGGCTGAAGCCGCGGCCGCGCGGGTCCGGCTCACACGGGACGCGGCTTTGCCGCATCCGCTGATCCAGTGGGGTAGCGACACCTTCATCCCGTGGGGGCAGCGCCCCGCGGCTCCCTCACTCGGCCGCTCAGCCGAGCCGAGCCGGGCCGGGCCGCGCCGAACCGGTTCGGACCCGGACCCGGGTCGGGTCAACCCAGGGGGGTTGGGCCGGGTAGGTCCGAGCCCAGACCCCCCGTCTTCGAACCGTTTTCGGTCTTTTACCCGTATCTTGAGCTACAGGCCTCCGAACGATGCGCCGTTAGTGGCGATGCGATCCTTGGATCGAGATGGTCGTTTTGGTATATCGCACTCAAGGTTTTGGATTACTTTGGGTTCGGCCGGGTTGGTTCGTACACGAAACCAACCGGGCCCTCGGAGCAGAAACGCTCATATCTTGATCTTCGGACGTCCGATTGATGTGCCATTGACTTTGTTGTTTTCCTCTAAGTGAGACGGATCTTTTTTCATACTCTGCCCGAGCCTTTGACGCAGGTGGAGTATGGTCGGGTTGGTTTTGCCTTAAAAACCAACCAGGCCCTGGGACGAAAAAGCCAATAACTCTCAGACCGGACGTCCGATTGACGCGCTGTCTTCGATGTGGAATGGTAAAATTGGCATTAAAGTATGAATAAAATTAAATTAAAAATATAATTATGTGATAATATGTCCCTCATATATACTTCGGGCTACACATGTGACAGATCAGGTATTGAGGTATGAGATTCTACTGAAACCTGGGGGTTTATATGGGTAAATAATGATTAATTAATAATGTTGTAACTATTTACTTATGCATTATAATTATTTATTTATACGGATTGATAACATTTATGTTGATTGGATATTGTTTTATACATCACTAGTGGTGGCCTGCAGGGTTGTGCTCACACCTAAATTAGGTTTCCTGATTGATACCTGAATAGATTTTGTTTTTTTCTAAATATGATATGGGAAAATACCTTATGATAGATGGATGGTATGGGATGTATCATGGAAGAAGGATTGTGACATGATTATGTTACTTTATGGGGGATTCATCAATATAATTATTCGGGTTTCATTTTAGACACGAGCGACATAAATTGGCATGGCATTTTTTTCATTACTTTTGATATTGTATCTCAAGTTCTGTCCATCTTTTGAAACTATTTCTTCCAAGTTGTGGATTTATATTTTTTTATTGTTTATTTATTTTATACTGGTGTATTTCCATTAAATATAGGGTATATATTCTCCAAGGATGATATTAAACCCTCACTATTATCGGACCGCCTCGGGGCACTAGCATGTGGCACCCAGGTAGGGATGTTACAAATGAGTTCTATAACTAATAGATTTTTTTATGAAGAAACAAAAATTATATTTTTTGGAAACATATAATTTCAATTAAAAATTTCTTTTTGATAAATTCTATAGTTTTGAAATAAATTTTATTATTAGGAAATATTCTCATTAAATAATATTTATTTACATAAAACTTTTAATATAATTGAATGAAGTCCAACGTCATTTTTATATGGGTTATAAATTTGTTGGTGCTATAAAAACCAGTATTCTTCAGTATTAAAGGATTTTAATTTAAAATTTAAAATTATAATATTTATAAAATAGTTCTGTTTAATGAAATAATATTTTTGAAATCAAAACATCTAAATTAGCTAATAGTGAATGTTTCGTATTTTTTGAGATAATAAATTTTTTTGGTAAATATAAAATATTGTATAAATATAAGTTATGTATGTGTAATCATAATATCCAAAAAGTTATGTAATAAATATTATAAAATTAATCAAAAACAAAAAAAAAATATTTCCCTTAAATATAATATTTTTTAATTTATTTGATTAGTTTTTCAAACCTATTATGAACCCCTCAAAACCTATAATATATTATAAGGTTTTCAAAACAATTATTCATGAACATGAATCACATAGACATCATGTATGGAATTATTTAAATATTTTTAGTTCTTAACCTAATTAAATATTGGAAACCACACCTATTTTGTTGTAACCATGGGATGAAATCATACAAATGTTTTTGGTTTCAATTATTTTATCACGGATATTCCAAAACCTATGTTTTGAAATTAAAAACGAATTCCCCCATATTTTTATAAATACTAATCCAAAATCCCATTTCCCTTCACTCAAACCCAATTTTTCATGAATATCATTTACGTTTTTCTCTTTAAATCTCTCCCTAGGTGTTCCCAATTTATTAAGAAACTTGTCCCAAGATTTTAGGTGCCACATCTTGAGTATGGGAATTAATTCCTCACCCTTTTAAATATAGTAATTTCATTTAATAAAGAAATTTTATTTCCAATTTTTCATATTCACATATGTTTTTACACATTCATTTACTATACATGTAATTGTCAAGTAATTATAGACCACCTTTCCCTCTCATTAATCCCTTCCATGAACATTTTGGAACACCCAATACGCTTTCTAAATTATCCAATTATTCTATTTTACACCCTTTGTATTGTTAATACGTGTTCCCATTTCCACTCAAGGGTATTCACCTAGTTATACTTATCCTTAACAATATTTTTTCTTACATTTATATGAAAAAAAACTTAATTTTTTGGGTTAAATATTTTGAAATATGACTTTTTTTTTTCTGATCTAGGTGGCTCAAAAATGCATGTGAATAATATGAATTTTATGGGTGGTTCCAAAATTATATCAAACTCTAATTCACTGGGAAATGTTTTTATCACATTAGATACCATGTATGGTGCATTAGTAGAATGCCTAACCACACTATGTTATTTTTTTCATTTAATTTAGTCTTGAATTATGTTTTGATATCATGTTTTTTGTTGTTTATGCATTCCTATGATGCCTTGATGTTATCATCTTTTGTCATGATTTTATGTTCACGACCATGATTATAAATATTATATGGAAACATTTTAATCCTCTTAACTCACATATACTTATTCACTTCATGGTATTATTTCATTATTCAAATACATGGATTTACATCTCATTCCTTTCTTATATAGGTCCCTAGTTTTCATTGAAATGTTATGAAATCAATGTAAATTTAAGGGCATGTTATGGAATTTTTAAATAATGCAGTTATTACATTGTCTCAAGTTATTTTGATATGTATATAATTAACCAAATACACTAGTAAACTCAACCTTTATTGATTTTTTATATGTATATTAATGTAATAAACCATGAAATAAAGTGTCTAAAAGATATGGGGTGTCATATCATCTTTCTTGTGGCCCTTTCCCATAGTGTAATCCATATCAAAATCAAATTTTTAGAGGTACTCTACCCACCACAACAATATAAGATTCAAATAACTCTATTTAGACATATACTTCAACATTTTATGATCTGAGTACATTATAATCTTCTCCCACAAAAGGTAGTAGATCTATATTGTCAAAGCATGAATCGCTACCATGAATTCCATGTTTTCACTAGGAAGGTACTTTTTGTGATGGAATAAATGATATAAACCGTAGGCTACCACATTTATATCCTATATTAACACACAACCAAACATCATATCTGAATCATTGTAGTATACATTTTAACTCATTCCTATTTCCATGAGGATAAAAATAGGATATGAATTCAATATCACTATTAACTCCTCAAAATACTCCTATTATTTCTCACTATAATAAAATTTAACACCCTTATAGATTGGATATATCAAAAGAGATTATAGATTGTAGAAACCATGCATTAAATTCCCATAATATACTAGTTGGCCTAATGAAATTCTGATGATTAATAAGTTCTGAGGTCTCTCCCATGATATAAAAACCAATATCTTCTCTAGGTCCTCTGAAATTTCACATTTAGACATAACAGGACATTAAAAAATAACCTATTGCATCAAAAAAGGAACATATATAACTTCATATATATATATATAGTGGTCCCTCATGGTTCCCAAAAAAAATCAAAATGTCCTTCATTCTCCTCCTTTTTTATGTAGTAAATCAAAAAACCATTTATGAATACCACTATAAAGGAATTGAGATACTGGGGAAAAATTTGATTCATCAAGACCATAATGATAATAGGTGAATTAGTGAGAACAAATTGAATAACTAGTTGATTTAAATTCCAATACCATCACCAGAAGGTTCTCTTGGGAATGTTCTCTTCCATCACCCTCAACTAGTGGTACCTTGACCTCAATTAAATTTTTTAAAACCTCTTGGCACCTCCAATATTATGAAATAAATCATCGACTAGAGTAAAAAATACCAATTCTTGATCTTAACCATGTTGAGATTCTATTAGTAAACACAAATAAAAAGTATTCCATTTTCCTTAAATAAGAAGAGCATTAGTGATACCCATGGTGACACACTGGGGAAAATGAATCCCTATCTCACTTGATATCATTTTACAAAAACATTAACTCCTTTAACATAGTAAGGGTTATTTGGTCAGATGGCCTGGAGATGGGGAATATACTAGGGAGTAGGACAATAATAAGCTATACCTACCATAGGGGAAAACCTAGATAATTCATTAGGGAATAACTAGATATATTTATCCACTACAAATAGAAGTTTTCCAAATGACCATAATTCGATGAAATAAAGAAGGATATTAGAAAACTACAATGAAAGAGACCCCAACACTGGTCTAATTATACATATTCTACCTTCCCTTGAGTCCCACTCATCCTAAAACATGTTATTGTTCCACAAAGGAGAGATGAAATAACATCATTACTATTATCAGTCAATCTAAGATTTATTTCTGACAATATAATCCATGTTGAATAAATGGTCGATGTTTTAAAGATCTATAATCAAGAATTATTAAACAATATTAGCACTAGCGAAGATCTCCCAATACTCTTAGAAAATAAATCACTACTCACTCTTTTTTCCCAATATAGTGGAAAGATCTACTACATAAGTCATCAACTCAAACTACAATACCATATAATTTGTTATCTTGAGAGAAATGAAAGATTGGTATTCACTGTACTCAAATAAATCCAAATCCGTAGATGACATAATAAACACTATACCTATGATAACTATTGTTTTCATCTCTAAATTCATTGTATCATGATTAATTTCAATGAAATGCCAAGATTTAGACCCACTGTGAGGTTTATTAGTGGAATTAGAGTCCCCTTTCACTTGATAATGATATCTCGCGTCCTTCGATGCATCTAATTTCTCTTCGGAACCACTGGTATGAGTGGTTCACACTTTACTAACCTAGAGTGTGTGCTATCAATATCATTTAATATTTCCTATGAATCTTTTTTGGTGGAAGGTCGATGAGTATTACTAGAATTTCTACTTTGTATACCCTAATTTCCCATACTGATAATGCACAACTAGCATTTTTTTAGGAATCCACTAGAATTGGGTTAGAGGGACACTATACACTCCAGTTACTGCACTATTTTTTTGACTCCTCATGCCTACCCTTTTTCACTGAAGAGGATATTTGGATACCACCCATAGAAGTTGGGGCATATCTAATACTATCCAATCTTATTATATCTATCTAGACCAAATCTACCTTTTCAACCACTTCTATATAAGTTGTCAAATCAAGAAGAATGATCATGGACCAAATTTTCTTCTCTAATCCTATCGCAAAAGTGAATGAATTCAAGTAGTCATCCACAAATAGCTTATGTGAAATATGTTCCATATCGTAAAATAGAGTCGAGTATTCCATTATATATTGGTATCAATTCTCCAAGGTTTAAAATGACCAAGACTACTCTACTCTTAAGGTATACAGGTAAAATTATTTTCTAAACATCTTCTTGAACCTGGTCCAAGGATGATCGTTGGGAAACATAGCCATCATTTTTGAGTCCTACAATATTTGACTCAACCCTTATATTATATAAGTTGAAAATCCACCTTTGATGTCATTGGGGTCGGGGAAAATCAAAAGATATAATCATGGTTTTCCATCGATTATTTCTTTTATTAGGGGGGATAGTCACTCTAAAACATATACAGACTCTACATTGTGAACACCTAGGTATTATAAATCAAACATTCCCTGGCTCAATACATATCACAAAATAATGAATAGTTATGATCAATAATTCAATGAGATGGGGTTATATAGAAGTATTGGTCAGTGCAGTGTTGTATATAGGTTCCTCCATCGAATTCTTATATTCCTTTCTAGAAGGCATGAACTAATAATACAAAACACAAGAATCCAACCAATAAATTATTTAATTATAAAGAAACCCAATAAAAACTAAATCAAGGAATCATCCTGAAACATGTAATTGAAATAAACCACCTCAAATATCATTAAATTAATCCCAATAATATTTAAATAACACAAGATCCTGACCACCCAGGTAACTCAAGGTCTTCCTTGAAGAAGAGGTATTCAGTAATTCCCTCCCACCCTCACTCAACTCTTGATTATCATACCCTATACTACCACACACCACAAATAGAATGAGGGGATCTGATAGTATTTTTTATGGAGACAACCTGGTTCAACCTTCCATGCCAGCTCGGTTAGCTCTCTATAAGGCTCACTACATGTTCTCGATAACTCGATATGGAGATTAGCACAAAGGTGCTAATGAAAATTCAATGGTAAGGATCTCACACTTAGGATCCAATAAGCAAATCTAGGATTCCATACAAAAATCAAACATGTATCATTCAATGATTGGATTTCTAATCCATCAAATAAATATACAAAATAATATAAAGCTTAAAAATAGAGTATAAAAAGCTAAAAAATCCATCCACACAGGATAATAAAAAGTTAATAGATGAAACAATTCATAACATCACATAATTATAAATGAGCCCCAAAATATATTCATCGACAAGTTATTTAATTCAAAACAAAATTCCCAAAATACCGTTGTAGTGGATCCAAAAATGCTCAACCAATATAAATTTTTTGTGGCCCTTGTCCACCACCAGACTTATACCACATATGGTGACATAACATCAAAAATCCCTACCACAGGAAGTGTCAATTTAACATTTACCAATGTTAAAAATATCCAACTCTGTATAAGACTAAAGGAGTTTTTAGGGTGTGATTAAAATTTGTGTATGTTACCACTATGAATCTTTGTATCACATTTCATGATGAAAATCAATAGTTCTAGTTTGGAAATAATGTTTACAAAACCATTTATTTGTAAAAGCGTCATAAATCCTTTCGTTTTAGAAATAAATTCCATGGAAATGAATAACATGAAAGGTACATTCAAAAAAATATAACTTAGGGAAGTAGGAGAGAATAAAAATTCTCATAATCAAATAATACATGTCGATAATATAAAATAAATCCTTGATTGGATCAAGTATATTTTCACCATGGGGAGCTCCAACCTATGGGATCATGGTGTCTAGGACTCACTCATGGAAAAATAGCTGGATGTTATGATCCTAGAAAAGTAATTTGACCCAAGGCATCTTGATGATTCACTAGAAACAAACTCTAGCTAGTTCATGCCTAGGTCTATGGAAGCACTCATCCCAAAACCCACACACACAAGTTCTCAAATGTACACACATAACCACATATATCACATAACATAAATCCCATGATCAATTTATGAGGTTTATAATAAAATACCCTTTCATAATATCTTTGAAATGACATTTAGAAACATGAGTTTTCAGGTAAATGTTTTATCAAACTCTTTATGCCATATAATTAATTTTTCATGGGAAGATAGAATGAAATAACAATTTTTTCCAACATAATTACAAAACATGAATAGAATCTAACAAAAAATCATTCCATGTGTAATAAATAATTAATCCCATTTGAAAAATCAAGAAAAATTCATTACTAGAAGAATCTGTGATGTGTAAAGAGACCTTCAGTGAAAGTTATGAATACTTTTAATCCTATATAAATAGTATAAGAATGAGATAAAAGGGATCCTTACAAACCTAAAACCTAAAAAATTTCATCAAACCCCCATTCTAAGACCTATTTTTGTCCCTCCATTACCTATAGGATTTCTTATATAGGAGGGGAATTGGAGAACATTGAAGAAGGGGAAAAGGATAAAATCATAAAGAATCACATCTTTCCTTGAAAATAACAACTAAATATGAAGGGAGGATCACTAAAAATGGATAGGAGAGGAGTCTTATGGTTGTAGGTGGCCTAGTTTTGTGAGGGGATGATATTATGGATGAGGGAGTTTAATAATTGAGATGGTTATAAGTTTAAAATTCCATTTTTATCAAAACACTCAAGGATGAAAGGCATGGATTCATGGTTTACTAAACCATGATCCATCCATGAGGTGATACCCCTACACAACCCCCCTACCACCCACACACACATAGGTTTCTTGAGTCTCCCATATGGTTTTCTAACCATGTCAAGACCGTGAAAAATGGATATGGAATACCTCAGCACTATTTTAACGGTTTAGTGAATGGTTACTTCTAACCTTGAACACCATATAGTTTTCCAAAAAAATCATGTTTTTAACCTTGAACACCTGGAAAATAAAAATATAAAAAAAATTAAAATGAAAAAATAAATAAAATATGTTCCATTTACGTGGATGGAATCATGTCAAGTGTGTAGTTTGGTGTGTCTATAGTCAGGTAGTGTTCTATCTCAGGTTTTTTTCAGATGGTTTGATCGAAAATGTTACATAGAATTTTATAATGAATGTTAACATAAAATGTATGATTTTAAGATAGATTTTATAAAATATATTTTAATGATTTATGGTGGAATTTTAAAAGATTTACCCATGCACTTCAACTGATTAAGACAAATATGATGGAATATATTTTTCCATGACCATCGACTGAGTAAAGAGATGTTTTTTATAGAAAATTTTATTTCTAATTCATAATACATGGGTAGTGACTCATTTTAGATTCTATTATTCTAGAATAAAATATATCAATTGAAGTTTTAATCACATAGATTCTTATATTACATGATGTTCTAGGATAAATTATGATTGTACATAAACCTCTCCTTACGGGAATGGGATAGTAAGATAGGTTTGTGACATGTATCAATTACCTCATTGTAATTGTGACCATTAGGAAATTGAGAGGAAAGATTTGGGTCTATGATTCGTTCTCGACATATTAGTTACATGATTTCATAGAGTTTAGTTGTTAAATACCATTCATACTTTTAGATTGGGCACCAATGGGTTGTGAATAGGGAGTGGTGTGTCCCGTTGAATGTTGTGGGACATATCATATTAATAGAGTGATTGTAGATAGTCATTGACACATATAGTCTACTATTATGATAATCCATGATGGGGAGATAATCACAATGTTCTTCTAAATAAGAGTAAAGGTTAGGTTTAGGGAGATAGTCCAAGTATTATGAGAATCCATGAAGGATACTATAATTATATAAAATAGTATTTATCTTCAATTGGTCCTTTTTTGGGACCAACATCATGGTAAAAGTGAATATTGGGTTCCCTCCTTATTGTATTAATTTTTTTCTAGTGTGACTTAACGAAACAGATAATATATCTTATGATTGATTAATGCTTTTCTTATATAACTATTTATTGGGATATGACCACTATAATGATGTGATGTCTATGATAACCAAAATGCACTGTATGAACTAATAAACAATGATTTATATTTTATATGTGTTCATGTATAGTGTTAAATTTACCAATATACAATATATAAACACACAATTAGTTCTCTCTTCGAAGGATAGTCATACATGGTGAGATAGATGAGTAATATCTGAGAGAGATAATAATATTTTTTTGAGAGATTTCATAATAAATGTATAATTATGGAAACCTTATTTCTCTATGGATCATATTATTTATAGACTATCTTCTTTGATTATACATGTTAATTAAAATTATGGTAGAGAAATCATGGGATTAGATTTATTTTATGTAATATACACTAGAACAAAGGGATATATCCCTTGAGATAATTGATTATTCAAATCATAGATTAGAAGATAAACTTATGTATTTAGGTATTCATGTAATCTATTCTATAATAGACCAATGAGATGTTATGGGGTGGGCCATAAGAGATTGTAATCTCTCTTATTTCCAATTCTTAGACTGCATTTTTTATTTTCAATTTTTTTTATCATGAGAATGTTGTTATATTGTTATTTTTATGTTTGGGCCCTCCTTGAGTGGAATTATAGTATTCATTATTATTTAATGATTTATATTGATGGTTGGTCCTTATTTAATTTATTAATACTCTTTTAAATATTATATTCATTATTTCCCTTTTTATTTTAGATATTGGTCACTAATAGGAAGTGAGGTAACTAATGGGTCAGGTGGGTCTCTATTGAGTGAGACTTTGAAAATTTTAGGTGAGACATATTGATGGTAGAGTTTTAATAGATTATATTTGTATCCTTTAATTCCTCCACATAATATGATTGTATATAATATTTTGTTTATAGGTTAGTGGTTATTAACATTGGTTGGGTAACAAAAGTAGAAGTGTCATTAGTGTGTGTCTGTGTGTGTGTGTGTTCCTTATCTTAATGGAATATAAGTCTAACGATATATTTTTTATCAAGTGTGGTTATATTTTTGGGTGGTTTGAGTGAAACTCAACAAAAAATTTCACAAGAATGAACATGATCACAATCAATCCATGTGTTAAAGTAAGTGTGGTATTTCAACTAGGTCATTGGACTAACCACTACCTATATTCATAGTATAGGGTTTGATATACATGGTTAAACATAAATATTTTATTACTCTTTCTAGTAAATGATTATAGAAAGATATACATTTTTGGATTTTCAATATCATTGTGTTTGATGATTCCGAAAGAAATTATTGCGAGTAAGGTCGGAGACTCGGAACACATTTTTCATTATTTTTACTATATATATATATATATATTAGCCGATGATAAAAAATTTATTTATTTAAAATTTTTATTATATGTTTTTATGTTTTATTTATATTTATATTGATCCATTTTATATTAACTACAATATACTTTTATATAATGGAATGTGGGATGCCACTTCTGGATCCCTATTTGTTTCCAATGTTTTTTGAGTATGTTCTATATATAGATAAGTCATGCCAAATTTTTAGTAGATTTGTGAATAGCCCAGAAAGGTTATCCATGATGGAATAGTCTCTCCACATTTGACTTGGGGCCTCATCACTCCGTAGTGTCCTTTATTGTTTGGGGAGGATCCCCAGTGATTTTGCAATGATTTGGTTTGACCATCACTTAGGTAGACTAGGATAGGAATTTAAAAATGATATTAAATAATTTTATTAATTGTTAAAAAGTAAGTTATATGTGGGAATAAGATGTAGATACATAGGATGTATCCCATTATAATTGTTGAATGACAAGGATTTAGTTAAAGAAATAGTATTTAAGGTATTACAAATATTAGGAGTACACAGTCTTGTATAAGTAATTTACTTGTGATTCTAGGTACATAATATATAGGATTTAGGATGATTCATAGGAATTAAGGGTGACTTGGTTCCAGTATTTTCATTTATCATTATAGTATCACCCTTATGGAATGGTTAAAAAACATAATGGTACTCTTGATCATCATGATAGTATGATATGATCTAATATTATGTAAAATAAAATAGTAACCAATTCTATGATTTATAAAATATATTGTTATGGATAACTAAATATCATTTTATCAGATTGGTTTAATTTTTGGATTTATTGTTGGATTATGAGTGTTCAACTTCCATAGAGATATAGTTTTGGAATTTTCTAAAATATGGGTTGTCTAAAAAGAAAACATCTGTGATAGAACATGGTTTGTATAAAATATTTTTAAACATTAGTTTTTGTTCATACATATCATATAATCCATGTTATAAAAATTAAATATCAAATTTTGGAAAATCCCCACATTTTAGGAACTTGGATTTGTAAAATATCATGGTTTTTATAAAATGGTTTTATGATAATTTATTGGGTGAAATGATGAAGAGTTAAAAAAAATTTATATATGTATTTTTAAAAAATAAATCTCTTACATTCAAGGTGGTATTTTGATAATTTAGATTTTTTTTGAATTTTATATTATTTGGTAATTTTTTTAAAAAATAACTAATGGATATGTGAATGATTTTCCTATTTATAATTATTTTACCAATACAGATCTAGGGATTCTGAATTGTGTAATTTAGGGTGTGTGTTGTAGAAAAATTAATAATTGAGTTTTTGGAGTAAGGTTTTACAAACCACTTGTGTGAATTTGTAGTTTTAATTTTTAAATGTATTTTATATGTTTCGGTATGTGAATCCTATAGTGGGAGATACATTAGAATAGATCAGGTTTTGTTAGTAAGTCTATATAGTGGAGAGAACCATAAGGATGGGTAATAATTAATTATTGATAAATTGGAACTAGAACGTTACTTAATACACTATATAAATATCTTAGATGTTAATGTGAGTAGTGTTCTTAGGTGGTTATAATTATGTTATTAGATAATAGTTACATTTAGAGTAAATTAATGTCAATGATTTGATGGAAACCAAAAAACATTATATGGAATGTCAGTTATTATTGGATATGTGTTTTGGAGATATGTGTGCTCGATGTTGGGAGTCACATAATGGAAGAACAATGAATATTCATGGGTATAAGATTTCATAAAAAATTAATATTGGTCAATATTTATGAGTAATGGGATAGTGCAGAATTTTTTGGATTTCAATCATTATGGTGGAGATTTTCAAACAATCATGACCATCATAGGAAAGTGGAAATAGAATCATTTTAGACACTGATGGAATCAAATTCCAGGTAATTTTAATTTTTTTTATTTTGATCAAATATATGATGTTATAGACATTTTTGGAATGTTGAAATGCATTTTTTTGTGTGGCCAAACATGTATATAATACCCAAAGAAAGAATCCCATATGTTGTGTAATTAAAAGGATTTTGGATGGTGGTAGAAAAATACATCAAGTACCTAGTTTGATGTGACCATGTACCTAGTGGAGAAACCCATGGAGGGGCCCCACTTGTTTTTCCATTTCATAGTTGGTGGCCTTTCCCTATCAACCTAGTGGAAACCATTTTGCTGATGGATGTCCACAAAAAATCCAATGGAACCTAAACCCATTTATTTAAATGTGAGGAATTCGATTTTGTGGTTTTATAAAATAACCACACCCAAATATTATTCTTTTGGTCAATTCATTTAGATGGTAGTCCCACTCTCCCTCTTATATTTCTACTCCTACTTCCCTTCATGATTCAAGTGATACACGAGGATTTGGTTCATCAATATAATGTAATATTTTATATATATTCTATATTCTTTCTCTTTCATTTTTCTACTTTTATTCGGGTAGTTTTAATTAGAAATTTGGAATTTAATTCCTCTAGATCAAGATATAATTATGTTCTATTGATGGTTATTTTGTGTGTTGTGGCTAGTGTGTGACATGTTTGGATTGGTACAAGTCATTCCTCACATTTTCATTGATGGTGAACCACCTAGTGAGTTATTATGGTTATTCTTAATTAATGAATGAATCAGTCATGGGATTTAAGTATTTTACTCATAAGAGGACTGGGTGTACATCTTGAGTTATCTGTATGTCATTTCTCATGGTTTTGGCATCATATCACCCTTCTGTTAGAATTACACAATTTTTAAAGATTATGAAATTCTAATTTAAAATTAAAGGCATATGGAACTGTGGTATTTCTTGATGATATGAGTACTAATGTATTTTAGGACTAGTGTTATGAGCTCGGATGAATATAAAATTTCATAATTGTAGTAGGTAACCTTTACTCTTGTGACTACAAATTGATCTTCCACATAATGGCTTACTTTTTAGTAATTTTATGTTATTATTTCATTATTATGACTATCTACCTAAGAGTTTGACATTTTTTAAATTCATAAAATGGGATGGTCTCATATCTATATAAAATTAACCATAGGATCTTATAGCTCTGTTAAATTATTCATTTAGATACACCCAATATAAATGAGGTCCAATGGAACATCTTATAGATTTATTGAATTTTTTATTAATTTATTAAATTGGTTTATAAAAATATAACTATTAAACCTATAATATGTGACTTTCTAGGATGTGTTGATTTCTAAATTTAATTTTAGAAATAATTTTAATTTTAAATAATTGAATTTTAAGTTATTTTTTAAGGGAAATGTGGTTGTTTTAAAAAAGTGGATTTCCAATGGATTTATTTAAGTCCATCTAGTGAGTAAATAATATACCTTTTATTATGTATTATAAATAATTTATTTTGAATCATGTTCTAAATTAAATATATATTGTTTAAATAAAAAATTTAGTCTAATTAACCATCTATGTGTGGTATCACATTTTAAAAGCTAGTACGATTGAGTGTGATCTGTAGATTAAGGGTTCCCTCATATGGAGTATCCTATTATATAATTCTTCATGATGATACATGATTAGATATAAAATATCCTTTTGATAAAAATGATAGTTAGGTTAGGTTATGACATGTATCGAGTGCCTCATTTCTAGGGTGTCTTTCTGGATATCAAGAGGTATTCATTGGTGTTGGCATAGAGTCTTAGACTCCTAAACATTTAACCACACAATAAATCTTCATGTATACTTATTGAGACATATTCATTGATCTCTCATGGATTTCAATCTTGGTATGGAGTTACAAATGAAATGGTGTATAACACCATGTATTAACAAAGTGATGGGTGAGGTCATTCATCATTTACCTTACAGCTAATGAATAACATACATGGGAAACTAGTTAGAATCCAAGTTCCTTATAGGATAAAAATTATAATTAAATTAAATGGTTATGTTGGGATGTAGTAATAGTATCATTTCAATTGATTACATAATCTTGGTTTCAGAAAATGGTATATATGTTATTATAATCCATAGTGAGGACCAGGATCATGGGAGATAGTCCCTGTTTTGTTTTAATCATTAGTAAAGTACAATATCATTGTATTGGTGGAGAGTGGTGTCACTCCTTGGAGTATTCATTTTTTTTGTTTGATACATAGTGACTAATACTATATTCTATAAGGTAGTGATTCTTGCATAATGAATCTTTGAATCAAGATATAGCCCTTATAAAGAGGTGTCATCTCATATGACCTTTGGGATTGCCTTCAATTTATTTTATTATATGATAAAACCCCCTTTTAAGTGATAAAGGGGGTCGAAACCCAAAGAAATCATGGACATAGGACAATCAAACTCGATGGATTGGGATTGAGTTAATATTAAGGAGCATGATTTATATTTTTTTTAAGGTCAATTGTATTGTTTAATTTTATCATTTTAGGTATATATTCATTCAACTAGTTCTCTCTTCATAGTATGGATAGATGCTTCATGACGACTGAGTATTCCCTAGAAGAGATGGTAGTAAAATCTTAGGATAATTCACTAACATATTTTAACTATTCAGCTTGGATTTCCCTAGAGATCTACCTATATTAAGACAATATCCATGAAACACACTTGTTAATGATGATATTAATAGCTAATCAATGGGATCAAGGTATATTTAGCATGAAACATGATTTTGCAGAGAGATACAACCCCTATAAAAATTATTGATTCATTCTTCTAGGAAGATTTAAGTGAAATGTCAACATAATAAACCTTCCCTCCATTTTTTTCATATTTTCTCACGTTATATATCTAATTAATTGATAAAAAATTTAGGAATAAATTTATAATATTGTATTTTTTTTATTAGTATCCTCAACAAAAAGAACCATAAATCCATTTCTAGTGTAAAGTAACATTTCAATTTTTATCATTATATTATTTGGAAATTACTAAGATAATTTCTGTAACAGATGATGAAATTTTATTCTCATAATTTACCTTTATATCATATTGGGAAATATAAAACATTATTTCATTGTTTATTTTAAAAGTAAAAACATTCATTAATGTTATACCATATTGGATAATTGTTTTTATGAAACACTTCATAATTTACATTTTTTATTCAATACTTCAATATATGTATAATAAACTTTTCAAAAGATCAAGTTAGTTTAGTCATACCCGTAATAATAAAATCTTAAATGAATTATATATTTGTGATCAAATCTATTTATTTCAACTTTATTACTTTTGACTTTTGTATAAATGTTTCTTTCACATTCATATATATCAACTCATTGTTTGATTTCAATTTACATATTATTTGTAAATTTTTTATCTCATAAATATTTGTATGCTTGAGTTTAGATATTACCATGTAATGAGGATTTATATCTATAATAATCCATAAAATTTTATTTAAGATTATTCACATGCTTAATTATCCAATAATTGATTCTTTTTATCATTATTCAAAAAAAATTCAACAATTATTTTTTACCATCCCCTACCTTTATTTATTTTTATTAATAAATACATATTCATGTTTTATAAATAATAAATCATTAAAAATAATAAAATTTGTTGGGAAATTTATTATCCTATATTTCTTAAAGAAATTAAATATTTAATTCATTAATTTAATTTTAAAATATTTAATATTTTTTTCAAATGAATTGATTTTTCATTCATGTCTGTTAATTTCATCTCTAAGGTACATAGAACCATTTTTAACAATTTGAAAACGTGGATTTCTTTATTTTATTTTTTCATTTTTATTTCTATATGTGAAAATTCAAATTCAACTTCAATATTAAGTGGTATGTTAATTTTATTGTCATCCATGTCTTCAAATAATGACATTGATTCAAATTTTGTTTCAAGATTGATAATAAGAGAATTTCCACATACAGATAAAACAACGTTTTCTTATTATTCAAGATTATTATAAATTTATGTGTATAAGAATTTTTTTTTATTTTTAATCACTTTTTAATAAATCATGTTTTTATTTTTTTATTTTACATTTTTCCACACACACAAAAATTCCCCATTTATTATCCTATGATACTCTATCTATATCAATATCAACCACTACAAAAAACCCCTGGTTTAGCGGCTGTTTTGTGGCGGCGGTTCACAAAACCGCCGCTAAACATTATCCGGGAAAGGTTTCGCGGCGGTTTATTAAAAACCGTCACGAAACCCATTTTTTTAGAAAACTCTCGACGCTTTCCCCTCGTGTCGTCTCCCCTCCTCCCAGATCCGGCGACCCCCGCCCTCTCCTCACAAACCCTCCCCGATCCCCGGCGACAGCTTCTCCCTCCGGCGACACCGGCTCCCTCCGGTGACAGCCGCACCCTCAGGCGACCCCCGGGCCCCCGGTGAACCCCGCACCCCCCCGGCGCCCCCTTCGACTGCCGGCGACCCCCACGCCCCCCGCACCCCCCACGCCCTCCGGCGACCACCACGCCCCCCGTGGCCTCTGGCGACCCCCGCACCCCCCCGGCGACCATCGCGCCCCCTACGGACTTCTATTTAGGTAATTAGAGGTTCCATTTTCAGATAATCATCTTCATTGACCGTAATATTTTATACCAAATCCCCTCATTCTATCATATATGTGTATGTTGTGAAATATTTGAATATTTTAATGGATCTAAAACACTATGTAATTGGTATTTCTGGTCCTACAAGAAAAATAAGAGACAAGGATTTGTTATTACCTATCTATACTTTATTTATTTCATATTTAAATCTTGTATGATATTTATTGATTCTGTATATGAAATCTCTACATGTCATTGTTATAATGGATTGGTTGATTTCCCATTATGGTCTTATTAATTATTACATTCATTTGATTTCCATTGCTGGACCTAATGGGTTTTTATGTATTTCAAGTAGAATGGAACCATATGTTGATTTGTGTTAGATATTCTCTTCTAGAGTTACATAGGATGATATACATGATTACAATTTTTCATGAAAAGTGATCATCATGTAGTGATCTTCCTCCCATATGTTTTGAGTTTCCAATGTGTTTTATTATAATATTTTGCTTTACATCTATTGAGAAGGGGTGGAGTTTTATAATAACATGATTTGTAAAATGTATCCTATTTTTTCACTTTTATCAAATCACACCATCTAAAATGAAGGATTTTAAAACATAGTTTGATGGTTTTTTTTCTAAAGGTTTTATCCAACCCATTTAATATGTTCTTGTAGGTTAAATATGGTACTCTATTGGTTATATAATCTATTTGATCATGATATTAAAATCTTTAATTTTTTTAATCTTTTTGAATTTATGAAAAAAAGTATAAAGTAACCTCTACCCTGCCTCCGCCCAGCCTCCGCCCTGCCTCCGCCCTACCGCCGGTGCCTCCGGTGCCTCCTCCTCCACCGCGGCCTCCTCCTCCTCCCCCGATGCCTCCTCCTCCTCCGCCAGTGCCGCCAGTGCCTCCACGTCTCCTCCTCCTCCGCGGTCATGCCGCAGTCACGTTGCGGTCACGCTGCGGCCACGCCGCGGTCACGTCGCGGTCACGCCATGGTCACGCCGCGGTCACGCCGCGGTCACGTCGGTGCCTCTACGGCCGCCGCCTCCTCCTCCGCCGTCGCGTCCGACGCCTCCTCCTCTGCTCCTGATCCTCCTCCTCCTCCTCCACCGGCCTCATCCTCTTCCTCCTCCGCTGCCTCCGCTGCCTCCGCTGCCTCCGCCCTACCTCTGCGCTGCCGCTGGTGCCTCCTCCTCCTCCACCGATGCCTCCTCCTCCTCCGCCGGTGCCGCTGGTGCCTCCGCGACCGCCTCCTCCTCCGCGGTCACGCCGCGGTCATGCCGCGGTCACGCCGCGGTCACGCCGCGGTCACGCCGCGGTCACGCCGCGGTCACGCCGCGGTCAAGCCGGTGCCTCCGCGGCCGCCGCCGCCTCCTCCTCCGCTGCGGCTGCCGCCTCCTCCTCTACTCCTGCTCCTCCTCCTCCTCCACAGGCCTCATCCTACTCCTCCTCCGCTGCCTCTGCTGCCTCCGCTGCCCCCGCCCTTCCTCTGCGCTGCCGCCGGTGCCTCCTCCTCCACCGCGGCCTCCCCCTCCTCCACCGCGGCCTCCTCCTCCTCCTCCGCTGCCTCCGCTGCCTCCTCCTCCACTGTCGCAGCCGCCGCCTCCTCCTCTGCTCCTGCTCCTCCTCCCCTCCACCGGCCTCATCCTCCTCCTCCGCTGCCTCCGCTGCCTCCGCCCTGCCTCCGCCCTGCCTCCGCGCTGCCGCCGGTGCCTCCGGTGCCTCCTCCTCCACCGCGGCCTCCTCCTCCTCCGCCGATGCCTCCTCCTCCTCCGCCGGTGCCACCAGTGCCTCCACATCTCCTCCTGGGTAACGGTCATCATCACCCTCATGGAATATGATGTGAGGATGTCATGGTGGTATAACTCTACAGTTTCCAAGCACATTCCTTAGATAATATTTATAGTAGATAGGAATCTAGTAAGGTAGGAAATGGTAGGTAAAAAGCCTTCCTATAATGGGCCACACATATATACCTACTCCTAAGCTAGATCTAGGTGATAAAAGCGATCATATAAATCTTAGAAGATTATTGTCTAACAATTGAAGAAAGAGACCACGCAGCCCGATCTAGTAGAATTTAAAATCAGCATCAATACTGAGCCAGTTAAATTTGATTCATTCTCCAACTATGTGATAGAAAGGTAAATGTTCTAGCTTAACAACCATAATTAAATAACATCAAGTAAGAAAACTAAGTTTTTATTTAACTTCTAGGAAATGATTTTTTTTAAATTAGAGAAATAGGTTTACATTTTTAAAATTCACAATCTTACATCTATTTGAAGTTTCCTAAAAATGATCATCGATGTGATTTCTTATTCTTGATGTTGATTCATGAATACATGCATCAAGTAAAGTGATTATTGATATTCATGAAATGACCCAATTGACCAATTTCATTTTTCCTATTCCTAAGATAGTTCTTAGCCTATTTTGAAACATTATTTCTCATTCACTATTTCATGAAATAACTATGTGTATGAAAAAATATTATAACATTATTTTATGTCTTATTAACGCATGATTATTTTATGCCATATTAAAATGAATGAAACTAAAGATTGATTTTAATTGTTATCATTTGAAAGTGAGGCCCATCTAACATTTGAACATTTGTTAAACCAGTAGAAACCCCTGTATCCCATGATAGGTTACCAAATTTCATTATTCTTTTTCTTTACAACCCTTGTTCTTCGAGGTTAATTACATGAAATCACTTCATATTTAAAGAGTAAGAAGGGTGTTTCAGGGTGCCATTCAATGTGGGTTCCATAAACAAGTGTGGTGTTATGAGTGGGTACCCTAGACCAAACTCATGTATTTATATTGAATACCATTACATGCATACAGTTTGATATATACATGTTTATATCTTACCAAAAATAGTGTTTGTTCTTCTGCAATGACTATATTTATATAGTGACATCCTAAGATTACATGTCATATAAAAAGACTATAGAAGTTCCTAGGATATAATGAGAACCAATAGACACCATGATAGTAATCTTAAATATATGTAATATGGTCCTGATACGTTAGGGTGGTAGGGGAAAGATTATGTGTGACTATCATGAGTTAGTGCCTCCGCCCTGCCTCCGCCCTGCCTCTGCGCTGCCGTCGGTGCCTCCTCCTCCACCGTGGCCTCCTCCTCCTCCTCCGCTGCCTCCGCTGCCTCCTCCTCCTCTGCCGCGGCCGCCGCCTCCTCCTCTGCTCCTGCTCCTCCTCCCCTCCACCGCGGCCTCCTCCTCCTCCTCCGCCACGGCCGCCGCCTCCTCCTCTGCGGCCGCCGCCTCCTCCTCCTCCGCCGCGGCCGCCTCCTATTGTACTATTGTACTATTTTTTATTCTCTAAAGTAAATAACATGATCGAATGTAAATATTTAGTTTATTTTCTCTTATTTTTATTATTATGAACATATTCATTTATATGGTTGGGTGCATGACTACATGTACATTATGAAGAGGCCTACCATTATAATTATTCATTCTCATCACTTATCTTTAAAAAATGCCCTATGGTGGAAAGAATTGGGTTTTGGTGGCCTAGTCTTCCACCGTGAGGAGGTCATTACTGCGTCAAGTCTCAAAAAACCATAATGGGAAATTAAAACACATGGGTCATCAAAATAATGAAATATCTAAAAAATTATTTCAATTATGACAAATTTACATGCCACCTTATCAACAACTACATGACTTAAATATTTCAAAATACCAACATATATTCCTATGATGTAGACATTGTTTTTGGGAGAGGCAGATAGATAGAGAAGTTGAAGGGGAATAAATTATATGGTCAGGAAGAAGTATATGTAACCAACACATCAAAAAGGTGATGCTAATGTCAAATAGGACATCATTTGATTATAAACTACTTGCATCAACCTTGGATGAATTCCTCTACAACATCATTCATGGCCATGGTTTGGGTCAAACATGTAGTATTATTTCCATTATGTATGACTACATTTGACGTTACCTTTACATTTTTCTTCATTTTTTTTTGGATTTTTTGGTTAGATTTTGGAGATTATTGACTTGGTTCAACTTCATAGGTAATGTTTTTGGGATAAAGGTTAGAGTTCACCACCAAAAATACATAAGTGGTTGGTTATTATATAGGTGTGATGAGGTGGGCTGGTGATTTTTAGGCAATTATTCCTTGTTGGTTTTAATTGAAATAAATTATAATTTTTATAATAAAATTATATAATTAACTATAAATTGTATATAATTATGTATTTGGTGTTGTGCCTTGAGATAGGTACTAAAGATATGATTTCAGATTTAAAAAATCATAGACAAGAGTTATAGGGTTGTTCTTAAAAAGAGAAAAAAATAGAATTGATGTGAGTAGTCCTTCTGCATTTACCATGTGTTTATGAATTTGATGTATGTATGTGTTTTACATTCTCACCACTGTAGTGATCAAACCCTTTTAAAAAATTAATTTTTTTTATTAAAATAAAATTCTTATAAATGAAATTAATAATGTTTCAATGTCTAAGACAACCCTTGAATAAAAAACTGGTTCTTTATATATCGATGGTTGAAGACATGATTATAAATGTCTGACTTGTAATACTCAAACCTAGAGAGTTGACACTTCGATGAATAAAGTGAATGTTGGGTCGTAGAGGATGGAAAGAGGGGGGGGGGGGGTGAATTGCGTTTTCAAAAATAATTAACAATTTAAAACAATTATCAATGTAGCGGAAATAAAAAAGGCAAGACACAATTTGATAACGAAGTTCGGATTAATTCCCAAGACTACGTCTCCGCTCCCAACAAGAACCGTTGAGAGATTAATACGTCAGCTTGCTTTTTAATGGTTGTAGCAATAAACCCACTAGCCGTTTTAAGGTAGGCTAGAACACCTTCGTACAGCTTGCTTTTTTATTATGGTTGTAGCAAGAAACCCACTAGCCGTTTTAAGGTAGGCTAGAACACCTTCATACAGCTTGCTTTTTTATTATGGTTGTAGCAAGAAACCCACTAGATGTTTTAAGGTAGGCTAGAACACCTTCGTACAACTTGCTTTTTTATTATGGTTGTAGCAAGAAACCCAATTGAAAGAAAGAATGGAAATGAGAGGTTTGTTTTAATCCAAACCCAATGAAGAACTAAACAAAAAAAATAATACAAACACACGGAAGCCTTGAGCGCCAAAAGTGTGAGAGCAGCTGATGGAGAGGGAGCTCAAGCTTCAAGGATGGTAATGGATCACAAGAGGCCTTGGAGATTTTTCGTTAGAGCATCAAGACATCAAAATATAATTCAGGTGTGTTCCCGGCATCCATGGTTTCTTATTTATAGGAGAAATACCCATAAACACTTCAATATGGCCGTTGGAGGGCTTCCAGAGCCGTTGGGGGTCAAAAGTACAAGTCTGGTCAAAGCCCAACGGCTAGTTTGACTGGGCACACCGGCTGGCCGGTGCTGAGCTCCCGGCTGGCCGGTGGTCCAGACAGAGCAAGCTTTTTGTCTGGGTTCCACCGGCTGGACGGTGGTCATCCACCGGTTGGCCGGTGGCACCAGGCAGTGGGCAAGCCTACTGCCTGGGTCCTCTGGCTGGCCGGTGGGCAAGAACCGGTAGGCCGGTGCGCTAGCACCGGCTGACCGGTGGCTCTAGGAGAAAGTAATGCTTCTGCCAGAGACCACCGGCTGGCCGGTGGGAATCCACCGGTTGGCCGGTGGACTCAGAGAGTCCACTATCAGCCTTCTTGGGCCAACTCCTGGGCAACCTTTTTCCTAGCATCAAAACACATGAAAACAAGTTAGAACACGATGAGAGTGATTGTGATCATTAAAATCCAAGGGTAAAATAGTGAACATAGTGGCCCTCTTTATAGATGGTTGTGTATGAAACCATTGAGAAACGTCATTCCTCTTGGAGGAAATATAAGGTCAGGCCTAAACAATCACATAATGTCTCAGGTTTAAAATGCAATATGATCAGTTTCGATCACACATCAATGGGGTGTTGTTTGAGGAAACATAAATGTGTGATCGATAGTGTTGTGATAAGTGTGTAGCCCGATATTCTTATTGCTCCTCAATGAGGTGTTGACGCTTTCTCCTATGGACCAGACTTGTTCTGTTGGTCTGAAGTGGTAAATGTGATCAATGAATCATCTTTATTATATTATGCATACTTTATGATCAATGGTTCATCTTTATTATATAATGTTTCTGTAATGTTACACTATCGTATATTTTTGTGTAGGCACATTGTGATATACATGGATAAAAGCTGGATCACATTACCGAGGAACACACCTCAATATGTTAAGGGTTTGAATGAGTTTTTAGATTTTTCAATTTCTAATCGATCCGTTGAAGGGAGAATAAGATGTCCATGTCCTAAATGTAAATTTAGAACAGGGTTGAAGAGGGATGAAGTTTATGAACATTTAATACTGAAGAAATTCCCTGATCAATATTTGTGTTGGATTTGGCATGGAGAATCAAACAATACAGAAAGATTGAGGACTGATGTTAATCCACAGAATGAGGTCCCAAGTTTGTCGCCAATGGAAAATAAAATGCAAAACCTCATAAATGATGCATTCGGCACTGCAAGACACCACTATGAGCATCAAAACATATCAGAACAACCAGAAGATGATGCTACAAATTGCAACGTGACAAGTGAAGTTTTTGAGACTGTAACACAAGCAGATCAAGATTGTAACATATCATTGGATCCTCCTCTTGATTCAGTGGAGCCAAATGTAAGGGAAAACTTCAGTGAGAAAAATGCATTTCATGATTTAGTTGATGATGGAAATCACGAGTTGTATAGTGGGTGTTTGAAATATTCAAAGCTTTCATTTCTGCTGAAGTTGTACCATATCAAATGTCTTTGTGGAATTACAAATAAGGCAATGTCTATGTTATTGGAATTGATTCGTGATGCATTTCCTGAAGCAAAAATCCCAGAATCGTTTTATGAGATGAAAAAAGTTGTAAACAAGCTTGGTCTAAACTATACAAAAATACATGCGTGTCCCAATGATTGTATGCTTTACTGGGGAGAAGATTCAAGTAGACAGAATTGTATGAAATGTTCTACTTCTAGATGGCAGTCAAAGGGTAATGTTGGAAGTATGACTGAACATAATTTCATGGAGAAGAAGAAAAGGAACACACTTGCAAAAGTTTTGCGTTACTTTCCTTTGAAGCCTCGATTGCAAAGATTATTCATGTCATCAAAAACCGCCGAACACATGAAGTGGCATGCTGTAGATAATAACAACGATGGGTTAATGAGAAATCCACGAGATTCCCAATCGTGGAAGACATTTGATGCATTACATCCAGATTTCTCAGCTGATCCTAGGAATGTTCGATTGGGATTGGCTGCCGATGGATTCAACCCATTTGGGACTTTGAGTACGAGTTATAGCATTTGGCCAGTTGTTTTGATCCCTTATAATCTGCCTCCGTGGATGTGTATGAAACAAACATCTTTTATCATTTCGATGATTATTCCTGGAAAACAAATGCCTGGAAATGATATTGATGTATACCTATAGCCTTTGATTGAAGAATTGCAGGAGTTATGGACCAACGGTGTTGAGACATTTGATGTTTCTTCTAAAACAATGTTCAAAATGCATGCTGCTTTAATGTGGACCATTAGTGACTTCCCTGGGCTTGGGAATTTATTTGGTTGGAACACTTATACGGTTTTGGCTTGTCCCGTTTGTAACTTTGATTTCGAGCCCAAACGGATACCTCACAGTAGAAAATGGTGCTTCTTGTGCCATCGAAGATTTCTTGATGCATCTCATAGATTTCGGCTGAACAAATCAAAATTTAATGGTTCCATTGATCGTAGACCACCTCCAAAGTTGTTAACCGGTTCTGAAATATTGACATAGCTTGAAAATGTTAAAACAGAATTTGGGAAGGTTCAGCAATTGAATGATAGCGGAAAACGAGTGTGAAGTGCATCGTCAAGTGAAATCAGAACGCAACAATGAAAGAAAAAAAAGTATATTCTTCAAACTTTCGTATTGGGAATTTAATTCTTTGCACCAAAATCTTGATGTGATGCATATTGAGAAAAATGTATGTGATAATTTGATTTTCACATTACTTAATGAGCATGGAAAGTCAAAGGATCATCTCAATGCTCACAATGACTTACAAGTAATGAACATAAAACGTGATCTCTGGCCAGATGAGAATGAAAAGTATGCTCCGACCATTTTTTCAATGAAAAATAGGGATAAAGATACGTTCCTTCAAATTTTAAAGAATGTTAAGGTATCTGATGGGTATTTGAGTAACATCTCGAGGTGTGTTGACTTGAGGAATCGTAAGTTATATGGATTGAAAAGTCACGATTCACATATTTTGTTACAAAAGTTACTACCATTGGCATTGCGTACATTATTACCTGAAAAAGTTACTGCTGTTGTACTCCAATTCTGCACATTTTTCAGGAAATTATGTGAGAAAGCTCTACATCCATTTTAGCTTGACAACCTACAGGAGAGGTTTGTATTAACCCATTTGTACAATGGAGATGATCTTTCCTCCATCGTTTTTTACTGTCATGATGCATTTAACTGTGCATTTGGTTGACGAAGCTAAATTAGGAGGCCCTGTTCATTATCGATGGATGTATCCAATTGAGAGGTATTTTATTTATATGTTTCCAGTTAAGTAAACAATTTTTGGCATTTAAATAAATTCATAATATTTTTTTTTCACAGATATCTTGGGCATTTGAAAGCATACGTGAGAAATAAAGCTCAACCAGAAGGCTCTATTGCTGAAGGCTATTTGGCCGAGGAGTGTCTCACCTTTCGTTCCAGATATTTGGATGATATTGAGACAAGATTTAATCGAGTTGGACGTGTTGACGACACATCAACTCATTCTCAAATTCATCAAAAATCAAAAATATTTCTTGCTATTGGCCGATCAGTTGGGAGGACCTCATACGCGACACTAACAGAATTGGAATTATTACAGGCACATAGATATGTGCTGCTGAATAGTGAAATTGCAGATCCATTTATTGAAGAGTTGAGGATACAAACAAATAGACGAATGAGAGGCCGAACACTAAATGAAAAAGATATAACGAAAGCTGTGAATAAAGAGCTGGTAGAATGGTTTGCATGACGTGTAAGTTTATAAATATTGCAATAAATACAAATATTAGTTTGACACATAAAATTTGAAAATCTATTAATTTTTTTTTTCAGATCATGAATACTGATACTCGAGAAGACTTGTCAGAAGATTTGAAGTTTCTTGCTAGAGGTCCTATAAAACAAGTTAGAATGTTCGGCGCTTATAATGTGAATGGTTTTAGATTTCGTATAGTCGATCGAGAAGTGAGTTTGAAAACACAGAATAGTGGTATATTTACATTTCCTGAAGTGGAATACTATGGAAAGATGCATGATATTATTGAATTAAACTACCTCGGGCATTTTTCTGTTGTTTTATTCAAATGCAAATGGGTTGATATTATCAGAGGTGTTAAAAGAGATTCCTTGCAATTTACTTCTGTAAACTTCTCTCGCTTGATGGATGTTGGTGATCGTGAACTGCATGATCCATATATCTTAGCATCGCAGGCAAAAATGGTATATTATGTGAATGATGTTGTGGATGAAGGGTGGAGTGTAGTTACTCACGTAATACAAAGAGATTTGTATGATATGGGTGATGAAGTGGAAGATTTGACCTCTACAATTGAATTTCATCAACAACAGGAAGCAGAATTATTTGTCCATCATGATATTGAAAATATTAGTCTAGAAAGGATGAATGAAGTGGATGAAGAAATGGAGCAGGAAACCGACATGATTGAAGGGGAAAATGATTGTATGTACAATTATTTATTTATTCAGCAACCACTTGTTTCATTTCTGTAGTCATTCATTATCATTGTTATATATATTTTGTTTGTTAGTACTGGGAATCTATTATCATTTTTAATTTTTTTTCTGCATAAATTTTTTGAAATATATATTCTGAACTTAATTTTATTTGATTAAATGACAGGAATGCCAAGGAAGAAGCGGTACACCATTCCTTCTACTTCTGCGACAGATGACGATACGTCTGTCCCCACGACATATGAGGCAGCAGCTGCCTACATCCCTACATCATCTCCCCCTGCACCATCTCTGACACCCTCAGTGGATGCCTCATTAGAGGATGAGTCATCGCCTCCCCCTACAGGAGCCTCAGTAGTGGGGCAGCGACACTCCCCTTCCAGTTCATCACGGACATTCTGGAGGGTCACAGTCATAGGTACAAATTTTAATTAAATAAATTTATTGCATTTTGTTTATAGTAACTGTTTGCTCATTGCAGATGAAAACAATGCAACCATGGAAAAACACATAAAAAGTTCTGATGTTTGGAACATGCATGGCGAGAAGATAGTGGTGCCATTTGATTCTTATGGGGTCCCGACGGATGACGCCGCAGGTTTACTTGGTCAGATTATAGGTCAACTGGCAGCGGAGCCCATTTCCCTACCTATTTCATATAATGATTGGAGGCATATGCCTCCAAACTGGAGAAATGAAGTTTATGATTCTCAGATAAAGGTAATTTTATTACTTTATGGTTTAATTTAATGTCATGTTACTAATATATTCAAAATGAATTTCTGTATACAGATGTTCTTACACTTTACCGTTGCTGATGTGATAGCATGGAAGTGGACATTGAAAAATCTTGGAAAAAAATGGAAAGATTTCAAAAGGAGGTTGTAGTGTGATGTCAACGATACTTTGTTGACCTTGCAGTAGATGTATGAAAAGCTACCCAGTGGGGTACCGAAAGAACAGTAGAAGGTTTTTGTCGATAGACATCGTGATGAGAAGCGGATGGTATTGAAATATATATTATTATATTATCCTCATTTTACATTTATACATGTACATGAAGAGGAGATAGGCATTGAATACAATACTGTTAAATTGAATTTTATTTATTTCAGGATCTCTCAAGACAGAATGCTTCAAATCGGGCAAAGCAGGTCATCCCGCACACTACGGGTTCAAAAAGCTTTTCAAGAATCCGAATGTCATTGGTAATCTTTTAATTAGTTTAAATATTTATAAGATAATATTATCTATTTAACATATTTAATTGTTGATTTATCTTTGTTTAATGCAGTCACAGAGTTTAGGTCATGACGCATCCCGAACAGAACTGTGGCTGGATGTTCATAAAAAACAGATGGAAGTTTTGTTAATGAACCTGCCAGAGAAGTTGGGGTATGAAGTCAATTATTTATTATAATAACTTATTATCAGTTTTTACTGTGTTAATATATATTGATATTTGATTTATAGGTAAAAATTAAAGAAATATGGGATGCCAATCCTGGGCAATCCTACTCAGTCTCCCAGGATGACCCGGTTGGTAAAGTCCTTGGGAAGGAGCATCCTGGTAGAGTGCGCGGGATGGGTTTGGGGCCTGTACCATCTGAGGTCTTTCACATGCCATCAAGGATTTCAGCTACATCTACTCCTGCTTATAGTCATTTCATACCTGAAGATTCTCAGAGGGAGATGTCTTCTCTACGAAACACAGTTCACCAGCAGGGGGATCAGATATCTGGTTTGCAGAAAGAGTTGCTTGAAATACGTCAGTATATGAGCAGATATGCCCCCGGTGGTAGTGAATCGGGTAGTGGTGAGTAGGTAAATCACAAAAAAAATCAAAATCATTTAGTTTGCAAACTTTTATTGGTTTTATGTTTTATTATAAATATGCAACAATATTTAATTTTCAATATAATGTTCTTACAGGTGGAAGTAGGTGGTGGAGATGAAGTTGGAGAGGGTGACGATGTAGCATCAGATGATGAGTAGTAGTATTATTGATGTGTTGAACAAGTATGATAACGGTTGGTTTGTATATGTAACATTTATGGCACATAGTTGATGATCTTATTTTATCCCAAACTTATCATCGAACTCAAAGGTGATGTTTAAAGGGTAATGATTATAGGGGATGGATCTAGGTTCCACCCTTGTTCATGCTGGGGAACAATGTATTAAATGGTTAGGTGATGGAATGACTAAGAAATTTCATTGAAAGTCAGGTATGGGCTTATGTGAATGTGTTTGTGGTAAAAACGGGATTTCATAGAGGAAGGAATTGTGGTTCAGGTTGTGATATGTGAGTCATCTAAGCTGAGTATCTTGGGAATGGTTTGATGAAAGTGGAATGAATTATTATACTTCTTTTTAGATGTATATAGGTGAAAGTATCCATTTAAATCATGTCACTAGGCTAATGTGGGTGTCATGAAAGGGTCGAAAATGTCTTCTGAGAAAGATTGCATGACTAGTTTCAGTTAGGCTGATTGGCATTTGACTGTTTCTTTATAGTAAGGTCCCTATTATGGCCTCAGAAGTATTTAGGATTTCCCAATTAGAGGAAAAATTCCAATATTATCATTGGAAATCTTTGGATATTCTTTATAGGAAATTAAAATGGTGGAGAATACTATTGTTCATAATTTTCGGTTAATGTTAAAACCTATGGTGGGGAGCACGATCGGTTGGATGCTTAAAGGGATGAAGATGTGATCATTTATCTATATTCTGGTTTGATTTATTTTTCAGGGCAGTGGTGTAGTACAACCAAAATTATTTTTTTTCCAGTTCAGCATTTAGCGGCAGTTTTAACCACCGCTAATGCCATATTTGGTAGCATTTAGCGGCGGTTAAAAATTCCGCTAGATATATTACGTTTATATTTAGCGGAGGTTTTTACCGCCACAAAATAGGCACATCAAACGGCATAATTTTGCGGCAGTTAAAACCGCCGCGCATAAAAAGGTGTGGCATACCCATAAAACCGCCGCTAAATGGAGAGAAACTGCCGGGAAATGAGGCATCTACGACACATATTTTAAACCGCCGCGAAATAGAAAAAACCGCCGCTAAAAGATTGTCGACGCCAAGTTTAGCGGTGGTTTACAAAAACCGTCGCCAACCCATTTAGCGGCAGTTTAAACCACCGCTAAATGGGAAAAAAACCGCCGCTAAGGGCTGCTTTTGTTGTAGTGAACCTTCCCCATAAGGCACCAAGATATTAAGTAAAAAAATTCTCACACTTGTAAAATGTTAAGGGAAAATTTTCTTCTTATTTTCCATTCACTCTTATATAAACCTATAATTAATCTAATGTAGTTCTTGTGAAATTTAATGTAGTAAAATTTTAATTTTGTTTCTGATCACACAACGATTCACTATTAAAATCCACCCTTACATTGCTATTTTAAACTAGTTTTGTAATTAATATTACAAATATAATAATAGATTAAACATTATGTTTTAATCAATTAATTAATTTTAATCACTATAAAAATGGTCAATGTTACTTGTTTTTATTATTTCACTGTAGGAGGAGATGATTTGGAGGGCCCTTGATGAAATAGATGAAAAATGGGCCAAAATTGCATGGATCTATGAAGACCTATCCATTGTTGTTCCTCTTTTGAAAGTTATGTGCTTGAAAATGGTCTCATATTTTTTGTGATGGTCCAAAAATTTAATGGGAGACATTTCATATTAAGGAACTGAAGCCTCATTCGGTATCTACGATGCTCATCCGAACTTAGCTGTCCAAGGAATCAAATCTGCACAAAGTCAGATGTGGTGTTCTGTATTTTGTCAATATCTCAAGATGTATGTGTCCAAAGGGTGACACCCTTTAGGTGGAGACATTAAAGAGGCGGGGATACAACTTTTTTACATTCTCCAAAGCTAAATAATGCTTTCTGGAGGCTGAAACAAGTGGTACAAGTGGGTTTAAGAAATCTGTGTGCCTCAAACCACCTTCCCACTTTGCCTATTAATTGGCACCTTGGGCACCCCATTTGTTAGTTAGAATTAGAGGAAATGTGATGCCATTTTTTAGTCCCAAAGAGGAATTTTTATCATCACTAGAGGTTATGGAGTCTATGGGAAGTGCTACTTCAATATCTTCTTTTTCCTCCCCACACATGGATTTCTAAACCCCTTGTGATCACCCGTGGAGGAACGTGATGTAATCCCAAGCTTCATGTTTGTAATAATTGAATGATATTTTTAATTCCATGATTTTATATTGTTTTTCATAACAATCTATTCTTATTTTATTTACTTATGTACTGGTATGTCATGATCAACTCATATGATGATGTTTGGGGGTACCCATTCATGTGATGTTTCACACACCGTTCACTGCTTCCATTCTACCCTTTCAAATGTAGTGTTTGTGTGGTTCATATTGGTCAATTGAACTAAAATAAAAATTTTATAGGTCATGTAAATTTATTTCACGATATCACAATGAAATAACATAAAAACTTAGATAGCACATCGAGTTCTTCGTTTGTTTACTTGGTGAGTTTCGGTTATGATGTGAAACACAAATCACCCAATCATTGGCGGTGTCTGATAAATCATTGTGTGTTTTCGACTGAACCATAAGAGTTATCCTAGTATAAACTTAGTAATATTCTGGTTCTAGGTGTTACAAACTATGGATTAAAAGATCATAACTCTATATCATGATGCAATGAAGGATGAACATCATGAGAGTACCTCGTGTAGATCACGTTTAATCTATCTTGTTTACTCCTACTTTGTTTTATCGATTTCATTTTATATTTTCATCTTTTATCATCAAACCGAAGTATTAATAAATCCCATGTACCTTTCTACTTTCATAATCAAAACCCTCTTTTTAAATTATTGATCTAAGGCTCCGTCGAGAGAAGACCTAGGGTTGCTGCAGTACTATAGAAATTCTAGTCAAAATTAAACAACTAATTTGACATGCTCGACAACGCGATCAGTATGATGAAGAAAAATCAAAATTTTTCATTGAATATTAACATTAAATTAAATTTTTATTACATTATTTTACCTTTGAAATGTGGGTTACATTAAGGGTGGTGAATTCAAGTCAAACAGATATAATCTAATTTTAAGCCTTTTTAAAAATATCTACACTAAAACCAATATAAATCTTAGTAAACCCCTATATGAATATTACTATTCTACTAAATCATTATTAATGCACTATAACATTTATAACTAATTATATAATGATTATAGCATCAAATATTATTATTCCAAAACTTAATGAAATAAATTTTTATTTTTTTTAATATTTTATTTTATTCACATGGTTTAATATAAAATAATGTGATGTTCCATGTGAAACATATTTTTGTTTTCTAGATTCACGTTTATAGATATATAAATTATAAATTTAAAAACATTATTCTAAATTTCTTAGCGATAATAATTAATAGAGATTATTTTTTTAATAAATTTTATTCAAATTTATTATTATAATATTCCATCATTATTTATAAAATATTTGGTAATTGAAACATTTTAATGAAGTAATTTATTTTCATTCATTGAAATTTTATGTTATGTTTTGGGTTTATTGAAGTTAAATAAATATTATTGAGTTTAATTGAAATACCAGAAAAAAAATTGATTTTGTTTTCAGTTATGTAATAATTGCATGGAACTTATGAAGATTTTATAATAGTGGACCATTAAACCCAAATATTTCCTAAGTGTTACTGGAGAATTTTAATAATCAAATAATATTAAAATAGGAGGTTAAGATGTTTATTTATAGTTAAACAACCACTATATATATGAGAGTGGAAGAAATAAAGAGATTATCAGAGTAGATTATGTATATATAAGAATTAAAGTGTCTACAAAAGGGTAATAAATAGTTCTGTAACATATAAACTGATAATAAACTACCAAGGTAAGTGTCTATTGGATTTGGTAAGTAACTAATGAATTTTGTGGGAACTGGGTAATAGTTGGTCAGACTACCAACGATTTTTGTAAGAGTTTTTTGAACATTTATAAAATTTAATTTCTTAAATATAACCTCATTTCAATGGTTTTGACTACTAGGATAAGGAAATATGAATTGAGAAATGAAAACATTCATCGATGAAAAGATATTTTAAACAAATATAATTTTTTTAAAATATGACATAGATAATGATGATTGGTTTTTCTGGAGATTAATGGTACAATATTTATCTAAAATAGATTCTGTTATAAATCAAAGGATCCCAAGAACATTTTTTTATTACAAGAATGACTAATATTTAAATATAAGAGTAGGAAGAACTAGAGAAATGTTGAGATTTATCCCAAAAATCAAAATCATTTTCACCTTAAATCCCCTTATTTTATAGGAAACCCATTAGTTAGGGACTAAACCATTATGTTTTTGATGTATAAGGTTATAACCAAGTCCATTTTTTAGTCCATATTCATTAATAAATTTTTTTCTATAATTTTTTTGGGTTTTTATAACTTTTGAATGTAAGAGAGTGAAATATTGTATTCATATTTATCATTCTTGATTTTTTATCTTTTCTTATATTATAGATATATATTTATTCACACATCATAGTTTTAATCACATGGATTGGGATACACTATTGAGTATTAAATTCTTGATGAATACTTTTCATGACTGATTTTTATTTATAGAAGTGATATCCAAGGCATAATTGAATTATTTAGTGATTTTTAAGTGGTTCTAATAGTTTACAAAGTAAATGATGGTCGGTGCAATGTGATCACATTGTATTGATACTAAAATTTCATGTTAATATTTGATAAATATATGATAATATATTTTATTCATTTAATAATAGAAATTGTTTGAGATAAGGTAATATCAAACTGCGATGGAATGGATTGGATAAACCATCCTAAATTAACAAAAAAAATATTCCACTTTAACGTTATAATTTATTTCATTCAATTGTTATCCCATTAAAAAAATCAAAACACATTTCAAATATTTTGTAAATAATATAAAAAATGATTGGTAAAATATCATGCAATATTAAAATAATCCTTGAGATATAACACAATCTATCTATTTCACTATATAAATTTGTTTTTAAGTAATATTTTTGAATGGACAAAAACATCCTTTATAAAAAATCTGGAATATTTTTCAGGGATTATATATTATTAAATTCAATACTATTTGTTTTTATTATTTATTTTGGATTTTATTCTTATTATAGTTGGATTACATGTTTGGAATAAATTTAAAACTTGATAAAATCATGAAATAGTGGTCTTTTTATATTAGATATAAATATTGGAGGAATATTTTTTTCAAAATATTGATACTTTAGATCCTAAGAGTGTATATAAACTAAATTTTGTTATCATTTATTTCATTAACACTTGTGAAACAACTATAATAATCAATTCTAAGAAAACATGTATAAAAACATTTATAATATAGATTAAATTTTAGTATAAATTATTTCAAAAAACATTATTTATGAAAATAATCAAGTTACTTATCCATTATTACAAAATATTTTTAAACATAATCCTAGACTTATTAAACCTGTACATGAGTTTAATAGAATTTATTTGAGGAACCAAAAAATAATATAATGTGATTCATAATTTTCTATCTTATATTTAATTTTAAAAGTTTTATTTTGGACCAAGTGAAATTGTGAGCATTTCTATTTTCACAAAAAGGATATACGAAGGAATGGTTGCATTGTTTACAACCTAGAGAAGCTATAAGCAATCTATAAATACATTTAAATTTCTTTTAAACCTTCTTCCCAATAACTAAGATAATATAAATAAGAAAATATATTGAATTAAAAATATCTATGGTGAGACAAAATATGATTATTGGGAGAGGTTGAAGAAACATTATACACAATGCCAACATCAAAAGGTTGATAAATTCCCTTTGATGGTATTATTTTACAAAGGGTTAAATGGAAAAGATATAAAATTATTGGATATGTTCTTATGAGTATATATCATTAAAAAATCTCTAATTAAATCGATTTCTCTTACAAATAATATGTTATAAAGGTCCTAATAACTTGGTTTAATGTGTATAATTACCAAATGGGTACATCAAGTAAAATATAATTATTTTTATTTAATGGAAACTAAACATAAATAGTTAGAAATTATATTAAGATAGGTGTGTCTCAATTAGAATAAAAAATAATCCACACATTATTGGATTTATATAGTGTATACTTTATATGATAATTACACTAATTTATATCCATGTTTACTAGAACTAAAGAGTATTTAAAGATTCTTTCAAATAAAACCATACCAAAACCCAATATATAAAAATGATTTTAAGAAACATTACCATGTTAATTATAGATATTTTTAATCAAAAGAATATCCACAATAAAATATACCATTTCAAAAAGGGTTTTAGAAAGGTTACTAACCATGAAAATTACAAAAGAAAAGAGTTAACTAATAAATACCCACCAATTACCAAATCGAAGGATTATGATATATTAAAATAATGATAGTGAGTAGAAATACATTATTTTAAACTAAGGAAATTGTCAAAAAGAGTTTAAAAATAAAATATTATATATTTCTAGAATACTAAATAAAATTGTAAACCAAGTATCAGGTACACCTCCTTCCCAACAAACAACAAATATAAGAATGTAAATTTCAGTGTGATCACTTTACAATGTGGAAAAAATATTCAATAGAAATAATGACCTATCTAAGAATAAATGGTTCACAAACAAACATTGGAATATAAAGAATTCATTTTGAATTATATTTTAATAAAAACATTATAATTTCATGGGAGTGTAAAATCATCAATGAAATATATAGATAAATATAAAAAAGAGAATATAAAAACATTTCTATTTACATTTCCATCAAGGATAGTAAAATTTAATAAAGTGGCTAAATGTTTTAGGCAAAAATTATATCCTTGGAACTTTCAAGAAGTTATAGATAAATATCACACAAGTGGAGTAAAATAATATTGATTCTAGGGTATGTTCTATTCTTAGAAGAAATTTAAAAAAAATAGAAGAAATTTCAATTCAGTGACAGAGTATGACCAGAAATAAATGTATTTGTGACAATTGGCCCCCACTGAAATCACAGATACCCCACACTAACATGGACGTTGGGTCCTATCCCACTAAGTAGAACCATTTTAACTCAAGAAACTTGGTCCCCACCTTTGGTCACACCTACATTCCCAAACATGTCATCTAACTAAAAACATTCCCCACAAGCCAACAATTTTTCCTTCTGGTGTTGTTTTTCCCCACTCGCACAAATCATAAAATTCCCATAAGGGCATCCATCGTGATCACTACTTATAGCCAAGCATGCATAAATGTGGAGTTCTAATTTGGTAGGCTCTCAAAAAAAGGTTCACCATGTTGACATGTGTCATATCATTTAGTCATTTAACCCTTTGTCATTATGGATTGTTACATTCATCCCCCGCCCCTTTAGAGCACAACGTCCTCATTATGGAACCTCTATCATAACCGAAGCAACACACCACAATTATGGTAGGGTTCCTCCTTTTATAAAAATGTAACAAGTGGGCCACACTGATAGCACAGACACCCCTCCCCAAAATGGTTGTCGAGTCCTGGCCTGCTAGGTACCACTAGTTACCCCACAGGCACATGGTTCTCACCCTAGGGCCCACCTGCGTGCCTAAACGGGCCATCTAACTAAGTAATGTCCCCACAGTCCAACACATGTTATTTCCATTGTGGTTTTTCCTCACTCACACCCATCCTTGGAATCTTCCTAGATGATCACCCATCATGAGAAACATCCCAAAAGGTCACTGATCCTGATCACTACTCTAGGACAAGCACTCTTAACTACGGAGTTATAATTAGTTAGGCTTTGAAAAAAATGATCTCTATTTTGAAATGAGTCATATAATTTAGTTATTTAACTATTTATCATTCTAGGGTGTTACAATAACAGTACTAATCACTCCACAAATTAAGATAAAATTCCATGGTTGAGGAATATTCAAAATTAACTTCGTAATAGGGAAATAAACTTTAAAAAGTGGTTGTATAACTTAATTATTTCTAAGAATATAATTTCATTCTCTAACAATTTATATTTTATGATTGGATAATGTAAGAAAATATGAGTGTTGGTGTAACTTTCCAATCAATAAATAACTTATCAAGTATATGTTTTGGAGGATATTTTTGGTAGAGTAATGTTATTGAACAACTCTACATACTTTTTTTTAATATAAAAGTATAAATATGTAACTGACATGAACCGATAATATTTTGAATTCTATTTTATAAAACTACAACTACCATAATTAATGTCTAATAAGGGGAAATATTGATAAATTTAATGAAGATGTGTGGAGTACATTACAATACATCAACCCTATACTCCCTTAAAACAAATATACAAGTGTAAGTATCTAATTATTAAATGAAGGGAATCATTGAATAAGAATCCAACCAATAATAAAAAATTAGATTAAGGGACTAGAAGACATAATGTATGAAAAAAATAATTATTTCAAGATTTCAATTGGAATATCACTTTAAAAAATTGTGTTCTAATAAATATGGAATAACCCAAAAATGATTAAACATGAATCTAAATGTATTTTCAATAATATGAACATAGATATAATAATAGATAGAAAAAAAATGAAGATAAAAATATAAATGATGGAGGAAATTGAGTGGGAAACCTTTAAAAATTAATTTTTTTTAAGAAATTAAAATAACTACCCAGGAAAATATTATATAGAGGATGGAAATGAAAATTGAGAATAATATATTAATGTATAAATCTATAAAAGAAATTATTCCATATAAAAAAAATTCTAGTTGATAAGGGCCCTTTTACTGATAATTTCTCACATAGTGAAGTAGAGATCATAGGTGAACATAGGGGAGATCATAGAAAATGGGAAGACTAAAATAGTTTAATGAAGAATTTCTAAAGAAACAAGTAGAAGAGCTCACTATCCTCTAAATTGAATATAAATTAAATTCAATGTTGTCTCCTTATATCATTTTAGTAGATTTTTTTTACTATCAAAAATTATTTAGAGTTAAAAATATACTAATTCAAATCATATAAAGTAAACAAAAAAATTAAATCTTAGAGGATGGAGAAATTATTTTCAAAGTTAGTTAATATTATGATTTCTCATTTTTTTTCTATATCATTTGTATTTCTCGTTTATTTTGGATTGATTTTTTGTTTATATTTTTGGAATTGAAGATTAATTGAATATTCATAGTAATATTTATATACCATATTATTTTTTTCGAATTAATTTATTTAAATACAAAAGATTATTATTAATTTTGATTAATTTTTGTTCCCTAATATTAATTTTTCAAACATTTATTTGATTTCTATTAAATATAGAAATTCATTCCAATAAATGTTATCCAATATTTATATCATTTTATTTAGAGGTAAACTAGATCATTTTGATAAATTCTTATTATTCTATATTTTCTTGGGGGGTGTTGATTCAAGCATTATCTTTTAAAATTTTTTATGATTCTACATTAAAACACATAGAGTGTAAGAGTTATCTTAATTTGATTGGGAAAATTTTTTATAAAATTTATTTAAAACTCTTTGGTACCGCATTTAAGTCTTGTATCTATTTTTAATTCCTTAGAAACCATATAAATCCTATTAAGTGATATATCTTATAATAATATTCCGCATTACCGAAAAATTTATTATATATTTTCATGATTAAAATTCAAGGTAAGTATAGGGGATGCATGTTTTATAACTTATTTCGAAGGAAGGAAAAAAGTAATGGGGAGTGTCTGAGGTTTTATCTTTTATATTAGGAAGCAATAGTTTTAGTTAAAATTTATTATAATTAGAAAATTCCAATTACTATCTTGAGAATGTGGGAAATGTGTATAAGAAAATTAGAAATTTGAAAAAAAAATGATAATAAAGGATGAATAAATAACTGCATTAATTACATTATTTTTTAAACATTGAGAAAAAATTGAAAGTATTATTATGGGAGATAAATTTAAAAATGGAAATTACCAAGAAATTTATATTTATTTGTGAATGGTAAGTCCTATAATTTTATATATGTTAAAAATCAATTAATCTAATTTAAATTTCATATCATTCCCACCAACCATAAAACCATGAAAATTCTATACCTAAGTCCTCGTAAATAGTAAAATATATTTTCTCTATCAGTATATAAATCAGATCCACAGTAGGCCTATGGTAAAAATTCATGTTCTTAATAATAATAAAAACTATGAATATATTTACTCTTGAGAAAAGAGATAGAAACATTTCTATGAAGTTAAGATACCATTGCAACATCAGTATAAAAAAGAAAATAAGTAAATAAATATGAAAGATAAAAATAATTAATGGGTAATTGGGTTCCTAATATATTTTTTTGTTGAAAATAATTAAGAGTTTTAATTACAATTTAATTAAGTGTTTTTGTTTTATTTTATGTTTCGATTCTTTTGAATTCATTGATGATAATTATTATAGGTTTAAAAAAATACTAAGTGGTATAGAATTGATATAATTGATTATTTACTTATCATAATTTTATTTCCTTTTATAATATTACCTTATTAAACATAAATTATAGTTAATTTACATATTTTAATAATTTGATTCTGTTTTTAATTCATCGAACACTCAGTTAAGGTTTGGAGTTTATTTATGTTTAATCAATATTATTCAGTTTAATTTAAATACATAAAAAATTGTTTTATTTTTAGTAATATATTATTTTTATGGAGATTAAAAATTTTGTGTAATAGTGGATCATGAACTAAAAAGATTATGGTAATGTTGTACTAAATTAAAATTTGAGGTGAAAATGTTGAATAACGGTTGAATTTATTATATATACATTAGAATAAATGAATATAAGATCCATGAAAATGTTTATTTTGACTATGTGAGAGATAGAGGATGTTCATAAGGGTGATTGGGAGTTATATAATATGGGAACTAAAACTAAAAACCTTTAATAAGTGTGTGTTAGAGTTATATAAGTGAAGAAGGAATTTTACAAGAATTATGTAACAATTTTTTGAACCATATGAGAGCTTCAAAATGCTTTTATGATAATGTTTAATTGTAAAATATTTAAATAAAACTATATTTTAAAATTATTCAATTGTATCTAGCACTAAATCTATAAAATCTAAATCGAGAAATGAGATTTTCTATCAATGTAACGATTTTGGAACAGTAAATAGAATTTTTTAAAAAGTCATGTGGGAAATGGAGATTGGTTTAATAAGATCATCATGGTGAAAGATTCATATGGGGTGGATTTCATTTAATTGTATAAGGGCACGAAAACAATTTTCTAGTTACATGGAATGATAATATTCAAGTATAAAAGAGGATAAAGCACTTGAGAAAGAGGAATATTCATCCCATAAGTCTAAAAAAAATTATATTTTCTCTTATTATTTCTTGTGATCTCTAATAATAAATTGTTAAACCGTGAAGTGGTTAAAATAGATCGTTTAGAATTGACTTAATTATAGAACCCTTATTTTTTAAATCTAGTTATTTACTGTAGTATTATTCTATGTTTTACTATTTTTGAATATATCAAATTGGAATATTGTTTTCTTATTTATCATAATTCATTCTATATCTCTACATTTATTGTTTATAAGTTTTTTCACAGTTTATATTTTGTTTCATAAATGATAGGTTAAAATAATCCATAGAGTTAATTATTTGTAATTTTAGTCATGTGGATTAGGAGGCACTCTTGATTATTAGATAAATTAAGAATACTTATGTTGATTAATAGTTGTTATGGTCAACGAGAGTCAAATTATCATTGAATTATTTGGTGAATTTTATGTGGTTTTACCATTTCATATAAAAAATGATTATTAGTTCATTATGATCATAGTATATTGATACCTAAAATTTCACTCAAAGTAAGGTGATGAATTTATGATGATGAATTTAATTCCCTATGTAAATGTAATTGAAAAAATAAATATTTTTTTATAATTATGTAATGGATTGGGAGACTTTCCTAAAGAATTAACCACTATATTCTATCATTATAACTTAAAACATGATTTCTTTTAATTGTTTATTTACTAAAAAAATACGAAAACTCAAATTAAATATCCACAATTTATACACACATTATAGAAAATAGTTACATAAAAGATCATTGAATGATGGAAATTATCTCTATGTGATATCCTATGTTCTCTAATACACTTCATTTTAATGTTTTTAAATAATATTTTTGAAATTAGAAAGATAATATATATTAATAATATTAAATTTATGAGAAATCATTATTATTTTTTTCATTCACTAATCCATATCATGATATTATTTGATAAATTAAATCAAATATTAGAAAATATAAATACCATGAATTGTATATAATAATATTATAACTTCATAAATATCATATGATGAATGAAAATAGGATTGAATTTCAAATATTTATTATAACATCTTCCATGTGTTCATGACCACTAATATGTTTCTAGATCAGATAAGTCTCTACCAAAACTCAAGCACACCTCCCTATATGCCATTGGATTCCAAATAGCCTCAGGGACTAGTATAGTATAGTTGGGAGACTATACCCTTGTATCAAAGTAGTAATAATAGTGTAAATAAACCAAATAGTATCTATTAAAATAAATAGAGAACACAAAAGTAAATAATATATGTATGGTATAAGAAATGGAATTTTGAATAGTGTCATGCCAAATCATAGTCATTATAGTATAATAAAGATCATCACCCATTGGTTAGATCATATATAAAATGAAAATGAAGAATAAAATACTTGATGCTTTACTATATCCATGTGTCGTACCCCCACTCTATCTCTAAACTCTATATGTGATAACATGCTAGATCATGAAACTATGAAACTCTACCAAACAAGAACCTATGATATTAAATATGTCTTCAAATAACTCATATCAGTTTTCCAAGTCGAGATAAGACCATTTACAAACCCAAAACTAAGACACATGTGGTATCATGAAATCTTGGTGCCCAAAACCACTTCCCATTTGTCCTAAAAAAGGGCACCATGGAAAATTAATTTTAATGTTAGAACAAGGAGTGAATTTCTACAATTTTGAATTTAAATAGTATAGATATCATCACCTTGGATGTTTTGTAAATCCATATCCTCATAGGGGGAACTGGATTGAAGAAAGAGATCCACCCAAGATTCCTCCCCCTCTCAATGGTGGGATAAAAAGTGGGAATCTATTTTGAGGGAGCTACACATCTAATAAAGTGAGTTATGAAACTTGTATCTATACCAGTATGATTTATTTTGGGTTTGAAAACATTGAATTCATATGTATATTACCTTGATTTAAATTTTAATTAGTTTTTTATTCAGTCAAATGGAATTCTCTTTACTTTTAACTAATCAATTTGATGTTTTGAGTGTGTGACTTGTGTTGTTCATGTTGGATAATAGAATAAACCTTTTATTCTACACATATTTGAGATTTTAATTTTATTTGTATCTTATTATACCATGCTTAAGGACTGGACCATGGATAAATTATTAATATTGAAAGATTTTTTTCAACATGAATCGATACAAAATATAAGAAAGTATTTGGGACTTTGAATAACTTCAACCAAAGATGTTCTTCAAGCATAAATTAATCTTTAAGAAACATAAACATCAAATTTGTATAAAGAACTCAAAACAAACCCATTTTCTCATATTTTTCGAAATAATATTTTGTCAACTATTAGACTCTTTAAATTAATTCCTTTTATTTTATAAGTATTTTCTAAACCACCCCCTCTTTTTTAATTTTTATTAAAAATACATATTTAATCCTCTAGATATCCTTGATAGATAACCTAGGGTTTACCATAAGATATAAACTAAACTTATAATCAATTTAAATTTGATGTGTCCAGAAATTCGATCAAATTTTAGGCATGTTTTCGAGCAGCACTTTGGTTTTTAGTGTCACTATTTTATAAAAAAATTGTTTATTGTGTGAATATTTTTATGCTACTTGTATTCATTAATTTTTCGGCTTTTTTTATAATATTCATTTTTTTAGTTCATGTACATGACATGATCTTCATCATAGGAATTGATTCCTTTCCATTTCATAATTTTATATTTGGTTGTACTTCAATATATATCTCTTAAATTTCATAAAACAAAAGGTGGATATTCAAGAAAAACATTTTTTCCTGAAGCACTTTTATGAATCATAGGATCTGAAAGTAATTACTTCAGCCATTAAATTTTTACTGAAGCCAAAGTGGTTAGAATAGGGTGTCTAATATGATAAATAATATTTTAATCTTACTCAATAATAACCTTAATCAATTACACAAGTAGTTAATAATAAGGATTATATAATAATATTGAAGAATAAATTCATAGACCAAAAAAATGATGGAAGGTCACTAAATTTCCAAAATTAACTTTACATAAGATTACCCAAATTATATAGCTGTTATTTCCACATATGAATACCTTAATCTCATTTAAAACTTTATGAAACATGCATGCTTCTATAAGTAAAATACCAGGTTGTTAAATATATTTATTAAATAGAAACATCTAATACGTCCAACATAACATAATCCATTAAATCACTAACCACCTTCATGGTCCGCAGTACTATCCCGTAAGCATATATTCATTATTAGCTCAACATAATGCACAAAATTAGGGTTATCTTTCCTAAGTCATGTGTTTTCAAGAAGTTCAAATTTCAACAGAATCCCCTCTCTTGATAAATGGTTCTATTCATCAAATGATTCCATGTATTTAATGAATATGTATTGTAGTACGACCCTTATATATCTCATGATTTTTATAACCATATAAACATAACATATTTCTTAAATCAAAAAACATAAATTTATTAATTATTCAACTTTGACTTTAATAACAATATAATCTTAGACTTGACCCCTTTTCTTCTTCTAAGCAATTTTACCTTGATCCTTGGAAAATTCATTTTTGTAGCTCCCCATCTACTTACAGTTGAAGTGTTGGACATTGGAAGCTTCATTACTTCCCTAAAAATCATAATCGTGGTAGCCTTTCTATCCATATTTAACTCTCATTCCCTTTAGGCATGAACCATGGTGTTTCTTCACATAGTAATCCCATGTGGGAAAATCCTTCTTTCCCTTTTCTCTATTATCCATCTGTTGTTATACCATTCTCTTCATATCATTCTTTCCCTTAAAGTTATAATACATAAAGTATTCTTTATCTATATTAATAGCACATGATATTATATCCTTTTGTGATGAAAATAATTAGGAAACTAATTCCATTTGAAGGAATGGTTTTAACCCATCAAAAAATCGATCAATATTTCTCTTTGGATTACCTATGTAATCCATATCATGCATTGATAACTTTGAAAAGTTGGATTCCTACTAGGAAACATTTTTATCCTATTTTTGTCTCAGACTCAAGAATTGTCTGTCCATGTCTACTAGCTATTTGTGATGGTAATATTTTCTGATGAAAATTTCCCTAAAATCCTTTTATTCTATATTTTAAATTTCTTCCTCAATATTTTTATTATGAATAAATCACCACCATTGATTAGAATCTCCTAATAGATGATAAAATTCCATGATAACATTTTCATTTTCATTAAATCCCGAAGTGAGAAATATATTCTCTAACTAACTTATCCACTACTCATCTTCAAATGGATTTGGGGCCCCATTTAATCATGGAGGTTATTGTCAAATAAGTTGGTCTAACATTGTTAAACCATGTTGTGGATGAGACTGCTCCATGCGAGTAAGGTTTTTACTCATAACATGTGTTATCATTCCCAATATAGTTATAAATTTTTTTAACTCTAGCCATAAATCTATATCTTACATCATTAACTTCCATAGGGGGCTAGTTCCCACATAGAAAAGGTGCATTGAAATAGTTTCAATTCCATCCACTAGTCACCACTTCTAAACAATGGAATACACTAGATTATATCATAACATTATGAAATATAATCTGTAATCTTATGTTTGTAAAACACCTAATGTAAATTTAAAATTTACGTATAACTCATCTCTAACTCATAAGCTTGGTTACTTTGGGAATATTATAATATTATGTTATAGGGTTTCATTTATCTAATCTATGTTTTTGTAAATGTAGTTTCCAATGTTTCTACTAAACATCCTCTGATTCCAACTGTAAAAACCCTGACCCTAATACCCTAAATTAGTGCCTTACTTTGTTATATTGGAATAATAAAAAAGGAAGTCACATCCTAAAGGATGGAATAGTTTATTAGATTTTTAAAACTAGATAAAAACATACGTATTACATTACAACTTGAAAAGAAAAAATATATAAACTTCGTTGGAAACACCCACAAAATCCTAGATTATCCCTATCATGAATTCATGATAAACATCTTCACATACTGAGGAAAAATAAAACATAAGAAATAGGTGATCTTAGATACTTAGTAAGGGTAAGAAATATAGTGTAAGATATCATAAATAAATATAAAAAATGGCATTCTGAATGACAAAAATTTCATGCAATTAAAATATAATCTTCAGCATAATATGGTAAGAATCAATGATGAATAAATAAATCCATATAAATAATAACATGAGAATGGAAAATAACTGTGGAAATTCTACTCATCTAATAGTCACATGGATTATAAATTACTAATATCATAATGAAGGAATGCATAATTTTGGACATTATAAACAAACCTTCAAGGATTCTCACATGACACCATGCATAAATGGTTAAAAAACTAGTCTAGTTTTTATAATGTGACCTATCGACTCATCGAGGGGATATAAAGGGCCTCTCCCATCACATACTAAGTCCAACGCATTACACATATGAAAGGGGTGAAACATAATCTACATATAAATTAATATTTATATTGTAATATGAAATGTAAAGAATTTCCCCAATCTATAAACATAATCATAAAATAAATAAAGTAATATGGTGAATGGTATTAAGATAGTACATCCCCATTTAAAATAATCATAAACCATTAAAAAAATATTGCAGATGGTAACATAAGGGATCCATCTCAATTATTCATACATATAAATATAGGATTTTTAAATATATGAAAATTCTCTAATAAAATCATTGAGAAATTCTTTGTTGAAATACCCATTTTTTATAAATAATAGTTCTTTTTTAAAATAATATTTATTCTTCATAATATCATATTATGAGCATGTATATCCCATCAAATTAAATATAAGGATAGTGAGATTTTGGTTCATGAATAAATTATGTTCATATAAAGTGAAAACATCTAAAAATAGTTTTTAAGAAACCTTAGAAATGGGCCACACCAGTGTGGTTTAAGAGAAAATATTAAAGGTTCTTTAAAAAGGAAAAGGTTATAATTGTTTGTAGAAAACCAAAAATAAAAAAAAATATAATTTTCACTAAAAATTATTGATATCAAAAAAAATAATCATGTCTTAAAAATATTATGGTTGGTACATGAAAGTGGATAAGAAATTGGGATTTTCCCTTTAATCGGTCTTGATTATCTGGATGAATTGAAAAGGAACCTTATAAAAGATGCAATTCACCATCAATGAAATAAGAATAGAGATAAATACATATATATATGAAAAAATATCCATAGAATATAAGAGTATTATATAAGAATAATTAAGAATAACATTGGCTTAAATAGGGATAAAGCGTAACCCAAATGAAAAATGGAGGTTCGGGGAGAATCCATTACCTTATTTTCTAAAGCATTCTAAACATGTACTTAACATCCTCTTGAATTCCTCTCCTTGAGAACCTCTATAGGGAATATTAAAATGGTATTTTGGGTGATACTAGTAAGACCATAATATGGGTGATTGGATTGGGGGAGGGATTGGGAAGAAATTGGATTATCTTCAAGGCCTTGGAGGTGTGATTAGAATTGGTGGTGATGGGTGGTATTTATATTAGAGGAGATAGAATTTTTTTATTATTTAATTAATTTTTATATTATTTTGAATCAATACTATTAATGGTTTTGATTCCTATGAATTAATAGATTAAATATCTAAGGATTGTTCATGAGTATGAGATTTTATCATCCATGACTCAATAATTCAAATATTTGTTAAATATAATAAATTTCCGTATTTCACAATTCACCAAAAATTAAACTGTTTTAGAAAAATACCAAAAATTTACCCTAACCATTTTTTTATGTGTAGGATTCAAAAATTAACTCCATTATTGAAAATTATTTCCTAAATATGAGAAACTTATGTTTTAATTAAAATCATAATTTATTCAAAAAATACAAATTTTAAAATTATAATTGACCTTGTAAAACATTGAATAAGTTCTCATAAAAATATATTATAATTATACGACAAATATATATATATATATATATATTTATTTATGAATACATTTTATTAAAATAAATTTTCTTTTAAATTGTTATATTAATTATAAAATAGTAAATAAACATTTAAACTTTAAAAAAACACCATCGTTTAATTTATTATTTTTAATACATTCAATTACATAAAATAGGGTATAATTACATCAACATTCCATTTATAATATGACTAAGTTTTATTTATACCATTATAAGAAATTTTACTACTCTATTTTTCATATTACTATTCATAATTGTCACATTTTTATTCCAACAGTCAAGTTACTATTCTATTAGTGTAGATTCCATAATTTCTAAAATATCACCAATTCCATTCATTATTCACTTATAAAATTTTTATTTTGTTCTCTATGTGATTATATGAATAAAAAATAAGTATTAAAATACATATAAATTACATCATTTTTTCAAAATATGTAAAAAATTACACAAACAAATGCCCAAAGATTGAATTAGTTTAGAGACTTTAAAAATGTGAAAACATTAACACTGGTACTTATAAAGCTACATTTTATCCCACTCTGTTATTCTTAAATATAACCCTTAATAGATACATCAATCACAATACATGTCTTCATAACCTAAGGTAATGTAAACAAAATAAGTGGTGAACTCAGATGCTCAGTAATTGTAAATAACGGATATATGTAAACATAATCATTAGAATAAGGGTATGGAACATGATCCCAGAAATAGAATATCTTTCCCTGCATATCAAAGATCAAAAACAAGAAGAATGACATAAAAGTTAGTACTTTATAAGACATTTATCATTGTTAAACAAATAACATAGGCTAAAAAATCATAAAATAGGAATGAGACATGGAATTGTGGAAAACACATAAACAATGAAAATCCTATTTCAAGGATACCTACCAAGACCTTATTAACTTATTAATCTTGGGATATGACCTGTGTACCTTATTTTCAATTTATATAACAAGCCATGTACCAACTTTTTTATAATATTGATCTATTAACCATGTAACCCATTACTTTTAAGCTTGGGAAACAACCCATTCCACGTCTTATTTTTCATACCTGGGTTATAACCTATGTACCTTCTTATTTTTGGGCTTGGGATACAACCAGTGTACCTTGTTTTTTTGGTCGTGGGCTACAAATTGTGTCACATTTTGAGCTCATATATCATTTATCATTACCCAATAAAATGGAGGGAGATATAGGTCCCTCCCATCACAAAATATAATCATACATACATGTTCCACAACACATTAATCATATTCTGACCCATGAAATGAAATGTGTTTTATAAGAAACAAATCATAAATCATGAAATTAAATGGGTATCCTTAATATTTCATCACATCATAACCTATAAAAAATAGATATGTTTCATAACCATTTCATCAAATCATATCCTCTGAAAATAAGTGGGTTTCACAAGAATATAACCCATGAATGATAAATGGGATTTAGAAACATATAACCCATGGAAGAGAAATGGGTTTCATATACATCATGACATCAAAACATAAACCATCCAAAGAAATAAAGTGAATGGGGACATTGAATCATTTGTTATGTGGGAATGAGTAACATCAATGGATGTCATCTTATATGGGAAATAATTTTGAAATATCCTTAAAAAAATTATTGAGGATAATTTCCTTTCTTATTTGAAAAGGCATCTTTAATAAATAAAACATTTGGAAAACCATTTTGTCAAATATAAACTTGAAAACTTATAAATAAATATTTCTAAACATTTTGTAAAAAATTTTATTTTAAACATATAAAGAGATATTGAAAATTATTTAAAAACCATTTTCCTATAAAACTTTTAAAAGTAGGATTGAAAACGTTTTGAAAACCATTTCATTGAAATTAATTTTAAAACATATAAATAATTCTTAAAAACAAATAAAATACTTTTTAAACATAAATTTTTTTGATGACCCTTTTTCTTAAAAAATATATTTTAAACCAATTAAAGGGAGAATTGATAACCACAATACATTTTTGAAAACCATTTTTGAAATCCTTTTTAAATGAAACCCACATTAAAAATAATGAATGTCCCAAATATTGGGGAAAAAATTTCCTTGAAAATATACATGTAAACTTATAATTAAATATTTAATGAAATAACGGACATTACGGGCTGTATGTCCATACATTCCGAAAATTCTTTTTTTCCTTAAAATTTCATAAAATTTCCTTGATCAAGAAATGACAGGAAGATTCATTCTATGAAAACATTGTAAAAGGTTACACATGTTTAAAAATTTCTTTTAACATCATAGGGTAAGATTAAAATATTTTTTTATAATTTTTATAAATCAATGTTTTGAAAGAACACATATTTCTAAACAGAATGAATGATATAGCCACATTTTCATAAAAATATTTTCTTAATTATCTTAATTACCAAAGAGTGGGAAAATGTAACTATTACATGGATTTAACTTTCATATCTTGAGGGTAAGAGAATTCATGAGTGTTCTTGTGAGATGGTTCATAATATTTCATTGATGGGATCATAATCATAAAAAATCTCAATTCCCGATCATATGTTTCAATAAACATCTTATCATTTTGTAACATTGAATCATAATCATCATGTTTGAAAATGAAATTACATGAAGCATAAAATATCCTAAAAGTAAATATATTACCGATATAACATTTTAAATAAACATTTAAAAAAGAATGTTGGTTTATAACAAAACATGTTTCAAAAATAAGGAAAATGGAAATAAAACTATCATTTTGATTTTGTTACTTTAGAAACACATACCTCATTAAATAATGATTATATAATGGATATGGAAATACCCATAAATTTATGAATATGAGTCAAAGAAAACATCCATGGGTTGTATACACACCACACGAACTAAATGAGTGGTGGTTAAGGAATGTATCTTTGGGAAATAAAAAAGTGAGATGAAATCCCCTTACCTTTTGTCTTGACTCTCTTTATACTCATTCAAACATATTATATAATAAATATAAGTTTATTATAAATCTATCATATAAAAATATTACTATATCTGTAACATCCCGGTTTCAGAACCTGCCTAGAGGTGCCCCGTACCCAGTTGGTCATATGGCCTCAAGCGCATTTCCCTGAACGCAAAAGGCTACCGACTAGAAGCAAGGTCCTTTCGTGTGATAGTGGGGAAACTATGCCCTCATTGGAAAAGTAACACAATGAAAGTAATACAGATAATAATAGCGGATGCAGTAAAACAAACAATAGGTAAACAACGTAAGTAATAAACAACTGAAGCACACACACACACACACACATATATATATATATATATATGATATAGGATACTTGGGTCTTGGAAATCATCCAAACAAGTCACAATGCTTTAATACAATACAAAACCAAAGTAAAATAGAAAACAGATAAAATTCATCACAACATGATTGACCTAATATTGGTCCCATTCTCCCCAACTCTCCATCAATCAAGTACCTGAAGTAGAAGGGCATTTTCCCATATATATACTTGAAGTAATATAATCTTTTTGGGCCCAAAAGCATGACCTAAACAGGGTGTGAGACTAAATACCAGTAGGCAACCACCTAAATATTTGTGCCTAATAGCCAGTGAATATATATGCCAGGCTATAATCAAAACAAAGTAGTAAGTGAGGAAGTACTCAAATGTAATCAATCCTTACAGTTTCAAATTCATTCAATTATCAGATATCAAGTAAGCATGTAATCATAAACAGGGAACCCTCTGGGAAGTACTTACATCCTAACCCCTCTAATCTAACCAAAACAACACAAGCAACCCTATTGGAAGTACACATAGCCTAACCCCTCTGGTTCACCTTTTTCAAAGACTCTCTAAGGAAGCACTCACCGTCAATTCCCCCTATAGTCTTGTATCAGTAACTGAAAGGCGCTCTTGGGAAGCACTTAACGTCCAATTGCCCCTATGACCCGCATCGAGGAACTACAAACACTCTGAGGATGTAACGCCCCGACCCTAGTTACCCAGAGTCGGTGCATTACTTCGTAACATTGGCATGATCACAAAAGATCAAGTCTCGAAAGACCGATTAGTTTAGTTGACTTGGAAACACTAGATACATTCATAAATGTTACATTACATCATAAAGTGAAAAACTAATAAGAAATTCTTTATAGTCCACACTCATATCCTCTTCTGACTATCCCTGCAGGTCATTCATAAAATACTTCTTCACATCCTAGAAAATATTAAAACATTGAAAGGGGTGAGCTCAGATGCTCAGTAAGGATAACAATATTGCGGAAGCTTTCACAAATAAACATAAACATTTAAGGCAATGTATAACTAAAACAAAATCCTTTTAAACTTGAACATCAACATAATATGGAAAAAGTAAAATGAGATAATGCCATTTACTTCTTCACATGGATATTCTACTGGTCGAATAATCACATGCAATGTCAATAACTACTTTCATAATGATGTAATGCATAATGCCAGACATTCTGAAACATTTTGTCAAGGCCTCGCCCAAGACGTCTAAAATGATTAAGGCCTCGGCCAAAACCATAAATCAAATTGGGAAAGGGCCTCGGCCAATTCCATGTCTAGTTGTCTCATTAGACCTACCGATGCATCGAGGAGCTATAGCGGGCTCCACCCGTCACTTACTAAGTCCAATGCATTCCTTATATGAAAAATGGTATATAAAAATTTAGGAATACCATTTTTTTAAAATACCATTTGAAATTAATTGTGCTATCAAAATACCAGTTTAATTTTTTTGAAGATACTTACACTTAAAATTGCTCAAATATACTCCAGTTTTTTTCTGAAAACATTATGCAAGCTTCTGAAAACAAAATAACTAATTCTGAGACTGCTCGACTAATTGCAGGCCATGATGGGTCCACGCCCAATCCCTTCCTGTCTACCACACTCGAGAGTCAGGTTTTCTAACAACATTTTTAAGCTTGCGTTAAATACGTATACATTTTCACTAGATTTTCATACATTTGAGAGAAATATCTCTCTTTTTTTTAAATCATTTAAAAACAGTTATGGCGTGTAAAGGAAGCTGGAACTCAAATAATGGTCACGGCGGCGGAGAAGTCATTGTAGCCACATATGTACGGAAAGAAAAACATTCCCTTTTTGTCGTTTAGTAAAATTCTTCGTATAAAAAAGAATCCTTTTTAATAAATGTAAAAGTCAAATGGGTTTATACACCGTATAAAAGAAAATTGTGTATAAAACCAAATATGCCTCAATGAAAGGAGATTGAGTCGAAGTCCTTAAAAAGATCATTTTTAAAGTAATATAGATCTATTATGTGTATTCACTATAAGTACACATAAAGAATGTACAAATACAATATAGGAAATAATAATATCATTACATAATTTGAAAGTAAGAGATTAACCCAAAGAATGGAAATTGGGTTATGAAGTTCCCTTACCTTGCGTCCTGTCCTGACTCAACCGTTCTTTAACCTCCTGAATAATAAACTAGAGTTAATTCCTATTTACTTAAGAACCTTTTTCATGTTCATTATTCCTTGTATATCCCTTATTACCATGTTATGAACATTATGTAATTATTTATGTTTATAACGGTCATTTTGTCGATCTTAGGTACTTGAGTCAAAAATAAAATTCTTATAATTACAAGTTGTTCATGTGGTGATATATCCATTATATACAGAATTATGTTCATGATGTAGATATCATATATATCATATATATCCAGTATATACATGCATTTATAATATTACATAACATTTAGAGGTAAGAAATGAAATTCACCGTTCATGGAGACGGTAAGCCGTACGTACGCATGAACGCTACTTTCATTTCTATTTCGTATTTAATGGAATAAAATCATAATTATATAAAGGTATAATATATTTCCAGTATAATATCATATATAATATCATTTACTCCATCCTTTATACATCCCACATATGGCATTAACGATTCACATCACTTTGAGGGGGCGGTAGTCCGCACTTCCTAAAATGAAATTATCGCGTTTACCCATAATGGAAATCATAAATTATGCCATAAATGAGAAATAAAGAAGAATAAGTAAAACATAAAAATATTATATATCCTATATAAATATAGTTACATCTTAATGTCCACCTTTGAAGGTGTTATATGAGTGTTGAACAATCATCGTTTCGTGAGGCAGAGATTCGCCATCCACAGAAACCGTATGTTCTTTAACCATTAGATGTAGGTGTGTGTAAGTGTAGCTTGAATCCTTCTTATAATAACATCCTAGTATATTGAGGATACTTTTTTTGTTACAAAAGAAATGAAAAAAGAGTTTAAAGGGTTGGAGAAGAAAAATAAAACAAAACAACATTAGAGAAGACATTACCTCAAAATCGGGTAACTCTTTTTGATTTAAGCCAAAGGATTCCTTGGGAAGAGTTCTGCACAAAGGGAGGCTTCTTGGAGTAATAGGGGGAAGTTGGGGGAGTATTTGGGCAGAGGTTGGATGAGTCAAATGGTTTTAAAGTGTGAATGAGGTGGTAGAGGTGGGGGCCGTTTATAAGCGGAGAGGAGGGGCACTCTTGGAAAGTAAGAAAATATTACATTATTATACAATGATTTTCGGATTCTAAAGGTCCCAAACTTATATAATTCGTGTATAAGGTGATATGGGTTCTAAAGCTACCCATCCAATAGTCTTTGGACAAGTGTAAGCCTTGGATTGTACATTATCTTTTCATTTTATTAAAATCGTTAAATAATGAGGTCATCGCTGCATCATAATGATGTCATAAATAATTAAATTTATTTAATGTCTAAAAATTATAAAAAGAATAAAATGATGTAGGAAATATTTTTAGCTTTCCAATGACTATTTATATTAAAAAAGATGACTTGTATAGCCCCATGTAAAAATTGTTTTAGTAAAACATTTCATGTTTGTGTCATTTTTTACTTTAACATCAAGTAAAAGGTATTTATGTAATTTTCCAACTAAAGTGGCTCCATGGGGTCCCCAAGTTGACCCATGGATTGTCTTGGTCGTCCATGTCACATCCAATGAGGGTAGGACATGTTTCAATCTCATCTCATATTATTAAAACATTATTTTTACCTTAAACTACACTTATTACCTCTAATCGCGATTAAGAACTTAAAAGTTACTAGTCACCAAAAATTATTTTAATCTCATTGAACCACATTTTACTTCTTAATGACAACCATGTATGTCGGATTTTTGAAAATCAAATCACAGGAGTGGTAATATTTCATTTAAACGAAAAATCAGTTATTTAACTACCACTTAGTGGTTTCACTATTCATCAAAAATTGAAGTTTTTCAGAACAATGCCAAAATTTCGCCCTAAGCTATAATTGATATTCCGAATTCAAAAATGATGTCTATTTTACAAAAATCCAAACATATAAGTTTCATTAATTAATTTTATAATTAATTCCCGCTTTCACAACAAATAGCGTGTTTTTAAGAAACAATTAATATCAAAAGATTGGCAATTGTTTATGTCCAATTTCAATGTTAAATTAATTCTAATGACCACCATTGGATAGAATGGTAAAAATATATTCTAATTATACTTTAAAACCACTAAATAGTATAATTTATCACTATAAATTATTTTTATTAAAAAAGTTGTTTTTAAGTATTTTTCACTATTCATAAAAAATTAGAAGTTCTCAGAAAAATACCAAAAACTCAACATAGGCTAATTTCGATATTCTGAATCCAAAAATGAAGTCCATTTTGAAATATAAAATTTATATAATTTTAAAAAGTTGTTATTACTATTCATAACGGTTACTTTGATTAGTCGCGGTGTTTTAGAACTCGAAGTTGCGTACAATGCAAGCTATTGCATTATTGAATGAGAAGCGTATTGTGGAAGCTCGGGGTGTTACATTCTCCCCTCCTTCAATAAATTGCATCCTCACAATTTGAAATTTTTCTTGGAAAATAAAAGGTTGAAAATAGAAAATACCTTTATAGAAAACCCACATCGGAAATAAGGTTAATAAAAATATAACTTTAAAAGAAAGAAAGATAAGTACAAAGGTCACTCGAGATAGCTCATACTAGGATTCTATGAAAATATGGATATGAAAGAAAAACCAACCATCAAGGTCTGATGGAGAGTTGTAGAAAACTAGATTAGGAGAAAGTTAACAATAAGAAAATCACAAACTTGTGATTGGTTAAACGGTCATTGAATCCCCAGTTGGAAAAGTTAACCGGCAACGTTTTTGTTTTAAGTTACCTTTTATAAAGTTAAAGAATTTATTTAGGAGATTTACTAAGAACTTAAGGGAATATACATACTTGTCATGTAGACTTTCATTCTTTAATAAATTTTTAACAAAAACCCATCTTTCACTCTAAAAGGTAATAGAACTAAAAAATATTCTATTTATCCTAATTGTATAAGGTTCCAAATATTAACACATACCATTTAGATTAGAAAAACTATTTTGTAATAACCAGGGACTTCACGTAGTCTACTGATAGGCGATTAATCCCAATCGCACCAGGGTTATGGGTTCGATTCCCACAGCTTTGTCTGACGCGATGGGTTGTCACTCGGTCTGCGTGTTGTCCTTTTTATAAATATCCAAAAATAACCTTAACAATAGTATCCAATGTAAAATATAATCCATTCCAACCTTTATAGTTATCCAAAATACTTCTGTCCAACTCACAGTCCAGATTTTATGAGGAAGGTAAACCTAATGAAGCTCTCTTTTTTTCTGCGTAACAACATGTGAACACATTCATCATGTATTCTTTTAAAACAGTGAAACATTCTGAATTAACATAAATCCTTATTGATTACATTCATGATCTCTTATTCCTTATAGAAAACTATATATACTCCTTCTATCCAAAAATGTATACAAATCATTAATCAGTTTCAAGGATGTTAAGAATATCCAACATAATTTATCCGAATCAATCATGTCTTATTCCAAATCACTATCTCGGTATCAGAACCATATTATGGTTTATCTTTTTCTCAACCATATATTTTCAAAAAATTTAACCTACTGTGGAGTCACATTTCTTGGTTCCACATAATCTCAAGTCCTAGATGAAATAGTACTGCAGTACAATCCTTATATACTCCATAATTATTATAACCAGTACATCATTGGTACAACACTCAAATTACAAAATTCTTTAATAACAACAAAATAACTCTAATCATTCCTCCTCATCTGTGGTAGTATCATAACTTGATTATTATCCAATAACATCATTTGGGGCATACTCTGATGATTTGAACATTGGTTTTCGTAGTGTCCCCACTCCTTGCAGATGAAGCATTATACATTCAACCTTTTTCTTACCCTTGCAGTCACGCACTTGGTGTCCTTTTTCTCCACACTCAAAACAAACTCCCATTCCCTTCAGGGAAATTCCAAGGTGTTTCTTCCCACAGTTATCACATATTGGAAAATTCTTCTTTTCCCTCATCCCTTTATCCATCATTCTCTCTTCCATCCTTTTCTTCTCTTTCATCCCTTAAAATCCATAAGACTCAGAGAATTATCTACTTATCTTATTAACACATGATACTATTTCTTCATATGTTGATAACACATGGGAGAATATTTCCCTTCTAAATTTTGGCTCAATACCATGAAAGATACGATCCTTCTTACTCTTTGGATCATACGTATTGATGGAGTTCACATTCCTTCTACTGGGTGCCATTTCTATACAATGCCATAAACTGGGTTAGTTTATGAATCGAAATACATAATAACAAACTTGAAAACACTTATAATAAATTGAAATATTTATGGATATAATCCATAATCATAAAAAAAAAGTTTTCTTTGAAGAAGTATATACTCATAACCCTTCATAGTGGTTTGTAAAGAAATGAGAATTATCATAAGCATATCCCCCCGGGAGTGTCGAAACAAAGAGTGCAGCAAGCCCCGTTGTCATGCACCAGTTCCCATTCGAGTCTAGCTCAAAGCGGTGTTTTAGGGTTTTGCCCCTGGGTACATCTGTGCCAGAGATGCCTCTACCAGCTCGTATCCAGACAGGGATGTATTGCTCGTAAAACTCACAAAATCACTATAATACCAAAATTCTAGGAAGTTCTTCTATACTAATCCTTAAAGTCTATCTTCGGGCTATGTGCTCTAATCAGAGTTTATCTAAATCTAGCTTCCAAGGTTAGTACTAAACTGCCTCTGATACCAACTGTAACGCCCCGAACCTAGCTACCCAGAGTCGGTGCATTACTTCGTAACATTGGCATGATTACAAAAGATCAAGTCTCGAAAGACCGATTAGTATAGTACCCTTGGAAACACTAGATACATTCATAAACATTACATTACATTACAACATAAAGTGAAAAACTAATAACAAAGTCTTCATAGTCCACACTCATATCCTCTTCTGACTATCCCTGAAGGTCATTCATAAAACACTTCTTCACATCCTGGAAAATATTAAAACATTGAAAGGGGTGAGCTCAGATGCTCAGTAAGGATAACAATATTGCAGAAGCTTTCATAAATAAACATAAACATTTAAGGAAATGTATAAATAAAACAAAAGCCTTTTAAACTTGAACATCAACATAATATGGCAAATGTAAAATGATATAATGCCATTTACTTCTTCACATGGATATTCTACTGGTCGAATAATCACATGCAATGTCAATAACCACTTTCATAATGATGGAATGCATAATGCCAGACATTCTGAAACATTTTGTCAAGGCCTCGGCCAAGACGTCTAAAATGATTAAGGCCTCGGCCAAAACCATAAATCAAATTGGGAAAGGGCCTCAGCCAATTCCACGTCTAGTTGTCTCATTAGACCTACCGATGCATCGAGGAGCTATAGCGGGCTCCACCCGTCACTTACTAAGTCCAATGCCTTCCTTATATGAAAAATGGTATATAAACATTTAGGAATACCATTTTTTTAAAATAACATTTTAAATTAATTGCGGTATCAAAATACCAGTTTAATTTTTTAGAAGATACTTACATTTAAAATTGCTCAAATATACTCCAGTGTTTTTCCAAAAACATTATGCAAGCTTCTGAAAACAAAATAACTAATTCTGAGACTGCTCGACTAATTGCAGGCCATGATGGGTCCACGCCCAATCCATTCATGTCTACCACACTCGAGAGTCAGGTTTTCTAACAACATTTTTAAGCTTGTATTAAATACGTATACATTTTCACTGGATTTTCAAACATTTGAGAGAAATATCTCTCTTTTTTTTAAATCATTTAAAAATAGTTATGGATTGTAGAGGAAGCCGGAACTCAAATAATGGTCATGGTAGCAGAGAAGTCATTGTCTCCACATATGTATGGAAAGAAAAACACTCCCTTTTTGTCATTTAGTAAAACACTTCGTATAAAAAAGATTCCTTTTGAATAAATGTAAAAGTCAAAGGGGGTTTATACACCGTATAAAAGAAAATTGTGTATAAAACCCAATATGCCTCAATTAAAGGATATTGAGACAAAGTCCTTAAAAATATCATTTTTAAAGTAATATATATCTATTATGTGTATTCACAATAAGTACACATAAAGAAAGTACAAATACAAGATAGGAAATAATAATATCATGACATAATTTGAAAGTAGGAGATTAACCCAAAGAATGAAAATTGGGTTAAGAAGTTCCCTTACCTTGCGTCCTATCCTGACTCGACTATTCTTTAAAATCCTGAATAACAAACTAGAGTTAATTCCTATTTACTTAAGAACCTTTTTCATTTTCATTATTCCTTTTATATCCCTTATTACCATGTTATGAACATTATGTAATTATTTAAGTTTATAACGGTCATTTTGTTTATCTTAGGTACTTGAGTCAAAAATAAAATTCTTATAATTACAAGTTGTTCATGTGGTGACATATCCTTTATATCCAGAATTATGTTCATGATTTAGATATCATATATATCATATATATCCAGTATATACATGCATTTATAATATTACATAACATTTAGAGGTAAGAAATGAAATTCACCATTCATGGAGACGGTAAGTCGTACCTACGCATGAATGCTACTTTCATTTCTATTTCATATTTAATGGAATGAAATCATAATTATATAAAGGTATAATATAGTTCCAGTATAATATCATATATAATATCATTTACTCCATCCTTTATACATCCCACATATGGCATTAACGATTCACATCACTTTGAGGGGGCGGTAGTCCGCACTTCCTAAAATGAAATTATCGCATTTACCCATAATGGAAATCATAAAGTATGCCATAAATGAGAAATACATAAGAATAAGTAAAACATAAACATATTATATATCCTATATAAATATAGTTACATCTTCATGGCCACCTTTGAAGGTGTTATATGAGTGTTGAACAATCATCGTTTCGTGAGGCAGAAATTTGCCATCCACAGAAACCGTATGTTCTTTAACCATTAGATGTTGGTGTGTGTAAGTGTAGCTAGAATCCTTCTTATAACAACATCCTAGTATATTGAGGATACTGTTGTTGTTACAAAAGAAATTAGAAAAGAGTTTAGGGGGTTGGAGAAGAAAAATAAAACAAAACAACATTAGAGAAGACATTACCTCAAAATCAGGTAACGCTTTTTGATTTGAGCCAAAGGCTTCCTTGGGAAGCGTTATGCCCAAAGTGAGGATTCTAGGAGTAATAGGGGGAAGTTGGGAGAGTATTTGGGCAGAGTTTGGCCGAGAAAAATGGTTTGAATGTGTGAATGAGGTGGTAGAGGTGGGGGCCTTTAATAAGAGGAGAGGAGGGGCACTCTTGGAAAGTAAGGAAATGTTACATTATTATACAATGCTTTTCGGATTCTAAAGGTCCCACACTTATATACTACGTGGATAAGGTGATAAGGGTTCGAAATCTACCCATAAAATAGTATTTGGACAAGTTTACTCCTTGGATTGTACATTACCTTTTTATTTTATTAAAATCGTTAAATAATGAGGTCATCGCTGCATCATAATGATGTCATAAATAATTTAATTTATTTAATGTCTAAAAATTATAAAAAAAATACTATGATGTAGGAAATCCTTTTATCTTTCCAATGAATATTTATAGTCAAAAATATGACTTGTATAACCCCATGTAAAAAGTGTTTTAGTAAAACATTTCATGTTTGTGTCATTTTTTACTTTAACATTAAATAAAAGGTATTTATGTAATTTTCCAACTAAAGTGGCTCCATGGGGTCCCCAAGTTGACCCATTGATTTTCTTAGTCGGCCATGGCACATAAAATGAGGGTAGGACATGTTTCAAGCTCATCTCATATTGTTAAAACATTATTTTTCCTTAAACTACACTAATTACCTCTAATCGCGATTAAGAACTTAAAAGTTACTATTCACCAAAAATTATTTTAATCTCATTGAACCACATTTTACTTCTTAATGACAACCATGTATTTTGGATTTTTTAAAATCAAATCACAGAAGTGGTAATATTTTATTTAAATGAAAAATCAGTTATTTAACTACCACTTAGTGGTTTCACTATTCATCAAAAATTGAAGTTTTTCAGAACAATGCCAAAATTTCACCCTAAGCTATAATTGATATTCTGAATTCAAAAATGATGTCTATTTTAAAAAATTCCAAACATATAAGTTTCATTAATTAATTTTATAATTAATTCCCGTTGTCACAACAAATAGCGTGTTTTTAATAAACAATTTATATCAAAAGATTGGCAATTGTTTATGTCCAATTTCAATGTTAAATTAATTTTAAGGACCACCATTGGATAAAATGGTAAAAATATATTCTAATTATACTTTAAAAATACTAAATAGTTTAATTTTTCACTATAAATTATTTTGATTAAAAAGGTTATTTTTAAGTATTTTTCACTATTCATAAAAAATTAGAAGTTCTCAGAAAAATACCAAAAATTCAACATAGGCTAATTTAGATACTCCGAATCCAAAAATGAAATCCATTTTGAAATATAAAATTTCTACAATTTTAAAAAGTGGTTATTACTATTCATAATGGCTACTTTGATTAGTCGCGGTGTTTTAGAACTCGAAGTTGCGTACAATGCAATCTATTGCATTATTGAATGAGAAGCGTATTGTGGAAGCTCGGGGTGTTACAGAGGAAGCACTTACGTCCATTACCCCTATGGTCTCACATCGTAACAGTAAATAGACACTCTATAAAAGCCCTCAAAATCCATTCTCACTATGGTCTACTACCTTAGGTTCTCACGGCCCTGTGTAAATCAATCGAGCACATCGATATATAATGAACAAATTATACCTCAAAAACCACTTGGATAAATAGTCTAGAGTATAACAACATGTCATATAATTGATATTACTCCATCCTACCAGTACTAGGAATGGATAGCAAGAATCCTAACCTGCTATGTAAGACCAAACGGTCTTAAATAATAAATGCTTGGGAAATGCATCTATATCATAGAAATTAACCCTATTTACATTTAATTGACCTCTACTCGAGCATAAAAATCATAGCGAGAAATAACATGGTTAAAACCGTAAACACACAATACCCCGATCAAGGGTATTGGTCCATTTTTCACATATAACTCAAACACTATCGACGGAAAGGCAAAATCCACCTACCCTAGAGTTGTATGATCGATATACCATTGCGTCAGCCCTTGGATCAACCTAGAATGTGGTAGATCTACAAAAACATCCTAAACGTGTAACAGAGGGTATCTTGAGAAAGAAGAGAAATCTGGAAACAAGGTTCAAGACGAATATAGAACTCACCGATTCAATTCCAACACAACCAATAGAGTTTTATTTAAAGAATGGATGCTCGATCGAGGGCTCGGAGGAAGATTGGTGTTGTAAAGACACTCTCTGTTGAATAAGGTGAAGATGAAGAAACTTCTTCCAATTAGACATGACCTAGGACTGTTTCATGAAAAAAAAGTAAATGTAATGTACTTTCCCTTACCGACCCCCTAATTAGGCGGTCTCTAGGTCACTACACACTGTTTTTTACTCAGCCTTTACATGGCCAGTACATAGATACGTGTAAAAAAAGAGTACACGGCATGCACATACAAGTACACAATGTGTACTTCAAAAATTTCCAGAAACTCCTCTTTTTCTCAAAATCACCAGAAAAGAGAAAAACGTACTTGTGTAGAAGATCCAAGTTCTTACAAACTTCCCCAATTAAAGAAATTCATCCCCAAATTTCCCTAGCAATGAAATATAGAAGAATAATCCTTGAAAAGCTTCGGCCACTGTGATCGTATCTCGTCCTCCCTCTCCTAGGTCTCGTCCTGTACTCGCCCGTGCAGCCATATCACCCATACTAGAGTAACATACCGGCCATAGAGAACTTGTGTACTCCAATAAAAAATTCAGATAGGATACTCCTCAAATGAGGAATCCACCTCTAACTCAACATACTCGGGTTAAAAAACATGAGACATTTCTGAGAAGTAACATCGAAGCTTAGAAATGAGGAAGACATAGTCCATATCCCTCTACATCTAAGGTAACTGCAACCGATAGGAAACAGTCCCGACTCTCTCCAACACCTCAAACGGTCTGACGTACCTCGGTGAAAGCTTACACTACCTCCTAATCATCATGTTTCCCAACCTCGGTGTGACACACAGGAAAAACCGATCTCCAACCTCGAACTCCAGAGGCCGTCTCTGTCGATCTGCATAAGACTTCTATCACGATTTTGCATAATCCATCCTCTTCTGAATCAACTCTAACAACTCTATGGTCTCCAAGAAAAGTCAAGGTCCTAGCATAGCTGCCTCTCCTACCTCCATCCAGCATAAGGGTGATCGGCATCGCCTACCATACAAAGCCTGATAAAATTCCATCTGAATTGTTGCCTGAAAACTGTTATTATAGAAAAACTCCAGAAGAGGTATGTGATTCTCCCAAGAACCTCAAAAATCTAGGATGCATTCTTGAAGCATTTCCTTAAGAATCTGAATTATATGCTCGGACTGGCCATATGTCTAGGGATGGTAAATTGTACTCAAAAGAAATTGTGTACCCAAAGCCTTTTGATGTCCCAGCCAGACCCGAGAAGTAAAACGGGCATCCCTATCTGAAACAGTGGAGTGTAGAACTCCATGTAAGTGCAAAATATCTCTAATGTATATCCTTCCTGGATCATCAACACTAATGGCATCCTTGATCATCATGAAGTGAGAAACCTTCATGAGTCTATCAATGACAACTCAAACAACATCCTTCCCTTGAGGCGACCTCGGTAAACTAGTCATGAAATCTATCACAACATCATTCCACTTACACTCAGGAATGGGTAACTGCTGCAAAAGTCCTTCAAATATTTGATGCTCCACCTTCACCAATTGACAGGTAGAACATCTCATGACAAACCTAGCAACACCTCTCTTTATACATAGCTTCCAATACAAATGGTGTAGATCACGATATATCTTCATGGCACTAGGATGAACTACCCAAACTGAGGAATGAAAATCTTACATCATCTCCTTGTGTATGTCTGCTAGCACCCACACACGTCCATGAAAATGAAATACCTCATACTCTCCTACTATCCATCCAAGAATAGGGTCCTCTCCTGAAACACTCTCCCGTAGGACTAGGCCTTCAAAATCTGATAGCTGCCTCATTCACACTTGATCAATTAGAGTTGAGGTAACAGCTACATAAGAAAGAGAAGTCTGCACCTGCCTGTCGTGCACCTCTAGATGCATCTTAGAGAACAGATCCATAAGCTTCCACTCATTGTTGTCCTCCTGAACTGCCTATATTTGAGTCGTCCTACACAACGCATCAGCCATAGTGTTGCCTTTCCCAAGAATATAGGAAATCTCAATGTTAAAGAACTGCAGTTACTCAACCCACCTTTGCTGTCTCAAATTTATGTCACACTGAGTGAAGATATACTTGAGACTCTTGTGGTTTGTAAAAACTAAAAAATGATATCCCTAAGGTTAATGTCTCTGATAGCATAAGGTGTGAACAACTACAACCAGTTCGAGATCGTGCGTCGGGTAGTTCCTATCATGTAGCCTCAACTACCGAGAACCATACAAAACGACTCCTTCTCCCTACATAAGCACATATCCCATCCCGATACCTGATGCATCACAGTATACAGTGTAGATTTTTCCCAGCTCTATCAATACTAGTATTGGTGCTGAAATCAACCTCCCTTTCAACTCATGAAAGGCTGACTCACAAGAATCTGACCACAAGTACATCACAACATTCTTAGTCAGGCCCATTAGTGGTGCTGCTAAGCATGAAAAGTCCTTTATAAAATTTATGTAGTAACCATCCATCCCTAGAAAACTCTATACCTTGAATATATTCTTCGGCTGCTCTCTGGAAACTATTGCTCTCACTTTCTCTGGGACTATTGATACTTCTGCCTCTGAGATAACATGACCCAATAAGTAAATTTAGTTCATACAAAAGTGGCATTTAGAGATCTTAGAATACAACTAATTCTCTATTAGTGTACTCAAAATGATCTCATGATGTGTGGCATATTTGTGTTGAGTGTGAGAGTACACCAAGATATCATCCACAGTGACTACCATGAAAGAATCCACATATGGATGGAACACTCAGTTCATCAGTACCATGAATACTACAGGTGCATTCATGAGGCTAAAAAGCATAACCACATAATCTTATTGACCATACCTTCTCCGAAAGGCTCTAAAAGGTACATATGATGGTCAAACATGAAACTGATGATAATCGAATCTCAAGTCAATCTTCGAGAACACCCAGGCTCCTCTAAGTTGATCAAAGAGTTCATCAATCCTCGGAAAGGGATATCGGTTCTTAACCATCAACTAGTTCAACTTTTGATAATCCACAAAAAGCTGGATGGTACCATCTTCCTTCTTCGCAAATAGGAAAGGAGAACCCCAAGGAGAAGTATTGGTTCAGATGAAACCCTTTTCCAGAAACTCTTCCAACTACTTCTTGAGCTCTTGCCACTCAGGTGTAGCCATCATATAAGGATTAATTAACACTGGTGCCACTCCTAGCATGAGCTGAATAGAAAATTCTACCTCACGCTCTGGAGGAAAACCTAAAAAGTCCTCTGGAAGGAATTCCCTGAAACTATCCACCACTAGAGAAAATTCCATCTGTGAAGTCCCCTGGTCATCCAGATATAAACTAGAAATTTGGGCTATAACTCCTCCAAACCCCTGATGTTCGGGTATCGCACTGCTTTCCTGGACCTCCCATTCGCCCTTATGAAGAAATGATTCGCCCTTCGGTGATGTGAAACTCACCCAATAGCAATAGAAATCGACAACCGCCTGTAAGGGAACTAAATAGTCCATTCCAAGAATGACATCATAGCCTATCATCACTAGGACATAAATTTCCCATAATAAGTGACACCCACCAACCTCTCGAGGTCACTCCTTGAACAGTCGTACACTAGTTGTTCTGGTCCCCAACAACGTGTCTAGAATCAAGAAGTTACCATAAGAAAGGATATAAATCCCAAGGCTCTCCAAAACTGAAACAGATATAAAGCAATGGGAATCCCCCGTATCAAAAATAGAAGAATCAAACTTGGATCGTATCTTGAACTATAGAGGGTCTGGGATCCTACTCTTGTTCGGTCTACTCCACTGCAAATGTCTGACCTGCACTATGGTCATGTGACCCTACCTGACCACTCTTCCTGAATGAGGAGTCATAGAAGAACCCATGTCACCAGTTACTGGAGATAAAAACTGATAGAATCTCTAAAGATGGCCCATCTTGTCACATTATTAGCACTCCAATGGGTCTGTCAGGCAATGTGGACTCGTATACCCACTCTTCCCGCACCGGTATCACACCACTTGGATACCAGAAAAAGTGTCCCAACTCCTCATATCTCTACGTAAAGACTCCCTTCAGTCAGTAGGAGGGATACCAACTCCAGATGTCGAGGCTCCCTAGCTCACAACTCCAGAATCCCTCAAATTATTCTCTATGATCAGTGCTTGGTTGACTATAGAAGTGATGGAAGTCAACCTGAATATTTTGACCTATGATTGGATGTCGTGCCTGAGACCATCATCAAACTTTCTTTCCAGAAATAAATCATAACCTCCTTGAATAGGCATGAAGCGTTGCAGCTCTGTGAAGCGAGAACAATACTCCATAACTGAAAGAGTACCCTGCTCTAGACTCATGAACTATCGCACTCGATCAACCCTCAAAGTCTCTGGGTAGAAGTAGTCATAGAAGGAACACTGGAACTCATCCCATGCCATAACCTGCTGGCCTCCCACCTATGAGATCACATCCCCCCATATCTTGGCAGATTCCCGAAGAATATACATAGCAAGCTTCACCCTCCTCTATGGAGGCGTCTCCAGATGCTCGAAGATAGAAATCATGGCATCTGACCATGAATCTATAGCCTAAGGACCTCATTCCCCTATAAAGATAGGAGGATGCTGCTACTGGAAAACCCACGTCAAATCTTCCATAGTGGGGGTAGGATGCGGTACTCCTCATAATGTCTTCATAAAACTCATAAATCCCTCTCGAAAAAGTGCATAGGCACCTGCATCCAGGATATTGGCTGTTGACAAGACTGGAACAACTGGAGGATCTGCTGGTAGTCCCTAATCAGCCATATCTAGTGTCTGATCACTGCTGTGTAACTGGCAGACAATAGGAGGAAGTCTCTATGGCATGAATCTGCAAGGTCAAGCGCACACCTTAGATCTAGATTCATAGGTACAGAAACATATATGTGTAAGAAGGGAACAAGAGAAATAAAGCATTAATGTTTTTCAACACATGGATACACGGCGTGTATATCTACTAAATGACATGTTCCCTAAATCCTTCACATGGGAGTGTACTTCTGCCAACTCAGGGCCATTAACACCCCATACACACAGCGTGTTGTCCTCACACACGGCGTGTACTTGAGTCCTCTTTCCCTACCCAATCTCACCTACATAGCTAATTCACACGGTTCTCCAAGAACAAGACTACACGGTGTGTTAGATCCAGACATGGTGTGTACTAGAAAAACTTCACCGACTTATGTTGTTAGTTACACAGCCAGATACAAAGAATACACCACACTTTAATTTCAAGATTGACACAGCATGTACAACTTAAGTTGTCAACTATATGTGTCATTATTCACATGGATGGACACATGGTCCATGTACAATAGAGTGTACATCTAGTACACGATGTGTCCCACCAATGATTTCCCAACCCCATGTCTCTTCCCACACAGTCAATGTCACTATTAGAGACCAAATGGCGTGTACATACAGCATAGGACATGTACATAAGAAAAATAGTTCCTTCCTGAATAGAAGGACACACGACTTGTATTCATCATTACATGCCCTGTATTCTCGGTTTTCCCAGACAGTAAACCTCAAAAACTACTCTAGAAGCCCGGAAAAACACTAAAACAAACATTAAAGTGCCAAATTTTAATATGTGAGGGCCCATACTCCCTGCGAATCAATTCTTGGAATCTTATACATGTTATATATAAACATAACATAGAAATGATTCAAAACATTCCGGTCCATAAGGGTCCAAAACACATCAAGAACTAAATTTTGGCATTCATTCAAATGAATACTTACTCAATTCAATACCCTGTCTGAAGCAGGTATTCTATCAAGGCATCTATCCCAACATCGTTCATATCTAGTACAACATCTATCACAACAACATTCAATCACTAATGAACCCTAAATAGCATGGCATGAATGCATGACATGTGATTTCTATTAAGTGCCTCTATGATGAAAGAGACGGAATACCCTAATCTCATCAGGTTGCAATAGAAATGGAACCTCAATAACATCAACAATAATAGCACCAAACATGTGAATCACCCAATGGTTAAATCAAATAAAATGTAAAATTGAAAAGCCATAAAAATTGTCATAACGTAGTAGATTGGATTTTCCCTGTACACGAAGTAGGTACTCTCGGGCATAACTTATTACCAAGTACCTATTCCTTTCTATCCCTGGCTATAGGCTCCAAATAGTAAGTTAAGAAGAAAATAAATCCTCTGATAACACTTTGTAACATCCTAGTTCGGGAATTCGCCAAAAGGTTCCTCATACCCGGTTGGTCACATGGCCTCAAGCGCATTTCCCCGAATGACAGAAGCTGCCGACTAATAGTGAGCGCCTTGGGTGTGATAGTGGGTAAACTATGCCCTCATTAGCAGAGTAACAAAGAGGAAGTAAAATATATAGCAATAATGGAATCAGTAAAAGATGAAACAGGTAAACAGCAGAATTAATAAAGAACTTGAGCACACACACACACACACACATATATATATATATATGATGCACGATACATATGTCTAGGAATGTATCCAAACAAGTCACAATTCTAGAATAAAATACTAAACCGAATTACAATAGAAAATAGATATAATTATCTACAACATCGCAAGCCCCTACTGGGTCCCATGCTCCTCAGCTCCACAATAATCAAGTACATGAAGTAGAAGTGTGCTTAACCTTATCTATACCTGCAGCAATATAATCTGTTTGGGCCCAAAATCATGACCCAAATAGGGTGTGAGACTAAATCCCAGTAAGAAACCACCCAAATATCTATACCTAATAGTCAGTGAATATATATGGCATGCTATAATCAAAACGAAGTAAAAAATAAGAAAGAACTCAAAAGTAAACAATCCTACAGATTCAAATGCATTCAATTATCAGATATCAAGTAAGAAACTAGTCATAAGTAGCGAACCCTCTATGAAGTAATCATAGCCTAACCCCTCTGTTCTAGACAAAACTACACTAGAACCCCTCTAGGAAGTACACACAGTCTAACCCCTCTACTTCATATTTTTCACATACTCTCTATGGAAGCACTCACCTTCAATTCCCCATATAGTCTCATATCTGTAACTAAAAGGCACTCTGGGGAAGAATTCAATGTCCAATTCCCCAGTAGTTCTACATAAAAGAATTATAGACACTCTGAGGATGCACTTATGTCTATTCCCCAGATGGTCTCAACTCATAACAGTAAACAGACACTCTAGAGAATCCCTCAACGTCCATTCTCCCTATGGTATACTACACTAGGTTATCATTACCCTGTGTAAGTCAATCAAGCACAATGATATATAAAAGACAAAGTATACCTCAAGAACTACTTCTCTAAACATTCTACAGTATAACAACATGTCAGATAAATAAGATTACTCCATCCTATCAACACTAGGAATGGAAAGCAAGTAGCCTAATAGGCTAAGCAAGACCAAATGGTCTTAAACAATACAGGTATGGTCAAGACATCTATAACCTAGAAATTAACCCTATTTACATTCAATGGACCTATAATAAAGCATATAAATCATAGAAATTAATAACAGGGATAAAATCTTAAAAACAAAATACCAAAATCAAGGTTATTGAGCACTTTTGCACATATAACACAAAGACTATCTATAGAAAGGCACAAACCACCTACCTTGGTGTTTTATGATTGATATACCTTTGTGTCAACCCCTGGATCGACCTAGAATTTATTAGATCTATAAAAACATCTAAAAGATTCAACCGAGGGTAACTTGAGAAACACGAGAAATCAGGAAACGAGGTTCAAGAATAATAGAGAACTCACTGATGCGATTCCAATTTAACTAGTGGAGTTTGATTCGGAAAAAGGATGCTTAATTGGGGGCTTTGGGAAGGATCGACACCATACAAACACTATCAATAAAATTAGGCGAAGAATAAGACACTTCATTCAATTAGACGTGACCCTGGTCCATTTAATGAAAATAAAAAGTAAATAGCGTGTACTTTAAAAGTACCAATGTGTACATGCCATTACCAGCCCCTGCATTAGGTGGTGTCCAGGTCACCACACATGGCTGTGTCCTCGGCCGTTACCCAGCCAGAACATGTCTATATGTGGAAAAAGATTATATGGCATGTACATACAAGTACATGGCATGTATATAATAGTAAATGGTGTGTACTTCAAAAATTTCCAGAAACTCCTCTTTTTATAAAAAACACCAGAAAAGAGAAAAACATAACAGAGAAGAAGATTTCGGTTCTTACAATATCTAATACCGTATTTGGTCAGATTATGACTTTATATTACCTACTTATTATAAATTCTATTTTATGGTTTCCCTTTGTGTATTATTCACTTTGTTTCTGCATGTGTCTTAATTTTTTGTAACTTTTGTCCTTATAGTTATAACATGATTTCTATAATGTAAAACAATTTATAAATATAAATTATTAATTAAATTTTTATTATAATAATCAATTGAATATAGAGTTATGAAAATAGAATTCACCATTCCTTGAGATGGTAGGCCATATATATACAAGAACATTGTTTCCATTTTATTGTCGTATTGAAAGAAAGAAATAAAAATACATATATGTATATCTAGATATAATAACATTAAAGTATAATTTTTATGTCATATATATCATTTAATTTTACTAAACACATCATTAATAAATTTCATGTAGTTTGTGATTGAATCACATAACATTGAGGTGCGGTAGTTCACACTTTCTCAAATGAAATTATTGTAATTACACAAGATTGAAAGCATAAATGAATGTTCTAAATATAAATTATAGAAGCATAATGACACTATAAATATATTATATATGATATATAAATATATTTTCCAACATAATTTCCACCATGGGATTCGATAAAGTAAAAACGAACAATCTTCATTTTGTGAGGTTGTAGTTCACCGTACACATAAAAAGTATGTTCATTATCCATTAGATGGAAGTGTTTGTAAGTGTATGTAAAACCATTAAAATAAAAAAATAATAGTATATTGAGTATTTTTTATGTTCTACAATAATGGAATAAAAAAGTTTCTGTGAGTGTAGACTATAAATAAAGCTACAGAGCTGAAGGAAAGATGTACCTCTTATTGAGGTAACCCCTTTTGGTTTCCACCAAATGGCATAATTGGATTCCATTCATCTGAAGGGTAGGATTATAGGATTATGGGAGGGATTTTTAAGATATATTTGGTTATATATTGGTTGAGACAATGTGTCTTTATATGTGTGAGTAAGTCGGAGGAGAGTAGGCCTTTCATACTGGAGGAGGAGTGCCACTCTTCTAAATTTTGGGAAAATAAATTCCACCCACATTTTTACAATGTCATATGGATCCCATAATGGAAACCATTAGATAAAAGGTATTATAGGGTCTAAATCTTTCTAAAAACATCTCTCTTGAAAACTTTTATAGGTCATTTGAGCCCTTAAGATTAATGTTTCATCCTTTTTTAAGATTAATTTTACCATAATTGTTGTAATTAATTTTAATTACATTAACTAATATTTTTTTGTAAAAAACTAACATGAAATTATTAGAAAACATAAATTATGAGGATTAAAAATATGGAATTACTTTCTCTAAATTAAATTCACATAAATGGAAGAAATTAATTTAAATTTAATCTCATAGATGGGACGACAATGCGGGTTTTTTAAGTAAAAATATCCAAACGTTTGCTATGTTTTTATACCAAATTTCAAAGTAAATTTGATTAAAATGAAAAACATTGTATTAGTTGAAAAATATACGATATAATTAAAATTATAAACTGACTTATGATAAAATTTATCAATATAAATAAATTAGATGAAAAATAAGTTTTGAATAAAAATTTAAATATTTTTAACTATTCATTAAAAAAATATAAAAATATAGAAAATAAAAAAAACATATCCTATACTAATTTTAATGTTTTTATTTAAAATTTTAAGTTTATTTTGAAATATTAAATCTATAAAATTTCCAAAAATTTGATTTAAAATGCGTTCTCCATTAAAAGGCGGTAAAACTACATTTATAAAAATAAAAGTTTTTTAGTATAAAATTGAGTTTGTTTTTATCTTATGTCAATCAAATTTTTTGGAGTAATATAAAAAATATATTATTTCATTTTAAAAATATATATTACATTAATATAACTCAAAAATTATAATTAATTTAATTTATTAATACAAAACACCTTTGGGAGCATAAAAATAAAAATAAATCCTTTATATTCAATTGTTTCTTATATTTTCATTTATAATTAATTGGTGACCAATGAATTCATATTATATTTCTGAAAACCATATATTTTAAAATGTTAGTTAATACTATTCATATCCCATAATTTAACAGGTAGGTTATATCTTATTATATGAAAAAACAATATTTAAATAATATATTATTGTTCTGTAAAACATGGTCATTCCTGTTACGTAAGCCATCAAGGAAAGTTATTATTGCATGTAACACAAGCTATTCTCAGTGTTTCATGTATAGAATGTTAACATTTTTGTTGTTTTTACTACATGATTAAATTGGTTTTTCATATAACACAATCCAAATATAGTTCTTTCATATAAAATTAAATATTTTCAGTGTTGCATGAAATGAAAAATATCAATAATATTAAATTAATTTGAAAAATAATAATTCAAAAAATATCAAGGTGTTAGATTCTATCCCCCTTAAATTGAATTTCTCGCTTAAAATTATACTGGGTTATTAAAGGTTTAATATTTAAAAGTTACATTCATAGAAACCCACATCATAAAAATGAATACTAAAACTTCCCTTAAAAGGGAAATTTGGACCCATAATGGTTACCCAAAATAACATATAACTTGGTTTTCACATAGAATAATATAGGTTGGGAGTGAATAAATGACATGAAGGAAAACATTAAATATTTATATGGAGTGATTGAGGGATTCAATCACAAACAAGTGAATGATATAAGAAAATTTAAGGGCCTCAAATTCCAAAATCATTATTGATTTAAAAGGCCATTGGTTCAGAAAGAATTATGGTATTATAACACTAAATTTTTTATCATTAATTTAATTTTGAGTAATTATTTTATTACCCAATAATATAAGAAAATATACTTACTTAATATATTTATATAAACAAAATATCATTATTTTTTCATACTTTTATATATTTCTAATTCATTTATTACTTCATGAAATGGATTTCCCGAAATTGACTTTGATGTTTGAATTTCTAAAATTCTCGTTTAGAAGATATTAAGTCCCAGAAAATAATGAAAAGAATAACAATTTTTATCTCACTATTCTTCAAAATCAATATAGCTAACAGATAAATCTATAAACATAAAAAGTAACTCTACAGGTTCATTATTGATATTTAGTAATCAAATATAATTACACATTAACCAGGACTCCGCGTAGGTTATTGGTTGGCAGAAACAATTATCGCCCTTCAGTCATGGGTTCAAGAACCACAGCTTTTCTGGACTTAATTGTTTTTCACCCAATGTACATGATACTTTTTCTATAACTAGACTAATATAATTTCCAAAAATAAATAAAATGGACATCCATTAAATAAGGTTTATCACTACATTTCCTTTCAACCAAGGTTTTCAGTACATTCTCAATACATAAATACTTCTTTTGAAGTTTAACATAAACTTTTCATGAATGCTTAACCTTGTAACCCTTCTGAATGATGAAAATCAAAAACATTATAAATAAAGTCATAAAATTATCTAAAAATTGACCCCCCATATATCACAAAGTACCAATTGGTTCTCTCATTCAAAACATATGAATACCCTCATCGAATATTCCCATAAAACATGGTAACAACATTAATTACCATAAATCATTTGGGAAAACATGCATGGTTCCTTATTCTAATGATTATTGGATATATTCTTTAAATCCATGAATTTTTAAACATTTTACTTGATGGTGTAGACCACTTTGTCAATAATATGTTTCAGGGTAATCTGTACCTTCCAATTTACATATTCATATCCAACGTATCTTTATCAAAACATTATTGTCTCAATGTAGGGCATTAATTAAGGGTTACCTTCCCCTAATAAAAATATCTCTTTTCGATGTCTTCATCACCATTTAATATATCCTTTTCTATCCTTAATAAAAATGTCAAATGAAAATACTTATATATTTCATGATTTATATTAGAAAATATTTTAATTCCAGAACCTAAATACATCATTCATCCAACATTATTATTAAACCATTACTCCAAATTCATCTGCATATTCCTTAATAACTCTTTAATGGAATAAGACATAAGAATCATGTTTTGAGGTTCCTTGACCATAATCTGGTCATTCTTAGTATTCTTATTGTAAACAATAATCAATGAACATCACATACCATTCACATGACGTTTTTGTTCTCATTATGTTCATAAGGATTACCAATACTCATACCACCTTCCTGAATCTATTTATAATATTTACACTTGGGAAATAAATTTTCCTAATTCCTATACATTTCACATCTAAAACATTCAATGTTAACCATGTTCCTTCTAGTGTTGTCCATTCACTAAAACCAAAAATCACAGGGTGAGAAACACCTCCAAATAATTTTTTTGTTATGTTCATGAACAACCACTTTTGGGAAAAGTGGGATCTGTAAAAAAATACGCCTTGCATATTCAAAATTCAAACCTAGTACCAAATTCAAATATAAAAAACGTTATACATCATCATAGGAACCAATGCATCAGAAAAAAATCCTGCAGATCATGTTGCCTCTAAAGAATCATGTATCATTGTCATCATTATAGCACCATCATCATCGTCACATAATCTTTTTCCACACCAAACATTAATCCATCACCTACTGAGGTACCACAACGGCGAAAACCCCACTAAATTTTCCCTCATTCGACAACTTAGTCAATGTTTTCATTCACACCGTCCTCATCATTACCAATTTCCTTCAGTACCATCGTCATTGACCATCACCACCAAATATGGTTTCTGGATCAAATGGGTAAAACATCCATAAAAACCGTCCCTTCTTTCATAAGGTCGCTGAGTACACAAACATCACCCCAAAAAACACCATTAGAAACAATTTATATCCTTCACCAAAGATCCAATCACCCACCTTGAGACCAAAAATTTATCAAACTGCACCTCGTAGGGCCTCCTGAAGACCCACACACTAGAAAAAATAGGAAATGAGCATAAGAAGTCTCGTTTTCATATACTAGGTTACATCGAGTCAGGCCCAATGCACCTTGTCAGATTTTTTTATCCCGAGGTACATATGTGTGAGAGCTACAACCCCTTATAGTCCCTGTATAAGGATGCATTTCTAAAAAAATGCTAACTCTATCCTTTAACAATATCCTAGAACATTTTCCTAAATTTTAAAACATCCTTATACTTATCCTAAGAGACATTCCAAGACACATCCTTAGAAATATACCTAGATATCACACAAAAGTTTTATCATCCCAGATTCAAAATTTTAACTAAAACTTTTCTCTGATACTAAATATAACTACCCAGAATTAATGTATATAGACATTAGAAAGTTTTTTTGGAATACTTAAAACATTACCCAAATAGATTCTTAAAGACCATATTTGTTTAGTGCCTTTGGAAACATTGATACATGAACATCGGTACATAAGCGTGTTATATTATCTCCCACTTGGTTCTTCAAGACTATCACACTTCTTAGACATGTAAATTATAATACATTTCTTCATAACCAAAGGTAATGGAATAATAAAAATGGTTAAGATCAGATGATCATTAAGGTTAAATAATGGAGATATTTAAACATAATCATGAGAATAATGGTATGACAACATGATCCTAAAAATAAAATATCATTCCCTTCATATCAAATATCATAAAAAAGAATCATGGAATAAAATTAAGAATTTTATAAGATAATAATCAGAGTTAAATGAATAACATAGTCCATGAAAGTATATAATATAAATGATACATATAATTTTGTAATAAACATAATGTAGAAAATACTATGTCAAGGCTGCTTACCAATACCTTTATAACTTGTTAGGATTGAGCTATGACTCATATACATTCTTTGGTCTTTGTCTAACAACCCATATACACACTTATTTTCGAGATTAGTCTACCACTTATGTACCCTCTTACTTTCAGGCTAGGGAAACAACACATGCACCATATTATTTTTAGTCTTTGGCTACAACCCGTGTACCTTCTGTTTTCAAGCTTGGGCTACAACTTGTGTGCCATCTTGTTTTCAGTCTTGGGATACAACCTGTGTACCCATTGAGCTCATATGACATTTATCATTACCAAATTCATTTCAAGTATGTATAGGTCACATCCATCAAAAAATAAAATCTTACATACATGTGCCACAAAAAATTCATCATATCATAACCCATGAAAATATAGAGATTTTATAAGAATCAAATAATAACCCATGAAATGAAATGGGTATAATTAAAATTTAATACCATCATAACCTATGTATAATATATAGATTTCATATCTATTTCATGAAAGGAATATCCTCTGGAAAAAGTGGGTTTCATAAGAATATAACCCGTGAATGAAAAACGGGTTTAATAGATATATAGTACATGAAAAAGAAACATGTTTCATATACATAAACCCATAAACACATACACCATTAAGATAAATAATATGAATTGATCCTTTGAATCGTTTCACAGAAGGGAATGATTAACGTCAATGGATGTCATCATAAATGGATTTTTTTTTGAAATATACTTCAAAAAAATTTCTTAATGAAAAAATGATTTTTACTTTAAGAAAGGGATCCTTAAAACAAAACACCTTTTTAAGATCATTTTTTGGAAAATAAACTAGAAATCATATAAATAAATCTTTGAAAAAATTTGGGAAGATTTTTTATTTCAAAATAGAGAAAGATATCTTGAAAATGTTTTGGAACCCATTTTCCTTTAACAAATATAAAATAGGCTTCAAAACATTGTGAAAATAATTTTTTTAAAATTAATTGAAAACCTATAAAGAATAATTGAAAATTTTTAAAATACTTTTCAAATGTAAAACTTTTTTGAAAACCTTTTTCTTTAAGAAATGGCTTCAAAAACTTTTAATAGAATCATTGATAACCTAAATTTTTTTTCAAAACCATTTTCAGTGAAAACAACTTTTAAAACAGTAAATTTCTATAATATTAAGAAAAAAAGTTCCTTAAAATTAAACATTGGGACTTATAATGTAATCTTCAAGGAAATGATGGTCATGATAGCAGGTATGTTCGTACATGTTGAACATTCCTTTTTAAATTAAAAGTTAAAAAATGTGTCTTGATCTGAATATGACAAGAATATTCCATATAAACCCACTTTTTAGAAGTTAATACATGGATAAAAATTTCTTTTAACATCATTGGATAAAATTAAATCATTTTTTAATTCATTTTTAGAAATCACAGTTTTGAAAGAACATTGATTTTGACCAAAAGAGAAGATATAGACGCATATTAATATAAAAAATCTTAATTATATTAAGTACAAAAGAGTGGAATAATGGTTCCATTACATGGATATAACATCAATATTCATAGGGTAATAAAATTCATGAGATTTATTGAAATATGGATCATATGAATTCATCAATGGAAGCATAATCATAAACAATATTAGTGAATGATGAGATTGTTTCAATAAACATCTTATCAATTGGTAACATGAAATCATAATCCTCATGTATGAAAATTAAATTAAATGAATATTATATAATTAATGGAATTATATGAATTATATAACATATAAAATACACTTTGAAAAAATAATTTATGTGTATAACAAACATTTTTCTCAAAAAAGGAAAATTTAGACAAAACTGACTTACTAATTTCGTAACTTTTGAAACACAAATTCCATGATATAAATATCATAAAATGGATATTTAATTACACATAAATTTAATATTAGGAGTAATATAATAAATTCATGGTTATTATACACACCACACAAATTAAATGAGTGGTGACTAAGGCATGCACCTCATTGAAATTAAAAGTGAGATGAAATCCCCTTACCTCGAGTCTTGAATCTCGTTGTACATGCTCAAACTTCCAGTATAATAAATATAAGTTTATAATAAATCAATAAAATAAAAATATTATAGTATCTAATTCCTTATATTTTTCTATTATGACTTTATTTTATCCTGTTAATTAACATTTCTATGTTATGGTTTCACTTCAGGTAATATTCGCTTTGTTTTTTCTCATGTGTCTTAACTTGTCGTATCTTTGGTCCTTATAATTATATCATTATTTCTAGAATGTAAACCAACAAGTAAATATAATTTTTATTCAGTATATTTGTACTAGAACAATATATAGAGTTTATAATTACGAAAATGGATACACCGTTCATGGAGACGGTAGGCTGTATGTAAGCAAGAACGATGTTTCCATTATATTATCATATAGAAAGAAAGAAAAAAAATAAAATATATTTATATATATATAATTAAAATAAATTATATTTATTAAGTCATATATATGATATAATTTCACTCAATACATCCTTAATACATTCTATGTAGTGTGTGAACGAATCAAATCGCTTTGAGGGGGCAGTAGTTCACACTTCCTCAAACGAAATTATCGTAATTACCGAAGATGGGAAGAAATAAATATATGTTTTAAATAAAAAATACAGAAGAATAAAGACATTATAAATATCATATATATCATATATAAATATATTTTCTGTCATAGTGTCCACTGTAATATTCGGTAAAGTAAAAAATGAACAATCGTCATTTCGTGATGCGGTAGTTCACCGTATATGTTAACAGTATGATTATTACCCAATAGATGAATGTTTTTGTATATGTAGTTAAAAAAAATCATAAAAACATAATATTATATTTATTATATTTTATTATAAAATAATAAAATAATAATATTTGAGTTATTGGAGAATTGAAATAAAACTAAAAAATACAAGGATGTATGTTACATCTTATTTGGGTAACTCCATTTGGTTTTCCCCAAAAGAAGTCCTTGGATTCTTTTACTACAATGGGTAGTATTCTAGGAAATTCATAAGTATTTTTAGGATATATTTTTTTATATATTGTTCAAGAAAAAGTGGCTTGAGTTGTGTGAGTAAGTGGGATCAGAGGAGGTCATTTTATAATGGAGGTGGAGTGGTACTGTAGTAAATTTTGGGAAGGGGATTTTCACCCACGTTTTTACCATGGAATGTGGCTCCCATAACAAAAAAACATTATATAAAATGGAGAAAAAGGTAGAAATATGGCCACAAATTGGCTCTTGGAAAAAAAATTATGGTTATCTGGGCCATGAAGTTTAAGGTTTAGTCCATTATTAAGATCAATTTTAAGGTTATGGTTGAAATTAATTATAATTAATATCACTAAAATTTTTGGTAAAAAAATATGTTGAACTTATAAGAAATTATAAATTTTTCAGATTCTAAATATAGAATCCATTTTTATAAATTCCAATCACATATGTTAAAGAAACTAATTTAAAATTAACCCCATAGACGTGATTATAATATGAGGTTTTAAATAAAAACATCAAAAAGATTGCTATGTTTTTATACCCAATTTAAATATTAAACTGATTAAAGTGATAGAAATTATATTAATTGTTAAATATATTATATAATTAAACCTTATAACCAATTTAAAATATAATTTATCTATATTATTCAATTAGATGAAAAAGATGTTTTGAATTAAAATTCAATATTTTTAACTATTTATTTAAAAATGATACCTTGCAGAAAAATAACAAAATTAATCTTAACCTAATTTTTATGTTTTTATTTAAAATATGAATTTTATTTTCACATATTAAATATAAAAAATTTCATGAAATTATATTTAAAATGGGTTCTCTATTAAAAGTTTATAAAACAAGATTTATAAAAATATAGGTTTTTAAGCATAAAATTGGATTTGTACTTATCTTTTATCTATAAAATATATTGAATGAATATAAGAAATATTTAAATTAATATATAAAATATATATTAAATTAATATCACTAAATAATTGTAATTAATTTAATTTATAAAGACAAAAAACTTTGTGAGTATAAAAATAAAAAAAATCCATTATATTCAATTCGTTATTATGTTTTCATTTCTAATTTATCAGAATCCTATGAATTCATCTTATATTTGGGTAAAAAATGTATCTTCAATAGTTAGATAATTATATTAATACTCTCTAATTTAGTAACTAGGTTATATCTCATTATATTAAATAATAATATTTTAATAATATATTAGTGTTCGATAAAACTCGCTCTTACTTGTTATGAAAGACATCAAGGAATGTAATTGTTTCATGTGATGTAATCTAACCGTGATGTTCCATGTAGAGAAAGTTAAAATTTCAATTTCATGTTGTTTGCAATTAAATTAGTTTTTAATATAAATTATGATACACATAGTATTTTAATATAAAATAAACTATTTTCAGTGTTGATTGAAATGGAAAATATCAAATTGATAAAATAAATTCAAAAAAATAATTATCGAAATCTCATGGTGTTACAATATGTGATTTAAACTATGTGACATAATTATAATAAGAGAAATTACATTGAAAAATGTTTTGGTTATTACATTTAACTATGTAGTTGGGGTGGTCTTATCACTATGAGCTTATAAAGCTCCACATGTCATTGCATATGCCTCATGCACATCATTCCCTACCAAGGAAAACTAAACCACAAACAAAATAAAAAATCATATCCATTGTTTTTTCCTTGGATAAATTAAAATTCATATTTTTTTGGTCCAAATTAATTATGTTCTCTTACCATACATCCCTCTAATATCTCTTTAAGAAACTGAAATCCAAACAACATCTGATTCACTAGATGCTCCTCCTTCAAGATTTAATTTTTAAATTAGTTCTAAAAAATGAGTAGAGAATGTGGTGGTTGTCAATATCAGTAGGATACTTCAAATTTAAGTCACTGACTCATAGCCCTATATTCCCATAAATGAAATGTTTCCTGATGATCAATTGATTCATGGGAAAGATGATATTATTTGGTATGATGAAATTGTATATTATTTGTAACAACTTGCATACCTACTGATTTAAATAAAAATGAAGATGATATTATAAATCTTGAATCTTTACGGTGCGTTTGAGATGACCTATAACTTTAGCACACATTTATTTAACAAATCCTCCAGTGTTTTGTTTCCATCATAAAATTTCAATCCATCCATATGTTCTATCACAATCTTCCATATGGGGGGCCACTTTGGCCCCCAATGGACTACTTACAGGGTCCATGATTCAATCCTTTTTTGGGAAATACTATTTCAGGATTACTATAATTTTTACAAATTTAACCATCATTGTCAATGGATAGTTAACATCTATAAAATAAATGAAATACCCCAACAACTCTTTCTCTTCCATTAAATTTTTGATGTTCTAAGAATTGACTTTGTTGGTCTATTTATTAATTCATTTGGAAACTTATACTTTCATCTAGTAGTAGACTATATGTAAAAATGGGTAAAGGCATATCCACCAGGACTAAGGATTCCAAGATAGTTGTGGAATTTTTTAGAACCAAATTTTTTTCTAAGATTTCGATTTCCTTGGTTCATCATTAGTGACCAAGTTTCTTGTTAGTCCATCTCAATAATGTAATCACTTCTGCTTGATATGAGGTTAGGAATCAATTTTCTATTACACATAACCCAAAAACCAAAAGACTAGATTAGTTAATAAATAGATTGGTAAAACAAATAATGGAAAAATGGTTCGAACCATTAGAAAATATCAGATTCTTAGACTCATTGATTCATTATGCACTTACCATATAGCCTTCAAAAATCTTGTTGGAATTTCAACTTTTCTACTTTTTTTGAAAAAATTTGTCACCTCCCTATTGAGATAGAGAATCAGACCTATTGTTCCATTAAACAATTAAATAATAATATTTTTAGTTCATGTTATGAAGTAAAGTTATAGATTCAAGATCTAGAGAGAATGTGTAGTGATTCATATAAGAACACCTGGATCTGTAAGGGGAAAACCAAGGCTTCCCATGACTGCCTCATCCTTCATCATCAATTCCCCATTGGGATGAAGGTCATCCAATTCAATGTAAAGACAAATTTTAATCTAGGTATGGTTTGATTCCACCATTTTGTCCCATACACTATTACTAATTTTTATTAATTTTGTGTTCTTCAAGTTAAAAATGGAGAAAAAACAAACTATCACTGTCAATGGGAAAAATTATAATCACTTTACCAAAGCAATTCAAGAGTCCTAGATTGAGGAAATCCTAGTTCAATAAGAACCCAAACAATGACACCAACCAGGGTTTTTCCTTTACATCAATTGTCTCTTTTATAATAGTGAGTATACTATTGTGGGATTGGGTACATTACAGGTTTTTTTAGTTACTTTCATAATATTTATTTTTTTCTCATTTTCTCTTACTACATAGTAATTTCACCATATCCCCCTCTCCAAAAACTTTTGTGATAGAATATTGATTTTTTAATCCCACTAAATCATGGAAGTTATTGAAAATTCTTTTTTAATTTCCATATTCCAAGTTGTTTTTACATTTAAAAAAAATATGTTTCACTGAGGGAATGTGTTTTTATCAAGAATTTTACATTGAGGTGTGAATTTTTCTAGTAAATGGGTTTTCTATAAATGGTATTTTCTCTATGAAACCTTTGGGAATATTGATACCCTTTGGGTGAGTAGTTTATTAGAAAAAATGTCTCACTTAATATATCAACACATCTTTGCACCCAACCATAATGTTTGAATATTTATTACTTAATAGAAGGTAAATATAATTTCAGTTAATTTTTCTATACTTTCTAAAATTATTTTTTCATAAGTTCATTCCTTATATGTTCTATTTCATTACTTAATTAGATTGACACATTTATGTGTACCTATTATCCGACTATGGTATGCCAAAAACACAGAAAAATTCAAAAATCATGAAAAATACAAAAAATAAAAATAAATAAATATTGAGTGGAATAATGAAATGGAAAACATATGGGTATATCTATGTCAAGATATTAAGGTTATAATTATGAGAATTCATAAGTTATTTGTTCATGAAATTCGATTGCAAAGGATATAGAGTAGGTTTAGTGAAGATAATCATATAAGCAGATAGTTTTTAAAATATGATATATTTACTGGATAGAAAGTGAAAATAATAGCATGAAACAGTAGTCACATACACACTTCAAGAGTTAGTTACATATTTTAATTTTAAATTTTTTTCATAGACTGGTATCATGTATCTCTAGGAATTTAGTTCTGATACAATTTATGAGGCATATTTTTCCATTATCACTGAGAATAAATCCTTGGTGTGGTATTTTCATAGATCACATTTCTATCATGAATTAAATGTTACTTTAATATAAAGTCATCCTGATGTTTGGAATATCTCCATGCATCATTTTGGAATAGTGAATTTTCCCAGGAGTGAAAATTTTTAGGTGTGGGGGTGTGATTTTGCAGCAATTCATAATTGATTTCCACAATTATACCGCATTGTTTAACTAATTTTGAATTTTAAATTACACATTTTATTTTAAATTTATCTTCACATTTGGTTCAATTAAATTATATTTATCACTTTTAACACTGTAAATTTAACTTCTTTATAATATTTTTGTTTTGGAGGATTTGGTTTGGAGGATTCATAACAAAGTTGAAGCACAGTCGGTAAAACTGCATGGAATCCCATAAAAAATTATACACTACTTTCACCTGATAAGAAATACATGAATAAAATTTTTATAAATTTTTTTAATGTTATCGAAAATTATGTGGGATACAACTCATCTCTAAACAACAAATACTAATTCGTCTATCTATTGGCCCAAACAAACTAATCAATCCAGAGAACGAAATCTAATCAAAGTCCAATGTTTAGTTTGGAATTTTGACTGTATATCCTTTTCTAGATGTGTAATGGCCTTCAAATTCTACATGGTTATATTCAAGATTCTATAAAATAACTATTATATTTTTTCCAAATTGATATAAGGCCATTTACCAACCCAAAACTGAAAAATTAGTGGTATATCTAATTTTAGGTTCCCAAAACCACTTCCCATTTTGGATATAAAAGGACACTATGGTCACCTCATTTATAGGTTCGACCAAGGAGTTATTTTATTCCATTTAATGGTTCCATAAGATTCACATTATCACATTTTTTATTTTAGAGCTCCCTATGCTCATAGGGATATCTGAAATGAATAAAGAGATCAACCTAAGGTTCCTCCTCCCAATAGCGGGCTAAATTGTGGGCATTGGTTGTGAGGGAGTTACACATCATGTAAAGGGTGTTCTGAAACTTTTATTTCTAATGGTTTGATTTATTTTTTGTTTGAAAATATTTAATTCCAAATTATCTTACTTTGATTCATATTTTAATGCTTTTTTGATTCAATCGAATGGAATACTCTTTACATTTAATTGATCAGTTTGATGTTTTGAGTGTGTGACTTGTGTTATTCCAATTTGACAAAAAAAATAATCCTTTTAATCCCTATATATTTTAAATTTAAGTTTTATTTTCAACTTATTAAAAGAAATTAAGAGTTTTACATTGGATATTTTATTTTTATGTCAATGTTTGGTTCAACATGGAGAGATATAAAATCATGGAAAGTAATCAAGATTTAGATCAATTTCAACCAAATACTTACTTCAAACAAAAATTAATCTTGAAGAAATATGAACTATAATTTTTTTAGTGAACTCCCAAAAATCCAATTTCTATTTTTTTTAATCCACTTTTTCATATATTAAACTTTTTAAATTAAGTCATTTTATTTTTTAAACTATTTTCAAAACCATCCCATCTTTTATTAATTTGTATTAAAAAATACAGACATTAAACCTCCAAAGATGTTTAATAAAAAACCTAGGGTCTAACCTATTCTATATAATCTTCTTTAAAACATTATATATTTGACATATCATTAAAGCATATCCAATTTTGGTTCCATTTTTGGGGAGTGCATTGGTTTTTAGTGTGTATTTTTTATAAAAATGTTTTTTAATTTGCAAAAACATATTTTATCATTTTCTTCCCCCATTTTTAAGATGATTTATAAAATCTAAATTTTCTAGTACTTTTTCTTAAAATGAACATCATCGGAGGAACTACCTCATTTAAAATATGAAACAGAGAGTATCTTGTGTCATCGACATGGTGAATCATTAAACAATCCTTTGAAGCAGGACACATAGAACATTGACACACTTTTATATCGTTATTCTTATAATGAAAACAACATAAATAGTTGAATAAAAGTTCATAATATGGATGATAATAACATTATATTAAAATAACTAACCTCTCCTCATGTTGATATTCAACCCACTTATATTCAAATGCAAGTCAATGGCCAAACTTTGAACATAAATCTGATCTAACTAACTTATTGCCAAAATATCAAAGACTTGTCAGAGAAGACCCATATAAGAGCATAAAATAGTTTCACACTATATGGTCAAGATTAAAACATGAAAATGTGGGGTAAGAACAAGAAAAACATAGATCATTACTACTCTATTTAGGAGACACTGCAAAATATTAGTTGTAATATATTAATTACCCAATTAGAGGTTGGGCAGACATGAAATACGCTTTTCATGAAAAATATTTCCCAGTCTCATGAAATTAAATTAAATAAGAAATAAATTTGTGTTATATGACAATCACAAGTATACATACTTTATAAATATTAGGAAATATTAAAAATTATTTTTTCAAGTTTCCCACACCACCAAATTAGTGATCAAATTTAAATAAAATACTATTATGAAGGTTTAATTTTAATTGGCCATAACATGATTGATGTTGTTATAGGTGGTTATATAGTTCACAAAACCTCATTCACTGTAAGGAAACTCCTTGATAACATTGTGAATAACACTGAACAATTCAATTCGAGGTCCAGTATACCCATTTGAGTTGTCTATGAGGTGAAATTTTATGAATTCTAGAAGAAGGTGTGCATGATGTCTGAAGAGATAAGTACCCTACTCTGAAATATTTCTCTTTACAAAGAGAAATATCAACCTCTTTCTAAAATTTATTGGGCTACCTATTCCGCTGACACTAGCTATTTCGAACAATGCCCTCAGCTAAGACAAAATTCTGAGATTTGTGAGGCAACCTTTCAAGGGAACCCCTACAACCAACCCATTAGTAAATAGTCATATTATCCATCCCAATATAGGTTTAAATATTATAAAGACTATAGTAAAATGGGGTTTTAAAACCATACTCAACAATCATGGAACCATTTGAGTAAAGTAGTTATCCTCCACGACCACCTAGAAATACTCAACCACCAAAAAGACCTTTACAAAACCTCCTCTAAAACCTGGGCCTATTCAAGAATACATGATGAAAAAAATGAATGAGATTAATCTCTAATTCTAATAGACCATAAAATAATCCATAAAATACCTAAAAACTAAATTCATACAACATTCCAACTTGATGGCTGAAACATAAAGTTAAGGGTTTGGTAAAATTCCTTCTCAAACACATGTAAACTCTAGGGAAATAGGAAATTTTAGTTCCACAACCCTTTATAGTGGAACTCATCATAAAATCCAAAAAAAAATACATCTATTATAGTTATCCCCTCTTAAATAATCCACCATTAAAACCATTTAAAAATAATACAAATGAAAAAAAAACTTTGTTAAGAGAGAAGCCTTCCCAATGGAAAGAAAGATTCATTTGATGAACCACTAATCAAAAAAATTACTATTCCATTTCTCCAAAGGGACACCCTTCCAAGGAAAAAAAATTAAACTGAAATTGATTTATAAATATTAGAAACATTCAAAAAGGTGTAGGTTATCATTCCATTGATTGATTTTGTAAATAAAATTCCACAAAATTCCATGTTTATAAAGGGGATGTGTACACATAAAAGGTGACTTTGAGGTTATGAAAAGGTAATATTAGGGAGTAATATCCCAACAATGATAGATAATTCACATAAAAAATTCAATGATGATAGAATATTCTTGATTTCATTCACTATAGGGGAGTATTTACTTGACTAATATATTATTGATTTTGGAGCTTCAATAATTGTGATTTATCACACTAGATTCTCTTTATTGTAAGTCGGGGAATTTAATCCCATGATATTAGTAATTCCATTGGAAAAATGATTATTGCACACCCTTCTGTTGTGTTTAACGATATTTCTTATGAGTGTGAAAATATTAGATCTTCCTGCTGGTTTTTATGACATTAAAATGTAAGATGATTGGATGAATAGACATGGCTCGATTATATTGGGGGGTCCATTCATGAAAAAAATAAATATCATAATTAATGTATAAAATGGTACATTATATATGGTTTTTGGTGGTGACATTTTCCACTACAACATCCTTGATTCCATGAAGCACCCATCAAAAGGGAATTCCTCACTTTCAGTTACTTCTATTGATTTACCCCCTTTCCAAAAAGACAATTATCTTCTTTTCCATGATCCCCATTCCATGTTTTCATAATTTATAGAAATTATAGACAATTAATCATACAATTAATCTCATAGTGGTTTATAAAATTAGAAAACATGTTCTTTAATTTAGGTTTTCTTGAGCAATGAGGATTCTATGACCATCAATGATATTACGCATCTTGTAAAATCATATTCATTATATTGTTATATTAACATAAAGAAGATTGATAAGATTATTAACCACTATCTTTTACATTCACTTCCATCAATCCAAAATCCCTTTCACTTGAAACTTTAACCACTACCTCAAAATTTTAAATATTTATATCTTGAGAATAGAATCAGGTTTCATGTCATGATTTCTAGTTCACCCCTTCCAAAACATGAATTGTGACTATTTACAATTTTGAGGGGCTATAAACAAGAATTAGGATGGTCAATCAAGGGAATTCCTAGTATTATACCATCAATTTTAATGCATCATATTTTTTTAATGATAAGGATAAACAACTGATATAGGCACAACGCCGATATACCAAATCCTGCAAAATTTTGTTTAAAACAATGTATCAAATTTATTGACTACTAGAATAATCTACCTCATCTCAGATAGCCAATGGGTTAATCCAATGAAGGTATTTACTAAGAAAATTTGACTTATGGTAATTACAAATGAAAAAAAAAGTAATTATCTCCAACCCATGTGCAGAATAGTTGTAATGATTGTATATATTATCACAAAATAAACCAACCAGTTCGGAAGAACTATTTACCATTGTTGTTCATTGACCAGATGCTAGAGAGGCTAGCGGGGAAGTCCCACTACTATTTCCTTGAGGGTTATTCAAGATAATTTTAGATCTATATCATCCCTGAGGAATAGGAAGATACAACCTTCACTTTCCCATTTGGCACATTTGAATATATGATGATGTCATTAGTTCTATGAAATGCTCTGGGTACTTTCCAGAAATTCATGGTTAGTATTTTTGTGGATTTCCAAGAGATTTTCACTGATGTTTTCATGGATGATTTCACTATTTATGGATCATATTTTAATGAATCTCTGGGTATTCTTAGTTCTATCCTATATCACTGTGTTGAAAATAATCTTGTATTAAATTATGAGAAATGAAATTTCATGGTGTGACAAGGTCTAGTACTTATACATGTAATTTCGAAGGATGGAATCCAGGTAGATAAATCAAAGTTGGATGTCATTTCTTCCCTACCATTCCCCCAAAATATATGGGATGTGTGGAATTTATTATCTCATGATTAATTTTATAATCATTTAATTTGTGACTTTAGTAATCTTACACTTCACCTCTTCTGATTACTCCAAAAAGAAAAGGATTTTTTGTTTGATAAAAATTATGATCAATCTTTTAGAAAACTGAAATGGAGTTTCATGTCCCTAAAGTTAATCTGACAACCTTGATGGAATTTCCCATTTGAGACAATTTTTGATTCCTATAACTATATAGTTGGGGAAGTCTTATCATGATTGGTCAATAATGCTCCACATTTCATTTATTATGCCTCACACACACTAGAACATTCCCATGTGAATTACACAACCGAAAAGGAATTCCTAGGAACTTTATATTCCTTGGATAAATTTAGGTGATACCTTATAGAGTCTAAATATTTCTTTTCTGGGACCATTTTCTCTTTAGGTACCTCCTTAAAACACCAATATCCAAACCACATATCATTCATTGGATTCTCCTCCTTCAAGAATTTAATTTAAAAATTACTGATAAAAAGGATGTAAAGAATATGGTGGCCGACCATATTATTAGGATCCTTCCATTCATATACATTGACTCATCTCCATATATTCTTATAAATGACATGTTTTATGATGAGAGATTCTATCTAGTTTAAGATGAAATTTGTTTGTATGCTACCATTTTAAATTATTTGGAATCATATTTCATATATACAAATTTAAATAAATACCAATTTGATCGTCTAAATCATGAATCTCATTGGAACATTTTGGATGACCTGTACCTTTGGTGCACATGTAGTGATCAAATCCTCTGTTGTTGTGTTCCAGGTAGCGAGTTTCAGTACGTCTTTAGGTTCTGTCACACTTTTTCATTTGGGGGCAACCTTGGACCCCAATGGAATTCTCTCTTTTTCCTTAACTCTAGCTTATTTTGGCCTACACTATTTTGAGATAGCCATATGTTTTGAAAAAAAAATCATCATTATAAACGAATGGGGAATGTATCCAAAATAAATAAAATTCCAAAACAACCCATTCTCTTTCATGACATTTTTTATGTTTGGTGCATTGAATTTATGGGGTCATTTCCCAATTTATTTGGAAAATTAGACATTATTATAGATATAGATTATGTCTCAAAATGGATTGTGGGAAAAGACTCTATGACTGATGATTCCATGAAAGGTGTAGAAGTTTTTAGAAACCAGAATTTTTTATAGGTTGGGAATGCCTAGTTTCATCATCGGTGACCAGGGTTCTCATTTCTACAACTAAACAATGTAATAATTTTTTCATCAATATGGGGTCTGGCATCAAGTTTATACAGAAAATTGCCAAAAAACCAATGGTCAAGATGGGATATATAATTGATAATTAAAAACAATTCTTAAAAAATGGTTCAACACAATAGATAATATTTGATTCTTAAACTCGATGATTCATTATGGGATTACCATACTTCCTTCAGAACTCCCATTATATTGTCACCTTATCTTATCTTTTTCTAAAAGAGTTCTCACCTCGTAGTTTAGATAGATAACTAGGCTAATTTGGCCTTTATACAATGAAATTATAATCATTCTGGTTCAGGTTCTAAATGGAAGTTACATATTTAGAATCCAGATGAAAAGCATAGAGTTTCATATAATAGATTCCAAATATATTTGTATATAACCAAGTCTATCCATGACCGCCTCATGTTTCATCATCAGTTCTACATTGGGAAGAAGGTTCATATTTTTAATGAAAAGAAAAAAATTAATATATGTAATATTATTTCCTACTAGTTTGGACTATGACGTCCTAGACCCAGATTCCACTTAAGAGGTTCCCCAATCCAAGTGGGCCACCTAGATTCAAGCACATCTACCCAAACACCAAAGGCTACTGACTTCCAGTGAGGTCATAGGGTGTGTTTATAGGGAGACTATTCCCTCATCAATAGAGTGAATCACATTGGATAATTATAAAAAGAGTTAAAATTGGAAATGTGATATAAGTTAATAGATGATATATCAAAAATATTCAAGGACAACAATAACAAAAGTAACTGAAAAAACTGATACAAACATGCAATAAATGATGAGGTTATTTCATTATTCTGGTATGTTGAAAAACATGGATACTAATTAATAGGAATACATGATATAACAAATTATAATAACGGAATTATATAAACTATACTATGAATCTTGAGCCCCATCTCTGTCATCTCCTATCATATCTATACTAATTCATAAAGAAATCAAGTGTTTGAAGTCGTATGCTTGAATTTATCAACACCTGTATTCACATAGTCTTCCCTACGTACCAAACGATTTGTGGACTGGGTGTGAGATAAATCTCAGTTGGCCACCACAAATAGTGTCTATAACATCTATCCCATGTAATGGAAATGTAATAGTGTGTAAGAATGCATATATAAACTAAATGAGTACAATGTGACTAAATATCAATTATCTGATTCGTCCCTTGGTTGGTGTTTGACCATGTAACCAGTTCCTTAATTAATTAATTACCAATTTATATTAATATGTCACTTAAGGAATATCCAGCACTGACATCACCACATGATAGTATAAATAGTGAAGGTTCCATGTTTTAACAAGGTAACAATGATTGATAACTAAATAAGAAGTGGTTTCAAGGTAATCACCAAGGAAACGAAGACCTGAGGGTATGCTAACATAGCAGTAACATAGTCTAGCTAAGGGGTTAAGAGAGTAATCCAAGGATAATTTTATACAGTATTCACACTATAGCATTTCTAACTGAGTCCAAGAAATACATCCAAGTTAAAATATTAGATAATTAGGGTTTGGACCCTAGGATGTAACTAAGGCACATCAAGTCACACTGGATCCAAGGTGTGTCTCTGAGGAATCCTATAATAATAATAAATGGTTATAATGGTGTCATAATGGGAATACAAAAGTGGAAAATGATCAGGTTTCTAGGTAGTTCTCGCCCATGGAAACTGGAATCCTTGATTCCAAGTGACATCCATGAGTACCAACAACATTCCCTAAGTAATCCAACAGTTAACATGAGTCATGGCTTCCTATATGGATGTCAGGGTCCATGTGTATAAATATTTACCTTACCTTTAAGTAACAATAATTAATTTGGTTGTATTATAAATATTCCATTAATTAATTCCCTTGGTTCATGACTTTCCTTTCATTAGTTTGACAAGGCCATGTAGTAGGAAACATTTTAATTAAAACCACATAAGTCAAGTTAAATTAATAGGGTTCACTATGATTCCTTCCATGGACATGGAAACATCTAATACGAATGTGAAACCAACCATTCCATTTCATTTAATAATGCCAATTCATATAATTAATTATGCTTTCCAAAATTTAATTTGAATGAATTACTTACATTTAGGCACTTACCTTCAGTGGGTCAAGTGGATGTGAAAAGGTTTAATATGTTAACAATTTCATGATTCAATTAGAAATTAATGTAATGAGGCTTACCATTTGAGTGGTAAATATCGAACACACCAGAGCATTGTCTCAAAATTGCCAAGAAAATAAAAAACCAATTATGGCATATTACCCTGCATGGGGTGTTGTGCATTATTAATATAACCACAAAAACCTAATCACATTTATGGAAATAAAAAAACCATATAGTTATAATTATTATAATCATGTAATATAAATTCAATAAATGGCCATTGATGAAATTTTCAGGCCCCACACATTAACTTTAAAATCAGAAAACTTGAAGGATGAGTTATAAAAAACTCACATTATACTCCTTTGACTCTCCTCATCTACTATAGGGATCTAATTTGGTTTGGATTAGAGTAGATCTAAAAAAAATGGACTCACACCTTGATAACTAGTTCGATATCTAGATAGATGAATAATGGATTAAGAATACTCAATTACTTAATGTTGTGCATCTAATGTGATAAATGGAAGCACAATAGGATATCGGATGAAAGAGATCATTCAATTCCTAATTTAGGAATTCAAGGAGATACAAAATGAGAGGGAAGGGGGTTCTATCTGTAAGAACATTGAATAGGAAATTAGGTTTTAGTTAATTATTCCATTAATGGAAAAATGGTATAATCACCCAAAAAATATCATGTGCACAGTTTTTCCACATTGTTTGAAAAATCGTGCAGCAACCCTACACTAGTACCTGAAGAAAAGCGGGAACTCACATTGTTAGGCCACATGGTTTGAGAAAATGTGATCCAACTATATGATATGGATATTCATAAAAATTTGTACCATCTTTATGGTTTATACAAGTCATGCATCTTCCCTGTACAGTTTACTCTTACCATGGAACATGTCCATTTTCCCCAAAAAAGATGGGTTTTGGGCTCTGAATGAGACTCAGACACCCCTAAGAGTTTCGTGAACTCATTAGGCGTACACTTTAGGTCCATAAAGGATAAATATAACAAAATATGATTATTATTACTTGATTCAAAAACTGGTTTCTTACAGCCTTCCCCGTTAAAGAAAATCATCCCACGTTCACCTTCCATGGGCGAAGAAACATTATCTGAGAAAACTATGTCCACTATGCATGTACGTCAACCCCCTACTCCCAAGTATCATCCTATATATCATCATGTTTCCATAGAAATTGTACTATAGGAACAAACTAACCTCAGATACTCTTAGTGATCTTGTCAATGATGTGTATATGATAATTCTCAAATGAAGCATCGAAATCAAGATCTACTTCCTCAAGATCAAAATTATGAGATGGGTCGACATGATAATGAAAAATATATGAAATGTGGTAGACTTCATTCATGTAATGGTAACTATTAGGTAATGGATAAATTATAGGCTACTAGCCCCACTCACTCCAAAATCCCAAAAGGCCCTAAACATTATGTGATAGTTCCCTTGCCTCTATATCTTTCTATAACCTAACATGGGAAACACTCATAGGAAAACACAATCCTCGACCTAGAAATCATGAGGTCTTCAATGGAGATTTGTATAATATTTATAAATAGACTGATCAGTATACATACACTTCTTGATCAGCTGAACCAACTCCAAATTCTCCTACATGATTTGAGGACCTAGTAGGGTTTTCTGACCTCCCTCTAGCTAGAATATGGGTGAACGACACAACCTACCATACAATACCTCAAAGTAATCCATTTTAATTTTCTCCTAGAACTATTATTATAGGGAACTTGACAAGAGGGATATTTTTCTACCAAGAACTACAGAAATCAATGTCACAATCCGAGAGCATGTCCTCTAAAACCTATATCATTTATTCCAACTACTCATCGGTATAACAGTGAAATTTTTTCCTTAAAAGCACCTATGTACCTATAGCCTTATACAAAACCTTCCATAACTATAATTTGAAATGGAGGTCCCTATAATATTTGATAGTACGAGGGATCCAGTGTAGTCGTATGATCTCACAGACATAAAGTAACCTAATATCATCAACTGATAAAGTGTCCATAATATGAATTAAGAGGGATTATTTTGTTTGTCTGTCAATAACTACCCATTCAAAATCTCAAACCCTCAACGATCTAGGTAATAAAACTATGAAATCCATAGATATAACTTCCCATTTCCTTTCTAGGAAGGGAAGAAACTGTAAAAAGCCTCTGTGCTTCTCGTACTCTACTTTCCCCTTCTAATATGTTTAACATCTAGTGATAAAGCATATTATTTAACATTTCATCTCAGGCCACCAATATTGGCATCTCATATCTTGATTTATTTTGGAGATTCCTGGAAGAACCTCTCATTGAGTAGTTTGAGAATCAATCATTATATCCTCTCTCGTACCTATAGGAACCCAAAAAATGACATGTATACACATAATATCATCTCTTTCCACAGACCAATATGGAGGTGGGTCCACTCTTGGGATACCCACTTGAAGAAAGAAGCCTTTAGTATCTAAAAATTGTCCTATTTTCATCTTCTCATGGTGGGAAGAGGTAACTATCCAGGATGAGAGGTAATACTACACGTTATTATCATGAAACACTTGATACATCTAAAAGAAGAGGGGTGTCAATTTTTAATCATTGTGGGATTCATGTATGTCATGTTCCTATCTTTTCTAACACATATAATTAGTAACCACATTGACCTTTCTATGCAGATAGTCAAGCCTGGAATCGAAGGAATGAAGATATTCGACCCATCTTTATTTTCTGATATTCAGGTCATGATGCGAAAAGATATATTTGATGATATTGTGTTCTATATACTCCATAAAGTGCTCACCCAATGGATAGTGTCTCCAGCAATGTAATTCATGGATAAATACTCCTAGATCAAGGTTATGTGTTGTGTACATTCTCTCATGAGTCCTCAACTGAAAAGATCCATGTGTAACAAATCAGTTCTCCTATATCACCACTACTCTTAGGCCAATACCTAAAACACAACAAAAGATGGTATAACCTCTACGAAGCTCTAGAAGAATATAAAAATATCTCATGAAAATATACATTTTCAACTGCCGAGAGTATTTTTCCCATGCTTTAGGGAATAAGAACATAACACTCTTCTTTTTAAGGCTACTGAGAGGGGATTCAGGGTGTGAGAAGTCATGTATGAAACATCCTTAATATCCTTCCATCCCCAAGAAACTCCATATATCAAACACATTATAGGGTTCCTCCTAGGAGAACACAACACTAAATTTATCTGGGTCTTCAAATACCCTTTATTATGAGATAATATGACCTATGATGTGAGATTTTTTCATTTAGAAGTTGCACTTAGCAATCTTGGCATAAAGCTGATGTTATCTCTGTGTACAGAGAATGATCTCAAGGTGCTTGGAATTGTCTCTACGAGTGTGATAATACACCAAGATTTCATCCACAAAGACTATGATAAAAGAATCCAAATAGGGGTGGCACACCCTATTCATCAGTGCCATGAAAATGGAGGGTGTGCTCATAAGATCGAATGGAATAATGAGGTACTCATACAGAGAACATCTACTACAGAATGATGTAAGAGGTATGTCTGATGGATTTACTCCCCTAATGATATCTCGATCTCTGGTCGATCTTATAGAAGACCCTAGCTCATCTATGATGGTCAAATAGATCATCTATTTGAGGCATTAGATATTGGTTCTTGATAGTAAGGTGGTTCAACTATTTGTAATACATGCATAGACGAAGGGTCCCATATACCTTCTTGGTGAAAAGAATAGCTGAACCAAAGAGGAAGTGTTGGATTGTATGAAACCTGTGGCCTCTATATACTCTAACTACTGCTTGAGCTCCTGGATCGTAGTAGGTTCCATCCAATATGGAGGAGTGGAAACTGGATCTACTCCCAATACAAGCATGATCGTAAACAATACATCTCTCTTAAGAGGTAAGCTATAAAATCATCAAGAAAGGCGTCCTTGAAAAGATATACTACTATAGGGAATTCATCCTAGTCTAAACCTTGATACTCCAGGAAGATATTGAAAATTTGGGTGGTCACCCCACCTAGACCATGATGCTCTTGGCTAGTCATGATATCCTAGACATACCAATCACATTTATGTATATAATTTCTATGCTATGGGGATGTAAGCAATACCCTTTCACGATACATTCTAAAATGGAAAGATATATAACCAACCAATACATCACAACAATGACATTTAAGCAGTCATATTGAGAACAAAGAGGTCCCACAAGAAAGGGTAACTTCCTACCTCAAGGGGGTTGTCCCTACATTGGATTATTCCCTCTAACCATACTCCCAAGGGTTTATCCAGGGTGATAAAACCCTTAAAAACTTTATTTCCACCCCAATACATTCTGTGATAGATAAAGATATGAAAGTGTGTGGAGCACCTATATCAGATATAGTAGATACTAGAGTGGAAGATACAAGAATAGTACCTATAACTATAGATGGTCCCCCAGCATGATCCTCATGTATAGGTTGTGATTCATGAAAATCATATGATCCAAAATCTTGTGAAACATCTTGACCACCATGATAAAAAATTATCCGCATGCACTACTGGTGATTAGTGATCTGTTTACCATGGCCACGACCTCCTCCTTGACTAGTCATGTCGGTGCTAATCCAAACCCCCCACCTTTTGCGTTTTAAAAGAAATTTCTCATAATTTTGGAGTTGGTTCGGAACCTATTACACTATAATATGATGGAAAGGTTCTAGATAAATGTTGTATATTCCCCATACATACGCAACCTAGAAACTCCAGTGTGTCTCTATCAAACTGAGGATTCAGATTCCCCAATCTTTAGTACTGATGGAATACTAAGTAGATACCAACATGGGTACCCTAGTTCCCACTTCCCTATCAAGAAACCTTGAGTGATAAAATTCTACCATCAGAAGAATAACTGGCCTATATTGGCCCTGATCCTCTATGCTTGGTACTGTCTCTTTCCCTTAGGTTTTTCTCAGATATTAGAGACAAATTTACTATTTCATAAAAACTATGTAGGTGAATGATATTCACCTAAATACAAATGGCATACTAGATCCCATCCTCAAACCATCTAGCATGTGAAAGCTTTTCACCAGCTAGAAGCAGTGCAAATCAGTGTATCTTAGGGAAACACATTGAATATTAAAACCCAACTTTGTATTACACACTCAAACATGATTTGTTACATAAACATGAACTTAATAAAACTATGAGGATTGATAGGTCTAGTGTATTGGAAAATTATGAACATTACATAATAACATAGAACATAAAACACAACATATTTATTGAATACTTCTTTTACATGACCACAGACATTCCTTCATACTTAGCATTTCATGGGATTACCTAAGGACATGCATAAAAAAGGGTGGTCTTATAACCCCATTAAGGGAGAAAACAAAGAATAACATGAATAATACAATACATTTTAGGAAATAGACATATCAATGTATCATCATAGAAACATGAACATAAAGGCATGATATAGCTTGATTATCATAACATGGAAATGTGGCAACAACATTTAACATGATATTAGCATTATCCATGGATCATTGTACATGGAGAACAAGTAAACCCTCATTTCACTTGAATTTGAATGAGTAAACCCTCATTTCACTTGATGTATCATGATATTGGTCTTTACCCAATGCATTGGAGCACTATCAGGGCGCACTCTTCTTAATCATTTCATTTCATGCATAAGTGTGCCACATGGATCGTACAACCTGGAATCATTTAACATAGTCATTTATTCTAAGATAAATGAATTTTGAATACATAAATGAAACTATATGATTAATATGTTAATATTCACAAAGGTGAATAGCCTTTATAGATAAATAGGCCTGGTATTCAGCACACATGGAATTTCACTTGGAAAATCGCGGTGCAATTTCGGCAGCATAACGTCGTGACATAAGAATTCATAAAATTTTTTGATGAGAGATAAAGGGGTATATATTCATATTTACATGAAATAGAAATTAATGGGGGAATATAGTTACATGTACCGACATATGTAATGGAGTTTTGATGCATAATGTAAAACAATTGTTGGAATTTAAACGAAGAGAGAGAAACCCCTTACAGAATTTCAACATGGAAACGGTTGTACATGGGAGGCATTAATGAGAGATAAATGTGTCTATCGTCATTAAAAAATAAGGCGGCTAGTATAAGGGAGGTTTTAAATCATACCCCAACATTTTTAATTGGAAATAAAAGGGAATAACCACATAATGAAATTTTGACAAAATTGAAGAAGGAAGAAATCCCTTACATGGTGGCGCGTGACTGTGGACTCGGGCTCTCGCGTGAACTTCGCATGGCATGCGGACTGAGCAGACATGGACTGTTGTGGAAGGTGAGCGGCTCGAGGTCTGTGTACGTTGACGCTTGGGTCGCGGCTCGAGGCGGATGGTTGGGATTTTGAATTTTCTTTTGAAATGTGAAATACGGTTCTGTTTTGGATGTGGTGAAGTTTCTGGATGTGGTGAAATGGTGTTTGGGTACCGGTAACCCCTTAAACCAGCCATTTGAAAATGAAAAAAATGATTCGCGCCTTACATGGATGTGTAATCCCAAAGGCTTGGGAGGGGCTTGAGAGGGGCTTCTTGGGAGAATGGGGTGTATTTTTAGGCTTTTAGAGAGATAAATTTAGGGTATGGATGTTATCTAAGGTTTTTTAGTGAATATAAATGGTATCTTGGGTGGGTTTATATAGGAAAAGAGAGGGAATTATTTATTAATTAGGTTTTGGACACTACACATTAAACTAATCAAAACTACAAACCAACCCATGGTTTCTTCTCATGGTTTTTTTCCAAATGGGAGTAAAAAACCATATTTTATAAGGAAAATGGTAGAAATTATTAAAATATTAGGCTTTCTTATGTGGAGATTAGTCGCACCCTCAAGGAAATCATTTTAAAATATTAAAATGTTTTATAAGTCTTGGAGGGTCCACTAAGGCTTTGTAAAATTAATCAAAAAAATATAAAATCATATTATTTTAAAGGTAAAACAACTATTTTCAGAAAGACCCATTTATATTATTTTATTACATAACTATTGGGTCATTATGATGTCATAAAACACATTATATTTTTAACGGTTGTTAATTTTTAACCGAAAATTAGACTATCTCAGAAAATTATGAAAAATTAACCATTAGATAATTTTGATGTCCTAAATCAAAAAATAAGATTCATTTTATCTAAATAATTTTATATATATGTGATTTATTACTTTTAAAAAAAACTGAAATTTATCAAAAAATCATGGGTTTTGACAAAAACGGCTTTCAAACCATAATAAAAATTACAATTTAATCTATAAAAATTATTTGATGATTTATATTTTAAAAAAATTAATTTAGTAATAAAATTTAATTAAAATATTATTTAACTCAAAAATCTATTAATTCATGAAAATAGATTTTTTAATGGAATATTAACATAAAATACAATTTGTGCTTTAAACCCATTTACAAAATAAATATATATTCATTATAAAAAATTAAATCACACCACCATTATTCAAAGGTATTGTAGAATACCCAATTATAACCCATTCATATGACATAAGGGTAAGGTGTGTGATATTGATAGACACTTGGGGTGGCTCAGATAACATCGATTGGGTGGTAATCTCTATTAACTTCCACTTATCCCGTAAGTGGTTCCGTTCAAGATTAACGTGTTGAATCTTGGCTTGGAATTGGTCAAGAGAAAAGCCCGGTGATTCCAAATCCTTTCTGATCTCATACAAATGGGATTTGTATGGAGAAATTCTACTAGATGAGGTCATCGCTTCCTTTTTCTAAGTAAATTGGATTTTTTGAAGCCCTATATTTATACTAATCATGCGAGCATTATTCAATGGATATATTAGAAATAATAGCAAATCCTGATGGTATATTCAAATCCAAAAACATAAAAATAGGGGATTTCATATTTTATATAACCCTTTTACATAATAATACATTTATTTATATCAAGAGAAATTTTCATTAAGAAAAGTTTGGTTCGTTACAATCTTCCCCCTTAAGAAATTTCACCCTGAAATTTTCTTTTTCCCACACTAAAACAGATAAGTTTTACTTTGGTTCATCACTTCCTCTGATTCCCATATTGCTTCTTCAAACATGTGGTTTCGCCACAACACCTTGATGAGGTTCATTTTCTTATTTTGAAGAACCTTTTCTCTATGATCTAAGATCTTCACCGACTTCTCTTCATAGAAAAGGTCATTATCCAATGGTACCACCTCTTGATTGAGTACATGTGATGGGTCAGATATGTACTTCGTCAAGAGTTATACATAGAAAACATAACGTACTTGATATAGGTTCTATGGGAGTGCTAGTCGATAGACCATTACTCAAATGTGATCAAGGATATCAAAATGGCCAGTGTACCTTGGACTAAGCTTTCCATTCTTCCCAAATCTCATAATTCTCTTCCATGACGATATGTGAAGGAATACCATGTCTCTGAGTTCAAACTCTTGGTCTCATTTATGATTATCAGTATAGATCTTTTGTCGACTCGGAAAATCATTAATGTGTTGTTTGATGGTCTTAAACTTCTTCACCATTTCTTCGACCATTTCTGGACCTAGGAGTTTTTCTCCCCAACTTTATCACAACATGCCAGTGTTATACACATCTTCTCATAAAGGGATTCATAAGGATCCATTTGGATGCTTGAGTGTAAACTGTTATTGTAAGAGAACTTTACTAGAGGAAGATGTTGATCTCATCCTCCATTGAAGTCCATTGAGAATTATCCCAATATGTCCTCATGTTTATGGATAGTCCCCTCAGATTGGACATCAGTTTGAGGATGATAAGTCATACTAAAGTTAACCTCAGTATTCATAGCATGTTGAAGACTTTTCTAGAATATAGAGGTGAATCTTGGATATTGATCAGATACAACAGATAGTGGTACTCCATTCATCTTTACCACTTCTCTGATGTATATGCATGCTAGTTTCTCCAATGTTAAATCCTCTAAAATTGAAATGAAGTGTACAGTCTTTGTAAGATGATCCACAACAACCTAGATAAAATTGTTTCCTTTGGATTTATTTTGTAGTCTGGTGACAAAGTCCATGACGATGTTCTCCCATTTCCATAGTGGTATGGGTAATGGTTGCATCATCCCCTTAGACTTCTGCCTCTCATCCTTCACTTTATAACATACCAGTCACTTTAATGTATACTAAGTGATCCCCTTCTTCATGTTATCCCACCAATAATGATCTCAGAGATCTCGATACATCTTTGTGTTTTCTGGGTGAATGGAGAAATTTGAACTGTGTGCATCATCTAGAAGTTCTTTCTTTAACTCCAGATTTAATGGTACACATATTCTTGACCCAAATCTCACAATTATTTATTTATTAACATTGAAATCCAAGGATTTACCTCTCTGATAGTTTCCACATTCTTTTGAATTCCCTCATCATCCATTTGACCATCCTTTAACATTTACAAAATATATGGTTGAGAAATCATTTGTGAAAGTATTGACTATGTTACATTATTTATTATTCCCATGTCCATATTCATCAAATATAATAATATTGGATCCTTTTCAATTATCATCAATGATATAATTGATGGGTCCTTTCTTCTTAGAGAAGATTCCACCTAGTTCGATTTCCCATGGTGGTAATGGATTGAGAATTCATAGTCTTTGATCTGATCTAAAAATCTTCATTGGAATATATTCATGTCTTTCGGTGTGAATATATACATGAGGATTTTGTGATCCGTATATATTTCAAACTTCTCCCCAAAGAGATAATTTTACCAAATTTTCAAAGAAGATATTACTGCAGCCCACTCCAGATCATGTGTTTGATATATTTTCTCATGAACATTCAATTTACTTGATTCATAGTCAATGAATCTTTCATTTTTCATCAACACAATTCCCAGTCCCTTCTTCTAAGAATCGCTAAATACCAAAAAAAGGTCTCCACTTTGGGGTATTATGTCCACAGGTGCAGTAAAAATCCTCCTTTTCAACTACATGAAGTTATCTTCTCATTCATCATTCCAAGAAAACTTGAATCCCTCTCGAGTTATCATGGTAAGAGGGTTTGAAAATCAAGATAAATTTCTCACAAATCAGCGATAATATCCAGCTAACCCCAAGAAGCTACGGATATCTGTCACCGATATTGGCCTCATCCATCCCTCAATTGCAGCTATCATTTAGGGATCCGCAAATATCCCCTTTCTAGTGATCATATGACCCAATAATGACACTTCCATTAACTAGAACTCATACTTACTATAATTTTCATAGAGATTCTCCTTTAGCAAGGTCTCTAGTACAGTGCTTAAATGGACATCATGCACCTCCTTGGTTTTTGAATATATTATAATATTGTCTATAAAGACTACCACAAATTTTTCAAGGTAATCTCTAAGGACTCTATACATCAATTACATGAAGATTTTTGGATCATTAGTGTGTTTGAGAGGCATTTATATGAATTCATAGTGCTTGTACCTTATACAAAAAGTATTCTTGGGGATATCCTCCTTCTTCACCCTTACTTGGTTGTATCTCGACTACAAATCAACCATGGAAAAGTATTCTATTCCACGTAGCTAATTGAATAAGTCATAATTTAATGGAAGAGGATACTTGTTCTTTATTGTGATTTTGTTGATCTCACGAAAATCGATACAAAGGTGCATTGACCCATCCTTCTTCTTCACGAAGAGGACTGGTGCACCCCATGGTGAAGCACTTGGGCGTATAAACCCTTTATGTAGATTCTTCTATAGTTATTTCCTTAGATCTTTAAGCTCCACAACATCCATTCAATATGGAATTTTGGATATTGGCAATGCCCATGGTTTAAGATCAATTGAGAATTAAATGTCTTTTCTAGGAGGAAGACCAGACAATTCCTTAAGAAACACTTCAGCAAATTCCCCCACAATAGGCATGTCTTCAATGATGGTTACTTTCTTAGACTCAATGATCTGAGAAAGATACACATGTTCATAGGGAATTAATATCAACACTTGATATGATGGTACTAAATAATATAAGAACTTGGTTCTTATTCTTGAGGTATGAGTTTCTTTTTTTCTCTTTTCCTTAGTGTTTTTGAAAAAATAAGGAAAATTGGAGAAAATCCAAAATTTTGTGACTACACGCCGTGTACTTTTCCACATGCCGTGTAATTTGGTTGTGTGGAATGAGTACACAGGTCATATAGGTTGGTCGACGGTGATGGGTGTAAAAACTGACTACACGCTGCGTATAGGGTATTTACACGACGTGTATTCAATCTGCAGGTGATTAGTAATGCGGTGAAGCCAGCCGCCAGCTGAGCGACAGTACACGTCGTGTACTCAGGTATTACACACTGTGTACTCAGTTATTACACGTCGTGTACTCATGTCGATAGATGAACAGTTCCATGGTGGAAAGAAGCTGTCATAGGAACAGTTAAAAAAGGTAAAGTACACCTCGTGTACTCAATAGTACATTCCGTGTATTCTGTTTTTTTTTCTTAAAATGGGAAGTAGCCTCCTCTATTCACAGAGAAGGAGTAGAACCAGAGGAGAGCTCAGGAGGATGTCTAGATCTTTGGAGATCACCCGATCGATCACCGAGAATCTGATTCTACCTTCGTCGATCTTGTTGGAACCGTACGAGTAAGACCTCCCCTCTTCTCGATTCGTTCTTATCAATTCATTCATGAGGGGATGTTATTTACGTTCGAACGAGAATTCCTTTACCTCAGTTCTGCATCATTTTGGGACGAATCGAGGAGCGTTGTTCATGTATACTGATCAGGGGCGATCGAGTTAGGTGGTCTAGTGTTTATATTCCAACTGCTATGCATTTTTTTGTACCAATGTGCAACGAACCCATGTTGGGGTGTCATGTGGCTGCGGCCTTGGCTGTTTTAAATACCTATAATTGCATAGGTAATTTAATGAAATTGTAAAACTTCTGTTTGGATCACTGCTTGTTCCAAGACCACCCCTGGGGTGTGTTCCTCTATTTAGACGTTTGGACAGGTTACCCGAGGGTATACCGTAAATTTTAGCATGTCTTAAATCACCTTGAGAGGAATTGTATTTAAATTTCTTGTTTATATGTTGGGCATGGCCCAGTTACTTGTTTAGCCTGTGGGCAGTGTTGTGATTTTCATGTGGGCAGTTCTCTGTTCAACCTGAGGGAAACTTCTTTCGTGCCTGTGGGTAGTAGATTCTATGCCTGTGGTCGACACCTCATACGCCTGTGTGAATTATTCGATATGCCTTTGGGCAGATTCCTATGGGGTTGGATTCTCTTTACCTGAGGGTAAGGGTTTACGTGCCTGAGGACACTGACTGTTTACTTAGAAATTCACTGTGCTGATTTTCTTATATTGAATGATTAATTGAATATTAAAAATGGAAATATGACTGGTACAGTTAGTTACATTTGATTACTTCTTAGTTTATTGCATTTACTACTGCACACTGGTGTTGCACATTTACACTGACAGTTGGGCACATGCCTTTGGTGGGTGCCTATTGGGATTCATTTATCACACCCTTTTTGGGTCATGTATTTGACCCAAATAGACTATGTTTCTACAAGTGTGGATAAAGGAAAGGGTGAGATTCATCAATCTCTATTTCAACTTTGATGGCATATCAAAAAATTTCCTCATAGCTCTCGAATTCATGGATCACTATGTATTTTCCTAGGATGGTTTTAACCCACCAAAGAAGCGTTCAACCTTCCAATCGGAAGTAATGATAATGCCAAAGGCATATCGTGCAAGCCTTGTAAAGTTTTCCTCATACACTCTGATGGATTCGTCATCTTTTTTCTTGAGGGAACATAAGTCCCTTTCTATCTTAAGTCGGAGAGTGTGAGGAAAATATTTATCAAAAAACATTTTCTATAAATCATTCCATTCCAACTCCTTGATATCCTCTTTAGGCATTGTATTTTTGATCAATTTCCACCATTGAACAGTTTCACCCCCCATACAAAAAGTAGGCACAAGAACCTTCTCTTTTTTGGAACATTGAATGATGGAGAATATTTTTTCTATGGAGTTGAGCCATTGTTTGTAAATTGAGGGATCAGATGATCCATTAAAATTAGGAGGCCATTTCCTCTTGAAGCTCTTGATTGAAAATTTTTCTTTCTTGGGGGGTGGGGGTGGGGTTAAACATTCCTCTAAACCCATGATTCTATTCAAAACCTGAGTTAAATGATAGAGTATCATGAGAAAGTTTGTGATCCCCACTCCCATCAGATTGGGAATCTTATTAGAATAGTTGTCACATTGATCTTCACATCAGTTGTTAGCCTGAGTCCTCCTATTACCGGCTGCTGGCTAGAATAAAACAAATTTTAGGGTTAACACATAATTGGTAATCTAAAGACAAAAATGAATGACTTATAAATTACTTGTATTTCCCTAACTTTTCAATTTATAGGCTTCAATCTATGTTATCCCTGATATACTTCCCAACATATATTCTTAGGGGCATTTTTTTATTCCCTTAATAATGGTTCATACTAAGATTATGAATTTACCAAATCATATCCCCCAAAAGTTTCATAACCAATAGTGCAGCAAGGCCCATTGTCGTTCACCAGTTCCCATTTGATTACAGTTCAAAGCAGTGTTTTTGGGTATTACCCCTAGATACATATGTGTTATAGTCACCTATACCTGCTCGTATCAAGACATGGATGTATTTTCTTAATAAAACACTTAATAAATACTCACCAAAATTTAGGGATGTTTTCATTATACTTAGTCTTATACCTATGACTTTTACTATGGTTTTCTAATCCTTATCCAAAAACAACTAAACCTCCCACTAATACCAACTATAAAAACAATACACTTTATTACAAACTTAAACATGGTTTATTACATAAAAATGAACTTAAGAAAACTATGAGTATTGAGAGGTCTAGTGTCTTGGGAAATTAGTATCATTACATAACAAATTATAACATAAAATGCAACATCTTTATTGAAAAATTCTTTTATGTGACCACACACATTCCTTCACACTTAGCATTGCATGGGATAACCTAAGGAAATGCAAAAAAAGGGGTGAGATATAAAGCCTAGAAAGGGAGTAAATAAGTTATAACATGAATAATGAAATAAATTTTAGGAAATAGTCATATCAATGGAGAATAAGAGAAACATGAACATAAAGGCATGATATAGCAAGATTATCGTAACATGGAGATGTGACAACAACATTTAACATGATATTAGCCTTAGCCAGGACTCATTGCACATGGATCATGAGTAAAAAATTATTTTACATGAATTATAATGGGTAAATACACATTTCCCATGATTTTCATGATATTGGTCTTTAACCAATGCATTGGAATGCTATCAAGGTGCACCCTTACTAATCATTTCATTTCATGCATTAGAGTGTCACATGGATCATACAACATATAATCATTCAACATCATAATTTATTACATGATAAAGTAATGTGGAATAAATACATGAATCTATATAATCAAAAAGTAAATGTGTGTAAAGGTGAATACCATTTATAGATAAATCATAGTGGTATTCACTACACAATGACTTTGGCTTGGAAAATCGCGGTGCAATTTCAGTAGCATGACGGTGTGACATAAGAATTTATAAAAATGGTTGAGGAGATATAAAGGGGTATCTCATAATATGTACATGAAATTTATAATAATTGGGTCATATAGATACATGTCCCAAAATATTTAATGTAATGTAGATGCGTAATGAAAAATAATTGCTTGAATGTAAATGAAGAGAGGGAAATCCCTTACGGAATTTCATCATGGTAACGGGTGTACATGGGAGGAATTAATGAGAGATAAATGGGTCTATCATCATAAAAACACAATGAGGGAAGTATAGGGGATGTTTAAAATCATACCCCAACATTTTTAATTGAAAATAAAAAGGCATAACAACATAAATAAATTTGGACAAGAATGAGAAATGACGAAATCCCTTAATTGGAAGTGTGATCCCAAAGGATTGGGAGGGGCTTGAGAGAGGATTATTATGAGCTTGGGGCACCTTGGTAGGATTTTAAACAGAGGATGTTAGAGTAGGGATGTGATCTAAATGTTTTCAGTTTAGAGAAGTGGATGCTTAGGTGGGTTTATATAGGAAAAGCCATGGAATTCTTTATTATTTAGGTTTTGGACAATACACGTTAAACTAATCAAAACCACAAACAAACCCATAATTTTTCCCATGTTTTTTGACAAAGGCGAGTGGAAAAAATTATTTTATAAGGAAAATTTTCGAACATATTTAAATATTAGGCTTGCTTATGTGGATGTGAGTCACACTCTAAAGGAAATCATTTTAAAATTTTAAATTTCTTTATAAGTATTGGAGGGTCCACTAAGGCTTTGTAAAATAAATCAAACAAATCTAAAATAATAGTATTTTAAATTTGAAACATATATTTGGTGAACACACCATTTATATTATTTTATTACATCTCTATTGTGTCATTATGATTTCATAAAACACATTATATATTTAATGGAGTTCAATTTTTACCCAGAAATTCTACTATCTTTGAAAATTATGAAAAATTTACCATTAGATAATTGTGACATCATGAATCCAAAAATAATATTCATTTTATCTAAATAATTTTCTAAATATATGAATCTTTATGTTTAAAATAAAAACCGACATTTATTGGAAATTCATGGGTTTTCACAAAAACGACTTTCGAACCTTAATAAAAATTAATATTGTATTCATAAAAATTATATAATCATTTATATTTATTAAAAATTAATTTAGTAATAATATTTTATTAAAATATTATTTAATTAAAAATACATTAATTCATCAAAATAGGTTTCTTAATTTAATATTAACTAAAAATACTTTTTGTGCTTTAAAACCCATTTACAAAATTAATGTATATTCATTATACAAAAAATAAATCACACAATAAGTGTGATAAATTATTATTAAATGTCGACTTATAACACCCCCATAAGACCTTAGGGTAAGGTGTGCAATGGTGATAGACTCTTGGGGTGGCTCAGATAACATCGCTTGGGTTGTAATTTCAATTAACTTCCACTTCTCCCGTAGGCGGTTCTGTTCAAGCTGAACATATTGAAGCTCGTATTTGGATTGGTCAAGATCGAAGCCCAATGATGCCACATCCTTTCCAAGCTCCATCAAATGGGCTTTGTGTGGAGCAATTCTACTAGATGAGGTTATCTCTTCCTCTTTCTATGTAAACTAGATTTAGTAAAACCCTATGTTTATATTAATCATGTGATCACTATTTAACGTCTGTATTAGTAACAGTAACAATTATTAATGTTATTTTGAATTCCAAAAACATAAAACTAAGTAATTGCATATTTTATAAAACCATTTTATATAATAAGTCATTTAATTAGATCAAGAGGAATTTTCATTAATAAAATTTTGGGTCGTTACATTGAATACTCCATAACCGACATAAAACCCTACTTAAGATGCATGAACTCATCGGCTGTGTCAGATCTATGTGTGTGTGGAATGAACTGGTCATAAAAGGTAGCCTGTAAATGAATACATAACATGCCCTAATGACAACCAACCTGGGTAATCACATCCCACTAGTTCTTGGAAAATCACACAGCATGTAAGTACTAAGTTTGAACCTTAAATCTAGAGGCATCTCCAAATGCTCAAAGGTAGATAGGTAGGACTCAATCCAAGACACAGTATCTTGCATACTGTTGTCCCATAAAAATATGGGAGCATGTTGCAGTTGGAACTCAAGAGTTAGATCATCCATCGTAGGAGCCTCTTCTAGAGCACGGTGTTTGGACTGCATCATATGTAAGAAACTATCACAAACATTAGAATTTGTACCAATATCTAGTACAATATAAGGTACCTCTATTGGAACACCTTGCAGTATGACCGGTGGATGCATTTTCATCATCGCCTTCCGGGAATACGACACGAGGACGTCATGGTTGAATTGAGCTACAATTTCCATGAACATGCCTCAGAACAAGTTTAGAATCATACATATATAGCATCACTACTGGTATCTGAATGTATTGAAACTCAAAATAACTAGATAAAATAACCCCACTACCCACTTATAAGGATAGGTATTGGTACTTTCATATATTGAATTTATATGGGTTCTAGTAGATGAAGGGTTAATAATACCATGCCTTATCATTTATTAGCAACTGTTTTATTTCATTTTACTTTTAATTATCAGGTTCACTCCTTTACATTTCATATTCCTGACGAGGTGGGATAAGGATGTGAAAATGTTTAACTTTTATTCTTTTCATTTTCATATAACTTTCATCAAAGTTCCTTTAAAACAGACCATCATTCCCAATAAATATGGTCCCATACTCCTCATCACAGAAAACAACACCCATATGAATATCTAAGTAAAGGATTGATTTTGGTAAATTACTCATATCAACCCATGAGGGTCCCAAACACCTCATGAATTGAAATAATCAATCACTCAATCACAACCCCAAACCAGCACAAGCATATATACAAGGGAAGGCTCACTCCATAATAATAATCCTAGCAAACAATGAAAGGTAGTTAAATGAACTTATATAGCGTGAAAATATGCATGACATGCAAATTATAGGAGCCTATAATTGTGCATTTAATAATGCTCATTGTCCTCATGTCATCGGTCCAAGGAAGAAATAAAAGTCTCAATCAATATAATAATCAACAACACTACATAGAATGTGTTTCACCCAAAGGTGAAATTATATCAAATTTAATAGGTAATATTAGAATAAAAACTATAATTCAGGAATCTCGGCTTCTACCCCAAACATGGGTTTGCGATGTAGAATAATGGCTTATGGAAACGTCCCAATAATTCTTAATCTCATGAATATTTTCTCCAAATAGTAAAGAAATATAGGAAGAATTTTAATACCATTTTATAACATCCTAGGCCTAGATTCCACATAGGAGGTTCCCCAAGCCTAGTGGTCAACATGGCCTCAAGCGCATCTCCCCGAACACTAGAGGCTTCTAGATACCAGAAAGGTCCTAGGGAGTGTCTATAGGGAGACTATTCCCTCATTACTAGAGTTTAGTGCATCAGGTAATTATAAATAAAGGTAAAATAGAGGTATAAATAAAAGTTAATAGATACCACAATGGGATTATACAGTGATAACAATAACTAAAATAATTGGAATAACTTATACAAACAAGAAAAAATTGATGATGATATGTCATGTATCTAGTAGGCTGGAAAACATGAATAAAAATTAGCTTGAATACTTTCTAAACCAAAGTAGCATAAAGGTAATCAATAAAAAATCCCAATAATCATGAGCTCCATATCAGACTTTTTCTACCATCTATAAACTAATTTAGTAAGTAATCAATTATTCAAGGTCGTACACTTCCCCTTTTCAACACCTGTATTCTTATAGTCCACCCTGGGTACCAAGCGGTGTCTAGAGAGGGTGTGGTATAAATATAATTGGGACACCACCAATGGTTTCTATAACATATATCCCATGTAATGGAAATATAATAGTGTGCAAGAGTGCATATATAAAGTAAAGTAGAACATTGTAACTAAATTTCAAGTACTTTCTTTAGCCCTTGACTAGTGCATGAACATGTAACTAGCTCATTAATTATGTAATTTCCAATTCATGTTAATAGGTAATTTGAGGTTAATCCATAATTTACATCACCTCATGATAGAATAAATAGTGAAGTTTTAAGGGTGTAATAAGGAAACCATGATTGCTAACTAAATAGAAGGTGGTTCCATGGAAATCTCCAAGCCAACCTAGACCTATGTTGCCACTAACTCAATAGTAATTGAGTCTAGCTAAATGGTTAACAGTTTAATCCAAGGAGCATCCACCAAGGCATTCCCAAATTAATATTTCTAACCAATTCCAAGGAATATATCCAAGATAAAACAAGAGATAAGTAATGGTTGGGCCCAATGATGTAAACAAGGAACCTCAAGTCACGATGGATCCAAGGAGTATAACTTAGGAATCCTATAATAATAATGAAGTGATCCTACGGTGTCATATTGGACATCCAGAGGTAGAAAGGGATCGGGATCCCGAGTAGGTCACACCCAAGGCAACCAGGATCCTTCATTCGAAGTGATGTCCTGGATTACCCATTACATTCTCTCCGGAATACAAAAGTTAACACAAGTCAATCATTCCTATAAGTGTTTAAAATTACATGTTCATAAATAGTCACCTTAAATTTAGTTCACTATAATTAATTTGGTTAAAGTATAAGTATTATATTAACAAATTCGCATGGTTTAAAAATTTCTATTAAAGAGTTGGACAAGTCCATGTAGCATGAAACCTTTTAATTAAAACCATGTAAGTCAAATTCAATTAATAGGTTTCAATCTTATACCTTTATTTAACTTGTCAATGTATGCTATGGATGTGAAACCAAAGATTCATTTACATTTAATAAAGCCATGTCATATACTTATGTATGTTTGACACAATATCATTTTAATGAATTACTTACATTTAGGCACATACCATAGGTGGCTCAAGTAGAACATAAAAGGTACAATCCATTCAAAATTTCATTATTAGAAAGGAAAATAATGTAATGAGGGTTACCATTAGTGTGTTAAATCTCGAACACACGCTAATGGGGGATCAAAACTTTCAAAACAAAAAAAATCGAATTATGGCATATTACCCTACATGGGTTGTGGTGCATTATTTGTATAACTACTGAAAACTAATAAATTTTACTGATAGAGCATAACTATATGGATATAAAAAATATAATCCTGGAATTTAAATTCAATAAATTCCATTGATGAAATTTTTGGGCCCCACACATCAATTCAAAAATCAATAAAATTGAGGGACGAGTTAAAGACCACCCACCTCGTACCAGTATGACTCTCCTCCTCCAGTATTGACCTTCAATTTGGATTTAATTAGATTAGATATTAAAAATTATTATAAGGAATGAAAACTTGATAACTAGTTCAAGATAAATAGAAACAAAGAATGGGTTAAGTAGACTCTAGTACTTTACATTGCTCATACAATGTGAAAAACAGAAGCTCAATTGGATCTCAAATGATTAAGATAATTCAATCCCTAGTCTTTTCCATCAATTATATCCAAAATGAGAGGTAAGAGGGTTTTTTCCACTATAAATTAGAATAGGGAAGGTGTGTTGAATTAATTATATCATTAAGGGAAACTAGTAAAATCACCCAAAAATTATCTTATGTGCAGTTTAGCCACACAGTTTTCCAAACAGTGCACCAGCCCTACGCAGGTACTTGTAGAAAAGGGGATCTCACATGGCTAGGCCACCTGGTTTGAGAAACCATCTTCTAACCGTGTGACATGGATCTTCCCAAAAATTTTGACCAAGCACACGGTTTAGAATAACTTCGTGTCCTCCCCACATAGTTTACTATAACTATTCCATAAGCCAATTTTCTCCAATAAGTTGGGTTTTTAGCACTAAACAAGCCATAGACACTCTTGAGACCTTATTGAACTCATTATGCATCCAATTTATGTACATAAAATTTAAATAGACCAAACATTTTAGGATCCATTCTTGAGTTAAAAACTAGGTTCTGACATAGACCACAAAAATTTATTAATGTTTATCCATTTAGTGTTGCTTATATTAAAAATAAAGAAAAAAACCTTCGTTGTCAATGGGAAGTGGATGAAACACCTTCAAGAAGCCATTATAGATTCCATGATGGAGTAACTCCATGTTTATGAAGGAACCTACCAATGACACCGACCAAGTTTTATCCTTCCTTCCCATATTCTATTTTATTACGGTTGGGACACTAAAATTTCTTGGTGTGGGGGTGTACATTGTTGGATTAGATTGTAATTTTATTCATTTATCTTATTTTTTTTCTTTTTCACATACTACATTGTATTAATACCTCCCCCCTCCTCCTTAAACCCTCACTTTTGTGCTGGAATATTAATTTTGGATGCCCACTTAATCATGGAAATTATTGAAAATGCAAGATTAATTTCCCTATTTCAAGTAGATTTAAAATTTAAAAAAAAATATTTCACTAATGTAATGTGTGTTTATGATGAATTTAAAATTTAGGTGTAAATTTTTCTAGTAAATTGGTTATATTTAAATTATATAAATGAATTTATCTTTTTGAAACCCTTACGGATATTGATACCCTTTGTGTGAATATTTTATAGGGAAATTATGTTACTTAATATCTCCACACTTCTTTTCACCAAACCATGAAGTTTGAGAATTTCTTCCTAAAAAGAAGGTAAATAATTTAGGTTAATTTTTCACTAATTTACAAAATTAAATTTCCATAAGTTCATTCCTTATCTAGTCTATTTTATTATTATACTATATTAACCTATGCATGTGTATATGTTATCCAACAATTGTAAGCCCTCAAAAAAGAAAAAAAAGAAAAGTCAAAAAAAATATTGAGGGGAGTTATTAAATGTAAAACATATGGGGATATATATGTTAATATATTATGGTCTGAATTCAAGGAATTCTTAAGTGATTGGGTCGTGAAATTTTATTTCAAAGGATCTAGTTTAGGTATAGTGAAAATAATCATGTGAGCATAAAATATTTAAAATAACCAATATTTACTAGATAGAAAGTGGAAAGAATAGCATGAAATAGATGTAACTGACACACATAGAGAGTCAGTGACATGGTTGAATTTTGAATTATTTTATCAGATAGGTATCATGCATCTTCTATATTTTCATTCTAATATAATTTATGAGACATCTTCTTCCATTATCATTTATAATAACTCTTTATGTAGATTTTTCTTTGATCAAATTAATTTCATTAATTAAATTTTCTTTTAATGTTAAATCATCAAGGATTTTCAAATATCTCCCTTAATAATTTTTGGAAATGTGAATGTTTATTGGAGTGAAAATAGTTAGGTGTGTAGTTGTGATTGTGTAGCGATTCACTTTTAATTTCCACCCTTATACGATTATGTTTAACTAATTTTGAATTATAAATTACACTGTTTTTATCAAATTTAACATCACCTTTAATTGAATTATATAATTTTTATCACTATTAAAATGGAACTTCTTATTTTTTATTAAAATATTTTATTATAGGAGGAGGTGATTTAGAGAATCCATAATGAAATTGAAGAAGAATGGGACAAATTTCATAGAAGCCCATGAAAACTTGTCCACTTTTTAATTAATTATGACAAAACCGTGAATACAATTGGTATTAAATTTGGTGATATGATCAAAAAATATAGGGCATACAACTCATATCAAGATATCCAATCCCAATTCCCCCAACTGATGGCCCAAAATAAATGATCTATCGAAAGAATAAAATCTCCTCGAAGTCAAAAGCTAGTTTCTATATTTTGACTGTATCTCACAATAAAAATTTTAAATTGGTGAAAATTTTTACATGGTGATATTTAAGAGTTTATCCAAAAACTATTCTCTATTTACAAGTTGAGAAAAGTCTGTTTACCAACCCAAAACTGAGAGACAATTGATATCTTCAAATCTTTATTCCAAAAACCACTTCCCATTTTGGCTATAAAAGGGAACTATGAGAATATTGTTTATAATTTTGACCAAGGAGTGATGTGTTACCATTTTGGAGTTCTAGATGAGTCCTATCACCACATTTTATGTTATGGAGATCCCTATCCTCATAGGGAGATCTAATATTAATATGTAGATGCACCCGAGCTTCCACCTCCTCTAGACAGTGGGCTAAATGGTGGGTATTCATTGAGAAGAAGCTATGCCTCCTATAAATAGAGTTTAAAAACATCTATTAATACTAGTTTAATGTATTTTGGGTCTTAAAACATTTAATATAAAATTATATTACATTGATTCAGAGTTTAATTCTTTTCTTGATTCAATTGAATGGAATGTTCCTTACTTTTAACTAATTGGTTTGAAGCTTTCATTGTGTGACTTGTTTTATTCAAATTTTATAACAAAAGAAACATTTTATTCCCCACTTATTTGAGATCAAATTTTCTTTACATGTTATTATACCATATATAATATTTGGAACTTGGATATATTATTTTTATGTCAAGGGTGGGTTCAATATGTATTGGTATAATGTATTGGAAATTAATCAAGATTTTGATTAATTTCTACAAAATACTAACATAAAACCCAAATTGATATTTAAGAATTATGAACTTTAAATGTGTGTAGTGAAGTCACAGTGAACCATTTTTCATATTTTTCAAATTACATTTTCTTTTCAATTATTAACCTCTTTAATATAATTCATTTTCTTATTCCAAATAAATTCAAAACCAATCCCATATTTTAGTAATATTTATTAAAAATAAAAACATTAACCCTAAAATTACCCTTATGATATGACCTATGGTCTACCATATTATATAAAATCATCTTTAAATCATAAAAAAATTAACATTTCATGACAACACAGTTAAATTTTTTCACCATTTTCGAGCTGTGCTTTGGTTTTTAATTTCTTTTTTTATAAATATTTTGTTTACTTATTTTAATATTTGTTTTCTTCTATTCTTACCTAATTTTTTCGAAAATATAATTTTGTTAGCCGTGTTCTTGATGTGATCTTCATCATATGGAAAACATCCTTTAGAACATGAAACAGAGAGGATCTTGTATCATCTACACAAAGAAGCACCAAATAATCCATTAAAGGTGGACGCACCACACGGTAACATTCTTCTCGATCCTTCTTTATCTTCTGAAACCAATATAAAGAATAAAAAAACATCAATAGTATGGATGATAATAACATTACACTAAATAAATTAACCATTTTTTATCTTGATATCCAACATCACTTGTTTTAAAATGCGCGGTGAAGCACTAAACATTGAACTAAAATTTGGTCTAATTCACTTATTACCAAAATTTCATCTACGTGGTAAAGAAGACCCATGTAAGCACTAAAAACAATATCACACCTTATTTTTTATGTTAAATCCTTCAAATGTTGATGGAGAATAAGTAAAACATAGAGTATTACCATTATATTTAGACGACACTCCAAAATAATGGTTATATTATGTTCATTCCCCAATTCGTTTCTGGGAAGACATGAAACACCTTCTTCCTGAAACATATTCCCATGCCTCTTTATCTATAATAATAAGGAAATAAATTTTTAGAATGAGAAAATAATATGGGGAAAAATTCATGAATACAGAGAATAATTTAAAAGGATTTTTTTCAAGTTACCCACACCAAAAAATTAGTGATCTACTTTTAATACCATAATTTCATAAAGGATTAATTATAAGTTATCATAAAATGATATATGAGGTTGAAGTTGGTATGATAGTTGAAAAAACTCCAATCACTATAACAGATCTCATTGAGAACATGGCATAAAACACTCAACAATTCAGTTCAATGATTAGTTCACCCATTTTAGTTGTCCACAAGGTGTAAAATTCAAAGTTAAGGAAGACGGTGGACATGATGTTTAAAGTGGTATGTAATCTAATCCAATATATTTCCCTTTACAATGGGAAATACCATCCTCCTCATCTAATTAATTGTGGTATTTGTTCAATAGACACCCAATATTATTATGAATTCCCTCAACTAAGAGAAACTTCTGAGTGTTATGAGGAATTATTCCTAGGACACCCCTATAACCAATTCATTGGGAAAGAACCATACTATCTATCCCACTCTATATGGAAAAAAAACTAAACATATAATAAAGGAGGTATTCAAACCAACATCAAAAATCATGGAACTAACTAGGGTTAGGTAGCCATCCTCCCCCACCATCCAAAAATATTTATCCCTCACAAAGTCCTTCCCAACTTAAACCTCAATAACGTGATCCTAGAATAGAATAATTGATGAAAAAAATGGCTAAAAATAATCTCAAATTCTAGAAAACCACACAAAAAACCATACAAGACCAGAAAACACAATTAGTCCAACCCGTCAACTTGGAGGGTTAAATCAAAGTCAAGTTTCTAGTAAAACTCCTTCTCAAACACATTTCAACACTAGGGATAAGGGAAATGTTAGTTCCAAGACTTTTCAAAGTGGAACACAGCTTAAAATCCAAATTACCACTCCTTTGGAGTCATCCCTTCTTAAGGAAATCACCATTCTAATAATAAAAAATGATCCAGACTAGGTAATACCTTGTCTTAAGAGAATACCTTAAAAATGAATGAGAGTTTTATTTGATTAACCACCATGTCAAATAATTCATCTTACATTTCCCTAAATTTCCACCCAACCAAGGAAAGAAAATGAAACTGAACATGATAAATAATCATTAGAAATATTCAAAAGGTGAGATTTAAAATTTACTTAATTGATGTTGTAAATAAAATTCCATGATACACCATGTTTATATTGTCTGTGGGTATACACCGAAGGTGACTTATAGTTGGTTAAAAGTTGAGATTGCGTAGGAATATCTCTATACTAATAGAGACATCAATTCCAACCAAATGAAACATTCCTAGAACATTATCCATTTTGTGACTCGTAGGGGGTACTTTTTTCTAAGGTTATTTTTTATTTGGGTTCTTCTATAAATATAATTCCTTACCCAATTTTATCTCCATTTTAGGTCAAGGAATTGGAGTCTATAAGAATAGTCATTCAACTGGAAAACTAGACCACTTCACACCATGCTAGTGTTATAGAGGATTCTTTTATGAGGGAGAAATTTTTATTTTTCTTATTGATTTTTATGTGTATAAAAAAGAAGATGATAAGATGAATAGAAGTTCCCCAGTTATATTGTGGATACCTTTCATGAAAACATACATAACCATAATTATTGTCCATAATGTTACATTATATATGGAGTTTGGTGGTGACATTTTCCACTTCAATATCTTTGATTCCATGAATCACCCCTTATAAGATCGTTACTCACTTTTAGTTAATTCAATTTATATAAACCCTTTACATAAAGAAATGTTTCTTCTTTTCCAAGTCCCCTTTCTATTTTTTCATCATTGATTGAAATTTAAGGTAATTAATCATGCATTGAATGTTTTTTGTGGACTATAAAAATATAATTCATTTTCAGTAATTGATGATTTATTGAGGACTTAATATCAAATGACCATCGATGATATTTCCCATCCTGAAAAATGTTATTCATCATCTGTGGATTTTACCATTAAGAATTTTTATGAGATCTAGGCCTCTCAATTTCACATTACCTCCCATAAATCCAAAATCCCCATGACATTTATCACAAACCAATTCCTCAAAATTTAAAATGTTCATATCTTGGTAGTGGAAATATTTTTCCTTTAATCATTACTATTTCACTTCCATTAGAGCATGAATTGAGGCTTCTTAAACTTTTGAGGGATTATAAACAAAAATTTGGATGAAAACATTCTTAAATTATAGTTATTATCCCATAAAATTTCAATCATCGTATATTATTAAAAAATGAGGCTAAACTGGTGAGGTAGGAATAATAATAATTGAACCCAGACCTTCCCTGTGTTGTTAAAAAGTAGGTAACAAATTTATTTTCTACTTGAGTTATTTACACCATCTATAACTACCAATGGTTCAATCGATTTTACGTAGTTCCTAAGAATAAATTTTTAATGGTAATAAAAAATGAAAAAATGAGTTAGTTCCAACTGGTGTGTAGAATAGTTTTCATGTATGTCTATATTATCACTGACTAAACCAACAAACTATGAAGTACTATTTACAAAAAAATTCATTGACTAGATGCTAGAGAGGCTAGGAGGAATTCCCACTACTATTTATTTGATGAGTTTCTAGATACGTTAAGGTCTATATCACCTCCGGGGATCAAGAAATGAAAACCTAAACTTTCACCTTTGTAACATTTTCAAATAGGGGGATGGTAATTGATTTGTGTAATGCTCCATGTACTTTCCATTGATGAATGGTTAATATTTGTTTTGGATTACCTAGAGAATTTCATGGAACTATTCATGGATGATTTCACTATTTATGGCTCTTATATTGATGAATATTTGAGTAGTCATGGATCTATCCAATATCATTGTATTGAAAATTACCATGTATTAAATTATTATAAATTCCATTTCAAGTTGTGACGTGGTATAGTACATGGACATTTCATTTCTGGGGATGGTATCAAAGTATATAAATCATAATTATTTGTCATTTCTTCCCTACCATTTCCCAAAAAATGAGGAAGATGTGTATTGTTTCTTTAATTATGCTAGATTTTATCATCATTTCATTCATGACAATAGTAAGATTTAAATTCCCATCTCCTAATTACTCCAAAAAAGAGAATGTGTTTGATGGAAATTATGAGGAATCTTTAAAAAAATTGAAATGGAGTATTACATTACCCCAAGTAATCTAAAAACCTCGGTGGGATTTACCCTTTGAGATCATGTGTGGCCCCTCTAATAGTGAAGTTGGGGTAGTCTTGTCAAAAGGCATTGATTATTATCCACATGGCATGGCCTATGCACCATTTACGTTGGAACCAACCGAAGAAATATCAACTACATCTGAAAAATAATTCCCATACATTTTCCTTTCCTTAAAAAAAATTAAGGTCATACTATTTTGGGTCAAAATTAATTTTCTTCTCTGACCATGAATACCTCTAGTATCTCCCCAAGAAAATGGAATCCAAACCATGTCTCATTTTCCATATTCTCATCGTTTCGGAATTTAATTTGGAAATTATTAATTAAAAACGAGTAGAGAACATGGTGGTTGGCCATATTAGTAGGATCCTTCCAAGAATAAACATCGACTCATCCCTTTGTATTTCCATAAATCGAATGTTTCACGATTAAAACATATATCAAATAAAAGATGAAATCACATGGTATGTAGACATTTTCAATTATTTGATATATCTTTCATACTAACTAAATTAAATAAAAACCATGTGGATTGTCTAAACCATGAATCATGCCGGTACCTTTGGGATGATCGTTACTTTTGGCACCCATGTAGTCAGAAAATCCAAATGTGGTGTGTTCTACATAAATATTTTTAATCCTTATTTATGTTCTATCACACTCTTGAATGTGCGGTATACTTTGGTCCCTAGCAGACTGCTCAAAAGTTCCTTGATTCTGGTATATTTTAGTCAAAATTATTTTCAGAATACAATAATATTTGCAACATTTTCTCTAATTTCAAAAGGAAATGGAATGTCTCCAAAAAAAATGAAATGACACAACAACACATTATCATTCAAGAAATTATTGAGTTCTGGGGCATTGACTTTATGGGTAAATTTCCCAATTAATTCAGAAATTTGAACATTCTTCTAATAGTATAATACAAGTCAAAATGAGTATAGGCACAAGCCACCATGAATGATGTTTCCACGATAGTTTATAGAAATTTTCGGAAACCAAATTGTTTGTAGGTTTAGATTTCCTGGGTTTATCACATGTGACCAGGGTTCCCATTTCGATAACTGAACATTGTAATTACTTTAGCATCATTATAGGGTTTGGCATTGAGTCTCTAATACATATCACCCATAAACCAATTTTCCATCTTAGGTATTGAATAGTATATTAAAAAATCATGAAAAAATGTTCAACCCTACAAAAAATATTGGACTCTTAGAATCGATGATTTGTTATGGGATTAACATACTACCTTCAAAATCCCATTAAAATGTCACATTATTTTCTTTTTTTAGAAAGATTTCTCTCATCCTTTAAAAGATAGAGACCTGGTCTTATTGGGCCATTAAATCGTGTAATTATAATATTTCTAGTGAAGGTTCTCAGCAGAATTTATAGATTTAAGAGCCGGAGGAAATATGTATATATACATACGAGAACTCCCAGATCTATTTTGTGTAGAACCAAGGATACCTATTACCACGTCATCCTTTATTGTCAAATACATATTAGGTATAAGTTCCTCATTTTAGCTGTAAGGATAAGTTACATTTAGTTAAGTTTCCTTCCCACTAGTTTGGCACAAACATTATTACAAATTTTTATCCACTTGGTATTGTTCTTGTTACAAATGAGGAAACAAAAAAACATTCACTGTCAATGAGTAGCTATTGAAGCACTATCAAAAATCAATTTTAGAATCCTCGATGGAGAAACTCCATTCTCAAGAAGAAACCTAACAATGAATCCCACCATGTTTTATCGTTCCTTCCCATATTATCTATTATTATAGTGATTACACTATATAGTCTAGGTGTGAGGGTGGGTATATTCCTGGGTTAGTTATTAATTTTTATCATTTCTCTTCTTTTTCTTGTTTATGCTTGCTCTGTAGTATTTTCAACACCCCCACCCCTGCCCCTTTCTCCAACCCTTCTCCCCCCTCACTTTTTTGATGGAATATTTATTTTTTTATGCCCACTTAATCATGTAAATTTTAGAAAATGAATGATTAATTTCTCTAAGTAATGTGTTTTTAACATTTTAAAAAATCACTGATGGAATGTGTGTTTTTCATGACTTTTACATTGATGTGTGCCTTTTTTATAATAAATTGGTTGTCTATATATAGTATAAATGGTTTTATCTCTATGAAAACTTGGAGAATATTGATACCCTTTTTTTGAGTAGTTTTTGGGAAAATGTGTCACTTAATATCTCCATACATCATTACAACCGACCAAGAAGTGTAACTTTTTATTATATAATATAAGGTAAATATAAATTTTGTTAATTTTTCTCTACTTTAAAAAATAATTGATCTATACATTCATTTCTTATCCGATCTATTCCATTACTATATCATATTGACTTATGTGTGTGTACTTATTATCTGACTATTGTATTCCATAAAACACAAAAATAAAAAAAATTAAAAAAAAGAAATTATTTGATGGGAGTGATTAAATTTAAAAAATATGGGGATATATTGTTTGGTAAATTAATTTTTTAATTATGGTAATGATTATGTTACTGGGTCAGGAAATTTGATTGTAATGGTTGTACAGAAGGTTCGGTGGAAATAATAATGTAAATCGAAAAATTTAAAATAACCTATATTAACTATATATAAAGTGGAAAGAATAACATGACATATTTTCCACACACACATAAGTATAGTTAGTGACATGTTTTACCTTTTAATTATTTTCTCTTATTGGTGTCATGCATCTCATCGAATTTCATTCCTATACAATTTATGATCCATATTTGTCTACGATAACTAAGAATACCTCTTGGTGTGGTTTTTTCTTTGATCACTTTGCTACCATTAATTAAATTTTATTTTAATTTTAAATATTAATGATTTTTTTAATATATCCATGAATCATTTTGGATATGTGAATTATTCAAGGAGTGAAACAGTTTAGGTGTGAGGGTGTGATCGTATAGCAAATCACTACCCATTTCCACCCTTATACCATTGTGTTTAACTAATTTTGAATTGAAAATTACACTTCTTTCAATTTTAACATCAAATTTGGTTAAATTATATTAGTTTTATCACAATTAAAATCAAAAAAATTACTTGTTTAGAATATTTTTTTGTTGGAGGAGGTGATTTGGAAGATCCATAATGAAGTTGAAGTAAAATGGGCCAAAATGCATGGAAGTCCATGAACACATGTCCATTGTTTTTCACATAATGAGAAATCCATGAATACAATCAGTCGTAAATATTGTGATCAAATACATAACATAGTGGGATAAAACTAATCTCAAGTAACCCAATCCCAATTCATCCATCTTATCAAATATCCAAACTGATCTTTATAGAAAATCGAATTTTCATGATTTCAAAAGTTAGGTTTAGTATTTGACTTGTATCTCTCATTCCAAATGTCCAATGGCCAAAAAATTGTACATAATGATAAAAAATATTCAAAAATATTATTTTCTTTTTTCCTAGTCTATATAAGTATATTCACTAACCCAAAACCAAGACACAAATGGTATCTCCGAATTTGGGTGCTGAAAACCACTTCCCGTTTTGGTTGTAAAAGGGCACCATGGGAAAATCATTTGTAAGTTTCATGTAGGAGTAAAGTTCTTCCATTTTTGAGTTATAGATGAGTCCTCTCATCACCTTGGAGGTTCTGTAGATCCCTATACTCTTAGGTAGAGTGGAAATGAATAAATAGATCCACCAGGTCTTCCTCCTCCTCTCAATAGTGGGTTAAACTATTGGTGTTTGTTGTGAGGGAGTTACAAAAATTGTAAAAATAGTTTTTACACTTATATTACTACTAGTTTTATTTAATTTGGGTTTTAAAAAAACTTAATTTATAATTATGTTACTTTGATTCATATTTTAATGCTTTTTTTATTCAACCGAATGGAATGATATTTTATTTTAACCGATCAGTTTGATGTTTTGATTGTGTGACTAGTGTTGTTATAATTAGAAAACACAAAAATCCTTTTATTACCCAAATAGATGAGATTTATATTTTATTTTCTTGTTATTAACCCATTCATAAGATATGTACCTTGGAGATAAAAATTTTATGTCAATGTTTGTTTCAACAAGCATTAATATAAAACCTTGGAAAGTAACTAGGATTTGAATTATTTTCAACTAGAGACATACCAAAAACCTAAATTAATCTCTATGAAATTTGAAATTTCAATTTGTGTAGTAAACTCATAATAAACACCTTTTCTCATATTTTTTTAAAATCCACTTGTTCTTCAAATGAACTCTTTAAATTAAGTCATTTATTTTGAAAACCATTTCCAAATACATCCCAATATTTTAGTAATATTTATTAAAAATATACACATTAAGCCTCCAATTATTGTATAGAGATGAACTATGGTATAAACTATTCTATAAAATAATATTTATATCATATTAAATTTTATATGTCTAGAAAACATGGTAACCTTCCAACATGATCCCAGAAAGAACCATTAAATGTAGTGTATGTGCATGTGATATGATCAGAATAAATAAATGAAATTAATTTAGTTTGGAAGAATAAATAAAATAACCACATTCAATCTTTGGGTTCTAACATGACACCCATGATCAACTATACCTAGTTTTTTCTAGTAATTGAGTGTACCTACAAATATAACATAACTATTCTAATAAATACCAGTCCCATTAGACATATATTAGAAGGTGTAAGAACTAGATCCTTATAAGTATCTAATGGAATCCCAATAGTATTATGCACAAATGATTGAATCCACAGGCGTTGATCCTAGGAATTTCTTTTTTAGCAGGAATTTATTTAATTCCATGGGTAATGACCCTATGTAATATATTAGTATCAATGAGCATACAACATATTCAAAGGGGGTGACCCAAAGTAATCCATATATTCTAAAGGTTAAATCCCAACATCCTAGGAATTATATATATATCCAAAGGCCAAATATAAGAGGATTTCCCAAGGAATTATAACAATATCAGGAAAAATATTTGGATCCAAGGAGCACATCCTAGTAATCCAATAAAATTAGGATCAATGGAATAATAATGTGTAATAATCCCTTGGAATTCCATTTTTAATAAAGGGACAAATCCCTGGTAACAACCTTGGAATATTATATAAATTATTCAGAGAAGTTCATCCCTACCATAATAATTAATCAAAACAATGATAATAAAATAATTCATTCAATGTAAAACCCCTAATGACCTGAAAATAATTAAACAATCATGCATAGGACCTCTCAGTTCCACAAAAGCTATCATAGGCACACATGACAACACACACCCTCTCAAGGGTCAACACCTCACCAGGTACCCTCCTCGGTCCTATAGGACATATCATAATTTGGTATCCACTCTCCATCAACTAGATCTAAATATAAAACTCTATGGACAAAAAATCACTCAGAATGAATAATGTCCCTTTATTTCATTATAATCGTCTTATGGCCTCACAGAAGTAAGGCTTACTATAATTGGTCTCACGATATAACAAAAGGACCATCAATATCTCTAGGTTATCTCATGTAATTTCACCCACTCAACCTATGCACAATATACCCAGGGCTTGCCTATGAATTTTAATATACTAATGGGGGAGGAACACATGTCATGAAGCAACCTGGGTCAACCCCAAACGGGTCACCCAACCCGATCTATGGCATGTCCTGAAGTGAGTTCCTGATCCCCAAAGACTGAAAACTACTGTCAGGTATCAACAAAGTATACAAAGGGAATGATTTCTCCAAATAATAATTAAATAACCTGAATAGTGGAAACAATCCAAATAGACCAATATATAAATGATACCAAACATGACATCTTATAGATAAGGCTGAAAGGTATAAACACAATACATTAAAACCAACATAAAAATACAACTACATGATCCCCATGTGACGTTGTGGGTCACTCTCCGATATAAGGATCAACCATCACCCAAATAGATCAAACTCAAAATGAAACCGGCCCCAAATGATAAAATCAAGATGAAACAATTGGCATGAGTTTTAAGACATAGTAGGCTTTCCCGAATAATCTATTCCCAATGAACATCCTTTAAAAAAAGAATCATCAACTTCAAGTTTGAAATAATATATATATAAATAACATTTTCTACACGTTTTACATGAGAATAAACTATGGTTCGTTGACCTACTTCATTTCAAAACCATGCTTATTCCCAACAGTAAGGCATTTAAATTTCAAGGGGAAAGTGATGATTTCATTATCAGATGGAATAATATATTATAAAACACTTTTACTATAAAAATGTTTTTTATAAACCTTTAAAAGAAAAAAATTCACTTTCCAAGAAAGGAACCATACATGGTTGCACAATAATAATCATACAATGAGGGAAATGGAAATAAACACACAAGTGTATCCAAGAATCTCAATCATCACTACAAGAATCTAAGTGTTGAAAGACATGGGTGAACCTAGGAGATCATGAATAATCCAAAACATACAATACATGAGACTCATCCCCGGAATCATTCCTCACATGATGAAATAAAAAACACTCTAATTGTCCTGATTAACATAAATATTGATAGACTGAGGGGAAAATCCTATAGTAATAATCCCAATATATCCTACTGATATGGGCTACCAGCTAGTGTATAACCAAATTTTTGTAGAAATCATTCTCAGAAAATTCTCTAACTATTCCAGGTTCCCATGTCTCAGGTTTTTAAATCAGGTGAGCCAACTGATGCAAACTGATCATCCAATAACATGCATATATAATAATATTTTAACAACAGTCCTCACCCCGAGCTACCACAAAGACAGATTCACATTCCATAAAAGAATATAACTCAAGGAGTCCATACCACAATCACAATTACCGTAATGGATCAAAAATATTCCATAGTGAGGACATCACATCCATTAAATATGATCAACCCAGGAGAATCATCCAATAGAGGTTTTCACAATAATCACTTTTACCATTTTCACAAAATTTCCAAACCGGCCTTTAATAATATTTCACAAAACCATCACTTTAATGGAAACAAATTGACCTTACAAAATAGGTATAAACACACCATTTTTCACTTCAAAATCATTTACAAACCTCTTTTAAAACATCCAAAACACATTTTCCTACCAAAATCCATTTTTATAAAAATTCCAAACAGTCCACAGCCTATAATCCCAGGTCAAACCCCTTTCAAATACAAACACACTTTTCTTTTAAACATGAAACCCTTTCAAGAAATCCCAAATTAATCATTTCTCAGTTCACATATTTATTAACAAAGCCAAACCATGATTTAAATAACATTAATTACACACAAAAGACAATCGTTCATTTCATCAAATATGTGGTGGGAAATATTTAGAAAACAATTCTATTAATCACATCACAAAAAACAAAACACAAATTTTCACACCTAACAAACATTTCAAAGGCCACAAATTAATATTTACCATATAAGAGTGGTGCAAAAGGCATGAAATCAAGGATTCTTAAATTAAAATGGTTACATGCATTGGAAACCTACCTTGAATCCATGGTAAATCAGGAACAAACACTCAAAATCACCACACGAGGGATCCAAAATCCATGATCTATGAGGAGGAACCCTAAACGCACAAAACCCCAAACATAAATTGTAGGAAAAATCACTACGTCGAAATTACCATGGTTGAAGAGAAACTCAAGAGGAAATAGAAGAATAAAAATGAATAAGGATAAAGGAGAATGTTTTCCTTGTAGATATAGCACAACCCTTAAAGAAATCGACTTGGAATCAACCTAGAAGGAGTTAGGAGGTTTTAGAAAGAAGGGAGAGGCCTCCTAGGGTCAAATAAACCGAGTGGGGGATAAAAAGGTTGTTCTGGGTTAAAATCCTGAAAGGGGAAGTTTAGGGTTTTCTAAAAATTTATGTTTTGGGAAAATCGCACGGTTTGGCTGCATTGTTTAATAAAGCTTTCACCAACTCTGCGGTAGCCACTTTTTAGGAAAAGATCAAATTCATGGTCAACCTTCATGGTATCACCTACAGTTTGAATACCATTTTGTAGGTTCTGCCCAAACCCACAACCTATCGCACATGTACCTGGGTTTCGTCACATGGTTTACCAAATCGTGAGAAACCTGTGTGGTAGTTTTGGGAAGATCATTACACCTACTATATGGTTTTTTGGGTTCATCCGTATGGTTTAACAAACTATGCACCAACCATGTTCAGGACACTTCTATGACAAAAATGTCATGCTTTCTCCAAAAAATCCCAAATGAACTTAGAACCAAACATGGGGTAAAAAGTAGATAAAGAATCATATTAAAATTTAAACACCATAAAACTTGAAACTCGAGTGAAAGACTAAGATCCCATTAAAAAGAAACATAATATAAGAAATGAAAAACTGGGCGTGAAAATTATCCTCACCATTAATGGTTTATGTCCCTGGAAATCCACAAAACTTTCCATATGATTGATCAATGAATAAGGATTCCATAACCACATGATCCCAACTCTTAAACCAAGAACATTTCATCCACTACCAATGAAACTTAGGAATCTTTCCCGAAATAGAACAAAGATCTAAAAAACATCCTAAGAATCAATGGGAATGATCAAGACATCACATCCACAACTATAATGAGAACAAGGCCATTGGGATTCCTCACATTAATCCCAATGCTCACCCAAACCAAAGATCACAGAGAAATCCCAATATCTTAAAGGGAGTGTGGAACATAATCCCCACTATTAGAAAATAACTAGGACCTGATATCTCTTTAAGATAAAAATTAATGAGACCCATGGTGGGTCTCCCCACCATTAAGAACTAACTAACATTGACCAAATGAGAATTCAACACAAGACAACATCAGGCCTTTACTGCAAATGACAACCAAAACCCTTAAATTTAGTCCTACAAAATAGAAGAAGGAATAATGAAAAATAAGAATTTAAACCACCCACTCCTAAATGGGGGGTGGGAAGAACTGAGAAAATACTTATCACACCCTCAGTGGTTTTTAGACCATGTGAAAACTTCACTCTGAGGAATATGGATGGAGCTCTGATGATTGAATCATCTACTACATAGAATTTGAGAATTGATAACCCCAACCCCAAACCCACATCGACCCATTATGTTAAAATAAAAATAATAATTTCTTGAAATTAAAACCACACTTCAATTGGAAATAATATTTCATCAAATGACTCACAACGTTATCTTTCATTTTGAACAAGAGAAGACACCATCGACCTAACTACCACAAAAATATAACCCTTACAATGAAAAACACTTACAATAAGGAAACTTTAAAGGAGTCCCTAAAAAATTGACTTCTAAGAATTTTCTCCATGACACTTCCTAGAAATGCCCTGAAAGAACTGCTTCAAGTGACCGAAGCATCAACAAGAATGTCATGGTTTTGGATTATTAAAGAATGATTGATTCTTGTAACCCAGAATTACTTATTGATAACACTCCAGGATCTCATTTACAAAAAGAGGTTTATAGAAGTTCTTGGGGCCTTTTGATTCCACTACCAGCTCTAAAAACATTCAACCAATTTCCTACCTCCTTACCAGAATTTCCACTACAACTTACCTGGATTGAAGGAGGGAGGAAAACCTCAGGAACTCTCACCATCATGGATTCAACATGAAAATAATTCTTTATCACATTGGAAAAGGATGTCAGAATGAGCTATGAAACATTCAACTAAAATTTTTTAAAATCCCAAACATGAAATTTTGAGACTTCATGGGATCGTCTACAACATAATATGAAAGGTATGGAACTAGCTATAAAAAATTATAGAAATACTCCAACAATGATCCATCACTCTACTAAAAACAACACATTTCCATCCTCTTTCTCACCCATTCTTCATAGAAAAATACTTACGGATGAAAGAGTCCTTGAAAAACTCCCATGTAAGATCTTCATGAGTCTTTCTTTGAGATACCAACATCCATTGCTTCCACGGTGAACCTACAAGAATGAATGTTGAAAACATAGCATTGAACAACTTAGGAAACTCAATAAGGCTAAAGTTCCTTTAGATCTTTCTCATCCATTCTTTCACTTGAATAGGATCTGTTTCAACGTAATGTTTTGGTGGATTTTGTTTCCAAAACTCAAGAACAAAATCCTTTGGTTGATCGAATGGAAATCCTACTAACTGGGAATCTCCGGTAACCACGTATGGATCACCAATCAATTATCTATTGGAGAAACTAAATGAATAAAAGAAATAAAATAACTAAATAAAGGAAAACACAATAATAAAGTTCCTCAAGAAAAAACACCACATATGAATCAAAATTTTAGCATAAGAAAACAAACCATTATTAGCATCACAAAATTCCTTTTGAAAAAAAAAATTTACATAAAGAAAACTCAGTGGGTTGAACACTTTCCATTGGTATTCCTTAGAGTCTCATTCACATGAATGTTTTAGTTCCACCATGGGAACCCATCCAACAAGCCATACTAGGTATCCATCTACATTCCCATATACCACTATGCATGTGAGCACCCATGAAAACACTAAGACTAAAACAAAACATCCTCATTTTATTAAACAAGTCCTTCATCCCAATTCAAAAAACATGAACCTTCCAAAGACTAACTTACCACCAGGTCAAAAACCATTTTTAGATTCTATTTTTTAATCCATCCTTCGTGTTCAAAAACAAAATCCAATGAATTTCCATCCAAAAATTCAATTTGTTTCATTCACAAAAATTTATAGCAGCACATTGAGTCTCATTTCATCCAAATACCATTTGATTTAAAACCCATACCATTTCATTTAAAACAATTACTAAAACAAACATAGACTTTCAAAAAACTATTTTCCATAAATCCCAAGTTATATTTATATAATTCCAATCTCATTAGGTCATTTCAAATTTACCACCAAGATGTTATTTTATAATAATTAAATTTTCTAAGGCCTCCCATATGATTAATTCTAAAAATCATTTTTCCGACATTCCAAAGTCCAACAATTAACATTAAAACAATATTTTTACAATTCAGACACAAGGGTCATCAAAATATTTTTCATAATCAAGGAAGACTCAACTCAACTCACATGGTGGAAACTAGTGTCAATGGGTGACTTGGCTATATGGTTAGAAGTCATATGCCAAACACCCCACTAACATAGAGAGCCTTCTAGGACCATGCTCTCTGGTCCACATGGTTTTATTTGCCTTATGAGCTCACAGAAACCATTATCCCAAATCCCCTATTCATATTCCAATCACTAAACAATCATTAAATTCCAAAGAAACTATCAAAATTGGACTCCCAATGGAAACTTGGGGATATGAATGTGTAAGAGTTCATGATGCTATTTCTAGTCCTACCCCTCAAGTCCTAAAAATCTTAATCTATCCACCTCAACATTCCCACGTAACAAAAAGTTCTATGAGAGGAAACATCCTCTAATGAAATGACCTCCTCAAGTACCATTTTTTCATAAGCCAACCCAGGTTAACCCTAAACTGTTCACCCAAGATGATTTGTGGAATGACCCAAAGGGTGTTCCCGACCACCACGACATGGATACTAGTGGCGGGCATCAACAGAGTATAAAAAGGGAAATATTTTTTCCGGGAAAAAATAAATTAAATTTACAGGGAAAAGAAACCAAATTTCCAAGTACATAAATGATAAAAAATAGATCATCTTTTACATTATGATGAAAGTTACATCAACTGTACATTACGACCAACTGAACAAGATGACTAAATGATATCCATGTGACCTCGGGGGATAACTCTCTGACACAAGAACCAACCGTCACCTAAATCAATCGAACAAAATCTTAAACATTCACAAAGGGATAAAAAAACAAGAAACTATAGGTGGGAGAATTAATACTCAGTAGACTATCTTGAATAATCTATTTCCAATTCACTTCCTATGAAATAAAATAAACATAAACATCATTATTAAAATACAATATACATAATTAAACATTTAAAAAAAATTACTTGAGAACAAACTATGGTCCATTACACTAATTAATTTCAAAACCAAGCTTGTTTCCAATAGTAATAAATTAACATTTAAAGGGGAAAGTGATGCTTTCATTTTTAAATGGAATAATAAAGCATAAAGAAATTTTCCTTTAAAAAAATCATAACTATTTAGAAGGAATCACATCACTTTCTAAGAAAGGAACTACAAATTTTAGTACTATATTAATCATAAAATGATGGAAATGGAAATAAACACATGATTGCAACCAAAAATCTCAATCATCACATTAAGTTATGTTCTAATAGAAATGGGTGAACCTAGTAATCGTGAATAATCCAGAACATACTAATACACGAGACTCCTCCTTGGAAGAATGACTCACACAATGAAATTAAAAACTCACTAACACTACTAGCCACCAAAACTTAGGACAGACTAGGGTGAAAATCTCATAGCAATAATCCCAATATATCCACTTTATATGGGCCACCTACTAGTGCATAACCTAGCTGATGCAGCAATCATACTCCAAAAAATCTATCACTATACCAGATTCCCATGTCTCATATATGTAAATGGGGTGATCCAACTGATTCCAACTAAGCATCCAATCACATGAATATATAATACTAATTTTACAACATAACTCACCCTGAGCCACCACAAAGATCGATTCACATTCCATAAAAGAATAGAAATCAAGGATTCCATACCAGGGATCTACAATTACCATAATGGATCATAAATATTCCACAGTGAGTAAATACCTTCAATTAAATACTAACAATTAATGAGAATAATCCAATGGAGGTTTTCATAAAAAACACTTTTATCATGTCTAATAAATTACCAAACAGGACATTAAGCATATCTCACAAAACCATCACTTTAATTGAACCAAATCTACCTTTAAAATAGGGTCTAAACACAAAATTTTTCACTTCAAATTCATTTAAAACTCTCTTTCACAACATCCACATTACATTCTCAGTCCAAATTTCATTTTTATTAAAATTACAAATGGGCCACTACCCATCATCACATGTCAAACCCTTTTCAAAGACAAACACATATTTCTTTTAAAATAGAAACCACTTGAAATGTAAAGAAAAAAAGATTTAAATGAAATACCTTCTTATAATTATTTCATATAATAACATGGAGTCACAAAACTATGAACAACTAAGTTCTATGTGACAATTAAACCAAAGTTTGTCACTTCTGTCTTGTTAATTTTGAAAAACATTCATCTAAAATTGTGATCTGTAAGTGATTTGGAGTATGATAAGACAAACATAATTTTTGATAAATAGTAACATACCCTTATTAATATTAGCATACCTTTATGAATTGTAATGAATATTAATGAATATAAAATCATCCAAAAAATAAAAACTTCACCCATGAATGTACAAATACAATATAGTCATTGTGGAAGTGAAAAAATGATCATAGTATAAGAATTTGTATTTGTGTCTGTCAAAAATAATATATTTACAATTTTATTTTTAATTTAATAATTTAAAATGGAAATGTATTTTCATAAAATGTAATAATAAATTTTTTCTTTATTGTCTTATATTTATAAGATAATTTTATGGGACCTTGATCAATTTTTCAAACTGTTCTAAAATGAGTTATAATTAAAATGTTGATTTTATTGAATAAATTTAGATTTTATTTTAAAATTAAATTAAAAATATTTTCAAAAATATTTTCAAAAAATGGAATTAACTTTTTAAATCTACACATTAAATAATGGTTTGAGTTAATTTTTCTTATTTTTCTAAAATACATGATTTTTATATGAATAGTAAAAATACAGTTTTGAGTTTTTAGTATGTTTGATGAAATAAATATGATGTAATAATTTATAAAAAACTCTAGAAGTCTTTTGTTTAGTAAAATAAGATATTAGGTGTCCCGGTTGGATAATACCATGGGAAAATACCATGGGAAAGCCCATGGTTTTTCAAAAACCACTGATTAGGCGTCCTTTAAAATTAATTAAAAATTCTCTCTCTTTTACTATGAATACCCACTCTTCCCATAATTTTAATTCATTAAAAATCCCTCCTCCTATAAGATCTAGTAATTTTACCTCCCTATGATCCCTCCCAAGGTGTTCTCAAGACCCCAAGTTCCCAACCATCATGTTCTAGGAGTTACTCTACAAGGTAAGGGAACCTTCCACTCTCCTCTTTTTGGTCAACACTTATATTATGTTATCTCTTTGAATTTCCATTCTCAATTGTTGGGGTTTGATATTATGTATCCCTCTTACTGTCCTTTTTTTGTCCATATGATGACATACCATTTTTCTCTCATCAATTCATTTTATAAAATTTCAAGTGATGTTGTTAGGCTTCCAAATTTTTATAAGGGATCTCTCAACTTTTCTTTTATTTTCAAGTTCATCTCCTTTATTTTTTCTTCCTCAACTCATTTCATCCAAAAGATTTTATGACTCCAGTAAAGTACATTTATTGAAATGTTGTCATGATAAAGGAATATTTCTTCATCATCTCTACTTTCTCTTTCTTTTAAACTAAAAATAAAAAAACCATTTGAGATGTCCTAATTTACCACATTCAAGGATGATGGGTTTTCAATTTCCATTATTGTCTTAAATGGTTGTCAAGAAACCATTTTCGTGGTTAAACCAGAGCATAATATATTTTTTATGTCTCATCTATGGTTCTGGAATTGTTTTTTATAAATGGGTTTGATTTATAGAAAAAAACATGTTCCTTGTGGTCAAACACTACCAATTAACCCAAACTGTTATCATTAAATAATTTATATAATGATTCATCTTCAGGCCAAGTAACCATAACCAAGGAAACAAATAGACCTGAATAATGAAATTGAACCTCATAACCAATAAAAAGGTTATGAATGAACATAAAAATGTTTTACTAAATAATTTTAATATAGAAATGGTTGTGCAATTATTAATTAATGAACCTAATTTGATTATTTAGGTCATTAATATCAAGTAGAGAGCATCATCAGACTTATGGTAAGGGATTCTACTCGAACCACCTTTATTCCGTCAGGTTGCACTATCTTTCTTTTTACCCAAAAGAAGTTGTCATTTTTTATTGACAACTTCTAAATTTTTTTATATTCTCTGAATTCATGTTTTGATATCCATACCTATTTCTCTTTCGGGGATATACATGTTTTTACGTTATTCCCTCTTTAATTCTTCCCTATAAGAAAACATATTTTAAGGGACCATCCCGAATTCTTACCCGATTTCAAGTGCACTGTATATTCTATTTTAATCCACCATTGTATTTATAAAATAAGTCCTTTTATTATAAAAAAACATTCTGTATCACTAATGATTTTTTATAAATGATCGCTCCATTTTTTATTTTAAAGGATCAATATTACTTTTCTTTAAAACTACTCAAAAATGTTTTTATGATAATGTTTCATAAATACATTTCGTAAATTTTGTCACTTTTACATGACATCATTAACATTAATATATTCTTAATTTCCCTTGAAAATGTTAACATATATTTTAGTTCCTTTCTTTCATAGATACTTTTATGATACGTCCATTTATTATGTTTTATGACTTGATTGTGAGACCCACTTCTTTCCATTGGTATCCTTATGTTAATGGGTGGTTGATTATGTATGATTATTTATGTGGAAATAATATTCATAAAAACTTTAATAAGTGCTTTCCCATATATCCCTTCATCTAATTGGGTAATGTTAAGTCTCATGCGATGTTATGTTCCGCAGTCTTGGTGGTTATCCTAGGTTTCTACTACTATGTGAAATGATCTTGGTGGTTATCCTTGACCTATACTAAAGTCATGTTTTATGTTTCTACCACACTTATATGATCCCAGGTTTATGTGATCACATGCTTATATGTTATGATTCCATATGTTGCATGCTTTTGATATCATTATGTCATTCCTCCTAACACATGTTCTTATGCTTTATTCTTATGTTTATTCCCTTTCTGGGATTTTTAGCTCATCCCTTTATTCATGTGTTTCCCCAGGATATCCTATGTAGATATATGAGAACAATGGAAGTTAGGATCTCATTATGGTGATTAAATAAAGAAGTTTTTTTATCCCCATGTTTTATGTTTTATGTACCTAGTTTTCAAACGCACTAGACTTCACGATCCATGTATTATACTCTTATGTATAATTATGCTTAAAATCATGTAGTGTTTTTCGTAAAAGGCTAGGGTCACTATATTGGTCTCAAAGGATGGTCTAGTTATTTTTTGAGATTATGAATAGAGAAACTTAGTGAGAACCTTCATAATGAGACTATGTATAAGAAAACATCCATAAAATTTTGGTAAGTAAAGAGTAAGTGGTTTATCAAGAAAATATGTCCCTTTCTGGATACAAATAGGTAGAGGCATCTCTAGTACATATGAACCCATGAGTGAATACTCCGACAAGAATTTTTGGGCCTAGCCTGGGGTATTTAGGTACACGACAACGGTCCTAGAAACACTCTTGGTAATGACACTCTTGGGGGATATCCCATGGTTATTCATGATCTTGGTACAAACCATTATTAAGGGAAAACCCATAAGAGTATAAGGTAACAAATAGAGCAAGGATAACCTAGATTTAAACTTAGGGAATCACAAGTTAGGATATACATCTCCTTTAAAATTTTATCCCCTTATGTTCAATTTTTTTATGCTCATTGCCTAAATATTAAAGCCCTATAATTTTACGTTCTTTTTCTAAGTTAATGGGGAGAAAAAGAAGAACATGTTCCAACAATCAATATGAAAGGGAATGTGAAGAATTCCCAAATGATATGCCTGATATGAAGGGAATGGGTGCTCAAAACATCATGGTTGTACTTACTGAGGAGGATCAAATTATGAATAACAACTTGAATCATGTGGAACACCCTCCTCCTCCATGGAAAGGGAAAGTTTCCATGAAATACTTCATACGAAAAATGCCTCCCATGTTTAGCGGATATTCTTATCCCCTCCTTGAATAATAATGGATTAACTCTATTGAAAAGATATTCTCCATCCTCTAGTGCTTGGAATAAGTTAAAGTTGTACTTTCGGTCTATTTTTTTGATGTTGAAGTTGATCATTAGTGGAAATTGATCAAGAATTCAAATTCCCAGGAGGAAATTGATTCCATGGATTGGAAGGAATTCAAGAGGATGTTTTTCAATAAATATTTTCCTCAAAACCACTATCTCAAGATGGAAAGAGAGTTCCTTGGACTCAAGAAGAAGGAATATGAGTCCATCTAGTTGTATAAATCAAACTCTACAAGGCTTGCAAGGTATGCCTCTGGCATTGTCCTGAACACCAAATGCAAGGTGGATCACTTCTTTAGTAGGCTAAAACTGAGTCTATGGAATTTGAAAGAGATCCGAGACATTGACAATTATGAGGATATTTTCTGTTGTGTCCTCAAGGAAAAAATGCATTTTTGAGACTCTTAGTGATCTCATGGGCCCGGTTACAAAAATTGGAAAATAGAGAACAACATGGGTGGTTCAAAAAACAAAACCCATGATGGAGAGAATCCTGAATATTCCACTTGTAAAAGTTGTGGGAAGAAGATTCCTGGGAACTATCTAATGGGAACCAAGGATTGAATCAAATGTGGAGTGTTTGGTCATCTGGCTAAAATGTGCCAAAGGGATATGAAAAATCCCACTGACGTGGAAGAAGAAAGGAAGGTTTAGATTAATGCTCAACTAGTGGTGCAATGTTACAACTGCATGGAGCATGGGAATTATATAAACAATTTCACTAATCTAAGGGTTGTGAGAGGAAATCAACAACTTCCAAGGAAACAAGAAAGTTCTTATTCTATCACTACTACTGAGGTGGAGCTGAACAATGATGTGGTGACAAGTACACTATTTATTCATTCAAGAATATAAAATTTAATATTTAATTCTAGTTCTACATATTCATTCATATATTTAAAGTTTAGTAGAACTATTAACAACAACCTAAAAATTTGGAGGAAAAGTTATCTGTGAGAATATAAAATGTGTTAATTATTGTGTCCATGGTTTATAACTCATCCGAAGTTAATGTTTGTGGAATGAACCTCCCAAAAAATCTCTTCATACTTCCTTTAGTAGATTTTGATGTAATCTTGGTCATGGATTGGCTATCTTTATACATGGACAACATCATCTATCGGGAAAGGGAGATCACTCTTCACATCCAGAAGTATCCTTTGATTCGTTACAAGTGTAAAGAGGAAGATGAATCTCTTTTATAAGAATCATCTCAAGTGTGGATATTATTTCCTTATGAGCAAGAATATCTAGCTCAAATGATTGAGACAAAGGATAGAATCATTCTTGAAGACATTCCCACCGTGAGGGATTACACTGATGTATTCCCTGAAGATTTTCCAAGTCTTCCTTCTGATCGAGAGGCTGAGTTATCAATTTATTATTCTTAGATCTCTTCCTATCTCAAATACACCTTATACAATGGCCACCATAGAGCTATAAGAGCTGAGGAAGAAGTTACCAAAGAATCTAGAGAAGGGTTTTATATGCCCCAGTGCTTCCTCGTGGGGTGTTCCAATCCTCTTCTTCAAGATGATGGATGGATCAATGTGCCTTTGCATTGATTATTGTGAACTAAATAAAGTCACGATAAAGAACATGTATCCCCTTCCACATATAGATGACTTATTCAATATGCTTTGTGGGGCCTATTATTTCTATAAGGTGGACCTTTGGTTTGGTTATCACCAATTAATAGTGAGGGATGAAGATATTCAAAAGACTGTCTTTCGAACAAGGTATGGACACTATGAGTTCATAGTGATTCCTATCATACTCACTAATGCTGTAGAAATTTTCATGGATTTAATGAATAGAGTGTTTAGATATTACCTAGACAAATTTTTGGTAGTCTTTAATGATGATATTCTGATATAATCTAAGAGAAATGTGGAACATGAGGAGTATTTTAATACTGTGTCAAAGACATTGTGAAGGGAGAATTTGAATGAAAAGTTCAATAAATGTGAGTTATGGATAAGGGATGTATCATTCTTAGGTCTTGTTATCACCAGAAAAGGGATATCTTTGGACCCTTCTAAGACAAAGGCAATTAAAGAGTGGCCAAGGACAACTTTTGTAGTGGATATCTGCAGATTTCTGGGTCTAACTGGGTATTATCTATGATTTGTGAAGAACGTTTCACAATTTTCAAACCCAATGAGCAAGATGAAATAGAAGGGATTAATGTTTTTCTAGACTCTGAAATGTAGAGACAGTTTCAAGGAGTTGAAAAAGAGTCTTATCATTGTGCCAGTACTCACACTCCCAGAAAGTGGAGAACATTTTGTGGTGTATAGTGATTCTTCTAAGAAGGGATTAGGCTGTGTACTAGTGAAAAATGATAATGTGATAGCCTACCCACCAACGACTCTGAAAATCCATGAGAAAAACAATCCCACACATGATCTGGAGTTGGCGGCTGTGATCATTGCATTTAAAATCTGGCTGCATTATCTCTATGGGGAAATTATTGGAAATATACTGACCACAAGAGTCTCAAATATATATTCACACAAAAAAAGAGCTTAATATGAACCCGAGAATATGGATAGAGATCATCAAGGATTATGACTGCTCAATCCACTACCATCCCAGTAAGGAAAATAAGGTGTCAGATGCTCTATGTAAAAAGGATCATGCATCTATATCAATGATGATAATTGAAAAGGATCTGATCATCTTATATTTTCAGAGTATGGATATGGGAATTATTAAGGGAGGAAAACTGAAAATCCTTTCTCAAATGATTGCTCAACCATCCCCCATAGAGAAAAAAAGGATCCTCAAGGAAAAGATGTGGAACTTATGAAAAGGGTGGAATCTATCATAAGTGAAATATTCTATGAGTTCATCATTGATAAGGAATGAGTCGTAAGATTTGGATCACAATTATGTGTACCATCTGATCCATAGATAAAGAATGATCTTCTTAATGACGCACATAGCTCATCATTCTTTATCCACCCAGGGAACTCAAAGATGTATCGAGATCTCCAAGAGAACTTTTGGTTAGAAAATATGAAAAGGGATATTTCTAAATATACATCAAAGTTCCTGGTATGTCAATAAGTGAAGGCTAAAAGATATAATTCTAAGGGGATGATCCAACCACTACCCGTACAAACATGGAAGTGGGAGGAGAACATCACCATGGACATTGTCATTGAACTTCTGAGGAAATCAAGAGGAAACAATTTTATATGGGTTATTGTGGATCATCTTATGAAGTTATCTCACTTTATCACAATTCGAGAGGAATTCTCATTAGATCAACTTGCATGGACATATATCAAAGAAGAGGTAAGTCTGCATGGATTACCACTATCTATTGTACCTGATCTTGATCCGATATTCTCCTCAAAGTTCTAGAAATGTCTCCATCATTCTCTCAGCACTGAACTTAACTTCAGTAAGGCCTATCAACATCAAGTTGATGTCCAATCTGAGTGAACTATTTAGACATTGGAAGATATGTTGAGATCATTTTATATGGAAATAAAAAGAGGATGGGACCAACATCTTCCACTGGTGGAATTATACTACAACAAAAGTTTCCACTTCAGTATCCCAATGGCACCATACAAATCCCTTAATTGGAAAAGGTGCAGAACACTGGTGTGTTGGGATGAAATTGGTGAGAGTTAGATGATAGGACCTAAAATGGTGGAAGAAATGGTGGAGAAGGTGAAACCATTCTGAAACATATCCAGGAAACCCAAATACGATAGAAGAGTAATGCAGATAATCGTTGATGAGACCTTGAGTTCAAACTGGGAGACATGGTATTTCTACACACATCTCCATGGAAGAAGATCATGAGGTTTAGAAAGAAAGGGAAGTTATGTCCTAGGTACATCATCCCCTTCAAGATCCTAGATCGAGTCGGAGTTATGGCCTATCAACTAGAACTTCCACCTACCATGTCCAAAGTACATGATTCCTTTCATGTATCCCTCTTAAGGAAGTACATACCAGACTCTTCACATGTACTCTCTTCAGAGGTGGTACAATTGGAGGATGAACTTTATTATGAGGAGCAACCTGTAAAGATCATAGATCGTAGAGATAATGTTCTGCGTAACAAGACTAATCACCTAGTCAAGGTACTATGGTGGAACCATAAGATTGAAGAGTCAACCTGGGAACTGGAGTATTAAATGAAGGAAAATTACCCATACCTATATTTGGCCAAGAATGTAAACAGAAATTTTGGGGGAGAAATTTCTTCATGGGGGAAGAATGTAACAACCCAAAGTTTTAAATGGAATCCCTTCTTATAATTAGGTCATATAATTACTTGGAGTCACAACACAATGAACTATTAAGTACTGTGTGACCTTTAAACATAATTTTCTCACTTGTGTGTTTTTAATTTTTGAAAAACTGTTATCTAAAATTGTGATTTGTAATTTATTTGGAGTCTGATAAGACAAATATAATTTTTTATAGATAGTAACATACCCTTATGAATAGTATAATACATTTATGAATAGTAATGAATAGTAATGAATATATAATCAGCCAAAGAAATAGAAACTTCACCCACGAATGTATAATTACAATTTGGACATCATAAAAGTGAAAAAAACGATCATAGTATAATTTTTAGTATTTTGGTACGTCAAAAATATTTTATATACAATTTTATGTTTAATTTAATAATTTAAAATGGAAATATATATTTTCATAAAATTTAATCTTAAATTGTTACTTTATTTTCCTATGATAATAAGGTAATTTTATAAGACCTTGATTAATTTTTCAAGGTGTTATGAATGAGTTATAGTTTTAAAGTTGATTTTATTGAATAAATTATGATTTAATTTAAAAATTAAATTATAAATATTTTAAAAAATATTTACAAAAAATGAAGTTAATTTGGGAATTCTACTCATTGAAAAATGGGTTGGGTGAATTTTCCTGATTTATCTAAAATACTTGAATTTTCCGTGAATAGTAAAAATACAGTTTGGAGTTTTCGGTATGTTTGATGAAATCATAATGATGTAATAATTTATAAAAAATTATGGTATACTTTTTTACAATAAAATAATATATTAGGTGTCCCAAGTGTCTAATACCATGGGAAATACCTTAGGAAAGCCCATGGTTTTTCAAAAACCACTAATGAGGTGTCGTTTAAAATTAATAAAAAATTCTCTCTTTTAATATAAATACCCACTCTTACATTCGTTTTATGTCACTTAAAATACATCCTCCTAGAATCTCAAGTTTTTTTACCTTCCTATTATCCCTCCCAAGGTGTCCTAAATCCACCAAGTACCCAACCATTAAGTTCTTGGAGTCACTTTACAAGGTAAGGGAACCTTTCACCCTCCTCTTTTTATCAACACTTTTTTTATGTTATCTCTTTGAATTTCCATTATCATGTGATGGGGTATGATATTATATATCCTTATTACTATACTTTTTCCCATATGATGATATTCGCTTTTTCTCTCTTCAATTCATTTTATGAAATATTAGGCGACGTCGTTAGGTTACAGAATTTTCTTAAGGGATCTCTCAACTTTTCTTTTATTTTCAAGTTCATCTATTTTATTTTTCTTTTTTCACCTACTTTAATCAAAATGTTGTGATGAATCTAGTCCTTACTTGTACTAGACTTTTTTCATGATAATGGAATATTTATTCATCATCACTCCTTTCCATTTATTTTAAACTAAAAATAAAAACACCATCTGAGATGTGCTAAATTACCACATTCAAGGATGATGGGTTTTAAATTTTCATTACTGTATTCAATTATGGTCATGAAACCATTATCATGGCTGAACCAGACCATAATATATTTGTTATTTCTCATCTACGGTTCTAGAATCCTTTTGTACACAAGGTTTTTATTTGTAAAACAAAACATGTTCCTTATGGTCAAAAACCGCCAATTAACCCAAACAGTTGTCATTAAAATATTTATATAATGATTCATCTTCAGGCCAATTAACCAAATGGAATTTACAATCATGTAATCTCCTAGATTTTTAAAAATAACATATAACTCTAATTCTGGACAACCATCCCCATTTTACATGATTCTTCGAACATGAATATAAGTGAACTGATCATTAGAACCAAGGAAACAAGTGGACTCGAACAATGAAATTGAACCTCGTAACCAATCAAAAGGTTATGAGTGAACTCAAAAAGTTTTTACTAAATAATTTTCATATATATTTGGTTCTGTAATTATTAATTAATTGTCCTAATTTTATTATTCAGGTCATTAATATCAATTAGAGAACACCATCGGACTTAGGGTAAGGGATTCTACCTGAACCAACTTTTTTCCATCGGGTTTCTCTATCATTTTTTACCCAAAAGAAGTTGCCATTTATTTTCATGGACAACATATAAATTGTATTTATATGCTCAAAAATCATTTTTCATGATCTATCCCTTATTCTCTTTCAATAATATACCTGTTTTTAAGTGATTCCCTCCTAAATTCTTCCCGATAAGCAAACCTATTTTAAGGGAGAATCCCTAATTCTTACCGGATTTCCAGTTCACTCTATCTTATATTTTTAGCCACCATAGTATTTATAAAATCAGTACTTTTCTTGTGAAAACATTCCTAGTTTACATATTTTTTTTATAAATGAGTTTTCCCTTTTCTATTTTGAAGTATCAATAGTATTTTCCTTCAAAACTGCTCAAAAATGTTTTAATGCTAATGTTTCATAAATACATTTCCTACATGTTGTCACTTTTAAATGACATCACTCACCTTGATACCTTCATACATTCCCTTATGAGTTTACATGTATATTTTATTTCCTTTCTTTCATGGATACTTTTATGATATGCCCATTTATTATGTTTTATGACATTATTGTGATACCCACTTCTTTCCATGGGTACCCTTATATTTATGTCTGGTTGATTTGGTATGATTATTTATGTAGAAATAATATTCATGAAAATGTTGAAATTGGTGTTCCCAGAAAGCACTCCAATGCATTGCGTAAAGTTAAGTCTCATGAAATGTTATGTGCAATGGTCTTGGCGGTTAGCCTTGGCTTGTGCTACTATGTGAAACCATCTTGGCGGTTAGCCATGACTTATACTAAAGTCATATTTTATGTTTTAACCACATTTATGTGATTTCATGTTTATATGATCCCATGTTTATATGTTATGATTCCATATGTTCCATGTTTTTTATATCATTATGTCATGCCTCCTAACTCATGTGCTTAATATTTATTCTTATGTTTATTCTCTTACTAGGAATTTTAGCTCATCTATTTGTTCATGTGTTTCCCTAGGATATCTTATGAAGATGTATGATCACAATGGAAGTTAGGAGGTCATTATGGCTATTAAATAAGGGATTTTTTATCCCCATGTTTTATGTTTTATATACCTAGTTTTCAAATACACTAGACTTTATGATCCTTGTCATGTACTCTGATGTATATTTATACCTAAAATCATGCAGTGTTTTATGTAAAAGGCTAGGGTTTCTATATGAAAAGATTTCGAGAACCCCAAAAGTCATCATTTTGAAAGCCACATATTTATTAACAAATACAAACCACACTTTACATACCATGAATTACATATAAAATCCAACTGTGCATTTCATCGAATATGTGGTGAGAAATATTTAGCATAAAAATTATATTTATCACATAACAAGGCATAAAACACAACATTGAACACACAATAAACATTTAAAAGGCCAAAAATAAATATTTATCACAAAATATTGTTGTTAAATACATGAAATCTGGGATTCTTAAATTAAAAGGGGAAAGTGCATGGGAATCCTAACTCGAATCCATGACGTGTCAACAACGAAAGCCCATAATCACACCATGTGGGTTCCAAAAGCTAAGATATATGAATATGAACCATAAAATCAACCCCCCCCCAATATGAATCAAGGAAAATACAAAACCTACGTCGATATGACCATGGGAGAAGATATGAATCAAGAATAAGTTGAATAAGAACAAGGATGGAGGTGAAAGAAACTGTTTACCTGGGAGATCTAGCGTAGCCCATGAAAAAATCCACTTAGAATCAACCAATAAATAGGTGGGATTCATGATGAATAGGGGATATACCTCCTAGGGTTGAACAAAGTGGGTGTTGGAGGAATAGTGTGTTTTGGGTTAAAATCCTGAAAGGGGTGGTTTAGGATTATCTAAAATTTTATGATATGGGAAAATATTATGGTTTGGCCACATGGTTTACCAAACTGTTCACCAAATATGCGGTAGACACTACCCATGAAATGATCGACTTCATGTCCAACCAATATGGTTTCACCTACCATATGCAAACCATGTAGTAGGTTCTGCCCAAACACACCACCTGCCATACAGGAACCTTTGGTCAGCCACATGTTTTACCAAACCATGTATTTCCTATGTGGTAGGTTCTATCTGAGGTCAAATTATATTGTACGGTTAACTGGGTTCGACTGAATGGTTTACCAAACCACACACCAACCATTCACAAGCCACTTCCAAGCCAAAAAATCATTGTTTTCTCCAAAAACACACAAATGAACTGAGAACCAACCATGGGGAAAAATATCGACAAAGAAACAATTCAAAATTTAAACCCCATTACATCGGAAATCATTAGAAATACGAAGATTCCCAATGAATCTGGACATAATATAGTAAACAAAAAATCATGTGTGACAACAAGCACCCAACAATCATCTCAACTATTTGAATAGTTTTAAGGAATATAACAGTTCTACTAAGGCCTACTAGGGCTAACTGTTATTAGTCTAACACTCTCCTCTACTTACAGGTATATAAGGGAACCTATCACTAGTTCTTCTATGTCTCTTTCATTCATTCCATTTAAATTAGGCCCCTTGGGGTATGTACATATTAGGGTATAAATTTATGACCAATCCCTCAGCCATCAGTTATGGAATCATCAAACCAGTGTTCAAGGGTCAATTGTAGCCCTAGGCACTTTGTTCATTTCATTAATAATAATTTCATTTTAATAAAAAACATTTAAATAAACTGGGTCGATCACCATATTTTATAAATTTCACATCAGTTGAATGTATCAAATTTATAAACATATGAGAAACTTAAAAGGAATACCACATCATTAATAGAGTTATCCCCCTATAAAAATCTTATAAACTCTTTCCCAAAACTCTCCCTAATTTCATATCATCTCTTGAGCTCCAATATCAAGACATCACATTGAATATTTAATTAAAAAAGTATAATTAATTATTCATTTTAATTATAATAATTTATAATTTTATTTTATTTTAAATCAATCAGAATAACTTCCCAAAACTCATTGGTCGACCTCTTCATTACAAAACAATTCCCAACCTCCCATAGAATATTCATAGTGTCCTCCAAACACCATAATATGAAAAATATAAAACAATAAGAACCCATAAAATTCCTAATTTAATTTAATTTAAATATAAACCCTAAATAAATTAATACAGTGATTCACCTACAATGAAACAGGATTGAATGACATGAGATCATCCTAATGGGACATCATCTAGTTGCAACGAAAAAAATTCCCAACCTAACATATTATTTACATAATTCTATAGTGAGAATCATCTCCAAACCCTAACCAATTAGAACCAAAATCAACAGTGAACATATAATTATAACAAGTAATAGAAATGAAGAAATATTAAAAAACATCGGTGTGAAGAATCATCCCCAAAACCACCTGGATCAAAAGGTAGAGAAATAGAGGTAAGTGAAGAGAAAAATATGAATCCTCATTATTTTTTTAGGGATCAAAGGAAAGATAATATTAAGTGATTTCTAAATAAAACCCCATATAAATTACCAAAATCCCCTTTCTGAGCAATGATACACCACAGCGTGGTTCACAGAGACTATAGTGTGGTTCCCCTTTATCAGGTCCAGTAACTACAATGACTATATGAGAACTTTGATGGATTTCACCCTATTCATTTCATATAGGGTCTCCCCCCCTTATATAACAACAAGCTCTATAATGTGGATATTTCTCTTGTTTGGAAAAATACCCTTTGCAATACCCTATGGAGTGACATGGGGATGTTTTACCTCATCATTCCACATAGAGGTCTCCTCCCTCATACCACATCATGCACCACAATATGGATCTATCAAGGGTCTAACAAATTTCCCAAAAATAATTGGTTACGATATGTTTTTTTGGAGTTTCCCATTGGGGAAACCCTAAAGGCAGCGTACTATCCACAACACCTGTAAATTCCCACCAAGACACACTGAGGAAAGGGAAATGTTGTGTTGATCCTATCTAGGTCCTTTTTATGGTGTTTTCTTCTTATATATAGTGTTATGGGATCCCAAGAGTTAGGTTTGAACATCTAGTCTCCTAGTACTACTTCATGGCCTTCCACAACCATGTTCAACCATGTTGCGGCCCTCGTGGATTCATCATGGTGGATACCTATAGTATAAATTTCATCTATAAGGATACCTTTTCATTTTTGTTCATCCATGAACCTAAACAATCATCAAGGCCTCATTACCTTAAAAAACATCTTTTAGATTTGTTCAAACACTCAAGATTCCAATTTGAATCCTGATTCTCAAAACAAACCCCTCACTAACATTAAAAAAATTAAATTTTCTGTGAAATTCATTTCGTGAAAAGTGGAGGGTTGTTAAATAATCACCACCATAACTCTTCTCAACCTTGAGAAGCCCCAAAAATCCTTAAACATCACTCTTGAACTACCTAGGTAATAAATTCATATCCATCTCATCATGTTCTAATATGGAATAACAATAAATATTCAATTATAAAACTCCAACATGAGGTGTACTATTCAATAAAAGTTGATTCACTGCTCATCATAATCACTAAAATATTGATATTGAATTTACATATTCTTATTTGACCTAAGACATCATGGAGGATTCAACCAATTCATCCTTGAGATTATAGTTCTACCTATCATAATCCTAAGCTCATAAGGCCCAATTTAGAGAAATGGTGATCCCCATCATTGTAATATGCTATTAAATATTAATTTATAGTCATACTAAGACCCATTTAGTGGGATTTTCATCTCACTTCACTCAAATATATAAAAAAATACTAATTAAACCTCTACTGGCTGATCCTTCTCAAATATTATAGGCCTCACTCCTTGATGTGTTGTCACACCAGAGAAAAATCATGCCTAAATCATTGAAGGAATATGAGACCATAACAACACCCACATCAATGTCTGAACCCAAATTTTTTTGTAATTCCATTGTAGGATCCCCAAAAACCCAAATCATTTTCCATCCTTTTACCCGGATCATCAATGCTTTTCAGATATTACTCACCCTTAAATGACATATAAAACTACCTCAAGCCTAGTTTCAATATTTAGACTCCAATTAATACCTCATCTCAATCCCAAATCATGTATTTACTATGAAACTATATAAAATTTTATTTACCTACACACCGGTATTATGATGATAATCATTCATCCATTAACTACTCCCATCATGCATCTACAACCTTATACACATTAAGGTCAGGCCTCTATATCCCACACTCCATCTATCACCACACACATTTGATGGATATGGTATTCCTTCTCATACCCAAGTTCTAACATGAAATATAAAATTAAAACCATTGTTGGCTCACTTGGAACATCATCAACAACATTCATCACAATTCATCCATAATTAGGGTAGCACCCTCCATAACCAAGTGATCACTCCCCACTATATGACTTCCCTTATACTACTCAATGAAATAAATTACTAATATATTTCCAACATCATTCCATCCTAATAATTTGTGTCAAGGTGAAACATTGAGTTGACAATACCATGTTTCCCTGATCCATCTCTGATGTCACCTCTCAAAGGAGGGATATCTTTAATTATCACCAATTCTCTAGGAAACCAATATTGCAATAATTTCAATAGAACAACCAGTTTTCATCCCTTATAAACCACTCACCAATCCATAAACTAATAGAATTATTCATAACCTACGTGTAATATATTAGTTTCATAAAAAATAAACGGGTTTACTCTCCATTATAACCCAATCATACAATCTGAATCATGAACCTGGGATTCCCACACTTTCAAATAATGGATCAATTGTCTAACCTTCTGAACATTTACCTCATTTATTTCATCCTCATTTAATTAGAATCATCCCCATAAATCTTCTTTAAAATTATGAATTTCATCCATGCCATCATCTACTGCATGATCACCTTCAAATCTTCATATTCACTAACTTTAAGTGGAAGCCCACACTCTTATCATGCTCTTGAAAGTGAATCCAAAATCAATAGATCCTTGAGTTCAAATTATCAATACCTCTAAAAATATACCTCAATAAAAAAATACACCAAGGTATTTACATCATGAATCCTATGGCATCACCATTAATATAAAACACATCTAGAAGTAGCTCCCATACACCAATCACGTAACCTAAAGCATCTACCAAAATTTCCATCTTTAACGAATTTACATTTATATTTTAACCCCTCTATAATTTTACACTATTAAATATCACTCGGATCACCAATATCCTAAAAATTATTGAAAATGGTCACTAGGCTCTCCCACCTTGACAATATATCCTATTTCATGTAAATCATTGATCATGGGGCATCATCTGTGTACACATCTCAAATATCACCAAGTAAATCGCATGGAAAAACTCATTTTATGGTTCTCATATATATATATATATGCATCATGAATCAAATTCCAAGTAATTAGTTTAGTAGGGAACTAATCCTCATTAAGGATTTATGTAATAGACTGCCCCATGGAGGACCATGATTTCATCTCTATACAAACTCACACACACAGATATATATAACAAAATTGTTCCATGATGATCATGGTCAAGTAAAAAATGGTCATATGGTTTGTTTTAGTAGACTTACCCCAAGAATCTATATAGTAAAACACCATATATATTGTTTTTTACACTTTAAAAAAGAAAACTCATTTCTCTATAAACTAGTACCAAAATCACCCACACAGGGTCCATAACTAAGTCATTTTACACTTATACTAACCTACTAAGGGTTACTATGTATTTGTAATAAAGATGGACTACATAATCATTTTCAAGGAGAAACTCACCATAATATCTACATGGAATATAATAAGATAATAATATATTGTGGTTAATCAGAGTTTAATACCTCCAAACAACTATAAAGTAAAACATTATATAATTTATTTTTAACACTTTAAATAGATTAACACTATATCCTTAGAGAGATCAGTCACACATAGAATTTATAGATCAAGTGTGTCCTATGTTCCAACACTACTACAAAATTAGGCTATATCCACAGTTTTAAATTGTGGATATAGTCCCAAAAACTGTGGCTATAGGTTATAACCAATGTTCGCAAAATCATGGCTGGTGTTGGCATTGCTATAGGGTAAAACTTATATCCACAGTTCCTAACTATGGATATAGCCCTTGAGCCACGGTTTAAACCGTGGCTATAGCCGTATAGCCATTGTTCCAACCATGGATGAAGGGCTAAATCCACGTTTTTCATCCTGTGTCATAGGCTAAAATCACTCATCTCCTAGAGCCATAGTTGCAATCATGGATATAGAAATATAGTCATGGTTATGAACCGTGGATGTAGACCTAGAGCTACAGTTTTAAACCATGGCTATAGGCCTACACATTTTGAAAAAAAACCACCATCGTTCATCCGGTGTTGGCGCCTTGCATCCTCTCCACCACCCCTACAAATCCCCCCCCACTCTCCCCCTTGCACCCCACCTGCACCTTAAATCCCCTCATGAACCCCTCCCTCTGCAGCCCCCTTCCCACCTTGGACAGACCCCACTCACCCCCTTGGAAAGACCCCCCCCAGGACAACCCCACCCGGACAACAACCCCCTCTACTAGAGACCCCTTGCACACCCTGCTGCACACCCCCCATGACATACCCCCCTGTAGACCCCTCCCTATTTGACACTCGACAACCCCACCCTATATAAACCCCCTCCCCGAGATAACTCCCTCCCCCCTGGACATCCCCCCTACAAAGCCCCCCTCCTGGACAAACCCTGGACACACCCCTCCCAGATAGATCCTATACACCCCCAGACCCTGGAACCCCCCCCCCCAGAACCAGGAACCCCCCCCCCCCAAAAAAAACCCTGGACACCCCCCGAACAGACCCTGGACACCCCCGGAAAGACCCTAGACACCCCCTATATAGAACCAGGACACCCCTCATACAGACCCTGGACACCCCCCAGAAAGACCCTGGACACCCCCCCAAACCCTGGACTGATCCCCCTGGATAGCCCAGAACTCCACTCCCCTGCACAGTCACCCCCACCATCTTGAAAAAACCCTAGAACCCCCCCAGAACCTGGACACCCCCCTAGACCCCCCCCCCCAGTCTTGCCCCCACCCCCTCTAGTTTACCCTCCCCCTCCCCCTGAAAGTCCCCACCTTCACCCCCTACCAGACCCCACTTGCACCCCCCTAATAGTCCCCTCCCCCTGCTGGTTTCCCCCTTCCCCCTGCCAGTCCCCTCCAAATTAAATTATACATGAAATCTAGTTACATAATAAGAATTAAAAAAATACAAATATAAAAAACACATAACTTCACTTACATGAGTCTACCTATAAGAAAAACTATCAAAGAAGTCTGGAACTAGCTCAAAAGTACCAACAACACAAGTTAGAACATAACAATGTTCATCCCCTAAAATTATGGTAAAACAAAACTTCTTAGAATATTCACAAAGAATATTACTCAATAAACACGAATAGTGAAGCCCCCCTACTGGACCCCCCTAGACAGAAGCCCGCCCGCCCCACTACTAGACCCCCCCTAGATAGCAGACCCCCCTACTGGACCCCCCTGGACAGCATCCCTCCCCTCCGAGTGGGGTCATAGTTTTCTTGTGGAGGACTTAGGAGGTGATGTTGTGAATTTTGTGTTCCTATTTGGAATTATAGGACATTTGAAGATGGGTTTCAACTGGGGGCGTTTCTATTTAGATTTTTCTACATGGTGTAGTACAGGATACACTTACATGGTGCATGGTGTTGGTTGGTTTATGATTTCTACTATGGTTGGTAACATGTTTTGGGTGCATAGGGGTTGGCTTTCTGGTGTTTCTTCTTTGTTTTAGATTACTATTGTAGGATTTTGGGTCTATCGATTGTCTAGTGTGGTGGATATAGTTTGGGGTGGGTCTTCAGGTGGTGGTTTGGAATAAGTTCAGTTGGCTTGTGCTCGGTTTCCACATCTTATGTATTCTGGTTGTTGATGGTGTAGGTATTTCTACGGTGGATATTCTAAAATTCCCTTGAGATGCAGGATGCTGCAGGTTGGGAGGCATGTTTCTGGTAGATGGGTTATTCTCTTTCTAGGGTTGGTGCATGTTGACTACATGGTGGGTCTAGAGGTGTCTGATTCGGGGTGGGTATTATCTCACATTTGGATCAAAGACTGCTTGGGGATTCTTTAGTTTGTATGATGGTTTAAGCATGGTTGATGCGGGGCACTTCGGATGGATTGTACTAGTTGACTGTTGGTTTTATAGAATTTCTTATAGTGGGGTGGTCCATTTGATGCAAGGTGTTAAAATGGTGATGGATGGGGCCAAATGGTGGTTTGGGGATGATTTGGTTTCTAGATAATCTTTTGGGTGTTGTGTCTACTATAGGTGCTTATTGTGGTTGGATCTGGTGTGGTTTAGGGTTCTTGTGCAAGTAGGTGTTGGTGTAGTGGCCATTATTTGGCAGGGTTTTCTAGAGGGCATTCACTCTAGGCTTTGTTTGGATAGGGATCCTGGTCTAGTTGGTTGGTGTTGGTTGCGGGGTTGGGGGTTCAGTGGTTCAATTTATTTGGATAAAGCTAGACTTTTGGATGGGTGATGGATTTTGGCAACTTGTGTGTGGGTGGGTTGGTGGGTGTGTCTGTGTGGGTGGTTGTGAGTGATTTCATGAATGTGTGTGTGTTGTTGGTTTCTATCATTTGGGACTACCTCTTTTTGGGATTTAATATTTCTCCTTTAGCCGCCTTGTTTCCTTGGTTATACTTCCCCTAGGAGTGCTTTTTGGTTTTGTGCATGGGAGCTTCTGTGATTCCTTCTTCTGGTTTTTAAGTGGTGCATATGATGGGATATTATGCTATTTGGTGGGTTTCTAGTGTGTTATTGATATGACACAATATATATACGGGGTATTCATCAGATGAAATGTGGAAACACAAGTGATGGAAGTTGTAAAAATATAAATTAAAAGAAGTGAAAAGGAAATAAAAGGGGAAGGTGGGGGCTTGTTATGGGCTAGAATGCTGGTGGAAGCGGGCTGAAATGAAGGTAGAAGGGGGCTGGTGTGGGATGGATGTGGCTAGAATAGGGCCAAATAACGGTGTTACTGTGGTGTTACTGTGGTGTAACTGTGATGTGACTGCGGCGTGACCGCGACGTGACCACGTCGTGACCATGGCATGAGCACGACGTGTTGGCCCAGTCCAGCGACATCTGCATGGCAGCATCTTCCGGCCAGGAGTGAAGGGAGAAAGAGGAGGCAGGGGAACAATTCGGTTGTCTCCCCACAGGTAGAAATTGTGATTAGTCAGTCTCAACATTGATTACAAGACTCATGGAATACTACCACTGTGAACCTCCACGGGGTGTCGTCCTATAGCAGGGCCAAATCATGACATTACCACAGTGTGAACGCGGCATGACCGTAGTGTGACCACAGCGTGACCGCAGCGTGACCGCGGCATAACCGCAATATGACCGCGGTGTGTTGGCCTAGTCCAGCAACTTCCGCGGGGCAGAATCTTCCGGCTAGGATTGAAAGGAGCGGGAGGAGGCGGGACAACATTCTGGTCATCATCCCGCCGGCAGAAATTGTGATTAGTCAGTCTCAACATTGATCACAAGACTCATAGAATACTATCACTGCGAACCACTGCGGGGTGTCGTACTAGAGTAGGGACAAATCACAGCATTACCGTGGAATGACTGCAATGTGACCACGGCGTGACCACGGCGTGACCGTGACATGTTGGCCCGGTCCAGTGTCATCCGCGGGGCAGCATCTTCCGGCTAGAAGCGAAGGGAGTTGGAGGAGGCGGGCAAGCATTCCGATCATCTCCCCGCCTAAAGAAATTTTGATTAGTCAGTCTCAAAATTGATCACAAGACTAATGGAATACTATCACTGTGAACTGCCCCGGGGTGTCATTCTGGAGTAGAGCCAAATGACGGCATTACCGCGGCATGACCGCGGCGTGTTGTCCCGGTCCAGTGACATCTGTGGGGTAGCATCTTCCGGCTAGGAGCGAAGGGAGTAGGAGGAGGTGGGAAACATTCTGGTCATTACCCCTCTGCTGGGTGTCGTCCTGGAGTAGGGCCAAATCACGACATTACCGTGGCGTGATCACAGCGTGACCACGGTGTGACTGCGCCGTGACAGCGGCGTGACCGCGGCGTGACCGCGGCATGACTGCGGCATGATCGCAGCATGTTGGTCCGGTCCAGCGACATCCACGGGGTAGCATCTTCCGACTAGGAGCGAATGGAGCGGGATGAGGCGAGGCAACTTTCCGACTGTCGCCTCACCGGAAGATGATAGAATAGATCAAATATATAATATGCTATAACAAGGGATCACCGGAGAAGGTTGTAGCGAGCGACACAATGAAGCAACGTCTAAAGGGAAAAAATGACAGAAAATAATCATAAACCCTGCACAAACCATATACAAATTCATTCTATTTTCCTAAACATGGAAATTTTATTAATTATATTCAAAGCGTGAAAAGGAATGTGTCATGGTCAAGGCATATACCTACTCAGGAAATGTCATTTGAGTTAAACGAGTATGATAAGCCAATTTATATTATTCAAAGGAAACAAAAACTAACTAGCCACAAAACAATCACCAACAAGAGGCATATGAAATACTCAAACTGAATCTAAACATGATACAAATAACTATCGCTACTCTTTGGTTTAGAAGACATCGCACCTTTATTGGAGGGGTTTTATTATAAAGTCATGTCATTGCTTTATCACACAATTTATTTAATTATATTTAACATTTATTCTAAAACTCATTCATCACAAATCAAATGCAATAACTTAAGCAACTAGATCAACATAACTATCATTGTGAGTTTTTGTAGACAGCACACCTCCGTTGGAGGGGTTTTAGTATAACACCATGACTTTATCAAATGAAACAGTTATATTAAAGAACACTTATTCAAGATATGCAATTCAATATAATTAAGCGGAATTAAAAAAGAAGCTAAATTCAATTTAAATCAATCTTGAATTAAAGAGGCTAGAAGAAGGATCCTACCTCAAGGTGGAACCAAACCATCCACTTCGACTTTTGGATCTTTCTAACTAAAATTTGTTGCTCCCCCATTGGGTATACGGACCTTCACACATTAAAAGTATTTTACATAAACATTCAAATTAAATGGGAAACTTCTAACATACAATTTAAAGAGGAAGGTGGAAAACATTGAAGAAATTGAAAATAATGTAGAAACATGAACATGGATGTTTGTTTATGCTTCCAACAACAGTATGATTCAATATTCAATAGGTGCATAAGGTGTTGTCCAGCTTTTCTCATGCCCATAAAACACAATAGAAATGTTATTAAATAGTAAAATAACTAAAGGAAATAAAATAAAATAAAAGGGAAAAGAAATTTTAGGTTTCAAACTCTGAACAAGGGATGTAGTTAACCTGTCCACAGCTGGACACTTCCAGTAGGTCAACCCCAGTCCATTTGCGGGTGTGGTCATCAGATTAGGAACCACCTCATCTTGTTTCTATTGAGTGTTGATTGTAGTTCCCCTTGAACTTCCACATGAGTGAAGTCAATACGATGTACATTAAAACCTCTCAGTAGCTCTTCCTGGTATACACCCCCTTAGGATCAACTGGACTACTTAAGTGATAGTTCTTATACAATAATCAACCTTAACCCAAATGTTTAATGAGTTATAACACAGAAGCAGAGTCATGTATATATAATTTCCTAAAAAAATGTTAAATCCATGATTTATTGGTATAATACCATCCAAATAAGAATAATGAATGAAATTTTTAATTGAGAACCACAAACAAATAGTAAAAATGAAATATGGCATATCAATGTTTTTAATACAGATATTAGTATTTACATATTTATCTAGAATTTCAATATGGACAGAGACAGGAATGAATAATGAGAAAATAAACCTCTCAACATTATAGTTGTTTTATGGTAATAAGAAATAAATGAACATGGCAAAATGTTACCTTCGAGTAGTAGGGCGCATTAAGAGTACATTGCCTTAAGAGTACATTGTCAAATAGATTAGTCTTATGGATGGTAAAATGGATTTCGTTGACCTGTCACCTGCTCTGCAAACCTCCCCCCTGTCCCATACCCCCTTCTCCCTACCCCCTGCCCCTGCCCCCTACCCCCTGCCCCCTACCCCCTGCCCCCCTCCACCCTTCCCCCTTGCCCCTACCCCCCTGCCCCCTGCCCCCTACCCCCTTCCCCCCTCCACCCTGCCCCCATGCACCCCTCCACCCTCCCCCTGGCACCCTTCCCCTGCCCCCTGCCCCCTGACCCCTTCCCCCTGCCCCCTCCCCCCTTCCCCCTCCCCCTGCACCCCTCCACCCTGCCCCCTGCCCCCTTCCCCCCTCCACCAAGCCCCCTAGCCTGCACAGCCCCCCATGAACCCCCCTGCACCCCCTGCCCCATGCCCCACTCTACCGTCCCCCTGCCCCCTGCCCCTACCCCCTACCCCCTTCCCCCCTCCACCCTGTCCCACGGCCCCCTGCCCCCCCACCCCACCTAGCCCCCCCCCCTCCACCCAGCCCCCTAGCCTGCACAACCCCCCTACACCCCCTGCCCCCTCCATCCATTCCCAGTTGCAAAATAATGTTTTTGTATTATGTACAAGTGTTTTATGAACCTAATTTTCCTATTATACTCAAAATTTAGATCCTTGAATGTATTAATATGTTATTTATCTTTAAAATTCGATAATAAACATGTACAAATAGGTTTGTTTTATATATAATGACATCCCAATGTCCCTTTACATGGTTTTACATGAATATGATCACAAATACCACTATAAGCACAATATAATATTGAGTACATATCATTGTATACATTAAAATTACAACACCTAAGGAATATATAACTTTCTCCATGTATTGGTACTCTTCTATTATGAGTTCTTATGCCTTGGCCAAGTTGAAGTGGCATGCAAGACGGGTAGTCACTATTTCTCATATATTCATGCCCAACCTTTTGATGATCTTATTGATATGCTCCTTCTAGGTTATTACTAAATCTACATTATTATTATCTAATTCTATACTTATCCACAATATCTTCTTGAATTTCTTGGGTTTTTTCATCTCAAAACCTCCAAAAAATTATCCATATATTTCTAAATCATTCAATCATCTAGTCCAAGTAGAAACATATAATTGAAATAAAATATGAAATCTATGTTGGTACCATTATCCCATTTATTTCAGTAGAAGTAATTATCTTTATTGCAACTGTCAAAGCCTTCATCAGTGATAAATGATTCAAATTTTTTATTCTACTATCACATTAATTTCTTTATTCTTTACAAGATTTTATAAAATATAGAAACCAAGTCATGGATCCCAATTGTTGGTACTCATATTGGTTGTTTCATGTTGATTTATTCCTTTAACTCACCATGAAGCAAAGTTGTCTTGATGTCCACCAAATCTAGAAGCATATTTTCCAATTCCACCATACTTAGAATTCTTTAGATGATATAATTCTTATATGCAGTGGGAATATTTCCAAAAAATAAACCTGTTCATTCTACTAATAACACGTTATTACCATCCATAATTTTTATCATTTATAAACATCATTCTATTAATCAATTTAGTAAACCCACTTATTTTCAAGTTCATTTTTACCCACTTAATGTTCAACCATATCTGATTTTTTTAACTTCAAAGAATCCATCCCTTTATTCATATAATATTCCACTAATTTGAATAAAAAAATCATAGTTTAATTTGGATTTTTTATGTTTCTATTCATTCAATAGAATTATATAATACATTTAAACCCCATACCTTTGAACAAGTCTCCTAATTTTGGTTGATCTCATCAAATGAATCATATTTTCCAAACTACTCGACTTGGTTATTCCTATATGTACATGAATTTCTATTATTTGAATGTTGAACATGTACTTACACTGCTCCCATCCATGATTTAGCTGCCCATAAACTCTTTTGATGAACAAATGATGGTTTTAATTTTTATAATTCAAGTTCCTTCACCACTAGAATCTGAGTTATTTGGAATTTATTAACTTCTAGTAACCTTACTATAATCAACATGGGATTTAACTATGGGTTCATCATTAATATCATTCCCAATTAAGTTCTAATCATTCAACAAAACTATTTCGTTTGATAAAATATCTCTCCTTTTAAGGATTTTTTTATTCATCATCCCACAAATAATATCCAAAATCATTATAATCATATCCAAGAAAGAAACAAATTTTATATTTTGATTCATGTTTGTCTCATTAATGAGAAAAAATTTTAGAAATTGAGTACACTATACCCACCTCCATTTTCTATTAGGAAACAATTCAACTTTTGATTGTACTCCCATTATGGAAAATCATTCCATGAAGTAAACAGAAATTCATCAATTTTTTTATTCTAAAAAATCCTTACCTTTTTAGTAGCATCATCAATGAAATTAATTAATTAAATTCAAACACCGTAGTATTTTATAGGGGTAGGTCCCTGAACATCTTCATAGACAAACAACAACTTTTGGTTCCTATGATTCTGAAAATATAATTTGAAAAAAACTTTTCTCTTCTTTCCTAACACAGAACATTCACACTTTAAAATTTATTTATGATCAAGATTTTTTATTATGTTATCCTATAGAACCTTTAAATTCTTTTCACTAAGGTGATTAAACCAATAGTAAAAATATTAGACCCTCAAAGTAATACTTATAAAAGTTTCCCCTCGAGTTAAATTTTTAGTGAAGTAGAGAGTTCCATCATTTACTCCTTCCACAACAATCATTGATCCATCAGTGAATTTCTTTACCTGGTTTTCAAAACTAGTCCTAATGGCTTCATAATTATGTTTCCAAATTAAAATTATATTTATTCACAAATCATGGATGTTTGAAACTTCCATTAACTTTAATAACCATCCATTATTTATTTATATGCTCAGTTATCATTTTCCAATAACTTCTAGGGATTCACCATTCACCAGATGGGATCTTAAAAACATCCTTTACACATAATTAACCATGTATATTTTATCACCAATGGATTAATAATAATATTTGGAATCAGTCACCCAAGATTATACTAGAGTATTCACACTCAGTAAATAGAACTTGGTAACTGTCGTTATTTAAATAGAATGTAAACTATTTGACATTGACTCATTTGTAGTGTTATCCTTATGATTCTTGAATTACATCTTGATATTTCTATTCCTTCCATATTTAAAAAATATGGTATAGTGACCAACCAACAAAATTTGACTCTACACATGAGGTTTTTATTTCATTAGTTTCTTATGATAGACTTTCTTCTAATGGGGTTACCTTCCCCTTCCATTATTATTATGCGAACTATCAATTGGATATTAAACTTCCCTTTTCTTAATTTATTCAATGAGAATAAAATTCATAATATCATTGAAAAAAAAATCTATTTTTCCACAAGAATTAATAATAGTAATAAGTATAGAATCCAAGCTCTCTGGAAGTGAAGACATAAAAAACACATATACATCATAAAAAAAGTAACCTTCCCTGATTAAATCTACCCACAAAACATATTAAATTCATTCACATGATCTATCACTGGTGTTACTTATGAAAACATTAATTTTAACAACCATCCGAACATGAAAACATTTTTGGGGGCCATCATGTTTTTATACATATCCATCAATGCGTTCACAGCATCTAACAACTCATCAACCAAATCTGAGTTCACTTTTCCAATCCTATCATTAATTTGATGTTAGTTATGCTAGATCTGAAAAGTCATCAACCAACTCTGAGTTCACTTTTTCAAAGATCTATTTAGAAACTTGTAATGGATCTCCCTTCAATCCTAATGCTCTACAGATTCATGTTTAGGACATGTGAGTGACTGAAATTTCAGGATCTAAAAACTGTGCAAGTATCAGAGAGGGTGGATTTGATGACTTCTTCTGATGAATTCCTATTACTATATAGTGTGTAGTAGTGTTTATGTCCCTACTGATTAAATGTGTTAATATAGTTAACATTACCCTCTGGCCATGTAGAGAAGTCTAGCAGAAGATATATTTGTACTATGTACAAGTCTGATGGAAAATATCAGCTGTCAAATTGATCATTTTTCCTTGTTCTTTTGAAGGAAAGGAGAAAGAGGGTTACTTTAAATCACCATGCATGATAATTGTGAGTTCAAATTAAACTAGTAGTCCTGTAAACTAACTTTTAATGAAATTGAGAATGAAGGATTAAAAAGTAACACTTACGATAGATAATTACTGTGTTGTTTTGATAATGGAATCCTTACCTCTTGGCTAGATGAAGATAGTGGATCTTGAGCACCAGCAACATGGAGATGGATAAGGGAAACAAAAAAAGGTATCCAATCCTGTTTCATTTCCTCCAGGTAATACTCATGTGTGTTCTATAAGAAAACATTAATGCCTGTGAAAGTGTTTATTGGTCACATGTATGTTCATAGAAAGGATAGATTAAGGTAGTTGTCATCATCATATGTTTATTTTTGGATTTGTTAACATGAGATTAGACCTAACCCGAATCCCACCATCCCTACCACTTGTCTAATTTCACCCCTTACATTAGGTAATTCTTTTTACATCTAATGAGATCACTCTGTCTATGGTACTGGGGTTAAAACCCAATATACTTTTCACATAGGGCATGGGAGTAGAAACAATACATTGTGTTTTAGTACTATGTAGTAAACCCAATCCACTATTCTTATTGTATTGTGATATAAACCAAATCCTCTATTATAGGAAAAAATTCTATCTGAGCAATAAATTTGGAACAACCTATGGGCAGATACAATATCAGAATAGTAATAATGTTTTTAATACAGTTAGTCTGCACCAACATTCAATAAGTCACAAACTGAAAAAAATAGATTGAAAAGGAAAATAAATTATTATCTATGTGTAGAGATGTACCTCTCTTGAAATTAATATGAATAATATAGAATATAGTAGTCCCAAAAATAGGCCCTTACTGAAGTCCCCAGGAGGATCCATAGAAAGAGTTGAATTTCAGGAAACCATATCTTGTTGTGTAGAGATAAACAAATAAATTGTTAACAAATATAAAAAAAATGATAATTCATCAAGAATAATACCTTTCATGTTTCCATTTCCTGGAATAAAAACCCTTTCACATAGTGCAATCATAGCTTCAAGCCAGCCTAACACCAAGAGGACTTATCCATGAAAGCATTTTGATGACACAAAGTCTTGGGGAATCCCTTCCACCTGAGAAAACTATAGGAAAGGAAGAAATGATCATATTGTAAATTAATACATTGACATATATAGATTTTTAATGGAAACTCATATAGATACCCCTACAGATGATAATTCATCAGGAATAATACCTTTCATGATTCTATCACCTAGAATAAAAACCCTTTCTCTCAACACAACCATAGCTCCAAGTTGGCCAGACACCTAGAAGAAGTATCCATCAAAGAATATTGACGATACAAAGGCATGGGGAATACCTTCCACCTGAGAAAACATTGGGAAAGGAAAAATTTTGATAACTATATGGAATAAAAAATGGACCTGTTTGAAAAAAAATATGAACAAATTAGAACCAAAATATGAACCGGTAAAATTTTGGAATAAAAGATGAACCAGTTTGAAAATATGGCACTAACTGGGCCTTCCTAACTCAGCTCCTTGGAGAGGTTATTTGTCTGTGTTGTGTTGTACTGTTATCTCCTTGTGTAATTGAAACAAAAAAACATAAAACATTTATATATAAGGTAGAATATAAATAATATAAAGATACGATACAATACAAGCACCTTTTATCAGTAGAATATCATACACAGTTCATGTCGTGCATTGGTAGTGTTGGAATTGCACACTTGAAGCACAAACTTTCCTCATTTGGCATTTATAGAGCCTGTAAAAGGTTAACAAGTTTCCTCATTCAAGTAAAATATCAGGCACTTTTAGAAACACAATGTAACCACTACATACCTTATAGAAATTTCTAAGGTTTAGGTAGGCATCAAAAAATGTAGGTTTCAGTTTTACAACTTCCTGGATGAATGAAATTAGTAGGAAGGAAACAAAAATAAAAAATGGGAAAGGTAACCAAAGTCACAAGTTTTTCCTCACTCATTCTGAATAACTTTTCCACCTTCCAGATGTAATTGGGTTGATTCATGTATAAAGTATCATAACTTAAGTCCCTAAAAATCCTCATCCCTAGGATCTATTTTGCTTGAACAAGATTCTTCATTTGAAACTTCTAGAAAATTAGATCTTTATCTCCTCAACTATATCATTTATAGGACTATAAATAATAATATCATCAACATGGATATATAGGATGATGAAGATCAAATCTTAGAAAAAATTCATGCAATAGTAATGATTTGTATTGTTTCAGAATAAATTTTGTTTCATCGTGAAACTAGATGCCATGTCTTTTAATCTATACGAGGAGTGATTCTATATATCTCATAGCTTCACAACTATCTCTCCATTCCATTAATGTATCCCACCACCTAAAATCATTCACCTAGTACATTGTTCACATTATAAAAATATCATGAGAAAAACATTATGTTTTATTCATTAATAAACTAGTATATTATCTTTTCTAAAATATTCCAAGAGTAAAAACTTACATACTCTTCAATCAGGGAAAATATATGAAAGTCCTTTTCATTTCCCACACTACTTCCATTATAACAATTTCTTGGGTAATATTTTATTTTCATTTTCTAATTGCACCATCCAGTTAAAGTAACTTTTATTCTTCTATAATTTTTAGCTAATACTCCATTATTGCAATAAATGTTCCAAAAAATACTCTTCTAGAATTTAGCCTTCTATTTTACTATGTTTTGGAACCTAAAATTGGTTTTCACACACATAGATGAAACCTAAAAATCTTCAAAATTTGGAATCTTTTTTTTGGATTCACTATTGAGTCCCCCATCAATTTCTATAAACCTGTTTCTATTCCTCAAACTTCCTTAACAGATGTATGGTTCCCCCATGATGATTTTATTTATCCTAGCTCAAATGAGGTGAATATCCTCTCAAAACATTCTTGACAATGACATTTTTTAGTATATCTACCATATTTTGAGTCCCTTAAATCTTTATATATATCTAGTAATCTATCCCCCAAAAACATATAGATAAAGTGATAATTCCTCAAAATATTTTTCATACTAGATTAAAACATTATATTTTTTACTAATTGAATCATGATCTGTGATTCAAAAAAAAACATCTCATCATATTTCCTCCTTCTAAGATCTTTCAATGTCCCCTTCAACCCAAACAACTCCTTTCTAACTTCTATTAAAGAAATTTAATCTACATTTATTATTTAGAGTGAAAATATCAATTAAATCATTGACATTTGACACTAAGCCTTTCCTCTGAAATTGAACACATATATAGTGGTTCTCTTTCTAGTGTAAGAATATCTCTCAAAGTATGAATTAGAAAAACCAGGAAATGACTCATCTATTTTGAAGGAAATTTCCAAGTTTCCAGAACCCTTTAATTTATATAAAATCCACTTCACATCAACCCAATATTATCTTATGGGATTCTATCTGTTCCTTCTCCTTTCTCAATTTGAAATTTTCAACTAGGGGTGTGGTCATTGGTTTCACCTCTCCCGTGATGAAGTGATCCACCAATTTCTAGATGTAATCCAAATAATTTAGGTATAAAGTACCGAAACATAAGTCCCTCAAAATCCTCATCCTAAAGATCCATTTATTCAAACTACTGTTTATTATCTCAAAACTTCGAGAAAATTCAATCTTCATCATATTGACCCTTTCCTTTACTGGATTGGAAAAAAGCATATTATGATCATATTTAAGTGGGATGATATATCTCCTATCATCAAACACCCAGCAATAACAAAAAATATTTTTATTGCTCTAGATGAACTTCAACTTCACCTTGAAGTTACTAAACTTCCAATTCTATTGCCTTGGTGCCAAGTACAAAGTTATGAAATTAACTTGTGTTACTTGTATCTAAGGGATGATGGAGAACCCAATAGCTTAAAAGAGGAAAGATATTTGAATGATTTTAAATAGTGGGAGTTATACTAGAGGGATTATAATGATTCCCTCCATGTGTATGAGACATGGTAGAAAATGGAGAGGCCTGATAGAAATAAATTTATTCAGAATAAATGGATATATCGGCTAGAGTAGGTAGCAGATGATAGATAGAGTTACATGGCATGAATATTTGTGAGAGGGTTTTTTGGGTGTGTGGATATCTTCCAGAATACCCCTTAAATATATCCTCCAAAACTAAATTATGAGGAATCACAATACATATAGTTGAGCTCATGCTTTGGAGTCTATAACATAAAAAAACAATGCACCTATATCACCACATTGCAATGTTCAAACCACTACAATTGAACACAGACAATAGTATTGGAAGAAAATTATTGAAAGAGAATAATTAAAATGAGAAACAAAAATTTAACCCCATTGTCTCAAACTCAATAGAATTCAACTTAGTATAATGGGGATAGTGTAGCAGCATCCATATCCTAATTGTTACCTGAAAAAATTGAGCCTCTTTATAGTATGTTTAGGATTACTCAGTGTAAAGAAGAGTTGTAGAAGATAAGGTTACTCAATTCCAATTTAATCAGAGTTAATATACCAACAGAGTGAAACTCCTAGTAACAGGATAATTTATCTCCTCAAGTGAATCCACGTCAATAATAATGAACTACTAAACCAATAATGAAGGTAATAGATGAAGATTCCTACCTCAAATCGCCGCATAGAAGGTGCGCCAGAGGAGGAGATGGGAAGGAAGCCTCGGAGCAGCATCGGTAGGGAGGTGAGGTGACCGTAGGGAGGTGGGTAGGTCGTGTCGGCGAGGAGGTGGGCTGGAAGTGCTAGAGCCACGTCGGCAGGGAGGTTTCAGAGCCGTGTCAGAGATGGCGGGGAGGTTTGCTGGCTGTGTCAGAGCTGAAGGGGAAGGGGGAATCACGAGAGGAGGAGGAATAATGAGGGTAGGAGGGGAGGAGGGGAGGAGAAATGGCGAGGGAGGAGGAATCCCAAGGCGAGGAGGGGAAGAGGGACGACGAGGACAGAAAGGGAGGAGGAATCACGATGTGGGAGAAAGGGAGAGGATGCGGAGGGATTCGCGATGTGGTCCTAATCAAAATAATTTTCACATAAGCTATTACCACGCCCAGCTATTTGGGTGTGGCTATATCTTAGCTATATCCATGGATCATTTAAAGTGTCATTATTGATCTGTGGCTATAGATCAATTTTTTAGTAGCACAATAATTATTCATGTGTTCAACCTCATGATAATAGGATAAGAGGAAAACCCCTTAAATAATAAATCCCAAACTCAAATGCCTCATTTTATGTGAAACCATGCAACTGTAAAAGAGGAAATCAAGAATAGATATCCCATGTCCTTGGTAACCTGGACTTTCCATCGAAAAATGATTGGAGATGCACTAATTTGTGGACCATCATATTTTATGAAGCATTATTATATCACATATCAACCATCTCCATAAGTAGTAAGATAAAAGAAAAAAATGGATTCCATTATGTAATGTCCTCCCTCGGTCGGTAGCCAGTATGTAGTGTCCAGATATGAGAAGTCACTACATTAACTCAAACATGCATCCATCTATGCCAGAATTCACTGAATAGAAGTAGGGTTTTAGGGTAATACCACCATGATACTATTCCCTAATATGAATGTTGAAATATCATTTTCAAAAAACCAAACATCATCCATAAAATATTAATAGAGTATGAATAAGTAAATAAAAAACATGATAAAAGAAGTAAAATGAAAGATAATATAATATAGACTCATAGTAAATATAGTTTAAAGAATTTGGTCACCCATTTTGTCCACAAAATATACAAATAAATTAAAAAAGAAAACATTAGTGGCTCTACAGAATCCCAATTCCACACAATAGCTCAATATTTGAACTCAAACTGAGTTAACCTACTCAACCCACAAACAATGTGGTCCCATTAATAACTAGTAAATGAAATGTATATTCATATTATATTCTCAAAATAAATAAATAAAATAATTGTAGAATGAACGAAATAATAAAATAAACACTATCAATCCTTGTGTTCTAATGTGGCCCTTGGGATCAACTCTACCTAGTTCAATCAATATTGGAGTGTCTCTATGCATGTTACATAGCCTTTATAACCAATATCAGGACCAATTTCTATATTGTAGTAGGTGAAATAACCCTATCCTTGGAAGTATCCAAAGGAATCCTTATACTATCATGAAAAATGGAATAATCCACATAAGGTAATCTTTGTAATTCCTTAGGTAGTATTCATGAATTCAATTTCTATGGGGACGACCCTGTGTAAACTATATAGACCCAAAGGTTAAATCATAGCATCCTTGGAATTCTATATATACTCGATGGATGAATCAAAGGGGATTTACAATGTAATTCATATAATATCAAGATCAATAGTCAAATCATAGGTGTAAATCCTATGTATTTAATAGTATCATGGTCAGTATTTGAATCATGGGAGACAATCCCTTGGTATTCCATTTTGACCAAACAGACAAATCGTAGGAAACAACCTTGGCATTCCACATAAATTCTCTTGGTAAATATTCCCCTACCATAATACATTTCCTCCAAAATAACAATATAAAGGGGTTTCAAACACCCAAACTTATGTTGCATGAACATGTTTGTCCTTTCAAATTCTCAAACTATCACCAAAATTAAATTCATTTGAGGCTCAAACAACGAAATTGGGTTCTAAGATGACACCCAAAATCATCTATACACATTACCTCAGACACACCCTCAAGGGTCAAAACCTCACTAGGTAACACTCTTGGGTCACCTATGTCACATCATAACATTATAAACCCTCTATGAATTCAATATCTCAATCTCAAAGACATGGGATAATCCTATCACACAGAGGGAATAACATCTCTTGACTCGATCATAATATCCTCACCACTTTATAGGCCTTGTAGAAATAGTCCACATAAGTCATGGTCTTAAGAGATGGAATAAGAATTATCGCTCTTTCTAAGTCATCTCGTTTTTTTCCTCTCACTAAACCTATCAATAATCTACCCAGGGAATACTCACTCATAAATACTAATAGCTGAGGAATAGTCACCCAATTTTCATCTCAACTAGCTCAATGGATCAAAGGCTTCTCATAGTTCTTTCAAGGGATACCTATGCCAAACATTATTATTCATACACTCTCAGTGACATTAACCTACCACATTAATAGATCTATTCCCCTTTAATGTTTCATTGGAAATTAGAGACACTCACCCAAGCTCCTCCATGTTTCAAAACCTCTTCTGAGAACATATATTAAACCAAAACATAAATAAATTAATTATAAAAAAATTAATTAATTATTCAATTAAATTATCAAAATTTATAATTTAATCCAATTTAAATAAATTAAGCATAATTTCCTAAAAATCATAGGTCAAATGTGTCACAAAAAAATGATGACCAACCAACCACTGAAGGTCCAAAACAACCTTATAACACAATATTTGTAAAAATACCTACCAATTTCAACCCCAATAATAGCCAATTTAATTTAAAAACCATAAATAAATTCAAATAAATTTTTACCTCAAATGAAATAGCATGAAACGACATGGATAAACCTACTATGATATCCTCTATCAATGATAAGACAAAATCCCTAACATAATATATGATTTCAAGCATAATCTATTAGAAATTTTCATTAAACTCTAACTAAACTAATCCCAAAATCAATAAAGTACAATGGTGGAATATAAAGAAGATACGGGAAGAATATTATCAAGAATAATTTTGATGAATCTTCCCTATACAACTCTAACAAAAAGGGTAAGAAAGAGATGGGGTGTAGAACCAACTAGGGTTCTCCCATATTGTTTGAGTGAACCATAGTTAGGGGATCTAATGGGTGTTCCAAATAGTATCCCACATAATCTACAAAAATCCCCTTTTAGAGAAAGGATTTTCCATGACATGGTCTACATGGACTACAGTGTGGGGCCCATTCATTGGTCCTAGACATCACAGGGAATATAGGACCACCACACCAATGTTCCCCATATCTATTTCAAAAAGGGGATCTATTCCCACCCTTCTCACCAGGGAAATCTCCACTGAGTGGGTCTTTCCATGTCCTAGAAAAAATGGACAAGGCATTACCCTAGGGATCCCCTCAGTAAGATTCTCCCTCACCAATTCACATATATGGATCTTCCATTGGGCCACAACATTCACCATGTTGTGGTCATACCAGTGTTTCATCAAAACTCATTACTAGAATTATACTCTTTACCAATGGTTCAAAACTGTTGGTAAAGGCCTAGAAACCGTTGGTATATTATATACCAATGGTTTCCCAAACCGTGGTCATGTAAGCTGTTCGTATAGCCTTATACCAATGGTTCTATGTAAACCATTGGTATATGTGTTAAATTATGAGATATACCAACAGTTTCACAAACTGTTGGTATATGTTATATATCTAAAGGATATACCAACGATTTTAAAAACTATTGGTACATGTGTTAAATGAAGAGATATACCAACGGTTTCACAAACCATTGGTATATGTTATATATAGAAAGGATATACCAAAGATTTTTAAAACCGTTGGTATACATATGCTATAGCAGCCAGCAGTAGCAGCCAACAACCACCTCCAACCTGCTCTCCATACCTGCAAGAACACATACACCCAGAATCTAAAAGGCTACATGGGATGTGTAAAATTCATCCAGAATTCAGAAATTTAGAAATTTAAATTCCATTCCTCACTCAAACCACAACACGAGAAAAATATATAATCTAATACATCCACAATCCAATAAATCCAGAATTGAAAGGCAATAACACCCATAACATCAATAAAAAATTAAAATCCAATACATCTAGAATCTAATACACATAATAGTATTCAAAATTTAGAATTCATTACCAATACAGCCAGAATCCAATACATCCAGAATTCGAAAATTTAGAATTTAAAAGCAATAACACCCATAACAGTATTCAAAATTTATATTTCAATCCTCAATCAAACCACAACACCAATACACACAAGATAAAAAACCTACATGTTATAGGAAGCACATGGGATGTTTACTCATGGTCTTGGGTTGACTATCTTAAAACTAATAGAAAAACGTGGGTAGAGTGGACAAGGATCATGATACCCATAAGATAGACAATGGTAGTGGTCTTATTCTTAGACCTAGGATGAGTTATAGGAAGCCCATGGGATTTTATATTCCTTTAATGACTATGTATCCATGTATAAATGGTTCTTGATGTGTTAGTGGAAAGCATTGGCCAATCTCGACATATGAGATGGGTTACCAGAATAGCCTACATTTTTTCATAAACTTTTCAGTTGGAATAAGGGGGTATGTGGATAATTGTAATTTGGTCTCCGGGGTATGATTTGAGATGGATCCCCATTTTGGGTAGTGGGTATGAATATTCAATTATGTCTTTGGTATTGGGTTCCCAAAGGGACTTTGGTTTGGTCCTAGAACCCACTTTTCGAAGATGGGATTGGTGTATTAAATGTCATGTGTTTTATAATAGGGGTAATAGTTTCTCACATGAGAAGAGGATTGTGTGAGGCTGGACCAGGGATCCTTGTGCTAAAGTATTAACACAATACCAACATGTTTGGTCGGTTTTCCGTATGCAAGTTGTTGTTTTCACTTAAAATCTTGTCCATTTCAAATAAAATTGAGACAGTTTGAGTGGTACCGGCCACACCATTCCTCAGATTGAAGTGGCGTTGACTCATACACGTCACAAATGACCTATGGATTTTTTTCCTAAAGTATCAATAGAATCTAAATGCTTTTGGTTTGTTTTCCGTATGTCGTTTGGTGTTTTTACATAAAATGTTGTCCATTTCAAATAAAATTGAGACACTTTGAGTGGTACCGGCCACACCACCTCTCAGATTAATACGGGGTTGACTCGTACACATCAAAAATGACCCATGGATCCTTATGATAATGTATCAACACAATCAGAATAAATTTGGTCAGTTTTTCGAATGTCTGTTGTTTTTACTTAAAATAGTGTCCATTTAAAAAAAAATAGAGACACTTTGAGTGATACCGACCACACAGTGCCTCAGATTGAGACATGTTTGACTCGTACACATCACAAATGACCCATGGATCATTGTCCTAAAGTTTCAATAGAATAATAATGTGTTTGGTCCATTTTTCATATGCAATTTGTTGTTTTCACTTAAAATCTTGTCTATTTCAAATAAATGTGAGACAATTTGAGTGGTAACGGCCACACCATCCCTCGGATTAAGATGGGGTTGGCTCGTACACGTCCCAAATGACCCATGGATTCTTTTTCTAAAGTATCAACACAATAATAGTACCTTTTTCGGTGTTCCGAATGTTTGTTGTTTTAACTTAAATCAGTGTCCATTTTAAACCAAATAGAGCCACTTTGAATGATACCGGCCACACCATTCCTCGGATTGAGGCGGGGTTGACTCGTACATGTCACAAATGACTCATGGATCATTATCCTAAAGTATCAATACAATCAGAAAGTGTTTGGTTAGTTTTCCATATCCAAGTTGTTGTTTTCACTTAAAATCTATACCATTTAAAATAAAAGTGAGACAGTTTGAGTGGTACTAGCCACACCATTCCTTAGATTGAAGCGAGGTTGACTCGTACACATCACAAATGAATCATGGATCGTTTTCCTGGTGTATCAACAGAATCCAAATGTGTTTGGTCAGTTTTCCGTATGCAAGTTTTTGTTTCCACTTAAAATCTTGTCCATTTCAAATTAATGTGAGACACTATGAGTGGTACCTGCCACACCATGCCTTAGATTGAGGCGAGGTTGACTCATACATGTCACAAATAACCCATGGATCGTTTTACTAAAGTATCAATAGAATCTGAAAGCTTTTGGTCATCTTTGCGTATGCAAGTTGTTGCTTTCACTTAAAATCCTATCCATTTCAAATAAATGTGAGACAGTTTGAGTGGTACCGGCCACACTATGCCTCTGATTGACGCAGGGTTGAATCATACACGGTGAAAATGACCCATGGATCATTTTCCTAAAGTATCAATAGAATCTGAATGTGTTTCTTTGGTTTACCGTATGCAAGTTGTTGTTTTCACATAAAATCTTGTCCATTTCAAATAAATGTGAGACAATTTGAGTGGTAACGGCCACACCGTCCCTTGGATTGAGATAGGGTTTACTCATACACATCACAAATGACCCATGGATCCTTGTGCTAAAGTATCAACACAATAAAAATACATTTGGTTAGTTTTCTGAATGTTTGTTCTTTTTACATAAAACAGTATCCATTTTAAACCAAAGAGAGACACTTTGAGTGATACCGGCAACACCATTCCTCATATTGAGGCGGGGTTGACTCATACACATCACAAATAACCAATGGATCATTTTCCTGATGTATCAAAACAATCATAAAGCGTTTGGTTAGTTTTCTGTATGCAAGTTGTTGTTTTCACTTAAAATCCTGTCCATTTCAAATAAAAGTGAGACAGTTTAAGGGGTACCGGCCACACCGTGCCTCGCATTGAGGTAGGGTTGCCTCATTCATGTCACAAATGACCCATGGATCATTGTCCTAAAGTATCAATAGAATCCAAATGTGTTTGGTTGGTTTTCCATATACAAGTTTTTGTTTTCACTTAAAATCTTGTCCATTTCAAATAAATGTGAAATAGTTTTAGTGGTATCGGCCACACCTTGCCTCGGATTAAGTCAGGGTTAACTCTTACACATCACAAATGACCCATGGATTGTTTTACTGAAGTATCAATAAATTCAGAAAGTGTTTGATTGATTTTATGTCTGAAAGTTTTTGTTTTCTCTTAAAATCGTGTCTATTTCAAATAAAAGTGACACACTTTGAGTTGTACCAGCCACACCGTGCCTCATATTGAAGCGGGGTTGACTCGTACATGTAAAAAATGTCCCATGGATATTTTTCCTAAAGTATCAATATAATCCAAATGTGTTTGTCAGTTTTCCATATGAAATTTGTTGTTTTCACTTAAAATCATGTCCAATTCAAATAAAAGTGAGACACATTGAGTGGTACCGGATACACCATGCCTTGGATTGAGGTAGGGTTGACTCTTACACGTCAAAAATGAATCCTGGTTCCTTGTGATAGAGTATAAATACAATCAGAATGCGTTTGGTTAGTTTTCCGAATGTCTATTGTTTTTACATAAAATCCTCTCCTTGCTTCCTCTTTTAGATTATGGTTTTCACTCTTCTCTCATCTTCTTTGAAATCTCTAAAACCCTCTTTTCTGTTGGGATTTAGGGTGAATCTTGAAGAGATCTTAGATTGTGGTCCAAGATGCCGAATTAAGGGTGTGATTTTCTCTGGAATCATGGTAGGTGGTAGGTGGTTGGTACTGAAGTAATAGAAATGGAATGTTAATTAGATTGGGATTTAGGGTGAATCTTGACGATAGATTAGATTGGGATTAGTGACCTTATGATGTAGTGACTATTGTGATGATGTCGTTGAAACACAGTTGTGTGAGGTACCCAGTGGAGGATGAGGATATATGTGGCTGGGGTTTTTCATTGTAGGAGGATGGTGCGGGGGGGTTTTCTAGGGTCCAGGAAAGAGGGGGTTTTTCAGGGTCGATGAAGGAGGGTGGGGGGCTGTCCGGGGGGTTGTTTGGGGTGCTGTCTGGGGTCTAGTGAGGAGGGTGGGGGCTGTCTGGGGGATATATGAAGGCATGTCTGGGGGGCTGTCCGGGGTCAAAGGAGGAGGTGGGGCTATCTGGGGGGCTGCCCACTAAAAAATTGCAATTTCATTAAAATAGGGGGATTTCATAAAAAATCATCAAATCAAGTTTTATTATTTATAGATAAAAAAATAAATATAATGTGACCTACCTAATCACACATATATTCAGGAACAAAAAATCAATAAACATCAAAGGTTGGTAATATCAGTCAAAAATGTAATGGATCAATTTGTCCCTCATCAGCATCACTATCATCACCATCTCTATTATCACCATCATCTTCACCCTCACACTCTTCCTCATCACCCTCCCCCTCTGCCTCGGCCTCCTCCTCGGCCTCCTCCTCCGCCTCAGCCTCCTCCTCCGCCTCGGCCTCCTCCTCGCCCTCCTCCTCTGTCACGACCTCCTCCTCGCCATAGTCTCCACTATAATTTCCACCTGGTGCACCATATATAGAATTCATCGATGAAATATATTCCTCACAAGCAGTTTTGGCCTCTGGTGGAAGTGTTGGATGTAAAGCTTCCATCAGTTTCATCAATGCAGTGTTTGCCATTGCAGACTATTCTACCATCTCTATGGCCCTTTTTTCGCCCTATTCTGCCTGTGCCTTAACCTGTTGCAACTTGGTGGCACTACAACTCGTACATGAGGAGGTCCAATAGCTCGTCGGAACTATACTCTTCCAAGGCCGGCAGCGTACTCTACCAGGGTGCTCATCTCTCAACACCTGATGTAAGTGATCGTTTGGCCCAAAATTGTTAGGTTCCTGGGAATCAAGGTCCTCTAAAGCATCTTGTTACAAATATAAATAGATTATTAAGTTAAAAATAGAGATTAAAATTTTAAATCTACCAATTAAAACTTACATTCTACCGTTGAGTCGGTTCATTAACCGCACTTCCATATTTCTTCTTTCTACTCGAGCAAAACCGTTTTTCTCAAGGCACATGTCCTCCTATATTCAATTTATGCCTCTACAATGAAATTGAAAGTAGGAAACCATAATTAAAAATATAATACCAAAAAATATTTATTTCATAACTAAAATAATATAAAAAGTTTAGTAATATAATAAATTACAGAGGAAGTTATAGAAAGTACAAATTGTAAAGAAAGATTATAATCCTTCATACCAACTGTCTCTCATGATCTGGCATCATAGTACGTCCTAATGTGTGGACGTATTTCATAGCATCAATGTTTTCTTTATATCTTCCAGATGCATCCTAAATAAAATTCAATAATTATTATTAATGAAAAACATAAATTTTTTAATTTAAATACTTCTAATTTGATTAATACGGTAAATTTTCTATTCATCAAATGAGTAATCTTCTGTCGGTGTTGTTCTAATGGATAATCATCCACAACAAGGATGACCTCAAACTCTATGCACACTCTATCACACCATCCAATGTACAAATCATGCTTATAATCTCTCCAATGCTCACCTAAATCCTTTAGACGTGATGGTTGTGCACCCTCACCGTCGGGGAAATTAAACAGAAGTTGAAACCAAAATATTAATTCATATAAATATAAAAAATAATATATTTCATTAAATACAACAGATTTTTTTACCCATATCTCTTCCCAATATTTATCCTTGACTTCATTTGGCAACTATCTCTAAGAGAACTGGCTGACAGGAATGACGTCGGTGTATTTGAAAAGCGTCGCCAAAAAACTCCGACATTGTTGCCCTGGTTTTTCAATCATCTAACCATCTTCATTGTACTTCGCCATAAACTACGTGTGGTGGTTCCACACCATACTCATGCATGTAATCCCCCTCCCCCACCACCTATCAGTAGATGTATTCGTTATGAAATAAAAACAAATATTTTATCAATACATGTTATAATGAAAATAAATAATGGTGTAACATTTTCATTGGGTTGTATAAGTATACATGCGGTAGTATGATCAATAGGCGCCGCTGGATCCACAGAAATGGAAGGAACATCCTGTAAATATGGAGTGGTTCCTAATCTATGATCTATAGGGATAGACTCTGGCAAAGCAGTAGTCGAAGAAGATGTAATATAAAATCCCAGAGAGAAGGTATCATAGGTAAAAGAAGATGACAGGGATGGCTGCCCAAATGAAAGATGGGGAGTGGGGATCATCATCGGATATGGTACAGATGGGTGAGGAGGATCAGATGTAAAGGGTGGTGAAAACATGGGAGGTCTAAATATCTCGTGTGTCCCTAACGGCACATTAGGATCATAATGTGGGATGGATGGTATATCAGTGGTAGGGGAAAGTTCTAATAGGGTAAGCCGAAAAGATCGTCTAGCTCTCGTACCGCCCCCCCTATACAAACACCCCGAGTACTGGGACCACTACTAGGCTGCTCATCGAATAACTGTCTCCTAATAGATGGATCCCGAAAAAATGTTTAAATAAATTAATCACATGACATTATATATTATTTAAATAAATATATTTTAAATAAATTACTCACTGCAGGAACTAGTGGTGGAATTCCCAACTCAACCATGCGACGACTCTTGTCCATAATCAGTTTTCATCGCCTCTCTTCAATTGGTTTCATTTTCCTGCATTTGAAAAAAATATGAAAGTAAATAGAAAAGAATAACTAATGTGTAACCCAAAAAACAAAATAAATGAGAGGGAAAATTTTAATTTTTATTTGGATGATTATTTACTAAGTTTCATGAGTCTATTAAAATCATGGAACATTGATTCTACCATAATCATAAGTGGTGAAACAGTTGTCAAAATTAAGGAAAAATTTAATTTCTTTAGCTCAGGTAGATGATGCCTATTTCAATACATGTTTTGCAGAACAATACAAACCATCATGTTCATTACCAGGTAAAATTTTCAAGAGAGGTCTTAGAGTCATAAAAAATTTATAAAAATCATAGTTGAAGCATTGAAATGTTCACCAAGTTAGAAATGTTGGTTTCATAGGTTTAAATATAGTTCAATTCCAAATTACAAAATGCAATTCAAATAAAAATTTCAATCAATAAACATTGAAAATGCACATAATGGTCAAATCAGATACAACATATTTGTAATCAATACTAAATAAATTTGAATAGTTCCAACCTTAACAACCCAAATCGAGGTAAACCAAAATAATTGGAAACAAGGATGGATGATTCTATATATTTTCCACCACAACTTTAGGTTCATAATCAACTCTGACAATTGAGATATTAGAGTAATCAAAAGAAATAAATGGATTCCTTCTAATGGCAGTAGGGACAGTGTCAATCCCATCATCACCATCATCAAAAATATTTCTTGGAATTACTTCAACTATGACACCAAATTCAGGTCGAAGTTGGTCTTTGACATAAAAAACTTGTGTATCCATTGATTCCAATACATATGGTTCTTTGGTAGAAAAAGTGTGACTCATATTAGTTACTCAAAATCCATAATCATCAATAAATGTGCCCTATCTCGTCATCGAATCAAACCAATGGCATTTCATCATCGTTACTCATCCACGAGAGTAATAATCCAATATTACTATTTTTTCAACGACTCCATAATAACCCACATTTTCAAATCGCGCTCTACTATCTGATTCATGGGCATAACAATCTATTTTGGTAGTAACCATAACACCATCATGTTGTGTTCTCATATTTTTTTCTCGTTCAGTGACAATAAATTTGTACCCATTGATAACAATTGATTTACAGTCACAACCCACAATATTAGGACCAAAATACAAATCTCTTATTTCCTCAGAGACAGAGTCTACAGGAAAACTCAGTACCTGCAATATAAACGAATATTATACTTAATTAAATATTGATTTAATTATTTTAAACAGTAATATATTTACCTTCAATTTTAACCAAGCAGAAAACTCTTTTCTATGCAAATACTCCCTCCTTCTCAAAGATAAAAAATGGTGATTTCTATTTATCATTGTTTTATATTCCCATTAGATAAAAAATATGAATAGATTAACAGATATATATGTAAGATATACATATTCAATTTAGTTACCTGATGTAGTCATCGAATAAATCACAGTTGACCAAAACTATGTGATGTGCCATCTCCCGCTCTTCAAGGAATAATATATTCAATGTATATGATCCAATAATTCCTCCTGTTTGAGGAACTGATGGAAAACTAGGTTCAATTTTCTCATACTATTCTTCTTCATTTCTCATTGTTCTGTTCAATCTTGTAGTAAGATCAGACAAATACATTGAGAAGAATTCCATACATTCTTGAGCCAAGTAACCATTCATGATAGAACCTTAGGGATGATTCAAGTTTCGTATATAAGACTTTAATGTGTACATTTTTCTTTCAGTTGGATACATCCAATGAAAAGAAACAGGTCCTCCGAAAATTATTTCAGTCATAATATGGATAGTCAGATGTAGAATTCATGTGAAAAATGATGGAGGAAATATTTTCTCCAACTCACAAAACATTAATGGGGCATAGGTCAACATTTTTTTCAAGAAAGACTTGGAAAACTTCTTAGCACAAAGATCTCAAAACACATTTCACAATCGAATAATTGTCACCCTTACATTATTGTAAAAAAGATGATGGATTTCTATTGGAATAAACTCATGCTGAGGAACGTGATATTCATGAGCCTTCAATGATTTTAGCATCAACTCTCTTCTGTTGACCCTTTTAGATATGTTGCTTGAATATCCATCAGGAACTATGGTAATCTATAATACTTCCAGAAATTGTTTTTCTTCCGTACGTGTCATCACATAAGAAGCACATGGAACTTGGAATTTATTGTCACTGATACGCATAGGATGCAATTCTAGTCTGATGCCCCCATCCACCAAGTCATGTCGAGACCGTATATCATCTTTTTTCTTTCCCATAACATTTAGAAGTATCGAAAGAAACATTTCACATATATCCTTTTCAATGTTCATTATGTCTATGAAATTATGTAACAAATTGGTTGACTAATAAGGCAAATCAAAAAAGATACTCCTCTTCCTCCAATTGTAACAGGTTTCAGTGGAAACAATCTTTCTCTTTCCGGATTTTATTTGATCCTTCACAAATAAAAAACTGAAATCTTTCAATTCATTAAGCACATTAGTTCCAGATATACGCTAAGGTGGATCGTTAGTCTCTATGGATTTATCAAATCTTCGAATATTATTTCTTTAAGGATGGTCCATTGGAATGAATTGAAGATGTCCCATAAAACTAAAACTACAGGGATGTTTCAGTCTACTGGATTGTGTATTCTTCATACAAACATGACATGACAGTTTCCCTTCATTCTCCATCCAGACATCATTGCATAAGCCGGAAAATCATTGATCATCCACATAAGTGCAGCACGCATCTAAAATTTGTCTTTCGAATATGCATCATATGTGCACACACCCACATCCCAAAGAAGTTTCAACTATTTTATTAAAGGTTGCATGTATACGTCAATATCAATGCCGGGATCAGAAGGGCCAGATATGAGTATACTCATGAATGTGAAATGTTTTTTCATACACAACCATGTGGGAAGATTATAAATGTGTATAAAAAATGGCCAAGTGTTGTGCGACGTAAAAATCTGCCCAAACGGATTAAAACCATCACATGAAAGACCCAGCCTGACATTATGCACGTTAGCTACAAAATCAGGATATCGAGAATCAAATCTATTCCATGCAAATCCATCTGCAGGGTGAACCAACTCATTATTAGTCTTCTTTCTCTCAGTATCATGCCATCTCATTTTTATTGATACTTAATCAGACAAAAAAAGATTCTGGAGTATGGGGATCAATGGAAAGTTCCAGATTACATTCTATTGCATGCGAGATGATGTTCCATTGGATTTTGACTTCTAGTGGGATGTTCCACATTTTATACAATTATTTTGTTTAGCGGTTTCCTCTCAGAATAAACTACAATCTTTCAGGCAAGCATGAATTTTGTTTCTTGAGAATCCAAGTTCCTCAACTGACTTCCATTCCATATAGTGGTTTGAGGTAATATCTGCAACATCTGGAAGTAAATACTTCAACAAGGTAATAATTTAATCGATTACTGTATTAGAAATCTCAAAGATAGTTTTCCCATGAAACAATCAGATTAAAAATTCCATCCTTTTTATTTTATCGCATTGTTGATATACCGGAGTCGTGGTAGCATCATTCAATATTTTCACCCTGACAACATCATCATTTTCATTTGATGCATCATGCGTGCTCATATCGAAGTCTTCTTGGGTCGGAATCCTTTCTTTTTCGTGATGATGAATAAAAAGAAACTGGTCATATAACAAATTCTCCACTCCAGTCCTCTCATTTAGATCATCAGCAATTAGATATTTCATTTTCTCCCCATTTTGATACCACACATAGTAGTTTGCTTGAAAACCATATTTGGTTATGTGGTAGGTGACGTCTTCACAGCTCAACCAAAGTCTTCCAACACAAATGGAACATGGGAAGTGTATTCGACCACTATCTAAAGCATTGTGAAATGAAAAATCTAAAAATCTCTCCAAATTGTTTTAGAAATTTCTTGAGATCCGATCGGTTTCATACATCCATCTTCTATCGATTCTGTAAAAAAATAATTGTTATAAGTCATTTCATCAAAAGCAATTCAATAAGATTGAAGTTTCATCTAAAATATATTTAAGTAAACGAGAATTGTTCACATTATATGAAAACATAACTGACACACTACACTATATGATAATCATAATACAAAAGAAAAAAATACTATATTTATAACAAAATATCATTGAATAACTATTAATGAGTGTACAAGATCATGTACACTTGTGAAGGAGAATTATTTAGGAGTTGGCTAAATTTTAGGTCAAAGAAATTTTATATTTTAGTAGATAATTTGAGTGATAACATACATTTCCCAAGGGGGAGGGAGTGTCTAGGGGGTTCGGGGTGTCCAGGGGGTGGTGGGGCTGTCCAGGGGGGTCAGAGGTGTCCAGGGGGTGGGGGCTTTCTAGGGGGTGGGGTATTCAGGTGGATGGGATGTCCATGGGGGTGGTCAGGCTGTCCAAGGGGTAGGGGGAGTCTAGGGGCTAGGCGGGTTGTCCAAGGGGGTGAGCATGGTGTCCAGGGGGTGGGTGGGGTTGTCCGAGGGAGTACAAGGTGTCCAGGGGGTGGGCGGGCTCCCTATGGGGGTGGGGGGGGGGGCTGTCCACGGGGGTGGGCGGGCTATCAACGGGGGGTGGTCGGGTTGTCCATGGAGTGGCAGGGTTGTCCAGTGGGGAAGGGGATGTCAACGGGGTTGGGGATTTCCAGGGGTGGGGGCGTTTAGGGGGATGGGGGTGTCCAAGGGGTGGTGTGCGGGTGTCCAGGGTTGGGGTGGGTGGGCTATCAATAAGGGTGGTGGGGCTGTCCAGGGGGGTACAGACTGTCCATGGGGTGGGCAGGCTATCCAAGGGGGTGGAGGGGCTGTCCATGGGGGTTGGGGGTGTCTAGGGGTGGGGGGCTTTTCAGGGGGTGGGTGGTTGTCCAGGGGGTACGAGGTGTCCAGGGGGTGGGTGGGGTGTCCAGGGGGTGGCGGAGGTGGCGAGGCTGTCCAGGGGGGTACAGAGAATCCAGGGGGTGGGCGGGCTATCCTTGAGGTTGGGAGATGTCCACAGGGGAGGGGGTGTCCGAGGGGTGGTCGGGGCTGTCCAGGGGGTACGGGGTGCGTGGGCGGGCTGTGCACGGGCGTAGCGGGGCTGTCCTGGGGGGTACGGGGTGTCTAGGGGGTGGGCAAGCTATCCATGGGTGTGGGGGATGTCCAGGGTGTATGGGGTGTCTAGGGGGTGGTCCAGCTATCCACAGGGGTGCCGGGGTAGTCCAGGGGTTCGGGGGTCGAGAGGGTGGGGGCTTTCCATGATTGGGGGGGTTCCAAGGGGTACGAGGAGTCCACGAAAGCCCACCCTCACCCCCTTGGACACCCCCCCCCCCCCACCTGGACATACCTCTCCCCACTAAAAAAAACATAAAACAAACCCTTTAGCCCCGGCACTAAACAAACTCCACTAAACAGACCATTTACGATGTATGAATTGTAGAACAAAAAAACATAAAACAAACAAATCATTTGGTACTCCAATAGAAATAACACTAATTCAAACGATATCAAAACATCAAACATAAAATAAAAATAGGAATAACACTAAAACTAAAATAACACTTACTAATTTGAAGTGTAGAAATAAAAATTTGTTTGATTGAAGAAGGATCTTCGGATGGAAGGTATTTCGTAGCTGAGAATACATCGGGAGGAGGTCCGGATTAGGACTATAATCGGACCTACTGGGAGATGGGGAAATTTGTATTTGGGGGAAAACATTCCTAAGTCAATCACACCCCATGGGTGGATAAAGTTTAGGCTTCTACACAAATATGTTCTTCATGGATCATAAAGAGGTTTAATTTCAAAAAGTATTGATGAAAACAATTATTTTTAAATTTGAGATTAATAATAAAGTATGTCAATGATACTATACACATCATAAAGAACACAAAACAGTGATACTTTAAGGGATAGTTTATAAAACATATCCTATATTCTCACAGACATCTACCAATCAAGTATTAGTCATTTATTCAATATCAAATAGTTTGAATCATAAAATTTTCAAAAATCCCATGAAATGGGGAAAAATGACGTGATCTTTCAAGATATTGAAATAAATGGATAAATCGGGGGAAGATGGATTCTATTTCTATATTTGGGAAGATGATTAAGGATTCTAACCTGGATGGGGGAGTTTCAGCTGATTGGATGGAAGTCCTCAAGTTAGGGTTCACCTACGCATGGGGGCTTCTGGAAGTCGGGGGAAATGAGTTATGTGTTGTGCTTCTATGTAATCGAGTGTATTTGGGGAGACCTTTCCCAATGGTTTTTAAAAAATGGTTGGGAAATCATGGCCTTTACCAACGGTTTGTACAAAAAATTGGTAAAGGGAGCCAATATTGTGGATTTCCCCATGATTTCTTCAAACCGTTGGTAAATCCATCACGAAACCAACCTTTACCAATGGTTTGTACAAACTGTTGGTAAAGGACCCCTATACCAATGGTTCTACAGAACCGTTGGTATACAAGGGTTTGGAAAACACAACTTACCAGTAGTGACTCTCCCACAAATTCTTAGTGAAATCATGTAGGATATGTGTTTTTTCCAAAGGGGAATCCACATAGGCACCAATACATCCACAAAATCCCACCCAGTCACACCATGGTGTTGTAGATTTCATTTCTACCATTTTCAGATCCATGCTATAATGTGGATTCCTCAACTATAACATAGATAGACCCCAAACAATAGGTCCAACATTTTATCCTCTTTCCACCTCTATAGTGTAGCCCCATGGAGTTATTCCATGGCCTTCCTTTATCATGTTCCTCCATGTTGCATCCCACAAGGTTTCACCATAGTGGATTCCTATAGTTGTAATTTAAGCTACATGGCCACCCATCCCTTCACCTCCACTCACCTGAGCACCCAAGTACCCCTATAGGCCTCATTCCCCATCTAACAAATTCTCTTATAGATGTTCAAAGACTCGAAACTCCAATATGAATCCTAGTTCCCAAAAGAATCCTTTCACCAACATTAAAAAATTTCAAATTCTTTTTAAAATTCATAGCTTTAAAAGGAAAGGTAATTTACCTATTTATAATAAAAATCACTTATCCCCTATAACATTATTTAGATATAGATTCTAATATTGGTCTAAATGTTAAATTATAGATTGTATTAAGAATACAGTATCCCCTAAACTGATGTGTTTGTATTTAACCCAAATAATAAGTGGTTGGAATCAATGAAGATAATGGCATTTATTTTATTGGTGGTAGATGATCTGAGCATAAGTATTAAAAATCATGTGAATCATATTCATATTATGTAAGATCATATGGGGATAAAATAAATGATGTTTCATTTATACTCTATTTATGAACGTTCATTTTACGGAAAATCCGAAATTATAGTGCATCACAGAACCCAAGTGTTTGTGTGGTATCACATTACTCCATGGGTTATGGAAGGAAAATAAAATAGTATTTTGACACTATATAACTTAGGTAGTCAAGTTTCATCACTTGAAATCATAATTCTTTTTTTCAATTTGAATATTCAAATAGTGTCATGTTACTAAAACAATTATATATCATCACATAACCATATAAATTTTAAAGAGTGTGGGTTGTTTATATGGAATTGAAAACCCACCTAAGTTGCATAAGGGGATATAGGCTAGTCATATAGATTAAATGTATTATGGGTTCATCATATATAATCAAATGATAGATGATAAAAGTTATTTTCAAATTCTAATGTCCATTTCACTCATTTCTCTACTTCTTTTTATTCAATTTTTCATTGATTATTCATTGAATAGATCTGTAATCGTGAAGAAGGATCAGTGTTTAAGGAAATGGATTGATTTGATTTTAGTGTTATGAAAACAGTGGTAATTTTATGGGTTAATCCCTTCATGGTAACATAAATTAGGATATGATGATTTGGTTAGTGGTTCCAAATTAATAGTGTTTAGTGTAATTTTATTTCATTTGAGGATATTTTGATATAAATATTTTACTCAACATTACATGGGCTTATCATTATAGTGCATTGATGATATATTTTTGTGAAAAAGTATGTTGATATTGATTAAATATTAAGGTTATTTGTTTTTAATGATAGTGTGAAGATGGGTAGTTAGAAATGGGGTTTGGGTTTGTTCTATATGATTATATATTTTTTATTTAGTAACATACTCCTTTCATGGATTATAATAGTAAATTGAATCAATTTAAATATGGACCACTTTTTCAATACAATCAAACTTTAAAATATATAGGGTAGATTCAATAGTTTTGTGAGTTATTTTAGATAGATATTACTAATTTTATATTGTAAATAAATTTAGAAACATATTAGAAGGGTCCTTAGTCATTAAACTTAGTTCATGTTCTTATAGAAATAGTACTCAAAGTATGTACTTTATGGGAGGAACAAGTTTAATTTTATTATAAAGATGTGGCTTATCTTTATGGGTGTATGTGTGTGTGTTAATTTTTTATTTATATTATTTAAAGATAGTATATTATAGGGAGATTTATGTGTCTCTATTACATAATAACCATACCTAGGTTAGGATAAATTTCGTGGGGTTTAGATTTTAAAATATTGCATCCACCACACACAATAGCATTATTCTTATTTCAGTTATTTAGATCACTACTTGTGTTTTTCATACAAGGAAAAACCACTAACCCATTCATACAAATATATTTTTTGATTTATTGGGTTTATGAAATTTAACAATATAATTTTGATAAAGTAACAATGCATGGATATATTCCTATTGACCACCAGTGTTTTCGATCAATGTGTGTTATATATAGTATATATTATGGGTTGATTAGATTTTTATTTTCTTTACCTTTGGATTCAAATTTGGGGTTTTGTGGTTTTTTACCTTAAAAAATATTGAATTGACTTCCCACCATGCATGTTTTGATTTCATCATTATTTCATAAGTTTTATTTCCATTAGAATTTAATTTTTATATTACTATATTAGTTAATGATAAGTTTTGTGATGCATTTAAAGGGCAATGTATACTATTTGAGTTACTTATACTATGAAATGTAGTTTATAACTTATAACCAATTGATGGAAGGATAGAAATGACATTCCAAACATTAAAATCATTTAAGTGGGCCCCTGATTGTTATGGTATTTTTCTAATTAGTCTCTTTAATTACTTTACAATATATTTCAATTTTTTTCACTAAAATTTTGCATTTTGATATATTTTTTTCATTTTTTCTTTAAGATAAGTTGGGGAGAATTTGGGTACACAAACTAATATATGGTACATTATGACATAGCCACCAATATAAATTAAAAAAATTACTTCATTCATTTAATAATAATTTTTTTACTTGACTTTTTTTAGCAAATCCTACACATGTTAGAGACAGAGTAAAATTAATCAACCCTTCAATTGGATTCTAGGACTATGTTTTATTTTATTTAAATAATAATATTTTAAGCTGAGGACAATAAAATTCAATTATTTCACACTCAAAACTAATTCTAAATTATTTATTTATTATCTACCCATCAAACAATAAATGGTTTCTAAATTTATCCATAGGATTAAAGTGTGAATTAAAGAAAATTTTATATTATAATATTTCATATTTTTGTCTATTTATTGAATGAAATTCCATATTTGAGGTTAAATATATTTGTGATCATAAAATTCATAAATGTTACAAAATATTTTTAGATATATCTAAAAAGGTGAGCATCATGATCAATTTAGTTCTCTTAGATCACTATATCTTAAAAATTAAAATCTTCCTAAAACAATTTAGAAAATAATAATATCTAATGAGGGGTAGTTTAAGTTCTATAAATATAGGTTTCACCTTCTTCTAAGACTTTTACATTGAGCTTATGATCATTAGAATTCTAATTTATTAAAACAATCTCAATAATGATTTTTTAGAAATAAATAATATAGGAATTGGAAACCCACGGAAATTTCCAAAGGAAATATTTTACTCCAATTATGTGACTTTATAAATTTGTAATGGAAAATATATATTAATAAATTATAAATTACCTAGATGATCCAGAAACCTAGTTGGGGTTAGGTTATGTCACTTCTTCTAAATCTACTTCAATGATATTTCAATACATATTATTTATTTTTAATACCTTCTACTTCAAATCCTCATTAATTCACACCTTGGTAATATATTGTAATGTCTATTCACTTGATATTATTATAACTCATTAATTTTTAGACACATCTATAAGATTATCAAGGAAGAGTTTGGGATATTATTATTAATAAAAAAAAGTGTGCACCCTTCTATAGGAAAAGCACACAACCAATTCTAGGTGGGTTGTAATCTCTTCCAAATTTTGATCCACTCATTCCCTCTTCTAAGGTAGCACACCTCATACCCACTTCATGTTTGGTGTACACTCACACCCTCTACAAGTTAGTTCACCTACTCCCTATTGAAACTAGGGAATATGTGTGGTTTTACATATAATTTGACATTTATTATTCAAAAATCAACATAGAGGAAACTGAATGTTACTAGAATGAGCAAAGGAACCATTTCAAGTTACTAGTGTGGATATAGACACCAATTCTAATGCTCTTAATATTTTTGTACAATAAGAAGTTATTTAAATTTCAAAACCAAAGGCAAGATATGTAAAACAAGTTTATTTGAGTCATCTATTGTTTTTTATATACATAACAGTCATGAAATAAAATTCTCATATTTTAAAAATAGATATGGGTAAAGGTACCCTAATGAGGAGGATTCTACGGAAGTAAGGGTGAATGGAAACCGAACCAATCCCCTTTCTATCTGGTAATGATTTTCCCAATCCTCCTTAATTAACCTCGTCACAACACTAACCTAAGACACCTACCTGAGAAATGAGCATCCATTTCACCAAATTTTCCTCTATGAAATTACTATTATCATTTAACCTAGACATTAAACATTAAAAAATAATTTCTCCCAAAACATATACCACTATAACCATACATCCATAAATTGTCCATTTTTTAAATTCATGTATCCCTTATGATCTTGCCTCCCATTAATAATGGTAACCTTGCATCTTGAAAAAGTTTTACCCCCATGGAATTCCTATTCCCATCATAGATCCTAAAAGGTGTATTAATCTTGTATACCTTTGATATTGAGTATCTTATAGACTCAGGGCCCTATAGAATACCTATCAACCATATATTCATGCTCCATTATTAAAGAGGACATTTTTATTTATAGGGTTTTTGATCTAATGAAATTTCCAAACCATTACTAATATCATGTGTGTACTACTTTCATCACTTTCAACATATATTGACCTTTCATAATGTAATTGTTAATCTTATCATCCCTTATAACAATAATTCTTTCCTTCATATGGGTTACCATTCTAATTTAATCCCCAAGATTTTGTTTTGATTTATCAATTCCAATAGTAATTGGGTTTCCTCCATCAAACTCCTAATATTTTCAGCCCCAATCAATATCAAAATTTACTCGTACTTTATGTTCTACTTGTAATAAACCTCATCCATTCACCTAGCTCATCTATAAGTGTAAAATTCCATGGTTTTTTATCTATAAATATTATACTCATTATATCCCTAGGTTACTTTTTCTTAATGTTCCTTGTCTTATTACATTAAAATGAAAGACCTAATGGTCTTGGTTGTGTAATATTAAAGGATATGACATTGATCCTTAATGTACTACTAGTATCAAATAATCCCTACACATAAAATATTAAAATTCATGTTATACATTCTTATAAGGATATGTTTTTTTAATCCTTGTTCATGCAGGTGTCACACTGTATCATATGGCTTTAAACTATAACCTAGAACTACATGGAATTTGATTACTCCATAGAGGGAATATAATAAGACCATTAGAGGCCTAATCCCATTAGAGTGAAATCATTAACCTCTTTATATAACTCTATAATTCCATAGGTAGTGTTAAATTTTAATTCATTTCCCAAAAATGACTTATTCATATCCTTGATTTAAAAATCACAATTCTTAACATGTTCAACTAAAACTACCTAGATTTTTCATATTATTTAGTTTATGAAGTAATGTCTTTCTATTAAAAATTTCTAAATCAACTAATTATAAACATTCATATTTTAAATCATCATAAAGATTCACCTAAAACTGGATGAAGTAGAAGATCATGTTGAAGAATATGAGTTTATTGGAGGTGATAGTCATACCCAAAGTCCATGTATATTCAGTAAGAAATTTATCACATCATTTTCCTGTAAATAAAATACAGTGTATTGAAGGCCCAAATACTGATTGAACTTTATCTTGTATTTTTATACTACCTCAGTTTTTTAGTGATTCTATTTGTTTATATTTTTCTATGAGATCATAAATCTTATGATTGGGAGTGTTTTATTTTAAAATATCTATGTTTATTAATATAATAATTTGTTTATGAATTTTTTTTTATTTTTAGGAAAATTTTCTATTAGCTTTTAACTTCTCAGATTAAAAACGTTGTATCGATAAGGACATAGTTATTTATAATCTTATAATCAATAAAGTTATAGGGATAGTAAAATATAACATTGATCATCTGATTGAATAATTATGGGGATGAGATTAATCCTACTGAATATATTAAATAAACACAAGGATATGACTTATGATTTTGATCATTCAATCAAATATCAATATATTTTATTACATTTATATACTTTTTATCTGTATATTGATCCTCTTAAAACATTCAATTAAAATTCAATAGTTCTAGGGAAGAGAACTATTGTATTCTTTAATGAACATTATTTAAAAGTTAATGGATTATTATCAATAACATCATCACAATGTTTACATTTTGTGTTGTTATTTATATTCTGGTTTTGATAACGATACTATTTTTTTATATTTTATCTTTTAAATCATTTATATTTTAATATTTTTAACATTTGTTTTACTCCAATTAGTTCAGTACCTATAACTTCTTAACTACACATTTCCTTAAGATGGAAATATTTTATAAGATTTCAAAGACATCAATTCCCCCCCTCCCCATTCTTGAACATAACATACTCTTAAAACATTTCCTATTAGATCAAGTATATTTTTCCTCACATTAATATATAATTAGAGTAAATATTCTTTTCAATGGTAGGTTTACCATTAAAATATTTATAGAACTTAAATCATAATTGAACACTCGTTTATTATGGATTTAATTTTGAGTACTACTGAGATATAAATTTTTGATTGATATTATAGTGGATAATTACTAGATTATGGTTGATTGCTATAATATTTTGGAGAAAGAAATTATAAATTTTATGGGATAAAATTAGGATAAATATTTTTTAGTTAAAAACTCTGGGATACTCTTTTATATTTAGTGACATTGAATATATATGATAAGATATATTCTTTGGAGATATCCAATGGAATTTGTATAATGTAAAAATTACATATTTTTGAACATTTTATGTGTTAGAGACTATAAGACTGATGTTGCGTATATATTATCATGATTTTTATTTTCTTTAGAGATAATTACTTCTATCAGATTCACAAAAATTTTATAACTATTTTTCATGGATTATAATAAATATATTATGGATGATCGGTTTTTTTGAGAAGATTATTGATATACTTTTATTGCAGTGGGAATAAAGATAACAAATATTGATGAAACAAAACAACTTATAAAGCTAAGTCTGAATGATATCATCATAATGTTAATGAAATACAAGAAATTGTTAAAGATAGATGATGTGAAGGAGAAATGGAATAATAGATTTTTAATTTTTACTATAACATCCAAAGATATAACTTTTAAAAAAATAATTCAATGCATATGTCAATGAATAATTAAGAATATAGTATCATGTTACTCAGTGAAGGATATCTCTTTTTCTTGGTAAATGGTTATAATGTTTAAGAAGAATATCTGAAATGATAGTTGTAATGATAGAAGAGATAGATATGATATATCTATGGGAAAATAATATTCTTTTGGTGTTATTTGTTATAAATTTATGAATCTAGAGTATATCGGTCTGAATTTTCTAATATTGAAATAAAAGGAAAAGGATTTTGAAATATCTTCAAAGTTAAAAGGAAAGAAATTTAAAAAGTAATGGATATCTAGAGTGAATGTAATGATCTATATTTTGAATGTTATTTTGATATAGATTATAGTTGAAAGATTATTAGTTTCTATAATAATGTTCCTTATATTTAAAATTATTTTTTTGTAAAGGAATTTATTAAATCTGTTACAAATATTTATTTAGATTCCAATTTCCCATATTCTTTAGATATTGAAGATGATTCTCAATCATTTTATTAAATAGAGGAATATGTGATTGAAATTGATATGCAATTTAAATTTTATTGAATAAATGTGATAAAGATAATCAATATCCTACTAAACATATTGAGAATATTTATAATCTAAAATTTAAGTTGAATGATAAATCTATTTCTATTCTATTACCTATTAATAAAAATAATGAAGTTATGAAACTCAAGTTTGAATTAGAAAGTTTTAATAAGTTACTTTATAAATTTACTTTTAGACGGAATATATTTGATAAACTTCTAGACATAATGAAATCATCTATATATTCAAAAAAAATTAGTTATTTGTGTTTTATAATGTATTATTTACAATATAACTATTTTGTTATGAGAAGTTCACCTTTTGTAATAAAATTTATAGGTGACATAATTAGAAGAGTATATATTCTGTGAATATGGTTCAATCTTTCTGAACATATATGGAATTTATTTCTAGAGGGTTTTCAACTATTCAACATCATTGGGTTAGAAATATATAGGTTCCTATGGTTTTTTTCATTAATACTTTTAAACTTTAGAAGGTTTGGATACTAAACTCTTAAATTAATATTATGATAAAAGGATGAGTACTAGTTTCCAAAACACATTCTAAATGGATACATATAAATATATTTATAAAGATATATAATATTAATAATTCCTTGTATGAGATTGAATTTTTTTACTTTCTAGTATGTAAGGTTAGATTCATAATTCAAAAAAAAATCAAGTATGGGTGTGATATTTTTGCTAACATTAATGTAGATACAATGTTTACCATATGATATTATTAGTGGAAGATAAATGTGCGTTCAAAAGATTTTTTGGAACCATCTTCTTCAGAATAAGACCACTCATTCTATATAAAATGATAATTTCCATAATAGAATTTTTTTATGCTTATCTTTAAAAATAATAAAAATATAGTTACCTAATTTTATTTAAAAATTTATATATTTTTTATAATTTCAATCATCTTTGATAAAAAAATTATTATATGAATTTAGGATTATTTTTAAATTGAAAATTATCAATCCACTTTTTATGGGAAGAAAATATAATCATACATAAACATTGAGATCAATTATTATGGATTAATAAAGTCATTAATATAAATATTATTGGACCCAAAAACACTCTCAATAATTATATTTTGTAAATACCTATATTTTTGTTCTAGATCCTCTAAACCACATCCCAACTTCTATTTCTTCACAGAATCTTCTTGAGATATAGCCTCAATAGAGATTTTTCATTGAAGGATGATTGATATAAACTAGTATAATAAGAATGAGTCACTTATAATGAAAGTAAACTAATTCCATGCCTGATAGTCTATCACATTATCGAGTAAAAAGTATTAGTTGTTTTATACACTAAACATTTGATATTTTTACTCTACTACATATTTTTAGAAATTTTAGGGGAAAATTATTATGTTCAGGAACCAAGGTTGTTAATTTATAATTTAAATGAATAATTTCATAGAATATATTGGATTACCTATTTAAAGAGAATGAGTATTTTTTCAAACGAATCAGGATGTTTATATAACATTTTTAGGGAATGATCTATAGGGAGTCTCTTTCTAGAGAAAGATATATTTTGAAAAATAAAGACTTTAAGTACAAAATCAATGATTTTTTAAAAATTAATACAAGGATTCTAAATTTTATGAAAATGGGAAATGTAAATTGTGAATATTTAAGATAAAAATAATTCTATAAAAGTTAATAAATTAAGTTTTTCTCATCCTACAATGAATATCTTGGAGGATGGTCATGAGAAAAATATACATCATCAAAGATGTCGAATTTATATGAAACTATGATAAGAATGGGGAAGATAAAATAAAATGATATTTATTTTAAATCATCATTTATGCCTCTTTAACCACCTATATTTAATAAGGATGATAAATTTGCAGTATGGTAACTAATTATAGCTGAGGATATGTCCAAGTAATCTAGTTTATATGAATCATTGATTTTATCACCATTACAAAATATATTATATAATGAATATTAAGAATCCTAAAATTCATCAACATAAATATATTAGAAAAATAAGTCTAGTTTTGATGATATGCAGATAATGAAGAAGTCTATTTCGTCAATATTTCAAGAAAATTAAATCTCAAAATAACCATAATAATTAAAATAAGAAAATTATCTAGAGAATTATAGAGAGGATGAAGGATATCATAAGTGGATTGATAATATTATTCACATATATAATATCATATTGTAAAATATAGAAAAACCAAAAAAGGCTTGAAATTTATAGATTCAAAATCTGAATCATTAAAAAAAGTGTATGTCAGAGTTGATCTATTTTTTTAATGGTAAATATTCATTAAAATTATTATATGAAAAAACTATTAAAAGGTCAGATCATTTAGAATATTTTTTTCTTCTACTGATAGGTTATATGGATAATTTTACTAAGGAAGTATCCATACTTATAAAGATTAATATGAGTTGAATTATTATGCAATACAGGAGTGTGGATGATCAAGTTTCATGATTAGAAAAAAAATTCAAGAAAAAAATTTTTAGATTAAGACTGGCCTATTTAATTTCAAATATGAATACCTTCTCAACATTGAGAACATAAAATGAATGTAAAAGTGTATTTATGAGAAAGAGTTTGAGATACAGTAACATTAAGACAATAATGAAGCTCTTAAATAGGAATCAAATGATCTCAAGTTAACATTTGATGAATAATAGAAGAGTTCATAAAATCATGATGTCTGATTTTAAAAATATCAATAAAAATAAAAAATTCTCAATTTCTTTTTTCTTTATTCTATATTAAATTAACATGGTAATTTTTTAGTTTTATATTTTTAGAAACTATTATTTCTTAACTATTCATTCTTTCTTTTTGGAAATAAAAAATATTGATAAATAATGTGTGTTATGTTTCTTTTAAAAAGTTAGAGAAATAAAAGAAGTTTTCTTTTTCATAATCTTACTTTTAGGTGAAATATTTTCCAAATATTGAGGAGTTTTTTCTATTCACTTTAGTTAAACATAAATATCCTTACATGTATTATTGTTATAAAAAGGGAAATATTTTTGAGTAATTTTCCTAAAATGACTTCTTCTCTATCCGTACTTTGAATTTCAAAATACGCTTCGTCTTCTATTACAGTTGACTTGAGTTTTAGTTCAGTTTTTTATGAGGTTTTTCTTCAAATTAACCTTTTTCTTGATCAACTACTTCTAAACACTCATATTCTGGAATATCATGAAGAGTAACATAATCATTATTGATTGGAAATATAATTTTTAATATTCCCATTTTTTTAGAAGTAATATTTGTGCATGTTGTCTGGAGATTCAATTAAATGTTTTATATGGACATTCATATAAATAAGTGAAAAATTATTTGAGGACCAGATGCTAATGAACATAATTTTATAGTTTCACACGTTGGTAGTGTTTGAGGGATTAAATTTTTATTAGTTTTTATTAAAATATCATAGATTCTAAGTGAAATGATTTATTTATAAAATCTATTTTTTATATTTCCATCATTTACTTCTAATCATATTTTAATCTATGAGATCTAGGGATATTAATTTCTCATTCTGAATTTATTTTATTGAATAATTATTGGGGATAAGGACTTGGTTATTTTATATCATTATATTGAATAGGTTCTTGGAATAGTAATTGGTGTTTTTAATAATATAATAAAATAATACTTAGGATAGGACTTGTGTTGATAACTCTGTCAATTAATTTCATGGACAGGTTTTGTGCTTTGAATCAATTGATCAAAGATGTTTACATTACAAAACCTATGTATCCCTTGGACAAAGTTATTGATCCTCTGATATATTATGATACAAATAGACTTGTATCAAGGATTTGAACTATTATATCCTTTAATAAACATTATTTAGGATTTTATGAATTATTATTTTTAACTCCATCACATTGTTTTCTTTTTTGTTCTTTATATGCTTATTCTAATAACATTACTATTTGGTTATGTGTTATATTCTAAATAATTTATATTTAAATGCCTATAACATAGTTTTTACAATGATTAGTTTAAAAATTATAACTTTTGGACTAAAAATTTCCAAGAGAGGGAAATATTTTATAGGTTTTCAACAAATTCAATTCACCCTCTCAACCCCACTTATATCTTACATTATGGTAAAATATTAAACTCCATGGTTTCTTTCTATATAACTTTAAATTTTACCACAATTAATTATTTCCACATCATTTTGTTTTATATATGGGATAATAAAACTGATATAGTATTCTTTAAAATGCATAATGGTCAATAAATCATATTTATTAAAGTGTTGTTAGTATTTTTATTGGGATTTATTTCTTGAATATTCCTAAATATATTAGATAGCCTTGGTCTGGAAAATAAGAACCTTTGTGGGAAAATTCAACCTCTAAACATCTGGGTTTTTAAATGAGAACCCTAAAAAACCAAAACCTCAAGAGATTTTGCTGAAAACACTAAAAACATAAAATATTGACCCAAATTAAATTAAATTTCCTTCTGAGAAAAATTTGTTGACCATGTACTTATATGTGTCAAACTACACTGATGGGTTATTTGTTTGACATTCCCTTGGAATAAAAATGGCATTCATAGTTAACAGTCTGTGAGGCATTAAACAACATAACTTACATGGTGAAAATTATATAGTAACTAGGATTGTAAAAAACCTATTCCTTTCCCTCCCATTAAAATTACTAGTTTTTGTGTTGGGAGTGTTAAGAGAAGTCCATATGAAGAGGGTCATGATTAAAGTTGAGATTTTAGGTTGGAGAGTTTGGTCCAGGTGTGACCATGTTGGTTGGGGTATAAATGGATAGTTGTAATAAAGGGTTAATATTCAAGTGATTAGTCATGTAGTGATAAAAGTTGTATTGATGTGAAGGGTTTAAAGGTAGTTTTTGGGGGGGGAAATTGTACCTTAAAATTTTGAAAAGGGAATTACAGAATTTGTATGATCCTTACAAATTTTACTTGGTTGATTCTTGTGTCATATCATGGATGTCCAATTCTCAGTGTGATGGTTCCTTGGATAGTTTTTATGGTTTAAAATGAAGGTACATACAATGTGGGTATTAGATATCATGGAATAGAGTCTTAATGTTTATTTCAAGGCTTCTATATGATTATTATCATGGTGATGTCTCAAATTTCACAACAAGGGGATATAAAGGTTAATTTTAGTGGTTTTATTTTAAGTGGCATCGCACCATGATATTTGAATCACAACATGATCCTCCCTCGATATTAGAATATTTGTAATGTGGAATTATTTTAAGAAGGGTGGAAGATATGGGGGATAAAAAGAATGAGTTCCATAGGGAATTTCAAGATATCCCTATCAAAATGTGATAATGGATTTTCGCGCCGCGATGTAGTGTTTTTTATCTTAGGTATCAATTTAACATATCCTCCAAATTCAATTATTTTTTCATTGATTATTTGTATTTTTTTTTGGACTTAAGTTCAATTTTAAGATTGATTTCATTACCCATTCACTTCTATTTGATCATTGACCTAGGATATCCTTTGACCATGATTAGTGGTGACTTTTGATTCCTTTCTTCTGGGTTCTCACCTTGTTCTTCTATCAAAAGGAAGGATGTGTAGTGGTTTGGATTGGTATTTGATGATTTTGGGCTGAATAAATTGTGGGGATTCTTTTATAATGGGTTTATTGGGGTTTCCCTTATGTGGTTAGGCCTTATAATCATTACTTTTATCTCTATTTTTCATAGTTATTGTTAAATGATTCAATTGGGGAAGGGTATTGAGAACTATCTTTATTTATGTGTGTATTGAGTAAGTCAAAATCTATTGATTTCATAGGGGTAGATATTATGGATTAGATTAATAATGATAATGACATGAACTAATTCAAAAATCTATTTTTTTGAATTTATTAAGATCCACTTTTTTGGATAAGTGGGAACTATACAAAGAGAGACATTGGTTCATGAAAATCCCCCATTCACATGGCACACCTCATCAAAAAACCAAAAATAAAACATTAAAATTTCGAAACCAAGATTCCAAAATACCTCCAAATTCAACTTTGAACCACGAGCAACCCACCTCGATCCACATCACAGGGAGATCTCAAACCTCAACTCACCACCATCATCATATCATCGTCCTGACATCTCATCGTCATCACTGCCATCATGTCTTCCGGACAGCAAAGCCTTCATCCTCATTGGCTTACCACTACCGACCACATCCTCGACATCCACCACTAGAAAATTGAATACCTTCAGAGTAACATTGTGTCATCCCCCACAACCAAACCACCACCATCATCATCTTCGAAGCCGAACACAACCTCACCATCGACGATTGACTCATAATTATTGTAAACCTATTGAATCCACCTGATCAGACTCACATTCGAAAGAACCTCGAAGACCTCTTTTCATCTCCACCTTAGAGAGAATGGTAGACTCCTATATCTAGGGTAGAGAATAAGTGGGGTTATATATGATGAAACATGGAAATAACCTCCAAAGTATGTCAATGCTGAAGAAATAAAACATTGATGCTACCATCATAAACATCCTTGTAAAAATAAGAACAAAATAAGTTACTAAACCACCCTTTCTGGCATACATTATACTTCACAAATCGGGAGCCACTCGAGCTACTCCCCCTAATGTTCCAATTTCATTAGCCCAAACCAATATCACACTGTTGGAATCCGATATGACCACTGAAACCCACCTCACCTCAAAAATGTCCCTCCATGGCATACAAGTAAGACACAATTAAAAATCTGGTGAACCGCCCAAAAACTATCCATCGCTGCCTTCACACCAATGCTAACACCAGAAGCGAACAACCAATTGAAAAAAAATCGACCAAACCCATCGTAAAACACTCCCGAAAATACTGAACACTGCATCTAAGAAGGAATCATATATGGAAAATTATAAAATTTGGATTCTTTTTCTAAAAAGGGATGTTTGGAATCTTTTTAATGATGGTCTGGGTGTTGTAATATATTAAATTACCTTATTATGAGATTTTAATTGTGTTTCTATGGTTTTAGGTTTTTGCGGCTGGTTTGGATTATTAGTGTGGATTTTATAGTGGATGTTTCGTTTTATTTAAATGGTTGGAAAGAGAAGATGAGGTTGATTTATGGTGTATGGTTATTTGTGTGGTTGGTTATTATGGTTGGGATTGAATGTGATCTCGTGATATTTTGTAGTTTACTCATATTAATATATTTTTATTTTTAATGGTAAACATGGTCAAGGGATATATTATATAAATTGAATATAATGTATGTTCTTGATGAAATATTTATGAATATAATAGATTATTAAGGGATAGAATAAATATGAGTAACAGTTGATAACAGTTCATCATTAAATATGTAATTGAATGGAATAATGAATATAATATATCTTCAAAATAATAAATCTAAAATGTTTTAATTATGTGATTAATGTGTAAAATATTTTAATTTCGTTGTTTTAATGGGGTTCAATATTTTGATCTAAAAAGTGGATGCAATGGTAGTGCATAATGAATGTGTTGTCGTGGGTTTTATAATGAGGCATTGTCATTTTGTAGTTACCCATAATTTTCCCTTGTTTTTGGATATATAAATATATATATATATATATATATCTTATGTTTTTTTCTTTTCATTTCTATATTCACCCTACCCAAGTTGAATAACCATACTAATACCCAAAATTTTGGGTCCTGCATGTCTTCCCCAACATCCAGGTTGGCAATGAAATAGAGGGATGGTTACTCCCTCTTTCTAAATCTCTATTATATGTATGGAATGTGATATGAATAATCTAGGTAGATATAATCATTTGGATGTGTAATATATGTTACAATAAAAGATCTTGTAGGTTATTTACATGATGTTATTTGGTGGGGGTCATGTATGGTGGGAGGGGAGCTACAATTCAATGTGCTTCATGTTCTTGATATAGTACTATATTGGATATATGATGCATGAATGATATGTGATATCTGTTTTTGATTGGGGGATTATAATGATTTTATTTCTATGGTATGTAGTATGGTTATGATATGAGATATAGTGTGTTGCAGTTTTGTTGTGGTAGTGATTGGAGCTCATGACATTTTTCATATGGGCTTGGGAGTGACAAAACATAGGGGAAGTGGTGTGACGTACCCACTTTACTATATTATTTGATACTATTTTTTTATACTAGGATGTTATATGTGGTGAGTGATCCTCTATGAAACTGGATGATAGATGACTTAATAGGTTCTTTTTGGTTCTGTTGTATATTCACTGAATCATTAGTATTATTCTTCTATAATTACGAGAGTGGTCTAGAGAAGGATCTTACTAAGTATACATTTATTCTTAGGATTATATATATAAATTTTTTTTAGGTTTCTAGGTAAACATATTGGATTGACATAGTCCTTACTAGATCAAAGCTTATAATCGTGATTAGTGTTACTTCCTTACAAGTTTTATCTCAGTATTCATCTAGATGCATTTATTCTTAGGACATATCATGCATTATTGTTGTTTTGGGATCGTGGTTTTATTATATATTATTGTTTTTAGTGGTGTATTTCATTAAACATCATGTTTCATATAAGGTTAATTCCCCCCATCTTTATATTCTATACCCTTTATTTCTATCTCCAATATGGGTCCTATAGGAGTAATGCCTCAAGGGTAACTCTCATCTTTACTGTAATCCAAGGAGGGGTTCTGGATGGGGGAGGGTACTAAAAACGTGATATAAATATAAATATATGAGTTGAGATGTAGTTTGTAGTTAAGAATTGGATAATATTGTATGGAAATAGTATATAAACGGTAATATACAAATTTAATATGTGGCTTAGAAAAGGAGAGAGGCTAGGATATGGGTGACTAGGGACCCTTGTGATCCAGTGAAAGGACCATAAGCTTATTAAACTCCCTAGGTGATATGATGTTTATCTCACGGTAGATATCATGGAGAGGTATATACATTATTGTATTTTGTGTTTATATTTGATTATTGGTGGAATTGTGGAAATTTTCTAAGGAATCTAATTAATGGATTTCCATTCTTCTGGGATTAAAAATTTTCTCTTCTATTTATAGTGATGCTTTTTGGTCATCATATACATACAGTTATGGTTAGTGGGGTTTAGAAATTTGATTTGGTTGAGCATTAAAGGTGTAAGAACCCAGACCTTCTTTTCAGGTAAGTTTTATTTTTCTGGTCGTTTCTGAGAAAAAGAGAAATTTCTGGGAATAATATTTAAAGTTGTGGAGGTTGTGCAGGGGCACAAGGTTGGCGCACAGTCTAAAAAAACCGTGCGTCCAGACCAGGAAACTATGTACCCTTGACAGTGGGCTCTGCACGGGTGTCGCATAGTTTTCCAGACCATGAGGGCCAGTCGTGTGAATTCCCTGGGTGAGACAGTGGGCTCGGCATGGGCGGCGCACAGCTTTCCCAAATCTTGCGGGAAAACCATGCGAAATCCCTGGATGAGACAGTGGCAACTGCACTGTTGGCGAATGGTTTGAAAAACTGTGCAACCACTTAAAATAGCAGTTTTTAAGTCCTGGGCCACTCAGGATTTCCCATTCCTCCACCTTTCATCCTCCTACTCGTGGATCACGCTGGAGTTGCAATTTTTAGAGGTTGGGGGAGCTCCTTGGCTCATTTTGGAGGCAAATCTAAGGGGTTTCTTGGTGGATCGAATGTGGTTCTTCTCACGTAAGTCCCTCCTCTTGGTTTCTCCTTGGATTTCCCTATATCTTCTCGTCCCTCTATCTATTTTTTCTAGATCTATATTTGTTTCATGTATATATAGTGTTGTGTTTGCCTTGAGTGTTGATTTTAAGGCTTGTAGATGATATGAAAGCAGCTTTAGAGTGGTCTTCCGTGAAGCGGTTTCCTGGATTTTGTGGGTGTGGTTGATTGTGGATCATTTTCACCAGAACCCTAAAGGTGCGTGATTTGTGCCTTTCAGTTTAAGGTCTTTGAATTGTATGTGAAAAATCGCCAATACCCATGAATGGGGTATTGTGCGTTTACCATTTTAAACCCTGTTAATTTCCTGTTTTGATGGTGTGTATTAGTAGATATTATTTGAATGTGAATAGGGTTGCTTACTATGCTTTGTAGGTGTTTCCCATGCATGTTTTGTGCATAACTGTTTGGTTCTGCTTAGCCTATTAGGATTATTTGTTGTTTCCATGCCTAGTATTATAGGATGGAGTGATCTTGTTTATCTAACATGTTGATATGTTGTAGACTGCTCGCAAGGTAGTTCTTGAGGTTTACTTTGGCGGATACATGTTCCCATCCTTATTTGACTTACACAGGCCTGTGAGAACCTCGTGTAGTATACCATAGGGAGAATGGACGTAAGGGCTTCTCCAGAGTGTCTTTATAATTATAAGATGTGATACCACAGGGGTAATTGATGTTGAGTGATTCCCCATAGTGTCTGTAGTCCCTCAATGCGGGCTAGATGGGTAATTGATGTTGAGTGCTTCCCAAGAGTGCCTTTTGTATGATACAAGTCTATTGGTGGAATTGACGGTGAGTGATTCCCCAGAGAGTCTATTCTTAAGCTGAAACAGAAGGGTTAGACTGAGTGTGCTGCCTAGAGAGTTGTTTCTACTTGTTAGGTAGGACCAGAGGGGATAGGTTCTGGGCACTTCCAAGAGGGTTACCTATTTGTTAGCTGCTTTCCAGTATCTGTTATGTAAGACCATAGGGGATAGGTTTTAATTACTTCCCATAGGGATACCTATTGTTATTATCTTCTTTGTCTAGTTGGTGCTTGATATTTGGACTGTGGATTATTTACTACTGAGTACTTCCTATTTACTGTTTTATGTACGTTAACTGCCATATATATTCACTGAATCCTAGGCACAGATCTCATGGTGGTTGCTTTTTGGGATTCATATCACACCCTATTTGGGTCGTGCTTTTGGGCCCAAACAGACTATGTTGTTGCAGGTATAGATAAGGGAAAGCGCCCTTCTAATTCAGGTACTTGATTGCATTGGAGCTGGAAAGCATGGGACCAAGATGAGGCTTACGATGCTGAGGAGTTTATCTGTTTTATTTATTTTACCTTTATTTAGTATTGTACTCAGAATTGTGAATTGTTTGGTTGTTTTCCAAGACATATATGTATCATGCATCATTTATATATATATGTATGCTCCAGTTGTTTCTTTATATCAGCCTTGTGCTATTTTCTATTGTTGGATGTTTACAGCTTCTGTTACTATATATTTGCTTCTCTTCCACTGTGTTACTCTACCAATGAGGGAATAGTTTCCCCATTATCACACCCAAGGCCCTCACTACTAGTCGGCAGCCTCTGGCATAAGGGGAAATGCACTTGAGGCAATGTGACCAACCGGGTACGGGGCGCCTCTAGGTGGCTTCCATAACCAGGACATTACAAAGTAGTATCAGAGGGTTTATATTCTCTTGATTTACAGTTTCGAGCCTTTGTCCAGGGATAGGACGGAATAGGTACTTGTTATTTAGCTATGCCCGGGAGTAGCTAACCCATGTATAGGGAAAAGCCAATCTACCTCATTGATGCAATTTTCTGGTTTTTAAAGTGTATGGTTGCCTTTATTTTCACCATTGGTGACTCATGTGTTTGGTGATGGTTATTATTTAAGTTATTCAGGTTCAATTTATGTCGCAACGCGATGAGATGAGGGTATGCCATCTCATGCATCATATAGGCACTTGCTAGAAATCACATGTCATGCATTATTACCATGTCATCTAGGATGCATTACAAATTGCATGTTGTTGTGATAGATATTGTGTTGAATATGCATGTTGTTGTGATATATTCCTTGATAAAAATATCTTATTCTTGTTAGAGCATTGATTGTGTAAGGTTTTTTTGAATGAGCGCCAAATTTTGGTTTTTGAGGTGTTATGGGCCCTCATGGACCAGAACTTGGTGGATCATTGACTTGTTTACCTTGTTTATAACTTTATAAAGATGAAAATCTTTGATTTGTGGGGAGTATGGGCCCTCAAGGATCGTAATTTGGCACTTTCAATTTTCATTTCAGTGTTTCTCTGGGTTCCGGAGTAGTTTCTGAGGCTCACTGTTTGGAAAAACCCATAATGCACGTCGTGTAGTTTTGACTACACAACATGTGTTCTTCTATTCAGGAAGAAACAATATTTCTTAAGTACACACCGTGTACTCCTATGATTCAGTCTCTGTTAATCCTGATCTAAGTTGTTCACTTGACCTTGCAGAGTCAGTCCACCGAGATGTCCTCCGGTTATCCGCCAGTTACATGGCAGTGATCAGATGTCGGATATGCTTGATCAAGGACTTCTGGAAGATCATCTAATTGTGCCAGTCTTGAAACCAGCAGTAATACTTGTTACTGGTGCTGATGCGCAGTTCAGGGAAGGCTCCATGAGGATGATGCAGACCTTTCAGGGAGCGCCGCCTCCCGCCCCATCGATGGCTGATTTGATGCGGGTCTTCCAGCAGTAGCATCCTCCCACTTTTTCAGGGAAAGGAGGACCTCAAGCTGAAGAGTCATGGCTAGAAGCCATGTTGATGATCTTTGAGAACCTGGAGATGCCTCCAGAGAGGAGGGTCAATCTCGCTACCTATATGCTATGAGATTCTTCCAAGAGATAGTGGGATGTGATCTCACAGGCGGTTCAATAGAAGGTTATCGCTTGGGAGGAGTTCCATACTATATTCTATGACTACTTCTACCTGGAAACCTTGAGGGACAACTGAGCCTGTGAGTTCATGCGTCTGTAGTAGGGTACTCTTTCTATCATGAAGTATTCTTCTCGTTTCATCGAGCTTTAGCATTTAACACCCTTCCTGGGAGGATATGGGTTATTCCTGGCAAGGAAGTTTGAGGATGGCCTCATACAGGACATCCGCTCTCAGGTGAATATCTTCATGTTGACTTACATCGCTTCCATCATCAACCAGGAACTGATCACGTAGCAGAATCTGAGGGAATCCAGAGCTGTGAGCCAGGGCGGCTCAACATCTGGAGTTAGTGTTCATTCTACTGACTACAGGAAGCACTACAGGGATTCTTCATGTGGTCATCCAAGGAGGCGAGACACATCTTCTGGTAGCCAGGTGGTATGCTACCAGTGTGGGAAGAGTTCGCATATGAGTCCGTAGTGCTAGAGAGACCCAGTTTAGTGCCGATCTTGCGGCAAGATGGGTTACCTTCAGTACTTTTGTCAGGTCCTCTCACCAGCTGCTGTTGACAGGGATTCATCTATGACTCCTCGTACAGGATCATCTACACTAGTTTCTTACCATTCTGGGAACTGGAGTTATTCCTGCCATTCAGGCCAAGGTGGAGTTTCTGACCGTGGTGGTCAATCACCAAGCTACCAGCAACAGTAGGGTGGATCCGCTCAGAGTAGTCAGGTAGGGTCATAGGGCCACAGAGCTGGCCAGACTTTTGTAGTGGAGTAGACCCATCAGGATTAGGTCCCCGGCCCCTCTACAGTTTGAGGTACAATCCTATTAGCCTCGGTTTTATCTTAAAATCTTTTTGATACTAGTGCTATTCATATCTTTTTATCTGTTGCTATTGTGGAGAGCCTTGGGCACTGTATCTTTTCTTCTGCTAATGTCTGGATGCTAGACACTCTGTTGGAGACCAGAACGGCTAGTGTACGTCAGTGCAAGGAGTTCCCTCTCGAGGTTGGTGTGTGTCACTTCCTTTGGGATATTTATGTTCTGTAGATTATCGGCTATGATTTCATTCTTGGAATGGACTGGATAGTTCCTTTCCAGGAATTCGTCGACTGCTACCACCGAAGGGTGAGTTTTATATCACCAGAGGGTGGATCTTTTCTTTATAAGTGCGAGTGGGATGTCCAGGCAAGCAGAGCGGGACCAGGCATCATGGGTTAGAAGCAGTTACAGCCCAGATTTCTAGTATTTGTCTGGATGACCAAGGGACTTCACAGTTATACTTTCCTCCAGTGGTGGATCGTTTCAGAGATGTCTTTCCAGAGGAATTTTTAGGTTTGACTCTGGAGCATGAGGTAGACTTTTCTATTGATCTTGTGTCAGGATCAGAACCGGTTTCCATTACTCCTTATAGGATGGCTAAACCTGAGTTGTTGGGGCTCAAGAAGTAGTTGGAGGAGTTGCAGGACATGGGTTTCATCTGACCCAGTACTTCTCCTTAGGGTTCGCCTATCCTGTTTGCGAAGAAGGTAGATGAAACTCTCAGGCTTTGTGTGGATTATCAGAAGCTAAACCAATTGACGGTCTAGAACTGATATCCTTTTTCATGGATTGATGATCTTTTTTATCAGATTCGTGGAGCCTGGGAGTTCTCAAAGATCGACTTGAGGTCTGGTTACCATCAGTTGCATGTTAGAACATCTGATATATCTCTCATATCATTTAGGAGCAGATATGTTCTATACGAGTATACAGTTATGCTGTTTGGTCTCACGAATACGCCTGCAGTTTTCATGGCATTGATGAACTGAGTGTTCCATCCATACTTGGATTCCTTCATGGTGGTTTTCATGGAATACATCTTGGTGTACTCTCACACTTGACACGACCATGTTACCCATATTGAGATAGTTATGAGTACACTAAGAGAGCATCAATTATATGCTAAGCTCTTGAAATGCCTCTTTTGGATGGATCAGATTCATTTCTTGGGTCATGTTATCTCAAAGACATAAGTATCAGTAGACCCAGAGAAAGTCAGGGAAGTAGTTTTTTGGGGGAATCCAAAGAGAATCTTTGAGGTACAGAGTTTCCTAGGGACGTCTGGATACTACAGATGCTTCATATAGGACTTTTCACGCTTAGCAGCACTGCTGACAGGTCTGACTAAGAAAGGTGCGATGTTCTTGTGGTCAGAATCTTGTGAGTCAGCCTTCCAAGAGCTGAAGGGGAGGCTGACATCAGCACTAATACTAGTCTTGCTAGAGCCAAGAAATAGCTATATTGTTTACTGCGATGCTTCAGGTATCAAGATGGGATCTTTACTGATGCAGGGAGATGGAGTCATTGCATACGGGTCTCAGTAGTTGAGGCCACATGAGAGGGATTACCTGACGCACGATCTAGATTTAGCATCTGTTGTTCATGACTTACGTTGTTGGAGAAATTATCTTCTGGGAAAGAATTTTTTTTTTCACTTACCACAAAAGTCTCAAGAACATCTTCACTCAGTGTGATATGAATCTTAGACAGCGTAGGTGGGTCGAGTATCTTCAGTCCTTTCACTTTGTTCTTGCCTATACACCTAGGAAAGACAATGTAGAGGATGACGCGTTGAGAAGAAGAATTCATGTACATGTAGTTTAGGAGTCCATCAGTGAGTGGAAGCTTATCTATTTGTTCTCTGAGATGCATTTGGAGGTGCATGACAGACAGGGTAAGACTTTTCTATCTTCTGTTGATGTTACCTCTAATCTTCTTGATTGGGTACGGATGAGGCAGCTATCAGACTCAGAAGGCCTAGTCTTGCGAGAGAGTGTGTCAGGAGAGGACCCTCTTCCTGGATAGACAATAGGGGAGTATGAGATCTTTCATTTCTAGGGATGCGTATGGGTGCTAGCAGACATACACGAGGATCTGATGCGGGATTTTCATTCCTCAGTTTGGGCAGTTCATCCTGGAGTCACCAAGATGTATCGTGATCAACATCGCCAGTATTTGTGGCCAGGTATGAAGAGAGATGTTCCTGGTTTTTTCATGAGGTGTTCCACTTTTCAGCAAGTGAAAGTGGAGCATCAGCGACCAACATGTATTTTTTAGCAGTTAACCATTCGGTAGTGGAAGTGGAACAATCTCGCGATGGAATTCGTGACTGGTTTGCCATGGTCACCTTGAGGGAATGATGTTTTTTGGGTTGTCATTGACAGGCTTATGAAGGTTTCTCACTTCTTGCCGATCAAGGAGACCTTCAGTGTCGATGAGCTGGGACGGTTGTACATCTGAGAGATTGTACGTCTACATGGAGTTCCACACTCCATTGTTTCAGACAGGGATGCATGTATTACTTCTTGGGTCTGGCAGGGGCTTCAGAAGGATTTGGGTACACAGGTACTTTTGAGTACAGCATACCATCCTCAGATAGATGGTCAGTCCGAGCGTAAGATTTAGGTGCTTGAGGATATGCTCCGAGCTTGCATTCTAGACTTTGGATGTTCTGGGGAGAAGCATGTACCTCTTGTAGAGTTTTCCTAAAAAAATTGTTTTCAAGCAACTATTCAGATGTAACCTTATGAGGCTTTGTAAAGTTGGTCATGCCGATCACCCTTATGTTGGCTGGAGGCGGGAGAGGCAGCTTTGCTGGGACCTTGTTTTGTTCAGGAGACCACAGAGCAGATAGAGTTGATTCGGAAGATTTTGGATACCACACAGTCTCGTCAAAAATCTTATGCTGATCAGCGAAGATGACCTATGGAGTTCGAGGTTGGGGAGCAGGTTTTCCTGCATGTCACACCGAGGTTGGGGCATAGGAGGATTAGGAGGCAGGGTAAGCTTTCACCAAGGTACGTCGGGGCATTTTAAGTGTTGGATAGAGTTGTTCTGGTTGCCTATCGGTTGCAGTTACCTCAGAGGTACCAGACTGTGCATGATGTTTTCCACATTTCTTAGCTTCGAAGTTACTTTTCAGACCCTTCTCATGTCTTTCAACCTGAGGAGTTTGAGCTCGAGGTGGATGCGTCATTTGAGGAGCATCTTATCCAGATTGTCGATCGAAATACAAAGGTTCTCAAGGGTAGGTCTATTTTGTAGGTATGGGTTCTATGGTAGCACGAGTGGGTACAAGACGAGACTTGGGAGAGGGAGGTCGATGTACGAGCACAGTGGCCGGAGCTGTTCGGGGTTTCTTCTTCTACGCGGCGCTATTGAAATTAGGGAACAAATTTTTTTAAGGGGGGAAGTTTTTAAGAACCCGGACCTTCTTTTCAGGTATGTTTTCCTTTTCTGGTCATTTCTGAGATAAAGAGGAATTTCTGGGGAAACCCTTTGAAGTTGTGGAGGTTGTGCAGGGGCGCACGGTGGCACACGGTCTGAACAAACCGTGAACCTAGCCCAGAAAACCATGAACCCTTGACAATGGGCTCCGCACGGGCAGCGTACGGTTTGTCAGACTGTGCAGGCAAGCCTTGCTAAGTCACTGGGTGAGACAGTGGGCTCTGCATGGGCGGCGCACGGTTTTCCCAAACCATTCGGTAAAACCCTGCGAAATCCCTGGGTGTGACAATGGAAACCGCATGGTTGGCGCACGGTTTGCAAAACTGTGCAGGGTAACCGTGCGTCCACATAAAATTAGGGTTTTTAAGTCCCAATCCACTCGAGATTTCCCATTTCTACACCTTTCTTCCTCTTACTCTAGGATCGTGTGGGTGTTGCAATTTTCATAGGTTAGGGGAGCTCCTTGTCTTGTTTTAGAGGCAAATCAAAGGGGTTTCTTGGTGGATCGAAGGCAGTTCTTCACTGGTACATCCCTCCTCTTTCATTCTCCTTGGTTTTCCCTAGATCTTATCTTCCCTCTCTCTAGGTTTTCTAGATATGCATCCGTTCCATGTAGATATTGTGTTGGTTTGGCCTTGAGTGTTGATTTTAAGGGTTGTGGATGATAGGGAAGGAGTTTTAGAGCGGTCTTCCATGAAGGGGTTTCCCGAATTTTGTGGGTGTGGTTGATTGTGGATCGTTTTCACTAGAACCCTAAAGGTAGGTTGTTTGTGCCTTTCATTTTATGTTCTTTGAATTGTATGTGAAAAATCACCAATACCCATGAACTAGGAATTGTGAATTTACCATTTTAAACCATTTCAATTTCCTGTTTTGCTGGTGTGTGTGAGTAGAGATTATTTTTGTGTGAATAGGATTGCTTGCTATACTTTGGAGGTGTTTACCAAGAATTTCCTACTCATAAACATTTGGTTCTGCATGGCCTATTAGGCTTCTTTGTTGTTTCCATTCATAGTATTGTAGGATGGAGTGATCTTGTTTATCTGACATGCTGATATGTTGTAGACAGCTATCAAATTATTTCTTGAGGTTTACATTGGCAGATACGCATTGATATCCTTGTTTGACGTACACAGGGCCATGAGAACATGGTGTAGTAGACCATAGGGAGAATGGACGTAAGGGATTCTCTATAGTGTCTTTATTATTATATGATGCGAGACCATAGGGATAATTGACGTTGAGTGCTTCCTCATAGTGTCTATAGTTCCTTGACGTGGGCCATAGGGGGAATTGACGTTGAGTGCATCCCCAGAGTGCCTTTATTATGATATGAGACTATAGGGGTAATTTACGATGAGTGCCTCCCTAGAGAGTCTATGCTTAAGATGAACTAGATGGGTTAGACTGAGTGTGATTCCCAGAGGTTTGCTTGTACTTGTTAGGTAGGACCATAGGGGATAGGTTGTGGGCACTTCCTAGAGGGTTACCCATTTGGTAGCTTCTTTCTAGTATATATTAGGTAAGACCAGAGGGGATAGGCTATGAGTACTTCCTAAAGGGTTACCTGTTGTGATTATCAGCTTTGTTTAGTTGGTTCTTGATATTTGGACTATGTGTTGTTTACTGCTGAGTACTTCATGTTTACCACCTTTTCTACTTTACCAGCCATATATATTCACTGACTGTTAGGCACAGATCTTATGATAGTTGCCTATAGGGATTCGTCTCACACCATGTTTGGGACGTGCTTTTGGGCCCAAACAGACTATGTTGTTGAAGGTATAGATAAGGGCAAGCTCCCTTCTACTTCAAGTACTTGATTGCATTTGATCTAGAGAGCATGGGACCAAGATGAGGCTTGCGATGTATAGGATTTTATATTTTTTCTTTCTTTTACATTCATTTAGTATTGTACTCATCAGTGTGACTTGTTTGGATGTTTTCCTAGACATATATGTATCATGCATCATTTATATAGATATGTATGCTCCAGTTGTTTATTTATCTCAGTCTTTCGCTATTTTTTGTTGTTGGATGTTTACTGCTTCCACTATTGTATATTTTTTTCTCTTCCGCTGTGTTAATCTGGCAATGAGGGAATAGTTTCCCCATTATCACACTCAAGGCCCTCACTACTAGTCGGTAGCCTCTGAAATTTGGGGAAATGCGCTTGAGGCCATGTGACCAACCAGGTATGGGGCACCTCTAGGTGGCTTCCGGAACCGGGATGTTACAGAAGGATTCAATGAGATGAAGATGAAGAGTTTTCTATGAATATATTCTTTGATTTGTAATGTTAGGAATTAGTGAAGTTTGATGGGAGCGTGATTGATTTAGATATTAAAGGATGGTTGGAGGATATCAAGATCACCTTTACTATGATTTGAGTTCATGGTGTAATATATATCATTGGAAAAGGAAAGAGGAATAGTTTTCATGGGATGATTTATGAAGGAAGTTTTGTGAATATTTATTTTCATTAGTTATGTTGGAAGTGAAGGGGAAGAAGCTATTCTCCCTTTAGTAAGAGGTCATGAGAATTCAGGAGCTTGGGATCAGGTATAAGTACATCATTTACTTTTACTGGGATATTTTATTGAATTAAGAGTCTATAGATTGGAATTTAGAGGATTCGTTGAGACTAGTTATTAGATATATAGTAACTCTATTTATATTACCTATGTATTTTGAGGTGGATAATGTGTTTTAGGATATTTAGATATTTCATATATTGCTAGGATCATCTTGAGTGGGGAGTCATTAGAGAATCTTGAGAAGTATGGATATTGATTGAGGGTCATAGGTATTTGGATAGTCAAGGTTCTTGCTAATAGGGTGTTTATTATGGGCCTCTTATTCTCACATTTCTAGAGCTACTAGTTCTTATGCATCCACTAGGATATCTATTCATGTATTATTTTATTGTGGGACACAAGGTCATATGTGATTCTAGTGCCCAACTCTTTCTGGTTCCAAATATGGTATGGGAGAATGGATCTATCACAAACCAACCTAATTCATCTGTACATAGAATAACTATTCTATCCCAATACATCCCCAATTTGTATGTATGATCACCCTAGGGTTCTAAAAAGCACCAGGGAATCAAATTTATTCTGTGAGATTTATTTCTACTAGATAAGTAGTAGAAAATATAATGAATTTTTGGCATGACATGACCTTACATTATACATACACACTACTTAAAATAAGTAGGGAAAATGGATGTACATAATTATAAATAATGTAAATAAACCTATAAATTTTTCACCCCATGGTAACTCAGGTCTCTCTGTGAGTGGTGGTGATCAGGAACCAACCCATTAAACCCCCCTTAAGTCATGACGGTCCTACTCCAATCTACAAAAAATCTAAAATAAAAAAGGGAACTTTGAAACCTAGGTCATTCTATGAACCTAGTATTTAATACCATACACACATATATACACACACACACACACATATATATATATATGGCTTCCCATTTATATGTGCATTTTCATTGGATACATAAAAAGGAATTATTAAAACATCCCATTTTATTCAAAATAATTCTTGAAATAATTTATTAAAATAGGAGTTTCAAGTATTACATTAAATATAAAAAATATATTTAATGTCCAAGTGGTAATTATCTTTGGAAACCAAAATATTTTCTTATAATCACTTAATTTATTCATCATGACCATTCAAATATTTTTTTTCAATAATGTTGTGTGCACAATTTAAAGGAAAAATATCTCAATCAATATCCAAAAAAACACTCATTGATTCCATTGAAATAATAATTTAAATATAAATTAATATTTAGAAATTACATATACATCTATCATATTACCATTATGTATCAAATAAATCGATTTAAAAATCATGCAATCAAAGCTTCCAAAACTAAATATTCCAGCATGGGAAAACATGCTTGGAATCTATAGTGTAAGGTCTAAAACCATGAATATGGGAATATGAAGACCCAAAAGAGACGTAAAACACCCTAAGAAATCTATAACCTGAAAATTTAAAACACAACACCTCCTAGGGATTGACTAAGGGAAAGACACTATGAGAGGGATAGGGAAAATATTGAAAAGGAGGAAGAGGTGTAGAAGAGAGAACCCAAACATGAAGAGAAATTGTAAAAAATCACAAGGAGAAGAGGCCAAGAATAAAGTGTGTAGTAAAGGAGACCATTTAAAAGGGGTATAACTATGTCATTTTTATCATTAGTTAGGTATAGAGGGTGATATGGTTTAAATTCATTGGAAAATTAAAAGGGGTAATTTTTAAAATTCTATTTTTTATGTGTAGACATTTCCCTTATTTTTGGTTGCATGGTTAGCCAAACCATTCTCCATTATTATTCCCCATTCTGGAGGATTTGGAACACCTTTTATTTTATAGGTGAATGCTTTGACAATCCATTCAGTAACTATGCATTTTGGATATGATAGATTATAAATTCATTTGTATAGTTGACGCACGGTTCCCACTAACCAAGAGCCAATTGTATGTTTGTGGTGAAATTACAAATTTTCAAAAAAAAATCAATCCAAATCATCCCAAAATTCAAGAAAAAAAATAAAATTAATCAATTGAGTGAAATAAAAGAATAAAAAATGGGTTCATGTGTGATATAACTCGGTAAAAAAATATTTATTCCTCCTGAAAGTTACTGATCTTCAAACGGATAAAAGAGATAAGGACACTTGACTAGAAAAGAACTTGCCAAATAATAACCTCTAAGTAAATTCAACATCAATAAACACTAAATAACATGAAATTATTCATAAATCCACATATCACGCATAAAAAATTGAGTATGAATTAATAATTTGGAGACCCAATTTGGTCTCCCCACCGTTTAAAGATTCAACTAGCATGGTGGGTCCATAGGACAAAGACCTCGAAAGGACCACCACCAAAAACTGAATAAAATATAAATAAGATGGACTAAAAAGGATAAATAAATTAAGAAATGATCCATAAAATACACGAAAATTACATACAAATCTCCAAATTGACATAAAAACTCAGAATTCCCAAATCACAAGCCATGGATCAATGCGAACAATGGTGAAGGATAAACAAATAAAGGGAAAATATGGAGAGCATGGAATGATTAAAAAACACAACCTATTAACATATAATCATGAAGTAAATAAATAATCACAAAAACAACTCAAAACCTTATTGAAATATCCCCAAAAAAATAATAACTCCCATAATTCTCCATATCCTTGAAACTAAAAGCACCAAAACAGTCACCATTATCCTCTCAACCAAGGGAAACCAAGGAAAAAGGCATAAAACCGAAATATTCCTTCTCAAGAAAATCTTGGGATCTCACCTTGGGATGAAGAATAAATAGTGTTATTCAAATTCAAATCCGGGATGAGATCCATGGGTATCCTAAAAAAATCAGACCATTATAGTCCAATGTGTGAACATGACTGGTTTAACAACTATAATAGTCTTATAAAAACACGCCCAAGGTGTCCTCCATTAAAAATGAACCAGATAAAAATCTTAATATGACCATATTCCACAAAATCCCTTAGAATATATGTTCACATCAATAATCCATACCCAATACCCCTAGTACCAAAATCTACAAAAGCAATCTATAAGAGATCCAAGGAAAGAATATACAAATGGGATGATATTTACATAGAAAGAAATATACATAGGTAGACATATATATATATATGTGTGTGTGTGTGTGTAAAAATAAAAATATAAACATATTAATTTATATATTTATATAATATATACATATATATAATTCTACCCATGTATATGTTCTTAACCATTATATATAAAATAAGTCATTTGAAAAGCACCACATTTTTTTGAAAACCACTCTTGAAATACAAGATTAATACTTGTAAATTAATGTATTGCATTAAATGAAAATTAAACATTATGGGAAAATGAAAATTTACTTTGGAAAAACAAAATACCTTTTTAGATTCACATAATTCATTCATAAGGGTTATTTAGGAATTTTTTTCGAACACACAGTGTGCACAGTTTAAAGAAAATGGATTTGAATTAATATCTAAAATTGAAATACTATTTTTCATTTTGAAAACCAAATTTAAATATTATTTTACCCTTATAAATTCTATAAAAATAAATTATATCATCATTAGGTAACAATGAAATCAATTTAAAAGTCATGAAATAAAACGTTCCAAATTTAATGATTTATTAATGGGGAAAACCTACATAGAATCAAAAATATAGGGTCTGAAACCATGAATGAGAGATGAAGGATACCCAAAAGATACATCACACACCCTATGAAATCAATAAATTATAAAATAAAAATATAAAACTCCATAGGGTTTTTCCTAGTATGAGCCTTAGTGAGATGGAGAGATGAAAAGACAAGAAGAAGGGGGAATAAGAGGAGGAGGAGGATGAGAGAGAACCCTATACTGGGGAGAAACTATAACAAATAAAATTGATAATAGGTTCATGGTCAATTAAGGAGGATGTTAGGAAGAAAATACATGTCCCCACGTGTGGTTCATACCATGAGTGTGGGAATGAGAATGAGAGGGTTTAATTTTTATAGAAAAGGAAGGGGAAATTTTGACAATTCCAAAATACTTAAGCATGGAAATTGTGCACAGTTTGGCCATATAGTTTTCCAAACTATGTTACAACCATGAAATACATTATAGAGGATCTATACCACCCTTTGTGGGAAGGACACATGGTTAGAAAAACCATGCACCAACCGTGTTATTTGTCTCTATTAGATTATATATGAATTCTCATAATTGTTGTACAATTTCCAATAACTATGAACATATGTTGATAATAATTTTTTAAAAAATTTATATAAATTTAACATGAAATTATAAGTAATAAATTTAAAATAATTAAATAAATGAAATAAAATTAGAAAAACCAAGGTTTTATTTTATAAGATCCTTTATCAACCCCAGAAACAGTAGTTTTTTCAATGGTAATATCAATATAAAGGATAAAAGGTTTATATTATAATGATAGGAGACAAAGGGGGTATAAGAGAACCCTATTATTTCCCCCACCCTTTGGATATAGGTTCGAGCATAGTCATCAGAGTGATTTTTAGTAGTAAAGAAGAAACGTTGGAAATGAATATTTTCCTACAATGAAGATGATGGTTCCAAATAGTTCAGATAACTTTAGAGGTTCCATTTTTTTTCATATAACTAAATTATTATTTATAGATTATAGATAATTTCACTCCTTTATTTCACAGTCCTTGGTCTGATACTTGGGGCTTAGGTTGGAGAGTCTTCTAGTTCGCCTGGTATTAACTACACTAGTTTGAAGTGAAATGAGTTTTCTTGATGTGTTCCAGGGTTCTGGGTTGATAAAGGTCTGGCGTCGCTCATATATTTATTTTATCTTGTTTTTGATAAAACCCTATGATTTCATCCTTGGAAACAACAAGTTATATTATGTGCATATATTTATTGACTATTTCAACATAAGACTTGTATTGTGTGAAAAGGATATTCAGTGTGTGGTATTTGCTTGCAAGTGGGATTATTGAATGGGTCATAGATGCTTGGATATGTTATTATATCAATTAAAAGTACTATATTTGGATTCAATAGAGTTATAGGATTTAATTTTACAATATTCATTAAGGAGTTTTTTAATATATTTTTAGAGAAGGTTGTGACGATACCCCCTCAATGTGATATCAAGTTTGGCAGAGAGTTGCAGCCCGGAGCCTCTTCAATATGGATGGATCAGTATTATATATAACCCTATGAAATATAGTATTTGAGTTTTTATATTTGTCATATAATATATAAGGGTTTTATCTATTGTATCTTTTCACTATGGGGTGATCATGTGTTATTTTACAAGAAGGCGGGTGGTGGTCAAAGGTTGTGTGTATACTATTGGAGGTTAAACTAAGAGATGTTCAAAATTTGTTACCCAATTCTATGGATTTATTATTTTTAAATTATTTTAAGGCAATATGACTCATTCCTATCACGGGGTGTGAAAAAAAATTTAATATTACCAAATTATAGTTTAGCGGATAACCTATCTTGTCTCCCAAACATGAGTGCACACAAAATAGTTGGTCACTTTTATTTGATAAATAATTAGAACATGTTTCTGAATTTTTTTGAGTTTTAATAAAAAGGAGGAAATTGAAAATAATTATTTTAAACCAGTGATGGTGATATTGGTGTGGTTAGGGTCAGATCTCCTTTTTCAATGTCATCATGGTCGAAATAATCAGTTCTCATTTCTTCTTATTTAATGATAAATGAATGACTCCTCTATCGAGTTCTCAATCAACCTTGGTTGAAGGAAGAAATGAAAATCACTCTTATGTATTTGAAAGTTTATAAACCAATCCCAAAAAATTATGGAAAGGCCCTAATAGGAATTTTTTATTAATATAAATCTTGAAATAATTCACTTATTTCACACATGTGCCAATGATCGCAAGACACTCACAACCTACCACAATTTTCTCGATCGAGAAAAAATGCACTATGTCATGACCCGTCCCCTAAGGCTAGTGTCATGACTACCCCAAGCCCGAATTCTATAGAACTTTGGCGGGATACTAGCACCAGAAAGGCATATCCCTAAAATGGGAAGTCATTTCCTTTAAACCTATACAACCACACAGAGTAGAATGCAACAAGATGCAACCAGGAAGTAAACTACTGTAGTAAAAAGAGTGCTGAAAGTAAAGGGGCTGGAATACAAGCCCAACTGTAAAAGTACAAGTACAACTGAAAGGTACAATAAAACTGAAAAATGGAAAATAGCTCAGGGGTCATCCTTCGAAGATCCTACTATGAGGGTAGGTACATATCACCTCCATAGTATTACACATCCGCTCATCTCCTCCGTGTACCGCCTGGTCCCGACTCCCTCAAATCTTGATCAATGTTGTATGTTGTCTGCACAAGACACAACAAGGTGTAGGTGAAGCCCATGCAGGGGTGAGTATAATGATACTCAGTATGGACCCTGAGACCCCATAGGTCTCCTAAAGTTCCATGATGGAAAAACCACAAAGCAAGGCTCAATCACAAAGCACGAAGAAGTCAACAACTATACTTTGGTATATGCCCATACATATACCTATGTTTTCAAGATATACTTGTCTCATACATGAGGTAAGAATATAAAAATGTTAACACAATGAAGGTTACACCACGAAGGTAAAAGTACCACACAGATAACACTGCAAAGATAACACCATGAAGGTAAAAGTATCACATAGGTAACACTACGAAAATATCACCACAAAGGTAACAGTGCCACATAGGTATCACTACGAAGATATCACCATGAAGGTAAAATTACCACATAGGTATCACCATGAAGATATCACCATGATATTAAAAGTACCACACATGTAAAAGACTTAGTTTATATAGAGTCTCAACTAAAAAAATGTTTTTAGTGAAGAATAGAAGTACGAATGATTAGTAATGAAGCTATATCATCTTATTCTATCAAGAGGCACTGCTTATGACCATATGGAGTCTGACCCACACAGAATTGATAGGTACTAACCCCTGAAATGATTCACATAGAATTCGACCCACCCAGAGTCGATTGTTAACTAACCCCTATTGACCTACACAGGATCTGACCTACATAGGATCGGTATGTGCTGACCCATACAAGATTGTTGAGCCCTGACCCACACAGGATCTGACCAACAAATGACCAGTATCCACTGACCCACACAGGATCATTGAGCGCTCACCCACGTAGGATCGGACACACATAGGATCTGTATACATTGACCCACATAGGATCGCTTAGCACTGACCTCCATATGATCTATCTCCATCCTCCGCCTCACTCCCAGCCACTGGATTCCTCACACTCGGTGCGCTCGAGTTCCGTAGAATCTACCCTAGAGATATCAGTTGTACCTCAACCTCCACAAAGATCTGTAAATGAGTATCCCAAAGAACCTCTATATCATAAGGGTTCCAACATGTCAGATGGTGCATCAATCGGACACTCAGTCTATGAGTTATAAGTGTTTTAGTTCCAGGGGCCTGGTTAGATTCAGGTTCGATCCAACCTAGTCATACTCCAAACATCTCCAAAACTCAATAAGAGTATATCAAAATGACCTTCTTGATCCAAGGATCCCAACTCCATAGACGGTTCATCAAACAGACGTCCATTTCTCAGGATATGTCCCTTTAATCGATTCTAGGACTGGTTGGCCCGAGTCCGGTCTTACCCGATCGGACTGACCCTATCTAACCCAGTATAGGCTGGGTTGCGGTGGCTCGGTCCACTTGGACAAGGTCTAGCCCGACCCGAAAGGGGGTGGCCCAGCCCGGGTAGGGTGCGGCCCACAAGGAGGCGACCTTCAAGAGGGCAGCCCAGCCCGCGTAGGGCGCGACCTGCAAGGGGGAGGCCCATTACGCGTAGGGCATCGCCTGAAAGGGGGAGTCTTGTCCCATGTAGGGTGTGCCCTGTAGGGTGGTGACATGCTGGGTAGGCGGCCTATTGGGCGGCAACCCAGCCGTCTGCGGTGCGACCCGTAGTGGGGGTCCTCCCTAGGCGCCACTTGGGGAGTGACCCCCATTTTTTCCAAACAGCCAAAGGCCATTCGATCTTCTTCGTAGTGGAGACACCACGTGGTGCCTCCAGGGGGCACGTGGGACAATCTGGAGTGGGTCCGGTCAATTCTATGGTGGCTGGCCAGTGTGCCATCCTACTTCTCTCGTGGCACATGATGGCACGCCGCTCCTCCACCTACGGTCGTCTGGTGTGTCCACCACCGTCCTACGATCATCGTGACTGACGAGCTACAAAACCCTTTGCTCACCGGAAGTGCACCGCTCCTCCTCCACTGCTGGTCGGTTCCAGATACTTTGAGGACCAGCGCGACTTTGTGTCACGGTCTCCTCTCTCTGCGTGCATAAATGTGCTATCCCCAATAATCCCAGTCGGTGTCGTCATGCTGGTGGTCTTCCATGGAGGCGCAAGGATATAAAGATAGTAGAGGGATTCTTCTGAGTTCTTTAAGACCACACCCTCAGCATTAGCTCGTAAACATGAGGGGGGTTAAGGGTTTAATAATCAATTGAATTAAACAACAATCAAAACCCTACAAAGAAACTCCCCAATAACCTCTCGCAAAAATGAATGAATCATGGATCAACCCATTAGTCGGGTGATATGCGTTCTTCTAATTACCCAAGAATGGAGAAGAGGAAAACATTTAAAATGCATAATAAAATAAACCCCCTACCTCAACGACGATGGTGGGAACACGTTTGTGGAAGTGGTCAGTGTTCGTCATCCTCCACAACTAGCTTCCAACGGCGTCGCTCGTACGTCAATCTTGAGTTTATGGTTCGGTGTCTCTTGTCACTTCCCGCTGGGATCGGCTCTGTTCACTAAGGGTTCAGCATCCCGGAACTCCTATAGCACTTCGTTTCTTGATGAATCTTTGTTGATACCACTCCCCATGCTCCATATAAATATTAGAGGGTGAGGGTAAGTAACGACGTAGGAAATTAATGGGGGCTCATTAATTAGGAACCTTCATAATTCCCTAATGACGTCGTCACTTAAAATTGATAGGTCAAACCATTTATTCGCTTGACACATTGTGGGTCCCATACTCCGCTTGACTGTTGGTGGAGAAGAAATAAAATAAAAGAATAAAATTATTTTATTTCATTTATTTTAAATAGTCATAAAACTTATCTTTTTTTTTCAAACCTATTGTGGTCAAAGTAAAGTCTCCCTTAAGCGAATCCTAGCACTGCAGATTCAACAGTGCCCTAGGATTTTTAATCCAAGCAATTGTTCAAAAGTTATAAAGTGCCGCCCACGCATTTACTGAATGAACCTTAAAAAAAGTTCATTAAATTATAACATTCACCATTGACTCGCGCTAGTTGAGGTTAGGATATTCCTATTAGAAAACCTCACCAAAAAACCCAACGGTACTCTTGGATTTATAATCCGAGATACCGTTTAGAAGTTATTTATTTTACTATAAAATAATCGTCACTTAATTGTTTTACTTACGACCAAAAACTAACTTTCACTAGTGGCTCACGCCGGCCAATTTTAGTATCAGCCTTAAAAAATCATACCCTCACAAGTTCAGCAGTGGTCTCAAATTTTCAATCCAAGTTACCGTTCGTGTGTTTTAAGAATTTGAAATATAAAATAATTTTATTTAATAATTTTATTTACAGTTTTCCATTTTTAGATTTTCCCACTAGAGGCTTGTTCCGACTAAACTTATGTCACACATAGGGTAAAATTTCCATCTTGAATGAAACGGTGCCCTAGGATTTATTATCTAGTCACTCATTTAATAGTTATTCCACTTTTTCTAGAAAACCACTCACGCGCACTATTTTTAAACATAAAATTTTTTGACAGACCATTTCAGGCATTCTAGGACTTAGAATTACACACTGTCATATTTTGCAGTCTCAAAATATTTCCATATAAATAAAAAAATTATACATAAATTCTGGTACTTTACATTCTCCCCATATTAGAGATTTTCATCCCTGAAAGCCAAATCATAGACTAAGGAAACAAAAAGGGGGTACTGAGCACAAATCTGAGCCTCCTGCTCCCAAGTGCTCTCCTAGAGGTTCCCATACTGCTAGTGAACGCACACCATAGGTATCATCCTCCCATGAAGGACTCTCTCCTATCGATCCTCAATCTGTATTGGAACCTCCCTAAATGTCTCCCCATAATGAAAGTCCAACTCACCATGGTCGAATATGTGAGATGAGGGATGCACATATCTCCTCATATAGGATACGTGGAAGACGTCTTGTACCCTCTCTAACTGTGGTGGTAGTGCCAAGCAGTATGCCACCTCACCAATCCTTTGATGTATCAGAAATGGTCTGATAAACCTCGGTGATAAATTATCACCTCACACAAACCTCTACAATCCTCGTCAGGGTGAGAGTCGTAGGAAGACATGGTCTCCCTCCTTGAACACCTAGGATCTCCATCTCCTGTCGGAATAAGACTTATGCAAGCTCTGTGCAGTCTTCACTTACTGACAAGTGAGGAATCATGATACAAACTCTTCCACTGCTTCCCTTATTCATGGACACCAGTACTACCTCTAGAGGTCCTGGTACATCTTCGCCACTCTAGGATGTACTGTTAGAGGGGATGTATGGAACTCCCTCAACACCTCCTCTGAAAGTGTCAATGGTTCCATGGTGCATCCCCATTAGAGGATGATGTGCTCCCCACCTTCATAAAATCCTTCAGGAGACCGTCCTGAGGATATCTGAGCACATCAGGTCTCACAGTCAATGTCCCAAGCTATGACTCCTGAACTCACTAAAGAATTGGTGGAGTGACATTCATAGATTGGAGGTAAGCTACTCCATCTTTATCCAAGAAGGATGTCCATAGTGTGACTAACTGCTCTGACGCCTCACACAAAATTTGTAGACCAGACCACCTACTGAGTGTGTCTGATACCATGTTCCCCTTCCTAGGAGTATAAACTATCTCAATTTCATAGTCTTGGAGGAACTATAGTCGTTGTCATTGCCTCAGGTTTAGGTCCATGTGTGAGAATATATACCCAAGAATCTTGAGATCAGAGTAAATCGTAAACCATTCACCCATTATGAAGTGCTACCACATTTCAGTGCAAAGACCACTTCTTCTAACTCCATTCCATGGGTAGAATGGTTCTTCTTGTGCTGTTACAATTTTCATGAGCCGTAGGCAATCACTACTCGCTTGTGCATCAGGAAAAAACCTAGTCTGGTCCCTGATGTGTCGCAGTAGACTATATACCCAACACCATCTTCTGGTAGCCTCAAGATGGGGCACTCGTTAGTCTTCGTATCAGCTTCTGAAATCTCTGTTGATACTTATCCGTACATAGGAAAATCTCCCCCTTCTTCATCAAAGATGACAAGGATTCATCTACCCTAGAAAAGTCTAGTTTGAAACTCTGGTAGCACCCAGCCAAAGCAAAATTCCCTCTCCCATCGAGGAGGTAATCCTATAAACATCTTTTGAAAAGATGTCTCCACACTCTGCCACTCCTGTGGGGAACTAAAAACTGAAAACTTCTGCTGCCATGAGGGTAAGGTTGACCGAATCAAGATTGATCAGTTGCACCCTCCTATGCATGAGTTTATCCTGTGCTACCTGGGTTTCATTTTTCATCAACCCAGGAAAACCCATTTCAATTTTGTAGATAAACCATAACATTTTCGCCTAATATAGTCAATATGAGTATGAACTATGGATGTTTATTCCATACCCAAACTAACGTCATAAGGCATTGATGCTTCCACTAAGAGGTTCTAACCGAAACTCTCACCTCATGGGTCAGATCACACCATCGACATAAGTTTGATTTTCGAGTCCCCTCCCAAAGGTATCATAAGACGTTAGGGTCAAGTCTTCAGCTTAAATGGAATCTCGAGGTCTTGAACAAGATTCTTGGAAGGAAAGAATGATTAGTTCCTATGCCTATCAATACAGCAGCTAGTAGTAGAAACATACCATACCTTGAATCATTCATGGATCCCATGGGTCACACTCCTTGACCACATAAACCTACATGTTTCCCCTATCCTCCAGCTACCTGAGCCTAGTGGGGACCACATTGGGGTGGTGTTTGTAAAAAGTCGAAATATATACAACCTCATGTCGCTCTCCTAGTTCCACTTCCTCTTCTGCAGCCCTGCAGATTCATCTATCCCTATCACTTATTCTTCTTGAATCATTTTACATTCCCTAGTCTCTATGACTGGAGTCAGTTTCCAGCTTTCACACTCCTAACATTCAATGGTTGTATTCGCTCATCCAAATAACATTCAACCACAAAGGTTCAATATATCTCCCTAATATACGTAGGAATTCATAGAGGAATAGTTCTATCTTGGATGTCCCAAAAAACACCTCGTTCGGAGATCTGAGCACTGAAGCATTGGTTGTACTTCATTCATCAAGTACCTAGAATGGTTGGTACGCCTCGATGAATACTCAGCTACAGTCATGTCGTCCTTCCAAAGCTATAGAAGCTCTAGGGAACTCTCATACCTTATCACTTTATGGAAAGAGGCCCCTTCTATGAGGAAGGTTCTCAAGCGTTTCCACAGAAAAAGTCAACTCTTTGCAATATTAGGGTAATCTAAACCATGTCATCGTCCTGCTGATCCATATAGAAGGATCTCAACCTGGACTTCCATCTGATCGAATGGTGCCCTGGCTAGATGGAAACTCAGACACCTCCTCATGCCAGTCCTTAGCTGCCTATGAGTCGGGCTCGCCTCAGAAATTGAGGGGTATCTGATTCTAAAACATGCGTAAGGAAATAAGCATACATGTTTCCTCTATCGGTACTGGTGGTTGTAACTGATGACCAACGGGCAGTGATATAGCGGGAACACAACCCGAAGGTACCATCTTGGGAAATGGTCCATGTACTAAAGCCTCATCACTATGAGGACCATCCTCATGGCTAGGCACTAATAAAGACAGTATCTAGGATCACCATCTAGTCTACTGGTACCCCAACTAGGTGGAAAATTCTAGCCACAACCTCCAGCTTGTCCTCAGCTGCCTGGGGATCTATCTCGCCTTGAAAGATCAGAGGCCTCATTTGCTGGAACTCGTGTAATATGCTTAGTTGGTGTTCACCCTCTGCTAGTGGGGCTGGTGGAATCTACATCCCAATGGGTGTTGGTGCTACTGGTGCACCACCCGAAGGTACTAACATAGTAAGAGATCCCTACACCAAAGCCACATCGCTTGGTGGCCTGTCATCATGTACTCTCACAGGAATCCTAGGAAGCTGTCTATGTGGTGGCATCCTAAAAAGGAACAGGTGATCCAGGATCACTAAGTTATACTTGGTGAGCTGACTCCAAAGAAACTAAAGAAAAATATTTCCAAAACACACACAATCAGGGTTTTCGTGCACTGAGTCAGAAATCAGAAGTTAGGGTCTTGGTGTATGGATACGTCGGCCACCGTACCAACCCTAGATTCCCCAAACTAAAAACCACACACATAACACTTAACATTTTTCATTACAGAAAATATAAAAGTCTTAGTTCTTTAGTAGAACTGACTCCTATAATACCACTTTTTCTTGACCCATACCCTAGGGCTCATGCCATGACTACCCCAAGCACGCCTTCCATAGGCCAGGGGCTGGCGACTAGCACCGGAAAAGCGTATCCCTAAAATGGGAAGGAATTACCTTTAAACCTATAAAAACACATAGAGTATAACTCAACAAGATGAAACCATGAAGTAAACCGCTGTAGTAAAAAGAGTGCTGAAAGTGAAGGGGCCATAATACAAGCCCAACTATAAACGTACAAGTACAACTGAAAGGTAAAATACAAATGAAAAAGGTAAATAGCTCATGGGTCATCCTTCAAGGATCATACCATAAGGGTAGGTACATATTTCCTCCACAGCACTCCACATTCGCTCATCTCCTCCGTATACCGTCTGGTCCCGGCTCCCTCAAATATCAGTCAATGTTGTACATCATCTGCACAAGACACAACAAGGTGCGGGCAAAGACCTTTCAGGGGTGAGTATAACAATACTTAGTAGGGACCTCAAGACCTTTTAGGTCTCCTAATATTCCACGAAGGAAAAACAACAAAGCAAGGCTCAATCAAAAAGCATGAAGCAGTAAAAAAATCTACTTCGGTATATGCCCATACATAGATCTAAGTTATCAAGATATACTCGCCTCATAAATGAGGGAATAATATCAGAAAGGTATCACCACAAAGGTAACACAATGTAGGTAAAATTACCACCTAGGTAACACCGCAAAGATAACACCATGAAGGTAAATGTTCCACATAGGTAACACCACAAATATATCATCACAAAGGTAACAATACTACATAGGTATCACTATGAAGATATCACCGTGAAGGTAAAAGTACCACACAGGTATCAACGCAAATATATCACCATGAAGATAAAATTATCATACAGGAAAAAGACATAGTTCAAATAGAGTTTCAACTCAAACCAGGTTTTCAGTGAAGTATAGAAGTACAGATGATTAGTCGCGAAGCTAGATCTTCTTATTCTGTCAAGAGGCACTACTTATGACCATACGAAGTCTGACCCACATAGGATTGATAGGTCCTAACCCTCAAAATGATCCATATAGGATCTATCTTACCCATATTTGATAGATAACTAACCCCCGCTAACCCACATAGGATCTGACCCACACAGGATCGGTATGTGCTGGCCCACACCGGATCTGACCCACACAGGATCGGTATGTGCTGACACACACAGGATCGCTGAGCACTGACCCACACAGGATCGGATCCACACAAAATCAGTATGCACTAACCCACATGGGATCAATGAGTGATGACCTCCGTATGATCTGTCTCCAACCTCCACCTCACTAGCACCCATTGGCTTCCTCACACCTAGTGCGCTCGACTTCCATAGAATCTTCTTTCGAGATATCGATCATACCTCAACCACCACTAAGCTGAGTAAATAAGTAATACAAAGAACCACCATGTTTTAGGGGTTCTAATACATTATACGGTTCATCAATCGGATACTCAGTCTGTGAGTTATAAGTGTTTTAGTTCTGGGGGCCTAGTTGGATTCAGGTTCAATTCAACCCGGACGTACCCAAACTATCTCCAAAACTGAATAGGAGTATATGAAATGGACCGTATCTATCCATGTATCACAAACCCACATATGGTTTGTCAAACAGACGTCTGGTTCTCAAGATATGGCCATTTCAGTGATTCTGTGCTCGGTTGTCCCTGGTCCGGTCTGACCATCCCAGCACGACTCGGTCTGGGCTAGGACTCAGTGGTTCAGCTCACTGGTTGAGGTCCAGCCCGGCCAGAAAAGGGGCGACCCGCAAAGGGTGACCTGCAAGTGGGGGCCCGCAATGGGGTGGCCCGCAAGTGGGCAGCCTTGCATGCAAGGGGGGGCCTGTTGGGCGACGGCCCGCTGGCAGGCTGCCCGTTGGGCGGTTGCCCGGCCGCATGCGGAGTGACCCACAAAAGGAGTCTTCCCCATCCACCACCAGGGGAGCGACCCCGGTTTTCCTAAATGACCTAAGGTCATTTGGACTTCTTCATAGTGGCAGTCCTACGTGGCATCCCCAGGTGGCACACGGCACCTGCTGGAGCGGGTCCTGCCGATTCTGTCAAGGTCTGCCGGTGTTCTGGAATACTTTTCCAGCGGCGCAAGACGGTGCGTCGCTCCACCACTTGTGGTCATCTAGTGTGTCAGCCGACTTCCTCTGGTCATTGTGGCTGACGATTTGTGTCCCCCTTTTCTCACCGGTGGTGCGCGATGGCACATCGTGCCTCCTCTGCGGACGGCCGATGTCGGCTACTCTGATTACCACCATGGCTTTCTGACACAACCTCCTCTTATGGAGTGCATCAACGCACTATCCACAATTTAGCCGGTCAGAGTCTCCACGCTGTCGGTCCTCCTTGGAGGCTCAAGAATATCAAGATAGCATAGGGTTCAGGCGGGGTTATTTAGGCCCGCACCCTCCATGTTAGCTGGTAATCATGTGGGGGATAAAGGGTTTAATAATCAATTGAATTAAACAATAATTAAAACCTTAAAAATATACCCTGCTACAACCTTTTACAAAAACAATTTAATTTTGGATCAACCCGTTAGTCGGTTGGTTGGTGTTCTTCGTATTATTCAAGAATAGGAAAGTGGAAAACATTTAAAATGAATAAAAAATAAACCCCTACCTCAAGGATGATGGTGAGAACACATTTGTTGAAGCGTTCGGTGTGAGGCATCCTATGCAACTATCTTCCAATGGTGTAGCTCGTACGTCAATCTTCTGTTTGTGGTTCGGTGTCTCCCATCACCTCCCACTGGAATTAGCTTCATCCACTAAGGGTTTGACCCTGCGACACTCTGATAACACTTCGGTTCTTGGTGAAGCTGTGTCGATACACCTCCCCAAGCTCCATATAAATACAAGAGGGGGAGGGTAAGTAATGACATAGAGAATTAATGGGGTCTCATTGATTAGGAACCATCATAATTCCCCAACGACGTCACTAGTCAAGTTTGACAGGTCAATCCATTTATCGGCTTGACACATCATGGGTCCCACACTCCGCTTGTCTGTTGGTGAAGAAGAAAGAAAACAAAATAATAAAATTATTTTATTTCATTTCTTTTAAAAAGCCCCAAAACTTATATTTTTCTCCAGACCTACTACGGTCAATGTGTAGTCTCCCTTAAGAGAATCCTGGCGCTGCGGATTCAACGATGCCCTCATATTTTTAATCTGAACAATGGTTCAAAAGTTAGAAAATTCCGGTCTCGCGTTTACTGAGCGTACCTTAAAAAGATTCATTATATTATTAACATTCACCCTAGAATCGTGTCATTAAAGGTTAGACTCTACCTAAGGGAACAATTCCCCAACGAACCCAATGTTACTCTCAGATTTTTAGTCTGAGATAGCTTTTAAAAGTTATGGATTTTACAATATATTAATTTCAATTAATTATTTTATATACGACCAAAAACTAACTTTCATTGGTGGCCCACGCCATCCAATGTTAGTATCAACATAAGGAAATAATACCCTCATGAGTTCAAAAGTGGCCTCAGATTTTCAATCTTAGTTACCGTTCATGAGTTATAATCATTTGAAAAATAAAATAATTTTATTTATGGTTAGGCCATTTTTGGGTTTTCCCACTAAATGATTGTGCCGACAAAACTTATGTCGTGCCTAGGATAAACACGCCATCCTAAAGGCAATGGTTTCCTCATATTTCTGATCTGGGAACCCTTTTAATGGTTATTCAATGTTTTCAGGAAAACCACTCACGCGCGCTATTTTTAAACTTAACATTTTTTACGGATCATTTTGGGCACTCCGGGCCTCGGAATTATGTACCGTCAGATTTCACGATCTCAAAATAATTCCATGTAAATAAAAAAATATACGGGAATTCTAAGACTTTTCACACTAGGTGTAGGGTGATTAATGTTCTTCACCAAAGATATAATCAATAAAGGAAAATAAAACCCAAAATGTAATCGCATTAATATAATTATACACCACTAAAAATAAAGATCATTCTATAGAAAATAGAGTTCTACATTAAAGAACAAGACTTTGATAATATAAAATGGAAACTCCCCCTTTCCCGATCACTCAAATATTTACCGCTCTATGGGAAGGGTAATTGAGATGCATAGATAAAAATAAAGCATTAAAAATATATATAATAGAATAAAAAATAAAAGAGAGAAATCCAAAATTTTCTCCTCCTAGGTGTCCCAGAAATAATGGGATGGAATGAGATGCTTTCATAGGAGCTACCCCCCCCCAATTATAATAAGAATTTTTCCTCTAAATGTTGGTGCATTGTATCCCCAATAAATGACCTCTTCACACATTTAACTATTCATGAATGGTGTTCATAAATATATTTTCTGTATTTCCTTCATATTTAAGCGTATTTGGAGATTTAATATGAGAGTTATACCCTTTTTACTTTGATAATTTATTATATCCAATGTGACTCTTGGAATTTCAAACCTCCATATTTCCATGACTTACTGAACATGAAAATAGCCAATTCACGCGTCATACCCCTAAATAATGATGTTAAAAAATGTCTTTCGAATTCACCCACAAAATTTAAGAGTCATTGGGAACACCAAGAACAATAGAGGGACCCAACACCAAAAATAGACAGTTCTATAAATAGTTTACAAGGTAGAACTTGTGAGCTTTTTTTGAGCTTCCATATGGTTGATTCATCTTTAGGTCCAGAAAAATGAAATGAATAACCAGATGCATGAAAACCTACAAAAATAATTGGAAAATTTTCAACCCTATAGAAAAATTTATGGCCACAATATAGAAATAGTTTAAAGAAATTCAAAATTAAAAATATTCCATTTTGATTATTAAGCTCAAAATACCACTAAAACAATAAAATGTGGAAATTTCTTTTAAAATAACACATTGTATTGATTAAAAAATATTTAAATTCCAAGAAATTAATTGAAAATATTTTCTCCATCAATTCCTCCACACTTATCACTTGGACTCTTGAACAAGTTTACATCAAAAATGAATTAAAATTCAAAAAACATACTCATGAGATACACCAAAACTACACCATGAAAAAAAATGATATCATGCCTCATCAAATTTTTTTTTTCAAGTTCTCTCTTTATATCATTACAAATATTTCCACTTCATTTCTTATCCAATGCATTCAAAAACACCTACCTCTTATGAATTTTATCTGATATCACAAATGTGAATTTTCAAAAATGGTTTTCTCATCCATACTCATAAAGGAGTCACTATAGATTTGAAAAATTCCTACATCTCCACCTGATATCAGTCAAGGACTTGTATTTTTAATGAGGACATTGTAGGGTATTTCTATGGCTTATAGTTGGTAGGATTTAGATTATAAAAATTCTAAAGCTGAATTAGGAGGTCTTGGCTCTTTTTGAAGAAAAATATCTGGATTATAATTTTCACTCAATTATGGTATCCTCCTCAACTAACTTTATTATAAAATAAACTACATCATCATGAAAACTTAGGAATGTTCACTCCATTTAGCATTTCACCAGAAAAAATTTCAATCAACTCAAATATAGTTTTTCTTGAAAGCTCTAGAGAGGCGCAACTTTGTTTCTCTTTTGGAATCTCTAGAAATAAACAACTTATTTTTTTCATAAAAGCTCTAGAAATGCATGGATTTTGATGGAATGAATTATTTAGAAGTAATATCAACTCTTAAAAATTTAATTTCCCACACAAAGTATCACCAAATGATGTATCACACCATAATACATCTTCCCCCACACTTATGTTTAACAAGATCATGAAATTTCACTTCAAGATCTTGTTGGATAGGGAAAATTGGATTGTAATGTGGCTAACCTAATAGGATGTTTATGGATTCTAAGGGATTAAAGTATTAAATGTACAAGTTATTCCATAATAAAAATTATTTTATAAAAATGGGTGATTTAATAACAAATAAATTCCTCGATAATATAATACACAAGTACCTCAAACCCTTATGTTTTGATAAGAATAAATCAAATTCTGGTTAAAGATAGCATGGTATGGTTCTCTTAAGAAGTGAGGTGAACTTAAAGAATACGAAAACAATGATTTAGAATCCTCATAAGAAAGTGATTTCAAAAATAAATACAGTGATATGATTCATGGGATTCAAAAATTAGAGTACCTTTCATGCAATACCCAATTATTTGAACTTGAAACAAAGTAATTATCAACATTGATTTAAGATAGGTTTCTTGGAATAAATTTTTTCACTAATAGACATAGGTTTAAAAAATTTCAATGATAATAATTTGAGCTCAAAAGTTCTAAAAACATACAAAAACTGAAAAAAAAATATTGTTTTTGAAAAACTAACTTTTTTAAAAATAGTAAACAAAAAAATAAATGAAAATCCTAAACTACAAAGATTCCCTACCTCACACATAAATAATGCAGTGTACTCAAAGCATTCATATGGATTTAACATGTAAGAAGATTTGAAATCTAATCCCAACAAGAAAGAAAATTTAAAGGATGGATATAACCTAATTGAATTTATTAATAAATAGGTTAGAGGTGTATGTTCTCCTACACTAGCTCTTTCCTCTTCCTTGGTAAAGACTTTTTGTACTAGCAAGAGTATGATTTGTGTCCAAGGATACCACAACACCAGAAAACCCCTTGAAATTGTTTTCTTCTAAGATAGTTTTCATTCTTTCCTGATGTTTTTTTCTTCCTTGTTGCAATATAAACCTCACTCATTTTAAGGGGTCTTGGTGTCTTTGGAAAATTCATCCCCTCTCTTGATACAAAAGAATGACCCTCAATTTTCTGGACCCATACAAACTTGGTTTTGGTTTTTACCTCTACAAATTTAAACAAAATATGTACCTTTTGAAATTAATTGAGTTCAAATTTACCCTTTTCTTGTGGTCCACTCTTCCCATTTTTTTGAGAATATCCTCCACATACGTCTTCAGTGTTAATAGGGTTTTCTCTAACATTTTTTAGCTCATGTTAAATTGTAAGTCATATAGAATAATTCTCTATAAGTTCTTCTTCCATCATAGAAAGTTCCTTCTGGAGGTATATTATAATCTTTTTATGTTTTTACTCTTTGAGTTTATACTTCTTGATCTCAGATTATTATCCTAATTTTGATTCTACAGCCTCTTCTAAAAAACTATCCAAGAGTCATGAGGTTGTCTCATCTGAATTTTCAGTTTGTTCATCTCCTTCTTTATGGAAGATTTAATTTTGTGAATGTATTCTTGACAGATTCTTCATCAATTTCATTATATTGAAAGTCAATTTAATATCTCCAAAATCCATTGATAGTGTTCCCTCATGCACATTGATGATGGTCATTTTAGTCATTAAGAATTGTCTCCCTAGGATGATGGGTCAAGGTGATAAACTCTTATCTTCTTCTATTGTCAGCACATAAAATCAGCTAGGAATAGTAGATCTTTGACCTTTACAAGAAGATATTATAAAACACCTAATGGGAAAACTGTGGATATGTTTGAGAGCTAGACCACTACTCTAGTAGGCCTAAATTTTCAATTATATAAATATATAAATATAGATTCTATCATAAAATTTATTGACTCTCCAATATCACATAGTGCATCGGTAAAATTTAAAGAACCAATTGTGTGTAGAATAGAGAATATCCCTAGATCTTGTGATTGTTTTGGTATTGGTGGTGTGATCAGTGCTGAGATACTTCATCCTAATCTAATTATCTCATTTCCATTCAACTTTATTGTTTTAGTTCATAACACCTTCAATAATTTTGCATAATTAGGGATTTGTAATATTGCCTCTAGTAGTGGGATGTTAATCTCCACTTTCTAGAAGGTTTCTCAAATCTCCCATTGAATTCATTCTTCTTCACCCTTCTTCGACTCAACTGATGTAAATGGGTATGGTGATGGTATATCATTTTCCTCCCTTTGTTGTTTTTTTCAATGGTGTTTATAGCCTTTCATTCCTAAAACTTGTTCTTTCTATTTTTATGGTATACTTCTTTGTGATTGATGGGTTGAGCTTTAGGTGGTTTCTTGTAATCCTCACATTGTTCAGGTGGGGTGATTTCTTTCCTACTTCGGGTTGGGATTGCACTGATATTCTACTTTGGATTTGAAACTATTTGTATTGGTATTTTTCCTTTATTATTGGTTAGAAGGTCCATAATGCTATTAAAATTATTGTCCAAATTTTTCACTATGTTCTTTAGCTCTAAAATATCCATTTCATGGTGGTTCTTCTGAGTTATTTTGGAGGGTTGTTCAAATTGTTTCTTCTGGTATGGCTATTTAAATGTTTTTTATAATGGTGGAGGGTTATAGTATTTATACTATTGGAATAGAGGTTGATTTTGGTATTGATTTTGAAAAGGAGGTATGTCTTAGCACAACATGAATCCAAATCCATGTTGGGTTTGGGGCTAACATGGCTAGTTATGTTCGAATTGCATTTGATGATAGGTTGCATCATAACTTTTTATCCCCTGCACTTCTGGACATTGACCAGTGTAATGATAAGTAGAAGAGAATAAACCACATACCTAAGTTTGGGTTTTTGTTCCTTTAATTCGTTCACATCAAGTTGTCTCATTAAACTGGTCATTTCCTTAAGAGACGCATCATGTAAGGGTGAGGAATAATCGTATGTCTTTACCTTATAGATTCCTTGGGTTCTTATACCTCTATTTCTAAATTACTGTGAGTTTAATGCAATCTTTTCAATTACACCTCTAGAATCCACTGTTGATTTTTCAATAAAGTCTCTTCCAGATAATGCATCAAGCAAGTTGTGATGATTTTTTAGCAGTCCATGATAGAATAAAACAAGGAAATTGTGTTCTTCCACAATCTAATGTCAGAATCTAACGTAGATCTTCTTAAATTTCTCCCAGTACTCATAAAGTGTCACATCAATTGATTTTTGAATAATGTTGATCTATTTTAGAATATTCAGGCTCCTAGATGTGGGAAAAACCTTTTCATGAAGAATCATTGAATATATTCCTAATATTGGACTTATCTGGGATGTAGGCTACCCAACCATTCCTTTAAATCTCCCTCAATTGATAAGCGTAATTCCCTCTACTTAACCTATTCTTTTGCAACACCTCAGGGTCTTTAACTAGAGCACACATTTGTAAATTTATGAATGTGACTATTGGGGTCTTCTCCTACAATACCATGGAATTTAGGATGAATTTGAATCATGTTAATGAGAAATTCAAAGTTGTTTTCTAATTCATGGATAGCCAGTTGATTTTGATGGTTAGATAATTGATGTGTGTAGAGATTATGTAGAGTTTGGTTAGGATTTCCAGCCATTATTTTGGGTTTAGAGTGGTCACAGGTTATGTCACTTCAATATGTGAGATTTATTTCTTAAAACTCTATTTACAAATTTTTCTACCTCAATTTGGTTATTTTGTGTTCAATTTAAGGATCAAACTTAATTAAACTGTTATTCAAACTATGGATCATTCAAAATAAAAAAAATATGGGGTTTTGAGGCACTACATCCACTACAACGGTGCCATTTTTTATGTATGCTTGTCATGGGTTGTGGAAAATCAAATATATAATATTACTTAATTATATTCTATTGGATAACCTAGGTATTCTCCGAAATAAGAGTGCACACAAAATAGTTTGTCACTTTTTTTGATAAACAAGTAGAGGATGTTTTTGAAATTGTTTGAGTTTTCATAAAAATAAGAAAGAAATTTAAAATAATGTTTGAAAACAAGTGATGGATAAAGTTATGGTTTAGGGAAGGATCTACTTCTTCAATGTCACCTTGATCATAAAAAGTATTTCTTGTATCTTCCTATTGAAGGATAAATGAATGACTCCTATATCGAGTTTTCAATCACCCTTGGTTGAAGGAAGTAGTGAAAATCACTCCTATGTGTATGAAAGTTCATAAAAAATTACCAAAAAATTAAGGAAATTACATATTACGGACTTTTTACCCATATAAATCTAGAAAAAAATCACTTATTTCACACTTGTGCAAACGATCGCTAGACACTCACCACCTAACACGTTCTTCTTGATCGAGGAAACTATACTAGGTGGAGGGAGTTTAATATTATTCCACCAAAGCTATAATCAATGAATGAAAACAAAACCCAACATAAAATCACATTAATATAATTATACACCACTAAAAAAGAGACTATTAAACAGAAAAGAGAGTTTTACATTAAAGAACAAGACTCTGACATTACAAAAGGGAAACTCCCCCTTCCCCGATCACTCAAAATCATTACCCCTCTATGAGATGGGTAGTCTAGATGAATGGGGAAGAAGATGGTATTAAAAATATATGTCAAAGAAAATAAATAAAAGAAAGATATCTAAAAAGGTCACCTCATTGGTGTCTTGGAGGGAATGGGATGGAATGAGATGCTTTGAGAGTGAAGAGCTCCCCACCTTTTATAGTCATAATTTATCCTCAAAAAGTTGATGTGTTTTTTCCAAATAAATGACCTCTTCACGCATTTCACCCTCATAAATGTTGTTCATAAATATCTTGGTCATATCTCCTAAAAAGTTCAGAATATTAGGACATTTATTCTGAGAGTTATTTCTATTTTACTTTGAAAATTAATTATGTCTTGTCAGACACTCCATATTTCAAACCTCCAGATTTACATGCCTTAATGGACATGAAAATGGAAGATTCTTGTATCAGATCCCTCAATAAATATATTCCAAAACTTCTTTCACATCCTGAACTAAATTTCAGAGAAATTGGTCCCACCATGAATGAGTTAGAGACCCAACAAAAAATATACATATCTGTAAATAGTTTTTCAGACCCATATTGTGAGCTTGTTTTGAGCTTCTATATGGTCGATTCAGTTTTAGGACCAAAAGGATTAAATGAATACCAAGATTCTAAAAAACCTAAAATATGAATTGAACAATATAAATAAATATATAAAAAGTTACAAGAACAATATAGAAATAATTTAATGCTCTTAAAAATTCATAATAGGCCATTTGGATGATTAAACTAAAAATACCACTAAATCCATAAAATGAGGCAATTTATATTAAAATAAAACTTTTCATGGATTAAAAAACATTTAAAATCAATAAAATTAGTTGAAATTATTTTCTGTATCAATGTATTTTGTTTTCTATGTTTAATCTATGGTATGGGTATCACGAGTGAGAGTGATATGGTATCAAATCTCAAAGACTACCTACAGGTGTCATTATGGGAACTTCGAGTTTATGATTATGTCATTTGAATTCATGAATTACTTGGTTTTTTATTTGTAATCAGTAACTATATGTTTCATGAGTTAATGGATAAGTTCATGGTAGTGTTTATAAATGGAAACCTTATATACTCGGGGTTATAAGAGGAACTTTTTGAGAGTCTTATGGTTTTTATTATAGGTCCTTAAGCACCATAAACTATATAAAAAGTTTCCAAAGTGTATTTTTTTCATATGGGAGGTGTATTTTCTCAAGAATGTGGTGTCTTGGAAGGGACTAGAAGTTGATCCATTAATGATCAATGTATTTTCTTCATGGGAAGTGCCTATGAATGTAGTAAAGGTTTCTATTTTCCTTGGTATGACGGACTATAATTGAAGGTTATTCTTTAAAGCCCCTCATTTTATGGACCCATTGATATTCATGACCCATACAAAACATGATTTCAAATGTATTAATCAATATCAGCTAGATTTAAAATACCATAAGAATAATTTAATCAGTTCTATCATACTCACATTTCCATTAGAGGGAGTTATGTTTACAGTTTTTTATACATCTTGTCTCATTATGGGTTGTGTCTTAATGTAATATTGGGAGTTGATCTCACATGGTCCCTGTATTTAAATCCCCATGATCATAACTAGGAAACTCGTGATCTTGAGTTAGAGGCTATAGTGTTTCACTATATGTTTTGGAGATATTTCCTCATCAATTAGTGATTTATATTCTTCAAAAACCCCAATTTCATGAGGTATATTTTCTCTTAGTGGGATTTGATCCTCTCACATTGGAGGTGGAAAGCATTATTACTGTTTTATGACTTGCAGATCTCTTACACCCTAAGAAACGGGAATGTGGTTGCTAATTCACCATGTAGAATGTCATAGGGAAATTTTTTTCAAGAATCACTAGATTCTTGTTGAATGATGTGGGAGTGATACAAGATATCTTGAATCCCACAATAGTAATTTTATTTACCTAGGAATGAAATATGGTGTAAACATATGATTTATATCCTTCAAGAGATACTTACACTCACTTTTCTCTGTTATAACTATAATATTTAACTAAAATATGATAAATTTTTTCATTTATAAAATTTAGATTTTATATTTATTCATGTAAAATATGAATCATTATGAATAAATGTTAGTACTAAGAAACTCATTTCACTTATGTGTTCCTATAAATTATGTCATTATTCTTTAAAAAATATCAATATTATATTCAGTGTCAAGATCAAAGATCTCACTCAAAAGCCTCTCGATTGAATTATAATTACACCACACCAACCCTATTCATACGAGACAATCTCTCTTACATCATCCCTATAATCTTACACAGACCCTTTGTATGCAACATTAACAAAGAGGGAAGTTAATGAATAGTAAGAAGAACACAATATTAAAAAAAATTGGGGTGAACCCTTTACTAAAATAAATTTATCTACAATTTAAATACATAAAATAAAATAAAGAAAATAAATTGATTCACAAATAAATCAAAGTATTCTCACCCCCCCCCCCAAACAATAGTGAGAGTTGATTCTGGATTTTCATGGAGTTAAAAAGAATCACAATCTGAGAAATACAAAAGATAAAAAATAATAGATAAATGAGAAATAAAACTAAAATTTATTTAAAATTTATTTTTATATTACCTCGAAAAATATTCAACTTATCCCCCTAAGAATGGCACACTCTTTGAATGGAAAATGTGGTAAAATTTACAGGCATGAGAGGTAGAATATTTTGACTCCAGTTTTTTTACTTCAAATGGTCACATATGTTTTACCCAACAAATGGTATAATATCCAAATGTTTCCTTCTGTGATTTTGTTAGCCTATGCCATTTTCATTCACCATAAAAATTTTAGCTTCATTTTACAATTTTAAAATTAGTTATGATTGATTCATTGAATATTTTTTTGATTGGAAGATGATTAGAGTTCCCATTCATCTATTTTACACATATTAACGGTCATAAAAATTGAAGAATATCATAAGGAAAATAGTAATTAATTTTTCCCTTAAATATAATCTCTACCTCCAAATAAAATACTAGCTCATTTTGAACACAATTTAAGAGATATGGTCTCATCATTAATGTTTAGTATAACTATCCACATATTCTTATGTCTAACTTGCCACACAATTTTGACCAACTTACAATGTGAACCAAATGTTTCTTCAATAAAATTAAATGAATTGAATTTTCTCCTACAATAAATCTCCAAATTTAAGTACATTCAAAGATTTGATAAATCAATTATGACTAAAATAGTGAGTTGGGGTCCATTCTATCGAATCAAGACCAACAATGACTTATTGTCCAATTTTTACACATCAAACAATGAATGCATATCTCATTGTAGAAATTAAAAACATAGATAAATTAATTTATAAAATGTGCTTGAAATTTCAAATTATCATTATTCCCAAAAAATAAAAGTGATAAAAACACTAAAGTGAACTTAAAATGGTAAAAACATAACTTTAATGGAATTTCTAAATTTAAGATCAAATTAAAAAATTTATTAAATTTTAAAATAAACCTCAATATAGAAAAATTATATCAGTTATTTTCAATAAAATATTAAAAAACATGATCTATCAACTCCCCCATAGTTTCCCTTTTTAAATATAGATAAAAAATTATCATTTATCTATATAAAATCCCAAAAAATGAATTAATAATGATAGAATTTTCAAGATTATATCCAAATTATAATTTTTCATGTCTCATATATGAAAAACAATTTAATTTAATTTTATTCTCTCAAATTTAAATTTTTTTCAACCTTAAGAATATATCCACAGCCTACTCACAACCTACCTCATATGTGGATTCAGGTTACTCTTCATTCAAGATAATGCAGTCTAGATTTTTTCTTATTCATGGAAAGTGATTTTATCTCTATAATCTTGTCAAAATAGGGTGTTAAACTCACAAATACCATTTCATGAATATTCAAGTGGAAACATTGGATGATTCCCGCTTAATTCCACAAACATTAAATACACCACCATGCCTCCTTTTTAAATGACATGGAACATGAATCAAGTAAAGAATGAAATGAACGATTTTATCCAAATTATCATGTTTTTTTCCTTTTCTGTTAAGTATGAGATGAAAATTGAATATAATTAATTAATGAAAAATCATTCCCTTTATGTTTCAGAGGTAATTTAGCCACTAAAATAAAAACAATAGTGGATTAAATCTTAACAATTTTTTAACTTTTTTTTCTTTTAGTTTTATTTTTCTTCTGGAGAAATTTTTTTATAAATAATGTAAATTTAAAAATAATTCATTCCCATACTACCCAAAATAAGGACACACAACTCACACACCCAAAAATGATCTTAATCTTTAATAACACACACACAAGGCCCTTCCCCCATACTAAAACTAGAAATATGTATGAAAAAGATATTTACATTGTAGGTAGGTATGGAAAAATAAGCTTTTAATGTGGCATAAACCTATAATTAAATTCATGAATTTTAAGGGATAAGAAGGATTGATGTAAAGGTAGGTATCATGTTAAAATTTGGATAGATAAAAAAATCATAATCATGTTAAAATATTTTATAAACTCTAAAGATTTTAATAAAAAATAAAAATACTTGGGATAACATACAAAATCCAGGTTTCCCTCATGAAAATTTGTGTATTATAAAGAATATATCAAAGGTGTCCTAAATACCTCACCGTATAGGAAAAATATTTTTATTCAATGTTTCATGGGATATGATTTCAAAAATTAGACAAATTAATAAAAATTCTTCAAAATCAAATTCTAGATAAAGGTTACCACATCAATAACAATATAAATTTTATTTATTTAAAAATCAAGAAAAACCCTCAATATTAATTCCTTATTGAGATACAATATCGAATATAAATTTAATATTAAATTTACTGGTAAATATGAAAACAATAAATAAAAACACATGAAAAAATTTAAGATGGTTGACACTCCTATCACACATAAATTTAATAACCCATTATTTAAAATCAACAAAATAAAAATATAAGGGAACAAAAAGAAAAGATAATTAGATACACAAACTTAGATTAACTTCCAGTGGAATCCCTAAGGTAAGCACACAGTTACTACACATTAGAGATAAAAAAATAATGAAAAAAATAAGAGATTTGTTGAATCCAAAAAAATAAGAAGAGGGGAAATAAAAAAATGGAAATAACTTGGTTTAAACACCAATGTGTGTACTAGTTTTTGACTACCTATAGTTTGTAGTTCCATATATCACCTAACATCGAATGGTAGATGTGTTTTGTCTGATTTGAACAAAAAAATACCCTTCCTCACAATTTAAACTCATTTATGATAGTTTTATAGGAACTCATGAATAAATTACTATAGGTAAATACCCTTATAAATTAAATATAGATTCTAAGGTAGGGGTGGGAGAAAGAATAGTTCCTCCTCCTTCACATTAACCACCAATTATTTTTCCACTTAAACATCTTGGGACTAGTCTATTGTTGTTGTTTTAAAAATTGAATAAAGGGGTAAGGATGAGAAAATTTATAATTGAATAAAATTAAAAAATAAGCATCAATATAGAATTATTCTATCCCCCAGGGTCGAGATCAGTTGGTAGCGACTCTGTGGGGTTTTAGTGAGGTCTCAGGTTCGAGCCACGCTGATTTCTGTCCTTTTTCTTTATAGTAGAATTTTAGCTGTATTTCTCCCCCTCCCCATAACTATCGTAATATTGAATTTTTCCTTTTCATGTATGTCTTCTTATAAATTAATTTTTTCAAGAAATTCCACTAGAAACTCAATATCAACAATTACTTCATCATTTTCTCCATCAACAAGTCCCAATGAAAGCAACAATTATGATTCTATAAAAATAATTAAGGTATTAAATTGGATTCGATAATAATGAAAAATAAAAAAATAATAAATTCAAGTATTATTCAACTCTCTTCAATTGATCACCTTGAGGTTTTGGTTCTTTTTAAAAGGCCAATGAGAGGATTATATAATTATATGGAAGTGAAAGTTTATAACTATTGGTTTCCAACTCCTTTATTTCATCTTAAAAATTTGTAAGGATGAGATCTTTATTTGTTCCTCATCTACCAATTGATGGAATTCTAGAAAATAGTTAGATAATTCTATAATCTCCTTGGATAAGGATTATAAAATTGGTTTCTCTATGTATACTTTGATGTATCCAATACACTCCTTAAAAAATTATCTATAAAAATAGACATGAAAACCCCTATTACCTATTTTGACAAAAAAAATTAACTATTTCAACCAATGAATTTTATGGTTCACCATAAATTAAATTCTTATTTTTTTATTTTGAACTATTTTATTTTTACATTTTTCAAGAAAAATGTATGTGAAAGTGATGCACCTCCTTGGAAATTTTACCAAATTAATATGTGGGATTTTTTCATGAATCCCACTTTAATAATATTATTTCTTCTAAAATCAATATAGTGTGCACCTAGGGTCGATCTCTCAAGGAGGAAACTCACACACACTATTCTTCTACTGTAACTATAATATTGAACAATAATAAACCAGAATGGGGGGGGGGTTATAAAATTTATATTATATATGTATGAAAAATATGAGATATAAAGAATGAAAATTAGTGATAATAAATTCATTTATATTAGGAGTTCATGTTTATGTTATCAATTTTATTCAAAAAATCAATTATCATTATTTAATCTAGCATTAAGATCTACCCAATCTCTCAGCACAATCCCATTTGAATTTTATTAACCAACACTGACCCACAATATATGATAACTTCTATCTCATATCATTATAAAAATGTTATACCGACCATCTACATGCATCATTAATAAAGGATATGAAAATAGATGAATGGGAAGAAATAAAACAATAGTAGATAAATTGAGGTGATATGTTCAATAAAAATAGTTTCGCTAATATTAAAATTATCAAAATTAAATAAATAAAATATACTAAAAAATAAGTCAAATTATCCCTACTCCACCCCCCCCCCCCACTCCAAAAAATAGTAACAGTTCATTCTCAATTGTCATAGAGTTAAGGAGGATCATGGTCGGAGAAACAAAAAAGTTAAAAGAAATAAAATAAAATAAAAAATAAAAATATATATAAAAAATGTTTAAAATTTTTTCATTCCCAGATATGAACCATAGCCCTTTAAAATGGAACATTATTTAAATAGAATGGTTGTACAAATTTATAGGCATGCGAGGTTGAAATTGTTTACTTTGACTATTTCCTTAGAAAGATCATTTATGATTAACCAAATAAAAGTATAATATATTATTTTTTAATCTATTATTTGTTTCCCAATGTCATGCTCATTCACCCTTAAAATTTCATTTTCATTGGACACTTATAGAAAGATATATTAATGATTCATTAAAGAAATGTTTTTTGGACTGCCGAATGATTTGAATTCACATTCATCGATGTCCTGTTAATTGATGGCCATAAAAATGGATGAATATATTGAGTTTATTGTTAAGTAATCATTTTCAAAATATCTTCACTATCTCCCTATAATGTTATAGAGAATTTTGACAATACATTTATGAGATGTGTTTCCATAATTAAAATTAATTCAAACTGTCCACAAATTTTGGGTGCTGACTTGGAATGCATTTTTGACCAAGTAACTTTTTGAACCAACTATTTATCTAGTTAATTTTTTTTCATAATATAGTCTTATAAAAAATCTAAAAAATTTGTACATTATAAGAAATTTTGAAAATGTAATGACTATAACAGTTGGGTGGGGTCCGTTCTGTCAAATCCATATCATCATTAACATTACGTACAATTTTCACCCATCAAAAAAGGTATCCAACTCTCATTATATAAAGGAGAAATTTAGATAAATAAATTTATAAAAAAATAAAAATAAAATTATTCACACAAAAATATTTTATGTTAAAAAAACTAAAGTGGACAAAAGTACATCGAAAAAGAAATCTCATAGAATTGGAAACTTTTGGATCAAATTAAGAATATATATTAAATTTTCAAATAAACCTCAATGTAGGGAAATTATATGATTTTTTATCAATAAAATATTCAAAATAACATGATTTATTTAGGATATTATGGTTATTCATATTAATGTGGTGGTGGCTGGTGGTAGAGGTTTTTTGTTTCTGATGATAATTTACTTGACAACCCTTCCCTTTATTATACATTAATTCAGGATTTATTACCTAAGATTACAAATTATAAAAATTGGATGATTGAGAAGTATAGTGTCCTTTGGAATTAGTGACATTATATAAAAACATAAAATTCTAAATATATCATCTTTATTGAAAACTTCCTTAACATGGTATCACTTAAAACTAAATGGGATATCCTGGGGACATACATAAGAAAGTGGTGATCTATAAATACCAATAAGGGAATAAACATGGAATAACAAGAATAAATTAATACATGTTGGACAATAGGAATATAAATTATGCATAAAAGGAGTGAGAATCATAACCATGAACAATGACGCTTGATATAACTTGTTAATCGTAAACGAAACATGGAAAATATGGGAACCACTCAAAATACTGCATCTTAAACATAGGTCTATGATAACTACCTAGATATCCTAATATAAAAAGTACAGTAAAGGAATCGGGTTTATTGACTATCTCAACATGATGTCTCATGAGACTAAACATTACACAATTCAATAGAGTGCTATAAAATTCTGGGCACACCCATCACTTTCAATTCATTCTCAAGCTTTAGTGTACCACAAAGATCATACAACATGGATTCATTCATTATCATAATTTATTCCACAATCAAGAATTTTGGAATAAATAAATTTATTCCCCAAATAATTAATTATATGTTCATAATTTTTAACGACATTGATAGTAAATGGATATGGGTATTCACTACATAATTCATTGGCATGGAAAATCGTAGTGAAATTTATGCAGCATAATGGGGGCATATAAATGTCCATTTGTGGGATTTATGAGATTGAAAGGGGTACCATATCATTTGGACATAAATCAGACAATATGGGTAATATGGAGTAACATATCCCATCATTAGGAAATTATGTTAAAAGGCATAATGTAAAGAAGATACTTGAATAAAGAGGAGAAAGGGAGGAACCATTACTAAATTTCAGCATTGTAACAGGTGTACATAAAGGATCATGGGAGAGGTTAATGATATTTAAAGGGGTATATCATAATTTATAAATCAAATGAAAAATAAGGGGGATATGTTAGAACATATCCCAACATTAAAAAATTAAAATTGAGAGACATAATATAAAATAGTTTCTTTAATGGAAATTAGAAGAGAGAAGACCCTTGAGTGTGCAACTCTAAATGCTTGGGGGAAGTTTCTTGATAGCTTAAGGGGACCATGGTAGGCATCAATAAAGATTATGGAAGATAAATAAATTATCCAAGACTTTTTAGGGAAGTTTAATGAGATATTGGGTGGGTTTATATAGGAAAAGAGAGGGGTGATCATTAGGATATCCCAAACATAGGTTTTGGACTCTACATAATAAAATAACCAAAACAAAAAACCTTACCATGGTTTTTTCGTGAGGTTTCTGAAAAATGAGAGTTTATTTAATTATTTTATAAGTTCAGGTTCCGAACTTATTAAAAAAACACCCATGATGATGTGTAAGGTAGCCATAATCTTAAAGAAACGATTTTAAAACCTTAAAATATACTAATGGTTTTGGAGGGTTCATAAAGGATTTATAAACATAGTAAAATAAAAATAAAATCACATTATTTTAATGTTAAAACATATATTTATCCATTTATACCCCTTATAGTATTTATTAAAACATTTTTTGGTCATTATGATGTTATAATACACACTATATATTTATACAGTATTTAATTTTTTACAGAAAAATTTGACTTTCACAGAAAATTATGAAAATTTCACCATTGGATAATTTCAATGTTCTTATTGAAAAAAATAATATTCATTTTATCTAAATAATTTCCTAAATATGGTAATTTTCACTTTTAAAATAAGAATCAACATTTATTGAGAAATGTTGGGTTTTTGGACAATAGCAGTTTTAAAACCGTTATAAAATTTACATTTGAATTTAGAGAAATTATATAATAATTTATATTTGATAAAAATTATTTAATAATAAAATTTTATTAAAATATTACTTATTTAAAAAATCTATTAATTTAACAAAATAAATGTCTTGATTGAAATTGCATATTTCTCAAAAATACAATTTTTGTTTTATCATATCAAAATATATTTTTTATCAAACTGATTACTCAATATTTTATAAAGTAAAAATAATTAAGAATTAATAAAATAATTATTTAAATTAAAATTTATTAAAAATATTCATAACAACTTAAAATAGGAAATACATCATCTTTATTTAAAACATACTTAACATACTCATACTTAAAACTGTAAGGGATAACCAGGGGACATACATAAGAAAGGGGTGATCAATAAATCCCAGTAAGGGAATAAATTTTGAATAACATGAATAAAGTTATACATTTTATAAAATAATGATATAAATTGGGCATAAAAATGAGTGATATTCATAAACCTTCAAAATAAGGCATTATATAACATGGTAATCATAAATTAAAATGGAAAATATGGAAAAAAAATTAAAAAAAACTTCATAAAGATTGTTCAAAGATAACATCCATGAAATCATGATGGAAAAGGTCCCATAAAGGAATAATGTTTACTCCTTATCCCAAAATGATGTCTCATGAGACTAAACACTACCCAATTCATTGGAGTGCTATATAATTATGGTCACATCCATCGCTTTCATTTCATTTTCATGCTTAAGTGTGCAACATAGATCATACAATATGGATTCATTCATCATCATAATTTATTCCTTGATCAACGAGCATGGAAAAACTTTATATAATACCCCAATAAATAAGTATATGTGCATAAATTTGAACACTCTATATAGGAAATGGGTATGGGTATCCACTTCATAATTTTTGGTCTGGAAAGTCATAATGAAATTTTGGCAGTATAATGGGGGTGTATGAATGTTCATGGAAAGAATTGATGAGATTGAAAAGGGTATCTCATAATTTAGATATAAATTTTTTATAAATGTGGATATGGAATAACATATCCCATCATAATTAAGTGATTATAAGAGACATAATTTAAAGAATATACATGAATAAAGCTTAGAAAGGGAGGTTCCCTTACTAAATTTTGACATGGTAACAGGTGTGCACAAATGATCATATGAGGGGTTAAAGAGAGTGAAAGGGGTATATAATCATTTATAAATAAAATTTATGGTAAGGGGGATATGTAAGAACATATGACAACATTAAAAAATTAAAATTGAGAGACATAATACAAAGGAGGTGGTTTAATGGAAATGAGAAAAGGGTTCTCTATTACTTATGTGTGTGACTCCAAATGATTGAGAGGAGCTTCTTGAGAGCTTGGGGAAACCTTAGGAGGAATCTAGATATGGAGGGAGATAAAGAACATTTTAAAATTAATTTTTAGTGAATATAAATGTTATATTGAGTGGGTTTATATAGGAAAAGAGATGGGAGTTCTTTATTATTTCCCAAACATAGGTTTTGGACTCTACAATAAAATAACAAAAACCAAAAATAGTACCATGATTTTTTAACATGGTATTAAGTAAATGGGACCGGTTCTCATTATTTTTTCAGGCCATGGCCTGAAAAATAATAAAATAATATCCTTGCTGATGTGGGAGTGAGTCATAATCATAAAGATTTGATTTTAAAACCATAAAATATATTAACGGTTTTGGAGGATCCATTAAGGCTTCATAAAATTAATAATATAAAAATCAAATCAAATTATTTTAAATTAAAAACATATATTTGGTCATCTATACCATTTATATTTTTTTTAAATCACTTTTGGGTCATTATGATTTCATAATCCACACTATATATTTATATGGTATTTAATTATTTACTAGAAAATTTGACTGTCTCCAGAAATTATGAAAAATTCACCATTGGATAATTTCAACATTCTGAATCAAAAAATAATATTCTTTTTATTTAAATAATTTTATAAATATTTTCATTTTCACTTTTCAAATAATAATCGAATATTTTCGGAGAAATGTTGGGTTTTTCACAAGAACGGTTTTTGAACCTTTATAAAAGATACATTTGACTTTATAGAAATTATATGATAATTTTTATTTTATAATTTTTATTTCAAAATAATACTTTATTAAAATATTATTTATTTAAAAAATATGTTAATTTATCAAAATAAATATCTTGATTGAAATTTCATGTTTCTCAAAAATGCAAATTTTTTTATCATATTAAAATATAATTTTTATCAAACTGATTGCTCAATATTTTATAAAGTAAAAAAATAAGGAATAGATTTAATAATTATTTTAATTAAAAGTAAATATCAATATTCATAATATTAGGGTTTCTTTGTTTCTAGTCTTTATTAAATTATTTCTACCCTTAATTAATAACTTTTCTTTTTTGTTGTGGTAATAAATATTTACTACAGTTATAATTCATATTTTCCAAACACGATGTTCACCTTATTGGCTAATATTAATTATTATGATTAGAAATATGGAATAAATTTTATAAAAAAAATTATAATATATGGATGAATTTAATTTTAAATAAAACCTTCACACATGATGGAAGGAGGTGTTCTAAAAAAATTATTTTTCAATGAAAAGATAGATTTTATTTAACTCTATAACTAGTAATATTAACTATATTAATTTAAATTCATAAAGATATATATATATATGTAAATTTTCATTAATATAATTTCTCATTGGGGGTTATTTTAATTAATTATAATGTATAAACAATAATCATTTTAAAGATGTTTTAAAAAATGTGTTTTTAATCATAAAAATATAAATTTCCAAAAATCTCATATAAAGATGATATAAATGTCAATAATTGAATGAAATTTAAATGAAGAATAATTAATTTAAATTTATATAAAATTAAAATAATAATTAAATAATTAATCAAAATAAATTATAGTTTAAAATAAAAATTTTATTTTTCAATATTCATTGAAAAATAAATATTTTCAGAAAAATTAAAAATTTTCACCCTAAGTTAATTTATATATGATGATGTAAAAATAGATTTAGTTTTACAAAATAAATATTCTATAACATATTTATAATATATTTGTTTTATAAAAATAATTAAAAGTCATTTCTGAAGAAAACATATTTTGAAGAATAAAAAGAAATTACCAAAAATTGATTGGTTATTTACTAATAATTTATCATTATATTTAAGAATTATATATATATATCATAATTTGGAATCCAATTATATTAAATGGATAACTTATAAATTATATGTATTTCCTTAACATGTGAATTTCTAAGCTTCAATATATGTTATCCATGATCTATTTACTAACATATATTCTTATAGATATTTTCTATTCCATTAATAATGGTTTCTAATAAGCTTATAAATTAAAAAAAATCATATCCCTGGGAGTGTCAAACCAGGTGTGCAGCAAGACCTGTTGTCTTGCACTAGTTCCCGGTCAGGTCTGTACTAATGTGGTGTTTTTGGGTTTCACCACTATTTATATCTATTCTAGATCTATGTCCACTTGTAGTATCTAGGAAGGGATGCATATGCTTGATAAACCACTTACTATATACATAAAATTTAGGGATTTTTTCTTATACATAGTCTTATCCTTTAGGCTTTCCCTGGAGTATTCTAATTATAATCTCAAAAATAACTAAACTTTCCTTTGATACCAACTATGACAACCTTTCCCTTTATTAAAAATTTATTCATGATTTATTACATAATATTTCTACTAAATTTTTTATTACTTGTGATTAATGACAATCGCAAAAAGTCATTTGTGATGGAAGTCCGTCATGAATACTCTATTGTCAAAAACAACGTCACAATTGTAGTTTTTTGCGAAGGACCATCTCCAAAAGTAATTATTTATGATGGATCGTCCATACATCATAAATAAGTTTCATAAAAGTTTTAAATTAAAAAATTTAAACAATTCCTCACAATTAGATATATGCGATGGACTTTTAATCTGTCACAAATAATAGTTTTCCAAAAAAATATTAAATCAACATTAAATTTTAAATTCTAAAATTAATGAAATTTAGTTAGAAAATTTTAAAAATATTATATCTTTAAAAAAATTAAAATATTATTAAAAAGTTAAATTAATTAAAATATATATATACTTAAAATAATTAAAATAAATTAAAATATTATAATTTATTAAGAAATTTTAATATATTTTAAAATAATTTGAAAATAACCAACTAAATATATTTAAAAACAATTATATAAATTAAAATTAATTAAAAGGTTGAAATATTTTAAATTTATTATTATATAGACAAATATTTAAAAATAATTAACAAAAATTTTAAAAAATTAAAACAAATATTAAAAAAATTCAAATAGACATAAAAAAAATATATCATTTCAAACATTATATTTTTTCATACCAAATTAATAAATAGGCATAAAACATCAAAAAACCTTAATTGTTGTCAGGTAGTGGAAGATCACCCAGAGTACCAGGGGGAGGATCACTCGGAGAACTAGATGGGGGAAACTCGTTGCCGATGCTATGCGTAAGTCGCCGCATATACTCCAACATCATCTCATCTCTCACAAGCTGCTACTCATGCTCCTCCCTGATTTTGCATCTACATTATCATCTTATCCTGATATCTAACCTACCCTAAAAATGTGTAGTTGGTGATGAGATTGATGAAGTCTCTCCACAGGCTCCCTTGTCTCTCTTTGATGCCACCACAAAAGTACCATAATAACCTATAGGTGTTAGTCGAACTAATACCAATCACCCAACCTTTCTTGAGTCCTTGCAATGTCGACTGTATATGGGCCCCCCTAATTGAAACAGGAAACACCAATGAAATATTGTTCACTCTCTCCTTGACTCTTGCATGATTGAGAAGTTGTATTATTATAAATTTATTTTAAATATAATGACAAATTAGAAAAATAATAAATTTAATATCAATGAAATTTTTAAAACAATTGCTAACCAAAATATGGTGTTGTTAGTCTCCTTTAACATTTTCTGTATGAGGATCAGTATACATATTCTAATATAATTCATACTTAATAATATATGGGTAATTATAGGTCTGTATAATATACCAAACATGTTATTGTTAAATTATATATATATATATATTTATTAATAAATAATATCACCTACTGTATGTTATCTATGTATGTCAAATGCATGACTTCCAGCCCTGTGTGTGACATCTTGCCTCCCTGGAATCAAACGTCTTGATAATGACCTCCTCTTAAAAGTATCTCTTAGCCATAAGGGCATGATCTATCCCATACCTGGGCTAAGATATAGTTGGGTCGATGGAAGACAGAAGACTGGTCAAAAATAGTTGCACAAGAATTATCCATATATCTATTTTAATGTTGTGCAGAAACTGATGAAAGCGCTCACGTATATGAATATCTCATTTCTCTTGGATTGGACCTTTTTGGATATCAGGAGTTATAAAAAACAAATTATGTAAGTAAATTGAAAAAAATATGTCAGTATGTAAATAAATTTTAAAAATTATATATTATTTAATAATGTACAATCTAGTGGTCGAACATCTGGTGATGCACACCAATGGGAACTAGGTCCCATGACACCCATGACTCAAAAAAATAATTTCTTATAATCACCCCAGCCTACCCAACAACTATGTGTGAAAAATTGTGCAAATAAAAACAAATAATCATAAAGTTATTACCAAAATTAATACAAAAAGTAAATATAAAATAAATATTGTAAAGAAGTGAACATGACTCCATAAATGAGGATCAAAACTAAAAGATGGTCGTCTCTCTGGAATAGGATCTAGAATCATCAATTGGGAAAGACTGTGCCCCATCCTAATAGGTGCATCACCCCAGCCTCAGCTAAATCGATCCCATCAGTAGAAATTTTGACATCAGTGATAGGATGAAATAGATCATCAGGATCATCTCCATCGATCTGAAAAAAATATTCTTACATGTAAGAAATCACTAATACAGATATCAAATATTAAAAAACTAATAAATACCATAATATAATAATTTTACATGTCCCAAATTATTAATACAAATATCAAATATAAAAAACTAATAAATATCTGAATATAATAGTTTCTTCTAACTACGGACATTAATATAATACATCAATCATCATCTTCTTCATAATTTTCATCGTTATCAATTTATTCATTCTCATCTTCAGCATCTTCAACACCCATATGAATTTCAGTTTCATTGTTCCTTATTAATTCATCAACATTATCTATATCATCATCCCTTAACTGAGGGGTTTCATCATTGATATTTATATCTCATTTGGTAATAGAAATATTTTGGGATGTTTCTTGAAAAATTTCAAAATGTTGAACTTCTAGAGAACCATTATTTTTAGTAAACTGATTGTCACGTGATTTCATTTGTATCACACTCCACGAGTCCTTAAAATATCTTGAAGAATCATAGTATTTTGCATAATAAACTTGATGTACTTGATGTTCCAACAAAAATGGTTCACTTGATACAAGAATACTATTATATTTAATGTCAATGAATCCATTTCATGGATGAACTCACAGCCCTCGATCAGTATCAAACAAATGAAATTTAAATATTTTTAGACAATTTTGTCCTATATAACATAAATCAATTACTTCTTCCAGCATACAATAAAAGTCAACATCACTTTCTTTATAATGGTATCCTTTCAAAAAAAACACCACAATTAATTGATTTAATTGAGTCACCATATATGCATGTATGAAATCAAAATCCATTAACCACATACCCGTTATAATATTTTTCCAATTTCAAAGAAGGATTTTTTAGCACACATAATCGATTATCAATTTTATTTTATTTTTGTTTTTCCTGTAAACAATAAAAATTATTAATAGCAGATATCATTTAAAAATTTATTTCTTATTTCCTAAAAAGAAACTTAACCTTCAAGTCCTTCAAACCAATATGAAAAATTTTGTTGATAATGTTTTTCAAGAGTATCATAAGTAATTTTTATATATTGATTTATGATATGGTCATCATATATTCTACAAAACATTTGATGTAAATAAATTATTTTTTTATAAATATTTAACAAAATAATAAAAAAATTAGTACTTACAACACAAATTGTGTCATTTCATTACAATTCAGAAATACTTATGTATGACCTCTGTGTAGTTCTTATTCAACAATCCATCGTTCATGATAACCACCGAAACCAAGCCCAGGATGATTTAAAAAAACAACTGATATTCTATGAAATTATAAACATTTTCTTCATTATGACCCATGTGATTATGTTTTTAAGGATATTACAACTGAAAATGATAAGAGAATAAATTTGAAATTTCCCCCTGTAAGTACGCTTATATAATCAACCATTCTACTGATGCTTCATTATGTACATTCTTCATTAATTTTTACATACATATCTCAAATGGGTACATCCACCAGAATTATATCGGCCCACCACATTTAGCTTCATATAGAAAATGGAATATTAAATGTTCCATGGAATCAAAGAAACCTGATAGGAATATTTTCTTGAATTTTAATAAAATGATAACAATAATTTTTTCCAACAAACTCAATTAATTTTCATCCAATGTTTTTACACAAATATATTAGATAAAATATGATATTTCAGTCAAAAAATCCTAGATTGAAGAATCCAACATCCCTCTAACACCAATAGGGAGTAATCATTCAATTATATCATGACATTCATGTCTTTTTGACTTGTTAATATTCCCATTTCTAACAAAATGAGACAAATTATAACCATAACCATTGGGTAACCTAAAATATATAATCCATTGATAGAATAATAAATGGGTTTTCATTAGTAAGTGAGTAAGCACATTTTGGGTTCATTAATTTATGTGTTCCATCATCTTCAAATAATTAATGTTTATGATGTCTGCAAATATGGGAAAGATATAATAGTGCATTTATATTATGTTTCCCCTTAATAGGTGTGTCCAACATGGTATTAAAAATGTTATCAATTTATTTTTATCAATATTCATTCTATCAAAGATGTAAGGAACCAACAAATCAGACGAATATGGATTATCCCAAAAAATCCTCTAATTAATCCAATTATGATATCTCCTGAAACCAAATATTATTTTATTTTTTATAGTTGGTCCAAAAGTTATAGAAGGTAATTTAGAGACAATTGATTTTACCTGATTACTAGAGAGCACTACTAGAGGTTGGTCCATTTCAATGTGACCTTTTGTAAAATTATTTTTATTCCATTGAAAAGGGTTATCCTTAGGAAGAAATCTCTGATTATAGTTAAAATAACTAACCTTTCTCCCATTACCATGAAAAAAAACTTTATTCCCAACCATTCAGTAAAAACATGATTTTAGGCCATGTTTTCTCCATACAAATAACATACCATATGCCGGAAAGTCACTGAGCCTCTATAATAATTCAACTTTCATTATAAAATTCTGATATACAACTATATCAAATATAGTCACATCATTGTTCAATAATGAAATTAACTCATCTATTATTGGACTCAAATAAACATTATTATTCTTATTTGGATGTCATGGAATTAATTGTGCCAAATATATATATATATATATATAGTTCTTTAATAAACATCCAAGGAGGTAAGTTTTAAGGGGTAATGAAAAAAGGCCAACATAAATATTGACTACCGTATGCACCAAATGGAAAAAAACATCAGTAGAATGGCATAGTTGTATGTTACATGGTTCTAAAGATAAAGAAGGTTGTGTTTGGTCAAATTGTTTGAATCACCATCACATGGATAATTTAATATTTTACTGATGGAAATATTTGATTTATTTCATGTCATCAATCCAGCTGTGTTGTGAGACATAAATAAACAATTTAATCATATGTGTAATTAGAAAATACCTCAACTATTTTATAAAAAATATAGATTTTCCCTATTTCACCTCTTTATACATTTATTCTTCACATGTTGGAAAATTAACCAAGGATTCAAAATCACCATAATATAAGATGCAATCATTAGAACATGCATATATTTTTTGATAACTAGGACCCAATTTATGAACCAACCTCTTACTTTCATTGAATCTTATAATGTAACATATTTCTGTTAGGAAAAAATGATTTAAACAATGATAAAATCTGATCTAAAAAGCTATTTGAATTTATAAAAACTAATTTAATAACCATAAATTTTGTAACAGATTCATGTTTTCTCATCTAGTATCCAAGATATATGGGCTCCTCAGTAGACTTCAAAAAATTGTAAAAATGAGAAGGTTTTGATTCAAGAAATGGAATATCATTCTAAGTTGTTGTTTTGGGAATAGATGTACTTGTGGAATCATGTACTAAATTCTAAAATGATGGATCTAGAATTGATAAACTATTATTTTATACTGAATTATTTTCACTATATTGATACCAAATAATATAATATTTTTTATAACCAAAACATAAAAGTTGAAGTCAAACATTTCCAAACATTTTGAATATCCTAAGATCACATTTATTACATAGAAATTTAATTTATCCTTTACAATCAAAATTGTAATTTGACCATGAAAATGATATAAAGGCTTCAACACATTCAATATAGATAGGATTTATCCAGATCTGTTTGGATTTTTTTTATGCTTTATCCAATCATGATCATGGAATAGAAACTAGTTTATACTTCATTGGTCTATAGTTATCTAATAAAAAAACAAAAAAATAAGAATAATTATTACTAATCACTTTGGCTATGTGAAAATTATTATTAGATTTTAACATATTGAAATATTCTATGAAGTATAATCGGAGTGAGGTGGTGAGTTCTGATTAGATTATAGGGCCCATAAAGGCACGGTGCATAGAGAATAAAAATATTAAATATATTATATAAGACATATGCTTCTTTTTAAAATAATATAATATCTCTAGAATAGTGTCTCATGTGAGAAATTAAAGATCATCATTTTTTTCCGAGATTTGGGATTTACCCTAGGTGTGACGTCACAGTTGTGAGCATAGGGCATTACATGGGAGAGTAATTCATTTAATGTTTTTAATAAAACTTCTTATTAAAATTTAAAGTATCTCCCAAAATATTTATTTTATGAAAAATTGGAAACCATCGTTGGGTTCGGGATGTGGGGTTTACTCTAAGCACAAAATAACATTTGTGAGCATCGAGTGTTTCATTAGATTACATGTGAGGGTAATTCATTTAATATTTTTATTATAGTTTCTTATTAAAATTTAAATTATCTCCTAAATAATTTATCTTATAAAAAATTAGAGACCACTATTGGGTTTGGGATGTGGGGTTTACCATAGGCATGATATAACATTTGTTAGCAACGAGTATTTCGTTATATTGCACACAAGGGTAATTCATTTAATATTTTTATAATAATTTCTTATTAAAATTTAAAGTATCTACTGAACTATTTATTGTGTGAGAAATTGGAGACCATTGTTGGGTCTGAGATATAGGGTTCACCCTTGGCACGACATAACATTTGTTAGAGTTGAGGGTTTCGTTACATTTCAAACGAGGGTATCATTTTTAATATTTTGTTAATAATATTTATATAATTATTTCATTCTGTATATAAATATATATGACCATGTTTATATAAATAATTAATATGGATTATTTTAATTAATTAAACATTTATAAAAAATGATTATTAATTAATTAATAAATACTTTATATACATCACAATCTATTAAAAAATATCAAATGAATATTATTTATTATGTAATGATTATTAATAATTATTATAAATTATTATAAATTCTATAATTATTATGTAATGATTATTATTAATTATTTAAATTATTATAAATTTTATAATGATTATATATATATATCAGAATTTCATGAATTGTTATTGCAATTTTGTTATTACAATTTTATTATGTAATGATTATTATTATTACAATTTCTTAAATTATTTAAATTATTATAAATTATGTGATAATTATTATTAATATATTTTAATTAATATTACAATTTCAATAATTACTACATATATATATATATATCATAATTTATTAATTAATATAACCATATCAAATATATTCTATCTTATTTTAAAATTAATATACAAATATAAAATCTATATAAAAATATTTTTATATATATATATACTATAAATATTTTTACTTATGGTTAATTTTTATTATAAATAAATTTTATTACCTTGAATTTACAATTTATATAACGAATTTATAAATAAATTTGAGATCATATTTTTCAATTTATAATTAATTTGAATTCATAAATATTTTGATTTAATGTTTTTTAGATTAATATTTTTTACTAGAGATTCATTATAATATTTGTTTTTGTCAGGTATTTTTACAACATTTATGAGAAATATTAATACTAATTATTTTAATTAATACAAAATTTATACGAATTGTTATGAATTTCTAAAAGTTCTTATTTTTTATTATAATTTTTTATAATTTTTTATTAGTTTATATTTATCACTAATATTTATTATTTATTAATAATAAATATTCATTAATTATTACATATTATAAATTATTTATTTATTTTTAATAATTATTTAAATTAATACTACATTTTTAATGATTAATATTTTTTACGAATTTATAATAATTTTTTGTATTTGTTATATTTTTTTCCAAACTATTACAAAAATTTGTCCTAATTATTATTAACAAGGTTTTTAATAAAAATAGCATATTTTAAATTATCATTGTTTTTCATTAAATCAATTATTTAACATTTTCTTATAAAAAAATATTATAAAAAACATTTTATTAAAATGTTTCACTAAATTAATTCTAATGTCATTATTAAAAAAAAATCAATTATATTTATTTCAAATGTTATATAAATATATATATATATATATATTAAATAATTTCTTAATCAAATCTATTTACATCAAATTTATTATAATTCTTTTATAAACAAATTAACATAACAAATATTTAGACATACATACATGTGTGCGCAAAGAAAAATTAGAACTTGGACCCAAATAAAACGAATAAAAAACAAAAAAAGTATAAGAAACAAAGAACATGTAAAATTATAATAAATTTCTAGAAACCCTAAAACACCATGAAAATTAAAATAAATCTTATTGTTGATGAATCCACCATATTTTCTAACAAATAAAAACTTCCACCATATTTCAAAAATAACCATATTTCAAATAATAATATAAAATAATAATGTTTTAGCAACCATAAACACCCAAAAAATTATAAATTTTAATGATCAAACAATGTTCAAAATACTATAAATCAAATTAAAATAACTTTTTCACAATCAAGACACTCAAAACTATAGTAATAAATTATGATAAACCCCACATGTCAAATTCATCATCAAAATATGGTAAATTTCTAAACCTAAGTTTTTTTAAAATTCTATTTATAACATTTAACCAAAATATGAAAAAAAAACATAACTGAGGATTGAATAATAGTCCATACCATATAGATTTGATCTAAAATAACTAAAAAATCATAAGAAATTGACATTTTTGGGGCTGCACGAAGCAGGGCCGCCATAGGGTTCTATAATGTTTTGGGATAGGGGAGGATAGTAGAGAGGAAGAGAGGAAGCAGAAATGAGGGGGTGTGTGCAATTAAATCCTAATACTTTATTCGACGAGGAAATTTCATTGTAATTAATTCCATCAAAAAAAAGTTTTTCAGTCAAAAATATTTGTGACGGGTGTTTAATTCTATCATAAATAATCCTGACCTAAAGGGAATTTGTGACGGACTATGCAGTCTGCCACAAATTCCCATCGCAAGTGTCCATCGCAAATGATTTTTACACTGGGTGGTGGGAAACCCCACCAAAACTATTTGTGATGTATTGAGAACTCTGTCATAAATTATTTGTGGCAGAATCATGTATATGTCACAAATTGTCTATGCAAATGAACTATTTGTGATGGGGCATTTGTTCACTGTAAATGCCCCATCATAAATACTGAAAATTCTAGCAGTGTATTACACATAATATAACCTTGAAAATTGATAATTCTAGTGTATTTTAGAATTTGGTACATTACATAACAAATTAAAATTGTAAATATGTCATCTTTATTGAAAACAACCCTATCATGCTTTCACTTAAAACTGTATGGTATTACCTGGGGACATACATAAGAAAGGTGTGAGCTACAAATCCCAATAATGGAATGAACATGGAAAAACATGAAGAAAGTAATACATGTTAAACAATAGTTATATCCATGGGTAATAAAAGGATTGAGAATCATAAACAAGAACAATTAGTCATGATATAAATCATAATCATAAAGGCAACATAGAAAATGTGGAAACAACATAAAACACTGCCTCATAAACATTGGTCCTGGATAACTACCAAGACATCATGATGTAAAAATTCCCATTAATGAGTAAGGTTTAATACATATTCTAATTTTACGCCTCATGAAACTAAACATTACCCCATGCATTATAATGCTATATAATTCAAGGTGCACCTATCAATTTCATTTTACTCTCATGTAAAAGTGTGCCACATAGATCACACAACGTTGACTCATTCATCATCATAATTTAATCCAAAATTTAGGATCGTAGAATACATACATGTAAGTCCCTAATCAATAAGTAAACATTCATGAAGTTTAACACCCTTGATATGAAGGGGTATGGATTTTACCTACCCAATTGTATAGTCTGGAAAAATCACAGTGAAATTTTTTTAATATAACGAGAGAGTATGAATGTTCATGGGAGGGATTTAAGAGAATTAAATGGGTGTCACATCATTTAGAGATAAATTTTATATTAATGGTTTTACTTAATAACATATTACACCATAATGAAATGAATATAAAACACATAACATAAACAAGATATTTGAATAAAGAGGATAATGAGAGGATCATCGTTAAATTTTGGTAAGGTTATTAGTGTGCATAAAGGATCATTGGAGGGTTAAATGAGAGTGAATGGGGGATCTCATCATCTATGCATCAAATTTATAGTAAGGGGGATATTTAAGAACATATACCAACATTAAAAAATTAAAATTGAGAGGCATAATATAAAATAGGTTCTTGAATGGAAATTAGAAGAGAAAAGTCCTTTACTTGAGTTTGTGACACCAAATGCTTGGGAGGAGCTTATTGAGAGCTTTAGGGAACCTTGTGAGGAATCTATATAAAATTTTCTAGAGTAAGGAAATTCTTCAAGTATTTTTAGTGAAGAGAAAAGGGATATTGGGAGGGTTAATATTGGAAAATCTAGGGGAGTTCTTTATTATTTCCCAAATATAGGCTTCAGACTCAGTATAAAAAAATAACAAAAACCACCAACATTACCATTGTTTTTCCAATGTTTTATTCTAAAGGGGATTTGATTCCATTATTTTATAAGGCCAATTTCTAAACATAATAAAATAATACCCTTGATTCTATAGAAGTGAGTCGTAATATTAAAAAAATGATTTTAAAACCATAATACACTACTAGTTTTAGAGGATTCATAAAGGCTTTATAAAATTAATCAAGTAAACATATAATAACCATATTTTAAATTTGAAACATTTAATATAACATTTATACTATTTATAGTATTTATTACATCACATTTGGGTCATTATGATGTCATAATATACACTATATATTTATTCGATATTGAATGTTTTACCCGAAAATTTGACATTCTTAGAAAATTATGAAAATTTCACCATTGGATAATTTATAAATTATAATTCCAAAAATAATGTCAATTTTATCTGAATAAGTTTCTAAATATTTAAATTTTTACTTTTAAAATAAGAATCTATATCTATTGAGAAATACTGGGTTTTTTATAATAATAGTTTTCAAACCTTTATAAAAAATACATTTGACATTATAGAAATTATATGATAATTTATATTTCATAAAAAATATTTAACAATAATATATTATTATAATATTATTTATTTTAAAATTCCATTAATTCTTCAAGATAAATGTCTTAATCAAAATTATATATATTTAAAAAAATACAATTTGTATTTTATCATATCAAAATATAAATGTTATCAAACTGATTCCTCAATATTTTATAAAGTAAAAATAATAATGAATAAACATAATAATTATATAAGTTAAAATAAAATATAAATATTCATACAATTGTGGTTAATATTTTTATAGTCTTTATTAAACTATTTTTACTCTTAATTAACATATTTTCCTTTAACTATGGTAATAAATATTTACTACAGTTACTATTCATATTGTCCAAATACTAAGTTCAACTTGTTAATTAATATTTTTTATGATGATTAAAAATATATAATATATTTGTTCAAAATAAATTCTTACGATTTGGATTAATTTATTATAAAATAAAACCCACAAACACAATGAAAAGCGGTTTTCAAAAGAAAAAATAGTATTTTTCAAGGAAAAGACAAATTTCATTCAACTTTATAACTAGTAATATTCATTATATGAAATTAAATTCCTAAATATATATATTTAATCAAAAAAATAAATTATATAATTTCTCATTATGGTTTATTTTAACTAATTATAATAAATAAACATTATGCATTTTTAAGTAGTTTTTAGAAAAATGTGTCTTTAATTCTAAAAAAAACTTATACTGAAATATGATATAAAGATGATATAAATGTAATTAATTTAATTAAATATTAATAATGAATACTTATTTTACCTTGAACTATAATTAAAATACTAATAAATTTAATTATTTAAAGAAATGACGATTTTAAATAAAAAATATTGTATTCACCATTTATTGAAAAATCTATACTTTCAGAAATATCCCAAATTTTAACCCTAACAAAATTTTGATATTATGATATAAAAATGGGGTTATTTTTATAAAATACATTTTATAATTATTCAATAAAATAATTATAATATATCTGTTTGTTAAGAAAAATTGAAGAAAATATACTTTGAATAACAAAAAGACAATACCAGAAATTGATTAATTATTTAATAATAATTTATCAATATATTTTGGAAATATATATATATATATATCATAACATATTTGATCCTAATCATATATTAAAATTTAATAGAATTGTTAAAATGGGAATATTTAAATAATCATTATTCATTTGGGTTTGGTGTTATGTCTTACATATGCTATCGAATATAATTTCTCTTTTAAAAACATGGGGTGTTAAAATGTAATCATCTATGATGTTGTGGGTAGACGAGTCTCAAATTTGATACTCAAAGGTGGATGTGATGTGGGATCAAATCTTGCGTAGTGATGATCTGGATTGATGCTTAGAAGAAGAAAAACATCATATGTTATTTTAGGTGAGGTTGTTTATTTCATAAATTATCCATGAGGAGGTTCTTTATGAGTTCCATGGTTCATATATGGTAGCACATTTGGGTATATCTAAGTTGTATCATGCCTTATAGAGTCATATTTTTCAGTTCATAATGAAGAGGTTTGTGTTGTAGTATGTGTTGTGATTTTTTTACCAATAGTTAAAATTAGAGTATCATGTCTTGAGTTATTTGTTATAGCCATTAGATATCCCCTATTGGAAGTGGGAGGGAATTTTGAAGAATTTTTTCAGGGTTTACCTAGGATTCAAAGAATTTTATGATGCTATTTTTTTGATCATGTATCATTTAAGAAAGATGACTCATTTCTTGGTGATTAGGGAGTTAGATTTTATAGATTTCATAAAGAGGAGGTATGTGGATGAGATAGTATATCTTCATGGGATATCGAGGACCATTGACTCTAATTTAGTTCCCCATTTTAGTTCATGAGTATGATTTGTTCTCCGATGTGATTATTTCTCTTCGAAACACCATAGAACTGATTTTTATATTCTGATAGATAGGTAGATAGAATAGATCATTTGGATGTTAGAGAATATGATGTGGAATTGAGTTCTATATGTTAGTTTATCTTGTATTAATAATATATAATTGGTTGGGTCTTCCTATAATAGTATTTGTCACTCTTACATCGGCATAGCCCCGTTTGAGGCATTTTAGAGATAGCATTATAGATCTCCACTGTGCTAAATCAGGGTTGGGGAGCCGTTATTCCTTGGACCAAATGTAGTGTAGAGAAAAAAAATGATGTTCAGATGATTTCAGAGAAGACAAAGGAAGTTCAGAATCATTAGATGTTATACATTGATCCATGTAGAAGGCCTCTAGAGTTTTAGGTCAAATATTATATGTTTTTTAGGGCTTCGTCTCATCAAAGTAAATTAAGGTTTTTCTATGGGAGAATGATTTATCCATAGTTTATTTGTTCATTTGAGGTGTTTGGGAATGTAAGTGAGGTAGTGTATTTGTTGGTTCTTCATTTATATTTATATCAGATTCCCAAAATATTATACATGTCCCGTATTCATTGATATCTTAATATTTATTCCCATGTCATAAATTTGGGTGACGTTTTATGTCAAGGATGAAAAAAAATTCAAAGATCAATCAGTTGAGAATTGGGTGTTTCAGGAGAAGGTGTTATGTGGGTGATTTAGTCATTTACTTCATTATTTAAAGAGACATGGTGTCTTGGTGTAATGTATGTGGGAATGTCGGTCTCAAAAACACACATTGTATATCAATCTATTTTGAACATTTTTTTGACCTAAATTCATTGATTTTTTATATGGTTCTATATTGATTGATATGATTATATATTGATACTTTATTAAGGGTTGATTATTTATGGTGATGCATTTTTTTTTATTACATCATTTGGTTTGTGAGGTATCTCCCAAGGGAATTCTTGGTTTAGCAGTTAATGGTTTCTTTTTTATCATGTTTTTTATTCTCAAAGATTAAAATCATTTGAGAGGTATCTATTTTAATGGATCAAACCTTTATGAATCATAACTCTAGGTGGTTTGTGTGTTGGTAGTATTGTTATTATTGAGAGAGGTTCATAGAAAGAGAGTTGTTGTTGGAGATAAGTTTTATGTTGGGAGACGTTTTTCATGAAATTACCTTATTGACCAAGGAATGAAAGTTATGGTTGTAGTAGAGGTATAATATTTACATTATTGGAAATGGAAATAAAAAATGTTTCATCGAATGTCGGGTTTAATTGTGGTTCTTGATAATTATTGAACTTTAAGAAGTTGAAATGAACCTTATGGAATTTTTATGATCCTTATAGAGTTTCCTTTTTTTATTCTTCAGTCATAACAATGATGTTTAGTTCATGGAAATATGGGGCCTTAGATAGTTTTTGAGGTTTTATGTGAAGGGCCTTAGCAATGTGGGCTTCATCTATCACATTGAGAAGTCTCGGTAAACATTTCCAAAGTTATGAAACAAAAATTGTGGAATATTCACGCATGTAGTGGTATGAGGACCTAAAGTCTTATTTCAGTTGTTATATTTTATGTGCCTCCATACCATGGTGTTTCATTCATGGCATGATCCTCCTCTATTTACATTGTATATGGAAAGATGATTAAGTTCAAGAGGGGGAGATATGGGGAATACATGGCATGATTTTTGAAGGAATGTTTGTGATATCCTAGTCATATTGTAACAGTGGACTATCCCACCATGATGAAAAAAAAAACATTATCCTTGGAATAAATATGTGATCTCAAAATTCGATTCTTTCCTATTATTTCTCTCAAAATTAAGGGGAAAAAATTGAGTTTTTGGGTGTCCTTTTTGTACCATTTCACCCAACTATACTCTTTGACATAGGAGATCTATTATCTATGATCTAAAGTGATTTAATATTCCTTTATTCATGGTTCCATCATCATTCTTACATATAAGGAATGACGTATAGTGATTTTTCTTAGGTTTTGTTGATTTTTTTATTGAATAATGGGTATTTTTATGTTTTAGTTTGATTTGATTTTACCTCAATTGGTTTGGTCTTTTGATAATCACTTTTCTCTCTCTTGTGAATAGTTGTTGTTGAAAGATTTATTTGAATTAGGGGACTTGAGAAGTCTCTTTATTTATATGTGGACTATTAAATTCAAATTCTTCTTTATTAATTTTTTTGTATAGTATATATTGACTTAATAATGATAACAACTCAATCTAATGAAATGAAGGGGAATTGGGTGAATCGCATGTGGTTACAAGTTTCTATTTTTTCTCTTATGTGGTTGATGATTGTATTTTTTTGTAGAAATTTTTTACTAGTGGGATGTATACTATTTTGACAATTTTAATTTTAATTTGTCAAATCATTTATTCATAAAATGTTAACCAAGTAAATATGGTAATAAACAAGTTTTTTTTCAATTTTTAAATTGAAGTGATGGTGCTTGTGATAGAAAAAATGATATGATTTCAAAGAATATTCTTAATAGGAATTTGGGTTTCATTTTAAGTATTTTTTAGGTATTGTATACTATTTAATTTCCTTGTTAGGATTCTATGATTGTATGGACTTGGTTTTGGGTTGTTTTTATCAAGTTTGGGGTATTCGTATGGATTTTATATAGGTGTTGTGGTTTCATTTACATGGTTGGAAAGAGGAGATAATGCTTTTGTTGTGGTGTGTTGTGGTCTATATGATTGGCTTATATGGTTAGTATAGTATGATTTATAGTGTAATTTAATATTTTCTTTTTTGCAATGGAATTTGATTCATAATTATAAATAAATTAAAGGATTGGGGGAATGGAATGTAAAGAACTAATAGTTGTTAATAAAATATCAATGAATTGAATGGTTGAGTAAGGGATAGAATAAACATGGTTAATTGTTGATAATGGTTTTTCATTAAATATATAATTGAATAGAATAATGGATATAATATGGAAAGAAAATGATAAATCTAAAATGGATAAATAACGTAATTAAGGTTGAAATATGTGTATTTTTGTGGTTTTTTTATGAGGGAAATCGGTTTAGGATTGTGATATAAAAAATGGCAATAATGGCAGAGTGTGATGATGGTGGTGTATTGGATATGAAAATGTGGTAATTAAATTTTAGTATTAACACTTTGGATATGTTTTTTCATAGAGATATATATATGTAATTTATTTATCTTGTGATTTCAATATGCAGTCCACCTAATTCATAGGACCATATTGAAGCACAAATATTTTGGGTCTTGATTAGTTTCCCTAACAACCAAGTTTGTGTGGGAATATATGGTTGAAAACTCTCTCTTCCCATATCTACTTTCTAGATGAATTTTTTAATGTGATGTATCGAGGTATTTATGATAATATGGATGTGTGGTATGTCGTGATATGGAAGACCCTATAGGGTATTGAAAGTATGATAAATGTTTGGGGCTATGTGTAGTGGTAGGAGGGAATAAGATTGATTTAATTTATTTTTATGATAACCATCTATACCAGATATGTAATTCTTGAATGATATTTATTGTATGGTGGCGACTGTTTGATGATGAGTAATATATGGTTTTTTGTATGTGGTATGGTTGTGATATAATATATGGTGTATTACGACATATCTTCATAAGGGATTAGAAGAATAATATATATTTTATTCGGATATGTGAGTGACACAATAGTGGGGAAGTGGTGTGTGGTATGCTTTTGGATTTATTTTTTGATATTATTTAATTAACTTGGATATGATATTTGGTGAGAGAACCTTGTTGGTGTTGGGTGATAAATGACCTAATGGGTTTATGTTGTTTCCTTTTTTAATTCACAGAAGCATTATTATGCTTCTTCTATAATTTCATAAGTGTTATTGAGGAGGATATTAAAAATTATACATTCATTCTAACCCATATATATAAATCACTTTTCATGTCTCTAATGAAATTCGGGGATCAAGATAGACCTTATTAGCTCAGATATATGAGATTTGGTTAGAGATGCTTCCTTAGGATTTTTAATTTGGTATTAATTTTTTGACATGTAATCGTATGACATTTTATTCATTTTAGTTATTTTGGTATATTGGTTAAATTATATATTATGGTGTTGATAAGTGTATTTAACTAATTTTTATGGGATATATGAGTGTAATTCCTCCCATTTGCATATTTTATACCCTTGGAACAAACCTACAACCTGAAGCGTATTATTGGCGGCCCTTGGGGGCTACTCTAATCTTAAATACTAGCCCAAAAGAGCTTCTTGGATGGGGAGGTTCATGAAAATGATTTTTGTTAATCACTTACCCAGAGCACCATGAATTTGTGATGTCATTGCTACCACTAAAAATGCCTTAACACTACGTTATCAATGAATAATATCTCCAACCAAGTGCTTGAAATGTTATATGGTGAATATAATGGTTTAGAAGTACCATTGTAGTGGAATAATTCCATAATTTGAGACATCCTATTAAAATATAGAGGATTTCAGTCAACCAAGTATAGCACCATACTAATAATCCAGTTGGGGTAGGTGTCACTAATATCAATATCAAACAATTTCTAAAGTCTATCCTGAAAATGAAATAATTATTACCTTACATTACTTGTGAAGGATAATGAGATTATCCCATATGTCCCTTTTATGAGTCAGTATATTCTGATAAATAAACCTCTCAATTATGGTGATTTCCTCCACCATATGTCCTCAAATCCTTATAGAACTATTTATGGAATCCCCAAACATTTTTTCGAGACTTAGCCTCCCAAAATAATATCCTTACTAGAGAAAATTGAGACCAATGTTCGAGAATTGTTTGGTCTTCTTCCACTAGCATTATCATGGGAGCCCATCTTCAATTCCTATGTATAACTCGGAGAGAGTTTTATACCACCATTAGAAAAAAATCATAAAGAACATCATAATGAACATTAATCACACCATCAATAGATCCTTAACCAAATAGGGAAATAATATTCCATGAAGTTCCCATAAAAAGTACCCATTATATAGGCATTCCTTGTTATGACATATAAATCCAATTTAGAGGTCATACCCTTAGTGATAAACAAATAACCAACCATGTAATTCCTGCACATGGTTCCTCTCATATAGTTAATCCCCATGATGTAACATAAATATATCATAGAGTTCCTCTATATACTAATAATAAATCATTCATCGATCATGAAGGTCCTCTCTATGGTTCCCTGAGGTGAACCAAACATTAAATACATAAATATCACATACTTTTAAATGAATATTCAATAAATATCATAATAATATGTTCACTATAACTATAAAGGGTAACTGTATTTGAATAATAGAAACATAATAAATAAATTTCAAGAAATTTTTTCAATATCACCCAAAAAGTTCTTCTCACATAGAACAGTTCTTAGAAGTACCCAACTTAAAACCTTTCTTCCTGGACTGGGGAAATGAAAACATAAGAAAATGTTAAGTAAATGTATAATAAGGTTAAATATAGGAGGTATAACCATTGATAATAAGTGATAATAAGATATGAAAAAGGGTATGATAACATGATCATATATTATAAAAGTTGCACTCAATCAGTTAAATATCATTAAACAGGAATCATGGAATAAGAATTTGTCATAAAAAATTATAGGAGTGAAAAATAATCAATAAATAATCATGATCCTTGAGAATAAATAATAATAATAAGACATAAGTTGTTGGAATATAAATAAGTATAGAAAATCATTTCCTTAGTCAGGTATCACTGCTAGGACTATCATAGAGTAAAAAGTTCCATAGTGAATGGAGTTTACTCCCTATTACATCATTCTATTAGTAATGGTTCACTTATAAAACTATAATAGTGTAAAAAGTCTCATAGTGTAATATGTTCACTCACCATTCCGTCATTACCTTATTCAAGCTTCACTTCCAAGACTATCACAATGGATAGAGTCCCTTTCTGAACTTGTTTCACTCCAAATCGAATTCCTATTATCTCATGAGAAATGAATCTTCACCCAAAGCATTGGAGGGGTATATAATTTCAGGCCAAAATGTTATATACTTAGAGAAAAATATATAATAGTTCCATAAGATCATAAAAATTTTCATCATTACATAACATGGGGAAAATAAATGTGTTATATAATGATTTTATCATAACTTAATTGACTCATGGGAATATAATTGGTTTCATAAAATCATTGTTAAAACATCATTATAATATTTCATCCAAAAACATAAAGTGGATTACAACATAATATAATATCATCAATCAATCATTTAAATACATAAATGATGTTGAAATAGATGAAATATCTATTTTATAAAATTATTGAAAATACACCTTGATAATCAAGAGAAATCATAACATTTCTTTTAGTAAATTTAAAAAATAAAATTCATAGAAAACTTGAAATAATATTTTCTTTGAATTTTTTTTTGAATATGTAAAGGTATCTTCATGACGAATGAGGGACATGATGGTGGTAAAATTTATTCATGTTTTTTATGTTAAAAAAATATCATTCTTTTAACACTTTTATAAAAATTGAAATTTTATTAATATAAAAATCATTTGAAAAATTATTTTCCATAACTTTTTATTAAATTAAAATTTAGTATAATTAATCTTTCTCAAAAAGTTAATTATAGATAAAAACGTCCATAAAACATTTTGATGAATATGGTCATTGAGGATAAATATTCCTAGCCCAAAACAAATTAATAGGGTCAGTTAATCTTCAAAACATTTTCAAAATAATTTTAAGTACCAAAGAGAATAAATTGGTATAAATACTTGAAAAATATTGAAATAAAAATATTATAATAAAAAATATGGGTTTTCAACTATAATTATAAAATGATTTACCTCAATGAAAATTTAATAGATAATCCTAAAAAAGAAAAGATATTTTCACACAAACCCTTACTACTTTGGTAACTTTTTATTCATAAACCTCTTGAAAGTAACAAATTCATATAGAAATTGTAATGGCTCCACACTCTTCAGGTCTTCTCCCTCTCCTCGTGCTAGGATTCCTTCCCAGCACCGCCTCAGCCCTCCCATCGTGCTAGGGTTCCTTACCAGCATCGCCACTACCACCCTCTTTCCATTCTCCTTGTAGTGAGATGTTTCATTCTCTATTGTTATTCTACCCCCCATTCTCATTCCCTTGTCCTCCTCCAAGAAATTTCCCACTGCGACTTTCACTCTTTTTTCTTGAACCATCTCGAATAAACACCACCTCGGTTTAACTCGGTATTTCTCCGGTGATTTGGGATTTTATTGGTGGTCGAATCCAGAAGGACTCTCCCTCTCGTGTTTCTGGGGTTCCTCTATGTTGGATCTCACATCTATCGGCTGCAGTTTTATGGTCTCAGTCTATTCTCGGTGATTCATTTTTGTTCTTTGTATTTTTATTGGGTGTTTCCCTCATGACGATGATGATGGGTTCTTTTTCTAGTCATATATGCTATTTTTATTCTTTTTCATTGTTCTCTTAATGATGGATCTAAGGTATAGTTATGTGGTCTTATCGAAGTTCAGTGCTTGTTGTTAAGCCCTTAGTACACTCTTTACACTTCTATTTCTCTAGGATACCAAGTTTCTTCTCCATGTCACATTTGAATGGTGGTTTTTCATGGTCTCTTTGGAGGTGGTTTCGAGTGGTCAACGTCATTCCCAGAGGCATCTGCTATGGTGGATTCGTCTCTGTTTTTGGATCCCCGCTACTTCTTCGAGGCTTCATTGATCGATGGTGTTTTTTTATTATGTGTTTGAAAGCTATATTCAGTTATGGTGCTCGGTTTCTCCAGTACTGGTGATGAAAGTTTCATATTTGGGAGGCTTTGTTCTTCTGGTTACTGGCGGTGATCATTTTTTGTATTCATCATTATGGGTCTATGGTGATTAGTGGTCTCTTTCGGTGTGTAGATTCCAACAACTGATTTCATGTTTCGGGATTCCAGTCTTGACCACTATGATTTTTAGCGCATCTTTTCAACCTTTTTCATTTTTATAGTTTGAATTTGAAGCTATGTTATGGTTTGAATTTTTAAATCCCTTGTGAGGTTACCACTTACCCAAAAGTCCCTTATGAAAATATAAAAAAATGGATTTGAGAATATTGAAATTTAAATAATGTGAATTTGAATAGATTAATGATATAATATATCAAATGGGTAGTATATAAATAATATAATCACAAATATATTAATAACATGAATCATTTCTCAATAAATCAATTTTGAGATGAAGATTCCCTAACTCAAGTATTGTCTTTATTTTTACACATTTAAACCTCTTATATAATTTAAATAAATTTACGATACATCTATTATTGAAACAAAAATCATATGTATCTTAATATATATAAGTTAATTTTAATTTATAATTACCCTTTTATTAACATTTCATTATTAAAATGAACATTCTGGTGAAAACTTGTATGTTTTCCATGCGTGTATCGATTCAATGGTTCCCATCCTCACACCTTGGTCATGGTTTCATTATCTCCAAAATATTAATAATTTAATATTTATCATATTTAAGTATTACAAATCCTTTTATAACCATTAATATAAATCAGTGATGAAAATTAAATTACATCAGTTTGTGGAGATGGTAGTATGTACACATGCACGGGTGATGTTTTAATTTTTCAATGGATAAAAAGAAAGAAATTTTAAAAGACAATTCTCAGTTAAAGATTTGTAATTATATAATATATATCATATATATACATTAAATATAACCTTATTACCATCCATGTATGTAGAAAAATAAAAAATAATTACATTGCTTCATAGAAGTGGAAGTCCACACATACACGTGACTGACATTATCATTTTACAATGGACATGAAGGAGATAGAAAATGGATATAAAATTAACATAAAAACAAAAAATTATAGTAAATTTATTTATTAAATCATTTTATGATGGTTATAAAAATTTTGGATGAGGTTTAGGAAGAATGAAACTTGAAAAAGTTCGATAAGAACATAAAGCTCTTCCTTGGGTATCTTCCCAGGAAAAGAACACTTAGGATACATGGATGGGTATTTTTGAAAGAATAAAATATCAAGGTCACAAATATAGATTTTTGGAGATTATATTGTAGATATTTTTCAATCCAAATGTTTCAATATATTTATAGAGGTGAGAAGAGTATGTTCCTAGGTATAAGTGAGGTGGGTGGAAAACTTGTAAATACTTGAAACGTTTTTTTATAATATATGTATTACTCAAGTCATGTGTCTCCAAAATGATAAATATTAAAATTTAATAACTATAGGGTCTAAATTTAGTAATTTAACCAAATTAAGGTTATTTTTAGGTAAAATTTTAACCTTATCACTTAGCTTTACAGTAACACCCTGGGAGTTTTTAATATATTTATTTTTTAGATAAATTTAATCTCTTTGAAAGCTAAAAATAGACACAAAATCAACTATAAATGAATTGCAATATAATATAAAATTATATACTAGAAATTAAATTGGTGGTATGCATAGTAGTAACCAAATTTTAAAAATATTGACAATGGTTTCAGATAATGTAAATATATTTTTAGTAATGTCTTTTTATGCTTCAAAAAAATACATTTTCCTTAAAATATATTTTATTCTTTTACATAATGTAATATAATTAATTTTATACACTTTTATAAAATTTATTTTAAATAACTAAGCTCTTTTTTTAAATCATCAAATCTAAATTACTTGTAGTGGATTTTTTTGGATTTTCATAAAAGATTAATTTTTCAATGAATAGAAAAAAAATAACATTTTTTCTTATTTTTTTCATTTAAAGAATTTAAAAAGATATTTTTTTTATTTAAATTGTTTTAAATTTAAAATTAGTTCAATAATATTAATATTAATCCAATTTAGTTCATTTTAATCAATTTCATGTTGAATTTTAATATATAAAAAACAAACTTAAGAAAAGTTTTTGTTTGGAAAATCACATTCATTGCATTTGATGGTTTAATTTTAAATTAAATTTACCCTACTCTGTTAACTTAATTTGAAAAAATGGACTCTATATTTTTAATTATCATAATAGTTATTATTTAATAAGACAAGCATAATTTTTTTCCATAATTAATAGTTAATAATTATAAATATGTTTCCACAATTAAGGATAAAACATGTTTATTGGGGGGTTAAACTAAATATAAAAGTTATAAAATAACCTAAAACCCTATGTAAATTATATTTTATAGAAATATTTCTACCCAAAAATTATCATATACTAATATTATACATTTTAGATCCATTTTTTCACAAATATTACAAGACATTATTTTAAAGCATTGAAAAATTACAAGTGTGACACTCACCTCAATTATAAAAGGAAGCTATTACCCTCACTCCTTTACACAACATGAGATATTTATCATGAATAAGACATGAAAACATATATACTAAATATCCTCAGACACATTTTAGAGTAATTTTTTGTCCCAGAATTTCATCGCTAGGGTTCTTAATAAAAGATCCAAAAGAGGTTTTTCTAAGAGAAGGTAATTGTCTTCACCAAGATCTTTCTTTTTTACTTCTTCTTTTACCACCTTAAATTATGTCATAAAAATACCAATATAATGAAAAAATTATAAACCATATAATAATATTTTATTATGTTGATTTCACAATATTTATCCATCTTCGCTTCCATCAAATGGGAAACTGAACTGTCGATTGTGTGTTTGGTGGACTACCACATCATGAACCGATGTAATTCATTTTCCATAACTACCTCTATTGGATGGATATAATGTTATATTTAAGGTATATATATTATTTTTATTAAATAATTATACTTATGTAATTATATTTTCACATATACCATCTTAACTTCCAATCTTTTGGAAAACGATAATGTTTATCATACGTACGTGTGGACTACCACCTCCACGAAGTGATGTGATTTGTTTTTAATTTTATTTTTACATGGATAGTAATGGATATAGATTTAATGATTATATATTATATATATGATATAATAATAATTCTATAAATGGGAATTACAATTTAAAAATATTTCTTTACATTTGTCTAAAAGTTAAAATAGTGTTCAGGAGAACGTAAAACCTATCATCCCCATGAATGGTGTAATTCATTTTTCTACCTATAAATTTTATAGATAATTATAAATATATATATAATTAATATATATGGTATTTATATTACTATTAAAAAATTTTATATGATGGAACCATGATCAATGTACAAGGACAGAAAATAACGAACCAAAACTTACATGAAAAATGGAATAGTTAACACTTAAAAACAACGAATTTAATAAAACAATTATTGATATATTGGAACTGAAATGTTGTAATAGGATAATATATGATATTATAAGTATATATATGGTTCATTTATAGAAAATTGAAAATTTTAAATTCATTATATAGGAGTCAAAAATCAATTACAATGCAATTTATACTTCAGGTAGGGGTTTCTTTCACAGTATCATCATTATTCAGGATTATTTATTTTAAAGTCTCCAAAGGGGAAATTATTTGATCTTTCTATATTAGACCCAATATATTTTATAATCCTTTATTTATTTTTATAAATTACAAGTTTTATTTTCATTTTATACTCATTAAGTACCCAAGACACAGTACCCACCTGCTACAATACCCACTACTGTTGTAGTGTTCTCCGCCTCTACAGTCCCTTCGTTGCAATAATGCCTCTGCTTCTATAGTATCACTACATGGATACTGTAGTATCCTACACCCAATGGGTTTTGAACCCCCACTTTCATTTAGTATTATGAGGTGCTTACCACTAAGACAAACCCCAAATACATCAGTGACAACATTATTTAGTGAATTTTTTGCTCTATTGTGGATGTAAAATTTTGATACTATTTTCCATATTTCAATGTACGGTTTTTTATTATGTTTATTTATTTGATAAATTATTAATATTTTGTATGATGGTTTATCAATAGAAGTGTTTATATTGATTATATATCACCCAATTTATATGATGAATTTATTGGACCTAGTAATTGATGGGTCAGACAAGTTACATCCCCTCGATACATTAGTAGGTCTTATCATACAAACTAGATTGGATAATTGTCTAAGGCCTTACCTATTTATATAATATGTTTTGACACATGAACTTAATGATAAGTTTCAGACATCTGACTTTATACATTCCATCATTATCAAATTATTTATTGATGGCCATATGATTATTTTATTAGTTATGATATCTATGGATAAGTTTCAAGATAATGTGATTATTTTTGTGGAATTATTTTATTATCATTTATTTATGTCATTTTATCCATGCCCTGTTAGCTTATGTAATATCCATACCCTAACTAAGAATCAAATATCACCATTTTCATATGTTTTTTCCATGGTATGTTAAGAAGTACTTTAGGATTAATATGGAGGGATATTGTAAAGGGAATAAAGAAGTTCTCAAAGAAAATAATACATTGTATTTTTATTTTTCAAATGTTACGTTAGATCCATGTGTGTATCTAGTTTTCCAAGACTGTAAAACTATTCAATATTTTAGGATGCGCTCACTTCTATCTAGTTCCAATTTAATAATTAACTACTAAATCTGAGATTTTATGGTCAGATTCATTATAGTTGGAATCAAATCATGTTTTGTTGAAACATTACGAACAAGATTTATGAAATCATAGTTTAGGAAATATAACTCCATAGCTGACTTTGGGTATAAGTCTAAGTATATGACAACAACCTAAAATTTTTATAGTGTAGAGATTATGTGTTTTTCCAAGAAATACATCCTTTTCTGGATACTAAAAGTGGATATGTTTTTTAAATATATTCTTCTATGGGTAATTCCCAAAAAAGAGTTGGTCAGGTATATATTGGCCATCATTCTGATACACGGAGATTGTTCCTTTACTATGCACATGGTTTTATACTCTTGGGGGATATTCTATGGTTAATTAAAATTTTCATTACAAATCATTATGAATTATTTGGAAATAATTTTATGACTTTATAATAGCTCTAATGAAACCAATTTTTTGAATCTAAGATTAGATATGCATAAATTTTTCAAATTATGTTAAGTGTTTCACTAGATTCAAAATTATACATTATGAATCATAATTTTTTATCTAATTTAGTGTATTTATTTTTATAGAAATGGTTCTTAGATGAATTAATGTGATTTGTATTAATTCATGTAATCTGTGTTGGGATTTCCCTCTTCGGAAAGAAATGGTAGCTCGAGATAGATCTATAGGTGGAGCAGAACAAATTATAACTATATTGGTGAAGCTAACCTAGGTTACGAATAATAACATTTCCTGTATGGAGAATCCTAATGATCCACAACTTGGTGTAGCTATTTTAGACTACTTCATGTGTTAGCACTGTCCACATTTTATTGAATTATAAATCAATTTGTAGAATATAAATGGATAAGTTCCTTAGAGAATATATTTTCTACATTAGTAATTAATGAAAGGGATAAGGTTTTCATGGTAGCTTATCATATCTAAATATATGAAAAAAAATGGTGATCATTGATTCAAAACACTAATGATAATTAGAAAATAGAAATAATGGGATTGAATGATTTTAAGTATCTTTTCTAGGAATAATATTTCCCTCACAAAAAATAAGAATATATGAAAAGACAATTATTGAGTTTAAGAAAAAAAGAATAGGAAATTTTTTTATGTATGAATCCAAATTTACAAGGTTATCAAGGCATGTTGAAGATTATGTACATAATATTCAACATTTATTTGATGAGATAAAGCTAATCATTTAAATGGATCTATCTTCCCAATCCTTCTAAACATATGAGGGCATAATATCTATTGTATATCAATATGAGATATATTGATATTAGGGTCAAAAGAATATGTTATTGATGGCACAATTACAAAAGAGGGTTAATTATTGTTAAAAAAAATTAGTTTAAAATATTTAAACTAAATAATTTCATAAATAACTTTTAGCAAAACTATTAGATTCAGACTTGCCCCTTAGTTCTATTATCAAAGTATCATAATCAGAATAGATATGATTATATAATAATGAAAGAATAATAATCACATAATATTATATTAAACCAAACTAAACATATTAGATTCAATGAAGATTAGATTAACTGATTAATGTTTATCATATTCATAATTTTTTCTATAAAACTAATACAAACAAGCACAATGGAACATAAGACTTATAATAAATAAGTAATAGAATAATAAAAATGTAAGAATGAGTTTTATATATTTAAAATAATAAATATTTTTTAACCTTCAGAGAAAGGTATCCATAAACATTGGCTAAGGTATCCCTTGTTTTATACTTACAAGAAAGAATGTATTTCCTCAGTATGGAAATGCCTTGATATGATGATTGGATTTGTTCTACCTACCAATCCCCATCAGCCCTCGATCTGATGGATATACTCCGTATTACTATCCCCACAGGGCCTCGATCATAAGATTGGATTCTCTATCATTCCCTCCCCAAAATACATTGACCAGAATCAATGATCAGACAAACAATTAAAAAGAAAAAGTTCACGAGGAGATAACCCAGACAAGGTTACCTTAAAACTTTGAAAGAAAAATACCACTAAATTCTTATCGGCTTAATTATTATTTTCATAAGTATGTTTAGTTTCAAAAACATTTTTCTGAAAAATAAATTTTTCAAAATCCTTATAAATATTATCATTCTTAGAAGAACTTTTTCTAAAACACTAAAAATAACTTCCCTTTAAAAAGTTTCCTTATCGAGGCCCATATTTGAAATTTCTTTTACTAAAACACTTATCCTTAAATTAGATTTATCGAGTTTTGTTTATTAACTTTGGATTTCTAATTTTCTAGGATTTTAGAAAAATGAGATACTTGATCATAAGAGGGTAAGGTATTATCTTCCACTAATGAATATTCTTCATATGGAGTTATATAATCCTTATAATTAGGATAATTATCATTTAAAGATAAGTTTGTAAGATTATTACCATTTCATACCTTAGTCGTAAGAAATGTTTTTTACTTAGGTACCCTTGAAAGAAGAACAATGTTCCTCTATCCAGAACTATTATTATCAGAAGAGTTATCTAAGTAATTTTCTCCACCTTCATTCCAAGAGTCATTATCTTTAAGAACTTTCTTTTCTTTTTACATATAAAATTATTTATGTTTCTTATCTAAATTTATTTATCTTTTATCTTTCCTTTTTAGCTTAGGACAATCTAGTTTGATGTGTCTAGATTTCTTACACTCATAATAGGTAATTCATCTTTCTTATCACTTCTTTACTTGTTATCTTTCTTATACCGGTATTGTAAATATTTATTTCTAGCTATTTTATTTATCCTCTTGGATGAATTTTCCAATTCATTTTTAGAATTTCTTGATGAAATTGAGCCAAATATTATAAAAAAAAATTCTTTCTGAATGATTTCCCTAATTTCTCCACAGACTTAACATTAGATGGTAAGGTGATGTTGTAGTAAACGAAACCCCGCCATTTTTATTTTTCACCTTTTCTACATCTCTTTTCAATCTCCCTTATGTTGTATAAGGGTTCCAATAAGATTGTCAAGAGTATGATTTTTCTACCTTCTTGTATCATCAAAAAATATCCCCTTCGACTCCTATTCATTGGGCATAATATCTATTATCTTCTCTATAATTATTTAATTATATAATCTTTTTTCTCCAAGATATTGTAAAATATTTATGATAGTCATAAACCTTTGGTGAATCTTGACTACGGATCCTCCAGGAAAAAATTCAAATGTATTATAGTTAGCTCATAGAATAGCTCTCTTAGTTTCAACGAACTTCGAAGTACCAAAATGTGTAACTTTAACTTCTTCCAAATACAATTAGTAGCTTCAAAATATGATATCTGGATACATACAATTCTCATCATGGAACATAAAAAATTATTCCATACTTTGTATCTTAGTTGATAATCTAGATTTTTTTATGGGTGAAATCGATAAATTTTTATCAAGTATTTTTTAATCACTAGTAATCATGAAAAAATTATCAACCCTAGTGTTGATAACAAAAGTCTCCACTATATCTCTTCAATATTCAAAATTACCATCCATAAAACATTTCTGGTCTATTTGGATTGATATTATTTATTGATCTGACAGTAAGTCCGTACATCTTAACAAAAAAACTATCTTTCCCATAAACATGTCAATTTAGTAATGTTTTATAAACAAATATTTTATAATAAAACATAACAAACATGCAATATCAAAGACTATAAAAATCTGGTATGTATTTGAGCAATGGAGTCTTGCTCTAATACCAATTTTTGGATATCAATATTAGATATGTTAATATTATTATCAAAATAATATGTTCATGATGGATTAATTAGATGAGGGGGTTAATTGTAGTTTAAAACACTTTTGTTTAAAATAATTAAACTAAACAATTTAAAAAACCTCTTTTAGTAAAAATATTGGATTTAGACTTAACCCTCAGTCTGATTACCAAAGTATCATAATCAGAATAAACAAAATTATATCTGAGTGAAAGAATCATAATAACATAATATAAAATTAAATAAAAGTAAATATATTTGATTCATATAAGATCTAATTAATATATTAATGATTATTGTATTCAAAATTGTTATGATAAAACGAATAAAAACCAGAACAGTGGAATATAACACTTGTAAGAAACAATTAATAGAATAATACTAATTTAATAATGACATTTAGATATTTAAAATAATAAATATATTTTAATCTTTAAGAGTAAGGTATCTAAAAACCTTGGCTAAAGGTATCCCTTGTTTTATACATAAAATAAAATTTTCCTTTCCTTGTTAAGGAAATCCCTTGATATGATGATCAGATTTATTATTTCTACCTTTCCCTAGAAGCCCTTGATCTGAAGGAATGCCTCTATCTTACTGTCCCCATAGGCCCTTGATCATAATATTGGATTCGCTGTATTTTTATCCCTGCGATCCCTTGATCAAAAGATCATATTATCTTTCAATCTATACTTAGAATCCCTTGATCATAATCATAGATTAGATGCATGATTACAAAGAAAAATATTGTAAGGAGACAAACATGAAAAGGTTTAATTAGAACTACAAAACTCAAGAAAATTATAAATACTAAGAAAAATAAATTCAAACTATGTAATATCTAGAGTTCTCACATAAGTGAGAGATTTCCAATGAATCGATCTACTCCAAACTCTTCAAATGACCAGGTATTTATAAGAAACCCTTCAACATTCATATTTTTTCCCAACTGTCATATTTATCCAAGCTTGTTTTAACAACTTAGAAACCAAGCACATTAATTGATATTTTGTAACTAATTTTACATTTTTGTATTGATTTACACCATTATAGTGTAAAAAAATTCCTTATATTAGAAATTAGTTTTCCATATTCAGAATTTAAACCTAGTGTATCTGATGGACTTCTTTAAAAATTTCATTACAAAAATATATATTAGTGTGAATCCCTTATTTATCGATTTTGGTATCATTATGACTATTAATACTTTTTCTGTATGAATGATCAGATTAAAAGTGTTACATATTAATGGATAAGTGTAAATCCGATGTTTATCAGATCCATACTCTTTACGATAATCATAATAATTTATGTTGGTTTATATTCATGAATAATTCAAAACTAATTCTATGTATGGTAAAAGATTATTTTTTTCTAAAAAAACATTCTTAAAAAACTTTAGGCATTAAAAGTTAGTAATCATGTAATTATGAAAGTGTTAGTGATTTCCAAAACTAAAGGAATGGAAAATTCATATGTATAACTTCTGACTCAACAATATATTATTCTAATAATACATGGAAATAATTTTACAAGTCTTATGAATTTAAAGGAAATAAAGATAATAAAATGTTGGTTAAGCACTCTAGAAAAGGAAATACAGAAAAATGGAAGAAATGAAGGCTGGAATTTCCAAGTTTTAATGAATTTGGAAAGAAACACCATGGAACATGCTTGCTGGGAATTGGAGTTTTCTTCAAGTGTTGAGAGAAAGGACATCATGCTCATGATTTTAGCGGAGTGAAATAATATTTCAATGTTAAATTCTTAAATTGTAAGGAGATGGGATACTATATATATTATTTCCCCAATAATCAATGGAATTTCCCTAAGAAAAGGCAAAGATAGAAAGTCTAAGATTATGTGATCACAATATCTGAGGTTAATGTTCCTAAATATATAGTGGAAGATACTTTAATTGTAGCCTCAAATTTATTTAATTATTTATTTTATTCTAGTTCTTTTCACACTTTTATATCTTCAATTTTTTTCAATAAAATTAGATATTTCCTTTTCACCATAAGAATATAGTAATCAGTTAAGATCACTACCATAAGAATATAGTAATCAGTTAAGATACTTAATGGAAGACTCACTGTAATAAGGATATGTTAGTAAATTCCCATTATCAAATATAAAAAATCTCTACTTTTTGACATTATTATTATTACTATGGTTTATTTTGATATAATGCTTGGTATGGACTGGCTTTAAAAAATGAGGAAAATTTTATTAAAAATAGAAGTAAATTATGATCCGGTATAAAGATATTGAATTAGTTATTTATATAGGGTAGAATTGATCATTTGGGTCGTGTCTTGATTGGGACATGTATCTCTTATGAATGATATTGTTGGGTAATAAGAGAAGACACCATCTACATATGGAAGATTTTATATTTAAATTAAGGATGTAACTATTGTACAAGAATAAATTGATGTATTTCTTGATGAATTTCATGTACATACACAAGAGAATAATGTTAAATTTTCTATCAATTTAATCCTTAATGTATGAAATAAATCAATGACTCTCTATATAATGTCCACTGTACAATTATTGGAGTTAATGAAAAAAATATATAAATTTTTTGATAAGGGATTTATACACCCGATTGTTTCATCTTGGGGAGCCCCTATTCTTTTTAGTAAGAAGAAAGATGAATGTATGAGGTTTTTTCTTGATTATAGGGAAATAAATGCCATTATGATAATGAAAAATTATCCTCTACCAAACATTGATAACTAATTTGATCAAATTCACATAGCTTAATATTTTTCAAATATTGAATTTTGTTCTGAGAATCATCAATTAAGTGTAAAGAATGAATGTATTCCAAATAAATCATTTCATACAAGGTATCAAAAATATAAATTTATAGTAATTCCATTTGGATTGACTAATGAACCCTCTTTTTTAATGATTTTAATGAATATAGTATTCATGGAATATATTGATATTTATTTTGTGGTTTTTATTAATGATATCTCAGTGTGCTGTAATAGAAATAATGACCATGATAATCACTGTCATATTATTCTTGAGATTATTAAAAGGAAAGAGTTATGTGGGAAATTTAGCAATTGTGAATTATGGATATAGAAAGTTTCTTTTAATGGTCATATTGGCTCTAAGAATAGAATCTGAGTTGATCCAATGAATATAGAGGTAGTCCAATAATGTTCTGCACTAATGAATATAACCGAGTTATGGAGTTTCATTTGTTTTGAATGAAACTGTTTGTGATTTTTTCAAAAACAAATCTTGATTGGATAGCTTTTTAACTAACATTACTCAAAAAGGGTTTATGTTTACACAAGAAAAGGAATGTGAAGAATGTTTTTAATAATTTATGAAGAGATTGGTGAATGCTCTGATCTTGAATCTACCATTGGGAAATGATGGATTTTTAATATATAGTTAGGCATCGAATAAGTAAAATGGTTTTGTTCCTATGGATAATGATAGAGTTCTTTCCTATTCATAAAGATAGTTAAAGACTCAAGAACAAAACAATCAAACCTAGTATCTTGACATTGCAACCATAATATTTTCTTTGATGGTATAGAAAAATTATCTCTATGATGAAAAATGTGAGATACATATGGATTAAAAGTGTTTGAAATTCATATTTTCAAATAAATGGATAAACATAATGCCAAGTCAATGGATTAAGTTATAGAAGCATTATGATTTCTCAATACAATACCAAATAGGGAAGGAAGATATGGAAGCCGATGTTTTGAACTGGAAAGAACAGGGATTCCAGACCAAAATGAGGATTGAAAAGGATTATATGTTCATGGATTTAGTAAATATAGATCTAGGAATTACTAAGGAAGGCTAAACATCACTCCTTTATCAAATGACTATTATATTATCTTTATTAGAAAAGATAAAAGTTTCTCAACCTGATGATAAAAATTTTTAAAATAAAATTACAACTCTAAATGATGTGAAATTTTATGAATTCATAAATAAAGATGGAATTTTTATATTTTAAAAATAGTTCATTTGTCTCATTTATACTTGAGATGGAAGGAAAATTATTAGATATTTTGAGATATATTTTTAGTGCGATGATATAAAGAAGGAAATTATGTATTATGTATCAAGAAATTTTGTTTATCAATAATTGAAGTTTTAGAGAAGACATCCTAGAAGATTTATAAGACCTCTAACTATTCCTATGTTGAAAATGGATGACATTACTATGGAATTTTTCACTGGATTACCAAATACATGTAGAAATAATAATGAAAAATACTTTATGGTTGATCACCTTACCAAATCTTCACATTTACCAATTATAAAAGAATATTTACCTATATAGTGCCTTTCCTGACTCTATATAAATGAATTTTTAATACTTCATTCCATATCCTTTTAAATTTTATATGATCATGATCCATAATTTACAAAACAATTCAAGAAAGTTCTTTATACGGCTCTTGATATCGATCATTGTTTGAGCACCACTATTCATCCTAAAAAATGGGTAGTCTGAAAGGACTATACAAACTTTAGAATACATGTTTAGGTCATTATAATTTGACTTTAAAGGTATATGGGAATAATTTTTACCTTTGGTAGAGTTTCTCTATACAAATATCTTCCATTCAAGTATTCAAATGGCACAACATAATGGATTAGGTGGATAGACATGTCGTACTCCAACTTATTGGGATGAAGTTGGTGAAATGAATCTTGTAGGTAAATAAATTTTGAAGGAGGAAATGGAAAATTTAAAGGATATTAAAACCCATATTAATGTATCTTGTAATATCCCTCAATATGGAACTCTCTCACGTAGCCAGAAACAGTTGGTTATAAGACCTCAAGTGTGCCTCCCTGTATGATAGTGGTTGCCGACTAGTACTGGGGGTGTGAAATGTATAGTAGGGAGACTATACCCATTGGTATAAAGTTTTATAGCAGTATAAAAATCATAATAGAATAGAAAATAATAAAATTAAATCCATAGTGGAATACAATAACGAAATCCAACAAAATAGTCCAATAAATAATAATGGAAGGATGGAATGATGTGCTAGAATGTAACTAAATGTCATGATAGAACAATAGAAGAAAAATACTGGAAGACTCAAAAAAAGACTCAATGTCTCATGTCCTGAACCCCATGTTAGTCCCATATCCAAACTCTATCCCATTTTGAAACAAGCAATCAAGAGAAAGGTCATGTTCCCTTTTCCAAACCTACATCCACAAACAATGCCCAAGTACCAATCGATGGCTCAAATATGGTGTGAGTATAAATTAGTAGTTTAAAACCACCATGTCTAAACTAAACTAGTCTAAAAATAAGTATATGCCGAAAAGCGATAATTATGTGTATTCATTAATTAAACAATTAATAAAATACAATAACAACCAGCTTCAGCTTCGTGACGGAATATGTCTGAGCATGTCCAATGACCATGCCAACCACAACCATATAACCATAGTAAAATAACCTACATAAGTTCCTTGTTGAAATATCTCTTATCATGTCTTATGACCATGCCAAACATAACTAAATAACTATGGTATAGTGACAACAATTCGGGTCAAATCACTATAAGCATTACAGCATTCAGGGTGAAAGACCTATAAGAATTATAGCATGGGATTAGGCATAGATGACTATGTATAAGCATTATAACATGGGAATGGGATGATCCCACTCAATATCAGCATTACATCATATAAGTGTGCAAGTTCTAGGGTTGATCATGATATATAATCATTAGGGCATGTAACACAATCTCTATCATACTTCAATGATATCATAATATCACATCATATATCTCAGTGGTTAATTATGAAAATTACCATTTAGATTTAAAATACTTCTTGAATTAATATCACAATTGATTAATAGTAATATAAATAAGAAATAATCTATAAATTAGGTATTTTATGAAAATAAATCACCCTAGGTCACATGTCATGCTAAACATACGTAATCTATTAGCCAATTCAATTTTATACAAAGGTTTTATCAACCAATGGGTATCCATAACCCAGGTCAAAGGTCAATTATAAAGAAAGGGATTTGTGGAATAATCCCTTTTTTTATTTATTTTATTTGGGTTCACAGTTCATTGGTGCAATCATAATAATGATTAAACGTGACATTTATCAAACCATAGGGTTAATATTTTGACCCCTACCTTTAACTGATGATCCAAAAACACTTCCAACGACCAACACCCATGAGGAAGAAGGTGTGGATGATTTCAAAGAGGTTCATAGATAACAACTGATCAAGATAAAAACCAACAACGCAATTGGTTATAAGATTTTTCCATAACTATTGGGGAAGAAGGAATACAATGAAGAAAGAGGACCAAAACTACTTACTGGGGATTTCACACACAAATGGGACATTTAGAATGGAATTTGACACTCCAAATTACCTATAAAATTCCCTAGGGTCAATAGAAGAGAATATATAGTGGATTATAATGAAAATCATCCTCATCGAATGTTTAAAGTATCAAGTCGATCATTTTCCCATCATGTAAACATTTTTAATGGAATTTGTTGAAAACACTATCACCTCTAATTTATTTTATTAAAACCCCCTGAACAATTACATGAAGTGTAGTCCCTTTACATGGAGTGTAAATGTTCTATAGTTTCATTTTTTTCCATTTTTATTTTTAAAAAAGGACCACTTTTATATTTTCTCAACTCTCCATGAACCTATGAAACACTTAACCCATTTATACATGGACTTCATTAATTCAAAAAAGAATACATCCTCGAACCAAAGGTCCTTTTTCCAAAAAAGGCTCTATATATCTAAATAGGAATCAGTGACCAATGTAAAAAATAAAAAACTCAAAGAGGGAAAAACCTAGAAAAATATGGGATCTTACATCCTCCCCACTTTATAACAGCTCATCCCGAAGATGCTCCAAGAACCACTATGGGGTCTCAATGAACAATTTTATCGGTTGTTCTCACATATCATCTTCATTTTCCCATGTCTCCTTTTTAACTCACTCATGCTTCCACTATACCCAAAACAATAGTATAGTCCAACCCAGAATCTATTTCTATCTACAATCCACAAACCGTATTAAATTTTCCTCAAAGGAAACATTAGTAAAAATATCAATGTCGGCTACCTCTATCACATGGGAGGGGTCTGAATGATATCTCCAATGCTGAAAAATGTATATCAATTCACAAATGGAACTGTATCATTCTGGAAGGGTTAAATGATATTCCACTGAACCAACCCTTGCCACTATTTCAAATGGACCGAAAATCCTAGGTGCTAGCTTTCTCTATTTCCTTATACGGTATTGCCCTAACCTCAGCAACACCAAAAGGAAACATGTTGATCAACCTCAAATTACATATTTTGTCTTTACTTGTTATCATATGATTTATTCATTCTCTAAATGGTCGCCAACTGCTATCTGGTCAACTAAACAAGTTCAGATGTATCCTGTAAGAGACTAGGCCCAACAAGTGCTCACTCACCTACCTCCAACCAACAAATAGATTAAAGAAATAGTCAGTTGTATAATGCCTCAAAAAGTTCCATTTGAATCGATACCGAGATTCTATTATTATATGAAAACTCTACAAGTGCCATATAGTGATCCCATGAACCACCAAAATCCAAAACATAGGCTGATAACACACCCTCTAAAACCTGTATAGTCTGATAAGATTGAACATCAATCTATGGAAGATAGGTTTGGATTGAAAGAACTTGTGATCCCGGATCAATCTAAATAACCTACTATAAACTCAATGTGAAATGAGGATCTAGGTCTGAAATGATACTCCTCAGAACACTGTGCAATTGAACCACCTCACACATGTAAATATTTCCTAGGTCATCTAATTTGATTATTCCCCTAATATATAATATGTTGGCTACCTTATCTAGAAGATGCACAAAAACCCATATAAAATCATTATTATGGGTTTTCTTGGGTAGTCCTTTCACAAAATCCATCTTGAAATCATTCCATTTCTACTTAAGAATGGGTAAAGGGTGAAAAAGCCCCACTGACCTTTGATGATAGGCTTTCCCCAACTAACAAGTGAAGCCTTTAGACATGAAGCTTGTAACATACTTCTTCATTACTAACCATCAGTACTATCTATGAAGATCACAATATATTTTTTAAACTAGGATTCACTGCCAATATAGAATCTTGAAAAACCATCATCAACTCTTCATGAAATCCTATAGGAACCCATAATCAGCCGTAGAAAATAAAATAATTCCCACTGCTGATACATCATCTTGATGTTGTTTTTCCACCATATAATTTGTCTCTCAGAATTGATCCCTATGGTTCAAACAATTTCTCAGTTATAATCTGGTCCAAAAGTATAAGTATAACAGATGTCTAAGTCAGAGATACTCACCCCTAAGATTCCTAAACTTCTAGATGAATGTCTGCAAAGAGGGATAGTATCCTCCACTCATCACAAGAATCGGGTACTACCAATGTCTTTTTATTTCAGCTCAAAGCATCAGTAATGTAATTTCACTTTCTAGTTGTATAAGAAAATTCAATGTAAAAAATTAACATATACTTGACCCAACTCCTCTATAAAAGGTTCATGTCTCAGTGAGAAAATATGTACTTTAGGATATTATGATTCATTTATAGAAAAAACCTCTTACCCATGAGATAGTTTCTCCAATATCTCAGTGCATATACCACTACTGATAACTCTATATCATGAGTTGGTTAATTCCTATCATGCGGTCTTAGCTACATGTAGCCATAAGCAACCACTCAATCCTCCTGCATCAAAACTTTTCTAAATCTAACTTTAGATGTGTTAGAGTACATGGTATATGATTCAACTGAAACAGGTAAACTAAAGTTAGGTGTTAAGGTCTTCCTACATTTTAGTTCTTAAAAATCTCTCTCAAAAGAATCATAAAACACAAAATTCACCCATATCATGGTCATCATATACATTTATGCTACCAACTTGGAGAAACAATTGATAAAGCTCTGGTAATAATCAATTAATCCTAGGAAGCTCTGAATTTCAAATATTTTCTTGGGTTGTTCCCCATATATTATGGTTTTGAATTTACCTGGGTCCACTAACAATCCTTTCTTTGAGATTACATGGCCCAAGAAGCTCACTTCATTTATCCAAAAACTACATTTTTTTATCTTACGGTAAAGCTGATTCTCTCTCAATATACTTAGGATGATGTCAAGAGGTTTGGAATGATCATTTTCTAACAGGGATTAAACTAATATATTTTCAAAAAAACCACCACAAATTAATCTATAAAATAATTGAATATCATATTCATTATGTCCATTAATATTTCATGTTCACTAGTCAACCCAAATAGTTTCACTACGAATTCGTACAATCCATACGTACTCCTAAAAGTAATATGAGGTACATTTGAGGGTATCACCCTAACTGATGATATACTAATCTCAATTCAATATTGGAGAAGATCTTAGAATCTCCCAAATAATTGAAAATATATTCAATTCATGGAAGAGTATATGAGTTCTTGACCATCATATGGTTCAACCTCTGATAATTCACACATAAGCACAAATATCCATCATCCTTTTTGGTGAAGAGAATTAGAGAACACCAAGGAAGTGTAGTCATCCATATGAATCCCTTTTATTAAAGATCTTAAAACTAAAATTTCAACTCACGAAGCTTTTTTAGTGCCATTTTTTGAGAGGGGATAGAAACTGGAATCTCTCCCAATGCTAACTAGATCTTGAACTCGATATCTTGATCAGGAAATAAGCTATAGAATTTATTTGAGAAAACATCATGAAAATAGTCTACCACTGGAGAAAAAGAATCATGCTACATTATAGAATTATCTAGAGAAATGTTGGTGATATAATCCATGAGACAATCCAATCTACACTGAATTGGCCCTGCATGACCAGCCTGAATATCCCACTCACCCTAGCGAGAATAGCTTCTTGCTTCTAGAGATAAGAAAGTACCTCTCATCCTGTAATAGTCAATATGATCCTGGTATAGAATTGACCAATACATATAAATAATTAATTCAAATCCCATCATTTCTAGCATGACTGGTTCCCAAAAGAAATGGTAAACAACCAATCTCTAGAGAAAAATCCTTACAAAGTTGAATATTTTTTTACCGCACTCCCAATGGTGTGTCAATGGTTAAAACACCATCTATTTTTTCAATATACAATAAAAAAAAATTTGAAAAGGAGTATATAGAAAAGAATTTGATTCTCAATTATCAAAAAATGAAATCTAAGGTAGATAATACAAGAATAATATCTCTGAAGGTAGATGCTCTTGCAACCACATTAGCCAGAGTATTCTACATAGTGTAAAACTGATTTATCTCACTGCCCTGGGATTCAGTTTGACCACCCTGAGCTATATCCCTTTCTTGGTAATGTTTCTCATCCACTGGGGTACCATGTCCCCTGCCTCATCCTAGAAAACTTGTGGAACTCTAGTTACCAGCCTACTAAGGGGTAGCTGATCCCCTTCCCAATTCGAGTGCCTGTATTGATCCTCTACCACTAGTATTCTATGAAGAGTTTGCACAAAACGTTGGAATATGACCCATCCTTCCACCGATATGACCCTTGACTATTGGGTAAGGAAACTACAAGCTCTTGTGTCCAAACATTCTTCATTGATTTCACTAGAATAGATCATGGTCTTGAGATGATTTTCCACTACCCTGACTTCTCTTATGACAACTACTTTTGTGTAAATTGTCATAATATTGCTTCTTAACACTCAAATAAGAACTCCTAGATCACCCTACTGAAATAGCCTAGTCACTGCTCAGGGCCTATCTCATATTACCATATGGGATAAGTACTTGAATCATCACATCTTCAAAGAATCTAAAATAGAAAACATTTACCAACCTGATCTCATAATAAAGTCCATCCTAGAAATGTATTTCCATGGAGATATCATCAGCTACAAAAGAAGGGGCAAAGTGTTGTAGGTCGGACAAAAATACAGCATTGTCAAGAACTGATAAATCATCACACATCAGATGCACAAACCCATGATATTTTTCATCCCTCAAGGTATCAGTATAGAAATGGATTAGTAATATTGTCTTCAATTTCTTCCAAGATCGCTCGTCATGCTGCCCAGATTCCTCCAGAATATTGCACCAACACTTGGAAGGCCCATAAAGTATATATGTAGCAAGGTTCACCATCCTATCTATGGGTGTCTCAAGATGATTGAATATTTTATAGACTAAATCAATCTAGAACTTAGATTCATGGGGTCCCCCTTCCCTGGTAAAAATAGGAAGAATTTGAAGTTGAAACTCTCTTTTTAGCTTAAACATTGACGTAATGGTTCAAACAATATCACTTTACATGGATTTTATAACCCTCTGAAAGTTGTCACAAATATGAACATACACCTACTCCTTATGAACTACAAAAATCTCTGTTTCAGCTATGTCTGAAGCATGCTGATTTCCACTCTCCTGACTCTCAAGTCAAAGATGATGATGACACATTTTCTCTACAAGACAAATGCATGCCTTAGAGAACTGTCTTGAAATAAGTTCAACCCTAATAGGTGGATATAATAGAGAACCACTAACTCTTGGTCTCTCTATACATGGATTAAAATTATTTTAACATGACATGATAACTCATTTCATTTATCCTATGAAACTGATATCTCATATCAAAAAATCTAAATTAAAGTATATATCACATGCATTAATAGATATACCCCTATCAGGAACAAAGCATGTCAATATATACCTATATGCCTATTATAATGCATGTATCCTTATCTCCTGCCATAATAGGCCATTTGTAAAAATCCCAAGAAACAGTAAGATCATATAACAATAACCACAGACAACATTTGAATCACCCAAGGTGAAATAACATCAAATATAACAATCACACATCACAACAACGTTCACATCCCAGGGAACTCATATTTTCCCCTATACATGGTTTAGATACTCCCATGAACAATATCATGACCATGTCCCAAAACATACTTGTCTCCTTCTTACCTTTCCTAAACTATAATCAAAAATAAAAGATAACCTACTCCTCTGATACCACTTCATTACATCCCCCAATCTGTTACTCTCTCAAGTGGCCCAAAAGGGTTGGTTATTATTCCACAAGTGTGCCTCCCCATACACCAGCGGTGGTAAAATAGTATCATAGGTGTGAAATGTTTAGTGTAGAGACTATACCCCCTGGTATGAAGTGTAATAGTAGTAGAAAACGTCCTAATAGAATGTAAAATAATAAAAGTAAAGAAATAGAGAAATCTAATAATAAAATCCAACAAAACAATATGATAAATAATAATGGAATGATGGAATGTTGTGATGGAATGTAACTAAATTTCATGATATAATAATTCAATAAAAATAATAAAAGAATCAAATAAAAGACTCAATGTCCTGGGTATCAAACCCCATGTCGGTCCCATATCCAAACTACATCCTATATGAAAATAATAAATCAACAACAAGGTCATTTTCCCTTGTCCAAACATACATCAATATAATCTTCTTAGGTACCAAATGGTGGCTGAAATCAGGTGTGAGTATATCCCAATAGGTCAACACTACTATGTATAAACTAAAATAGTTTAATAAAAAAGTTTATGTAATATTGAGATAAATAGGTGTATTAGTTAATTCAACAATTAATAAAATACAAATTACAACCTGCTTCAACTTCATGCTGGAATATGTCTAAGCATGTCTTACGACCATACCAACCACAACCATATAACCAAGGTAAAATAACCTACTTTAGGGCCATGCCATAATATCTCTGATCATGTCTTACAACCATACCAACCAAAACTATATAACTATGGTATAGTTATAATAATCCATGTCAAAGGGTTATAAGCATTACAACATTTCTGATCAAATCCCCATAAGAATTATAGAATGGGATTGGGCATGACTTTATCTCTATAATTGTTACAACACAGGACTAGGCCAAGCCCCCTAAATAGTAGCATGATAGCAAATAATTATGCATGTGCAAGGACCGATCCATATATATAATCATTATAGCATGGAAAAAAATCCCTATCATACAACATGGATATAACAATATCGTATCATATATCTCAAGGGTTAATTGTGTGAATTACCATTTATCTTTCAAATACCACTTTAATTTATATCATAGTTGATTAATAGTTATATCAATAAGAAATAAGCCACAATTTAGAGATTCAATAACAAGAAATCACCCTAGGTCACATGTCATGCTAAACATACATAATCCACTAGCTAATTCAATTATATTCAAAGGTCTTCTCACCCAATGGGTTTCCATAAGCCATGTCAGAATCTAGTTTCAGAAAAAGGATCTATGGAATAATCTTTTATTGTTAATTATTCTATTTGGGCATACATTCCATTGTAACAATCACAATATTGCATAACATTTCCATTTATCAATATATAGGGTTGAGATTTAGTCTCCCTGCCTTTAACCAAAGATCCAACAATGCTTCCAATGGCCAACTCCCATGAGGAAGTAAGTTAGGATGATTGAAAAGGGGTTCATAGATCAAAATAGATCAAGATAAAAAACAACAATGTAATTGATCAAAGGGTTTCACCCCAACAGTTGGAGAAGAATGATGATGAGGATGAAATAGGACAAAAACCACTAACTTGGGATATCTCACACAAAAGGAATGTCTAAAAGAGAATTTGGCACACCAAAATCACTTAGAGAGTTACCTAGGGTCAAGAGGATAGAATATGTTGTGGAATAGAATGAAAGTTATCTGCACATCATGTTTAAAACAACAGGATTAGAATTTACACATCATGTATTCGGATTACACGTTGTGTAAATATTTTTAATGGAGTTCAATGAATAACTCGTCACCTTGGATTTATTTTATTAAAAATTTCAAACAATTACATGATGTGTGATCCATTTACAAGGAATGTAAATGTTTTTAGTTGATTTTTCAACCTATTTTCCTTTTAAACAGACCGAACCTTTTTAAAAGTTCCTCGACTCACCAAGAACCTATGAAACACTTAACCAATTTATACTTGTACTTCATTAATTCAAATAAGTATACATCCATGAACCTTAGGTAATTTTTTCCAATAATGTATCTCTATCTTTGAATAAGACTTATCCACCAAGTATAAAATGAAAAACTCAGAGAGATGCGTACCTGAAAAAATACATGATCTTAAACAGCTCTAAATAGGAAAAAGAACTATGTTGATAACAAAAAAATTATTTGAAATTTCAACTCAGAGACCATGTTTTCGTGAAAGTATCTCCATGGAAGGATATTATTAGATTTAGTAAGAATGTAAAATAGATCCCCAAGTACATCAAAATTTTTAAAATTCTAGAAAGAATTAGATATGTGGCTAACCATTTTTCAATGCTATCTTGCCTCTCTAAAGTAAATAATGTGTTTTGTATATATTTATTAAGGAGGTATATGATAGAAACAATGCATGTTCTCACCTTTAAAGAAAAATAATTTGAACATAATTTATCTAACTATGAAGGGCCTATCTAGACTATGGACACAAGAGAAATGTGTTGTTGAACTAGATGACTTAATAGATAATGGTACTTTGTAGAAATCATATAATATTAGAGAAAACATGTGAACCTGAAGAAATTATGATGAAGAACTAGAAAAATATGTTCATGAGGTTACATTTTGGAAATTTTGAGGATTAATTTTTTTGAAAGAGGTAAGAATGTAAAACCCAAATATTTTATGATATATTAATTTTTTAAGTAAATTTAATCTCTTAAATATCTTGAGATACATGCAACCCTAGTTCTAAAAGAAACATAATATAGTATATCATATTGATTTATACATTAAATTGTTGATTTGAATAATAATAACCACATTTTAAAAATATGTATAAAGGTCTTATAAAAATAAAATATATTTTTCGTAAAGTCATTATATGATTCAAAAGAATTACTTTTTTCTATAATATAGTTTTTGTTTATTTTTAAGAGAAAATAATATAAATATTTTTCCACTTTTTTTAATTTTATTTAGAAAAATAAAATAAAATTTTGAAATAAAAATTTCAAACTTAACATAGAGTTATTTTTTTTGATAATTTTATAAAAAGATTAATTTTTTATGAAAAGTGAAAAATACTGATTCTTATTATCTTTTCAGTTGAATCATTTAGAAATTCCAATTTTTTTAAAAACAAATAATAAAATTAGTTAAGTTATATCATAATGAATTCAATTTATAACATTTAAATCAATTTTATATTGAAATTTGATATAAAAACACTATATACATAAGAAAAGCATTTCTTCGGACAACCACTTGTCATCACATTTGCAGGATTAATTTTAAATTAACTTATGTCACTACTATGAATTGAATTTGATAAAATAAATTATTTATTTTTAATTATAAAAATTAATATTATTTGATAATTTCAACATAATTTTTTCCCATAATGAATAGCAAACACTATATAAATAATTATGTTACTATGATTAATGTTAAAACATGTTTACTAAGTGTTAAATGAAAGAGATAAGTGTTAAAATAACTTAAAAAGTTTTCTAAATTTTATTTTATGGAAAAAATTTTACCCTACTTTTATCACCTTATAATATGATGCATTTTTGAACCATTTTTTCAGGAATGTGACTTGACATTACTTTAAAACATTGAAAAATTACAAGTGTGCCACTCACCTCAATTATAAAAGGGCACCTCCTCCCCTCACTCCTCCACACCTATTGATAAATTTATCATTACCAAACCCTGAATAAATATATTAAAAACATATTTATCCACAATATCAATATATTTTTCTTACCAAAAGATAAACCATTGGGTTATTAATAAGAGATTGAAAGGACGGTTTTCTAAGTGAACATAATCGTCTTCCCCAAGATATTTCTATTTACTTCATCTTTTACCACCATAAATTATGTAATAATAATCAAAATATAATAACACCAATATATACCATATAATTATATTTTATTATGTTGATTTCAAAATATTTATCCATCTTTTTTTCCATCAAATGGAAAATCAAAATATTGATCATGTGTATGGAGGACTACCACCACGTGAACCTATGTAATTTTTTTTCCATCACCACCCCTATCAACTAGATATAATGATGTACATAATGTATATATATGATATTTATAATATAATTATACTTATTTAATTATAATATCACATATACCTTCTTAACTTAAAATTTTTTGGAAAACGATAACGTCACTCATGTGTACGTGGGGAGTACCACCTCCATGAGGTGACGTGATTCTTTTTTTATTTTATTTTTACACGGATAATGATAAGGACATATTTATTGAATATATATGTTATATATAATATAATAATGAATCTAGAAAATTTAATTACTATTTAAATTTCTTTTGTACCATCCATCTAAAAGTGAAAGCAGTGTTTATGTATACGTACAGTCTACCATCACCATGGATAGTGTAATTAATTTTTCTACCTATACATATTATGGATAACTATAAATATATATATAATGAATAATTATTAATATTATGGATACTAGGGAACCATGATCAATGTAAATGTTCCTAAACTATCATACCTAAACTTATAAGAAAAATGAAATAGTTAAAACTCGAAAATGATGAATTTAATAAATAATTATAAATAAATGGGTGTTAAAATGTTATAATTGGATAATAAATGATATTATAATTATTTATATGTTTATGTTATATAATTATGATAAATTTAAATTCATTATTCATGAGGATAAAAGCACTTACAATGCATGTCAGACCCGGGGTAAGGGTATATTTCATAATCTCAACATTATTCAAGATTTTTTATGTTAATGTATCCACTAGGGTAATTATTTGATCATTAAAAATTAAATACAATATATTTTATTCTCCTCTAATTATTTTTTAAAATTTAAATTTTTCCTTTTATTTTCTACTATTTAGCTAATCAATTCACTAAAACCATATTTTTAAGGAAAACTAACTTTTCTTTTTTTATTCAGTCGAGAATCCTTTCTTCCACATCTATATTTTCCTTGAAATCTTTTAGAGAATATTTTTTCTATTCTACAATGATTTATTAAAAACATTTATACCCCGGATTAGATTTTATAAAATTGGTTTAAAGTAATCTTCTTGTCATTTTCCGAATTAGGTGCTTTTTTTTATTTTTTACAAAAGTGTGAAAGGAATGTTTTTTTAAAATATGGTACAAACATAAATTCCTTCTTTTGTGACTACCCAATGATCTAATGCATCCTTAAATTTTTCAAAATTCTATTTTAAATAAAAAAAAACTCATATTTTGTCATTTTTTTTATTTCAAAATGATAATGTAATTTTACTCAATAAATATTCCTATGATCTTTTTATAATATATTCATTTTTGTCAAAATTATTTGGTGAATATTATACTTTACCCAAGATAAATATCTTGATACCATTATCCATATTACTTAGAATGGTTTGTGATTATGTTTATTTGTTATGGAAATTTTTAACATTTCATCTGATAGTTTTTTAATATGAATGTTTAAAATGATTATGTATCACCCATTTTATATTATTAATGAATTAGACTTAGTAAGTGATGTGTGGGTCCCTATATAGACCCTCAATTAATTAGTGGGTCTCATGAGACAAACTGGATTGGGTATTTGTACGATGCATTATCCATTTATGTTATATGTCCCGGCACAAGGACTTAATGGTAAGTTTTAGATATCTAAAATTATTCATTTCATTATTATGAAATCTGTTATTAATGACCAGGTGATTATTTGATTATATGTGATATTTATGGATAAGTTTCAAGCTTATGTGATTAATTAAATGTAATTATTTTATTATCACTTATTTGTTTTATTTTATATAAGACTTAATATTTTTCATTTTATGCATACTCTTACTGAATATTTGAGCTCACCCGTTATGTTTTTTCCAAGGGATTATAAAAAGTGTACAATAATTAATATATATGTATATGCTAAAGGTAATAATGGTGTTCTCAAAGAAAATACAATGTTGTATTTTCAATTTTCAAATATAATGTGAGATTAAAGTATGTATCTAGTTTTCCAAGACTACTAAAATATTCAATAATTTGGGATATCATCTCTTATATATAGTAAAAATTTAATAAATTAAATACTAACTTAGGGCTACTAGGGTTTATTTCTTTACCTTAACCCCCTTGTTTTCCCTTTTTAACCCTTATCATATTGATAAATGCTTACCATGGTTTCTATTCATTATGATAAAAAAATATGAAATTATAACCTAATATTAATTATATTGCCTCAAAATATGTAATACATTTTACCAAATTAAATTCCTTAATGTGGAATTAATTAATTCAAATATTTAGGAAAAAATGCATAAATGTTTTTTTATAGAAAAGTATTTTTATGAATAAAAATGATGTTATTATCATTCCTTTCCTAGTAACAACCATTAGAAGAATGTTAGTATATTTGATTGAATACTTTATCTACACATTATATTAAAATCATTCATCAATATTTATTTATTTATTTTACTAAGATAAATATACATTGTGGAAATTAAAGTAGTTTTATAAAAAATTACTATTTTTACCTTTGAATGATTTTATCCTCACCTCTAAATAATTGATAATCAAGGTATGAATCATTATAATTTATTTAAAATTAAGAGAAATATATTTCCCCAAAATAATAATTTATTGTTGATAAAAAAATATATCAAAAAAATATTGAAAATTTGATCTTTTAACATAAAATGTTATTATTTTTAATAATAAAAATTGAATAATTATTTCCTCGTAATTAATATGTACTATTTCATTGTGGAAAACCTTTATAAATTTTTTCCTAATTTTGTCATTCTTATTCATGCCCTCAAATACAATAGCTATGTGCTAATAGTAATATTTGATAATAATATTTTAATAGAATATTGGGGTTCACTTAAGCTCTATATTTCATATAAAGAAATTTATCAAACACAAAAAATTTATTCAATAACTAAAATATCAAAAAATATTAGGGTGTTACATGTCCTCCATGAAGTTCCTTCTCATGATAATAAAGAATTCAATATTTATGATTCCCACTATGGAGATCCTCCCTTCATCCTAATAAAAGTTATATATAGAGGTCATAACTATTATAAAAATAATGAATATATAATCTATAAAGGACCTCACCAATATAGTACCTCCCTTTGATAAAAAATTTAACCAATATAGTGGTCTTTCCAATGTTGATGATAAAGTATTCATAAACCATGGAGGTTATCACCATTTTTCCCACCATAAAGTTCCTCCACTTGATGATAAATAAATAGTTATCCATAGAGTTCAACCTCATGATTCCCACCATGGTGGTCCTACAAATAATTTTAACACCCCAATATTTCCATTATGTAATAATCATTTAAATGAATACTGTGTTTGATATAATTTACCACACACAAAACCAATATTAAACAATCTATGATATTATATTAAAATATACCATTTATACATGACAGTAAAAACCTAAACATTGGGTTTTCAATTATGAATACGAGTAATGTCACAGACCAAGTTGGGGTTCCATTCAACCCAACACTAAACCCAGTATGTGGCATGGCCCTAAGGGCATTCCTGATCCCCATGGGCTGGAAAAAAGTTCCTGGATATAAAAAATACATCATGGGAATGGTTTCACCCACTAACATAATCATAAATAACCAACATGAATAAACACGGCATAACATAATAACCATAACCAAACATGGTACAAAAATTTTCAGATTTAATACTTACAACTTTTAACAAAACTAAAATAGGCTATAATAAATAGAGGATTTCGACATTATCCCAAAAACCACCATGAAACAAGAGGAGAATCATCCTCAAGCCAACACTACAACACTAACAAGGTTAGACCACTGCCATCACGAACCACCATCATGGTACACTTTCCTTTACTTGATTCAAACATAACAAGGTCTACATGGACCCAAATGTGTATACAGAGTGTGATCTAGAGCCTAGTAGGATGCCACCCAATAAAATAGGTTCCATGATAAAACATTTTAATAAAAATTAAAATGAATGTTTTATAAAGAGAAAATATAGAAACATTTTTGTGGAAACATTTTAATGTAAAACATTATATTCTTTTGAAATAAACAACCAAGTGCACCATATATTTATGGTAAGTGTGATACCAAAAAATAGAACTATGTTGTGGGAAATACCTATAGGAACTAGATTAAATGGGACACTATGTAAATTTTATCTCTATAAAACATGGTATAGCAACCACACCAATTGTGTTCTCATGCTCGAGCCACTAGATAAATAAAACGTCCAAAATTCTAGTGGTCTCTAATCATCATCAAGTATTTCGTTTGCTTTGTAATCACCAATCCTGCTAAATGAATCCAGGTCAATCCACTTCTGAGTCATCTATAATAATAATCCTACTCCACCCACCTAGATTACTAGGATACCATTCTTGCTCAATTACCATTTCACATGTCACATGCAACATCACTTTCACACACACATAATCCAATCAATATGCCACACATGATAACCCGCTATTTCTATAACCAAAAACCTACTTTGAAACAAAATTCACACAAAAAATACTTTATTAACATTCATCACACAACTTTAAAAATTTATTAAACGTATTTAATAGTTTATAAACACGTTAAAAGGCCAAGATAAGGAAGAACACTTAAAATACATAAATTTGTTTTAGAAACCCCATTTTCATGCCATATTCCACTCAAAACCTTTCAAATCGATATTTCTCACCTCATACACAATCCATATAATAGAACCTAGGAGAAAATAAAGAATATTAAAATCACCAAATAATGTTTATTCCTGGAACCGCCTACCTCAAGTGTAGAAACATTCGAAAATTTGTGCAAAACCACAAATGTAACTCGGGATAATCCTAAAAAAGTAAAGATCAAACCATAAACATAAATATTGAACCCTAAAGAACAAGATCCAACCCAAAACATCTCCTTGATCCCACTAGAGATATGAAACCCCAAGAAAGAGGAAAAGAAACCCTATAAAAGAGGAAGAAACCCAGAAATGATGTCCTTATTTGGAGTTTCGTAGAGATTTCTCACCAAATTACCCAAAAAAATAGAGGTCCAAGGGATCAAGAGGGATGGGGGAGGCACCTAGGGAGAATATTACAGAGTGTGGAGGAATAGGGGTGTTTAATGTTAAAAATCAAAATGATCAAAAAGATAAAAAATCCAATTTTTAATGGCTAACACAAGTTGCATGGTTTTCCTGTACGGTTTTCCAAACAGTGCAGAAAAATTATGCCCCTCACTTTCCAGGAGGATAAGTCCACACATTTAGCCTACACGGTCTTGAAATTATGCACCAACCATGTGATTCTCCTCTTCCCAGAAACACCACTTCACCAAATGGTTACCTGGGCTAGAGCACATAGTTTTACAAATTGTGTTCCTCCTACTATTTACCCAAAATTTTGATTATTCTACAAAAAACAAGGAAAATATGAAGGGAAGAATTATAGACCAAAATTAAAAAGAAAAAATACCTCAAAATAAAATCATGGATGTGAAAATTCACTCCACCATGAAAACTTTATATCCCTAGAAAGTCAACCTGAATATTGATCAGAGAACAAAACAGATATTCTTGCTCAACCCATGACTTTTTCTACCAAGTCTAATAATAATACTTACCAAGATTCCAAAGAACCTAGACCAGGAGAATAGAATTCCAATAAAGAGTTTTCTATTAGTAATCAATAATTTGAACTATAATCTCAAACACTAAAAAATCAAATTCCCACTTCAACTCTTCCAAATTCAATACATGAGGTGGATCTGGGTTTTATTTCTTAAACTTGGAGACATAGAACATGTCATGGATTGGCATAAAATGAGAGGGAAAATCTAACATGTATTCCACCCCACTGATCCACTTAGTAATCTTGAAAGGTCCAACATACCTCAGTGTTAGATTCCCTTATTTTCCCAAATTATGATAACCGAATTAAGGTTCCACTTTCAAGAACACTCGGTCACCCATAGAAAACTCTAGAGCTCTGAGCCACTAATTGACATAAAACTTATCTAGACAATGAGATAAAAACAAATGCTACCTGGTCAACTTGACTTTGTCAGAAGTCTCTTGCACAAGGATTGGTCCCAAAAATGTGGTTTCACCCACCTCAGCCCAACACCAAGGCAACCGACACGGGAAACCATAAAGTTCCACAAAAGGAGAAATTAAAAATGAGGATGTGTAACTATTGTTATATGAAAACTAAACCAATACCAAATGGTTGTCCCACAAATGCCCAAAATCCAAAATTAACCTTCAGAGCATGTAATCTTTAAAATAATTTTCCAACTCTATTTGGATATCTATTTGAGGATGGTATGTCGTACTTAACTTGAACTATGACCCTATTTATGTCTGAAGGCCTTCCCAAAAATGAGAGATAAAATGGGGGGTCCCTATTATAAATTATTTTTGATGACACACCATAAAGCCTCACTATCTCTCATATATACAACTAGCACAACTCATCCACCTTGGATGAAATTCTAATATGAATAAAATGGGATGATTTGGTTATAGGATCAATATCTACCCAAATAGAATTCCTTCCTAAGGTTGTATGAGGTAGGAAAATAATAAAATCTATGGACATCACATCCCACTTCCTGGTCAGAATAGGTAGTGGTTAAAAAAACTTGAGGGCCTCTAGTGCTCTTCTTTAACCTTTTAACATGTAAAACACCATGACACATAGTGATTTATGTCTTTCCTCAAACCTGACCACCAGAACTACTGAAAAACTTCATAGTACATCTTGGTAGTACCAGGATGAACAACACACTAAGACTTATGGATATCTTGCATCACCAACTTCATCAAAGAAAACGTAACCACAAAGTGAACCTTTAAGCATAATACTCCCTCTGGATACAACAACCAATCACAAGTCATCTCCCTACCATGAAGGATCGCCAAAGACTGCTAATACAAATCATCACTATGATTATCCTACTGAATCATATACATAAGAGAAGGATTTAGTTGAAGACTATATAAGAATGTGCTCTACTATTTCCATTGTTCTCTAGATGCAAATAGGTGAAAAGACTCATCAACATCCACTCATCACTTGACTCTTTCAACACATGAATTGGAACATTTTTACTCAAAGTATCTACCACAACATTACCCTTTACTGGAGTATAGAATATATCAAATTCAAACCCCTAAAGGTACCAACCCAGAGATATTGCCTTAGATTTAGATATTTATAGGATAAAATATAGGCCAAGATATTATGATCATATTAAACCAAAAATTTCTCCACAAAATGATAATGGCTCCATATCGTCAAGGTGTAAATTACTGATGCTAACTCTAGGTCATGGGTTGGGTAATTTTTTTATGTGGTCAGAGCTAGCGAGAACTATACGCCACCACATGATCATATTTTATTAGCAGACACCCAAGGCTCATACATAAGGCATCATAATTAACCACATAACCCTTACTATATTCTAGAAAGATCAAGATGGTGGATGAATTCAACCACCACATTAGCTCCTCGAAGGAATCCTCTAACTCTGGGGGCCATTCAAATTTTACCCCCTTCTAGGTGATAGTGGTCATGGATGAAGTGAGCTAAGATAAATCTTAGATGAATCGCCTATAAAAACATGATAGGCCCAAGAAGATTATGTTGTCAAAAACATTATTTGGCTTCTCTGATGACATAACTGCACTAATCATATCAGGGTATATTGAAACCCCTTATTCAGAGATCACATTACCCAAAAATTTCACTTACCTGATCCATAAGGTGCATTTTCAAACCTTATCATAGAGACTATGGTTCTGAAGTGTTACCAACATGATTCTAAAATGGTGAACATGCTTCTCCTTATATCTAGAATAAGATATGATTTCATCCTTGAATACCCCAAAAAAATAATTGAGATACTAGTGGAACACCCTTTTCATAGGCACCATGAAAAATGTTAGAGAATTTTTCATCCTAAAAGGCATAACCAGGTATTAAAAATGGTTGTACTTGCTTCGAAAACATCTTCTTCCGAACATCTGCCTCTCTAACTATGACATGGTGATAAATGGAATCCAAGTAGATTTTGGAAACCCACCTCACCCCTTTTAACTGGTCAAACTGGTCATCAATTCAGGGAAAATGATACTTGTTCTTGATGTTTACCTTATTCAACTTTCAAAAATCAATATACAATTAGAGAGATCCATCGGCCTTTTTTATGAAAAAAATTGGGGAAGCCCAAGGAGAGAGGCCTAGATGAATGAACCATTTGGATTCTAAATCATGTAATTGTACCTTTAATTCCCTCAACTTAGTAGGGGCTATATAGTATGAGGGAAGAGATATAGGATGTGTCCCGGTTCCAATTCTATAGAGAACCACACTGCCTTCTCTAAAGGAAAGCCTGAAAAGTTATCTAGAAATAACTCTGGGAACCCATTCACCAAAGGATGTAATCCAGCCTTAGGAAAACTATTGTAATCCTCCAATGGGAGTGACGATAACTAGGGAATGAGGTTACCCAATTCTGGAAGTAGATTTCTAGCATGACTTGACCGAGGATCTCATTCACCCTGAAAAAACTGGGTACTACTATCAAGTTCCACAAAACTCACTCGATATCAATCGATGTGAACATAAAATTTCATCATCCAATTGATATCAAGGATTAAATAATAGATTTATGTTTCTAAAACTATAAATTCCCATTATAATACGACCCTTGACGTGATGATTGCATAAGACAGACACCTGAAACCCTGATCTTACTTCTTTCCAATCAACATTACTAAATCTATCACATATGGCATAATCTCAATTGTAAATTTTAACACATCAATGTTATGAGAATAAATTAATCAAATAAAGTCACCAATATAAAAAAATAACAGCTACGGATTATGAAATAAGAACTGTACCACAGCCAGAGCTTGAGAATAACCACTATTCAATGGATCTTCCCTAAACAGACTCTACCTAGAAGAAGAACCATCCCTTCGACCATGACCTCTAAATTGATATTCCACTATCCTAGACAGCTCTTACTGGGCTGATGCTCCTCTATAAGCCACAAATCCTACACCACTCTGAAAAAAAATGTGTTCCCCTAAAAAACCACTACAAGTGTCCCATAGCTCCACTTCGGTGATTGGGTCAAGGAAGCGATGTGCACACAGGTCATATGTTCCCTGACTTCCTACACTGATAAAACAAAACCAACCCATAATTGGAAGCTATAGATGAAGACAGTCGGGAAGGATTACCTAAGATACTACCTCCCTTCTTCCCTTTCTCATCCCTCTTCCTCTTTTTTCTCTTATGAACTAACACTGCCGACTATAGACACTACTCTGGAGAATCCATAATTTCCTTTTTGATTGATCTTAACCATATGAGCATGATCAAAAACATGGTCATAGGTCCTCCGCTCAAACAAACAGACATGATAATAAATCTCCCATCATAGCCCTATCCCAAACCTTTGAGATTTCATCTGCTTGGTCTTCCCAGTTTGAACCACTAAGTCCCACAACCTCTAACTGGTAAATTCTAACAAAAATGAATCACATTTCATACTAATTGCCTCAGGAGTGTCAAAAAACTGAAACATCCACTACACCTTTTCAAGCCACTCCTCTACTTCCAAATTTTCTCCATTGCCTTAGAAAGTATGAGGCTTATTCTTGAGAAACTCCTTAGATTTTTCCTTATCAAGAACTGGTTCGGATTCTCTGACTAGAGCAAGACCAGAACCCACTCCCTATACCAAAGCATGGATATACAGAACTATAGCTTCTACTAGTATCTGATCAATTGTTGAGGGAGAACTCACTCAGGCTTCTTCCCACAGTTTCATAGGAATTCTATAAGGAGGCATTTTTCTACATAAGTAATAACCACAAAGAAAATCATCAATACTACCATTCTAAAAAAATTTAAAAATATAAATAATTCTCAAAAAATTACGAAAATCCAAAAAAATCCATTTAAATAAAAATCCAAAAAACCAAACCACTCCACCCCCCACCTAGTGTCCATATACAATCTACAACATGTACGTATCACATGGAGGAGAATTAAAATAAAATCCCAACATCCCATGAATACACAAGGCCCCATCGCAATGTGTTTTGTCCAAGACGTTTCTCAAAACTAGAACATAAAGCCCTGACAATACTAGCACCTTTCTATCTAGACTCGTCCCAAATATCAAAACACAAAAGAGTGTGACCTTATCTGATACCATTTTTTCACGAACCAAGTTAGAGTTCCATTCAACCTGACACCTAACCCTATCTTTGGAATGGCCCAAAGGGCATTCTCGATCCCTATAAGCAAGAAACAGGTGCCTAAGTATCAATAATACATCATGGGAACCATTTCACCCATTTACATAAGCATAAATAACAAACAAGTCATAATGGAATAACCATAATCAAACATGGTACAACAATTTTCGAAAATAATACTAAGAAATTTTTAAAAAAAATGAAATAGGATACTACAAATAGAGGACATCAACATTATCCCAAAATACAACATGCCATAAGAGGAGAATCGACCTCAAGCTACCACTACAACACCTGAAAGGGAATACCACTAACATCCTGAACCACCGTCATGGTACACCTTACCTTTACCCAAGTCAAACATAACAAGGTCTACATAAACCCATAGGTGTATGTAGGGTGTGATCCAAATCCCAATAGGATGTCACCCAATCAAATAGGTTCCATGCCAGAACATTATAATAAAAATCGACATGTAAGTTTTATAAAGTGAAAATATAGAAACACTTTTATGGGAAACTTTTTAAAGAAAAATGTGCTTTACTTTTGAAATAAATAAAATAGTGCATTATATATTGATGGTAAGTGCGATATCACAAAAGAGAACTATTTCATGGGATATCCCTATAAGAACTAGATAAAATGCGACACAAGTTACATCGTATCTTGGTTAAATGTTACATAGTAACAACACCAAGAATTTTCCCATGAAAGAGCCACTAGATATGAGAAACATACCAAATTAAAGTGGTATCCAATCATAATCAAGTATTTAGTCAGTGTTGAAATATCCAATCCCCCTAGAAGAATATGATCCAAGACACTTTTGAGTAAACTAGAATACTAGTCTTAGTCTCCCCAACGAGATACCTAACATTTACTTCATGCTCAAATACCATTTCACATGTCACATGCAACATCACTTACACACAAAAATAAGCTAGTAATTGTGCCACACATGATAAACCACTCTTTCTATAAAAACCCCTACTTTGAAACCAAACGCACACCAAAATAACTTTAAAACATGATTTTCACAACATTTAAAATTTAATAAAAATATTTCTTAATTTATAAATCACATTCAAAGGGAATAACTAATAAGAAAACTTGAAATGCAACCAATTTTCTTTAGAGAAAACTATTTTCATTCCATATGCATCTCAAAACCTTTCAGAAATATATTTTTCACCACATAACCTATCCACAGAATATAACCATGGAGAAAAGAAAGCTTGTTAAAATCCCCAAATAATGTTTAAGCGTTGAACCACCTAACTCAAGATTAGAAACATATGGAAATCGGCGTGAAACCACAACTGCACCCCAAGAGAACCCTAAAAAAGGAATGATCAAACCACAAACATCAGGATTGAACCATCAAAAACAATATCCAACCCTAAATAGCTCACTCAACCCGTTGAAGATATGAAACCCCAAAAAATATGAAGAGAACCCCTATAAAATAGAAAGAAACTAAGAAATTGTGGACAAACATGGAGTTTCTTGGATATTTCCCACCAAACTCACCTCAAAAATGGAGGTCTAAGGGAGAAAGAGGGTATAGGGCGGCGCCTAGGGTGAGGAATCCTGAGTGCAGAAGAATTAGAGTGTTTAGGATTAAAAATATGTGGGGGGGGGGAAAGATAAAAAATAAAATTTTTAATGATCTGGAAAAGTTGTATAGTTTACCCGCACAGTTTTTTGAAATGTGTAGAAACCATGCACCCCTCACTATACAAGAGGATCCAGTCACATGGTTAGGTTGCACGGTCTCCAAACTGTGTGTCAACCGTGTGATTCACCTTTTTCCAAAACCACCACTTGGTCACATGGTTACCTAGGAAAGGGTTCATGGTTTTACAAATCGTGTGCCACCTACTGTTGTCTTAAAATTTCAATTTATCTACAAAAACATAAGGGAACCCCAAAAGGGAAAAACGCTAGATCAAAAAAAATAGAAAAAATACCTCAAAATGAAATCACATGTGTGACAAGTGACCTTATTATAAATTATCTGTTCAAAAGTCATATGAATAAAAATTTATTGATTAGTTCCTAAGAAATAGGTAATCAATTTTGAATGATAAGAATAAAATCTATAAGGTTAAGAATAATTGAAAATTTGTTTACTTTTTTATTTTTTACTTTCAATTAATAGATAAATTTATAATTTTTAGGATTTAAATTTGATAAAAATAAACTCATTTTTTATTTCATAATATAAAAATTATCATAGGGTGAATTTTTGGGATTTTTTTAGAAATAATTGATTTCAAGGTGAATAGTGAAAAATATCCATTTTATGAATAATGTCATTTTTATGACATTATCATGATAAAATAATGAATTGAAATTTTATAAAACAATTTTAAATAAAAATATATATTTATTCAGTAATATAATTCATTTAAAAATATAATTTTTAACTTAAAAATCTATGTTTGACATTTTGAAAATATAAGTAATGTTTTTATTCGAATAAAAATTAATTTTTGGTTCATCTATTTTAATTATATTTTCACAAGGTGACTTTAATTTTAATTTTTTCTCAAGTTAAAGTGAATATAATTTTATTGAACATAATCCAATTAATTCAAATAAAAATTACACTAGATTTTTAGTAAAAATCATTTTTATGCACAATACAAACATTTTTCTAAAAATTGTTTTCCATTACGTTTTTTGAACTTATATGAGAATTAATTTTTACCACATTTAGAAATTAAATATTAGAAAATGGATTCCATATTTTTAATCATAATTTTATAATTATGTAAAAAGTAAAATTTAATTTTTTGTCATAATTAATAGTAACCATGGTAAAATTTTATCATCATAGTAGAGGGAAAAATAAGTTAAACGGAGTTGAAAGTATGGAATAAGGTATCAAAAAGTTTCAAACACATTATTAATATCATTGGAAGAGTTTATCTAATCCATTATAATATTATATTTTAAAATATGTAATTTTTTTGTCATTTCCCCTTCATAATGGACTTTTCATAATATTAAGTAATGAATTAGTAAGAAATGTCACCCTCTTTCCTTTAACATTTATAAAATGTTTTCATATGGATAAAAATGTTATGAATTGTTATAAATGTTTATATTTAATATGAATAATTTATTTTTATTATATTAATTTATTTTAAAATTTTGATGCTATAATAAACTTGAACACCCATGAAATGTTGATGCAACGCTTATGCAAGCAGTAGAAAAATAAAGTAACTGATTTTTTAAAACATTAAAATTAATGTTATTTTGATTAATTATGGTGTTCCATTAATTTCATGCATAATTATAAATTATTATTGATAATTCAATTATTTATAATCTAATTCTGTCGTTATATATATATTTAAAGTCAAATTATGTTAATAGTCTAGAAAAAGACATTATGGATATTTTATTTAAAAAAATATTAATTTATTTAAAAACACAAAATAGATTATTAAATCTTATTAATTGGTTTTATTTCAAACTTATCCTTCTTAAAATAGAAACTATGACAATTTTAGGCCACTTTACTTGAGTGACACATATATAATATATTAGAGTTTTAAGTATTTACAAGTTTTCCACCCATCTCACTTATAAATGAGAATCGTCTCCCCTCAATTATCCAAATTTTTGGACCCTCTTAAATCAACCAATACCTAACTAAATTTCTTGAAAACATCATTTTGAATATCCTAGAGGTTATTTTCTTTCCAAAACACCGATTCAAAAATTCATAAGGTGTAATCTAAAAGAGGTTTTTTAATGAAAATGCATATGTTCTTACTGAGTTTTTCCTAGTTCCTTTGTTCTTAAACCTTCTATAAATCTTATATAACCTTATTAAAATTGTTGAATCAGTATACTTAAAATAATAAGGTGTTTTTTAGTTATGTTTTTTACCATTTTCTATATCCATTCCATCCTACGGAAAATGAAAAAATTATTTCTACGTATGAATGGACTATCATCTCCGCGTAGAGTTGTAATTTGGTTTTCCTCACCACCTCACATGGATGGTTATAAAGATATAATTATTGAATATATTAGATATTAAAGAAATAATTATGATTCCATATATACAATATATCATCTTCCTTCTTACCCTACCATCTATTTTAAAATGATAAGTTACTTATATGTATATGTGGACTACCACCACTATGAAGCGACTTGATTCATTTTTTATTTATGCTTTTCATCTCTGGTCATAAGGGTATATTTAATTAATATATTTGATAATTATTATATAATTATGATTATATAAATATATATTATTTTGTTTCTTTTTTTATTTCAACCCATTTGAAAAATTGAAACATCACTCATTCGTATGTACCGACTACAGTCTCTATGTAGTGATATAATTAATTTTCTTGGACCACCTAGCATAGATGGTTATAAACGTATATTGAATTTATAAAAAATATAATTATAAATTTTTTAATATTTTTTAGTTAATTTAACCATTAACACTTTGACCACATTCAACATACTAAAGTTATTTGGATTATTATGAACTGAATGACCACAAAACATTAAACATAAACTTAATTTAATTTGTAACTAAATAAAATGTTGTAATAAATAAAATAAAATGAATAAAATCAAGTAATAAACCTTAAAAATGTTCTAGAAAATTTATAAAACTAATATAATATATTTATTCAAAATTTAAATAACACACGAAGCTAGATGAGACTTAAGAAAAGGGATATCTTATCTCAAATTCATTTGTTTGATTCTCATTCCATTTTCACCACATATTTTATTTTATGTGGTGAATATAATACTGTATGGATGTATTTTATCATTAATTTAATGAAAATAAATTAGTTTAAATTTTTTTTCATGTTCTCTCCTTCAAAGTTCATTTTATTCAAAAGTCATTAAAGTAGTAAGGGGTTTTTCTTTAAAACATAATTTTAAATCTTTCAAATTTTTTACCCTCTATTTCCATGATCTTAAAATGTATCAATAATAATCTTATTTATTCTTAAAATAATTTTAAAGATCAATTTCAAATACTTTTTTCTTTCTTTATAGGGTTTTAAAAATGAATCTTGTAAGTATTTCTCATATGGGTTATTTTGAGTTTTTAAAAAATTAAAATAATGTTCATTTAATGTTTACTGCATGACAACTTTTTCCCATAATCATAGATACTATTTATTGTCAATATTCCAATATAAATTTCCATATTTTTTAAAATAAAATCATATTACCATTATTTGAGTAATTTTTAGATTTAAAATGTTTTTAAAAGAAAATTATATTTCTTCTTTTTTTCAAAGCGACTTTTTAATGTCTTGATAATGTTTTTTCATCTTTGGAAACAACATTTAAATATTATTATTATTTACTAGGTATATGATCTAATAATAACATCCAAATTATTTTTCTGGATGTTTAATGGTTATGATTTTTTGTAAATTATCTTGTTCCAACATATCTTTGTGTTATATGTTTTGATGACTCTCAAAATCCCTACTTTTATTCTAAGAATTTTATCTCTAGTGTTTCAAAATATGTTTGTTAGACATCTTGTGACCAAGTATTTATCATAGGATATAAAAGCATTTTATCTTACGAGAATTGTATAATATATATAGTTACTCAAAATTAGAAAGTTCCATATAAGACTTTACCTTACTAAGTTTTACCAAGTTTCTCAAGACAGATGCTCTAGTCAGAATGAGACTATAAAAGGACTTTATCTTTTGAAAAAAATATTCTTAGTAAGAAGAAGTATAATAAGCTAATTTTTACATCATATTTACATGTTACGTTATACTATATAATTATCTTATACTATGGTGAATTTGGTTTTTTTACAAGGATGAGATGCCTTATTATATAAAATTTATCTTACGATGAACAGTACTTTTAATCGATATATTACGAAGATCAAGTATTGAAGAACGCCATGATTACTTTACTAATATCTCAATTAGTCACATCATACATTTAAATCACATCAAAAAGATTTTATCCATTTAATGAAATATTGTTATACATAAGACATAGCATGAATAGAATAATCCAACTATTTAGAAGATCACATTCATTACAGCCGTAAATGCAATTCCCACATTTGGAAAGTTTAGTTTCATATACTTAATATAATATCTCATCACGATAACTTTATAAGGTTGGTCAAACAATAGAGTTATTTGTAGTTCACATTTAAATATTATATAAATGGATTAGTCACCACCTATAAAATATAGTTTTGGGAAAAAATCCCTCAAGGTAACAATGCCGCATTTTGGGGATGATTGTGTTTGTTGACAAAGCAGGTTTCCATGGTGAATTTTCATGTTCCAGAGATGTTGTTGAAAACACATATTGACAAAGAACCATAACAATGGAATGGATGATCTGGAGGTGGTAAAAAAAGAGCAGTACAAGGTGGCGTTGTTTCCAAGAACGGTGATGCTTCGCGATTATGACGAGCTTCGCGTATGGTAGAGTAGAAGGGCATTGCGCGTGGAGCTTTGCACTGTGCAAGTGGAGCTTCGCGGTGAAGGCACAAAGTAAATGACATAATGCTCCGCGATTTCAATGTGCTCTGCAATCAGAAAATTACTGTGGAGCTACGTGATTTTGAGATAATTTTGGCAAGAACTTCGAAGCTTCATGATTTGAGATGACGTGGTATTGACTTCGCGCAGAAGGTTCAAGGGTCGGTGGAATCGCCTATAAATATACCTCGACCCCCTATGGAGAAGTAGAGAGTTTTAAGAGAACATATTTTTCTCTCGATCTGCGAAGGTGGTTCGTGAAGGAAGTATACTTCACAAAAGAAGAGCTTCGCGGTGGCTAATCTAGCTCCGTGAAAGTTGCGAGCTCTGCATTAGATCAGGGAGATTCATGAGGGAAGTCACTCTGTGATGAATTGAGCTTCACAATAGTGATTTTTGAGAGTGCTTTGTGGAAAGTCAGGAGCTTTACGAAGGCTTGTTTGAGCTTCGCAAGATTGGGAGCCTCGTGAAGTAGGGTGCTTTGCGAAGTTGTTTCCAAAGTGAGTTTCACAGTGTTCAAGGGAAAAGGGGTATTCATCACTGGATGAACTTTGAACATTAATAGAGAATCTATGTATAGTAGAATATGAATTCATTAGTGGTAATGAAGATACATATAGGTCTATAAACTATGAGCGGATCTTCTGAACAAGTAGTGAGCTCACTTCAATTGAGAGAGCAGTGAGTTATCAAATTGTTAGTGTTTGTAAACCGGGAGGGACAGTTAGTCCGCTTAGAACCTGTAAAAAGTAGTGCGCTTATAGTGGAATTGTTACATCGGTACACTGCCAATGTATTCTCCTTGGACGTAACCTTATGAGGGTGAACCAAGTAAAAATCTCTATGTCATGTGCATGCTTTAAGGTTTGTTCATACTCTGCATCGAGAAGGAGATTGAAGAGCATTTTTTTAATAGTAAAACAAGATCAAACGGGGAAATTGTTTTAATCTATCATACTCGGATTCACCCCCCCCCCCCCCCCTCAGGGTATCAGCCAAGTGGACCTAATATATAGGATGGAAAGAAAGAATGATAACTAATCACTTGTTTAACATCTCAAAATAAAAAACACTGGAGAACTATACATAATCAAGAAAACAAATATTTAGTGTTGTTCTTATCAGCTTTATCAGTTTCAATAAAGATAATCCTAAGCTACACCTTGAAGTAAATCATTCTCTTAGGAGGAATCTTCTTCTACTATCGGTTCCTGCTTACAACTATGGGCTGCAAACGTTCCTCTGAAAATTTCTATTTATTTTATCAGGTTTTTACTCAATGTAAGAGTGTGGTTAAGACCATGGATATGCCTTTTAAAGGGATAGCCTCTTTGAATTCTCTATAACCATTGTATTACGTGGCAGCTACTTGTACTCTGCTGGGAGCCCCCGACAAATGGGATGTTATAGTGAAAATCACCATACTCATGGAGAAGAATGTTAGTGGAGTGTACTAAGGGATATATATTACCCAAAACATTATAAATCTCTTTTTTCAATATTATTTGAACATTTTTTCATATTTTCGCAACATATACATTCATTAAGAAAGAACTGAACTCACATACTTCAAAGAGGTTGGTTTAATATTCAACAAAATATTAAAAACTCAATTCACCCCCTCTTGAGTTATTCTATCAGTAATTATTTGGGAACCCAATTGGTATCAGGTAAAGTGACTCTCAAGTTCACAACTATAAAATGTTGAAGTCCAAATATCCATCATTATTTGACTACTATGGTTGATAATCGAGAAGTTGTAACAATGTTTAGAGTTCGTACTTCAATGGTGAGGAGTATGGTTGTTGGAAAGCTTATATAGTCATATATATGAAAAATAATGGTATTAAAGTCTATCTCAATGCTTCCAATCCCTATAAAATTCCTAATTCAAAACCTGAAACATAGGATATAGCATTGGAAGTGAATTATTATTTGAACTCCAAAACAATGAATTATATTATATGTGTGTAATGACCAAAAGAGTTTAACATAATCACTCAATGTCAAGCACCACATGAAATGTTGACCATTATAGTAGTTTCATATGAAGTCACTAAAACTTTGAAATCTCACTGAGATTTTGAAAAAATTGTTTTCTCTAGGAACACCTATCACTAAGATTAAACAGAAATTAAATTTTCTCAGATTATTTCCACCTAAGTGGAGTGGAATCTGCATCGCTATTAGAAAATTTACAAAAGTCAAAAAAACAAGATAAAATATCTCATCCGGACTCTCATGATGTATGAAGCTAATATTTATACTATAAGTGAAGATAATAAAATTATCAAAAAGGAAAATTATACTTCGAAGGTTTCTACTTATAAAGATGATAGAAAGAGAAAAAGTGTACAAATCTCAGAAGTATCTGAAGAAGAAGATTTATCAAGAAAATATGAATCAAATGATGAACTCTCTTATTTTGATTGAAATTTTAAAAGGTTATAAAATAATAGGAATTTCTTAATAATATCCTTCAATAAGTATAGAAAGCATGGTGAAAACTTAATAGAAATGAGAAGATATGAATGAAAAAAATTGGGACACATTAAGCCTGACTGTCCAAAAATTATAGACGATAAGAAGGAAGAAAATAAATACTTCAACAAGAGTAGATATAATAAATCAATGAAATCTATAAAGGCCACCTAGAGTGCTTTTATAGATTATATCAAATTCATTCCATCAAAATCAGAAGCTACAACTATAAATTAGGAGGAAAACAAATTATTTATAGAATAGTCAAATAATGTACATTCTTATTACTCTATGGAGCATGAACATGAATCATAAAATGATAATTTCTCATATAATGTATTACATGAGTATTACACCATGTTGGAAATCAAGTATGAATGTTTGAAAAAGAAAAAAAATCAACCTTAAAATTTATTATAATAAAAATTTTAGAGAAGAAGAAAACCTGAAAATCAACTTTAAGATTTAAAATTTCATCTAGAAAAATATATTGTCTCAAATACTGAATAGGTCAAAATAATTGACAACCTGCAGAAGTAGGTTAAAAATTTCAAAGATGTTGTAAGTGTCTTCACAAAAGTATAAGATTATTTAACCAATATTCTTGGTCAAACTACAAATATAAAATAAAACTTTGTAATTGGAATCCATTATGAAAGGCCTAACCTTTATAGAAAACTTTTTTCCTTGATCCAAAAACAAACACCTTCCATTTGTTACATGCTTTCATTGTGGTGAAATTGGACATTTTTCCAGTACTTTTTATTTGAAACCCTTCTTTTTGTGAAATCAAAAGTGTTTTTCATTCAAAATATTTTTCAAAACAAGATGAAAAGTTATCTAGAAAACATAAGCATGTATGGATTCCAAGATCTCTTATAGATAAAATTTTTTGTACCCAAAAGAATTTGGGTAACGAAGAATTCAGATATTTGATTTTTTTTATTAAAGGGTACTAGATATATGAACTGTAATAAAAATGGTTTGTGGACAGTGGTTTTTCAAGGAATATAAGTGTATATTACTCCAATTTTCATCCCAATATATATTAAATGGTGGATATGTCACATTTGGTTCCAATGAAAAAGGAAATATAGTTATCATTAGATAATTTGGAAATCCTCAGTTTATTCTCATCAACACAGTACTTTGTTTTGATGTATTGAAGTGGTGATAAGTATCTCTCAACATTGTGGTGATGTCCATTCTATTGAATAATCTAAAAATTTCTACTTTGTTTTTAAAGATAACTGTCTTAAATTTAAATCACTCAACAAATATGATGTTTACTCACTAGATCTTAATTATTTGTGTAGACATAATGTAAACTATTTATATGCTAAAATTGATGAATCAAGGATTTGATATATAAGTTTGGGACATTACAATGTTCATCCCATGATATAGTTTTCTAAAATACATTTGATTTCTTACTTGTCTTGTCTTAAATTTGACAGATAGAAGATATGTGATGCATGCCAAATGGGAATGCAACAAAATTCATCATTCAGACCAATTAAAGAAGTTTCTACTTCTAGAACTCTTGAGCATATCCATATAGATATTTTTGGACCAAATATATCTAAAATTATTGTTGTAAAATCATTTTTTTAGGTTTTAGTTTATTATTTTTCATGGTTTACATGAGTTTATTTTTTAAGACTCAAAAGTGAAGCATGTTTTGTTTTTATTAATTTCTGTAAATCGGTGAAAAATGAAATGGATTTCAAAATTGTTTCATTGAAAAGTGATCATGTAAGTGAATTTTAGAATCATGAATTTAATTATTATTTCCCTAATAAATGAATTAAACATACATTCCCCACCCCCAAGAACCCTCAACAAAATGGTGTTGTTAGCCGGAGGAATAGGGATTTTAAAGAAATATCTTAGACTATGTTATGTGAATATAACCTACCAACTAATTTCACATATGTGGCTATTAACCATCATGTTATATCATTAATATAGTACTAATAATGAAAATATTAATGAAAAAATTATATGAGTTGTGGAATAATAGAAAACCCATGTTAGGATACTTTAAACTATTTGGATGTAAGGTTTACATGTTCAACACCAAGGATAATCTTGGAAAGTTTTATCCAAAAGATGATAAAGGTATCTTCCAAGTTTATTCGTATACATTCAAATATTATAGAGTTTTCAATAAAAGTTTGAATATTTTTGAAGAATCATATCTTTTGAAGTTTGATAAAGGTGATCCTTTCGGTCACAAAATGACTCAAATTAATTACCAAAATGACTCAATAAAAAATATGATACTTGAACCTCTATTTAATGACAAAAAATATGATTATTTGGAAATTTATTACTTTAAACCAAATCTAATTAGGTTAAATACTAGTGAACCACAAATTTTTTTTCCTAGAATACCAAGAAACCTTAATGACCATCCATTATAAACAGTTATAGGATACTTAGATAAAGGAGTAAGAACTATAATAAAATTGGGAAATCTATTAGAATTCTATACCTTTATATCGAAATTGGAACCTAAATCTATATAATAATTGTTATCAAATGAAATTTGGTTCTTATTAATTCAATAATATTAAATAAATTAAAATGAAATATGGTAAGGGAACTAGTTGAAAGACCCATGAACTATCCTGTAATTGGAAAAAACAAAAAATTAGAAATAAAAAATATTATCATAGTGTAATAATTAAAAATAATTCTAGATTAGTTACCAAGTATATAATTCATAATAAAGAATAGATTAAGAATTAACCTTTTCTCCTATATAAATATTTGAATCTATTATAATCCTTATAGCATATGCATCATATATGAATTTTAAATTATAAAAAATGGAAGTTAATTATTATTTTTAAATGGTTTTTAATGTAGGAAGATCATGTAGAACAACCTCCTAGTTTTGAAAATCCCTATTTTTAAAATTCTATATTTAATCTTTCTAAATCCTTATGTAGACTTAAATAATATCCAAGGGAATAGTATGAAATATTAAGTTCTCTTCTTTTCTCAATTTTTTTTTCCAGTTGGAATAGAAGATAATGTGTTATTAAACAAAACTTCCCTATTTGATATTTTTAGTTCAAACACATGTAGATGATGTTAGTTTTGGATCCAAAAATAAAAAATTGTGTGATTAATTTTCAAAACTTATGAAAAAATACTTTTCAATGAGTATGATCGGTGAACGGAACTATTTTATGGGATTTAAAGTTTATCAAAAAGATTTTGGAAACATTTTAAATCAATGAAAATGCATACTTGTTTTATTTAAGAAGTTTTGACTTAAAAATAGTAAGACTTACCCAAATACTTTGAGTTCCAATGTCAAACTTGACTCAAATGAAAATGGAAAACCAGGGGACAAGAGGTTGTGTAGAGGAATCATTGGATCTTTTTTATATATTACTTTATGTAGACTAGTTATTATGTTATCAATATTTCTTTGTTTAAGACTTCAATTAAATCCAAAATAATAAAATTTGATTGCTATGAAAATAATTTTAGGATATATTAGTGGGATTTTATCGCTTTCTCTCCTTTTTCCAAAAACCCTTGATTTTAATTAAATTTCATACTTGGATACTGATTTTTATAGTTGTAGATTAGATAGGAAAAGAACCTCAGGAACCTATCATTTTCTTGGTAAATCTCTAGTGTCTTGGTTAAGTAATAAGAAACACTCTCTTGAACTGTCAATGGCTTAAGCTGAATATATTACCCTAGGATGTTGTTCTGCACAACTATTATGGATGAAACATGGCTTAATAGATTTTTGGATTTAATTTTCATTGTCTTCCAATCAGATGTGATAATCTTAGTTCTTCTGAAAACTAAAAGAATCCAATAAACCATTAGATATTGAATAACATTTACTTAAGACAAAAAATTTTGAAGGTTCATTCATAGAAAAATGATATCTCCTTATAATTAATTTGAATAGAAAAACAATAAGTAGATATTTTTACAAAACATTTTCCTACTAACATATTCAATGTTACTAAGTCAGAATTAGGTATGTTTAGTTTTATTAAATTATATCTTATAACAAATTGCTCATATTTAAAGTAAATTAAATATTTTCATTATTTAAATTTATATTTGTGCCTCTGTTTGGAGTACTGATCATATATAATATCCCACATCACCTACTCTTAGCAATAACTACCATTCACATCATTGTGTGACCCTTCAATTATTATAAACAAAAAAAATATTGTGTATCAACTCAACACATGAAAACAATATTCAAATATTTGAATCCCCCTTATATTTTCTCAAAACTCTTGTTTACCTATTATTTTTATCCATAAATCCTTCAAAATCTAGGAAAATGATGAAAATGAAAATAACTGATGATACCTCTTCTAGAAAAATCAAATATCAAATGATCTCCTAGAATTTCTTAGGTATATGAGGCATTGATTTTAGATGTTTAGAAAAGACCAATATGATGATGAATAAATTCATAAATCATCGTAGTTGGGAATATTTTTTTGATGATTATTGTACCATGTATATATTTAAGAAGGAAGTTGTAATGCCCTGACCCCAGTTACCTAGAGTCAGTGCATTATTACATAACATTGGCATGATCACAAGGGATCAAATCCCAAAATACCGATCAGTTTAGTAGCCTTGTAAGTACTAGATACATTCATAAGATTTTCATTACATCATGAAATAAAAACTTCAACAACATTTTGTCCCCTTTTTAACACACTTATATCCTTATCCTATCCCTTCAGGTCAACCATAAAATACTTCTTCACATCTTATGAAAAATAAAACATAGAAAGGGGTGAGATCAGATGCTTAGTAAGGATAACAATATAGTAGAAACTTTCATAAATAAGCATAAACATTTAAGGTAATGTATAAGACTAAAACAGAAGCCTTTTAAACTTAAATTTTAGCATAACATGGAATAGATAAATTCAAATAATTCCATTTACATATTCACGTGGAAATTCTACTAGTTGAATAATCACATGCAATATCAATATCCACTTTCATAATGATGGAATGCATAATGCCAGACTTCATAACCACATAGTCAAGGCCTCTTGCCAAGACTACAAATAATATTTTGTCAGTGACTTGTTCCAAAACACTAGTCTGTCTCATTATACCTACCGATGCACCAAGGAGCGATAGTGGGCTCCACCCGTCACTTGCTAAGTCCAATTCATTCCCCATATGAAAAGGTTTAAACATAACATAAACATTCATATTAAAACTGGAATATGAAATTTCAATACTTTCTCCATAAACCATGAATGGTGTAAAAATAACACATCTACAGTCAAACATATCACAAAACCTTCAATAAAATATGGAAGTTTTGTATCATAATAAATCAACTTCATACAATATTAAAATTCATCAAAGGATGCTTACATAGATGAAATCAAAACTCTTTTTAGAGAAATATCTCTTTCTATTTTGAAATAATTTAAAAGATATATAATTATAAAATAAAACATTTATTTTGATAATATTATTATAAGAATTTATGGGAAGCTTTGATTATGTTATAATGGCGGAAAATAGCCGCACCCGCCATATAAGTTAAGAAAAAGACATTCTTACCTTAATTTTGTCGAAAAGGTCACAAAATGCCTTGTTTGGAAAATGACGGAAAGATTCCTTTCAAAACATATATGCTTAAATAAGGGTATAAATGACTATAACCCATAGTCTAGTAAATAATAAGAATGTTTTGAATTACATTTTTAAGAAAACAAGGATGTGGATGATAAAGAGGTCCCAGTAGATACTTACGTATTAACAACCTCGGATAAGTAAAGAAATTGTAGAATTAACCCTTACCTTATATTATTCCTTAGTCAATGGTATGTTAACCTCCTGCATATAGTTAAAAAATTGTTACTAAATTATACAAGAATCATATACATAAATATGATATCATATATGATCTTATAATATTGCTTTGTTAAGAATATTTTAGTAGTATCATCGTTTCAGGTGTTAACTGATTCATTTTACTTTATATTCTTGGTTACATAAGCTCTATTTGTTATGGGTAGGATTTAATCGATTCACATACAGAATGATATTACATTCATAAACATTATTTTTAATCATAAAAATTATTCATGAATGATTACGATCGGGAATGAATCTCATCGCATTCATGGAGACAGTAATCTGTATGTATGCACGAGCTACAATATCATTATATTGATGGTGAAATACTATGTAATTGGATGGTATATCATATATACAGAATCATTAACATGTTATATTTATTATTTACCTCAGTTATACTCATTATTATACCCATCCCAATAATGAAGTGTTTGAATAACAAACTACACCACGACGTGGAGACAGTAAGTCGTACGTAGGCACGTATGGTGACTTTGTCATTTATAGGATGGATAGAATAAATAATATGGTTTTAACATATTTATAATAACATAAAAGTATGTAGAAGGTATGGGATTTATTATTTTGTTATGGAAACAACAAATAATGAGGAAGTGGAAGAGGAAAAGAATGTGAAAGAGGGTGGTGAAATTATTACCTCTTCTTCGGGTGTTTCCTTTTGAGTTGATCAAAAGGGATACTTAGTTTGTCTTTTTGATCAAAGTAAGGCATCTAGGTAGAATGGATGATATTTTAGATGATATTTGGGTAGGGTTTGGCTGAGAAAAATTTCTTTGGAGTTGTGAATTTAAGAGAAAGGGAATTACCCTTTTATAAGAGAGGTGAGGGTCACTTTAGGAAAAGCTTGAAATATTATTTTATAATAAAACCATTTTCGGTTTCTAATGGCTCCAAAATGATTTATTTAGAGTCTAAGGTTGGTATTGATCAAAAAAATTCAACCAATAGTTTTAGATAGGTCTATGTCACCATATTAACCTTATCATTTAGATTTAACTCTTAGTTAAATAGTTTGACATTTACCATGTCTCTTTGTATTTTATATTATATGGTTAATTAACATACTCTAACTAGTCAAGGGAACCCCAAGTGGTTCATTATTAATATATATAACCATATCTAAGACCTTTTTCTGAAACATAGAATTTTAGGAATATTATATCAATTAATAATATAGTATTTTTTTTAAACTCAGTTATGTCAATTTTGACACTATTTAGTATTTTGTTTTTTGAAATCATAAAATCATTATTACTTCAAAAAAAAATTATTTAATAAACCCTAAAATGTCATATTAACCTATAAAATTAGTTTAATTCATCACAAGTCTCAATTTACATTTATTTGGATATTTATAATATCAATTATTTTAATATTTCAATAATAAGGTAATTACTACATTGTCATTGTGTTATAAATAAATTAAATTATTTAATGTCTAAAAATTATAAATAAAATAACATTATGTTGGAAATATTTTTATCTTTATAATTAACATTTATAGTCGAATTTATATTTTGTGTAACCCTATATTAAAAATGGTTTAGTTATTAAACTTTGTATTTAACACTTTTAACTCTTCTTTATATAAAATAATAATAAATGTCTTAATCTAATACAAGTGGACCAAAAGGATCATATTTTATTCCTACGGTTGTTTTTTCTCGAATTAAACTTATCAAATAGAATTAGGACATGTGTTAGGTTAATTATAATATCATTTTTACCCTTAATTTCCCTATTTACTTTTAACTGTGGTAGTAAAAGTCAAAAGTTATTATCCACCAAAAATTATTTTCATCTTATTAAACCAAATTTTAATTAATGATGTCAATTGTGTCTCTTGGATTTTTTAAATTCAACTCACAGAAGCGGTAAAATTAAGTTTTATGCAAATTTGTAAATGCTCCAAGAAGGTGGGTAAAAGAGGGTAAAAAGTTCGATAAAATTTTATATATAAAAACTTATTATAAAATGACTCCAACAAATTATATTGAACATATATAGGTATTATGTATCTATTTTTACCTAAAAATTTAAAATAAAATAACTAATTACTTAAATAAAAAGTTGGTTTTAAATAATAACGCAGTGTTTTTCACTATTCATCAAAATTTCAAAGTTCCCATAAAAATACCAAAAATTTTCCCTAAGATAATTTTGATAGTCTGAATCCAAAAATAAAGTCCATTTTAAAAATTAAAATTTATAAAATTTAAAAAATTGAATATTAGTATTCATAACGGCTGGTTTCATTGGTCATGGTGTGTTAAAACTCTAAGTTGTGTACAACGCAAGATACTACATTATTCAAAGGGAAACGTACCGTGTAAGCATGGGGTGTTACTGAAGTTCATGTGTTTTACGAGTTATAAGCCTTTTATTTCAATGATAATGAATACCAGTTTACTGCAACTGTTAAAAAAAGAAATTTGTCAATAACCTAAGCAATGTTAGCAGAATCCTTAAAAGCTCCTCATGAAGGTTATCCGTTCATCACCACCTCTTTATCTACCATTTATAGAGTTATACCTTCAGAAATCATGAAGTCATTGTTTGGAACAATTTTTTTTATAAGATCTGTGTTTAAAGTATGAAGCTTAGAATAAAAGTTCTCACTAAATTCATCCAGTTAGGAATCACTCTATGAAATAGTGAGTTTGAAAATATTATTTTTCAAGATATCAACCTATAATATTTCTTTCTATTATAAAATCATGTGAATCTGGAACAATATATTATAAGATACATGTGTTAGTTTTAAAAAAAGTCGCTAAACTTTTATCTTTTTGAATGAATCTGAACACTTATTGTTCATAGTACTAGAGTTTATTTGGATGATAATAGTGAAACTCAATGTCACGGGTTGAAAAACTTTAATGTGAGTGTATTAATGAAAATTTGATTTAATTGGTACTTTTAATTAATATATTTTATTCCCTTTTTCTCGATTATTAGAGCAGAAGATGCATTGACTCATGGGGAGTCATCTCATTTTCATGAGACATCGGTGATAGTATAAGAATCATATTATAGCACTAAGATTAGAGAAGTTCAAGATGACGAAAAAACTCTAGAACTAGGATGAATACAAGTTTGGATTTTCATTCCATTAGACCAACATACTAGCTATCAGTAGGGCACCTCGCATATTCCTGCCCCTATACCTATCCATGTTCAGAAAAATAGGATAGCCTCATATATCACTCAGATATTTATAGTTATTTACCAGATGAAAATTTCCATAAGACTGAGATTGTCACCTCTCTTAATTGATACTCATTCTCAATATTTTAAAATAATTTTTGAAAGAAAAATCATTAGAGTAGAATCTCAAGAATCCCATAATGAGGATGAAGTGATTGATATTTTTAGAAATAAATTTCATTATGAAGAAATTATTGCATTTAAAAAATAAGGTAACTATCCAATCATTGGGGAAGCAAGAAATGAAGAAGTATCATAAGTTGATAAAACATATTTCTGAAAATCCACAACAAAGCTAATTAAATTTATTGTCTGATGTTGAATCTCTAAAAGCTTAATTTTTTGAATCTAATAAAGAAGTAAAAGTTATTCATGATCATATGGTGTCGAAATATGATATTCAGAAAGTGAAATTTTTGGTTAAATATTTAATATAAAAGTTTTTAGAATAGACCTCTATCGGAATAATGCATGTTTTTTATGTTCATTTTAAAATACTAGAAGTATCCCAAGATCTCGATACAATGTATTCAGTTGTAGAGTCACAGAAATAAAAACTCATATCATGGGAAATGTTTAAATACAACTAGGGAACTATTGTTGATGAACATAGAAGGATACCCAGTACTCTAATGGATTATTTGGGTTAGTTTAAAAATCAATGAAGGTTTTTGTTTCAATGTTGTCATAGCAACTACCTGAAGCATAAGTAAATTATTCTCAAGTGAATAAAGATGTAAGTTTCATCATTACAGGAATACAAAAAATGGACAACTCATTAGAAAACAATTTTGAAGTTTTATAGAATAAATTGTAAGACTTGTATCAAGTAGTAGTCAAAATGTTTAAGCCAAACTTTTCTAAAGATGATGAGGTAGAGTCTAATGAATTTTCAGAATCTTCATATAGGCATGTTCCATCAAAAAAAAATAGTTTTTGTAGTTTGTATGAATTAGAATTAGTTCAATGTATTGAAGGGTTTGATATCAAATTTTTTAAATAATGAAGACTTACAGAACATTATTGGAAACATTTTTCAATGTGTTTGGAATAGTTTTACAATTCTTCTCAACTATTTCCAGAATGATATGGCTAAATGGATTAATTCCTATGCTAATCTGCTTATTCAAATTTGAAGAATATGGATTCATCTACTGTAGATTGTTAACCATCGCTTATTCACCTCTCATCACCTTAAATAAATTTTCAATCCATGTTCAGTTCATTAAAGGTGATATCTAAGGTATTTAAAAGAAGAATCTACATCCTTAACTAAATCTCCCACTAAATTAACCTTTACCTATGTAGGTAACTTTAATTTGGAAATGTAAAATAAATCTTCTCTCAATATTGAGTCTACACTGGTATGGTATTCTCATGATGATTGATCTAGTAATGAAGCATACCTTCTTCCACTGGGTGATGTTTTTGGGCTAACATCAAATGCTCCTCTTCCTTCATCATAATTACATTATGATCAAAACTTATCCTTCATGAATCCCTCTCCAAGAAGACATTTTCTGATAAGATATTGATAAACTACCTTTCAATTTCTTTGAATGCTTTACCATTGGTTGGAATTCTTTAAACAATTTAATTATTCCACTATTTATGGAATTTAAACATTTGAATTTGTTTAATTTGACATCTATTTTGAATTATAGTAATGGTTTATATACTTAAAATTTTATACTCCCTTATAATGATCATAATTCTCTACTTAGGAATATTATTTTATAATTTCTTCAATATATTTCTCTATCATTTCTTTATGATTTAATGTTTTAATATTTCATCATGACTTTTAATTAATGAAAATTCATGTTTACCAGTAAGAGCATTAACTTATTACTACTATTTTTATGAAATGTGAATTCTATTCCTTATTATACTTATTTCTTGTATTTCTAAAATAGGGAGAATAAAATAAAAATACAAAAAACTAATTTTTTCATATTTAAAAAATTGATGAAGGAAAAGAAAATTTTAGCAAAAGGAAAGCAAAAGGAGAAGGAGAAAAGATAACTTCCTCAATTTCATATATTTTAAAAGTTTAGAGTAGTATGTTTTTGTTCTTTACGTATTATGGGTTTTGTGATCATCAAAAATGGGGATATTGTTGGAAAGTATGTTGTTCCAAAATATCTTCATGTTATGTGTTTTTATGAGTCAAAAAATCCCTAATTTTATTCTAATAAGTTTATGTCAAGTGTTTCAAAATATTTTTATGTCAATTTGCGTGCCCCAGTATTTATCTTATGATATAAAATCATTTTATGTTATAATAATTGAAGAATATATTTAGTTACTCAGAATCAAAATGTTCCATGTAAGAAATTATCTTTTGAAGTTTGACCAAGCTTATCAAGATAGATGATCTAGTCATAATGAGATAATAAAATGATTTTATCTTTTGAAAACAATATTCATATTCATAATAAGTTGAATAAACTAAATGTTACATCACAAAATCATGTTATCCTGCATGGGATAATTATCTAATTTTTTGGTGAAGTCAGTTTTTATTATGAGGAAGAGATTCATTATTTTAAGAAAGGTGTCTTATAATGAATAGTAGTTTCAGCTGATATCTTATGAAGATATTTTATTGTAAAAAATCATGATTACTTTTCTAATATCTCGATAAATCACTTCATCCATTTAAATCACATCAAAATAATATTATCTATAAAAGGAAATATTGTTCTTCCCAAGACATTCCATGAATAAAAAAATCTGAAGATCAAGAAGATCTCTTTCATCATTGTAGCAAAAGGAATTCCCACATTTGGAAACTTTGGTTGCCTATATTTAATAGCTTATCTCATCAAGTTAAATGTACAAGATCAGTCGACCAATTGAGTTATCTGGCACTCATGTTTAAACAACTTATAAAAGGATCAGTCACCCACCCCTATAAAATATAGGATAGAGATCAATTATTATAGTTTATCACTTGTTGAAAATCTCAAAAGAAAAACACTAGAGACTTGTACATAGTTAAAAAAAAATTGTTTTTGTGCTTATCAACTCTATCTGTGTGTTGAAGATCATCCCATGCAACACCTTGAATTATTTTATTCTCCTAAGATGAATCTTCATATACTTTTACTTGTTTCTTGCAATTGTTTATTGAAAAAAGTTCCCTCATTGTTTTTATTTATTTTATCAAGTTTTTACTAAGTGTAAGAGTGTGGTTAAGACTATGGATAGGTCATGTAAATGGAGATCCTATTTGAAATCTCTTCGACCTTTATATTAAGTGAAAGTTGATTATATTCTACTGGGAGACCTCGATAAAAGTCTTGTTACAGTGAAAATCATCAAAATCATAGAGAATAGTGTTGGTGGAATGGACTAGGGGATTTTTATTCCCCAGATGACTATAAATCTCCATGTTCAATGTTCTTTCTGCATGTTTTCATATTTCTTTTGTATATACATTATTACGTAAAGAATTAAACTCACATACTTTGAAGAGGGTTCTCTAATATTCATGAAAATTTTAAGAACTCAATTCAACCCCCTCTAGATTTATTCAGTCATTCATTATCTCGAAAATAGTTTTCCACTTATTAATTAGGTAAAATATTGGAATTTCATATGATAGTTTTTATATGAATTTTAATTTCGATTATGTAATGTATTTCAAATTCACTATTTTCATATGATGAATGCATTAGACTTAGTAAGTGATTCATGGGGACTGGTATTAGATATACCTTTGATGAATCTTTTGGTCTAAGAAGACAAACTAGCCTAGTTATTTGGTGTATTTCTACCCAAATATTAACAATGCCTTTGAACAAGGCCTTTAAGGTAAGATAATGATGTCTAATAGTATGCATTTTTTCATTATAAAAATAGATATTATTATCCATGAAATTATTTATATTTTTATCGATGGAGATATTTCATCATGAAGTTTTTATGGGTTTTATGGAAATATTTTGATTTCATAAGATAAGAAAATGATATTATGATTTAAAATAATGTTTATGGTCTCTTAAGGGTGAAAGGTTTGTTTTAAGTGAAAATTTATCATGTTTGTTAAAGAAACCATCATGAATTATGATTTTTACTTTACTATTTCTTATGAAATATTTTATGAAAAACATTGGGATAATGTTTTTTTCAAAATTATGTGGTTACTTTTTATATCAATATTTATTATATGAAAAGGAAAACTTTAATTTTAGTTTTCATGAGTTTATATGGATTAACACGTTTCCTTTTCTTTGGTATTCCTTACTAGGCTTTTTTTACTCATCCAAAGTTGTTAAATGTTTTTTATGGGGATTAAGGATGTTTAGGGATTATAAAAATGGAAACAGTTATATATATTGAATAATGAAAAGGTATAATGAATAAAAGAACATTGTAAATATATGAACACGTTTTTTTTTTGGAAAAATGTACACTATATTGATGTTTATACTTTGTATGTTTTGGTTTTCCTAATTTTTTAAAACACTTAACCTAAAATGTCTCAATGATATATTTTACTCATTTTATTTTGAATTTGTATCTATAGAAGTTAAAATGTGGTTCAATTCATTCTCTATCCAATGAAACATGTAAAAATGTATTATTTTTTCACTAGATCAAAATTTATGGGTTTGGGGAATTACATATGGTATCAAAAGAAAGTTTTGGAAAACTTTAGAGGTTAGGATGTTGTCTGGTGGGAAAACATAAGAGGTTAATATGATGGTTTTGAATAATATGTTAGAAGTCTTATCTAACCTTAAGGGTTAGTACGTTATGGGGAATTGACATAATTTTTTACTAAATTAAAATATTTGACTAGAATATTTAATGTTTAAGGAGATCTTATTTTTTTTCTTTTTTATAAGTTCTTTAATTATGAATTTATAATATGTACTCAAAATAGCCATTTTTAATATTAGTAAATAGATTGAAGTAGCATGAACTAAGTTTAAAATGGATGTGAAGTACAATATGGAATCTATCTGAATAATAAACTAAATGGGATTAAAGCTAGAATGAAAAGTATTGTAGTTATGCTTGATTAGATATATCAAGTTATAATAAACAACCTAAACCTAGGTGAGTTTCCTCACATGCCAAATCAGATAAAAATTGTTTTTTATGGAATTTCAGGTTATAATGATCAAGAAGCTAAAAATATTAAATTTTTTATGTTTCAAAAATGTGGTATGAAGAACCTAGGAAAATTTCTCAAAGTATCATGAAGAAGTTTTATATGTATTAAATAATGGTATAGATAAATAAATTATTGAGGAAAAATATAGACTTTGGTTAACTCAATGGAGTTTAATAATGTTCCCTTAAAAATGTCTATTTAATGTTTTAAATATGGGTAGTATGAGCCTTATAAAAATTTATTCCTTTTAGGAAATATCATCAAAGGGTTTAGTAAGACCGTGTAAATAAAGGTTTATAAAGAAAATTTATTATTAGAGTAAAGATGAAGAAATTGTGCATAACATATATATGGTGTGAATTATTTTAACAATTTTTCATATGATTAAAGTAAGAAACCTGATTAGATTGAAGTTGATGAATCATAGGAAATGATTCAATATTGTTTATTGTAGGAAATAAGAATTAAAAAATAAGATAGAAAAACTCACTTAAAAGTTTATAAATAAATTTGAATTATTTAATTTTCTATATATAGTATTTCTTGAGTTATGATATAGTTTTATTTTATTAAAAGGATAATAAATTAAAATACGTTCATAATTTTAAATTCCTAGATATCCCTATAAGGTTTTATTTGATGCAGTTCAAGATGATTAAGGATACATTGGGAGACATTTACTATGTATTACAGCGTGATTAAGGTATATATAACCATTAGGTTCATCAAGGGATTTACTATGATGTTTATTTGGAAATATTTTTATTATTTTTGGGATATAAATATAACCTTTTAGGTTAATTTGAAAATTTATAATGAGGTAATTATGGATAATTGGGATAAAATGATATCATATTTTGGAAAAAAATGTTTTATCATATAAATAACCATGGATTAAAAAGTTATTTGATGACTAAGTGATTAAATTAATTTTTGATGAAGTTTTCTGTATTGGAAAAATTATATGATTAAGGTAAACTGAATAGTATTGGTCAGGATGGTATTTTATCCAAGGAATAAATCTTTAGGTAAATTTTGAAATCATATATATTCTTGTTCTGGTTTTATGGTGATTTCGATTATTTAAGGAAAATATTATTATACTTTGGATAATACATGATTAGGATATATAAATTTTTTATATGTGACTTTATTAGTGACATATGTTATTTGGAAATAACATTTAAGTTGATATTGGAACAATATGAGATTAAATATTTCATATTTTTGGCTCTTGAATTTAGTATTTCATGAATTTAAGAGTTTTAAAGTCAGTTGTTTATGGAATGATTTAAGTGGAACTTTGGGTGTTATTGTTTTGTCTTTATAAATTAATTTTTTATTAATTAATATGAAGGTTTATTAATATTGGACATTATATTCACTCTTGATAACCATTTTGGATGTGGTTAATGGATATATACATGTGAAAGGAATTATCATCATTTTGTGGATATTTTGATCCGTAAAAAATTAATTTTATTTATTTTATCATGAAAAATCATTATGGTTATTATCAGATTTTATGAATAACAGGTGAGAAAATGCTAAAAATACAACTAAAGGATGAAATTTCACTTATGGAATGGAAATAAATCATATAAGTATGTTTTACCATTCACTATGTTGACTATAAAATAGTTCATCATCTCAAATGAGTGGGAGATAAATCTATTGAGTATTATGTAGAAAATAGCAGTCAACTATCAAGGTATGTTTTTGTAAAATTATTATCAAATATAATTCCCATAATGGTATCTAAATGGATTTGGACATGTTTAAAAAATATTAAGTTTTCTATTAGTAATGTATAAATTTCTTTTAATGATAAAATATACATCTAATATTATACCTTTGTCAATATAAATTTATTTTGTTAAGAAAAAAATTAAAATTGTGATGATATAATTATTATAAGTGGGGTAAAATTTTACACCCCAATATTTCAATATGTAATTATATTTTAAATGAATACTGTGATAGATATATTGTACCATATTAAACACTAATCTTAAACAAACCATAATATACTATAGAAATATATTATTTAGATATGGCCTCTATAACCTTGCCATTGGACTATATGGTATGAAAAGAAGTAAACTCATTATGAAAAAAAAATTTGAAAAGTATTCTGAATAAGAATTTTTTTTATTAGTATCTAGGAAATACGTACTCAATTTTTAAGGATAATAATTAAATCATATAAATTTAAGAATTGTTAAAAGTAGATTTTATTTATATTTTTTATTTTCACTTAAAATAAAAAATTCCTACATTTTAGATATTTTATTTGATAAAAAGGAATTAAAATTTTGTTTCATCATATTAAAATTTTCTTAGGGTTATTTGTTTGGGATTTTTTAGAAATAGTTGATTTTTTATGAATAGGGAAAAATATCGATTTTACAAATAATGTCAATTTTATTACATTATAATGGTATAATATACATGAATGTTTATGAATACATTTTACAGATAATTTATATATTTAATTATAAATATAATTCATTTAAAAAATAATTTTGAACTTACAAATCAATGTTTGACATTTCAAAAATCTAAGTAATGTTTTTATTTAAACAAAAAATGATTTTTGGTTCTTAAATTTTAGTCAAGTTTTTACATAGAACCATTAGTTTTTTAATTTTTTTAAATCAAACAAGACCTATTTTATTTAACATAATAAAATCAATTCAAAACAAAAGTATACTAGATTTTGTATAAAATTATTTTTATACTTAAAATGAAATTTTTTAAAAAAACATTTTTTCATCATGTTTAGAGAACTTGTATTAAAATTAATTTTTACCCCTTAAGTAAATTCAATATTACAAAATATATTACATATTATTTATAATAATATTAAAAAAATTTAAAATTTTTAATTTCATTATTTTTTACAATGAATAGTAACTATAGTAAAAGTTTATTATCACAGTAAAGGGTGAAATGGGTTATACAGTGGTAAAACTATACGATAAGGTCTCAAAATATGTCTAGAAATATAATTATTTTCATTAGATCAGTTCATTTTTACCATAATTATCCAATATTCTAAAATATTGAAACATGGTTCCATTATCCTTTACTAATGACCTTTATATTATTTTAAGTAAAGATTGAGTGAAAAATGTCACTATATTTCTTTTAATATCTCTAGTATTTTTTCCTAGGGATAAAATGAAGTTATGAGTTTTTATAAATGGTTGTTTCGAATTTGGAAAAATTAATTTTTTTATATCAATTTATTTTTAGTTTTTAGTGACGGTATAATTACCATGAATGTTTTTTCAATGTTTATGTAGTGCTTACGAAAGCAATAGAAAATTCAAGTAAATGATTTTAGAAACCTTAAAAGTACTATTTTTAATGAATTATAATGTTAAAAGAATATCATGGATAATTATAAAGTATTTGTGGTGGTGAAAGTATATATATTTTGATTCCATTATTATCTTTATGCCTTTAAGGTCAAATTATGTGAATAGTCCTAAAAATGAATTAGTGGATATTTTATTTTAAAAAAAATATTATTAATTGATTTAAAAGCACAAAAAAATGATTAAATATAATTTGATGGTTTAATTTAAACCTTTTCCTTATTTAATTAAAAAATATGACAATTTTTATTCACTTGATTTGAGTAAGAAATATATTATTTAATAAATTTTCGAGTATTTACAAGTTTTCCACCCAACTCACTTATAAAAGTGAACCTCTTACTCTCACTTATCCACACTTGTTGAGACATTTATATCAAAAAATAGTTATATAACATATATTCTAACCATAATTATACACATCATAAGGGTTTTTTATTTCCAAAATACCGCTTTGATAAGGATTAAGGTGTAAAACAAGATACGTTTTTGATGGAACGAGTATTTGTTCTTATACAGCCTTTTCAAGTTATTTTCTTATTCAGCTTTATAAAAAAATTATAAACATATTAAAATAATTTAACTATTATACTTACTATACTATGTTTTTTTATGTTAATTTTTAAATTATTTTCAATCTCATTTCCATCCAATAGAAAATGAAAATATCGCTTTTGCATACATGCAGACTACCATCTCCAAGTAGTGAGGTATTTTATTTTCCTAGCTTCCTTACATGGATGGTTATAAGGATTGAATTAATGAATATGTATAGTATTTATGAAATAATTAATATTATATAATTATAATATATCATCTAATATATAACCCTCCAATTTTTTGTAAAATGATCATGTCGCTCGTGCATACGTGTGGACTACCACTTTCACGAAGTGATGTGATTTTTTTTCATTTCATATTTACAAGGATGGTCACAAGGATAGATTTAATGAATATATTTGATCATTAAGATATATTTTAATATCTATTAATAGTATATTATTTTTTACCATTCTTTCTTTCTATCTAATCAAAAAAAGGAAACATCACCCTTGCTTACGTATGGACTACTGTATCCATGAAGTGATAAAATTAAAGTTTCATATCCACCTTAAATGGATGGTTTAAATGGTATATTGAATGTATAAATATTATATTTATAAAAAATTTATGATTTTTGAGATGATATAACCATGAACCATGTGATGAACCCGACCTGAATAACCTCTCAAACTGATACTAGATCAGAACCTCAATATACATGAATGGCTTCCTGATCCCCATGCGCTGATGACTAACACCTGAGAATGAATAAAAACAAGAGGGAATAACTTCCCCCAACTTGAAACAAAAAAAATCATATATATATATATATATATATATACATTATGGGGACAAAAATATGAATAAGAAACACATAAGATTAATGTCATAGAAAAAAGGAAACAACAGAAGTGATTCAACTCAAAAGAGACTAAATATTCTCTGAGATACAAGTCTGAAAACATATGATAACTAGATTTAAAATGGATAATCTCAGTGATAGTGTGGGAAAAATCTCAAGATATCACAAACAACTACCAAGACACAGCTGACAGAAACCTCACAGCCTCTCTGCCACACCTTTCATTTATCTGCATTAAAAGATATAACATTTTCAATGAACTGATGAAGGGGCGTATGGGGTGTAAGGTAAAAAAAGATAAGTTAGATCCCACCTAGGTGTTCTATATCAATTATCTATAAATGATCCCAAAAATATCAAATTTAAATAAAAAATTCATGATAATCAGTTAAATACTTTTTATATCAAAACCATAGTAAAACATTTCCCCCTTTTCCACATTTCTAAATAATCCTAGAAAAACAGTTTCAAATAATTTCACATATATAAAAGTAGTTGAAGAAAATAATGTATCACATATCATTTTAAATCCAAATCATTCCAAAACAAATAATAGGTAAAATAATTCAAAATATCACGACATTCTAGTATATCTTGGACACTCATATCTAAACTTATACAATCATGTACATCATGTATCTAGATATATGTATCGAATCTAGAGAGCAGATTAACACTCTAGTAAGTGAACCTATAAATAAGTCAAAAATGTCCCTAGAACAATGGGCCTTGGGATTATATGAACACACAATGAGTGAACCCCTTGATAGTATCAATGTATGACACCTATTACTACACATTCAACCTAGGTACCCAAGGATTCCCATCTGATATATTTTTCAAACCATTTAATTAAAAACATTATTTGAAAACCATTTCACAATTAATTGAAAATAACTTTTCCATTTACAAAAATAAAAGGAAAATAATATTTTATCTGAATCCTATTTCCACACACACACAATCTAATTTTTTCCAATTCATTTATAAAAAAATTTGTAAACCTAAGAAATATAGTTAATACAACATAGCCTAGAAATTGAACCACCTACCTTAAACCCAGGTCACACATGCCTACAATAGGATACACCAACATAGAAGAATGAAAAGTATACAATGGAGTCCCTAGAATCAATCCTTACATCTCAGAGTCAATTTAATAAGAAAAATGGTTAGTGGAGAAGATAACACAAAAAAAACTCAAGAAACTCACAATCCACACCATAACCAACACAAATATAACAATCTGAAGGAATATCACACAATGGATCTTGAAAGGACCTAGAAAATAAACACCATAATACTAACAAATCTGAAAACCTAGTGTAATGATGGTGTTACGACCAATGACAAGGAATAAGTTGAAAGATCACTTAGAGAGACACAGTAAAACCACAATGAAAATAAATCATGGAAAAAATAATGTAGAAGGATAAAAGATCCCAAAAATCTATTAGTAGATCTCCTAGGGATTGAGAGAGAATGTTGTGGTCGAATGAAATTAAAATCAGATAATAGGCGTATAAAAACCTATAGGCCATGAACATTACACGATGTGAATCCTGGGTTCAAGACATGAAATCCTAGAAATATATATACTTCAAAAAAGGTGTATTCTAGGATAAAAAAAATGATTATAACTTTAATGACATGAAATAGTATCATGTTGTACAAACATTTCACACTCTATACCACTTCATGGAACCATCCTGGTAACATATTCACATCATGTAACCCATTCATTATATAAAATTTTCCAGAAAAATAGATTCTACAGAAACACTAATAAAAATTTCCACAGTCAACACCAACCACAAAAGAAATCCTCTTAATACTTTTTCACATTTACACTCATACTCCCTTAATTCAAAAAACATAAATCCCTAAACTATATGTTATTTTCCCCAACAAAGACTCCCCATCTTCAGAAGACCCGAAACCCACCCAAATAAAGAGGTAAATAAAAATAGAGTTGATAAATACCTAAAAGATGATAAATAATGTAAAAAACTCCCCACCATAAGACTTTCTGTAAAACCCTGATATTTTATGAAGAATATTCTTTTAATTTAGTTGATTTATTGTGTTAAACTCTACACCAAAATTAGCTTGTGATATACGTGACACCATATTAGCTTTCAGTATACGCAACACTATTCTTGGCTTGTGTTACACACAATTTCAAGTTCGTTTTGTATAAATTATTCTACGCAACATTAAGTATATATTTTTTTTAATGTATAAATGAAATAAGTTTTTAATTATGTTATACGCAACACCAAAGAGAGATTACACTACACTCAACCCTGGCCTGGCTTGCATTACACGCAATCGCGACCTTCCTCGATAGTGTGTGTTGTACGCAATACTGGGTTTCACTAAACAACGATACATGGTTATAATAATATCACGAACTAGCCATTATTAATGGTATTAACTACATTTTTAATTTTATAACATTATTATTCATCTTACTCATTTTCTAGAATACGGTACGAGAATAAAATAAATTTTTTATTTAAAATAAGTATTTTTCAAAAAATGCAGTTTTGCCGCCTTTTGATGGCGCACCCACATTAAATATAGTTTTTGACATGTTTATAAGTCAAATTTTACAAAATAAAATTATTATTTTGAATCAGGATATAAAATTTTACCTTGGATAAATTTTTCATATTATTCTGATAACTTTCATATTTTAATGAATAGTAAAAACATGCTATATTTTAATTAAAAACAAATTTTTTTCATTGTAATAATTTATGTGGTTAAATTATAATATTTAATGGTTTTAAAAAATAAATAGAATATATTTTTACCATTTAATATAATGTATGTCATTATCATTGATTTTACATTGAATTCATAGGTAAAATCATTTCAATCTTTGGCAAAGTTTTAACTTTTAAAACTCGTTTTCTTAACAGCGGGATTAATTTTAAATTAATTTCTGAAACTTCTGTGATTTGAATTTGGAAAAATGGATTCCATATTTGGAATCAGTGGGTCCAAATTATATTAATATACTACTTTTTATTTCTGGGCATTATGAATAGTAACTGCGGTAAATTTTATTTACCATCGTTAAAGGTAAATCGGGTATTTAAAAGTAAATATAATAATATAAAATTACCCTAACACTTGTCTTAATACAATTGGATGATTATATGCCTTCCTCAGTCATATTTGGGTCGAAATGGAATACATTAGAACCCACTTGGATGTGATTAATACCTTTAGTTTATTTTATTTAAAGGAAAGTGAAATATGTCTCACTCAAACATTAATAATTAATGTGTTTTTAATATAAGGTTATAAAGAATATAAATTCGGTTAGAAATACTCATTTGAAATATAAAATTTTTTTCTTTATCATGGTAATTTATTTGTAATTTTTAATAGTTATTTAATTACCTTATTAGCTTATTCATTAATGATGCAGAAATTATTTATTTAGTAAAAAAATAAATAATATTATTTTTATTGAAATAGTAATACATATTAAAGGGCCCAAAAACCTGATCAAAACTTATTGGTAATTTATATCTACAACATAATCATCCGATGACTGAATATATGACCTTTTGGAGTCTTATAAAAGTGATTATGACACTTATATTATTTTATTTTATATGATGTCAAAGTTGTCACCTTCATAAGTTAATAAATATAACATTTTAAAATTTGGGTTTTTTAGAAGATAAATCCTACTAAATGTATTATTATTAAATATATAAGATTTATTTTTATCCTAGTATTTTATTTTTTATTTTTATGCAACAAATAAGTATATTTAATAATTATAAAAAAAATGTTGTAGAAATCATTTTATTAAGAGAAATATCAAATAAATGGTTTTACAAATAGTAAAATAAATATTATATGAACTGTTTCATGTGATCCACTAATTTTATAGATTACTGTAACATGTTAGGAACCTATTAAATATTTTAGTTCGAATATATCCTCTCTGTGAATTTTATTTAAATTCAAATAAATGAATAGTGTCAAAATTGACACTATTGTTATTTTATAAAAATAACATATTATTAAATTGTTTAAAAATCAAAAAAATATTTAAAAATTATAAATTGAAATTTATATAGTCTAAAATTTCATAAATATCTAATTATGGATAATTCACAGCACATAAGTAATTATTTATAACAATTGAAAATTTAGAATCTTATTACCACAAATAAAATTTAATAGATTAAATAAGGATAAATCAAGTTTATAATGTTTAAAATAAATTCCCTACATGTCTAAATTTTATTGGTTGATGATATTACAACCCTATATCATCTAATATTCTAATATGAGTCATTTTTGGAGGTTTTTAAGTGGGGTTAGATTTATTATAAATTAATATTTTTAATATTTTTAAAGGTTCCCCTCTCCTCCCTTATAAAAAGGGAACCTCTTCCCACTTCTCTTCACACCCTTTTGAGCCTTGAAGCTCGGAAAAAACCTACACATTCTTCTTATCCACTTCCCTAGAAAAATTCTAAAGGATATGGTCTTCCCAAAAGACCAAATCTACTTCCTTAAGAGAAGGCTTAAAGGAGGTGCGTCGAAGAAGAGGTTATCTCTTCTTCCGATTCTCTCAAGTTTCTTTCTTCTTCTACTTCTTCTTATTTAGTTGTCTCATTATAAATTAATAACATCAGTATTAATTATATACTGATATGTTATTATAAATATGAAACAACCCTATTTCACCTTTTATCCATCCTACGGAAAACGAAATCACTGCGCGTGCATACGTACGGAATATCGTCTCCACGCCTTGGTGTAATCTGTTTTCGACCACCACCTTACATGGATGGGTATAATGGTGTAAATAAATAACTATATATGATTATTTTAAAGTGATATTGATTCTGAAATATTATACATAAGCTTCAATACAATTCCACGATCTTGGGAATGATATCATCGCTCGTGCGTACGTACGGACTACCGTCTCCACAACGCGATGAGATTCATTCTCCATGTTAACCATTCATGAATGATTATAAAGTATATATAATTAATAATAATGAGATATATGACATAATAATGATACTGGATTTATGTATATATATATGTATTTCATCTACTTAATTCCATTCAATTCAATAAGGAAACGAAAACAGCGTTCATGCGTACGTACGGCCTACCGTCTCCATGAACAATGTACTTCATTCCATTTATCAATCTATCATATATATGTATATGATGAATATTTATTATATAAAAATCATTTTTTACATTCTTAAATTATTTAAATTTGTATATAAGTAATAATATCATGAACAACAAGTCGAAACACGTATGATAAATGAAACGATTTTACCCAAAATGCTGTTGTAACATGGATTTACAAAAGAACGGGTAATATAAAGTCATAAGTGAACCATATAAGATATCATAACAATGAATATGATTCTGTAATAAGTCAATGACATTATTTAAATCATTATACAAGAGGTTCGGATACATATGAAGCATATCAGATGTAAGGTAAGGGATAACTATTCCAATCTCGTTCTTATCCAAGATTCTTTATTCATAAGTATTTACTGAGGTTGTTCTTATCATCCATGTCCATGTTTCCAAAAAATGGTTTCATGTATGTTTAAAGGAATTTTTAACAAATTTTTACTTTTACTACATGGTATGTAAGGAAACTTTCTTTTTTTACCATACGAGGTACTTTTTGACTTTTTTGACAAAAGTATGATGAGAATGTTATTTTTAACTTATACTGCATGAACATATTTTTACGGTTTCATAAAGGCTCATTTTCATGAAGCTTAATATACAATATTGAATGATTGTTTTCAACAAAACCCTTTTCTTTTAAAATTTCATGGCATTTTTTGAAAAGAAAATGATTTTGAAGAAGAAAGGATATTTTCCTCAAGATTTCATTTCAAGTGTTTTATCAAAAATATTTTCCATCTAAAATGACATTATTTAATATTTTTATGTTTCAAGTATAATGTATCCATTATTTACATGGTTTCACTTCTCTTATGATGAAATTTTATCCATTTTTTATATGGATTATGTTATGATGGGATGATGTTTATGAAACCCATTTTATTCCTTGGGTTATGATGAATGATTTATGTTTATGTTGTGGCACACGTAAGAATGATTTCATTATGAGATGGGTGGGACCTATATCTACCTCCAATGAATTGGGTAAAGATTTATATCTCATGAGATAGACATGGCTGGAATGTTAAGTTAATCCGGTTTAGTAATACAACACTGGAACGAGGAGTGAACTCGATTCAGAAAAGGGTCTTTGTCCACTAAGATGGTCTTGGCAGCAATGCCTTGTCTACTATGGAAATCATATCATGTGATTAATGGTTTCCACAATTACAAGTTTTATTCCCATGCTATTTTATAATAATTAATGTTCCTTTATGATCTTTTCCTTACGTACTACCATGTTTTATGTCATTGCTCAAGATCTTGATGTTTAAACATTATGTTCATGTTTTTAAGTTCAAATGTATATGGTTTGTTTTATTTTCTCCATGATTACCCTTACTGAGCATTTGATCTCACCCTTTTTATGTTTTCTTTTCCACCAGGATTAAAATAAAGGTATTAGTTAAGGAAACAAAAAAGGTAAGATCGTTAAGGGAGATGTTGAAGATCTTTTAACATGATTAGAAGGTTATTTTCCATGTTTCCAAATACACTAAACTATTACGATCCTTGAGTTTTGGTTTTTGTTATGTATTAATTATTTCACAAAAGTAATGTAATGTCCATTTATGTCAAGATTCGGGTCTCTACAGTTGGTATCAGGGGTGAAGGAGGTAGGAATGTATATGATCCTTGGGAACTCTCACATGTGAGCGTTGGACGAAGCATGGCTCTCCGCCCAAGGGCTTCTTGAGGAAATGGCTGCCACTGGGGATGGTGGTGTGTCCCACCCAGGGGGTGTAGCCGCCCAAGGATTGCCCTAATAGGTAGCAATTATAGTCCATTGGAAGTAATTTTATACTATACAGTTGGTATCAGAGGAAAGGTTTAGTTAACCTTTTGAAACTAGGATGCGAAATCGTTAGTGAAATCCCTAGAGATATTTCTAAGGTATGTCTAGGGATGTCCCTAATGTTAAGTATACATATAGGTTAGAGTCCTAGACTTATGTTGATGATCATGAATAACCTAGGTTGAAACTAAGGTGTCATGTATTAAAGAATTTTTGATAACTTAGACATCCCATAAGTGACTTTTTATGATTATGTGGTTTCTCATTATTTTAATTGTTTCTTACACTCTGGTTTCTAGTCTTAGTCAATGGAGGGAATGAGAAGGAATTCAATTAACAATGATTCCAATGGAAAATTGGTGACTATGATCAACGAAATTGTATAATTCCTAGAGATAAAGATATCGTGATTATGCTGAATCAGTCATCTTGATATATGATTAACAAGGTGAACTTTAGTTGTATTCCTAAGTCATCAAATAAGAGGAAGATGGAATTTTATGCATGTTCGCATGGTGAGAAGAATAGAAAAGGGAATATTTATATTTCTAAAGAAGGGAAAAAGAACCTTGATGAATAACTCAAATGGAGGGGAAGATGTTATCAATGTGGAGAAAAGGGTCATAGAGTGATAGACTGTTATGGAGTCCAATCTCGTATCTGCGGAGAACATGGGCATTACCCAACTCAATTACCTGACCTAAGAAGCTAATTCTAAATCAAGGAAGGACTTATTCCATGAAAATCAGTGAATAGGATGGATTGAAGTGTTTTTGTATTGGTATTCATGAATAATTTTGTTGAGGTACTTCTATGGTATATTGGAAAATCTATGTATTGGTCCATTGTGGTTTTCCATAAGATTATGGCATCGGTAACCATGAAAAGTCATTGAAATATTTTTTGAAAGCAGATGATATGCATAATAAAGAGAGAATGAAATGTTTGATAGTATTCATGAGCTCATGACTGATATAAGGACAATGTGATATCATGGTTTGAGTGTATAGAAATTTTGGGATTTTGGTATGAGGAAAGAGTTAACTTTTAGCAGCATTCATGTTTTCACAAAGGTTTAATGGGTATTCATTTTTTAAAAGAATACATGATTAAGGTATTCACACATTTGGAATGTGACCAACAATATATATTGTATGATGAATGATGGTATTCACATGCTCGTTAGATTACATTTCCAGTAATCGTTTTCTTTATACTATGAGATTGGATAGATGTATTTTGGATAAGCCTAAAGATTTGAAATAGATTATGTTGGACATTAGATAGTATTGTTTAAGGATAGAACTTTTTTTCGATAATATTTTTGAATGTTATAATATTTTTAGAAAAGGGACAACCCATAGGATGGGCGACAACCCATCGCGTCGGACAAGGTTGCGGGAATCGAACCCACAACCAAAGTGCGACATGCCTTCATCGCCTACCACTGGCCTACAGGAAGTCCCTGGTTTGTAGAAATTAGTTTTATTTTATTATGTGGTATGATAGATGAATTATAAGTCCAATTTTGGAACCATGTACGATTAACCTCACTATAGATGGAGTTATGTATATTTAATATCTTATACTCACCTTTTATTATGATAGAGACAGATGGAATAACCTATAATTCTATCTTGTGATCTTATAATACTTCAAGAATGTCAAATTCAACTTCATATCTTTAAATAAGAGATGAAGAGGAAATTGTTCATGGAATGACCAATGATGATTTTACACTGAAATCAAGTACGTATTTATCCTTATACAAAAAATCATCAACATTAGGGAAATGATCTTGAAAACCAAAAATGTTTTCCTAGTACTCTCATATCTGATAAATCTGATGGTACCTTAGATCATCACAAATTTATGGCTTTGTGATTGTTGGATTTTTCATAGTCATGTTCTCTACCACTCTCCCTCAGAACATTATGGTTAGATTTCTCTTCCATACCCATATTTTTCACCTATGTTCTCCTATGTGGAAACCCAGTGATTAGTTAATTTGGGTAACCATTACGTTTCATAATTTATTTTTTAAAGTTATGTTTTGGTATTCCTTTTCACGATGTTGGTTTCTATTAAAGAAACTTTCTAGTAGTAAACCATTTATAACCCCGAAGAATTTTGAGGGCGAAATTCATTTTAAGGGGGGTAGAATGTAACACCCTGAGATTTTATGAAGAATATTATTTTAATTTCGTTGATGTCTTGTGTTATACTCTACACCAAAATTAGCTTGTTCTATACGCGACATCGTATTAGCTTGTAGTATACGCAACACTATTCTTGGCATGTGTTACACAAAATTTCAAGTTCGTTTTGTAGAAATTATTCTACACAACATTAAGTATAGATTTTTTTTAATGTATATATTAAATAAGTTTTGAATTATGTTATACGCAACACCAAAGGGATATTTCACTATACGAAACCCTGGCCTGGCTTTCATTACACGCAATCGTGACCTTCCTCGATAGCGTGTGTTGTATGCAATACCAGGTTTCACTAAACAACGATATATGGTTATAATATTATCACAAACTAGCTGTTATGAATAGTATTAACTACATTTTTAATTTTATAACATTATTATTCATCTTACTCATTTTCTAGAATATGGTATGAGAATAAAATAAATATTTCAGGTAAAATAATTATTTTTCAAACAATGCAGTTTTGCACCTTTTGATGGAGCACCCACATTAAATATAGTTTTTGACATTTTTATAAGTTCAATTTTACAAAATACAATTATTATTTGGAATCAGGATATAAAATTTTACCTTGGAAAAAATTTTCATATTATTCTGATAACTTTCATATTTTAATGAATAGTAAAAACACGCTATATTTTAATTAATACAACTTTTTTCATAGTATTAATTTATGTGGTTAAATTGTAATATTTAATGGTTTTAAAGTAGAAATAGAATATATTTTTACCATTTAATAAAATTTATTTCATTAGCATTGATTTTTCATTTTATTCATAGGTAAAATCATTTCAATCTTTGGAAATGTTTTAACTTCTAAAACCTATATTCTTAACAGCTGGATTAATTTTAAATTAATTTCTGAAACTTCTGTGATTTTAATTTGGAAAAATGGATTCCATATTTGTAATCAGTGGGTCCATATTATATTAATAGACTACGTTTTATTTTTGGGCATTATGAATAGTAACTACGGTAAATTTTATTTACCATCGTTAAAGGTAAATCGGGTAATTACGGGTAAATATAATATTATAAAATTACCTTAACACTTGTTTTAATACAATTGGATGATTATATTTCGTCCTAAGTCATATTTGGGTAGAAATTAAATCCATTATAATCCACTTGGATGTGATTAAGAATTTTAGTTTATTTTATTTAAAGGAAAGTGAAATATGTCTCACTCAAACTTTAATAAATAAATTATTTTTAATATAAGGTTATAAAGAATATAAATTCGGTTATAAATACTCATTTGAAATCTAAAATGTTTTTCTTTATCATGGTAATTTATTTGTAATTTTTAAGAGTTATTTAATTACCGTATTAGCTTATACATTAATGATGCAGAAATTATTTATTTAGTAAAAAAATCAATAATATTGTTTTTATTGAAATAGTAATACATATTAAAGGGCCCAAAAACCTGATCAAAACTTATTGGTAATGTATATATACACCATAATCATCCAATAACCGAATATATGACCATTTGGAGTCTTATAAAAATGATTATGACACTTATATTATTTTATTTTATATGATGTCAAAGTTGTCACCTTCATAATTTAAAAAATATAACATTTTAAAATTTGGGTTTTTTAAAATATAAATCCGAAAAATGTATTCTTATGAAATATATAAGATTTATATTCATCCTAGTATTTTATTTTTAATTTTTATGCAACAGATAAGTATATTTAATAATTATACAAAAATATTGTAGTAATTATTTTATTAAGATAAATATCCAATAAATGGTTTTACAAATAGTAAAATAAACATGATATGAACTGTTTAATGTGCTCCACTAATTTTCTAGATTACTATGACATGTTAGTAACCTATTAAATATTTTATTTCTAATATATCCTCTGTGGGTATTTTATTTAAACTCAAATAAATGAATAGTTTCAAAATTGATACTATTGTTATTTTATAGAAATAACATATTATTAAATTGTTTAAAAATAACAAATAAAATTATAAATTATAAATTGAAATTTATATAGTCGAAAATGTCATAAATTATCTAATTATGGATAATTCATAGCACATAAGTAATTATTTATTACAATTTAAAATTTAGAATCTTATTACCACAAATAAAATTTAATAGATTAAATAAAGATAAATCAAGTTGATAATATTTAAAATAAATTCCCTACATGTCTAAATTTTATTATTTGATGAATTTACAACCCTATAGAATCTAATATTCTAATATTAGTCATTTTTTGAGGTTTTTAAGTAGGGATAGATTTATTATAAATTAATATTTTTAAGATTTCCAAAGGTGCCCCTCTCCTCCCTTATAAAAAGGGAACCCCTTTCCACTTCTCTTCACACCCTTTTGAGCCTTGAATCTCGGCCAACCCCTGAAAATTTCTCTTCTACACTTCCCTAGAAACATTTTGGAGGTTCTGGTCTTCTAAAAAGACAAACTCTACTTCCTTAAGAGAAGGCTTAAAGGAGGTGCGTTGAAGAAGATGTAATCGCTTCTTCCGATTATCTCAATTTTCTTTCTTCTTATACATCTTCTTATTTATTTGTCTCATTATAAAGTAATAACATCAGTATTACTTATATACTGATATGTTATTATAAATATGAAACAACCCTATTTCACCTTTTGTCCATCCTATGGAAAACGAAATCACCGCGCGTGCGTACGTACGGAATACCGTCTCCACGCCGTGGTGTAATCTGTTTTCGACCACCACCTTACATGGATGGGTATAATGGTGTAAATAAATAACTATATATGATTATTGTAAAGTGATATTGATTCTGAAATGTTATACATACACTTCAATACAATTCCACGATCATGGGAATGATATCATCGCTCGTGCGTATATACGGACTACCGTCTCCATGACGCGATGAAATTCATTCTCCATGTTAACCATTCAAGAATGATTATAAAGTATATATAATGATTAATAATGAGATATGGACATAATAATGATACTGGATTTATGAATATGTATATGTATGTCATCTACTTAATTCCATTCAATTCAATAAGGAAACGAAAACAGTGTCCATGCATACGTACGGCCTACCGTCTCCATGAACGGTGTATTTCATTCCATTTATCAATATATCAAATATATGTATATGCTTAATATTTATTATATATAAATCATGTTTTAAATTCTGAAATTATGTAAATCAGGATATAAGTGATAATATCAAGAACAACAAGTTGAAACACGTACAATAAATGAAACGATTTTACCCAAAATGCTGATTTAACATTGATTTACAAAAAAACGGGTAATATAAAGTCATAAGTGAACCATATATGATATTATAACAATGAATATGATTCTTTAATAATTAGATGACATTATTTAAATCATTATACAGGATTTTAGAATACATACGAATCATATCGGACGTAAGGTAATGGATAATTATTCCAATCTCGTTCTAATCTGAAATTGTTTATTCGTAATTATTTACTGGGGTTATTGTTATCATCCATGTCCATGTTTCCTAAAAATGGTTTCATGTATGTTTAAATCCATTTTTAATCATTTTTTACTTTTTCTACATGGTTTGTAAGGAATATTTCTTTTTTTACCATACGAGGTACTTTTTGATTTTTCCGACAAAAGTACAAGGAGAATGTTATTTTTAACTTATACGGCGTGAACGGATTTTTACGGTTTCATAACACCTCATTTTCATGAAGATTCCTAAAAAATATTTCATGATTATTTTCAAAAAAAACCTTTTCATTTAAAATTGCATGGAATTTTGTGAAAAGAAAATGATTTTGAAGAAGAAAGGATATTTTCCTCAAGATTTAATTTCAAGTGTTTTATCAAAAATATTTTCCATCTAAAATGACATTATTTAATATGTTTATGTTTCAAGTATAATGTCTCCATTATTTACATGGTTTCACTTATCTAATGTTATCCATTTCTTTTATATTTATTATGTTATGATGGGATGATGTTTATGAAACCCATTTTATTCCTTGCGTTTTGATGAATGATTTATGTTTATGTTGTGTCACATGTAAGAATGATTTCATTATGAGATGTGAAGTGCATTGTGTTGCATTTGTTGTCAATGTGGCATGAAGTTGTCTTGGAATGAATGGAAGTCAGGGAATGTCAAGATGTGAATGACAAAGGTTGTGATGGTGTTGGTGGTGAAGGAGAATGGCCATGGTACTAAGATGCATGTCACTTAGGAGATTCACTAAGTGGTATTGGAAATTGTGGTTGAAACATTCTCCATGGACATCAGACGATTGTTGAGCTGATCTTTAAGTTCCAAGAACTTGTATCAAGATTATACAAAGTCACAACAAAGTTAGAAGACCATGCATTGTATTGACAATGCATGAGGAGAGGAAGATGACCCATCCACAACCACTGAGTGGATGAAGTGGATTTAAAGAAGTCCATGTACTAACTCTTAGTGCATGTGAATTGCAAGTGATCCAATTGATCTCTAATTGGATCAATGAAGCACATTGAAGAAATCTTTGATTCAGGAGCATCGGTTGATGGAAGAACCTTCAAGAATTCCATTCTTAAATGATGATTATATGTTGAAGAAGGATGATGAATTCTAATGAAGAAGAAGAAATAAAGAAGAGGAAGAATGGATTAGAAGAAGAGTTGTGGCATTTGGCATTTGAACTTGGTCACTTTGTTTTTAACAAAGTACTTGTTCTATTACTTGAAAAAAATTAGCCATCTCAAGCCAGCCCGTGGACACCTTGAGGGTTCAACCCCAAGGTACATGTGGGCCTAAGGCGCCACGCCCAAGGGGGAACCTGTGGGGCGAGTCCAGGGCGGCAGGACGCACCCAAGACACCGCTAGGCGTCTGGGGCACGCCCGGAGGAGCGCGGCAGGGGCGCATGAGCGCACCCGAGTGTGCATAGTGGGCGCTAGGAGCGCGCCCGCAGAGAGAACCCGGTGCAGGGCGGCACCGGGAGGGGAGAAGTTCAACTGGCGAGTAGCGGGCAGCGCCAGGGTAATAAACCGCGGCAAAACCGCGAGGCGTTTCGATGTGGGACGCGGAAAAATTCCCGGGAGCGAATCCTGGCCGCTCGATCGATCGCGCGCCAGATCTCCGCCGCTCATCGTATCCCGCACGAGATCTCCAGATTGCGGCCGTCCAATGTATTTCAAATGCCGCATCCAACGGCCCAGGGTTCGTCCTCAACCTCCAGCCATGCCGAAGCCTCCCCGTGAGCCGCCGATGAACCAGAGGCTACCCGAGGCCGGTTTTCGAGTTCCCGGCCACCTCTGAAGGATCTAAGACGTCCATCCGACTCGTCTGGACCTACTGAACCGATCCATGCTTAAAAATACACATGCATGCAATGTTTGGGAGATTTCAAAAAAGGCCGAGGCAAAACGAAGTTGCCGAGGCTTCGGTGAGTTCGTGTTTTGCATGGGATAGAAGAGACGAAGACCGTGCATGCGTTCTAAGTCGCATGCACGTGGAGGAAAAAAAATAAATGGAACCCGCGTGAATAGAGAGAAGAAAACAAGATTTGAGGAAATCTTGAAATCCCGAAATCTTCGGGAGATTAAAAGATATCCCACGCGGATGTCTTGAGGATTCTCTGCCTATAAAAGGAGAGGTCGAGACCTCATTGTTGCTTGCTGAAAGCTTGTTGAAAATCCGAGTCCCGTGAGAGCTCTGCCTCGTGAAGTTGAAGCCCCTGCGCAATTATATTTGCGCGGATGAAATTCTCGGTGCCACCCGAGGCCCGAAGGAGTTCCTTTCATGCACCCCTTGCGTGAAAGAGGTGAAGGGAAGGAGTTCCCTGTGCGCCTTCCTTGCGCGACAGGAAGACCCGCGGCCGCATCCTTGCGCGCCCGTGGTTGTTACCCTCTCTGCTCGTTAATTTGCGCGACAGGAGGAAGGGCCCCGCGGTGCTCATGCACCTTGCGCGACTGTCCCTTGCACTGAGGACTTACACGGCTGTTGAGAGTGGACACACCCCCTTGCGCGACTAGTTTGAGTTCGGGTGTGTGCAAGTAAAGGTCGTATCCTTGGGTGTGTGTGAAACAAGAAGACCACCACAACTTGGGTGTGTGCAAGTAGAGGCCGAGACCATACCTTGGTTGTGCCAAATTGAAGAACATATTTTGTGTGTGTGCAAAACAAGAAGAGGAACAAGGCCGAAGCCTATGTGTGTGCACCAAGTGAAGACCACACATTTTGTGTGTGTGCCAAGTGAAGAAGGCCCTACGGCTTGTGAGTGCTAAACAAGAACAAAGAAGGCTAAGCCGTGTGTGTGCAAGAAGAGGAAAGAGGCCAAGCTTAAGTGTGTGCAAAACGAAGAATAAATTGTGTGTGCTAAACAAGTGAAGGCCGAACCTAGTGTGTGCACTAAGTGGAGTGAACACACTTAGAAGAAGAGGAGGATACTCACACTAAAGTATAACACACATTAAGTGTGTGTAAACAAAAAGAACAAAGTGTGTGAAGGAAGTGAGAAGGTGTGTGCTAAAAAGGATTACACCCTTTGAGGGTTTACTGCACCAAGAAGAGAAGAAGGAGAGTGCATGCATGCATGCATGCACATGCACACGTGAACAAGTCAAATCTGCTTGTGTGCATTTGAGTTGTCCAAGACCAGAGGATCTTGAAGAAATTGAGAAGGCCATGCAGTCAGTGCATGAGGAAGCATAGTTTCCATGCACTCAGTGCATGAAGATGATTTGAAGTGAGACTGAGCCAGACTGAAGTGAAAGATATTGTTTGTCTGAGTTTTCAGTATTTGAGAAGAGCCTGATCAACAGAAGTGATCAGAAGTTGCTGAGCAAGACCAACAGACCTTTTCAGAGGCTGTTGAAGATTCTTGAAGAGAGAAGCCAGGTCATCCTTAGAAGAAGGAGATAAATCCTGATCAAGACGAGAAGACCTGTTCACCACAAGTGATCAGAAGAAGAGCAAGGCCAGCAGCCTTTATCCCAGGCTGCTGAGGATACTTGAAGAAGTTAAAGAGGAGAAGAGCTACTCGTGTGACTCAAGGAGCCAAGAGAAGACCCTGTGGGACTCAGGGAGAAGAAGTCTTCAGTGGGATTCTGGAGCAGGCCAGTGGGACTCTGGTAACACTGTGGGACGCAGTATAAAGACCCTCCTGTGGGACTCATGAGAGATACAGTGGGACTCTATATCGACCATTGTAATTTTAACAGGTTATAATGGAGAATCCATGCTGGGAGAGCATGGCAAGGATATAGGCCTTTGGTGCCGAACCTTGTAAATCCTTGTGTCCTGTGCCTTTTCATTACTGCATCATTCGGGAAAGGTTGAGAGATACAAGTAGAGTGGATCGAGGCTTTAACCAGCCATAGAGGTTTAATTGATTAAGAATCAATTAGTAAAAAGTTTTAAAGGATCACTGATTCACCCCCTCCCCCTCTCAGTGATCACACTGATCTGGGCACTACAATTGGTATCAGAGGCAGGTTACCTCTAAAAGATCCAAGGGAGTCTTTATGAAGTGCAGATTTGAGGAAACGAGCGACCAGCCTCAAATGGAGATATCTGCCAAGACTCAGAAAAATAGAAAGAAGAAACAGGACAAGAAGATGAAGAAAGCCTGTCCTAGCTGTGATGAAGTTGGAACAATGAATGATCTTCAAAATGCACTCAAATATCTTCAGAATACTATCCCCAAGGAAGTGGAAATGTGTATTACTACTGGAATCCTTGATCTTCAAGAAGAAAAATTACAGCTAGAAGAAGAAGCCAATGCTATGGAAGATCAGCTGGCTAAAAGGGTTGGCATAACCAACACTCTCAGAAAGCTGGTAAATGCTAAAGATGAAACAGTATCTCTTTGCAATGAAAGATATGAAGACACTGCTGAAGAATTGCAAAGAAGCCTTTCTGAGAATGAATTCTTTATGATAATAGTCAAAGATGTTGTCCATGCACTGGAAAAGAGGCACAAAGTGTCAATGGTTGTCAGAGATGCTCAACTAGAAGACAAAGTCAAAAGGGTGAAGGAGCTTGACAACTCATTGCTTGAAATGAAGCAGGTGCATGAAGACCAGATAAAACAGCTGGAAGAGAAATGGGAAGGAAGGCTAAGAACAATTGAGGATGAGAAGAACTCCCTCAACATGAAGTGTTTAGAACTGGAGGTGATATTGAAACATCTGCAATCACCTAAAGCTGAATCCTCCCAGTCAGCTAGAAGAAGACATGTTGCTACTCAAGTATGCTTTGAGCAGGATGATTCTAAGAGAAAGACATCCTCTTATAAAAGTGCAACATCTTCTAGAAAGAAGGTTCCATCCATCTGGATGAGGAAGGTGAAGAAGCAGAGCTCTCCTGAAACAACACAACAAATCAAGAAAAGTACCCAACAATCAGAAGGACTGAAGAGGTCAAGATTCGTGGGTCAATGTTGGTGTTGTAATAAGTATGGGCACTGTGCAAAGGATTGTTGGTACAATCCACTGAATGCCAAAGTACAGAGGAAGCCCATGCCTAGGGGGAGCAAGCCAGAGGAAAAGAAGCAGTGTCCACAGGTCCAGAGACATCTGTTTACTGCAAATAGATTTGGATTACTTGATAACATCTGGGATGATTGCAAAGGTGTTAAAAATGATACATTTCAATCTCCAACTGTATCCAAAGATGAAAAGAAGAGAATATCACTGAACCTGGCTAAAGAGGAATCCTTGGGAAGCAAGAAGAAGAAAGCTGAAAAAGCTCCCAAGAAGATGTTGAAAAAGGAAGAGAAGTCCTTGGAGTCTAAATCCAAGAAGGGTGAGTCATCTAGAAGGACCACCAAGAAGACATGCTTCTATTGTGGCAAGAAAGGACATATCATGGATCTTTGTGAACAAGCCATGAAATTCAATAGAGGCAGACCGGACTCAAACAGACAATCAATCCAGAAGAAGCAGAAGGGATTGGTTGAAAACAAGTTGCCCAAGAAAGGTAGCTTGAAAGCATCAAAGGAACCATGTGGAATGTCCAGAACTGAGGCCACACTTCCAAGTGACTTACTAGTCATATGGCCAAATCAGTTGCAACTTTCCAAAGATCTGCAAAGAGATGAAGATGAAGTTCTGGCAATTGTTAAGGCAAAAGGGAAGAAGAATATTTCACATGAAGATGTATTGAGATCCACACCAGCACAACCATCATTGAAGATCAAATGTGCAAGTGTGAAGAATGGTGAAAATGGGACATCTCGGTTGAGAGAATCTTCTCAACCTTGTTGTTCACATTGATGAACCAAGGAGGTTCCATCTTATTCCCTAATCACTTGTATTTACATGTGATGACATTGCAGGGAATTGAAGATGATGATCATTCTCAACTGGAGGATGGTTTGGACAGAATGGAGTGCACCCCTTGAGGGGGAGCCAATCTGAAGAAGATGGGATTCTGAGATTAATACCATCTTGAGAAAAGTGAAGGTATTCCAATCATACTTTCATCCCTTGTTTCTTAATTGAGTTTATCTTGTCAATTAAGGGGGAGTATGGATTGAAGACAAATGGATGAAAGGGGGAGCTTTATCTTTGCACCTGAACTTTCTAATGAGTTTTGTGAAGTTGTGCAGGATTTAGCAAATTCATTGTTATATCTGAAAAATTTCAAACCCCTAAGCATGATCTCACATGTGTAGAGAATTATGGACAGCTTTGAATTCCTTGGTTAGATCACTCTTGTTTTCTACACCGGGTTAGCCCAAGTAGACTTAGAGATGATTTACTAAAGGTTCTTTGCTAAAGAGAACATGTGACATCATCCCTCTCTTAGTGTCTTTCAAGAAAATACTTTTCAAAGGGAGGAAGAGATTTTTGAAAGAGAACCACACCACACCTTTGCATTTGATTGCCAATAAGGGGGAGAAAATATTGGCACACATATTGACCCATTCATATGTGCTGAAGGAGTGTATTGACAACAAATAAAAAGGGTGAGATTGAAGTGCATTGTGTTGCATTTGTTGTCAATGAGGCATGAAGTTGTCTTGGAATGAATGGAAGTCAGGGAATGTCAAGATGTGAATGACAAAGGTTGTGATGGTGTTGGTGGTGAAGGAGAATGGCCATGGTAATAAGATGCATGTCACTTAGGAGATTCACTAAGTGGTATTGGAAATTGTGGTTGAAACATTCTCCATGGACATCAGACGATTGTTGAGCTGATCTTTAAGTTCCAAGAACTTGTATCAAGATTATACAAAGTCACAACAAAGTTAGAATACCATTCATTGTATTGACAATGCATGAGGAGAGGAAGATGACCCATCCACAACCATTGAGTGGATGAAGTGGATTTAAAGAAGTCCATGTACTAACTCTTAGTGCATGTGAATTGCAAGTGATCCAATTGATCTCTAATTGGATCAATGAAGCACATTGAAGAAATATTTGATTCAGGAGCATCGGTTGATGGAAGAACCTTCAAGAATTCCATTCTTAAATGATGATTATATGTTGAAGAAGGATGATGAATTCTAATGAAGAAGAAGAAATAAAGAAGAAGAAGAATGGCTTAGAAGAAGAGTTGTGGCATTTGGCATTTGAACTTGGTCACTTTGTTTTTAACAAAGTACTTGTTCTATTACTTGCAAAAAATTAGCCATCTCAAGCCAGCCCGTGGACACCTTGAGGGTTCAACCCCAAGGCACATGTGGGCCTAAGGCGCCACGCCCAAGGGGGAACCCGTGGGGCGAGTCCAGGGCGGCAGGACGCACCCAAGACACCGCTAGGCGTCTGGGGCACGCCCGGAGGAGCGCGGCAGGGGCCCATGAGCGCACCCGAGTGTGCATAGTGGGCGCTAGGAGCGCGCCCGCAGGAGCAGAGTGGGCGCAGAGCGCGCCCGCAGAGAGAACCCGGTGCGGGGCGGCACCGGGAGGGGAGAAGTTCAACTGGCGAGTAGCGGGCAGCGCCAGGGTAATAAACCGCGACAAAACCGCGAGGCGTTTCGATGTGGGACGCAGAAAAATTCCCGGGAGCGAATCCTGGCCGCTCGATCGATCGCGCGCCAGATCTCCGCCGCTCATCGCATCCCGCGCGAGATCTCCAGATCTTGGTCATCCAATGTATTTCAAATGCCGCATCCAACGGCCCAGCATTCGTCCTCAACCTCCAGCCATGCCGAAGCCTCCCCGTGAGCCGCTGATGAACCAGAGGCTACCCGAGGCCGGTTTTCGAGTTCCCGGCCACCCCTGAAGGATCTAAGACGTCCATCCGACTCGTCTGGACCTACTGAACCGATCCATGCTTAAAAATACACATGCATGCAATGTTTGGGAGATTTCGAACAAGGCCGAGGCAAAACGAAGTTGCCGAGGCTTCGGTGAGTTCGTGTTTTGCATGGGATAGAAGAGACGAAGACCGTGCATGCGTTCTAAGTCGCATGCACGTGGAGGAAAAAAAAATAAATGGAACCCGAGTGAACAGAGAGAAGAAAACAAGATTTGAGGAAATCTTGAAATCCCGAAATCTTCGGGAGATTAAAAGATATCCCACGCGGAAGTCTTGAGGATTCTCTGCCTATAAAAGGAGAGGCTGAGACCTCATTGTTGCTTGCTGAAACCTTGTTGAAAATCCGAGTCCCGTGAGAGCTCTTCCTCGCGAAGTTGAAGCCCCTGCGCAATTATATTTGCGCGGCTGAAATTCTCGGTGCCACCCGAGGCCCGAAGGAGTTCCTTTCACACACCCCTTGCGAGAAAGAGGTGAAGGGAAGGAGTTCCCTGTGCGCCTTCCTTGCGCGACAGGAAGACCCGCGGCCGCATCTTTGCGCGCCCGTGGTTGTCACCCTCTCTGCTCGTGAATTTGCGCGACAGGAGGAAGGGCCCCGCGGTGCTCATACACCTTGCGCGACTGTCCCTTGCACTGAGGACTTGCACGGCTGTTGAGAGTGGACACACCCCCTTGCGCGACTAGTTTGAGTTCGGGTGTGTGCAAGTAAAGGCCGTAGCCTTGGGTGTGTGTGAAACAAGAAGACCACCACAACTTGGGTGTGTGCAAGTAGAGGCCGAGACCATACCTTGGTTGTGCCAAATTGAAGAACATATTTTGTGTGTGTGAAAAACAAGAAGAGGAACAAGGCCGAAGCCTATGTGTGTGCACCAAGTGAAGACCACACATTTTGTGTGTGTGCCAAGTGAAGAAGGCCCTACGGCTTGTGAGTGCTAAAAAAGAACAAAGAAGGCTAAGCCGTGTGTGTGCAAGAAGAGGAAAGAGGCCAAGCTTAAGTGTGTGCAAAACGAAGAACAAATTGTGTGTGCTAAACAAGTGAAGGCCGAACCTAGTGTGTGCACTAAGTGGAGTGAACACACTTAGAAGAAGAGGAGGATACTCACACTAAAGTATAACACACATTAAGTGTGTGTAAACAAAAAGAACAAAGTGTGTGAAGGAAGTGAGAAGGTGTGTGCTAAAAAGGATTACACCCTTTGAGGGTTTACTGCACCAAGAAGAGAAGAAGGAGAGTGCATGCATGCATGCATGCACGTGCACACGTGAACAAGTCAAATCTGCTTGTGTGCATTTGAGTTGTCCAAGACCAGAGGATCTTGAAGAAATTGAGAAGGCCATGCAGTTAGTGCATGAGGAAGCAGAGTTGCCATGCACTCAGTGCATGAAGATGATTTGAAGTGAGACTGAGCCAGACTGAAGTGAAAGATATTGTTTGTCTGAGTTTTCAGTATTTGAGAAGAGCCTGATCAACAGAAGTGATCAGAAGTTGGTGAGCAAGACCAACAGACCTTTTCAGAGGCTGTTGAAGATTCTTGAAGAGAGAATCCAGGTCATCCTTAGAAGAAGGAGATAAATCCTGAGCAAGACGAGAAGACCTGTTCACCACAAGTGATCAGAAGAAGAGCAAGGCCAGCAGCCTTTATCCCAGGCTGCTGAGGATACTTGAAGAAGTTAAAGAGGAGAAGAGCTACTCGTGTGACTCGAGGAGCCAAGAGAAGACCCTGTGGGACTCAGGGAGAAGAAGTCTTCAGTGGGATTCTGGAGCAGGCCAGTGGGACTCTGGTAACACTGTGGGACGCAGTATAAAGACCCTCCTGTGGGACTCAGGAGAGATACAGTGGGACTCTGTATCGACCATTGTAATTTTAACAGGTTATAATGGAGAATCCATGCTGGGAGAGCATGGCAAGGATGTAGGCCTTTGGTGCCGAACCTTGTAAATCCTTGTGTCCTGTGCCTTTTCATTACTGCATCATTCGGGAAAGGTTGAGAGATACAAGAAGAGTGGATCGAGGCTTTAACCAGCCATAGAGGTTTAATTGATTAAGAATCAATTAGTAAAAAGTTTTAAAGGATCACTGATTCACCCCCTCCCCCTCTCAGTGATCACACTGATCTGGGCACTACAAGATGGGTGGGACCTATATCTCCCTCAAATGAATTGGGTATAGATTTATATCTCATGAGATATAAATGGATGGAACGGTAAGTTAATCCAATTCAGTATTATAGGACTGGAACAAGGAGTGAACTTGATTCCGAAAAGGGACTTCATCCACTAAGATGGTCTTGGCAGCAATTCCTTGGCTACTATGGAAATCATATCATGTGCTTAATGGTTGCCACAATTACATGTTTTATTCCCATGTTATTTTATCATGATTAATTTTTCTTTATGATCTTTTCCTTACATACTACCATTTTTTATGTCATTTCTCAAGATCTTGATGTTTAAACATTATGTTCATGTTTCTAAGTTCAAATGTATATGGTTTGTTTTATTTTCTCCATGTTTACCATTACTAAGCTTTTGAGCTCACCCTTTTTATGTTTTCTTTTCCCCCAGGATTAATAGAAAGGTATTAGGTAAGGAAACAAAAAGGGGAAGATCGTTATGGGAGATGTTGAAGATCTTTCAACATGATTAGAAGTTTATATTCCAAGTTTCCAAAGACACTAAACTATTACGGTCCTTGAGTTTTGGTTTTTGTTATGTATTAATTATTCCTCAAAAGTAATGTAATGTCCATGTATGTCGAGATTCGGGTCTCTACACTTTCTATCCACATGAATCAATGTGATAGAATAGTGTCTAGAAATAGGTAAGCCCACAGTTCCCTCTCAACAAGCCGTGCTCCAAAGTTTTGTGAGAATATGAACCATGTATCCATAATACTCTAACCTACATAATCAACTTCCCATGAAATATATTTACCTCATAATCAATGATATCAATTGTTTCCTCTTTAGAATAAATATTTGGTTTCAACTAAATCTCTTCCTAACTTAGCAAGTGAAAAGAGTCATGATGGTACATCCTAAGTAGATATATGTGGATAACATCCTGAATACATACAAAAAAACTTGAAATACCAATTGATCATCAAAATTCCCAAGCTACTCAGTGACCGAAAATGGTCCAACGTATCTCACAACCAACTTTAACAATTTTCGAATCCGATAGTGACCCAACAACAGAGAAACTTTCAAGAAAACTTTGTCACCAATTAAAAACTCCAAAGGATGAGGCCAACAATCTACAAAAAATTTATGAAAACTCTAATTTGTAACAAAAACCCAATGTATATCATGAATCATATCTGATTTCTCTAGAATGAGACTTTGTCCTACAATAGTGGAATCACCCACCTCTTCCCAACAAAGAGTTGAACTTCATGGGTGACCATATAAAACCTATAAAGGATCAATTATAATTGAGGAATGATAACTGTTGTTATATGAAAAACCAATCAGTCATATAGATATAACATAATCCATGAAAATCAAATACATGGGCATGGTACATATCCTCTAGGATCTGAATAGCATGCTTTGTCTAGCCATGTTTTTATGGATGGTAAGTTATACTCAACCTTACCTAAGCCATCATTGCTACCTAGAGACTCTTCTTGAACTATGAGGTAAACCTAGAATCCCGATTTGAAATAATTTTTGAGGTAACCCCATGTAACCTCACAGCCTCCTACACATATAGTTTTCAAGGGTCCTCAACTTTAGTGGGGCCCCTTATCAGAATGATGTGATCCAATATTTTCAACCAATTAATCACCACCCTAATATAATTTCTCACTTGAGGAGTCCATAGTAATCTAAAAACACATCTTCAAACACCACATACCATTTCCAAACCAACACTGGAAGTGGTTGGAACAACCCAGAAGGTTTCATATGCTCTGAATTTATTTTTTGGTAAGTGTAATAGTGGGACACATAATAATGTCATGATTCATACTCGGCCACAAAAAATTTCATCTCATGTCTTAATACATCTTCATAGTAATTTAATGAATGAACCACAAAGAAATGTGAATGTTAAACAAAAATTAGCTCCTTATAGATGTTGGTATGAAAAATTAATCCCCAAAAATATAGAATACTATCTAAAGTGAGGGAAAAACTAGAAATAGTCTCTCTACCATATAGGGTCTATCAAATTCCCATGTACTCATTATACTACTTCTGGTCCTATATAATAGACTTAAGAATATATGATAATAAATGGATTGTAGTTATAACCATACATAAAACATCCTCCAGAGTATCTAGGGGCAATTGAGTAAAGATTCCCATAGGGATCCAATCCTTCTCCAATTCCAGAACAGTCAGTGATGGTAATTTCCCACTAAGAGCATTTGTGAATAAATTATATTTTCTTAGGGTGTAAGTGATGCCATAGCCAAATATCTAAAGTTATTCCATCTGCTACCTCTTTTTGATGTTTAAACATTTATTATAAAAGATATATCTTAGAATCATATGGTCATAAAAGACAATGAAACTCACTACAAAAATATAGTTCCACTAAAATTTAAGCACACGGGTAACTATGTAAATATCTACGTCATGAGTGGGGTAATTATTACCATGCGATCGAAGGTGGTGAGAGACATAATCCACCAAATTATCTTCCTACATAAGCATCCAACCCAAACTAGCACAAGAAGTATCAAAGAAAACTACATACCATGTACCATGATCTGGTAAGATCAGAATATGAGTTAATTTCAGAAGTCATTTTAGCTCATCGAAAGTAGACTAACAATTTTCATCACATGTGAATTTAACCCCTTTTCTAGGAAGTTCAGTAAAAGTTGATTCAAAGTGTTATAAATCTGTTAAAATAATCAGTAGTATCCAATAGGACCAAGGAATCCCCAAATCTAAATGACATTTTGGGGAAATTCCAATGACAAGATATACTTCAACATATTAGGATTAACTAATAATCCATGAACATAAATCCCATTCCCCAAGAACATCACTTAATGGATCTAGAAACTCCATTTTGAAATCTTTCCATAAAAATAGTGAATCTTTAGGATTTAAAAACTAAACACAAATTGTGCCCATACTCATTCTTGTATATTAAATAAACAAAAATATCATCCATCAACACTTCAAAAAATGTGTTGATATACTCATGGAATATCCATTTCATCAAATCCATGACAAATAAAGGAGATTTTCATATACCAAATATCATCACAATATATTTTTTATGTCCATAAAAAATCATGAAATGTTTGTTTAGTATATTAGACTCTAAAAATATGAGATGATAATAACTTGACTCAAGATAGGTCTTTGGAAACCACTTTGTCCACTTTAACTAATCAAAAAATAATCTATATAGGAAAAGGATACATATTCTTAACCGTTACTCAATTAGACCTATAATAGTCGACACACTATCATAGTGAACCATCTATCTTCATGGAAAATAGAATAGAGGTTTCCCATGGGGAAACACTAGGGAAGACAAAACCTTTCATTGTCAGATCATCCAAATGAATCTAGAGATCATTCAGCCCCATTGGTACCATTTGGTAAAAGGGTATTGTAATCATCTATGTACCTAGAACTAGTTTAATCTTGAACACTACCTCGTTATCTAGATGAAAACTAGAGAATTCATATGGGAAAACATCAAGAAAATCCCTTAAAACCAACGGAATATTACCTAGAAATTTAACGTAACCAGGATCAACTATAATAATAGACAAAAAACTCCTAGGTATTGGGTGGGATGGTCCTACATGACTAGACCTCACATCCCACTCTCCCGAAAGCACCTAATAGTTCCAATTTGACCATAAGAAATGAGTCACACTTATGATAAAAATCAAAATCATCATGATGATCGGTAATATAATCCATCCTAATGATGATTTCAAACATATTTATATCGATAAGGAAGAAATCTAAAACGAACACTACATCAAATATTGATAGAAAATAAGAAGTAAATTGAAACCAATACTCATTTATCTTTCAAAGAGGTCTCTCTAACTCCATAACAAAGAAAATTACATCCAATATAATTTTAAGAATATTCACAAAACGGCCAAATATAAACTTGTGGGAGGAACCTATAACAAATAAATTAGTCAAAACTAAAGACACAATAAATACAGTACCTCTCTTTATCACTATACTCGCATCTACCTACACTATAAAATCATCCACTATGTGTAGGTGCATCACTTTTAAAACCTATGGATAGAGCCTGGCAGTCTTTATAGCATCTGACTATGTTTCAATAGCCTTCGGATCCAATGATCCATGTCTATAAAGAGGCGTAGATGTGTCCTAACAAAAACATCGAAGATCCATCTCCTCCATTATTTCCTTGAATACTACCTCTGCATAGGTTGAAAGATCCAGCATAAATACATGTGATCTAATATCTATTCAAAAAACATGAAGGGACCTTTGAGCCTTTAGCTGGTCATTCTTTACTACCTAAGGAGAAAACCAAGCCAGATTTTTGAACTTATTAGTATACATCATCATTGAACACTCTCTCTTCTATAAGGAGAGGAACTCTAGAGTATTTTCCATTGTCAATGAATCTCAAAAAAACTTTTGAAAGAATTTGGTTTTTAAACCTTTCCAGTATAAGTTCTTGTGACCATCTTCTTGTACCATGGAATCTCATCATCGCTTTCTAGGACCCTTGAATTTGAACACTCTGCACTTCATCTTGATATTCTCTACTATATCTGGGAATTAAAATATCAATATGATTCATAAATCCCTCCACCTTTTGAGGTTTATTTGTACCTTTAATGGATAGTGGCTTCTCACATAGGTACTCCCATGATTAATCCATCTCCCCTCTGGATCCCTACTATACCATGACCACTACATTCTAGACTTGTGGTGCATTGGTTTATAGCATGAACTACCCACATGATAACCCCGATATGATTCGAATCAGGAGGCAGATTCCCTTATGGAGACACCATTGAACCCTCTTCATAAACATGTGAAAGACATCTCAAAGGAATACCAATGCACATAGAAATAGAAGAAATTATTCGAAAACAAGATAATATATGTTCAAACAAGAAAAGAATAAGAAAAAAATTGAGATTAAGATTAAGAACTCAAAATAAGAGATATTCATCCCAACATCTCATGGTAACTTGAGTATTTTAATGGAAAGAGGTATACAGACACTCACCGCATCCTACCTCTCATGTCTTGAAAATCCTATATATAGTCTAATAACTTCCCAAAATTGAGTGTAGCCTCCATTTGATACCAAACTGTGATGAACCCAACCTAGATAACCTCTAAAACCAGTACCCAACCCAAAATTCCAAATACCTTAAGGGGGTTCCCAATCCCCACTTAGTGTAAACTAAAAATTGAGCATCAACAACACCTATAGGAAACAATTTCAACCTATTTTAAGTATACAACATGAAATATATATATACTTCATGAGAAGAAACAAAGGAAGGTAAAGCGTGAAATATATATTTCATATAAAAAAGGAAATATAAAAAGTGATAAAACCCAAAATCATTTAAACAGTCTTTGTGTTACAAGTACAATAGAAAACGAAAACTAGAAGCAGAATGGTTACTCCATGTAATAGTTTGGTAAAACTCCCACTATTTTACCACAATCTACCTAGTCATAAATGACAGAAACCTCACCACCTCACTATGGTGCCTTTCCTTTCCCTACATTAAAATACATAACAATATCTATGCACCACCAAATGGGTGCATAGGTTTTGATCTAAATAGACAGAGTAGGATCCCTCCCAGGTGTTCCATATCAATTCTCTATAAAAAAATCTGAACAGTGATCAACTTTAAAGAAAACAAGGAATGATAATTAGTTAAATATTTTTTATATAAAAAACATGGTAAACCATTTCCCCTTTTCCACATTTCTAAATAATCCAAGTAAAATAGTTTCAAATCATTTTACACACATAAAATCATTAAAATAAAATCATGTATCACATATCACATCAAATCCAAATCATTCCAAACCAATGCATAGGTAACATCATGCCAAGTATCACAAATAGGTCAGGCTAGCTCAGAAACTCATTCTGAAACATAGACAATCACATGCCTCAAGTATCTATATATATGCATGGAATCTAGAGATAAGATAAACACCCCATTAAGTGAACCTCCTAACAGGAATAACAAGTCCCTAGAATAATGGGCATGTGTAGAAATGGAACACCCCATGAGTGAACCCCCTGATTGTATCAACAGATGAGACATATTCCTACACCTTACACCTAAGTACCCAAGTCTTCCCATGTTCTACAGTTCCCAAACCATTTTATAAAAACCATGCCCTGAAGAAAAAAATCCTAAATCTATTTCACAATGCTTTGAAAATGCCTTTTATTTTACCAAAACAAGTACAAAAACAACTTTTCCCAAAAACTAATTTCCACACACACAATTCAATCATTCCAATTCATTTATAAAATAATTTATAAACTAAAGCAATACAGTTCATTGAACATGGTATTGATATGGAACCTCATACCTCAAACCTAGGTTGCACACACCTATAATGGGATCAACCAACATAAAAGAATGAAAAAACTATAATGGAGTCCCTATAATCAATCCTTACATATCATAATCAATTTAACAAGGAAAATAGTCTATCGAGAAGATAACATAACACATACCTCAAGAAACTCAAATACTAAACCACAAACAACAGAAACGTTAGCCTCTTGAGGAAAATCACACAATGTATCAATAAAGGATTAATAATATCCACACCATAAGAACAAATGATATAAAAACCTAGCATAAATACATGTATTCAAAAAACGGAAACAAATACGTATAATGATCACTTACCCTTAGAGACATAGTGCACCCACAAAAATAGTAAGTCACTAAATTAAAAAATCTACAAGTTGTGGAGTTCCCCCAAATCACATAGGAGATATCCTATGTCTCCATGTAGAAGGTTTTAGTTGAATGAAAATAAATTTATGCATACAAATCATAAAAAACTATAGTTCATGAAAATTACATGATGTGAATCCTAGGTTCACGATTTAAAATACTAAAAAGCTATATACATCAAAAAAGGTGTCATATTAGTTTTAAAAAACACCAGTTTAACTTTTCATGAGGTGAACTAGTCTCAAAAACTATAAAAATTTCACACACTAAACTAGTTCATGGAATCATCCCAACATATTCACCTTCATCAAGTCATCTAAATTTGGGTATAATTGAAAATTCCCAAAATTACTCAGACTCGCTTGATAAAGTTTATAGACATAAATTCCAATAATTAAAGAAACTTGATAAACCATTCATTTATGATGAAGTGGGTTCTGATATTATGTTGGCGGAATTTTCTACTAAAACAAAAAATCAGTCATCTTTTGTCCTTTTATTATCTCTTACTAAGTTATTCTTGAGACCCCTGAGAAAGAATACATATAACATATCTATCACAATACATGGGTGGAATTTCACACGTTCAAATGAAAAAATATACCTTGTGATGGATAAACCATTGTTCTTAATGAATTATTTCAGAAATACCACCATATTGACCTTGTAATTCTTATGGTGGAATGGAACTCAAAGTCTAGAAAACAATGAACTAATTTCAAATAGGATTACCTAAATAGCCTCATGTAACTTATAAAAATACTTAAGGAAGCCTCCCCTTATGATTATTATATGAAATATAGAATTAGGATCATTTTAACTCAACACTCTTATTCATCCGTAGGACTGATCTTATATAGTTCATGAAATGTTATCACTACAAGTCAGGATATGATCTTTTGGTATTGAAATAATAATTAATTATTTTAATGATATTATATCATCATAAGATTATATAAAATATATACTTGGTGAGAAGAAGTAATAAATGGAATTCTTCATTAGTATTTTATAAAAGTGGAACAATAATCATCTTTTATGTGATCAAAACATGTAAATTTAGGTTACTATATTGTGATAGGAAACACTAAATGAGAACCACAAAAAGGAAAATTGTATCTAACACTTGTAATAATATAAGATCAAAAGGTGATAAAAACTATTATGGTAGATATTAAATCATGTAATAAATCATATCCATCAAGGTTGGATGTATTTTCACTCACAAAATTACCTTCATAGTAATTTATAAAATAAAAATATATTCAGTTCAATAATAAAAATCATCCAAGAAAATCAGTATGTTCAAGACAGGGGATAGAACCATAGGTGTCTCCATATATAGACCATGATATAATCATCCAATTATATTACACTCAATGGTGATTAGAAAAAAATTACCTGGAAACCCTTATCATTAGCAGTCACATACCTTATCTTGACAATAGTAACATAATGAGATATCAAAGTTCCATGAAGGAAAAAACTATAGACCCAACCAATAATCTGAACCATGTGATGACTATGGACATATATTCTATAGATATTTTAAATCATAATCACTACATTTTCTAGATATAGATAAAGAAATATTTAATACCATAAGATATGTGTTGGTTTACATTATTACAAATGGGAATATCATTGTTTTAGAAAAGAATTCCAATAATGATGATGGAAGATAAGTGTTGTCTATTTTAAATGTCATTCATATTAAAATATGTGAGGAAGGATTATATAATCGACATCAAATGAAATCCCGTAACATGGTATCCTTTACTAATTTTACATTTTTAATTACTCAGTGAGTTAGTAATATGGTTAATGAAAAATGAGTGACTACATCCTAAACAATCCCTTTAACAAAAAATGTTAACTCTATCTCTAATAAATGATACATTACTCAATTCAAGAAAAAAATAAAAAAATAGATTATATTAATTCTAAACATTTTAGAATGAATTTTTCAATTGAACATGATTTTCATGTTGATGTCATAATTCATTTCATTAAAACTACTTGGAAAGAGGAGAATGCTTGACCCATTAAAGCATAATTGAGAAATCCAGCTTGACAAAAATAACATATACCTATCTAATTATTAAAAAAACCAGTAAATAAAAAAATTATTCCTTTATTTGGATTCCATAAATATAAAACTCCGGAAATTAATTTAAGGAATACCTTGGTGAAAGTGATGGTTTTATAGGTAATGATACTGGATGTTATTACCATTAGGTTAGAGGATATAAAATCCAAACATGAATTTTTGTGACCAGAAAAGAATTTATATATTTATTTGCTAGATTTGGATTATCTTTTCAACATTGAAAATCCAAAATTCCAAAAATTAAATAGAAGAGGATACCCAGAGTAACATCTCACTCGTTGTTCTTCACAATGTGTCCTAATGTTGGTAACTGTATAGTAAGAGGTAGCAAAACTTTTGTGTTTTTTGAAAACATTAGATGTACCTATATTTTTAATGTATAAAAATATGAAAGGCAAGTTCATCACTAGTTAAGAGGACCTATATAAAAAAATTATATTCCTATTAAATGTTATGTTATGGAAAACAAAAATTTACAAACTCTATCTAAAAACAATGATAGAATGAGATGTTTGGGTTGTAAAGACTCTTATCAGACTGAACTAATCTTACTGTAAGTATAATCTATAGAGGACCCTTCATTTTTTTAGAGTAGTAAAAATTGAATTCCCTAAGATGCATATGAGGTTATCAAAAATTCTAAATTTCTTATTGGTGTTTCCTAGAGGCTAGATCAATAGATATTCAGTAACTATTGTGATTATAGGAATGAGCTATGCTTTTGTATTAATAACTATATAGTGTAGAATTTTTTAGAATATACTGACCTGTAGGGGATCTGTTTTTATACATATTAAAGGTTGTTTAGCCGAGCAATGTTATAGGGGATTGGCAGTTTTAGGTTGCAATAGATATAATCCCAGTAATGTAGGAAGTTGGTGAAACTTAAAGACCAGGTGGGACCCTCAATATTAAGGGGGTGAGGCTACATTATTGATAATGAATGGAATTTCTTCATGTTAGTGATCTACATGGCTTCTTAGTAACTATGATTGTAACATTTTTACTTCTAATGAAATCAAAGTGTGCAATTATTCTACTATGGTTATAGGATGAAATTCCAAACCATGTAAAACCTTGTCATGCCTTTTTACATTCTTTATTTTATCTTTTAAAATTATAGTTGAATTATTTTGTGAGTTAGAGTTAATTGTATTGAGTATGTTCCATTTAGTGTGGTGATTAGGGTGAAGGTTATTCCTCATAGTTCTAGTGTGTTGAACTTCCAAGGATTCATTCTTATGACTTGTTTCTTTTAGCATCTCCTTTTTGTGGTGAACCATTATGTGTGAATTTTTCTTAAGACTCTAAAAAATTGGTATCAAAGTTGAAATAGGTTATCTCGAAGGATAAGTGGATTTATTGTAATTAACATAGGTAACATTTTTATTTATATTTTTTTCAATTTTAGTTGGATTCATTTTGTTGTCAAGTAATGGTTTCAAAATATATAAAGTTCCAACATGAAAAATTTTATGGGATTTTTTTCATTTTGGTGGATGCGTTTAGAATACCACCTCATCTAGAATGAAATGGAAGTTATGATAAAGTGTATTAAAATGGGGACTATAGAGAAAACATAATGGAAAGTTATGGATAGAAAAGATATAGGTTTGATGAGGATATCATTGGCATGAAATATGGCCTTCAATATCTTGAAGAATAATAATATAGTGGCATTTATGGGAAAATTGGATAAGATATACAAGAAGCCTATAGTACTCAAAAACATGTACTTAATGTGATGTTTATTTAGTAAAATAAAATAAGAATGAGGTACTACTACTGATCATGTTAATGAATTTAACATTATTAGAATTCAACAAGAGTCTATAAAGGTTAATTTTGTAGATAATATAAGGTACATATTGTTTCTATCATCATTACTAGAATCTTGTGATGTGATGGTGATAGTTGTAACTCTAGTAGAAAAAATAATGTAATCTTCTAGGATGACCATAACATCATTCAAATTGAAGATAATTATAAAACAAAAACATATACATATTTAGTTTTTGTATTTAATAAATATGTAAGAGGTATCTCACCTCATCAAATAAGTTTAAGGTGATCCAAATGGAATTTGAGAGAAAATAGTAGAGGAAAATCTACAAGACCAGATCCAACATTTTGGAACTATAGAGAAATGGGTAACCTTAAGAAGGATTTATATAAGTGTAAAGGATATTATAGAATAAAAACATTCAGAAAATCCAATTTCATGAATCCAGTCACTGAGAGTAGCCTAAATATTCTTTTAAGTGACAATACATCAAAAAAAATTGGACCATTGATTCTAGTGCATCTTTCAAATATACTAGTGAAAAGGGATGCAAAATGAATTATGATTCTAGTAGTTCTAGAATATTGAATCTGCATAATGATGAAGTTATTGACATATTGTGGAATGTATATATAAAAAATAGGTTAAGGAATGGTAGTCTCATTGAGCTGAAATGATTGAATAATATTACAGGTCTCAAGAAGAATCTAGTTTTTGTAGGACAATTTAATGAATTTGGATATGGAAAAAAACATTTCAAATATAGTTTGGAAAATCACTTGGGGTTCCTTGGTAATATCTAGTGGTGTAAAGGATGGTGCATTGTATTTGAATAGAATGGAAGTTATAGATACACTCACCAAAACTTAAACCACTAGAAGTTCATATATGTGGAACTGCCAACTTGGTAATATCAGTGATAAAAGTAAAAATGTTTTAGTAGAAAAAAATCATTCTATAGATGGATCATTTAGGATTCATAAGTTTTGATACTTTAATACACAACAAGCATCGTAAGGTGAGTTTCAAATTGAGTGAAAGAACATGAAAATTTCAAAATCTAGAACTAGTACATACTGATTTATGTATACATTCCTTAGTCAAATATCATGAACGTTCATAGTATATTTTTATATTCATCGATGAATCTAAATTGAAAGTATGGTTATACATCCCCAAACATAAATCTGAAGTATTTAGAGTGTCTTTTCAATGGAAGTCTATAATTTAAATGGATAAATGGTTTACGATTAAATTATTGAAATAATACAATGGAGGTGGGTACACCAGAACAAGTTTCTGGAACTTCTATAGAAATAGAGGCATTATAAATGTGAAAATTGTACCTAGAATGCCTAAGAGAAATGGAATATCAAAATTTATTAATCAAGAATTAATGGAAATAGAATAAAGTATGAAGTAATATTAAGTAATTCCCAAGTTATTTTTGGTAAAAGTGAATATCATGGAATACCTAATCAATTGAGGCCCCTTAGGACCAATGGGACTATAATTACTGGAATTTTTTTTTGGATAGGAAAGCCACTATAATTATCTCACCTTAAAGTCTTTTTAATTATATCTTATTCGCATGTTGATACCAAAAAATGAGATGATCTAGACTTTAAATCTTATTCATGTTTATTTGTGGGATGTGGAGTTAAAAATCTCAAACTAATAATTTAGGAGGTTCAAACTAGATAAATAATCATAAGTATAAATGTTCTCTTAGATGATAAATTCCTTTTGTAAAGATAGGAACTTGAAGGTGAAAAAAGTTGATTGTAGATAATCAAATTTGATTTGATTTTATCTAAATGGAGGTACCATAAGTACATAAATTTAAGATAGTTTTGATGGCTCTAAGTATATCAAAAATTTATAAATTCTAGACAAATGATTATAGAACATCATAGGGATTTTGAGAATTATATGGGAAGAAAATCTCTCTAACTGATGAGGATCGGTTTAAAGTTCTAGATGAAGATACTCTAGAGGCTTCAATTTTGTACATGGAGGTACTATATAAAAAATTATAGAGATTTATAATAGTTAGATGGTTTGTAAAAAGTAATAAAGCTTATTTAAACATCTCACTCTTAACTAATGATAGAAAACCATAGTTTAATGTCTCGCATCCATAAAAATGGTTTTGAAATTCAAAATAAATTAAAAATTCAAATTGGTAGACATTTTATTTCTTGAAAAAAGGTTTAAAAGACATTTATCAAGGTTTTTAAACCTATAAATGGGTTTTTGGATTATTTTTTAGGCTTGATATATGGATAAGGGTAGTAGGAAATATTGGGAGATAAGCTAGATGGCTGATGACGCATCCTACAGTCACCAGAGAGAGGATGTCCTAGCTAGGCAGTTGTTTTTCCAATAGGTGACCACTGGATAACCAATGGACCTAAACTAGCCAACCATTGAGGATTGTGAATGCAATGAGTCACAACCTGAAGCCATCGTCTCACTTATGGTGGCTTTAAATTGGCATAATTATCATTCCTCCCCCATTGGGATTTTAGAGGGGAAACTCCCCTCTCTCTATCTTTTTTCACTCACATGGACATGGGAATCCCTTCCCTTTATGTCCTCTTCAACCCTCCTCATGGGTTTGTCTTAAGGGGATTCAAATTTCAATTTAAGGTATTTACATTCCTTCTTCATACTATTTTGATTATCTCCTCCCTCTGTTTTAATTTCCCTTTTCTCTAGCTAGGTTTTCATTGACAATTCCCCTAGATCATGTTGGAATCACCCTATTCACATGAAGATTTTAAGAAACCTGGGTAGGGGTATCCTGAGAGTCCATATGCATTCAGTTTATTTATGATTTGTCAATTTTTTCCATAATTTTTTGTTTTCATAGATTTTTTACAAAATTTTAATATAATAGTATTTGATTTCATTGATTGGGAATATCGGTTGGAATAGGTTCAGGGGTGTGTTGAAGGTGGTCGATAGCCCATGGTTTGAGATTTCAATGGATAATTAAGGGATGATGAGTTTTTCATCTTTATTCCATGTTGTTTTGGTATAATTAGATAATTATAAAATTTATAATTAAATAATTAGTTGTGTTTGGATTGAGATAAGATCTTATGTGGTCATTTTGTGTTTAATTCAGCATGGATAGGGTTTGTAGGGCCTTAGAAAATCTTTAATCCCATGGATAATTTGAATCAGACATCTTTATATGAGGTTGGTGGTCTCAAAACCTGATCCATGGTACTTTTCATGTTATAATTTCATGTGATGTGCGGTAAAGATTACTTCACCATTATTGAATCAATATTCAATTTAATTCCTAAATTACATGAATGCCTAATATTGTATTATATTCATAAGTTTAAAATAATGGAATTGATGGTTATGAAATTGAATATGATAACCATCAAAAATTGAAATAGATTTTCGCTATTGATTTCATTTTTGGATAAACTAAAGGAAATGTATATGGAATTGGAATTGTAAATAGGTTAGTTTTCTTTAAATGTAAGTGTGGGGATGAGATGGTAAATGGTCTTTGAAAATGTGTTTTGGAAATACCCAATGATAAATATTTTCAAAATGTCTTTGGAGATTTTCTTTTGAATTGGATTTGGAAATGGGGTTTTGGCCTAGATCATGAAAATATTCCTTTTTCAATGATTTGGAAAGAGAAAATGGGATGATTTATAATGGTTATTGGTAACTATTTTTCCCGTGTAAACTTGTTTTAGTATTTGATTGTTAATCGGGGTGAATACTACCCTAGGGGGGTTTTGGTATTGATGGTTAATATGGGGTGAATGCTACCACCAGGTGATGCAGTTATTTACTGTTAAATTAGGGTGGGTGATTCCATAGGGGAATGTTAGTATTTATGGTAAACTTTTAGTGAATTCTTACCATAAATGATGTAATTTATAGTTAACATAGGCTAAATTCTTCCCCTAGGGGATGCATGTGATGGTTAATTCTAGGCTGAACATGGCCCCCAGGTGGATGATAGGGATAAAAGGATGGGTATCATTCCCCTAGATTCCACTTTTTTAGAACAAGTAGGGTATAATGTACCATGGTTGGGAGTGAGATGGTTGGAATGGTCTACATAATATTCTCAGAGACATCTCAGTGTTGGAAAAATAATTTTTGTACCATTCTCGGGGTTAACCTAGATCTAGGTTCATCACTTGATAATGTTTTTGTTTTAAATATTTAGATGGTTCTAATTGTAATTTATTATTTTTGATAACTTTTTCCTTCACTATTATTGGATGTTTGTTTTATGGATGTTGTTGGTGTTGGACTACTAAATTTTAATCACACCATGCTATGACAGTCATTTCACTTGGGTACCCAAGTAGATTTCACATGTTATTCCAAACACTGGTAGGGTTTTAGCCTGGGAATAGGTTTTCCTTAGTCAAGTAGGAGGGTTTTTCCTGGTTTTGGAGAACATTATACGGTATGACTCAAATTTAAAAGGGGTCATTATATTTATTTTTCTTTTATTTGGGTTTATTTATGTGACTGTCCTAGTGGGTGGAATATCTTGTATGCCTTATGTCATCATTTTGTTTCTGTAGTATTCTTAGTTAAATAATATGTTATTCTTAATACTCTAATATATATATTTATTTATTTATTTCATCTTTCACTATTCACTTTGATTTAGAGCGTATAACCTCCCCAGGATACCACATTAGACCTCTATCGCTAGTCAGTAGCCTCTGACATTCATGGAGGTATGCTTGAGACTATGTGGACAACCAATTTGGGGAACCAGTTGAGTGACCACTATACTAAGAGGTTACAAAATGTTATTAGAGCTATTTTCATTTGGAATTATTATTTTAAAATTTGTTCGATCAGAGACATATGAATTTGAGGGATTTTATGATGGAACCTAGACTGGTGCATCATGAACACCTTTTCTAATGGAATTCTAGGTTACCATGGGTTTGGGATTCGTGTTCTTAGCTTACAATGTTATAGTTGATGAGATTTTCACCTTGGGTGATGTACATGAAGTTTGAGATTTAAGGATTATGACTTCTTGGTTTTCATCTCCTAGACCATTGGAAAAAGTTTACATACATATTTTGACTCTTGTCAAGTAGATTCAAGTGGCATCTCATGAATAATGTTAGGTTTGTAGGATTCGAATGATATAGGACTAATAGTGTGATTGTTTCCACTAATGTCTGAGGATCACCTATTTAATGTTTCACCAACTTCTCAAATGATGTCTCATATATAAGTAATTGGTGGCATTCTACTTGGTTGGGAAGAGTAGTATAGATATGATTTATTCTAATGGAGTGCTTATGGACCCTATGGCGGTTATGGTGGTACAATACCGTCAGTAATGTGATGATTATAAACCCTAAAAGGTCAGAAAAGGAATTTCAACATCTTAGAGACAACCCCCTTAGTAGAGAGTTTTGGGTGGATTTAGTTTTTTAAAGTTCTAGTAAAAACCTATATTTTTTTATCGCATTGATTTGAACTGAATTCTACTTATCTAATTAGTTCATTGTCCCACCCTTTGTTCATATTTTCTAGAAAACTGTAGTTGGTTATGGAAAGATTCAGGTAGTGAGTTTTAACTGTCAAGGGATTGTTTTTTCTGAGGACTCTTGATGAGTTTTGGTTCCCTTTAAAGTGAGCATTTTGGAAAGTCAATTAGGTTGTTTTTTGATGCTTTTGTTTTTAGATTTTAGGGGATGTGTGTTCTCAGGGATTGTTTGATATGGGAGTGTACATGATGTCTCCTGGTTGAGACACCATTAGTGGGTGGTTTTCATAAAACTTTTGGGTAGTTTTGAGATGGGAACTAGTTTTTTTTCTATATATTGTGACCTTAGAGATACCTGGTAAAGATATGTGGTTGAACCTAGTGACCCAAAGGTGTGACTTGGCCATAAAAAAAGTAAAATTACTAGAGACCTTGGGCTTGTATTGGAAATTAGTGGGTTAGAACTCAGTTTCTTATGAGGGAAACACATGAGAGATTTTGATCAAGACATAGTGATTCTTTTGTTGTGGAAAGCATGGTCAAGTTCTTGGGGGGTGAGACCACTAAACATGACATGTTCTCGGGTTTCTTTTGAGGGTTTAGTGATTCCTTAGTGGGTTTTGAGCATGGAAATTCCTTGAGAACTAGTGTTGTGGTATCAAAAGTGGTTTGAAAGTGAATGAAAGTTCAGGTTCCTAGACTTATTGTAATAGGTGTGTTAAGTACATGGGGATAGTGCAGTCATATGCTCTTAGTTTTGGTATAGTGTTGGGTGGAGTCTAATCATGTGAATGGAATTGGAATGCCTTGGGGATTGGATGGAATTCATGGAATTAGGATGACACTATTTTTAAGGTGATCGTGAGTAAGGTTATAGCATGGGTAGGTGCTTATTTTTTAAGAGGAGTTCCTAGGGTGCTCCTAGTTGGTTGGAGTTGGCATGTGGAAAGGTAAATTATCAGTGGTCTTCGATAGTAATCCTTGATATTGGTGATATCTTAGGCTGGTTTTTCTGCATGATAACATGTTAATCTTTTGGTTATGTGAAACTGACCCATAAGAGGCATGATCAGTAGTTGAGTTGTTCTTATGAGCTTAGTTTGGATGTGATATAACTCTCTGAGGCATGGTTTGGTTACAACTGGGTGTTATGGGAGTGTACACTCGTTTCCTTTTTATAGAAATTGATATATAACATGTAGCTCACGTGTGGAACTCATAGAGTTTCAAATTGGTGATTAACTTGAGCGGGCCAAGGATTAGTGGGATTTTTGGTGAGATGATTATGGGAATGGTGACCTAGAACTTCAGGTGAAATAAAGTTTGTTCCCTATATAGATTGTGGTTTGGAAATGAATAATATGCTTCAACACATATGATCAAGGAGTTATTAAAGACATGTGTTATCTAGGGTGATGTGAGCATAACTCATGAAGAGTGACACAGGTGTTTGGATATAAACCCTTGAGGTGTCTCCCTAGGAGTGGTTTAAATGGATCCTTGTGGTGGAATGTGCACATGTGGCCATAGAGGGTGGTAAACCTTGTTATGAATCTAGTTTCATTGGGTTCCAGTAATAATGCTCCCTTGAACCATGAATGGTTACTGATATTATTTTCAGTTAGTATTTGGGAATGCTTGGGATTGGGAATGCATGGGTTTGGGACACATCTAGTCATCATGTTTGGGGATGGACAGAGCATGGGTCATGGTGCTCGAGTTATGATTAAGTGTGACTAAGAAAATGGTGCTTCTATGGTGGTGATAATGACATTTCTCGTAGGTGACATGACCCCGTGTAGGTAGGGTAATGGTTTTGAGAGACTGACTAGAATATTTTTATAATTTAAATTTTTTTTTCAATCACTAGGTGAGTACCTAAATTAATTTTGGATTTATAGGAAATCGGATATAGAGCATGGGTGTCTACCTCAAGTGGAAATGAGAATGATCCAATGTAGATTTAGATCAAAAAATTCATCGATTCTCTTGGAAAGAATGTTGTGGGGTTTGGTAAATGGATGAACCAAATTTGGGAATCTCATTGGGTTTTTTCCTTGGGTGGTTGTGATGATCTCAGTATTTCAGATTGGGTATACATGAGAACTCATGATAGGGCTTGGTGGGTGTTTTTTAGGGTGGAAGACCTGACCTAAAAATTTCACCAAGTGTTGGGAATGGAATTTGGTTATTGAGTGTGATCGGTCAAGGGGTGTCTCCTAGAGTAACGGAACTACGATTGGGAGTTTTTGAAACATGGTAGAGCATGATAAACGACAAATAAAATTGATAATTTAACCTTATAGTTTTTTTTTTGAATTAGGCTTGGACCTTGTCAGTTGTGTTTGAATGGTAACATGGAACCTCAGATGTTTTTTCACCATGGTCGGGTCTTTTGGGAATGTGTTGCAGGGTTCAGTCATGTGACTCTAAGAAAAATGTATGACAAAGGTGGTTTGAATTTCATTTTCTAATATAGTTTCATTTAGTTGGTTAGAAAATGTATGGGGCATATCGCATAGGATGTAATAGGAAAATATTAAACATCATCTCAGTATTTTGAGGAAAACTCAGCATGTTCAGGCTCCTAAATGAATAGATGGTATGTGTTCATCTTTCTTATGTACCTAAAATAGGGATTTTACCAGCACTGGATAGGTGTCCTCGCTTATGAAAAAGTTTGGGAAGGTGGAATCCATTCTAGGAGCATCATTGAAATGTGGGTACGGAGTTAAAATTTTCAATTTAAAGGGTGATAGATCCAAGTCTTGGAAGAAGGTTTTCATAGACTAAGTCTCATGGGGGAGGATATCCATATGTCATGTAATCAAAAAGAAAACTATATAAATATATCTTGGAATTGATAGTCATGGTAAATCATTATCCCAATGCTTCTATTAATGGTTACGAGAGTTGGATCAAGTCTTGGTGGCTTAATCTCCATAAACTAAGGGTTTCACTTTATAAGTTTGTTTCACGTTTTGAGTTGGAATGTAGACATTTAAATGAGAAATTATGATTATAATAAGTCAAAATGTTTATGACAAGGACCACGGATAGTTCTCAAGGATGAGAAGTGTTATGGTGGTGAGTTTGCAATGCCTCATGTCTATACATATAGTTTCAAATTCAATAGAAACCGAATTTTTAACTAGTGGACATGCCAATTTGGAACCAATGTTTGAAATAGATTTTAGAAGGTCTAGAAACCTATAAAGGGAGTATTTTAATGAGGTTTTATACTCAGGAGGTGGTTGAGGGTAGCGGGAAATCTTAAGAGACAAGTCAGCTAGTTGAGGATACAACTTATATCTACTAGTGAGCCAATGAGTAGGCTAAGAGGATATTTGTTCAGTAGGTGTCCACCATCTTGTTGGTAGTCCTCCATCAGCTTGATAGAGGGGATTGGTAGTGGAATGAGCCACTTACAAAAGTCACTAGAAAGCCAGTGTTCTCCAGCACCCCGCTAGTCATGGTTTTCAAGGGGTGAAATTTCAATTATACCACCTTGGGTTTTTATATGGGAAACTGTGCATTTCCATCTTTTTCACTCACACACATCCAGGGGGATCCACAACCATCCACTCTTCTTCACCAATCTTCAATGGGGGTGTCTCAAGGGTCTCTAAACACTAATTTCGGTTATTTTTTCACTATATTAAAACATCATTGATCATCTCATCCTTTCATTCTAATTTAGCTTTTATATGGATATGTTTTCCTTGAAAACTTCACCAGAACATAGTGGAATTTCCAAATTAATATTTTTATTCTGACCATCTTAGGATGATGGGTCCTATAGAGGTAATCTTCACTCGAATTCTCAGTGTTTCTTCAAGAATTATCATTTTTTTGTTTTTATTAGGTTTTTCCCTAAATTACAATTAAATTAATTTAGAAATTTAATTTTATTGGTAGGTTATTTGGATCAAAATAGGTTCAAGGGTGTAGAAGAGGTGTTTTTCAACCCATGGTTTGATGTTTCGATGGACAACTAAGTCCTGGTGATTTTTTTAGCTTTATACCGAGTTGGTTTTGATTTAATCAATTAATTATAAATGTTATAATTAATTAATTAGTTATGTTTTTCTTGATATGGGATCCCAAGTGGTCATCTTGGTTTTAAATAATCTTGGATGTGATTTGTTTGTCCTTCTAAGAGTTATTGAACCTTAGAGAATTTTAATAAAAAATCATCGAATGAGGTAGTTGGTACCTAAACTTTGACATTATACCTTTTTATATTCGAAGTGCATGTGTTTTGTGGTCAATATGGTTACACGTGCTTTTTGAAATTTTAAATTTAATGATTTAATTGTATGAATTTCAAATCATGTATTATTCAATTAAGGGGTAAATTATGGAATCAGTTGTTCTAAAATAAACTTTTATAACCATTGATAATTGAAAATGGATTTTTCATTTGATTTTATTTTTGAAAAATTTAAAAGAATTTTATATAGGGTTATCATGGTAAATTGGTTTTTTCCTTTAAATAGAAGTGTGTGGATAAGATAGTAAATGGTCTCTCAAAATCTGTTTTTGAAATCCCCTTTGATATGGTGTTGGAAAATGTATTTGGAAATGGTATGTTGGTTTGGATTTGGAAATGGGCGTTTGTCCCTATTATTGAAAACAGTGCGTTTTAAATGATTTTTAAATAGAAAAAATGGATGATTCAAAATTATTTTTGGAAAATATTTTATTATTTCTATGTAAGATTGTTTTCACATGTGAGGGTTAACATGTGGTGAATTCTGCCCCTCAGAGAAACTGGTATTAATGGATAACCTGGGATGCACACTGCCCTCTAGGGATGTTGGTATTAATGGTTAACCTTGGGTGGATGTTTCCCCCAGGGGAAAATTGTATTTATAGTTAATCAAGGGTGAATTATACCCCCATGGTAAGTGTGTTATGGTTAATCTTGTGGTGAACATGATCCCGAGGTGGACATAGGGGTACTGAGGATGAATATATTTTCCCCTTGATTCCACTTGTTTAGACCAAGGATGGATATATTTTTTCCTAGTCAAGAATGATATAGTTGTCATGGTATATGTGATGTGCTCATTGGAACCCTAGAACTAGACAAAGAAGGTTTATACCATTCCCTGGGTGAAACTGACACATGGGATTGGTACTTGTTTATGTTTCAGTTTTTTAATATTTAAATGGTTATAATTTTAATTTATTATCATAAAGAACTTCCATATGTATAGTTGTTGACAAGTTATTTTTTAGATGCTGTTGGTGGTGACCTACTAAGTTGTACACAAACCCTACATGAGTTGCTATTTCCCTTGGGTACCCAAGAATCTTTCACATGTTACTGAAAGAATAGGTAGGAATGAGGCCTAAGATCAAGTTTGGAATTGTTAAGTGGGAAATCTTAGTCTAGTTTGGGATATCGGGATTTGGTCTAGTTCAGAGTTTTAGGAGAAACTAATATTTATTTTTCTTTTGTTTTGGCCTATTTATGTAACTAAGACAATCAAAGGTATGTATTTTATACCTTATGTTATCATTATTTTTTGTATAGTGTTTTCATTTTATTCTATTTTATTTTTCATACTTTGATGTGTATGTTTATTTATTTCACTATGATTGTGAAGTATGATATAGGCGGTATAGCCTCCCCATGAAACCTCTATAGACTCCCGCCACTAGTCAGTAGCCTTTAGATTTAAGAGAGGTGTGCCTGAGGTCATATGGATAATCGGGTTAAGGAAACAGTCTAGTGGCACGTATATGGGTACATTACAAAGGGAGCCTAAAATAAATGGCTAGACTTAGATATTCTTACAAATGAAAGTTATCCATGAATGAGGATTTGGAATCCCTATGTGAAAATTACACCTGGGAGGTAATATATTTTCCACTAATAATGAAGGAACATGAAAAGAAGTGGTTTTATGGTAAAAAGTTGAATTAGAAGGGATTATGATATATAAAGAGAGGTTGGTGTAGTTGGGGTGGTTCTTGAGTGGTAAACACCCTATCATCTATTATCAGAGACCTAGGATAAAATATGGGTGGGGGTTATTTCCAAAGTTATTGTATTAGTATTTTAGCATAGAATGAATCAGTACTCTAATAGGATAACTATTCACATGAATTGGGGATTTTGAACCAACAAATTGGGCCAATAGGGCACAGGGCCTTCGATCCATCAATTTCCTTCCAGACACATGGCCTTTCGAATATTGGGACTTTAGTCCACTATTGGTCCTTCAAGACACCGTTTGTAGATAGAAAGTGATATGGTGGGAATAGATAAATAGTTAGAAGTAATAGGAAAGTGGTACAACATATAAAAACATAGGCATCATCGGTTGGGTGGCCTCGAAAGAGGGATGGTCATGCTAGAACATATCAACTATCCAACCAACATCATGGATTTTCTATGTGGGATATATGGATTACCTGATAGTTACTATCAATTAGAGGGACAAGATAGATGATGTGGCATAACATATAGGTGATGCAGTAGGGTACCACATAGGGCATCACTGGGTGGTTGGTTCAAAAGAGATGTGGGTGTGATAGAACCTATCATCATGCCCTCTACACATATTTTTTTTGTTCAGAGGGGTGACCTTCCATGGTGTGTCATAGGAAACATTATTCATCAAATTATTAGAAAGTGGTGATGTATAATTTAGATGGGTGACCGGGTTAAATGAATACTGGAAAGGGGAGATAATACATTCAACTGGTGACATGACATGATGCAGGTGGCTCCGTTGGGAATTTGGGACACATTCTAGGCCTTTGTTCCACTAGGAATCTAGGAAATGTAATAGGCTTTGGTACCATGGACCATCAGGCCATATTATATAATAAAATAGTTCTAGTGGGTGCCTATCATTCCTTAGGGTCACGGATCTGGCTTAACCCACTAGGGTTCCGATGTGTGTGTTGTTTTGTTTCTTATAATTAACTCTACCTGTGATAAAATAAAATATAATTTTATGTTATTGGTTATAGGGTTTCCAAAAAAGCATGGAATTGATTTTATGAAATATTTTTTTATAGTAAAACATACTACCATACAAACTATGCTTGGTTTGGTTTCTTTTTTAGGATTGAATCTGGAACAAATAGACATAAAGATGGATTTCCTTCATAGGGATTTAAAGGAAGAAATCTATATAAAGAAACCTATTGGTGTTTTGGATCCTTAAAATTAGTGAATGGTCTATAAACTCAAGAAAAGTATCTATGGGTTGAAACAAGTTCCATGTATATGGAATAATAAGTTAAACACTTTAATAGAATAAAAATGTTTCATCAAAATAAACTCATATTATTTATTCTACTAGAACGGTTATATTAATGGTGATGCAATATTTATATTACTGTATATGGATGAAATTCTTCTGATGGGTCTATCAGTCCAATAGATTCAAGAGCTTAAGAAATACTTGTTTAGTTATTCTGAAATAAAATTTCTCGGTGAAGAAAAGTATATTTTGTTAATGAGGATTGAGAACGATAATAAAATTAAATGTTTGGTTTTATCTAAGAAATGGTATATTTAGAAGAACATTGAACAATTCCTAGTGACCAGATGTAAATCAGTATTAAATTTTATTATCAAAAACGTCACACTCTCAAAATAACAAGTACCATGTAAAAAAATAAAATTCTAATCAAATTGAAGGAATATTATAAGCATCAGTGGTTATATGTATCATGTATTCCATGGAGTGAACTCAATCAGATATTCCCCATGTAGTGGGATTTTTTAATGAGTTCATATCAAATATAGGGAAATAATATTGGAATTTTTAAAGAAAATATTGAGATATATTAATGGAATGTAAGATAAATCCCTTATCTATTGAGATGATGATATTTTGGTTAGGTATGTTGATGCATACTTTGGGGGAGACTCATACTCATAGAAAATTGTAATTGGGCTCGTCTTTAACTATGGTGGAGAAACCATTAAGAGGATGCTAATGATACAATTGGTGATTCCTCCCTTCATAATAAAAGAAAAGAATATGGAAGAAATAAGATTCTAAAAGGGTATTTTCTGGTTGAAATAGATAATTGAGGATATTAAAAGTATCCATGAAAGTTAATTTATCTAATGTAATATTTATATTTAAATTATATTTTCCAAAAACCTGTGTTTCCATACAATAACAATGCATATCAACCATAAATACTGTTACATCTAGAAGTTTCTTGAAGATAGAGTGTTAGGGATTCAAAAGATAGCTATCTAGAATAATCTAGTGGATATTTTCATTGATTTTTTACTCTAGGAGATTCTGAGGCAACATTGTTTGTCATTTTGACTTGGTTTAATGAAAGGAAAACAAGAGGAGCATTAATTGTAGTGAAATTTGGAATTTTTTCATTTGAAAAAGTGTTAGAGGATGTCATGATATTCGTAATGTAATATTCAAGTGGGAGATTATTTTTTTAGTGAATAATATGCTAAAAATAAGGTAATTTCACCAAAATTAGAAAGTACCTAGGTCCCTTCATCCTTGTTAGATCATTGGTTAAAGTCTTCAATAGTATGGGAGTGAGATTGTTAGAAATTCTGAATTTTCTTATGGGTGCAGCCTAGTGATCAGACCATCATAATTTCAATGACTATTATAATCATGGAAAGAGATTAGTGTTTTCATATAAATCACTTTATAGAATGTGAATTTTAAGAATATAATGAGATGTAGAAGATAAGTTACTCTACCAATGATAGGTGGTCAGACTAATGAATTCTATTGGGGTTCGAAAGTTTCATGGTGTAATGGATACATTCCCTCAAATGTATGAATTAAGTGAAATTAGATAACCATGTGGGACCCTCTATATTAAGTGGGGGCTATGTCATGTAATTGTTTCATGTTACTGATATATGTGGTTTCCTAATTATATTTATTGTAATCGAAACATCTTAAGAGTATTTACAATACTATATGGGGTGAATGATAGTTTATAAAATAAATCTCACAATTTACTTATCCTCTATATAATGGTTTATCCGAAAAACCATTTTTTTAAAAAAAATAATTGGAAAAACTTTTGTATCAACACTTTATAAAATCATATTTTAGGAAAAGTTTACAATAAACAATATAAACTTTTCTAAATGCATGCACATTAGAAATATAAATTTCTAAAAACAAGTAATGTAGAATTTATAAAATAATTATGAAAAAACTATATAAGTTTTATAAAAAATATATCCAATCTCTAACATTAATATTTAAGGAATCCAATTACCCTAACTTTGGGTGTCCTTGGTTTTCACCAAACCATAAATCTCTTCCTTCCTTAAGCAATGAAACCCTCTATATATTGATCAGACAATTGCCTTTTTCCCTTGCCTCGGGATCCCTTGATCAGAAATATCATAATAAATTATGTCATTTTATCCCCAGATTCCCTCAATAAAACACAATATTAGACTTACAACTATAAACACAAAACGACTTATTGAATTTACAATCCCCACATAGATTCCTTAAAAAAAATCACTAAATATTACAATAGAGCACATTAGTAACAAGATGTTACAGAAGATTTAAAGTAACTTTAGACCATTAGTGATAAAAAGTCTTCTTCCACCTCAAATGAAACTTTAATTTATAGTAATTTATTTAATATTCCTATTATATAATAATCATAGGTAATTTCAATGACTTTGCATGAACTCATATTCAGTAGATAAGATTTAGTACATCATGTTCATATGACGGTCGATTATAATAAACCTCCATGACAATGCATAAATGGTTCTATCATGTAGAATGATTTAAGTTTACCTAGAAAAATATATAATGTTTATATGGAAGTTATTTATAAAATATCATCCATATAGAATGACTTCCTCTATCTGATATGGTTTTTCTGGTAGAATTTATATAACTTCATTTTGTGTGACTTTTATATACATTGTATTTTTTAAGTTAATGGCCCCCATTAGATTTACCCTAAAATAATCCATATAATGTAAAATATATAACTATATATGATTTATAATATTTCACTCAATTTGGTTCTTCTAAAATATTTATGTTGAACTCTATATGAGTTGGTTTATCTAAAAGACTTAAGAAAAGTTCTATCAAATTTACAAATTATTCTACATCTGGTAAAAATATATGTTTCCTATAAAACCATTATAAAAACATAGGAAGAATAAATTTTTTAAAATAATATATTTAATGAATTATATTGTGATTTACAAAACTAAGGTGAGGAAGTTTTTAGAGAAAACTTTTAACTCAAAAATCTCCCCCTTTTAAAAAATCACAAAACACAACACCCAAATAGAAAAACTGAAGTTTTTATAACTTTTCAAAAAATAATCCCCTTGTCTTATATATTTAATAACATCACCATATTTACTTCTTTCTCTCTTTCTCCCCCTTAGTATATTTATCCCCCTTTCTTGAAAAAAGATTCTAAAAGTTCTTTTTGGTGGTTAGGTTTTATCATTCTTTTTCCCCCTTTTTAATTTTCAAAAAAAAAGGAGAGAGGTGGAAAGTATACCTGAAATTCTAGAGAAAGAATATTTTCTATGAAATAATTTTAAAAAATGAACAAGTATGCATCAAAAATATATATGAAAAATATATTCATCTAAATAAATTCTAAAAAATAAATCCCAAAAATGGAGGAACATTCATTCAAAACATTCATAAAAAATAATTTTTCTTTGTTATAAAATATTTCAAGTATTCATAATAATTGAATTAATATTTCTTCAAAAGGTTATTCTTAATAACATTTAACTTATTCAAATTATCTTGATACTTTTCAGATTTATTAAATAGTGATTTGAGCTTTTCCATCTCTTCCTAAAACATTCTATTCCCACTCTTAAGATTTATAACATCTTTCTATAAAGCTCCAATATTCTTGTAATGTTCTTAAATCTCATAATCCTACTGCATTTACAAATATTTGATATATTCAACAACTCTTGTTCTTTAATTGAATTTATAAAACATATCTCTTGTTGTCTTTGAAAATAGTTTCGAATATTTTCTTATACCTTCGATTTTATCATCATAAAACTTTATGTCACCCTCTATATGCTTTATCCATCTAGAAATTTATTTAATATTCCTTGAGTATATTTTTTATTTTATTCATAAATATTTTAGCTCATATCCATTTTGGATAACTAACTATGTGAATTGTTATAAAGAATTTTAATTTTACAAAAAATAAATTTTCCCTTGGATGTACCTACATCATGCTTGAATATCAGGGAAATAATGAAGTGTGTCTTAAAGATTATTAAAAAACATCATTAAAATAATTCATCCTCATTTTTTCTCTTTGATTACTTTAATTATGGGTATAATGATTTGATTCATATGAAACTTTTCAAATAGTAAGATTGGGGTTTCTTAAATTACAAGCTTATTCTTTATTTGCACTAGTTTGTCTTTTAGAAAGTCTTATCATTTCAAATTGTTCATCAGATTCAGGTTTGTTTAATAATATATTTTTTGAATACCAATCTTCTAATTTGTAAGTTGCATATATTTTTGATACATTTAGATCTGTATCCTTTTGATATTGAGTTGATTGAGAAATATATTATGTGGTCGATGTCTCTTCAACTACTATAGATTTCTCCCATTATTTTTCAAGTTATTCACCACTTCTAGACATCCATTTTAAATATTTTTTTAATAACATAAAAAAAATTAGTTTCAACATCTTCAAATTGATTCATTTCTCCAAAAAGGGCTTTTAATTTTTTCTATTCAATAGGAAGAGGGGGTTCTAATGTTTAATCCTTTTTCCTTTTAATGGAATGGAAATATTAATTTATTATTGTACAACTGACAGATGAGAAACAAATAGAGGTTCTCCTCTAATTTTTACTTTAACACTAGAATGAAATTGGTTAACTCACTTTAGAAAATATTTATCCCACTTTTCTAGTTCATATTTTTTCATCTATCTATTATCATTTTTCTCTTCTCAAATATTCTTATTGGTTTTCTCTTTAAGATCCAAGGCCTCAGACTTATCCACCTAAAAACAAGGGTCATCAGGTTTTTTCTATTCTTTATTCTTAAAAATGGATATAAAAGCCTCATCTGAAATTTCTTTAGATTTATTCTTTAAAATGGGTGTGGAAACTTATCTTTACTTTCTATTTCCTAACACCTTCTCTTTTAACTTCTCAGTTTCTACTTCAGATATAGCTTTTTATGATTTATCCAAAAGCTTTTTCATATGAGGTAAAAACACAAGTATCAACTTCTTAATAGTTTCATCAGCAACGAAATATGACTTATCCCTTACTGGAGTTGCTTTGGAATTGATATTTTAAAACTCCATTAAGTTTTTCAAAAATTAGTTTAAGGAACTTGGAAATAAGTCAATATTTAACTTAATTGTTCCACACATGAAAACATCTATAAAAAGGAACACAAATATCACAAGATTAAACTTTATCATATTCCACAATAAATACAAAACATATATATCTTTAGAATTCCATGTATCCCAATCAACTTTCCTAGGAATAAGGAAATTATGTATCCATATACCTATTATCATTTATTATGGAGTAATATGGTGAACATTTATCAATTTTTGATAAGAATAAAATAGAGAAGTTTTTAATCTTGATTTTTCAATACTTTCTATTATCTCAGTTAACTTTTGGGTAATAAAATTAGCATAACCTTCAAAAGGAATTCCTAATAACTCTTATACATGTTATAAATTCTGATAATAAAATTTTCCAAATAAGGAAAAATAAAAATTTAATGTCTTATTCTTCACTATAAATAGCTGAGCAATAAAATTCTCTGCCTATTTTTAGATAATAAAGATTGATATCTTATTCATCAACATAGATACTTTCCTAGACATGAAAACAATGGTAGAATTTATAAGAGAATCATACAATTCATACCAATATATTTTAATTAATCTTTCCTTAAATGGTAGTTTGGTTTCTAATTCACTTAATAATGGAATATATATTGATCAAATGAACCTTTATGAAATGGATGAACTAGAAAACCCAGCGAAGAATGAGTAATATAATGATGAGAGTTGTTATCAGAATTAAGAAATAAAGAAATGAGTGGTGACCCACACCCTTTTATATAGGTTTAAGAATATATATGGATAATATTATCCTATATCTAATGTATTATCTTAAAATTATTTTTCTTAATCTATAGAAGATAAATTTATCAAAAGATGAAAAAAATTTATTTAACTATAGAATTTTTTATAATATTTTGAGATGAGTTCCATCAGACAAACATTTGTCTGAGAAAAAAAAATTAAAAGTTTGTAAAACTATTTAGAAATTTGAAATTTATAAAAGTTAAAATAGTAATAACCATATTATAAAAAATGATAATAAAAAATTTGAAATTTATAAATTACCTCTTAATGAAAATTTTAAACTTTCATTAAGAAATATTTTCTAGTGATTGTAACTTATTGATTTTCTAAGGAATTTTTTTCTGTAAGTTTTTAAGAAACTATTTTTCTGAAAAATTTTCTAAAAAGTGTGTCAAATAAATCTTTAGAAATTATTTTCTGAAAATATTTTAGAAAATGTTTCCAAAAAAATTTTAGAAATTTTTTTCTCGAAAAATATTAAGAGGGTAAAAAAATTAAAAAACTTAAGAAAACATTAAAAAAGATATTAAATGTTCTCATGTTTCTTCAATGAGATTTTACTATAAAGGGGATAGATAAACATGATGCAGCTATTAATGATCATTTTAAGTTTTTCATTCATAACTTTTGTTTAATATATTCAAATTTATCTGAATTTAGTGGTTTTGTAAAAATATCATCAAGTTGTTCTTTATTTTAAATGAATTATAGAATAATATATCCCTTTTTTGTGTGATATTGAAGAAAATAGTGGATTATATCTATATTATTATATCATGGGTGACATTATGGGTTTTTAATTAAATCTATGGAGCTTGGTTATTAGATAAAATAGGTATTTTACTAAAACTCATGTCAAAGTGAGTGAGTGTGTGGTGTATACACAACAGTTGAGTACAACGACTTCCAGCTGCCACATATTCTTCTTTAGTAAGGGAAAGTGCTGAAAAATATTTCTTTATAAATGACCATGAAACTAAATCCTCTCCTAAGAAACTAAACGTTTTAGATTTACATTTTCTATTCATTTTACATCCTACAAAATCTACATCTGAAAAACTTCTTAAAAAATCATTTCCAAAAGTAAAAAATATAACAAGATCTATAATTCCTTTAAGGTAGCGAAAAATTCATTTTACAACTTTAATATAGGATTATTTTGTATTTTGTCGGTACCTCACACATAGGCATAAAAAAATTTCCAACAAGGGACGATATATAGTAAAATACCAATCATTCCTATAAAACATTTAATCAACTAGTTTCCCATATTCATTAAGATCAATAATTTTGAGGTTCTAATAGGAGTAAAAATATTTGTATCCCAACTTATTAGGTAAATATCTTATATACTTTTATTGAGATATAAAATTTCCTTCTATTTTTTTTAATTTGAAAATTATTGGAAAAAATTAGTTCATTGATATTTCTCATTTCAAACTCATATTACATAATATCTACAAAAGAATCATTAAGTGATTTTTGAGTTGTGCTAAATATAAATTCTTTAATATAAATTAGAATAATGATGGTATCTTTGAAAAAAAAAATCATAAAAATATTTAGATCCATAGCTCTCTTAACAAATAAAATTCATAACAAATATCTAATTAATATATCATACCAATCTCTTGGGTATTGTTTGAGTTCATAAAGTACCTTATTAAGTCTAAAAACATGATGCAAAGATTCGGTTTTTTCAAAACTAAGTGGTTGTTCTACATAAAATTCCTCCTAAACATATCCATTAATAAAAGAATACTTCACATCCATTTGGAAAAGAGTGAAATTTAGAAATGCCACATATCCTATAACTATATGAATAGCTTCAATTATAGCTAATATAGAATAAGTATCTTCATAGTCTATGAATTCTTGTTGATTATAACTCTTTTAAACATGTCTATCTTTATTTTTATCTATTACTACATTTTCATATCGTTTACTATGAAAAAAACCTTTTACACCAATTATAGAAGAATATTTGGTGCATTTAACCATATTCAAAACATAATTCTTCTCAAACTCATTGAGCTCATAAAATATTAGTTTTATCTAATATTCTTCACCTGAAGCATCATTAGGAATCTTAGGTTCAAATTTTGGTAAAAATGAACAATGTTCAATTTCATTTATTAAGGAATTTCAAGTTTTAATTTCTTATCCTACATCACTAGTTATATTATCACTATGGTGATTCATAAGAATTATATAATTTCATGATTTTTTAAAATGATGTACTTAAAAAACATGTTTAATTTCATCAGGGGGTACAACTTTAAAAAAATTTCTTCATTTGTTGTCTCACGAGAAAAAATTTTCAACATGGGTTGAAAATCATTTTTTGTAAAGGAATCTAAACAAATATTTTCAAGTTTTTTAAAGAAAAAAGGATATGTTTCATCAAATTTTTCATGAATTGTTTCCTCAAAAGTACTTCATTTTCTGTTAAAAACATTATAAGTCATACTTGTTGTATAATATCCTTAGAAAAAATTTTTTTTTAAAAAAGCAATGTCTTGGTCGAAGACCAAGACACAATTTATTTAAAATTCAAGAAAGGAACTAAAAAATTCTAAAAGAGGAAAAAAATTTATAATATTTTTCATAGAAAGGGAAAGGATCAACCATAAAATCATTGTACCATGTATTGTCTTGGTTGATTACCTTGTTATCAAGACCATCAGCCACCATGTTCGCCTCTCGATAGGTATGTATAGCAATGTATTTGAGCTCTAGAAGTGAGTTAAGGAAATTCATCCAGTGCACTATAAGAGACCAAACATGGTGAACCACACCATTCAATATTTCTTGGACAATGGTGGTGGAGTAATTTTCAATCCAGATGTTGTTCCAAACTTTTTTCTTAACAAAAGTAATATCCTGAATCACATCCAATATCTCTGCTTCAAGGGAAGATGAAATTCCACAACTGCCATAGAAACATCCTTGACACTGACCGAGAGAGTCCCTAAAGACTTACCCATAGCCCATAGGTCCCTGATTTCATTTGAAATCCCCATCAAAATTAATTTTAATCCATCCAGGAAGTGGGGCTTGCCAATATACCTCGAAAGAGTGATTCAGTTAATGGAAGATGCCATCAACTCTAAGTTATTGTAGGATAAAAAATCCACCAACCAAGTTATCGAAATGCGCTTTCTGAAGCATGGCAGCATACCTAATGGCAATAAGAATTATCATGCAACCTGCATTAAGGTTGAAAGAGTAATTATTAATAATAATGTCATTTTTATCATACCAGATATTGTGGAGGAGCTCAACAACAGCGAATAAGAAGAGGTTCTTGATTTTTCGTGAAGTGTCAACCTCCACACACCATTGTTTCTGAGATAAAATAGAGTCATAGAATAACCATCTAAAGTTAAACATGTTAGTAATGAAATTCCAAAGAGTATAGGACATAGCACAAGAAAAAAATAAATGATTTTTTCCTCCCTATGTTGATGAATAAGGAGACATCCAGAGTAGAGATGGATACCAAATGACTGGAGAAAAACCTCTGTTGGAATATAGTTATGAAAAATACGCCAGACTAGATTAATTATTTAGGGTTTAATCCATGTCTTATCAAAAAACTTTAACCAACAAAAATTAGAAATAGGGTTAGTGAAATAATGATTGTAAAAAAATATTGAATCAAGAATACCATTGTGTGTTGGTTTCCAAATAATAAAATCTTCATCATTTGAAAAAGAGTAATCATCAATGACCTGCATGATAGGATCAGGTAGCTCTAGGTTACTAGTTTTCATAACCTCCTTTATAGTGTAATTGATACTAACCGGATATGTATTAGGAGGCAACATTGAAATGAGAGGGGAGCCAGTCCAGTTGTCAAGCCCGGAGTTCATGGTAGATTTCGAGCTTACCATCCATCTAGAGTTATGCATGATGTTTACAAAGGAGGTTCTAATTTAAGTAAAAATTGAGGAATTTACATAGTGAAAAAATAATTTTTTAATCTTTTTTAGGAACATATTTCTATGAAAACCTATGGAGTCAGATTTATTATTGATTAGTCTCCAGGTGAGTCTGGATGGAAGGGCCTCATTAAAAATTTTGAGATTTTTAATGCCAATACCACCTCGCTCAAGAGTTTTGCAATAGGTAGATTAGGGAATTATAACAAGTTTCTGTTAAATAATACTACCAGTCCAAAAAAATTAATGTAGGCATTAATTTTCTTGAGAATGCTAGCGGGCCATTTGTAAATCATCAGTGAGTAAACCTTTTTGGAACAATAGAAGAATTCACCAAGTAGATCCTGCAAGCCATGGAAAGGGATTTCCCCTTCTAGGAGGAAATTTTATTAATAACTTGATCAAAAACAGCATTGTAATACGTGGATTTAGGCCTATCCCAAAATATGGGAACCCCCAAGTAGGTAAAGGGGGTGGATCCTTCTTTGATGCCAAGGCTTTAAAGGATGTGACTTTTCCTAGCATGAGGGAAATTTTTTCCAAATTAGAGAAATGATTTTCTCTAACTAATGGATTGAACTGAGACTTCCTCATAGTGGGATAAGGCATTTTTTAGGTTAAGGATATTTATTTTATTTCCATTAAGGAAAAAAATTATATCATCGTCATAAAGAAGATCTGATGGCACATTTAAATTTCTGGAAGCCTGTATAGGTTTGAGTTTGTTTTGAAGAAGAAATCCAAGGATAAGCCAGCTAAGATAATACTCATCAATGGAAAAAAGATTAGTATAGAGGGGATATCTTTGTCAAACCCCCTTTGATAATTTAAAGTATCCCTTGGGGAGCCATTGATGAGGATGGTGATTGAGGCTGAATTGAGCAGTGAGTTTATCCTGGTAATGAAAACATCATTGAAACCAAAACTATGAAGGAATTTGAAAATAAAGCCTCAGTCTATGGTATTAAACGCTATCATAATGTTGAGTTTGATGGTAATATTTCCTCTTCTAGAGACTTTATTAAGAGAGTTAGCGCATTCCGAAGCATGGAAAATGCAATCTTGTATTCACCTGCCTTTAATGAACCCAAATTGGTTCCAAGATATGATTCTGCTGCATAGAGAGGAAAGTCTATTGGCAAAGAGCTTGGTAATGATTTTATAAAGGGAGTTGATGAGGGAAATAGGATGGAATAAATGAATTTCAAAGGCATTTATTACCTTGGGTATTAAGGTAAGAAATTGAGCTTTGAGATAATAAGGGATGACACCATTAGAAAAGAAATATTTAACAAGCTTCCAAACATCTGAATAGATGACCTTATAGTGGTGTTGAAAAAAACCACTATTGAAACCATTGGGACCCGAAACATTGTCAGGGTTGAGGCTAAAGACAATGGCTTAGATTTCATGTTCTATAGGAGTGCTAAAAAAAACAGGTTATCATCCTCATTGACTAAGGTTAGAATGACCCTAAGAAGAATATATTTATTTATATTTATCCCATTAAAAATATTTTCAAAATAATTGACCATGTAATTGGATATGGGAGGTTCAGAGTCATAGAGATTTTCATTGTCTTTAAGGAATTATAGAGGGATATAGACTTTCCAAACCTTCTTAAGGGTATTTTAGAACTTGGTGTTTCTGTCACCATCAGAGATCCATTTAGTTTTGAATTCATGTTTTCAAATATTGTCTTTGAGCACTAGAAAAAAATTGAGATTCATAGAGACAATTATTTCTTTTTGGGGATCAGAGGAGAAGTTATATTTAGTAGAGATATTTTCAATTTGATTGAGATCGTTCTCAACGGTGGATATGTCTTGGTCAATTTGTTTATATTTAGCCATGTACCAACCCTTGAGGCACTGCTTAAGATTCTTGAGCATAGTAATATAAGAAAAAGCATCTGAGTGATGAGACATAGACTCCCAACAACTTTTAATGAGGTAAGAGGAATCCAAATCTTCAAACGAGGCATTATTAAATTTAAAAGGGATATTGTGTTTGTCTCTCTTAGAGTGAAAGATAACAAGAATAGGATGATTATCCGAGTTTAGTTTAGGTAGGTTGATTCTAGAGATGGTATCACATGCATCGAGAACCGGGATATTCACAAGGGCCCTATCAATTTTTCTAAGAAATGACCCTATTATAATGTCTTCGGTACCAAGTGAACTCGGCACCTGTGATATTGATTTCAACCAGGTTACAATATTCTATCGAGGCTCTAAATTCCTTAGAAGAAATATGAGAATGATAAGTACCAAGCTTCTCACTGGGATAAAGAATAAAATTAAATTCTCCAATAACCAAACATGGGTCATGGATAGAGCTAACCAAAATAGATAAATCATGCTTGGGAGGCCTACGGTTTTGAAATCTATTCTTAGCATAAATAAGGGCGAAAAAAATTTCAAGCTATCATGTTTTAAATCACAAGATAAAATTTGGTCAGAGAAATTGAAAAAATTAACATCTTGCAAAGAGGTGCGATAAAAATCCAAAGTGATTCAACAACACAACCATTATTGCAAGCACCAAAAAATTTATAACCAGAAGCAGAAAGATGCATAAATTCAACAGAAAAAATTAATTTTTGTTTCAGAAAACACCATGATTTTTGGTTTATGAGTCAAAATGATTCTTTTGAGAAATGAAAGAGTGTTAGGGTTTTCTATACCCTGAAAATTCCAAAAAAATAACATCCATTAAGACCTATTTCTAAAGAAAGATCTCCCCTTTTTCTTCTTATGACCACTCGAGCCCTTATTTCTCTTGGATCTTCTAAGATTTGTAGAGGAGGTCGTAGGTATCTTCATGACCTGTTTTATCATAGTAGAAGCAGACAAAATGTTAGAAGCACCTGAGTTATTAACATCATTGATGCTGTCAGGTGATTTAGAAGGCCCGGGAGTGATGATATGAATATCATGTGTGTTATCTGTTAAGCCCGTGTTCTGAAGAATAGTAGGAAGCACAGGAATGGCCTGAATGCCTACTTTCTAGGTAGCCTTAGTGTGTGACTCCATTTTGGTTTTATCATATGAATTTCCATTCAATGTAGACACCCTATTTGCAGTGCTCAAATCAGATACAAGTGGTGAGATCATGGTTACCCTATGATCAATAAAAGAAACTGGAATAGTAGAAGAAACCATACTAGGATTGTTAAGTAGACGAGATTGGGCATGATGTGGTTCTATCTGGGTAGCATCCAGAGAAATTCCATTAATGACCAGAAATACATGTGGATACACTGAAACATCTACATCCAGATGAATAGCATCTTTGGGAATCTCCATCTACAAAGGATTCTGGGAATGGTCATCCTTCATAGGCAGCAGGTGATCACTCAGTTCAAGCATCAATGCCGCAGAGGCATCATGCCAGGATATATCCAGAGGTTGTTCAAAGACTTATAAAACCATATGTTCGATATCTTCGAGAATGTCAAGATCAATATCATTGTTCTCTTCCTCCTCAACCTTATCATCCTGGGTGACACCTGAGCTCTCACTAAGGAAATTAGAAAACTTGACCCAGAATTCCGAATGTTTTTTGGGAGGTTTCAGATTAGCAACATGCACAGACTTGCTCTTCTTCTGTCACTTTCCCTCAATCCACCCATCTTCAGATGGTTGTACAAACTGACTCTTCACAACCCGAGACTTCAGCAAGGAATGACAGATGATCTTCCATAACTCACGGTATGGGGGGCATTAATTTTCATTCCACCTGGATCTCATTTCTAAAATCGTTTGGTTTGAAGGAAATGATCTTCGGAAGTTTGGAATCGATGTCCACTTCAACCATAACCCTCATGTAGAGGCCAATTTCAGCCTTCAGAATACGTTGATCAATCTTAAGAGGATTACCTATGCAAGAGACAATATCGATGAGAATTTTTGGATGCTAGAAGTACCAACTCAGACCATGTAGTCGCACCCAGATCAGAACCATAGTATTCCGATAAGTGTGCAGGTTGAAAGCGTAATCTCAGTCGATGAGTCGAAAAACTCCAGGTTTTAACTATATATTTCCTAACCTCCATACTCGATCAATATCATCTTGAGATTTGAGAAGCATATAGAAGTATCCCTTCCCAATTGGAAACAACTTCCTGCCAGAGAATCCCCAGACAAGAGAAAACCGCGATTTGAGCTCCGGGTTAGAACAAGGCTTGTCACCTTTAAGACAGGAGATGTACCCCATGATCGAATATTTAAAGAGATGTGACCATTATTTAAGGGATTCGGGATCCGCTTCCACAAAAAACGTGCCTTATTCAAGTTTCTTACAAAGGGGGGCTCTCATCGCAACAACATTGCATGGATCAGAGCCTTCAATCACTTCAAGAAAAGAAATCCCCTTCGGTCTTTCCACCGGGGGAACTTCATCTTTTTGAGATTTATTTTTGAAATCCACAGTCATCGTCTCCCATTCAGGATTGAAGCCAACCATAGAGGATATCAGACCATGAACAAACAACATAATCGTGATCAGAGAATGGGAGAAACCCTAGCTTTTGTAGTGGAACCACTGGAGACACCGAGAGCACTCATCGTGTTTTTTCTTTTTGATTTCATTACCATCCTAGGAAAAATATTTCATTATATTTTGGAGAAAATTTAAATAACTTATCTTTAGTATTTGGAGTGAACACTTTACATCCAAAAACTCTGAAGTAAGAAGGTTTAGGCTTTCTTCCCATCCACAAATAATAAGGAGTTTTATTATTAAAATGTTTAAGTAAAAAAATTTATTTATAGTATATCATTCAATACTAATTACTTTAGTTCAAAAATGTTATGAAATGGAGTATTCACTCAAAATTGTTCTAATAATCTCGTAAAGAACTCTATTTCTTCTTTCAACAACACTATTCTTTTGGAGGTGTTCTAAGAGATGATAAGTTAGGTATTATACCTTTTTTACTATAAAATTTTTCATATTCAAAATTTATAAATTCTTCACCATTTTCACTAAGAATAGTTACCAAAGGTATATTTTTATCTTTTTTAACACGGGATACAACATTTTTAAAATAGAAAAATTCTTCTAACTTTTTTTATAGAAAATAATCTCCAATATATCTATTTTTGTCATGAACAACAAAAAATATACATAGTATTTTATTCCAATACTACTAGTTATTTTAGACCAAATAAATCCATGTTCACTAATTTTAAATCATAAAAAGTTGAAATGAAACTAATATATTAAAACTTGATTTATGTTTCTTTAAAAATTAATAAGGACAACTAACTTTTTAAGAATTATAATTGAGCTTGGTTAGATCTCTAACAAGTCATTTCTTATAAGGATTTTGTTAAGTTATAGCATTATAGTGTCCTGATATTCTATGCCACAACCAATATTGATCTTACTTTTCACTAAGGTAAGGTAGATCTTGTCTTCTTAAGACTTTTAAGTTTAGTTTGTATACATTCTAAATCCTATCGGTATAAAAAATAAATTTTTCTTCAAAACTTGGTACTATATATTTTTCATTCATGAATTTCAAAATGTAAAATTCATCACCTAATTGGATTATGCTTATAAGTTCTTGCGTAAGACATATAACAAATAAAAAGTTTGATATTATAGGTTTTCCAAGAAGAAATATATTACATATACCAAATATTAATCCATGATAATTATCACCAAAATTCAGTTTTCCACCCTTATTATTTATAATCTTCTAAAATAATTGTTTGTTTCCTATCATATTATAAGAACAACCACTATCCAAGTATTATATGTCATCTCTACTTGTAATCTTTTTATTTTACTAAAAATAAAAGGTTACAATTTTGGTACCCAAAATTGCTTGGGTCCAGCATTGTTAGTAAATAATACTTTAGTTATCCAAAAATATATAACTCTCTTATGTGTTATATCTATCAATTATTTAGAAAAATGTGATTTTTGAAATCCAAAATATTATATTTTATTCAAATAACATTTAATTTTCTAATGTCTACTACTATGACACTTTATGCAAAAAATATCATTTTTTAGAAAACAAATATTTACATAGAAAATGAGGTTTTGAATTTGTAAAACCTATACAAGAGGTATTTCTATGTGGAATTATTTTACAATAAAGTTTTTCAAAATTTTACTTCCTATAATTAAAATTTGATAAAAGTTTCTTTAAACAAAAAATCATAGAATTTATTTTTGTAACCAAATATTTATCCTCACTCAGTGTATTTGAATTAGATTTATTTTATAATACTAATATAGAATTAGAAATCTCTAAAGTAATTTTATAAATTATTGAATTTTTTCTGACAAGTTCTACCTTAGAATATTCATATTTTTAAGAAACAATATATTTTTTTCCCAAAAAATTGGAAACTCGATAAAATTCTTCAATTCTTGGTAATGTATCCTCTTCATCATTTAAAGTAATTTTGTCTTCATTTAAAGATGTTTAACTACACTCATCATTAGAATTAGGATAGTTTTCATTTAAGGATAAATTATTAATAGATTCAGAAAACACCTTATCTTTATAACAATGATTAGTCTTTAGAATATCCACATAGAAACCAAAAAGTTTATTACTACTATCAAAATTATCAAAAGAATTTTCAGAGAAATATCTCCTCCACATTCACTCCAAGTGTCATAATATTTCAAACATTTTATTCTTTTGTACTTACAGAATGTAGTATAATTCATTTATTTCTTATCCTTATTCTTAATTCTAGGATAATATGGTCTAATGTTCCCTAACTTCTTACATTCATAACATATCATCTTAGAAGAATATTTTTTCTCATTTTTGTATTTAGATATTTTATTATATCTATAAATGAAATATTTCTTTCCAATAATATTTTTCATCCTCTTTTAAATATTAGAAAGTTCATTCTAACTTTCTTCATAAGAACTACATTCTTTCTCAACTTTGAATTTCTTCTTCTTAGAAGATCTATAATCTTTCTCAGTTGGTCTGTCTTCCTTTAATGGCTATAGATATGGAGGAAAACTCTACACCACCATTTTTCTTCTTATATTTGGTAGTATCTCTTTTTTAACTACCTTCATACTACAAGAGAGTTCCAATAAAATGATCTAGACTATTATTTGTAATATGCTTAGTATTGTAGATAGTTATCCTTTTTTATTCTCATTGGCAAGGAATAATCTCATTAATTTTTTCATCTAAATGTTCTTCTGTTCAATTTTTATCTCTCAAATATTGTGAACAATTCACAATAGTCACTAATATCTAATGCATCTTAGAAACATATTATCTAGGTAAAAATAGAAGGCTTTGTAATAAGATCTTAACATAATCTTCTTATTTTAATAACTTTAGATGTTCCAAAGTGATTAATCTCAAGGTTTTTTCAAATACTATAAGCTACTTCAGAAGATGAAATTTGACTATAGATATTCCTTTTCATTGAACATAACAAAGTATTTTTCACTCTATAATTTAGTTGATACTCAATTTTTTATATTTATTAAAATTAGAAGAATTGTTTTCTAGAATAAAATAATTTCAAGTCATTATCGCAAAGTTTTCAACTATGGTGTTGATCACAAAATTATTCATTCTATCTCTCCAATATTCATACTCAACACCATAAAAAAATATTGGTCTACTGGGATTGGGATTTTTAACTATCCAAAAACTTCAATCTACCATATTTAAAAACAAATTTACACTTCTCTAAAATAAATTTTAGTTTATCAATTTATAATAAGTAGAAACCTACTATGATATAAAATATAGTAGTTTAAAATGATGTATAAAAGTAGAAACCATCTTTGATACCAAATGTAAGACCATAAGAGTATTAATTTTATTATAATAGGGAGGTGAATTATAGTTTATAAAATCAAAATTATAAGTTAATAATAATCTATGTAAAGTTAATTTAGAAAATCCTTTATCTGATTTAAAATAAATTAATTAGAAAAAAATTTGTATCAATACTTTATAAAATTAATATTTAGAAAAAATTGAGAACATAATATATAAAATTAACTAAACACCAGAATAAAGGAAATGTAAACTTGTAAAAAAGTAAAGCAAACTGTATAAAAAAAGTGATAAAAACTTAAAAAAAATATAACAAATATATCCACTCTTTAACCTTATGAATTAAGAATTTAAATAACCCTCACTTTTGGTATCCATGTTTTTCACCAAACTGTAATGGTATATCTTCCTTGGGTAGGGAAACCCTCAAAAAATAATATCAGGTCATCTTCTATTTTCATAGCCTCAGAAACCCTCAATCATGAAGATCAGAATAACCTCAATCTTTTAATCCAAAGATTACCTTGATTAAACTAAAGATCAGATATACAATTAGAAAAAAAAGATATTAATTCATTTTCACTCCTTACATAGATTACATAATACAAAAGCTCTCTAAATATTAAAATGGAGTTAACTACAAACAAGAAGTTTCAAAGGTATAAAAGTAAATTCAGATTATCAATCATTAAAATTATTCCTCCTCCTCAAAATATTATTTTATATATATGAATATCTTTAATTTTTATATTCTTAAATTCTTAGAGGTGGTTGAAAAGAATTTGGATGAACCCATATTTACCTGATAAGATTCAACACATCTTCTTTGTCTGATGGTTGATTCTGGTGAAGCACCATACCTTTATAATGATTTTATTTTTTCTATAAAAATATATTAGTTTCATCTGGTAGGTATTTATAAAATATAATTTGGAGTGCATGTCTAACTTCATCCAAAAATTTCTATCTGGTACACTTTATATAACATCATCTATTGAGAATTTGTAATACATTGTATTCTAGAATTTAAATACCTCCGTCTTATTTACCATGAAAGTTTCCATATGATCAAAAAATTAAAAAAAACATATTTATGAGATTTCATATGTTTGGGTTCATCTGGAAGACTTAATTTAAGAACCATTTAGTTTGGTTCATCCAAAAGACTTATGAAAAGTTCTGTCATATTTACAAAGTATTCTATGTCATGTAAAAATATATATTTTCTAAAAAATCATTATAAACACTTTTTAATTTTAAAGTTTGAAAAATGAATTATTTAAGGTAGTGTGTTGTGATTTTCAAAACTAAGGATAAAAAGTACTGGAAGTAAACATTCAACTCAATTGTAATATTTACACTTTTGATTAAATCAATGTGTATAGTGTTTCCCCCATTGATGTGTGATGAAATTAAAAACAACATAAAAAAATTATTTTCTCTTTTTACATGATTTATTTTATCATTTATAATTATATTTTAATGTTAATGTGAGTTGGTTTTAATTGTCTTGATTAAGTGAAATTCAATGCACTTAGTAGGGTTAATATTATTCTTCTAATTTCCAATGCATTGAACATGTGAGGATTCATTCTGGTGACCTATTTTTCTCTATTGTGGTTTTCTGGAAGAAATATTCTAGTGTGTTGAGTTTTTTTAGTAACTTAAACTTGATAGATTCATTTATTTTATTTCTAGATGGAATAACCTAATATATTTCCTATAATTCTACTTCAACAAAAAAAATATTAGAAATTTTCTTAGAGAAATTGAAAGATGAGTTACAAGCTATGATTACCCCAAAAAAGTATCCTAGTAGATTCTCAGTGTTTATAGTAACAATAAAAAATCTAAATGATTCTATTCAGTGAACTAAGAAAAAAACCTCAGAAAACCATATTATCATAAAAAAGGATTATATAAAAAGTAAAATTATTTTTTGTTATTCTCAAGAGAATAATGGAAATGGATTTATACTTAAATAAAATAAAGATTAATTCCATGAATCCTACGAGGAAACAATTCACATGGACTAATTAAAATGTATGGTATGTGGGAAAATAGAAGATGCATCATGATTTTGAAATAAGGAATGATAATTTTTATTTTTTTCTAAGTGATAAAGTCTTAAGATTCTTTATTTATTCCTTAAAAAACGTGATCACATTACCATAAATTAAAAAAACTCATAATGCATGGTAGATTGGTCTCCCTAATTATTACCCCTGTCATTCAATATTGGGCCACATGAAATAATTATTATTTATCCATAAATACTCACTGATAATGATAATTTATGATGTAAAAGTGGTGTTAGATAGTCTAAAGGCTCATGTAATGTGTTTGTTAGAAATTTTCCCTAAAGAAAGGGATGTTTGTAAAGAGGTTCCAAATATTAATTCATATAATTTTGATAATTAGATGAAATATAAATCAGTAAATCATATAAATTAAATCAAGTAATGATTGAATCAACCAGTCATATCCCTAATTCCCTCCCTCTAATTCATATCCTCTTAAGGTTCAATTTAATTGATTCCAATGAAATAAAGAATAATAAGAGGAGTTTTTGTGGGTTCCAAAACTTGTATAGATTAATAAATACTCCATGACCCCATTAGTGGGAGTAAAGAAGCCATATGTTAAATTGAACCCTCTCAAGATAAAGTGAATTTGTTCACCTCTATTAATATCATTCTATTGACAGAAAAAAAATTCATAAGGAAGTGTTTTATGAATTGGGATCCCCTGAAAATTATAGAGGAACATTTTGGATAGAAATAAACATTCTTGAGGTCTGAACCAAGGTTAAGGAGTTATCATTGATTATATAATATATGTTGTTAAAACTTGGAGAAAGGATATTCAATGAACACAACATGAGTTTTGGTCGAATCCCTGACTGTTTGATGCTCACCCTACCGCTATCTGGTTAGGGGATCAATTAACCAAATTAAGGTTTCCTATATAGTATCAAAATACCATGGAACATAGTTATCATAACCCATAATCATAAAAATTATCTGGAATTAAAACATGAAAACATCATCTTCATAGTTAACTCATCCTTTTATACACCAAGTTTATGAGAAGGCACATAGTAATAAATATAGGCTCCTGGCTTAGAAGGATTATGTATTGAAGAATTTATTTATTATTTTACCATGAATCTCAATATTGTATACCATTAAATTGTCTAAGGGGATCTATGAGATCCTTGTTGATTCCTTGTCAAACCATCATGAGTTGAAGATTGATGTGGTCACTATGAAAACATATTATGACAAGATCAGATCACGATAATATCGTAAGGTGATCTTATTTATAGAAAAATATCATGATATCGGTATATAAGGGAATAGTATGCCCTTAAATGTGTTTCCAAAACTCAATGACATCAATATTTGTCAAGTGATAGTGGGAAATTTTGATGCCTTGTCCAAGATAATTGAGTCCAAGATGGAGGGCCACATGACCACAGGATCGCCTCCCCATATGCAAGAGGCTACCGACCAGTGGTTTGGTCCTTAATGAAACCTTAGAGAGACTATTCCTTTAATATCAAGTAACCATTAGAGTGATTATATACAATGGAATTAATAAATAATGAAACTAGTTAAATAACCATTGTGGAAGAAGTAATGATTGTATCAAACCATAAAATATCATAATGGAATACAATATCTTGTACATATACTAAAAAGGGATACCCACATGATGTGGATCAATGTATATACATTGAATAAAAGAGACATCACCTCAAAATATCCTAGATCATGTCCCGGTATCACCCCAATCCCATCCACCAAAATCCACTCAAATTTTCTATCATAGGGATCATTCCCTTAACTGGATCTCAGACTATGAAGTCTTTACTTTCTTTGAGATACTTGTGCATGGTGTGAGAATAAAACCATTAGGACACAAAAAACGGTCCCATAACATAATTGTACTAATGAAATAATGGTGTATACATCAACATAACTAAATGAATAAATAAAATAAATTATTATTGATTAATTGTACATTGTCAAATATTCCATGGACTCCCATCCATACCCACTTCATCCTCATGATATAAATAAGTATCTTCTATAATATATAATGAAAGTATGTGCATGGACCATGTCTTATCACTCAAGTAATAACCTCATTCCTCATACTCAACCCATCCCTACTCACTCGTAGGTGGTCACATCTTGTCTCAGGGAACACCATATCACTCAAGGTGTACATAGATATCAGTAAGTATATAGAAGGAAATAAGAAAAATCTTTCATAAAAATAAACCATGAGTAAGGTGAATCATCATATGAACCCCTGAACCATTCTACCAACCCATTCTAGTCATAAATGAGCTAAAACAACTCTTGTGAAGTCTAACTCTATGAGAATAAATCCCTAGAATCACCCATTGAACGTGACAAAATTACACCTTAAAAAAATCATAAACTCAGCATCCCCCTATAAAGGGTAAAACACATATTTATAGGCCTACTCAGGCACTTCATATAATAACTAGAGTTCTCAAAGTTCTATACACACCTACATACAATTTAAGAAATACAAATTTATACAAAAGTTGTAAAATGATTGGATTCCATACCACAAACATAATGAGGCATACTCGCCAATTCACGCTTCCAAATTCAATCAAAAACTTATGAAAACCAAAAATAAACATTAAAAAACGAATAAAAATATGAATAATTAGGCTTTAAGTTCTCGGATGCTGTTAAACTTACCCAAAGTTATCCTCCATGATGAAAGCCACTTCAAATTCACATGATCTTAGTTTTGAAGAGAGAAAATCACTAAGGGGTAACCTATCACATCACCTAGGTCAATTGAGGATTAATATGAAGGATGATGAAGGATAAATAAGGGGTTATGGGTGATATTAAAAAGCTTATCACATTAAAAAAAATTACCCAGTGATAAGGTCGTGGAAGTACCAAGGGGGTCACGGTGCGACAACCCCCAGAAAAATGGATTGTACCTCAATTATTAGTATCGTAGAACATCACATGAGGGTCATGGAATTATTGGTTGAAAATATGATCCTCTCTCACTATTAAAATTATCACATCATGACACCCAAGTGTTGTGACATGACCATCTACAGACTGTAAATTTTCAGTTTCAAGTTGGGTTTGGTTTTCCAAAACTTACTCTTAAGACACCCCCAACACCCAAATTAGATAAAATCAAAAAGGAATCATTATAATAAATTATATTTAAATGTAACTCACCTTGAAATACTGGGTACATCAAAAACTCCCCTCTAGGGACTACTCATCTCTAAGAATCATCTCTAGGGGTCCTAGCCCAACAACTCCAGTCATTATGCCCGCACATATGACTCCCACTACCAATTCTAATTTTTTGTATTTTTTTGCTTCCAAAGTACTCATATAAGAGGGAAAATATTACCATATAATACCATATTTCTCCATTTCATAATCTATATTGGACACTACTAAAACAAATTTTCCACCTCCAACTCAACATCATCATCATCGATCTGATGTAAAGGGTTGAAATTGTACTTATAGAGTTATGACACATGGAAAATATCATAAATACTTCCATATCATGGAGGAATATCTAGAGAAAATCCAACATCTTAATACATTCTAGAATATCAAATGGACTGACATATTGTGGTGTGATCTTCACCTGCTTCCTAAACCGTTGATGGACCAACTGAGGTGATATCCACATGAATACTTGGTAGCCGTTAGTGAACTCCAAGAGTTTCCACCTCAATTTAGCATACAAATTGTGTATTCTCTAAGTGTTAAACAACTACTTACGAATTAATTTCACTCTCCCAGTGGTTTCTTTCACCAAGATCAGTCTGATCACTATTGACTCACCCACCTACAACTAACATTTTGGAAAGTGGTGTTGCCTACCACAAATGAATTAAAAGGGGATATCTAAATAGAATTTAATAGATATTTTTATTTTTAAAACTCTAATAACATCATATTTTTTCCCATGCTCTACCAAAATCAAACACACACACCATGAGAATAATATTCAGTATATATATCATCCTCCTAACTATCCATCCATTTGTGGTGAAATGTTGTTCTCATTTACAACTAGGACACCATTGCCTTTTAGAGGACCATCAAATTCATTATGTGTGTAAGAACCCAGATCTTCTTTTTATGAATGGATCATGATTTCAAGATTTTTGGAGGTAAAAGGAATATTTTTGAAATTTTCTAAGTACACGTCGTGTACCCGGTTGTCACGGGTGGCTATGTACTAGTCGTATAATGGCCGAGTACGTGGTCTTTTAGACCACCTAAAGTGGGGGCTGGTTGAGGCTAGTACACGGCATGTACATTAAATGAACACAATATATACTTTTCTTTTTATTTGAGATATCGGACAAGGGTCACATCTAACCCTTATTTTCACATTCTTCTGTTCATGCCTCACAAAGAAGCATATAGATTCACTAAATCGTCTCCAAGACACTGATCCATCATCTGTTCTCTAAATAAAACACCATCAGTTGTGTTGGAATCACCTTCGTGAGATCTTAGTTATTCTTTAATATCTCTTCCTGATTTCTCTTCTTTCTTGATTTATCCAAGGTTGAAATTTTTTTACCATTTTGTACATCTACAATGTTCTAGCCAGATTCAAAGGGTGAGGTTAAAATATATTGATTATACAACATCAAGGTAGGTTTTTTGTTACCTTTCAGATTTTTTATTTGAGTTATATATGTCTAAGTACTGATTACCCATGATTTAAGTATTTAATGTTAAGGAATTGAACCATGTTATCATCTCCCTTATATTGATTGATATATTAGGGGTTTTGTTTTTATATATTATGCTAAATTTCATCTTTAGGGGAAACCATATGGGTGTGTTTCCTTATTTTAATTTTTATGATGGTTCAGTCTAGGTCTCATATGAGGCAGACCTTATTTCATTTCCTTTCTTGTTAGGTTGTAATTGATTACTTATTGTTGCTTGTTAAATGCTTGTGTTATGCATTTTAGCTACTTAGCCTTGTAGTAGTTGTGATTACTTTGGGCTATTGGATATTGTTTGTGTATGATTGTATTAGACTAGGTTGTGAGAGCTAGGTGTAGTTAGACCATAGGGGGAATTGACATTGAGGGATTCCCTAGAGTGTCTGATTTATTTACATTGCAAGACCATAGGGTGAATGGACATTGAGGGATTCTCCAAGCTGTTTTTTATATTTACATTGCGAGACCATAGGGGGGATTGATGGTGAGTGATCACTTTGAGTGTCTATAGTATTACATTGTGAGACCACAGGGGGGATTGATGGTGAATTATCCTTCAGAGTGTCTATAGTATAATGTTACGAGACTATAGGGGGAATGGACGTTGAGTGCTTCCTTAGAGAGTCTATAGTTTATTGTTAAAAGACCACATGGGGAATTGACGGTGAGTGCTTCCTCAGTGAGTATTTCTTTTTCTGAGGCTAAAGTGATTAGAATGTGTGAGATTTCCTATAGGGTTGTTATATCTTTATTGTGTAGAGGATATGTTGAACCAGAGGGTTTAGACTGTGAGGTCTTTCCCATAGGGTTTCTTGTGAAAGATTGATTGATTGTGATGTGCCTTCCAGGACAAATCACAAGCTTGGACTCAGTATTACTTGATTTTTATATGGTCTTCTGGTATATCAACTTTTAATTTTACATAGGGAATATAGAGATTAGGCTAGATCCTATTATTTCATTATTCAATTGTTTTAATAATTAATGAATGTAAATGAATATAATTTGAAACAATATATTGTTTATTTTTGAGTACCTTCTTGTTTATAGCTTAATTTTTCATATTTCTTGCTATATATATTCATTGATAGTTAGGAACATAAATTTTGGTGGTTGCCTATTGGGATTCATCTCACACCTTGTTTGGGTCATGATTTTCGACCCAAACAGATTATATGGTTCCAGGTATAGATAAGGGAAAACTCCCTTCTACATATGGTGCTTGATTGTTGATGGAGATGGAGAGCGTGGGACCTAGATAAGGCTTGAGATATGGCAGGAGAATAATTGTTTCTTTTGTACTTTGGTTTAGTACTGTATTTCCAGCATTGTGACTTGTTTGGCTGTTTTTCTAGACACATGTGACATGCATCATTTATATATGTTCTATAATTTTTTATTTACTATCACTCTTCATCTATTTACTTATATTTTATGGTATTATTATTTCCATTGTTGTTTATTATTGTTATTCCCATGTGTTGCTCTGCCAATGAGGGCAGAGTTTCCCCACTATCACACCCAAGGACCTTGCTGCTAGTTGTCAGCCTCTGGCGTTTAGGGAAATAAACTTGAGGCCATGTGACCAACTGGGTATGGGGCACCTTTAGCTGGCACCCTGATCTGGGATATTACAAAGTGGTATCATAGGAGGTTATTATATGATTTGTCTTACTGTTCGGATCCTATATATAGGGATAGGAAGGTGTGGGTAGTAGGTAATAATTTGTGCATGGGAGTAGCTAACCTGTGTATCACTAAAAAATGACCACTGTAGAAGGGGTTATTTTTTACTTTAGAAGGGGTTATACCCCCTTCTAAAGACATTAGTGGCGGTTTTGAGGAATCACCACTAATGTGCCTGCCTACTGTTAGTAGAGGCGGTTTTGAGCTAGCGTTGGTAAATATGTGATGAATTTAGAGACAATTATATTAGAGGGGATTTAAACCACCTCTAATGATATCCAAAATTTACAAGAAAAAGTTGTCATTGGAGGTGATTATAACCCCAACAGCTACTAATAGATGCATTTGGGACAGTTTGAAACTTCCCCTAATTGTTTATTGCATTGGGGGAGGTTTTACACAACTACCCCTAATGATTTTTTTAAAGCCGTGATGTTCATGTCCAGGTGTCTTTCTGGTCTGGTGTCTTGTGTCTCACTATCCCCCCGTTGGGTGTCTTGGTGTCCCCCTAGTGTCTTCCTGGTGCCTCCCCCAGTGTCCCCGGTGTCTGTGTCCGTTTGGTGTCTCGTTCTCCCCCTGTCTGGTGTGTTAGTGTCCTCCCATGTCTGTGTCTGTCAGCTGTTAGGTGTCTCATGTCTCATTATTCCCCATGTCTGGTGTCACAGTGTCCCCCTGGTGTATGTCTAGTGCCTCCCCCAGTGTCCCCCCATTTTTATGTCTGTATAGCGTCTCAGTCACCCCATGTCTGGTGTCTTGGTGTCCCCCTGTGTCTGTGTCTATCAGGTGTCTTGTGTCTCGTGTCTCAGTCTTCCCCATGTCTGGTGTCTCGGTGTCCACCTGATGTCTGTCTGGTGCCTCCCCCAGTGTCCTCCCAGGTCTCCTCTCCTCCTCCCTTGGTCTCTTTGGTGTCTGTTGTGTCTCGGTCTCAGTCTCCCTGGGTGTCTGGTGTCTCGGTGTCCCACTGTGTCTATCCCCCGGTCTCCGCGTGCATGTCCCGGTCCTGCCCAGCCCTCGGTCTTCTCTATGAGTGTCCCAGTCCAGCCGCCGGTCTAATCTTGGTTAGCAAATTCAGAGGGCTTCCAAAATTCGGAGGGCTTCCAAGTATTTCTTTGTTTAATTATTGCATATATTATTCTATTTATATATATTGATATGTTTATTAAAATATAAATTATTTGCATAATATATTTAAATAAATATAATGAGTTTATTAAAATATTCATATATATTAATAAACATATATAATAAAAAATTTACACATAATCTATATATTATTGTATTTATATATATTAATAATTTTATTAGAATAAACGTTATTAAAACAATATATTGAAATACGTATAATAAGTTTATTAAAATATGAATATATATTAATAAGCATATATATTGAAAAATTTACACATAATTTATATATTATTCTATTTATATATATTAATAAGTTTATTAAAATAAACATTATTAAAACAATATATTTAAATACATAAGATGAGTGTATTAAAATAAGCATATATATTAATAAACATATATATATTAACAAATTTACACATTATTTATATATTATAATATTTATATATATTAATATGTTTATTAAGATATACATTATTTTCATAATATATTTAAAGAAATTAAAGAAATTACATATATCTATATTTATATAAATATAAATATATATGTATATATATTTTTTCTGCACACCTCTATAAATTATATATTTAAATATATTTAAATAAACTTATGTATGTTTGTATTTATAAATACATTTATATCACACACACACAAATGTAAATGTGTATTTATATATTTATTTGTAATTTTTTATATTTATTTGAATACACATATTATATATATATATATTTATTTATTCATATTTATATTTTACCCAAATATATTATGAAAATATGTACATATATATTGTATTTATACATACACAATTAATATATATATTTATATTACATATTTATATGAATATAATATATTATACATTTTATAAATACATTTATATATGTATACAGTATATACTATATATATATTATGAATTTTTTTAAGAAAATGGTAGGGGTTCACAACCCCTCTGATCTTAAATTACAAGGGGTTGTGAACTGCCTATGATGTAAGACATTATTTGGGGTTCAAGAGGGGGTTTTGAACCCCCGCTAATGTCTTACATTAGAGGGGGTTGTGAACCCCCGCTATTTTCTTAAAAAAATCTGTACACCACACACACACAACATCTCTAAAATCCAATAGAATATTTGTGTGTGGGGAGGGGGGTCTAGCACCTCTAACTGAATTTATATAGTGCATGCAACAAAATATATTGTGCTACAAATTATTAAAGTAGTGATAGTTTTAACATAATTGTCTCTAAAATCCAACTACATATTAAAAAATGTTAAAAAATTTAGAGGGGGTGGTGAACCCCCTCTAAATTCGATGATTAGAGGGGGTTGTGCAGAACCCCCTCTAATGTTACAGAAAATGGATTTAGAGGAGGTTTTTCATAACCCCCTCAAAATAACCCCCTCTAATTTTCTGGTTTCTTTGTACTGTATAGGGAAAATCCAAGTTACCTCAAATATTGAAATTTTTCTGGTTTTTCAATATTTATAGTTGATTTGATTTCTCTTTTGGGTGATACATGTGTTTTGTGCTATTATGGTTTATATCATTTTTGTTCTATTTTTGTTGCAACCTGCTGAGATGAGGGTATTCCATCTCATGCATCATATAGGCAACTTCTATATATCACATGTCATACAGTCTTGTCATTCCATTAAGGGTGGACTATTGATTGCATGTTGTTGTGATAGATGGTGTTCTAGATATTCATGTTTTTGTGGTAGATTCTTTGATAGAATACCTATTGTTTGATAGGGTATTTCTAATATGTAATGTTTAATTTAGATGGATGGAAAACTTTGGTCCCTGAGGTGTTATGGGCCCTCTTGGATTAGAATTTGGGGGATCATGTGTGAACATTAATTTAATATTGTCAAGAAAGGGGTGAATAAGGATACCAAACTTTTATTTGTGTGAGTATGGGATCTCACGGGCCAGAATTTGTCATTCCTTGGAAAAAAAGTTAAGTTTTAAAGTCCTCTGGAGATTTCTTAGAGGACTACTATCAAGAAACCTAGACAACATGGTGTGGGTGTTATGAACACACTCCATGTGTTCTTCTGTTCTGGAAGAAAAAACTTTTCTTAAGTAAACATCGTGTACTGTACGTACACACTATGTAGTATTTAATTGTGTGACTGACTATGTGAGCAGAGACACAGGCTGATAACTATTTGGTTGAACATGCTGTGTACTAAGAGTACACGTCGTTATGTAGAGTCCATGTATCTGGTTGTGTGGCTAATGACACAGGTGGATGTTTTTCAAGTAGTACACGCCATTTCCATATTTAACACGTTGTGTGGAAGTCGACCGTGTCTCCGACTATGTGACTAACGACATGGGTGGTTAAGGCTTAGGTAGTACATATCGTGTCCAGGATTAACACACCATGTAGTGTTACCTAGGAGAGAACCATGTGGTTTACCCATGTAGAATAACTTGGGATGGAAGGAAAGATCAAGTACATGTTGTATCATAGAATGAACATGTTGGGTGTATGGGTGTTACACGGCCTGGTTGGGTAGAGTTACACTCCCACATTGAAACCTAATGGAACACACAATGTGGAGGATATACACTCCATGTAACCCTGTTTTGATAAAATTTAATGTTCTCTTCTCCTATTCCTTTCATGCACTTATAAGTTTTAGTCCTAGATAATCTCAAACTGAGGTGTGCACTTGGACTTGTAAATCCATGCCACTGAGACATCCTCTTATTGTACACTAGTTATAGGGAAACAATATGACACTGAAAAAGGTAGATCAAGGACTACCGAAAGATCCACTCATCATGTTTATCATGGAACCAGCTGTTATACAAGAAATACGTGCTGATTCAAAGTTCCAAGAAAGATTCATGAGGTTCATTCAGACCTACCAGGGAGCACCGCATCCTTCCCCATCTAGGGAAGAGTTGACACAGGTTTTTCAGCAGCATCCTCCCACTTTCTCACGGTATAGAGGAACACATAATGTAGATTCATGGTTATAGTCCATGATGTTTATCTTCGAGCATATAGAAACACATTTTTAGATGAGGGTGAAGCCCGCAACCTATATGCTTTGAGATTCCACCAAGAGATAGTGGGATGTGATGTCACAGGCAGGAATCTAATGATTTAAGTCTTGGGATGAGTTTCAGTGGACCTTCAATGACTATTTATACCCAGAGACCTTGAGGGTTGACCAAGCCTGAGAGTTCATGGGTTTGGAATAGGGTACTCTTTCATTCATGGAGTATTCTTCTTGCTTCAGAGACCTGTAGTGCTTCACTCCCATTCTGAGGTGTGATGAGTTATTTTTTGGCATGAAGTTTGAGGATGGTCTCAGAAATGACATCTGATCCTAGTTGAACATTTTCCTGTTGAATTCTATATCTTCTGTTGTCAACAAGGAGATGATCACTGAGCGTAATTTGAGGGAATCTAGAGAAATGAGCTAGGGCAGTTCGACATCCAGAGTTGGTACTTCTCTTACTAATAGTAGGAAGCGTCATATGGAGTCTATGTGTAGAGATCTGAGTAGACGATATACTCCTTCAAGAAACTAGGTGGTATGCTACTAGTGCGGGAAGAGCAGGCATATGAAGCCACATTTCCTGAGAGACCAAGTTGAGTGTCAATATTACGGCAAGATGGGACATCTTCAAAGTTTTTGTTATTTTTTCTCACTAGCAGCTAGTGATAGGGGTTTTACTATTACTCCGTGTTCAAGAGTAGGACCACCAGTTTCTCATCAGTCAAGAAACTGGAGTTTGTCAGGTCATTCTGGCCATGGAGGTGGTCATGGTTGTGGGAGTCTGGCTACAGGTTTTCAGCGATCGTAGGGTGGACTAGCTTAGGGTAGTTAGGCAGGGTCATAGGGCTATGGTATAATTCATACTTTTTTAGTAGAGTAGACCCAGTAAGAGCTGGATACCAAACCCTCTATAGTTTTAAGTATGATTCTAGTTACATTAGTTTTAGCTTCTTATATTTTTGATATAGGGGATTCCCATAATTTCATATATGTTTCTATAGTGGAGATCCTTGGGCTCTATATCTTCACTTATGAGGATGTTATTATTCTAGACACTTTGTTGCTGATTATAACAGTCAGTGTACATCAGTGCAAGGAGTTCCATCTTTGGGTTGGTGGGTTTTACTTTTTATGGGACCTCTATTTCTTAGAGATGGAAGGCTTCGATGTCATTCTTAGGATGTACCAGTTAGTCTCTTTCCAAGCCTTCGTTGACTTCTATCACCGCAGGGTGACTTTCAAATCACTAGAGAGTAGGTCTTTTCTAGACAAGGGTGAATGGAATGTCCAAGTGAGCAAATCAGGACATGAGAAACAAGGGTTTGGATGAGTTACCACCCAAATTTCTAGTCTATATATGGATGACCAGGGGACTTCACAGAAGGGATTTCCTCCAGTGGTGAATAGTTTTAGAGATGTCTTTCCAAAAAAAATTCCATGTTTACATCTAAATCGATAGGTATATTTCTATATTGAGCTTGTGTGAAGAGCGGCACTGGTGTCCATTCCTCCTTATAGGATGTCTACACCGGAGTTACAAAAGCTTAAGAAGTAGTTAGAGGAGTTGCAGGAAAAGGGTTTCATCTAACCCAGTACTTCTCCTTGGGGTTCGCCTGTCCTATTTTCAAAGAAGGCAGACAATACCCTCAAACTTCTAAGGGATTATCGAAAGCTAAACCAGTTGATGGTTAAGAACCGATATCCCTTTCCAAGGATTGATGATCTCTTTGATTAGCTTCGAGGAGCCCGAGTGTTCTCGAATATTGACTTGAGATTTGGTTATCATCAGTTGCATGTTAGACCATCAGATATACCTCTTCCAGCCTTTCGGTGTAGGTATGGTCTATACGAGTATGTGGTTATGTCGTTTGGTCTCACGAATAAACCTACATTTTTCATGGTATCGATGAACTGAGTGTTCCATCCTTACTTGTATTCTATTTTGGTAGTCTTCATAGATGATATCTTGGTGTACTTTCACACTCGACATAACCATGCCACCCATCTTGAAATCATTTCAAGTACACTGAGAGAGCATCAGTTATATGCCAAGATCCCAAAATGCCACTTTTGGATGGATTAGATTCACTTATTAGGTCATGTTATCTTAGAGATAAGAGTATCAATAGACCCAATGAAAGTGAGAACCATAGTTTCTTTGGATCAGCCGAAGAACTTATTTGATGTAAAGAGTTTTCTGGGGCTGGTTTGTTACTATAGATGCTTTAAACAGAACTTTTCAAACTTAGTAGCTCCACTGGTAGGCCTGACTAAGAAGGGAGTGAAGTACTTGTGGATAGATTCCTATGATTCAGCCTTTCTAGAGCTGAAATAGAGATTAACATCTGAAACTATACTGGTTTTTCTATATTCAGGAAAGAGTTTCATTGTTTACTAAGATACATCAGGTATTAGGCAAGGAGTAGTGCTTATTCAGGGGGAAGTAGGGGTTGCGTATGGGTCTTAGTAGTTGAATCCACATGAGAGGAATTACCTGATGCATGATCTTGAGTTAGTTTCAATTATGAATGCTTTATGTTATTGGAGACATTATCTATTGGGAGATCATTTTGTGGTATTCACTGACCACAAAAGTCTCAGGTATATATTTACTCAGCGTGATCTGAATTTGAGAAAACAAAGGTGGGTTGAGTACCTTCAGTATTTGGACTTTGAGATTGCCTACACACCTGGGAAAGGCAATGCAGTGGCTGATGTGTTGAGCAGGAGGACCCAAATAAATGTAGTTCAGAAGACCAGCAGTGAGTGGCAGCTTATGGCTATGTTCTCTGAGATGAATTTGGAGGTGCACAATAGATAGGGGAAAATGTTTCTTTCATATGTAGTTGTTACCTCTATCCTTCTATATCAAGTGCGAATGAAGAAACTATCAGATTCTTAAGGCCAAGTCATATGGGAGAGTGTGTCATGAGAGGACCCAACTCCTGAGTGGACCGTAGTCAAGGATGACGTCTTTCATTTTGATGGGCGTGTATGGATATCTACAAACATTAGCAAGGAGATGTTGCGAGATTTTCATTCCTCTATTTGGGTAGTTCATCCTAGTGTTACTAGGAAGTATCGAGATCTACACCATCAGTATTGGTGTCCAGGTATAAATGGAGATGTTTCTAGACTTGTTATGAGTTGTTCCACTTATCATTAGGTGAAGGTGGAGCATTAGCAACCAACAGAGATTTTACAGCAGTTATCCATTCCCTAATGTAAGTGAAAAGATGTTGTGATAGATTTCGTAATAGGTTTACTGAGGTCTCTTTTATGGAATGATGCATTTTGGGTTTTCATTGATAGACTTATGAAGGTTGCACACTTTTTACCAATCAAGGATACCGTTGGTGTTGATGATCTTGGAAGGTTTTACATCTGATATATTGTATGGTTTCATGGAGTTACACTCTATTTTTTCATAAATGGATGCATGCATTACTTCTCGTGTCTAGAAGGGACTATATTAGGCTCTGGGAACATAGGTACTCATGAGTACAGCTTACCATCACCAGAAAGATGATGAGTCTGAGCATAGGATTGAGGTCTTTGAGGACATGCTTCGAGCATGCATCCTAGATTTCTAGGGTTCTTGGGAGATAAATATAACCCATAGAGGAGTTTTATTAGAATAATAGTTTCCAGGACACTATTCATATGACACCTTATAATGATTTGAATGGTAGGACATGTCGATCACCCCTATGTTGGTTGGAGATAAGAGAGGAAGCTATGTTGGGACCTCATCTTGTCCAGGAGACCACAAAGTAGGGGGAGTTGATTCAGAATAGGATGTCTACTATGCAATATCACTAGAAATATTATGCGGATTAACGGATATAGCCTCTAGAGTTCGAGGTCGGAGATCAGGTTTTATTATGTGTCACATCAAGGTTGGGAAATAGGAGGATTATGAGACAGGGGAAGCATTCACCGAGATACGTCGGATAATTTGAGTTTTTGGAGAGAGTTAGGTCGGTTTCCTATCTGTTGCAGTTACCTCAGAGGTACCAAGCTACGCACGACGTATTCCCTATTTCTCAGCTATGACATTACTTTTCAGAATCATCTCACATTTTTCAACTTGAAGAGGTTGAGTTGTAGGTGGATGCATCCTTCTATGAGCACCCTATTTGGATTGTGGATCATAGCTCAAAGGTTCTCTGTGTCTGGTTTGTTCCTCCAGTATGGGTGTTATGGCAGCATGGGTGAGTATAGGATTAGACTTGGGAGAGGGAGGATGACATACGATCATAGTTCCCAGAGTTTTCTGATGTTTCTTCTTCACTGCCATTTGAAGGGAAATTTAGGGACTAATAGATTTAAGGGGAGATGTTTGTAAGAACTCGGATCTTATTTTCTAGTATGAATCATGATTTCGGTTGTTTTGAGGAAAAGGAATTTTTTGGAAATTTTTATAGTACATGTCGTGTACTCTTGAGTACATGTCGTGTACCCAGTTTCCACTGGTATCCATGTACTGGTTGTGTAATGGCCAAGAACATGGCCATGTGGACCACCTAAAGTGAGGGTCAGTTGAGGCTAGTACACATCATGAACATTAAATGAACACACCATGTACTTTTATTTTTTATTTGATATATCATACTGGGGTCAAGTCTAGCCCTCGTTTTCACCTTCTTGTGGTTGTACCTCATGAAAGAGCATACAAAATCATAGAATCTTCTCCAATCTACTGATCTGTCATCCATTCTCCAAATCAAACCCCATCAGTTGTGTTGGAATCACCTCGGTGAGTTCTTGGTTCTTCTTGAATATATCTTCCTGATTTCTCATCTTTCTTGAGTTATCAAATGTTTAATATTTTTGACCTTTTTATAGATCTACAAAATTCTAGACTAGTTAAAAGGTTGAGGTTCATCTATATCGATCGTAAAAAGTCAAGGTAGGTGTTCTTTTCCATTTGGAGTTTTTATTTGAGTTATATATGCCTAAGTGTCGATTACCCATGATTTGGGTATTTCGTGATAAGGAATTGTACCTTGTTATCATCCACCTTAGATTTATTGATAGATTAAGGGTTCTGGTCGATATATTATGCTAAATTGCATGTTTAGTGGACACCCCAGTAGTGTGTTTCCTTGTTTGAATGTTTATGACCTTTTGATCCAGGTTGCCTATGAGGTAGACCTTGTTTCCTTGCCTTTCTAGTTAGGTTGAAATTTATTACTTATGGATGCTCATTAAATGCATGTGTTATACATTGTAGTTACTTAGCAGTGTAGTAGTTGAGATTACTTTGGGCTACTAGATATCGTTTGTGTATGATTTTATTACACAGGGCTGTGAGAACCTGGGGTAGTTATACCATAGGGGGAATTGATGTTGAGGGCTTACCGAGAGTGTCTGTTATATTTACATTATGATACCATATAGAGAATTGACATTGAGGGATTCCCTATAGGGCCTGATATATTTAAATTGTGATACCATAGGGGGGATTGACGGTGAGTGCTCCCTCAGAGTGCCTATAGTATTACGTTTCGAGACCATAGGGGGGATTTATGGTGAGTTCTCCCTTAGAGTGTATAGTATACCATTATGAGACCATGGGGGGAATGGACTTTGAGTGCTTCCTTAGAGAGTCTTTAGTTTATCATAAAAAGAACACAAGGGTAATTGACGGTGAGTACTTCCTTAGAGAGTCTTTGTTTCTTTGAGTCCAAAGGGGTTAGACTGTGTGAGATTTCCCAGAGGGTCGTTATATCTTTACTAAGTTGAGGATATGTTGAACTAGAGGGGATAGAATGTGAGAACTTTCCCATAGGTTTTCTTGTGAATGATTGACTGATTATAACGAGCCTTCCAAGACAAAGCACAATCTTGGACTCTACCTTAATTGATTATTATATGGTCTTTTAAGACATCAACTTTTTCTTTTACAAAGGGGATACATATGTTAGGCTATATCCTAGGATTTCATTATTCAACGGTTTGAGTAATTAATAAATGTTAATGAATGTAATTGGAAATTCTAGGATTGTTTAATTTTGATTAATTCCTTATTTATTACTTCATTTTTCATATTGTCTGCTATATATATTCACTAACAGTTAGGCACAGATCTTTTGGTGGTTTCCTACTAGGATTCGTCTTACACCCAGTTTGGGTCATGATTTTTGACCCAGACATATAATATGTTTTCAGGTATATGTAAGGGCATGCACCCTTCTATATTAGGTACCTAATTGCTAATAGAGATGGATAGCATGGAACCAAGCTAAGGTTTGTGATGTTGTAGGAGTTTATTTGTTTCTTTTTTACTTTAGTTTAGTACTGTATTTCCAGCATTGTAACTTGTTTGGATATTTTCCTAGACACATGTGACCTGAATCATTTATATATGTGCTCAAGTTGTATATTTACTATCAGTCTTCCATTTTTTACTTCTGTTGTATGGTATTAATGTTTATGTTGATGTTTATTATTATTATTCTGCTGTGTTGCTCTGCCAACGAGGGCACATTTTCCCCACTATCTCACCCAAGTACCTTACTGGTAGTCATCATCCTCTAGAATTCAGGGAAATGTGCTTGAGCCCATGTGACCAACCGGGTACGGGGTGCCTTTGGGTGTCACCCAGATCCGGGATGTTATAATGTGAATCACACATATCGGTCTAACACTATGATCATAGGCACATTGTAAAACTATACAACCTCTCATAAATATAATATTACCAACTCATCTATAGAATGAGTCTCCTAAATAGAAAAGAAATGTGCAACCTTATTCAACCAATAAACTACCGCCCATGCTACATCATGGAAACATAGATTTTTGGGTAGTAACATGATAAATTTCAAGGTCACCTCATCCCAATTTCATACCATCACTGTAATGGGTTGAATTAAACTGCCTGATCACTAATTCCTTTCCTTTATCCACTAATAGGTAAGGCATAAAGTGATAGAACTCATGATATCCTTATGCATACCAGACCACCACAATAACCACTTAATATAATGTGATATCTTGATTAAACCTGGATATACCACCCATCGTGCGGTATAAGAGTCTCTCATAATCTCTTCCCTTGTTAATGTGGGTACCACTAACTTTTTATGGGTATAAAACACACCATCCCCATATTGAGTCTAACCTAGGATAGGATCATCCCCCATGATACATTCTTGCATCATAAATCAATTTAAATCATATGTTTTCTTATCCTTTACTCAATCTACTAAAAAATACACAATAGTTAAGGGAGAAAAAACTATTTCCTCTCGGTACTCTAGAACATCCACCTACCATTTCACAAGTAGGATCATTAGTTTCCACTCCTCTTCAGAATTTGGAACTCCCCATTCCTGGGTCTTCCTACTCAGATTATCTACAACATTCATTTTCCCCAAGGAATATTTAATCTCAAAGTTGATTATCTAAATTTATTTGACCTAATATCATTGTAAAAAAATTAAATTTCACTAGGATAATATATATCATAATCTCATGTGGTTTATTTGGACTAAAAATCTATCACAAAATAGATAATGGTACCAATATTTCAAAGAATGATCCATAGATTTCAGATCCAAATCATGGGTAAGGTATTTATTATCACGGTTCATAGTTGAGGATACACATAAGAGAAACATTGATGTATCTAAATTAAAAGATATCCTCTATCAAATTCTTAATCATCTTTGTAACACCCCAAGCTTCCATGGTATTCTTCTCTTTGAAAAAGACAATAGCTTGCATTGTACGCAGCTTTGAGTTCTAGCACACAACGACCAATCAAACTAGTCATTTAAAAAGTATTTTTGAATAGTAATACCCACTATTTGAAATTTTATAAATTTTATTTTTCAAAATGGACTTCATTTTTAGATTTGGAATATCAAAATTAGATTAGGGTGAATTTTTGGAATTTTTTTGAAAACTTTCAATTTTTGATGAATAGTGAAAAACAATGTGTTATTGTTTAAAACCGAATTTTTATTTAAATAATTATTTTTAAATTTAAATTTATTTTAAAGGAAAAATATATAAATAATACCTATATTAATCCAATGTAAATCATTAGAGGAATTTTATAATAAGATTAGATATATAAAATTTTATTGAACTTTTTAACGTCTTTTACCCACCTTCTAGGCACATTTGCAAATCTACATAAAACGCAATTTTACTACTTCTATGAATTTAATATAAAAAATTAGTGATACATGGTTGAAATCAGTATGTAAAATGAGATTTTATATGATAAAAATAATTTTTGGTGAATAGTAACTGTTGAATTTTCTTTACCACGGTTAAAAGTAAATTGGTTAATTAAAGGTAAAATTAATGTTATAATTACCCCAAAACATGTCCTAATTATATTGTATAAGTTTTTTTAGACCAAAATAAAACTTATGAAAAAACTAATATCATTTTTTATCTCTTTGGGTTAGTCTGGGACATTTATAATATTTTATTTAAAGAAGAGTCAAAAGTTTTAAATTCAAATATTAATAACTAAACCATTTTTAATATAGGGTTATACATAATATAAATTAAACAATAAATATTAATTATAAAGGTGAAATTATTTCCTTCATCATAGTATTTTATTTATAATTTTTATACATTAAATAATTAAATGTATTTGTGACACAATTTTGATGCAGTACTTACCTTATTAATGAAAGATTAAAATACTTAATGTTATACATATTAAAATAAATTTAAAATGAACCTTTGGATGCCATCCACAAATTTTATAGGTGAATATGACTTGTTAGGTTAGATTTAATGTATTTTTTCTAAGTAATAAAGTTTTTATGACTTTCACAAAAACTAAATACTAAATAGTGTCAAAATTGACATAAATGAGTTTTTAAAAAATACAATTTTATTAAATGATATAATAATCCTAAAAATATAAGATTTAGTCAAAAGACTAGGATAAGGTTATATATGTAATTAATGAACCACTTGAGGTTCTCTTGGAATTTTATAGTAATTTTATTAACCATGTAATATAAAAATACAAGAAGACATGGTAAATGTTAAACTATTTAACTAAGAGTTAAATCTAAATGATAAGGTTATTATTGTGACCTAAACTTGTCTAAGACCTATTGGTTGAGAGGAAATATACCCATACCCACTTTATCATCTAAATTAATCTATTTAGAGCAATTATAAACTGAAAATAATTTTATAATAAGTTAATATTTCAAGCTCTTCCTAAAGTGCCCCTCGCCTCTCTTATAAAAGGGTACTTCCCCTTATCTTAAATTCACACCTCCAAATACATTTGTATGGGACAAAACCAACTCAAATATCTTCCCAACTACCCTAAATTCAACATATAGGACTTAATTTGACCATAAAACCAAACTAAGTATCCCTTTTGTTCAAATCAAAAGGAAGCACCTGAAGAATAGGTAATTATTTCATCACCACTTTCAATGTTCTTTTCATCTTCCACTTCCTCTATCTTTGTTGTTTCCATACCAAAATAATAACTACAATACCTTATACATACTATGATGTTATTATAAATATGGTACAACTATATTCATTATTCTATCCATCCTATGAATGACAAAGTCACCATACGTGCGTGCGTACGGCTTATTGTCTCCACGTCATGGTGTAGTCTGTTATTCAACAATTCATTATTTGGATGGGTATAATAATGATTTATAATTGATTTAAATAATAAATATAACATGCTAATGACTCTGTGTATATAATATACTATACAATCACATATGATTTGACCATCAATAGAATGATATTGTCACCTGTGCGTACGTATAGCTTACCGTCTCCTCGACGCGATGAGATTTCATTCCCCATCGTAACCATTCAAGAATAGTTTTAATTTGATGATTAAAAAATATTGATTAATAAATTAATATCATTATAGATATAAATCAAATACATCCAATCTATAAAAACCATGGCTTTTGTAACAAAACATATAAAGGAAAACGAATTAGTTAACACCCAAAACAATGATACTACTGAAATATTATTAACAGATCAATATTAGAGGATCATATATGATATCATATTTATGTATGAGATTCTTGTATAATTTAATAAAAATTATTTAACTATTATATAGGAGGTTAACTTACCCTAGACTAAGGAAAAGTACAAGGTAAGGGTTAATTTTACAATCTCTTTATTATCTAAGGTTGTTTATACATAAGTGTCTTCTGGGACCTCTTTATTGTCCACATATGTGTTTCTTATAAATGTATTTAAAAAAGTTACTATTTCCTAGACTATGGGTTAAATTCACTTATACCCATTATTTACTTTTATAAAATTCTTTTAAATTAATCTTTTCGTCGTTTTCCAAATAATGTACTTTATGAAGTTTTCAACAAATTAAGGAAAGCTTTTTTTTTACTTATACTCTGGGTATATCAATTTTTCATTGTTATAACACCTTCAAATATTCGCTTAAAATATTATAATAATATTTTGAAAATAAATATTTTGTTTACTTTTAAATGATTTCAAATTTGAAAGAGGTATTTCACACAAATAGTTTTTGGATTGATTTCATCTATGTAAACATAATTTTTTGGATTTTATGCTTTTTTGAAGTTGATTTATTATGATACAATCTTCCATATTTCATTGAAGTTTTTTTGATTTGTTTGACTATGGATGTGATATTTTTATACCATTCATGGTTTGTGGTTAAATTATTAATATTTCGTATACTAGTATTAATACGAATGTTTATGTTATGTTTCAACTTTTCATATGAGGAATGCATTGGATGTTGTAAGTGATAGGTGGGGCCCACTATATCCCCTCGATGCATCGATAGATATCATGAGATAAACTAATGTTTTGGCACAAATCCTTGACAAAATTTATATTTAGGGTCTTGGCATAAGGCCTTGGCTTTGTGGTTAAGATGTCTAGCATTATGAATTCCATCATTATGATATTATCTATTGATATTACATGTAATTATTTGACTAATATAATATCCATGTTAATAGGTAAATGGAATTATTTGATTTATCTTTTCCATATTATTCTGAAGTTTATATTTAAAAGGCATGTGTTTCAGTCTTATACATTGGCTTAAGTGTTTATTCTTATTTATGATAATTTTTGTTATATATTTATCCTTACTGAGAATCTAAGCTCACCCTCTTTATTATGTTTTATTTTTTTTAGGATGTGAATATGTATATTATGATTGAGCTGCAGGGATATCCTAAAGGATATGAGTGTGTTCAAAGGAGACACGATGTTTCTTTTTCATTTCATAGTGTAATGTAAAACTTATGTATGTATCTATTACTTCCAAAGATACTAAACTGATCGGTCTTTTGGGACTTGATCTCTTGTGATCATTCCAATGTTATATAATAATGCACCAACTCTGGGTAACTGGGGTTGGGCATTATAGTTGGTATCAGAGAAAGTTTAGTACAAACCTTGGAAACAATATTTAGAAAAAATATGATTAGAGAACATTACCCTAAGATAGACTTTGTGGATTAGTATAGAAGAACATCCAAAAAATTGGTAATGTAGATATTATGTGGGTTTTCCAAGAAATACATCCCTATATGGATACTTCAAGTGGACGTGATTCTGGCACAGATGTACCTAAGAGTGAAAACTCTAACAAAAAGTTTTAGGCTTGAACTAAGGTATCTCGGTACACGACAACGGGCCTTACAGTACACCTGGTTTAACACTCCCAGTGGATATGCTTAGGATAACTAACATTTTCTTTAAAAACCATTATGAAGGATTTATGAATAAATACGTCCCCAAAGAAAACATTTTTATGTTTCTGGATTATATGGATGAACTATTCAATTTATTTTAAGTATTTTACATGTTTGGAATTATGCATTGTGATTCATAAACCAAACTAGTGTATGCTATTGTTTAGAAATGGATCCTAGTGGAAGGAATAGAAACTGTATCAACACATGTAATCCATGTAGGTATTTCCCTCATAATCAAGATAATTATAGTGGATTTGGTGATGTAATTGGTGCTGAACAACTTATAACCATACTGGGACAACTCACTCGGGTTATAAATAATAACCTTACCCTTATGGATCACCCAGATCCACAACACTAAGGATCAATGTTAGACTGCTTCATGAGGTAGCAACCACCAACATTCAATGGGACTATAAATACATTTGTAGCTGATCAATGGATAATTTCCTTAGATAAAATATTTCATGTTTTGGGGAGTAGCGAAAGGGAATAAGTAGTCATGGAATTTTATCACCTCACAGGAGATGCAGATCAATGGTAGTAATTAATTAAAAACACAAATTAGGATGAAGAAGTATCTAATATGGAGTGGAGTAAGTTTAAAGAGGTTTTATTAGAAAAATAATTTCCTCATGAACATCGAGCAGATATGGAAAGGCAATTTTTGAGTCTGAGGAAAAAGTAGGATTGGAATGTCACAAAGTATGAGGCTAACATTACAAGGTTGTCAAGGCATTTTTTAGATTATATATGTAACCCAAGAAGTAAAATTGATTGATTCTTTAATGGGTTAGAACCATTTATCCATTGAGTATTAGTCTCAAAATCCTTCTCTTCGTATGAAGATATAGTCTCATGTGTTATCAAGACTGAAAAGGAATTCTCTAAGTCTTATGACTTTAAAGTGAAGAAAGATAAGAAGATATATATTGAACACTTTGGAAAAGGAAATAAGGGGAATAAGGGAAAGGTTGAATTTCCATCCTGCAGTAATTTTGGGAAGAAACACCCTGGTGCATGCCTAAAGGGGATGATAGTTTGTTACTAGTTTGGGGGAAAAGGCCACCAACCTTGTGATTTAAAGGGGAAGAAAGAGGTTGTCGATGTTCAATGCTAAAACTGTAATGAAATGGGGCATTATGCAAATTAATTTCATAAGCGTCATGGAAACTTACTACAGAAAAGTCCAAGGGGGGAGGGCCAAGATTATGTGATCACAACTACTGAGGTTGAAGCTTTGAATGACATGGTGGAAAGTATTTTAATCATTTCCTCAAAATTAACCAATGATTTATTTGATTCTGTATCATATAATTCTTTCATATCTTCTGAGTTATCTAAGAAAATTAGATATTTTCAATTTTACTTATTAAGGGATTTTTTAGTCAAAACTTCTAATGGAAGTATCATTGTGACGATGTTTGGCCAATCAGTTACCACTATGGAATATAAACGTGAATTATCTTCTGATCTTATTATCATACCCATGATTTATTTTGATATAATACTCAGTATGGATTGGATTTCAGACCATTATGTGAAAATTTATTGTAATAAGAATGAGGTTACAATTTTTGATGATGATAAGGAATACCTTATCTTTAGAGGAGAAACATCACCATCAGATTCTCATCTAGATCCACCCCCAGTAGAGTTAAAAAATTCAATTATTGGGGGTGAGGGAGTGAAATAACTATAGGTGAGTAAAGGAATGTTCAAAAAGAGGACGTACCTATTGTTCAAGAATATGTTGTTTTGTTTCCAAAGGATTTACCTGGACATCCTCTAGAATAGGAAATTGAGTTTTCCATTGACTTAATTCTTGGTTCAAGGCCCATATCGAAGACCCCTTATAGAATGGTCATTGTGGAATTAGTGGAACTAAATAAACAACTAGAGTAACTTAGTAATAAAGGATTTTTTCCCTAGTTTTTCTCTATGGGGATCCTCAATTCTTTTTGTTAAGAAGAAAGATTGATCTATGAGGTTGTTCATTGACTAGAGAGAGATCAATGCTATAACAATAAATAACAAGTATCCCCTAACTCGCATTGAGGATTTATTTAATCAGATTCATAGAGCTCAATATTTTTCAAAGATTGAACATTGATCTGGATGTCATTAGTTGTTCATGAAAAAGGAAGACATTCCAAATATAGCATTTCAAACCAGGTATGGGCATTACGATTTTACAGTAATTCCTTTTGGACTGAATAATGCACCCTCTATTTTCATGGATCTAATTAATAGAGTTTTCAAGGAATATCTTGATGAATTTTTAGTAGTATTTATTGATGATATCTTAGTATACTCCAAAAGTTACAAAGATCATGAAAATCACTTGTGCAATATTCTAAAGAATCATAGAAGAAATGAATTACATGGGAAGTTTATAACATTTGAATTCTATCTTTAGGAAATTTATTTTCGTGTCTATGTTGTCTCTAAGTATGGAATCTCTTTGATCCTTCAAAGACCGATAAATCCAAGAATGGTCAGTACTGATGAGTATAACTGAGGTATGCAGTTTTATTGGTTTAGTAGGTTACTATCGGCATTTCATCCAGAATTTTTCTCAATTGAAAAACCCATTAACCAAGCTCACATGTAAAGGGGTTAAATTTGTTTTTACAAAAGAGTGTGAAGAATGTTTTGAAGAATTGAATAGAAGATTATTCAATGCTCTAATCTTGACTCTACCATCGGGGAATGATAGGTTTGTTATTTATAGTGATGCTTCAAAGAAGGGACTTGGTTGTGTCCTTATGCAGAATGATAGAGTTATTGCCTAAGAATCACAGTAGCTAAAAATTCATGAACAAAACTACCCTACTCTTGATATTGAGTTAGCAGTTGTAATATTTGCTTTGAATATATTGAGACACTATATCAATGGTGAAAAATGATAGATATGTACTGATCACAAGATCTTGAAGTATATTTTCTCACAGAAAAACTCAACATGAGGCAAAGGTGATGGATCGAACTACTCAAGGATTATGATTGCACAATACACTACCACTCGGGGGAGGAAAATAAGGTAGTAGATGCTTTGAGAAGAAAGGATCATGGAGTTATGTACAAGATGAGAGTTAAAGAGATCCTATATTCATAGATCTAATAAAGATGGATATGGGAATAATCATGGAAGGTGAAACATCAACACTTTTTCAAATGGTTTCCAAAACATATTTACTATAAAGGATACAAATTTATCAGACTGATGATGAGGAGTTTCAAAATAAAATTAAAGTTTTGAATGATGGGAGATTGGTTGACTTTGTATATGAAGATAAAATTTTGAAATTTGGGAAGAGGCTTCGTGTTCCTGATATACCTAATCCAAAAAGGGAAATGTTGGATGATTCTCATAGATCCAATTTCTCAATACACCTTGGTATCATTAAGATTTATAGATATTTGAAGGAACATTTTTTGTGGGACAAAATGAAGAGGTAGATTTCTGATTATGTGTTAACATGTATCATTTTTCAATAGGTGAAGGCTAGAAGATAACATCCTTGAAGATTCATGCAACCTCTTCCCATACCTAAGTGGAAATGGGATGATATTATGATGGACTTTTTCATGGGGATGCCACTCCTATAAGGAATGATACAATATGGGTCATTATTGATCGTATTACCAAGTTAGCAAATTTTCTTGCTATAAGAGAAGATTTACCACTTGAACATTTATCAAGACTATATATTAATTAATTTGTAAGACTTTATGGTGTACCCCAATCAATTTTTTCTCATCGTGATCCCCATTTTACATCAAGATTTTGGAAAAGTCTTCACAAATCCCTGGATACTAAACTTCATTTGAGCACTGTCTACCACCCTCAAGCTGATGGATAATCAGAACAGAAAATTCAAACCTTAGAAGACATGTTGAGATCTTTCTCACGTGACTTTCAAGGTATGTGTGATCAATATTTACCTCTGGTAGAATTTCCCTATAATAATATATTCCATTCATGTATTCAGATGGTTCCATATGAAGCGTTATATGGAAAGAGATGATGCACACCAACATGTTGGAATGATGTTGGTGAAAGAAAAATCCTAGGCCCGGAATTTCTTGTCAAAACAATGTAAAAGTTGAATATTATCCAAACCCACATCAAAGAAGCTCAAAGAAGGAAAAATATCTATACCGATAACCAAAGGAAGGATTTGGATTTTCAAGTAGGAGATCATTTTTTTAAAGGTATCTTCATGGGTGTTATACGATTCGGTAATAAGGGTAAATTGAGTCATAGGTACATCGGACCTTTCGAAATTATATAATGAATTGGAGTTGTAGCTTATCGTTTGGAAATGCTACCAAGACTCTCCAATGTTCATGATGTGTTCCACATATCACTATTGAAAAAATACATGCCTAACCCAAGGCATGTACTCACCTATGAAGAAATAGAACTAGAAATCTATATGTGTTATTGTGAAGAGCCTATCAAAATTCTTGATACCAGAGAACAAGTGTTGAGAAACCGAATGACTCATTTGGTAAAAGTTCTTTGGAGAAACCATAAAATAGAAGAGGAAATGTGGGAACCTGAGGAACTTATGATGAAGAACCACCCAAATCTTTTTATGCAGTAGTACTATAAAAATTTCAGGGAAAAAATTATTGTGAGGTAATAATGTAACACCCCAATCCTCCACGATATGCTTCTCTTTGAATAATACAATAGCTTGCATTGTACGCAACTTCGAGTTCTAGCACACAATGACCAATCAAACTAGCCATTTAAAAAGAAGTTATGAATAGTAATACCCACTTTTTGAAATTTTATAAATTTTATTTTTTAAAATGGACTTCATTTTTGGATTCAGAATATCAAAATTATCTTAGGGTGAATTTTTGGTATTTTTTTGAAAACTTCCAATTTTTGATCAATTGTGAAAAACATTGCGTTATTGTTTAAAACTGAATTTTTATTTTAATAATTGTTTTTAAATTTAAATTTATTTTAATGTCAAAATACATACATAATACCTATATTAATCTAATTTAATTCATTGGAGTCATTTTATAATAAGATTAGATATATAAAATTTTATTGAACTTTTTAACGTCTTTTACCCACCTTCTAGGCACATTTGAAAATCTAAAAAAATGTAATTTTACTGCTTTTATGAATTGAATTTCAAAAATACGAGATACATGGTTGACATCAGAAAGTAAAATTTGGTTCAATAAGATGAAAATAATTTATGGTGAACATTAATTTTTGAATTTTATTTACAACAGTTAAAAGTAAATAGGGAAATTAAAGGTAAAATTAACTTTATAATTACCCCAACAGATGTACCAATTCTATTAAAAAAGTTTTTTATTCCAAAATAACCATTAGTAAAAAAATAACATAATTTTTTATCCATTTTGGTTAGATTGGGATATTTATTATATTTTATTTAAAGAAGAGTCAAAAGTGTTAAATTCAAATTTTAAAAACTAAACCATTTTTAATACAGGGATATACTTAAGATAAATTCGAATATAAATATCAATTATAAATATAAAAATATTTCCTACATCATAGTATTTTATTTATAATTTCAATACATTAAATAATTAAATTTATTTATGACACAATGATGATGCAGTAATTACCTTATTAATGAAATATTAAAATAATTGATGTTATAAATATTAAAATAAATATAAATTGAAACTTTTTATTCCATCCAAAAATTTCATAGATTAATATGAAATGTTAGGGTCGATTCAATGTATTGTTTTCATATTAATCAAGTTTTTATGACTTTCACAAAAACCAAATACTAAATATTATCAAAATTGACATAAATGAGTTTTTAAAACAAATACTATTTTATTAAATGATATAATACTAAAAAAAGTATAAGATTAGTCCAAAAGACTTACATAAGGTTATATATTTCATTAATTAACCACTTTAGGTTCTCTTGAAATTTTATAGTTAGTTTATAAACCATGTAATACAAAATTACAAGAAGATAAGGGAAATGTTAAACTATTTAACTAAGAGTTAAATATAAAAGATATGGTTAATATGGAGATGTAAACTTGTCTAAAACCTATTCTTTGAGAGTATTTTGACCCATACCCACCTTATACTCTAAATAAATCCATTTTGAGCTATTATAAACTGAAAATTATTTTATAATAAATTAATATTTCAAGCTCTTCCTAACACGCCTCTCACCTCTCTTATAAAAGGGTACTTCCCCTTCTCTTAAATGTACACCTCCAAAGTTATTTGTCTCTGCAAAACCCTAATCAAATATTCTACTAAATACCCTCACTTAAACCTATTGGACTTAATTTGATCATAAAGTTAACCTAAGGAGCCCTTTTGTTCAAATCAAAAAGAATCACCCGAAGAAGAGGTAATTATTTCATCACCTCTTTCAATGTTCTTTTCTTCTTCCACATCCTATTTATTTGTTTTTTTTTCATACCAAAATAATAAATCTAGTACCTTATATATATTTTTATGTTATTATAAATATGTTACAACCATATTCATTATTCTATCCATCCTATGAATGAAAAAGTCACCATACGTGTGTATGTACGGCTTACCGTCTCTATGTTGTGGTGTAGTTTGTTATTCAACACTTTATTATTTTTATGGGTATAATAATGATTTATAATTGATGTAAATAATAAATATAACATGTTAATTACTCAGTATATATAATATACCATACAATCACATACGATTTCATCATCAATAGAATGATATTGTCACTCATGCGTACGTACGGCTTACCCTCCCCACGATGTGATAAGATTTCATTCCCCGTCATAAATATTCAAGAATAATTTTCATTTGTTGATTAAATAATAATTTTTAGGAACTTAATATCATTATGGATATGAATCAAATACATCATATCCATAAAAAAACATGACTTACGTAACAAAACATATAAAGGAAAATAATCTAGTTAACACCCAAAACAATGATACTACTAAAATATTATTAACAAAGCAATATTAGAGGATCAAGTATGATATCATATTTATGTATGTGATTCTTTTATAACTTAATAACAATGATTTAACTATTATAAAAAAAGTTAATGTGCCCTAGGATAAGGAAAATTACAAGGTAAGGGTTAATTTTACAATCTCTTTATTATCCGAGATAGTTTATATGTAAGTGACTACTGGGACCTCTTTATCATCCACATCTGTGTTTCTTAAAAATGTATTTTAAAACATTTTTTTACTATTTCCTAGACTATGGGTTAAATTCATTTATACCCTTGTTTTAGTTTTATAAAATTCTTTGAAAGAAATCTTTTCATCAATTTCTAAATAAGGTACTTTATGTTTTTTTCGACAAATTAATAAAAGAATGTTTTTAACTTATACAGAGGGTGCAACCATTTTCCATCGTTATAACACCTTCGAATATTCTCTTACAAGCTTATGAAAATATTTTCAAAATAAATGCATTCTTTACTTTTAAATTATTTCAAAGTGGAAAGAGATATTTCACTAAAATAGTTTTTGGATTGATTTCATCTACATCAACATCCTTTGTTGGATTTTACGCTTGTGTATAATTGATTCATTATGATACAATATTCAATATTGTATTGAAGGTTTTGTCATATGGTTTTACTATGGATGTTCTATTTTTATACAATTCATGGTTTGGGGTTATAGTATTAACATTTTGTATGCTATTTTTTATACGAATATTTATGTTATGTTTCAACCTTTTCATTTGAGAAATGCAATGGAAATAGTAAGTGACAGGTGGGGCCTGATATAACCCCTAGATGCATCAGTCGGTCTCATTAGAGAAACTAGTGTCTTGGCATACAGCAATGAAAAAATTTATATTTAGGATCTTGGAACGAGGCCATGACTTTGTGGTTAAGATGTTCGGCATTATGAATTCCATCATTATGAGATTAGCTATTGATATTACATGTGATTATTCGACTAGTAGAATATACATATGAATAATAAAATGGCATTATTTGATTTATATTTTCCATATTATGCTTAAGTTTATGTTTAAAAGTCTTGTGTTTTAGTCTTATACATTGGCTTAAGTGTTTATGCTTATTTATGATAATTTCTGCTATATTGGTATCCTTACAACGCATCTAAGCTCACCCCATTCTTTTGTTTTATTTTTCCCAGGTTACAAAGAAGTATATTATGATTGAACTACAAGGATAGGCTAAGGGATATGAGTGTGTTCGATGGAAACACAATTTTGATTTTTCATTTTATAATGTAATGTGAAACTTATGTATGTATCTACTACTTCCAAGGATACTAAACTGATCGGTATTTCAAGACTTGATCTCTTGTTATCATGCCAATGTTATGTAATAATGCACCAACTCTGGGTAACTAGGGTTGGGGAATTACAATCTCAATAGAACATATAACTGATCTCAAGGTTTGAAAGGATCATAATTAGAGTGGATGTTGTCCTGTTATTCAACTCTAGGAAGTCCTCCCCACACCTTCTAGTCCACTATAAATTTAACCCCTTCTTAGTCATCCCAATCATGGCTTATGTAAATTGATAGAATACATGAATTACCACCTATAATATTCATAGAATCTAATAAATCTCTATATTTTGGATACATTAAAAGTATGATCCAAAGACATCACCACTTCCACTTTCTCTAGATTAATTGAAATTCTTGCCTCTGAGATCACATGTCTAATAAAGCACTCCTCTTAAATAAAAAAGTGTCACATTGTATACTTATAATAAAATAAATGTTTCGGAAGCATACTCAATGAAATCTCAAGGAGATAAGAATGTGACTCATGATTCCATGAGTATACCAAGATTCCATAAATAAACACCATGATAGAAATTATAGATATGGGTAAAAAATACAATTCATGAGAGACATGAACACTATTGGAACATTTTCAGACCAAATGGAATCATGAGATACACATATAACCCATGCCTACATAAAAATAACTTTAGAACATACTCTTCACCAACCCATTACTAATGATAAACCGATCATAGGACTATATTGGAATGATATTAGGCTCCCCTAAACTGGTCAAATGGGTTTTTGATTCTCAACAATGAATATTATTTATTCATCATAACATAGTTCATCTTTTGATGGTCTATACATAACTTGATGCCACTATCTTCCTTCTTGGGTAAAAGAACTAGAGAACTATAAGGATAGGTACTAAGTTGGATAAATCATATTGCCTTAAGATCCTAGATTTGTGCCTTTAAATTCCTTAACTCAACTAGTTCCATAAAATAAGGGGGAATTGATATGGAATCTACAGCCGATGTAACATGTATTGATATCTAAATCTCACTATTTGGAAAGATTCATAAGAAATACTCTAAAAATATATCCCATAAATAATCTACCACAATATTAAAAGTGGTTGGAACCATCCCTTGAACAACTACAAAAACTATACCTTCCACCTACCCTATAATGGATCTTATCTGGCTAAAATTAGGTCTTGCTCTACCAACCTCAGAAACCCACTCTCCCACAAAATCATACTCCTCTTCCCTAAGGGATGTAAAATAAAATCATATCTAGTATCATTCAATGTGAACCCAGAAGCACCTTAGCCAATCCATCCTAAAATTATTTTGAAACTTTTCATTTTCAAGATAAGAAAATCTAACAAAAGTTTATATCCTCCAACCACTAAAACATATGTGAGGAAATTTTGAAACCAATCTAACCTATTCCCAAGAGTTGTATCAAGCACTAAAAATCAAAGGGAGAATCTATGTTCAACCCCAAACTAGATACCAAATGATTAGAAATAAAGGAATGAGAATCCCTTGTATCCAAAAATCTACAGAAAGCATTGAGAAATAAGGAACATACCTCTAATAGTCAAAGGATACTTATCTTCATTATTTATAAGGTGGTATATTTCCTAAACTCATACATCCTCAAATCCATGTCCCTACCACCATGGACCTTGAATCGCCTATGGGAATAAACCCTAAGGCATCAGTTTTAGGGCCAACTCCCCAACCCAACCACCCAGACGTCATTCTTCTATCCATCTAGGGTCCTCCTAACAATTCCATAAAGTTTTTAATCAACCCCAATACTCTTCCCATGCCTAATTAGGACACCCTAGAACAAAAATGTTGTATATTTCCTATTCTACCATGTGAATGGAACTCCCTAGTCTGACTGGTACACATCATATAGTAGTTACCACACTTAATTAACTAAAAGTAAATATTATGGGTCCCTCTTAGATCTATAATAGATGAACATATACCCTATCCTAACTACCTATCACTTCCTGAGTGCATCTCCTTTTACCTCTACTTTTTACCAATAGAGGACGAACCAATAACCCCACTCAAAAGGTCACCACTTGTCCCACTAAACAAGGGAGAAAATATGAATTTTTTTTCTTCTATTAATATCTTATAAACTATAATAGCCTTGTGAACTACCATAGAATATGATTTTGGATCAAATTTTTAGACATGTTGCCACACCGTAATCCGAAAATGGTGGAAAATGGATCAAATCCCCAAAAAAGGTCTCATAGACATCTCTAGACATCATCCCCAACAAGATAACCATAAACACCTAACCTTTATACACCCTCAATGTCTTATGGAATAAATCCTAAAAAAATATGTCCTTAAAATATTTCCATGATAGACCCTCATGCCTCTGAGCCTAGATCACCAGGCCCAACCACCTCCTAGAAGATCCCTACAGCATATAACATTCCATATTCGCCTAAAATTAATCAAGTATCTAAAAAATGTCAAATATATCCTAAATAATAATTACATAATCCTCAGTATCCTATGCAACACCCATACCCTATAGGATGGAGGGTGTTGAAGATGAAAATCTCATGAGAAAAACACCCACCCTCATGATGTGAAAAATATCCAACTAAAGAGGATTTGTTTCCTAGACTATATGAGAAACATTAGGGGTATGTTCACCTGAACCCTCCTATATATCTAGAGGTATAGTAGGAACATTCTCCACTTCACTATCATCCTCACCCTAGTCCGTCATTGGAACTATGGTACATTGATGAGGTGACATTATCTGAAATTCAAAACATGCACATGCACACAATGACTCTATGGAACATGCCCTAGAGGCCTACCCACAACCAATAGGTATAACCCCTAGAATTTACCTAGGGCCTAAACCTAAGTCTTCATAACATTAGTCACAATCATATTAAGAAGAAATACAAGCATTCTTAGTTCAAATTAATAAAATTTACCAATGATGTATTTTGAAAAAATATAAATATATTATTGTTATTATTTAATTAGTTTATAACAACATAAATAATAGGAAATAAAACATATGTCATGTGATCCTATGTGGATAAACATGATAAATTAACTCAAAAGTCTTTCTAATCAGTCCAAGAGAAAATATCATAAACCATAGCAGCATAATAATATAGGGTCACCACATGAAACTGTAACATCACAATCAAAAAAATTAAAACCTACTACCCTGGTAACTCAGTTTTTCACTATATTAGCATTAGCCAAAAACAATTATAGATTCTTACCTAATTTAAAAATATCCTATCTCCACCTTACTAATCCCTAATAGTAAATCAAAATAAAAAAGGTGATCTAATACCATTTTGGGATGATCCATCCCATATCATTGGGTCTTGACCAGAGGGACACATAACCTCATGTGTGCATCCCCATAAATAGGATATTTTCAACTAGTTTTGGGGGCCTAAATAGAAACATGGGGAGACTATTACCTCATTATAAGTAAACCATAAAAGTAATAAAATTCAATGAAATAAATAAAAAATGATATTATTAGAACAATTATAGTATGATAAATAATAATAATATCAACTGATGAAATATTTAAATGGAATGAAATTTATAGTATATCAACTCAAAATGAATCCATTCATAAGGTAGATCAATGTATATAAAATGAAAAAAAAATTGAATCACTGAAAAAGATACTAGATCATTTTTGAGTATCACCTTAATCCCATCCTCCAACATCCACTGAGTAGTCTGTCATAGGTCCTTTTCCCTTGGATGGATCCTTGACCGTGAATTTTTCATGCACATCAAGATACACATGTAGGGTATGAGTATAAACCCAATAAGGCACCACCAACATGAACTTAACATAAGTTTCATAATGATATAAATATGTATTCATCAAAAGAACAAGATTAATAAACAAAATAAATATCTAATGGGTCATCATGATCTAACACCTCCACAAAATTCTAGTCATACCTTTTTCAACACCTTTCCAAAAATAAGTATCTCCTAGAATCTATAATGTTTGTTTTAACATAGATCATACCTTATTAATCAAGGCATGACCTTAATTCTCATACCAACTCCATTAATTTTCATTCAAGGGACACTTCATTCATCATACATGACCCATACCTTCTATCTCAAGGGAGGTAACATCATGTCTCAAGTCACACCTTATCAGTGAATGTGGACCCAAACATTAGAAATAATATAGAATGAAATTAGAAAAAAATTCATAAAGATCCATTTAAATTAAGATCACTAATCATCCAAACCCTTTAATCATCCTTCCAGGAAATTCAAGTCACTAATAATCCTAATTATATATCACTAACTCCAGTTATCAGGGTGAACAACCCTAGTGTCAACCATGGTATTCAACAAAATTAAAGCTTCACCAAATTATAAACCCTTCAATCCAAATCTAAATGGTTAACTACATCTTTATAGACCCACTCGGTCACTTGATACCAAAATCATAATTATTATAGGGATACACACACACCTTTATACAATTATATACATAAACCTTTATACAAAATCTATAAAATGAAAAGGATATCCAACATCAATCCAAACAGAGCTTACATGCCAACCCACTCTTACCAATTTAATACTAAACTTATGTAAATATAAAATCATCCTAATATCATAGCATTTATTTTTTAGATGATAGAAACTAAGAAAAATAGGTAAAATGAGGTTCCAATGGCTTAGATGGTGTTAGACTCACTTAAAGAGACCATATATGACAAAAATAACTTCAAATTCTTAAGAGATAAGGTTGTAGAATACATAATCACCACGGAGGAGCCTCTCTTGTTTCCTAGGTCAAGTAATGGTTGATAGGAAAGATAATGAAGGATAACTAGGGGAATCCTAGTGAAATTATAAAGCTCCCTATTTAAAAATATATACCTAGTGACATGGTCACGGTTTTACCTAAGGTGTTATAGTGTGATAGCCTCCTAATGGAGGGATTGTCCCTCTATTATTAGTATTGGGAAATATCCCCTAAGTGTTGTGGTAAGAATGTTTATTGATAGAGGGCCTACCCTCTATTAAAACTGTTGTATTATGATACAAAAGTGTCGTAAAGTGGCCAATTATAAACTATATATTTATAGTTACAGGACCGGTCCAATCCTTCAAAATATTCTATCTACCCACCTAAAATACTCAAAATAGCTAAAAACCAACATTATAAGTTATAATAAATTAAATTAAAATGTAAATAACCTTTCAATTTTAGGTTTTTTACAATAATAGTTCATGAATTGATCTCATTATGGCTTAGATCCTCCACCAATTAGGTACCTAGTTCCTGACTCTATGTTCATGGTATTTCATCAAGGCACTAGATTTATTTCTTAACTAGTAAGGACAAGGATTCATTTCCATACTTCAATTCCCTCAAATTAATATTAATACATAAATTATTATATTAATGGGTGAATTAGAGTATTTTATGGTGATATTTCCCCTATTATCCTTAGTAAATCTTGTCATATTGATGCAATATAATATAAAATGGAAGGAATGTTGTCGTAGATGAAAAAACTATATAGGTATTGGCCCTAAAAATATTATATGTCGATCTTTTTATCCCTTGGAATTATGTGAAGGGTAGTTTTTTAATTTTCATTAACAACATTAAATCAAAAAATAAAAACATAGGAAATAATTTAGTCTTTTTTCATAAAGGGAATGACTCATTAAGATAGCTTATTCTCCAATAAAGTATAAGAATACATGTTTTTTAAACTATCCTCGTATTCTGATGACTATAATAATATTCTTATACAACCAATTCAAATTAAAATCATATTTGATAATATCTATCATAACTTGAGCCTAATTGACATTGAAAAAAAAGAAATAAATTTATATGCGATGAATATATATCATTGCAAGAAAATACAACGATTATGAAATTTTATCTCTATTAACATTATATCAACAACACTTTAATAGATTTCATCCACTTCTCATAATTGAAATCCTAATAGGGATGATGAATTTATAATGAAATCATTTGAGTCTTAAGGGATTCAACCATCCTCTGTTAGGCTTACAGCTAAATTTTGACTCCCAAAATCTATCCATCAAAACATAGTAGGTGTAAAAAAGTACTAAGATGAGATAAAATACACAATGAACTAGAAATTCCAAGAAAATATACACCTAAGTCACTACACTAAAACTCAAAACTCATGAATGTACCAGACAATATTTCTGGAAATAATAATTAAAATAAAATTGAAAAAAAAATATAACAGCACAAGTTTTATATGGTTTGGATGTAATCCCTTATCCATGGAGGTGGGGGTGCTGCATTACTTATATTCAAGGAATTTTAATATAATTACAATTATTGATCACTCATACAAAACAATTCCTCCACCATATAAAATATGGTAGAATCATGTTTGTGAAACCAGTTTCCACTACCTTATTATCTTTATGTGATTTATTCCACATTACTATTGTCAGGTCATAAAGTGAGGATAGTAAAATGGTCCAAAGGGGGTGAATTGGACCATTAAATTATTTAAGGAATTATTATCAAAGTTAATAATTAATACATTATAAATAAAAGATAATTTAATATAGTAATTTTTATAGTAGTTCAAATCTAAATGATATTACTCTAGTCTTCACCCAACTCAAACACATAAAGAGATTCCACCCACTAAATATGGAATCTCTAAATTTTTAAGGGAGACCAAAACTATTTACAATTCCTTTTTAAACTCTATAGGAATAACACAAAATAATATTTTTACACACATAGTGTATTAACCTAATCACTCAATATTTTGGACACCTGAGACATAACCCATAACCTACCTTTTGAAGAGGTGGTTGAAAAAACCCTATATTTATCTATAAAAAGTTACAAATGATTCCCTTAAATTTTATCATTAATACAATAACCCATAAATTTTGAAAGGGGTGTTTAACCTGACTCTTTCCTTATATAGGTAGTATAACCCAGATATTATTAATCACACAAAAAATAAAAAGAAGTAAGAACCAAAAAATACATATGAAGAAGTAATGATCTAAGTATCAAGTGGGAAAGTTTATATCTAATAGAAATAGATTAGAAGAATGAATTTCAGTTGAGAGAAATAATTGATCATCAAAGTGTATTGCACGGTACAGTTCAAGAATGACCTTAACCTCATTAAATAACTGGTTTTATAAAACTCAATATATAGAGTTCTTTTATTCACAAAACAATTAAACAAAAATATCTATTTCTCTTAATTCTTCTTTATATAACATTTCCTTTCTTCATCGAATCCTCATGAAAACTATTAACATGTGGTTTTCTTTGATAGTCTATAAAATTAACATAGGTTGTATATTGTAACTTGTTGCAATAGTTAATACTCAACTAATGATGACATTGAATTCCTTTGGAACATTCCCATAAATCATGTGATATAGACTATTCAAATTCCAAACAATTTAAATTCGAACATCATGTATTTTTAATATTTGGCATGAGATTTTAGCCCATGTGGCGAGAATTTAAAATTACAATAAATTCTTCTAAATAAATTTCATTAGTATAAAAATAATTTTTAAGTAATTAATAAATTATTAAATCAATAAAAACAATTAAAAAACATTCAATAAATCTAAATGTATAATAAATATGAAAAATAGAGCATCATTGAAAATACTCCCTTGAGGTATGGTAGATTTCTTCTTATGGTAGGTCCATCCTCAAGGTAAGTCTTTTGGTTCATCATAATTTTCTCATGGGTTCAGTCATAAATAAATCTATGATCAATTTTAATTTCTTCATGTAGTGAGTCAAATTTTCAATATGCAGTTGATCAAAATTTTAATGTGTGGTCAATCAAAATTTGGATGCGCGGTAGACCAATTTTTCAAGCTATAGATTATTGAACTACAATGTGTGATCAATCCAACTGCTATAAAAAGTATGATTACCAATCTTAAATTCAATTAATATCCATGTGCTTGATCAAGTTTCTTTATGTGGTCATTTCAATAGTTAGATAAATTCTAACTCTCTGTCTTATGGCATCTTGACTTTTCTTCATGTGGTCGATGCATCAAAAAATATTGTCTCTTATACATAATTCATCACTGTCACCTCAAGACTTATTCATATTTTATAAAATAGATAAATTAAAGACTTATGAACTACATAACAAAAAATATTATTAAAATATTAAAAAATATTAAAAATCAATCCTGCGTATGTTTGAGGGAATAAATGATTGAAATAAAAGATATGAGAATTTATTATTATATAAAAAATAAGTATTTGTAATTATCAAAACAAAAATAATAAAAGTAGTTAGGATCCACTTCAATGACTCTGATTTGTGTGAGCATCCCTTCTTCTAGTCAAAGGATCCCACCCCCTCAAATCCACCCTCCAGTGTATATCTCCCACTTTTGAAATTCACATAAGTAAAATCATAAGTTTTATCCAAGAATAATCGTATGTATTCCCTTTTACAAAATCCAAAAAAGGTAAAAACCTTATATACTATTCAATAAGAAAATATTACACAATGTCTTTTACCCTCTTCACTAATCCCTTTGATCTAAGTCAAAGGGTATCTCTGGATTACCTTCTTCTAGTTTTCCACCACCATGTGTATATAAATTTTAGATGTCTAAAAATTGTACTACCACTCCACCATCACCATACAGTGATCAAAAATTAGTCCTTTGAAGTTCCTCCTTCCATTAGATTAAATTACTTATCCATAAAATGGTTCTCACCTATCCAAGGCTGACAACATCCCACTTCCTCCTACAAATTGACATTTTTATTAAAAATTACACTTTTGTGCAACAATATCCCACTTTAGAATGACTTTCTAGGATTTAATACTAAGTCATCCGTTAGTATCTATAAACCTCCTTCTATTTCTCAAAAAAAATATAGTTTCACTATTCCCCCACTATGATTATAGTCATCCCATCCCAACTACGGTGGAACACTAACTCATCATGTCCATCATTTCAAAATTTGTCAACATATCTAACATACTTAAATATATATCCATCTTCCATAGATCTCAAACTTAATCCTTCAAAAATATCTATATGAAATGAAACTTCAACTAAATTTGATTCATCCTAGAATGAAACATAGAATTTTTGGCCAAGGGGATTACACTTTGTGAATCAAAAAATAAAGTTCTAACTTAGTCCCATCTTTTTAGATCTTATAACATCATATTTATCAAAATAAATTTCTTTTCATCTTCGATTATTTAAATTTACTCTACTTTCATTATTAAAGTTGTAATTACCACTTAAATCTTTGACATCCTACTCAATGTTATTCCCCAGATAGTGAATACATAGCTCAAGGTTATATTATATGTATTTAAATACCCTCCAAATCCTAAGTTTATAAACCCTTATAATGGTTCATCAATTATAAATAAAAGTGGAAAAATTCAGGAATACCTAAAAAACAAAGGATCCACTTCACCACTTCCCAATGCACCCTTCCAAGATTTTATATGAATCTAATTACTATTCTTATTGTTTGTGAAATGTCTAGTCAACTAAAGAATATGGAATACCTCAAGATTTTGACTTTTTGTTCATGGGAAAACTTATCCATGTATTCAACTTTAGTTTTTATTCGTGCTTTCTTCTCTTTTATTAGCTTGAAGTGTTCTTCTAGGGGTGTGGTCATCATTTTCACCTCATTAATTACAAAGCATTCTATTATCATCCAGATATATTCTGACTAACTTATGTAAAAAGTGTTGGAACTTAAGTAACTTATAATCCACATCCCCAATATTCATTTAGATAAACCAAGATCCTTTATCTCAATTATTCTAGAAAATTAAATATTTAGATCATCACTCATTTCCTTTAATGGATTAGAAATCATCATGTCATCAGCATAGAGAAGTATAATGATGAAGATATTATTATCATGAACCTTATTGTAAAAATAATAATCCACATTACTTTTGATGAACTTCCACTCAACCATAAATTTATTTAACTTTTAGTTCCACTTCATTGATGATTTTTTCAAACTGTAAAGGCGTTACTTTATCTGGCACAAAATATTTAAGTTCTATTTATCTATGAAAACTTTCAGTTTCTCCATGTAAATTTCATCATCTCAACCCCTATAAAGAAAATTTGTCTTCAGATCCAACTAGTCTAGATGAAGTCTTTCAATTAAAACCATATTGATTACCATTAGAATTGTGGTATGTTAAACTATCATAGAAATTATTTTAGAATAATATACTCCATTTGTTTTTTTAAATACCTTAATGACTATCCTTACCTTATACCATTATAAACCATTAACTTCCTCCTCCAGATAATAAACCCATTTATTGTGAATAAATTTATTACTAGTGGGACTTTCTTTTATCTCCCATTTTATAGAATCTTATAAGGAATCAATCACACCCCTAATAGTTAATGCCTACTAATTCAATCCTTTTATTGTAATATCCATATCATGGATCTTAGTTTATCCTTTATCCATCAGTAGTAAGTAGTGAATGCTACTTTTATACCGCTACACATAGTGTCTAACTCAGGTAGATATTTTCAACTCCTTCTATGAATCAACTTATTTTGGGACTACTACTTTTGGAGATTCACCTTCTAGAGATCTTCACCAAGATTTTATAGTTCTTGAACTCTCTCTTACTTATATCCTTTTAAGAACCATTGTAACTTGACATCCTTTTGTAATATCCTTTAGAATATCTAGTGCTTCAAAAAATGACATACTCCTTAAGTTTTCTATAATATTCATAACATTTAAACATATATCCAGTTAAAACGAAGATTATAATGATACTTTTATATCATTATTATTATTTTTTAGGTTTTGATCCTTCAATATATATCTTCATTAAATATGTCATTTTAAATGATGTCAATATTCTAATAATTTTTATCCTAGAGTTAAAAAGTAAATTATTCATCATCATATTGTACAAAGTACCATGTTCAGGAATGTGACTCAATGTTTTTCCTCTTCTTGGGATCAACATGGGTACAAGTGAGTGAGATAAACACTTTGAGATAGGTGAAATAAAACATTATCCTAGAAAAATAGTACTATAAAGTTTCTTTATCTAATGGAGAATATATAATCATATTCGACATATTGTCTGGAAATTTCACCACTTTCAGCCAAAGAACCTTGGGAAATACCATTTGAATTATCATGTTTATCACCTTACAAACTAATTTCTGATTCATCTTCTTTATGATGTTGTTATGTTTTGGGGTACCTAATAGAACCTTCTCAAACTATATTTCCTTCCACCAGTAGAATCTATGGAACTCTTTCTTTCTATACTCTCCATATTTGTTATACCTCAATCACTTCATCTTGCAACTGATCTACTTTTACACCATATATCTACATCTAATGTATGTTTTGAATACCTCACAATTTTTCTTGATAATGAACACTCAAACCTTCCATGTCAAATTTTCTATGAAGGTTATATGGAATAATGACCCTTCATGATAAAAAGCTAGATATATCCCCCATAAATCTATATAAACCAACTCTAACTTCTAGTTATTTAGTGTTTTACCTTCCATTTGAAATTGTAACTTCTACTTTTTTACAATGATTCATTCATTTCATGTTCCATGCACCATGATTTTGATCTTCATCATACCCTTAGTATCTACGACTTTCATCCCTCTCTCACTTAATTAACCCAAATAGTCATGCCATAACATTGTAGAATTTATTTGTCTAGAAAGTATCAAACCCTACAATACTCTCTTGGGGTAAAATGTTCTATCCTTCACCCCTTAATCCAACACTATGGAACTATGTGTAATATTCTATGATCGAGTAGTGAAATTACTACATAAACATAAATCATCTAACTTACTAAAGGATATTAAATCCTTCCTTAATCACAGTACATGTTGTATTCCTTTCAAATCAAGTATAATTATGTTCCTTATTCTAATATATATATCATCAATTACCATAGTATTGTGATCCTAATCATTCAAAATATGAAACTCGGAATATATTCTAGAAGTATAGTTCTCTATATATCCACTCTTATATTTTGAGTAAAATGAAACTCTAAAGTTTATAATCCATGACTAAAGAGAGATGGTGACACTTAGAAATAGAGCACTCATCTCTTCTAATACCAGATATTTTGATTCACTTCTGGAAGTATATCTTATATATTTGACTCTCATTAAATGTAATATTTATTCATGTGACAATTTTTCCTATAATCGAAACACATGGGACAACATTCTACATATATAGTCTTTCTCTATCTTTATCTTCCTTTTCCCTTCTTATGACCTTCTTGTACTATAGAATTCCCCATTTCTTCTTCATTATAGAAATTTATAAAATATTCATGTATATACTTATGATAAAATTATCCATTCAATATTAGGTCCCCCAATATCTAAACACACAAGGTAATCTTAACCACTATAGTTACTGATAGAAGTAACCATCACATCTCAGGATTCTGGGTGTGATGAGAGTAAAAATAGTGCCCACTCCAAATCTCCAAAATTTACATTGACCAATTCCAAATGGAATTTTATTATATTAAATTAACTTATGTGATTATTCATTGGATTTACTTTCAACTTTCACATACTAAATAACCTCCTCAAGAGGAATTACTAATTTATTTTTGTTGTATTTTCATACAAATCAGAAATAACTTTCATAAGTTATTATGTACTTTTCACTTCTAGATGTTATAAGACAAGTTATGGGCTAGTGATATATTAGGAACTATGATTTATTTCTTATTCATACTTTAATATTCTTCCTTATTTATCACTTATTACATGGTACCCATCAATGAAAGGTCTAGATCCCCCTATATTAGAATATACCCTATATAAATCTTACATAATCCAAAATATTTTTTTTTAACTTCTCCACTTAGTCCTTAATGTTATCCAATGTCATAAATTTAAAATATATTAAAATCGCACTATATTTTGTAATAATTAATGGGTATTGGTAACTGGTTATGAGAAATATGCTACAAGGAAAGGGTATAATAATATTTTTCAATTGATATATGAATCACCTTATCTGGGGTCTGGTCATCTAAAACTCTACCATTGAATTTATAAAACCACTTATTAGGATTTTGGATTAATTTAAACTCCAAAACGTTATCCACCACTACTTAATATGAAAAAACAAATCCCTAGAACAATCCTAAGTACTGAACAAATCACAACATAGAAGGACCCCCCACACCTAAGTCACCACTCAAAAATAAAATCCTCTTGAATAAACCAAACAATATTTTTGGGATACAATGATGGAAAAAAATGAAATATAATGAAAAATGAAAGTTTTATATGATTCATACAGGATTCTTAATCCTTGAGGGGGGAGATTCTTTAATATTATTTAGATAATTAGAATATGATTACAATAATGAATCACTAATAAAAAAAATTCCTATTTGATAGTAAATATTAGGAAATCCATTTGGTGAAACTAATTTCCACCACCTTATGATATTTATGTGAATAATTCCACATTACTCTAGTCTATTTGGGAAATCCTTGGCTTGGTTGAAGAATTATAATGCCTCAACTCCATCTTTTAGCACATAGTTATCACTTCCAAAACACTCATGAGTAAAACCTTATGTTTTCACCCTAAAGAATCCTATGGATTCCATTTTATAAGATCCACCAAATGTAAAAACCTCATGTACTCTTCAATAAGAAAAACTTACATGATTGATTTATTACTCTACACTTTTCCATTCATTCTAATTAAAGGATTATCTCTAGGACACTTACTACTAGTATTCAATTGTTTAGTCTTTATAACATACATATGTCTAAACTTTGTAGATACCACTCCACCATCCCCATCTAATGATCAAAACTTAGTCTTTTACGGTTCTTGACTCTATTGGGTTAAATTTAACTACCCTAGTTGTTGATGATAAGGATCTTAGATATGAACTAGTAGCCTTTGAAAAAGTGTCTTAACTACTATTTATGAGATCATACAAGTGGATTTAGTTACCATTGAAGATAAAAATTAAATGTTATTAAACATAGTTATGACTCCCAATGAACAAAAATATTAACTTACTTTCCCCAATAAATAATAGGATGTATTTTTATGAAGTTACATAAAAAAATTGGGATTATATCACCAACTAAACAATCATAACCTCGATTTACTAGCTAATCATCATGTCTATAAACAGGCTACAATGAGGATGAATACATCCCCTAATGAAAATATAAAATTTAGTGGATAAGTTAATAAAATATAAATTTATTGTAGAGGATTAGTTTCTCAAATGGATATATAATATTATCTATATTAAAAATTACTATATAAAAATCAATGTTTGTATTTATTTTGAGGATATTAACCATCATTTCAGAAAGAATGACTTCCTTATTCTGATCATGGAACTATTGATTAATGAAATAGTCAATTTTAAATCCATTTCATTCATGTATAGAGATTATATATATAAATAAATATAAATGGATTTATAAGATGAATAGGTCACCACTTTCAAGGAACACTAATGAGTATTTCGATAAGTATATTCCTTTTCTCTTGAAGAAATAAACAGAAACTTATCAAAGGATTATGTGTCATATATTTAAGCCCCTCATTAAATAAACCCATTGATTTCAATTTTAATGTTCTATTTATCAAGTAATGTCAGTATCCAAATTACTTTTCAAATATCTAAATGGTTATCTCCAATATTCTATCATGTAACATAAATATGAACCTGTATAAGTGTGCATTACAAGTGACTTCAGGAAAATTCATTGGATATGTGATCCATCACTGAGGCATAAAAGTTTATCCTAATAAAAATAGGGTGATACTTGAAATTACACCTCCTTAAAACATTCAAGGATTAAGATTAATCCATATATGGCTCCACTACATTAGTTATTTCAATATAGTCCTTACTGGGAAATGTTTACCCATTTTGAAATTAAGGAAGAAGGGTGAAACCTACTCCTGTGAAGGGTATTTCCATAGTGTGTTTTATTTTATTATTTAGTACTTATTATATCTGACTATTTTTATGCCACACATAGATATAAAAACACTCATCCTATATAAAGTATATTTGGTGCAGTCCCTGGGGGATCTTCTTTCCAAGAAGAATTATACGATCAAAAAAATAGCATGTATTATCTCATATGGAAAATTCTAGTTGTCAATAGATAATATACCATCATCAAGAAGAAATATATTGCCATTATTTTTTTCTAAAATTTGTATCATTATCTACATAATCATGATGTTTATCTAGCTTCCCAAATTTATCCTTAAAAATATTTCCTTGGTCATCCCATGAAAACTAGATGATTAAAGAGATTGGTTGTCATTCTTTGATAATTTCTCATTCTTTTTATATCTAAATAGGTGACCAAATTATTGGAATTAGAATAAAAATAACAACCCACCCTTACCCAAAGGAATTTGCTTTGGATATAGAAATCTCTAATGAGTAGTTATTCTCTATTAATGACGTATCTCACACATGGTAAATTTAATTTGATTATACCTATAAAAGAACAACTAAAAATATGATAGAGGAACTTAAACTCCACAAAGTTACATTCGTGTTTTTTAAAATTTGACACTGTTTATATAATACTTCCACATTTTATAAGGTTTCGCCTATAATAATGTTGAATAATAATTCCACATCACAAGACTATAATTGGGCTTGAAAATAAAAATAAATCAACTGAATATCAAAGGAGACTCTAAATTGGTGATAAAATATACCAAAAAAGAATATACATTCAAGAAAGTGTCATTGATGACTCTACCTTAAGTCGCACAAGTGTTGATAGTGTAGTTTCCCTCTAAAATAGTTCTATCCTATGTTCCACATCTTTTTAATGATCAAGAGAATGCATTTTCCAACCTGGATTTGGCTCTCACTAACCTAAATAAATATGATATAATCATACATATTAGACATTGGAGTGGTTATTCCTTCCATCAATAAGAAATTTAAAGAGATAAAAGAGGTTGGTATAACCTTAACTAACATAGGAACCTCATCTATACCAAACAATAATTTAGAAAAATGGATGTCTCAAGTATTTGTTTATCACTAAAATAGTGTTTTTCCATAATATAATATTAGGAAATATAATATTAACCATTGGGTAAAATATTTTTCATTTATGATAGCCAAAAAATCCCATAAAATCCTATACAAATGGGTTTCAATGGGGTATATTATGAGTTCATTGAAAGATAATAGACCCTCATAGTTATAAAATAAATCTATAATAGAACATGTGGGACACATCAAATGAGAACCAAGATCTATCTTCAAATCTGGAATTTTTTTACTTTTGGCCCTCCCTGGAACATGATTTCATGGAATTAATGAATGAGTGTTTTTTGTAAAAAAATATGATAATATATAAAACATAAGAGAGATAGATTTAATTATAGTTTTATAAAATAAAAAAAAATAATACCCCCATGTTTTACAATGATCAAAAATATTATCTTCAAATAAAGTTATAATCTCTCATAGTACACAAGAAAATTTATTGGAAAATAAATCTATCATAAATTCAAAAACTTTATATAATGTTAATATAAATAGAATAATAAAAGTATTAAATAATTTTCAGAGTGTTAAATAACAATTTGAACACTCAAAAAGGATATTATAAAACCTGACCCACTTTAACCATAATTGGTAAGGAATTCTATAAACCTAACTTTAGGTATCCACGATTTTATACTAATCAGAAGTTTTTCTTTCTATCCGAAAAATACCTCAACATAAAACCATTATAAGTTTCTATGTCTTCCTATACCAATAATATATTTATTTCTATTATTGAATGATCTATCTTCCTATACCTATAACCCCTTTCTTTACAGGTCAACTTCACACTCCACACACTAAAATATATATCTTCCATACTATAAACCCTTGACTTATAGGATGGTACCAAGCTTCACACCTCAGAATCCCTTTATCTAAAAGATCAAAAAGTCAATGATTCTAAGAGATACTAATATTATTTTCAAGGAAAACCTTATAAAATTCTAGATCTTATCTAAAATTATCAAATAAAATTACACTAATCAAAAATAATTTCAAGGGAATATTATATTTCATAACATCAAAAAGACTAGAGACATTAAAAGAATCAAGTAACACCACATTTCCCTCTCCATAATGTTATGGATCCATTGATATAATTCATTTTAACAAAATGAAATTTTGAAATTATACTTTCTTCAGGATTAGTTGTTACTCCATTGAAACCTTAATCATTATATTCCAGTGAACATAGTTTATCTCTTCATCTACTCATGGAGTTATTCATGCATTGTTGTAGTGATCATATATCTAATTAATGTAATCTATCATGTCACTTTATATCAATAGAATTTCTTATTAAGGACTCTTGAATTTCATTTATTAAAAATTTAGTTCTTCACACAACATAAAACTAAAACATGACTTCAAGTTAAATCAATCTTCCAATGATTTTTTTTTATTTAAAAAAATTAATCAGGTGATTCATTAACTCAAAACTCTATTCCTTTTTTTTAACACAAGATACTAAGGAAAATTTGACAAGTTTTATTGTATTTTGAAAGAAAAATTCATGTAATTTATAATGGATTAAAATTCTTCCTATATGGATTAAACCATCAAAAAGAACTTATTAGATAAAAAATATAAGTAAATAAAAAATTAATCCCTATATATATCTTCTTCTTTAAAAAAAATTATTTATTCCCTTTTTTTAAACAAAAAAAAAACATCACCCTTTGTAAAAGAATTGAATAAATTTTTCCCCTATTAAAAATAGTTTTTCCAAAGAAATATTTAATTTTTTTAATCTTATTTTTCTCCCCATAAATAGAAACTTACATGCTTTTAGATTTCTTAAAATTATCAATTTTTCTAAATTTTCCCCCACTTTTGAGAAAATTATAACCTTTAAATTTTCTTATAATTGCCAATTTTTCTAAATTTTATCTACCTCTTTTATTTTTAAAAATAATTAATGATGAAGAAATTTCTAAATATGTAAACATTATAATGAATATCAAAATTCACATTAAATAAATATATATCCCCGGAATTTGAGGATTAATGCATAGGGATAAAATTTGGAATCAAATTAAAAGAATATATAATTTATTAAATTGAACCTCCTAGAATTTATCTTTTGATACATAGATTATATTCCTCTTCTAAAGAGGGTTCAAGGAAAAAAATTCAACTTGAAATTTCTTATCTTCCATAAAGAATTATTTTCATGAAAACATGCTGAATAAAATTAATCTTTTCGTTCATGAATTAGTTCATAGAAAATATTAAAAACAATAATAATATTAATTTAAATTTAACATAATAAGTTCATCTTACAACATATCTTCCATCATATGAAAATATGACAAAATTAATATAATAAAACTTTGAAAACAATGTACTTACCATTTCTTGAGGTTTTTTTCAATGTAAAAAAATTAAACAAGAATTAAATTTAATATTGTATTATGTTGATCATTCCCAGTATCTATTTCATGTATTTGAATCTATCAGGATTTAATAGTTTTGTAAAAATATAAGATATTTTATTTTTATTTCTAATAAATTCAATAATAATATCTCATTTTTGTTTATGATCCATAATAGAATGGGGTCATATATCTATGTTATTTTCAGATGAGTGATGTGATGGGTTATTATACAAATAAATAGCACTTTTATTATCACAAATTGTTGGATCTGGAGTGAATATTGAACCAAAATTTGTGATTATGTGTTCCATATAAAACAATTGTTCAAAAAAATTATATCTGCTACAAATTCAACTTCAGTAGTGGAGAGTGCTACTGAATCTTTCTTGTTTCTATACTGAAAAACTGAATATTCTCTTAAGAAATTACATATTCCAAAAGTATTTTTTAGTTTCAACCTTCAACCTCAATATTTTGGATCTTAGTAACCTTTAATTTAAAAAATGGAGGAATAAAAAATCAAGTTACAGGGTTTCTTTAAGGTATTAGAAAATTAATTGTACCTTTTTAGATGTGATTTAATAAGATTATATTTCAATATCTCACGTAAATATATTGAAAATAGTTTTAATGCTTGATTAGCTAGTCGATAAAGAAAACATATAATCATACCTCTATAAAAATTATGATCAACTAGTTTTCCAGATTCATCAATATCAGGTTTGATAGAAGTTGTCATATGGGAACTTATACATGAATAATTTTCAAAACCAAAATGTTTGAGTAAATTTCTAATATATTTATATTGAGTCAAAATATTTCTTTCTGGTTTTTGAGTGATTTGAAAACTAAGTAAAAAAGTTAATTTTATATAGCATGCTCATTTTAAACTAAATTTTCATAAGTTTTGAAAATATATCATAATTATATTTTGGAGTTAAACCGAATATTGTGTGATATACATAAATTTAAATAATAATAGTTTATTTGAAAACATTTTTTATAAAAATTGTTGGATCATAATTTCCCTTAACAAAATTATTTTGAATTAAAAATATAGTAAGTTTATTATACCAATCTCTCATGTCATGTTTTAGACTTTATAGTTCTATGGTACATTTTAATACATACTCTATAAATTCAAAATCTTCAAAATAAATGGGGTTTTAATATAAAATTGGTTCTAAACAAATCCATTTATGAAAGTTATTTTAATGTCATTTTTATGTAAATTAAAACTGAAATGTATGACAGTGGCTAGTAATATCGAGATAGGTTAATGTCTATCTACTAGTATAAAAGTATCACCATAGTCTATGTCTTCCTATTTAAAATAACCTTTATCAAAAAGTATTTCATTATTCCTTAATATAGTTCCATTTTAATCACACATACTTATAAAAACCCATTTTAATCTAATTAGTAAAAATCCATTAGGATGCTTGAAAAAATTCTAGATTTTATTCTATTCAAATTGATTTAGCTCATTATAGATATTAGTTATCCAAATTTCATCACATAAGGCACAATCTATCATTTTAGTTTTAAATTGAGATTAGAATTTATGATTGTTTCATTTATTTCTTAATGAAATTCAAGTTTTGGCTAGTGGTATAAGGAAAAGTTGTAATTTGATCGTCAATAATCAGTTATACATATTCTATTGAAATATTTTATAGAAAATGAAAATATATTAATTTTATTAGATGACGGTTTACTATCAATTTTTGTGAATCACCTTATGGTAAACATATAAAAGGGTTTTGAAAAATATCATCTAGAGAATTAACTTTTGGACATTTTACAAAAAATGTTTGGTTTCATAAAATTTTACATGAATGGTTTCTTTAAAATCATTTTATCATTTATTTAAAATATTATAGGGATTATTTGTAATCGTATAACCAAAACCAATCCTTCATTATCATTAAGAAAAAATTTACAAACTAGATATTTAGTATTCGATGTGAAAGGATTACACCTAAAGACTCTAGAGTATAATTTTTTGGGATTTTCATCACCCAAAAACTCATAATGAGTTTTAATAAGAAATAGATAAAGTAAGACTGAATTTATAGTATATAAAATAGTACTCACTACCTTAGACCAAAAAAGTCTAGCAACAGAATATTAACTCAATAATGTTTAATTAATTTTTTGAAGAATTATATTTTTTTTATACGATATAGTTTTTTATGTTTTCATGGAGATTAAAATTTATTACTAATAAGTTTATTACTACAAAAAGTTTCAAAATTAAAGTTTCAAAAATAACCACTATGATAACTCTAGGAATTAATCAAGGGTATGTTTTCTCATTTTCAATATAAGCATGAAAAATATTGAAATGATAAAGTGATTCATATTTTAATATCAGAAATAAACCCATGTAAATATAGTGAAATCATCAACCAAGACATAAACATAGTGTTTTTTCGCAATATATCTGGTTTTTATATGACTAAATAAATAGATTTTCACTAATTTTAATGCTTCATAAGTTCGGACTTCACTTTTAGGTTTAAAATTAGACTTATGTTCCTTACCAAATTGAAAAGGATTTCAGACTCTAGTAGAGTTAATCTTATGTTATGGTATCTCTATAACATGTCCTTTTATAGAAAATTTAGCTATATTATAAAAGTTATAGAATCCTAACCTTTTATTCCAAAACCAATATAAATCTTTAATTTACCTCAAGAAAGATAAATTATAATGTATTATTTCTTCTAAGTCAAGATGTTATACATTATCATGCCTATCAGAAGATAGAATGAAATTATATTCTAAACTTTGAACAACATATTTAATATTCCTAAAGCTAAAAAGAAAACACTAATCACATAGTTGACTAATAATGATAACATATTATTCAATTATGAAGATGTATAAAACATTATATATTAAATATTTTCCAAGAAAATAAACATCACTGATTCTGATGATTTCATCATGTGTTTTATCTCAAAATGTGACCCTCCTCCATTTAAATTTTTAGGTTCTAGAAGTTGGACTTTTCTAAGGTAATATTATGAGTACAACCATTGTCTATATACTAATTATTTTAGCTTGTGTTACTTAGGCACATTCCATGAAAGCAATAAAACTATGTTCATGTTACCCAAACTTTCATCGGTCCGATTACATTGGAAAATAAAATGTTAATATACCACATCAGACCAAATATTTATGTTAAACAGATACCATAAATTTAGAAATAAAATCTATATGAATACCAAAATATTGAACTGGGATTAAAGAAAAATATTTTTTATTGACCTCCCCTTTTACATTTAGTAAAAAAGGGTTCACTTTTAGGTACAAAATAATTTGTTCAAGAATTTGATTTATCAAAAGTAAATCCTATTCCATTTAAATTTATAAAAGGTCTTTATTTTTTATGATTTTTTTTTTAAATTTTATTCATCGAAAGTAAATTTATATGTGAGTTTATTTAAACTATTAACTTTGGATTTTGACTTAAAAACTAAGTTCTGACCAACTAAATTGGAAATATAATTTAACATAAAATCCAATTCTAATGAAATTTTGTAAACTTCAACTTTTAATTTTTAGATTATTTTATTATATTTATAAATATTTTTCTCTGCAAAATCATAGTTACTTTGTAGATTTTTATTTTCCTTTTCGATAAGATTGATATATCTAATAATCTCTTCAAAATTAAAGAAATCATCTTCATCATTTGATGAATTTTTTTATCATCTGATGCATTATAAATTTCATAATCTAAGGAAGATAAATAGTCAACATAATATGTATATATAAATATTGAATCAATAGTTATGTTTGTCAATGATTCTATAGTTACCTTATCCATGAAACATTTTCCATTCATTGAAATGATTGAATAAGAATCAGTGATCTTCTAGCTATCACTTTCACTATCCTTTTATAAACTATCAGAGGTAGTATCAAATTCACTATCACTTAAGGTATTCAAAGATTTCAAGATCATTTCACTTATAATCCTAGTGTAATGCATTGGTGTTTTATCTTTCTTCTTAAATTTTAGACAATTTGGTCCAATATGACCTATCATCTTACATTCATATCCAATTATATCTAAATATTCCTTCTTTTCATGCCTATCCTTTATGTCTTTTCAATAAGTATATCAAAAATTATTATTTCTAAAAATATTATTCATTCTTCTAGAAATTTTTTCAAGCCCATTCTTTATATCATTTAAACTTCTTCTATCAAGATGCTTACATTTCTTCTTCGAAACTTAATATTTAGAAGTATTATCATAATAATTAAAATAGAAAAAGTATAATTACGATAAGTAGATGAATATTCCACTCATTCTTCCTTTTATATTTTTTCATTATCTCTCATCAATCTAATTTTTTATTACATTAATTTTCCAATCATGTCGTCAAGATATATCTTAGTCAAATGTTTAGTATCATCAATAGTTTTCCTTTTCAATTCTCACTATTGCAAAACAATATTAATAAATTTTTCAATAATTTTATCTTATATTAATTATTTCTCACCCAAATATTTTAAATTATTTATAATATTCATAAAACATTGATGCATTCGAGTCACTATTTCTCCATCTAGGAAATCAAAATCCAAGTAGTCTACTCTGAACATATATCTTTGAGTTTCTAATACATTAAAAGTTTTTAAATTTGTAACCTCTAACTTATTCTAAATTTCATTCTCTATATTATAATAATATATCATACAATAGATACTTCAGCTCATCAAAAATTATATAGTATTCTGTACTTTAGAATTTTCTTAATATTTCGCCTTTTCTTTACAAGAAAAATGTACAGTGTCTTCCTCTAATACTTTATAACTTCTAGTCATCATGGGAGAATTTTCAAAACCAGTATTAATGATAAAATATTATATATTATCAAGCTGATATCCATAATTCACTCTATAAAATATAGGTATTCTTCATGGAATTAAATTTTCAATAGTTCCAATTAGAAGTCTTACCATATAAAAAATAAGATTATGTTTCTTCTACAATATATTTATTTTAAGAAGGAAAACTAAGATAATTTATGGTAATATAATATAAAAAATGAACAATATCAATTTAAAAATATAAATAATAATTGATAAAAACTATTGGTATAAGTCAAAATGGAACTATTCTCTGAACTTAATAGAAACAAGCTATGATACCAAGTGTTGTCCTAAATATGATAAGGTAAAGAACCTACAAGAGGGGTGAATTATAGTTTAAAAAAACTTATAATTTTACTACTCTATCAGGTTTAATTTTGACAGGAAATAAGATCTTCTTATCACATTATAATCTATAAAATTATATAAGAAAAATTATTATAATATAATACTATTCAAAATTCATTAACTTACAATAAAGTTAATTAACAAAGTATAAGAAAAGAGATAAAACAATGCAATGTCTGTCAAATAAAAATTTGAAAACCCCTAAAAAAGATATCATAAAAACTAACATACTTTAACCATTAGTGTTATGTAATTTTATGAACCTAACTTTATGTATCAATAATTTTATACCAATTGGAAGGTATGCCTTCATATCCTTGGAATACCAAGTCTTAAAATGATTATATGGTGATCTATCTTACTATCCTTGGATTCCATCAATCCAGATGATCAAATTATTTCTATTCATAACCATGGAATCCCACAACTTATATATTGGTTATATCCTCCAATCATTGGAATCTCTATCTTCCTTACCATAATGCCTTGACTTGAAATTTGGTTGCACGATTCACACACCAGAATCTTTGTCTTCCTTACTGGAAGGTCTCGATAACAATGATTGGAATCTCAATGATTAAAATTGAAACTAATCTATCTTACAAGGAAAACCATATTTAATGGTATCCCTTAGAAAAAAAACTCAAAAATAAGATTTTCACTGATCAGTATCACTCTCAAGGAAACAAGCTTTCTCATAGATTCAAAATGAATAAATAATTTAAAAGAATCAACTAATGTCACATATCCTCCTCCGTAGATCTATGACTCTATTTATAGAATTAATTATAATAAACTCAAACATTAAAATTATTCTTTGGGATATATTTAAAATTCATTATAATATTAAGAGTGGCCTTCTAATGAAGTTATCTTATCCTTTTATCTTCTAATGGAGTTATTCGTGCACTGCTATAGTGATCATACATCCAAATAATGTAATCTATCATGTAACATCATATCATCATAATTTAATATTAAGTGCTATAAAATATCAGTTATCAAAAATTCAATTATCTAAAAAAAATACAACTCATGTAAGACTTAAAGATAAATCAATATTCTTATAAAGTGTATTGAGATTTTCAAAAAAAAATAAGAAAGTGAGTTATTGAATCAATTGTCTCATGCATATCATTTTCATGATAACCTAATTTATATCCCCCTATAATTTTTAATTCTATAAAATACCCATATCCATTTTTTATATGGGGAATATATTTCATGGACCCATACCCACCAAGAACTATTAGGGAGTTCAAGTTTATCATCTCTTTCACTGACTTATTTTTCAAATGGGTTAAAGTTATAACCATAAAGGATATTAGAATGAAATTCATGATTAGTTTTTATATGTTCAATTTCATCAATAAATTTTGAATTCTTCACACTATTCTCAAAGATAATGGATTGAAATTCTATGAATTTTAGATAAAGACGTTATACTCAAAGTTCATGGACTATTCCAATCATTATTTATGTCATCATTCATATACAAATGTATAGAAATAGGTAATAGATATTAATTTATTGAATATCTTATTGAATATTGTGGATAGATATCATAATTTTTATCCTAATAAATTATTTTAGGCTTTCTGGAATCACTTACCAACTATAAATACTCATTCATATGCTACCCCATATTAACTAGTTTATGGGAAGAAAGAGATTATGACTATTGAGGTTTAATTACCCTCACTTAAAATAGTAGATTTTGATCTACTGACTAATTATAAATAATAAAAAATATGGTTGGATGAGCAAATGATAAAAGTTTTTGAACTTTACATAACTTCGATGTCCACCATAATTTTGTTGCCCAAGTGTTAAAAAAGAAGTTTCTCTTATACTCACTAATTAAAGGATAATTTATGTTTTAATTAAGTAAATTTATATTATAATGAATGAAACTTCCAAAACCAGATATGAAATTGGAAAGACCTTAAATCATAAACAATTTCTACTCTAATAGAGAATATTCTTTGATCACCAAGGATAGAGAACTTGTCACACCCCCAAACAATGAAATATTTCTAAAAAACTAATATTTATGAGAAATAAACATAGAATTTATGATTTCCATATCATAAGAACCTAAACTACCTAACAATATTACATCACCACATGACCTTAAACTATATGGTATACATTCCTCATTGTATGACCTTAAATTTTGTGATATATGGTCCAGTCTATATTACCTTAAACTACATAGAGTGTTTTATTCCACATGACTTTAAATTTCATAATTTTCCTTTCATAAGAACCTGATATATATAATATCACTATTTTATGGTATATTTGGTGGATATAATGATATCTTTATTTTATAATTTCAATATTCACTTAAGCTGTGAAAAAAATGACCCTTACCCTGAACTATATATGGATTGATTCCCATTTCCATGAAATATATAGGTATTACCATATCTCATATCCTAGTCATAGTCACAAATTCCTAGTTTATTTTATCCTATAATGTAGTCCCACTAATTCTAGTCATGTTTTATTCACCATCCCTATTCCAAGATACTATGTAGTAAAACCTAAATCTCCTTCAAGTTTCCCAAATAGGATTCAAGTATCACTGAGAGGGGGAGGGAGTGAATTAGTGATATCATTTTCTATTAAATTTACTTAATTATGAAAAAACCTTCACCTACTATTAAATATTTATTTCTTTACTGAACAAAATCCAAACACACATCCACAGGAACACAAGAATTTACAAGGTTCACTACTCATCAAGAGTAGATACGTCCTTTATATGGTTTAGAAACAATACAATAACTCACAATCCACTAGAAAACAATCCTTTTGTGTAGAATAAAATGAATATGATATTCCCTTACACTTGTGTGGAACTATAAAAAAAATAAAATAGTTTGTGTGCTTCTTCTAGTACAAAATGATTCAATACAATGTTATAGTGCTTCTTGATCGAATTTCACAAGTTTTATCTTTCAAAATAATTCTTCACTTTCTTACCCAAAAGATGGTAATAAATTCCTATACTTTTTGATGATACTCGGTATGATACCGTAGTTTATGTTCACTTAAAACGTATATTCAAAACCATTGTTTGTGATGCTTCCTCATGAAGCTCACAACCTTCACGAAGCAAACTACCTTCATAGAACAAACCACCTTCGCAAAGCTCACTAAGTCAATATGAAATATTCCATAATCATGAAGCACCCATTACATAGAATCACTTTCATCAGTCAAGACTTATGTATTATTTTCAAAATTATCATGCTCTCATAGAAAACCAAGTTTGTGGAGCTCCTCTACCTTCACAAAATCATAGCGATTCCATATTTTCTCTGATTATTTACACTAAAAATGAATTGGGGTTTCCCTATATTTATAGGATTGATCGTCCAAGACGCTCCACCTCCTCCATTTAATTTTTTGAATCACTCAAAAATATCTTCATGGATCTCCTCTATTCATGGTGTTCCTTTAATATTTTTCATTTTCAGGGAGATCACTATCAAACCACCACACACTCACACTACTCAGCTTTTCATAATTGTAGAGATTATTGTCATTGTTCATGATACTGCACATATTCATGAATCTCATCCCAACCTTAGAAAAACACATGAATTTATAATTTTTATAATGTTTCATCCTCAGAAAACACCCTTTCGTGATGCTAGCATCTTCCTTCAAATTTTTGACATCAAAAATTTGGCAAACACTGGGAAATGACGCCACCTTAGAAATATGTTTTGGAAACATCTACCATAATGTTTTTTATTCACCTAACTTTATAAATAAACTAAAATTGATGCATAGTTAAATATTCAACCAACTTCTACCTAAAATTCACTTCATTATAAAACCACTTGATTTCTTTAATCATGAACACCGTCTGTTTTGATATTTAAGCTTTGATCGAACACCTTTTTCATCTTCAGATTTAACAAGGAAAGTATTGTAACTTCTCTATCTTCCAACAACATATTCCCTTCCTAATAAAATGGACATTATTAAGAATTTTGAATCTTATTTCCTAAATATGATGTTCAATATGATCAAACACTTATACAAAGGGAGGTGATTTCCTTTCTTTTCAAACTTCCTTTACAACAAAATACAACACCAGAATTTGATACTCTTCCTTATCAACTTGGTCTTGAAACTCATTTATTAGGTTTATATTATTTTATTCCTCCACCTTAACTTATTATATAACACCTTAACACCTCATTATCCTATTAATTAATATTATCTTTCCTCTATAATTTCATGTACATTAATTAAAATTGGTTTTAAACTGGTCTATCTGTACTATAATTTTTCTCTCCATCCAGCAAAATTTTTTACTTTTAAAACTATATGTGGATTTGTTCTTATTATCACAAGATACATAGTTATGCCTAGATATCATATCCTAGGACTAACCATGAAATTATTTTTCACCCCATAATTTATTAAAATCATCCTTTTGGGAAGGTACATTAATCCACATTGATTTTTGTTTACCATCTGTGACCAGGATGTAAATTTTTTTCCAAAACTATGTGTGGCATGATACCTTTTACCATAGGATATATTGTGGCAGCTTGATCTCATATCTTGGGCCTAGATACAATATCACATATACTTCTATATACTTTTTTACAATTTTTATCAATTTAATCTAATCATCCTAATATTGTGATATATTTAAATCACTTTTAACATTACCAATATATATATCATACATAATTTACTAAATTTTTTAATTATCATAAAACTTTAATGGATATTAGAATGACCATATGTGAACTAAATGGACCCCTTTTTCATGTTGACAACACATTTGTTGCATATAAATATTAATTATACCCATCCAAGGGAATTTATTTTTTCTAAATAAAAGATTATCTAATCTCATGCGCCCTTGAAAGTATTATAGTAGACCCTAAATTTCAACTCGATTGGTATCCATCCTTAGTTTATTTTTCAAATGGAATGATAACTAACCCTTTATTTGAACATGGTGATTGAAAATTATATACCATCTATATTCATATTTTTATATCCAATTATGATATTTCAATTTCTTATTTACAGCATCAATTATTCCTATGTTCAAAGGGTTAAAAATAATTCTGAATGCCAAAACCTCATTTGGTTGATATATTATCAAAATAAAACAATATCCAAATCATATTAACACTTTCACTTTCCTGGTTGTTCACACCAATGTTATACCTCATTCACATTGGTTCAACTTTTTTCTCATCAAGTGAATGGTATTTTTATATAAAATTAGTTCTATGATTCATGAGAAAAAATCAGGTGACTCTATGGTTAATAGTTTATGGGATTTAAAATTCTAGTATATCATCTTAGTTATGATGAAATGTATATATTCATTCAAATTTTATGAATTGTTCACATCAAGTCTTTACCATATACAGAGTAAAGCACCCATTTTTTTAAAAAAAATTATGACCTTAAACATCAGACACCTAATATGGTCTAAGAATTATGTCTTTAATATACCTTCATATTTTACCATTAAGGTTTCCTATTATAGTTTTGGGATTATTAGTCATGTTGGGTAGATTTCACCAATATTTTTGGGTAGGATACCTCACATGGGTTTGAATCCTACAACATTAAATTAGGATCTACCTATATTCCAAGTTATATGACCTTAAAATCCAAACATCCAATTTTGGTTCTATTTTTATAACCATAAAATATAAATAAAAAATACACAAAACTTGTGAAGAGGAGAAAAAGGAAAAGGTAGCTTGGGAAAAACTCAAGTCTTCTCTAACTAATCCTTAACCTTTCATGGATTTGGAAATATCTAGATCATAAAAAAAGTATTTTATTTAATAAAATTTAGATCCAAACATTCAAATATATGCTCATTGAGTTTATATATCTTGGTAAAACTTAAATTAACTTCTTATTTCACATATCTATATTAGTTCAAATAATTTTTTAATAGAAAGGTGATATAAATTCATGGTACTTGAACCCTTTTTGAAAATAATATCTATATCAAAAAATATAATCCATGTTTTCACTTTCCTTGAGTATTTCATACTTTCATACTCAAATGGTTAAGAATGTTATCATAGTTATGGAACATGTGTTGTATATATGTCCATCCAATATATTTACAAGAGAAAATATCTAGTAGGAAATAAAATGCTTCTTCATTTATTATCTAATAGACTAACCTCGACCCATGTATATTGAACATATTCTATATATACAGTCTTCCTATACTCTCCCAAGTGTAAATGTCCTATAAGATAATTGATCAATCAAAACTCTTCATCCTTGACTCATGAATTTTGAATCCTGATTTAAAAAATAAACCATCATTTCATGTTCAAGTGGATTCAATTACTTGTTTCTAAATCTGTATGAAATTTTTAAAGTTATAAAAATATAATTTAAGTGATAAGAATGTTATTTTACTATAAACAATTCGAATGGTTTATGTATCATTCCAATCATAATCTTATATGGGATATTTATATAAAGAGATAAAGAATTTTTCCTTGAATATATAATTTTATTGACTGATAGTAGAGGAAGTGACATCCCTAAATCTAAGACTATTTAATAGATAATGAGATAAGAGGAAAATAAAAATTAACATAAAGACAAAAATAAATAATATTCTATTAATTTTTAGTGTTTATCCACTAATTTATTTGAATTCTCAGTAGTTTCCCATAGTTAATTCAACCTTAAAAGTTTTAGCTTCTATGTTAGAACACAATTACTTTACCTTTTTTATGGTTCACACTTATTCTTTCTAATATTTTTCAATAAAATTCATATGTCCCACCATTTATATTTTAATTACTAATAATTGTTTTTAAAATATGTTATAAAATATCATCTCTTAATCAAACAAGCTTTGATACTCACTCAAAACTATTGCATAGTGATATTTTTTATAAATTAATGAGTCATAGAGGTTTTTGAAACGTTTCTTATATTGTACTGTTGTAATATTTAATAATAGTGTCTATTATCACAAAAATTTTAAATATTATCCATCACACAATTTTGGATTTCAAGGTTATCTAATCCATATAATCCCAAGGTAATAAACAAATAGTGAAGATGATGAAACTACTTCCCTAGATTTCATAGGTGCATTTGAGTAATTAAGCTCCAAATTTACTACCCCACCTTCATCTTTATCTTATCGTTGAGTGAGTTAGGTTTTGGGTATGAGTATAGAAAAATATCTTATAATAGAAGTTATTCAAGAACCAAGTTTTTAAGAGATTATGGAACATTGAATATATACTCTAAATAAGTAGATATTTTAATAGATTAATCTTGAGAAGGGGATTCCTCCACCATACCCAATACTTATTATGCCATAATAAAAAAATTAGATGCTTTTTTCTTGGTTTTTTAGGTTATTTTTTATATAAATAATGAAAATATATTTACCAATTAGTATATATATAAAAAATTAATAACGAATATTATTTGTATGTACCAGCACCCATTGATGAATCAACTTGCTCCCGTGTTGTTGAATCAATTGTTTAGTTAGTCAAATATTCTCCTAAAATATCTCACTCATTATATCCTTAGAGACCAACCATAATGAAAATGGTGAGGTTGATTTGGGAGTTAAATATAGTGTTGTGTGAAGTTTCACTTGTAAAGGTGTAGAGACCACAACCTATTATTCATGAATGTGTTAGACAATATTTTATGCTAATAGGGATAGATATGATTGATAACCAACTTAGAGAACATGATTTTACGAAATTAAAAAGTGGAAAACATTTATATAAGTGAATTATATCCTTATAGTTCAAAAGTAAAAAAATTAAAGTTCTTCTATTGAAAATAAATGGTATTATTTCGTACTGATCATCAATATTAAACTTGATTTTTATTCTATTTTAGAATTCTTAGTGGAACCAACCATACAAAATTATTAGGGTTATATAATAAATTTATCACAATTTTTAACAATTAATTTAAAAATATCTTCTACTAGTAAACATGTTCATAAACATAGTAAATGATGATGTTTCATCCTTTTCCCTTGAATATTTATCATGTGTATCTAGGATTTTATCCTCAATTTTTGAGGTCTCTTTATCAAGAATCGGTGGTTCAACACAATGAATTGTTTATTTCAAGGTATAAGTAAGGGATTCAACCTAAGACATATGGATATTATCTTCAGTGATTGGGGCCACCATCTCAGTACTTAATAAAGCTGTTGAGGGGACATGAGTATTGAATACATAAATATTAGTTCATTTTAAATGAATATTCAATACATAAAATAATAATACACACCCCAAATAAATAAATTTTTAGCATATTTTTAGACTAGATACATAATCATAATATTAATTAAAGATCTTAAACATCTCCCACAAAGTTATTCTTACATAGAACCCTATTATAGATGCCCTTCTGAAAACCATTCTTCATAACTTAGGGAAAAATAAACATAAGAAAGGTTGAAATCAAATTCATAATAAAGTTAAATATTTTAAATATCAATAAATCATTATAAATGAATATAATATATGCATAAGGGTATGATAGCATGATCATAACTTACAAAAAAATATTTAATCTGTCAAAGATCATTAATGACGAGTCATGGAATAAGGATTTTCCATAGTAAAATAAATAAGTTATAAGATTTTGGAGCTATAAATAAAAAATAATGATCCATAAGAACATATAATGATCATAAGGCAAAAGTATTTGTAATTTAGATAATCATAAAAAATAATTTCATTGGTCAATGCTCATTTCCAAGACTATCATAGTGTAAAAAGTCCCATAGTGGATCAGGTTAACTCTTTATTCCATCATTTCTTAATCAAGGTTCACTATCATGAAAATCATTGTGGGAAATTTCTCATAGTGGATTGGGTTTGATCTCTATTTGATCATTTACTTAGTCAAGGTTCACTTCCAAGACTGTCATAGTCCATAGAGTCCCTTACCAAACTGGGTCCACTCACCATTCTAGTTTATATTATCTCATGATACATAAACCCTTAACCAATGATTTGTATGGATATATAATTTTAGTCCCCCATCACATAGTAAAAACTATACATTAGTTTTCTATAATATCACAAAAATACTAATCATATCCTTACTCATGTAAAAGAAATCAGCTTCATAAAGATTTCATCATAACTTAATTATCCTAGGGTAAAGTAACATGTTCATATAATCATCCATAAAAATCATCATAATAAGAAACTATGATAGAGAAAGCGGATGGTATCATAAGAATACATCCATAGTGAAACATAGATATCAATAAATTAAGTTTTCATATATTAAAAATCTCTTTTATAAAGCATTAAAAATATGTTTTGAAAATCAATATAAAATGTCCCATTTCTTTTAGTACCTTTAAAAACAAAATTACCAAAAAATGGAAATATGATTTTATTTTTAAAACATTTAGAAAATTTAATGTATGATTCATGAAGAATTAATTACATGATAGTGTAAAAATCAGTACATTCCATATATATAAAAAAAGAACATTCTTTTCACACTTTTGTAAAAAGTGAAAAAATGAGGCATACAAAAAAATTGAAAAGAATAATTTTAATAATTTGTAATTAAATTAAAATGTAGTAAACATAATATTTCTCAAACCTTTATGTAGAGATTAAAACTTTCATAAAACATTTTTAATAACATGTACATTTAGGAGAAATATTACTAACCCAAAAATTAGAAATAAGTCGGCTTTTATTTAAAAGAAAATTCTCAATAATTATAAGTACCAAAGAGTATAAGATGGTAAAAATAGTTAAATATTATATAAATAAACAAATTATGATAAAATATATTGGTTTTTAATTTATAATTATCAATTAATTTACCTCAAAATAAATTTAATATAGAAAATCTGGAAAAGAAATGTGATTATAACATAAATCCTTACCTCTTTGGTAACTTTTGAATCATAAACCCAATGAAATAAATGAATTAAAATAGAACTTTAAATACCATTATTATGAATATATTAATGATATAATATATAAAATGGTTATTATATACATATATAATCACAAACAGGTGCCTAACATGAAACATGTCTCGACGAAACAATATTCAAACGAAGAACCCTTTCCTCAAGTCTTGTCTTTCTTTGTATGCATTCAAAACTACTCTATAATAAATATTTATTTATTATAACTCTATTACATAACCATATTCATATATATATATATTACTATATATAATTTCCTTATAATCTCTAATTACCTTTTTTAATAATTCCCCCTTAAAATGAACATTCTGGTGAAAACTGATCCATTTTCCATGTTTGTTTTAGTTTGACGATTCTAGTAATTTCTACCTAGTCATGATTTCATGTTATACAGAGTTATAATAGTTACATAAGTTTCATATTTATTCCTTAAATAAAATTTTATATCTATTCATATCAAGTGGTGATAAATAAGGAATTACATCACTTTATGGAGACAATAGTTTTTACATACGCATGGGTGATGTTATCACTGTTTTATGGATAAAGTTAAAGAAAGATAAATAATAATTCACCTTTAAATAATACTTATTATATCATAAATATCATAAAAATTCATTAAATCTGACCTTATGACCATCCATGTAATGAGTAAATGAATAATGAATCACATCGCTTCATGGAGATGGTAGTCCTCACGTACGCATGAGTGACATTATCATTTTCCAATGGATGAGAAAGAAAAATAAAATGGTTATAAAATTTACATAAAAAACATATTATTATAGTAAGTATACATAATAAAACATTTTGACACACTTATAGAACATTTTTATGAGTTTTAAAAGGAATGAATCTCGAAAAAGGAAGAAAATAACATATACCTCTTCTTTAGGTATCTTCCTTTGAAAAGCACTATAAGGATTCTTGAATGATTCATTAAGAAATAATATAATCTAAAGTTCATGGATAAGGACTTTGGGAGAATATTTGGGAATATCATAGTCAATATAAAGGGCATAAGTGTTGTGTAGAATTTAGAAGGGGAGGTTACCATTTATAAGTGAAGTAGGTGGAAAACATATAAATACTAAAAACTTTATTATATAATATATGTGTTAATAAACTCAAGTGGATACAAAATTCAAGATAATATAATATAATAGGGATAGGGTAAAATTACCATCAAAAATAAAATTAATGAAACTTTTTTTTGATACTTTAAACCTTCTCTCTTAGCATAACCCCCTCATTAACATTTTTCAACCCCTAACATAGTGATAAATTTTAAGAATAATGACTATTAATTATGACCAAAAAAGCAGTTGACACTATCACCTAATAATAATTATGATAATTAAAAATATAGAATCAATTTTACCAGATTCTATTTATAAAATTTATATAAATTTATTCTAATATCTTCCCACAAAACACATAAAAAACATTTTTAGAGAAAATGTATTTATAAGCATAAAAATAAATTTATTTTCGTTCTCTACCAAGTAAAAACCATTGGAAAAATGTCGATATATTTTATTGAATAAATTTTATACAAATAATATTAAAATCATTCATAAATAGTGATTATTTTAAGTCTCTAAGAAAAAATACATTATGCATATACAAATAATTTTCTGAAAAAATAATTCTTTTTACCTTTAAATGATTTTTTACTCACATAAAACCAATTGATAATAAATATATAAAAATTTATCCATTAATTCATTAAATTAACATATATTTCATCAAAATCATATTTTAGTGGTGATAAAAATAAATAACATATAAAAAAATACAATACTTTGATTAATTGATTTGTTAACATAAAATCATATTATTTTTAACATTTAAAATTGAGAACTTTTTTAATATGATTGAATCAATATTATTTATCTAATAAAAAATTATAAATATTTTTCATAATTTATTTAGTCCTATTTATAAATTTCAATCCAATAGACATGTGACAATGGTCACATTTAATAGTAATAATTCAATAGTATGTGGTGGTTTATTTAAGCTCGGTGTTGCATGTAAAATTTTTTTACCAAACACATAAAATTTAATTAAATAGAAGTATGTAAAAAATATCATGGTGTTACATATATGATTTTAGGTCACTCCACATATTTATCCTACATAATGGATGTGAATGAAACTATTGTAGGGACAAGAAAATTCAGCAAAGGGAAGGAAAATACTCCCGCAAGTTGCGTGAAAGAAGGATATAAAGGTTGGATTGGAAATTTGAGAAGAAATTTGAAGAAATAAAACATTATAAAGGAATCCAGTCTAGACACATACCGATTACCAAGAAAGGTTCATAGAATGCATTAACTGTGAACCACCAGTATGTAGATGACCTATGACATGCTGACCTGCGTGGCGTTGGACAGCAAACATAACTCTTCGAGGTGAATTTCCATCTGCAAACCAAATCCATTGCAAACAATTTTCGCTAGAGAGAATCTAACAGAGGTGTTCCCCACACACCATGCCCATGATAGATGTGGTTCCCAGATGAGGAGAAGTTGAAAATGTAACGCAGCCTCCGCAAACCCTAGTTGACCGTGTCTTCCATGGGTAAAGATATCTTTCCATGGGCTTCTGTAGAAGGTGTCACGCAAACTGCAGATATAGATTCCCCAGCACTCTATTAAATGATCACCCCGGGAACTGAAAAAGTGTGGTGGAGATGATGGGGATTGGGCTCTGGGATGGACAAAAAGTGGATGAATAATTTATAGGGTGTTGGAGAAATTTCTCCCGCACCCAAAGTAGGTCATGGGACTCCATCCCACATCCGAAACAGTTAATGGAATCCATCCCATGAACCTTATGCAAAAAAAAGTTTGGGGAAGTCCTCCCCATGAACTATATTTAGAATACCCTCTGCAACCAACCAACAAACTTATAAAAAATATATAAAAATGGTTCATGGATTCCCATATGAATAAAGAAGTTCGCGAATTCCCATATGCAGAAGACAGTATGCAGACCCCCTATATAGAACACAGTTCGTAGCAAGCTCCTCCGAGTACCATCATACGCATCCAACTCCCCCGTGTACCATCCTAAGTGGCCAGAATATGTATCTATCTCCTACATGAACATCCCTATGTATATAAACATTCACACCCACCGGTCCATACCATGGGGGATTCGCCCCTACACCACCACTCGGGATCAGTGTCAGGCTACGGTTCCGGCCCTCCAGGCCAGTCCCTTCACTTTTGTCACTGACCCCCATGAAAAATGGAGAGTTGCACGATGAACTTTTCAGGCAGGGTCGACGACATTTTCCATTTCTCCCTTATGCCATCCAAACATTTGTCCCTTAAATACCATGAGAAGATACATTCCTCATACAGATCTCGAAAACCCTATTACCAGCCTCCTATGCCATTTTTACCGAGAACTCCATGGACAATCACAGGCTGAATGTTTCTTAAATGCCTAGACACATCCTTTCCATCCATCAAAATCTATTTCTCTAGTGATTCCAAATCCTCATAAACCTCATTGGACATCAGAAGAATAAAACCAGTGTTTTGCGGACACCATTGTTTGACCATGCACATCATACCCCAGTGGCTATTCATATGTTTCCTACAAAACAACCATCAACCAAAGGAAAATTAGACCTTAGGAGAGTCCTTTCCTACCTATGTATGCCTCACCAACTTTCATACCCCATGTCAATTCTCCTTATCTGAGAATCCTTAGAGTCATGGTTTACACTTTTCTTCCCTCTCATGTTCAAGGCATGTCAGAACATCCTAGCCCAATTATCCTACAAATAATCATAGATTCAAAAAAATGGTCCAAACTCTATAACCCTAAACTATGAGTTTTTTTCCATACCACATGACATTAAACTGTTTGGTATTATTCCATGAAACATGAAATTAAACTGCAATGACATCGTTCGAGCTATATGACTTTAAAATGTAGTATAATAGGTGATTTCAGATCTTCATAAACGTCCCTGGCCATCAGAATGGACAGTCAGTGTCTTGAGGACACCTCTTTTTTACTATGCACAACATCCTCGATGGCCCTACATATGTTTCCCACAAAAATGGCTTGTCAATAAAAGAAAAATTCTTCCTCAGGAGAGGCCTCTCTTACCTTTGTATGCCTCAATGGATTCCAAGCCTCATATCATTTCTCCTGATCTGGGATCCTCTATAGCCATGGTTTACACATTCTATCCCTCTCATGTTCGAGGAACGTTGGAACATCCAAACATGATTTTACTCAAGTTAATCATGGTTTCTATAGAAAGTGGTCCTCATCGCATGACCCTAAACTGCAAGACCCCAAATAGTCCTATCCACATGACATTAAATTGTAATGTCATTGTCCAAGCTATATGACTTTAAACTATACTATACCTCACATGACATTATGAGGAACACCCACTGAGGTAAGCACCCAATATTATGAGGTCAAGTCGCATGACCTTTAATGTCAACTTACATTAAAGGGTTCCTTGCCCCGCTATATCGTCCACGGTTTCCCTAGACTCTTTAGTTTTAGGCTCTCCCTCTCCCACCAACAGGAGATGAAGCATGGGGTTGGTTGGATATTCACATCCTCTTGTTTCTCACACCAAAAATGACTCACGTGGGCTTAGAGGTTTGTGATGATTACAACATCCACAAAAATTTCAACTATGAGAACTCTGATTACTAACCAAATCCGAATATAGAGGACGCCTACCAGAATGCCCAAACTCAAAAGGGTGCCCTCCCATAAAGGGTCCACCCAATCATGTCTCCTTAAATGGTCCGCTCCCACGCATATGCCTCAAAAATATAAACTATGAAAACTCTGATTCCTAACCAAATTAGGATACGTAGGATGCCCACCAGAAGGCCTAAGCTCAAAAGGGTGTCCTCCCATAAAGGGTCCACCCAATCATGTCTCCATAAATGAGATGCTCCCTTTCATATTCCCCAATAATCTGAACTACTATAAATTTGATTCCTTGACAAATCAGGATACGTAGAACGCCTACCAAAAGGACCAAGAGAAAAAGGGATCCCTCCCATAAAGAGTCCACCCAAAAATGTCTACTTAAATGGGAATCCCCCATGTGTAATCCCCAACAATATGAAATATGAGAACTCTGATTCCTGAGAAAACCAGGATACCTAGGACGCCTAATCGAAGTCATGATCTCTAAAGGGTGCCCAACTAAAAGTGTTCACCCAACCACGTCCCCATAATGGAAAGTTTTCATGTGTGAGCCCTAGATATTATGAACTACGTGGGTTCTGATTCCTCTCTCGAGGATATGTAGGAAACCCATCTTATGGGTCTGATCCCATCATCAAGTCACCTCCATCCCCCCTAGATAATGATAAATCCAAAGGCACCTTATTTTATGGCCTAAGTCAGCAGTACCTCTGTAGAAAAAAATATATGAATGCCTATGATGATCTTTCAAACCAAGGTTACCCTATGTATGCACTCTTTGGGAATGAACCAAGAATTCAAGAACACTTAAACATGATTTAAATCTATAAGTGAGTCCTGGAACATGAAACAATCCTCTCCCAGAAGGGTGCGGTGAGCCTAACTTCCCATCCTCTCGACCAATGGCGTACTCAAGTGTCATTGGCTGAATCATCAATCATTGAGAGTCTTCTTATGGAAATATGGTCCATGAATCATGGATACCAGGGTCATTGGGTGTTTTTGGCTCCCTGAATAAACATGTTGGAGACCATCTTAGGAATTTATATTTGAGGAGGACTGATTGCACAAGTACTTGACCCCACGTAATCACCCATAGGGACCAACTAAATATGGAATCTCGTTTTTAATATTAAAGGGGTGAATTAACCAGTCCCTGTAGGGTTAATTTGGCCTTATTGTAAAGGATAATGATGCAAAAAATTTCAAAACAAAAGAAATGGTGAATTTGATAAGAAACCATCAACAGAAAAAGTGACGAGTAATGATCCTCGTTAGACCATTTCATCATCACCTGGAACAGGCCACCTTGGATTTGGAACAACTATCTATCAAAATAAACACTATAATTATGAGAAGATATATTTTTAGTACACACTTTTGAATAAGAAATGAAAGATAAAACTTGGAAATTTCAACACCCTGATTTTTTAGGAATCAAATTTTTAGAATAAATAAAATTACTTGTATGGATTATATTTAACTCTACACCAAGTTAAGATTATTTTATGCAAAAATATATTTTATCCAAATACTATACGTAACACTAGATAACTTGTGTTACTCGTAACACTGAGTTTTTACAAAAACATGATATAGTATTAATTTAGTTAATTAAACGTGACCTTTATCACCTAGATGTTAAACATAGTGATATGAACAGTAATAAATATTTTTTAGATATTAAATATCATATTTTATATAAATAAAAAATATTGTTAATAAAATTCATAATTTTCAGCAAAGTCTTCTTATGTTTCAAAATTACTATTTACCCAAAAAATGTTTCTTATGTCTTTATGTGAACAATAGTAAAATTAATTTTTTTAACTGTTAGAAAATTAATTTCATAAAATAAAATTCATTTTTGAATTTATAATATCAAAATTATATTAGGGTGAATTTTTGGGATTTTTCTGAAAAGATTCATTTTTTGATGATTAGTGAAAAATACTGAATTTTAATTGAAAACATTCTTTTCATTTAAATTATTTATAAAGTTAAAATATATTTTCAATTGGTTTAAAAGAAATATTAGTACAATTATACATATATTAATTTAATTTAGGTCATTTTAATCAATTTCATATTTAAATTGGATAAAAAAACTTTTTAAAGTTTTGATCTTTTTCTCTTTAAAAACCTGCTTTCTCGACACGTCGATAGGATTAATTTTAAACTAATTTTTTAAACTTACATTAATGTAATTTATTAAAATTTAATCCTAATTTTTAATCGTAATATTTTTAATTTATAAATAGTTATAACTTAATTTTTGACCAAAATTAATTGTGAATACTGTAAAAATTAATTATCGAGTTTAAGGTAAAAATGGGTTTACTTGGGGTAAAACTAAAATAATAAGTGTAAAATTTACCTATAAACTTTTAAAAATACTATTTTATGGACATATTTTCACCATTAAACATCTAATGTTCTATAATGTCCTAATTTGGACCCTTTCTATGTATAAAAAATGTTGGATCGCTTATTTATTTCAAAAAATACTAAGTGTATCCTCTCCCTCACTTATAAAAGGTCACCCCTTCTTATCTCTTCTTAAAATCTTAACACATATATAGTTCAGAAAATACATGTCCTAATCAGTTAAATATTTCCCTAACCTCATCATATAATCTTTATTTTGGGAAAAACTATCCTAGGAAGTCTTTTAGTACAAACCAAAGGGGGATACCTGAAGAAGAAGTAACGTTCATCAATGAGAATCCTTTTTTTATTTCATACTCAAACCCACTTGAATTTTTATTATATAATTATATGTTTTATTTTTATTTAATTACTTAAAACCATCTCCACTTCCATTAAATGGGTTATGATATCATTATTTGTGTGTATGGCGGACTACTGCATCATGAACCGATGTCATTTATTTCTCCATTTCTTCATGCCAAGGCTAGTGATAATGATGGATTTATTGTTTATACATGATATTTATAATTCTATTATGATTCTATAATTGTTATATCACACATAACTTCATGTGTTCCATTTTGTGATAATAGGATAATGTTGTTCCTGTGTATAGCAGACTACTGCCTTGGGAAGCGATGTGATTCATTCATGCTTTACATGGAATGTATTAAATATGGGTTTAACAAAGTAAAATTTATATATATTATATAAAAATTATTATGTAATGATAATATATATACTTTTATTTTCTTTCTTTCATCCCAATAAGAAAATGAAAATCATTTTTCATGCGTACGTACAACCTACTGTCTCCGGGAATGATGTATTTCATTTAATATAAGAAAAATTAATTAATGAATATAAAAACATATATAATTAATATATATTATATTTATATAATTTTTATCATTATGGATATGATTTAACCATTATCAAATTAAGATAACCAAAAATATATCAAATCAAAACTTAAATAAAAAACAAAGTGTTTATTTCCCTAAAAGAAACATTAGCATGGAATTGTTAATAAAAAAGTAATAAAAGGTCATAATCAAATAATATATGGTATGATATATATGAATATGGTTTTTTCATATATTTATAATAAACTTATATATATTATACAGTAGTTTTGAATGATTATTATGTAATTCAAGACTTAAGGTAAGGAATTTCTATCTCACTTTTTACTTTCATGAGAAAAATGCCATATTCACCACATGTTTATTTTATTTGGTGTATATACTTCCATTTGGAATATTTATATAATTAATTTAATTATTTTCATTATAATTAATATTTCATTTAATGTTATGTCGTATTAGGTCTTATGATTTAAATTATTACTAAAGCGATCAGGTATTTTTATCAAAATTTCCCTTCTTTGAGACGTATGTTATGTTATGCACCTAAATTATTTCATGAGTTGTATATACAGACCTATTGACATGTAAAATCATAAATTTATTTATCCTTTCTCTATATTAAGTTCCATTTTATATTATTTTTTCCTCGAGCATATGATTCGTTATTATCAAGTGGTAAATATTTTATGTCACAATCTCATCATTTATCAGGATTTTTATGATTAAGTATATATTGTTGAATTATCATGATCTTACTATCAAAAATTCTCATTAATATTCTTAGATTTTGTTTTTTCATGATATATTTAAGTAATTTTTCCATTTTTTTACTCTTTTGTACTTAAATTTATTAATAAAATGTTTTTATGAAAATCTAACTTTATTTACCTCTTCGGTCGGAAATCTATTTTTCTCCAAAACCACGTTTTCTAAAAATGGTTTCAAAAATTATTTATTTCTCAATTATGATTTTCAAAATACATGTTTACCCATGTTTTAATTTTTAAAAAGTTTAATGAAATGAATCTTCATGTCATTTTCCAAACAATTCTCATTTGGCTATTACAAAAAAATGTGAAAGGAATCTTCCTTTTAACATGTACAACATTAATGGAATTTTCCAATGTAATAACCCATCAATGTTTTAAATCTTACATTATATGTTTTAAAATTTATTTTCAAAGAAAACGTTTTTCAAAAAAATTTATGTTTTAAAATGATTTTTTCAAAGCAGAAAGGATATTTTCATGAATAAATGTTTTAAATGAATGATCAAAATCATTGTTCATCATAATGATACGCATTTGTGTTACATATACCTTATTGGGGATATGATCCATGGATACCATTCTTTTTATTTCCCTAAAAGTTTTATGTTTATAATGATAAGTTTTTTATGAAACCCATTTCTCTTCCATGGGTGATACCATGATAAAATTATTATGAAACCCAATCATTTTCACTAGTTATTCTATGATGAAATAAATATGAAACTTATCTATTTTCCAAAGGATATGATATGATGAAATTTTTATGATACCTGTTTCATTTCACAGTTTAGGATATGATGAAATTTTATGATCTTGTGTAAAAAATAAATATAGTTTTCATTATGTGAATGGTAGGAACTATATATCTTTCTAATACATTATGTAAAGATTTATATCTCATGAGATAGAAAGGATAGGAATAGAGAGTGAACGCAGTTTAGTAAGAAGGGGCTGAAAAAGGAAGTGCACTCAGTTCAATAAGACATTGTTAGAATAGGAAGTGAACAAGGTTCAGTATGATATGGCCAGAATGGGGAGTGAACCTGGTTCCATAAGGGACTTTTTTGACTATGATGGTCTTGTAGGTTCTAGGCATAGCGAAATCATGTGGATGGGTATAACCAACTTTAATTTTACCATTAACAATGATAAATCTAAGATCCATCATGATGATAAAACATCGGATCTTCAAAATAAAATGAAGAATGAAAAAGGAAAGAGGGATATCCCTGAACCAGAGAGAGGATCATCATATGTTGGTAATAATTAATTTAATTAAAATATAAAAATTACCTTGATGTAATCCTCAATACATTGATTCTTAGAGTCCTGATCTGATGTGATCCATCATTACATCGTAGAAGCTTAAGTATAGGCTTCCTCTAATAGTGATCCACACATGCTCCACGTATCTTTGGACATTGCTGAATGAATCTCCAAGTGATAGCATGGAAGATCATTTACTTATGATGTCCACCTTAGATCGCCATTAGAGACACTTCCAAAGTGCTCTTCTTGATCTAGTGGAGGAAGATCTCTCTCATAACATGAGAACATTCTTGGAGGAAAGGAATTCTCTCTTATAATGAGAGATTTCTCCAAATACGTTGTGAAAAACCACAAAGAATGGATAGATTTACTAACAATAATGTAATTTGGAATTTATATTAATTAGAATAATAAAATAAATTAATTACCGAAAAGAATTTATTCATTTCAGTTAATTCTTAGTAAGACCCCATGTCTAATAATAACATTTGACTATTATCATCACTTAACATGCACCTAGTGAATTACACCTAATATTATTTAATTAAATAAATAATATTATTTCTCACAAATACCTTGAAACACTACACAACATGTATATTAATATACACAGTGTGTACTTTTGTTTTTCCATTTTCTTTATTTCCTCGACCACATTTATTAGACCTTGAATAATGAATATTTATTTCTTAAATAACTATCACTTCATTATTCACTAATAAATATATTATTTCACCTATAATATATTCTCTCTAATAACTAGTGTCAAAATAAATTTGATCATGAATACTTGAATAATTATTAAACCACGGTTGGAAATAATATTTATTCAACTTGTTAAATTAATAATTAACTGAGATACTTGGATACACTTAGTTTGTGACCCTCTAGGACTATTTCTCAGTGGAATTAGGCGGAGCCTTTTTAAAGTCCAAGGTTAGAATCTTGAAACAATCCAAGGCACCCATAGATAAAGAATTTAATGTTTCAATGATGTGTCACCTGCTACGAACACTTACCATGTGATGTAATCCCTTTGTCTCCATATCTCCAATCAATCGTGTTGCATGCTAGTTCCATCAACCCATGTGCTCGATTATTCTTTCTTTGACTTCCTATAATTGAACTTTCCCATTCCTCACCATGGCCATGGATTTATTTAGGCTATATAAATTTCATCAAAGGGAATGAGATATCAACTTTCATTATAGAACAGAAGGGAAAAATCCTTTCTTGCATTATCTATTGATGTAGTATTACTCGTGACACACCCAACATATCCTACCTCACTGCAAACAGTGTGTCGTCACAGTTTTCGTCAACACATCTATGTGTGCAAGTTGTAATACCCATTAATAATAATCTTAACGTCTAAGGACCAACACACATGTCTATAGATAGGAACTTCCAATGACACTATGAAATGTGGATTTCCTACTAGTGGGTCTCATTCTCATAATATCCTCATTGATATTACCATGGGTGGATACCCTGAGAAGGTTCCTCAAAGTTTTATGAGTCCTTTCCCCTAATGGCCTGTATTATTTGTGTCCCTCAAATAACAGCATCTGACCAGAGGATATATATTCAAGAATAGTGTTATGGAAAATTCAGGTTCTCATCATAGTAGGGATTTTCTATGACCCTTTAGTGAAACAGCTATCCTTATGACATTATCAAATGCATTGTCACACAGAAGAACAACCACGATGTGATAGGGTATTTATTAATATTCAAATCTAGGAATAAAATTTTATCATAAAGTAAAAATTAGTTGGTTTTAGGCCACCAGCTCCAATAGGTCTTGGTAGTGTGCCTTGACTAATATGGTAATGGTTTTTTATGCTTATGTGTATTCCACAAATTCCATGTCTTATGCTCATATTTTTATCTTATGGATCATTTTCTTTGATTCCATTGTTATTCATGTCTTATGAAATACCAATATTTATTCCATGACTCAATATTATAATCTTTGATATGTAGGGTATGGTTTTTGAATGTTATTCTCATGTTCCAATACCCATATGTTCATGTTAGGAATATTTATTTCCCTTGTTTACCCTTACAGAGCATCTGAGCTCACCCTTTCTTATATTTCCTTTACCCATGTTATAAATATATGAATTATATATGATATGTCTAAGAAGAGTTCTAGTTATGAAGAACATAGTGGGAGATGGTGTAGCTAACCTATAGACTGGTGTTTATGTTTCCAAGTTTCCAATGGAACTAAATAATTATGGTTCTTTGGATTTTTTTGTAATGTAATTAATATTCATTAAAGATAATGTAAAATCTATTTATGATAATCTTGGGTCACTATAGTTGGTATCATAGGATAGGTTTAGTTAAAATTTGGAAACTAGGATGAGAAACACTTATTCATATCCCTAAGTAAATGTATAATGATAAGTCTAAGGATGAGTCAAATTATAGAAAAATGTCCTGGAATTTTGGTAAAAGATAGAGTGAGTGGTTTACTATCAATACATCAGTATATGGATACTACAAGTGGATGTGGATATTTCATAGATGTACCTAGGGATAACAACCCTAAAAACACTATATTGATCTGGACTCGATCAAGAACTGTTGTATGACAATGTGTCTTGTTGCACACCTTGTTTGACACTACAAAGGGATATAATTTTTAAATTCATAAACTCTTTATAAACCATCATGAATTATTTAAATAGAATTTTTCGATGAATGAACAATGATAAACTGAAGGTCTCATAGATTAAAGAAGAAGGTGTCATAATTTTAGACATCCTATAAGTGATTTTTCATGATTATGTGGTTCCCAATCATGATTATTGTTTCTTAAATTATGATTTTTATTTAGTGGATAGAACCTGAAGGAACTGCGTTAATGTTGATTTCAATAGAAAATGTAATGATTGTCCTCCTAAGAATCTAAATGTTATGGGAGATAAAAATCAAAATTTCATTACTATGCTCACAAAACATTCTCAAGATATGAATCAAACTAGACTTCCAAATGAGAAAAGAGGGAACAAAATTTTGTGAGTCCTTCATGAGGAAACTTTTACCTTTATTTAATGGAACCGATGATATTCTATTTTCTGAACAATGGGTCAGTACCACTCAAAATATATTTTTCACTCTCTTATGTTTGGAACATGAAAAAATAATTTAGGATGTCTATCGTTTAATAGGTGAAGTAGATCAATGGTGTACTCTAATAAAGAATATGAGTCAAAATGATGAAATAAAATCCATGGATTGGGAAAAATTCAAGAACATATTTTTAAATAATTACTTTCTGCATATTATTTATACAAAGATAGAGAGGGGGCTCCTTGAGATAAATCAAAGGAATGAATATTTTATTGTTACCTATGAGAAAAAATTTATAAGGCTTGTGAGGTATGCTTCTGATATTAACATCCTACATGAAAGTATGGTTGATTGATTCTTAAGTGGCTTAAAACCAAGTCATCAAAGGGAGTTATCCATAAGATGCATAAGTAGCTATGAAGATATTGTTTGATGTGAAATCAAGTTAGAAATGGAGTTTGGTGTTATGTATAAATCTCATAGTTTTGAAAAGAAAAGGAAGATGGAGTTCAAATGAAAATATAATAACAATGGAGAGAAGAGGATGATATTTCCTTTATGCTCAAAGTGTCGGAAGAAGAATGCTATAGATTAAATAGTAAATGTTTTAAGTGTGTAAGGGAAGTTCATCAGGAAATTGATTTCCAAAGTGGTGGGAAGAAGTTAGATAATGAAAAAAATAGATACAAATATACATAGAATGTACCACCCACACATCAGTGCTTCGAGTGTAAGTAGGATGGTCATTATGTTAACTAGATCCCAAACCCAAGGGTTAATGATGATGATCAACTTCAGCAACCTCTTAAGTCGATGTACAATGGGAAATCTCATACGATCACTATTTATGATAAAGGGTGTGATAATGATATGGTGAAAGGTATACTTACCATCCACTCTAGAAATATTAATGTCTTATTTGAATCTAGATCAACCCATTATGTAATATATAAATAATTTTCTATGGGTATCATGATTCCAACCAAATGATTATATGTGGAATTAGAAGGAAACCCCCCTAATGATAATATGACCTCATCTAATGTGTATGATTCCTCTCCAATTTATATTAGTGGGAATGTTCTTCGATAAAATATTTTCATTATTCCTCTAGTTTAATTTGATGTCATCTTAGGCATGGATTGGATTTCTCAACACAAAGACCATATCAATTTTCAAGGAACGGAAGTCACGTTTGATATTCTAAATCGACCTATAATCATTTACTAATGTGACAATAAGTATGAACTTCCTATGGATATTACATAAATATTATGGGTCTCAATTCCGATTAAGAATGGATTTCTATCTAAAATGGTTGGGGGAAAACATAACGATGATGATATACCTATTTTGTAGAAATTGTTTGATGCCTTTCTGAAATAATTTTCAAGTATTACACCAAAATGTGATATTGAGTTCTCAATAGAACTCGTACCTGGTGCCACACAAATTTCAGAGAGTCCTTATAGAATATACTCAATTTAGTTATAGTAATTAAAGAAGAAACTCCCTGAAAACCTTGATAGGGGATTCATTCATCCAATAGTGTCACCTTGGGATGCACATGTTCTCTTTGTGAAAATGAAAGATGGATAAATGTGAATCTTCATTGATTATCTGGAGATTAATAAGATCATGATTAAGAAAAAGTATCATCTTCCCTATATTGATGACTTATTTGATCAACTACACGGACCTCAATACTTTTCCAAGAATGAAATTTGTTCTAAATATCATCAATTGAGGGTCAAAACGGGGATATATCCAAGATGGAATTCCATAAAAGTTATTGAAAATATGAATATATAATGATGCCATTTTTTCTAATTATTCCCCTTCTATCGTCGTGGATTTAAGGAATTGAGTCTTTAGATATTAAATTGATTATTTGGTGGTAGTCTTTATATATAATATTCTTATCTACTCAAAGGTAATAATATAGCATGAAGACCACTTGATAATTTTACTAAAGACCCTAAGTATAGAGAAAAAATCTGAAAATTTTTAAAAGTGTTATTTTTTGCTGTAAAAGGTTTCATTTTTTGTAATATAATCTCAAGAGAGAGTATAACATTAGATCCATTAAATATGGAAACTATTGAATGTTATCCTAGACCAATAATAGTGACTGAGATCCATTTTTTTCTTTGTTTATCTAGATAATATCAATGTTTTGTGAAGAATTTTTCATGACTATCTAATCCTATAACCAAGCTAACTCATAAGGGAGATAAGTTCTTCTAGACAGATGAATGTGTGGAAAATTTCAAGGAACTAAAGAGAAGATTAGTCAGCACACCTATGATTACTTTACCCTATAGTGGATAAGAGTTTGTAATCTTTAGTGATGCATCCAATAAGGGATTAGGATGTGTTCTTATATAAAATGACATGGTTATATCTTATTCCTCATTAAAATTTAATGTTCATGACAAAAACTATCAAACACATGATTTGGACTTAGTTGTGGAAATTTTTTCATTAAAGATACAGAGGCATTATCTTTATGGGGAAAAGTGTGATATATATACCAATCATAAAATCAAAAAGTATATATTCACATGGAAGTAGTTGAATATGAACCAAAGAAGATGGTTAGAGCTGATTAATGATTATTATAACACAATAAATTACCACCCTGGGAAAGCGAACAAGGTGTCCAATGCTTTAGGTTGAAAGGATCTTGCTATCTTATTTATGATGAGGATCAAAAAATATCCAACATTTTTTTGAAAAGGTTGTATCTAGAAATCCTGAAGGATGGGGAAAAATATTATCTTTCTAAATTTAATTCCCAACCAACTATATAATTAAAGATTAAAGAATCATATAAGGGAGATGTAGAGCTTAAAAATAAGGTTATAAATGTTCCTAATTTTAACCTTAATCATGAAGAAATGTTAAGGTTTAGGAACCATGCATGCATTTCTTCCATACCAGACTTGAATTAGGAGTTGTTAGAGGGATCTAAAATTTCTTTATTTTCTATTAATCCTAGAAGTATGAATATTTGTAGATATTTCAAATAATAATTTTGGTGGGATGGAATGAAGAGGGATATCTCAGAGTTTGTATCTCAGTGCTTAGTATATTAGCAAGTTAAGGATAAAATATGAAATTCAAAGGGGGTGTTGCATCCATTACCCATACCAGAATGGGAATAGGAGAACATCCACATGTATTTTCTCCTTGGACTCCCCAAAATGTCTAAATGGAGAAATTCTATATGGGTGGAACTCAATCTCCTTACTAAGTCAGCACACTTCATCTCTATCAGAGAATACTTCTCGTTGGATCATCTTGTAGGGATATACATTAAGGAAGTAGTATGGTTGAATGGAGTACCATGTTCTATTGCATTAAATTCGGATCCGAGTTTTACCTAAATGTTCTTGGAAAAGTCTTTATCAATCTCCTCATATGGAATTTAGTTTCAACACTGTGTATTATCCTCAAACAGATGGTTAGTCTGGAAGAACAATTCAAACCCTAGAGAATATCTTGACATCTTGTTCTTTGGATTTCAAATGTGGTTGGCATCAAAAAATTCCTATGGATGAGTTTTCTTAAAATGACATCTTTCATTCAAAAATTCATATGGATCCTTATGAATAACTCTATGGAAAGAAATGTAGAGATCTAATGTGAGGGAATGAAGTTGGATAAAGAAAGCTATTGGGACCTTAGATAGCTGAAGAAATGGAGGAGAAGGTTAGAGCCATTCAATAGCACATCAATGCAGCTCAAAGTTAGCAAAAAAAATTATACATGACAATCATCATCATGATCTAGAATTTTTTGTTGGTTATATGGTGTTTCTATGAATTTATCCACGGAATAATGTTATGATATTTGGGAAGAAATGGAAATTAAGCCCTAGGTATATTGGTCCCTTTGAAATTCATAATTGTATTGGGATGGTAGCCTATCATTTGGTTCTTCCACTGAACCTCTATCTACTCCATGATGTGTTCCATGTATCACTCCTGAGTAATTATATACCTAAACCATAACATTTACTGAGCGCATAGTTCATACCATCAGTGCAATATTTTTCTTATGAGGAACAAACAATATAGATTTTGGATCACACAGAGAAAGTTCTATGAAATGATACCACTCACCTGGTCAAAGTTTTCTTTTGAAACCACTAGTTAGAAGAAGATACATGAAAACTTTAAGATATGATGAGGAATAATTATCCTAATTTTTTTGTATCAAATGATGAATTTTGATGGTGAAATTCATTTTAAAGAGGGGTAGAATGTGACACCCCAAGTTTTTATGAATCAAATTTTTTCAAATAAATTAAATTTATTCAATGGATTATATTATATGATACACCAAGTTAAGATTATGTTATATTCAACACAAAGTTAAGTATGTGATACATGCAACACTAGCTTAGCTTACACAACACTGAGTTTTAACAAAACCATGAAATATTATCAATTATGTTATTTAAAAGTTACTATTATAACATAACCATTAAATATAGTGATATTAATAGTAATAACTAATTTTTAAATATTAATTTTAATGGTTTTATAAAAATACAACAAATTGATAATAAAATACATAATTTTAGGTAAAGTCTTTATATGTTTCAAAAATATTATTTTCTCAAAAAATGATTATTATGTCATTCTCGGAACAATAATATAATTAATTTTTGATACTTTTAAAAAAATTAATTTGGTAAAATAAACTTCACTTTTTAATTCATAATTTCAAAAATATCTTGGTGTAATTTTTTAATTTTTTGGAAAATATTAATTTTTTGATGAATAGTGAAAAATATAAAATCTTAATTGAAGACTGCCTTTTGGTATACATTTTTTATAAATTTAAACTCTATTTTAATTTATTTTTTTAAATTAGTTCAATTATAAATACATTAATCCAATTTATGTCATTTTAATCAACTTTATATTGAAATTGGATATATAATCATTATAAACATTTGATATTTTTGTCTTTATAAACCTGCTTTCTAGACACGTCTAGGGGATTAATTTTAAATTACTTTTTTCTAATTATGTGAATGGAATTAATAAAAATTGATTATATATTTTGAATCAGTATAATTTATCATGTCTAATAATTAAAAATTAATTTTTGTGGTTAAAGAAAAAAATGGATTTACAGAGGTTTAAACTAAAAAATAAGGGTCAAATTTACCTATATACTTATAAATAAATATATTTTATGGCCATATTTAATCTATTATACCTCTAAGGTTCAATAATTTTTTAATTTGAACCCTTGTGACATAAGAAAAACGTGGGGGCACATATTTCTTTTCAAAAATACCAAGTGTGTCCTCTCCCCCAATTATAAAAGGCAACCCCCTCTCCTCTCTTCTTCACACCATCACACCTCTTTGGATTATACAATCACTACCCAAATAACTTCCCGAATTCCCTCCCCTAATTTTATAAGCCTTATTTTTTCATAAACCTATCCTAGGAAGACTTTTATTTCAAACCTAATGAGGATACCCGAAGAAGAGTTAATGTTCATCAATGAGCATCGTTGTTTTATTTCTTCCTCAAACCCCCTTAAATTATTGATATATCATGATTATATAATCAAATCATAATATTAAATATACTAACATGCTGTTATGTAAATTTCATGACCTAAAACCATCTCCACTTCCATATAAAGGTTTCCAAAATCATCATTTTTGTGTAAAGTGGACTACGTCCATACAAACCAATATCATTTGTTTTTTCATTACCACCCATCAAGTCTGGTAAAAATGATGGATTTATTGTTTATATATTATATATATGATATTTTTAATTTTATTATTATTTTTTAATTATTATATCAAACATACCTTCATACTTTTGATTTTTTGAGAATACAATAATGTCGTTCATGTGTACGATGGACTACTGCCTAATGAAGCAATGTGATTCATTAAAGCATTACATGGAATATATTAAGGATGGATTTAATAATAATTTGTGATATATATCATATAAAAATTATCATGGAATGATAATATATATCATTTACATTAATTTCTTTCAACCCAATAATAAAATGATAAACAATGTTAATATGTATGTATAGCCTACCATCTCCATGAATGGTGTATTTCATTTCCTATCAAAAAAATTATTGATTAATATAAATAAATATTTATTGAATATATATGATATTTATATCATGGTTATAATTATAGAGATGATGTATTTATGATGAAATTATAAGGACCAAAAATATAACAAATCAAATCTTATAAAAAAACAAATCGATTATTACCCGAAAAGAAACTTTAAAATGAAATTGTTGACAAATGAGTAATAAAAGGTCATAATAAAATCATATATTGTATGATATATATTAATATGATAATCTAATATATTTTTAATAAACCTTTATTTATTATTTAGGTGGTTTGAATGAGTATGACAGGATTCAAGACTTAAGGTAAGGGATTTCCATATCACTTTTTACGTTCATGAGAACATCCCATATTCACCAAATGTTTAATTTATATTGTATATATACTACCCATTTGAAAATTTATATAATTAATATCCTTCTTTTTCTTGATTTTTAATGTTTCATTTGATTTTATTATGTAATGGGTCTTATGATTCAAATGATTACTAAAGTAGTAATGGATCTTTTTCTCAATTTTCCATCTTGGAGATGTATGTTATGTTATGAACCTATATTATTTCAAAAGGGGTATATAAATCTCCTTTGACATGTAATATCATAAATTTATTTTTTTTCTCAAGATATTCTAAGTTCCATTTTATTTTATTCCTTCATAAGGATTATGATTCAATGTTACGAAAGTGGAAAAGATTTTATGTTATAGTCTAATCATATATCAGGATTTTTTATGATTATGTCTCTAATATTGAAATCTCATGATCTATCTCTCAATAATTCTCATGAATTTTATTACCATATGGTTTTTCATGATATATTCAAGTAATGGTTCCATTTTTTCACTCCTTTTTAAATAAAATTATTAATAAAATGTTTTTTTGAAAATCTGACTTTATTTCTCTCTTTGGTGAAAAATCTATTTTCTTCAAAAACCATGTTTTCTAAAAATATTTTCCAAAATGTTTCATTAATATCTTATTATTTTAAAAAGAAATTTTTCCCACATTTTAATTTTTACAAAAAAAAATTAAAGGAATTTTCATGTTATTCTCCAAAAAAATACCTTTTGGTATTTACCAAAAATGTGAAAGGAATCTTCATCTTAAATTGTATAGAATGAATGAAATTTTCTGATGTAATAACCAATCATTTCATTGAATATTACATTATATGTTTTCAAAGTTATTTAAAAAAATGTTTTCAAAATTTTTATGTTTTAAAAATAGTTTTTCATATTGGAAAGGATATTTTCCTCAAGAAATGTTTTAAATTATTGATCAAAATATTTCTACATATAAGATGAAAACCATTTATGTTACCTATTCCTTAAAGGGGATATTTTTCAATTATACCATTTTTATTATTTATCTGAATGGTTTATGTTTACGATGAAAAGTTGATTATGAAACACATTTATCTTCTATGGGTTATACCATGATAAACTTCTTATGAAACCTTCACCTTTTCAAGGGTTATTCTATGATGAAATGATTATGAAACAAGTCTATTTTCCATAGGTTATGATATTATGAAATGTTTATTATACCCATTTCATTTCATGGTTTATGATATGAAGAATTTTTATGATCTTCTATAACATATAAATATTGTTTTCATTATGTGATGGGTGGAACCTTTATCTCCCTCCAATGTATTGGGTAAATATTTATATCTCATGAGATATAAAATACTAGAAAAGGTAGTGAACTTGATTCAATAAGACAGAGTTGGAATAGGAAGTGAACTAAGTTCACAATGATAGGGTTGTAATGTTAAGTGAACTCGGTTCAATATGACAGGGCTAGAATGGGTATTAAATCTAGTTCAGTAAAATAATTTTTTCTAATATGATGGTCTTGTAAGTGAGCCTTGAATAATATGTAAATGGTTTTCTATGCTTATGTGTATGCCAGAAACTCCATGTCTTATTTTGGTATTATGCTCTCATGGCTCATGTTCCTTGATTCCCTTATGATTCTTATCTTATGAACTACCAATATTTATTTCATTAATCAATATTTTGAGCATTTATATAAAGGGTATGGTTTTCAAATTTTATTCTCATATTCTCATACCTTTATGTTCATGTTATGCTTATATACATCCTTTGTTTACCCTTACTCAGCATCTGATCTCACCCTTTCTTATGTTTCCTTTCCCTAGGGTATGAAGATATTTATTATGTATGATATGTATAAGAAGGGTGTAAGTTGTGAAGAGTATAGTGGTATATTATGTAGCTCACCAATAGACCAGTTTTTATATTTCTATGTTTCCAAAGGCACTAAAATATTATGGTTCTTAGGCATTTTTTTGTAATGTAATGAATATTGATAAAAAATGATGTAATATTTTTGAAACATAAGCTTGGTTCATTGTAGAAAGAATCTATTTTTTCAATGTAAACACATGTTTCTAATCAAATGGCATGATATCAACTTCAGAATACATATTAAAGAGTATCTACCATAATACCATATTTCAACTAAGATGGAAGGTAGAAACTACTAAAAGATCTAACATCATCTCTTATAGTCATGCTATATGATCATGGGTGTATTATCCACAGGAGGAGTCCCCAATTCTACCTTAATCGATGTCATGTTTTGGGGAGACACTACTAGTGTCCTCATATACTTCACCCCCTAAACAAATAAGAACTCTATACTTGTTAATACCAACTAAAATTATAGTGAGAAACATTTTTAAAGTTTTTTCCATAACTTTTTTTGGTCAATGTATTCATCCAATTCATCTACAATTACCCAACCAATAATATCCTCTTTTGTAACAAAATCCATGAGATATCTTACACGCTTGTTAAAGGTATATTTTTCATCATCTTCCTAAACTAGTGTCTGCATATATCATATGTATATATGAAATTTTGTGGGGCTATTCTCAAATTTTAGTATGATATTAAAAAATTCATGATTTATATGTCATAATGCCTCAATATAGACTAATACACATATCCTCAGGAATGTTCACTACTACCCAATTATTCAAAAATCAATAATCCCAAATATACATGGAGTTTATAGAGACATATGGGTACATTTCCTGGACTAGTATGGTTGATTGGTTCCTTATGTTTAAAATTTTTTCACATCCCTTCCCTCCAAGTTTTGGCTTCGATCAGCCTCATGTAGTTGGGTAATTTTTACTAAGCTTAATTTCATAACACTATCTCTCCAAATTCACCCTTTTTGGGCCAGAAATGAAGTAACGTAGATAATGAACCCTAAGCCCCACCTTTAGTAGGACTTGGGTTGGAAACTAGTACTAAGGGTATACAAATATCACATATGGAAGGCATTACCATCAATAGTTAATGTAGGATTAGAAGATAAGATATCATACAACAATAAACTCTATGACATAATGAAAACTAGGAAACCAAAACCATCCTACAATTCATGTATAAATTAAACAAATATAAGAGTCTCTAAATAAATACTAAAAATAAAGTCCTAAGGAAGAAACTCAGCAAAAACTCCAACGTTTGAGCTAGTAATGTCCAACTCAGTCCCTAAATTCCTCCTAGAAATCTGAATATAGTTTGTACATTGTAGGGTGAGAATAACTTGTATGTTTGGTAGGATCATACACAAATTCTCACATGAACATGAGAAAAATTCATATTAATTTCACATTGGAAAAACAGCAGAACCAACATGATGCACATAATAAGTTCAATTGACCAACCACGTCATCACCATTCCAGGCTCATCAAATAACACATCCAAGTATTGTAACATAATAATTTGTATATCGATAAAAACTACCATGAACCACTTTACCATTTATTTTCCACTCTATTTCCCCAACATCAACCATCCTAGAACTCCAATACCTTATATATAATTCTTTCCTAAATAATCATGAGAAACTACATCATGCCAAGAACCCCATAAGAAACTAGCCATCACATCTCACTCGAAGACACCTAGGTAACCACATTGTACTAATAATCCCACATCCAACTAGTTATCATATTCTCATCCTCCCATAATCACTACCATATATCCATTATAGTAAGGTATCATGATTATAAAAGACATTTCCCTTGTTCCCTCCTCCTATCATGAATGGCCCCCTCATCAATCTCATCAACCAAACTATAAGTGCACCTTATCCACAATCCATCATTTCCTATTCATAAGAACCTCACCTAGTAGAGAGAGCAAGGAATGGGGGTATCCGTCCATCTATCATCACCATATTGGATGTTGGAAAAAACACCCCCCCCCCCCAAAACATTTGGATGTTCAAACACAATGCTCTATGTGGGTGGGGTGCGTATAGAAATTACGATGAAAATACAATAAATAATAATCACACAAACTATCCTAACATATGGGTTTACAAAAAGATAATTGCCACAACTCAAAACTTCACCACAAGGCCTCTAATCTCTGCCACTTTTTCTTCCACATATGAATTCATAACACCTCATAAGAAATTTAAAAGCCACATACCATATTTTATCTTCAAGTTAATTAGTTTTTAATTTTCATTTACCAAGAATATTCCTTTATCAATCCCATTCATTTTAATGTTTAAATGTTTAACCACTTTCACAGCACTTCCCATTTAAATTATAGAGTTAATTATCTATCCCATGAAACAAACCAAACTTTTACAATTTAAGTTCTTTTTGTGATTAAATTAAATTTTCTATTATGTAATGTGGTTATAAAAAATTCATGGACTACATTGGTCAATTTAGACAGTTATAAGTTATATCATATCAAATTTAAAATTACCTTAAACATCATAATCATTGATAATATATTCATTTTACAATGACTATGTGATTATTATATATTAAGGGTTATGATAAAGTCTAATTGATACATCTAAAATAAGTGATGGCTTGGGCTAGTAAGATCATACCCTATGAAGCCCATTTATCAGAGATTCTAGGGGAGATTGAATAAATGGTATTTTCCATTTACCAAGACCAAAATTATATTTAATAACTAAATAACAAGATAAACCATTTATGGGAAAAGATTAATCTCATTGAGATCATGTACCAAACCATGTATGTAGAAACATGCCAAGAAAATCTCACAATCACACACCTTAACTTCAAGGAGTTTGTTATTGTAATAAAGGGATATGTATCTAAACCCTAATAATATGAATTTGGATATTTTATTTTAATAAAATAATTATTTTATTTATACTTTAATTATTATTTTTTAAATAATTAAAATTAGTTTGATAAAAAAATATATTTTGATATGTTGAAACACAAATTGTATTTTTGGGAAATGTATAGTTTCAATCAAGACACTCTATTTTTATGAATTTAGTAGTTTTTGAAATAAATTTTATTTTAATAAAATATTATTAATAAATAATTCTTATTAAATATATGTGATAATATAATTTTTTGATGTTAAAATTAATTTTTATAAGGGTCAGAAAACTGTCATTGTCAAAAAAAACCCAGTGTTTTTCAATAAACAAGGATTTTGATTTAAAAATGTAATTTATCATATTTACAGAATTATTTTTATAAAATAAATATTATTTTTTGAATCACCATTCTGAAATTATGAAAAAATTAATTTTTTATAATTTTCTGAGACAGTTGAATTTTTTGGTATAAATTAAATACGACATAAATATACAGTATGTACTATGACATCATAATGACCAAAAAGTGATTTAATATATTTCATAAAAGTTATCCATGAACAAATAAATATTTCCCCTTTAAAATAATTTATTTATGAAATTATTTTATTAATTTTATAAATCCTTAATGAATCCACCAAAAATAATATTATATATTCGGGTTTTAAAATAAATTCTTTGTAAACATGACTCACTTCCACATCACCAAAGGTATTATATTAATGAGATCGATTCTTAAAATTGTAAAATAATAAAAACCACTCCAATTTTTTAGAAAAAATGGGGAAAAAATATAGTAATTTTTGTGTTTTTTACTAATTATCATATAAATTCCAAAACCTAAGTTTTGAAATTAGTAAAGAATTTTCATCTCTTTTGATATATAAATCCACCCAAACTACCTTTCATGTTCACTAAAAATAGTTGGATCATGAGATTACTCTACCCTTCCTTCTCTATAGTCCTCCCAAGGTTCCCCAAATATCTTAATAATCTCCTCCCAATATTTTGGAAACACTCTCTCAAGGTATGGGATCCTCTTCTTCTTCTCTATATTCAAGCAACTCCTTTAAATTATGCATTTTTTCCAATTCTTCATGTTGAAATATGTGTTCATAAATCCCTATTACTTTCCTTATTATTTTCATGTTATGAGATACCACTTTCACTCTCATTAATCCCTTCTATGAATCATTAATTACTATTGTTATGCTGGCAAAATTTTCCTCTGATTTTTCATGTCAAACATTTGTGTAGTGAATACTTGTACCCATTTCCACTCAAGGGTATTCACCTATATACCTATAAATAATTTATTGGGTTAATACATGTATATAATCCACACTAATTAATCATGTGATTAAATTTGATGAAGTATATCCTTATGTTGAAATATCTATATAGAACACATGAGCACATATATATTATGATGGGTGCGCCTAGTTAGCACACCAATAAATTCGGTAGTGTTTTAGTCTCATGATACACCATGTATGGGATTAGGGAGTAAACCTAATCCATTATAGGACTTTTTTCACCATTTTATGATGTCTTGGGGATTATCCTTGACCTATTTTTAGGATTTCATGTATAATGTTGTTGCCACATTCCTATGTTGCATGTATGCTATCATGTTATATCATGTCTCGTTGTTCAAGATTATGATTCGCACCACTCTTGTCTTACATTCACATGACTCTTATCTCACATGTACTTCATTAACTTATTTTATTCTTTATTTATTCCCTTAATGGGATTTATATATCACCATTTTCTTATGTACATCCCCAGATTATCCAATGTAGTTTTAGAAGAATGATGGAATTTTAGTAGAATGTTAAGGATGTTTTCTATAATGTTTTTGTATCTATGTTTCAAGTTAATGTGCTATATACCTAATTTACCAAATACACTAGAATTAATTATCATATAGGGTTTTTTATGTGTAATTTTATGTAATAAATCATGAAATAAATTGTATTAAAATATTGGTTTCCATATCCCAATGCAAGACATTTCAGTTTCATTATGAACATTTCATTCTATCACTACCAGGAAACTCATAGCACAACACAAACATCTCATCTGTCTCACATAAATAATCCCCATGTATCAATAACCACATATCTTAACCACCACACAACACAACCACTACACAACACATTTCACATATATTAACTTAGACTATATAATGAGATTTCATCATATTTAATTCAATATTATCAAGGGAATTCCCGCACATGCTAAAATTTCATTTGGAACCAATTTATTTGTTGGATATATGTTCTTATCCATTTTCATGTATGGTGAGTACAATAAATAAGAACTACAATATTTTCCCAATTCATTAACCTCAATAACATGACAAACCTCAATATAATTCAAATTTGAGAAAAGAATAACCAACCTGCTTAAATATATAGTCAAAACACAAGAACAATTAAACCATGTGTAATTTATCCCCTTCCACTTAAATTTAAATTTAAGAAAACTAATTTAAATTCATAATTAGGTGTATAAAATCTCTCAAAAGGAAAAAAATCATGATATACCCACATGCTCTACTAAAGGGGGAAATATGAACACTATGGGAAAATTTGATATTTCCAACAGAGTATTTACGACGAGGAAGGGTATTGTCGCAAATAGTCTGTCATGAGGAACTATTTTTGACAGGACCCTCTTCCCATCATAAATAAGTAGTTATTTGTGATGGGGATATAGTCCTCATTGCAATAGGTTTTGTGCGAGTTGTGCGCCAAACCGTGGAAAGGGTATTTGCGAGAGGTATAAAATCCCGTCCCAAATACCTTGCAGTGCTTTATACTATTTTCAATGAGATTTATCTCTCATCACAAATTGTATATTGGCAGGTTGGTATTTTCCATAGGACCCATCGCAAATACCTTTTTAACTAACTCTCCTAATTAATATGGGGTTATCATTTTTGATGGGTCTCGTCATAAATAGTATCGTCGCAAATAATCTTACCTATATATACCCCGATCCATTTTTTCTCATTCCGCTCCTTTCTCTACCCCTCTCTCCCTCTCTACTTTCATCTTTTCTCTCAAAAAATTTCAAAGTATAAAATTCTAAGTCAGAGTAATATTCTCAGCTTATATCCTCCAAAAGATTATGTTTTATGGTATTTATCTATTTCTTATATTTTTTAGTTAATTCATTTTATTTTATTTTAGTTATAATTATTGTTAATTATCTACAATTAAATTAAATTAGAATTAGATAGTTTTATTTACCATTATTTATTTTTAAAAATAATTACGTGTGATTATTATTAATTACTATTAATTAATATTTATTTTATTAATTAGTAGTAATTAGTAGTAATTAGTATTAATTAGAAAAATTATTAGTAAGTAGTTATAATTAGCGATAATATGTAATAATTAGCGATATTTAGTAATAAATTGGAAGAAATATTTTTAAATAGGAATAAATAGTAATAATTAGTGATAATTAGAAATTATTAGGGGTAACTAGTATAAATTAGTAATAATTAGTAATAATTAGTGGGAATAGGTAATAATTAGAAAAAATTAGTAATAAATTGTAATAATTAGTAATAAATTTAAATAATTTGTAATATCTATCAGTAATTAGTAATAAATTTTAATAAATTTTAATAAATTTTAATTATTAGTAGCAAATTTTAATAAATTTTAATAATTGGTAATAAATTGTAATGAATTGTAATAAATTTTTATTTACTAATAATTAGTAATAATTACTAATAAATTTAATAAATTGTAATAATTAGTAATAAATTATAATATTATGTAATAAATTGTAATAATTAGTAATAAATTGTAATAATTAGTAACAAATTGTAATAATCTGTAAGAATTAGTAATAAATTGTAATAATTTGTAATAATTGGTAGTAAATTTTAATAATTAGCTTTTGGATAGGGGCTCGCTATATTGCGTAATTATTTTTAGGAATCATGGGTCATATGGGATCAAATTCCCATTTATGTTCAACACTGCATGTTCGATCATTGGCTGGTATATAAATAAATAATATTTATTTTGAAATTTATGTAATTAATAACTTGATATTATAAATTATTTGTAGGGTTTATGGTATCACATCGATGAGACCATGCATGACGCTCTCTGGAAGGCATGGGAGGGGTTTATTTGTGAGCATTGGAATTAGTTTTTGCACACTTTTAGAAGGAATGAAATGATTGAAGCAGGAGTAATAGAGTTTGATGAGTCTTTTTGCGTCCACCAACCAAATTACATTTGATCTTGGGTGTGGGGTAGATTATTTTTACACTAGTTGGGTGGCCATTTTCAAAGGAGATCATTGGTAGGTTGACAAAACCGAGTGAGACAGGAAGTGACACATCGATCTGGTAGTCGTACATTTAGTATGCATAGGGAACATATGATCAGTACTTTTTTAAATAATTTATATAACTTTAAATGTAAAAGGTTTATTTTATATTCATATATGTATTCAAACAACCCGATATTATGTTGTTTTATGTTTATAGGAGGATTTATAGTATTTGGTCACTGGAGAGATTAGAGGTGATCGCCAGCATTAGATTTTGGTCAGTATACTTTATTTTTGAGTTTTAAAATAAACTGAAAATAATCTTTTGCCTATTTTAATTTTAAATTGTAATTGAAGGAGCCATATAAGGTTGAGATTTATTAGAAATTGACTGAGATTTAGGTCGAGACCGATGATCAAACCAATTCCCACAGATTTGATGAGGCGGTATGGATGTAGGAGACCTGATATGCCTTTGAGGAAGGTCAATTTGTTGGTATCATCTCTCAATTAACACCTGGGATTTATTATGGTACCATTGCGATGTCGGCGTCCAACTCAAGAGGAGTTTGTGGAGATTCATCATCATCTCCTACAGAGTATTAGGAGAAACTATAAGCTCGGGGTGAGCTCATAGAGAGTATTCATAGGGACTAGAAGAATATGTGTCAATGTCAGCAACAACAGCAGGAAGAGCTCCAACAACAGTATCACAAAGAGATGTGTTAATGGAACTAGCATCACCATGAGAAGATGAAGAACATGCAACATCTGACTCATGGTTTAGGGATGTAGTTCCCTCCACTATCTCCTCCAACACCTCTAGAAGACCCTCTCCCTCAGTGATGTATTTATTCTTTATGATAAAACATTTGAATGTAATTTTTTTTAATATTAACTATTTACATTTCTATAGAGTTAGTTTTTTATCTTATTACGAATATTACATTTTTATTATTTATTTAATATTTTATTATTTCATTACCTTATTTAATTTTTGACTTTTTTATTTTTTTATATATTTTTGTGAATACTGAGGTTTCTATTATTTTATAATTTATTATTATTTTACCAATATTAATATTTTTATTTAATTAATTTTATTAATAATATTATTATTATTATATTATTAATGTTATTTTATTATTGTTATTAAATTAATATTCTTATTAATATTATTATTTTATTATTTTATAATTTTTATTTCTTTTACTAATTATAATATTATAATTTCATTACTGTTAATATTATTTTATTATTATTATAATTATATTAAAATTATTTATATTAGTATTATTAGTATTTTTATTATTATTTTTATAATATTATTTATTAATATTATTTTATTCAATTTTATTTATTTATTTATTTTTTAAGTTATCTGCAATGGGCCCTTTTGAGACGGGCCATCGTAATAGGGATTTTTAAAAAACCTCAGAAAAACTATTTGTGATGGGACGTGGACCAATTGCAAATAGTTTTATTTACAATGGTTCCACATCCCATCACAATAGGATTTTTTAAAAAAACTTGGAAAACTATCTTCTAATCCCTTTTCTACAATGGGGAATTTTCAATGGGGTCCCATCGCAAATCCCTCCTCAAAAATATACCAATTTCTAGTAGTGGAAGGATCCCCTACCTTGATTGAAGCTTCCAAAGAAATGCACAAAACCAAGGATCAACCACCATTGATTTTGAACAAATCACTTCTGGACTCCTATGCATAGAAATCCACCATCAAAATATTCTGAAAATACAGGATAAATATTTCCATAGTGAACTCCATGATGAAAGAGAAGGATATGGAGGATGAATAAGGAAATGTAATAGATGAGATCAAACCTTGATTCATAAGACACACTCCACCAATCTAAGTGGTTAGGCCTCACAAAACAAAAACTGAAGAGGGATACAGAGTTCAAAAAGTCACTTAGAGCTCGAAAGGAGAATAAAGGGATCAAAATAATGTGGTTCAATCCTCTTATTTATAAGAAAATTTCACTAGACTCCACCACATCATGGTGAATAACCAAAATCCCCGTAGTGGGTCTAGTCAACACATGATCCAAACCCTTCATGTGAGATCTATTTTTCCACTTATTATAAAAATGAGATTTTCCACCACCATTATCTTTACCACGATGTGGTCTAATCCATGTGGGTTATTATATCTTCTTTCATGTATATAATCCATTCACTAGAACCAATTACTTGTTTTTTTTACCCACACTGCTCCCAAGGATATGGAATAGTGAGATTCTTCTTCCTATTTCACACATGTGCTCTACCAAAGTGCCACACCCAAGGCCATGCCCTCCTTGTGAGTTTCTGGTCTTCCTTTGGTACATAGGTAGACCAATAGGCCAACAAACCTAGCACCACACCATTCCTAGGGAATAATCATAGAGCCTATTTCACACTGGATCATACCCATGCCAAATTGCCCTCTAAAATGGATTACCAATCCATTTCACAAGACGTGGGGTTCCCCAAAAGGACAATACACCACCTCCAACTTATTGATCACTACCAAAATCCCACACAACACCTTTAAGACTCAGTAATAAAATAAAGGGTTAGGAAGTTCCAGACCATTAAATCAGATACCACTCAAACAATTCTCATCCACATGAATCAAAACAAACCTAGAAAAAAAGGGAAGGAAATTTTATGAACAATCATCCCATGAGATACCTCTCAAAGATCTTTTTACAACCAAAACACTACCAAAATCTCACATTAACCTAAAGATACATCTTCCCAAAAAACCATACACACCACCTTTCCAACTTCCATACAGCCTAAGGCAATGACTATCATGAACCTCACACAATAGGGGACCAAGCACACAAATCAAGGAAATATACTATACATATCAAGATATTGACCTCTTTGGATAGCACTAACTCACCCACATGGTTTTAAAATTCATCATAGTATAAATTGCATTGATTTATAAGGTTTTCCCCCTCTTTATATTCTTCAATCTTTAAGACACATCAATAGTAGGAGAAAAAATAATATTTAATAAATCCACGATTCATGTATCACATCATCAAATCGAACAAAAAAAGAAAAATCTAAAAATAGATCTGGGTAATATGCACACATTTATGTCTCATGCTCCAAAGAACTCTCTTCCAAGCCTTCATTCCTCCAAAGCACATGAACCAAAGGAATGGTTCTTTTACAAAACACCTTCAGTTGACGATCCTAGATCTCTTCTTTCTAAACCATGAACATCATGTCATCCTTGATATCCAACTCTCTACATTCAATGACATGTGATTCATAGTAAAGCTACTGACAGAGCTGAGATGCAGGGAAGACATCATGGTTCCTATCCATCCGTGGTGTAAAATCCAAACAATACGCCACTTTTCCAATATGCTCCAACACCTGAAAGGTCTCAACAAACTGAGGTGAGAGTTTACACCCCAAACCAAACCTCTACTACCCACGGTGAGAAGATACCTTCAAGAAAACACTGACTCCCTCTACAAACAACAAGGGCCCCCTCCTCCAATCGATATAAAACTTCTTCCAGTCCTATACCACCTTTATTCTCTCATGAACTACTTGAACATTTTTTTCATTCTCTACACCACATTAGGACCGAGAGCTAAGGACTCCCCAACCTCATCCCAACATAATGGAGAATGACATGACTATTTGTAAAAGGAATCAAATTGGTCCATACCAATGGATGATTGGTACCTATTTTCATAAAATAATGTAACCAAAAGTAATTTATTTTACCAAGATCCTCCAAAGTCCAAGATACATTCCCATAAAACATATTTTCTAGTGCATGGATAGTCCGCTTTGCCTATTTGTTTGTCTGAGGGTGAAAAGATGTGTTTTGGAATAACTGAGTTCAAAAATCATGCCACAATCCTCTCTAAAGTCAGGAGGTAAAATTAATATGTTGATCTGATATAGTGTACCTTGAAACTATATTAATCCACACAACCTCATCCATATACCTCCTCATTAAAACAAACATGGTGTCCAACTCCATCATCACTAGGAAGTGGGTCAACTTTTTTAATTGATCCATGATTTCCTATATGAAATCATATCCTCCCTAATCTTGGGGTATTATTATGTTTGATTCTATTGAGATTTTTTCACTATTACCCCCAGGAATATCCAAGGGTTGCAAAAAATATCTAAGAACACGATGTTCCTCCTTTACCTTCTGGAAAACAACATATCGAGCCACAAACACTACCACCATCCATTTCATCCCAGGCCACAAAAACCGCATCCTCAAAACATAGATCATCATAGATATTCATGGTTGTACCACCAAAGATGATATATGTAACTCCTGAGGTAATCCCTCATGCATCACCACTGTAATGATTGGTCTCCCTTGAAACAACATCTGGTTATGGTCATTCTCAAACCATCCCTCTAGAGCATCATTATATCCCACATGATCATGAATCACCTCTGCCTATGAGTCTCCCACTTCAACCACCATTTTTTATAGGTTCAGGACTAAAACATCCTCCATGTCCTTCCAAACATCTTCAAACTCTTAGAAAAACATCATTTCAAAACTTCATGCTCCGTGATTTAGCTATAAAAATTCCATTTATTATGGTTTAGGAGATCGAAAAGTCAGTCCTAAAAAAATATGTCCACCTCCATTTTCATATATTTATGTCACACTAAGAGAAAATATAAATCAACCTATTATTATTAGTAAAGACCAAAAATCATTCTTTTATTAGGAAATATTGTAATAGAATTAGTGATAACACAACCGCTTATAACTATAAATCATGGGTGGTACATTAACAATTATGGGGATGTAACCACCTGGATCCATAAATGATCATTACCTTTTTCTACAGTAATATTCATAATAAGACCATAAGGGAAACATCATAGAAGATATTAAACATCATCCATTCTTCTAGAAATTAAAATACCAAAACACTGGTAAACCTCTACTTTGGGTAGTCAAATTATTCATAACACTAATCAATCCAGATAAAAACTTAATATTTTCTATTCAAAGATATCAACACGGATAAAATCCATGAGAAATTAGATATGAACCTCTAGTAATAACCCATGAGACTGAGGAAACTATGAAAATATTTGACATTCTTAGGTTCCACCAAGAAACAATAGCCTCAATTATTTATGGTTCCATGACTAAACCCTATTGGGAGGCCATATTCCCAAGAAAATTAATCTCTAGATTCTAAAACATACACTTGGAAAACCTTCCATAGAGCTGGTGACACTGAAGGACCTATAGGACATCTCTAAGATGATCATTATTCTCCTCTAACTTTTATTAGATCAAGATTTCTTCAATGAACATAACTATAAAATAATCGGTGAACTCATGGAACATAGAGTTCATGATCCCCATGAACATAGTTAGTGCATTTTTGGCATCGAATGCCACAAACTGGAATATCCCATACCTACATAAAAAGGTAGCCTTTGGGATATATACATCCTTCACCCTCAACTGGTGATATCCATACCATAGATAGATCTTAGAGAAACAATTATCCTCTATAAACAAGTCAAAAGATCATAAATCCCTGAAAGAGGGTAATGATTCTTGATCATCACTTGGTTCAACCTCCAGTAGTCTATACGCAGCTTCAGACTAACATCTTCCATTTTGGTGAATAGAATTAGAGCAACCCACGGTGAAAAAATGGGCTGGATGAAACCCTCCTACATCATATCATCTACCAGAATCCCCATCTCTCACAGCTCAGAGGGTGTCATCTGACAAGGATCCATTGAAATAAAAAAATAATCTAACTACAAATATATCTAAAAATTGATATCATGTCGTGGGGGTATCATCTCAACCTCCACAAGGAAAAAATCAAAAAATTACTCAATGACCCTAAGAGCCTACACAATTCCAAAACCCATTGATTTCATCAATAACTCTCCCATCAAAGAAAGATTGGGCTCAACATTTCTATTTCCCAACTGATAACCCCAGTCACCAAGGAAAACTACTTGATGGCCATCCATATCTAAGAACATGATATTCCACTGGAAGAATTCGATAATTGAATGCATAAAATATAACCAATAGATTTTGAGGATAACATTATATGGATATATTTTTAGTAATAAAATATACCAACATGACGGATACAACCCCATCATCGGTTTATACTCCCAGCACATGTTAAACAAGATGGTATAGCCTTCGACTGTCTTAGTCAACACCAAGGGTATGGATAGTCTCTACACATATAGTCCTAGAGCATATACTAAAGTGGTTGTAATAAAGTAGTGTTAATATCCTAAATCAAACAAGGATAAAAAAATGTATAAAATAATCTAATCATACATATGATGATCTCTAACACCTCTAGTTATGGAACCTTCATAGCATGAAACTATCCACACCCAACTCCCCAACCTCACTAATGAAAGCCACCTTTAGAGCCATGTTAAACAAGATGGTATAGCCTTCGACTGTCTTAGTCAACACCAAGGGTATGGATAGTCTCTACACATATAGTCCTAGAGCATATACTAAAGTGGTTGTAATAAAGTAGTGTTAATATCCTAAATCAAACAAGGATAAAAAAATGTATAAAATAATCTAATCATACATATGATGATCTCTAACACCTCTAGTTATACATTTGTTGATATATAGAAAAAAAATGAACTTAATTTTATAAAAATATTTTTATAAATATTTTTAATTTAATTTTTACTTAAAATCATCATTTACTTGAAAATTATATATTTTAAAATTATAACTGATTTTATAACACTTTGAAATCTTACTTAAGGTCTCATAAAATTATATTAAAAATCATCAAAAATAAAAATATTAACTTATGAACACATTTTATGAAAATAAATTTTATATTAAATTATTAAATTAATCATAAAATTGTAATTAAATATTTCTGACTTAAAAAAATGCCAACACTTAATTAATAATTTTAAAACATTTATTTACTTAGACTATGATATAATTATACCAATATTTTATTTATATGATGCCTAAATATTATTTAAACTTTCATTGCTATGGTTACTATTCATTTGGCCAGTTTACTATTCATAAGGGTCATATTACTATTCCTAAGTTCAAGTTACTATTTCATCATTATTGGTTACTTAACTTCTAGAAATACTTATTATTTCATTAATTATTCATTTTTAAATATTTTATTATGGTCTCTAATTGATTTTAGGTTATTTATACTATGTGACATTACTATAAGAATGGATAAATTCCAGTAATAAAAGTTTGGGTCGTTACATTCTTACCCCCTTTTAAAAATTTTCCCTCAAAATTTCATTTTAAAAAAATAGGAAAGGGTATGTATCCTTCATTACCTAATTCAATTCCTAAGTTTCTTCTTCATACTTATAGTTCCTCCAAAACACTTTGACAAGGTGGTTTGTTTTGTTGCATATAACCTTATCTCTTTTGTCTAGAATTTTTATTGGCTTCTCATCATAAGAGGGATCATCTTCCAACTATACCACATTTGAGTTCAATGCATTTGAGGGATCTAGTATGTACTACCTCAGGAGTGATATGTGGAACACATCATGAAATTGAGCCATATTCAGTGGAAGTGAAAGCCGATAGGCCACAACTCTAATGCGATCAAGGATCTCAAAAGGGACAATGTACCTCGAGCTTATCATCCCTTTATTTCAAAACCACGTGAATGTCTTCCATGGTAATATTATATGGAAGACTTTATCTCCATGTCGAACTCCAAGTCCCTTAGATAGTTTTCAAAATATATCTCTTGCCAACTCTAAGTATCTTTGATATGTTTTTGGATGTCTTGAACCTTCTCTGTCATCTCTTACACAAGATCAGGTCCTAGTAGATTTGTTTCACCAACTTTATCCCAATATATTGGAGTTCTACATCATTTTCCATAAAGGGGTTCATATAGAGCCATCTGAATACTCGATTGGAAGTTGTTGTTGTATGAGAACACAACCAATGGGATATGTTGATCCCATGCACCTTTGAATTCTAATGAGAAGGCTCTTAGCATATCTATGAACATCTGAATAGTCCTTTCAGATTCACCATCTAGTTGGTCATGATGGTACATACTAGAATGCAATTCAATACACAAATAATGTTGAAGACTTCTCTAGAATTTATATGTGAACCTGGGATCGTGATCAGAGATAATCGAGATTGGAACTCCATGTAGTCTCACCATATCCTTTACATTTATCATTGCTAGCTGTTCAAGTGAGTGATCTTCCTGAATAGTAATAAAGTGGGAAATCTTGGTGAGTAGGTCCACTACAACCCATATCAAATTATTTATTTTATATGTATTCAGGAGACCTATGATAAATTCTATGGAAACATTCTCTCATTTCCACATGGGTATAAGTAAGGTTTTCATCATCCCTTTGGACTTTTTGTCGCTCAACTTTAACTTGCTGAAATATCAAGAACCTTGAGATATATTCTGTAATATCCTTGTTCATGTTGTCCCCCCATAAGTGTTCTCGAAGATCACAGTACATATTAGTACTCCTTCTTTATCCCATGTGATGAAGACACATAGATCCTCATTAAAAATTAAATCACACCATCATCATCCATATGGAACTCTTTCAGTTTCCCTTCCTTTACTGCACTGACCTTCTTTTATAACTTTGAATCATCCCTTTTGGCCTCCTTAATATTCTCTTGGATAGATGGTCGGGTAATCATTTGGGAAAGGTAGGATTTATTCCCCATTGTTATGATTTTAAAATACATACTTTTCATGTCTAAGAAGATATTGTCTCTCTCAATCCACAAAATGGATAGAGTAGCACGTTTTTTTCTTCTAAGAACATCAGCTACCATGTTTTCCTTTCCAGGATGATAGTGAATAGATAAATCAGAGTCATTGATTAGCTCTAACCATCTCCTTTAATGAATATTGAGTTCCTTTTGTGCGAATATATACATTAGGCTCTTGTGATCAGTATATATGTCACACTTCTCACCATAGAGGTAGTGCCACCATATTTTCAAGGAAAAAATTATGTCTGGTAGCTCTAGATCATGTTTAGGGTAGTTCTACTCATAGATCTTCAAATTTCTTGAGGCTTAGTCTTTCACATTATCATTTTTCATGAATACACAGCCCAAACATTTCTTTGAAGCATCACCACACATCACAAACCTTTATCCACTTTTTGGTAATGTGAGTACAGGTGTTGTGATCAGCCTTCTCTTTAGATCCTTGAATCTTTCCTCATATTCTTCAATCTAGATATATTTTACCCCTTTTATTGTTAAATTAGTTATAAGGCTGTAAAATCATGAGAAATTTCTCACAAAACGTTCATAGTACCTTTATAAGCCAATAAAACTGCGGATTTCTATAACACATGAGGGTATGGTCCATTCCTAAATTGCCTTTGTTTTTTAGGGGTCTAAATAATTTCCCTCACTTGTGACAACATGTCTCAAGAATGTGACTTGCTTAATCCAAAATTCACACTTTCTAAACTTGGCGTATAAATTATCTTTCCTTAATATCGCTCACAAAATACTTAGATGTTCTTTATGTTCCTCCCTTCTCTTGGATTAAATGATAATATCATCGATAAACACTACCCCAAATTTTTCAAGGTAATATCTAAAGACTCTATTCATAAAATCCATAAAGATTACCGGGGAATTAATAAGACCTAAGGTAAATACTAAAAACTTGTAGTCCCTATACCTTATAAGGAAGGAATTCTTCTGAATATCTTTCGTCTTCAACTTTAATTGATGATATCTAGAATGAATATCCACCTTTGAGAAGTACTGAGCTCCTCAAAAATGATATAAAAAGTCATAAATCCTTGTAACATGACACTTGTTCTTTATGGTGATCTTGTTGATTTCCCAATAATCGATACACAGCCACATTAATCCAACCTTCTTCTTGAAAAAGAGCACTAGTGCAACCCAAGGTGATGTGCTAGGGTGTATGAACCCTTTATCAAAATTATCTTATAGCCACTTATTTAACTCCACTTGTTTTATAGAAGCCATCCTATAGGGACACTTTGATATAATAGTAGCTCTTGGTATGAGTTCTATTTATAACTCTACCTCACAATCTGGGGGATGTCTGGGTAACTCTTTAGGAAATACATCACTATATTCCCTCATGATGGGCATTTCCCCTATGATGATAACTTCCTTTGACTCAACCATTTGAGCAAGGTATAATTCTTCATAGGGAATCAACACCCACACCATTGAAGGATTTTAAAAAGGAGATTCATGATCTTCCTTGAATTTGTAGAGGATCGTGGTATGGTTTAGAATATAAAAAGATATTCTATTTTCTCAACAGTTGATATTTTCTCTATATAAAAAGAGACAATCCATACCCTATATAACATCGAATTAAACCAAGGGAAGTATTATGAGATTCATTGGAAGAACCTTACCACATACGCCAATAGGATAAGAGTCTAACACTTAGGTTGCAATGATTCAACCACTAGGTTTTTTATGAATATCTCTACTTCAAGGTTTTTAGGCTTCGATTCAATGGTTCTAGCAAATTTTAAAGATATAAAGGAATGTGTAGATCTAGAATCAAATAATAATTTTTCCATTATTGATTGAATAATAATTGTACCTTGTACAAATTTGTTTTCTTTCTCCACTTTATAAGTTGGGATTCTATAATCCTTTTCTTGCTCCTTTGGATTTGGTGGCTGCTAATGCTGATTACCCTTAAGGACTTGAGGTTTAGTACACTAGCATTCATAGTTCCCTTTCTTCCTACAATTATAGAATTTGACCATGCGTGTTTCTCTCCTTTCCTCCACCACATTATCATGTTTCCTTATGTATTTTTGAAATTCATGATCTTGGTGGCCTTCTCTTCCACACTTGAAGAATTTCCTTGTCCCTTTGATGTATTTATCATGATTCGTATTACCACATTTTTTACATATGGGTGGTTGAGTTTTCTTTCCACCTTTCTCATTAGATCCTCTAGCTTGAAACTCTATCTTTTGTTTCTTATCACCATATCCATGGGACCATTCTACAAACTTTGTCTCCACTTTTGGATCATATCAAACAAATTCTTAGTAACTCCCAAAGTATCAAATTGAATGATCCTTTTGATGGTTTGGTTTTAAACCACTAAATAATCTATCAATTTTTCTATCATTGTTGATAAAAAAACCCAAATTATACCTTGAAATCCTTGTAAAATTTTCTTCATAGGCTGTGAAAAGTTTTCCTTCATTTTTCTTTATCTCTATGAATTCTCTCTCAATATTTTTATAAAGATTTCAAGGGAAATATTTGTTAAGAAACATTATCTTAAATTCTTCCCAATCCATCTCTTAAATTTATTCCTTTGGCTCGATATTCTTAATCAAATCCCGTTATTTATCATCCTATCCATCTAGATAATAAATAGTGAGATTCACCTTCTCTATCTTACAATAGTGAAGAACAAAAAAGTTATTATCCATTGAGTTGACCCACTATTCCACAACTAGTGGATCATAAGATCCACTAAATGTTGGTGGTTGTTTCCATATAAAATACGCGATAGCCAGGTACTCCCTCTTAGGTGAAGGATGAAGTTCCACATTATTTATATTATTGTTCATAACCTGATATAGTTGGGCAAGAAACTCCATGCAATTTTGAGCTCCACCTCCTAAATCATTGTTATTCCATTCATAAAATAAATTCATTATCCCTCGCACAGGTTGTTGGCCTAGTTTCTCCTAGTTCCCACCATTTTCTAAAATAGAAAAGGTTAGAATAAAACATAAGTCAAAAAGTCATGAATAATTTATACCTTGGTAAAATTAATACTAATAGAATATCTTATGGGATACCTATGTTTATAATTTTCAAAAAAACTTCTTGGGTGCTTAATTATACTTAATATCATACTATGGGTTTTCACCAAGGTTCTCTAATCCTAATTCCCAAATTAACTAAATCATTCTCTGATACCAACTATAGAGACACTTCTTTTCTTACATTATTTTTACATCATTTAAAAGATGAATAACATAAAAGAGTTACACAACCAAAATCTAAAGGTTTAGTGTCTTGGGAAAATTTGGACCATACACAACTTTTAAAAAATGAAACACAAACATTTATTTAAATCCTTCTTCTCTAGCTTCTTAGTGGTCTTCACATTCTCTTTAGCACAAGTAATCACCTGAGGATATACATCAAAAGGGGGTGAGATAAAATCCCAATAATAAGATAGATAAGAACATGAAACAATATAACATGGGGTGAGAATAATCATAAATTCATTTTCATAATCACAATAGAAAGCATTAGATAAAGGCATGGAATGTGAAAACATATAAAAATAAAACATCATGTCGTAGTGGTAAACTACCAAACATAGTTTTGAATATAGATAGCATCATGTTCACACATATATTAATTTTTTCTCATGATAAACATCACATTATCCAATTAATTAGAGCACTATATAATTTTGGTTTCACCCATCACATCATAACATTTACATTTCACTATATAATTCTGGGAGCACATGTCATATCATAGTATTTATATTACTATGAATGACACATAAAACATAAAATAACCCATGGAAAAGAATGGGTTTAATTTAATAAATCATACATTCATAAACTGTGGGTTCCCAAATGAAATATATAATAACATACTTGATATAATAATCATCAACCTTGAGTGAAGAAGAAACAATCTTGATAAGTAAAATGTGTGTTTTTTTTAAAGAAGAACTCTTTTCAAAAATATTGTGCCTATCATAAACTCAAGTAAAGAACATGTATATCCCATGAAATTTAATATAATTATGATGAAATTATTTGTATGATATGAGGATAAATCATTAGATAACAGGTAATGATGATCGTTTTAGGTTAATTTTGGAGGTTTTTCAATCACAACGAATTTGTATTGTTTTATCATTTAGTATTATGTATATATGTTAGTTATAGAAAATAAAAATGGTTGTGAAATAAATTTTCAAATATTTTTCAACCATTTTAATTATTTTATTAACATTATTGAATGCATTAAAGGAAAATGAAAGTAAATCACCCATGATGTCTGTAAATTGACACATCATGGGTGACAATTTTATTTTCTATATAAAAGAGAGAGAGAAAGGAGTTTGATGATGGATATTCCATTAACATGATATAATTCCAGTATATCAAACATAATGGATTTATTATGCCTTTTGTATAAGATAATTTGATGATATGAGAAGAAAATAAAGGAACTTTAAAAGAAATTAAAATAAATAGGAAGAGGATTTTACCTCTTAAATATCTCCTCCTTGAGAACCTCCTTGGGAAAAGTCTTTGGTCTCTGGATGAGACTAAGATATCTTGGAAGTGGGAGATGGGTTTGGGGAGAGTTTTCTGTAGAATTTGGACAAGGATAAAATCTTGAAATGTGTGAGGAGAAGTGGGTGTGATGGTGGTATTTATTATGGAGGAGAGGGGTGTTTTCTCATTATTTAATTCATTAATTTATTAATTTTCTCAAGACAATAAATACTGTTGATTATTGAAACTAAATACAGTAATTAGATCATATGAGTTTGAACCAATGGTTCTTAAATCATATATGAATAAATTAATAGTGTATTTAACTTATAATGTATATATATCATATATTGTTGTACTTTAATATTCACCAAAAATTCAAGCATTTCAGAAAAATATCAAAAATTCACCCTAACAATTTTTTGATGTGTAGAATAAAAAAAATAACTCCATTTTATGAAAATAATTTTCTAAATATTAGTAATTTAATTTTTAATTAAAAAAATATTTTAGCTGAAAAATATAGTTTTTAAAATTATAAATTATTTTATAACACTTTAAAAATTTACATATGGTCTCATAAAATTATTTTAAAATCATAAGACATCAAAATATTAATTTATGAATACATTTTATAAAAATAATTTTTCTTTCAAATTATTAAATTAACCATAAAATTGTAATTAAATATTTATGACTTACAAAAATGCCAACACTTAATAAACAATTGTTAAAAAAAATTTTACTTAGACTATAATATAATTAAACGTTAATTTTATTTATAATATGCCTAAATTTTATTTATACTTTCATAGGTTATGTTGCTATTCATTTGGAAAATTTACTATCCATAAGGTTTTCATTACTATTCCTAAGGTCAAGTTACTATTTCATTAGTATTGGTTCCTTAACTTATAGAAATACTTTGTATTTCATTAATTATTCATTTTTAGAGATTTTATTATGGCCTCTAAGTAATTTTATGTGATTTATACTATTTGAAATTACTATAAAATGGAAAAATTCTATTAATAAAAGTATGGGTCATTACACTCTAAACCTTTACTTTAATACCACTCTATCATGACTCCCTCCCAATAAAGGTACCCTTCTTGGGATGGAAATGGAAGAATAGAGATAATGACCTTTGATTTTCACCTTTAGTAGGCCTCAGGTAGGAAAATAACACCAAGGGTATAAAAATATCGCATATTGAATTTATTACCCTCAATAGATAATGTAGGATCGTAAGATATCACATCATCTACCCAAGAGATCCATGAAAAAAATGAAAATTTAAAACCAAAATCATCAAATAATGAATGTATAAATTAAAAAAAATACAATATTATAAAAATACATATCCAAAATAAAGTACTAATGTAGAGACTTAGTAAAAACTTCAGTGTCTAGGCTAGTAATGACTATCTCAATCCCCAAAGTCCTTCAAGAAACATAAAAAATATTTTTTATGAATGTGGGGTGAGAATAACATGTATAACCATTATGATCATACTTAAAGTATATCATGGACATGTGAAAATAGAATACTAATGTATCAATGGAAAATAAAAGAACCAACATGCAGATAAGCAGGTCAACTAACTAACCTCATCCTCACCATGGCACACTCACCAAATAATGCATCCAATTATGATTACAAAATATGAATCTTATTTATAAAAATTATCCTACACCACTTTCCCATAGATTTTCTACTCTCACACCCCAACTTAAAACATCTTATCTCCCATATACCTTCTTTATAATCCTCCTTTAAGACACCTAGGAAAATTTATCATACCAAGAACCCCACATGAAGCAAGGAATCGCAACTCACTTGAAGACACCTTGGAAACCACATCATACCAAGCATCCCACATGCATCTAGTCATATCATCCTCATCCTCTAATAACCAAATTTTTATATCCATGATAGTAAGTTATCATGAGTAGTAAGTTCATAAACCACATTCCCTCCTCATACCTTTCATAACCCCCACTATAAACCACCTCATAAATCTCATCAACCAAACTAGAAGTGAACTATATCCATAATCCATCACCGCTCATGTGTATTAACCTCTCACAGAAGAGAGTGGAGAAAAGGGGATAAAAAACCATCTATCCTCTCCATCATTGATGTTTGAAAAAACTCCTCCCAAAACATTTGGGTTCCAGTACATAGTGCTCAATTTGGGCGGGTTGCGTATATAAATTATAATGAAAATGTAGTATAAAATATTCACACACACAAGTGGAGACTATGGATTTATAAAAAGAGAACCACTAAAACTCACAACATCACCACAAGGCCTCCAACCTACTTCACCTTTTATTCCACCTTTAAATGAATAATAAGACACAATCAAGTCCCAACCCAAAATTCACATTCCATATGTTCTATTCAGGTTAATACATTTCCATATTTTCAGTTACCATATGTATTCTTTTATCAAGCCCGTTCATTTTAATTTTAAAAAATTTAACCACTTTAACCACACTTCCTATTTCAATTCTAGAGTTCATTATATATCCCAACCCATGACTTTTCAATTTAATTAACAACATTTCATCCCATAACTACTAGGAAACTAGTAAGACACAACACAGCACAACCATTTCATCTTCCTCACATCAACAAGCCCCACATCTCAACTTACACATATCTCAACCACCTCACTCTATCACCACCACACATTACATTTTAAATATCATAATTATGAATAATAAAGGGGATTTCATCATATTTAATTCAATATTCACAAGGTCATTCTCACACAAGGCAAGATTCCATATCCAACCTATTTGTTAGTCTGATGTACGTTATTATCTATTTTTATGTGTGGTGAGTTATAGAAATAATAACAATAATGTTTAAAAAATTTAACAAATTTAAAAAAATAAAAAAACCTTAACATAAGCCAAAGTTGAGAAAATAATAACTATCAACCACAATCATATAGTCAAAAACACAAGAACATGTAAACCTCATGTGATTTATCCCCATCCCCTTAAATTTCAAATGAAGAAAATTAATTTATCTTCATTAATCTTGTTCATTCTATCTCTCCAAAGTAAAAAAAAACATGATATCCTCATATACACAACTAAAGAAGAAAATATGAAGGATCTCCTATCATTATTGAAGCTTTAAGAGAAACCCACCAAACTAAGGATTAACCGCCACCAATTTCAAGGGAAACAACACCAAACTCATATGCATAGAAATTAACATCAAATGATACCCAAAATAGAGGAGAAGCTTTACCATATAAAACTAATGGATAGAATCAAGTAGAGGAAGTAAGAACGATGTAATATAAGAGAGGATATATCACATTTATTAACAATAATCACTTTAATTATCTAAGGGGTTATTCCTCACAAAAAGAAATACTGAAGAGGCTTGAGGGGGTCTAAAATTTTCTTGGATCTTGAAGGAAGAATAAAGGAATAAAAATTATAGAGTTTGAGCCTCCAATTTATAATAAAATCAAAATGGATTGCACTATGTAATGGTGAATAAGCAAAACACCCATGGTGGGTCTAGTAAATTCATGATCAAAACCCTTCATGACAGATATACTTTTTCCATTTTAAAAATGAGATTTGAATACCAATATTGTATTGGCCATGGTGTGTTCTAAACTATTGTGGTTATTTAAACGTATTCCAATTTTAGATAAGACACCTTTGTGCCCATTATATGGTTGTTTTACCCTCACCTCACCCAAGGCTACAACATGGAGAGATTCTTCTTCTCGTTTCATATAGGATTACTATTAAAGCGCCACACCCAATGTCACACCTTCCTTAGGAATTACTAAGCAGACCATAGTGCACAGGAAAGCTACCAGGACAACACATCCAACACCATTCCCTTTGTATGGTGTGGTCACATATCCTATTTCACATAGGAATACACCCAGGCCAAAATTCTCACCAAAATGGCTTTCCAATCCATTTTAAAAGATTTGGTATTCCCAAAAAGACCAAAACACGACCACTGACCTCTAGATCACCAAAAAACTCCCCCACAACACCTACAAGCCTTAGGAAAACAAATGGGAATTTCTAGTATGGTTCGAACCATTACATCCTTTCTTATTTTTGGCTACAATCAACCTCATGCAGCAATATCATTTTATCTCATATGTAATTTTATATTTATTATATCTAATATTTATTATTATTTTATATTATTACATAAATCATAATTTAAATATAAATTTTTTGGAGAATACTAATAGTTTTAACTCATTATTTAAAGAAGTTGTGTAACGCCTCATTTAAAGAGGGTATCTCTTAATTTAAAGAGATGATTTTCTTTATTTAAATATATGAGTAACCCTTCATTTGAAGAATTTTTTCTCTTCATTTATTAGTGAATTTTTGGATTGATTAATATCTTTACAAATAATATTAAATAACCACTCTTTTAAAAAAATTAATAATCTCTTTTTTCCCATCATAGTGAATAAACACCCTGACTTTATCAAGATTATATATTATATTATTTCATATAATATTCAAGGGAAGTATGGATTTTCCAAAAGAAAAATGGTTTGGGGAGGACTAAATCCATAAGGATAGTGTGATCACATTAATTAAAACACAACCATAATTTTTTGTCATTCTCAAAGATCTTAAGTATTTAGTTCCATGAAAATGGATCATAAGTACTTTAATGTCATGAATCAATACAATGTTAAGGTCATTTAGTTTGATGTAAATAAATTATCTCTATTGTAATAAAATATAATGTTCTTTATTATGGTGTTAAATATTTTTTACATAATGGAACCAAATCTTGTCCATATCCTCAAACATAACAACTCTAAATCCAAATGGCACTCCCATTGATGTGACACAAGTTTAACACATTCATAAAATGATGAAAAAAGTTGAATACGAGAGTTTTGTGTCAATGAAATATTCTCAAAGAATGATAAAATCTAATTTAAGACTACATTAAGAAAATTAATTCTTATTTAGATATTTATGGCACAATCAAATTCGATTACAAATATCATGAACAAGTTTGATAACAAGCTAGTGTTGGAAGAAGTTCATGAACTCCAAATCATCATATAAAAACTTCTTTAAATTAAAATTAATATACCACGAAACCTCTAATAAGGTAAAATAATTTCTAAATTTCTACTTATCTAGAGATCATTTGGTAAGTCACTCATTAAAAATAGTGAGGATAATTCCTTGGAAGAGTTGCAAAAATTTAATTTCATTAAAGAAGTATCCATCTTGAGAGACATGGGTATAGCTTCCCAATTTGAAGATAAGGTTAATATAATTGAGGGAAAGGCATTTAAAACTATTATATATATGATGAGAAGAAAATTAAACAATTAAAGAATAAAGGAATCCATTATAAAAATAAAGGATAATGTTTTTTCTATGGAAAACTATGGTATTTTTGAAGGGAATTTCACTATCAAAATAAAATGAACAAACCCACTAAAAATATTTTAACTAAAGAAAATATAGTTTCAATAATACATGAAGTCAAAATAAATTCAATGAAGATGGTTTGGGGATTGATTCTAGTTCTATGGTTCATGTGTTCAACTATCATTCAATATTAAAAAAATTTAAAGAAAGTATTATAGAAAAGTAAGTACACCTTAGAAATAATTCATGCATAAATTCCCCCAGTCCAGGAAGAATGGAAATAGATTTTTTTTTTGGGAAAAAAATTACTCTTATAAATGTGTTTTATGTAAATGATATTCAAAAGAATCTATTCTATATGGATCTTATTTATAAGAACAGATATTGGGTTTCATTATAATCTGAAAAAGTTATCTTGTCGAAGGGAAGAATGTTTATGGGGAAGGGGTACTCAAGTAATGACATGTATCGACTAAATATTAATAATATTATCAAATATTATACTTATTTGATTTATTATTATGATTTATGGAATGATCCTTTGGAAAATATAGATTTTAATTCATTAAAATTAATGAATAAATTAAATTTAGTTAATTTTGGGGATGAATTTGACAAATTTTAAACACGTGTAGAATCTAAAATAGTTAAGAAACCATTTCAAATTGTGGAGATGAATTTTGATATATTATAATTAATACATTCCAAAATATTTTAATTAAATGTTTTGTTAACTAGTGGATGGAAATTTTATTTTATTTATTTTATTTATGATGACATTAGATATTTATATATATATATATATCTTCTTGGAACAAAAAATTAAGCCTTTAATATGTTTATGAGATATAACTTTGATGTTAAAAGAAAACTAGATAAAAATATATTATTATTCTTATATAGAGGTATTCAATACTTTTTGAATGAATTTAATAAATTTTATGAATAAAATAGTGTAATTCATCAATGTACTACTCCTTGTACATCTCAGAAAAATGTATTAGCTTAAAGGAAAAAATAATAATTTAATATAAATAGTAAAATTCATGATTAATAAGTCTAATTTACCATTAAATTTATGTGTTGAATATTTGTTACCACCAGGTCATATTCATAATATAATTTCATCTAAGAAGAATAAATTATCCCTTTATGAAATTTAGAAAGAAAGAAAACCTAATATTTTATACTTTAAAGTGTGGAGGTGTTTAGTTAATTATAGAGTTCCTAGCACTAAAATAATTAAAATTGGTTCTATAAAAAAATAATGGTGTTTTTAAAGGATTTGTAGAAAATAATAAATCATATACAATTAAAGATTTGGAATCCAATGTCATCATTGAATCGGGAGGTGTGAAATTTTTTTGAGAATAAATTTTATAAAGATAAATTATAGGAGGTTATACCTCATACCTATATCTTTTGTACTCTATATAGTTCAAATAAAATAGTATAGAATAATTATGATTCTAGAGTTGAACCTAAATGGAGTACAACACCAAGGAAGGAAAAACATATACATCCAAATTTTATTTCCCGTAATTTCATAGTTTTTATTATTTGGGGATATCAAAATAATGATATTATAAACAAATATGCAATAATATTAACTATAGAGGATGGAATAATGAGTTTATTTGTGACTAAAAATAATACTCTCTATGTGAAAATTTTTTATCTAGAAATAAAGTTAATGATTTTTTAATCTTCTCAATCTTGAACTTTCCAAATAGTAGAGAAAATATATGCTAAAATGCAAACATAAAATATTCTAGCTTCAATAAAGACTCTAAATAGTGGGAAAAAGATATTTAGATCATCAGGATAAGCCTCTATCTTAGTCTCACTAAAAAAGTTTCAAATTTTTTAGATGAACATGAATACACTGATTCTATTTCCGTAAAAATTTAATGAAACAAATTAAAATATATACAAATATATAAGAGAAAAATTATTGGAAAATACTCCAATATTTTAAATAAATTGGTGAGTAAGTCCTAGAAAAGTTTCCATCTAAAATGAACACATAAAGTTGATATTCTTCCTCAAATACAACAATCCTGTGAGTCTAGACATATTGCATGAAGAAGAAAAGTAACATGATTCATTTGTTGGTATTGGTTCTACATGATATTTGGGGGAAAAGATATTTATTTCTAGAATAATATATCTGTATATGAAATTCATATAATCCCTAAATAAAGGGGAGAAAATATGAATCAATAATTAAACTTTTTGAAGTGAATTAGACCCTATAGATATTAATTAATTTTTCCATGGGGAACATTTTTTATATTTTAATAAATTTATATGAAATATGCAATATGGGTGGTCACCGGTATGATGAATGTTGTTACAACCCTATAAATAATTATTATTTTACTAAAGATAATAAAGTACCACTATAAATTGATAATAAGGTTTATTAAGAACTTTTATCTTCCTTGGGGAACAAACAAAATAAAGAGTTGATAAAATTTCACCTAAGAAGAAAGCTAAGAACTATGTCACATCATATTACATAGTTTTCTTTTATCTTGGTTGAAAATACTACATCATTAACTAGTGCAAAAGGGAAAATAATACTCATAAATATTAAGGGATCAATACTATACCAAAATGGAAATCAATCAAAGAGATGATAAAAAATATTGGTATGGTGGAAGATGACATTGATGAAGAGATAGAGAGGTTTCCCAATAAGGGAAACTAAGAGATAAAGTAGGGATGTGTGGAAGGTGAAATTTAGATTGAAACACTCCTAACAAGTACATCAATTTCCTCCCCTATCAAAAGGATTTTTTAAGGGAAAAAGGGAAAGTATCAATTACTCACAATATAAAAAAAGGTAGTTGATAAAAATAAACTAACATAGAAGGAGAAGACTAATCATGTTCATAATGGTATATTAATTTTTTATCTAGATCAGGTGGAATAATCTAGGATGTTGGAGAAAGAATCCAAGATTTGATGTGCCTTGGTGTCCCAAGAAAATAATGTTATTACATCTAAGAAAAAAAATTAAAATGAATAAAAATCCATATCACCCAAAGATGAACATATTTTTAAAATAAAGAAGGAATAAATTATTAAGAAGGTTAAAAAATTTAGATCATCAAGGAAAAATGAATATGGGTTGAGGAAGGTTTATTTTCCCAAGTTCTACAACTGAAGAGTATTAGAGGATCAATATTTTTTCCAAAATTTTATTTATGTTTATATTAACTAGGTAATTGGAAGAGTAATATGTGTAAAGAGTGTGTCATAATGAGGAACTATCAAAATAGGTAAATATTATATAGATTTAAAATTTTATAACTAATTAGGATATCCAAAAATCCCCATAAAACATTGTATGATGAGCTATTATTTTAACTTTCTTCACTTAAGTTTAGGTAAATATGGATATATTATCAAGGGGTTTTTATTATATAACTAAATGGGGAATATCATACCTTGAACTTGAAGTTTTTTTATATGTTTTTTCAAGTGAGTGAAATTTATATTGTTCTAAAAAATTTATCTGATTTGTCTATATAAATGGAAGTTCAAATGTGGAATCACATTATGAAAAAATATATACATAATTGTTTTCTAAATTGAAAACTCTTGTTTTCTATTAAGGGTTAACTCATGTAGACTTAGATTTGGTTGGATGATTGAAAATTTATATAAATAGTGTGGTCCCTTCCTTCTCTCATGGATAGAATTGAGCTCAATGAAAGTGAAAGAAAAAAAGGGAGATTAATTTTCATAAAATTATAAGAGTTTTTTTGATATGATAAAGCCTTAATGACACCCATGTAATGATTAAGTGGGAGAGAAAGAAATACTCCTTTTTATTTATTTTCATTATTTGTGGTGGAGAAGTGAACTTCTTATTAAATATTGTCATTCATTTGTGTATCTACAAGATCAATGTATTGAGAAAAAATCTGAATGGGGGGATTGAAGTTCCCTTTAGTGTGTGTGGTTATATTTGTTATCAATGGTATTTTTTGTCAATGGAGAATTAAATTTCATGGGTTATGTATTAGATTATCCACCCAATACATGAATACTTTTTTTACAATGATTATTGGGTAATGTAATAGGTGTTTCTGCTAGAAAAATACATGGCTGGAAATATTTAAGTGGAAACCTATACATCATATTATTATTGCACTAATATTAATTTAGTTAAGAGACTTGTGCTATTTAAAATATAATCATAACCCATTAAATTTTACATGGATTGATCTTCTTCCGTTGTAGAAAATCGAAAATGAAAAAATCAAATGATTATTTAAGCAGATTTGTTTGTCCTAGAAAGATGCTATGGTCAAGAGTATTATATACAAAAGATAATAAAAGTTAAGGAGTTAAAACTGAGTGATTTATACTGATTCTATTATTAATATATTCCATAATACATATTTAAAATCATTAAAATGGTATTAAATTTTTAGGATAACCTAGATTATGAGATAAAGAAACCATCCAAGGAGAAACAAGTATGATAGATATTGTATTTAGTATTTATGTATTCTAGGTTGAATCTTGTAGAGGTGTTATTTTTTTTAGATGGATCAAGATTGATTTGAATAAATTTTGAAATTGTTTTAATCATTCTAGAATTTTAGTAAATAAAATAGAAAATTGGATAAGACTGGAATATAGTATATCTTTGATCGGGCCACCGTATAGGTATCACCATAGTCTGTGTAGGTGTGTTTTATAATATTCAATTGTGTGAAACCATACCTTTATATGTGTGATTATAAATAGATATTGAAATTTTGAAAATGCATTAGTTCATATGTGTATTTTCAGGATTAGTGTAAGTTTCTTCTCATTGAGCATATGTGTGAAGTTCATAACTCAAGTCTCATATACTTCCAATGTATGTGTTATGAAAAACTTATAAAAATTTTAGGATTGTTTTTGATGAAATATGTGAATTCCAAATATCATTATCTATAGATAAAAATAAATAAGGGTGATTCCTAAACTATTCTTTAAGGAATTTATCATCATAATTAAATCAATAAATATATGAGGATCTAATCCTCCTACATCGAAAGGGAAGATAAAAGTAAGATAGAAAAATGAGTTTTTAGAATTCTTTAATTCTGATGAAAGTTTCAACTAAATATTCTTGAGAACTAATTCGAAATTATGATGATCATAATACTATCTATATCAATGATACATGCATGGTTTGATGAGATTCAGTGCTCTTGGCAAAGAAAATGGAATTTTTTAGGTTTTCCATAATAATGTAGAGAAAGTTACAATGAAGCTATAGTAATTCATCAAATAATATATTATTATGATCTAATTTGTTTGGGTGAGATATTGATATCAATTATTTATTAAAATGATATCAGAGTAATTGATTTGGAAGGCTGGGAATTTACCCAAACCTAAAAATTAGAAATTAAATTTTTTTGGAGAAATATGAAAATTTTAGCTATGTTAATGATTCTACTATGATTTATAGGGACAAAACATCAAAACATGTTTTTGATTCAATATTGAGGAATATAATAAGATAAATTTGAGTTTTTCGGTATATTGTGCCACAAGATACTACTTTATTATATAAGTTTAGTTTCACACCACAAGATATTGTGTTGTGTATTCTCATATAGCTAGGGAGATTAAAGTGCGAATTATAGTGGACAAATTTAAAGTTGAAGAAGAAGATGAATTCGTGCTTGCTGAAGAATAAAGGAAAAATATATTTTTTCATGTAAGTATAATTAAATGAGCATATTTCTGGAATATCCCTTGAGTTGGAAAGGGTTTCAAGAAACATCATGGGAACCCTAAGTAGGTATTAAATAATAGAACCTTTTGTTCTAGTGGATTATTTTCCCTCTACATACTCCATTAATGGAAATTGAACATAAAATAACTCTACTAATATATTCTCTCATGCTCAAAATATATTAATAAGATCAATGAGGAAGAAATAGAAAACTTGTGTATGGGTTTCTAATATTATGTGGAGTTTGAATGAGAGAGATATGAGAGATTTTATTGAACTAGTAGAAAAAAACTCTTAAGTAATATGAACTGGGAGAAGCTAATGCATGTTATATAAAAGAGAAATAGAGAATTCAAACTTGTGTTGAAGTTGTATATCAACTAGGTTTCGAAGAAATTGAAGAACATTTGAGTCCGCTGGCATGAATGGTTGTTCAGTGTCTCTTGAGGATGAAGGAAATGAATGTAGGAGAGACCGTCCTACTATAGATGTTATAATATTTGGTTTTGATCCTTTTTTTTCTTAAGAAGTGAGTGAGAAACCCAGGTCAATAGGTGTTAAATATCTTTAAAGTTAACGTTCATTTGGATATCAAGTTGTAGGTTCTATTCATAACGAACCAATGGTAATTGAATACTTTAATGTTGATTGTAAGGGGACTTATCCTTGGATGTTGTGTTATCCCTATGATAATAGAGATTTACTTCAAGGAGGATATGGAAATACAAAACTTATATATACACTATGGGAATCTATAGAACTTATTCCCCTCAAGTTATAAGAGGACAGTATGGTGTGAATTTGTAACTACATTGAGAAGTTGTTTAAGGAAGTCTAGTGAGAAGCAAGAAATTTTATACACTGTGAGACATAGTGTAGGTGTGGGAAGCACAAACTAGTATAGTCAATATTTGATTATAGTGTATAAACCATGATTATGGTGAATAACCAATTATGGAAAGGAGTAAGACTTCAAGTCAAACCTTGTAAATCGGTGTTCCCTTATTCCTTTCCATATTTAATTATTAGAGTGTGGCTATGATACACTAATAAGAGTTTATTCAGACAAGCAGTAGTCTAGGAGTGTTGAATTAAAAAAAAGGAAAAATTCATAAATTTTTATGTGGCCGCCAATTCACTCCTCCCCTATCAGTAGCTCAATGACCTATATATAATTTCTATTGGTATCAAAGAGTGGTTACCTATGAAAATATCCTTAATAAAGATAATATTTGACAAGTTTAAATAAGAGTCTCAGATCAATAATTTTTATTTATTCCTTCTGAATCCAAAATGGATGTTTTTTGAAGAAATTGGAAAACATGAAAAATAAATAGGAAAGGAATAAAATAAAAGTTACAAGTAAGATATAGGAATTACTACTATCTTAGGTAGTTCAAAGTGGAAGTTTTCATACTAAATCACTAGATTATTATTTCTCTAGTGATTCAAGTACAATATGTGAATAATGTGAGGATTATTAAGATATAAAAATAGTTTAATACTTTTACTCACTTGCTAAAGATCATTTGAAGAACGTTACACTTAAAGTAAAAACTTAAATACTTGGTTATATAAATGAATTTTTTTGATAAATAATCATACATATAAGAATAATTTTATGTAATGGAAGATTCATTATCTAAGAAGGTTGGTATATATAATGCCCTTACAAATCTAGTGAGTGAAAAGGAAGAAATTTTTATACTTTTCAATAATATATATTTATAATTAGTTGAATACATGTAAATAATAGTTTGTTATAATTTTTTGTTTAATTTTTTTTTCAGGTAATGTGTTCACAAAATGGAATGTTTTCAGAAATCCATAGTGAATTTCATGGATGCATAATAGGCTGTGAAAGTTAAAATGGTGAAAGATTATCAAAAATCACTTAAATAATTTATTAAATATGTGTTATGAGCATGTTTACAAGATGATAAAGGAATAGGTAGGGAGGATCTGTTTAGTTAAGGTTGAGAAGAAAACTCTCATAATGAAATTCCATGATCTGGAAATAAAGTTTAATAATTTTGAATCTTCTTAATCTAAAACTTCTCAAAAAAAGATAAATATGTTCTACCACACAAACTTTATATGATATTGTTGCTTAAAAAAATAATTTAAAAGGTGGAAAATAGATCTTGATATCATTTGGATAATCCTTGACATTAGGATCATTAAAAAAGGTATCCAAATATTTAGATACACATGTCTGAACTGAATTTATTTTTGTGAAAAGTGTAGGAAAAATGTTAAAATTTATACAAATATAGAAGAGAAAAAATTATGATACATCCAAAAATATATCAAGGAAAAATGTTATTATGTCCCAGAATTGTTTTCCTACAAAATAATCACATAAATTTAGGAATCCAATCCAAATATAGTAGTCATGTGAATTTAGACAGATTGCATACACAATTAAAAGAACATGATTCATTAGGTGGTGTTGGTGCAACTGGTGATTTTTTGAATGGGAATATTGATTTTTGTAATAATATGTTAGAATATATAAATTATATAAACCCTTAATAAAGGTGTGGAAAATTAATCAGGAAATAAACCTATTATATTGAAGAAGACCTTACAAAGAAGAAATAATCTACCCACTCAGAATAGAATTCATCTTTTTGGAAAAAAATGTGAAATTTGAAACCTGAGTGGTCAATACAATAATTAATGTTGGTAAAAACAAATCAATTAATATTATTATAATCAATAAAATAAAGGACCACCAAACACTCCAAAATTAGGTGAAGCAAGAAAGTGTGTCTACCTTAGGTAATAAACAAAGGAAGAGAGTTGAGAAAAGTTAAAGCAAGAGGGAATCTAAGAAAGATGTCACACCAAACGAAAGGATATGATTCTATTTTGATAGAAAAGGAAATATCATGGTATAGTGGAATATTTCCCCAAAGATATATAAAGTTTCATAAAAGTATTTTAATGGTATAAGACATCACTGGTGATGATATTGAGAAGTTTCCCATAAAGGGGAACCTGAGAACTAAAGTTGAGATGTGAGGAAGATGAAAGTTAATTTGAAAAACTCCTAAAAAGCATATGACTCAGCTTCCCAGTCAAAATGATCTATCAAGAGACAAATTTATATCATGTTCATAATGTTATATTAAATTTTTGACTATATAAGCTGGAAGAAACATGGAAGCTTAATCGATCATCCAACATAGGAAGCACCTTCCTAGATAAATAAAATAAAGTTATTATAACTAATTGGTAATAAAAAATGAATATAGAAAATGTTTCTATAGGATAAAAAGTATTTATAAAATCAAGAAGAAAGAAATAATAAATAAGGTTATATATTTTAGAGCTTTAATGAAAAATAATGTTGGGTTGAGGAAGGTGTCTCAGCCCTAATATTATAATTCAAGAGCAGTGAAGGACCCACCTTATTCCCAAAACCTTTTTTTATGTCCCTAAAATTAGAATTGATGTTTAAGATGTTTAGAGATTATCCCTTTAGGGGTAGCTATCAAAATAGGTGAATCTATCAAAGATTTATCACATTCAAATTAATCTCGATATCTAGATAACCCCTTTAAACATTGTAAGGTGAGGTGTGATTTTCACTATCTTCACATTTTTAGGTTAAGATGAATATATTATAAATGTATAGTTATTATATAACTGAATGGGGAATATTGCACCTTAAAATTGAATGTTTTTTATGTGGGTGTTCAATTTAGCACAGGTTTATATTTAATAGAAAACATTGTTTGATTTTTCCATAAAAACGGAAGGATGGAAGTGGTATCACATTGTGAAAAATTATGGAAATGTTTGTTATCTTAATTAAACACCCTTGTTTTCTATAAAGGGTTATCCCACATAAACTAAGAGTTTCTTAGTAGATTTAACATTTCTAAGTTTAGTGTCACCCTTATCCCATGGATAGAATTGAGTATAATGAAATTTAAAGAACAAAAGGTGAGAAGAAGTTCCTTAAAAACAAAATATTTTGTTAGAGATGATAAATCCTTCCCTAAACCCATGGTATGATAAAGGGGGAGAAAAAATTCCTTATTTGTATTTATTATTATTTAGTGTGATAAGAAAATTGAATTTCTTGTTAAATATTAACATGTATTTGTGTATTTAGAAGTTCAATGTAAGGAAAACAAATACAATTATAAAGATTAAAGTGATCTTTGGTTTGTGGGATTATATTTATTTTCAATGGTACTTTTTATCAATGAAGAATATTAATTTCATGGGTTATGGATGGGATTATCCACCCAATACATGAATAAAGTAATGTTTGTATGGTTTTGGAAATCTAATTAGAGTTTCTTAAACTTAAATAACCAGTTAGAGAGATTTAAGTAGTATCCTATACATCATATGATTGTTTCACTGATCTTAAAGTACTTAATAGACTTATGTTATTGATGATGTAAGAAAAATCCATTACATGTTATAAGGAGTTATCGTCTACCATGGTGGAAAATGGAAATGGAAAAAATAGATTACTGTTTGAGATGGTTTGAATTTCCATAAAAAATGTTGAGGTACAGAGTATTATCTACAATAGCTACTAGAAGCGAAGGAGTTGGAAGTGAGTGCTGGATTCTAAATATATTTTAGATATATTATATAATCTCTATCTAAAAGGTTAAAAATAGTTTCAAAGAATAATGAGAATCTGGAATAGGAGATGAAGAAACCATCCAAAGAGTACCAAATATGATGGATTCTATATTTAGTATTTATACAGTCTTAGATAAATGTTATAGATGGTTTGATATGTTCTGAAATGGTTCTTGATTGATTTTAAATAATTATAAAATTGTTTAAATAATTCTGGGATTTTAGTTTGAAAATTAAAAAATTAAGAATCTAGTGTATATGTCATCAAGACTCAACATAGGTATAACCCTAGTATTCATAGGTCTGTTTTCTAATTTGTGTATTTTTGAAACTAGATCTATATATGTGTGATACTTGGGTGAGATTGAAAATTGGAATTTGAATTTGTTTATATGTGTGTTTTTATGCTCAGTATAGGTGTCATCTCACTATGAATATATGTGGTTTGACTAGAATAAGTGTCATATACTTCTAGTGTTTGTGACATGATAGTCTTAGAAAAAAAAGAATCTACTAGATGAAATATGTGAATTCTAGATATCATTATCTTAAGATTAAAATCAATTGGGATGATGCATGAAATATTTTTCAAGGATCTTAACATCCTAAACACATAAATGGGTTTGTGATTCAAGAAAGAAATATCTAAGGAGATAATCATCATCCATGTAAAGGTAAGACTAAATCATGATATAAAAATGAATTTATAGAATTATATAATTTTAAGGAAGGTTTTATCTGAAGATTCTTGAGATGTTATTTGAAGTTATAAAATTCATGATTCTTATTATAGCCATAATATAAGAATGGTTTTATGAGAAGTATTACTACGAATAATTAAAAAAGGAATTTGATAGGTTTTCGAGAATAATACATAGGAGTTTAATCGAATATCAATTTGTTATTAACATCCTTGGTCATTATGATATGAGTTATTTCAGTGAGTTTTTCATCTCAATGGATTATTTTAGGGAGATCGAAGTAACTTATATGGGAGGATAATAATTTTCCTAATCCTAAAAAGAAGAACTTCCATATTTATGAAAAATCCAAAAATTCAAAATATTTTGATGCATGTGTTGTTATTTCAGTGGATTAAATCTAAAAATATATTTTAGATACAATATAAAGGAATTGAAGAAACATAAGTTAAGTTCTATGGTATGATTCACCACAATCTAATTCTTCATACCACAAGCTGAGTTTCTTACTACAATATAATGTGTTGTGTATTCTCATATAGGTGGGAAGATTGAAGTATGACTTACATTGAATATATATTGAGTTGAAGAAGAATATGAATTGGTGAATATTAAATAATAAAGGAAAAATATACTCAACCATGTTAGGAGTATTAAATGAGGGTAGTTATGGAATATCCCTTTAGTTGAAAAAAGTTTCATGAAACATCATGGGAACACAAAATTGATATTCAATAATAGTTCCTTTTAGGATGGAATCTATTTTCCCATTAGTACTCCATTAATGTAAATTTAATGTAAAATAACTCATTTACTATAGATTTTCATGCACATGAGATATTGATAAGATCAAGGAGAAATAAATGGAAAAGAAAGTAAGATCCAGTTCTTCTATGTGTGGTTCAAATGAGAGAGAGCTAAGAGATTATGTTAAAAAATAGAACCAAGAGACTCTCATGAAAGAAGAACTAGGAAAATCCATTGTATGATGTGATTTAAAGAAATATAGAAATCAAACCTTTGCTAAATTTTTACATAATCTCGATTTTAAAGAAAGTGAAAAGGAGGATATGAGTGATATAACATGAACTATTGATCAGTTTCAATAGAGGAAGAATAATAAAAGTAATTGAGGGGAGACCTAACTATTTTTCATGTTCTATTATTTAGTTTATAAACTTTTAGTGATTGATAACTAAGTTATAAAGGTAGTTGAATAGGTTATAATGATTTATAGTGCAGAGATATAAGTGGGGATCTAGTTAAAGGTGCTCTTCCTAAAGAACTTGTGGAATTAAAAGACTCTAAAGTTTAGTTAAAATAGATTTATTATTTTATTTTGTGATATCCCTATACTAATAATGATTCAATTCAATAAGGATATGGAATGAAAAAAACTTGAATATACAGAGTGGGACTCTGTGGAACATGTGTAACTCATGGTATACAAGGACAACACTGTATGAATCTATGAATATAGTGAGAATTTATTGAAAGAAATCATATGATAAGTAGACAAGTTTATATTGTGTGAGACTCACTATGGGTGTGGGATGAATTGACCAAATATTGTAGTCAAAATTTTATTATAGTATAGAAACCTCAATTGTGATGAATAACCAATCATGGAAAGGAGTAGGATTTTGAGTCAAACCTTGTAAATACTACTCTTGTAATGACTTTACTTATTTCATTATCTAATTGAGTTTGTGTAATGATAAAAAGATAGGATCAAAACTGTGACTATTTTAGGAGGCTAAATTATTAATAGAATGATTATTAAAACTTTTAAGTGGAAATTGATTTACCCCTCCCCTCTTATTGGCCCAACGACCCTTTGGGAATGTCACTTTCACCATATGGGAAATTTTATAAGTGAACTCTCTATCATATTAGCCTAATTATCTATTAATATTTCCCCAACATGGGTTTTAATTCTAGTGTATTCCCATCACATTCATTCAGTATTCTACAGTCAATGATTAATTAGATTTCTCCCTTCATCTAACTCCAAATATTGTTGGCCTCAATCATTTATATACTTTTTTCAGCCTCTAAATTCTACATGGAATAAACCTTAATACTTCAAGTAACCCATCTAAAAATGTAACACACCAAGGATTCTTATACATAATTCAATATCTTATAATATCCCTAAGAACCTTTCAATTATTGGTCCTAGTCATATGGCCATAAACTATAAGACAAAATGGTCTTAGTTACAAGAACTTAAAAGAAACAAATTTTCACATTATCATATGATCTTAAAAAGTGTAATATATTCCTTACTCATACAACATCAAACAAGTTGGTATGAATTGTTTTTAGGCCATTATTTGCAATACCTGTTCACATGGGTGTTATATATTTTCATATGACTTCAAATTATGAACTCGAGCCACATGGGTTTTGATTCCTCCATTGAGGACATATGGGAATCCCTTTAGGAGTCCAATATAATCACTATATAATCCTATATCTATTCATAAACCTAAATATTTATTGGGTATCATTAAATTCTAGAGTACCATTATTTATGGATTTAAAATGTATCTTAATTAATGATTACAAAAAAATTATGTATTAAATACTAGATATTAAAACTTGGTAATGTATTCCTTAAAATGCATCAGTGTCAATCAATTTATTTCATAGGGTTACTTTTATTATTATTGGGAATGATTTCAAGAATATGATTAAATATATAAGAGAGTCCTAGACAAGACAATAAGATCCCTTGGGAGATAATTTAATATCTCATCCTCTCAATTTTTCCGCACACACATAGAAAAACCAAAACCAAAATGGGTATATAGTAAAAAATATTGGAAATAGACATGTTATATTTTTTCTAAATTATTTAATCACATCTCATAAATCACCAAAATACCATATAGGTTGCATTGGATTAATTTATTTAAATACCTATCTTAAGTTGATAAAAAATCACTAAAATTTTTAGTCAAGGTTCTCAAATTTTAATATACAAAAATAACATCATATATGTATTTTATAAGTCCATTAGTCAATTAAATAAATTTTATAATTTTATCAAATAAAACATCAATAATTTCTTTAGGAAAAATTTTAATATACTAAAATACACCTTTAAAAAATTTAATTTTCCCTCTTTAGCTTTGAATCATCTTCATATGCATTTTATAAATTATCCCACATTTATTACTCTATTTTTTTCTCATCACAGTTTCATATTATTTATTTGATAAATTTGTACTAAATAAATTTTTTCATTTGAATAAGATTATAAATACTCTCTATATCTGTAATTATAAGTTTTTATATGACATAACTTAAAATAAATTCATGGGTAATAATAGTAAATACATCAATTACTAAGTATATAAAGTGTGAATACATTCATATTTTCTATAATTGATAAAAAAACTCCATCAAACAAATGTATACCTTTTTTATTTATATAATTATCCAAATTAAAGTGTATAAATTAGTGATAAATTAATTAATTGATATCATTTAATAATTTCAACACAATATGTATAAACCTATAAGTTGATATGTGTGAATAAAAAGGTCCGTTAAAAAAATTAGACTTAAAACCCATTTTCAACTATCAAATTTCACACTCAACCATGTTAGTGGATTAATAAAAATCAATCATGTATATAAATGTAAACAAACCATAATAACATGTGGTGTACATTTTTAAAATAAACATGAATTATAAATGGTTCACCCATACTTGACCATGCTATATCCCCTCTCTGGTGGTCATTTACTCCAATAGTTCTTATCCAAGCCTACCCCTAATGGGTGAGGGGTTAATGATTTGCATCGATGGTATAATGTTTCTAAAATGGTTGATTTTTCTCTTTAAAAGTACTCAATAACTTATCAAAAACTAATATGACAACTTAAATAGATAGATGTGAACAGAATAATATTTTACTAATAATGTATCATAATAAATGTTTTTTAATTTTGGGAATCAAAACATATTAAATGGTGGAAACAATCACCAAATTCCTCAATATAAACCTTTAAATTAAAATATATATAACATCTAAAAACTCATAAAACCTATAATAGAAAACATTTTCTCTATAGAAATTATTGTGGAAAATAGAAACACATTAGTGTACAACTAAAGTATAGTTCATTATATATGGAGCTACCAATATCCAAAAATAAGAAAACTCTCTCCAAAAAACAAACCCCATAAAAAATACACACAAATAACAAACTATACCACTACCCAACCAACAAAAAACATGAATACTAAATAGGAAATATGCATGGAATATAAGGGAATCCCTAAACAATATTCATAAAAAAACATCAAGTAAATCCATTATATCCCCACATAACATCTCCAAATATAAAACATTAACAATACAATCCCAGAATTATTTATAATATTCCACTACCATAACACCAAAACCTCACTATAGATATATCAAGAAAGTTTCTAAGAACTATTAAGTCCATAGAGTATCTTGGAATACCATTTAAAACATCGCATTATTATCCAATCAACCCATACCATCAAAAACAACATCAAATCCATGATCCATGAATCTATGAACAAAGCATTAATCATAAACCATATAGAAATAAATATGGTTTCTATATTTCTAACCATGTATTTATACCACAGATCTAAAGATAAAATGTTGAATTTTTGTATTGAATTATTTTGAGAGCTTTCCCTAAATTACGTGGTCATTTATCATAAATAAAATCATTATAGAAGATAAAGGAGGAGAAATGATAATTACACAAACATCCTATATCATTTAAAACCTTCACTAATAGTCAAGTAAAATCTATATAATGTCCCCAATAGTTGTGTGATCATTATTTCCTGCCCAACCTTACTACGTTACCTGAAAATTCACTTGGTATTGTATAATAATTTTATAAATCTATGAAATAAAAAGTTATTACAACACTATATGATTATTAAAGTTATGTATTGATTTTATGATTTATGAAATCTCTCACATAAATTATAAATTCATGTGATACTAAACAATTTTTTTATTCATATAACCCAAAAAAAAATTAGGGTTTCCCTTTGATGAAATTACATAATGATTTTATGAAAAATATGGCCTGAAATTTCTTACTAAAATGAAATACCCTAAATATGAAGAGAACAACATGACTTATGATCCATTGTTATAAGTTGTGATCCTCCATGTGAATACTAATAAACACCATTAACAACTACATACTCTTCATGGAGTTAAATATGAAAACTTTATTTCACTCCTAACATATTATTGAACTAACCTAAAACTCTTTTTTAACACAACACACAAAATTTTCATCAAAATTGTGGTATAAAAGAGAGAATAATTATGACATGAAAATATTCAAAACCCAATTATGGGTTCATTTTGGTTATCAAAATATTTTAGTATTTTATGATATGAACCATAATCATTCTAATTCATTTTTAAGACATTTTTAATCATGGGGTTATTATATGTGGATTTAAACAAAAATCACAAAAAAAATATTTTCAAAATTTTGAAACCATAATTTCCTTAAAATATCTAATAAATTATCAAGTAAATATGCCACAAACCATGATTGAACACCTTTTATTAATCCTTTAAGGCAATAATTATATCAAGTAATATTAATTATTAATTCATCCTCTTCAGAGATTTCTCACCTGATCACTGAGCTCGAGGTTAATATAGGGATACTCATTGTGATTAGATATTCTAACATTTTTTAGGGAGTTTAAGTGCATTTATATAGTAAAAACATGAGATTTTATAAGGTTTTAGGCAGATACATTTAAATTAGTATAAAATTTATCTAACATACATTGAATTGAATTTCATATCAAAATAGAGACTTATCTTCCAATTATTAATAAAATGATCAAAAATTATTTAAGATATATAACTAGGTAAAAGTTATGATTTTATCGTCATGGTATGAAATGATTATTTTACCCTTACCATTTTCCAAATTCCTGGTCAGAAAAAAAATTAGCTTCTACATGTGGTGTTTATAAAAAGTCTAATATCACTTACCCATAATTAATGAAATTAAATATAGATATTATTTTAGTTCACTATTGATAACCTTTTTCAAAAGTCAACATATAAAAAAAATATAAAACAATGAAGAAAATGTTAGTGATGTTTCACTAAAACCTGATTTGAAGCTCCGTCACAATAGAGAGAAATAGACTTCATACCAAAATATATTATTCAACAAAAATATATATTATAAATATATTCTTATTTGATTTTAAATTCATGGGTAGAGGATATTAAACCTCTCTAGTAATTATGAACATCCTCAGCCTCAATTAAATTTAGTTAAGGAAGAATATACAATAACCCTCAAATAATTATTTATCCTCAAGTTTTTTCATATGTTGAATGAGATTGGGGTTTCTTTATAACCAAGAATACCTGATTTCTTTCACCAATTTTATATGATAGAATTTTTTTGGGTTCCATGATTTTCTATGAACCATAATGATCTTAATTTTCAATATTAATATCAATTATCGAGTGTCAGGTCTAATAATTTATTTGAATGTCAACTAACCATTATCTAACTAAAGTCTAAATTAAAAAAATATATATTAATAGTAGATCATGATTTATCACTTCCAACTAAAATATTAATAGGTAAATGTTATAATACTTATTATTGATAGCTTCATGGTTCTCTAAATGGATAATCATTTGGATTAATGATTATTAACTTAAACCATTTAGACTGCTGACTAAATTTCATATATATCGATCAGAATTTCCCAATTCTAACCAAGAATTTAATTATTGAAAAGATTAATTACTAAAATCCTTAAGTTTTTTTTAAAAAATGTGAAAATTTATGACAGGAATCTTTTAATGTTAACTAAAAGTTTCAACTATCAACAAGTTTAACTGAATATTAGATAGAATGACTTTAATGAATATTATATCCTCTAACTAATGGTTAAGAACTCTTCCATTGACAACCAAATGTATTCTCAAAAATTAGTTAGATTTCAATGGAATGTAAAACTAAATTATTGATAATAAAATACAATTTTTGAATGAAGAAACACTTAATAAAAATTGAAACTCTTCGATATTAACAACAATACACCATTTCATGTTAAATTCATTAATATGAGTAACCCGTATATTTTATTATTGATTGAAACATGTAATTTCCATCATGTTAATAGAGTTTTTTATTTTTATTCTCAAAAAATAAATCCATAAATACTATAAATTCAAAAACAATGGTTAACTCTATTATTGATGTTTCAATTGGTGGTACTCTTTTTCTTGAAGGATGGAGCCTTGGATCAGGTGGAAAAAATTCATGATTAAGAGAGTCATCAATGGAATCCAGAATCATACATGTGACCAGGTCACCATTAACTTGTCTCTACATGCACACCCATGTCATTACACAAATATATATAACATAGTTCCTAGTATTACCATATAAACTAGTCTCTAAATACACACTCATACCACTTGAATGAGATGTTTATGAACTCCTATTTTGCACGTTCAAGCCAGGTCATACAAATCGTTCTCTTAAACCAACATGAATAAAGTGGTTACACACCTAGAAACGTGACCTAGTCTCCCTTTATCTATAAATATACCCTCATGAAACCATTTTGAAAACAAATCTTAAGTGTAAACCCCACACAATCTTTGTTCACCTAGGTATCCTAACTTGAGGCATTCGGGTCTTATAGATCCCTTTTGGTGAATAATTAAGTAAAACCCTAAGGGAATTAATGGGAATTTGGGGTAATTAAATATTATAAAGATTTTAATACATAAATCTTCATGAAATCACACTTACCATATATTACTTAATTATTAAGGAAAATAACCCCCATCATGAACAAGTTTCATTAGGGATCCACCTTCTCAACTCACCACGAGAGTGCAGAACCGGGGAGTTATGTGTCCAATTCACCCTAGGAGCTCAAAATATGATGAGAATTAATATTATAACTCCAATTAGGGTGAAACTTTATCCTACCCTACAACTAGGGTGAAAATCCTCCCTATCCTCTAACTAGGTAGACACTTCACCCTAAACTCCATCCAGGATGCTACTTCGTCATGCCCTTTAATTTGGGTGACACTTCACCCAACCCACTAACTAGGGAGAAACTTCAACATACCCCTATCGTCAAGGTTATATATTAAACTAATACCATATTGGGGGGGTATATTTTCCCAACCCCATACTTGGGCAGTACTTCACCCTACCCCACACTGGGGAGACACTTTATCGAGACCCATACTTGGGTTAGCCTTTGCACAGGCCCCCAACTTGGTTGACCATTCTCCCTAATCACCCAAAAAGGTTCAAATTCACCCTAGTCCCTATACTAGGGTATAAATATCCTCCTAAAAACATGAATGATATTTCCTTCACTTATGTCTCCTTGGGAACCACTCTTGACTAAGTCCCCTGCATGGGTGCCCACTTACCTAAACACCCTGCACAACTTCCTGAGATGAATTATCAGGATGTGTACAATAAACTTCACCCCATATATCATTTATTCCTTGGATTAAATTCCTCCCCCATGAAATTATCCATAACTGATATGACCCTTATAGTAGTCATGATCATGTACTCTCTGGATAATTAGGGTTTACACTATGATGATGATAGTGAAACCACTTATAGCTCATGGTGCTCATATGGATTTACCATGTGTCAAATTGGACACCCTAGTATACTCAATAAGACATGAATGGTCCTCCTAATTAGTTTTAAACCTTTATCATGCCATTATCAGTGATCCATAGATATCATACATTGGTATCCTTCTTAGATGTAATCCCAAAAAATCCCTCATTAATGACCTCATTTATATATTCCATTAGTTAGACATAACCACATATATAGAAATCCCATGTGCAATCCCCAAATTGTATTCATGGTGAAATATCCCTTGTAAACCTTTCCTCAAAGGTCCATATTCCTTGTAAGTCATTATATCCCCAAAAGTTTATACTTCTTATGAGTCTAACCATACCCTCTCATATTTAGTTTCCAACAAACAGGATGATTCGAAATGTATTTCTCATGTGTATGTCCCACACCAACCATCACTAGGAAAAATTTTACTAATAATTCTAGTTCTATGACTTTAAAATTCATAATTAATAACCTTTACATATGATATTAGACTTCAGGGATTGGTCCAATCAAATGACCTTAAATTGTGAAAACTAGAACTATGTGGGCTTTGATTCTTATTAACAAGGATATGTAGGATACCACCATGAGGTTTAAACCCAATACATTATAGATCTTGGAAACACCACCATAAAAGGTACTTCACATGGTCACGGTTGTATGACCTTAAAATACACCACATTAGTCCCTGTCTCAAGACCTTAAATGATATGAATTGTCCCATTAAGAAGAACTAAACTATATGGGTTTTTATTTCTTTCATAGGGATATATAGGAAATGCCTTTCTCAAGCATCATCCTAAAATCATAACACCTAACACCTCCCTAAATGGTGAAATTTTTTTGAGTTCCCAGTTATATAGTCGTAAACCATATTGTAATCACCTAATAGAAGATAATATGAATAACCTATTATATATATAGTTGTTTACATCAATTCATGGTTTCAATCAATCATGAGAATAGTAGTAACCAATAATAATACTACTACTGGGAAGGATTCAATAACATATCTTAAATCATTAAGGGTTTCTAGAAGTAGGCTATAATTTCCATCATAAAGGTGATAAGAGACCAACCGCCCATCCTCTTGAATAATGCACAACTTGAAGCATCACTGGTAAATTTCAAATAATTTTCTACCTTTAGAAAGAAAGTATGCATTGAATCAAATGATCACAAGAATTATGGAATGTGAAAAATAGAATAGTGAACCTGACATGAATTCTTTACCCATGTATGTGATTGATCAAAGATGCTCTTCCTCGATATGTTTCATTGAAAAGTTTCTTATTTTTGGTTATTGGTCCCTTTAGGACTCTTAGAACCCACTTAAAGATCACTTTTACCTAAATGTAACCATCATTGTGTGTACTAGCCAAGGTTTAATGCCCTAGATAGACATACACCTTGTTCAGGATGAAGATTGTGTCTTTAGAACCTGAGAGGGAACTATCTCCAACTCAGTGCCTCTAACATCATGTGGTAGATGCCTTGGTATGGGAATATCATCTCAATAGATCAGTTCTCACCTTAGAGGTTTCCTAGGAGAGAATATAGGTGATTAATCCCCATAGACTATATTTTCGATGGATTTCAATGGTTCCCATCACCACATCAAACCATTTCGAAATCATGTCCCTAAAAAATGATAATATATACCTCCCTTACCTTAGGGAGATGGAGGATTACATCCACTACATCCCAAAAACTATCTAGAAACCTCCTAAGATGGATCATACCAACTACTAATGTCACCAACATTATGTAGCTCTGACTCCTCTAGAATACACTAAGGATTTCTCCCTATAGATCTCTTCCTCGATCATCCAGACTAAGGATCCTAGGAGAGGTCTCGCTAAGAGTGGAAGACCACTGAAGTCAGAGAATATACTCATATTTATGTTCCCACTCATAAATTATATTATTATATCCTAATGGTGACTGAACATCGGGATCATATACCTACTTACACCTTCTAGTCCTAACAACATATCCTACTGGTGATAGGAGATTCCCATCACCATATTTTAGTGTTTTTTTGTTCATTCCCATATTCTTATTCCCACTAACAACATGGGAGATCATTGATATTTTATAGTGGGTACATGTGAGTGGATATAAATTCTCACCCTCATTTAGGAGGATACACTACACATAACAATAAAATATAAATACTAGGGGATGGATTATTTCTATGTTCTTACAATAGTTTACCAGTATATTCTAGAATCCACTCTGGGAAAGGATCATATTTCTTCCCCCACCACCAAAGTTTAATGATATATTTTGGAAACTAGTAAAGGAAAATATCAAATTCTTTCCCACACTAATTTAGTTCTTATATATATCCTAATATTCACTCAATTATAAGATCATATCCCAACCCCAACCATCAAATTTCTCAAGTATAGTCTAGAAATAACTCAAGGAAAGGTTTGTATCCCTATGCCTACCAAATAAAATCAATATTATTTACTAAAAATAACCTAGGGTCAAGATTATATCATTTCACATGCATATTAACCCATCATCATATCCTAGTTTAACCTATGGAGGCGAAAACCCATATTTCTATCTTCACCCTATAAGCCAATCGGCATATTCGGAAAGTGATCTATGGCCAGAATTGAGCTCATATCCTTGTTTATGATAACACTTGTGAAATTTGTTATCATATTCTAGAATCCATCCAAGGGAGTCATTGGAATATTTTGATGACAGGTTATGGGTCACCTAGGATGGTTTCTACACATGAAAGTTGTTTCCTACATAGTGAAAATCCAATCATGATTGAATTTCCAAAAATAGTATCTCATTCATGAAAATCTGGAAGGTCTCACTAGGGGAATTGTATAACATAGGATTAGGTTCATATTATTACCCTAATAAATTCAAATATTATTGAGTCCCTTTTGCAAATTTAATAGTTTCTATGGAATCGGTTTATTCCCCATCAATAAGAGAAAGTAATTATGGACATGGAGGTTATCCCTATGATTCCATGATTAGTTTCTCTAGATTTCCTCCCTATATCACCCACAATAAAGGCCCTTCCTATAGTGATATCAATCATGAAGTTCCTCCCTATGATATTAGTTATTGGGGCCCTCCCAATTATATAAATATATACTAATAAGGATGTCCTCCCCCATTCATCCCATCAACATTTAGTAACCCTAAAGGACCTTCCCATATAGGCTGAGCTAGAATCCATTGAGTTCCACCCCATATTTCTCTTTGTAAAGGTACAACCCAAAATGAAATTTAATCTTGGAATGTTGTCCCTCCATATGTCGAAACCATTCTAAGGTTTCCCAAATATCTAGAGGCACTGAACGTTTCAAGAAAAGATACACTAAGAACCTCATTACTGACTGGTGAAATCTCATCCAAATTAAAGGATTCACTAGGGTGGTAGTGATCATTTTATCCTCCCTCATATGTATTTACCTCTGATATAATAGAGGATTTTCTAAATGATCTTAATCCCTTTGAAAAAATTAGTGGGGAAATTACCTCTATGTTCAAATCAGGTGGAGTAATCCATCTTTAAAGATTAATAAAATTTTAGGTCATTTGGAAGGAAATGGTCAAGGGTAATATACCAATCATGTTCTGGACATGGCCATCCTTAGGTATGAAATTCCATAATCATTAAAATAGGATTGCATAACATATTTTTGTAAGAACATGTGGGATACTCTCTATCATCTCAAGAGAAATTTTATATATTATTTGGGAGTACATCAACTATATCAAGGTGTTTTGTGGGCTCTAACATCAAGTAAACTTTACTGCCTTATCATTTTCTTAGAAACATGAGTAAGGGGGGAAGTATGATTATCTTTAACATTCTTACCTTGATAGAATGAAGTCAATCTATCAAATAATCATTCATTACCTACCTGAAATGTTTATTATATGGTTTGGGTATATGGTTCTCTACACTTAACCCCACTCATCACCTAATAAGTCTTTTCCTAGGAAGAATCAGGTAATGTCATTACTTTAGGATAGGTTTTGGGATTATGTTCCTTAAATTCCAATTGGTTTTTTAAGAAAATACTTATAGTTCCTAAATCCAAGAAGTGGCATACTTAGTGAGAGTGATCTGTTGGTAGACTTCTTCATCAAGAGGCTAAGACAGTCAAGAAGGCATCCCATTTTAGAAAAACAAATTCCAAAACCATAAAATAACCCTCAATATAAAGTATATTTCAACCAAAAATAATATTTCATCCAACTTTTTTACAAATAGAGCCCTAAAAATCCAAAAATTTCATGATAGAAACTATCTCAGTGGTACTATAGAAGAAACTCCATCATGTAAGGCTAGGTTTATTTTTACCATTATAGTCACCTATATCAATAAATTTATAGCCACTATATATCATGATGGGTTCAAAACCATGTCAACCCACTCTCAGAGGAATAGGGTAATTATTAACCTCTCCTCCTCTAAGGAATTATGTGTTCTCCAAATTGAGATCAAATTCAAAATAACATTCCTCATAGTTTCTCATGCTCTCTATCTCCCTCATTATAATTACACTCGATGAAAGTCACCAAAGACTCTATCAAGGTCACCATCCATTTAGAAGATATTATCAAGACTTGTTGGAGTTTTAAACCAAAAAATTATACTAAGAAGGTAAATATTAAGGTGGATTATTATTTTTCCCTTGAAGGATATTCAAGATGTAATAAATCCCCTTACTAATCTAAGGTGAATGAGAAATTGATTCTTGTTTCTCACTTCCCATTAGTAAATTTCATTAGAATCAGAATCATGTATAACCCATAGCATGACCCCGGTATGGAAGGACGTGATTAAGAAACATCCACTAAAAACATGTTTTTCACTGAAGTCTATGAAGAAGGTGTACATACTTGAAATCAAAGGCATACTTGAGTTCTAGTGGTTCTTTGAAATATTTATCTACCTATTAATCTAAGATATTTGGACAAGTATAAAGGAAAATTCATGGATATAAAGAACCCACAACTTGAAGACACCAAACCTATCTCTATTGAAGATAAGATTTATCAATATGAAGTTTCTTTGGATGCATTAAGGTGGTTCAATTCCAAATTAATCATAGAAAATATTCCTACAAATTATAATTCCTATACAGATTACAATATGTCTCCTCTAGAGAATCCCTTATAACTGGAAAGAGTTTATCAACCTATAATAGTATAATCTATCCATCCAACTAGAATCAAGTCTATACAACTAGTTTATTTATGCTCAGTGCCCAAAGAGTATTAGGAATTTAATTTATTGAGGAATAAACAACTACCATGTCAGGAAAGCTACCCTAGGAAAGAACAAATTAGATATCTAAAGTTATCATTGTCAATATGAGCATATCACACTTTTTCCACTACTTCTAATTGGGTAACATCCCAGAAAACATTTTCATCAAAAATCCTTGACTCAATAAAATCACTCTTCCCTCAAATGGAAGCTATATAGGGATGACATGCACCAGTAAAAATAAAGGAAAGTCATTTTATCCCAATCTATAAACCACAAATATCCTCCCCCTCAGTTTTAGTTAATGAAAGGAGTCACTAGAACAGTCATCATTGGCATCCAAGCCCCAATATAGGGAACAACCTCAATATATTAAGTAAAACCCATTTATTAAGAAATATGAAATCTTGAAGTAACTAATTATCATTAAATCCAAGATTTAAATATTAGATTCACTTTACCTCTCATAATTATTCAAATAATCCCTCATTGAGACTATCTTAATTACTAAAGAGTTTGAGTCTGAATTCACCATATCTAAGTAATATTTCATGGAGACTTGTTCCACTAAGTCTCACACCATTATTTCCTTCACAAACCAGGACTGGGAATATGTAATACATGGGAATGTTGGATCCTTTTATGTATCTATAAATTTGGATGATATTATCATCCATCATGTTTTAATTGATCATGGTTCCCAAATCAATCTCATACTAGTATAGACCCTTTGACACCTGGGTTGTAATGAAGGTGTCTGGAATCTATCTAACTTGACCATCTAAGGGTATAATAAGACTGAGCAAACATGGGAATTTTGGATCCTTTTATGTATCTATAAATTTGGATGATATTATCATCCATCATTCTTTAATTGATCATGGTTCCCAAATCAACCTCATATTAGTATAGACACTTTGACACCTGGTTCATAATGAAGGTGTCGGAACTCTATCTAACTTGACTATCTAAGGGTATAATAAGACTGAGAAAAAACCATTTAGGAGAATAAAACTCAATTACTAGTTTAATGATCTTATATCTAACTCTAAATTCATGGTTGTTTATCAAGTAATGACATTTATTATCTTTATATAAAAAATTTGGATCCATAGGATTGTGTAATTTCCCACATCATACCATCAGGGCCTGAAATACTCAGTAAATGGGATTTTTTGGGTATTTTATAGTGATAATTCCCCCTTTAAGTGCAATAAATATCAATATATATATATAGTAATCTATAAAAGTGATATAAATCATCAGATGGTAGATAACATATTTAGGTTTCTTCTCCCAATGGACTGGAAATATTTATATCAATCTGTGGATAAAACTTGACAAATACTATGTGTTTCCCATCAACTGAATTGAGGTAGAAACTCCCAACCTAGGAATTCATAGGTCATGAGGGTTCCATTTAATAATAATCCAAACAATCTAATCACTTTAATTTCATATATTGGTCAGGTGTTCATCCCCATAGAGTGACCAATTCTAATGAAGGGAAGGGTTTTGTTTGGTCCATGTGTATTAAGCTTTCTCCTAAAAATATTTATTATTGAGTAAGTTTGACTTCAATTTATACAAAACAGTTGATGATCTTTGAATAAATAAATATTATTTTTAGGAGGAGAAGAAACACATGGGGTTTAGGTAACTTCCATCTTATTTTCATGGTATCAATTTCATCGAATGAGCTTAGTTATTATAAGGAAGGATTTCATTCAAATGGAAATAATTATAGCCTAACATAATATAATGTATATTAGGATATTTTCCCATCATTTACTTCTAAAAATATAGAATAATTAGAAATATAATAGGAAGAAAATATTATGTATTCCCCTATATCATTTGAGAAATATGTTTCCAACATTATTGATGAGCTTGAAAATTTGAATCTGGGTCAGAAAGAATATATATAGCCTAAATTTATTAGTGTCTCCATGGACCTTGACGATGAATAAAAATATATCTCCTTCCTCAAACATCATTGAGATGTATTTCCATGTAACTATACCAAAAAATATTGGTTGGATCCCAATATTTCTACCCATCACTTAGGTTTGTCCTATTAACACCATGGCTATAAGTAGATACCCATAAGAATACATCCAACCCATAATACCAAGTTAGAATTAAAATTTAACAAAATATTATAAGACAAATTTATTTGGGAAGTTCAATACCTAAAATGGATTTCTAATATTATCCCCTTAAAGGGAAAAAAACAAGCATATATAGGTTTGTATTGATTTTAGGGATCTCAACCGGTACTGCCCCAAGGATGATTTCCTAACCCTAGTCATGGTGATAATTATTGATGCGATATTGAGCTTCCAAACCCTATGCTTTATGAATGGATATTTAGGCTATAATTATATTTTCGTGGAACCTAACAACAATAATGTTACTACATTAATGGAACCCTGATGGGTATATTTCTATCAAGTAATACCTTTAGTATTGAAGAATATTTGTGATACATATCAATATTCAATGCATTGTATCTTTAAGCCTCTTATGGGGAAGAGGAATTTTCTGTAAATTACATGGTGTTTATGTCTTAATAATGTTGTGATTATATTGCTTATATTGAGAGGGTTTTTAACAAATTAAAGAATAGTAAATCAAAGATGAACCCCATTAAATGTACTTTCTGGGTAACATCATGGAAATTCCTCAATTATTTAGTATGTTGTTATAGAATCAAAGTTAACCCTGAAAAGTGAAAGGTGATACTGTATATGCCACCTTATTTGAACCTAAAATAATTAAGAGGAATCTAGGGATGTCTCTCTTACATCAAACGCATCATTACCAACCACATCACAAAATTATTTCTCTTAAAAAATTAATGAAAAATGGAGTCACCTATCAATAGGATGAATATTTTTAGAGATATTTCAATGATATAAAGAAATATATATGGGACCCACTAGTACTAATGCTTCCCATAAGAGGAAATAATATAATCCTATATATTAAAACCCTATATTGATCTCTCAATGCACTCCTTTCTCAAAATAATGACATGGGCATGGAAAAAAAACCTCTATTATCACAGTAGGATAATGTTTAAAGTTGAGAATGAATATTTAGACATCAAAAATAACTCCTTGGAGTTGATCTTTATAGTGTAAAATATGAGATATTATCTACAACATCATGCAGTTAATATATTTTCTTATTTTAATCCAATAAATTAAATCCATAATAGACCAATGTTAACTAGTCATATATTCAATGGGTGGTCATTCTATAGTAGTTTGAAATTTGAATCCTACCCCATAAGGAAATCAAAGGGAAAGAATTAGTTGATTTCATCATAGTAGACCCTATCCCAGGGAAATCACTTTTGAACACATAATTCACTAGTGAAGAGTTCTTTTACATATATAAAACTCTCAATCATGGAATATATACTTTGATGGTGATTCTAGGATCCCAATAGAAATAAATAAGGGAAACTTGAAGAATAATCATGTTAGATTAGGGATTTTTCTAATCTCTCTTGGAAAATAAGTTCTTTAATACTCCTTTATACTATTAAAAGGCTGTTCCAACAATAAGGTAGAATACCACACCCTCATTATTGTCTTAGTGATGTCCCTACTGATACTAGTAGCCATATTAAATATTAATGGTGATTCTGAGTTAGTATTTAATAAAATCATTGGAGACAATTCCATTAAGAATAAATATATAATTCCATTTATTGGTTATGTATGAGGGTTTTTGGATAAATTCCCCTCATAACCAACACTGTCTCACATTCCACATTCATAGAATACCTAAGTAGTTGAATTTGATAATATAGATATTACCCAGTATGATACAGACCATGATGAGATGGTCATTCACATCACACATTATCTGGTGGTTTATCTATTCATCAATAATGATATGGTAGTAATCAATTAAATCAAAACTAACCATGACCAATAAAATCTCATATCCTTCCAATTGATACTATAATTAGACGGATATCACCCATAGAAAACTAGCTCAATAGTGGAATTATTCTTCTAGATCAAGCTAAAAAGGAACAAAACTGGTGGTAGGCCACAAATTTCATCCTCTATGATGGACTAAATTCCCAAATATTTCTATATAAGATTAGTATTTTATGGAGTCCTCATCAAGTGCATTTAAAGAGAAGATGACATTAATTTTATTAGCAATTCAATGTTGGTACCTACAATTCTTTCCAGTTATAAGCTAAGATTTTCCATAAAATTGAAATAATTGGAAACTTTTGGCCATCAATTATATAAGAATATATGAAATTCAAAAATAAGTTTCATTCTTTTCAAATTCATTCCAACATCATCTATCAACCCCCATAACTGTTTTACACTGCCAAATAATCTTGATTATTTTTCATGTGAGGAAAATATATCATAGGGTCATATCCCCCATACATAGACAAGAAATTCAAGTACGTCCTTACTACCACCTAATTTTTTCCCAAGTGGTTCAAGGGTATATCCCTCAAATAATTCAAAATAAATTACATTATAAAATTCATGAAGACCAATATATTCACTATATTTGGTGTCCCTTACACAATACTAATGGATAATGGCACTAATATATACTCTATTGAGTTGAAAATATTTTATCAATAATTCAATATCATGTTCAACCATGCATCCTTCTACTAGAAAGCAACAAAAAGATGGATCTAGTAATTTAAAAAAAACTTTATCTAATATCCTTTAGAATATTATAGGTAAAGACAATAAGTCTTGGCCTGACAAGATCTTATACACTTTGTGGGATTATTGGACCACAACCTGTATGGCCACACAAGTGACCCCACATTCACTTGTATATAGGATAGAGGTGGTCATCTCCAACGATTTCCAACTGCCCTCACTTCATGTTTCTATATAAAATCAGTTGTTCAAAGATGAATAGTCTCAAATACGACAAGATGAGTTAGAGAGACTTGATGATAAAAGGGTTTGAATGGTAAAAAACATTAAGTACAACATAAGTGAGTCACATAAGTGTTTAATAAGAAGTTTTTCCACAACTCATTCCTATAATGATAATTGGTCTTTTCTCTGAGAACTCCCATAATACCTAGGATTAAACTTCCAAAATTGGAGCTAAAATATGAATGGCCTTATTCCATACATAATGTTTATTCTTATGGATCCTACTCTATGATTACAATGTATGGAGAGTAAATAATTCCCACCACTAATGCAAGGATTCTTAGGAATTAATTTCTGTAATTTCAACTTGGGTTTAAAAAATTACACTCCACATAACTTTAAACTAATTGGAAAATTTATTATTCATATAACCCTAAACTATATGAAACTTGAATCCTTATTATGTGACATTAAACTATATGTCCTATGGTTTATCCTGCAGTCCACTAAAGTACTTATAGCAGTCCATTTAGTGGAACCAAATTTCCTTACATAAGAGACAGATCTATGTAAGAACCCTCAATATATGGTTATTTATCCACAAAACTATGCTAAGAAAAAATTTCCCCCATTTAATAATTATTGAACAAATTTAAACTACACAACATATAGTTTATCCCATATTAATTTAAACTGTTTAGAGTGGTCTGTATCAGGTGACCATAAACTTATAATAAGGGTCTATTTTATGTGACCATAATTGAATGTCCCCCCACGGTATATGGGACAATTTTTTTCATCTTGGGTTCAATTGTTATAATTATACAATCTAACCATAATGTCATGATTCAACTAACGAGTGAAAAATATAACCCCATCATAAGAACTACATGTGTCTTGATTATTAATAACTTAGGATACATAGTGATTCTTGGCTCACTTATCCTAGGACCATCTATATATTTCATTTCCATACCTATTTATACTCTAATGATAATATTTTGACTAATTCACATCATGCTTCCTCCCTTCCAATTCCAGGATGGTCATTCGCCTCATTATTATATCCCTTGGAACATTAGTCAGATCTATGAAGAGATCATATAATAAATATGTTTGGTTTTATTTCTACTACCTCAATATACCTATTAATATCAAGACCTCTTATTCAATCCCTAGTCACAAATTCCACAAATATCCATCTACCACTCAGTGTATGGTCTCCTTATTCATGTGGGGTCTTTCCATGGTATACTCTATAGAGGGATAACATACCTCTATTGAAATTATATATGTCTTGATTCCTATTATTTCCAGATATGTAGTGATGTCCAGATCTCTCATCCTAGGACCAGCCACATATTATATAACACCCCATGATTTTTAAAAAATAAAACTTTGTTTGATAGCATAAATGACATGCAACATTGAGCCTAAATGAACTATAATTATTTAAATATGATTGTTATAATCTACCTATTAAATTGGTGGTTATGAATAGTATTAAATTATTTATGAAATATATATAAATTTCCTACTCAATATAAATTTATTAATAAATTCTTAGTAAATAAGCACTCAATTTTTAATAAAGAAATTGTATTCTTCAAAAAACATTTTCTTTAAAAATGATTTTTTGAGAAAATATTATAATTAATTTTTTTTAAATGAAAATATATATTTTAAAATAAAATTTACTTTTTAAATCATCAAATAAAAATAATATTAGGATTAAATTTTAGTATTTTTATAAAATGGTTGATTTTTTAGTGAATAATGAAAATTACCGATTTTTCAAATAATATCTCTTCTTTTCATTAAACCAAGTAATTTAAAAATTACATTATATTTTGTATTTGGTATTAAATTTTAATATGAACCATTTTATTTATAATAATATAATTTATTTATTTTTAATCATTAATTTTCATGATTTTGGTATAATTTTGTTTTCATGCTTAAAATACTGTTTTCTAGAAATTATTTTTAAGTGCATAAAGTTATCAATTTTAATTAATTAAAATAACCCATAGTAAGGAATGATTTAAATGAAATTAATATATCATACATATATTTATATTAATTTAAATTCATATAATTATTATTTATATTCATATATTAAATACAATATCATCTATTGCTTGAAAGAATAATTTCTTGAAAAACTATTTTTTAACATGTTTTTCAGGTTTAATTTAAAATTTAACTATTCCACTTATATTATTTGAATTTGGTAAAATGGATTCCATATTTTTATTCATAATAATTTATATTAATCAATAAATTTGATTTATTTTTTATCATAATGAATAGTAAAAATAGTAAAATAAAACTATTAACCGTGGTGAAAAACTAAAATGAAAAAAGTGAGTAACCTTAGAGATAAACAGAATTACATGATTAAAAAATATTTTAGTTTTAAAAGTGGAGGTATATATCTCCCATATAAACCTTCCAACCCATAATTTACTAATTTTTTAGGCACTTGTCTTAAGAATTTCTTCCCATTATTGAATAGTTTTGGGTATTTACAAAAATGGAACTCACTCTCACTTATAAAAGGGAACCTCCTATCCTATCCTTTCCACACTTAAAAATATTTTTGGTTTATCCAATACCTATAAATATCCCTTTATTTATTCCCTCCCCATGTCTTATAGTCCTTGGGTTGGTAATAAATCCAATCTATGAAGGCTTTAGGTATTATCCTGAAGAGGTTGTCTAAGGAAGAGGTATTGTTCCAGACAATTGTTTTTGTTTTTGTTTCTTCTTCCACCTCCTTAAAATATTATTGAACCATGATGATATAAAAAAATAATTATCACCCATATATATAGATTTTATTATTTTAATTTAATAACCTACGTCCATTTCCTCTTCCATCAAATGGGAAACAAAACCATCATTCATGTGTATGATGGACTATTGGCTTGTGAACTGATGTAATTTGTTTTCTATCATCACCTCTCACAAAAGTTTATTGTGATGGATTTAATATATAGATATTATATTAAGGAAATATTTATAATTCTGGAAAATTAATATATCATATACTTTCTTACCTTTCCTTTCATTGAAAAATGATAATGTCATTCATGTGTATGGAGGACTGCCGCCTCGTGAAGCGGTGTGATTCGTTTTTTATCACTGAATAACCTAGATAGTATATATAAATATATTTAAAGTAATAGTATTTTATTTATGATATATTTATCATAGTTTTAATATAAAATAAAATTTACCTTCTTTTCATCGTGATCTTCAAAAAAAGGAAACGTTACTCATACGTACGTACAGCCTACCGTCTCTATGATTGTAACATAGTTCATTTTTCATAACCATATTTATTGATTAGATTTAAAATTATAATTGATATATAAAAATGGAAATTATTTTATGACTATAATTTTATATATGATGGTATAATGACCCCCTTGACCATGTTCAACACACCGATGTCATTTTGAAATTGTGAACTGAGCATCCTCAAAATACCCGACATGGGAAAAAATAATTAATTATATATGAAATTAAAATAAATGAATAAAATAATTTAAGTATAATAAATTAAATATGAAAAAAAAAATCATATAAGTTTATCATACATGATATTAAGGGAAAACATGACAAGTCTGGACTCGAGGTAAGGGTTTTAATCCCAAAACTTCCTTCTTTGAGACACATGTTTTTTATGCATATAATTTAATTTAAAATGTATATATAATAAAAATTGAATATATAACATAATTTATTAATGTTATTAATGTTATTTTAACTTTAAATTCAGTCTATCACTCTTTCAAATGGTTTTTATAAATAGGTTTCTTAAATTGTAAGGGTTTTCGTCTCAATTTCCTTTCATTGAGAAATATTTTAATATTATGAACCAATTTCTTTTATATGGTGTATATAATTCCCCTTTTATAAGTAATATCATGAATCCTTAATACTTCATGGTATTTAAAGTTTTACTTATAATTATTTCACCAATTGGATTTTACTTGAAATTTACCAATTTTTAAGGAATTTTATAACTTAATTTGTTTTGGGTTATATTACTTCTTCATTGTATTTAATATTATAAGATTATTTATTTAATTCATTTAGATTATTTTATTATTTATTTATAATTTTTTATATGGATTTACATTTATGAAACATAATCAATTCATTGATTAATCCTCACTTCAATGGTATGATGTTTGTAAGAGATTTCGTCTCAATTTCCACTCCATTGAGACATATTTGGTATTATGTACCTATTTATTTTTATGAGATGTATCTAATTACCCTTTTATATGTTATATAATGAATATATTTTTATTAATGTTATTTAATGATTCAATTTAAGTTATTTATTTCATGGGGGTTATGATTCAAAATTTACCAATGTAATGAGGGTTTATGCTTCAATCACATATTAATCAGGATTGTTTATGTTTGAATTTCTATTAAAGGAAATTATTTTATCATTGTATAAAAACATAACTTTAGTTTCATTATCCAATGATAATTCATTAAATTTTAAGTAATAGTACAATTTTATTCTATTTGGTTCTTAAAATAATTCATAAAATATTTTTAAGAAAATCCAACTTTTTTTATTTTCAGTTAAAAAAGATTTTTCTTCTATAACCATTTTTAATTAAAATGTTTTAAAGAATTTTTTTTAATATTATCTAATTATTTATTAAATAATTTTTTAACCATGTTTTAATTTTTAAAAAATGTTTTAAAATTAATCTTTCTATCATTTTTAAAATAATTTACTTTTGATTTTTATAAAAGTGTGAAAGGAATATTTTATTTTAACTTATACAGCATGAATGGAATTTCCCATAATCATGACTAATCAATTATTTGAATACTCCATTAATATTTTCCATTTTTATTTTCAAAGAAATTTTTTCGATAAAATTTTATAAATTTTTATATTTTAAAGATGAGATTTTGAAGTGAAAATGGTGTTTTCCTCAAGAAATATTCCATGTGATCTTTTAAAGACATTTTCATCAACATCTCAACATTTGATGTTATGGATTTCTTATAAATTGTAAATATATATATATATATATATATTACATATATACCTATCTCATTCTCCTTTCCTTTGATGGGGTAACACATGCCTTAGTTTAATTTATGAAATTATTTATTTAGGATATCTCTTTTGATTGTGATGTGAGACAAGATTATACAGCTCATTTTCTTTCCATGGGTAATTATTATGTTTATGACTTATGATTTATTTCCATTTTTTGGAACACATAATAATTAACATGTTATGATGGATTCTAACATATAGTACTCTAATTTATTGGGTAAATATTTAGTCTCATGAGGCTTCATGTATAGATGATGGAGTAAACCAAATATGCTATAGGACTATGTTCACCCTATGATGTTGTCTTGGCAGCTATCCTTAACTTATGCTTATGAATTTTTTTTTCTAATTTCCACAATTAATATGTTTCCATGATATTATTATACCATGTTCTCTATGTTATGCTACCATGTGATTAATCATGTGATTTATCTTTCATTATGTCATTTATTACCTTTTACTCATACATTATGTTTCCTTATCATGTTTATTCCCTTACTAGGTTTTTTAGCTCACCACTTTCTTTTTTATATTCCCCATGTTATCCTATGAGATTTTAGGAGACCAAAAGGATTTAGGAGCTCATTATGGAAAATAAAATAATTATTTAATGTTTTAGTTTCCTTTTATGTATTATGAACTTATTCTTCCAAAGTCACTAGGCCTCGCAATCTATGGGTTGTACTTGTTGGATATTTTTAATTAAAAATCATGTAATAATCTGTGTAAAAGGATTGATTCTCTATAGTTTGTATCATATAAAGTTCTTGTTATTTTTGGGTATAAATATTATAATAATTTAGTGAGAACCCTAGAGATAAGTCTAAAGATAATAATAAGTATAGAATAAAATATCCTTGAATTTTGGTGAAGTATAGAGCGAGTAGGTTCTAAAAAATTACATCTTTGTCTAGATACTACAAGTGAATGTATCTCTAGAAAATTTGTACCTAGGGGTAAAAACCTGAAAATGGTTCATTGGGATTGACTCAATCATCCCATGGTGAATGAAAATAAGCCTTTCTATACACCTAGTCTGACACTCCTGAGGTATATGTATTGGAAATTCACACACTTTATGAACCATTATAAAGGACATGAAAAAATTGTTATGTTAAAAAATAAAAAAGGAGACATTACAATGGATAAACTAGATTAAAACCTAGAGACTCATAATTCAGGACATACTTATAATTTATAAGTTATTCCTTATAGGTTTATAAGTTTCCATTCTATATGTTAATTCACAATCTGTCATGACCCGACTCGACGAGGCTTAAGCCTCAAATCTCCAAGCCATCTACTATATGCCATGGGCTAACATCCCACACCGAGAAGAATATCACACACATGTGAGGCCTTAGACTAAGGTACCTATACATAAAACCCACAAACACCTCTATGAAAAAGTGAAGATATATATATAAAATGAAAATAAAATCATGGATACATCTATCCCAAACAAAATTACAACAAAAGTACAAAAAGGGAAGAATACATGCCCACCAAAATAAACTGTAAAAGCATCCAACCTTCTTGGAAGGAGGGGATCGTTGTCAAATGAACCAGATAGAAAAATCCTCATCCGACCTCTGGTAAACACCCCAGTCAGTATAGATTAATATGTTACCCCTACTCTAGGTCCTCCTAAGACTCCATCTAAAGGCATGTGGTCTAAATAATACACAACACATTCAGGAAAATCTTGTGCAGTGGTGAGTATAACATATTTTTTCTTTTATAATTTTTAGTTAATAGTGTAAAATATCAGAAAACATACCAAGAACCAATGTGGTGGGAAATGAAATTATTTCCCTAAAAACATTCCTAACCTAATAGGAATGTAAGTTATATATCTTTTGATCATGAAAAATGAGCTATCTCAAATTATGATTAACAACTAGAATATATTTTATTTATAATCACATTAAATAATAGAAAGATTTAATCTCATATAATTTCAAGTGTTAAAGATGATAATGAAAATAAGATTCAACTTCATAAATTTCAAAAATGTGGGAAGAGGCACCATGGAAAATGATTTAAAGGAACCAAAAGATGATTTATGTGTGGAAACGGCTGGCACAAAGTAGCTAATTTCCAAAGAAAAATGAATGGTCCAGTTAATAAGACTTGGGGAAATAAAGTTCAACTTAATTCACCACTAATAGTTTAATGTCATGGATATGTGGAACTTGGCCATTATTCGAATCAATTCCCTAATCCAAGGATTAATTCCAAAGATCTTATGTTATGAAGATCATTTAAGTGTGATTATTTAAGTATTTATGTTTTGGAACTCAATAATCATGTTTTTGAGGTATTTTTATAAATGGTATTCTGGTTATAGGAATCATGAAACTTATAAATATTTTTTAGTTGTAGTTTTTTTAAGTATTTGAAATAATATTTTGAATGGTAATAATGACCTAGAAAAGGTATTTAATGGTAAAGTGATTTGTTATGGGAAAAACAATATTGAGTAATGGATAATAATTAATATTTTCTTATTGTTGAGGTAATTATAGTCAATTAATTGTTTTTTATTTTGTAGAAAATGATGAGTTAGATAGAAAACCTTAAAGGCTAAAAAGGGTTTATTTTATTACTAATGTTATTTTTGAATATGTTCATAATATTCTTGAGAAAATTATACTATCAAGGTAAATTATAAATATGATTATAATATTTTTTCCATAGTTTTAGAAAAATGACATCCCACAATTCGGGAGACAACTCGGCACATTAGGAAAGGCCATGGGAATTGAACCTAAAACCAAAGGGTGATAAGGTTGAAATGCCTACCAATGGCCTACATGATGTATTAGTTAGTATGAAAATCATTATAATTAAATGATTTGATGGATAAATGTTAATTTTATTTTGGGAAATATATTTTAGGATCAAATATTTTTTAATTTTTAGGATTTTTAGTTGATTGATGATATTTTTGAAATGTTTCATTGGGGTGAGTTATATGTTACCCTTAAGTCTAACATACGATTTAACATGAAAGATTAATTGGGAATAATGCAATTAAATTTTTGAATGTTGAGGTTATTTAGAATATAGGTTTATTTATTTATATAATGATTTAAGTTGAAATTTAGCATTGGAGATTAATATGAAGGTTTTATATGTTATCATACCTTCTGGTAACCATTTCAATTTTAGTTAATATTTAAATATAGGATTAATTTATTTTTATCCTTTTATGGATTATGCAATCTATTAGAAGTTTATTTTAGTGCTTCGGGTGTGAAAATTTCATCTTGAATACTCATAATTTGGAGTAATAAATGATATTATGGTTAAAAATGGTTAAATTATGAAATTATACATTTCAAGTAAGTATATTCCCCTATATTATTTGTTTATATTGTCAACATATCAATCAACTTTAGGAAAAGGATCTCAAAATAAAAAAATTTATTCATTTTTTATGATTCACTGATCACTTCTCTCTTAAAAAAATATAAAGTTAACTCCTAAATGTATCTTATTTCTAAAACCATGATTTCAATTCCCTCCAATGTTTTCATTATTTGTAAACCAAGTTTTCTTTAATTTTGTATTACCTTCATACTTCTCTTTCCCTCTTTTTTAGAGGAAGTTTTATTAACCTTTTTTACGATGTGGGATTTCAAAAAAAGTTTTTATTAAATGGAAGGCCCTTAATTATAGTGAACAAGTTAAAATTGAAATTATTGAATTTATTTAAGTAATTAATAATGTAAAATTCCAAGATTTTAAAAAAAACTATGTTTGATAGCAAATACGGCACACAACACCGAGCCTAAACGAACCATGATTATTTAAATACAAGTGTTATAAACTAGCTATTAAATTGGATGTTATGAATACTATTAACTTCTTTATGAAATATATATACAAATTTCATACTCAATATAAATTTATTAATAAATTATTAGTAAATAAGTACTCAATTTTTAATAAAGACATTTTATTCTTCAAAAAAATATGTTTTCTTCAAAAATTATTTTTGTGAAAAAAAATATATAATTAATTTTTAAAACTTTTATAAAATTTATTTGAGAAAATAAACTTAGTTTTTGAAATAATAATTTAAAAATTATCATAGGGTGAAATTTTGGGATTTTTCTAAAATAGTTGATTTTTCAATAAATAGTGAAAATAACTGATTTTTCAAATAATGTCATTTCTTTTCATTAAATAAAGTAATTTAAAATTTAAATTATATTTTGGATTTGGTCTTAAAGTTACATATGAAACATTTTATTTGTAATAACATAATTAATTTAATTTAAATAATTATTTTTAATGACTTGTATAATTTTATTTTTATGCTTAAAAACACGATTTTCTAAAAACTATTTTTAAGTGCATAAAATTTATCCATTATTATAAATTAAAATAACACATGGTAAGGAATTATTTAAATTATATGAATATATTATAAATCTATTTATATTAATTTAAATTCATATAATTATTATTCCTAGTCATAGATTTAAAATAATATCATTCATTGCTTGAAAATTGTATTTGTTGAAAACTCAGTTTTTGAAAAGTTTTACTAGTTTAATTTTAAATTTAATTTTTCCTATTATATAATTTAAATTTAATAAAATGGATTCCATTTTTTGAATCTAAATAATTAATATTATTTAATAAGTTCAATTTAATTCTTGGTCATAATAAATAGTAAAAACAGTAAAAAATTAGTTACCATGGTGAAAAACTAAAATGATAAAAGTGATCAACCTTAGAGGTAAATGGAATAAAATGATTTAAAAACTATTTAATTTTTAATTTTTTACTTTTTTATAGACCACATCACCCCTAAAAGCCAATATTTATCAATATTGGTGGCTCTTGGCTTGAGAGTGACATCCCATTATTTAATAGTTTAGGGTATTTACAAAAATGGGAGTCCCGCTCACTTATAAAAGGCCACCTCCTCTCCTCTAATTTACACACTTAAAAAGAATTTTATTTCTCTAGGAAATGAAAAACTACCTTCACTAACATCGTTTTTTAACTGACGTCTATAAAGGTGACATAAAAAATATGATTTTCAGTGTCAGTTATTAGAAAACTGATGCCGAAAATTACTTTCCTTAAGGGTTTTGGCATAAAACTGAGGCCAAAACCGATCGAAATTAAGGTTTTTATAGCATCCCGCCTTTTTATCACATAAACTTTCATTACATTTTACAAAACCGGGGATCTTTAAGGTTTAGTGTCTTGGAAACCAGGAACTTAAAACATGAAAACATAAAACATTCTTCTTAAACACTTGAAAGGCTTCTCCTCATGTTCATCCTAGATTCATTACTACATCTCATAACCTGGGAATATACATCAAAATAAAGGGTGAGTAGAAGGCCCAGTAAGGAAAACAAGAGAAACATTTTACATGTGAACTTGAGATACTTCAATAAGGTCATGAAAAGAACTTTAAGGCATGAGAAAGAAATCATGAGATATATTATAATAAAAATAAAATTTTTCATAAAATGAAGATTTGGCTGCAACATTTAATATAGACAATCATGAACATATCACCAAGGTCCATCCCCAAGGTGTCATTTGAAAATTACCAAGGTTATTCACCAAGGTATCGTGAAAATTGTAATCTCTAGTGGTTACATCATTACCCAATGCATTGGAGCGCTATCAGGGCGCACCCTTAAATTTGACTTTATTATCATGTGAGCCACATATATAATCATCAGACATTTCATAAATAACCCACATAGCATAAAATAAATGGGTTTCATTTCATAATCATAACGTTTTAAAAACTGCTTTAAAGACATGATCTTTACGGCACTTTAAACCCACGGAAAGGAAAGCGGGTCTCATGTATGTAAATCCCAGAATTTAAAATGGATCATTTTGATATATATGTGAATACCCTTGTAGAAATAAGAGCTTTGAGTATTCACTTTATAACATAAAATAATTTTGAGAAAAGAGAGAGGTATTTTGAGACAAAAATTCTGCAGCATAACGGCTATGTTACAAGGTTTTAGAAAACATTGAAAAGAGAGGGGACATGGGTAACCCACTCATAAATGATCCATAAAACATTAAGGTAACAGAATAAGAAGGATATTTGAACATGGTAATGAAATTTTAAGGACATACCATTTGAAATGAAAAACATGGAAGGAAGACAAAAATTAGATTTCTCTTATGAAAATTCGGCAGCCTAACGGCGTCACTTAAACTTCAATAAAAAAGAATTGAAAAGATCAAATAGGGTATCTCATCATATGATAATAAGAGATCAGTATGATAGATATAGATATCATAACCAAACATAATAAAAAGGAACTTTAAATACTTGACATGAAAATCGAACTTGAAAAATGAGAAGGGTGAAAGAATCCCTTAAAAATTCGGCAGCCTAACGGCGTCACTTAAACATTCATAAAATGAAATGATGAGAGTAAGAGGGGATCTCTCATCATATAAACATTAAAAGTGCAGTAAGAGTAATATAAAAGAACATCCTCTCACAATAGAACATGGTGCATAAAAGGAATGACATAAAAGGATTACATGAAAAGAAAGAGAGAGGTCGGATCCCTTACCTTAAAATGTTACTCTTAAAACTCAAAGGTTGGGACCTTGAGGGATTGGGGGCACCTTGGGAGGACTCCTTGGGAGGTAAGGAGACCAGAACTTCTTTTAGGATGGTTTTGGAGTCGAAAATATGAGAGGAGGGCTTGGTATTTATAGGGAAAGTGAGGGGACAAAGCATTAATGGCCAAGGGACACTTCAAAAGTGGTTTTCTCAAAAGCATGGGCCCTCCCATGGTACTTCCCATAAAGTTAGGCCACATGGGGACCCCCACACAATAATTCATCCTCTTTAGTCTAACATCCTTTAAAATATCTCATGACATCATCATGACACAGTTATGATGTCATTAAACATACCGAAACCCTAAAACTGTATTTTTACTATTCACTGAAAATTCAACTTTCTCAGAAAAATCCCAAAATTTCACCTTAACCAAATATCATTGCTCTGATTTCAAAAATGAACTCCATTTTATAAAAATAATTTTCTAAATATTTTTAATTTAATTTTTAATTAAAAAACACTATTCACCCGAAAAAACTAATACTTGAATAATAATTTATGAAACCATTTTTTTTAACCATTTTATTGAATCACATTACTTAATCAAGGTGCAAAGATTATATTAGTACTTTCTTTAAGTGAGATTACTAATCCATTTGGTCACATTACTAATCCTAAGCATAAAATCACTATTCATAATTTACTATTCATCAAAAATTAAGTTGATCTTATTAGACTCTAAATTCCGTACTGAACATATTTGTAGAAGACCATTTTTTTAAAATCATTACACATTTTTATTTATTTAAGGTTTACATAAACATTTTTAAAATATCCTTTCTCTAAAATTCATCAAAAATATGCATACTATATTAATCCGGTCATTTGAAAATTCATAAACTTCATCATAAGAAGAAATCCAAATTTTTATTTAAAACAAAGGATGACACAAGGCAGTTATGGTCTCCTTACATAGCCCCTTATCACACCAGCATAGGACCTAAGTGTAAGGTGTGCTAAGGTTAGAGAATCTGAGAGAGGCTCAGCCAACATCGCACGAGTAGTAATTTCTATCAGTTTGAACTTCTCGCGAAGGAGATCCCGTTCTAGCTTCACACGATGAAGTTCAGCTTGGGTTTGGTCCAGAGCAAATCCCAGTGGTGCTACCTTCTTCCCAAGTTCTGTTAGATGGGCTTCGATCGGTCCAAGACTACTGGGTGAGGCCATCGAATCTTCTTTCTATATTAATTAACCAAGATTACTTGTATTTAGAGACAATAATCAAAACGTTTAGTTTCCAGCGGTCATATTGACCAATGGTCATATAACAATCAAAAACCAATGGTATCATTTTAATTATACTCATGTTATCAAAAGAAACATTTTTGTTGAGTATAAAAATAAAATAAAATAACACATAAAATTAGGAAACAAGATTTATTCAAAATTTCGGGTCATTACAATTTTGACGTCGATTTTTTGTAAAACTGACGCCGAAGGTCAATTTTGACTGGGTTTGGGTGTCGGTTTCTTCTATAACCAATGCTAAAACACAGTTTTTGACGTCGGTTTTAGATAATACCGACACTGAAACCCCAATTTTTTTTAAAAAAAAATTAGCGTCAGTTTTTAAAATAACTGACGCCGTAAATTAAAAAAAATTAGAGAAATTAGAAAATTACACTTATAAAAATATAAAAATCCTTGTAAAAAACACAATATATAGCAACAGTCAACCAGTATTTATCATTCAATAAAAACCTATAACTTACATATACCAAGAATAAATAAAAAAATGACATTGAAAGTTAGAAAAAAAACTAGAATACACGTACCAGAAATTTATGGAAGGATCATTGTTGGTTATTTTTGAAGAATTCATTTGATTACTGGTAGGTTCAAACACCTAATATATCAAAATAGTTAGTTTTTTGAACCCATATGTATTATTATGTATAAATATTAGAATATACATACCTCAAATCCTAATCAGACTTAAAAAATAGTTCGCAATAGTAAATTGAATATGGGTCATATCAGATTGGGAATAAGACTATGAATTATTGAATACCTACAATAATATTGAATGATATGAGATTAAAAAATAAAATAATATGGCAGAAAATATAAAAAAAATGAATACAACTAACCTTATGAAAATCAGTAGTTTCCCCAGTTGTGATTATCTCATATATGAATCGTAAAATATAATAACCACATTCAAAATTTACATTTTGAATATGACACTATAGTTATAAAACAGTAAACTAATAATAAATAAAATATATAACAATAAATTCAGAAAAAAATATAATATAAAAACTAATTACCAGTACTTCCACATATTTTATTTTCTTTGGTTTCTTTACTGACATGTATTCCTTGTTAAATTGTTTCCATGAACTGAATTTTCATATATATGAACTAATAATACATGTCTAAACAATTAAAATTAAACATAATGAGCTTATAAAAAAATTACTTGTTTAATAAGGTGGAAAATGGTTTATGAACTGTTCTTAATAAAGAGAAAAACTAATATAAGGTGCATTCACTTGGGAAAAATACACCTAACATCCAATGTCCCCTACAATACAAAAAGTTCACAATTAATGACATTATAATGATCATTAGTTAATAATTATGTTTATGTTCTTACTTATCAAGAAATGGAAAAAACTAGCATTTAATCTCTGTCTGTGATAATCTCTCAGATATATATTGAACTCAATCATCGTTCTTCACATGTATGACTTCCAAGGAAATGTACTCTGATCTATAAAACTATAAATGCATGTACTTTCATTTTGTAAAAGAATATTGTGCAGATACATAAATTAAAAATAAAATATAGTTAGTCAATTTAAAACCATATTTTATTAAATAAATAGAAATTCAAATGTCAATTTACTTACATGGAAAACAACTGCACCACACTCATCCTGAACTCTTCAAAATCAACTAAATGCATGATATCTTCTTTAATAATTCTCAATGGATAACTTCTTCCACATATATCAGGTGTCATCTGAAACTCATAGATATAATTCAAGGAAATAGAAACCTGAGATAATCTTTGTAACCTAGAAGAAATACTAGAAGGTTCTACAGCCAACTGTTCCCGAACATTTTGTTTCATTTGGGCAGTTTCTTTTGCTTTCAGATATTCCTATATAAGTTAAATTTCAGAAAACATTTTAAGTAATTTTGAATAATTTTTAACTAATATTTAAAAAAACTCATACCTAATATGAAATATAACGTAGAAGACCAGTTGTCCAAACTAAAAAAATGGTTCAGACATTATCCAACACTTATGATCTCTGTAGTATGAATTATTAGTAGAGCATTAGGATCTATAATATCAAGTAATGATACTCTAACCTAACCCATCAGCATAGGCTGATGATGTACCGAGTCCCCTAAAAAATTCACATGTCCTAACGCAACAATATGTATGTAAGGATATCTAGCAAACAACTCACAATATAAGGCTTGATCCAAGTGGGGAGGTGGAGGCTCAAAGTAAGCAGATGGGGTAGGGTAGTCTGGGTGACCAAGATGACAAGGAAGAAAAATGAAAAATGTATATTAGAGTTCATAATTTATAAAATAGAAAAATGGATGAAAATAAAATAATATACCTCAAAAGGTTGCACAGATGGGGTAGGGTAAGTAGATGGGGTAGGGTAGTCTGGGTGACTAAGATGAGAAGGAAGAAAAATGAAAAAGTTATATTAGTATTTATAATTTATAAAATAGAAAAATTGATGAAAATAAAATAATATACCTCGAAAGGCTGTGCATACGGGGCAGGGAAAGCATATGGGGCAGGGTAGTCCGGGTGTGTAGGCTGAAAAATGAAAAAGTTATATTAGTGTTTATAATTTATAAAATAGAAAAATTGCTAACATATAAATAATATACCTGGGAAGGATGCACAGATGGGGTAGGGTAAGAAGATGGGTCAAGGTAGTCCAGGTGAGCAAACTGGGAAGGCTGAAAAATGAAAAAGTTATATTAGTGATTATAATTTATAAAATAAAAAAATGATGACAAATAAATAATATACCTGAGAATTCTGTGTAGACTGTGACTATCTTGCCAAGTGTTCTGACAAATCCTTCTGTACTACTGCTTGAATTTGATCACCCATAGATTGTTTCATATCTTTCGTCTCTTCTTTTAAGGATTCTATCTATGGGTCTTTTGATTGCTTAATCTTACCAAAAATCTTATGAATACTAACACTCATATGATATCCTCTAACATGGCCGGGGTATTCTTCCTTTCCCAAAGAATTGGATAGGATGTCCATCCTACCCTCTAGGATAAAAGAGCCATGTGTCTCTTTCTCCTGAAGTTCATCCTGAAATGAAAAAAAGAAAGTTATATCAGTTTTTATAATTTATAAAATAGAAAAATTGTTAATAAATAAATAATATTTACTTACAATTCTATCAGCTACTTTTCTTAGTATCCTCTGTAAGATATTGTTCATTTTTACTTCTTCTTTCTCAATTCCATTTCTCATGGTGACTGGGAGGAGATGGAGGACCAAACTGGACCTCTTCTGAACAACTGCTTGATCAAGCTCTTAATGCTTCAAATTTTTATTCAATCATTTTCTGCTCCAAATATGAATAACCTCTATGTGATGAAGTATGAGGGTATACATTTTTCAACTAGATCTCCTGATGAGATCTCCTAGAGTACTGTTATATAAAAATAAACTACAAAGTAATAAGAATGATATATCATAAATTTTCAAATATAAAATAATTATCATACCTGGAATTTTTCTTCCTGACAACTGTCAAAAAATCACTTCCATGTATCTTCATATATAAACAGATACTTAAGGCATGGGCTTTCAAACCTTCTATTTACAAAAACAAAAAAAAAATCAGTTTTGTTTTAAAATCTCTCCATCGAACTGCCGCTAAAGAGAGATGTATTTTCTTAATTTCTTTGGTTTTCTTAAAATTAAATTTAATCTGTATTTGAAAAAATTAAATACGTCATTTAAAATATATAATATTCAAAAAATGAGATAAAATAAATCAATTAAGATATTTTACCATCACGGCCTCCCAAATTTGTTGTTTTGCCATCCTATCCACTGACTTCCAATAAGGATATAAAATATTGATCCTACAACGGCTCTACATCGCTATTTAACTGAAAAACTGAACTACAGATGGGCCAACTGCATTATTATCATCATCAAAATGGATGTGTACTCTGTCATCATCACGAGCAAGTAATATTTTTGGTAAATGTGTAATTCCACATTTACTAACTTGAGAACTTGATTTTTAGTAGTAATAGGAGAAGTCACCTCTGTTGATGATGCATCAGTAGTCCTGTGAAATTTTTTTGTATATTAACATTTTTATTTAATTAAATAAGTATATTACTGAATATATAATAATATGTCAAAATAGATATACCCCGGTAACTTCTCCTCTCTATCTGTATCTGAAATTTCTATTAGAAAGTGTAATGAAATTTTTTGTACCTACATATCATTAGAAAACTGAAAAATTAGAAACAAGAAAGAAAACAATAAGTAAAAAAAGAGACATGAATTTGTAATTTTCAAAAAAGGAAACAAAATATAAATATTTACCAAAAAAATAGGAGACTAATTTATTGTTTTCCCACATGCCTTCATCATGCACTATGTTTGTCTTATACTCATTGTAATCATCTGAAAATTGCGTAATAGATGATTAAGGATCATGTAAATCACTAACATCATCAGCATCATCCTCATCACCAAAATGGTATCTTTTTCATTGCAAAACAATTGACCACTAATCATTCGACGGATCAATGACATAAAATACTTTTTTTTCATGTGCCACCATGATAAATGGTTCCTCGTTGTAATTAAATCTTTTCAAATCAACCATTTTAAACCCATATTCATCATGTTTCACATCACAATTACTATCAACCCAATTACACTTAAAAATAGTGACTCGAAATTTAATATAAACAATTTCTCATATGTCTTCAATAACTCCAAAATATGACGTTGATGCAGAAATTGGGTTTTTATCTTTGGCACTTGAAAAATGCACTGCTTTAGCGAAAACCATCACACCACTATTCTGAATGGTTCTCTTTTCATCTAGGTTTTTTGTATAAAATGTGTAGCCATTGATATCAAAACCAGACCATGTGATCACATTAATAGATGGTCCCCCTGCTAACCACTTCAATGTTTCTGATGGAGATATATCTAGGGTTAATTTCTCTTTAAACCATTAAATAAATGTATTCTTATTCTCAATCATCAACCATTTTTCATTTCTTTTCTAATATCGTAACTTTAATTCAGTAATATGTGAGGATATATATGATTGAACCTTATATGTGTTGTTTAAAATGTATAAATATTCCTGTATCACTTCATCACGTGGAATGAACTTTAAATTTAAGCCTCGAAGCCATCTACCTTCACTATCAATTGTCATATGTCGAGATACAAGGAGACCAATATGCTCCACCTCATACAAATAATCAGTACAGAACTCAATCACCTCTTCTAATACATATTTTTGAACAATAGAGGCCTATGTTCAATAAGTATTTTTAACATATTCTTCCAAAATTTTCATATATCTTTCAAAAGGATGCATCCATATTAAATAAATAGGCCCACATATTCTTATCTCACGCACTAAATAAATCAGCAGATAAACTATTATATCAAAAAAAAGTGGGTGGGAAATACATTTCTAGTTGACAAAGAATAAGAGTTGCTTCATTCTCCAACACATATAACAAATTTGGATCAATGAATTTGCTAGAAATGGCTTTGAAGAAATTACATAACCTGATGATAGTCTTTCTAACGATTGTCGACAATATACCACGCACTGCAACAGGTTGAAGTTGTTGCATCAACACATGACAATCATGAGATTCCATACCTATTAATTTACAATCCTTCAATGACACCAAGTTATTCACATTTGAAGAAAAATCACTGGTTACTTTAATACCATGAAGACACTAACAAAAATTCATCTTTTAAATCTTGCTTAATGTGTGACAAGTCGGAGGTAAATATGTTTTTTTTCCTTTCATAGTGGGAGCTAACTCCAAACGTATTCTCATTAATAAAAAGTCCAATATAGCATGAAATTTATCTTTTGTATTTCCTTTTATGTCTAAAAAGTTCCAATCAAATTGTCACATATGTGTTTCTCAACATGTATAACATCAACGTTATGTTTTATCTCTAAAAATATCCAATAAGTTAGTTCGAAAAAAATAGAATTCTTCTAGATATTTATTTGAAAACCAGAACTTCTTCTCTTTCCAAATGTCAAATAAATATATGTCACCCTGTCATAATATTATTCAACTGACAATAGTCGAGGGGGGAGGTTGTATTCTTCTAAACCATTAAATTAGTTTTTCAATCTATGATAAGGATGATCAATTCACAAAAATCTTTGATGTCCCATGTACATTGTCTTTCTTCAATTCTACAATTGATAATATTAAGTTTATTCTTCACAAATTGGACATGCTTTATTTACCTTAACACTATATCCAGATAAGTTTCCATATGAAGGAAAGTCATTTATAGTGAACATTATCATATCACGCAAAATAAAATATTCTTTCTTGTATGCATAGAAAACTTTAACACCTTCCTCCCATAGCAGTTTTAAATCACCAATCAATAGTGAAAGATACACATCAATATCATTTCCCAATTGTTTTGGTCTAGAAATCATCAAGATCATCATAAAATATTTTTTCTTCATACATAGATGTGGAGAAAAGTTTTGAACTACCAGCAAAACAGGCCATGAAAAATGTTTTATATTGAGGCTCCAATATGGATTCATTCCATCAATACACAATCCCATTATGAGATTTCTAAATTCACTTCCAAAATCATTAATTTTTTTATCAAAACTCTTCCACTGTGGTGAATCGGCAGGGTGACATAAGTGACCATCAGAGATGCGCTCATCTGAATTCCATATTACACTTTTTGCATCAATTGAATTTGAAAATAAACACTTCACACGAATAATTATTGGAAGGTTCCAAATTGCTTTAGCAATATTTTTGATTATGGTACCTAAAAATGAATCAGAATTGAATTATCATAATTGTATGAAAAAAAATATTGGATGATATCATTGGAAAGTACAAAATAGATTTTTCATGATGTTAGATGACATCGCCTGAGAATGAATCTGAGTTGACTTTCCCATCTATCTTATAGCGTGATGTCCACATGTAGGACAACTTGATAAATATTCATTTTCTTTCCTATATAGTACAGAATCATTGGGGCAAGCATGTATCTTTTTATACCCCAATACCATTGGGAATAATATTTTCTTCACCTCATAATTGGAATCTGGAAGCTTGTTGCCTTCTGTAAGTAGCTCTTTTAAAAGCTCAAGTAAGATGGAGAAACATTTTTCACTCCATCCATTTTTTTCTTATAAGTTAACTAATATCAAAACTACTGATAACACTATATATTTATTACAACATGGGAATAATGGTTTCTCAGAATCTCCATACAATCATTCAACAGTTGGTGATTTTTCAATGGTTTCAACACATAAATCATGAATTAATTCTTCAATATGATCCTCTTCCTCATTATGAATATTGTCATCAACATTGGATGTTGAATTTTCAGTTCTTTCACCATGCTAGATCCAACGTGTATAATTAAGGCTAAAACCCTAACAAATGAGATGATCCTTGATTTCTATGGATTTTAACTTTATCATATTTACACACTTCCCACATAGACAGAAAATCAAATCAATGTTTTAAATATGGAGTTTGGTAAATTCCAAAAAATCTTCAACTCCTTTTTCATATTCACTAGTGGTTCTTCGTAAATAAATCCAATTACGATCCATTAAATACCTAATATCACAATATAATTGGTGAATATATTAAAAAATATAAAAATTTAAATATATATTAGATAAATTTAAAACAAAAACGCATTTAATAAAAACTATTGATAATCAGATAGAAAACATCATATATGAAACACATTTATGATCCACTGACTGTGTCATTTCAGATACTAACATGCTTGCGGTTTTCTTAGACTTTAGAGGCACATATATTTAGGATTTTAAAATTATTTGGGGGTGGATACCAGTGTTTGATTACAATTATCACATGTGTTAGGTGTGTTAAGTTGGAGTCAATATAAAAAGATGCAATTTTTTGATAGGATATTTAATAATGTTTGTTGACGGAATATTAAACCATGTCCCAACACATTTAAAATAAAATATAAACTAATAATTCAAGAAAATCAATAACAAAATTAAATGATAAATAATTTATCTAAAAAATTAAAAAAAAACTTACAAAATTTGAAGTTTAACCCGAATAGAGATCCTCAATCCAAACTTTGTCCACATATTGACTTGGAAAAACAAACACTGCAAAATTTATACCAACATTGATGATACAAACGAAAAATAATGATAAACAACAACTAAAATCAAAAACACAATTAAAAATCATGCAAAATAGGGTTACGGAAGAAGAAATAAACTATGGAAGATAAATCAAAGGAGGATAATGAATAACGCAAACCGAAAAATGTGAAAATGGAAGAAAAACATTAACAATGGCCATCGAGGATCACAAATATGTCTTCAAAGTCATCGTGAGTTGAGAGCACCATCGTGGGTTTCAATTTCAAATATCCAAGAAAATAAGGGTTTCATGATCCCAATATTTTTTAAAATACTTTAGGTGTCAGTTTTTACAAAAAACAACACCAAAAGTCTTCGGTTTTTTTGATTTCGGTGTCGGTTTTGGGGAAGACCGACGCCTAAAATTAATCATATGGCGTCAGTTTTCTCTAAAACGGACACCAAAAGATTTTTTTTATTTTATTTTTTGTGTCATATTTCTCTAAGACTGACACCAAAACATTTTATTATTATTTTTCGCATCGGTTTTAACAAAAATTGACGCAAAAAATCATAAATAAATGGGTTTTGGCGTTGGTTTTACTAAAAACTGACGCCAATAAGTTCCCACACATACTATTGGCATCGGTTTATAAAAAACCAATGTTATTATATTGACTTTAAATCTCATATTTCCACCTGTTCTTATCACTTCCCAACCTATGTCTTATAGGCCTTGTGTTAATCAAAAATCCACTCTATGATGGCTTTTGGAATAATCCTATAGAGGTGGTCTGAGAAAGAGGTATTGTTCCTAACCGAGAATTTTTATTTTTTTTCTTATTCCACCTCCTTAAAATATTATTAAAACATACAAATTTAATAACAGAACTATATCCCATATGATGTGACTTTATTTTGTTAATTAAATAACCTACATCTATCTCATCTTCCATAAAATGGGAAAGTAATGCATCATTCATGTGTACAATAGATTACTACCTCGTAAACCGGTGTAATTCATTTCCTATCATCACATATCAAATTAGTTTACAATGATAGATTTAATGTACATATATGATATTTTTGACATATAATAATTATATAAAATAAATATATTATACAATTTTTTTATCTTACCATCCATTGAAAAATGATAGCATCGTTCATGCGTAAGGTGGTTTACTACTTTGTAAAGCGATGTGATTCATTTTCCATCACTGCATCACCTAGATGGTATATAAAACTATATTTAAAGAAATATTATTATATATTTGATATAATTATAATTATGGAAATAAAAAATGATACTTACCTTCTTTACATTGTGATCTTTGAAAAATGGAAAGGTTACTCATGCGTACGTACAGCCTAGTGTCTCTATAATTGTAATGTGGTTCATTTTTCATAAACATATTTCATGGTTAGATTTAAAGGTGGAATTTAAGAATAAAAATGATAATTATTTCATGATTATTATGCTAGAGATGATTCAACAATGACCCCTTTGACCATTGTCAACACACCGATGTCATTTTTATATTTTGAATTGAGCATCCTCAAAACACCTGATGTGGACAAAACTGAATAAGTAATTAAATATGTAATTAAAATAAATGAATTAAATTGTTTAATTATAATATATTAAACCTAGAAAAATTTATTAATAAAAAAATAATTTATATAAGTTTATAATATAGGAGATAAAGGATATACATGATAAGTCGATACTTGAGGTAAGAGTTTTCATCTCAAAACTTCCTTCTTTGAGAAACATATTAATATATGCATATAATTTATTTTAAAATATATATATACTTAAAATTGAATATTTAACTTTATGTAATATTATTATTAATTATATTTTAACTTAAACATCAATCTCTCTCTCTCTCTCTTTCAAGCATTTTTATCAAGATGTTCCTTAAACCATAAGGGACTGTCTCAATTTCCTTCCATTGAGGTATATTTTAATATTATACCCTGGTTTATTTTATATGGTGTATATACTACCAATTTTAAAAGTAATATCTTGAATCCATCATAATTCATGGTATTTTATGTTTCAATCTGAATTATTTCATCAAAGAGTATTTAAATTGAAAGTTTCCAAGTGGTAAGGAATTTTATAACTCAATTTCTTTTCATTAGGTTACATTACTTCTTCATTATCTTTAATATTATATGATTATGTGTGTAATGTATTTTGATTATTTTATAATTTATTTCCACTTGTTTTATTCATATTTACATTTGATACACGTGATCAATTTGTTGATTAATTCCCACTTCAATGGTTTGATCTTTGTAAGAGATTTCATCTCAATTTCCACTCTATTGAGAAATATTTGGTATTATGCACCTATTTATTTTTATTAGGTGTATATACTACCCATTTGAAATTTTATATCATGAATCAATTTACATTCCTTTTATTTAATGTTTCAATGGAAGTTATTTCTTTTATAGGGTTTATGATTCAAAAGTTACTAAAGTGGTAAGGGTTTATGCTTCAATCACATTTTAATGAGGATTGTATATGCTTGAATTTCCATTGAAGTAAATTATTTGATCATTATATAAAAAACCCATTATTTTTCTTTTACTCTAGTTAGTCATGAATTTTTCAAGTAATAGTTCCATTTTCTTCTCTTAGGTTCTTAAAATGATTGATAAATATTTTTTAATAAAAGATGACTTTTTTTCTATTTTTGATTGAAAATTAATTTTCTTCTAAATCCATATTTTCCCAAAAATGATTTAAATAATATTTTTTAATATTCTCCAATTATTCATAAAATAAATTTTTACCCATGATTGAATTTTTATAAAATGTTTCAAAATGAATCCTTCTATCATTTTCCGAATAAGGTGCTTATTCACCTTTTATAAAAGTGTGAAATGAATATTTTCTTTAAACTTATATGGCATAAACAGAATTCCACATTATCATGAGAACTGAATACTTTGAAGATTCCCATACAATTTTCTATGTTTCTTTTCAAATAAAATTTGTCTTTAATATTTTGGAAATTTTTAGATTTTAAGGAGGTAATTTAAAAAGGAAAAGGGTGTTTTCTTCAATACATATTCCATGTGATCTTTTAAAGACATTTTCATTGATGAAAAAAACGATTGATGTCATTTATTAATTAAAAATTATATACATATATATATATATCTTACATATATACATATCTCATTCTCCCTTCCTTTTATGGGGTAATACATGATTTAAGTTCAGTTATTAAATGTTTTCTTTATGAAATCTATTTTAATTATCGTATGTGAAAATATTATACAACTCATTTTTATTCCATGGGTAATTATTATGTTCCTATATTATGATTTATTTCCACTTTTTGGCACACATACTTAGGAACATGTTATGGTATGTGTGACGAGATAGTGCTCGAATGCATTGGGTAAAGCTATAGTCTCATGAGGTGTCATGTATGGATTAGGAATTAAACCTAATCCACTATGAGACTCTTTCTACCGTTTGATTTTTTCTTGGTATTTAGCCATAACATATGCTTATGTCATGTTTTTTTTTACGTCTACAGTTCCTATATTTGAAGTTCTTAAGGATCATTGAATCATTGGGAAGGGGAGTTGAATTAGTGATTTCCTTTTTAAAAATTTCAACTTTAAGAAACTAAACACCTATAAATTGTTAGAGCTTCATCCACATACAACTTTATAAAACTAAAATTCATGAAAATATAGAAAAGTAAATAAGAACTACCGCAAAATAGGCCTTTAACAGTGCTAAAAATGGTCTTTAACAGCTCTAGAAAAGTATTGAATACTGAAGCAAGATTTAAATCCCAAGTCATTTATCAGTGCATTTTTAGTGCTGATAAAGAGTCATACTATAGTATGTTGTAAGGGAAAACTGTAGCACCGGTGCAGTGTGCTATAACAACACACTAAAACACCAAAAACACCAAAAAATACATACTATACTAACCTGTAGGAATCAAACACACCTCAATTATATAAATAATTTTTAAAAAAATATTATATATTTATTTATAATTTTAATTATATAAATACTTTTTTAAAAAATATTATTTCTTTACATATAATTATAATTGTATAAAAATAGTAAATATACATTTACAAATATATTTTTTTATAAATATTTTTTAAAAATGTAATTTTAACATTATTAATGAATATTTAATCTTAAGTTTATGCATGTTAAAAATGTGTAAAATTGATTAATTAAAAATGAGTATATTATTGAAAATTTGGATAACTATGATTAATATAAATCATTAAAAAAATGGATATATATTTAATAAAGATGAATACATATTGAAAATATTAAAACATAATAAATAAATATATATAAAATAAATAATAGAAATTGATTAAATTCCTAGAAAAATATTCGTGTGTGTGTTGTATATAAAAATGCATTATAATTATGTATATATATGTGTGAAATAAATATAACTCACATTTGATCTATGTTAAATTGAAAAATTAAATGATATTCAATTATGTATATTACTCGATGCAATTAGTTAGTATTTTTAATTCATACTAATTTTTAATTATAACCCATTATTCACTAAATATATTACTATTTAATGTAAATTATAAATATTTTGTATTAAATAAATCATATTTATATAAATTCATATATATCTATATATTTAATATATACTATTTATTAACATTATTAATAATTATTCAATTAATAAAATGTTTTATATTTTTCTCAATTTACTTATTTATAGTTTTTATTTGTTTAATTTTGATTTTAAATATATATATTTATTTATTTATTTAATATATACTATTAATTAGTACTTATAATTTATATATAGTATAGTCAATTTATTTATTTTTATCAATAATTATTTAATTAATAAAAAATATAATATTTTTTATAAAATCATTTTTATTTTTTATTTATTTCATTATTTCATTTTATCTTGAATTTTATTAGTGCTCAAAAAAATGCACTGATAAAGGGTGCCTTTTATCAATGCTCGAAAAAAGTGCGGAAAAAAGGTACTCATTATCATCACTTGTTTTAGCACTAATAAATGGAACCTTTATTAGTGCTTATTTCCAGCATTGTTTAAATCATGTTTTGTAGTAGTGATGGAAAACAAGATTTACAAGGTTCAGCCTTAGTGTGAGAACTACATCCTTACCATAGCCACTCCAATGGGGCTATGGAAATTAACTATTATGAAGAAGTGAATACATATTTCATTTCATATCTTATTGGAAACCTTCTATCTTCTTATTGGAATGATTATAATTACTCATGTTAGTTTAAAAAAATTTCTAAAAAAAATTGAGCCACAACCAAAAAGGTAACTTTGATCAAACTACTACAAAGGGTTCTAATCGAAATTTCTATCTAATCTTACCTCTATTTGATCTTCTCGGTCTATAGATCCTCCATCCAATAATATATGTGTGTTTCAAATTTTCTCAAAATACACCAAAAACAACTTTCTATTGTATCTAATTAGAAAAATCATTACCTTACAAAAACTTTTTCACGTAACTCTCTTTGATATTCACTATGTGTTTCTCCTCTATCTGGTATTTTGAACATTGCTCTATCTGATCTTCTAACCAAAGACTATGTCCAAAATTTTCCTCTGGCCAAAAAAATTATCTTTTTATATTTTTTTCTCTCTAAATGGTGATCATGTATGATATACTATCCACCTCTATTTATTGGTTCTCCCAAGAATAACAAAGGTAGAAAAACTAAAAAGTTTTCTCACTTACCCAAATTCACAGATCTGAATTTATCGGGTATTTAAACTTAATTTGAGAAAATCTAAAATATTATAAAATATTTTAGAGTCTTTTTTCATATTCTTGAATTCTCTAAAACTTTACTCAAATTATAACTTTACCAAGTTCTACCAAAATTTCTATCCCAAAATTTATTGTTCGGAACTTATCTGTCAGAAATTCTCTTTATATTTCTGGTTCTCTTGAACCATTGAAATAAACAAAATTGATTTAATATAGTATTTTTTTTATTAGTTAAAATTTAATAACTTCAAAGTAATTTTAAATTTATATATCCTATTACAAAACTATGATCTTCAAACTTCATACAATTTTTCTGTCAGGAAACTCATCTCCTGCCTCTCCCCATTCCTCCAAACAAATTGAATATAGTTAAATATATTTATTCAACCTCTAAAGACTTTAGTTTCCTATACCATATCTTTCTAGAATAAACTTCAATACATCTTAATTTTTCTATATCCAGAGACTCTGTCTACTCAACTACAATTGGTCACTTGGTAAAACTGCATATGATCTTGTTTGTCTAGAGAACGGTGTATGATAACAAACTTGATCTCCCACTTTGTCTTTTCTTAGATAGTCAAATCTTATTTCTTGAGTTAATTTTCACTTCTTTAAAAAATTTAAAAATTGTAAAAATGTAGAAACAAAAAATTTATAGATTCTTACAAATTCTCTTTCAAATGAATTGTGTCAGGTGCTTCTTCTTTGTTCCATATGATAGACATCATCTAGTCTAGTTAGTCCACTACATTAGTCTGATCATTTCTATCTAATAAGAAATATTTCAACATAAGAGCTTATTATAATAACCTCTACCATATCGTCCAGACTTAAAACCATCCTCTTCATATTCTCATGTTTTTTAAAAACTCATTGATTTTTAAAAACTAGGACTTTCTAACAAAAACATCATCTGAAACTTCTTTCCAGAAAGTATTTCAGGTTGGTAGAAAAGTTTTACTTCATTGAAATTCAAAAACTTCAAACTCCTTGTTCTCTTTTTATTTATCTATCCACAGAAATGTGTCCAGAATTCTGAGTTTGAAAACTTCAACATTGTACATAACATCTTCCATTACAGCTCTATTTGGTAACTATTTCTGAAATATTTATCTCCTAAAAACTTCAACATCCCTTTCTTCAAAAAGATTATCTTGTGAAATGAATTCTTTATGTTTAGTAACATTGAAGAATAGTTCCACCATCATCTATTTTTTTATGTAGAAAGTTCTAAAAATTTCCAACTTTCCTAACTTCAAGACTTTACAACTTTCTTCTTTTCTATCAACTCTACGACAAATTCATTTAATAAATTTATCCTATTTTAACAAACAAAATTTAACCAAAATTTAGTTTTCAAAAAAAATTAAAAAAATCAAAACAAAATATCACAAAGGATCTTCAATCTCCCCCTTTAGATTTTTTGAAACTCTCATTTATAACTTTTTCTACTCATTATTTTTTCAATACTCAGGATTTTTCATAACTCATTTTTATAACAACATTAAAATATTAAATTTTATCAAAACAAAACCATTTTCAAAATAGAGTCTCCTAAAACCACACTAGTTGATAAAATAATGTTCTTGAAGGAATTAAATCCCTCAGTGATGGGAAAATTTGTGTCCGTGTTAAGATAAACTCTCCCTCAATTTTATTTTTCTCTCAATTTTATTTCTCTCCACCATTTTATGATAATCATAGTTTCATATTCATTTAAGTAAGAAATGTAATACTCTCCCCATATAAGGAAAAAAGTTATACATATTCTACCCCTTTTTCAACATAATCCAAATCATGGTGGGGTTCTCTTTAAGAAATTTAAGAATTCATTGTTTGACGAAGTGAAACTTAATATCAATGTGCTTTGTTTTTGAGCATTGGACAGAATTTTTAGAAAGATCAATTTTTATCTAATTATCACAGATTATCTTCAATGGTGTAGAAAATTCTACTTTTATACCTTCCAACTAAACTTTCATCCATAAAATTTGAGTACAAACCTACCTAGCTAAAACATATTCTGATTCTATTATTCCCAAAGTTACTAAACTTTGTTTCTTACTATTTCAACTTATAACGTCCCATATCCGGATGCCACTCAACTGGTGCCCCATACCTAATAGGCCACATGGCCTCAAGCTCATTTCCCTAAACACTAGAGGCTTCTGACTATAAATGGGGACCTAGGACTGATTTTTGGGAAACTATTCCCTCATTGTCAGATTGTAACATAGCAGAAAAATAATATACAATAGAAGAAGTAGTAAATACCAACGGATGACATAAAAAGTAGAGGACTAGTAATAGAGATAACAAAAATTCATAACATACAATAGATGATGCTTCATGTCAAATGTTCTAGGAAATAATCCAAAATAGGATACACTGAAATCAATTACAAGATACAATACCAAGGTATAGAAATACAAAATAAAACTCAGAAGCATCACAAGCCTCATCTTGGTCCCATGCTCTCTTACTCCTAAATAGCCTTTCAAGTACCTGTAGAAGGGCGCTTGTCCTTATCGAAACCTGCAATAATATAATCTATTTGGTCCCAAAAACATGACCCAAATAGGGTGTGAGACTAAATCTCAGTAGGTATCCACCCAAGATTTGTGCCATTCTATCGGTGAAAATAAATAACAGGCATTGTACAATAATGAAAGAAGTAAGCTAAGAAGTACTCAAAATTAAACATTCCTACAAGCACTGGTATTCATTTATATTCATTTAAAGTTTATTAATTGATTTAATTACATTGAATTATATAATTCTTGGTATCTGTCCTAATCCTGTAAACCCCCATGTAAAATAAAACAAAAAATATGCCTTAGAAGGCTATCTAAACAAGTAATTGAAGACCGAATCCAAGCTTGTGCTTTATCTTGGAAGACATGTCATAATTCATTTCATTTAAATATTAAATTTATAACTGAGTCTGGAATTGACATCCAAAAGTGTAATTCAAGTATCACTCATGGTTTATTTAACCAAAATCATATAACCATGGTATAACATAACACCAAACTATATCAAAACTGATTATATAATCATTTCAGCAGTCAATCAGGGTCGAAATATGATATATAAGCATTTCAGAATGTGTTGGGGTCAAAACCTAGTATATAATAATTTCAGCATGTGTTAGGGTCAAAACCTGGTATATAAGCATTTCATCATGTGTCAGGGTTAAAACCTGGTACATAAGCATTTCATCATAAAAACAACACATGTAACTTATATTATTACAAGTTTAACAAAATAATAACTCACATGGGCATCAAACATGTCACAAACCATTCATGTAATCTAACCATTACTATTCATAACAATTATAAACTCACTTGGTCAACTCAAATAATAAGCCTAAAATGTGAATTAACTTTCACAAGAAATAACCATTTATTATCTCACATGGTAAAGTCATTCAATTAACCAATTCCATTTTAAACAACCCATAAAAGGGCATCAAAGGCATGCCCATAGGAATCCTAGGCCAAACGGCTAAACGTTGGTCATCTAAGGGAAAACGCACCCATGGGGTGGCCCTCAATCAAGGATAACAATATCAAACATTCCTTATAATCATTTAATCAGTTACCTAATCAATATTAGGTAACAACATAGGTAAATATTCAATTAAGGCGACACCCAAAAATGGGTTTGTGGTACTCTGGCACATATAATCAACTTTATAATTAGCGAAAGGCACGAGACCACCTACCTCATAGTTGTACAACTCTCCTCATCCAGTTTTGGCCTCTAATTCAAGCTAGAGTGGGGTAGATATACAAAAAGAGAATAAATTCTCAACCTTCAATAACTCACTTGAGGGAAGAAATCACGAAGAACGACTCAAGAGGAATCTAGATATTACCGATTAGGTTCCAACGCATCTGACGGTGATCGAATCATAGTTTGGATAAAGATTTGGGAGGAGAAATTAGGTCTGGCACTACTAGTTTGTCAGACAGGTGAGCCATTCTATCCAAAATAAAAAATACAATGCTACTTCCTAATTTAATGAATAAAAATAAAAGTATATGGTGTGTACTAGAAACAACATTTCGGGTCTGTACTGATCCTGGCTAGACCATGACATGTCATGTAATGGGAAGTACATGGAATTTTTTTGAAAATAAATGGCATGTAAAACCCAGTTATTTCATGTAACAGGCCTAAATTCACCCCTTGACATCTTTTCCTCCTTTATCATAAGTATAATCCTGAAAAAGAAGATCCGGACCTTAAAGGAAGAACTGGGTACTTACAAACTTCCACCCTTAAAGCAATTCTTCCCTAAATTTCCCTTCCAAGGGTGGTGAAGGAAAAACTAAGAAAAACTCTGGCCACTGTGATTATACATCAGCCTCCCTCTCCAAGGTCTCGTCCTACACTTGGTCATGTTTCCATATCACCCGTACTAAAGGAGCATACCAACCACAGAGAACCTTTGTGCTACAATCCAAAATTCATATAGGATACTCCTCAAATTATGAATCCACATGAAACTCAACTTCCTTAGGCTGAAAAATGTGAGACAGTTTTGAAAAGTAATGTTGCAAATGAGAATGTGGAAGATTTCATTCATATCCCGGTACCTATGAGGTAACTACAACTGATAGGCAATCGGAACAACCCTTTCCAAAATCTAAAAAGGACCGACGTATCTTGGTGAAAACTTACCATATCTCCTGATCCTCTTGTGTCCCAACCTCATGGAAACACGTAGGAAAACTTGATCCCCAACCTCAAACTCCAGAGGTCATCTATGGTGATCAATAAAATATTTATAATGAGACTGTGTAGTAGTCATATGCTTCCAAATCACTTGAACCTGTATAGTGGTCTTCTAGAAAATACGAGGTCCAAGCATAGCTGCCTCTCCTACCTCCATCCAACACAGGGGTAATCGGCATGGCCAACCATATAAAGCCTCATATTGCGTCATCTAATAAGTATATTAAAATCTATTTTCATAGTTCAACTCAACCAGGGATATGTGTTTCTCCAAAGAACCCCCGAAATCCAAGATGAAAGCCTAAAGCATGTCCTCCAGCACCTGAGTCATGCGCTCTAATTGGTTATCTATCTAGGGGTGGTGAGTTGTGCTCAAAGAACCTATATACCTAGAACCCTCTGTAGCCCTTACTAGAAACGAGAACTAAAACAGGAATACATATCTAAAAGGATAGAATGTGGGACCTCGTGAAAGTGTATGATCACACATATGTACAACCTCCTAGGTCATCAACTCTAAAAGTTTCCTTGATCGGTAAGAAAATTTCAACCTTTGTGATCTTATCAAGAACAACTCAGATGAAATCATTACCACAACACCTCCTTTTTTTAAAAACCCACAAGCACACCCCTGAGCATTCCAGTGACACTACCAGTGTGTTTTCCTTTAACTGGGGAACCCGAACACAATTGAGGTCTTGTCAGCAACCTCATAGCAAGGAACAGTCAAACCCCGATTGATGCCACCAAAACTAATCACATAAACTTTCTTTGAAAGACATTGAAGACCTTCATATCACAATCACCTTAAATTGGTGGAGTGATCAAACTGGATCACTATAACTATACATAAGAAACAAGAAGAATAATAATTCAAACCATCATTAGATAACTTATCTCGGAAACACCCATCTTAGGAGGTCAGTGTATTTTAACAGAAACACAACACCTTCTATCAAGGAACCACACATCCACAACAAACCTATTCACCGAATCCCATACCAGTCTCTCAGTGATGCTCCTCTTTCAAGCCATCCCCTGATCATTTTATAATATCATGACATAGCACGAGAAAAAGTGTAATCTAGATCCATAACACTGGTATCATTACCCCTTTTTAAAGAATCACATCCATGCCTAACTATAAGTCTAATATAACCTCAGATTCGTCAACCCAGAGTCCATGGGACTCACCAAGGTGTTTCATACTCCACATTAAAAGTGAGACTTTAGTCTAAAGTCAAAAGTCCACATATGGACATTGACTAAACCCAGAGCGGCATCTGCCTCGCAGTCATGTCAAAGAAAGCGGTAGGCATCTAGAGTCCATTCAAGGAATTCCTACATGGGAAACTAGGTATCACTTAGGATTAATTGAGACTCATTTAAAACCATGCATCTAGTTCACAACAACGAAAAAGATTTCAAACTACCCTAACTAATTTCAATTATAGGGCGACATATAATCGACGCTCTCTTAGTGCATCCAAGACAATGTCAAGATAGGTGAAATGATAATATCTTAAGAAATTTCACACTAAGAGGATTTCAAGGATCAAAAGAAAAGGATAGTCAAACCACTACTGGTCAACCTTCTAAAAGAAATTCAGTTTCACTTACCGATGCATCGTCATTTAACCAACAATAATACCCTTTATCCCAAGGAATTTTGTGATAGCTCATGCTTAACCACCGAGGTCCATTTATGATCATCAGTGCCTCGTAAGGACTACACAAACAGCCAAAACGCAACAACATCATGTTGGAAATCTAACATCGACATGAAACAAAACTTTCAAGCATCAAAGGCATTTAAGTAGAATTGACCATTTTTGAATAGTCCTTTATTATGATCCTTCTATCTGGAAGAAACATTTACATAGAATATATGTGACACTACCTGCCTAGGAGTTTCCTAAATTTCAATAAGAAGGATCAGCCATTCTCAAATGTGTTATTTTAGAACCATATTAAATTCACAAGTGTCATTCCATGAACCATGTCACCACGTCGCTTCACTTGGCATGAAATCTGAAATTAAACTAACTAGCATGTCAAAACAACCATGTCCCAGAAAGTCCTCTTGAGTAGTGGGAAGAACTTGGTTCCATAATGCTCAGGTTACTCTACTCCATAGATGACTTGAGAACACACACAACAGTTCAACGTTCAATGATTGAGCCAACTCAACGGATCATTTTAACATTTAACACTCGATGAGTACCATGTATGTCAACATATACCACCCTATGTTTACAAGATAAAATGATACATTCTAGTTACTATTGATAGGTTATCCACCCTATACACCCTAGTAATATATGGGTCATGTAGGAACTATCTCAAAAGGACATCACCTACATAACCATTTACATGGATGACAATGTACCAAGTCACCCATCATTTAAGAAAGAGAGGTTAGCACGACCACCTAAGTACCTCACCATGCCCGAGGCATGTCTAACCTACTGAATCGAGAATTACTCAATGATAATTCACACATTAAGGGTCATGATACAACAATGATCATAGCTCAAAAGCCTAGATATCAAAACAGGATAGGCCAAAACCTTCCCCTAAACACTTACCCTTCTGCATGCCCCATGGGTCAGGTCTAGGTGTCAAACAATGAGGGATACTGCCAAAATTTTACTATGAAGGTTGGGTTTGGTGAAGTCAAACACTAAGAGGCATCTTACTTAGGATCCTCTAGGTAAACATGAGTGAAGGCATCCTACATGGTATCCTTAGCTAAAAAGGTAAGGGAGGATTCCTATATGGGATCGTCAAAAACAGTACATAGGAGAGGGGTCCAATAAGGGACTCCCTAGATCAGCATATAAGAGATGGTATCCCTCAGGGGAACCTTAAAAGCAACCGAGCTCATGGGATAATAGTCTAGAAGGGAATGTCTCAAATGGAAAACTTCCTCAAAATCATACGTCATGAGAGATTTCTCATAGCTCATCTCAGATCAAAGGTCTCAACTAGGTTGGTCCGGACACCCAACCAATCATCCACACCAAGTCTCACTCTTAGGTGACAACTATAAATAATAACTAGAGTAATAACTTATCCATTTAGATAAAATCCCCATAACACCCATTATGAGTCCTCAGAATGATCCACAAGTTTCAGCATCACGATCTACCTAGAAAACTACTCCTAAAGGACTACTCTCAAGTCCAAAACTGACAAAGGGGGATAAAATAGGAAAATACCCTCAAAGGGTACCAAAAGAGGAATACACAGTGTGTACACACCATACACAGTGTGTTCCCTTAGGCTCTCACATAGGTGTGTACCTCCACCGGCTTGGTCATGTAAACACCACAGGTACACAATGTGCAAGTTGGATACATAGAATGTGCACAAGTATCCCCACCTAAACATGTATGTTTACATGGCCAGAGCCATATGGGGTATGCCTATGTAAAACTACACGGTGTGTACCAAAAGTACACAGCCATGTACTCTTCCAAGACCATTATTTCGTGTTATTTATCACACGGTCGGACACACGGTCATCTACCACACAGCATGTACTTATATTACATGGTGTGTACATAAAAAATTTTCTTCCCGAATAGAAGAACACATGGAGTGTGTTCACAGCATCACACGCCATGTTATCTGGATTTTTGGGTAGTAAACCCCTGAAACCTCCCTGAAACCCCTATTTTTGAAACTTAAACTAAAGGTATGCCAAATTTTGATCCATGGGGTCCCATAAACCCCATGAATCAAATCTTGGAATCCACATATAGCACATTATAACATAATTCAATACATGGCTAAAACATGGTCCACCAAATTATGATCCAAGAGGGTCCATACACCTTAGGGAAAAAATTTTGTCATCCACCAAATTTGAACCATAACACATACCAATACACCTATCACAGTAGCAGGCATATCGATCATAGTATCTATCATAACAACATGCATATCTGGCATGGAATATATCACAACAGCATGAAATCACTAATTCTCTCTAAATGGCATGACAAGAATGAATGGAATGTGATTTCTAACAATTTCCTATATGATGCATGAGGTGGAATACCCTCATCTCATCAGGTTGCAACAAAATATAACCACAATGATATTAATAATAATTACAGAATACAAGTGTGTCACCCAACAGTGAAATTGAATCAACTGTAATAGTTCAAAATCCAAAAATCACAAGTCAATTCAAGTCAATTTGGATTTTCCCTATACGTAGGGTAGCTACTCCCGAGACCAGTTTATTACTAAACTTTGATTCCTTATTATCCCTGTATAATGTCAACAAACAGTAACAAAAACTAGAAAATAATCCTGTAATATCACTTTGTAACATCCTAGATCTAGATTCCACTCAACTAGTTCCCCATACCCAGTTTTCCACATGGCCTCAAGTGCATTTGCCCAAATTCCAGAGGATGTTGACTAGCAGTGAGGGCCTAGGACTGATAGTAGGGAAACTATTCCGTCATTTTTAGATTGTAACATAGTGGAACAATAATATATAATTGTGAAAGTAGTAAATATCGACTGAAGAAATAAACAATGGAGGACTGATAATAGAGATAACTAGAAGTCATAACATACAATAGTTGATGCTTCATGTCACGTGTTCTAGGAAAGAATCCAAAATAGGATACACTATAATCAAGTACAAGATACAATACCATGGTACATAAATACAAAATAAAACTTAGAATCATCGCAAGCCTCAGCCTGGTCCCATGCCCACCTGGTCCTAAATAGCATATCAAGTACTTGTAGAAGGGTGCTTGACCTTATTGACACATGCAATCATATAATCTGTTTGGGCCCAAAAACATGACCCAAAAAGGGTGTGAGATTAAATCCCAGTAAGAAACCACCCAAGATCTATGCCAGTCTATCAGTGAATATATATAATAGGCAGTGTGCAACAATGAAATCAGTAATCTAGGAAGTACTCAAAATTAAATAGTCCTACAAGCACTGGTATTCATTTACCTTCATTTCATTTTTATTAATTAATTCAATTACATTGAATTACATAAGTCTTGAGATCCTTCCTAAGCCTGGAAACCCCCATGTAAAAGAAATAACAACACATACCTCAGAAGGCTATCTAAATAAGTAAGTGAAGACCAAATCCAAGATTATGCTTTGTCTTGATAGACACATCATAATTCATTTCATTTAAATATTTAATTTATAACTAAGTTCGGTCTTGACATCCTAAAGTGGAATTAAAATACCACTCCTAGTGTATTTAACCAAAACAATATAACCATGGTATAACATACCACCAAACTGAATCAAAACCCGCTATATAATCATTTTAGTAGTCAATCAGTGTCAAAACACAATACATAAACATTTTAGTACGTTTAGAGTCAAAACCTGGTATATAATAATTTCAGCATAAACAACACATGTAACTTACACTATTACATGGTTAAAAAATAATATCACACATGGGCATCAAATATGTCATAGACCTTTCAAGTAATCTAACCATTACTAGGATTAACAATTATAAACTCACATGGGAAACTCATATCACAAGCCTAACATGTGAACTAAATATCATAATCCATAAACATTTATTATCTCACATGGGAAAATCATTTAATTAACCAATTACATTTTAAACAACCCCTAAAAGGGAATCAAAGTCATGCCCATAGGCATCCTAAGACAAGTGCCTAAACATTGGTCATCCAAAGGAAGATGTACCCACGGGGTGGCCCTCAATCAAGGCTAAAAATATCAAACATGCCTTATAATAATTTAATTAATTACCTAATCAACATTAAGTAACAACATAGGTCAATATTAAATTTAGGATACACCCAAAAATGGGTGCACGGCACTCCAGAACATATAATCAACTTGAAAATTAGTGAAATTCACAAGACCACTCACCTTGTAATCGTATAACTCTCTTCATCTAGTGTTGGCCTCTAATTCGACCTAAAATCAGGTAGATCTACAAAAGGAACATAAATTATCAACCTTTGATTACTTGGTTAAGAGAATAAATCACAAATAAAGTCTCAATATGAATCAATAGATTACCTGTTGGTTTCCAACACATCTGACAGCAATCAAATCAGAGTTTAGACATAGATTTTAGAGGAGAAATTAGGTCTGGAATTTCTAGTTTGTAAGACGGGCAAGCCCTTCTATCCAAAAGAAAAAATACGATGTTGTTTCCCAATTTAATGAATAAAATTAAAAGTACACAGCGTGTACTAGAAATTACATGTTGGGGATATATAGATCCTGACCAGACCATGACATGGCATGTACTGGAAAGTACATGGTGTGTACCCATATTACATGGCATGTTCTTGAAAATACATGGTGTGTAAAACCTAGTTATGTCATGTAACAATCCTGCATTTATCCCTTTACCTATTTTCCTCATTTATCCAAAGTATAACCCAAATAGACAAGATCTGGACCTTAAAGTAAGAACTGGGTTCTTACACAACTCACATAGCATTCTCCTAAGAAAAATGTTCCTCTTGAAGTTGATTTTCAATCATTACAATCTCTAGCCCAATCAGTAATATTATAACCATGAAATATCATATCACAACGTCTTTTTTATGTCAACCCATATGATTTTTTACTCTAACATATCTCAGTATTATATTTTCTTCCAACATATAATATTCTTTTTAATTAATCTAATATCTAGAATACAATGTTATAGCATAAAAAATATCAGGTCTTGAAGCCGTTAGATAAAGAAAACTTCCTATCAACTTTCAAAAAAATTTATGATTCACAATTTTCCCAACTTCATCTTTACTCATCTTCATTCCAATTGAAATATGAGTAGAAACTTATTTAGACTCTTTCATACCAAACTTTTATAACAATTCCCTAGAATACTTTTATTGAGATAGGAAAATTTATTTTTCCTTTTCTTGAACTTGTAATCCAATGAAGAAAGTTTATTCTCCCAATATTGACATTTCAAAATTTTCATTTATTTTTTGTAGAAAACTCTAGTTTTATTATGAATTTTAATATGAAAAATATTATGAATTTTCTCCCAAAACTCTTGAATCTAATTTGATGGGAAGATAAGTACATAAGGTATGAAAAATATTCAGTCCTTATGGTGAATAAGAGGTAGTGTAAGGAGAAATGCCCCCAGACTAATACCAAGTCTTATTCACCTTCGTACCACCTATACGAGAGGAGGAGGTTCAAGGGGAGGTTAAGGAACAAGATATAGTGTTTTTTTCATATTCCAAGAAAGGACACTAGATGAAGAACTATACCTTAGTGAATAAGTAAATGGAATATTTAGGTAAAATAATTATCAAATATAAACTTTTATCTTCAACAAATTTGGTATTAGATACATCATGTGATGCTCATGTGTGCATCTAAATATAGGAACTAAGTAGATTCAATAATGTTCTTAATGGTGAGGTGGATCACCAAGCTTCCAATGATGTAAGATTGGCTACAATGGCTATTGGATACTACCATATTACATTGCTATAGAATTTAATTATAGTTTTAAATAATTATTTTAATGTTCCCAATGATACCAAAACATTATATCCATGTCTAATTTAGACATGGATGGATTTATTTTTATGTTTGAAAATAAGAGTTTATACTTTTATAAATATGTCATATGTAATGGTATAACACATTTGAATAATGGTCTTTATGTATTGGAATACAAAAACCAAGTGTTGGTAATCGATAATGAATCAAGTTTAAAAGACTTGTATCACACTCATTTATGAAATCATCATCCCGGTCATGTAAATAAGAAACATTTGATTCTACTATATCAAGAGATATATTTAGATTCTTTTGAACTAAAAAAGCTTATATATATGTTGTATTTGTTTGAAATAAAAAATGACCAAATATTTATTTAGTGTAAAGGTTAAAACTGCCATAAATATTCTTGAATTTGTTCATAAAGATGTGTATGGAACTTTTCTTGTTAAAGTGAGGTTTGGGTACTCTAATTTCATAACTTTTAACAATGAATTTATTAGATATGGATTTTTTTTACTTAATGAAGCTTAATTTCGATTCCTTTGAGAAATTTAAGTAATACAATAATGAATTAGAGAATAATCTTGGAAATAAGATAAAGAAAATCTACTCCGACCAAGGTGTAGAATATCTTAACCAATAGTTCATTTATTTTCAAAATAATTATGGGAAAATATCTTAACTCACTACTCCTTAGACACCATAATGGGATGGTGTTAGTTGAATATATCTCAAAAAAATACATGCCTTAAAACCATAAAGTTTTTGTGTCTTTAGATATTAGATACATAATTATCTTATTTCATGAAATATCTTAAATATATTCCACAAAGTTCTTCTCACATATTACACTTCTTAGACATACCCTATATAAAACATTTCTTCATAACCTAGGTAAAGGAAACATAAGAAAGAGTGAGCTAAAATTCTTGGTGAGGGTAAACATAAGATAAGTAAATCAATGGACATAAGTGGGTATAAGATAAGTATAAGGGTATAAGAACATAATCATAACTTACAATAATCATACCCAATCATCCAAATATCATTAATAAAAAAATCATGGCATAAGGCTTTATCATAACAAAATACATAAGTTGTAAGTGTGTGGAATCATCAATAATAAACCTTTATCCATGATAAAGTATCATAATTATAATACATAAGTATGTGATATACACATAATCATATAAAATCATTTCCTTGGTCAATACTCACTTACAATACTATCATAGTGGATTGGGTTCACTCCCCATTCCATCATTTCCTTGGTCAAAGTTCACTCCCAATACTATCTTTTTGGATAGACCCCCTTAATGAATTTAGTTCACTATCCATTCAAGTAATTACTATCTTATCAGATATATATATTTCCTAAATGTATTAAAGGGATATATAATTTTGATCTCACCCATCAAATGATGAAAAACATACATATGTATGCCACAAGATCATAAAAAATTCATCATATCATTACCCATAGAAATGAAATATATTTCATAAATATTTCATCATTTCAATATTGAATAAATCATATAAAATAAATAGGTTTCATAAAGGTTCCATCATAACTTAACTAACCTTTGGGAAAGAAATGGGTTTCATTGAATCATCCTTAAATCATCGTCATCGCTATATAACATCCAGAGAAATAAATTGGATAGTATCATAATATCATATCCCAAGTGAATCATTAAAATCCTTAAAGTATATTGACATGGATGAAATACCTTTAAAACAACATTCAACCCTTTCTTGGAAGACATGATAAAAATATCATTTTCTTTTTATAACATTTTAACTAAAAAATATCAAAATAATGATAAATTATTTTCTTTTAAAATAACCATGGAAACTTATAAATGAAGATTCAAAATAAAGAATAGTCATTATAGTTGAAAAATAAATTCATACTATGTATTTTAAAAGAGAACATTACTTTAAAACTTTTTCAAAAGGTAAAGAAACTTATTCAGAAAACATTTTAAAAGATTCATTTTAAACCTTCATAGTTAAAGTAAAAGGTAATGGAAATTACCTTTTTAAAAAAAATTAAAGTATATGTAAAAACTAAAATAAATAAATTATGAATATTTTGGATATTGAATAAAAAAATTGATGACCAAAGAGGAAATAAAGTTATATTTTCTTTGAAAACATTTTCTCAATCATTTTAAGTACTAAATAGAGGAAAATTGTACTAAAAATAAAAATTCCATGAATAACTAGAGGAGAATAAAATATTTGTTGTTTAAAATATAATATCTATATAATTTCCCTAAATTTAAATTTATCATAGATAATCCTGAAAATAAATGAGATTTTAACATAAACCCTTACCCCTTTGGTAATCTTTGAATCAAATCCTCATTAAAGAGAGAACCTTATATGGATTTTTAAATACTCATAATTTTCATGAGAATAATCATGAAATAAATTCATGGGATTTATATACACCACAAAAAAAGAAACAAGTGGTGAATATGGAATATTTCTCACAAAAATAAAAGTGATATAATAAACTCTTACTATAAATCTCATCTTGCTTCGTACACATGAAATCTCCTCTTCCTTGAGAATCCTCCTTTGAATCTATTATTAAGGACCCTTGGGTTAGTATTTTAATAATAAAAACATATAAGAAGTGTCTATGGAAGTTGAGAAGATATTTGGGTAGGGTTTTGTTGAACTAAGGGGCTCAAGTGGGGTGGACAAGGGAGGAGATGGGGTTCCATTTTATTAAGTGAGGGGAGTGGCACACTTCTAATTATTAAGAATATTAAAATATAACAAAGGAACACTCATGGAAAAGTGTCTCCAAATTGAACCAAGTTCTAATATATGATGATATAGAATCTAAATCCAATTATACCATAGTATTTGACAAGCTTTTAGGTCATTTTAACCCATATATATTTAGTTTAACCCCTTATTAACCCATTTTAACCATAACTGTAGTAATGAATTTTTACCTCTCTTTCTATTAATAATAAATAAAAAATTATTTCAAATTATTAAATAATATAAAATATGATTACTCAGAAAAATTAATCCATTTTACAAATTTAAATTTCTATATGTGGAAGAAATAAATTTTAAAATAAGTGCACAAAACATAATAAAACCATTTTTAGAAAAAAATCATTTTTAAGCATAAAACTAAATTTACCTTCATTATTTTCAATGTAAAAAATATTAGATGAATTTTAAAATATTTTATTGAATATATTATCTACACATTTAAATAAAATCATTCATTAATAGAGATTAATTTAATTTTTTAAGATAAAAACAGATTGTGTGCATAAAAAAATTAGAAAAATATCTCTTTTTACCATCAAATGATTTTATTTTAATTAATAACCAATTTAAAAGTAATGAATTCATTTTATATATATGTAAATAATAATTTTTTATAATTTATTTATTCATATTAATACTCTCTAATCTAATGGAAAGGTGATAATTATTATAACCCATAATTTTTAAATGAAAATTTTTTACTAAATAAATGACTGTTATATTATATTTTAAAAGTATTATACATAAATAGAACATAGATAAAAAAACAAAACTTTAATTCATTAATGAAAATAATTACATTAGTCAATGAATAAACCCATTAAAATTCCAAATATTATAAGGTAATAAATATAGAAAATAGAAAAACTATAATGGGAAATTTTGGATCACACTGATCAGCTAGAATCATTCCTCCCAAAAATAACTCTATAGAAATGAAACAAAATATTAGTAAACCAATCGAAATTATAGAAAATGGAAATGTATAACCTTGATAGTAATTGAGGTGAATAATGAATGATGTAATGAAGTAGTATTTATAGAATGAAATCTAACTAATGGAATATTAATGTGATAGTTGGAATAGTAATATGACTGTTGGAATAGTAACTTGACCATTGGAATAGTAATCTGACTGTTGGGAATGGTAACATGACCATTAAAATAGAAATTTAACCCCAAAATAATTAAATATAATAAAAATAATATTTATCATGAGTAATTTAAGTAAATATAAATATTATAATTCCCTAAAATAAATAGTATGATTAAAAAACTCAAAGAAAATATAAGCGTGATTTTAAAATACTATATTTAAAATATTTCATAAAAATCATAATTTTTAAAATTAAAATTAAAATTACCTATGTTATAATTTCAATTTTATAAAATTAATATAATTTTTTAAATCATTATGTAAAAAATTTCCAAAGGTTATTTTTTTGTAATTTTATGTAATACTTCAATTTTCATGTGAATAGTAAAAATATTGTTTTTCCAAAACTGATGTATCTTAAATTACATAGTTTGTGATGTAATATTGACCTAATAATTTTAAGAACTTAAGGATCGACCAAAACATATTTAAATTGATTAATTAGTCTTTAAAATACAATAAACATGATTTACAAATCTAAAAAGTATATTCCAAGTCTAAAATCTAAAGTATTACATTAAAATAACATTTTCTCATTTTTCTACCTTTCCTATTAATTAAACCGATTAATTAAAATTATATAGTGATTAAAAGTTTAAAAATCATGTTATTTAATTAAAATATGGTTTACAATGCCAAAAATATCATTATTAAAAGGTTTTCCTTAAATATGGTATTTTATTCAATATTTTAACTTAAAAATACCCCTCTCCTAGAGTATAAATAACCCTTATCTCTACCCTTATAAAACCTCACCTACCATACTTGAAAATGAAAATATCTACCCAAATAATCTCTCTTAATCCTCTTAGAGTCCAGAGGGACATCTTGGAGTAATCTAAGTCCAACCATCAAGGGAGTCTAGTGTTGTACAAGGGAAGAAACGTTGAGAATAGGGTATATTTTCATCAACTCTTCTTTGTGTTTTCCTCTTGTCTTCCTCTCTTTATATATCCCTTCAAAACCAAATCATATAAGATTAATAATATATTATGTTAAAATTATATTAACTATGTTAACCTACTATAAAAATTGTATTTTTGAAATATTTATATTTTATACCACTCTTTGTCCTCTTTTAGACAATGTTCCCCATAATAGTTGATTAACCATCAATAAGTATATTTCCAACTTTTTTCATATCCCCACACTAATGGATGGTTATAATAAATTTTTTATAATATATAAATAAATAAATATATTTATTTTAAGATTTTTTAATTAATTATACTAATATATAAATTACATTGAACAAAATAGTGAAATCAAAGAAAAATGGGAAATTTTTAAGGAAAATATGATATAAAAAAGTTTTTTTTAAATTTAGGGAATTGATAAATATAATTAAATGATTATAATTTAAAAATAGTGAAAAAAACGGAAATAATTCAATTCTAGTTCAATGTTTTAATAAACTAATTTTTATTATTCATGAAATTGAAAGAAACAAAATAAAGCAGGGTTTAAGGTAAGGGGATTCTCAAACCCAAATCCTTTCCTTGGGTTATCCCTCTTTCACATCATTTTGGGTACGGATATTCCTCTAAGGTGCCTTAAATATCCTTTAATTATTCTTACCTTTTCTTTTTAGAAAGGGAATCCCCATGATTAGCCTTTTTTAACCCTCGACCCCATGAACCCCCTCCCTATGAAAGGATCACTCCAGAGAGAGGGCCAACCGGGAATAATCCATTGTCAGACAAGATGGCAAAGAGTCCCATGGGATGACAGCCTGATCAGTGATGGTTTGACAAAACAATCCATTATCTAGGTGGGTTGTTCCCTTATGCTCACCCGATGTAGCACCAGGTGACCCGCCAAGGTGAGTGGACTAGGGGAGGCAGAATCCCCCCAAGAGTGATCTCCCCGTATCTAAACCATGTACCTCTAAATAAATGTTGTTTCTAAGACATATACAAGGATTTTCCAAAAAATAATTTTATTTTCAAAACACATATTTGATTCCTCTTGAGTTGTTTCTTATTTTCTCAATAATAATTATGTTTATGCCAAATATGTTTTCCCTTATTCATATGGTAACCCTAATGTTTATTCATGAAATTATTCTTTATAAAATCCATTTGAAACCCATTCCTTCCGATAGGTTATTTTATGACTATGATTGTTATAGGTTCTATGCGTAATTCAATATTATGAGCATTTATGATGTGATGGGTGGCCCTAAAATTTTATATCCGTCCAATGCATTGGGTAATGTATTGTATCTCATGAGGTTATGTACACTATTTGTGAACATAATTATAACTTTTTTCTCAATAATTATGTTATTTTTTTCATGTATTTTATGTGTGAACATGATGCAATCTTTATTCACAGCTATGTGTGGTATTTTTCCACTGTGGCATGATGTTTCATTTTTATTCATGTGACACGTTCCATGTATTTATAGAATTATTCCCTTATGATATTGATGATGATCCTATGATTATGATATGATGATTTTTATTATGTTCACCCATGTACTATTGATTAATGTCCCTTATTCCTACTCTGGCTAGGCTTTTAGATCACCCCTTTATTTTATGTATATCCTTAGGTGACTATATATACTAAATATAATGAGATATTTTAAAAGGATAAAAAATAATATTTAAATAAATTTTTATGTTTTATTATGTAGAATTGTTCTATGATCCTAATTTTCCCAAGACATTAAACTTGTGGATCCTGGATTTGTAACACTATTATGTTTTTTATCTTAAAAATGATGTAATAGTCATTTAAGAAAAATTCGGGTCAATATAGTTGGTATTTGAGAATAGTTTATTTCATTTGGGAATCAGTATTATAAAAAAATGTTGAAAAAGTAAGTATAAGTATATGTATAGGTAATGGTCCTAGAAGAATGATTTTATAAACAGGATAAACATTGGGATCCCATATGATATTCCTTTAGAGTTAATTTTCATATAATAAATATTTATTTATATTTTTTTGACTTACATTTTTCTCAAAACCTTTTCTATTTTAGAAAATGGGGGGAACAAGGAGAAACTAGGTCAGAAACCCATGGGAGGGACAATTCAATGATTCTTCGAATGATATCCTCAATGCCATGGGAGGTTGAGTTCAAAAATTTGTAATGATTATTACCCATATATCTAAGGCTATGAAAAATAACCTTAAACATGTAAAATTTCCACCTTAAACTAAGAATAAAAAATGGATATGAATACCTTTATACAGTAACAACCACCGATGTTTATTGGATATTTCGATCCACATGTCACTGAATAGTGGTTTAACTCAATTGAGAAGATATTTTCTATACTCTACTATTATTATATAGAGAAGGTGACTCTTTCCATCTATCATTCTGATGGAGAAGTTGATCAATGGTGGGTGTTGATAAAGAACACCAATTCAAAGTATGAAATTGAAGAGATTGAGTGGGAAGACCTTAAGAAAATACTTCTTAATAAGTATTTCCCTCAAACTCTTCAAATAAATATAGGGAGAGGATTCTTAGATCTAAATAAAATTAAATGGGAATCTATCAAGGATTATGAGGTAATCTTCACAAGGCATATACGATATGCCTCAATTTTCGCTATCAAGAAAGATATAAAAATAGAAATATTATTTAGTGGTTTAAAACCACACATTCAAAAGGCATTATCTATTTGATAAATTGGGTGTTTTTAATAATTAGTTTGATGTGCTCTAAATGTATAGATGTAGTTTGGTGAATGGTCCCATGCTTATGTTAATAAAAAGTGAATAGACTTTCAAGATGGTGGTTCAAATTAAAAAAGAGTAAAGAGGATCAAGACACCCACATGTCAAAAATTTGGGAAGAACCATAATGGGAATTGCCTCAAAGGGATGGGGGAATGCTTCAAGTGTGGGAAAGAAGGACACCAAGCTCATGAATGTCAAAGAGACATGAATAATTCATCCAACTTGATGGAGTAAAGGAGGGAACCTCCTAATGCACCACCCATGGTATAATGATTCAACTATAGGGAGAAAGGGCATTGTCAAATCCAATGCACTAAACCATAAGTCCTTGAGGGTAATCAGTGTCAATATCCACCAAAGACAAAGGAGTATTGAAAATATTATTCCATCACTAATGTTTAAGTGTAGCATGAAAATGAATTCATGCAAGGTTCACATCATATTAACTCAATAATTTAAAATGTTTTATTTGATTTTGGTTCTATGTGTTCCTTTATATCTTGCAAGTTTTCTATAACTATCAAATATAATCCTCAATACATTGAATTAGAGATATATATAAAACACCTAGTGGTGAGATCATTTCATGCCAAGTGTTGGACTCTTATCTTATTAGTGTATGTGGGAATATTCTTCTAGTAAATCATATAATCCTTCCATTGGTAGAATTCAATGCTATACTGGGAATGGGTTGGCTCTCATTATATAGAAAACACATCAACTATATAGAAAATTAAATCTCTTTTCATATTCTAAAACATCCCATGCTCCACTACAAATGAAAGTAAGATCATGAATCTACTTTGGAGAATCCCTCAATGGTGTGAGTGTTGATACCATATGAATAATAATACCTTTCCCAAATGGTTGAGTCAAGTAAAGGTATAAACCTTGAGTAAATTCCCATTGTTATGGAATACACTGATGTATTCCCCAAAGAGTTTCCTAGACTTACACCAGATAATGATGTGGAATTCTCAATAGAGCTTATAACTCGAGGCAATCTTATCTCCAAATTCCCCTATATGATGGACCCTATCAAATTGGAGGAGTAAGATAAGTAGATGAAATAAAATTTAGACAAAGGTTTTATACTCCCTAGTGTATCACCTTGTGGTGTTCTAGGGGTCTTCGTATAGAAAAATGATGGATCAATCCAGTTTTGAATTGATTACTGGGAGATCAATAAGATCACCATAAAGAAAAATTGTCCCATAACAAGGATTGATGACTTGTTTGATCAACTACAAGGATGTCAGTACTTCTCAAAGGTGGATATTTTTTCTAAATATCATCAGTTGAAGGTGGAGAAGGAAGATATTCAGAAGACAGCCTTCTGTACAAGATATAGTCATTATGATTTCATAGTGATGACCTTTTGAATTATTAATATCACTATAATCTTCATGGATTTGATGAATAGAGTCTTTAGAGAATACCTCTATAAATTTTATATAGTCTTTATCGATGATATTCTCATTTACTCTAAGTGAAAGGATTAACATGGATAGCATCTAAGGATTGTGATGGTGACATTAAGAAAGTAAAAAATGTATGTTAAGTTTATTATGTGTGACTTTTTGATGAAACAAGTCACATTCATGGGGAATATTATCACAAGTTAGGGAATTTATATGGACCCTTCATAGAAAAAATCATTTGTGGAATGTCTTAGACCCACTAGTGTCATGGAAATCCATGCATATTTTTTGGCTTAGTAGGGTACTACTGATGTTTTTTTAGAAATTTTTCATAATTTTCTAGCTCACTAACTAAGTTAACACAAAAAGGGGTAAAGTATGTATGGATGGAATAATATGAGGAAGGATTTAAGGAGCTCAAGAAGAGGCCAATCACTATTAATATACTCACACTACCAATAATTGGAGAAGGTTTTATGAAATATAGTGATGCTTTGGAGAAATTCTTGGGTTTTGTACTCATGAAGAATGAAAAATTGATAGCATATGCCTCACGAAAACTGAAAATACATGAGAATAACTTCCCAACACATGATTTGGAGCTATCAGCTATGATCTTCTCTCTGAATATTTGGTGGAACTACCTCTATAGTGAGAAGTGTGGAATATATACCAATCACAAGATTCTAAAGTATATATTCATATAGATGGAGCTCAACATGAATCAAAGAAGATGGATAAAGCTAATCAAGGACTATAATTACTCTATTCACTGCCTTTTGAGGAAGGAAAATAAGGTAGTTGATGCCCTTAGTAGAAAAAACCTACTACTTTATCTGTGATGAAAATTGAGAAAGACCCTATCATCATGGATATACAAAGTATAGATTTAAAAATCATAATGTCAAGGAATAAATAATACCTTGCTCAAATTATTTCCCAAACATATATCCAAGAGAATATCAAGGAGGCACAAATAAATGATCTAGAGCTTCAAAAAATTGTAAAGATAATAAATGATGGGAATATTCAAGAATTCCACATTGATGAGGACAGTGTGATTTAGTTTGGAACTAGGATTTGTGTGCCTTCATCACCTGATATAAATAATGATCTATTTGATAATTCACATTGATCAACTTTTTTTATCCATCCCGGAAGTACCAAGATGTACAATGATCTTTGAGAACACTTATGGTGGGAAAATATAAAGAAGGATATTGTTGAGTATATATCAAGATTCTCGATATTTCATTAAGTTAAAGTGAAGTGAAATAAGTACAAGGGTATTATGAAAACATTACCTCTACCCTTTTGGAAATGGTAGAACATCAAAATGGACTTTGTCACTAGTCTTCTAAAGACATCCCAATAAAATAATTTAATATGGGTTGTGATGGATTGACTCACCAAGACTTCCCACTTCATTGATATTCAGGAAGATTTCTTATGTTAAAAACTTTATAGGATATATATAAAGTGGTAAGATTGCATGGGGTACCACTTTAAATCATATTTGATCATGATCCAAGGTTAATATCTAAATTCTGGAGAAGTCTTCAACATGCATTGAATGCTAAATTGCATTTTAGTATAACCTAGCAACCAAAATATATTTTCAATATAAAAGAACTATTATAACACTTGAAGACATATTGAGAGCCTTCTCGATGTAATTTAAAGGTGGATGGGATAAATATCCCCTATTAGTTGAGTTCTTAAAAAAATAGCTTACACTCATGCATTAAAATGGATCTGTATGAATCTTTATATGGGAAGTGATGTTGAACTTATAATTGTTGGTATGAAGTTGGTGAACATAATCTAATTGGACCTGATCTTGTGAAAAAGATGATATATAAGTTTCAATCCATCCAAAAACATATAACAGTTTATCAGACTTGACAAAAAAGCTATGATGATAACCATCTAAGGGACATGGATTTTGAAGTTGGAGAAAAAGTTTCCTTTAGATATCACCATGGAATAGATTCATACAGTTTGGAAAGAAATATAATCTTAGCCCTAGGTAAATTGGACCCTTTGAGTTCCTTGATCTCATAGGAGTAGTGGCTTATCAGTTTTCACTTCCACTAAATATGTCTCAAGTTCATGATGTTTTCCACGTATCACTTTTGAGGAAGTACTTACCCAACCCCTCACACATACTGAGTCCAGAGGTGGTACAACTTGAGAATGACGTTTTATATGTGGATCATTTGGTGAAGATATTAGACTAAAGAGATAAAGTTCTACACAATAAGAAAACTTACCTTGTCAAAGTTTTGTGGTGGAAGCATAAGTATGAAGAGGCGACATGATAAACAGAGGAAATAATTAAATAGAAGTACCCTCATCTATTCTCAACTGAGAATATGAGTTTAAATTTTAGAGATTAAATTTATAAATGGTGGAAGAATGTAACGACCCATAATTTTTAAATAATAACTTTTTCCTAAAAAAATGAATGTTATATTATATAATATAATTATTATACACAAAGAGAACATAGAGAAACAAATAACACTTTAATTAATTAATGAAAATAATTACATTCTTCAATGAATAAATAAATTAAAATTAAAAATATCACAAGGGGAACAAATATAGAAAATAAAAAAACTATAATGGGAAAATTTGGATTGCCCCAATTACCTAGAATTATCCATACCATGAACAATACTATAGAAATGAAATAAAATATTAGTAAAACAATCGACATTATAGAAAATTTAAATGTTGAACCTTGAGAAGAATTGAGTTGAATTATCAATGATGGGATGAAGTAGTATTTATAAGAGGAAATATGATTGTTGGATTATTAATTTGACTGTGGGAATAGTAATATGACTGTTGAAATAGTAACCTAGTTGTTGGACTAGTAACCTAGCCGTTGGGAATAGTAACCTAAGCCTTAGAATAGTAATTTAACCCCAAAATAATGAAATATAATATAAATAATATTTATAATGAGTAATTAAAGTAAATATAAATATTATAATTCGAAAAAATAAATATTATGATTAAAAACTCAAGGAAAATATAAGTACATTTTTAATAAATTATATTTTAAATTATTTTATAAAAATCATAATTTTTATATTAAAAACTAAAATTAACTGTGTTATAATATTATTTTGATAATATAAATATCATTTTTAAAATCATAACATTGATATTTTCCAAGGATGTTTTTTTTGTAATTTTCTGAAATACTTCAATTTTCAGGAGAATAGTAAAAATAGTTTTTTCCGCAATCTGTGTATCTTAAATTACATCATTCATGATATAAAAATGAAATAATAATTTATAGAACTTGAGTCTATATAAAAACATATTTGACTTTATAAATGATTCATTAAATTATAATAAACATTATTTATAAACCTAAAAAGTACATTCTAAAGTCTAAAATCTAAAGTATTAAATTAAAATAAAATTTTCTCATTTTTACACCTTTCCTTTTGATTAAACTAATGAATTATAATTATAAAGTGATTAAAAGTCTTAAAATAATGCTATTTAAATTAAATATGTTTTATGATTTCAAAAATATCATTATTACAAGGTTTACCTTAGATATAGTATCTTATTCAATATTTTAACTCAAAAATACCCCTCTCCTCAAGTATAAATAACCACTCTCCCTCACCTTGGAAAACCACTCCTAACATACATTAAAAGGAAAAATATTTAACAAAATCCTCTTATAATCCATATGGATTTTTTGTATTAATCCAAATCCAATAATTGAGGTATTCTAGTGTCGTACAAGGTAAGAAACATTGAGAAGAGGGTATATTTTCATCAACTCTTCCTTGTGTTTTCCTCTTCTCTTCTGCTCCTTCTCTATCCATTTAAAAAAAATTATATAAGATTAATTATACAGTAGTTTATAATTATATTAATAGTGTTAAACTACTATAAAAATTAAATTTTTGAAGTATTTATATTCTGTACCTCTTTTTCTCCTCCTTTAGACAATGTTCTTGATAATGGTTGGTTAACCGCCAACGAGGATATTTCCAACTTACTTAATATTTCCACCCTTATGGATGGTTATAATCAATTATTTATAATATATTAATATATAAATATAATTATTTAATTATCCTATAAGTAATTCTACTAATTTAAAAGTTACATTCAACAAAATAGTGAAATCGAAGCAAAATAAGAATTTTTTTTAATAAAACATGATAACAAAAAGTTTTCCATTAAACTTAGGGAGTTAAGAAATATAATAAAATTATTATAATTGATAAATATTTTAAAAAATGTTAATAATTCACTTTTTGTTTAATTTTTTAATAAAATTAATTTTACTATTATGGAGTGGTAAAAACGATGAAATAAATTAGGATTTAAGGTAAGGGGATTCTTGAACCCAACCCCTTTCTTTAGGTTATCCCTCTTTAACCTCATTTTTAGTATATATATTCCTCTAATGTTCCTTAAATATCCTTTCACTATTATTACCTTTTATTTTTAGTGATATAAATGTTTCCACCTTGATTTATAATTTGAATAAAATATTTTCCAAAAAAGACTTTTCTTTTCAAAACACATCTTTAACTTCTATTGAGTTATTTCTTATTCACTCAAAAATGATGATATTTATGCCAAATATATTTTTCATTATTAATTTTTGAACCCCAAATTTTATTCATGAAATTATTATTTATTAAATCCTTATTAAACTCATTCATTCCCATAGGTTATTTTATGACTATGATTGTTATACATTATATATTTCATGAATGATTAGAGAACTTATGATGTGATGGGTGGGCCTGGAATTATATATCAATACAATTAATTGGGTAATGTGATTTATCTCATGATATTATGTTCACTATTCATGGACATGATGCTAAATTTTTTCATGATGATTATGTTATAATTTATGAACATATGTCATTTTTGAACATGATGTCAGCTTTGTTCATGACTATCTGTGGTATTTGACCAATATGACATGATGTTTCATTTTTTTAATGTATCACATTCCATGTCTTTATCAAATGTTTCCCTTATACTATTTATAATTATCTAATTCTTATTTTATGATTATTCTGATTATGTTCACCCATGCACTATTGATTCATGTACCTTATTCCTTATCTAATTGGTATTTTAGATCACTACTTTCATTGATGTATATCCTTAGGTGACTACATGTACTTAGGAGAACAAGAGAATTTAGAAGGATAAAGAAAAAATATTTAAATAAATTTTTATGTTTTGTTATGTATAATTGTTGTATGAGACTAATTTTCCCAAGACACTAAACCTTTGGATACTAGATTTGTAACACAATTATGTTGTTGATATTAAAATGATGTAATAGTCATGTAAGAAAAATCAGGTCGCTATAATAACTATCACATTAAATAATAATAATTCAATAGTACATCTTAGTTCATATAAACTCTCGGTTGTGTGTAAATAAATCTATCAAAGAAATAAAATTTATTTAAAGAGAAGTATATTATAAAATAATTGGGTGTTACATTCTACCACCCTTATAAGAATTTCATCCTCAAAATTTTGTAACTCTGATACAAACGACTAAGGATGCTTCTACCTCAACACTTTCTCTCTTAGATCTAGAATCTCTGAAAGTTTTTCATCATTAGCGAGATTATGCTCTTGTGGTACAACCTCTGAGTTTATTACATGTAAAGGATTAGCTATATACTTCCTCAAAATAGATACATTGAACATGTTGTGAATGGTCCAATATATTTATAGACCATATTTACCTTCTTTCCAATATTATAACCTTCTTTCAATGTGATAGTCATAGGAATACCTTATCACCAACATCGAACTCTAGAACTTGTTGATGATTGTTATCATAACTTTTTTGCCGACACTGAGATTCCTTTGTGTGCTACTGAATGGATATAACCTTCTCTATTATTTTCTCAATTAACTTAGGTCCCAATATCTTTCTTTTTTCAACTTCATCCCAACATGGTTGAGTTCTTTACTTCTTACCACAGAGGACTTCATAAGGAGTCATCTAAATGCTCAAACAAAATATATTATTGTAAAAAATATACCAAAGGAAGGTTTTGATCACAAACATAATTAAAATCTACAGAATAGGGTCTCATCATATAATTTAGGTTTTCAATGGTCCTTTCATACTAACTATCTTTTTAAGGATGATATGTAGTGCTAATGTTTCACTCTATATTCAAATCCTATTTAATACTTATCCATAACTTTGACATAAACCTCATATCCCAATTAGATATAATAGAATTTGGTACTCCATGTAACCTTACCAATTCCTTGATGTAAATCTTGGAAAGTTGATCAAGATAAAAATATAATCTGATTGCAATGAAATGTGCTTATTTTGTAAGGTTATCTACTACAACCCAAATAGCATTTTCCCTTTAAGATGTTTTGGGGAGTACAATGATGAAATCTATGGTAATTTTTTCTCATTTCCATTTTTTTATGGGTAATGGTTGTAAAAACCCCTTAAATTTTTTTCTCTCATAATTAACTTATTGAATTTCTAGGCATGGTGATTCATACACTGAAATATCCATTTTCATGGTATCCCATAAGAAATACTCTTTAATATCTCTATTCATATTCTTACTTCTTGGACTCATAGAGAATGATAAACTATGAGCTTCATCCAATTGCACCTTCAATTCAGGTATTGACATGAGACATACTTGATTCATAAAACTTATCATTCCATTACAATTATGGTTTAAATCAGGAACCTTTCTCACCTTCTAATGCAATTCCACATCCTCCTTCTTCACCTCTTCAATCCTCATATGGATGAATGGTCGAACATCAAACTGGGAAAGATATGATTTATCCCCTTTCCTCGTGATTTAAAGTTCCATATTCTATAAATCTATAAATATTATATCTCTTTCAATCATCATCACGGAAAAACTCACATGTTCCTTATGACATAGAGTATCATCCACCTTATTTTCCTTTTTAGGCTGGTAGTTTATTAAACATTCATAATATTTAATCAATTCCAACCATCTCCTTTTGAGAATATTCAATTCTTTATATGTGAATATATAACTCAAGATTTCATTATCAATATATATACTACATATTTCACCATAAATATAACTCCTCCATATTTTCAATAAAACAATCCTGCTGCCAACTCCAAATCATGAGTCAGGTAACTTTTCTCATGAATTTTCAATTGGAACAAGGCATAAGCTATCACCATATAATTATGCATTATGAGGAATCATATTCCCTTATTATATGCATCACTATAGATCAAAAATCCTTCTTTGTCATAGGGTACTGTAATCATAGGTTAACTAGAAAACCTTCTTTTCAACTCCTCGAAATTTTCCTCACATTCATCTATCTAAATGAATTTGGCACCCTTATGAGCCAGCTTGGTTATTGGATTAGATATACATGATGAATCCCTAACTTATAGATAGTAGTATCTATACAACCCAAGAAAAATATGTATCTTGGTTATCATGGTTGATCTAATCTATTTCTTAATAACTTTCATCATTAAAGGATCCACCGATATACCCTTGCTTGAGATTATATAAACCAAGAATGAAACTTTTTTTATCCATAATTCACACTTGATGAGTTTAGAATACAAATTATTATTCCTCAAGGTCTCCAATAAAATCCTAAAATGATCTTAATTTTCTTCATTTCTCTTGGAATATATAATAATATCATCTATAAAGACTATAACAAACAGATTAAGATAATATATAGACTCCTTTAATTAAATTCATGAAGATAACAGTGTAATTAGTAACTCCAAATGGCATCACTATAAATTCATAATGGACATACCTTTTATGGAAGGATGTCTTGGGTATATCTTATTTTTTGACCCTTAATTTATTATATCCAAAATAAAGATCAATATTGGAAAATTATTGAGCTTCACATAGTTAATCAAACAAGTCATCAATATAAGGTAGAGGATATTTTTTTTGATGGTGATCTTGTTAAGTTCATGATAATAAATGATAAGATGCATTGAACCATATTTGTTCTTAATAAAATAATAAGTTCTATACCATGGAGACACAGTAAGGAATATTAATCCATTATCAAAATTATTCTAGAGTTTCTTCTTTAATTCATGTAACTAAATTAGGTTTATTCTATATAGATTCTTTGAAATAGGTGTAGCACTAGGTATGAAATATATTGAAAACTAAACTTCATTATTCAAGGGAATAATAAGAAATTTTTCAAGAAATACATGAAAATAATCCTAAAAAATAGTAATATCTTTGATGTTGAGTTTCTCTCTATCCATTTGAGATAAGTATCCTACATGAATAGGTAGTAAGACCCATACAACAAATCAAACTTCCATTAGAAGTTCATAATCATCATCGTATAAAAATATAATAATATTTTGATTCATAATATCAAAAAAAACATCCCTTACTCTATAATTTATATGGTATCTATATAGGGATATCCAATGCATTCCCAAAATCATATTAAATTCTACAAGAGGGAAAATCCCAAGATTTTCATGAAGAAAATTCCAAAAAACTTCTATCGAAGAGGACCTATGGACATGAGATTTGATAATCATGGCATTATGAGTTTTTACTATTAACTCAAAATTGAATATTTTAGGTGGTGACATAATAACTTTAGAAAATTCTTCATATATAAAAGATTGGGTAGATCTAGAATCAAATAAAACATTTTTAGTTCTAGAGTGGATGGTAAGTGTACATTGCACCACTTCATTCTCATAGACCACTTTGGTAATTATGATCGCATGAACTTTAACTTTGTCTCTTAGTTTAAGAGGTTACTAATACATATTTTATTCATTAATGATTAAATTCCCACATTTATTCATTTAATTTACAAACTCTTTGGAATTACAACATTAGAGTGTGGGTGGAACATTTGGTTAAGAATTTTCATTGTTCCATTCATTGATTGGACCTTCACATCACTTCAGTATTATTTTGAAAAATCTCCTTCTTTTAAACACTTAAAACATTTACCAACCCCCAAAATAAAATTCCATATATTATTTATTTAACACTGATAACATTAAGGGAAATTTATTTTCATTCCACCATGGGTTTTATTATTATAATTTCTTGAAATTCCATCTTTCGCTTTTTGCCTCTAAAACCATGAGAACACTGAGATTCTCTAATTTCTATTTCTATCTTAATATATAATTAATCTATTTATTTATATCTATCATAGTATCTTATAAATAATTCCATTTTGAGACTTGGTCTTAATACACCAAATAATCAGTCAATTTTTCTTTCAACATAGATGATAAAATTAGAAGCATGACCTGCAAGTCTGGTGAAATTTTTCTCATAGGTAATAATAGATACTTTTTGTTTTTTATTTAGTTATAGGAATACCATTTCCATTTTTTGTGAATATTTTGGCATAAATACTTATTGAAAAATTACTTTTATAATTATTCTCATGTCATGGATTCAATTTCCTCATCTTGCCTTGTATTCTTGATAATAGTCCATCATTGATAAAATTTACATTCAAAAGGACACAAGACCAAATAATATTATCAAGGTACAATAATTATAGAACAGATAATATAGTTTCTATATCATTGATCTATTGATCATCAATATGTGTATTATAGGAACCACTGAAGGAAGGTGGAAATTTCCACATAAAATACCCAATAGTGATTTATTCCATCCTTTTCTTATTTATAATTTTAGTATAATTCATGTTATCATTCATATATTAAGATATTTGGGTGAGAATATATGAAATATTTCACATCCAAAATCTAATTTCAATTGGTTTATCATGATTATTTTCATTGCATTTCTCATCACATTCAGCATTAACATGATTCATCCTAGGTCCATCCATTAACTAAGACCAAAAAGAACGGTGTGAGAAATAATAATCATGAAAAATTATTCATATGAAGTCTAAATAATGACACCTTATTTTCAATATATGAAATATTATTTTTATCCTAGTTCATTCATAGTGATCATCTATTCATATCCTTAGTAATATTTCATAAAGAAAATTTCAATTAACCTTAGAATATCCCTTAGGAAGGTCAAACCAGGTGTGAAGTATTAGGCCCACTCACCATGAACCGATGATAATAAAGTCAATACCCATTCCACCCCCTTCATATTTTTTACCCCAAGGTGCATTAGTCCAACAGCCAAATCCACTTTCCAGTATCCATATAGGGATATATTTTCTAAGAAAACCACACAATATATACTTTACCAAAGCTTCATAATGTTATCTTTTACTTAGAATTATCTCCAAGGTTAACAACAAAGTTATCCAATCCTAATCTCCAAAAATAACTAAATCCTACTCTGATACCAACTGAGGTGAACTATGAATTTTACATGTATATATTACATCATTTTAGATGAATATTCAATATATCTCAAAAAATTACACACCCAAGAACCATAAAGGTTTTGTGTATTTTTAGACTAAATAAATAATAATATTATTTCATTAAATATCTTCAACATCCCCCACAAAGTTCTTCTCACATGGTATGATTCTTAAACATAACCTACTTAAAACCTTTCTTCATAACCAATTGAAAGGAAACATAAGAAATGGTGAGAAAAGATTATCAGTAATGGTAAACATAAAATATATCAATCAATGATTATAATTGAGAATAAGATAATTATAAGGGTTTGATAACATGATCATAACTTACAATAATCATACCTAATCAGTCAAATATCATTAACCATAAATCATGGTATAAGGATTTTTCATAACAAAATACATAATTCTTTAGTGTGTGGAATCATTAATAATCAACCCTGAAGCATGAGAACATATCATAAGCATGAGAAATAAGTTTTTATAACACACACAATAATTTAAAATTATTTACTTGATCAATTATCACTTCCAAGATTATCATAATGGATTTGGTTCACTCCCTATTCTATTATTTCCTTAGTCAAGGTTCACTCTCAAGATTATCTCATTAGACAGAGTCACTTACTAAAATAGGCTCAATCCCCATTACAGCCCTTACTACCTCATGATATATTCATCTTTACCTAATTTATTAGAGGTTTATATTGTTTCAAGCTCACCCGTCACATAATGAAAACCATACATATGTATGCCCCAATATCAAAAAACATTCATCATGTCATCATATCATAACTCATAGAAGGTAAATGAGTTTCATAAACATTTCATCATTTCATCATAGCATAAACAATGAAATAAAATGAGTTTTATAATGGCTTTATCATAACTTAATTAACACATAGGAAAAATGGGTTTCATAGAATCATCCTTAAATCATCATCATCATAAGATATATAAAGAAATAAAGTGGAAGGTATAATAAGATCATATTTCTAGTGAAGCATAAAAATCCTTAAAGCATGTTGACATGAATGAAAAATTCCTTCTAAATAACATTCAACCCTTTCTTTAAAAACATGATAAAAATATTATTTTCTTTTGATAAAATATTAACTAAAAATTATTAGAATATTGAGAAAATGATTTTCCTCAAAAATAACCATGGAAACATGTAAATTAAGATTCAAATAAAATAATAATCATGATGGTGGTAAAATCTATTCATACCATATATTTTAAAAGATAATATTCTTTTCACACTTTTACAAAAATCTAAAAACAACTTGTTCAAAAAACATTTTAAAATATTCCTTATAAACCATTATAAATTAAGTAAAAGTTAATGAAAATGACCTTTTTAATACATTTATTTTATAGGTAAAAAATTCTATAAAATAATTTTGAAGATCATGGATATGTAATAAAAATTTCTATGACCAAAGAGTAAATGTGGTTGATTTTATTTAAAAAAAATTCTTGATCATTTTAAGAAAAAAAGAGAGAAAATTGTACTAATAAATAAAAAATATAGGAATAAATATAGGAAAATAAAATATATGGGTTTTAAAGGATAATATCTATATAATTCCACTCAATGTAAATTTAGCATTTATAGTCCTGAAAATAAATGAGTTTTTAACATAAACCCTTACTGATTTGGTAATCTCCGAATCAAAACCTCATAAAAGAGAGATCCTTAAATGGATTTTTAAATCCCCGTAATTTTATTGAGAACCAACATAAAATAAATTCATGGTTAGTATATAAACTACCAAAAATAAACAAGTGGTTAATATGGTATATGTCTAAAAGAAATAAAAGTGAGATGAGAAAACCTTACTGTAAGTCTCACCTTGCTTTCTATGTGTTCAAATCTAACCTTCTTTGATAAAACTCCAATAAATATCTTCTTAAGTACCCTTGGGTTGGTATTTTATGAATATAATAACATATATTACATGTATAGGTAATTTTAAAAGATATTTGGGTTGGTTTTGGTCAAGATAAAGGGACTGAGTTGTGTGGATAAGTGAGGAGAGGGGGTACCCTTTTATATATGAGGGGAGTGGCATGCTTGTAATTATTAAGAATTTTAAAATAAAATAAAGTCACTCTCATGGAAAATTGTTTCCAAAATTATATCAATTTAGAATATAAGAATTTATTGAATTGAAATATATTCATCCAATAGTATTTAGACAAGTTTTTAGGTCATTTTATTCCTTATATCTTTAGTTTAACCCGTGTTAACGCCTTTTAACATTTACTACAGTAATGAATTTTTACCTTGATAATTATTCATAATGAAAAAAAACTTAAGCTTATTAATTATTTTGCTTACAAATATAAAATAAATTTTTCAAGATTTGATTTATATAAGTGGTGTAAATTCATTTTAAAATAAGTGCATAAAACTCAAAAAAAATATTTTTAGAAAAATGAATTTTTAACCATAAAAATGGGATTACCTTTATTATTTTACATGTAAAAAATATTAGATGAATGTTAAAATATTTTATTGAATATATTAAATATAAATTTAATTATTATCATTCATTAGTAGAGATTAATTTAATTTATTATGATAAAAACACATTGTAATCATAAGTACAGTCTGTTAGAAAAACATCACTTTTTCCTTAAAATGATTTTATTTTAATTTATAACCAATTTAAAAATAATAAATTAAAATTATAAAAATTTAAACAATAATTTTTCATAATTTAGTTAGTCATATTCATATCGGCCAATATAAGAACTAGAAGATAAATTTTACATTAAATAATAATAATTCAATAGTATGTCTCATTTCTTTTAAACTCAGTGTTTTCTGTAAAGAAATATATAAAAGAAATGAAATTTATTTAAAGATAAATATATCTTAAATCTTAGGGTGTTGCAATTAAGGATTATTCTATAAAAAAAATTATATCCTGAGGAACAAAGTGTATCTTTATAGTATATCCTAAGGAAACAAGGGGATATTATTGATATGGACCCTCACAAAAAAGGTAATAGTAACCATACATTCCATGTTCTTTGAGAAGGAGAAATATCAAAAATCTATAGTTGGAGGAAGATCGATTTTGACGAAGTTGAGGATCAAGATACATGAGATTTTTTCACATTAACAACTTCTATAAATCCTTGTCTATGTGGTTGTTCTAGAGGCACAATTACTATGTAGGATCACTGAAGTGGTTAGAGAATTAAAGATATATGGTTTTATATTATTAAATTATGGTGACTCATTATTGGTTTATAATGGTAAACTTATGTCATAAAAGTAATTAGTAATCATATATGAAGTTTCCAAGTGGAAAGTAGCCATGAATTATGATATGTATTCCATGTATCAAAATTAAGTCTAGGATTTAGTAGATCCTCTAGTGGATTTAAATAATGATTATTACAAATGGGTATTCAAGAAGAAAATGGATATAGATATTCAAGTTAGTAACTATAAATAAATTTTATTTGCTAAAGGTTTTATTCAATGTTAAGGAATAGACTTTGACAAATCCTTCTCACCAATAATTGTGTTGAAATCCATCATAATTCTTATTACCATAGCAGCTTACCATGATTATGAAATTTGTAAAATATATTTCAAAATAGCTATTCTCAATGGGAAACTTGTAGAATATGTCTATATGACACAACCTGAAGGGTTTCTGAATCTAAATTATACTAATAAGATTTAAAATTTATAGATATCTATTATGGGTTGAAGCAAGAATCTAGACCATGGAACATTCATTTTGATGAATCTAAAAGAAAATTTGGTTTCGTAAAGAATGAATGTGAACCCTATGTCTACAAGAGGTTTAGTAGGAGTGTGGTTGTTTTCTTAGTAGTATATATTGATGAAATATTACTAATGATAAATTAAATACAAATCTTATAGTTTTTTAATACATGGTTAAAAAATGATTCTCTATGAAGGACTTAGGTGAAGTGTCTTAAATTATTAGGATCAAGATCCATCGTGATAGATTCAAGAGGTTTCTTGGACTAAGTCTGGGTGCTACATTGAAAACGTACTAAATAGATTAAATATGTAACAATTCAAGAGGAGAGTTTTCCCATTGATACATGATATACATATCCTTAAGAAAACATGTCCTCAAATACAAGAGGAGATAGGGAGGATAAGTAAGATTCCTTACACATTAGTGATAAGATCTACTGTGTATGTCATGCTATGTACCATGATTAATATTTTAAATTATTTTATAATTTTATGTATATATCATGTTGACCTAGGAGAATAATATTAGACTATTGTTAAGACTATCTTGAGGTGTTTGGGGAATACTATGGATATATTCCTAGTTTATGGAGGAGATGGGGAACTAGCCATCAAGGAATATACAAATTTTGGAACCTAGAAAACTAGAATTGTCTGAAATTGTAGTAGGGATATGTATTCTTCCTTAAAGAAGGGCCAATGAGATGGAAGATCTCAGAACAGGTAGTGTTAACCAATTCTATAGTATATTCTAAGTATATTATAGATTTTTATGTATCTAAAGAAAAAATTTGGATATAAAACTTCATCCAAGATCTTGATGTGGTTCCTAGTAGTAAAGATGTTATCACACTATAATTTTATAATAATATAGTGATGATTCTATCCAATGAGACAAGGTCACATATAAGGTGAACCAAGCATAATATACGTAGATGTTACATTTTTCATTGAATATTCAATATATATCCCAAACAAACATGATCGAGAACCATAAAGGTTTACTATACATGGAGACTAGATATATAAATATCTTATTTAAGTATAATATTCATAATCTCTAAAATCTTTCTTTTCATAAGGTACCCTTCTAGACTCATCATACTTAGTACCCTTATTTATAAAATGGGGAAAAATTAAGACATAATAAGGGGTGATCTTAGATAATCTTTAAGTGTAAATAAGGGATATATGATTTAATGATCATATGTAAGCATATAATGAGCATAAGGGTATGAGAACAAGTTTTTATCAATACAAAACCATACCCAAAAATTCGTAGATCATAATCATGATTTGTAGAATAATACATTAGTATGTCACAATATTGGTGAATCATTAAAAATAAATCATGAGATATGAGTTCAAATTTCAAGAATATAAACATTTCATAAGAGTGTGGAACCATAATAGGCATAGAAATCATATTTTTTGTCAATTTTAACTCCCAAAAACAACATAACAGAGTGTATTTGCCATCACCATGTGTTTCCTATATCATAGAGGATCAGGAATCACATTATATTTCCCATATCATAGTATATCAGGCATCCCTACCTATTTTCTCTAGTTGATTGATCACATAAACTCGTTTTCCATAATTATCTCATGAGATATTTGTATTTACCCAATGCATTGGTGGTATTTAATAAACCCACCCATCACATAATGAAAACAATAAATGTGTGTTCCAAAATATCATAAAACATTCATAATTTCATCATATAATAACCCATGTAAAAGAAATGTCTTTCATATAGATATCATCAAAATATAATTATCCCGTGGGAAATAAATGGTTTTCATATAATTATCATTATAACTTATTTAACTCATGGTAATAAAATGGGTTTTATAAAATCATCATTATCATAAAACAACCAAATAAAGTGGTTGGTATCATAATATCTATAGAGAACTAGGATTTTCATACATGGATATTAAATCTTTTTAGATGAATATTTAATACATTACACAAACACATGACTAGGGACCAAAATATTTTAGGGGATTTGGAAACATGGAACACAATCTTCTTAATTTAGTGAAAGATCTTAATTTTACCCCATAAAGATCTTTCCCCTTTAGTACTCTTCACAAACATACCCTAATTAAACATTTCTTTATAGAGTAGGGAAAAGATACATAAGAAAGGTTGTGATCAAATTCTCAATAAGGGTGAACAAGGGAGATACATAAGCATAACATGAGAAAAAGGGTATGACAACATGAGAATTATAATTGAAAACCATACCCTACATATCAATGATCATAATCTTGAGTCATGGAATAAATATTGTCAGTTCATAATACATGAAGCATGAGGGAAACAAAAAACATGATCCCTAAGATCATAACATTAGCATAAGACATAGATTTGTGGTATAAACATAAGAATATAAAATCATACATCAAGGATACCCACCAAGACATTCATAACATGTTAGTATTGGTCTAACAACTCATGTACTTAATTTGAACTTAAGATAAACTCTTGTTTACCCTCTTTTGGGATTGGGATAATCACCTATATACCCTCCTTTTTGCACTTGGGATAACCAACCATGTACCATAATTTTTTGGGCTTCGTATAACCACATGTTTACCCTCTAAGCACATAGAATATTTATTATTACCCAATGAATTGGAGGGAGATATAATTCCCACCTGTCAAATAATGAAAATAATACATATGTGTGGAACAAGATCATAAAAAATTCATCATATCATAACCCATGAAAATAAATGGGTTTCATAAACATCTCATCATTTCATAACCTGTGGAAAATAAATAGATTTCATAATAATCATATCATAACCTATGGAAAAATAAGTGGGTTTTATAAGAATTTTATCACGGTATAACCTATGGAAGAAAACCAGTTTTCATAAACATCATACGATCATAAACATAACCCATTAAGAGAAATAATAATAATGTTATCCTTAGATCATATCCCCTTAAATCATATATAACATCAATAGATGTAATTTTATATGAAAAATGATTTTAAAATATCATTTAAAACATTTATTTAGGAAGATAACCATTCTTTGAAAACCACTTTTTAAAATCAAAAAAGAATTTGGAAATAATTTTCTTTGAAAAAAACCTTGAAAACTTATAAATTTAGATTTAAAAATAATTTAAAACATTTATTGAGGATAATATACTTTCCAATTTTAAAAACACATTTTAAAACAAAAAAAATTAAAATCCTTTTCTTTAAAAATAACCATGAAAACTTCTAAAGGAAGATTTCAAAATCATTTAAAACTTTTCTTAAGGAAAATATATTTTCCAATTTGAAAAAAAAATTAAAACATATAACATTTTTAGAATAATTTACTTTGAAAATAACCTTGAAAACTTATAAATGAATATTCTAAGCAATTATTGGTCATGATGTCAGAAAATTCCATTCATGTCGTACAAGTTAAAACAAAGATTCCTTTCACATTTTCAGTAAAATCCAAATGGGCATTGTTTGAAAAAAGGCATAAAGATTCATTTTAAAAAAATTACAAAAATTCAAACATGGGTAAAAAATTATTTTAAAAATAAAAGTATAATAAAAAAATATTTTTTAAAATATTTTAAAAAAATAGTTTTAGAAGAAAACGTATTTCTGACCAAAGAGAGAAATAAAGTCATATTTTCTTAAAAACATTTTCTCAATTATTTTAATTAAAAAAGAGTATAAAATGGTACTATTACATGAAAATATAATTAATATCTATATGAGAAGAAACTTCATGAGTTTTCTTTTTATATGGATCATAATATTTTATCATCATTAACATAATCATAAACAATCCTGATAAACGACTACATTGTAACATAAAGATCATTAACACTTTAGTAACTTTGAATCACAATATACATGATGGTATAACATTAAATAAAACTTAAAATAGCATTATTATAAATAAATTCATGATATTACATGTCATAGGGGTTATATATATACGTTTTAAAATAAGATAAGTTTATAACTTAAGATATGTCTCGAAGAATGAAAATTGAGTCATAAATCCCTTCCGAATTGGTAAATTTTAAACCATAAACCCCAAGAAAGATAGATCCTAAAATTTATTTTTAAATCACCATAATTTTAAGGATAATAATCAAAAAATTAATTCATGTAAATTATATACATAACATAGAATAAATAGGTGGTGAATATGGTATGTGTCTCATAGAAGTAAAAAGTGGGATGGAAATACCTTACTGGATTAGTAATCTATTGAATCATAATACCCAATAAATTATAAAAAAATATCATCAAAATAGTTATATTAATTATATAACATGTCAATAGTTTAGTATATACATCGCACAAATAAAACAAGTGATGAATATGGCACATGTCTCCCAGAAATAAAACAGAGACTATAAATCCCTTACATGTCTTGACTTCCTTAATACATGTCCAAAACCTAATTTATAATAAATATAATATTATATAAATATATTATATAAACATACACATATATATCATACCATATATTATTTACTTATTACCATTTATTAATATTTTATTAACAATTCAATGTTAAAGTCGTGTTTTAGTTAATAACTGCTTTATTTTTCATGTAAGTTTTGATTTGTTATTTTTGGTCCTCTTAATTTGATCATGTATTAATAATATATAAAATTTTAACATTGATATAAATATCACATATATTCAGTATATATGTATTTATACTAACCAATAAAATTTAGTGATAGAAAATGAAATACAACACTCATGGAGACGGTATACGCATGAGTGTTGTTTCAATTTTCTTGTTGGATTGAAATAAATAAAGTTATATGATATATTATCATTAAAAATAATTTTTATTTCATACATATATAACATATTTTCATTAAACTCATCCTTATTACCTTCCATATAAAGAGTGAAGGAATCGCATCGCTTCGTGAGGCGGTAGTCTGTCATACACACGAGCGACATCATCGTATTCCCAAAAAAATGAAACTCATGAAGGTATGTGTGATATAATAATTTAAGAAGAATAATAATGTCATAAATATCATATATAAACAATAAATACATGATTATTTATAATTTTAAGAGGTGGTAATCGAAAAATGAATGGCATCGATTCGCGAGGTAGTACTCTGTCATACACTCAAATGATGATTTCATAACCCATTTGATGAAAGTGGAGATGGTTATAGGTTATTACCTTAACATAAAAATATATAAATATATGAGAGATAATTATGTTATTATATAATCATGGTATAATAATAATTGAGGGATGTAGAGGAATAAATAAAACAAAAATTCTTGTTGATGAACATTACCTCTTCTTCGAAAATCCTCCTTAGGTTTGTAGTAAAATTATTCCATGGTTGGATTTATATACAAAATTATGATTATATTATGAGATTATGAAATTTTGGAAGTTATTTTAACATTTATTGGACAAACCAAATGGATTTTAAGGTGTAGCCTTTTATAACTGACGTGAGTGGAAAAATTGTAATTTTTTGAAAAGAAAGAATTTCACCCACGTTTTTCATGTAACAAGGCACAAAATGTATTATTATATATAATATAAGTGATAAGGTAGAAATATGGTCATAAAATTGGTTTTGTATTAGTTTTAGGTCATTTTTTACCCTTATCGTTTTAGTTTAACCCCCTCTTAAATCCATTTTTACATTAACCGTAGTAAATAATTTTTACTGTTTTTACTATTCATTTTGGTCAAAAATCAAGTTGAACATATCTGATAATATAAATTATTATGATTCTAAATATTTAATACATTTTTATAAATTCCTTTCATAAAAGTTGAAATTTTTAATTTAAAAATAATCCCTCAAAGGCTTCGAGAAAGTGGATTTTTCAAGAGAAAATGTTCAAAAATTTACAAAGTTTTTATATCAAAATTCCATATGAAATTTATTAAAATGACAAAAATTGGATTAATGGATGTATAATTGAACTAATTTTACTTAAAAACAAATTTAAAATATAATTTAACTTTCTAAATAATTTAAATGAAAAGGAATTTTTCAATTAAAATTCATAATTTTTCACTATTCATTAAAAATGAAACTTTTCAGAAAAATACTAAATATTTTACCCCATAATAATTTTGAAATTATGATTTCTAAAATAAATTTTATTTTATCAAATTAATTTTCTAAAAGTGTCAAAAATTAATTTTATTATTGTTACAAAAAGGCATGAAAAACATTTTTTGAAAAACAGTACTTTTAAAACATATAAGGAATTTACCAAAAATTGTGTATTTTATTATAAATTTGTTTTATTTGTATAAAAACATTATAATTAATATTTAAAAAGTATTTATTAATATTTATATCTCTAATTTCAATGGACAAGTTATAATGGTCATGTTTAAATAACTATATTAATATTATATTAATATTTTGTTAAAACTCAGTGACGAGTGTAATGAAAGTTAACCTAGTGTTTCATGTAGCACAATATTAACTTAGTGTTTCATGTAATGAAATCTATAAAATAAATTAAATTTATTCAAAAACAAATCATAAAAAATTGGTTTGTTACATTCTACCCCACTTAAAATGAATTTCTCCCTTGAAATTTATCACTTTGGTACCAACAAATGAAGATAATTCTACCTCATTTAATCCCCAGATTCTCATGTAGCTTCCTTAAGCTAGTAGTTTCTCCATAAAACACTAACCAGGTGATTGGTCTTGTTTTTTATAACTTTATCTATTCGATCAGGAATCTCTATCAGTTTTTTCACATAATAAATATCATTCTCCCACAGTATGACCTCTGAGTTCAGTACATAAGATGAATCAGGTATGTACTTCCTCAGTAGTGATATATGAAACACATCATAAAATTGATAGAGGTTTGGTAAAATATCTAAATGATAAGCTACTATCTGGGTACAATCAAGTATTTAATGGGACTGATATATATAGGGCTTAGTTTTCTATTCTTTCTTCCGTAGAGAAATTTGTAGAAATACCTTATTACTAACTTCAAATCCTAGATCACATCAAGGATTATCATTATAATTTTTCTGTCAACATTGTTTAGTTCATAAATGTTACTGAATGGCTCTAACATTTTATTTCATCTCATCATATTTCTAAGGTCTCAGTATATTTCTTTCTACAACTTCATTCCAGTGAATTGGAGTTCTACACTTCTTTCTAAAAAGGTCTTCATAAGGAACCATCTAAATTCTCAAGTGAAATCTATTGTTCCAAAAAACTCAACTTGAGTAAGGTTTTGATGCCAAACACCTTTTAAATCCATAGAAAAAATATCTTATCATATCCTCTAGGGTTTGAATTATTCTCTCAAACTAACCATCCGTCTGAGGATGATACGCGGTGATGAAACTCAACTCTGTATCAAGATATTTCTAAAGACTTCGCTAAAACTTGTAGGTAAACTCCAGAATATGATAAAATACAATTGAATGTGGTACTCCATAGAACCTTACCACTTCCATAATGTATATTCTAGAAAGTGAATCCAAATAGAAATCTTCTTTGATATCAATCAAGTTTTATGACATAGTAAGGTGATTCACTATAACCCATAATTATCTCAACATCAAATATAAGATAAACTTTAAAGACTATAGATACATTTAATCATATGTACACATAGTGTAAAGTCATTCCTACTCAAATAAATATGTCACTATATACAAAACCAAAAGGTTTAATTTCAATAATATCTCATAAAATATTCATAATCTAGATAAACTCCCATTACATAAAACCTCAAAATGAGTGTCAATGACTTTGAAATTATAACCAATATTAATCTCATAAACCCATGATGGTATCCATTACTCTTAATTTAATCTTACCTGGAGACATAAATTCTTCCAAAAGATAATTCTCCCTTTATTCCTTAAATAATATCTTATCTTATACAAAAACATTTGTATAGGAATCTTGGATTCAACATTTTACTAATAGAATATCAAATTTGGTTTTGTTATTCCAGTATTCATGTTGAGAGAGATAACCAAATGAAATTTCACTAAAGTATAGACAATAATATTTTCATAGAGCTTATTCATTCAAAATAAAACATGAAATTCCCAAATAAGAAGAGGATAACTAGTCTTCCATAATTATCAAGATTCACTCCAACTATAGTGATTGCATAAGATTTAAATTTTTCCTTTGTATTCAGAGATTTTTGGTATTTTTCATCATTATTAAACCTCATATTTAGGAACTTTTTATCATAATGTTAAAACTCTTTGTAATTGAAACATGTAAGTTTGGGAGGATCATTCTGTGGAGTTGTCTCAATATTCACATCATTAGATAACTTCTTCCCATAACTTTAGCATTCCTCATCTCAATAACCTTACTTTACACACTTAAAACACTTAGTAGTCCCCTTAAAATAATTTCCTATAAGATTCTTACCACACATTTAGTATAAAGTAAATCTCATCTTATTTTCTCCATGGTTCTTATATTTTCATTTGAATTCCATTTTCCTCTTCATATTAAAACCATGAGATTTATATGTAACTCTAATCTCCATTCCCACCTTTACATCACATTAAAAAATATCTTCATAGCTACTAAATTATATTATGAATAATTTCTTTCAGAGACATGGTATTAATCCACTAATGAAATGATCAACCTTACTTTCAGGTCTAATGATAATACCAGAATAATACCTTGAAAGTCTTGTAAAATTTTTCATGTAGGAACCAATAGATTCATCATCATTTTTCTTTAGCTCATGTAAATCCTTATCCATTTTTATATGAATAATACAAGTAAATTACTTATTGAAAAATAATTTCTTGAACTCGTCCCAATCCCTAGATTCAATTTCATCTTACTGCCATATATTCTTGATAAGATTCCACCATTGATATTCTTCACCTACAAAATGGTAGACATCTAAAATGACCTTCTCAGGATCCAAATACTAGAGGATAGAAAATATCTTTTCATTAGGGTTGATCCATTTCTCAAAAACTAGTAGATTAAAAGACCCACTGAAAGAAGGTGTAAATATCCTCATGAAGGACTCAACAGAATGTTGTTCCCTCTTTTTCTCATTTGGAAGTCCAGCATGATTCATATCTTGAGAAAGTTACATGAGGAAAGAAACAATATTTCTCATTCCATATCCCATAAAATTTGTTTTCTCATGAGTAAAATAATTATTTTCCATCACACTGAGCATTAACATTGTTCCTTCAGGTTCCATCCATCGAATAAAACCAAAATCATAGTGTGAGAAACACTAATCATAGTAGTGGACAACATAATCATGAAAAAACAGTTACACGATGTATAAATAATGACACATTTTATTTATCCTATGACATTCATTGTTATCATCTATTTAAATACTTTATCATGGTTTATAAATATTTTTTTAATTTCCAATGTATATCCTTTAGGAGTGTCAAACTAGGTGTGTAGCAAGGCATGTTGTCATGAAATAAGGGATGACCAAGTCTATCTCAATTCACCCTTTTCAAAGCTATTATCCCTAGGTACCTATATGCCAAATCCACATCCACTTGAAGTATACAGACATGGATGTAATTTCTTAAAAACCACTCTCTCTATAATTTACCAAAATTCCATGAAATTTTCTTATTCTTTAACTTATCCTTATACTTATCCTTAGACATGTCCTTAGGGATCTCAATAATATTTTATTATCCTAGTTTCCAAAGTTTAACTAAACCTTTCCTGTGATACTAACTACAGTGACATAGACTTTTAAAAAATGGATATTACATCTATTAAATGAATATTAAATACATCACACAACCACAAACCTGGGGACTATAATAGTTTAGTGACTTTGAAAAATGGAACACAATATTCTTAACTTGGTAAAATATCTCCAGTGTATCCCAAAAAGATATTTCCCCTTTAGTAATCTTTACAAATATACCCTATGTAAACCTTTCTTTATAGCATGGTTAAAAGAAACATAATAATGAGTGAGCTCATATGTTTAGTAAGGGTAAAAAAGAAAAATATATAAGCATAATATTAATATAAGGGTCTGAGAACATGATCATAATATTTGAAAACCATAACCTATATATCAAAGATTGAAATATTGAGTCATGGAATAAATATTGGAAGTTCATAAGACATGAATCATAAGGGAAGAAAAGAACATGAGACACGAGAGCATAAAATTAGAATAAGACATAAATTTTTGGCATAAACATAAGTATATAAAATCTTATGTCAAGGATACCCACCATGAGATTCATAAAAAGTTACTCTTAGGATAACCACTTGTGTACCTACTACAAGCATGGGATTACCTTCCATGTACCCTATTTCATGATTGGGATAACCTCCCATTTACCCTCATTTTTTTGTGCTAAACAGTCATGTACCATCGTTTTATCATAGAATATTTATCAGTACCCAATGTATTATAGGAAGATATTGTTCCCACCTTTCACATAATGAAAATCATACATATGTGTTCCAAAAGATAATAAAATGTCCACCATATCATAACCCATGAAAATAAATGGGTTTCATAAAAATTTTATCATATCATAACCTATGGACAGGTTTTATAATCATCATAGAATAACCTATGGAAAAAAGAAGTGGATTTCATAGGAATCTTGTCATAGTATAAACTATGGAAGAGAAATGGGTTTCATATACATCATCTCATCATAAACATAAACCATTCAGAGAGAGAAGAATAATGGTATCAATAGATCATATCCTCAGTAAGGAATAGGTAATAAAAATTGATGTAATATTAGATGGAAAATTATTTTTAAGGATCATTTAAAACATTTCTTGAGGAAGATAATTTTTCTTTAAAAACCACTTTTTAAATCATAAAACATTGAAAAAATCCTTTTCTTTGAAAATAACCTTGAAATATTATAAATGAATCTTTAAAAATAATTTAAAACATTTCTTGAGGAAAATACCCTTTCTACTTTGAAAACACTATTTAAAACATAAAACATTTTGAAAATCCTTTTCTTTGAAAATAACCTTGAAAACTTATAAAGGAATCTTTAAAAATAATTTAAATCATTTATTGATAAGAATATACTTTCAGATTTGAAAAACAATTTTTAAAACATAGAACATTTTGAAAATATTTTACATTCAAAATATAATTTAAATTTTATAAATTAATATTCAAAGTAATTATTTTTCATGATGTTGAAAAAATCTATTAATGTTTTACATGTTAAAATGAATATTCCTTTTACAATTTCGGTCAAATCCAAATGGGAATTAATTAGAAAATGATATGAAGATTCCTTTACAAAAAGATTAAAAAAGTCAAACATGGGTAAAAATGTCTTTTAAAAATCATAGTATAATAATAAAAAAATTTGAAAACATTTTTAGAAAACATAGTTTTAGAAGAAAATGGATTTTCAAACGAAGAGAAAAATAAAGTCAAATTTTCTTAAAAATATTTTTTCAATTATTTTAACTACCAAAGAGTGTAAAATGGTACTATTTCTTGAAAATAACATTAATAACCATATGATAAGAAAATTAATGAGTTTATTGATTGATTAATCATAAGATTTTATCATCATAAATATAATATTAAACAGTCCTAATAAACGATGAGATTGTAAGACAAAAATCATTACTACTTTGGAAACTTTGAATCATAATAACCATTAAGGGATAACATTAAATTAAACTTAAAATATAATGAGGATAAATAAATTCATGATATTACATGTCAAAGGGTATTTATATACACCTCGTAAAATAAGATAGGTGCATAACTTAACATATGTCTCAAAGAAAGAAAATTGAAACAAAAATCCTTCACTGCTTTGGTAAATTTTGAATTATAATCCCCATGAAATAGAGATCCTAAAATAGATATGTAAATCCTAATAATTTTACATATAAACATCATAAAATAAATTCATGTTCAATTTTTACACCTCATAAAATAAATATGTGGTGAATAATGCATGTGTCTCACAAAAGTAAAAAAGTGATACAGAAATACCTTACTTCTTAGTAATATTTTGAATAATAAGACCCAATAAAGAATAAAATTGAAAAAAAACTTTAAATATCATGAAAATAGGTGTATTTATAATAATAAATTTCAATAGGCCAATATATACACCGCAAAAAAAATGATCGTTGAATATTACACATGCCTCCCATAAATAAAAGAGAGACTAGAAATCCCTTACCTTAAATATTAACATCCTTCATACATTTTAAAACCTCCAGTATAATAAAAATAAGTTTATTATAAATATATTATAGAACCATAAATATATGCATAATACCATATACAATTTACTTATGACCTTTTATTACTCTTCTATTAACAATTCCATGTTAAAGTCGTGTTTCGGGCAATAATTTCTTTTTTGTGTAAGTTTTAATTTTTTATTTTTGGTATTCCTAATTTTATCATGGTTTAATTATATGATTAATTTTAAAAATGATATAAATATCATATATATTAATTATATATTTATTTAAATTAATCTATAAAATTTAGTGATATAAAATTAAATACACTGTTCATGGAGACAGTAGGCCATATGTACGCATGAACATTGTTTTCATTTTCTTATTGGATTAAAATAAATAAAGTTAAATGATATATTATTATTATAGAATCATTTTTATTTCATATATATCACATATTTTCATTAAACACATCTTTATTACCTTATATGTAAATAGTGAACGAATCACATCGCTTCGCGAGACGGTAGTCCACCGTACACACGAGCGACGTTATCATATTCCCAGAAAATAGAAAGAATGAAGGTATGTGTGATATAATAATTATATAATAATAATATCATAAATATAATATATAAATAATAAATCCATCATTATTTATACTCGTGAGAGGTGGTAATGGAAAAATGAATGACATCGTTTCACGAGGCGGTACTCCACCATACACACAAACGATGATTTCGTAACCCATTTGATGGAATTGGAGATAGTTCTAGGTTATTCCCTTAAAATAAAAAAACATAATTGTATGTTATATATTTAGGTTATTTTATTATCATGTAACAATAATAATTGAAGGAGTTTTAGTCATAAATAAAACAAAAAACACTTATTGGTGAATGTTACCTCTTCTTCAGGTATCCTCTTTAGGTATGCACCAAAAGCCTTCCTAAGTTAGATTTTTATCCAAAATAAGGATTATATGATGAGAGGAGTAAATTTGGTAAGTTATTTTGGTATTTATTGTCTGAAAAAAAGGGTTTTAAGGTTTGAATAAGGGAGGATAAGGGGTGGCTTTTATAAGTGAGGTGAGTGGCACACTTGTAATTTTTTGAAAAGAAAGAATTCAACCAAAAAAATTCATGTTGCAAGGATAAAAAATAGATTATTCTAGATAATAAAAGGTATAAGGTATAAATATTTCCATAAAATGGTTTTTGGAAAAATTTTGGGTCATTTTTTACCCTTAACTATTTAGTTCAACCCCCCAGTAAATCCATTTTTACCTTAACCATGGTAAATATTTTTTACTATTTTTACTATTCATTTTGGTAAAAATTATCATGACCCATCCCAGTGGGTCCCGTTCCATGGATCCCCAAGCCCACCTCCAATAGTCCACGGGCTGGTGACTAGCACCAAGTAGGCATATCAATAATATGGTAGGCATTGCCTAAATACCTGTACACACACACACATCTCCAAGCCAAAAATGATGAAATATAAAATCCACTAAGGAATAAAATGCATGCCTTCCACTAACCCAACCAATAGGGTATGACAGAAAAGTAAAGTGTGATAAAGTAAACTAGACTATAATAGAGGCCCACAAAAAGAAAGAGTCTGCAAACTACAAAGTCCAACCTGTAAACAAAACAGGTACTAGGACTGTTGATCGAAGCCATAGGAACACTTCGGCTTGCTTAAACTCAAAAAGCGCTATTCAGTCTTGGTCCACCCTGGACTCTATCAAAAGGTCACTTGTCTACACAATACATGATGTGTGTGGGAAATACCATGCAGGGGTGATTATAACAATACTCATTAGGATACCCCAAAACCACAAATAAATACACAAAGAAAGATATAATTATCTCTACATAGTATATTTCTACAACACATATAACAATAATATCTATAAATACTCAAACCAAGACCCATAGTCTAGAGGTAATTCACAATTACAACATACCATCACTAGGTATTTGGTCAAATATTCCACAAAGCACTCATCTGGGATAACACACTCCAGAGTATGATAGCACTGATGATGTCTGCCCAAGAAGTATTGTTCATCGAGAACTATCATGAAAGAGATACATTGATAGATCTGAAAAGAGAATGTGATACACTCATTTTGGGATAACTCACTCCAAAAGTGGGTAAGATCACGATACACAGATGAGTATAACTACTAGGGTCATGGGCTGATACCACAACTCATCCGGATTCACCTGCTAAGTAGAGGATCAATGTCTGGTAGGATTGGCCATGTTGATACCAAGACTCTACTTAGGGCACAAGAATGGATAGAGAATCCTGCTCTAAGCCTCCTAGGGGGGATTCCAATTACTGTTTCCATAAATTCCTGTTAAAGGGATCATACTCCAATGAATAGGAAATGATACCAACTGAACTTTAGGGGAACAAGAAAGGTCACCAACCCTAATGAAACTTGTCCAATATATGGTGTAAAAGAGATTCAAGCCATGTAATAAGGGGTACACTTCATATAGTAGGGTCACACTCCATGTCCCTTGACCCCGAGTACTTCCCATGTTCAATAGCTCATGTCATCGAAACATGTCATTTAGAAGAGGTGTAAATGGAATATAAAAAGGTTCACACATCGTGCCCTACTATATGGGGTCTTCTCTATGTATTTTGGCCATGTGTGAGTACACAGCTTCAACCCTTGTATGCTTATCTGTGTACTAGTATACAGGGTAATCAGTATAACCGGTTTGGCCAAGTTGTGTGGTGTAGTACACACTGTGTAAGAAATCCATGTACCCCACGCTGTGTTTGTGTATCATCTAGGATACATTCCCAGTCTTGGGGAAGGACCCACACACCATGTTATAGGTGTCACATGTTGTGTGACTCTTCAGTACTTCCCGAAACCCTAACCTCCACTCAGGGGGGCCTACATGCCATGTATTACTGAATACACTCTGTATTCTTTAGGAAATTATAGAAACCCCGGTTCATGATCCGTCATCTCCTCTGTTGCTCCGACCATCGTTTCTATCCACGCCTATTCGGGAAACTCGATATTTTGGGTCGTATGTTCCTGTCATCACTGAATCGGTAATATTCGAGCCTTGAATCAACTTATAAAATGGGATCATCATCATTCTTCATTGCTGAAGAAGAATGATAAATCAGCACCCACCATCATTCGATCCACTGCTACAACCACCGTCGCACCTCTATCAAGTTTTACTGATGTTGTATATTTAATTTTGGATTGTTCCACTACAAAATGAGGGTGAAATGATCATTTTTTCGTAAACCATGAAGAACGTGAAGAATTTCAAGGGAGAAAACACACATGAAACAACCCAAGGAATGAATTTTGATAATTGTTCATTCCATCCTTGATCCATTCTGTAATAACGATAAAGAAAAAAAATAGTATAATCATCCCTAAATTCCCACAATCAAACCCGCCCGTAAGAATTATTGAACCCTAGGTCAACATATTAATGGGTTGATCAGCGTTTTTCATTAATTCTAAGAATTAGGAAAGAAGCAATTGAAATAACATGACCTATCTTGGGGTTGGATTGTTTTCTAAAGAGGATTGATCATCACATCACTATTGTTGGAGAGATCCATCAAAATAGTTCTCATCGATCTCTGATCCAAGATTCGTCATCATTCGTCACTGAGAGAATTCTTTCTCCATAATTTAGAGGGATTTCAGGATTATGGAGATAATCCTAAATTCTCTGACAAGATCTAATAAAAAGAAAATACATGTTTTCATCTTTGTGTAATGTTTAAATAAAATAATTCTTTAATTTATTTTATTCTTTAAAATGTCCAAAAATTAACTTTAGCAGTCGACCCGCACCAGATTGTGTAAGGCCTCTCCTAAGGTAAATTCACTGCTCTAAACATAATGGTGCCCTCAGATTTCTGATCTAGGGACCCATTTAGAAGTTATTCCACTTTTTTAGGAAAATCGTTCACACTCACTATTTAATATATTTAATATATTTCAAAATATTATTTAGAGAACATCGGACCTCAGAATCACATGTTGTCTCAATGCCTAGTCTTGAATTAATTCCATATGATATTTAAAAATAATATACTAAAAAATATGAGACATTACATTCTCCCCACCTTGGGACTTTCAATCCCAGAAAATTCAAAAACAAAGGCTCTACAAAAATATGTGGGTACTACACATGAATTTGAGCCTCCTTCTCTCATGTTCTCTCTTAGATATTATTTTGATGACACCAAACACACACCAAGGGAATATCTCTCCCACACAGGATCCTCTTCTGCCAATCCTCAATCTCTATTGGGTACTCAGTAAAGGTCGCTCCATCATCAATGTCTAGATCACCCTAATCTATGACGTGTGATGGGTTATGCATGTACATCCTCAGTTGTGACACGTAGAATACATCGTGTACCCGGTCCAACTATGGGGGTAGATATAAGTGATACACCACCTTTCCAGCTCTACACAGTATTTGAAAAGGGTCAATAAACCTCAGATATAACTTTCCATCTCAGCTAAATCTTTGTAACCCTCATCAGGGTGAGACTTGAAGGAAGAAATGGTCTCATTCCTAGAACTTCAAAGGACTCCTTTGTCTATCATCATAAGATTTTTGGAGACTCTATGCAGTCTTCATCCTCTCCTGGATGATCTGTACCTTCTCGGTATTAGCTTACACCAACTCTGGGTCCATGAGTGCTAACTCTCCTAGGTTAGTCCAGCAAAGTGTTAACTGGCAAGGTCACCCATAAAAATCCTTGAATTGTTCCATACCAATGGTGGAATGGTATATTTTGTTGTATGTAAACTCCACCAAAGTTAGGTGATCCTCCCAACTATGACATAAGTCTAAGATGCAAGCCCACAACATTTTCTCTAGAACCTGAATGTCCCTCTCCTTCTGGCCATCCTTTTGGGGTTGAAACATCATGCCCAAGCATAAATAAGTCTCAAAACCTCATGTAATCCCTTATACAACCAGGGTGTGAAATGATCATCATGATCAGAAACTATCGTCATTGGGACTTCATGGAGTCGAACTATCTCCTGAACATAGAGTCATCCCAAGCTCTATAATAAACTCTGCTCTTAGAGAGCTAGGAAGTGGGATGACTTGGTGAGTCGTTAAATGATCACCTATATGGCATCGTGTCCCCTAGACATACATGGTAAACCTATCATGAAGTCCATCGATATCCCATCCCATTTCCATTCCGGCACCTCAAGGGGTTGATCCAAACCCACTGGAACCTGGTGATCATCCTTCACTTGCTGACAAGTAAGGCATTGATAACCAAACTCTGAAACTCCATTATTCATTCCTGGCCACCAGAACTGATGTCATAGGTCCTAGTACATCTTCAGCACACCTAGATATACCTATAAAGGTGATGTATGAAAATCCATCGAGACTTCCTCCCATAATTCCATTGGTACTACTGTACATCCTCTTAAAAGGACTATGTGATCCCCACCTTGTGAATATCCATCAGGAGCATGCCCTGTGTTCATATGAGCATGTAAGGTCTCATAGTCGATATCCCCAAGTTGTGTCTCCCTGAATCACTATAAGATTTTAGGGGAGAAAACCATCGACTGGAGGTAAGCTGCATTATCTCCATTTATGAAGGATAATTGTAATGAGGCAAACTTCTTTAATGCCTTGTTCGTCAACTACGAACTATATCTCCTACTCCTAGAGGAACTCTAGCCACCACCTCTATCTCAAGTTCAAATCCATTTGAGGGAAGATATACTTGAGACTCTTATGGTCATATTAGATGATAAACCTCTCACCCATCAGGTAGTGTCTCCACATCTTCAATGCAAAGACTACCGCTGCCTACTCAAGATCATGAGTTGAATAGTTCTTCTCATGTGGTCTCGAATGGAGCAAACCATAAGCAATCACTTATTTTCTATACATCAAGACACAAACAAGTCTAGTCCATGTTTCATCATAGAACGCTAAATACTCAACACCCTCCTTCAGAAATCTCAAGATTGGGGCACTCATCAAACTCTTCCTCAACTACTAAAAACCCTATCGGAACTTCTTCGTCCATACAAAAGGATACCCCTTTCAAGTCAAAACTATCAAAGGTGTTGATATCCTATAGAAATCAATGTTCAATTTTTTGGTAATATCTTGATATCCTAAGGAATCTTTGTACCTCCTTCATGATCCCAGGTGGCTCCTATGCTAACACTACCTCAACCTTGGTTAGGTCCAAAGCCACTCCATCCACTGAGATAGTAGACCACCTGAATCTAGAACTATCACTTCAAGATTTTCTTGTAAATATGGTGTTGTCATAGTACATCCAGAACCATCGGAAGGTGTCTCACATGCTCCTCCTTGGATTCCAAGTACACAAGGATATCGTCGATGAAGACTACCACGAACTGGTCTAAGTACTTTTGGAAGATTCAGTTCATGAGTCACATGAACACTTTTGGGGTGTTCATCATGCCAAAGGGCATCACTAAGTACTCATAGTGACTATAGTATCATTTGAAATCCATCTTTGGTATATCCTTATCATGTACTCGTAACTAGTGATAGCCTGATCAAAGGTCAACCTTCAAGAACCATCATACCCCTCTCAAATGATCTAAGAGGTCATTGATCCTCATTATTGGATGCTTTTTCTTCTTGGTCGCCTTTTTCAAGTGTATGTATTCCAGACACAACCACAAGATCCCATCTACCTTCATGGAAAAAAAACTAGGGTTTTTGGGGTGAAACACTAGGCCCCACAAAGCCCTTCCTCTACAAGTCCTCCAGCTACACCCTCAACTCGCAAAGTTCTGTGGGAGCCATCTGATACACTGGTGCTAATATTAGTGTCATATCAGGGTGTAAATAGATGCAAAAGTCAATCTACTTATGAGGAGGTAACCCTATAATATCTTTTGGGAAGATGTCCTTGTACTCCACCACTACTATTGGGAACTGAAATCTCATAACATCTATTAATCAGAGGGTAAGGCTATCCAACTCATGAGTGATTGACTACACCCTCCTATGCATGATCCCATCTTGTGCTATCTAGTTTTCTCTTTTTTCAAAAAAGGAAAACTTTTCCCCATTGTTGTGGACACACCGCACATTTCGCCTAAAATAGTCAATCTAAGCATGGACCGAAGATAGGCAATCCATACCGAAAATAAAGTCGTAAGGCATCGATGCTGCCACCAAGAGGTTCCAACCAAAACTATCACCTCTAAGGGTAATTTTAAACTATCTTCATAGGTGTTTTATCATTGAGTCTTTTCTCATAGGTGTCTCCAAGAATAAGGGTTGAGTCAATAGTTCTACCAGAATCTCAAGGTCTCGTACCAGGTAAGTGGCGAGAAAAGAATGACTAGAATTTATGTCCATAAGTATGGAATATAAGGTATAAAAGACATAGATTGTACCTCGGATCATCCATATATCCCTTGGGTCATACTCCTCGACCACATGTAGTTTCCCCCATCCCTATCCTCCAGCTCCCAAAGCCAGGTGTGGACCTCCTAGGGGTGGTGGTGGTGGTATGTCAAAATGTATACCACCTCCTACATCTCCAACAGATCCTCTACCATGTCCACCTCATGGTGGATCTTCCTACTCCACTAATTTCCTCTACCACGGTGGTCCATACATCATCTCCCTATTAGCATATTGATAGGTTGGAAAATCTCTAGCGAGATATCCCATGTCATTGCATGTGTAGCATAACCTCTCCCTAGGCTGACTGGATCCAGACTAAGAGACTTGAACCGTATATCCCCTATCTTGGGACCTCATATAATGTATCCCACATCTATATCCATATGTCTAACATCGGATCCCCACTATCGAGGTGTCTGTACCTATCTTCCTCCTATGGACTATCACTAGAAACATCTACTTAGCCAAGAATTTCTCAACAACCAAAGCTCACTCGAGCACTCAAGCATAAGTCGGAATGCATATAGGTATAACGTTGGCTCAGATGTCCTGACGTAGACCTCACTCGAAGTTCTAAGCCTAGAATTACTGATCTCTAACCATATCCATCATGTAACAAGAGAGGTTGGTGAACCTTAATGAATAGTCATCCACCATCAAGCTACCTTTCTAGAGTTGAAGAAGCTCATTTATACACACTACTCTCAGTGTAACAGGAGAGAACTACTCTATAAAGAGACTCTCAAACTCTATACATGAAAGAGTCACTTTGTCATGAGTTTGTGTGGTAAAAATTCACCATCACCCTGCCAAACCCTAAATAAATCTCACTGCTAGGATCACCATCTGGTCTGTTGGTGTCCTCACTAGATGGAAAACTCTGGTCACTGCCTCAATCCATTCCTCAACTACCTGAGGGCTAAGCACACCACGGAACCTAAGGGGTATCTATATCTGAAACTCATGGAGCGCACTCAGTCTGTGCTCCTCATCTTCTAGAACTATAAGTACCACATGTTGATCCACTGGTGGTGGTATAGCCGGTGCACCACCTGAAGGTAAATCTTGGGGAACTGGTCCCTATATCAAATCCTCTTCACTAAGGGGGTAATCATCATGATCAAGCTGCTAAATCCTAGCTCGTATGTATCTTAGAGGCATCTTGTAAGAAAATAAGATGTACCATAGTCAATGAGTATATCTGGAGAGATTAGTCAATAAGGAAATGGAAACACAACCCATTTCTATATGATATATGTATCATTATTTTCCCTATACAACCAGTGTTCTCAGGTAATGAGTTGAAAATCAGGTTATCAGAGTCCTGGTGTATGGATACGTCGGTTGCCCATACCAATACTGGAGTCCCTAGCCTAAAATCTAAACTTGTAACACTTAAAACTATTGCCCCAAAACAATCTCATAGACTCCTGGTCCTAAGGTAGAACCACCACCTCTGATATCACTCTATCATGACCAATCCTAGTGGGGCCCATGATGTGACTCCCCAAGCCCGCCTCTAATAGGTCAGAGGCTTGTGACTAGCACTGAGTTGGTATATCATTAATTTAGGAGGCATTTCCTAAGTACCTGTATGCATGCACACATATCCAAGAAACAAATGATGAAATGAAAAAATCACTAAGGAAAAAATGCATGCATACCACTAACCCAACCAACAGAGTATAATAGGAAAGTTAAGTGCAGTAAAGTAAACTGGTCCAGAATACAAGCCCACTAAAAGAAAGAATCTACAAACTAAAAGGTCCAACCTATAAAAAATAAGTATTGGGACTACTGCTCAAATCCATAGCAACACCTCAGCCTACCTGAACTCACAAAGCTATGTCTGGTCCTACCCCACCCTGGTCTTCAACAAAATTTCACTCATCCACACAAGACACAATATGTGTGGGCAAAGCCCGTGTAGGGGTGGGTATAACAATACTCATTAGGACACCCCAAAACCAAAAATAAATACACAAGGTAATATACATTTAGATCTATACAGTATATGTCTACAACACATATAACAAGAATATCCAAATATACTCAAACCCAAACCCATAGTCTAGTGGTAAGTCACAATTACCACATACCATCACTAGGGATTCAAACTGAAGATTCCACAAAGCACTCATCCGAGAGAACACACTCCTGAGTTTGATAGCACTGATGAAGCCATCCTGAGAAGTATTGTTTATTGAGAACTGTCATGATAGAGATACCCTGATATATCTAAAGATAGAATATGATACATTAATTCTGGGAGAACTCACTCCATGAGTGGGGAAGATCATGATACATAGATGAGATCACTACCAGATCCATGGGGTGATACCACGACTCATCTGAATTCACATTCTAAGTAGAGGATCGACATATGGTATGATTGGTTACACTAATAACAAGACTCTACTTAGGGCACAATAATGGATAGAGGATCCTGATCTGAGCCTCTCAGAGGGGATTCCAACTACTCTATCCAGAAAGTCTAGCTGAAGGGATCGTACTCCTATGAATACGAAACGATACCAACCGACCTTCAAGGGAACGAGCAAGGGAACCAATTCTAAAAAAACATTTCCAAGATATTATGGAAAAGAGATTCAAGTAATGTAAGAAGGGGTACACGACGTGTAGTAGGGTCACAATCAATGTCCCTTGACCTTGGGTACTGCTCGTGTTCAACAGCCTGTGTTATCAGAACATGTTGTGTAGAAGAGGTATACACGGTGTGTAGAAAGGTTCACACATCATATCCTACTATCTAGTGTCTTATCCATGTAAGATATCCATGTTCCAGTGCATGTATTCAACCCATGTACATCAATATGTGTATCAGTGCATGGGGTAATCTGCGTAACTAGTTCAGCCAAGCCATGTGGCGAAGTACACACTGTGTAGGCAAGCTGTGTACTCTACCATGTATCTTTGTATCATTTGGGATACATGCCAAGTCCTATGGAAGGACCCACACACCATGTGATAGGTTTCACATGTATTGTGACTCTTCACTGCTTCCTGAAACCATAGCCTCCACTTAGGGGGGGCACATCATGTATTACTGAATACACGACGTGTTCTTCAAGAAATTCTAGAAACTCAAGTTCGCACTATATCATCTCCTTTACTGCTCTGATCATCATTTCTATCCATGCATGGTCAAGAAACTCAAGATTTGGGGTTCTATGGTCCCTCCATCACTAAATCGGTAAGATTCGAGCCTTGAATCAACTTGGAAAACAAGATCATCATCATTCTTTATTTCTGATGAAGAATGGGAAATCAGCACCCACCATCATTTGATCCACTGCCACAACCATCATCGCACCTTTTTCAAGTCGTACTGATTTTGGATCTTCAATTTTGGATCATTTCACCACAAAACGAGGGTGAAATGATCATTTGTTCATAAGCTATAAAGAATATGAAAACGAGAAGAATTTTGGGGGAGAAAAGGCACATGGAACAACCCAAGGAATGAACCTCAACCATTGTTTCTTCCAAACTCGATCCATTCCATAAAAATATCAAGATAAAAAAAATAGTATAATCATCCCCAAATTACTGCAATCAAACCCTCCCATAAAAATGATCAAACCTTGGGTCAACCTATTTGTTGGTTGATCTAAGTTCATTGTTAATTATAAGAACGAGGAAAGAAAGAATTGAAATAACATGCCCTACCTTGAGGTTGGGTCGTTCGCTGATGAGGATTGATCATCACATTTCTTCCATTGGTGAGATCCATCAAAACAACACACGTTAATCTCTAAAACAAGATTCATTTTCATTCATCACCGAGAGGATTCTTTCTCAACGATTTAGAGGGATTCTAGGGTTATGGCGATAAACCTAAATTCTCTGAAGAGGTTTAATAAAGATAAAACATGTTGCTGATTCACTACATAATGTTTAAATAAAATAAATCATTAATTTATTTTATTATTTAAAACATCTAAAAATTAACTTTCACAGCTAACATGGGCTAGCTGGTGTTAGACCTTTCCTATGGTAAAGTTACTGCTCTGCACATAATGGTGCCCTCAGATTTCTGATCCGAGCACCCGTTTATAAGTTATTACAATTTTTTAGAAAAAATGCTCATGCATGCTATTTAATATATTTAATATATTGAAAATATTTCTTCCAGGCAAACTGGGCCTTGGAATCACATGTCGTCTCAGCACCTGGTCTCGAATTAATTTCATATAATATTTAAAAATAATACAAGTAAAAATCAGAGACATTAAAAAAATTAAGTTAATATTTTTAGATAATATAAATTATGATGATTCTAAATATTGAATCCATTTTCCAAATTCCATTCACATAAGTGGAAATTTTTAATTTAAATTTAATTTCACAGATGCGTCAATAAAGAAGAGTTTTAAGAAGAAAATTTTCAAAAGTTTACAAAGTTTTTATATCAAAATTTATTATAAAATTGATTCTAATTACAAAAATTGGAATAATGGATTTATAATTGAACTAATTTTAGTTTAAAACCAATTTAAAATATAATTTAACTTTTAAATAATTTAAGCAAAAAGGCCGTTTTCAATTAAAATTCTGTATTTTTCACTATTCATCAAAAAAATGAAACTTTTTAGAAAAATCACAAAATTTCACCCAAAGATAATTTTTTCATTATGATTTAAAAAATGAAATTTATTTTATAAAATTAATTTTCTAAAATTTTCAAAAATTAATTTTATTATTATTCATGAAAATACTTCAAAACATTTTTTGAGAAAATAGTATTTTTGAAACATATAATGACTTTACCAAAAATTATATATTTCATTATTAGTATGTTCTATTTATATAAAATTTATAATTAATATTTAAAAATTATTTATTACTATTAATATAACTAATGTCAATGGGTAGGTTATAACGTTCACGTTTAAATAGCTATATTAATAATATATTTTGGTTTTGTTAAAACTCAGTGTAGTGTGTAATACAAGATAAAACAGTGTTGTGTGTTGCACAAGATTAACTTGGTGTTTCATGTAACATAAGTTTTCAAAGAAATTTAATTTATTCTAAAAATAAAAATTCATAAAAACTCAAGGTGTTACATTCTACCCCCCTTAAAATGAATTTCTCCCTCAGAATTCATCACTTTAGTACCAATAACTTGGGATACTTATTCCTCATTTCATCCTCAGGTTCTCATGTATCTTCCTAAAGATGGTGGTTTCTCCACAAAACATTCAACAGGTGAGTAGTATTATTTTTTAGAACTTTCTCTATTTGATCTAGAATATCTACCGATTGCTCCTCATAATAAATATCATGCTCCAGTGTTATGACCTCTAAGTTCATTACATGTGATGGATAAAGTATGTACTACCTCAAGAGTGATACATTGAACACATCGTGAACTTGAGTGACATTTAGTCGAAGTTCCAAATGATAAGATACTATCCTGATATGATAAGTTATTTTAATGGGACCAATATATATAGGGATTAGTTTAACCTTTTTTCTTCCATGAAGAAATTTGTATAAAGACCTTCTTACCAACTTCAAATATTAGATCATTTCAATGATAATCAGTATAAAATTTATATCAACTTTGTGTAGTTTATACATGTTTCTAAATGGCTCTAACAATTTATTCCATCTCATCAGATTGCTTAGGTCCCAATAGATTTCTTTTTTGGAACTTCATTTTAGTACGTTGGAGTTCTACACTTATTTCCATAAATTGGTTCATAAGGAGGCATATCATTGTTCAAGTGAAAGATATTGTTGAAAGAAAACTCAAATTGAGGAAGGTTTTGATACCAACCACCTTTTAAATCCATAATACAAGATCTTAGTATATCCTATAGGGTTTTAATTATTCTCTCAAACTAACCATATGTATGAGGATGATACATAGTGATGAAACTCAAATCAATATCAAGATATTGCTAAATAATTTGTTAGAACTTTTAGGTAAAATAAAAAATATGATAAAATACAATTGAATTTGGTACTGAATGAAACCTTAAAACTTCTTTAATGTATATTCTGTAAACTGGATCCAAAGATAAATCTATTCTGATAGCACTAAAGTGTGTTGACATTGTAAGGTGATCCACTAAGACCCAAAATTATCTCAACATCAAAATAAAGATAAACCCTAATGGTTAAAAGTACCTTTAATCATATTTCCAAAAATTGTACAGGCATTCCTCCTCAAATAACTTTTTCATTATATATAAAACTAAAGGGTTGTATTTCCATAAATTACTCTTAAAATATCCTTAATCTTGATAAATTCCCATTACATAAAACCACAAAAGTGGTTTCAATGACTTTTAACTTATGATAAATATTAATATCAAAAACCCATGATGGTATCCATAACTCTTAATTTTATATTACCTGGAGAGATAAATGCTTCCAAATTATAATTCACTATTTATTCTTTAAATAAGATCTTATCTTGTACAAAAAAATTATACTAGAATCTTGGGTTCAACATTGTACTACTAGAATATCAAATGTGATTTTTTTTATTCTATAACTTATGTTAAGGGAGATAATCACATGAAATTTCAAAAAATTATGAACAATAATATTTTTATAGGTCTCATTCATACAAAATCAAACATTAAATTCCTAACTAAGTAGGGTATAATTAGTATTCCCTAACTATCATTATTCACAACAAGCATCTTGATTGCATAATATTTACCTTTTTCCTATGTCTTCAAAAGTTTTTTCATTGATCATTATTATTAAACCTCTGATTTGGGAACTTGTTAGCATAACGTCCAAACTCTTTGTAATTTAAACACTTAAGTTTGGAAAGTGCATTCTACAGATATTTCTCATTATTATCATCATTAGTTAACTTCTTATAGTCACTTTTTCATTCATCTTCTCGATGACCTTCCTTTACACACTTAAAAAACTTAGTGGTCCCCTTAAGATAGTTTCCTTCATGCTTATTCCCTCACATCAAGCATAAAGGATAACTCATCTTCTTCTCTCCATGGTTATTAGATTTTTCTTTGAATTCCATTTTCCTCTTCATATCAAAACCATGATATTGATTTGTAAATCTAACCTCCATTTCCACCTTGATATCACATTTAAAAATATATTCATAGATACTTAATTATCTTATGGATAACACCCTTCAGAATCTTGGTTTTAATCCATTGAAGAAATGATCAACCTTACTTTCAGGTTGGACGATAATACCAAAATCATACCTTTAAAGTCTTGTAAAATTTTTCTCATAGGTACCAACGAATCCTTTTTCTTTAGCTCAAGGAAATCCTTCTCAATATTTATATAAAGAATATGATGAAAGTACTCATTAAAAAATATGTTCTTGAACTCATTCCAATCCATGGATTCAATTTCATCTTATTGACTCATATTCCTGATAATATTCCACCATTGATCTACTTCACCTTCAAAAAAGTAGACAACTGAAATGACTTTCTCATGCTCCAAACACTGGAGGATGGAAATTATATTTTCAGTGGAGTTGATCTATTTATTAGTAAATACTATATAATAAGACCCATATAAATAATGTGGATGTTTTCTTATAAAGGACACAACAAAATTTTGTTCCATCCTTTTCTTGTTTGGAAGTCCGACGTGATTTATAGCTTGAGAAATTTTTGTGAGAAAAGAAATAATATTTTCATTCTAACTCCCATAATGTTTTGTTTATTAGGAGTACAATCATTGCATTATCCATCACACTTATCATTAACACAGTTCCTTCAGGTTCTATCCATCGACTATAACCAGACCCATAATGTTAGAAACACTAATCATAGTGTAGAACCACATAATAATGAAAAATACTTATAGCATGTCTAAATAATTACACCATAGGTTTATTTTATGTCATTAATAATCATCATCTATTTAAATCCTTCATGATGATTCATAAAAAAAATTTGAATTTCCAAATCATATCCCTCAGGAGTGTCAAACCAGGTATGTAGAAAGGCCCATTGTCATGCACTAAATGATGCTCGAATCTATATCAATATTCCCTTTTCAGAGTTATTTCCCCTAGGTACCTCTGTTCCAAATCCAAATCCACTTGTAGTATCTAGACAGGTATGTAATTTCTTAGAAACCACTCATTATATACCTTACCAAAATTTTAGGACATTTTCCTATACTTTGACTCATCCTTAGACTTATCCTTAGACATGTCCTTATGGATATCAATAAGGATTTATTATCATAGTTTTCAATGGTTAAATAAACCTTTCCTGTGATACCAACTATAGAAACTCAGGATTTTTATACATGGATATTAAATTTTTTAGATGAATATTCAATACATCACCAAAACACACACCTAAGGACTGTAATAGTTTAGTACCTTTGGAAACTCGGAACCCAATATTCCTAATTTGGTGAAATATATTCAATGTGTCCCACAAAGATCTCCCCCCTTTAGTACTCTTCACAAACATGACATACTTAAACCTTTCTTCATAGCTTGAGAAAAGAAGCATAAGAAAGAGTGAGGTAAGATTCTTATTAAGGATAAACAAGGGAGATATGTAAGCATAACATGAACATAAAGTTATGAGAACATGATCATAACATTTTAAAACCATAACTTTAATATCAAATATCATAATATTGAGTCATGGAATAAATATTGGTAGTTCATAAGATATGAATCATAAGTTAAGTAAAGAACATGATCTATCAGAGCATGAAATTGGCATAAGACATTGATTATTGGAATACACATAAGCATTAAAAATATTATTTCAAGGATACCTACCAAGACATTCATAACATGTAAGGCTTGGGAGAACCACATGTGTACCTACTTCAGGCTTGGAATGACCTCCTGTATACCATCTTTTGGGATTGGGATCACCACCTGTGTACCCTCCTTTTTGGTCTTGGTATAACCACCTATATATACTCCTTTTATTATATAAAATTTATCATTAGCCAATAAATTGGAGGTAGATATATGTCCCACCCATTACATAATTAAAAACATACATATGTGATCCACAAGATCATAAAACATTCATCATATCATAACCCATAAAAAGAAATGGGTTCCATAAACATTTCATCATATCATAACCTATGAAAGGAAACAGGTTTCATAATCATTATATCATAACCCATGGAAAAAGAAGCAGGTTTCATAAGAATATTATCATGGTATAGCCAGTAAAAGAGAAAACGGATTTATTAACATCATGCCATAATAAACGTAAACCATTGAGGGAAAGAATGAGAATGGTATCCTTAGACCATATCCCTAGTAATATATAGGTAACATTAATGGATATAAAAATAAATGGAAAATTATTTTGAAAGATTATTTAGAATATTTATTGATGAAGTTTTCTTTTCTTTTAAAACCACTTTTAAAATCATAAAACATTTTGGAAATATTTTTCTTCAAAAATGACCTTAAAAACTTATAGATAGAGATTTAAAAAATCATTTAAAACAATTCCTAAGGAAAATATCCTTTCCACATTGAAAAACACTTTTCAAAATATAAAACATTTTGAAAATCCTTTTCCTTTAAAATAATATTGAAAACTTATAAATGAAGCTTTAAAAATCATTTAAAACATTTCTTGAGGAAAATATCCTTTTTGATTTAAAAAACATTTTAAAACATATAACATTTTGAAAATATTTTCCTTTGAATATAAACTTGAAAAAATGTAAAGTAATATTTTAATCGATGATTTCTCATGATGTTGGAAAAACAATTCATGTCATACACATCAAAATGAAGATTCTTTTCACATTTTTAGTAAAAGCCAAACAGGTGTTATTTAGAAAATAACATGAATATTCCTTTCAAAAAATTTATAAAAAAAAACATGGTTAAAAATTTATTTTAAATATCGTAGGATAATAATAATAAAAATTGAAAATATTTTTAGAAAACATGGTTTTGGAAGAAAATGGATTTCTGACCGAAGAGAGAAATAAAGTCAGATTTTCTTAAAAATATTTTCTCAATTATTTTATGTAAAAAAGAGTGGAAATGATACTATTAGCTTAAAATATAATTAATAAATAGAGGATAAGAAAATTCATGAGTTTCTTGAGATATGGGTCATAAGATTTTATCATTCAAAATATAATCATAAACAATCCTAAAAATTGATGAGATTGTAACATAAAAATAATTACCACTTTAGTAACTTTGAATCATAATCCACTTGAAGGTATAACATTAAATGAAACTTAAAATATTATGAGGATAAATAAATTAATGATATTAAATGTAAATTGAGCTTTATATACACCTCATAAAATAATATAGGAGCATAACTTAACATATGTCTCAAAGAAGTCAAATTGAGACAAAAATCATTTACTGCTTTGGTAACTTTTGAACCATAAACCCCATGAAAGAGATATCCTAAAATAGATATGTATATCCCTATAATTATAAGTATTATAATCATAAAATATATTAATTGGAAGTATATAAACAACATAAAAGAAATAGGTGGTGAATATGGCATGTGTCTCACAGAAGTAAAAAGTGAGACGGAAATCACTTACCGATTTAGTAATCTTTTGAATCATAATCCCCAATAAATAATAAAATCAAAAAAACTTTAAATATCATGAAAATAGGTATATTAGTTATATAACATGTAAATATGGTATTATATGTGTAGGACCCCAAAACACTCTAAGAGGGGAGGGGTGAATCAGGGTGTCAAAATTTTCTTTTTAAAGTTCTGGATATTATTCCCACGTTGGTATGAACTTGTTAAATCTGTCAAACAAATGAAGATAGAGAGATGACACAGCACTTTTACTTAGTTCACCACAAAGGGCTACGTCCAAGGATCATAAGCTGACAGTGTGTCAGTTGTACCTAAATCCACTAATCTTTACAAGTTTGAGGATTACAAGATTTGATCATAGTCACTTTGTGCCAGGCATGCCACCTTTACAATGGTTCAAGGAAATGTCACTACATCCCTTGGATCAGTTTTGTCGACTCCCCCTAGCTCATTTCCTTGAGAGAATTCAAACTCAGTTTATCGACATGAAGGTCTCTTCAACAGATTTGCATTTAATTCTTTGTCCTAGTCCAGCACAAGACACTTCTTTTATCGAAGTCCTAAATTGATGCATGTGAAAGCACTGATCACACAAACTGAATATTCAAAATCCCATCAGAAGCATAAAACCACACTTGCACGCAATACACCAACTTGCGCACAAGATATGGGAATTGTCGTGAAAGATGAATTTTGTGCAACACTTACTTTCCGTGAAACCTTTTATCTTTTTTGAAACTGTACTAAAGGGTTCACTTAGTCTTTTTAGACTAAAGGAACATGTTGCACACAAGATTAACTCTCTTCTAATCTTTCACACACAAATCTTTCGTGCGGCTGAGCAACCAGATTTTCATTGGAAAAATTATAAAGTCTTCCATGGGGGGTAGCCTCATATTTATTGGCCTTTGATAACCCTGCACGCAAGATCCTGATGTGTTTTCATCGGTGCCCATAAGTTTCTTTCTGAGTGTGAAAAACCCCTTTTGATGTCTCATTGGGCGCATAATATTCTTTTGTGCAACACCATCTTTCACGCACATTTATTTCTTGCGCACACTTTTTTCTATTTCCATATTTTGATATACTAATCCCAAAATAAGTCTTGCGCACAAGTTTACAAACACCCTACAATATTGTGTGAAACTTTCTTTTCTAAACACACATTTCTCCATTTTTCAATTTTCAGGCCCAAAAATTTGGCAAAAACTGGAAAACGACGCCACCTTCAATACTGTTGTTTGATTTAACTGTATGATCCCTTTCTTGGAAAACATTCTGAAATTCCAATGAGGATTGAAAATAAACACAAACCATACTCCATTTTCTTCATAGAACGGTTGTGGGTCCAACAATATACACCACACAAATAAAACGAGTGGTGAATATGGCATATGTCTCCTAGAAATAAAAGAGAGACTAGAAATCCTTTACCTTAAGTCTTGAATTACTTTATACATTTTCAAACATCCTTTATAATAAATATAATTTTATTATGAATATATTAAATAACCATACATATATACATTATACCCTATATTATTTACTTATGACCTTTTATTGCCCTTTTATAAACAATTCCAAGTTAAATTCATGTTTTGGGTAATAACTGCATTTTTTTTCATGTAAGTTTTGATTTATTATTTTTGGTAGTCTTATTTTGATCATGGTTTCATAATATAAATAATTTTAACCATGATATAAATATCATATGTATTAATTATATATTTATTTTGAGTAATCCATAAAATTTAGTGATAGAAAAAAAAATACATTGTCTATGGAGACGGTAGGTCGTACGTATGAATAAACTCTATCATAATTTTCTTATTGGATTGAAATAAAGAAAGGTAAATAATATATTATAATTTAAAAATAATTTTTATTTCATATATATATCACATATTCTCATTAAAACCATCCTTATTACCTTCTATGTAAAGAGTGAATGAATCACATCACTTCGTGAGGTAGTAGTCTATCGTACACACAAGTGATGTTATCATATTTTCAAAAAATGGAAATCATGAAGGTATGTGTGATATAATAATTAAATGATACTAATAATATCATAAATATCATATATAAACAATAAATCCATCATTATTTCTAATCATGAGAGGTGGTAATGGAAAAATTAAGGACATTGGTTCATGTGACGGTACTTCGTCGTACACCTGAATGATGATTTTGTAACCCACTTAATGGAAGTGTAAATGTTTATAGGTTATCCACTTAATATAAAAATATATTATTCTATTTTATATAATTATTTTATTATATCATCATTTTATAATAAAAAATGAAGGATGTGACAAATAAAACAAAAACTATTGTTTATGAATGTTACCTCTTCTTCGGGTATCCTCCTTAGGTTTGCACCAAAAACCTTCCAAAGTTGTATTTATGTACAAAATAATACTTATAGGATGAGATGAGGGAAGTTGAAAAGTTATTTGGGTTTATATTGGCTGATAAAAAATGGTTTTAAGGAGTGAGTATGTGAGGAGAAGTTGTGTCCTTTTATAATTGAGTTGAGTGGCACGCTTGTAATTTTTTGAAAATAAAGAATTCCACCAACGTTTATTTCATGTACCAAGTCTCAAAAATGTATTATTATAGATCATATAATGTTTAAGGTTAAAATATTTCCATTAATTTGTGTTTAAAAATTTTGGGGTCATTTTTAACCTTTATCATTTTAGTTTAACCCCTTGTAAATCTATTTTTACCTTAACTGTAGTAAATAATTTTAATTATTTTTACTATTCATTTTGGTAAAAATTTAAGGTGGAAATATTAGATAATATATAAATTATAATTATTATAAATATGGTTTCCATTCAAATAAGTGGAAAAAATTAATTTAAAATTAATCTTGCGGACACGGTGAGAAAGTGGGTTTTTAAAGAGAAAATGTTCAAAAGTTTACAAAGTTTTTATAGAGAAATTAAATATTAAATTGATTTAAATTACCTAAATTTTATTAATTGATATATATTAAAATTTTAAAATATAATTTAAATTTTTAAATAATCTAAACAACAATTTATTTTTCAATTAAATTCATTATTTTTCATTATTCGTCAAAAATGAAACTTTTCAGAAAAATTCAAAAATTTCACCCCAAGAAAATTTTGGAATTTTTATTTCAAAAATGAAATTTATTTTATCAAATTAATTTTATAAAATTTTTAAAAATTAATTTTATTATTATTCACAAAAATTAATAAAAACATTTTTTGAGAAAACAGTAATTTTGAAGCATATAAGGACTTTACCAAAAATTATATATTTTATTTTCAATATATTTTCTTTATATAAAATCATTATAAATAATATTTAAAAAATTATTTATTACTATTAATATTTATAGGTTCAAAATTTAGGTTATAACATTCCTATTTAAATAACTATATTAATAATATATTTTGGTTTTGTTAAAACTCAGTGTCGTGTGTAATGCAAGCTAACCCAATATTATATGCAGCGTAATCTTAACTTGGTGTTGCATGTAATGCAAGATATCAAAGAAATTTAATTTATTCAAAATAATAATAATTTATAAAAAATTGGGGTGTTATAAGATCATAACCCTAGTGAAGCATAAAAAACCTTAAAAGATGGTGAAATTGTTAAAAAAATTCCCTTAAAATATCATTTAAACATTTCTTTGAAAAAATGTAAAAATATACTTTTCCTTTGATAAAATTTTAACTAAAATTTTAAAACATATTTAGAAAATAATTTTTTTTAAATAACCATAGAAAATTGTAAATTAATCTTTAAATCATTTTTCAATCATGATGGTGGAAAATTTCTTCCATGTCATCAACATTAAAACAAAGAATCCATTCACACATTTAGTAAAAAGTGGCTCGTTTAGAAAACGATGAGAATATTCCTTTAAAACGTATAATAAAAAATCAAAAATGGGTAAAAATTAATTTAATAATTCATTGTAAAATATTAAAATAATTCTTGAAAATATTTTAAATAAAATTTGGACATAGAAGAAAATATTCCCCACTAAAAGGAGAAATAAGGTCATTTTTTATTAAAAATGTTTTTTTGATATTCTTGAGTACCAAAGATTGTAAAATGATAGGAATACTTTAAAACCCCATAAATAACCATATAAAAATGAAATATATTAGGATTAATAAATTATGATCATACAATTCTTATACATTGAAAATGAAACATAAACAATCTCAATAAAAATGAAATTTAAACATAAATTATTACCTTAAGTATTGTATTAACTCATACCAGTTAAAAACTCATGTAAATAAATATATATTTATTATAAATGTATTATATAACCATATTATTGTATATCATACCATATATGATTTACTTATAATATTTTATCACCCGTTTATTAACAATTAATTATTTTTTGGTGATAACTGTTTCATTTTTCATGCTTGTTTTTGTTTAGCATTTCTGGTCCTTATGCTTTAATCATGGTTCCATAATCCCCATAATTAAAATATTGATGTAAATATAATATTTAATAATTATATACACTTTTATAACTATTCATATAAATTAGTGATGAGAAATTAATTACATCACTCTGTGGAGATGGTAGTTTGAACGTACGAACGAGTGATGTTTCCAGTTTTTGATGGATGGAAAAAAAGAAAATTAAATAATAATTAAATTTTATATAACTATAATAATATCATAAATAAAATATATATTTATTTTATCAATCATTAAAATCATAAATGTGAAGCGGTGATGAAAAATAAAATGTATCTCTTTTTAGAGGTGGTAGGTCACACGTATGCAGAAGGGATGTTTTCTTTTCTCATATGATGGAAATGAGGTGGATAATAGTTGATCCACGTATGCACAAGGGATGTTTTCTTTTCTTATATGATGGAAATTAGGTGGATAATATTTGATCCATAATCATAAGATAAATTAAGTATATTTAATAAACTAAAGAAATTACTTTATAATGGATATCATATATTTAGAGGATTTATAAGAAGAAATAAAATTTAAAGTACTCAGTTAGGAGTTATACCTATTCGTTGATAAAACTCTTTTGGATTACACCTTAATCCATGAAAGGATGGTATTTTGGAAATAAAAAAATATATATATGATGTGGGTAAGGAATATAAAATGGTATTATGGAAGTTATTTGATAATATATAATGCTAAAATTTTGTGAATAAGGGATACGAGGAGGTGCCTTTTATAATTGAGGGAAAGGATGCACTTAGAATTACTTAAAATATTTAAAAATTATATATATCATAATCATTTAAAGTGGAACCAAATGAACATAATTTATAATTTATGACTTTAAAATGTCTAAATGCCTTCAACTACATGTTTAAGTTTCCTTTTAAACCTTATCTTTTAGTTTAACCCCCTCATTAACCCTTTTTAACCTTATCCACGGTAACACATTTTTTAGCCTTTAAGGGTCGTAAATTTACTTCTAAGGTGACAAGTGTCTTACAAATGTTCCATAGATGAAATTTTAGACCATTTAACATCATAATTTTCTTATTTCAATTTTTTTGTTTTAAAATCATTTAATAAAATATTAGTTAACATAAAATACCATTAAAGTCATTTTTAGGACTATTCATTTGATTTGACTTCAAAGACATCAATAAAGTGATTAAATTAAAATATAAACACATTTAACATAATTTATACATTATAATTACCTATTAAATTAGTTTCATTCCACAATTAATCCAAAAAATAATGATTTAATTATTTTTGAAATCATTTTTCTTGATTTTTCAACATCCTGTATAATAATTGTATCAGCATTACGTAATAATTTAAGGTAATTATATAATCAATAAAAATTTAAAAAATTACTATAAAAAATAATTTATGTTCAAAATAACCTTTTACATTCATTCATGAATTCTTTTTATCCCTATGGAAACATATAATATAAATTAAAATCAAGAGAGTGATATTTTATATTTATCATTTCCTTAAAATAATATAAATGTCATAATCAATGAGAAATAAAAAAAAGTTTACATATTTTAGAAAAATGGATGATCATGGTCAAACTACACTCATAAAATATAATTAAGGAAAGTTTTAGAGAGATCTTAAATCATTATCCCAATGGTTTAGCCTAGTTTTACATATTTCACCCTTACTGAGGGGAAAGTCTTTACCATTATTATTATTAATAAAGGCGAAAAATAGAAAAGAAAAGTTTTTATAAAATTTGAACCTATTTATTCTAAATATATAATCCATATTTCAATATTAAATTTCTATAATTGGCAGTAATCCATTTTAAAATAATCATTCATAATGCAATGAATACCGTTTTTAGAATAATGTGTTTTAAGAATAATATTATATTTATTATTATCTCATGACACTATTAGATGAATTTCAAAACATTTGATTAGATAAATAATCTACAAATTTCATTAAAATCATTAATTAATAGATATTTATTTAATTTATTAAGATAAAAAAACATTATGTGCATAAAAATGGTTTTTCATAAAAATAACTCTTTTACTTTCAAATGATTTAATTTTCATTTCTAATAATTTGATAACCAATTAATTCATTTTATTCATGTGTAAAAAATAATTTTTCATAATTTATTTAATATTATTCATACTCTTCAATCTAATGTCCAGATGATAATATTTCAATAGTATATCGTGATTCATTTAAACTCAGTGTTGTATTTAAGAAAATATATCAAAGAAATCAAATTTATTTTAATATAAATATACAATAAAATATAATGGTGCTACAAAATAAATATATAAATAATATAATTTGGAATTATCACCTCTTGAGGGGTTTTTCTTTAAGAGGTGAGGTCACGATAAGTAGAGTTTCCATGGATGAAAATATGGCAGACCCATTGACTAAATCTTTATCTTAGTTAAAGAATGAATATCATGTGAGATCCAGTAAACTTAAAGTTGTTAGAAATTGGATCTAGTGTAAGTGGTATTTTTTTTATTTGGTACCTTAAAACCAACTAACTTTTTTCTTTTGATTACATATGTATTTAAAGACCTAAATATTAAAAAAATATCTTATAACATGATGATTATTCTTCTGTATAACATTAATGTAATGATTTCCTTAGAGTTTTTATCACATAAAAATGTTAGATTAGTTCTATAATATAATTAAAACCTTTAATTGTTATGATAATATTCTTAAACATATTTCTTATGGTCTAGATGAAATCTATCTGATGCGACACAGGTGATGTTTTAACTATCAAGTTCTAGATTCTCATAAGTAGATGAGGCTTCGAATCATAAAGTTTATCACTTGGTAATCTCTAAGAAAGGAGGTTATGAGGAAATAAAATAATTACCTAGGATTAACAAACATGTATATTACATGATTTTAGATTAATATTTAGCACATTTCAAAAATACATTCCTGAGGACTGTAATATTTTAGTGAATTTGGAAACTTTGAAACATAATCTTCTAACTTGGTGAAAGATCTTCAACATATACCTTAAATATATTCCCCTTTATTACTCCTACTAAAAAAATTATTCATAACCTGGAGAAATGAAACATAATAAAGGGGTGAGATTATATGATCAGTAAGGGTAAATAAGGGATATATGTAAGCATAACCTGAGAATAATTGTATGAGAACATAGTCTTAACATTAGAAGATCATACCATGTATATCAAAGAAAATAATCAAGATTCATGGCATAAAAATTTCCAGTTCATAAGATATGAATCATATGGGTGATAAATCATCATAAATCAATCGTGAACTATGAGATGATGTCATATAAGTTTGGAACTATTATAACTATAGAAAACAATTTCATGTGTCAAGGTTAACTACCAAGACCATCAACATAGTAGATCAGGACACAATTGTTTCCCCTTTCTGGATCAGGACACACCTATTTCCCATAGTAGATCAGGACACATCTGTTTCACATAATCGATCAAGACACACCTATTTCTCATTTTTGGATTATAAAACACATGTTTCCCATAGTGGATCAGGACACACCTATTTCCAATTTTTGGATCAAGCTTATTGACTTATTTCCTATCATTATCTAATGAGATATAAATCTTTACTCAATGCATTGGAGGGAGATATAGGTCCCACCCATCACATAATAAAATCATACATATATGTTCCACAAGATAATAAAACTTGCATCATATCAAGACCCATAAAAAGATATGGGATTCATAAACATTATATCATAAACTATGAAATGAAATGGTTATCATAAACATTTCATCATATCATTACCTATGGAAAATAGATAGGTCTTATTATAATTTCATCAAAGCATAATTCATGAAAAGAAGCTGGTTTCAAAAGAATATAACCTATGGAAAAGAAATGGGTGTCATAAATATCATTCCATAAAAATATAAACCATTCAATAAAGAATATGAATGGTATTATTGGATCATATCCCTAATAAAAGATAAAATATAACAAAGTATTTCATATTATATGGATAAGTATTTTAAAGGATCGCATGGAACATTTATTAAGAAAAATAGCCTTTCTATGAAAATATGTTTCATAAAACCATTTCAAAATATTTTTATTATAAATAAGGATTTATAATTTCATTTAAAACATTTCTTGAGGAAAATATTTTTCCTATTTTAAAATATTTATTTAAAAAAAATCTTTTTTAAAATCTTTTTCTTTTAAAATAGCTTTGAAAACTTATAGAGGAAGTTTTAAAATATTTTGAAATCCTTTTTCTATAAAAATAATTTGAAAACTTAAAAAGAAGGCCTGAAATCATTTTAGAAACCCTTTCATATAAAATTTATTTGAAAAATTATAAAGTAATATTCAAATAATTGAAATAATTTTCTTTGAAAATAACATTTTGAAAACATATAAAGGAAGTTTTGAAAATCATTTAAAACATAAAACATTTTTGAAAAACAATTCTTTGAAAACCAATTTAAAATCAAAAAAAATCAGAATATTAGGAAAACAAATTCTTTAAAAATAAACTTGTGAAATTACAATTGAATATTCATGGAAATGATGATCATGATGGTAGGTAAGTCTATGCATGCTGAACATTCCTTTTGTACCTTAAAAGTTTAGAAAAGTTCCTGGATCAAAAAACAACAAGAAGGTTCTTTTTAAAACTATTGTAAAAAGGTAAAAAAAGATGGGTAAAAATTTCCTTTAAACATCATAAGGTAATAGTAAAACATTTTTAAAAACATTTTTAGAGAACACAGTTTTGAATAAACACATATTTATGACCTAAAGGAGAAATAAAGTCAGATTTTTTTAAAACAAAATTCTTAATTATCTTAAGTACCAAAGATTGGAAAAGTTGTACCATTACTTGGATATAACATGAATAACCAGAGGATAAGAAAATATATGAGAGTTCTTAAGATATGGATTATTATATTTCATAAATGTATAATTAAAATAAATGATTATATTTTAGCAATAAACTCTTACCACTTTAGTAGCTTTAAATCATAATCCTTGTGAGAGAATAAAATTACATGAGGCTTATAATATCATGAAAAGAAGAATATTCATGATATAAAATTTCAAATGGAATTATATGTACCACATAGAAAAATATAGTTTCATAATATAGAATTTATCTCAAAGAAGGCAAATTGAGACAAAAACTACTTTACAAATTTGGTAATGTTTGAACCATAAACCTCGTGAAAGAGAGATCATCAAATGGATATGTAAATACCCATAAAATTAAGTATAAGTATCATATAATACATTCATGGGAAGTATATAAACCTCACAAAATAAGAAGTTGTGAACATGGCATGTATCTCACAAATATAAAAGGTAAGGTGAGAAAACCCATACCTTAAGTCTTGACTTTCTTCACACATGTTCAAACCACCTCTTCTTTGGGTAACTCCCTTTGATTTGCACTAAAATAATTCCTTGGATGGGTTTATTCCCGAAGGTATGATTCTAGTATTAAGATAGGTATGTTAGGATGATATTTTGGTAGGTTTTTTCTAAACCAAAGGGCTTGAGAGGTGTGAATAAGTGGGAGGGGTGAGTGCTTTTTTATAGTGGAGGAGGAGTGGCATTCTTGTAAATTTTTGAAAAGGGAATTCCACCCACGTTTTTCCCATGTTAAGGGGCTCCAATAATGGTATAAATCGTTTAAATTAGTATATAGTCAAAATATGAATATAAATTGGATTTTGTACAAGTTTCTAGGTCATTTTGGGTCTTAAGTTTAAGGTTTAGTCTTTTGTTAAGCTAATTTTTCTCTTAATCATTATAATTAATTTTAATCACATTTACTAATATTTTTTGTCAAAAACTATGTTTACATTATTATAAATTATAAATTATTCTGATTCCAAATATGGAATCCATTTTTCCAAATTCTAATTAAAGAAGTAGTAGAAATTAATTTAAAATTAATCTCAGATAAGTGTCATGAGAGCAAGTTTTGTAAGTACAAATGTTTAAAAGTTTGGGATGTTTTTATATCCAGTTTAAATGTAAAATTGGTACAAATAACCTAAATTGGATTAATTGATTTAAAATTAATCTAATTATAATTTAAAATCAAATTAAAATAAAATTTATCTATATAAATAAATTATATGAAAAAATAGTTTTGAATTAAAATTCAGTATTTTTTACTATTCATCCAAAAATGAAGTTTTTTAGAAAAATCCCTAAAATTAACCCTAAGCTAATTTTTAATTTATTAATTCAAAAATGATATTTATTTTTTCAAATAAAAATTATAAATTTTTCAAAATTTATATTTCAAATGGGTTCTCCATTAAAAGGCAGTAAAATTACCTTTTAGAAAAATACATCTTTTTTATTCATAGAATTGGATTTATTCCTATCTTATACCTATAAAATCTATTGGATGAGTATCAAAAATATTTATTAAATATATAATAAAAAAAATTATTGAAAACATTCATCAAAATTGGTTTTTTAAATTTATTGAGATAAAACTATGTTTGTACATAGAAAAATAGTTTTCTTGGAAAAGTTATTTCTTTATTTTCAAATAGTTATTACACTCATTTATAACTAATTGATAACCAAAGGAATAATTTTATATACATGTGTAAATTATATTTTCACAATTTTATTTAATATTATTCGTAACTTCAATTCTAATGGCTAGGTTGTAGCTTTAATAATATTTTAATAATAAAATTAATAGTATATTATAGCTCAAAAAAACTCGGTCTTGCATATAATTCATGCTATAGAAGGAACTTGACATTGTTTGTAACACAATACAAACATAGTTTTTTGGGTACCATAAGTTAATCTAAGTGTTGCGTGTAGCACAATCATAACTTTGTTTTGCGTATAATGCAAGAAAAACTTAGTGATTTCATATAATAAAAGCTATATTTAGTGTTTCATGGAATGAAAAATATCATAAGTTTAAATTAATTAAAAAAATTACAAAATCTTAGGGTGTTACATTTTACCCCTCTTAAAATGAATTTCACCCTCCAAATTCATCTTGTTTATAAAAGGTTTAATACTTGAATGTTTCTTTCATAGAAACCCACATCAAAAAAATGAATAATAAAGATTCCTTTAAAAAAGAAAGTTGGAACCATAATGGTTACCCAAAGTAAATTATAACTAGGTTTCTATGTAGGAGAACATAGGTTGGGAGTGAAGGTTGGTTATGGAGGAAAAGCATAAATAACTATAGAGCGTGATTAAAGATCATTGATCACCAGCAAGTGAATGATCAATGGAAAGTTAAGGGCCTCAAAACCATAAATCTATGATAATTTATAAGACCATCGATTCAACATAAATGAGGTTATTATGATAAATTTTTGTCAATATACTTTTACTATATTTGAGTAATTTTCACAATAATATATACTTACTTGATTTCATTCCATTCCATATGCACAATCTCACTCTTTGGTTGTGCCTTGATCAATTACCACTTCATCTCTCACTCCAGGGAATGAAGGTGAAATTGTCATTCATAAAGCATTAACATATCATGAGATCCATAAATTGAATGATAGTTCATTCTATCTGTATTTATCACAACAAAAATATTATGACAAGTTATCCAATATACATAAATCCCTATATTTCAAGATAATACTAGAATCTCTAAATCCTCATCTAAAGTTTAACATAAATCATTCCATAAATGGTTAACCTTATAACTCTTCTAAAAGATGAAAGTCCAAAACTTTAGAAATATGGTTACTAAATTATCTTACCATTGATCCCCTATATATCATAAAGTGTATCTTGATTTCCATATTCCAAACATGTGAATACCCTCCTCATATATTCTCTTGAAACATGGTAATAACCTGAATTACCATAAATCCTTTTGGAAAACATGCATGCTTAATTATTCCAATGATTACTGGATATATTCATTAAATCCAAGAAGTTATAATCTTCATCCATGACAAAATATCCCTCTTGTAAAAAAATCCTTTATCAGTTCTAAGATTGTAAATACTATCCAATCTACTTTATCCATATCATATTCTCTTTATCTGAATACAATATCATTTTCTCAAACTAGGGAACATGTTAAGGGTTACCTTCCCTTAATTTAACCTTTACATTAAATCACTTTTCTAGTTTATCGACACCATTCAATATAAATTTTTCAAATATTTAATGGAAAACATATACTTCATGATTTGTATAATATAATTCTTTAATTCATATACATACACACTTCAATAATCCAACTTTATTCTTAAACCATTACTCAGGCTTCATAAACTTATTCCTTGATACATCTTTTCTAGAATATGAAATTTGAATCATGTTTTAAGGTTCTTCAACCTCAATATACTCATTCTTCTTATGTTTAATATAAACAATATTGGAAGAACATCTCATACCTTTCACATATCATTTACAGTCTCTTTATCTTTAGCAGTATAAAAAACACTTATACCACCTTTCAGATTCTCTTCATGAGATTTACACTAAGGAAATTGATTTTATAAGTCACATACTTTCCACATCTAAAACATTCAATGTTAACCCAGTTCCTTCAAGTTTTCACTGTTGGCTAAGACAAGAAAACAGTATCTGGTTTTTTAGAATTTGGGTGGCATGCCTCATGTGATGGAATATTTTCTACATTTTTTATTGTCCATGTTAGAATCGGTGCAGAATATAGCTATACATCACTAGAATTTTGTGGGGATTTTTGAAATTATTATCTCTAGGGTTTTTACATCTAAAAATGGCGCTTCTGGGGTGATGTTCTATTTGTCCCCTCCCATGAATACTGCTTTGAGGTTTAAGTAGGTATCGTAATTTTCACTGTCGGTGATGTTGGAATATTTGGGTTCCATTTCCATCGCTCATCAGGACCCCGAGTCCTTGCTTGTGACAGAGACCATGTCCAAGGAGGTGGAAGTTGGATTTTATAAACTAATAACCATGGAGGGTCGGATAAGGTATCCGGGAGACAAGGGTGCTCAGTGCTCTTCACTGGTTAGGAATAGAGATTAGGAGTACTCACTGAATTTATTTGTGGTTTTAGAAATGCTAGGATCTGGTGATTAAATTGTGGATATAGATGGGTTCAAGGAAGATTGATACAAAAAAGATCATGCCTCTCCTATAAGTTTTGGTCTAATGACTCATTATTGAGCTAAAGAGGCCCGATCGAACTTTGCAGAAATGAATATGGGTTCTGATTTGGATCACAAGGACCCTACTTTCAATCATCAATGATCTCTATTATGGTATGGAATGTTAGGGTCTTGTGTGTGAGGGAAAAAGCGCTTACATATTCAATGAAGCTCGGCATCTTAAGGTTTTTTTATAGTGGTAATTTAACCAAAAAATTTGGTCAGTTGTATTAACATTTACCTCAAGTGTATGGGTTTTTTTATTCATTGCATTTAGAGTCATGAAGTCAGTATATTTGGGTTTTCTAGAAATGTGGTGATAAGGTGGAGCGAGTTGAATCCACTTCACAACATGATACAACTATAGTGATAGTGAGAAGTGTGGAATTATTATTTTCTTTCATTTATTCATGCTATGAGTTGAATGGTAGGAGGGAACTATGGAGGTCTCTTAGGAGTTTTAATCTAGGAAACCTAGTTTTTCTTATTACAGACGATTTCAACATGATTGAAAATGCTTAGGAGAAAAGGGTAGAGAGGAGTATTATGGAGTTAAAATGAAATACTTTAATTATTTCATGATTGATAATGTTCTTCTTGATATGGGTTTCTCTAGTAACTGCTTTACATGGGGTAACAATAGGAAGGACCGTAGTCGTATATGGAGCTGGCTTGATCAATGTTTAGAAAACATGTAGTTCCTAGATTCTTTCCCTGATTCAACTATTATCCACCTTACTAGGTCCCTCTCTAGTCACTTCATTTGGTGATTATTATTAAAATTGAGAATAGAGGACCTGAGAGATTAATATACTCCTAAAGGTAGTCAAAAATTGATGATTTCATGCAGACGGTGTATAATTCTTAGTTCCAACAAGTAGGTGGGGGTCTATGGAATAGGTTAGCAATGAGACTAAAGTGGCTAAGAGGTTATCTTCAAGCATGGAATAGGGGTAGGGGTGTATTGACACTCCTTTAGAAACTATCTGAGAGGATATCGATCATCTTGAGCTAAGACTACGGCAAGAATAAGATAATGATATTTTTGAGAAACTTGCTGATAAGAAAAGCCTTTATATTGAGGAGATATCAGAAATTAAAAGGGTTTATAGTAAAAAATAAAGGTCTATGCGGCTTAATGAAGGAGATTAAAACTCGGAATATTTTTAGTCATGTATTAAGGAGAGATGATTAGTCAAGATATTTAACCTTAAGCTTCCAAATGGGTCATACACTAGTGATATTGTAGTTGTAGGAAATCTAACTCAGGAGAATTTCCAAAACCTTCTGTAAAAACCCAGTGGCGGGTGTGATTAGAGGTTGGATACTGAATCATAGTTCTGGTAATGTATCTCATTCATGGTTAAATAGGAGGACAATAAATCTATGAAGTCTCTGGCTAATGATAATGAAGTAAAGTAGGTGGTTATGAGTATGAATGTGTATAGTGCTCCAAGACCTGACGGTTTTTTCGGCTCCTTATTTATGGATTCTTGGGAGATCATTGGCCCACAAGTCTTGGAGGAAATGAGGGACTATTGTAAGGGTGATATCCTGAGATCAATTTATTCCTCCAAAGTGGTGTTAATCCCAAAGGTTAAGTATCTTGTCTCTATTTCCCAATACCAGTCGATTTTTATGCAATTTCTCCTAGAAGATTCTATCTAGTATTGTGAACAGGTGTCTCAAATGCATGATTCCAAGACTTGTGTTAGAGTAACAGCATGGGTTCATACAAGGTAGAGACATCCAAGGTGCAATGGTAATAGCTTAAGAGATGGTGAAAGATATAAATAAAAAATCAATCATATTGAACATTATTATCAAAGTGGATATGGATAAGGCCTATGATAGTCTTGAGTGGAATTTTTTAATAAAATTTTGAAAAGTATGAGGTTTATAGAATGGGTATGCAACTTATTTTTCAGATTATTTTCCTCACCATGGGTGTATATCTTCTTCATGGGAAGGAACTTTATTTTCTTTAAAATGGTTCACGGTTTAAGATAGGGTGACCCAATATCCCCTTTGTTGTTTTTCTTGGATTTAGATGCTCTCTCAAGGAATATGAAGTGCTATTTGACAGAGGGGTTCATCTCCCAATTCAAGGATATATAGGGGTTCAATATTATTTCTCACTTAATGTATATTATGACATTCTCTTATTTATTAATTGTAGTAAGACGTTTGTCAGTGGGTGGAATAATTTGATGGGGGTATGGAAAATAAAGTGGCAAAAAGATGAATATGGATAAAATCATTATCTACATATCCAAAAAATGCCCAGGATGGAGATCCATAGATATAAAACACAAACTATACATGCATGATAGACTTCCTTTGACCTACTTGGGCACTCTAATCTCAAATGGGGGGATCAAGAAGAGCATGTTTTATGGGATTTTGAGAAATATTTCTGGTAATATGTGAAATTGGAAAAATATTTTCCTTTCCTTCATGGAACTCATTACCCTAATAAATATGGTGTTGTCCTCTATGGAAATGCATGTTCTTTCCATCATTAGGGCTCCCAAAGGTACCATTAATCATCTGGAAATAACAATGATCAGATTATTATGGGAAACTAATGATGAGGGAAGATGTCATTTGGAGAGATGGAAAATAATGGATAAGCCAATCGCTGAAGGGGGTGTCAACTTACGGAATATCCTAGAGACAATGAAAGCCATACAGGACAAATTGGCATGAGAAATTATTTAGGGGAAGATGTTATAGATATTTTTATAAGACACATGTATGGGGATAACTATAATGAATAGGATTCTAGATTAATAAAACCATCTAAGCTAGCAAGAATGGTGATCAAACTCTTGGAAATACTAGAGGAGAAGACTTTGTGGGTGATAGGGAACAGTGATATAAGGTATTGGAAGGATAACTAGAGTGGAAAATCTCTCTACTACCCAGGCTACCCTGCCCCAAAAAATTATATTTAGGTAAGCCTCTAGATACCTAGAAGTAATTTATGTAATGCTGGATTCCAATAAATAAGATATGTTCTAGAATATCACACTGGTGGATGAACCTGATAGATGTGTCCTTGATATCTCAACATCTAGGGGGTTTAGCAGTTGAAATCTACACAAAATATTTCATGTAAGGAGTGTATCGAATTCATGGGTGTAAGTCCTATGGTGTAAATGGATTCCAAAAAAGATTAAATTTATTCTTTTGTGAATGAGAAATCTAGCATTACCAATAGATGATAATATTTAGAAGAGAGGTATATCTTTATCCTCCCAATGTTGTTACTACTCTCTACCAAGTTGGGAATCAATTTAGCACCTGTTCTTCAGTAGAGACATGTCCAAGAGGGCTTAGAGAAATATTAAAGGTTGTTTGGGTGTGATAGAAGGTGGTGACTCGATGGTGGATTTTATTAGAGCCTGGTTTCGTGGCTTGGATATTAATAGTAGGGAGGCTAAAATTTAGAGCATGTTTTTCTCTACTTCTTGCTAGATTATTTGGGAGTCCCTTAATAAATCAAGGGAAGGTATATATATTTATCATACCTTCATACATGATTGAATAAGATTTCTGATTTTGGAGTTGGGTGGTCTCTAGACTTGTGGTTATGATTCTATTTCCCTGAGGAAGCTTATCCCAATGGTGGTACTGTTAGTAGAGGGGAACTCAAGGCTTCACAAAGGCAAGTGGGATTGCTGGATACCTCCTTTATTTGTCCTAAAACTAAATTTAGATGGGTCCTCTATAGGTGGTTTAATGAGGGGAGGATGTCTTGTAAGAGATGATAGGGGATCAGACATACTGGGATTCAGTTCATTCTATGGTACTAGTAATTCCCTTGGAGTCAAAGTGGGGGTGATGATCAGTGGTATTCAACTTTGAAAACATTACAACATCAGGATATCAACGGTGGAAACAGACTTAAAAATGTCGGTTGGGATGATCCAAGGGAAGACTAATCCCCCTTGGGAGTTGAATTATTTCATTAGGAAGGGAAGTAAGATGTTGGAATAATCCATGAAGCTTGAGCACACGTAGAGATAAAGTAAATTTATGGTAGATGATATCGTGAGTATAGGTACTCCAATTGGGGATATCATTATTTTTTGTAGATTGGTATCCCTACCAAAGGAGTTACGGAATATTTTTAACGGTGATTCCCTAGTCCTTCATCATTTTTGGCCACCTTGAATGATGTTTCCTCTCTATTTTCATAATACAAATTAACTTTTCAGTCATAGTCATCTTCTATTTAAATCATTCATAATGGTTTGTAAAGAGTTTGTGAATTCCAAAAGCATATCCATTGGGAGTTTCAAACCATGTGTGTAGAAAGGCTCATTCTCATGCACCAGTTCCTGATTGATTCTAGCTCAATACGGTGTTTTCGGGGTTGTTATCCCTATATAAATTTTCTGTAGATCCACATCCACTTGTAGTATCCAAACAGGTATGTATTCCTAGGAAACCACTCACTTTATCCTTTATCAAAATTCTAGGACATTTTTCTATACTTTAACTTGTCTTTAAACTTATCCTTAGAGACATACCTAAACATGTCCCAAGAAATATACCTAGCGATCTCACTAAAGTTTACTCATCTTAGTTTTAAAGGTTGACTAAACCTCCCTTTTATACCAACTATAATGACCTAGGCTTAACATACATGGATATTACATCATTTTAGATGAATGTTTATCACATTTCAAAAATACATGCCTGATGACCATAACAGTTTAGTGTATTTGGAAACTTTGAAACATAATCTTCTAACTTGGAGAAATTTCTTCAATATCTCCCTTATAAATATTCCCCTTTAGTACTCCTACTTAAAAACTTTCTTCGTAACCTGGGGAAAGGAAGCATAAAAAAGGGGTGAGATCAGATGCTCATTAAGGGTAAACAAGGGAGATATATAAGTATAACATGATAATAAGGGTATGAGAACATGAAATTAACATTATAAGATCGTACCCTTCTTATCAAAAATCATAATCAAGATTCATGGCATAAATATTTGCAGTTCATAAGACATGAATCATAAGAGTGATAAATAATCATAAATCAATCATGAACCATGAGATCATGTCATATAAGTGTGGCACCATTATAACTGTAGAAAACTATTTCATGTGTCAAGGTTAACTAACAAGACCATAAACATAGTGAATCAGGACACACCTGTTTCCCCTTTTTGGATCAGGATGCACATGTTTCCCCTTTTTGGATCAGGACACACCTGTTTCCTATAGTGGATCAGAACACAGTTGGTTCCCATAGTAGATCAAGACACCCCTATTTCTCATTTTTAGATCATTAAATACATGTTTCCCATAGTGTATTAGGATACACATATTTCCCATTTTTGGATCAATCCCTTAAACTTGTTTCCCATAATTATCTCATGAGATATAAATCTTTACTCAATGCATTGGAGGGAGATATAGGTCCCACCTATCAGATAATAAAATCATATATACATGTGACACAATATAATAAAACTTTATTCATATCATGACCCATAAAAAGATATATGTTTCATAAACATCATATTATAACCTATGAAATAAAATGGGTATCATAAACATTTCATCGTATCATTACCTACAGAAAATAGATAGGTCTCATAATCATTTCATAAAATCATAACCCCAAAAAAGAAGCGGGTTTCGAAAGAATATAACCCATGAAATAGAAACAAGTGTCATGAACATCATTCCATCAAAACATAAACCATTAAAGAAATAATATTAATGGTATTATTATATCTTATCCCATGTAAATCATAAACTATAAAAAATTATTTCATCCTATATGGATAATGATTTTGAAGGATCACATGGAACATTTCTTAAGAAAATATCATTTCTTTGAAAATCCATTTCATAAAACCATTTCAAAATACTTTTATTATAAATATAGGTTTACAGTTTCATTTAAAACATTTCTTGAGGAAAATATCTTTTTCACATTGAAAAATGTTTTTTTAACATAAATCATTTAGAAAACTTTTTTCTTTTAAAATAAATTTGAAAACTTATAAAGGAAACTTGAAATTATTTTTAAAAGCTTTTTCTTTGAAAATACCTTTAAAACATAAAAAATAAGGCTTAAAATAAATTTGGAAACCCTTTCATAGAAAATTTATTTGAAAATTTATAAAGTAATATTGAAATAATTGAAATCCTTTACTTTGAAAATAACCTTTTTAAAACATATAAAGGAAGCCTTTAAAATCATTTAAAACATAAAAAAAATTATTTGAAACTTGATTTAAAATCAAAAAACTTCCAAAATATTAGGAAAAAAAATCTTTAAAAGTAAAATTTTAAAATTACAAAGGAACTTCATAGAAATGAAGGTCATGATGGCGAGTAAGTTCATACATGCCGAACTTTCCTTTTGCGCCTTAAAAAGTTTAGAAAAGTGCCTTGATCAAAGAATGACAAGAAAGTTCCTTTTAAAACCATTTTTTAACAAGGTAAAACATAGGTAAAAATGTGCTTTAAACATCATGGGTTAATAGTAAAACATTTTTGAAAATATTTTTAGAAAAAATTGCTTTTAAAGAACATAGATTTCCGACTGAAAGGATAAATAAATTCGAATTTTCATAAAAACATTTTCTTAATTATATTAAGTACCAAAGAGTAAAAAAATGGTATCATTACTTGGATATAACATGAATAACCAGAGGATAAAAAAATACATGATATTGTTTAAGATATGGATTATGATATTTCATAAATGGAATCATAATCGTAAACAATCCTAATAAATGATGATATTGTAGAAATAAACTCTTACCACTTTTGTAACTTTAAATCTTAATCCTCGTGAGAGAATAACATTAAATGAGGATTTTAATATCTTGAAAATAGAAATATTTGTAATATAACATGTCAAAGGATATTATATACACCCTATATAAAAATATAGGTTCATAATATAGAATGTATCTCAAATAACACAAATTGAGACAAAAACTACTTTACTAATTTGATAACTTTTGAACAGTAAAACCCATGAAATATAGATATTATAATGGATATGTAAATACCCATAAATTTAAGTATAAGTATCATATAATACATTCTTGGGTAGTATATACACCAAAAAAATAAGTGAGTGATGAACACAGCATGTATCTCACAGATATAAAAAGTGAGATGTGAAATCCCTTACCTTAAGTCTTGACTTTCTTCACACATGTTCAAATATCCTCTTCATTGGGTAACTCCTTTTGGTTTGCACCAAAGGTATTCCTTGAATGTATTTGTACCCAAAGAGAGTATTATAGGATTAAGGTAGGTATATTGGGAGCATATTTGGATATATTTTTTTTGAGATAAAGGGATTGAGAGTTGTGAATAAGTGGGAGAGGTGAGTGTCTTTTTATAGTGGAGGAGTGGTATTTTTGTAACTTTTTTAAAAGGGAATTCCACCCATGTTTTTCCCATATCAAGTGGATAAAAAATGGTTCAAATCTGATCCAAGTGAGTATAGGGTCTAAATATGAACATAAAATGGATTTTGAATAAGTTTCAAGGTCATTTTGGGCCTTAAGTTTAAGGTTTAGTCCTTTGTTAAGATAATTTTTCTCTTAATCACTATAATTAATTTTAATCACCTTCACTAATATTTTTGGTAAAAAAACTAAGTTGATCTTATTATACATTATAAATTATTATGATTCCAAATATGGAATCAATTTTTCCAAATTATAATCATGTAAGTGGTAGAAATTAATTTAAAATTAACCCTGCAGACGTGTCGTGACATCGGGTCTTTTAAGCAAAAATGTTTAAAATTTTGTGATGTTTTTATATCCAATTTCAATGTGAAATTGGTTAAAATGACCTAAATTTTATTAATTTATGTAAAATTAATCTAATTATAATTTAAAACCAAATTAAAATATAATTTAACTATATAAATAAATTAGATGAAAAAGTAGTTTTGAATTAAAATTTAATATTTTCATTATTCATCCAAAAATAAAGTTTTTTAAAAAAAATATAAAATTAATCCTAATATAAATTTTACATTATGAATTAAAAATTTATTTTTATTTTTTCAAATAAAATTTATAAAAGTTTCAAAATTTATATTTAAAATGGGTTTTCCATTAAAAGGCTGTAAAATTACCTTTTAGAAAAATACATCTTTTTATTCATAAAATTTGATTTACTCTTATCTTATACCTGTCAAATATATTGGATGAGTATTAAAAATATTTATTTAATATATAATATATAAATTTTATTGAAAACTTTCATCAAAATTATTTTTTTTAATTAATTGAGATAAATCTCTGTTTGTACACAGAAAAATATTTTTCTTAGAAAAGTTATTTATTTATTTTCAAATAGTTCTTACATTCATTTCTAACAAATTGATAACCAAATGATTAATTTTATATACATATGTAAATTATATTTTCATAATTTTAGTTAATATTATTCTTAACTTCCATTCTAATGGCTAGGTGGTAGCTTTAATAATATTTTAATAATAATATTAATAGTATATTGTAGTTCTATAAAACTCGGTCTTTCGTGGTACACAAGCTATCAAAGGAACTTAGCATTGTGTGTAACTCAAGCCAAACATAGTGTTGCATGTACCACAAGTTAATATAAGTGTTGTGTATAGCAGAATCATAACTTGGTGTTGCATATAATGAAATCCAAACTTAGTGATTTCATATAACAAAATCTATATCTAGTGTTGCATGGAATATAAAATATCAAAAGTTTATATTAATTCAAAAAAATCACAAAATATCAAGGTGTTACATAGATTCACTAATAATAATTCCATGTATTATGTTTCATTGTATATTATTATGTTTTTATGTGTGTAATGGTCCTAAAACTTGATATTCTTATCAATTTATATCATGAATATTGCACTTTGATGTATTGTCAAAAAATATGACAACGTATGCTCGTAGTGAAGTAGGATATATTTGGTGTGTGTTGCAACCAAGAGGTTGTGTGTTGGAAGTTTTAAAAATGTGGATGAAGTGGGTATAGACATTTAATATCTATTGATATGAGTATGTTCATTGAATATCTGAATAAGAGGTGCACATGTGTAAAACATATAAAAATATACCTTGATATCTCTCTATATCAAGGATTTGTTTTGTGGTTTGAGGACATGGTTGCATATTTGTGTGGTTTGGATAGTTTAAGTAGAATATTTGTTTTCCCTAAGTCTATTATAGAATTATATATTGATTTTTTATAAGGTCTTATTTAAAATCTAATTTCATATTTATAATTCTTGACTGGGAGTTTTTCTTGAAGATGGAAATGAAAAACCTAAATAAATGATCCTGGTGGGTGAAAGAAGGTTTTGCGATTCACTAAAAGATCTGATCATATAATAGGGAAGTTTTTTTTGGGAGATAATATTTTAAGTTTAGATTATATGGAATACTGGTTAAGGAATTGGAAAAGTTTATACAATGGCATCATTTTCTAGTGTTTACAAAAATTTTGGGTCTGAAAATTATAGGTTTTGGAGAAGCTCTGAGAAGGTTTTGAGGTAGAGGAAATTAGTTCACATTGTATGTACATGGTCCACGTGTTCATATACATATCCCACATGGTAATTTATATAACACCATGAGATTTTAAAAAGAAAACTATGTTCGATGGCATATACGACACACAACACCGAGCTTAAACAAATCATGAAATATTATTATTTAAATATGATCGTTATAACCTAGCTGTTAAATTGGTGGGTATGAATAATATTAAATGATTTAAGAAATATATATATATATATAAATTCACTAATAAATATAAATTTATTTATAAATTGTTAGGAAATAAGCACTCAATTTTTAATAAATACATTTTATTCTTCAAAAATATGTTTTCTTCAAAAATAATTTTTATTGATTTTTATGGGAAAATATTATAATTAATTTTTGAAAGTTTTATAAATATTATTTAATAAAATAAATTAATTTTTTAAATTAGAATATTAAAATTAACTTAAGGTGAAATTTTTTTATTTTTCGAAAATGATTGATTTTTCAGTGAATAGTGAAAATTACCGATTTTTCAAATACTGTAATTTTTTTTCATAAAATAAATTAATTTAAAATTAAGATTATATTTTGGATTTATAATTAAATTTAAATATGAACCATTTTATTTATTATAGTCTAATTAATTTCATTTGAATCATCGATTTTCTGATTTTTGTAAAAGTTTATTTTTATGCTTAAAAACGCGGTTTCTACAAACTGTTTTAAGTGCATAAAGTTTATCCATTTTAATTAATTAAAATAACCCCAAATAAGGAAATTTTTAAATTAAATATATATATTATCTATATATATATATTATATGAATTTAAATTTATATAATGATTATTTATAGTCATAGAATTAATATAAGATCATCTATTTCCTGAAAAAAATGTATTTTATTGAAAACCACTTTTGTCGCGTTCCACAGTTTTAATTTTAAATTAAATTTTTCCTATTATGTGAATTTAATTTGATAACATTTATTATATATTTTTAATAATAATAATTAATATTAGGTAATAATTTCAACTTAAATTTTTTTCATAATGAATAGTAAAAATAGTAAAAACTTATTATTACAGTTAAGGTTAAAATGAGGTTTTATGCATTACATACGCTTATATTAAAATTAATTTTCCACACACATAGGATTTTTATTTGATAAATTTTATTTCATATTTATATTAATTGGTTCAAAATTATATAATAATTCTCATTTTATTTTTAGGATTAAAGGATAAATTACCTAGGTGAAAACTAGTTACCGTGGTGAAAACTAAAATGGTAAAAGTGAGTAACCATAAAGGTAAACGTAATAAAATTTTTAAAACATGTTTATTTGTTAATTTTTGAGGTTTTATTGAACTTAAATTCCCTCCACTACAACATTTATCAATTTTTGAGGCACTTTTTCTGAGAGTGACTTCCCAGTATTGAATATTTTTGGGTATTTACAAAAATGTCGCTCCTTATCACATATAAAAGGGCACCTCCTCTCCTATTTTATTAACACTTAAAAAAACTTTTATTTCAGACAATAACTTTCTAAATCCATTACTTACTTCTCTTACCATGTCTTATAGGCCTTTTTTTTATTATAAAACCCTCCTAGGAAGGATTTTTGGTGCAAACATAAATAGGTTATCTAAAGAATATTTATCATTCTTAACTGAGCATTTTGTTTTATTTCTTATTCCACATCCTTAAAATATTATTCAAAGATTATTATATAATAAAATTGGTATCTATAATATAATTATATTTTATTATTTTAATGTAATACCCTACATCTATCTCTTATTCCATTAAATGGGATATGAAACCATCATTTGTGTGTACAGAGGACTAACACCTCACAAATCAATGTATTTAGTTTTCCATCATCACCTATCATGGTTTTTTATGATAATGGATTTAATGTATATATATATTTTACTAATTAAATATTTATCATTCCTTAAAATTAATATATAATATATTTTCTTACCTTTTCACTCACTAAAAATGATAGCATCATTCATGTGTATGTGTAGATGACCTCCTTCTTGAAGCAATGTGATTCATTTTTCATCAACGCATCACATGGATGGTAAATAAGTGTATTTAAATAAATAATATGGTATTTATTATATAATTATAATTATGTAAAGATAAAATAATACTTACCTTCTTTCCACCAAGATCATTGAAAAATAAAAACGTTACTCATGCATATGTATAGCTTATCGCTACCATGATTGTAACATAGTTCATTTTTCTTAATCATATTTCATGGTTGGTTTTAAAAGTATAATTGATGTATAAAAATTATAATTATTTCATTATTATTATTCTAGATATTATGGAATAATTAATTCTTTTACCATAGTCAACCTACCAAATTCATTTTGGACATATGAACTGAATATCGTCAAAACATCCAATATTAACTTAATTGATTAGGTAAATAAATATAACATGTTAATAAATAATATAAAAGGTATAATAAACCTAAAAGGTTTTATTAATAAAGTAAATAATTAACATAATTTTATTATTTAGGAAGATAAATTACGTACGTGATGAGTCAAACTCGAGGAAGGGGATTTCGTCTCAATTTCCCTTCATTAAGGCATATTTTAATGTTATGAACCTAATTTATTTTATATAGTGCATATTTTTACCATTTTAAATATTATATCATTAATCCTTAATACTTCATGGTATTTTAAATTATAATTCATTTCACTTCATCCAAGAGGATTTGATTCAAATGTTACCAAAATAGTAAAGGCTTTATGTTATAATATCCTTTCTTTTAAAGATTCTTTATATACAAGGATCCTTTAGAGAAAACCATATAGAATTATTTTCTTGAACCAAATATCTTTTATTATAATATATTAATAAAAAAAATTATATGTTTTGTTTCTATTTCTACACTTATTAGATAAATAAACATCAAGAAATTTATTTGTAAGTAATACTGATCTTGTATCTTCTTTTAGATCTGGAATATTTCTCTTCCATGTCTATATTTTCCTTAAAATATTTTAAAGAATGTTTTTGTTATTATATAATGATTTATTAAATAAATTTTTACCCATGTTTTACTTTTTTAACATAATGGTTTAAAAGGAATCTTTCTATCATTTTCCAAACAAGGTGCTTTTTGACTTTTTTACAAAAGTGTGAAAGGAATGTTTTATTTTAACTTATATGACATGAATAGAATTTCCCACTATCATGACTAATAAATAATTTGAATTTTCCTTTATAATTTTCCATGGTTATTTTCAAATAAAAAAAATTCTATAATATTTTTAAAAAAAATAGATTTTAAAGAGGTGATTTCAAAGTAAAAAAGGGTATTTTCCTCAGGAAATATTCCATGTAATCTTTTAAAGAAATTTTTATCAAAAATGAAAACCTTTTATGTTAGGTATTACTTCTAAATTTTATATATATATATATATATATATATATTACATATGTATCTTGCTCATTATTCATTCCTTTGACAGGGTAATACATTCCTTATGTTCATTTCTCAAGTGCCTTCATTGTGAAATTTTCTTTGATTACGATATGAGGTAAGATTATGAAACCCATTTTCTTTCCATGGGTAATTATTATTTTTATGCCTTATGATTGATTTATTTTTATGGAACACATAATCATGAACATTTTATGATGGGTGCACCCAGATAACTCTCTAATTCATTGGGTAAATATTTTTGTCTCATGGGACATTATGTATGGGATTAAGAGTAAACCTAATCCATTATGAGAATTTTACCACCATGTAATATTGTCTAAACTATCCTTAACTCATATTTATGTCATGTTATATGTTTTTTTCACATTTCCTATGTTTTTATGGTCTTATGATACCATGTTCTTTATGTTATGCTTCCATGTGATTACTCATGATCCTTCTCTTTTATGATATCATGTTATACCTTTGACTCACATGTTATGTTTACTTATCATGTTTATTACCATATTAGGATTTGTAGCTCACCCATTTATTTTATGTGTTTTTCATGTTATCCTATATAGTTTTATAAGCTCAAATGGATTTATGATCTCATTATATAGAATAAAATATGGATGTTATGTTTTAGTTTCCCTTAGATGTATTAGAAACCTAGTCTTCCAAAGACACTAAGACTCTCAATATTTGGGTTGTACTTATTTGATATTTATGTTTAAAAATAATGTAATAATATGTGTAAAAATATTTAGGCACTATAATATATGTGGATGGTGAAGGCAGTAAATGGCCCAAAAATAGAGTTTTTGGTAGAGGTTTAGCAGAGTTTGTGAATCACAAAGTTAAGTATGTGGTCTTATTGGAAAGTTTACAATGTCATAGAGGAGTTTTTTAAAAAAAATGAAGGGAAATATATGGGGAGAATGGGTTTACATGATCTTGGAGAATATATTCTCAGCCACTCATGTAGGTAATTATGTGGTCCACAAAGGATGGTTCGTAAAGTAGGTTCACGATGGGTACACCGTGAAGTGACTATATAGATGGTATTTAGTGAATTGTTGAGTGGTAATTTTGGTGGATAGAAAGATTATTAGTTTTATTGACTATAAATATATCAATAATACATTCATTAAAGATAGATTATGATTAAAATAAGACTTATAGATTGATGAAGGCTAAATCATCCATGAAGTAGGTTTTAAATAGTGAGTACACGAAGACCAATTCTATATAGTCAATTCTGTGAGGTTGATTCCATGAGGAAAATTACATGAGACTAGTTCCACAAATTAGGATATATTTATTGATTATATGGGAATCATACCTCAAGTATAGTTCATGAATTTGGCATTACCATGAAGGAAGTCAGTGAATATTGTGAGGTTGATTTGTGAATATGAATTTTCATAGACAGTTCACAAGGTGGATATATGAAAATGAGGCACACTAGGGTGATATATGAAGCATAGTGAATGTTCGTATGAGTGTAGTAAAATTTATATAGGTTTGGTACATGATGAATAGAGGAAGATCACAAGGTATTTTCATGAAGCACAGTGCGCAGTCTGCAAAGGGGAGTATGTGGTCTATGAGGTGAATATGTGGGTAATAGTGTACCGCATGGTTTCTCTACATAATGTGGATTTGGACAGGTAATTTTCATAAATATATTAAGCGGGTATTATGGTGATCGAAGATTAATTTATAGAATTAAGGTAAAATCATTTTTTATTGAAATAATAAGGAGACTCGAAAAAAGAATTTGAGTGTCATGTCTGGTAGCTAAAGAGGAGAAAAGAGATAGGATGATCTCAATGTAAAATTATCCTCATCTAGAGAGAGAAGTGTTATTATAGAGATATCATAGAAGACATGAAATAAACATTCATATTATGGAGTTTATAAAATCTAGAATTTAATAAGCAGGTTCATCAAAACTGATTATAATAGAGTATTGAATTCAGATCTATGATGAATGATAAGTCTCATGTGGATTAGAGATAGGCCATCACATCCATTATTTTTTGAAGCAACGAGTCTATAAAATATGGAATATCCTTCATCAAATTAGTGAAAAAAGGATAATAAGAGGGAGTTCCCCTTAGTCTAGGAGTGACTACACTCAGAATAATTGAAGATCTATATAAAGAGAACAAGTGACTGAAGAGAGTAGATATAGACCAGAATGTGTACATAAAGAATATGGGTGCTATGATGAAAGAATAAAGTGAATTACTTGAATAAATTTCCCAATAAATCAGAAAACATATGATCATAGAGAAATAATTAAAGGAATATATTATCCCTCTCAATACATATCTAGAAGAGAGGATGAAATTAGAAAATGAAGTTGTAACTAGATTATAGGAGAAAACTACTCAATTAAAGGAAAATGATTAGAAAATAAAAGATCTGAAATTAAAGCTGAAATCTTTAAAGGGAAAATAGAAGATAGATATTTCCTCCATGGAAGCCTCAACAAGTGGAAGGAAGGTAAGTTCAAATCTATAATTTTTATATAAAAATAATTTTATTTAAAAAAATGGAATTAAAGGCTCTCAAAATAAATTAGTTATAAAATTCTACTATTTTAGAAGACTTGGGCACATCATGAGCATGTGTTTTGAATCTGAAAGGCCCAAATGTGAAAAAAAGTTCGTTGTATCAATATATCAACCCAAAAATAACTACATGAGGTATGAATTTAATGGGATATGTTTTATTTGTGTTAACCCCAGTCACATGTTAAGGCATTGTAGCTAGAAGGAATCATAGGAATTCATAAGGAGGACCTATACCCCTATGAATTATATGAGAAGATTTTTTACTAGAATAAAAATAATTAAGCTGGAAAAAATTCTTACTATTATAGAGGAAAAACATGGATCACAATGAAGCGTGAAATAATAACCTACTATGTTACACTCATAGCATCCCTATTATAAAGAAAGAATAAAAATCTTGAAGAAAAATATATATGTTACTCCAGTTTTGAGTAATAAGGATATACACTTAAAGAAAGACTCGCCATAGTAAGAAATTTATTATTTGGATATTATAAATACTAAAAGGGAAATTCATGAATAATTCCTTGATGTATTCTCATTTCAGTCCATGAACTAAGAAGTGAAGGAAAGATAAACATACCTCTAGTGGATATGGTATAATGATAAGAAGACCAAGTCTTAGGGGGCATACATAAAAATAATATTGAGCATGTATGAAAAGAATACTTAATCTTATGTTTGGATCAGTTATAATTGGATAGGAATATAGAACAATAATAGATTAATGAAAGTTATTTAATTACAATTTTGAAGAATCCTAATCCAAGAAAGGTTAATTTCAAATAAAACCTATGAAAATAAACAAGTGTTTCCTTACAAAGAAGAAAAACAGTGAATGGTTGGAATAGAACAAGAAGTTAATTATTAGTCTTCACAACTGAAAAAACTCTTTCATTGAGGATTTTGAAGGTATCCCTATCCTCATGTGTTAAATGTTTTTATATATTGGAAGTGTTACAAGATTATGGTGGAGATATGATTCATGGGGTATATAGGATTTGAAATAAGAGGTGTATCATCTAGAATTTGTGGATGTGTTGAACAATTCACATGTGATTTTTCTAAAAGAATAATTGATAAAATAATAAGATTCATAAATATTTAAATTCTTAAATTCTATTTAAAATTTACTAAAAACATGAATTGGTATCAAACCAAAGCAAGTGGTATTAGTATTGAATCTGATTAAACAAGTGGTGTTGAACAACCACTTTTATAACAACCCATACCTTATTCAACACCTAAATATATAATTTGTAATAAGGGTTTCACTTTATTATATTTCCATGATCTTTTCAGTTTAGATTTTTATATAATTTTTTAGAACATTACATAATAAGGTGGTCATTTCCACAACCCATACCTTATTAATGTTTTTACTCATCCTTAATCCCTATAAAAAATAATTTTAAAATATGGAATGATCAAAACAAATCTAATTAAGTTACATGAAATAAAATAAACATGTTATCCCATTTTTAAACTTGAAAAATCTATAAGAAAAACATCATTTTTCATAGTAAAAAATGACCACAAATATTAATTTAATTTTTCAAGAAAAAAATAATTGATTAATAGAATTCATAAACATTTAATATGAAATAATAAAGGAAATAATTATAATCATCAAGTCTCATGAATACGTTTCTTTGAAAAACAATCATTTCACCTTTATTTTAAAAAAAAGTTATAAACTTTCCTTAAAAACATAAAGTCATTTTATTACCTTTTGAAATTAAAAGATATCCTTTATAAACAATTGTAAGAATGTCATGTAGGTATATTATAAAATTATCCTTAAATTAACCCTTAAAATAACCCTTATAAAGGAATCACCAAAATAGATAATTCTCATATCTCTTAGGATCAATATATCATCAGTAAACTCTCTCACTTTACCTAATGAATTAAAGAGCTATATCGGGATCACCCATCATTAGAGCTATTTCAGCCTCACCCATAATTCATATAAAATATAAAAGAACCATATAATGAATAAAAAATATTTATATTTCACTTTTATCATAAAAACCATTTGAATTAGCATTCAATCCCATAAGTGATAACACTTTCTGTTATCTCATAAATATGAGAAAAAGTTTTTGTTTCTTTAGAAAAAAAATTAAAAATTAAAATTAAAATAATATTGATAGAAATATTTTCTTTGAAAATAACCATATAAAATTATAAAATAATATTCATAATGAATAATGGTTATGACAGTGGTAAATGGAGGTCAATTTATATATGTTAAAAAATAATCTTTTTGTACTTTTGTAAAAAGTCAAAAATAACCCATACGGAAAATATTATAAAGATTCCTTTTTAACCCTTTGTAAAGAAAGAAAAAAATAATTTTAAATTAACTTTATAAAAAATTTAATCATGATTAATAATATTCTAGAAACATTTAAAATAACCTTATCATGTAATAAAAATATTAAAAGGAAAACTTTAAGATTTTTAAAAGAATGTTTCTTACCTTAAGTCACATCTAGCTTCGTACATTATCTAACTCCTGAATAATAAAAATATATTAGTTTTATAATTGATTAATAAAATTTTTCATGTTAATTTCATTATTATTATTATTATTTTAATTTCATTTATTATGATGACTTATTATGTTACTAAAATGGTTAAGTTTATATTGGACGTTTTGGGGTCATTCTATTTATAAACTCAAAACAACATTGGTATATTAACCATGGTAAAAATGGGTTATGATTAATTTATATCCATAATATTAAACATGTTATAATTATAATATTTATATATTATATACATTTTTAAAACCAAACATGCATGTTAGTCATGGAAAATGAACCACGTCATTTCATAGAGATGGTAGTCTGTACGTACGCATGAATGACGTTTTCATTTTTTTAATGGGTGTAAAATAAATATAGTAGATAATATTATAATTTAATAGAATAATAATTATTTTATACATGTCATATTTATTTATTATTTACATTATTATTACCAATATTTTAAGTTGGGCATGAAAAATGAATCACATCACTTCGTAGAGGTGGTATTCCACATGTATGCATGAGAAACGTTAGCAATTTCCTATGGATGGAAATAGTAAGAAGGTGAGTAATATATTATATTTATATAATTATAATAATTTAATAAACATGTTATATATTCATTAATTCTATATTTATAACCAGTTTTGTGATTTGGTGATGGAAAATAAAACACATCGCTTCATAGAGGTGGTAGTCCACACGTACGCATAGGTGATGTTTTCATTTTCCTTAGGATAGAAAAGAGATTGAAAATAGTTGTTACATAAACATAATAAAATTTTATTATAGATAAGATACCAATTACATTATTTTATAGTGTTTATAACAGAGGTGTAAAAATAAACAAACTTGAAATAGGTCGGTTGGAACTTATAACTCCTCCTTAAAAATATCCTTTTGGATTTCACCTTAAGCCTTATAGGATTGGTATTTTGAGAAGAAAAGGACCTATATAATTTTTTTAGGTATATTGGTGAGATATTTGGGTAGGTATTATTCAAACTATGGTTCTCAAAAGGAGTTATTATAGGAGGAGAGGATATGTCCTTTTATAAGTGAGGGGAGTGACACACTTATAGTTTTTCTAAAGTTTTAAATATTATAAATGTAAGGATTATGGTAAATTGTCTCAAGAACTATAAAATTTCAGATATAATTTTATTATGTTAAAAATAACATCATCTAATAAAAATTAAGATAAGAATTTATGGCATTATCAGTTGGTTTTTACCTTAATTAACTTGTTTTACCCTTTACTATGGTAACATATTTTTATCATGGTTACTAGTTATAATGAATAAAAATGAAATTAAAATAATTAGTAAATTTTAATCTAATGATTTAAAATATGGAATCCATTTTTCAAGATTCTATTTATATAAGTGACATAAATTAATTTTAATATAAGTGCACAAAACACAATGAAAATTTGTTTTTTAGAAAATTGTTTTTTTAAGAATAAAAATGAACTTATTCCAAAATCAAGTATAATATTGATTAATATAGAATTATTTAGATTATTTTTAATAAAATTTATATTTTTTGACTTTAAAACCAAATCCAAAAATAGAATTGTATTTTTAAATTACATAATTTAAAGGAAAGAAATGACAATTTTACAAAAATCAATATTTTTCACTAAACACACAAAAATCAACCTTTTCAGAAAAATACCAAAAATTAACAATAATATATAGTCAAAACTTTTATTAAAAAATTATTTCATTTTTAAAAAATTCTAAATTTAATAAATTTATCTTTTAAATAAAACCATGTAATTCATGGAAAAAATATTTAAATAAAAATATTCCCTTTTTCAATTGAAAAATTATATAAAGTAATTTATAAAACTATGATGAATATGAATAAATAAAATTAATACTTATAAATCATAATATTTATTTATTCCTAGGATCACCTGGGTTTTCACAACTTTATTTTTCAAAGCCAAATATGAAAGTCATTTATTAAAAGGAGGAAGTTTAAATTATGTAGGGCTTGGTATGAAGTGAAATGGATTCAAATAAATTTTAGAATAAATAAGTGGTATCAGACTAAAATTAATACCAAACAAGTTATATTAGTTCATTTCAAAAGTGGTATAATACCACTAAATGTGTGAGAATAAAAATTTCTAAATAAGTAAGAACTTTTATGATTTCATGTTTATTTATTATTATCTAACAATATGGTGTCAACTGAATATTTTCAAGGTACCTAAAAGATGCTGGAATAAAATGGTATTTCCATCAAATGGATCCCCATGATGGAAAAAAATTATCTCAAAATATAGTGGGCCAAAGACATTTAAAGGGAGTTGGTGTTGAGTTTTAAAAGGTTTGTCAACCTTATCTGAAGAAAAAGGAGTTTCCATATGAAGATGTTACATGTTCATCATATGGTATCATGAGTTTATAAAAAGAAAGTGGTATCAATTGATCCTATATGTGGTATGTCTCACAAAAATTTTCTTTATTTCTTATTCATGAAAATTTTGGTGTTAGTGTGATTGAGTTCACATAATGTGATAGGCAAGGAAAAATGTCAAGTTGTTAGAATCTATGAAAGTAAGAGAGTGAAACGATAACTTTGAGATATTTAAATTTGAATTTTGTTTCCTATCTCAATTTCCGACTTTGTAGTCTTAGAGTATATGTTGATGAATCAAATGAAAATTGGTAAATTCACTCATTTAAAATCTATGTTTCTAGTATAAATACATTTAGAAAGAGGAAATGGTTCAAATAATGGAATGTATCAATCAATAAGTTGTTGGTATAACCTAAAAACTGGGTGGTAAAAAATGAGATCAATTGTTCAAATCCTATGGATAGTTGGAAATTGGTTGGAAAATTATGAGAAAAATGGAAGAGTGTATCAGTGAAATTTTATGAAAAATATATTATTGGTAACATTCAGTGCCATAGGGGGAGAAAAATTATATGTCACCCAACAATTGGTGCCAATATTGATATCTCTCATCAAGGGGGGTATAATTGAGAGGATTTACTCTAGGTAATTTTATAAAAAAGGGGGTGTTAAGTTAAAACTAGAGAAACCCTTTTAGGGGAGAGATCTTGAAGGTGAATTCTAGATATAAGGAACACTATTCATTTTATTGAAAAAGGGGGATTATGTTGAATGCACTATAAATATGTACAATGTTCTATAGTTTTTGGCATCAAAAGGTGGAGTATAATTTATGGTATTATTGAAAAAAATCAAAAGGGGGTGAATTCTATAACCGAGAGGTTTTGTGTTGTATTTTCTAATAATTTGGATGAAGTATGTATGGACATTAAAGACCCATTGATGTGAGGATGTTCATTTAAGATCTTAATAAGAAGTGAACATATCAGTACTGGTGGAGAACATGAAAAGAGATACCTTGAAGTATAAATATATCAAGGACTTGGTTAGATTATTTCAAATTTGAATGGTTTGTATGGTTTAAGGGGGATTTTTTATTTCCCTAAGTTTGGAAGAGAAGAATATATTAATTTTTTGTAAGGTATTTTATAAAAGACAGTGGCATATTTGAATTTTTTGACTGGGATTTGTTCTTGAATATGGTAATAAAAGAACCTAAATAAATGAGCTTAGTGGATAATGTATGGTTGTTTCATTAATCATAAGATTTGATCATAGAATATGGAAGTTGGTTTCTAGGATCTCAAAAGTTAAGTTCACAAAATATGGAAGATCAGTTGAGGAATTTGTGAAGTTTGTACAATGGAATTTTTTTATAGTCTTTTCCAAAAAAAAATAATATTCTATAAATGGATCATATAGTCAAGTACATGGATATCATCTTTATTTACATAGCTAACGAAGGTAGTATGCAACCTATAAATAGAGTTCACAACAAGGGTTTAGCATAGTTTTTGGATCATGAAGTTAAGTATGATTCACTTGGAAAGTTAGCAATGTGAGAGTGGAGTTTTTTGGATGACCATGAAGGTAAGTACATGGAGTTCATGGGATTATGTGATCTCAAATAATATGTTCTTGTACATTTTCAAAAGCAAGTATGTAGTCTGTGAATAATGGTTTATGAAGGAGGTTTGTGATGGTCACACCGTGAAGTGAGTACGCGGAGGGTATTTAGAAAAGGGTTGAATAGTAATTCTAGTGGTTGGTAAGTTTCTCAGAAGTTTTTTCTATTAAACACCTCACTAATACATTCATTAAGGATCTATTTTAAGTGAAATAAGATATAGAGATCGATTAAGGTTAAATTTTCTATGAAGTAGGTTCCTCATAGTGAGTACATGGGGACTATTTCTATAAAGTTAGTTCTGTGAGATTGATTCTATGAGGAAGATTATAAGAGGTTAGTTCCATGATGTAGGGTATGAAAAGTGAGTACATGGGGATAATACTATGAAGTCAATTTGTGAAGTAGATATTTCCATGAAGGGTGTTAGTGAAGACCATGAGGTTTATTTGTGAAGAGGAATTCGTGAAGATAGTTTCCAAAGTGGAGTTGCATGAAGTTAGCGCTTAAGGGTTCTCTGCGAAGCATACGTGGTATGATAAGTGAATTTTGAATTCTTTCGGTTTGTTATATAGTGAATAGTATCATATATTGAATAAATTCCATGAAGCACAGTGCACAATATGTGAAGGGGGGTACATGGTCCATGATGTGAGTATACTGTGAATAGTGTATTGTATGGTTTTTTCACATAAGGTGGATTCTGGTAGGTATTTTCACACAAAGATCCCAAGTCATTATTCTAGTGATAAAGGGTTAATTTAGAGCATCTTGGTAAAAACTATTTTTATAGAAATAAGAATGATATTCCTAAGAATAATTTGAGTGTTGTGTCTGGTAACTAAAGAGGAGTAAATCAACAAGATAATCTTAGTGTTAAATTATCCTCATATGGAGAGAGAAGTGTTTCTGAAGAGATATCATGGAAGATATAGAATAAAATATTACATTTTGGAGTTGTTCTCATCTATAATTTATGAAGGAGAGTGCAAAAAAATTGAGTACAACAAAGCATCGAATTCATAGCTATAATTAAAGTGAAGTCTCATGTTGGTCATAGATAGACCATCATGAACATTATCTATTGAATACACCTAAAATTTTATAAAATATGGAATATCCATCATCAAAGTAGTGAGAAAATGTAAAGAAGAGGGAGTTCCCCTTGGGTGAGGAGTGATCAAACCCAGAATCTTGTAAAGGTAGTGATCTTGGAATAGAGTGTCTATAGTCGAAACATTGTATCCTCGAAACTAGTGAATATTAGTGGATTTTGGTACATTGGAACAACATTGGGTGTATACTCCTTGGACTATACCTTAGTGATAAACTATGTAATGTCTCAAAAATTCCTTGTAAATTTTTTTAAAAAAAATTATATGGAATTATTCTGAGACCACATGCTTTAACGTCAAGTTATTCTGAGGCCTGGTGAGCTCGTAACGGAATTTTGAACTTTTTTTAAGTTTCACTTAAGTAAACATGTGAGTGGGTTTTTCTAAATTTTGAACTGGTGTTTGGATCAAAAATATGAGGGCACCGTTGAATTCACAATGCTGGGATTTGCCTATAAAGGACTTAACTTTGGCCAGCAAGGGCTGAACAGAAAAGTTAATTTTCAGACTTTTTAGAAAATAATAAAATAACTTTAAAAAGTTATTTTAATTTATTTTATCATCTATTGAGCAGCATACAGAGATTCTATGGTGTAGTGACGAGCCACATTGATGAGGCTCAATAATGGCTCATTAACTCACAGCGTAACGACGTGATGTCGCAGTGTAATAGAAAAGTTGCAACGTGTTTTCCTTTTATTTTGGTTGATGAGTTGGTGGAACAGGGAATTAAACTACAAGGATTCTCTGATGAACCTCTAACGAACTTCCTCTCCAATGAAGAACGATAAACACTGACGTACATCAAACATCTTCAATGCACCTCGAAGAAAGAAGTTGGAAGTGAAGAAAGATGTCGACATCTTGAAACCTCAAGGACGTAATGTTGCGGCAACGAATGTCAAAGAGGTAGGGGTTTAATTTGTGCAAGTTCTTTCCCTATTCTTATTCTAGAAATGACTAATGTGGATCAACTCATGAATTGGTTGATCCACGAATCATTCATTTATGCCGGAGAGTGACTTTTCTTTTGGGAATTATTATCCAGGATTAGTTTATCTCTAGTTTGATTGAGCCACAATCCCCAAGTCTCCTCGTGATTATAAACTACTAATGAGGATGGCGCGAGCTGACACGAACAAGGCCTGAGCACCTCCGTCGTGTGAATTCTTTGTGGCCACACCCTCAAAGTGACGGCAGGATGATTCTGGGACCTTTGTGGTGAAGAGGGCATTCCCCCGAGAGTGCAAGCTTAGGTGGCGCAAAGAATGGAACATCGGAGCACGTTCGGTGGTCTGCTGAACCTTTTCTAGTGGTGTCGGCGCTGGCAGTGGTGGCCTGTGGTGGTACCGGTGGCTGCAGTGGTGGCCTACGGTGGCAGTTCCGGTGGCTTCAGTGGTGGCCCGCGATGGCGGTGATAGTGGACCAAGGCAGTGGTCATGGGAAGAGGTGGCGGCGTGCTCGTCGGCGCACCACGGCGGCAAGTGGTCGTGGCCAATAGAATGTGGTGTCAACAGGGAGACGTGGCACCTGCCTGGCACCGCGTGGAGAGATGGCATGCGTCCGGACTGTTTGGGTAGCTCGGCGAGCCTTGGTCACTCGAACGCGCGGATAGTAGAGGCTGGATGCAGCAGCTGGTCGTGTCCCAGCTAGGCGGTGCACCACCGGCCTGCACCGCGCGGGCCGGGCTTCGGGCTAGCGATTCGTGCCCCCAGCCAGTGGGTTGGACCTACACTGGTAGAACAGAACTGCATCCCAGTGGGCTAATCCTGCAGACCCATATTGGTGGGTCGGATCCACGCTGGTAGGCCAAAACCACACTCGTTGGGCTATGTCAGACTAGACCGGGTCGTCGGGTGACCCGACGGGCTGGACCCTCAGCCAAACCAGGCCGGGTCCAACAAGGCTCATTGGGCCTAGCCCTCTGGCCAGGCCGGACCGAACTGACCTAGACCCAAACCGGGTCAAGTCGAGTTGATCAAATTAAACCAGGGTATGTGGGACCCCCGATCCAGGTTGGTCGGGTTGGTCCGACCAAGTCTGATCGGGCCCAGACGCAACTGGCCCCTATTTACTAAAATGTTAATAACTTGAAAACCAGGCATCTAATTGAAAAGTCGTTTGTGGAATTGGGACCCTCTCAATGAGGCAGATCTTTTTTCATTCCTAGAGTAGGATTTTATGGAAGTTGAGATGCAAAAAATGGATTGAGGAGCGGTTATCCCAGGCGTGCTACGTATGGAACCATGCGGTTGGCTGAGACCTGAAGACAGCTGACACTTGACTCTATATGACTAGACTATGGCCTAGTGGGAAGCACTTCTATGTGAATTTGTCGGTCCATAGTGGGAAGCAATTCTGTGTGAATTTGTAGGTCTGTAGTACGCGACGATTAGTACCTCATTTGGCCAAGATTAGTGGGAAGCACTTTTGTGTAACTTTGCAGGCCCACGGTACGTGATTAGGAGGTGTACCTATCAGTCCAAGGTTAGTGGGAAGCACTTTTTTTGACTTGGAAGGCCCATTGTACTTGATGTAGGAGGAGTTATCCAGCAGTCGAGGTGTTCGATGATGTGATTGATGATTCTTTTACCACTACCCTAAATATATACCTGGTGTGAGCTATCGTGTGTTTCATGCTTTACTTTGAGAATTGTTGTGTGGTATTTCCTTTTAGATGGGTTCCTACTAAGTATTTTGTTACTCACCCCTACACAAACTTCACCCACACATGTTGTGTCTGGTATAGACGATCGACATTTCGATAGAGACTTTGGTGGACCAGGACCCAGAGGTGCTCAGGGAGACAGGACCAACAGACACTACGACGGTGGACTTGGTGGTCTAGGACCAAGAGGGGCCTAGTAGGATTAGGTGGATAGGACGTTATACTTTGTCTTCCATTAGCTACACTACTCTCACGATTAGGTGGGTTTTTTATGGATGGCCATCATAGTTCTTTTTTGTACTTTTCGGTTTTTAGTTCTTTTGTTGGGTTTTTATTTTGGACCACTTATATGAGTTATGCTTGAACTCAGCTTTGTTTTAGTGATGATTATTTCCTTTTTAGTTTGTGTTACTTGGTTTGGAATGTGTGTACGTATAGATACTTAGGAAAATTCCTCCCACTTATATGTTGATGCCTTCGGCACTAGTCGCCAGCCCCTGGCCTTCGGGAGGCAGGCTTGGGGTAGTCACGGCACGGGCCTCGAGGGAAAGGTCGTGAAAAAAAATTAAAATTAGTGTATTTTGTTCTTATTTTACATTTATATATATTTTTTTTTTGTTTAGGTAAATATTCCATTAAGAGTGGTAGGTTGAACACAGCTCTTTCCAATGTAGGAATAAGATCCTAAATAAAGTTAAATAGAATAAGTATAAAAGTTTAATTTTTCAAACACTTAGATTCATCCCCCACCCCCACCCCCACCCCCACAGTGTTTAATAAGTGATATGAAATTGATAGATAAGACAATAATGGATTTTTCCCTTCCCAGACCAGGAGATGATATCTCAGTCCCTTTAATTGAAATAGAATAATATGATTAAGTCCATGTACATGAAGGTTTAAAGATGAGTTCATTTCAGGTAGTCAAAGAAAGATATATCACACATATAGGTCAATGACACGACAATGCAACCTTCTCTATGATATATTAAGACGAAAGGATTATATTACATAATAATCATTTATATGAGGTTGTTGTTATTATGACATTAACATCCTTCTCTATGGGTGTCTTGATGTGTTATTAGATGTTAATCTAAGACTTTAGGAATGTTTTCTTAATGCCACTGAGAAAAAGGTATAAAGGTTTATAGACTAAGTATATCCATTTAATAAAGGAATAAATATTGTACTCAAGACTAAGGAATAATAATTATTCAGGTTATATTGATAGTATAAATTCAATCACTAGTTATTTCTGTTTGAAATATATGTGAGTTGAATATTTAATAAATATTTATTCACAGACTAGTGGATATAATATTTATTTGTTTGTTTTTTTATTTAATTAATAATATAATGATATTTATTTATTTAAATAAATATTTATTATTCAATGTTTGATAAATACTGAGGTGGATTGACAGGTCGAGTTGAGGTCACTGATGGAAATGGTATATTTTATTTAATATCATTTAAATAAATATTAATTTATTTATTTAATAAATGGTATTTAAATATCTATGAATTAATGCATACCATGAAATAATATTATTATTTTTATTATTCTTAGATGTGGGGTTTATTTTTATTAAGAAATTAGTTAAGTCCCTTTGTGCAATAACTAATTGTTTGACCTAAGTATATAACCTAATTTATTTCATTTATAAGGAAACTGGATTATAATGCACAACATTTTTCTCTAGAGAAACTCTCTCAAGACCAAAGATAATTCTCTCTATAATGCTCTCAAGAATGAGCAATTTCCTCCCTCCTCCTCCCTATCAAGGCTGAGAGAATAAGGAATAATCCTTCATACCCAAAGATGTTCTTATTCCAATCGATGGATAACGGTGAAAGATTATTATTTCCTCTATATTAACAACCTAATATCCATTAGTGATGTTATGAGGTTTGTAAATCACATGTGGATACTTTTGGAGGAGTTATGCTTCGGAATCTTGATCATAATGACCTTACAACAAGAATTTCAACCATATTCATCAACAAAGAAAGAATTTCTAGCTGAGGAAATTCTTATTTATAAATTAATTATAAATTATATGTGAAAAGATTATATTTTAGAATATTATGGGGTCTCTATCATCCACTTAAAAGGATGTATCTAAAGGAACTGATGAAAACCATTGTTGGGCATGGTCCCAACTGCTTCTACTACGCTCTAGATCCTCCAAGTGACACTTCACCCCACCCTCTAACTAGGGGGAAACTTCACCACACCCTTCCCACCAGGGTATCATATTCTCCTAGACCCATACTATGGGAAAACCTTCACCCTACCCCATATCAGGGAGACACTTCACCCTACCCCACACAAGAGTGACACTTCTCCCAAACCCATACTAGGAAGAGCTTTCTACAAAGCCCACAACTAGGGAGACTATTCCCTAGTCACCAAGTAGAGTGTCAATTCACCCTAGCCCTATACTAGGGTTCACATATCTTATTATCCCCATGTTTTATCACACCTTTTCCAAATTATCTTACTTGGGTTTCATTCTCTCCCAGTTCCCCATCCTGGGCACCCACTTACCTAGGCCCCCTCTACAGTCTCTTGAGATGCATGATCAGGATGTTCTTGTTAGAGTACACCTTATTAATCACGTATTACCTTGATAAAAGGCATCTCACTAAAAATACACTATAAATGATAAGTCCCTAAAGGTAGTCAAGATCATGCACTCCCTTGATAATGATTTTTTCTATCATGAGGATATCATTGAAACCTAACCTGGCTCAAGGTACTCATCCTAACTTCCCAAGTGTTGAGTTGACAACTTGGGTCTGCTCGATGAAACTTTCATGATAGTCTTCCTTAAGTGTAAGCCTTAATCTTATGCTTTTAAATAATCCAAATATACCAAGCATGGGCCTTCTTTTTAGGTGTAATCCCCAACCATTTCCTCGTTAACGATCTCATCCCTATAACCCATTAGTGTTCCATACCCACATATACAGGCAACCCATGTGTAAGCACCATATCATATTCATGGATCTATATCCTTCATGAACCTTTCCTCGAAGGTCAATATTCCCTTTGATTCATCATATCCTCAAAGGGCCATACTCCTTGAAAATCTAACTAGACTCTCACTTTTTTAGTTACCAATAGATAAGATAAACCAGAAAGGGATACTCATGTGTAAGTATCAAACCATCCATAACTAGGAACCTTCCACTTAGTAGTTATAGGTTCATGACTTTAAACTGTATAGTGAACATTCTTACTACATTGTGTTAAACTACATAGATTGATCATGTCATGTGACCATAAACTTTGCAACCTTTAATTATGTGGGCTTTGAATCTTATTAACTAGGATCCACAGAACACCTACCTGAAGTCCAATACCAATTCCCTATAGGACTTGGATGCATGACATTAAAAGACACTTCATATAGTCTATAATGAACTGGTCTAGGTTGTCCATATGATAGATTCCTGAACTAGGATGAAGGGTGTTCTTGATCCCCATGGGATGGGAACTAGTGTATGGGAATCATATAAACACACTTTGGAATGGTTTATTCAATAATGAGAGTAATTTAGACAATAGTAATATAAAAAAATCTAGCATGACCCATCCGTATATTGGACATCCATGCTGAAAAAAGGAAGAAATCATATATATATATATATATAAGTAAAACAATATATAGCACAAGCACCAAAAACCTCCCTCACACCCTAGTCTCCCTCTCCTACAAAAATTCCTCTCGGTGTCTGTCCTCAGCCACTATAATATCACTACACCTCCAACCGTAGAAAGAAGTAAAGGCATAATTGAACAGAGAAAATCATTTAAAGGAAAAAATTTCAGGCATTCTGGGAAAGTAAAGGTATGTCCTACCAAAATCAAGTAATAATCACACGAGTACAATACAAAATAATAAAAATTAACCTCAGATCAATCAATTCTTGAGGAGTGGCCAAGAAACTGAACCAAGAACCTACAACTAATATAGTATAGGTATGAGAACATAATCACTCAGTAAGCCACCACAACCCACCAAATATATGGAAATCTATTAGTAAGATAGATTATAAATTTCTAGTTTGAACATAAAATATAAAGTATGTTTTCACATGCTTTATAAAACTAAACCATAATCACACTTTCAAAAAACTAACAATTTTATAAAATAAAAACAAGGATAGTTATAAATTTTAAATTAAGCCCTTAAAATAGGGAAAAACAAACCAAAACACTTTTCCCCTTTTTCAAACTCTCATGAAAATCCCATTTTCATAAATCATTTTATGGAAAAATTATTCTTTTAAGATCATAAAGAAATAACCAAACCATTTTCTCTTTTCAAAACCATACTTTCAAACCATTATAAAAAAACTCATTTGAAATTAATCTAAAACCACACAAGGTGGTGACATATAATTCATAAGGAATGACAATACCAATATAAGGAAAAATATATAATGTCAATACCAATCATAGAAGAACCAAAATGTCAACATTTGCATATTATAACAAGTAAGAAACTTTTTCTCAATATAAAATAAAGAAGGAATAGCATACCATACATATCATGAGGAAAAACTTGAGGGACTAATGGAAAAATTATAAGGTGCACAAATGTGGACTAACTGCCAATATGTTAACTATCACACATCTTGTCAAATGAATCACTATAACCTAATCTATCATTGGTCCTCCCACTAGCTAGGTATTATGTACAACTAGGGGAGACTAGCCAGTATGTAATCTCAAGTAGCCTAGAAACATCCTATGAATTCCCACTTAATATCCTAGGGTCCCTCATGGAATGACTAAAGTAGGTGGTTTGCGTTAAAAAAAATCCATCACGTGAAAATAACATATCCCAAAGGCTAACATAACAATCACATCCTTCCCACCTTACACAGTTCTCTTAGAAAGAGCCTCAACCCATAAGCATGTCATGAATTAAAATTAAAACATCCATTACATGGATATACATAAATTTCATAAAAAATACAATGAGGCTCGACAAGGGCACAAAAATCCAATCAATCAAACATCACTTCATAAATTACAAACCCAGACTTTCACAAGTCACTTATAGTGTATATATTTGGAAATAACATTATAAAAACATTTTGAAAGAAAATAAAAATCTAAGGGAAATCAAAATAAATACTAAAACACTACCAAAACAACTCAAAGTAATATCCATTTCATTTCAAAAAACAACACCACCAATTTTAAAACATAAAACCCCTTAAAACTGAAGGGGAAACCCACTTTGAAAATAAAAACAACAATGAAGACTGCTACCTCAAAATCATTTAAAGAATTGAAGGTCAACTCCCTTAATTTTACAAAAGAAGACTTTAAGACATCAGACATACATTTTAAAAATATAACCAGGACTAAAAACACTTTAAAATATTTTTTTAAAACATTTAAATCCCTTTATCAAAGATAAATGGGCATTTAATCTAGCACTTGGAATGCAACTAAGGTCCATGCCATGTATTTAAACCATTTTTAAATCCAATCAAAACCAATAGGTTTTTCCACACCCATTAAAATCTGTGGGAAAATAATTTAAAATACTTGAAATATTTTTAAAGTGTTGCATGGGTAATTTTGAAAATACTTGTCACATGACCAAGCCCCATTCCAAGTGATAAAAATCAATCCAAAATTTTTTCAAGCATACTATGTCATATAATAGGATTTTTAATTTATAAAAATGCATTTAAATCATGAATAAAATTTATAAAATTTATTATAAGTGGGTTCCATGGACACATCAACCTTGGACCAAAGGAAAATGAGTCAGAAGAAAGTTGCGATGAGCTGAAACATGTTTCCTTCAAAGGAGAAGGCTCCCACACACAAGAGAGAGTCCCTACGAAACCAAAACACCCAAAACCAATATTTTAAATCCATCCCAAAACCCTAATCATGACCCATGAACCATTAGGGTTCATGGAATAGAGATAATTGGGTGAGAGAGGGAGGGAGAAGGGGGGATAAGAGGAAAGAAAGGCTTACCGCTTGAAGAACGCAAAGGAAATCATTCAGAATTAGAGGATGGAGGAGGGTTTATAAGAGGAGGATGGTGATATGTAAGGGAGTGGAGGGAGTGGTCTGAGGGGGTTTCATGTGAGAGAGAGCGGTGAGGGATAAGGGTTTTAATTTATAGGTATTAAATAATTAAAAGTAATTAAAATAATTAAATTAAAAATTTTAAAAAAAAACTGGGCAAACCACATGGGTAGGCCACATGGTTTACTTAAACATACACCAAGCATGAGCAAGGCACTACCTAGCCAAACCTCTCTCGGCATGGTTTCTCCTAGGAATCACACAATTTGAAAAATTGTGCTCTAACCATGATAAACTGAACTAAAAAATAGTAGAGTCAAATTGAATTCTTGTAGCATGGTTTACCTAGTTGTGTGCAAGATGTGTGACACCCCCAGACTCACCAAGGACCTACACATTTCCTCTTAAGACTCTCATAGTTTCCTTCTAACTGTGTTCCTTAAATGTTCATAGTAATAAAATCTCTAAAATTTTCCAATTTTTCGGATGAAACTTCATGGATACTCAAAATGAAAATCAATAACATAAATTAATATAAATAAATTCCACAGTGACATAGTGGGTGTCAAAAACTCCTTACCAAAACAATTTCTACCCTCAGAAAGTCTTTGGTCAATACGGAGGTAAAAACGGGATAAAATTCTAAAATAACTCCCCTTAAACAACCGAGTGAATCCTCAAGAAGAAAAACTTCCTCAAATAAACTCGGTTAGAAACCTGAATCGAAGAAATGACCTAAATAAAAAGAGATCATCCATTAGTCTTCCCACCATTTAGAATTAATCTAGAATATTGGAATAATCAACAACCTCTTTACACAAAATAATAGGATGACATCAAGCAACCATGTTCCCAAACTCTCCAAAGGGAATTTGAAAAACTCCATTGGCCCAAGCCAACCAATCCAAAACCACATGGAGAAAACTAATCCAAAAAAAATACCAAGGGATAAACAAACCATATCACCAAACCCAAGGTGTTTGAAAACCCAAAATCACAGGAACGGGAGATATGACTCGTTAAGAAATGATATGGCACTAACCTAAGGGTCACAATCAGAAAATGAGGGTCTTTAGATCCAGTTCCCTAGAATACCATACCATGGTAATTATGACATAAAATACATCCATTTGGAATATACAACCCAATTAGAAACAAAACTACACCCAAAATATCTAGACATTCATCCTAGTTTCTTCCCATGTCTAAACTAGCTAACAAAAAAGATCCCATGGTCCACACCATACAAGGGAAATAACAAACATCAACAAGTAATGTAACATGAACAATTCCCAAAATGGACACTTCCCACAATGAGAAACCAAATAAGAACCCAAGAAAACATTAGGACAAGGCTTCCCCAAGCTATAACTAATCTAAACTCACTTATCATGAAACCTAAGGATATACCATCATCCCAAAAAAGTTATATTCCCATCAAAACTAATAGCTAACACACTGCAACATTACCCAAAAAAGAGGGGTGGATGGGAGGGGAACATTTTTCACTTCACTAGGAGTCTCAGAAAAAGACAAAATAATAAGGGAAGTATTATCCCTAAAATCAAATGCTCAACCATTACCAAGACTCCTCTAGGAGGCTTAATTTATATATAATGAAACATATACCCAACTCAATCTTGTTTCCCCCAAATCACATTAAATGGTCCCAACCTGCATTAAAGGAAAAATTCAAAAACACCATTCAAATAAAATCACATGACCAAATCCATTATTTAAAAACCACCACATTCCCAAAGGAATAAAACCATTTTCAAAAAATTCATTTTCTAAAAATTCATTTTCCAAAAATGCATGTGCTTTTAAAAGCACACAATTCCCAATGGAAATCTTAAAATATTTTCACCTATTTTTGGAAACCACTCAAGCATATTAAAGATCAATCTTTAAATCATTTCAAAAACATTTTTCATTTAATTTTTATTAAATGAAAATAATCACTTTTTGAAAAACATCCCAAGGTGTTCCACATTCATTTACAATTAAATAGGTTTTTGAAACCAAAATTTTTTCGAAAAAAACAAATCAACCAATTTAAAATAAGAAAAATGCCCATAGATTTTTCAAAAAAAAACTTTGACCAATAAATAAGCCTAAAGGATTCATTTAAAATCAAAATTATTTTTCTATAAACCCTCTTTTTTCACAAATGTAACGTCTTAGTTCCGGGTGCCGCCCAGAGGTGCCCCGTACCCAGTTGGTCACATGGCCTCAAGCACATTTCCCCAAATGCCAGAGGTTGTCGACTAGAAGTGAGGGCCTTGGGTGTGCTAGGGGGGAAAATATTCCCTCATTGGAAGAGTAACATAGCATAAAATAAACAGATAACAATAGCAGAAGCAGTAATAACATGAAATAAGTAAACAGCAGAAGACTGAAAGTAATAAACAACTAGAGCACATATATATATAAATGATGTTTGATACATATGTCTAGGAAAGCATCCAAACAAGTCACAATTTTTTAATACAGTACTAAAACAAAGTACAAATAAAAAACAAATAAACTCTAGTAGCATCGCGAGCCTCATCTTGGTCCCATGCTCTCCAGCTCCACAGTAATCAAGTACCTAAAGTAGAAGGGTGTTTGACCTTATTTATACCTACAGCAATATAATATTTTTGGGCCCAAAATCATGACCCAAACAGGGTGTGAGACTAATCCTAGTAGGCAACCACCCAAAGATATATGCCTAACAGTCAGTAAATATATATGGAAGGCAATAAGAAAAAATGAAGCAGTAAACAAGGAAGTACTCAAAAGTAAACAATCCTACAATTTCAATTGCATTCATTTTCAGATACAAGTAAGCAGCTGATCAAAAACAAGTAACACTATGATAAGTAATCCTAATCTATCACCTATGGTTCAACCAATCAAACAAATTCAAGTAACCCTCTGGGTAAGTTCTCACACCCTAACCCCTCTGGTTCAACTTATACAAACAAAGACTCTCTGAGGAAGCACTCACTGTTAATTCCCCTTGTGGTCTCGTATCGGTAACTACAGACACTCTAGGGAAGTACTCAACGTCCAATTCCCCATATAGTCTCGCAAAAAGGAACTATAGACACTCTAAGGGATCACTCACATCCATCCCCCCTATGGTATCACAACATAAAAGTAAACAGACACTCTGGGAAAGCCTTTAGCATCCATTTCCCCAATGGTCTAACTACACCAGGTTCCCACAGCCCTATGTAAATCAATCATTCACAAATGATGTTCAGCAGCCAAGGTAAACCTCAAGAACTACTTGGATAAATAGCTACAAATAATATCACAGTAGCAAATAAAACACTTCATCCTAACAACACTAGGCATGGAAAACAAAGTAGCCTAACATGCAAAGCTAGACCAAACGGTCAATATCAAAACAAGAATGGGAAACACATCCATAGAATAGAAAAATAACCCTATTTACAATAAAATACCTCTACTCAAGCAAATAAGACATATCAGGCATTAACAGGGTTAAAATCCCTAAACACGAAATACCCCGAACAAGGGTATTGGGAACTTTTACACATATAACTCAAAGACTATCTACAGAAAGGCACAAACCACCTACCTCGGCATTTTAAAAATTATATACGTGAAATTCAGGCCTTTAATATCCCTATAACACTGTAGATATAAAAAAACTATTAAAAATGTTCAACTAATGATATCTCGTGAAAGAGGATAAATCAGGAAACGAGGATCTATAAGAAATAAGGGCTTACCGTAGAGATTCCAATGCAATTGACGGTAGTCGATTCGGAGAATGGATTATTAGTCGGAGGCTCTGGAAAGAATCGTCGGCTACAGACGCTCCTGGATGAGACGTCCTTAGAAGAAGATGAATCTGTGGATAAGACGCGACCCCGGTCCGTTTAATGAAATAAAAGAAAAAGTACTCAGCGTGTTCCTTAAAAGTACATGGTGTGTTCTTTAAAAGTACATGGCATGTACTTGCCTTAACCGGACTCCACATTATCTAGTCTCTGGTCACCCCACACGGCCATGTACTCAGCCGTTACACAGCCAATACATGGTCACCCGTGGCAACTGGGTATACGGAGTGTACTTATAAGTACACGGCGTGTACTCCTGAAATTACTAGAAACTCTTATTTTCCTCAAAAACAACCAGAAAACCAAGACATACCTAAAAAGAAGATCCAGGTTCTTACAAACTTCCCCCCTTACATAAATCCATCCCTGAATTTCCCTATAAATTCGTCATAGAAGAAGAATCCTCGAATAGCTCCGGCCACTATGATCGTACATCGGTCTCCCTCTCCCAAGTCTCATCCTGTACTCGCTCATGCTGTCATAGCACCTATACCAAAGGAACAAACCAGCCATGGAGAACCTCCAAACTGCAATCAAAAATCCAGATAGGATGCTCCTCGAACGATGCGCCCACCTCCATCTCAACATCCTCGGGTTGAAATACATGAGACGGGTCTGAGAAGTAGTGTCGTAGCTGAGAAATGTGGAAGATTTCATGCAGAGCCTGGTACCTCTGAGGTAATAGCAACCTATAGGCAACCATCCCGACTCTCTCCAAAACCTCAAATGGTCCAACATATCTCGACAAAATCTTTACCTATCTCTAAATCCTTCTATGTCTCAGCCTCAGTGTGACATGCAGTAAAACCTGATCTCCAACCTTGAACTTCAGAGGTCGTCTCTGTTGATCAGTATAAGACTTCTGTCATGACTGTACAGTAGTCATCCTCTTCTGAATCAACTCTATCTGTTTTGTGGTCTCCTGGACAATATGAGGTCCCAGCATAGCTGCCTCTTATGCCTCTAGCCAACATAGGGGTGATCGGCATGGCCTACCATACAAGGCCTCATAAGGTTCCATCTAAATAGTTTCTTGGAAGTTATTATTGTAGGAAAACTTCACAAGAGGTGTATGCTTCTCCCAAGAACCTCCAAAATCTAGGACACATGGTCAAAGCATGTCCTCCAACACCTTAATAGTATTCTTGGACTGGCCATCTGTCTAGGGGTGGTGTGTTGTACTCAGAAGTACCTATGTACCCAAATCCCTTTGTAGTCCCTACCAGACCCGCAAAGTAAAATGGGTATCCCTGTCTGAAACAATGGAGTGCAGAACTCCATGTAAATGTATAATCTCTTGGATGTACAGCCTTCCAAGATCATCAAAACTGAAGGTCTCCTTGATCAGTAAGAAGTGAGAAACCTTCATGAGTCTGTCAATGACAACCCAAACTACATCATTCTCTCAAGGAGAACTTGGAAAACCTATCACAAAGTCCATCGCGACATCATTCCACTTCCACATAGGAATGGGTAATTACTAAAAAATCCATGTTGGTCATTGATGCCCTGACTTCACCTACTGACAGGTGGAACACCTCATAACAAACCCAGCAACATCTCTCTTCATACATGGCCACCAATACTGACGGTGAAGATCTCGATACATCTTGTTGACACCAGGATGAACTGCCCAAACTAAAAAGTGAAATTCCTAAATCATCTCCTCACATATGTCTGTTGACACCCATACGCGCCCATGAAAATGCAAGATCTTATCCTCACCTATGGTCTATCCTGGAATAGGTTCCTCTCCTAACACACTTTCTCATAGGACTAGGCCTTTAAAATCTGATAGTTGCCTCATTCGCACTCATTAATGAAGTGTATAGGTAACAACTACAGAAGAAAGAAATGTTTTCCCCTGTCTGACATGCACCTTGAAATTCATCTCAGAGATCATAGCCATAAGCTACCACTCACTACTGGCCTCCTGAACTACCTGTATCTGATTCCTCCTACTCAATGCATCAGCCACTGCATTGCCTTTCCCAGGCATGTAGGCAAGTTCAAAATCCAAGGACTGAAGGTACCCAACCCACCTTCGTTGTCTCAAGTTCAGGTCGCGCTGAGTGAAGATATACTTGAGACTTTTATGATCATTTAAAACCACAAAATGCTCTCCCAGAATATAATGTCTCCAATAGTGTAAAGCACAAACAATTTCAGCCAAATTGTGATCGTGTGTTGGGTAATTCCTCTCATGTGGCCTCAACTGCTGAGACCCATACGCAAAGAATACTTCCCCCTACATAAGCACTACTCCCAGCCCGATACTTGATGCATTATAGTACATAGTATAGCTCTTTCCCAGCTATGGAAAAATGAGTATCGGTGCTGAAGTCAACCTACCTTTCAGCTTTGGAAAGGCTGAATCAAAAGAATCTAACCACAAGTACTTCTCACCCTTCTTAGTCAGGCCCTTTAATGGCGCTTCTAAGCATGAGAAGTCCTGTATAAAATGTTTGTAGTATCCAGTCAGCCCTATAAAACTTTGTACCTCAAATATGTTCTTCGGATGCTCCTAGGAAACTACTGCTCTCACTTTCTCTGGGTCTACTGATACTCTTATCTCTGAGATAATGTGACCTAAGAAGGGAATTTGGTCCATCAAAAAGTGTAATTTTTAGATATTATCATATAACTAATGATCTCTCAGTATACTTATAATGATCTAAAGATGTGAGGCATGGTCGGGTTGAGTGTGAGAGTACACCAAGATATAGTCCATGAAAACTACCATGAAAGAATCCAAGTATGGATGGAACACTTGGTTCATTAGTTCCATGAAAACTGCAGGTGGGTTCGTGAGACCGAACGGCATAACCACATACTCGTATAGACCATACCTACTCCAAAAGGCTGTAAGAGGTCTATCAAATGGTATAACACGCAACTGATTGTAACCGGATATCAAGTCAATATTCAATAACACTTGGGCTCCTTGAAGCTGATCAAAGAGATCATCAATCCCCAGTAAGGGATATCGGTTCTTGACCATCAATTGGTTCAGCTTCTAATAATCCAAAAAAAGTCAAGGGGTACCATCTGCCTTCTTCACAAATAGGATAGGAAAACCCCAAGGAGAAGTATTGGGTCAGATAAAACTCTTAGCCTATAACTCCTCTAACTGCTTCTTGAGCTCCTGTAACTCTAGTGCAGCCATCCTATAGGGATTAATGGACACCGGTGCCACTCCTAGCACAATATCAATAGAAAATTCCACCTCTCGCTCCAGAGGAAAACCTGAAAAGTCCTCTGGAAATACATTCCTAAAACAATCCACCACTGGGGGAAATTCTATTTGTGAAGTCCCCTGGTCATCCAGATATAGACTTGCAATCTGGGTTGTAACTCCTCCCAACCCATGATGCTCGGGTCCTGCTCTACTTGCCTGAACATCTCATTATCCCTTATGTAAAAAGGATCCACCCTCTGGTGATGTAAAACTCACCCTACGGTTATAGAAATCTATGAAGGGAACTAACCAATCAATTCTGATAATGACATCATAGCCTGTCATCTCTAAGATATAAAGGTCCCAAAAGAAGTGACACCCACCGACCTTAAGAGGGAACTCCTTGCACTGATGTACACTATCCATTCTAGTCCCCAACGGAGTGTCTAGCGTCAAGATATTAGCAAAGGTAAAGATACAGAGCCAAAGTCTCTCCACAACAACAACAGATATGAAACTATGAGAAGCCCATATATCAAAAAGTGAAGAAGCTAAAACTGAGGAAACTAGGATCGTACCTCGAACTGTAGAGGGTCTGAGATCCTGATTCTACTGGGTTTGCTTAACTGCAAATATCTGGCCTGTACCTCAGCCCTATGACCCTACCTGACCAGCTTGAGCTAATCCACCCTGCTGTCACTGAAATCCTGGCGACTGGCTACCACGGCCATGACCTTCACCTCAGCTTGAATGGCTGGAAGAACTCCAGTTCCTAGAATTATGAGAAACTAGTGGTGTTTCTCCTGAATGAGGAGTCATAGAGGAACCTCTATCACCTGCTACTGGTGAAAATATCTGACAGAAATCCTGATGATGAACCATCTTACTGCAAGATCGGTACTCTAATGGGTCCCTCGAGAAATGTGTCCTTGTATGCCTGCTCTTCCCACACTAGTAGAACACCACCTGGCTACCAGAAGAAGTATCTTGCCTACTGTGATCTCCATGTGTAGACTCCTTGCAGTGATTCATGCTATTGGTCTGAGGGGTGCCAACTTCAGATGTCGAACCGCCCTGGCTCACAGCTCCAGAATCCCTCAAGTTGTGCTATGTGATCAGCGCTTGGTTGACTATAGAAGTGATGGAAGTCAGCCTGAAGATGTTTACCTGAGATCAGATGTTGTTCCTGAGACCATCCTCAAACTTCCTTGCCATAAATAACTCATCACCTCCTGGGATGGGTGTGAAGTGTTGTATCTCTGTGAAGCGAGAAGAATACTCCATGACTAAGAGAGTACCCTAATCCATACTCATGAACTCTTGGGCTCAGTTGGACCTCAAATTCTCTAGGTAAAAGTAGTCATAGAAGGCACTTTGGAACTCATCCCAAGCCATAACCTACTGGCATCCCGCCTATGATATCACATCTCACCATATCTTGGTAGAATCTTGAAGCATATACATAGTGAGCTTCACCCTCCTTTCTAGATGCATCTCCAGATGCTTGAAGATAGATAGCATGGCTTCTAACCATGATTTTACAGCCTTAGGTCCTCTATCCCCTGTGAAAGTGGGAGGATGCTACTGCTGGAAAACCCGAGTTAGCTCCACCATAGAAGGGTTGGGATGTGGTACTCCTTGTAAGGTTTGAATGAACCTCATGAAGACCTCTCAGAACTTTGCATCAGTACCTGTATCCAGGATAACGGCTGGTGCCAAATTGGGCATGACAGGAGGATCTGTTGGCAGTTCCTAATATTCCATGTCTGGTTTCTATTCACTGCCTTGTAAATGGCATACAACTGGAGGAAGTCTTAGTGGCATGACTCTACAAGGTCAAAGACACACCTTAGTTTAAAATTATCAAGGACTGAAACTTAGAATTGCAAGAAGGGAATAGGAGAAAGAAGAATTCAAGTTCTTCAAAACATGGATACATGGCGTGTATAACCCCTACACGGCGTGTTTCTCTTAATACTTCACATGGGAATGTACTCCTGCCAACCCTGGTCATGTAACACCCCATACACACAGTGTGTTCTTCCAAGACATGGCGTGTACTTGAATATTTTCCCCATGCCCGAGTTCTTCTACACAACTAACCCACATGGTTATCCTAGAGAAAGACTACACCATGTGTTTTCACCAGACACGGCGTGTACCGCTTAGGTTTCAACAGCCTGTGTCATTAGTCACACGGTTGGAGACATGGATGACTCTACACAGCATGTTTATTCTAGACACGACGTGTACTAAAAGGATTTCACCAACCCGTGTTGTTAGTCACACAGACGAATACATGGGTTACACTACATAGTGTGTTAAAACTTGACACGGTGTGTATAACCTAATTTTCATCCATCCATGTTGTTAGTCACATGGGTGGACACACGGTACTTACAACACGGCATGTACTTATGATACACGGCGTGTTTCTCCAAGGATTTCCCAACCCCGTATCTCTACCCACATAGCCAGTGACATGGTTAGAGACTACATGGTGTGTACATATAGTACACAGTGTGTACTTAATAAAAATAGTTCCTTCCTGAACAGAAGGTTACATGGTGTGTATTTATCAATACACGTCGTGTATTCTGGGTTTTTCAGGGAAGTAAGCCTCAGAAACTACTCCAAAACCCATAAAAACACTGAAAAAACATTAAAGTGCCAAATTCTGATCTATGAGGGCCTATACTCCCTATGAATCAATGTTTGGAATCTTATACATGTCATATACAATAATAAAAGTGCAATGATCCACCAAATTCTGGTCCATGAGGGACCATAAGACATCAAGAACCAAAGTTTGGAATTTATTCAAGCAAAACCTTACACAATTCAATACCCTATCAAATAGCAGTTATTCTATCAAGGCATCTATCAAAACAGCATGCATATCTAGAAAAATATCTATCACAACAATAAGAAATCAGTAATGAACCCTAAATGGAATGGAAAGAATGCATGACATGTGATCTCTAGAAAGTGCCTATATGATGCATGATATGTCATACCCTCATCTCATCGAGTTGAAACAGAAATAGAACCTCAATGATATCAATGATAATAGCACAAAACATGTGATTCACCCAGCGGTGAAATCAAATCAACTGTAATAATTGTAAAACTAGAAAATTTTAAATAAACATGGTAAATTCTATTTTCCTTATACACGAGTTAGATACTCCCGGGCATAGCTTATTACCAACTACCTATTCCATCATATCCCTAGCTATAGGCTCCAAATAGTAAATCAAGAATAAAAGAATCCCTATGATACCACTTTGTAACATCCCAGTTTCGAGTGTCACCCAGAGGTGCCCCGTACCCGGTTGGTCACATGGCCTCAAGCGCATTTCCCCAAACACCAGAGGCTTCTGACTATCAGCAAGAGCCTTGGGTGTGATAGTGGGGAAACTATTCCCTCATTGGTAGAGTAACACAATGGAAAATAAACAGATAACAATAGCGGAAGTAGTAATAATATGCAATAAGTAAACAACGGAATATTGAAAGTAATAAACAACTGGAGCATATATATATATATATATATATATATGATGCATGATACATATGTCTAAGAAAGCATCCAAACAAGTCACAATGTTGTAATACAGTACTAAACCAAAGTACAAAGAAAACAAATAAACTCCATTAGCATCGCAAGCCTCAGCTTGGTCACATGCTCTCTAACTCCACAGCAATCAAGTACCTGAAGTAGAAGGGCGCTTGCCCTTATCTATACCTACAGTAATATAATCTGTTTGGGCCCAAAAGCATGACCCAAATAGGGTCTGAGACTAATCCCAGTAGTCAACCACCCAAAGATCAGTTCCTAATAGTTAGTGAATATATATGGTAGGAAATAAGCAAAATGAAGCAGTAAACAAGGAAGTACTCAAAAGTAAACAATCCTACGGTTTCAATTGCATTCATTTTCATATACAAGTAAGCATCTGATCAAAATAAAGTAACCCTCTAGGAAGTAATCACAGTCTATCCCCTCTGGTTCAACCAATCAAACAAATTCAATTAACCCTCTAGGTAAGTTCTCACAGCCTAACCCCTCTGGTTCAACTTATACAAACAAAGACTCTCTGAGGAAGAACTCACTATCAATTCCCCCTATGGTCTCGTATCGGTTACTATAGACACTCTATGGAATCACTCAATGTCTGATTCCCCCTATGTTCTCACAACAAGGAACTATAGACACTCTGAGGGAGCACTCACATCCATCCCCCATATGGTCTCGCAATGTAAAAGTAAACAGACACTCTAGGAAAGCCCTCAGTGTCCATTTCCCCTATGGTCTAACAACACCAGGTTCCCATCACCCTGTGTAAATCTATAGTGAACAAACAATGTTCAACAGCCAAGGTAAACCTCAAGAACTACTTGGCTAAACAGCTACAAAGCATATCACAGCAGTAGATAAAACACTTCATCCTAACAACACTAGGCATGGAAAACAAAGCAGCATAACTGGAAAAGCTAGACCAAATGGTCAATATAAAAACAAGCATTGGAAACTGTTGACGCTCCTTTCGTCACAGAATCTAAAGATCGGAAAAGGGAATATCTGAGCTCAAAGTGATTCAGCCTTTGAAGAAAACATAAAAAATCAACAAAGGAAGGAAGAAAGGATCAACAACAACCTCACCGCGCAAGTTATCTAACTGGCGCGCAAGTGTACTTGCGCGGCTACCTTGGTCGCGTAGGTGACTTGCGCGACCTAATTGGTAACCGCCCGGTAACCGCCCGGGGTCTTCTTTTGCCTATAAATAGACCCTGTGGGCCCCCCATTCGAGAGGATCTTTTTCCAGAAACTCGGATTGAAGCTCCCGATGCCCAAGTCTCTTCTCAAAGCTTCCGGAACACTTCTAAGGTAATTTCTTACCTAGAACGGAAGATCTAAAGAGAAGAAGGAAGGCCTAAGTGTTGAAACTTATCAAACACTTGTGTGCCGACTTAATTCCTTCAATATAACTTGCGCGTCCCTTTTCTGGAAGAACCTCAAGGGGATTCTAAAGGGTTTTATCAAGAGTCGCTCAAGTATTTCAATTCTGATTGAAAATCGCGCAAGTACACCATGTGTCGCGCAAGTATACTTGCGCGACCAATACTTGCGCGCCGCCGCAGGACTTGCGCGCCTTTCAAGACTTGCGCGCCCCTATCTTTTTGGGTGCCCATCTTTCCCATTTTACCCCTCTTAAGCCATTTCACCTTTCCTTTTCAAGATTCAGTCTTCAAGACACTCTTCAAAGCCATTTATGGCATGATTTCTTGATTTTACTTTCTTATCTGAAAGGAATTCTGTGGAATCTCTCTCAAAGTCTAGTGATTTAAATATCCTTATGTCACTAAAATACGGAGAGTTCATTCATTCAACCTCATCCTTTAAGATGAGAAAATCCTAACTTGGGTCTCCTTTTCAGGAATAATCCCCAGTTATAAAGCCTTTAATCTGGGCATCTTCCTCAGGAGTAAGCCCCAATCAAGTCCTCTAATCTTGGGCATCTTTCTTAAGAATAAGCCCCAACCTCAAATATGGGCATCCTCCTCAGGAGTAAGCCCCAAACCTTAATCCCTAACCTGGGTCTCCTTTTTCAGGAATAAGACTCAGTCATAACCTTGGGCTTCCTTTTCAGGAGTAAGCTCCAAGTTCCTTAACCTGGGTCTCCTTTTCAGAAATAAGACTTAGTCATAACCTTGGGTCTCCTTTTCAGGAATAAGCCCCAAGTCCCCTTAAACTTCTCTTAACCAGTCATAATTTACCTTTGATTTGGGTTTCCTTTTCAGGAATAAAACCCAATCATAAGTCCCCTCCTAACTTGGGCATCCTCCTTAGGAGTAAGCCCCAAGATTAGAGTATTCAAATCTCCATGAAGCACATATAACTTTATGGACCCTATTCATGGATTTTCTCCCTAAAAGTAAATCCTAAACCTTCATCTATCTGGGTAGTCATCTATACATAAGCCCCAAACAAATTCTTATGATTGCATCTTTTATGGCACAATTGTCTAAATTTTATCAATACCTCTTGTTTCTCACACCGAGCATGACTCACGTGAGCTTAGAGTGTAAAATTAATTATGACATTCATCTTTGAGCCATCAATCATAGACATCATACCCCATTCCTCGAACTATGTGGGTTCTGATTCCTTTTCCAAAAGAAAGGATACGTAGGTAGCCCATTTATGGGTTCGATCCCAACTTTGAAATAATCTTTGTCCTTCTGAATGACGATAAACTTCAAGTGCCCCACTGAGTGGCTTTAAAACCAGCCTGGTCATCATAATGACCAAGAGACTTTTATATAAATGTTTTGAAGGATACCATTGACCAAGAATCTCTAAACAGATATAGATGATTCTCTATTGATGAAGAACCTCGAATACATATAAAAGATTCTCTAAATTTCTTACATATTTAATCATTGATTGTTAAACCTAAAGGAAAGCACATTTTATACTTGGTAATGTAATAAGGATTCACGAACATAACTTAAATCTATAAAGAGAGTCCCGGAGTAGACAATAATTCCCCTCAAAAAGGTGTGATGAGTCCGACCTCCCATCCTCTCGACCAATGCAAATTCCTAAGTCTCATTAGTCCACAAGCTAATGAGCGCCTGCCTTTGGAAAGTAGGTCCAAACGGATGTGGAATCATTGGATGTTTCCGGTTCTACGAACAAACCCGTTAGAAACCGATCGGAACGTTTGAATCTCCCGTCCAGGAGGTCATCCCCGGATTCCGTGCGAAACAAAAATGGTGAACCCGACGTGAATCCTTAACCAAGTGAAAGTGATGTTCTTCTTATTTGTTAGGACCCTTGGGCCAACAAGGCAATCATTGACATATGCTCATCCAAAAGATGCAGTGGCCAGATTCATCTTGATTATGTCGGTTACATGGAACAGGAACTCTTTTCTAAAGATCTTCTGCAAAAATGGATTTCCTTAAATTCACCCCTGTGAATACTGCTGCTGTGAACACCTCTACTGTGAGGTCTGCTGCTGTGAAAACCAATGCTGCTACTCCTGCTGGAACGTCATCCGCTCTGAGGATGACATCACCAACTCAGCGTCTTCAACGCTGTGTTTCTAATGCACTGGTTAAGGAGTACCGTCGCAACGGTACTATCCCAACTCTGGAGGCCGCTCGTCAAGCCCTCCAAGTTAACAACTCTACCTGGTCGTCCGGACAACGGTGGCCAGCAATCAAGAAGCAGGCGGTGCTGACTACCGTCTCCAACCGTTTCGGGTCGTTATCCCCGGAACGCAATTTCCATTCACTCCCTTACTCCGAGGAAGTGAATGAGCAGGTCCCTCGGGGCCTTAATTCAAAAAGACAGGAGTCCTTCCTGAGGGCTCCCATCAACAATCGCCGCCAGACTCGTGCGGTAGTGCGCCCTCAACATAATGAGGGTACCGACTCCAGGCATTCAGCTCTGGTTCCTCGAACCCGAGCAGGCAAGATGAACCGCCAGAGACGGAATCCGGTTAACAATAGGCAGGTTGTCATCCCTGCCATCTTCGGAGAAGTCCACCAACCTAACTTGGTGGCAAACAACGAGCAGGCATACACACCTGCCCGTTTTAATTCAGCTGTCCAGCAGACTCGTCTGGCAGCATCAAGCCGATCCCGCCAGGCAATTCCGGCGGAGTACCATAGGCAGGAACATACACCTGCTTATACATCACCAGTTAGTCAGCAGGCTCGTCTGACTACATATGATGGATCTCGTCAACCACGTTTGGCGAAGTGTAATCAGCAGGCACATACACCTGCTAATACTAATCAGGCCTATCAACAGTCTCGCTTGGTAGCACCCGGAGAAGTCAGTCGGAAAGTCCCGACGACAAACAGGGGGCAGACTCAACTCTCTGCTTCCACACTTGAGTACTTTCAGGATTCACTGATAGGAAAAGGAGGACAGGAGCAGGCACATACACCTACTCCAAGACTGGAATGGACGTATATCCCTGTTCCGGCGGCTGAAGTCACCAAACATATTTTGTCAATGGTGAAAGAGAAGAAGCAAATTCCTGCTCATATTCTGGATGCTTGCCAGGATATCATAACAGCTTCAGCATCATCTCAGGGATAGACACATAAATCTATCCCTAGCAATGGAGTGACACATCAACGATTCACTCCGGAACAGACACACACATCTGTTCCAGTCCAAGAGGGTTATGGGGCATACTCTCCCATATCATACGGACAACCAAGTCAGGCACATACACCTGATTTGAGTGGAGATCGTTAGCCTAACCTGACCATCTTTCCTGATCAGGCACATACACCTGCTCAGAGCAATCACTTTCGTCATCAAGTGGTTTCTAAAGCGAGTAAGAAGGCATCTAAGAAAAAGATCCGCCTAGCACAGTCAGGAGATCAAAGGCCAATATGCAACAAGGCCTTGCTCGATGCTGGAGTTCTTGAAGCCCTCAGACATTTATCTGTCGGAATTCAAGATTCTACTCCCTCAGTTCCCAATAAATGGAACATTAATTCTGAAGGTCTTCAATAGACACTTCCTCATGAAGACTTGCTTCATGAAAATTCGGTCAATCTTGAAGTTTCTTCTTCAGATGAGAGCCACAGGAACCCTCTGTGTGGTCAGAAGGCCAAGGAGCAAGAGATTTCATCTTTTGCTGTAACCCATCATGACGGTCCTCCTCATGGTGATGAACTTTGCTGCAAAAGTCCTCTCCGCAGTAGTGATTCACGTTGTCTCGAAAATTCTTCAGAAGGCAATGTAGTGACGAGAAAGCCCTCCTATCTCGAGGCACTTGCAAACGTAAAACCAGTCATGTCTGATGCTTTACTATCGGCAGGTGAAACTCTTTCTCCATCAGAAGATAGCCTGGGGTTCAGGTTATTCTCCGAACCATCCCTGGGTCATTCATCTTCCAGCATGAATAGTGATTTCTCTACCAATCTTGTTGAATCCGATGAAGCAACAAGGAAACACCAAATCTGGTCCAAACAGGTAGAAGAATCTTCATTTAATGATAAAGAGGAAATGCTGAACATGAGGAAAAAACTAGCAAAAGGTGAAGTACCAGTCATGTTTTGGCCTTTGGCTGATTCCCAGTACGACATTCCAAAGATGTTGACAGATGATGGAATCCATGATATTCGTCTCAACATATGGAAAACTCTTTGTCAATTAAAGAAGAAGGTATTATCTTACGATGAATATGAAAATCATCTTAAGATAATAGAAGGGTTACAACGCCAGATTGATTTGGCATCTCTATCAGTCTCTCGGTATCCGAAGGCTGAAAAGCAACAGAGAACCCTTCAACGTTCATGCCTTGGCGCACTAAGAAGATTGCGTCAGTTAATTTCCAATGCTCCATCTAATGTTCATATCAGAGGATGGGGTGTTCACGGAGCACTACATTTCACAGTGCTTTCCGGTCAGCAAAGCCCGCCGAAAATGGTCTCATGCAATGTTATTGCCCATGGCCGGCCACAGTCAATGGGCTTTGTTCATAATAAAAAGCTTGCTCGAGAACAATCTTAAACTAGTTCCTCTCAAAATCAAGTATATAGAGAACATGTTGTTGAATTTCTCCTACATCAAGCAGGCGAGAATATTGCACAAGCCTCTCGTCTGGAGCAAACACGTCATCAAATGACAGAAGTTTCGGAAATCATCCAACGGTCTGTTGAACCAGGTGATAAAAGTGGATACAGGTTAATGCATCCAGCTAATTTCCGAACTAAGATTCGCAAGATCAAGAGAGATTTTAAGAATATCTCAGACATAGCATGTCAAGAGACACCCCAGCTTGCCAGACTGGGGACTTCTCTAACCCAACCCTCAGAGTCAACGAATGGGATTCGAGGAGTTGAGCGGAAGTAGCAGGAACACCCCCAGTCCACCGGACTGGGGACTTTTTCAAATCTTCAATCCCTCCCTCAGAGAAAGTCATTATTCTCTCGATTAGGGAATAAGCCTCAAGAGGAACGAAGAGCCAAGCTGTCAGGAGATTCTCTCCAAGTGACGGTTCTCCAAGAAATTCCTGAGGGATCAAGTCAACGGAATGTCATGTCTCATCATGGACATAGAAGGAGACAATATCACAGAAATGCTGATAGAAAGGATTCCATGCAATATGCATCCATTAATGTCATCAATGTCGTTGCTGCTGATTCACCAGATGAGGCTCAATCAGAGGGATCAGACGAAGAGGTTCCTGCTCAAGAAGTCGCGCACACAGACCTAAATGAAGAAGGTGTGCGCACACGTAATCAAAGGCTTACCCAAAATCTGGGTATTCCTTCAAGTAACCCACTTCCCCCTCTCCGAAAAGGATCCAATAAGGGGAAAGGAAAGAATCAGGTTACTTCTCACCCTTCCTCTGAAGGAGGTCAATCGCTCTCATTAGAGCAAAGGTTTGCACAACAGGAGGAAGAAATGAAAGAATTAAGAAGTTTGAATGCAGAACTACTTCAGAGTAGTCTTCTTCTTAAGAATGCTGAAGTCCGACAGCCGAAGGAATTTGTTGTAACTACTGAGATGGATCAAGAATATCCTCCTTTGTCAGTACACCCACAGAGGTCTAATCCTACGGGTCAAACACAACAACGGTTGGCAGCACTACCATTAGTTGCAGCACCAACCACCACGTCTGTCCAAGCTCCATTCATTGCACCTACCCAAAACCAAGTTCAACCTGACGTTTCTCAAAAGTTAATAACTAATATTGAGTCATTAACAGCTCGGTTAGAAACTATGGAAGGGAAACGGGCCCAAGTTTAACCTGAAAAGAAAGTTTACCCTAAATGGGTAGATTCAATTTCTCCTCCATCCAGTTTTGGAAACCCTATTTTCCCTACTTTCAATGGATCAGGCGACCCTGAACAACATTTGACGCATTACGTGTCTTGTTGTGATCCTATGATGGGAACTCCAGAGCAGCAAGAAGCAGTGAAACTCAGATGCTTCGTGCGAACCTTGCAAGGACCAGCTTTTGTCTGGTATACAAGCTTGCAATCTCGGTCAGTCATCGGATGGGAGGATCTTCGTCAAAAATTCCTTCTTCAGTTTAGCTCAACTTTGCCAAAAACGACAGTTTTCGATCTTACAAACTGCAAGCAAAGGGAGAATGAAAGAGTATCTGATTTCATTGCTCGTTGGAAGGGATTAACGTATTCCTTGAGTTTATCACTCCCTCAGGAGGAATTGTTGCCAATCTGTGTGGAAAATTTGCGTGACGAATTACGCACGCCATTGATCCCTGTGAAATACACAGGACGGTTTCGAGACCTTACTTCAATCGCTCAACAGATTGAAGATTCCCTTATACAAGCTAAGGTTAAATCTCGTGTAATTCCATCAGCTCCAGGAAGAATAATGGGTAAAGCAGAAACTGCTACAGTTATGCTTAAACAGGCACCTGTGCCTATTTCTACTTCAAAACCTTCATCTTCTCGAAGGGCTCCACCTCCTGAACGCCAACAACAAAGGTTGTTTCGTCCAAATGATCAAAAATATCAACGACGAAAACAATTTGAGGATATGAAGAGTAAAACATACTCTTTCCGAAGTGAGCAAGTTCCTGGTTACTTCATTTCAGCTCTGGAAAATAATTTGGTTCAATTACCAGTGCCGAAGAGGCCAAACAAGGAAGGAGATGAAGACCGTCCCAATTATTGTCCCTTTCATCAAATGTTGGGGCATCCCATCCAGGAGTGTTTTGTCTTTAAAGACCTCCTGCAAAAGATGGTCGACTTGGGACAAGTCAAATTGAAGGGTTCTTCAGCTCATGTAGCGTGTATTACCGCTACAGATCCAGAAGAAGGAGGCGAGTGGCAGGAAGTCAAAAGCAAAACTGCGAAAAAATATGATGATTGGATGGTCAGAAAGACAATCAATCAGACCCATTCCATTTTGCGAACACAATTGAAGAAGCCAATTGTGTCTGCTACAAAAGCTGCAGTAAAGCCTCCATCAAAAGACAAATCCTCAAAAGGGCAGCACAATTCAAAGAAGAAAGAGGAATCAGGAGAAGATGAGTATGCATCAAAGCCTAAATTGTCTTTGACTCTGGCAGATTTCATGCCATCTACGTCAAGTCCACGGGAACCGTCCCACCAAACGGCACAGCCTAAACAGGCTAACCAGACAGAGTTTTTATCAGACGAAGAGTTAATCTTTGGTTCTGTTAATATGATTCAATTAACAGATTCATATTCCAGTCTTGATGAGCCTGAATTCCCTGTATCAAATAAGGGAACCCGAGGAAGTTCTAGAGGTTCAGGATATAGGGGAAGACGTGGATCTTTCCGAAGCCACTACTCTAATTCTACCCCTGCTAGCACTGTATATGTAGCAGAAACTCGTGGTAGAGCCCTTCAGCGAGCTCAAAAAGAACAAGAAAGTTCTTCTGCCAATGGCCAACTCAGCTTCGGCACAGTTATTTTGGAAGACCGATTAAAGGTTCCATCTTATTTATCTCATCAAGTAAATGGATCTAATCAGTCTAATTTTCCAAAACCAAAGATGTTGCCAACTTCAATACAAGATGCATCAGCTTCCAAAGCATCTGCTTCCAAGGTACCTACTAAACCGCATATTCCTATTGGGAAACGCAGACCTCTAGATCAAAAGTATGATATATTGAAACACTTGGCCCAAGTACCAGCCAAATTATCAATTTTGGATGCTTTGAATCTATCAAGAGATCTTCGGGAAGCACTCATCGAAGCTTTGTCAAGTCCTCAGGAGTTTGAAGCTGAAATTGCTGCAGCTGAAATTTATCACATAGAGAATAATCCTGCAGAATGCCATGCAGTGATATATTTTACTGATAAAGATGAAGATGATGTTGTGCATGGGCACATAAAACCTTTGTACTTATCTGGAAAAGTCAATGGTATAGATGTTCGAAGAGATTTTATTGACAATGGTTCAGGAGTCAACCTCATGCCCATTCACACACTTCGTCGATTGGGCCTCACGGAATCTGATTTATCTCCTTCTACCATGATGTTGCAAGGATATGATAAAAATGAACAAGAACCACTGGGAGAAGTTACGCTCAGAACTCAGTTTGGAGATCTTGTTTCCAATTCGGATTTCATGATTGTTGATCAAGACTCGGCTTTCAATATCTTGCTTGTAAGACCCTGGCTACATCAGCATGCAGCTATTCCGTCATCATACCATCAATGTCTCAAATACTGTTTCGATGGTCAAGTTGGAAGATTGTATGGTGATAAGGCCCCGTTCAAGACATGTGAGTCTCAATACATTGAGGCGGAATTTTATCACATGAAGGGAAGAGAAAAATCTACAATGAAGGAAATTACCAAAGTTAATGCTCCATATGGTTTGGAAAAAATTCCAATAAATCCATTTTCACATGTGAGTACAGATTATGTGTTAACTATCAGTCAAATTGACAAAATAGGCCCAAATCAAAATACTCTTATGGAAAGATCCATAATGTCAATTATGGAAATCGAGCCAGACAACATGGGAGAAATTGGTAACTTACCAAGCAGTGATGAAAGCATAAGTGGTGACGTTTTCATTTCGTCTGCTGAAATCCAACAAGTCTATACTTCGCTAATCAGGACAGAAGAAGTTATAGCAACACCAGAGGTGAATATTGATGTCGATTCTCAATCCATCATCTCCTCTTTATTTCCCAAAGAAGACCCTTTTTCATCAATAGGGTCGGAAATGGAAGCTTCTTCTTCAAATGTGAAAATTTTGACATCTCTTATGATCATGAGAATTTCGTTTTTTCATCTACTTTGTAAGTAGAAACGGAAGAAATAACACATGATGAAGAGGAAGAGAAAGATCTTAGAGATGTTCCTCCAGCATTTGAAGAGGGTATCTCTACCACTGTGGATGAACTCAGAGAAGTAAATCTGGGTACAGAGAAAGATCCACGCCCCACTTTAATTAGTGCGGCCATGACCCTTGAAGAACAAGAGATGTATATTTCTTTTCTAAAGAAAAATAAAGATATGTTTGCTTGGAATTATACAGAGATGCCTGGCCTTGATCCTGATGTTGCCACCCATCATTTGGGTTTGCCAAAAGAACATCGAGGATTCAAGCAAGCCGCGAGAAGAACACACCCAACCTATGCTTCCAAAATCGAGGCTGAAGTGGATAAGCTTATCAAAGCTAACTTCGTCAGAGAAGTTCAATATCCCAAGTGGTTGGCTAATATTGTCCCTGTAAAGAAGAAGAATGTACAAATTAGGGTTTGCATCGATTTCAGAGATCTTAATCGGTATTTTCCTAAAGATGATTTCTCAGTTCCGATTACAGAACTCTTAATTGATGCGACGGCTGGCTATGAAGTACTTTCTTTCATGGATGGATATTCTGGATATAATCAGATCCGAATGGCCCCAGAAGATGAGGAATATACAGCCTTCAGAGCTCCTCAAGGTGTGTTTTTTCACCGGGTGATGCCCTTTGGTTTAAAGAATACAGGTGCAACATATCAACGCGCCATGCATCGTATCTTCAAACCTTTTCTAGGGAAATTTGTTGAATGCTATGTAGATGATTTAGTGGTTAAATCCAAACAACGTTTTGATCACTTGGCTGATTTGGAAGTCGTATTCCACAAGCTTCGACAGCATAATTTGAAGATGAACCCCTTAAAATGTGCTTTTGGGGTAACCTCAAGAAAATTCCTCGGCTTTGTTGTACGCCATCGTGGTATTGAAGTCAATCCTGAGAAGACCAAATCAATCCTTGGTATGTCACCTCCTCATAATTTGAAAGAATTAAGAGGACTTCAAGGACACTTAGCCTATATTCGGCATTTCATCGCCAATTTGGCAGGCAAAAGTTTACCCTTTACCAAATTATTGAAGAAAGGAGTCACTTACCAGTGGACTGAAGAATGTCAAGAAGCATTTGATGTTCTCAAGAAATACCTCTTGATTCCACCAGTACTCATGCCACCTATTGAGGGTAGGCCTCTTATCCTCTATGTGACAGCTTTAGAGCGATCATTGGGTGCCTTTCTCGCTCAAAAGAATGATGCTGGGAATGAAAATAGTCTCTACTATCTCAGTAGAACTATGCTTGAAGCAGAAACCCGGTATTCAAGTATTGAAAAGTGTTGCCTAGCATTAATCTTTGCAGTTGAGAAACTGAGACACTACCTGCAACATCACGAGGTCCAATTGGTATCTCGTAATAATCCACTCAAATTCATCCTTAGTCGTCCAATGCTTACAGGACGTTTGGCAAGGTGGGCGGTTATTCTACAGCAGTTCGACATCCAGTATGTGTCTCAAAAGGCAATTAAGGGCCAAGCTCTGGCTGATTTCCTGGCTGAACATCCTTCAGTGGAAGACACGTATTCAGATATCGAACTCCCTGATGAGGAAGTTTTCTCTATTCAAGAGAGTCCTCAAACATGGGAAATGTATTTTGATGGTGCTTCTAGAAGTCCAACAGGGAAGAAAATGGAAAATCCCAAATTCAACAAAGTTGGTTTAGGAATTGTGCTCATTTCTCCAGATATGGCAGTGTTACCTTATTCCTTTTTGTTGTGGGAAGGTGGTACCAATAATGAAGCTGAATACCAAGCTCTCAATGTAGGCTTGGAGTTAGCGCTTCAAGCACAAGTGAATCACTTAAAGGTGAAAGGTGATTCAGACCTGGTAATCAAACAAGTCAATGGGGATTATGCCATCAGAAAAGAAGAATTAATCCCTTTGTATGATTACGTCAGAGAGTTAATGTCGGAATTCCCTTCAGAACCGACATTTTCTTATGTCCCAAGATCACAAAATGCTCAAGATGATGCACTGGCTAATATAGCCACAGCTTTAGCAGATCCAAATCGGGACGAGACAACCATCGGTATTGCCCACCGTCGTGCAATTTCACCTTATGTTCAAGTCAGAACAGAGGAAATTAATGAAATTAGTCCCATTCCTGAACCGTATGGTCATACTACAGGATGGATGTCACCTATCAAGGAATACCTTCAAAATGGAACACTTCCACCTGATAGAGCCGAGAAAGAACAAATTCGGCGACGTGTGGTCAATTTTACTCTTTATGATGGTCCAAACCACCTCGAGAAAATTCTCTACAAATGTGGTTTTGATGGAGTTCTCTTCAGATGTATTGATGGTGAAGAGACAATGGCTGTCATAAAAGAAGTGCATGCAGGAGTCTGTGGTGCCCACCAGTCTGGACATAGATTGTCTGATCAAATTCGAAGGCTTGGATACTTCTGGCCTTCAATGATACAAGATTGTGTTAATTTCACAAAGAAGTGTCATTCATGCCAAGTATATGCCAACTTCATTCATCAACCTCCAGAGTTGCTTCATACAGCTAAATACTCATGGCCATTTTCCACATGGGGAATGGATGTGGTGGGACCTTACCCTTCAGCTATGGCCAAGCAGTTTAAGTACATTCTTACTGCTACTGATTTCTTTTCCAAATGGGCAGAGGCAGTACCTCTCAAAGAAGTCAGTTCTAAATGCATTGTTAGCTTCATCAAGTCTAACATCATTACTAGATTTGGTGTCCCTCATACCATATTGACGGACAACGGCACCAACTTCTGTTCTTCTGAGGTAAAGAAATTGTATCAAGAATACAACATTAAGTCTAACCATTCATCTTGATATCATGCAGCGGCTAATGGCCAGATAGAGGCCTTCAACAAGACTCTTTCAAATATACTGCAAAAGATGGTGGATAAAGATAAGAGGTCATGGCCTGATAAACTCTATCATGCTTTATGGGCTTATCGGACTACCACTCGCAATGCAACGCGGTCTACTCAATATTCATTGGTATATGGAACAGAAGCAGTCTTGCTAATTGAAGTTCAATTGCCCTCACTCAGAATAGCCATTTGTGATCAGTTGTCAACAGATGAGCAATCCCAAAAGCGGTTGAATGAATTGGAACAGTTAGATGAGAAAAGATTGTGCACTTTGCACCACTTGGAAATCTATCAGAATCGGATAGCACGAGCTTTTAACAAAAAAGTTCGTCTTCGTTCATTCATTCAGGGAGAATTGGTATTGGTTCTCAGAGCACCAATGATACCAGGAAAGAAGCCTCCCAAGCTTGAACCAAAATGGGAAGGACCTTATTCAATACATAAGGTCTACTCCAATGGAGCGTATTCTCTGATCTCAATGGATGGAGAACACATCACGACTCCAACTAATGCCAGATTTCTGAAGAAGTATTTTGTATAAACACAAAATATTGTTCCCAGATCCAAAACAATCACATTGGTTTATATTATGTCCGAGATGACATTAAACTATATTTTGTCCAACATGACATTAAACTGTTATAATGTCCAGCAAGACGTTAAACTGTGATGTCCTATCTACATGACATTAAACTGTACAGAAGATCCTATATTGTGTCCGAGATGACATTAAACTATATTTTGTCCAACATGACATTAAACTGTTATAATGTCCAGCAAGACGTTAAATTGTGATGTCCTATCTACATGACATTAAACTGTACAGAAGATCCTATATTGTGTCCGAGATGACATTAAACTATATTTTGTCCAACATGACATTAAACTGTTATAATGTCCAGCAAGACGTTAAACTGTGATGTCCTATCTACATGACATTAAACTGTACAGAAGATCCTATATTGTGTCCGAGATGACATTAAACTATATTTTGTCCAACATGACATTAAACTGTTATAATGTCCAGTAAGACGTTAAACTGTGATGTCCTATCTACATGACATTAAACTGTACAGAAGATCCTATATTATGTCCGAGATGACATTAAACTATATTTTGTCCAACATGACATTAAACTATTATAATGTCCAGCAAGACGTTAAACTGTGATTTCCTATCTACATGACATTAAACTGTACAGAAGATCCTATATTGTGTCCGAGATGACATTAAACTATATTTTGTCCAACATGACATTAAACTGTTATAATGTCCAGCAAGACGTTAAACTGTGATGTCCTATCTACATGACATTAAACTGTACAGAAGATCCTATATTGTGTCTGAGATGACATTAAACTATATTTTGTCCAACATGACATTAAACTGTTATTGTGTCCTAGAAACATGACATTAAACTGTGTGGCACTTCCAACGTCCAGCATGACGTTAAACTGTAAAAAGTCCCCAGAACTGATATCCTCATATTGGTTCACCTTAGTCCTAGCTACATGACTTTAAATTGTACAACACCAGTTCGTCCTTGCTATATAACGTTAAAATATACAGTAATGGTCCAGTATGACTTTAAACTGCAACTTCGTCCCACACGACATTAAACTGTGAAAAAGTTCCATAAACCGTCCAGCATGACCTTAAACTGCATCATCCCTGGTCCATGTATATGACCATAAACTATTTGCAAATATCTTATGTCCAGCAAGACGTTAAACTGTGACGTCCTAACTATATGACGTTAAACTGTATAAAAGTCCCTCACGTCCGAAAAGACGTTAAACTATATAATCATCAAAGGTCAAGCATGACATTAAACTGCACCATCCACGGTCCATGAATATGACCTTAAACTATTCGCACTTTTGTCCAATATGACGTTAAACTGTATTGTTCCCATCGTCCTAACTACATGACGCTAAACTGTACAGAAAGTCCTTGATAGGCTCTACATGACATTAAACTGTATTTTGTCCCTGCTACATGACACTAAACTGTGCAGCACCAATAGTCCTAACTGCAAGACTTTAAACTGCATAGTCCCTTTTTTATGTCCTACATGACATTAAACTGTGCATCGTTAAGGTTATTATTACCTCTTGTTTCTCACACCGAGTATGACTTACGTGAGCTTAGAGCGAACATCAACCATAACACTCCCTTTGGGCCACTAACCATGTGTAAGTCCCAACAACATTTTTTATTAGATCATTGTCCCCAAGAACAACTTGATCATTAATTCATTCTTTAATTGAACTACACGGACTTTGATCCTCGCCCTCCAGGCTAGGTATGTAGGCAACCTCCCAAGGTTCAAGCCCAAAAACAATCTCTTCACACCGGTTCACCACCATCTCATATGATGTTGATTTGTGAAACCACCCCTGGAATCAATATCTTTACATTGATTCACTTTTGTCCTTGTTATATGACGTTAAACTATACAACACTTTTGTCCGGTACGACAATAAACTACAATATTCTTTGATTTCCTCATTTAAGAGAGAACTATTATTGACATTGATTTTTCAATCATGGTTTTCATTTTTAAAAAGACTACATGCATACATGGTAATGCCTAAACTTTTTTAGGTTAAACCATCATTGCACTAAAGTCCCCTTTCACCCTTCACATGTGCGAACCAAATTTGTACAAAGGGCATTTCTAGAACTACGTGGACTTGATTCCCATCCTTATGGGATACGTAGGAACATTCGAGTGTCCCTCGAATCCAGTCCCAAGTCTTTTGGGCCTAACCCCAAATTTCACTTTCAGTCCCTTGACTGAAAAGTCCTCATGAAAACACACACTGTGTATTCATTATTATGGTCTGAATTCTATGACCCTAAACTAAGATCACTCATACTTTCGTCCTGCCCGACGTTAAACTGCATTTCAAGAACTACGTATGGCTTGATTCTCATTCTTATGAGATACGTAGTGAAGTCCAAAATTTCAATTCAGGACCCAGCCGCAACATGATTATGGTTTTCATTGACCTATGTATCTCTATATACATTGGACAATACCCATCTTTATGTGTTATAATCCTAACCTTAAATATTTTCAGATCTTCATAACCCTTTTCATGACTTCTAGTCACAAAAATGTCAAACTTCTGAGAATTCTTTTGCCTGACTATGCAGCACGTGCCCATAGGTGGTCTTGCATAAACAGTCCACATAACAGACTTGTCAGCCAAAAGATGCTATTCATTTGACCATGCAGCCAATGCCCATAGGTGGCCCTACATATTTCAACCCCCTAACGGGTTTTGTTAAATAATAGTAACTTCATTCTTGGGAAGAATTCCTCTTTTGTCCTTATTTGTCTTAAACAACAATATGTAGGGATCCGCGAAAAAAAAATAGCCATCCTTAACATATTTGTCTCATATCCTTTTTCATGATCTGAAAGTATTCAAGTCTATGGTTTATTCTTCTTCCCTATGTTTGGGTCAGACCTTCGTAGGAGTGATATTCATCCAGTTCTTCGATATTCTTATTTGGAAATATCTTCTCCATATTCAAGTACCTATTTCCATACAACAAACTCTATGCTTTAGAAAATTTGAATCTCCATAAACTTTCACTGGATTTTAGCACTAGGAAAGTAAATTTCTGGGAGTTCTTTTTCCTGACTATGCAGCACGTGCCCATAGGTGGCCTTGCATAAACAGTCCACATAACAGACTTGTCAGCCAAAAGATGCTATTTTATTTGACTATGCAGCCAATGCCCATAGGTGGCCCTGCATATTTCAACCCCCTAACGGGTTTTGTTAAATAATAGTAACTTCATTCTTGGAAACTACTTCTTCTAATGCCTTTTAGCTCTTTTTTCATATCATTCCTCAGATTCAAATATTCTTAAGCCATAGTTTACATTTTTTCCCTCATACTTGAGTATGGTAATATGTTTTCAGATAAATTGTCAAGGAATTGAATCCATTTTAATCCATTTCGGTCAAAGATATTTCGACCTTAAACATTAGCCCCTTTATGTCCGGCGTGCATGACTTTAAACTGCCCACACAAAAGACAAAGGAACTCTGAATAAAAGTCAAGTTCCAGCTCACTAAATATACATTTTTTGTATGATTTAAGTAATATTGAGCAGTTAAAAGATTCAAAGTTTGTAGGGTTATTTTTAATAATCCTAGTAAAAATCAAACTATGATTACTAAGCCCATTGGCTTAAGTAAATTTGAAGCAGGTAGTGAAAAGAATGAAGGTACAAATGATTGAAGACAAAAGTGTTTTTCATTGATACACAAGAGTTATAAGGACATCCACAGACTGGAGTCTCTTCTCTTTTTCGAGAATTACAAGAGGCTTTCAACATAACACTTCATTTGATTTACGGCATCCCGAGCTTCATCAGCAACCACCTGGAATTCATTCATTCAACTGGATACAATAAGAGATGCAGTGATACTAGCTCTTCTTGGAACAATTGTAAAATGATGTTCTTGAGTGCGGTTTGAGAAAATTTTCTGTTGGTCAAACAGTGACTCTGTTTCTGTCCAAGAGACTTGGAAGATGGATACATGGATTTGAGAATGGAGCATTGGAAGTAAAGAGCCATTTGGAGAGAGTACTCTTTTCAGATATTGCTCTAATACCATGTTTGTCTTCTCTCCACCAACCATTAGTGGAAAACATTTCAGCCCATGGGTTTTCCATTTTCATATCTGCAAGGGAATGACATGGAGGAAGAATTTGAAAGTTCACACCATTGTTGTTACTCTTAATGCACAGCATAACCGAAATAGAGAAGTAGCAGTGCAGCTACATCTCAGGTGTATAATTGTTTGCATTTGGAACATTGACTACTTGCAGATGACCATGACCACACAAAGACAGGTAGATGCTCTGTGGGAAATTAAGATGATATTTCTTCAAGTACTTATCCAAATCTGGGAAAGTGTTGTCGCAGATATCATAGTAATCATGGCCAATAATGTTCATCATGTCATCAATCCACTTGCTAGTCAGTTCATCAGCCGTTCCAATTCCCTTAGGAGCCATTGAATCTGCACAAAAATTTGAACAAATTTAACTCTTAAATGAGTTTATTTTTTCATAAAATTTGTGAAAGAATTCGAAAAAAAATGGCCAAGGCATTAAGTCGCGCAAATCTAAACAACGGTGCGCAAGTATTTCATGTGCCGCGCTAGTTTTTGACGCGCAAGTATAAACTGCGAAGGTACGAATACCTTTACAGGAGCGCGACGGTGAGGGAACAGTGGAAAAGAGACTTGCACGGCTTAGGTGACCTGCGCGGCGAGAGCTCGAGAAGGGATGAAGTCCGGAAATCCGGATACTTGTACGGAGGTGAGGCCGTGTATTTATAGGCCAGGAAGCCTACCTGCGCGCCACACCCAGAGCGCTTAAGGCCTGCGCGATGAAAACTTGTGCGCCGCCCTCTGTGCACTGCAGACTTGCGCGCCTCCCTTTTCCTTTGGAGGGATTCGATTTCCTCAGAGTCAAATCCTCATTTTTCTCTGGATCCAACTCTGAGGGGGGACTTTTGTTGACGCTCCTTTCGTCACAGAATCTAAAGATCGGAAAAGGGAATATCTGAGCTCAAAGTGATTCAGCCTTTGAAGAAAACATCAAAAATCAACAAAGGAAGGAAGAAAGGATCAACAGCAACCTCACCGCGCAAGTTATCTAACTGGCGCGCAAGTGTACTTGCGCGGCTACCTTGGTCGCGCAGGTGACTTGCGTGACCTAATTGGTAACCGCCCGGTAACCGCCCGGGGTCTTCTTTTGCCTATAAATAGACCCTGTGGGCCCCCCATTCGAGAGGATCTTTTTCCAGAAACTCGGATTGAAGCTCCCGACGCCCAAGTCTCTTCTCAAAGCTTCCGGAACACTTCTAAGGTAATTTCTTACCTAGAACGGAAGATCTAAAGAGAAGAAGGAAGGCCTAAGTGTTGAAACTTATCAAACACTTGCGCGCCGACTTAATTCCTTCAATATAACTTGCGCGTCCCTTTTCTGGAAGAACCTCAAGGGGATTCTAAAGGGTTTTATCAAGAGTCGCTCAAGTATTTCAATTCTGATTGAAAATCGCGCAAGTACACCATGTGTCGCGCAAGTATACTTGCGCGACCAATACTTGCGCGCCGCCGCAGGACTTGTGCACCTTTCAAGACTTGCGTGCCCCTATCTTTTTCGGTGCCCATCTTGCCCATTTTACCCCTCTTAAGCCATTTCACCTTTCCTTTTCAAGATTCAGTCTTCAAGACACTCTTCAAAGCCATTTATGGCATGATTTCTTGATTTCACTTTCTTATCTGAAAGGAATTCTGTGGATTCTCTCTCAAAGTCTAGTGATTTAAATATCCTTATGTCACTAAAATACAGAGAGTTCATTCATTCAACCTCATCCTTTAAGATGAGAAAATCCTAACTTGGGTCTCCTTTTCAGGAATAATCCCCAGTTATAAAACCTTTAATCTGGGCATCTTCCTTAGGAGTAAGCCCCAATCAAGTCCTCTAATCTTGGGCATCTTTCTTAAGAATAAGCCCCAACCTCAAATATGGGCATCCTCCTCAGGAGTAAGCCCAAAACCTTAATCCCTAACCTGGGTCTCCTTTTTTAGGAATAAGACTCAGTCATAACCTTGGGCTTCCTTTTCAGGAGTAAGCACCAAGTTCCTTAACCTGGGTCTCCTTTTAAGGAATAAGACTCAGTCATAACCTTGGGTCTCCTTTTCAGGAATAAGCCCCAAGTCCCCTTAAACTTCTCTTAACCAGTCATAATTTACCTTTGATTTGGGTTTCCTTTTCAGGAATAAAACCCAATCATAAGTCCCCTCCTAACTTGGGCATCCTCCTTAGGAGTAAGCCCTAAGATTAGAGTATTCAAATCTCCATGAAGCACATATAACTTTATGGACCCTGTTCATGGATTTTCTCCCTAAAAGTAAATCCTAAACCTTCATCTATCTGGGCAGTCATCTATACATAAGCCCCAAACAAATTCTTATGATTGCATCTTTTATGGCACAATTGTCTAAATTTTATCAATACCTCTTGTTTCTCACACCGAGCATGACTCACGTGAGCTTAGAGTGTAAAAGTAATTATGACATTCATCTTTGAGCCATCAATCATAAACATCATACCCCATTCCTCGAACTACGTGGGTTCTGATTCCTTTTCCAAAAGAAAGGATACGTAGGTAGCCCATTTATGGGTTCGATCCCAACTTTGAAATAATCTATGTCCTTCTGAATGACGATAAACTTCAAGTGCCCCACTGAGTGGATTTAAAACCAGCCTGGTCATCATAATGACCCAGAGACTTTTATATAAATGTTTTGAAGGATACCATTGACCAAGAATCTCTAAACAGATATAGATGATTCTCTATTGATGAAGAACCTCGAATACATATAAAAGATTCTCTAAATTTCTTGCATATTTAATCATTGATTGTTAAAACTAAAGGAAAGCACATTTTATACTTGGTAATGTAATAAGGATTCACGAACATAACTTAAATCTATAAAGAGAGTCCCGGAGTAGACAATAATTCCCCTCAAAAAGGTGTGATGAGTCCGACCTCCCATCCTCTCGACCAATGCAAATTCCTAAGTCTCATTAGTCCACAAGCTAATGAGCGCCTGCCTTTGGAAAGTAGGTCCAAACGGATGTGGAATCGTTGTATGTTTCCGGTTCTACGAACAAACCCGTTAGAAACCGATCGGAACGTTTGAATCTCCCGTCCAGGAGGTCATCCCCGGATTCCGTGCAAAACAGAAACACATCCATAGCATAGAAAAATAACCCTATTCACAATCAAATAACCTCTACTCAAGCAAAAAATACATAGCATACATTAACAGGGTTAAAATCCCTAAACACGCAATACCTCAAACAAGGGTATTGGGAACGTTTTCACATATAACTCAAAGACTAACTACGGAAAGGCACAAACCAACTACCTCTATGTTTTATGGAAAATATACGTGAACCTTAGGCCTTGAATCGCCCTATAATGCCATAGATCTACAAAAACTCTAAAACAGTTCAACTGAGGATATCTCATGAAAGAGGAGAAATCGGGAAATGAGGCTTTAGAAGAAGGAAGGGCTTGCCGTGGTGATTTCAGTGCAATTGATGACGGCCGATTTAGAGAACGGATGATTGTTTAGGGGCTCTAGAAAGAATCTCTAGCTACAGATTCTCATGTATGAGACATTATTATAAGAAGATGAATCTAGGGATAAGACGCCACCTTGGTTAGTTTAATGAAATAAAAGAAAATTTACATGGCGTGTACTTTCCTTAAACGGCCTCTGCTTTAGGTGGTCTCCAGGTCACCCCACACAGCCATGTACTCGGCCATTACATGACCAGAACACGGTCACTCGCGAAAACCAGGTACATGGTGTGTATTTATAATTACACGGCGTGTACTCCTAAAATTTCCAGAAACTTCTCTTTTCCTTAAAAACAACCAGAAAATCAAGACATACCTTAAAAGAAGATTCAGATTCTTACAGAAAAAAAAATCATTTCACACAATAATAACACGTAAAAAAATTACAATTTCAAAAATTAAATAAATTATCTCAAAACATTTTATAAAACCAAGCTTATTTTACAAAGAATCCATATGGCCTTATTTTTTTAAAAAAAAAATTCCTCATGAAATTAATTTTATCCTATTAAAATTAATTTAACATCACATATATAATGGCATAAACAAGGCATAACAAAAGCCTCTAAAGAAAACCCAAGATGCCAACATATCACAAAACCAACCATGACCCTTATCTTGTTGCCCTTACACACACTAGAAAATACAAGGTTCAAGCGGTATAAATAAAAAAGGAAACTGGGATGTGGAATTGTGCCCAACTTGACCACATGCTTGGTAAACACATTCCAATCATGTGTTGGTTCCTAAAGAGTATCCAGAATAAAGCATTCAGTTGTTTCATGGGTTTTCATGCCCTAAGAACTAACTCACATCTTGACTTCCTTCTTCATCATCATCCCAAAACATCACATATGACCCCCAAGGAAACTTGAGTCATATCATTGATGATTAAGCACCACTATCATTGGCATCAAACCATAATCCAACAACACTGTCAAATGGTAAACCAAAAAAATTCAAACTCAAAATTCAAATCCCAGTTACCATAGAAACTCAAGGCTCAAGGAAGGCATGAGCTAGCTAGACTCTCCCTGCACCTACACATCAAGTTATAATGATAAATTCTAACTCAATATTACCATGAAACCCTAAATAACAAAAGGATTTACAAAGGCTTAGGATCCTATGAAAAATAAGAACTCAAACCTTTGATATCATTTGAATCAAATTGGTCTAGGTCATCTATCTGATAGATTCTTTAACTGGACCGCCACTAGCCCAAAGGGAGTTACTGATCCCCACATGCTAGAAAATATTGTTTGGGAATCATAGGAAAAACCTAGGAAATGTTTTGACTAATAATCAGAGTAAATGTGAAAATGATATCATGATAAAAAAAATGGCATGACCCATTCATATATCATACATCCACATCAAAATAAAATGGCATAAGTCAACAAAACAGATAATAAGGAAAGTAGTAAACAAATCAAGTTCTAAAAACCTCCCTCACACCATGGTCTCCCTCTCCTACATAAATTCCTACCAGTGTCTATATTTGGGCACTGAAATATTGTTACACCTCCAACCATAGAAAGTAGTAAAATCCTAATTGGCTAAAACAAATCATTTAAAGGGAAACTTGTATGGAACTCTAGGAAATTAAAGGCTTGTGTTTCCAAAAGTAGGTAATAGACACACTAGATGAATGCAATAAAATAAAACTAACCTCAGATCAATAAACACTCAAGGAGGGGATAGGAAACTATAGCAAAAACTTGCAACTAAGATAATATAGGTGTGATAACATAAGCACTTAGTAGGCCATCACAACCCACTGAATATATGGAAATTCAATAGTAAGATAGTTTATAAATTTCTAGTTTGAACATAAAATATAAATTAGATTTTCACATGCTTTATAAAACCAAACCACAAGAATGATTTCAAATAAATACCCTTTTATAAAATAAAAATGAGGATATTTATTCATTTTAAATGAAACCTTTAAATAAGGAAAAACAAACCAAAAAACTTTTCCCCTTTTTCAACATCTTATGAAAATATAATTTTCATAAAAAAATTAGGGACAACCCATTCCTTTAACATCTTAATGAAATACCCAAACCATTTTTCTTTTTCCAAACCATAATTTCAAACAATTATAAAACAACTCATTTTAAAGTAAGCCAAAACCACACAAGATGATTATATACAAGCCAAATCCCAATCATAAAATAACCAACATGTCAATATATTCATGATATAACAAGTAATAATCTCGCATGCTCAATATAAAATAAATAAGGCATAACATATAATACATATCATTAGGAAATAATTGAGGGAATAATGGGGGAAATACATGGTTCGCAAAGGTGAACCAATTACTGACAAGTTAACGATCACACATCTCATTAACCGAATCACTCTAACCTAGTCTTATCAGTGAAACTACCACTAGACATGTATTATGTACAACTAGGGGCAACTAGCCAGTGTGTAATCTCAACTCGCCTATAAACGTCCCATGACTTCCCATATAGTAGCCTAGGGTCCCTCATTAAATTACTAAAGGAGGTGGTCCATATTCAAAACAAATTCCATCCCATGACAATAACAAAGACCAAGGCTAACATCACAATCACATCCTTCACACATCACACACTTCTATTAGAAAGAACCCCAACACATAAGTGCATAATGAATTATAATTAGAACATACATCACATGGATATATATAAAAATCTTCAAAAATTACAATGGATCTCAATAAGGGAACAATAATCCAATCAATCAAACATCACTTCACAAAGTTCCAACTATCCCTTTTATATATCACTTATAGTGTATACATTTGGAAATCCCTTTACAAAACCATTTGGAATCCAAAAAAAATCCAAGGGAAATAACAATCAATTATAGAACACAACCAAAATAACTCAAAGGAATATCCATTTAATTTCATAAAACAATACTACCCATTTAAAAACATGAAAACCCCTTAAACTTGAAGGGGAAACCCACTTTAAAAATCAAAATAGCAATGAAGCCCACTAACTCAAAACAATTTAAAGAATGTCAACTACCTTAGTTTTATAAAACAAGATTTTAAAACATCACAAAATGGAACTGATATTAAACACACTTTCAAAATATTTTGTTAAAACATTTAAATCCCTTTAGCAAAATCAAATTGGAATTTAATCCAACTCTTGGCATGCGACCAAGGTCCAAGTAAATTCATTAAAGAATTTTGAAATCCAATCAAAACCAATAAGGTTTTCCAAAACCATTAATATCTATGGGAAAACATTTTAAAATACTATAAATATTTTTAAAGTGTCAAAAGAGAAATTTTTCAAATACTTGGCATGAGACCAAGCCCCATGTCAAGTGCTAAAAACCAATCCAAAATTATTTCAAGTATATTATGACATATAATAGGATTTTAAATTTATAAAAAGTAATTTAAAGCATTAAAGATATTTATAACATGTATTACAAGGGGGTTCTATAGAGCCACCTACCTTAGACCAAAGGAAAATGATCCGGAAGTGAGTTGTAGCGAGTTGAAACATGTCACCTTTGAAGGAGAAGTCCCCCCACACACAAGAGAGGGTATCTTAAAACCCTAAACACCAAGAACTATGATTTTTAACCCATCCTAAAACCCTAATCACGACCCATGAATCATTAGGGTTCATGGACGCAAAAAAATCAAGTTAGAGAGGGAGGGGGAAGGGAGGAGAGTGTTAGTATTTGAAATTTATTTTAATACTTTAACTGTGTTATTTGTTTTTCTAAATTACTTATTCATTAAATTTATTTAAAATTAAGAATTATTATTAAAAATTAATCTTTTATATTTAAGTAAGTATCTTTTAAATTTTTAAATATTGATTGCTTGTGAAAATATTTTAATGATGTTAATTGTTTAATGATTTTTATATTTCTAAATTCTATTAATGTTTGTTAAAAATTTTTTATTTTAAGTGTTTATTAATAAAAAATGTCCTTATATATAATCCTCTTAGTCCAACCGTACAACCACTCTTAGGGTACCACTGGTCTACCCCATGGGAGGTCCTGCCTTTAAAGCCTTTGTAGATGCAGGTAAGCTTGTGAATGATCCCATGTATATGGCCTGTATAGTATGCCTAGAAGGCACATGGTTTGGGCTTGGTAAGCCCAGTGGGTCGAATATGATGTGTGTGATGGTGTAACCAGTGTTTATCCCTGGTACCAAGCTCAAATGGTGGGATGCTGTGAGTTGTATGATATACTACAACTTCACTCTTTCATGGAATTGATGCGGGGTGCGTTCTAGTTTCACTGTTCATCCAGTTTAAAAGTTCTTTGTCCGTCTAATCAGAGCCATGTGATCCTCTCGATATCTTATTTTCTCCTGTGTCTTATTTTTTTCCACTCCTATGCACATCCTATTCTATTTTACTATTATATTCAACCTTCATCACCTCTTAAATCTTGTTTCAACTGGTCTTCAACTAAATCACTGGTTCTTCAGTGTCGTTCCTCTCTGATATTTTTCTTTCATTGTGGTTGTTGTGGAATTAAATTCAATAGTAGTTTCTTCTTATTTGTAAGATTTCTCTGGTAGATCACACACCACTGGTTGGTGTTTTTACTATGCGACGAAATCACCTTTAATCAATGGTAGATCACGGTCCACCGGTAGATATTTCACTGGTATATATTTACAACGGTCGGTCATTGGCCTTGACTATAGATCACATCCATCGGTAGATTCAACATCCACTAGTGGAGGAAGATCTCTCTCATAACATGAGAACATTCTTGGAGGAAAGGAATTCTCTCTTATAATGAGAGATTTCTCCAAATACGTTGTGAAAAACCACAAAGAATGGATAGATTTACTAACAATAATGTAATTTGGAATTTATATTAATTAGAATAATAAAATAAATTAATTACCGAAAAGAATTTATTCATTTCAGTTAATTCTTAGTAAGACCCCATGTCTAATAATAACATTTGACTATTATCATCACTTAACATGCACCTAGTGAATTACACCTAATATTATTTAATTAAATAAATAATATTATTTCTCACAAATTCCTTGAAACACTACACAACATGTATATTAATATACACAGTGTGTACTTTTCTTTTTCCATTTTCTTTATTTCCTCGACCACATTTATTTGACCTTGAATAATGAATATTTATTTCTTAAATAACTATCACTTCATTATTCACTAATAAATATATTATTTCACCTATAATATATTCTCTCTAATAACTAGTGTCAAAATAAATTTGATCAGGAATACTTGAATAATTATTAAACCACGGTTGGAAATAATATTTATTCAACTTGTTAAATTAATAATTAACTAAGATACTTGGATACACTTAGTTTGTGACCCTCTAGGACTATTTCTCAGTGGAATTAGGCGGAGCCTTTTTAAAGTCCAAGGTTAGAATCTTGAAACAATCCAAGGCACCCATAGATAAAGAATTTAATGTTTCAATGATGTGTCACCTGCTACGAACACTTACCATGTGATGTAATCCCTTTGTCTCCATATCTCCAATCAAGCGTGTTGCATGCTAGTTCCATCAACCCATGTGCTCGATTATTCTTTCTTTGACTTCCTATAATTGAACTTTCCCATTCCTCACCATGGCCATGGATTTATTTAGGCTATATAAATTTCATCAAAGGGCATGAGATATCAACTTTCATTATAGAACAGAAGGGAAAAATCCTTTCTTGCATTATCTATTGATGTAGTATTACTCGTGACACACCCAACATATCCTACCTCACTGCAAACAGTGTGTCGTCACAGTTTTCGTCAACACATCTATGTGTGCAAGTTGTAATACCCATTAATAATAATCTTAACGTCTAAGGACCAACACACATGTCTATAGATAGGAACTTCCAATGACACTATGAAATGTTGATTTCCTACTAGTGGGTCTCATTCTCATAATATCCTCATTGATATTACCATGGGTGGATACCCTGAGAAGGTTCCTCAAAGTTTTATGAGTCCTTTCCCCTAATGGCCTGTATTATTTGTGTCCCTCAAATAACATCATCTGACCAGAGGATATATATTCAAGAATAGTGTTATGGAAAATTGAGGTTCTCATCATAGTAGGGATTTTCTATGACCCTTTAGTGAAACAGCTATCCTTATGACATTATCAAATGCATTGTCACACAGAAGAACAACCACGATGTGATAGGGTATTTATTAATATTCAAATCTAGGAATAAAATTTTATCATAAAGTAAAAATTAGTTGGTTTTAGGCCACCAGCTCCAATAGGTCTTGGTAGTGTGCCTTGACTAATATGGTAATGGTTTTTTATGCTTATGTGTATTCCACAAATTCCATGTCTTATGCTCATATTTTTCTCTTATGGATCATTTTCTTTGATTCCATTGTTATTCATGTCTTATGAAATACCAATATTTATTCCATGACTCAATATTATAATCTTTGATATGTAGGGTATGGTTTTTGAATGTTATTCTCATGTTCCAATACCCATATGTTCATGTTAGGAATATTTATTTCCCTTGTTTACCCTTACAGAGCATCTGAGCTCACCCTTTCTTATATTTCCTTTACCCATGTTATAAATATATGAATTATATATGATATGTCTAAGAAGAGTTCTAGTTATGAAGAACATAGTGGGAGATGGTGTATCTAACCTATAGACTGGTGTTTATGTTTCCAAGTTTCCAATGGAACTAAATAATTATGGTTCTTTGGATTTTTTTGTAATGTAATTAATATTCATTAAAGATAATGTAAAATCTATTTATGATAATCTTGGGTCACTATAGTTGGTATCATAGGATAGGTTTAGTTAAAATTTGGAAACTAGGATGAGAAACACTTATTCATATCCCTAAGTAAATGTATAATGATAAGTCTAAGGATGAGTCAAATTATAGAAAAATGTCTTGGAATTTTGGTAAAAGATAGAGTGAGTGGTTTACTATCAATACATCAGTATATGGATACTACAAGTGGATGTGGATATTTCATAGATGTACCTAGGGATAACAACCCTAAAAACACTATATTGATCTGGACTCGATCAGGAACTGTTGTATGACAATGTGTCTTGTTGCACACCTTGTTTGACACTACAAAGGGATATAATTTTTAAATTCATAAACTCTTTATAAACCATCATGAATTATTTAAATAGAATTTTTCGATGAATGACCAATGATAAACTGAAGGTCTCATAGATTAAAGAAGAAGGTGTCATACTTTTAGACATCCTATAAGTGATTTTTCATGATTATGTGGTTCCCAATCATGATTATTGTTTCTTAAATTATGATTTTTATTTAGTGGATAGAACCTGAAGGAACTGCGTTAATGTTGATTTCAATAGAAAATGTAATGATTGTCCTCCTAAGAATCTAAATGTTATGGGAGATAAAAATCAAAATTTCATTACTATGCTCACAAAACATTCTCAAGATATGAATCAAACTAGACTTCCAAATGAGAAAAAGAGGGAACAAAATTTTGTGAGCCCTTCATGAGGAAACTTTTACCTTTATTTAATGGAACCGATGATATTCTATTTTCTGAACAATGGGTCAGTACCACTCAAAATATATTTTTCACTCTCTTATGTTTGGAACATGAAAAAATAATTTAGGATGTCTATCGTTTAATAGGTGAAGTAGATCAATGGTGTACTCTAATAAAGAATATGAGTCAAAATGATGAAATAAAATCCATGGATTGGGAAAAATTCAAGAACATATTTTTAAATAATTACTTTCTGCATATTATTTATACAAAGATAGAGAGGGGGCTCCTTGAGATAAATCAAAGGAATGAATATTTTATTGTTACCTATGAGAAAAATTTTATAAGGCTTGTGAGGTATGCTTCTGATATTAACATCCTACCTGAAAGTATGGTTGATTGATTCTTAAGTGGCTTAAAACCAAGTCATCAAAGGGAGTTATCCATAAGATGCATAAGTAGCTATGAAGATATTGTTTGATGTGAAATCAAGTTAGAAATGGAGTTTGGTGTTATGTATAAATCTCATAGTTTTGAAAAGAAAAGGAAGATGGAGTTCAAATGAAAATATAATAACAATGGAGAGAAGAGGATGATATTTCCTTTATGCTCAAAGTGTCGGAAGAAGAATGCTATAGATTAAATAGTAAATGTTTTAAGTGTGTAAGGGAAGTTCATCAGGAAATTGATTTCCAAAGTGGTGGGAAGAAGTTAGATAATGAAAAAAATAGATACAAATATACATAGAATGTACCACCCACACATCAGTGCTTCGAGTGTAAGTAGGATGGTCATTATGTTAACTAGATCCCAAACCCAAGGGTTAATGATGATGATCAACTTCAGCAACCTCTTAAGTCTATGTACAATGGGAAATCTCATACGATCACTATTTATGATAAAGGGTGTGATAATGATATGGTGAAAGGTATACTTACCATCCACTCTAGAAATATTAATGTCTTATTTGAATCTAGATCAACCCATTATGTAATATATAAATAATTTTCTATGGGTATCATGATTCCAACCAAATGATTATATGTGGAATTAGAAGGAAACCCCCCTAATGATAATATGACCTCATCTAAAGTGTATGATTCCTCTCCAATTTATATTAGTGGGAATGTTCTTCGATAAAATATTTTCATTATTCCTCTAGTTTAATTTGATGTCATCTTAGGCATGGATTGGATTTCTCAACACAAAGACCATATCAATTTTCAAGGAACGGAAGTCACGTTTGATATTCTAAATCGACCTATAATCATTTACTAATGTGACAATAAGTATGAACTTCCTATGGATATTACATAAATATTATGGGTCTCAATTCCGATTAAGAATGGATTTCTATCTAAAATGGTTGGGGGAAAACATAACGATGATGATATACCTATTTTGTAGAAATTGTTTGATGCCTTTCTGAAATAATTTTCAAGTATTACACCAAAATGTGATATTGAGTTCTCAATAGAACTCGTACCTGGTGCCACACAAATTTCAGAGAGTCCTTATAGAATATACTCAATTTAGTTATAGTAATTAAAGAAGAAACTCCCTGAAAACCTTGATAGGGGATTCATTCATCCAATAGTGTCACCTTGGGATGCACATGTTCTCTTTGTGAAAATGAAAGATGGATAAATGTGAATCTTCATTGATTATCTGGAGATTAATAAGATCATGATTAAGAAAAAGTATCATCTTCCCTATATTGATGACTTATTTGATCAACTACACGGACCTCAATACTTTTCCAAGAATGAAATTTGTTCTAAATATCATCAATTGAGGGTCAAAACGGGGATATATACAAGATGGAATTCCATAAAAGTTATTGAAAATATGAATATATAATGATGCCATTTTTTCTTATTATTCCCCTTCTATCGTCGTGGATTTAAGGAATTGAGTCTTTAGATATTAAATTGATTATTTGGTGGTAGTCTTTATATATGATATTCTTATCTACTCAAAGGTAATAATATAGCATGAAGACCACTTGATAATTTTACTAAAGACCCTAAGTATAGAGAAAAAATCTGAAAATTTTTAAAAGTGTTATTTTTTGCTGTAAAAGGTTTCATTTTTTGTAATATAATCTCAAGAGAGAGTATAACATTAGATCCATTAAATATGGAAACTATTGAATGTTATCCTAGACCAATAATAGTGACTGAGATCCATTTTTTTCTTTGTTTATCTAGATAATATCAATGTTTTGTGAAGAATTTTTCATGACTATCTAATCCTATAACCAAGCTAACTCATAAGGGAGATAAGTTCTTCTAGACAGATGAATGTGTGGAAAATTTCAAGGAACTAAAGAGAAGATTAGTCAGCACACCTATGATTACTTTACCCTATAGTGGATAAGAGTTTGTAATCTTTAGTGATGCATCCAAGAAGGGATTAGGATGTGTTCTTATATAAAATGACATGGTTATATCTTATTCCTCATTAAAATTTAATGTTCATGACAAAAACTATCAAACACATGATTTGGACTTAGTTGTGGAAATTTTTTCATTAAAGATACAGAGGCATTATCTTTATGGGGAAAAGTGATATATATATACCAATCATAAAATCAAAAAGTATATATTCACATGGAAGTAGTTGAATATGCACCAAAGAAGATGGTTAGAGCTGATTAATGATTATTATAACACAATAAATTACCACCCTGGGAAAGCGAACAAGGTGTCCAATGCTTTAGGTTGAAAGGATCTTGCTATCTTATTTATGATGAGGATCAAAAAATATCCAACATTTTTTTGAAAAGGTTGTATCTAGAAATCCTGAAGGATGGGGAAAAATATTATCTTTCTCAATTTAATTCCCAACCAACTATATAATTAAAGATTAAAGAATCATATAAGGGAGATGTAGAGCTTAAAAATAAGGTTATAAATGTTCCTAATTTTAACCTTAATCATGAAGAAATGTTAAGGTTTAGGAACCATGCATGTATTTCTTCCATACCAGACTTGAATTAGGAGTTGTTAGAGGGATCTAAAATTTCTTTATTTTCTATTAATCCTAGAAGTATGAATATTTGTAGATATTTCAAATAATAATTTTGGTGGGATGGAATGAAGAGGGATATCTCAGAGTTTGTATCTCAGTGCTTAGTATATTAGCAAGTTAAGGATAAAATATGAAATTCAAAGGGGGTGTTGCATCCATTACCCATACCAGAATGGGAATAGGAGAACATCCACATGTATTTTCTCCTTGGACTCCCCAAAATGTCTAAATGGAAAAATTATATATGGGTGGAACTCAATCTCCTTACTAAGTCAGCACACTTCATCTCTATCAGAGAATACTTCTCGTTGGATCATCTTGTAGGGATATACATTAAGGAAGTAGTATGGTTGAATGGAGTACCATGTTCTATTGCATTAAATTCGGATCCGAGTTTTACCTAAATGTTTTTGGAAAAGTCTTTATCAATCTCCTCATATGGAATTTAGTTTCAACACTGTGTATTATCCTCAAACAGATGGTTAGTCTGGAAGAACAATTCAAACCCTAGAGAATATCTTGACATCTTGTTCTTTGGATTTCAAATGTGGTTGGCATCAAAAAATTCCTATGGATGAGTTTTCTTAAAATGACATCTTTCATTCAAAAATTCATATGGATCCTTATGAATAACTCTATGGAAAGAAATGTAGAGATCTAATGTGAGGGAATGAAGTTGGATAAAGAAAGCTATTGGGACCTTAGATAGCTGAAGAAATGGAGGAGAAGGTTAGAGCCATTCAATAGCACATCAATGCAGCTCAAAGTTAGCAAAAAAATTTATACATGATAATCATCATCATGATCTAGAATTTTTTGTTGGTTATATGGTGTTTCTATGAATTTATCCACGGAATAATGTTATGATATTTGGGAAGAAATGGAAATTAAGCCCTAGGTATATTGGTCCCTTTGAAATTCATAATTGTATTGGGATGGTAGCCTATCATTTGGTTCTTCCACTGAACCTCTATCTACTCCATGATGTGTTCCATGTATCACTCCTGAGTAATTATATACCTAAACCATAACATTTACTGAGCTCATAGTTCATACCATCAGTGCAATATTTTTCTTATGAGGAACAAACAATATAGATTTTGGATCACACAGAGAAAGTTCTATGAAATGATACCACTCACCTGGTCAAAGTTTTCTTTTGAAACCACTAGTTAGAAGAATATACATGAAAACTTTAAGATATGATGAGGAATAATTATCCTAATTTTTTTGTATCAAATGATGAATTTTGATGGTGAAATTCATTTTAAAGAGGGGTAGAATGTGAAACCCCAAGTTTTTATGAATCAAATTTTTTCAAATAAATTAAATTTATTCAATGGATTATATTATATGATACACCAAGTTAAGATTATGTTATATTCAACACAAAGTTAAGCATGTGATACATGCAACACTAGCTTAGCTTACACAACACTGAGTTTTAACAAAACCATGAAATATTATCAATTATGTTATTTAAAAGTTACTATTATAACATAACCATTAAATATAGTGATATTAATAGTAATAACTAATTTTTAAATATTAATTTTAATGGTTTTATAAAAATACAACAAATTGATAATAAAATACATAATTTTAGGTAAAGTCTTTATATGTTTCAAAAATATTATTTTCTCAAAAAATGATTATTATGTCATTCTCGGAACAATAATATAATTAATTTTTGATAATTTTAAAAAAATTAATTTGGTAAAATAAACTTCACTTTTTAATTCATAATTTCAAAAATATCTTGGTGTAATTTTTTAATTTTTTCGAAAATATTCATTTTTTGATGAATAGTGAAAAATATAAAATCTTAATTGAAGACTGCCTTTTGGTATACATTTTTTATAAATTTAAACTCTATTTTAATTTATTTTTTTAAATTAGTTCAATTATAAATACATTAATCCAATTTATGTCATTTTAATCAACTTTATATTGAAATTGGATATATAATCATTATAAACATTTGATATTTTTCTCTTTATAAACCTGCTTTCTAGACACGTCTAGGGGATTAATTTTAAATTACTTTTTTCTAATTATGTGAATGGAATTAATAAAAATCGATTATATATTTTGAATCAGTATAATTTATCATGTCTAATAATTAAAAATTAATTTTTGTGGTTAAAGAAAAAAATGGATTTACAGAGGTTTAAACTAAAAAATAAGGGTCAAATTTACCTATATACTTATAAATAAATATATTTTATGGCCATATTTAATCTATTATACCTCTAAGGTTCAATAATTTTTTAATTTGAACCCTTGTGACATAAGAAAAACGTGGGGGCACATATTTCTTTTCAAAAATACCAAGTGTGTCCTCTCCCCCAATTATAAAAGGCAACCCCCTCTCCTCTCTTCTTCACACCATCACACCTCTTTGGATTATACAATCACTACCCAAATAACTTCCCGAATTCCCTCCCCTAATTTTATAAGCCTTATTTTTTCATAAACCTATCCTAGGAAGACTTTTATTTCAAACCTAATGAGGATACCCGAAGAAGAGTTAATGTTCATCAATGAGCATCGTTGTTTTATTTCTTCCTCAAACCCCCTTAAATTATTGATATATCATGATTATATAATCAAATCATAATATTAAATATACTAACATGCTGTTATGTAAATTTCATGACCTAAAACCATCTCCACTTCCATATAAAGGTTTCCAAAATCATCATTTTTGTGTAAAGTGGACTACCTCCATAAAAACCAATATCATTTGTTTTTTCATTACCACCCATCAAGTCTGGTAAAAATGATGGATTTATTGTTTATATATTATATATATGATATTTTTAATTTTATTATTATTTTTTAATTATTATATCAAACATACCTTCATACTTTTGATTTTTTGAGAATACAATAATGTCGTTCATGTGTACGATGGACTACTGCCTAATGAAGCAATGTGATTCATTAAAGCATTACATGGAATATATTAAGGATGGATTTAATAATAATTTGTGATATATATCATATAAAAATTATCATGGAATGATAATATATATCATTTACATTAATTTCTTTCAACCCAATAATAAAATGATAAACAATGTTAATATGTATGTATAGCCTACCATCTCCATGAATGGTGTATTTCATTTCCTATCAAAAAAATTATTGATTAATATAAATAAATATTTATTGAATATATATGATATTTATATCATGGTTATAATTATAGAGATGATGTATTTATGATGAAATTATAAGGACCAAAAATATAACAAATCAAATCTTATAAAAAAACAAATCGATTATTACCCGAAAAGAAACTTTAAAATGAAATTGTTGACAAATGAGTAATAAAAGGTCATAATAAAATCATATATTGTATGATATATATTAATATGATAATCTAATATATTTTTAATAAACCTTTATTTATTATTTAGGTGGTTTGAATGAGTATGACAGGATTCAAGACTTAAGGTAAGGGATTTCCATATCACTTTTTACGTTCATGAGAACATCCCATATTCACCAAATGTTTAATTTATATTGTATATATACTACCCATTTGAAAATTTATATAATTAATATCCTTCTTTTTCTTGATATTTAATGTTTCATTTGATTTTATTATGTAATGGGTCTTATGATTCAAATGATTACTAAAGTAGTAATGGATCTTTTTCTCAATTTTCCATCTTGGAGATGTATGTTATGTTATGAACCTATATTATTTCAAAAGGGGTATATAAATCTCCTTTGACATGTAATATCATAAATTTATTTTTTTCTCAAGATATTCTAAGTTCCATTTTATGTTATTCCTTCATAAGGATTATGATTCAATGTTACGAAAGTGGAAAAGATTTTATGTTATAGTCTAATCATATATCAGGATTTTTTATGATTATGTCTCTAATATTGAAATCTCATGATCTATCTCTCAATAATTCTCATGAATTTTATTACCATATGGTTTTTCATGATATATTCAAGTAATGGTTCCATTTTTTCACTCCTTTTTAAATAAAATTATTAATAAAATGTTTTTTTGAAAATCTGACTTTATTTCTCTCTTAGGTGAAAAATCTATTTTCTTCAAAAACCATGTTTTCTAAAAATATTTTCCAAAATGTTTCATTAATATCTTATTATTTTAAAAAGAAATTTTTACCCACATTTTAATTTTTACAAAAAAAAAATTAAAGGAATTTTCATGTTATTCTCCAAAAAAATACCTTTTGGTATTTACCAAAAATGTGAAAGGAATCTTCATCTTAAATTGTATAGCATGAATGAAATTTTCTGATGTAATAACCAATCATTTCATTGAATATTACATTATATGTTTTCAAAGTTATTTAAAAAAATGTTTTCAAAATTTTTATGTTTTAAAAATAGTTTTTCATATTGGAAAGGATATTTTCCTCAAGAAATGTTTTAAATTATTGATCAAAATATTTCTACATATAAGATGAAAACCATTTATGTTACCTATTCCTTAAAGGGGATATTTTTCAATTATACCATTTTTATTATTTATCTGAATGGTTTATGTTTACGATGAAAAGTTGATTATGAAACACATTTATCTTCTATGGGTTATACCATGATAAACTTCTTATGAAACCTTCACCTTTTCAAGGGTTATTCTATGATGAAATGATTATGAAACAAGTCTATTTTCCATAGGTTATGATATTATGAAATGTTTATTATACCCATTTCATTTCATGGTTTATGATATGAAGAATTTTTATGATCTTCTATAACATATAAATATTTTTTTCATTATGTGATGGGTGGAACCTTTATCTCCCTCCAATGTATTGGGTAAATATTTATATCTCATGAGATATAAAATACTAGAAAAGGTAGTGAACTTGATTCAATAAGACAGAGTTGGAATAGGAAGTGAACTAAGTTCAGAATGATAGGGTTGTAATGTTAAGTGAACTCGGTTCAATATGACAGGGCTAGAATGGGTATTAAATCTAGTTCAGTAAAATAATTTTTTCTAATATGATGGTCTTGTAAGTGAGCCTTTAATAATATGTAAATGGTTTTCTATGCTTATGTGTATGCCAGAAACTCCATGTCTTATTTTGGTATTATGCTCTCATGGCTCATGTTCCTTGATTCCCTTATGATTCTTATCTTATGAACTACCAATATTTATTTCATTAATCAATATTTTGAGCATTTATATAAAGGGTATGGTTTTCAAATTTTATTCTCATATTCGCATACCCTTATGTTCATGTTATGCTTATATACATCCTTTGTTTACCCTTACTCAGCATCTGATCTCACCCTTTCTTATGTTTCCTTTCCCTAGGGTATGAAGATATTTATTATGTATGATATGTATAAGAAGGGTGTAAGTTGTGAAGAGTATAGTGGTATATTATGTAGCTCACCAATAGACCAGTTTTTATATTTCTATGTTTCCAAAGGCACTAAAATATTATGGTTCTTAGGCATTTTTTTGTAATGTAATGAATATTGATAAAAAATGATGTAATATTTTTGAAACATAAGCTTGGTTCATTGTAGAAAGAATCTATTTTTTCAATGTAAACACATGTTTCTAATCAAATGGCATGATATCAACTTCAGAATACATATTAAAGAGTATCTACCATAATACCATATTTCAACTAAGATGGAAGGTAGAAACTACTAAAAGATCTAACATCATCTCTTATAGTCATGCTATATGATCATGGGTGTATTATCCACAGGAGGAGTCCCCAATTCTACCTTAATCGATGTCATGTTTTGGGGAGACACTACTAGTGTCCTCATATACTTCACCCCCTAAACAAATAAGAACTCTATACTTGTTAATACCAACTAAAATTATAGTGAGAAACATTTTTAAAGTTTTTTCCATAACTTTTTTTGGTCAATGTATTCATCCAATTCATCTACAATTACCCAACCAATAATATCCTCTTTTGTAACAAAATCCATGAGATATCTTACACGCTTGTTAAAGGTATATTTTTCATCATCTTCCTAAACTAGTGTCTCCATATATCATATGTATATATGAAATTTTGTGGGGCTATTCTCAAATTTTAGTATGATATTAAAAAATTCATGATTTATATGTCATAATGCCTCAATATAGACTAATACACATATCCTCAGGAATGTTCACTACTACCCAATTATTCAAAAATCAATAATCCCAAATATACATGGAGTTTATAGAGACATATGGGTACATTTCCTGGACTAGTATGGTTGATTGGTTCCTTATGTTTAAAATTTTTTCACATCCCTTCCCTCCAAGTTTTGGCTTCGATCAGCCTCATGTAGTTGGGTCATTTTTACTAAGCTTAATTTCATAACACTATCTCTCCAAATTCACCCTTTTTGGGCCAGAAATGAAGTAACGTAGATAATGAACCCTAAGCCCCACCTTTAGTAGGACTTGGGTTGGAAACTAGTACTAAGGGTATACAAATATCACATATGGAAGGCATTACCATCAATAGTTAATGTAGGATTAGAAGATAAGATATCATACAACAATAAACTCTATGACATAATGAAAACTAGGAAACCAAAACCATCCTACAATTCATGTATAAATTAAACAAATATAAGAGTCTCTAAATAAATACTAAAAATAAAGTCCTAAGGAAGAAACTCAGCAAAAACTCCAACGTTTGAGCTAGTAATGTCCAACTCAGTCCCTAAATTCCTCCTAGAAACCTGAATATAGTTTGTACATTGTAGGGTGAGAATAACTTGTATGTTTGGTAGGATCATACACAAATTCTCACATGAACATGAGAAAAATTCATATTAATTTCACATTGGAAAAACAGCAGAACCAACATGATGCACATAATAAGTTCAATTGACCAACCACGTCATCACCATTCCAGGCTCATCAAATAACACATCCAAGTATTGTAACATAATAATATGTATATCGATAAAAACTACCATGAACCACTTTACCATTTATTTTCCACTCTATTTCCCCAACATCAACCATCCTAGAACTCCAATACCTTATATATAATTCTTTCCTAAATAATCATGAGAAACTACATCATGCCAAGAACCCCATAAGAAACTAGCCATCACATCTCACTCGAAGACACCTAGGTAACCACATTGTACTAATAATCCCACATCCAACTAGTTATCATATTCTCATTCTCCCATAATCACTACCATATATCCATTATAGTAAGGTATCATGATTATAAAAGACATTTCCCTTGTTCCCTCCTCCTATCATGAATGGCCCCCTCATCAATCTCATCAACCAAACTATAAGTGCACCTTATCCGAAATCCATAATTTCCTATTCATAAGAACCTCACCTAGTAGAGAGAGCAAGGAATGGGGGTATCCGTCCATCTATCATCACCATATTGGATGTTGGAAAAAACACCCCCCCCCCCAAACATTTGGATGTTCAAACACAATGCTCTATGTGGGTGGGGTGCGTATAGAAATTACGATGAAAATACAATAAATAATAATCACACAAACTATCCTAACATATGGGTTTACAAAAAGATAATTTCCACAACTCAAAACTTCACCACAAGGCCTCTAATCTCTGCCACTTTTTCTTCCACATATGAATTCATAACACCTCATAAGAAATTTAAAAGCCACATACCATCTTTTCTCTTCAAGTTAATTAGTTTTTAATTTTCATTTACCAAGAATATTCCTTTATCAATCCCATTCATTTTAATGTTTAAATGTTTAACCACTTTCACAACACTTCCCATTTAAATTATAGAGTTAATTATCTATCCCATGAAACAAAACAAACTTTTACAATTTAAGTTCTTTTTGTGATTAAATTAAATTTTCTATTATGTAATGTGGTTATAAAAAATTCATGGACTACATTGGTCAATTTAGACAGTTATAAGTTATATCATATCAAATTTAAAATTACCTTAAACATCATAATCATTGATAATATATTCATTTTACAATGACTATGTGATTATTATATATTAAGGGTTATGATAAAGTCTAATTGATACATCTAAAATAAGTGATGGCTTGGGCTAGTAAGATCATACCCTATGAAGCCCATTTATCAGAGATTCTAGGGGAGATTGAATAAATGGTATTTTCCATTTACCAAGACCAAAATGATATTTAATAACTAAATAACAAGATAAACCATTTATGGGAAAAGATTAATCTCATTGAGATCATGTACCAAACCATGTATGTAGAAACATGCCAAGAAAATCTCACAATCACACACCTTAACTTCAAGGAGTTTGTTATTGTAATAAAGGGATATGTATCTAAACCCTAATAATATGAATTTGGATATTTTATTTTAATAAAATAATTATTTTATTTATACTTTAATTATTATTTTTTAAATAATTAAAATTAGTTTGATAAAAAATATATTTTGATATGTTGAAACACAAATTGTATTTTTGGGAAATGTATAGTTTCAATCAAGACACTCTATTTTTATGAATTTAGTAATTTTTGAAATAAATTTTATTTTAATAAAATATTATTAATAAATAATTCTTATTAAATATATGTGATAATATAATTTTTTGATGTTAAAATTAATTTTTATAAGGGTCAGAAAACTGTCACTGTCAAAAAAAACCCAGTGTTTTTCAATAAACAAGGATTTTGATTTAAAAATGTAATTTATCATATTTACAGAATTAATTTTATAAAATAAATATTATTTTTTGAATCACCATTCTGAAATTATGAAAAAATTAATTTTTTATAATTTTCTGAGACAGTTGAATTTTTTGGTATAAATTAAATACGACATAAATATACAGTATGTACTATGACATCATAATGACCAAAAAGTGATTTAATATATTTCATAAAAGTTATCCATGAACAAATAAATATTTCCCCTTTAAAATAATTTGTTTATGAAATTATTTTATTAATTTTATAAATCCTTAATGAATCCACCAAAAATAATATTATATATTCGGGTTTTAAAATAAATTCTTTGTAAACATGACTCACTTCCACATCACCAAAGGTATTATATTAATGAGATCGATTCTTAAAATTGTAAAATAATAAAAACCACTCCAATTTTTTAGAAAAAATGGGGAAAAAATATAGTAATTTTTGTGTTTTTTACTAATTATCATATAAATTCCAAAACCTAAGTTTTGAAATTAGTAAAGAATTTTCATCTCTTTTGATATATAAATCCACCCAAACTACCTTTCATGTTCACTAAAAATAGTTGGATCATGAGATTACTCTACCCTTCCTTCTCTATAGTCCTCCCAAGGTTCCCCAAATATCTTAATAATCTCCTCCCAATATTTTGGAAACACTCTCTCAAGGTATGGGATCCTCTTCTTCTTCTCTCTATTCAAGCAACTCCTTTAAATTATGCCTTTTTTCCAATTCTTCATGTTGAAATATGTGTTCATAAATCCCTATTACTTTCCTTATTATTTTCATGTTATGAGATATCACTTTCACTCTCATTAATCCCTTCTATGAATCATTAATTACTATTGTTATGCTGGAAAAATTTTCCTCTGATTTTTCATGTCAAACATTTGTGTAGTGAATACTTGTACCCATTTCCACTCAAGGGTATTCACCTATATACCTATAAATAATTTATTGGGTTAATACATGTATATAATCCACACTAATTAATCATGTGATTAAATTTGATGAAGTATATCCTTATGTTGAAATATCTATATAGAACACATGAGCACATATATATTATGATGGGTGCGCCTAGTTAGCACACCAATAAATTCGGTAGTGTTTTAGTCTCATGATACACCATGTATGGGATTAGGGAGTAAACCTAATCCATTATAGGACTTTTTTCACCATTTTATGATGTCTTGGGGATTATCCTTGACCTATTTTTAGGATTTCATGTATAATGTTGTTGCCACATTCCTATGTTGCATGTATGCTATCATGTTATATCATGTCTCGTTGTTCAAGATTATGATTCGCACCACTCTTGTCTTACATTCACATGACTCTTGTCTCACATGTACTTCATTAACTTATTTTATTCTTTATTTATTCCCTTAATGGGATTTATATATCACCATTTTCTTATGTACATCCCCAGATTATCCCATGTAGTTTTAGAAGAATGATGGAATTTTAGTAGAATGTTAAGGATGTTTTCTATAATGTTTTTGTATCTATGTTTCAAGTTAATGTGCTATATACCAAATTTACCAAATACACTAGAATTAATTATCATATAGGGTTTTTTATGTGTAATTTTATGTAATAAATCATGAAATAAATTGTATTAAAATATTGGTTTCCATATCCCAATGCAAGCCATTTCAGTTTCATTATGAACATTTCATTCTATCACTACCGGGAAACTCATAGCACAACACAAACATCTCATCTGTCTCACATAAATAATCCCCATGTATCAATAACCACATATCTTAACCACCACACAACACAACCACTACACAACACATTTCACATATATTAACTTAGACTATATAATGAGATTTCATCATATTTAATTCAATATTATCAAGGGAATTCCCGCACATGCTAAAATTTCATTTGGAACCAATTTATTTGTTGGATATATGTTCTTATCCATTTTCATGTATGGTGAGTACAATAAATAAGAACTAAAATATTTTCCCAATTCATTAACCTCAATAACATGAAAAACCTCAATATAATTCAAATTTGAGAAAAGAATAACCAACCTGCTTAAATATATAGTCAAAACACAAGAACAATTAAACCATGTGTAATTTATCCCCTTCCACTTAAATTTAAATTTAAGAAAACTAATTTAAATTCATAATTAGGTGTATAAAATCTCTCAAAAGGAAAAAAATCATGATATACCCACATGCTCTACTAAAGGGGGAAAGATGAACACTATGGGAAAATTTGATATTTCCAACAGAGTATTTACGACGAGGAAGGGTATTGTCGCAAATAGTCTGTCAGGAGGAACTATTTTTGACAGGACCCTCTTCCCATCATAAATAAGTAGTTATTTGTGATGGGGATATAGTCCTCATTGCAATAGGTTTTGTGCGAGTTGTGCGCCAAACCGTGGAAAGGGTATTTGCGAGAGGTATAAAATCCCGTCCCAAATACCTTGCAGTGCTTTATACTATTTTCAATGAGATTTATATCTCATCACAAATTGTATATTGGCAGGTTGGTATTTTCCATAGGACCCATCGCAAATACCTTTTTAACTAACTCTCCTAATTAATAGGGGGTTATCATTTTTGATGGGTCTCGTCATAAATAGTATCGTCGCAAATAATCTTACCTATATATACCCCGATCCATTTTTTCTCATTCCGCTCCTTTCTCTACCCCTCTCTCCCTCTCTACTTTCATCTTTTCTCTCAAAAAATTTCAAAGTATAAAATTCTAAGTCAGAGTAATATTCTCAGCTTATATCCTCCAAAAGATTATGTTTTATGGTATTTATCTATTTCTTATATTTTTTAGTTAATTCATTTTATTTTATTTTAGTTATAATTATTGTTAATTATCTACAATTAAATTAAATTAGAATTAGATAGTTTCATTTACCATTATTTATTTTTAAAAATAATTACGTGTGATTATTATTAATTACTATTAATTAATATTTATTTTATTAATTAGTAGTAATTAGTAGTAATTAGTATTAATTAGAAAAATTATTAGTAAGTAGTTATAATTAGCGATAATATGTAATAATTAGCGATATTTAGTAATAAATTGGAAGAAATATTTTTAAATAGGAATAAATAGTAATAATTAGTGATAATTAGAAATTATTAGGGGTAACTAGTATAAATTAGTAATAATTAGTAATAATTAGTGGGAATAGGTAATAATTAGACAAAATTAGTAATAAATTGTAATAATTAGTAATAAATTTAAATAATTTGTAATATCTATTAGTAATTAGTAATAAATTTTAATAAATTTTAATAAATTTTAATTATTAGTAGCAAATTTTAATAAATTTTAATAATTGGTAATAAATTGTAATGAATTGTAATAAATTTTTATTTATTAATAATTAGTAATAATTACTAATAAATTTAATAAATTGTAATAATTAGTAATAAATTATAATATTATGTAATAAATTGTAATAATTAGTAATAAATTGTAATAATTAGTAACAAATTGTAATAATCTGTAAGAATTGGTAATAAATTGTAATAATTTGTAATAATTGGTAGTAAATTTTAATAATTAGCTTTTGGATAGGGGATCGCTATATTGCGTAATTATTTTTAGGAATCATGGGTCATATGGGATCAAATTCCCATTTATGTTCAGCACTGCATGTTCGATCATTGGCTGGTATATAAATAAATAATATTTATTTTGAAATTTATGTAATTAATAACTTGATATTATAAATTATTTGTAGGGTTTATGGTATCACATCGATGAGACCATGCATGACGCTCTCTGGAAGGCATGGGAGGGGTTTATTTGTGAGCATTGGAATTAGTTTTTGCACACTTTTAGAAGGAAAGAAATGATGGAAGCAGGAGTAATAGAGTTTGATGAGTCTTTTTGCGTCCACCAACCAAATTACATTTGATCTCGGGTGTGGGGTAGATTATTTTTACACTAGTTGGGTGGCCATTTTCAAAGGAGATCATTGGTAGGTTGACAAAACCGAGTGAGACAGGAAGTGACACATCGATCTGGTAGTCGTACATTTAGTATGCATAGGGAACATATGATCAGTACTTTTTTAAATAATTTATATAACTTTAAATGTAAAAGGTTTATTTTATATTCATATATGTATTCAAACAACCCGATATTATGGTGTTTTATGTTTATAGGAGGATTTATAGTATTTGGTCACTGGAGAGATTAGAGGTGATCGCCAGCATTAGATTTTGGTCAGTATACTTTATTTTTGAGTTTTAAAATAAACTGAAAATAATCTTTTTCCTATTTTAATTTTAAATTGTAATTGAAGGAGCCATATAAGGTTGAGATTTATTAGAAATTGACTGAGATTTAGGTCGAGACCGATGATCAAACCAATTCCCACAGATTTGATGAGGCGGTATGGATGTAGGAGACCTGATATGCCTTTGAGGAAGGTCAATTTGTTGGTATCATCTCTCAATTAACACCTGGGATTTATTATGGTACCATTGCGATGTCGGCGTCCAACTCAAGAGGAGTTTGTGGAGATTCATCATCATCTCCTACAGAGTATTAGGAGAAACTATAAGCTCGGGGTGAGCTCATAGAGAGTATTCATAGGGACTAGAAGAATATGTGTCAATGTCAGCAACAACAGCAGGAAGAGCTCCAACAACAGTATCACAAAGAGATGTGTTAATGGAACTAGCATCACCATGAGAAGATGAAGAACATGCAACATCTGACTCATGGTTTAGGGATGTAGTTCCCTCCACTATCTCCTCCAACACCTCTAGAAGACCCTCTCCCTCAGTGATGTATTTATTCTTTATGATAAAACATTTGAATGTAATTTTTTTTAATATTAACTATTTACATTTCTATAGAGTTCGTTTTTTATCTTATTACGAATATTACATTTTTATTATTTATTTAATATTTTATTATTTCATTACCTTATTTAATTTTTGACTTTTTTATTTTTTTATATATTTTTGTGAATACTGAGGTTTCTATTATTTTATAATTTATTATTATTTTACTAATATTAATATTTTTATTTAATTAATTTTATTAATATTATTATTATTATTATATTATTAATGTTATTTTATTATTGTTATTAAATTAATATTCTTATTAATATTATTATTTTATTATTTTATAATTTTTATTTCTTTTACTAATTATAATATTATAATTTCATTACTGTTAATATTATTTTATTATTATTATAATTATATTAAAATTATTTATATTAGTATTATTAGTATTTTTATTATTATTTTTATAATATTATTTATTAATATTATTTTATTCAATTTTATTTATTTATTTATTTTTTAAGTTATCTGCAATGGGCCCTTTTGAGACGGGCCATCGTAATAGGGATTTTTAAAAAACCTCAGAAAAACTATTTGTGATGGGACGTGGACCAATTGCAAATAGTTTTTTTTACAATGGTTCCACATCCCATCACAATAGGATTTTTTAAAAAAACTTGGAAAACTATCTTCTAATCCCTTTTCTACAATGGGGAATTTTCAATGGGGTCCCATCGCAAATCCCTCCTAAAAAATATACCAATTTCTAGTAGTGGAAGGATCCCCTACCTTGATTGAAGCTTCCAAAGAAATGCACAAAACCAAGGATCAACCACCATTGATTTTGAACAAATCACTTCTGGACTCCTATGCATAGAAATCCACCATCAAAATATTCTGAAAATACAGGATAAATATTTCCATAGTGAACTCCATGATGAAAGAGAAGGATATGGAGGATGAATAAGGAAATGTAATAGATGAGATCAAACCTTGATTCATAAGACACACTCCACCAATCTAAGTGGTTAGGCCTCACAAAACAAAAACTGAAGAGGGATACAGAGTTCAAAAAGTCACTTGGAGCTCGAAAGGAGAATAAAGGGATCAAAATAATGTGGTTCAATCCTCTTATTTATAAGAAAATTTCACTAGACTCCACCACATCATGGTGAATAACCAAAATCCTCGTAGTGGGTCTAGTCAACACATGATCCAAACCCTTCATGTGAGATCTATTTTTCCACTTATTATAAAAATGAGATTTTCCACCACCATTATCTTAACCACGATGTGGTCTAATCCATGTGGGTTATTATATCTTCTTTCATGTATATAATCCATTCACTAGAACCAATTACTTGTTTTTTTTACCCACACTGCTCCCAAGGATATGGAATAGTGAGATTCTTCTTCCTATTTCACACATGTGCTCTACCAAAGTGCCACACCCAAGGCCATGCCCTCCTTGTGAGTTTCTGGTCTTCCTTTGGTACATAGGTAGACCAATAGGCCAACAAACCTAGCACCACACCATTCCTAGGGAATAATCATAGAGCCTATTTCACACTGGATCATACCCATGCCAAAATGCCCTCTAAAATGGATTACCAATCCATTTCACAAGACGTGGGGTTCCCCAAAAGGACAATACACCACCTCCAACTTATTGATCACTACCAAAATCCCACACAACACCTTTAAGACTCAGTAATAAAATAAAGGGTTAGGAAGTTCCAGACCATTAAATCAGATACCACTCAAACAATTCTCATCCACATGAATCAAAACACACCTAGAAAAAAAGGGAAGGAAATTTTATGAACAATCATCCCATGAGATACCTCTCAAAGATCTTTTTACAACCAAAACACTACCAAAATCTCACATTAACCTAAAGATACCTCATCCCAAAAAACCATACACACCACCTTTCCAACTTCCATACAGCCTAAGGCAATGACTATCATGAACCTCACACAATAGGGGACCAAGCACACAAATCAAGGAAATATACTATACATATCAAGATATTGACCTCTTTGGATAGCACTAACTCACCCACATGGTTTTAAAATTCATCATAGTATAAATTGCATTGATTTATAAGGTTTCCCCCTCTTTATATTCTTCAATCTTTAAGACACATCAATAGTAGGAGAAAAAATAATATTTAATAAATCCACGATTCATGTATCACATCATCAAATCGAACAAAAAAAGAAAAATCTAAAAATAGATCTGGGTAATATGCACACATTTATGTCTCATGCTCCAAATAACTCTCTTCCAAGCCTTCATTCCTCCAAAGCACATGAACCAAAGGAATGGTTCTTTTACAAAACACCTTCAGTTGATGATCCTAGATCTCTTCTTTCCAAACCATGAACATCATGTCATCCTTAATATCCAACTCTCTACATTCAATGACATGTGATTCATAGTAAAGCTACTGACAGAGCCGAGATGCATGGAAGACATCATGGTTCCTATCCATCCGTGGTGTAAAATCCAAACAATACGCCACTTTTCCAATATGATCCAACACCTGAAAGGTCTCAACAAACTGAGGTGAGAGTTTACACCCCAAACCAAACCTCTACTACCCACGGTGAGAAGATACCTTCAAGAAAACACTGACTCCCTCTACAAACAACAAGGGCCCCCTCCTCCAATCGATATAAAACTTCTTCCAGTCCTATACCACCTTTATTCTCTCATGAACTACTTGAACATTTTTTTCATTCTCTACACCACATTAGGACCGAGAGCTAAGGACTCCCCAACCTCATCCCAACATAATGGAGAATGACATGACTATTTGTAAAAGGAATCAAATTGGTCCATACCAATGGATGATTGGTACCTATTGTCATAAAATAATGTAACCAAAATTAATTTATTTTACCAAGATCCTCAAAAGTCCAAGATACATTCCCATAAAACATATTTTCTAGTGCATGGATAGTCCGCTTTGCCTATTTGTTTGTCTGAGGGTGAAAAGATGTGTTTTGGAATAACTGAGTTCAAAAATCATGCCATAATCCTCTCTAAAGTCAGGAGGTAAAATTAATATGTTGATCTGATATAGTGTACCTTGAAACTATATTTATCCACACAACCTCATCCATATACCTCCTCATTAAAACAAACATGGTGTCCAACTCCATCATCACTAGGAAGTGGGTCAACTTTTTTAATTGATCCATGATTTCCTATATGAAATCATATCCTCCCTAATCTTGGGGTATTATTATGTTTGATTCTATTGAGATTTTTTTCACTATTACCCTCAGGAATATCCAAGGGTTGCAAAAAATATCTAAGAACACGATGTTCCTCCTTTACCTTCTGGAAAACAACATATCAAGCCACAAACACTACCACCATCCATTTCATCCCAGGCCACCAAAACCGCATCCTCAAAACATAGATCATCATAGATATTCATGGTTGTACCACCAAAGATGATATATGTAACTCATGAGGTAATCCCTCATGCATCACCACTGTAATGATTGGTCTCCCTTGAAACAACATCTGGTTATGGTCATTCTCAAACCATCCCTCTAGAGCATCATTATATCCCACATGATCATGAATCACCTCTGCCTATGAGTCTCCCACTTCAACCACCATTTTTTATAGGTTCAGGACTAAAACATCCTCCATGTCCTTCCAAACATCTTCAAACTCTTAGAAAAACATCATTTCAAAACTTCATGCTCCGTGATTTAGCTATAAAAATTCCATTTATTAGGGTTTAGGAGATCGAAAAGTCAGTCCTAAAAAAATATGTCCACCTCCATTTTCATATATTTATGTCACACTAAGAGAAAATATAAATCAACCTATTATTATTAGTAAAGACCAAAAATCATTCTTTTATTAGGAAATATTGTAATAGAATTAGTGATAACACAACCGCTTATAACTATAAATCATGGGTGGTACATTAACAATTATGGGGATGTAACCACCTGGATCCATAAATGATCATTACCTTTTTCTACAGTAATATTCATAATAAGACCATAAGGGAAAAATCATAGAAGATATTAAACATCATCCATTCTTCTAGAAATTAAAATACCAAAACACTGGTAAACCTCTACTTTGGGTAGTCAAATTATTCATAACACTAATCAATCCAGATAAAAACTTAATATTTTCTATTCAAAGATATCAACACGGATAAAATCCATGAGAAATTAGATATGAACCTCTAGTAATAACCCATGAGACTGAGGAAACTATGAAAATATTTGACATTCTTAGGTTCCACCAAGAAACAATAGCCTCAATCATTTATGGTTCCATGACTAAACCCTATTGGGAGGCCATATTCCCAAGAAAATTAATCTCTAGATTCTAAAACATACACTTGGAAAACCTTCCATAGAGCTGGTGACACTGAAGGACCTATAGGACATCTCTATGATGATCATTATTCTCCTCTAACTTTTATTAGATCAAGATTTCTTCAATGAACATAACTATAAAATAATCGGTGAACTCATGGAACATAGAGTTCATGATCCCCATGAACATAGTTAGTGCATTTTTGGCATCGAATGCCACAAACTGGAATTTCCCATACCTACATCAAAAGGTAGCCTTTGGGATATATACATCCTTCACCCTCAACTGGTGATATCCATACCATAGATAGATCTTAGAGAAACAATTATCCTCTATAAACAAGTCAAAAGATCATAAATCCCTGAAAGAGGGTAATGATTCTTGATCATCACTTGGTTCAACCTCCAGTAGTCTATACGCAGCTTCAGACTACCATCTTCCATTTTGGTGAATAGAATTAGAGCAACCCACGGTGAAAAAATGGGCTGGATGAAACCCTCCTACATCATATCATCTACCAGAATCCCCATCTCTCACAGCTCAGAGGGTGTCATATGACAAGGATCCATTGAAATAAAAAAATAATCTAACTACAAATATATATAAAAATTAATATCATGTCGTGGGGGTATCATCTCAACCTCCACAAGGAAAAAATCAAAAAATTACTCAATGACCCTAAGAGACTACACAATTCCAAAACCCATTGATTTCATCAATAACTCTCCCATCAAAGAAATATTGGGCTCAACATTTCTATTTCCCAACTGATAACCCCAGTCACCAAGGAAAACTACTTGATGGCCATCCATATCTAAGAACATGATATTCCACTGGAAGAATTCGATAATTGAATGCATAAAATATAACCAATAGATTTTGAGTATAACATTATATGGATATATTTTTAGTAATAAAATATACCAACATGACGGATACAACCCCATCATCGGTTTATACTCCCAGCACATGTTAAACAAGATGGTATAGCCTTCGACTGTCTTAGTCAACACCAAGGGTATGGATAGTCTCTACACATATAGTCCTAGAGCATATACTAAAGTGGTTGTAATAAAGTAGTGTTAATATCCTAAATCAAACAAGGATAAAAAAATGTATAAAATAATCTAATCATACATATGATGATCTCTAACACCTCTAGTTATGGAACCTTCATAGCATGAAACTATCCACACCCAACTCCCCAACCTCACTAATGAAAGCCACCTTTAGAGCCATGCTCAATTCCGGGTTCCTAAAGATGATGAACATTTAGAGTTTTTCCCATTACTACCATATCTCATCTTGGTGAAACATTAGAAAACTACCCCTACTTCTGAAACAAACTCATCAGTGACTACTGCTAAGGATGATACTGAACCTGACCACCTCTACTCTGCTGATCTATGAGAACCATTGGGAACTGATTCTAATAATGACCATGAACCTCATAAACATATCACACTAGTACAAATCCCCCAATAAAATCATGATGTATACAATCCCCAAAATGTTGAAAATAAAGTTGTTGAGTTCAAATCCCTACTATTCAAAACATCAATGGACCTAGAACCTAAGATCTTCTACTAAAAAACCTAATCCTTGATGAACACTTTTTTTTACCCTATCATGGTAATCCTCATCACAAGTGAATGAACTCGATAAACTATTCCTTATTCTATAACTCAAAATATATTAGAAATGTAAGAACATTAACTAAATAATAGATTGAAGGGAGGAGTGCCTCTTTAAGACACAATGCATGAGACTCCTCATCAGAGAAAATATTGGGGGTGAAATACAAAAGGTACTTGAAATTAATCCTAAGATATTACACTAACATACTCCCCTATTAAAGAGATATCATATCCTAACTATTCACAACCTTCATGTTCAATGATAGAAACTCTTCTCATAACCCATTTTGAAAATATATCCATGAAATATCTACCTCCTTACACTCATCGGGATAAAACTTCCACCACTAACATGTTTCACCCCACATCTGACTGTTATCTAGTGGGACCTGGTACCTGGACCAGGACTAGATTAGACTAAAGGTAATCTCAAGAACCCTTAAACATATCTCTTTCAATATATCAGAGATACTACCCTCATAATTTTCCAAATATTACTACTAAAATTCATGAAATTTCCTCTACCATTGATCCTCCTCCTCAACTTGGTCGACCCTCTGGCAGTCAACTAGGTCAATCTGCTAAACCATAGTATCTTGAACCACATAAAGATGACATCAATAAGTCATAACTGAATTAGAAAAAAAAAATATTACCAAATCTAGTTACTATGTAATTTTATTAAGTTTCATTAAATTAATTCATTTTAACTTCCCAAGATCATCCAATTCAGATAAGAACACAAATAATCATGATGCATGCACCTCTCCTTGGTCTCTACCCTGTAAGAAGCACCACCTCACTTGGTCATTCTCTAGGCTCAAAGTCCTTACATTGGATCATGGGGGAACCAAAATCCCATGTCTTATCTGCTCTCCATATCCTAAGTCATTCACCAAGATCAACAGCAATTGTTTCCCTACCAACTAATACAATCCTCAAAATTCTTAACTCCAAAGTCCACCCTCTCTCTCTATAGCGAACCTGCTTCTATTACATTATTATTAAATAATTTTAATGATAAATAACATAAAAGAGTTACAAAACTTGGATACAAATTTTTAGTTTCTTTAGAAAATTAGGACCATACACAACTTTTAAAAAATAAAACATAAACATTTATTTAATTATTTCTTCTATAGCTTCTCAGAGGTCTTCACATTCTCCTTAGTACAAGTAATAACCTGAGGATATACATAAAATATGGTTGATATAAAATCATAGTAATAGGATAGATAATAACATGAAATAATATAACATGCGGTGATCATAATCATAAATTCATTTTCATAATCATGATCAGAAGCATTCTATAAAGGCATGGAATGCGGCAATGCATAAAAATGAAACAAGATGTCTTAGTGGTAAACTACCACATATAGTTGTAAACAATGATAGAATAATGTTAACACATAATACACTTTTTTATCATGATAGACATCACATTACCCAATGCATTGGAGTGATATATAATTCTAGGTGCACCTGTCACATCATAACATTTACATTGCACTACATAATTCCATGCACACCCATCACATCATAACATTTACATTATCATGCATTCCACATAAAATATTAAATAACCCATGGAGAGTAATGTGTTTAATTTCATAAATCATACAATCATTAAATTTTGGTTCCCAAATTAAATAAAGAATATCATACTTGATATAAGAATCATCAACCTTGAGTGAAGAAGAAACAATCTCGAGAAGTAAAAGGTATTTTTTTAAGAATAATTCTTTTGGAAAACATTGTGCTTGTAATAAACTCAATTAGAAACCGTGTATATAATATAAAAGGTAATATAATTATTATTAAATTATATTTAAGTAAAATCAATACTGAAAATGGGGTGAAAGAGAGAAAACCCAAAGAAATAGAGTTGGGTTCAATAAATCCCCTTACCTTATGTTTGAATGATGTATTCACATTAATATCCTATATAATCACATTATATTAATTAATTTACAATTAAATAACTTTTTATAAATTAATTTTATTCATTAATTTTTCATTAATTTCAGTTAGGTTCTTTTCTTTGAGTTATGGAGTTTAATTTCATCGTTCGAGAGAATTTGTTTTCATGGGTTTCATGATCGGTTCACTTGTATACATGAATGTAAGTTCCTGTAAAATGAGTATAAATGTCAAAAATTACTATTATATGGTCCTAATGATATTATATAAGTATAAATGATATTATAAATAAATTGTTTTATATGGTTTTAGGATAAATCATTAGATAAATGTTCAATATGATTGTTTTAGGTTAATTTTTGCGGTTTTTCGATCACAATGAATTCATTTTGTTTTATCATTTAGTATTATGTATATATGTTATTTACAGAACATAAATCAGGTTGAAACATAAATTTTACAATATTTTTCAACCATTACAATTTCTTATTAACATACTTGATGGTATTAAAGGAAAATTAATGTGCATCACCCTTGATGTCGGTACATTGACATATCACGGGTGGTGATTTCATTTTTAGTATAAAAGATAAAGAGAAAGGTTTTTTATGATGGATCTTACATTAATGTGATATAATTAGATTATATAAAACATAATGGAGTTATCATTCCTTTTGTATAAGACAATGTAAGGATATGAGGAGAAAATAAAGGAACTTGAAAAGAAACTAAAAGAAAAAGGAAGAGGATTTTACCTCTTAAATCTCTCCTCCTTGAGAACCTCCTTAGGGAAAAGGCTTTGGTCTATTGATGAGACCAAGAGCTCATATAAGTGGTAGAGGGTATTGGGAGAGTTTTGGGTAGAATTTGGACAAGGTTAAAAGCTTTAGAGGTGTGAGGAGAAGAGGGTGTGAGGGTTTGTATTTATAGTGGAGGAGAGGGGTGTTTTCTAATAATTTAATTCATTAGTTTATTATTTTTCTCAAGACAAGCTATAGTGTTGACTCATGAGAATAAATAAAGTACTTAGATAATTTGAGTTCTAACCAATGGTTCTTACATCACTGATGACTCAATGAATAGTTTATTTAACTTATAATGTATTTATACCGTAAATTGTCGTATTTTACTATTCACCAAAAAATCAAGTACTTTAGAAAAAGGCCAAAAATCCACCTTATACATTTGTTGATATATAGAAAAAAAATGAACTTAATTTTATAAAAATAATTTTATAAATATTTTTAATTTAATTTTTACTTAAAATCATCATTTACTTGAAAATTATGTATTTTAAAATTATAACTGATTTTATAACACTTTGAAATCTTACTTAAGGTCTCATAAAATTATATTAAAAATCATCAAAAATAAAAATATTAACTTATGAACACATTTTATGAAAATAAATTTTATATTAAATTATTAAATTAATCATAAAATTGTAATTAAATATTTCTGACTTAAAAAAATGCCAACACTTAATTAATAATTTTAAAACATTTATTTACTTAGACTATGATATAATTATACCAATATTTTATTTATATGATGCCTAAATATTATTTAAACTTTCATTGCTATGGTTACTATTCATTTGGCCAGTTTACTATTCATAAGGGTCATATTACTATTCCTAAGTTCAAGTTACTATTTCATCATTATTGGTTACTTTACTTCTAGAAATACTTATTATTTCATTAATTATTCATTTTTAAATATTTTATTATGGTCTCTAATTGATTTTAGGTTATTTATACTATGTGACATTACTATAAGAATGGATAAATTCCAGTAATAAAAGTTTGGGTCGTTACATTCTTACCCCCTTTTAAAAATTTTCCCTCAAAATTTCATTTCAAAAAAATAGGAAAGGGTATGTATCCTTCATTACCTAATTCAATTCCTAAGTTTCTTCTTCATACTTATAGTTCCTCCAAAACACTTTGACAAGGTGGTTTGTTTTGTTGCATATAACCTTATCTCTTTTGTCTAGAATTTTTATTGGCTTCTCATCATAAGAGGGATCATCTTCCAACTATACCACATTTGAGTTCAATGCATTTGAGGGATCTAGTATGTACTACCTCAGGAGTGATATGTGGAACACATCATGAAATTGAGCCATATTCAGTGGAAGTGAAAGCCGATAGGCCACAACTCTAATGCGATCAAGGATCTCAAAAGGGACAATGTACCTCGAGCTTATCATCCCTTTATTTCAAAACCACGTGAATGTCTTCCATGGTAATATTATATGGAAGACTTTATCTCCATGTCGAACTCCAAGTCCCTTAGATAGTTTTCAAAATAGATCTCTTGCCAACTCTAAGTATCTTTGATATGTTTTTGGATGTCTTGAACCTTCTCTGTCATCTCTTACACAAGATCAGGTCCTAGTAGATTTGTTTCACCAACTTTATCCCAATATATTGGAGTTCTACATCATTTTCCATAAAGGGGTTCATATAGAGCCATCTGAATACTCGATTGGAAGTTGTTGTTGTATGAGAACACAACCAATGGGAGATGTTGATCCCATGCACCTTTGAATTCTAATGAGAAGGCTCTTAGAATATCTATGAACATCTGAATAGTCCTTTCAGATTCACCATCTAGTTGGTCATGATGGTACATACTAGAATGCAATTCAATACACAAAGAATGTTGAAGACTTCTCTAGAATTTATATGTGAACTTGGGATCGTGATCAGAGATAATCGAGAGTGGAACTCCATGTAGTCTCACCATATCCTTTACATTTATCATTGCTAGTTGTTCAAGTGAGTGATCTTCCTGAATAGTAATAAAGTGGGAAATCTTGGTGAGTAGGTCCACTACAACCCATATCAAATTATTTATTTTATATGTATTCAGGAGACCTATGATAAATTCTATGGAAACATTCTCTCATTTCCACATGGGTATAAGTAAGGTTTTCATCATCCCTTTGGACTTTTTGTCGCTCAACTTTAACTTGCTGAAATATCAAGAACCTTGAGATATATTCTGTAATATCCTTGTTCATGTTGTCCCCCCATAAGTTTTCTCGAAGATCACAGTACATATTAGTACTCCTTCTTTATCCCATGTGATGAAGACACATAGATCCTCATTAAAAATTAAATCACACCATCATCATCCATATGGAACTCTTTCAGTTTCCCTTCCTTTACTGCACTGACCTTCTTTTATAACTTTGAATCATCCCTTTTGGCCTCCTTAATCTTCTCTTGGATAGATGGTCGGGTAATCATTTGGGAAAGGTAGGATTTATTCCCCATTGTAATGATTTTAAAATACATACTTTTCATGTCTAAGAAGATATTGTCTCTCTCAATCCACAAAATGGATAGAGTAGCACGTTTTTTTCTTCTAAGAACATCAGCTACCATGTTTTCCTTTCCAGGATGATAGTGAATAGATAAATCAGAGTCATTGATTAGCTCTAACCATCTCCTTTAATGAATATTGAGTTCCTTTTGTGCGAATATATACATTAGGCTCTTGTGATCAGTATATATGTCACACTTCTCACCATAGAGGTAGTGCCACCATATTTTCAAGGAAAAAATTATGTCTGGTAGCTCTAGATCATGTTTAGGGTAGTTCTACTCATAGATCTTCAAATTTCATGAGGCTTAGTCTATCACATTATCATTTTTCATGAATACACAGCCCAAACATTTCTTTGAAGCATCACCACACATCACAAACCTTTATCCACTTTTTGGTAATGTGAGTACAGGTGTTGTGATCAGCCTTCTCTTTAGATCCTTGAATCTTTCCTCATATTCTTCCATCTAGATATATTTTACCCCTTTTATTGTTAAATTAGTTATAAGGCTGTAAAATCATGAGAAATTTCTCACAAAACGTTCATAGTACCTTTATAAGCCAATAAAACTGCGGATTTCTATAACACATGAGGGTATGGTCCATTCCTAAATTGCCTTTGTTTTTTAGGGGTCTAAATAATTTCCCTCACTTGTGACAACATGTCTCAAGAATGTGACTTGCTTAATCCAAAATTCACACTTTCTAAACTTGGCGTATAAATTATCTTTCCTTAATATCGCTCACAAAATACTTAGATGTTCTTTATGTTCCTCCCTTCTCTTGGATTAAATGATAATATCATCGATAAACACTACCCCAAATTTTTCAAGGTAATATCTAAAGACTCTATTCATAAAATCCATAAAGATTACCGGGGAATTAATAAGACCTAAGGTAAATACTAAAAACTTGTAGTCCCTATACCTTATAAGGAAGGAATTCTTCTGAATATCTTTCGTCTTCAACTTTAATTGATGATATCTAGAATGAATATCCACCTTTGAGAAGTACTGAGCTCCTCAAAAATGATATAAAAAGTCATCAATCCTTGTAACATGACACTTGTTCTTTATGGTGATCTTGTTGATTTCCCAATAATCGATACACAGCCACATTAATCCAACCTTCTTCTTGAAAAAGAGCACTAGTGCAACCCAAGGTGATGTGCTAGGGTGTATGAACCCTTTATCAAAATTATCTTATAGCCACTTATTTAACTCCACTTGTTTTATAGAAGCCATCCTATAGGGACACTTTGATATAAGAGTAGCTCCTGGTATGAGTTCTATTTATAACTCTACCTCGCAATCTGGGGGATGTCTGGGTAACTCTTTAGGAAATACATCACTATATTCCCTCATGATGGGCATTTCCCCTATGATGATAACTTCCTTTGACTCAACCATTTGAGCAAGGTATAATTCTTCATAGGGAATCAACACCCACACCATTGAAGGATTTTAAAAAGGAGATTCATGATCTTCCTTGAATTTGTAGAGGATCGTGGTATGGTTTAGAATATAAAAAGATATTCTATTTTCTCAACAGTTGATATTTTCTCTATATAAAAAGAGACAATCCATACCCTATATAACATCGAATTAAACCAAGGGAAGTATTATGAGATTCATTGGAAGAACCTTACCACATACGCCAATAGGATAAGAGTCTAACACTTAGGTTGCAATGATTCAACCACTAGGTTTTTTATGAATATCTCTTATTCAAGGTTTTTAGGCTTCGATTCAATGGTTCTAGCAAATTTTAAAGATATAAAGGAATGTGTAGATCTAGAATCAAATAATACTTTTTCCATTATTGATTGAATAATAATTGTACCTTGTAAAAATTTGTTTTCTTTCTCCACTTTATAAGTTGGGATTCTATAATCCTTTTCTTGCTCCTTTGGATTTGGTGGCTGCTAATGCTGATTACCCTTAAGGACTTGAGGTTTAGTACACTAGCATTCATAGTTCCCTTTCTTCCTACAATTATAGAATTTGACCATGCGTGTTTCTCTCCTTTCCTCCACCACATTATCATGTTTCCTTATGTATTTTTGAAATTCATGATCTTGGTGGCCTTCTCTTCCACACTTGAAGAATTTCCTTGTCCCTTTGATGTATTTATCATGATTCTTATTACCACATTTTTGACATATGGGTGGTTGAGTTTTCTTTCCACCTTTCTCATTAGATCCTCTAGCTTGAAACTCTATCTTTTGTTTCTTATCACCATATCCATGGGACCATTCTACAAACTTTGTCTCCACTTTTGGATCATATCAAACAAATTCTTAGTAACTCCCAAAGTATCAAATTTAAAGATCCTTTTGAAGGTTTGGTTTTAAACCACTAAATAATCTATCAATTTTTCTATCATTGTTGATAAAAAAACCCAAATTATACCTTGAAATCCTTGTAAAATTTTCTTCATAGGCTGTGAAAAGTTTTCCTTCATTTTTCTTTATCTCTATGAATTCTCTCTCAATATTTTTATAAAGATTTCAAGGGAAATATTTGTTAAGAAACATTATCTTAAAGTCTTCCCAATCCATCTCTTAAATTTATTCCTTTGGCTCGATATTCTTAATCAAATCCCGTTATTTATCATCCTATCCATCTAGATAATAAATAGTGAGATTCACCTTCTCTATCTTACAATAGTGAAGAACAAAAAAGTTATTCTCTATTGAGTTGACCCACTATTCCATAACTAGTGGATCATAAGATCCACTAAATGTTGGTGGTTGTTTCCATATAAAATACTCGATAGCCAGGTACTCCCTCTTAGGTGAAGGATGAAGTTCCACATTATTTATATTATTGTTCATAACCTGATATAGTTGGGAAAGAAACTCCATGAAATTTTGAGCTCCACCTCCTAAATCATTGTTATTCCATTCATAAAATAAATTCATTATCCCTCGCACAGGTTGTTGGCCTAGTTTCTCCTAGTTCCCACCATTTTCTAAAATAGAAAAGGTTAGAATAAAACATAAGTCAAAAAGTCATGAATAATTTATACCTTGGTAAAATTAATACTAATAGAATATCTTATGGGATACCTATGTTTATAATTTTCAAAAAAACTTCTTGGGTGCTTAATTATACTTAATATCATACTATGGGTTTTCACCAAGGTTCTCTAATCCTAATTCCCAAATTAACTAAATCATTCTCTGATACCAACTATAGAGACACTTCTTTTCTTACATTATTTTTACATCATTTAAAAGATGAATAACATAAAAGAGTTACACAACCAAAATCTAAAGGTTTAGTGTCTTGGGAAAATTTGGACCATACACAACTTTTAAAAAATGAAACACAAACATTTATTTAAATCCTTCTTCTCTAGCTTCTTAGTGGTCTTCACATTCTCTTTAGCACAAGTAATCACCTGAGGATATACATCAAAAGGGGGTGAGATAAAATCCCAATAATAAGATAGATAAGAACATGAAACAATATAACATGGGGTGAGAATAATCATAAATTCATTTTCATAATCACAATAGAAAGCATTAGATAAAGGCATGGAATGTGAAAACATATAAAAATAAAACATCATGTCGTAGTGGTAAACTACCAAACATAGTTTTGAATAGAGATAGCATCATGTTCACACATATATTAATTTTTTCTCATGATAAACATCACATTATCCAATTAATTAGAGCACTATATAATTTTGGTTTCACCCATCACATCATAACATTTACATTTCACTATATAATTCTGGGAGCACATGTCATATAATAGTATTTATATTACTATGAATGACACATAAAACATAAAATAACCCATGGAAAAGAATGGGTTTAATTTAATAAATCATACATTCATAAAATGTGGGTTCCCAAATGAAATATATAATAACATACTTGATATAATAATCATCAACCTTGAGTGAAGAAGAAACAATCTTGATAAGTAAAATGTGTGTTTTTTTTTTGAAAGAAGAACTCTTTTCAAAAATATTGTGCCTATCATAAACTCAAGTAAAGAACATGTATATCCCATAAAATTTAATATAATTATGATGAAATTATTTGTATGATATGAGGATAAATCATTAGATAACAGGTAATGATGATCGTTTTAGGTTAATTTTGGAGGTTTTTCAATCACAACGAATTTGTATTGTTTTATCATTTAGTATTATGTATATATGTTAGTTATAGAAAATAAAAATGGTTGTGAAATAAATTTTCAAATATTTTTCAACCATTTTAATTATTTTATTAACATTATTGAATGCATTAAAGGAAAATGAAAGTAAATCACCCATGATGTCTGTAAATTGACACATCATGGGTGACAATTTTATTTTCTGTATAAAAGAGAGAGAGAAAGGAGTTTGATGATGGATATTCCATTAACATGATATAATTCCAGTATATCAAACATAATGGATTTATTATGCCTTTTGTATAAGATAATTTGATGATATGAGAAGAAAATAAAGGAACTTTAAAAGAAATTAAAATAAATAGGAAGAGGATTTTACCTCTTAAATCTCTCCTCATTGAGAACCTCCTTGGGAAAAGTCTTTGGTCTCTGGATGAGACTAAGATATCTTGGAAGTGGGAGATGGGTTTGGGGAGAGTTTTCTGTAGAATTTGGACAAGGATAAAATCTTGAAATGTGTGAGGAGAAGTGGGTGTGATGGTGGTATTTATTATGGAGGAGAGGGGTGTTTTCTCATTATTTAATTCATTAATTTATTAATTTTCTCAAGATAATAAATACTGTTGATTATTGAAACTAAATATAGTAATTAGATCATATGAGTTTGAACCAATGGTTCTTAAATCATATATGAATAAATTAATAGTGTATTTAACTTATAATGTATATATATCATATATTGTTGTACTTTAATATTCACCAAAAATTCAAGCATTTCAGAAAAATATCAAAAATTCACCCTAACAATTTTTTGATGTGTAGAATAAAAAAAATAACTCCATTTTATGAAAATAATTTTCTAAATATTAGTAATTTAATTTTTAATTAAAATAATATTTTAGCTGAAAAATATAGTTTTTAAAATTATAAATTATTTTATAACACTTTAAAAATTTACATATGGTCTCATAAAATTATTTTAAAATCATAAGACATCAAAATATTAATTTATGAATACATTTTATAAAAATAATTTTTCTTTCAAATTATTAAATTAACCATAAAATTGTAATTAAATATTTATGACTTACAAAAATGCCAACACTTAATAAACAATTGTTAAAAAAAATTTACTTAGACTATAATATAATTAAACGTTAATTTTATTTATAATATGCCTAAATTTTATTTATACTTTCATAGGTTATGTTTCTATTCATTTGGAAAATTTACTATCCATAAGGTTTTCATTACTATTCCTAAGGTCAAGTTACTATTTCATTAGTATTGGTTCCTTAACTTATAGAAATACTTTGTATTTCATTAATTATTCATTTTTAGAGATTTTATTATGGCCTCTAAGTAATTTTATGTGATTTATACTATTTGAAATTACTATAAAATGGAAAAATTCTATTAATAAAAGTATGGGTCATTACACTCTAAACCTTTACTTTAATACCACTCTATCATGACTCCCTCCCAATAAAGGTACCCTTCTTGGGATGGAAATGGAAGAATAGAGATAATGACCTTTGATTTTCACCTTTAGTAGGCCTCAGGTAGGAAAATAACACCAAGGGTATAAAAATATCGCATATTGAATTTATTACCCTCAATAGATAATGTAGGATCGTAAGATATCACATCATCTACCCAAGAGCTCCATGAAAAAAATGAAAATTTAAAACCAAAATCATCAAACAATGAATGTATAAATTAAAAAAAATACAATATTATAAAAATACATATCCAAAATAAAGTACTAATGTAGAGACTTAGTAAAAACTTCAGTGTCTAGGCTAGTAATGACTATCTCAATCCCCAAAGTCCTTCAAGAAACATAAAAAATATTTTTTATGAATGTGGGGTGAGAATAACATGTATAACCATTATGATCATACTTAAAGTATATCATGCACATGTGAAAATAGAATACTAATGTATCAATGGAAAATAAAAGAACCAACATGCAGATAAGCAGGTCAACTAACTAACCTCATCCTCACCATGGCACACTCACCAAATAATGCATCCAATTATGATAACAAAATATGAATCTTATTTATAAAAATTATCCTACACCACTTTCCCATAGATTTTCTACTCTCACACCCCAACTTAAAACATCTTATCTCCCATATACCTTCTTTGTAATCCTCCTTTAAGACACCTAGGAAAATTTAGCATACCAAGAACCCCACATGAAGCAAGGCATCGCAACTCACTTGAAGACACCTTGGAAACCACATCATACCAAGCATCCCACATGCATCTAGTCATATCATCCTCATCCTCTAATAACCAAATTTTTATATCCATGATAGCAAGTTATCATGAGTAGTAAGTTCATAAACCACATTCCCTCCTCATACCTTTCATAACCCCCACTATAAACCACCTCATAAATCTCATCAACCAAACTAGAAGTGAACTATATCCATAATCCATCACCGCTCATGTGTATTAACCTCTCACAGAAGAGAGTGGAGAAAAGGGGATAAAAAACCATCTATCCTCTCCATCATTGATGTTTGAAAAAACTCCTCCCAAAACATTTGGGTTCCAGTACATAGTGATCAATTTGGGCGGGTTGCGTATATAAATTATAATGAAAATGTAGTATAAAATATTCACACACACAAGTGGAGACTATGGATTTATAAAAAGAGCACCACTAAAACTCACAACATCACCACAAGGCCTCCAACCTACTTCACCTTTTATTCCACCTTTAAATGAATAATAAGACACAATCAAGTCCCAACCCAAAATTCACATTCCATATGTTCTATTCAAGTTAATACATTTCCATATTTTCAGTTACCATATGTATTCTTTTATCAAGCCCGTTCATTTTAATTTTAAAAAATTTAACCACTTTAACCACACTTCCTATTTCAATTCTAGAGTTCATTATATATCCCAACCCATGACTTTTCAATTTAATTAACAACATTTCATCCCATAACTACTAGGAAACTAGTAAGACACAACACAGCACAACCATTTCATCTTCCTCACATCAACAAGCCCCACATCTCAACTTACACATATCTCAACCACCTCACTCTATCACCACCACACATTACATTTTAAATATCATAATTAAGAATAATAAAGGGGATTTCATCATATTTAATTCAATATTCACAAGGTCATTCTCACACAAGGCAAGATTCCATATCCAACCTATTTGTTAGTCTGATGTACGTTATTATCTATTTTTATGTGTGGTGAGTTATAGAAATAATAACAATAATGTTTAAAAAATTTAAAAAATTTCAAAAAATAAAAAAACCTTAACATAAGCCAAAGTTGAGAAAATAATAACTATCAACCACAATCATATAGTCAAAAACACAAGAACATGTAAACCTCATGTGATTTATCCCCATCCCCTTAAATTTCAAATGAAGAAAATTAATTTATCTTCATTAATCTTGTTCATTCTATCTCTCCAAAGTAAAAAAAACATGATATCCTCATATACACAACTAAAGAAGAAAATATGAAGGATCTCCTATCATTATTGAAGCTTTAAGAGAAACCCACCAAACTAAGGATCAACCGCAACCAATTTCAAGGGAAACAACACCAAACTCATATGCATAGAAATTAACATCAAATGATACCCAAAATAGAGGATAAGCTTTACCATATAAAACTAATGGATAGAATCAAGTAGAGGAAGTAAGAAAGATGTAATATAAGAGAGGATATATCACATTTATTAACAATAATCACTTTAATTATCTAAGGGGTTATTCCTCACAAAAAGAAATACTGAAGAGGCTTGAGGGGGTCTAAAATTTTCTTGGATCTTGAAGGAAGAATAAAGGAATAAAATTTATATAGTTTGAGCCTCCAATTTATAATAAAATCAAAATGGATTCCACTATGTAATGGTGAATAAGCAAAACACCCATGGTGGGTCTAGTAAATTCATGATCAAAACCCTTCATGACAGATATACTTTTTCCATTTTAAAAATGAGATTTGAATACCAATATTGTGTTGGCCATGGTGTGGTCCAAACTATTGTGGTTATTTAAACGTATCCCAATTTTAGATAAGACACCTTTGTGCCCATTATATGGTTGTTTTACCCTCACCTCACCCAAGGCTACAACATGGAGAGATTCTTCTTCTCGTTTCATATAGGATTACTACTAAAGCGCCACACCCAATGTCACACCTTCCTTAGGAATTACTAAGCAGACCATAGTGCACAGGAAAGCTACCAGGACAACACATCCAACACCATTCCCTTTGTATGGTGTGGTCACATATCCTATTTCACATAGGAATACACCCAGGCCAAAATTCTCACCAAAATGGCTTTCCAATCCATTTTAAAAGATTTAGTATTCCCAAAAAGACCAAAACACGACCACTGACCTCTAGATCACCAAAAAACTCCCCCACAACACCTACAAGCCTTAGGAAAACAAATGGGAATTTCTAGTATGGTTCGAACCATTACATCCTTTCTTATTTTTGGCTACAATCAACCTCATGCAGCAATATCATTTTATCTCATATGTAATTTTATATTTATTATATCTAATATTTATTATTATTTTATATTATTACATAAATCATAATTTAAATATAAATTTTTTGGAGAATACTAATAGTTTTAACTCATTATTTAAAGAAGTTGTGTAACGCCTCATTTAAAGAGGGTATCTCTTAATTTAAAGAGATGATTTTCTTTATTTAAATATATGAGTAACCCTTCATTTGAAGAATTTTTTCTCTTCATTTATTAGTGAATTTTTGGATTCGATTAATATCTTTACAAATAATATTAAATAACCACTCTTTTAAAAAATTAATAATCTCTTTTTTCCCATCATAGTGAATAAACACCCTGACTTTATCAAGATTATATATTATATTATTTCATATAATATTCAAGGTAAGTATGGATTTTCCAAAAGAAAAATGGTTTGGGGAGGACTAAATCCATAAGGATAGTGCGATCACATTAATTAAAACACAACCATAATTTTTTGTCATTCTCAAAGATCTTAAGTATTTAGTTCCATGAAAATGGATCATAAGTACTTTAATGTCATGAATCAATACAATGTTAAGGTCATTTAGTTTGATGTAAATAAATTATCTCTATTGTAATAAAATATAATGTTATTTATTATGGTGTTAAATATTTTTTACATAATGGAACCAAATCTTGTCCATATCCTCAAACATAACAACTCTAAATCCAAATGGCACTCCCATTGATGTGACACAAGTTTAACACATTCATAAAATGATGAAAAAAGTTGAATACGAGAGTTTTGTGTCAATGAAATATTCTCAAAGAATGATAAAATCTAATTTAAGACTACATCAAGAAAATTAATTCTTATTTAGAGATTTATGGCACAATCAAATTCGATTACAAATATCATGAACAAGTTTGATAACAAGCTAGTGTTGGAAGAAGTTCATGAACTCCAAATCATCATATAAAAACTTCTTTAAATTAAAATTAATATACCACGAAACCTCTAATAAGGTAAAATAATTTCTAAATTTCTACTTATCTAGAGATCATTTGGTAAGTCACTCATTAAAAATAGTGAGGATAATTCCTTGGAAGAGTTGCAAAAATTTAATTTCATTAAAGAAGTATCCATCTTGAGAGACATGGGTATAGCTTCCCAATTTGAAGATAAGGTTAATATAATTGAGGGAAAGGCATTTAAAACTATTATATATATGATGAGAAGAAAATTAAACAATTAAAGAATAAAGGAAGCCATTATAAAAATAAAGGATAATGTTTTTTCTATGGAAAACTATGGTATTTTTAAAGGGAATTTCACTATCAAAATAAAATTAACAAACCCACTAAAAATATTTTAACTAAAGAAAATATAGTTTCAATAATACATGAAGTCAAAATAAATTCAATGAAGATGGTTTGGGGATTGATTCTAGTTCTATGGTTCATGTGTTCAACTATCATTCAATATTAAAAAAATTTAAAGAAAGTATTATAGAAAAGTAAGTACACCTTAGAAATAATTCATGCATAAATTCCCCCAGTCCAGGAAGAATGGAAATAGATTTTTTTTTTGGGAAAAAAATTACTCTTATAAATGTGTTTTATGTAAATGATATTCAAAAGAATCTATTCTATATGGATCTTATTTATAAGAACAGATATTGGGTTTCATTATAATCTGAAAAAGTTATCTTGTCGAAGGGAAGAATGTTTATGGGGAAGGGGTACTCAAGTAATGACATGTATCGACTAAATATTAATAATATTATCAAATATTATACTTATTTGATTTATTATTATGATTTATGGAATGATCCTTTGGAAAATATAGATTTTAATTCATTAAAATTAATGAATAAATTAAATTTAGTTAATTTTGGGGATGAATTTGACAAATTTTAAACACGTGTAGAATCTTAAATAGTTAAGAAACCATTTCAAATTGTGGAGATGAATTTTGATATATTATAATTAATACATTCCAATATATTTTAATTAAATGTTTTGTTAACTAGTGGATGGAAATTTTATTTTATTTATTTTATTTATGATGACATTAGATATTTATATATATATATATATCTTCTTGGAACAAAAAATTAAGCCTTTAATATGTTTATGAGATATAACTTTGATGTTAAAAGAAAACTAGATAAAAATATATTATTATTCTTATATAGAGGTATTCAATACTTTTTGAATGAATTTAATAAATTTTATGAATAAAATAGTGTAATTCATCAATGTACTACTCCTTGTACATCTCAGAAAAATGTATTAGCTTAAAGGAAAAAATAATAATTTAGTATAAATAGTAAAATTCATGATTAATAAGTCTAATTTACCATTAAATTTATGTGTTGAATATTTGTTACCACCAGGTCATATTCATAATATAATTTCATCTAAGAAGAATAAATTATCCCTTTATGAAATTTAGAAAGAAAGAAAACCTAATATTTTATACTTTAAAGTGTGGAGGTGTTTAGTTAATTATAGAGTTCCTAGCACTAAAAGAATTAAAATTGGTTCTATAAAAAAATAATGGTGTTTTTAAAGGATTTGTAGAAAATAATAAATCATATACAATTAAAGATTTGGAATCCAATGTCATCATTGAATCGGGAGGTGTGAAATTTTTTTGAAAATAAATTTTATAAAGATAAATTATAGGAGGTTATACCTCATACCTATATCTTTTGTACTCTATATAGTTCAAATAAAATAGTATAGAATAATTATGATTCTAGAGTTGAACCTAAATGGAGTACAACACCAAGGAAGGAAAAACATATACATCCAAATTTTATTTCCCGTAATTTCATAGTTTTTATTATTTGGGGATATCAAAATAATGATATTATAAACAAATATGCAATAATATTAACTATAGAGGATGGAATAATGAGTTTATTTGTGACTAAAAATAATACTCTCTATGTGAAAATTTTTTATCTAGAAATAAAGTTAATGATTTTTTAATCTTCTCAATCTTGAACTTTCCAAATAGTAGAGAAAATATATGCTAAAATGCAAACATAAAATATTCTAGCTTCAATAAAGACTCTAAATAGTGGGAAAAAGATATTTAGATCATCAGGATAAGCCTCTATCTTAGTCTCACTAAAAAAGTTTCAAATTTTTTAGATGAACATGAATACACTGATTCTATTTCCGTTAAAATTTAATGAAACAAATTAAAATATATACAAATATATAAGAGAAAAATTATTGGAAAATACTCCAATATTTTAAATAAATTGGTGAGTAAGTCCTAGAAAAGTTTCCATCTAAAATGAACACATAAAGTTGATATTCTTCCTCAAATACAACAATCCTGTGAGTCTAGACATATTGCATGAAGAAGAAAAGTAACATGATTCATTTGTTGGTATTGGTTCTACATGATATTTGGGGGAAAAGATATTTATTTCTAGAATAATATATCTGTATATGAAATTCATATAATCCCTAAATAAAGGGGAGAAAATATGAATCAATAATTAAACTTTTTGAAGTGAATTAGACCCTATAGATATTAATTAATTTTTCCATGGGGAACATTTTTTATATTTTAATAAATTTATATGAAATATGCAATATGGGTGGTCACCGGTATGATGAATGTTGTTACAACCCTATCAATAATTATTATTTTACTAAAGATAATAAAGTACCACTATAAATTGATAATAAGGTTTATTAAGAACTTTTATCTTCCTTGGGGAACAAACAAAATAAAGAGTTGATAAAATTTCACCTAAGAAGAAAGATAAGAACTATGTCACATCATATTACATAATTTTCTTTTATCTTGGTTGAAAATACTACATCATTAACTAGTGAAAAAGGGAAAATAATACTCATAAATATTAAGGGATCAATACTATACCAAAATGGAAATCAATCAAAGAGATGATAAAAAATATTTGTATGGTGGAAGATGACATTGATGAAGAGATAGAGAGGTTTCCCAATAAGGGAAACTAAGAGATAAAGTAGGGATGTGTGGAAGGTGAAATTTAGATTGAAACACTCCTAAAAAGTACATCAATTTCCTCCCCTATCAAAAGGATTTTTTAAGGGAAAAAGGTAAAGTATCAATTACTCACAATATAAAAAAGGTAGTTGATAAAAATAAACTAACATAGAAGGAGAAGACTAATCATGTTCATAATGGTATATTAATTTTTTATCTAGATCAGGTGGAATAATCTAGGATGTTGGAGAAAGAATCCAAGATTTGATGTGCCTTGGTGTCCCAAGAAAATAATGTTATTACATCTAAGAAAAAAAATTAAAATGAATAAAAATCCATATCACCCAAAGATGAACATATTTTTAAAATAAAGAAGGAATAAATTATTAAGAAGGTTAAAAAATTTAGATCATCAAGGAAAAATGAATATGGGTTGAGGAAGGTTTATTTTCCCAAGTTCTACAACTGAAGAGTATTAGAGGATCAATATTTTTTCCAAAATTTTATTTATGTTTATATTAACTAGGTAATTGGAAGAGTAATATGTGTAAAGAGTGTGTAATAATGAGGAACTATCAAAATAGGTAAATATTATATAGATTTAAAATTTTATAACTAATTAGGATATCCAAAAATCCCCATAAAACATTGTATGATGAGCTATTATTTTAACTTTCTTCACTTAAGTTTAGGTAAATATGGATATATTATCAAGGGGTTTTTATTATATAACTAAATGGGGAATATCATACCTTGAACTTGAAGTTTTTTTATATGTTTTTTCAAGTGAGTGAAATTTATATTGTTCTAAAAAATTTATCTGATTTGTCTATATAAATGGAAGTTCAAATGTGGAATCACATTATGAAAAAATATATACATAATTGTTTTCTAAATTGAAAACTCTTGTTTTCTATAAAGGGTTAACTCATGTAGACTTAGATTTGGTTGGATGATTGAAAATTTATATAAATAGTGTGGTCCCTTCCTTCTCTCATGGATAGAATTGAGCTCAATGAAAGTGAAAGAAAAAAAGGGAGATTAATTTTCATAAAATTATAAGAGTTTTTTTGATATGATAAAGCCTTAATTAAACCCATGTAATGATTAAGTGGGAGAGAAAGAAATACTCCTTTTTATTTATTTTCATTATTTGTGGTGGAGAAGTGAACTTCTTATTAAATATTGTCATTCATTTGTGTATCTACAAGATCAATGTATTGAGAAAAAATCTGAATGGGGGGATTGAAGTTCCCTTTAGTGTGTGTGGTTATATTTGTTATCAATGGTATTTTTTGTCAATGGAGAATTAAATTTCATGGGTGATGTATTAGATTATCCACCCAATACATGAATAATTTTTTTACAATGATTATTGGGTAATGTAATAGGTGTTTCTGCTAGAAAAATACATGGCTGGAAATATTTAAGTGGAAACCTATACATCATATTATTATTGCACTAATATTAATTTAGTTAAGAGACTTGTGCTATTTAAAATATAATCATAACCCATTAAATTTTACATGGATTGATCTTCTTCCATTGTAGAAAATCGAAAATGAAAAAATCAAATGATTATTTAAGCAGATTTGTTTGTCCTAGAAAGATGCTATGGTCAAGAGTATTATATACAAAAGATAATAAAAGTTAAGGAGTTAAAACTGAGTGATTTATACTGATTCTATTATTAATATATTCCATAATACATATTTAAAATCATTAAAATAGTATTAAATTTTTAGGATAACCTAGATTATGAGATAAAGAAACCATCCAAGGAGAAACAAGTATGATAGATATTGTATTTAGTATTTATGTATTCTAGGTTGAATCTTGTAGAGGTGTTATTTTTTTTAGATGGATCAAGATTGATTTGAATAAATTTTGAAATTGTTTTAATCATTCTAGAATTTTAGTAAATAAAATAGAAAATTGGATAAGACTGGAATATAGTATATCTTTGATCGGGCCACCGTATAGGTATCACCATAGTCTGTGTAGGTGTGTTTTCTAATATTCAATTGTGTGAAACCATACCTTCATATGTGTGATTATAAATAGATATTGAAATTTTGAAAATGCATTAGTTCATATGTGTATTTTCAGGATTAGTGTAAGTTTCTTCTCATTGAGCATATGTGTGAAGTTCATAACTCAAGTCTCATATACTTCCAATGTATGTGTTATGAAAAACTTATAAAAATTTTAGGATTGTTTTTTATGAAATATGTGAATTCCAAATATCATTATCTATAGATAAAAATAAATAAGGGTGATTCCTAAACTATTCTTTAAGGAATTTATCATCATAATTAAATCAATAAATATATGAGGATCTAATCCTCCTACATCGAAAGGGAAGATAAAAGTAAGATAGAAAAATGAGTTTTTATAATTCTTTAATTCTGATGAAAGTTTCAACTAAATATTCTTGAGAACTAATTCGAAATTATGATGATCATAATACTATCTATATCAATGATACATGCATGGTTTGATGAGATTCAGTGCTCTTGGCAAAGAAAATGGAATTTTTTAGGTTTTCCATAATAATGTAGAGAAAGTTACAATGAAGCTATAGTAATTCATCAAATAATATATTATTATGATCTAATCTGTTTGGGTGAGATATTGATATCAATTATTGATTAAAATGATATCAGAGTAATTGATTTGGAAGGATGGGAATTTACCCAAACCTAAAAATTAGAAATTAAATTTTTTTGGAGAAATATGAAAATTTTAGCTATGTTAATGATTCTACTATGATTTATAGGGACAAAACATCAAAACATGTTTTTGATTCAATCTTGAGGAATATAATAAGATAAATTTGAGTTTTTCGGTATATTGTGCCACAAGATACTACTTTATTATATAAGTTTAGTTTCACACCACAAGATATTGTGTTGTGTATTCTCATATAGCTAGGGAGATTAAAGTGCGAATTATAGTGGACAAATTTAAAGTTGAAGAAGAAGATGAATTCGTGCTTGCTGAAGAATAAAGGAAAAATATATTTTTTCATGTAAGTATAATTAAATGACCATATTTCTGGAATATCCCTTGAGTTGGAAAGGGTTTCAAGAAACATCATGGGAACCCTAAGTAGGTATTAAATAATAGAACCTTTTGTTCTAGTGGATTATTTTCCCTCTACATACTCCATTAATGGAAATTGAACATAAAATAACTCTACTAATATATTCTCTCACGCTCAAAATATATTAATAAGATCAATGAGGAAGAAATAGAAAACTTGTGTATGGGTTTCTAATATTATGTGGAGTTTGAATGAGAGAGATATGAGAGATTTTATTGAACTAGTAGAAAAAAACTTTTAAGGAATATGAACTGGGAGAAGCTAATGCGTGTTATATAAAAGAGAAATAGAGAATTCAAACTTGTGTTGAAGTTGTATATCAACTAGGTTTCGAAGAAATTGAAGAACATTTGAGTCCGCTGGCATGAATGGTTGTTCAGTGTCTCTTGAGGATGAAGGAAATGAATGTAGGAGAGACCGTCCTACTATAGATGTTATAATATTTGGTTTTGATCCTTTTTTTTCTTAAGAAGTGAGTGAGAAACCCAGGTCAATAGGTGTTAAATATCTTTAAAGTTAACATTCATTTGGATATCAAGTTGTAGGTTCTATTCATAACGAACCAATGGTAATTGAATACTTTAATGTTGATTGTAAGGGGACCTATCCTTGGATGTTGTGTTATCCCTATGATAATAGAGATTTACTTCAAGGAGGATATGGAAATACAAAACTTATATATACACTGTGGGAATCTATAGAACTTATTCCCCTCAAGTTATAAGAGGACAGTATGGTGTGAATTTGTAACTACATTGAGAAGTTGTTTAAGGAAGTCTAGTGAGAAGCAAGAAATTTTATACACTGTGAGACATAGTGTAGGTGTGGGAAGCACAAACTAGTATAGTCAATATTTGATTATAGTGTATAAACCATGATTATGGTGAATAACCAATTATGGAAAGGAGTAAGACTTCAAGTCAAACCTTGTAAATCGGTGTTCCCTTATTCCTTTCCATATTTAATTATTAGAGTGTGGCTATGATACACTAATAAGAGTTTATTCAGACAAGCAGTAGTCTAGGAGTGTTGAATTAAAAAAAAAGGGAAAATTCATAAATTTTTATGTGGCCGCCAATTCACTCCTCCCCTATCAGTAGCTCAATGAACTATATATAATTTCTATTGGTATCAAAGAGTGGTTACCTATGAAAATATCCTTAATAAAGATAATATTTGACAAGTTTAAATAAGAGTCTCAGATCAATAATTTTTATTTATTCCTTCTGAATCCAAAATGGATGTTTTTTGAAGAAATTGGAAAACATGAAAAATAAATAGGAAAGGAATAAAATAAAAGTTACAAGTAAGATATAGGAATTACTACTATCTTAGGTAGTTCAAAGTGGAAGTTTTCATACTAAATCACTAGATTATTATTTCTCTAGTGATTCAAGTACAATATGTGAATAATGTGAGGATTATTAAGATATAAAAATAGTTTAATACTTTTACTCACTTGCTAAAGATCATTTGAAGAACGTTACACTTAAAGTAAAAACTTAAATACTTGGTTATATAAATGAATTTTTTTGATAAATAATCATACATATAAGAATAATTTTATGTAATGGAAGATTCATTATCTAAGAAGGTTGGTATATATAATGCCCTTACAAATCTAGTGAGTGAAAAGGAAGAAATTTTTATACTTTTCAATAATATATATTTATAATTAGTTGAATACATGTAAATAATAGTTTGTTATAATTTTTTGTTTAAGTTTTTTTTCAGGTAATGTGTTCACAAAATGGAATGTTTTCAGAAATCCATAGTGAATTTCATGGATGCATAATAGGCTGTGAAAGTCAAAATGGTGAAAGATTATAAAAAATCACTTAAATAATTTATTAAATATGTGTTATGAGCATGTTTACAAGATGATAAAGGAATAGGTAGGGAGGATCTGTTTAGTTAAGGTTGAGAAGAAAACTCTCATAATGAAATTCCATGATCTGGAAATAAATTTTAATAATTTTGAATCTTCTTAATCTAAAACTTCCCAAAAAAAGATAAATATGTTCTACCACACAAACTTTATATGATATTGTTGCTTAAAAAAATAATTTAAAAGGTGGAAAATAGATCTTGATATCATTTGGATAATCCTTGACATTAGGATCATTAAAAAAGGTATCCAAATATTTAGATACACATGTCTGAACTGAATTTATTTTTGTGAAAAGTGTAGGAAAATGTTAAAATTTATACAAATATAGAAGAGAAAAAATTATGATACATCCAAAAATATATCAAGGAAAAATGTTATTATGTCCCAGAATTGTTTTCCTACAAAATAATCACATAAATTTAGGAATCCAATCCAAATATAGTAGTCATGTGAATTTAGACAGATTGCATACACAATTAAAAGAACATGATTCATTAGGTGGTGTTGGTGCAACTGGTGATTTTTTGAATGGGAATATTGATTTTTGTAATAATATGTTAGAATATATAAATTAGATAAACCCTTAATAAATGTGTGGAAAATTAATGAGGAAATAAACCTATTATATTGAAGAAGACCTTACAAAGAAGAAATAATCTACCCACTCAGAATAGAATTCATCTTTTTGAAAAAAAAATGTGAAATTTGAAACCTGAGTGGTCAATACAATAATTAATGTTGGTAAAAACAAATCAATTAATATTATTATAATCAATAAAATAAAGGACCACCAAAAACTCCAAAATTAGGTGAAGCAAGAAAGTGTGTCTACCTTAGGTAATAAACAAAGGAAGAGAGTTGAGAAAAGTTAAAGCAAGAGGGAATCTAAGAAAGATGTCACACCAAACGAAAGGATATGATTCTATTTTGATAGAAAAGGAAATATCATGGTATAGTGGAATATTTCCCTAAAGATATATAGAGTTTCATAAAAGTTTTTTAATGGTATAAGACATCACTGGTGATGATATTGAGAAGTTTCCCATAAAGGGGAACCTGAGAACTAAAGTTGAGATGTGAGGAAGATGAAAGTTAATTTTAAAAACTCCTAAAAAGCATATGACTCAGCTTCCCAGTCAAAATGATCTATCAAGAGACAAATTTATATCATGTTCATAATGTTATATTAAATTTTTGACTATATAAGCTGGAAGAAACATGGAAGCTTAATCGATCATCCAACATAGGAAGCACCTTCCTAGATAAATAAAATAAAGTTATTATAACTAATTGGTAATAAAAAAATGAAGATAGAAAATGTTTCTATAGGATAAAAAGTATTTATAAAATCAAGAAGAAAGAAATAATAAATAAGGTTATATATTTTAGAGCTTTAATGAAAAATAAAGCTGGGTTGAGGAAGGTGTCTCAGCCCTAATATTATAATTCAAGAGCAGTGAAGGACCCACCTTATTCCCAAAACCTTTTTTTATGTCCCTAAAATTAGAATTGATGTTTAAGATGTTTAGAGATTATCCCTTTAGGGGTAGCTATCAAAATAGGTTAATCTATCAAAGATTTATCACATTCAAATTAATCTCGATATCTAGATAACCCCTTTAAACATTGTAAGGTGAGGTGTGATTTTCACTATCTTCACATTTTTAGGTTAAGATGAATATATTATAAATGTAGAGTTATTATATAACTGAATGGGGAATATTTCACCTTAAAATTGAATGTTTTTTATGTGGGTGTTCAATTTAGCACAGGTTTATATTTAATAGAAAACATTGTTTGATTTTTCCATAAAAACGGAAGGATGGAAGTGGTATCACATTGTGAAAAATTATGGAAATGTTTGTTATCTTAATTAAACACCCTTGTTTTCTATAAAGGGTTATCCCACATAAACTAAGAGTTTCTTAGTAGATGTAACATTTCTAAGTTTAGTGTCACCCTTCTCCCATGGATAGAATTGAGTATAATGAAATTTAAAGAACAAAAGGTGAGAAGAAGTTCCTTAAAAACAAAATATTTTGTTAGAGATGATAAATCCTTCCCTAAACCCATGGTATGATAAAGGGGGAGAAAAAAATTCCTTATTTGTATTTATTATTATTTAGTGTGATAAGAAAATTGAATTTCTTGTTAAATATTAACATGTATTTGTGTATTTAGAAGTTCAATGTAAGGAAAACAAATACAATTATAAAGATTAAATTGATCTTTGGTTTGTGGGATTATATTTATTTTCAATGGTACTTTTTATCAATGAAGAATATTAATTTCATGGGTTATGGATGGGATTATCCACCCAATACATGAATAAAGTAATGTTTGTATGGTTTTGGAAATCTAATTAGAGTTTCTTAAACTTAAATAACCAGTTAGAGAGATTTAAGTAGTATCCTATACATCATATGATTGTTTCACTGATCTTAAAGTACTTAATAGACTTATGTTATTGATGATGTAAGAAAAATCCATTACATGTTATAAGGAGTTATCGTCTACCATGGTGGAAAATGGAAATGGAAAAAATAGATTACTGTTTGAGATGGTTTGAATTTCCATAAAAAATGTTGAGGTACAGAGTATTATCTACAATAGCTACTAGAAGCGAAGGAGTTGGAAGTGAGTGCTGGATTCTAAATATATTTTAGATATATTATATAATCTCTATCTAAAAGGTTAAAAATAATTTCAAAGAATAATGAGAATCTGGAATAGGAGATGAAGAAACCATCCAAAGAGTACCAAATATGATGGATTCTATATTTAGTATTTATACAGTCTTAGATAAATGTTATAGATGGTTTGATTTGTTCTGAAATGGTTCTTGATTGATTTTAAATAATTATAAAATTGTTTAAATAATTCTGGGATTTTAGTTTGAAAATTAAAAAATTAAGAATCTAGTGTATATGTCATCAAGACTCAACATAGGTATAACCCTAGTATTCATAGGTCTGTTTTCTAATTTGTGTATTTTTGAAACTAGATCTATATATGTGTGATACTTGGGTGAGATTGAAAATTGGAATTTGAATTTGTTTATATGTGTGTTTTTATGCTCAGTATAGGTGTCATCTCACTATGAATATATGTGGTTTGATTAGAATAAGTGTCATATACTTCTAGTGTTTGTGACATGATAGTCTTAGAAAAAAAAAGAATCTACTAGATGAAATATGTGAATTCTAGATATCATTATCTTAAGATTAAAATCAATTGGGATGATGCATGAAATATTTTTCAAGGATCTTAACATCCTAAACACATAAATGGGTTTGTGATTCAAGAAAGAAATATCTAAGGAGATAATCATCATCCATGTAAAGGTAAGACTAAATCATGATATAAAAATGAATTTATAGAATTATATAATTTTAAGGAAGGTTTTATCTGAAGATTCTTGAGATGTTATTTGAAGTTATAAAATTCATGATTCTTATTATAGCCATAATATAAGAATGGTTTTATGAGAAGTATTACTACGAATAATTAAAAAAGGAATTTGATAGGTTTTCGAGAATAATACATAGGAGTTTAATCGAATATCAATTTGTTATTAACATCCTTGGTCATTATGATCTGAGTTATTTCAGTGAGTTTTTCATCTCAATGGATGATTTTAGGGAGATCGAAGTAACTTATATGGGAGGATAATAATTTTCCTAATCCTAAAAAGAAGAACTTCCATATTTATGAAAAATCCAAAAATTCAAAATATTTTGATGCATGTGTTGTTATTTCAGTGGATTAAATCTAAAAATATATTTTAGATACAATATAAAGGAATTGAAGAAACATAAGTTAAGTTCTATGGTATGATTCACCACAATCTAATTCTTCATACCACAAGCTGAGTTTCTTACTACAATATAATGTGTTGTGTATTCTCATATAGGTGGGAAGATTGAAGTATGACTTACATTGAATATATATTGAGTTGAAGAAGAATATGAATTGGTGACTATTAAATAATAAAGGAAAAATATACTCAACCATGTTAGGAGTATTAAATGAGGGTAGTTATGGAATATCCCTTTAGTTGAAAAAAGTTTCATGAAACATCATGGGAACACAAAATTGATATTCAATAATAGTTCCTTTTAGGATGGAATCTATTTTCCCATTAGTACTCCATTAATGTAAATTTAATGTAAAATAACTCATTTACTATAGATTTTCATGCACATGAGATATTGATAAGATCAAGGATAAATAAATGGAAAAGAAAGTAAGATCCAGTTCTTCTATGTGTGGTTCAAATGAGAGAGAGCTAAGAGATTATGTTAAAAAATAGAACCAAGAGACTCTCATGAAAGAAGAACTAGGAAAATCCATTGTATGATGTGATTTAAAGAAATATAGAAATCAAACCTTTGCTAAATTTTTACATAATCTCGATTTTAAAGAAAGTGAAAAAGAGGATATGAGTGATATAACATGAACTATTGATCAGTTTCAATAGAGGAAGAATAATAAAAGTAATTGAGGGGAGACCTAACTATTTTTCATGTTCTATTATTTAGTTTATAAACTTTTAGTGATTGATAACTAAGTTATAAAGGTAGTTGAATAGGTTATAATGATTTATAGTGCAGAGATATAAGTGGGGATCTAGTTAAAGGTGCTCTTCCTAAAGAACTTGTGGAATTAAAATACTCTAAAGTTTAGTTAAAATAGATTTATTATTTTATTTTGTGATATCCCTATACTAATAATGATTCAATTCAATAAGGATATGGAATGAAAAAAACTTGAATATACAGAGTGGGACTCTGTGGAACATGTGTAACTCATGGTATACAAGGACAACACTGTATGAATCTATGAATATAGTGAGAATTTATTGAAAGAAATCATATGATAAGTAGACAAGTTTATATTGTGTGAGACTCACTATGGGTGTGGGAAGAATTGACCAAATATTGTAGTCAAAATTTTATTATAGTATAGAAACCTCAATTGTGATGAATAACCAATCATGGAAAGGAGTAGGATTTTGAGTCAAACCTTGTAAATACTACTCTTGTAATGACTTTACTTATTTCATTATCTAATTGAGTTTGTGTAATGATAAAAAGATAGGATCAAAACTGTGACTATTTTAGGAGGCTAAATTATTAATAGAATGATTATTAAAACTTTTAAGTGGAAATTGATTTACCCCTCCCCTCTTATTGGCCCAACGACCCTTTGGGAATGTCACTTTCACCATATGGGAACTTTTATAAGTGAACTCTCTATCATATTAGCCTAATTATCTATTAATATTTCCCCAACATGGGTTTTAATTCTAGTGTATTCCCATCACATTCATTCAGTATTCTACAGTCAATGATTAATTAGATTTCTCCCTTCATCTAACTCCAAATATTGTTGGCCTCAATCATTTATATACTTTTATCAGCCTCTAAATTCTACATGGAATAAACCTTAATCCTTCAAGTAACCCATCTAAAAATGTAACACACCAAGGATTATTATACATAATTCAATATCTTATAATATCCCTAAGAACCTTTCAATTATTGGTCCTAGTCATATGGCCATAAACTATAAGACAAAATGGTCTTAGTTACAAGAACTTAAAAGAAACAAAATTTCACATTATCATATGATCTTAAAATGTGTAATATATTCCTTACTCATACAACATCAAACAAGTTGGTATGAATTGTTTTTAGGCCATTATTTGCAATACCTGTTCACATGGGTGTTATATATTTTCATATGACTTCAAATTATGAACTCGAGCCACATGGGTTTTGATTCCTCCATTGAGGACATATGGGAATCCCTCTAGGAGTCCAATATAATCACTATATAATCCTATATCTATTCATAAACCTAAATATTTATTGGGTATCATTAAATTCTAGAGTACCATTATTTATAGATTTAAAATGTATCTTAATTAATGATTACAAAAAAATTATGTATTAAATACTAGATATTAAAACTTGGTAATGTATTCCTTAAAATGCATCAGTGTCAATCAATTTATTTCATAGGGTTACTTTTATTATTATTGGGAATGATTTCAAAAATATGATTAAATATATAAAAGAGTCCTAGACAAGACAATAAGATCCCTTGGGAGATAATTTAATATCTCATCCTCTCAATTTTTCCGCACACACATAGAAAAACCAAAACCAAAATGGGTATATAGTAAAAAATATTGGAAATAGACATGTTATATTTTTTCTAAATTATTTAATCACATCTCATAAATCACCAAAATACCATATAGGTTGCATTGGATTAATTTATTTAAATACCTATCTTAAGTTGATAAAAAATCACTAAAATTTTTAGTCAAGGTTCTCAAATTTTAATATACAAAAATAACATCATATATGTATTTTATAAGTCCATTAGTCAATTAAATAAATTTTATAATTTTATCAAATAAAACATCAATAATTTCTTTAGGAAAAATTTTAATATACTAAAATACACCTTTAAAAAATTTAATTTTCCCTCTTTAGCTTTGAATCATCTTCATATGCATTTTATAAATTATCCCACATTTATTACTCTATTTTTTTCTCATCACAGTTTCATATTATTTATTTGATAAATTTGTACTAAATAAATTTTTTCATTTGAATAAGATTATAAATACTCTCTATATCTGTAATTATAAGTTTTTATATGACATAACTTAAAATAAATTCATGGGTAATAATAGTAAATACATCAATTACTAAGTATATAAAGTGTGAATACATTCATATTTTCTATAATTGATAAAAAAACTCCATCAAACAAATGTATACCTTTTTTATTTATATAATTATCCAAATTAAAGTGTATAAATTAGTGATAAATTAATTAATTGATATCATTTAATAATTTCAACAAAATATGTATAAACCTATAAGTTGATATGTGTGAATAAAAAGGTCCGTTAAAAAAATTAGACTTAAAACCCATTTTCAACTATCAAATTTCACACTCAACCATGTTAGTGGATTAATAAAAATCAATCATGTATATAAATGTAAACAAACCATAATAACATGTGGTGTACATTTTTAAAATAAACATGAATTATAAATGGTTCACCCATACTTGACCATGCTATATCCCCTCTCTGGTGGTCATTTACTCCAATAGTTCTTATCCAAGCCTACCCCTAATGGGTGAGGGGTTAATGATTTGCATCGATGGTATAATGTTTCTAAAATGGTTGATTTTTCTCTTTAAAAGTACTCAATAACTTATCAAAAACTAATATGACAACTTAAATAGATAGATGTGAACAGAATAATATTTTACTAATAATGTATCATAATAAATGTTTTTTAATTTTGGGAATCAAAACATATTAAATGGTGGAAAAAATCACCAAATTCCTCAATATAAACCTTTAAATTAAAATATATATAACATCTAAAAACTCATAAAACCTATAATAGAAAACCTTTTCTCTATAGAAATTATTGTGGAAAATAGAAACACATTAGTGTACAACTAAAGTATAGTTCATTATATATGGAGCTACCAATATCCAAAAATAAGAAAACTCTCTCCAAAAAACAAACCCCATAAAAAATACACACAAATAACAAACTATACCACTACCCAACCAACAAAAAACATGAATACTAAATAGGAAATATGCATGGAATATAAGGGAATCCCTAAACAATATTCATAAAAAAACATCAAGTAAATCCATTATATCCCCACATAACATCTCCAAATATAAAACATTAACAATACAATCCCAGAATTATTTATAATATTCCACTACCATAACACCAAAACCTCACTATAGATATATCAAGAAAGTTTCTAAGAACTATTAAGTCCATAGAGTATCTTGGAATACCATTTAAAACATCGCATTATTATCCAATCAACCCATACCATCAAAAACAACATCAAATCCATGATCCATGAATCTATGAACAAAGCATTAATCATAAACCATATAGAAATAAATATGGTTTCTATATTTCTAACCATGTATTTATACCACAGATCTAAAGATAAAATGTTGAATTTTTGTATTGAATTATTTTGAGAGCTTTCCCTAAATTACGTGGTCATTTATCATAAATAAAATCATTATAGAAGATAAAGGAGGAGAAATGATAATTACACAAACATCCTATATCATTTAAAACCTTCACTAATAGTCAAGTAAAATCTATATAATGTCCCCAATAGTTGTGTGATCATTATTACCTGCCCAACCTTACTACGTTACCTGAAAATTCACTTGGTATTGTATAATAATTTTATAAATCTATGAAATCAAAAGTTATTACAACACTATATGATTATTAAAGTTATGTATTTATTGTATGATTTATGAAATCTCTCACATAAATTATAAATTCATGTGATACTAAACAATTTTTTTATTCATGTAACCCAAAAAAAAATTAGGGTTTCCCTTTGATGAAATTACATAATGATTTTATGAAAAATATGGCCTGAAATTTCTTACTAAAATGAAATACCCTAAATATGAAGAGAACAACATGACTTATGATCCATTGTTATAAGTTGTGATCCTCCATGTGAATACTAATAAACACCATTAACAATAACATACTCTTCATGGAGTTAAATATGAAAACTTTATTTCACTCCTAACATATTATTGAACTAACCTAAAACTCTTTTTTAACACAACACACAAAATTTTCATCAAAATTGTGGTATAAAAGAGAGAATAATTATGACATGAAAATATTCAAAACCCAATTATGGGTTCATTTTGGTTATCAAAATATTTTAGTATTTTATGATATGAACCATAATCATTCTAATTCATTTTTAAGACATTTTTAATCATGGGGTTATTATATGTGGATTTAAACAAAAATCACAAAAAAAATATTTTCAAAATTTTGAAACCATAATTTCCTTAAAATATCTAATAAATTATCAAGTAAATATGCCACAAACCATGATTGAACACCTTTTATTAATCCTTTAAGGCAATAATTATATCAAGTAATATTAATTATTAATTCATCCTCTTCAGAGATTTCTCACCTGATCACTGAGCTCGAGGTTAATATAGGGATACTCATTGTGATTAGATATTCTAACATTTTTTAGGGAGTTTAAGTGCATTTATATAGTAAAAACATGAGATTTTATAAGGTTTTAGGCAGATACATTTAAATTAGTATAAAATTTATCTAACATACATTGAATTGAATTTCATATCAAAATAGAGACTTATCTTCCAATTATTAATAAAATGATCAAAAATTATTTAAGATATATAACTAGGTAAAAGTTATGATTTTATCGTCATGGTATGAAATGATTATTTTACCCTTACCATTTTCCAAATTCCTGGTCAGAAAAAAAATTAGCTTCTACATGTGGTGTTTATAAAAAGTCTAATATCACTTACCCATAATTAATGAAATTAAATATAGATAATATTTTAGTTCACTATTGATAACCTTTTTCAAAAGTCAACATATAAAAAAAATATAAAACAATGAAGAAAATGTTAGTGATTTTTCACTAAAACCTGATTTGAAGCTCCGTCACAATAGAGAGAAATAGACTTCATACCAAAATATATTATTCAACAAAAATATATATTATAAATATATTCTTATTTGATTTTAAATTCATGGGAAGAGGATATTAAACCTCTCTAGTAATTATGAACATCCTCAGCCTCAATTAAATTTAGTTAAGGAAGAATATACAATAACCCTCAAATAATTATTTATCCTCAAGTTTTTTCATATGTTGAATGAGATTGGGGTTTCTTTATAACCAAGAATACCTGATTTCTTTCACCAATTTTATATGATAGAATTTTTTTGGGTTCCATGATTTTCTATGAACCATAATGATCTTAATTTTCAATATTAATATCAATTATCGAGTGTCAGGTCTAATAATTTATTTGAATGTCAACTAACCATTATCTAACTAAAGTCTAAATTAAAAAAATATATATTAATAGTAGATCATGATTTATCACTTCCAACTAAAATATTAATAGGTAAATGTTATAATACTTATTATTGATAGCTTCATGGTTCTCTAAATGGATAATCATTTGGATTAATGATTATTAACTTAAACCATTTAGACTGCTGACTAAATTTCATATATATCGATCAGAATTTCCCAATTCTAACCAAGAATTTAATTATTGAAAAGATTAATTACTAAAATCCTTAAGTTTTTTTTAAAAAATTTGAAAATTTATGACAGGAATCTTTTAATGTTAACTAAAAGTTTCAACTATCAACAAGTTTAACTGAATATTAGATAGAATGACTTTAATGAATATTATATTCTCTAACTAATGGTTAAGAACTCTTCCATTGACAACCAAATGTATTCTCAAAAATTAGTTAGATTTCAATGGAATGTAAAACTAAATTATTGATAATAAAATACAATTTTTGAATGAAGAAACACTTAATAAAAATTGAAACTCTTCGATATTAACAACAATACACCATTTCATGTTAAATTCATTAATATGAGTAACCCGTATATTTTATTATTGATTGAAACATGTAATTTCCATCATGTTAATAGAGTTTTTTATTTTTATTCTCAAAAAATAAATCCATAAATACTATAAATTCAAAAACAATGGTTAACTCTATTATTGATGTTTCAATTGGTGGTACTCTTTTTCTTGAAGGATGGAGCCTTCGATCAGGTGGAAAAAATTCATGATTAAGAGAGTCATCAATGGAATCCAGAATCATACATGTGACCAGGTCACCATTAACTTGTCTCTACATGCACACCCATGTCATTACACAAATATATATAAGATAGTTCCTAGTATTACCATATAAACTAGTCTCTAAATACACACTCATACCACTTGAATGAGATGTTTATGAACTCCTATTTTGCACGTTCAAGCCAGGTCATACAAATCGTTCTCTTAAACCAACATGAATAAAGTGGTTACACACCTAGAAACGTGACCTAGTCTCCCTCTATCTATAAATATACCCTCATGAAACCATTTTGAAAACAAATCTTAAGTGTAAACCCCACACAATCTTTGTTCACCTAGGTATCCTAACTTGAGGCATTCGGGTCTTATAGATCCCTTTTGGTGAATAATTAAGTAAAACCCTAAGGGAATTAATGGGAATTTGGGGTAATTAAATATTATAAAGATTTTAATACATAAATCTTCATGAAATCACACTTACCATATATTACTTAATTATTAAGGAAAATAACCCCCATCATGAACAAGTTTCATTAGGGATCCACCTTCTCAACTCACCATGAGAGTGCAGAACTGGGGAGTTATGTGTCCAATTCACCCTAGGAGCTCAAAATATGATGAGAATTAATATTATAAATCCAATTAGGGTGAAACTTTATCCTACCCTACAACTAGGGTGAAAATCCTCCCTATCCTCTAACTAGGTAGACACTTCACCCTAAACTTCATCCAGGATGCTACTTCGTCATGCCCTTTAATTTGGGTGACACTTCACCCAACCCACTAACTAGGGAGAAACTTCAACATACCCCTATCGTCAAGGTTATATATTAAACTAATACCATATTGGGGGGGTATATTTTCCCAACCCCATACTTGGGCAGTACTTCACCCTACCCCACACTGGGGAGACACTTTATCGAGACCCATACTTGGGTTAGCCTTTGCACAGGCCCCCAACTTGGTTGACCATTCTCCCTAATCACCCAAAAAGGTTCAAATTCACCCTAGTCCCTATACTAGGGTATAAATATCCTCCTAAAAACATGAATGATATTTCCTTCACTTATGTCTCCTTGGGAACCACTCTTGACTAAGTCCCCTGCATGGGTGCCCACTTACCTAAACACCCTGCACAACTTCCTGAGATGAATTATCAGGATGTGTACAATAAACTTCACCCCATATATCATTTATTCCTTGGATTAAATTCCTCCCCCATGAAATTATCCATAACTGATATGACCCTTATAGTAGTCATGATCATGTACTCTCTGGATAATTAGGGTTTACACTATGATGATGATAGTGAAACCACTTATAGCTCATGGTGCTCATATGGATTTACCATGTGTCAAATTGGACACCCTAGTATACTCAATAAGACATGAATGGTTCTCCTAATTAGTTTTAAACCTTTATCATGCCATTATCAGTGATCCATAGATATCATACATTGGTATCCTTCTTAGATGTAATCCCAAAAAATCCCTCATTAATGACCTCATTTATATATTCCATTAGTTAGACATAACCACATATATAGAAATCCCATGTGCAATCCCCAAATTGTATTCATGGTGAAATATCCCTTGTAAACCTTTCCTCAAAGGTCCATATTCCTTGTAAGTCATTATATCCCCAAAAGTTTATACTTCTTGTGAGTCTAACCATACCCTCTCATATTTAGTTTCCAACAAACAGGATGATTCGAAATGTATTTCTCATGTGTATGTCCCACACCAACCATCACTAGGAAAATTTTTACTAATAATTCTAGTTCTATGACTTTAAAATTCATAATTAATAACCTTTACATATGATATTAGACTTCAGGGATTGGTCCAATCAAATGACCTTAAATTGTGAAAACTAGAACTATGTGGGCTTTGATTCTTATTAACCAGGATATGTAGGATACCACCATGAGGTTTAAACCCAATACATTATAGATCTTGGAAACACCACCATAAAAGGTACTTCACATGGTCACGGTTGTATGACCTTAAAATACACCACATTAGTCCCTGTCTCAAGACCTTAAATGATATGAATTGTCCCATTAAGAAGAACTAAACTATATGGGTTTTTATTTCTTTCATAGGGATATATAGGAAATGCCTTTCTCAAGCATCATCCTAAAATCATAACACCTAACACCTCCCTAAATGGTGAAATTTTTTTGAGTTCCCAGTTATATAGTCGTAAACCATATTGTAATCACCTAATAGAAGATAATATGAATAACCTATTATATATATAGTTGTTTACATCAATTCATGGTTTCAATCAATCATGAGAATAGTAGTAACCAATAATAATACTACTACTGGGAAGGATTCAATAACATATCTTAAATCATTAATGGTTTCTAGAAGTAGGCTATAATTTCCATCATAAAGGTGATAAGAGACCAACCGCCCATCCTCTTGAATAATGCACAACTTGAAGCATAACTGGTAAATTTCATTTAATTTTATACCTTTAGAAAGAAAGTATGCATTGAATCAAATGATCACAAGAATTATGGAATGTGAAAAATAGAATAGTGAACCTGACATGAATTCTTTACCCATGTATGTGATTGATCAAAGATGCTCTTCCTCGATATGTTTCATTGAAAAGTTTCTTATTTTTGGTTATTGGTCCCTTTAGGACTCTTAGAACCCACTTAAAGATCACTTTTACCTAAATGGAACCATCATTGTGTGTACTAGCCAAGGTTTAATGCCCTAGATAGACATACACCTTGTTCAGGATGAAGATTGTGTCTTTAGAACCTGAGAGGGAACTATCTCCAACTCAGTGCCTCTAACATCATGTGGTAGATGCCTTGGTATGGGAATATCATCTCAATAGATCAGTTCTCACCTTAGAGGTTTCCTAGGAGAGAATATAGGTGATTAATCCCCATAGACTATATTTTCGATGGATTTCAATGGTTCCCATCACCACATCAAACCATTTCGAAATCATGTCCCTAAAAAATGATAATATATACCTCCCTTACCTTAGGGAGATGGAGGATTACATCCACTACATCCCAAAAACTATCTAGAAACCTCCTAAGATGGATCATACCAACTACTAATGTCACCAACATTATGTAGCTCTGACTCCTCTAGAATACACTAAGGATTTCTCCCTATAGATCTCTTCCTCGATCATCCAGACTAAGGATCCTAGGAGAGGTCTCGCTAAGAGTGGAAGACCACTGAAGTCAGAGAATATACTCATATTTATGTTCCCACTCATAAATTATATTATTATATCCTAATGGTGACTGAACATCGGGATCATATACCTACTTACACCTTCTAGTCCTAACAACATATCCTACTGGTGATAGGAGATTCCCATCACCATATTTTAGTGTTTTTTTGTTCATTCCCATATTCTTATTCCCACTAACAACATGGGAGATCATTGATATTTTATAGTAGGTACATGTGAGTGGATATAAATTCTCACCCTCATTTAGGAGGATACACTACACATAATAATAAAATATAAATACTAGGGGATGGATTATTTCTATGTTCTTACAATAGTTTACCAGTATATTCTAGAATCCACTCTGGGAAAGGATCATATTTCTTCCCCCACCACCAAAGTTTAATGATATATTTTGGAAACTAGTAAAGGAAAATATCAAATTCTTTCCCACACTAATTTAGTTCTTATATATATCCTAATATTCACTCAATTATAAGATCATATCCCAACCCCAACCATCAAATTTCTCAAGTATAGTCGAGAAATAACTCAAGGAAAGGTTTGTATCCCTATGCCTACCAAATAAAATCAATATTATTTACTAAAAATAACCTAGGGTCAAGATTATATCATTTCACATGCATATTAACCCATCATCATATCCTAGTTTAACCCATGGAGGCGAAAACCCATATTTCTATCTTCACCCTATAAGCCAATCGGCATATTCGGAAAGTGATCTATGGACAGAATTGAGCTCATATCCTTGTTTATGATAACACTTGTGAAATTTGTTATCATATTCTAGAATCCATCCAAGGGAGTCATTGGAATATTTTGATGACAGGTTATGGGTCACCTAGGATGGTTTCTACACATGAAAGTTGTTTCCTACATAGTGAAAATCCAATCATGATTGAATTTCCAAAAATAGTATCTCATTCATGAAAATCTGGAAGGTCTCACTAGGGGAATTGTATAACATAGGATTAGGTTCATATTATTACCCTAATAAATTCAAATATTATTGAGTCCCTTTTGCAAATTTAATAGTTTCTATGGAATCGGTTTATTCCCCATCAATAAGAGAAAGTAATTATGGACATGGAGGTTATCCCTATGATTCCATGATTAGTTTCTCTAGATTTCCTCCCTATATCACCCACAATAAAGGCCCTTCCTATAGTGATATCAATCATGAAGTTCCTCCCTATGATATTAGTTATTGGGGCCCTCCCAATTATATAAATATATACTAATAAGGATGTCCTCCCCCATTCATCCCATCAACATTTAGTAACCCTAAAGGACCTTCCCATATAGGCTGAGCTAGAATCCATTGAGTTCCACCCCATATTTCTCTTTGTAAAGGTACAACCCAAAATGAAATTTAATCTTGGAATGTTGTCCCTCCATATGTCGAAACCATTCTAAGGTTTCCCAAATATCTAGAGGCACTGAACGTTTCAAGAAAAGATACACTAAGAACCTCATTACTGACTGGTGAAATCTCATCCAAATTAAAGGATTCACTAGGGTGGTAGTGATCATTTTATCCTCCCTCATATGTATTTACCTCTGATATAATAGAGGATTTTCTAAATGATCTTAATCCATTTGAAAAAATTAGTGGGGAAATTACCTCTATGTTCAAATCAGGTGGAGTAATCCATCTTTAAAGATTAATAAAATTTTAGGTCATTTGGAAGGAAATGGTCAAGGGTAATATACCAATCATGTTCTGGACATGGCCATCCTTAGGTATGAAATTCCATAATCATTAAAATAGGATTGCATAACATATTTTTGTAAGAACATGTGGGATACTCTCTATCATCTCAAGAGAAATTTTATATATTATTTGGGAGTACATCAACTATATCAAGGTGTTTTGTGGGCTCTAACATCAAGTAAACTTTACTGCCTTATCATTTTCTTAGAAACATGAGTAAGGGGGGAAGTATGATTATCTTTAACATTCTTACCTTGATAGAATGAAGTCAATCTATCAAATAATCATTCATTACCTACCTGAAATGTTTATTATATGGTTTGGGTATATGGTTCTCTACACTTCACCCCACTCATCACCTAATAAGTCTTTTCCTAGGAAGAATCAGGTAATGTCATTACTTTAGGATAGGTTTTGGGATTATGTTCCTTAAATTCCAATTGGTTTTTTAAGAAAATACTTATAGTTCCTAAATCCAAGAAGTGGCATACTTAGTGAGAGTGATCTGTTGGTAGACTTCTTCATCAAGAGGCTAAGACAGTCAAGAAGGCATCCCATTTTAGAAAAACAAATTCCAAAACCATAAAATAACCCTCAATATAAAGTATATTTCAACCAAAAATAATATTTCATCCAACTTTTTTACAAATAGAGCCCTAAAAATCCAAAAATTTCATGATAGAAACTATCTCAGTGGTACTATAGAAGAAACTCCATCATGTAAGGCTAGGTTTATTTTTACCATTATAGTCACCTATATCAATAAATTTATAGCCACTATAGATCATGATGGGTTCAAAACCATGTCAACCCACTCTCAGAGGAATAGGGTAATTATTAACCTCTCCTCCTCTAAGGAATTATGTGTTCTCCAAATTGAGATCAAATTCAAAATAACATTCCTCATAGTTTCTCATGCTCTCTATCTCCCTCATTATAATTACACTCGATGAAAGTCACCAAAGACTCTATCAAGGTCACCATCCATTTAGAAGATATTATCAAGACTTGTTGGAGTTTTAAACCAAAAAATTATACTAAGAAGGTAAATATTAAGGTGGATTATTATTTTTCCCTTGAAGGATATTCAAGATGTAATAAATCCCCTTACTAATCTAAGGTGAATGAGAAATTGATTCTTGTTTCTCACTTCCCATTAGTAAATTTCATTAGAATCAGAATCATGTATAACCCATAGCATGACCCCGGTATGGAAGGACGTGATTAAGAAACATCCACTAAAAACATGTTTTTCACTGAAGTCTATGAAGAAGGTGTACATACTTGAAATCAAAGGCATACTTGAGTTCTAGTGGTTCTTTGAAATATTTATCTACCTATTAATCTAAGATATTTGGACAAGTATAAAGGAAAATTCATGGATATAAAGAACCCACAACTTGAAGACACCAAACCTATCTCTATTGAAGATAAGATTTATCAATATGAAGTTTCTTTGGATGCATTAAGGTGGTTCAATTCCAAATTAATCATAGAAAATATTCCTACAAATTATAATTCCTATACAGATTACAATATGTCTCCTCTAGAGAATACCTTATAACTGGAAAGAGTTTATCAACCTATAATAGTATAATCTATCCATCCAACTAGAATCAAGTCTATACAACTAGTTTATTTATGCTCAGTGCCCAAAGAGTATTAGGAATTTAATTTATTGAGGAATAAACAACTACCATGTCAGGAAAGCTACCCTAGGAAAGAACAAATTAGATATCTAAAGTTATCATTGTCAATATGAGCATATCACACTTTTTCCACTACTTCTAATTGGGTAACATCCCAGAAAACATTTTCATCAAAAATCCTTGACTCAATAAAATCACTCTTCCCTCAAATGGAAGCTATATAGGGATGACATGCACCAGTAAAACCAGAGAGAAAACCGTATCATGATTGGGTGGATACTAATCCTCTTCCTCCCAACTTTTTATAATCCCACTTTTCGATTCTTTAACTATATTGGGGACCTGGAGAAACATCTCTCACGCTTATTGTCTCATTGTGGCCTCATGATGGGAATGTTAGAATAGTAAGAAGTAATAAAACTCACGTTTTGTATCTAGATCCTAGAAGGACCATCATTTTTCTGGTATAGTAATTTTCTAGTAGAGTCTATTACTGATATTTAAGGTCTTTAAATTTAGTTCCTATATCAATTCATCTCAACACAGAAGAAGAAACCCATCCCTGACATATCAAACTGAAAACTATGTGAAAACAAGAGGGTCACGGACTTCATCGCTAAGTGAAAGGAACTGACTTGTTCCATGAACATGTAGCTTCCTCAATAGATATAATTCAATATCAATATAGAAAATATATGCAATGATATATAGACATTTATGATTCCTTTAAAGTTCCTTGATAGTTTTTGAGATTTTTTAATAGTTTCACAGTGGTTTTAGGATGTCTTTTGGTGTTCAAAATCCAAATCATAATTGATATTGGAATCTAAAAGGAAAAAAATTGGTAAATCAAAGACCAAAATAATCATTTTTAATCCAAAAAAACACTAGATAAATCTAAAATTCATGATAATATAACATCTTATCTTCTTCTAAATGAAAATAGCAAAAACATTTCCTTCATCGGGACAGAAGGAAGGATAAGAATCAATTGAAGCACAAATATTAGGAGTGTAAATCCAATTACTTTTTAAGAGAGAAGGTTTTGAGGTATTTCATCACTTCCATGGAGAATAACCTTAAAAAACTAATAAATATTGGAAACCCAATGAATTATATATAAATTACCTCAAAATTACTACCCCTTACATCAAATGCTGGGACACAATATCCAAGAATGATTCATCTTTAAGGATATACTCTATAATATGGTTTCATCTAGAAAAGTAGATATGGGTAGATTACTAGATCATGTGACTCATATTTCTATAATTCTATTATAAGAATAAATTGAATGGATGGGAATCCAAAATAGAGTCATGTATAACTTCAATGATTGGGTGACCATGAAACCAGTCATTCAGGTGAATTTCATACTCAAGGATCAAATGAATCAACCCATTGTGACCCATATCCCCATGAAAATTCAAATATGATATCATTTAAATCATTTAAATCTTATAATATTCTTTATAATAATAGATGGAGAAACAATGAACATGAAGAAGATCCCTTGATGGTACCTAAGCTGGTCTAGACCCTTTCAAACTTTATACCACCATTACTTAGAAGATGGGAACCATCCCACCAAACAAGACAATAGTGACCACCTGAAAAAATGGGATCCTTATTAAATGAAGAATTTTAATATGGATCTACCAATTTTATCCATATAAAATTCCCCTTCACTAATAAAGAAGAGGAATTTTTCAAAACTAAACTTCCCATCTATTGTATAGGATGCGATAACAGAGTCTGAGGAGGTAGGGGAACACGAAGTTTAAATAGAACCTAGTGTTTAGGAACTATTTATACTGAGTCCATATATGTCATAGAAACCCAAAGGCAGGAAATCCAACAATCTAAACATGATCATAGATTTGATCATGAGTTTTCTGGGAGTATTTGGAACTAATCATACTGGAAGATCAACTAGAATACATGCAGTTGTCCTATCAACATAAAAATAAAGGAAAGTCATTTTATCCCAATCTATAAACCACAAATATCCTCCCCCTCAGTTTTAGTTAATGAAAGGAGTCACTAGAACAGTCATCATTGGCATCCAAGCCCCAATATAGGGAACAACCTCAATATATTAAGTAAAACCCATTTATTAAGAAATATGAAATCTTGAAGTAACTAATTATCATTAAATCCAAGATTTAAATATTAGATTCACTTTACCTCTCAAAATTATTCAAATAATCCCTCATTGAGACTATCTTAATTCCTAAAGAGTTTGAGTCTGAATTCACCATATCTAAGGAATATTTCATGGAGACTTGTTCCACTAAGTCTCACACCATTATTTCCTTCACAAACCAGGACTGGGAATATGTAATACATGGGAATGTTGGATCCTTTTATGTATCTATAAATTTGGATGATATTATCATCCATCATGTTTTAATTGATCATGGTTCCCAAATCAATCTCATACTAGTATAGACCCTTTGACACCTGGGTTGTAATGAAGGTGTCTGGAATCTATCTAACTTGACCATCTAAGGGTATAATAAGACTGAGCAAACATGGGAATTTTGGATCCTTTTATGTATCTATAAATTTGGATGATATTATCATCCATCATTCTTTAATTGATCATGGTTCCCAAATCAACCTCATATTAGTATAGACACTTTGACACCTGGGTCAAAATGAAGGTGTCGGAACTCTATCTAACTTGACTATCTAAGGGTATAATAAGACTGAGCAAAAACCATTTAGGAGAATAAAACTCAATTACTAGTTTAATTATCTTATATCTAACTCTAAATTCATGGTTGTTTATCAAGTAATGACATTTATTATCTTTATATAAAAAATTTGGATCCATAGGATTGTGTAATTTCCCACATCATACCATCAGGGCCTGAAATACTCAGTAAATGGGATTTTTTGGGTATTTTATAGTGATAATTCCCCCTTTAAGTGCAATAAATATCAATATATATATATAGTAATCTATAAAAGTGATATAAATCATCAGATGGTAGATAACATATTTAGGTTTCTTCTCCCAATGGACTGGAAATATTTATATCAATCTGTGGATAAAACTTGACAAATACTATGTGTTTCCCATCAACTGAATTGAGGTAGAAACTCCCAACCTAGGAATTCATAGGTCATGAGGGTTCCATTTAATAATAATCCAAACAATCTAATCACTTTAATTTCATATATTGGTCAGGTGTTCATCCCCATAGAGTGACCAATTCTAATGAAGGGAAGGGTTTTGTTTGGTCCATGTGTATTAAGCTTTCTCCTAAAAATATTTATTATTGAGTAAGTTTGACTTCAATTTATCCAAAACAGTTGATGATCTTTGAATAAATAAATATTATTTTTAGGAGGAGAAGAAACACATGGGGTTTAGGTAACTTCCATCTTATTTTCATGGTATCAATTTCATCGAATGAGCTCAGTTATTATAAGGAAGGATTTCATTCAAATGGAAATAATTATAGCCTAACATAATATAATGTATATTAGGATATTTTCCCATCATTTACTTCTAAAAATATAGAATAATTAGAAATATAATAGGAAGAAAATATTATGGATTCCCCTATATCATTTGAGAAATATGTTTCCAACATTATTGATGAGCTTGAAAAATTGAATCTGGGTCAGAAAGAATATATATAGCCTAAATTTATTAGTGTCTCCATGGACCTTGACGATGAATAAAAATATATCTCCTTCCTCAAACATCATTGAGATGTATTTCCATGTAACTATACCAAAAAATCTTGGTTGGATCCCAATATTTCTACCCATCACTTAGGTTTGTCCTATTAACACCATGGCTATAAGTAGATACCCATAAGAATACATCCAACCCATAATACCAAGTTAGAATTCAAATTTAACAAAATATTATAAGACAAATTTATTTGGGAAGTTCAATACCTAAAATGGATTTCTAATATTATCCCCTTAAAGGAAAAAAAACAAGCATATATAGGTTTGTATTGATTTTAGGGATCTCAACCGGTACTGCCCCAAGGATGATTTCCTAACCCTAGTCATGGTGATAATTATTGATGCGATATTGAGCTTCCAAACCCTATGCTTTATGAATGGATATTTAGGCTATAATTATATTTTCGTGGAACCTAACAACAATAATGTTATTACATTAATGGAACCCTGATGGGTATATTTCTATCAAGTAATACCTTTAGTATTGAAGAATATTTGTGATACATATCAATATTCAATGCATTGTATCTTTAAGCCTCTTATGGGGAAGAGGAATTTTCTGTAAATTACATGGTGTTTATGTCTTAATAATGTTGTGATTATATTGCTTATATTGAGAGGGTTTTTAACAAATTAAAGAATAGTAAATCAAAGATGAACCCCATTAAATGTACTTTCTGGGTAACATCATGGAAATTCCTCAATTATTTAGTATGTTGTTATAGAATCAAAGTTAACCCTGAAAAGTGAAAGGTGATACTCTATATGCCACCTTATTTGAACCTAAAATAATTAAGAGGAATCTAGGGATGTCTCTCTTACATCAAACGCATCATTACCAACCACATCACAAAATTATTTCTCTTAAAAAATTAATGAAAAATGGAGTCACCTATCAATAGGATGAATATTTTTAGAGATATTTCAATGATATAAAGAAATATATATGGGACCCACTAGTATTAATGCTTCCCATAAGAGGAAATAATATAATCCTATATATTAAAACCCTATATTGATCTCTCAATGAACTCCTTTCTCAAAATAATGACATGGGCATGGAAAAAAACCTCTATTATCACAGTAGGATAATGTTTAAAGTTGAGAATGAATATTTAGACATCAAAAATAACTCCTTGGAGTTGATCTTTATAGTGTAAAATATGAGATATTATCTACAACATCATGCAGTTAATATATTTTCTTATTTTAATCCAATAAATTAAATCCATAATAGACCAATGTTAACTAGTCATATATTCAATGGGTGGTCATTCTATAGTAGTTTGAAATTTGAATCCTACCCCATAAGGAAATCAAAGGGAAAGAATTAGTTGATTTCATCATAGTAGACCCTATCCCAGGGAAATCACTTTTGAACACATAATTCACTAGTGAAGAGTTCTTTTACATATATAAAACTCTCAATCATGGAATATATACTTTGATGGTGATTCTAGGATCCCAATAGAAATAAATAAGGGAAACTTGAAGAATAATCATGTTAGATTAGGGATTTTTCTAATCTCTCTTGGAAAATAAGTTCTTTAATACTCCTTTATACTATTAAAAGGTTGTTCCAACAATAAGGTAGAATACCACACCCTCATTATTGTCTTAGTGATTTCCCTACTGATACTAGTAGCCATATTAAATATTAATGGTGATTCTGAGTTAGTATTTAATAAAATCATTGGAGACAATTCCATTAAGAATAAATATATAATTCCATTTATTGGTTATGTATGAGGGTTTTTGGATAAATTCCCCTCATAACCAACACTGTCTCACATTCCACATTCATAGAATACCTAAGTAGTTGAATTTTATAATATAGATATTACCCAGTATGATACAGACCATGATGAGATGGTCATTCACATCACACATTATCTGGTGGTTTATCTATTCATCAATAATGATATGGTAGTAATCAATTAAATCAAAACTAACCATGACCAATAAAATCTCATATCCTTCCAATTGATACTATAATTAGACGGATATCACCCATATAAAACTAGCTCAATAGTGGAATTCTTCTTCTAGATCAAGCTAAAAAGGAACAAAACCGGTGGTAGGCCACAAATTTCATCCTCTATGATGGACTAAATTCCCAAATATTTCTATATAAGATTAGTATTTTATGGAGTCCTCATCAAGTGCATTTAAAGAGAAGATGACATTAATTTTATTAGGAATTCAATGTTGGTACCTACAATTCTTTCCAGTTATAAGCTAAGATTTTCCATAAAATTGAAATAATTGGAAACTTTTGGCCATCAATTATATAAGAATATATGAAATTCAAAAATAAGTTTCACTCTTTTCAAATTCATTCCAACATCATCTATCAACCCCCATAACTGTTTTACACTGCCAAATAATCTTGATTATTTTTCATGTGAGGAAAATATATCATAGGGTCATATCCCCCATACATAGACAAGAAATTCAAGTACGTCCTTACTACCACCTAATTTTTTCCCAAGTGGTTCAAGGGTATATCCCTCAAATAATTCAAAATAAATTACATTATAAAATTCATGAAGACCAATATATTCACTATATTTGGTGTCCCTTACACAATACTAATGGATAATGGCACTAATATATACTCTATTGGGTTGAAAATATTTTATCAATAATTCAATATCATGTTCAACCATGCATCCTTCTACTAGAAAGCAACAAAAAGATGGATCTAGTAATTTAAAAAAAACTTTATCTAATATCCTTTAGAATATTATAGGTAAAGACAATAAGTCTTGGCCTGACAAGATCTTATACACTTTGTGGGATTATTGGACCACAACCTGTATGGCCACACAAGTGACCCCACATTCACTTGTATATAGGATAGAGGTGGTCATCTCCAACGATTTCCAACTGCCCTCACTTCATGTTTCTATATAAAATCAGTTGTTCAAAGATGAATAGTCTCAAATACGACAAGATGAGTTAGAGAGACTTGATGATAAAAGGGTTTGAATGGTAAAAAACATTAAGTACAACATAAGTGAGTCACATAAGTGTTTAATAAGAAGTTTTTCCACAACTCATTCCTATAATGATAATTGGTCTTTTCTCTAAGAACTCCCATAATACCTAGGATTAAATTTCCAAAATTGGAGCTAAAATATGAATGGCCTTATTCCATACATAATGTTTATTCTTATGGATCCTACTCTATTATTACAATGTATGGAGAGTAAATAATTCCCACCACTAATTCAAGGATTCTTAGGAATTAATTTCTGTAATTTCAACTTGGGTTTAAAAAATTACACTCCACATAACTTTAAACTACTTGGAAAATTTATTATTCATATAACCCTAAACTATATGAAACTTGAATCCTTATTATGTGACATTAAACTATATGTCCTATGGTTTATCCTGCAGTCCACTAAAGTACTTATAGCAGTCCATTTAGTGGAACCAAATTTCCTTACATAAGAGACAGATCTATGTAAGAACCCTCAATATATGGTTATTTATCCACAAAACTATGCTAAGAAAAAATTTCCCCCATTTAATAATTATTGAACAAATTTAAACTACACAACATATAGTTTATCCCATATTAATTTAAACTGTTTAGAGTGGTCTGTATCAGGTGACCATAAACTTATAATAAGGGTCTATTTTATGTGACCATAATTGAATGTCCCCCCACGGTATATGGGACAATTTTTTTCATCTTGGGTTCAATTGTTATAATTATACAATCTAACCATAATGTCATGATTCAACTAACGAGTGAAAAATATAACCCCATCATAAGAACTACATGTGGCTTGATTATTAATAACTTAGGATACATAGTGATTCTTGGCTCACTTATCCTAGGACCATCTATATATTTCATTTCCATACCTATTTATACTCTAATGATAATATTTTGACTAATTCACATCATGCTTCCTCCCTTCCAATTCCAGGATGGTCATTCGCCTCATTATTATATCCCTTGGAACATTAGTCAGATCTATGAAGAGATCATATAATAAATATGTTTGGTTTTATTTCTACTACCTCAATATACCTATTAATATCAAGACCTCTTATTCAATCCCTAGTCACAAATTCCACAAATATCCAACTACCACTCAGTGTATGGTCTCCTTATTCATGTGGGGTCTTTCCATGGTATACTCTATAGAGGGATAACATACCTCTATTGAAATTATATATGTCTTGATTCCTATTATTTCCAGATATGTAGTGATGTCCAGATCTCTCATCCTAGGACCAGCCACATATTATATAACACCCCATGATTTTTAAAAAATAAAACTTTGTTTGATAGCATAAATGACATGCAACATTGAGCCTAAATGAACTATAATTATTTAAATATAATTGTTATAATCTACCTATTAAATTGGTGGTTATGAATAGTATTAAATTATTTATGAAATATATATAAATTTCCTACTCAATATAAATTTATTAATAGATTCTTAGTAAATAAGCACTCAATTTTTAATAAAGAAATTTTATTCTTCAAAAAACATTTTCTTTAAAAATGATTTTTTGAGAAAATATTATAATTAATTTTTTTTTTAAATGAAAATATATATTTTAAAATAAAATTTACTTTTTAAATCATCAAATAAAAATAATATTAGGATTAAATTTTAGTATTTTTATAAAATGGTTGATTTTTTAGTGAATAATGAAAATTACCGATTTTTCAAATAATATCTCTTCTTTTCATTAAACCAAGTAATTTAAAAATTACATTATATTTTGTATTTGGTATTAAATTTTAATATGAACCATTTTATTTATAATAATATAATTTATTTATTTTTAATCATTAATTTTCATGATTTTGGTATAATTTTGTTTTCATGCTTAAAATACTGTTTTCTAGAAATTATTTTTAAGTGCATAAAGTTATCAATTTTAATTAATTAAAATAACCCATAGTAAGGAATGATTTAAATGAAATTAATATATCATACATATATTTATATTAATTTAAATTCATATAATTATTATTTATATTCATATATTAAATACAATATCATCTATTGCTTGAAAGAATAATTTCTTGAAAAACTATTTTTTAACATGTTTTTCAGGTTTAATTTTAAATTTAACTATTCCACTTATATTATTTGAATTTGGTAAAATGGATTCCATATTTTTATTCATAATAATTTATATTAATCAATAAATTTGATTTATTTTTTATCATAATGAATAGTAAAAATAGTAAAACAAAACTATTAACCGTGGTGAAAAACTAAAATGAAAAAAGTGAGTAACCTTAGAGATAAACAGAATTACATGATTAAAAAATATTTTAGTTTTAAAAGTGGAGGTATATATCTCCCATATAAACCTTCCAACCCATAATTTACTAATTTTTTAGGCACTTGTCTTAAGAATTTCTTCCCATTATTGAATAGTTTTGGGTATTTACAAAAATGGAACTCACTCTCACTTATAAAAGGGAACCTCCTATCCTATCCTTTCCACACTTAAAAATATTTTTGGTTTATCCAATACCTATAAATATCCCTTCATTTATTCCCTCCCCATGTCTTATAGTCCTTGGGTTGGTAATAAATCCAATCTATGAAGGCTTTAGGTATTATCCTGAAGAGGTTGTCTAAGGAAGAGGTATTGTTCCAGACAATTGTTTTTGTTTTTGTTTCTTCTTCCACCTCCTTAAAATATTATTGAACCATGATGATATCAAAAAATAATTATCACCCATATATATAGATTTTATTATTTTAATTTAATAACCTACGTCCATTTCCTCTTCCATCAAATGGGAAACAAAACCATCATTCATGTGTATGACGGACTATTGGCTTGTGAACTGATGTAATTTGTTTTCTATCATCACCTCTCACAAAAGTTTATTGTGATGGATTTAATATATAGATATTATATTAAGGAAATATTTATAATTCTGGAAAATTAATATATCATATACTTTCTTACCTTTCCTTTCATTGAAAAATGATAATGTCATTCATGTGTATGGAGGACTGCCGCCTCGTGAAGCGGTGTGATTCGTTTTTTATCACCGAATAACCTAGATAGTATATATAAATATATTTAAAGTAATAGTATTTTATTTATGATATATTTATCATAGTTTTAATATAAAATAAAATTTACCTTCTTTTCATCGTGATCTTCAAAAAAAGGAAACGTTACTCATACGTACGTACAGCCTACCGTCTCTATGATTGTAACATAGTTCATTTTTCATAACCATATTTATTGATTAGATTTAAAATTATAATTGATATATAAAAATGGAAATTATTTTATGATTATAATTTTATATATGATGGTATAATGACCCCCTTGACCATGTTCAACACACCGATGTCATTTTGAAATTGTGAACTGAGCATCCTCAAAATACCCGACATGGGAAAAAATAATTAATTATATATGAAATTAAAATAAATGAATAAAATAATTTAAGTATAATAAATTAAATATGAAAAAAAAAATTCATATAAGTTTATCATACATGATATTAAGGGAAAACATGACAAGTCTGGACTCGAGGTAAGGGTTTTAATCCCAAAACTTCCTTCTTTGAGACACATGTTTTTTATGCATATAATTTAATTTAAAATGTATATATAATAAAAATTGAATATATAACATAATTTATTAATGTTATTAATGTTATTTTAACTTTAAATTCAGTCTATCACTCTTTCAAATGGTTTTTATAAATAGGTTTCTTAAATTGTAAGGGTTTTCGTCTCAATTTCCTTTCATTGAGAAATATTTTAATATTATGCACCAATTTCTTTTATATGGTGTATATAATTCCCCTTTTATAAGTAATATCATGAATCCTTAATACTTCATGGTATTTAAAGTTTTACTTATAATTATTTCACCAATTGGATTTTACTTGAAATTTACCAATTTTTAAGGAATTTTATAACTTAATTTGTTTTGGGTTATATTACTTCTTCATTGTATTTAATATTATAAGATTATTTATTTAATGCATTTAGATTATTTTATTATTTATTTATAATTTTTTATATGGATTTACATTTATGAAACATAATCAATTCATTGATTAATCCCCACTTCAATGGTATGATGTTTGTAAGAGATTTCGTCTCAATTTCCACTCCATTGAGACATATTTGGTATTATGTACCTATTTATTTTTATGAGATGTATCTAATTACCCTTTTATATGTTATATAATGAATATATTTTTATTAATTTTATTTAATGATTCAATTTAAGTTATTTATTTCATGGGGGTTATGATTCAAAATTTACCAAAGTAATGAGGGTTTATGCTTCAATCACATATTAATCAGGATTGTTTATGTTTGAATTTCTATTAAAGGAAATTATTTTATCATTGTATAAAAACATAACTTTAGTTTCATTATCCAATGATAATTCATTAAATTTTAAGTAATAGTACAATTTTATTCTCTTTGGTTCTTAAAATAATTCATAAAATATTTTTAAAAAAATCCAACTTTTTTTATTTTCAGTTAAAAAAGATTTTTCTTCTATAACCATTTTTAATTAAAATGTTTTAAAGAATTTTTTTTAATATTATCTAATTATTTATTAAATAAATTTTTAACCATGTTTTAATTTTTAAAAAATGTTTTAAAATTAATCTTTCTATCATTTTTAAAATAATTTACTTTTGATTTTTATAAAAGTGTGAAAGGAATATTTTATTTTAACTTATACAGCATGAATGGAATTTCCCATAATCATGACTAATCAATTATTTGAATACTCCATTAATATTTTCCATTTTTATTTTCAAAGAAATTTTTTCGATAAAATTTTATAAATTTTTATATTTTAAAGATGAGATTTTGAAGTGAAAATGGTGTTTTCCTCAAGAAATATTCCATGTGATCTTTTAAAGACATTTTCATCAACATCTCAACATTTGATGTTATGGATTTCTTATAAATTGTAAATATATATATATATATTACATATATACCTATCTCATTCTCCTTTCCTTTGATGGGGTAACACATGCCTTAGTTTAATTTATGAAATTATTTATTTAGGATATCTCTTTTGATTGTGATGTGAGACAAGATTATACAGCTCATTTTCTTTCCATGGGTAATTATTATGTTTATGACTTATGATTTATTTCCATTTTTTGGAACACATAATAATTAACATGTTATGATGGATTCTAACATATAGTACTCTAATTTATTGGGTAAATATTTAGTCTCATGAGGCTTCATGTATAGATGATGGAGTAAACCAAATATGCTATAGGACTATGTTCACCCTTTGATGTTGTCTTGGCAGCTATCCTTAACTTATGCTTATGAATTTTTTTTTCTAATTTCCACAATTAATATATTTCCATGATATTATTATACCATGTTCTCTATGTTATTCTACCATGTGATTAATCATGTGATTTATCTTTCATTATGTCATTTATTACCTTTTACTCATACATTATGTTTCCTTATCATGTTTATTCCCTTACTAGGTTTTTTAGCTCACCCCTTTCTTTTTTATATTCCCCATGTTATCCTATGAGATTTTAGGAGACCAAAAGGATTTAGGAGCTCATTATGGAAAATAAAATAATTATTTAATGTTTTAGTTTCCTTTTATGTATTATGAACTTATTCTTCCAAAGTCACTAGGCCTCGCAATCTATGGGTTGTACTTGTTGGATATTTTTAATTAAAAATCATGTAATAATCTGTGTAAAAGGATTGATTCTCTATAGTTTGTATCATATAAAGTTCTTGTTATTTTTGGGTATAAATATTATAATAATTTAGTGAGAACCCTAGAGATAAGTCTAAAGATAATAATAAGTATAGAATAAAATATCCTGGAATTTTGGTGAAGTATAGAGCGAGTAGGTTCTAAAAAATTACATCTTTGTCTAGATACTACAAGTGAATGTATCTCTAGAAAATTTGTACCTAGGGGTAAAAACCTGAAAATGGTTCATTGGGATTGACTCAATCATCCCATGGTGAATGAAAATAAGCCTTTCTATACACCTAGTATGACACTCCTGAGGTATATGTATTGGAAATTCACACACTTTATGAACCATTATAAAGGACATGAAAAAATTGTTATGTTAAAAAATAAAAAAGGAGACATTACAATGGATAAACTATATTAAAACCTAGAGACTCATAATTCAGGACATACTTATAATTTATAAGTTATTCCTTCTAGGTTTATAAGTTTCCATTCTATATGTTAATTCACAATCTGTCATGACCCGACTCGACGAGGCTTAAGCCTCAAATCTCCAAGCCATCTACTATATGCCATGGGCTAACATCCCACACCGAGAAGAATATCACACACATGTGAGGCCTTAGACTAAGGTACCTATACATAAAACCCACAAACACCTCTATGAAAAAGTGAAGATATATATATAAAATGAAAATAAAATCATGCATACATCTATCCCAAACAAAATTACAACAAAAGTACAAAAAGGGAAGAATACATGCCCACCAAAATAAACTGTAAAAGCATCCAACCTTCTTGGAAGGAGGGGATCGTTGTCAAATGAACCAGATAGAAAAATCCTCATCCGACCTCTGGTAAACACCCCAGTCAGTATAGATTAATAAGTTACCCCTACTCTAGGTCCTCCTAAGACTCCATCTAAAGGCATGTGGTCTAAATAAGACACAACACATTCAGGAAAATCTTGTGCAGTGGTGAGTATAACATATTTTTTCTTTTATAATTTTTAGTTAATAGTGTAAAATATCAGAAAACATACCAAGAACCAATGTGGTGGGAAATGAAATTATTTCCCTAAAAACATTCCTAACCTAATAGGAATGTAAGTTATATATCTTTTGATCATGAAAAATGAGCTATCTCAAATTATGATTAACAACTAGAATATATTTTATTTATAATCACATTAAATAATAGAAAGATTTAATCTCATATAATTTCAAGTGTTAAAGATGATAATGAAAATAAGATTCAACTTCATAAATTTCAAAAATGTGGGAAGAGGCACCATGGAAAATGATTTAAAGGAACCAAAAGATGATTTATGTGTGGAAACGGCTGGCACAAAGTAGCTAATTTCCAAAGAAAAATGAATGGTCCAGTTAATAAGAATTGGGGAAATAAAGTTCAACTTAATTCACCACTAATAGTTTAATGTCATGGATATGTGGAACTTGGCCATTATTCGAATCAATTCCCTAATCCAAGGATTAATTCCAAAGATCTTATGTTATGAAGATCATTTAAGTGTGATTATTTAAGTATTTATGTTTTGGAACTCAATAATCATGTTTTTGAGGTATTTTTATAAATGGTATTCTGGTTATAGGAATCATGAAACTTATAAATATTTTTTAGTTGTAGTTTTTTTAAGTATTTGAAATAATATTTTGAATGGTAATAATGACCTAGAAAAGGTATTTAATGGTAAAGTGGTTTGTTATGGGAAAAACAATATTGAGTAATGGATAATAATTAATATTTTCTTATTGTTGAGGTAATTACAGTCAATTAATTGTTTTTTATTTTGTAGAAAATGATGAGTTAGATAGAAAACCTTAAAGGCTAAAAAGGGTTTATTTTATTACTAATGTTATTTTTGAATATGTTCATAATATTCTTGAGAAAATTATACTATCAAGGTAAATTATAAATATGATTATAATATTTTTTCCATAGTTTTAGAAAAATGACATCCCACAATTCGGGAGACAACTCGGCACATTAGGAAAGGCCATGGGAATTGAACCTAAAACCAAAGGGTGATAAGGTTGAAATGCCTACCAATGGCCTACATGATGTATTAGTTAGTATGAAAATCATTATAATTAAATGATTTGATGGATAAATGTTAATTTTATTTTGGGAAATATATTTTAGGATCAAATATTTTTTAATTTTTAGGATTTTTAGTTGATTGATGATATTTTTGAAATGTTTCATTGGGGTGAGTTATATGTTACCCTTAAGTCTAACATACGATTTAACATGAAAGATTAATTGGGAATAATGCAATTAAATTTTTGAATGTTGAGGTTATTTAGAATATAGGTTTATTTATTTATATAATGATTTAAGTTGAAATTTAGCATTGGAGATTAATATGAAGGTTTTATATGTTATCATACCTTCTGGTAACCATTTCAATTTTAGTTAATATTTAAATATAGGATTAATTTATTTTTATCCTTTTATGGATTATGCAATCTATTAGAAGTTTATTTTAGTGCTTCGGGTGTGAAAATTTCATCTTGAATACTCATAATTTGGAGTAATAAATGATATTATGGTTAAAAATGGTTAAATTATGAAATTATACATTTCAAGTAAGTATATTCCCCTATATTATTTGTTTATATTGTCAACATATCAATCAACTTTAGGAAAAGGATCTCAAAATAAAAAAATTTATTCATTTTTTATGATTCACTGATCACTTCTCTCTTAAAAAAATATAAAGTTAACTCCTAAATGTATCTTATTTCTAAAACCATGATTTCAATTCCCTCCAATGTTTTCATTATTTGTAAACCAAGTTTTCTTTAATTTTGTATTACCTTCATACTTCTCTTTCCCTCTTTTTTAGAGGAAGTTTTATTAACCTTTTTTACGATGTGGGATTTCAACAAAAGTTTTTATTAAATGGAAGGCCCTTAATTATAGTGAACAAGTTAAAATTGAAACTATTGAATTTATTTAAGTAATTAATAATGTAAAATTCCAAGATTTTAAAAAAAACTATGTCTGATAGCAAATACGGCACACAACACCGAGCCTAAACGAACCATGATTATTTAAATACAAGTGTTATAAACTAGCTATTAAATTGGAAGTTATGAATACTATTAACTTCTTTATGAAATATATATATAAATTTCATACTCAATATAAATTTATTAATAAATTATTAGTAAATAAGTACTCAATTTTTAATAAAGACATTTTATTCTTCAAAAAAATATGTTTTCTTCAAAAATTATTTTTGTGAAAAAAAATATATAATTAATTTTTAAAACTTTTATAAAATTTATTTGAGAAAATAAACTTAATTTTTGAAATAATAATTTAAAAATTATCATAGGGTGAAATTTTGGGATTTTTCTAAAATAGTTGATTTTTCAATAAATAGTGAAAATAACTGATTTTTCAAATAATGTCATTTCTTTTCATTAAATAAAGTAATTTAAAATTTAAATTATATTTTGGATTTGGTCTTAAAGTTACATATGCAACATTTTATTTGTAATATCATAATTAATTTAATTTAAATAATTATTTTTAATGACTTGTATAATTTTATTTTTATGCTTAAAAACACGATTTTCTAAAAACTATTTTTAAGTGCATAAAATTTATCCATTATTATAAATTAAAATAACACATGGTAAGGAATTATTTAAATTATATGAATATATTATAAATCTATTTATATTAATTTAAATTCATATAATTATTATTCCTAGTCATAGATTTAAAATAATATCATTCATTGGTTGAAAATTGTATTTGTTGAAAACTCAGTTTTTGAAAAGTTTTACTAGTTTAATTTTAAATTTAATTTTTCCAATTATATAATTTAAATTTAATAAAATGGATTCCATTTTTTGAATCTAAATAATTAATATTATTTAATAAGTTCAATTTAATTCTTGGTCATAATAAATAGTAAAAACAGTAAAAAATTAGTTACCATGGTGAAAAACTAAAATGATAAAAGTGATCAACCTTAGAGGTAAATGGAATAAAATGATTTAAAAACTATTTAATTTTTAATTTTTTACTTTTTTATAGACCACATCACCCCTAAAATCCAATATTTATCAATATTGGTGGCTCTTGGCTTGAGAGTGACATCCCATTATTTAATAGTTTAGGGTATTTACAAAAATGGGAGTCCCTCTCACTTATAAAAGGCCACCTCCTCTCCTATAATTTACACACTTAAAAAGAATTTTTATTTCTCTAGGAAATGAAAAACTACCTTCACTAACATCGTTTTTTAACCGACATCTATAAAGGTGACATAAAAAATATGATTTTCAGTGTCAGTTATTAGAAAACTGATGCCGAAAATTACTTTCCTTAAGGGTTTTGGCATAAAACTGAGGCCAAAACCGATCGAAATTAAGGTTTTTATAGCATCCCGCCTTTTTATCACATAAACTTTCATTACATTTTACAAAACCGAGGATCTTTAAGGTTTAGTGTCTTGGAAACCAGGAACTTAAAACATGAAAACATAAAACATTCTTCTTAAACACTTGAAAGTCTTCTCCTCATGTTCATCCTAGATTCATTACTACATCTCATAACCTGGGAATATACATCAAAATAAAGGGTGAGTAGAAGGCCCAGTAAGGAAAACAAGAGAAACATTTTACATGTGAACTTGAGATACTTCAATAAGGTCATGAAAAGAACTTTAAGGCATGAGAAAGAAATCATGAGATATATTATAATAAAAATAAAATTTTTCATAAAATGAAGATTTGGATGCAACATTTAATATAGACAATCATGAACATATCACCAAGGTCCATCCCCAAGGTGTCATTTGAAAATTACCAAGGTTATTCACCAAGGTATCGTGAAAATTGTAATCTCTAGTGGTTACATCATTACCCAATGCATTGGAGCGCTATCAGGGTGCACCCTTAAATTTGCCTTTATTATCATGTGAGCCACATATATAACCATCAGACATTTCATAAATAACCCACATAGCATAAAATAAATGGGTTTCATTTCATAATCATAACGTTTTAAAAACTGCTTTAAAGACATGATCTTTACGGCACTTTAAACCCACGGAAAGGAAAGCGGGTCTCATGTATGTAAATCCCAGAATTTAAAATGGATCATTTTGATATATATGTGAATACCCTTGTAGAAATAAGAGCTTTGAGTATTCACTTTATAACATAAAATAATTTTGAGAAAAGAGAGAGGTATTTTGAGACAAAAATTCTGCAGCATAACGGCTATGTTACAAGGTTTTAGAAAACATTGAAAAGAGAGGGGACATGGGTAACCCACTCATAAATGATCCATAAAACATTAAGGTAACAGAATAAGAAGGATATATGAACATGGTAATGAAATTTTAAGGACATACCATTTGAAATGAAAAACATGGAAGGAAGACAAAAATTAGATTTCTCTTATGAAAATTCGGCAGCCTAACGGCGTCACTTAAACTTCAATAAAAAAGAATTGAAAAGATCAAATAGGGTATCTCATCATATGATAATAAGAGATCAGTATGATAGATATAGATATCATACCCCAACATAATAAAAAGGAACTTGAAATACTTGACATGAAAATCGAACTTGAAAAATGAGAAGGGTGAAAGAATCCCTAAAAAATTCGGCAGCCTAACGGCGTCACTTAAACATTCATAAAATGAAATGATGAGAGTAAGAGGGGATCTCTCATCATATAAACATTAAAAGTGCAGTAAGAGGAATATAAAAGAACATCCTCTCACAATAGAACATGGTGCATAAAAGGAATGACATAAAAGGATTACATGAAAAGAAAGAGAGAGGTCGGATCCCTTACCTTAAAATGTAACTCTTAAAACTCAAAGGTTGGGACCTTGAGGGCTTGGGGGCACCTTGGGAGGACTCCTTGGGAGGTAAGGAGACCGGAACTTCGTTGAGGATGGTTTTGTAGTCGAAAATATGAGAGGAGGGCTTGGTATTTATAGGGAAAGTGAGGGGACAAAGCATTAATGGCCCAGGGACACTTCAAAAGTGGTTTTCTCAAAAGCATGGGCCCTCCCATGGTACTTCCCATAAAGTTAGGCCACATGGGGACCCCCACACAATAATTCATCCTCTTTAGTCTAACATCCTTTAAAATATCTCATGACATCATCATGACACAGTTATGATGTCATTAAACATACCGAAACCCTAAAACTGTATTTTTACTATTCACTGAAAATTCAACTTTCTCAGAAAAATCCCAAAATTTCACCTTAACCAAATATCATTGCTCTGATTTCAAAAATGAACTCCATTTTATAAAAATAATTTTCTAAATATTTTTAATTTAATTTTTAATTAAAAAACACTATTCACCCGAAAAAACTAATACTTGAATAATAATTTATGAAACCATTTTTTTTAACCATTTTATTGAATCACATTACTTAATCAAGGTGCCTAGATTATATTAGTACTTTATTTAAGTGAGATTACTAATCCATTTGGTCACATTACTAATCCTAAGCATAAAATCACTATTCATAATTTACTATTCATCAAAAATTAAGTTGATCTTATTAGACTCTAAATTCCGTACTGAACATATTTGTAGAAGACCATTTTTTGAAAATCATTACACATTTTTATTTATTTAAGGTTTACATAAACATTTTTAAAATATCCTTTCTCTAAAATTCATCAAAAATATGCATACTATATTAATCCGGTCATTTGAAAATTCATAAACTTCATCATAAGAAGAAATCCTAATTTTTATTTAAAACAAAGGATGACACAAGGCAGTTATGGTCTCCTTACATAGCCCCTTATCACACCAGCATAGGACCTAAGTGTAAGGTGTGCTAAGGTTAGAGAATCTGAGAGAGGCTCAGCCAACATCGCACGAGTAGTAATTTCTATCAGTTTGAACTTCTCGCGAAGGAGATCCCGTTCTAGCTTCACACGATGAAGTTCAGCTTGGGTTTGGTCCAGAGCAAATCCTAGTGGTGCTACCTTCTTCCCAAGTTCTGTTAGATGGGCTTCGATCGGTCCAAGACTACTGGGTGAGGCCATCGAATCTTCTTTCTATATTAATTAACCAAGATTACTTGTATTTAGAGACAATAATCAAAACGTTTAGTTTCCAGCGGTCATATTGACCAATGGTCATATAACAATCAAAAACCAATGATATCATTTTAATTATACTCATGTTATCAAAAGAAACATTTTTGTTGAGTATAAAAATAAAATAAAATAACACATAAAATTAGGAAACAAGATTTATTCAAAATTTCGGGTCGTTACAATTTTGACGTTGGTTTTTTGTAAAACTGACGCCGAAGGTCAATTTTGACTGGGTTTGGGTGTCGGTTTCTTCTATACCAATGCTAAAACACAGTTTTTGACGTCGGTTTTAGATAATACCGACACTGAAACCCCAATTTTTTTTAAAAAAAAATTAGCGTCAGTTTTTAAAATAACTGACGCCGTAAATTAAAAAAAATTAGAGAAATTAGAAAATTACACTTATAAAAATATAAAAATCCTTGTAAAAAACACAATATATAGCAACAGTCAACCAGTATTTATCATTCAATAAAAACCTATAACTTACATATACCAAGAATAAATAAAAAAATGACATTGAAAGTTAGAAAAAAAACTAGAATACACGTACCAGAAATTTATGGAAGGATCATTGTTGGTTATTTTTGAAGCATTCATTTGATTACTGGTAGGTTCAAACACCTAATATATCAAAATAGTTAGTTTTTTGAACCCATATGTATTATTATTTATAAATATTAGAATATACATACCTCAAATCCTAATCAGACTTAAAAAATAGTTCGCAAAAGTAAATTGAATATGGGTCATATCAGATTGGGAATAAGACTATGAATTATTGAATACCTACAATAATATTGAATGATATGAGATTAAAAAATAAAATAATATGGCAGAAAATATAAAAAAAATGAATACAACTAACCTTATGAAAATCAGTAGTTTCCCCAGTTGTGATTATCTCATATATGAATCGTAAAATATAATAACCACATTCAAAATTTACATTTTGAATATGACACTATAGTTATAAAACAGTAAACTAATAATAAATAAAATATATAACAATAAATTCAGAAAAAAATATAATATAAAAACTAATTACCAGTACTTCCACATATTTTATTTTCTTTGGTTTCTTTACTGACATGTATTCCTTGTTAAATTGTTTCCATGAACTGAATTTTCATATATATGAACTAATAATACATGTCTAAACAATTAAAATTAAACATAATGAGCTTATAAAAAAATTACTTGTTTAATAAGGTGGAAAATGGTTTATGAACTGTTCTTAATAAAGAGAAAAACTAATATAAGGTGCATTCACTTGGGAAAAATACACCTAACATCCAATGTCCCCTAAAATACAAAAAGTTCACAATTAATGACATTATAATGATCATTAGTTAATAATTATGTTTATGTTCTTACTTATCAAGAAATGGAAAAAACTAGCATTTAATCTCTGTCTGTGATAATCTCTCAGATATATATTGAACTCAATCATCGTTCTTCACATGTATGACTTCCAAGGAAATGTACTCTGATCTATAAAACTATAAATGCATGTACTTTCATTTTGTAAAAGAATATTGTGCAGATACATAAATTAAAAATAAAATATAGTTAGTCAATTTAAAACCATATTTTATTAAATAAATAGAAATTCAAATGTCAATTTACTTACATGGAAAACAATTGCACCACACTCATCCTGAACTCTTCAAAATCAACTAAATGCATGATATCTTCTTTAATTATTCTCAATGGATAACTTCTTCCACATATATCAGGTGTCATCTGAAACTCATAGATATAATTCAAGGAAATAGAAACCTGAGATAATCTTTGTAACCTAGAAGAAATACTAGAAGGTTCTACAGCCAACTGTTCCCGAACATTTTGTTTCATTTGGGCAGTTTCTTTTGCTTTCATATATTCCTATATAAGTTAAATTTCAGAAAACATTTTAAGTAATTTTGAATAATTTTTAACTAATATTTAAAAAAACTCATACCTAATATGAAATATAACGTAGAAGACCAGTTGTCCAAACTAAAAAAATGGTTCAGACATTATCCAACACTTCTGATCTCTGTAGTAGGAATTATTAGTAGAGCATTAGGATCTATAATATCAAGTAATGATACTCTAACCTAACCCATCAGCATAGGCTGATGATGTACCGAGTCCCCTAAAAAATTCACATGTCCTAACGCAACAATATGTATGTAAGGATATCTAGCAAACAACTCACAATATAAGGCTTGATCCAAGTGGGGAGGTGGAGGCTCAAAGTAAGCAGATGGGGTAGGGTAGTCTGGGTGACCAAGATGACAAGGAAGAAAAATGAAAAATGTATATTAGAGTTCATAATTTATAAAATAGAAAAATGGATGAAAATAAAATAATATACCTCAAAAGGTTGCACAGATGGGGTAGGGTAAGTAGATGGGGTAGGGTAGTCTGGGTGATTAAGATGAGAAGGAAGAAAAATGAAAAAGTTATATTAGTATTTATAATTTATAAAATAGAAAAATTGATGAAAATAAAATAATATACCTCGAAAGGCTGTGCATACGGGGCAGGGAAAGCAGATGGGGCAGGGTAGTCCGGGTGTGTAGGCTGAAAAATGAAAAAGTTATATTAGTGTTTATAATTTATAAAATAGAAAAATTGCTAACATATAAATAATATACCTGGGAAGGATGCACAGATGGGGTAGGGTAAGAAGATGGGTCAAGGTAGTCCAGGTGAGCAAACTGGGAAGGCTGAAAAATGAAAAAGTTATATTAGTGATTATAATTTATAAAATAAAAAAATGATGACAAATAAATAATATACCTGAGAATTCTGTGTAGACTGTGACTATCTTGCCAAGTGTTCTGACAAATCCTTCTGTACTACTGCTTGAATTTGATCACCCATAGATTGTTTCATATCTTTCGTCTCTTCTTTTAAGGATTCTATCTATGGGTCTTTTGATTGCTTAATCTTACCAAAAATCTTATGAATACTAACACTCATATGATATCCTCTAACATGGCCGGGGTATTCTTCCTTTCCCAAAGAATTGGATAGGATGTCCATCCTACCCTCTAGGATAAAAGAGCCATGTGTCTCTTTCTCCTGAAGTTCATCCTGAAATGAAAAAAAGAAAGTTATATCAGTTTTTATAATTTATAAAATAGAAAAATTGTTAATAAATAAATAATATTTACTTACAATTCTATCAGCTACTTTTCTTAGTATCCTCTGTAAGATATTTTTCATTTTTACTTCTTCTTTCTCAATTCCATTTCTCATGGTGACTGGGAGGAGATGGAGGACCAAACTGGACCTCTTCTGAACAACTGCTTGATCAAGCTCTTAATGCTTCAAATTTTTATTCAATCATTTTCTGCTCCAAATATGAATAACCTCTATGTGATGAAGTATGAGGGTATACATTTTTCAACTAGATCTCCTGATGAGATCTCCTAGAGTACTGTTATATAAAAATAAACTACAAATTAATAAGAATGATATATCATAAATTTTCAAATATAAAATAATTATCATACCTGGAATTTTTCTTCCTGACAACTGTCAAAAAATCACTTCCATGTATCTTCATATATAAACAGATACTTAAGGCATGGGCTTTCAAACCTTCTATTTACAAAAACAAAAAAAAATCAGTTTTGTTTTAAAATCTCTCCATCGAACTGCCGCTAAAGAGAGATGTATTTTCTTAATTTCTTTGGTTTTCTTAAAATTAAATTTAATCTGTATTTGAAAAAATTAAATACGTCATTTAAAATATATAATATTCAAAAAATGAGATAAAATAAATCAATTAAGATATTTTACCATCACGGCCTCCCAAATTTGTTGTTTTGCCATCCTATCCACTCACTTCCAATAAGGATATAAAATATTGATCCTACAACGGCTCTACATCGCTATTTAACTGAAAAACTGAACTACAGATGGGCCAACTGCATTATTATCATCATCAAAATGGATGTGTACTCTGTCATCATCACGAGCAAGTAATATTTTTGGTAAATGTGTAATTCCACATTTACTAACTTGAGAACTTGATTTTTAGTAGTAATAGGAGAAGTCACCTCTGTTGATGATGCATCAGTAGTCCTGTGAAATTTTTTTGTATATTAACATTTTTATTTAATTAAATAAGTATATTACTGAATATATAATAATATGTCAAAATAGATATACCCCGGTAACTTCTCCTCTCTATCTGTATCTGAAATTTCTATTAGAAAGTGTAATGAAATTTTTTGTACCTATATATCATTAGAAAACTGAAAAATTAGAAACAAGAAAGAAAACAATAAGTAAAAAAAGAGACATGAATTTGTAATTTTCAAAAAAGGAAACAAAATATAAATATTTACCAAAAAAATAGGAGACTAATTTATTGTTTTCCCACATGCCTTCATCATGCACTATGTTTGTCTTATACTCATTGTAATCATCTGAAAATTGCGTAACAGATGATTAAGGATCATGTAAATCACTAACATCATCAGCATCATCCTCATCACCCAAATGGTATCTTTTTCATTGCAAAACAATTGACCACTAATCATTCGACGGATCAATGACATAAAATACTTTTTTTTCATGTGTCACCATGATAAATGGTTCCTCGTTGTAATTAAATCTTTTCAAATCAACCATTTTAAACCCATATTCATCATGTTTCACATCACAATTACTATCAACCCAATTACACTTAAAAATAGTGACTCGAAATTTAATATAAACAATTTCTCATATGTCTTCAATAACTCCAAAATATGACGTTGATGCAGAAATTGGGTTTTTATCTTTGGCACTTGAAAAATGCACTGCTTTAGCGAAAACCATCACACCACTATTCTGAATGGTTCTCTTTTCATCTAGGTTTTTTGTATAAAATGTGTAGCCATTGATATCAAAACCAGACCATGTGATCACATTAATAGATGGTCCCCCTGCTAACCACTTCAATGTTTCTGATGCAGATATATCTAGGGTTAATTTCTCTTTAAACCATTAAATAAATGTATTCTTATTCTCAATCATCAACCATTTTTCATTTCTTTTCTAATATCGTAACTTTAATTCAGTAATATGTGAGGATATATATGATTGAACCTCATATGTGTTGTTTAAAATGTATAAATATTCCTGTATCACTTCATCACGTGGAATGAACTTTACATTTAAGCCTTGAAGCCATCTACCTTCACTATCAATTGTCATATGTCGAGATACAAGGAGACCAATATGCTCCACCTCATACAAATAATCAGTACAGAACTCAATCACCTCTTCTAATACATATTTTTGAACAATAGAGGCCTATGTTCAATAAGTATTTTTAACATATTCTTCCAAAATTTTCATATATCTTTCAAAAGGATGCATCCATCTTAAATAAATAGGCCCACATATTCTTATCTCACGCACTAAATAAATCAGCAGATAAACTATTATATCAAAAAAAAGTGGGTGGGAAATACATTTCTAGTTGACAAAGAATAAGAGTTGCTTCATTCTCCAACACATATAACAAATTTGGATCAATGAATTTGCTAGAAATGGCTTTGAAGAAATTACATAACCTGATGATAGTCTTTCTAACGATTGTCGACAATATACCACGCACTGCAACAAGTTGAAGTTGTTGCATCAACACATGACAATCATGAGATTCCATACCTATTAATTTACAATCCTTCAATGACACCAAGTTATTCACATTTGAAGAAAAATCACTGGTTACTTTAATACCATGAAGACACTAACAAAAATTCATCTTTTAAATCTTGCTTAATGTGTGACAAGTCGGAGGTAAATATGTTTTTTTTCCTTTCATAGTGGGAGCTAACTCCAAACGTATTCTCATTAATAAAAAGTCCAATATAGCATGAAATTTATCTTTTGTATTTCCTTTTATGTCTAAAAAGTTCCAATCAAATTGTCACATATGTGTTTCTCAACATGTATAACATCAACGTTATGTTTTATCTCTAAAAATATCCAATAAGTTAGTTCGAAAAAAATAGAATTCTTCTAGATATTTATTTGAAAACCAGAACTTCTTCTCTTTCCAAATGTCAAATAAATATATGTCACCCTGTCATAATATTATTCAACTGAAAATAGTCGAGGGGGAAGGTTGTATTCTTCTAAACCATTAAATTAGTTTTTCAATCTATGATAAGGATGATCAATTCACAAAAATCTTTGATGTCACATGTACATTGTCTTTCTTCAATTCTACAATTGATAATATTAAGTTTATTCTTCACAAATTGGACATGCTTTATTTCCCTTAACACTATATCCAGATAAGTTTCCATATGAAGGAAAGTCATTTATAGTGAACATTATCATATCATGCAAAATAAAATATTCTTTCTTGTATGCATAGAAAACTTTAACACCTTCCTCCCATAGCAGTTTTAAATCACCAATCAATAGTGAAAGATACACATCAATATCATTTCCCAATTGTTTTGGTCTAGAAATCATCAAGATCATCATAAAATATTTTTTCTTCATACATAGATGTGGAGAAAAGTTTTGAACTACCAGCAAAACAGGCCATGAAAAATGTTTTATATTGAGGCTCCAATATGGATTCATTCCATCAATACACAATCCCATTATGAGATTTCTAAATTCACTTCCAAAATCATTAATTTTTTTATCAAAACTCTTCCACTGTGGTGAATCGGCAGGGTGACATAAGTGACCATCAGAGATGCGCTCATCTGAATTCCATATTACACTTTTTGTATCAATTGAATTTGAAAATAAACACTTCACACGAATAATTATTGGAAGGTTCCAAATTGCTTTAGCAATATTTTTGATTATGGTACCTAAAAATGAATCAGAATTGAATTATCATAATTGTATGAAAAAAAATATTGGATGATATCATTGGAAAGTACAAAATAGATTTTTCATGATGTTAGATGACATCGCTTGAGAATGAATCTGAGTTGACTTTCCCATCTATCTTATAGCGTGATGTCCCACATGTAGGACAACTTGATAAATATTCATTTTCTTTCCTATATAGTACAGAATCATTGGGGCAAGCATGTATCTTTTTATACCCCAATACCATTGGGCATAATATTTTCTTCACCTCATAATTGGAATCTGGAAGCTTGTTGCCTTCTGTAAGTAGCTCTTTTAAAAGCTCAAGTAAGATGGAGAAACATTTTTCACTCCATCCATTTTTTTCTTATAAGTTAACTAATATCAAAACTACTGATAACACTATATATTTATTACAACATGGGAATAATGGTTTCTCAGAATCTCCATACAATCATTCAACAGTTGGTGATTTTTCAATGGTTTCAACACATAAATCATGAATTAATTCTTCAATATGATCCTCTTCCTCATTATGAATATTGTCATCAACATTGGATGTTGAATTTTCAGTTCTTTCACCATGCTAGATCCAACGTGTATAATTAAGGCTAAAACCATAACAAATGAGATGATCCTTGATTTCTATGGATTTTAACTTTATCATATTTACACACTTCCCACATAGACAGAAAATCAAATCAATGTTTTAAATATGGAGTTTGGTAAATTCTAAAAAATATTCAACTCCTTTTTCATATTCACTAGTGGTTCTTCGTAAATAAATCCAATTACGATCCATTAAATACCTAATATCACAATATAATTGGTGAATATATTAAAAAATATAAAAATTTAAATATATATTAGATAAATTTAAAACAAAAACGCATTTAATAAAAACTATTGATAATCAGATAGAAAACATCATATATGAAACACATTTATGATCCACTGACTGTGTCATTTCAGATACTAACATGCTTGCGGTTTTCTTAGAATTTAGAGGCACATATATTTAGGATTTTAAAATTATTTGGGGGTGGATACCAGTGTTTGATTACAATTATCACATGTGTTAGGTGTGTTAAGTTGGAGTCAATATAAAAAGATGCAATTTTTTGATAGGATATTTAATAATGTTTGTTGACGGAATATTAAACCATGTCCCAACACATTTAAAATAAAATATAAACTAATAATTCAAGAAAATCAATAACAAAATTAAATGATAAATAATTTATCTAAAAAATTAAAAAAAAACTTACAAAATTTGAAGTTTAACCCGAATAGAGATCCTCAATCCAAACTTTGTCCACATATTGACTTGGAAAAACAAACACTGCAAAATTTATACCAACATTGATGATACAAACGAAAAATAATGATAAACAACAACTAAAATCAAAAACACAATTAAAAATCATGCAAAATAGGGTTACGGAAGAAGAAATAAACTATGGAAGATAAATCAAAGGAGGATAATGAATAACGCAAACCGAAAAATTTGAAAATGGAAGAAAAACATTAACAATGGCCATCGAGGATCACAAATATGTCTTCAAAGTCATCGTGAGTTGAGAGCACCATCGTGGGTTTCAATTTCAAATATCCAAGAAAATAAGGGTTTCATGATCCCAATATTTTTTAAAATACTTTAGGTGTCAGTTTTTACAAAAAACAACACCAAAAGTCTTCGGTTTTTTTGATTTCGGTGTCGGTTTTGGGGAAGACCGACGCCTAAAATTAATCATATGGCGTCAGTTTTCTCTAAAACGGACACCAAAAGATTTTTTTTATTTTATTTTTTGTGTCATATTTCTCTAAGACTGACACCAAAACATTTTATTATTATTTTTCGCATCGGTTTTAACAAAAATTGACGCAAAAAATCATAAATAAATGGGTTTTGGCGTTGGTTTTACTGAAAACTGACGCCAATAAGTTCCCACACATACTATTGGCATCGGTTTATAAAAAACCAATGTTATTATATTGACTTTAAATCTCATATTTCCACCTGTTCTTATCACTTCCCAACCTATGTCTTATAGGCCTTGTGTTAATCAAAAATCCACTCTATGATGGCTTTTGGAATAATCCTATAGAGGTGGTCTGAGAAAGAGGTATTGTTCCTAACCGAGAATTTTTATTTTTTTCTTATTCCACCTCCTTAAAATATTATTAAAACATACAAATTTAATAACAGAACTATATCCCATATGATGTGACTTTATTTTGTTAATTAAATAACCTACATCTATCTCATCTTCCATAAAATGGGAAAGTAATGCATCATTCATGTGTACAATAGATTACTACCTCGTAAACCGGTGTAATTCATTTCCTATCATCACATATCAAATTAGTTTACAATGATAGATTTAATGTACATATATGATATTTTTGACATATAATAATTATATAAAATAAATATATTATACAATTTTTTTATCTTACCATCCATTGAAAAATGATAGCATCGTTCATGCGTAAGGTGGTCTACTACTTTGTAAAGCGATGTGATTCATTTTCCATCACTGCATCACCTAGATGGTATATAAAACTATATTTAAAGAAATATTATTATATATTTGATATAATTATAATTATGGAAATAAAAAATGATACTTACCTTCTTTACATTGTGATCTTTGAAAAATGGAAATGTTACTCATGCGTACGTACAGCCTAGTGTCTCTATAATTGTAATGTGGTTCATTTTTCATAAACATATTTCATGGTTAGATTTAAAGGTGGAATTTAAGAATAAAAATGATAATTATTTCATGATTATTATGCTAGAGATGATTCAACAATGACCCCTTTGACCATTGTCAACACACCGATGTCATTTTTATATTTTGAATTGAGCATCCTCAAAACACCTGATGTGGACAAAACTGAATAAGTAATTAAATATGTAATTAAAATAAATGAATTAAATTGTTTAATTATAATATATTAAACCTAGAAAAATTTATTAATAAAAAAATAATTTATATAAGTTTATAATATAGGAGATAAAGGATATACATGATAAGTCGATACTTGAGGTAAGAGTTTTCATCTCAAAACTTCCTTCTTTGAGAAACATATTAATATATGCATATAATTTATTTTAAAATATATATATACTTAAAATTGAATATTTAACTTTATGTAATATTATTATTAATTATATTTTAACTTAAACATCAATCTCTCTCTCTCTCTCTTTCAAGCATTTTTATCAAGATGTTCCTTAAACCATAAGGGACTGTCTCAATTTCCTTCCATTGAGGTGTATTTTAATATTATACCCCGATTTATTTTATATGGTGTATATACTACCAATTTTAAAAGTAATATCTTGAATCCATCATAATTCATGGTATTTTATGTTTCAATCTGAATTATTTCATCAAAGAGTATTTAAATTGAAAGTTTCCAAGTGGTAAGGAATATTATAACTCAATTTCTTTTCATTAGGTTACATTACTTCTTCATTATCTTTAATATTATATGATTATGTGTGTAATGTATTTTGATTATTTTATAATTTATTTCCACTTGTTTTATTCATATTTACATTTGATACACGTGATCAATTTGTTGATTAATTCCCACTTCAATGGTTTGATCTTTGTAAGAGATTTCATCTCAATTTCCACTCTATTGAGAAATATTTGGTATTATGCACCTATTTATTTTTATTAGGTGTATATACTACCCATTTGAAATTTTATATCATGAATCAATTTACATTCCTTTTATTTAATGTTTCAATGGAAGTTATTTCTTTTATAGGGTTTATGATTCAAAAGTTACTAAAGTGGTAAGGGTTTATGCTTCAATCACATTTTAATGAGGATTGTATATGCTTGAATTTCCATTGAAGTAAATTATTTGATCATTATATAAAAAACCCATTATTTTTCTTTTACTCTAGTTAGTCATGAATTTTTCAAGTAATAGTTCCATTTTCTTCTCTTAGGTTCTTAAAATGATTGATAAATATTTTTTAATAAAAGATGACTTTTTTTCTATTTTTGATTGAAAATTATTTTTCTTCTAAATCCATATTTTCCCAAAAATGATTTAAAGAATATTTTTTAATATTCTCCAATTATTCATAAAATAAATTTTTACCCATGATTGAATTTTTATAAAATGTTTCAAAATGAATCCTTCTATCATTTTCCGAATAAGGTGCTTCTTCACCTTTTATAAAAGTGTGAAATGAATATTTTCTTTAAACTTATATGGCATAAACAGAATTCCACATTATCATGAGAACTCAATACTTTGAAGATTCCCATACAATTTTCTATGTTTCTTTTCAAATAAAATTTTTCTTTAATATTTTGGAAATTTTTAGATTTTAAGGAGGTAATTTAAAAAGGAAAAGGGTGTTTTCCTCAATACATATTCCATGTGATCTTTTAAAGACATTTTCATTGATGAAAAAAACAATTGATGTCATTTATTAATTAAAAATTATATATATATATATATATATCTTACATATATACATATCTCATTCTCCCTTCCTTTTATGGGGTAATACATGATTTAAGTTCAGTTATTAAATGTTTTCTTTATGAAATCTATTTTAATTATCGTATGTGAAAATATTATACAACTCATTTTTATTCCATGGGTAATTATTATGTTCCTATATTATGATTTCTTTCCACTTTGTGGCACACATACTTAGGAACATGTTATGGTATGTGTGACGAGATAGTGCTCGAATGCATTGGGTAAAGCTATAGTCTCATGAGGTGTCATGTATGGATTAGGAATTAAACCTAATCCACTATGAGACTCTTTCTACCGTTTGATTTTTTCTTGGTATTTAGCCATAACATATGCTTATGTCATGTTTTTTTTTACGTCTACAGTTCCTATATTTGAAGTTCTTAAGGATCATTGAATCATTGGGAAGGGGAGTTGAATTAGTGATTTCCTTTTTAAAAATTTCAACTTTAAGAAACTAAACACCTATAAATTGTTAGAGCTTCATCCACATACAACTTTATAAAACTAAAATTCATGAAAATATAGAAAAGTAAATAAGAACTACTGCAAAATAGGCCTTTAACAGTGCTAAAAATGGTCTTTAACAGCTCTAGAAAAGTATTGAATACTGAAGCAAGATTTAAATCCCAAGTCATTTATCAGTGCATTTTTAGTGCTGATAAAGAGTCATACTATAGTATGTTGTAAGAGCAAACTGTAGCACCGGTGCAGTGTGCTATAACAACACACTAAAACACCAAAAACACCAAAAAATACATACTATACTAACCTGTAGGAATCAAACACACCTCAATTATATAAATAATTTTTAAAAAAATATTATATATTTATTTATAATTTTAATTATATAAATACTTTTTAAAAAAATATTATTTCTTTACATATAATTATAATTGTATAAAAATAGTAAATATACATTTACAAATATATTTTTTTATAAATATTTTTTAAAAATGTAATTTTAACATTATTAATGAATATTTAATCTTAAGTTTATGCATGTTAAAAATGTGTAAAATTGATTAATTAAAAATGAGTATATTATTGAAAATTTGGATAACTATGATTAATATAAATCATTAAAAAAATGGATATATATTTAATAAAGATGAATACATATTGAAAATATTAAAACATAATAAATAAATATATATAAAATAAATAATAGAAATTGATTAAATTCCTAGAAAAATATTTGTGTGTGTGTTGTATATAAAAATGCATTATAATTATGTATATATATGTGTGAAATAAATATAACTCACATTTGATCTATGTTAAATTGAAAAATTAAATGATATTCAATTATGTATATTACTCGATGCAATTAGTTAGTATTTTTAATTCATACTAATTTTTAATTATAACCCATTATTCACTAAATATATTACTATTTAATGTAAATTATAAATATTTTGTATTAAATAAATCATATTTATATAAATTCATATATATCTATATATTTAATATATACTATTTATTAACATTATTAATAATTATTCAATTAATAAAATGTTTTATATTTTTCTCAATTTACTTATTTATAGTTTTTATTTGTTTAATTTTGATTTTAAATATATATATTTATTTATTTATTTAATATATACTATTTATTAGTACTTATAATTTATATATAGTATAGTCAATTTATTTATTTTTATCAATAATTATTTAATTAATAAAAAATATAATATTTTTTATAAAATCATTTTTATTTTTTATTTATTTCATTATTTCATTTTATCTTGAATTTTATTAGTGCTCAAAAAAATGCACTGATAAAGGGTGCCTTTTATCAACGCTCGAAAAAAGTGCGGAAAAAAGGTACCCATTATCAGCACTTGTTTTAGCACTAATAAATGGAACCTTTATTAGTGCTTATTTCCAGCATTGTTTAAATCATGTTTTGTAGTAGTGATGGAAAACAAGATTTACAAGGTTCAGCCTTAGTGTGAGAACTACATCCTTACCATAGCCACTCCAATGGGGCTATGGAAATTAACTATTATGAAGAAGTGAATACATATTTCATTTCATATCTTATTGGAAACCTTCTATCTTCTTATTGGAATGATTATAATTACTCATGTTAGTTTAAAAAAATTTCTAAAAAAAATTGAGCCACAACCAAAAAGGTAACTTTGATCAAACTACTACAAAGGGTTCTAATCGAAATTTCTATCTAATCTTACCTCTATTTGATCTTCTCGGTCTATAGATCCTCCATCCAATAATATATGTGTGTTTCAAATTTTCTCAAAATACACCAAAAACAACTTTCTATTATATCTAATTAGAAAAATCATTACCTTACAAAAACTTTTTCACGTAACTCTCTTTGATATTCACTATGTGTTTCTCCTCTATCTGGTATTTTGAACATTGCTCTATCTGATCTTCTAACCAAAGACTATGTCCAAAAGTTTCCTCTGGCCAAAAAAATTAGCTTTTTATATTTTTTTCTCTCTAAATGGTGATCATGTATGATATACTATCCACCTCTATTTATTGGTTCTCCCAAGAATAACAAAGGTAGAAAAACTAAAACGTTTTCTCACTTACCCAAATTCACAGATCTGAATTTATCGGGTATTTAAACTTAATTTGAGAAAATCTAAAATATTATAAAATATTTTAGAGTCTTTTTTCATATTCTTGAATTCTCTAAAACTTTACTCAAATTATAACTTTACCAAGTTCTACCAAAATTTCTATCCCAAAATTTATTGTTCGGAACTTATCTGTCAGAAATTCTCTTTATATTTCTGGTTCTCTTGAACCATTTAAATAAACAAAATTGATTTAATATAGTATTTTTTTTATTAGTTAAAATTTAATAACTTCAAAGTAATTTTAAATTTATATATCCTATTACAAAACTATGATCTTCAAACTTCATACAATTTTTCTGTCAGGAAACTCATCTCCTGCCTCTCCCCATTCCTCCAAACAAATTGAATATAGTTAAATATATTTATTCAACCTCTAAAGAATTTAGTTTCCTATACCATATCTTTCTAGAATAAACTTCAATACATCTTAATTTTTCTATATCCAGAGACTCTGTCTACTCAACTACAATTGGTCACTTGGTAAAACTGCATATGATCTTGTTTGTCTAGAGAACGGTGTATGATAACAAACTTGATCTCCCACTTTGTCTTTTCTTAGATAGTCAAATCTTATTTCTTGAGTTAATTTTCACTTCTTTAAAAAATTTAAAAATTGTAAAAATGTAGAAACAAAAAATTTATAGATTCTTACAAATTCTCTTTCAAATGAATTGTGTCAGGTGCTTCTTCTTTGTTCCATATGATAGACATCATCTAGTCTAGTTAGTCCACTACATTAGTCTGATCATTTCTATCTAATAAGAAATATTTCAACATAAGAGCTTATTATAATAACCTCTACCATATCGTCCAGACTTAAAACCATCATCTTCATATTCTCATGTTTTTTAAAAACTCATTGATTTTTAAAAACTAGGACTTTCTAACAAAAACATCATCTGAAACTTCTTTCCAGAAAGTATTTCAGGTTGGTAGAAAAGTTTTACTTCATTGAAATTCAAAAACTTCAAACTCCTTGTTCTCTTTTTATTTATCTATCCACAGAAATGTGTCCAGAATTCTGAGTTTGAAAACTTCAACATTGTACATAACATCTTCCATTACAGCTCTATTTGGTAACTATTTCTGAAATATTTATCTCCTAAAAACTTCAACATCCCTTTCTTCAAAAAGATTATATTGTGAAATGAATTCTTTATGTTTAGTAACATTGAAGAATAGTTCCACCATCATCTATTTTTTTATGTAGAAAGTTCTAAAAATTTCTAACTTTCCTAACTTCAAGACTTTACAACTTTCTTCTTTTCTATCAACTCTACGACAAATTCATTTAATAAATTTATCCTATTTTAACAAACAAAATTTAACCAAAATTTAGTTTTCAAAAAAAATTAAAAAAATCAAAACAAAATATCAGAAAGGATCTTCAATCTCCCCCTTTAGATTTTTTGAAACTCTCATTTATAACTTTTTCTACTCATTATTTTTTCAATACTCAGGATTTTTCATAACTCATTTTTATAACAACATTAAAATATTAAATTTTATCAAAACAAAACCATTTTCAAAATAGAGTCTCCTAAAACCACACTAGTTGATAAAATAATGTTCTTGGAGGAATTAAATCCCTCAGTGATGGGAAAATTTGTGTCCGTGTTAAGATAAACTCTCCCTCAATTTTATTTTTCTCTCAATTTTATTTCTCTCCACCATTTTATGATAATCATAGTTTCATATTCATTTAAGTAAGAAATGTAATACTCTCCCCATAGAAGGAAAAAAATTATACATATTCTACCCCTTTTTCAACATAATCCAAATCATGGTGGGGTTCTCTTTAAGAAATTTAAGAATTCATTGTTTGACGAAGTGAAACTTAATATCAATGTGCTTTGTTTTTGAGCATTGGACAGAATTTTTAGAAAGATCAATTTTTATCTGATTATCACAGATTATCTTCAATGGTGTAGAAAATTCTAATTTTAGACCTTCCAACTAAACTTTCATCCATAAAATTTGCGTACAAACCTACCTAGCTAAAACATATTCTGATTCTATTATTCCCAAAGTTACTAAACTTTGTTTCTTACTATTTCAACTTATAACGTCCCATATCCGGATGCCACTCAACTGGTGCCCCATACCTAGTAGGCCACATGGCCTCAAGCTCATTTCCCTAAACACTAGAGGCTTCCGACTATAAATGGGGACCTAGGACTGATTTTTGGGAAACTATTCCCTCATTGTCAGATTGTAACATAGCAGAAAAATAATATACAATAGAAGAAGTAGTAAATACCAACGGATGACATAAAAAGTAGAGGACTAGTAATAGAGATAACAAAAAGTCATAACATACAATAGATGATGCTTCATGTCAAATGTTCTAGGAAATAATCCAAAATAGGATACACTGAAATCAATTACAAGATACAATACCAAGGTATAGAAATACAAAATAAAACTCAGAAGCATCACAAGCCTCATCTTGGTCCCATGCTCTCTTACTCCTAAATAGCCTTTCAAGTACCTGTAGAAGGGCGCTTGTCCTTATCGAAACCTGCAATAATATAATCTATTTGGTCCAAAAAACATGACCCAAATAGGGTGTGAGACTAAATCTCAGTAGGTATCCACCCAAGATTTGTGCCATTCTATCGGTGAAAATAAATAACAGGCATTGTACAATAATGAAAGAAGTAAGCTAAGAAGTACTCAAAATTAAACATTCCTACAAGCACTGGTATTCATTTATATTCATTTAAAGTTTATTAATTGATTTAATTACATTGAATTATATAATTCTTGGTATCTGTCCTAATCCTGTAAACCCCCATGTAAAAGAAAACAAAAAATATGCCTTAGAAGGCTATCTAAACAAGTAATTGAAGACCGAATCCAAGCTTGTGCTTTAGCTTGGAAGACATGTCATAATTCATTTCATTTAAATATTAAATTTATAACTGAGTCTGGAATTGACATCCAAAAGTGTAATTCAAGTATCACTCATGGTTTATTTAACCAAAATCATATAACCATGGTATAACATAACACCAAACTATATCAAAACTGATTATATAATCATTTCAGCAGTCAATCAGGGTCGAAATATGATATATAAGCATTTCAGAATGTGTTGGGGTCAAAACCTAGTATATAATAATTTCAGCATGTGTTAGGGTCAAAACCTGGTATATAAGCATTTCATCATGTGTCAGGGTTAAAACCTGGTACATAAGCATTTCATCATAAAAACAACACATGTAACTTATAGTATTACAAGTTTAACAAAATAATAACTCACATGGGCATCAAACATGTCACAAACCATTCATGTAATCTAACCATTACTATTCATAACAATTATAAACTCACTTGGTCAACTCAAATAATAAGCCTAAAATGTGAATTAACTTTCACAAGAAATAACCATTTATTATCTCACATGGTAAAGTCATTCAATTAACCAATTCCATTTTAAACAACCCATAAAAGGGCATCAAAGGCATGCCCATAGGAATCCTAGGCCAAACGGCTAAACGTTGGTCATCTAAGGGAAAACGCACCCATGGGGTGGCCCTCAATCAAGGATAACAATATCAAACATTCCTTATAATCATTTAATCAGTTACCTAATCAATATTAGGTAACAACATAGGTAAATATTCAATTAAGGCGACACCCAAAAATGGGTTTGTGGTACTCTGGCACATATAATCAACTTTATAATTAGCGAAAGGCACGAGACCACCTACCCCATAGTTGTACAACTCTCCTCATCCAGTTTTGGCCTCTAATTCAAGCTAGAGTGGGGTAGATATACAAAAAGAGAATAAATTCTCAACCTTCAATAACTCACTTGAGGGAAGAAATCACGAAGAACGACTCAAGAGGAATCTAGATATTACCGATTAGGTTCCAACGCATCTGACGGTGATCGAATCATAGTTTGGATAAAGATTTGGGAGGAGAAATTAGGTCTGGCACTACTAGTTTGTCAGACAGGTGAGCCATTCTATCCAAAATAAAAAATACAATGCTACTTCCTAATTTAATGAATAAAAATAAAAGTATATGGTGTGTACTAGAAACAACATTTCGGGTCTGTACTGATCCTGGCTAGACCATGACATGTCATGTAATGGGAAGTACATGGAATTTTTTTGAAAATAAATGGCATGTAAAACCCAGTTATTTCATGTAACAGGCCTAAATTCACCCCTTGACATCTTTTCCTCCTTTATCATAAGTATAATCCTGACAAACAAGATCCGGACCTTAAAGGAAGAACTGGGTACTTACAAACTTCCACCCTTAAAGCAATTCTTCCCTAAATTTCCCTTCCAAGGGTGGTGAAGGAAAAACTAAGAAAAACTCTGGCCATTGTGATTATACATCAGCCACCCTCTCCAAGGTCTCATCCTACACTTGGTCATGTTTCCATATCACCCGTACTAAAGGAGCATACCAACCACAGAGAACCTTTGTGCTACAATCCAAAATTCATATAGGATACTCCTCAAATTATGAATCCACATGAAACTCAACTTCCTTAGGCTGAAAAATGTGAGACAGTTTTGAAAAGTAATGTTGCAAATGAGAATGTGGAAGATTTCATTCATATCCCGGTACCTATGAGGTAACTACAACTGATAGGCAATCGGAACAACCCTTTCCAAAATCTAAAAAGGACCGACGTATCTTGGTGAAAACTTACCATATCTCCTGATCCTCTTGTGTCCCAACCTCATGGAAACACGTAGGAAAACTTGATCCCCAACCTCAAACTCCAGAGGTCATCTATGGTGATCAATAAAATATTTATAATGAGACTGTGTAGTAGTCATATGCTTCCAAATCACTTGAACCTGTATAGTGGTCTTCTGGAAAATACGAGGTCCAAGCATAGCTGTCTCTCCTACCTCCATCCAACACAGGGGTAATCGGCATGGCCAACCATATAAAGCCTCATATTGCGTCATCTAATAAGTATATTAAAATCTATTTTCATAGTTCAACTCAACCAGGGATATGTGTTTCTCCAAAGAACCCCCGAAATCCAAGATGAATGCCTAAAGCATGTCCTCCAGCACCTGAGTCATGCGCTCTAATTGGCTATCTATCTGGGGGTGGTGATTTGTGCTCAAAGAACCTATATACCTAGAACCCTCTGTAGCCCTTACTAGAAACGAGAACTAAAACAGGAATACATATCTAAAAGGATAGAATGTGGGACCTCGTGAAAGTGTATGATCACACATATGTACAACCTCCTAGGTCATCAACTCTAAAAGTTTCCTTGATCGGTAAGAAAATTTCAACCTTTGTGATCTTATCAAGAACAACTCAGATGAAATCATTACCACAACACCTCCTTTTTTTTAAAACCCACAAGCACACCCCTGAGCATTCCAGTGACACTACCAGTGTGTTTTCCTTTAACTGGGGAACCCGAACACAATTGAGGTCTTGTCAGCAACCTCATAGCAAGGAACAGTCAAACCCTGATTGATGCCACCAAAACTAATCAAATAAACTTTCTTTGAAAGAAATTGAAGACCTTCATATCACAATCACCTTAAATTGGTGGAGTGATCAAACTGGCTCACTATAACTATACATAAGAAACAAGAAGAATAATAATTCAAACCATCATTAGATAACTTATCTCGGAAACACCCATCTTAGGAGGTCAGTGTATTTTAACAGAAACATAACACCTTCTATCAAGGAACCACACATCCACAACAAACCTATTCACCGAAGCCCATACCATTCTCTCAGTGATGCTCCTCTTTCAAGCCATCCCCTGATCATTTTATAATATCATGACATAGCACGAGAAAAAGTGTAATCTAGATCCATAACACTGGGATCATTACCCCTTTTTAAAGAATCACATCCATGCCTAACTATAAGTCTAATATAACCTCAGATTCATCAACCCAGAGTCCATGGGACTCACCAAGGTGTTTCATACTCCACCTTAAAAGTGAGACTTTAGTCTAAAGTCAAAAGTCCACATATGGACACTGACTAAACCCAGAGCGGCATCTGCCTCGCAGTCATGTCAAAGAAATCGGTAGGCATCTAGAGTCCATTCAAGGAATTCCTACATGGGAAACTAGGTATCACTTAGGATTAATTGAGACTCATTTAAAACCATGCATCTAGTTCACAACAACGAAAAAGATTTCAAACTACCCTAACTACTTTCAATTATAGGGCGACATATAATCGACGCTCTCTTAGTGCATCCAAGACAATGTCAAGATAGGTGACATGATAATATCTTAAGAAATTTCACACTAAGAGGATTTCAAGGATCAAAAGAAAAGGATAGTCAAACCACTACTGGTCAACCTTCTAAAAGAAACTCAGTTTCACTTACCGATGCATCGTCATTTAACCAACAACAATACCCTTTATCCCAAGGAATTTTGTGATAGCTCATGCTTAACCACCGAGGTCCATTTATGATCATCAGTGCCTCGTAAGGACTACACAAACAGCCAAAACGCAACAACATCATGTTGGAAATCTAACATCGACATGAAACAAAACTTTCAAGCATCAAAGGCATTTAAGTAGAATTGACCATTTTTGAATAGTCCTTTATTATGATCCTTCTATCTGGAAGAAACATTTACATAGAATATATGTGACACTACCTGCCTAGGAGTTTCCTAAATGTCAATAAGAAGGATCAGCCATTCTCAAATGTGTTATTTTAGAACCATATTAAATTCACAAGTGTCATTCCATGAACCATGTCACCACGTCGCTTCACTTGGCATGAAATCTGAAATTAAACTAACTAGCATGTCAAAACAACCATGTCCCAGAAAGTCCTCTTGAGTAGTGGGAAGAACTTGGTTCCATAATGCTCAGGTTACTCTACTCCATAGATGACTTGAGAACACACACAACAGTTCAACGCTCAATGATTGAGCCAACTCAACGGATCATTTTAACATTTAACACTCGATGAGTACCATGTATGTAAACATATACCACCCTATGTTTACAAGATAAAATGATACATTCTAGTTACTATTGATAGGTTATCCACCCTATACACCCTAGTAATATATGGGTCATGTAGGAACTATCTCAAAAGGACATAACCTACACAACCATTTACATGGATGACAATGTACCAAGTCACCCATCATTTAAGAAAGAGAGGTTAGCACGACCACCTAAGTACCTCACCATGCCCGAGGCATGTCTAACCTACTGAATCGAGAATTACTCAATGATAATTCACACATTAAGGGTCATGATACAACAATTATCATAGCTCAAAAGCCTAGATATCAAAACAGGATAGGCCAAAACCTTCCCCTAAACACTTACCCTTCTGCATGCCCCATGGGTCAGGTCTAGGTGTCAAACAATGAGGGATACTGCCAAAATTTTACTATGAAGGTTGGGTTTGGTGAAGTCAAACACTAAGAGGCATCTTACTTAGGATCCTCTAGGTAAACATGAGTGAAGGCATCCTACATGGTATCCTTAGCTAAAAAGGTAAGGTAGGATTCCTATATGGGATCGTCAAAAACAGTACATAGGAGAGGGGTCCAATAAGGGACTCCCTAGATCAGCATATAAGAGATGGTATCCCTCAGGGGAACCTTAAAAGCAACCGAGCTCATGGGATAATAGTCCAGAAGGGAATGTCTCAAATGGAAAACTTCCTCAAAAGCATACGTCATGAGAGATTTCTCATAGCTCATCTCAGATCAAAGGTCTCAACTAGGTTGGTCCGGACACCCAACCAATCATCCACACCAAGTCTCACTCTTAGGTGACAACTATAAATAATAACTAGAGTAATAACTTATCCATTTAGATAAAATCCCCATAACACCCATTATGAGTCCTCAGAATGATCCACAAGTTTCAGCATCACGATCTACCTAGAAAACTACTCCTAAAGGACTACTCTCAAGTCCAAAACAGACAAAGGGGGATAAAATAGGAAAATACCCTCAAAGGGTACCAAAAGAGGAATACACAGTGTGTACACATCATACACAGTGTGTTCCCTTAGGCTCTCACATAGGTGTGTACCTCCACCGGCTTGGTCATGTAAACACCACAGGTACACAATGTGCAAGTTGGATACATAGAATGTGCACAAGTATCCCCACCTAAACATGTATGTTTACATGGCCAGAGCCATATGGGGTATGCCTATGTAAAACTACACGGTGTGTACCAAAAGTACACAGCCATGTACTCTTCCAAGACCATTATTTCGTGTTATTTATCACACGGTCGGACACACAGTCATCTACCACACAGCATGTACTCATATTACATGGTGTGTACATAAAAAATTTTCTTCCCGAATAGAAGAACACATGGAGTGTGTTCACAGCATCACACGCCATGTTATCTGGATTTTTGGGTAGTAAACCCCTGAAACCTCCCTGAAACCCCTATTTTTGAAACTTAAACTAAAGGTATGCCAAATTTTGATCCATGGGGTCCCATAAACCCCATGAATCAAATCTTGGAATCCACATATAGCACATTATAACATAATTCAATACATGGCTAAAACATGGTCCACCAAATTATGATCCAAGAGGGTCCATACACCTTAGGGAAAAAATTTTGTCATCCACCAAATTTGAACCATAACACATACCAATACACCTATCACAGTAGCAGGCATATCGATCATAGTATCTATCATAACAACATGCATATCTGGCATGGAATATATCACAACAGCATGAAATCACTAATTCTCTCTAAATGGCATGACAAGAATGAATGGAATGTGATTTCTAACAATTTCCTATATGATGCATGAGGTGGAATACCCTCATCTCATCAGGTTGCAACAAAATATAACCACAATGATATTAATAATAATTACAGAATACAAGTGTGTCACCCAACAGTGAAATTGAATCAACTGTAATAGTTCAAAATCCAAAAATCACAAGTCAATTCAAGTCAATTTGGATTTTCCCTATACGTAGGGTAGCTACTCCCGAGACCAGTTTATTACTAAACTTTGATTCCTTATTATCCCTGTATAATGTCAACAAACAGTAACAAAAACTAGAAAATAATCCTGTAATATCACTTTGTAACATCCTAGATCTAGATTCCACTCAACTAGTTCCCCATACCCAGTTTTCCACATGGCCTCAAGTGCATTTCCCCAAATTCCAGAGGATGCTGACTAGCAGTGAGGGGCCTAGGACTGATAGTAGGGAAACTATTCCGTCATTTTTAGATTGTAACATAGTGGAACAATAATATATAATAGTGAAAGTAGTAAATATCGACTGAAGAAATAAACAATGGAGGACTGATAATAGAGATAACTAGAAGTCATAACATACAATAGTTGATGCTTCATGTCACATGTTCTAGGAAAGAATCCAAAATAGGATACACTATAATCAAGTACAAGATACAATACCATGGTACATAAATACAAAATAAAACTTAGAATCATCGCAAGCCTCAGCCTGGTCCCATGCCCACCTGGTCCTAAATAGCATATCAAGTACTTGTAGAAGGGTGCTTGACCTTATTGACACATGCAATCATATAATCTGTTTGGGCCCAAAAACATGACCCAAAAAGGGTGTGAGATTAAATCCCAGTAAGAAACCACCCAAGATCTATGCCAGTCTATCAGTGAATATATATAATAGGCAGTGTGCAACAATGAAATCAGTAATCTAGGAAGTACTCAAAATTAAATAGTCCTACAAGCACTGGTATTCATTTACCTTTATTTCATTTTTATTAATTAATTCAATTACATTGAATTACATAAGTCTTGAGATCCTTCCTAAGCCTGGAAACCCCCATGTAAAAGAAATAACAACACATACCTCAGAAGGCTATCTAAATAAGTAAGTGAAGACCAAATCCAAGATTATGCTTTGTCTTGATAGACACATCATAATTCATTTCATTTAAATATTTAATTTATAACTAAGTTCGGTCTTGACATCCTAAAGTGGAATTAAAATACCACTCCTAGTGTATTTAACCAAAACAATATAACCATGGTATAACATACCACCAAACTGAATCAAAACCCGCTATATAATCATTTTAGTAGTCAATCAGTGTCAAAACACAATACATAAACATTTTAGTACGTTTAGAGTCAAAACCTGGTATATAATAATTTCAGCATAAAAAACACATGTAACTTACACTATTACATGGTTAAAAAATAATATCACACATGGGCATCAAATATGTCATAGACCTTTCAAGTAATCTAACCATTACTAGGATTAACAATTATAAACTCACATGGGAAACTCATATCACAAGCCTAACATGTGAACTAAATATCATAATCCATAAACATTTATTATCTCACATGGGAAAATCATTTAATTAACCAATTACATTTTAAACAACCCCTAAAAGGGAATCAAAGTCATGCCCATAGGCATCCTAAGACAAGTGCCTAAACATTGGTCATCCAAAGGAAAATGTACCCACGGGGTGGCCCTCAATCAAGGCTAAAAATATCAAACATGCCTTATAATAATTTAATTAATTACCTAATCAACATTAAGTAACAACATAGGTCAATATTAAATTTAGGATACACCCAAAAATGGGTGCACGGCACTCCAGAACATATAATCAACTTGAAAATTAGTGAAATTCACAAGACCACTCACCTTGTAATCGTATAACTCTCTTCATCTAGTGTTGGCCTCTAATTCGACCTAAAATCAGGTAGATCTACAAAAGGAACATAAATTATCAACCTTTGATTACTTGGTTAAGAGAATAAATCACAAATAAAGTCTCAATATGAATCAATAGATTACCTGTTGGTTTCCAACACATCTGACAGCAATCAAATCAGAGTTTAGACATAGATTTTAGAGGAGAAATTAGGTCTGGAATTTCTAGTTTGTAAGACGGGCAAGCCCTTCTATCCAAAAGAAAAAATACGATGTTGTTTCCCAATTTAATGAATAAAATTAAAAGTACACAGCGTGTACTAGAAATTACATGTTGGGGATATATAGATCCTGACCAGACCATGACATGGCATGTACTGGAAAGTACATGGTGTGTACCCATATTACATGGCATGTTCTTGAAAATACATGGTGTGTAAAACCTATTTATGTCATGTAACAATCCTGCATTTATCCCTTTACCTATTTTCCTCATTTATCCAAAGTATAACCCAAATAGACAAGATCTGGACCTTAAAGGAAGAACTGGGTTCTTACACAACTCACATATCATTCTCCTAAGAAAAATGTTCCTCTTGAAGTTGATTTTCAATCATTACAATCTCTAACCCAATCAGTATTATTATAACCATGAAATATCATATCACAACGTCTTTTTTATGTCAACCCATATGATTTTTTACTCTAACATATCTCAGTATTATATTTTCTTCCAACATATAATATTCTTTTTAATTAATCTAATATCTAGAATACAATGTTATAGCATAAAAAATATCAGGTCTTGAAGCCGTTAGATAAAGAAAACTTCCTATCAACTTTCAAAAAAAATTATGATTCACAATTTTCCCAACTTCATCTTTACTCATCTTCATTCCAATTGAAATATGAGTAGAAACTTATTTAGACTCTTTCATACCAAACTTTTATAACAATTCCCTAGAATACTTTTATTGAGATAGGAAAATTTATTTTTCCTTTTCTTGAACTTGTAATCCAATGAAGAAAGTTTATTCTCCCAATATTGACATTTCAAAATTTTCATTTATTTTTTGTAGAAAACTCTAGTTTTATTATGAATTTTAATATGAAAAATATTATGAATTTTCTCCCAAAACTCTTGAATCTAATTTGATGGGAAGATAAGTACATAAGGTATGAAAAATATTCAGTCCTTATGGTGAATAAGAGGTAGTGTAAGGAGAAATGCCCCCAGACTAATACCAAGTCTTATTCACCTTCGTACCACCTATACGAGAGGAGGAGGTTCAAGGGGAGGTTAAGGAACAAGATATAGTGTTTTTTTCATATTCCAAGAAAGGACACTAGATGAAGAACTATACCTTAGTGAATAAGTAAATGGAATATTTAGGTAAAATAATTATCAAATATAAACTTTTATCTTCAACAAATTTGGTATTAGATACATCATGTGATGCTCATGTGTGCATCTAAATATAGGAACTAAGTAGATTCAATAATGTTCTTAATGGTGAGGTGGATCACCAAGCTTCCAATGATGTAAGATTGGCTACACTGGCTATTGGATACTACCATATTACATTGATATAGAATTTAATTATAGTTTTAAATAATTATTTTAATGTTCCCAATGATACCAAAACATTATATCCATGTCTAATTTAGACATGGATGGATTTATTTTTATGTTTGAAAATAAGAGTTTATACTTTTATAAATATGTCATATGTAATGGTATAACACATTTGAATAATGGTCTTTATGTATTGGAATACAAAAACCAAGTGTTGGGAATCGATAATGAATCAAGTTTAAAAGACTTGTATCACACTCATTTATGAAAACATCATCCCGGTCATGTAAATAAGAAACATTTGATTCTACTATATCAAGAGATATATTTAGATTCTTTTGAACTAAAAAAGCTTATATATATGTTGTATTTGTTTGAAATAAAAAATGACCAAATATTTATTTAGTGTAAAGGTTAAAACTGCCATAAATATTCTTGAATTTGTTCATAAAGATGTGTATGGAACTTTTCTTGTTAAAGTGAGGTTTGGGTACTCTAATTTCATAACTTTTAACAATGACTTTATTAGATATGGATTTTTTTTACTTAATGAAGCTTAATTTCGATTCCTTTGAGAAATTTAAGTAATACAATAATGAATTAGAGAATAATCTTGGAAATAAGATAAAGAAAATCTACTCCGACCAAGGTGTAGAATATCTTAACCAATAGTTCATTTATTTTCAAAATAATTATGGGATAATATCTTAACTCACTACTCCTTAGACACCATAATGGGATGGTGTTAGTTGAATATATCTCAAAAAAATACATGCCTTAAAACCATAAAGTTTTTGTGTCTTTAGATATTAGATACATAATTATCTTATTTCATGAAATATCTTAAATATATTCCACAAAGTTCTTCTCACATATTACACTTCTTAGACATACCCTATATAAAACATTTCTTCATAACCTAGGTAAAGGAAACATAAGAAAGAGTGAGCTAAAATTCTTGGTGAGGGTAAACATAAGATAAGTAAATCAATGGACATAAGTGGGCATAAGATAAGTATAAGGGTATAAGAACATAATCATAACTTACAATAATCATACCCAATCATCCAAATATCATTAATAAAAAAATCATGGCATAAGGCTTTATCATAACAAAATACATAAGTTGTAAGTGTGTGGAATCATCAATAATAAACCTTTATCCATGATAAAGTATCATAATTATAATACATAAGTATGTGATATACACATAATCATATAAAATCATTTCCTTGGTCAATACTCACTTACAATACTATCATAGTGGATTGGGTTCACTCCCCATTCCATCATTTCCTTGGTCAAAGTTCACTCCCAATACTATCTTTTTGGATAGACCCCCTTAATGAATTTAGTTCACTATCCATTCAAGTAATTACTATCTTATCAGATATCTATATTTCCTAAATGTATTAAAGGGATATATAATTTTGATCTCACCCATCAAATGATGAAAAACATACATATGTATGCCACAAGATCATAAAAAATTCATCATATCATTACCCATAGAAATGAAATATATTTCATAAATATTTCATCATTTCAATATTGAATAAATCATATAAAATAAATAGGTTTCATAAAGGTTCCATCATAACTTAACTAACCTTTGGGAAAGAAATGGGTTTCATTGAATCATCCTTAAATCATCGTCATCGCTATATAACATCTAGAGAAATAAATTGGATAGTATCATAATATCATATCCCAAGTGAATCATTAAAATCCTTAAAGTATATTGACATGGATGAAATACCTTTAAAACAACATTCAACCCTTTCTTGTAAGACATGATAAAAATATCATTTTCTTTTTATAACATTTTAACTAAAAAATATCAAAATAATGATAAATTATTTTCTTTTAAAATAACCATGGAAACTTATAAATGAAGATTCAAAATAAAGAATAGTCATTATAGTTGAAAAATAAATTCATACTATGTATTTTAAAAGAGAACATTACTTTAAAACTTTTTCAAAAGGTAAAAAAACTTATTCAAAAAACATTTTAAAAGATTCATTTTAAACCTTCATAGTTAAAGTAAAAGGTAATGGAAATTACCTTTTTAAAAAAAATTAAAGTATATGTAAAAACTAAAATAAATAAATTATGAATATTTTGGATATTGAATAAAAAAATTGATGACCAAAGAGGAAATAAAGTTATATTTTCTTTGAAAACATTTTCTCAATCATTTTAAGTACTAAATAGAGGAAAATTGTACTAAAAATAAAAATTCCATGAATAACTAGAGGAGAATAAAATAGTTGTTGTTTAAAATATAATATCTATATAATTTCCCTAAATTTAAATTTATCATAGATAATCCTGAAAATAAATGAGATTTTAACATAAACCCTTACCCCTTTGGTAATCTTTGAATCAAATCCTCATTAAAGATAGAACCTTATATGGATTTTTAAATACTCATAATTTTCATGAGAATAATCATGAAATAAATTCATGGGATTTATATACACCACAAAAAAAGAAACAAGTGGTGAATATGGAATATTTCTCACAAAAATAAAAGTGATATAATAAACTCTTACTATAAATCTCATCTTGCTTCGTACACATTAAATCTCCTCTTCCTTGAGAATCCTCCTTTGAATCTATTATTAAGGACCCTTGGGTTAGTATTTTAATAATAAAAACATATAAGAAGTGTCTATGGAAGTTGAGAAGATATTTGGGTAGGGTTTTGTTGAACTAAGGGGCTCAAGTGGGGTGGAGAAGGGAGGAGATGGGGTTCCATTTTATTAAGTGAGGGGAGTGGCACACTTCTAATTATTAAGAATATTAAAATATAACAAAGGAACACTCATGGAAAAGTGTCTCCAAATTGAACCAAGTTCTAATATATGATGATATAGAATCTAAATCCAATTATACCATAGTATTTGACAAGCTTTTAGGTCATTTTAACCCATATATATTTAGTTTAACCCCTTATTAACCCATTTTAACCATAACTGTAGTAATGAATTTTTACCTCTCTTTCTATTAATAATAAATAAAAAATTATTTCAAATTATTAAATAATATAAAATATGATTACTCAAAAAAATTAATCCATTTTACAAATTTAAATTTCTATATGTGGAAGAAATAAATTTTAAAATAAGTGCACAAAACATAATAAAACCATTTTTAGAAAAAAAATCATTTTTAAGCATAAAACTAAATTTACCTTCATTATTTTCAATGTAAAAAATATTAGATGAATTTTAAAATATTTTATTGAATATATTATCTACACATTTAAATAAAATCATTCATTAATAGAGATTAATTTAATTTTTTAAGATAAAAACAGATTGTGTGCATAAAAAAATTAGAAAAATATCTCTTTTTACCATCAAATGATTTTATTTTAATTAATAACCAATTTAAAAGTAATGAATTCATTTTATATATATGTAAATAATAATTTTTAATAATTTATTTATTCATATTAATACTCTCTAATCTAATGGAAAGGTGATAATTATTATAACCCATAATTTTTAAATGAAAATTTTTTACTAAATAAATGACTGTTATATTATATTTTAAAAGTATTATACATAAATAGAACATAGATAAAAAAACAAAACTTTAATTCATTAATGAAAATAATTACATTAGTCAATGAATAAACCCATTAAAATTCCAAATATTATAAGGTAATAAATATAGAAAATAGAAAAACTATAATGGGAAATTTTGGATCACACTGATCAGCTAGAATCATTCCTCCCAAAAATAACTCTATAGAAATGAAACAAAATATTAGTAAACCAATCGAAATTATAGAAAATGGAAATGTATAACCTTGATAGTAATTGAGGTGAATAATGAATGATGTAATGAAGTAGTATTTATAGAATGAAATCTAACTAATGGAATATTAATGTGATAGTTGGAATAGTAATATGACTGTTGGAATAGTAACTTGACCATTGGAATAGTAATCTGACTGTTGGGAATGGTAACATGACCGTTAAAATAGAAATTTAACCCCAAAATAATTAAATATAATAAAAATAATATTTATCATGAGTAATTTAAGTAAATATAAATATTATAATTCCCTAAAATAAATAGTATGATTAAAAAACTCAAAGAAAATATAAGCGTGATTTTAAAATACTATATTTAAAATATTTCATAAAAATCATAATTTTTAAAATTAAAATTAAAATTACCTATGTTATAATTTCAATTTTATAAAATTAATATAATTTTTTAAATAATTATGTAAAAAATTTCCAAAGGTTATTTTTTTGTAATTTTATGTAATACTTCAATTTTCATGTGAATAGTAAAAATATTGTTTTTCCAAAACTGATGTATCTTAAATTACATAGTTTGTGATGTAATATTGACCTAATAATTTTAAGAACTTAAGGATCGACCAAAACATATTTAAATTGATTAATTAGTCTTTAAAATACAATAAACATGATTTACAAATCTAAAAAGTATATTCCAAGTCTAAAATCTAAAGTATTACATTAAAATAACATTTTCTCATTTTTCTACCTTTCCTATTAATTAAACCGATTAATTAAAATTATATAGTGATTAAAAGTTTAAAAATCATGTTATTTAATTAAAATATGGTTTACAATGCCAAAAATATCATTATTAAAAGGTTTTCCTTAAATATGGTATTTTATTCAATATTTTAACTTAAAAATACCCCTCTCCTAGAGTATAAATAACCCTTATCTCTACCCTTATAAAACCTCACCTACCATACTTGAAAATGAAAATATCTACCCAAATAATCTCTCTTAATCCTCTTAGAGTCCAGAGGGACATCTTGGAGTAATCTAAGTCCAACCATCAAGGGAGTCTAGTGTTGTACAAGGGAAGAAATGTTGAGAATAGGGTATATTTTCATCAACTCTTCTTTGTGTTTTCCTCTTGTCTTCCTCTCTTTATATATCCCTTCAAAACCAAATCATATAAGATTAATAATATATTATGTTAAAATTATATTAACTATGTTAACCTACTATAAAAATTGTATTTTTGAAATATTTATATTTTATACCACTCTTTGTCCTCTTTTAGACAATGTTCCCCATAATAGTTGATTAACCATCAATAAGTATATTTCCAACTTATTTCATATCCCCACACTAATGGATGGTTATAATAAATTTTTTATAATATATAAATAAATAAATATATTTATTTTAAGATTTTTTAATTAATTATACTAATATATAAATTACATTGAACAAAATAGTGAAATCAAAGAAAAATGGGAAATTTTTAAGGAAAATATGATATAAAAAAGTTTTTTTTAAATTTAGGGAATTGATAAATATAATTAAATGATTATAATTTAAAAATAGTGAAAAAAATGGAAATAATTCAATTCTAGTTCAATGTTTTAATAAACTAATTTTTATTATTCATGAAATTGAAATAAACAAAATAAAGCAGGGTTTAAGGTAAGGGGATTCTCAAACCCAAATCCTTTCCTTGGGTTATCCCTCTTTCACATCATTTTGGGTACGGATATTCCTCTAAGGTGCCTTAAATATCCTTTAATTATTCTTACCTTTTCTTTTTAGAAAGGGAATCCCCATGATTAGCCTTTTTTAACCCTCGACCCCATGAACCCCCTCCCTATGAAAGGATCACTCCAGAGAGAGGGCCAACCGGGAATAATCCATTGTCAGACAAGATGGCAAAGAGTCCCATGGGATGACAGCCTGATCAGTGATGGTTTGACAAAACAATCCATTATCTAGGTGGGTTGTTCCCTTATGCTCACCCGATGTAGCACCAGGTGACCCGCCAAGGTGAGTGGACTAGGGGAGGCAGAATCCCCCCAAGAGTGATCTCCCCGGATCTAAACCATGTACCTCTAAATAAATGTTGTTTCTAAGACATATACAAGGATTTTCCAAAAAATAATTTTATTTTCAAAACACATATTTGATTCCTCTTGAGTTGTTTCTTATTTTCTCAATAATAATTATGTTTATGCCAAATATGTTTTCCCTTATTCATATGGTAACCCTAATGTTTATTCATGAAATTATTCTTTATAAAATCCATTTGAAACCCATTCCTTCCGATAGGTTATTTTATGACTATGATTGTTATAGGTTCTATGCGTAATTCAAGATTATGAGCATTTATGATGTGATGGGTGGCCCTAAAATTTTATATTCGTCCAATGCATTGGGTAATGTATTGTATCTCATGAGGTTATGTACACTATTTGTGAACATAATTATAACTTTGTTCTCAATAATTATGTTATTTTTTTCATGTATTTTATGTGTGAACATGATGCAATCTTTATTCACAGCTATGTGTGGTATTTTTCCACTGTGGCATGATGTTTCATTTTTATTCATGTGACACGTTCCATGTATTTATAGAATTATTACCTTATGATATTGATGATGATCCTATGATTATGATATGATGATTTTTATTATGTTCACCCATGTACTATTGATTAATGTCCCTTATTCCTACTCTGACTAGGCTTTTAGATCACCCCTTTCTTTTATGTATATCCTTAGGTGACTATATATACTAAATATAATGAGATATTTTAAAAGGATAAAAAATAATATTTAAATAAATTTTTATGTTTTATTATGTAGAATTGTTCTATGATCCTAATTTTCCCAAGACATTAAACTTGTGGATCCTGGATTTGTAACACTATTATGTTTTTTATCTTAAAAATGATGTAATAGTCATTTAAGAAAAATTCGGGTCAATATAGTTGGTATTTGAGAATAGTTTATTTCATTTTGGAATTAGTATTATAAAAAAATGTTGAAAAAGTAAGTATAAGTATATGTATAGGTAAAGGTCCTAGAAGAATGATTTTATAAACAGGATAAACATTGGGATCCCATATGATATTCCTTTAGAGTTAATTTTCATATAATAAATATTTATTTATATTTTTTTGACTTACATTTTTCTCAAAACCTTTTCTATTTTAGAAAATGGGGGGAACAAGGAGAAACTAGGTCAGAAACCCATGTGAGGGACAATTCAATGATTCTTCGAATGATATCCTCAATGCCATGGGAGGTGGAGTTCAAAAATTTATAATGATTATTACCCATATATCTAAGGCTATGAAAAATAACCTTAAACATGTAAAATTTCCACCTTAAACCAAGAATAAAAAATGGATATGAATACCTTTATACAGTAACAACCACCGATGTTTATTGGATATTTCGATCCACATGTCACTGAATAGTGGTTTAACTCAATTGAGAAGATATTTTCTATACTCTACTATTATTATATAGAGAAGGTGACTCTTTCCATCTATCATTCTGATGGAGAAGTTGATCAATGGTGGGTGTTGATAAAGAACACCAATTCAAAGTATGAAATTGAAGAGATTGAGTGGGAAGACCTTAAGAAAATACTTCTTAATAAGTATTTCCCTCGAACTCTTCAAATAAATATAGGGAGAGGATTCTTAGATCTAAATAAAATTAAATGGGAATCTATCAAGGATTATGAGGTCATCTTCACAAGGCATATACGATATGCCTCAATTTTCGTTATCAAGAAAGATATAAAAATAGAAATATTATTTAGTGGTTTAAAACCACACATTCAAAAGGCATTATCTATTTGATAAATTGGGTGTTTTTAATAATTAGTTTGATGTGCTCTAAATGTATAGATGTAGTTTGGTGAATGGTCCCATGCTTATGTTAATAAAAAGTGAATAGACTTTCAAGATGGTGGTTCAAATTAAAAAAGAGTAAAGAGGATCAAGCCACCCACATGTCAAAAATTTGGGAAGAACCATAATGGGAATTGCCTCAAAGGGATGGGGGAATGCTTCAAGTGTGGGAAAGAAGGACACCAAGCTCATGAATGTCAAAGAGACATGAATAATTCATCCAACTTGATGGAGTAAAGGATGGAACCTCCTAATGCACCACCCATGGTATAATGATTCAACTATAGGGAGAAAGGGCATTGTCAAATCCAATGCACTAAACCATAGGTCCTTGAGGGTAATCAGTGTCAATATCCACCAAAGACAAAGGAGTATTGAAAATATTATTCCATCACTAATGTTTAAGTGTAGCATGAAAATGAATTCATGCAAGGTTCACATCATATTAACTCAATAATTTAAAATGTTTTATTTGATTTTGGTTCTATGTGTTCCTTTATATCTTGCAAGTTTTCTATAACTATCAAATATAATCCTCAATACATTGAATTAGAGATATATATAAAACACCTAGTGGTGAGATCATTTCATGCCAAGTGTTGGACTCTTATCTTATTAGTGTATGTGGGAATATTCTTCTAGTAAATCATATAATCCTTCCATTGGTGGAATTCAATGCTATACTGGGAATGGGTTGGCTCTCATTATATAGAGAACACATCAACTATATAGAAAATTAAATCTCTTTTCATATTCTAAAACATCCCATGCTCCACTACAAATGAAAGTAAGATCATGAATCTACTTTGGAGAATCCCTCAATGGTGTGAGTGTTGATACCATATGAATAATAATACCTTTCCCAAATGGTTGAGTCAAGTAAAGGTATAAACCTTGAGTAAATTCCCATTGTTATGGAATACACTGATGTATTCCCCAAAGAGTTTCCTAGACTTACACCAGATAATGATGTGGAATTCTCAATAGAGCTTATAACTAGAGGCAATCTTATCTCCAAATTCCCCTATATGATGGACCCTATCAAATTGGAGGAGTAAGATAAGTAGATGAAATAAAATTTAGACAAAGGTTTTATACTCCCTAGTGTATCACCTTGTGGTGTTCTAGGGGTCTTCGTATAGAAAAATGATGGATCAATCCAGTTTTGAATTGATTACTGGGAGATCAATAAGATCACCATAAAGAAAAATTGTCCCATAACAAGGATTGATGACTTGTTTGATCAACTACAAGGATGTCAGTACTTCTCAAAGGTGGATATTTTTTCTAAATATCATCAGTTGAAGGTGGAGAAGGAAGATATTCAGAAGACAGCCTTCTGTACAAGATATAGTCACTATGATTTCATAGTGATGACCTTTTGAATTATTAATATCACTATAATCTTCATGGATTTGATGAATAGAGTCTTTAGAGAATACCTCTATAAATTTTATATAGTCTTTATCGATGATATTCTCATTTACTCTAAGTGAAAGGATTAACATGGATAGCATCTAAGGATTGTGATGGTGACATTAAGAAAGTAAAAAATGTATGTTAAGTTTATTATGTGTGACTTTTTGATGAAACAAGTCACATTCATGGGGAATATTATCACAAGTTAGGGAATTTATATGGACCCTTCATAGAAAAAATCATTTGTGGAATGTCTTAGACCCACTAGTGTCATGGAAATCCATGCATATTTTTTGGCTTAGTAGGGTACTACTGATGTTTTTTGAGAAATTTTTCATAATTTTCTAGCTCACTAACTAAGTTAACACAAAAAGGGGTAAAGTATGTATGGATGGAATAATATGAGGAAGGATTTAAGGAGCTCAAGAAGAGGCCAATCACTATGCATATACTCACACTACCAACAATTGGAGAAGGTTTTATGAAATATAGTGATGCTTTGGAGAAATTCTTGGGTTGTGTACTCATGAAGAATGAAAAATTGATAGCATATGCCTCACGAAAACTGAAAATACATGAGAATAACTTCCCAACACATGATTTGGAGCTATCAGCTATGATCTTCTCTCTGAATATTTGGTGGAACTACCTCTATAGTGAGAAGTGTGGAATATATACCAATCATAAGATTCTAAAGTATATATTCATATAGATGGAGCTCAACATGAATCAAAGAAGATGGATAAAGCTAATCAAGGACTATAATTACTCTATTCACTGCCTTTTGAGGAAGGAAAACAAGGTAGTTGATGCCCTTAGTAGAAAAAACCTACTACTTTATCTGTGATGAAAATTGAGAAAGACCCTATCTTCATGGATATACAAAGTATAGATTTAAAAATCATAATGTCAAGGAATAAATAATACCTTGCTCAAATTATTTCCCAAACATATATCCAAGAGAATATCAAGGAGGCACAAATAAATGATCTAGAGCTTCAAAAAATTGTAAAGATAATAAATGATGAGAATATTCAAGAATTCCACATTGATGAGGACAGTGTGATTTAGTTTGGAACTAGGATTTGTGTGCCTTCATCACCTGATATAAATAATGATCTATTTGATAATTCACATTGATCAACTTTTTTTATCCATCCCGGAAGTACCAAGATGTACAATGATCTTTGAGAACACTTATGGTGGGAAAATATAAAGAAGGATATTGTTGAGTATATATCAAGATTCTCGATATTTCATTAAGTTAAAGTGAAGTGAAATAAGTACAAGGGTATTATGAAAACATTACCTCTACCCTTTTGGAAATGGTAGAACATCAAAATTGACTTTGTCACTAGTCTTCTAAAGACATCCCAATAAAATAATTTAATATGGGTTGTGATGGATTGACTCACCAAGACTTCCCACTTCATTGATATTCAGGAAGATTTCTTATGTTAAAAACTTTATAGGATATATATAAAGTGGTAAGATTGCATGGGGTACCACTTTAAATCATATTTGATCATGATCCAAGGTTAATATCTAAATTCTGGAGAAGTCTTCAACATGCATTGAATGCTAAATTGAATTTTAGTATAACCTAGCAACCAAAATATATTTTCAATATAAAAGAACTATTATAACACTTGAAGACATATTGAGAGCCTTCTCGATGTAATTTAAAGGTGGATGGGATAAATATCCCCTATTAGTTGAGTTCTTAAAAAATAGCTTACACTCATGCATTAAAATGGATCTGTATGAATCTTTATATGGGAAGTGATGTTGAACTTATAATTGTTGGTATGAAGTTGGTGAACATAATCTAATTGGACCTGATCTTGTGAAAAAGATGATATATAAGTTTCAATCCATCCAAAAACATATAAAAGTTTATCAGACTTGACAAAAAAGTTATGATGATAACCATCTAAGGGACATGGATTTTGAAGTTGGAGAAAAAGTTTCCTTTAGATATCACCATGGAATAGATTCATACAGTTTGGAAAGAAATATAATCTTAACCCTAGGTAAATTGGACCCTTTGAGTTCCTTGATCTCATAGGAGTAGTGGCTTATCAGTTTTCACTTCCACTAAATATGTCTCAAGTTCATGATGTTTTCCACGTATCACTTTTGAGGAAGTACTTACCCAACCCCTCACACATACTGAGTCCAGAGGTGGTACAACTTGAGAATGACCTTTTATATGTGGATCATTTGGTGAAGATATTAGACTAAAGAGATAAAGTTCTACACAATAAAAAAACTTACCTTGTCAAAGTTTTGTGGTGGAAGCATAAGTATGAAGAGGCGACATGATAAACAGAGGAAATAATTAAATAGAAGTACCCTCATCTATTCTCAACTGAGAATATGAGTTTAAATTTTAGAGATTAAATTTATAAATGGTGGAAGAATGTAACGACCCATAATTTTTAAATAATAACTTTTTCCTAAAAAAATGAATGTTATATTATATAATATAATTATTATACACAAAGAGAACATAGAGAAACAAATAACACTTTAATTAATTAATGAAAATAATTACATTCTTCAATGAATAAATAAATTAAAATTAAAAATATCACAAGGGGAACAAATATAGAAAATAAAAAAACTATAATTGGAAAATTTGGATTGCCCCAATTACCTAGAATTATCCATACCATGAACAATACTATAGAAATGAAATAAAATATTAGTAAAACAATCGACATTATAGAAAATTTAAATGTTGAACCTTGAGAAGAATTGAGTTGAATTATCAATGATGGGATGAAGTAGTATTTATAAGAGGAAATATGATTGTTGGATTATTAATTTGACTGTGGGAATAGTAATATGACTGTTGAAATAGTAACCTAGTTGTTGGACTAGTAACCTAGCCGTTGGGAATAGTAACCTAAGCCTTAGAATAGTAATTTAACCCCAAAATAATGAAATATAATATAAATAATATTTATAATGAGTAATTAAAGTAAATATAAATATTATAATTCCAAAAAATAAATATTATGATTAAAAACTCAAGGAAAATATAAGTACATTTTTAATAAATTATATTTTAAATTATTTTATAAAAATCATAATTTTTATATTAAAAACTAAAATTAACTGTGTTATAATATTATTTTGATAATATAAATATCATTTTTAAAATCATAACATTGATATTTTCCAAGGATGTTTTTTTTGTAATTTTCTGAAATACTTCAATTTTCAGGAGAATAGTAAAAATAGTTTTTTCCGCAATCTGTGTATCTTAAATTACATCATTCATGATATAAAAATGAAATAATAATTTATAGAACTTGAGTCTATATAAAAACATATTTGACTTTATAAATGATTCATTAAATTATAATAAACATTATTTATAAACCTAAAAAGTACATTCTAAAGTCTAAAATCTAAAGTATTAAATTAAAATAAAATTTTCTCATTTTTACACCTTTCCTTTTGATTAAACTAATGAATTATAATTATAAAGTGATTAAAAGTCTTAAAATAATGCTATTTAAATTAAATATGTTTTATGATTTCAAAAATATCATTATTACAAGGTTTACCTTAGATATAGTATCTTATTCAATATTTTAACTCAAAAATACCCCTCTCCTCAAGTATAAATAACCACTCTCCCTCACCTTGGAAAACCACTCCTAACATACATTAAAAGGAAAAATATTTAACAAAATCCTCTTATAATCCATATGGATTTTTTGTATTAATCCAAATCCAATAATTGAGGTATTCTAGTGTCGTACAAGGTAAGAAACATTGAGAAGAGGGTATATTTTCATCAACTCTTCCTTGTGTTTTCCTCTTCTCTTCTGCTCCTTCTCTATCCATTTAAAAAAAATTATATAAGATTAATTATACAGTAGTTTATAATTATATTAATAGTGTTAAACTACTATAAAAATTAAATTTTTGAAGTATTTATATTCTGTACCTCTTTTTCTCCTCCTTTAGACAATGTTCTTGATAATGGTTGGTTAACCGCCAACGAGGATATTTCCAACTTACTTAATATTTCCACCCTTATGGATGGTTATACTCAATTATTTATAATATATTAATATATAAATATAATTATTTAATTATCCTATAAGTAATTCTACTAATTTAAAAGTTACATTGAACAAAATAGTGAAATCGAAGCAAAATAAGAATTTTTTTTAATAAAACATGATATCAAAAAGTTTTCCATTAAACTTAGGGAGTTAAGAAATATAATAAAATTATTATAATTGATAAATATTTTAAAAAATGTTAATAATTCACTTTTTGTTTAATTTTTTAATAAAATTAATTTTATTATTCTGGAGTGGTAAAAACGATGAAATAAATTAGGATTTAAGGTAAGGGGATTCTTGAACCCAACCCCTTTCTTTAGGTTATCCCTCTTTAACCTCATTTTTAGTATATATATTCCTCTAATGTTCCTTAAATATCCTTTCACTATTATTACCTTTTATTTTTAGTGATATAAATGTTTCCACCTTGATTTATAATTTGAATAAAATATTTTCCAAAAAAGACTTTTCTTTTCAAAACACATCTTTAACTTCTATTGAGTTATTTCTTATTCACTCAAAAATGATGATATTTATGCCAAATATATTTTTCATTATTAATTTTTGAACCCCAAAGTTTATTCATGAAATTATTATTTATTAAATCCTTATTAAACTCATTCATTCCCATAGGTTATTTTATGACTATGATTGTTATACATTATATATTTCATGAATGATTAGAGAACTTATGATGTGATGGGTGGGCCTGGAATTATATATCAATACAATTAATTGGGTAATGTGATTTATCTCATGATATTATGTTCACTATTCATGGACATGATGCTAAATTTTTTCATGATGATTATGTTATAATTTATGAACATATGTTATTTTTGAACATGATGTCAGCTTTGTTCATGACTATCTGTGGTATTTGACCAATATGACATGATGTTTCATTTTTTTAATGTATCACATTCCATGTCTTTATCAAATGTTTCCCTTATACTATTTATAATTATCTAATTCTTATTTTATGATTATTCTGATTATGTTCACCCATGCACTATTGATTCATGTACCTTATTCCTTATCTAATTGGTATTTTAGATCACTACTTTCATTGATGTATATCCTTAGGTGACTACATGTACTTAGGAGAACAAGAGAATTTAGAAGGATAAAGAATAAATATTTAAATAAATTTTTATGTTTTGTTATGTATAATTGTTGTATGAGACTAATTTTCCCAAGACACTAAACCTTTGGATACTAGATTTGTAACACAATTATGTTGTTGATATTAAAATGATGTAATAGTCATGTAAGAAAAATCAGGTCGCTATAATAACTATCACATTAAATAATAATAATTCAATAGTACATCTTAGTTCATATAAACTCTCGGTTGTGTGTAAATAAATCTATCAAAGAAATAAAATTTATTTAAAGAGAAGTATATTATAAAATAATTGGGTGTTACATTCTACCACCCTTATAAGAATTTCATCCTCAAAATTTTGTAACTCTGATACAAACGACTAAGGATGCTTCTACCTCAACACTTTCTCTCTTAGATCTAGAATCTCTGGAAGTTTTTCATCATTAGCGAGATTATGCTCTTGTGGTACAACCTCTGAGTTTATTACATGTAAAGGATTAGCTATATACTTCCTCAAAATAGATACATTGAACATGTTGTGAATGGTCCAATATATTTATAGACCATATTTACCTTCTTTCCAATATTATAACCTTCTTTCAATGTGATAGTCATAGGAATACCTTATCACCAACATCGAACTCTAGAACTTGTTGATGATTGTTATCATAACTTTTTTGCCGACACTGAGATTCCTTTGTGTGCTACTAAATGGATATAACCTTCTCTATTATTTTCTCAATTAACTTAGGTCCCAATATCTTTCTTTTTTCAACTTCATCCCAACATGGTTGAGTTCTTTACTTCTTACCATAGAGGACTTCATAAGGAGTCATCTAAATGCTCAAACAAAATATATTATTGTAAAAAATATACCAAAGGAAGGTTTTGATCACAAACATAATTAAAATCTACAGAATAGGGTCTCATCATATAATTTAGGTTTTCAATGGTCCTTTCATACTAACTATCTTTTTAAGGATGATATGTAGTGCTAATGTTTAACTCTATATTCAAATCCTATTTAATACTTATCCATAACTTTGACATAAACCTCATATCCCAATTAGATATAATAGAATTTGGTACTCTATGTAACCTTACCAATTCCTTGATGTAAATCTTGGAAAGTTGATCAAGATAAAAATATAATCTGATTGCAATGAAATGTGCTTATTTTGTAAGGTTATCTACTACAACCCAAATAGCATTTTCCCTTTAAGATGTTTTGGGGAGTACAATGATAAAATCTATGGTAATTTTTTCTCATTTCCATTTTTTTATGGGTAATGGTTGTAAAAACCCCTTAAATTTTTTTCTCTCATAATTAACTTATTGAATTTCTAGGCATGGTGATTCATACACTGAAATATCCATTTTCATGGTATCCCATAAGAAATACTCTTTAATATCTCTATTCATATTCTTACTTCTTGGACTCATAGAGAATGATAAACTATGAGCTTCATCCAATTGCACCTTCAATTCAGGTATTGACATGAGACATACTTGATTCATAAAACTTATCATTCCATTACAATTATGGTTTAAATCAGGAACCTTTCTCACCTTCTAATGCAATTCCACATCCTCCTTCTTCACCTCTTCAACCCTCATATGGATGAATGGTCGAACATTAAACTGGGAAAGATATGATTTATCCCCTTTCCTCGTGATTTAAAGTTCCATATTCTATAAATCTATAAATATTATATCTCTTTCAATCATCATCACGGAAAAACTCACATGTTCCTTATGACATAGAGTATCATCCACCTTATTTTCCTTTTTAGGCTGGTAGTTTATTAAACATTCATAATATTTAATCAATTCCAACCATCTCCTTTTGAGAATATTCAATTCTTTATATGTGAATATATAACTCAAGATTTCATTATCAATATATATACTACATATTTCACCATAAATATAACTCCTCCATATTTTCAATAAAACAATCCTACTGCCAACTCCAAATCATGAGTCAGGTAACTTTTCTCATGAATTTTCAATTGGAACAAGGCATAAGCTATCACCATATAATTATGCATTATGAGGAATCATATTCCCTTATTATATGCATCACTATAGATCAAAAATCCTTCTTTGTCATAGGGTACTGTAATCATAGGTTAACTAGAAAACCTTCTTTTCAACTCCTCGAAATTTTCCTCACATTCATCTATCTAAATGAATTTGGCACCCTTATGAGCCAGCTTGGTTATTGGATTAGATATACATGATGAATCCCTAACTTATAGATAGTAGTATCTATACAACCCAAGAAAAATATGGATCTTGGTTATCATGGTTGATCTAATCTATTTCTTAATAACTTTCATCATTAAAGGATCCACCGATATACCCTTGCTTGAGATTATATAAACCAAGAATGAAACTTTTTTTATCCATAATTCACACTTGATGAGTTTAGAATACAAATTATTATTCCTCAAGGTCTCCAATAAAATCCTAAAATGATCTTAATTTTCTTCATTTCTCTTGGAATATATAATAATATCATCTATAAAGACTATAACAAACAGATTAAGATAATATATAGACTCCTTTAATTAAATTCATGAAGATAACAGTGTAATTAGTAACTCCAAATGGCATCACTATAAATTCATAATGGACATACCTTTTATGGAAGGATGTCTTGGGTATATCTTATTTTTTGACCCTCAATTTATTATATCCAAAATAAAGATCAATATTGGAAAATTATTGAGCTTCACATAGTTAATCAAACAAGTCATCAATATAAGGTAGAGGATATTTTTTTTGATGGTGATCTTGTTAAGTTCATGATAATAAATGATAAGATGCATTGAACCATATTTGTTCTTAATAAAATAATAAGTTCTATACCATGGAGACACAGTAAGGAATATTAATCCATTATCAAAATTATTCTAGAGTTTCTTCTTTAATTCATGTAACTAAATTAGGTTTATTCTATATAGATACTTTGAAATAGGTGTAGCACTAGGTATTAAATATATTGAAAACTAAACTTCATTATTCAAGGGAATAATAAGAAATTTTTCAAGAAATACATGAAAATAATCCTAAAAAATAGTAATATCTTTGATGTTGAGTTTCTCTCTATCCATTTGAGATAAGTATCCTACATGAATAGGTAGTAAGACCCATACAACAAATCAAACTTCCATTAGAAGTTCATAATCATCATCGTATAAAAATATAATAATATTTTGATTCATAATATCAAAAAAAACATCCCTTACTCTATAATTTATATGGTATCTATATAGGGATATCCAATCCATTCCCAAAATCATATTAAATTCTACAAGAGGGAAAATCCCAAGATTTTCATGAAGAAAATTCCAAAAAACTTCTATCGAAGAGGACCTATGGACATGAGATTTGATAATCATGGCATTATGAGTTTTTACTATTAACTCAAAATTGAATATTTTAGGTGGTGACATAATAACTTTAGAAAATTCTTCATATATAAAAGATTGGGTAGATTTAGAATCAAATAAAACATTTTTAGTTCTAGAGTGGATGGTAAGTGTACATTGCACCACTTCATTCTCATAGACCACTTTGGTAATTATGATCGCATGAACTTTAACTTTGTCTCTTAGTTTAAGAGGTTACTAATACATATTTTATTCATTAATGATTAAATTCCCACATTTATTCATTTAATTTACAAACTCTTTGGAATTACAACATTAGAGTGTGGGTGGAACATTTGGTTAAGAATTTTCATTGTTCCATTCATTGATTGGACCTTCACATCACTTCAGTATTATTTTGAAAAATCTCCTTCTTTTAAACACTTAAAACATTTACCAACCCCCAAAATAAAATTCCATATATTATTTATTTAACACTGATAACATTAAGGGAAATTTATTTTCATTCCACCATGGGTTTTATTATTATAATTTCTTGAAATTCCATCTTTCGCTTTTTGCCTCTAAAACCATGAGAACACTGAGATTCTCTAATTTCTATTTCTATCTTAATATAAAATTAATCTATTTATTTATATCTATCATAGTATCTTATAAATAATTCCATTTTGAGACTTGGTCTTAATACACCAAATAATCAGTCAATTTTTCTTTCAACATGGATGATAAAATTAGAAGCATGACCTGCAAGTCTGGTGAAATTTTTCTCATAGGTAATAATAGATACTTTTTGTTTTTTATTTAGTTATAGGAATACCATTTCCATTTTTTGTGAATATTTTGGCATAAATACTTATTGAAAAATTACTTTTATAATTATTCTCATGTCATGGATTCAATTTCCTCATCTTGCCTTGTATTCTTGATAATAGTCCATCATTGATAAAATTTACATTCAAAAGGACACAAGACCAAATAATATTATCAAGGTACAATAATTATAGAACAGATAATATAGTTTCTATATCATTGATCTATTGATCATCAATATGTGTATTAGAGGAACCACTGAAGGAAGGTGGAAATTTCCACATAAAATACCCAATAGTGATTTATTCCATCCTTTTCTTATTTATAATTTTAGTATAATTCATGTTATCATTCATATATTAAGATATTTGGGTGAGAATATATGAAATATTTCACATCCAAAATCTAATTTCAATTGGTTTATCATGATTATTTTCATTGCATTTCTCATCACATTCATCATTAACACGATTCATCCTAGGTCCATCCATTAACTAAGACCAAAAAGAACGGTGTGAGAAATAATAATCATGAAAAATTATTCATATGAAGTCTAAATAATGACACCTTATTTTCAATATATGAAATATTATTTTTATCCTAGTTCATTCATAGTGATCATCTATTCATATCCTTAGTAATATTTCATAAAGAAAATTTCAATTAACCTTAGAATATCCCTTAGGAAGGTCAAACCAGGTGTGAAGTATTAGGCCCACTCACCATGAACCGATGATAATAAAGTCAATACCCATTCCACCCCCTTCATATTTTTTACCCCAAGGTGCATTAGTCCAACAGCCAAATCCACTTTCCAGTATCCAGATAGGGATATATTTTCTAAGAAAACCACACAATATATACTTTACCAAAGCTTCGTAATGTTATCTTTTACTTAGAATTATCTCCAAGGTTAACAACAAAGTTATCCAATCCTAATCTCCAAAAATAACTAAATCCTACTCTGATACCAACTGAGGTGAACTATGCATTTTACATGTATATATTACATCATTTTAGATGAATATTCAATATATCTCAAAAAATTACACACCCAAGAACCATAAAGGTTTTGTGTATTTTTAGACTAAATAAATAATAATATTATTTCATTAAATATCTTCAAAATCCCCCACAAAGTTCTTCTCACATGGTATGATTCTTAAACATAACCTACTTAAAACCTTTCTTCATAACCAATTGAAAGGAAACATAAGAAAGGGTGAGAAAAGATTATCAGTAATGGTAAACATAAAATATATCAATCAATGATTATAATTGAGAATAAGATAATTATAAGGGTTTGATAACATGATCATAACTTACAATAATCATACCTAATCAGTCAAATATCATTAACCATAAATCATGGTATAAGGATTTTTCATAACAAAATACATAATTCTTTAGTGTGTGGAATCATTAATAATCAACCCTGAAGCATGAGAACATATCATAAGCATGAGAAATAAGTTTTTATAACACAAACAATAATTTAAAATTATTTACTTGATCAATTATCACTTCCAAGATTATCATAATGGATTTGGTTCACTCCCTATTCTATTATTTCCTTAGTCAAGGTTCACTCTCAAGATTATCTCATTAGACAGAGTCACCTACTAAAAGAGGCTCAATCCCCATTACAGCCCTTACTACCTCATGATATATTCATCTTTACCTAATTTATTAGAGGTTTATATTGTTTCAAGCTCACCCGTCACATAATGAAAACCATACATATGTATGCCACAATATCAAAAAACATTCATCATGTCATCATATCATAACTCATAGAAGGTAAATGAGTTTCATAAACATTTAATCATTTCATTATAGCATAAACAATGAAATAAAATGAGTTTTATAATGGCTTTATAATAACTTAATTAACACATAGGAAAAATGGGTTTCATAGAATCATCCTTAAATCATCATCATCATAAGATATATAAAGAAATAAAGTGGAAGGTATAATAAGATCATATTTCTGGTGAAGCATAAAAATCCTTAAAGCATGTTGACATGAATGAAAAATTCCTTCTAAATAACATTCAACCCTTTCTTTAAAAACATGATAAAAATATTATTTTCTTTTGATAAAATATTAACTAAAAATTATTAGAATATTGAGAAAATGATTTTCCTCAAAAATAACCATGGAAACATGTAAAGTAAGATTCAAATAAAATAATAATCATGATGGTGGTAAAATCTATTCATACCATATATTTTAAAAGATAATATTCTTTTCACACTTTTACAAAAATCTAAAAACAACTTGTTCAAAAAACATTTTAAAATATTCCTTATAAACCATTATAAATTAAGTAAAAGTTAATGAAAATGACCTTTTTAATACATTTATTTTATAGGTAAAAAATTCTATAAAATAATTTTGAAGATCATGGATATGTAATAAAAATTTCTATGACCAAAGAGTAAATGTGGTTGATTTTATTTAAAAAAATTTCTTGATCATTTTAAGAAAAAAAGAGAGAAAATTGTACTAATAAATAAAAAATATAGGAATAAATATAGGAAAATAAAATATATGGGTTTTAAAGGATAATATCTATATAATTCCACTCAATGTAAATTTAGCATTTATAGTCCTGAAAATAAATGAGTTTTTAACATAAACCCTTACTGATTTGGTAATCTCCGAATCAAAACCTCATAAAAGAGAGATCCTTAAATGGATTTTTAAATCCTCGTAATTTTATTGAGAACCAACATAAAATAAATTCATGGTTAGTATATAAACTACCAAAAATAAACAAGTGGTTAATATGGTATATGTCTAAAAGAAATAAAAGTGAGATGAGAAAACCTTACTGTAAGTCTCGCCTTGCTTTCTATGTGTTCAAATCTAACCTTCTTTGATAAAACTCCAATAAATATCTTCTTAAGTACCCTTGGGTTGGTATTTTATGAATATAATAACATATATTACATGTATAGGTAATTTTAAAAGATATTTGGGTTGGTTTTGGTCAAGATAAAGGGAATGAGTTGTGTGGATAAGTGAGGAGAGGGGGTACCCTTTTATATATGAGGGGAGTGGCATGCTTGTAATTATTAAGAATTTTAAAATAAAATAAAGTCACTCTCATGGAAAATTGTTTCCAAAATTATATCAATTTAGAATATAAGAATTTATTGAATTGAAATATATTCATCCAATAGTATTTAGACAAGTTTTTAGGTCATTTTATTCCTTATATCTTTAGTTTAACCCGTGTTAACGCCTTTTAACATTTACTACAGTAATGAATTTTTACCTTGATAATTATTCATAATGAAAAAAAACTTAAGCTTATTAATTATTTTGATTACAAATATAAAATAAATTTTTCAAGATTTGATTTATATAAGTGGTGTAAATTCATTTTAAAATAAGTGCATAAAACTCAAAAAAATATTTTTAGAAAAATGAATTTTTAACCATAAAAATGGGATTACCTTTATTATTTTACATGTAAAAAATATTAGATGAATGTTAAAATATTTTATTGAATATATTAAATATAAATTTAATTATTATCATTCATTAGTAGAGATTAATTTAATTTATTATGATAAAAACACATTGTAATCATAAGTACAGTCTGTTAGAAAAACATCACTTTTTCCTTAAAATGATTTTATTTTAATTTATAACCAATTTAAAAATAATAAATTAAAATTATAAAATTTAAACAATAATTTTTCATAATTTAGTTAGTCATATTCATATCGTCCAATATAAGAACTAGAAGATAAATTTTACATTAAATAATAATAATTCAATAGTATGTCTCATTTCTTTTAAACTCAGTGTTTTCTGTAAAGAAATCTATAAAAGAAATGAAATTTATTTAAAGATAAATATATCTTAAATCTTAGGGTGTTGCAATTAAGGATTATTCTATAAAAAAAATTATATCCTGAGGAACAAAGTGTATCTTTATAGTATATCCTAAGGAAACAAGGGGATATTATTGATATGGACCCTCACAAAAAAGGTAATAGTAACCATACATTCCATGTTCTTTGAGAAGGAGAAATATCAAAAATCTATAGTTGGAGGAAGATCGATTTTGACGAAGTTGAGGATCAAGATACATGAGATTTTTTCACATTAACAACTTCTATAAATCCTTGTTGATGTGGTTGTTCTAGAGGCACAATTACTATGTAGGATCACTGAAGTGGTTAGAGAATTAAAGAGATATGGTTTTATATTATTAAAATATGGTGACTCATTATTGGTTTATAATGGTAAACTTATGTCATAAAAGTAATTAGTAATCATATATGAAGTTTCCAAGTGGAAAGTAGCCATGAATTATGATATGTATTCCATGTATCAAAATTAAGTCTAGGATTTAGTAGATCCTCTAGTGGATTTAAAGAATGTTTATTACAAATGGGTATTCAAGAAGAAAATGGATATAGATATTCAAGTTAGTAACTATAAAGAAATTTTATTTGCTAAAGGTTTTATTCAATGTTAAGGAATAGACTTTGACAAATCCTTCTCACCAATAATTGTGTTGAAATCCATCATAATTCTTATTACCATAGCAGCTTACCATGATTATGAAATTTGTAAAATATATTTCAAAATAGCTATTCTCAATGGGAAACTTGTAGAATATGTCTATATGACACAACCTGAAGGGTTTCTGAATCTAAATTATACTAATAAGATATAAAATTTATAGATATCTATTATGGGTTGAAGCAAGAATCTAGACCATGGAACATCCATTTTGATGAATCTAAAAGAAAATTTGGTTTCGTAAAGAATGAATGTGAACCCTATGTCTACAAGAGGTTTAGTAGGAGTGTGGTTGTTTTCTTAGTAGTATATATTGATGAAATATTACTAATGATAAATTAAATACAAATCTTATAGTTTTTTAATACATGGTTAAAAAATGATTCTCTATGAAGGACTTAGGTGAAGTGTCTTAAATTATTAGGATCAAGATCCATCGTGATAGATTCAAGAGGTTTCTTGGACTAAGTCTGGGTGCTACATTGAAAACGTACTAAATAGATTAAATATGTAACAATTCAAGAGGAGAGTTTTCCCATTGATACATGATATACATATCCTTAAGAAAACATGTCCTCAAATACAAGAGGAGATAGGGAGGATAAGTAAGATTCCATACACATTAGTGATAAGATCTACTGTGTATGTCATGCTATGTACCATGATTAATATTTTAAATTATTTTATAATTTTATGTATATATCATGTTGACCTAGGAGAATAATATTAGACTATTGTTAAGACTATCTTGAGGTGTTTGGGGAATACTATGGATATATTCCTAGTTTATGGAGGAGATGGGGAACTAGCCATCAAGGAATATACAAATTTTGGAACCTAGAAAACTAGAATTGTCTGAAATTGTAGTAGGGATATGTATTCTTCCTTAAAGAAGGGCCAATGAGATGGAAGATCTCAGAACAGGTAGTGTTCACCAATTCTATAGTATATTCTAAGTATATTATAGATTTTTATGTATCTAAAGAAAAAAATTGGATATAAAACTTCATCCAAGATCTTGATGTGGTTCCTAGTAGTAAAGATGTTATCACACTATAATTTTATAATAATATAGTGATGATTCTATCCAATGAGATAAGGTCAAATATAAGGTGAACCAAGCATAATATACGTAGATGTTACATTTTTCATTGAATATTCAATATATATCCCAAACAAACATGATCGAGAACCATAAAGGTTTACTATACATGGAGACTAGATATATAAATATCTTATTTAAGTATAATATTCATAATCTCTAAAATCTTTCTCTTCATAAGGTACCCTTCTAGACTCATCATACTTAGTACCCTTATTTATAAAATGGGGAAAAATTAAGACATAATAAGGGGTGATCTTAGATAATCTTTAAGGGTAAATAAGGGATATATGATTTAATGATCATATGTAAGCATATAATGAGCATAAGGGTATGAGAACAAGTTTTTATCAATACAAAACCATACCCAAAAATTTGTAGATCATAATCATGATTTGTAGAATAATACATTAGTATGTCACAATATTGGTGAATCATTAAAAATAAATCATGAGATATGAGTTCAAATTTCAAGAATATAAACATTTCATAAGAGTGTGGAACCATAATAGGCATAGAAATCATATTTTTTGTCAATTTTAACTCCTAAAAACAACATAACAGAGTGTATTTTCCATCACCATGTGTTTCCTATATCATAGAGGATCAGGAATCACATTATATTTCCCATATCATAGTATATCAGGCATCCCTACCTATTTTCTCTAGTTGATTGATCACATAAACTCGTTTTCCATAATTATCTCATGAGATATTTGTATTTACCCAATGCATTGGTGGTATTTAATAAACCCACCCATCACATAATGAAAACCATAAATGTGTGTTCCAAAATATCATAAAACATTCATAATTTCATCATATAATAACCCATGTAAAAGAAATGTCTTTCATATAGATATCATCAAAATATAATTATCCCGTGGGAAATAAATGGTTTTCATATAATTATCATTATAACTTATTTAACTCATGGTAATAAAATGGGTTTCATAAAATCATCATTATCATAAAACAACCAAATAAAGTGGTTGGTATCATAATATCTATAGAGAACTAGGATTTTCATACATGGATATTAAATCTTTTTAGATGAATATTTAATACATTACACAAACACATGACTAGGGACCAAAATATTTTAGGGGATTTGGAAACTTGGAACACAATCTTCTTAATTTAGTGAAAGATCTTAATTTTACCCCATAAAGATCTTTCCCCTTTAGTACTCTTCACAAACATACCCTAATTAAACATTTCTTTATAGAGTAGGGAAAAGATACATAAGAAAGGTTGTGATCAAATTCTCAATAAGGGTGAACAAGGGAGATACATAAGCATAACATGAGAAAAAGGGTATGACAACATGAGAATTATAATTGAAAACCATACCCTACATATCAATGCTCATAATCTTGAGTCATGGAATAAATATTGTCAGTTCATAATACATGAAGCATGAGGGAAACAAAAAACATGATCCCTAAGATCATAACATTAGCATAAGACATAGATTTGTGGTATACACATAAGAATAGAAAATCATACATCAAGGATACCCACCAAGACATTCATAACATGTTAGTATTGGTCTAACAACTCATGTACTTAATTTGAACTTAAGATAAACTCTTGTTTACCCTCTTTTGGGATTGGGATAATCACCTATATACCCTCCTTTTTGCACTTGGGATAACCAACCATGTACCATAATTTTTTGGGCTTCGTATAACCACATGTTTACCCTCTAAGCACATAGAATATTTATTATTACCCAATGAATTTGAGGGAGATATAATTCCCACCTGTCAAATAATGAAAATAATACATATGTGTGGAACAAGATCATAAAAAATTCATCATATCATAACCCATGAAAATAAATGGGTTTCATAAACATCTCATCATTTCATAACATGTGGAAAATAAATAGATTTCATAATAATCATATCATAACCTATGGAAAAATAAGTGGGTTTTATAAGAATTTTATCACGGTATAACCTATGGAAGAAAACCAGTTTTCATAAACATCATACGATCATAAACATAACCCATTAAGAGAAATAATAATAATGTTATCCTTAGATCATATCCCCTTAAAGCATATATAACATCAATAGATTTAATTTTATATGAAAAATGATTTTAAAATATCATTTAAAACATTTATTTAGGAAGATAACCATTCTTTGAAAACCACTTTTTAAAATCAAAAAAGAATTTGGAAATAATTTTCTTTGAAAAAAACCTTGAAAACTTATAAATTTAGATTTAAAAATAATTTAAAACATTTATTGAGGATAATATACTTTCCAATTTTAAAAACACATTTTAAAACAAAAAAAAATTAAAATCCTTTTCTTTAAAAATAACCATGAAAACTTCTAAAGGAAGATTTAAAAATCATTTAAAACTTTTCTTAAGGAAAATATATTTTCCAATTTGAAAAAAAAATTAAAACATATAACATTTTTAGAATAATTTACTTTGAAAATAACCTTGAAAACTTATAAATGAATATTCTAAGCAATTATTGGTCATGATGTCAGAAAATTCCATTCATGTCGTACAAGTTAAAACAAAGATTCCTTTCACATTTTCAGTAAAATCCAAATGGGCATTGTTTGAAAAAAGGCATAAAGATTCATTTTAAAAAAATTACAAAAATTCAAACATGGGTAAAAAATTATTTTAAAAATAAAAGGATAATAAAAAAATATTTTTTAAAATATTTTTAAAAAAATAGTTTTAGAAGAAAACGTATTTCTGGCCAAAGAGAGAAATAAAGTCATATTTTCTTAAAAACATTTTCTCAATTATTTTAATTAAAAAAGAGTATAAAATGGTACTATTACATGAAAATATAATTAATATCTATATGAGAAGAAACTTCATGAGTTTTCTTTTTATATGGATCATAATATTTTATCATCATAAACATAATCATAAACAATCCTGATAAACGACTACATTGTAACATAAAGATCATTAACACTTTAGTAACTTTGAATCACAATATACATGATGGTATAACATTAAATAAAACTTAAAATAGCATTATTATAAATAAATTCATGATATTACATGTCATAGGGGTTATATATATACGTTTTAAAATAAGATAAGTTTATAACTTAAGATATGTCTCGAAGAATGAAAATTGAGTCATAAATCCCTTCCGAATTGGTAAATTTTAAACCATAAACCCCAAGAAAGATAGATCCTAAAATTTATTTTTAAATCACCATAATTTTAAGGATAATAATCAAAAAATTAATTCATGTAAATTATATACATAACATAGAATAAATAGGTGGTGAATATGGTATGTGTCTCATAGAAGTAAAAAGTGGGATGGAAATACCTTACTGGATTAGTAATCTATTGAATCATAATACCCAATAAATTATAAAAAAATATCATCAAAATAGTTATATTAATTATATAACATGTCAATAGTTTAGTATATACATCGCACAAATAAAACAAGTGATGAATATGGCACATGTCTCCCAGAAATAAAACAGAGACTATAAATCCCTTACATGTCTTGACTTCCTTCATACATGTCCAAAACCTAATTTATAATAAATATAATATTATATAAATATATTATATAAACATACACATATATATCATACCATATATTATTTACGTATTACCATTTATTAATATTTTATTAACAATTCAATGTTAAAGTCGTGTTTTAGTTAATAACTGCTTTATTTTTCATGTAAGTTTTGATTTGTTATTTTTGGTCCTCTTAATTTGATCATGTATTAATAATATATAAAATTTTAACATTGATATAAATATCACATATATTTAGTATATATGTATTTATACTAACCAATAAAATTTAGTGATAGAAAATGAAATACAACACTCAAGGAGACGGTATACGCATGAGTGTTGTTTCAATTTTCTTGTTGGATTGAAATAAATAAAGTTATATGATATATTATCATTAAAAATAATTTTTATTTCATACATATATAACATATTTTCATTAAACTCATCCTTATTACCTTCCATATAAAGAGTGAAGGAATCGCATCGCTTCGTGAGGCGGTAGTCTGTCATACACACGAGCGACATCATCGTATTCCCAAAAAAATGAAACTCATGAAGGTATGTGTGATATAATAATTTAAGAAGAATAATAATGTCATAAATATCATATATAAACAATAAATACATGATTATTTATAATTTTAAGAGGTGGTAATGGAAAAATGAATGGCATCGATTCGCGAGGTAGTACTCTGTCATACACTCAAATGATGATTTCATAACCCATTTGATGAAAGTGGAGATAGTTATAGGTTATTACCTTAACATAAAAATATATAAATATATGAGAGATAATTATGTTATTATATAATCATGGTATAATAATAATTGAGGGATGTAGAGGAATAAATAAAACAAAAATTCTTGTTGATGAACATTACCTCTTCTTCGAAAATCCTCCTTAGGTTTGTAGTAAAATTATTCCATGGTTGGATTTATATACAAAATAATGATTATATTATGAGATTATGAAATTTTGGAAGTTATTTTAACATTTATTGGACAAACCAAATGGATTTTAAGGTGTAGCCTTTTATAACTGACGTGAGTGGAAAAATTGTAATTTTTTGAAAAGAAAGAATTTCACCCACGTTTTTTCATGTAACAAGGCACAAAATGTATTATTATATATAATATAAGTGATAAGGTAGAAATATGGTCATAAAATTGGTGTTGTATTAGTTTTAGGTCATTTTTTACCCTTATCGTTTTAGTTTAACCCCCTCTTAAATCCATTTTTACATTAACCGTAGTAAATAATTTTTACTGTTTTTACTATTCATTTTGGTCAAAAATCAAGTTGAACATATCTGATAATATAAATTATTATGATTCTAAATATTTAATACATTTTTATAAATTCCTTTCATAAAAGTTGAAATTTTTAATTTAAAAATAATCCCTCAAAGGCTTCGAGAAAGTGGATTTTTCAAGAGAAAATGTTCAAAAATTTACAAAGTTTTTATATCAAAATTCCATATGAAATTTATTAAAATGACAAAAATTGGATTAATGGATGTATAATTGAACTAATTTTACTTAAAAACAAATTTAAAATATAATTTAACTTTGTAAATAATTTAAATGAAAAGGAATTTTTCAATTAAAATTCATAATTTTTCACTATTCATTAAAAATGAAACTTTTCAGAAAAATACTAAATATTTTACCCCATAATAATTTTGAAATTATGATTTCTAAAATAAATTTTATTTTATCAAATTAATTTTCTAAAAGTGTCGAAAATTAATTTTATTATTGTTACAAAAAGGCATGAAAAACATTTTTTGAAAAACAGTACTTTTAAAACATATAAGGAATTTACCAAAAATTGTGTATTTTATTATAAATTTGTTTTATTTGTATAAAAACATTATAATTAATATTTAAAAAGTATTTATTAATATTTATATCTCTAATTTCAATGGACAAGTTATAATGGTCATGTTTAAATAACTATATTAATATTATATTATTATTTTGTTAAAACTCAGTGACGAGTGTAATGAAAGTTAACCTAGTGTTTCATGTAGCACAATATTAACTTAGTGTTTCATGTAATGAAATCTATAAAATAAATTAAATTTATTCAAAAACAAATCATAAAAAATTGGTTTGTTACATTCTACCCCACTTAAAATGAATTTCTCCCTTGAAATTTATCACTTTGGTACCAACAAATGAAGATAATTCTACCTCATTTAATCCCCAGATTCTCATGTAGATTCCTTAAGCTAGTAGTTTCTCCATAAAACACTAACCAGGTGATTGGTCTTGTTTTTTATAACTTTATCTATTCGATCAGGAATCTCTATCAGTTTTTTCACATAATAAATATCATTCTCCCACAGTATGACCTCTGAGTTCAGTACATAAGATGAATCAGGTATGTACTTCCTCAGTAGTGATATATGAAACACATCATAAAATTGATAGAGGTTTGGTAAAATATCTAAATGATAAGCTACTATCTGGGTACAATCAAGTATTTAATGGGACTGATATATATAGGGCTTAGTTTTCTATTCTTTCTTCCGTAGAGAAATTTGTAGAAATACCTTATTACTAACTTCAAATCCTAGATCACATCAAGGATTATCATTATAATTTTTCTGTCAACATTGTTTAGTTCATAAATGTTACTGAATGGCTCTAACATTTTATTTCATCTCATCATATTTCTAAGGTCTCAGTATATTTCTTTCTACAACTTCATTCCAGTGAATTGGAGTTCTACACTTCTTTCTAAAAAGGTCTTCATAAGGAACCATCTAAATTCTCAAGTGAAATCTATTGTTCCAAAAAACTCAACTTGAGTAAGGTTTTGATGCCAAACACCTTTTAAATCCATAGAAAAAATATCTTATCATATCCTCTAGGGTTTGAATTATTCTCTCAAACTAACCATCCGTCTGAGGATGATACGCGGTGATGAAACTCAACTCTATATCAAGATATTTCTAAAGACTTCGCTAAAACTTGTAGGTAAACTCCAGAATATGATAAAATACAATTGAATGTGGTACTCCATAGAACCTTACCACTTCCATAATGTATATTCTAGAAAGTGAATCCAAATAGAAATCTTCTTTGATATCAATCAAGTTTTCTGACATAGTAAGGTGATTCACTATAACCCATAATTATCTCAACATCAAAGATAAGATAAACTTTAAAGACTATAGATACATTTAATCATATGTACACATAGTGTAAAGTCATTCCTACTCAAATAAATATGTCACTATATACAAAACCAAAAGGTTTAATTTCAATAATATCTCATAAAATATTCATAATCTAGATAAACTCCCATTACATAAAACCTCAAAATGAGTGTCAATGACTTTGAAATTATAACCAATATTAATCTCATAAACCCATGATGGTATCCATTACTCTTAATTTAATCTTACCTGGAGACATAAATTCTTCCAAAAGATAATTCTCCCTTTATTCCTTAAATAATATCTTATCTTATACAAAAACATTTGTATAGGAATCTTGGATTCAACATTTTACTAATAGAATATCAAATTTGGTTTTGTTATTCCAGTATTCATGTTGAGAGAGATAACCAAATGAAATTTCACTAAAGTATAGACAATAATATTTTCATAGAGCTTATTCATTCAAAATAAAACATGAAATTCCCAAATAAGAAGAGGATAACTAGTCTTCCATAATTATCAAGATTCACTCCAACTATAGTGATTGCATAAGATTTAAATTTTTCCTTTGTATTCAGAGATTTTTGGTATTTTTCATCATTATTAAACCTCATATTTAGGAACTTTTTATCATAATGTTAAAACTCTTTGTAATTGAAACATGTAAGTTTGGGAGGATCATTCTGTGGAGTTGTCTCAATATTCACATCATTAGATAACTTCTTCCCATAACTTTAGCATTCCTCATCTCAATAACCTTACTTTACACACTTAAAACACTTAGTAGTCCCCTTAAAATAATTTCCTATAAGATTCTTACCACACATTTAGTATAAAGGAAATCTCATCTTATTTTCTCCATGGTTCTTATATTTTCATTTGAATTCCATTTTCCTCTTCATATTAAAACCATGAGATTTATATGTAACTCTAATCTCCATTTCCACCTTTACATCACATTAAAAAATATCTTCATAGCTACTAAATTATATTATGAATAATTTCTTTCAGAGACATGGTATTAATCCACTAATGAAATGATCAACCTTACTTTCAGGTCTAATGATAATACCAGAATAATACCTTGAAAGTCTTGTAAAATTTTTCATGTAGGAACCAATAGATTCATCATCATTTTTCTTTAGCTCATGTAAATCCTTATCCATTTTTATATGAATAATACAAGTAAATTACTTATTGAAAAATAATTTCTTGAACTCGTCCCAATCCCTAGATTCAATTTCATCTTACTGCCATATATTCTTGATAAGATTCCACCATTGATATTCTTCACCTACCAAATGGTAGACATCTAAAATGACCTTCTCAGGATCCAAATACTAGAGGATAGAAAATATCTTTTCATTAGGGTTGATCCATTTCTCAAAAACTAGTAGATTAAAAGACCCACTGAAAGAAGGTGTAAATTTCCTCATGAAGGACTCAACAGAATGTTGTTCCCTCTTTTTCTCATTTGGAAGTCCAGCATGATTCATATCTTGAGAAAGTTACATGAGGAAAGAAACAATATTTCTCATTCCATATCCCATAAAATTTGTTTTCTCATGAGTAAAATAATTATTTTCCATCACACTGAGCATTAACATTGTTCCTTCAGGTTCCATCCATCGAATAAAACCAAAATCATAGTGTGAGAAACACTAATCATAGTAGTGGACAACATAATCATGAAAAAACAGTTACACGATGTATAAATAATGACAAATTTTATTTATCCTATGACATTCATTGTTATCATCTATTTAAATACTTTATCATGGTTTATAAATATTTTTTTAATTTCCAATGTATATCCCTTAGGAGTGTCAAACTAGGTGTGTAGCAAGGCATGTTGTCATGAAATAAGGGATGACCAAGTCTATCTCAATTCACCCTTTTCAAAGCTATTATCCCTAGGTACCTATATGCCAAATCCACATCCACTTGAAGTATACAGACATGGATGTAATTTCTTAAAAACCACTCTCTCTATAATTTACCAAAATTCCATGAAATTTTCTTATTCTTTAACTTATCCTTATACTTATCCTTAGACATGTCCTTAGGGATCTCAATAATATTTTATTATCCTAGTTTCCAAAGTTTAACTAAACCTTTCCTATGATACTAACTACAGTGACATAGACTTTTAAAAAATGGATATTACATCTATTAAATGAATATTAAATACATCACACAACCACAAACCTGGGGACTATAATAGTTTAGTGACTTTGAAAAATGGAACACAATATTCTTAACTTGGTAAAAGATCTCCAGTGTATCCCAAAAAGATATTTCCCCTTTAGTAATCTTTACAAATATACCCTATGTAAACCTTTCTTTATAGCATGGTTAAAAGAAACATAATAATGAGTGAGCTCATATGTTTAGTAAGGGTAAAAAAGAAAAATATATAAGCATAATATTAATATAAGGGTCTGAGAACATGATCATAATATTTGAAAACCATAACCTATATATCAAAGATTGAAATATTGAGTCATGGAATAAATATTGGAAGTTCATAAGACATGAATCATAAGGGAAGAAAAGAACATGAGACACGAGAGCATAAAATTAGAATAAGACATAAATTTTTGGCATAAACATAAGTATATAAAATCTTATGTCAAGGATACCCACCATGAGATTCATAAAAAGTTACTCTTAGGATAACCACTTGTGTACCTACTACAAGCATGGGATTACCTCCCATGTACCCTATTTCATGATTGGGATAACCTCCCATTTACCCTCATTTTTTTGTGCTAAACAGTCATGTACCATCGTTTTATCATAGAATATTTATCAGTACCCAATGTATTATAGGAAGATATTGTTCCCACCTTTCACATAATGAAAATCATACATATGTGTTCCAAAAGATAATAAAATGTCCAGCATATCATAACCCATGAAAATAAATGGGTTTCATAAAAATTGTATCATATCATAACCTATGGACAGGTTTTATAATCATCATAGAATAACCTATGGAAAAAAGAAGTGGATTTCATAGGAATCTTATCATAGTATAAACTATGGAAGAGAAATGGGTTTCATATACATCATCTCATCATAAACATAAACCATTCAGAGAGAGAAGAATAATGGTATCAATAGATCATATCCTCAGTAAGGAATAGGTAATAAAAATTGATGTAATATTAGATGGAAAATTATTTTTAAGGATCATTTAAAACATTTCTTGAGGAAGATAATTTTTCTTTAAAAACCACTTTTTAAATCATAAAACATTGAAAAAATCCTTTTCTTTGAAAATAACCTTGAAATATTATAAATGAATCTTTAAAAATAATTTAAAACATTTCTTGAGGAAAATACCCTTTCTACTTTGAAAACACTATTTAAAACATAAAACATTTTGAAAATCCTTTTCTTTGAAAATAACCTTGAAAACTTATAAAGGAATCTTTAAAAATAATTTAAATCATTTATTGATAAGAATATACTTTCAGATTTGAAAAACAATTTTTAAAACATAGAACATTTTGAAAATATTTTACATTCAAAATATAATTTAAATTTTATAAATTAATATTCAAAGTAATTATTTTTCATGATGTTGAAAAAATCTATTAATGTTTTACATGTTAAAATGAATATTCCTTTTACAATTTCGGTCAAATCCAAATGGGAATTAATTAGAAAATGATATGAAGATTCCTTTACAAAAAGATTAAAAAAGTCAAACATGGGTAAAAATGTCTTTTAAAAATCATAGTATAATAATAAAAAAATTTGAAAACATTTTTAGAAAACATGGTTTTAGAAGAAAATGGATTTTCAAACGAAGAGAAAAATAAAGTCAAATTTTCTTAAAAATATTTTTTCAATTATTTTAACTACCAAAGAGTGTAAAATGGTACTATTTCTTGAAAATAACATTAATAACCATATGATAAGAAAATTAATGAGTTTATTGATTGATTAATCATAAGATTTTATCATCATAAATATAATATTAAACAGTCCTAATAAACGATGAGATTGTAAGACAAAAATCATTACTACTTTGGAAACTTTGAATCATAATAACCATTAAGGGATAACATTAAATTAAACTTAAAATATAATGAGGATAAATAAATTCATGATATTACATGTCAAAGGGTATTTATATACACCTCGTAAAATAAGATAGGTGCATAACTTAACATATGTCTCAAAGAAAGAAAATTGAGACAAAAATCCTTCACTGCTTTGGTAAATTTTGAATTATAATCCCCATGAAATAGAGATACTAAAATAGATATGTAAATCCTAATAATTTTACATATAAACATCATAAAATAAATTCATGTTCAATTTTTACACCTCATAAAATAAATATGTGGTGAATAATGCATGTGTCTCACAAAAGTAAAAAAGTGATACAGAAATACCTTACTACTTAGTAATATTTTGAATAATAAGACCCAATAAAGAATAAAATTGAAAAAAAACTTTAAATATCATGAAAATAGGTGTATTTATAATAATAAATTTCAATAGGCCAATATATACACCGCAAAAAAAATGATCGTTGAATATTACACATGCCTCCCATAAATAAAAGAGAGACTAGAAATCCCTTACCTTAAATATTAACATCCTTCATACATTTTAAAACCTCCAGTATAATAAAAATAAGTTTATTATAAATATATTATAGAACCATAAATATATTCATAATACCATATACAATTTACTTATGACCTTTTATTACTCTTCTATTAACAATTCCATGTTAAAGTCGTGTTTCGGGCAATAATTTCTTTTTTGTGTAAGTTTTAATTTTTTATTTTTGGTATTCCTAATTTTATCATGGTTTAATAATATGGTTAATTTTAAAAATGATATAAATATCATATATATTAATTATATATTTATTTAAATTAATCTATAAAATTTAGTGATATAAAATTAAATACACTGTTCATGGAGACAGTAGGCCATATGTACGCATGAACATTGTTTTCATTTTCTTATTGGATTAAAATAAATAAAGTTAAATGATATATTATTATTATAGAATCATTTTTATTTCATATATATCACATATTTTCATTAAACACATCTTTATTACCTTCTATGTAAATAGTGAACGAATCACATCGCTTCGCGAGACGGTAGTCCACCGTACACACGAGCGACGTTATCATATTCCCAGAAAATAGAAAGAATGAAGGTATGTGTGATATAATAATTATATAATAATAATATCATAAATATAATATATAAATAATAAATCCATCATTATTTATACTCGTGAGAGGTGGTAATGGAAAAATGAATGACATCGTTTCACGAGGCGGTACTCCACCATACACACAAACGATGATTTCGTAACCCATTTGATGGAATTGGAGATAGTTCTAGGTTATTCCCTTAAAATAAAAAAACATAATTGTATGTTATATATTTAGGTTATTTTATTATCATGTAACAATAATAATTGAAGGAGTTTTAGTCATAAATAAAACAAAAAACACTTATTGGTGAATGTTACCTCTTCTTCAGGTATCCTCTTTAGGTATGCACCAAAAGCCTTCCTAAGTTAGATTTTTATCCAAAATAAGGATTATATGATGAGAGGAGTAAATTTGGTAAGTTATTTTGGTATTTATTGTCTGAAAAAAAGGGTTTTAAGGTTTGAATAAGGGAGGATAAGGGGTGGCTTTTATAAGTGAGGTGAGTGGCACACTTGTAATTTTTTGAAAAGAAAGAATTCAACCAAAAAAATTCATGTTGCAAGGATAAAAAATAGATTATTCTAGATAATAAAAGGTATAAGGTATAAATATTTCCATAAAATGGTTTTTGGAAAAATTTTGGGTCATTTTTTACCCTTAACTATTTAGTTCAACCCCCCAGTAAATCCATTTTTACCTTAACCATGGTAAATATTTTTTACTATTTTTACTATTCATTTTGGTAAAAATTATCATGACCCATCCCAGTGGGTCCCGTTCCATGGATCCCCAAGCCCACCTCCAATAGTCCACGGGCTGGTGACTAGCACCAAGTAGGCATATCACTAATATGGTAGGCATTGCCTAAATACCTGTACACACACACACATCTCCAAGCCAAAAATGATGAAATATAAAATCCACTAAGGAATAAAATGCATGCCTTCCACTAACCCAACCAATAGGGTATGACAGAAAAGTAAAGTGTGATAAAGTAAACTAGACTATAATAGAGGCCCACAAAAAGAAAGAGTCTGCAAACTACAAACTCCAACCTGTAAACAAAACAGGTACTAGGACTGTTGATCGAAGCCATAGGAACACTTCGGCTTGCTTAAACTCAAAAAGCTCTATTCAGTCTTGGTCCACCCTGGACTCTATCAAAAGGTCACTTGTCTACACAATACATGATGTGTGTGGGAAATACCATGCAGGGGTGATTATAACAATACTCATTAGGATACCCCAAAACCACAAATAAATACACAAAGAAAGATATAATTATCTCTACATAGTATATTTCTACAACACATATAACAATAATATCTATAAATACTCAAACCAAGACCCATAGTCTAGAGGTAATTCACAATTACAACATACCATCACTAGGTATTTGGTCAAAGATTCCACAAAGCACTCATCTGGGATAACACACTCCAGAGTATGATAGCACTGATGATGTCTGCCCAAGAATTATTGTTCATCGAGAACTATCATGAAAGAGATACATTGATAGATCTGAAAAGAGAATGTGATACACTCATTTTGGGATAACTCACTCCAAAAGTGGGTAAGATCACGATACACAGATGAGTATAACTACCAGGGTCATGGGCTGATACCACAACTCATCCGGATTCACCTGCTAAGTAGAGGATCAATGTCTGGTAGGATTGGCCATGTTGATACCAAGACTCTACTTAGGGCACAAGAATGGATAGAGAATCCTGCTCTAAGCCTCCTAGGGGGGATTCCAATTACTGTTTCCATAAATTCCTGTTAAAGGGATCATACTCCAATGAATAGGAAATGATACCAAATGAACTTTAGGGGAACAAGAAAGGTCACCAACCCTAATGAAACTTGTCCAATATATGGTGTAAAAGAGATTCAAGCCATGTAATAAGGGGTACACTTCATATAGTAGGGTCACACTCCATGTCCCTTGACCCCGAGTACTTCCCATGTTCAATAGCTCATGTCATCGAAACATGTCATTTAGAAGAGGTGTAAATGGAATATAAAAAGGTTCACACATCGTGCCCTACTATATGGGGTCTTCTCTATGTATTTTGGCCATGTGTGAGTACACAGCTTCAACCCTTGTATGCTTATCTGTGTACTAGTATACAGGGTAATCAGTATAACCGGTTTGGCCAAGCTGTGTGGTGTAGTACACACTGTGTAAGAAATCCATGTACCCCACGCTGTGTTTGTGTATCATCTAGGATACATTCCCAGTCTTGGGGAAGGACCCACACACCATGTGATAGGTGTCACATGTTGTGTGACTCTTCAGTACTTCCCGAAACCCTAACCTCCACTCAGGGGGGCCTACATGCCATGTATTACTGAATACACTCTGTATTCTTTAGGAAATTATAGAAACCCCGGTTCATGATCCGTCATCTCCTCTGTTGCTCCGACCATCGTTTCTATCCACGCCTATTCGCGAAACTCGATATTTTGGGTCGTATGTTCCTGTCATCACTGAATCGGTAATATTCGAGCCTTGAATCAACTTAGAAAATGGGATCATCATCATTCTTCATTGCTGAAGAAGAATGATAAATCAGCACCCACCATCATTCGATCCACTGCTACAACCACCGTCGCACCTCTATCAAGTTTTACTGATGTTGTATATTTAATTTTGGATTGTTCCACTACAAAATGAGGTTGAAATGATCATTTTTTCGTAAACCATGAAGAACGTGAAGAATTTCAAGGGAGAAAACACACATGAAACAACCCAAGGAATGAATTTTGATAATTGTTCATTCCATCCTTGATCCATTCTGTAATAACGATAAAGATAAAAAAATAGTATAATCATCCCTAAATTCCCACAATCAAACCCGCCCGTAAGAATTATTGAACCGTAGGTCAACATATTAATGGGTTGATCAGCGTTTTTCATTAATTCTAAGAATTAGGAAAGAAGCAATTGAAATAACATGACCTATCTTGGGGTTGGATTGTTTTCTAAAGAGGATTGATCATCACATCACTATTGTTGGAGAGATCCATCAAAATAGTTCTCATCGATCTCTGATCCAAGATTCGTCATCATTCGTCACTGAGAGAATTCTTTCTCCATAATTTAGAGGGATTTCAGGATTATGGAGATAATCCTAAATTCTCTGACAAGATCTAATAAAAAGAAAATACATGTTTTCATCTTTGTGTAATGTTTAAATAAAATAATTCTTTAATTTATTTTATTCTTTAAAATGTCCAAAAATTAACTTTAGCAGTCGACCCGCACCAGATTGTGTAAGGCCTCTCCTAAGGTAAATTCACTGCTCTAAACATAATGGTGCCCTCAGATTTCTGATCTAGGGACCCATTTAGAAGTTATTCCACTTTTTCAGGAAAATCGTTCACACTCACTATTTAATATATTTAATATATTTCAAAATATTATTTAGAGAACATCGGACCTCAGAATCACATGTTGTCTCAATGCCTAGTCTTGAATTAATTCCATATGATATTTAAAAATAATATATTAAAAAATATGAGACATTACATTCTCCCCACCTTGGGACTTTCAATCCCAGAAAATTCAAAAACAAAGGCTCTACAAAAATATGTGGGTACTGCACATGAATTTGAGCCTCCTTCTCTCATGTTCTCTCTTAGATATTATTTTGATGACACCAAACACACACCAAGGGAATATCTCTCCCACACAGGATCCTCTTCTGCCAATCCTCAATCTCTATTGGGTACTCAGTAAAGGTCGCTCCATCATCAATGTCTAGATCACCCTAATCTATGACGTGCGATGGGTTATGCATGTACATCCTCAGTTGTGACACGTAGAATACATCGTGTACCCGGTCCAACTATGGGGGTAGATATAAGTGATACACCACCTTTCCAACTCTACACAGTATTTGAAAAGGGTCAATAAACCTCAGATATAACTTTCCATCTCAGCTAAATCTTTGTAACCCTCATCAGGGTGAGACTTGAAGGAAGAAATGGTCTCATTCCTAGAACTTCAAAGGACTCCTTTGTCTATAATCATAAGATTTTTGGAGACTCTAGGCAGTCTTCATCCTCTCCTGGATGATCTGTACCTTCTCGGTATTAGCTTACACCAACTCTGGGTCCATGAGTGCTAACTCTCCTAGGTTAGTCCAGCAAAGTGTTAACCGGCAAGGTCACCCATAAAAATCCTTGAATTGTTCCATACCAATGGTGGAATGGTATATTTTGTTGTATGTAAACTCCACCAAAGTTAGGTGATCCTCCCAACTATGACATAAGTCTAAGATGCAAGCCCACAACATTTTCTCTAGAACCTGAATGTCCCTCTCCTTCTGGCCATCCTTTTGGGGTTGAAACATCATGCCCAAGCATAAATAAGTCTCAAAACCTCATGTAATCCCTTATACAACTAGGGTGTGAAATGATCATCATGATCAGAAACTATCGTCATTGGGACTTCATGGAGTCGAACTATCTCCTGAACATAGAGTCATCCCAAGCTCTATAATAAACTCTGCTCTTAGATAGCTAGGAAGTGGGATGACTTGGTGAGTCGTTAAATGATCACCTATATGGCATCGTGTCCCCTATACATACATGGTAAACCTATCATGAAGTCCATCGATATCCCATCCCATTTCCATTCCGGCACCTCAAGGGGTTGATCCAAACCCACTGGAACCTGGTGATCATCCTTCACTTGCTGACAAGTAAGGCATTGATAACCAAACTCTGAAACTCCATTATTCATTCCTGGCCACCAGAACTGATGTCATAGGTCCTAGTACATCTTCAGCACACCTAGATATACCTATAAAGGTGATGTATGAAACTCCATCGAGACTTCCTCCCATAATTCCATTGGTACTACTGTACATCCTCTTAAAAGGACTATGTGATCCCCACCTTGTGAATATCCATCAGGAGCATGCCCTGTGTTCATATGAGCATGTAAGGTCTCATAGTCGATATCCCCAAGTTGTGTCTCCCTGAATCACTATAAGATTTTAGGGGAGAAAACCATCGACTGGAGGTAAGCTGCATTATCTCCATTTATGAAGGATAATTGTAATGAGGCAAACTTCTTTAATGCCTTGTTCGTCAACTACGAACTATATCTCCTACTCCTAGAAGAACTCTAGCCACCACCTCTATCTCAAGTTCAAATCCATTTGAGGGAAGATATACTTGAGACTCTTATGGTCATATTAGATGATAAACCTCTCACCCATCAGGTAATGTCTCCACATCTTCAATGCAAAGACTACCGCTGCCTACTCAAGATCATGAGTTGAATAGTTCTTCTCATGTGGTCTCGAATGGAGCAAACCATAAGCAATCACTTATTGTCTATACATCAAGACACAAACAAGTCTAGTCCATGTTTCATCATAGAATGCTAAATACTCAACACCCTCCTTCAGAAATCTCAAGATTGGGGCACTCATCAAACTCTTCCTCAACTACTAAAAACCCTATCGGAACTTCTTCGTCCATACAAAAGGATACCCCTTTCAAGTCAAAACTATCAAAGGTGTTGATATCCTATAGAAATCAATGTTCAATTTTTTGGTAATATCTTGATATCCTAAGGAATCTTTGTACCTCCTTCATGATCCCAGGTGGCTCCTATGCTAACACTACCTCAACCTTGGTTAGGTCCAAAGCCACTCCATCCACTGAGATAGTAGACCACCTGAATCTAGAACTATCACTTCAAGATTTTCTTGTAAATATGGTGCTGTCATAGTACATCCAGAACCATCGGAAGGTGTCTCACATGCTCCTCCTTGGATTCCAAGTACACAAGGATATCGTCGATGAAGACTACCACGAACTGGTCTAAGTACTTTTGGAAGATTCATTTCATGAGTCACATGAACACTTTTGGGGTGTTCATCATGCCAAAGGGCATCACTAAGTACTCATAGTGACTATAGTATCATTTGAAATCCATCTTTGGTATATCCTTATCATGTACTCGTAACTAGTGATAGCCTGATCAAAGGTCAACCTTCAAGAACCATCATACCCCTCTCAAATGATCTAAGAGGTCATTGATCCTCATTATTGGATGCTTTTTCTTCTTGGTCGCCTTTTTCAAGTGTATGTAGTCCAGACACAACCACAAGATCCCATCTACCTTCATGGAAAAAAAACTAGGGTTTTTGGGGTGAAACACTAGGCCCCACAAAGCCCTTCCTCTACAAGTCCTCCAGCTACACCCTCAACTCGCAAAGTTCTGTGGGAGCCATCTGATACACTGGTGCTAATATTAGTGTCATCTCAGGGTGTAAATAGATGCAAAAGTCAATCTACTTATGAGGAGGTAACCCTATAATATCTTTTGGGAAGATGTCCTTGTACTCCACCACTACTATTGGGAACTGAAATCTCATAACATCTATTAATCAGAGGGTAAGGCTATCCAACTCATGAGTGATTGACTACACCCTCCTATGCATGATCCCATCTTGTGCTATCTAGTTTTCTCTTTTTTCAAAAAAGGAAAACTTTTCCCCATTGTTGTGGACACACCGCACATTTCGCCTAAAATAGTCAATCTAAGCATGGACCAAAGATAGGCAATCCATACCGAAAATAAAGTCATAAGGCATCGATGCTGCCACCAAGAGGTTCCAACCAAAACTATCACCTCTAAGGGTAATTTTAAACTATCTTCATAGGTGTTTTATCATTGAGTCTTTTCTCATAGGTGTCTCCAAGAATAAGGGTTGAGTCAATAGTTCTACCAGAATCTCAAGGTCTCGTACCAGGTAAGTGGCGAGAAAAGAATGACTAGAATTTATGTCCATAAGTATGGAATATAAGGTATAAAAGACATAGATTGTACCTCGGATCATCCATATATCCCTTGGGTCATACTCCTCGACCACATGTAGTTTCCCCCATCCCTATCCTCCAGCTCCCAAAGCCAGGTGTGGACCTCCTAGGGGTGGTGGTGGTGGTATGTCAAAATGTATACCACCTCCTACATCTCCAACAGATCCTCTACCATGTCCACCTCATGGCGGATCTTCCTACTCCACTAATTTCCTCTACCACGGTGGTCCATACATCATCTCCCTATTAGCATATTGATAGGTTGGAAAATCTCTAGCGAGATATCCCATGTCATTGCATGTGTAGCATAACCTCTCCCTAGGCTGACTGGATCCAGACTAAGAGACTTGAACCGTATATCCCCTATCTTGGGACCTCATATAATGTATCCCACATCTATATCCATATGTCTAACATCGGATCCCCACTATCGAGGTGTCTGTACCTATCTTCCTCCTATGGACTATCACTAGAAACATCTACTTAGCCAAGAATTTCTCAACAACCAAAGCTCACTTGAGCACTCAAGCATAAGTCGGAATGCATAGAGGTATAACGTTGGCTCAGATGTCCTGACGTAGACCTCACTCGAAGTTCTAAGCCTAGAATTACTGATCTCTAACCATATCCATCATGTAACAAGAGAGGTTGGTGAACCTTAATGAATAGTCATCCACCATCAAGCTACCTTTCTAGAGTTGAAGAAGCTCATTTATACACACTACTCTCAATGTAACAGGAGAGAACTACTCTATAAAGAGACTCTCAAACTCTATACATGAAAGAGTCACTTTGTCATGAGTTTGTGTGGTAAAAATTCACCATCACCCTGCCAAACCCTAAATAAATCTCACTGCTAGGATCACCATCTGGTCTGTTGGTGTCCTCACTAGATGGAAAACTCTGGTCACTGCCTCAATCCATTCCTCAACTACCTGAGGGCTAAGCACACCACGGAACCTAAGGGGTATCTATATCTGAAACTCATGGAGCGCACTCAGTCTGTGCTCCTCATCTTCTAGAACTATAAGTACCACATGTTGATCCACTGGTGGTGGTATAGCCGGTGCACCACCTGAAGGTAAATCCTGGGGAACTGGTCCCTATATCAAATCCTCTTCACTAAGGGGGTAATCATCATGATCAAGCTGCTAAATCCTAGCTCGTATGTATCTTAGAGGCATCTTGTAAGAAAATAAGATGTACCATAGTCAATGAGTATATCTGGAGAGATTAGTCAATAAGGAAATGGAAACACAACCCATTTCTATATGATGTATGTATCATTATTTTCCCTATACAACCAGTGTTCTCAGGTAATGAGTTGAAAATCAGGTTATCAGAGTCCTGGTGTATGGATACGTCGGTTGCCCATACCAATACTGGAGTCCCTAGCCTAAAATCTGAACTTGTAACACTTAAAACTATTGCCCCAAAACAATCTCATAGACTCCTGGTCCTAAGGTAGAACCACCACCTCTGATATCACTCTATCATGACCAATCCTAGTGGGGCCCATGATGTGACTCCCCAAGCCCGCCTCTAATAGGTCAGAGGCTTGTGACTAGCACTGAGTTGGTATATCATTAATTTAGGAGGCATTTCCTAAGTACCTGTATGCATGCACACATATCCAAGAAACAAATGATGAAATGAAAAAATCACTAAGGAAAAAAATGCATGCATACCACTAACCCAACCAACAGAGTATAATAGGAAAGTTAAGTGCAGTAAAGTAAACTGGGCCAGAATACAAGCCCACTAAAAGAAAGAATCTACAAACTAAAAGGTCCAACCTATAAAAAATAAGTATTGGGACTACTGCTCAAATCCATAGCAACACCTCAGCCTACCTGAACTCACAAAGCTATGTCTGGTCCTACCCCACCCTGGTCTTCAACAAAATTTCACTCATCCACACAAGACACAATATGTGTGGGCAAAGCCCGTGTAGGGGTGGGTATAACAATACTCAGTAGGACACCCCAAAACCAAAAATAAATACACAAGGTAATATACATTTAGATCTATACAGTATATGTCTACAACACATATAACAAGAATATCCAAATATACTCAAACCCAAACCCATAGTCTAGTGGTAAGTCACAATTACCACATACCATCACTAGGGATTCAAACTGAAGATTCCACAAAGCACTCATCTGAGAGAACACACTCCTGAGTTTGATAGCACTGATGAAGCCATCCTGAGAAGTATTGTTTATTGAGAACTGTCATGATAGAGATACACTGATATATCTAAAGATAGAATATGATACATTCATTCTGGGAGAACTCACTCCATGAGTGGGGAAGATCATGATACATAGATGAGATCACTACCAGATCCATGGGGTGATACCACGACTCATCTGAATTCACATTCTAAGTAGAGGATCGACATATGGTATGATTGGTTTCACTAATAACAAGACTCTACTTAGGGAACAATAATAGATAGAGGATCCTGATCTGAGCCTCTCAGAGGGGATTCCAACTACTCTATCCAGAAAGTCCAGCTGAAGGGATCATACTCCTATGAATACGAAACGATACCAACCGACCTTCAAGGGAACGAGCAAGGGAACCAATTCTAAAAAAACATTTCCAAGATATTATGGAAAAGAGATTAAAGTAATGTAAGAAGGGGTACACGACGTGTAGTAGGGTCACAATCAATGTCCCTTGACCTTGGGTACTGCTCGTGTTCAACAGCCTGTGTTATCAGAACATGTTGTGTAGAAGAGGTATACACGGTGTGTAGAAAGGTTCACACATCATATCCTACTATCTAGTGTCTTATCCATGTAAGATATCCATGTTCCAGTGCATGTATTCAACCCATGTACATCAATATGTGTATCAGTGCATGGGGTAATCTGCGTAACTAGTTCAGCCAAGCCATGTGGCGAAGTACACATTGTGTAGGCAAGCTGTGTACTCTACCATGTATCTTTGTATCATTTGGGATACATGCCAAGTCCTATGGAAGGACCCACACACCATGTGATAGGTTTCACATGTATTGTGACTCTTCACTGCTTCCTGAAACCATAGCCTCCACTTAGGGGGGGCACATCATGTATTACTGAATACACGACGTGTTCTTCAAGAAATTCTAGAAACTCAAGTTCGCACTATATCATCTCCTTTACTGCTCTGATCATCATTTCTATCCATGCATGGTCAAGAAACTAAAGATTTGGGGTTCTATGGTCCCTCCATCACTAAATCGGTAAGATTCGAGCCTTGAATCAACTTGGAAAACAAGATCATCATCATTCTTTATTTCTGATGAAGAATGGGAAATCAGCACCCACCATCATTTGATCCACTGCCACAACCATCATCGCACCTTTTTCAAGTCGTACTGATTATGGATCTTCAATTTTGGATCATTTCACCACAAAACGAGGGTGAAATGATCATTTGTTCATAAGCTATAAAGAATATGAAAACGAGAAGAATTTTGGGGGAGAAAAGGCACATGGAACAACCCAAGGAATGAACCACAACCATTGTTTCTTCCAAACTCGATCCATTCCATAAAAATATCAAGATAAAAAAATAGTATAATCATCCCCAAATTACTGCAATAAAACCCTCCCATAAGAATGATCAAACCTTGGGTCAACCTATTTGTTGGTTGATCTAAGTTCATTGTTAATTATAAGAACGAGGAAAGAAAGAATTGAAATAACATGCCCTACCTTGAGGTTGGGTCGTTCGCTGATGAGGATTGATCATCACATTTCTTCCATTGGTGAGATCCATCAAAACAACACACGTTAATCTCTAAAACAAGATTCATTTTCATTCATCACCGAGAGGATTCTTTCTCAACGATTTAGAGGGATTCTAGGGTTATGGCGATAAACCTAAATTCTCTGAAGAGGTTTAATAAAGAGAAAACATGTTGCTGATTCACTACATAATGTTTAAATAAAATAAATCATTAATTTATTTTATTATTTAAAACATCTAAAAATTAACTTTCACAGCTAACATGGGCTAGCTGGTGTTAGACCTTTCCTATGGTAAAGTTACTGCTCTGCACATAACGGTGCCCTCAGATTTCTGATCCGAGCACCCGTTTATAAGTTATTACAATTTTTTAGAAAAAATGCTCATGCATGCTATTTAATATATTTAATATATTGAAAATATTTCTTCCAGGCAAACTGGGCCTTGGAATCACATGTCGTCTCAGCACCTGGTCTCGAATTAATTTCATATAATATTTAAAAATAATACACGTAAAAATCAGAGACATTAAAAAAATTAAGTTAATATTTTTAGATAATATAAATTATGATGATTCTAAATATTGAATCCATTTTCCAAATTCCATTCACATAAGTGGAAATTTTTAATTTAAATTTAATTTCACAGATGCGTCAATAAAGAAGAGTTTTAAGAAGAAAATTTTCAAAAGTTTACAAAGTTTTTATATCAAAATTTATTATAAAATTGATTCTAATTACAAAAATTGGAATAATGGATTTATAATTGAACTAATTTTAGTTTAAAACCAATTTAAAATATAATTTAACTTTTAAATAATTTAATCAAAAAGGCCGTTTTCAATTAAAATTCTGTATTTTTCACTATTCATCAAAAAAATGAAACTTTTTAGAAAAATCACAAAATTTCACCCAAAGATAATTTTTTCATTATGATTTAAAAAATGAAATTTATTTTATAAAATTAATTTTCTAAAATTTTCAAAAATTAATTTTATTATTATTCATGAAAATACTTCAAAACATTTTTTGAGAAAATAGTATTTTTGAAACATATAATGACTTTACCAAAAATTATATATTTCATTATTAGTATGTTCTATTTATATAAAATTTATAATTAATATTTAAAAATTATTTATTACTATTAATATAACTAATGTCAATGGGTAGGTTATAACGTTCACGTTTAAATAGCTATATTAATAATATATTTTGGTTTTGTTAAAACTCAGTGTAGTGTGTAATACAAGATAAAACAGTGTTGTGTGTTGCACAAGATTAACTTGGTGTTTCATGTAACATAAGTTGTCAAAGAAATTTAATTTATTCTAAAAATAAAAATTCATAAAAACTCAAGGTGTTACATTCTACCCCCCTTAAAATGAATTTCTCCCTCAGAATTCATCACTTTAGTACCAATAACTTGGGATACTTATTCCTCATTTCATCCTCAGGTTCTCATGTATCTTCCTAAAGATGGTGGTTTCTCCACAAAACATTCAACAGGTGAGTAGTATTATTTTTTAGAACTTTCTCTATTTGATCTAGAATATCTACCGATTGTTCCTCATAATAAATATCATGCTCCAGTGTTATGACCTCTAAGTTCATTAAATGTGATGGATAAAGTATGTACTACCTCAAGAGTGATACATTGAACACATTGTGAACTTGAGTGACATTTAGTCGAAGTTCCAAATGATAAGATACTATCCTGATATGATAAGTTATTTTAATGGGACCAATATATATAGGGATTAGTTTAACCTTTTTTCTTCCATGAAGAAATTTGTATAAAGACCTTCTTACCAACTTCAAATATTAGATCATTTCAATGATAATCAGTATAAAATTTATATCAACTTTGTGTAGTTTATACATGTTTCTAAATGGCTCTAACAATTTATTCCATCTCATCAGATTGCTTAGGTCCCAATAGATTTCTTTTTTGGAACTTCATTTTAGTACGTTGGAGTTCTACACTTATTTCCATAAAGTGGTTCATAAGGAGGCATATGATTGTTCAAGTGAAAGATATTGTTGAAAGAAAACTCAAATTGAGGAAGGTTTTGATACCAACCACCTTTTAAATCCATAATACAAGATCTTAGTATATCCTATAGGGTTTTAATTATTCTCTCAAACTAACCATATGTATGAGGATGATACATAGTGATGAAACTCAAATCAATATCAAGATATTGCTAAATAATTTGTTAGAACTTTTAGGTAAAATAAAAAATATGATAAAATACAATTGAATTTGGTACTGAATGAAACCTTAAAACTTCTTTAATGTATATTCTGTAAAGTGGATCCAAAGATAAATCTATTCTGATAGCACTAAAGTGTGTTGACATTGTAAGGTGATCCACTAAGACCCAAAATTATCTCAACATCAAAATAAAGATAAACCCTAATGGTTAAAAGTACCTTTAATCATATTTCCAAAAATTGTAAAGGCATTCCTCCTCAAATAACTTTTTCATTATATATAAAACTAAAGGGTTGTATTTCCATAAATTACTCTTAAAATATCCTTAATCTTGATAAATTCCCATTACATAAAACCACAAAAGTGGTTTCAATGACTTTTAACTTATGATCAATATTAATATCATAAACCCATGATGGTATCCATAACTCTTAATTTTATATTACCTGGAGAGATAAATGCTTCCAAAATATAATTCACTATTTATTCTTTAAATAAGATCTTATCTTGTACAAAAAAATTATACTAGAATCTTGGGTTCAACATTGTACTACTAGAATATCAAATGTGATTTTTTTTATTCTATAACTTATTTTAAGGGAGATAATCACATGAAATTTCAAAAAATTATGAACAATAATATTTTTATAGGTCTCATTCATACAAAATCAAACATTAAATTCCTAACTAAGTAGGGTATAATTAGTATTCCCTAACTATCATTATTCACAAAAAGCATCTTGATTGCATAATATTTACCTTTTTCCTATGTCTTCAAAAGTTTTTTCATTGATCATTATTATTAAACCTCAGATTTGGGAACTTGTTAGCATAATGTCCAAACTCTTTGTAATTTAAACACTTAAGTTTGGAAAGTGCATTCTACAGATATTTCTCATTATTATCATCATTAGTTAACTTCTTATAGTCACTTTTTCATTCATCTTCTCGATGACCTTCCTTTACACACTTAAAAAACTTAGTGGTCCCCTTAAGATAGTTTCCTTCATGCTTATTCCCTCACATCAAGCATAAAGGATAACTCATCTTCTTCTCTCCATGGTTATTATATTTTTCTTTGAATTCCATTTTCCTCTTCATATCAAAACCATGATATTGATATGTAAATCTAACCTCCATTTCCACCTTGATATCACATTTAAAAATATATTCATAGATACTTAATTATCTTATGGATAACACCCTTCAGAATCTTGGTTTTAATCCATTGAAGAAATGATCAACCTTACTTTCAGGTTGGACGATAATACCAAAATCATACCTTTAAAGTCTTGTAAAATTTTTCTCATAGGTACCAACGAATCCTTTTTCTTTAGCTCAAGGAAATCCTTCTCAATATTTATATAAAGAATATGATGAAAGTACTCATTAAAAAATATGTTCTTGAACTCATTCCAATCCATGGATTCAATTTCATCTTATTGACTCATATTCCTGATAATATTCCACCATTGATCTACTTCACCTTCAAAAAAGTAGACAACTGAAATGACTTTCTCATGCTCCAAACACTGGAGGATGGAAATTATATTTTCAGTGGAGTTGATCTATTTATTAGTAAATACTATATAATAATACCCATATAAATAATGTGGATGTTTTCTTATAAAGGACACAACAAAATTTTGTTCCATCCTTTTCTTGTTTGGAAGTCCGACGTGATTTATAGCTTGAGAAATTTTTGTGAGAAAAGAAATAATATTTTCATTCTAACTCCCATAATGTTTTGTTTATTAGGAGTACAATCATTGCATTATCCACCACACTTATCATTAACACAGTTCCTTCAGGTTCTATCCATCGACTATAACCAGACCCATAATGTTAGAAACACTAATCATAGTGTAGAACCACATAATAATGAAAAATACTTATAGCATGTCTAAATAATTACACCATAGGTTTATTTTATGTCATTAATAATCATCATCTATTTAAATCCTTCATGATGATTCATAAAAAAAATTTGAATTTCCAAATCATATCCCTCAGGAGTGTCAAACCAGGTATGTAGAAAGGCCCATTGTCATGCACTAAATGATGATCGAATCTATATCAATATGCCCTTTTCAGAGTTATTTCCCCTAGGTACCTCTGTTCCAAATCCAAATCCACTTGTAGTATCTAGACAGGTATGTAATTTCTTAGAAACCACTCATTATATACCTTACCAAAATTTTAGGACATTTTCCTATACTTTGACTCATCCTTAGACTTATCCTTAGACATGTCCTTATGGATATCAATAAGGATTTATTATCATAGTTTTCAATGGTTAAATAAACCTTTCCTATGATACCAACTATAGAAACTCAGGATTTTTATACATGGATATTAAATTTTTTAGATGAATATTCAATACATCACCAAAACACACACCTAAGGACTGTAATAGTTTAGTACCTTTGGAAACTCGGAACCCAATATTCCTAATTTGGTGAAATATATTCAATGTGTCCCACAAAGATCTCCCCCCTTTAGTACTCTTCACAAACATGACATACTTAAACCTTTCTTCATAGCTTGAGAAAAGAAGCATAAGAAAGAGTGAGGTAAGATTCTTATTAAGGATAAACAAGGGATATATGTAAGCATAACATGAACATAAGGTTATGAGAACATGATCATAACATTTTAAAACCATAACTTTAATATCAAATATCATAATATTGAGTCATGGAATAAATATTGGTAGTTCATAAGATATGAATCATAAGTTAAGTAAAGAACATGATCTATCAGAGCATGAAATTGGCATAAGACATTGATTATTGGAATACACATAAGCATTAAAAATATTATTTCAAGGATACCTACCAAGACATTCATAACATGTAAGGCTTGGGAGAACCACATGTGTACCTACTTCAGGCTTGGAATGACCTCCTGTATACCATCTTTTGGGATTGGGATCACCACCTGTGTACCCTCCTTTTTGGTCTTGGTATAACCACCTATATATACTCCTTTTATTATATAAAATTTATCATTAGCCAATAAATTGGAGGTATATATATGTCCCACCCATTGCATAATTAAAAACATACATATGTGATCCACAAGATCAAAAAACATTCATCATATCATAACCCATAAAAAGAAATGGGTTCCATAAACATTTCATCATATCATAACCTATGAAAGGAAACAGGTTTCATAATCATTATATCATAACCCATGGAAAAAAAAGCAGGTTTCATAAGAATATTATCATGGTATAGCCAGTAAAAGAGAAAACGGATTTATTAACATCATGCCATAATAAACGTAAACCATTGAGGGAAAGAATGAGAATGGTATCCTTAGACCATATCCCTAGTAATATATAGGTAACATTAATGGATATAAAAATAAATGGAAAATTATTTTGAAAGATTATTTAGAATATTTATTGATGAAGTTTTCTTTTCTTTTAAAACCACTTTTAAAATCATAAAACATTTTGGAAATATTTTTCTTCAAAAATGACCTTAAAAACTTATAGATAGAGATTTAAAAAATCATTTAAAACAATTCCTAAGGAAAATATCCTTTCCACATTGAAAAACACTTTTCAAAATATAAAACATTTTGAAAATCCTTTTCCTTTAAAATAATATTGAAAACTTATAAATGAAGCTTTAAAAATCATTTAAAACATTTCTTGAGGAAAATATCCTTTTTGATTTAAAAAACATTTTAAAACATATAACATTTTGAAAATATTTTCCTTTGAATATAAACTTGAAAAAATGTAAAGTAATATTTTAATCGATGATTTCTCATGATGTTGGAAAAACAATTCATGTCACACACATCAAAATGAAGATTCTTTTCACATTTTTAGTAAAATCCAAACAGGTGTTATTTAGAAAATAACATGAATATTCCTTTCAAAAAATTTATAAAAATAAAACATGGTTAAAAATTTATTTTAAATATTGTAGGATAATAATAATAAAAATTGAAAATATTTTTAGAAAACATGGTTTTGGAAGAAAATGGATTTCTGACCGAAGAGAGAAATAAAGTCAGATTTTCTTAAAAATATTTTCTCAATTATTTTATGTAAAAAAGAGTGGAAATGATACTATTAGCTTAAAATATAATTAATAAATAGAGGATAAGAAAATTCATGAGTTTCTTGAGATATGGGTCATAAGATTTTATCATTCAAAATATAATCATAAACAATCCTAAAAATTGATGAGATTGTAACATAAAAATAATTACCACTTTAGTAACTTTGAATCATAATCCACTTGAAGGTATAACATTAAATGAAACTTAAAATATTATGAGGATAAATAAATTAATGATATTAAATGTAAATTGAGCTTTATATACACCTCATAAAATAATATAGGAGCATAACTTAACATATGTCTCAAAGAAGTCAAATTGAGACAAAAATCATTTACTGCTTTGGTAACTTTTGAACCATAAACCCCATGAAAGAGATATCCTAAAATAGATATGTATATCCCTATAATTATAAGTATTATAATCATAAAATATATTAATTGGAAGTATATAAACAACATAAAATAAATAGGTGGTGAATATGGCATGTGTCTCACAGAAGTAAAAAGTGAGACGGAAATCACTTACCGATTTAGTAATCTTTTGAATCATAATCCCCAATAAATAATAAAATCAAAAAAACTTTAAATATCATGAAAATAGGTATATTAATTATATAACATGTAAATATGGTATTATATGTGTAGGACCCCAAAACACTCTAAGAGGGGAGGGGTGAATCAGGGTGTCAAAATTTTCTTTTTAAAGTTCTGGATATTGTTCCCACGTTGGTATGAACTTGTTAAATCTGTCAAACAAATGAAGATAGAGAGATGACACAGCACTTTTACTTGGTTCACCACAAAGGGCTACGTCCAAGGATCATAAGCTGACAGTGTGTCAGTTGTACCTAAATCCACTAATCTTTACAAGTTTGAGGATTACAAGATTTGATCATAGTCACTTTATGCCAGGCACGCCACCTTTACAATGGTTCAAGGAAATGTCACTACATCCCTTGGATCAGTTTTGTCGACTCCCCCTAGCTCATTTCCTTGAGAGAATTCAAACTCAGTTTATCGACATGAAGGTCTCTTCAACAGATTTGCATTTAATTCTTTGTCTTAGTCCAGCACAAGACACTTCTTTTATCGAAGTCCTAAATTGATGCACGTGAAAGCACTGATCACACAAACTGAATATTCAAAATCCCATCAGAAGCATAAAACCACACTTGCACGCAATACCCCAACTTGCGCACAAGATATGGGAATTGTCGTGAAAGATGACTTTTGTGCAACACTTACTTTCCGTGAAACCTTTTATCTTTTTTGAAACTTTACTAAAGGGTTCACTTAGTCTTTTTAGACTAAAGGAACATGTTGCACACAAGATTAACTCTCTTCTAATCTTTCACACACAAATCTTTCTTGCGGCTGAGCAACCAGATTTTCATTGGAAAAATTATAAAGTCTTCCATGGGGGGTAGCCTCATATTTATTGGCCTTTGATAACCCTGCATGCAAGATCCTGACGTGTTTTCATCGGTGCCCATAAGTTTCTTTCTGAGTGTGAAAAACCCCTTTTGATGTCTCATTGGGTGCATAATATTCTTTTGTGCAACACCATATTTCATGCACATTTATTTCTTGCGCACACTTTTTTCTATTTCCATATTTTGATATACTAATCCCAAAATAAGTCTTGCGCACAAGTTTACAAACACCCTACAATATTGTGTGAAACTTTCTTTTCTAAACACACATTTCTCCATTTTTCAATTTTCAGGCCCAAAAATTTGGCAAAAACTGGAAAACGACACCACCTTCAATACTGTTGTTTGATTTAACTGTATGATCCCTTTCTTGGAAAACATTCTGAAATTCCATTGAGGATTGAAAATAAACACAAACCATACTCCATTTTCTTCATAGAACGGTTGTGGGTCCAACAATATACACCACACAAATAAAACGAGTGGTGAATATGGCATATGTCTCCTAGAAATAAAAGAGAGACTAGAAATCCTTTACCTTAAGTCTTGAATTACTTTATACATTTTCAAACATTCTTTATAATAAATATAATTTTATTATGAATATATTAAATAACCATACATATATACATTATACCCTATATTATTTACTTATGACCTTTTATTGCCCTTTTATAAACAATTCCAAGTTAAATTCATGTTTTGGGTAATAACTGCATTGTTTTTCATGTAAGTTTTGATTTATTATTTTTGGTAGTCTTATTTTGATCATGGTTTCATAATATAAATAATTTTAACCATGATATAAATATCATATGTATTAATTATATATTTATTTTGAGTAATCCATAAAATTTAGTGATAGAAAAAAAAATACATTGTCTATGGAGACGGTAGGTCGTACGTATGAATAAACTCTATCATAATTTTCTTATTGGATTGAAATAAAGAAAGGTAAATAATATATTATAATTTAAAAATAATTTTTATTTCATATATATATCACATATTCTCATTAAAACCATCCTTATTACCTTCTATGTAAAGAGTGAATGAATCACATCACTTCGTGAGGTAGTAGTCTATCGTACACACAAGTGATGTTATCATATTTTCAAAAAATGGAAATCATGAAGGTATGTGTGATATAATAATTAAATGATACTAATAATATCATAAATATCATATATAAACAATAAATCCATCATTATTTCTAATCATGAGAGGTGGTAATGGAAAAATTAAGGACATTGGTTCATGTGACGGTACTTCGTCGTACACCTGAATGATGATTTTGTAACCCACTTAATGGAAGTGTAAATGTTTACAGGTTATCCACTTAATATAAAAATATATTATTCTATTTTATATAATTATTTTATTATATCATCATTTTATAATAAAAAATGAAGGATGTGACAAATAAAACAAAAACTATTGTTTATGAATGTTACCTCTTCTTCGGGTATCCTCCTTAGGTTTGCACCAAAAACCTTCCAAAGTTGTATTTATGTACAAAATAATACTTATAGGATGAGATGAGGGAAGTTGAAAAGTTATTTGGGTTTATATTGGCTGATAAAAAATGGTTTTAAGGAGTGAGTATGTGAGGAGAAGTTGTGTCCTTTTATAATTGAGTTGAGTGGCACGCTTGTAATTTTTTGAAAATAAAGAATTCCACCAACGTTTATTTCATGTACCAAGTCTCAAAAATGTATTATTATATATCATATAATGTTTAAGGTTAAAATATTTCCATTAATTTGTGTTTAAAAATTTTGGGGTCATTTTTAACCTTTATCATTTTAGTTTAACCCCTTGTAAATCTATTTTTACCTTAACTGTAGTAAATAATTTTAATTATTTTTACTATTCATTTTGGTAAAAATTTAAGGTGGAAATATTAGATAATATATAAATTATAATTATTATAAATATGGTTTCCATTCAAATAAGTGGAAAAAATTAATTTAAAATTAATCTTGCAGACACGGTGAGAAAGTGGGTTTTTAAAGAGAAAATGTTCAAAAGTTTACAAAGTTTTTATAGAGAAATTAAATATTAAATTGATTTAAATTACCTAAATTTTATTAATTGATATATATTAAAATTTTAAAATATAATTTAACTTTTTAAATAATCTAAACAACAATTTATTTTTCAATTAAATTCATTATTTTTCATTATTCGTCAAAAATGAAACTTTTCAGAAAAATTCAAAAATTTCACCCCAAGAAAATTTTGGAATTTTTATTTCAAAAATGAAATTTATTTTATCAAATTAATTTTATAAAATTTTTAAAAATTAATTTTATTATTATTCACAAAAATTAATAAAAACATTTTTTGAGAAAACAGTAATTTTGAAGCATATAAGGACTTTACCAAAAATTATATATTTTATTTTCAATATATTTTCTTTGTATAAAATCATTATAAATAATATTTAAAAAATTATTTATTACTATTAATATTTATAGGTTCAAAATTTAGGTTATAACATTCCTATTTAAATAACTATATTAATAATATATTTTGGTTTTGTTAAAACTCAGTGTCGTGTGTAATGAAAGCTAACCCAATATTATATGCAGCGTAATCTTAACTTGGTGTTACATGTAATGCAAGATATCAAAGAAATTTAATTTATTCAAAATAATAATAATTTATAAAAAATTGGGGTGTTATAAGATCATAACCCTAGTGAAGCATAAAAAACCTTAAAAGATGGTGAAATTGTTAAAAAATTCCCTTAAAATATCATTTAAACATTTCTTTGAAAAAATGTAAAAATATACTTTTCCTTTGATAAAATTTTAACTAAAATTTTAAAACATATTTAGAAAATAATTTTTTTTAAATAACCATAGAAAATTGTAAATTAATCTTTAAATCATTTTTCAATCATGATGGTGGAAAATTTCTTCCATGTCATCAACATTAAAACAAAGAATCCATTCACACATTTAGTAAAAAGTGGCTCGTTTAGAAAACGATGAGAATATTCCTTTAAAACGTATAATAAAAAATCAAAAATGGGTAAAAATTAATTTAATAATTCATTGTAAAATATTAAAATAATTCTTGAAAATATTTTAAATAAAATTTGGACATAGAAGAAAATATTCCCCGCTAAAAGGAGAAATAAGGTCATTTTTTATTAAAAATGATTTTTTGATATTCTTGAGTACCAAAGATTGTAAAATGATAGGAATACTTTAAAACCCCATAAATAACCATATAAAAATGAAATATATTAGTATTAATAAATTATGATCATACAATTCTTATACATTGAAAATGAAACATAAACAATCTCAATAAAAATGAAATTTAAACATAAATTATTACCTTAAGTATTGTATTAACTCATACCAGTTAAAAACTCATGTAAATAAATATATATTTATTATAAATGTATTATATAACCATATTATTGTATATCATACCATATATGATTTACTTATAATATTTTATCACCCGTTTATTAACAATTAATTATTTTTTGGTGATAACTGTTTCATTTTTCATGCTTGTTTTTGTTTAGCATTTCTGGTCCTTATGCTTTAATCATGGTTCCATAATCCCCATAATTAAAATATTGATGTAAATATAATATTTAATAATTATATACACTTTTATAACTATTCATATAAATTAGTGATGAGAAATTAATTACATCACTCCGTGGAGATGGTAGTTTGAACGTACGAACGAGTGATGTTTCCAGTTTTTGATGGATGGAAAAAAAGAAAATTAAATAATAATTAAATTTTATATAACTATAATAATATCATAAATAAAATATATATTTATTTTATCAATCATTAAAATCATAAATGTGAAGCGGTGATGAAAAATAAAATGTATCTCTTTTTAGAGGTGGTAGGTCACACGTATGCACAAGGGATGTTTTCTTTTCTCATATGATGGAAATGAGGTGGATAATAGTTGATCCACGTATGCACAAGGGATGTTTTCTTTTCTTATATGATGGAAATTAGGTGGATAATATTTGATCCATAATCATAAGATAAATTAAGTATATTTAATAAACTAAAGAAATTACTTTATAATGGATATCATATATTTAGAGGATTTATAAGAAGAAATAAAATTTAAAGTACTCAGTTAGGAGTTATACCTATTCGTTGATAAAAATCTTTTGGCTTACACCTTAATCCATGAAAGGATGGTATTTTGGAAATAAAAAAATATATATATGATGTGGGTAAGGAATATAAAATGGTATTATGGAAGTTATTTGATAATATATAATGCTAAAATTTTGTGAATAAGGGATACGAGGAGGTGCCTTTTATAATTGAGGGAAAGGATGCACTTAGAATTACTTAAAATATTTAAAAATTATATATATAATAATCATTTAAAGTGGAACCAAATGAACATAATTTATAATTTATGACTTTAAAATGTCTAAATTCCTTCAACTACATGTTTAAGTTTCCTTTTAAACCTTATCTTTTAGTTTAACCCCCTCATTAACCCTTTTTAACCTTAACCACGGTAACACATTTTTTAGCCTTTAAGGGTCGTAAATTTACTTCTAAGGTGACAAGTGTCTCACAAATGTTCCATAGATGAAATTTTAGACCATTTAACATCATAATTTTCTTATTTCAATTTTTTTGTTTTAAAATCATTTAATAAAATATTAGTTAACATAAAATACCATTAAAGTCATTTTTAGGACTATTCATTTGATTTGACTTCAAAGACATCAATAAAGTGATTAAATTAAAATATAAACACATTTAACATAATTTATACTTTATAATTACCTATTAAATTAGTTTCATTCCACAATTAATCCAAAAAATAATGATTTAATTATTTTTGAAATCATTTTTCTTGATTTTTCAACATCCTGTATAATAATTGTATCGGCATTACGTAATAATTTAAGGTAATTATATAATCAATAAAAATTTAAAAAATTACTATAAAAAATAATTTATGTTCAAAATAACCTTTTACATTCATTCATAAATTCTTTTTATCCCTATGGAAACATATAATATAAATTAAAATCAAGAGAGTGATATTTTATATTTATCCTTTCCTTAAAATAATATAAATGTCATAATCAATGAGAAATAAAAAAAAAGTTTACATATTTTAGAAAAATGGATGATCATGGTCAAACTACACTCATAAAATATAATTAAGGAAAGTTTTAGAGAGATCTTAAATCATTATCCCAATGGTTTAGCCTAGTTTTACATATTTCACCCTTACTGAGGGGAAAGTCTTTACCATTATTATTATTAATAAAGGCGAAAAATAGAAAAGAAAAGTTTTTATAAAATTTGAACCTATTTATTCTAAATATATAATCCATATTTCAATATTAAATTTCTATAATTGGCAGTAATCCATTTTAAAATAATCATTCATAATGCAATGAATACCGTTTTTAGAATAATGTGTTTTAAGAATAATATTATATTTATTATTATCTCATGACACTATTAGATGAATTTCAAAACATTTGATTAGATAAATAATCTACAAATTTCATTAAAATCATTAATTAATAGATATTTATTTAATTTATTAAGATAAAAAAACATTATGTGCATAAAAATGGTTTTTCATAAAAATAACTCTTTTACTTTCAAATGATTTAATTTTCATTTCTAATAATTTGATAACCAATTAATTCATTTTATTCATGTGTAAAAAATAATTTTTCATAATTTATTTAATATTATTCATACTCTTCAATCTAATGTCTAGATGATAATATTTCAATAGTATATCGTGATTCATTTAAACTCAGTGTTGTATTTAAGAAAATATATCAAAGAAATCAAATTTATTTTAATATAAATATACAATAAAATATAATGGTGCTACAAAATAAATATATAAATAATATAATTTGGAATTATCACCTCTTGAGGGGTTTTTCTTTAAGAGGTGAGGTCGCGGTAAGTAGAGTTTCCATGGATGAAAATATGGCAGACCCATTGACTAAATCTTTATCTTAGTTAAAGAATGAATATCATGTGAGATCCAGTAAACTTAAAGTTGTTAGAAATTGGATCTAGTGTAAGTGGTATTTTTTTTATTTGGTACCTTAAAACCAACTAACTTTTTTCTTTTGATTACATATGTATTTAAAGACCTAAATATTAAAAAAATATCTTATAACATGATGATTATTCTTCTGTATAACATTAATGTGATGATTTCCTTAGAGTTTTTATCACATAAAAATGTTAGATTAGTTCTATAATATAATTAAAACCTTTAATTGTTATGATAATATTCTTAAACATATTTCTTATGGTCTAGATGAAATCTATCTGATGCGACACAGGTGATGTTTTAACTATCAAGTTCTAGATTCTCATAAGTAGATGAGGCTTCGAATCATAAAGTTTATCACTTGGTAATCTCTAAGAAAGGAGGTTATGAGGATATAAAATAATTACCTAGGATTAACAAACATGTATATTACATGATTTTAGATTAATATTTAGCACATTTCAAAAATACATTCCTGAGGACTGTAATATTTTAGTGAATTTGGAAACTTTGAAACATAATCTTCTAACTTGGTGAAAGATCTTCAACATATACCTTAAATATATTCCCCTTTATTACTCCTACTAAAAAAATTATTCATAACCTGGAGAAATGAAACATAATAAAGGGGTGAGATTATATGATCAGTAAGGGTAAATAAGGGATATATGTAAGCATAACCTGAGAATAATTGTATGAGAACATAGTCTTAACATTAGAAGATCATACCATGTATATCAAAGAAAATAATCAAGATTCATGGCATAAAAATTGCCAGTTCATAAGATATGAATCATATGGGTGATAAATCATCATAAATCAATCGTGAACTATGAGATGATGTCATATAAGTTTGGAACTATTATAACTATAGAAAACAATTTCATGTGTCAAGGTTAACTACCAAGACCATCAACATAGTATATCAGGACACAATTGTTTCCCCTTTCTGGATCAGGACACACCTATTTCCCATAGTAGATCAGGACACATCTGTTTCACATAATCGATCAAGACACACCTATTTCTCATTTTTGGATTATAAAACACCTGTTTCCCATAGTGGATCAGGACACACCTATTTCCAATTTTTGGATCAAGCTTATTGACTTCTTTCCTATCATTATCTCATGAGATATAAATCTTTACTCAATGCATTGGAGGGAGATATAGGTCCCACCCATCACATAATAAAATCATACATATATGTTCCACAAGATAATAAAACTTGCATCATATCAAGACCCATAAAAAGATATGGGATTCATAAACATTATATCATAAACTATGAAATGAAATGGTTATCATAAACATTTCATCATATCATTACCTATGGAAAATAGATAGGTCTTATTATAATTTCATCAAAGCATAATTCATGAAAAGAAGCTGGTTTCAAAAGAATATAACCTATGGAAAAGAAATGGGTGTCATAAATATCATTCCATAAAAATATAAACCATTCAATAAAGAATATGAATGGTATTATTGGATCATATCCCTAATAAAAGATAAAATATAACAAAGTATTTCATATTATATGGATAAGTATTTTGAAGGATCGCATGGAACATTTATTAAGAAAAATAGCCTTTCTTTGAAAATATGTTTCATAAAACCATTTCAAAATCTTTTTATTATAAATAAGGATTTATAATTTCATTTAAAACATTTCTTGAGGAAAATATTTTTCCTATTTTAAAATATTTATTTAAAAAAAATCTTTTTTAAAATCTTTTTCTTTTAAAATAGCTTTGAAAACTTATAGAGGAAGTTTTAAAATATTTTGAAATCCTTTTTCTATAAAAATAATTTGAAAACTTAAAAAGAAGGCCTGAAATCATTTTAGAAACCCTTTCATATAAAATTTATTTGAAAAATTATAAAGTAATATTCAAATAATTGAAATAATTTTCTTTGAAAATAACATTTTGAAAACATATAAAGGAAGTTTTGAAAATCATTTAAAACATAAAACATTTTTGAAAAACAATTCTTTGAAAACCAATTTAAAATCAAAAAAAATCAGAATATTAGGAAAAAAAATTCTTTAAAAATAAAATTGTGAAATTACAATTGAATATTCATGGAAATGATGATCATGATGGTAGGTAAGTCTATGCATGCTGAACATTCCTTTTGTACCTTAAAAGTTTAGAAAAGTTCCTGGATCAAAAAACAACAAGAAGGTTCTTTTTAAAACTATTGTAAAAAGGTAAAAAAAGATGGGTAAAAATTTCCTTTAAACATCATAAGGTAATAGTAAAACATTTTTAAAAACATTTTTAGAGAACACAGTTTTGAATAAACACATATTTATGACCTAAAGGAGAAATAAAGTCAGATTTTTTTAAAACAAAATTCTTAATTATCTTAAGTACCAAAGATTGGAAAAGTTGTACCATTACTTGGATATAACATGAATAACCAGAGGATAAGAAAATATATGAGAGTTCTTAAGATATGGATTATTATATTTCATAAATGTATAATTAAAATAAATGATTATATTTTAGCAATAAACTCTTACCACTTTAGTAGCTTTAAATCATAATCCTTGTGAGAGAATAAAATTACATGAGGCTTATAATATCATGAAAAGAAGAATATTCATGATATAAAATTTCAAATGGAATTATATGTACCACATAGAAAAATATAGTTTCATAATATAGAATTTATCTCAAAGAAGGCAAATTGAGACAAAAACTACTTTACAAATTTGGTAATGTTTGAACCATAAACCTCGTGAAAGAGAGATCATCAAATGGATATGTAAATACCCATAAAATTAAGTATAAGTATCATATAATACATTCATGGGAAGTATATAAACCTCACAAAATAAGAAGTTGTGAACATTTCATGTATCTCACAAATATAAAAGGTAAGGTGAGAAAACCCTTACCTTAAGTCTTGACTTTCTTCACACATGTTCAAACCACCTCTTCTTTGGGTAACTCCCTTTGATTTGCACCAAAATAATTCCTTGGATGGGTTTATTCCCGAAGGTATGATTCTAGTATTAAGATAGGTATGTTAGGATGATATTTTGGTAGGGTTTTTCTAAACCAAAGGGCTTGAGAGGTGTGAATAAGTGGGAGGGGTGAGTGCTTTTTTATAGTGGAGGAGGAGTGCCATTCTTGTAAATTTTTGAAAAGGGAATTCCACCCACGTTTTTCCCATGTTAAGGGGCTCCAATAATGGTATAAATCGTTTAAATTAGTATATAGTCAAAATATGAATATAAAATGGATTTTGTACAAGTTTCTAGGTCATTTTGGGTCTTAAGTTTAAGGTTTAGTCTTTTGTTAAGCTAATTTTTCTCTTAATCATTATAATTAATTTTAATCACATTTACTAATATTTTTTGTCAAAAACTATGTTTACATTATTATAAATTATAAATTATTCTGATTCCAAATATGGAATCCATTTTTCCAAATTCTAATTAAAGAAGTAGTAGAAATTAATTTAAAATTAATCTCAGATAAGTGTCATGAGAGCAAGTTTTGTAAGTACAAATGTTTAAAAGTTTGGGATGTTTTTATATCCAGTTTAAATGTAAAATTGGTACAAATAACCTAAATTGGATTAATTGATTTAAAATTAATCTAATTATAATTTAAAATCAAATTAAAATAAAATTTATCTATATAAATAAATTATATGAAAAAATAGTTTTGAATTAAAATTCAGTATTTTTTACTATTCATCCAAAAATGAAGTTTTTTAGAAAAATCACTAAAATTAACCCTAAGCTAATTTTTAAGTTATTAATTAAAAAATGATATTTATTTTTTCAAATAAAAATTATAAATTTTTCAAAATTTATATTTAAAATGGGTTCTCCATTAAAAGGCAGTAAAATTACCTTTTAGAAAAATACATCTTTTTTATTCATAGAATTGGATTTATTCCTATCTTATACCTATAAAATCTATTGGATGAGTATCAAAAATATTTATTAAATATATAATAAAAAAATTTATTGAAAACATTCATCAAAATTGGTTTTTTAAATTTATTGAGATAAAACTATGTTTGTACATAGAAAAATAGTTTTCTTGGAAAAGTTATTTCTTTATTTTCAAATAGTTATTACACTCATTTATAACTAATTGATAACCAAAGGAATAATTTTATATACATGTGTAAATTATATTTTCACAATTTTATTTAATATTATTCGTAACTTCAATTCTAATGGCTAGGTTGTAGCTTTAATAATATTTTAATAATAAAATTAATAGTATATTATAGCTCAAAAAAACTCGGTCTTGCATATAATTCATGCTATAGAAGGAACTTGACATTGTTTGTAACACAATACAAACATAGTTTTTTGGGTACCATAAGTTAATCTAAGTGTTGCGTGTAGCACAATCATAACTTTGTTTTGCGTATAATGCAAGAAAAACTTAGTGATTTCATATAATAAAATCTATATTTAGTGTTTCATGGAATGAAAAATATCATAAGTTTAAATTAATTAAAAAAATTACAAAATCTTAGGGTGTTACATTTTACCCCTCTTAAAATGAATTTCACCCTCCAAATTCATCTTGTTTATAAAAGGTTTAATACTTGAATGTTTCTTTCATAGAAACCCACATCAAAAAAATGAATAATAAAGATTCCTTTAAAAAAGAAAGTTGGAACCATAATGGTTACCCAAAGTAAATTATAACTAGGTTTCTATGTAGGAGAACATAGGTTGGGAGTGAAGGTTGGTTATGGAGGAAAAGCATAAATAACTATAGAGCGTGATTAAAGATCATTGATCACCAGCAAGTGAATGATCAATGGAAAGTTAAGGGCCTCAAAACCATAAATCTATGATAATTTATAAGACCATCGATTCAACATAAATGAGGTTATTATGATAAATTTTTGTCAATATACTTTTACTATATTTGAGTAATTTTCACAATAATATATACTTACTTGATTTCATTCCATTCCATATGCACAATCTCACTCTTTGGTTGTGCCTTGATCAATTACCACTTCATCTCTCACTCCAGGGAATGAAGGTGAAATTGTCATTCATAAAGCATTAACATATCATGAGATCCATAAATTGAATGATAGTTCATTCTATCTGTATTTATCACAACAAAAATATTATGACAAGTTATCCAATATACATAAATCCCTATATTTCAAGATAATACTAGAATCTCTAAATCCTCATCTAAAGTTTAACATAAATCATTCCATAAATGGTTAACCTTATAACTCTTCTAAAAGATGAAAGTCCAAAACTTTAGAAATATGGTTACTAAATTATCTTACCATTGATCCCCTATATATCATAAAGTGTATCTTGATTTCCATATTCCAAACATGTGAATACCCTCCTCATATATTCTCTTGAAACATGGTAATAACCTGAATTACCATAAATCCTTTTGGAAAACATGCATGCTTAATTATTCCAATGATTACTGGATATATTCATTAAATCCAAGAAGTTATAATCTTCATCCATGAAAAAATATCCCTCTTGTAAAAAAATCCTTTATCAGTTCTAAGATTGTAAATACTATCCAATCTACTTTATCCATATCATATTCTCTTTATCCGAATAAAATATCATTTTCTCAAACTAGGGAACATGTTAAGGGTTACCTTCCCTTAATGTAACCTTTACATTAAATCACTTTTATAGTTTATCGACACCATTCAATATAAATTTTTCAAATATTTAATGGAAAACATATACTTCATGATTTGTATAATATAATTCTTTAATTCATATACATACACACTTCAATAATCCAACTTTATTCTTAAACCATTACTCAGGCTTCATAAACTTATTCCTTGATACATCTTTTCTAGAATATGAAATTTGAATCATGTTTTAAGGTTCTTCAACCTCAATATACTCATTCTTCTTATATTTAATATAAACAATATTGGAAGAACATCTCATACCTTTCACATATCATTTACAGTCTCTTTATCTTTAGCAGTATAAAAAACACTTATACCACCTTTCAGATTCTCTTCATGAGATTTACACTAAGGAAATTGATTTTATAAGTCACATACTTTCCACATCTAAAACATTCAATGTTAACCCAGTTCCTTCAAGTTTTCACTGTTGGCTAAGACAAGAAAACAGTATCTGGTTTTTTAGAATTTGGGTGGCATGCCTCATGTGATGGAATATTTTCTACATTTTTTATTGTCCATGTTAGAATCGGTGCAGAATATAGCTATACATCACTAGAATTTTGTGGGGATTTTTGAAATTATTATCTCTAGGGTTTTTACATCTAAAAATGGCGCTTCTGGGGTGATGTTCTATTTGTCCCCTCCCATGAATACTGCTTTGAGGTTTAAGTAGGTATCGTAATTTTCACTGTCGGTGATGTTGGAATATTTGGGTTCCATTTCCATCGCTCATCAGGACCCCGAGTCCTTGCTTGTGACAGAGACCATGTCCAAGGAGGTGGAAGTTGGATTTTATAAACTAATAACCATGGAGGGTCGGATAAGGTATCCGGGAGACAAGGGTGCTCAGGGCTCTTCACTGGTTAGGAATAGAGATTAGGAGTACTCACTGAATTTATTTGTGGTTTTAGAAATGCTAGGATCTGGTGATTAAATTGTGGATATAGATGGGTTCAAGGAAGATTGATACAAAAAAGATCATGCCTCTCCTATAAGTTTTGGTCTAATGACTCATTATTGAGCTAAAGAGGCCCGGTCGAACTTTGCAGAAATGAATATAGGTTCTGATTTGGATCACAAGGACCCTACTTTCAATCATCAATGATCTCTATTATGGTATGGAATGTTAGGGTCTTGTGTGTGAGGGAAAAAGCGCTTACATATTCAATGAAGCTCGGCATCTTAAGGTTTTTTTCTAGTGGTAATTTAACCAAAAAATTTGGTCAGTTGTATTAACTTTTACCTCAAGTGTATGGGTTTTTTTATTCATTGCATTTAGAGTCATGAAGTCAGTATATTTGGGTTTTCTAGAAATGTGGTGATAAGGTGGAGCGAGTTGAATCCACTTCACAACATGATACAACTATAGTGATAGTGAGAAGTGTGGAATTATTATTTTCTTTCATTTATTCATGCTATGAGTTGAATGGTAGGAGGGAACTATGGAGGTCTCTTAGGAGTTTTAATCTAGGAAACCTAGTTTTTCTTATTACAGACGATTTCAACATGATTGAAAATGCTTAGGAGAAAAGGGTAGAGAGGAGTATTATGGAGTTAAAATGAAATACTTTAATTATTTCATGATTGATAATGTTCTTCTTGATATGGGTTTCTCTAGTAACTGCTTTACATGGGGTAACAATAGGAAGGACCGTAGTCGTATATGGAGCTGGCTTGATCAATGTTTAGAAAACATGTAGTTCCTAGATTCTTTCCCTGATTCAACTATTATCCACCTTACTAGGTCCCTCTCTAGTCACTTCATTTGGTGATTATTATTAAAATTGAGAATAGAGGACCTGAGAGATTAATATACTCCTAAAGGTAGTCAAAAATTGATGATTTCATGCAGACGGTGTATAATTCTTAGTTCCAACAAGTAGGTGGGGGTCTATGGAATAGGTTAGCAATGAGACTAAAGTGGCTAAGAGGTTATCTTCAAGCATGGAATAGGGGTAGGGGTGTATTGACACTCCTTTAGAAACTATCCGAGAGGATATCGATCATCTTGAGCTAAGACTACGGCAAGAATAAGATAATGATATTTTTGAGAAACTTGCTGATAAGAAAAGCCTTTATATTGAGAAGATATCAGAAATTAAAAGGGTTTATAGTAAAAAATAAAGGTCTATGCGGCTTAATGAAGGAGATTAAAACTCGGAATATTTTTAGTCATGTATTAAGGAGAGATGATTAGTCAAGATATTTAACCTTAAGCTTCCAGATGGGTCATACACTAGTGATATTGTAGTTGTAGGAAATCTAACTCAGGAGAATTTCCAAAACCTTCTGTAAGAACCCAGTGGCGGGTGTGATTAGAGGTTGGATACTGAATCATAGTTCTGGTAATGTATCTCATTCATGGTTAAATAGGAGGACAATAAATCTATGAAGTCTCTGGCTAATGATAATGAAGTAAAGTAGGTGGTTATGAGTATGAATGTGTATAGTGCTCCAAGACCTGACGGTTTTTTCGGCTCCTTATTTATGGATTCTTGGGAGATCATTGGCCCACAAGTATTGGAGGAAATGAGGGACTATTGTAAGGGTGATATCCTGAGATCAATTTATTCCTCCAAAGTGGTGTTAATCCCAAAGGTTAAGTATCTTGTCTCTATTTCCCAATACCAGTCGATTTTTATGCAATTTCTCCTAGAAGATTCTATCTAGTATTGTGAACAGGTGTCTCAAATGCATGATTCCAAGACTTGTGTTAGAGTAACAGCATGGGTTCATACAAGGTAGAGACATCCAAGGTGCAATGGGAATAGCTTAAGAGATGGTGAAAGATATAAATAAAAAATCAATCATATTGAACATTATTATCAAAGTGGATATGGATAAGGCCTATGATAGTCTTGAGTGGAATTTTTTAATAAAATTTTGAAAAGTATGAGGTTTATAGAATGGGTATGCAACTTATTTTTCAGATTATTTTCCTCACCATGGGTGTATATCTTCTTCATGGGAAGGAACATTATTTTCTTCAAAATGGTTCACGGTTTAAGATAGGGTGACCCAATATCCCCTTTGTTGTTTTTCTTGGATTTAGATGCTCTCTCAAGGAATATGAAGTGCTATTTGACAGAGGGGTTCATCTCCCAATTCAAGGATATATAGGGGTTCAATATTATTTCTCACTTAATGTATATTATGACATTCTCTTATTTATTAATTGTAGTAAGACGTTTGTCAGTGGGTGGAATAATTTGATGAGGGTATGGAAAATAAAGTGGCAAAAAGATGAATATGGATAAAATCATTATCTACATATCCAAAAAATGCCCAGGATGGAGATCCATAGATATAAAACACAAACTATACATGCATGATAGACTTCCTTTGACCTACTTGGGCACTCTAATCTCAAATGGGGGGATCAAGAAGAGCATGTTTTATGGGATTTTGAGAAATATTTCTGGTAATATGTGAAATTGGAAAAATATTTTCCTTTCCTTCATGGAACTCATTACCCTAATAAATATGGTGTTGTCCTCTATGGAAATGCATGTTCTTTCCATCATTAGGGCTCCCAAAGGTACCATTAATCATCTGGAAATAACAATGATCAGATTATTATGGGAAACTAATGATGAGGGAAGATGTCATTTGGAGAGATGGAAAATAATGGATAAGCCAATCGCTGAAGGGGGTGTCAACTTACGGAATATCCTAGAGACAATGAAAGCCATACAGGACAAATTGGCATGAGAAATTATTTAGGGGAAGATGTTATAGAGATTTTTATAAGACACGTGTATGGGGATAACTATAATGAATAGGATTCTAGATTAATAAAACCATCTAAGCTAGCAAGAATGGTGATCAAACTCTTGGAAATACTAGAGGAGAAGACTTTGTGGGTGATAGGGAACAGTGATATAAGGTATTGGAAGGATAACTAGAGTGGAAAATCTCTCTACTACCCAGGCTACCCTGCCCCAAAAAATTATATTTAGGTAAGCCTCTAGATACCTAGAAGTAATTTATGTAATGCTGGATTCCAATAAATAGGATATGTTCTAGAATATCACACTGGTGGATGAACCTGATAGATGTGTCCTTGATATCTCAACATCTAGGGGGTTTAGCAGTTGAAATCTACACAAAATATTTCATGTAAGGAGTGTATCGAATTCATGGGTGTAAGTCCTATGGTGTAAATGGATTCCAAAAAAGATTAAATTTATTCTTTTGTGAATGAGAAATCTAGCATTACCAATAGATGATAATATTTAGAAGAGAGGTATATCTTTATCCTCCCAATGTTGTTACTACTCTCTACCAAGTTGGGAATCAATTTAGCACCTGTTCTTCAGTAGAGACATGTCCAAGAGGGCTTAGAGAAATATTAAAGGTTGTTTGGGTGTGATAGAAGGTGGTGACTCGATGGTGGATTTTATTAGAGCCTGGTTTCGTGGCTTGGATATTAATAGTGGGGAGGCTAAAATTTAGAGCATGTTTTTCTCTACTTCTTGCTAGATTATTTGGGAGTCCCTTAATAAATCAAGGGAAGGTATATATATTTATCATACCTTCATACATGATTGAATAATATTTCTGATTTTGGAGTTGGGTGGTCTCTAGACTTGTGGTTATGATTCTATTTCCCTGAGGAAGCTTATCCCAATGGTGGTACTGTTAGTAGAGGGGAACTCAAGGCTTCACAAAGGCAAGTGGGATTGCTGGATACCTCCTTTATTTGTCCTAAAACTAAATTTAGATGGGTCCTCTATAGGTGGTTTAATGAGGGGAGGATGTCTTGTAAGAGATGATAGGGGATCAGACATACTGGGATTCAGTTCATTCTATGGTACTAGTAATTCCCTTGGAGTCAAAGTGGGGGTGATGATCAGTGGTATTCAACTTTGAAAACATTACAACATCAGGATATCAAAGGTGGAAACAGACTTAAAAATATCGGTTGGGATGATCCAAGGGAAGACTAATCCCCCTTGGGAGTTGAATTATTTCATTAGGAAGGGAAGTAAGATGTTGGAATAATCCATGAAGCTTGAGCACACGTAGAGATAAAGTAAATTTATGGTAGATGATATCGTGAGTATAGGTACTCCAATTGGGGATATCATTATTTTTTGTAGATTGGTATCCCTACCAAAGGAGTTACGGAATATTTTTAACGGTGATTCCCTAGTCCTTCATCATTTTTGGCCACCTTGAATGATGTTTCCTCTCTATTTTCATAATAAAAATTAACTTTTCAGTCATAGTCATCTTCTATTTAAATCATTCATAATGGTTTGTAAAGAGTTTGTGAATTCCAAAAGCATATCCATTGGGAGTTTCAAACCATGTGTGTAGAAAGGCTCATTCTCATGCACCAGTTCCTGATCGATTCTAGCTCAATACGGTGTTTTCGGGGTTGTTATCCCTATATAAATTTTCTGTAGATCCACATCCACTTGTAGTATCCAAACAGGTATGTATTCCTAGGAAACCACTCACTTTGTCCTTTATCAAAATTCTAGGACATTTTTCTATACTTTAACTTGTCTTTAAACTTATCCTTAGAGACATACCTAAACATGTCCCAAGAAATATACCTAGCGATCTCACTAAAGTTTACTCATCTTAGTTTTAAAGGTTGACTAAACCTCCCTTTTATACCAACTATAATGACCTAGGCTTAACATACATGGATATTACATCATTTTAGATGAATGTTTATCACATTTCAAAAATACATGCCTGATGACCATAATAGTTTAGTGTATTTGGAAACTTTGAAACATAATCTTCTAACTTGGAGAAATTTCTTCAATATCTCCCTTATAGATATTCCCCTTTAGTACTCCTACTTAAAAACTTTCTTCGTAACCTGGGGAAAGGAAACATAAAAAAGGGGTGAGATCAGATGCTCATTAAGGGTAAACAAGGGAGATATATAAGTATAACATGATAATAAGGGTATGAGAACATGAAATTAACATTATAAGATCGTACCCTTCTTATCAAAAATCATAATCAAGATTCATGGCATAAATATTTGCAGTTCATAAGACATGAATCATAAGAGTGATAAATAATCATAAATCAATCATGAACCATGAGATCATGTCATATAAGTGTGGCACCATTATAACTGTAGAAAACTATTTCATGTGTCAAGGTTAACTAACAAGACCATAAACATAGTGAATCAGGACACACCTGTTTCCCCTTTTTGGATCAGGATGCACATGTTTCCCCTTTTTGGATCAGGACACACCTGTTTCCTATAGTGGATCAGAACACAGTTGGTTCCCATAGTAGATCAAGACACCCCTATTTCTCATTTTTAGATCATTAAATACATGTTTCCCATAGTGTATTAGGATACACATATTTCCCATTTTTGGATCAATCCCTTAAACTTGTTTCCCATAATTATCTCATGAGATATAAATCTTTACTCAATGCATTGGAGGGAGATATAGGTCCCACCTATCACATAATAAAATCATATATACATGTGACACAATATAATAAAACTTTATTCATATCATGACCCATAAAAAGATATATGTTTCATAAACATCATATTATAACCTATGAAATAAAATGGGTATCATAAACATTTCATCGTATCATTACCTACAGAAAATAGATAGGTCTCATAATCATTTCATAAAATCATAACCCCTAAAAAGAAGCGGGTTTCGAAAGAATATAACCCATGAAATAGAAACAAGTGTCATGAACATCATTCCATCAAAACATAAACCATTAAAGAAATAATATTAATGGTATTATTATATCTTATCCCATGTAAATCATAAACTATAAAAAATTATTTCATCCTATATGGATAATGATTTTGAAGGATCACATGGAACATTTCTTAAGAAAATATCATTTCTTTGAAAATCCATTTCATAAAACCATTTCAAAATACTTTTATTATAAATATAGGTTTACAGTTTCATTTAAAACATTTCTTGAGGAAAATATCTTTTTCACATTGAAAAATGTTTTTTTAACATAAATCATTTAGAAAACTTTTTTCTTTTAAAATAAATTTGAAAACTTATAAAGGAAACTTGAAATTATTTTTAAAACCTTTTTCTTTGAAAATACCTTTAAAACATAAAAAAGAAGGCTTAAAATAATTTTGGAAACCCTTTCATAGAAAATTTATTTGAAAATTTATAAAGTAATATTGAAATAATTGAAATCCTTTACTTTGAAAATAACCTTTTTAAAACATATAAAGGAAGCCTTTAAAATCATTTAAAACATAAAAAAATTATTTGAAACTTGATTTAAAATCAAAAAACTTCCAAAATATTAGGAAAAAAAATCTTTAAAAGTAAAATTTTAAAATTACAAAGGAACTTCATAGAAATGAAGGTCATGATGGCGAGTAAGTTCATACATGCCGAACTTTCCTTTTGCGCCTTAAAAAGTTTAGAAAAGTGCCTTGATCAAAGAATGACAAGAAGGTTCCTTTTAAAACCATTTTTTAACAAGGTAAAACATAGGTAAAAATGTGCTTTAAACATCATGGGTTAATAGTAAAACATTTTTGAAAATATTTTTAGAAAACATTGCTTTTAAATAACATAGATTTCCGACTGAAAGGATAAATAAATTCGAATTTTCATAAAAACATTTTCTTAATTATATTAAGTACCAAAGAGTAAAAAAATGGTATCATTACTTGGATATAACATGAATAACCAGAGGATAAAAAAATACATGATATTGTTTAAGATATGGATTATGATATTTCATAAATGGAATCATAATCGTAAACAATCCTAATAAATGATGATATTGTAGAAATAAACTCTTACCACTTTTGTAACTTTAAATCTTAATCCTCGTGAGAGAATAACATTAAATGAGGATTTTAATATCTTGAAAATAGAAATATTTGTAATATAACATGTCAAAGGATATTATATACACCCTATATAAAAATATAGGTTCATAATATAGAATGTATCTCAAAGAACACAAATTGAGACAAAAACTACTTTACTAATTTGATAACTTTTGAACAGTAAAACCCATGAAATATAGATATTATAATGTATATGTAAATACCCATAAATTTAAGTATAAGTATCATATAATACATTCTTGGGTAGTATATACACCAAAAAAATAAGTGAGTGATGAACACAGCATGTATCTCACAGATATAAAAAGTGAGATGTGAAATCCCTTACCTTAAGTCTTGACTTTCTTCACACATGTTCAAATATCCTCTTCATTGGGTAACTCCTTTTGGTTTGCACCAAAGGTATTCCTTGAATGTATTTGTACCCAAAGAGAGTATTATAGGATTAAGGTAGGTATATTGGGAGCATATTTGGATATATTTTTTTTGAGATAAAGGGATTGAGAGTTGTGAATAAGTGGGAGAGGTGAGTGTCTTTTTATAGTGGAGGAGTGGTATTTTTGTAAATTTTTTAAAAGGGAATTCCACCCATGTTTTTCCCATATAAAGTGGATAAAAAATGGTTCAAATCTGATCCAAGTGAGTATAGGGTCTAAATATGAACATAAAATGGATTTTGAATAAGTTTCAAGGTCATTTTGGGCCTTAAGTTTAAGGTTTAGTCCTTTGTTAAGATAATTTTTCTCTTAATCACTATAATTAATTTTAATCACCTTCACTAATATTTTTGGTAAAAAAACTAAGTTGATCTTATTATACATTATAAATTATTATGATTCCAAATATGGAATCAATTTTTCCAAATTATAATCATGTAAGTGGTAGAAATTAATTTAAAATTAACCCTGCAGACGTGTCGTGACATCGGGTCTTTTAAGCAAAAATGTTTAAAATTTTGTGATGTTTTTATATCCAATTTCAATGTGAAATTGGTTAAAATGACCTAAATTTTATTAATTTATGTAAAATTAATCTAATTATAATTTAAAACCAAATTAAAATATAATTTAACTATATAAATAAATTAGATGAAAAAGTAGTTTTGAATTAAAATTTAATATTTTCATTATTCATCCAAAAATGAAGTTTTTTAAAAAAAATATAAAATTAATCCTAATATAAATTTTACATTATGAATTAAAAATTTATTTTTATTTTTTCAAATAAAATTTATAAAAGTTTCAAAATTTATATTTAAAATGGGTTTTCCATTAAAAGGCTGTAAAATTACCTTTTAGAAAAATACATCTTTTTATTCATAAAAGTTGATTTACTCTTATCTTATACCTGTCAAATATATTGGATGAGTATTAAAAATATTTATTTAATATATAATATATAAATTTTATTGAAAACTTTCATCAAAATTATTTTTTTTAATTAATTGAGATAAATCTCTGTTTGTACATAGAAAAATATTTTTCTTAGAAAAGTTATTTATTTATTTTCAAATAGTTCTTACATTCATTTCTAACAAATTGATAACCAAATGATTAATTTTATATACATATGTAAATTATATTTTCATAATTTTAGTTAATATTATTCTTAACTTCCATTCTAATGGCTAGGTGGTAGCTTTAATAATATTTTAATAATAATATTAATAGTATATTGTAGTTCTATAAAACTCGGTCTTTCGTGGTACACAAGCTATCAAAGGAACTTAGCATTGTGTGTAACTCAAGCCAAACATAGTGTTGCATGTACCACAAGTTAATATAAGTGTTGTGTATAGCAGAATCATAACTTGGTGTTGCATATAATGAAATCCAAACTTAGTGATTTCATATAACAAAATCTATATCTAGTGTTGCATGGAATATAAAATATCAAAAGTTTATATTAATTCAAAAAAATCACAAAATATCAAGGTGTTACATAGATTCACTAATAATAATTCCATGTATTATGTTTCATTGTATATTATTATTTTTTTATGTGTGTAATGGTCCTAAAACTTGATATTCTTATCAATTTATATCATGAATATTGCACTTTGATGTATTGTCAAAAAATATGACAACGTATGCTCGTAGTGAATTAGGATATATTTGGTGTGTGTTGCAACCAAGAGGTTGTGTGTTGGAAGTTTTAAAAATGTGGATGAAGTGGGTATAGACATTTAATATCTATTGATATGAGTATGTTCATTGAATATCTGAATAAGAGGTGCACATGTGTAAAACATATAAAAATATACCTTGATATCTCTCTATATCAAGGATTTGTTTTGTGGTTTGAGGACATGGTTGAATATTTGTGTGGTTTGGATAGTTTAAGTAGAATATTTGTTTTCCCTAAGTCTATTATAGAATTATATATTGATTTTTTATAAGGTCTTATTTAAAATCTAATTTCATATTTATAATTCTTGACTGGGAGTTTTTCTTGAAGATGGAAATGAAAAACCTAAATAAATGATCCTGGTGGGTGAAAGAAGGTTTTGCGATTCACTAAAAGATCTGATCATATAATAGGGAAGTTTTTTTTGGGAGATAATATTTTAAGTTTAGATTATATGGAATACTGGTTAAGGAATTGGAAAAGTTTATACAATGGCATCATTTTCTAGTGTTTACAAAAATTTTGGGTCTGAAAATTATAGGTTTTGGAGAAGCTCTGAGAAGGTTTTGAGGTAGAGGAAATTAGTTCACATTGTATGTACATGGTCCACGTGTTCATATACATATCCCACATGGAAATTTATATAACACCATGAGATTTTAAAAAGAAAACTATGTTCGATGGCATATACGACACACAACACCGAGCTTAAACAAATCATGAAATATTATTATTTAAATATGATCGTTATAACCTAGCTGTTAAATTGGTGGGTATGAATAATATTAAATGATTTAAGAAATATATATATATATATAAATTCACTAATAAATATAAATTTATTTATAAATTGTTAGGAAATAAGCACTCAATTTTTAATAAATACATTTTATTCTTCAAAAATATGTTTTCTTCAAAAATAATTTTTATTGATTTTTATGGGAAAATATTATAATTAATTTTTGAAAGTTTTATAAATATTATTTAATAAAATAAATTAATTTTTTAAATGAGAATATTAAAATTAACTTATGGTGAAATTTTTTTATTTTTCGAAAATGATTGATTTTTCAGTGAATAGTGAAAATTACCGATTTTTCAAATACTGTAATTTTTTTTCATAAAATAAATTAATTTAAAATTAAGATTATATTTTGGATTTATAATTAAATTTAAATATGAACCATTTTATTTATTATAGTCTAATTAATTTCATTTGAATCATCGATTTTCTGATTTTTGTAAAAGTTTATTTTTATGCTTAAAAACGCGGTTTCTACAAACTGTTTTAAGTGCATAAAGTTTATCCATTTTAATTAATTAAAATAACCCCAAATAAGGAAATTTTTAAATTAAATATATATATTATCTATATATATATATTATATGAATTTAAATTTATATAATGATTATTTATAGTCATAGAATTAATATAAGATCATCTATTTCCTGAAAAAAAAATGTATTTTATTGAAAACCACTTTTGTCGCGTTCCACAGTTTTAATTTTAAATTAAATTTTTCCTATTATGTGAATTTAATTTGATAACATTTATTCTATATTTTTAATAATAATAATTAATATTAGGTAATAATTTCAACTTAAATTTTTTTCATAATGAATAGTAAAAATAGTAAAAACTTATTATTACAGTTAAGGTTAAAATGAGGTTTTATGCATTACATACGCTTATATTAAAATTAATTTTCCACACACATAGGATTTTTATTTGATAAATTTTATTTCATATTTATATTAATTGGTTCAAAATTATATAATAATTCTCATTTTATTTTTAGGATTAAAGGATAAATTACCTAGGTGAAAACTAGTTACCGTGGTGAAAACTAAAATGGTAAAAGTGAGTAACCATAAAGGTAAACGTAATAAAATTTTTAAAACATGTTTATTTGTTAATTTTTGAGGCACTTTTTCTGAGAGTGACTTCCCAGTATTGAATATTTTTGGGTATTTACAAAAATGTCGCTCCTTATCACATATAAAAGGGCACCTCCTCTCCTATTTTATTAACACTTAAAAAAACTTTTATTTCAGACAATAACTTTCTAAATCCATTACTTACTTCTCTTACCATGTCTTATAGGCCTTTTTTTTATTATAAAACCCTCCTAGGAAGGATTTTTGGTGCAAACATAAATAGGTTATCTAAAGAAGATTTATCATTCTTAACTGAGCATTTTGTTTTATTTCTTATTCCACATCCTTAAAATATTATTCAAAGATTATTATATAATAAAATTGGTATCTATAATATAATTATATTTTATTATTTTAATGTAATACCCTACATCTATCTCGTATTCCATTAAATGGGATATGAAACCATCATTTGTGTGTACAGAGGACTAACACCTCACAAATCAATGTATTTAGTTTTCCATCATCACCTATCATGGTTTTTTATGATAATGGATTTAATGTATATATATATTTTACTAATTAAATATTTATCATTCCTTAAAATTAATATATAATATATTTTCTTACCTTTTCACTCACTAAAAATGATAGCATCATTCATGTGTATGTGTAGATGACCTCCTTCTTGAAGCAATGTGATTCATTTTTCATCAACGCATCACATGGATGGTAAATAAGTGTATTTAAATAAATAATATGGTATTTATTATATAATTATAATTATGTAAAGATAAAATAATACTTACCTTCTTTCCACCAAGATCATTGAAAAATAAAAACGTTACTCATGCATATGTATAGCTTATCGCTACCATGATTGTAACATAGTTCATTTTTCTTAATCATATTTCATGGTTGGTTTTAAAAGTATAATTGATGTATAAAAATTATAATTATTTCATTATTATTATTCTAGATATTATGGAATAATTAATTCTTTTACCATAGTCAACCTACCAAATTCATTTTGGACATATGAACTGAATATCGTCAAAACATCCAATATTAACTTAATTGATTAGGTAAATAAATATAACATGTTAATAAATAATATAAAAGGGATAATAAACCTAAAAGGTTTTATTAATAAAGTAAATAATTAACATAATTTATTATTTAGGAAGATAAATTACGTACGTGATGAGTCAAACTCGAGGAAGGGGATTTCGTCTCAATTTCCCTTCATTAAGGCATATTTTAATGTTATGAACCTAATTTATTTTATATAGTGCATATTTTTACCATTTTAAATATTATATCATTAATCCTTAATACTTCATGGTATTTTAAATTATAATTCATTTCACTTCATCCAAGAGGATTTGATTCAAATGTTACCAAAATAGTAAAGGCTTTATGTTATAATATCCTTTCTTTTAAAGATTCTTTATATACAAGGATCCTTTAGAGAAAACCATATAGAATTATTTTCTTGAACCAAATATCTTTTATTATAATATATTAATAAAAAAAATTATATGTTTTGTTTCTATTTCTACACTTATTAGATAAATAAACATCAAGAAATTTATTTGTAAGTAATACTGATCTTGTATCTTCTTTTAGATCTGGAATATTTCTCTTCCATGTCTATATTTTCCTTAAAATATTTTAAAGAAAGTTTTTGTTATTATATAATGATTTATTAAATAAATTTTTACCCATGTTTTACTTTTTTAACATAATGGTTTAAAAGGAATCTTTCTATCATTTTCCAAACAAGGTGCTTTTTGACTTTTTTACAAAAGTGTGAAAGGAATGTTTTATTTTAACTTATATGACATGAATAGAATTTCCCACTATCATGACTAATAAATAATTTGAATTTTCCTTTATAATTTTCCATGGTTATTTTCAAATAAAAAAATTTCTATAATATTTTTAAAAAAAATAGATTTTAAAGAGGTGATTTCAAAGTAAAAAAGGGTATTTTCCTCAGGAAATATTCCATGTAATATTTTAAAGAAATTTTTATCAAAAATGAAAACCTTTTATGTTAGGTATTACTTCTAAATTTTATATATATATATATATATATTACATATGTATCTTTCTCATTATTCATTCCTTTGACAGGGTAATACATTCCTTATGTTCATTTCTCAAGTGCCTTCATTGTGAAATTTTCTTTGATTACGATATGAGGTAAGATTATGAAACCCATTTTCTTTCCATGGGTAATTATTATTTTTATGCCTTATGATTGATTTATTTTTATGGAACACATAATCATGAACATTTTATGATGGGTGCACCCAGATAACTCTCTAATTCATTGGGTAAATATTTTTGTCTCATGGGACATTATGTATGGGATTAAGAGTAAACCTAATCCATTATGAGAATTTTACCACCATGTAATATTGTCTAAACTATCCTTAACTCATATTTATGTCATGTTATATGTTTTTTTCACATTTCCTATGTTTTTATGGTCTTATGATACCATGTTCATTATGTTATGCTTCCATGTGATTACTCATGATCCTTCTCTTTTATGATATCATGTTATACCTCTGACTCACATGTTATGTTTACTTATCATGTTTATTACCATATTAGGATTTGTAGCTCACCCATTTATTTTATGTGTTTTTCAGGTTATCCTATATAGTTTTATAATCTCAAATGGATTTATGATCTCATTATATAGAATAAAATATGGATGTTATGTTTTAGTTTCCTTTAGATGTATTAGAAACCTAGTCTTCCAAAGACACTAAGACTCTCAATATTTGGGTTGTACTTATTTGATATTTATGTTTAAAAATCATGTAATAATATGTGTAAAAATATTTAGGCACTATAATATATGTGGATGGTGAAGGCAGTAAATGGCCCAAAAATAGAGTTTTTGGTAGAGGTTTAGCAGAGTTTGTGAATCACAAAGTTAAGTATGTGGTCTTATTAGAAAGTTTACAATGTCATAGAGGAGTTTTTTAAAAAATGAAGGGAAATATATGGGGAGAATGGGTTTACATGATCTTGGAGAATATATTCTCAGCCACTCATGTAGGTAATTATGTGGTCCACAAAGGATGGTTCGTAAAGTAGGTTCACGATGGGTACACCGTGAAGTGACTATATAGATGGTATTTAGTGAATGGTTGAGTGGTAATTTTGGTGGATAGAAAGATTATTAGTTTTATTGACTATAAATATATCAATAATACATTCATTAAAGATAGATTATGATTAAAATAAGACTTATAGATTGATGAAGGCTAAATCATCCATGAAGTAGGTTTTAAATAATGAGTACACGAAGACCAATTCTATATAGTCAATTCTATGAGGTTGATTCCATGAGGAAAATTACATGAGACTAGTTCCACAAATTAGGATATATTTATTGATTATATGGGAATCATACCTCAAGTATAGTTCATGAATTTGGCATTACCATGAAGGAAGTCAGTGAATATTGTGAGGTTGATTTGTGAATATGAATTTTCATAGACAGTTCACAAGGTGGATATATGAAAATGAGGCACACTAGGGTGATATATGAATCATAGTGAATGTTCGTATGAGTGTAGTAAAATTTATATAGGTTTGGTACATGATGAATAGAGGAAGATCAAAAGGTATTTTCATGAAGCACAGTGCGCAGTCTGCAAAGGGGAGTATGTGGTCTATGAGGTGAATATGTGGGTAATAGTGTACCGCATGGTTTCTTTACATAATGTGGATTTGGACAGGTAATTTTCATAAATATATTAAGCGGGTATTATGGTGATCGAAGATTAATTTATAGAATTAAGGTAAAATCATTTTTTATTGAAATAATAAGGAGACTCGAAAAAAGAATTTGAGTGTCATGTCTGGTAGCTAAAGAGGAGAAAAGAGATAGGATGATCTCAATGTAAAATTATCCTCATCTAGAGAGAGAAGTGTTATTATAGAGATATCATAGAAGACATGAAATAAACATTCATATTATGGAGTTTATAAAATCTAGAATTTAATAAGCAGGTTCATCAAAACTGATTATAATAGAGTATTGAATTCAGATCTATGATGAAAGATAAGTCTCATGTGGATCAGAGATAGGCCATCACATCCATTATTTTTTGAAGCAACGAGTCTATAAAATATGGAATATCCTTCATCAAATTAGTGAAAAAAGGATAATAAGAGGGAGTTCCCCTTAGTCTAGGAGTGACTACACTCAGAATAATTGAAGATCTATATAAAGAGAACAAGTGACTGAAGAGAGTAGATATAGACCAGAATGTGTACATAAAGAATATGGGTGCTATGATGAAAGAATAAAGTGAATTACTTGAATAAATTTCCCAATAAATCAGAAAACATATGATCATAGAGAAATAATTAAAGGAATATATTATCCCTCTCAATACATATCTAGAAGAGAGGATGAAATTAGAAAATGAAGTTGTAACTAGATTATAGGAGAAAACTACTCAATTAAAGGAAAATGATTAGAAAATAAAAGATCTGAAATTAAAGCTAAAATCTTTAAAGGGAAAATAGAAGATAGATATTTCCTCCATGGAAGCCTCAACAAGTGGAAGGAAGGTAAGTTCAAATCTATAATTTTTATATAAAAATAATTTTATTTAAAAAAATGGAATTAAAGGCTCTCAAAATAAATTAGTTATAAAATTCTACTATTTTGGAAGACTTGGGCACATCATGAGCATGTGTTTTGAATCTGAAAGGCCCAAATGTGAAAAAAAAGTTTGTTGTATCAATATATCAACCCAAAAATAACTACATGAGGTATGAATTTAATGGGAGATGTTTTATTTGTGTTAACCCCAGTCACATGTTAAGGCATTGTAGCTAGAAGTAATCATAGGAATTCATAAGGTGGACCTATACCCCTATGAATTATATGAAAAGATTTTTTACTAGAATAAAAATAATTAAGCTGGAAAAAATTCTTACTATTATAGAGGAAAAACATGGATCACAATGAAGCGTGAAATAATAACCTACTATGTTACACTCATAGCATCCCTATTATAAAGAAAGAATAAAAATCTTGAAGAAAAATATATATGTTACTCCAGTTTTGAGTAATAAGGATATACACTTAAAGAAAGACTCGCCATAGTAAGAAATTTATTATTTGGATATTATAAATACTAAAAGGGAAATTCATGAATAATTCCTTGATGTATTCTCATTTCAGTCCAAGAACTAAGAAGTGAAGGAAAGATAAACATACCTCTAGTGGATATGGTATAATGATAAGAAGACCAAGTCTTAGGGGGGCATACATAAAAATAATATTGAGCATGTATGAAAAGAATACTTAATCTTATGTTTGGATCAGTTATAATTGGATAGGAATATAGAACAATAATAGATTAATGAAAGTTATTTAATTACAATTTTGAAGAATCCTAATCCAAGAAAGGTTAATTTCAAATAAAACCTATGAAAATAAACAAGTGTTTCCTTACAAAGAAGAAAAACAGTGAATGGTTGGAATAGAACAAGAAGTTAATTATTAGTCTTCACAACTGAAAAAACTCTTTCATTGAGGATTTTGAAGGTATCCCTATCCTCATGTGTTAAATGTTTTTATATATTGGAATTGTTACAAGATTATGGTGGAGATATGATCCATGGGGTATATAGGATTTGAAATAAGAGGTGTATCATCTAGAATTTGTGGATGTGTTGAACAATTCACATGTGATTTTTCTAAAAGAATAATTGATAAAATAATAAGATTCATAAATATTTAAATTCTTAAATTCTATTTAAAATTTACTAAAAACATGAATTGGTATCAAACCAAAGCAAGTGGTATTAGTATTGAATCTGATTAAACAAGTGGTGTTGAACAACCACTTTTATAACAACCCATACCTTATTCAACACCTAAATATATAATTTGTAATAAGGGTTTCACTTTATTATATTTCCATGATCTTTTCAGTTTAGAGTTTTATATAATTTTTTAGAACATTACATAATAAGGTGGTCATTTCCACAACCCATACCTTATTAATGTTTTTACTCATCCTTAATCCCTATAAAAAATAATTTTAAAATATGGAATGATCAAAACAAATCTAATTAAGTTACATGAAATAAAATAAACATGTTATCCCATTTTTAAACTTGAAAAATCTATAAGAAAAACATCATTTTTCATAGTAAAAAAATGACCACAAATATTAATTTAATTTTTCAAGAAAAAAATAATTGATTAATAGAATTCATAAACATTTAATATGAAATAATAAAGGAAATAATTATAATCATCAAGTCTCATGAATACGTTTCTTTGAAAAACAATCATTTCACCTTTATTTTAAAAAAAAGTTATAAACTTTCCTTAAAAACATAAAGTCATTTTATTACCTTTTGAAATTAAAAGATATCCTTTATAAACAATTGTAAGAATATCATGTAGGTATATTATAAAATTATCCTTAAATTAACCCTTAAAATAACCCTTATAAAGGAATCACCAAAATAGATAATTCTCATATCTCTTAGGATCAATATATCATCAGTAAACTCTCTCACTTTACCTAATGAATTAAAGAGCTATATCGGGATCACCCATCATTAGAGCTATTTCAGCCTCACCCATAATTCATATAAAATATAAAGGAACCATATAATGAATAAAAAATATTTATATTTCACTTTTATCATAAAAACCATTTGAATTAGCATTCAATCCCATAAGTGATAACACTTTCTGTTATCTCATAAATATGAGAAAAAGTTTTTGTTTCTTTAGAAAAAAAATTAAAAATTAAAATTAAAATAATATTGATAGAAATATTTTCTTTGAAAATAACCATATAAAATTATAAAATAATATTCATAATGAATAATGGTTATGACAGTGGTAAATGGAGGTCAATTTATATATGTTAAAAAATAATCTTTTTGTACTTTTGTAAAAAGTCAAAAATAACCCATACGGAAAATATTGTAAAGATTCCTTTTTAACCCTTTGTAAAGAAAGAAAAAAATAATTTTAAATTAACTTTATAAAAAATTTAATCATGATTAATAATATTCTTGAAACATTTAAAATAACCTTATCATGTAATAAAAATATTAAAAGGAAAACTTTAAGATTTTTAAAAGAATGTTTCTTACCTTAAGTCACATCTAGCTTCGTACATTATCTAACTCCTGAATAATAAAAATATATTAGTTTTATAATTGATTAATAAAAATTTTCATGTTAATTTCATTATTATTATTATTATTTTAATTTCATTTATTATGATGACTTATTATGTTACTAAAATGGTTAAGTTTATATTGGACGTTTTGGGGTCATTCTATTTATAAACTCAAAACAACATTGGTATATTAACCATGGTAAAAATGGGTTATGATTAATTTATATCCATAATATTAAACATGTTATAATTATAATATTTATATATTATATACATTTTTAAAACCAAACATGCATGTTAGTCATGGAAAATGAACCACGTCATTTCATAGAGATGGTAGTCTGTACGTACGCATGAATGACGTTTTCATTTTTTTAATGGGTGTAAAATAAATATAGTAGATAATATTATAATTTAATAGAATAATAATTATTTTATACATGTCATATTTATTTATTATTTACATTATTATTACCAATATTTTAAGTTGGGGATGAAAAATGAATCACATCACTTCGTAGAGGTGGTATTCCACATGTATGCATGAGAAACGTTAGCAATTTCCTATGGATGGAAATAGTAAGAAGGTGAGTAATATATTATATTTATATAATTATAATAATTTAATAAACATGTTATATATTCATTAATTCTATATTTATAACCAGTTTTGTGATTTGGTGATGGAAAATAAAACACATCGCTTCATAGAGGTGGTAGTCCACACGTACGCATAGGTGATGTTTTCATTTTCCTTAGGATAGAAAAGAGATTGAAAATAGTTGTTACATAAACATAATAAAATTTTATTATAGATAAGATACCAATTACATTATTTTATAGTGTTTATAACAGAGGTGTAAAAATAAACAAACTTGAAATAGGTCGGTTGGAACTTATAACTCCTCCTTAAAAATATCCTTTTGGATTTCACCTTAAGCCTTATAGGATTGGTATTTTGAGAAGAAAAGGACCTATATAATTTGTTTAGGTATATTGGTGAGATATTTGGGTAGGTATTATTCAAACTATGGTTCTCAAAAGGAGTTATTATAGGAGGAGAGGATATGTCCTTTTATAAGTGAGGGGAGTGACACACTTATAGTTTTTCTAAAGTTTTAAATATTATAAATGTAAGGATTATGGTAAATTGTCTCAAGAACTATAAAATTTCAGATATAATTTTATTATGTTAAAAATAACATCATCTAATAAAAATTAAGATAAGAATTTATGGCATTATCAGTTGGTTTTTACCTTAATTAACTTGTTTTACCCTTTACTATGGTAACATATTTTTATCATGGTTACTAGTTATAATGAATAAAAATGAAATTAAAATAATTAGTAAATTTTAATCTAATGATTTAAAATATGGAATCCATTTTTCAAGATTCTATTTATATAAGTGACATAAATTAATTTTAATATAAGTGCACAAAACACAATGAAAATTTGTTTTTTAGAAAATTGTTTTTTTAAGAATAAAAATGAACTTATTCCAAAATCAAGTATAATATTGATTAATATAGAATTATTTAGATTATTTTTAATAAAATTTATATTTTTTGACTTTAAAACCAAATCCAAAAATAGAATTGTATTTTTAAATTACATAATTTAAAGGAAAGAAATGACAATTTTACAAAAATCAATATTTTTCACTAAACACACAAAAATCAACCTTTTCAGAAAAATACCAAAAATTAACAATAATATATAGTCAAAACTTTTATTAAAAAATTATTTCATTTTTAAAAAATTCTAAATTTAATAAATTTATCTTTTAAATAAAACCATGTAATTCATGGAAAAAATATTTAAATAAAAATATTCCCTTTTTCAATTGAAAAATTATATAAAGTAATTTATAAAACTATGATGAATATGAATAAATAAAATTAATACTTATAAATCATAATATTTATTTATTCCTAGGATCACCTGGGTTTTCACAACTTTATTTTTCAAAGCCAAATATGAAAGTCATTTATTAAAAGGAGGAAGTTTAAATTATGTAGGGCTTGGTATGAAGTGAAATGGATTCAAATAAATTTTAGAATAAATAAGTGGTATCAGACTAAAATTAATACCAAACAAGTTATATTAGTTCATTTCAAAAGTGGTATAATACCACTAAATGTGTGAGAATAAAAATTTCTAAATAAGTAAGAACTTTTATGATTTCATGTTTATTTATTATTATCTAACAATATGGTGTCAACTGAATATTTTCAAGGTACCTAAAAGATGCTGGAATAAAATGGTATTTCCATCAAATGGATCCCCATGATGGAAAAAAATTATCTCAAAATATAGTGGGCCAAAGACATTTAAAGGGATTTGGTGTTGAGTTTTAAAAGGTTTGTCAACCTTATCTGAAGAAAAAGGAGTTTCCATATGAAGATGTTACATGTTCATCATATGGTATCATGAGTTTATAAAAAGAAAGTGGTATCAATTGATCCTATATGTGGTATGTCTCACAAAAATTTTCTTTATTTCTTATTCATGAAAATTTTGGTGTTAGTGTGATTGAGTTCACATAATGTGATAGGCAAGGAAAAATGTCAAGTTGTTAGAATCTATGAAAGTAAGAGAGTGAAACGATAACTTTGAGATATTTAAATTTTAATTTTGTTTCCTATCTCAATTTCCGACTTTGTAGTCTTAGAGTATATGTTGATGAATCAAATGAAAATTGGTAAATTCACTCATTTAAAATCTATGTTTCTAGTATAAATACATTTAGAAAGAGGAAATGGTTCAAATAATGGAATGTATCAATCAATAAGTTGTTGGTATAACCTAAAAACTGGGTGGTAAAAAATGAGATCAATTGTTCAAATCCTATGGATAGTTGGAAATTGGTTGGAAAATTATGAGAAAAATGGAAGAGTGTATCAGTGAAATTTTATGAAAAATATATTATTGGTAACATTCAGTTCCATAGGGGGAGAAAAATTATATGTCACCCAACAAGTGGTGCCAATACTGATATCTCTCATCAAGGGGGGTATAATTGAGAGGATTTACTCTAGGTAATTTTATAAAAAAGGGGGTGTTAAGTTAAAACTAGAGAAACCCTTTTAGGGGAGAGATCTTGAAGGTGAATTCTAGATATAAGGAACACTATTCATTTTATTGAAAAAGGGGGATTATGTTGAATGCACTATAAATATGTACAATGTTCTATAGTTTTTGGCATCAAAAGGTGGAGTATAATTTATGGTATTATTGAAAAAAATCAAAAGGGGGTGAATTCTATAACCGAGAGGTTTTGTGTTGTATTTTCTAATAATTTGGATGAAGTATGTATGGACATTAAAGACCCATTGATGTGAGGATGTTCATTTAAGATCTTAATAAGAAGTGAACATATCAGTACTGGTGGAGAACATGAAAAGAGATACCTTGAAGTATAAATATATCAAGGACTTGGTTAGATTATTTCAAATTTGAATGGTTTGTATGGTTTAAGGGGGATTTTTTATTTCCCTAAGTTTGGAAGAGAAGAATATATTAATTTTTTGTAAGGTATTTTATAAAAGACAGTGGCATATTTGAATTTTTTGACTGGGATTTGTTCTTGAATATGGTAATAAAAGAACCTAAATAAATGAGCTTAGTGGATAATGTATGGTTGTTTCATTAATCATAAGATTTGATCATAGAATATGGAAGTTGGTTTCTAGGATCTCAAAAGTTAAGTTCACAAAATATGGAAGATCAGTTGAGGAATTTGTGAAGTTTGTACAATGGAATTTTTTTATAGTCTTTTCCAAAAAAAATAATATTCTATAAATGGATCATATAGTCAAGTACATGGATATCATCTTTATTTACATAGCTCACGAAGGTAGTATGCAACCTATAAATAGAGTTCACAGCAAGGGTTTAGCATAGTTTTTGGATCATGAAGTTAAGTATGATTCACTTGGAAAGTTAGCAATGTGAGAGTGGAGTTTTTTGGATGACCATGAAGGTAAGTACATGGAGTTCATGGGATTATGTGATCTCAAATAATATGTTCTTGTACATTTTCAAAAGCAAGTATGTAGTCTGTGAATAATGGTTTATGAAGGAGGTTTGTGATGGTCACACCGTGAAGTGAGTACGCGGAGGGTATTTAGAAAAGGGTTGAATAGTAATTCTAGTGGTTGGTAAGTTTCTCAGAAGTTTTTTCTATTAAACACCTCACTAATACATTCATTAAGGATCTATTTTAAGTGAAATAAGATATAGAGATCGATTAAGGTTAAATTTTCTATGAAGTAGGTTCCTCATAGTGAGTACATGGGGACTATTTCTATAAAGTTAGTTCTGTGAGATTGATTCTATGAGGAAGATTATAAGAGGTTAGTTCCATGATGTAGGGTATGAAAAGTGAGTACATGGGGATAATACTATGAAGTCAATTTGTGAAGTAGATATTTCCATGAAGGGTGTTAGTGAAGACCATGAGGTTTATTTGTGAAGAGGAATTCGTGAAGATAGTTTCCAAAGTGGAGTTGCATGAAGTTAGCGCTTAAGGGTTCTCTGCGAAGCATACGTGGTATGATAAGTGAATTTTGAATTCTTTCGGTTTGTTATATATTGAATAGTATCATATATTGAATAAATTCCATGAAGCACAGTGCACAATATGTGAAGGGGAGTACATGGTCCATGATGTGAGTATACTGTGAATAGTGTATTGTATGGTTTTTTCACATAAGGTGGATTCTGGTAGGTATTTTCACACAAAGATCCCAAGTCATTATTCTAGTGATAAAGGGTTAATTTAGAGCATCTTGGTAAAAACTATTTTTATAGAAATAAGAATGATATTCCTAAGAATAATTTGAGTGTTGTGTCTGGTAACTAAAGAGGAGTAAATCAACAAGATAATCTTAGTGTTAAATTATCCTCATATGGAGAGAGAAGTGTTTCTGAAGAGATATCATGGAAGATATAGAATAAAATATTACATTTTGGAGTTGTTCTCATCTATAATTTATGAAGGAGAGTGCAAAAAAATTGAGTACAACAAAGCATCGAATTCATAGCTATAATTAAAGTGAAGTCTCATGTTGGTCATAGATAGACCATCATGAACATTATCTATTGAATACACCTAAAATTTTATAAAATATGGAATATCCATCATCAAAGTAGTGAGAAAATGTAAAGAAGAGGGAGTTCCCCTTGGGTGAGGAGTGATCAAACCCAGAATCTTGTAAAGGTAGTGATCTTGGAATAGAGTGTCTATAGTCGAAACATTGTATCCTCGAAACTAGTGAATATTAGTGGATTTTGGTACATTGGAACAACATTGGGTGTATACTCCTTGGACTATACCTTAGTGATAAACTATGTAATGTCTCAAAAATTCCTTGTAAATTTTTTAAAAAAAAATTATATGGAATTATTCTGAGACCACATGCTTTAACGTCAAGTTATTCTGAGGCCTGGTGAGCTCGTAACAGAATTTTGAACTTTTTTTAAGTTTCACTTAAGTAAACATGTGAGTGGGTTTTTCTAAATTTTGAACTGGTGTTTGGATCAAAAATATGAGGGCACCGTTGAATTCACAATGCTGGGATTTGCCTATAAAGGACTTAAATTTGGCCAGCAAGGGCTGAACAGAAAAGTTAATTTTCAGACTTTTTAGAAAATAATAAAATAACTTTAAAAAGTTATTTTAATTTATTTTCTCATCTATTGAGCAGCATACAGAGATTCTATGGTGTAGTGACGAGCCACATTGATGAGGCTCAATAATGGCTCATTAACTCACAGCGTAACGACGTGATGTCGTAGTGTAATAGAAAAGTTGCAACGTGTTTTCCTTTTATTTTGGTTGATGAGTTGGTGGAACAGGGAATTAAACTACAAGGATTCTCTGATGAACCTCTAACGAACTTCCTCTCCAATGAAGAATGATAAACACTGACGTACATCAAACATCTTCAATGCACCTCGAAGAAAGAAGTTGGAAGTGAAGAAAGATGTCGACATCTTGAAACCTCAAGGACATAATGTTGCGGCAACGAATGTCAAAGAGGTAGGGGTTTAATTTGTGCAAGTTCTTTCCCTATTCTTATTCTAGAAACGACTAATGTGGATCAACCCATGAATTGGTTGATCCACGAATCATTCATTTATGCCGGAGAGTGACTTTTCTTTTGGGAATTATTATCCAGGATTAGTTTATCTCTAGTTTGATTGAGCCACAATCCCCAAGTCTCCTCGTGATTATAAACTGCTAATGAGGATGGCGCGAGCTGACACGAACAAGGCCTGAGCACCTCCGTCGTGTGAATTCTTTGTGGCCACACCCTCAAAGTGACGGCAGGATGATTCTGGGACCTTTGTGGTGAAGAGGGCATTCCCCCGAGAGTGCAAGCTTAGGTGGCGCAAAGAATGGAACATCGGAGCACGTTCGGTGGTCTGCTGAACCTTTTCTAGTGGTGTCGGCGCTGGCAGTGGTGGCCTGTGGTGGTACCGGTGGCTGCAGTGGTGGCCTACGGTGGCAGTTCCGGTGGCTTCAGTGGTGGCCCGCGATGGCGGTGATAGTGGACCAAGGCAGTGGTCATGGGAAGAGGTGGCGGCGTGCTCGTCGGCGCACCACGGCGGCAAGTGGTCGTGGCCAATAGGATGTGGTGTCAACAGGGAGACGTGGCACCTGCCTGGCACCGCGTGGAGAGATGGCATGCGTCCGGACTGTTTGGGTAGCTCGGCGAGCCTTGGTCACTCGAACGCGGGGATAGTAGAGGCTGGATGTAGCAGCTGGTCGTGTCCCAGCTAGGCGGTGCACCACCGGCCTGCACCGCGCGGGCCGGGCTTCGGGCTAGCGATTCGTGCCCCCAGCCAGTGGGTTGGACCTACACTGGTAGAACAGAACTGCATCCCAGTGGGCTAATCCTGCAGACCCATATTGGTGGGTCGGATCCACGCTGGTAGGCCAAAACCACACTCGTTGGGCTATGTCAGACTAGACCGGGTCGTCGGGTGACCCGACGGGCTGGACCCTCAGCCAAACCAGGCCGGGTCCAACAAGGCTCATTGGGCCTAGCCCTCTGGCCAAGCCGGACCGAACTGACCTAGACCCAAACCGGGTCAAGTCGAGTTGATCAAATTAAACCAGGGTATGTGGGACCCCCAATCCAGGTTGGTCGGGTTGGTCCGACCAAGTCTGATCGGGCCCAGACGCAACTGGCCCCTATTTACTAAAATGTTAATAACTTGAAAACCAGGCATCTAATTGAAAAGTCGTTTGTGGAATTGGGACCCTCTCAATGAGGCAGATCTTTTTTCATTCCTATAGTAGGATTTTATGGAAGTTGAGATGCAAAAAATGGATTGAGGAGCGGTTATCCCAGGCGTGCTACGTATGGAACCATGCGGTTGGCTGAGACCTGAAGACAGCTGACACTTGACTCTATATGACTAGACTATGGCCTAGTGGGAAGCACTTCTATGTGAATTTTTCGGTCCATAGTGGGAAGCAATTCTGTGTGAATTTGTAGGTCTGTAGTATGCGACGATTAGTACCTCATTTGGCCAAGATTAGTGGGAAGCACTTTTGTGTAACTTTGCAGGCCCACGGTACGTGATTAGGAGGTGTACCTATCAGTCCAAGGTTAGTGGGAAGCACTTTTTTTGACTTGGAAGGCCCATTGTACTTGATGTAGGAGGAGTTATCCAGCAGTCGAGGTGTTCGATGATGTGATTGATGATTCTTTTACCACTACCCTAAATATATACCTGGTGTGAGCTATCGTGTGTTTCATGCTTTACTTTGAGAATTGTTGTGTGGTATTTCCTTTTAGATGGGTTCCTACTAAGTATTTTGTTACTCACCTCTACACAAACTTCACCCACACGTGTTGTGTCTGGTATAGACGATCGACATTTCGATAGAGACTTTGGTGGACCAGGACCCAGAGGTGCTCAGGGAGACAGGACCAACAGACACTACGACGGTGGACTTGGTGGTCTAGGACCAAGAGGGGCCTAGTAGGATTAGGTGGATAGGACGTTCTACTTTGTCTTCCATTAGCTACACTACTCTCACGATTAGGTGAGTTTTTTATGGATGGCCATCATAGTTCTTTTTTGTACTTTTCGGTTTTTAGTTCTTTTGTTGGGTTTTTATTTTGGACCACTTATATGAGTTATGCTTGTACTCAGCTTTGTTTTAGTGATGATTATTTCCTTTTTAGTTTGTGTTACTTGGTTTGGAATGTGTGTACGTATAGATACTTAGGAAAATTCCTCCCACTTATATGTTGATGCCTTCGGCACTAGTCGCCAGCCCCTGGCCTTCGGGAGGCGGGCTTGGGGTAGTCACGGCACGGGCCTCGAGGGAAAGGTCGTGAAAAAAAATTAAAATTAGTGTATTTTGTTCTTATTTTACATTTCTATATATTTTTTTTTGTTTAGGTAAATATTCCATTAAGAGTGGTAGGTTGAACACAGCTCTTTCCAATGTAGGAATAAGATCCTAAATAAAGTTAAATAGAATAAGTATAAAAGTTTAATTTTTCAAACACTTAGATTCATCCCCCACCCCCACCCCCACCCCCACAGTGTTTAATAAGTGATATGAAATTGATAGATAAGACAATAATGGATTTTTCCCTTCCCAGACCAGGAGATGATATCTCAGTCCCTTTAATTGAAATAGAATAATATGATTAAGTCCATGTACATGAAGGTTTAAAGATGAGTTCATTTCAGGTAGTCAAAGAAAGATATATCACACATATAGGTCAATGACACAACAATGCAACCTTCTCTATGATATATTAAGACGAAAGGATTATATTACATAATAATCATTTATATGAGGTTGTTGTTATTATGACATTAACATCCTTCTCTATGGGTGTCTTGATGTGTTATTAGATGTTAATCTAAGACTTTAGGAATGTTTTCTTAATGCCACTGAGAAAAAGGTATAAAGGTTTATAGACTAAGTATATCCATTTAATAAAGGAATAAATATTGTACTCAAGACTAAGGAATAATAATTATTCAGGTTATATTGATAGTATAAATTCAATCACTAGTTATTTCTATTTGAAATATATGTGAGTTGAATATTTAATAAATATTTATTCACAGACTAGTGGATATAATATTTATTTGTTTGTTTTTTTATTTAATTAATAATATAATGATATTTATTTATTTAAATAAATATTTATTATTCAATGTTTGATAAATACTGAGGTGGATTGACAGGTCGAGTTGAGGTCACTGATGGAAATGGTATATTTTATTTAATATCATTTAAATAAATATTAATTTATTTATTTAATAAATGGTATTTAAATATCTATGAATTAATGCATACCATGAAATAATATTATTATTTTTATTATTCTTAGATGTGGGGTTTATTTTTATTAAGAAATTAGTTAAGTCCCTTTGTGCAATAACTAATTGTTTGACCTAAGTATATAACCTAATTTATTTCATTTATAAGGAAACTGGATTATTATGCACAACATTTTTCTCTAGAGAAACTCTCTCAAGACCAAAGATAATTCTCTCTATAATGCTCTCAAGAATGAGCAATTTCCTCCCTCCTCCTCCCTATCAAGGCTGAGAGAATAAGGAATAATCCTTCATACCCAAAGATGTTCTTATTCCAATCGATGGATAACGGTGAAAGATTATTATTTCCTCTATATTAACAACCTAATATCCATTAGTGATGTTATGAGGTTTTTAAATCACATGTGGATACTTTTGGAGGAGTTATGCTTCGGAATCTTGATCATAATGACCTTACAACAAGAATTTCAACCATATTCATCAACAAAGAAAGAATTTCTAGCTGAGGAAATTCTTATTTATAAATTAATTATAAATTATATGTGAAAAGATTGTATTTTAGAATATTATGGGGTCTCTATCATCCACTTAAAAGGATGTATCTAAAGGAACTGATGAAAACCATTGTTGGGCATGGTCCCAACTGCTTCTACTACGCTCTAGATCCTCCAAGTGACACTTCACCCCACCCTCTAACTAGGGGGAAACTTCACCACACCCTTCCCACCAGGGTATCATATTCTCCTAGACCCATACTATGGGAAAACCTTCACCCTACCCCATATCAGGGAGACACTTCACCCTACCCCACACAAGAGTGACACTTCTCCCAAACCCATACTAGGAAGAGCTTTCTACAAAGCCCACAACTAGGGAGACTATTCCCTAGTCACCAAGTAGAGTGTCAATTCACCCTAGTCCTATACTAGGGTTCACATATCTTATTATCCCCATGTTTTATCACACCTTTTCCAAATTATCTTACTTGGGTTTCATTCTCTCCCAGTTCCCCATCCTGGGCACCCACTTACCTAGGCCCCCTCTACAGTCTCTTGAGATGCATGATCAGGATGTTCTTGTTAGAGTACACCTTATTAATCATGTATTACCTTGATAAAAGGCATCTCACTAAAAATACACTATAAATGATAAGTCCCTAAAGGTAGTCAAGATCATGCACTCCCTTGATAATGATTTTTTCTATCATGAGGATATCATTGAAACCTAACCTGGCTCAAGGTGCTCATCCTAACTTCCCAAGTGTTGAGTTGACAACTTGGGTCTGCTCGATGAAACTTTCATGATAGTCTTCCTTAAGTGTAAGCCTTAATCTTATGCTTTTAAATAATCCAAATATACCAAGCATGGGCCTTCTTTTTAGGTGTAATCCCCAACCATTTCCTCGTTAACGATCTCATCCCTATAACCCATTAGTGTTCCATACCCACATATACAGGCAACCCATGTGTAAGCACCATATCATATTCATGGATCTATATCCTTCATGAACCTTTCCTCGAAGGTCAATATTCCCTTTGATTCATCATATCCTCAAAGGGCCATACTCCTTGAAAATCTAACTAGACTCTCACTTTTTTAGTTACCAATAGATAAGATAAACCAGAAAGGGATACTCATGTGTAAGTATCAAACCATCCATAACTAGGAACCTTCCACTTAGTAGTTATAGGTTCATGACTTTAAACTGTATAGTGAACATTCTTACTACATTGTGTTAAACTACATAGATTGATCATGTCATGTGACCATAAACTTTGCAACCTTTAATTATGTGGGCTTTGAATCTTATTAACTAGGATCCACAGAACACCTACCTGAAGTCCAATACCAATTCCCTATAGGACTTGGATGCATGACATTAAAAGACACTTCATATAGTCTATAATGAACTGGTCTAGGTTGTCCATATGATAGATTCCTGAACTAGGATGAAGGGTGTTCTTGATCCCCATGGGATGGGAACTAGTGTATGGGAATCATATAAACACACTTTGGAATGGTTTATTCAATAATGAGAGTAATTTAGACAATAGTAATATAAAAAAATCTAGCATGACCCATCCGTATATTGGACATCCATGCTGAAAAAAGGAAGAAATCATATATATATATATATATAAGTAAAACAATATATAGCACAAGCACCAAAAACCTCCCTCACACCCTAGTCTCCCTCTCCTACAAAAATTCCTCTCGGTGTCTGTCCTCAGCCACTATAATATCACTACACCTCCAACCGTAGAAAGAAGTAAAGGCATAATTGAACAGAGAAAATCATTTAAAGGAAAAAATTTCAGGCATTCTGGGAAAGTAAAGGTATGTCCTACCAAAATCAAGTAATAATCACACTAGTACAATACAAAATAATAAAAATTAACCTCAGATCAATCAATTCTTGAGGAGTGGCCAAGAAACTGAACCAAGAACCTACAACTAATATAGTATAGGCATGAGAACATAATCACTCAGTAAGCCACCACAACCCACCAAATATATGGAAATATATTAGTAAGATAGATTATAAATTTCTAGTTTGAACATAAAATATAAAGTATGTTTTCACATGCTTTATAAAACTAAACCATAATCACACTTTCAAAAAACTAACAATTTTATAAAATAAAAACAAGGATAGTTATAAATTTTAAATTAAACCCTTAAAATAGGGAAAAACAAACCAAAACACTTTTCCCCTTTTTCAAACTCTCATGAAAATCCCATTTTCATAAATCATTTTATGGAAAAATTATTCTTTTAAGATCATAAAGAAATAACCAAACCATTTTCTCTTTTCAAAATCATACTTTCAAACCATTATAAAAAAACTCATTTGAAATTAATCTAAAACCACACAAGGTGGTGACATATAATTCATAAGGAATGACAATACCAATATAAGGAAAAATATATAATGTCAATACCAATCATAGAAGAACCAAAATGTCAACATTTGCATATTATAACAAGTAAGAAACTTTTTCTCAATATAAAATAAAGAAGGAATAGCATACCATACATATCATGAGGAAAAACTTGAGGGACTAATGGAAAAATTATAAGGTGCACAAATGTGGACTAACTGCCAATATGTTAACTATCACACATCTTGTCAAATGAATCACTATAACCTAATCTATTCATTGGTCCTCCCACTAGCTAGGTATTATGTACAACTATGGGAGACTAGCCAGTATGTAATCTCAAGTAGCCTAGAAACATCCTATGAATTCCCACTTAATATCCTAGGGTCCCTCATGGAATGACTAAAGTAGGTGGTTTGCGTTAAAAAAAATCCATCACGTGAAAATAACATATCCCAAAGGCTAACATAACAATCACATCCTTCCCACCTTACACAGTTCTCTTAGAAAGAGCCTCAACCCATAAGCATGTCATGAATTAAAATTAAAACATCCATTACATGGATATACATAAATTTCATAAAAAATACAATGAGGCTCGACAAGGGCACAAAAATCCAATCAATCAAACATCACTTCATAAATTACAAACCCAGACTTTCACATGTCACTTATAGTGTATATATTTGGAAATAACATTATAAAAACATTTTGAAAGAAAATAAAAATCTAAGGGAAATCAAAATAAATACTAAAACACTACCAAAACAACTCAAAGTAATATCCATTTCATTTCAAAAAACAACACCACCAATTTTAAAACATAAAACCCCTTAAAACTGAAGGGGAAACCCACTTTGAAAATAAAAACAACAATGAAGATTGCTACCTCAAAATCATTTAAAGAATTGAAGGTCAACTCCCTTAATTTTACAAAAGAAGACTTTAAGACATCAGACATACATTTTAAAAATATAACCAGGACTAAACACACTTTAAAATATTTTTTTAAAACATTTAAATCCCTTTATCAAAGATAAATGGGCATTTAATCTAGCACTTGGAATGCAACTAAGGTCCATGCCAAGTATTTAAACCATTTTTAAATCCAATCAAAACCAATAGGTTTTTCCACACCCATTAAAATCTGTGGGAAAATAATTTAAAATAATTGAAATATTTTTAAAGTGTTGCATGGGTAATTTTGAAAATACTTGTCACATGACCAAGCCCCATTCCAAGTGATAAAAATCAATCCAAAATTTTTTCAAGCATACTATGTCATATAATAGGATTTTTAATTTATAAAAAAGCATTTAAATCATGAATAAAATTTATAAAATTTATTATAAGTGGGTTCCATGGACACATCAACCTTGGACCAAAGGAAAATGAGTCAGAAGAAAGTTGCGATGAGCTGAAACATGTTTCCTTCAAAGGAGAAGGCTCTCACACACAAGAGAGAGTCCCTACGAAACCAAAACACCCAAAACCAATATTTTAAATCCATCCCAAAACCCTAATCATGACCCATGAACCATTAGGGTTCATGGAATAGAGATAATTGGGTGAGAGAGGGAGGGAGAAGGGGGGATAAGAGGAAAGAAAGGCTTACCGCTTGAAGAACGCAAAGGATATCATTCAGAATTAGAGGATGGAGGAGGGTTTATAAGAGGAGGATGGTGATATGTAAGGGAGTGGAGGGAGTGGTCTGAGGGGGTTTCATGTGAGAGAGAGCGGTGAGGGATAAGGGTTTTAATTTATAGGTATTAAATAATTAAAAGTAATTAAATTAATTAAATTAAAAATTTAAAAAAAAAAACTGGACAAACCACATGGGTAGGCCACATGGTTTACTTAAACATACACCAAGCATGAGCAAGGCACTACCTAGCCAAACCTCTCTCGGCATGGTTTCTCCTAGGAATCACACAATTTGAAAAATTGTGCTCTAACCATGATAAACTGAACTAAAAAATAGTAGAGTCAAATTGAATTCTTGTAGCATGGTTTACCTAGTTGTGTGCAAGATGTGTGACACCCCCAGACTCACCAAGGACCTACACATTTCCTCTTAAGACTCTCATAGTTTACTTCTAACTGTGTGCCTTAAATGTGCATAGTAATAAAATCTCTAAATTTTTCCAATTTTTCGGATGAAACTTCATGGATACTCAAAATGAAAATCAATAACATAAATTAATATAAATAAATTCCACAGTGACATAGTGGGTGTCAAAAACTCCTTACCAAAACAATTTCTACCCTCAGAAAGTCTTTGGTCAATACGGAGGTAAAAACGGGATAAAATTCTAAAATAACTCACCTTAAACAACCGAGTGAATCCTCAAGAAGAAAAACTTCCTCAAATAAACTCGGTTAGAAACCTGAATCGAAGAAATGACCTAAATAAAAAGAGATCATCCATTAGTCTTCCCACCATTTAGAATTAATCTAGAATATTGGAATAATCAACAACCTCTTTACACAAAATAATAGGATGACATCAAGCAACCATGTTCCCAAACTCTCCAAAGGGAATTTGAAAAACTCCATTGGCCCAAGCCAACCAATCCAAAACCACATGGAGAAAACTAATCCAAAAAAAATACCAAGGGATAAACAAACCATATCACCAAACCCAAGGTGTTTGAAAACCCAAAATCACAGGAACGGGAGATATGACTCGTTAAGAAATGATATGGCACTAACCTAAGGGTCACAATCAGAAAATGAGGGTCTTTAGATCCAGTTCCCTAGAATACCATACCATGGTAATTATGACATAAAATACATCCATTTGGAATATACAACCCAATTAGAAACAAAACTACACCCAAAATATCTAGACATTCATCCTAGTTTCTTCCCATGTCTAAACTAGCTAACAAAAAAGATCCCATGGTCCACACCATACAAGGGAAATAACAAACATCAACAAGTAATGTAACATGAACAATTCCCAAAATGGACACTTCCCACAATGAGAAACCAAATAAGAACCCAAGAAAACATTAGGACAAGGCTTCCCCAAGCTATAACTAATCTAAACTCACTTATCATGAAACCTAAGGATATACCATCATCCCAAAAAAGTTATATTCCCATCAAAACTAATAGCTAACACACTGCAACATTACCCAAAAAAGAGGGGTGGATGGGAGGGGAACATTTTTCACTTCACTAGGAGTCTCAGAAAAAGACAAAAGAATAAGGGAAGTATTATCCCTAAAATCAAATGCTCAACCATTACCAAGACTCCTCTAGGAGGCTTACTTTATATATAATGAAACATATACCCAACTCAATCTTGTTTCCCCCAAATCACATTAAATGGTCCCAACCTGCATTAAAGGAAAAATTCAAAAACACCATTCAAATAAAATCACATGACCAAATCCATTATTTAAAAACCACCACATTCCCAAAGGAATAAAACCATTTTCAAAAAATTCATTTTCTAAAAATTCATTTTCCAAAAATGCATGTGCTTTTAAAAGCACACAATTCCCAATGGAAATCTTAAAATATTTTCACCTATTTTTGGAAACCACTCAAGCATATTAAAGATCAATCTTTAAATCATTTCAAAAACATTTTTCATTTAATTTTTATTAAATGAAAATAATCACTTTTTGAAAAACATCCCAAGGTGTTCCACATTCATTTACAATTAAATAGGTTTTTGAAACCAAAATTTTTTCTAAAAAAACAAATCAACCAATTTAAAATAAGAAAAATGCCCATAGATTTTTCAAAAAAAAACTTTGACCAATAAATAAGCCTAAAGGATTCATTTAAAATCAAAATTATTTTTCTATAAACCCTCTTTTTTCACAAATGTAACGTCTTAGTTCCGGGTGCCGCCCAGAGGTGCCCCGTACCCAGTTGGTCACATGGCCTCAAGCACATTTCCCCAAATGCCAGAGGTTGTCGACTAGAAGTGAGGGCCTTGGGTGTTCTAGGGGGGAAAATATTCCCTCATTGGAAGAGTAACATAGCATAAAATAAACAGATAACAATAGCAAAAGCAGTAATAACATGAAATAAGTAAACAGCAGAAGACTGAAAGTAATAAACAACTAGAGCACATATATATATAAATGATGTTTGATACATATGTCTAGGAAAGCATCCAAACAAGTCACAATTTTTTAATACAGTACTAAAACAAAGTACAAATAAAAACAAATAAACTCTAGTAGCATCGCAAGCCTCATCTTGGTCCCATGCTCTCCAGCTCCACAGCAATCAAGTACCTAAAGTAGAAGGGTGTTTGCCCTTATTTATACCTACAGCAATATAATATTTTTGGGCCCAAAATCATGACCCAAACAGGGTGTGAGACTAATCCTAGTAGGTAACCACCCAAAGATATATGCCTAACAGTCAGTAAATATATATGGAAGGCAATAAGAAAAAATGAAGCAGTAAACAAGGAAGTACTCAAAAGTAAACAATCCTACAATTTCAATTGCATTCATTTTCAGATACAAGTAAGCAGCTGATCAAAAACAAGTAACCCTATGATAAGTAATCCTAATCTATCACCTATGGTTCAACCAATCAAACAAATTCAAGTAACCCTCTGGGTAAGTTCTCACACCCTAACCCCTCTGGTTCAACTTATACAAACAAAGACTCTCTGAGGAAGCACTCACTGTTAATTCCCCTTGTGGTCTCGTATCGGTAACTACAGACACTCTAGGGAAGTACTCAACATCCAATTCCCCATATAGTCTCGCAAAAAGGAACTATAGACACTCTAAGGGATCACTCACATCCATCCCCCCTATGGTATCACAACATAAAAGTAAACAGACACTCTGGGAAAGCCTTTAGCATCCATTTCCCCTATGGTCTAACTACACCAGGTTCCCACAGCCCTATGTAAATCAATCATTCACAAATGATGTTCAGCAGCCAAGGTAAACCTCAAGAACTACTTGGATAAATAGATACAAATCATATCACAGTAGCAAATAAAATACTTCATCCTAACAACACTAGGCATGGAAAACAAAGTAGCCTAACATGCAAAGCTAGACCAAACGGTCAATATCAAAACAAGAATGGGAAACACATCCATAGCATAGAAAAATAACCCTATTTACAATAAAATACCTCTACTCAAGCAAATAAGACATATCAGGCATTAACAGGGTTAAAATCCCTAAACACGAAATACCCCGAACAACGGTATTGGGAACTTTTACACATATAACTCAAAGACTATCTACAGAAAGGCACAAACCACCTACCTCGGCATTTTAAAAATTATATACGTGAAATTCAGGCCTTTAATATCCCTATAACACTGTAGATATAAAAAAACTATTAAAAATGTTCAACTAATGATATCTCGTGAAAGAGGATAAATCAGGAAACGAGGATCTATAAGAAATAAGGGCTTACCGTGGAGATTCCAATGCAATTGACGGTAGTCGATTCGGAGAATGGATTATTAGTCGGAGGCTCTGGAAAGAATCGTCGGCTACAGACGCTCCTGGATGAGACGTCATTAGAAGAAGATGAATCTGTGGATAAGACGCGACCCCGGTCTGTTTAATGAAATAAAAGAAAAAGTACTCAGCGTGTTCCTTAAAAGTACATGGTGTGTTCTTTAAAAGTACATGGCATGTACTTGCCTTAACCGGACTCCACATTATCTAGTCTCTGGTCACCCCACACGGCCATGTACTCAGCCGTTACACAGCCAATACATGGTCACCCGTGGCAACTGGGTATACGGAGTGTACTTATAAGTACACGGCGTGTACTCCTGAAATTACTAGAAACTCTTATTTTCCTCAAAAACAACCAGAAAACCAAGACATACCTAAAAAGAAGATCCAGGTTCTTACAAACTTCCCCCCTTACATAAATCCATCCCTGAATTTCCCTATAAATTCGTCATAGAAGAAGAATCCTCGAATAGCTCCGGCCACTATGATCGTACATCGGTCTCCCTCTCCCAAGTCTCATCCTGTACTCGCTCATGCTGTCATAGCACCTATACCAAAGGAACAAACCAGCCATGGAGAACCTCCAAACTGCAATCAAAAATCCAGATAGGATGCTCCTCGAACGATGCGCCCACCTCCATCTCAACATCCTCGGGTTGAAATACATGAGACGGGTCTGAGAAGTAGTGTCGTAGCTGAGAAATGTGGAAGATTTCATGCAGAGCCTGGTACCTCTGAGGTAATAGCAACCTATAGGCAACCATCCCGACTCTCTCCAAAACCTCAAATGGTCCAACATATCTCGACAAAATCTTTACCTATCTCCAAATCCTTCTATGTCTCAGCCTTAGTGTGACATGCAGTAAAACCTGATCTCCAACCTTGAACTTCAGAGGTCGTCTCTGTTGATTAGTATAAGACTTCTGTCATGACTGTACAGTAGTCATCCTCTTCTGAATCAACTCTATCTGTTTTGTGGTCTCCTGGACAATATGAGGTCCCAGCATAGCTGCCTCTTATGCCTCTAGCCAATATAGGGGTGATCGGCATGGCCTACCATACAAGGCCTCATAAGGTTCCATATAAATAGTTTCTTGGAAGTTATTATTGTAGGAAAACTTCACAAGAGGTGTATGCTTCTCCCAAGAACCTCCAAAATCTAGGACACATGGTCGAAGCATGTCCTCCAGCACCTTAATAGTATTCTTGGACTGGCCATCTGTCTAGGGGTGGTGTGTTGTACTCAGAAGTACCTATGTACCCAAATCCCTTTGTAGTCCCTACCAGACCCGCAAAGTAAAATGGGTATCCCTGTCTGAAACAATGGAGTGCAGAACTCCATGTAAATGTATAATCTCTTAGATGTACAGCCTTCCAAGATCATCAAAACTGAAGGTCTCCTTGATCAGTAAGAAGTGAGAAACCTTCATGAGTCTGTCAATGACAACCCAAACTACATCATTCTCTCAAGGAGAACTTGGAAAACCTATCACAAAGTCCATCGCAACATCATTCCACTTCCACTTAGGAATGGGTAATTACTAAAAAATCCATGTTGGTCATTGATGCCCTGACTTCACCTACTGACAGGTGGAACACCTCATAACAAACCCAGCAACATCTCTCTTCATACATGGCCACCAATACTGACGGTGAAGATCTCGATACATCTTGTTGACACCAGGATGAACTGCCCAAACTAAGGAGTGAAATTCCTAAATCATCTCCTCACATATGTCTGTTGACACCCATACGCGCCCATGAAAATGCAAGATCTTATCCTCACCTATGGTCTATCCTGGAATAGGTTCCTCTCCTAACACACTTTCTCATAGGACTAGGCCTTTAAAATCTGATAGTTGCCTCATTCGCACTCATTAAAGAAGTGTATAGGTAACAACTACAGAAGAAAGAAATGTTTTCCCCTGTCTGTCATGCACCTTGAAATTCATCTCAGAGATCATAGCCATAAGCTACCACTCACTACTGGCCTCCTGAACTACCTGTATCTGATTCCTCCTACTCAATGCATCAGCCACTGCATTGCCTTTCCCAGGCATGTAGGCAAGTTCAAAATCCAAGGACTGAAGGTACCCAACCCACCTTCGTTGTCTCAAGTTCAGGTCGCGCTGAGTGAAGATATACTTGAGACTTTTATGATCATTTAAAACCACAAAATGCTCTCCCAGAATATAATGTCTCCAATAGTGTAAAGCACAAACAATTTCAGCCAAATTGTGATCGTGTGTTGGGTAATTCCTCTCATGTGGCCTCAACTGCTGAGACCCATACGCAAAGAATACTTCCCCCTACATAAGCACTACTCCCAGCCCGATACTTGATGCATTATAGTACATAGTATAGCTCTTTCCCAGCTATGTAAAAATGAGTATCGGTGCTGAAGTCAACCTACCTTTCAGCTTTGGAAAGGCTGAATCACAAGAATCTAACCACAAGTACTTCTCACCCTTCTTAGTCAGGCCCTTTAATGGCGCTTCTAAGCATGAGAAGTCCTGTATAAAATGTTTGTAGTATCCAGTCAGCCCTATAAAACTCTGTACCTCAAATATGTTCTTCGGATGCTCCTAGGAAACTACTGCTCTCACTTTCTCTGGGTCTACTGATACTCTTATCTCTGAGATAATGTGACCTAAGAAGTGAATTTGGTCCATCAAAAAGTGGAATTTTTAGATATTATCATATAACTAATGATCTCTCAGTATACTTATAATGATCTAAAGATGTGAGGCATGGTCGGGTTGAGTGTGAGAGTACACCAAGATATAGTCCATGAAAACTACCATGAAAGAATCCAAGTATGGATGGAACACTTGGTTCATTAGTTCCATGAAAACTGCAGGTGGGTTCGTGAGACCGAACGGCATAACCACATACTCATATAGACCATACCTACTCCAAAAGGCTGTAAGAGGTCTATCAAATGGTATAACACGCAACTGATTGTAACCGGATATCAAGTCAATCTTCAATAACACTTGGGCTCCTTGAAGCTGATCAAAGAGATCATCAATCCCCAGTAAGGGATATCTGTTCTTGACCATCAATTGGTTCAGCTTCTAATAATCCAAAAAAAGTCAAGGGGTACCATCTGCCTTCTTCACAAATAGGATAGGAAAACCCCAAGGAGAAGTATTGGGTCAGATAAAACTCTTAGCCTATAACTCCTCTAACTGCTTCTTGAGCTCCTGTAACTCTAGTGCAGCCATCCTATAGGGATTAATGGACACCGGTGCCACTCCTAGCACAATATCAATAGAAAATTCCACCTCTCGCTCCAGAGGAAAACCTGAAAAGTCCTCTGGAAATACATTCCTAAAACAATCCACCACTGGGGGAAATTCTATTTGTGAAGTCCCCTGGTCATCCAGATATAGACTTGCAATCTGGGTTGTAACTCCTCCCAACCCATGATGCTCGGGTCCTGCTCTACTTGCCTGAACATCTCATTATCCCTTATGTAAAAAGGATCCACCCTCTGGTGATGTAAAACTCACCCTACGGTTATAGAAATCTATGAAGGGAACTAACCAATCAATTCTGATAATGACATCATAGCCTGTCATCTCTAAGATATAAAGGTCCCAAAAGAAGTGACACCCACCGACCTTAAGAGGGAACTCCTTGCACTGATGTACACTATCCATTCTAGTCCCCAACGGAGTTTCTAGCGTCAAGATATTAGCAAAGGTAAAGATACAGAGCCAAAGTCTCTCCACAACAACAACAGATATGAAACTATGGGAAGCCCATATATCAAAAAGTGAAGAAGCTAAAACTGAGGAAACTAGGATCGTACCTCGAACTGTAGAGGGTCTGAGATCCTGATTCTACTGGGTTTGCTTAACTGCAAATATTTGGCCTGTACCTCAGCCCTATGACCCTACCTGACCAGCTTGAGCTAATCCACCCTGCTGTCACTGAAATCCTGGCGACTGGCTACCACGGCCATGACCTTCACCTCAGCTTGAATGGCTGGAAGAACTCCAGTTCCTAGAATTATGAGAAACTAGTGGTGTTTCTCCTGAATGAGGAGTCATAGAGGAACCTCTATCACCTGCTACTGGTGAAAATATCTGACAGAAATCCTGATGATGACCCATCTTACTGCAAGATCGGTACTCTAATGGGTCCCTCGAGAAATGTGTCCTTGTATGCCTGCTCTTCCCACACTAGTAGAACACCACCTGGCTACCAGAAGAAGTATCTTGCCTACTGTGATCTCCATGTGTAGACTCCTTGCAGTGCTTCATGCTATTGGTCTGAGGGGTGCCAACTTCAGATGTCGAACCGCCCTGGCTCACAGCTCCAGAATCCCTCAAGTTGTGCTATGTGATCAGCGCTTGGTTGACTATAGAAGTGATGGAAGTCAGCCTGAAGATGTTTACCTGAGATCAGATGTTGTTCCTGAGACCATCCTCAAACTTCCTTGCCATAAATAACTCATCACCTCCTGGGGTGGGTGTGAAGTGTTGTATCTCTGTGAAGCGAGAAGAATACTCCATGACTAAGAGAGTACCCTAATCCATACTCATGAACTCTTGGGCTCAGTTGGACCGCAAATTCTCTAGGTAAAAGTAGTCATAGAAGGCACTTTGGAACTCATCCCAAGCCATAACCTACTGGCATCCTGCCTATGATATCACATCTCACCATATCTTGGTATAATCTTGAAGCATATACGTAGTGAGCTTCACCCTCCTTTCTAGATGCATCTCCAGATGCTTGAAGATAGATAGCATGGCTTCTAACCATGATTTTACAGCCTTAGGTCCTCTATCCCCTGTGAAAGTGGGAGGATGCTACTGCTGGAAAACCCGAGTTAGCTCCACCATAGAAGGGTTGGGATGTGGTACTCCTTGTAAGGTTTGAATGAACCTCATGAAGACCTCTCAGAACTTTGCATCAGTACCTGTATCCAGGATAACGGCTGGTGCCAAATTGGGCATGACAGGAGGATCTGTTGGCAGTTCCTAATATTCCATGTCTGGTTTCTATTCACTGCCTTGTAAATGGCATACAACTGGAGGAAGTCTTAGTGGCATGACTCTACAAGGTCAAAGACACACCTTAGTTTAAAATTATCAAGGACTGAAACTTAGAATTTCAAGAAGGGAATAGGAGAAAGAAGAATTCAAGTTCTTCAAAACATGGATACATGGCGTGTATAACCCCTACACGGCGTGTTTCTCTTAATACTTCACATGGGAATGTACTCCTGCCAACCCTGGTCATGTAACACCCCATACACACAGTGTGTTCTTCCAAGACATGGCGTGTACTTGAATATTTTCCCCATGCCCGAGTTCTTCTACACAACTAACCCACATGGTTATCCTAGAGAAAGACTACACCATGTGTTTTCACCAGACACGGCGTGTACCGCTTAGGTTTCAACAGCCTGTGTCATTAGTCACACGGTTGGAGACACGGATGACTCTACACAGCATGTTTATTCTAGACACGACGTGTACTAAAAGGATTTCACCAACCCGTGTTGTTAGTCACACAGACGAATACATGGGTTACACTACATAGTGTGTTAAAACTTGACACGGTGTGTATAACCTAATTTTCATCCATCCATGTTGTTAGTCACATGGGCGGACACACGGTACTTACAACACGGCATGTACTTATGATACACGGCGTGTTTCTCCAAGGATTTCCCAACCCCGTATCTCTGCCCACATAGCCAGTGACATGGTTAGAGACTACATGGTGTGTACATATAGTACACAGTGTGTACTTAATAAAAATAGTTCCTTCCTGAACAGAAGGTTACATGGTGTGTATTTATCAATACACGTCGTGTATTCTGGGTTTTTCAGGGAAGTAAGCCTCAGAAACTACTCCAAAACCCATAAAAACACTGAAAAAACATTAAAGTGCCAAATTCTGATCTATGAGGGCCTATACTCCCTATGAATCAATGTTTGGAATCTTATACATGTCATATACAATAATAAAAGTGCAATGATCCACCAAATTCTGGTCCATGAGGGACCATAAGACATCAAGAACCAAAGTTTGGAATTTATTCAAGCAAAACCTTACACAATTCAATACCCTATCAAATAGCAGTTATTCTATCAAGGCATCTATCAAAACAGCATGCATATCTAGAAAAATATCTATCACAACAATAAGAAATCAGTAATGAACCCTAAATGGAATGGAAAGAATGCATGACATGTGATCTCTAGAAAGTGCCTATATGATGCATGATATGTCATACCCTCATCTCATCGAGTTGAAACAGAAATAGAACCTCAATGATATCAATGATAATAGCACAAAACATGTGATTCACCCAGCGGTGAAATCAAATCAACTGTAATAATTGTAAAACTAGAAAATTTTAAATAAACATGGTAAATTCTATTTTCCTTATACACGAGTTAGATACTCCCGGGCATAGCTTATTACCAACTACCTATTCCATCCTATCCCTAGCTATAGGCTCCAAATAGTAAATCAAGAAGAAAAGAATCCCTCTGATACCACTTTGTAACATCCCAGTTTCGAGTGTCACCCAGAGGTGCCCCGTACCCGGTTGGTCACATGGCCTCAAGCGCATTTCCCCAAAACACCAGAGGCTTCTGACTATCAGCAAGAGCCTTGGGTGTGATAGTGGGGAAACTATTCCCTCATTGGTAGAGTAACACAATGGAAAATAAACAGATAACAATAGCGGAAGTAGTAATAATATGCAATAAGTAAACAACGGAAGATTGAAAGTAATAAACAACTGGAGCATATATATATATATATATATATGATGCATGATACATATGTCTAAGAAAGCATCCAAACAAGTCACAATGTTGTAATACAGTACTAAACCAAAGTACAAAGAAAACAAATAAACTCCATTAGCATCGCAAGCCTCAGCTTGGTCACATGCTCTCTAACTCCACAGCAATCAAGTACCTGAAGTAGAAGGGCGCTTGCCCTTATCTATACCTACAGTAATATAATCTGTTTGGGCCCAAAAGCATGACCCAAATAGGGTCTGAGACTAATCCCATTAGTCAACCACCCAAAGATCTGTTCCTAATAGTTAGTGAATATATATGGTAGGAAATAAGCAAAATGAAGCAGTAAACAAGGAAGTACTCAAAAGTAAACAATCCTACGGTTTCAATTGCATTCATTTTCATATACAAGTAAGCATCTGATCAAAATCAAGTAACCCTCTAGGAAGTAATCACAGTCTATCCCCTCTGGTTCAACCAATCAAACAAATTCAATTAACCCTCTAGGTAAGTTCTCACAGCCTAACCCCTCTGGTTCAACTTATACAAACAAAGACTCTCTGAGGAAGAACTCACTATCAATTCCCCCTATGGTCTCGTATCGGTTACTATAGACACTCTATGGAATCACTCAATGTCTGATTCCCCCTATGTTCTCACAACAAGGAACTATAGACACTCTGAGGGAGCACTCACATCCATCCCCCATATGGTCTCGCAATGTAAAAGTAAACAGACACTCTAGGAAAGCCCTCAGTGTCCATTTCCCCTATGGTCTAACAACACCAGGTTCCCATCACCCTGTGTAAATCTATAGTGAACAAACAATGTTCAACAGCCAAGGTAAACCTCAAGAACTACTTGGCTAAACAGCTACAAAGCATATCACAGCAGTAGATAAAACACTTCATCCTAACAACACTAGGCATGGAAAACAAAGCAGCATAACTGGAAAAGCTAGACCAAATGGTCAATATAAAAACAAGCATTGGAAACTGTTGACGCTCCTTTCGTCACAGAATCTAAAGATCGGAAAAGGGAATATCTGAGCTCAAAGTGATTCAGCCTTTGAAGAAAACATCAAAAATCAACAAAGGAAGGAAGAAAGGATCAACAGCAACCTCACCGCGCAAGTTATCTAACTGGCGCGCAAGTGTACTTGCGCGGCTACCTTGGTCGCGCAGGTGACTTGCGCGACCTAATTGGTAACCGCCCGGGGTCTTCTTTTGCCTATAAATAGACCCTGTGGGCCCCCCATTCGAGAGGATCTTTTTCCAGAAACTTGGATTGAAGCTCCCGATGCCCAAGTCTCTTCTCAAAGATTCCGGAACACTTCTAAGGTAATTTCTTACCTAGAACGGAAGATCTAAAGAGAAGAAGGAAGGCCTAAGTGTTGAAACTTATCAAACACTTGTGTGCCGACTTAATTCCTTCAATATAACTTGCGCGTCCCTTTTCTGGAAGAAACTCAAGGGGATTCTAAAGGGTTTTATCAATAGTCGCTCAAGTATTTCAATTCTGATTGAAAATCGCGCAAGTACACCATGTGTCACGCAAGTATACTTGCGCGACCAATACTTGCGCGCCGCCGCAGGACTTGCGCGCCTTTCAAGACTTGCGCGCCCCTATCTTTTTGGGTGCCCATCTTGCCCATTTTACCCCTCTTAAGCCATTTCACCTTTCCTTTTCAAGATTCAGTCTTCAAGACACTCTTCAAAGCCATTTATGGCATGATTTCTTGATTTGAATTTCTTATCTGAAAGGAATTCTGTGGAATCTCTCTCAAAGTCTAGTGATTTAAATATCCTTATGTCACTAAAATACGGAGAGTTCATTCATTCAACCTCATCCTTTAAGATGAGAAAATCCTAACTTGGGTCTCCTTTTCAGGAATAATCCCCAGTTATAAAGCCTTTAATCTGGGCATCTTCCTCAGGAGTAAGCCCCAATCAAGTCCTCTAATCTTGGGCATCTTTCTTAAGAATAAGCCCCAACCTCAAATATGGGCATCCTCCTCAGGAGTAAGCCCCAAACCTTAATCCCTAACCTGGGTCTCCTTTTTCAGGAATAAGACTCAGTCATAACCTTGGGCTTCCTTTTCAGGAGTAAGCTCCAAGTTCCTTAACCTGGGTCTCCTTTTCAGAAATAAGACTTAGTCATAACCTTGGGTCTCCTTTTCAGGAATAAGCCCCAAGTCCTCTTAAACTTCTCTTAACCAGTCATAATTTACCTTTGATTTGGGTTTCCTTTTCAGGAATAAAACCCAATCATAAGTCCCCTCCTAACTTGGGCATCCTCCTTAGGAGTAAGCCCCAAGATTAGAGTATTCAAATCTCCATGAAGCACATATAACTTTATGGACCCTGTTCATGGATTTTCTCCCTAAAATTAAATCCTAAACCTTCATCTATCTGGGCAGTCATCTATACATAATCCCCAAACAAATTCTTATGATTGCATCTTTTATGGCACAATTGTCTAAATTTTATCAATACCTCTTGTTTCTCACACCGAGCATGACTCACGTGAGCTTAGAGTGTAAAAGTAATTATGACATTCATCTTTGAGCCATCAATCATAAACATCATACCCCATTCCTCGAACTACGTGGGTTCTGATTCCTTTTCCAAAAGAAAGGATACGTAGGTATCCCATTTATGGGTTCGATCCCAACTTTGAAATAATATCTGTCCTTCTGAATGACGATAAACTTCAAGTGCCCCACTGAGTGGCTTTAAAACCAGCCTGGTCATCATAATGACCAAGAGACTTTTATATAAATGTTTTGAAGGATACCATTGACCAAGAATCTCTAAACAGATATAGATGATTCTCTATTGATGAAGAACCTCGAATACATATAAAAGATTCTCTAAATTTCTTGCATATTTAATCATTGATTGTTAAACCTAAAGGAAAGCACATTTTATACTTGGTAATGTAATAAGGATTCACGAACATAACTTAAATCTATAAAGAGAGTCCCGGAGTAGACAATAATTCCCCTCAAAAAGGTGTGATGAGTCCGACCTCCCATCCTCTCGACCAATGAAAATTCCTAAGTCTCATTAGTCCACAAGCTAATGAGCGCCTGCCTTTGGAAAGTAGGTCCAAACGGATGTGGAATCATTGGATGTTTCCGGTTCTACGAACAAACCCATTAGAAACCGATCGGAACGTTTGAATCTCCCGTCCAGGAGGTCATCCCCGGATTCCGTGCGAAACAAAAATGGTGAACCCGACGTGAATCCTTAACCAAGTGAAAGTGATGTTCTTCTTATTTGTTAGGCCCCTTGGGCCAACAAGGCAATCATTGACATATGATCATCCAAAAGATGCAGTGGCCGGATTCATCTTGATTATGTCGGTTACATGGAACAGGCACTCTTTTCTAAAGATCTTCTGCAAAAATGGATTTCCTTAAATTCACCCCTGTGAATACTGCTGCTGTGAACACCTCTACTGTGAGGTCTGCTGCTGTGAAAACCAATGCTGCTACTCCTGCTGGAACGTCATCCGCTCTGAGGATGACATCACCAACTCAGCGTCTTCAACGCTGTGTTTCTAATGCACTGGTTAAGGAGTACCGTCGCAATGGTACTATCCCAACTCTGGAGGCCGCTCGTCAAGCCCTCCAAGTTAACAACTCTACCTGGTCGTCCGGACAACGGTGGCCAGCAATCAAGAAGCAGGCGGTGCTGACTACCGTCTCCAACCGTTTCGGGTCGTTATCCCCGGAACGCAATTTCCATTCACTCCCTTACTCCGAGGAAGTGAATGAGCAGGTCCCTCGGGGCCTTAATTCAAAAAGACAGGAGTCCTTCCCGAGGGCTCCCATCAACAATCGCCGCCAGACTCGTGCGGTAGTGCGCCCTCAACATAATGAGGGTACCGACTCCAGGCATTCAGCTCAGGTTCCTCGAACCCGAGCAGGCAAGATGAACCGCTAGAGACGGAATCCGGTTAACAATAGGCAGGTTGTCATCCCTGCCATCTCCGGAGAAGTCCACCAACCTAACTTGGTGGCAAACAACGAGCAGGCATACACACCTGCCCGTTTTAATTCAGCTGTCCAGCAGACTCGTCTGGCAGCATCAAGCCGATCCCGCCAGGCAATTCCGGCGGAGTACCATAGGCAGGAACATACACCTGCTTATACATCACCAGTTAGTCAGCAGGCTCGTCTGACTACATATGATGGATCTCGTCAACCGCGTTTGGCGAAGTGTAATCAGCAGGCACATACACCTGCTAATACTAATCAGGCCTATCAACAGTCTCGCTTGGTAGCACCCGGAGAAGTCAGTCGGAAAGTCCCGACGACAAACAGGGGGCAGACTCAACTCTCTGCTTCCACACTTGAGTACTTTCAGGATTCACTGATAGGAAAAGGAGGACAGGAGCAGGCACATACACCTACTCCAAGCCTGGAATGGACGTATATCCATGTTCCGGTGGCTGAAGTCACCAAACATATTTTGTCAATGGTGAAAGAGAAGAAGCAAATTCCTGCTCATATTCTGGATGCTTGCTAGGATATCATAACAGCTTCAGCATCATCTCAGGGATAGACACATAAATCTATCCCTAGCAATGGAGTGACACATCAACGATTCACTCCGGAACAGACACACACATCTGTTCCAGTCCAAGAGGGTTATGGGGCATACTCCCCCATATCATACGGACAACCAAGTCAGGCACATACACCTGATTTGAGTGGAGATCGTTAGCCTAACCTGACCATCTTTCCTGATCAGGCACATACACCTGCTCAGAGCAATCACTTTCGTCATCAAGTGGTTTCTAAAGCGAGTAAGAAGGCATCTAAGAAAAAGATCCACCCAGCACAGTCAGGAGATCAAAGGCCAATCTGCAACAAGGCCTTGCTCGATGCTGGAGTTCTTGAAGCCCTCAGACATTTATCTGTCGGAATTCAAGATTCTACTCCCTCAGTTCCCAATAAATGGAACATTAATTCTGAAGGTCTTCAACAGACACTTCCTCATGAAGACTTGCTTCATGAAAATTCGGTCAATCTTGAAGTTTCTTCTTCAGATGAGAGCCACAGGAACCCTCTGTGTGGTCAGAAGGCCAAGGAGCAAGAGATTTCATCTTTTGTTGTAACCCATCATGACGGTCCTCCTCATGGTGATGAACTTTGCTGCAAAAGTCCTCTCCGCAGTAGTGATTCACGTTGTCTCGAAAATTCTTCAGAAGGCAATGTAGTGACGAGAAAGCCCTCCTATCTCGAGGCACTTGCAAACGTAAAACCAGTCATGTCTGATGCTTTACTATCGGCAGGTGAAACTCTTTCTCCATCAGAAGATATCCTGGGGTTCAGGTTATTCTCCGAACCATCCCTGGGTCATTCATCTTCCAGCATGAATAGTGATTTCTCTACCAATCTTGTTGAATCCGATGAAGCAACAAGGAAACACCAAATCTGGTCCAAACAGGTAGAAGAATCTTCATTTAATGATAAAGAGGAAATGCTGAACATGAGGAAAAAACTAGCAAAAGGTGAAGTACCAGTCATGTTTTGGCCTTTGGCTGATTCCCAGTACGACATTCCAAAGATGTTGACGGATGATGGAATCCATGATATTCGTCTCAACATATGGAAAACTCTTTGTCAATTAAAGAAGAAGGTATTATCTTACGATGAATATGAAAATCATCTTAAGATAATAGAAGGGTTACAATGCCAGATTGATTTGGCATCTCTATCAGTCTCTCGGTATCCGAAGGCTGAAAAGCAACAGAGAACCCTTCAACGTTCATGCCTTGGCGCACTAAGAAGATTGCGTCAGTTAATTTCCAATGCTCCATCTAATGTTCATATCAGAGGATGGGGTGTTCACGGAGCACTACATTTCACAGTGCTTTCCGGTCAGCAAAGCCCGCCGAAAATGGTCTCATGCAATGTTATTGCCCATGGCCGGCCACAGTCAATGGGCTTTGTTCATAATAAAAAGCTTGCTCGAGAACAATCTTAAACTAGTTCCTCTCAAAATCAAGTATATAGAGAACATGTTGTTGAATTGCTCCTACATCAAGCAGGCGAGAATATTGCACAAGCCTCTCGTCTGGAGCAAACACGTCATCAAATGACAGAAGTTTCGGAAATCATCCAACGGTCTGTTGAACCAGGTGATAAAAGTGGATACAGGTTAATGCATCCAGCTAATTTTCGAACTAAGATTCGCAAGATCAAGAGAGATTTTAAGAAGATCTCAGACATAGCATGTCAAGAGACACCCCAGCTTTCCAGACTGGGGACTTCTCTAACCCAACCCTCAGAGTCAATGAATGGGATTCGAGGAGTTGAGCGGAAGTAGCAGGAACACCCCCAGTCCACCGGACTGGGGACTTTTTCAAATCTTCAATCCCTCCCTCAGAGAAAGTCAGTATTCTCTCGATTAGGGAATAAGCCTCAAGAGGAACGAAGAGCCAAGTTGTCAGGAGATTCTCTCCAAGTGACGGTTCTCCAAGAAATTCCTGAGGGATCAAGTCAACGGAATGTCATGTCTCATCATGGACATAGAAGGAGACAATATCACAGAAATGCTGATAGAAAGGATTCCATGCAATATGCATCCATTAATGTCATCAATGCCGTTGCTGCTGATTCACCAGATGAGGCTCAATCAGAGGGATCAGACGAAGAGGTTCCTGCTCAAGAAGTCGCGCACACAGACCTAAATGAAGAAGGTGTGCGCACACGTAATCAAAGGCTTACCCAAAATCTGGGTATTCCTTCAAGTAACCCACTTCCCCCTCTCCGAAAAGGATCCAATAAGGGGAAAGGAAAGAATCAGGTTACTTCTCACCCTTCCTCTGAAGGAGGTCAATCGCTCTCATTAGAGCAAAGGTTTGCACAACAGGAGGAAGAAATGAAAGAATTAAGAAGGTTGAATGCAGAACTACTTCAGAGTAGTCTTCTTCTTAAGAATGCTGAAGTCCGACAGCCGAAGGAATTTGTTGTAACTACTGAGATGGATCAAGAATATCCTCCTTTGTCAGTACACCCACAGAGGTCTAATCCTACGGGTCAAACGCAACAACGGTTGGCAGCACTACCATTAGTTGCAGCACCAACCACCACGTCTGTCCAAGCTCCATTCATTGCACCTACCCAAAACCAAGTTCAACCTGACGTTTCTCAAAAGTTAATAACTACTATTGAGTCATTAACAGCTCGGTTAGAAACTATGGAAGGGAAACGGGCCCAAGTTCAACCTGAAAAGAAAGTTTACCCTAAATGGGTAGATTCAATTTCTCCTCCATCCAGTTTTGGAAACCCTATTTTCCCTACTTTCAATGGATCAGGCGACCCTGAATAACATTTGACGCATTACGTGTCTTGTTGTGATCCTATGATGGGAACTCCAGAGCAGCAAGAAGCAGTGAAACTCAGATGCTTCGTGCGAACCTTGCAAGGACCAGCTTTTGTCTGGTATACAAGCTTGCAATCCCGGTCAGTCATCGGATGGGAGGATCTTCGTCAAAAATTCCTTCTTCAGTTTAGCTCAACTTTGCCAAAAACGACAGTTTTCGATCTTACAAACTGCAAGAAAAGGGAGAATGAAAGAGTATCTGATTTCATTGCTCGTTGGAAGGGATTAATGTATTCCTTGAGTTTATCACTCCCTCAGGAGGAATTGTTTCCAATCTGTGTGGCAAATTTGCGTGACGAATTACGCACGCCATTGATCCCTGTGAAATACACAGGAGGGTTTCGAGACCTTACTTCAATCGCTCAACAGATTGAAGATTCCCTTATACAGGCTAAGGTTAAATCTCGTGTAATTCCATCAGCTCCAGGAAGAAGAATGGGTAAAGCAGAAACTGCTACAGTTATGCTTAAACAGGCACCTGTGCCTATTTCTACTTCAAAACCTTCATCTTCTCGAAGGGCTCCACCTCCTGAACGCCAACAACAAAGGCTGTTTCGTCCAAATGATCAAAAAGATCAACGACGAAAACAATTTGAGGATATGAAGAGTAAAACATACTCTTTCCGAAGTGAGCAAGTTCCTGGTTACTTCATTTCAGCTCTGGAAAATAATTTGGTTCAATTACCAGTGCCGAAGAGGCCAAACAAGGAAGGAGATGAAGACCGTCCCAATTATTGTCCCTTTCATCAAATGTTGGGGCATCCCATCCAGGAGTGTTTTGTCTTTAAATACCTCCTGCAAAAGATGGTCGACTTGGGACAAGTCAAATTGAAGGGTTCTTCAGCTCATGTAGCGTTTATTACCGCTACAGATCCAGAAGAAGGAGGCAAGTGGCAGGAAGTCAAAAGCAAAACTGCGAAAAAATATGATGATTGGATGGTCAGAAAGACAATCAATCAGACCCATTCCATTTTGCGAACACAATTGAAGAAGCCAATTGTGTCTGCTACAAAAGCTGCAGTAAAGCCTCCATCAAAAGACAAATCCTCAAAAGGGAAGCACAATTCAAAGAAGAAAGAGGAATCAGGAGAAGATGAGTATGCATCAAAGCCTAAATTGTCTTTGACTCTGGTAGATTTCATGCCATCTACTTCAAATCCACGGGCACCGTCCCACCAAACGGCACAGCCTAAACAGGCTAACCAGACAGAGTCTTTATCAGACGAAGAGTTAATCTTTGGTTCTGTTAATATGATTCAATTAACAGATTCATATTCCAGTCTTGATGAGCCTGAATTCCCTGTATCAAATAAGGGAACCCAAGGAAGTTCTAGAGGTTCAGGATATAGGGGAAGACGTGGATCTTTCCGAAGCCACTACTCTAATTCTACCCCTGCTAGCACTGTATATGTAGCAGAAACTCGTGGTAGAGCCCTTCAGCGAGCTCAAAAAGAACAAGCAAGTTCTTCTGCCAATGGCCAACTCAGCTTCGGCACAGTTATTTTGGAAGACCGATTAAAGGTTCCATCTTCTTTATCTCATCAAGTAAATGGATCTAATCAGTCTAATTTTCCAAAACCAAAGATGTTGCCAACTTCAATACAAGATGCATCAGCTTCCAAAGCATCTGCTTCCAAGGTACCTACTAAACCGCATATTCCTATTGGGAAACGCAGACCTCTAGATCAAAAGTATGATATATTGAAACACTTGGCCCAAGTACCAGCCAAATTATCAATTTTGGATGCTTTGAATCTATCAAGAGATCTTCGGGAAGCACTCGTCGAAGCTTTGTCAAGTCCTCAGGAGTTTGAAGCTGAAATTGCTGCAGCTGAAATTTATCACATAGAGAATAATCCTGCAGAATGCCATGCAGTGATATCTTTTACTAATAAAGATGAAGATGATGTTGTGCATGGGCACATAAAACCTTTGTACTTATCTGGAAAAGTCAATGGTATAGATGTTCGAAGAGCTTTTATTGACAATGGTTCAGGAGTCAACCTCATGCTCATTCGCACACTTCGTCGATTGGGCCTCACGGAATCTGATTTATCTCCTTCTACCATGATGTTGCAAGGATATGATAAAAATGAACAAGAACCACTGGGAGAAGTTACGCTCAGAACTCAGTTTGGAGATCTTGTTTCCAATTCGGATTTCATGATTGTTGATCAAGACTCGGCTTTCAATATCTTGCTTGGAAGACCCTGGCTACATCAGCATGCAGCTATTCCGTCATCATACCATCAATGTCTCAAATACTGTTTCGATGGTCAAGTTGGAACATTGTATGGTGATAAGGCCCCGTTCAAGACATGTGAGTCTCAATACATTGAGGCGGAATTTTATCACATGAAGGGAAGAGAAAAATCTACAATGAAGGAAATTACCAAAGTTAATGCTCCATATGGTTTGGAAAAAATTCCAATAAATCCATTTTCACATGTGAGTACAGATTATGTGTTAACTATCAGTCAAATTGACAAAATAGGCCCAAATCAAAATACTCTTATGGAAAGATCCATAATGTCAATTACGGCAATCGAGCCAGACAACATGGGAGAAATTGGTAACTTACCAAGCAGTGATGAAAGCATAAGTGGTGACGTTTTCATTTCGTCTGCTGAAATCCAACAAGTCTATACTTCGCTAATCAGGACAGAAGAAGTTATAGCAACACCAGAGGTGAATATTGATGTCGATTCTCAATCCATAATCTCCTCTTTATTTCCCAAAGAAGACCCTTTTTCATCAATAGGGTCGGAAATGGAAGCTTCTTCTTCAAATGTGAAAATTTTGACATCTCTTATGATCATGAGAATTTCATTTTTTCATCTACTTTGCAAGTAGAAACGGAAGAAATAACACATGATGAAGAGGAAGAGGAAGATCTTAGAGATGTTCCTCCAGCATTTGAAGAGGGTATCTCTACCACTGTGGATGAACTCAGAGAAGTAAATCTGGGTACAGAGAAAGATCCACGCCCCACTTTAATTAGTGCGGCCATGACCCTTGAAGAACAAGAGATGTATATTTATTTTCTAAAGAAAAATAAAGATATTTTTGCTTGGAATTATACAGAGATGCCTGGCCTTGATCCTGATGTTGTCACCCATCATTTGGGTTTTCCAAAAGAACATCGAGGATTCAAGCAAGCCGCGAGAAGAACACACCCAACCTATGCTTCCAAAATCGAGGCTGAAGTGGATAAGCTTATCAAATCTAACTTCGTCAGAGAAGTTCAATATCCCAAGTGGTTGGATAATATTGTCCCTGTAAAGAAGAAGAATGTACAAATTAGGGTTTGCATCGATTTCAGAGATCTTAATCGGTATTGTCCTAAAGATGATTTCCCAGTTCCGATTACAGAACTCTTAATTGATGTGACGGCTGGCTATGAAGTACTTTCTTTCATGGATGGATATTCTGGATATAATCAGATCCGAATGGCCCCAGAAGATGAGGAATATACAGCCTTCAGAGCTCCTCAAGGTGTGTTTTGTTACCGGGTGATGCCCTTTGGTTTAAAGAATGCAGGTGCAACATATCAACGCGCCATGCATCGTATCTTCAAACCTTTTCTAGGGAAATTTGTTGAATGCTATGTAGATGATTTAGTGGTTAAATCCAAACAACGTTTTGATCACTTGGCTGATTTGGAAGTCGTATTCCACAAGCTTTGACAGCATAATTTGAAGATGAACCCCTTAAAATGTGCTTTTGGGGTAACCTCAGGAAAATTCCTCGGCTTTGTTGTACGCCATCGTGGTATTGAAGTCAATCCTGAGAAGACCAAATCAATCCTTGGTATGTCACCTCCTCATAATTTGAAAGAATTAAGAGGACTTCAAGGACACTTAGCCTATATTCGGCATTTCATCGCCAATTTGGCAGGCAAAAGTTTACCCTTTACCAAATTATTGAAGAAAGGAGTCACTTACCAGTGGACTGAAGAATGTCAAGAAGAATTTGATGTTCTCAAGAAATACCTCTTGATTCCACCAGTACTCATGCCACCTATTGAGGGTAGGCCTCTTATCCTCTATGTGACAGCTTTAGAGCGATCATTGGGTGCCTTTCTCGCTCAAAAGAATGATGCTGGGAATGAAAATAGTCTCTACTATCTCAGTAGAACTATGCTTGAAGCAGAAACCCGGTATTCAAGTATTGAAAAGTGTTGCCTAGCATTAATCTTTGCAGTTCAGAAACTGAGACACTACCTGCAACATCACGAGGTCCAATTGGTATCTCGTAATAATCCACTCAAATTCATCCTTAGTCGTCCAATGCTTACAGGACGTTTGGCAAGGTGGGCGGTTATTCTACAGCAGTTCGACATCCAGTATGTGTCTCAAAAGGCAATTAAGGGCCAAGCTCTGGCTGATTTCCTGGCTGAACATCCTTCAGTGGAAGACACGTATTCAGATATCGAACTCCCTGATGAGGAAGTTTTCTCTATTCAAGAGAGTCCTCAAACATGGGAAATGTATTTTGATGGTGCTTCTAGAAGTCCAACAGGGAAGAAAATGGAAAATCCTAAATTCAACAAAGTTGGTTTAGGAATTGTGCTCATTTCTCCAGATAAGGCAGTGTTACCTTATTCCTTTTTGTTGTGGGAAGGTGGTACCAATAATGAAGCTGAATACCAAGCTCTCATTGCAGGCTTGGAGTTAGCGCTTCAAGCACAAGTGAATCACTTAAAGGTGAAAGGTGATTCAGACCTGGTAATCAAACAAGTCAATGGGGATTATGCCATCAGAAAAGAAGAATTAATCCCTTTGTATGATTACGTCAGAGAGTTAATGTCGGAATTCCCTTCAGAACCGACATTTTCTTATGTCCCAAGATCACAAAATGCTCAAGCTGATGCACTGGCTAATATAGCCACAGCTTTAGCAGATCCAAATCGGGACGAGACAACCATCGGTATTGCCCACCGTCGTGCAATTTCACCTTATGTTCAAGTCAGAACAGAGGAAATTAATGAAATTAGTCCCATTCCTGAACCGTATGGTCATACTACAGGATGGATTTCACCTATCAAGGAATACCTTCAAAATGGAACACTTCCACCTGATAGAGCCGAGAAAGAACAAATTCGGCGACGTGTGGTTAATTTTACTCTTTATGATGGTCCAAACCACCTCGAGAAAATTCTCTACAAATGTGGTTTTGATGGAGTTCTCTTCAGATGTATTGATGGTGAAGAGACAATGGCTGTCATAAAAGAAGTGCATGCAGGAGTCTGTGGTGCCCACCAGTCTGGACATAGATTGTCTGATCAAATTCGAAGGCTTGGATACTTCTGGCCTTCAATGATACAAGATTGTGTTAATTTCACAAAGAAGTGTCATTCATGCCAAGTATATGACAACTTCATTCATCAACCTCCAGAGTTGCTTCATACAGCTAAATACTCATGGCCATTTTCCACATGGGGAATGGATGTGGTGGGACCTTACCCTTCAGCTATGGCCAAGCAGTTTAAGTACATTCTTACTGCTACTGATTTCTTTTCCAAATGGGCAGAGGCAGTACCTCTCAAAGAAGTCAGTTCTAAATGCATTGTTATCTTCATCAAGTCTAACATCATTACTAGATTTGGTGTCCCTCATACCATATTGACGGACAACGGCACCAACTTCTGTTCTTCTGAGGTAAAGAAATTGTATCAAGAATACAACATTAAGTCTAACCATTCATCTCGATATCATGCAGCGGCTAATGGCCAGATAGAGGCCTTCAACAAGACTCTTTCAAATATACTGCAAAAGATGGTGGATAAAGATAAGAGGTCATGGCCTGATAAACTCTATCATGCTTTATGGGCTTATCGGACTACCACTCGCAATGCAACGCGGTCTACTCAATATTCATTGGTATATGGAACAGAAGCAGTCTTGCCAATTGAAGTTCAATTGCCCTCACTCAGAATAGCCATTTGTGATCAGTTGTCAACAGATGAGCAATCCCAAAAGCGGTTGAATGAATTGGAACAGTTAGATGAGAAAAGATTGTGCACTTTGCACCACTTGGAAATCTATCAGAATCGGATAGCACGAGCTTTTAACAAAAAAGTTCGTCTTCGTTCATTCATTCAGGGAGAATTGGTATTGGTTCTCAGAGCACCAATGATACCAGGAAAGAAGCCTCCCAAGCTTGAACCAAAATGGGAAGGACCTTATTCAATACATAAGGTCTACTCTAATGGAGCGTATTCTCTGATCTCAATGGATGGAGAACACATCACGACTCCAACTAATGCCAGATTTCTGAAGAAGTATTTTGTATAAACACAAAATATTGTTCCCAGATCCAAAACAATCACATTGGTTTATATTATGTCCGAGATGACATTAAACTATATTTTGTCCAACATGACATTAAACTGTTATAATGTCCAGCAAGACGTTAAACTGTGATGTCCTATCTACATGACATTAAACTGTACAGAAGATCCTATATTGTGTCCGAGATGACATTAAACTATATTTTGTCCAACATGACATTAAACTGTTATAATGTCCAGCAAGACGTTAAACTGTGATGTCCTATCTACATGACATTAAACTGTACAGAAGATCCTATATTGTGTCTGAGATGACATTAAACTATATTTTGTCCAACATGACATTAAACTGTTATAATGTCCAGCAAGACGTTAAACTGTGATGTCCTATCTACATGACATTAAACTGTACAGAAGATCCTATATTGTGTCCGAGATGACATTAAACTATATTTTGTCCAACATGACATTAAACTGTTATAATGTCCAGTAAGACGTTAAACTGTGATGTCCTATCTACATGACATTAAACTGTACAGAAGATCCTATATTGTGTCTGAGATGACATTAAACTATATTTTGTCCAACATGACATTAAACTATTATAATGTCCAGCAAGACGTTAAACTGTGATGTCCTATCTACATGACATTAAACTGTACAGAAGATCCTATATTGTGTCCGAGATGACATTAAACTATATTTTGTCCAACATGACATTAAACTGTTATAATGTCCAGCAAGACGTTAAACTGTGATGTCCTATCTACATGACATTAAACTGTACAGAAGATCCTATATTGTGTTTGAGATGACATTAAACTATATTTTGTCCAACATGACATTAAACTGTTATTGTGTCCTAGCAACATGACATTAAACTGTGTGGCACTTCCAACGTCCAGCATGACGTTAAACTGTAAAAAGTCCCCAGAACTGATATCCTCATATTGGTTCACCTTAGTCCTAGCTACATGACTTTAAATTGTACAGCACCAGTTCGTCCTTGCTATATGACGTTAAAATATACAGTAATGGTCCAGTATGACTTTAAACTGCAACTTCGTCCCACACGACATTAAACTGTGAAAAAGTTCCATAAACCGTCCAGCATGACCTTAAACTGCATCATCCCTGGTCCATGTATATGACCATAAACTATTTGCAAATCCCTTATGTCCAGCAAGACGTTAAACTGTGACGTCCTAACTACATGACGTTAAACTGTATAAAAGTCCCTCACGTCCGAAAAGACGTTAAACTATATAATCATCAAAGGTCAAGCATGACATTAAACTGCACCATCCACGGTCCATGAATATGACCTTAAACTATTCGCACTTTTGTCCAATATGACGTTAAACTGTATTGTTCCCATCGTCCTAATTACATGACGCTAAACTGTACAGAAAGTCCTTGATAGGCTCTACATGACATTAAACTGTATTTTGTCCCTGCTACATGACACTAAACTGTGCAGCACCAATAGTCCTAACTGCAATACTTTAAACTGCATAGTCCCTTTTTTATGTCCTACATGACATTAAACTGTGCATCGTTAAGGTTATTATTACCTCTTGTTTCTCACACCGAGTATGACTTACGTGAGCTTAGAGCGAACATCAACCATAACACTCCCTTTGGGCCACTAACCATGTGTAAGTCCCAACAACATTTTTTATTAGATCATTGTCCCCAAGAACAACTTGATCATTAATTCATTCTTTAATTGAACTACACGGACTTTGATCCTCGCCCTCCAGGCTAGGTATGTAGGCAACCTCCCAAGGTTCAAGCCCAAAAACAATCTCTTCACACCGGTTCACCACCATCTCATATGATGTTGATTTGTGAAACCACCCCTGGAATCAATATCTTTACATTGATTCACTTTTGTCCTTGTTATATGACGTTAAACTATACAACACTTTTGTCCGGTACGACAATAAACTACAATATTCTTTGATTTCCTCATTTGAGAGAGAACTATTATTGACATTGATTTTTCAATCATGGTTTTCATTTTTAAAAAGACTACATGCATACATGGTAATGCCTAAACTTTTTTAGGTTAAACCATCATTTCACTAAAGTCCCCTTTCACCCTTCACATGTGCGAACCAAATTTGTACAAAGGGCATTTCTAGAACTATGTGGACTTGATTCCCATCCTTATGGGATACGTAGGAACATTCGAGTGTCCCTCGAATCCAGTCCCAAGTCTTTTGGGCCTAACCCCAAATTTCACTTTCAGTCCCTTGACTGAAAAGTCCTCATGAAAACACACACTGTGTATTCATTATTATGGTCTGAATTCTATGACCCTAAACTAAGATCACTCATACTTTCGTCCTGCACGACGTTAAACTGCATTTCAAGAACTACGTATGGCTTGATTCTCATTCTTATGAGATACGTAGTGAAGTCCAAAATTTCAATTCAGGACCCAGCCGCAACATGATTATGGTTTTCATTGACCTATGTATCTCTATATACATTGGACAATACCCATCTTTATGTGTTATAATCCTAACCTTAAATATTTTCAGATCTTCATAACCCTTTTCGTGACTTCTAGTCACAAAAATGTCAAACTTCTGAGAATTCTTTTGCCTGACTATGCAGCACGTGCCCATAGGTGGACTTGCATAAACAGTCCACATAACAGACTTGTCAGCCAAAAGATGCTATTCATTTGACCATGCAGCCAATGCCCATAGGTGGCCCTACATATTTCAACCCCCTAATGGGTTTTGTTAAATAATAGTAACTTCATTCTTGGGAAGAATGCCTCTTTTGTCCTTATTTGTCTTAAACAACAATATGTAGGGATCCGCGAAAAAAAAAATAGCCATCCTTAACATATTTGTCCCATATCCTTTTTCATGATCTGAAAGTATTCAAGTCTATGGTTTATTCTTCTTCCCTATGTTTGGGTCAGACCTTCGTAGGAGTGATATTCATCCAGTTCTTCGATATTCTTATTTGGAAATATCTTCTCCATATTCAAGTACCTCTTTCCATACAACAAACTCTATGCTTTAGAAAATTTGAATCTCCATAAACTTTCACTGGATTTTAGCACTAGGAAAGTAAATTTCTGGGAGTTCTTTTTCCTGACTATGCAGCACGTGCCCATAGGTGGCCTTGCATAAACAGTCCACATAACAGACTTGTCAGCCAAAAGATGCTATTTTATTTGACTATGCAGCCAATGCCCATAGGTGGCCCTGCATATTTCAACCCCCTAACGGGTTTTGTTAAATAATAGTAACTTCATTCTTGGAAACTACTTCTTCTAATGCCTTTTAGCTCTTTTTTCATATCATTCCTCAGATTCAAATATTCTTAAGCCATAGTTTACATTTTTTCCCTCATACTTGAGTATGGTAATATGTTTTCAGATAAATTGTCAAGGAATTGAATCCATTTTAATCCATTTCGGTCAAAGCTATTTCGACCTTAAACATTAGCCCCTTTATGTCCGGCGTGCATGACTTTAAACTGCCCACACAAAAGACAAAGGAACTCTGAATAAAAGTCAAGTTCCAGCTCACTAAATATACATTTTTTGTATGATTTAAGTAATATTGAGCAGTTAAAAGATTCAAAGTTTGTAGGGTTATTTGTAATAATCCTAGTAAAAATCAAACTATGATTACTAAGCCCATTGGCTTAAGTAAATTTGAAGCAGGTAGTGAAAAGAATGAAGGTACAAATGATTGAAGACAAAAGTGTTTTTCATTGATACACAAGAGTTAGAAGGACATCCACAGACTGGAGTCTCTTCTCTTTTTCGAGAATTACAAGAGGCTTTCAACATAACACTTCATTTGATTTACGGCATCCCGAGCTTCATCAGCAACCACCTGGAATTCATTCATTCAACTGGATACAATAAGAGATGTAGTGATACCAGCTCTTCTTGGAACAATTGTAAAATGATGTTCCTGAGTGCGGTTTGAGAAAATTTTCTGTTGGTCAAACAGTGACTCTGTTTCTGTCCAAGAGACTTGGAAGATGGATACATGGATTTGAGAATGGAGCATTGGAAGTAAAGAGCCATTTGGAGAGAGTACTCTTTTCAGATATTGCTCTAATACCATGTTTGTCTTCTCTCCACCAACCATTAGTGGAAAACATTTCAGCCCATGGGTTTTCCATTTTCATATCTGCAAGGGAATGACATGGAGGAAGAATTTGAAAGTTCACACCATTGTTGTTACTCTTAATGCACGGCATAACCGAAATAGAGAAGTAGCAGTGCAGCTGCATCTCAGGTGTATAATTGTTTGCATTTGGAACATTGACTACTTGCAGATGACCATGACCACACAAAGACAGGTAGATGCTCTGTGGGAAATTAAGATGATATTTCTTCAAGTACTTATCCAAATCTGGGAAAGTGTTGTCGCAGATATCATAGTAATCATGGCCAATAATGTTCATCATGTCATCAATCCACTTGCTAGTCAGTTCATCAGCCGTTCCAATTCCCTTAGGAGCCATTGAATCTGCACAAAAATTTGAACAAATTTAACTCTTAAATGAGTTTATTTTTTCATAAAATTTGTGAAAGAATTCGAAAAAAATGGCCAAGGCATTAAGTCGCGCAAATCTAAACAACGGCGCGCAAGTATTTCATGTGCCGCGCTAGTTTTTGACGCGCAAGTATAAACTGTGCAAGTACGAATACCTTTACAGGAGCGCGACGGTGAGGGAACAGTGGAAAAGAGACTTGCACGGCTTAGGTGACCTGCGCGGCGAGAGCTTGAGAAGGGATGAAGTCCGGAAATCCGGATACTTGTACGGAGGTGAGGCCGTGTATTTATAGGCCAGGAAGCCTACCTGCGCGCCACACCCAGAGCGCTTAAGGCCTGCGCAATGCAAACTTGCGCGCTGCCCTCTGTGCACTGCAGACTTGCGCGCCTCCCTTTTCCTTTGGAGGGATTCGATTTCCTCAGAGTCAAATCCTCATTTTTCTCTGGATCCAACTCTGAGGGGGGACTTTTGTTGACGCTCCTTTCGTCACAGAATCTAAAGATCGGAAAAGGGAATATCTGAGCTCAAAGTGATTCAGCCTTTGAAGAAAACATCAAAAATCAACAAAGGAAGGAAGAAAGGATCAACAGAAACCTCACCGCGCAAGTTATCTAACTGGCGCGCAAGTGTACTTGCGCGGCTACCTTGGTCGCGCAGGTGACTTGCGTGACCTAATTGGTAACCGCCCGGTAACCGCCCGGGGTCTTCTTTTGCCTATAAATAGACCCTGTGGGCCCCCCATTCGAGAGGATCTTTTTCCAGAAACTCGGATTGAAGCTCCCGACGCCCAAGTCTCTTCTCAAAGCTTCCGGAACACTTCTAAGGTAATTTCTTACCTAGAACGGAAGATCTAAAGAGAAGAAGGAAGGCCTAAGTGTTGAAACTTATCAAACACTTGCGCGCCGACTTAATTCCTTCAATATAACTTGCGCGTCCCTTTTCTGGAAGAACCTCAAGGGGATTCTAAAGGGTTTTATCAAGAGTCGCTCAAGTATTTCAATTCTGATTGAAAATCGCGCAAGTACACCATGTGTCGCGCAAGTATACTTGCGCGACCAATACTTGGGCGCCACCGCAGGACTTGTGCACCTTTCAAGACTTGCGTGCCCCTATCTTTTTGGGTGCCCATCTTTCCCATTTTACCCCTCTTAAGCCATTTCACCTTTCCTTTTCAAGATTCAGTCTTCAAGACACTCTTCAAAGCCATTTATGGCATGATTTCTTGATTTGACTTTCTTATCTGAAAGGAATTCTGTGGAATCTCTCTCAAAGTCTAGTGATTTAAATATCCTTATGTCACTAAAATACGGAGAGTTCATTCATTCAACCTCATCCTTTAAGATGAGAAAATCCTAACTTGGGTCTCCTTTTCAGGAATAATCCCCAGTTATAAAACCTTTAATCTGGGCATCTTCCTCAGGAGTAAGCCCCAATCAAGTCCTCTAATCTTGGGCATCTTTCTTAAGAATAAGCCCCAACCTCAAATATGGGCATCCTCCTCAGGAGTAAGCCCAAAACCTTAATCCCTAACTTGGGTCTCCTTTTTTAGGAATAAGACTCAGTCATAACCTTGGGCTTCCTTTTCAGGAGTAAGCACCAAGTTCCTTAACCTGGGTCTCCTTTTAAGGAATAAGACTCAGTCATAACCTTGGGTCTCCTTTTCAGGAATAAGCCCCAAGTCCCCTTAAACTTCTCTTAACCAGTCATAATTTACCTTTGATTTGGGTTTCCTTTTCAGGAATAAAACCCAATCATAAGTCCCCTCCTAACTTGGGCATCCTCCTTAGGAGTAAGCCCCAAGATTAGAGTATTCAAATCTCCATGAAGCACATATAACTTTATGGACCCTGTTCATGGATTTTCTCCCTAAAAGTAAATCTTAAACCTTCATCTATCTGGGCAGTCATCTATACATAAGCCCCAAACAAATTCTTATGATTGCATCTTTTATGGCACAATTGTCTAAATTTTATCAATACCTCTTGTTTCTCACACCGAGCATGACTCACGTGAGCTTAGAGTGTAAAAGTAATTATGACATTCATCTTTGAGCCATCAATCATAAACATCATACCCCATTCCTCGAACTACGTGGGTTCTGATTCCTTTTCCAAATGAAAGGATACGTAGGTAGCCCATTTATGGGTTCGATCCCAACTTTGAAATAATCTCTGTCCTTCTGAATGACGATAAACTTCAAGTGCCCCACTGAGTGGATTTAAAACCAGCCTGGTCATCATAATGACCAAGAGACTTTTATATAAATGTTTTGAAGGATACCATTGACCAAGAATCTCTAAACAGATATAGATGATTCTCTATTGATGAAGAACCTCGAATACATATAAAAGATTCTCTAAATTTCTTGCATATTTAATCATTGATTGTTAAAACTAAAGGAAAGCACATTTTATACTTGGTAATGTAATAAGGATTCGCGAACATAACTTAAATCTCTAAAGAGAGTCCCGGAGTAGACAATAATTCCCCTCAAAAAGGTGTGATGAGTCCGACCTCCCATCCTCTCGACCAATGCAAATTCCTAAGTCTCATTAGTCCACAAGCTAATGAGCGCCTGCCTTTGGAAAGTAGGTCCAAACGGATGTGGAATCATTGGATGTTTCCGGTTCTACGAACAAACCCGTTAGAAACCGATCGGAACGTTTGAATCTCCCGTCCAGGAGGTCATCCCCGGATTCCGTGCGAAACAGAAACACATCCATAGCATAGAAAAATAACCCTATTCACAATCAAATACCTCTACTCAAGCAAAAAATACATAGCATACATTAACAGGGTTAAAATCCCTAAACACGCAATACCTCAAACAAGGGTATTGGGAACGTTTGCACATATAACTCAAAGACTAACTACGGAAAGGCACAAACCAACTACCTCTATGTTTTATGGAAAATATATGTGAACCTTAGGCCTTGAATCGCCCTATAATGCCATAGATCTACAAAAACTCTAAAACAGTTCAACTGAGGATATCTCATGAAAGAGGAGAAATCGGGAAATGAGGCTTTAGAAGAAGGAAGGGCTTGCCGTGGTGATTTCAGTGCAATTGATGACGGCCGATTTAGAGAACGGATGATTGTTTAGGGGCTCTAGAAAGAATCTCTAGCTACAGATTCTCATGTATGAGACATCATTAGAAGAAGATGAATCTAGGGATAAGACGCCACCTTGGTTCATTTAATGAAATAAAAGAAAATTTACATGGCGTGTACTTTCCTTAAACGGCCTCTGCTTTAGGTGGTCTCCAGGTCACCCCACACAGCCATGTACTCGGCCATTACATGACCAGAACACGGTCACTCGCGAAAACCAGGTACATGGTGTGTATTTATAATTACAAGGCGTGTACTCCTAAAATTTCCAGAAACTTCTCTTTTCCTTAAAAACAACCAGAAAATCAAGACATACCTTAAAAGAAGATTCAGATTCTTACAGCAAAAAAAATCATTTCACACAATAATAACACGTAAAAAAATTACAATTTCAAAAATTAAATCAATTATCTCAAAACATTTTATAAAACCAAGCTTATTTTACAAAGAATCCATATGGCCTTATTTTTTTTAAAAAAAAATTCCTCATGAAATTAATTTTATCCTATTAAAATTAATTTAACATTACATATATAATGGCATAAACAAGGCATAACAAAAGCCTCTAAAGAAAACTCAAGATGCCAACATATCACAAAACCAACCATGACCCTTATCTTGTTGCCCTTACACACACTAGAAAATACAAGGGTCAAGCGGTATAAATAAAAAAGGAAACTGGGATGTGGAATTGTGCCCAACTTGACCACATGCTTGGTAAACACATTCCAATCATGTGTTGGTTCCTAAAGAGTATCCAGAATAAAGCATTCAGTTGTTTCATGGGTTTTCATGCCCTAAGAACTAACTCACATCTTGACTTCCTTCTTCATCATCATCCCAAAACATCACATATGACCCCCAAGGAAACTTGAGTCATATCATTGATGATTAAGCACCACTATCATTGGCATCAAACCATAATCCAACAACACTGTCAAATGGTAAACCAAAAAAATTCAAACTCAAAATTCAAATCCCAGTTACCATAGAAACTCAAGGCTCAAGGAAGGCATGAGCTAGCTAGACTCTCCCTGCACCTACACATCAAGTTATAATGATAAATTCTAACTCAATATTACCATGAAACCCTAAATAACAAAAGGATTTACAAAGTCTTAGGATCCTATGAAAAATAAGAACTCAAACCTTTGATATCATTTGAATCAAATTGGTCTAGGTCATCTATCTGATAGATGCTTTAACTGGACCTCCACTGGCCCAAAGGGAGTTACTGATCCCCACATGCTAGAAAATATTGTTTGGGAATCATAGGAAAAACCTAGGAAATGTTTTGACTAATAATCAGAGTAAATGTGAAAATGATATCATGATAAAAAAAATGGCATGACCCATTCATATATCATACATCCACATCAAAATAAAATGGCATAAGTCAACAAAACAGATAATAAGGAAAGTAGTAAACAAATCAAGTTCTAAAAACCTCCCTCACACCATGGTCTCCCTCTCCTACATAAATTCCTACCAGTGTCTATATTTGGGCACTGAAATATTGTTACACCTCCAACCATAGAAAGTAGTAAAATCCTAATTGGCTAAAACAAATCATTTAAAGGGAAACTTGTATGGAACTCTAGGAAATTAAAGGCTTGTGTTTCCAAAAGTAGGTAATAGACACACTAGATGAATGCAATAAAATAAAACTAACCTCAGATCAATAAACACTCAAGGAGGGGATAGGAAACTATAGAAAAAACTTGCAACTAAGATAATATAGGTGTGATAACATAAGCACTTAGTAGGCCATCACAACCCACTGAATATATGGAAATTCATTAGTAAGATAGTTTATAAATTTCTAGTTTGAACATAAAATATAAATTAGATTTTCACATGCTTTATAAAACCAAACCACAAGAATGATTTCAAATAAATACCCTTTTATAAAATAAAAATGAGGATATTTATTCATTTTAAATGAAACCTTTAAATAAGGAAAAACAAACCAAAAAACTTTTCCCCTTTTTCAACATCTTATGAAAATATAATTTTCATAAAAAAATTAGGGACAACCCATTCCTTTAACATCTTAATGAAATACCCAAACCATTTTTCTTTTTCCAAACCATAATTTCAAACAATTATAAAACAACTCATTTTAAAGTAAGCCAAAACCACACAAGATGATTATATACAAGCCAAATCCCAATCATAAAATAACCAACATGTCAATATATGCATGATATAACAAGTAATAAGCTCGCATGCTCAATATAAAATAAATAAGGCATAACATATAATACATATCATTAGGAAATAATTGAGGGAATAATGGGGGAAATACATGGTTCACAAAGGTGAACCAATTACTGACAAGTTAACGATCACACATCTCATTAACCGAATCACTCTAACCTAGTCTTATCAGTGAAACTACCACTAGACATGTATTATGTACAACTAGGGGCAACTAGCCAGTGTGTAATCTCAACTCGCCTATAAACGTCCCATGACTTCCCATATAGTAGCCTAGGGTCCCTCATTAAATTACTAAAGGAGGTGGTCCATATTCAAAACAAATTCCATCCCATGACAATAACAAAGACCAAGGCTAACATCACAATCACATCCTTCACACATCACACACTTCTATTAGAAAGAACCCCAACACATAAGTGCATAATGAATTATAATTAGAACATACATCACATGGATATACATAAAAATCTTCAAAAATTACAATGGATCTCAATAAGGGAACAATAATCCAATCAATCAAACATCACTTCACAAAGTTCCAACTATCCCTTTTATATATCACTTATAGTGTAGACATTTGGAAATCCCTTTACAAAACCATTTGGAATCCAAAAAAAATCCAAGGGAAATAACAATCAATTATAGAACACAACCAAAATAACTCAAAGGAATATCCATTTAATTTCATAAAACAATACTACCCCTTTAAAAACATGAAAACCCCTTAAACTTGAAGGGGAAACCCACTTTAAAAATCAAAATAGCAATGAAGCCCACTAACTCAAAACAATTTAAAGAATGTCAACTACCTTAGTTTTATAAAACAAGATTTTAAAACATCACAAAATGGAACTGATATTAAACACACTTTCAAAATATTTTGTTAAAACATTTAAATCCCTTTAGCAAAATCAAATTGGAATTTAATCCAACTCTTGGCATGCGACCAAGGTCCAAGTAAATTCATTAAAGAATTTTGAAATCCAATCAAAACCAATAAGGTTTTCCAAAACCATTAATATCTATGGGAAAACATTTTAAAATACTATAAATATTTTTAAAGTGTCAAAAGAGAAATTTTTCAAATACTTGGCATGAGACCAAGCCCCATGTCAAGTGCTAAAAACCAATCCAAAATTATTTCAAGTATATTATGACATATAATAGGATTTTAAATTTATAAAAAGTAATTTAAAGCATTAAAGATATTTATAACATGTATTACAAGGGGGTTCTATAGAGCCACCTACCTTAGACCAAAGGAAAATGATCCGGAAGTGAGTTGTAGCGAGTTGAAACATGTCACCTTTGAAGGAGAAGTCCCCCCACACACAAGAGAGGGTATCTTAAAACCCTAAAAACCAAGAACTATGATTTTTAACCCATCCTAAAACCCTAATCACGACCCATGAACCATTAGGGTTCATGGACGCAAAAAAATCAAGTTAGAGAGGGAGGGGGAAGGGAGGAGAGTGTTAGTATTTGAAATTTATTTTAATACTTTAACTGTGTTATTTGTTTTTATAAATTACTTATTCATTAAATTTATTTAAAATTAAGAATTATTATTAAAAATTAATCTTTTATATTTAAGTAAGTATCTTTTAAATTTTTAAATATTGATTGCTTGTGAAAATATTTTAATGATGTTAATTGTTTAATGATTTTTATATTTCTAAATTCTATTAATGTTTGTTAATATTTTTTTATTTTAAGTGTTTATTAATAAAAAATGTCCTTATATATAATCCTCTTAGTCCAACCGTACAACCACTCTTAGGGTACCACTGGTCTACCCCATGGGAGGTCCTGCCTTTAAAGCCTTTGTAGATGCAGGTAAGCTTGTGAATGATCCCATGTATATGGCCTGTATAGTATGCCTAGAAGGCACATGGTTTGGGCTTGGTAAGCCCAGTGGGTCGAATATGATGTGTGTGATGGTGTAACCAGTGTTTATCCCTGGTACCAAGCTCAAATGGTGGGATGCTGTGAGTTGTATGATATACTACAACTTCACTCTTTCATGGAATTGATGCGGGGTGCGTTCTAGTTTCACTGTTCATCCAGTTTAAAAGTTCTTTGTCCGTCTAATCAGAGCCATGTGATCCTCTCGATATCTTATTTTCTCCTGTGTCTTATTTTTTTCCACTCCTATGCACATCCTATTCTATTTTACTATTATATTCAACCTTCATCACCTCTTAAATCTTGTTTCAACTGGTCTTCAACTAAATCACTGGTTCTTCAGTGTCGTTCCTCTCTGATATTTTTCTTTCATTGTGGTTGTTGTGGAATTAAATTCAATAGTAGTTTCTTCTTATTTGTAAGATTTCTCTGGTAGATCACACACCACTGGTTGGTGTTTTTACTATGCGACGAAATCACCTTTAATCAATGGTAGATCACGGTCCACCGGTAGATATTTCACTGGTATATATTTACAACGGTCGGTCATTGGCCTTGACTATAGATCACATCCATCGGTAGATTCAACATCCACTAGTAGATTCAACCCCAATAGTAAATCATTTTTTCCACTAGTAGTTTATTCCATCTTCAGTGTAGTTTCATCCTGATTGCCCGCAGCGATGTTGCTCTTCACCGGTAGATTTTTTTTCACCAATAATAGATTAATCTACCCTTGGAAATCCACTGGTATATCACCATCACCGGTATATCATTATCACAGGTAGATCTTTTCATTGATGGTAACATGTTCTTATTGTTTCTCCCAGAAGATTCTGGTTGCATAGTGGCTTTGCAATATCCTTTTTCACATTGGCTCTTATTATTTCATGCTTCTCAATACAATGGTAGATCAGTTATCCACTGGTAGAAGATTCAGTCTACCTCTCTCTATTTCAATAGTGTATCTACACCACTAGTAGATTAATCTATCGTTGGGTTCTTAAATCCATCATTACTTAAAAGATTTGTTTTTAAAAAATTTTATTCATTGTTTTTAATTTATGTCATTAAAATAAATGTTTAGTTAAATTTTTTATTATATTTTGTTGAAATATAATTGTAAGTTGTGTAAAAAAATAATTTTAATAATTATTTTATATACCAGTATACATACAGTGTATATACTCTCAGGATGCTCTGTTTTACAAATTTTTTTACTATATCAGTTTATCCAGTTTGTTTTAATTGTTTTATAATTCTGAATCATTTGTTATACTTATCATATTAATTATTTTATATTAATATTTCATGAAGAAATAAAAAGTGTCATTGTTCTCTATTTTTTAGAATGAATTTTACAAGTAAATTTAATGGTAACATTATTTTATTTTTATACATTAACAAGTTTCATGTAGTTATTAGACATGGACATGATCCTTGAAGATATTTGGTGTAATGATTCAAGAGATATCTTCAAGGAATAAAAAACAATTCTAGTGTAGATCATTCAATCGATGCTTTGTGATATAACTTTGATAAAAATTATTGTTTCTATCATTCATTCAAATAATCTTCTATGACTTTTGTACTCTAGTTGCGATCAAAAATGAACTTCAACTTTTGATATTATTCCATTCAAGTGATCAACGATCATCGAGCTTCAACATCTTCAACATTTTTTATCATCTTATAATTTCTCTGTATTTTTTTCTTCATTTAATATTTATTCTTCTATTTGTATTTCTTTGAGTCTGGTTTATGATTTTCTTAATCAAAATAAAGTATTGCATTGCCTAGTTATTACACCACCTAAAAGGAAGTCTAGGTTATGACTCCCGATCAAAATTTATGTCACAAAATAAGGTTTGGTCTCCTATAAAAAGACTAGGTTATTCCTCCATGTCCCTATAAAAGGCAGTGTCTATAATAAGGTTCTCAGACCTTTAAAAGTGAGGTTCTTAGTGAGTACCAATATTCTCAATGAGTAAAGAAGGTTGAGGAGTGTACTAGGATCTTTGTTATCCAGACCACTATAAATATTGGTGTTCTTTCATTTTTATTTCCACTGCACCTCATATCAAGAACACTACACTCACTACAGATCTTTATTTTATAAAATCTGATTGTTCTGTCTTTAAATTTTTAAAATGATTATCCCCCCTCTAGTCATTATCACTGTTGATCCAAAAATTAATATCAGATCCAATTCTCTCATAAGATAGCATCTCTGATTATTTCTATTATTTATTTTTAACTCTGTGTTATCCTGGTATCCTAGCCTTAACAATATAAGGAATAAAATAAAAGGTTTCTTTTAATATGGCAAGTATAAATTTGAATGATTGATGGATTCCACAAAAAAACTCATTATTGGATGGAAGTTGCTCTGGTTTCTGGAAAGACAGAATGGAATCCTACCTGAAGCAGTTAAGTTTAGATCACTATACTATTATGGATAATCCATATGAGCTACCTAAAGTGGATCTTGAGACACTTGTAGGTAATTACATGGTAAAATATGTTTTTAATTGTAAAGTTAAAAATATTTTGAACGGTGTTATAAGTAGAAGTGTCTATTTACATGTTTTATCTTGTAAGACCGCCCATAATATATAGAGGATACTTCAAGTGACTCATTATGTAAATAAAAAGCACAAGAGAATCAATATAGGAATGCTCCAAGTAGGATACCAGGACTTCAAGATCGGAGATGAATAATCTGTAAACCAGATGTTCCATCAGTTTACTAGTATTACTAATGGTATGAGTGATCTTGGAGAAGTTTTGGACAACATAGCTCAAGTGGGAAGAGTACTGAGATCTCTTTAAAAAAATATGGAATTTAAAGAAGGCGGTCATCAATGAGACTAATAATTTTAAGTAGTATACTTTAGATGAATTAATAGGCTCTCTACTGTAGTATTAGTTAGAGCCAAAAAATATTACTAATGAGGAATCTACAAAAATAAAAGGTATTTCATTTAAATATAATGTTATTGATACCTATAATGCCTCTAAATATGATTTCTAGGAAAGTGAAAAGGATATGACTCACTTTAGTAAGAATTTTTTCAAGTTCGTGAAAAGTAAAGGTGGAAAGAATTAGTTCAAGAGTAAGTCTATAAAGGTAATATCAGTAACAATAATGATGTTTCAAAATTAACATCTTATGAGTGATGGAAAAAAGGTCTCATAAATACTAAATTATCTAAACTCAAACATACAAATAAATAAAAAGAGAAAATACAAAAATAAAAACAAACTTTGTTTGGAGTTTGGGACTGCTCAGATAGTTCTGACTCAAGTAGTGATTCTAAAAGTGAACATGAGATAGGGAATCTTTCCCTGATAGGTATTCAGTGTGAGGTAAATGATTCACTTTTTACTCAATTAATAAATCCTATAAATTTTGATCATAATGGTTTATTTGTAAATGAAACTGAAATTGTTTTTGATTCATGTTATGGTTTTGATTATTTGAATTCCAAATTTTAGCAACTGCTTAAAGAAAATAATTTGATTAAATTAAATGAGAAAATAAAAAGGGGTGTAATAATCTGAAAATCTATGTTTCTTGGAATGATAAATCTAAAAATGGTTATGATTCTGAGCTATTAAAATTAAAAGAGGAAAATGAAAGGGTTAAAAACTTTTTTTCATTAAATGATAAAGATCAAGATAGAAGATTTAATTTAGTTATGGATGATATAATGTAGTTAATGAATGTAAGAACCTTAAGAAAGAAAATAAGAAATTAAGAAACACATATTCTATTTCAAATGTTAAAGTTTATACATATTTAGAACTATTAAAAAATAGAATATGGATTTAAAAAATGAAGTTTTGGATCTTAAAGAAAATTTATCTACTTTTATTAAAGGAATAGAATAATATGATAAAATGATGTCTTTAATGAAACTAAACACAAACAAAAATGGTTTTGGATATAATAGTTTAACTATAAGTTTAAATAAAACTATCTTTGTTAAAATCTCAAATGGAAGTATTTCCAGTGTAGCCTGTTTTAAATGTAGAATGAAAAGGAATTATTCTAATGAGTGTTCAATGAGATTTACACAATCTTTTGGGAATACAAGAACTTTCATTAATAGAGATTTATTTTTCTAATCAACACACTAATAAATTCCTTAAGTCAATTTGGGTGCCAAAGTTTTCTTCTACTAATCTAGTTGGACCCAAGTCATCATGGGTACCAAAACAGACTATTTGATTGTTTAATTTTAGGAAATCTACCTTATAAGTCTCAATGAATCATGGTACTTAGAAAGTGACTACTCCAAGAACATGATAGGTGATATTTCAAAATTTCTATCATTTAATTCATGTGATAGTAGCCTTATCACTTTTGGATACAACTCTAAAGTCCATATTAAAGGTATTGGTGAAGTTAGTTTTTCTAAAACAGTTGTTATTTTAAAATTATTTTATGTACTTGGTTTAAAACATAATCTTATAAGTATATCACGGTTTTTTGATGATGGATTAAATGTTATTTTTGAAAATGATATATGTGCTATTTTGAAAAATAAATTAGTTTTATTTTCTACAAATAGAAAATAAAATGTATACACTATTGATTTTTCTAATCTAACCAAACAAAAGGTCAATTTTGTGAATGCTGCATAGGTAGATGAAATTATGTGTCATGGTAGGTTTGGGCATGAAAATTTTAGTCTATTTCACAAACTATCAAAGCATGAAAGGGTTCTATAACTTCCCAAGTTACATACAAGTAAGTATTTCATGTGTGATTCCTATTTAAAAGGTAAGAAAAACAAAGAAATATTTAAATCTATAAATGATGTTAGTGCTACTAGATGTTTAGAATTATTACATCTATATTTTCTTGTACCTATACAACATATTAGTTTTGGTGGTATGAAGTATGTATTTATAATTATAGATGATTATAGTATATTATTATGGATTTATTTCCTATCCAATAAAAATGAAACTTTATCCAAAAAAAATTCTTTTGGTAAAGTTATTAAAATTTTAAATATGTATCAACCATATCTATCAGAAGTGATAGAAGTGGAGATTTTTTTAATTTTATAATTTGATAAATTTTTTGAAATAAATGGATATAAACATTATTTCTCGTCCCCTAGGACACCACAATAGAATGGTGTGGTAGAAACAATGAACAAATCTATTCAAGAAATTGTTAGGTCTATGCTAATGGAATTTATTGTACATAAATACTTTTGGGTAGAAGCTTTAAATACATCTTTCAATGTTTTAAAAAGAGTTTCAATTAGTATTTTCCAAAATAAAACCCCTTATGAACTTTTAAAAGGGTTTAAATCAAAAGATAGTTATTTTAGAGTCTTTGGTTGTAAAGTCTATATCTTAAACACAAAATATAATTTAGAAAAATTAGATTCTAAATCAGATGAAGGGATATTTTTAGGATTTTCCAATTCTATAAAATATTATAGAGTTTTCAATAAGAAAAATTTAGTTGTTTAAGAATATGTTCATGTTAAGTTTAATGAAAATGATTTTAATAAGTAGAATTCTAAATTAAATAAAGAAAATAATGAATTTAGAGAATTTGATTTTAGTGAAGATAATGACCAATATAATGATAATGAATCGGTTGAGGGGGATAATATCTCTTCTCAAATTGATCCAAAGGAATGGAAAACTCTTAAAGATCATCCTATTGAAAAAGTAATTGGTAATGAAAAATCTGGTATTCAAATCAGAAAATTTGTTTTACTTTACTGCGCAAACTCTGTTTTTATTGTTGATTTTTTTCCTGTTAATGTTGAAAATTATTTAATTGATTTAAATTGGATTAATTCTATGCATGATTAATTAAATAAATTTTAAAGGAATAAAGTGTGGTATTTATTTTTTTTCCCAAAAGATAAGCCCGTTATAGGAACTAAATGGATTTTTTATAATAAACTTGATGGAGCTAGAAGCATAGTTAAAAATAAAGAAAGACTAGTAGCTAAAGGTTTTTCCTAATAAGAGGGAATTGATTTTTAAGATTATTTTTCTCCTATTTCTAGGATAGAATCAATTATAATTCTATTAGCCTTTTCTAGTTTTTAAAACTTCAAATTATTTAAAATGGATGAACAAATTTCCTTTTTAAATGGAATTATTTTAAAGGAATTCTATATTAAACAACCCCCTGGATTTGAAAATGATAAGTTTCCAAATCATGTTTTTAAACTTAATAAATCCTTATATGGTCTTAATAAATCTCAAAGAGCTTGGTATGAAATAATAACATGGCTTTTAGTACAAAATTATTTTGTTAAATGTAAGATTGATCCAACCTTGTTTGTAAAAAGTGTTTCAAATGATATACTGATTATATAGATATATTGATGATATAATATGTGGTTCAATAAATAATTCTCTTTATGATGTTTTTTCTAAATTAATTAAAAGTGAATTTTACATGAGCTTAATGTTAGAACTAAAATTTTTCCTTGGACATCAAATTAATCAAAGGAAAGGTGGTATTTTCTTAAATAAAGCTAAGTATGCTAAAGAACTTGTAAAAATGTTTGGGCTTGATTATAGTGAGTCTATAAAAACTCGTATGAGTACTAATTCCAAATTGGACTTATATGAATCCAAAAAGTCAGTTGATATTAAACTGTATAGAGGTGTGGTGGGTATTTTATTGTATCCCCTGATTCTAGACCAAACATCGTGTTCTCAGTTTTCTGATGTGCAAGATTTCAGTCCAACCCTAAAGAAAGTCATCTTAAATTTTTTAAAAGATTAATTAGATATATTAAGGGTACTATTGTAGTAGATTTTTATATACTATTGAGAATTGTTTTGAATTTCTATCTTATTTTTATTCTGACTTTGGAGGTTGCAGATTTGACCGAAAAAGCACTATAGGTAAGTTTCACTTTTTAGGAAAAAATTTAATTTCATGGAGTTCTAAGAAACAAATTTCAGTAGCACTGTCAACATCTGGGGTTAAATATGTTTCTCCTTCTAGTATATGTTTACAGTTTATTTGGATAAAAATAAACTTTGTATGATTTTAATATCAGTTGTGATAAAAATTCATATTTACTATGACAATTCAAGTGATATTTCAATTTTTAAAAACCCTCTCCAGCACTCTAGAACTAAACACATAGATGTTAGATTTCATTTTCTTAGGGATCACGTGAACAAAGTTGATATATGGTTATAATTTTTTCCTACTGAGAAACAGTTAGCAGACATTTTTAAAAAACCCTTAGATTCTATTAAATTTGAGAAGATGAAATTTGAATTGGGTATATTAGAAGCTTAAAATATCTATTAGTATAATCAATTATCTTAAATATCATTTTACATGTGTTTTGTAATTGAATGTTATTTTTATACTCTGATTAAATGCTAATTAGATCATACTATTTAAAAATGCATTATTAAACTATTACTCTATATTAATTCTATCTATATTTGAATATTTTATCTATCTATTTACTCTTGTGACAATATACTAATCTGTTACTTTTAAATTAGTTTATTTTGATTAAAAGGGAGTCTCTTTTATAAATTAAATTCTAATATACATTTTTATAAATTTCAAAAAGGGGGAGACTTTTGTTGAAATTTTAATAAATGTTATGTTTTGTAATTTAAAAAAAGAGGGAGTTTTTTAGTATTTGAAATTAGTTTTAATACTTTAACAGTGCTATTTGTTTTGATAAATTATCATTTCATTACATTTAGTTAAAATTAAAAAATGTTATTAAAAAATAATCATTTTATATTTACATAAGTATCTTTTAAACTTTGAAATGTTGAGTGATTATGAAAAAATTTTAATGATGTTAATTGTTTAATGTTTTTTATATTTATAAATTCTCTTAATTTCTGGTAATACTTATTTATTTTAAGTGTTTATTAATAAAAAAAATTCGTCCTTCTATACAATCCACCTAGGTCATCCCTACAACCACTCTTAGGGGACCACTGGTGTACCCTGTGGGAGATCCATCCTTTGAAGCTTTCACAGAGGCTGGTAAGCCTATGACTAGGCCCATGTATAAGGCCTGCATAGTTCACCCAGAAGGCGCATGGGTTGGGCTTGGTAAGCTTGTTGGACTGAAGCCCATGTGTGTGATATTGTAACTGGTGTTGATCCCAAATAGCTAGCTCGAATAGTGGGAATACGTGGGTTATATGATATATTATAGCTTCACCGCTTTTTAGAATTTATGTGGGACATGTTCTAGTTTCATTGCTCATCTGGTTTTAAAAAACGTGGATAGTTTTTCGGTTGTCCGGTCGGAGCCATGTGATCTGTTCAATCTCTTTTTATCTCCCATGTCTTATTTTTTCTCTCCTGTGCACATCCTATTCAATTTTTTTATCTTCTTAAACCTTCAGCATCTCCTAAATCCTGGTTTGACCGATCTTAAACTAAAGAACCAGATCTTTAGTGTCACTCCTCTATAAGCTCTTGCTTACACTATAGTTGTCGTGGCATGAACTTCAACAATAGTTTCTTCTTCTATGCAAGATTCCTACAGTAGATCATGCATCACTGGTAGATCCATGATCACTAGTAGATCTTTATCCACCAGTAGTTCACATCTTCGGTCATTAGTGCATGCGCTAGTAGTTTCTCTCAATCACCCTGGCATTTCCATGCAACATTGGTTGATGTTTTTACCGTGCGATGGAAGCACCATTGCTAAATAATGAATCACGGTCCACTGGTAGATATTTACAATGGTCGGTCATTGGTCTTTACCAGTAGATCACATCCATAAATAGATTTAACATCCAGTGATATATTGAACCCCAAAGGTAGATCATTTTTTCCATTGATAGTTTATTCCTTCTTCACTGTAGTTTCATCCTGATCACCCATAGTGGTGTTGGTCTTCATTGATAGATTCATTACACAAAGAGTAGATTAATATATCATTATACATCAACTGGTAGATCACTATCATCGATAAATCAACATCACTGGTAGATATTTTCACTGACGGTAGTATGTTCTTCTTACTTCTCCCAAAAGCTTTTGGTTTCACAGTGGCTTTGCAATAGCCTTTTTCACATTGGATATTATTATTTCTTGCTTATCGGTATAATGTTAGATCAATTATCCAATAGTAGAAGATTCAATCTACCACTCTCTGTTTCAACAGTGGATCCACACCACTGGTAGATCAATCTATCTCCAAGTTCTTTAATCCACCGTTAGTTAAAAAAATGTTTTTAAATTTTTTTATTCATTATTTTTAATTGACGTTATTAAAATAAATATTTAGTTAAATGTTTTGTTATATTTTGTTGAAATATAATTGTAAGTTGTGTAAAAAATAATTGCAATCATTATTTTATATATCAGTATACATGCAGTGTATATACTCTCATGATGCTCTATTTTACAAACATTTTTACTATCTCAGTTTATCTAGTTTGTTTTAACTGTTTTATAATTGTGAATAATTTTTTATACTTATCATATTGATTGTTTTATATTAATATTTCATAAAGAAATAAAAAAAGTGATTGTTCTCTATTTCTAAGAACGTCTTTTACAAGAAAAGGTAACGACAACATTATTTTATTGTTATACATTAACAAGTTTCATGTAGTTATTGGACATGAACACGCTCCTTGATGATCTTTTCTTTAATGATCCTAAAGACATCTTCAAATCATAAAAAACAATTATAGTGTAGATCATTTTATAGATTCTTTGTGATAAAAATTTGATAAAAAAATCTTGCGGCTCTCATTCGTTCAAAGAAACTTCTGCGACTTCTATACTCTAGCTGTGATCAAAGAAAAACATCAAATTTCAACATTGTTCCATTCGAGTGATAAACGAGCATCATGCTTAAACATCTTTTACATTTATAATCATCTTCTAATTTCTATATATCTTTTTCTTATTGTAATCTTTATTCTTATGTTTATATTTCTATGAGGCTAGTTTATGTTTTTCCCAATCAAAATAAAGTTTTGCATTCTCTAGTTATTTCACCACCTAAAAGGAAGTATGGGTTGTGACTCCCGATCAAAAGTTAGGTCACGGACTAAGGTTTGGTGTCCTGTAAAAAGACTAGGTTGTGCTTCCGGGTTCCTATAAAAGGTAGTGTCTATAACAAGGTTCTCACACCTTTAAAAGTGAGATTCCTAGTGAATAACAATCTTCTCAAGGATTAGAGAAGGTTGATAAGTGGACTAGGATATTTGTGATCCAAACCACTATAAATATTGGTGTTCTTTCATTTTTATTTTTGTTTCACCTCATATCATGAACACTACACTCACTACGTAAATTTATTTTATAAACTCTGACTATTTTGTATTTAAATTTTTAAAACGACTATTCACCCCCCCCCCCCCCTCTAGTCATTATTGTCATCACTATCAATCCAACATAGAGAAGGAATGGAAGGTTTAATGCTTGAAGATCACAAAGGAAATCGGCCGGAATTAGAGGAGGGGGTTGACAGGAGGAGGGAGACTGTAACATCCTAACCCGGCTCACCCCTAAACCGGTGGCCAGACCGGTCGCCACATGACCTCAAGTGCGTCTCCCCTTACGCCAGAGACAGCCGACTAGCAGTGAAGGTCTAAGGATAGTAAGTGGGGAGACTATACCCTCTTTTTAGTGTTCAAAAATAAACAAAGGAAATAAATAGTGGAAACGGTATAATAAATGATAAAGCAGTGGAAAACATATTTTATAAATCTTGTACAAAACAAATGGCCAACACCAAATTATATAGCAGATGCATGCATGACATACTAAAGATACAAAATTAGAAAACAGTGAACAAAACAGAATGCTTTACATTCCAATGAAAAAATAAATAAATAATGACTCAAATCCCCAAGGGTGATCTCCTTGAGCATCCCGAGCCTCTACTCAGTCCTCTGCTCCTAACTCCTAAGTAAATGCAAACAGGATAGTCCTGTAACCAAATAGAGTCTACTCGGGTACCCAATGCAATGGTGGCCCGAGTAGGGTGTGAGATATAAATCTCAGTAGGCCGGGACCACCGATGTCTACCCCAAATCTAGACATTTAATAAATAATTTAAAACACGTGAAGGAATAAAGTAACTATATACTCAACTACCTGCTGCATCCCTCAGCTGGTGTCTGAACCTACACTATTCATTTTTCATGCATACTCAACATTCATTACATAATCATTTTTCATTTATCAATTACACAAATCTTATTATGAAAGTCTTGAGATTCACCCTACGTCTGACATCTCCCATATAAGTGACTCACCAAATATGTCTCTAAAGAGCATCTAAGTAATCAAAGTAAATACTAAATCCAAGCTTGTGCTTTGGCTTGGATAACGCATCATAAGTTATTCAATTAAATCTTTCATATATTATGTCTAAGCCCGTCCACTAAAATAGTGATTCTCTCCTAGGTCCGTCCACTAATAGTGGTTCACCCAATTCATTAATATGTCTGAACCCTTTCTCATAAACAATTCACAAATCATCATGTCACAACAGCCTTCAATAACCATTAACTCATTTCACGCATGAACAATTGGACCCACAGTCCAATGTTAATTAATGGATGTAGAAAATCATGTCTATCACCCTCATGAGTATTTGGAGCCTCAGTCCTTGTCTCACAACCCATGGGTATTTGGAGCATCAGTCCCAATCCCATAAAAGAATATTCACTTGCAATCTGGGTGTAGAACACCATGTCTAGCACCCTGTGAGTATTTGGAGCATCAGTCCCTATCTCACAACCCATCTATCAATCATACATATACATCTATCATAGGTGTAGAACCCCATGTCTAACACCCTGTGAGTATTTGGAGCCTCAGTCCTTGTCTCATAACCCATTCATCAATCATACATATATATTTATCATTGGTGTAGAATACCATGTCTAACACCACAAAACCAATCCGTTAATTAATTCAACAATTAATTAAAAACACATATCTCTCTTCAGATAAGTCAACACTTAATTATCCATTCAACATCTCATTAATTAATAATTAATTAACAATTAATTATTCTTAGTAGGCCAACTGAATAATTAACTCAACATTTAATTATCCAAACTCTTTAACAAATCTGAACTCGTCCACTCAAACAGTGATTCATCCAGGACTTTAACAATCTACAAGCACACCATAATCATCTAAAAACATTATGAAAAAAGCCAAGATATTTAGTTACCATCTCACACAATATATCATATCTCTAAAAAACTCCATACAAGACAACTTAAGGCATGGAAAACTAATATGCATCAAAAGGTACTCCTGGCCAACATTCGTAACAAAATATCAATTCACAATCTTAATTTAATGAATGAAAATTAATTAATTCAAAAATTAATTAATTAAACCTTATCTCTTTAACCAATAATAAAATAGTTAACCATTTACCATTTAACAAGTAATAATTAATCATTCCATTAATTATTACCAGTTTTCGAATTATATTCCGAACATGACAAATAATCAATATTCCCAATAATCAGTAAAAGCCACAATCTCATTCCAACTCATGACTTGATAAATAATTCTACAATTAATTATCCTATTACTCATTCTTCCCATTCAAATCATTCAATTGTTTAATCATATCACTTTAACTACAATAGTAATCCATGCTTAAAATCAACACATGTTCAAGTCCTCATTTATCTCATGTGGGTGGCATTACTTAATAACATTAAAAGTGTCATGCATAGACATATCATAATGAAGGAAACTCACATTCCTAATTTATTTAAAGAAACTATAATTCTTAAATAAATTGTTAAAGATTTGGGACCCTACCTCGGGGTTTTGACGGAAACCACAACAAACGAAGAACCCTCCAGAGAAACGGGTTGATTCTTCAAGAACCCACCTTAGATCACTTCTCCTAACAAGACCAAGACCAAAACTCATCATACTTGTCATCTACACACTTAGATTTACCCATAACATATGTAGATCTAGGAAACCGAGATAAGAGAAGATGTAGATCTAAGTAGATCTAAGAAACCGAACAAGAACGAAGAAGAACATCTACCTACCTAAAGAATCGACTTCGATTCACCAAGAGAAGCCTTCAGATCACCTCCAAAATGATTGGGAGAGGTCCTCCTACCTTCAAGGAAGAGTAATCCCAAGTTATGGCCTCTTAGGAGGAAAAATGAGCCATATAAAGGCAAAAAAGAGTGAGATCCACAATTTAAGGATCTCACTTAAGTGCTCGCATGGTTAGTTCGCACGGTTTGACAAAATGTGCGCTAATTGTGTGTTAGCTACTTCCTCGGCCACCCTTCTCACACAGTTTGGTTGCACGGTTAGACAAACTGTGCGCCGCCTGTGCAGAAGCTAATGCCTCCAAGACCAACTACGCATGGTTTGGCCGCACGGTTAGAAAAACTGTGCACCGCCCGTGCAACTTCCCCTTTACCTCAAAACTTCTATCAAGTTCGAAAAAAATGGAATCTTTAGGTGTTCCAACACTCAGAATAAAATTCCAGAGCTTGTTTTAAAAAGAATGATCCATTGATAAATCGAAAAATAATTTCATAAACATTCGAAATTTTAACCCGGTTCAAAAACACGGGATCTTACATTATACCCACCTTAAAAACTTATCATCCCCGAGAAGCCATCGGGAACCACTACTAAAACAACCGACCAAGGTCATGAAGAAGATCAGTCAAACCATTACTGGACAACTCTGTTCTAAAAGCTCAGCATCACCTGCCAACACGTTCATCGAGAACAAGGTGACAATACCCACCTTAGGATTTCCTATGACGTCTCAAGAAAAGATCATCCGCTCACCAGCGCGCTAGATTAACAACAAGATCGGCATGTCAAAACACCCGAGTCTTTTGAAAACCATTCCATGTATTGAAATGAAACTGATTCTTTAACGCTCAAGTTACTCTACATGGAGTTGACCTGAGACCGTACTCAATAGTACAAAAAGACTTATTACGGAATCATATTGTCTCATACGACCATTTTCCTGGACGACGCCATAACCAGTCATCCATTACTAAGAAGAAAGGGTCAAACGACCAACAAAGCAATTGACCATGCCCGAGGCATGTCTAACTAGCTAAAAAATATCATTACTCGATGCTCGAGCCCACAAAAAGGGCAATAAACACATCACCACCCATTCGATCAAGGTGTCATAGAAAAATGGAAGTCCTACCTAGGACAACGACACCCAGCAACTCCAAAAGAGTGAGAAAATCCATAGAGCTAGAAAGGCATTTAAGTTCTGAGGGCACTACCGACCGCAGGTTAACCCCTTACGAAGAAAAGGTGTCAACCCTAAACCGGGTCACTTCAAAAAAGTCACTAGGCTCAAAAGCCGAACATAAGGCCATTTCTAAGGAGAAGAATGCCTGCAGAAAGTACTCACGCTTCCGTTCCAAGGCAACTCAAGAGAAGTATTAACTACCCTTTACAAGAGGGTTTTAAATAGTGGACACCACAAAAGGTTCCATTTCCATGCCTCTTATATTTAATCACTTTTATTCTTTAATCGTCAAACGATTTAATCAAAACATCAAAGTACCATTTTCAAAATGCCCCAAGGAAAAATAGGCAAGTTTCATAAAACTCCCTTTTTAAAACATTTTCATTAGTTGACATCCCGTCATTTTCAGGAAACTTATCAAAATAAATTCCTTTTAAGAAGATAAGGCGACCTACAAGGATCTCATTTTAACCAACCTGGGTTCTCTAAAAAGCAACCCAATAGCAAACGCACATGTATTAAAATTTTAAACACCCAAACGGGTTATCTCATAAAAACACTCCCCAACTGACCTACTTGGGTCTAGTTTCATTTTGGAAGCTATTCATTTGATTTCAGATCAACATCAAACATCTTTCACATTTATAAGCATTTCACAAGGCATCATGTCATCGCATTTAAAATGAGTCGTCATTTCCCAATTCATGAAACGCCCATACACTCCATGGATTGAAAATTGGCTCTCATTAATCGATACCAATGTCAATTCGGAAATTAACATGATCAACCTAACGGTCCAAATTATATGGGTGACCACCTACCAATCGATAAGGCACCCATACACCTTATCGCTGGATTTTGGCCCCCATTTAACACAATCAACATTCATTTAACATTTTAACTTTAGCATCCCTTTCACATATCAAAACATCTTTAACATGTTAGCATAAGCAGTAACACAACAACATGCTATAACACAGAAGCATGTCACATCAACAAAACATGCTAATAACTGAGATAGTATGGCATATAATCATTGAAGCATGTTAAATATATCACTGAAACATGCTATCTAAAGAGGCATGCTAAAGCAGATCAAACATGGCATTGCACCCAAGGAACACAATCCAAATTAGCAGGCATCCTACTAATGCAACTACATGGCATGTTATATGCATGACATGTGAATCTCTAAGTGCCTAAGATGATGCATGTATGAAACTTCCTTGCCATATCAAGCCAAGAAAATTTTTCTTTTCAAAATTTTCAAAATCAATAAACAGCGGAAAATACACCAGTCACTTAAGGTGAAATCATATCAATTATAACCTCTAATAGTACAAACATCAATTCTCATCCCTGGACACTTGGTCATTTCCCGTACATGAGGTGATCAGTCCCAAGCACGACTATTAACCTAAGCGCTGACACATTCATAGTCTCCTGTCTACCAACCCCAAAATAGTAAGACAAAGGAGAAAAAATAAACCTAAACCTTTGATACCACTTTGTAACGTCTCGACCCGGCTCACCCCTGAACAGGTGGCCGGACCAGTCGCCATATGACCTCAATAGCATCTCCCCTTACGCCAGAGGCTGCCAACTAGAAGCAAGGGTCTAAGGATAGTCAGTGAGGAGACTATATCCTCTTTTTAGTGTTCAAAAATAGACAAAGGCAATAAATAGCGGAAATGGTATAATAAATGATAAAGCAGCGGAAAACAGATTTTATAAATCTTGTACAAAACAAATGGCCAACGCCAAATTATACAGCAGATGCATGCATGACATGCTAAAGATACAAAATCAGAAAATAGTGAACAAAACAGCATGATTTACATTCCAATGTAGAAATAAATAAATAATGACTCAAAGCCCCAAGGGTGATCTCCTCGAGCATCCCGAGCCTCCACTCGGTCCTATGTTCCTAACTCCCAAATAAATGCAAACAACATAGTCCTGCAACCAAATAGAGTCTACTCAGGTACCCAGTGCAATGGCGGCCCGAGTAGGGTGTGAGATATAAATCTCAGTAGGCCGGGACCACCGGTGTCTACCCCAAATCCAGACATTTAATAAATAATTTAAAACATGTGAAGGCATAAAGTAACTATATACTCAAGTACCTGCTTCAGCCCTCAGCTGGTGTCTGAACCTGCACTATTCATTTGTCATGCATACTCAACAATCATTACATAATCATTTTTCATTTATCAATTACACAAATATTATTATGAAAGTCTTGAGATTCAGCCTACGCACGACATCTCCCGTATAAGTCACTCACCAAAGATGTATCTAAAGACCATCTAAGTAATCAAAGTAAAGACTGAATCCAAGCATGTGCTTTGGCTTGGATAACGCATCATAAGTTATTCAATTAAATATTTCATATATTATGTCTAAGCCCGTCCACTAAAATAGTGATTCTCTCCTGGGTCCATCCACTAACAGTGGTTCACCCAATTCATTAACATGCCTGAACCCTTTCTCATAAACAATTCACAAATCAGCATGTCACAACAGCCTTCATTAACCATTAACTCATTTCACACACGAACAATTGGACCCACAGTCCAATGTTAATTAATGGATGTAGAACATCATGTCTAGCACCCTCATGAGTATTTGGAGCCTCAGTCCTTGTCTCACAACCCATGTGTATTTGGAGCATCAGTCCCTGTCCCATAAAAGAATATTCGCTTGCAAGCTGGGTGTAGAACGCCATGTCTAGCACCCCGTGAGTATTTGGAGCATCAGTACCTGTCTCACAACCCATCTATCAATCATTCATATACATCTATCATAGGTGTAGAATTCCATGTCTAACACCCTGTGAGTATTTGGAGCCTCAGTCCTTGTCTCACAACCCATTCATCAATCATTCATATATATTTATCATTGGTGTAGAATACCATGTCTAACACCACAAAACCAATCCGTTAATTAATTAAACAATTAATTAAAAACACAAATCACTCTTCAGATAAGTCAAAAATTAATTATCCATTCAACATATCATTAATTACAAATTAATTAACAATTAATTATTCTTAGCAGGCCAACTGAATAATTAACTCAACATTTAATTATCCAAATTCTTTAACAAATCTGAACCCGTCCACTCCAACAGTGATTCGTCTAGGACTTTAACAATCTACAAGCACACCATAATCATCTCAAAACATGCTGAACAAAGCCAAGATATTTAGTGACCATCTCACACAACATATCATATCTCTAAACAACTCCATCCAAGAAAACTTAAGGCATGGAAAACTAATACGCATTAAAAGGTAATCCTGGCCAACATTTGTAACAAACTATCAATTCAAAATCTTAATTTAATGCATGCAAATTAATTAATTCAACAATTAATTAATTAAACCTTATCTCTTTAACCAATCATCAATTAGTTAACCATTTACCATTTAATAAGTAAAAATTAATCCATCCATTAATCATTACCAGTTTCTGAATTATATTCTGATTGTAACACCCCGATCTTCCACAATACGCTTCTCATTCAATAATGCAATAGCTTGCATTGTATGCAACTTCGAGTTCTAAAACATCGCGACTAATCAAAGTAGCTGTTATGAATAGTAATAACCAATTTTTAAAATTATGTAAATTTTATATTTCAAAATGGACTTCATTTTTGGATTCGAAATATCGAAATTAGCCTATGTTGAATTTTTGGTATTTTTCTGAGAACTTCTAATTTTTTATGAATAGTGAAAAATACTTAAAAACAACTTTTTTAATCAAAATAATTTATAGTGATAAATTATACTATTTAGTGGTTTTAAAGTATAATTAGAATATATTTTTACCATTTTATCCAATGGTGGTCATTATAATTAATTTAACATTGAAATTGGACATAAACAATTGTCAATCTTTTGATATAAATTATTTCTTAAAAACACGCTATTTGTTGTGACAGCGGGAATTAATTATAAAATTAATTAATGCAACTTATATGTTTGTAATTTTGTAAAATAGACATTATTTTTGAATTCGGAATATCAATTATATCTTAGGGTGAAATTTTGGCATTGTTCTGAAAAACTTCAATTTTTGATGAATAGTGAAACCACTAAGTGGTAGTTAAATAACTGATTTTTCGTTTAAATGAAATATTACCACTTCTGTGATTTGATTTTCAAAAATCTGAAATACATGGTTGTCATTAAGAAGTAAAATGTAGTTAAATGAGATTAAAATAATTTTTGGTGAATAGTAACTTTTAAGTTTTTAATCGCGATTAGAGGTAATTAGTGTAGTTTAAGGTAAAAATAATGTTTTAATAATATGAGATGAGCTTGAAACATGTCATACCCTCATTGTATGTGCCATGGACGACCAAGAAAATCCATGGGTCAACTTGGGGACCCCATGGAGCCACTTTAGTTAGAAAATGACATAAATACCTTTTATTTAATGTTAAAGTAAAAAATGACACAAACATGAAATGTTTTACTAAAATAATTTTTACATGGGGTTATACAAGTCATATTTTTGACTATAAATAGTCATTGTAAAGATAAAAAGATTTTCTACACCATAGTATTTTTTTTATAATTTTTAGACATTAAAAAAATTAAATTATTTATGACATCATTATGATGCAGCGATGACCTCATTATTTAACGATTTTAATAAAATGAAAAGATAATGTAAAATCCAAGGCTTACACTTGTCAAAAGACTATTGGATGGGTAGATTTCGAACCCTTATCACCTTATCCACGAATTATATAAGTGTGGGACCTTTAGAATCCGAAAAGCATTGTATAATAATGTAAAATTTCCTTACTTTCCAAGAGTGCCCCTCCTCTCCTCTTATAAAAGGCCCTCACCTCTACCACCTCATTCACACTTTCAAACATTTTGGCTCGGCCAACCTCTGCCCAAATACTCTCCCAACTTCCCCCTCTTACTCCTAGAAGCCTCACTTTGGGAAGAACTCTTCCCAAGGAAGCCTTTGGCTCAAATCAAAAAGAGTTACCCGATTTTGAGGTAATGTCTTCTCTAATGTTGTTTTGTTTTATTTTTCTTCTCCAACCCCATAAACTCTTTTTATTAATTTCTTTTGTAACAACACCAGTATCCTCGATATACTAGGATATTGTTATAATAAGTATTCGAGCTACACTTACACACACATACATCTAATGGTTAAAGAACATACGGTTTCTGTGGATGGCGAATTTCTGCCTCACGAAACGATGATTGTTCAACACTCATATAACACCTTCAAAGGTGGCCATTAAGATGCCACTATATTTATATAGGATATATAATATGTTTATTTTTTACTTATTCTTCTGTATTTCTCATTTATGGCATACTTTATGATTTCCATTATGGGTAAACGCGATAATTTCATTTTAGGAAGTGCGGACTACCGCCCCTCAAAGTGATGTGAATCGTTAATGCCATATGTGGGATGTATAAAGGATGGAGTAAATGATATTATATATGATATTATACTGGAACTATATTATACCTTTATATAATTATGATTTCATTCCATTAAATACGAAATAGAAATGAAAGTAACGTTCATGCGTACGTACGGCTTACCGTCACCATGAACGGTGAATTTCATTTCTTACCTCTAAATGTTATGTAATATTATAAATGCATGTATATACTGTATATATATGATATATATGATATCTACATCATGAACATAATTCTGGATATAATGGATATATCACCACATGAACAACTTGTAATTATAAGAATTTTATTTTTGACTCAAGTACCTAAGATCGACAAAATGACCGTTATAAACTTAAATAATTACATAATGTTCATAACATGGTAATAAGGGATATAAAAGGAATAATGAACATGAAAAAGGTTCTTAAGTAAATAGGAATTAACTCTAGTTTATTATTCAGGAGGTTAAAGAACGGTTGAGTTAGGACAGGACGCAAGGTAAGGGAATTTCTTAACCCAACTTCCATTCTTTGGGTTAATCTCCTACTTTCAAATTATGTCATGATATTATTATGTCTTATTTTGTATTTTTACTTTTTTATGTGTACCTATATTGAATACACATAATAGATCTATTTTATTTTAAAAATGATCTTTTTAAGGACTTTGTCCCAATCTCCTTTCATTGAGGCATATTTGGTTTTATACACAACTTTCTTCTATACGGTGTATAAACCCCTTTGACTTTTATGTTTATTCAAAAGGAATCTTTTTTATATGAAGCGTTTTACTAAACGACAAAAAGGGAATGTTTTTCTTTCTGTACATATGCGGCGACAACGACTTCTCCACCACCGTGACCATTATTTGAGTTTCGGCTTCCTCTACAAGCCATCACTTTTTTTTTATGAAAAATAAATACAATGTTTTAACTTTCTTTTATTTTGGTATTGAAAATGGTTTTGAAAGCGTTTTTATTATATCAATGTGTTGTATTGTTATCTTGTGATTGAAATTTGGAAATGTTATGTTTCCTTTATGCATGTTTTATGTGATACGATTATGTTGTGGTTTATGAAATGTTTAAACCTATTCATATGAGGAATGCATTGGACTTAATAAGTGACGGGTGGAGCCTGCTATAGCTCCTCAATGCATCGGCAGGTCTCATGAGACAAACTAGTGTCTTGGCACGAGGCCTTGACAAAATCTTATTTGTGGTCTTGGCACGAGGCCTTGGCTACGTGGTTATGATAGTCTGGCATTATGCATTCCATCATTATGAAAGTGGTTAATGATATTTCATGTGATTATTCGACCAGTAGAATATCCATGTGAAGAAGTAAATGGCCTTATCTCATTTTATTTTTGCCATATTATGTTGATGTTCAAGTCTAAAAGGCTTTTGTTTTAGTTATACATTGCCTTAAATGTTTATGTTTATTTATGAAAGCTTCCGCAATATTGTTATCCTTACTGAGCATCTGAGCTCACCCCTTTCAATGTTTTAATATTTTCCAGGATGTGAAGAAGTATTTTAGGAATGACCTACAGGGATAGTCAGAAGAGGATATGAGTGTGGACTATGAAGACTTTGTTATTGTAGTTTTTCACCTTATGTTGTAATGTAACATTTATGAATGTATCTAGTGTTTCCAAGGCTACTAAACTAATCGGTCTTTCGAGACTTGATCTTTTGTGATCATGTCAATGTTACGAAGTAATGCACCGACTCTGGGTAGCTGGGGTCGGGGCGTTACAGTTGGTATCAGAGGCAGTTTAGTACTAACCTTGGAAGCTAGATTTAGATAAACTCTGATTAGAGCACATAGCCCGAAGATAGACTTTAAGGATTAGTATAGAAGAACTTCCTAGAATTTTGGTATTATAGAGATTTTTTGAGTTTTCCGAGCAATACATCCCTGTCTGGATACGAGCAGGTAGAGGCGGCTCTGGCACAGATGTACCTAGGGGTAAAACCCGAAAACACCGCTTGGAGCTAGACTCGAACGGGAACTGGTGCACGAAAACGGGCCTTGCTGCACTCTTGGTTACGACACTCCCGGGGGATATGCTTAGGATAATTCTCATTTTCTTTACAAACCACTATGAAGGGTTATGATTATATACTTCCTCAAAGAAAACATTCTTTTTTTTTATTATGGATTACATCCATAAATAGTTCAATTTATGTTAAGTATTTTATAAGTATGGAATTATGTATTTTGATTCATAAACTAATCTAGTTTATGCCATTGTATAGAAATGGCGCCTAGTGGAAGGAATGGAAATCGTATCAATGCACGCACTCCGTGTAGGGATTTCCCTCCTTCTCAAGATAATTATTGTGGATCTGGAGATACAACTGGTGCTGGTCAACTTATTACCATACTGGGACAACTCACTCAAGTTATGAATAATAACCTTACTCGTATGGATCACCCTGATCCACAATGTGGAGGATCAATGTTAGACCGCTTCATGAGGCAACAACCGCCAACATTTAATGGGGGTACAAATCCATTAGTAGCTGAGCAATGGATAAACACCTTAGAGAAAATATTCCACGCCTTGGGGAGTAGCGAAAGGGAGAAGGTTATCATGGCAGTTTACCGCCTCACTGGAGATGCTGATCAGTGGTGGTCGCTGATTCAAAACACAAAGGAAGATGATGACGTATCGAATATGGAATGGAGGGAGTTCAAAGAGCTTTTCTTAGAAAAATACTTTCCTCATGACCATTGAGCAGATATGGAAAGGAAATTTCTGAGTCTGAGACAAAAGGAGGATGAGAATGTCACAAAGTATGAGGCCAACTTTACAAGGTTGGCGAGGTATGCTGCAGATTATATACGTAACCCTAGAAGTAAGATTGATCGTTTCTTTGATGGGTTAAAACCATTTCTCCGTAGATCTTTAGTATCACAATCTTTCTCAACATACGAAGATATTGTCTCATGTGCTATCAAGACAGAAAAGGAATTCTCTAAGTCTTATGACAACAAAGTAAAGAAAGAGAAGAAGAGAACGGTGGAACAAGAGACAGATAAAGGGAAAAAGGGAAAGAAGGATTTTTCATTATGTGATAATTGTGGGAAGAATCACCCTGGTACTTGCCTAAAAGGAATGGGAGTTTTTTATAAATGTGGAGAAAAAGGTCACCAGGCACGTGATTGCAAGGGAAAGAAAGAGGTTATCAATGTTGAATGATACAATTGTAGGGAAATGGGGAATTATGCAAATGAATTTCCTAAGCGTTAGGGAAACTTACCTCAGAAAAGGCCAAGGGATCAAGGACAATCTTATGTTGTTGCTACAGTTGAAGCAGAATAATTAATGTATTGGTGCTTTTGGACTCATGGATTATATTCTGGTTATTAGAATAATGTGATATATATATAAGGATTGTATTGCAGTACTTTTTGTTTCAGTAAGGTTTTAATATGATGAAGGTAATCATATTTTTAGTATGTAACAATAAGAGAAACTTTACTTTGTTTGGGGAATCTGATAAATTGATTTTGGAATTAAGAGACCTTTTAGAGAAAGTCTGGATAGAGGTATTTTGGATAACTATAAAGGTTGGAGTGGATTAAGTTGATCTTTGGATAGTATTGTTTAAGGTTAAAAAATTTATGAAGATTATTTTTGGAATATTATAATACTATAGTTTTAGGAAAAGGACAACCTGCAGGGTGGGGCATAACCCGTCACATCGGACAAAGCTGCAGGAATCGAACCCACAACCATAGTGCGACAGGCCTTTATTTCCTACCACTAGCCTACAGGAAGTCCCTGGTTATTACAAAATAATTTTACTAATCTAAATGGTATATGTTAACATTTGGAACCTTATACAATTAGGATAAGTATAATATTTTTGAGTTCTATTATCTTTTTGAGTGAAAGATGAGTTGAAGGTTGAAACTCTAATTGTCGAGCATAAATATATATATACCTATCTCTTATTCAATGAATAAATTAATTCTTAAACTTTAGTAAAGGGATATTAAAACAAAAAAATGTGTTATCCTAATACCTTATGTCTTGTTGAACTGATGATATTTTAAATCAACATAGATTGAAGGCTTTGAGGCCCTCAATTTGACAGTTGATTGTGATTGATGACCTCAATCACTCCCTACAAATTTTTACGTTTTTCCTTCAATTATATGTCTCTAATTTCCACCAATGTTCTCCTAATCGAGATCATAATTAGGTGGTGACTTTTTCATTTCCCTTTCCCTCTTATTAAGGCTAAATTTTATTAATCTTATTTCCGATGTGGGTTTTCCACAAAGGTATTTTCTATTTTCAACCTTTTATTTTCCAAGAAAAATTTCAAATTGCGAGGACTCAATTTATTGAAGGAGGGGAGAATGTAACACCCCGAGCTTCCACAATACGCTTCTCATTCAATAATGCAATAGCTTGCATTGTACGCAACTTCGAGTTCTAAAACACCGCGACTAATCAAAGTGGCCGTTATGAATAGTAATAACCACTTTTTAAAATTATAGAAATTTTATATTTCAAAATGGACTTCATTTTTGGATTCGGAATATCGAAATTAGCCTATGTTGAATTTTTGGTATTTTTTTGAGAACTTCTAATTTTTTATGAATAGTGAAAATTACTTAAAAACAACTTTTTTAATCAAAATAATTTATAGTGATAAATTATACTATTTAGTGGTTTTAAAGTATAATTAGAATATATTTTTACCATTTTATCCAATGGTGGTCATTAGAATTAATTTAACATTGAAATTGGACATAAACAATTGCCAATCTTTTGATATAAATTGTTTCTTAAAAACACGCTATTTGTTGTGACAGCGGGAATTAATTATAAAATTAATTAATGAAACTTATATGTTTGGAATTTTGTAAAATAGACATCATTTTTGAATTCGGAATATCAATTATATCTTAGGGTGAAATTTTGGCATTGTTTTGAAAAACTTTAATTTTTGATGAATAGTGAAACCACTAAGTGGTAGTTAAATAACTGATTTTTCGTTTAAATGAAATATTACCACTTCTGTGATTTGATTTTCAAAAATCCTACATACATGGTTGTCATTAAGAATTAAAATGTGGTTCAATGAGATTAAAATAATTTTTGGTGAATAGTAACTTTTAAGTTCTTAATCGCGATTAGAGGTAATTAGTGTAGTTTAAGGTAAAAATAATGTTTTAATAATATGATATGAGCTTGACACATGTACTACCCTCATTGGATGTTCCATGTCCGACCAAAACAATCCATGGGTCAACTTGGGGACCCCATGGAGCCACTTTAGTTAGAAAATGACATAAATACCTTTTATTTAATGTTAAAGTAAAAAATGACACAAACATGAAATGTTTTACTAAAACAATTTTTACATGGGGTTATACAAGTCATATTTTTGACTATAAATAGTCATTGGAAAGATAAAAAGATTTCCTACAGCATAGTATTTTTTTTATAATTTTTAGACATTAAATAAATTAAATTATTTATGACATCATTATGATGCAGCGATGACCTCATTATTTAACGATTTTAATAAAATGAAAAGATAATGTACAATCCAAGGCTTACACTTGTCCAAAGACTATTGTATGGGTATATTTCGAACCCTTATCACCTTATCCACGAATTATATAAGTGTGGGACCTTTAGAATCTGAAAAGCATTGTATAATAATGTAAAATTTTCTTACTTTCCAAGAGTGCCCCTCCTCTCCTCTTATAAAAGGCCTCCACCTCTACCACCTCATTCACACTTTCAAACCATTTGGCTTGGCCAAACTCTTCCCAAATACTCTCCCAACTTCCCCCTATTACTCCTAGAAGCCTCAATTTGGGCAAAACTCTTCCCAAGGAAGCCTTTGGCTCAAATCAAAAAGAGTTACCCGATTTTGAGGTAATGTCTTCTCTAATGTTGTTTTGTTTTATTTTTCTTCTCCAACCCCCTAAACTCTTTTTATTCATTTCTTTTGTACCAACACCAGTATCCTCAATATAATAGTATGTTTTTATAAGAATTATTCGAGCTACACTTACACACACCTACATCTAATGGTTAAAGAACATACGGTTTCTGTGGATGGCGAATTTCTGCCTCACAAAACGATGATTGTTCAACACTCATATAACACCTTCAAAGGTGGCCATTAAGATGTCACTATATTTATATAGGATATATAATATGTTTATGTTTTACTTATGATTCTGTATTTCTCATTTATGGAATACTTTATGATTTCCATTATGGGTAAACGCGATAATTTCATTTTAGGAAGTGCGGACTACCGCCCCCTCAAAGTGATGTGAATCGTTAATGCCATATGTGAGATGTATAAAGGATGGAGTAAATGATATTATATATGATACTATACTGGAACTATATTATACCTTTATATAATTATGATTTCATTCCATTAGATACAAAATAGAAATGAAAGTAGCGTTCATGCGTACGTACGGCTTACCGTCTCCATGAACGGTGAATTTCATTTCTTACCTCTAAATGTTATGTAATATTATAAATGCATGTATATACTAGATATATATGATATATATGATATCTACATCATGAACATAATTCTGGATATAATGGATATATCACCACATGAACAACTTGTAATTATAAGAATTTTATTTTTGACTCAAGTACCTAAGATCGACAAAATGACCGTTATAAACTTAAATAATTACATAATGTTCATAACATGGTAATAAGGGATATAAAAGGAATAATGAACATGAAAAAGGTTCTTAAGTAAATAGTAATTAACTCTAGTTTATTATTCAGGAGGTTAAAGAACGGTCGAGTCAGGACAGGACGCAAGGTAAGGGAATTTCTTAACCCAACTTTCATTCTTTGGGTTAATCTCCTACTTTCAAATTATTTCATGATATTATTATGTCTTATTTTGTATTTTTACTTTTTTATGTGTACCTATAGTGAATACACATAATAGATCTATTTTATTTTAAAAATGATCTTTTTAAGGATTTCGTCTCAATCTCCTTTCATTGAGGCATATTTGGTTTTATACACAACTTTCTTTTATACGGTGTATAAACCCCTTTGACTTTTATGTTTATTCAAAAGGAATCTTTTTTATACGAAGCGTTTTACTAAACGACAAAAAGGGAATGTTTTTCTTTCCGTACATATGCGGAGACAACGACTTCTCTGCCGTCGTGACCATTATTTGAGTTTCGGCTTCCTCTACAAGCCATCACTTTTTTTTAATGAAAAATAAATACAATGTTTTAACTTTCTTTTATTTTGGTATTGAAAATGGTTTTGAAAGCATTTTTATTATATCAATGTGTTGTATTGTTATCTTGTGATTGAAATTTGGAAATGTTATGTTTCCTTTATGCATGTTTTATGTGATACGATTATGTTATGGTTTATGAAATGTTTAAACCTATTCATATGAGGAATGCATTGGACTTAATAAGTGACGGGTGGAGCCCGCTATAGCTCCTCGATGCATCGGCAGGTCTCATGAGACAAACTAGTGTCTTGGCATGAGGCCTTGACAAAATCTTATTTTTGGTCTTGGCACGAGGCCTTGGCTACGTGGTTATGATAGTCTGGCATTATGCATTCCATCATTATGAAAGTGGTTAATGATATTTCATGTGATTATTCAACCAGTAGAATATCCATGTGAAGAAGTAAATGGCATTATCTCATTTTACTTTTGCCATATTATGTTGATGTTCAAGTCTAAAAGGCTTTTGTTTTAGTTATACATTGCCTTAAATGTTTATGTTTATTTATGAAAGCTTCCGCAATATTGTTATCCTTACTGAGCATCTGATCTCACCCCTTTCAATGTTTTAATATTTTCCAGGATGTGAAGAAGTATTTTAGGAATGACCTGCAGGGATAGTCAGAAGAGGATATGAGTGTGGACTATGAAGACTTTGTTATTGTAGTTTTTCACCTTATGTTGTAATGTAACATTTATGAATGTATCTAGTGTTTCCAAGGATACTAAACTAATCGGTCTTTCGAGACTTGATCTTTTGTGATCATGCCAATGTTATGAAGTAATGCACCGACTCTGGGTAGCTGGGGTCGGGGCGTTACACTGATCCTGTCAAATAATCAATATTCCCAATAATCAGTAAAAGCCACAATCTCATTCCAACTCATGACTTGATAAATAATTCTACAATTAATTGTCCTATTACTCGTTATTCTCATTCAAATCATTCAATTGTTTAATCATATCACTTTAACTACAATAGCAATCCATGCTTAAAATCAAGACATGTTCAAGTCCTCATTTATCTCATGTGGGTGGCATTACTTAATAACATTAAAAGTGTCATGCATTGACATATCATAATGAAGGAAACTCACATTCCTAGTTTATTTAAAGAAACTATAATTCTTAAATAAAGTGTTAAAGATTTGGGACCCTACCTCGGGGTTTTGACGGAAACCACAACGAACGAAGAACCCTCAAGAAAAACGGGTTCATTCTTCAAGAACCTGCCTTAGATCACTTCTCCTAGCAAGACCAAGACCAAAACTCATCATACTTGTCATCTATACACTTAGATTTACCCATAACAGACACAGATCTAAGAAACTGAGAGAAGATAAGATGTAGATCTAAGTAGATCTAAGAAACCGAACAAGAACGAAGAAGAACATCTACCTACCTCAAGAATCGGCTTCGATTCGCCAAGAGAAGCCTTCGGATCGCCTCCAAAATGATTGGGAGAGGTTCTCCTACCTTCAAGGTAGAGTAATCCCGAGTTATGGCCGCTTAGGAGGAAAAACGAGCCATCTAAAGGCAAAAACGAGTGAGATCCACAATTTAAGGATCTCACTTAAGTGTCTGCACGGTTAGTTCAAATGGTTTGACAAATCGTGCGCTAACCGTGCGTTAGCTACTGCCTCGGCCACCCTTCTCGCAAGGTTTGGCCGCATAGTTAGACAAATTGTACGCCGCATGTGCGGAAGCTACTGCCTCCAATACCAACTACGCACGGCTAGACAAACTGTGCGTCGCCCGTGCGACTTCCCCTTTACCTCAAAACTTCTATCAAGTTCGAAAAAAATGATATCTTTAGGTTCTCTAACACTCGGAATAAAATTCCGGAGCTCAGTTTAAAAATAACGATCCGTTGATAAACCGAAAAAGAATTTCATAAACATTCGAAATTTTAACCCGGTTCAAAAATACGGGATCTTACAACGACGCCGCGTGAGGGAGAGGAGAGAGCAGCCCAGGGGGTCATGCGATGAAGAGGGGTTGGGGAGAGGAGTTTTAATTTAAGGGGTTTAATTAATTAAAAAGAATTTAAAAAATCAAAAAAAGAAAAAGAAAATCAAAAAAAACTAGACAAAACATACGGTTAGGCTGCACGATTTACTTAATCGTGTGTCAACCATGTATAAGGCACTATATAGCCAAACCCCATCTCACATAGTTTCTCCTAGGTGTCACACGGTTGGACAAACTATGCTCCAACTGCTCCAAATAGCATTGACAAATGACAGATTTAAACGGCACGCTTGTCGCATGGTTTACCTAACCGTGTGCAAGTCGTGCGACACACCCCATACTCACCAAGGAGCCATAAAATTCTTCTTAGGAATCACAGAGTTTCATTCTAATCATGTGCTTTAACCATGAACAATAATAAAACGTCAAAAATTTCTCAATTTTCAGGCCAAAACTCCATAGAAACTCAAAACGAACATCAGCATCATAAAATATTATAAAATGAACGTCACAGTGAAACACGGTGGGTGTCACAGTCGTTATTGTGTGACCTTAAAAGACATCACATTGGACATTGTCACGTGACCTTAAAAGGTACGACGTGTCCCGTTAAGCATCACCAAACTATGTGGGTTATGATTCCTTTCATAAGGATTTGTAGGGAGTCGCTTTCACAGGCCCGATCCCAACACCAAAACACCCGCTACTTCTTTGGATAGTGATAAATTCCAAAGTGCCCAGTTGTGCGGTTTTAAAACATAATGTAATCACAATAAAAGAAAGATGGAGAATCTTTGATATATACAGATATCCACATCGATGCATGATTATGATCAATTGTTTGATTTTTGGTAAAAATTAGTAATACTACTACTTAAGGATTCATGAACATATATTAAATTTTTAATAGAGACCTGAAGTATACCATAATTTCTCTCGGAATGGTGAGATGAGTCTACCATGCCATCCCCTTGATCAATGTGTAGCCCGGGGCATCTTTGATAAAGTCTAAGTGACTGCTTGTCTTTTGAAATTAGGTATGCATTGACTCAAAACGATCACGGACATAGTGGTGCGTCAAAAACTATAATCAGCAACCCTCTTTTTTTCCAACAAGTCCACAGATACAACACATTACAACAAATGTACTAAACTCAATAATCTTCCCCTACAAGTGAATTATGTCCTGAAGTTCAATCTTGACAGACTTGAACTCAAATTGAATCAAAATTATGCACATAATTACACATAATGGGCAACCTGAAGAGAGAATGATGGTAGAATACCATGCAATTTAATTAATGTTAATTAAGAACCTCAGTCACAAGTGGTCATTAGATCACATACGTTTGGGTGTCATTCCATTTACAATTGAAGGTTTATTTATGAGGTAGAGATTTTATTTTTAATCATTCATGCAAATGAGGTAATTCCATAAAAAAGTCTTATTTTTTAAAATTTTAATTTTTTTATGATTAATTAATTGGATGATTTGTTCATCTTTTTGTGTATTTAAATATATGATTCTTAACTTAAATTGATTTGATTTTGTAGAATAAAAAAAATAGGAAAAGTGACTCTCATCATTGGTGTGTGGTACCCGTTATTCGTTTTATTAAAATAAACAAAACCAATTTTCCTCTTCGGGAAAAAATAAATATAAAATCATGTTATAAAATGTGAAGCATAAGGATACATCACATGCACTGTCTTTATTAAACACAATACTTTTTATTCATTATATTTAATTGATGTTATTAAAATAAATATTTAGTTAAATGCTTTATTGTATTTTGTTGAAATATAATTGTAAGTTGTGTAAAAAATAATTGCAAGCATTGTTTTATATACCAGTATACATGCACTGTATATACTCTCACGATGCTCTGTTTTACAAACGTTTTTACTATCTCAATTTATCTAGTTTGTTTTAACTGTTTTATAATTGTGAATCATTTGTTATACTTATCATGTTGATTGTTTTATATTAATATTTCATGAAGAAATAAAAAATGTGATTGTTCTTTGTTTTTCAGCATGGGTTTTACAAGAAAAGGTAACAATAACATTATTTTATTATTATACGTTAACAAGTTTCATGACATGGACACTCTCCTTGATGATCATTGCTTTAATGATCTGAGAGACATCTTCAAGGCATAAAAAATAATTCAAGTGCAAATCATTCAATAAATGCTTTGTGATACAACTTCGATAAAAAATCTTGCGGCTCTCATTCGTTCAAAGGAACTTCTGTGACTTTTGTACTCTAATTGTGATCAAAGAAGAACTTCAACTTTCAACATTGTTCCATTCGAGTGATAAACGATCATCGAGCTTAAACATCTTTGACATTTTTTATCATCTTCTAATTTCTCAGTATTTGTTTTTCTTCGTGTAATCTTTATTCTTCTGTGTGTATTTCTTTGAGTCTGGTTTATACTTTTCCCAATCAAAAGCAAGTCTTGCATTGTCTAGTTATTTCACCACCTAAAAGGAAGCATGAGTTGTGACTCCCGATCAAAAGTCAGGTCACTGACTAAGGTTTGGTCTCTTGTAAAAAGACTAGGTGGTGCTTCCGGGTTTCTATAAAAGGTAGTGTCTATAACAAGGTTCTCACACTTTTAAAAGTGAGGTTTTTAGTGAATACCAATTTTCTCAAGGAGTAGAGAAGGTTGAGAAGTGGACTAGGATCTTTGTGATCCAATCCACTATAAATCTTAGCGTTCTTTCATTTTTATTTTCGTTGCACCTTGTATCAAGAACACTATACTCACTACAGATCTTTATTTTATAAACTCTGATTGTTTTGTCTTTAAAATTTTTAAAACGACTATGCCCCCCCTCACTAGTCATTATTGTCATCACTATTGATCCAATAGAGAGGGGGAAATGAAGGCTTACCACTTGAAGATCGCAGAGGAAATTAGCCGGAATCTGAGGAGGGAGGGTTGACGGGAGGATGGCACCACCATGTGAGGGAGAGGAGGGAGTGGCCTGAGCGGGTCGTGCGATGAAGAGGGGTGAGGGAGAGGAGTTTTAATTTAGGGGGGTTTAACTGATTAAAAAAAATAAAAAATCAAAAAAAGAAAAAGAAAATATTTAAAAAAAACTTGACAAACCATACGGTTAGGTTGCACGGTTTATTTAATCATGCGTTAACCATACGCAAGGCACTAACTAGCCAAACCCCGCCTCACACAGTTTCTCCTAGGCGTTGCACGGTTGGAAAAACTATGCTCCAACCGTTCCAAATAACACTGACAAATGACAGATTTGAATGACACGTTTTTCGCACAGTTTACCTAATCGTGCGCAAGTTGTGTGACACACCCTAGACTCACCAAGGACCCACACGATTCTTCCAATGACTCACATGGTTTCATCCTAATCACGTGCTTTAATCGTGCATAACAATAAAACCTCAAAAATTTCTCGAGTTTCGAGCCAAAACTCCTTAGAAACTCAAAACGAACATCAGCATCATAAATAATATAAAATAAACGTCATGGTGACACGGTGAGTGTCACATAGTCATTACTGCATGACATTAAAAGACATCACATTGAACTTTGTCACCTGATCTTAAAAGGTACGACCTGTCCTATTAAGCATCACTAAACTATGTGGGTTATGAATCCTTTCATAAGGATATGTAGGGAGCCACTTTCACAGGTCCAATCCGAACACTAGAACACCTGCTGCTTCTTTGGATGGTGATAAATTTCGAAGTGTCCAGTTGTGTGGTTTTAAACCATAATGTAATCACAGTAGAAGAAAGATGGAGAATCTTTGATATATACAAATATCCACACCGATGCATGGTTTTGATCAATTGTTGGAATTGTGGTAAAAAGTAATAATACTACTACTTAGAAGGATTCACAAACATATATTAAATCTTTAACGGAGTCACGAAGTAGACAATAATTTCTTTTGGAAAGATGAGATGATTCTACCCTCTCATCCTCTTGTTCAATACGCAACTCGAAGCATCAGTGATAAAGTTTAAGTGATTGCTTGTCTTTTGAAAGTAGGTCTTCATTGACTTAAAACGATCATGAGCACGATGGGGCGTCAAAAACTATAATCACAAACTCTTTTTTTCCAACAAGTCCACAAATACAACACATTACAACAAATGTACTAAACTCAATAATCTTCCCCTACAAGTGCATTATGTATTGAAGTTCAATCTTGATAGATGAACTCAAATTGAACCAAAATTATGCACATAATTACACATTATGGGCAACCTAATGAGAGAATGATGGTAAAGTACCATGCAAATTAGTTAATGATAATTAAGAATCACAAGTAGTCATTAGATCACTTAAATTTGAGTGTCATTCCATTTACAATTAAAGGTGTATTTAGGAGGTAGAGATTTTTATTTTTAATCATTCATACAATTGTGGTAATTCCATAAAAAAGTCATATGTTTTTTAATTTGAAAATCTTAAGATTAATTAATTTTATGATTTGTTCATCTTTTTATGTATTTAAATATATGATTCTTGACTTAAATTAATTTGATTTTGTAGAATAATAACAAGAATAGGAAAAAAAGTGACTCCCATCATTGGTGCGAGGTAGTCGTTATTCGCTTTATTAAAATAAACAAAACCAATTTTCCTCTCGGGGGGAAAATAAATATAAAATCATGTTATAAAATGTGAAGCACAAGGATACATCACATGCCCTGTCTTTATTAAACACAGTACTTTTTTCCACTGAAGTAGAAGGCGACGAACAGGCTGTCTTCTGCCTCTCCTCCCGCTGACTGACAGCCCCCAAAACTCCGCCCGCCAAAGACAAAATATACAGAAGAAACCAGAACGTCAGGCCCCGCCCTAATCCCTCGCGAGAGCCCCCTCTCCCCGCCCCGATCCGGTCCCCACGAAAGCTCTGATTAACTGCATCCCGCTAACAGGGATCGCGGGAGGGAGCCGTATTTCCTGACCCCCCACGGCCCACAATTTTTGTATTGTTTCAATTGACTTCCATCTGTCTTCAATGCAGCTTTAATGGAATCGCTGACAGATAATGGGTGGAGGGAATGCGCAGGCTGGTCGTCTTCTTCCTCACTGCTTTAATCCCCTGCCTGTACATCTACCCCGTGTCTGCGATCCCCTCACCTACACAGCCCAGTTTTTTATTGGCATGATCCCCGACATGGGTTTTGCTCCCGTCCTCCCCAATCTACGCATGTACAGTTGGATTTATGGGTTCCCATACCTCCCACCAGCTGCTCGGTAGTTTTCTTCTGCGAAGTTTGTTCTGCATTCTTCTTCGTCATGATTTCGATCCCTTTTCTAAGGAATAGGCCTTGATGTGAAGCTGCGCTGCATTTCCCGTTCCTCTCCCACTCACACTTTCCTCTCTCAACGATTTGTTTGGTTATGGACTGGAAATCAAACGCCCATGCGTGGGATTTCACCCACTTCCCGCAGCAACCCATTCCCGACGTGGATGCTCTGGGTGGGGCGGGGGAGTTCCTGGTGGATTTGAAGCTGGGCCAGGAGGGGGAGCCGACGGCTTCCAGGAACCGGACGTCGACGCCTGTGAAGAGGCTGCGGGGGGCGGCCAATGCTGTGATCCAGCCCGCCGGCTGCCTTGTGGATGGCTGCGATTCGGACCTCAGCAACTGCAGGGAATACCATCGGCGCCATAAGGTCTGTGAGAGGCACTCCAAGACGCCCGTGGTTACCATCGCCGGCTACAAGAAACGGTTCTGCCAGCAGTGCAGCAGGTGAATTGCTTCTCCAATCTATCTGCGGTTCTTTAAGCGATGAGATGAGATTTTTTTTTAACCCTTTCAGTGTAATCAGATTCTTCTTCCCCGTCCCTTTACATGTCCCTTTCTCAATCATGACTCTACCAGATTGTGTAATTTTTAATTTCCTTTTTTGCTCACATCCATGTTGGTTTTGATACAGAAAGAGGGGAAAAACTTTTTCCCTTTCAGGGTGTTGTTTTGAAGAAATCTGCGACGATGTAATGTATGCTTTTACACTCGGTTTAGTTGGAAATCGAGTCACTGTTGGCCATTCTTGCATGCAAGTAGATCTTCAAGTTTGTCTGGGCTATTAATGATAATCATCTGCAGTTTTTCGAGGACAAAGCAATTGATGGTGGCGACTAGCATCGGATTTCCTTAGTTCTTTGTTCTTTAGTTGTTTCTACAAGTGAAACTAACGCGCTTATTTTTTTGGGTTGGGATTTAAATATCCGAGGCTGTTAATGCTTCTCTTTTCTATAACTGTCCCCATGGCTAATTCTCTGGAGTTCCTTGCAACTTCCATCTCTCTCTCTCCATAGATTTCACTCTCTGGAGGAATTTGATGAGGAAAAGAGGAGCTGCAGGAAACGTCTGGATGGACACAACCGAAGACGTAGGAAGCCTCACCCAGAGCCACCATTTCACTCTGCAAATTTCATGTCTGGATACCAAGGTATGGATCCTCATACTGTGTCCGAATCCCATTGAGATGGGAAAACAGGAACTCATCATTAGAAGTGGATGTCTTAGCTCCATTTTCCCACCTTAATACAATTTTTGGCCAGGTTGGCCACTCCTTATGGTTACAGGTTATGATTTTTATCTCGAAGTTAAAATCATGATCGACATGATCCTTTTGTTCATGAGACCAGCACACACTACAATAGCTTCATGAGACTACCACACTACAATTATCATCTGTGTCTTAATCCTTGTTAGCTTCACGAATGACTGAAATAATTTACATTAAGTGGATTCATGCACCGTGAAAACGGTTTTACCAGATTGCTCACCCTATTGGAGAGATCCAAGGCTTTGTTTGATAGCATTTTTTAATAACTGCTTATAGGTTGGTAAGTGCTTCCGTTCAAGTGTTTCAGGATTGGTTATTGAAAAAGTGGTTTTGTGTCACTTATTCAAGTAACAAAGGCCACTTGGTTTTTCAAATTGCTTATCATAAGTGATAAGCGGTTTGATACACTTAAATTCCAGAAGAAAACTGTTTAAAAATGTGGCAGAGCAATCTGGAAACATTTATACAAAAGCAGTTGTTGTAACACTCATCACTTGTGATGAACAGTTGGAAAAAATAGGTGGTGTTTGTTCTGTTTTTAGAATACTGCTTATACCACTTAAATAAGCAGTTAAAAAAACACATTTTCAACAAACAGTCTAGAAATACTTCTTTACAATTGAATAATAATGCTCACCAACTATATGATTCTTGTTTCATCCTTCCTCACAGGGATGGAGCTGAGTCCCTTCTCTGCCCCACCAATGTATCCTCCTAACCTTCAGCACGATCATAAACCGCACCAGCAACTACCCTGGAAGCAGAGCCCATTCTTCATGGAGGGGGGTGGAGGGACACAGCTGCCTTGCTTGCAACCTGGTGAGTTTCCAGGCACCCAGATGCATGCGTTGGATGGCCCAAGCTCCTCTGGTTCTTGTTGTGCTCCCTCTCTTCTGTCAGTGCTGGTGCCCCGGCCTGCCTGCACTGTGCCAAGCTGGGAAACCGGGCTGCCCCATTGCTCCTCTCCGGCGGAGCAGCAGCTGCCCGTCCACTTCCCGAACATGCTGGAGGCAATGGAGTTGGGGGCGGATCCGGATCCAGTGACGGGTGGGTTGAGTGTTGATGGGTCGGGTAAGGTTCCTGAAACCATCCCCTTCTACTGGGAGTAGCTGCAAAGTTGGTCCACCAGGTCTCATGCTTGGACAAGTACAAATTGTTTTGTCTACGGGCTTTCATGTTCTTTTTTTCTTTTCTTCTTTTATTTTTGGTTGCTTGCTGCGGTAATGTTTGAACATCCATAATGCTAGGTGACTCTTTCAAACTGCTCTCTCCTCTGTTTTTTAAGATTGTTTTTTCATTCCCAGTTAGAATCCAACGCATCACATAGAAATGTGATGCCTGAACATGTTTCCTCGGATGAGTTTTATTTGCATAACATGTTTTTTAAATAGTTACATGAAATTTGATATATGTTAGTTTTTTTTTTTTTGAAATTTAATTTAAGTTCTGCTCGATTTTGAGGGCTCTTTAAATAGCCTTGAAAACAAGATTACCTGAACTAAAAATTAATGCTTGATTTCGTGTTTTTTTTTTTTGAATTTTCGTCATAAACAAGTTTCATATGCGATATAATAAAATTATTTAATTATTTATGATTTTGCATTCAAATATGTATGCTTTACGTCCTATTTGTATTTTAAATGCATTTTAAAAGAAACTAAAAGACCGTTGTTGGAGATTTCTGTTTTGTTAGAATTATTTGAAAATATATTTGGCTAATTAGGATACTATTTTCTTATAAAAAATGAGGTTTAGAATATTATAAATAGAAATATGAAATAACAATTGTATAATTTGAAGTAAGAAACAACACTTGTAGGAGATTACTACGGTTTTACATTTTGATTATTTTACAATGTAATTAAAAATAAATAATTTACATTGTTATACCAAACGAATAACTACAATATAATTTATTTCATAATAATAATGTCATTTTCCTCCTAAATGGAGTAAAGTTAAGAATGATGTTGGGTGTGTAATCCTGGTTTTGATACAGATATAGAAGCATTAGAGTTCTTTGAAATTCTTAATGATAAGCATATCACTCAGTAAATTTTCATTTATCATGGAACTATTACACTTGAAAAATTTAAATAAGTGGACATATATCTTGTTCAATATGTTGTTGGTGTTTCAGAATGTATTTCCTGTTGGAGCGAATATTTCATAATCGTACTATCATGCTACCAAGTTGATCAAAAACTTGAGATTCATATGAGACTATTGATGCATGTTTCAACCATTTTATGCTTTTTGAAGGATTCAGGCGCAACGGAAGCGGCGAGATGCAATGCCCATTTAAATTTTTTCCCATCTCAACATAATAGCAATGATCTTATTCTTTAATAGGATCATCACACATAATTTATAATAAATTATTTAAAAAATAATAATTGGATTATTATATTTTTGATTTGATTTCTGCTCATTATTTACATTGTTAATCTGATCATCGATCCCCTTGATGTTGTTGTTGCTTCAAGAATCCAAACGAGAATTCTTTTTGCGATATCCACACGTGTTTCACAAAGTTTCAAACATCATTCTTGATATCTCAGGTGTTGGCATAAGAAGATCGAGTAATTGCGTCGTTCTCTCTTGATTGTATAAAGAAATCTCTTACTTTCTCTCTCTAGAAATTTGAGAGAAGAGGGAGGATTCTCTCTAATTCACTCTCTAGGTTTTCGGAAGAGAATTAGACCGATTATGATTCACTTGTCAAACAAATGACATATTTTAATTTTTATACTTAGGTCAATTTTTTTCAAAAAAAAAATGCATTCAAGTCTCTTCCTTTAATTTGACTCTAATAAAAACCTTATGTCACCTTTCTTAAAATAATAATAAACTACTATTATTTTAGGTGACCTGTACTATTCTAATATCATTTCTTATATAAATAAATATTTATTTATTTAAATGATATTAAAATATATGTGGTGGATCATTAACTCGATCCAAATCATCATATATATTATCGAACTTTGAACAATAAAATTATTTTTTTGATAAAATAAATATTACCTTCACAAAATTTGTGAACAAATATTTATTTTACTCACTTAACTTATAAATAAATAAATACTATATCCACTTATCTCTTGAATAAATAATATATTTATTTATGTTATGAATAAATAAGTGATAAAAATCAAATCATTTATTATTGTCTTGAATAATATTATGATTGAATTTATGATCAATATAGCTTGAATATATTTTATTCCACAAACTAAGAATAACTTTATTCTTAAACTTAGATTCAATTGAATCTAATGAGGTTCTGGATACACGTGACTCTCTTGGATTTTTTTAATGATAGTAGGTCCAACCCACTAACCCAGAGCAGTATCTAGCAACACATCACGATCTCCATAAAGAAAAGATGAGTCGTTGTAATAACAATCTGCTATGGATGCTATTGTGTGATATAAGCCTTTTTTTTCAATCGACATCTCATCAAGCATGATGCATACTCGTGTCATAATCCTCTCTACTTGATTTGTCTTTCTATGATTTTTTGAGACAAACATGTTTATAATTTACCATGCCCATGGATTTTAGTCACACACTTCCATCTCAATAAAAGGGCCAAAGATATCTTCTTTCATAACTTGGAAGAGGCAAATCCTTTCTTGACCATTCCATTAATGTCATATTATTTATGACGTATATAATATATGATGCCACATTGTGAGCCCATCTCATCACAATTTTCATCCATACATCTAAGTATGTTATCCATGATATACATCAATAATGATCTCAAGTATAAGGATCGATTCACACACTTGCAAATAGAAATTCCAATGAAATATATAATACATGAAATTCCTATTGGCGGGTTTGTCCACATTATCCAACTTCATGGAGATCATCAAGTGCAAACTTCATGAGAAGAAGTCTCATTGCATATGAGCCCCCCACACCCGATATTTAGAAATTATTTGTGCCTTATCAGTATGATGTATCTACTATTGGATTTTGATGGATGTCTAACACCCTAAATATAGCAGAATAACAAATTCAAAACACCATTAAGCCTAAAATCTATCAATACATTTGGGATGGATACCTTTTACCTTGTTGATTTGGCTTACCCATGCTTTAAACATGCATTTGATCGAGATCACTGAGAAGTGATTGAATAAATCCTTCCTCTGAAGGTATCCATGAATTATAAGAATCATTGGAACTCGGGTAAGATCTCCCTCAACATCATGATCTTATAGAACTGTATTTAAAGGTTTTAGAGAAGTAGGAGAAAGATATGATCGTAGTTTTGAGGAATTCTAATAAGATTGTTGACTAAATAGATATGAACACATTTTATGAGGGTCAAACTAGCTTATATAGGCATCAAGGAAGTCCAAATGTTTGGTCAATATAAATATGAATGTTTCATACATTTTTCATACATTTCAACCTATTGAAACATTTTGGTTTTGTCCTCATAAATTTTTTTAATGATTAAATGAATTTGACCGATGTTCAAACTCCTCTGATCATCACCACATGATGGTTGTAATTAATTATAATAACCAATGTGGAATATGGTGGTTGAACCAAGCATTATCGTACAATATGATAATCTCATATAGAACCACCATGATGTAGTGTCTTACACTATGTCGTGGTGCACATAAGGATAGACTATGACATGGTCTAAAACATTACATCTTGGTCAGTCTTTTAGTGCACATAACCATCAATCTCCCACTTGCATAAAAGCCTCATAGACTTAGTGCACTTTCACTTTATTCCACATCATATGTAACAACTTGTGAATCTATATTCAAAACTCCTTTTAGAAATCTTCTAAATCTCCTTTTGAAAAAACTATCATTCATTTTCACCACATGTTATATCATATATAACAACTTGTTAAAATCCATCCATATTATCTTCTGGATCTCCTCCAAAATACTTTTGTGGTAGCTCCCAAAGTTGCATAAACTTGATCCTCGCTCACAAGACCATAAAGTTTTTAAAGTTGGTGCCCTAAACCAACTAACTTTATACTTTTTATTACCAATATATTAAAAAAATATCTTATCACATTGTTGATCGTTCATCTATCTAACATTAATGTGATAATTTCCATAGAATATTTTTCATATCGAAAGGTTATAACAGTTATTCTCTCTAATGAGAACCTATAAATTCTTTGATAATATTCTTAAACATATGTCATATGGTCAAGATGAAATCTATTTGATGAGACACATATGATGTTTGACTATTACGTGTTGGAGGCTCATAATACATTGAGACTTCAACTCATAAAGTTCACACTTGGTGATATCCAAGAATGGAGGTCAAGGGGATAGACTTGCCAAAAGATTTTCCACATGTTTATATGTTATTGGATACTTCTATATGTGAATGTGCGTATTAGTCATCAGACATGAGATTATTATTCATGTATATAATGAATCACATACTTTGATATATGGATGAAAACCATGATTATATATGCTCTCAGTGAGGTAGCATATGTTGGATGCATCATAAGTGAAATAAAATTAATTGAATAAGTCAAGAAAGGATTTACCCCTTCCATGAAAACCATGATTATATATGCTCGCAGCGAGGTAGCATATGTTGGATGCATCATAAGTGAAATAAAATTAATTGAATAAGCCAAGAAAGGACTTATCCCTTCCATATTAATGGAAAAAAATATCTCAAGACCTTTGATTGTAATGAAACTATCTTATTAAATCCATGAAAATGGTAGTTCATCGATGAGTTCATTTCAAAAAGTCAAAAAAAGATAAATTCAGCATAAAGGGTGATGATACAAGTATGCATCTGGCTTGATAAGATATCGAGACAAAAGGATTATATTACATAGTAGTGAACATAGGAATATTTTTATTATTGATACATGAACATATTTATCTATGGATACCTTTATGTGTTTCTAGACATTGATCTTGGAATTTAGGTAGGTTAACTTAATGCTATCGATAGAGGCCTAGAGGGCCACAGACTAAGCGTATCCAAAATTTCATTAAATTCTATTGAATTTAATATTAATAATAAATATTATTCTCAAATTTTGGAATAATAATCATTAAAGTATTGTTGATCACATAAATTCAATCACTAGATATTCAAGTTTAGAATACGTGAGTGATATATATATATGAAATTATTGTGGGAGATGGCTCCTTTATCTCTCAGCCTTTGATCCTGTGCGGGTTTCACCTTCCCCTAGGGTTTCCGATCTCTTTTAGTCTTCAAGTCTCCCACTCAATTTCTATTCTTTACGTGTTGGTTTCTTCCAAGATTTCCCTCCTTCCATAGCTGCCTTTCGGTTGGGTGTGTCCTCATTATTCTTCTATCACGATGCTTGCAGCTTTCGATGGATTGGTGGTGCTCGCGCTTCCACTCTCTCAGATCTATCTAGATACGAGTTCTTTGGTGGGTTTTTAAGGCTGCGTGATAGGTTTTCCTCATCCAGTGTTCTCACAGGAAACGTGGTGGCTTGGATATTGAGTGGTGCCTTGTTGGGATTCCTCTTCCCCGATTCACTTTAGATTCGGGAATCCCTAGTTAGTTTGGTGCTTGTGCGTGGGTGTCACTCCGCGTGGCGGTGGTCTGTTCTGTAGGTGGTGGTCGACTAGATGGGAGGCATTCATATGGCATCACTCTTGAGCAGTGAAGCTTGGATACCAGGTGATGGTTGGGTCTTCTTCTTATGGTAGTATCCAGAGATCATTGAAGTGCTTGCTGGGCACAACAATGTTTTTTTGGCTGCCTCTACAGAAGAATTTCATGGATGACCTTGGTTGGTCCATGGTGCTACTGTTTTCAATGGTGGGTTGGATTTGGTGGACGAACGACGATGCGGATTGAGGATGATTTGTGGGGGGTATGGACTTTTTTTTGACTTTTTGTCTGTTTTTTTGAATGTTTTTTGCGATTCTGGTTGGTCGATGGGTAGAAAACATCGCTAAGAGTTTTGGATTTTGTTTCATCGCATTTGGTTGGTAGTGCAGCTTATTGCTTGTACTACTGGGTGGGCAACATCAAAAGAGGGATGGGTGTGTTGACACCCATTATCCAACCGTCTATATTTCTTGTTAGATAGATGAGTGCCTTGATTCAATTTTGTATAGTTATTTTGGTCTTGAGTTGTGTTGCATCAGTTGACTTGTTGTGATATCTTCACAAGCATTGTTGGGTGGATGGCTCGAAATAGAGATAGATGTGCCAGCATCTATCATCTGGTCCTCCCTTCACATTTTAATGTGTGTGGGAGGGGTGATCTACCTCATTATGCTTCCACCACAGTGCAACTTCTTGGAGGGGGGCACTTTCTCTTTGACCGATTTCATTGCTACATTAGCTTTCAGGGGGGGTGTCGATGAAACTTTTTCCCTTGCTTATCTCAACATTTTATTCCCCTTTATCAATTTTTTTTTTCTTCCCTTTGAGTCTGGATTTTTTATGGCATTGTTTCCACTGTTCTTGTAATGGTTTTCCTCTTTTCCCACTCATCAAAAGAGGCTTTTTTATTTATATTAATAAAGGGGTCCTTTCCCTCTACTTGTTTTAAAAAAAGTTTAGAATATGTGAATAGAAGTTTTCAATTAAAATCAAAACAATAGCATGTGAAACATTTGAACACACAGTAAAAAGAGTGAAAACAATTCCAAAATTTTGAATCAAATGGATATTCAATAAAGCTAAAAAATTAATGCTAAACAACCTACTTAAAAGATCAACCCACCAGGAGTGATTCCCCGCGCACTTAATTTTACACTGTGAATATTTTAAACCATTGAAGCATAATTTCCAGAAAACAAGAATATACATAAATTTTTTCCAAGAGTAGCAGAAAATTAAGGACTCACCATCACTAACTTACCAGTGAGTCATCATTATGGTGACTCACTATGACCAGTGGAAGGATGACACAAATGCAATGGTGAGTTAATGAGTCACTGTTTTGTAGTGGAATTATGACTAAATAGCGAATATTTTTTTTGAAAGTAATATAGGGTAAGAAAAATGAAATAAAAAATAAAAATCAAAGAACTTACCTATTTAATCTTATATAGATATTATTCATTAAAGGAATTCCACTCCTCTGTAACACCAATAACAGCGTACTTTTTATTCTGAAAATAAGAACTAGAAAGACCAAGAACACATATATGACAGAAATAGAGATTGTAGGGATAGAATAAAGAAACACTTTATTAAAAAAATAGAAACAAAATTAAAAATGAAGACAATGTATGGACCATGGGTTGAATCCCATGAAGAACTAAGTTTTAAGTCTTCTTCTGGACTTTTATTCATAATTAGTTTTCTAACATAGTGAAAACAACCAACCCCTTTGGCTGTCCTTCAAAATAAAGTTTGACTCTCTGACTATTAACAATAATGTGATTGTTTTCTTCTTCTAAAATCTCTAAAACTCTATTCGTAAGCACTATAACAATTTTAAAAGGTCTAAACCAGTTAGATTTCAGTTTTCCAGGAAATATCTTAAGTATTGAATTAAAGAGGAGGACCTTATGTACAAGTTTGAATTGTCTATTTTGAATTAAATAATCATTAATTTTTTTGGATATATATTTACATATCCTAGAGTTATCATAATAATATCTCCTTATTTAATCAAGCTCACTTAGCTCAAGAAATATCCTCTCTCCAGCACTCTTAAAATCAAAATTTAAGGCTTTAACATGCCAATATTACTTTTGCTGCAACTCCACAGGAAAATGATAACATTTCCAAAATAACAACCTATATGGAGACATACCTATTGGGGTCTTTAAATCTATTCTATAGGCCCACAAAGCATTATCTAACTTAAGAGACCAATACTTTCTAGAGTTTGAGACAGTTTTCTCTAAGATCTGTTTTAGCTCCCTATTTGATATTTCTACCTATCCAATAGATTATAGATGGTAGGTAGTACCAGTATTATGGGTACATTCATATTTTTCCATTAAATCCTTAAATTTTTAATTTTTAAAGTGTGTTCCATTATCGGTTATAAAGGATTTTGGAACTCTAAATCTTGAAAAAATGTTCTTTTTGACAAGATTGATAACACTATTAACTTTATTGTCGGGTAGAGCTACTGACTCAACCCACTTAGAAACATAATATACAACAACTAATATGTACTCTTTCTCATGATATGATATAAATGGACCCATGTAATCTAAACCCCGAACATAAAAAATTTATATTTCCAAAATACCCTTTTGGGGTAACTCATGCTTCCTACCAACATTCCCTAACCTATGGAATCTATCACATCCTAAAACAAAAATCCTAGAATACCTGAATAAAGTGGGATAATAAAATCCAAATTGAAGGACATTTTGAGCTATCCTCTATCCACCATGATGTCCTCCCCAAGGCAAGGAGTGAAAACTCTCTATTATTGAAATCATTTCTTCTTATGGCACACACCTTCTAAGAATTCCATCATCACACCTCCTAAATAGAAAAGGATCATCCAAAAGGTAATAATTAAGTTTTGAAATGAATTTATTCCTTTGTTTATTAGAAAAATCTTTGTGAATAACACTAGCTGCCAAAAAATTGGAAAAACATGCAAACTAAGAAGACTGCCTAATTGAGACAGTGAGAAGTTTTTCATCAGGAAATTAAGAGTTAGCCTCCCTTGGATCTTCACATTGTGTGTTAGTAAGCCTATAAAGGTGGTCTAAAATTAATTTTTCAACTCCCTACTTATCTATAATTTACAATTCAAACTATTTCAACAAGAGGATCTATCTAATCTGGCTGGGTTTAACCACTTTTTTAGAAATTAAATATTTTAATGAAAAATGGTCAGTGAATATGATGAATTTTAAACCCTAGAAGATATTGCCTAAATTTATCTAAAGAAAATACAACAACCAACAACTCCTTTTTAGTAGTGGTATAGTTATTTTATTTCTCATCTAGCATCCTTCTAGTATAATATACCACATGAAACTTATTATCTCTCCTCTGTCTTAAGACATCTTAAACATCCATATCACCAGCATCACACATTAATTCAAAATGATGTTTCCAATCAGGTGCAGTAATGATAGGTTATGAAGTGAGTTTGTCTTTTAAAAATCAAATGATTTCAAATAGTTTTCATCAAATAGGAATGGGGAATCCTTGACAAGAAGGGAACACAAGGTATTTGTAATTTTAGAAAATTCTTTGATAAACCTTCGGTAAAAATTGGCATTCCTTAGAAAAATTTTAACATCCTTAACATTTTCGGGAGGTGGTAGTTTTTGAAATACTTATATCTTGGTAGTGTCTACATCTAGACCCCTCTTAGACACCTTATTTCCCAGTACTATACTTTAGTGACCATGAATTGACATTTTTCCTAATTAAGAATTAGGTTTCTCTCTAAGAACCTTTCTAACACTAACTCAAATTTTTAAGACAATTATCAAATGTACTACCAACAATGGAGAAATCATCCATGAAAACCTCAATGACCCTCTAAATCTTATCAGAAAAGATACCCATCATGAATCTTTTAAAGGTAGAAGGGTCTCCACATAAACCAAAAGGCATCTGCTAATAGAAAAATGTACTAAAGGGGCATGTGAAGGTAGTTTTCTCCTGATTATCTGGAGCTACTAGAATTTGGTTGTAACCAGAATACCCATCCTGAAAATATAAGAACTTATTCCCAACAAGCCTCTCAAAAATTTGATCAAGTAAGGAAATTGTACAATGATCCTTTCTAGGGACTAAATTGATCTTCCTATAGCCTATACAGACTCTCCATTTAGTGTCATTTCTTACTTGAATTTATTCATTTTTTTCATTAGTGATAATAGTGAAACCTCCTTTATTGGGGACTACTTGGATCAGACTGATCCAAGTACTGTTAGAGATAGGATATATGGTCCTAGTGTCAAGTAGCTTAATGACTTCCTCTCTCAGAACCTCTTTCATATTAGGATCAAGTCTCCTTTGACACTCCACTCTAGGTTTGTGGTCTGGCTCTATAGGTATTTTTTGCCTGTAGAATGAAGGGATAATCCATTTGATATCAACTATGGTCCAACCTATGGAAGAATTGAAATTTTTATAATACTTAACAATTTTTACTCTTGGTTATTTTCCAGTTGAGAATAAATGATGATAGGAAGTGTTGAATTTTCTCCCAAAAAATGAATATTTAAGGTGTGTAGGAAGTGATTTTAGCTCAAGAGTGGGTGGTTATACACTCTATGGAAGGATCTTGGGATCTATAGGACCAAGGTATTTAACATATATCTTATAGGGAGTTTTAAAAGTGGATATATTTTCATTTTCCAGATTATTTTTAGGATTCACAACATTGCTATCCAAAGCAGTTAGCTCATTGTCCAAATTTTCATGATTTAAGTTTAAAATATTTATTAAAGTAGAATCATCAAGTTTTTTAATAATATCTCTCTCTACCAAATAAAAATGTTCAGTAGTGTTGGTGATAGAATAATCACCATAAATTTCCCTCAGAAAGTTTTTAAGTTCAGAAATAGAAGATACATCTCCAACAAAAGAAAAAACTAAACAGTTGTCCAGTCCTATAAAATTTTCCAGATTCTTAGTTTGAGTAGATACTATAGTTTGTGAAACTTTATTATCAAATTCATAATTTATTTCTTTAGTAGACGTTTTATTTTAAGATTCTTCAAAATTTCCAAGTTGATTTTCAACTTCTAAAGACTCTATTTTTGAAAAAAATTCAGAAAATATTGATCCTTTGACATTTTTGAACACATTAAATTCTTCTTGTTACTCTAAAATTCTAAAAATCAATTAAACCTTAGAAACATCGTTGATATCTCCACCGGTGTCTAAGAAGGGCTTACCCATAATGATGAGAACCTCCTGGTCACACTCCTTGTAAAGCACTAAGAATTCAATTGGAAAAAAGTAACTTTCCTACACCTATCAAAAGATCATCTACCCTTACTATAGGATGTATGAAAGAATGGTCATCCAACTATAGAATGAATGTGGTGGGTTGAAGATCACCCAATATCAACTATTGAAATAGTGAGTATGGGAGCAAGTTGATACTAGCACCTAAGTCACATAAGAATTTGAGTTGACTATAATTTACTAAGGTGTAGGGAATAATAAAAATACATGGGTCTTTGAGCCTTGGAGGTATCTTATTTTGGAGTACAACACTAAAATATTCAGTGAGAATGTAGGTGGAAAACTATTAAAGTGTATTTTTATTTGATTTTTTTGATATATTTCAAATATGATGGTATTTTAATTAAGTTTTGGATGAAAGGGATGTTAAATTGAAGCTTGGTAAGAAGCCCAATGAACTGAAGAAGTTTATCCTTATTGATACTTTTGGGTTTGAGTTTTTATGAGAAAGGGATGGGTGGGAAAAAATTCCTAGGGATAGTAGGCATGTCCCTCATTTATTTAACAGTTTTCTCCTTCCCCTTATTGTTCATATTTTCAAAAAATTTTGCATCTTGATTATCAGGTAAAATATTGGGATTTTCTTCATTTTAATCGTTTTTTTATGTTTTCTAGATTGTGTGTGCATCAATTTTTTATTTCCAAATTCAATTAGTTTTTCAGTTTGGGAATTTTCAAAGTCATTTTCAGCTATAGTTTGAGTGACGAGCCCACTTATAGTGACAAAATCCATGAAATTCTCCCTATGGTTTAGTTCAGTTGTACTAGGAAACCTTGATTTATCCCTAGAAGTCAAGTCTCTAGCTAGTTGGACCAATTGAGTTTCCACGTTTTTCATTCTAGAATTAGTTTTAATTTTATCAAAATCATATTGGGCTTGTTGTTTATTTAGTTGAGTCTTGATTTTTTGATCTTGAGAGTCCATTCTATTTAAGATTTGATCTAGTTTTGAAAACATTTGAGCCTTAATTTTTTTTTGTGAATTAGAAGACTCACCCCTTAGTTTATTTTGAAATTGTTTTCTAGGTTAATTTTGGTAACCAGGGCTAGTGGGCTATTTAATAATTCCTTGTTCTTTCCATGATAAGTTGGAATGATTCCTATAGCCTTGATTATAGTTTTTTAAAAATGGTTCATCCTAGGACCATATTTAACAAAATTTTATTTTTCTTATTGTTGGGATGACATGTCAATGTTTGGATATAAATTCTCAGTGTGCCCAAACATTCCACACTGGGCACACTATTCCCTAAGAGTTTGGTTTGGGTTTTGAATGCCAAGTTGATTAAAAGATTGTTTGGAATATTTTTCATTAAAGTTTGAAGTTGGTTTGTAATTTTAGCGAGTTGAGAGTTCATTTCAGTTCCAGTTCCAGTGTTGTTTTAATTTCTATTCACTCTCTTCCTCCTTGATTTTTTATATTGATAGTTCATGGAAATATTGTTAAAATTTTCCTTAATTATTCATATATTTTATCATTATAGTTACCCCTAACTGATTTGTCAAAAAGGTTTTGATCATAGGAAGAAAAACGTTCATAGAAGTGTCCATAAGGACATGGGATGAGAGTTGATGATGGGGGAACTGCCTAAGAAGGTCCATGAATCTATCCCAAGCCTCATAAAAGGCTTCACCATCCTCTTGGTAAATTTTTTTATTTTGGTTCTAAGTTCTCCTTTAAGTATTTGGGGATAAAATTTCATGATTAATGAGTTATACTCTTGATTCCAATTTTAAAAAATTCTCTCATCTAGACTCAAAAACAATTTTCGAGCATTCCATTTAAGGAAAAAGGAAAATATTTTCATTCTATGTTCATTTTCCGTGAGTCTTAGAAGTGAAATTTTCTTCACTTTATTGTATAATTCTCTAATAAAGGCTAAAGAGTTATCATTATAGAGTCTATTGAAGGATGGAAGTAGTGACAGGTGGAACTATTTCAATTTGTAGTTCTAAGATCTAGGTGAAAGTATAATGGATGAAGGGTTACTTGAGACTTGAGGGAGTTAGAATTCCCTCATTCTAGGACTCTCAATTTCATCTAAGAGTTTAGCTTGATGGTTTTTGAAATTGTTAACATGAAATATATCACCTAGATTGTCCATTTCAATATTGTTTTTTTTATTTTTGTGAGAAGTTAAATTTTTATTAATTTACAGGTTTAAGGGCTCTAATATATCAACATATGATCTAGTGCTCATGCAATGGGTAAAGACAGATGAATTTTATGACAAATTGTACAATACAACAAAAATAAAATAAAAGAAGAAAACAATAAAAAAAGATAATTAAAAATAATAGAAACATAATTTAACTAAATCAAATAGCAAATGATAGAATATTATTTTTTTAGCATTTTTCAATATTTTTAAATTTTGTTTAATTTTTTATGTGAAATTTTTAATTTTTTTTTAGAAAAAAGTAATTGCTCAAAGCCTTACCTGGAAATGGTCCCAAAAACTTGAATTGATCATCATTCAAACCATTTCAAAGTTTAATTATTTATATTTCCTACTTACTACTATATAGCAGAGAGTAGGGTCGAATCCATAGAGAAGGTAGAGTGACCAATTTTTTTTTTCAAAACTAAACCCCATTGTTGAAAAAAGTGGGTGATTTTTTTTGACTTTTTAATTTTTTATATTATGTGTATTTTTTATGAAGACAGTAAGAGGAAACAGGGTTTGACTAAGAAACTAAATCTTAAACTAGAGTAATTATGAATAGTAAAGATTACAATGAACTAAAAACAGGAACAAATACTGAGAAAATTCTAATCAATAGACAAACCTAGGGAATTTAACTCTATTGGTTGAAAATATAACATCTTCATTTATTTACTATTGAATACATGACCTCCAAAAAATGATAAATTAATCTCCCTCCCTAGATGATTAATCACACAGTTAAGTAATCCTAGAAGTTCACCACAAGTCACTAAACTATGAAAGAAATTGAGTTAAAGATGATGGAATAAATCTCACTGATTTAATCCAATAGAAATGAATTTAAGATTTGATAAGTTGAATCCTTGATATATTTTTCCAAAAGTTCATAGAATTTTGAAGTTTTGTTCTTGAGGCACAAAAAAAAAATTAATTTTAAGAATTATATTCAACTTCACCAGTTGAATCTAGTTCTTTGTTTGAAAGAAACAAATGAATATGAGAAATAAAATCACTAGTGGATTTAAATTCCCCAAACTAGATGCATTTAGTTAAAATTAATATTTAATTCAAATGAATATGAAATTACAAAAAAATGAACATAACATAGAGAAATAATGACAGGAGATAAGAGATCTCCCCTACGAACTACAATGGTGCTGCTCTGCTGCTCATCTTCATCTCTGTGTCTGTTCGCTGCCTTTGCTCCTATGCCTCTCTTCAGGTCTCCAAGAAAATGATCAGAATGTCAATCGTGAATCTATGATCCCCTACTAGTGCTCTATTTTAAAAACCCCTATCATCAGTTTCTTTGTCACCACTAACTTCCACTGACTCAACTTGGTCTGCTTGAAAACAATAAACGTCTCGCTTCAATTCTGTCAAGCTTGTCATAATAACAAAACCCCTTTAAAAAACTTCCTCAAGTGGTTGGGATGAATTTGGACGTGATCCTGACCTCTGCTTGAATCTGCATAATGAAATCAAACTATAATAAACTATTTAACATTAAAAATAAAGTTTAAACTTTAATAATTAAAAATAAATCATTAATTTATAATTCCTTATGATTATTTGTAAAACTAATTGATATTAATTAATATTTATGATTTTAACTGATTATTGTAATTATTTTATTTAAAACTTTTATTAATTATTATTAATTATTATATCTAATTATTTAATTATTAATACTGTTAATATTTTTAAAACTTTATAAAAGATAATTTTTTTATTATTTTAAGATTATTAAAAGTAATTATTTTATTAAGTTAATAAATTATTTATTTTATTAAATATTATTATTAAAGTTGTTAATTAAGTTTATAAATTATTAATATAATTAAATTAATTTATTATGATTATTATTTAATAATAATTTAATGGATTAAATTAAATTATTTTAATAATTAATTTTATTAATTATTAATTGTGATATTTATTTAGTTTAATTATTTTATTTATTTATTTATTATTATTATAGTTATAATTTTATTTTATATTTATTTTTTTAATTTTTTCTTTATTCCCCCTTATCCCTATCTATCCCTATAGGGGGGGAGTGGTTCGTCTTCCTATGCAAGCCGCACTTAGGCTGTGGCTCCTCCTCCCAGCTGCGTTACTCCGTGGCAGCAGTGGCTCTCGGCTTCAGCTTTAGGTGACGTAGCCTCTGCTTCCTTGGTGACTGAATTGACAGCGTGATGAGGCTCTTCTTTCATTTAGGATCATCGGCGTCGACGAATCTTGGTGGTTCAGTGGTGGCTCCTCAGTTTCACACGGAATGCGGCAACAGTGTCCACGACAGGCGATGGTGTCAGCTATGGAGAAGATGAAGGAATCTCTAAAGGTATTTGGGAATTCCTCTGTAGAACTATTCCATGGTTTTGGTTCGGTTCATCTGGATATGAGATCTCAAATCTATTTTAGTTTGCGAGAGTCTTGATTTGGTCTGGTTATTGTAATCTGGTTCTAATGGTGATGGAAGAAAGATTAGTAGGTGTGGTGGAAGCATAGTTGCATATCTTGATACTGGCAGTGACCAGAGCATTTTGCGATGGAAGAATGAGCCGACAGTGGGAGTGAGTTTCTGAAGAAAACAACATGGTTGAGTCACCATTGCAAATGCAATGGTGACTGGAAAAAGAATGGTGGTGGTATGAAAAGAATAATGGTGACTCACAATGTGTCTCGAGGAAGCAGCAGAGCGGTGGCTATTGACAAGGTGAGAAGGTAGATGGTGTCATCGTTGTGCGGCAGTGGTGGTGACTCATTGAGTCACCACTGAAACAGAGAAAAAGGAACGCTGGGAGCTGTCTGGCGGTAATGGTGAGTCATTGAGTCACCTTTACACTGGTGGTGTCAAACAAAATTTGACTGCAAAATAAAAATAAATTGATTAACAATTAAAATAATTAATAGATAAGAAATTGGATTTTAAAAACTTAATTCGATTAATTAAATAAATTAAAATTAAAAATAAAATAATAAACAAATTAATAAATTCAAAACATAAAACTAATGATTAAAAACTAAACTTAAACTTAAATGAAAAACTAATTAAAATTAAATAAAAACAATTACAACATTAAAAATTAAAATAATAAATTTAATTAAAGCATTAAACTAAAAATATTTAAATTATTAATTGAAAGGAAATTAAACACATGGATTGATAATTAAAGTTAATTTATTTTATAAAAACACAATTTAGATATTTAAATATTAGATTAAAGATTTAGTTAATTAAGATAATTTTTTTATTAATTAATTATTAAAAAGAGACATATAATCATTAAGCAGAATTAAAATTTAATAAGTATAAAGAAAATTAAAAAAAACTACAACAAAGAAAATTAATAATTTTAAAACTAAAAATAAAAAATTAAATATAAATATTAATTAAAAATGAATTAAACTATATAATTATAAGAGAGTAATTATTTGACAAAAATATCAAAATTAATAAGTTAAATTGTTAAAAACTTAATAAAAAGATGTGGAAAATATTTATATTTTAAGGCCACATCAAATGCCTTGAATTTATCTATATTTGTTCTCCTAGGAAGCAACAAATCTCACCTTCTTTACCATGTATAATGTCATTATTTCAATCTTCCTCATGTTACCAACTATGACTCAACTTATTCACAACTTCAAAACATAATTGACAAAAAATACAACTTCAATCAATCTGGGCACAACACATGTGACACTTTCTAAATGGTTTTAAAAAATGGATTTTAAATTGGTTTCCAAAGGAAATATGGAAGGTATTTTTAAGTTATTTTGGTTTTTTTGACCTTATGAGGGAAATTCCCTATTTTTCAAAGATTGTGTGCCTATTGAGATATTGGGTTGTGATTTCCTAGTGTGTATTTTATTACATGATGATGCATGTTATGTGTATTGAAAAATGAAATTTTATTTTAATATCAAAGTTGTGGGTTGGTCTAGGTGGATGGAGAAGACCTATTAGAGGGTTGAGATGAGTTATAGAATGTGGTTGGGATGAGAGGATAGGTATCAAGGGACTTGTGCCCTAGAAACAAGCTAGTGAGATTTTAGATGAGCTACATACCCTATTTGTTATTGATTACACATTCTTAAAAATGTACATGTGATATGAAATGAATTTTGGTGTGCGATATGATCCTAAGGCCTAGACTCACCATGAATTACCTGAATTATTAAGAACACTATAGAAGAGATGTGGTCCGAGTTGGGTGTGAATGTCTGGACCAACCTTGAGTGATAAAGTGTGGATTGAAATGTGATATTAAAACTCTATTTAGTGAGAAAGATTGGCTATGATACTTCATGTGTATTATCCCTTGAGTGAGAAGGGATAACCTGGATATTTTCCATCTGACCTACCTTGAGTGATAATGGATGAGTTGAGACTTGAATAAACCCTACCTTGCACCTTCAGGTTGTGGTTAGGACTTGGCATGTGACCTCCCTTGAGTGAGAAGGGATGAATCAAGACTTGATGAAACACTAACCTATATTATTAGGAATGGTTTGAGCTATGTTATGATTCCCTACCTAATATATTTGGGAATGGGTTTAGGTTATGGTATGGGGTGACCTTCTTCCTTTCTTCATGGATCCAAAATAGGAAGGGTCAGGTTTTGTGGTGGATAGTTTAACACAAGATAACCTGACTTGTATGATTATATATACATGATGTGTTATATTTCTTGGTAGGTTTGTTTAATTATAATTAATTCACTTATCATATATGTATTTCATTAACATACACTTGATCATAATATCACTCAGTATTATTAAGGCACTGGGGATTCCTACTGGGTTGTTGAACCCACCCTTACCCATGTACATGACATGAGTTTCAATATACACAGGTATACCTTCCTATTTTCTCTCAGGGAATATGTATTTATTAGATCTTGAAATGTAGTTCAATTAGTATGTTTTGGAATCTGAGGATTTTGTAGGATGATTATGTGATTTGGGAAAGAGGCCAACGTATTTTAGTTTTAGTTATTATCCATCATGTGTACTAGATAGTGCATTATTTATTTATATGTGGCATGATTTGTTATGTTTATATAATTTTTTAATATAATATGGTCGATTCATTATATATACCATTTAAATATTTTTTATTATGGACCATGAGAGCCTAGTTGGCTCTATGTTTTATGTCTTCATGTTTTTAGAATTTCCATTATACATACATGCCATGCTGAATTCTCAATAGATTCAAGTGTAACCCTTAAGCCTTTTTTTAAAGGGAATAATATCCCTATGTAACTTTTATGCTCTATCCTCTAGTCGGAAACCTCTATCATATGAGGAGGAATACTTGAGGTCATGTAGAATTGCTGCTTGGGCACCGTTTCCATGCTGGGGCATTACATGTATATGCACCTTGTTTATCTCATGTGATAAGAGAATATTTTCATTAAAAAATATTTGATATGACCAAAATGAGATGATTAATTATTTACAAATGTTTTATCATTTATCACACCATATAACATATTTTAAAAAGGATAGAAGGATGCAAATTTTTTATCTAGGATAAAGTGTTTATCTAAATATTTGTTAAAATATGAGGGAAGATGTTTATACCACCCATCAGTTGAATATTTTAAATAATAGAGTCATATTTTTTAAAGAAAAATTCTAGAAACACATAAAATACTATATATGATATGAAAATAATATTTTATTTTTTTGGATAATACTAATAAAAAGAAATAAGAGTTATTTCCCAAACATAAATGAGTTTTTACATCTTATCATAATGTTATAAAGATAATTTAGTGTCTAAGTGGTTAGTGGGAGTATTTTTGAACATAGAGAAGTTCCAATTAATAAATAAAATATTATACCAGTCTAAAATTAAATTGATTCCCAATTAATATCCTAAATATTTTAGGATGTGGGATAATAATGGAAAAAATTTAAAGTTTACATTTAGTTATCCTAAAAGGTGAATATTACTCTTTCTTAAAGAATTTTATTAGTTAACATAAAAAGTGACTTTCAATTGACATCCTAAAATAGTTTTAGGGTATGATGATAAATAAAAATGTAAATATTTACATTTAATTATCAAAACAAAGTGAATTTCACTTTATCTTAAAGGATCTTAGGATGTGATAATAAGTAATAATGTAAATAATTTCATTATTTACCAAAACAATTCATGGGAAAATTTTGACGAAAAGGGTTTCAAGGATAATGATGTTTGACTTAGAAAGAGTTCTAAGTTGATAAAAGATATTGAAATCCTAACATTTGATGTTGTAAAATTAATAATTTTGAATATGTTCAAGGAGTTGAACATTAGAAATATGATTCCTAAATCTCAAAAAATTTTAAACTTTATTTCTTCATAAATGTTACCCACTAAAGAGTTTTGTGTAAGGGTTTTATCAGATGATCACACAGAGTTGTGGAATGAATTACATATAGATTTAATGAGTTATCAAAACCTTAGGAAGTTTGCTAAACATAAGGCTAATCTGGAAGTCTACGATATAAGATACATTAGAATGGTGCATATGTAGGGTTTTATTAAGTTTTCTTAAATTTAAGAATATAAAATGTGTCAGATAAAAGGAAATCTACACTTTATCATTCATTCACATTGGTTGTATATATGTATATATTGATATATATTTTTTTAAGTGTAATGATAATTGACCTATCAAAGTATGACTTTTAGTTTTCCTTAACTTATGTTCATCATGGATTATTATAGGTTATGATGAAATGTTAAGGTTACCAATAGTAGGATTATTGTATGAGATACAAAATATGCTTATGGGGCACAAAAAGTGTTTTTTTTCATTGAATAAACCATTAAGTATACCACATGGAGTGCTATACACCATGTATTTGGTATACTAGGGGTGAATAGATCATATAAGATTCCTCATTTCCTAAGGTTGGTGAGATAACTATTATGATAACATTCATAATTTATTACCTTTCTTAAACATTCCTTGAGGTATAGCTAATCAAGGGGTAGTTGGGTATGTTGCTGGTCATGCCATCAGTTAGAGCTTAATCAAGATGAGATTTCTCATTTCATATAATTAATATGACATTTTTACCTTCAATTTTGATATATTAGGGAGTGTATAATAACACTTATATAGTAAATATAATTTACTTATATATTTGGGTGAGGGATATGTGATGTGATCATATATAAAGGTGAATGACAGGTGATGTATTCATCAACCAAGTTATACTATACTTGGATAATTGAGAGTCTTTAGGTAATCTATATGGGATTTACATACTCTATTTCCCATGGTCATTTAATGTATTGGAAAAAGGTAATTTATGAAATGAATGTTATCATGATATGTGGATTTTGGACATAGGTACAAAGATACATGTGTTTGATAGAGATCACCCTAGATCCATTTATAGATTGAGTAGCATTGATGCATTATTAGAGGGAACTCCTTTCTTACATTTATGGATATGGTAGTTCATATTTTTTTTTCAATTATATAAAGGTCCATGGGGTCACAATTTATGGTTTAATTAATGGATATTAAATATGACTCATATAGATTCTGTAAAAGTATTTTATAACTAATCCAAATGATCTTTGGATGGGTATTCACAAGGTATCACATATGATGTGATATGAATTGATGTCTATTATGGATGAACAAATGTTTTTTGGAAGGTTTCCAATAGATTTTTGGATATTATTTCATGTGTTATTTTATATGATAAAATGTAAATTGAAATGGTACAAAGTCTTTTAAGCTTTAGTGCAAGTGGGATATTGAAGGAAATATATTCCCTAAAGTACCCTTTTCATATGATGTAAAGGACTTAATAATATTTTATGATTGAAATAAATCATATGAAAACTTATCCTATATATGATGTATAGATATATTATACCCAATGATTGAGACATATCACAAAGGGGAATGAAAATGTGATTTTTATTCCACTATCTACACAATCTTATTCTCTAATTGGGGTAATCACAAGGGAATGAAATGACTGGCATGATATATTATTTCATTTCCCATACAGTTAGATTGTATGACTACTTATATCATTTTACATATAGTCTTCCACTTTATTCAATTATATGGGTGTACAAACATTAGTCTTATGTGGAAGATATCATTTAAAGAAGTGTTATATAAGATGTAATATGAGGAAAGAGTTTCCTTCAAGCATAAAATTCATGAATTGTTTGAGGTACCAGATCATGAGTTATAATGCAAGATTTATAATGCATGAGTTAATGCATGAATTATTTATAAGAATCCATGAAGGCTTTATAAATCCCATTGTCATGTGATGGAACCGTGTAGGTGTGCTTGCTCAATGTTAGGTTGATACTTCCTGAAACCCAAAACTCTTTATCTTACATTCTTTGCATCACTATATTCTTTCATATCATGGAGTATATAAAGTTCCACAAGTATGAAATGTGATGAAGTCAACTTGTAGATACCTTTAGAGGTAGGAGTCCTTCAACTACCACTATTATGATCTTCTTAAAACATTAAGGAAGAAGATGCATGTTTTTGTGGTTGTTATGGTGCAAGGTACACATGGTTTTTAGTATTCTTCATTTCTGGTTTTTATGGTTTCATTATTCTAAGAATGTAGATATTAGTCATGGGATTTAGATTGCTTATGCTTGTTATGATAATTGTTATTAATCCCTTATAAATCTTGGACTATTATCCACAAGGTAATAAATAAAAAAATATTTATTCACATGCTTAGTGAATAGATTAATATAAATATTAATTTAGCTTGGTGAATATTAAAAACAAATATTTATTCATGAGTTTTTTGAATATAATATTTATTTATTTATTGAATTAATAATATTTATTTGATTAAATATTTTTTTATTCAAAGGTTCAACAAATTCAATAGAGGATTGACAAGTCGAGTTAATAACTTGTTGGAAATTATATATTTTATTTAATATAATTTAAATAAATATTAATTAATTAATTTAATAAATAATATTAAAATATATACATTTCATGGGATATAATAATAATAATATTATTATTATTATATATTTGGAATTAATTAGAATGAATATTTGATAAATAGAAATTAAAAAATTATTGAATATTAACCCTAGGTGTATATTCCAACATATATCATTTTAGAATAGAGAGATATTGTGCACCATGAACAAAATCTCAAAAAATTTCTCAAGACCAAGAGAGAAAAACCCTCCACTCTCCCTCTCAAGAGCATATAAATAATAAGATAACTCCTTGTAGTGATCTATGGTGAATGATGTGAATCACTAAGTTACTTTATTCAAACACTCAAAATTCCATGAATATCGTTAAGAGATTTGTGGAGCATGTGTGGATGAAACTAGAGGATTTATCACTTAGATTCTCAACTTTAATGATAATGACACAACATTGATATCAGAAATTGATTAAAATGAATTCACAGCTTTAGGTAATTCTAGTTATTAATTAATTATAAATTATATATGAAAGATCCTCTTTAGGATATTCTAAGGTTTTGTTTTTCATGTTCTTAAGATTTATCCATTTAAACTAATTAAAAACCTAAATTATGCACTGACTCACCACTTTCGTTGTACCCCAAAACCTTCAAGAGGTATCAAAGTAGTCACATACTAATGTATAATTATTTATAATTTATTTGATCTATTCCCAATGTTTTTTTCATTAGTTTCCATTTCCAAAATATTTTTCTTAATCCAAAAGATGAGATAACACATTTGTCTGAATTTGTATAACCAATAATAGAAAAAAACAAAAGAAAAACACTCAAATATCCCATATGAAGGTGCTAAGTCCACTGGTTTCATGACATAGGTATATATAATTTAATGGTAAATTACATGTCATGTACCCATGGTCAACCACTCAAAGAGAGGCTTGCAACAATCTCAAAATTCCATGTGGGTTAGTATGTGGAGCCATTACACACCATGTATTGAATTCTAGCACAACACATGGATTGATAGGGATTATATGAAGCATGTCTAGTGTACATTTCATGTAACCTCATATAATTTTTACCTCATGTAAATTTTGGAAAGTCATGTGGCTAGCTATGAAACATTATTACACACCGTGTATTGACTATCTACTGGGAAACATAGTTAAACATGGATTACATGGAATGTATCTAGCTATACATTCCATGTAACATATAAAAATCCATGAAATATACACATCGATAATTTAGGTGTGTCGTGTGGGACAACTTGCATGATAATTTCTAAGAGACACAAAATACACAATGTGTAGCTGGATGTACACCCCACGTGACAGGTTTCATTCTACATTAGGTACACACTCAGTGATTTTCAGCATGTCTTGTGGATATAAATGCTTAATACTTATCATACATATAAATTATACAATTACATGATGTGTAACAATTATCGTATATGATGTGTACTTCATGATCATTTCTAGTGGTATATGCTATGTATATTTATAGCATTTTGTGTGGTAATACACTCCATTCAGACTATATAGATTGACCCAGAGAACTAAACACCGTGTATATCATGACACACCATGTGGTCATACATGTTGTGAAGTATATAGTACATAATAAGGACTATATAACGCATGAGTCACATGATATATCGATTGATAGTACACATCATGTAAGTATTAAATTCTAGAAATAGATTTAATCTGATACAGAAGGTGCATGTCATGTTTCCTTTAGTGTACCTATCATGTATGTGTTAAATTCTAGAAATTAATTTAATCTGGAATAAGGGGTACATACCATGTGTCCTCCTCAGTACACATCATGTAGATAATTATTTTAAAATTGAAAAATAATTTATTAAAATTTATTTAAAATGATATAGGATGGGGATCATATTATATCTCAAGGTCTGTTTAGACAAGATATTAAGATGAAGAATTAATTAATCCATAAATTGAATAATTAATTAATTCCACTAATTTTATTTTAATTATAATCAATTTAAATTAATTATAGAAATCTTAAATGCATAGTTGTTTCATGTTTTGATTTATCATGAGCTTGGAAAACTTGTGCATGTATTGGATTTATTTATTTAATTTAAGTGTTTATTTCATGAATTTATGCAATAATTTATTATTAAATTAAATATGATTATTTTAGAATCATCCCTCCCTCATTTATTATGTATGATCCTATGTTTCCAAGTTTGTTTTATGTAACCTTAAACCCCCAGTACCCCTCACCAGTGAGTGAGTAATTTTTTTAAAATATGGAGCTTCCAATGAGAGGATATGGTTCAAAACCTAATCTAAGGTGAATCCAACCAAAGAGATACAAAATAAAATGGACAAATTCCATAACTCAAGAAAAGGGTAGGCTTAAATAGTAATTTAATTTAGGTTCAAGGTTGGTTTATATCTGCTTGATAAACCAATCAGTAGAAAAAAGCTCATGATCAAATCCCATAGTTATTTTATTTTGTAAGTGAATGGTTATTTATTTATTTATTTATGTGATGCATGGATTATTTTTATGTTTAAATGTGATCACTTAAAGTAAATAATTTAATAAGAATTATAATATTAAATTAAATTAAATTATTATTTATAAATTATTTTATCACACATGATTGATTAATTATGTAAATTCTATATAATGTTAGCAAGCATGTGAAGAATAAAATAAATAAAATTTATATATAAGTTAAGTAAAATCCATCAATAAAAATATTAATTTAGTAAAATCCCTTTCATCACTTGAGTTAGAAAAGAACCATATAATAAATTATTGGTTTGGACCTTGTCATGATACTTTCATTTATCTAGAAGTTATAATAAAAGTATTGAGTTGAATTAACCAAGATAGTATCAAGATTAGTTTCCCCTTAAAAGATGTGGTGTAACTTGGAGGCAAGAGTTAAGGAAATCTAAGTTTAGTATTTCAGGACTAAGAAGTCAACTAAAAAAATCATGGTGTTATGAGTCAATACAGTTGGGAAGAAAATAATTCCTAAGCACCTTTTAATAGTTTGATAATGCCTTTATCCATATTATTTGAAGGGGAATATATATCCTTACCAATAGAATATTTTAGTGATAGGATATCCCAAATAAAATAGTGAGGAATGATGGAATTTGATAAAATAACAAGAGACAAATTAATTCATTAATTACATAATAACTGATAATCAAGATAAAGTGATAAAATCTAATTTTATTTGTTATAGAAAAAATTTGCAACCAAAACCATAGGAACATTATGATCATTCCTGGGAAAATAAAATTTCCTCACTGATACAAATTTCAAATATCGTTATAATAACTTGTACACTACATTAATACATGAAAATTAGCATTCTGAATCATAACCCCCTATTCTTGATCAACCACCTTAGTGAGTGAGTGAGTTTTAAAAGGATGATTACATAAGATACATGGGTGATGCTTCAAATTTCCATTAAATCTTGTTATTTTCTATTTCTAGAGATATGAAGATAAAAAATAAGGAAATGAATTCATACACCATGATAAATCATATTATAGAACATGAAAATAATAAATATAATCTAAATATAAATAAGATTACACTACACTATATAAGTGTAAATTGGAATATGGGTACTTAGCTAGTGACCTTGTATTCAAGATGTTGAAGTATATCAATTAGTTAGTGAAGTTAGACTTTCATATGGATAAGAAATTATCCATTGATCTCATATTACCATCCTTACCACCAAGAATATCCATATTCATTAAGAATTACAAAATGAATATTATGGAGAATCCACTTATAAATATTTTGACTATGCTTCTACAATATTAAAAAAATTAGTGGGAACATGGTTCCTCACCCCTTATAGTGAATAATTTTAGGTATAAGACCAAAAATCCTATGATAAGTTTAAATTCAATAGTGATTATATAATTTCATTCAAAGAAACAAAATATTGAGAGGGTGAGTAATGAAAATAAGTTTATCTACTTCACATGCAACAATAATGGTCATTGGAAGAGAAGCTGAAATGAGTTGAAAAAAAGAAAGAATAATCTTCCACTTCAGATATATTTATCATGAAAATAATATTTCTATTTTAATGTCTTGGGTATTAAATAAAATATATCACTCACATATATTTATCCAAATATATGAACCAAGTAAGTATATAAATATTTCAAGAAGTAAGATGAACTTTTTAAGTAGTTAAAGGAGGGTGATTCTTAATTCAGCTATGATAAGATCACACCTTCAAGTTTTCCATGTGAATTGATTCTTATAAAACTATTGCTTTATATTTACTTTTACCAAAAAATAATCTTAGTATATAATTCTAAGAACAATGATACATTGTTTTATGCTTGAAAAGAATTTTGTTATGGTATATTATTCTTAATTAATAGTTTAATAAAACTTTAATAAAAATTATATAATATTTAAAATTAATGATGAATATAAAATATAAGACTCAAATAACACCCAGTTGTGGAAATATAATTCTTTTTCAAGTAAAGCATAAATTAATTTTCAAGGATATACCTAGAAGGGAGTTTAGACTCTAAGGAGATGAAAATATTATGTATTTTAACATACTTACTTATTAAGTTTTAAGACAAAAAACATTTAGATATTAAAGTTCATAAATCTAAAAATATTCTTGAATCATTTTTTCAAAATACATGTGAACTATTATAAGGAAAATATAGAGTCAAATTCATATAATTTAAGATATTTATTTAATATATTCTATGAATTTATAGTAGTGAATATACTTGGTAAAAGATATGAGATACTTCGACTGGGATAGTTAGAGAATACCTTAAACAAGAATACATAGATCATTTAAATATTATACGGAGCTAATAATAAACTCAAATTACCTTATACACAACATAGTAATGATGGTAGTAAAATGAGGATTAATGACGAGTCTTATATGTATTAAAAGTCTTCCAAAATTCATTTCAAGACATGTTTTTAAAATAGATTCATTAACACTTAACCGTATGCCAAATATATTAACTAATAGATATCATATAAGTTATAATATGAAAAAAATAAACTATGTTATAGATTCCTATGTTTTGATGAGAACAATTTTTAAAATTTAATTTTAGAAACAAACTTATATCAAGAAAAAAAAAAATATAATCATAGATAATTATCCTAAGTTAATAAGGATATAACTATCCCTAGGATGGAAAGTTACTGGTCAAGTGATTGAATATATTTATAAAATAGGTAAGTGCTTATCTTTTGATATAGTGGTAGAAATGTAGGATATAAAAAACTCAAGGATAGATGTGTACGTGACTTGGTATAGAAACACTAAACTTGATAATATTTAGTGGGAGGAATTGTTCTAGTGATACATACTACGCTGGAAAGATAAAACCAAGATGTGGTTTTATATTCATTTTATATATTTTCAATCAATTATTTTTTTAATAATCACAAATAATATTTACGTGTTTCTAATAAATTCTTTGTTTTGTGGAAGTTAAATATTTTTCTAGGAAATTTGGAAATTTTTCGAAGTCTGGGAGTGACTGTAAATCCAATGAATCCAGACTATCGATCATGAGTCTGAAGGAGTAAAATTTCACTAGGTACTTAAGAGATTTCAAGGAGAATTCAATCAAACACATAAATAATCTCTATCAAACATATGAAGGAATATTGATAGACTAAATTTCACAAAGTACAAGAGAGACCACATGAGAAATGTATCAACCATATAACCATTTAATCAACCATGATATAAATATCATAAATAACTCAAGAAACCATAAGACCAATCATAGAAAATTCATGTTATATCTTAGAGAAACCAAAAAAATCTCATATTTTTACAAAGGGTTGAATCGACAGAATGAAAATTGGATTTATTGAAAGCCTATTTTATCGACCATGGTAGATCTCTTGCTAAATCCTTAATCTACCACATGAGCAACCAAGAGACCATGAGACCAACACAAAGCAATTGCATGTTTTGGATTTTTTTTTAAATATCACAATGTATTGGAGTGACCACATGTTTCTTTCCAATCAATCATACAATTATGACAAAGAGATCATGACAATGTTGAATTTTTGAAAAACTATTGGAGCTACAATGAGACTTCAATCTACCATACGTTGATGTGAAGTGACGACATGGGAGAGTTTTATTTTGGATAAGTGATGAAGCAACCACATATCCATTTGAAACAACCATGTTAGGTAGTAAAAAATTTTCAATGTACTAGATCAACATAAGTTCAAATAAATTAACCATATGAATTATAAAGGAATCTAATCAGTATGTTCACCAAGTGTTGGAGCTATGTTGGATAATCTAATGTGGAACACTTCAAGCGACCGTGTCTAAAAGTGGGAATTATATTTTAATATAATTTATTCTAAATACTTATAAACCAAATTAAATGTGAAGTCAGATACATTTATTGCTTTTAGATTTCATGTAAAGTAAGAGGATTCATAATGATGGGTTTCCAATGGCCCTTTTTGGAGGAAGATTTTTTTATAGAAGAATGAGATCAGATAAAATAAGATGGACTTTGAAGAGGGAATTTTTATGAGTGTAGAAAATGTGAACTACTCTATTATCTATGATAATATATTTTTATGATAACTTGACCATGTTATTTGGGAGCATCCACCGATCTTTACATATCATATCCAAAATAAAAGAAGACATCAAGAGAAGAAGAATACATCTGTAGAATAAAAGAACTTTAATATTTTTATGTATCAAATTATTTTCACTTCACTTTCTCTCTATTTTATTAATTTTATGTTTTTCTTAAATTATCTATACATATGTTAAAGTAAAAAATCTTATGGATCATATAATATTACTCATATACTCTTACTCTATTTTTCCTTCATATTTTTACTCCCACAAAAACTATAGAAGAGGTTGTGTATTAGCTTAGACAACATTTTGTGCTATTGTAATATATACCTGATCCATGTTATGGATATTATATTTATTTTTAATACATATTCTTGGAAGTGGGTGACTATTAAGTGGAGATGATTAGTTCTCATCTTGATACTTAACCTTTTGGTTTTTTATATTACAATGTGTGTTTTAAATTTTTTCTTTGTTTTTAAAACTTTTTTAAAATATCTTTTGTGAAACTTTAATTTGATAGCTAGATTTTACATGTGATATGTATACTATTTTATGTAATTATATTAATATAAAAAAATTAATATAATCATAAGATTATTATAACTGATTTTTGATCAAACTTATGAGAGGTTATTCAAAAGAATTAAATTAGATATACCTAATGTATTAGTTAATTGGGTGAATTTCAATCTAGGGGATTTTTTTTTATAAATTGTTCTTAACATAATTTTTTTTTGGATACTAAATTCACCCCCTCTTAAGTACCCCACTTTGACCAACATTAAGTTAGGGAATATATTGTACGATGTGAATAATGAACCCTACCAGGAAGCAGTAAACGGAAACATGATAAGATTTAAAGTTCATACAAATTCAAAAATGGATTCCATGTACCAAAATCCAATTTTTTATTTTATTGGTTTCTATAACTGATTTAAATCCATTTATATGTATTTAAAAAGAAACTAGATATGGATGTTAAATTTGGTTCCAATAACATATAATTGGTTAATAAAGGTTTCAAGCGTTTCCCAACATGGTATACGAGGAAACATTTTCACTAGAAATCATGATAAAGTCCATTATAATTCTAATTATAATAGAAACCTTCCTTTATCATGAAACATAGAAATTGGATGTCAATAAAAAATTACTTTGGGTAAAAAATTTAGAATATGTCTACATGATGTAACTAGATAAGGTTGGTGACACTAAATAATGACAATAAGGTATGTAAGTTTAAGGGATACATTTATGGGTTGATGCAAGCATCACAATCATGAAATATTTTTTTTGATGAAACCATAATTGAGTTTGTTTTTATTAAGAAAAAATGTGATCCATGTTCTACAAGTGGTTAGTTGGAGGACCATAGTTTTTATAGTAAAATATATCAATAACATATGTTAAATAAATGTTTAGTCTTATAGTTAGTTGTAGTTAAGATAAAAGTATTTTTACAAGAATTATTTAAAGTATAAACCTAAGTTATAGGGAATAATATATATTAAAATAGATTTATGGGGTTGCTTAGATCAATTTGTTGTACCTCTCGTACCCCTCGTGGTTTAATTTTCATGATCATAATCACTCTCTTATTTATCTAATCTTGTTTTAAGTGTTTTTGTTGATAGGAAAAAGGTTGCCAAGGAATTGGGCCAAGAAGGACTGAAAGTGGACTGAAAATCAGTCCACCGGCCAACCGGTGGATGACCACCGGCCAGCCGATGGAGTCTTGACAGAAGGAATCCTTTCTGTCTAGACCACCGGCCAACCGGTGTCCCATCACCGGCCAGCCGGTGGAACCCAGTCAAATAGTGACACCTACTGTCTCAGCACCGGCCAACCGGTGGCCTCCTCACCGGCCAGCCGGTGGTGCCTGGGCAGAAGCCCTCTCCCTTTTCCAAAGCACCGGCCAACCGGTGGCCAAGCACCGGTCAGCCGGTGGAGCCAGTCAAACTAGCCGTTGGGCTTTGACCAGACTTGTCCACTTGACCCCCAACGGCTCCGAAGGCCTCTCCAACGGCTCCGAAGCCCCCCAAAGGCCATTTGAGGGTTCCCCCTCTATAAATAAAGGACTAGGAAGCCCCAGAAACGTACGGTAGCCCACGGGAACATTGTTCGATCATTTGGCGAACCTCCGGCGCATTCCTTCAAGGATCCCCATTTGCTCCAACTCACTTCCACAACCAAGGAGCACCATCAAAGAAGCTTGAGAGCGCTCTTCATCAACTTCATCAATCCTTTGGCGCCCAAGGCTTCTCCTCTTACGATTTTTCATGATTTATTCTTTTTGAGCATCATTTTGGGTTTGTGCCTACAAACCCCCATTTCTTTTATCTTCCTTTTGTTTGGGTTTTCACACCACCTTCAAGGTGTGAAGAGGTTAGTCAAGCCTTCCCTTTAAAAGGCTTGAGTCATAGGTGAGCTAGCCTTCACCTGTAAGAAGGCTAGTGGGTTCTTGCTCAACCATTAAAAGCAAGCTGTAATAGGTTCTAGACTACCTTAAAGTCTAGTGGGTTTCTTGCTAAAACCATTAAAAAGCAAGCGATAGTAAATCTCTCAACGGTTGAGTTGGGAGCGGAGATGTAGGCTTTGGTTTAAGCCGAACTCCGTTATCAAGTTTTGTGTATTGCCTCTTTTTTTTCCGCTGCACTTTTAACTTTGATTTTAAATTGTTAATTATTTTTTAAAAGGCAATTCACCCCCCTCTTGCCATCACTCTCCGCCCAACAATTGGTATCAAAGGAAAAATTTGAGTAATACCCTAACCGGTTTCAAATTCAAGATCCTTTGTGATGGATTCAACTTCTTTTGCCCCCGAAGGTTATTCATTGGGTCGTGCTCCATTTTTTGATGGAACTGACTATACTTATTGGAAAACCCGCATGACCACTTTTCTTAGAAGTATAGGTTATCCTATTTATAAAATTGTCATGAATGGTTATTCTCTTTCTTCTCCCGATGAATCCAAATGGACTCAAGCTGATATTAAAAATTTCGAGCTTGATGGCAAAGCCATGAACTCTCTTCATTGCGGCCTTGATCGTAATGAATTCAATCGAGTTTCCACATGCACTTCATCTCATGAAATCTGGAAACTATTGGAGGTTACCCATGAGGGGACCAACAAAGTTAAGGATACTCGATTGGATATGTACCGTCAAGATTTTGAGTCTTTTACCATGCATCCATCTGAAAATATTACTGAAATTTTTACACTTTTTACTGATGTTTGCAATGGGAGAAAGTCCCTTGGTGATGATGTGTCTGTAGAAACGATGGTCAAGAAGATCCTTTGGATCTTACCAAGCACATGGGCACCGAAAGTCACGACAATCCAAGAAGAAAAAGACATCAAGAACATGCCGGTCGAATATCTCATCAGATCCCTCATGACCTACGAGATCACCATGAGGAGGCAAGCTGAAAAGGAAGGCAAACCGATCAAAGTTCCAAAGAACATCGCCTTCAAAGTTCAAAAAGAAGAAATCTCATCCTCCTCATCGTATTCCTCTTCAATCGGCGATTCAGAAATGGAGAATCTTGCCCGAAAAATGCACAAATTCATGAAGAAGCACAAGAAGAAGAAATCATGCAAGGCTCAACCCAACGAAAAATCCGAGCCCGAGGTAACATGCTATGGGTGCGGCAAGAAAGGCCATTACAAGCCCGATTTCCCACTCCACAAGACAAGGGACAAGCAAATGGAAAAGAAGAAGGCATTCAAGGCCACATGGAGTGATAGCTCCACATCCTCCTCCTCCTCCTCCTCAAGTGACAACGGTAAAAAATGCCTAATGGCATTTCATGAGGTATCCTCTTCCGAATCCTCATCCTCTAGTTCTTCAAATTCTTTCAATCATTTATCTTATGAGGATCTCCAACATGCTAGAGATCAATTGGAGGAAGGTTTTCACAAACTTTCTTCCAAATTTATTGCTTTAAAAAAGAATTTCAAAAAACTTTCTTCCGAAAAGGAACAACTTCTCAAAGAAAAGGAGGAGTTGTCCCTCAAGGTCCAAAACCTTCCCAATATTGATTCTATGGAATTAACAATCAAGGATTTAAGGGAATCCCTTGCTAAGTTCACCGAAGGTGAACATAACCTTTCGAAGCTCCTTGGTTCCCAATGGATATCTAGAACCACCCAAGGGCTTGGATATTCCAAGCAAGCTTCCTCTTCCCATGCTCCAACTATTTTTGTAAGGGGGAGCTCCCAATATAAATTTTGCAACTATTGTAAAAAACCCGGGCACTTAATTTATGAGTGCGATTGCAAAAATGCCCGGTATGGAAGGCCTAAAACTATTTTCTTTAATGATGAATTTCATAGGAGAAGACCCGCCACTAGAAAAGTTTGGATTGAAAAATCCCTTTTAGCGAGTCTCACTGGACCAAAATTTGTCTCGGTTCTAAAATCCTCTCCTCGGTGATTTGTTGTTTTTATTTAGGGGGAGTTAGGATCGTTTAAGCCTTTTTGCGTTTTTATTTCAAAACTTTCAATTCAAAACTTTCAATTCAAAACTTTCAATTCAAAACTTTTAATTTCAAAACTTTCATTTCAAAACTTTCAATTCAAAACTTTCAATTCAAATTTCAAAAATTTCAATTGGTTTAAAATCTCTATCTTGTTTTTCAATCCTTTCCCTCAATAAAGTTTTATGCCCCGTGCTATTTTGATAATCACAAAGGGGGAGAAATTCTTGGTTGATTGGGGGAGAAATATTTCTCTCATGCTTTTATTTACTTTTCAATTTATCCTTTAAAGCATGCCCTTCATTTCAGTATTTTACATTGCTTGTTTTGGTGATTGTGATCATCAAAATAGGGGGAGATTGTTGTACCTATCGTACCCCTCGTGGTTTAATTTTCATGATCACAATCACTCTCTTATTTATCTAATCTTGTTTTAAGTGTTTTTGTTGATAGGCAAAAGGTTGCCAAGGAATTGGGCCAAGAAGGACTGAAAGTGGACTGAAAATCAGTCCACCGGCCAAACGGTGGATGACCACCGGCCAACCGATGGAGTCTTGACAGAAGGCATCCTTTCTGTCCAGACCACCGGCCAACCAGTGTCCCATCACCGGCCAGCCGGTGGAACCCAGTCAAATAGTGACACCTACTGTCTCAGCACCGGCCAACCGGTGGCCTCCTCACCGGCCAGCCGGTGGTGCCTGGGCAGAAGCCCTCTCCCTTTTCCAAAGCACTGGCCAACCGGTGGCCAAGCACCGGTCAGCCGGTGGAGCCAGTCAAACTAGCCGTTGGGCTTTGACCAGACTTGTCCACTTGACCCCCAACGGCTCCGAAGGCCTCTCCAACGGCTCCGAAGCCCCCCAAAGGCCATTTGAGGGTTCCCCCTCTATAAATAAAGGACTAGGAAGCCCCGGAAACGTACGGTAGCCCATGGGAACATTGTTTGATCATTTGGAGAACCTCCGGCGCATTCCTTCAAGGATCCCCATTTGCTCCAACTCACTTCCACAACCAAGGAGCACCATCAAAGAAGCTTGAGAGCGCTCTTCATCAACTTCATCAATCCTTTGGCACCCAAGGATTCTCTTCTTACAGTTTTTCATGATTTATTATTTTTGAGCATCATTTTGGGTTTGTGCCTACAAACCCCCATTTCTTTTATCTTCCTTTTGTTTGGGTTTTCACACCACCTTCAAGGTGTGAAGAGGTTAGTCAAGCCTTCCATTTAAAAGGCTTGAGTCATAGGTGAGCTAGCCTTCACCTGTAAGAAGGCTAGTGGGTTCTTGCTCAACCATTAAAAGAAAGATGTAATAGGTTCTAGACTACCTTAAAGTCTAGTGGGTTTCTTGCTAAAACCATTAAAAAGCAAGCGGTAGTAAATCTCTCAATGGTTGAGTTGGGAGCGGAGACGTAGGCTTTGGTTTAAGCCGAACTCCGTTATCAAGTTTTGTGTCTTGCCTCTTTTTTTTTCCGCTGCACTTTTAACTTTGATTTTAAATTGTTAATTATTTTTTAAAAGGAAATTCACCCCCCCTCTTGCCATCACTCTCTGCCCAACACAATTCATAGTATATATTCTAACAGGGTATTGAAAGATACAATATAGAATAATTCAAGATTGAATTTTTTCATATGTCACATAGCATAAAATCTTTCTAATATGACATGTGAAGTCATAGGAGGATATTATTATAATGAATAAAATTCCATATTCTTAATTCTTTGAATCTACCACATATTATATGATATGTATAGTGTTTTGATATTTATTATTTGTAAAGAATAATGGGAAAATATAAATCAAAACAAGGAGATTATATAAGATAGCAGTCAAAACTGCCTAACAATACTTGATAAAGTGGAAAGGATTAGTCCATAGTGCTTAGATAAGTAGGAATACTAGTTATAAATGGGATAAAAAAAATAAATTTACAACAGATCAATTGACCTTATATATCATCATAATACTATGAAAATATAAAATAAAATATTATTTGAGATTTTGGTAGCCATATCTATATAAAATGAGTACATTGTAGCTTTTGATGCAGCTCAAGAAGCAGTTTATGCAATTATTCATTCTAGATCAAGGAATTATACCATGATAGTAAATTATTATCATAATATATATTATGATAAACTTATAATTATGGTATTAGAAAATATTTAAATCTTATGACATATGAGAAATGGTATATACTCAGGGATATTAACTCTTATGAGTTTTACCCAAAGAAGTGAAGTCATAGTAAAAAGAGTATCTATAGAAGAACATGGAAGGCCTAACAACTATAGATATACCTTAGAAGAAAGATGTTTGTACTGGGAGAGATAATGAGTAGTTAATTAGTAGTTGTATCTAGTGAAATTAAGAGTCTATTGGAGTTGGTTCCCTAAAACCAAATAAATTTATAATTTCAATTACTAGTATATCAATAAATATCATATCACATGGTGACTGTTCTTATGCATAACATTAATGTGATAATATCCTTAGTGTATTTGTTTCATAAAAAGGATATAACAGTTCCCCGCTATATTGAGAACCTAGAAATTCTATGATAATATTCTTAAACATATTCTCCATGAGAGATGATAACATATGTCTGATGGGACACAAATAATGTTTTACTATCAGGTGTTGGAGAATAATAAGACATTGAGACTTATTCCCATGAAGTTAATACTTGGTGATCTCTAAGAAGTGAGTTTATGATGGCATACCCACCAATAAGAATTCTATATGTTTATGTATTATTGGACATTCCTATCTATAAGTGTGCATATTAGTCCTTATAATTGATATTATTATCAATATATATCATGAATCATGTACTTTGATGTATGAATGAAAACCATAATAACATATACTCATGGTGAGGAAACATATGTTGGGTATGACATAAGTGATATGAAATTAATTGAATAAGTCAAGAAAGGATATGTCCCTTCCGTATTAATGGAAGAATATATCTATAAACCTTTGATTGAAATGGAACCGTGTTTGATTAGATTCATGGTCATGGTAGTTTATCGATGAGTTTATTTCATAATGTTAAGGAAAGATATATCAAGAATAATGGGTGATGACACAAGTATGCATCCTTTTTTATGATATATAAATATAAAGGGATTATATCACACAATAGAATTTTGAGGAAGGTTTTTGTTGTTATAAAATTAATTTTTTTCTCTTTGGGTTCCTTGATGTGTTTCTAGATGCTAATAATGGACTTTAGGTAAGTTCACTAAATTCCATCGAGAAATAGGTCTAAAGGACCACAAACTAAGAGAATAAAAAATCTCTTGAAATTTTATTGAATTTAATATTAATAATAAATATTATTCTCAGATTTTGGAATAATAAATATTACATTATTGTTGAAAATATAAATTCAATCACCAAATATTTGAGTTTCAAATATATGTATTAAATTTTATTAGTTGTTTATTATTTACAAGGTAATAAATTAATAAATACTTATTCACCAGTTTAGTATATAGATCAACATAAATATTTATTTAGTTACATGAATATCAAAAATAAATATTTATTCATGATTTTTTTTAATATAATATTCATTTATTTATTGAATGAATAATATTTATCTGATTAAATTTTTTATTATTGAAAGGTTCAATAAATTAAATAGGATAGATGGGTAATGTTAATAGCCAGATGAAAATAATACATTTTATTTAGTATAATTTTAATAAATATTAATTAATTTTAGTTAACAAATGATATTTACACTTGATCATGTCACAAGATATAATAATAATAACAATATTATTATTATTAGATATGGGAAATTAATTAGAATAAATATTTGATAAAGGGATATTATACAAATTTTGAATATTAACCCTAAGTATATATTCTAAATTAAATCATTTTTTAAAAGAGAGTTGTTGTGTACAATAGAGAAGATTTAGAGATTTATCTTGATCCCTAAAGAGAAAAACCTCCACCATACCTCTCAAGAACACATAGAGAATAGGGTAACTCCTTATTTTCATCAAATATGAATGGTGTGAAGCTATAAGTTACTCCATGATTATAATCATAATACCAAGAATGTTGTTTGAATATAATTAGAGAATTTTTGGATATAAATAGATGATTCTTCACTTGTATTCTCGACCGCAATGACAAAATCAAAAGTGTATCATCAGAAATTGATCGAAATGATTTCCCAATTTTAAGTAATTATAATTTTAAATTAATTATAAAATAAATGTGATAGATCTTATCTAATAGATTTCAGAGTGAAATTTATTAATCTTTTTGGATTTATCTATTGAAATTGAGGACAAACCAAAATTAGAAGTAGAACCACCACTTCTACTATGATACAAAATATTTAAAAGTGTTACCCTATAAAGTATTATAAATTTTAAAAATAAATATGAATTCCCAAATTCATAAATGTAAGAAAAGGGTGGATTATATAAAAGCATAAATAATACTCAATCTATAAAGTTATCTGGGATGATCTCCATTATAACATTATCTTACATTATTTTAGGCATTCCTTGACCTTTTTTTTGATCTCCTTTGGGTTGAGTCTTATTTTGGGGTTGTTCTAGGATATTTTAGGAATTTTGGGAGGCATTTTGGAAGTAAATGGTTGGCACATAGTTTTCCCGAACCGTGTGCCACCAGTGAAAACCATTCACCCCTAGTAGTAGGGAAATACATTATTGGAACATGATTTCCCAAACTGTGAACCCAACTAGGGGAAATTGTGTGCCCTAAATAGTAAGGGTGCACAACTGGCACATGGTTTTCCCTAACTGTGAACCTCCCTCCATGCACACGGGTTTTCAAAGATTTGAAGATTTATTTTAAAATCCTGAACCCTCCTTTTAATATTCCTAATAACCCCATTTGAACCTAACTAGAATTACTTGGTTGTGAATGTTATCTCGATGTGGTTTTGTATCCTCTAAACACTTTTATTGGCAGATCGAAGTGGTGTTGATCTTGATCAATATCCTATGGGTAAGTGGATCTAATCTCATATAGTTTCTTACAATATCCATTCCTCTCCTCTGAGAGTATTATATAATCATGTTTTTTGATTGATCTAAACTCATTTTTGATAGATCTAATCCCTATCATGATAGATATTGATTCTAGATATGATTCATAGAGCTTTTCACATTTTATCATCATTGTTATTCCCATTGTGGGTATTGATTGTTTGATTTCTATGATCAATTATAGGTGGTTCCATTTTAGATTTACCAAGTAATTAAAACCCTAAATTTCTTGATTTGTTTTAAATATATTTAAATTGATTTATAGAACCTCGATTTGAGATGATTTGATTATGAAATTTGAAATGACATGTATTTTGAGAAAAAACTCCAATTTCTATGGAATTGGAATTATGGGGTGAATTTTGAAAATGATGTAATTGATGAAATGATTTGAGAAATGTTTTGAGAAAAATGGATTAAATTGAAATGATGAAAACCTATGTTTGGTTTTGTACTGAAAAGGCATTAAATGATGAAAAAAACATGTTTTGTTTTTGAAATTTAATTGGCATATTGAAACTAAAAATTATGAAATTGAATTGTAAATGATGTTTTGATTTTAAATGAGATGATTTTCCTATTATTTATTGATTTACTGGGAACATTAAAGCCCAGGTAGTTAGAGGGTAATTTGGGACAATCACTATAGGATCTTGATCCCCTAGTAATAGATTTACAATGACTAACCTAGTTCAACATGATTATCCTTGATGGGATATTGATGTGTCTTATTCATCTTGAGCCTGAGGGACATGTGTACACATAGTTATCTATGGTTACTGATTTAATAAGTGTGAGGATACAATATCTAGAAACTAACATACTTCAGGGAAGATGACCATGGTTCTTATTGTGTATCTTTCAATTATATATTCCATTTATTATAGAACTATTTTATTTAGGCCAAATGATTTATATAAATTATTTTATATAAAATTTTTATTTAATCCATGTTTGAAATTTTTTCCATCTATTGAAATGAAAGCATGTTTTGTTTTAAATATGATAATGATACATTGTTCTATGTACTATTTTATTTAAATTGAAATAATGATTAGTTTGTTGTAATGGAAACTATTATGGAATGATTGGTGAGACCCTACTAGGATTTATAACCCAAACACTACCATTTTCTTTGAGTTTTTGTATATTTTCTTATGCCAATTACAAGAAAAGGGAAAGAACTACTTGTAGGTGGTGAATTTTCTTGATCCTTTGGACCATGGAGTGGTTATGGTGACCGTCAGAGATATTTCCCACTTGTTACATAGGGTTTTAAAAGAATTTTTTTGGTTGATTTTGTGGTTTCCTTTGAGTTATTTATCTATCTTCTTGGGTGTTGTTTTACTTGTTTGAATTTTGGTACTTTATCCTTGAGGAGTGTTGATATACAAACATGTATCTTATTTTATTCCATTGTTTTACAGAAAAAATTCCCTATTTATTCATGTATGATGATAGGTGCTAGTCGCCAACCCTTGGGGATCAGGAACACTCTTTGGGCCATGTCAGTGCTGGATTGGGCATCAGGGTACCAAGGTATTTGGGTTGGTTTGTGAAAAAGTGGCATGATAAGTGAAGGTTAAACATATTTCCTTGCAGTCAGTATGTGTTCAAGGTTGTCCTAGTAGATAGGAGGTAGTATTGGTGGGATTTTATAGGTAGTTATGAGTGAGTTCCTAACTGGATCTTGTTATAACGATCCTTAAGTCACCATGGATGGTGGGAAAAAATTTTATTTGATGAGTATTTTGATCTTTTTGTAGTCTTTTTCCTATTTGAGTAGATTTTTCTTAAAATCCTATACTTTTGAATCCCATTTGAGTTTTTGATCTGAGTATCCTTGTTAACGTTTTTGTTGTTTTCTATTGATGGTGTGTAGAATTATGCCTTTGAAAAGAATTTTTAATGGACTTGAGGAGGTATATACTGATGAACCACAACAAGAGAACCCTCCAGTTGACCAAAATCTCATTGAGATAGTGGTGCGTGTTGTCTAAGCTATGGGACAGGAAGCCACACCCATTCTTGTTTAGGCTCCAGTTATAAAACCTTGAAGGGACAACTCTAGAGATCATGCATAGGAGTTTCCTTGCCAGAATTTTCTAGATTTCAAAGGATCTAATGACCCAAAAGAGGCTTTGAATTGGTTGAAATGAACTGAGTTAATTTTTGAGTTCTTGGAAATTCTTGATTCAATTAAAGTGAAGTGTGCTACCTTCAAGATTGAGGGGCCTCATAGAAGGTGGTGGGATTTGATGGTAATGGTGAATAAGCATGAATGATTGGAGTGGAATTACTTTAAGGTCCTTTTTTCTGATTAGTTCTTTCCATAGTCCATGGTTTTAATAAATTATATAGAGTTTCTTAATATTCAATAAAGTGAAAAGACCGTGGATCAGTATAAAAAATGCTTTATTGAGCTGGTGTAGTTTGCTCCTAATATTGTTACTAATGAAAATATGAAGGCATTAATATTTGAGATGGTAATTTGAGCTGATATTTGATCAAAGGTTTTCGTGCTAAAGATGAATTTCTATACTGATGTACTGGATAGAGTGTTGATGTTTGAGCCTAACCTAGCTGATAATTTAGGGTTGATGGGAGTTACTTTTTTCTATCAGTGTCTGTTCTGTGAGTTTATTTAAATAAAAGAGGAAGCATGATGGGTATCTTAGTGGATATTTATAGAAGGGTTCCTACATACCTCCTGTAGTTACTGGTAGAGTCCCTTTGACTTAATTCTAGCACGGAAAATCTAGACATTTGAAATGGGTTTGCACTGAGGCTCCCAAGATCTGTAGTTATTGCATACACTCGGGATACTTGTAGAAATCATGTTATATCTTTTCTTCTCCATGTAGTGGAATGATCTCATTAGCACCTAAATGTACTGCGGTGTAGTTAGATTCTTTAAGAACAAAGGGGTTCCAGCCATAGGCATCTGGAACAAAGCTTATTTACACAGTGGAAGACTCTACAGAGGAAGTTGATATGGGTCCAAAAACTATGAGAGGTACCATCACTATAGATTCATCCTTCGTGATTGATTTATTTGATTCCAGTACATCTCACTCATTTATATCGACCCATGTTATTGAATTAATAATCCTTCCTATAGAGATTTTTTCTTATGTGATGAATATTACAAATCCCATTAAAACAAAGAGAGAGCAGAGCCTTTAGTGTCTTGATTATGTTTTATCTTTATTAGTGACTAATATTACCTAGAAATATTTGGTCCTCTATATGAAATATTCTGATTTCATTCTCGATATGTATTGGAAAATTTCTAATTAAGACTGGATTGACTGTTATATTAAGTGGGTCTCCTTTACTATGCCCGATGGGGAAGTCTATGTCTCTCAGGGAGAATTGGACCTGAGATTGAGCAGAGTTAGACCTTCATTTTTAGAGTTTGGTAGGTTAATATCAGTGTTTTATTTTTAATTGGAGAGAGAATTTTTGAGTGATAATATTCCTCCAGTTTTTTTCGATTTTCTTGAAAATTTTCCTTCTGATTTCTCTAGTTTTCCACTAATAAGAGAGGTTGAGTTTTTTATTGATTTAGTACCTAGTACTCAACCAGTATCTATACCTTCTTACCACATGGAACCAACTAAACTAAAAGTTTTGAAGACCCAATTATATTATTTTCTTGAGAAATTATTTATATTCTTGAGTGATTCACCTTGGGAAACATTTATTCTCTTTGCTAAGAAAGACGATGGTGCACTTTGATTATGTATTGATTACCAAAATCTCAGCCAAGTTATGGTATGGAACAATTACCTATTTCCTTGGATAGATTATTTGTTTAAAAAATTGAAAAGGGTGAAGTGGTTCTTGAAAATTGACCTTTGAACTGATTATCACCAGTTGAGAATAAAATAACCCAACATTACAAAGACCGCCTTTTGGATTAGCTATCAAAACTATAAGTATCTTGTCATGATTTTTTTTCTATCCAATAATCTTATAGTTTTTATAGATTTTATGAACAATATTTTCCATGAGTACCTTGACATGTTCATTGTAGTCCTTGTGGATGGCATCCTGGTTTACTCTAAAACCTATGAGGATCATGTGTGTCACTTTGGAATAGTGCTGTAAATTTTGAGAGATCCCAAAATTTATTCCCTTTGAAAATTTGTTTTTGGATTCGTTAAGTGAAGTTCTTGGGACACATGATCTATGAACATTGTATCTCAGTTGATCTTGAGAAGGTGAAAGATGTTTTGACATGGGAACAATTATGAAATTTTTTCGAGATTTAGAGCTTCTTGGGTTTAGAGGGGTATTACCACCAATTTGTCAAGGATTTCTCAAAGTTGGATTCTCCAATGACTTCCCCCACTCAAAAAGGAGATATTTTTATTTAGGATGATAAGTGTCATATTTATTTCATTGAGATAAATCTTATTTTTACATTTTCACCAATGTTTACTCTTCTAGAGGCTGGATAGGGCTATGTGGTCTTCTGTGACACATCAATTTTGGGTTTGGGCTGTGTTCTTCTTTTGGGTGATCACATTATCACCTATGGATCTAGAAATATTTGGTCACACAAGAATACTTAACCAAACCATGACCTTGTACACATAGCAATGATGCATTAATTTAAGATTTGATGACATTACCTTATCAGGGAAATATTTACCATATTTTCCAACTACAAGATATTGTGTTATCTATTCTCTAAAAAATATTTGAATTTATTTCAAAAGAATTGGGTGGAGTACCTACAGTCATTTGATTTTGAAATTTTCCATACCCCAGTTAATGGTAATGTCATCGCTGATGCTTTAAGTAGGAAACTTCTAAAACAAACCATAAAAAAATCATCAGAAGAGTGGAATTTAATGGCTATATTTTCAAAATTTTATTTAGGAGTCTCAGAGAATGAGTATAAGGTTGTTTTGATCAGTTTTCAATTGTCCTACTCTCTTCATGAGATGATTGTTCAGGATTAGTAGTACGATGACGAATTCCATGGAATTAGAGAATCTCTTCATAGTGGGGAGACCGTCATTGATTAGTTTCTCTCCATAGAGGGTATTATATGTTTTCAAAACTAGTATATTATTATTTTTTCTATAAGGAAGGATGTGATGGGATATTGTCATAGTACTCAGTGGGAAGTGCACCTAAGTACTAAAAATAGTCCTATGATATGTGAAGATGATTCTAATGGCCATGTATGAGATAGGGCATTGATTACTTTGTTTCACATTGTTATACTTGCCAACAGGTCAAGGATGAGCACAAGAGACCTTTAGGTTTTCTATAGCCCCTAACAGTGATGGCTTGGAAGTGGGATGATATTTCTATGGACTTCATGGTGGGTTTGACTCATACCCCTCAGAATAAGAACATGATATGGATTTTGATCGATCAACTAACCAAATAGGATCACTTTATACCCATCCATAAAACAACCAATGTTGAGGAATTGGGAAGCCTATATGTACAGAAGGTCATTAGGTTTCATGGTGTTCCATCTATGATAGTATTCGATGAAGATCCCATGTTCATTTATCATCTATATAGAGGCCTCTAGGAGGCAATGTGATCTGAAGTGATATTGAGAAAGGCATATCATATGTAGATGGATAATTAGAAAGAATGAGATATATAGATATTGGAAGACATGATTCATGCTTGAATCCTTGATTTTGGTGGATATTGGGATATACACTTGGGGCTAGTTGAGTTTCTTTATAACAGTACTTACCAGTCCTCAATTCAGATGGATCCATTTGAGACTTTGTATGGCCGACCTTGAAAATATCTATTGTGTGGGTCAGAGATTGGTGAAATTTGTTTGGTTGGACCAAGTTTGGTCCAAGATATGATAACTAAGATTCATTTTATTCATCAAATAATGTTGATGGAATAGATTTGATAAACATATTATGCTATCTGTTGTAGGTGACCATTGGATTTCTCAGTTTGTGACCAAGTGTTCTTGAGAGTTTCACCCCGTTTGGGTAATCAATGTCTTGGGAGGAAAGGGATGCTTTATCCTCATTTTTGGGGACCATTTAGGGTCACTGATTAGGTTGGGAAAGTGTATTACCTATTATCAATTCCACCACATTTTACATAGATATGTAATGTGTTCTATGTATCATAACATCATAAGCATATTTCTGACACATCTCATGTCTTAAGCTGGGAAGATCTTGACATTGATCTTGATTCATCCATGATTGAGTATTCATTCAGGACAGTTGATTCCAAGACAAAGGTACTTTGTGGGAATATGATACCTTTTTTCCATGTTCTATAATAGTATGTTTTTAATTCTCATGATATTTGGGAGTGTGTGGAACTAGTGAGAGAGGAGTGGCCTCATATCTTTGATATGTAAACTTCCTGATAGGATTTATGGGGAAAGAAAGTTTTTATAGTGTGGAGGTTGAAACATTATGTTACATTCTTTAAGTTATTCCTTGAACCTTTCTTTGATCCCCTTTATTTGGGTCTTATTTTGGGGTCAATCCAGGATATTTTTGGAATTTTTGGTGGCTTTTTGGGAAGTGCATGGTTGACGCATAGTTTTACCAAACCGTATGCCACCCAATGAAAACCATACACACCTTGGAAATGGGGAAATGTATTGTGACACACACTTTCCCAAACTGTGTGCCCACCTAAGGGAAACCATGGGCCCCAAACATTATGGGTACATGGCTGACACACAATTTCACCTAACCATATTCCCTCTCCAGCTAACCATGCACACAAGTTTTTAAAGTTTCAAAAATTTATTTTAAAAACTTGAACCCCCTTTTAAGATGACCAACAAATCCATTCAACCCTAACTCAAATTCCTTGGCTGTGAAGGATCTCTAGAAGTAGTTTTAGATCCTCTAAACCCTTTTCGTGGTAGTTTGGAGTGGATTTTATCTTAATCGATATCTTTCAGGTAAGTGGATATCCTCTCATATAGTTCCTTATAATCTTCCTTCCTCTCCTCCTTATAGAGTATTAGATCATCATGTTTTTGATGAATCTATAACTATTTTTTTATGGATATAATCCTTATCTTTATTGATCATGATTCTAGATCTGATTTATATATCTTCTTTGGATTCAATCATTTTTGAAGTTCCCATTGTGGGTGTTGATCATTTGATTTACATGATTAATGGTAGGTGGTTCCATTTGAGATTTTCCAAACAATTGAAACCTAGAGTTGATTGATTTATAAAACCTCTATTTGAGATTATTTGATTATGAAATTTTAAATGACATGGATTTTGAAAAAAACTCCCAATTCTAATGGAATTGGAATTGTGGGGTGAATTTTGAAAATGAATAAATTGATGAAATTATTTGAGAGTTGTTTTGAGAAAAATAGAATAAATTGAAATGATGAGAACCTATGATTGGTTTTATATTGTAAAGTCCTAAAACGATGAAAAACCCATGTTTTTTTTTGAAATTTAATTGGAATATTGAAATTGAAAATTGGGAAATTGAGTGGTAAATAATTATTTGATTTGAAATGAGATGATTTGACCATTATTGATTGATTGATTGAGAACATATGAGTTTGGGTAGTTAGTGGTTTATTTTTGAAATTCATGATAGGATCTTGATCCCATATTAATGGATTGATAATGAAAACTCTAACAAAAACCAAGTTTGGAATGATTATCCCTAATGGGATATTGATGAGTCCTATTCAGGGTGAGCCCGAGGGACGTGTGTACACATATTTAGTCATGATCACTGATTTGAGAAGTGTGAGGATCCTATAGCCAGAAACTAATATACTTTAGGGAATATGACCATGGTTCTTATTGTGAACATTTTTATTATATATTCCATTGATTATAGAATTATTTTATTCATTACAAATGATTAATATAATTTTTTCTATATAAGTTTTTTATTTAATCCATGTTTGAAATGTTTTCTATCCATCAAAATGATATCATGTTTTGTTTTAAATATGAAAATAACACATTATTCCACATATGATTTTATTTAAATTGAAATCATTATTGGTTTATTGTAATAGAATCTATTATAAAACACATGGAGAGAACCTATTGGGATTTATAGCTCACACCCCACCCTTTCCTTTAAGAGTTTGTAGATTTTCTTATGCTAGGTCTGAACAAAGGGAAAGCGCCACTTGGAGTTGGTGGATGTTCTTAATCCTTTAGACCATGAAGTGTGGATGGTGACTAGTGGATATATTTTCTAATTTTTACATAGAGTTTTCTGATACTTTTTTTGGTTGACTTTGTGGTTTATTTTGAGTTGTTTTTCAATCTGATTGGGTACTGTTTTACATATTTGACTTCTAGTACTTTATCCTTGAGGAGTGTTAATATACTAACTAGTATCTTTTTTTATTCCAATTTTTTGTGGAAAAAACATTACCTCTTTATTCATGTATGATTCTGGGTGATAATCACCAATTCGTGGGGATTAAGAACTCCCTTCAAGCCATGTTAGTGATGAATCATGTATCGGGGTACCAGGGTATTCGGGTTGGTTCGTGACATCCATCATACACATGTATTTATGTGTTTGTGTCCACCAGATACATCATATGCATGTATTCATAATCATATAATCTTTTTTTATGAAATAAAGTACCCATGGTACATGGAGTTTTTCAATCATATATAAATACTCAATTTTCCTAAATTATCTGAGTATAGTTTGAACAGTTTGATGAACACTTCACATGTCATTCATATTAAGAAGATGAGAACATCACATGACTCTAAACCAAATAGATAATAAAATCATATGTACTATCTAGGTACAACCTTACACTTCACATTATATCTCAATATAGGGACCAAATGTCATACTCATTATATGATAAGAAATTTTTTATCTTATTTAAGCTCAAACTAAAAACATGATCAATAATATACCCAACCACCACCTGATTAGTTAAGCCTCAAGGATTATGTAAGAAAGGTATCAAAGTATGAATGTTCTCATTCTATGTATCCCACCAACCATAGGTATGAGGGTGAAATATGAAAAATCCCCCCAGTATACCAAAGACATAATGTATAACACTCAATGTGGTATACACTTAGTAGGTCATCTAATGCACAAAACTCATTTTGTACCTCATTACTATATTTTTTATCTTTATATGCAATCCTACTCATTACAACCTTTAAATTTAATCATAAACTATATTAATCCATAATGAAAAATTATTAGGGTTAAATCAATATTTGAGTGGTTAATTATTATTAAAATCAAACAACATGATCAATGGATTTGTAGAATAAAATCCATGAACCAAAAAATTTTATTAAAAAGGAAAACATACACAAAGGATCAAGGATCACAAGGTAAAAATTACCCAAAAAACAAAATAATAACATTGGATATAGAACAATTTCAATTATAGATAAATAAAATTCCAATGTTTTTCATATTCCAAAAAATTTTCCACAACATCTTCAGATAGAGCGCGATTATCCACCAGTCTACACCAAGTCACATAAATGCATCCCAACTAAATAATTCAATAATCATTACTAAAAAATATAATCTGGTGCAAAAAATTACTCATTAAATATATATTCTAAGTTCATCTTCACATAAACCTACTACTAGATAGAGTGGAAACCATCCAGTCTTCATGCATTCTGTATCCCCAAAATTAGACTCTCTATAAAGAAGGTATCATTAGAGAGAATTATTTAGAGAAATGAATGAAAAAATGACCATCATAAAACATCTATACTATTATATTCCCAATCCCAAACTGAAAAGGTGACTAATTAGCTAAGAAGTCCCATCGAATGGGTGCATTGATTAAAAATTCCAATACAGAACTAGACTTGAATCAAAGATAAAATTAAACAAATTTATCTCAAAGACACCCCTGTCAATTAGAATAATCAATATTCTCAAGTAATGAAATTGAAATCCAAATTTGGATTGGATTTTACCTCTTAATAAATTTTGGATATCATTTGATCCCATTTTTTATGATAGGTATTAAAATTTATCAAACCATATTCATATTTTTTAAAAGAGGCTAAGTCATGTACATCAATCCATTGAAGAAAATCCTCAGAAAGTTTAGCCTGTAACTCAATGGAACCCTTCATTTTCTATTTTACCTCCTCATAAAATTACTTTGGAAATAGTATTTACCTAATGCTCGAGGATCTTGTAACCATGATATTTTTAATATTTGAATAATAATAGTGAGGTTTATATTTCTTTGATTTCAAAGAGTAAGAACCTCTTACATCTAGGATTTGATTCTTCCCTCTGGTGGCACTGAAGTGATAATACTTCTCCTCATTCTCATAAAAATCATAAATATTTCCTTTTTCTGCCTCATCCTCATTGATATCAAGTTCATATATGCACTCCAATTCAGTACCACATTTTTTTGTTCATCACCAACTTTATCTTTTTCAATAGTATAAAGATCTTCCAGCTAAGCCTTTAGTGTATCCCCTTCACCTAGGATGGGTGTGTCCTTTTAATCAACCTCCAAAGAAATCCTTGAACTTCTTAGGCTTGTAACAAGGAATAGTAAGTTTCTATAATCATCCTAAAATTGAAATTCTAAGGAAGTCTATAACTATGAATCTGAACCATTAGAGGGGCCAAGGCCACCCATCAGTCCCCTTTTTAGCTGTAGTCAAATTCTGACCAATGGCTTCACCAATTTTAAAAAAAAATTTCCTTTATTTTTTTAAATCCATTTTTTTCTTAAATTAAAGCTCCTCATGGATATGAATATTATATAAATAACATATATTATTCATATTTCTTTGATTAATATCATTATAACACCCAAAAGTTTTTAAAACATCACAAAAAGCAATCATTTTCTTATAATCCACTTTTAAAGTAAGGTTATCATCAATATTAGATAAAAAAACTTGATGAAACAAACTTGATGATAAATAAACATAAACTAAAATCAAATCATAGTGCCTAAATATTGATTTACCAATCTTGTTGTACATTTTTATTGGGATTACAATTGATAAAGAAATATCCCTTTGAATCATAGGGTACTATTAAACCAACCAAGTCCAAAAATTTTAACCCATACATATGAAAAAAATTTCTAAGATTTAAAAGGGTTAAAGGATGGATCCCAATATTTAATTATAATATCACTTAGATTTAGAATAACTAAAACAAATCACCATACTATCCTCTTTAAATATTTTGATGGAAGGATAATATGAAAGAAACCGTGTCCTATCAAGGACATCTTCTAATTATAAAAACCCCATACCATAGATATTCTCCTTGATAAATCATCAAAATACCAAGGATTATTTCCCTTCAGTATGAAAACCTAGGCAATCATATAGTGCTTTAACGACTCATTTCTTTGCATAATAACATCCTCATTTTCCACAACATGTGAGATATTTCCTTTCTTGAAATTTTTTTGAGCATCAAAATACTTCACCTATGAGAAAGACCTATTGTCATCCAAACTTGTGTATCCTATGGGAGGATTCTCATATTTTTCACACATATATAAAATTTCATGGTGTCCAAGGATCTCAATTCCCTCACCTCCTACGATATTATAAAAGTTAGGGTTTCGATTGTGCACATGATCGCAATCGATAGGAACCCTAGCATGAAAGAATGATAAAGTGGATATTTTCTTTTTATATAATGTGAATAATTTTATATTCTTAACCTCTTTTAAGAATATTTTAAAAAAACCATACATGAGAAATTTTCTAACCATGTCATATATGATAAACTTCCAGAACAAATTTATGTTGGTTGTAATTTTTGAGTTTTGTTAGACTCATTACATCTCTATGTAATTACTACCACATAACTATGTGACCACCAGATAAAACCATCGCAATAAAATATTTAGTAAATAAAATATATGAAGTAAGATAGTTTTAATAATGGATATAATTAAGGATTTATATTCCTAATGTATAACTCTTTGAACATAGTATTCAAACTTCTTTACTTTAAAATATAAAATGTTTTGATGTCAATAAATTTTATTTTCTACTTAGAACTCCTTCACAGTGTATCATCATCATCATCATACTTATAACCTATTACATAAAATTTTTTCCTTGAAATATTTTGGTAACTAATGTATATCTTTTCATTAATCTTTTACTGGTATAATATTTTATTTATTAATTTTGAGCTTCATCAAGTCCAAACCTACTCCCACTAGACTCTTAGACACTATATTTTAATGAGAATAACAAGATAATAATCAAAAACTCTGTTGTGTTAGGAAATAAAAAATATTTCCTTTCATGGGAATATTTAATAAATAAACTATTATATCCATATAATATATGGTATTATATGTGTTTGGAATGATGTTTTGAAAAGATTAATTTATTATTTAAAATATGAAACTATTGGGTGGTGGGACCTTTTTCCCTCATATTTTAATTTATATCTTGGATAAAAACTTTTATCCTAGATAAAACACATTTTATGCCCATATTCTCCTCAAACTTGTTATATAATTTTATGAATCATAAACCATGTGTATCAAAACCATTATCTCATTTTATTAATAAAAACTCATTTTTATCAAAAAAACTTCTCTTATCATATAATAGATATAAGATAAATAAAACATCCTTTATTTTTATCCATTTGATCTTGATGTATTCATTTGCATTAAAATCTATGATTCAACAAACATTTTCTTCATAATTTTAATAAAAACTACAATGTTTATCAATTATTTCTTTATTTTCACTTATATAAATTTATGACATTTTCAAAGTATACATTTTTTATCTTCTACCTTGTAAAATTGAAGAATTTTTTTCTATAACACAAGTTCCATACATGGACACTCCATGAATTTTCTCAAACTCCTTTAGTGATTATTGATAATTCCATAACATATGTAATCATTTATCCTCCCTCTTAACACATATCTTAGGTTTCAATAACCTTGAATTGATATTTGAAGAATCATTATTTACTTTTACAATTACCTTTTTGTCTTCCGATTTGAACTTTTACCCACTTGTATTGTCAATACAGTACCATAACCAAGACATCACATTCCCTAGTCATTCTATCCTAAAAAATTTTAGAAATAGGGAAAAAATTTCCTTAAATTATTCACATTTTTAGAACATTTTCCATGATTATTATAGCGACCCATACTTTACATACATGGTTAATACTTCAAAATTGAAGGATAATTATTACAACATATAACAAAACCATGAAATGACCGTATAGGTATAGTGTCTTTAGAAACTGGGAAACATAAACAACTGGTTCATAAAGCATCTACACTGTCTCCCATTTATTTCATCATATCTATAGTCCCTTTTTGGCATATCTTACTTAATAACCTTCTTCCTGACCTGGGGAAAGAAAACATACAAAAGGGTGAGCTCAAATTCTTAGTAAGGGTAAACAAAAGAAATATCAATCACATCAAATTCATAAGAACATAACATTTTGGAAATCTTACCCTGCAAAAGAGATCATAATTTCATAACATGGGATAAATCATGGTAGTGAAATGTAATCCCAATAATTATAACTTAAAACATGAAACTTTGTGGCATACATACATAATCATAGAGAATCATTTCTTATTAGTCAAGACTCATTTCCAAGACTATCTTAGTGGACAAAGTCCATTTTTGAACCGAGTTCACTCCTCGTTTCAGTCCTGTTTCACTGAACCAGTTTAACCTGCCGTTCCAGCCATGTCTATCTCATGAGATATAAAATCTTTACCCAATTAATTGGATGGAGATATAGGTCCCACCCATCTCATAATGATACCATTCTTATGTGTGCCACAAAATCATAAACCATACATCATAGCATAACCCATGTAATAAAAATGGGAATCTTAAACATCGTGACATCATAAAACAATTCATATAAGATAAAGGAATTCATAAAAATATTTCCATCACAACATAATCAAATCAATGTAATAATAGGGATAGAAACATAACCCTATATTATCTTATATGGAAAATAATTTTGATAAAACACTTGAACTCCATTCATGAGGAAAATATCCTTTTTACTTCAAAAACAGTTTTCCTTTCTTAACATGTCATACAATTTTAAACTAAAAGAAGTTGATTAAAAATAAACTTGAAAACTTGTAAAGGAATATTCTTGGAAATAATGTTTTAAAAATCCATTCATGCCGTATAAGTTAAAAAAACATTCTTCTTGTACTTTTGTCGGAAAAGTAAAAAAGAACCTCGTATGAAAAACGAAAAAAGATTCCTTTCATATCTTTTACTAAAAACTCACTGAAGGGTAAAATTGAATTTAAAAAATTGTAGGAGGATATAAATAATATTACATATTGAGGAAACATGGATGTGGATGATAAATATTCCCCAGTAAATTCTGAAGTATAAAAAATTTCGGATAAAAATTGAGATTGCGAGATTGTCCCTTACCTTAGGTCCGATTTGCTTCGTAAGTGTCTGAACCTCCTGTATAATGATTTAAATAATGTAATTTACTTATTCCAGAATCATAATCATTGTTTTTATATCATATATGGTCATATTCTTAGCTTCTTATTAGTAATATTTCATTGCTACTTGTTATTCGGGTGTTTATTATTTTTTGTTCTTATGTGTGTTTTATCGAATAAATTCTTATTCTTATTTTTTTATATTATAGATACCTCATTTCCATAATGGTATTAGTGTAATATATATCATATTTATTTACTCAATTCATTTATGTAATCATTATGCAATAAAAATCATGTAGAACGAGTCACATCACATCGTGGAGACGGTATTCCGTACGTACGCACGAGCGATGATATCATTCCCATGATCGTGGAATTGTATTGGAGTGTATGTATACTATTTCAGAATCAATATCACTTTACAATAATCATATATATTTATTCTTTACACCATTATATCCATCCAAGTAAGGTGGTGGTGGAAAATAGATTACACCACGGCGTGGAGACGGTATTCCGTACGTACACATTTGCGGTGATTTCATTTTCCGTAGGATGGATAGATGGTGAAATAGGGTTGTTTCATACTTATAATAACATATCAGTATATGATTGATACTGATGTTATTAATTCATAATGAAACAACTAAAGAAGAATAAGTGGAAGAAAAAATAAATTTGAAAGAATCGGTAACGAACATTACCTCTTCTTTGAAGCGCCTCTTTGAGACCTCCTTTTAGGGCACTAAAATTGGTCTTTGAAGAAGACCAGGACCTCTAGGATGTTTCAAGGAAAGTGGATAGGAGAAATTGGCAGGGTTTGTCCGAGCTTGAAGGCTCAAAGTGGCGTGAGGAACAGAGGGATGAGGTGCCCTTTTATAAGGGAGGAGAGGGGCACCTTTGGAAAAACTAAAAATATTATTTTATTATAAAGTAATATTCGGTTTTAAATAGCGCCAAATTGATTTATTTAGAAGCTAAGGTGGGGATGGGTCGAAATACTCTTATCCAATATAATTTAGACAAGTTTAGGTATCTATTTTAACCTTATAATTTAGATTTAACTTTAAGTTAAATAATTTTACTTTTACCGTGTCTTCTTGTTTTCTTACACTATAAGGTTAATAAACCTACTATAACAAGCCAAAAGAACCCCAAGTTGTTTATTATTAAAACATATAACCTTATCTAAGTCATTTGGCCTAACCTTATATTTTTAGGAATAAAATAACAATTAAGAATATAATATTTGTTTTAAAAACTATTTTATGTCAATTTTGACACTATTTGGTAATTGATTTTTTTGAAAATTATAATAGAAATATTAGTTCGAAAAAAGTTAATTAAATCAATAATAAAATGTCATATTAACATAGAAAATTATTGGAATTCATAAAAAGTCTCAAATTACATTTATTTGGGTATTTATAACATCAATTATGTTAATATTTCATTAATAAGATAATTACTGCATCATCATTGTGTCATAAATAAATTAAATTATTTATTTTCTAAAAATTAAAAATAAAATACCATTGTGTAGGAAATATTTTTATCTTTCTAATTAATATTTATAGTTGAATTTATCTTATGTATAACCCTATATTAAAAATGATTTACTTATTAAACTTTGATTTTAACTATTTTAACCCTTCTTTAAATAAATTAATAATAAATGTCCTAATCTAATCCAAGTGGGCCTAAATGGTCATATTTTATTCCTAAGGTTTTTTTTGGCCTAATTACACTTATCCAATAGAATTAGTACATGTGTTAGGGTAATAATAATATCATTTTTACCCTTAATTACCCTATTTACTTTTAACCGTGGTAAATAAAAGTAAAAAGTTACTATTCACCAAAAATTATTTTCATCTCATTGAACCACATTTTACTTACTCACATCAACCGTGTCTCTAGGATTTTTTAAATTTCACTCACAAAAGCGGTAATATTAAGTTTTATGTAAATTTACAAATTCTCCTAGGAGGTGGGTAAAAGACGGTCAAAAGTTCAATAAAATTTTTATATATCTAAAATTATTATAAAATGACTCCAATGAATTACATTGAACTTATATAGGTATTATGTATCAATTTTGACCTAAAATAAATTTAAATAAAATAAATAATTATTTAAATAAAAATTCGGTTTTTAAATAGTAACCCAGTGTTTTCACTATTCATCAAAAATTGAAAGTTTTTAGAAAAATACCAAAATTTCACCCTAGGATAATTTCGATATTATGAATCCAAAAATGAAGTCCATTTTGAAAAATAAAATTTATAAAATTTATAAAATTTCAAAAAGTGGTTATTACTATTCATAATGACTAGTTTTAATAATATTTTAATAACATATCGTTGTTTAGTGAAACTCGGTATTGCATACAACGCAAGCTATCGAGGAAGGCCGCAGTTGCGTGTAAAGCAAGCTAAGCTAGTGCTGTGTGTAGTGAAATATTCCTTTGATGATTTATATAATATAAAAACAAAATATTTCTCATAAAAGTCTTGGGTGTTACATTCTACCTCCCTTAAAATGAATTTCTCCCTCGAAATTCGTCACTTTTTAACAAACAGATGAGGATACCTCTCCCTCATCATATAATCAAGCTCCCATGTAGCTTCTTCTAATTGGTGGTTCCTCTATAAAACTTTCACCAAGCGAGTGGTCTTGTTCCATAGGACTTTTTCGCTACGATCGAGAATCTCTATCGGATGTTCTTCATAAGAAAGATCTTGTTCCAGCGGTACAACTTCTGAGCTGAGTAAATGTGAAGGATCAGGTATGTACTTTCTCAGGAGAGATATATGGAACACATCGTGAACTTGGGAGAGATTCGGTGGAAGTTCCAATCGGTAAGCTACCTTCCCAACACGATCCAGTATTTCGAAAGAACCGATATACCTAGGGCTTATATTTCCCTTCTTTCCAAATCTCATTACTCTCTTCCAAGGAGATATTCGTAAGAACACTTTATCACCCACTTCAAACTCTAGGTCTTTTCTTCGGTTATCGACATAACTTTTCTGTCAACTCTGAGATGCTCTTATGTGTTGTTGAATAGATCGAACCTTTTCTGCCATCTCATCAACAAGATCAGGTCCTAATAGCTTTCTTTCCCCAACTTCATCCCAGCAAGTTGGAGTTTTGCATTTCTTTCCATAGAGAGCTTCATAAGGAGCCATCTGAATACTGGAGTGAAAGCTATTATTATAAGAAAATTCCACCAAAGGTAGGTGTTGATCCCAACCACCTTTTAAATCCATAGAGCAAGCTCTCAACATATATTCTAGGGTTTGAATCGTCCTCTCAGGCTGACCGTCTGTCTAAGGATGATAAGCAGTGCTGAAACTCAACTCTGTATCCAGAGTATGCTGAAGACTTTGCCCGAACTTTGAGGTAAACCTCAGATCCCGATCAGGATATAATAGAAAGTGGTACTCCATGAAATCTTACCACTTCCTTTACATATATCCTGGAAAGCTGATCCAGAGAGAAATCCTCTCTAATATCAATGAAGTGTGAAGACTTTGTAAGATGATCAACTATGACCTAGATAGCATTATTGCCTTTGGATGTTTTAGGAAGTCTAGTGAAAAAGTCCATAGTGATGTTTTCCCATTTTCATTCTGGTATGGGCAACGGTTGTAACATCCCATTAGACTTCTATCTCTTAGCTTTAACCTGCTGAAAAACCAAGCATCGAGAGACATATTCAGCAACATCTCTTTTCATGCCATCCCACCAGAAGTATCTTTCAGGTCCCTATACATCTTCGTGCTTCCAGGATGAATAGAGAATGAATAACTATGAGCCTCATCCAGCAACTCCTTCTTTAATTCGGGGATGGGAGGAACACAAACCCGATTCATGAACTTTATTATCCCATCAAAATCAAGGTTGAATTCAGGAACATTTCTCACCTTGTTTTGTAACTCTACATCTTCTTTCTGTGCCTCTTTAATCTTCACATGTATAGATGGTTGAACATTCATTTGAGAAAGATACGATTTTCCCCTTCCATTATAATTACAAGATCCATCCTTTGTAAATCCATAAATATTGGATCTTTTGTGATCCTCATCATGGATAAGATAGCATGGTCTTGTCGACTTAATGCATCTTTCACCTTGTTTGCTTTCCCAGGGTGGTAATGAATTGAGCAGTTGTAATCCTTAATCAGCTCCAACCATCTTCTTTGGTGCATATTCAGCTCCTTTTGTGTGAAAATATACTTTAAACTTTTATGATCAGTATAAATATCACACCTTTCTCCATAAAGATAATGCCTCCAAATCTTTAATGCAAAGATTACCGCAGCTAACTCCAAATCATGAGTCGGGTAATTTTGGTCATGGATTTTCAACTGTCGTGATGCATAAGCTATCACCATATCATTTTGCATAAGAACACACCCCAATACCTTCTTGGATGAATCACTGTAGATCACAAACATTTCTCCAATACAAGGCAATGTGAGCATAGGTGCACTGGATAACCTTCTTTTCAACTCCTTAATATCCTCTTCACATTCCTCCGTCCAAACAAACTTAACTCCTTTCCGAGTCAACTTGGTGAGTGGATTAGATAATCATGAAAAATCTTTCACAAAACATCGGTAATATCCATCCAAACCAAGAAACCTTTGGATCTCGGTTACTGTTGTTGGTCTCGACCATCTTTCGATAACCTCTGTTTTTTCTGTATCCATAGATATCCCCTCTTTTGAGATTATGTGTCCCAAAAATGCAACTTTTTGAAGCCAAAATTCACACTTGGTAAATTTGGCATAAAGCTTCTCCTTTCTCAGGGTCTTCAATACAATTCTCAAGTGATCTTCATGTTCTTCCTTGGTCCTTGAATAGACAAGAATATCATCTATAAATACTACCACAAACTGATCAAGATAGTCTCTAAAGACTCTATTCATTAGATCCATGAAGATAGCAGGGGCATTAGTAAGACCAAATGGCATCACTATAAATTCATAGTGTCCATACCTTGTACGGAAAGCCGTATTTGGTATATCCCCCCTTTTGACCCTTAATTGATGATACCTTGAACGAAGATCAATTTTGGAAAAGTATTGAGCTCCGTGTAGTTGGTCAAATAAGTCATCAATGCACGGGAGAGGATATTTGTTCTTGATAGTGATCTTGTTAAGTTCTCGATAATCAATGCAGAGTCTCATTGATCCATCTTTCTTCTTAACAAACAGAACTAGTGCTCCCCAAGGTGACACACTTGGGTGTATTAATCCCTTATCAAGATTCTCTTGGAGTTGCTTCTTCAATTCCTGTAACTCAATTGGGGCCATTCTATAAGGTGTCTTCGAAATAGGTAAAGCACCCGGTACGAGTTCTATTGAAAACTCAACTTCACGATTTGGTGGAAGACCCGACAATTCCTCTGGAAAGACATCATCTAACTCTCGTATAATGGGCATATTCTTAATCGTGATTTTCTCTCCAACCATTTGAGATAAATAACCCTCATTTAGTGGAATCAAGACCCATAAGATGGAAGAAATTTCCACTGGAAGGTTATGTTCATCCTTGCATCGATATATGATCATAGATTGATCTGGAATATGAAATGTGATTTCCCTTATTTGTAAATTGATATGAGATCCATGTAAAGAAAGCCAATCCATGCCAATAATCACATCAAATTCCACTATAGTAAGTATCACAAGATTTGCAGGAAGTACTTCCCCACAAACTTCAATCGGAGAAGAATTATAAACTTTTGATGCGACTGTTGTGCCATTAGGGGTTGTCACAGCTAACTCAACATCTAATTTTTGAGATAATACGGTGATACCCTTAGAAAATTCTTCAGAAATAAAAGAGTGTGTGGATCCATAATCAAATAAAACATTTGCTACTTTATAGTGGATGGTAAGTGTACCTTTCACCACTTCGTTATCGTACTCCACATCGCTGATAGAAATTGCATGTGACTTTCCTTTGTCTTTAGCCTTAAGAGTTTGTTGAAGTCGATCATCATCAACAAACCTTGTATTAGGGCATTGATTGGCATAATTCCCCATTTACTTGAACTTGTAACATTGAAGTGTAGGAGGTGAACTCTGTGTATCCTTTTCTTTGTTCGCATCACTAGACATCTTCTTCCCATCATTGCGGCATTCAAATGCCCGATGACCTTCCTTTCCATATTTGAAACATTTACTTGTCCCTTTAAGACAACTCCCTCCATGTTTCTTTCCACACTTTGAGCATAAGGGAAAAATCATCTTCTTTTCAGTGTGCTCTTTAGATTTTCCTTTGAATTCCATTTTCCTCTTCTTATCAAACCCATATGACTTATGGGTTACTCCAATCTCCATCTCAACTTTGAGAGCACATCGAACGATTTCCTCGTAACTATTGAAGTCCCTTATGGCTAACGCCCTTCGAAGACTTGGTTTTAAGCCACTAAAGAATCGATCGATCTTACTCTCGGGTTGGATAATAATACCAGAAGCGTACCTTGAAAGTCTTGTAAAATTTTCTTCATAGGTACCAACAGATTCATCATCCTTTTGATTTAGTTCAAGAAAATCCTTCTCCATATTTTTTTGGAGAATACGAGAGAAGTACTTATTGAAAAATAAGTTCTTGAACACGTCCCATTCCATGGATTCAATTTCATCCCTTTGCCTCGTATTTTTGATAAGATTCCACCATTGATCAGCTTCACCTTCCAAGTGATAAACTGCTAAGATGACTTTATCATGTTCAGAACATTGAAGAACTGAAAATATCTTTTCAGTAGTATTTATTCATTGTTCAGCAACTAATGGATCAGTAGACCCACTGAATAAAGGTGGACGCTGCCTCATGAAGGATTCAACAGAATGTTTCTCCTTACTTTTCTCGTTTGGATGTCCTGCATGATTAATATCTTGAGAAAGTTGTGTGAGCATGGCTACAAGATTTTGCATTCCAGCTCCCATAACGTTTGGTTGCTCAGGGGGAAAATCATTGTATTGCCCGTCGCATTTCGCATTAACACGGTTCCTTCGGGTTCCAGCCATTAACTAAAACAAAGAAGAATAGTGTGAGCAACACTAATTATAATAGGAAAACCACATAATCAAGAATAAAATTTCACACTTAAGGTCTTATCATAGGTTTTTCATAGCCATTTCTAAAACACTAATATTGTGTTCTATGCTTAGACATATCCTTAGGTTTCTTACTAAGGCTTTCACATCCTAGTTTCCAAAGGTTGACTATACCCTTCATCTGATACCAACTATAACGACCCATACTTTACATTCATGGTTAACACTTCAAAATTGAAGAATAATTATTACAACATATAACAAAACCATTAAAGTACCGTATAGGTATAGTTTTTTTAGAAACTGAGAAACATAAACAGCTGGTTCATAAAGAATCTACACTGTCTCCCATTTATTTCATCATATATATAGTCCCTTTTTGGCATATCTTACTTAATATCCTTCTTCCTGACCTGGGGAAAGAAAACATAAAAAAGGGTGAGATCAAATGCTCAGTAAGGGTAAACAAAATAAATATCAATCACATCAAATTCATAAGAACATAACATTTTGGAAATCTTACCCTGCAAAAGAGATCATAATTTCATAACATGAGATAAATCATGGTAGTGAAATGTAATCCAAATAATCATAAATTAAAACATGAAACTTTGTGGCATACACACATAATCATATAGAATCATTTATTATTATTCAAGACTCATTTCCAAGACTATCTTAGTGGACAAAGTCTATTTCTGAACCGAGTTCACTGCTCGTTTCAGTCCTGTTTCACTGAACCGGTTTAACCTGCCGTTCCAGCCATGTCTATGTCATGAGATATAAAATCTTTACCCAATGCATTGGAGGGAGATATAGGTCCCACCCATCTCATAATTATACCATTCTTATGTGTGCCACAAAATCATAAACCATACATCATAGCATAACCCATGTAATAAAAATGGGAATCTTAAACATCGTGACATCATATAACAATTAATATAAGATAAAGGAATTAATAAAAATATTTCCATAAAAACATAATCAAATCAATGTAATAATAGGGATAGAAACATAACCCTATATTATCTTAGATGGAAAATAATTTTGATAAAACACTTGAACTCCATTCTTGAGGAAAATATCCTTTCTACTTCAAAAACAGCTTTCCTTTCTTAACATGTCATACAATTTTAAACTAAAAGAAGTTGATTAAAAATAAACTTGAAAACTTTTGAAGGAAGATTCTTGGAAATAATTTTTTAAAAATCCATTCATGCTGTATAAGTTAAAAAAAACATTCTTCTCGTACTTTTGTCGGAAAAGTCAAAAAGTACCTCGTATGAAAAATGACAAAAGATTCCTTTCATATCTTTTACTAAAAACTCACCGAAGGGTAAAATTGGATTTAAAAAATTTTAGGAGGATATAAATAATATTACATACTGAGGAAACATGGATGTGGATGATAAATATTCCCCAGTAAATTCTGAAGTATAAACAATCTCGGATAAAAATTGAGATTGCGAGATTGTCCCTTACCTTAGGTCCGATTTTCTTCGTAAGTGTCCAAACCTCCTGTATAATGATTTAAATAATGTCATTGAATTATTCCAGAATCATAATAATTGTTATGATATCATATATGGTCATATTCTTAGCTTCTTATTAGTAATATTTCATTGCTACTTGTTATTCGGGTGTTTATTACTTTTTGTTCTTATGCGTGTTTTGTCGAATAAATTCTTATTATTATTATTTTTAGATTATAGATACCTCATTTACAGAATGGTATTAGTGTAATATATATCATATTTATTTACTCAATTCATTTATGTAATCATTATGTAATGAAAACCATGTAGAACGAGTCACATCACATCGTGGAGACGGTATTTCGTACGTACGCACGAGCGATGATATCGTTCCCATGATCGTGAAATTGTATTGGAGTGTATGTATACTATTTAAGAATCAATATCACTTTAAAATAATCATATATATTTATTCTTTACACCATTATACCCATCCAAGTAAGGTGGTGGTGGAAAATAGATTACACCACGGCGTGGAGACAGTATTCTGTACGTACGCACGCGCGGTGATTTCATTTTACATAGGATGGATAGATGGTGAAATAGGGTTGTTTAATACTTATAATAACATATCAGTATATTAGTGATACTGATGTTATTAATTCATAATGAAACAACTAAAGAATAATAAGTGGAAGAGGAAATAAAGTTGAAAGAATCGGTAACGAACATTACCTCTTCTTTGAAGTGCCTCTTTGAGACCTCCTTTTAGGGCACTAAAATTGGTCTTTGAAGAATACCAGGACATATAGGATGTTTCTAGGGAAGTGTAGAGGATAAAATGGTAGGGGTTGGCCGAGCTTTAAGGCTCAAAGTGGTGTGAGGAACAGAGGGAGGAGGTGCCCTTTTATAAGGGAGGAGAGGGGCACCTTTGGAAAAACTAAAAATATTATTTTATTATAAAGTCATATTCGGTTTTAAATAGCTCCAAATTGATTTATTTCTAAGATAAGGTAGGGATGGGTCGAAATAATCTCATCAAATAGAATTTAGACAAGTTTAGGTATCTATTTTAACCTTATCATTTAGATTTAACTTTTACCGTGTCTTCTTGTTTTCTTACACTATAAGGTTAATAAACCTAATATAACAAGCCAAACTAACCCCAAAATGTTTATTATTAAAATATATAACCTTATCTAAGTCATTTTTCCGAAACTTAGATTTTTAGGAATAAAATAACAATTAATAATATAATATTTGTTTTAAAAACTATTTTATGTCAATTTTGACACTATTTGGTAATTGATTTTTGTGAAAATCATAACAGAAATATTAGTTCAAAAAAATTTAATTAAATCAATACTAACATGTCATATTAACATAGAAAATTATTTTAATTCATAAAAAGTCTCAAATTACATTTATTTATGTATTTATAACATCAATTATGTCAATATTTCATTAATAAGATAATTACTGCATTATCATTGTGTCATAAATAAATTAAATTATTTATTGTCTAAAAATTAAAAATAAAATACCATTATGTAGGAAATATTTTTATATTTCTAATTAATATTTATAGTCGAATTTATATTATGTATATCCCTATATTAAAAATTATTTACTTATTAAACTTTGATTTTAACTATTTTAACCCTTCTTTAAATAAATTAATAATAAATGTCCTAATCTAATCCAAGTGGGCCTAAATGGTCATATTTTATTACTAAGGTTGTTTTTGGTCGAATTAAACTTATCCAATAGAATTAGGACATGTTTTAGGGTAATAATAATATCATTTTTACCCTTAATTACCCTATTTACTTTTAACCGTGGTAAATAAAAGTAAAAAGTTACTATTCACCAAAAATTATTTTCATCTCATTGAACCACATTTTACTTACTGACATAAACCGTGTCTCTAGGATTTTTGAAATTCCACTCACAAAAGCGGTAAAATTAAGTTTTATATAAATTTGCAAATTCTCCTAGGAGGTGGGTAAAAGACGGTCAAAAGTTCAATAAATTTTTTATATATCTAAAATTATTATAAAATGACTCCAATAAATTGCATTGAACTTATATAGGTATTATGTATCAATTTTGACCTAAAATTAAATTAAATAAAATAAATAATTATTTAAATAAAAAGTTGGTTTTTAAATAGTAACCCAGTGTTTTCACTATTCATCAAAAATTGAAAGTTTTCAGAAAAATACCAAAATTTCACCCGAGGATAATTTCTATATTCCGAATCTAAAAATGAAGTCCATTTTGAAAAATAAAATTTATAAAATTTCAAAAAGTTGTTATTACTATTCATAACGGCTAGTTTTAATAGTATTTTAATAGCATATTGTTGTTTAGTGAAACTCAGTATTGCATACAACGCAAGCTATCGAGGAAGGCCGCGATTGCGTGTAAAACAAGCCAAGCTAGTGTTGTGTGTAGTGAAAGATTCCTTTGATGATTTATATAACATAAAAACAAAATATTTCTCCTAAAAGTCTCAGGTGTTACAATTATTATAGATTGAATTCAATAGTCATATTATGCCTTAAAGGAAACCTTTAGTCTCACTAATTCATTAGAACACTCAATCACATTGATTATGTGAGTGGTGGATAAAATTACATTGGTCATTTTTAATATAATTACTTATAAAACTTAAGCTAATCATTCCATTCTTATTAAAATCATCTATATTTAATTGTTGAACAATTTCAATAGTTGTTTACTCATAAAGGATTTAATCTAACACATAAAATTTTACTTACTTAAGAATAACTATTAAGTTTCTATACCATTCTAATAATTTTCTTAAATTAAGTTTCTTATTTATTTAATATTGATCTAAAACTTAAGTAGGCTAATGATGATGTCATAAATATGAAATAGAAACTTTTATCAAATGAGTATCATGTTTATATTAAGTTAATAAGGACTATTATTAAATTTACTCCCACTAAAATGATGACCCCTTTTTGAATTACATTATACCAATTTATGGGATGAGATTTATATTTAACAAATATTTGGGTTGATTTAAAATTTATCCCATAACAACCATTTAGTAAGTCCATTATTCCAATCATATCATATATTACTCTTGGATATTTAAATGGAAAACAAATTTTCTTATCCATTATATGGATAAACTCATTTCTATTCTTCTGAAAACCTAATCCAGTTAGGTTCTCCTAGCTAAGTGTAACCCAAATAAAATACCAAAAACAAGAAACTAATCTAATTAGGGTTACCCATTACTTTATTTTATCACAAATGATAATCCAAGGGAACCCATATTTATCATAACCTACCTAGTGGAATGACCGAGGTCTTGACAAGTGTTTGATTTCGAAGGAATATAACAATCAATATATTTAAAGGGAATTTAATCTCACCATTATATCTCATGTATTACCTTTAAATTTATTTATGATTCAAATGGTTTAGTTTGTAATCCTATTCATTACACCAAACCAATATGTTCAAGACATATTGATGTGTAACTCTTTACACAATTAATAGATTGTGTTGCTAACCCAAACTAAAATCCAACAATACCTATACATATACAAATTCATTCCATACATTAGATATATGAAACTCTTTCAAAGAAAATTTTAGAATCATATAAATTCAATAATCCCTATAAGAGTAAGCCTGAAGTGAAAAATAACCAACCCCCAATTTTCTAGGCATGGCATAAGCCTCTAGGATAGTGAGCAGTCCAAACCAAAGTCCATCTACCCATGGATTTTTTATTCAAGAGATATTTAAATCTCATCATAATTCTAAAACCTAATATGTATAAACTATAATAAACCATTAAATTCAATCTCATAACCCAATACAAGCTAAAGACAAGGTCTATAATAAAACTAAATCAATAGTCATATGTATCATGTAACTACTTATATGAATGTATGATCATTTATAAAGATATTTTAACACTTTAATCTAAAACATACATAAAAATTCATAAAATAAAATTTTATATCTATTAATAAAGAAAAAAAATAAAAAAATAAATAAATAAATGTATAATTCATATATTTTATCATGAGATAAACAATTTATAAATAATTCATAAATAAATTATAAACATTTTATAATTTATACATCAATAAACTTGAGCACTTCACTTTTATACAATATGAACATTTCATATTATCATTTACATGGTATTAATAGAAACTCCTTCATATTTTACAATATGAGATAATTTATAAACACTTTTATTATTTAATAATAAAAATTTCATATTTATTTAACTATTTACATAAATTGAATATCCATCATTGAATCTTATTTAAACCATTAATCACATCAATATATAAAACATCTTTTGGAATGGATTAAATAATTTTTCAAATAAGGTCTTATATATTTACATTTTCTATAAAAAATGGATTATACCACGGTATAATGTAATCCATTTTTTTACATTGAAATTACCTAACCATGACTATTTTGGAGTACGTTTTGGGTTATCATTTTTGGGAGGGTCACCATTTTAGGCTGGCCATTATGGGGAGAAAACCATTTTAAGTATGAATTAATAAGACTAAAATTATTTTTCCTATACCATGAAAAATCCTCATTTTATTGGTCACCACAAAAAAAATTATTAGTCCCCCATAGAATAGTGCATAATCCTACAACACTCTCTTTTCTATGATTTTGTATTGATTCCCAAAACAATTATCATTCTTCCTAAATAAAATGATTTTATAATATTTATAAGAACCAAACCTATCTTTTATAACCATTATTCTATAGTTATTTGGTTTGAAGAACCATAATGACTATTTTGAAGAGGCTACATCATGTTTCCTGAAAAATCATTCTTTGTTGTTTCTTCATTCATTCAAAAATCTAAAAAAATATTGGTATATTTTCTATAATACAACTATTGGATTTTGTAGGAAATAATAAAATCATAAATAAAATAAAAGAATAACTTCAAAACACCATTAATCCTAGAATATATCTATACATTTGTAATGAATACATTTTACCTTATCAATTTGGCATGTCCATGCTTAAAATAGGTGTTTGATCAAGATCACTGAGAGGTAGCCAAAAGACTCCTTCCTATAAAGGTATACAAAGACCATGAGAATAACTTGATCTTGGGTAGGTCCTCTATCAACACCACAATTTTCTTGAACCATTTTTTGAGATGGGAGAGAATCAAGAATAAGATATGATCTCATTTTCAAGGAATTTTAACAAGAGTCTCAGCTAAATAGAATTAACCAAATATTATAAGGTTCAAACCTATTTATATTGGAATCAAGGAATACAAAACATTCCAATAATATAAATATGAAAACTTTATAAACAATATACACATTTCATCATATTGAAACATTTTGGTTTTCTCCTTATAAATTAAATTAATGATAAAATGAATTATTCTAATGTTCAAATTCCTCTGATTCATCATCATATGATGATTCTAAATTTTATAATCACTGATGGGGAAGATAGTGGTCAAACTGAACATTATAATATAATATTATAATATCATATAAAACCACCATGGAATAGTGTCTTACACTATGTCACAATACACATAAGGATAGACCGTGGCATGGTATAAAACACTTGGTCATCTTTTTAGTGAACAGAACCATCATCTAGACTATATAACATAGTTTTAATAATATTGTTATTGAATAGCAAGGTTATCATTATATAGAGGAACTACTATAATGAATTGATATTATGAATACTCTAAGTAAAATATCAAATTAATGTTACACAAAAAAATAAACATTATGTGATAATGATAAGAATGTATATATCAAATTGTACAGATGAAATGGTAACTGGAAGTACTATATATAACTAGTTCTAGGGAACCAATTCCAATAAAATACAACTTTCACTAGATCAAACTACTAACATTTATCAACTCATTATCCCTCACATGATATTTATACTTTTTCTGAGGTATAAATTTAGTCATTAGGATTAAAAAATTTCAATTTTTTGCTACACTAATAATTGTTAATTCATCTCCTTGAGATAATATTTTCAAGATATAATATTTCCAAAATATGTGCATCCTTATTCATTAGTTACATCAGAATATACAATATACATGAATTTTATAAAATTAGCTACCATGAGCTACATTGAGCTTATCTTACTTATTTACCTTCCATTATCCTATCTATGATATCATATCAAACTAACATTTATGGAAACATGTTTTGTATCCCCTCACAACTAATTTCTTATCTTCTCAATATACCAGGAAAATATCATCTATATAACTCTAGTACTTTAGGATAGTTTTAATTACTTATCAATATAGTTATCATGGACCTGATAGTATATATAATGACATAAATGATATATTCAATCATCAAAACATGAGGAATTATACTTATCCTTTATGTTCAAAAAATTCAATTGATTGTTTTATCTTTTATCTTTCAATACATTGTAAATGTATATAATTTGACATAGTTTAAACAAAATCTTGGATAATATATATATAGATATTTATCTCTAGTATATAGTCTTATTTATCTAATAATTTCATGTATAATCATTTGTTTAAACAAGTTTTAATTGACTATAATACAGAAGACATTTTTCCATTAATAATATTTCTTTAACATATATTACTAGGAAAACTCTAACACCCTAACTAACCTTCCATCAACACATATATTTACTTTTTTATTTTTAGATATAAGTTTAGTATTCTTAAAAAATATTTTGTCTCTTTTTTTATTAATAATAAAACCATATATCTTTGGTTCTATAACTTTTTTAACTAACCCAAAAAGTATGTAATTTATCTATAAAAAATACCGCTACCAAGACTTGTGGAGTTTTGTTCTTGTGCTAACTATTGTGCATTTTGAGACTTGACTTCATTGAAGTATATCCTTATTCTAATATCTATTTTTGGATATATGACCCCTTTTTGGATATATATATTTTCTTACCATAATTACTATTTTATCTAAATAATTATTTAAATATATACTTAATGTTTTGTGATGCAAGTTTATTGTTATAAATAACTTTAATAAAGACATTTCTTAACTATTTACATATATGCAATAACCTAAAATTTTCACTCATACTATAAATCATATGAGATTATATTTAATACTTTTATTTTCACTCTAGGTTAAATGTGTATACTATTATTTATAATTAATGTTCCTAGAAAAATTTATGTAAGAATTACATTGTAACGCCCCGGGACTAGATGCCACTCAATAGTGCTCTAAACCCAGTTGGCCTCATGGCCTCATGCACATATCCCCAAATTCCAGAGGCTGCCGACTAGCAGTGAGGGCCTAGGTAAGTCAATGGGGAGACTATTCCCTTATTATCAGAGTGTAACATAGTGGAAATATCATACAAGTAGTGGAAGTAATAATACAATACAATAGAAAAAAACAGTGAAAGACTGATTGTATAAGAAAAACCAGAAGTCATATCATATAAAATATGATGATACATGCCACATGTTTCAAATAAAATATCCAAAATAAGAATAAAAGGATGATAAAAAATCCATAAAAAAAGTACAAAAGGTCCAAAAAGGAATCCCAGTAGCATCATAAGCCTTAGCTCGGTCCTATGCTCTCCTGCTCTTAAGGAGCATAATCAAGTACCTATATGAGGGTGCTTTCCCCTATCAATACCTACAATCATATAATCTATTTGGTTCCAAAAAAGTGTCCCAAATAGGGTGTGATACTAAATCCTAGTATGCAACCACCCAAGGTCTATGAAAATCAGTTAGTGAATATATATAGCAAGTAATGTGAAATAAGAAAAGAAATAATCAAGGAAGTACTCAAAAGTAACCATCCTACATGCACAAATTTTCATTTATATTCATTGAATTCAATTCATTTAAAAATTCAATTACATTGAATTAATAATTCTTGAGATCCATCACAATCCTAACATCCTTGATGCAACTTGAAGTACAAAAGATGCCTCATAAGGCCATCTAAACAAATACAAGTCAAGACTTACTCTAAGCTTGTGATTTGGATTGGCAGGTGTGTCATAAGTCATTTCATTTATAATCAAATCAGAACCTAATCCCATCCTTGAAATTACTAAGTTGTAATTAAAGTATCAAAATAGGTTAAATATTAAACAAAACCCTACAATACCTCCCCTGAAAAACTTCTCATGAACCTGGTATCTCTCTAGGTGAGGTATAAAGTTCCTACCAAATGAGTCCATCCTCAATGGTCCACCACGGGAGCCCGAGTATCACCCATGGAAATAATAGTCAATGTCCTCTATGAGTCTATCCATGGAATATTTCAATTGGATCCATGTATCACTCATCATATATGTCTAACCTCAATGAGTCCATCCATGATACCCCTCAATGGATCCATGTATCACCCGTGGATTAATCACATTTAACCACTGAGTCCATCTAGGGAATCCTAAGTAAGATCCATGTATCACCCAAGGTATAAAGTTCAATAGTCACATGAGTCTGTCCATGGAATTTTAATTTAAATCTAGGTATCACCCAAGGATATTTATCATTTAACCAATTCTATCTCATTTAAACAATTCATTTAACATTCCAAGGTCAAAACCTAAAGCATCCTTTAACAAACTCACCTTAAGGGGTGACTCAAGTATTTTCCAACCTTAGAAGGCATGGCCTTTATTTACTCATGTGGGCATAACATGATAATGAGCTTCCTATGATTTATAAATTCATTACATATCATGGTCTCAATATAACTCACATTGGAATTTTCATATACAAGGCATCACATGCATAAAGAATTCATCACAAGGCATAAAATTCCTTTAACTCACATGGGATAGAAATTCAATATTCATTCAAATACCCACATGGCCATTTTTAATAAAACAATCCTGAAAATCCTATCAAGATATCACATGGCTTAGTTATCCTATAACTCACATGAGAAAATAAATGATTATTGTAATTCAATCCAATCACATCGATTCATGGCATAACCTCTACTTTACTCACATGGGCAAGGAAAAAAAATTCTTAAACAACAAAGGAATAATTGGGTAAAGGAAAAATTAATCCACCCCATAACCTTAATTAATTTCATTTAAAATTCAAAAAATAAATAAATAAATCAATTTATTTTATATAACAACTCACAAATGACATCCCATGATCAAGGGGAAAAATTCATGCCTCATAGGCATCCAAGGGAATTAGCCATAAAGGGACATTTTAAGATAACCCACCCCTAGGGTGGTTCTTATTAAAGGTATAAAACCTATAACAATAATTAAGAGTCCTATTTAATTACCCAAAACATGACTGGAAATAATAGGGTTCAATTTCATTTATAGAGACACCTAGAAATTAGGCACGTAGCATGACCACATATATAAACAGCTGGACTTTAGCAAAAGGCATGAGACAAACTACCTTAGGTTCGTGCTAGATATATCCTCCAGTATCAGGCTTTGATTCATCCCAAATTATGAGAAATCATTATGGATCCAAGGAGACGAACCATGCTTGAGTCGATGTATAGACGAATAAAGGATTTGAATTCCTAACTTAGGATTCAAGAGGGATCCCCAAAGGTTCACCTTACTCAAAGAAAGAACCAGGTTCTTAAAAAATTTTCCCCTTAAAGAAATTTGTCTCCAAATTTCTCTTCCAAGGGTGATGAGTCATGATCAATGAATAACTATAGCCACTATGATCATATATCAGCCTCCCTCTCCTAGGTCTCATCCTGTACTCAACCGTGCAACCATAACACCCATACTAAAGGAATAGACCAGATTCAGAGAACCTTCATGCTAAGATCCACAATATACATATGACGCTCCTAAAAGAACACATCTACTTGTAACTCAACATTCTCAGGCTTAAAATCATGAGGCATGTATGAATAGTAACATCACAGTTGAGAAACATGGAATACGTCGTGTGTGGTCTGATACCTCTAAGGTAACTAAAAACGATAAGCTATCAACCCATCTCTATCCTGAATCTCAAACATCCCAACATAATGCTATGAAAGCTTACCATATCTTCTGATCCTCTTATGTCCCATCCTAGGTGAAACACGTAGGAATACTCGATCTTCAACCTCAAACTCTAGAGGCCATTTGCATAGTTTGGTGTACGATTTCTAATGAGACTACACAATAGTTATCCACTTCTGAATCAACTGCACCTATTCTGTAGTCTCATGGATAAGATGAGGCCCCATAATAGCTACCTCTTCTATCTACAGCCAACACAGGGGTGATCGAAATGTCCTACCATATAAAGATTCATATGGAACCATCTATATAGTAACATGAAAGGTATTATTATAGGAAAATTCAACCAGGGGTATATTCCTCTCATAAGAGCCCTTGAAATCTAAGATGCATGCTAACAGCATGTCCTCAAGCACATGAATCGTGCACTCTGATTGGTCATCTTTCTAGGGGTGGTATACCATGCTCAGAAGCACCTACATACCCAATACCCTCTATATCCCTTTCCACAATCAAGAAGTAAACCGGGAAACCCTATCTGAAATGATAGAATAAGGGAAACCGTGGAGTCGTACCATCTCATGGATATAAAAAATCCCATGCTCATAAATACTAAAGGTTTCCTTGATCAGTAAGAAATATGAAACCTTCATAATATTATAAAAAATAACTCATAAAACATCATTACCTCGAAGATACATTGGTAAACTCATCATAATATCCATTGCGATGTCATTCCACTTCCACTCGATAATGGGTAGTTGCTAAAAAAGTATAGCTGGTCACTGGTGTTCTACCTTGACCTACTGACAGGCAGAACACCACATGAAAAAACCAGCTAAAACTCTTTTCATACCTGGCCACCAATACTTATGATATAAATCCCAACACATATTGGTGACACCAGGATTTACTACCCAATCTAAAGCATGAAAATCCCACATCATCTCCTCATGCATGTCTAAAGAGACCTATACAAGACTATGTAATCACATAATATCATCATCATCTATGGTCCATCTAGGAGAATGATCCTCACCTACCATACTATACCCTAGAACTAGGCCATCTGAGTTCAATAGCTACCCCATCCTCACTCTATATATTAGGGTAGAGGTAACAAATTAATAAGAACAGAAAGATTGCCCCTAACTGTCTTTCATGAATCTAACCATAAATACTTCACAACCTTATTATTCAAGCTTTTTAGTGGCTCTTCTAAGTATGATAATTCCTATATAAAATTCCTGTAGTAACCAGTAATCCCTAAGAAACTCCTCACCTAAAATATGTTCTTGGGATGATCCTAGGAAACTATAGTTCTCACCTTCTCTGGGTCTACTAATACTCTTATCTCTAAGATACGTGACCCAAGAAGTGAATCTTATCCATCCAAAAGTGGTACTTTGTGAGATTAGAAAATAACTAATGCTCTCTCATTGTATTCAAAATGATCTCATATGTTTCTCATGGTCATGTCAATTGAGAGAATACACTAAGATATCATCCATGAAAACTACTACAAACAAGTTAAGATATGGATGGTAAACTCAGTTCATCAGTGCCATGAAGACTACTAGAACATTCATGAGGCTTAATGGCATAACCAAATACTCATAAAAACCATACCTACCCCAAAAGTCTATGTGAGGTATTTATGATTCTCTAATACTCACCTGATGATAACCAGATATCAAATGAATCTTTGAGAAGACCCATGATCCTCAAAGTTTGTCAAATAGATCATTTATACATAGTAGAGGATACCAGTTCTTAACCATCAAATGGTTCAATTTTAAATAATCACATATAGACTGAGGGTAACATCCAACTTTTTCACAAAAAGGACCAGATAACCCCACGGGGAAGTGCTGGGTCAAATGAAACCCTTTGCCTCTAAATCCTATGGCAACCTCTTGAGCTCTTGTAACCCCATTGTAGCCATAATTTAAGGAGGAATGGACACTGGTGCAGCTCCTAGCACTATCTCAATATAGAAATCTACCTCTATCACCAGAGGTAATCCTGAAAAGGCATCTCAGAAAATGTCCAAAAAATGATCAACCACTGGAGGGAAATCAGTCTAATGTGTTCCCTAATCACCCAGATATAAACTCACAATCCGGGCTATCATCCTACCTAGTCCACAATGATCAGGTCCATCTCGGCTCGCTTGGACATCCCATTCACCCTTGTGAATAAACTCTCCACCCTCTAGTGATGTAAAACTCACCCTTTGGCGACAGTAGTCAATGAAGGTATGAAATGGAACTAACTAGTACATACCAAGAATGACATCAAAACCTATCATCTCAAGGATGTATAGGTCCCATAAAAAGTAAATCCCACCAACCTCAAGGAAAAAATCCTTGCACTAACACACACATTCTTTCTAGATCCCCAATGTAGTTTCTAGAATCACAACACCATCAAAAGTATAAAAATAGTTCCCAAGGATTTCCACAATAGAAAAAGGTATAAAAATATATGAATCTCCTGTATCAAAAAGTGAAGAAGCTAAAATAGAGGATACTAGAATAGTACCTCTGATAGTAGAATGTTTTACATCCTTCTTATGATGGGTCTATTTCACTGCATATGTTTAGATAGCACCATGAACCTATGACACTACCTGGATACCCTAAAATAATCCACCCTACTATCATTGTGAACTTGGGGTCTAGCTATCATAACCCGACCACTACCCTATCTTGATCGGCCAACTGTACCCCAGATCCCTGCCTAGTGAGAAGTTACCGACCCTTCTCCTGAATACGAAGTCAGTGTAGTCCCTCTCTCATTGGATGATGGTGGGAAAATTCTTCAGAAGTGCTGTAGATAGTCTATCTTGCCGCAAGATCAGAACTCGACTAGGTCCTTCATACACTAAGGCCTCATATGTATTAACCTATCGTACTGGTAGAACCTCACCTGACTACCTTAAGAGATGTTATGACTACTAATATAACTACATGGAAGCTTTATATGATTCTTCCTACTAATGATCAGTTTAGTACTAGACATAGGTGTCGATCCTCCCTCTCTCTCACATCTTGATTACCTTAGGTTACACTCTATGATCAGTGCATGATTCACTATCCTAGATATAGTAGTATGAATAAAAATATTTACCTATTATTAGATGTCATACATGAGACTATACTCAAATCACCTATATTTAAATAACTTGTCACCCATTAGAATAAGTGTGAAGCACTGGAGATCAGTAAAAAGGACTGAATAGTCCATGACTGATAGCACACCTTGCTCTAGATTCAAGAACTACATGGATCTGTAGGCCCTCAACATCTCAAGATAGAAATAGTCATAGAAGGTTATACGGAACTCCCACTAAGACATCTCCCAATGAAAACCTATCTGAGTTATTACATCCCACCATCTCTTGGTGGAATCACACAACATGTATGTTGCGAGATTTACCCTCCTCTCAAGAGGAATATATAAGTGCTTGAAGATAGACAACATAACCTCTAGACATGAATCTATAGCCTATGGTCCACCATCCCCTGATAATATAATAAGATGATACTGCTGAAACTCATGCATCAACTCTACCATAGTTGGGGTAGGTTTGATTCTCCTTGAACAGTTTGCATGAACCACATAAATCCATCATGGAACTGTGCCTCAGAACCTACATTCGATATAATAGTTGGTGCCACACCTAGCATAACTTTAGGATCCACTAGTATCCCAAAACATACCACCTTCAGGGTATGATCATTTCCACCCTCCTGATATAAAACTAGAGGTCATCGTGGTGGAATGGATATATAATGGAAAACACACACCTCAGTTAGAGATAAAACAATATTTATAGATAAAAAGTGTAGAAACAGGACAGGTAAAAACCTTCCTCTAATAGAAATCACCCCTATGCCTACCCCATGGGACAGGTCTGGGCATTAAACATGTGTGAAACACTACCAAAATCCTATGATTAAGGTTGGTTCTTGTCAAGTTATCTATCATAATCAATTTCAGCTTCACTTATTTTCATATTTATTTCATTTTAAACTGAGTTCACTTTGAAATTCATTTAATTGATACTCATTTTAGGTTTATCACATTCCTTTTACAAGGGTAAATCATTGGTACCATGAATTCTGATCCATGTGGGCCCATACTCCCCAGGGATGAAATCTTTTCATCCACCAATGGCACATCACAACACATTTCACATTAAGGTTGAACTATGATATGCTATATTACAATCCAAGAGGGACCATACACCTCAAAGACTAATACATGGAATCCATTAAATCCATAATATATCATACCCCAATATACCTATCATAACAACAGGAATATCTATCAAAACATCTATCACAACAACATGAAATAATAATGCTCTCTAAATGGCATGGAAATAATGCATGACATGTGATTTCTAACAAGTTCCTATATGATGCATAAGGTTTTATAACCTCATCTCATCAGGTTGCAACAAAATAAAACCCATTAATCATATCAATAACAAAAACATAAATCAATTGCATCACCAACTGTGGAATTAAATCAATTGTAATAGTCAGAATCTAGAAAACAACAATTAAATTTGTGGCAATTTGGATTTTTCCTATACACAGGTTAGATACACCCGAGCACAAATCATCACCAAACTAAAATTCCTTACTATCCCTTTCTATTATTTCTAAATAGTAAATAAAACTAGAAAATACTCTTATGACATCACTTTGTAACATCCTATACCCGGATGCCACGCAATAGTGCTCCAAGCCCAGTTGGACACCCGGCCTCAAGTGCATCTCTCCAAACTCTAGAGGCTACGAACTAGTAGTGAGGGCCTAGGAGAGTCAGTGGAGTGAATATTCCATCATTATAAGAGTGTAACACAATGGAAATATAATACAATTAGGGGAAGCAGTAATACAATACAATAGAAACAAACAGTGGAAGATTGATAGCATAAGAAAAACCAAAATTCATATCATATACAAGATGATGATACATGTCACATGTTTCTAATAAAATATCCAAAATAATAATACAAGTTAGATGTACAATCCATAAAGTAAAAGTAAAAAAATTCCAAAAAGGTATCCCTATAGCATCACAAGCCTCAGCTGGGTCCCATGTTGTCATACTCCTATGCAACATAATCAAGTACCTGTATTAAGGCGCTTTCCACTATCAACACATATAATAATATAATCTATTTGGGTCCCAAAAAGTGTCCCAAAGAGGGCGTGAGACTAAATCCTAGTATGCAACCACCCAAGGTCTGTGCCAATCAGTCAGTGAATATATATAACAGGCAGTGTGCATTAAGAAAAATAATAAGCAAGGAAGTACTCAAAAGTAACCATCCTACATGCACTGATTTTCATTTATATTCATTGAATTCAATTAATTTAACAATTAAATTACATTTAATATACAATTATTGAGATATGGAACAAGTTCGACATCCCCTATGTAACTAGAAGCATGAATGATGCCTTTGAAGGCCATCTAAACAAATACAAGTCAAGACTGACTTCAAGCTTGCACTTTGGCTTAGAATACATGTCATAAGTCATTTCATTTATGATAAAATTATAACCTAAGTCTTTCATTGACATTACTAAGTTTGAATTCAAGTATCACTCTAGGTGTAATATCAACCAACACCCTATAATCCCATCCCAAGATAACCTTTAAAGAACCCGATATCACTCTAGGTGAGGTATATAGTCCCTGATAAATGATTCCATCCTCGACAATATATCATGAGAGCATAATTATCACCCATGTAAATAATAATCAATACCCTCTATGGTTCCATCCATGGAATCCTTCAATTGGATCCATGTATCACTTGGCATATAAGTTTATCCATAATGAGTCCATCCATGGTATCCCTCAATGGACCCATGTATCACCCGTGGCTTAATCACATTTAACCATTGAGTCATTCCATGGAATCCTAAGGTGGATCCATGTATCACCCAAGGTATAAAGTTCAATAGTAACATGATTCTGTCCATGGTATTATAATTTGAATCCAGGTATCACCCAAGGATGTTTATCATTTAACCAATTTGATCTCATTTAAACAATTCATTTAATATTCCAAGGTCAAAACCAAAAGCATCATTTAACAAACTCACCTCAAGGGGCGACTCATGTATTGGGAAAACTTAGAAGGCTTGGCCTTTATTTACTAACATGGGAATAACATGATAACAATCTTCCCATGCTTAATCAATTCATTACATAGGATGGTCTCAACATAACTCACATGGTCATTTTCATATACAAGGCATCAAATGCATAAAGAATCCATCACAAGGCATAAACTCCATTTAACTCACATGGGCTAGCAATTCAAAATCCATTCAAATACTCACATATCCATTTTTAATATAATAATCCCAAAAATCCTATCAAGCTATCACGTGGATTAGTTATCATATAACTCACATGGGAAAATCAATAATTAGAGCAATTCAAGCCAATTACATCAATTCATGGCATAACCTCTACTTTACTCATAGGGGAAAGGCAAACATTCTTAAAAAAGGCATAAAGGATAATTGGGCAATTCATCCATCCCATACCATTAATTCATTTCATTTACAATTCAAAACATAAATCAATTAATCAATTTTATTTATATAAAAATTCACAAATTACATCCCATAATCAAGGGGAAAAAGGCATGCCTCATAGGCATCTGAGGCCAAAATATATAAAGGGAAATTTCAAGAAAACTCACCCATGGGGTAGTTCTTATTCAAGGTATACAACCTATAACAAGCATTAAAAATCATATTCAATTACCCAAAACATGACTGAAAATAATAGGGTTCAATTTCATTTATGGAGTCACCAATAAATTGGGTGCGCGACACAATGACATATATAAATATCTCAACTTTAAGTGAAAGGAAAGGGACCACCTGCCTTTGGTCTATTCTAGATAGATTGTCCAACATCAGGCTCTGATTCTACCCAGATTAAGTGAAATCATTACATATCCAAGGAGATGAACCATGCTTGAATCATAGTTTGGATGAAGAAGGGATATGAATTCATATTTTAGGATTCAAGAGGGCTCCCCAGAGGTTCACATTGTTCAAAGAAAGAATTGGGTTCTTACATACATGAATCAATATCAATGAAGTCATGGTTAAGATATTATTCACACCACTCTAATCAGCATTTAGTTATCTACTTACTACTTCAATTATCTATTTCACTTTTATATTTATTAATGATTTAAAGGAATAAGATTTATACCTCATCAAATAGACATATCTATATCTACCATTTTCATTAGTAAATATAACAATGTATGAGAATCCCCCACCAAGTCTTGCAAATTTAAGTCATAATTTATTTTAAATTTATGATTTATTAAATCAAGTATGTATTCAAACCATTATTTAAATGTATTTTACCATAACATATGATGATATTTTATTTATAAACCTGAAATATATCCACTAGTGTATAAATAAAACACATAAAATGGTAATGGATATGATAAACATATAATAACAATTTACAAATATGGGAATTAATCCACTTGGTAATATAAAATACTAATATTAAAAAATTAATATAGCAAGCCTCTCATTATTTAAAGTTTGAATATATACATCACTTATTTCAATATTTTATAATCTACATAGTTTTTTATATGGATACAAATACATGTATCACAAACTATATTGAATACCCAAGTTATAGAAATAGAAAATTTTATTTTAATGATGAATATATTTATATCTTCCTCCTTATTTTCACTAAATTTTTGTTCTTCTTCTAATGATGTTTTTTTAAATGAAAAAATAGCTTCCTTCTAATTTTTCTACCTATGAATGTTTTTATTCTTATAATAGTACTACTTATAACCTTTTGAAACTGAATTTATCACTGATTATATAACCTCTTATTTCTTCTTTTCCACTAGAAAAAATTGAGGAAATACTTTTCTTCATGTATTTATTATTTTGGAAAATTATTTTTAAATGATTTAAAAGTTATTTATCCATCTTATTAATGTTAAAATTAATAATAAATATTAAGAAACATTGATGTAGAAATGAGACAATGAGAACTATGGAGAAATCCTTATGGAGTTTTAATCCCAAATACTCCAAACCCTCAGTTTACCCTATCATTTTTGAGTGAACGAGGTTAATCAAAGACTCCCTCTTCTAGCTTCCATCTGAAGAGTGAGTTGGATATTTCATATCTATGTTGTATATATCTATTCGATTAAAGTCCCTAGATTTGATACAAAATGGGGTAGAATCTATATCATTATGCTTCTTTTTCATCTCACTTGATATTAATGATATCATGATGCATTTTAAATCTAACACATTATCTATATATCTCATGTAAATATATTTATCATCCTCACTGAAATCCTTAGGAGGATCAGTAGGTAGTAGGGATTTTATTATATAATATTTCCTTTCTTTTCATTGTATGGAACACAATAACCTATACCAATACTTGAAATTTATACTAGTAAGAAAATTCTATTGATCCAAAATAGATCCTAATGATAGTGATTTTATGGAATTTGATTTTTCTATAACACATAAAAATAATAGATAAGTAATTTATCTTGATTAATAGTTATGATATTATTGATTAAGACTCATTTATATCTCCTACTATTATATGAAATCTAAACAACCTTTTAATTAATTTTCAAATATCCAATCACTTGGATATTCTAGTGAAGAGGATCCATATTTTCCTTTTAATAATCTAGATGAGGTTATGTAAACTTACTTAAAGGTATTTAGGTTAGTTTTTCTCTTTCAAACTACATTAACTCATAGTTCCTTGATCGGTTGAGTAGGATCACCAATTTAAAAGTCATATTATTTGATTTTATCAATATTTTCCTCCAAATTGTACCAATCATGTTAGGAAAACTTATCTCAAGTTAATTGTTAGAGTTGGTTCCCTATAACCAATTAACATAGCACTTTATATTACTTGTATATTTAACTACCTGAATATTAATAAATAACTTATCACATGATGAGTGTTATTGTACATGAAATTTATGTGAAAATGAACTTAGTGTATTTTTACATCAAAAGGTCAAAAAAGTTCCCCACTATGATGATAAACTTTAAGTGATATGATAATATTCTTAAACATGTCCTATAGTCATAACACATCTAAATAATGAGAAAAATATGATTCTTTACCATCAGGTTTTATGATTCTGTCTTTTTTCCAGGTACGTCCCTCTTTTAGTTTTATGTTGGATCTTGGTGGCCAAGTCTTGTTCAGAGGTGGAGAGCCTTTGTTAGGGAAAATGAGCTAAATTTTAGGGATGTGTCTTTATTTTAATTAATGGAGTCTAGTTATAAACATGTTAAATTATATTATGAGGGTTTCTATGAGTTTATAAGGCTTCAGAGGTAGTTCAAGAACTTATATAGAAGCTGGGATGATAACTATTCATTGGAAAATTACATACTATGTATATGTTACATGATGTGTAAATAAAACCAAAACCAGGTTGTGAAATGGTTTATTACATGAATTGGTTACACATTGTGAACCTAATTCACACCATGTAAAGATCAACCAGGATAAATATTAACCTAAGGTGATAGGTTTTTCAACATAACTTAAAGATGCGGAAATACACAACAATAAAGGATTAAACACCATGTATTCCTTAGAACTAGGGTTTTTAACTATTTAGTTCATATGATTCATTCATTTTTTCAGTGAATCCATTCCTTTATTGACCCTTGGATGATTTATAGGTAATTTTGGAGTCTTTTCTTCCATTCCGGACATCCCAATTACACATCCTATCCATGGTAAGTGTTTCTTATTAGGTTTCCATTCTCTATATGTCATTTCTTTTTCATTGTGGTTTAAATATTTTGACCACATGTTTGTTTTGGTATTTTATCTTGAGCTGGGTTGATCTAGATCATTATTTTGATCATCTGTGCCATCATCCATGTTGGTGTTTACTATTGGAAGCATTGCGTTGATCACTAGATAAAGGTAGGGGGTCTAAAATCTAACCCTATGGTCTAATTTAAATTACTAAAGTGTGAGGAATATATGTAATTTTACCAATGAAATATTTAAATTAATTAATGGATTAATTGGAAATGATAATCATGTAATCGGATCACTCCTTGGATCCCTTTGGGTTTATTGTGATTCGACTTGGCTTATAGTTTCCACTAAAAATAATGAATTGGAAATGTATTACATATGATTTTAGAATGACATGCGTTTTAAGTGATTTATTGTTATAGATTCTCCTTGTAAAATGGATATTTTGATTAATTGAATAAATGGGTAAATTGAAAGAAAATGGTAATTAGTATAATTAACAATTTGGTCTTATGTTGTTATATTGTGATATGCTCGCTGTTGTGATATGAACTTGTATCACATGCTATGATGATTATATATCGACCAGGACATGAAAATGCTACGATGCTTATTACCATGCTAGGCCCTAACACATTCTATGATGCTTATATACCATGCTAGGACCTGAAACATGATACGATGCTTATATACCAGGCTCAGCCCCGACACATGTTGTGATGATTATATACTGTGCTAGGTCCTAACACATGCTACGATGATTATATACCAAGCTAGGCCTTGAAACATTCTAATATTCTTATATAGTGGTTTTAGACCAATGATATGTTATAACATGCGTATATGGTTGTGGTTGGCATGGTTGAGCTACATGCTCAGCAACATTCCGGTATGGTACCAAAGCATGTTGTTTATTTTAATGGTTTTGGTTATCATGGTTGTGATACGTTCTCAGAAACATTTTGTTAGGGTGCCTAGGTAGGTTTATTGATTTAGCGCATTAATTGTTTATTTAATTTATACACTTGTTTATCACATTATTGAATGTCGTTATTATCAGACTTGTTTGTTTAAACATGGTGGTGTTAACCTATTGAGTCTTACTCACACCATACTCAGGTTTTTATTTCATACCTAAGAAAATTACATGGATACAGGTTTGGGAAAGGTTAAAGGACCTTATAGTTGATTGTTTCTTGATGGATTGGTTGGACCTTGGCGACGGGACTGACATGGGGTTCAGGACCGGGGTTATTTAAGTCATCATTTAAGTATACTACTCTATTATATGTATTACTTCCAACACGAATTTTAGTTATATTATAGACTATCATTAAATTATTATTTTATTACTTATTGGATTATTCATTTGGAATTTATTTTTTGGTTTATACGATGTGTTTTATGGTTTTTATTATTTCCACACTCTGAAATTTGTGTATTTTCCACTATATTGTGACTCTAAAATAGGGGGTATAGTCTCTACACTATATTCACCACACCCCTCTTCTAGTCATTAGCCTTTGGCATATGAGGAGGCATGCTTGAGGTCACGTAACCAACCTGGTTTGTCCATGTGAGAGAGTGCCGATCTGAGGGACATTGCAAAGTTGTATCAGAGCAATAGGTTTCTTTTCTATTTATTTACTATTTGGGAAAGGTAGAAGGAGACTAGGATGTGTTGAGACTTGGTAATGAGCTTGTACATTAGATTTTCTAACACATGTATGGAAGAAAATCTGAGTACCCAAGGATGAGATTATTGTTCATGATGTTTTCATGTTACGGTTTGATGTTATTTCACCTTGGGTGATTCACATATTGTGTGATGTTACTATTTCTTGAGATTTATACTTGTAGTCTAGTATGGAAAAAGATGAGTATGCATGCATCATGATAGGCACATATGGATATATCTTGGCATGCATTTTTCCTGATATGAACATATTTATTTCATATGATATATTTTCCTATATGAACTATGAAATGAGATACCCATTATATCAGATAAATGAAATAAATGAATTGATATGTCTTAATAAATCACTTGTTAAAACATGTATAGAGAGTCATGGATTAGTGTTTCTCTATTATTATCACCTATTGAGGTTGACCTTTTTGTTAACCTGTGTTCTAAGGAGTGTGTTTGTATTGAAGAGAAAATGTATCCTTGTCATCTTTGAATTGAGAATCAAAAGAGTGGGAATCAAAATGCTCCTAACATTGCTAAGATATATCTTCCCGTAGCTCCTAAGGATCAGATGGATATTCAGATCTGTGAAAACTTATAGAGGTCCATACGATACATGTAAAGGGAGACTATTTACACAATGCCTTCAATGTCTGATCTAAAGAGTGAATTCCAGCTTCAATATCTTCATACTTTCACTAAGGAGGGATCCCCCCAAGTAACTGATTTATGGATTGAGTCCATCCGGATGATCTTCAAGAACCTCTAGAGACTCATGGATAGGAGGGTGAATCTTGATGCTTACATTCATTAAGGACCATCTAAGTGTTGGTGGGACATTGCGGAGAAATCTTGGTAGAAAGATGATTTATCTTAGAAGGAATTTGAGAAAAATATCTTGAGATATATCTATCTCAAGATGTTTAAGGATAATAAGGCTTGCGAGTTCATGCATTTGGAACATGAGGGCATGTTAGTACTATAATATTAAGGAAGTTTCATCAACCTGTAGTTCTTTGCACCATCTCTATTAGTTGATGAGGTTACTAGTGAGAGGAATTTTCCTGATAGTATTTTCTATAAGATCAGGTCACAAGTGAATGCTTTTCATCTGAGTATTTTTGACGACATGATGAATCATGCCCTAATCACTGAAGGGAATTTAAGATAGGATCTGAGTAGCAACCATGCTATTTCTTCAGGTTAAACTGGGAGCTCTTATTCTGGTGGCAAGAAGCGCCACTATGATAGATTTCACCATGGAAATAGTGGATAGAGTAGTCAGAAAAGTGGGTATCCATCTCAAGGTCATGTTCCATTATAGTGCTATTAGTGTGGAAAGTTTTTCCACAAGAGGACATAGTGTCCATACCCAGATTTAGAGTTCCATGCTTTCAGAAGACTAGGACATCTTTAGAAGTTTTATGGGAACTTTACATAATAGAGTAGAGGTAGGTATCTAAAAAACACCCGAGTCTAGAAGGGGATCATATACCCCTCAACAGACAAGTAGCTCAAGTTCCACTGGAAATTCTGGCCGAGATAGGGGATGTGGTACCCCAGTATAGGAGTGATAGTACCACTTATAGGGAACAATACTAGGGTGTAAAATTGGAAACCATGGTAGAGGGTAAATCTAGATTCATTATATATAGTCTTTTCCAACCAGTTTGGATGAAAGACCTTCCACCATTAAAGGTACGATTCTTGTATCATCTACCTTAGCTTATGTTTTGTTTGATATAGGAGAATAACATTCCTTTATTTATGATATTTTTTCAAATGGTTTGTTTTTTGGAGAGAATTGATGTGTTCATGACTATCGACACACCATTGAGAGTTCGGTTAGATGGTATCAGGCGCTCCAAGGAGTGTTCTCTTGAAATTGGTGCCTATCTTTTCCTTTAGGATTTTTTTTGTGATGGAAATGATTGGATTCAATTTGATTCTTGGTATGGATTTTTAGGTTTTATAACAGGATCATATAGACTATTATTTATGGATAGTTACCATTATATCTCTATATGGGGAAGCTATACTCACCAGGGTGAGTGCGATCTTCAGGCTAGTCATGTTGGACTAATTCATTGCAGATTAGATTGTCTCACAACTCAGATAACCAACCTTGTTTTGGATGATTGAGGGACATAGTAAGATAATTTTACTCCATTGGTTGATTGTTTTAAGGATTTATTTTATGAATACTTCTTAGGATTACCACCCAAGAGGGATATTGAGTTTATGATTGAGTTGGTGCTAGGAGTTGAGCCAATTTATATCCAATTTTATAGGATGACATAAGAAGAGATTCATGAGTTGAAAGTTTATTTAGAAGACCTGGAATGTAAGTATTTCATATGGAATAGTAAATCTCTATGTGGTTATCTAGTTATTTTCTCCAAGAAGGATTATGGGAATTTACACTTATGTGTGGATTATCGGAGATTGAACTAGATGAGGGTTAGGAACCGGTATACCCTTCCAAGTATTGATGATCTCTTCGATTAGCTGAGAGGTGATAGAATTTTATCCAAGATAGAATTGAGGTTTGGGTGCCACCAGTTGAGGGTGATACCATCAGACATACCCCAAATTTCTTTTAGGAGTAGGGATGACTTATATGATTTCATAGTGATGTTTTTAGGTCTGACGAATGCACCAACATTCTTCATGGAAATGATGAATAAGATCATCCATAATTTAAAATATCAGTTTGGGGATGTTTATTTTAATAAAATCTTAGTATAATTCCATTCAACAGAAAACCATCCCCAACATCTTGGAATTATCTTGAGTACAATGAGTGATCATTGGCTTTATTCGAAGCAATCCAAATATAGTTTCTAGATTGATAACATGAACTTATCGGGCCATGTTATCTCAAAGTATATAGTTTCAATAGACCCAAAAAATGTTGAAGCCATGGTATTTTGGGAATAACCAAAGAATGCATTTGACATTTATATTTTTCTAGGTTTAGAAGGTTTTTAGCAGAAATTCATCTAGGAATTCTCCCATGTGGAAGCACATTTTTCTGAGATAACCAAGAAAGGGGTGAAGTTTTTTTCGTCAGATGATTTCAAGAGAGATTTTTAGGAGGTAAAAGTATATTGACATTAGTATCAATCCTCACCATACCTAATTTTGGTAAGAAGTATACCATGTAATATAACACATCTAAAGTTGAACATAGATCAATTCTGATGGAGGAGGTCTGAGTAGCTTCTTATGGATCCAAAAAAATGAGACCACATGAGAGGAATTACCCTACTCATGGCCTAAAGTTAGCATAGGTGATACATGATCTCAGATGATAGAGAAATAATATTTTGGGTGAGAGATTTTTAGTGTAAATGGACTAAAATAGCATAAAGTACATATTTTATTAGCAATACCTAAACCTTCATTAGAAGAGTTGGGGTGAGTATCTTTAGTATTTAAACTTTGAGTTGGATTACATGTTAGGAAAGGGAAACTTCATTTCTGACACCCTAATATAGAAGACACAAATAGAGGAAGTGTAGGAATCTTGAGATGAATGCCGGCTAATGGAACTCAATTTAGATATGTATCTTGATGTTTAGGAGTACCATGGATGAGTATCCCTAACTTTGACATTGGTTATACCTATGATTCTTAATTGGATCAAGACAAATAAATTATATGATCCATAGGGATTAGCTCTAAGGGACATCATATATAACGGGGAGCCACTATTAATATGATCTCTTGGTGTAAGTGACATTATTGTGTTTCGTGGATGGGTATGGGTTCCTATAGGTTTGTACAGGGAGATGATGAGATAGTTTCATGCTTCTAGATGGGCAGTACATCCTATTTTGATAAAGATATATCATGATATATATATAAATTACTAGTGGATAGGAATGAATAAGGAGATATTGTGATTCATGGTGAGATTTTTCACTTGTCAATAAGTAAAGGCAAAGAATTAGAGGCTTGATGGGTTGTTACAACCTCTTCCTATTCCTGAATGGAAATGGGATGATGTCATTATGGATTTTATAACTAGATTACTCAATACAAATCACAATAATGATGTTGTGTGGGTGATTTTGGACCTACTGAAGAAGGAATCCCACTTCTTTCCTATAAGGGAGACCTTCACCATTGATGATCTGGGTAGTATATACATGCATGAGATAGTTAAGTTTTACAATGTTCCAAGGAGAATTGTTTATGATTGAGATCATTGATTTACTTATCAAGTTTGGAAAGTTATTGAGAAAGATTTGGGATAGAAAGTTATTATAAGTACATCCTACCATCCTTAGACTGATGACCAATCTAAGCGCACTATTCAGATTCTAGAGGATATGTTATGAGACTATGTTTTAGATTTTAGTAGTTCATGGGAGAAATATTTGGAATTTTTGGAGTTCTCCTCTAATAACAGCTTCCAGGCATTGATCCAAATGAATCATTTCAAATCCTTGTATGTAAGGATATTCCATTCTCCTCTTTTTTGGTTGGAGGAAAGAGAGTCAATACTTTTTGGGATTAGTATCGTATAAGAGATGTCTGAATAGGTTTTGTTGAGTTGAAAACTATTAGTGAATGCATAAAGAAAGCATACATTGTACAATGACAATCAAAAAAAGCCTATGGAGTTTTAGTTTGGTCATCATGTTTTCCTTCAAGTGTCACCTAGGTTTTGGAAATTTCATATCAGGAGATATGGAAAGATATCACCCTAGTTTTTCAGTCCATTTGAGATAGTGGATAGGATTAGCCTAGTGGCATACCAATTTACCCTTCCATAATGCTACAGTTCCATGCATGATGTGTTTCATGTGTCACAACTTTGGAGATATTATCCTAACTATTCCCATGTGGTAGACATTGATGACTTTGAACTTTATGATGATGCATCCTTTGAGGAGCATAATATACAGATTATGGATCATAGTGAGAAGTATCTCTGGGGAAGGACTATAATTGTGGTTCGAGTTTAGTGGAATCATGGGTGTGTTTAGGAGGATACATGGGAGGAGTCTGATATGAGATCAAAGCGGCCATACTTATTCACCAATACCCCACAATTATTCTTTGAGTAACACGAGGAAGAGTTGTTATATGGTGGGGAGGTTGTAAGATCCCATCTTTTTTTCAGGTACATCCTTCTTTGAGTTTTACATGTGACCTTGGTGGCTGAGTCTTATTCAGATAAGAAAATCATTTTTTGGGTAAAATTAACTAATGTTCGGTGATGGATATTTATTTTAATTAATGTATTTTTATTATAAATTATTTAAATGGGATTATGAGGGTTTTTCATGAGTTTGGAAGTCTTTAGAGGTAGTTTGGGAACTTATATAGAAGTTGGGATGATTATTGTTCACTAAACAATTACACACTGTGTACATATTACATGAAGTGTAACTACCACTAAACCCATACCGTGAGATGGTTCATGACATAAAGTGGTTACACATCGTGAACCTAATTCACACCATGTAAATATCTACCAGTATAAATATTAACCTTAGGTGATGGGTTTTTTCGCATAACTTAAAAATGCGGAAATACATGATGTGAAAGGATTACACACTCTGTATTCATTAGACCCAATAGTTTTAAGTGTTCCATGCATATGATTATTTCATTATTTTGATGCATACCTTCCTCTCTCAACCCTAGGGATATTTCTAGATGATTTTAGAGTCTCCTCTTCCATTACAGACATCCTGATCACACATCCAATCCCTAGTAAGTTTTTCTTCTTAGGTTTCCCTTATCTCTCCATTGTTCCTTATTTTTTGTGGTGTAAATATTTTGATTATGAGTTTGTTTTGAGATTTTATCTTGACCTAGGTTGATCTAGGTTCTTCTTTTGATCATCTGCGCTTTTTTCCATGTTGGTGTTTTACATAGGAAGTGTTATATTGATCACCATATAAAGGTATGGGGTCTAAAACCCAACCCTATGGTATGATTTCAATTACTAAAGTGCTTGAAATATATAAAATTTCACCAAGATGAATATTAATTAATAGATTAATTGGAAATGATATTCATGTAATTGGATCAATCCTTAGATCCCTATGGGTTTGTTGAGATGTGTTTGAGAATTCAGTTTCCTTTAAAAATAATGAATTGGAAATGGCTTATATATGTTTTTAGAATGAAATGTGTTTTAGTTTATTTCTTATTATAGATTCACCTTGGAAATTGTATTACTTGATTAATTGAATAAATGGGAAAATTAAAAGATAAATGGTAATTAGTAGAATTAACCATTTTATCTTTTGTTTTTATATTGTGATATGATTTTTGTTGTGATATACACTTGCGACACATGCTGTGATGTGTATATACTGAGCTAGTCCTTGAAACATGTTGAAATACTAATATACTGAGCTAGGTCTTAACACATGCTATGATTCTTATATACCAGGCTAGGCCCTAACACATGTTGTGATGCTTATATACTGGGATACGCCCCGACACATGCTATGATGCTTATATACTTGGATAGGCCCTAACACATGATGTGATGATTATATAGAGGGATAGGCTCTAACACATATTGAGATGCTAAATAACAGGTTTGGCCTAGTGATATGTTATACCACGTGTATACAGTTGTGGTCGGCATTGTTATGTTACATGCTCAGAGACATTCAAACACGGTGAAAAAGTATATTGTTTGGTTTCATGGTTACAGTTTTCATGGTTTTTCTATATACTTCGGAACATTCTGGTAGGGTGATGAAGCAAGTTGATTAATTTATTACATTAATTTATAAATTAATTTATACAAAAGTTTATCGCATTATCCAATGAACTTATTATTAGACAAGTTTATTTATACATTTTGGTGTCGACCTACTGAGTTTAACTCTCACCCTACTCAATCCACCATTTGGTACTGAGAATATTACATGGATGCATGTTTGGATAAGGGAAAGGGACCCTGTAGTTGATTGTTAATTTTTGTATGGGTTAGAGCTTGGAGATGGGATCGACATGGGGTTTGAGATTGGGTTCATTTGAGTCTTCTAATATTTTATTTGTATTACTTCCATCATGACTTTTAGTTACCTTCCATACTGTCATTAAATTATTAAATTATTATTTATTGGATTATTCAGGTGGAATTTATTGTTTGGTTTATCCACTGTAATGTATGGTTTCTGTTTTTCCCACACTCTGATATTTATTTATTTTATGATTTATTATGACTCTAAACCAAGGGGTATAGTCTCCCCACTATATTAACCACACCTCCTCTATTAGTCAGTAGCTTCTGGTATATGGGGAGGCTCCCTTGAGGTCACATAACCAACCCTATTTGTCTATGTGAGAGAGTGCTGGGATGAGGGATGTTTCACATGTTCTTGATTCTTGTAAGTAGATAGGGATTCTTCTCATAAAGTGTTGTCCTTGGTAATCTATAATATAAGAGATTGTAAGGTCAAACCCACTGTTAGTAATTCCACATGTTATATGTGTCATTGGATATTCCTATATGTGGGCATGTATACTGGTCCTTAGAATTGATATTATTATTATTGTATATCACAAATCACATACTTTTATGTATTGTCAAAAACAGTGATGACATATGTTCACGGTGAAGTGGGATTAGTTGGGTGTGTCATAAGTGACATGATATTGATAGATAAGTTAATAAATGAATTTTCCCTTCCTAGACCAGAATATGGTATCTCAGGAACTTTGATTGAAGGCCATGGAGATTTATTGACGACTTCATGTCAGAGAGTCAAAGAAATATATTTAAGCATATATATTGGTGGAATAGGTATGAAAACTTATTAATGAGATATCAATATGGAAAGATTCTATCACATGGTGAAAGTCCATATGAGGTTGTTGTTTTCATGACATTAACATCTTTCACAATGGATTCCTTGATTTTTTTCTATAATATAATCTTTGACTTTGGGAAATACCACCTAATTCCAGTAAGAAATAGGTATAGAGGTTGACACATAAAGTTTATATAGAATTTTCGTTAAATTCTATTCAAATTTTATATATAATAAATATTATTCTCAAGATCTAGAAATAATAATTATCCAGGTTATGTTCATCACATAAATTCAATCACCAGTTATTTCAATTCTAATTATATGTGAGTTGAATGTTAAATAAATATTTATTTGGAATTTAGTGAATTTAATATTTATTTATTTATTGAATAAAAAATATTATGATATTTATTTAGAATAATTATTCATTATTAAAAGATTCAATAAATGCAGAGGAGTATTTATAATCCAATTTAAGAGTTCAAATTGAAATGATACATTTTATTTGATATCATTTCAATAAATATTAAATTATTTATTTAAAAAATTATATTTAAATAAACATAAGTTTTTAAACATTATATAAATAATAATAATAATAATAATATTATTATTATTATCATTTTGGGTGGGGTTTACTTAGAATTAATAAATTTTTAAGGGTCTTTGTGTATTAACTAATTGTCTAAACCTAAGTAGATAAGCCAACTTATACCATTTTTGAAGGTTAAGTGAGTTATTGTGTACAATATATTCTCTCTATAAAATTATCTCAATACTAAATAGAATTATATTAAGAATTCTCTCAAGAATAATAATTGACCATACTCCTCCTCCATATTAAAATAGAGAGAACAAGGAATAATCCTTCAAGTATGAAAGGATTCTTATTGTGATTGACGATGAATGATGAAATATTATTTAAACCTTGGTGCTAGAACCTAGAGTTCAATCATAGATGTTTTGATAATCATGGAACACATATAGATACCACTAGAGGATTTCTACTTTGGATACTTTATCATAACGATGATATGATAAGGATTTCATCTAGATTCATCAATAAATAATGTATTTATTAAAAAAATTAATACATGTTTATAAATTAATTATAAATTATATGTGAAAATATCACCTATTAGAATATTACAAGGTTTTTATCATCTAGTTTTAAGTATTTATCCAAAGAAACCAATTAAAAACATCATTGGGCACTAGCCCAATTTATTCCTATATTCCCTATAACATTTAAGTGATATCAGAATGGTCACATATAATTTTTTAATTATTTATTAATTTTCAATCAATTATGAATTTTTTTATTATCATTTTTTCTAGTTTTTCATTCTTGATTTTATAATCATATTATAATGTTTTTTTTTTTGATTTAATATAACCAAGAACAAGCCAATATTAGATGCATATTGCTCTAAGATCCTATAAAAAGATGCTGAATATTCTGGCTACATGACATGGATGAAAAAATATAATATAAATGTATACTCTATGTACCCATGGTAAAAAACATAAGGATGATATTTGAAAATAAAAATACTTCATGTGGGGGTTTAGTACACAATGTCATTACTTACTATGTATTGACCACCAGTTATAATGTGTTTTGATAGGGGTAAATAATGTGTAACTAGAATTCCTGCTCTGCAACCCCACATATTTTTCACCATGATAATCATATAAACTATGTTGTCAAAGTACATTTCATGTAATGCATACATGTTTCATAATAGCTACCAGCTGAGAAAAACAACAATACAGGAAGAACATGATGTGTAGTGGTCAACGCATCCTATGTAACATGTAATAGCTCACATGGAAAACATATCGAGTCCCAAATATTATTGTTTGGGTTAATACATGGGGAAATTAATTGAGGCAATTGAACTACAAGACATGTTGCTAGCTATACACACCATGTGATGGGATTTTACTTCATGGATTACACGCCGAGTATCTTGACGGGTCATGTGTGGTATTAAAATTATTTATTAACTAATTTACATGTAATTCTAAAGATACACATTGTGTATGGTTATTTTACACATCATACACTTCACAAACATTTCCAATGGTACACATCACATATATTCAAGTCATGATGTATAGTAATAAATAATACATAAACTACATAACTTGACTCATATAACAACACTTCATGTATATCATGAAAAAATATGTAGGATTTAGTTCACTATAAGTACTCTGTACATAAAAAGTACCATACACAGGGTTAGTCACATGCTATGTCATGTGATGGTATGCATTGTGTAATAGTTAAACTCTAGAAATGAGTATAAATAGAAGCATAAAGAAGCATTCCATGATGACTCTGATACATGTCATGTACTTAATTAATATCGATTTAAATTAATTAATTTAATTTATTTAAAATTGCATTGGACGATAGTATCAAGGACTGAGTGGATGTATAATTAAGATAAATGATCAAATTAATTAATAAGATAATTAATTTATTAATTCAATAAATTTACCTTAACAAATATATAATCAAAATGAATTCCTTCTAATTTTAAATACATAATTGTTGCATGCGTGGATGATCATGAGTTTGAATAACCTATGTATGTTATGTTTCTATTTAATTAAATTATTTATTTCATGGGTTTTTATAATAAATTTATTATTAAATTAAATATAATGATCAACATATCATACTTTTCTCCTTTTATGTCTGAGGTTGTGTGCCAATGGTTTCTTTTATGTTACTATTTAATTGGGTTTTGATATGGAATGTGGGATGTGATTCCCTTTTATGGTTTGATTAAGGTGTATTTTATGGCCTCATTCAATCATGCACATTGAGTTTTCCATTTGTTATGTCTTCCCTAGAAACTCCCAATGGTTCCCTTATCCATAGCTGGGTATAGACCTAATTTCGAAAGTCTAGTGGTCATCTGGGTTTTCAGGCCCAGCGACTCTTGGGGACTCGCATTGGTTGAGAGGATGGGAGGTCAGGATCATCACACCCTTTTGGAGGGTGTTGTTTCCTACTTCGATACTCTCTTATAAATTTAACATATGTTCCTAAATCTCTTCCTAATCTTGATATGGGACTGGTTACCCTATAAAAATGACAATAGGTTAATTCTCTTTTATATGAAAAATACGAGGATCTATTCAGTGAATCCATCTATATGTATCCATGGTTCTCCATCATTTTTAAAAAATGGGTGGTTTCTTATATTCTAAAGCCACATTACTAAGTTCTTTGGAATATTATTCCATATAAGGAAGTGTTTAATATCCTGAGGAGGGTATTGAGTCATTATATGGCATCTTGTGTATCATAGTTATTGCAGGGATCAAAACCCATGTAGTTCATTCGTGTCCTTGGAACTAGACCCAAGGTATATACCCTTGTATAAGGGGTGTGCATACCATTTCCCTAGTTAATGGATATTCATGATGATCAATGAAGTTTTCTTTCCACCCCCTTTTCCCACATGAGCTATGCTCGTTGTGAAAACAAGGGGGGTAGCAGATGATCAGCCACCTAGCATGTAGATATAGAGCTTGGTTATTGGAACCATCCTTGGGGTGTTCGGTATAGATCTCAGGCCTTGATAAGGAGTCCTATATATTATGAGTATGACATAAATTAGATTCATCATAGTTCATTTTGTATCTGGGGATTACACACTGAGGGTACCCTGGATGATAAATATGGAGTTTGAACCTCGAAGAGAGGTAGCCTATATATCCTAGATATGGAAGGAATCAGAGTCATAATAGTTACCTTTATGTTGGGGCCTACACATTGAGGTTTCCCTAGATCATGGAGGTTTATAATGCCTAATGAGGTGTTTGTTTCATCCCCCTAAGCTCACATGAGTGATGATTAGTGTGACAAAAAAGGGGGAGCAGATGATCAAACACATAGAATATGGATATGGGACTTGTGTATTGAGACAATCCTTGGGGTATTTGGCATAGATCTTGGGCCTTAGGAAGGCATAATATATATCATGGTTATGGAGGGTATTAGATTTCTCATAGTTCATATATTTCAGGTCTTAAACACTGAGGATTCCCTATTGGTTGGGGCTTACACACTGAGGACATGCTATATTATTAAGTCATGGGATGCTCTGATGACATGGATTTTTTGTCTAGAGGGTGTTGCATGACCCATTTGGCATGTCTTGGAAGCCATCACATGACCTGGATCGATACATAAGGAGGGTTCCATGGGAGCTAGTGTGGAATAGTTTGAGGGGTGTCACATTTCTTAGATGACACCTATGAGAGACATCGTGAGACCTGGCTGACATGTCTAGAGGCCATCATGAGTCTTAGTTGACTTGCCCAGAGGGCATCGCAAGAGCTTTGTTATCATGTCCGAGCGTCGTTATATGAGTCGGGCGATGTGTCAAAGGGACATCACAAGTTCTAGGTGATATAACCATGGGGACCTCGATATCAAATTGGTGTCTATGGGAGAGGTTTGTGACTCATCCTGGTGTGTTTGGAGAATTTCACATGTCCTAGGTGGCATATTGAAGGAGTGTTGTAAGATCTGGGCAATGTGTCCTGGTGATGTCGCATGTCTTTGAATTAAACACATGAAGCACATAGGGTGAAATGAGCATATATTTCACTTAATCCTTACACCTTTGATATTGGTTCTCAGCCCTATATTTCAAATACATCAGTTTTGTTCAGTGTCAGTTATCTTGAATCTCTCATGATCTAGTGGGCTTGCGGGATGTCCCTTACATAACCCACCAGAGGCCCTTCATGTGATCTATGAATGATCATGCAAAGTGATTTATTCATATAAAATGACTAATCTAGCTTCCCATTGGTATATTACCTAACAAAAAGTTGGAAAGTCTCGTGATCACTCTGAGAAGTCTGTATAAGTTGAGATCTGAATACTATAGAGTCTTCCATTCAGTGTGTGTAATAGTGGTCAATAATCCCACCCTTTATTCATGTTGGATCGTGGAATTTATAGTAATAACACCCTTAGATACTCAACGGTTTGTGCAGCGTATTTGGTGTGAGTCTGGGATAGAGCTAGTGAAGGGGATTGACACCATACAGTTTTACGAGTCTCTGTTGTGGACTGCTTCAGGTGCGTCTCCTAATTTTCAGTGATTGTGAGTCTCCTCCATCAACGCTTTCTTTATTGGATTATTTTTCGATTATTGAATACTTTTTTGATCATGAATACATGTCAGAGGACCTCCCTGATATAATTTTGACATTTCTAAGGGTATTAACAAGATCTAACTACCTATTGGAAGACAGCACACGACCTTGGGTAACTTGTCTTGGGGTCTCACGGGACAACGCTATGGGTGCCCTGGGTGCGTTTCATGCCTTTCAATGACCGTGAGTACCTCTATCCTCCTACCTTTTGATCCCCTTTTTTATCTTACAAGGGTTAGGGATCATGTGAGTTTTTATGAGTAATATTTATGATTTTTACTTGATTTATTGAAGATGTATCACCTGACCAATATGGGTAATGTGGAGAGTTTTCAAGAATGTAGTGCACATGTCTATCTGTCTGTCCTTAGAGAACCATAGAGTTGTCTAGAAATTCCTGAGAGTTCTCATGTAGTGAGACTGAAAATATAGAGGGCTTCCATGAGGTGACACTGAGGTCTCTCAGTGTCTCGTGGATCACTTGGGGTGCGCGTCGCATGTCTCTCGGTGACTGCAAACCCCACTCACATACTACCATTTATCACCTTCGTTTTACGTGATAAAGGCTCAGAGGTCTTGTGAGTTGGCTCAAATACATCAAGGGATTTTATGCTTACTAATGGTGATTTGGCACAAGATATTTGTGACCAATTGGGGTATCTATCTTTTAATATCATCCCTCTTTATTTTTGAAGTATTTCAGATGGTTTGTTAGGCACTTTCCAATGAGAAACTATGCAGCCTAGGGCACTCATTTGATTGTCCAGGGGGCCTTCGCAGGAGTAGGAAGGTTTATTGAGGGGGACCCATGAGACTTTTTGTGGGTTATATTCCATGCATGGAGCCTTCGTGTGACTTCAAAATGGTCACATGATCATGAGTCCCTCAAAGACTCATGCGATCCATAGGTCTTCAAACATCCTCCTCCTCCTTTTCTTTTGTAGGGAAAATAATTTCCATATCTGGGTATTTCTTCCTTTGTGATTTTTCCAATGCTTATTTGGAAATCATAAACAGTTACCCCAAACCATTGGTTACCCACAACTATGATTGAGTAAGAACATGTAAAGTAAGGATCTCCTAGGTGAGAGGATATGGTTTAAGATGGATCCAAGGTGAACCTAACGAAGGTAGATACATTGGTTTAAGGTGGAATGCTACAAATCTAGCCTATCCCAACCCAAGTAGTTTCCCCTAAGGATAAGGATAATTTTATCACATTCTCAATAAAACTACTGGTACTTAAAGCTCATGATCATAACACTTATTTATTATATTTTTTCTAGTACATGATTATTTATACATGCGAGACAAGTTTATTTGATAATTAAAACATGCTCACATAAGGTGAATAAATAACAAGAATGATAAGATAAAATATAATAAATGAATCATGCATAAATTATTTTATCAAACGTGTTTAATTAATTATGTAAAATGCACATAATATTAATAATAATGTAATCTATAATGTAAATAATATTTATGCACATGATAATAAAAATATCTTAAGGAAATATTAAGTCAGAAAATAATTCCATTACATGATTTAGAATGAAACCATGGATCTAAGTGTTAGTCTAGACCCCATATGGACATTTTTATTTATTAGGAAGTTACAATGAATGTTTTGGGATAACTTAATCAAGTTATAATCAAGATAATTTTGTTTAGAAATACATAGTGTAACTTAGAGGAAAGTGTTGAGGAATTTTGAGTCTAGGATTTCAATATTGGTGAGTACACTCAATAGATTATTAAACTTCTAGTTAATGTAGTTGGATAAAATGCATACCTATGTATCTTCAAGTAATTTAGAAAATCCATCATTTGGGTTATGAGAAGGGATATTTGGTTCATTTCCACTAGAATATTAAAATGATAGGGTTTTTTTAATCCAATAGTAAGGGTTATTAGGATTTGATAAAATAGTGGGAGACTAATGAAATGAAATTTATTATGCCACACTTTTGATAATCAAGATAAAGTACTAAAATTATAATTTTATTTTTTATAGAAATGAAATTTATACAACCTTGAAATTATCCCTATGATTGATATTTGATAAAGACAATATCCTAACCAGTGTGTACTTCCAGAAGTGGTATGAGAACTTGTGCACTGTACTACACAAAGAGAAGAAGTTATACATGCTTGAGGCCTTAGTTATAGATAAATCTCCATTTAAGGAGTCTAGTGTGGAGGATCATACTATCTTTTAGAAACATGTAGATAATGTATAAGATATTTAATGCCTCATGTTATCATCTATGTCTAGTGAGTTTTAAAAGCTTCAAGAGAGTATGGATGCATACACCATGTTGTCCTATCTCCACGATCTATATTAGGATAAGGCTAGACATGAGAGGTACAAGATCACCAAGGAAATTTTCACATGAAATCCTGTAGAAGTTTCACTATTCATAAATAATATTTTCAAGATCATTGGATATATTGAGCATTTGGATATTCTAGGTTTCAAGTTACCTAAAAAGTTGTGCACCTACCTCATACTTTCTCACTACCATAGAGATTCTCTAGTTTTATTTTGAATTTTAATATGAAAATTGTCAATAAGATTCTCCCAGATCTCCTTACTTAGATTCTTTAGGAATATAAGGATATAAAGGATAAAAAATCATTAGTCATTATGGTGAATAAGAGCAAGGTTGAGGCAAAAGGACCTAATACTAACACAAAGTATAAGGTATATTTACACTGCCTAAATAATAGGAGGATCAAGGGGAATTCTAAGTAACAATATGAAGTTTGTTTTTTAGGTTTCAACAAGGGAAAATAGAAGAAGATATATTCCTCATTAAAGAATAAAGGTGAATATTTAGGTTTATTAATTATCATTTGTAGTCTTTTTGTTTCTTTAAATTAAGTATTAGATATATATTTTGGTTCTCATATTTTTACTCAAATATAGGAACCAAATATATTCAAGAAGGTTTCTAGAGGTGAGGTGGATCTTTGAGCTACCGATGGATAAATATTAGCTATTTTGGATATTGGATACTACCATTTTACTTTTCTAGTATCTTTAACTATAATTTTAAATAACTGATATTATGTTCCCAATGTTACCAAAAACATAATATTAGTGTCTATTTTAAACATGTATGGATTTATTTTCATATTTGTAAATAATACTTGCTACTTTTATAAGGATATCATATGTTTTGTTATGAAACATTCAAATAATGGTATTTATGTATTGAAATATAAAAACCAAGTTTTTTCTATTGATAATGAATCAATTAAACATGAATCATATAACCACTAGATTTGGATCACTAATTTTTTCTTATAAATGATAAGTTCTAGAAAAAGATACATCAATAAGGGTATTTAAATTATTTTGAACTAAAACCACTTGATATATGTCATAATTATTTTCAAAGAAAAATAAACAAAGCTAAAATAAGTGTAAAGGGTTAAGGGTATATAAATATCATTGAATTAGTTCAAAAAGACATATGTGGACCTTTTCTAGTTGATGCTATAACTGGATACTCTTACTTCATAACTTTTACCATCGATTTTTGTAGATATGGATTTGTTTACTTAATGATGTATAAGTAAAAATCCTATGAGAAATTTAAGGATTTTAATAATTAAGTAGAGAATCATCTTGGTAAGAATATAATTAAACTACCCTTACACTAAGATTGAGAATATCTTAACCAAAAGTTCATTCATTATATAATGGTGTTCTGGATATTGTCTCAACTCACACATCCTTATACGCCACTGTGGAATGGTGTAAATGAATGGAGGAACCAAACCTTGTTATACATGGTGAGATTAATGAATATTCATGCGAGTCTTCCATATCCTTTTGGGGATATGTAATACAGAATACGAAGTACACACTAAACCAAGTGACAACTAAAGTAGAAAACAAAATCCCATATGAGTTATCGTGTGAGAGAAAGTTAGTGTTTTCAAATCTATGTGTATAGGAAAAATAATCATTTTTTACGGCTAGTTATAGAAACAAAATTTAACCCCAAGTAACTAATTATATCTTTATAGGATATCCTAAGGAAATAATGGGATATTAACTATATAAACCCTCATACAAAAAGGGAATAGTTTCCATACAGACCATGTTCCTATAGAGGGAGTATAAAAACCCAAGATTAATGTACATAGAAATTAAATCATTTTTTAGAATACTTAAATCATTACAAAAATAGATGCCCAATGATAGTATTAGTTTAGTTCCTTTGGAAACTTGGAACAAAAATCTTCTAACATAGTTAAATGTCTTTAATGTTTCCCACAAAGATCTTCCCTCTTAGTAATTATACTTAAAAAACTTTCTTTATAACCTAGGGAAATGAAAAATAAGAAAGGGATGATCTAAAATGATTAATAAGGGTAAATAGAGGAAATATGTATGCATAACATGAACATAAGGGTATGAAAATATGATAATAACATTTGAAGATCATACCCTACATATCAAGGGTCAGAAACATGAGACATCATATAAATATTGGTAGTTCATAAGACATGAATCATATGATAATCAAGAATATATACCATGTGATCATATCATAGGAATATGATATAAAATTTGTGGAAAACACATAAACATGTAATATATTTCCCTATAAGCCAAGGATCATTTCTAAAAACTTATCAGGGCACTTCATGGAGACTATAACTACTAGGTGGGACACAAAAAAAATCCCCAATCTTAGTCCTTTCCTTGTATGGGATTGGGTTTATCCATATTCCCATAGTGGATTAGGTTTCCCTATATTCCCATAGTGGATAGGGTTCCCCATCTTCCCATAGTTGATTAGGCTTCCCCATCTTCCCATAGTATATCATGTTTCCCCATCTTCCCATAGTGGATCAAGTTTCCCCATCTTCCCATAGTGGATTGGTTTACCCATATTCATATAGTGGAATGTGTTTCTATATCTTCCCAAAGTGGATCAGGTTTCACCATATTCCCATAGTGGATCAGGTTTCCCCATATTCCCATAGTGGATCAATCCTGTTAACTTGATTCTCATCATTATCACATGAGATATAAATCTTTACCCAATGCATCAAAGAGAGATATAGGTCCCACCCATCATATAATAAAATCATACATACATGTTCCACAAGATAATAAAACTTGCATCATATCTTGATCCATAAAAAGAGATAGATTTCATAAACATCATATCATAACCCATAAAATGAAATGGGTATCATAAATATTTAATCATATCATAACCTATGGAAAATATATGGGTTTTATAGTAATTTCATCCTATAATAACCCATGAAAGGAAAATGGTTTTCTAATCATTTATCATGGTATAACCTGTTAAAGAGAAATGGGTTTCATAAGCATTTATTAAGGTATAACCTGTTAAAGAGAAATGAGTTTCATAAACATCAATACATCTAAATACATACCATTTAGAGAAATAATATGAATGGTATCCTTATATCATATCCTTATTAAACCATAAAGTATAATCAAGGATGTCATCTTATATGAATAAGGATTTTGAAAGATCATTGGGAACGTAAATTTACTTTGAAAATCACTTTTTAAAACATATAACAATTTCAAAATACTTTTACTTAAAAACACTTTGAAAAAATATAAAGGAATCATGAAAAAAATTATTTAAAACATTTCTTGAAGAAAATATCCATTATGCTTTTAAAAAACACTTTTTAAAACATACAACATTTTGAAGAACATTTTCCTTGAAAAATAACCCTGAAAAGTTATAAATAAGCTTGAAAACATTATTGAAAACCTTTTTTTAAATAATTTGAAAACATATAAAAGAATCTATGAAATCATTTAAATTATTTTATTTAAATTTTTTTTTGAAAACATATAAAGTAATCTTTGAAGATCATTCAAAAAACTTTTTAAACGTAAAACATTTTTTTGAAAACCCCTTTTCTTTGTAAAACATTTTAAAATAAAAATATTTCTAGAATATTAGGAATTTGTTTCTTTTAAAAAAATAGCATTGTAAAATCAAAAAGGAAGCATCAAGTAAATGATGATCATGATGGTAAGTAAGTCCATACATGCCAAACATTCCTTTTTCACCTTAAAAGTTTAGAAAAGTTCCTTGATGAGAAAATGATAAGATTATTTCTTTTAAAACCATTTTATAAAATGCAATACATGGGTAAAAATTTCCTTTAAACATATTAGGAAAATAGTAAATCATGGGGTGTTAGCTAAGTGGTAATCACTGGTTATACCCCTCACTCTCCATGGGAACTGGCGTAGCCTCGAGTCCTGCTAGACTCAGACACTGTACGTATTATAAACAGGGCAATTCAAATCAATTACTTAGTTGGGGAATGTGGCACGTAATTGGGATTAGTCAGGGCCCCCTGTTGGGAGTCAGTGTTAGCAACCCAAATTTTTTGCACATGAGCCTTAGCCAAGTTAGTGAGGTCTCTCTAAGTGCATCCAAGAGACCCAGGTTCAAAACCAGGAGGAGGCATAATTCCAAGTTACTATAGTAGTACTATAGCAGGAACTGTGTAGGTACTGTAGCAGTATTGTAGCAAGTACTGTTTGGTAATGTAGTAGTCATAACTATTCACCATAGGTCACCGGTTTGAGCTTGGAGTCCTTAAGGCCTTCGGGCCGCACAAGCCTTCGGGCCAGTAACGCTTTCAAGAAACCTTTAAGGCCTTCAAGCCACCTCAAGGCCTTAGGGCCACCTAAAGGCCTTTGGTCCACATGATCAATGCAATTTCCCCAGACAAACTCTATAAAAAAGGAGCATCCCTAGATGAGTATTCAGAGCAGGTGCACTCACCAGAGCAGAACCAATAGATTTGGAAGAATGAGAGGATATAACTATACCATCGGGACCAACCTATGCTTGATAGGGAAGAATATCCAAACGATGATGTGAAGGTGGAGAGATAACATCACGATGCAGATGATGGGGAGGGGAAGTTCCTTGTATTTATAGTCTGGTTTAATTCTTTAAGACCTTCAGGTCTTGTAATTTTTCTTAAGCCTACGGGCCATGTAATCTCTAAGCCTACATGCCTTGTAAGGGTTCTCCCTCATCCCTTGAAAGGGGTATTATAAAAAATCAATAAAAAATTAAGGAATTTGTTCCATTATAACATATTAGGAAAATATTAAATCATTTTTGAAAACTTTTTTAGAAAACATAGTTTTGAAAGAACACAGATTTCCAACTAAAAGGAGAAATAAATTCATATTTTTATAAAAAAATTTCTTAATTATATTAAGTAAAAAAGAGTGAAAAATGTATCATTACTTTGATATAACATGAATATTTAGAGTTTAAGAAAATTTATGATATTTATTGAGATATAGATAATAATATTTCATTAATGGAAGCATAATTATAAACAATCTAGATAAATGATGAAATTTGATCTATAAACCTTTACCAATTCAGTAATTTTAAATCTCAATAAAATGGAAAAAATAAAATTAAATCAAGATTAAAATTTCATTAAAGTAAGTATATTCATGATATAACATGTAAAAAGGTAGTATATATACCTCATATAAAAATATAGGTGTATAAAATGGCATGCGTCTCAAAGAATCCAAATTGAGACAAAATTACTTTACCGATTTGGTAACTTTTGAAACATAAACCCCATAAAATAAATATAATCAAATGGATGTTTAAATACCCATACATTTAATTATAATAATCATATAATACATCCATGGTCAGTATAAACACCACAAAAATGAAATGAGTGGTGAATAAGGCATGTATCTCATGGAAATAAAAATGTGAGATGAAATTCCCTTATCTTAAGTCTTGACATTCTTTGTACATGTTCAAACCTCTTGAATAATAAAAATAATTTTATTATAAATATAAAAAATAATCATATTATTATATCTAATACCATAAATTATTTGTTTATGACTTTATATTACCCGTTTATTAACAACTCTATGTTAATGTTATGTTTTAGGTAATATCCGCTTTATTTTTCGTATATTTTTTGACTTGTTATTATTGATCCTCTTACTTAGATCATGATTTACTTATTTACAAAATTTAAAACATGGTATAAATATGATATATATTTCATATATATATGTATCTAGAATAATCTATATAATAAATAAGTATGAAATAAAATACACTGTTCACGGAGACAGTAGGCCGCACATACATATGAACACAATTTCTATTTTATTGTCATATAAAAAGAAAGATATAAAATAAAATAAATGTATATATATATATATTATATAATTTTATTAGAATTAATATTACATAAATATCACATACATTAACTAAAAAAAACCTTAATGCATTCTATGTAAGGTGTGAATGAATCACATCGCTTTGAGGAGGCAGTAATCCAGATTTCCCCAAATGAAATTATTGTACTTACACAAAATGGAAATCCTGAATTTATGTGTTATATAATAATTTAGTAAGAATAAATAAATCATAAATATCACATATAAAATATAAAAATACATTTTCTATAATAATTACCAACCATGAGAGGTGGTAAAGAAAAAATGAACAACATCATTTCATGAAGCAGTAGTTCACCGTGCATAGGAATAGTAAAATTGTTAACCATTAAATTGAAGTGTGTATAAGTGAATTTAAAACGATTTTAATAAAAAAAAATTGTATATTTATGATACTAATGTTATTATATAATAATTTAGTAATAATAATTTAGGTGGTGGAGAAAGAAAATAAAATAAAGGTTCTTGAGTAAGGATGTTACCTCTTCTTTGGGTAACTCCTTTTTCTTTGAACAAAAGGGATTCCTTGGTTATATTTTTGTCAAAATTTAGGATTAAAGGAAGAATTTACTGATTTTAAGAGATTATTTAAGTATAATTTGGGAAATCCAAAAGGCTTGATAGGTGTGAATAAGTGGTAGGGGTGAGTGTCTTTTTATAGTGGAGGAGGAGTGACATTCTTGTAATTTTTTGAAAAGGGAATTCCACCCACATTTATTCTATGAAAATTTTCTCAAATAATGGAAAAAATTCTAGAAAGTTGAGGATATATTTTAATTTTTTTCCATACAATGGATTTTGGACAAGTTTGTAGGTTATTTTGGCCATTAAGTGTAAGGTTCAGTCCCTTGTTATGTTAATTTTCTTTTAAATCATTGTAATTAATTTTAATTTCTTTCACTAATATTTTTAAAAAAACTATGTTGACCATATTTTAAATTATAGAGTATTATGATTCAAAATATGGAATCCATTTTTCAAAACTCCAATCACAAAATTGGTAGAAATTAATTCAAATTTAATCCCATAATGGGATGACAAAGCGCGTTTTTAAAGTAAAATGTTAAAAAGTTTGATAAGTTTTTTATATTTAATTTCAATATGAAATTGATTAAAATTATATAAATTGGATTAATTGATGTAAAATTGGTCTAATTAAACTTTAAAACCAATTAAAAATATAATTTTACCCTATAAATAAATTATATGAAAAAGAAGTTTCGAATTAAAATCTAGTGTATTTCAATATTCATAAAAAATGAAACTTCACATAAAAATTCCAAAAATCCACCATAAGATAATTTTTATATTACTATTTAAAATATGAAGTTTATTTTGACATATAAAATCAATAAAATTTCCAAAATTGGATTTAAAATGGGTTCTCTATTAAAAGGAGGGAAAATTACTCTTAGAATAATATATATTTTTATTTATAAAATTGGATTTATTCTTATCCTATAACTATAAAATGTATTGGATAAGTATCAACAATATTGATTTAATATATTATATATAAATTTTACTAAAAACATTAATAAAAATTGATTTGTTTAATTTTTTGTGACAAAATTGTGTTTGTACATAGAAAAATAGTTTTCTTATAAAAGTAATTTAGTTATTTTAAAATAGTTCTTAAATTTAATTTTACTAATTGATAACCAAAGGATTAATTTTATATACATGTGTAAATCATATTTTTATAATTCTTTTAATGATATTCATAACTTCCATTCCAATTTCTAGGTGGTATCTATAATAATATTTTAATAATAATATTAATAGCATAATGTAGTTCGGTAAAAACTCAGCCTTGCATGTATTGAAAGATATCGAAGGAACTCAACATTTTTTGTACCACGATACAAAAATAGTACTATTTGTACTGAGAGTTAATATAAGTATTTTGTGTAGTGCATTCAATCCAAACATAGTGATTATTATATTAAAAAACAATATTTAGTGTTGTGTGAAATGAATAATATCAAAAAGATTAAATTAATTTTAAAAGAAAAAATATTTCACAAAATCTCAGGGTGTTACATTTCACCCCCCTTAAAATTAATTTCACCCTAAAAATTATTTTGGGTTATCAAAGGTTTAATACTTTAAAGTTCCATTCATAGAAACCCACATCATAAAAATGAATACTAAAACTTCCTTTAAAAAAATAAAGTTTGAAACATAACAGTTACCCAAAGTAACACATAACTAGGTTTACACATAGGAGAACATAGGTGGGAAGTAAAAACATGGACTTAGAGGAAAAGCGTAAATATTTTTATGGAGTGATCAAGGTTATCAATAAAAAATAAGTGAATCATTAATATAAAGTTAAGGGACTCAAAATCATAAATCTGTGATGATTTAAAAGGCCATCGGTTCAACAAAAATAAAGGTATTAGGACAAAATTTTATTTTTAGATAATTTTACTAAAGTTAAGGAATTTTCATGAAAATATATACTTACATGATTTCAAGATAACTTTACCCTTTGTTACGCCTTGATCAACTTCCATTTCATCTCTCATTCTAATAAATGAAAGTGAATGTGTTATTATGGAAGAATTAATAGATTATGAGATCTATGAATAGAATGAAAGGTCATTCAATTTGTTTTTATCATAAAAAAGGCTAGCATAGGTTATCAAATATATATAAAAACTCATATGGTGAGATAATACTTTAATCTTAAAAACCTTATCTAAATTTTAACATAAACCATTACATAAATGGTTAACATTATAACCATTCCAAAAATGAAAGTTTAAAACTCTAGAAAGAAGGTCACTAAATTTATTAAAAATAGATTAGTATTGATCCCACCATATATCATAAAGTATCTTTTGGTTATCACATACCAAACATGAAAATACCATTATCATGTATTCCCTTGAAACATGGTAATAACTTGAATTACCACAATTACTTATTGAAAAATGCATGTTTCCTTATTCCAAATTATATTGGATATATTCATTAAATCCAAAAATGTTATATGCTTCACCTATGATAGCATAACCATTTGTCAACAAGTCCTTAATTAGTTCCAAGGTAATCAGTACTATCCAATTCACTTATTCATATACAACATATATTTATCAAAAAAATTATCTCAATTTAAGGAACATATTAAGGGTTATCTTACCTTATTCAAAATGTCACCTTTCCATTAAATCACTTTTCCAATCCATCAGAAACATTCAACATAAACTTGAAAATCCAGAGCGAAAAAGATAAACTAAACAATACTTATATATTTCACAATTCATATAACATAATTATTGAATCCAAATATATAAAAACTTCAATTATCCCTCTTCATCTATAAGTCATAATAACGATACCTTATCCTATTAGTTAATACCTATTTATATTCACATTTCTTCTATAGTCTCATCATCATCAAAAATATAACCATTACTCATACCACCTTGTTAATTCTCTTCTTGATAATTACACATGGGACATTGATTTGAATAATGACCATTAATTACACATTTAAATCATTTAACCTTTGATTATGTCTTAGGGAGGCCAATATTCCCATCCATTTCGTTAATCAAACCCTTCAATTTTCCCTTTTAGTTAATTTATTTATGTCCTTTTCTACAGTCAAAACATCTTCTTGTTCCTCTAAGACATCCACTTAGGTGATTATTTACACATTATTGACACAAAGGAAACTGAATCTTCTTTAATCCATGGTCTCTATTACCCAAACTCTCAGCAAAATATTTCTTTCCCTTGGTGAGTCTGATAGTTGGTTAAGGTACACATTATTAATCATGTTCCATGAAAACTGACTATGTATGATCACAACATCCTTCACTCTAGTGACCATCCCATTTGACTGCCCATAAAAATTTTTCCATCACATTCAACATTAACCTAGTTCCTTTTAGTTCCCTCTATTGACTAAAACCAAAAAACATTGAGTAAGAAAAAATTATTATATTGAGGAACCACATAATCATGAAAAACAACTTATTGGATCTCTAAATTATGAAACCTTTATTAATATATGACACCTTAGGATTATCCTAGGTTATTTATAGACAACATTCATTTAAATACTTCATGATGGTTTATAAATAGTTTTTGAATTTAAAAAGAATGTCCCTCAAGAGTATCAAACCAGGTGTTTAGCAAGGTCCGTTTTCATGTACCAGGTAATGATCGAGTCAGGATTGACGCACCTTGTCATATTTGTTACCCCTAGGTACATCTATTATATATTCACATCCAATTTTAGTATCTATAAATGGATGTAATGCTAGGAAACCACATAATATATCCTTTTTCTAAATTCTAGGACATTTTCCTAAACATTAACTTATCCTTATATTTATCCTTAGATACAACCCTAGATATACCCTTAGAAATATACCTAGGGATATCACTAAAGTGTTCTCATCCTAGTTTCCAATGGTTGTCTAAACTTTTACTATGATACCAACTATAATAATCCAAGATTAAAATATATATACATTATATTATTTTTTTAGAATACTTAATACATAAAAAAAAATATTCCCAAAGACCATATTAGTTTAGTTCCTTTGGAAACTTTGAAAAAAATCTTCTAAATCAGTGGAATATCAACAATTTTTCCCACAAATATCTCCCCCCTTAACAATTCTACTTAAAAACCTTTCTTCATAACTTGGGGAAAGGAAATATAAGAAATGGGTGAGATCAAATGCTCATTAAGGGTAAATAAAGGAAATATGTAATCCTAAAATGAACATAAGGGTATGAGAACATGAGAATAACATTCGAAGATCATACCCCGCATATCAAAGACTAGAAAAATGAGACATGGAATAAATATTGGTAGTTCATAAGAAATAAATCATAAGATAATCAAGAACATGAACCATGTAATCATATCATAGGCATAAGACATAGAATTTATGGAAAACACATAAAAATATAGTATCTTTACCTATAAGTTAAGGATTATTTACAAAAACTTATCAAGGAACTTCATGGGGACTACACCTACTAGGGAGGAAACTCCACCATCTCCAGTCACAGTCCATTCCTTATAGAAGACCAGGTTTTCCTATCTTCCCATAATGGATCAGGTTTTCCCCCATTTTACAATAGTGGATTTGGTTTCCCCATATTCCCATAGTGGATCAAGTTTTCCCATCTTCCCATAGTGGATTAGGTTTCTCCATATTCCCATAGTGTATCAGGTTTCCCCATCTCCCCATACTGGATTAGGTTTCCCCATCATCCCATAGTGGATTAATCCCATTGACTTGATTCCCATCATTATCTCATGAGATATAAATATTTACCCAATTCATTGGATGGAGATGTAGATACCACCATTCAAATAATAAAATCATACATACATGTTCCATAAGATAATAAAACTTTCATCATATCATGACCCATAAAAATATATGGGTTTCATAAACAATATATTATAACCCATGAAATAAAATGGGTATCATAAATATTTAATCATATCATAACCAATGGAAAATATATAGGTTTAATAATCATTTCATCCTAGAATAACCCATGAAAGGAAGCAGGTTTCATAAGCATTTATCATGGTATAACCTATTGAAGAGAAACAAGTTTCATAATAATTTATAATGGAATAACCCATTAAAGAGAACAAAGTTTCATAAACACCAAGATATCAAAATATAGACCATTTAGAGAAATAATATGAATGTTATCCTTGGGTCATATCCCTAGTAAAGCACAAACAATAACCATGGATGTCATCTTAGATGAAGATGGATTTTGAAAGATCACTTGGAATGTAACTTTTTTTTTGAAATTCAATTTTTAAAACATATAACATTTTCAAAATAATTTTCCTTTATTTTTTTGAAAACATATAGAGGAATCATGAAAAAAAACATTTAAAACATTTCTTTAGAAAAATATCTTTTATACTTTGAAAAAACTCTTTTTAAAAAATAAAACATTTTTAAAACAATTTTCATTGAAAATAACCAAGAAAAGCTATAAATAATCTCAAAAAAAAATTGATTTTTTTTAAAATACTTTGAATACATATAAAATAAGATTTGAAATAATTGAAATCCTTTTCTTTTAAAACAATAATTTGAAAAGATATAAAATAATATTTGAAAATCATTTAAAAGACTTATTAAACATAAAACATTTTTTGAAAATATTTTTTCTCTGAAAACCATTTTAAAATATTTTTTTTCATAATATTAGGAAAAAAAATTTCTTAAAAAAATAACCTTGTAAACTTAAAAAGGAAGAATTAAGGAAATGAAGATCATGACAGTGGGTAATCCTGCACATTCCGAACATTCCTTTTGTACCTTAAATGTTTAGAAAAGTAACATGATTAGAAAATAAATAAAATTCCTTTTAATTTTTTTAAAATGTTAATAAATGGGTAAAAATATCCTCAAAACAAATTAGGATAATATTAAATAATTTTTGAAAACTTTTTTAGAAATCACTGTTTTGAAAGAACATAGATTTCTGACCAAAATGAGAAACAAAGTTAGATTTTCATAAAAACATTTTATTAATTATCTTACATAAAAAAGAGTAGAAAAATTGCACCATTAATTGGATATAATATGAATATCTAGAGGGTAATAAAATTAAGGATATTTCTATAGTTATGTATTATAATATTTCATCAATGGAAGCATAATCATAAAAAATCTCGATAAATGATGAGATTGAATCTATAAACCTTTACCAGTTTGGTAACATTAAATCATAAAAAATTGTAATGAATAAATTTAAATGAATATTAAAATATAATAAATATAATTATATTAATTATATCAAATTTCAAAATGCAGTATATTCACCTCATAGAAAAATATAGGTGTATAACATGACACATATCACAAAGGAGGAAAATTGAAACAAAATTACTTTAACAATTTGGTAACTTTTGAAACATAATCCACATGAAAAAAATATCATAAAATAGATATGAAAATATACATAAATTTAATTATAAGAATCATATAATATATCCATGTTCAGTGTACACACCATACAAACAAAATAAGTGGTGAATAAGGCATGTATCTCATGGAAATAAAAAGTGAGATGAAATTCCCTTACCTTAAGTCTTGACATTCTTCGTACACATTAAAACCTAATTTATAATAAAAATAAGTTTATTATATATCTAATATATAACCATATAATTATATCTAATACCATATATGATTTTTTATGACTTTATATTACCATTTTATTAACAACTCCATGTTAATGTTACGTTTCAGGTAATATCTAGTTTATTTTTTGTAAATGTTTTGACTTGTTATTCTTGATCCTCTTACTTAGATCATGATTTAATTATTTACAAAATATTAAACATGGTATAAATATTATATATATTCAGTATATATGTATTTATAATAATTTATATAATATATAAGTATTAAATGGAATACACCATTCATAGAGACGGAAGGAGGTACATATGCATGAACACTATTTCTGTTTTACTATTGTACTGAAAGAATAAAAGTAAACGAAATATATATATCTATATATATTATAATTATAGTATAACTATTATTTAATATATATAATATACATTCACTAAACACATCCTTAATACATTCTATGTAAGGTGGGAACGAATCACATCGCTTTGAGGAGGTGGTAGTCCACACTTTCCCAAAAAAAATTATCATAATTAAACAAAATGGAAAGAATGAAGTCATGTATTATAGAATAAAACCATAAGAATAAATAAATAATAAATATCATATATAAAATATAAATATACAGTTTCAATCATAATTTATAACCATGAGATATGGTAAAGAAAAAATGAACAACATCGTTTTGTGATGTCGTTGTTCACCGTACACAAGAATGGTAAGTTAGTTACCCATTAGATGGGAGTGTGTGTAAGTGAAGGTAGAAACCTTATATTAAAAACATCTCATTATATTAAGTATAATGGTTTTATTATATAATCATGTAATAAGAGTAATTGAGGTGGTGGAGAAAGAAAATAAAAGAAAGGAACTTAAGGAAGGATATTACCTCTTCTTTGGGTAACTCCTTTTTCTTTGCACAACAGGGTTTCCTTGGTTAGATTTATGCCCAAAGGGAGTATTACAGGAATAAGGTAGGGATGTTTAGAGCTTATTTTATTAGAGTTTTGGGGACCCAAAGTTATTGATATGTGTGAATAAGTTAAAGGGGTGAGTGCCTTTTTAGAGTGGAGTAAGAGTGACATTCTTGTAAATTTTTGAAAATTGAATTAGAACCACATTTTTCCTATGAAAATTGGCTCCAATAATGGAAAAAAGATATAAAAGTTAGTATATTGTATAAATATTCAAAAAAAATGTACTTTTTATAAGTTTCTAGGTCATTTTTTCCCTTAAGTGTAGGGTTTATTCACTTGTTAAGCTAATTTTTTTCTTAATCGTTGTAATTAATTTTAATTACTTGCTATAATATTTTTGTAAAAAACTAAGTTGAATATATTTGAAATTATATATTTTTCATATTCCAAATATGGAATACATTTTTCAAAATTCCAATCACATAAGTGGTATAAATTAATTCAAATTTAATCCCACAGATGGGACGATAAATCAGGTTTTAATGTAAAATGTTCAAAACTTTGGTAAGTTTTATATCTAATTTCAAAGTAAAATTTATTAAAATAACCTAAATTGGATTAATTTATGTAAAATTGATCTAAATAAACTTTATAACCAATTAAAAATAAAATTTATACTTATAAATAAATTAGATGAAAAAGTAGTTGTGAATTAAAATCTAGTATTTTTCACTATTTGTCAAAAAAATGTAACTTCATAGAAAAATATCAAAAATTCACCCTAAGATAATTTTTATATTCCTATTTTAAATATAAAGTTTATTTTTACATATAAAATTAATAAAATTTCCAAAAAAAATTGTATTTAAAATGGGGTTTCTATTAAAAGGTGGTAAAATTACTTTTTAGAAGAATATATATTTTTATTCATAAAATTGAATTTATTATCATCTTATACCTATAAAATATATTATATAAGTATAAAAAATATTGATTGAATTTATTATATATAAATATTATTGAAAACACTAATCAAATGTAGTTTGTTTAATTTATTGAGATAAAATTGTGTTTGTATATAGAAAAATAGTTTTCTTAGGAAAGTAATTTATTTGTTTTCAAATAGATCTTAAATTTACTTATACTAATTGATAACCAAAGGATTAATTTTATATATATATGAAAATTATATTTTCACAATTTAGTAAGTCATATTCTTAAATTCTTTTCTAATGGCTAGGTGGTAGTTATAATAATATTTTAATAATAATAATATTAATAATATATTTTATTTTCGTAAAAACTTAGCCTTACGTGTTATGAAAGCTATCGAAGGAACTCATCATTGTCTGTAAAACAAGGCAAACATAGTATTTCATGTAACTCAATCTAATCTAAGTCTTGTGTATAGTGCACGAAATTCAAACATAGTGCTTTAATACATATAAAAAATAATATTCAGTGTTGCATGAAATGAAATATATCAAAAAGATTAAATTAATTTGAAAAAAAATCACAAAATATAAGGGTGTTATAATATAATGACAAAATCTTGAAATACATGGAAATTAAATTTATTTTGTGGAATACTTAATACATGACACAGACAGACGCCCAATGATTGTATTAGTTTAGTGTCTTTGGAAACTCGGAACATAATCTTCAAACTTGGTTAAAGATCTTCAACATCTCTCATAAAGATATTACCCTTTTTTCATACCTAAAACCTTTATTTAAATCTTGGGAAAAAGAAAACATAAAAAGGGTGAGCTAAAATGCTCATTAAGGGTAAACATGGAGAATATAAAACAAACCATAAACATAAGAACGTAAAAACATGAACATAAAGTTTAAACATCAAAATCTTGAGTCATGAAATAAATCTTGGTAATACTTAAGGAATAGATAATAAAGGAACATTAACCATGATATAATATAATTGGGATAAAATATATAATTGTGGGAAACTAATAAGCACATAATATGATTTCTATAGTAGACAAGGCATTGCTTCCAAGACCATCATAGTGGACAAAGTCCATTAATGAACCGAGTTTACTTGCTGTTCCAGCCATGTATTACTGAACCTGATTTACTTTCCATTACAGTCATATCTATCTCATGAGATATAAATCTTTACCCAATTCATTTTAGGGATATATAGTTCCTACCCATCTTATAATTAAATCATTATTACATGTGCCACAAAACATAAATCATTCATCATAGCATAACCCAAGAAATAAAATGGGTTTCTTAAATATCATTCCATTATAACATAATCCATAAAAAGATAATTCGATCATTAATGCAATAAAATAATAGTAATAATATTCATATAAATATAAAACTATTCAAGACCATCATCCTAGATAAAAGATAATTTTGATAAAACACTTGAACTTAGTTCTTGAGGAAAATATCCTTTCTTCTTCAAAAATGTTTTATTTTCTCAAAATGCCATGAAATTTTAAAAGAAAATAATTTAGTTGAAAATAAACTTTAAATAGTTTATAATAAGATTTATGGAAATATGGTGTCATGAAACCGTAAAAATCCATTCATGTAATATTAGTTAAAAAAACATTCTTCTCGTACTTTCGCCAAAAAAGTCTAAAAGTACCTTGTATGGTAAAAAAATAAAGATTCCTTCCATACCATGTAATAAAAGTCAAAAATGGGTAAAAATGAATTTAAACATACATATAATAATAGTAAAAATTTTATGATTTTTTTTAGAAAACATGTACATGGATGATAAATATATCCTTAATAAATACTTATGTGTAAATAATCTCTGATAAAAATGAGATTGCAAAATTATCCCTTACGTTAGGTCTGATTTCTTCCATATGCGTCCAAAACTCCTGTATAGTGGGTCTAGACATATTATTAACTTCTAATAGAACCATAATAATATTTATGATATCATATATGATTTACTTATGACTTTATATTACCTGTTCATTTTTCAATTCCAGGTTAAAGAAACATTTTGGGTAATAATCATTTTATTTATCATACATGTTTGGACTTGTTATTCTTGATATTATTACTTATATCATTATTTAATTACTTCAAGAATGTAAAATATGATTTATATATCATATATATTCAGTATATAAATATAAATATATATAATATATAGATAAATGAAATGGAATACACCGTTCATTGAGACGGTAGGCCGTACGTACGCCTGAACGCTGTTTTCATTTCCTTATTGAATTGAATGGAAGTAAGTAAATGAAATATGTATATATATATATATATAAAGTAGAATTATTATGGCATATATTTCATTATTATTTATTATATATACTTTATAATCATTCTTTAATGGTTAACATGGAGAATGAATCTCATCGTGTCATGGAGATAGTAAGCTGTATGTACACACGAGCGATGATATCGTTCCCATAATTGTTGAATGATATTTAAGTGAATGGTTTATAATATCTCAAAATTAGTATAATTTTATAATAATCATATATAGTTATTATTTCCACCATTATACCCATCCAAGTAAGGTGGTGATGAAAAATATATTACACCTCTGCGTGGAGATGGTAAGTCGTACGTACGCGCGCGCGGTGATTTTGTTTTTTCGTAGGATGGATAGAAGGTGTAATAGGGTTGTTTCATATTTATAAGAAAATATCATTATATTAGTGATACTTATGTTATTAATTTATAATTAAATATCCAATGAAGAGGAATTACAAGAAGAATGAAATTTGAAAGAATCGGTAGAAGAGATTACATCTTCCACGACGTGCCCCATTAAATTTCCTCTTAGGGAACTAGAGTTGGTTTTTTGAGAAGAAAATAACCTATATAATGTAACTAGGAAAGTTGATAAAATAAATGGTCTGGTTTTGGAAGATATTTAAGGCTCAAAATTGAGTGAATTAGAGAGGGAGGTGATGCCCTTTAATAAGATATGAGGGGGGCACTTTAGGCAACTCTAGAATTTTTAATTTATTATAAATTAAATTTCAATTAAAAATGGTCAAAAAATAATTTTATTAAAATATAGGAATATTTTGGTTCTAAATAATCTTAACCAATAGGTTTTTGACAAGTTTAGGTCTCAAATTTAACCTTATCTTTTAGCTTTAACCATTAGTTAACTAATTTAACTCTTACCATGTCTTCTTGTATATTCATACTATATGGTTAATATAGTTATTATAAAATGCCAATATAACCTAAATTGGTTCATTAATGAAATTTTAAACATTATATATGTCATTTGTAAGAATCTTAGTTTTTAGGAATATTATATCATTTAATAAAATAGTATTTTTTTTAAAAACTCATCTCTGTCAATTTTTATATTATTCATATATTGACTTTTTAAAAATACACAAAAACTTTATTATTTAGGAAAAACTTAATTAATTCAAATATAAAAAGTCATAATCCTCCAAAAAAATTAATGGATGGAATAAAAATCTTCAAAATAAATTTATTTTAATATTTATAATCTCATTTATTTAAATCATTCATTAATAAGGTAATCACTACATCATCATTGTGTCATAAATAAATTTATTTATATGGAGTCTAAAAATTATAAATAAAATACCATGATGTAGGAAATAATTTTATATTTCAAATGACTATTTATAGTTTAATTCATCTTATTTATAACCCCATATTAAAAATTTTTATTAATAAGATACAAGTTTATGTTATATTTCTCTTTACTTTAAATCAATTCTTATAAAATTTCCTTTTCTCATCCAAGTAGTTCCAAGGGGTCCCAAAATTGTCCCAAGGATTCCCATGGTCAGAAATATCTTGTCAAATAGGATTATAACATGTGTTAGGGTAGTTTAATATTATTATAATATTATTTTTTACCCTTATTTACCAGATTTACCCTTTAACCATGGTAAATAAAATAATTATTGAAGTTACTATTCATAATGTCCAAATATAAAAGGTACCTATTTACACAATATAAAACTTATGATTCCAAATATAGAATCTATTTTTCCAAATTCCAAACACAAAACTTGCAGTAATTAAGTTACAATTAATTCCCGTTGTCAAAACCCAAAAGTGGGTTTTTAAGAAGTAATAACTATCAAAAGATTGACAGGTATTTATGTCTAATTTAAAAGTGAAATTACTTTCAATGACCAAAATTGGAATTAATGATAAAATTATATTCTATTTATACTTTAAAACCATTAAATAACATTATTTAACCATATAAATTATCTTTATGGAAAAAGTTGTTTTCAATTAAAATTTAGCGTATTTTTACTATTTATCAAAATATAATAGTTATTAGAAAAATATCCAAAATTCATCCAAAGTAAAATTTGATGTCCCGATTCTAAATAAGAAGTTTATTTTCTAAAATATAACATATAAAGGTGTGAAAAATAAAATTTTAAAAAGGTTCTCCATCAAAAGGCGGTAAAAGTGCATTTTTTGAAAAATTGTTCTTTTATCCGAAAAATTGAATTTTCTCTTTTATCATATCTAGAAAATACATAATATGAATGTTAATGTTATATAAATTAAAAATGTGGTTAATACTATTCATAATGGCTAGTGTATATCCCATTAAATAATAATATTTTAACAATAAATCTTTGTTTAGTGAAACTCAGTATTGCGTACAATGCAAACTATCGAGGAAGGTCACTCTTGCATGTAACGCAAGCCAAGTCAGTGTTACATGTATTTCAAGATTCCTTTTGTGTTTCATATAACATAAACCAAACATAGTTCTTTTATACATCGAAAAAAATATATACTCAATGTTTCATGAAATGAATTATATCAACAGAAATTGAAATTGTGTATAACACAAGCCAAGAATAGTGTTGCGTATACTGCAAGATAATACGGTATTGTGTATAGAGCAAGATAATCTTGGTGTAGAATAAAACACAAGACATAAAATAAACTAAAAATAATCTACCTCATAAAATCTCAGGGTGTTACATACAAAGATCACATTTCACTAGTGGTAAAATAGGGATTTTACACTGGTTTTTATGTTTTTAACATTGGTTTAATAGGTGATGTTATTATAGGAAACACAAAAGATCATATTTTTTTATTTTTAGTTATTATAACCATCATTAAAATCATTATTTTAATGACTTTTTACACAGTTAATTGTATATCTGATTTAAAAAATGATGTTCAATATTGATTATTTCATAACCAACCATAAAATATCTATTTTTTAAAAAACATTCAATGCCAATTACTACATATGATGAAAATACAGGATCGATAAAAGGAAAAAAATAATATAAAGTAGATGAAATATATAAAAACAAATTAAATATTTTACCTAATTTTCAAGATTGTCATAGTATTTGTCGTTATAATTTTATTTAGTGGAAAGATCTCATGAGGCATCCAAATTTGTGGCTTAGAAGGCATTTTAGACTCTGAATGAACCTTTATAGTTTTAATGTGATTCAAAGAAGTATTCTTCATTATAAGAAAAAATTAATTATTAACTAGTGTATCAATTGAGAAAACTAATCATGAACAAATTAAATCATGGAAAAATAATTATAAATACCATGATGATTTCATTTAAAGAAGAATCAATGTAATGATGATGAATATTTAAAGAGTTGAATCAGTGGAATGATGATGATGATTGAAATAGTTGATATTGAAATGAATTAGTGTTGAGTGTAAAAGCATATATATGAAACTTGAATAGTGAATCATGACATAATAAATTTTAAGCAGCAATTGAAGATTTTAAAGGTGCACTATAAAAGAAGGAATTTCATGTTGGAATGATCTAAAATTTTAACTTTCACACCAGTTATATTTTAAACAAAATTGAAAATTATTTTTTAACATCAGTTTGTAATTAACCGATGTTAAAAATTCAGTTTTCATGTTGGTTTTAAAATAATTGATGCTAAAATGAGTTTTTCAAGTCAGTTTTAAAATCACTGATGTGAAAAATTATTTTTTCACATTGGTTATTTTAAAATTGAGGTGAAGAGCCCAAATTTTATGTTTTAATGTTGATTATATAAATAACCTATGTTAAACACCTTTTAACACTGATTTTTTAGAAATCGATGTTAAATATCTGATATAAAATCTTTTTTTTGTACTAGTGTCTCCAAAAGTAATAGTGTGTGAAAGATCAAATTTGATAAAAGCATGGATCAATATTTTATCGAACCAATATGGGTTTCTATCCAATTTTTGCCCAAACCATCTCTTAATGTGGTCCAAAGGGAATTCACGATGCCCATAGGTTCTAAACTATTACCCGGGCATAACATGAATCTATTTGGGAATTATTTTACCATAAATCAAAGATAAAGATAGTGGAACATCAATTTATAGTTTGGTATGGACAATAATTACATTAGACATCTATGAAACATTAAATTATAGAAACCAAAGAAAACAAACATGCCAAATAGGTCATAACCAAGAACAATGATCCATCCCATTCTCATTAAGATAAAACACCATCCATTAATATAAGGATACAACATGGAACAATGAGATACAAAATAAAAAACTGAAACCAAGCACAAGAGATCCTAACTTGGCCAACATAATAAAAACTAAAAAAATAAAACAACTACAACTAAATTGAGATAAACCTGAAACCATCTCCAGGAAAACTTTATTTTATCACCACCACCCAACTCACCCCACATCGGCCTTAAGAACAATACCTAAATCTTGCTTGAAACTTGGAACCTGTAATATATAAGAATTAGATAAACATACAAGAAGGTCACCAAAACCCACTAAGACTAGGAATTTTGTTTTGTAAGGTAATTCATAAATTTAGTTTTGAAAGTGTAACTAGAAAGTGAGATTTTTGAACATAATAAAATGAAAATAACCAAAATGTTTTATTTCACATTTCAAAGTGCTCCACTATATTTTATTAAACTAAAAAAGACATGATTTGGAAACATTTATACTATAGTAATCCATTTCAAAACCTCACACCATTATCATTTGTCAAAAACAAACCATTTATTTTATTCAAATGAAAACAATCACCTTATAAACATTTAAATGGAAAAAAACGTCATTAAAACAAAAAACCCACTATGAAATATTCTTTAAAAACCCACAAAATAGTCTTTTAAATTCAATGAAGGTTTATAAAAAAATCTTTGAAAACCATTTTTAAAATAAAACAACCCAATCACACACAAGTCAGCGTAAGAAATTAGGCACCACAATTCATAAGGCATATAACCAAAGACATAAATATATGAGTCCCATAATAATATAAGTAAGGTGAAATGATACAATTAATAACTATATAAAAATAAATAATATAAAAAACCAATAAATCAATTTAATGTTTTCTGGGATCTACCCTCTGATCCCTAATGTGAAACTCATCTAATCATTTAAGAGTTTTCCCTTACAGAAAAACTTCCAGAATATGTTGAAATCCAAACCACAAGTCATCCAACTAGACCACACAAGCATCATTACGATGAAACCCCACATAGACTTAGAGGCTAACATGACCGGAGGGCCACTAGCATGGTGTAAACCAACTAGAGTAATATAAATAGATCTTCCACTTGGTACTCAGGTTCCCGTGAAAAATAAATGTGGAAAAATAAAATTCTAACCAATATTAACACGCAATGCACAAGGAATGACTGTAATTTTCCCCCAAAACCCTCACAATGAATAAAACTAGATATCTCATTCACCCATGAAATAGACAAGAATATTCTACCCTAAAAGGGGAAAAATAAGAATCACATAGTGATAAGTAACCCACACAAGGGTTAAAAAATTTAAGGAGAAATCGAGAGGCATATTTAAAATCAACCATTTTTAAATCCAAAGTTCCAAATGGTCCTTTAACAATAAAACATGGATTTAAATTCTAATATCTTTCTAATTTCATAAAACATCACATTAAACATCTTTAAAGATACCATAAAATCATTCAATCCATTAAAATAATTCAAATTTACCCTAAAAAAATGGGTCTTCTTCTTTGAAATCTAAAACAAGTCCAAATTACATTCATTTCAATTAAATATTTTTTTAAAGAGTGATTAAGGAATTTTACAAGGAATAAACCAAATTCCCATTTCAATACACTCTTTAAATTAACCAAATAACCCCTTTATAAACCTTTTTGTGGTTTACACTTCAATTTAAAAAAAACTCCCGTTAAAACATAATTTTCACTCATTGAAAACCAAAAATAGATTAAATTCTAACACAAACAATTAAAACCATTTCAAAAATCATCATAGGCATTTTACATATGCTTGGAACATAAAAAAAATTCCATTTCAAACATGAAAACATGAAATTTAAAAGATAAATTCAATATTTCAAGCTCAAAACATAATGAAACTGTTTAAAATCATAACATGGATATCACATATATTCATACTATCATAAAAAATGAATTTATAAATCACTGGAACAATTTGAATTAAAAAATGAAATAATTTCATAGAAACATAGACTTAGAATAATGATAAACCAAGATAAAACATGTTTCCATTAATGATAACTATCTAAAAAAGGACATAGAAAACATATATATATACTAAACACTAAAAAAATCAACATTAGATATACCAGGAACCTTAAAATTAGAAACAATGGTTATAGGGTTCATGGGTGTAACCAAAAACAATATAAAAGGGGGGAGAAAGGAATAAAGAGGGAATATGATGAATATTTATCTCAGAATCTCTTGAAAATCACCCAAAAGGACCAAGAATCAAATAGGAAGAAGGTTGGAGCTCCTCCTATGGCTCTCAAGAGTCATATAAAGCATAAGGGGGAAGAAAGAGGTAAACACCCTTTGAGTTAAAAAGGTATATTTTGGTTGAATCACACATTAAGTTATTCTGGGTAGGCTGCATGTTTTGATAAACTATACACCAACTGTACCCTGGTCACTATCTAAGATAAGTGAAACTACACAGTTTCTAGGTTGCTTCCTATGATTTGATAAATAGTGCAGAAGCCATAAAAATGGATCTATACTCAAGATAACCCCCTCCACATGGGCAGCATATGGTTACTCCTATCCATGCGGGAATATCATGCTACACCTAAAAAGGCCTAAAAAACTCCAAATTCAGAACCAAAAATTATCGAGACTTGGAATGACCCAAGATAAGATAAAATAGATAAAATCAAGCTCTATTGTGACATGTGGGTGTCACAAATCTGACCACCATGCCACTTTCTCCCCTTAGAAATTCCTTTGTAAGCAAAAAAATAAAATATAGAGTGAAAGATCTAAAAATTAGATAACCAAAGTAAAGATATCAACAAGACCATACCTTAAGGACAAAAAACCAATATCCTCAAAAAAAATCAAACTAATCAACCAAAATATTTTCAATTTTCTCCAAGCACAAATAAAACTAGAACTTCAAACAAAGGTTCTAAGAAGGAAGGGAGACCTAACATGGTATCCCCACTATTTAAAATTCCTCTAAAATGGTGTCACTAAAGGAAAAATACTGAGAGGTGTATCCTTGAAACAACTGATTAACCATGATATAAACTAACTCTCAATATTAAATAACTTCTAAACCAAAATAAGGAAGGATAGCCCAAAAGAAGCCTAAAAATAGTGACATGATCTCTCACCTTAGGTCACAACATATAAAAATAACCTTGGGTCAAATATCATATCATCATCACATGGTTGATCATAAATAGACCATACCAAACCAAAAATAGTATAAAAAATCAACTAGTTGAATACCCACCCTAGTTATCCAATCATTCACCCAAGGCCTTTATCATTTCCAAATAATAATCACATCAAATGCGGAACAACATAATAGGAACAAATCACCACTCTCAAGAAAGGTTCTCCTAAACAATGAGGCTTAAAAAATAGCACTCACGAGTATCCAAAAAAATAAAAAGGCATTCCAGATAACAAAATTAAAGAAATATATAAAAACATCCCAAAAAAGGATTCATCCACTAGATTCCAAAAAATGATATTCAAAGCTCTAAAATCTCAATCCAAACTACAACCATCAAAGGAAAGGACCTAAAAAATCACATCCCCAAAGGATTAAACTCGATACCTATTTTGAAATTCTAGTTTATAAAACTTATGAAGATAACCCAAATGGAAACAATAAAGTAAATATCTAGGAGAATTAAAATAAAAGGGATTTTAATTCCCTAGATCCCCACACTATAATCACATGATAGATTTTTTATTCCCATAAGAACAACCCTTTACTTCTATCCTTAGATCATCCTAATTTTTATCCTCACCCACTGGGTTACCCTTATTCCCATTAGATGTAACTAAGGAATCACCCACCACCAGTTGCTTAGACTAGTTATATTCCACCTGAATGGCCTTATTAAAAACCTCCTAAAAATATTTCAGACCAGAAACAAGTATAGACGGACCAAAATCTGAGAAAATACCACATCTAAAGAAAAAATATTCTCAAAATCATTGATGACTGACCTTGGAGAGAATACTACCAACTCTAAAAAGTGACTGGTATAGTCCATAATTGATCGATCACCATGATGAAGGCTCACAAACTCAAGTGATATCTCCACTTTCATGACTTTAGGAAAGAACCAATAGATAGAAATCATCTCGAAAAACTCCCAAGATATACCTTCATAAAAAGAAGAAGACGGTACACTAAACTCCAATGAAACCAATGAAAAATCTTACAAATACTCTCACCCATAGAGATTTAGGTGTCCTGAGAGAATTGAGGGTCTTCTTAATCCCTTCCTACTGCTATACCACTTATATCAACCTTTGATCAATTTAGAAAAAGGTGGATGATGACTCAAGAAATCCAAGATGGGGATCGAGAGTAAATGAGGTCCCATGAACACCACTACAATAAGAGTTTTTGTAGATACAATGATTAAAGAAACTCTTTTAACTATTCTGGGAAGTATATAAAAGACAACAAAAGACATGAATAAAATAAATTCATTCCTAAAAACCCATAACACTGAAATAAGGAAAATCACATTTACACCAAGAAAATAATCATTTCTTTTGAAATCAACCAATTCTACTAAGGAACTTTTAAAACACACTCCACTAAGGTATTCACTTGAAAACAAATATAAACCCATTATTTAAAAACAATTCAACCTTGTTGAAACACACATCACCCATACAAGGCATGTCTCAAAATAATTTTCAAAATTATATTCTATTTTAAAAACTAATGAATCCAATGAATTCCCATAAAAAATCTATTTCATTTTTCAAGAGACCTTCCAAATTATCTCAATACAAAATCCATTTTTGATCTCAAAGCACTTCCAAAATTCCTTTTTGAAATCAATTTCTTTTAGGGATATGTAAGGAAAAAAATTTGAAACATCACATTTTTCTTTTTAAACATTTTCTAAACTCCACAAGTGAAAAAAATATTTTATAAAACAGTTCATGAAAGCCAATAAAATCTCCTATTCCCAATAATTTATAAAACCCATTTTTAAAATTAATAAATTTACAAAAATTTCATTATTTTCACAAAGATGGATTTAAAACCAAATACGGACAATAAACCACACAATATTCAAACAAAGTTCTCAAGAACCACATCCAAACAACATCAAAACACTCCTAAATATACCTTTATCAAGTGATAATAACTTTCAGAGAAATCAAAAACTATGATGATTCAAAAATAGCTCAACCAAGGAGGAATCAAGGATATGAACAATTTGGCTGCATGGGTTGGGAAACAGTGCAACAACTATACCACACACTCTATGAAGGAGGAATACTTAACTACATGGGTACCACATGGATTCCCAAGTTGTGTGGGATAACCATGAGACTAATGTTCTCTAGTAATTTTACCTTGAAACCAAGGAAAAATCTCCTAAATCACTTTCACACTCAAAGGGGATCAAAACCACATAAATTAAAATGAAAATCTGTTTTTTTTTTTTTTTTTTAAAAACTCAAATTCACAATTAGAAACATAATATTCCCTATCATCTTGAGGTTCATGATGAGAAAGTTCTAGTTGGACTCTCCCCACCCTAACCTCTCAATACCTAGAATTTTTTTCTACTTTATGCTAGGACATCCCCATATAATAGTGGGATAGTCAATAATCTTAGTCCCTCACCCAAGAACCCAAATCATTGATACCATTTAAAAAAACAACCCAGGTTTTCATTCACTTATCACCCAAACTGGATTTTTACAAGGACCTAAGGGAGTTCCGGATACCCAAGGGCTGAAAACTAGTGCATAGTCATCAAACGAATCTCTTTATGAATTATTTAAACTAAAATTAGTGATAAAGATAGTGGAGCATCACCTGATGTTTTGGAATAGACCATACTAACATTGGAAATATATGCAACATCAATATATAGAAACAAAAATAAACAAACATTCCAAATAGGTCATAACTAACAACAATGATCCAAACCATTTGTATAGAGATAAAACATTATCCATAAACAAAATGATACAACATGGAATATTTATATACAAAAGAAAAAATTGAAAGTATCTATAAGAGTGACTAACTTATCCAGCATAAAATTAATAAAAAAACAACTACAAAACTCTCAAGATGAGCCCAAAACCATAATTATGCAACCTCTGATTTATCACAACCACCTAAATCACCCCATATAGGTCTCAAGAACAAAACCTGAATCCAACTGGGATCCTAAAACCTATAATATATAGGCATCAGCTAAATAGCCCAATAGGTCACCATAGCCTACTGAGACTATGTAATTTGTTCCATAATGAAATTAATAAATTATAGTTTGAAAATATAACGAGAAATTAGGATTTTTAAACATAATAAAATGACAAAAACAAATAATATTGATTTGAACTTTTAGAATGTTGCACCTTGTTTTCTTAAACTGGAAACACATGCTTTGGAAACATTTCCACTAGCCTAATCTATTTCAAAACCTTAAACTATTAACTTTTCTAAAAAAACCATTTATTTCATTTAAATGAAAACAACCACTTTATAAAAATTTAACCAACCGAATATTCCTTTAAAATAGAACACCCAGTTTGAAATATGATTTAAAAAACCACAAAAGAGTCTTTAAATTAAAAATAGGTTTATCCAAACATCTTTGAAAACCATTTTTTAATGGAAAGTACCCAAATACACCTCTCTCAAGTATAAAAAAATTTCCACCATAATTCACAAGGAATATAACCAAAGAAATCATTATATTGGTTCCATAATAATATAATCATGTCGAATATATAGTCAAGCACTAGATCAAAATCCATGATATCAATAACCGATCAAGAAATAAATTTTTTTATAGACTCTAACTCTGGGTCCCTAACACAAGAAACATATAATATTTTAAGAGTTTCAACTCATGGACCAACTTCATACATATTCTGAAATCCAAACCACAAGTCATAAAACAATCCAACATAAGAATCATTGTGTTAGTATCCCCCATCCCTAGTGCCTAGCACATCCGGAGGGCCACCAGCGGCCTGTGTGTAACAGCCCATGACCTGCACTCTAAGATCCGATGCTGACAACATAAAAGGAAATGTTAGATCACTTACATACCCAAAGACCATTTAGGTTTAGAGTTTTATATAATTAGGAAAAACTCTTAATAACTTGGGTTTATAAAAAACTAGTTCATAAAGATCAACATCATATCCATATATTCCCAACTTTTCATATTCCATGTTAATTATTCAATATCTATCATAAACTTTCTCACATATGAATACTTTATAAACACAAATCATTTATTATCATTTTTCATGACCTAGGGAAATGGAAACATAAGAAAGGTTGAGCTCAGATGCTCAGTAAGGGTAAAAATATGAGATATACATTGATGAATATATGTGAGAATAGGATATTCACAAGGGTATAAGATCATGACCATAAATTTAAAATTTCATACCAAATATGAAAAAGATCATAAACATGGTTTATAGAATAAAAATTCAGCATTTCAAAAGACATGGATTATAAGAATGAGAAATTATCATAACTCAATAATGAACCGAAAATTCATGTCATAAATGTGTTCATGGAATCATCATAAGTATAAAAACCATTTAATATGTCAATGTTAACTACCAAGACCATCATATTAGGCATCAAAACCCATTTCCCCTAGTGAATCAAGAACATCGACTTGTTTTCTATAACATATCAAGCACATCGACTTGTTTCCCTTAACTATCTCATGAGATATAATACTTTACCCAATGTATAAGAGGGAGATATAGGTCCCAACCATAATTTAATGAAAATAATACATATGCATGACATAATATAAAATATATATTAAAACCCATGAAAAGAAATGGGTTTCATAAATATTTCATCATAACATAACTTATGGAAAGGAAATGGGATTCATAAACATCATTCCATCATAAACATAAAACACCTTGAGAAAGAATAAATATTTTATCCTTGTATCATATCTCTATTAAATAATAAGTAACATAATATGATTTCATGTTAGATGGAAGATTATTTTGAAAGATCACTTGGAATAATTCTTGAGGAAAAAAAATTCTATTTTAAAATCACTTCTCTTTAAAACACAGTGCAATTATAAAGGATTTTTTTTTATTTTAAAATAAACATGGGAAATTTTAATGTAATCTTCCATGAGAATATTATTCATGATAGTGGGAAAATCTGTTCAAGTTGTATAATTTAAAAAAAATTCAAAAAATCAAAATGTACCTCGTTTGGAAAATGACAAAAATATTCATTTTGAAACATTTTTTTAAAATTAAAATATGGGTAAAAATGACTTCAAATAAAAATAGTATAATATTAAAAAATAATTTTAAAACATTTTTATAAAACATGTATATGGAATAGAAATATTTCATAGTGGGCGCTAAAACATAAAGAATCCCAAATGTTGATGTGATTATGAATTAAAACCCTAACCTCTTTGGTATCAGCACATGAGCCTCAACCTAGTTGGTTAGGTATCCTTAAGTGCTTCCACAAGACACATGTAAGAACTCAAAGCTTCGGTTTCAGGTACGGATCTCTTTTACGGGATTTTTAAGGAAAAATAAAGAATCTGGAAATTTTCAGAGTACACACTGTGTACTTTATGAGTACATGCCGTGTACGCCTCGGCCACTCGAAACCGTGTGTTGGCCGAGACCAGGCCATACAGACGGTGTGTAGGGGTGATGTGGAGGCCGATTTTGGCGGAGTACGGGAAAACCCACTACACGTCGTGTACTTTAAGAGTACACGCCGTGTACTTTTTTTTATTTCATTAATCGACCCGGGGTCGCACCTAATGACGAAAAACATCTTCTTCTCCGCCTAATTCCATCTAGAATGTCCAAGGATGTCGTTTCTTCTCCGAGCCACCGATCCGTCACCAGTTGTCCGAATTAAACTTCATCGGTTGCAGAAGAATCGCAGCAGTGAGTTCTTGGTTCTTCTTTAGCCTCATTTCCTGATTCCTCCTCTCATGTAAGTTATCTGAGGTTGAACATTTTAGATGTTTTTTTCAGATCTACTTCGTTCTAGGCCAATTCACGGGACGGGGCCCTAGTATATCGATCTCTGAGGATCGAGGTAGGTGGTTTGTTGCCCTACGTTGAAGTTCTTTGAGTTTTGGTTGCAAAAGTTCCGGATACCCATGTATCGGGTATCCCAGGTTTAGGATTTTGATCCTATTGTCTAACTACCCTAGATTTCTTGTTAGATTATGATGAATTGATGCTAAATTATTCTTGGTTGCATGTTTGAGGATCACCCCATGGGTGTTTACCTTTCCCGTTTGGTTGTTTATCACTGTTTGGCACCGTTGCCGTGAGGAAACCCTATTGTAATTGTTAGTTACTTGTTATCACTTATTTAATGTGTTTCCTACTGTTGGAATGCTTTGAAGTATGGTAGATATTAGCCAAGTAGTTGTTTAACTTACTTAGGGCTGCTAACAGTTGATTACGTACGACTGGACTGCTCAGGGCTGTGAGAACCTGGTGCGGGAGATCAAAGAGGGAATATACGATTAAGTGCTTCCCTAGAGGGTCTGTTGGTTTTAGTTTCATATGTAGGACCTACGGGAATAGGACTTTGTGCTTCCCAAGAGTGTTATTAGTTTACCCACGCATCGAGACCACAAGAGGAATTATATGTAAGTGCTTCCTCAGAGAGTCTTTAGCTATTGTTGCAAGACCATAGGGGAATTGATGTAAGAGCTTCCCAGAGTGTATGTTCCTTGTTGTTTACTGGACTATAGGGGTTTGCTAGTTTATTCCACCTAGAGAGTTAGTGTGAATGTTGATGGTTGGTTGTGACGAGTCCACCAAGCCAAAGAACATTCTTGGGTTTTGTACTGCTTGTGTTGGGTAGTCTTTTTAGATACCTTCTGTGTTACTTGCTTATCATGGAATAGAAAACTTTTCTGATTTTCCTTGGTTGTGTAATTAAATGAATGTGAATGATAATTGGTAGAATTGTTACTACATTATTTACCTTTACCTTTTCTATATCACTCACTGATAGTAGGGCACAAATCTTGTGGTGGTTGCCTACTGGGATTAGTCCCACACCCTGTTCGGGTCCTGGTTTTTGGCCCAAATAGATTATATGGTTGCAGGTATAGGTAGGGATTGTGGCCCTTCTACCTCAGTTACTTGATTGCTGGTTGGAGCTAGAGAGCATAGGACCGGGATTTGGTCCGCGATGCTGATGGAGTTGCTGTTTACATTTAGTATTTTGGTTTCAGTTGTATTTTAGCATGTTGTTTTGTTTACTGCTTTCCATAGATACATGTACCGTACTGCATCATTATTATTATACTAGACATTGCTTTTACTTTCAGTTCAGTTGTTGCATGCTATTTACTGCTTTCGCTATTGTTTATGCTTATTCTCCCGCTGCATACTTTACCAAATGAGGGCATAGTTTCCCCACTGACTCACCAAGGCCCTCACTACTAGTCAGCAGCCTCTGGCATTTGGGGAAACGTGATTGAGGTCATGTGGTGAACCGGGTACGGGGCACCATTTGTGTGGATCCGGATTCGGGTTGTTACAAACTGGTATCAGAGGGATTTTCTTCTTTTCTATTGCCTTACTGTTTTGAGACCATAGACAGGGATAGGAAGAAATGGGTACTTAGCACTTAACTGTGCCCAGGAGTAATTAACCCGTGTACAGGGAAAAGCTACACTACCTCGTGATTGCAATTTTTAGTTTTTTCAAATGTTACAGTTTATTATATTTCACCATTGGGTGATGCACTTGTTCTGTGTTGTTACAGTTTATATGATTATGGTTCTATTTGGTTGCAACTTGATGAGATGAGGGTGTGTCGTCTCATGCATCATATAGGCACTGGGTAGGAAATCACTTGTCATGCATTTTACCATGCCATCTAGGGTTCATTATAATTGCATGTTGTTGTGATAGATGTAGTGATAGATTATGCATGCCGTTGTGGTAGTTGTTGTGATAGAAATACTTGTTGCACTAATAGAGTATTACTTCTTCTACAGTCTGTTTAGTATGGGCGCCAAGCTCTAATATTGGAGGTGTTATGGGCCCTCGATGATCGGAATTTGGCAGAACATTGTTTGTTATATTGTTACTTGTTGTATGCATGATTATGATGCCAAGCTTTGATTCGCGGGGAGTATGGGCCCCCACGGATTGGAATTTGGCACATAGCAGGTTGTTTTCAGTGTTTCTGGCATTCAGAGCAGTTTCAGAGCTACTTCCTGGAAAAACCCAGAATACACGACGTGTACTTTATTCATACACGTCGTGTAGTTTTAAAACCGTGTTACTATCTGTGTAAACAAAAACACGGGGTGTTGGAGAATCTTCGGGGACACGCCGTGTACTATACGTACACACCGTGTAGTAGTCAACTGTGTACCCGGCCGTGTCACTAACAACATGGGTCGGGGAAACTCATGTAGTACACGCCGTGTGTTATAAGAACACTCCATGTAGGTTTCTTCTGGGTAACCAGCCGTGTCACGAATAACACGGGTCGGTGTTATCCTTTCTTATACACGCCGTGTTTGTTCGGAACACGCTGTGTAGGGGTAAGCCGTGTAGCCGGCCGTGTAACCTGCTACACGGGTCGCCGAGCCTGTCTACTACACGCTGTGTGTCATAAGAACATGCCGTGTAGTTTCTTCTGGGTACCCAGTCGTGTCACAAACAACACGGGTCGGTGTTATCCATCCTTATGCATGCCGTGTTTGTTCGGAACACACCGTGTAAGGGGTTAGGCATGTGGCCGGCCGTGTAACCTACTACACGGGCCGCCGAAGCCTGGCTTGTACACGCCGTGTCCTTAGTGCACATACCGTGTAGTCTAGAATTAGGAGGACCGTGTAGGTTAGCCGTGCAAAGAGACTCGGGTAGGGGAGTGGAGTCCAAGTACATGTCATGTTTTGGGACAACACGCCGTGTAGTATGGAGTGTTACATGACCAATGGTGGCAGAATGGAATGCCATGTAAATGGCTTTAACAAATACACCGTGTAGTTTAAATACACACCGTGTAGTTCAGTTTTTCTAATTTATGTGTTTCTATCTCCTGTTCCCATTTTGTACTCTTGTGTTTTTTGTTCTTGTTGATCCTAAATCTGGAATGTGCTTTTGACCTTTCAGGGTTATGGCACCAAGACGTCCTCCCGTTGCATGCCAAGAACCAGGCAGTGACCACACGCCTGATACGGCAGACCAGGGACTACCTGTAGTTCCACCGATCGTTCTGGACATGGAACCCGCAGTGATTCCAGACACTGGTGCCGACGCTTAGTTCAGATAGGGTTTCATGAGGTTCATGCATACCTTCTGGGGAGCTCAGCATCATGCCCCGTCTATGGCAGAGCTGACGTGAGTCTTCCAGCAGCAGCATCCTCCCACTTTCACAGGGGATGGGGGACCTCAGGTTACAGAGTCGTGGATAGAAACCATGATCTCAATCTTCGAGCATCTGGAGACACCCCTAGACAGAAGGATGAAACTCGCGACTTACATGCTACGAGATTCTGCCAAGAGATGGTGGGATGTGGTCTCGTAGGCAGGGCGCCAGCGGACTATGACTTGGGACGAATTCCAGCATACGTTCTATGAATACTTCTATCCAGCAATGCTGAGGGCTGACGGGGCCAGGGAGTTCATGAACCTGCAGTATGATACTCTTTTGGTTATGGAGTATTCCTCTCATTTCACTGAGTTATAGCATTTCACTTCCGTTCTGAGAAATGACGAGCTATTTTTGGCGAGGAAGTTTGAGGAAGGCCTCAAACCAGAGATCAGATCACAGGTGAACATTTTCTAGTTGACTTCTATTACTCTGATAGTCAACCAAGCGCTGATCACTGAAAGAAATCTGAGGGAGACTGGGGCTGTTGACCAGGGCGGTTCAACATCCAAGGCTGAGTCATTTCATACTGACAGCAGGAAGCGCCACCGAGAGTCTACTCGAGGTGACTCGAGGAAGCGAGGTATATCTTCTGGTAGATGAGATCTTCCTTCTGGAAACCAGGTGGTGTGCTATCAGTGCAGAAAGAGCGGGCATAAGAAGCCTCAGTTCCCAAGGGATCCAGTGAAGTGCCGAGCTTGAGACAAGATGGGTCACCTGCAGCGTTTTTGTGGGGTTCTTCTTCCAGCGGCTAGTGAAGGAGGATCTGTTTCTACCCCTCATTCTGGAGCTAGATTACCAGTTCCGCAGCAGACTGGGGGGGTGGAGTTCTTCAGGTCATTCAGGCCAGGGTAGAGACCGCGGACGCGGTGGTCAGGCTCAAGGGGGATCAGCTCAGGGATATCAGGCTGCTACATAGGGCCACGGTACTGGCCAGACGTTTGCGGTAGAGCAGATTCATCGGGAGCAGGATCCTGGACCTTCCACAATTCAAGGTACGATCCTAGTAGCCTCAATTTTATCTTCTGTACTTTTCGATACCGAAGCTTCTCATAGATTTATTTCTGTGCACACTGTGGATATCCTTAGACTCATTGTCCTTACTTCTAAGGACACCTTGGAACTAGACACTCCTTTGGGACATAGAACTTCTAATGTGCGTCAGTTCAAGGAGTGCCCCCTTGAGGTTGGTGGGTGTCACTTCGTGTGGGATCTTTATGTACTTTAGATGACAGGTTATGATGTCATTCTCGGAATGGACTGGCTAGTTCCTTTTCAGGCCTTTGTCAACTGTTATCACCGTAGGGTGAGTTTCACGTCACCAGAGGGAAGGTCTTTTCTTCACAAGGGTGAATGGGATGTCCAGGCAAGCAGTGCTGGGCCAGAGCATCATGGGTTGGGCAGTGTTACAGCCCATATTGCTAGTTTATATCTAGATGATCAGGGGAACTCTCAGATGGATTTTCCTCTTGTGGTTGATCACTTTCCAAATGACTTTCTAGAAGACTTTTCAGGTTTTCCTCTGGAGCGTGAGGTAGACTTCTCGATTGAGCTTGTGCTAGGAGCCGCACCGATATCCATACCTCCTTATAGGATGGCTACGCCTGAGTTGCAAGAGCTCAAGAAGCAGTTGGAGGAGATGCAGGCTAAGGGTTTCATCTGACCCAGTACTTCCCCTTGGGGTTCACCTGTGTTGTTTGTGAAGAAGGTGGATGGTACCTTACGACTTTGCGTGGATTATCTGAAGTTGAACTGGTTGACGGTCAAGAACCGATATCCCCTACCAAGGATTGATGATATCTTTGATCAGCTTTGAGGAGCTCAGGTGTTCTCGAAGATCGATTTGAGGTCCGGTTATTACCAGCTGCGTGTTAGGCCTTCAGATATACCTCTCATAGCCTTCAGGAGCAGGTATGACCTCTACAAGTATACAGTTATGCCATTCGGCCTTACGAACGTGCCAAAAGTTTTCATGGAACTGATGAACCGAGTGTTCCATCCTTACTTGGATTCATTCATCGTGGTCTTCGTGGATGATATCTTGGTGTACTCTCACACTCGACATGACCATGCAACCCACCTTGAGATCGTTTTGAGTACACTGAGGGAGCATTGACTTTATGATAAACTCTCAAAGTTCCACTTTTGGATGGATGAGATTCACTTCCTGGGTCATGTAATCTCAGAGGTAGGAGTATCGGTAGACCTAGAGAAGGTGAGAGCAGTAGTTACCTGGGAGCAGCCGAAGAATGTCTTCAAGTTACGTAGTTTCTTGGGACTGGCTGGTTACTACAGGTTGTTTATACAGGACTTCTCATGCTTATTAGCGCCGTTAACGGGCTTGACTAAGAAGTGTGTGAAGTATGTTTGGTCAGAAGCTTGCGACTCAGCCTTCCAGGAGCTGAAGGGGAGATTGACTTCAGCACCAATTCTAGTTTTTCCAGAGCTGGGAAAGAGTTATACAGTTTTCTGTGATGCATCTGGCATCGGTCTTGGAGCAGTGCTTATGTGGTCTTGGAGCAGTTCTTATGTAGGAAGATCATGTTGTCGCGTACGGATCTCGGCAGTTGAGGCCACATGAGAAGAACTATCCTATGCACGACCTGGAGTTGGCTTCTGTTGTTCATGCTTTGCGTTGTTGGAGGCACTATCTCATGGGATATCATTTCATGGTATATAATGACCACAAGAGCCTCAAGTACATCTTCATGCAGTGTGACTTGAATCTGAGATAGCGGAGGTGGGTCGAGTACCTACAATCTTTCGACTTTGAGCTTGCTTATATGCCTGGGAAAGGAAATACTGTAGTAGACGCACTGAGTAGGAGGACTCAGTTGCAGGCAGTTCAGGAGGCCAACAGTGAGTGGCAGCTCGTGGCTCTGTTCTCTGAGATGAATTTGGAGGTGCATGACAGACAAGGTCAGATGGTCCTTTCTTCTGTAGCTGTTACCTCTACCCTTTTTGATCGAGTTCGAATGAGGCAGCTATCAGACCCTGAAGGCCTAGTCCTATAGGAGGGTGTTTCAGATAAAGACCCTACTCCGGGGAGGACGGTGGGCGATGATGAGGTGCTACGTTTTCATGGCCGCGTATGGGTCTCAGCGGACATATGTTAGGAGCTGATGCAGGAGTTTCATGCTTCAGCTTGGGCAGTTCATCCTGGTGTCACCAAAATGTACCGAGACTTGCACCATCAGTATTGGTGGCCAGGTATGAAGAAGGATGTGGCTGGTTTTGTTATGCGGTGTTCCACCTGTCAGTAGGTGAAGGCAGAGCATCAACGACCAGCAGGGATTTTGCAGCAGTTACCCATTCCTGAGTGGAAATGGAATGATGTCGTGATGGACTTGGTGACATGTTTACCGAGATCGCCTCAAGGAAATGATGCGGTTTGGGTTGTGGTGTATAGGCTCACGAAGGTTGCACACTTCTTGCCGATCAAGGATACCTCCAGTGTTGATGAGCTGGGACGGTTGTACATCTGAGAGATTGTACGTCTGCATGGAGTTCCACACTCCATTGTTTTAGACAGGGATGTGCGTTTTACTTCGTACTTTTGGCAGGGTCTATAGAGGGCGTTGGGTACATAGGTACTTTTGAGTACAGCATACCATCCCCAGACTGATGGACAATCCGAGTGTACAATCCAGGTGCTTGAGGATATGCTCTGACCTTGCATTCTAGACTTTGGCGGTTCTTGGGAGAAGCATATTCCTCTGGTGGAGTTCGCCTACGACAACAGTTTTCAGGTGACTATTCAGATGGCACCTTATGAGGCCTTGTACAGTAGGCCATGCCGATCACCTTTATGCTGGCTAGAGGCAGGAGTGGAAGCTTTGTTGGGACCTCGTCTTGTTCATGAGACCTCAGAACAGATAGAGTTGATTCAGAAGAGGATGGTGATAGCACAGTCTCGGAAAAAGTCTTATGCGGATCAGTGAAGACGACCTCTGGAGTTCGAGGTCAGGGATCAGGTTTTCCTACGTGTCGCACCGAGGTTGGGACACAAGAGAATTTGAAGACATGGTAATCTTTCACCGAGATACGTCAGGCTGTTTGAGGTTCTGGAGAGAGTCGGGCTGGTTGCTTACATGTTGCAGTTACCTCAGAGATACCAGGCTATGCACGATGTCTTTCATGTTTCCCAGTTTCGACGGTATTTCTTAGACCCGTCTCATGTTTTACAACCCGAGGAGGTTGAGTTGGAGCAGGATGCATCTTTCGAGGAGCATCCTATCAGGATTTTTGATCGTAGTGCAAAAGTACTCTGTGGACGGTCTGTTCCTCTGGTATGGGTGCTATGGCAGCACGACCATATACAAGAAGAGACTTGGGAGAGGGAGGCTGATATGCGATCACAGTGGCCAGAGTTGTTCGAGGGTTCTTCTTCTACGCCTTTCTAGGGAAATTCGGGGACAAATTTCTTTAAGGGGGGAAGTTTGTAAGAACCCAGAGCTTCGGTTTCAGGTACAGATCTCTTTTACGGGCTTTTTAAGGAAAAATAAAGAATCTGGAAATTTTCAGAGTACACGCCGTGTACTTTATGAGTACACGCCGTGTACTCCTCAGCCACTCGAAGCTGTGTGTTGGCTAAGACCGGGCCATACACACGGTGTGTAGGGGTGACGTGGAGGCCGATTTTGGCAGAGTACGGAAAAACCCACTACACGCCGTCTACTTTAAGAGTACACGCGGTGTACTTTTTTTATTTCATTAATTGACCCGGGGTCACGCCTAATGACGAAAAACATCTTCTTCTCCGCCTAATTCCGTCCAAAACATCCGAGGAGGCCGTTTCTTCTCCGAGCCACCGATCCGTCACCAGTTGTCCGAATCAAACTCTATCGGTTGTGGAAGAATCGCAGTGGTGAGTTCTTGGTTCTTCTTTAGCCTCGTTTCCTGATTCCTCCTCTCGTGTAAGTTATCTGAGGTTGAATGTTTTAGACCTTTCTGCATATCTACTCCGTTATAGGCCAATTCACGGGCCGAGGTCCTAGTATATCGATCTATGAGGATTGAGGTAGGTGGTTTGTTGCCTTACGTTGAAGTTCTTTGAGTTTTTGTTACAAAAGTGTCGGATACCCATGTATCGGGTATCCTGGGTTTAGGATTTTAATCCTATTTTCTAACTACCTTAGATTTATTGTTAGCTTATAATGAATTGCTGCTAAATTATTCTTGGTTGCATGTTTGAGGATCACCCTGTGGGTGTTTACCTTTCCCGTTTGGTTGTTTATCACCGTTTGGCACTGTTTCCGTGAGGCAACCCTATTGCAATTGTTAGTTGCTTGTTATCACTGATTGCATGTGTTGCCTGCTGTTGGAATGATTTGAAGTATGGTATCTATTAGCCAAGTAGTTGTTTAACTTACTTAGGGCTGCTAACAGTCAATTACGCACGACTGGACTGCTCAGGTCTGTGAGAACCTGGTGCGGTAGATCAAAGAGGGAATAGACGATTAAGTGCTTCTCTAGAGGGTCTGTTGGTTTTAGTTTCGTACGCAGGACCTACGAGAATAGGACTTTGTGCTTCCCAATAGTGTTCTTAGTTTACCCACACATCGAGACCATATGAGGAATTAGACGTAGGTGCTTCCTCAAAGAGTTTGTAGCTATCGTTGCAAGACCATAGGGGAATTGACGTAAGAGCTTCCCAGAGTGTCTATGCCCTGTTGTTTACTGGACTATAGGGGTCTGCTAGTTTAAGCCACCCAGAGAGTCAGTGTTAATGTTGATGGTTGGTTGTGAAGAGTCCACCAAGCCAAAGAACAAGCTTGTGTTTTGTACTGCTTGGGTTAGGTAGTCTTTTTAGATACCTGCTGTGTTACTTGCTTATCATGGAATAGAAAACTTTTCTGGTTTTCCCTGGTTGTGTAATTAAATGAATGTGAATGATAATTCATAGAATTGTTACAACATTATTTACCTTTACTTTTGCTATATCACTCACTGACAGTAGGGCACAAATCTTATGGTGGTCGCCTACTGGGATTAGTCTCACACCCTATTTGGGTCCTTCTTTTCGACCCAAACAGATTATATAGTTGCAGGTATAGGTAGGGATTGTGGAACTTCTACCTCAGGTACTTGATTGCTGGTTAGAGCTAGAGAGCATAGGACCGGGCTTTGATCCGCGATGCTGCTGGAGTTACTGCTTACATTTAATATTTTGGTTTCAGTTGTATTTCAGCATGTTGTTTTGTTTACTACTTTCTATAGATACATGTACTGTACTGCATCATTATTATTATATCAGACATTGATTTTAATTTCAGTTCAGTTGTTGCATGCTATTTACTACTTCCGCTGTTGTTTATGCTTATTCTCCCGCTGCATACTTTACCAAATGAGGGCATAGTTTCTCCACTAACTCACCAAGGCCCTCGCTGCTACTCGGCAGCCTCTAGCATTTAGGGAAATGCACTTGAGGTCATGTGGTGAACCGGGTACAGGGAAGCAGTTGTGTGGCTTCGGATTCGGGTCGTTACAACACATGTTCAAAACCCGGTAGAGGAATATTTCTGGGGGCACTGTAGCAGGTGTTGTAGCATAACTGTACGTTGTACAGGTACTGTAGAAGAACTGTACTCTGTGCAGGTACTATAGTAGAACTGTACACTATGCGGGTACTGTAGCTGTAATGCCCCAACCCCATAATCTATGAGTCGGTGCATTATTACATAACATTGGTATGATTACAAGGAATCAAGTCCCGAAGGACCGATCAGTTTAGTATTCTTGGAAAACAGATACATACATAAGTTCAACACTACAACTTGAAAATAAAAACAACACTAATTTATTCCATTAGAAACATCCAAGAATCCAAGATTATTTCTACAAGTCACTCATAAATAACTTCTTCATATCTTAGGAAAATGAAACATGAGAAAGGGGTGAGCTCAAACGCTCAGTAAGAGTAAGCAATACAGCAGAAGATAACATAAACATTAGGAATGGTGAATAATTTAAAACACATGACTTTACAAATAATAAAAATGAACACTTTATGGAAGGAATATGAGTTTAGTAAATAATTCCATAATAAAACAAAGTAATGGGTATTCTACTAGTTGAATAACCACACAAAATATTAATATCTAATCTCATAATGATGGAATGCATAATGCTGAACATCATAAACACATAGTCAAGGCCTTGTACCAAGACTACAAATAAGATTTTTTCAAGGCCTTGTGCTAAGACACTAATTTGTCTCATGAGACCTACCGATGCATCGAGGATCCATAGAGGGATCCACCCATCACTTACTAAGTCCAATTAATTCCTCATTTGAAGATTTTGAAACATAACCTAAACATTCGTATTAAAACTATCATATGAAATGTCAATACTTTATCCACAAACCATGAATGGTATAAAAAAAATAGCACATCCATAGTAAAAAATTACTCATTCAATACAATATGGAAGATTGTATTATAACAGATTAACCTCAATCGAAAATAATGAAGGATGTTGACATAGATGAAAATAATCATCAAAACTATTTGAGAGAAATATCCCCCTTTTTTCTTGAAAACATTTTAAAGTCACACTATTTGTCAATAATTCGCTTAAAAATAGATTTTTGAATCAAAATGTCCCATACCACTTTGAAACATTTAAAAGGAATTTTAAATTTAAAAAATTAATGTTTATATAAATAAATCCTTAAAACCATTTTTAAAACATAAAAATTAATGAGAAATATTTAGAATAATAAATCATTAAAACATTTAAAATTATATTTTAGTTAGAGTTCCTAACCAAAATAGAGACACTTGAATAAAAATAATTGAGGTAATAAAAACTTTATAATATCATGAGAATTACAGGGTTCATGATATACTATGTCAAACTACATTATATACACCATATAAAATTGAATTGGTGTATACAACAAAGAAGTCTCAATGGAATGTAAATTGAGATGAAATCTCTTATAAAGACCACATACTTAGGTTAAGGATAAATCAACGACATAATTTTGTGTGACAAATATAAATATACTCAATAAGATTGGATATTCAGTGTAAATCAATCAGAGGACATTCATGCATATTCTTGTAAAAACAACACCAACGAATTTGATGTTTAACTCAATAAATAGAGATTGAGTTAAAATTACTCTTATCAAGTTCACATCGATGACTTGAGAATTTATCAATGGAGTGATTATGTGTATCAAAATTATATCCATAGAAATGGGAGTGGAAATTAATACAAAAAATAATAAATAGTTATTCCATACATAATTATGGAGTAAAATAATCAATAAAGTATACGTAAAGCCTAATGAGTGGGAATTTAAATTTGAAATTCCCTTACCGATTTGGTAACTTATAAAACATACACCCCACGAAAGAAGTATCATACAATGAAGATGTAAATACCCATAAATTAAATTATATTACAAAAATAATACAATCATGGGCAGTACATACTCCACACAAAAGGAAATAGTGTGCAATATAGCATGAATCTCACTGGAATAAAAGTGAGATAAAAAACCCTTACTTCGTTGTAATCAATTGAGTCGTATGAACAAAAGTTAATAACCACTAAATGAATCACAGAACACCATGAATATAAAAGAGAATAATGATAATATATATCAAATATAAGTACACAATACACCACATGCAATAAATAAGTGGCGAATAATGGAAATCTCACAGAATTAAAAGTGAGATAAGAAACCTCTTACCTCAAGTCCGACTTGTCTTGTATGTTACTTGTTCTTCCTGAATAATAAACTTAAGTTAATTTCTAATTGATTAAGAACATTTTTCAAGTTTATTATTCCTTTTATATGACTTATTACCTTGCTATAACAATTAGTTAATTATTTGAGTTCATATTGGATATTTTATCGATGTTCAAAACTTGAGTAAAAAATGAACTTGTTATAATTATAATTTTTCCATGTGATCAAAAGTCCATTATATCTAGAATGATATAAATTATTTTGATACCATATATATATATATATATATATATATATATATATATTATATATAGTATATATATCTATTTATAATAGTACATAACATTTGGAGATAAGAAATGAAATGTACCGTTAATGGAGACGGTAAGCCGTACGTACGCATGAACGCTACTTTAATTTCTATTTTGTATTTTAATGGAATTAAAAAATAATTATACCTAGGTATATTATAATTCCAGTATTATATCATATATAATATCATTAAGTCCATCCTTTATACGTCCCACATAAGTCAATAATGAGTCATATCATTTTGAGGGGGTGGTAGTCCGCACTTCCTCAAATGAAATTATTGCATTTTACCCATACTAGAAACCATAAAATAATGATATAAATGGAAAATACAGAATCATAAATAAAACATAAACATAATATATATATCATATATAAATACAGTTCCATCTTAATGGCCACCATGAGAGGCGGTATGAGATAATCAAACAATCATCGTTTCATGAGGTGTTAGTTTTCCATCCATAGAAACAGTATGTACTTCACCCATTAGATGAAGGTGTGTGTAAGTGTAGTTCGAATACTTCTCATAAAAACATCCTTATATATTTATGATACTTTTTTTATAAAATAAAGTAATAAAAAGTGTTTAGGGGGTTGGAGAAGTAAAATAAAACAATAGAATTTAAGAGAAAGTGTTACCTTTAATTTGGGTAACTTCCTTTGGTTTGAACCAAAAGGACTTCTTGATGTGCCTTCTGCCTAAGGTAAGGCTTCTAGGAGGAAGAGGGGATCTTGAGAGATTATTTTGGCCAGGTTTTGATGATCCAAGGGGCTTGATATGTGAGTGGAATGGGTTAGAAGTGGTGTCCTTTTATAAGGGGGAGGAGGGGCTCTTTAGGAAAGTGTGAAAATATTATTTTATTATATAGTGATATTCGGTTTCTAAAGGTCCAAAACTAATTAAAGTCAAAGATAAGATGACTCATGGTCGAAATAAAATCATCCAATAATAATTGGACAGGTTTTGGATATTATTTTAATATTAATAATCATATTTATTTAAATCATTTATTAATGAGGTAAACACTACATCATTATTGTGTCATAAATAATTTAATTTATTGGATTTCTAAAAAATATAAAAAATTACCATAATGTATGAAATATTTTTATATTTACAATTATTATTTATAGTAGAAAATATGACTTATATAACCCCATGTAAAAATTGATAAACTAAAAGATATTTGTTAATGTCATTTTTGTCTTTACTTAAAGTTAATTAAAATAAAGTGTCATCATCATTCTTAAGTGGCTCCATGGGGTCCCAAAATCTACCCAAGGATTCCCATGGTCGGCCGTGACTCATCCAATAAGGTTAGAACATGTGTTGAGGTAATTTTGTATTATTATAATATTCTTTTTACCTCGAATTACCCTATTTACCTTTAACCGCGGTAAATAAAAGTCAAAAGTTACTATTCACCAAAAATTATTTTCATCTTATTGAACCAAATTTTACTTGCTAATAAATACCATGTATCTCAGATTTTCAAATTTCAATTCACAGAAGTGGTAAAATTTCATTTAAATGAAAAAGTCGGATTTTTAAATACTACTTAGTGGTTTCACTATTCATCAAAAATTGAAGTTTTTCAAAGAAATACCAAAAATTAAGCCTAAGATATATTTGATATTCTGAATTCAAAAATGATGTCTATTTTACCAAATTCAAAACATAGAAGTTGGATTAATTAATTTAAAATTAATTCCCGTTGTCCAAACAAATAGTGTGTTTTTAAGAAACAATAACTATCCTTCCCCCAATGGCACTTGTTTATGTATAATTTCAATGAAAAAAATTGGATTAAAGGGTAGAAATATAATCAAATTACACTTCAAAACCAATTTAAAATATAATCTAACCATATAAATAAATTAGATTAAAAGGTAGTTTTGAATTAAAATACATTATTTCTCACTATTCATAAAAAAGTAATATTATTAGAAAAATACCAAAATTTCATCCAATTTAAATTTTGATGTCTCGATTCTAAAGAAGAATTTTATTTTGTCAAAATTAATATATAAAAGGGTCAAATATTGGATTTAAAAAGGGTTCACCATTAAAAGGCGGTAAAATTGATTTTTTTTTGAAAAATACATTTTTTATCTGAAAAATTGAATTTGTTTTTATAATATGTCTAAGAAACACATAATACATAAGTTAAAATTATATGGAGTATATAAAATTCAAAATCCAGTTAATACTATTCATAACCGCTTTTGAACGGCTAGTTTGGTAAGTCGTGGTGTGCTCGAACTCGGTGTTGCGTGTAGTGCAAGCTATTGAATTAAAAGAAAATAACTTACTATGAAATCATGGGGTGTTACATTCTCCCCTACTTCAATAAATTGCGTCCTCGCAATTTGAAATTGTTCTTCGAAAATAAAAGGTTAAAAATAGAAAAATAACTTTGTGGAAAACCCACATCAGAAATTGGGTTAATAAAATTTAGTCTTAATAAGAGGGAAAAGGAGATGAAAAAATAACCAATAAATTATGATCTCAATTAGGAGAACATTGGTGTAAATTAGAGACAGATAAGGAAAAATTTATATATATATATAGGGAGTGATTAAGGTCATCAATCACAAACAAGTGTATAATTGAGGGCCTCAAAGTAATCAATCTATGTCGATTTAAAATATCACCAGTTCAACAAAATATAAATCATTAGGATAACCCATTTTTTGTTTTAAGATCCCTTCCCTAAAGTCTAATAATTAATTTATCCATAGAATAAGAAAACAAAAATATACTTGACAAGTATAGTTTCATCCTTTATCTAATTCTTACCACAAACTCATCTTTCACTCCAAATGATGAGTATTAAAGATGACTTGGTCACACCTGAAGCGCTAGAATCAACTTATAGAGAATCACATAATCCACAATGGATGAACTATATATTTCCATTTTCTTTAAAGATTAACCAAAACCAAAATGGTTAATAAAAGATGAGATGATCTTCAAAAAGGATAATACTTTTGAGAAATAAATACTAATCTTAATTTCAAAAAATAAACCAAAAATACCCAAAGTTCAATAAATACCATTCAATAATTTTTTTCCCATAAAATCTTTTAATATAATCCAAACTAATATTGAAACCCAAAACTCAGAAGAATTTTCTTACGTAGTTTTCCACATTAAATTGTATCTCCAAATAATTTCGACTACTCTTAAAGTCGCATACTTAAAAGTAATTAACCTAATCACATATTCTCTATAATAGGTTAATTATTTATATAAATAACCCAAATCGCTATAAATACACAATAAAAACATTGTTAAAAAAATACCTTTACTCTTCAAATGAAATCCCATAGTATTATATTTTTCTTAGACATATTGCATTTTCAATAGAGCGAACGTCTTTCAAAATAACATTTATCACTTAATCACCAAATAATTTTCCTATACTAAGGCTATCTATTTGATAAGACATAAGATCCCAAATAAACTTATTATTGATCAATAAAATCATTTAACTAAAAAAGAATTAGTTACACTAACTAGGGACTTCACGTAGTCTGGTGGTAGGTGATAAATCTCAATCGCACTATGGTTGTGGGTTCGATTCCCATATCTCTGTCTGATGTGATGGGTTGTCACATAGTCTACGTGTTGTCCTTTTTCAAAAACTATATAATTTTATAATATTCCAAAAAATGAGATAGATTCCTCAAAAAAACTATAACATAATTTCATCACAAATTTTATCTCATACCTAGCATTTTCATTCCAAAATTTAATAAATTGTAATTTCCTCAAACTCAATTATCATACAAAACCAAATAGTTATTTATAACTATTTCCACAAGAGAAAAGATAATTATTCCTCACATATCATTTTCACATGACAAACTGCAGGGTTACAAATACAGGAGAAAAGTCTTCTAAAGTAATCCCATCAATAAAGAGCACTAATACTTTTTAAACATTTATCCATCCATTTATTTCCACATAGCTTCTTCCTTGACCAAGAGGATATCCTATAGAATAGGGCATTCACTCAGGTAATGGCTAGGTCCCCTAAATTTATGGAAAATTATTGTAAATGGATTCTTAGGGCCATTTTTATTTTCTTCTATAGTACTTTTCATTTTTTTTCACGGAAATTCTTACTTTATGTCCTTCTTTCCCACACATAAAACATTTCTTTGTTCCATTAAGACACCTTCCTAGGTGTCTCCTTCCACATTTCCTGCATGATGGAAAGTGATCTTTCTTTTCTCCATGGTCTTCACTGCTGGAGCTCTTATCATTCACCACTTTTCTCTTCCTTGTTGAGTCTGGGAGTTGTTTAATATATATGATGTTGATCATATTTTTTGAAAACTGATTCAGCATGAAGATTATATCTTTTATGCCTTTCAACATTCCATTTTTTTCTCATTTCCACCACCGTTCAAATCTTGTACATCATGCTCAAAGTTACTATGACTTCCTTGGAATCTAGCAATTGACTAAAACTCAAAATAATTGTGTGAGTAATAATAGTCATAAAATCATTTGGAGAATATCATGACACCTTATTTTCAATTTAAAACACCTTAGGATTAACCGAGGTCATTTATTCTCATCTTATATTAAAATCCTTCAAATCGGTTTGTAAAAAGAATGTAAATTATCCTAAGCATATCCCTTGGGAGTGTCGTAACCAAGAGTGCATCAAGTCTCGTTGTCGTGTACCAGGATACCCTAGGTCAGGCCCGAAACTCCTTGTCAGAGTTTTCACTCCTAGGTACATCTGTGCCAGAGTTGCCTCTACCTGCTCGTATCCAGATAGGGATGTACTGCTTGGAAAATACACAAAATCTCTACATTACCAAGATACTAGGAAGTTCTTATATACTAATCCTCAAAGTCTATATTAGGGTAATGTGCTCTAATCAGAATTTATCTAAATCTAGTTTCCATGGTTTGTACTAAACTTCCTCTGATACCAACTGTAACGCCCCGACCCCAGAATCTAGGAGTCGGTGCATTATTACATAACATTGGCACGATTACAAGGAATCAAGTCCCTAAGGACCGACCAATTTAGTAGTCTTTGAAACAAGATACATACATAATTTCAATGCTACAACTTGAAAAGAAAAACAACACTAATTTATTCCATTAGAAACATCCAAGCATCCAAGATTATTACTACAATTCAATCATAACTAACTTCTTCATATCCTGGGAAAATGAAACATGAGAAAGGGGTGAGCTCAAACGCTTAGTAAGAGTAAGCAATATAGTGGAAGATAACATAAACATTAGGCATGGTGAATAATGGAAAACACAAGACTTTACAAATAATAAACATGAATACTTTATGGCAGGAATATGAGCTGAGTAAATAATACCATAATAAAACATAGTCATGGGTAATCTACTAGTTGAATAACCACATGAAATATTAATATCTAATCTCATAATTATAGAATGCATAATTCCAGACATCATAATCACATAGTCAAGGCCTTGTGCCAAGACTACAAATAATATTTTTCCAAGGCCTTGCGCCAAGACACTAGTTTTTCTCATGAGACCTATTGATGCATCGAGGAGCGATAGCGGGCTCCACTTGTCACTTACTAAGTCTAATTCATTCCTCATATGAAGAGTTTGAAACATAACATAAAAATTCATATTAAAACTATCATACAAAATGTCAATACTTTATACACAAACCATGAATGGTATAAAAAAATAGCACATCCACAGTCAAACATAACTCATTCAATAATATATAGAAGATTGAATTGTAATTGATTAACCTCAATTGAAAATAATGAAGGATTTTGACATAGATGAAAATAATCATCAAAACTATTTGAGAGAAATAACCCCCTTTTTCTTGAGAACATTTAAAAGTTACACTATTTTTCAAGAAGCCGTTTAAAAATAGATTTTTGAATCAAAGTGTCCCATACCACTTTGAAACATTTAAAAAGAATTTTAATTTTAAAACATTAATGTCCATATAAATAAATCCTTAAAACTATTTTTAAAACATGGACATTAATGAGAAATATTTTGAATAATAAATCTTTAAAACATTTAAAATGATATTTTAGTTAGAGTTCCTAACCAAAAGAGAGACACTTGAATACAAATAATTGAGGTAATCAAAACTTTATAATATCATGATAATAAAGGGATTCATGATATACATTGTAAAAGTACATTATATACACCATATAAAAGTGAATTGGTGTATAACAACAAAGAAGTCTCAATGGAATGTAAATTGAGATGTAATCTCTTATAAAGACCATATCCTTAGGTTAAGGATAAATCAATGACATAATTATGTGTGACAAATATAAATACACTCAATATGATTGGATATTCAGTGTAAATAAATCAAAGTACATTCATGCATATTCTTTTAAAAACAACACCAATGAATTGGATGTTTAACTCAATAAATGGAGATTGAGTTAAAATTACTCTTATCAAGTTCACATTGATGACTTAATAATTTATCAATGGAGTGATTATGTGTATCAAAATTATATCCATAGAAAGTGGAGTGGAAATTACTGAAAAAATAATAAATAGTTATTCCATACATAATTATGTAGTAAAATAATCAATAAAGTATGCGTAAAGCCCAATGAGTGGGAATTGAAATTTGAAATTCCCTTACCGATTTGGTAACTTATGAAACATACACCCCAAGAAAGAAGTATCATAAAATGAAGATGTAAATACCCATAAATTAAAGTATATTATAAAAATAATACAATCATGGGCAGTACATACTCCACACAAAAGGAAATAGTGGCTAATATAGCATGAATCTCACAGGAATAAAAGTGACATGAAAAACCCTTACTTCATTGTAATCAATCGAGTCATATGAACAAAATTTAATAACCACAAAATGAATCACAAAATACCATGAATATAAATATAATAATGATAATATATATGAAATTTCAGTACACAATACACCACATGCAATAAATCAGTGGCGAATAATGGAAATCTCATAGAATGTAAAGTGAGATAAGAAACCCCTTACCTCAAGTCCGACTTATCTTGTATGTTCCTTGTTCTTCCTAAATAATAAACTTAAGTTAATTTATAATTGATTAAGAAAATTTTTCAAGTTTATTATTCCTTTTATATTAATTATTACCTTATTATAACAATTATTTAATTATTTGAGTTCATATCAGATATTTTATCGATGTTCGAAACTTGAGTCAAAAATGAACTTGTTATAATTACAATTTTTCCATGTGGTCAAAATTCCATTATCTCAAAAATTATATACATGATTTAAATATAATATATATATATTATATATCCAGTATTTATATCTATTTATAATAGTACATAAAATTTGGAGATAAGAAATGAAATGTTCCGTTCATGGAGACGGTAATCCATACGTACGCAAGAACGCTACTTTCATTTCTATTTTAAATTTTAATGGAATTAAAAAAATGATACATAGGTATATTATAATTCCAGTATAATATCATATATAATATCATTAATTCTATCCTTTATACAAATCACATAAGGCGTTAATGAGTCATATCATTTTGAGGGGTGGTAGTCCGTACTTCCTCAAATGAAATTATCACGTTTTACCTATACTAGAAACCATAAAATAATGATATAAATGGAAAATACAGAAGAATAAATAAAACATAAACATAATATATATATCATATATAAATAAAATTCCATCTTAATGTCCACCATGAGAGGAGTTATGAGATAATCGAACAATCATCATTTCATGAGGCGTTAGTTTTCCATCCACATAAACAGTATGTTCTTCACCCATTAGATGGAGGTGTGTGTAAGTTTAGTTTGAATCATTCTCATAACAACATCCTAGTGTATTGATGATACTGGTGTTTTTATAAAATAAAGTAATAAAAAGTGTTTAGGGGGATAGAGAAGTAAAATAAAACAAAATAAAACAAAAGAATTTAAGAGAAAGCGTTACCTTTAATTTGGGTAACTTCCTTTGGTTTGAACCAAAAGGACTTCTTGAAGTGCCTTCTGCCTAAGGTAAGGATTCTAGGAGGGAGAGGGAATCTTTATAGATTATTTTATAAGGGGTTGGATGAGCCAAGGGGCTTGAGATGTGAGTGGAATGGGTTAGAAGTGGTGTCCTTTTATAAGGGGGAGGAGGGGATCTTTAGGAAAGTGTGAAAATATTATTTTATTATATTGTGATATTCAGTTTCTAAAGGTCCAAAACTAATTAAAGTAGAGATAAGATGACTAATGGTCGAAATAAAATCATATAAAATAATTGGACAGGTTTTCAATATTATTTTAATATTAATAATTATATTTATTTAAATCATTTATTAATGAGGTAAATACTACATCATTATTATGTCATCAATAATTTAATTTATTGGATGTCTAAAAATTATAAAAAAATTACCATAATGTAGGAAATATTTTTATATTTCCAATTATTATTTATAGTTGAAAATATTACTTATATACCTATATGTAAAAATTGATATACTAAAAGATATTTTTTAATTTCATTTTTGTCTTTACTTAAAGTTAATTAAAATAAATTGTCATTATCATTCTTAAGTGGCTCTATGGGGTCCCAAAATCGACCCAAGGATTCCCATGGTCAGCCGTGACTCATCCAATAAGGTTAGTACATCTTTTGAGGTAGTTTTGTATTATTATAATATTCTTTTTACCTTGAATTACCCTATTTACCTTTAACCGCGGTAAATAAAAGTCAAAAGTTACTATTCACCAAAAATTATTTTCATATTATTGAACCAAATTTTACTTGATAATAAATACCATGTATATCGAATTTTCGAAATTAAATTCACAAAAATGGTAAAATTTCATTTAAATGAAAAATTTGGATTTTTAACTACTACTTAGTGGTTTCACTATTCATCAAAAATTGAAGTTTTTCAGAAAAATACCACAAATTCAGCCTAAGCTATATTTGATATTCCAAATTCAAAAATGATGTCTATTTTATCAAATTCAAAACATAGAAGTTGGATTAATTAATTTAAAATTAATTCCTGTTGTCAAAACAAATAGCGTGTTTTTAAGAAACAATAACTATCCAAAGATTGACACTTGTTTATGTATAATTTCAAAGTGAAATTAATTCCAATGACCAACATTGGATTAAATGGGAAAAATATAATCTAATTACACTTCAAAACCAATTTAAAATATAATCTAAACATATAAATAAATTATATTAAAAGGCAATTTTGAATTAGAATACATTATTTCTCACTATTCATAAAAAGGGAATATTATTAGAAAAATACCAAAATTTCATCCAAAGTAAATTTTGATGTCCCGATTATAAAGAAGAATTTTATTTTGTCAAAATGAATATGTAAAAGGGTCAAATATTGGATTTAAAAAGGGTTCGCCATTAAAAGGTGGTAAAATTGATTTTTTTTGAAAAATACATTTTTTATCTGAAAATTGAATTTGTTCTTATAATATGTCTAAGAAACATATAATACATAAGTTAAAATTATATGGCGTATATAAAATTCAAAATCTAGTTAATAATATTCATAACCGCTTTTGAACGGCTAGTTTGTTAAGTCGTGGTGTGCTCGAACTCGGTGTTGCGTGTAGCACAATCTATTGAATTAAAAGAAAATAACTTACTATGAAATCATGGGGTGTTACAGTAGCAGGCACTGTAGAAGTTGCTGTAGCATGTACTGTTCGGTACTGTAGCAGTTGGAACTATTCACCTTGGGTCACCAGTTTGGGCTTGGAGTCCTTAAGGCTTTCAGGCCACCCATGCCTTCAGGTGAGTAGGGATTTTAGGCCCCCTTTAAGGCCTTCGGGCCACCTCAAGGCCTTTGGGCCACATGCAGTTGCCCCAAACACACTACAAAAAAGGAGAAGCCCCAGAAGAGGATTCAGAGCAAGTGCACTCACCAGAGCAGAGCAAAATGGATTTTTCAGAATGAGAGGGTATGACTATGCCATCAGGACCAACCTGTGCTTGCATGGAAAGCCTAGCCAGATGGCCATGCGAAGGTGAAGAGCTACTATCATGATGAAGATACTGGGGAGGGGCACTTCCTTGTAGATATTCTGGCTGAATTCCCTAATACCTTCGGGTCATTTAATATCCTAAGTCTACGGTCCATGTAATCTCTAAGCCTAATTGACTTGTAAAGGTTCCCCCTAATCCCTTGAAAGGGGGGTTATCAAAAATCAATAAAAACGATGGCCTCTGGGCCATTCGGGCTTTGGTATCATTTGAATCATAAGCCTCATGAAAGAAAGAAGATTATATGGATATTTAAATACCATAATTTTTATGATAATAATCATAAAATACATTAATATTTAGTATATACACCACACAAAATAAACAAGTGGTATATAAGACTGATATCCCACATAAGTAAAAGTGAGATGAAAATCCCTTACCTTAGGTCCGAATTCCTTCATACACATTGAAACCTACTGTTTAATAAATATATATTTATTATAAATCTATGAAATAAACATAAGTATATATATAATACAATATATTATTTAATTATATCCTTTTATCACCCGTTTTTTATCAATTATTTATTAAAGTCACTATTCTGGGTGATATCTTCTTCGTTTTTCACATATGTTTCAGTTGGGTAGTTTTGGTAATTTTAATTTGATCATGGTTCAATAATATAAATAGTTTTAATAATTATATAAATATCATATATATTAAATATATAAATCTTTATAGTCATTCATAAATATTATAGATATAAAAATTAATTACACAGTTCATGGAGACGGTAAGTCGTACATACACATGGACGTTGTTTTCATTTTTCAAAGGATGAAATGATATAAAGGTAACTAATAATTAAACTTTAAAGAATAAATTTATATTTTATATTTCATATATATTAATTATATCCATCCTTATTACCATCCAATTAAAATGGAAATGAAAAACGGATCACATTGCTCTGTGGAGGTAGTAGTCCACACATACGCATGAACACCATTATCATTTACTAATGGTTTTGAAGGTAGAAGGTATATATATTATATTTTGAATAAAGAAATTTAATTATTTAATAAGTATCATATATAAAAATTAAACCCTTCATAATAACCATCTATGAAATATGGTGATGAAAAATGAATTGTATCGCTACATGGAGACGATAATCTATACATAAGCACGAGCAATACTTTCACTTCTCGTTTGATGGAAAAGAGGGTGTATAATGGTTTTATTAATAATCATAATAAAATTAAATAATATTTAGGATACTGATTTTTTTATTTTATAAAGAACATAATATATTTATAGGATGTAAAATAAAAATACAAAAGAAAGCGGCTGATTAAGGTGATTACCTCTTCTTTGAGATGAATCCCTTAGATATCCTCTTAAGGATCTATGGATAGTCTTTTGATAAGATGAAAACATATAAAATGTGTATAAGGAAGTTTATAAGTGATTTTTAAGGTTATTTTTGATGTATAAGGATCAATGTGGTTTAAATATGTAAGGGATGAGGTGCCCATTTATAATTGAGCTGAGGGGAACTTTTTGAATTTCTTAAAAAATATAATATAATAAAACTATTCTAGCACCAAATACTTCCAAATTGTCATGAATTATAACCTATGGTATTATATGGTTTAAATATCATGAACCAATAAAATTTATACAGGTTTGTGTTCTATATTAGAAGTTATATTTTGGGTTTCCCCCTTAATTAACATATTTTAACATTAACCATGATAACATATATTTGACTCTTAAAGGCTTATAATTTTACATATAAGGTAAATATTGACTCATAAATAGATAAGGGATGAAATTTTAGACCATATATTATCCCCATTTTCATTATTTAATATTTTTATGATTTTTAAATAATTTAATAAAATATTATTTTCATAAAATATCATTATTTTCAATTTTGACATTATTCGTTACTTTGAATTTAATAACATCAAAAAAAGAAAATTAAATTAGAACCAAATATTTTATTAAATTTATAACATGTTATTTTTATCCATAAAATTAGTTTATCACATTAATTATCTAAAAATATAATGCATTTAATATTTCTAATATCATTTATTTGATATTTTCATTAATTGAATAATTACCACGCCAATATTGTGTAAGAATTTAAGGAAATTATTTCTTCAATAAAAATTAAAATAAATAACCATGATAAATATAAATATTTTATATTTAAAAATAAAATTTATATTTGAATATTTAATCTAGTTAAGCCCATTCTAAATATATTATACTTATTAAAAATGAGAGTGTGATATGTTTGACTTTTCTTGAAATAAAATACTATAAAGGTCATAATCTCATCCAAATGTCCACATAAGGTCATATAACCGAAAATTGGTTGATTATTGATGAAATTAACTTATAAAATAAAATTTAAGCAAGTTTTTTCATTATTTAATAGTTCTTATCATTTTATTTTTAACCCAAATTACCCGATTCACCCTTACCGTGGTAATAAAACCCTTATAGTTACTATTCATACTGAAAAAAATAAAAGGGACCTATTTCAAAAAATTTGACCCACTAGTTCCAAATATGGAATCAGTTTTTAATATTAAACTCACATAAGTGGTAGAATATAATTTAAAATAAATTCTACAAAATGAAATAAAAAACAATTTTCTTGAAAAATGTGTTTTAAGCCTGAAAAAGCACTTATACCAAAATAAGATTTAAGGATGGTTAAAATTTAATTAATTATATTTTATATAATTAAATATTAAATATTTTAGTTTGATATTAAATTAAATTCATACAGGAATTTTTTAATATAATGAAAATGATAGTTTTACAAAAATTGGTATTTTTCACTATTCACTAAAAAATTGTTATTTTCAAGAAATTATCAAAAAATATTCCTAATATAATTTTGTTGTAATGAATTCAAAAATTTATTTTTTTAATGTTCCTAAAAATTTACTGTAATAGTCACTCATAAAAGAAAATAAAAACAATTTTTGAAGAAAACATATTTTTGAAGAATAAAATGACTTTACTAAAAATTGAGTGATTATTTCATAAAAATTTATCAATGAATTTATATTGAGTAGGGCCTTTTTATTTATTTCATAAATTATCTATTCTTAGTTATACCTTCCAATTTAAAAACTAGGTTATAATAGCAACATTTAAATAATAATATTTTGTTATTCATTTAAGATCAGTGTTGCGTGTAACACAATCTACTGAAGAAATTAAATCTAATTAAAAAATATATATAATAAAATATCAAGGTGTTTTAGTGTGAAATAACTTTTGTAATTTAAATAAATATTCCACTTAGGAACCTGTTTCCCATGACCAATAAATAAGAGAATAAAAATAGCATTAAATCCAAGATTAATAAGCAAGGCACAAGGGATGACCATTGCTCACCCCAACAAGATATCAATGAATATCCATATATATCCTATTAACCTATGAAAAAAGCATATTTCCCCAATAAAAGGGGAGAAACAAGCATCATATAGTGATTAACAACCCATATAAGGGATACACAATTTAAGGGGGGAAATGAAGAAGGTCCTTTCACATCAACCATTTTAAATCCTAAGTTCCAAATGAGCCTTTAACATTAAAACATGGATCATAATGTCATACCTTTCTCATTTCATAAAATACCACTTTAAACATCTTTAACAATCCCATGAAATCATTCACAACCTTGAAATAGTTCAAAGATACCCTTTAAACATGGGTCTTCTTATTTGGAATCCAAAACAAGGAAACATGGAATTTATTTTCATCAAACACATTTTAAAATATCCATTAAGAAAGGGGCAAACCACATACCCATTTAAATACACTCTTGAAATTCACCAAAGAACCCCTTTATATACCATTTTGAGGTCAACACCACACTATAAAACAAAAATCCCTTTAAAACATATTTTTCACTCATTTAAAACCAAAACCATATTAAATTATAACACAACCCATTAAAACCACTTCAAAAAGCCTCATAGTAATTTCACATATTCTTATAATATAAAAAAAAATCAACTTCAAACATGAAAACATGGAATTTAAAAGAGAAATCCTTTATGCCAAGATCAAATCATGATGAAATAGTTTCAAATAACCACATGGATTTCACATATAGTTATACATTCATAAAAATTAATCTAGAATGAACAATCACAATTTTAATTCAAAAATGAAACAATTACATAGAATCACCTACTTGGAAGAATTTTAACCCAAGCCGAAACATGTTTTATTTAATAATGACCACCAAATCAAGGATAAAGATGGCATATATAAACCCTATACACCCAAAACCCCAAAATTATATCTACAAATAACCCTAATATTAAAAAAATGTTTCTAGGGTTTTTGCTAGGAAGAAAAACTAGGAGAAAAGGGGGAAGAAAGTAATAAATAAGGACAAAAAGAAGATTTACCTTGAAACATCTTAAAAATCACCACAGAAGGACTAAGAATTGAAGAGGAAGAAGGTTGGATCTCCTAATTAGGCTCTTAATATTTTTATGATTCATATGGGGGAATAAAAGGATTGAAAAAATTTAAGTTTTAAGGAGGGATTTTGGTTAAATCACACTTTAATTGATTCTAGGCAGGCTGCATAGTATGCCAAACCTTACACCAATGATGCATTGGACACTTCCTAGGCCAAGAGAAACTAAAAAAGTTTTTAGGGTGCTCTAAATGGTTTGAAAAATAATTCTGAATCCATGTAAAATTGATCTATCCCCAGGAAAACCCCCTTTACATGGGAACCACATAGTTATTCCTAACCATGTAGGAAAACTATGCTACACCCAAAATGACCTCTAAAAATCTAAATTCCATACCAAAAATTACCATGAATTGTAATGAACTAAGATAAGATAAAATAGATAAAATTAATATCTACAATGACATATTAGTTTCACAATGATACAATGGAATTGGCATTGGAAAAAATTCCCCAATTCCCCAAGGAAGATGTTATTTTGGAGACACAAGTTCTGTGTAGGAGCACCACAAAGTTTAGAGAACTAGAGAGATGTGATTTTCTAGTAATTGAATATGGTGAATCATTATTAGTTTATAATGATGAATTTATGCCTTATAAATAAAAACTAATATCTCAAAAGTTAATAGGTTGAAAGAAGCAATGAATTCTGAGATGGATTCCATGCTCCAAAATCAAGTTTAGTTTTAGTATATCCTCTAGTGGATTTAAAGCCTATTTAATTCAAATGGTTATTCAATAAGAAACTATACATGGATAGTAAAGTTAGTATATATAATAAATGAATCATTTATATGATTTTAAGAAACATAAATGAATAAAATATGATGTAACCTTTTTACCAGTCATTATACTAAAATCCATCATAATTCTATTTTCCATAATAGCTTACAATGACTATGAAATTTAGAAAATAGATGTAAAAATATACTTCCTTAAAATGAAAATTGTGGAAGTTTTATATATGATAAAATAAAAAGGGTTTTTTAATATAAAATATTTCAATAAGTTATAAAATTTACAAATATCCATTTACTGGATAAAGAATGTAACACCCCAAGTTATTGAGAATTTTTTTTCAAATTAATTTATCTTTTCAATATTTTTCATTTCACATGAAACTGAAAATAGTTCTATATATATATATATATATTAAAACACTAAGTCAAAAATTACTTTCATAAGAAATACCAACTTGGCTTGCGCTACACGCAATACCAAGTTGTCTTGTACTCCAAGCAACACTAACTTGGTGTACGATGCATGCAAGACTGAATTTATATGAAGCATATATATATATATAATTAATTAAATGAGAAAATTATAACCTAACCATTAAAAATAGTTATAGTAATAGTAATTAATACTTTCCAAATATTGTTTAGAATTGTTTTATATAAATAAAACATATTGATAATGAAAGATAATATTTTTTGTAAAGTCCATTTATGTTAAAATTTTCATTTTCTTGAATGGACTGATTTTTAATAATAAAATTAATTTTAGAAAAATTTATAAAATTAATTTAAACTTAATTTTTGAATACATAATATCAAAATTATCCTAGATTTAAGTTTTGGGATTTTTTTAAGAAACTCGATTATTGACGAATAGTGAAAAATACTCCTTTTTTGTTAAAAATAGCCTTCTTTTCTAATTAATTATTAATAATAATGATATTATAAATATTTTTTAAGTTAAAATTAGATAAATATTATATATATTAATAAAATTTAATTCATTAGAATCAATTTCAATTTGAAACTGAATATAAAATCTTAACAAACTTTTGGACTTTTCCCTACTTTAAAACCCCATTTTTTCATCCCATCTGCAGGATTAGTACTAATCTTAATTTTTCTGCTTCTATGATTTGAATTTCAAAAATATGACATAAACCATTGTATTCATTATAATATTTATATTCTAATAATACCATGTTAATTTTTGACCAAAATTATTAGTAAAAGTAATTAAAATTAATCATAGTAATTAAGGCCAAATTAAGTTTAATTAGGGACTAAACCTTAAAATAAAGGGCCCAAATGACCTAGAAACTTGTCCAAAACCCATTTTAAGTTCATATTTCGGAAATAAACCTTAAATTATTGTTTTTTTGGTTTTTATGACTTTTTTAGGTAAGAACATGTGCACACCAAACTTGTTTCTAAAAAATCCAAGTGAGTCCTTTTCCTTCCCTATACAATGTCACCACCTCTACCCATTCCTCACACCTATGAAACCTTTTAAGTTAATACAAGATCTGCCCAAGTATCCTCCCAACAATCCTAAATTTTACCTTGAATCCTACCTTTGGGAAAAAATATTCTCAAGGAATCCTTTTGGCATAAACCAAAAGAAGTCACCCGATTAAGAGGTAACGTCTTCTCTGAAGCTCATTTTCTTTATTTTATTTATCCACACCTCCATTATATTTATTTCATTATTATGTGAAAAAATAGTATCCTCCATATACTATTAGGTTTTTCTGCAAAGGGTCTGACCCAAACTTACACACACCTCCATCTAATGGATGTTGAACATATTGTTTCTGTGTATGGCGAACTACCGCCTCACAAAATGATGATTGTTCATTTCACCTTTACCACCAATCATGGTGGAAATTATGATGGACACTCTATTTATGTATGTAATATATTATATTTACTATTTATTTAATATTATTTATTCTTTTTATAATATACATCTCTTTACTTTACATTTGGTGTTAATATGATAATCTTGTTTGAGGAAGTGTGGACTACCGCCCCCTCAAAGTGAGGTGATTCATTCACACACCACATGAAATGTATTAAGGATGGTTTTAATGAACTTATATGATATATATAACATATTCATGCTAATAGAATAATAATACACATATATACATACATACAAACACACACATACACACACACACACACACATATATATATATATGTCATTTACATACATTCTTTTAGTATGACAATAAAGACAGAAACAACGTTCATGCGTACATGCAGCTTACCGTATCAATGAATGGTGTAATACATTCCAAACTCTTATATTCTATAGATTATTATAATATAAATATAATTTATATTCCTAATATTTATATCATGTTTTACATTTTGGAATCATGATATAAATATAAGGACCAGAGATGTAACAAATTAAGACACATGCGAAGAACAAAGTGAATATTATCCAAAGTAAAACATTAACATAGGATCGTTAACAATTGGGCAATATAAGTTAATAATAAAACCATTTATGGTATTATTTATAATAATATGATTTTTAAAAGTTTTATAATAATATTATATTTATTATACAAGAATATTGTATGAGTATGGAGAGATTCAAGACACAAGGTAAGGGAGTTTTCATCTCACTATTAATTTGAATGAGATAAAAGCTATGTTTTCCACTATTTAATTTTGTATGGTGTATGTACAGAACATGATTTTATTCTATGTATATTATAATTAAAATTTTTAGTATTCACATATCCATTCTATTATCCTTCTTTCATGGGGTTTAACTTTCAAAATTTACCAAATCAGTAAAACAGTTTTGTCTCAATTTTCCTTCTTTGAGACTCCTATTTTGTTATGCACCTAAAATATTCTTTGAGGTGTATATAATTCCATTTTACATGTTATATCCTAAATATCCTTCTTTTCATGATATCTTCTGCTTCATGTAACTTCCTTTTCTTACATAGAGAGTATGATCCCAATTCAGCAAGTTATAAGAGTTTATTGAGATAATCTCTTTGTTTTTTCCTAGATTGTTTATGTTTATACTTCCTTAGATGAAATATTATGATCCATGATTCAAGAATATTAGTTATTTTACTTATATTTTATTTATTTAATATATCCTTATTTTAGTACCATTTTCCCACTCTTTAGTACTTAAGATAATGTTTTAGTAAAATCTGACCACCTCTCTCTTTGGTTGGAAATCTATTGTATTCAAAAACCATGTTTTAAAAAATATTTTCAAAAGATCCTTGAAGATAATTATCAAGGAAAAATGGATTAATTTTTTTTATTATTTTAAAATATTCCTTTATAAGTTTTCAAATCTATTTTCAATGAAAAAGGTTTTAAAAAGGTTTTATGTAATAAAAAGAATTTTTCAAAGAAGAATGATATTTTCCTAAAGAAATGTTTTTTAAAGATCTCTCAAAATTATTTACCATCTAAGATAACATACATTGGTGTTCATCATGCCTTTATGGGTAATTATTCAATTTATGCATTCATATTCTTTCTCTGAATAGATTATGTTTTGCTGGCATGATTTTATGAAACCTATTTATCTATCACGGGTTATATACTTTTTAAACCCACTTATTTTAATGGGTTATGTTTATGATGAGATGATTATAAAACTTATCTCTTTCCATAGGTTATGATATATTTACATTTTTATTATACCCATTTAGTTTGATGGGTTATGATATGTTCATTTATGATCTTGTGGAGCATGTACATATGATTTCATTATGTGATGGGTGAGACCTATATCACCCTACAATGAATTGGTTAAATATTTATATCTCATGAGATAGATAGGTCTATAATGAGGGTTTACTCAGTTTAGTAATATGGGGATAGAATGATGGTTTACTCAGTTCATTAATACATGGATGAAACAAGGGTTTACTTAGTTCAGTAATACCAAGATATAACGAGGGTTTAATAGGTTCAGTAATATCGAGATAGAATAAGGGTTTACTCAGTTTAGTAATATAGGGTTGGAATGAGGGTTCACTTAGTTCAGTAATATAGGGCTAGAATGGTGGTTCACCCGATTAATTAAAGGACTTTTTCCACTAAGATGGTCTTGGAAGTGACTATGTAGATACTATATAAATCATATTATATGCTTATGTGTTTTCCATAATTCCATGTTTTATTCATAAGTTATGTTTTTATGGATTATGATCTCTATTTCATTATGATTCATGTCTTATGAACTTCTAATATTTATTCCATGATTTCTGTTATGATCTTTGATATGCAGGTTATGATCTTCTATTTTCATGATCATATACTCATACCCTTATGATCAGGTTTATTCTTACATTTCTCCCTTGTTTACCCTTACTGAACATTTGATCTCACCCCTTTTATATTTACTTTCCCATAGGTTATGATGATATATACTATGTTTGATATGTCTAAGAAGGGTGTTAGTCAATAAGAACCTAGTGGGAGATGATGTAGCTCACATATATACCAATGTTTAGGTTTCCATGTTTCCAAAGGCACTATACCAACTATGGTCTTTGGGCATCTATTTTTATAATGTTTAAGTATTCCAGAAGAGGTATGTGATGTCAATGTTTGTAAAGAGATGGTCTCTATAGTTGATATTGGAGAAAAGGTATAATTACCCTTTGGAAACTAGGATGATAAAACCTTATCGAGATCCCTAGGTTTATTTATAAGGATATTTCTAGGGATGTCTCTAAGGATAAGTATAAGGATGAGTTAACATTTAGGAAAATGTCCAAGAATTTTGGTAAAAGATAGAGTGAGTGGTTTCCAAGAAATACATCCATGTCTGGATACTACACATGGATGTGGCTCTGGCATAGATGTACCTAGGGTTAATTACTCTAAAAATATGTTTCAGGCTTGACTCGGGGTAATCTAGTACATGAAAATGGGCCTTTCTTCACATCTTGTTTGACACTCCCAGGGGATATTCTTTGGGAATTCATAAACTCTTCAAAAAACATCATGAATTATTTAGATAAAATTTATCTATGAATAACCTAGGATAAACCCAATGTGTCATGGATTATAGAAGTCGTCATGATTTAGAAGTCCTATATGAAATTATTTTCATCGCTATATAGTTTTATGCTATGATAAGTAATGCTCATGCTATGATTTTGGTTTTAGTCAATGGTGGGAACCAAAAGGAACTAGATTAATTTTGAATGTGATGGAAGATTTTCTGATGATCAGTCAAGTGGGATGATCACTAGATTGAAAGATGTCATGATCATGCCTAATTAGTTTTCACAGAACATGATTAACAATGTTTACCTTAACCAACTCTCAGACTGACCATAGAAGAGAAATAAGGAGATCACTGAGAGTTCAAGTAATAGAGACCATGGAGGAAATGAGATTCAGTTTACTTTGTGTCAAAAATGTGGAAAGAATCAACTACATGAATGTCTTAGAGGAACAAGAAGGTATTTTGACTGTAGAAAAGAAGGACACAAATCAAGTGTCTGTAAGGAAAAAATGAAGAGTTTGGTTAATGAAATGGATGGGAATTTTGGCCTCCCTAATTCTTCATCGAAGGTTAAGTGTTTTAAGTGTGGAGAAAATGGTCATTATGCAACCCAATGTCCCAAGAGGAAAGTTCCTTAGGAGAATCAGTAAGGTGGTGCGGGTAATGGTTACATTGTTGATGATGACGAGATTAAAAATGAAATGTTAAAGTAAAGAGGTATTATGTAATAGGATGAGGTAGCATTGTTAATAGATTAAGGATGAAGTAATCTAAGTATTTATGTATTTGGATTCAAAAGTTATGAATAATGAAATATACAAGGATTGTTCTACTTATTTTTTTTTTCTCAGTATTTTCAAGTTTATGTTGAATGTTCCCTATGGACTGGTGAAGTTATTTAATGACAAGGTGATATTTTCACTAAGTTAAGGTAACCCTTAATATATTATTTATGATAAGATACTGTTTTATGGATAACGATATGTGGGATATGAATAAGTAAATTGGACAGTATTAATTACCTTAGAACTAAGTAAGGAATTGTTTATCAGTGGTTTTTGATACCTCTTCCAATGGCCCGAAGGCCTTTATTTTTTATTGATTTTGATAATACACCTTTCAAGAGGTGAAGTGGAACCATTATAAGACCTATAGGTGTAAGTATTACATGGACCATAGGCCTTAGAGTAATTAATTGCCCATAGGCTTCAAATATTACATACAACCCAGACTAACTACTTGGAACTGCTCCTCCACAGCATCTTCATCATGAAATCATCTCTCTACCTTCACATGGCTATTTGGCTAGGCTTTTTCGTGAATGCACATGCTTGTCCCGATGGCATGTGTCATACCCTATCATTCTTGAAATCTGTTTAGCTTCTGCAATGGTAAATGCCCCTTGCTCATCCTCCTTCTAGAACTTGTTCCTTGTAGGTTGCTTGGTTTTCATCTGCACTTAAGGTGGCATGAAGACCTTAAGGTGGCTCGAAGGCCTTAAGCTGGCCTGAAGGACTTACTGACCCAAAGGCTTGGGTGGCCTGAAGGCCTTAAAGGACCCGAGGACCAAATTGGTGGCCCGAAGGCCCAAACAGTGGAATATTCCCGGCTGTTATAGTGCCAAATAGTACCTGCTACAGTCCCCAATACAGTACCTGCTACAGTACTGCTATAGTTACTACTACAGTACCAGAAATTATGCCTCCTTCTGGATTTGATCCTGAGTCACCTGGATGTACTTAAGGAGTCCTCACCAACCAGGCTGAGGCTCATGTGCAGTGGTTTATGCTACCACTAATGAAGTTTACAACATTTTTTGGATTTAAGTAATAGATCCAATACACTTTGGAATGAGGAATCATGCATGTTTTTCAAAAGGATTTATGGTAATTCAGGTTTTTACCATGTTTCAAGAGAATATAAGATGTGGGTATTCACATTCTTGGAATGTGAAAACCAAGAGCTAATTTGTGTTATATAGAGGAATTAATGTTAAGAGAATTTCATGACTCTCTTTCTAAAGTTTTGGATTTTCACCCTTGATAAGGGTTATAAGGTTAACCATTCATGAAAAGTTTACGTTAAGCTTCAGAGGAAGTATTTATGCATTGAGTTTTTATTGAAAACCTTGGTTAAATGGATAATCAGTGATTGAACATATTTCAAGGATGAAAATATTATATATTATATTAGTGTGTTTTAAAAAAAGGACATCATGTATGCTAGGTGACAACCAATCAATTCTGGCAAGGCCGCGGGTCTTGGACCCATGACCGAAGGATGATAAGGGTTTCACACCTACCACCGGCCTATGCGATATCCTGGTTAATGTATATTTATCTATAATGAATAAATATTTATAATGAACTATTAGTGTTACTTTTAATTTTTATATATTAATGCATGTGGTTTTTAAGAGATAAATAGCTAGACTTTTTATTCTTTTATGGGCCTTAAGATCTATTAAAAGTGTATTTTAGTGATTTATTCATCAAAGTTAATTTATAGACATTCATTACATGAGGTAGTGGATGTATTAGAAAATTTTCAATGCACAACCCAAGAATGAATTTTTTTATATAAATTTATCAATAATTACTCAATGTTCTGAAAGTGATAAAAAAATTGTAGTCTTAATACCTTAATTTTTGTTGAGATGGTAGCCTTTTAAATCATCATAGATTTATGAATTTGAGGCCCTAAAATTTCATTTCATCATTAACATATTTTTGAATGATGACCTTAATCACTCCCTATAAATATTTTCACTTTTGCTACATGTCCATTCTTCACTCCCAACCTATGTTCTCCTATGTGGAAACCCAGTTATATGTTACTTTAGGTAACTATTATGGTTTAAAATTTCCCTTTTTAAGGAATGTTTTAGTATCCATTTTTATGATGTGGGTTTCTATGAATGTAACTTTAAATTATTAAACCTTTTATAACCTTGACAAATTTTTAGGGAGAAATTCATTTTAAGGGGGGTATAATGTAACACCCTGAGATTTTGAGAATTATTTTTTTCTCAAATTAATTCATCTTTTTTAATATTTTTCCTTTCAGTTGAAACTGGAAATATATATATATATATATATATTAAAACACTAATTCAAATATTCCTTTCACATGAAATACCAACTTTTCTTGTGCTACATGCAATACTAACTTGTATTGTGCTCCAACCAACACAAATTTGGCATACGATGCATGCAACACTAAATTTCTATGAAACATATAATTAAATGATATAATTATAACTTAACCATTAAAAATAGTTTTATGAATAGCAATAAATACTTTCCAAATATTGGTGATAATTTTTTTATATAAATAAAACATATTGATAATAAAAGATAAGATTTTTGATAAGGTCATTTTATGTTAAAAATTCCATTTTCTTGAATGAACCGATTTTTAATAATAAAATTAATTTTAGACTAATTTATAAATTTAATTTAAACTTCATTTTTTAATTAAAAATTTATAAATTATCCTAGGGTGAATTTTTGGGTTTTTTCTGAGAAACTTCATCTTTTGATGAATAGTGAAAAATACTACTTTTTAGTAAAAACTGCCTTTTTTCTAATTAATTATTAAAGATAAATGATATCATAAATATGTTTTAATGTCACATTAGATAAATATTATATATATTAATACAATTTAATTCATTATAACTAATTTCACTATAAAGCTGAATATAAAATATTAACAAACTTTTGAACCTTTTCCTACTTTAAAACCTCATTATTTCGTCATGTCTGTGGTATTATCACTAATCTTAATTTTTCTGCTTCTATGATTTGAATTTAAAAAAATATTAAATACACCATTTTATTTTTTATAATTTTTAGAGTTTAATAATACCATGTTAATTTTTGACCAAAATGATCAGTAAAAGTGTTTAAAATTAATCACAGCAGTTAAGGCCAAATTAAGCTTAATTAGGGACTAAACCTTAAAATTAAGGGGCCAAATGACCTACAAACATGTCCAAAACCCGTTTGATATCCATATTTCGTCCATAAACCTTCAATTATTGAGTTTGGTTTGTTTTCATGATTTTTTTAGGTAAGAACATGTGCACACCTAACTTATTTCTAAAAATTCCAAGTGAGTCATTTTCCTTCACTATAAAAGGCCACCACCTCTACCCATTTATCACACCCATAAAAAATTTTAAGTTCATCCAAGATTTGACCAATTAGCCTCCCAAAAATCCTCCCTTATACCTTGAATCCACCCTTTGGTCAGAAAGCTTCTCAAGGAAGCCTTTTGGCATAAACCAAAAAGAGTTACCCGATTAAGAGGTATCGTCTTCTCTCAAGATCCTTTCCTTTATTTTATTTATCCACCCTACACTATATTTATTCCATTATTGTGTAAAAAAACCAATATAATAAGATTTTTTATGCAAATTGTTTGACCAAAACTTACACACACCTCCATCCAATGGATGTTGAACATACTCTTTCTGTGTACGATGAACTATTGCCTCACAAAACGATGATTTTTCATTTCTCCTTTACCACCAATCATGATGGACATTATGATGGAAAATATGTTTATATATGTAATATATTATATTTAATATTTATTTAAGATTCTTTATTCCTTTTACAACACACATCTGTTTACTTTCCATTTGGTGTTAATATGATAAGCTCGTTTGAGGAAGTGTGGACTACCACCCCTCAAAGTGATGTGATTCATTCACACACCACATGGAATGTATTAAGGATGGTTTTAATGAACTTTTATGATATATATAATATATTAATTCTAATTTAATAATGATACAGATATATTCATACATATATATATATATATACATATGTCATTTACATACTTTCTTTTAATACGACAATAAAGACGGAAACAACGTTCATGTGTATGTATGGCTTACCATCTCTATGAATGATGTATTCCATTCCATAATACTATATTATATAGATTATTATAATATAAATATACTATATATTAATTATATTTATATCATGGTTTACATTATGGAATCATGATATAAGTATAAGGACCAAATATGTGACAAATTAAGACACATGCAAAGAACAAATTGAATATTACCCAAAGTGAAACGTTAACATAGGATTGTTAACAAGTGAGTAATATAAGTTCATAATAAAACCATATATGGTATTATTTATAAGAATATTATTCTGTAAAATGTGTATAATAAACTTATATTTATTATATAGGAAGTTTGTATGAGTACAAAGAGAGTCAAGACACAAGGTAAGAGGATTTTCATCTCACTATTAATTTTTATGGGATACAAGCTATGTTCGCCACAATTTCCTTTTGTGTGGTGTATGTAATGACCTTTATTTTATTCTATTTATATTTTAATTAAATTTATGGGTATTCACATATCCATTCTATGATCCTTATTTCATGTGGTTTAACTTTCAGAAGTTACCAAATTAGTAAAATAGTTTTGTCTCAATTTTCCTTCTTTGAGACTTCTATTTTATTACGCACCTAAACTCTTCTCTGAGGGGTATATACTTCCATTTTACATGTTATATCATGAATATAATTATTTTTATTATATATTAAGCTTCATGTAATTTCCTTTTGTTATATGTAGAGCATGATCCCAAGTCACCCTGTTATAAGAGTTTATTGAGACAATCTTTTTGTTTTTTTCCGATATTGTTTATGTTTATGCTTACATTGAAGAAATATTATGATACATCATTCAAGAATATTCATAATTTTAATTAGACTATGTTTATTAAATATATCCTCATTTGTTAGTACCATTTTCCCACTCTTTGGTACTTAAGAAAATATTTTAGTAAAATCTGACCTCCTCTATGTTTGGTTGGAAATATATTGTATTCAAAAACCATGTTTTCTAAAATGTTTTCAAAAGATAAATAAAGATAATTATCATGTAAAAATGGATTTTAATATTTTTATTGTTTTAAAATATTCCTTTATAAAATTTTAAATCTATTTTTGAAGAAAAATGTTTTCAAAATGTTTTATGTAATAAAAAGAATTTTTCAAAGAGGAAAGGATATTTTCATCAAGAAGTGTTTTTAAAAGATCTCTCAAAATTATTTCACATATAAGATAACATCCATTGGTGTTCATCATGCCTTTATGGAGAATTATTCAATTTCTCCATTCATATTCTTTCTATGAATGGATTGTGTTTTTATGGCATGATGTTATGAAACCCGTTTCTGTTTCATGAGTTATATGCTTTTGAAACCCGCTTCTTTTCATGGGTTATGTTTATAATGAAATGATTATGAAACCTATCTCTTTTCATAGGTTATGATATGTTTACATGTTTATGATACACATTTCATTTCATGGGTTATAATGTGGTACATGTACATGTGATTTTATCACATGATTGGTGGGACTTATATCTCCCTCCCATGCATTGGGTAAATATTTATATCACATTAGATAGATATGGCTGGAAAGAGGGTTTACTCACTTTAGTAATATAGGACTGGAATAAGGGTTTACTCCGTTCAGTAATACTGGGTTGGAATGAGGGTTTACTTGGTTCAGTAAGATAGGGATGGAATGAGGGTTTACTTGGTTGAGTAATACAGGGCTAGAATGAGGGTTTACTTAGTTCAGTAATACAGGGCTAGAATAAGGGTTTACTCGGTTTAGTAATACAGGGTGGGAATGAGGGTTTACTCAATTCATTAAAATAGGGTTGGAATTAGGGTTTACTTGGTTCATTAATATAGGGCTAGAATGAAGGCCCACTCAGTTCAGTAATACATGGCTGGAATGGGGGTTCACCCGGTTCAGTAAAGGACTTTGTCCACTAAGATGGTCTTGGTAGTGATGCTTTGGCTACTATGGAAATTATATTTTATGTTTATCTATTTTCCAAAATTCCATGTTTTTTCCTATGTTATGTTTTAATGGATTATTCTCTCTATTTCATTATGATTCATGTCTTATGAACTTCCAATATTCATGCCATGATCTCTGTTATGATCTTTGATATGCAGGGTATGATCTTCTATTTTCATGATCACATACTCATACACCTATGACCATGTTTATTATTACATGTCTCCCTTGTTTACCCTTACTGAGCATTTGATCTCACCCCTTTTATGTTTCCTTTCCCCCATGTTATGATGATATGTACTATGTTTGATATGTCTAAGAAGGGTGCTAGTCAAGAAGAACCTAGTGGGAGATGATGCGACTCACATATTTACTAGTGTTTATGTTTCCATGTTTCCAAAGGCACTATACCAACTATAGTCTTTGGGTGTCTGTTTGTATATTGTTTAAGTATTTTATAAAATTTATGTAATGTCAATGTTTGTAAAGTGAGGGTCGCTATAAATAAATCATCTAAATCATGGAACATTCTTTTTGATTAATCTATAAGACAATTTGGTTTCATAAATAAGGAATTTGAAACCTATGTCTTTAAAAGGTTTCATGGGAGTGTACCCATTTTCCTAGTAATATATGTTGATGATATTTTACTGATGGGGAATGGGAGAATAGTCTTATAATTAGTTAAAATGTGGTTGGACAAATAATTATCTATGAAAGACTTAGATGAGACAACCTATTTTTTGGATCAATATCATTTATGATAGATCTAAGAGGCTTCTTAGACTAAGTTAGAGTATATACATTAATAAGGAACTGAAGATATTTATTATAGAACAAAACAAGATAGAATTGTTTCATGTGCCACATGGTATACATATCTCCAAGAAATGTTTTCCTTAGACATAAGAGGGGAGAGAGAGAGAGGATGAGCATTATTCTTTACACATCAATGATTGTATCTATCTTTTATGACATGCTACGTACTAGGATTTATGTTTCCTACATGATGTGGACTTATTTTTACACACTTTGCCACATATTTTTATTTAATTTTTAATGATTTAATGATTTATTTTTTCACACTTTACTAAATATATGTACTTTTGTATTTTTTTATAATTAAATTTATTAATTAATCAACTTTTATATCAAATTATGTATTTATAGTATTTAAAACAATCAATTTAATCTTACTTTACTTTTCTAGAATAATTATTTATCAATTAGTTTTGTTAATTTTAATCTGCTCACTTTTTAATAATTTGATATTAATATTAAATAATCATTTAATTATCTTTCTTGTGTAATAATTAACTTACTTTTTAATTTAATATTTTATGTTGTAGATTAGATGGATTAAAGTAACTTTACTTTATTAATTTAATTATTTTTTCAATTAATTTTAGTTAAGTTCTTAAGTTCTGATTTTATCAACTAATGTGTTTTTAATTTTAAGTGTATAGTTTGTTATTTAATTGATTATTTTATATTATTAAAACTTTTTTATTTTAATTTTATTTATGCAGTTCTAAAAATCTAAGTCACTGACTTTTTAATTTTTAACAATCGGTCTCACCAATATGAACCATCGGTTCCACCATTCTTTTTCTTTCCACCGATGTATACCATTAGTGTCACCCTTTTTCTCTTCTTTTGGTTAGTAATTTCACTAATACACCCTGTCGGTTTCACCAACTTCATGTTGTTTTAATTTTTATTTTGATAGTTTTAATTCTTTAAATCATTTAATAAAATTTAATCACTTTTAATTTAATTAATCTTTACTTTATTTCAAAACATTTAATTATTTTTTTGCTTAATTTATTTTATCAATTTTAATTTTTAGTTTAATTACAAAAATTAATTTAACCCTTTTAAATTTATTGTTTTATTTCAATTTTTAATCCTTGTTTTAATTGTTTTAATTAGTTTGATTAATAAATTAATTAGTTTAAACTTTATTAGATTAGTTAAATTTCATTTGATAATTATTGTTTTATTTAATTTAATAATCTGTTTAATTTAATTTTTAAATTTTTATATTCCACTACTTATTTTGCACTATCGGTGAGATGACTCACCAATCACCCTTCAGTATCGCTCTCACCAATCCTTCCCTCTTTCAGTAGTGACTCGAGTCACCGATCCACTGTTTATTCCTTTTTGACTCACCAATGGTATCAGTCTCACCCTCGTATTGATGTCAGTCTCTCCTCCCTTCTTCCTATCGATGCTTCGTCTCACCGATCACCTCTTCTTCCATCAGTGTCTCACGCACTCACCGATCCACCATATCCCCTCCTATCGACATTTCTCCCTCGGCCTCGCCTCTCCCAAATCAACCACTGACACACGCTTACAATCTTCAAGCATTAGTCTCTCTCTTCCACTCACCGACACTGATACCCTCATTTCATTTCCTTGCAAGCAATTGTTTAACAGTTAAACAACAAAAATCCAGATTTTATTGCGTCTACCTCTGCCCTAACCCACTACTCAAACCGCAATCCCTTTCTGCCTACCCGTGGGTGAACCCCCCTGTTGTGCACTACCGAAGTGAAGGAAGGAGCCTGCCATTGCTACAGGTTTCACCGAACTAAAGAGATACGATCCCCCACGAACTCCACTTAACTGCCACCAGGTACAAGACGCACCGTCTACAAAGTTTGGGTTGTTCCACCCTTGAATCGATGCGCCACTACAGCCGTTGAAGAAGGCAAAGACCGATCCCAGTTATTCTTGAAGAAGATGATTCTCGGCCACCACCGTGGTGCTGGAACTGTCGTCGCGTGAAGAAATCAAGCCATCGCCTTTCTTCGAGACCAAAAAATCAAGATGACATTGTGAGGAGGTTTGAGATGAATTAAAGGAGAACCGACACTGTGTCGTCATCGTCGGAGCAAAGTCCAGAGCCACGCTGTTTCTTGGAGTCACTCCGCATTTGGAGAGGGTCGCTGCTAGACCTATTTACAGCGCATAGAGAATCACCTCTCTAGATAAGTTTAGATATTATTTGTTAGGTTCATAATTCATCATTTTCATTGACCATTCTGACTTGAAGTAATTTATATCTAAAAAAGAATCCAAACCCTGGTTGATTAGATGGATTCTATTGTTACAATAATTTGATTTATAAATAACGAATAAGCAGGAAAATGAAAATTTAGTTGTTGACCATCTTTCTAGGCTTCCTCATACCCATTCTAAATATCCAAGGGAGATCAATTCTTCCTTTCCTGATGAAAAACTACTCTCTGTTTCTATTAGGTAGTCTGCATGGTATGCAGATTTTGCCATTTTTTTGGCAGCACAAGTCTTTCCAAAAGACCTATCTAATAACCAAAGGAATAAATTCATCTCTAAACTTAAATACTACCTTTGGGATGACCCTTTTTTGTTTAGGATATGTGCTCATGGTATTCTTAGGAGGTGTGCGCCTGAAGAGGAAATGCTGCCCATTTTAGAGAGTTGTCACTTCTTACCTTGGGGAGGTCACCATGGTGGTGAAAGGACTGCTCAAAAAGTCCTTTAATATGGTTTTTATTGGCCCACCCTTTTTAAAGATGCTATGAGCTTTGTAGTTGGTTGTGAAAAGTGTCAGAGGTTAGGAAATGTGGGTAGAAATCAAGAGTTACCCAAAAAGGGTATTTTAGAAGTAGAAAGTTTTGATGTCTGGGGTTTAGATTTCATGGGTCCATTTACATCATCTTATGGAAATAAGTATATTTTAGTTTCTTTAGGTTATTTTTCAAAGTGGGTTTAGGCAGTGCCACTACCCAACAATCAAGCTAATAGTGTTATTAAATTTTTCAAAAAAAACATCTTTTCAAGGTTTCGAGTCCCAAAAACCTTCATTACTGATAATGGAACTCATATTAAGAACTATAAGTTTATGGCTTTGATGAAAAAATATGGATGTGTTCATAAAATTGGAACTTATTATCATCCAAAGTTCAGTGGACAGGTGGAAATTTCTAACAGAGAGCTGAAACATATTCTAGAAAAAACTGTGTCACATTCTAGGAAAGACTGGTCTCTTAAATTGGATGATGATTTATTGGCATATAGAACTTCTTCAAGACCCCAATAGGTATGTCTCCTTATAGGCTTTTGTTTGGAAAGTGTTGTTATTTGCCTGTGGAGTTGTAATATAAATCATATTGGGCAGTTAAGGATCTGAACTTTGACTTTAATAATGCTAGTGAGAGAAGACTACTTAAGTTAAGTGAACTTGATGAGATTAGGAGAGAGACTTAGTATTATTAAAGGATTTATAAAGAGATGACTAAAATCTTTCATGATTCTATCATTTAAACCAAACAATTTAAACTTGGATAGAATGATCTTTTCATTAACTCTAGACTCAAACTCTTTCTTAGAAAACTTAAATCCAAGTGGTTTTGACCTTTTATTATTTTGAGAGTACTTAAGAATGAGCTGTTGAGATTGTAGGTGAAGAGAAAAAACCTATGTTGGATAAAGGTTAGAGAGTGAAATTTTATTTTGAAGGATATCCAAAGGGTTTGGCTGCCTTCACTGTGCTTTATAATTGATTCTGAATAAAGTCTGGCTGAAGACTTTAAACTTAGAGCTGCATGGGAGGCAACTCATGGTTCTTCTTTTTTCATTTTCTTGGTTTCATTTTTTTAATGAATAAGTGATGCCTACATGCTTTGTTTTTTGTGCAATTATTGTTGTTGCTCTTCCTGGTTCTTGTTTTCTATGTGAGGATGATATTGTTGTGTCATGAAGGAGTGGAATTCCCATGCTGGAGGATTAATGAAAAATCATTTCAATGAAGTATTTTAATTCATTTATTAATTTTTTTCTCTTGTTCACTTTAATAGAAATTCACTGCAACTCATAGTTTTACTGTTGTCAGTGAGTCATTAACTCACCGATGCATTTGACTCACCAATTCACCTGAGCCACCAATGCACTGTTGTCGGTGACTCATTGGTGCTACTGATGGTGACTCGCTGTTAAGATGCTTGATGTGAATCAATGACTGTTTATTTGGAAAAATTCTACTTGGTTGTGAAAAAATTCTTCTTTTACTATAAAAAATATATTGTATGTCACTTTAAAAAAATTGCATATGATTTAAAAATTCTATTTTTATTGGAATGTAAGTCTATAACAGGTCATTATGTTTTTAGAAAATTCTGCATGTTCCTCCTAGTTGAGAATAGAGCTTCAATGGTTTAATATCTTCACTTTTTGAACTTAAGTGTGTGTGGGGGGGGGGGGTACATGTAGGCTGGAAATTTATTGAATCTGCTTGTTTTTGTTGGGGTGTTTTAACATGCATTCTTATGCTCTATTGAACATATTATTGAACCCAATCTATTAAAATTCTTACACCCATTACACTGTGAACTACAAGTTACATGCCACTTTTGAATTATATTGAAAATCTTTGCTACTGAATTTAATGAGAATGCATGTACTTTCTTGTAAACCTGTTGTAAAATAACTTTTGTGGAAAACATATTCTTCTGAACTTTAATGAGACCCATCAACATGTCATAAATCTACTAAATTGAAAAGCCATGTTGATCATTAATTGATTAATTGTTCTTATCCACTTTAGAATTCAACTTTAAGGACAATGTTGGGTTTTATGTGTGGGGGAGTGGGTCAATTCTGGACTGAGCTAAACTGTGTTTAATTGAAATCCCATCAAAATCCCAATGCTTTTATACTTTTTGTCAAAAATGGTCAATTTTTTTCAAAATTCTTTAACAAGTTTAGGGTGTACACTGTACTCAAAATGGTCTTGCCTAAGGATAGTTCCTTGCTGGTAGTTAAGACTTGCTTTGAATCTGCATTTTTGAGGATGAATGATTGCTGAGTGAACATGTTTAGTGGTTTTATGAAATTTTGGTTTAGAGACTATTTTTTAGAGTGATGTAGGTAACCTGTTTGTGGATTTATAATCATAGCTCTAGGAACTGGAAGTTTGAACTCCTTCCTAGGGGACTCACTTTATTTTTAATTTATTAAAAGTAATCACTATTTTTAGCTAATTTAAATGGTTGTCATATAAATCTTTTGAAACTGGAGTAATTTGGGCACTTGAGATCCCACGGTGAATCTTTGAGACCCTAGATGCTGGTTGTGTTTCTATTTACTATAATCCCTTTGTACACCTTGAATAAGTGCATTGCACATTGATTATCACCTGTTACATGACTTGTAAATAAATAAATAAAGTGTCTAGGGTCAAAAACGAGTTTATTAAGGTGAGGAGAATGATGAACGCCAAATGAAGAAGGGGAAAATTGGTTTATATGATAATCATTTAGGTTGTATCATTAAGGTGTTTCACAAAAAATTAAATATTTTTGGAACCTAGGTGAAAAGTCAAAGTACAAAGTTCCTACTGTTAGGTTTTTATTTCCACATATTTTTACCTTTTTTCAATCTTGGACTTAGAACTTGAGCTTGGATTGTAATGAGTCATTAAGCAGAGTCACATATGAGGTAGGATATCTTCATTTATAGGTGTTGGAATGGCCCGAAGGCCTTCATTTTTTTTATTATTTTGATAATCCACCTTTCAAGGGGTGAGGTGGAACCCTTACAAGGCCCGAAGGCTTAGAGACAATTACATGACTTGTATGTCTTAGAGGGAATCGCCCAGAAAAGACAACTTGGAACTCCATCTCCCCAGCATATGTCATGAAATCAACACTCCACCTTCACAGAGCTAGTCGGCTAGTTGTTCTATGCAAAGCTGCACAGGCCTGGTACTGATGGTAAAGTCATACCCTCTCATTATTTCCAATTCTAGTTAGCTCTGCTCCAGTGAATGCGCCTGCCCTGAATCCTCATTTGAAGCCATGTCCCTTGTAGTCTGACTAGTACTTCTTCATTCATGTGGCCCGAAGGCCTTGGGGTGACCCGAAAGCCTTGCAGGACCCGAGGACCAAACCGGTGGCCCAAAGGCCCAGATGGATGAATAGTTTCAGTTGCTACAGTACCAGACAGTGACTGCTACATTGCTTGCTACAGTGCTGCCACAGTGCTTGCTACAGTGCCCCCAGAAATTCACCTCCACCTGGATTTGATCTTGGGTCTCTTGGATGCACCTGCCGAGTCTTCACCAACCGGGTTGAGGCTCATGTGCTTCATTTATAGATGATTTAATGCTCTTTTGTTTACCTCAGGGTATTCATTCTAGGAAAGACTCGATTTGAGCATTTTTATTTTCAAAAGCCTATTGTTAGTTCAATCTTCTATTTTTAAAAATAATAAAACATGAGATTGTTTAAGGACAAACAATGTTTAAGTGTGGGAGAATTTGATGTGACCTTATTTTTACACGGTTTCCCACATCTTTTTATTTAATTTTTAATGATTTAATTATTTATTATTTCACTTTTTACTAAATATATGTACTTTTGTATTTTTTTATAATGAAATTTATTCATTAATCAACTTTTATATCAAATTATGTATTTTTTGCTTTTAAAATAACTAATTTAATCTTTCTTTACATGTTTAGAATAATTATTTATCAATTAGTTTTGTTAATTTTAATCTGTTCACTTTTTAGTAAATTAAAATTAATATTAAATAATCATTTAATTATATTTTTTGTGTATTAATTAACTTAGTTTTTAATTTAATATTATATGTTGTAGATTAGATTGATTAAAATAACTTTACTTTATTAATTTAATTATTCTGTCAATTAATTTTAGTTAAGTTCTTAAGTTATTATTTGATTAACTAATGTGTTTTTAATTTTAAGTGTACAATTTTTTTATTTAATTGATTATTTTAGATTATTAAAACTTTTTAATTTTAATTTTATTTATGCCGTTATAAAAATTTAAGTCACTGACTTTTTAATTTTTGACCATCGGTCTCATCGATGTGCACCATTGGTGCCACCGTTCTTTTTCTTTCCACCGATGTATACCATTAGTGTCACCCTTTTTCTCTTCTTTCGACGAGTCATTTCACTGATACAGCCTGTCGGTTTCACCGATTTCACGCTGTTTTAATTTCTATTTTGATAGTTTTAATTCTTTAAATAATTTAATCAAATTTAATCTATTTTAATTTAATTAATATTTACTTTATTTCAAAACCTTTAATTATTTGTTTGCTTAATTTATTTTATCAATTTTAATTTCCAGTTTAATTACTATAATTAATTTAACCCTTTTAAATTTATTGTTTTATTTCAAATTCTAATCCTTGTTTCAACTGTTTTAATTTGTTTGACTAATAACTTAATTAGTTTAAACTTTATTAGATTAGTTAAATTTCATTTGATAATTATTGTTTTATTTAATTTGATAATCATTTTAATTTTTTTTGAGTTCACTACTTATTTTGCACCATCGGTGAGACGACTACGGTATCAGTGTCATCCTCGTACTGACTTCGGTCTATGGTTCGTCTGGTCGATTACCTCTTCTTCCATCTGTGTCTCACGCACTCACCGATCCACCATATCCCCTGCTGCCGACGTTTTCCCTCCGCCTCGCCTCTCCCAAATCACCCACCAACACGGACACTGTTCCGTAATTCCTTCCTACCGACGCACCGTTTCCCCGCTACAGTTTGAAGCAATTGTTTAACAGTTAAACAACACAAATCCAGATTTGATTGCATCTACCTCTGCCCTAACCCACTACTCGAACCGAAGACCCTTTCCGCCTACCCAAGGGTGAAGCCCCACTGTTTTGCGCTGGAGAAGTGAAGGAACGAACCCGCAGTTGCTTCGAGTTTCGCCAAACTGAAGAGCCGCGAGCCGCCGCGAACTCCACCGAACCGCCACCATCAACGAAGTCCGGGTCTTGCCACCCTTGAATCGCGGCGCCACTTCTGAGGTTAAATTATAATTTTAATAATATAGTTTAAATTATAAAACATAATAAATTAATAATTATAATAATTAACTTAATTAAATTAATAACTTTTTAGTATACTTAGGTTTTACCTTAATAATATTAAGTGATTAATTTTAGTTATTTTAATAAATAATATAAAAGTAAATAATAATTATGAACTAAAATATTTATTAATTAACTTTTTTATAACTAATATAACTTTAATTTTAATATAATAAATTAATAACTTTAATAATTACTTTTAATTCTTTTTTTTCTTGAACTGTTTTGCTTTGTTATTTCCTATGCAGGTTCAAAGCAGAGTCAAAAACACTTCCACATTCATTCAACTAACTTGTGAGAAGTTAGTTACAAGGGAAAATCTAGTACGATGTGTCATTCATGAAAAAATGCATGTGTACGGTGCACAAGTGATAAACACTTGAAGTCAGTGGAAAATAGGGGGTGACTTGCAACTTATGACAACAAGATACCAAAGCACAGTAGCTGGAATTATAAAGGGGATTGAATCATACATACATGGGGAGAACTTTCACGACATGATTCACAACTTCTCTCACATTGGAGAAGTGCATATCCTTCAGGGAGATCCTAGAGAGCTATTTTGTAAAGACCCGCAAATTTCAAGGAAATTTTTTTCTTAATTTTCTTTGGAATTTTGCAAGAGCGCAGCTTCAGACGGCACCTGATTCCGAGGCCCGGTGTGCCCGGAATCAATTTCCGAAGTTTGGCTCGGGTACGTTCAGTGAACGGACGAGCGGGTTTTTCTATCTTTTGAACCGGTGCCCGGAATCAAATTCCGAGGGCACCGATGAAATCGCAGCGCCGGTATTTGCTTAGAAACGCCTCTTCCGGAGTTGCGTTTGCTCAGACGTGGTTTTTAAATTTTGCGGCTTTAAGTCAGAAATAAAATAAAGTTTGTGCGACAACTTTATTTTATTTCACTTAAGCTGCTTGGAAGCCACTTGAAGCCACTTAAAGGCGGCTTGAACTGAGTTGAACTGGATAGGATGCTATCCAAAAATATCCTACCCCCTTGGGTAGGATATTTGTGCGGTGGGGCCCGCACGAGCCCCGCCGTTTCTTTTGCTAAGTAACGCACCCGCGAAAACCCGTCAAAATAACTGAAAAGTCAACCGACGCGTTTTCTTTAATTCTTAACAGACCATTTAATTGGGCTGTTTCTTTCGTGAATTAAATGGGCTGTTTTATTCGTTGAATTAATTCAACGAATTAAGTGGGTCGTTACTTACGCGTTTTGCGTTTGTTGGCAAAATAATAAAATAGACAAACTTGTCTATTTTGGAGGATTGTTATTCCTCTGAGCCTCCACCCTCTCCGCGAAGAACGCGAAGAACGCGAAGAACGCGAAGAACGCGAAGAACGCCGGAACCGGAATTCGACGACGCACACCAAGATCTGCGACGTCGACGAGATCTACCCGCGACGTTCTTCGGCGACGTCTTTCTTCCGCGGCCGACCCTCGTTCGGCAACAAAGGTGAGAATCGGATCTTTTCTTCTCCCTTTTTAATTTCAATATCAACGGATTTAAATTAATTAAATCCGTTTGATCTTGATCCTGAGATTGGCGACGCGACGTCGGATACCGCGACGACGCGACGATCTCTTTCTTCCGCGACGAGCGATTCCGCGACGACCCCTCGTCCGACGACGACAGCTGCGAGGTAAGGGTTGTTGGAATTCTTTTTAAAATCCCGTGTTTATTCTTTGAAATATGGAACCCGATCACGAAACAATTTTAATTTATTTAAAATTGTTGATTGGTTTCTTTCTTGTTTCTCCCGTTGATTATGACTAACGCGGAGGGTGCGGGTCTAACGAACAAGACCCGGCAACCCTCCGTCGATCTTCCTTTTTGTGCGGATTTGGCGAGCGACGGCAAAAGCGCGACGCAAGGGCCATATGTTGATTCCGCAGTGAAGATCGTCCCCCGGGAGGAGCATCGGCGCAGACGGGAAAGAAATCGGGCCACCGGAGCATCTCCGGCGGCCCGCGGAAGGAGGCGGCGGCGCGGGTCGCCGGCGCGGCGGCGCCGGCGACCGGGGGCGGCGGCGCCCGGCGCGCCGCCGGAGGAACCCGCCGCGGCTCGGCCGCGGCGGCGGCGAACCAGCGGACCCGCGGTCCGCGGGTCCGGTCCACACGGTCGGGACGCGGCAAGGCGCCGCGTCCGCTGACCACCCGCGCGGCCCGCACGCGGGCCGCGGCTCCCTCGACCGCGGGCTGCGCCCGCGGCCTTCCACCCGCGCGGCTGGCCAAGCCGCGCCGGCCGAGCCGGCCGGGCCGGTCGGCCGGGCCGCGCCCAGGCCGGACCGGACCCGGCCGAGCCGGTTCGGGCCGGTTCGGGTCGGCCCGGTTCGGGCCGACCCGGTTCGGCCGACCCCAGGGGGGGTTCGGGCCGGGTCGCCCCGGGCCCAGAACCCCCGTTTCGGGCCCTCTACGGTCTTTCGCCCATATCTTGGGCCTGGGACCTCCGATTGACGAACCGTCAGCGGCTACGCGATCCTTGGATCGAGACGGTCGTTTCGGTATATTATACTCAAGGTTTCGGAAGACTTTGGGTTCGGCCGGGTTGGTTCGTACACGAAACCAACCGGGCCCTCGGAGCGGAAACGCTCATAACTTGAGCTACGGACGTCCGAACGACGTACCGTCAGCTGTGGTAGTTTCCTCTAAGTGAGACGGAACTTTTGGCATACTCCGCCCGAGGATCGGATACAGGCGGAGTACGGTCGGGTTGGTTTTGCCCTAAAAACCAACCGGGCCCCTGGGACGAAAATGCCAATAACTCTCAGACCGGGCGTCCGATTGACGCGCCGTCTGTCGCGTTGAGATCCTGTTGTCGATACGGAACTTTTGGATACATCAACTTCGGACTACGTGTCAGTTGATGTATCAGCCTCTCGGCTCGTGGAGCGGACCCTCCTAAACGAGCTCGCTTTGTGCGGGAACCCTAGCGCTGGCTGTGACTTCGACGACAGAGCAGAGATCCTTCGTGGACTGCGACGACGGCAGAGCAGAGATCCTTCGTGGACTGCGACGACGGCAGAGCAGAGATCCTTCGTGGACTGCGGTGACGACTGTGCAGAGATCCTCAGTGGACTGCGTCGACTACTGCACTCAGCGATCCCATGTGGATCAGTGCCTACAGGTTCTGTGTGAGCCCGATCCTACGTGGGTCCTTACTACCGGTTCTGTGTGAGCCACTGCCTACAGGTTCTGTGTGAGCCCGATCCTGTGTGGGTCTTCTGCGGGGGTTAGTACCTATCGATCCTTCGTGGGTCCGACGACTTAGATGGATCAGTGATCATCTTTGACGTCATCTGAAAAAGTATACCTGGTTGAGCTGAATCTTATGTTACTCTCCTTTGTGGATTGTGTTGAACTATCCTATGTGGATTTACTATTTACTCTCCTTGTGGATTTGAGTCTTGCTTTCCTTTGTGGATTGAGTTGTTCTTGAGCTCGTGAGCAGAGCTAGAAGTGGGGACTTAGGTATATGTATGGGCATATACCTAAGTCAAGTCAGATGTTACTTCGTGATTGCATCTTTCTTTGTGCTATATCCTTTGTGGATTTCGGGAGACCTTCGGGGGTCTCGGGGTCCTTACTGAGTAGCTTGTACTCACCCCTGCACGGGCTATGCCCGCACCTTGTTGTGTTGGTTGCAGACGACGGACAGCGCTGATCACGGTTGGGGCGTGGAGCAGGACGGTACCTGGAGGTGGACCACTGGGCGGTACGTACTCGGAGCGGACGTGGGACCCGAGGAGCTTGGAGGCTATCTGTACCCACCCTTCAGGTGGGATTGCCAGTGGACGACACGAGGCCGCCGTCTTTTCTTCAGTTGCTGTACTTTACTTTTCAGTTGTACTTTACAGTTGGGCTTGTATTTCCGGCCCCTTTTCTTTTCTGCACTTTACTTTCCGCTTGCTGACTCTGTGTGGTTGTTACTTGTAAAGGCAATGCCTTCCCTGTTTACTGGGATTTTACGCCTTGGTGCTAGTCGCCAGCCCCTGGCCTATGGAAGGCGGGCTTGGGGTAGTCACGGCACGGGCCCCGAGGACGGGTCGTGACAAATTGGTATCAGAGGTGGTCGGTTCTACCGCGGACTCTGATCGTCCTTTCTTTCTATGTGAAGCAATAGTGTTTAGTGTATTGAGTGTGGTTATCAGTTCAGGGAGCCCAGTGTTGGTGCGGCGGCCGACGTATCCGTACACCAGGACCCTGACTCCTGATTTCCGACTTAATGCATGAAAACATTGATTGCGTGTGTGTTTCAAGTTTTCTTTGTGATTACTTATGTCAGCTCACCGGGTATACTGATCTGCTTTATGAAAGTCTCAAGTTTTCCTTGTGATTACTTGTGCCAGCTCACCAGGTATACTGTTCTGACTGTGGTGCTCTTGTTCTCCTTTTCAGGATGGCCCCGCGACGACAGCCAGCTAGGGTTCCGAGTGTAGGGCGCGACGGCAGCCCACCGAGCGACGAGGCCTCGGTGCAGGGCCCTTTGCCAGCAGTGGCACCGGCGGTAGCTTTACCCGCCGAGCCACCGATGCTGCCAGTACCAGACGCTGACGATGCACGTCGCCTCAGGGCACTGCATGAGTTTCAGAGCCAGCGACCGCCCAGGTTTCGCGGTGAGGCGGACCCCCAGGCCGCCGAGGACTGGCTAGAGGCGGTGGTACGGATCTTCAGGCTAGTGAGGACACCAGCGGATCTCATGGTGATTCTCGCAGCGAGCCTCCTGCAGGCGGCGGCAGGACGATGGTGGAGCCTGATGCTCCAGGTTCACGATGAGGCATCCCTGCTCTGGACGGACTTCGAGAGCCTCTTCCGCTCTGAGTTCGTCCCGGCCACCCTCCGAGCGGTGCGCATCCAGGAGCTTCTCCAGCTGCGCCAGGGCAGCATGACGGTCGCTCAGTACGCGGCGAGGTTCACGGACCTATCTCGCTACTCGACCGACATGGTACGGGACCCCTTCTTCCGGGCCCGGACCTTCGAGCAGGGCTTGCGACAGGAGATTCGGGCGTCGCTGATCTCCCTCAGCATTCCGACCCAGGCGGGAGTGCTGGAGCGAGCCCTCCTGATCGAGAGCTTCCTGGCAGAGCCTTCTTCAGCGGCGAGACCTAGCGCAGGGCGGCAGGTAGCTGAGTCTTCGGCAGCAGGTAGCCGACGGATGACTCACGGGTCCAGGCAGACCAGACCCGCACGCAGACGGCCTCAGGACACCGGCTCAGCAGTACGAGGCAGGCAGCGGAGTGCCAGCCTTTCGAGAGGCAGGCTGTGCTACTCTTGCGGCGGGCAGGGTCACATGGCTCGTGACTGCCCGACTCGCCGATCAGAGGAGCAGCAGACGGTGGAGGGGCCACCCAGGCAGAGGCAGAGGGTCGACCGTGGCGGTCCGCAGGGAGGAGGCGGACGAGGCAGAGGAGCTGGCCGAGCAGCGGGTGGTGGGCGACGCTTCCAGGCTCTACCCCCACCACCACCAGGAGGGCCACCTCGACCACAGGGAGCTGGCGGGCAGGGACAGGCCCAGCTCCAGGCAGTGGAGGCCTACGACCCCGACATGCCAGAGATGATTCGAGGTACGATCTGTGTCTATTCCACCCTTGCTGCAGTACTTATAGACACATGAGCGAGTCACTCTTTCATAGCCTCTGCCCTTGTTCGGAGCTCGGAGATTCCGACTGAGCCGTTGGCTCGATCCTTACGGCTAGAGACTCCTACGGGAGCAGACTCGACGATTACGCACTGGTGCTGGCAGTGTGAGCTTACTCTAGGAGGCGAGAGCTTCGGCTGGGATCTCCTTGTAGCGGCGTCGAGGCCTTACGACGTCATCTTGGGCATGGATTGGTTATCCACGGTTCATGCCCAGATCGACTGTTTTAGGCGCAAGGTGCGATGTGTTCGTACCGACGGGAGCAGGTTTACCTTCACCGGCGAGAAGGGAACCTTTGCAGCACAGGATGGACTTCCGCGGAGGAGAGTGCAGCCCATCTCTCATCAGTTGGCTAGCCTCATCCTAGGAGCAGTGGACGTGCGGAGTCCGGCTTTTCCTGCAGTGGTGGACCAGTACGTGGACGTCTTTCCCGACGACGTTCCAGGCCTACCTCCTCGTAGAGAGGTAGACTTTTACATCGACTTGTACCCCGGGACAGCCCCGATATCTACTCCAGCATATCGGATGGCCCCCGCCGAGCTTCGGGAGCTGCGGGTACAGTTGGAGGACTTGCAGAGCAAGGGGTTTATCCGACCCAGTGTTTCACCCTGGGCTTCCCCGATTTTGTTCGCCAAGAAGGCGGACGGGAGCTTGCGACTATGTGTCGACTATCGTCGCCTGAACCAGGTGACAGTGAGGAACAAGTATCCGCTGCCACGGATTGATGACCTCTTCGATCAGCTCAAGGGAGCGCGGTGGTTCTCGAAGATAGACCTCCGGTCAGGCTATCATCAGCTCAGAGTTCGAGACGAGGACGTGCAGAAGACGGCCTTCAGGTGTCGGTATGGCCATTATGAGTTCTTGGTTATGCCGTTCGGCGTAACCAATGCTCCAGCAGTGTTCATGAGCCTCATGAACAGGATCTTCCAGCCATACCTCGACCGATTTGTCGTTGTCTTCATTGACGACATTTTGGTATACTCGACGACTGAGGAGGAGCATGCCTACCACCTGCGAGTTGTGCTAAACACACTCCGAGAGCACCAGCTTTATGGCAAGCTCTCAAAATGCCAGTTCTGGTTACGTGAGGTCCATTTCTTGGGGCACGTCATCTCTGAGGCGGGAGTTGCAGTGGATCCCGCGAAGATCGAGGCAGTGCTAGCTTGGGAGCCACCCAGGAGCGTGACAGAGGTACGGAGCTTCTTGGGCCTAGCGGGATACTATCGGAGATTCGTGCCAGACTTCTCCAGAGTTGCGGCACCACTCTCAGCGTTGACGAAGAAGGGGAAACCCTTCGTGTGGTCAGACAGATGTCAGCAGAGCTTCCAGGAGCTGAGACAGAGATTGACCAGCGCACCTATCTTGAGGTTGCCTGAGGAGGGAGTTGGGTACGTAGTTTACTGCGATGCGTCAGGGACTGGACTCGGGTGCGTCCTGATGCAGGAGCGGGCCGTGATCGCCTACGGATCACGTCAGTTGAGGCCGAATGAGCAGAACTACGCCACTCATGACCTGGAGTTAGCAGCAGTGGTCTTCGCTCTGAAGACGTGGCGGCACTATCTGATGGGCGAGCGCTTCACGGTCTTTTCTGACCACCAGAGTCTCAGGTATATCTTCTCTCAGAAGGACCTGAACCTGAGACAGCGGAGATGGCTTGAGTTCCTCCAGGACTATGACTTTGAGATAGTCTACACTCCTGGGAAGGGGAACGTGGTAGCCGATGCCCTCAGCAGGAGGACGGGCATTCAGCTGCTTGAGGAGGCGACGGAGCAGCTAGCCTCCTTGCAGATATCCTTCGTGGATAGAGACGGAGCAGCCTTTCTTCAGTCTCTCACAGTCTCTCCTCCACTTCTACAGCGGGTCAGAGAGGCTCAGCGTGGAGACGCTGACTGTGAGACCCGGCGTGCACTGATATCCTCAGGTCAGGCGCCTGATGGTTTCTCCCTTGGAGCAGAGCACGACATCCTTTTCAGAGGACGTACCTTCGTACCAGTCGCTTTACGAGAGGAGGTGCTGAGAGAGTTTCACACTTCTCCCTTGGCGGTACATCCCGGAGTGGCGAAGATGTACCAGGATCTCAGATGACAGCACTGGTGGCCGGGCATGAAGAAAGCTGTGGCAGAGTTCGTTTCACGATGCCTCACCTGCCAGCAGGTGAAGGCAGAGCATCAGGTACCAGCAGGCTTGGTACAACCCTTAGAGGTCCCGGAGTGGAAGTGGGATAGCATATCTATGGACTTCGTGACTGGACTTCCACGTACTTCCAGAGGTCACGACTCCATTTGGGTGATTGTCGACCGACTTACCAAGTCGGCACACTTCTTACCCATCAGAGAGCAGGGCTCAGTGGAGAGCTTGGGACATCTTTACGTCTAGGAGATCGTACGGCTTCACGGTGTGCCATCATCTATCGTCTCCGATCGAGATGCTCGTTTCACTTCCCGGCTTTGGAAGGGGTTGCAGGAGGCGTTCGGGACGCGGCTCCATCTGAGCACAGCCTTCCACCCTCAGACGGATGGTCAGACGGAGAGGACCATACAGACACTCGAGGACATGCTCCGTGCATGTGTTCTCGACTTTGGTCGCAGCTGGGAGGACCACCTACCCTTGGTGGAGTTCGCGTACAACAACAGCTACCACTCCACCATCGGGATGGCACCATACGAGGCGTTGTACGGCAGACCCTGCAGATCACCGTTGTGCTGGACAGACCCTGGGGAGTCAGCACTCGTGGGACCAGAGATGGTCCGAGCCACGACAGAGAAGGTCCAGATCATCCAGGAGAGGATGAGGACAGCTCAGAGCCGGCAGAAGTCATATGCTGACAGGAGGCGGAGGCCACTAGAGTTCGAGGATGGCGACCACGTCTTTTTGCGTGTCTCACCTCGACGTGGTTTGCGGAGATTCGGCCGAGGCGGCAAGTTGTCTCCACGCTTCATCGGGCCTTTCCAGGTCCTCAGCAGGATAGGAGAGGTGGCTTATCGCCTGGCTCTACCACCTCAGTTGCACCGGGTGCACGACGTCTTCCACGTGTCTCAGCTGAGGAGATACGTGCACGACCCGACGCACATCATCGACTTTGGGGAGCTGGACGTGGACGATGGGGCGACTTTTGCGGAGGTCCCAGTGGAGATCGAGGATCGACAGGAGCGGGTCCTACGGGGGCGGTCGATTCCTCTTGTGCGCGTCAGATGGCAGCACGGGAACCTCCAGGAGAGCACTTGGGAGCGGGAGGCTCAGATGCGTGCTCAGTACCCCCATTTGTTCCCCTAGTTTTTGATGTATCTTTACGGGGACGTAAAGCCCTGAGGTGGGAGTAATGTAAAGACCCGCAAATTTCAAGGAAATTTTTTTCTTAATTTTCTTTGGAATTTTGCAAGAGCGCAGCTTCAGACGGCACCTGATTCCGAGGCCCGGTGTGCCCGGAATCAATTTCCGAAGTTTGGCTCGGGTACGTTCAGTGAACGGACGAGCGGGTTTTTCTATCTTTTGAACCGGTGCCCGGAATCAAATTCTGAGGGCACCGATGAAATCGCAGCGCCGGTATTTGCTTAGAAACGCCTCTTCCGGAGTTGCGTTTGCTCAGACGTGGTTTTTAAATTTTGCGGCTTTAAGTCAGAAATAAAATAAAGTTTGTGCGACAACTTTATTTTATTTCACTTAAGCTGCTTGGAAGCCACTTGAAGCCACTTAAAGGCGGCTTGAACTGAGTTGAACTGGATAGGATGCTATCCAAAAATATCCTACCCCCTTGGGTAGGATATTTGTGCGGTGGGGCCCGCACGAGCCCCGCCGTTTCTTTCGCTAAGTAACGCACCCGCGAAAACCCGTCAAAGTAACTGAAAAGTCAACCGACGCGTTTTCTTTAATTCTTAACAGACCATTTAATTGGGCTGTTTCTTTCGTGAATTAAATGGGCTGTTTTATTCGTTGAATTAATTCAACGAATTAAGTGGGTCGTTACTTACGCGTTTTGCGTTTGTTGGCAAAATAATAAAATAGACAAACTTGTCTATTTTGGAGGATTGTTATTCCTCTGAGCCTCCACCCTCTCCGCGAAGAACGCGAAGAACGCGAAGAACGCGAAGAACGCGAAGAACGCCGGAACCGGAATTCGACGACGCACACCAAGATCTGCGACGTCGACGAGATCTACCCGCGACGTTCTTCGGCGACGTCTTTCTTCCGCGGCCGACCCTCGTTCGGCAACAAAGGTGAGAATCAGATCTTTTCTTCTCCCTTTTTAATTTCAATATCAACGGATTTAAATTAATTAAATCCGTTTGATCTTGATCCTGAGATTGGCGACGCGATGCCGGATACCGCGACGACGCGACGATCTCTTTCTTCCGCGACGAGCGATTCCGCGACGACCCCTCGTCCGACGACGACAGCTGCGAGGTAAGGGTTGTTGGAATTCTTTTTAAAATCCCGTGTTTATTCTTTGAAATATGGAACCCGATCACGAAACAATTTTAATTTATTTAAAATTGTTGATTGGTTTCTTTCTTGTTTCTCCCGTTGATTATGACTAACGCGGAGGGTGCGGGTCTAACGAACAAGACCCGGCAACCCTCCGTCGATCTTCCTTTTTGTGCGGATTTGGCGAGCGACGGCAAAAGCGCGACGCAAGGGCCATATGTTGATTCCGCAGTGAAGATCGTCCCCCGGGAGGAGCATCGGCGCAGACGGGAAAGAAATCGGGCCACCGGAGGAACCCGCCGCGGCTCGGCCGCGGCGGCGGCGAACCAGCGGACCCGCGGTCCGCGGGTCCGGTCCACACGGTCGGGACGCGGCAAGGCGCCGCGTCCGCTGACCACCCGCGCGGCCCGCACGCGGGCCGCGGCTCCCTCGACCGCGGGCTGCGCCCGCGGCCTTCCACCCGCGCGGCTGGCCAAGCCGCGCCGGCCGAGCCGGCCGGTCCGGTCGGCCGGGCCGCGCCCAGGCCGGACCGGACCCGGCCGAGCCGGTTCGGGCCGGTTCGGGTCGGCCCGGTTCAGGCCGACCCGGTTCGGCCGACCCCAGGGGGGGTTCGGGCCGGGTCGCCCCGGGCCCAGAACCCCCGTTTCGGGCCCTCTACGGTCTTTCGCCCATATCTTGGGCCTGGGACCTCCGATTGACGAACCGTCAGCGGCTACGCGATCCTTGGATCGAGACGGTCGTTTCGGTATATTATACTCAAGGTTTCAGAAGACTTTGGGTTCGGCCGGGTTGGTTCGTACACGAAACCAACCGGGCCCTCGGAGCGGAAACGCTCATAACTTGAGCTACGGACGTCCGAACGACGTACCGTCAGCTGTGGTAGTTTCCTCTAAGTGAGACGGAACTTTTGGAATACTCCGCCCGAGGATCGGATACAGGCGGAGTACGGTCGGGTTGGTTTTGCCCTAAAAACCAACCGGGCCCCTGGGACGAAAATGCCAATAACTCTCAGACCGGGCGTCCGATTGACGCGCCGTCTGTCGCGTTGAGATCCTGTTGTCGATACGGAACTTTTGGATACATCAACTTCGGACTACGTGTCAGTTGATGTATCAGCCTCTCGGCTCGTGGAGCGGACCCTCCTAAACGAGCTCGCTTTGTGCGGGAACCCTAGCGCTGGCTGTGACTTCGACGACAGAGCAGAGATCCTTCGTGGACTGCGACGACGGCAGAGCAGAGATCCTTCGTGGACTGCGACGACGGCAGAGCAGAGATCCTTCGTGGACTGCGGCGACGACTGTGCAGAGATCCTCAGTGGACTGCGTCGACTACTGCACTCAGCGATCCCATGTGGATCAGTGCCTACAGGTTCTGTGTGAGCCCGATCCTACGTGGGTCCTTACTACCGGTTCTGTGTGAGCCACTGCCTACAGGTTCTGTGTGAGCCCGATCCTGTGTGGGTCTTCTGCGGGGGTTAGTACCTATCGATCCTTCGTGGGTCCGACGACTTAGATGGATCAGTGATCATCTTTGACGTCATCTGAAAAAGTATACCTGGTTGAGCTGAATCTTATGTTACTCTCCTTTGTGGATTGTGTTGAACTATCCTATGTGGATTTACTATTTACTCTCCTTGTGGATTTGAGTCTTGCTTTCCTTTGTGGATTGAGTTGTTCTTGAGCTCGTGAGCAGAGCTAGAAGTGGGGACTTAGGTATATGTATGGGCATATACCTAAGTCAAGTCAGATGTTACTTCGTGATTGCATCTTTCTTTGTGCTATATCCTTTGTGGATTTCGGGAGACCTTCGGGGGTCTCGGGGTCCTTACTGAGTAGCTTGTACTCACCCCTGCACGGGCTATGCCCGCACCTTGTTGTGTTGGTTGCAGACGACGGACAGCGCTGATCACGGTTGGGGCGTGGAGCAGGACGGTACCTGGAGGTGGACCACTGGGCGGTACGTACTCGGAGCGGACGTGGGACCCGAGGAGCTTGGAGGCTATCTGTACCCACCCTTCAGGTGGGATTGCCAGTGGACGACACGAGGCCGCCGTCTTTTCTTCAGTTGCTGTACTTTACTTTTCAGTTGTACTTTACAGTTGGGCTTGTATTTCCGGCCCCTTTTCTTTTCTGCACTTTACTTTCCGCTTGCTGACTCTGTGTGGTTGTTACTTGTAAAGGCAATGCCTTCCCTGTTTACTGGGATTTTACGCCTTGGTGCTAGTCGCCAGCCCCTGGCCTATGGAAGGCGGGCTTGGGGTAGTCACGGCACGGGCCCCGAGGACGGGTCGTGACATATTTCTTAGAGATCAAAGGATTAGAGTAGGCATCACCATAGTTCGGAGGGGAGTTCTCATTTTCCTCTGTATTTTATCAATTTTTGTTCTTGTAACCAAATGATTTCTTTTCTGAATATGAGCATGAAAGTGAACTAAATAATTTGGTTTGGGGAAATTTTGAGTTCTACTGGTTATATCTTTTCTTCCTATCACTTTTCATATTAGTGCATCCAGAATTGATCGGCGAGGTAAATTTTGGATTCATACATTTGCTTCGTGCCACTTGATTTCAATTTTCAATTCTTCGATCATTCGATAAGAATGACCGTGGATGCATTTTCTAAAAGTTTTAATTTAAAATGAAAACTTCAAAACTCAAGACATGTTTGTTCTGTATTCTTTTTCAAAGATAAATTTTCACAGTTGAACTTTCTTGAAGTAGTGAACTCTGAGATAGATCAATCTATATGACTTAGCTCTTGGGGAGGGATGTAATTCGTTCCTTTTTCAGTGGTATGTTGTATCCATATCTGAGTGAACATAAATCTTTTCAAACAAGTAGAATAGACTTTTCCCTAAACATTTATCTTGCTCGTTCATCTTAGCATCTGTTTTCATGTTGTTCTTTACTGTTGTGTTTAGTTTTCTTATCTTTTACTTCACCAGAGTTTAGTTAAGCTTTAGTTTTATAAAGAAAATATTTTTAAAAAATAGAAAAGTTGTAAAAGTCTCCCCACTACTGACAACAATAGGGTGTTTTCAAGGGTTTTTATTTAGAAAAAGTTTTAGTCAATTTTACCTTCCCTATGGGTTTGAACCTACTCTCCACTATATAGTAGTTTGTATGACATTATAAATAATTAAACTTAGACTCGATTTCAACAACGGTCATTTCACTACACCTTTAGAATGGTAAGAAAATATCAATAAAACAAGGGGAGCAACATTGGATTAATATTAAGACTAATCTATTTCATCAGAGGTGTACTAAGTATACATTCCCAGTTTATAAAGGAGATGAGAAGATAGTCATTAGGGGATATGTAATGACTGGACTCTGCTGACAGCACATAAACCCTATCGTAACATGGTCTTCAGGACTTATCCTACTAGACACCACCAGTTGCTCCGTAGAAATGTGTTTTCTCCTCCCTAAGGCCCGCCCACGTGCTTGAATGGTTCACCAGACTAACGACTATCCCCACAGGCCAACAAATGTTCTTTTTTTGTTGTTGTGATTTTTCCTCACTCACACACACCTTGGGAAAACTCCTAAGAGGCCACCCATCTTGAAACTACTCTAGGACAATCCTTACTTAACAGTGGAGTTCTAATTAGTTACGATCTTGAGAATAATGGTTCACCTTGTTGACATGAGTAGTGAATTTTATTATTTTATCCCTTTAACATTATGGGGTGTCACATTCTCCCCCCTTTAGAGCACAACATCCCCATTTTGAACCCTACATTTCATCCCCGAAAGTGCCACTACACTTACTTTTGGGTGCCACCTCTGATACCACTATAAAAACTAGGCCCCACTGATAGCATAGGCACCCGCCTTAAAATGGCCAGAGTACAAGTCCTCCAGTTTCCACTAGTTCCCCCAGAGACACATGTTATCTCCGCCCACATGCCTAAAGATATTATTAGACTAATTTCGATCCCCATAAACCAAAACATATTCTTTTAGTGTAATTTTTACCTCAATAACTCACACCCTAAGAAATATCCTAAGAGGTCACCCATCCTGACACTACTCCAGGCCAAGCCTTACTTAACTATGGAGTTCTAATCAGGAAATATCCTAAAAATAAAGGCAATCCTTTTTGAAAAGGCGAGTAACATTTAGATTTTTAACCCTTCATCATTCTAGGGTGTTAAAAGATATATATATTCTAGTTTCTAGATAGTTTGGAATAATATGAAATCATAGTTGGGATATTTATTTTTCCATAAAGGAGGAGATGCCAGCTAGAAGATCTCTAAGAACCAAGTGGTTAAAGATTCTATAGTATAATTTGAGGATATTGTGGATTATAATTTATCTAAAGAATAATTTTTGACTTATAATTTCATCCAATATCTATATTTTTTTCCTAATAGTAAAGATTCTATCACATTATATTATGATAATACTATAGAGGTGGTTTTAGCCAAGGAGCCAAGGTAATATCAATGGAAAAAGAACATACTTTATAAGTATCACCTATTGTGGTACTTTTGGTATAGGGGGGAGGTCCTAGTAAGTAGAATTTTCATAGAATAGAATATGGAAGACCCCTTGACTAATTACTTATCTCAGCAGAAGCATGGATATCATATGAGAGCTAGAGGAATCAAAGTCATTATTAGTTAGCTCTAGTGAAATTTAGAGTCTATTGAAGTTGGAGTCATAGAACCAAGTTTATACTTTTGATTATCTGTATATTCAAAGACATGAATATTATTAAATATCTTATCACATGATGATTTTTCGTATACATAACATTAATATGAAAATGTGCTTACAGTATTTGTCTCATTAAAATCTCATAGCAGTTCCTCTCTATGAAAAATAAGTGATATAAAGTCACAATATTTTGTGATGAGTTTCATTTCACTAGGTGGGGAGGGGGTGAATCAATGATTTAATTTATTTTAAGTTTACTTATTGAAATGAAACTCATCACAAAATAAGTGACTTTATATCATGACTAAACACACACACATGAAGGAAAAAGTAGATTTACAAGGTTCACCTCACAAAATGAGAAGTCTAATCCTTAGAATGATCTAGATTTCACTAAGACCATTCAAACCACTATTATCAACATATAGGTACAATGAGTAGGGAATATACCTATACTCATGTAATAATAAGTCTCTTAACTATAATAGCGATTCCCTCATTTTTATAATGATAAAATAATTTTTTTCTTTCAACAATAAGGAAACCTTAAACCAAAATGTACTTCCATAAAGTTGTTATATTACTGCTTTTATTTATTCTTCTTCAACCTGTGTTATCACATGTTTCTTCCCTGATCACTTTGTAAACTTCACAATATATTTGTTTTCTTATTTCTTTAAAAAAATATTAAAAATTTTTATAGAGAGAAGTCAGTTTCTTCTTTTCCACACACACCTTTTTTCTTACATGATATAGTATTTTTATCACACACAAACAATTCCAAAAAGGAATGCTCATATTTGAAATTGAAATGAAAATTCAAATGAATAACTTGAATTATTTCTCAAATTATTATCCTTCTTCCTACTTCTTTTATTCTATTTCGAACTTGGTTCAAGGTCACTATAGCATAACAGGGGTGAGTACAGCATGATCGAGCATTTATATTTTAACTACTCATTTCTTCCCATTAAAAACTTTTTTATTCATGTCACAAACCTTCTTCTCAATTAACTCATACCAAAAATCCTATTTTTTTGATGTTTTAATCATGAATGAATGACTTTGTCATTGAATAAAATAATTTTCTTCTTTAAAATATTAAATATATAATTCTTTTGATTTTATAGACTTTATCATTGAAAATTTCACTAACTATATGACTCTTACGAAGTGTTCCATTACTATTACAAAATCCATGTCTACTCTTATATAGTGTCCAATGACTCTTATGAAGTGCCACATTTCTCTTTAGATATTCCATTTTACACTTACAAACCCCCAATTTACTCTTCTACATTTATGACTTTTCCATTTTTGTGTCTCCACTATACTGGATGACTTTTCCAATGTTCCCAGTTTACTCTTATAAAGATAGAACTTTTCCGTTTTTTAGTATCTCTAATTCTAGAATGACTATTACGAAATTTTTAGGGATTATGGAAAATTTCATCTTCCAATTTCAAAATTCTAGAATATATACAAATACTTCCATACTTGGTTTAAACCTTTCCAAAATACCTCCAAACATATTCAAAAATACCTTCATCCTTTACCTCACATATTATGACTTATTTTTATGTAATTTTGAATATTATTTATGTATTTCCAATAAAATAAAAAACAATAGGTCATACCCACTTTAAAATTCTCCAAAACTTCTTCTCTAGATAATTTCCATATTTTAAAGGAAACTTCTCATCTCAAGAATCTCCCAAAGCACTCAACATATTGTAAATAGATCTTAGGCTCAACAATATCCCCCTTCATATTTTATTGGAAACCAAGTAATATAAATCAATTTAAAATTTAAACCACTTATAAATTAATCATAATTTAATAATTCTGATCATACTTGTGTGAGCTTCATATATGAATTAAGAATATTGAATTATAATATCATAATTTCCATAAAACAGTGATATTCATACCTTCAAAACCTTTGATCATATTGAAACCACTTTTGAAAATACGTAAATTATATCATACTTTTTTATAATAATGGAAATGTCATTTGAGATACAACTTGAGAATCAACACTTATTCAAGTCAACAAATCTGTCTTTTCATAACAAATTTATTTTGAAAGATATATAAATATATATTCTTTCACATTACTTCATAAATTCTCATCAAAACTATTAAAATAGTTCAAAATGACACATACACTATATGATATCCCTTATAGTTCCCCCTTTCAATAACCATCTCTAAATATATTCTCCCTGAAACAAGATATCCCTCCCTGTTTCAAAAAACACATATCAATGGATTCATTTTTTAAAACAGTTCAGCCCCCCTTTGTAAACACATAAAGGAATAAATAGATTTATTTTTTCTTTTTATTTTCTATACCTTTTAAAAAAAGAATCCAAATAACAACATGAGAGCAGGGAATGAGTCACCATACCCTAATATTGAGAGGAATGAAATTGAACTCCCCTCATTCAACTCAAAATTTGAAAAACATCCTTTGGAAATGTTTTAGGGAAAATTTCTACCACTTTTTTATTTTATTTGATCAAATTAGATCATAAAAAATACTTTTCTATAAGATATTTAATAAATTGATATTTATTATAAATTTTCTTTGATCTTGAATATTGAATTTTTTTTCTTGAAATATTGATATAACTTTGATTATCACAACTAATAAGTAGTTGTAACTTCACCTTTACCTTAAGATCTTCCAACCATGTCTTTATCCACATAAATTTTTATATTACATGAGTGTAAGCCACATGATCTAATTAAATAGTACTCAAGGTCACATAACTTTACTTCTTTGTGTGAAAATATACAAACCTTTCAACTAGAAATAAACCTCCATTAGATGTAGATTTTCTATTAGATAAAATTTCTACCCAATCTGCATATGTATAACTAAATAGAATAAATGTTCCCTTAGTATCATATTTCAATCCAATTTTTTTATACTTTTAAAGCATTTCAGAATTATCTTTCCAGTACTAAAATTAGAATCTTTTGGCATACTTGTGACAACCTAGACTATATTCCATCTAGAAGTTGTTGAGTATAATAGACAGCCAATCAGCTTCCATAATTCTCTTAGATTCACATCCTTTTATTTCATATCATTGGACATCCTATTTTTCACTAAAATAGGTGTAGAAATTTACCTTGAATCCCCCATTCAATTTTTTAAAAAGATCCTTATTATGCCTTTTTTTAGAAAGAAAAATATGATCTTTCTCTTGAGAAATTTATTTTCTAATAAAGTATATCATGTATCCAAGCATGGAAATTTCACATATATTATTCGTCTATATAGAAAATTATTCAAAAAATCTTACATTATTTACAATAAATATTATGTTATCCACATAAACATTAATAATGAGAGATACCTATTCGGAAGCTTTAATTTGTAGGTTGTTTTCCACTCTTCCTTTTTTGAATTTCAAGATATTCAGGCAGGTTTACAACTTTTAATACCAACCTCTTGGGGATTTATTCAACCCATATAAAATCTTCTCTAACCTATAAACATAGTTATAATATTCTATAACAAAGAAACTGCAAGTTTTCTCAATGTATAATTCGTCTTCCTACTCACCATTGTGAAATGGTAACTTGACATCCATTTGAAAAATATTTTATTACCTTTGGTATACAATGAAAAGAAATATCCTAATTTTTTTGTGTCTTTTAATTGGTGAAAATTTATCATCAATTTCCACTCCTTAAAAACAAGAATATCATTTACACACAAGTATTTATTTGTTTCTCACAAATTCTCCCTTTTAAAAAACTAGTTCTAAAATATATATTTAGTTCCAAAAAAAATTACGTTTTTATCTTGAGTATAAAATCTCAAGTTTTATTCTTATCAATATGGTCAAATTATTTATTCTTTAAATCAACCTAATCTTAATTATATAAATCTTTTTCATCATATCTTAGTTAAACCTATGATTATAATGAGTTATGTGATGATGTCAACAATGTTTCCTAGTTTGAACATTCTTTTATTGATCTCCATTGATATTTTAGACCCCTATTTATCTTTTTAGTCTAGTATGAGATAAACCAGGTTTTTAATTATCACTTGAAATGGAAAAATATAATTCTCCATCCTGAATATCTTCCATACTTTCATAATTTTATGAAACTTATCCAGGTTGTTTGAAAAAAATAACCTAATCTCCTTGACTTATGGAACATGTTTCTCCATGTGTTATTTATTTATTTATATGTTCTAGAACCTTCACATCACCCATATCAACAATCTTATCAGTCTCTTTATTGTAATGGAAATATCCCCTACTATTTGGAGTATAACTTAGGTCGATACCATCGATTCCTTTTTGTTAACACTTTCCCAAATTTTCACATTCAATATTGATAATGCAGGGGCTTCTAAACACTTTAAGGAATTTAAAACATGTATATTTTTTAATACTTATCATATAGGTATATATTTTAATTTTTCCAATATAATAATAGTTTTTTAAAATAATCCAGTTCTCCAGTGGATTATCACCAAAAATACTGAGAGGTATCTAACACTATTATCATTATTCAAGGAATATAAATAAACTGATGTTCTTTAATTATATAACACCATTTTGTTATGGTGTATATATTTCACTAAATTCATGGTCAATACTTTTTATCTGAAGGTAAACATTAAATCTTTCACTTTTTTATTAAACAACATTGTCTGTTTGGGCCTTCTTTAAGGAGAAACCACACTCCTTCTCATCTCTTGGTGTAATTTTTTTGTCCATTTTAAAATCCTATAAATTTTTATTCATAAATATGATGAAATTAATTTGAGTAAATTAATATAAAAGGAAATAAAATAATTATTTACATTTTTTTATTACTTCTACATGGGCCAATAAATTTTTGAATGGATAATCTCTAATGTACGAGTTGATTGAATCTCTATATTCTTATGTATAGAATTAACAATATTTACCTTTTAGAATATTGATCACACCCAATTCCTCTCCATTTTCAATATAGGAACATAAAAAACATTGTATCCTCAGGTAAGTTTTCTCATGTTGTTTTGGCCTAGATGACCAAGCTATCTATACCACAATTGATTTTCTTCTTTCATACTTAAGTAACATGAATTTATAGTACCACCCACTTTTTTTTGTAGATTATGCCTTTTCCATTTTAATCTTATAAAAATAAATCCATATTTAAATCTATCCACAAAAAATACATCATTTTTAAGATCACTTCGTTTCCTTCATCATATAATTAACACACATTAAACATATTTTGTTTCAGTCCTTCAACAAAAAAAAATTTCTAGTATTTCAATTGAATTTTCCAATCTGGGTTGATCCAACACATTTGATTTTGAGTGAACCATCTTCCTCAAGGGTCACTAAGAATTCATTACACTTTTCAACATATTAAATAGGTTTTAAATCACTTTTCATATGATAGGAACATAAAATATCCAAAATCCATGGATTATCCCCTTTTAATTATTTTAGTACCATTTCAATAATCAATTATTTCTCTATAACTTTACTCAATGTTTTCTAAGTAATTTGAGTATTGTAAATTATAATATACTAGGATGATAAAAGTATGAAACATTTATTTTCATAGTGACCCAACTTGTCACATCTTCCACAGTCTTACTCCAAGACTTGAAACCCATTCTTTTATTTCTATCTATGATTTCTAATCTATTTATAAATTTTACTATTTAGAGAGGCCTAACTCCCCCTCAATATCTTCCTTAAAAACCTATTTTTCTCATAATAGTGTTGATAATTAAACCAATACATTCTTTCTAAGTTTCCCAAATATCCAAACTACTTACAAATACCATAGAAGGCATACTTTCCCTTGTAAATTACATGTTTTTTAGATGTTGACACCTATCATGATACATTCTTTAAGTCACTATAATTGGCTCATTTTTTCAAAGAAAAATAATTTTGGACCCTTAATATATTCTTCTTCATTATAGTATTATTTTTAAACCATTTGTATTCACTAGTTTTTGTAGTTCTTGACTTCAAGTTTGAGTTCCAAAAATTTCCAGATTTGTAAGATTCACTTTATTTTAACACAAACTTGGTCTTCCTCACTCTATTCTTCTGATCAAGATTTAAAACAACATTTCTAATATATTTTTACCCTATGTATGTGATCTTTTCTAGTCAACATATTTATCATCATTCTTTGAAACTTTCTCATCCACCTTTCCTTTAGATATTTCTATAACTTTCTATATAATTTTTTTGAAGTTGAATATGAAATTGTTCGATTCCTTTTAAACCTATATAAAATTTTGTTAAAAAAATAAAGATACTATTCCTTCTATTTAACTATTTATTCCAACTTAATTTTTGAGACCTTCTCAACATCAAGAAAACTATTCATATCATCAATTTCATTCAATAGTGTTTATTTTCCTTTTACATGAATAGATTCATTACTATTATAAGATTTCTTGTATTTCATCTTAATTTTGACATCCTTTTACAAATTTAATATCTTCAAAATAAAATCCTTTAATTACTCTTCAACATAAATTCCTTCTTATTTTCATCATCACTATCATCTTCACTAATTTCATCACCATTGAATTATTCTTCATTCACCTTGTAAAATAAAATCTTCTCATCAATATCACTAGAAGTCCCATCTTCCTCATTTTCACCACTGATTTCACTGGATTCACAAGTAGATAAGAAATTTCTATTTTCATATCCAGATAAATTGTTTCCCCTCCCATTTGAATAAATCCTTAACATGATAGAATTTGATGATTTATTTTTAAAGGATCTTATTAGTATCTATTAATAATTATAATTGGGTCCATCTTATTTTAATTTTAGATAGTTTATAACAAAATGTATATTTACTCCACACTTAAAACTTGAAGTTCCCGGGAATGTAAAGAACACTAAGAGGTTGGTGGGGAATCAGTGGAGATCTATTAAAATGTATTTTATCTTAAAATAAACCTCTATAACTTGTACGAGTTTCTATCCTTTTCAATTTTATATCTCAACTTCACTCGTATGGAAGGTTAAGAAATTAAAGTACGACACACAATATTTACAGGGTTTTACCCCAGTGGGGGTTTCTATAACCTTTCTATGATGAATTCTAATAGTATATTAAAATTCACTATGATATAAAGTGAATAGAATTAATCCAACTCCCATTAGAATCCTTTTATATACCAATAAGTAATGATACTAACTCCCATGATTTTTAATGTTTAATTACCTTTTCATCCTAAACAAAATAGGAAACATTTATAAACAAATCACTGAATTTTTTTTATAAATTATTCATCTGGTATACTCTTTATCCAGTATGACTTTATGTAGCAAACCTTTTACTTCATCTAGTATGACTACATTTAGTGTGCCTCAAACTTTATCTGGTACCTCTATGTGGAACACATATATCATGTAAAAGTTTCCATCACCTCTTATTTAACTAAGAGAAACCTTGATTTAGAACTCATGCTACTCTTCCAAAAAAACATCATCACTCCAACAATCTTTCTCAAAAATGAAAAATGTACATTTTAACTACCCTTTAATCCCTTTATATTTGAAATATTCCTCTAGAAACCAAAGATAAAGCATAGACGCTCAAATGAATTTTCCCAGTTAAAAAAAATTTAAATTTGAATCTTCCGACTCAAATTACCTTTGTTAGATCACCTTAAAACATTCTAGAACATTATTTATGTTTCTTAAAAACTAATCCTTTATTCAGACCTCTTTAAAACTCATCCGTTCTTCAGAAATCCTTAAAATCTATATATTAATGAAAGTTAAAAGAAAATCTTAATATCATCATGGTTAAATAATTTAAAAAAGTTTACATAAAGCTTCTTATAACTCTATCCATCAAATGTTTATTCAGTGCCTTTATAAGAACTCCTCTATTTGGTGAAGCTCTGTCTAAATCTCCTCTATATGATCTATATAATTCTATTAACTTAGCCTAGCACACTCAAGCTTTATCTATCTGGTTCTCCTTACATGTATCCATTATCTTATAGAAATCAGAAAAGTTCATATGAAATGATCTATCTAATGAGTCAGCATGCCTTCATCTGACCATCTTACATCTACTTAAACTTCATACAAATCTTAGAGCACAAAACATATTTTGATACATCTTCATTGATTCATTTGTATAATGAAATCATATATCTATATCTAATTCTCATCCATATGATGGTTATTTGATATATCTAATTGACCTAAAAAACTCATACAGATTATGATCTCTCCATCTAATATACTTAATTCTTCTATTTCTGGTATAACTCCTCAACTTTATCTATCCTATAACCTTAGGATTCCTTCCTCATACTTCTTGGTCTGATGATCTTTAAAATTTTCTATTTATTAGAACTCATTCTAAAAACATTCAAAACATAAATTTATTCGATAAACTTACTTCATCATTGTCCAATGTAACACTTTTCCTATGAAAACCTTATAGTTTTATTCTTCTTCTAGAGTAAAAAAGTTGGTATCTAGTCATCCTTTTTCTGATGAAAATATTCAAATATCAATATTCATACAATATGAACTTTATGAATTTATATCTTTAAACATCATATATCTTGAAATTTCATTAATTTATAATTTAAAATTCACCCAAACTATCTGTCCAGAAAATTCATGTGCCTCTATCTGGTAGACTTGTTCCATTGAACATTATATGTCCAGTCCGATGATTAGTTACAACTTAACTATATTGAACTTGAACATTGTATATCCACATCAAAATATTTTTCCAAAAAACAAAATTTAACCATTTATATAAACTTGAAAAAACTTATATAGAATCATGAGAATATTCATGATGGTAGGAATAAGAATAAAATCAAAGTATCATCTAACTTAGTAAGGAAACTTTATTAACTTGGTAATATAACTTTCTTAAACACCTTCAGTAGAAACACATAATGAAAGTTTCTTAAACTTCATCAACAACTCATTTTCTATTAAAAAACAAAAACATTCACAAACAAGATATTGAAAAAAATACAAAACTCATTATTAAAAAAATAAAAAGGATCTTCATCCCCCCTTGGGATTTATTGGAAACATTCTCAACACACTTAACAACTCTTTTCTCAACATTTTATCAAACCCCAACCTTTCTCATAGAGAGTTCCTTGACATTCTAGTACCAAATAAATCAATATTTTTTAAGGAATTACATCCCTTAGAGATAATTTTTTTGTTTCCATGATAAGATAAACTCACCCTAAATGTTTTTCTTCTCTATATTTTTATGAAATACTAGCTTTAGATTCACAAAAATAGAGTAAAGTTTTTATAATTTTTATAAAAAATATTTTATTTTATCCCCCTTTGACAACATAATCCAAAGGATCATGGTGGTGAATTCTTTAATAACTTTCTCAATTCATTGGTGGAGGCTGATCATGTACTTATAACCTTATTTCTTGAAATATTTCCCTTGGTATAGATTTGGTGAAAACATAAGAAATTTGATATTTTGTTGAAATATATTCAAGTATAAAATATGAAATAGAAACCATCTCCTTAATGAAATTATATTTAATATCAATATTATTTTATCTATATTATTTTATAGGATTTATGGAAATATAAATGACACTTTTATTATCACAATGAACCTTCAATGGTTTAATAATATACACCCTCAAATATTACACTTTAAATTTCATCCACATCATTTGTGTAAAATCTTGGGAGGCGATAACATATTCTAATTCTACTATTATTAAAGTAACAAAAATTTGTTTCTTACTATGCCAACTCACACAAATTCCCCCCTAGAATAAAGTTCCCACTGATGTTGATTTTATATCATTATAATCTTCTACCCAATTAACATAAGTGAATCTAATAATGGTTATCTCATTACTTATTTTGTACATCAGACCATAATTTATTATTACTTTAATATACCTAAGTATTATTTTAGATGTCATTAATTTTGATTCCTTTATATAAATTTAATATATTTCAAAAAAATTAAAAACATATACAATTTATGTTCATGAAGTAGTATGATAGAGTAATCTTTCTATCAAATTCTGAAAGTCTTTTTGATTAACACTTTTCCCAAACTCATCTTTACTAAACAAAATCCAATATAGATAAGTGTAGAAAATTATTTTAAATATATCATGATTTTAAAGAAACTCCTTGGAATAATTTTATTGGGATAGGGAGATGTATCTTACCTTTTTTTTGAACTTGTAAACCTATAAATAAAGTTAACTCTTTAAGCATTGATATCTCAATGTTATTCTTCATTTTATCAGAAAATTATTCCCAAGTTTTATCACTATCTTTGTAAAAAATTATATCATCAACATTATAAATGAAAATTAGGGTACCTATTCTCATCTCATTCACATACAAGTTTCTATCATATTTTCTTTTATAAAATTTCAACTTCTTCAAGAAACTTTCAAGTTTTGAATACCAAACATGAGGGGACTATTTTAACTAGTAAAAATATTTATTTAGTTTACACAACATGGTTACATATTTATCAAGTGTAAATCCACTAAGTTTTTCAATATAACCTTATTAAAAAATTTATCCTTTTATAAAAGCTAAATTAATATCCATATGATATACTTTATAATTCTGATGTGCAATAACCTCCAAAAAAATTCTTATATTTTTAAGTCTCACAACACAGGAAAACATTTCTTCAAAATACACACCTTCCACCTGTTAGTAACCTTTTCAAACTAGCTGTTCTTTATTTATTTAAATTTATACACTTTCATTGAACTTATTTCTTAATGCCCATTTTTTCCCAATAACATTTCTTCATGTTGGTCATAGAAAAAGATCCCATATTTTATTTTTCTCAATTTTATCTAACTCTTCATTCATTACATTTAGACATTATTTATGTTAAACTGCCTTGGAAACAGACTGCGGTTCCACATATCAGATAAGAACCATTTTATGCTCTAATATCAATCCCTATCTTGTTTGAACTGGAGATTCTTGGTTTTCGATATTGTTATCAGATTTAATCAAGGTTTTCAATGTTAATAAATTTAGAAATTTTCTTTTGGTATTACTTTCCTCATCATTAGACCAATATACATTAGCTTATGTAATATTAGGCTCATAGTTATATTTCTTCTCATTATATTGTTTGGAATTAATCATTCTCTCTTTCATAACATATTCCTTAACATATTCAACAACTTTAGTTAAGGTGGACTAATTTTCAATAATTTTCACATCAAAGGAATCAACTAACTTCTATAGTAGTTTATTTTGTAACTTGTAACTTGTTCCATTTATTGAATATCCTAGGAAAATTCATTCTTATATTTTTTCATAAAACATTCCTAAATCCTGATTTTTTATATTTATTAAGAAATCACTCCAGAAAACCTTAAAGTATTTAATTTTAGATTTTTTCTTATACCATATATCATAGGGATTAATTTTTTATTCTGGTTTAAGTAATCATCTATTTTAAATATGATATATTGTACTTATATCTTCTCTCTAGAATAACTTCAATTCTTTATAATTAGTGAGCATGCTTCTTCCCATTCCAACTAAACTTTTATTTTTTATTTTTGAAACTCCATTTTGGCGAGGAGTGTAGGGAGTACTGTATTAGTGTTTGATTCCATGTTTCTTAAAATAGTACTCAAAAGTGTTACTTGAATACTCCATTACATTATTTATCCTCAAATTTAGTATATAAACACTCATCCCCCTTTTAACATCCCTTATAAAATGTTTGAACAACTATATAGCCTCTGATTTATGTTACATGAGAATTATGCTAGTTAATTGAGTGAAATCCCAAATGAAATGAATAAAGTAAAAATCAATTTTTATTGATTGTTGTCTCATAATCTCATATATATTAGAGTGTATGATCTCAAGAGGTATTATTGATTTAATTTTAACTTTCTTATGTTTGTTACAAACTATAACTCTTTCCAGGAAAGTTGTAAAAATAGTATCATCATTAATTTTTAGTTGTGTTATTCATCTTAAAACATATTCCTTATAAATTGTGCGCATAATATTCTAGGAAAGATTCCCAATTCTTTGATGCCACAATATTTTTTCATCCTCAGTACTTAAGTTACATAAACTATAAGGATCTATGATATGGAACATATTTATATTGCTTCTTTCTTCCTTAGTAATTTTTTCCATATTTAAAACATTAAATGATACAAGAATACGTTTTGAAGATAACTTTTTTAAAATCATTAAAAAATTAGATAACACTTAGTAAGTTTTTCTTAATCCCATAAATAAATAGAACTTCCTTTGACTCTAGTTTTTGAGCTTTAATCTCAGCCATTCCAAGTACTCTAATTTTTAAGGAACTATTATTTTCAAAGGTAACTTCTCCTCATTTTTGTTCTTCATAATTTTTACAATCTTTATTCACATATTATATGTGAGTAACTAACACTATCAAGAATACATGGTTTATTACTTTTTCTATATTTTAGAGTAGTCTCAACAACAAAAGATATACCTTAAATTTTATTATACCCATATTCCATTTCTTTTCTATTATAATAAACTTTTACCAAAGGTGTTGTCATAAATTTTTCAACAGAGTGACCTGGTTTGTCACATCTTTAAAAAACTTCCTCCAAGAAGTCACATTGATTTTTCATTGAGATATTTTTAACTTATGTTAACTTTTATTTCCTTTCTTCCTACCGAAACTGAAAACAAAAATTTTATTGGATTTTGGAAAGTTTCTCTCTTTTCTTTCAATATTTATCCCTCTTAGTTCATGCCTAGTACCAGGGAGAGGAATGTTATTCCAATAATTATATACCTTGTTACCATATATAAAACAAAAATAGCAATATATGTTTAACCTTGTTTTTTTATAAAAATATGATATTCCCTATGGTTAGTTCATTAAGGATCAACGAATCTTTTGGCATTCGATTTCCCTTGGTGTGGGGAAACATTATTATGAAGGATTTTTTTGATTTTGTTGATTATATTAATTTCTCAAATCCTTTCTAAACTAAATATTTCCCATTGTTTTTTTTAACACTTTAATAGTTAGTACAATCAGATAATTTTTTTAGTGGGTGTATATTTCACTTGATTCTCAGGATGAGTTCTTATATTAGCTTGAGATTTTTTAGATTTTACCTCTTAAAATATTATGAAATTCTCATTATGTTTCATTATGGTAGTTTCATTATTTAGATATCATGATCAAGTATTACATATCTCTTCTTACTTAGTAGTAATTTTCTTTTCAAGATATTTCACCATTATTTCTTGTTTAGAAACTATCTGTTTAAGGTTTTTAATCTCCTTAATGTACTCATATTACTTTATAAGAAATTATTCCTTTCCTACATTTTTCTTCTCACTTTATTTCTTAAAAATTATGGATTCTTTATTTTTTTTATATTTTGATAAATACCTTCCACAAGTTTTGATCTCAGTTAATATTCTCTATATGTTTCTTCGCCCTCTTCTTCTTCACTATTTGAAGTATCTTCCTTTATTTCAATATTAGAAAATAAGGTTTTTAACTTATCTAGATTTTCATATTCTAATAAACCTTTCTTATTAGAGTTTTACTAAACTTTATTACTCAACATAAATATTTTTTTTCTAGACAATTTGTATTACTTCTAATGGATTTTTTATATTCCTTGGAAGTTTTTCTCCTCTTCCTCTAATGAGACTTTTCTTTATAATCATCCTTATATTCCCCATTTTTCTTCTTTAGATAATTCATAGAAAAATTTACAATGCCACCATAATTGAAACATTTAAGTGGGATTTTTCCATTTTTTACTTTTGTCCACCTTTCTATTAATTTATAAATATGGAAGATAAATCTCATTATTCACTTCAATATCATATTCTTTATCTTAAAATTCCCCGAGGCTCACTACCTCATGCTTAGATTCTCTATATTTCAGCTTCCTTAAAGATTCAAAATATATATCTTCCTTAATATTCCTTTTGAATGTTATAGATTTCTTCATTTCATATGCTATAAGAAATTTATGCAATTCATAAAGATATAAATCATCATTATATTCTAAATAAGATATTTTAGGATCAAACCTATTTGGAAAGTTCATCATCATTTTTTTGACAATAATTGTATCTTTCTAAACATAATTGAATCATATGATGTTGTTGATAAATTCATTAAATTTGGTAAAGTAGTCATAAATAGTTTCATTATCTTATTTTAGGAAATATTTGGATTTTCATATCCATATTTTAATATTTCCCTCATTCACATTAATATTTCATTTGAAGATAATTTTGATTTTGTCCCATGTTTCCTTGGTTGTCTTGATACCCATCACTTTCATATAATTTTTTTTGATAAGGATATAAGAATTAACTTTTGATATTTACCATCAACCTTAAGATTAAATTTTTCTAAAAATGTCATAGGAGAATCTTTATCAATAGGTGGAACCAAAATATAGCTGCATCGATCACTTCTAGGCTAAGAGACAGAAGATACAACATCATTTTTTTCCATCAATGTAGGTATACCTATTCTATTCACTAAGTTGGTATTATCTATGATAATAAAATTACGTATCTTATAGAGGTAACTTGGATGCTTTGATACCACTTTATGTTCTAAATAATGTAAGGACTATTAAGAAGGGGGGGGGTTGAATCAGTGGTTATCTTTTATAATTTATTTTCTATTGAAATAAATCCCTATAATTTGTTATAGTTTCTATAATTTTCAAATTTATATATCAACCTCAATCATATATAAATTTAGGAATGTAAAGTACTACACACAAGATTTAAAAGGCTCCCCCCCCGTATTGGTGACTATATCCTTATCACAATGATTCCCGTAGGTCCATAGATATTCACTATGATATGAAGTATATACAATTGAATAAACTCCCATTAGACTTATTCTATATACTGATAGGTAATTGTATTGACTATCATCAGTTATAAATATTTCTTATATTTTGAACCAAAACAAAATAAGAAACTTTTCTAAATATATCAATAAAATTTTTCTATAAATTCTCCATTCAGAACACTCTCTATATGGTATGAATTTGTACAATGTTGTTTTCCATCATCCAGTATGAATCAATTAAATGTGCCTCAAGCTCTATATGACAACTCCTTCCAGTACACTCCTATTTGGTACCTCTTTCTAGTATTTCTATTTGGAACCACTTCTTCAACTAGGAGAAACCTTGGTTGGGAACTCATGTTACTCTTATAAAAAAACTTCATCATTTAAGCTAACATTATCATGCATGAATAGTATATATTTATATTGTTCTTAAATCCCTTTATATATAAAGTTTCCTAAAAAAACATAGGTGAAATAATAGACTCCCAAATTAATTTTTTAACTCAACTAAAATTTTAAATTAAAATATTTCCTCTTAATTTACCTTCATTAGACCATCTTTAAACATTATAGAAAATTCTTGAAGTTTCATGAAATCTTAGAATTTATTAAAAATTCATTAAAACTTGAACTTTATTTAGTCATCCTTAAAACCAATAGATTTATGAATGTTGAAATAATATCTCTACATCATCATGGTTAATGAATTTACAAATTTTATATAAATATCTTTAGAACACTATCAAACAAATATCTATCTAGTGCCTTTACAAGAACTCCTATGTCTATTAAAACTATTTCTGAATCTACTCTATCCAATCTACACTATCTGATTGACTTGATCCAGTACAATCAATATTTATCCATCTAGTTCTCTTCATATACCTCCAATATCTGATAGACTTCAAAAAAGTTTGTTTGACATTATCTGTTCAATGAGTTGGTATACCTCCTTCTGGCTAACCTGTGTCCACTTAAACTTTATATAGGACTTGGATTATAAAAATTAGTCTCATACATCTTCATTGAATAATAAATATGATGAAATCATATATACATGTTTGATGATCATCAATATGATAGTTATTTTACCAATCAACTTATCTTGAATAAGTCGCACTCATAGATTCATTGATCACTGACTCTCTCTATCTAATATATGCCATTCTCCCCAGTCTGATATAAACAACTCTTAGGTTAAACATTGAAGTGATATGATAATATTATTAATTATATTCTATTTTAGAAGAAATATATATGGTGGGACACAAATTATGCTTAACTATTAGTTTTTTTATGATCATAAGTGGAAAAGGCTTCTTCTCATGAATTTTCACACTTGGTGATATCCAAGATAACTGATTGTGAGGATAAACCCACTAATTTAAATTCCCCATGATATATGTGTCATGGGGTATTCCGACCTATGCATGTATGCATTAGTCCTTACACATGAGATTGTTAATAATGTATATCATGAATAATGTAATTTGATGTATTTTTGAAAACTATGATAATATGTTCTCATGGAAAAAATGATTTGTCCCATTCTAGACTAGAAGAAGATATCTAAGGCCCCTTGATTAAAATAAAACCATTTGATTAAGTCCATGTTATTGGTGATTTATTGATTAGTTCATTTAGAGTGTCAAAGAAAGATGCCCAAACATATTGGTTGATGACATAAGTTTGCAACCTACTTGATGATATATCAAGACAAATAGATTATATTACAAAGTGACTGTCCATATGAGGTTGCTGTTATTATGAAATTAAATAATTTCTATATGGGTTCCTTGATTTTTTGAAATTGATAATCTTAGACATCATAAAAGACCACCTAATTTCACTGAGAAATAGAACTAAAAGGACACACACTAACTGTATCCAAAATCTCATTTAAAATATATTTTAATTAAATGTAAAATATATGTTATTCTCAAGATAGAGAAATAATAATTATTCAGGTTATTTAGTCTTCATAAATTCAATCACTAGTTATTTCAGTGTTATATATACATGAGTTTAATACTAAATAACTATTAATTCACTAGTTAGTGATTTTAATATTTATTTATTTATTTATTGAATAATGCTATGATATTTATTTGGAATAAATATTCAATATTTAAAGTTTCAATAAACATTGATGAGGATTGACAGGCCGAGTTCAGTGCTCAAATGAAACTAATATATTTTAATATGTATTATTTAAATAAATATTGATTGATTTATTTAAGAAATGATATTTAAATAAACAAGAGTTATTTCACATAATGAAAATAATAATTATAATAATATTATTATCAGGAGTGGGGTTTATATAGAATTAAGAAATTATCTATGGGCCTTTGGGAAATAACTAATTGTTTAAACCTAAGTATATAACCCAAATTATATAATTTTTCTTGGTTAATTGAATAGTTTTTAACAATATATTATCTATGGATAATTATCTCAAGACTAAAGAGAATTATCTCTAGAACACTCTCAAGAAAGAGAAGTGATCATCATCCTCCTCCATCTCTAAATTGAGAGAATAAGGAAGAATCCTTCAAGCTTGAAGGGTTTCTTATTGTAATCAATAATGGAAGACACAAGTTGATTGAAACCTCTCTAATATCATCCTACGTTCCATCAGTAATGTTTTAAGGTTCATAGAACACAAGTGGGTACTACTTTAGGAGTTTTAAATTGGACTCTTCATCACGATGGCTGTACAATAATAAGTTCAACTTGATTCATCATTAGAGAAATAATTTCAGAGATAATTCCTATTTACTAATTAATTGTAAATTATATGTGAAAATATACTCTTTTCAAATATTATAGGGTTGTTAATGTTTATTATTTAGTATTTATCCGAATAAATCGATGAAAAATATTTTTTTTCATGGGTGAAACCAAATCTGATATGCCCTAGAATCTTTAGTAATATGGTTAGGTCAACCAGAAACCATTATTAGAACATCATGACATGTGAAAATACCCTGATAAGGGAACAATGTACTTTGAACTATGGATGTATTACAAATTAGATAATGGAAGGCTTATAATGACTTGGTATTTTTTTGTGAGTTTATTTTGTTTTATACTTGCATAAGATATCTAATTTTTTCCTTAAATGATTATCAATTATCTTATATGGTAACTTGTATAAATAACTATACTTACTTGATAAAATAAATCTGATTCACTTTTATCTCATTTTATCTAATCATGATCATAATTTTTTTTACATGATCGAATTTAATTATCAAATAAACCTTGATTCACATAAATAAATAATTAACCATACATCAATAAAATTAATAAATAAATGTGATATGATCAGTGATCTTCAACTAATATTTGGTATATTGAGTGGTGATAAACCAACCTAAACTATAGGGAGTGTAACTCATTAAGTCTATTTTGACTTGAGTTGTAGCATACTCCATTAATCTATGTGTCTCATTTGTTTAAATTACACCTTGGTTGGTTACTTGAACCATCTCATAGGGATAATCCATATTTACATTTACATACTCACACATAGCTGGTGGAATCTTGGGTAAGAGGAATTACATTCAATAATTAAATATGGATACAAAGATCATTTATATAATTTAAAATTGGAGGGATGATATCGAAATCATCAAAATTAATATAATAATAATTATTACAAATATAAACATATAATAATTAAATTAAATTAAATAAATAATTCCAAATAGATACAAGTCAATCTATCCCATTATCATTTATAATATAATAATTTTTTGTAATGACTAAAATTCAAAATACATCACTATGGTAATTAAATTATTTTAAATTAATTTAAATTATTTTTCCAATTCAACTTATGATCCCTGACCCCCTTTAATTTTTTTCAAATTTATTTTTCAATTTTATTAATTCTTTTTATGATTTTATAACTATTGATACAAATATTAAAATAAATGGGACAAGGGGTTGAGGACTGGACCTACAATGCCTCCCCTTTAACATATTTTTGGCTAAATTATTTTTAAATTATTTAAAGAAACTTCTCCCTATAATTGGGGGAATTTTGAAACAGACATACATATATATATATATATATTAAGAAATATACAATAAATATATATATTTATAAGAAAATTCATGAATAATAAATGCAAAAATTAAAATCCTCATTAATACCTAATAAAATATCCCCTTTTATATTATTTTATTTATTTTATTTAATCTTAATAAAATAAATTAAAAAATAAAACACATGAGTTCTAGTGAATCGAATCATGCTGTATTTGGTTTTTTATTAACCACACAAAAAATGATTCACACATAGTTTTAACTGTTGGAACTGGAACTAGACCCTTGAGATAAATTTTAATAAATCAAATCACTATAATAATAATAAATTAGTTTGAACACTCTAATACCAATTGAAGGATCTCAACATAGTATAAGAATCATGATATGATGATAGTTAATTTTTTTTATCTAAACTCAATGAAATGTTTTTGAATATATATATATGATCAACACACATAATTTAGTATTTATTATTTAAATAAAATAAATTTATGGGTTATTTAATTTTGGATTTGATTTTAGCTCATTGCTTACATCATCGATCTGATCACCAATCACCTTAGCGTTGTCATTGCTTAAATAATTGAAAATATAATTTCTCTCACAATATTAAGACATTCTCTTTGAATATTTGTATACAATTTATGATATCTTAGTTGTTAGAGAAAGTAAATCAAGTTTTTTACATCATTATCTCTAGATTATATAAAAAATATATTATTTTCACTCCCTAGAAAATTAATAGATGAGTTAGGTTTCTCATTAATTCAATTTCTATTTCTTTAGAAGAGAATTATATAGAGTAGGATTTTGTTATCAAATAAGTAACATAATTATGTTTTTATAATTATATTAAAAGTTAAAAGAATTTTATTTAATTCCTTTATTTTAATTGAAATATAATAAAACCCATGTCACAACTATTAAAATAATAATAAAATAATATTATTTTAGATAAATATATTATTATAATATCAATTTTTAAATAAATAAATAAATAAATATTTATTTTTTATTTAAATAATATTAAAATATATTTATTGGATCATTAATATGACCCTAATCCTTCCATAAAAATTATTAAATCTTGAGTAATAAAATTATGATCCTTTGATAAAATAAATGTTATATCCACATAACTTGTGAATAAATATTTATTTTATATAATTTATAAATAAATAAATAAATATTATATTCACTCATCTCATGAATAAATTTTATATTTATTTATATTATGAATAAATAAGATATAAAATCTAATTCAGTCATTCTTGTCTTCAATAATCTTATTACTGAACTCACGATCAATATAACTTGAATAAATAATATTAAAAAAACTAAGACTAAATTTATTCTTAAACGTATATTCAATTAAATATAAGGAGGTTCTGGATACACTCAGCATGTGAAACCTTGTGAGTTAGTCCAACCCACAAACCAAGAGTGGTATCTAGTAACAAATTGTTACACTCATAAGGAAAATATGATTTTTCATAATAAAAAACTCCTATGGACACAACTATGTAATATAATTCCATTTCTAAACAATATCTCATCAAGTGGGATGTATACTCATGTCATTATCATTTACACTTGATTTATCTTTCCTTTAATTTTATAGATGAACCTATTTTGAATCTACCACGACCATGGATTTTAGTCAGACACCTCCATATCGATCAAATGGATAGAGATATCTTGTTGTATAAATCATAAGGTAGAAATCCTCTCTTAACCATTCAATTAATATCATATCACTTTTGGAATATATTACTTATATTACCTCATTACAAGTATATTTCATTACTGTTTTCATACATACATAAAAGTAAAATATTCATGATATACATTAACAATGATATCTAGTCTAAAGAATAATACACATGCTAATAAATAGGATTTATAATTACATATATAATATAAAAAATTCAAATTAGCAGGTCTATCCATATAACCTTTTTCTTAGATATCACTAATTATGAACTTTGTGAGAACACATCTCCATGCTTATGAGCCCCAAACACCTGATAATTATGAATCATCTGTATCCCTATAATTTATCTTAATGATAAGATATTAGTTTAATAATATCATTATGGTATCTGTATGTTCTTATTATATAATGTAATCTCTATAACCTATAGATGTGATGAATAATCTAAGGAAATTATCACATTAATGTTATGTAGATGATAAAAACTATGTTATGAGGATGAAGATGTATATATCAAAATTTTTACATGATTATACAGTGAATTATTGGATATTTTCCCCCTTGAAAATAGATTTTACAACATTTATAAGTCTATAATTTCCTTATTTGATCATTTTTCATTAAACCCTATTTTTTCATTCATTAATAAAAATAATTTTAAAAAGGTATAATTCACTATTTTTGATATTTTTATGTAAAAACATCAATTTTTTATTCCTATCATACCATTCACTACATTGATAAAAACTGAAAAAAATTATTTTTTAGGATTTTATCATTATTAGGATAAAGTTTATTTAACTGGTCCAAATATTGAATCCAAACAAGTGGTCCCAAATGAAGCATGAAAATTGTAAAAAATTTAGGTTGAAAAAATTAAACAAATTTTAGTAAATGGGTCATAACATAAGATACATGAATCCAAATGGGATGATTCTAGTTGTAAATAAAAAATAACCTAATAATAAATACCTCTAAAAAATATCTGATAAATATTTAGCCATTAATACTATTGGTTGATGTATGTAAGTGGAGAAAACTGAACATTCTTCTAGGCTAGAAAAGTTTACTTTTGTAATTCCAATATATATTTTTCTAAACATCTATAATGGAACAAAAATTTTATGGAATAAAAATTAATATATATCAAAATAACTTTATAGCTGATCACCTTTTTAGATTTGGTGGTATAAGGTTCATTCAAAGTAGAAAGAAATAATTGGATGGAAAATATACCTGACCTCTTGCATATAAATAGGTTCCCCTACTTTCATTAAAAGGATTAGAAACTTTTAATAAGAAAAGTATGAGTCTATAATCACCCAAGAGAAGAGAGTTATAAGGTCTTTATTTATTTTTTCCATTTTTTCTGCATTCTCACAATGTACTGCTTAACCCCCTTATGATCGGCCAAGGAAGTGTTTCTTGATTTAATCCCTAACTTCTTATTTATACTCTTTGGAATATTTATAGAAATTTCTTGCTTTTGTTTTTTCTCATTATTTTTTTAGTTTTTCATAGTATGCACAAATAAGAATCAAAATAACACAAATCATCCTGATTTTATGCAAAAACAAGATTTCTTGTTGATTTGAGATGGTTAATTTTTTTTCTCTTCAGTTCCATCATGTAAGTGTTCTTATGGGTTGCATTAATTGATAGAATCTTTTGGCTAACATTGATGATAGTGCATTTTTTAGTGTTAGAAAATTTGGAATAAAGACATAAATTTTTATTGAACATTGATTTCATCACGTGTTTCCATTAAAAGTTCAGATTATGAAACTGGACACAAATTGATGGATTCCTGATGGTAGTTGGTGAATAAATTAGTGTTCTAATTAAATCCTAGGAGTTATATTAGAAGGAACTTACATATCTTATTAGATATATCTTAGTATAAGTTAAAGAATATATTACCTATCCCACATCCTTTGAGAGTTATGAAGGTTTATAATTAAAGGGAACTTACCTAGGTTCCTCATGATTTATACATAAAATATTTCATTTTAATTACTTACTTTCAATTATTTTCTTCAAATCACAACCCCCAAAATTTTATCCAATGTCATTTATTTTTTTGAAATTTTATTTTTTTTCAATTTCCTGATCTAAGGCTTTATTAGGAGATAACCTAGGGTTATCACTTTACTAGATTTTTTCTAGACAAAATAAACAATATAAATTGATGTGTTTTGTAACACCTAAGAATGATAAATAGTTAAATGACTAAATAATATGACTCATGTCAACAAGGTGCACCTTCCTTTTCAGGAGTCTACCTAATTATAACTCCATAGTTAAGCATGCTTGGCATGGAGTAGTGATTAGGATGAGTGACCTTATGTGATGTTTCCCAGGGTGTGTGTGAGTGAGGAAAAAGCATACTAGAAAGGACATGTGTTGGTCTATATGGGCAGTCGTTAGTCAGATGACCCTTCGGGCATGTGTGTGGGCCCTAGGGTGGGGAACACGTGTTAGTGGGGAAACTGGTGGTACCTGAAGGGCCAAGACCCGATAACCATGTTAAGGTGGGGTGCTTGTGCTATTATCGTGGCCTAGTTGTTATATTTGATATCATAGGAAGAACCTAGCCTTAAGTGCGGTGCATTTCCTGGGTTGAGATGTAGGGCCCACAATAGGGACGTTGTGCTCTAAGGGGGGGGGGGTGAATGTAACACCCCAGAATGATAAAGGGTTAAATGAAAAAATGATATGACACATGTCAACATGGTGTATCTTCCTTTTCAGGAGCCTACCTGATTAGAACTCCATAGTTAAGTATGCTTGTCTTGAAGTAGTGATCAAGATGGGTGACCTTTTGGGAAATCTCCTAGGGTGTGTGTAAGTGAGGAAAAAGCACACTGGAAAGGACTGTGTTGGCCTATGAGAACAGTTATTTGTCAGATAACCCGTTCAAGTACATGGGTGGGGCCCAGGGTGGGGACCACATGTTTGTGGGGAAACTGGTGGTACCTGGAAAATCCTAGATCATTACCATGGAATATTTTAAAATTTATCTTTAAGTTATATTAAATAAAATGAAATTTAAAAATATAAAATTTTTATATAAAATTAAATCTCATAATGAAATTGTAAAATATTTTTTCAATGGGATAAAATGAATATCTTTAAAGAAACATACAGAAATAAGATAATCATTTATGGATGAATATTCAATAATTTTAAAAAATCATATTATCTATGTATTTTTATTAATTATATGGAATAATTATGAGTTTGTGAAAATTTACGGTGTGTGATTCTGAGTCCCGGTGTGTCCGGAATGAATTTATAAACTTTTTTTAAGGTACGTTCTGTAAACGTGCAATCGACATTTTCTAACTTTTGAACCACTGTTCGGATTAAAAATCCAAGGGCACCATTGAATCCACGATGCCAAGTTTCGCTTAAGGGAGACTTCACTTCAACCACAGTAGGTCTGGAGAAAAAGTTAGATTTTAGAATTTTTAAAAGAATAATAAAATAAATTTGTTATTTTATTTATTTATTTATTTATTTTCCTCCAACGGACAAGCGAAAACATGGGACTAATGGAATGTCAATACATTAAAGGGCTTGACCCTTGAAATCCTATGTAACAACGTCGTTAGAATTTTGGAAGGTTCATATTAAATGAACCCTCATAAATCCCAGGAGCGTTAGTCACCCTCCACCTCTCTTATTTATATGGAGCATGGGGAGAGGTATTGGGACTACTTCACTAAGTGGCGAAGTGCTGATAGAGTGCCGCGACACCCACCTTGGAGGACAGAGCCAATTCCAGCAGGCAGTGATGAGCGCCACTGAACGACGAACACCGAATCTTCCTCTAGCACGGATGCTCTCCAAAAATCTCTAGGTAGGGATTTATTTTGTTATAATTCAAATTGATTATTGAATCCTACCCTCTTGCTATCAAGTTAACGCGGAGAGTGTAGACCAAATGAACAAGGCCCGAACCCTTCGCCCTTGTTGGAATTTTGGTGTGTTCATCACAAACATTATATTCAGGTTGGGTGAGATCCTAGAGGGAAGATGATGGAGGTGTCCGACACCGATCAACCGCGATGGAGGCGGTGCACCATCGCCCGCCGTAGGAGGAGGCCGCAACAGTCAGCAGAGTGGATGACACTGGCCGGCCGTGGAGGTGATGCGACATGCCATCGCACGCCACTAGCGGAGAAGGGCCGCAGATTCCCAGCCGCCGCGGGGTCAAGCAGGGTTGCTGGAAATGGCTGGCCGCAGGTGGAGTTAGGGGCGCACAACGATGCGCCACCGGAGGAGCCACGACTCTGACATCGTGGCGGCAAGACCTGCAGTGGGTCCCATGGGTGACCTAGAAGTGCCAAAGGGTGCTGCCACTTCACCTTCCAAATGGAGGACCCCACCCTCCCCATGCCAGCTCGACGGACCCCGCAACAGTAGGCCGCGTGAGCCCAACGGGCCAGGCCATAACCCCCTATGGGCTGGGACAGACTGTGGCCCAGTGGGCTGAACCCGCTGTGGAAAAACCCTGCCGGGTTAGACCCAGACCAGGTCGGGTCAGACCCGGACCGAGTCGAGTCAGTCTGACCAGACCCAGGCACAACCAGACCCATATCCGCTTAAAGGAACATAACTTGAAATCCGAATGTCTGTTTGATGAACTGTCTACAGCACTGAGACCCTTGGAGATATACGGTTCTTTTCATATACTCCACTTGAGTTTCAGAGGAAGTTTGAGTACAGATGGGTTAGATTGAACCCGAATCCAACTGGTCCCTCGGAACTAAAACGCTTATAAGTCACAGACTGAGCATCTGATTGAAACGCTGTCTATCGCGTTGGAACCCTTATGACATGGAGGTACTTGGGGTTACTCCTTTTTAGAGTTATTGGTAGTCGAGGTATGACTGGTATCTCGAGGGGTAGATTATAGGGAGCTCGAGCGCACCGAGTGTGAGGAATCTTATGGTTGGCTGCAACATGAAGAAAGAACATCGATCCTAAGTGGGTCAGCATCTATCGATCCTATGTGGGTCAAAATCTATTAGATCCTGTGTGGGTCATTTCTTAGTGATCCTGTTTGGGTCAGTGCATATCAATCCTGTGTGGATCGAATCTTATGTGGGTCAGTGGGGGTTATTACCTATCGATCCTGTGTGGGTCAGCAACAATGCCTATTAATGGAATAAGATGATCTCAATTACGACTAATCATCTATACTTATGTAAATAAGTTATAACTGATTGTGTGATGAGTATTTTACCTTCGTGGTGATATCTTCGTGGTGTTACCTATGTGGTACTTCTACCTTCGTGGTGTTGTCTTCGTGGTATTACCTGTGTGATATTTCTACCTTCGTGGTGTTATCTTCATGGTGTTACCTGTGTGGTACTTCTATCTTCGTGGTGTTACCTCTGTGGTACCTCTACCTTCATGGTGTTACCTTTGTGGTATTCTTCCCTCATGTATGATATTAGTATATATTGATAACTTAGGTATATGTATGGGAATATACCTATGTAAAGTGGATGTCTATTGCTTCATGCTTTGAGTTGTGGTATTTCTTTGTGGTATTTACTTTGTGGAAATTTGGGAGACCTTCGGGGGTCTTGGGGTCCCTACTGAGTATTTTTATACTCACCCTTGCATGGGCTTCGCCCGCACCTTTTTGTGTCATGTGCAGATGATGAACATCCTTGATCGAGGATGAGGGAGCCGGGACTGGACGATGCTCGTAGGTGGACCATTTGGTGTGACGTGACACAGGGACTACTGATTGTGATTTGTACCTACCCTTTAGGTAGGATCCTCAGAGGACGATCTAGGAGCAGTTTTGTACATTCAGCTGTATTTTTACTTTTCAGTTGTACTTGTACTTTTCAGTTGGGCTTGTATTCTGACCCCTTTACTTTCAGTACACTTTTTACTATAGTAGTTTACTTCGTGGTTTCTTCTTGTTGTGTTCTTGTATTGTGGGGTTGTTCAGGTTTAAAGTCAATGCCTTCCCATTATAGGGATATGAATTTCCAGTGCCAGTCACCAGCCCCTGGTCTAAGGAAGGCGGGCTTGGGGTAGTCACGACACGGGCCCCGGGGGACTGGTCGTGACAATAATTAACTCAGAAAAAGAATAAAACCAACCACCCGCACCCACACAAGTAGAAATGTTTTATTAATTTTTTTTGAAAATGATATTTTTAGAGTCATTTTCAAACACCCCTCTATCATTTAAGAAACTACTAGGTTTAAAAATGATGTTCAAGTTCCCTAAAATATTGATAAAAATAATTCCTCTGATATTTTCATTTTTAATGATTATTAAATTGGGATTAATAAGTTTCATGCATGAGGTATCATTAAATTATATCTTATGTCAAATGATTCATATGATTATATACTTTCTTATCTTAGTATTTTTTCAAGAGATGTAGGTACATGATACAAATGAGTGATCATTATTTAAAGAATAGGATAATATATTCACTCCATTATCTCTTGTTCTAATATCAACTAAAATATTATAGAAATAAAATATAGATGTGATTTTAATAATAAATGATTTGTGAATACCTTTAGGTTCCTAAAACCTAAATTGAAATGATAAATATCCTAGTTTTTTATTTCTCTCTCAAAAACTTAACTTTATTTCCTTATATGTTATTTTAAATTTAAGAGTAATATAATTTTTTCACATGTGGGAAGGAACCATTACATTGTAAGGATTTGAGTTTTCCATAATAGAACAAAGTAAAATCTAATTTTTTTGTATTCATTTGGTTTATTTCATTGTTTTATGTTTTGAGCTTCATTGAATATTCAATATCATTTTTCACTCTTGAATTTATTTTGAGAGAGTTAACTTTTTTTTGAAAAAATAGATTTTAAATGATTTTTGATGTTTGATATTTTATTAGATTTTGATTTTAAAACATTTTTATGAGTGTGAACAATTTTAGAAATCCATGTCCATGAAACAAAAACTCAAATTATTTTTTCCATCTTTTTAGGTATTATAAACCTTTTTTGAATCATTTTTCCTAATAAACTCACTTTCTTTAGAGTAAATTCTTTTTATGGGGAAAAACATGATGTTATTTCTCTTTTAAAGATTTAAAATTCATGAACTGTTTGAAATATTATTGAGAAAATTATTTGGATAGACACATTTTTAACATGAGACCTACCCTTTAAGTTAAACCTTTTTTATCCCTTAGAATCCATGAATTATATTATAGGTTTAAGTAACATTACATGCATATTTATCCTTAACCACTTTTACTCATAATACATTTTCATGATTATTTGATGTTTGATTGTGAGGGAAAGAACTTTCACATGTTCTATTTGGGAATTTGTTTATTACTAGGTTTATAAGGTGTTGGTCACTATTATGGGTTGTGGATAGAGAATGTGAATGAGTCATTATCATATTTTCTGCTTCATTCATATCATTATTTTCTCATAAAAAATAAAAAATAGATAAATGATTAGGGATGATATTGAATTTTTCATTTTGCTACTTTTATGACTCATGTACCTCTTAAAAATAAAAGGGCATGAATAGTCATGACCCATCCCCTGGGGCCCGTTCTGTGACTACCCCAAGCCCACCTTCCATAGGACAGGGGCTGGCGACTATCACCAAAGGTGTAATTCCCTAAAATTGGGAAGACATTGCCTTTATAACCTGTAAACGCACACAATTGAGCACACAACTAGATACAAAACACTAAGTAAACTGTATAACAAGAGAGTGCTGAAAAGTAAAAGGGGCCATAAATACAAGTCCAACTGTAAAGTACAAGGAACTGGAAGTACAAGTACAACTGAAGAAAGGAAAAATAGATGTTGGGTCATCCTCCAGGATTCCTACCTGAAGGGTAGGTACAGATAACTTCCACAACACTCTATGTCCATCAGTCTCCTTCGTGTACTGACTCGTCATAAGGTCCACCTATGGGTACCGTCCAGTCCTAGCACTCTCAGCCTCAACCAACGCTATCCTTCTTCTTCATCCAAAACAACAAGGTGCGAGCATAGCCTGTGCAGGGGTGAGTATAACGATACTCAGTAGGGACCCTGAGACCCTTAAAGTCTCACAAAATCCAGAAAGGATAAACCAAAAAGTATGAAATCAATAGATAACCTTACTTAGGTATATGACCATACATATACCTAAGTTATCAAGTGATCCATCTCAATCATGAGGAAAACACAAAAAAACTGTCTCAGCTCAAACCAGGATTTATTCTAGGGGTAAAACACTTCAAACCCTCGGCTGCTGGAGAACTCCTCCTCTATCGAGTACAGTGGTCCTGCCACCACAACCAGACACTTCCCACTATCCTTAGACTGCTGAGGTACTCCTATTATTGAGTACCGTGGGTCTATTGCGTCACTCAGAGGCACTCCCCACCATGGTTCTACTGCCACAACCAGGTGATCCCCCTCACAGCCTGCATAGGTACTCCTCCTATCGATTACCGTGGGACTACCGCCACAACAAGGAGATCCTCCGCCATGGCTCTGCCACCACAACCAGGCGCTCCCTGTTGGGCTAGTCAAGTCACTCCGAGTCAATCGGTCAGTAGTCATCAAGTATCATCTAGATACTAGTTTCCCGCACAAATGCTCACTTGTCTCTAGAAGATCCGCTCCACAAGCTACTGATCAATGCTCCAACTACCATGAAGTCCCATTAAGAAGTATCCCAAATGTCCGCCACGTCATAGGGGTCTCAAAGCAACTGACAGTGCATCAATCAGACACCCGGTCTGTGAGTTATTAGTCTTCTAGTCCTGGGGGCCCGGTTGGATTTGTGAACGATCCAACCTGACCATATCTCAACTATACCCCAAACTCCAGTGGGGTATAATCAAAGGGACCATCATGCTCCAAGAATTATAGTGCCACTGACGGTTCATCAAACGGACATCTGGTGCCAAAGATATTTCCAAAATAAGCGCAAATGGGTCGTAGTTAGCCCGGGTCCAGTCCGACCCGGCCCGACCCAGTCTGGGCCGACCCGGTTCATGTTGATCTGGCCTAACCCATTGAGTATGGCCTGGCCCGTCGGGCGTGCCGGCCCACTAGGTCCATCCCAGCAGGCCATGAGGGCAGTTCGGCCTAGAGGGCACCGCGTAGGCGGCTCGACCCGGTGGCGCTGAGCCGGTTCGGCCCGGAGCGCCGCAAATGCGTGGCCGGTTCGGCTGGGGGTAGCATGGCCGGAGTGTGGGGGCATAGCTGGCAGGTCGACACGGCCGGCGTGGCAGCGCGTTCGGTGGGGCAGCACGGCCGGTGGGGCAGCGCGGCCGGAGTGCTCATGGATGAGGCGCGGGGTGCTGTTCAGCTGGCGGTCGGAACACCGCGGGGGCAACGCAGGTCGTGGAGGTGGCGGGTGGCACGACCATTTCCTTCGTCACTTTCATCGCCATTTCGAATACCACCACAAAGAAGATCGGAGGGGGCTCAAGCCATGTTAGTTTAGCTCACACCCTCCGCGTTTAGAGTGGGAGAATACAGTTCACAAGAACGAAGCAAAGAACATCATGAAAGATATCTTAAAAACACCAATTCCCATAATATCTCATTTAACAAAAATATTCCCAACCCGCAAGGGAAAAAATCCATGGAACAACTTGATAATAAGTTGGTATGTGTTCTTTGTTTTAGAAGGAAAGAATCAAGGGAATAATATCATAATTAAAATAAAATCCCTACCTTGTTCATTGTTTGTTGATGGGGTCACGGGGAATATGATGAACCGTTGGGAAAAGACGGATGTCGATTCGCCGTGGACGAGGACATCTCACGTCTGAAGGAGTTTCAAGGAAGATGGTCAAAGTCGAGGTCGACGTTTTTCATCGGTGGGGCATTCTTCATTGGAGAGTTTTCTCCCAAGAGCTCTAATCCTACCTTTCCAACATTTTTTCAACAAATGAATATGTAGCCCCTCAAAATAATAGATTATCTATTATTTAGTTTTTTGGGTTTAAAATTAAAATTGTAGTATTTGATTAAATGAGTTGGATCACTTAATTAAAGGGGGAAAATTGACACCATTAATTACGGGTGGGGGGGGGGGGTGGCACCATTAATGGTAGAGGAGGTCAAGAGGCTCTCCCTCATTTATGAGGGAGTTGAGAGGTTTTCCTCAATTAAATGGGGGGTTTAGTCCCGGGTGGTCCCCACTCCTTAACCTCTCGTGGGAGGTTAGGTTCAGGTGGGCCCCACCACCATAACCTCTCATGGGAGGTTATGGTGTGGTGGTCCCCACCTCCAAATTCCACATGAGTGGTTATGATAGATAAAATAAAATAAAACATGTGCTTATTTTATTTTATTATTTCCATGAAAAACCCAAAAACTAACTTTCACCCTCGACCAACTGCCGTCTAGGTGAAAGTCTTATTAAGAGAATACCAGTGCTGCGAGTTCAACGGTGCCCTCAGATTTCAATTCTAAGAACTAGTTCAAAAGTTAGAGAACCCTACTTGTATGTTTACTGAACGTACCCGAGAAAAACTTCAAAAATTGATTCTGTGTACACCGGGCCTCGGAATCATGCGCCGTCAATTTTCACGGACACATAAAATTCCAATTTAATTAAAAAAAAATTACATGGAAATTCTGAGTCTATACATTCTCCCCACCTCAGAGCTCTACATCCCTATAAGCCACAACTCAACTAAGGGAACAAGTGGGGGTAATGCGCACGCATATGAGCCTCCCACTCCCATGTGCTCTCCTGGAGGTTCTCGTGCTGCCAGCGAACACGCACTAGAGGTATTGACCATCCATGAAGGACCCACTTCTGTCGATCCTCAATCTCTACTGGAACCTCCATAAAAGTCACCCCATCGTCGACGTCTAGCTCTCCATGGTCGATGATGTGAGAAGGGTCATGCACGTATCTCTTTAGCTGGGATACGTGGAAGACATCGTGCACCTAGTGCAACTAAGGTGGAAGAGGTAAGCGGTATTCCACCTCACCGACTCTACTGAGGACCTGAAAAGGTACGATGAATCTCAGAGATAACTTCCCACATCGACCAAATATTTGTAGTCCTCATCGAGTTGAGACCCATAGAAAGACGTGGTTTCCATCCTCGAACTCCAGAGGTCTCCATATCCTATCGACATATGACTTCTTCCTACTCTGTGCAGTCTTCATCTGCTCCTGGATGATCTGCACCTTCTCTATGGTAGCCCGTACCATCTCTGGTCCCACTAATGCTGACTCCCCAGGGTCAGTCCAACACAAAGGTGATCTGAAAGGTCCTCTGTATAACACCTCAAAAGGTACCATCCCAATGGTGGAGTGATAGATGTTGTTGTATGAAAACTCCACCAAAGGTAATTGATCCTCCCAGCTGTGACTGAAGTCAAGGACACATGCACGGAGCATGTCCTCAAGGGTCTGAATGGTCTGCTCATTCTGTCCATCCGTCTGAGGATGGAAGGAAGTGCTCAAATGAAGTTGCTTCCCAAAATCCTCCTCCAAACCCTTCCATAGCCAGGAAGTAAAACGTGTGTCACGACTAGAGACAATCGTCAAAGGTACTCCATGTATCCACACAATCTCCTGCACATAGAGGCATCCTAAGATCTCTACTAAACCCTGCTCTCTGATCGGAAAGAAGTGGGACGACTTGGTGAGTCGGTCAATGATCACCCAGATAGAGTCGTGACCCCTGGATGTATGTGGAAGTCCTATCACTAAATCCATGGATATCCCATTCCACTTCTACTCTAGGACCTCTAAAGGCTGAACCAAGACTACTGGTACCTGATGACCTGCCTTCACTTGCTGACAAGTGAGGCATCGAGAGACAAACTGAGCAAATTTTTTCTTCATTCCCAGCCACTAGCTATCATCGGAGATCCTGGTACATCTTCGATACTCCTGGATGTACTGCTATAGGGGATGTGTAGAACTCCCTCAGCACTTCCTCCTGAAGTGACCCTGGTACCATGGTATGTCCTCTAAAGAGGATGACGTGCTCCCTACCTTCAGAAAATCCATCAGGTGCCTGCCCTGTGGATATCTGAGCACATCGTGTATCTTAATCAGTGTCCTCACGCTGTGCCTCCCTAAATCACTGAATAAGTGGAGGAGTTAATGTAAGAGATTGAAGGAAGGCTGATCCATCTCTATCCACAAAGGATCTCTGTAAAGCAGCCAGCTGCTCTGTCGCCTTGCCTAGAAGCTGTATACTAGATCTCCTGCTGAGTGCATCCCCAAAAACGTTCCCCTTTCCAGGATTATAGACTATCTTGAAGTCATAGTCCTGGAGGAACTCAATCCAATGTCACTGTCTTAGGTTCAGATCCTTCTGGGAGAAGATATACCTAAGACTCTTGTGATTAGAGTACATGGTAAAATGCTCACCCATTAGATAGTGTCGCCACATCTTCAAGGTGAAGACCACTATTGCTAACTCCAGGTCATGGGTAGCATAGTTCTGATCATGATGTCTCAGCTACCGATATCCATAAGCGATCACTGCTCACTGCTGCATCAGGACACATCTGAGTCTGGTCCCTGATGTGTCGCAGTAGACTACTTACCCTACGCCTTCCTCTGGAAGCCTCAAGATGGGGGGAACTAGTCAGCCTCTACCTCAGCTCCTGAGAGCTCTAATGGAATCTCTTCGACCACACGAAGGGTTTTCTATTCTTCGTCAAGGCTGATAGTGGTGCTGCAACTCTGCAGAAATCTGGCATGAATCTATGATAGTATCCAGCCAAACCCAGGAAACTTCATACTTCCATCACACTCCTGGGTGGATCCCAAGAAAGTACCGCCTCAATCTTCACTGGATCCACTGCAAACCCAACCTCCGAGATAACATATCCTAGAAAGTGAACCTCTTGGTTGCAGAACATGCACTTAGAGAGCTTACCATAAAGATGGTGCTCTCATAGTGTGTCCAGTAATACCTGTAAATGATAGGCATGCTCTTCCTCAGTAGTCAAGTAGATCAGAATGTCATTGATGAAGACTATGAAAAAGTGATTGAGGTATGGTTGAGAGATACTGTTCATGATCCCCATGAACACTACTGGATCATTGGTTATGACGAATGGCATAACCAAGAACTCATAGTGGCCATACCGACAACTGAAGGCTATCTTCTACACATCCTCATCTTGAACTCTGAGATAGTGATAGCCTGATATGAGGTCTATCTTCGAGAACCACCATGATCCCTTCAGCTGATCAAAGAGGTCATCAATCCTCGGGAGTGGGTACTTGTTTTTCACGATCACTTGGTTCAGGCACTGATAGTCAAAACAAAGTCTCAATCTCCCATCTGCCTTCTTGGTGAATAGAATTGGGGCTACCCAGGGTGAAACACTGGGCCAGATGAACCCCTTCCCCTACAAGTCCTCTATCTGTACCCGCATCTTGCGAAGCTCAGCTGAAGCCATCCGATATGCAGATGTAGATATCGGTGCCATCTCGGGGTAGAAGTCATTGTAAAATTATACCTCTCTGTGAGGAGGTAGACTTGGGACATCATCAGGGAAAAAATCTGCATACTGGTACAACACTACATGGTAAGTCGGACTCTCCACATCAACTTATCTGAGCGTAAGGCGAGCCAACTGATGATTAATCAGCTGCACTCTCCTCCGAGCAAGTCTATCCTGTGCTGCAAAGGCTCCCTTCTCGCCGGTGAAGGTAAACTTGGTCCCATATGTGCAGACACACTGCACTTTGAGCCTAATAAAGTCAATCTAAGCATGGACTGTAGATAACCAGTCCATACCCAAGATGACATCGTATGGCCTCGACTCCACTACTAGGAGATCCCAGTCGAAGCTATCGCCTCCTAAAGTAAGCCCACAATGCCAACACCAGTGCGTAATCGTCGAATTTGATCCCGTAGGAGTCTCTAGCCGTAAGGATCGAGCCAATGACTTCGTTAGAATCTCTATGCTCCGAATGAGGGCAGTGGAAATGAAAGAGTGACTGGCACATGTGTCTATAAGTATTGCAGCTATGGTGGAGTAGACATAGATCGTACCTCGAATCATCTCCGGAGCACCATGATCGTATGCCTTAGCTGCCTGGAGCTGAGCTCTCCCCTGTCCACCTGCTCCTTGCGATCAGGATGGACCTCCTAGTGGTGGTGGTAGTAACACCTCGAAACATCGCCCATCGCCAATTGCACGACCAGCTCCTCTGCCACATCTGCCTGCGCCCTACGAACCGCCTCGATCGAATCTCTATCTCTACCTGGGTGATCCTTTGACCTTATACTGATCATCTGAATGGAGGGTTGGGTAGTCACGAGCCATGTGACCCTGCCCGCCACATGCGTAACATTGCCCGCTCCTAGCATGTCTGGATCTATCTCTTGTGCCCCACACAACTGACCCTGAGTCATGTGGTCATCCACCTATAGGTCTGGTCCTCTTGGACCTCTACGACATCTATCTGTTTCCAGCTGTAGAATACTCTGATACGTGATGATTGGTAGTGGGTCTCGCTGCTGGTGACTGTTCAGTAAGGAAACTCTCCACCAAGAGGGATCTCTCAAACACCCCCATCTGTGTTGGGATACTGAGTGAGATCACTGAAGCCCTGATCTCCCGCCCGAGTCCCTGCTCAAAGGTTTAAGCCCTGAAGAATAGGTCCCACACCATATTGGTAGAGTATCATGAGAGGTCTGTGAACCTCACTGAGTACTGATCTACAGTCATGCTACCCTGCTGCAGATGAAGTAGCTCATGAATTCTTACTGTGCGAAGAGTCACTGGGACAAACTCTACCCAAAACAAGCTCTCGAAGTTTGCCCAGAGAAGCGTCACCTCATCATGAACCTGTAGCATCAAGCTCCACCATCTTCCCACTACTTCCTGTAGAAGGCTGACAACAAGTGTCACCATGAGGTCTGCTGGTGTCCCTAGCAGTCGGAAAACTCTCACCATAGCCTACAGCCAATCCTCAGCCGTCTGTGGGTCTGTCTCTCCCCTGAACCTGGGTGGCCTCTAGTGCTGGAACTCGTGAAACACGCTTAAGAGGCGTGCACCATCTATTGCTGGGGCTGGTGACATCGGTGGCCCAATAGGGAGTGGTACTGCTGGTGACTCCATTGGAAAAGGGCCCTGTACTGAGGCCTCATCACTCAGTTGGCTATCAGTGCTTCAACCCTCAGAAATCTAGCCAGCTATCTGCGTGGAGGGATCCTAAAAGAAATAGGTGTGCTACAGTTAAAAGTTATACCTGGCGAGATGACCTGGTGAGCTAACTTAAAGAAAACTTTTGAAAACACACACACAATCAGTGTTTTCATGCACTGAGTTGGAAATCAGTAGTCAGGGTCCTGGTGTATGGATACGTGGGCCGTCACACCAACAATGGAATCCCTGAACTGAGAACCGCACTCACCACACTTAACACTATTGCTTCACAGAAAAGATCAGAGTCCTAGGTTCTGTGATAGAACCAACTCCTCTACTACCAATTTGTCAAGACCCTTCCCCCAGGGCCCGTGCCGTGACTACCCCATGCTCGCCTTCCATAGGCCAAGGGTTGGAGACTAGCACCAAAGGCGTAATTCCCTAAAATTAGGAAGGCATTGCCTTTATAACCTATAAAAGCACACAACCGAGCACACAAATAGATACAAAACAATAATTAAACTGTATAACAAGAGTGTGATGAAATGTAAAAGGGGCCGGAAATACAAGACAAACTATAAAGTACAAGGAACTGGAAGTACAAGTACAATTGAAGAAATGAAAAATAGCTGCTGGGTCATCCTCCGAGATTCCTACTTGAAGGGTAGGTACAAATAGCTTCCTCGGCACTCCACATCCATCAGTCTCCTCCGTGTACCGAATCGTCATAAGGTCCACCTCCTGGTACCGTCCAATCCCGGCACTCTCAGCCTCAGTCAGTGCTGTACGTCGTCTGCATCCAACACAACAAGGTGCGGGCCTAGCCCATGTAGGGGTGAGTATAATGATACTCAGTAGGGACCCCGAGACCCTCAAGGTCTCACAAAATCGAATAAGGATAAACCCAAAAGTATGAAATCAATAGATAACCTTACTTAATTATATGACCATACATATACCTAAGTTATCAAGTGATCCATCTCAATCATGAGGAAAACACAGGAAAACTGACTCAGCTCAAACCAGGATTTATTCTAGGGGTAAAACATTTCGAACCCTCGGCTGCTGGAGAACTCCTCCTCTATAGAGTACAGTGGGAATGCCACCACAACCAGACACTTCCCACTAACCTTGGACTACTGAAGTAATCCTCTTGCCGAGTAACTTGGGTCTACTACGTCACACAGAGGTGCTCCCCACCATGGGTCTGCCGCCACAACCAGGCGCTCCCGCTCATAGCTTGCAAAGGTACTCCTCCTGTCGAGTACCGCGGGTCTTCCGCAACAACCAGGTGCTCCTCCGCCATGGGTCTGCCACCACAACTAGGCACTCCCCACTGGGCTAGTTGAGTCACTCTGAGTCAATCAGTCAGCAATCGTCAAGTCTCATCCAGCTACTAGGTTCCCGCACAAATGCTCACTTGTCTCTAGAATATCCACTCTACAAGATACTAGTCGATGCTCCAACTACCAATAATTCCCATGAAGAATTATCCCAAATGTCCGCCACATCATAGGGGTCTCAACGCAACTGACGACGCATCAATCAGAAGCCCGGTCGGTGAGTTATTAGTCTTCTAGTCCTGGGGGCCCGGTTGGATTCGTGCATGATCCAACCTGACCGTATCTCAAATATACCCCAAAATCCAGTGGGGTATACTCAAAGGGACCATCACACTCAAAGAATTAGAGCACTACTAACGGTTCATCAAACGGACGTCCGATGCCAAAGATATGGCCAAAAGAAGCGCAAATGGGTCGTAGTGGGCCCAGGTCCGGTCCGACCTGGCCTAACCCAGGATGGGCCGACCCGGACCGGTAGGCAGGCTAGCCAATTGGGTTTGGACCAGACCGCTGGGCCCAGCCCAACCGGCCGCGAGGGTGGTTCAGCCTGGAGGGCGCCACGTAGGTAGCTCGACCCGGTGGCACAAAGCCGGTTCAGCCTGGAGCACCAAAAGGGCGTGATCGGTTCAGCTGAGGGCAGCGCAGCCGGGGCGCGGTGGCACAGCCGATGGGGCGGCATGGCCGGAGGGGCAGCGTGGTCGGCAGGGCAGTGAGGCCAGCGGGGCGACGCGACCGGGGTACTCATGGCCGGGGCGCGGGGTGCAGTTCAGCCGACGGTCAGAATGCTGCGGGGGCGGTGTGGGTCACGGAGGCCACGGGTGGCACGACCGTTGCTGTCATCACCTTTGTCTCCTTCATTTCTGTTTCGATGGACACCACAATAAGATCGACGGGGGGTTGGGCCATTTTAGTTTGTCCCACACCGTCTGCATTTAGAGTGGCAGTATACGGTTCAAAAGAACGATGCAAAGAACGTCATGGAAGATGTCTTAAAAACATCAATTCCCATAATCCCTCATTTAACAAAAATATTCCCAACCTGCAAGAAAAAACATTCACGGATTAAGTTGATAATAAGTTGGTCTGCTTTCTTTGTTTTAGAAGGAAATAATCGAGGGAATAATATCATACTTAAAATAAAATCCCTACCTTGTTCGTTGTTCGTCAACAGGGTGGCGGGGAAGAAGATGAATCGTTGGGAAAAGACGGACGTTGTTTTTCCACAGATGAGGACGTCTCACGTCGAAAGGAGTTCCGAGGAAGATGGTTGAAGTCGAGGTCAACGTTCTTCATTGGTTGAGCGTTCTTCATTGGAGAGTTTTCTCCCAAGAGCTCTAATCCTCCTTTTCCAACCTTTTTCAAACAAATGAATAGGTAGCCCCTCCAAATAATAAATTATCTATTATTTAGTTTGTTGGGTTTAAAATTCAAATTGTATCATTTAATTAAATGAGTTGTATCACTTAATTAAAGGGTGAGGGTTGACAACATTAATTGGGGGGGGGGTGGCACCATTAATGGTAGAGGAGGTCAAGAGGCTCTCCCTCATTTATGAGGGAGTTGATAGGTTTTCCTCAGTTAAATGGGGGGTTTAGTCGTGGGTGGTTCCCACATCATAACCTCTCGTGGGAGGTTAGGATCAGGTGGGACCCCCCAACATAACCTCTCATGGGAGGTTATGGTGTGGTGGTCCCCACCTCTAACTTCCACATGAGTGGTTATAATAGATAAAATAAAATAAAACATGTGCTTATTTTATTTTATTATTTCCATGAAAAACCCAAAAACAAACTTTCACCCTCGACCAACTGCTGTCAAGGTGAAAGTCTTCTTAAGAAAATACTGATACTGCGAGTTCAACAGTGACCTTAGATTTCAATTCCGAGCACCGGTTCAAAATTTAGAAAAACCCGCTCTTACATTTTTTGAATGTACCCGAAAAAAACTTCAAAAATTGATTCCGGGCACACCGAGCCTCGGAATCCCACACCATCAATTTTCACGGACTCGTAAAATTCCCATTTAATTAAAAAAAATTACATGGAAATTCCAGGTCTTTACATGAACTTTCACTCATTCACTGTATTACTTTATTATCTCATCTTAAATTTATAAAAAACAAATGGGATAATAAGGATAAATCAATTTATTTAATTTTTTTTGACTCATGGACCATGTCAATAAAGGGAGTGGTGTACATATTGTTAGTGGAATTTAGTGAGTAATTTCTTGTTGTTTAACTTGAATATTCATGACTTATAATTAAGAGTTTAACCTCTTATTTTTAGCCTTTAATTTTTAAATTTTTATACACACCAAACCTAGGAAAAAAAATTACCTGGAAAAATACCTCATGATTGAAAATTGTTTTATAACTCATGGTGCAGAGAAATGATATTTTTACAAGCCTATATAAATATATTACTTTTATAAGTATGAGAATAACTTTAGATTAAACTTCTCTTGAGTGAATAGTGACATTAATTTACATGTAAGATAAATTATTCTTGGATCATGGATGGATTCTTATGGTTGAACAAATATAAATTTGAGAAAATAAAAATTAAATGAAAATTTATTTCATAATGGATTTAATTTTGAAAAGACTCTAGGAAAATTTTTCACTTTAGTTTTAGGTGTGTATTTTGATTCATGTTTATGTTTTTTCTCAAAAGTAAAAATTATTAGGTGTGGAGGTGTGGTCAAACAGTGAATTATTCTATATTTCAACCCATTAAAATATATTTCTTAATTTATTTATGTCAAGAATCATTTTATTTGTTCTTTTTTTATTTAAACTTAATTTTTCATTCATTATATAAAAATAATTTAGTAATGGGAAGATTCACTATTTTTTGATATTTCAATAGAAAAATACATTTTTAGTATTACTTTCATTAAATTAAATACAATAATATAATTTGAATTTTTTTTTTCAGATTTCTTTATTATTTGGATTCATTTGATTCTACTAGACCTAGAATTGAATCCTACCATATAGGACCCAAACGAATAATGAAAATTAGAGAACATTTGGATAGAAAGAATTGAAAACCTGTTAGTAAACGGGTCATAACATGGGGTATATAAATCAATATTTCCCACCTCTATAAAATTTTAGTGCAATATTTAGTCATTAAGGTTGTTGGTTGATGTATGAAAGTGGAGGGATATGAATAGTCTGTCAAACCAGAAAAGTTTACTTTAGTAATTTGGATCTAAATTTTTCTATACATATCTAATGGATCTCAGATTTTTTAAGATAATAGATAATATATAGAATAAAAACTTCATTTTTGATCACATTATGATATTTGAAATTATACTAAGTCTAAAATGAATTTAAATTTGAAGGAACGAATTAGAGGGAAAATATGTCCCACCTATCTCTTATAAATACATACCTCCACATCCATTAAATGGTTCAAAAGAATTCAAGAAGAAAAGTGGGAGGATAATCATGACCAAAGGAAGAGGGGTCTTAAGTTATTTATGAATTATTTTTCTATTTTATTATCCCTTCTCATCATCTACTTTTAAACTCACCCTCGTGATCAATCTAGGGATTGTTTCTTGATGTAATCCCGAGATCTATGTTTTCACTCTTTGGGAGATTAATATAAGTTTAAAGTTTGTGTTATTTTTCTCTATTTTTTTCATTTTTTGTTTTAATTTTTTATTATTAAAATTATAAAATAAGATTCAAGGGAAGAAAAGTCCTCATTATTTCTTGAAAAAATAGAATTTTGTGATGGTTTGATCCGGTTGACTTCTTCTCTTTTCCTTTCTATATTTTGAGTGTTCTTATGGGTTCCATTAGTTGAATAAATCTATAAGTTACCACTCATGAGTGTGAATGTTTTATTTTGAGAATATTTTAAATAAATATACAAATTTGGAAAAAAATTGTATTTCATAACTTGATTCCTTAATGAGTCCAATTTATAACATTGGACAAAAATAAATCAATTAATAATGGTTTTTTGTGAATGAATTAGTGTTTATAATCAAATACTAGGAGTTATCTCAGAATGAACCCATATATCTTACTGGTTTCAACTTGTAATAATTCAAGGGATTTATATCCTATCCCACATCCGTTGAGATCAATGATGGTTGAGTATCAAGGGATAGTTACCTGACTTTGTCATGATTTCTATACATTGTATAATTAATTTTAATAATATAGTTTCCATTATTTTATTTAAATCAAATACCCCAATTTTCTCTAATATCATTTATTCTTTTGAAATTTTATTCTTTTTCCATTTCATTAACTAAGGTTTTGTTAGGATATGACATTGGGTTACTTCTTTATTATAGTTTTTCTATTCAATATTAATAATTTAATTAGACACATTGGATAGTGTGATCAATACATGAAATACTAATCAAAATTACTAGATGTAGTTGGTTTTAGGGAACCAATTCCAATAATATTGTAGAAAATATAATGCACAACTCAACACTTTTACTATCTATGAAACATCTTAGTGGAATAATAATAAGGTTAATCAGAGTCATCATATTTTTCCTAGTAAGGCCTTTAACCCTGAAATAATATCTATGTGAAATAGATGCATTACATGTTAATGAAATTGAGTTTTAATAGATTCTTAATGTCATAAAAAATCACTAAATTAATGTAAATATATTCAAATAATAAAATAAAAAATTATAAATTAACTCTTCTGAAAGATTCTTTATCATTGAAAAGGTTTGGTAAACAAACTCTTAAAATTTTCTCAAGTTAGTTATAATGTTCAAATAAGTTTGAAAATATATAGTTTTAACCCATTTGGGTATATGGATGGTGCACCTATAGTAAGTATCCCATGGTATTGATTCTATACAAACTTCCTCAATGGTTATGTATGAAACAACCAATTTTAATACTTTTACACTCTTTTTTATAAAATAAGAGAACTTGATAATAAAATTCATGATTATCTACAACCATTTATTAATTATATGAATGAATTTTGGACATAAGGTGTGTTGAATTATAAATCAATAAGTAATTAAATGTTTATAACACATGCTACATTATCATGGATAATTAATGATTTATATATTTATATAAATTTATAATGTTAGAGTACAAAAGGATAATTTGATTGTCCTTATTATAATAAAAGTAAAAAATAAACATTACTTTATTATTATAAAATTGAAAATACCTTGTTTGTAAACATTTTATTACTTGATTTCATAGGTGAATATCCCAGTTCAAATATGATTCCACTGAGAGGGAGAGTGGGGGAGGGGGGATCGGGGGTACTAGTATTTTTAAAAAAATATTCTTAAAGAATTTAACCCCACCGACTGATTAATATTGTGATACTATCTTGGGTAATTTTATCACCCGTATACAAAAAATAAGAAATGGAAGTAGAATGCATGAACTTTTTATAATTTTTGAAATATATGTGAGAGACTAATCCTTGTCATGATCAATATTTGGTTGATCCAAAAATTTTATTATCACTATAATTTGTAGTGATTAGAAATATAAAAAATTGGCACACAAGTTTTGAGATGGTTTTATCCACTTATCTTTAGGGGTAGGTATTATCCACATACCATAGTAATCTTTCTGGTGTTATTTATATTGGAACCACTAGTAGATGATAATTTGTTTTTCTCCCTTATAGTTAAATCATATCTACATATTATCACAATATTCTTCAACAAAAAGGCTGGATCAACTTCTAAGAATATTTTGACTTCCAGATAAATAATAGTGAAATAACAACAGGTCAATCATCCTTTCAGTATCCTTTAAATGAATCATTCTCATTAATACGAGAATTCATGTATGGGATGAAATTCTTACTTAAAAAAAGTACACACATCTAATGAAATAAAAATGGATTTCCTTAACCTCTTTGAAATATTATAGATACATTCTTGATCGATATCCTTAATACCATCTCATATTATTTCTCTAATCATTTTCATAGTTTATATATCCTAGATACTATAAAAAATCATTCCCATGATTTTTGGTATTTTAAAACTCCCACATCTTCAATCTCCATATTTAAATATAAATAAATCTTGATAATAAAGTTTAAAACCTCTTTAAAGAAAAAAAATAACTCCATGCTGTATTTTGAATATATGTGGATTTCTATTATCTATATATATGATGGATTTAAATAATTTTAAAAATATTCCACACAGGAATTAAGTTTCACATGAATTTTTATTTAGAATCACAGCTCATTTAATGAAAAAATCATCATTCTTTTTTTGAATCAACTTCAATGTAGAAAAAATAGCACTATGGATTGAACCAAAATATAAACCAATGTTATTTATCACAGGTAATAAAATTTCTAGAAACTCTTATCACCATGATATAATGAGTTTTTTGTTCATGTTTTATTATTTCTATTTATTATATTTCATAAATCATCCTTAATAACCAAATCAATCACTGATAATTCACCACAGTATAGACCAAATAATTTTCCTTTAGAAGGGATCTCTTCATACAAAATTTTTAGTACTAAAACATGGTTCTCATAGTGTTCCCATTTTCCATTCACCATAACCTTCACTGTATCAAAAAATTTCTCACCATTATAGAATGAAACTATTTCAATTGAATTTTTTTTATTGAATAGTAAATAGTTTTGATCTCATTATGAAGTCGAATCCCTAAAGAAACTATAAGATTACCTTTATATAGAACACTGTAAACTAATATTATCTTTACATGGAGTCTAGACTACCTTTATGTAACTGATCTTTTAAGGTGTTACCTTTACATAGGTAGTGAACTTCATGGTACCCTTACACAACTGCTATTTTTAGGAATGAACTTCAAATAACCAATATATTTTTAGAGTTACCTTTATATAGAACACTATATTCATGGATTACCTTTATAAAATGTTCAATAATACCTTTATGCATCCTTTTTAATTTATGCGGTACCTTTATGAAGCTCACTGGGATTCTGAATTACCTTTATATAAGTACTGGTTTAATTTTACATAATTAGAGTAATTTTCAAGGTTTATTTTATATACGATCCAGGTTACATTTACCCAAAGTAAAAACATGATTGATTAGTAGTCATATAAAAAAAACATTCTTAAAAAACACTTCAAATCAAATCAAATATTAGGTTGACAAAAAATACATCTTCTCCAATAAATCTAAGGTCACTTCAATATCCTCCTTCAGATTTATGTTAACCCATTAAAATATTTTAAAAACTCATATTTAAACCCAATATATAATTAAAGAGATAAAAAATTACAACCTTTTTCATATGACAAACATATTTAAACCACAACAAAAGTTAGAGTAGGGTTTTTATGAGAGACCCATCTCTCAATGTCAAGAATTTTTTTGGCTATGTGAAATGATTGTCCCCCTAAAAGAGGGCACTCACTTATTTAAAAATTTTATTCCCTATTTCATAATATCCATAGCCACTAAATTAAAAAAAATATAGAAAATTATCCAATTTCCATGTCCTTTGCAAAGGGAAAATGTACTCAACCAAGCAAAGAGTTATGTATTATTTCCCCACACTTGACAATATAAGCGAAGGATTATTGGGGGATACCTTTAAAATATTCATAAGGATATTAGAGGGGATGAACACCTGTTTTTATCCTCAAGGTCTAAAATATATCCTTAGAGAGTGCCTTAGTAAAAATATCAACCAACCAGTCTATTGTTGGGACAAATTCCAATTTGATATCTCCATTGGATACCTTCCCCTTGATGAAATGAAATTTGATATAAATTTTCTTAGACATTGAGTGTTTTATAATATATGTAGAAAATTATATAACACTTTTATTATCCCAAATAATACTGATAGTTTTCTCAACATGTACCCTCAAATCATCCAACCGCTCCTTCATCCAAATCATTTTAATGTAAGAACTAGTAATATTAATATATTTTACCTCATTATTAATAAGTGTAACTTAGTTCTATTTCTTATAGTGAACACTCACACAATTATCTCAAATGAGGAAAATTTCACCTGAGGTGGACCTTATATCATCACAATCACCCACCTAATCAGTATCTTCAAACATTGATAGATTTTAAAATTTTCCTCTCCTATAAAGCAGTCTAAAATTCACAGTCTATTTAATATATACAAGGACTATTTAAGTAGATATAATATGTGACACCTTTAGTTCATTGTGATATATAGTTGAAAAACTCACAATATATATAATATATGGTCTAGATGCTATGAGATATATTGGGATACTAACCATTCTTTTGAATAATCTTTGATTACATTCTTACCACTAATATATTTTGACAATTTAATCCCTACTTGAATGAGTGTAGATACTATATTTGACTCCTCTATATCAAAATTATTATATATCTAGAATAATTATCTTTGGATAATAAAATAAAATTTCTCTTTTTCATCTCTTGTAATCCCAATATTTATCTCAACTCACCTAACATAGATATATCAAAATATTTCTTCATTTTATTAGAAAATTATTGACATGAATTCTTTTGATTACCTATAAAAATGATATCATCAACATATACAATTATAATGACTATAACTTTATTTAATTCCATTAAATCATGATTGATTTTTTTACTTTTCCTTTAATGAATTTTAAATCCATTAAGTAGTTTTAGAGCCTTGAATACCAGGCACCCAGGGATTTTTTTAATCCATATAAAACCTTATTCAATTTTCACACTTCTTTTCCATCATTACCAAGCATACAAAAATCAATCTTCTCAATATAAACCTCTTATTGAAGCTCATCATTTAGGAAGGAAAATTTGAAATCCATTTAAAAATTTTATGCTACCTATAAGATTTCATAATAAGGAACATCCTAATATCTTCCAACCATGAAACTAGGGAAAAGGTTTCTTAAAAATAAAATCCTCCAACTTAATCTTATCCCTTATATAAAATTTTGTCTTTTTTTATGAAAACTTTTCCCAAGACATTCAGCATATTCTTAAAAAATCACTTGGTCCCAAAGATTTTTTTATTAGGTCTTGGAACAAGGTCCTATGTGGGATTATTTTTAATACAACTTAGATATTTATTAATAGACATAATCTACTCCTCTTGTTCAAAGGATTTTTTAATGAATGTAGTTCAACCTAAAAAATGAGTGAATTATAAATTTCAAACATCAGTCTTATTTTAGTTGATTTTGATATAAGATCATCATAGTTTAACTTTATTCAGGTATGAACTAGTCCAAAATTTTCTTTAATTATACTATTTTTCTTCACATGTTTCTTTAGACTATGAATATTTTGTTTTTAATTACATGCACACTTTTCTTCATCAATGGTCTGATTTGATTCATCATCTGCTTCTCTTGGTTTATCCTCAATCTATTACTCATTATTCTATCTAGAAATATTCTTACTAGATTCACTAATTTATTCAAAAGATTATAAATTTGGAACACTATTTATAGGTTTATTTTAAATAATATTGACATCATAACTTTCAACCACCTTGTGAAGTCTTTTTTTCTAGCATATGTTGCATTCCAATTTGATAGGCACCTAAGAAAGACACCTTACTCAAATTTATCATCAAAATTTCCTAGATTTGGGTCTTTAATTTTGATGATTTAAGGGTTATCAAAGAAATTTAGGTATATAAATATTTAATTCATGTTATATTACAACTCATATTAGGTCATATTTGAGTCTTTTATAAAAAAGCAACAATTTTGAATGTGCACAATAACGCACAAAACTTATTTCCAAAATATATTTAACCTATAAAATTTAGAAAGTATGGTTATACCCATATCCATAATGGTTAAATTCATTATATTAATAACCCCATTATCTTAGGGTGTGTAAGGTTTGATATATTAATTTTTAATCCCATAATTTCCAAGGAAAGATTCAAATGCAGTACCGGTGTACTCCATCCCATTATCATTTTCAACTTCTTGACGTGAGTGATAATCTCAATTTCAAAATCTCTTTTAAAAATATTTAACAAATACACTTCCTATATATTGTGATTTATAAATAAAACAATTTTAATTATTTTATAATAATTATATAATTTTATAAAGCACAAGTCATTTTTTTGTCTTTGTGTATCATGGTTTTACACAAATTTGAGTAAACCAATTCCGATGGTATTTTTGATTATGTCTCCACTCTTTTGTGTCTCCCTTTTAATATTTTCCATTTTTGATAGATTGAACAAGCCTGATCCCTTTCTTGACTCAATTGAGGAAAATTTATCACCAAATTTTCCAGAGAGATTTTTATCATTTTCTTATGATCAATATATCCAAGTCTTCTATATTAAAGGATATTTTCTTCCCACTAACCAAGATAATAGGTATTATTGGGATCTCTAATCTGAAACAAATTTCCACTAGCACTCTATCCTTTTTTAATGATTCTACTATATTCAATTATTTTAATGTGACAAGTCTTATTATTTAATATCATCTCAATAACCTCATCACATAATTGACTCTCCCTCAGTAGGTTGTGATTGACACTATTAATAAATAAAACCTCCTTTGAATTTAGCATATTAGGATCAATCATAGATGAACCAACTTCCTTGATCTTTAATGAAATTTAATTTTACCACCATTATGTTCTTATAATTATTTAAATATAATTATATCTCCTATAATGTTTGATGATAAACCACTATCTATGGTCAAAGGTTTTCTCCTCCTATTAGCCTTTAGAGATACCTCAACAATCATATATTTTTCTATCTTACTTCTATTTCATGCCTTTATTTTTTTTGAAATATATTATTTTTGACTTGGAATCATGGGAATACAATCTTATAAATAGTTATTTTTCTATTCCAATCTTCAATAGATCTCCTCAAACCCATCATAACAATTTTGGATAGACAAACCTATTGTCTTATCATATATAGATTGTTTCATTCCAAATATACTAGCTATACTTCCAAAGTATCTCCCCTCAATTTCAACCTTATTTGGTTCTATGGTAGATACATGTTATTCTAATTAACATAAATTTTTTCCCATAGACACCATAATACTAATAATATCCTATGAACTCTATCCTTATAGGAATTTTTTTAGAGTATTCCAAGAAATACACTTTCCTTTTTATCACAGAAACAACCTTCCTTTTATTAATTTTTGATAAAATTGTCTTCTACTCATTTTTATCAAATTCCTTTAATGAATAATTATTCTTCTCAAGGGTTTTATCAACACCGGTTTTACTATTTTTACATTTTGAACCAACACTTTTAGATGAAAAAAATTTAACATTTTCAAAAACTAGAGGTGAATATTTTACCTGAGTTGATGTAAAAGGCTTCTCAATATTTTTTGATGACTCAACCTTGACTTCAATAGATATTTTAAATTTAATATTAACTTTTCCAAGGACCTTTCTTTACTTTAATACACTTTTATTGTATGCGAATAAATTTTTTTGTTGAGTAGTATGCTTCTTCTATGATTCCTTTATAATTATTTCCCACTTAGCAAATTTTATTTTGAGAAGTTTTATTTCCTTAATATATTCATTATCCTTATTATGAAACTCATTTTCAATATTCTTCATCTTTTCAATTTCCTTATTAAGATATTTTCCCTCCCTTTCGAGTTGATAATTTATATCAAATAAGACTTTAAGATTTGTCCTCAATATGTGAAGTATATAATCTTCACCATCTTTGTATTATTCTTCACTAATTGAGTTGTCTCTTTTACTCTTAACTTGTGATTTAAATATAGTGTCTCTTCTAGAACATTATTCCTATATTCATTACTTAAGGAAGATCTATCTTCTTCATCTTTATTAATAATTACCATTTTATTTTTATTTTATACATTAATTTTACCTTTATTATATTTCTTATAGACTTTAACAGATTTTATTTTATAATTTCCTTGTAATTTTTCTTTATATTATTCATTCTAAAATTCAACATTTTACTTATTTCATACACAATTTATAGAAAAATGTCAAATTCCTACACATTTGAAACATTTATGTTGGAGTTTTTCTTTATATTTTCCTTTCCCCTTCTTGAGGAATTTAGATATGATATCCATGAGCTTGATATTACTTTCATTACTCACATAATCTCTATATAAGTCACATAAGGGCTTATCTTCCTCCTCTTTAATCTTAAACTTATTCACGGATTCAAAATACATCCCTCCCTTAGTATTCTTCTTGAAAATTATTTTCTTTCCTCATTTAATAATTTTAAAGGGTATTGTGTAACTCATCAAGAGAGATATCATAAATTATTTCCAAATAAAAGATATTTGGATCAAATCAATCTGGAAAACTCCTCAGTAATATTTTGACCATAATGGAATCATATAGTTTGTATCTAAACCCTATGATGTGAATAACTATATCATTTACCCTGGTGAAATAGTAATTTATTGTATCATCTTTTTCCAATATGATATCTTTGAATCTAAGCCTCCTTATCTATAATTTGGATTCTTTGGTTTTGATATTTCCTCTTTATATATTCACAAGCTTGTGCCACATATCTTTAGTTGTGCACAATCACAAAACATTGGTGTACACTTTGTTTGATAAAGATGATAATATAGAATTTATGGACTTCCCATAAATATCATGATTCATTTTTCAAAAAATATCATAGCACCATATCTTATAATTAGTGGATAGACCACAACGACAACATAACTCAAATATAGTCTTTGTGAGAGAAGATATGAGAGCATCTGATGTTTCCACCCATAAAGATTCTTTCATCAAATTATGAAACACCTATTCTACTCATATAACCACAATTATCCATTATGAAATTTAGATGAGTATAATCTCAGGGTAACTTGGTTTGTTTTAATACCACTTGAAGATCACAGGTCAAATAGGATACCACTGAGAAGTTGGGAGTGAATAAGTGGTACAATCATTTTTACAAACTCTTCTTATAGAACTTAACCCCTATGATAGGTTAATATTGAAATTAACTCTATTTAATTACATTATCACATATATACACAAAATAATAAATATAAGTAAATCATATGAAGTTTTTATAAGGTTTAACCTTGACGTGAGAGCCTAGTCCTTATCATGATCAACCTTTGTTGCACCAAAAATTTTATCAACACTATAATTTTCAGTGATTATAAATGTCTATAATTAGTACATAAGGTTTGATAAAATTTTATTCACTTCTCTATATAGTATCCATCATCCACTTCCCAATGTATTATATATGTTTTTATTTATACTATAATGACCAATAGATCATAATTTCTTCTTTGCTCTTGTAGTTTAATCAGATCCAAAAATTATCACCAGATTATTCAACACCAAAGGATGGGTCTTCTTCAATAAATAATCGAAATTATAGTTAGATAATATTTAAATGAAAAATGATCAACCTTCTTCTCACTATTACATAGAATAATCATCTCATGCATAAGGGCATGTATGCATATGATGACCTTCTTCCTTCTTAATAATAAGTTCATAAATCTATAGAAACAACAATGACATGCCTCAAACTATTTAAAATATTATATATATAGTCTTAATAAATCAAATCCATACCCACTCATTAGACATCCTTCATCATTTATATAATTTTAAAATCTTAGATATTATAAAAAATCATTCCCATGTTTTTTTAGTATTTTAAAATTACTTCATCTTAAATCTTAAGATTTAAATTCAAATAAATCTAGAAAATGAATTTTAAAAACCTCTTGAATACTCATAAATAAGTCAAATAATATTTTTTAATATTCATGAATTGAACTTCTCAAAATATCTCAAGGATTTAAATCATTTTAAAAACATTCCACATAGGCATGCATTTTCATATGCATTGAGGCATGACAACATAGCTCATGGATTAGAACACTCATCTTTATTTATTTGAATCATCTTTACAAAATAAAAAAAATCACTATAATATAAACCATGGAATAAATCAATCACTTTTTCAAAAAGGTAATAAACCTGGATGAAATGCTCTTATTTATATTGCAGTGAGTATTTTATTCCCATTTCATAACTTCCATTTCTTATACTTTTTAACGCTTCCACGATGAAAAAAATTCTCACTAATAATTTAGATTGATGTGGTATAAATCATCATTTTCTATGGGGGACCTTTTTATACAAAACATTGTGTTTTATGATGTGGTGTCTGTAGTCTACCCATTTTCTATATGCCACAACCTTTAATGTGGAACATTTTTTCTCACTATTGCATTGTGGGACACTTGTACTTAAAAAACTCATCTTTAATCATAAAATGTTTTTTTATCACTATGAAGTTGAATCCACAAAGAACATCACCTAAATAATTGTATGATTTTATTCATTATTTAAAATATATTATATTCAAGAAACACTACATACCTTTACATAGCCTTTAGTTTCTTAGTGTTACCCTTATATAGGTCTATATTACATTTAAATTTATTATATAAACTAGTAAATTACCTTTATATAACTCATTTTAATCGATGATTACTTTTACATAGAGTCCATACTACCTTTATGAAACTCCTGTTTTTTAGTGTTACTTTTACATAGGTAGTTCACCAATTAGTACACTTAAGAAGCTAATGTTTTCTAAGAATTATGTTTTCATAACCAATATTTTTTTGTGTTACATTTATATATCACACTAGATTCCATGATTAACATTATTTAGGGAGAAATATTTTCATTTATGTAGCCTTTACAAATCCGGATGCACTATTATAAAACTCACTAGGATTTTGAATTACATTTATACACATAGTGGTTTGCCTTTATGTATGTATTTAAAGTTTGAATATTTCTATAATTTACTATAAATTCCATGTATTTTTTTTAAAAAATTATATGGGATTAATTTAAGACCAGGCACTGAGATGACATGTGATTCTAAGGCCTAGTGAGCAAAGAATAAAATTTTGAACTTTTTTTAAGTTATTTAAAATAGCACACGTGTGTTGTTTTTGAAGCTCTTAAACAGATTCCTGGATTAAAAATATAAGGGAACCGTTGTGTCCGAACCGACAACATTACCTAAGAAAGGACATAACATCAAATGATGCGGGTTGAGGGTGAAAGTTAAATTTTGATCTTTTTAATGAAAAATAAAATAAACTTAAGAAAGTTTATTTTATTAAAATTTGTTTTGCTGTGATGAAATGTCGAGCCGGTTGTTTCATTTAATAAATGAAAAATCATAATAACACTAAAAGTAAACCATAAAAGAAACACTATTTCATTTCATAAATGAAAGAGTGTAAGGGAGCGGTGGCTCAACATAAAAAAATGTTGAAACATGTTTCATCAATTAATAACTTAACATGGATATGAATCATGGGATTGTTTTGAATTTTCTATTACTCTATAGAGGAATTGAATTGGAGAGCAAAAAATAATTATGAAGGATGAATCACCAAATACAATGAGCACTCCCCCTTATATTTTATAGATCTCACCCAAGATTATAAATAGAGGATTCTTGCAGATAGATCACCATCAAAGATGAATTATTTCCTCTGATCGATCCTATTTTCCAGGTAATGGGTTTTGATTTCTGTGTGGTCTCCCTTCCCCTTTTCTTCTTTCTAAATGAAGAATACAAATCAATCCACTAAAAAATTGACCCATAGATCGGTTGACTATGTGGGAATGGGAATCTAAATGTAGGGACCAAAGAGGGAATTATTTTGGAGTGATATTTCCAATGTCTCCCCTTTTTATTATAACGCAATGAACAAAGGCCAAATGAACAAGGGCAATGTTATTTCCCTTGAGAGTTCATTGTGATATCCTCTCCCTCTTGAATTATTCACTGAAGGACCCCTGTGGTCACATCAGACTCCTGCTGGGAGGTTCTGAACATGGACAAAACCATGGTTAAATGATGAGACAACTTGGAGCACATGATAGTGGAGGCAGAGACCTAAGGATCATAAAAAAGCTTTCAGATCAGAAAAAAGACCACCGAAGTGAGTCCAGTGGCCCATGGAAGAACACACTGGTGCATCGATGACAGTGGCCATACGTAGGAGGTGGAGTGCACCAGCGGTAGTGGTTGCGGCTAGGGGGGCCTTGGAGGTGCGGAATCGCGATTCCAGCAGGGTGCTGCGTTAGGCCGAAAGACCCACGACTGAGCTGTGAGTGTGTGATGGCACGCAGTCCATGGGACTGCATGTGGGGGAGGGGGCCATTCAGCTGCCAGCCACATGAGGAGGAGCGAATGCAGTTCCTACCACATCTGGGCTGGACCAAACCTGCTTGCCAGTGTGGGTAGGGCTAGAGGGGGAACCAGGCTGCTGGGCGGCCCGAATGGAAAGAAACTGGTCTGCTAATGTGGGTCGGGTTGGAGGAAGGGGACCAAGCCATTGGGTAGTCTTCCAGGTTGGACCCATGGCCCAATGGGCTAGGTCGTTCTGACCAGGTCAGATCAATCCCAGACCCAACCGACCCATTTTAACTAAAACTCCCATAACTTTCAAATCGTACTTCCGATTTTCGAGACATTTGCGGCGCTGGGACCCTCACGATGAAGCAGGCCTTTTGGTATACACTAAGTGGACCTTCATGGAAGTTGATATATTCCCTAGGGCTTGAGGTGTATATCCTCTCATAATCAAGTGCGCTACGAGTGGGTCTAGGTGACCCAGTAGGATAAGGAGACAAGTGAGTCTAGGTGACCCAGCAGGACAAGGAGATGAGTGGGTCTAGGTGACCCATAAGGACAAGGAAACGAGTGGGTCTAGGTGACACATATGGCCAAAGTTATGAGTGGGTCTAGGTGACCCAGAAAACCTAAGTACTCATCAAGGATGAGTGATTTAGTGGTATAAGGTGTTTAGTGTTATGATTGTTAGTCTTGATTTCCCTTCTTTAGATTTATACCTGTGTGAGATGAATCTAGTGACTCTCTCTCTTGATTGAATTTCCTAGAGTCTAAACTTCATGTACCTATTTGGTAGTCTAATTTGTGCATACTTTCCTTTGTGGTATTAACTTTTTTTTTCTGGTCCTTATTGAGTATTATGTTACTCACCCCTGCACGGGCTTCACCTGCACATGTTGTGTCCTGTGTAGATGGCATACTCTTTGATAGATACCTTGTTGGTCTATGACCTAGCAGTGCCCAGTGAGATCCAATAAATGAGGTGTACTTCTACAACTTCAGGAATCACCCCAATCACCTACCCTTCAGGTAGGATTTACCATAGAAGGACTTCAAGAGTTTGTACTTGTCTTTTTGTTAGGATTGTATTCTGGACCCTTTACTTCTTGTTTTGTACTATTATTCTCATTGGTTGTCTTAGTGGAATGCTTATTTAGTTTTCTGTATTGTGAGTTGGGTATGTGTGTGTGTGTGTGCATGTGTGTACATGTACTCAGGAAAGTTACTCCCAATTATGGTATAATGCCTTCAGTGATAGTCACTAGCCCATGGCCATCAGGAAGAGGGCTTCAGGTAGTTACGGAATAAGCCCCGAGGTATGGGTCACGACAAAGTGGTATCAAAGGAGGTCAGTTCTTCCTTAAAGACTGGGAGTTTTTTGTTTTGTTTTGGGGAAATAGTGTTGTATGTTTTGAGTTTAACCTTTAGAATCAAGGGAGTCCAGTGTTGATGTGGTCGCCGAAGTATCCATACACCAGGAACCTAAATTATCTTTTTCAACTCGATACATGAAAACACTAGTTGCATGAATCATATATTAATTGAGAGTGTTCTCATGTTATTTTTGATTCAGATTCTTCTCACTAGGTGCAATCTATTGACTATGGTTTATCTTGATCTATTTTAGGATTCGTCCTTGTGTACAGCCAGCCAGGATCTCAATACATGACCATGAGGAAAGTATGCCTAGCAATGAAGTGCCAGTTCAGGGACCAGTACTGGAGGTAGCCCTACTAGATGGTGCACCAGTGATGCCACTACCCATTGACAAGTATCTCCTACCATCCCTACCGGTAGAGGATGCACACATTCTTAGTTCCTTACACGAGTTCCAGAGGAAGAGGCCTCCCAGGTTCAGGGGTGAGACTGACCCCCATATGGCTGAGGATTGGCTTGAGGCAGTTACTCAAGTTTTCTATCTAGTGAGGATGCCTCTCGACTAGATGGTGATTCTATCCTCAAGCCTTATTTATGGATCAATGGGGAGATAATGGAGCTTGACAATCTAGAAGTATGATGAGGTGACCCTCACCTGGACAGACTTCAAGCACCACTTTAGGGAGTAGTTATTTCCTACGATGTTACATTCTGTATGTATACATGAGCTACAACACCTATATCAAGGTATCAGGATAGTAGTAGGGTACTCAACAAGATTCACCAAGCTTTATCGCTACTCTAAAAACATGGTGCGAGACTCATTCTATCAGGATAGTGCTTTTGAGTAGGGATTATGCTGATAGATCAGGGTGTACATGGTATCCATTATCATCCCTACTCAGGTTAGGGTGCTAGAGAGAGCTATACTCATGGAGAGGTTCCTAACAGAGCAGGCTCCACCAGTAGGAGTTACCAGTAGACACCAGGCGGTGGGGCCTTCGGCAGTGGGTAACAGGTAGCTGACATAGAGACCTAATTAGGTCAATAATTTCAGTGGATGAACCCAGGATAGAGGATTGGTGATATAATTCCCCCAGGGTAGAGGAAGTCACCAAATAATCTGGATGTGCTACTCATGAGGTGGTTAGGGACACATGGCTCGTGACTGACCGACTTGTCGTGCATACGATCAACAAATGGTCAAGGGACCATTGAGGTAGAGGTAGAGGGTTGAGAAGGGTGGTCCATAGGGATTCAAACATGGTAGGGAAGTAGGTAAAGTGGAAGGTGGTGGATGGAGGTTTGAGGTACAACCACCACCCCCTAGGTGGTACACCATGGGCTTTGGGATCTAGTGGACAGGGGCGAGGCCAGCTTCAGGAGATGGAGGCTTAAAACCCCAGTGCTCCAGAGATGATTAGAGGTACGATCTATGGCTTCTCCACCTTACATGTAGTTCTTATTGACATAGGTGTACGTTAGTATTTCCTTTCAACTGAACTTGTTTGGAGCTCATAGATTCTGGTGGAGCCGTTGGCTTGATCCTTACGATTAGACACACCTACAGGAGGGGATTTGATGATCATACACTGGTTATGACAATATTAGCTTACTCTTGGAGGTGATATCTTCGGTTGATATCTCTTAGTAGCGGTTTCAAGGCTTTATAATGTCATTCTGGGTATGGACTGATTATCCATAGTCTATGCTTAGATTGACTATTTTAGGCACATAGTGCGGTGTGTCCATAGAGATGGAACCAGGTTCTCCTTTACTTGTGAAAAGGGAATTATTGCAGCACATGATGGACTTTCTCGGAGGAGGGTGCATCCGATCACACACCAATTGGCTAGCCATACCGTCGGTGTGGTGGATGAGAGGAGTCCTCAATTTACTATAGTGGTGGATGACTACGAGGACATTTTTCCAGAGGATGTTCTAGGATTAACTCCTCATAGGGAGGTTGAATTTTGCATTGAGATGTACCCTAGGATGAAATTGATATCCACACTGACATATCAGATGGCACCTGTGGATATTTTCGAGTTAAGGGTAAAGCTAGAGGACCTACAGAGGAAGGGTCTCATCAGGCCTAGTGTTTTAACTTGGGCGACCCCAGTTTTGTTTTACAAGAAGGAAGATGAGAGTTTAAGTCTGTGTGTAGATTATCGACCCCTAAATCAGGTGACCATAAAGACAAAATACCCAATATTGAGAATCGATGACCTCTTCAACCATCTGAATGGAGTGAGGTGTTTTTTAAAGATAGACCTCCGGTATGGCTATCATCAGCTTCATGTATGAGATGAGGATGTACCGAAGACAACCTTAAGATGTCGGTATGGCCACTATGAGTTCTTGGGGATGCCATTCGGCATGAATGATTCCCCAGTATCATTCATGGGAATCATGAAAAGGATCTTCCAACCCTACCTTGACCAATTCTTCGTGGTCTTCATTGATGAAATCTTGGTGTACTTGGTGTCTCAGGAGGAGAATGCAGCACACCTAAGGATGGTCCTGGATATGATCCGAGAGAAACACCTTTTTGGGAAGCTCTCAAGGTGTCAATTCTAGATTCAGGAGGTTCACTTTCTTAGACATGTCATTTTAGATACTGGGGTTACTGTAGATATGGTGAAGATAGAGGTGGTGCTTTCTTGGAGGCCACCTAGGAGTGTGACTGAGGTGAGGAGTTTCTTGGGATTGGTAGGGTACTATTGGAGGTTCGTGCCCGAATTTTCTAGGGTAGAAGCACCCTTATCAGCTTTGATACAGAAGGTACAACCCTTCATGTGGATGAAGAAGTGCCAGTAAAGCTTCCATGAGATGAGGCGGAGGATGCCGAGTGCTCCTATCTTGCATCTTCTAGAGGAGGGAATTGGATATGCAGTGTTTTGAGACACATAAAGGAATATAATAGGTTGTTTCCTAATAATGGATAATCTATTACTGCCTACAGTTCATGAAAATTGATGCAGCAAGAGAAGAACTATGAGACCCATGATCTTGAGCTACCAGGAATGGTCTTCGTCTTGAAGATGTGGCGATACTAATTTATGGTTAAGTGATTTACCATTTACTTAAACCAAAAAAGTATTGGGTATATCTTATCCTAGAAGGACTAGAACTTAAGGCAGCGATAGTGGCTAGAGTTCCTCCAGGACTATGACTTTGAGATAGTCTATAATAATGGGAAGGGGAATGTGGTGGAGGACACACTCAGTAGGAGAACCGAGCTATAGTTTCTAAGTGAGGCATCAGAGCAGTCAGCTACGATGCAGATATCCTTTATGGAAGGAGATGGGGAAGCCTATCTTCAATCGACAGTTGTCACTATGCCACTCGTACAACAAGTTAGGGGGACACAACTTGTGGATGTTGACTATAAAACCCGGTGTTCTTAGTTATCCACAAGGAAAACCCCTGATGGATATTTGATAAGTGGGGAGCATGTCGTCCTTTTCAAAGGGTGTACTATTTTACTAGTGGAATTGTGAGAGGAGATTTTGAGGGATTTCCACACCTCCCCCTTAGTGGTACATCCAGAAGTGGCAAAGATGTACCAAGATCTTTGACGTTAGTACTGGTGGTCGGGGATGAAGAAGGTAGTAGCAGAGTTTGTTTCTCGATGCCTCACTTGTCAGAAAGTGAATGTAGAGTATCAGGTTCCCATAGGCTTGAATCAACAACATGAGGTGTCGGAGTGGTAGTGGGATGGTATCTCGATGGACTTCGTGATAGGCTTACCACACATTTACAATGGGAACAATACCATCTGGGTGATCATGGACCAACTCACCATGTTGGTCCCCTTCCAATCCATCTGAGAGTTGGGTTTAGTATAGATATTAGGACACCTCTACATTCAAGAGACAGTGCAGCCTCATGGGGTGCCTTTGAAGATAGTTTCAGACCATGATGATAGCTTCACATCTTGGTTGTAAAATTGATTACAGGAGGAGTTCAAGACTCAGCTGCATTTGAGCATGACATTTCTTCCCTAAAGGGATGGTCAGAAAGAGAGGAATATCCAGGTTTTAGAGTACATGATTTATGCTTATATCTTGTACTTCAGTCGCAGCTGGGAGGATCACCTACCGTTGGTGGATTTCGCGTACAACAACAGTTACCACTCCACCATTGGTATGACACCGTTTGAGGAACTATATGGGAGACAATGAAGAACATCATTATGCTCGACAGACCTAGGGGAGTCAACACTCATGGGTCCTGAGTTAGTACGAGCTACCACTGAGAAGGTAAAAATCATCCAGGAGTAGATGAGTACTGCACAAAGCAGGAATAAATCTTAAGCTGATAGGAGATAGAGGCGCTTGGAGTTAGAGGAGGGGACCATTTTTTCCTTTGTATCTCACCTTGATGGGGATTCCAAGGATTTGGCTGGGGTGGTATGTTGTCTCTGAGATTCATCAGCCCTTTCAAGATTCTGAGTAGAGTTGGAGAGGTGGTGTACTACCTAAATCTTTCCCCACAAATACATCGGGTGCATAATGTCTTCCATATGTCCCAATTGAGAAAGTACATGCATGATCCATCGCACGTCATCGACTGGGGTGAGATGGACATTGATGATGGGGCTACGTTTATAGAGTTTTTGGTGGAGATTGTGGATCAATAAGAGCAGGTCCTTCATGGGCAGTCGAGTCCTCTGTTGTGCGTTTGGTGCCAAAACATGAGTCTCCAAGAGAGCACTTGGGGTTGGGAGGCTCATATTCGTGCTCAGTATCCTCTTTTTTTTTGTTTAGACCTTGTTTTGACATTCTAGGGAGTATAGACTTAAGGTGGGGAGAATGTATTATCTTTGAAATTCCATGTATTTTTTTAAAAATTTATATGGGATTAACTCAAGACCAGGCACTGAGACGAAACATGATTCTGATACTGGATGAGCTCGGAATAAATTTTTTAACTTTTTTAAAGTGATTTAAAATAGTACACGTGCATGGTTTTGGATGCTTCTAAATGGGTGCCCTAATTTAAAATATAAGGTCACTGTTTCATCTGGAATAACGACATTACCTAGGAAAGGACCTAACCTTGACCGACACAGGTTGAGAGTGAAAGTTAATTTTTGATCTTTAAAAAAAATAAAATAAACTTAAGAAAGTTTATTTTATTCAATTTTTTTTGCTACGATACAAATTCGAGCCTATTATTTCCTTTAATATATGAAATATAATAATAGGATTGAAACTGAGTCATAAAAGAAATGCTATTTTATTTCACAAATGAAACGTTGTAACAATGTGGTGACTCAGTATAACAGAAAAACTGAAACACATTTCATCAATTAATAACTTAACAATGATAAAAATCATGGGACGATTCTATATTTGGTCTGAACCTCTGGAGGACTTGTGTTGATGAGTGAAAAATGACGATGAATGGATAATCAACCAAAAAAATGAGAACTTCCCCATACTCTTCGAGAGATCTCACCGACGATGACAGATAGAGGAATTTCATAGACGAATCACCATCAATGATGAATTCATTCCTTTAATCGATCCTATTTTACCAGTAAGGGGTTTTTATTTCTACATGGTCTCCCTTACCCAAATATTCTTTCTAAACGATGAACATAGGTCAATCCACTAACATATTGACCCACAGATCAGTCAATTATGCAGGAATGGGAATCAACATATAGGGATTAAAGATGGAATTATTTTTTAGTGATATTTTGAACTTATCCCCTTTTTATTTTAATGAAATTAATGAATGAAAAATTAACAAGTCCAACCTTTTTTACCTTGGGAGTTCGCTGTGATCTCCTCTCCCTCTGGCGTGCTTCACCGACGGACCCCCGCGGTCACATCAGAATCTTACCGGTAGGTTCTGAACATGGCCGGACCCCCAAGTAAACTATAATTTAGTCTGGAGCACACAATAGTGGAGGCTGCAACCCAAGGATCACAATAGAGATTTCAGATCAAAAAACAGATCACCAGAGTGAGTTCGATGGCCCACAGAAGAACCCACCAGTGCGCCAGTGTCGGCAGCCACATGCAGGAGTCGACGCGCACCGACAACGCTCTATGGGGGGTGGGTGGGGGTGGGGGGGCTAGGCGGGCCATGGAAGTACATAACTGCTATGCTAGTGGGGCACCATGTTAGGCCAGAAAACCCATGGCTAGGCCACATGTGTGTGATGGAACACAGTCCGCGGGACCACATGCAGGGGAGGCGGTTGGCCAGCTATCGGTCACATGACGTTGAGCGGTTTCCAGACCTCCCACATCCAATATGGACCAAACCGTCCCACTAGTAGATCAAGGAGAAAAATAGGTCTAGGTGAACCAATAGTCTTAAGAACTCATCAGGGATGAGTGCTTCCACAGTACAATGTGTTAAGTCTTATTAGTGTTAGTCTTTCTTTCCTTTCATCTAATTTATATCTGTGTGAGCTGACTCTAGTGACTCTCTCTATCAAATTTACTTCGTAGAGGCTAAAATTCATGTACCTCTTTGGTAGTATAATTTTTGAATACTTTACGTTGTGGTATTAACTTTTTGTTTTGGGGTTCTTTCTGAGTATTGTGTTACTCACCCCTACACAGGCTCCGCCTGCATGTGTCATGTCCTGTGCAGATGACAAATGCTTCGACAGAGACCTTGGTGGTCTAAGACCAGGAAGTTCCCAATGATATCCAATAGACAAGGTGTAATTCTACCACTTCAGGTGGAAACCCCTTTACCCACCCTTCAGGTAGGTTTTACCATAGATGAACTTTAGGATCTTGTACTTGTATTTTTGTTGGTCTTGTATTCCGGCCCCTTTACTTTCAGTTTTGTACTGTTACTCTCAGTGGTTGTCTTAATGGCATGCTTGTTTACTTTTCAACATTGTGAGATGGGGATGTGTGTGTGTGTGTGTGCATGTGTACATGTACATAAGAAAATTTATCCAACTTGTGGTATAATGACTTTGGCACTAGTCGCCAGCCCCTGGCCATCGAAAGGCGAGCTTGGGGTAGTCAGGACATGGGCCCCAGGGGACGGGTTATGAAAATTTTCTTTATGAATGATATTTGTTACCTTTATGTAAAAATGATTCAATATTACTAAAGAAACCTCATAAAATTTCTTAAAAAACAATTCAAATAAAATCAATGACTTGGTTAATAAAAAATATAACCTCTCCAATAACTCTACCAGAAAATTAATAGGTTTAAATGATATAGATCTTTATTTGATGGGTTTAGGGAACATAAATCATCACCAAAAATCATGACAGTGGCTCAAATTTTAGTACTTCACGACAAATATTATTTATATTGTTTATGTTTTTTTCCAATTTTTAACCCCTTCATTTCCTTATAATACTCCATAAAATTCACAAAGTAGTCATAATTGTAAAAAAATAAGTATTTTCTCTAGATTTCCATATTAAAAAGACAAAATTTTAAAGCATAATTTGAATGTGATATACCTTGGGAAAAACATTCTTGGTAAAATTTAATTAGCTATTTTAGGATATAAGGGGAAATAAAAAGACAGTGAAAATATAGGATATGAATTACAATAATTGGGATTTCAAAAACCATTACATTTATAGTTAGTAGAGAGTAACAAGGCACATATTCCTATTGTATAGTACATGTTTTGTAAAACGAGAAAGAGTCATTAATTTAAATTTTGAATCAAGTTAAGGTGTCTGATTACTACTGTTCTAATCTTTCTAAGTGTTTAAATGTGACGAGAAAGATATTACAAGTGTAGAAAATTAATGAAAATCATATTTAAACCTGAAATGAATTCAAATTGTAATATATATTTTTTTGCATCCAATTTTTTTGAGTCATTGATTAACATTTATAATTTCTTTAGAAAACTATAATAAATAAATAATCACATGATTGATTTAAAAAATCTATAAGATAGGATTTTTCTCATAGTATTCAATTTAGAGGAACTCTATCCCCATTAATTTTTTAATTTCACTGTATAATTTACAATAAAATTATCTTGGAAATTCATTTTTGGTGGTCCCATCCAATTATGGTGTATATATCAAATATAGTAGTACAAAAATATATTGAAATGATATATAAAAAATAGTTCTTTTCCATAATCTTAAATAGTGAGGGGTTATTTGTTGGATGAATACACTAATTCTATTTTACATACCACATCAACATTGAAAAAAATATATTAATCATCAGAGATCATTGAATTCCCAATTAGAGAAAGAACAATATTTGATATGTGTAATATTGAGTTAGTTGAAGATAATTGATATGGGTTATTCAACACCCCATTAATAACAAAATTGTTATTATACACCTTATAGTTAAACTATTTTTTGTTTTGTTTTCATATTTAATTATTTCTTTAACTCATTTTTTTCTACATTTAGGACACGTATTGACGATTTGAAATGGTAAAGTCCTCACAAACTATTTATCAAATCCAAAAATTTTATTTCAAATCATTTCATGAGTAGTTAAAAACTTATATATGTATATATATTTTATTTATTTTTATTAAAATATAGTAGAGCTCATTTTTACACCACCCCCTTCAATTTAATTATGTTACATTTATAGGCCCATAACTTGCTATAATTACTAATCATACAATGACTATCAAATTTAATTAGTTAGTTTATGATCTATTTATTATGAAAAAATGTTAAAATTATATAGAGTATATGTGATTTCAATTATGCATTAGTGATATTGATGTGAATTGAGAAATGGGAATTAGTGGAATCGATTATCCATCCATCGATTTAGATTGTTACCATGGTCCATTGACTGTAACGCCCCAACCCTAGCTACCCAGAGTTGGTGCATTATTACATAACATTGGAATGATAAAAAAAGATCAAGTCTCGAAAGAACTATTAGTTTAGTAGCCTTGGAAATACTAGATACATTAATAAGTTTTACATTACATTATAAAATGAAAAACTACTACAATATTGTCTCCATAGGCCACACTCATATCCCTTAGACTATCCTTGTAGGTCAGTCATAATATACTTATTCTCATCCTGGAAAAAATAAAACATAGAAAGGGATGAGCTCAGATGCTCAGTAAGGATAACAATATAGTGGAAAATTTTATAAATAAGCATAAACATTTAAGGCAATGTATAAGACTAAAACCAAATCCATTTAAACTTTAAATTCAGTATAATATGAAAAAGATAAAATAAAATAATTCCATTTACTTATTCACATATTCTACTAGTCTATTAATCAAATGAAATATCAATAGCCTCTATCATAATGATGGAATGCAGAATTTCAAACTTTAATTTTTATATCAAGGTCTCATGCAAGGACCTTGGTGTTAACTGTAACCGTACCCCAACCCGGAGAGCCTCTATAACCAGATTCCAACCCAGAGAGCCTCTGTAACCAGACTCCAACCAGGAGAGCCTCTATAATCGGACTCCAACCCAAAGAGCCTCTCTAACTAGACTCCAACCCGGAGGGTCTGCAGTAACCATACCCCAAATCGGAGGGCTTACTTTTATCGGTCCCCAACACAGAACATACTAGTCCAACACATTAATCTTAAGAAGAGGTTGAAATATAACATAAACATTCATATTAAAAATAGAATACGAAATGTCAATACTTTAACCATAAACCCTAAATGGCATAAAAATAAATCATCCATAGTCAAACATATCAAAAAAACTTAAATACAATATGGAAGATTTGTATCATAATAAATCAACTTCAAACCAAGTGTAAAATTTATCTAAGGATGTTGACATAGATGAAATCAAAACTATTTGAGAAAAATATCTCTTTATATTTTGAAATCATTTAAGAATCACATAATTTTAAAGAAAACATTTATTTTGAAAACATTATTATAAGCTTGTAAGGGAAGCTTTGAAGATGTTATAATGGCGGAAAATAGACGCACCCAATGTATAAGTTAAAAAAACATTCTTACCATAATTTTGTTGAAAAAGTCGTAATGTACCTGATTTGGAAAACGACAAAAAGATTCCTTTCAAAAACATATAAGGTAAAATAAGGGTATAAATAACTTTAACCCATTTTCTGTTAAATAGTAAAAATGTTTTGAAATATATTTTTAGGAAAACACAGATGTGGATGATAAAGAGGTCCCAGAAGATAATTACGTATAAACAACCTCAAATAATGAAGAGATTGTAGAATTAACCCTTACCACATCGTAATCAATCGAGTCACATGACCAAAAGTTAATAACCACCAAAACATTCATAGAATACCTTCTATATAAATAGAATCATGATAATATATATCAAATGTCAGTACACAATACACCACATGAAATAAGTGGCGAACAATGGAAATCTCACCAAATTAAAAGTGAGATAAAAAACTCCTTACCTCAAGTCCGACTTGTCTTGTATATTCCTTGTTATTACTGAATAATAAACTTAAGTAAATTTATACTTGATTAAGAACATTTTTAATTTTTATTATTCCTTTTATATCACTTATTACCTTGCTATAAAAATTAGTTAATTATTTGAGTTCATATTGGATAAATTAATGATGTTTGGAACTTGAGTCAAAAATGAACTTGTTATAATTACAATTTTCCATGTGGTAAAAATTCCATTATCTCTAGAATGATATAAATTATTTAGATATCATATATATATTTTATATCCGGTATATATATGTATTTATAAAAATACATAACATTTGGAGATAAGAAATGAAATGCACCATTCATGGAGACGGTAAGCCGTATGTATGCATGAACGCTACTTTCATTTATATTTTGTATTTTAATGGAATTAAAACATAATGATACATAGTTATATTATAATTCAATTATAATATCATATATAATATCATTAACTCCATCCTTTATAAATCCCACATAAGGCATTAACAAGTCATATCACTTTGAGGGGGTGGTAGTCCGCATTTCCTCAAATGGCATTATTTCATTTTACTCATAATGGAAACAATAAAGGAATGATAAAAATGGAAAATACAGAAGCATAAATAAAACATAAACATAATATATATCATATATAAATATATTTCCATCTTAATTTCCACCATGAGAGGTGGTAGGATATAATTGAACAATCATCGTTTCGTGAGGCGTTAGTTTTCCATCCACAGAAACTATATGTTCTTTACACATTAGATGGAGGTGTGTGTAAGTGTAGTTAAAATAATTATCATAACAAAATCCTACTATATTTAGGATACTGGTGTTGTTATAAAATAAAGTAATAAAAAGAGTTTAGGGGTTGTAGAAGTAAAATAAAAGAAAAAAGCTAAGAGAAACCATTACCTTTAATTTGGGTAACTCCCTTTGGTTTGAACCAAATGGACTTCTTGAAGTGACTTCTGCCTAAGGTAAGGATTATAAGTGGAATAGAGGGATCTTGAGAGATTATTTTGGTAGGTTTTGGATGAGATAAGGGTCTTGAGAGGTGTGAGGAATGGGCTAGAAGTGGTGTCCTTTTATAAGGGAGAGGAGAGGCTCTTTTGGAAAGTTTGAAAATGTTATTTTATTATAAAATTATCTTCAGTTTCAAAAGGTCCAAAACTCATTAAATTAAAATATAAGATGACTCATGTTATAAATAAAATCATCCAATAATAATTTGATAGGTTTTGGATATTTTTTTAATATTAATAATCTTATTTATTTAAATCATTTATTAATGAGGTGAATACTGCATCATTATTGTGTCATAAATAATTTAATTTATTTGATGTCTAAAAATTATAAAAAAATACCATAATATAGGAAACATTTTTAGCTTTCCAATGAATATTTATATTTGAAAATATGTCTTATATAACCCCATGTAAAAATTGATATACTAAATGATATTTGTTAATGTCAATTTTGTCTTTGCTTTAAGTTAATTAAAATAAAGTGTCATTATCACTCTTAAGTGGCTCCATGGTCTCCCAAAATTTACCCAAGGATGCCTATGGTCGGACATGACTCATCTAATAAGTTTAGGACAAGTGTTAAGGTAATTGTTTATTATTATAATATTCTTTTTGACTTTAAATTACCCTATTTACCTTTAACCGCGCTAAATAAAAGTCAAAAGTTACTATTCACCAAAAATTATTTTTATCTTATTGAACCAAATTTTACTTACTAATAACAACCATGTATGTCGTATTTTTAAAATTCAATTCACATAAGCTGTAAAATTTCATTTAAATGAAAAAGTCAGTTTTTAACTACTTCTAAGTGGTTTTACTATTCATCAAAAATTGAAGTTTTCCAGAAAAATACCAAAAATTAAGACCAATATATATTTGATGTTTAGAATTCAAAAATGATGTCTATTTTATCAAATTCAAAACATAGAATATGTATTAATTAATTTAAAATTAATTCCCGTTGTCAAAACAAATAGCATGTTTTTAAGAAACAATAACTATCAAAAGATTGACACTTGTTTATGTATAATTTCAAAGTGAAATTAATTCCAATGACAAAAATTGGATTAAATGGTAAAAATATAATCTAATTATACTTTCAAACAATTCAAATGTATAATTGAACACTAAAAATTATTCAGATTAAAAAAGTTTTTTTTTCAATTAAAACATAGTATTTTTCACTATTCATCAAAATATAAAAGTTATCAGAAAAGTACCAAAAATTTATCCATACTAAATTTTTTTCCTAATTATAAAGAAGAATTTAATTTAATTTAATTTAATATATAAAATTGTCAAATATTGGGTTTAAAAAAAGGTTCTCCGTTAAAAGGCGGTAAAATTGCATTTTTTGAAAAATACTTCTTTTATCTAAAAAAATGAATTTGTTCTTATAATATGTCTAAGAAACACATAATATGAATGTCAAAATTTTATAGAGTACATAAGATTCAAAATTCAGTTAATACTACTCATAACCACTTTTTTAACGGTTAGTGTGGTAAGTTGTGGTGCGCTCGAACTCGGTGTTGTGTGTAGCGCAATCTATAGAATTACTTTAATAAGATAACATACTATGAAATATTGGGGTGTTACATTCTCCCCTCCTTTAATAAATTGTGCCCTCATAACTTGAATTTTTTCTTCAAAAATAAATGGTTAAAAATAAAAAATTACGTTTGTGGAAAACCCACATCCAAAATTGGGTTAGTAAAATTTAGTCTTAATAAGAGGGAAAGGGAAATGAAAAAGTCACCACCAAATTATGATCTAGATTAGGGGAACATTGGTGGAAATTAGAGACACATAATTGGAGGAAAAATGTAAATATTTATAGGGAGTGATTGTTGTCATCAATCACAAACAAGTGTAAAATTGAGGTACTCAAAGCCATCAATCTATGATGATTTAAAATATCACCAGTTCAATAAAACATAATGTATTAGGATAACACATTTTTGGTTTTAATATCCCTTCCCTAAAGTTTAAGAATTAATTTCTTCAATGAATAAGAGAACTATATATATATATGTGTGTGTGTATATATATATATATATATACTTGACAAGTATAGTCTCATCCTTCAACTAATTTCTACCACAAACTCATCTTTCACTCCAAAAGATAATAGAACTCAAAAATATTCTATTTGTACTAATCGTATAAGGTTAAAAATATTAACATATACAATTTAAATAAAGAAAACTATTTTTTAATAACCAGGGACTTCCTGTAGGCTAGTGGTAGGTAATAAAGCCTTATTGCACTTTGGTTGTGGGTTCGATGCCTACAGATTTGTCCGACGCGACGGGTTATCGCCCGACCTGATGGTTGTCCTTTTTCTAAAACTATAGTATTATAATATTCCAAAAATAATCTTAAGAAATGTTTTAACCTTAAACCAAAGTTCAACATAATCCATTCCAACCATTATTTTTATCCAAAATACCTCTGTCCAGACTCTCTTTAAAAGGTCTCTAAATTCCAAAATCAATTGTAACATCAGATTCCACAACCAAAGTAAAGTTTGTCTTATTGTCACATACTGGAAACATGATTACCTTTATCATATTAAAAACTCAATGAAAAAAGAAGTATTGCAGTACAATCCTTATATATATCACATTATTATTATAACGAGAATATAATTCTTGAATCCAAAAACACAAATACATTAATTATTCCACTTCAAATATAGTAACAACATAAGTTTGGCCTTCCTCCCTTGGACTATTCCGAGGTAATTTTCCTTGGCTCTTAGGATATTCATTTTCATAATTCCCCATCTATCTACAATTGTAGTATATAATATTGACAACAACTTTATTTCCCTTGAAATCACGAGCTTGGTGGACCTTTTCACCACACTTGTAACAGATTACCATTCCTTTTAGGAAAATACCAGGGTGTTTCTTCCCACAATTATCACATAATGGAAAATCATTATTTCCTGTTTTCCCTTTATCTATATCTTGTTCCACCATTCTCTTCATCTCTTTCTTTACTTTACTGTCATAAGATTTAGATAATTACTTTTCTATCTTGATAGCACGAGACAATATCTTCATATGAAAAAATGACTGTGAGACTAATGCTCACTGGAGAAATAGTTTTAACCTATTAAAGAATCGATCAATCTTACTCCTTGGGTTATGTATATAATCTTCTGCATGCCTTGCTAACCTTGTAAAGTTAGCCTCATACTTTGCGACATTTTCATCCTCTTTTTACCTCAGACTCAGAAATTGTCTTTCCATATCCGCTCGATGGTCACAAGGAAATTATTTTTCTAAGAAAATTCCCTTAAACTCTCTCCATTCTATAATTGATACTTCTTCATCTTCCTTTGTGTTTTGGATCAATGACTACCATTGATCAACATCTCCAATGAGGCGATAAACTGCCATGACTACTTTTTCTCTTTCTCTACTCACCAAAGCATGAAATATTTTCTCTAAGGAACTTATACATTGCTCAGCTACTAATGGATTTGTACTCCCACTGAATGTTGGTGGTTGTTGCCTCATGAAGCGGTCTAAAATTGATCCTCAACATTGTGGATCAGAGTCCTCCATACGGGTAAGGTTATTATTCATAACCTGAGTGAGTTGTCCCAGTATGGTGATAAGCTGATCAGCCCCACCTGTATCACCATCACCACTATAATTATCTTGAGCAGGAGGGAAATCCCTACATGGATTACGTGCATTGATACGGTTTCCATTCCTTCCACTAGGTGCCACCTCTAAGTAATGTCATACGCTAGATTAGTTTATGAATCAAAATACATAATTCCAAACTATTAAAAAACTTAACATAAATGGAGCAGTTTATGGATATAATCCCTAATCATAAAAATGTTTTATTTGAGGAAGTATATACTCATAAATCCTTCATAATGGTTTTTAAGGAATATTATAATTATCCTTAAGAATATCCCCTGGGAGTATCATAACCAAAAGTGCAGCAAGGTCTGTTGTCGTGCACCAGTTACCATTTGAGTCTAGCTCAAATCGGTGTTTTTGGGTTTTACCCCTAGGTAAATCTATGCCAGAGCCTCCTCTACCTGCTTGTATCCAAACAAATATGTATTTCTTAGAAAACTCACAAAATCTCTACAATAAAAAAAGTCTAGGAAGTTCTTCTATACTAATAGTCAAAGTCTATCTTAGGGTAATGTGCTCTAATCAGAGTTTATCTAAATCTAGTTTCCAAGGTTTATACTAAACTTCCTCTGATACCAACTGTAATGCCCCGAACCTAGTTACCGAGAGTCGGTGAATTATTACATAACATTGGCATGATTACAAAAGATAAAGTCTCTAAAGAACGATTAGTTTAGTAGCCTTGGAAATACTTGAAACACTAATAAGTTTTACATTACATTATAAAATGAAAAACTACAACAACATTATCTACATAAGCCACACTCATATCCCATAGACTATCCCTACAGGTCATTCGTAATATACTTCTTCACATCCTGGGAAAAATAAATTATAGAAAGGGGTGAGCTCAGATGATCAATAAAGATAACAATATAGCAGAAACTTTCATAAATAAGCATGAAAATTAAATTCAATGTATAATACTAAAACCAAATCCTTTTAACATTTAAATTCAGCATAATATGGCAAAGATAAAATAAAATAATTCCATTTACTTATTCACATGGATAATCTACTAGTCTATTAATCACATGAAATATCAATAGCCACTTTAATAATGATGGAATGCATAATTTCGAACTTTAAATTTTGTGTCAATGCCTTGTTCCAGGACCTAGGGGCTAACTGTAACTGGACCCCAACTCGGAGAGCCTATGTAACTGGACTCCAACCTGGAGAGCCTCTGTAACTGGACTCCAACCCGTAGAGCCTCTGTAATAGGACTCCAACCCGAAGAGCCTCTGTAACTGGACTCCAACCTGGAGGGTCTACTGTAACCAGACCCCAACTCGGAGGGCTTACTTTTACCGATCCCCAACCCGGAACATACTAGTCCAACACATTCATCTTTAGAAGAGTTTGAAATATAACATAAAAATTCGTATTAAAACTAGCATACATAATTTCAATACTTTAACCATAAACCATGAATGGAATAAAAATAACTCATCCATTGTCAAACATATCACAAAACCTTAAATACAATATGCAATATTTTTATCATAATAAATCAACTTCAAACAAGTGTAAAATTTATCAAAGGATGTTGATATAGATGAAGTCAAAACTATTTGAGAAAAATATCTCTTTCTATTTTGAAATCATTTAAGAGTCACATAATTTTAAAGGAAACATTTAGTTTGAAAATATTTTTATAATCTTTTAAGGGATGCTTTGACGATGTTATAATGATGGAAAATAGCCGCACACGCCGTATAAGTTAAAAAAACATTCTTACCTTAATTTTGTCAAAAAAGCCGTAAAGTACCTTATTTGGAAAACAACAGAAATATTCCTTTAAAAAAAAAATATAAGGTCAAATAAGGGTATAAATGACTTTAACCCATTCTCTATTAAATAGTAAAAGTGTTTTGAAATACATTTTTAAGAAAACACGGATGTGGATGATAAATATGTCCCAGTAGATAATTACGTATAAACAACCTTAGATAATGAAGAAATTATAGAATTAACCCTTACCACATTGTAATAAATCGAGTCATATGACCAAAAGTTAATAACCACTAAATCATTCAAATAATACCATGAATATAAATAAAATCATGATAATATATATCAAATTCCAGTACACAATACATCACATGCAATAAGTGGCGAATAATGGAAATCTCTCGGAATTTAAAGTGAGATAAGAAACCCCTTACCTCAAGTCCGACTTGCCTTGTATGTTCCTTGTTCTTCCTGAATAATAAACTTAAGTTAATTTCTAATTGATTAAGAACATTTTTAATGTTTATTATTCCTTTTATATCACTTATTACCTTACTATAAAAATTAGTTAATTATTTGAGTTCATATTGGATATTTTATCGATGTTCAGAACTTGAGTCAAAAATGAACTTGTTATAATTACAATTGTTCCATGTAGTCAAAATTACATTATCTCCAGAATGATATAAATGATTTAGATATCATATATATATATATTATATCCAGTATATATATGTATTTATAAAAATACATAATATTTGGAGATAAGAAATGAAATGCACTGTTCATGGAGACGGTAAGCTGTACGTACACATGAACGCTACTTTCATTTCTATTTTGTATTTTAGTGGAATTAAAACTTAATGATACATAGGTATATTATAATTCTATTATTATATCATATATAATATCATTAACTCCATCCTTTATATGTACCACATGAGGCATTAACGAGTCATATCACTTTGAGGGGGCAGTAGTCCGCACTTCCTCAAATGGCATTATCTTGTTTTACTCATAATGGAAAACATAAAGGAATGATAAAAATGGAAAATACAGAAGCATAAATAAAACATAGACATAATATATATCATATATAAATATAGATCCATCTTAATGGCCACCATTAGAGGCGGTAGGATATAATTGAACAATCATCGTTTCATGAGGCGTTAGTCTGCCATCCACAGAAATAATATATTCTTTACCCATTAGATGGATGTGTGTGTAAGTGTAGTTCAAGTAATTATCATAAAAACATCCTAGTATATTTAGGATATTGGATTTTTTATAAAAAAAGTAATAAAAATAGTTTAGGGGTTGGAGAAGTAAAATAAAAGAAAAGAAGTTAAGAGAAACCATTACCTTTAATTTGGGAAACTCTCTTTGGTTTGAACCAAATGGACTTCTTGAAGTGACTTATGCCTAAGGTAAGGATTATAAGTGGAAGAGTGGGGTCTTGAGAGATTATTTGGGCTGGGGTTGAACAAGACAAGGGGCTTGAGAGGTGTCAGGAATGAGTTAGAAGTGGTGTCCTTTTATACGGGAGAGGAGGGGCTCTTTTGGAAAGTTTGAAAATGTTATTTTATTGTAAACTTATGTTCAGTTTAAAAAGTTACAAAACTCATTAAATTCAAAGATAAGATGAATCAGGTTCTAAATAAAATCATGCAATAAGAATTGGACAGGTTTTGGATATTGTTTTAATATTAATAATCTTATTTATTTAAATCATTTATTAATGAGGTGAATACTGCATCATTATTGTGTCATAAATAATTTAATTTATTTGATGTCTAAGAATTATAAAAAAATACCATAATGTAGGAAATATTTTTATATTTCCAATGAATATTTATATTTTAAAATATGACTTATATAACCCCATGTAAAAATCTGTATACAAAATAATATTTTTTAATGCCATTTTTGTCTTCACTTTAAGTTAATTAAAATAAAGTGTCATTATCACTCTTAAGTGGATCCATGTGATCCCAAAATCGACCAAATAATGGATATGGTCAGCCATTACTCATTCAATAAGGTTAGGACAAGTGTTAAGTTAATTTTGTATTATTATAATATTCTTTTTTTCTTAAATTACCCTATTTACCTTTAATTGCGGTAAATAAAAGTCAAAAGTTACTATTCACAAAAATTATTTTTATCTTCTTGAACCATTTTTTACTAAATAATAACAACCATGTATATCAGATTTTCAAAATTCGATTCACAGAAGCTGTAAAATTTCATTTAAATGAAAAAGTCAGTTTTTAACTACTACTAAGTGGTTTTACTATTCATCAAAAATTGATGTTTTTTAGAAAAATACCCAAAATTAAGCCTAAGATATATTTTATATTTCTAATTCAAAAATTATTCCTATTTTACCAAATTCAAAACATAAAATTTGTATTTATTAATTTAAGATTAATTCCCGTTGTCAAAACAAATAGCGTGTTTTTAAGAAACAATAACTATCAAAAGATTGACACTTGTTTATGTATAATTTCAAAGTGAAATTAATTCCAATGACCAAAATTGGATTAAATGGTAGAAATATAATATAATTATACTTCCAAACAATTAAAATGTATAATTTAACACTATAAATTATTCTGATTAAAAAAGTTGTTTTCAATTAAAACAAAGTATTTTTTACTATTCATCCAAATATGAAAGTTATCAGAAAAGTACCAAAAATTTATCCAAACTAAATTTTTATATTCTGATTCTAAAGAAGAATTTAATTTCATTAAATTTAATATATAAAATTTTCAAATATTGGTTTTAAAAAAATGTTCGCTATTAAAAGGCGGCAAAATTTCATTTTTTGAAAAATACTTCTTTTATCTGAAAAAAATGAATTTGTTCATATACTATCTAAGAAAAACATAATATGAATGTTAAAATTATATGGAGTATATAAGATTTAAAATTCAGTTAATAATGCTCATAACTTCTTTTTTAATGGTTAGTGTGGTAAGTTGTGGTGTGCTCGAACTCGGTGTTTTGTGTAGCACAATCTATTGAATTATTTTAATGAGATAACGCACTATGAAATCTTGGGGTGCTAAATTCTCCCCTCCTTCAATAAATTTCGTCCTCACAATTTGAAATTGTTCTTCTAAAATAAATGGTTAAAAATAGAAAATTACCTTTGTGGAAAATCCGCATTGGAAATTGGGTTAGTAAAATTTAGTCTTAATAAGAGGGAAACAGAAATGAAAAAGTCACCACCAAATTATGATCTCGATTAGGAGAACATTGTTGGAAATTAAAGACACATAATTGGAGGAAAAAGGTAAAGATTTATAGGGAGTGATTATGGTCATCAATCGCAAACAAGTGTAAAATTGAGGGCCTCAAAGCCATCAATCTATGATGATTTAAAATATCATCAGTTCAACAAAACATAAGGTATTAAGATAACACATTTTTGGTTTTAATATCCATCCCCTAAAGTTTAAGAATTAATTTATTCATAGAATAAGGCAACTATATATATATATGTGTGTATATATATATATATATACTTGACAAGTATAGTTTTATCCTTCAACTAATTTCTACCCCAAACTCAATTTCACTCCAAAAGATAATATAACTCAAAAATATTTTGTTTATCCTAATAATATAAGGTTCAAAATATTAACATATACCATTTAAATGAAGAAAACTATTTTTTAATAACCAGATACTTCCTGTAGGCTAGTGGTAGGTAATAAATCCTTGTCGTACTTTGGTTGTGGGTTCGATTCCTACAACTTTGTCTGATGTGACAGGTTATCACCCGACCTGCTGGTTGTCCTTTTCCTAAAACTATAGTATTATAATATTCTAAAAATAATCTTAAGAAATGTTTTAACCTTAAATAATACTATCCAAAGTTCAACATAATCCATTCCAACCTTTATTGTTATCCAAAATACCTCTTTCCAGACTCTCTCAAAAAGGTCTCTAAATTTCAAAATCAATTGCAACATCAGATTCCCCAACCAAAGTAAAGTTTATCTTATTATCACATACTGGAAATATGATTACCTTCATTATATTAAAAACTTAATGAAAACAACAAGTACTATAGTACATTCCTTATATATATCACATTATTCTTATAACCAGAATATAATTCTTGAATCCAAAAACACAAATACATTAATTATTCCACTTCAACTATAGTAACAATATATGCTTGGCCTTTCTCCCTTGGACTTTTCTAAGGAAATTTTCCTTGGATCTTAGGACATTCATTTTCATAATGCCACATCTCTCTACAATTGTAGAATTCAATATTGACAACAACTTTCTTTCCCTTGCAATCACGAGCTTGGTGGCCCTTTTCACCACACTTGTAACAGACTCCCTTTCATTTTAGGAAAATACTAGGGTGTTTATTTCCACAATTATCACATAATGGAAAATCCTTCTTTCGCTTTTTACCTTTATCTATCTCTTGATCCACCATTCTCTTCTTCTCTTTCTTTACTTTATTGTTATAAGATTTAGAGAATTCCTTTTTTATCTTGATAGTACATGAGACAATATCTTCATATGATAAAAATGATTGTGAGACTAATGCTTGATGGAGAAATAGTTTTAACCCATCAAAGAATCAATCAATCTTACTCATTGGTTTATGTATATAATATACTGCATGCCTTGATAACCTTGTAAAGTTAACCTCATACTTTGCGACATTCTCATTCTCTTTTTTCCTCATACTTAGAAATTTTCATTCCATATCTGATCGATGGTCATGAGGAAAGTATTTTTCTATGAAAATCTCCTTAAGCTCCCTCTATTCCATAATTGATAATTCTTCATCTTCCCTTGTGTTTAGAATCATTGAACACCATTGATAAACATCTCTAGTGAGTCGATAAACTTCCATAAAGAATTTTTCTTTTTTGCTACTCACCAAAGCATGAAATATTTTCTCTAAGGAACTTATCCATTTCTCAGCAACCAATGGATTTTTACGCCCACTGAATGTTGGTGGTTTTTTCCTCCTGAAGCGGTCTAACATTAATCCTCCGCATTGTGGATCAGGGTGCTCCATACGGGTAAGGTTATTATTCATAACCTGAGTGAGTTGTCTCAGCATGGTGATAAGATGATTATCCCCAGTTGTATCACCAACTCCACTATAATTATATTAAGCAGGAGGGAAATACCTACATGGATTACATGAATTGATACGGTTTCCATTCCTTCCACTAGGCTCCATATCTATACAATGGAATACACTAGATTAGTTTATGAATCAAAATACATAATTCCAAACTGGTAAAACACTTAACATAAATGGAGCAGTTTATGGATATAAACCATAATCATAAAAATGTTTTATTTGAGGAAGTATATACTCATAAATCCTTCATAATGGGTTGTAAGGAAAATGAGAATTATCCTAATCATATCCCCCAGGAGTATCGTAACCAAGAGTGCAGCAAGGCCCATTGTCGTGCACCAGTTCCTGTTCGAGTCTAGCTCAAAGCGGTGTTTTCAGGTTTTACACCTAGGTACATCTATGACAGAGCCTCCTCTACCTTCTCGTATCTAGACAGAGATGTATTTCTTAGAAAACTCACAAAATCTCTATAATAAAAAAATTCTAGGAAGTTATTCAATACCAATCCTCAAAGTTTATCTTAGGGTAATGCGCTCTAATCAGAGTTTATCTAAATCTAGTTTCCAAGGTTTGTACTAAAATTCCTCTGATACCAACTGTAACATCTCGACCCTATTTACCCAGAGTTGGTGCATTATTATATAACATTGGCATGATCACAAAAGATCAAGTCTCAAAATACTGATTAGTTTAGTAGCCTTGGAAATACTAGATACATTAATAAGTTTTACATTACATTATAAAATGAAAAACTACAACAACATTGTCTCCATAGGACACACTCATATCCCTTAGAATATCCCTATAGTTCTTCCATAATATACTTCTTCACATCCTGGGAAAAATAAAATATAGAAAGGGGTGAGCTTAGATGCTCTGTAAGGATAACAATATAGAAGAAACTTTCATAAATAAGCACAAACATTTAAGGAAATGTATAAGACTAAAACCAAAGACTTTTAAACTTTAAATTAAACATAATATGGAAAAAATAAAATAAAATAATGTTATTTAATTATTCACATGGATACTATACTAGTCTATTAATCACATGAAATATTAAAATACACTTTAATAATGATGGAATGCATAATTTTGGACTTTAATTTCTGTGTCAAGAAATCGTGCCAGGACCTAGGGGCTAACTATAACCAGACCCCAACCTGTAGAGCCTCTGTACCAAGACTCCAACCCAGAGAGCCTCTGTAACCGGAATCCAACCCGGAGAGCCTCTGTAACCGGACTCCAACGCAGAGAGCCTCTATAACTAAACTCCTACTCGGAGGGTCTTCTATAACCGTACCCCAACTCGAAGATCTTACTTTTACCAGTCCCCAACCCGAAACATACTAGTCCAACACATTCATCTTGAGAAGATGTTGAAATATAACATAAACATTCGTATTAAAACTAGCTTACAAAATGTGAATACTTTAACCATAAACCATGAATGGAATAAAAATAACTCATCCATAGTCAAACATATCACAAAATATTAAATAAAATATGGAATATTTGTATCATAATAAATAAACTTCAAAAAATTATAAAATTTATCAAAGGATGTTGACATAGATGAAATCAAAATTATTTGAGAAAAATATCTCTTTCTCTTTTGAAATCATTTAAGAGTCACATAATTTTAAAGAAAAATTTTATTTTGAAAATATTCTTATAAGCTTGTAAGGGAATATTTGAAGATGTTATAACGATGGAAAATAGCCGTACCTGCCGTATAAGTTAAAAAAACATTCTTACCTTAATTTTGTCAAAAAAGACGTAAAGTACCTTATTTGGAAAACAACAGAAAGACTCCTTTAAAAAACATATAAGGTCAAATAAGGGTATAAATAACTTTAACCCATTGTCTGTTAAATAGTAAAAAGGTTTTGAAATACATTTTTAAGAAAACACATATGTGGATGATAAAGAGGTCCCAGTAGATAATTACGTATAAACAACCTCAGATAATGAAGAGATTGTAGAATTAACCCTTACCACATTGTAATCAATCGAGTCGTATGAACAAAATTTAATAACCACCAAATCATTCACAGAATACCATGAATATAAATAGAATCATGATAATATATATCAAATGGTAGTACACAATACACCATATGCAATAAGTGGCAAACATTAGAAATCTCACAGAATTAAAAGTGAGATAAAAACCCCTTACCTCAAGTCCGACTTGTCTTTTATGTTACTTGTTCTTCCTAAATAATAAACTTAAGATAATTTATACTTGATTAAGAAAAATTTTAATTTTTATTATTCCTTTTATATCACTTATTACCTTGCTATAACAATTATTTAATTATTTGAGTTCATATTGGATATTTTATCGATGTTTAGAACTTGAGTCAAAAATGAACTTGTTATAATTACAATTTCTCCATGTGGTAAAAATTACATTATCTCCCAAATGATATAAATGATTTAGATATCATATATATCTATATTATATATCCAGTATATATATATATTTATAACAATACATAACATTTGGAGATAAGAAATGAAATGCACCGTTCATGGAGACAGTAAGCCGTACTTACGCATCAATGATACTTTCATTTCTATTTTGTATTTTAATGGAATTAAAACATAATGATACATAGGTATATTATAATTCCAGTATTATATCATATATAATATCATTAAATCCATCCTTTATACATCCCACATAAGGCATTAACAAGTCATATCACTTTGAGGGTGCGGTAGTCCGCACTTCCTCAAATGGCATTATCGCGTTTTACTCATAATGGAAACCATAAAGGAATGATAAAAATGGAAAATAAAGAAGCATAAATAAAACATAGACATAATATATATCATATATAAATATATATCCATCTTAATGTCCACCATGAGAGGTGGTAGGATATAATTTAACAATCATCGTTTCGTGAGGCGTTAGTTCGCTATCCACAGAAACAATATGTTCTTTACCCATTAGATGGAGGTGTGTGTAAGTGTAGTTCAAATATTTCTCATAAAAACATAATAGTATATTTATGATACTGGTTTTTTTATAAAATAAATGAATAAAAAGAGTTTAGGGGTTGGAGAAGTAAAATAAAATAAAAGAAGTTAAGAGAAACCATTACCTTTAATTCAGGTAACTCTCTTTGGTTAGAACCAAATGTACTTATTGAAGTGAATTATGCCTAAGGTAAGACTTATAAGTGGAAGAGAGGTATCTTGAGAGATTATTTAGGCATGTTTTGGACAATCCAAGGGGCTTGAGAGGTGTGAGGAATGAGTTAGAAGTGGTGTCCTTTTATAAGGGAGAGGAGGGGCTCTTTTTGGAAAGTTTGAAAATGTTATTTTATTTAAAACTTATCTTCAGTTTCAAAAGGTCAAAAACTCATTAAATTCAAAGATAAGATGAATAATGTTAGAAATAAAATCACCCAATAAGAATTAGATAGGTTTTGGATATTGTTTTAATATTAATAATCTCATATATTTAAATCATTTATTAATGAGGTGAATACTGCATCATTATTGTTTCATAAATAATTTAATTTATTTGATGTCTAAAAATTGTAAAAAAATCAGATAATTTAGGAAATATTTTTATATTTACAATGAATATTTATAGTCTAAAATATTACTTATATAACCCCATGTAAAAATTGATATACGAAATAATATTTGTTAATGTCATTTTTGTCTATACTTTAAGTTAATTAAAATAAAGTATCATTATCTATATTAAGTGGCTCCATGGGGTCCCAAAATCGACCCAATGATGCCCATGGTCAGACATGACTCATCCAATAAGGCTAGGACAAGTTTTAAGGTAATTTTGTATTATTATAATATTTTTTTACCTTAAATTACCCTATTTACCTTTAACCGCGGTAAATAAAAGTCAAAAGTTACTATTCACCAAAAAAATATTTTTATCTTATTGAACCACATTTTTACTTACTAATGAAAACCATATATGTTAGATTTTAAAAATTAAATTCACAAAAGCTGTAAAATTTCATTTAAATGAAAAAGTCAGTTTTTAACAACTACTAAGTGGTTTTACTATTCATCAAAAATTGAAGTTTTTCAGAAAAATACCAAAATTTAAGTGTAATATATATTTGACATTTTGAATACAAAAATGTTGTCTATTTTACCAAATTCAAAACATAGAAGTTGTATTGATTAATTTAAAATTAATTCCCGTTGTCAAAACAAATAGCGTGTTTTTAAGAAACAATAACTACAAAAAGATTGACACTTGTTTATGCATAATTTCAAAGTGAAATTAATTAAAATGACAAAAATTGGATTAAATGGAAAAATATAATCTAATTATACTTCAAACCATTAAAATGTATAATTTAACACTATACATTATTCTGATTAAAAAAGTTGTTTTCAATTAAAACATAATATTTTTCACTATGCATCAAAATAAGAAAGTTATAAGAAAAGTACCAAAAATTTATCCAAACTAAATTTTTATTTCTCGATTCTAAAGAAGAATTTAATTTAATTAAATTGAATATATAAAAGTTTCAAATATTGGTTTTAAAAAAAGTTTAACCACTAAAATACGGTAAAATTTCATTTTTTTGAAAAATACTTCTTTTTTCTGAAAAAAATGAATTTGTTATTATACTATGTCTAAGAAACACATAATATGAATGTTAAAATTATATAGAGTATATAAGATTCAAAATGAAGTTAATACTACTCATAACTTCTTTTTTAATGGTTAGTGTGGTAAGTTGTGGTGCGCTCGAACTCGGTGTTGTGTGTAGCACAAGCCATTGAATTACTTTAATGAGATAATGTACTATAAAATCTTGGGGTGTTACATTGATGAACATCATAAATGTTTTCTATAGTCATGGATGATAAATAAAATTAATTTTTTATATTCTACTAGAGTTTTAACTCATGTCATTCCCTTATATTAATAATTTTTTTTGTAAATTTTCAATATTTTTTTAAAAATTTTAGATTATCTAATAGTTTTATAAATCAATTTTTATACTTACTTAAATATGGTATTTAATTAATGACTTTTTTGGGAATAATTTGACCTGTTAAACTTCTCTTTATTTTTTCATTTCAACTTGTGTAGGAGAAAATTAAAAAATAAACTTATGATATAAGAATGAATTCTAGCTATGTAAGTGAAAAAATAGACGTATAAATTAGATATGAGATATATGAAGCTTATTAATTTGATAATGTAGAAACAAATTGTCCACATATGATATAAAGATGAATTCTAGAGGGTATATAACATTTATTCTTAAACTATGTAAGTGATATTCATACACAATTTGATCAACTATCACATATGTTAGAGTAATCAAAATAATGATATGAATAATAATTAATGATAGATATACAAGAGATGATAAAGTAGTTAAATAGTTGAATGATGTTATATAATAGTGAAATTCCAGAATAAAGGAAGTAGATCTAAGGAAATTTTGATCCTTGAATGAAATGAGTGGTATAAATGGACGACATTTTGTATAACAAATATTTACACAGACCTTATATAACTATATTAGGAAATTTCCTTAGAACTTGTATAGATGGAGCTTAGTCAGGGAAAGAGAATATAACATAATATTTTGGGAGGTGAATTTTATTATGTAACAAAAGATAAGTTTAGTCTACACCTATAATGTTTAGATAAATATAGGGATGAAAAAGAAAATCATTTTTTATATGTCGAAACATCACTAAATGTGTTGAGTTCATGAGTATGATTTAAGAAATCAATAAATAGTGATGAAAATACCAATGTGAATGTAACAAACAACATCATTACAGGGTAGAAAAATAAAAAATGGCAAATACCAGTGGATTGAGACCTAGTTGAATTTTAAATTTTGGAAACTAATAATTGACCTATTCGTATTTTTGGATTGTTTAAAAGAATGTTTTGGAAGTGTAACGTTGGGTAGAAAAGGATCAGAATAAAATTTTGGGTTTTAGGTAATTAAAAATACACGTATGAGTTACAATAGAAAGATACCAAAACCTAGAACATTGCTGATAGTACACTAGGGTTATGATGGGATAGACAATCATAAAAAGCCACTATCCTTACCACTAAAATCCCAGTGCAAATGCACTGTGAGAGCTATGGTTTCATTGAGAGTATAATGATCACCATCTAACTTTTGATGAATCCTAGGTAAATTTTTTTTAGTGGGATGAATACCCTAATTTTATGGTTGGAACCAACTCAATTAAGGCATTATGGATAGATTTTGGGAGAGGATATTCATCCTTCCCCTCCCTCAGTTTTCCACTTATGATTTAACCTTGATCTATGGTGGTGTGGGAAGACTTGGTTCACTGATTTAAGGTATTATTATTCCATTTTTTCTTTTATTTCAACTTCTTGTTCTTCCTCTTATAATTTATATTACTCCAATTTAATATTCCATGTTGTATTTAACTAGATCATGGTGAAATAAAAATGATTCAGTAGGAATTTTTCATTCAATGGATAGAGGAGGATGGGAAATAATTTATGTAATCCATTGGATGTTGTTTCTATAAAGGCAAGTAACTAAATGGTTATTTCTTTGATTTCCATTAAATGAGGATAAAAGTAACCGATGAATCAAAATAATAAATTGGGTATCTTTATTCTAAAGATAAGGAGAGTACTCTATAATCCATATTCACTTCATTATATATAAGCTTAACATGGATATACCACTTAATGAGTTTTAAAATTTTTAGGTTGATTATGGAATTAATTTTCATTAAATTAAAAGAGTTTTATAATTGATTAATTAGTTCTATTATTAATTTAATAACTTGTGGAGATCAATAATAAGTGACGTGATCATGGTAAATTATGGAAAGAAAATACTAATAGGCTGCCCCAAATATTTCCGCTTTTATATGTGTTTGATTGTGCTTATACTATGAAAGTGGGGGTAGGTATGTGTGATAGATCTAAATGAGAACTGACTGGGTTGAAATGAATATGTGAAAAATATATAGGGCCTATTAGTGTTTTAGAGTATGACCCACATGTTTTCTGTTGAGTTTTGGTCACTTTGAAACTTCAATAAAATAATGAACCTTGGATAAAATGATGAGAGAAATCCATAATGGGTGTCCAAATTCGAGTATGACTTAAATGACATATCTAGTTAAAATGTGATGAAATATATTTTTCTATTTGGATTAGTGAGATAAATATGGATTCAACAATAGGATTTTTGGGTATTCGTTGAAGACTTGGGTAAACCTAGAGGGAAACCAATGGGCTTGAACAAAAAATAATCATGAGGGGACTTTTTATTCCTAGTTTGATCATATGGTAAATTTTATCAAGGGTAGACTTGTGGGTTACCCAAAATTGGATCGATTCACCATGTGGGGTAATGTATGGGAATAGTCCAAGTTCAGACATGTAGGCTAATTCACCATTTAAAGGGTGGCTCATGAGGTGAACATGGATAGATGGTGTAGAAAAAGGGAAGTATCATATAATTATGAGTGATGACCCAATGAGAGTCATGTATAATGTTGGATAAGTATGATAGGTTTATTTTGAGACCTTAGACATTAGAATGATGAGTTGTGGCCTATGGGACAGAGAATTTGAGTAATTATCACTATGATTTGCGATCATTTTAAAAGAAACTAAATGGCCATGTAATATATTTGTATGGTTTTTTGAATTATTTAAAAATATATTTAGCTAATTAGGTTACTATATAAAAATAAAATATAATTAAGGTTTCAAATTTTGAATATAAAAATAAAACATAATTGAATAATAAAATTTATTTCACATGTAAAATTTGTTTACTAGAAAAATCTTAAAATTTTACATAAAAGTAAGCATTAATATTTATAAATTTTTTTATATAATTTCATAAATAAAAAAATTGTAAAATAATTGTATAATTAAAAGTATAAAATAACACTTATAGGGGAACTATATAGTTTTATATTTATATCATTTTATAATAAAATTTAAAATAAATAATTTTATTTGATAAGCCAAAAGAATAAATATAATATAAATTATTTTAAAATAATTTGATGTGGATTGTTTTTCTGATAATGTGAATAACTTATCATATTTTGTTAACAATATAATTATTTTTATCATTCTTATATATTGTTTATTTTTTCTTATTATTATCATTTATATTGATATTTGATTTATTTACATGATTGGATTCTCAATTTAATGAGTATTGTTCCTATATTTAAATTATTTATTATTATATAGATATGTATTTTGATAAGAGTTGAATTAATTTATTGAATATATTTTAATCACAATATTTTGTGGGAATTATGAATTTTATTTATTTAACAAATTAATTTAAAAGATATTTTATCATTTTTTCATGTAGGAAATATACTAAGTGATATATTTTCAAACAAGATACTTTGAGGTAACATTACTTCCTAAACCGTTGTTTAAAAAATTATTAGAATCGAAAAAATCATTTGGAAGAGTATGCATATTTTTTATAAGTAAAATGTGTTCATATGGAAATTGATCTAATGTTAGTTGATCTAATAAATATAATCCTTAGTGACATGATGTGTTAGTTTCCTCCTGAATAGAGTAATGAAAATAATGATGATATTAGGAAGAGAAATCCTTATTTTAGTGTAAATGGAGAAGCATTGAGTTTCATTAAATTTTTTGATAATGTAAATACTAAATTATATATTGGATACATAATATTAAATAAATTATAATTTATTATCATTTTGTTACACTTAAAAAATTTAAATCAATGGATATAAACCTCAATCAATATGTTTTTGGTGTTTTTACATAAGGTGCTCTATGTTATATTGATGATTCTATAATTGCACAATCATTCTCACAAGTTTATTGAGAAATTGAGTTTCACATATTAAACCATTGATTCACATTCCAAAAATTATATATTTTTCACAATATTGAATGTTATGCTCACTACATTTACTATTTGTAACTCATCTAGATAAAATGAAGACAAGTTAAATAATAGTAATTAGATTCATCTTGGTGAAGTCTTGAGTAATTGTATTCATATTTCCACTAAATAGATGCATTACTTTCAAGTAAAACTAAGGTTGAAGAGGTTTTGTATGTCATCTAAAATTAATAAATTTATGACATGAAAAAATAATGAAAAAAATAAACTAATAAATTAACACCTCAATATATTCTCTCGTGTAGAAAAAGTTTTTATAGAGACACTCAGAATTTTCCAAGGATAGTCATAATTTTCAATCGATTTTAAAAATAATTGAAACATAGTATATAGCCCATGGAATTCATTCCATATAATATTTATACATGGTTTTGTATGAAACAATCATTTTTGATACTTTATACTCTTATTTATGGATAAATAGGTATTTGGGATAAAATTTATGTTCATATGTATTAATTGATTGATGTGTTGAGTGAATTTAGGGATGAATTTATGCTGATTTTTTACCCAACAAGTAATAAAACATTAAAAGAGATGACTATTTTGTTACAAAAAATTAATTATTTTCCTTTTTATATGAATTTATTAGGTTATATTACAAAAGAATAATTTTCTTATCCCTATTGCAATAAATGAAAAGAAATAAATATGATTTAAGTACTTTAAAAAGTGTTAATTTCTGGGTCTCATTGAACTTCTTCTTACACTAAATAGTTTTATAATAAATAAGGTGTCATTTGATGGGTTTAGGGAATAAGTCCCAAAAATAAAAATCAAGACATGAGTTCAAATTTTATAACCAGTTGATTGAAAAAAATTTATATTGTGTATGATTTCTAGGATTTATTTTCTTATCCATTTCCTTGAATTACTATGTCACATAGAAAACACTATTATAATTGGAAGAAAATAAATATTTTCTCTAGTTTCTCATACTAGAACAATAACTGTTTAAGAAAATATTTAGATGTGATCACTACACCAAATTTACCATTTAACAGAGGTTTTTTAAAAACCACTGATAAATATCTTTAATTTCTTAAAAAAATAGTTCTCCCCACCACATTCTCCCCCAATACCTCCCTCACCCTCAATCCTTCACTAACACTATTTTCCCTTCACTGATGCTACCTAATTTCCCTTTATACTTCTCTTAACTAATCCCCCACCCCCTCATTATTGCTCGCTGATCCCCCTTTTCGCCACTCCAGATCAAGCTCACATTCCCCCTTGCCACTCCACGATCCTCTAGAATACCTCTACCCCCCTTTGTCACTCCCCTTTCCCCCTCACCACACCTACCCAACCAAGATCACCACCACTCCCTTTCCCCCTTTCCTCCACTCGAGAATGAGCCCTCTCGGCTACTCCCCATGCCATCACTGCAGATGCTCCCAAATCACTCCCAAATAATTTTTCTCTCCTCCCCAAAAAATCATTCCTTGAGCCCTTGAGCCCACAGAGTGCCCTACCATATCCCTCACATCCCTTCCCCAATCCCTCTCCACTACCCTGCTTTCTCATTCCCACTTTAGACCTATCCATTGTGACCTTGCTACCGATGCCTCGCTTCTGATCCACTGAGCCCTCGAAACAACTCCAAATTTCTTATCATCAACCTCATGGTATCCCTTGCTTCCCTTTTTAACTTCCACATCCTCCATACCTTACCGGTGTACTGCTTTGTCGACCCCATTTGAATGGTTATTGATTTATTTGATACTTTTTTAACATCATACTATCACATCCATTTTACATTTTCAATTCATTATACATACTTATAGAAAATATGTAATTTTGTGATGGATTATATAAATTCAAATTAAAATCTATGAAAAATTATGTTAAAAAAATTTAATCAAATAAAAAAAGAATAATTAATTTTTTCTACTGTTTATTTTGAATAAATTAGTAATTTTTTAGATGACATAATATTTATTATGTGTTTTAATTTTATTAAATTAAGTGTAGTCACTTTTTGATAGATAAAAGCTAGATCACATTATCAAGGAACAAAACTTAGTATTCTAAGGGTTGAAGGAGTTTATAGATTTGGAAATTTCAAATTGATCCATTGATAGGGAAACAAAATTTCCATGCCCTAAATTTAAATTTATAAGATGGATGAAGAGATGTGAAGTTTATGAACACATTATATTGATGAAATTCCCTATTCAATATTTGTTCTGTATTTGGCATGGATAATCAAAAATTAAAAAAATTTGAGTACTTAAGCCAGTTAATAGAATGATCTCCCAACTTCATCGATAATATAAAATGAAATGAAAAACCTTATAAATGATTCTTTAAGAATTTTAAGGAAACAACATCAATATCAAAACATATCACAACAACCATTTGAGGGTGATACAAATAGAAACTTGACAAATGATGTTTTTGGGACTATAAGAAAACCAAATCAAGATCACAACATATCATTAGATCCTCCTCTTGAGGATGTAGAGAATAATGTATGGGAGAACTTCATTGAGTAGACAAATGTGTTTCATGATTTAGTTGATGATACAAATCCAGAGCTTTATGGTGGATATATGAAATATTCAAAAATTCATTTTCTACTTAAATTTTACTATACCAAACGTTGATAAGTAATTAAAAACAAGGTAATCTCCATGATATTTCAATTTTTACGTGAATCATTTCCGGTAGCTAAGATCCCTATTTCTTTTTTATGATATGAAAAAATTTATTACCAATATTGGACTAGATTATACAAAAATAGATGTTTGTCCCAATTATTGTATGCTTTATTAGGGAGAGGATTCAAGTAGAATGGATTGAATTTTTTTGTTCAATATGTTAGTCAATGGGTAATGTTGGAAGTCTGAATCAATAAACTACTGTGAAGAAGAATAAAAAGAACACACCTACAAAGGTTTGTCATTAATTCTCTTTAAAACCACAATTGAAAAGAATATTCATGTCATTAAAAACCATCAATCACAAGAAGTGGTATTCTATAGATAATAACATTGATCGGTTAATGCAATATCCAAGAGATCCATAATTTTGGAATACATTTGATTCATTAAATATGAATTTTTCATCTGATCATAATAATATATGATTGGGATTGTCTGTTGATGGATTCAACCCATTTGGGACTTTGAGTACCAATTATATCATTTTTACGATTGTTTTGATCCCTTGAAATCTACCTCCATAGACATGTATGTAACAACAATATTTTACCATTTTAATGATTATTATTGGAAGAAAATGTCTAGAAATGATATTGATGTATACTTGAAGCCTATAATTGAAGAATTATAGGAGATATGGAGAAAAAATATTGATACATATGATCAATATTCTAGAACAATGTTCAAAATGACCGCTGCTCTAATGTGAACCATTAATGATTTCCTTGGACTTGGGAACATATCTATTTAGAAAATTTATATGGGTTTGTAATGTATTATTTATAACATTTATTTTGAGAAAGAGTGAATACATTATAGTAAAAAATGGTGCTTCCTATGTCATCACATATTTCTCAATGCATCTCATAGATTTCGGTTGAACAAGTCAAAATTCATTGGGTTTATTAATCATAGACCACCTCCAAAGTTGTTGAAAGGTTCTAAAATATCTGAACAACTTGTAAATTTAGAAATAGAATTTTGGAAGGTGAATAATTTAAATGATAGTGGGAAATGAGTTCAAAGTGCATCATCAATTGAAATCTAAATACAACAGTTTAATACAAAAAGTTTGTTCTTCAAAATTATGTATTGGGAATTTAATTAGTTACATCATAATCTGAATGTTATGAATATTGAGAGGAATGTTTGTGAAAATTTTATCTTCACACTACTTAATTAGAATGGAATATTGAAGTACCATCTAGATTCTTGATAGTAATTACAAATAATTAATATAAATCATGATTTATGACCAAATGAGAATGGAAAACATGCTCTAGAAATTTTTGAAATGAAAAATAAGGACAAATATACATTCATTATAATTTTAAAAAATCTGAAAGTAGTTTATGGGTATTCGAGTAACATCTCAAGGAATGTTGACTTAAATCATCATATGTTACATATATTTAAAATTCACGGTTCACATATTTTTTATAGAAGTTACTAACATTGGAATTGCATACATTGTTACCATAAAAGGTTATTGTAGTTGTACTATAATTTCTCACATTCTTAATAAAAATATGTGAGAGAACTCTACAACTAGATAATATTTAAATCCTTTAAGATATATTTGAATTGAAGCTTTTTTCATTGGATATTATCTTTCGTCTTTCATTTTTTACTATCATGATGGATTTAACTATGAATTTGGTCGAGGAAACTAAATTAGGAGGTCCCATACATTATGAACGGATGTATCTAATTAATAGGTAATTTATTTATATTTTTTTCATCTTAAGTAAAAAATTCTTGTAACTTCATTAAATATATGGTTATGTTTTTTTATTTCACACATACCTTGGTAATTTTAAATCCTATGTTAAAAATAAATCTCAACCTGTCGTATCTATTTCTAAAGTATATTTTGCAAAGGATTGTCTTACCTTTTTTTCTAGATAATTGGATGATATTGAGACAATATTAAAAAAATTTGATCATGTTGATGAAATATCGACTCAATCTCAACTACATGGGAAATAAAAAATCTTTTCTACTATTGGCCGATCAGTTGGGAGGATCTCAAATATTACACTAATAGAAAAGATATTATTATAGGCACACATATTTGTGCTAATGAATAGTAAAATTATAGATACATTTACTGAATATCTTAGGATATGAAAAAAGATATTAATGAGAGTTCAAAAATGAAATGATAATGATATAACAAAAGTGATTCACGAAGAGCTTATAAAATGGTTTTCATATAGTGTAAGTTTATAAATATTGAAATCAATATGAGTATTAGGTTGACACATATATTTTGTAAATATAATAATATATGTTACTTTTTGTAGATCATGAATATTGATACTTTGTCTAATTTTTTAGAATATTTTAAGTTTTTGGATCGAGGTCATTTAAAACATGATAGAAAGTTCGACACTTATAATGTGAATAGCTTAAAAATTAAAACTATCAATCAGGAAGAGGGTTTATAAACACATAATAGTGGTATATTTAATGATTATAAATTAGGGTGATATATAAATTTGACTAATATTATTGAATTAAACTACCACAATCATTTTTTGTGGTTTTATTGAAATGAAAGTGGTTTGATATTACCATCATCATTAAAATAGATTCATTGAAATTTACTTTTGTGAACTTCTATCACATAATGGATGAAGGTGTACATGAATTTCATGATCTTTATATCTTCTCATCATATGAGAAAATGATATATTATATGGAAGATATCATAGATGAATGGTGGAGTGTAGTTTTTCACATAAAACAAAGATAATTGAATGAGACAAGTGATGAAGTGAAATATTTAGCATCTAAAATTGAATCTCATCAAGAGAAAGAAACTGAATTATTTTTCTATGATGATATTAAAAATATTATTATTGCAAAGGTGGATGATGTAGATGAAGTAATTATAGATCAAGATAATGATATGATTGAAAAAATGATTGTATGTATAATCTTCTATTAATTTATCAACCACCCATGTTATATGTTATCCATTTCCATTATTGTGGATATGTTATCATATTTGAATTTAATTTTATGCGTGAGTTATTTAATTTTGAAACATTATATGTGATATTTTTTTTTCATGTGTAGTCATCCATTATCATACCTTTGTGTATTATGTTTTTTTTTTCAGTACTGTACTTTTATTATTACTTTTAAATTTATTTTTCTTCATGATTTTTTTGAAATATATGTTTTGATGTCATTTTTAATTGTATAAATAATAGAAATGAAAAGGAAGAAGAATTTAATTGATCCTAATTGACTCCTAGTTGAAATTACCTCATCCACACAGACACATGATGATCCATTAGTCTCCCTCCCTATAACATTCGCGACACCCTCGGTCTGCCCCTGTTAGTGTTTTCCACACCCTCTGTCTCCCACCCATCAATGTCTGGAACACCCTCCTCCTCTATCCCATCAGCATCTGGAACATTTCCTCCTAATTTAGTAGGTTCATCATGCAGAAAATCTACATTGAGGTAATAAGTGGTCACTCCTATTTCTTTATGAGAATATTGGAGGCTAACAGCTATAGTTACAAATTATAATGTGAATAAAGTTATTGTAATTTTTTATACTAATCACTCTTTTTTCATAAAACATGGATATGATATTAATACTAAGACAAATATTATCAATACATATCTATGTAATATAAAAATATTGAAGATAGTTGACCCCTTTTATTTTTATGGGTTCCCCATAGATGATAATATGGGATTATTTATCTAGATTTTAGGCTAGTTAGAGGCTGATATGGTTACCCTTTTGATTAAATATTATGATTAGAGGCATATGACTCATTCTTGGAATAATGAAGAATTTTATTCCTAGATAAAGGTAATTTTAATACATTATATCTCAATTGAATGAAATTTTTTAATTAAATTATTATATTTGAAAAATTAGTCTCTTTGTAATGACGTTATTCCACTTTACCATTGTGGATCATACCATACAAAATTAGATGTTGAAAATTTTGGATAATATATGGAAAGATTTTAAATAAAAATTATGGAATGAATTAAATGATACATAATTTAACACTTAGAATTAGTATGATAAGGTACCTGAAGGGGTACCTAAAGAGTAGTGTAAGGTGTTTTTTATAGCCATATTTTTGAGAAGCACATGGCACTGAAAAATATATTATTATATTAATATCATTTTACAATTATAAATGGATATGACAAGGATATGAAACATAATAAATTACTATAAAAATAACTTTTATTTATTTTTGGATGTTTCAAGAAAAAATGTATCAATTCTAGCTAAAAAAGGAACCCCCACATTACCAGTTTAAATATTTTTTCAAGAAATAGATTAATTATGGTAATATTTTCATTAGTTTAAATATTTATGTGATAAAATTTTCACTTTCATTTATTAATTTTTTTTATCTTTATTTAATGTAGTCAAATAATTTAGGGCACCAATTATCCAAAATATAACATTGGATGGATGTTCATATGAAATATGATGGGAGTTATGTGAAAGATCATTCCAAAGAAGTTAGGGTATGATTTAATTTTTTATTTTAATAACTTATTATCATATTTAAAGTTATAAATATAAATTTACTTAAATATTATTGATATTTTAATTATAGGTAAAAATAATAGAACTATCAAATTCCAATCCTGTGTAGTCCTTCTCTGTATCTAAGGATAATCCAGTTGGTCATGTACTTAAAAAGGAGCATCCTGGTTATGTGTGCAAGATGGGTTTGGGAACATCGCCATCAAGGTATTTAAAAGGTCACCAAATATTAATGCCTTATCTTCTTATGGTTGTAGTTACTCCCTAATTGAAGATTCTCATAGGGAGTTTATTGTAAGGCAAATAACAACTTAGCAATAGGGGAGCACAATCCAATAATAGGGGGATCATGTACAAATACAGGATATGAATGTCATTATCTATAAAAATCATTGGCTAAATTATATTAGAAGATGAATGGGTGTGTCCCTAGTGATATTGAGTCTATGTATGGTTTAAGTGAGTAGGTAAATCACACAATTTCATAATCATTTAGTAATTTTTTTTATCAGTTTTAAGTTTAAATTTAATTATACAACACAATTTAAGTCTCAATAATAGTATAATACATGTGACAATTACAGGGAGTGGATATGGAGATAGAGATGGTGTTGATCTTAGTTCATCAGGTACTGATAAGGTTTGACTTTGAATTCAATGATGGTGATGTGTAACTAAACTCATGAAATATTAACACAATGATATGGTGATTGAGAAACCATGTTTTGGTTTAAGTTAGGGGGTATCTCTATTTCTCTTACATTGCATGAAATCTATATTCTTGGTTGATTTTCTACATTTTCATCAAATTTTCCATTATACTCATTATGATGAGGCACTTTTGGGTTATTTTTTAAATGATTAAATTTAAATTATTCCATTATACTTTGATGACTTTTTTCTATTTATTAAAAGTTATATTAGAGTTAGGATGGGTAGCATATTATTATTGAGATGAAAGAAGGGATTTTAGTAGTATAATTTTAGGAGGGAGAGTCAGGATGGACCATATAACGAGGAGGTTATAAGTAAGTCATGGTTGTATAAGTTTTGGATTTTATCCACTATTTATTATGTTATCATTTTTATTCTTGTAGTCTTGGGGGTGTTGAATGGATTCTAGAATGAAAGTGGAATTTTTGGTAGAATTTAGGGACCAATGAAGGAATGATGTGGGGGAGGAATTTATTTTTATCTCTTTATATGGAAGCTTTATCATGGAAAAATTATTATAGTAATTTATTTCATGTTATATTTTGATTTTTGGTGTGTTGGAAGGTGTTTGGTGATGATTTGGTAATGATTTATGAGGACATGTGGTGACAAGGTAAAAGAGCTGTGAAATGGATATGAAGAGGTGGTGTTATTGTGAAATAAAGGGCGGTTTTATAAATATATATAGTGGGGTTATGTGATTATGTGGAGGAATTAAGTGATGTGGTAATATTGTGTAATGTGTATATATATAAGCTTGAATAAAGTAGAAGCATGATGTGGTTGTTGTTTGTTGATTTTGTAGGCACTTATTTTTTATTGATTTTAGTGGTGGATTTTTGTGTTATGATAATGTATTTTATTCATTGTTATTTGATATTTATTTATGATATTTCTAATCCATTGATTTTAAATTTTATTATTTACCTTGTAATTGTTGAATATTTCTTCAATTTTGATGCATCTTTATTTGATTTGGGTTTATATCTTTGTAAACTTGATTTTGTGTTTAATGATATCAAAAACCTAGTTAAACCTAAATTGACACTCTTCATACTGTTATTATTGATTATCATTTCCTATTATAATTATTTACATAAAATAAGTCATTATAACTTCTAGAAATATATATTTTTATCTGGAATACATTTTCTCAAGTTTTTATTATGTTTTTATTGAATATTTTTTAGGGCTGGTCTGTTATGGTTTTTAGAGTATCAATATGATTCTACTTTTTTCATCTATTATCCACTGTCTTTGTGATTTGTTTTTTGGGTTGCAGATTCTATAGATTTTATTTTTTAGGGGATATATATAGCCTCAGTTTAAATTGATACTATATAGGGTAAATTTTTTTTACAATAGTTAAAAAAAACTCTATATATGGTAAAAAATATTTTATCAGTGGTTCAAACCACCATTATACATTATTAAGTATAGCATTGGTTTAAATAGCTACGAAATCATTGAATTTTTTTTCTAGAAAAAACCACCACTAAAAAATGAAATAACCAGACATAAAAATTATTTTGAAATAATTCCCCAAAACTATTTCTAAATGAGTGAAACCACCTTGAGTTAGATGTGAACTCTAACTTTAGTGGTGGTTTTAAAAAACCATCATAGATCTATTTAGTGATGTTTTAAACATCCACCAATATAAAAAAACCTCTGCTAGTCCCCTATTTTTTTATAGTGGATATACATTGAGAAAAAACCTGTGATAATATGTTATGAACCATTTTTGGGTGTTAAGTGGAAATCAAAGTAAAGTTTCGATAAATGAAGTGACTTTCAATAAAAAGTATTGAGAAAACCATTTCATTTGTAGTTGGGAAATGGTAACATAACATACATGCATGTTTCTCAGTATATGAAGAGTTAAAAATAGAATAAGTGTTAATTTATTTTGTAAATATAGTTAAGGGTTATAATATTTACTATTGTAATATTTCTAAGCATCTGAATGTGAAAATAAAGATATAATAGGGTTTGAAATGTCATGATAATAAAATTTTACTTCAATGGTTAATTCCAATTCCAATTTCTCATTGTTTCCTTTATAATGTTGTCATGTCAATGATAGAAGTTCATAATTTCTTCAGAAATATTTATTTATGAAACAATAATATGAGTGATTTATGAGATTGATATGATGGGATTAAACTCACACTATGACATTTAGATAAAATCTTTTTGACTTTGTTTTTTATATCATGGTACACTTGACCATATCATTAACTGATAAAGTTAGTGTCAATAGACCATCATAATTTAGGTGTATATATCCAATTGATAAGTACCTATATACATTTAAATGGTATATGAATAATATCTATTTTTAGGAAGCATCAACAGAGAGGGATTATTTTAATGATTAATACACAAATATATATGTTCCATATATTATTAATTTTTAAATAAAATTATCTATACCCCCTTGGATTAATGAAGGCCTAATCGAATAAGAAAAAATATTTGACATTGACAACATCAAGTCTATTGAAGATCAATAATATGTATTTTTCAGCTCTCTATCAATTATTTCACGAATACAATAAGTCATATAGTTAAACTATTATATGTTCTATTTTTATATTAATTTTTTATCTAAATTTATTAATTTTTATTTTAGGTAGTAAATTTCTAAAGTGAAATGAGGAATGCCTCAGAATACTAATTATCAAACCCAATACTTTTTTTTAAAAGTTATGTCATGAGTGGTTTAATAATTAAATACATATATATAATTGTTTCCTTTTTTAAAATGTATTGGATGTTTATCTTTTCACCACTTCCTACCGTTGAATTATGTGAAATTTAAAGGTCTATAACTTATTAGATTCAGGTATTTATAGAGTAAAACATTTAGTCTGCTTGATGATATTCTATTTATTATGGCATGATTGTGTAATTCTACATATGATAATGCATTTCTATTTTTCATCAATCATGTTAATGTGAATTGAGAAACTTATAATAGTGGTATCAATTGTCCATCAATTAGTAGAGGTTATTACTATAATTTTTTGAAGTAAAACATTGAAGTTACCTACGATAATGATTGATAAGTTTAATTTATTATATATATATTCATGGGTGTTTAAATTTATTTCATTACTTTATGTTTGGTAATTTTTTTCCATTTTTCAATGTTTTTGAATTTTTATAATTTTTTAGAGTTTTAAAAATCAATGATTAATTCAGATTAAATATATATTTTTAATTAATTATATTTTTAATAATTTTAATGATTTATTTTCTATTTTTACCTATATAGGTGATATTTATAATACCAACTCCTAAAATAAGAATAAATTCTTACTACGCAAGTGTGCAACAATATATACATAAATGAGATACGAGAAATTTGAAGATTATGTAAGTGATATCAAAGAAATCATTTATTTGTAAAATGTTCTAAGGTGAATTACAAAGGAAACATAATATTTGGTCAAAAATATATGCAAATTAGATTCATATATCTCATGATAAATATTCATATATGATATATTGAGGAAAAATAGTAGAATATAAATCAATGTTGACAACGTAAGTACTGATAAAGTTGTATAATAGTTGATTGAATAGTAATTGATCTAAATAAGGGTTGACATATGTTCATTAAGAGTGAAATTCTAGAATAAATAAAGTTGAGTTAATATTATTTTGAGTCATGGATGAAATAAGTAGTACACGTGGAAGGCATGCAGTGTGAAAAGTATTTTTACAAACCTTGTCTAACCATACTAAGAAATGTCATAACAACCTATTTAGGTGTCATTAAATTTATTAAACATATGATTAAATGTGATAGTAAGAGTTTTCACTCCAAATACTTCTAAACATTTCATAAATTCGTTGTTATCATTGAATTTTTTTAATAATATTTCAAACAGTTACAACCCTTGATAACTTGTGATTCAACATTCCATTGATGATTTTAAATTTAAACAATCAATATAACATTTAAAGCTCCTTAAATATCATTATATTTTTTTTTAATATATATAATAGATAATAATGGATAAATGAGTCAAATCATATATTATTTTATCCCATAAACACCTATATACATAAACCTATGATGAGTGACCTTCACCATGACATGGTTTATTCTAACATAAACCCCTAATGTGGTTAACATACATTTTCATGTTTTTACTTCAGTGCATATTTTTATTATTCTCCCACTTGAATAAATGCCTAAAAACATTATACACTTACATATTATATCACATTATATACAAGAACTTGTGAAAATAATCCAAAAAATATTTTTGGATATCCACCAAAACTTATTTTTAGATAATCTACTATTCATTTTCACCATATGTTACATAATATGTAACAAATTGAGAAAATTCACCCAAAAATCCTTTTAGAAGTCCTCTAAAGAACATTTTGGAGCACCATTCTATGTTTTATATAATTTTTTTTAACAAAACTTAACCCTCATTCACGTAATCACTAAGTGTGGCCCCACATACCATTGTTGAATTTATTTAATCTATATAAACCATATTTTTATAAAAAGAGTATCCTGTAAAAAACATCAGTGCTACTTATGCTCTAGTCCATGAAGGATAATTAGGAGCACCAAGCCATAATCCATGAAGTCTACACCATGATGGGTGCCTAGGTGTGAAAGTTGTTCCATGTTGGGAAGGGACACACCACATGGAAATCTTCTTTGTTTCAAAATTTTGTGATATTACTCATTTTACCTCATCAAAATTTTAGGGGTTTTATCCACCTTTCTTTACTCCCTCTCTCATGTTTTCAGACCAAAGGAGAACTCTTAAATATCCTCCTCTCCATATTTATTTCTTATTGGTTTCATGATCATCCTTAGTAAATTTCAAGTGATTTTTTGAGGTTAACACTTCCCTTCTTCTTCCCCTTTTCCTACTTCACCCTTTCCACTTGATTTTCCCCTTTCTTTGAAACCATAATGACCATGGGGAATTAATTTATTTTGTAGGTGGGTTCTAATCATGGATTTTTTCATGTCTATGGTTTATAGAGGATATTTCCTTGCTATATTATGATTCCATTATCAAAGGTTACATTTTGTGATTTGTTTTCTCTTGGATCAAGGTAGGTGATTATATGAATGTTTCCTTATAATACATGTCATATAAGGCTTGGATGTTCTAATTTTTTTCTTATGAAACTATACGCATATGGTATACCCATGATGGGGTTTAAATGGTTTATAAATGGTTTTATTCACTTGACATGGGTCGGGGGGGGGGGGGGGGTTCAATATATTTCTTACTATTGTTTTAAAATGATCTAATTACATTATAGGTGATCGTAAAGGCCACTAAGAGGATATTTGAAATGAACTGAAGGATTTTGAAAAAGGGGTTTTGACATAATTTTTGAATTTAAAAGAGGCAATGACTCCAAATTATTTTAAATAAAATAGTTTTCAAATTACTAAATAACTTTTTTTAATGAATAGGGTTTGTTTTGGCCCATGGTAAAATGATTTTGAAACTTTTTATCCCCTGTTTTGGTCATTTAAAAGTTATTTTGATATGGGGGATGATTTCCAAAAGATGTTTGAAATAATTTTTAAATGTTGAAAATGGATAAGTATTCCAAGATTATTTTTAAAGGAACATTTGTAATTTTATATGGAAATTTCTTTATTCTCTTGAAAACCAAATTTTCCCCCTTAGTTTTTATATATATTATGGGCCCAAGGGGGTGTTTAAAATTTTTATTCATATAAAATATACCTCATCTTGGATGGAATAAAAGGGGTTATTTCTTTTGAGGGTGTAGTAGGGTGAGATGAGGTTTACTTATTATGTTGAAAATGATTATTTATATATGTGATGATTTCATGATTGAAGTTTTTACTCATATCCATTAGTTGATATCAACAAAAACTTGGTAGATAAGTAGAGGATCTAGATGAGTACTACACTAGCATAGATTATGCACTGGATAGTGTTTTAGATATGATTGTGTTCTATAAGGGGTTTCCTCCTAGTGATACCATGAGGATAATCCAGTGTTGAGTGTCAATTAATTCACCCAAGGTTGGATGAATATACTTTAGGTGTTCATTATGTGATGTATAGTTCATTATAGTTATAACGTAGTGGTGGACCATGATTCTTTGCTCCCATTGGGACCCTTAGCCTTTATTGTCCACATAGAACCACTTTTTGGTTATTTTATATTCATTATTCGTCATTGTTATATGATTTCTAGTGATTTTTTATTTTATTTTGATTATAATAGTGGTTCAATTTCAAATTTTTTCTAAAATTACTTCTAATGTGTAGTTTATGAAGTGAAGGGGATTTTTTTTTCTAAATGGAATTTGAAATGTGATTTTTCTTAAATAGGGGGAAAAAGGTTGGGTATTGTTTCATATTTTTTAAAATAACTATTTTTTTTGGTTTGAATAAAAATTTAATGTAAATATTTTATTCAATGTTTGGGATTAAATTTTTTGATTTTAAACTGAATATTCCTTGTTTTTAGAAAATCTTATTTTTAGGTTTAAAAAAGTAAAGTGATAAACTATTAAATTATTTTCCTTTAGGCCTAGTCATTTAAAACTTGAATCCTTTTTATATATATTATAGTCAAAATAGAAATTATGATATTTTTATGAAGGGAATTGCATAAAATCTATGGTGGAATCTTATTAGGAACATCTTGCTCACACCATTCATACACACTGATGTATGTGTGTGTATGTAGATCTCATGTTTTCTTATAGGTTCCTGATTATGATCCTTTTTATTGAGTTTAATATTAGTCCATTGAAGGACACATGGATATGGTGCATAACTGTAGGTAAAATGGAGGTGTTCAAGTGATGGCTCAAGTTACTGTTTTGTTTTATGGTTCAAGGATATATTGGACATTTTTCCTAGTTATTGTTTTTTATTTTATATTATTTTATTATAGCCTTGTTATTTATGATGGTTTTTATATTAATTTTGAGTGAGGAAGTTTTTTATTTTTTCTATTTGGATTGTTAATTACTTTTAATATTGTTATTTTCTATACATGAATAGGTCATTTTTGATTCTTGGTTGGTTCTGTTGTTTTTCTATATCATTATTTCTTGAGTAAAACCATTCCTATGTTCAAATTCTTGAGATATGAGCACTAGTTTCCCGCTTGTGGGTGTCAAGAATACTCTTTGGTCCTTGTGGATAACCATTATTGGCGTCGTTATTGATCATCATAGGATATACGAGATCCCAAGTTTTCAATAGGGGCCTAGGTTCTAGAAACACTATCTCTTTATTTGGGAGGTTTGGTAGTAGGAAGATAGGAAAAAACCATGGTTTTTTATGAATGAATTAAATTTATTTGATCGATATCTTTATATGAAATCGTAAGTTATGATTTCATTATACACAACACCAATTTAAGCTTGCACTACATGTAACACTATCTTATCTTGTGTTACATGCAACACTAAGTTTTAAAAATACTAGGATATATTATTAATATAATTATTTAAGCATGACCTTGATAACCTAAATATAAGGGTGTAATTTTGGCCCGACGGCCCGAAATCCTAATAGGCCTGGCCCGAAAGCCCGAGCGGCCCGGCCCGAAAAAGCCCACATTGGGCCAGGCTGGGCTCGGGCCGTAGGTTCAGCAGGTCGGGCCTAGGCCTATCCAAGAAGGCCCGCGGGCCAGGCCGGACTGACCCGAAATAGCCCAGCCCATTGGCCCGCTCGAAGCCCGACCCGCTGTAAAAAAATTAATGGGGAATTTGTGGGTAGGGGGATTCGATCCCCCTACCACATGCTCCCAAGGCTGCGCCTATTATCTTATCGCCATCATATATATATATATATATATATATATATATCTGTGTGTGTGTGTGTATATATCTGTATATATAGATATCTGCATACATATATATATATAGATACACACACACACACACACATATATATACATATATATATGTATGTATGTATCTATATATCTATGTATGTATGTATATATATATGTATGTATCTATATATATATGTATATATATTTCTATATATATATCATTATATATTAACAAAAAAATATTATATATATACATATAATTATCATTATATATAATTATAATGTGTGTATAAATATATATACAACAATATATAATTATATATATTTAATAGCATATATATATAAACAAATCAATTAATAATATATATCAATAAAGTGTGATTTTTAAAAATCAATTAATAATATATATATATATATATATATCAATGATTTAATATTATATATATATAATTACTTGTTTTATATTAATAAAAAATAACACTCACCTAATTAAGTTCGTTCAAGTCCCTCAACTTCATTAATTTTTTTAAGTATGTCGCAACATGCATATATTATATATACTATACATATATAAATCTATTTAGAAAAAAAAAATAACTCACCCACTACAACGCACCCCCCATCCCCTAATCATTATTTTTATAATTTTCTCATATTATATATATATAATTATATATATCAATCATTTAACATTATATATATAACTAATTATTATATATTAATAAAAAAAATAACACCCACCCAATGATGTTTGCGCACACCCCTAACCTCACTAATTTTTTTAAATATGATGAAACTTGCATATTATATATATGTATATATAAAAAAAATCAACTAATAATATATATATATATATATAAATGATATGATAATATATATATATATAAACAAATCCATTAATAATATATATAAATCAATTAATAATATATATCAATTAAGTGTGGCTTGTAAAAATCCATTAATAATATGTGTGTGTGTGTGTCAATGATTTAATACTATATAATAACTTATTTTATATTAACTAAAAAATAAAACACTCACCTAATGATGTTCGTGCACATCCCCCAACCTCATTAATTTTTTTAAATATGTTGCAACTTGCAAATATTATATATAAATCTATTTAGAAAAAAAAATTAACCTTCCCACTGCGGCGCACCCCCCAACCCCTAATTATTTTTTTACAATCTTCTCATATTATATATATATATAATAACTTATTATATATTAACAAAAAAATAACTACTCACCAAATGATGTTCGCACACCCCCAACCACATTGATTTTTTTAAAAAGGACAAAACTTGCATATATTATATATACTATTTATACAAACACTTAAAAAAATACTTTTTACATTAAAATATGAAAAAAAGTTAAATGTTTTAAAAAAATACTTGTAAAAAACATGCGTTTAAAAAAAATTCAAAAATGTTTTAAATTAATCATTTAAAAATAAATGTTAAAAAACATTTTAAACATATGTTAAAAAACTGTTTAAATAAAAATGTTAAAATAAAAAATATTAACAAATGCTTAAAAATTCTAAATAAGTTAAAAAAATAAATTTAAAAAAATGTTTTAAATAAATTTTAGAAAAACTTTTAAATAATAAGGCTTTAAACTCTCCCACTACAGCTACGCACCCCTAATTATTTTTTTACAATTTGCAAATGATATATATATATATATATATATATATATATATATATATTCACAATATATAAATCTATTTAGACAAAAAAATACATCCACCGACTGTAAAATTTTAATAAAAAATAAAATAAACGTTTTTACCAAAAACATGTATTTAAAAATAAATGTAAAGAAAAGTTTTAAATAAATGTTAAAAAAAATTAAATAATTTTTTTAAAACAGACAATTATTTTGAAAATATTAAAATCCCACCATGGACCGACTCGAAAAAGCCTGACCCGGCCCGAAAAATCCCGCCCCGACCTGATGGTTTGGGTCGGCCTGAGGCCGGGCTCGGGTCGCCTCATGGGGTTGTTCGGGCCGGCCCGGGCCGGGCTGGGCCGAAATTACACCCCTAGGTGTAAATAATGTTTGAGTTATTGAAACTATTATTCAACTCTACTGGAATATTTTTTTCATATGAATATTGAAATAGAGAATTGTAGTACATGACATGGTTGGAAGAGTCAACCCCGCATCAATCTGAGGCACGGTGTGACTGATACCACTATAAATGTCTCTCTTTTGTTTAAAAGGGACATCATTTTAAGTGAAAACAACAACTGGCATACAGAAAACTGACCAAATGCATTTAGATTGTTTTTATACTTTATGAAAATGATCTATGAGTCATATGTGACGTGTACGAGTCAACCCCGCCTCAATCTGAGGCACGGTGTGGCCGGTATCAGTCTAAGTGTCTCTCTTTTGTTTAAAATGGACATCATTTTAACTAAAAAATATTTGCATATGGATAACTGACCAATCGTATTTGGATTCTATTGATACTTTAGGACAACGATCCACGAGTCATTTTTTATGTGTATGAGTCATCCCTACCTCAATCCGAGGAGTGGTGTGCCCGGTACCACTCAAAGTGTCACACCTTTATTTGAAATGATAAGCATTTTAAATGAAAACAACAACTGGAATACAGAAAACTGACCAAACGCATTCAGATTCGGTTGATACATTAAGAAAACGATACATGGGTCATTTGTGACGTTTATGAGTCAAACTTGCCTTAATCTGAGGCACAGTGTGCCCGGTACCACTCAAAGTGTCTCACCTTTATTTGAAATGATCAACATTTTAAATTAAAAAAACTACTGGAATACGGAAAACCAACCAAACGCATTAGGATTGTGTTTATACATTAGAAAAATGATACATGGGTCATTTGTGACATGTATGAGTCAACTCCGCCTCAATCTGAGGTACAGTGTGGCCGGTAGTACTCTAAGTGTCTCTCTTTTGTTTAAAATGGACACTATTTTATGTACAAACAACTGACATATGGAAAATCAACCAAACATATTTGGATTGTGTTGATACTTTAGTATAACTATCCATGGGTCATTTATGACGTGTATGAGTCAACTGAGCCTCAATTCGAGGCCTGATGTGGCCGGTACCACTCAAAGTGTCTCACTTTTATTTGAAATGGACAACATTTTAAGTGAAAACAAAAATTGGCATACGGAAAACCAACCTAATGCATTCGGATTCTATTTATAATTTAGAAAAATGATCCATGAGTCATTTGTGATGTGTATGAGTCAACCCCGCCTCAATCTAAGGTGTGGTGTGCCTGGTACCACTGAAAGTGTCACACCTTTATTTGAAATGATCAACATTTTAAATGAAAACAACAACTGGAATACAGAAAACCAACCGAACACATTTAGATTATGTTGATACTTTAGGAAAATGATACATGGATTATTTGTGATGTATAAGAGTCAACCTTGCCTTAATTCAAGGTGTGGTGTGCTCGGTACCACTCAAAGTGTCTCACCTTTATTTGAAATAATCAACATTTTAAATGAAAACAACAACTAGCATACGAAAAACCGACCAAACACATTCGGATTGTGTTGATACATTAGGGAAATGATCCATGGGTCATTTGTGAGGTTTACGAGTCATCCCCGTCTCAATCTAGGCCACAGTGTGGCTGGTAGCACTCTAAGTGTCTCTCTTTTGTTTAAAATGGACACTGTTTTAAGTAAAAACAACTGACATATGGAAAATAAAATAAATGTATTCGGATTATGTTGATATTTTATCAAAATGATCCATCGGTAATCTATGACGTGTATGAGCCAACTGAGCCTCAATCTAAGGCCTAGTGTGGCTGGTACCACTCAAAGTGTCTCACTTTTATTTGAAATGGACAACATTTTAAGTAAAAACAACAACTGGAATACGGAAAACCAACCAAACGTATTCGTATTGTGTTGATACTTTAGGAAAACAATCCATGAGTCATTTTTGATGTGTATGAGTCAACCCCACTTCAATATGAGGTGCGGTATGCCCGGTACCACTCAAAGTGTCACACCTTTATTTGAAATGATCAACATTTTAAATGAAAACAACAACTGGCATAATAAAAACCGACCAAACACATTTGGATTCTATTGATACTTTAGGAAAATGATACATGGGTCATTTGTGACATGTACGAGTTAACCCTGGCTCAATCTGAGGCACGGTGTACTCGGTACCACTCAAAGTGTCTCACCTTTATTTGAAATGATCAACATTTTAAATGAAAATAACAACTGGCATATGAAAAACCAACCAAAGGAATTCAGATTGTGTTGATACATTAGGAAAATGATCCATGGGTCATTTGTGACGTGTATGAATCAACCCCGCCTCAATCTGAGGCATGGTGTGGCCGGTAGCACTCTAAGTGTCTCTCTTTTGTTTAACATGGACACTATTTTAAGTAAAAACAACAAACATATGGAAAATCAACCAAACATATTCGGATTGTTTTGATAATTTTTCACAACGATCCATGGGTCATTTATGACATGTATGAGTCAGCCGACCCTTAATCTGAGGACCAGTGTGGTTGGTACCACTCAAAGTGTCTGACTTTTATTTGTAATGGACAACATTTTAAGTGAAAACAACAACTAGCATACAGAAAAACAACCAATAACATTCGGATTGTGTTTATACTTTAGGACAATGATCCATGGGTCATATGTGATGTGTACGAGTCAACCCCGCCTCAATCTGAGTCATGGTGTGGGTGGTATCACTCTAACTGTCTCTCTTTTCTTTAAAATGGACATCATTTTATGTAAAAACAACTGGCATACGGAAAACCAACCAAACGTATTCGGATTGTGTTGATACTTTAGCACAACGATCCATGGTCTAGCCTCACACAATCTTCTCATATGAGGAACTCCTACCCCTATTCTAAAACACATGTCATTTAATATTCCAAGGACAACTATATTCTCTAAGTCACGCAAGCTCATTGATACACACCCATTATCATCACCACTAAGTTCAAAGATACCCTCCTCAAACCATGGGACATTATATTTGTGTTTGGTTTAATTCATGTATTCATTTCCTTATTTTGGGTTATTAGCTTCTAATTTCTAAACTCAATCATGTATGTGTTATACAAAATGCAATTTTGTAGGTATTATTAAATATGTATCACATATAATTATGTATTTAGTTTTTAATGTATTGTATTCATAATTTATTATTGTATTACATATCCTTATTTTGTGATTTTGTATTTATTGATGTACAATTCACAAAGTAGCACACAGAAGAGCAGGCTGCTGTGTCAATTGTAGATCTAAGCCTATTCCAACGATTTTAAACCATTGGTATAGGTTCCGTATGGACTTTTTACCAATGGTTTTAAGAGAACTATTGGTAATTGGGGTATCTCACCTCTATACCAACAGTTTATGTAAAACCATTGGTATAGTGTATATTTATTCACATATACCAACGGTTTTTTTTTGAAATCGTTGGTATATGTATATTTTCATGACTTACTTGGCTACAGTTTGTAAAACCGTTTGAATAATTTATACCAACGGTTTTACAGCCTATACCATCAGTTTTCAACTATTGGTATACCTTTGATTTGAAGTAGTGCATTAATTCATAACTCAAAAAATCCTTCTTTATAATAAAATACTAAATATATATAACCAAAAATTCTCATGGAAAGATATCTATAAGAGGGAAAATAGAAAGTAATACGAGGAAGAATATTTGGATAAAGGAATAAATGATCATTATTTTGAATCAAAAAAGCATCATGATTTAAGAAAGAATGATTTTTTAATTGAAAATCAACTGGAAAACTCCCATAGAGAGTCACAACTATAATTGATTTAAGGGGGGGGGGAATATGGATCTTGGGAGGATTAAATGATATTAATTTTTTTTATCTATTGTAAACAAAGTTAAATAAAATTATTTTCTCACATTAAATAGTATCATATTCTAAAATAGATAGGATCATGCCAAACACGAACTAGTTACTTTCATCTCCCCCATAATAAAAAATGTTGAAATTTTAACGTGAACAAAATCTTTACTTGTTTCTTGATTGAGGAAAAATCTATGGAGAATTCACATGGTTTTGTAAAGGTATAACATAATCCAATAATATTCATACTTAAGTGGATAAAATTTTCATCCATGGTCACATAATGTTAGGATCACTAAATTTAAAATTTAGTTCAGGGAAAAGTGCACAACCTCCCTTATAACACTTTTCTTAACTCGTCCTCTGCACAATGCATTAGATGAATATTTTTTCCTCTTATCAATGTGTGGGCAGCTTATATAATATCAAAAATGTTTTATTTAATTTATATTATGATAAACTAAATATGATGCTCTAATATGTTCCAAAATCCTGGAAATAATCACTAGAAATAAACATGTATACTTAATATAATATCCTATTCATGATATAAAATCATTCATCAAATATTATTCTTTTTATAGCCCATATATGGATCCCTGTTTGTGGAACTCCTTCATGTTATGTTCTTTGGAAAATGTTAAATGAACTGCTTCACAAAACATACCTTCACAAGATACTTTATGGAACACTCTTTCATGATATACTTTGTAGAAATCCACTATTCATAATATATTTGTTCAAAAATAGTATTATTTTATGAAGTATTCTACATCATGAACTAGTATGCTTTACGTATGACACCCCCTACCTTTATTACACATTAATTATTTATTTATTTCATAATATTAGAAATAATAAAATCTAGATGATTAATAATTATAGTGTCATTTGGAATTATGTACATTACACAATAAACTAAATTAGTGAATACATCTTCATTGATTAAAAATTACTTAACATTCTCTTTTTATTCCATCATAACTAAAAATGCAAGGTATTACCGAGGGAAATAAATAAGAAAGGGATGAGATATAAAGACCACTAAGGGTATAAACATGGAATAACATGAAGAAAGTATTACATGTTTGAAATAGGAAAATCAATGATACATAGAAGGAGTGATAATCATAAACATGAAAAATGAGTCATGATTGTTCATGATTACATAAAGTCTACATGGGAAATGTGGTAACAAAATTAAACATGGAATAATAAACATAAATAATGGCTAACCTCCAAGAAATCATGCTTTAAAAAGTCTTATGATTGATTAGATTCACTCCTAAATCCCTTACAGGGCATATCATGAGATTAAAATATTACCCAACGCATTAGATCACTATATAATTCTAGGTGCACCTATTAATTTCATTTTATTCTCATGAATAAGTGTTCCACATAGATCATACACCATGAAATAATTTTTCATCACATTTTATTTCATGATAAAGTGGTTTGGAATGTCTACATTTATGTCCCAAATAAAATATGTATAAGCACATAATTATTAACACCCTTGATCAGAAATGGTACGGGTATTCACTACATAATGTACGACATGGGAAATGGTCTTGAAAATTCAGTAGCATAATGGGGGTGTGTAAAGGCTCATGGGAGGGATTAATGATATTGAAAGGGGTATATAATCATTTTTAGGTCATAGGTATAGTCATGTGGATATGGTATAATATATCCCAATATTAGGAAATGGATACAAAAGTCATAAGATAAAACGATTCTTGAATAAGGAGGTGAAAGAGACAATCTGTGACCTTGAGAGTGTGATTCCAAAAGCTTTGGAGGAGATTGTTGAGAGATTGGGGGAAAATTGGGAAGAATATAGAGAGGGGTGGATAGAGTAAGAATGTGATCAATGTTTTTTTAGGGTAGATGAATGGGATATTTGTGGGTTTAAATAAAAAAGATAAAGGAGTTATTTATAATTTCTCAAACATAGGATTTATACTCAATATAATAAAGAAATAAAAAAAACCATCCCATAGTTTTTACCCATGGTTTTTACCATATGGGATTTTTTCCATTATTTTATAAGGAAAGGGGTTGAATAGATTAAAATATTTCTCTTGGGGAGGTGTAAGTGAGTCATTTTCTTAAAGAAATGATTTAAAACCTTAAAATATATGATAAGTTTTAGAGGATTCATAATGGATTTATAAAATTAAAAAAATAAAGTTAAAATCACATTATTTTAAAGGGGAAAAATATTCAGCTGTCAATATGCTATACAGTATTTATTACATCATTTAGGGGTCATTATGAAGTCATAATACACACTGTATATTTATATCATATTTAAATTTAACCTAAAAATTTGATTGTCTCGAAAAATTATGAAACATTCATCATTGGATAATTTCAATGTTTTGATTTCAAAATCATATTTATTTTATAAAAATAAAATTATAAATATATTAATTTATAGTGTTAAAATAGAATCAACGATTATTAAGAAATAATGGGTTTTTTTATAATAACAGTTTTCAAACCATTATAAAAATTAAATTTGACTTCATTAAAATTATATGATAATTTATATTTTCAAAAAAAACTAAATAATAATAATTTATTACAAAATTATTTATTTAAAAATAATTTAATTCATAAAAATAAATTCTTTAATTGAATTTTAATATTACCCAAAAATAAAATTTGTGTTTCATTATTTAAAAATAAAAATCATTTAAAAAGTAACAATAATAAGATAAAAACGTATTCATTATTCTATAAAATATACAGATTCATATTATTAGGGTCATGATACATATCCATTTATTACACTAGTTAACACTGTACAGGTAAGGTGGGTGATGGTGATACTTTTATGGTGTGGTTTGGTGTACATGGTTTGGGTAATGATCATTATTAGCTTGAACTTATTCCATAAACAGTTTCATTCATGCTTAATTTTTTAGACCTCATCTTTGGCTTGGTCATGGAAAAATCACAGTGATAATATCTTCCTTATAAACTCTAATAAATGAGATTTTTAGGGTATGATCCTACTGGTTGAGACCATCACTTTCTTTTTCTATGTAAATTATATATTTCAAAACCTTAAATTTATAGTAATCATATGGTCACTCTTTAATGGCTATAATATCAATGGTTATGTTTCCTAATGTTATTTTAAATCTAATAGGATATAATAAAACCAATTTAGTGCATGTGTTTTTATAACCGTAACACATAATAGGAAATTTAATTCAACAACAAAAGAGAATTTTATTTATAAAAGCCTAGGTCATTGAAATATTCCCCCATTCATAAATTTGACCCTTGAAATTTTCATTTCTCACACTAAAACAGCTGAGGATAACCCTTTTTCATCACCTTTTATAGCTCCCATGTCTCTTTATCAAACTTTTGGTTTCTCCACCTCACTTTGACCAAGTTCATTGTCTTATTCAATAGAACATTGTCTCTATGATCTAAGGTCTTCACTCGATGCTCCTCATAAGAAATATCATTCCCCAATGGTACCATATTTGGATCGAGTACATGTGAGGGGTTTGGTATGTACTTACTCAAGGGTGATATGTGTAACACATCACATACTTGATATATATCAGGAGGGATTTCTATTCGATACATCGCCACTATGATGTGAACAAGAATCTCAATGGGACTAATATATCTTGGACTAAGATTTACCTTCTTCCCAAACCTCACGACTTTCTTACATGGAGATATGTGGAGGAATACCTTATCTCCAACCTCAAACTCTAGGTCTCATTGAATACTTTCATAATAGCTCTTTTTTTCTTATCTTAGTAGACTTGATGTGCCACTGAATGGTATTGACCTTTTCTACATTTCCTAAACCATTTCAAGACATAATAGTTTTCATTCCCAAACTACATCCCATCATGAAAGTGTTATTCACCTTTCCCGTAAAGAGATTCATAGGGATCTATTTGGATACTTGAGTGGAAAATATTATTATATGAGAACTAGACCATATGAAGATGTTGATCCCATCCTCATTTTAATTTAATTGAGCATGCTCTCAATATATTCTCTAGTGTATGGATATTTCTCTATGATTGGTCATCATTTTGAGTGTGATAAGTCATGTTGAAGTTCAACTCTATATTTATAGCATGTTGGAGACTCATCCAGAACATTGATTTAAATCTTAGGTCTCTATTAGATATAATACATATTGTTGTTCCATGAATACTCACCACATATATAATGTATATCCTTGCAAGTTGATTGAGTGGGAATCCCTAGTGAATTACAATGAAGTGATAAGTATTTGTAAGATGGACCACCACAACCAATATGTAATCATTTCATCTTGATGTATTTGGAAGACAGGTTAAAATTTCTAGGGTAATGTTTTTCTATTTTCATGAAGGTACAGGTAATGGAAGCATCATCCCCTTTGATTTTTGTCTTTCTACCTTTACTTGATAATATACAAGACACCCTGATGTATATTCTGAAATCTCCTTATTCATATTGTCTTAATAATTGTTCTCTTAGATATATAAATACATTTTTGTTCTCTATAGATATATGGAGAATTTTGAGCTATAATAATCATCCAAAAACACATTTTTAATCTCATTATTTAATGGTAATGATAGCCGTGACTTGAATATCACAAATCCTTATTCATTAACATTGAACTCCAATGATTTCCCTTTTCTTATAGGATCTAATTTATTCTAAATTCCCACATCATCTCTTTGAGAATATTTATCCTATCCAAAATGTATGTTTGAGATATCATTTGTGAAAGGATTGATGATGTTCCTTCCTTTATGATTCTCATGTCCAATCTTTTCAAGTATATAAAGATTTTATCCCTCTCAATTTTTATAAATGATAAAATTAATGGATCCTTACTAATTATAGAATCTTCCACTTCATTCTCACTCCTATGATGATAGTGGATTGAGTATTCATAGACCTTAATCATCTCTAACCATTTTCAATAGCACATATACATCTCTTTCTATGAAAATATATAATTGAGGCTCTTATGATCCATATATATTTCACACTTCACCCTAAAGAGATAATCCCACTATATTTTCAATGTCAATATCACCGCAATAAAATCTAGATCATGTGTTGGGAAGTTCTATTCCTAAACCTTCAATTTACTTGATTCATACTCAATCAAATTTTCATTCAACATTAAAACAAATCCCAATATCTTCTTCAAAGAATCATTGTATACCCTGATTTTTTATCCAATTGTGGGTAGTGTAAGTATAGGTCAAATGATATGCCTCATTTTTAACTCCTTAAATATCTCATGGAATTCATTGTTTCAAAAAAACATGAATACCTTTCATGTTTTCTTGGTTATAGGGTTTGAAACTTTTGATAAATTCCTTCTAAATCAATTATAGTAACCAGCTAATCCAAGGAAACTGTAGATTTTTATCATAGTTTCTCACCTTGTCCATCCTTCAATTGATTTTATCTTTGAAGGTTCTATAGGTATCCCATTACTTATGATAATATTCCCCAAGAATGAAACTTCCTTTAAATAGAACTCACATTTACTATATTTTTCATAAAGTTTCTCCTTTTGTATGGTATTTATAATTGTTTTTAAATTCTCCTCATATTCCTCCTTGATTTTGGAGTAGATTTGAATATCGTATATAAAGGATACCAATTTTTTTTGAGTTAATATATAAAGACTCTATTCATAAGTCACATAAATATTTCTATAGAATTTGGGAGTCTGAATGGAATTATTATGAACTCATATTGTCTATACCTTCTACAGAAATAATTTTTGGGGATATCCTCCTTCTCCAACCTGACTAGATTATACCCCATCTAAAGATCCCCCTTGGAGAACTATTTTACTTAATGTATCTGATCAAAAAGTTCATCAATCAGTGTTTTAGGATAATTGTTCTTTAAATTGATATTTTTTAGCTCACAATAATCTTTGCGAAGGTTCATTGTCGCATCCTTCTTCTTAATGAAGAGGACTGGTGCACCCCATTGTGTAGAACTTATTCGTATGAACCCTTTATATATATTCTTTTATAGTTTTTTCTTTAGCTTCTAAACTTAGAAAATGTTCATTCTATATGGATTCTTGGATAATAGAAAATCCACAAGTATAAGCTCAATTGGAAATTCAACCTCTCGGATGGGGGTAAGAGTAGGAAATTATTTGGGAAACACTTTTTCATATTCCCTTATAATGGGAATGTATTTGAGGATTATATTTTCCTTAGACTCAATCAATTGAGCAAGAATTGTTTTCTTATAGGGAAATAGTATACATGATTGAGATGTTGTTGCTCAAGAAGATTCATCATTCTCCTTGCATTTGTATAGAATCAGATGACGATTCATGAGATGGATATTTAATTCTTTATCACAATAATTTACGTTGGCTATATATAGGTAAATATAATTCATGCCTAAAATTGAATCATACTCCCTCAAATGGAGTATCATAAAGTTTTTTGGGAAGTTCTGCCTAAAAATTTTGGAAGGGGATTTATATTCTTAAGATGAAATTATACCCTCATTTATAATTTTCACTGACATCTCTACTTCTATGCCTTGTGGTGCTATTTGAATAGTTATACAAAACATTCATGATATATAGAAATATGTAAAACTAGAATAAAAAATTAAGTTCACAATTATAGAATGAGTATTTGGAATACTTTTCACCACTTTATTTTCAAGATCCACCTTATTGGTTGTGATTTCATAATCTTCCCCTTACAGCCTTGGAGGTTGTTGGTTTTATTAAAAAACCCTTGGGTTAGATCATTGGTGTGTAAACTGACCCTGTTTATTATAGTTCAAACAATGAAAAATGCGTAGAGTTTTAATAGGTTGATCCATTTCCTTCATCACATTAGAGGGTTTCCTTGGTCAGTAATTTGTAGCTAAGTGTCCTTCATTTCCATAGATAAATCATTTCCCCTTCCCCCTTACACAATTTTTGGGGTTCTTCTTTCCAGACTTTTGAAATGCGGGGTTATGAAATTTATTAGCACTATTATATTTATACATCACACTATAAGAATTAAACTCTATTTTCCTATTCTTATCCACATTATACCCTGGAGATTCACCGATCTTCTATTTGACTTTGAGGGAACTTTGAAAAACTTCCTCATATCTATCAAAGTCTAGTTAAGCCATGACTTTTCTTATACTAGGTTTTAGCCCACCAAATAAGTTAGAATCATTTCATTTGGGGGTAACAAAAAATATCGAGGCATATCTTTCATGTCTTATAAAGTTTTACTCTTACAACACGATAGATTAATCATCCTTTTACATTAGGGAAAGGAAATACCTTTGAATTTTAATTTGTAGAGTGCAATAAAAATATTTTTCAAAAATCATTCTCCAAAATTCCTTCCAACCCATCACAACGACCTCTTCCTCAGGCTTCGTACTCTTAATCAGTGTCCACCACTAAGAAAATACTCCCTCCATTTGATAAAAAACTAGTATAATATTATATATCTTATAACATTAATGTATGGAGAATATTTTCTCAATGGGGTTAATACATTATTCTACGATTAAGTGATCAGATGGTCCATTAAATGTTAGAGGCCTTTGTGTTATAAATCTATCAACTTTATCTTGTTCTTTCTTAGGGGAATTTGGGATCTTCTCTTGATCCAAGTTTCTATTTATAACCTAAATTAGTTGAGAGAGTGCCATCACAAATATCAAGATTCCTACTCCCATCGGGTTGGTCATCTCATTTGGGATGTCATCACATTTCCCTTCACAATGGTTGTTTACTCAGTTCCTCCTATTTATAACCATGGCCTAGAATAAAGGGAAAAACATGGATGAGTGATTTTATACTATTGAACACATAAACGTTAATCCAATGACCTTAAAGGGATAATTTATAAATTATTTGTATTCCTTAACTTATGAATTTTTAGTCTTTAATCTATGTTGTCCGTGAACTATTTTCTAATATAGACACTTATGAGAATTTTTTCCCTTAATAATGGCTCATATTGTGATTTTAAATTTACTGATTTATATATTCTAGGAGTGTCAAAATAGGTGTGTAGAAAGACCTATTTTTTTGCACTGTTTCCTGATTAAGTCTATCCCAACTCATTGTTTTCGGGTTTTACCCCTTGGTATATACATTCTAGATCGACATCTGATTATAGTATCTAGAAAAGGATGTATTTGTGTAGAAACCACTTACTCTATAATTTACCAAAATTTTGGGGATGTATTCTTATGTTAAGTATTATCCCTAATGATTTTTATAGAGTTCTCTTGTCCTTATCCCCAAAATAACTAAACATTACTTTTATACCAACTGTGACCACCCATGTCTTCATTACATATTAATTCATGATTTATTACATAATATTACACATAATACAACTCATATGATCCAAAATTATTGTGTATTTGATAGTTAGATACATTATATAACAAATTAAAAAAGGGAATACATAGTTATTATTGAAATCTTCCTTAACATGCTCAGATTATTTTTTCGTACTTAAAACTCAATGAGATAACTTGTTGACATGCATAAGAAAGGGGTGAGCTATAAAGCCCAGTAATGGAATAAACATGGAATAACAAAAACAAATTATTATATGTTATAAAATAGGAATATCATTGAAACATAAAAGGGGTAATGGATATAAACATGAACAATGAGGCATGATATAACATGGTAACATAAAAGAAACTTGGGAATTGGGGAATCAACTTTAAACATGGAATCATTAACATAGGTCAAGGATAACCACATAAAAATCATGATGTAAAAAGTCTATTGAAAATTTAGGTTCACTCCCTAATACCATTAATTGAGTCTCATGATACTATAACATTACCCAATGAATTTTAGTGCCATATAATTCTGGGTACACCCATCACTTTTATTTCATTCACATGCATAAGTGTTCCACATAGATCATAAAAAATGAAATATTTTTCCTTCACATTTTATTACACGATCATGTATAGTGGAATAATTATATGGAATTATCTAACAAAAAATTAAAAGTGAATAAAGTTAAACAACCTTTATAAGAAATGGGTATAGCTATTAAATACACAATTGTTTGGTATGGAAAATCATGGCGAAATTTCGGCATCATAACAAGGGCATGTAAATGTTCATGGGAGGTATTAATGAGAGTGAAATGGGTCTCTATTAATTTATACAACATAGGGTAAGTATGGGTTATATGGTATAACATATCCCAACATTAGTAAATGGATACAAAAGGCATAAGATAATGAAGACGCTTGAATAAAGAGGAGAAGTAGAGAATCCCTCACCTTAAGAGTGTTATTCAAAAAGGTTGGGAGGAGCTTCTTGAGAAATTTAAAGAACCTTGGGGGAAATATAGAGCAGGTAGGGAGGAGTAAGGAAACTATATAAGGTTTTTTAGTGGAGAGGAATGAGAAATTGGGTGGGTTTATATAGGAAAAGTGAGGGTAGTTCTTTATTATTTCTCAAACATAGGTTTTGGAATCTATATGATAATGTAATAAAAAACACAAACATTCCCATGATGTTTTCCAAATTTTTCTACCAAAGGGGGGTTTTTCTTCATTTTATACTAAAAATGGCTGAATTTATTAAAATATCTAACTTGGTGATGTGGAAGTGAGTCAGGTTCTTCAAGAAATTATTTAAAACATTAAAATATATATTTGTTTTGGAGGATTCATAATGACTTTATAAAAGTAATAAAATAAAATTAAAGTCGCATTATTTTAAAGGGGAAACATATATTTCATAATGGATAACCTTAATAGTATTTATTACTTCTAGATATCATTATTAAATATATTCATAATAGGATTGAAGAATATATTCAAGATGGATCTATTACAATAGGGGGCCAATTGTATATTTAAGAAACTTTAAATTAAAATAATTTAAACTAAAAAATTCAAAACCCTCTTTAATAAGAATATTGTATTCATACTTGGCCCTCAGACTAATTACTTATGAATATCCTTAGTCAAGTTTATTCTGATATGTTATTTTCCACAGGTTGAAAACACATATGATTACATCTATATAGTGTACAATCGTAATCACATTAGTTACGATTATATAAATGTTTTAAGAAAAATTTAATTAGTTATGATAATATCTTAATAAATTATAGAATAGTATTAAAAGTAATATAACATTCAGATATGAATCGATTTAAATAGATTATTACAATAGTATCATAATAAAAGTTATTAAGATAAACAAGAGACAAATAAAAAGATGAATATTACAGTATCCCTTTCTATTATATTCATTGAAAATTAAAGAATTGTAAGAAAACATGTAAAGAAAATGAATATAGTTATTTTATCCTAAATAGTAGGGTGTCAAATAACCTAGGATAATGGTTTCATTATTCTATAGTTACAAAAATGTTGTAAATTCTCTAGTAAGGAAAACCCTTATACAATGATTGAATTCTCTGTCAGCCTATCCCTTGCAGCCCTCGATCTGATGGATCATATTATATCACACTATCCCTTTGTGTCCTTGATCAATACAATGATTAGATTATCCCTCTTACAAGCCTTATAATCCCTCAATAATATTCACACAATCATATTCATAATGAAATTATAAAACAATTCTTAAGAAGACAACCTGAAAAGGTTTTCTTAAGAAGTACTCTCTATAAATAAATACAAAAGACTAAGAACAAGATGTTCACACTTTGTAGACTTACAAAAAAGATTTAAATTAATAAACCAGACCCAAACTCATTAAATGATGGGGTATTTATAGGTGATTATCCAAATTTCATCTAGATTCAACAACAGTCACATTTTCTATGAGTTTGTTGCAGGGACATGGACACTTGGCATTTGACCGCTTATATCTATCTCTCATAATAGTATTTTTGATGTCATATCGAATTTACACCATTACAGTGTAAAATATGTTCCATTATAATAGAGATTTCTTTTCTATATTTAGAATTTAATCATTAGTAAATCAATCGGATTTACTTATTGTGTTTCATTATGATTTTCTTTATGAGTGTGAATCTAATGTTATCGATTATGATATCATTTCTGACTGTGAATAATTTTTTTAGAAGGAAGACATGATAGAAAATGTTAAATCTGATTTGACAAAGGTTAATATAATTATTATCGGATATATAATCATTTTGATAATTATAATAAGTAATTTAAGTTTATATTCATGAATACTTTATATATAATTCATAGAAATGTATAATATATGTTCTCTAAAAAACATTAAAAAATATTGGGCATAAAAAGTTAGTAATCAAGTTTTTAAGAAAGAGTTTGTGAATTCCAAAACAAAAGGAATGTAAAAGTCATAAGTTGACATTTTTACAAAAAAATATCCCCCATTATAGAAATCACAAACCATAAGACTTAAATTAAAAAAAACACTAAAAAACTTATCTACCATTTTCTTTATGTACTTTGTATTCAGAATTAAACAATTATCCTTATCTTCCCCTGAGTCTATAACTCATCAGAATGAAAAGTTGAATATAGATAACCCCCCCTTTGAATAAAAGCTCCACCTATTGATCTTATTCACCATCTTAATAATATTTTTCTCTCTTTGAAAAAATATTCTCTTATGAATGTTTTTCTCGCCCATAATTAAAAACATATCCACATTTTTATACAATTCTCCCCCTTTGTGATTTTCAAAAAGGAATGGGGAAAAGTCTTGAATTACCTAAAAATGGTTAGAGAAACCAATATGAGAAAAAATGACGTTGAAATAACTAATAATCCATTAAAATTATGAATTAATATTAAACCATTCCAAAGTTTTCAAACATTTGAAACAATTTTATTTGGATGAAAAGTTCATTAATTTAAATAGTGGTCTCAAAAAATATTTACAAAATATGTTTGAAAAAAAATTCAATCCCTATTTTTCAAGGATCTCAAAATTGACTTAATTTTAATGAAATCCAATATATTTTATTCAAGATCAATTATTATATCTTCTTGGAACTGATTTTTTTTCTAATTGAATATGGAGTCTTTCATCTTGAATCTTATTTTTCTTTTTTAATGTGTGTTTCTCATCCAATTCTTCATTTTTCTTTTTTAAGGCATCAATTTCTCTCTTATGAAATTTTCATTAAGACCTCATATTGGATGAATTTAATATTCACATGTAACTATCTAAAATCATTAGTTCTACCATCAGTTGTGTTTTTGAACTGTTAAAAAAATTATCCTATCTGACATTAATTTAGATAACTCATTAAAAGCTTCTACAGACTCATGTATCATTTTTTAAATTATTCAATTGATTATTCATGCACATTGATATTAGTATCTATATTTTTAGTTCATTTAATTACTATTTGACATTACTTTTTATGATCTTCAAAGCCTTCTTGAAGGATTTTTAGATCTGCTTCATTCGAGATCACTCTTTCTTATATCAACTTTACTGACTATGATTTCTAGATTTGATACTAATGAGCTAAATCAGTCTTTGGTTCTAATCATATAAATTAGTGAAATGTTGCATTAATTATATGTAAGTATGGAAAAATATAATATAATCCTTGAACTGTAATGATATCTACTGAATCTGATATTTCCCTTTTAGGTAGTTGAGGATGAGAGGTTCTGACTTCTATTTTTTTTCTTTTTTAAACAATATTTAACACCTATTTTTAAACTCTTTTCCAAGATTCTTTCCATCAAAAATCTCAATGATATTATCATCAACATCAAAACCATTTTTACCTTCTAATTTTAAGTTCTAATCTTTCTCTTCCTTATTGGATAAGGATTTATAACCTTTCTCTTATGAATTTTTTTTCTTTCAATGTATCTTTAGATTTGTATTTTTGATTCAAAATTGAATTATGCTCAATTGAAGATACTTGTGAATTAATTATGGAAAACATTAAGTCTATGAAACATGTAGTTAAGTATAGTAAACTTATTATCAAACCTCAAAAATTTGTTTTTGATAAATTTTTCACCCAACCTCATTAAGATGAAGTGTATTTGAGGTACTTATGGGAGTAATAATTATTTTTGTATTTTTATATCCAAACTTTAAAGAAGATATTTTATATACTAATGTTGAGATATAAAAGTACCTAATAGTTTTTAAGAAATTTGAAAACCAAGAAAAAATGTTAACTCAACCATCACACACATCTCAAACGTAGAATTTATAAAAACCCCAAAGGAATCAATTAAAGATTATTGAGTTGATCCGATTTTGATATCATCATCATAGATTTGAATAATCATAATATTTTTATTAACTTCCTTAATAAAAAGAGTAGGATTTGAAGCACCCTTAAAAAAATTGTAAAAAACCTGTTAACCTATCATACCAATATCTATGGGATTTTTTAATGCCATATAAATATTTGGTAAGTTTATAAATGTATTCTGGATATTTTTTTTTTATTTTCAAAAGTAGGGTTATTTTTAACATACACATCCTTCTGAAAAAATCCATTAAGAAAAGAACACATCACATCGATTTGAAATAGTTTGAAAATAAAGAATGATACAAAGGCAAGTAGAATACAAATATCTTCTAGTATAACAACTGATTTATTAGTCTCTTCATAGTCTATACCTTCTTGTTAGTTGTAACCTTTTTCAAGAATTATTCTATTGTTTCTAATGATTATTTCATTTTCATCACTTTTTTTGAAATCCCATTTTACTCCAATTATGGATGTATCTTTAGGTTTATAAACAATGTTCTAGACATTGTTCCTATCGAATTCATTCAGATCATCTTGAATATCCTAAATCCAATCCTCATCACCTAAATCCCCATCAGTATTTTTAGGTTCAAATTGGGAAAGAAAAACAGGATTTTTTATTTCATTCCTTAAGGTACATCGAGCCCTAACCAGTTGATCAACATCACCATTAATATTATCACTAGTATGATTCCTAGGAAAAAACTAATTTGGGTTTTGAAAAACCTATTCATCAACCTAAAGTAGAAAATATTATTAACTAAATACTTCAAAAACCATTTCTTAGGTATTTTCGTTGTAAGAATAATTTAATAATAAAGATTGATAATCAGTTTTAAAAAACACTTCTGAGGATATTGGCTAGTTATTTTAATAAATAAAATGGTTGGTTTTATCAAATTTAACATGTGTTGTTTCCTCAATAGTATAAGAGTTTTTTTCAGAACTCAATAACCCATGTAGGTAGTGAAATAACCTAAGAATATACCTTCATTGGATATGGGAGTGAATTTTTGTAAATTATCATTCATATTCAAGATGAATACGTTGCGTCCAAATAAACAAAAGTGAGAAACTTTTGTTTTTCATCCACTCCACAATTCATAGGGAGTTATATTAATAAAAGGTCTTACTAAAACTCGATATATATTATAACAAGATGTACTAACCACTACATCCCAAAAACATTTAGTAATTTAGTATTCACTTAAAGTTGTTCGTGTTATTTATTGATGAAAAGATTTTTTCTTTCAACAACACCATTTTTCTGAGGGTGTCTTGTATCCAAAAAGTTATATGTAATTCTTTTTTTCTATAAAAATTTTAAAAATTTGAGTTTACAAATTCTGCAGCATGATCACTATGAATATTTAACAAGAGATGATTTTTCTTATTTTTAAATTTGGCTTAAAAAGTTTTTAAATAAAAAGACTTTAGATTTCTTTGATAAAAAATAAACCCATGTGTATCTAGTGTAGTCATCAACCATGACATATATATAGTATTTTTATCCAATTCATATGGTTTTCATAGGCCCAAGTAAATACATGTGTACTAACTGTAAAAAATCAGTAATTGAGACTTCACTAATAGATTTAATGCTTGGATAATGTTGTTTATCTTATTGATAAGGGTTACAGACTCTTGAAGAATCAAATATAAGCTTCAATAGATCCTTAAAAATTATTTTCTTAGTCAACTCATATAAGTTTCTAAGGTTACAGTGTCCTAAAATTATATTTTACAACCAAAAAATATATTCCATTTAACTATGTTCATGTATGTCTTGGATTCTAAGGTCTTCTATGTTTAGTGTATATACATTCTCATGCCTATGGGCAGAAAGAATGAATTCATCCTTGGAATTTTGTAAAACAAATTTATCATTCCAAAAATTCAAAAGGTATCCTTCATCACATAATTTAATTTTTATTATAATATTGTACATAACACCTTTAACAAACATAACATTTGAAATTAATAATTACCAAGAATAATTGTATTATCTATACTAATAATTTCCATGAGAATTATCTCTTAAAGTATCCTTCCCACCTTTAATCTTGATGATCTTTTGAAAAAATTATTTGTTTCCAAACATATGATGGTAACATTCACTATCTATATACAATGTATCCTTATTGCTGGTACTTTCCTTGTTTTCCTAAAATAAAAAACAATAGGCTTTCATCACCCAAACCTTTCCGGTTCTAGAAATTTTAGCTATTAATATTTACGGAATCCACAATTTTTTTTGAAGAATATGATTTGTGGAAACCTAAGGATTGATCTTTATTAAGGAAATAATTCTTTTTCCAATGTCTCCTACGTTGACACTATTTGCAAAAAGGGTAATTCTTCTAAACAAAGTAATTGTTACTAAAAAATGGTTTTTTATTGCTATAACCCATTCTAGAAATATTTACATAATGATGAAGTTGTTTCTAAATTTTATTAGAACCTTCCTTACTAGAAGTAATTTTTGAAAAATGATTTCTAAAAGGAGAAATTTTAGATTTTAGTTTAACAACTAAATGCTTAACTTCTTGATTAATGGTTTCTAAATTGAATTTTTCAAAAATTATTTATAAAATATTCTTTTTAGAAAATACTTTTTCTAAATATTTTGAAATAGTATCTTTTCAAAAATATCATTATCAAGATAATTATATTGATCTGATAATTATTTTGTTAAAAATTTATCCTTTAATATTTCTTATAAAGGTTTTTACAAACTCTACATTTTTAATTTTCAAGGAGTTTTAAAAAATGAGATACTTCTTCATAAGAAGGAATATTATTATCCTCTGTTGAGGAAGATTCTTCATTAGAAGATTTATAATTTTTCTCATTATCGAAATATGGATAATTTTCAATAAAATATAGATTTTTAATGTTTTCAATAGTGAATACTTTATCAATCAGAAAAATATTTTCATTTGGTATTGATGAAAGAAGACCAATATTTCTCTATCTAAAACAATAATTATTGGAAGACTTATCCATGGAATCTCCTCCACTCGCACTCCATGATTCATTTACTTTAATGAATTTTCTTTCTTTTTAGTTATAAAAAATTTTATGATTCCTATCAGAATTCTTATCATTCCCATCGTTCCTTTTAAATCTAAGAAAATATGGTCTTGTCTATAAAACCTTTTTTACACTCATAACATGTTACTTTAGAATATTTCTTTTCATTCTTATCATTGTTACCTTAATTATATTGATATTTAAATTCTTTCTTACCAAATATCTTATATATCCTCCGAGGAAGATTAACAAGTTAACTTTTGGATTGTTCATGAGTATCTAATTTGGATTGAAAAACCACTTTATTATTTCCTGAATATCAAACAAATTTTTCTATAGATTAATATTTAGGAGCTAATGATGATGTCTTTGAAAGGAAACACCACAATTATTTTTATTTTCATTCTCAAAAGCTCTTTTGAGTATACTTTCATACTCCATTATGTTTCTAATAAGATCTTCGAGGGTGATATTACTGACCTTTATTTTTTTATCAATAACTTCCTTTTTAGACTCCCATTTATTTGGAAAGATAAAAATGATTTTCTCAATAAGGATATCACTATCTAATAACTTATCACAAATATCTTAAAGACTATTAATAATTTTCCCGAATCATTATTGTATCTGGGAAACTGATTCCCCTTGTAATAATTCAAAAGGACGATAGCCGGCTTTAGTAATTCATCTTCTGGTATTAATAACCTTGGATATTCCAAAGTATGTAACTTATAACTTCATTCAAAAATTATTCATTACTTAACATGATGAAATTTGACAGTAGATACTTATTATCATTGAGAAAAATAATATATTTCATACATTGTAATTTTACTGATATTATATATTTTTTATTAGTAAAATATCTAACATAATTTTTAGGTATTTTGAAATCTCCCGTGAGCATAAAAAAATTAGCAACCCTAGTTTTGATAACAAATGTCATTATTCTCTTTATCTAACATTCATAGTCTACTCCCTCAAAAAATAAGATCTCAACATGGAATCGAATTATCTACTAATCCTATATTAAGTCCTGTCATATTTTGAAAACATAGATAAGAATTATTTTCCACAATACACGTTAGTGTAAAAAATATTTATAAACAAAGAGTTTATAAAAAAAATTAACTAACTTTAAATAGTAAAGATAATAAAAATACTTATCAAGTACATAAGCAGTAGAAACCTCCTATAATTCAATTTATTGGAATTAAATATGAAATATATTATCATTAGGATCAAATAATATATTCAAGATGGATCAATTACAAGACGGGTGAGTTATAGAATAAAAAACATTAGTTTAAATTAATTTAAACTAAATAATTCATAAAACACATTAAAAAGAATGTCATATTAGGACTTTTCCCTCAGCCTAATTACATAAGAATATCTTAATCAGGTCAATTATGATATGTTATTTACCACAGGTCATAAACACATATGATTAAATCTAAACAATGAAAAACTGTAATCACAACAGTTATGATTATAACAAAGTATTAGGAAAAATGAAATTAGTTATGATTCCATCGAAAATTAAAATATAATTGTAATAGGTGTACTATCATACTCAAAGATGAATCTATTTAAACATAGTAATACAATAATTAAGATACAAATGTCAATATTAATATAAAAGTATGAATTTCTATTCCATGCAGCGGAAATAAAAGATTTGTAAGAAAACAAGTAAAATAAATTATCTAACATCTTTTAACCCAAACAGTAGAGTATCTAATAAATAAGGATAATGTTTCCCTTGTTTTCTACTTAAAATAAAGACTATCTTTCCACATCAAGGAAATCCATTGATTCTATAAACATATTCTCTATATTTATATCCCTCATTTCCCTCAATCTGATGTATCAGATTCTACCACACAATCCCCACATTCCCTTGCCCGATACAATGATTGGACTCTTCATCTTCCCACTCGTGGAATCCATTGATCGTATTCACACAATCGGATGCACAAGGTAATTACAAAAAAAAAATTTATAATACAACCTAAAAAGGTTTTCTTATGAATTACTCTCCATAAATAAATAAACAAGACTAATAAAAATATATTCACACTTTGTAGACTTCCAAAATATTGATTGAAAAAGTCATCAATCTGCCTCAAATTCTTCAAAGAATCAGGTATTTATAGATGATATTACAACATTCATCTTGATCATCTAATGGTCATATCTTCTCAAATTTTTTCACAAGGACTTGGGAACCTTGTATTTGAATGCTTATGTCATTCTGGCATAATAGAATGTCCAACATCATATTGAATTTACAACATCAGAGTAAAAGATGTTCCATTATGATAGTGATTAGTTTTCCTTATTCAAAATTTAAAATTTGGAAAATTTGATTGATTTCCTTACTGCATTTCATTGAGATTCTCATTATGTATGTGGATCTGATGTTATTGATTCTGATATCAAGTCTGATTATAAACACTTTTTTCAGTATAAAATCATGATTGAAAATCTTATGTTTGATTTGACATAGATGAATATGATGATTATCAGATCTATAATCATTACGATAATTGTAATAAATAATGTAATATTATATTCATCAATAATTTTGAACTAATTATAAGTAAGGTAGAATATATGTTTTCTACAAAACATCAAAAAAATTGGACATAAAAAGATAGTAATTAAGTATTGTAGAAAGAGTTTGTGATTTACAAAAAAAATGAATTGAAGATTCATAAGTGTAACTTTTTACCGAACAAATACATGATTTTTGGGTCATTATGATTTCATAATACATATCGTATATTTATACCATATTTAAATTTTACTTGAAATTTGATTGTCAAAGAAAATTATGAAATAAACACTATTGGATAATATCAACATGGTAATTACAAAAATGATATATATTTTATCCAAAAAAAATTCTAAATTCATGAATTTTGAATTTTTAAATAGAATAGACATTTATTGTAAAATTTTGTGTTTTTTTATAATAACAATTTATGAACACCAATAAAAATTACATTTGAATTCATCAAAATTATATGATCATTTATATTTTAAAAAATTATTTAATAATAATATTTTGTTAAAATATTATTTAATTAAAAATTCCATTAATTCCCCATAATATATTCCATAATTGAATTTCAATATTACCCAAAAATATAATTTTTATTATTATATTAAAATCAAAATCATTTATAAATTATAATAATAAGATAAAAAATTATTCATTATTATATAAAATATAAAGATTTATTTTATTAGAGTCTTGATACATATTAATTTATTACAAAAAAAAGAACCATAAGGGTAATGTGGGTGGTGATGAGATGTTCATTAGGTTATTAAGTGTACATGGTTTGTGTTATGATCTCAATGAGCTTGAACTTATCCTTTAAATGATTTCGCTCATGCCAAAGTTGTTAGATCTCAGGTTGGGCTTGGTCAGGGGGAAATCCATGTGATGATATATCCCTAATAAACTCTGATAAATGGGATTTGAAGGCTACAATCCTTCTAGTTGGAGCCAACACTTCCATTGTATGTGCCAATTGGATTTGTAAAGACCCTATATTTATACTTATAAAATGATCATTTTTCAATGGATATATTATCAATGGTTAAAATGTTTAACAGTATTTTAAATTTGATTTGGAATAATAATTCAAAGGAATTTCATGTGTTTTCTATAAACATAATACAAAATATGGAATTTAATTTAACTACAATGTGATTTTTTTTTAAAAAAGTTTGGGTTGTTACATTACACACTCATCTTCTTTTAAAACAATTCTTCCTTCCTCATAATTTTTATTAATACCTTGTCTTTTCTTTTTTTTTTCAATGATACTTAATGAGTCAATTATTATTTTATTTATAGAAAAAAACATACTCAAAACTAGCTAATATCCAAATTAAATAATTCCATTCTAAGTCCATATCTTTCAAATGATCTTTTCATATGTGTTCTGTATAGTAAAACGGCCACACATTGTTGAATGACATTATACTACTTCATGTTTCATAAACAATCCCTTTATAAACAATATTTGAAAATGAAAAGCCTTGAGCATGAGTTTGTGAAAAAACCCACAACCCAAAAAATTATCAGGTAAAATGTATATAAAAAAGAGATAGCACATGGCAGAATGTTCTTTCACTAACTTTGAAATTAAAGATTACACATGGAAAATCCAAAACATAGTACAACCAATTCTATAAATGAACGAATATTTTTTGTTTACATAATTGATTTAAAAAATTACTTTAATAAAATGATTTGGGGATTTCCATAAAACATTCCTCCATGGTTCTCAAATCGTTTCTACCACTTCATCACAGACATCCTGTCATGTATGATTTTTAAGCAACAGTGCAACTGATTCACATGACATGATCACTACAGTATACTTCTTTCACAAACTGGCTAACGTGTACCACATACATGGTCTTGTAAATTCTATATTAATATTATTCCATTTAATAAAATCCAATTCTAAAATTCACAAAATCCACCAATCATATGAGAAAATTTTCATATTTCTTTGAATATGAAATTCATTATGAAGACTCCCAAAAAATATTTTTTCTCACTAGATTTAAATGTAGGAATTAAAATTTGTATCAATATTTATTTTATGTATATTAAGAACAAACAAAATTTTTTACTTAATAATTTACCACAATATTTCCAATATTATTCACCTTATGTTTTTTGGATATCATAAATGAAATTCAATTCCATGCACACATATTAAATCTACCAGCTGAAAATAATATCTCATACGCTACTCTATGTCCATATAGGTATTTATTAGCATAGAAAAACAGAGATGAAGATATTATCCCTTTAATTTGGTCATTTATCATTAAATAATTTCCCTTTTATTGAAGATTGATCAAACCACATTCCACCATTCCTTATGGATTATATCTCCCCAAACATCCATACCATGTAATCCCCCTTGATGAGAGAATCCCAGTATTGAAACAAATTATTGGAAAATAAATTCATTCCCCACATTCTTTTATGGAATTTAACTAGAAAAATATCCATACTCTCCCTTTTCAAATAATCTAAGTAGAAAAACCTACCAAACATGAAAAAAATATAAATCATTAGATGAAAATGGGGTGAGGTGATTGTCTAAATCTTCACAAGGAAAGGGAGATAGTTGAATATAGAGGTTCAACTAATGATTCTCATGTAATGGAGTGTATAACAGTTTATTAATGATGTCTTTCACTTACTAATTAGTTCCAACATGCTCAATATTTATCACTCTTTACCCTAATTTTCCATTATAAAATGTAACTGGAATTCAATATATTCTATTTAATAGTTATGTGTGGGATTTTTTATTATCACAATTCACCCTATTGAAACAAAAAAATATTTCCATTGGATGTTTCACTTAATTAAAAATGACCTATAAATTTTTCTTCATCCATAGAAGTTGACTATGTGTCTTTGACACTATGATATATTCTAATTCAAGTGTTATTAGTGAATTTATTTCCTCCTTTTTGCTTAACTAACATGCATAATTACTTCTAAAAAACAATGTACCACCACTAGTGGACCTTCAATCTACAACTTAAAAAGTAAATTCTACATTAAAAAGTTTTTAATGTTCCCGATCCCTTACAACATTAAGTATAAATCCTTAATCAAGAGTACCTAGGATGAACCACATGATTCGTTTAACTTTTGTGAGATGCACTGTAACGACCCGAGAATTCATGTTTCACGTAATGATATGCTTCCCTTTAACTGGACCATCTTTCTATAAAAAGAAAATGAAAATAAATGAAAAAAAGCGTAGCAACAAGCATGAATGAAATACTCCTTTATTAAGAAACACCTTGACGATTACAACTTCCCACGATCAAAACATCACTAACCAAAGATCCCAACCAAGAACCCAATTACAATGATGGGAAGGCCGCTTAAAACTACTAGGAGCCCGAGAATGCGGTAGGGATTTCGAGCGTCCATCATAAGGAACATAAGTATTGCTGAAGCCACCGCGACCGTGCTCAGCACCAAGGGGATCACACGAACCATCTTTCCTCTTATCCTTCAGTCACTTTGAGTAAGGACACCTCGAGACCAGCCCCTTTTTATAAGCATCCCGATATGACCGTTAAACACCAATAGATAAAAATATAGTCGTTTCCCTCTCCTAAATTGTTATATTTTAAAGTTTTAATTTGCAAAACAATGGTATTTGACACTAAGTTTTCCACTATTTGTTATATATATATATATTTAACTTGAGCAAGTAATTATTTGTTTAATTTATTTTCTTTTATAAAAATGGTTGACTATACTGAATTTGGTGAGGTTTTACTTCTTTTACAAATATATATGTGCAAACTCTCGGTTTGTAGATGTACATGTATATATATGTTGTGACAAACTGTATGTTAAATAAATTATACCTATTTTCTAAATTATATATAAGTAATAATAATACAAATGTTTATAACTTGCTTTTATAATTAATATTTTGAAATTATGTCGATGTTTCGGTTTCTTTGATTTTCAAATTTTGTGGTGTAATGTTGAAATTTACATTAATGCACATTTAATGGTGTAGTTTATTTAATGTTTTGTGTTGAATGTTTAATGGTGTAAACAATGTTAATGTAAAATAAGATGGGTAGAGAATAATTAACGCATAAACATATTAAACAAATCTTGATCTTTTTTAAAATAATAAAAGCTACAAATAATTGATGGATAATATAATAATAAAGTTTATAATAGGTATATATATATATAAAAAAGAAGATAAGAATTTCTTTCAAAAAAAAAGAGAAACGCAGAAACGGGGGGGAGGGGAGACCGCGTTTTTTTAAGCCGCTTCACCTGGGCCGTCCGATCATCCTCCCCCTGATCGCGGCCGTCCATCCTGTTTGAAGCCGCATGACTCCTAGCCGTCCGATCTTGCTGCATCTAATCCCCACCGTCCGTGTTTTTTTTCCGCGTTTTCTTCTACCTCGCGCCGCAGCTCCTTCCACCGACGCAGTTTTTCTTCTCCCTCTGTGCGTCGCCGAACCAGTAGCATAGGACCCCGTTTTCTTCTCTAGGCCGGTGAAGTAGGCTCAGCTGTTCCCTCTTTTCCACAGCCGACACCTCGCCTCGGCCGAAGACTCCCCGAAGTCTTCTTCTTCATCTTCATTTTTTTTAAAACCTGTTGCACCGAAGGCCGAAGGACCGGCTCCCTCTTTGGCTTCTGGACCTCCTTGCTGGATCGCCTCCTCTCCTCCTCCTCGTCGAACAGGTAAGGGACAAACTTAGTTTCTAAAGTTTTGGTTTTAAAACTTCAGTCTTCATATAGATACAAGTATATTCGGGATTATATATATATATATATGGGTGTAAAACTCTTATGTTCAAAACCACGGGTCCCTCATGCCTCGTTTTTCCTTTTTCTCCTCCGATCCAAGTTAATGTAAGGGTGAAGTTTTGAAGTTTGGTTGTGGTTCATGTGTGAGTTTCGTTTTTTTATACACATATATATATGTTATGTATATATATATGTATATACATCCTATGGTTATGCACCGGATTTCATTTGTTACATCATCTCCTCCCCGTTCTGGTAAGGGTCGGACCATGTTTTTAAAAATTTGTATTAAACTTCAGTTTTCATATATATACAAGTATATTCGGGTTATATATATATCAGTATATATCTTATATGTTTATACCCCCAGTTCCTCATGCCTCATCTTTTCCTCCTCTCCAAGCAAGGTGAGAATCATGTTTTAACATTGGTTGGGTTTTGACAAGATTCAATTTTATATAAGTATGTATATATTTTTTTATATCTACATAATATATGTGCGTTCCGGGTATGTTTGAACCTGGTGAGAACCTAGAATTTGGGATCTCTTTCTCGACTTGAAGAACCGAATAGTGGGTAAAGGGGAAGATCCCTCCTTTGGTTTCGTTTTCTACGGTTTTGGTACACTATATTTTATATACACCTTATATAAAAGTATATGTGTATAAAAATTTACATCAAGTCATTAAGAACCGGTTACCACTATTTTCTTCATCCAGAATTTGATCAGGTTAAAGGCATTTTTCTCTTAGAGTTCATTTTATCTCAGTTTTAATGTTATACACATTGTGTATATAAATGTATATATATATATACATTTATATACACATAAGAATAAGAGGATATATGAAAATATACAATTCTTCTTTTTGTGTTTATAACCTTGTTTTTTTTATTTCGCCTATAAACATGGAGGTTTTGGGGTAACTTTACGAACATGCAAAATCATGCAAGTATATGAAGTATATTGATATATACATATATACATGCAATTATATCGATGTGTATGTACACCAATGTAAACTTGGTTCTTTTACTTTGTAATTTATTATATCATAGCATGATGAAATTTATGGGATGGTTTGATTTCAAAATTATTCTTGCAATTGAGAACTTCCATTTATCACCGCCCAGGATAAATGAGGATTTTTGTTTCTGAAAATGGTTAGTATGGGCTCCTTGAATTTGTACAAATGCATACATGTATTCATAGGTATGTACTCATGTTTATTTAAAGTGCTAATAAAGGAGTTTTTATAAGACATTTTTGGGTAAAAACCCTCAATATCCATTTATCATTATATGTGAAAATGACCATGCTTTAATTGAGTACTATGATGTTATGTAATGTTAAGTGACATGTTAATTCTCTTGAAACCCATGTTTTTAAGTATAAGGTAACCTGTTATGTGCACGGAGTTTTAACATGCATGTCATTATGTTTTAATGATTAAACTGTCCCCATGTAATGAATAAGTATGTGAAAATAGGGTTAATTGAGAATGCACGAATTAAACCCTATGAACGAATGACCATGTTAGGATATGTGAGGGATGTATAGGACTTACATGTGACGGGTGCGCCCAGAATTATATAGCGCAACAAGAATGATGTGACGGGTGCGCGTGAAATTATACAGCGCTCCAATGCATTGGGTAAAGCAAGAGTCTCATGAGACGAACATGTGCGACGGTCTTGGAAGTTAGCCTTGACTTGTGCTAAGGAAATAGGGTGGGCAGTGGGCCTTGACCTGTTAAGTATGTTATACGGTCATGATGAAAAGTCTTGACAAAGTCCAGGATTATACATCCCCTCTGCATGTAATGATAAAGGTTAACCAGGGGTTAGTTCAACTAACAGGACAACCCCTAGTTGAAGGCTCCCATGATCATGAAAATGTACTTTATGTGATGAAAACTGTTTTCATATGGAAAACTGTTAGATGATCTGCATTTTACTCATGAACCATGATATGCATGTTTCCCTGCTTAGCCATAGAATTCTTTTAGAATTTAAGTAACCTTTGTTTTAACATTATGCATTGTTTATTTTGCGCACTCTGATCATGTTCATTTCAAGTACGTGCTTCTTTATGCAAGTGGTTTTCAAATAGAGATGGATTTCATGTTTTTAAGAAATGACAATGTTTTGTTTTAGCAAAGTATTTTTATTCATTTCAAAAGGACTTAAGAAAGGACTTTCTTAAAATGTTTTAAAACTCCTTACTGGGCATTTTTGCTCACCCTACGTTTTGTTTAAAATTTTTCAGGCACGGTTGATACTAATGAAGCTAATCAGAAGCAGCTAGTTTCCCAGAATCCTGAGCCTCGCGATCTTCTATAGAAATGAGACATGATATTTAATTTGTAATGATGTAATGTTAAGTATATCATGTCTCATTAAGCACCCCATTTTTGGGGGTCGTTACATGCACTTCCTTTGAATTACTCTAGACATGAGATTCTAAATCTATTACAAAATCAATATCCATCACATCAATAGTAAAAAACAATAGGCTTAAAATTATCCTCCTTTACAAAGTATAATCCATATATTTTCCATCCACATGATTTTGGATCTTTGTTATTACTATAATTAGAGTTGAAATTATTTTGGAATCATAAATATCAAATTAATTTAAAACAACTCTTTCACACATAGATTATTAAATAAACATTTTTCAATATTTTTGAACCACTTATAGCCCAAAAAAATATTTAAGTTAACTAATAATGGATAGTTAAAATTATAAACTCAACATATTATTTAATTCTCACATATATTTATGCCTATATCCACAAAATCTGATGTCATCCCATGAGAAGAACATCATGAAATATTCTTCCATTGATAGTTTTACATAAATATTATTATTAATGTCACCCAATTTGATTTTCAGCTTCTTCAAGTATGAGTTTACTCAACCATACCAATATTTTGATGCATGATTTAGACAATAAAAGGCCTTTTTTCAATATTCAAAATTTGGTTTCATTATTAGTAATCTAGAAACCCACTGACTATTAAATTAAAAAAACCCTCTTGAAGTATACCATTATAGAATAATGTTTTTATGTCAATATAATATATATTAGAACTACTTTTAATCTCTATTTCAAAGAAGAAGTAAATAAACTCATGTTGAGCCACTACGAAATATGTTTCAATAATATCAACAATTTCATTCTATTCATAGCCTTGACAAACCATATGTGCCATAATTTGGATCACATTTCCTAGTTCATCAAATTTATTATTGGATATCCACTTTTTCTAATAATATTATGATTTTCAAGATTCTTCACATGTTACCAAGTTTAGTTCATGTCAATCTAATCCAATCCCTCATTCATGGATTTAACACATGTCTTTTGTTTGAGTCCTCTTCAAATAAATAAAGTTATATTTCAACAATAGAGCAGCATGCTCTAGATTCCTCATCCTTTGTGTCTATAATAGAGAATATTTTATCTATAATTATTTTAAATGTATCAAATTATACCATATTTTTCCCCCTATAATGTATTATATGACTTTTGTCAATAATCTCATCTTCTTCAGATTTAGCCTTAGAATATTCATCATTCCAGGAAATATTGAAAACCATTGGATTTGCATTAACTTAATTATATTCATCACATAATTCATCAAAGATTTAAATTTATGGATTAATTTTATTATTACCTTCATTAAATTTGACTTCATTACTCTGCAAAATTTTTCTAATCCATTAATCAAAACATTTATAGGCCTTATTCTTCATTGAGTATCCTAAAACACTCTTTTATCTACTATATTGACATAATTTAATTTATAACCCTCTTTATTCAAGATATAAAATCTACTTTCAAAGATACAAAATGAGTCATAGAAGGATCTCATTCATGAAACATTTTGTAAGATGTCTTATCCTCCCATGGTCTTACAACTACCCAGTTTTGATTGTACACTACTACTTGAACAACCTCATTCTAGTTGTGGAATGAGACCCCACTCTTGATGAGTAATGTTATGGACAAGTTATTCAATAATTTATTTCATTATTAAAACAAACCATTCTTATAGGGATTTATCACTTATTATGCCTCATTCTTAATTTTTTTTCTCTATGTAGTTATCTATCTCAATATGTGTGTATTTTATTCCACTACTTGATCACAAGGTATGAATAATGATTTTTTTCTCATTTATGAATATCCATAAATTCCACTTCTTAAACTCCATGACTTAACTATTTACCATTATGAACATAACACTTGATATTCTACTATAATCATTAATGAAGAGGATTAAATATATCTCCATGTGTGATTGGTTGATTCATTATCACACAAATGTTTATGTGACCTGATTAACTAGATTGGATGACCATTTCTTCATTTCTAATCAAGTATTTTGGACCATATTTCCCCACATACATGTATCACATGTCATTACAAGATCTCTCTTTAGGTTTGTAATTTCCACTAAATATTTTATCTTATATAAGTTCTCTAGGTTTTATTGGTGAATGTTCCCTAGCATTTGATTCCACAAGATATTTTCCTCCTCTACAATAGGATAAAATAAATATATTTATTATAAACATGATATAGATTTCCATTCATCCTAAAACAATTCAAAATGGATTTTAAATACTTTATATTGATTAAGATTCACTTTTGACTAAATTAATGTGATGACTATAGTTAAAAAACTGACTCATGATTTAGTTGTTGTGCTAAAAGACATCCTCCAGTCTTAATTATCTCATCACATGAAAATAATGTAATACTAATATCCTTGATATTAAAATATCCATGATTTCTAAAACACACTATCCCATCAACTATTCCCTTCACATTTTTTATCGAGTTCATATTTCAAGTCATACAGGATGTACACACACTATAAAAGGCGTAAATGTTATTGTTATTTTTAGACATTGGAGGGATTTCATCTAGGTTGTAATTATCTAATTTCTTATTTATTTCTATGATATTTAATGTTGAGTTGAGAAAAATGACATTCTATCCTCTTTCTCCACAACTCTAGTAGAATAATCACAAACATAATCTTCTTATAACTTATAGTAGATATTTTTTAATCCAACTTTTCCTTGTTTTTTTTATTCAGGTTCTTCTAATTTAAATAGTGGAAATCACTATTCCTTTTTTTCTAAAATAAATCACTTTATACCAAAAATAAGAACAATAAAAATAATATCTATATAATGAATTTATTCTATGTAATGAATGATGTAGTCTCATTCTTCTTTGTCAACATTGGAGTGTTTTCATTCAAATTGATAAGAAACCCTTTATAATAGGATACGGTATAGCCAAAATAGAAAAAGAATTGACACTTCATAAGAGGAAACACCATATCACTTTTGTTCCTCTATACGTATCAATCTTTCAAAAATATCCCTAGTTATTCATTAACCCTTTAAATTTAAGGATTATTTGAAACCATTTGATTTACTATATTTGTAGCTATATTTATTTATAATTCAAATATATTATTGTCAATGTCAAGATCATCCACCATTTACTTCCATATTTTATTAAATTATTATTAATGATTTTTATGTTTTTGATTCAAATGAGACTCTAAATTTACAAATAATTGTAGGTATCAGATCACTCAATATTTTCTCAACAACTTCTAAGCCTCGCTTGGCCTTTTCCAATTGTTCTTCATCTAAGAACTTCTTGAAGTAAAAATTATTTTTTAATCACTAAGTTTCATTTTATATTAAAATTTATTTCTCAATGCAACAACCCTTTATTAAAGGTATTTAATACCCTTTATAATTTTTTTACAAAATAATTAAGGTAATTAATTACCTTATCTATTTATTCAATTTTCAACTTGAGATTCACTACTTCTTCTAAGTTCACATTTAAAATAATTTACCATTATGTAATTTTTCTATTTAGTCAATCTAAAATTAAAAATTATCAACATATTCATGATATTAAATCAATAAACTACCAATATTTGAATTTGTATTTCTTTGAGTTTTGAACTCTTGATGATCCCCATCATGTTTCACCTTAAGATAAATGACACCTTTAGGGTCATTGAAATTTTATAATTTGAATTATTCTTTCACATTTACCAAAAATAGAATATTTAAGAGTAGATTTATATTATATTTCCATATACTAATATAATTTTCATTACTTTCAACTTCTTTTTATACGATGTTCTTCCTCATAAATTTTTTTTGTGGGTGAATTTCTTAGTTTGAAATCTCTTTTATAAAGGAACCAATTTCATGGATTCTATATGATTTCTTCATCACCTATATTGTCATAAAACCTCCCTGTACATGTTTTTTAAACATTTCCAACATTGAAACAATGGAAAAAATACAAGTGAACCTTAAATTCCAATGTACATTTTCACATTTGGATATTCCTTTTCCATAATAGATCGGATTTTTTACATAAATTTTCCACCTCATATAAAATTTTATTAATAAAAAGTTTTTATATAGCCTTAAAATAAATATACTTAATTTAGTGACTAAATATTATTTCTAGCATCAACCATATTACATACATGACCAAATTACTTTTAAAATTATCCATTAACAGATCTTCTGGATTCCTCTCCTCAATGGCCAAAACCTTTGGATTATAGAGAGGATAAAACCATTATATAATCCCCTTAAAATATTAATATAGTTTATATCTTTACCAAGACCTCTAATTTCTACAAAAAAATCAATAATTTTAATAATTACATTATAATTTTCATCAAGGTACACCTTTAAGTCATCAATTAATTATGAATCACTTAAATGTTTTCTCCCTCGCTGTATTTTCACCCTCATGGATATTAGCCTATTTTTCCCACATGGACTTTGTGCTAGTACAAATAAAAAACTTTATATTGATATTATTTGATATATATATATATATATATATATATCATTTTTATCTTTCATATCATCTTTGAGTAGCTTCTTATATTTTTTAATAATGGATAGTTTTAATACATCACTAACATGTACCTTGTGTTTTTTAGAAGAAAAAATATCTAAACTAAGATATTGTAAGTGTGACCTCATTTTTTATTCCATATTGGATAGCTTATTCCATAAAGTAAAGAAACTAAATTATCATTGATTGTAATACCTATATTAGTGATCATTACATGACAGATTCAATTCAAATAAACTTAACTCTAATACCCCTTTTTGCAAACCGAAACACCGTGATAATGAAAAGGTGAATTAGGGTGTGAAATTATTCTTATATAAAATAGGATATTATTACAACTTTTCTTTGAAAAAATTAAACATATCAAAATTTTTCTCACAACCACCATAATAAAAAATTCATAAATTAAAACTAGAACAACAATTTTACTTAGATCTATAAGAATGAATAATCCAAGGATTATAAACACAATATTGAATCTGTGAACCATAATCTTCTAATCATCACTAGTTTAAAGGATAAATGTTTTTACAAAATTACTCCATGACTATATTTATTCCTTTATAATTTATTTTTATGGAAAATCATACAACCTATCATAGATCAATTCAATCAACCCCACCTTTGCACAATGATTTGGACATATTTCTTTTCAGTTTATCGACATGTGTATTACTTCTATTATTTCAAGAATGTATTCTTTGATTTAAGTTATGATGGATAAAATATTATGATCAATTAGGTTCCAAAATCCTAGATTATATCACTAAAACTACGTGTGTATTTTACTTGTTTTATGTTGTACATGATGTAAAATCCTTCACTCAAAATGCGCTTTATATTACTCATACATGGAACCCCGTTTATGTAATTATTTCACACTTTGTGCTTTAGGAACTCTCCTTCACAAAATGGTTAATTAAACCACTATTCATTAGAAACTTTATGGAATTTTCCTTAATTGGTTTCTCTGTGGAACTAACCAATAATGTCTATTATACTTTATGGATGGTTATAATTTGCAAAAATCATTTCTTCATCCACTTGTCTTCTATACATAATCCACCATTTTTTAAAATATTATGATTTTGAAATATTTCATTTAATTCCAAATATTTAATTCCATCTTTCATCTATACTTTTTGAGTTGATCATTGGGTAATTTATATTTAAACACCAATATAAATCTCTCTTATCACCAAATTACAAAAATACCATTTTTATACCATATTTTTAGGAACAATCATTACATATTTTGTGTTAATAGTAACAGCTTCACACTTTGTTGAATGATATCAACCTCATTGGAATTTTTGAAAAATCCCTTCATGAAAATTCTTCATATATTTCATAAATTATTTTCAACAAGACAAATATCATATCTTATAATTTAACATTTGAAAAAAAATTGAAAAAATACTCTATGGATTCACATAAATCCTTCCTTTTGGTTTACAAACCATTTACGTTTCTAATTCACGAACAAAACATTGTGTATGATTCTTATATGGTTGAACAACTACTTCATGTGAATCTCTCACTACTGTATAAATTTGTGAAATGGGTGATTCATACCACTTATAATTTCATGAAAGTTCGGGGTGAAGATTATTTCGTTACACCAAATTATATTCTAAACTCTAATCAACCCCTGAAACATAAACTAAACTTTTACTTTTTATACGAACAAAAAAATTCATTAGGAAAGTATACTACTACAAAAATATTATTCTTCTCATAATATTTTTAGGTATGAATTAAGGTCAATATTCTTGTTCACCATAATCTAATTGAAATCAAGCATAAAATCAAAAACTTTCATGGATCTTATTGGTTATAAAATTATTATATTATTTAAAAATTTTATAGTTATTGTTTATATTATTATATAATTTTCCCTAATCATTTATAATTAATTAAATTAATATAATGTTCTTTATAAATTATAATTTAGAGACTTTAAATCATGTACCATAACAATAAATCAAAACTATTTATCCATTTTTTTAAATCCCCATGCCCATTAAATATCTTTTAATTAATAACCTACAAAAATCATAGTGACATAACACTTAAAAAATATATTTAAACTTTATAATATTATAATAAATCATTTATTTCACTATCCATTACATAAAATATATTTTATAAATTTTATCAGTAATATATATTGTTAAGAAAAAAGATTCATAATATGAAATAATTCCTAGTGTTGCAGTCACCTTTAATCCTCATTTAAACTCGAATATTGGGAATACCATATCTTCAAAACATAATTAAGTGATCCAATCAAGGCAAGTCTCAAATCATCTTCTTTGTTCCCATTAGCTGTCTATTTTTTTCAAAATGTATCATTTTTCCTCATGGGTATGAAGATTATTTCCTTTAATGAATATGATTTAGTTTTTCTTGCTTTAAAATATAGATTGATGTTGGTATGAAAGTTAAATTTTGGTAATCTGAACCATATGATTATTGAAACAACCCTAGAAACCATTGGATATATTAGAGCTAATTTTATTCTATTCAATACCCCTCATGATACTCTTAGTTTTATTTTCAAAGATTAATATTTTCACTATTCAATTAAAAAAATACGGACCTATAAAAGTTACATAATTATGTTTATTGAATGATCCATAAATATTAACCAAACATATGAATCTTTGATATTTATTATTTTGGTTTTATTGAATAATTTTTATATTAATTTAAAGGATAAATATTCTCTTATAACAATGGAAAAAATTATTAAGGAATAAATAAAAGTTTATTTCACCATTACCATTGTATAACAACATTTTTTTATTGCATGTATATTGAAGTTAATGTTTTCATGAATCTTTTGAATTTAATATATATAGTAAATTTTACAAAAGGTTTATCTCACTACTTTTTAATCAAATAAAACCTTCTTATTATTTGATAAGCATGAATTTTTTGAAATCCCCTCTAGATGATATTATTCCAATATAGATGTTTTTAACAATGATAAAAAACTAATTATAAAAATACTTATAAAATATTATAGAGAAAAAAAATTATTTTTATTGATTGAAAATAAAAAAAATAGTTAATCCGAAAAATAATTTCAACACCTCCATTGATATTATTACCCATCTTATTAAGGATATTGGGAAAAAAGATAAAATTAAATTCTATAACTCAATGATTGACACCATTCTACAATATTATTCTTTCGACACTACCATCCCTTCAACTTCTGCTCAAATTAATAGCACTTCTTATCCAGAATCTTCTCACTATTATCAATTCAATGTATTATATCCATTTATTCTATCAGTTCTAGAAGAATATATTATTTATCTAGTAAAAAGGATACTAATAAAAAAAAGTATGATCTTGGGATTTTTTTTCTTAAATATTTTAACATCCATAAAATATATAAGGATGATAAATCATCTTTAATACTATTAATGAATTGAAATATGGTCACATTTTCAAAAACATCTTTTTTTTCTCCAAAACATGTAAAAAATACACCATTAACTTGAAAGGTTTCACTATTATTTTACTTTGTAAATTGAATGAATGTAAGGATTATTCGACAATGAAACTAACTATGATTACTCGATATTTGGATAATAATTTTACCCCTAATGATAATAAATTAAATGATTTTATTGGAGATATATCTCATTAAAACACCACTTTAAAATAATTTCTATATTCTGAAGATAAAATTATGGGCCATGTTAGATATGATTATTCTAATATTTATAATGTTTTAAATTATTTAGAAATATATAGATTTTTATTGATTTGAAATTTTTAACTATTATGGATTCTATTTCTTACTGGATTCATAAAAAAAATAAAATTTAATACTTGGTATTTCCCTTGGTGTGTGAATAAATAGAGAAATGTTTTTAAAAAATGGTAAAATGACCCAAAAACATACACTAAACTTTTCAAAAAAACCATATGTTAAGATTTTGATTCATGAAAATTATATTATTCTATAATGAAGATTATTGATTGTGAATATTATAGTCTTATATAGTGTTGTTGTATTAGTCATTTTGGTTAGTTTTTAATTTATTAGACTCGTATATTTAGAAATCTTTTTATAGATTTTAGATTATTTTTATTAGATTTTCAACCCATTTTTTAACAAAAATAACACAAGATATTCCATCATGTTTCCTTATGGAAGGGTAGTTTATATTTAATTTTTGGTTCTTGGGTTTTGGTTTTTCATGTATCTTTTATTGGTCTCCTCAACCAAGTTGGGAGGTCTCATCAGGCTCCTGATAATGGATATATTAATCATGGTTATGATAAAGGTACATTGGAAAGAATCATGTCACGAATTTTTATCTATTAAAGGTCTTAAATTAAAATGGATAAATAAAAAACAAAAAGAAAAACAACATATGTATTTTATGATGATCAAATGGATTCCATTATTGATTAATGGGTTTCCTTCCTATGTTTTGTTTATTTCATTTATGTATTATATTAGCAATTTTTTATTATTTTTTACTTTTTTCTATCATGTATCCTATTTATTGTTTTTTTGTTATAGTTTTGGGGAAGCATTGGCATGTATGATACTCCTGTTTCCCATTTAAATAATATTATTGTAGTTCCTTACCCACATATATAAATTTTTGAGAAGATAAATTCTAGAACTACTCATAGTTATCATCCCTAAAATGAGGCTCTTACCTAAAAAAGTTAATTGGTTTTAAAATTTTCAATGTAATTTGTATTATAATTCGAGGAAAATTAAACCATAATATTTAACTTTAGTTAATTGATCACTTGTTATTATGGTAACAAAAAATACTATTGGTAACATAATATTTTATTTATATCATGAATTGGTCAATTAAATACATACTATTAAGATAAATGTGTATAATATGTAAAAAAAATTAGATATAAATGAATATACCAATATAGTGATTTCATTAGATTATTCATATCAACATATATCACATTTATATCATTACATAAACAATTACTTTAACTAGATTTGGGGGTTTTGAAAGAATAATTCATAACTTCCAAAATAAATTATTTTTCTATAACATAAAAAGATCTAAAATACTATTTGTTTTATGAATCATTATCTATTGATGTAAATGTACCATATTTAAAGAAAACATATCTTAATAATATTATTAAATATCTTTAAATATTTAACAAGTTATAAAAACAAACTGATATTCAAATAAAAATATTCAGAAATAAATATATATATATATATATATAATGTTTGTTAAATTATACTATATTGGAACATTTTTATTTTATAATATTATTGTTTAAAAAATTAAATTATTTATTAAATTTAAAATCATTTTATAAGATTAATTATAATTATTAACATACTTTTATAAGAAAAATAACACAATAAATTTCATAAAATGTACCCAAAATATTGGATTTCTTTACATAAAAAATTAAGAATCCATCATAAAATCCATAAAAAATAAAAGTTATATAAAATTTTAAAAATTTTAATTAAATATATATGTTATATTTAAAAAAATTATGTTAATAAATAAATTTAACCTGATGGAAAAAATATAATATACAATTAAATTCATAATAACTAATATTGTCAAATGATTTATAATATAAAATTTCTAAAATAGAATTTAAAACATAATGATAGTATCAATAAAAACATATTATATTTTTTAATTTCAATCTTAGAAATTATATTATTATTAATGGATGGACTCATTCTAATAAATTTTATTCTCTTAAAATTAATCTTTTTAATGTTTCTAAATATAAACAATTTTCAATTATAAGTAGAATTTTTTTACTTCATGGTGATTATATAATTTTCATAGTTTCTAATTCTTTTTATTCTTTGAGAAGAGTTTCTTAATCTTCTTACCAAGCTGGTTCTCAACTTCATTCTTAAATTATTTGAACCGATCAAAAGAATCTGACTTATACCTCATTAAGTAGATATATCCATATCTACTAAAATCATCAGTAAAAGTTATGAAGTACGAGAACCCACCCCTTGCTTCAACTGGAAATGGTCCACACACATCTGTGTGAACTAATTCTAGAAGCTATTTATCTCTTTCGCCTTTCCCACTAAACGGGGATTTGGTCATTTTGCCTTGTAGAAACGCATGACATACACCAATTGGTTTTAGTTTGAAAGAATCAAAATACCCATCTTGATGTAATTTTGTCAAACATTTCTCATTGACATGACCTAGCCGGTGATGCTAAAGTTGGGTGTGGTATGAGTCATGTGAATTAACTTTTTCATTGATTTCCATTACTTGGTTTGTGTAGTCTAACACATAAAGGCCGTTATATAAATGTGACCTACCAAAAGAAATGCTATCTTTATAAAAGTAGCAACATCCACTTACAAACTTGAAGATGAATCCATCAGTATCTAATCTGGATACTGAAATAATGTTTCTGGTTATAGAGGGTACATAATAACATACTTTCAAAACCAAGACTATCCCAGTAGGTACTGTGAGATGGAAGTCTCCGACAACTACAACAGCGAGTCGGGCTCCGTTGGCTGCTCGTAGATCCACCTCATCTCGGTCAATATTTCTGAATCTACTTGGTTCCTATATTTGGATATAGATTTGAGCACCACAAGAAGTATCTAATACCCAATTATAAGAAATAGATAGATTGAATTCAATAACAAACGCACCTGAAGATTCCCCTTGCTTCCTTGGCTGGGTGTAGTTTTTCTTCCAGTGGCCCTTCTTGCCACATGCGAAACAAACAACATCCTGTTCCTTTGCCTCCCCTTTGATCTTCCTTTTCTTGGAAGGCCTTGAAGAAGATTTGGGCTTAAATCTCTTCTCCTTACCTTTCATTTTATTCACCATGAGGATAGAAGTATTTTCACACTTTATGTAATTGTCCACTTGGTGAATAAGGATAAGAAGATCAGATAGAGACTTCTCAATGTTGTCCATGTTGAAGTTCACAACAAAGTTTGAGAAGCTCTGGGGAAGTGATGCAAGAATGAGATTGGTACCCAGTTCTTCGGGGAGTTTAAACCCTAGAACCTCCAGGCGCTCAATGTAGCCAATGAGCTTGACTACATGAGGCTCGACTGGGGCACCCTCTCCAAGCTTGATCTAGAATAGAGCCTTGGATATCTCAAAAATTTCTTGTCTTGATCTCTCCTGGTATAGACAACAGAGGTGCTCGAGTATGATATAGGCATCCATGTCTTCATGAGACTTCATGAGCTCACTAGACATTGATGATAGCATCAAACATTGAACTTCAAGAGCTTCATTCAAATGTTGATCATAAATCAAGAAATCTTCATCACTTGACCCTTGGGCGGGTGAATCAGGAAGTGAGGACTCCAGCACATAAAACTTTCGTTCATGGCGTAGGATAACCCGAAGGTGCCTAAACCATTCCTGAAAGTTACTGCCAGTGAGGATGTTGTCTTTATCTAGAATTGATCACATAGAAAATGGTGTTGATGTGTTTTTAATTTTGATTCTACAAATTGAAGGAGTATATTTATCAGTACTTTCTTGATTACATTTTATGAGAAATAATAAATTTTATTAAGTATCCCATTATTTTATCAAGTCCCAATGGCCCTCACCATTGAACTCGGAATGTCCAGTTGCTTTGACATTTTAATGACAAGGATCCATAATCCCCTTCGCATAACCCCAAAAAGGGTTGGTCAAGCTATTTGAAGGTATTTAGGTAGGCAGGTTTTTGCCAACTATGAGCTTACAGTTCCTTGATCTGTTGAGTGGACTCCCCAATCCTGAAATCTTGACTTGGATTTCCTCAACTCTTGCCTCCAATATCACATCAAGTCTAGCAAGGGCTACTTCTCTTTATGTAATATGGTTAAGTCAACCCGAAACATTTCCTAAGGGATTCCTTTATAAAAGTAAGTGTCCCAAAAAGGGTTGGTCAAACACATAGTTTTATTGAGTCTTGCCCTTAATCAAGTAACGAAAGGCTTGGCCTGACTTAACATGGTATTTGAGGGATTTTATTCTTTATGTGTATTTTTTCATTATCACATGCTTGTTAATATTAACTGATTCTTTCTTAACTGATTAACCATGTTCTGATAATGTTTACGCATAGTCTGGTTTTTATTTTATTCCATCTTTGCATGTTTGTTTATTTTATTAATTATGTGATCGCGACAACACATACATAATAAATAAACCATGCAATCAGACAGAAATAAAATAATATGGCATGATCATGAGCTTCTATTGGTTAACTTATCTAGCGGTTTGATAAGCTAACCCTGACCTAGGGAAAAACACCTTGAACCAATGGTTCGTACTTTTGCAGCTCCCACCTGTCCACCTTTGTATCTTCTTGGGTTGGTTTCACCTCATCTTCAGATTTCAAACCGTCTCCTCTATCTTTTGAGATCCTCCATTTATATGGGTTTACATTAATGAAACCATGGGCACGCATACCCTACATTTTATTAGAAGAAGGCTCCCAGTCCAACAAAATTAAATTAAACAAATTTAAATGAAACCATACACACATAAAAAGGGTCTTTGGTCTAGCTAATGATCATCCATAGCATGCAACGACATTTATGCATATTTAAAATTCAAATTCTTTTAATCGTTCTATTATTTAAGATAAGTCACGCTGGAAAGTAATTAATTATGATCTTATAATTAATCAATTCTTTATCTTAAATTCTTTTCTGAATTTACTTGAGATTCTTCTCATCCATATCCCTTGTATAGGTCTTTGTACTTTTGGAGGAAGCCTGGTGAAATTTCTGAAAGTACAAGGTGTATAGTTTATATTTACACGATGTGTATTTCTTTTCACCTTTTATCCAAAGTACACACTGGGGATTTGGCGTGTTCTCTATACCTTGGTAATTTTGGAGTACAAGACATGCAGATAAATCATACACAGCTTGTAATTCCTTGTTACGCGGTAACTGTCCTGGCGATACCATGTACGTGGAACACGACTTCTCTTTGTACATGGTTTCACCTTGGCCAGATCGGACTACACGGTGTGTTGCTCCAACATACACGCCGTGTATTCCGGTTTCCACGTGCCGCTCAATTCTAGTCAGCATGGCGTGATTAAAACTTAGGCATAATTAATTCACACGATGTGGTTTGGCGGACCAGTGCCGGTTCATTGAACCTAAGTACACGACATGTAGTTTTAATTACACGCCGTGTAATCCCATGTTCTACAGGCAGAAAGAGCGGCTCCTCCAGATGAGTTCCTCATTTTTATTTTAATCAAAATTAAAATTAAAAGGTTGTTTCTTTGATATGAATCGAGAAATGAAGGAGGAAGAACATATCTCATTTATTCAGATTTATAAAATGATTTATTTAGAATTGAATTAAATATAAATGTGTAAATTATCAACGAAAATTAAATAACTATAATCAACATTGTAACCTCCCTTTGATACCAATTGAAGGTTCTGGGCACAGTGGAAGCTCGTGGGTGGATGTGCCCACTTTGCTTTTTGTCATTAACAATGATCAATCCGGGATCAATATGATGATAAACACTAGTCTCCACAGACCGAATCACAGAATTGGAAAAAGAAAAGGAAAGTCATGGAACCACAAAGTAGGATCACTACAGATTGATTATAATTAATTTAATTAATTGAAAAGAAATACCTTTTGCAGTGTTCTTCCTTCGTTGATAATTTTGATCACATTCTGATGTGATTCGTCGTTGCATTGTAGAATCCAAGTGTATACTTCCTCTAGCGGTGATCCACACGTGCACCTCGTATCTCTGGACGTTGCCAAAGGAGTCTCCGGGTGCTAGCGTAGAGAAGCCTTTACTTGCGTTGTCCGCCTTAGATCTTCTTGATCCGATGGAAGAAGATCTCTCTTGGTCTTGAGAGCATTCTTGGAGGAAGAGGATCTTTCGGCATTGAAATAATTCTCCAAAATTGTTGTGCACAATGATTCTCTTGTGTGTCAGAAAAGAGGTGGGGTTGTGAGGATATTTATAATCAGGTTTGAGGTTGTAGAGTTATGAAAATAAATAAACACGTTACACGTTTTATTTATTTCATTGAATCTTATTTAAAACCCCCATGTTGAATAATTAACTTCTTGACATGTGCCCACGCTGATTATAATAAATATCATTTAAAACAATATCATATCCTCCAAATCCTGACTGGAAAAACTACACAGCATATACTTGTTTTTCATTGAAAACTACACAGCGTGTACATTCAATGTACACAGCGTGTATATCTTGTTTTAATTTATTCATTTCCTTTCTATAAAGAAAACTACACGACGTGTAATCTTTAATACATGGCGTGTATATCTTGTTTTTCATTTCCTTCTTCCTCTATCATTAAAACAACTTAGGCTTCCTTGAATAATTATTAAAACAGATACGGGAATAATCGTTATTCTACTTGAGATACTTGAATACACTTAGTGTGTGACCATCTAGGCCTCTTTCTCGTTGGAATTAGGCGGGCTTGCCTAAAGTCCAAAATTACTGTCTAGCAATGGGTCAAGGCACCCAAGAGAAAGAATTTGACACCACATTGACGTATCACCTCATACGAATGATTACGGTGTAATTTAATCCCTTTGTCTCAATATCTCATCAAGCAGGTTTCATGGTAGTGTCATAAACCTATATGGTTGATCCGTCGTTCTTTGACTACCTGAAATAAACTCGTCGTTCACACCATGTCCATGGAATTTAATGCGACAGTTCTATTTCAATCAATTGGTTGAGATATCACCTTCCATAAATGGAAGGGAAAAATCCTTCCTCGACTTATCCATTAACAACATGTCACTCGTGACGCACCCAACGTACCCTACTTCCCGCCAACTGTCTGCATGATGGTTTTTGTCAGTAAATATAAGTGCGCAATTCATGACATGAGTTAATGACAATCTTCCAGTCTATGGACCATTACACACGCTCGTAGATAGCAATGTATGATGACAACAAGACATGAAGAATTGGTACTGGCGGGTCTATTCTCATAATCTCCCATCTATGAGATTACCCAGTGTGAACTCCATGAGAGAGAGTCTCGTATTCTTATGAGTACTCGCACATGACGGTCTGTATACTATGTGTCCTATCATAGTATGTCATCCAACCGTAAAACATTATTTAAGAATATTGTTATAGCATTTCAAGGTTCTCATCATAGTGGGGATCTGCCATGACCTTATTAATGCAACAAATATTACAGGACATTATTATATTATAGTCATGAAAAATAATAAACAATATATAATAAGTGAACATTTAAGTAATCTTAGTACATATCAGTTGGTTCTCAGGACACAAACCCTAACAAACTCCCACTTGGACTATAGCCAACTGCCTACGACTTTTAGTCTGCTAGACCTCACATGATGATCATGTTTCTGCTGAGTCAAGGCTTTATTCAAGGGGTCCGCCACATTGTCTTCCGTGGAAATACTGCTCACTGCAACTTCACCTCTCTGAGAAAAATCTCTCAAGAGATGATACTTCCTAAGTATGTGCTTTGTCCGCTGATGTGACCTTGTCTCTTTTGCAAGTGCCACCGCTGTAGTATTATCACAATAGATTGTGATAAGATCTTTACTGCTTGGTACTACATCTAGCTCTTCGACGAAGCTTTGCATCCATACTGCTTCTTTAGCTGCCTCAAAAGTTGTGATATACTTGGACTCCGCTGTAGAATCTACAACCAGACTTTTCTTTGAGCTCTTCCAGCTCACTACACCTTCATTCAAACTGAAGATGTATCCAGTCTACGACTTCATGTCATCTTGATCAGTCTAGAAACTAGCATCTACATGTCCTCTAATGACTAGTTTCTCATATCCTCCATAAACCATGAACATATCCTTAGTACGCCTCAAATACTTAAGGATGGTCTTGACTTCCATCCAATGGCGGTCTCATGGATCCGCTTGATATCTTCCTACCACACTTAATGTGTAAGAAACATCTATCCTCGTACATATAATAACATACATGACAGACCCAATCGCGAATGCGTAAGGTATCCTTGCCATTCTCTTTCTTTCCTCATGTATCTGAGGACACATTTTCTTGAAAAGATGAATTCCATGTGACACTGGAAACAATCCCCTCTTGGACTGTTCCATACTGAATCTCTTCAGTGTCTTGTCAATGTATGCACTTTGACTTGAGCCCAGCATTCTCTTGGATCTATCACGATGGATCTTGATCCCAAGAATTTATGCTGCCTCACCCAAGTCTTTCATGGAGAAGAATTTATACAACCATGCCTTAAATGATTGTGAGACAGGTACTTCGTTTCCAATTAGTAATATGTCATCAACAAATATTATTAGGAAAACGTCTGCACTTCCACTAAACCACTTATATACACAAGTCTCACATTCATTCTTAACAAAGCCAAATTTTGTTATAGATTCATCAAAACGAATATTCAATGACCTTGATGCTTTCTTTAATCCATAAATGGATTTCTGCAACTTGTATACCTTGTTGGCATCCTTTAGAGTCACAAACCCTTCAGGTTGTGTCATGTAGACATCTTCCTGGAGGTTTTTGTTAAGGAATGCTGTTTTGACATCCATTTTCTAAATTTCAAAGTCATGGTAAGCAGCAATGGCCAATAGGATTCTGATGGATTTTAGCATCTTAATCGGTGAAAAGGTTTCATCATAGTAAATTACTTGATGCTGTCTAAAACCTTTTGCAACCAGTCATGCCTTATAGGTGATGAATTGCCCCTCCATGTCCAGTTTCTTCTTGAATACCCATTTATTACCAATAGGCTTTACATAAACTGGAGGATCTACCAAAATCCAGACTTATTTTTGGTACATGGAATCCATTTCAGAATTCATGGCTTCTTGCCATTTGGCAACGTCTGTGCCTTCAACTGATTCCTTGTAGGTAAGAGGATCATCATTGTCAACCAATAATGAGTCACCATACTTGGTGACAAGAAAACCATATCGTTCTGGTTCTCTCACCTCTATCGTGATCCTACATAGTTCTTGTGTCTCTGGAACAGATTGTTCTTCCACTGGTGGAATCTGTTCTTGTACCAACTACTGTGTATCTTGAGCCTCAACTTCATCGAAGTCTATCTCGCTCCCACTATCTCTTTTGGATATGTGCTCCCTCTCAAGGAATATGGCATGTCTTGCCACTGTAACCCTTTTTTCTGAGGAGTTGTATAGGTAATATCCCCTTGTTTCCTTGGGACATCCTATAAAGATACACTTTGTGCCTTGGGGTGAAAGTTTGTTACCTGAAGAGGCCTTGACAAATGCTTCACTACCCAACACATGTAAACTCGATAACATGGATTTGCGTCCACCCCATAACTCGTATGGAATACCATTTATCGATTTAGTTGGTACTTGGTTTAGTATGTGTGCTGCTGTTTGTAATGCATATTACCAAAAGGATAATGGAAGATTCACATGACTCATCATTGATCTCACCATGTCCAACAGGGTGAGGTTCCTCCTTTCACTTACACCATTCCACTGAGGTGTGTAAGGAGGAGTGAGTTGAGATAGAATCCCAAATTCCCGTAAGAAATAAATGAAGTACTAATTAAGATATTCTCCTCCTCTGTCTGAGCAGAGTTTCTTAATCTTCTTACCAAGTTGGTTCTCAACTTCATTCATGTATTCTTTGAACCGATCAAAAGAATCTGACTTATACCTCATTAAGTAGATATATCCATATCTACTAAAATCATCAGTAAAAGTTATGAAGTATGAGAAACCACCCCTTGATTCAACTGGAAATGGTCCACACAGATCTGTGTGAACTAATTCTAGAAGCACTTTAGCTCTTTCACCTTTCCCACTAAATGGGGCTTTTTTCATTTTGCCTTGTAGACACGCATGACATACACCAAGTGGTTTTAGTTCAAAAGAATATAAATACCCATCTTGTTGTAATTTTTTCAAATGTTTCTCATTGACATGACCTAGCTAGTGATTCCAAAGTTGGGTGTGGTATGAGTCATGTGAATTAACTTTTTCATCAATTTCCATTAGTTGGTTTGTGTAGTCTTACACATAAAGGCTATTATATAAATGTGCCCTACCAAAAAAATGTTATCTTTATAAAAGTAGCAACATCCACTTCCAAACTTGAAGATGAATCCATCAGTATCAAATCTGGATACTGAAATAATTTTTTTGGTTACAGAGGGTACATAATAACATCCTTTCAAAACAAAGACTATCCCAGTAGGCAATGTGAGATGGTAGTCCCCGAGAGCTACAACAGCGAGTCTGGCTCCATTGGCTACTCGTAGATCCACCTCACCTCAGTCAATATTTCTGAATCTACTTGGTTCCTGTATTTGGATATATATGCGAGCACCACAATCAATATCTAATACACAATTTGTAGAAATAGATAGATTGCATTCGATAACAAATGCACTTGAAGCTTCCCCTTGCTTCCTTGGCTGGGTGCAGTTTTTCTTCTAGTGGCCCTTCTTGCCACATGCGAAACAAACAACATCCTATTCCTTTGCCTCCCCTTTGATCTTCCTTTTCCTGGAAGGCCTTGAAGAAGCTTTGGGCTTAAAGCTCTTCACCTTCCATTTCCTTTTATTCACCATGAGGACAGAAGGATTTTCATGCTTTATGTCATTGTCCACTTGGAAAATAAGGATAAGAAGATCAGATAGAGACTTCTTAAAGTTGTTCATGTTGATGTTCACAAGAAAGTTTGAGATGCTCTGGGGAAGTGATGCAAGAATGAGATCAGTACCCAGTTCTTCGAGGAGTTTAAACCCTAGAACCTACAAGCGCTCAATGTAGACAATGATCTTGACTACATAAGGCCCATCTGGGGAACCCTCTCCAAGCTTGCTCTGGAATAGAGCCTCGGAGATATCAAAAATTTCCTATCTTGCTCTCTCCTGGTATAGACCACGGAGGTTCTCGAGCATGCTATAGGCATCCATGTATTCATGAGACTTCATGAGCTCACTAGACATTGATGATAGCATCAAAAATTGAACGTCGAGAGCTTCGTTCAAATGTTGATCATAGACTAGGAAATCTTCATCACTTGCCCCTTGGGCGGGTGAATCAGGATGTGAGGACTCTGGCACGTAAAACTTTCGTTCATGGCGTATGATAACCCGAAGGTGCCTAAACCATTCCTGAAAGTTACTGTCGGTGAGGATGTTTTCTTTATCCAGAATTGATCGCAGAGAAAATGTGGTTGATGTTTTTGTCATTTTGATTCTATAAATTAAAAGTTCAGATTTATCAGTACTTTCTTGATTACATTTTATGAGAAATAATAAATTTTATTAAGTCTCCCACTATTTTATCAAGTCCCAATGGCCCTCACCATTGAACTCGGAATGTCCAGTTGCTTTGAAATTCTAGTGTCAAGGATCCATATTCCCCTTCGCATAACCCCAACAAGGGTTGGTCAAGCTATTTGAAGGTTTTTAGGTAGGCATGTCTTTTCCAACTATGAGCTTACAGTTCCTTGATCTGTTGAGTGGACTCCCCAATCCTGAAATCCTAACTTGGATTTCCTCAACTCCTGCCTCCAATATCATATCAAGTCTAGAAAGGGATACTTCTCTTGATGTAATATGGTTAAGTCAACCCAAAACCTTTCATAAGGGCTTCCTTTATAAAAGTAAGTGTCCCAACAAGGTTTGGTCAAAAACATAGTTTTATCGAGTCTTGCCCTTAATCAAGTAATAGAAGGCTTGGTCTGACTTAATATGGTATTTGACAGATTTTATTCTTTATGCATATTTTTTCATTATCACATGCTTATTAATATTAAGTGATGCTTTCTTAAGTGATTAACAATATTCCGATAATGTTTACACATAATCTGGTTCTTATTTTATTCCATCTTTGCATGCTTGTTTATTTTATTAATTATGTGATCGTTACAACACATACATAATAAATAAACCATGAAATCAAACAGAAATAAAATAAGATGGAATGATCTTGAGATTCTATTGGTTAGCTTATCTAGCGGTTTGATAAGCTAACCCTGACCTAGGAAAAAACATCTTGAATGGATGTTTTGTGCTTTTACAGCTCCCACCTATCCACCTTTGTATCTTCTTGGGTTGTTTTCGCCTCAGCTTCGGATTTCAAACCATCTCCTCTGTGTTGGGAGATCCTCCATTTATATGGGTTTAAATTAAAGAAACCATGGGCACGCAGGCCCTACATTTTATTGGAAGAAGGCTTACAGGCCAACAAATTTAAATTAAAAAAATTTAAATGAAACCATACACACATAGAAAGGGTCTTTGGTCTAGCTCATGATCATCCATAGCATGCAATGACATTTACACATATTTAAAATTCAAATTCTTTTAATTATTCTATTATTTAAGATAAGTCGTGCTTTAAAATAATTAGTTATGATCTTATAATTAATCAATTCTTTATCTTAAATTCTTTTATGAATTTCCTTGAGATTCTTCTCATCCATATCCCTTGTATAGGTATTTGTACTTTTGGAGGAAACCTGGTGAAATTTATGAAAGTACACGGTGTGTAGTTTATATTTACACGGTGTGTATTTCTTTTCACCTTTAATCCAAAGTACACGTCAGGGCTTTGGAGTGTTCTCTGTTCCTTGGAAATTTTGGAGTACACAACATGTAGATAAATCATATGCGGCGTGTACTTCCTTGTTACGCGGTAACCGGCCTACGGATCCCGAGTATACGGAACACGACTTCTCTTTGTACATGGTTTCACCTTGTCCAGATCGGACTACACAGAGTGTTTCTCCAACATACACGCCGTGTATTCCGGTTTCCGTGTGGCATTCAATTTTGGTCAACACAGCATGATGAAAACTTAGGCATAATCAATTCACACGACGTGGTTTGTCAGACCAGTGCCAGTTCGCTGAACCTAAGTACACGACGTGTAGTTTTAATTACATGCCGTGTAATCCCGTGTTGTACAGACAGAAAGAGTGGCTCCTCCGGACGAGTTCCTCATTTTTATTTTAATCAAAATTAAAATTAAAAGGTCGTTTCTGTGATATGAATCGAGAAACGAAGGAGGAAGAATAGATCTAGTTTATTCAGATTTATAGAACGGTTTATTTCGAATTGAATTAAATATAAATGCATAAATTATCAATGACAATGAAATAACTATAATCAATGTTGTAACCTCCCTATGATACCAATTGAAGGTTCCGGGCATAGCGGAAGCTCGCGGGTGGATGTGCCCACTTTTCTTTTTTTCATTAACAATGATCAATCTGTGATCAATACGACGATAAACGCAAGTCTCCACGGATCGAATCACAGAAATGGATAAAGAAAAGGAAAGTACCGGAACCACAAAGTAGGATTGTTACAGGTTGATTATAATTAATTTAATTAATTGAAAATAAATACCTTTTGCGGTGTTCTTTCTTCATTTATGTTTTTGATCACGTTCCGATGCGATTCATCGTTACATCACAGAAGCCAAGTGTAGACTTACTTTAGCGGTGATCCACACGTGCACCGCGTATCTCTAGACGTTGCCAAAGGAGTCTCTAGGTGCTAGCGTGGAGAAACCTTTGCTTGCGTTGTCCACCTTAGATCGTCTAGATCCGATGGAAGAAGATCTCTCTCAGTCTTGAGAGCGTTCTTGTAGGAAGAGGTTCTTTCGGCCTTGAAATAATTCTCCAGTATTGTTATGCACAACGATTCTCTTGTGTGTCAGAAAAGAGTTGGGGTTGTGAGGATATTTCTAATTAGGTTTGAGGTTGTAGAGTTATGAAAGTAAATAAACACATTACGCGTTCTATTTATTTCATTGAATCTTATTTAAAACCCCCATGTCAAATAATTAATTCCTTGACATGCACCCACACTGATTATAATAAATATCATTTAAAGCAATATCATATCCTCAAAATCCTGACTGGAAAAACTACACGGTGTGTATTAATAAATACACGGCGTGTACTTGTTTTTCATTGAAAAATACACGGCGTGTACATTCAATGTACACGACATGTATATCTTGTTTTCATTTATTCATTTCCTTTCCATAAATAAAACTACATGGAATGTAATTATTAATACACGACGTGTACTTGTTTTCCATGAAAAACTACACGGCGTGTAATCTTTGATACATGACGTGTATATCTTGTTTTTCATTTCCTTCCTCTTGTATCATTAAAACGAAATAGGCTTCCTTGAATAATTATTAAACCACGTATGAGAATAATCTTTATTCTACTTGAGATACTTGAATACACTTATTGTGTGACCCTCTAGGCCTCTTTCTTGTTGGCATTAGGTGGGCTTGCCTAAAGTCCAAGATTACTGTCTAGAAACGTGTCAAGGCACCAAAGAGAAAGAAGTTGATGCCGCATTGACGTATCACCTCATACGAACACTTACTGTGTAATTTAATCTCTTTGTATTGATATCTCATCAAGAAGGTTTCATGGTAGTGTCATAAACCTATATGGTTGATCCGTCGTTCTTTGACTACCTGAAATAAACTCGTCGTTCACACCATGGCCATGGAATTTAATGCGACAGTTCTATTTCAATCAATTGGTCGAGATATCAACTTCCATAAATGGAAGGGAAAAATACTTCCTTGACATAACCATTAACAACATGTCACTCGTGACGCACCCAACATACCCTACTTCCCGCCAACTGCCTGCGTGATGGTTTTTGTCAGTAAATCTAAGTGCGCGAGTCATGACATGAGTTAATGATAATCTTCCAGTCTAAGGACCATTACACACGCTCGTAGATAGCAATGTCTGATGAAACCAAGACATACAGAATTGCTACTGGTGGGTCTATTCTCATAATCTCCCATCTTGGAGATTACCAAGTGTGAAATCCATGAGAGAGAGTCTCGTCTTCTTATGAGTACTCGCACATGACGGTCTATATACTATGTGTCATACCATAGTATGTCATCCAACCGTAAAACATTATTTAAGAATATTGTTATAGAATTTCAAGGTTCTCATCATAGTGGGGATCTGCCATGACCTTATTAATGCAAAAAATATTCCAGGACATTATTATATTATAGTCATGTATAACAATAAACAATATATAATAAGTGAACCTTTAAGTAATCAAAGTACAAATCAGTCGGTTCTCAGGACACCAACCCTAACATCAGTCACCTTTAATCCTCATTTAAACTCAAATATTGGGAATACCATATCTTTAAAACATAATTCACTGATCCGATCAAGGTAAGTCTCAAATCATCTTCTTTGTTCCCATTAGTTTTCTATTTTTTTCAAAATGTATCATTTTTCTTCATGGGTCTGAAGATTATTTCCTTTAATGAATATGAAGTAGTTATTCTTGCTTTAAAATATAGATTGATGTTGGTATGTAAGTTAAATTTTGGTAATCTGAACCATATGATTATTGAAACAACCCTGGAAACCATTGGATATATTAGAGCTAATTTTAGTCTATTCAATACCACTCATGCTACTCTTAGTTTTATTTTCAAAGATTAATATTTTCACTATTCAATTCAAAAAATACGGACCTCTAAAGGTTACATAATTATGTTTATTGAATGATCCATAAATATTAACCAAATATATTAATCTTTGATATTTATTATTTTGGTTTTATTGAATAGTTTTTATATTAATTTAAAGGATAAATATTCTCTTATAACAATGGAAAAAATGATTAATGAATACATAAAAGTTTATTTCACCATTACCATTGTATCACAACCTTTTTTTATTGCATGTATATTGAAGTTAATGTTTTCATGAATCTTTTGAATTTAATATATATATAGTAAATTTTACAGAAGGTTTATCTCAGTACTTTTTAATCAAATAAAACCTTCTTATTATTCGATATGCATGAATTTTTTAAATTCTTTTCTGGATGCTATTATTCCAATAAAGTTGTTTTTAACAATGATAAAAAACTCATTATAAAAATACTTATAAAATATTATAGAGAAAAAAAATTATTTTCATTGATTTATAATAAAAAAATAGTTAATTCGAAAAATAATTTCAATACTTCCATTGACATTATTACCCATCTTATTAAGGATATTGGGAAAAAAGATAAAATAAAATTCTATAACTCAATGATAGACACCATTCTACAATATTATTATTTTGACACTACCATCCCTTCCACTTCCGCTCAAATTAATAGCACTTATTATCCAAAATCTTCTCACTATTATCAATTCAATGTATTATATCAATTTATTCTATCAGTTCTAGAAGAATCTATTATTTATCTAGTAAAAAGGATACTGATAAAAAAAAATATGATCTTGGGATTTTTTCTTAAATATTTTAACATCCATAAAATATATAAGGATGATAAATCATCTTCAATACTATTGATGAATTGAAATATGGTCACCTTTTCAAAAACATCTTTTCGTGCTCCAAAACATGTAAAAAATACACCACTAACTTGAAAGATTTCACTATTATTTTACTTTTTAAATTGAATGAATGTAAGGATTATTCCATAATGAAACAAACTATGATTACTTGATATTTGGATAAGAAGTTTACCCCTAATGATAATAAATTAAATGATTTTATTGGAGATATATCTCATTAAAACACCACTTTGAAATAGTTTCTATATTCCAAAGATACAATTATGGGCCATGTTAGATATGATTATTCTAATATTAATAATGTTAAAAATTATTTAGAAATATATAGATTGTTATTGATTTGAAATTTTTAACTATTATGGATTCTATTTCTTATTGGATTCATAAAAAAATAAAATTTAACACTTGGTATTTCCCTTGGTGTGTGAATAGATAGAGAAATGTTTTAAAAAATGGTAAAATGACCCAAAAACATACACTAAACTTTTAGAATAAACCATATGTTAAGATTTTGATTCATGAAAATTATATTATTCTATAATGAAGATTATTGATTGTGAATATTAGAGTCTTATATACTGTTATTGTATCACTCAGTTTGGTTAGTTTTTCATTTATTAGACCAGTTTATTTATAATTTTTTTTATAGATTTTAGATTATTTTTATTGGATTTTCAACCCCTTTTTTAACAAAAATGACACAAGATATTCCATCATGTTTCTTTATGGAAGGGTAGTTTTTATTTAATTTTTTGTTCTTGGGTTTTGGTTTTTCATCTCTCTTTTATTGGTCTCCTCAACCAAGTTGGGAGTTCTCATCAGGCTCCTGATAATGGGTCTATTAATCATGGTTATGATAAAGGTACATTGGAAAGAATCCTGTCATGAATTTTTATCTATTAAAGGTCTTAAATTAAAATGGATACATAAAAAACAAAAACAAAAACAACATATGTATTTTATGATGATCAAATGGATTCCATAATTTATTAATTGTTTTCCTTCCTATATTTTGTTTATTTCATTTATGTATTATATTAGCAGTTTCTTATTATTTTTTACTTTTTTCTATCTTATGTCCTATTTATTGTTTTTTTGTTATAATTTTGCGGAAGCTTTGGCATGTAGGCTACTCTCGTTTCCCCTTTCAATAATATTATCATAGTTCTTTATCCACATATATAAATTTTTGAGAAGATAAATTATAGAACTACTCATAGTTATCATCCCTAAAATGAGGCTCTTACCTAAAAAAGTTAATTGGTTTTAAAATTTTCAATGTAATTTGTATTATAATTCGAGGAAAATTAAACAATAATATTTAACTTGAGTTAATTTATCACTTGTTATTTTGGTAAGAAAATATACTATTGGTAACATAATATTTTATTTATATCATGAATTGGTCAATTAAATACATACTATTAAGATAAATGTGTATAATATGTAAAAAAATAGATATAAATGAATATACCAATATAGTGATTTCATTAGATTATTCATATCAACATATATCACATTTACATCATTACATAAACAATTACTTTAACTAGATTTGGGGGTTTTGAAAGAATAATTCCTAACTTCCAAAATAAATTATTTTTCTCTAACATAAAAAGATCTAAAATACTATTTGTTTTATGAATTGTTATCTATTGATGTAAATGCCCCATATTTAAATAAAAAATATGTTAATTATAATATTAAATATCTTTAAATATTTAACAAGTTATAAAAACAAACTGATATTAAAATAAAAATATTCAGAAATATATAAATAAATATATATATATATATATATATAATGTTTGTTAAATTATACTATGTGGGGATATTTTTATTTTATAATATTATTGTTTAAAAAATTAAATTATTTATTAAATTTAAAATCATTTTATAAGATTAATTATAATTATTAACATAATTTTATAAGAAAAATAACACAATAAATTTCATAAAATGTACCCAAAATATTGGATTTCTTTACATAAAAAAATTAAGAATCCATCATAAAATCCATAAAAAATAAAAGTTATATAAAATTTTAAAAATTTTATTTAAATATATATGTTATATTTAAAGAAATTCTGTTAATCAATAAATTTAACCTGATGGAAAAAATATAATATACAATGAAATTCAAAATAACTAATATTATCAAATGATTTATAATATAAAATTTCTAAAAAAGAATCTAAAACATAATGATAGTATCAATAAAAACATATTATATTTTTTAATTTCAATCTTTGAAATTATATTATTATTAATGGATGGACTCATTCAAATCAATTTTATTCTCTTAAAATTAATCTTTTTAATGTTTCTAAATATAAACAATTTTCAATTATAAGTAGATTTTTTTTTTACTTCATGATGATTATATAATTTTCACAGTTTCTAATTCATTTTATTATTTGGAAATAGGTTCTTAGGGGTTTAAATATCTAATACCATTGTCTTGATTAAATATTTATGTTGTTGTTTTAATTCATATTATGGACTTAAAAATCATTGATAGTAAATTTGATGCCCTATTTTTATGGTTTCTTGCTTTATACAAGGTGATTGGATGTCTTTCTAGGGCCAAATTTTAATAGGTACCTAGATCAAGGATATTTGATTCATATCCTCAGTCTAATAATATGATTCTCATGGCCATGATAATGTATCATTTTTATATGTGTCAAATATTTTTCATCACATGTGTTTTGTTTGTAATTGATAGGTGATGTTGTTGATTAATTGGAAGCTATCAGGGTATTATAAGAATTTATGGATATATGATTCATAACCTCAGGTATTTGGTAAAAAAATCAAGGGTTAGTATATTATTTCATGACATAGATGTAATGTTTAGTTCCAATAAATAACACTAATTGTTGATTTATTAATTTTATATGTTATGAAACCCTAACCCAATAACTCTAGCATCACTAATTGAGAAAAATATTACATAGCATTAATTTCTCTAATAGATAACCAGAAACTATTAATAGGTGGTGAGGTTTAATAATAAATCATTGTTAAAAAATTCACCCTCAAAACATATACCAAAATAATGCACATATTTGTATAATCACTTTAAATAAAACCTTTCTAAATTCAAATTTCGAAGTAGAAATGTCTATTTTTTATAAATATAATGTTAAAATAAAGTACAAAATAATTATACTATGTTTACTTAAAAAAACTCAACACACAATCCATATTATCTTATTTTATATCTTTGTCCTGGATTCACAACTCACCACTAATAAATAATAGACTCTTCAATTTTCTAGAACCCTGACTAATCATTTATATATATCCAACGAAGTGTACATAAATGGATGATTATAAACTCAATTGTATTTACCTAATGATTAAAATATTCTTCCTTGTATTTTCAATCTCAATAATGAAATTTCAATCAACATTGGTAAATGATAAATTATTTTTTAAAGAATTATTGATCCAAAAAATTTCCAGAACCATGTTCTCTAAAACTATCTTTTAACAATCCTTTCAAAATTCAGAATTATTTTGAAGAAAAAAAAATCAAAACCTTGTTTTAAAATATTTCAAAAACCATATTTTCTCTGAAAAAATATATTTCCAAAATCAATTCATTTTACCAAATTATAATAAAAATCCTAATTTTAAAAAATTTATTGAATTTTCTAGTTTAACCAAATATGATTTAAATTTATCTTTTCTAAAACGTTATTCGATTGGAGCTTTATATTTCCCCAAATTCAATGAAAATTCCTTATTTTGACAAAAACTAAATCATGGTAATGTATATCACACCATTATTTAGAAAAATTAATTCTAGATAGTTTCTCAATATTATTCTTCACTTCCATAGTTCCAATATAATGTTAAGGTGGGTTACAAAAACAAAACTTGAAATTATAATTATTGATTACCATATAATGCATAAAACATGATATATTAATTACTTATACATTTTATTATAGTTACATTACTTATGTGTTTACTATATATGATAATGTCATTAGATTATATGTCTTATCAAAATTGTATAGTAGTTCCCTACTATAATGAGAGTCTATAAATAATATGAAAATAATCAAAAAGTATATCATAAGGTCAATATACATTAATATGATAGGAAATAAATGATTTTTGACTATCAGGTAATGTATTCTCAAAATAATTGATAAATTTTATCATTATTTTAATACTTTTTGACCTATAGTATATGAGAGCATGATCACTGGCCCACCAATTAGAATGAAATATGTTTTTGATGTCATTATATATCCATATCTACTAAAATGTTAATTGGTATATTAAATTGAAATAATAATTATTTAATTACATGAATCAAATATTTTTATGCATAATGAAAACCACAATACTTTTTATTTGTGTTGGGATATATTTGTTTAGATGTATCATTAGTGGAATTTCATTTATTGTATAAACTGGAAATAATTAATCACTTTAATATATTAGAAGAAGATATCTCTATCAATTTGACTTGGATAATATTGTTAGGATTAAATTAATGTGCATGGTATATATTAATAAGTTCATATAAACTTGTGAAATTAAGATAAATAAAGTATAAAATTATAGTTTCATAGAGTATATATATTTATTTTTAATATATATTATGATAATGATTTATATTACATGGTTTGTATTTCATAGTAGGATCTCATAGATATGACTTATCCTTATATATTTTGGGTATTTAATTTTTTTATAGATACCAATATTACTATATAATTCAGAATAAATTCTATATAAAAAAGTATGTAAAGGGTTATAGAAAATTTTTATCAATAAGTTCCACTCATTCAGATGAATTGAAACATAGGATGATGTTAGATTTTTGTTAATGGGTGAATGAACATATGATATTGAACAATTGTTAATAAATAAAAATATTAGTCCATTTATTGGTTATAATTTTTTTTAACTATATTAATATAATTTATTTATTAACTTATTGGTAGTTTATTTATGTTTATATAAATTAATTTGAGGTAAAAATCAAACAAATATTAAAAATTTTATATTACTTAAATAAATTTGAGAGACAAAGAGTTGAGATAATGGTTCTTATTTCTTCATGTGCCATATGAGAGTGTAATATGTGAGTAATGAAATATTAAAAACACCTGCAACATGTAAAATAATTCATAAATTATGTGTTTGTTTATCATAAAATTTTCACTTTCATCAAAGAAAAAATTGAAAAAATAGAGTTTATCCTAAATATAAAACATTATTTTAGGCCAAAAAATAAATAGGAATCCCTTTGAAATATTTTTCTATCCTCCCTCACATTTTTTTACTTTAGAGAGAGAATGAATAAATAGAAAAAATATGACATTATTCTATATTCGGGGATTATTTTCATCATGTTTTAGTGATCTTATGGGAATCAAAAAATCACTTGATTTATTCTAGATATCATGATATGAATATATATCTATGATCAAGATGTATTTAAATCATTTACGAATGATCTATAGAGTTTCTCACTCGAAACATTCTGTTAGAGTTGGTTCCTTAAAACCAATTAAATTTTTACTTTTGATTTCAAAAAATAATAAATAACTTATCAAATATCTATTTTCCTTCAATTTAACCTCAATGTGATAATTTTCTCAGAGTATTTGTCACATAACAGGTTATGTTAGTCCCCCATTAGAATGAAAGTCTTGAAATTAAATGAAAATATTCTTAAAAATATATCATATAGTCTAAACAACATATGTCTAATGGGCCACATATTATTTTTAAATATTTGGTTTTGTGGTCTCATAAGACACTGTGGATTTATATCCAAAATTTTTCACTTTGAAATCTCTAAGAAATGAGTTCACGAGGATAGATCTACTAATGTATTTCCATATGTTTTAAGTTCAATTTATATTCCTATCAAAAAATTTGTTCATTCATCCTAATAATTGAAATTATTATTAAAATATATCATTTAACATGTACATTGAACTAATGATGAAAAATGTGATAATATATACTTGTGATAAGGTAGTATATATTTGGTCTATAAAAAGTTATGTAACATTATTTATATAAGTCATGAAAGTATTTTTACCTTCTATATTAGTGGATGCATATATCTATGTCTCTTTGATTGAAATAGAACAATTTAATTAAATTCATGGCCATGATAGATCAACAATGAGTTCATTTAAAAAATTTAAAGAAAGATAAATCAAACATATATGGTGATAACGCAATAATACATCATACTTGAGAAGATATTGGTATATAAAGGAATTATAGTATACATTATAATTTAAAGGAAGGTTTTTTCCATTGTGATATTAACTTATTTTTTTATGGGTTCAAGGAAATGTTTCTAGACACTGATCTTAGTATTTATTTAGGTTCACCTAATTCCATTTAGGAAGAGGCCTAGAGGGTCACACACTAACTATTCCTCAAATATCATTAAATTATATTGAGATTAATGTTATGAATAAATATTATTCTCATATTGTGAAATAATAATTACTCAAGTATTATTAACCCCATAAATTCAAACAATAGATATTTGAATTTTGAATATATGATTTAAATTTTATCTCTTGTTTATTTTTCGCAAGGTAATAAATAAATAGGTTTTTCAATTAGATTAGTGAATATATTAATATAAGTACTTATTTAGTAATTTTTCTACTAAGATAAATATTTATTCAAAATTATAGTAAAAATAATACATATTTATTTATTCAATTAATAATATTTATTTGAACAAATGTTTCTTTATTCAAAGGTTTGATAAATTCCATAGAGGATTGGTGGGTCAAGTTAGTGGCTCGATGTACTAAGATGCATGGTAGGGGTACAAAAAACATCTGGCATGGATGGAGGCAATGTAACAGTATGAAGTCCTTCTAGCCTTACCTAATACATAGGCAGTCATAGGATACGATGGCCTTATGGTCTGACCCATCATGGAGGTGGGACATGAAATCCTTTTGGCCCAACCCATGACTCCCTGGTCTCATGGATATGCAGAGACTCATGAGGTGGTTTAGTGTAAAAAGCATTGTAATGGCTATTGTTATGTCCTTCTAGCATGGATATGAAATAGGTATGGTCGGGGATCATGGTTTTGGTTACCTCATGATCACTCTATACATGATTCTTTATATGAATATATGTGCATTTACTTTCTATCATGTCATACACTTACATGTATATGTGCACTAATGTTAAAAAAATTCATTGAGGGTGTACCGATAGGTTTATACCCACACCCAACACATGAATCTGGGTGAAAATGTAGACTTAATGAGTAGAGATTCAACCAATGGCATTGTACCTATGATAGGTTACTAAGGATCTTTGATCTTGGAGATGGATACAGAACCATGATAGAATTGGAATGGTTTTCACAACCCTTTTATTTATTTATTACTTTAAAATATAATTTTTATCCTTCTATTCAAGGGGTCTATTTTGATTATACATTTATAACTTAATATAACATATGTTATAATAATTATTTTCATTACCCTCTATTGTGTTATTTATTTGGATTATATTATGTTATCAGTATCTAGTGATGAAAATGATTACTAGGGGTATATTCACCCATATTACAATAGACCATCACAACTAGTTGGTATCTTCTATTGTATAAGGAGGATATCATGAGGTAATCTAGAATTTTTGATTAGTCCCAATGATTCAGGTTGGGGTGTTACAAAACGGTATCAGAGGCCTTAGGTTTTCCATTCTTTTCAATTGGGGCTATGGTAGAATGGAGCCATGGTTAATGGAACTTTATTTGGATTGTTTCCATGTGCCTGGAAATATTATGTTAAATAGACCGCTGAGTTTCCATTATTGAGGTATTTAGTATGGTTATAAGTGATATGGTTGAATTCATTAATCATGAATGGGAACTTATGATCACATAATATATAAATATGTGTTGTCTGTTTTATAATAGCCTTTTAATTTAATTCTATTATCTATGGAGAATATTGAGTGGTATATATGAGTTCTATACTTGAGTGATATATCTAATGGCATTAGTTTTTTAACATGATCTTGTTATTATGTTTTTAATATATATGGTTATGACTAACCTGTAGGTATGGAGTGCTACGGTTGAGACTTAGGTAAAACGTAGAGTGTTATACCTTGTCTATGGGTATCTTCTAAGATGGGTATTCCAATAGAAATCCCTTTTATATGCCTTATAACTTCTTATGTTGTTTCCATAATAAAATTGTTATAGGGATTATAAACGTTCATTTTGAATTTTAGAAAATTACTCCTCAAAGAAGTCCAGGATGCTTCTTCTAGGGATGACATGCCAGACCCCCCACAAGTTTTGCAAGAGGATAAACCTAAGCATGGTCCCACACCTAATCAGTTATTTTATGTGGTAAACCTACCCAATCCATGAGTCTTATAGATAGTACCATCTTAAGATAGAGGGTTAAAGAGGATTATTGTTAATTATATGCACAATTTTCAACTCTAGTATCCAATTGAATTCCTGAGCACTATTGGTTACCATGAGTTTGAGGAATCCATTGATATCATTGAGTGTTTTTTTGACCAGTGGATACTTCTAAATAGAAAAAGGTAAATCTAGTAGATTTTATGATTCATGTACCTACTAAGATCTATTGTGGTATGATTGAATGGGTGGGAATACATGAGGATCTTACAAGTTAGGCATTCAAGGAACAAGTATTTAGTGGTTTGTTTCTTGATAAGCTAAATTTAGACTCATATAATGAATTTATGGATCTTTAGTATAGAGTGATGTCAGTTTCTATATACTTAGATATCTTTAAATATTTTCTACGTTTTTCTCCACTTTTGGATATAAATGAGGAGAAAAGGTCTAGGTGGTACATGATAGGCTATTATCTAGGGATCATACATCATATTTGGGGTGCTAATGTGGTAACATATGCAAACGTACTTTGCATGGTCTTGACCTTTAAGAAAGGTTAGGTGGATGATATATTTTTTCATCCCCTTCCAACCATTTTTATATTAAATAAAAAAATCTCTTATAATATGTTTGGTGTCACATTTGATAGTTAGAAGAGTAAGGATGAGGTGATATGGCAAGGTAGTAAATAGGTGAAGCTGAGTAGACTTTCTGAAGCCAACTCAAGGGGAGGAGTAATTCCCCAGTGTTTTAATTGTGGAAAGAGTGGGAATTATCACAAATATTACCCAGGAGATCAAATAAGTTTTCATGGATGTAGAAAGATGAGACATATTCAGTAGATTATTTCATGGAAATTATGAATAGTCTCTCATAGGGGTATAAAGAAGATGTTGGATATGAATTGAGGATCTGGTTGGGGTTATTAGCAATAATAGACCAAGGAACCAAAGGTATCGATTAATCTACTGAATCATGCTCTGACTATGGGTTAGGATTATAAAATGGATGAGGTTATAGACACCAGTAGATAGGTTCCTTTTATAGTTATAGGTATGGATTTTGATTACCACTATGCTATATACTATTTTCTTTGATAGATGAACATCTTACTCTATCATATCATCCCAAGTTTTTTTTACCTAGATTTACCAATTAATTTATCTAAAAAGTAACTCTCTCTTGACACACCTTTGGGGAAGAAATTATACCATCTCCAATGATGTCATGAATGTATCATACTAGTTTCAATCTATGGAAGTATATAGGAAATCATGATCATAGAGATGAACAATTTCAGTGTAATATTGGGAATATACTAGTTTACCAATTTTCTAGATCATATCGACTATTACCATAGGTGTGTATCTTTTCTCATACCTAGAAGAGAGAGGCTCATGTTGACCAGTGAGTGGGATCTTGGATCATGAAGGATAAGATCATACTTGAGTTAGGTTGGAGAGATCATGTTACAAGTAACATGATTGTATCTTACAAATGATCAGTAATAAAACCCTATATATTTACTTTAGTGGTATATTTTTATGAAGACATATTTCTATATGGCTTCTCATATTGTTATCCTGATAGGGGAGTTGATTTGTAGATAAATTTTTTGACTGGAGTATAACTGATATCAATTATTCATTGTTGTATGGTTCTAACTAAGTTGAGAGACATTAAGGGGTAGTTAGAGGTTTTGTAGGTGAAGGTATTTATATGACCTAGAATTTAATAAATATACTTATTCCTTTTAATAAATTGGAATATTATTTAGAATAGTTTTAATGTTATGTTCAAATTCAGTGTTGGATTTTGAGGCCTAGGGAACTTCAGTGTTGATATAATGAAAATAATAGATATATTTTATCGAGAACATTCAGTTTTTCTAAAATAATGGAATATATATTTGATGTTTCATTAGATGGGAAATCTAATCATTCCATTAAATATTAATTTTTTTACCCTAGGATTCAAATAATACTTCATGCATGTTAATTGTTTGTTTAAGAGTATTCATGGGAGGAATTATAATTTAATTAATTAATTAGATAATTATTTGGTAATTGAATTAGATCAGAACTAATATCTCTCTATTTAAACCCATTTATATACAAGATTTAGGGATATCTACATAACCCTAGTGATTTTATTCGTTCATGGAGGAGGTATTTGACGAATGACAGTGAGATTGTTCCTTGGTGGTTAGGTTTTCTAAGAGTTTATCTTAAAAAAATGATTTCTTGGATCAATATAATGAAAATAACATAGGATTAATTATTCATCAGTGATCAGTCAAATATTTATATAAAATGTTTTATTTTTTGGGTTTAATCCCCATATTATATTTTCCTTTTTTGAAAAAGAATTAATTACCTAACAAATTAATTCTTAGATCGATGCTTGATTTGGGGTTGATAATCACCCTTTAGAATTTAGGAATTTTTTCTTTGAATATTATTTATTCTTCATCATTAAAAATTTCCTACATTAATGGATCTAGGAAAAAAATAGATTTTGATTATTTCTCACTATTATTATTTTTACTTTTCTCACATCATTCTTCAAGTCTTCATCGTCGATGTTCTATTTAACCTACGGTTCAACAATTCCTATAAATTGATCATTGATTAATTGATCTTTATCATAAAATATTATATTTATGGGTATGAGTTTATGATTAATTCCATGATTCTATTGTGATAATTATTTTTAATGAACATGGATCATATGGGGGGTACATTATCCATATTTTTTTGATGGCAGTAATGCGGTTCCATGAGAGGCTTACCCGAGTAAGTGGGTGTCCAAAATTCGGCCACCAGTGATGTTCTAGGCATGGTCAACCATAGATATGAGTAATATGGGCATGATTTATAAAAAATCCTTATGCAATAGTAGTGTGGGTGAGATGTGTGAAATCAACATTACATTCAATGAAAAATCGACAGACACGATGTGTAGTTCAGATAAACACTTGTCAGTTGGATCCATTTCTATGGAGGTTAGGGGTTATGAGAAGAATAAAATTTCACATGACATGTGATAATGTAACATGCCATGGGGCCCTTAAATGTTGGTCTAAAATGTACAATGTGTGTACTCATTCTTGTCCAATATACATAGGCTTGTACATGACCTACACACACAATCAAAACCAATGGGCACAGCCTTGTATAGTGTACACATGAACACTTAGTGTACATGATCATGGAAAAGTACATAGGAATGGGATAAAATACATAGTTATGAAGTGAGATATTATTTTACAAGCCAAAAAAACATGTGTATTCTATATAAATTCCAAGTACATCTATGAGGATTGGTTATATCCCCATACCTATATATTGTAGTTGAGTATCAGTAGGGTATGTTACCTTGGTCAATCCCTATAAGGGTATAGTGAGGTGTCCCATACTTAGAATATGATGAGTGATCACCTCTACATGTCATTTTTTGGATAGATTCAAGAATCCCTATGTGTGGCCTGGGGTGTGATCCTCAACATTATTCCCAAGTTTGGGCCAGGTATCACATTAAAAAAACATAGTCATTGTATCCTCAATCCTAGTGGATTACTCTTGGTAGGGTTATGTATCCCCCACAGGGCCATAGTGTTATCCATTATTAGTGTATCGATATATTTTATTTTTAATGTGTACCTACTAATGGAAATACCTATTGGGCATGAACCCTTGGATGATTTCCATCAGTGTTAGCAATATCCAGGGTGTGAGATCTCTCTGATGAGTATTACCTTGATTCCTTGAGTGGAATCCAATGATGGTAGTGTGTTTGTGGCCTTATTTAAAACTTTGTGTCTATATTGAGAATATATGGGTTGATGTTAACCTTTCTTATTAACTGGATCTCATTTATTGTTAGTTTTTCTTATATTGGGGTATATTTTTGGGTATGTTTATACCCATCACTTCATGGGCTCTTCCCACACGTTTCATGCCTTATGCAGGTGACAAGAAATTCAACAGAGTCCTATGTGGACTAGGATTTGGTGGAGCATAGTTGAGCTAGATAGAACATAGTCAGTTATATTTGTTTCATTTTGATATATGTCACATCCTTAAAAGATGGTTGGAATGTTTTATAGTTTTAGTGGGTTTTTATTTTTCCCCTTTTATTTTCCATACTTGAATCATACTATGATGTGGTATTTAGTTATATTCATGTATCTTAGTATCAGTTTTATCTTTTCAGTGTTCATTATATTGGTATTTGAAGATGTCTGTAGGTGTACAAACATCATAGGCTAAGGACTCCCATGTGTGTGATATTACCACTTGCTTCTTTTTACTAGACTTCATCCTATTTTTGGAGGTATTTGGGTGTCACACTTGGATTTTCACTAGCCAAGTATTCCTTGGAAGGCTAGGTTGTGAAATAGTGGTATTAGTGAGAGTGTTATCCCAGGACCAGTGTTTAGAGTCATTCTGGTTGTGAGGTTTGGTTTAGGAACTAATAAAAACAATGTTAATGTGTTATGAGTTTGTATCCTAGTATAATGAACCCATGGATGTTTTGGTGGCTGACATATCCATTCATGGGGACTCTAGTAGCCTAATTTTTAACATGGTACATATAGTTAGTGGTTTCAGTGAAAACATTAGTACATGTAACATATTGAAATGGGTTGTGATTTTTATATTTGAGTTGATTCATATCCCCAGATATACACTTTAAATATGGTGTATCTTAACTACTATAGGATTAATTCACAATAATATCCAACTATAATTCTATAGTATCATAATTAGGATGATTCATATGGTGATGAGGCTTCAGTTAAGGGGCCTTTATAGGAGGTGGTACCTCTATGTGGTTTTTTAGTATTATATATACCCACCAAGAAGGTAGTTTCCCTGGAAGATCTGACATATTTCATGGAAAGCTAGACCCTGTGCATTATATGGATAACTCAAGGAATTTGGGGTAGTTTTCCTCCTTATTAGGACCACTTCTGATCAAATGGTTGTACTAGAAGTGATCATTCTCCAATGATTTACATCGTGATGGTGGATAATAGTGACTCAAACACATAATAAGGTGACTCTCTCTCAAATATATTTTGAGTACCACTTCTAAGAGAAGTTATACCCAATGATATTGTAGGAAGTATGTATATAAGAGGTTTTAGATCTCTACAAGGACATGATTGAAGTTTCATAATACATGTAGAGGTTCACTAAACTCACATGATACTCCATGGATATGGTTCATGATGTGAAATTTCAATTATGGACCTTCGAGTGTGGCCTTTTCTAAGATATTTAGACTTTTGTGCTATCAATTTTCATTCCTACTTAGGTAGGGTGTTAGAGGATGCCTTGGTAATTTATATACTTCTAGATAAGTATGTCCACATAGTTTGTGGTGGAGGTGGGAACCCTAGAGATGAGACATTGAAAGATAGTAGTCAATGACAGACTCAGGGATCAAGGCATGTGATGTGTTCCTAAATATAGTCTTAGAAAAAAGAGTCTACAGTTCATGTCTTACAGGATGGTTCTAGTCATCTGAGGGAGAGGTGATGATACTCCTATGATGGGTGAGGAAATATTTCATGGGGTTTCTAACATTACATACAGAAAATTAGGATATGGTTTATGTGACACCATGGTAGAAATAATATCCACATAAAGGAGTTTTGATAGTATATAGATGTTAAAGAATATATGGGAGAGGATTAGGTGGTGGTAGATGTTTTTATATGTTTCCATAACCACCTCTGGGTGGTCCACAGTAGGATTACTGAGCTAGTGTTCAAATAATAGGGTAGATTTAGGATGTATAGGCTTATGAAACAGAGAATACAGGGATGATTTAAGGTCTAATTTGTGTTTTCTATACTTAATTTTTAGTTTTAATAAACAGGGGAATTAACTACTATTTTCTTTTCATAACCCTTATTCAAGATCTTGAAATTATAGTGTATCCTTTGGCTTGAAAATTGTGACTGGAGACTCATACCAGAGAAGATTTAATGATTTCATACTTATTCAAATTGTGTGACCTGACTCCTATAGGACAAAACATCTTGTTAGATCTTTTCATGGACACAATTATTCCTTACGACATCATTCTATGTATGGATTGGCTATCCATATTTCATTAATATATTGAATAAATCATATAGAGGATGTGGTGTTTCTAGGTTTATGGGATAAGGTTTTCCTTCATCGGATTGAAGGAAACCTAGAGGGAGCATATTGAGACCAGAAATAGGATTATACAGTCGATCACTCATTAGTTTTCTTGTATTACCCTTGGATCAGTAGATGTTTTGAGATTTAATCTTCCTACAATTAGGAAAGAGTGAGGATTTATTTCCTAAAGAAATGTCATTCTTGTATACATTCCAAGAGATAAAGTTATGTATAGACATTCTCTCATGATATAACCAAATATCTACACTAGTATATCATACGGCTCTTATAGAAAATTGATATTTGAATGTGAATTTAGAAATTTTTTAAATAAATAGATTTGTTAAACCCAGTGTGACTCCCTAGTTAACCCTAATTTTCCTTTCTAATAAGGTGTATGGGTATATAAAGCTAGGATTTTCCTACATAGATGTAACATGTTTTTAGATAAATATTAATTACATTACACAAAAACATGCTTGAGGATCAAAATTGTTTAGTACCTTTGGATACCAGGTACAAAATTTTCATATTTAGTGAAAGATCTTCATTTTTTCCCATAAGGATCTTCCCATTTAGTAATCTTTATAAAAATACCCTATATAAAACATTTTTTATAACCTGAGAAAATGAAACATAAGAAAGAGTGACCTATAATGCTCAGTAACGGTAAAAAAAGGGAAATATATAAGCACAACATTGACATAAGGGTATGGGGACATGAGCATAACATCTTAACATGATAGCCTATATATTAAAGATCAAAATCAAAATTCGTGGCATAAATATTGGTAGTTTATAACATAAGAATCATATTTAAATCAAAGAACCTGATCGATGAGAGTATAAAATTTACATAATACATGGAATTGGGGCATAAACATATGAATAGAAAATGACATTTCAAGGATATATACTAATACATTTACAACACGTTAAACTTGGGCTAATAAACTATGTACCTTATTCCGGATTGGGATAACCGCCTTTATACCCTCTTGTTTTTGGCATGGGATAACCTCCCATGTACCCACTTATTTTGAGATTTGGATAACCACTAGTGTGGCCTCTTATTTTGGTCTTGGAATAACCTCCCATGTAACCTATTGTTTCGGTCTTGGTATAACCTCCCACGTACCCAATGATCTCATATACCATCAATAATTTCCCAATGCATTTGAAGGACATATAGGTCCTACCCATCACATGATGGAAATAATACATACATGTTCTAAAGGATCATAAAACATTCATCATATGAAAACCCATGAAAATAAATACTTCTCATAATCATTTCATGATTTCCTCAAAGCATAACCCATATAAAACTAAGTGGGTTTCATAAATATTTTCTCATAGTATAACCCATGAAAGAGAAATAAATTTTATAAAAATCATGCTATATTAAACACAAATCATTCAAATAATGAATTAGAATGTTATGCTTGGATCATATCCCCAACAAGGCATTGGTAAGAGCAATGGATGACATATTAGATTGAAAATTATTCTGAAAGATAATTTAAAAAATTTCTTAAGGAAAATAAATATTCCTCCAAAATCAATTTTTAAAAATAAAAATTAATAAAACATTTTGGAAATTCATTTTTTTAGCTAAACTTCAAATATTATAAATGTTTCATTAAAAAATTAAAAAATTTCTTTACAAAAATATCCTTTCTACATTTAAAATCACTTTTGAAAACAAAAAACATTTTGAAACTCATATTATATAAAAATAACAATAATATCTTATAAAGGAGGGTTTAAAAATAATTTCCGAAATTTTTTGATGAAAAATTCCTTTCCTTTTTAAATTTTAATTTTAATAACATAAGACACTTTTAAAATAATTTTCTTCTAAAATAACCGTGAAATATTACAAAGTAAGCCCCATAAATCATTAAAAAATTACTTGAGGAAAATATCCTTTCCATTTTGAAAAAAATACTTTTAAGAAATTAAAAATTTTCAAAATCATATTTTTTTTAAATAAATATAAAATATTATAATGGAAGAATATAAGAATTTAATGGTCAAGATATATGGAAATTTCATTCATTATATACATTTTAAAGTATAGATTCCTTTCACATTTTCGATAAAATCCAAAGAGGCATTTTTTGGAAAATGATATAGACATTTCTTTCAAAAAAACATTTAAACAAGTGAAATATGGGTCGAAAACTAATAAATATTGTTAATAATGTTAAAAAAATTAAAATATTTTTATAAAAGATTTGGATAAAAAAATTGACCATAGAGAGAAATAGAGAATATTTTTCTTAAAAACATCATTTTGAACTATTGTGTTCATAAAGAGTTGAAAATGAAGGGAAAAGATTGGTTTTAATGAGGAAAATAAAAGCAAATAAAATTAAAATTTTTCTTTATAGATGTATTACAATATTTCATTATCAAAAATATAAATATAAATAGTCTTGATAAATGATGAGAGTGTACCATAATACCATTACCACTTTGGTAATATTGTATCGTAAGTACCTTGAAAGAAAAATATGCAAATTGATATGTAAATACCCATAATTTTTATCATCATCATTATAAAATAAAATTTTGTTTATTGTATACACAACATAAAATAAACACATGGTGAATATGTCATGTGTCTCATTGAAGTACAAAGTGAGACCAAAATCCATTACTCCTTTAATAATATTTTGAATTGTAAGACCCAATAAAGAATAACATAAAATGAATCTATAAATATAATGAAAAAAATTATATTAATGATATAAAATTTCAAAGGGTTATTATATACACCACACAAAAGAATTCAGTTTGGAATTTTCAAATGTCTCCCAAAAATAATAGAGATACTAAAAATCCCTTACCTAAAGTCTCAACATCCTTCATACACATTTAATCCTCTTGTACTATAAATATAAGTTTAATATAAATATATTAAATATCCATAATTTTATATAACATACCACATATAATTTTATTACGACCAATTTTTACTCTTTTATTAATAATTCCTGGTTAAATTCATGTTTAAGGAAAAAACTTCTTTGTTTTTTGTGTATGTATTGATTTGTTATTTATTTTTGGTCTTATTTATATTATCATGATTAAATATTATAGAAAAATTTAAAAATGATATAAATATCATATATATTCATTATATATGTATTTATATTAATCCATACAAGTTATATATAGAAAAGGAAATACACTGTTCAAGGAGATGGTAGGTAGTACGTACACATGATTATTGTTTTCATGTTCTCAACAGATTTTAAAAATAAAAGGAATATAATAAATTTTCATTAAATAATAATTATATTTCATATATATCATTTATATTAATTAAATTTATCCTTAATACCTTCCAGATAAATCATAATAAGAAATGATTCACATCACCTCAAGAGGCGATAGTCCATTGTACACATGAGCGACATAATCATATCCCTCATAGAATTTAAATAAAGAAGGTAACAACAATATAAAAAATATGGAGTATATTAATTTAATAAATATAATATACATATGTTCAATATATCATTATATACCGTCTTTAAAGGTGGTGATGGAAAACAAACTACATCAGTTCATGGGGTGGCAGTCCCCCATACACACGATTGATGAATTGGTTTTCCATTTGATGGAAGTGGAGATAGATTTATGTTATTGAATTAATATCATAACATCTCATTATATAGAAGATAATTTTTTTCTTATATTTTATGTTTTAAGACATAATTTAAGTTTTAAAAATAATAAATAAAAAGGAGAATATTTATGTATATAATTACCTTCATTTAGATGATCCTCCTTTGGATATGTTACAAACGACCCTAGTGTTGGTCTTTTGGGAGAAAAGAAGCTCTATAACTTATATAAGTATGTTTGTGGAATGTTTTTATGTTTTTTATGAACTATATGGCTTTATATGTTTGAATAAGTGAAGGGTGGTGGTGGCCTTTTATATGTGGGGTAAAGAAACCCACATGGAAGATACTTGGAAATTTCCCAAAAGAATCCAAATTAATAGTCATTACCAAGAAAACAAAGAATATAAATGGACATATATTCTATCTATTGAAGTATAAAATTAAAATATGTCCATAAAATATAAATTTTATAAGTATTATAGTCAATTTAACCATTATCTACTTCGTTTAACCCTTGGAAAACCCATTTTTACCATAACTATAGTAGATAACTTTTATTGTTTTTACTATTAATTATGGTATTTTTTTTTTAATTTGAATGTATTATATAAAATAAATTATTATGATTACAAATATGGAATAAATTTTTCAAAATTCCATTGTTAGAAATAGAAACTTTTAATTTAAAATTAATCTTGTATACACGACGACAAAAAAGTTTTCGAATGGGAAAATGTTCAAATGGATGAAATGTTTTTATATAAAAATTCAATATGATAATGATTAAAATGACCTAAATTTTATTAGTAGATATAAAATTGCACTAATTTAATTTTTAAAACCATATTAAAACAATTTTTAGGTTTTCTAAATTAGAAAAAAATAATTTTAAATTCTTAGTAAAAACCTGTGTTTTCACTATTCATCAAAAAATTAATCAAATCAGAAAAATCACAAATATTAACCCTAACATAATTTAACTGATGTAAAAATTACTTTTATTTTATCAAAATAATTTTCTAAAATTATAAAAAAAATAAATCTAAAATATGTGTTCAAATGGCGACAAGATTGTTTTTAAAAAAATATAGTTTTTAAACATAAAATTGGATTTATTCTTATATATTCCCTAGAAAACAAAAAATATGAATGGTGAAATTTTAATTGAATATATAATTTATAAATTTATTTAAAATAATTAACCGAAATTATTTTTTTTAAATTTTTTATATTAAAACATGTTTGTGTGTATAAAAATAGTATTTCAGAAAAAGATTGAATTTATTTTATAATAGTGTTTATTTTAATTCATAATAAAATTTTCACCAATTAATTAATTTTATATTCATGTATAAACCTTATATATTTATAAATTATTTAATCGTATTCATATAAACCATTCTAGTGGCTAGTTAATAACTATCATTTTAAATAGTAATATTTTAATAGTATGTGACATTTTGTTTATGATCATTGTTTTGTATAACATAGGATAAAATCATTGTTTGATGTAAGAAAATCTAAACTAGAATTTTAATGTAATATAATATTAACTTGGTGTTTCACATAGTGAAAAAGATCAAAAAGGAATAATTTATTTTATAGATAATTCACTAAATCTTGGGGTGTTATATTCTACCCCCTTTAAAATGAATTTCTTCCTTAAAATCCATCACATTGGTACCAAAAACTAAGGATTCTTCTCCCTCGTTACATACTTTGTTTTACACATAGAATCCTCAATATGGTGTTTTCCCCATAAAACATTGAATAAGTAAGTGGTCTTGTCTCACCAAATTTCTCTATTTGACCCCAAATATCTACCGATTGTTCCTCATAATAAATATCATTACGTAGTGGTATTTCCACTTTGTTCAGTTCTTGTGATGGATTAGGTATATACTTCCTTAGAAGAGATACATAGATCACATCTTGTACCTAATAGAGGTTTGGGGGAATCTCCAATTGGTTGGATACCCTCTGGATATGATCGATAATTTCAAAGGGACTAACATACCTAGGGTTTATCTTTCCTTTGTAATCTAAGTATAATTTCACTCTTTGGTTGTTCTTTGATCAGTTTACACATCATATATTACTCTGAGTAATGAAGATAATTTTTTTTATTCCTGTAGAATTAATAGATCACAAGATCCATAATAGTATGATAAGTCATTTTATCTTTATCTAATTATAATAAAATGGTTAGAACTAGTTAACCAATCTGGATAAATCATCATATAAAAGTAATATGTTAATATCAAAAACCTCTCCAAAGTTCAACATAAACCATTCCATAAATGGTTAATCTTATAACCCATTCAAAATTAATTATTTATAAAAAAGTTCAAAAAAGTTCTCAAAATCAACATAACAATAATCACAAATCTCTCCTAAAGTATCACATGATTGTCATGAACCAAACATATGAAAACCTTCATCATGTATTCTCTTGAAACATGGAAAGAACCTGAATTACCCTAAAAATATATTGAAAAAAATAAATCTTTACACATTTCATAAATAAAATCAAATATTATTTAATATATTTCATAACTCTAATAATTCCCTAAACATCATCAATGATAACATAAACCACTTATTCCATAGATCATTACTCTATTCTAAGGTCCTCAACACTATCTGATTTATATTATTAATATCCATAATCTCTTTATCCCCACATTATTATATCAACATCAAGAACATATTAAGGTTTTTCTTTCCTTAATAATGATTTTTTTCATGAAATATCACCTTTCCATTAAATCACTTTTCTAGCTCACAAGAACTATTCAACATATTCTTCCAGATACTTAATGAAAACATGAAAAGAACAATCCTTACATATTCCACATTTCATAAATAATAATTCTTGTCCTACAATACAAACACACATTAATCATCCAACTTCCATATCAAACCATTAACTAGGATTCATCAAATTATTGCTTAATATATCTTTCATAAAATATGGAATATGAATCCTATCTCATCATTAATTGACCACAATTTAATCATGCTTCTTACTTTTAACATAAACAATATGATTATAACAACACATACCTTTCTTATGTTATTAATAGTCTCTTCATAATCAGAAATATAACTATTACTCATATAACCTTGCTGATTTTCTTCACATGCTTTCCTGTTAGGATATTTGTTTTCATAATGCACATAATTTCAACATTTAAAAAATTCATCAATTGATAATACATTATGGAGACCAATATTCCCATCCATTATGTTAATGTAAATTTTCCTTCTCCCTTGGAAATTTCTTACTATATGTCCATATTTTCTATATATAAAACACTTCTCATTCTTTTGATACATTCCCTAGCATGCCTCTTCCCACATATTGGGCATATTTTAAACTAAATAATTTTTCCTCCACGGTCTCCGCACCTAAACTCTCAATGAACTCTATCCATATCTTCATTATCGAGTCCAAGAGCTGGTTAAGGTGAATTTTACAAATCATATATCTTGATAAATGATTAGGCATAATCATAATTTCCTTTATTCAAGTCATTATCACATTTTCTTTCTCATCAAAATATTTTCTATCACATTTAACATTAACCCAGTTCCTTCTGGTTCTCACCAATGAATAAAACCAAAAAGAATAGTGTGTGTAACAATAATCATAGTACGGAACCACATAATCATGAATAATAACATATAGGATATCTAAATCCTTACACATTCTTTTTAATATATGACACCATAAGTTTATCCTAGGTTATTTATAGTAGTATTCTTTTTAAATCCTTCATAATGGTTCATAAGGAGTCTATGAATTTAAAAATAATATACCTTGGAGTGTCAAACCAATGTGTATAATGTCTCATTGTGGTGCACTAAGTGACAATCAAGTCTATCTCAATACAATATTTTTAGATTTATTACCCCTAGGTACATTTGTGCTAGTGACACATCCCCTTATAGTTTCAAGGTAGCATTGTAATTTCCTGGAAATCACTCCTTCTATTCTTTAACAAAATTCTAGTACATTTTCCAATAATTTGAATCATCCTTAGATATATCGGTATAAATACCCTTAGAAATATCATTAGTGATCTCACTAATGTTTTCTCATCCTAGTTTCTAAATTATAACTAACCCTTTCCTCTGAAACCAGTTATTGAGCCCCAAGATTCTGATACATAGATATTACATATTTTAAGATAAATATTCATTACATTACACAAACACACACCTGAGAATCATAGTGGTTTGGTTTATTTGGAGACTAAGTATAGAATATTATTATTTAGTAAAATACTACCATTTTTCCCACAAAGATCTTCCCATTTTGTTATATTCACAGATACACCCTACTTAAAAAAATTCATTATAACCTAAGGGAAGGAAACATAAGAAATATCGAGCTAATATTCTCTATTATGTAAAATAAGGGAAAAATATATTCATAAGATGTATATAATGGTATTTGAACACAATCTTACCCTTTGAAAACCATGCCCTTCATGTAAAAGATCAAAATCATGACTCATGGCATAAATATTTTCATTTCTTAAGACATGAATCATAAAGAAATAAAATAACATGATCCATGGGAGCATAACATTGAAATAAGATATGGAATTTTGGCATACACATAATCATATAAAATATTATGTTAAGTATACATACCATGAAATTCATAACATGTTAGTCATGGACTAATCACCCATGTACCTGCTTTAGGCTTGAGATAACCATTTGTGTACCCTCTTTTTTGGGTCATGGGATAACCTCCCATATACCCTCTTGTTTTAGTCTTGGGATAACCTCATGTATACCATTTTTTTTGATCTTGGTATAACCTCTTGTGTACATTCATGTTTCGAACATGGGATAACCTCCTATGTCCCTATTTTTTTGGGCTTAGGATAACCTCATGTGTACCCTCTAAACTCATATAACATTAATAATTTCCCAATTCATTTTATGGAGATATAGTTCCCACCTTTTATGTGATGAAAATATTAAATATGTGTTCTTAAAGATCATAATACATTCATCATGTTAGAACCCATGAAAATAAATGGGTTTCATAATCATTTCATCATTTCCTCAATGCATTACCCAAGGAAAAAGATTTAGGTTTCAAAATAATTTTATCATGGTACAACCCTTGGAAGAGAAATAGGTTTTAGAAATATCATTCCATCTTAAAAAATAATTCAAATAAAAATAAAAATGTTACCCTTTCATCATATCCTAATTAAGGCATAGGTAACATCAACAGAAGACAACTTATATAGAAAATTATTTTAAAATATCTATTAAAACATTTCAAAATGAAAAATAATTTTTTTTTTAAAAAATCATAAAATAATTTTAAATAATTTTCATTGAAAGTAAAATTTTAAACTTATAAAGTAATATTTAAAAATAATTTAAAACATCTCACGAGGAAAACATTATTTATTTTTTTAAAATCACTTTAAAAAAAATAAAACATTTTTAAAATACTTTTATTTGAAAATAAACATGAATGCTTATAAAGAAATATATAAAAAATAATTTAAAATATATCTTGAGTAATATATCCTTGACAATTTTAAAATCACTTTAAAAAAAATAAAACATTTTGAAAATCCTTTTCTTTGAAAATAACCATGAAACCTTATTAATGAATCTTTAAAAATCATTTAAAACATTTCATGAGGAAAATAAATTTACACCTTTAAAATAACTTTTTAAAACACAAAGTTTTTTTAAAATAATTTTCTTTGAAAATATCCATTAAATATTACAAATTAATCTCAAATATAAAATAACGGTCATGATGGCATGAAATTATATTCATTTTGTACATTTTAAAATAAATATTCCTTTAATATTTTTAGTAAAACCCAAAAGGTGATTATTTGGAAAACGACATTAAGATTCATTTAAAAAAATTAAATATATAACATGGGTAAAAATTTCTCTATTAAATAATTTTAATAATGTTAAAATATTTGAAAAGAAATAGAAAACAAGATTTTTAAAGAAAAATGGTCTTCAACCGAATAGATAAATAAAGAAATTTTTTCTTAAAAACATCATTTGGAACATCTAGGTGCAAGAAGAGAAAAAAAGTTAAATCATTTTTTTTCATTACATAACCATAGTGTAATAAAATAAATGATTTTCTTTTGATAGGGATAATAATATTTCATCATCAAAAATATAAACATAAACAATCATGATATACGATGTGATTGTACCATACAACCATTATCACTTTGGTAACATTGAATTGAGAAACCCATGGAATAGATATCCTTAAAAATATATGAAAATACCCAATATTTTAAATATAATAATCATAAAATATTTTTTTTGGAATTATATTCTCCACATTAAAAAAACACATGGTGAATATGGCATGTGTCTTAGAAAAGTAAAAAAGTGAGAAGAAAGTCCTTTATCTATTTAGTAATATCCTGAATCATAATTCCAAATGAAAAATAAAATAAAATTAATATTTAAATATAATGAAAATAATTATATTCATTATATAACATTTAAAATTTTTAGTATATAAACCACAAAAATTAATCTAGTGGTGAATTTTCATATGTCTCCCAGAAATAAAAGACAGACTAGAAATCCCTTACCTTAAGTCTAGACATATTTAATACACAATAAAACCAACTGTATAATAAATATAAGTTTATTATACATATATTAATGAATCATACATATATATATATATAATACCATATATCATTTTCTTATGAACATTAATTACCCATTTATTAACAATTTCCTCTTAAAGTCGTGTTTCGGGCAATAACTGCTTTGTTTTTTGTGATTTTTTTTATTTTTTTAGTATAATTTGGATCTTGGTTAAATAAACTCCACAATATTAAAAATTATAAAAATATAATATATATTCAATATTTATTTATTTAGATTAATCAATAAAAGTTAGAGATCGTAAATGAAATACATCGTTCATGGTGACGACAGGAAGTATGTATGTTGGAACATTGTTTCCATTTTTTGAATAAATTATGAAAAAGAAATGTAAATAATATATTAAAATTATAAATACATTATTATTTCATATATATAATTTATATTCACTTACCTTATCCTTATTACCCATATTTTAAATCATAATTGAAAATGAATCACATCGCTACGTGAGGCGGTAATACGTTGTACACTTGAGTGACGTTATCATATCCAACATGGAATAGAAATATAGAATTTATATGTGATATAGAAATGAAATAATTATATTAAAAACATAAATTTAATATACATATTCTAAATCCATCTTAAAATCCATTCTTGAAAGTGGTGATTGAAAACAAACAACATCGGTTCGTGTGGCGGTAGTCTACCGTACACAAAATCGACGATATTGTTTTCTATTTAATGGAAGTAAAGATGAATATAAGTTATTAAAATAATATTATAGCATATAAATATATATAATATAATTTTTTATTATATTTTATGTTTTATGTCATAATTTATGATGTAAAGATAAAAAATAAAAAGAAGAATCTTAGTGAAGACAATTACCATTGCATAAAAAACCTCTTTTGGATCTCTTACTAAGGACCCTAGTGTAGGTATTTTTGGAGAGAAATAAGTTATAAAAATGTATAAGGATGTCAATGATGGATCATGTCCTCTTTTGGATAAAATATGTATATTTATAAGAGTGAATAAGTGAAGGGTGGTGGAGGCCTTTTATAAGAGGGGGAAAGGAACCCATTTGGAAACTACTTGGAAATTTCCCAAAGGAATCCAAAACAATAATGTCATTACCTAGAAAAAAGATTCTAAATGACCATATATTTTAATATGGTGATAATAAGATATAAATATGGGCATAAAATAAAAATATGACAAATTTTATTATTATTTTGACCATTACCTTCTTAGTTCAACCCCTGGTCAACACATTTTTACCTTAACCGTGGAAAATAATTTTTACTATTTTTAATATTCATTGTGTTAAAAAATTATGTTGAAAATATTATATAATAAAAATAATTATTATTGTAAATATTTAATCCATTTTTAATAATATAATTCATATTATTGGATAATTTCAATTCAAAAATAAACCCACATATATGATAAGAAAGCAGTTTTCCAAAAGAAAATATGTTCAAACATTTAATAAGTTTTGTATAAAAACTCAATATAAAAATGATTAAAATGAAATAAATTGGATTAATAGAAATATAATTTAAATTATTTTACTTTTAAAACAATATTGAACTATTTTTATGTTTTTAAAATATTTAAAATAAATGATAATTCATAGTAAAAACAAGTATTTTTCTCTATTCATTGAAAAAAAATACTCTTTTCAAAAAAAATTATCCTAAAAGAATTTTGATATTATTATTTAAAAATTTTATTTTATATTATCATATTAATTTTATGATACTTTACAAACTTAATTTTAAAATAGGTATGCAAAAGGTGATAAGACTGTTTTTTAGATAAATATTATCTTTAAGTGTAAAATTTAATTTTTTTGTTATATATTATATAAAAAACACAAAAGATGAATGTTAATGATTTTATTGGAAGTATAATATATAAATTATATTAAATTAATTCACCAAAAATTTATTTTTAAATTTTATTGAGGTAAAATGTGTTTGTGTGCATAAAATATTTTTTCAAGAAAAAAATTCTATTCTTTTATAACGGTTTTTCTTTTTTATTTAAAATTAATTTTTAACCAAATAATTCATTTCATATACATGTGTAAACCATATATTTTTATAATTTAGTTAATCTTTTTCATACCCACCATTCCAATGTCTAGGTGATAACTATCATTTTGAATAAAAATATTTTAATAGTATGTCATGTTTTTTAAAGCTCAGTGTTAAATGTAACACAAGCTAAACCGATTATTGTGTATAATGTATTCTAAAATTTAGTTTATATGTAACAAAAGATTAGATTAGTGTTGTGTGTAATGAAATATATTGAAAATATTTTATTTATATGAAAAATAAATCCACAAAATCTATGTGTGTTACAATGGGATCTTGATGTTTTGTGTAGATTACCATCACCTAAATCAGGTGAACACAATGAATAAGTATCCACTTCTAAGAATTGATGACCTATTTAACCAGTTGATAGAGTAAACATTATATTTAATATTGGCCTCAGTTTGGTCTATCGTTGGCTCTGAGCTTAAGAATTGGATATATAATAGATGGCATTCTGATGTCGTTGTGGTCACTTTGAGAATTTGGTGATGCATTTTGAATGATAAAATCCCTAGAAGTGTTCATGTAAATTATAAATAGATCTTTCAGTCCTTATTGGAATATTTCAAGCTATAATTCATCTGTGAAATCCTTTGGTACTCAGCGTTAGAGGAGGAGCATGATAGATATTTGAGTATGGTCATGGATATTCTCTAAGAGAATAAGCCTTATAGAAATATCTCAAAGTGTCAATTATGAATTTGAGAGGTCTAATTCTTAAGACATTACATATCAAAATAGGGAGAAACAATGAATCTATCAATGGTTAAGAAGGTGATATCTTTAGATCCACCTAAGATCTTGGCTCATAGGTGGAGATTCTGTGGGTTTTCTGACTACTATCATTGATTCATGCCATATTTCCATAGGATTTACACACCCATGACTTTTTTGACATAAAATTGAGATATAATCTTATGGTTTGAAAGGTGGTAGTTGTATTTTCCATAGTTTTGGTAGATGTGGAAGAGTTCCCCCAACTAGAGAATACGATATGAGGGTGTTTATTATGTGGTCTTTTATAAATCCTTTAGCACAATTCTTGGATTTAATCTGATATAGTGGAAGGTGGTGATTAAATATAGGTCCTGGTATCTAAGACCTCATGAGAATAACTACTCCACCCATGGTCTAGAACTATTATCACTGGTCTTCATCTGGAAGATGTAGTGACACTACCTTATGGGTGAGTGGTTTATAATCAATTCTAAAAACAAGTGTTTTGATTATATCATTTCACAAAAATATATTTACTTGAGGTTGAGTTTATGGATAGAGTTACTCTGTGATTTTGAATTTCAGATAGTCTATAATTAATTCAAGGGGAATGTTGTGGTGGATAATTTTAGTAGTATATCTTGTTTGTAATTCAGTGAGGCATCAGGGTAGTAGTCCCCATTTCAATTTTCCTCAGCAAATGAGGATGGTGAAGCTTACCTCATGGTGATTTTTGTTACCCCCACTGAATCAACTTTGTGTTGGGCAGACTCATATTGGATATATTGATTTTTAGACCCTATGTGGACCAATATCCACTAAATGGGATCATGATGTATTTTTGATGATGGGTGCATGTCATCCTTTTCTAAGGATAAAAAATTATAAAATTGATATTTTGAGATGAGGCACTATGGTAGGTTCATACATCCTCCTTAGCAGTACATCCAAGATTTGAAATGATGTACCAAGTGTTTTTGTGTTAGTTCTTGTGGACTGGGATGAATAGGTGGGTATATGAGTTTTTTCCTCTATGGCTCCCTTGTCTGTAAGTGAAGGATGAGCTCTAGGTTTTAGTGGGTTTTTCTCAACCCCTTGAAGTGATAGAATGGAAGTGAGATGGTTAATCTATGTACTTTGTGAATAAATATCTATGGTTATCTACAGTTCATGACATAATCTTTGTGGTCATAGGCCAACTCACTAACTTGTTTCACTTCCTAGTTATTGTAGACAAGAGATCAGTAAAGAGAATTGGATTTTTATATGTGTGAGATATAGTTTGATTTCTAAGACTTACCTTAATGATCATCTCAAACTATAATGATCCCCTTACATCGGTATTATGGATATGATTATAGGAGGCCTTTGGGATTCAGTTGTGATTGAGAACAGTGTTCCACCCCAGATAGACAACCTGACTAAGAAAACCATTCAAGTTATGGAGAACATTATTCAGTCATGTATGTTGGACTTTTATTACATTTGGTAGGATCAAATTCCCTTATTTGATATCACACATAAAAGTTCCTACCAATCCACCATCAAAATGGAACTATTTGAGGTCTTGTATGGGAGACACTATAGGTCATTGCTTTATTGGGCTGATCTAAGGGAGTTATTACTCATGGTCCTGGAGTTGGTGTGAGAGATAATAGAGAAGTTTTAGATCATCTTAGAGTGTTTGATAACTACCCAAATCCATAATAAGTATTATGTGGAAAAATTATAGAGGCCTTTAGAGTTCAATGAGGGAGACCATGTGTTCTTTAAGTTCTCACCTAAGTAAGAATTATAGAGATTTGTATCAGGTAGAAAGATATCTATAAGGTTTATTGGACCTTTCTAGATACTGTATAGGATTGGAGGGGTGGAATAACTTTTATCCCTATCATCATAGTTAGATCAGGTGTATGATTTCTTCCACATGTCACAGTAGAGGAGGTATGATCATGACAAGGGCGATTTGGACATCAAGGATGAAGTTAACTTCATAGAGTACCTAGTAGAGATTGAGGATCGATAGAATAATATCAATTGAGGGTGAGATATTCCTTTGGTGGGTTTCTTATGGAATCATGATAATCATAATAAGTTCACTTAGGAGTGGTAAAACCATATGAGATCTCAATACCCCTTTGTTTTTTCATAGGCCTTTTTCCTTTTGAGATAAGAAGCCTTGATATAGAGAGAATATAGAGAATATTTTTTGTATTGTAACACATTGAACAATTTTAAAGAATATATGTTTATAGTTATTCACTGTGTCTGTGTTAGGTTCGTGTGGGGGTTATTTGGTATTTATATAATAAAAATATTATAATTATTATATCACATGCATTATGTTTTTCTAAATTAATGGAATATCTTCTCAATAGTTTTTTAGATGGGAAATATGAAACTATTGTTAAATCCTAAATCTAGTTTTTACCCTATGTATGATATACTCCTTAATGCATGTTAGGTGTTTTTTTAAAATCTATCATGGGTGGAATAATAATTAAATTAATTATTTATTTATTTATTTATTAAATTATCCCAGAACCAATCCCTCTATATTTAAACTTGGTTATAGATAAACCCTAGGGTTATTCAAATTACCCTAATGATTTCACAGTATATTTAGGTTGTCTTTGATGAATAAAAATAAGATAAGGGACTGTTGGTTATTTTTTCATGGAGTTTTATATTAATAAAGGATTTATTTGATCTCACCAATAACAACAAAACAACATTCATTATTTTTCAGAAATTGATAAAATATCAAGGTAATATGTTTAATATTATTAGTTTAATACCTCTATATGATTTTCATCAATCGAACACAAATTGTTTCCTTATCAAATTAATTCATGAATAGATGTTTGATTTGCAGTTTATAATCTCCATTTGGAATTTAGGAATTAATTTATTGAATATTACATATTATTATGAGGACATCATTTCATCTATTAATGGATCCAGTCCAATCTGAATAGTGAGCTACATCTATATCTCAGCATTCTTTTTTATTATTTTATCTCCTCGTTCTTCTAGGGTTCATCATCTGTAACGACCCAAAGTTTCTTTAATGGAAAATCCCTCTTGATCCAGTTAAATGTCTCTTTATGAAAAATGTTTATATAAGATGTCAACTTCTTTGGTTTTATGTTATGAATTGTGACTGTTGTTAATATAGCCATTGAACAGTGATCACTTGATTAGTATAAATATAAGGCTTTAACGAACCAAATTTTACTCAGACAAAGGAAGCGATGGCCTCATCCAGTAGAATTGCCCCATACGAAGCCCATTTGTCGGAGCTCGGAAAAGAGGTTGAATCCTTGGGCTTCGACCTTGACCAAGCCCAAGCTGAGCTTCATTATGTCAAGCTCAAACGTGACCGTCTATGGGAAAAGTGGAAGTTGATTGAAATTACCCCTCGAGCGATGTTATCCGAGCCACCCCAAGAGTCCGTCACAATCGCACACCTTACCCTTAGGTCTTATGTCGCTATTTTAAGGGGTTATGTAACAAATAAGTAGTAATATGTTCATGTACATTATTTTTTTGTATATAATAATGAATATAATTTCTAGTCATTTTTGATACATTGTAAATAGTTTTTAAAGTACAAATGGTGTTTTTAGTTATTATTTAATTAAGAATTCAATTTTATTAAATTAAGGGATTTTTGAATTAAATAATATTTTAATAAAATATTATTATTAATATTAAATTAATTTTTTATAAATGATCTTATAATTTTATGAATGCAATTAAAATTTTTATTAAGGTTTGAAAGCCATTTCTGTCAAAACCCGTGAATTTTCGATAAATATTGGTTTTTATTTTAAAAGTGAAAATTAACATATTTAGAAATTTTTTAGATAAAATAAATGTCATTTATGGAATCAGGATGTCGAAATTATCCAACGGTGAATTTTTTATAATTTTCTGAGACAGACAAATTTTTGGGTAAAAATTAAATACCGTTTAAATATATAATGTGTTTTATGACATCATAATGACCCAATGGTGATGTAATAAAATACCATAATCCTTGTGTTCGGCCAATATATGTTTTATCATTAAAATAATTTAATTTTGGGTTTGTTTGACTTACTTTTCAAAGCATTAATGTACCCCTCAAGACATATTCAACACTTTTCCTTTTTAAATTAATTTCCATGGGAGTGTGACTCACATCCACATAAGCAACCCTATTATTTTAAGAATTTCGGACTTGGGACTTATAAAATATTGTTTTCCTATTCCCTTTTCCAAAAACCATGGGAAAAAACCATGGGATGGTTTGTGGTTTGGATTAATTTAATGTAAGGGGACCCAAACCTAAATAATAAAGAATTCCCTCACCTTTCCTATATAAACCCACCCAATCTCCCACTTCCTCCTCACTAAAATCCCTTGGAGTTCGTCCAAACTCTTCCCTACTCTCTCTAGAATCCTCCCAAGGTACCCCAAGCTCCCAATAAGCTTCTCACAAGCCTCTCTCTAGCCTTTGGAAGTACACTTCCAAGTAAGGGTTTTTTCTTCCTTTCTCATTTTTGTCCAATTTTCTTTAAGTTGTTTTACCATTTTAATTTCAATTATAAATGTTGGGGTATGGTTTCACACCTCCCCCATACTGTCCTATTATTTTTTGAATTATGGGAGACCCCTTTCTCTCTCATTAAATGCCTCCCATGTACACCCGTTACTATGCTGAAATTCCGAAAGGAACTTCTCTCTCTTCTTTTACATTCAAGCAAATAATTTTGTATCATGAATCTAAATTCAATTACAATTGTTGGGACATGTATCTATATGACCTCCTTACTGTCCATTACATGTAAATATGATGAGGAACCCTTTTATCTCTCATCAACTTTTTTTATGAATTCTTATGTCACATCGTTACGCTGCCGAAATCGCACCGATTTTCTAAGCCAATGTCATTGTGTAGTGAATGCCATGCCCATTTCTCCATCAAGGGTATTCAACTTTATGCACATTTACTTATTGATTATAAAGTTTCATGTATGAATTCCACATTCCTTTATCGTGGAATAAATTATTATGTTTTATGAATCCATGTTTTATGATCCATGTGTCACACTTATGCATCAAATGAAATGTTTAAGAAGGGTGCGCCCTTATAGCGCTCCAATGCATTGGGTAAAGTATAGTATCATGATACGTCATGTGTAATGAGTTTTGACTCATGCTAATTCAAGTGCAACGAGGGTTTACTCGTTCTTCATGTGCAATGAGGGTTTACTCATGATCCATGTGCAATGAGCCTTGGCTCATGCTAATTCAATGTTAAGTGTTTTTGCCACATTTCCATGTTATGATTATCATGATTTATCATGCCTTTATGTTCATGTTTATCTTATGCTCTATTGACATTCCTATTGCCTAACATGTATTATAATCCTCATGTTATTCTATGTGTACTCCCTTACTGGGCTTTATAGCTCACCCTTTTCTTATGCATGTCCTTAGGTTATCCCATACAATTCTAAGTAAGAGGGAATGTAGTGGTCATGTAAAGGAAGTTTTCAATAAAGATGTTGAATTTCATGTTTTAAGTTTTTATGTAATGATCCTAAGACCCAAAGACACTAAACATCTTGATATTCTTTATTGTATCAAGTGAAGTTTTATGTAATAAAGCATGTTTTAGTTGTAATAAAAAGCAGGGTTGATATATCATCGATGTTCTGTTTGAGTGATGGTTTGAAAATACACATAAATAAATTATTATGCAATTGATCTTTGGCACAAAATATCATTTCGGTGGTTTCTGGTTTAGGATCAATTGAATTATCATTGTTTGGTATTTACAATTGAGGATCTGAGATTAGATCAAGAGTTCTTCTCCACTATATGGGGATGGCAGAAATGTGGTGTGATGAGAGGATCTCGTAGGTAGATGGGCAGCCAAAATTTGTCCATCAGCAATAGTCCAACCAAGATAAACCATTGATCCACGTTTTTTGGGAATTATTTTTTGGGAATCCATAGTCTATGGTGTAGTGGGTAAGACATATGAAAGTTACATTACTTTCAATGAAAATAATATTACATGGAATGTAGTTCAGATAAATCCACACCATGTGGAACCCTTTCCATAGTAGTTAGGGATTACTCACAGAATAAAATATCAAACTTTGTGTGAGATTTTCATGAACCATGTGCGTATTGACCCAAATTTTCATAAATTGATATTAAATATTTTAGATTAATATTTATCACACAAACACTCACTAAAGGATTATAATAGTTTAATGACTTTGGATACTAGGTAGATAATCTTCTTATTTAGTGGAATATTTTCATGTTTTCCCATAAATATCTTCCCATTTAGTAATCTTAGTAGACATACTCTACTTAAAACCTTTCTTCATAACCAAGTGAAAGTAAACATAGAAGTAGTGATCTCAGATGCTCATTTAGGGTAAATAAGGGAAACACATAAACATAATGTTAACATAATGGAATGATAACAAGATAATATCATAAGAAAACCATACCATATATATCAAATATCAAAATATTGATTCATGGCATAAATATTTGAAGTTTATAAGACATGAATCATAAATAAATAAAAGAACATGATCTATGAGAGTATAACATTGACATAAGACATGGAATTGTGGCATAAAACAAAGAAAAGAAAACCATTTCCTTGTTAGTCAAGGATCATTTCCAAAAATAACATAGTAAAATGGGTTCACTCCCTAAAACATCTTAGTATTCAAGGTTCATTAGTAATACAACTATAGTGGACTGAGTCCCTAACTAAACTGGGTTTACTACCCATTCCAGTCCTATTTATCTCATGAGATATCAATATTTACCCAGTTCATTAGAGGGAGATATATGTACCACCAATCATATAATGAAAATAAAACATATTTGATCCAAAATATCATAAAACATTTATCATATCAAAACCAATGAAATGAAATCGATTTCATAAACATTTCATCATGACATATCTTTTAGAAAATAAATAGGTTTGATAATCATTTCTTCAACCAAGCATAAACCAAGTAAAAAATAAGTGGGTTTAAAAACCATATTATCATGGTATAACCTATGTAAGAGAAATAGGTTACATAAACATCTTGTCATCATAAATATAAAAAATCTAAAGAAGGAATAATAATGGTATCCTTGGATTATATCACTAGTAAAGAATAAGTAATATAAAAGGATATAATCTTAGATTGAAAATGATTTTTGAAACATCACCGAGACAATTTCTTGAGGAAGATAAATATTCTTTTTAAAAATGAAAATTCATAAAATATTTTGGAAATTATTTTATTTGAAAATAACTATGAAAACATATAAAGTAAGATTTAAAGATCATTTAAAACTATTCATAGGTAAAATATCCTTTCTTCTCTATTTTTTTTTAAAATACAAATTATTTTCCTTGGAAATAAAATTTAATAATTATAAAGGAATATTCAATGAAAATAATGTTAATGAGGGTGGGAAATATTTTTCATGTCTTACTTGTTAAAACAAAGATTCTGTTCACATTTTTAGTAAAATACAAATGGGAATTATTGGGAAAATAACCTGATGATTCCTTTCAAAACATATTTTAAAAATTCAAACATGGGTAAACATTTCTTTAATAAATAATTTTAATATTGTTAAAAAAATTCCAAAAATTTTTAGAAAACATGGTCTTAGAAGAAAAAGGTTTTTCAAGTGAAGAGAGTAACAATGATAATATTTATTTAAAAAGTTATTTTAATATCCTAGGTACATAAAGAAAGGAAAATCTATGTAAATAATTCATTCACATGACATAACCTGAGAATAATAATATTAATGAGTTTATTTAGTTATATATCATAATATTTCATTGATGGAAGCATAATCATAAACCATTTTGATAAATGATAATATTGTAACATAAAACTATAACCACTTTGGTAATATTGAATCATAATACCAATGATATAATAACATTAAATTAAACATATAATATAATTAAAATAATTATATTAATGATATAAAATTTTAAATGGGATGTATTTACACTTCATAGAATCAGATATGGGTATAACATAACTTAGGTCCACAAGAAGGCAATTTGAGACAAAAATTCCATATCGATTTATTAAATTTTGAACTGTAAACCCCATGAATTATATATACCCAAATTGAGATTTAAATCCCAATAATTTTAAGTACAATAATCATAAAATAAATTCATTGGAAGTACATACACCACATAAAATAAATATGTGGTGAATATAGTTTGTGTCTCATAGAAAATGTAAGTGAGATAGAAATCCCTTACCACTTCAGTAAACATTTGAAACATAAGACCCATTTAAAATAATCTTTAAATATATTAAAAATAATTAGATTCAGGGTATGACATGTCAATGGTTCATTATATACACCACAAAAAAATGAGTGGTGATTATCGAATATGTCATAATTAAATTAAAGTGAATAAATATCTTACTTTAAGTCACAATTTCTTTCATCCATGTTTAGATATATTTTATAATAAATATAATTTAAATATAAATTCATTAAATAACTATACTTATATATATCATATAATATATGATTTACTTATGATATTTTATAATTCCTTATTAAAATCATGTTTCAGATAATACCTTCTCTTTTTATCCTGTATGTTTTCATTTTCTATTTTTGGTCCTCTTAATTTGATCATGGTTCCAAATTATTAATAATATTATAAATTATTTAAATATTATATATATATAGCATATATTTATTTATAGTCATTCATAAATGTTATACATAGAAAAAGAATTATATCGTTCATAGAGACAGTATTCCATATATATGCATGAATGATGTTTCCATTTTCTCGATAGATTAAATGAGAAAAGGTAAAAAATATATTAAATTTATAGAATCCAAATTATTTTATATATATCACATATATAAAAATCATTAAAAAAATGAATCACACACTTTGTGAGTAGTTAGTCAGTTGTACACTCAAATGACGTTATCATGTCCCCCCAAAAAATGGAAAGTAAGAACATATATTTGATATCATAATTAATAATTTATACTTATGTCACAAATATAATATATATTCATTTAATATGAACTTATTACCATGGGAGTAAAACATAAATTAAAAACACATTACATCAGTTTTTGAGGTGGTAGTCTGCTGTACACACAAGCAATGTAATTATTTTCCAAAAAGTTGGGAGGTAAGAAGGTATATGTTGTATTATAATATAATAGCTATAATAATATCTTAAATATTATATATAAATATTATATCCATCATTTCATCTAGTTTTTATAGGTGGTTATGGAAAATGAATGACATTGGTTTGCGAGGGGATATTCTACCGTACACACGAATAATGATTTTATAGCCCATTTAATGAAAGAGGAAACAGATTTAGGTTGTGAAATTAAAATAAAAAATCTAATTATATATAATATACTGAGTTTATTATATCATCATGATTTAAAAATAATTGAATGAGGTTTAGTAAGAAGTAAATAAAATGCTCTACTAGTGATTTTACCTCTTCTTTAGAAAACCTGTTTTGGATATCACCAAAAGGATTATTAGGGTGGATTTTTGACCAAAATAAGGATTATATTATGATATTTGGGAATTAAGAATGTTTTGTATAGTTTTTTTTCCAAAAATGGTTTCTGATGTGTGAAAAGTAGATGATAGGGTGGCCTTTAATAGGAGAGGTTAGTAGCACACTTGTAATTTTGAAAAGAAAAAGGAGAACCCACATTTTTTACAGGAAAAAAAGTCTCCAATATAGTCCATTATTGATACTAGAATATATGAGGTCGAAATATGGATTTAAAATGGGTTTTAGAATTTATTTGGGGCTTTTATAACCTTAATCTTTATAGTTAAACCCATGGTAAACTCATTTTTACATTAACCGCATTAAATAATTTTTACTTATGTTACAATTCATAATGGTAAAAAATTAAGTTAACCATATTATAAAATATAAATTATTATAATTAAAAATATGGAATAAATTTTTTTAAATTAAACTCATATAAGTGGAAACTTTAAATTTAAAATTAATCTCGTAGACAAGAGGAAAAAGTAATTTTCCAAAGAGAATGTTTTCAAAAGTTTAAAAAAAATCATATAAAAAATCAATATGAAATTGTGTTTAAATGATATAAATTGGATTAATAGATATATAATTTAACTAATTATACTTTTAAAACCATCTTAAAAATAATTTTTATGTTTTTTAATTCTATAAAATAATTGACAATTCTTAATAAACCCCAGAGTTTTAAATATTAATAAAAAAGTTTATATTTTCAGACAATTATAAAAAATTACAACCAAGATAATTTTGATATTTTGATTTAAAAAATAAAGTTTATTTTTTCAATAAATAGTCTAAAATTTTAAAAAATAGAGTTAGTACGTAAAATTCGACAAAACGGTTTCTTAGAATAACACATTTTTAATTAAAAATTTGGATTATTTCTTATATATTGTCTAAAAACTCATAAGATGAATATTGAAAATTTCATTGAATAAATAATAATTAAATTTCATTAAAATAACAAATTATTTTTTAATTTACTTATGTAAAATTCATTTGTGTACATAAAAATAATTTTTTAGAAAAATATATCTTTGATTAAAAAATATTTTAAATTTTTATTTATAATTAATTGTTCACCAAAGAATTAATTTTATTTAAATACAGGGACCTTATATTTTCATTATTCAGTTAATCCTATTCATACCCTCCATTAGAATAGATATGTGATAATTATCATATTAAATAATAATATTTTAATATAATGTAACCTTTCAATTAAACTCAATGTTTCTTGTATCGCTAGCTATACACGGTGTTGCATATAACATTATCTAAAATCATTGTTAGATGTAACTCATGATAAAACTGGTATTTTGTGTAATATAATATATCTAAAAATTAAATTTATTTGAAAAAAATATTTCATACTATCTCAGGGTGTTACATTCTACCCCCTTAAATAAAGTATTTCATCATAATATGAACTTTTTCTTACTAAACAAGGGTTTAAAATATTAAAATACCTTTGAGTGAAACATAAAATATAAAAGGGTTTAATAAAAAATAATCTTGAAAATATATAACTGTATGTGTGAGCTTTATTTGGAATAACATATACTAGGATTCCAAATAAGAGAACATAGGGGGAAAGTGACGATTTAGACATGAAAGGAAAGTGTAATGTCAAAATACTGATTCAAATTGAGATATATTATTTATCATAATAAAGTAAATGATCATGTGAAAACCAACAACCAAAGAACCGTAAGCCAAAGAGGTGTGAAAAAGGTTATTGATAACATAAAAAATGATGGTAAAAATATAACATTTTATTTCAATATTATTTTCTTTAAGTTAAATAATTTCCCTAAGAATATATACTTACTTGATTACATTCCATTTCATAAGTAAAATATCTTCACTTGGTTGTTCGTTGATCAATTTATACTTCATCTCTTACTCCAAGAATTGAATATTAATTTTTTCTGCCTTAATCACTAATGAATCACAAGATCCAAAATAGAATGATAAGTTATTCATTTTATCTCTAGTTATCATCATATCAAAATGGTTAGAACAGGTTACCTAATATACATAAATCTTCATATTTTTAAGTAATTCTTTAATCTCTAAAACATCATAAAAAATTCCACATAAACCATTCTATTAATGGTTAACTTTATAACACTTCTAGAATTCAAAATTAATAGAAAAATCACTAAATTCCCAAAAAAACATAAAAATTAATACCTCTAAATATCAATAAGTAGTTCTTAAAATTCACATTCCAAAATATTCAATACCTTGATCAAATATTTTTTTAAATTAAGGTAATAGCTAGAATTACCATAAAACCTCAATAAAAAATTAATACTTCCTCATTCCTTAAATAAAACCATAGATTATTAAATCTATTTCATAAATCTAATGATATTGTAAACTCCATCAATGATAACATAAAACACATTGGTCGTAAATAATAAATCAGTTCCAAGGTCATCAGTACTATCTAATTTACTTTATTCATATCAATCATATCTTTATTTAAAATAAATACCATTTTACCAATAATAGGAACATATTAAGGGTTATATTAACTTTAAAAAAATATCAAATTGGAATTTAATCACTTTTCTAGGTTATCAGTACCATTCAACATATTCTTGAAAACCAATAATGAAAAAAATATACAAAACAATCGTTATATATTTTATTATTCGTATAATTTAATTCTTGAATTCCCATACACAAACTCTTAAGTCATTCAAATTCATTCTTACACCATTAACTATGCTTTATAATCTTATTTCTTAATATGTTTTTCTTTCCATATATCATTCATGGTCTCATTATTATCAGTATTATAACTATTCCTTATACCATCTTGTTGATTTCTTCATGAACCTTCCACTTATGAAATCAATCTATATAATTCCCATACATTTCAAATTTATAAAATTTTTCCATAAATGAGGCCTTATCTAAACCAGTATTCTCATACATTTCATTAACTAAACTTTTCCCTTTACACCAGCAATTAGTTTTATTATGTATATCTTTTCCAAAATCAAAGCATCTTCTCATCCCTTTGATACATTCCCTTAAGTGATTCCTCCAACATTATTGGAATATATGAAACTAAATATTCTTTCCTCCATGGTTTACACCACCAAAAATCACAATAAACTCTATATTTCTCTTCTTTAGTGAGTCTAAGAGTTATTTCAATTGAAATTTTTTGATCATATATTAAGATAACTAATTTGGAATAATCGCAACATCCTTCACCCTAGTTATCATCCCATTTTTTATCTCATCAACACATTTTCTATAAAATTAAACATTAATCCAAATCCTTATGGTTCACTCTATTGAATAAAACCAAAAAACATAGTGTTAGAAATAATAATCATATTAAAGAATCATATAATCATGAAAAATCAAATATAGGATGTCTAACTCATGACACCTTCTTTTTAATCTATGGCATGATATGTTTATCCTAGGACATTAATGGTCATTATTAAAATCCTTCATAATGGTTCTTAAAGAGTTTTTGAATTTCTAAATCTTATCCCCAGAGAGTGTCAAACTATATGTGCCAAAATAATCTTTTCCATACACCAAGTGATGATCAAGTCCAAATCAGTGAACCCTTTTCAGAGTTATTACCCCTATGTACCACTATGCCAATTCCACATCCACTTGTAGTATATAGATAGGGATGTAATTTCATAAAAACCACTCCCTCTGTCCTTTACAAAATTTCCAATACATTTTCCTATAAATTAAAACATCCTTAGACATATCCTTAGACATATCACTAGTAATACCCTTATAAATATACGTAGGTATCTTATTAGAGTTTCCTCATCCTATTTTAAACATTTTATTTAAACCTATCATTTAATACCAACTGTATCAACCCATACTTTTCATACATAGATATTATATCTTTTAAATTAAAATTAATTACATTACCCAAACACATGATAAAAGAACATAATGGTTTCGTGCCTTTAGTGAATAGATAAAAATACTATTATTAATTAAAATATATTCAATGTTTCGCACTAGAATCATCCCATTTAGTAATATTTATATACATGCCCTATATAAAAATTTTCTTCATAACCTGGGGAAAGGAAACATAAGAGAGGGTGAGCTCAAATACTCAGTAAGGGTAAAAAAGGGAAAATATGAAAACATAACGTGAGAATAAGAGTGTGAGACTATGATAATAACATACTAAAATCATAATATGGATATCAAAGATTAAAATCTTTATTCATGGTATAAATATTGTTAGTTCATAATACATGAATCATTAAGAAATAGAATAACAAGATCCATGATACCATAACAGTTGAATATTATGTGGAATTTTTTCATACACATAATCATATAAAATCATTTCAATAGAAGTATAGCTAGTTTCCAATACTATCATAGTGGAATTAATTCACACCCTAAACAATAGTTGTAGTCAAGGTGTACTCCCAATACTATCACAGTGGAATGTCTTTCTTATTGAATTGGGTTTACACCACATCCCAGTCTGATTTATCACGTGAGATAGCAATCTATAACCAACTCATTAGAGAGGGATATAGGTCCCACCTATCATATAATATAAATCACACATATGTGTTCCAGAATATCATAATACATTCATCATATCAAGACCCATGAAAATAAATGGGTTTTATAAACATTTAATCATTACATAACCTATATAAAATCAATATGTTTCATAATAATTTCATCATCAAATCATAACCCATGGAAAAATAATTGTTTTTCATAAGCATCTCATCATGGTGTAACTCATAGTAGAGAAAAAAGATACATAAAAATCATGTCATTATAAGAATAAACTAAATAGAGAAAAAAATAATAATTTTATCCTTTGGTAATATCCACATTAAAGCATAAGTAACATCAAAGGATGTCATCAAATATGGAAAATTATTTTAAAATTTCAATTGGAACATTTCTTGGAGAAGATAACCTTTCATTGAAAATAAATTTTTAAAAATAAAAACTCAAAAAATATTTTTGAAATCCTTTTCTTTGAAAAAAATCTTGAAAACCTATAAAGGTATATTTAAAGATCATTTAAAAAATTTCTTGAGTAAAACATACTTTTCACTTTGAAAAACAATTTCTAAAAAATAAAACCTTTTCAAAATAATTTTATTTCCAAATAACCTTGAAATTTTATAAAGTAATATTTAATATATATAATTTTTTAATTAGTGGGAAATTCCACTCATGTCGTCAATGATAAAACAAATATTCCTTTTATATTTTTGATAAAATCAAAATGGGAATTTTTTGTAAAATTACAAGAAGATTCATTTCAAAACATTTTTAAAAAGTAAAACATCATTAAAAATATCTTTAGAATGTAATTTTAACAATGTTAAAAATAGTTTGGAAAACATTTTTATGAAATGTGGTTTTGTATGAAAAATGGATTTTGACCAAAGAGAAAAATAAAGATGATTTTTATTAAAACCATTATTTTGAAATATTCAGTACATAAAGAGAGGAAAAAAAGGGTAAAATGTATTCTCATGAAACAACATTAGAATAATAAAATTAAGTAGTTTATTTATATATTTTTTCATAATATTTTATCTATGGAATCATGTTGGGAAAAAATCCCTCAAGGTGTCATTGAAGTATTTTTGAGGTGATTGTGTTTGTTGATAAAGTGGACAACTGTGTTGTTATTATTGACAAAGCAAACCATGTTATAAAAACTTGTTGACAAAGGGGAATTCATGGTGGCATGTCGAGTTCAAGAGTTGCAGTTAACGATCAATGTTTGATTTAAGAACTTCGACAAAAGAATGGATGATCTGGAGGCGGCATAAAAAGAACAAAAGATCAAAATATGGTAAAGTAAAATGGTTCACGCAATTTTGGAAGTGGGTCGCGCAAGTGACTTATAGGGGAAGAGACCTGCGCACTGAGACTTGCACGCCGTGGGTTGACTTGCGCGCTGTCGCGCAGGGTGGTCAAATTGCCTATAAATACTGGACCACCCCTCCTCATTTCTCACTGGAGTTCAACTCTTTGAAGATTAAGAGCTCCCGTCGCATAGGTGTGGTGGTCGCACAAGTGGTGGTGTGTCGCGCAAGTGGGACTTGCGCGCCAAAGTAGGAAGTTGCACTCCAAGTGTGAGTTGAATGCCTAAGGTGGTTTAGGCGAGGAAGGAAGTGAGTCGCGCAAGTGAGGAGTTGGAAAAGATTTTGTCGCGCAAGTGTCTGAGGTAGACTTGTGCACCAATTGTGACTTGTGTTTTGATACTTGCGTACCAGATTATACTTGCGCGCCAAATAAGGTTGATTTTCTAGTAGTGTTTTCGTGCTACGTGGAGCCTGGAAGTTTTCCCGATACCTTAAGTTCAAAGAGAAATTCATCTATGGGTGAAATTTGGACTTCAACAGAGCATCTATATACAGAGGAAGATGCATTTATTCATGAAAATGAAGAGACCTATAGGTCTATAAACTGTGAGTGGATTCCTTCCAGAGCAGTGAGAAAAGTAAGAGAAAGAAGGTGATCCTCTCCACCGGTAGTGAGCCAGAGAGAGAGAAACAAGGAGCGACCCTTGGGAAAGCAGTGAGTCAACCCTAAACTTTGTAATGGTAGTGAGCCTGAGAGTAGAAGTGATCTATCCCGAACCTTTTTATCCACATCTAGTGAAGAATAGTGGAATTTTGTACGACCGGAAACTTGTCGGCGTATGCTCCTTGGACGTAGCCCAGTGAGGGTGAACCAAGTAAAAATCTCTGTGTCTTCCTGCATACTTCCCTGCATTGCATTTAAAGCATCATCATTGGATAAAGAAGAAAATAAGTGATCATAAAAAACACACAGGTGAAAACAAAGTGACCCTTGTAATAAAGAGGTCAATATCCAGTGGGGTAGGAAGAACATTGAAAAAGAATATCCATACCCTGATCCACCCCCCCCCCCCCTCTCAGGGTATATAGACCCCTATTGGTATTAACAATTGGTATCAGAGGGAAGGTTGTTGTTATCAGATTTGTTTTCTCCGACTTGGTATAGTCGATCTGTGTGGTCAAAGAATCAGTCTACTCTTATCTCGGTGTGCCATGGCAAAGGGAAAAACATCAAAGAAGAATCAGAAGTCAGGTGGTATTCCTCAGTGTGGAAGTGTGTATGGAAAAAGTGTGATTAAATTAAAAGAATCAAACAACTTACTGAAAGAAGGCCTGGATGAATCTGATAGGGAAAAGATTGATTCACTCAATCATGATGTAGGAATGAGTGAAGTACTAGAACTTCAAAGTGATTCCGAAACAACTGATGATGGTGAAGTTTCAAGAAGGAGGCCACCGGTAGATGTTGTCAACATGACAAAGGAAGTGGACTGGAAGTTGGATGAAGAAGTTAAATATAAAGATATCCAGATCAAAGTATTAGAGATTGAGGTCAACAAGCTAAGAGGATTAAATCAAAGTCTTATTGATGTGGCTACTGACCTAAAGGATAAGAATGATTATCAAAGTGAAGAACTAAAAAAGATGGCTAAAATGAAAGGAAAACAAAAGGATAGTGAGTATTAAGAGGATCAAAATTCAGATGAAATTTAGAATCTTAAAGCTATAAATGATAATCTAGAAACACAGTTGTCAGAAGAAGTTCAGAAGAATCAAAGGCTATAACAAGAGAATGAATCTGTCTCTAAATCTGTTTCTGAGGAAAAATTGAAAGTAGTGAAGCAAGGTGACATGGTAGAAATGCTCACATGAGAACTGAAAGATGAGATGAGTTGTGTAAAGAATCTCAGAAGAGAAATCAATGCCCAAATTTAATCAAGGGATATTAAGATTCAAAAGTTGGAAGAAGAGCTATAATCAGTGAAGAAGGAAGTGGAGAAATCCAATTCTAATGGAAAGCCCAAAATGAAGGATGCCTTACACTTACTATTCGATTGTCCTTCGGAAGGTGATGATAAAATGAAAAGTAAGTATGAGATTTCTAAGGAGAAACAACAAAATATTTTCTCATCTCAAAGACCATATAGTTTGGGAAAATATGGCATTGGATTTAATAAATTCCCTCTCGTGCCTGAAATAAAGAGAGCCGTGAATAGTTCCATAGGTGGAGAAAAACCTGTAGGTGCTGGGGACAAGCCTAAGAGGACAGTTTCAAAAAGAATTGTTGACATGTGTTATTTCTGCGGGATTCATGGACACAAATCAAGTTTCTATTTAGAGGCTCAGGAATACATTTCGTATTGTGAAAATAGAAAATGTAAAAAATCTGAGAATATGATGAAGCATCATGAGAAATCAGAGAGAAGAGTCTCTTAGAGGAAATAATTCATTAGATGCTATTACTATGGAAGAATGAGACACACCATGAATATGTGTCAGGAAGCTCAGGAGCTCAATGTCAGAAGAAGAACTCAAGCTGCATCAACATCTTAGGTGAGAGATGATGAAATGAGGTATGCCTTTAATAGAAGATGTTTCATATGTTCTAATAATAGGCATTTGGCAAGACATTGTATCAATAAGAATGAGAGAAAGGAAAAGGAGTTGAGAAAGAGATTCTTGACCCTAGTGACGTATAAAGAGAAGTTTTATATTGGGAGACAAAGCGGAATGTTGGAGAATAGGCTTAGAGCCTCAGGGGAATCACATAGAGCTGAACGAAAAGTTTATATGTCACCTCCTCTATCACACTCACAACCGCCCCCCAAGAAAGAACATGAACAAATCTGGAAGAAAAAGGGAGGAAACGCTACATCTGTGAGTAAGAAGAATGTACGTTCAGTGGAGGACCCACCACCGACGCAAAATAGGGTGGTAACTTAGAATTATGATAAAATAAAAGTAAAAAAATGATGCATTGAAAAATATATATGTCATGTGCCACCACAAGAAGTGGAGGAAAGAGGAAGATACCTACATTAGAGGAAGGAGAAAAGAAAGATGACAAGAAAAGATATTCCTGCTCAGAGAAGGAATCAAGGGAAATAGAATTTTGGTGGAACATCAAAGACAGAAATTTGTAATAGTGGGTTTAAACCCAAAATGGTGAGAAAGTCTAGGCCTACAGAATCTACATATCAGAAAAAGACTCAACATACAGGTGATGGATGTTTAGTAATATGGCCAGAATAGTTGAAGTTGGCTAGGCAGCTAGAAGAATCCAGGAAGGAGTGTGATGCTCTGCAAGAAAGAATCAAAGGGTTGACCCATCAGGATCAACCAAAATCCTCATCTTGAGGAGTCCAGAAGATACCCATCTCCCTATGTATATAAATGGTATTAACTGATGATTAATGTGTTTCAGGTTTAGGGAGATACAATACAAGGGGAAGTGGAATCTAAATATGCAAAGTGGAGAAGTGATATGCTCCAGAGATTTAATTGATTCAAATCAGGTACCAAAGTTGAAGGATAATGGGAGAAATACAACACAATAGGAAGTGATTGTGTTATTAACTCTATCTCTTGTTTCCTACACTGAGTTCCAACTTAGTATGCTTAGAGATTTGGTTAATGGCTTGATGTTTTGTGCCAGATTAGAATAAATGATGCATGAGGAGAAGAATGGTTAAGATTCTAAATAGTGGGACTAACCCCGGGAAGTGTTTCATAACATAGGGGGAGCATCATTTAATGGGAAAATCAGATTCAAAATCCATCAATGAAATAATTGGATGAATTAGCTCAGGAGTTTTCAATCGAGGGAAGTCTTATTGTCAGAGAAGCAGCAATAATCATGCATATCATGCTTATCTATTTTTCTCTAACAATGTGGTATCAACAGACTACTTTCAGGATACCAAGAAGCTGTGAGAGAAATTCAAAGTTGTGTCAACAAAAATTTGAGAGAAGATGTTCAATGAAATGACGTCATTGAACAATGACATAGTGAAAAGTTTTCTATTAAAAGTGAGGATGTTGTAAGAGACTCAGGGAGAGAAGAAGTGGCTGAAGATGATTCATAAGAGGATACTGATGGTGAGTACGAGGAAGTAAAATCCTTATCTGCACAAAAGACAAATAGTTGAGCTGAAATTGACAGGCAGAATATCATTAGTGATCAGTGAGCTCCAGTTCAGACAAGAAGAATGAAATCACTGTAGCAGAAATCATTACTTTAATAGGATGAGAATAAATGCTTTTTTGATGTAGATGAAGATGAAAACTGGGTTCAGGCCATGAATAAAGAGCCAGATCAGATTGAGAAGAATCAGACGTGGTAGATTGTTTCGAGGCCAACAAACAAGAATGTCATCAGGACTAAATGGGTCTAGCGCAACAAGATGAATGAATATGGAACAATGATTTAGAACAAAGCACTACTAGTGTGCGTGGGATACTACCAGATAGAGGGAATAGATGTTGATGGGAAATTTTCACTGGTTGCAAGGCTGGAAACGATCATACTATTTTTGGCCATAGCAGTGCAAAGAAAGTTCAAACTATTCCAGATGGATGTCAAATCCGCATTCTTAAATGGAGTTCTGGAAGAGGAGGTTTATATCGAGCATCCAGATGGTTTTCTCATTCATGAGGATGAGAACAAAGTTTTCAGGCTGAAGAAGGTGTTGTATGGGCTGAAACAAGCACCAAGGGCATGGTACTCAAGGCTTGATCAATACTTGAAGAAGCTTGGTTTCCAGTGTGGAGGAGTTGATTACAATCTATATTTCACCAATGATAGTAATAAAAGGATGATGGTGCTGGTGTATGTCTATGACATAATATTTGGTGGATCATATGAAGCTCAGTGCAGACAGTTTTCCGAATTCATGAAAAATGAGTTTGAAATGTTAATGATTGGAGAGCTAACATTTCTCCTTGGTCTACAGGTGACTCAAGGAAGTAATAGAACATTCATTTCTCAATCCAAATATACCAAGGAGGTTCTAAGAAGGTTTGGAATGGAGAATTAAAAGGATATGAAGACTCCAGTTTCTACCTGAATGAAATTATCAAAACATAAAGATGGAAAAGCAGTTAATATCACAGAATACAGGAAAATTATTGGAAGCTTGTTGTACTTGACCGCGACAAGGCCTAATATTGTTTTCGCCACATGCCAAGCAGCGAGATATCAGAGTAATCCCAAGGAAAACCACGTTCTTGTAGTGAAAAGAATACTTCGGTATATCTAGGGAACAGTGGATTTCGACTTGACATATACTGATAAATCTCAGGCAGAGTTATTAGGATATACTGATGTAGACTGGGCTGGATCAGCAGATGATAGAAAATCAACGTCAGGTGGTGCATTTTATCTTGGTGGATTGTGTATTTCTTGGATAAGAAAGAAGAAATATTGGATTTCATTGAGCACCGCGAAAGCTGAGTATATTGCGGACACTCAAGCATGCACACATTTATTGTGGATGAAGCTGTAGCTTGAAGATATGGGAGATGAAGTGAAGTCTCCGATCAGAATCTAGTGTGATAACTCAAGTGCTATAAATCTCAGCAAAAATCCCGTCCATCACTCAAGTATAAATCAAATTGATATAAAATATCATTTTATCAAGGAGAAAGTTGAGTAGGGAATCATGAAGTTGGAGTATGTGCCTACAGAGCTACAGGTTGCAGACATTCTAACAAAGGCCTTACACAAGGAAGATTTTAAGAGACATCGACTGGCTCTGAGAGTTCAGTTGACTCCCCGCACTTGAAATAGTGTTGATGTGGAAACCCCCTCACCCCGAGGTATGATTTGTTTTTCCCTAATGTGCTGATATTTTCTCTACTCTGTTACAGACTGCAAAGGAGTGACCTTTGGGTTCGTTGACAAAGGGGGAGAAAATAGTGATTGTTCAAGGGGGAGACATTGTGGAGATTTGATAAATCATGAATGATATGGGGAGAAGCTGACAGGTGGAGTATCCAGATAGGGGGAGTTGAAGCTAGATGAACGTGCTTAACCAGAGCTTATCTTGAACAATACAGGAAATAGAGCTAAATAGGTTGAGGTTTTGAAGATGACAAGGGATGAAGCTGTGACCAGAAAGGGGGAGAGTTTTAAAATATGATGATGCTAGAAGTGATCGATCAAAGAATAGAGATCACGATAGCTAAGGATCGTGATGAAAGCAGAAGAGTGATGACTGGAATGTGGAAATAATATTTCAAACAATTCGTATCAGTTTGGTAAAAATTGGTATCAGTTCGGTGTCAACAGTTAATGTCAGAGATGAAGTGATTCATTGATGAACTTTTCATTTACTCTTGTTTCTCACATTGAGCATTTCTCATGTGGGCTTATAGTATGTGTTGAGTAAATCCTTGATCGATATCAGAATCACAAAAGGTGAATGGTGGCTGAATAATTAATGATGTATCTTCTTATGGAAGAGTTGTCAACAAACCCAAAGGGGGAGATTATTGGGAAAAAATCTCTCAAGGCATCATTGAAGTATTTTTGAGGTGATTGTGTTTGTTGAAAAAGTGGACAATTGTGTTGTGATTGTTGACAAAGAAAACCATGTCATACAAACTTGATGACAAAGGGGAATTCATGGTGGCATATCGAGTTCAAGAGTCGCGGTTAATGATCAATGTTTGATTCAAGAACCTCGACAATGGAATGGATGATCTGGAGGCAGTATAAAAAGAACAGATACAAGGTGGCGTCGTTTTCCAATGTTGGAGGATAGGAAACTTGCACGTCATATGTTTTTGAAGATTAGATTATCAAAATATGGCAAAGGGATAAGGGTCTCACAAGTTTTGGTGAGGTCGCGTAGGTGACTTGCACGCTGTGAAAGTGACTTGCGCGTCGATGCCTTGGAAGCTTGAGAACTTGCGCACCTATGGTTTTTCAATATCATAAGATCAAAATATGGAAAAGGAAAAAGGTTCGCACAAGTTTGAAAGTGGGTCGCGCAAGTGACTTACAGGGGAAGAGACCTGCGCACCGAGACTTGCGCGCTGAGGGTTGACTTGCATACCATCGCGCAGGGTGGTCAAATTGCCAATAAATACTAGGCCACCCCTCCTCATTTATCACCGGAGTTCAACACTTTGAAGATTCAGAGCTCCCGTCGTGTAGGTGTGGTGGTCGCGCAAGTGGTGGTGTGTCGTGCAAGTGGGACTTACGCGCCAGAGTAGAATGTTGCGCGCCAAGTGTGAGTTGCACGCCTAAGGTTGTTTAGGCGAGGAAGGAAGTGAGTCGCGCAAGTGTGGAGTTGGAAAAGCTTTTGTCGCACAAGTGTTTGAGGTAGACTTGCGCACCAATTGTGAATTGCACACCGATACTTGCACGCTGGATTAGACTTGCGCGCCAAGTAAGATTGATTTTCCAGTAGTGTTTTCGTGCTGCGTGGAAGCTGTAAGTTTGCCCGATACCTTTGGTGCAAAGAGAAATTCATCTATGAGTGAAATTTGGACTTCAACAGAGCATCTTCATACAGATGAAGATGCATTTATTCATGCAAATGAATAGACCTATAGGTCTATAAAATGTGAGTGGATTCCTTCCAGAGTAGTGAGAAAAGTAAGAGAAATAAGGTGATCCTCTCCACCAGCAGTGAGCCAGAGAGAGAGAAACAGGGAGTGACCCTTGGGAAAGCAGTGAGCTGACCCTAAACTTTGTAAAGGCAGTGAGCCTGGGAATAAAATTGATCTATCCCAAACCTTTGTATCCACATCTATTGAAGAATAGTGGAATTTGGTACGACCGGCAACTTGTCGACGTATGCTCCTTGGACGTAGCCCAGTGAGGGTGAACCAAGTAAAAATCTCTGTGTCTGCCTGCATACTTCCCTACATTTCATTTAAAGCATCATCATCAGATAAAGAAAAAAATAAGTGATCATAGTAAACACATAGGTGAAAACAAAGTGACCCTTGTAATAAAGAGGTCATGATCCAGTGGGGCAGGAAGAACATTGAAAAAGAATATCCATACCATGATTCACACCCCTCTTAGGGTATATAGGCCCCTATTGGTCCTAACAGATCATAATCATAAAAACCCTTAATAAACAAAGTGATTGTAACATAAAACAATTTCCACTTTGGTAACATTTAATTATAATCCCCATAAAATAAAAAAATTAAATGAATCTTATAAAATCATTAAATAATGATATTAATGTTATAAAATTTCAAAGGATAAGTGTATAAAACTCTTATTAGAATATAGGTTCACAATATAACTTAGGTCTAAACGAAGAAAATTTGAGAAAAAAATATCATACTGATTTGGTAAATTTTGACTCTAAAATCTTGAAAGAGAGATGCTAAAATGGATATGTAAAGAATAATAATTTTAAGGATAATATTAATAAATAAAATTCATTAGTATCATATACACCCCTTAAGATAAACACCTTGTGATTATGACTTGCGTATCACATAATATAAAAGTGAGATAAAAATTCTTTTCTGCTTTAGTAATCCTTTGAATCATAAGACCAATTAAAAAAAACTATAAATAAATATAAAAATATTATATTCATTAAATAAATTTTAAAATAGTAATTATATAAACTATACAAAATTAATGAGTAGTGATTATTACATATGTCTCAATGAAATTAAAGAGAGACAAGAAATCCCTTACCGTAAATATAAAAATAATTATTACACATTGAAACCTCATTTATAATAAATATAATTTTATTATAAATATATTATAGAACCATAGGTATATATATCATATCATATATTACTTACTTATGACCTTTTATTAGCTGTTTATTGACAATTCCATGTTAAAATCACATTTTGAATAATAACTACTTTGTTTTTTATATATGTTGTGATTTTTTATTTTTGATCCTCTTATGTTGAACATAGTTCAATTATCTCCAAAATTATAAACAAGATATAAATATCATATATATTCATTAAATAAGTATTTATATTAATCCTTGAAAGTTAGATATATAATATGAAATACACTGTTCATGTAGATAATAGGCCTTACTTAGGCATGAAAGTTGATTCTATTTTCTCAATGGAAGAGAAAATAAAGTTAAATAATATATTAAATTTAAATAATATTTTTTATTTCATATATATCACATATATAAATTAAATATACCCTTAATACATTACATTTAAATCATTGGTGAAAATGAATCACATCGCTTCGTGAGGAGATAGTATTTTTTACACACGAACGATGTTATCGTGTCCCCCACATAATTAAAATTAAACAAGTTCTTTGTGATATAAAAACTATTTAAGTATAATTATGTTAAAAATATCATATATATTCATTTAATATACCCTTTTTTACATCCAAGTAAATCATAAATGGAAAACAAATCACATGAGTTCGTGAGGCGGTAGTCTGTTGTACACATGAGCGACGATATTATTATAAAATGGGTTGGGAGGAAATAATGTAGATGTGGTATTATAATTTAAACTTATATTAATATCATAAATATAATATATAAATATTAAATCCATTATTATATCCCATGGTGAAAGGTGGCGATGGAAAATGAATAAAATTGGTTTGCGAGCCGATAGTCCATCATATGCATGAATGATTATTTCATACCCCATTTGATGAAAGAGGATAAATATTTAGGTGATTAAATTAATATAATATAATATAAGTATATTTAATATAATTATTTTATTATATCATCATAGTTTAAAAATAATTTAAGGATATGGAGTAAAAAATTAAATAAAATTCCCAGTTAGGGACATTACCTCTTATTTGGACATCTTCTTTTTTGTATGCACCATAAGGATTCAAGGGATGGATTTATAAAAAAAAATAGGATTATAGGATGATATGAGGTAATTTAGGGTTATTTATTAGCTAATACAAATGGTTTTTTAAATTTTAATTGGATAGGATGGTATTTGGACTTTTACATGGGAGGTGAGTGGCACACTTGAAATTTTTTAAATGAAAAAGGTGTTCCCACATTTTTCACATGAAAAATGGATCCAAATGGGAAATTATTTAAATTATAAGATATTAGTTACAAATAGTTATAAAAATTATTTTTGGATATGATTTTTTGAATTTTTAACCCTTATCATTTTAGTTGAACCCCACGGTAAACCCATTATTACCTGAACTGCTGTAATTGTTTTTAGTACTTTTACTATTCATAATGGTTAAAAATTAGGTTGAAGTTATTAGACCATATAAATTATTATTTATGAACATATTTAATCCATTTTTCCAAATTAAATTCATATAATTTCCAAAATTAAAATTAAAATTAATCCCATATACGGGACAAAAAGGGATTTTCCAATGAGAAAAGTTTCAAAAGTTAAAAAAGTTTTTATGCAAAAATTAGATTTGTAATTGTTTAAAATTAATTAAATTGTATTAATAGATATTTAATTTTAATAATTTTACTTTTAAAACAATAAAAAATATTTCTTATGTATTTAAATACTTTAAAAGAAAAGACGATTCTTAATAAAAACAAGTATTTTCACTATTCATCGAAAAATTATTCTTTTTGGAAAATTATCAAAAATTCACTCCAATATAATTTTTATATATATGATTTGAAAAATAAATTTTATATTTTTAAATAGATATTCTATAAATTTAAGACACTATTTTTGAATTAAGCGCACAAAAAGAGACACAACTACTTTTTAGAAAAACACAATTTTAAAGCAAAAAATAGATTAATTCTTATCTAATTTCTAGAAAACACATAAAATGAATTTTAAAATTTTTATTAGATAGAAATTATATAAATTTAATTAAAATAATTTATCAAAAGTTTTTCTCTAACTTATTTATGTAAAATAGGTTTCTGTTCCAAAAAATAATTTTTTAGAAAAATATTTCATTTCTCTTTAAATAGTTTTTATGTTCATTTCCAATTAATTAGTCACAAAGAACCTAATTTTATATATATGTATAGACTATATATTTTTATAATTTTTTAATCATATTAATACTCACTATTAAAATGGATAGTTGATAATTATCACAATAAATAATAAAATTTTAATAGTATGCCACGTTTCGTTTGAACTTAGTGTTGTGTGTATTGCAAGATACGCTCAATATTGCATGTAAAGTAAGATAAACTCAGTGATGGATTTAGTGAAATATTAACATAGTGTTTCATGTAACATAATATATATAGAAGATTAAATTTATCTAACAAAAAATATTTAACAAAATCTCAGGGTGTTACATTCTACCCCCTTAAATAAATTGTTTCCTTGAAATTTGAACAAGTGCTCAGTAAACAAGGGTTTAAAATTTTAAAATACCTTTGTGTGAAACTCACATAATAAAAAGGGTTAATAAACTATCCTCTTGAAATTATATAAACGGATGTATGAAGGTAATATGTAATATCACATACTAGGTTACCAAATATGAGAGCATTGGTAGGAAGTGTGGATTTAGATCATAATGAAAAGTATAGTGTCCAAATAATGATGGAGAGTGATAGAGATCATTGATCACATGAAAGTGAATGATCATGTGAAAATCAACAACAAAAATTCATAAACCCAATAGGTGTAAAAAAGGCAATTAATATCATCATTATTTGTGGAAATAAAATAAAATTTTATTTCATAATTCAATTCCTTAAGTTGAATAATTTTCATGAGAAGCTATACTTATTTGATTTACTTTTATTTCATAAGTAAAATCTCATCATTGGTTTTGCATTGATCAATTTACACTTTATATCTTATTCCAATAAATGATGATGAATTTAATATGCCTGAAGCACTAATTGATTACAAAATCCACAATAGAATGATAATTCATTCCTTTTATCTCTAGTTATCATCATAACAAAATATTTAGAAAAAGTTATCCAATATACATAAATATTAATATGGTAAAGTAATAAAATAATATCTAAAACCTAATAAAAGTTAAATATAGACTAATCTATAAAAGGTTAAACTTATAAACCTTAAAAAATTAAATTAATAAATAAGTTTTCTAAATTTACCAAAATCAAGATAGAATTAATCCCCCCAAAGAAAAATAAGTATTTCTTTATGGTAAAATACAAAATATGTGAATACATTGATCATACATTCTCATGAATCATGGAAATAACAAAAAATACCATAAAAATCAATAAAAAATACATGATTCCTAATTCATTAAATAAAACCATCGATTATTGAATATATTATATTAATCCAAAAAAAATGTAAACTCCATCAATGATAACATAAACCTCTTTGTCCAAAAATCATTAATTAGTTCCAAGGACATAAACACTATCATTTACTTTATTACTATCAATCATAACTTTATTAAAGCTAAACACCATTTTCTCATCATTAGGATAACATTAACAGTTATCTTCCCTTAATCAAAATATCACTTTTCCATTAAATCGATTTTCTAGGTCCTCAGTACCATTTAAAATATTCTAGAAAATCCATAATGAAAAACCTCTATATAATAATCCTAATATATTTCATTATTTATAAAACATAATTCTTAAATTACCATATATAAACACATCAATCATTAAACCTCATTATTAAACCATTTACTATGATTCATCATCTTATTACTTAATAATTCTCTTCTTTCATATGTATTTCATGGCCTCTTCATCATCAACAATATAATAATTACATGTACTACCATGATGATTCTATTCCCAAATTTTCCACCTATGACATTGATTCATATAATTCCCATACTTTCCAAATTTATAAAATTTGACCACAGATGATTCCTTATGGAAACCATTATTCTCATCCATCGTGTTAACAAAACATTTCATTTTCCTTTAGAAATTTCATTCTTTGTATCTTTGTTTTCCACACTAAAAACATATTCTCTTCTATTTGAGACATTCCCTTTAATGGTTCCTATGACATTCTTAGTATATAATAAATTGGGTCTTCTTTCCTCTATAGTCTCTACCACCCAAACTCTCAATGACATCAATCCTTCTCTTATTTGATGAGTTTGGGAGTTGATTAAGGTGCAAGTTTTTAATCATGTACCATTATAACTGATTATAAATAATCACAATATCCTTCACCCTAGTCATCATCCCATTTAAATAATCTTCAACACATTTTCTAACACATTCAATGTTAATCATGTTATTTTTTGTTCTCATCATTGACTAAAACCAAGATTCATTATATGAGAAAAACTAATTATACCAAGGAAGCACCTAATCATGAAAAATCACTTATATAATGTTTAAGAAATGGAACCTTAATTTTAATATATACAACTTTAGTTTTATCCTAGGTTATTCATGGTCAATAATAAAATATATCATTCTAATTCAAAATTTCTTTGTGAATTTCTAAATTATATCCCCAAATAGTAAAAACAACTGTGTATTAATGCTCATTTTTATGCACTATTTAAAGATCGATTCTAGCTCAATGAAACCTTTTTAGAGTTATTACACCTATGTACCATGGTGCTAGATTCACAGCCACTAATAGTATCCATACATGGATATAATTTCATGGAAATAACATTCTCTATACTCTACAAAAATTATAGGATATTTTCATATACTTTTACTTATCCTTATACTTATCCTTAGACATATCCCAATACATATCCTTAGAAATAACCCTATGGATCTACTTATTTCTTTCACCTTATAGTTTTCAAAGGTTAACTAAACCTCTCATTTGATACTAACTATAGTGACCCAAAATTTACATACATAGATATTTCATATTTTAGATGAATAATCATTATATTACAAAAAACATTCTTGAGGATCAAAACGATTCAGTGCCTTTGAAGACTAGGTACACAATATTTTTATTTAGTGAAAGACCTTCAATTATTCCCAGAAAGATCTTCCTATTTAGTACACTACAAATACAGATCCTACATAAAACCTGTCTTCATGACCTCAAGAAAGGAAACATAAGAAATGGAGATCTCAGATTCTCAGTAAGGGTAAACAAGGGAAAATGTGCAAACAAAACGAGTGTATAAGGAAATGAGAAATTGAAAATAACATATTAATACTATACCATGAATATAAATGATGAAAATATTAAGTCATGGAATAAATATAGTCATTTCATAAGACATGAATCATAACTAAATGAAATAAAATGATCCATGAGATAATAACATTAAAATAATACATGGAATTGTGGCATACACATAAACATAGAAAATATTTTCCTTAGTAGTCATGGATCATATAAAAAACTATTATAGTTGAATGGTTCACTCCAAAAAAACATTCTAGTAGTCAAGGTTCACTTGAAAGATTATCATATTGGACAGAGTACCATATTGAACTGGGTTAAGTCCTCATTCTATTCCAATTTATCTCATGAGAAACTAATCTTTTCCTAATGAATTGGAAAGAGATATATGTACCACTTATTGAATAATGGAAATCATATATATGTGTTCCAAAATATCATAAAACATTCATTATATCATAACATATGAACATAAATGGCTTTTATAAACATTTCCTCATAAAAAACCTATAGAAAATAAATATGTTTCATAATCATTTAATCATCCAATCAATACCCATGGAAAAAAGGTGAGTTTTATATGAACCATATCATGGAATAACTCATGGAAGAGAAATGGGGTTTTAAATAACTTTTCATCATAATCATAAACCAACTATAGAAAAAAAAGAATGGTATCTTTAGATTATATCCCTAGTAAATAATAACCAACATAAAAGGATTCCATATTTGATGGAAAATTATTTTGAAACATCACTTAGAATATTTCTTAATAAAGAAAACTTTTATTTAAAAATAACTTTTTAAAAATAAAAATTTATAAGATATTTTAGAAATTATTTTATTTGAAATTAAATTGAAAACTTATAATATAATGTTTAAATATAATTAAAAGACATTTTCTGGAGAAAATATACTTTCATCTATGAAAAAAAATTTAAAACATAATTTTTTTTAAATAAATTTATTTGAAAATAAACTTCAAAAAAATATAAAGTAGAATTAAAAGAAAATAATGTTTATAATGATAACAAATTCCATTCATTCTGTACATGGTAATCCAAAGATTCCTTCCACATTTTTGGTAAAAGCTAGATGGGAACTGTTTGAAAAAATGAGGATTCCATTAAAAAAATTAAAAAATTAAAAAATGGGTAAAAATTTCATTGATATATAATTTTAATAATTTCAAAAAAAAAACTCAAAACATTTCTATATTACTTGGTTTTGGGGGGAAAGGATTTTATACCTAAGAGATAAATAAATATGATTTTTAATAAAAATAATATTTTGAACTCTTGAGTACATAAAGAGTTGAAAATTATTTTAAAATATGTATTATTATGAGATAAACAAATAATTATTAATTCATGAGTTTCATATGAAATGTATCATAGTATTTTATCATTGGAAGCATGATCATAAAAAATCCTGATAAACGATGAGATTGTAACATAAAACTCTTACCACTTTGGAAACTACGAATTTTATTTACCATAAAATAGTAACATTAAATGAAACTTATAATATCATTAAAATAATTATATTCATGATATAACCTGTAAATGTTTAAGTAAATACGCCTCATAGAAGAAGACAGGTTCATAACATAACTTATGTCTCCAAGAAGGTAATTTGAGACAAATACAATTTAGTGATTTGGTAACTTTGGAAATATAAACCCAATTGAAGATAAATACTAAAATTTATATTTAAATCACAATAAGATTAATTATCATAATCATAAAATAAAATCATTGGTATTATAGACATCACATAAAAGAAACACATGATGAATATGTCTTGTACCTCATTGAAAATAAAAGTGAGATTTAAATCACTTACCGCTTTAGTAGTCCTATTAATTATAAGAACCATTAAAAAATAAAAATTAAATTCATTATATAACAAGTCAATTTTTTTATACACCATATAAAAGAAACTAGTGGTGATTGTGATATATGTCTCAAAGAAATTAAAGAGAGACTAGAAATATTTTACCTTAAGTCTTAAATTTTTTCATACATTTTTGAAACTCTTGTATAATAAATAAATGTTTATCATAAATATTTAAAAGAACTATAATTAATTATATCATACCATATGTGATTTATTTATGACCATTTATGACTCATTTATTAATAATTTCATGTTAATATAACATTTCATAAAATAACCACATTGTCTTTCATGTATGTTTTGAATTGATTTTTCTAGTCCTCTTACTTTGATAATGGTTCCATCATATCCAGAAAGTTAAAAATGATATAAATATCATATATATTCATTATATACTTATTTATATTAATCCTTATAATTTATATATAGAAAAAAATACATTGCTCATGGAGACAATAGGTCATATGTATGCATGAATGTTGTTTCCATTTTCTCGATGGATGAAACCAAAAAAAGGTAAATAATATATTTCCATTATAAAATAATTTTTATTTCATACATATCACATATATTAATTAAATTTACCATTATTACCTTTTATTTAAATCCTTGTAGAAAAATGAATCGCATAGCTTTGTGTGGCGGTAGTCCGTTGTACACAGAAATGACGTTATCATATCCCCAACAGAATGGAACTTTATATGGTATAACTGATATCATTAATATATAAGTATAACTAGGATTAAATTATCATATATATTAATTTAATTTAACCTCTTTTTCATCCAATTTATACATAAATGAAATAAAAATCACATCGATTCAAGACGTCATAGTCCACTATACACATGATTGAAGTTATTATTTTACAATGGGTTGGGATGTAATAAGGTAGATGTGGAATTTTAATTTAAAATTCATAATAATATAATAAATATAATACATAAATATTATATCCATCATTATATTCCACCATGATAGGTGGTGATGGAAAATAAATCACATCGGTTTGCAATATGGTAGTCCATCATATACAAGAATCATGATTTCATAACCCAGTTGATAAAATAGAAGAATGTTTTAGTGGATACAATTAAATTAATAATATTTAATTATTTTTAATATAAATATTTTATTATATCATAATGTTTTAATAACAATTGATTGATTTAGAGGAAGAAGTGAAATAAAATTCTAGGTTAGGTTTGTTACCTCTTCTTTAGAAACTTTCCCGGGGATTACATCAAAAGGATTCTTAAGACGGATTTATGAATAAAATAACTTTAATAGAATGAGATTAGGTAAGTAATAAATTTATTTTGGTAGCTATTTTCCAAACCAAATGGTTTTGGAAGTTTGAAGAGGATATGAGAGGTGGTGGCCTTATATAGGTGAGGGAGTGGAAAACAGGTAATTTTTGAAAGAAAAATTTGTACCCACATTTTTCAGATATAACATGGCTAGAAAATAGTTAAATATGAAAAAATTTAGATATTAGGTTCAAATATGGCCATTAAATGTTTTTTGTAAAATATTTTTTCATTTTTAACGTATATCCTTTGAGTTTAACCCCTCAGTAAACCCATTTTTACCTTAACCACAATAAATATTTTTTATTATTTTAATGTTCATAATGATAAAAAAATTAATTTGTCCTTTTTAGGTGATATAAATAATTATAATTACAAATATTTAATCCATTTTTCCAAATTCCGTTCAGATAATTGGAAATTTTTATTTATAATTAATCCAGCAAGTGATGTGAAACAACGATTTTCCAATGAGAAAATATTAAAACATTTAAAAAGTTTTTATATAAAATGTAAATATTAAATTGTTTCCAATGAACTAAATTTGATTACTTGATATATAATTAAACAAATTTTACTTTTAAAAACATACTAAAATAACTTATAATCTTTTAAATTCTTTAAAGTAAATGATAATTCTTAATTAAAACAAAAACAAATCACTATTGATCAAAAAAATATATATATTTTTATAAAATTCTCACAACATAACTCTAAGAAAATTTTGAAATGATGAGTAAAAAATAAATTTTATTATTTCAAATAAATTTTATAAAAGTGGAAAAAATTAATTTTAATGTAAGTGCACAAAAGTCAACAAAACTGATTTTTAGTAAAATATAGTTGTAATGCCAAAAATATCATTAATTCTTATTTGTTGTCTAAAGAAAATATAAGTTAAATGTTAAAAATTTCATTGGATATATAATTTATAAATTTCATTACAACAACTCACCAATAGTGTTCTGTTTATTTTGTTGATGTAAAACATTTTTGTGGGCATAAAAACAGTTTTTAGAAAGAAAAAAATTTATTTTTAAATAGCTTTTATTTTCATTTCAAATTATTTATTCCCCAATGCATTCATTATATATACATGTGTATACCCTATAATTTTATAATTTATTTATTCCTATTCATACCCACCATTCTAATGCCAATTATATAATTATAATATTAAATAATAATATTTCAATATCATGTCATGTTCTATTCAAACTCGGTGTTTTATGTATCTTAGGATACACTCAGTGTTGGGTGTATTGAAAAATAAACTCTTTATTTCTAGTAATACAAGAAATAAATGGTGTTTTATGTAATGAAATATATTAAAAATATTGAATTTATTTGAGAAAATATATTCCACTAAATATTGATGTGTTATAATGTGTCCCTTGAAAGGTGATCTGATGTGTACCCCTAGGGTAGCCGATTATGGGCATGAAAAACATTCATGAGAATAGATATGACTAGTGTTCGTAAGAATATCCACAACTCGAGTACATGAGGATGGCTAGTATACATGGGCATGAATAGAGTACATGGGCATTGGCAGGAACACGCGGTCTTGGGCACATACTCGGGCATGTCTGGACTAGCCAAGACAGGTCATTTATTCCATATAATTTTTTTGTACAAATCCTATGATAGTTTGGATCCCCTTAATTCTTTAGTTTTGTTGAGTGTTAGTAGGGTATGTTCCCCAAGTTAGTCCCTATGAGGGTACAGTGAGGTATCCCAACTTGAGAATAGGATGAGTGATCCCCTATATAGGTTAGCTTTGGGATAAATTAAGTTATCCATTTATATGTCTAGGGTGTGATCCTCTTTCATTATTACCTAGGATAAGTCATTTATCACATTACTAACATTTAGGGCTTGTGATCCACAATCCTAGTGGATTACTTCAAGTAAGGTTAGGTATCACCCATAGGCCCCATGTGTTATACCCTATTTGTATATCGATCTATTTTGAGTTCTGCTGTAGACCTATTAATGGAAAGTATTGATGAGAATGTCCTCTCAGAAGAGATCCATCAGTGTTAACAAGGATCAAGGAGAGAGTTCTCTCTAACAAAAATTACCTTGAAACCACGAGTAGAATACTAGGCTAGTAGTACGATTGTGACCTTAATTGATATTATTTTTAAATCATTAGAATTTTTTAATTGATGATATCCTTTCTTATGATCATACTCTCTTTGGTACTTTATGTTTAGTGATTTTAGGGTATCCATATTGGTATGTTTATACTCACCCCTGCATGGGCTCTTCCTGTACTTGTCATGTCTTTTGTAGATGATGTCTCTTTTGATGAAGTCCTAGATAGACTAGTAATAAGGGAAACATAGTAGTGTTTTACAAATCAAAATTGGTTCCACAGGTAATATTTTAACATCATTCCCCTCTTTACTATAAGTTCAGACTCTTTTACAGTTTTATTGGGCTTTTATTAAGACCTTTTACTTTACCATAGTTTTCTTGTACTCTAATGTGGAATTTATTAATATGCATACATATTGGAATCAGTTTTATCTTTTTTTTCTGTATTATATTGGTGTTTAGAGATGTGTAAGTGTGTATAGGTACCATAGTCTGAGGCCTCCCATGTTTTTATATGCCTACATAGTAATTATCTCTAAACCCTGGCCTATTGTAGGAGGGATTGGGAAGTTATTTTTAGTTCTCCGCAAGCTAGGTGGTCCCCTATGGGTTTGGTCATGATTGAGAACATCACCTTGGGGTGAAAAAGTTTTTTTATTCCAAGAAGTAAAATTTTAGCCTATGGATCTGTGTAGACTACATGAAGCTAAATATTGTGATAATAAAAAACAGGTACCATTTATCTTGGATTAATGACCTATATGATTAATTATAGGGACCCCAATGATTTTTCCAGACAAATATTTGTTCAAGATACCATCATATATAGTTCATAAAGTTAGATATTTCCAAGAAAATGTTTATGAGTAGATATGGTCTATATGAGTATCTTTTCAAACCTTTTAGGTTGAAAAATTCCCCCATAATGTTCATGGATCATATAAAAATATATTCCATCCATAATTTGACACATTAATCATAATATTTAAATATTATACCTCGATATACTTCCAAAAATGATTAATTCATGCTCGTACCATTGATATTATATTGATTAAACTTTAATCGCATCATCTTTATTCCAAAATTTCAAAGTGTCACTTCTATATTAAGGTGGTGTTTTTTATAAGTAATTTCATTTTAGAGGTAGGGATTTAAATGGACCCAGATAAGGTAGAGGTTGTGATGTATTGGATACATCCTAGGAAAGTGTTAAAGATCAGGATATTCCTTTGAGTTGTGTGGTAATGTCATCCTTGCATCTAGGACTTATCATGTTTGGAATCCCTTGTGATGGAGTTGGCCAAAAATGGGGATAAGATTGAATATTTTGATTAGTGTGAAAAAATATTCCTTAAGATGAAGATGATATTGATGATAGTGTAGTGCCCCAAACCCAAAAGACCAAATCCATTGCATTATTTTAATACATTATCATGATTATAAGGAATCAAATCTGGAATGACTGATTAGTTTAGCAGTCTTGGAAAATAGATTACATAAATGAACATTACAATACAATTTCAAACATAAAATACAACATATATAATCCTTTTATAATGAAATTATTCTCCTAGATTAGCCATTCATATCAATCCTAAAAAACTTCTTGGTGTCCTGGGAAAATAAAACATAAGAAAGGGGTGAGAACATATACTCAGTAAGGTTGAACAATATAGTAAAAGCTTTCATAAATAATCATAAAATTTTAAGGAAAGTATAAAACTGAAATGTAAGCCTTATAAACATAAACATGAACAAAATATGGAAAGAATAAATAAAATAATTACATTTAAACATTTACATGGATATTATCCTATTATAATAATCACATGTAATATCAATAACTAATCACATAATTAGGTAATTCATAATGTCAGATATCACAACCATACCTTCAAGGACTCATACCAAGACCATACATAACCATACCATCAAGTCCTTATTCCAAGACACTATTTTATATTATGAGACCCACATATGCATCAAGGGGGTATAAAGGACCCCACCCAACACTTAATAAATCCAATTGATTCCTTTTATAAAAGGGGTAAAACAAAACAAAAACATTCATATTAAAACTCGCATATGAAAAGTCAATACTTTAACCATAAAACATGAATAATATAAAAATAGCACATCCACAGTCAAATATGTCATAAAACTTTAATACGATCTGGAATATTGTATCATAATAAATCACCATAAATTACAAAAAATACCCAACATAAGATTTTGACATATATGAAAATAATCTAATAAAATTGTTAAAACTACATGAGAAAAATAACCATTTTTTACTTTGAAATAATACAAAATCCACACAATTATTAAAGAAAACATTTCTTTTAAAAATAACCTTGTAAAATTATAAGTGAACCTTCAAAAAATTAAGTATTCAAGATTTTTTTAAATATCCACTCTCGTTTCATACGTTAAAATAAACATAATTTTTTTAGTTTTGTTGAAACTGTTATAAAGAACCTCATTTTGAAAATGATAGAAAGAATCCTCTCAAATGTTTTATAAAAAGTAAAACATGGGTAAAAATCATTAAAATTTTGTAAATCAATATTAATAATATTTTTTATTACATTTTTAAGAAACATGGCCATGGATTATAAATATGTTCCAATACATACTTACATATAAACAATCTTGAATAAGAAAGAGATTGTGAAATTAACCCTTACCTTGTGATTCTATTTTGTTTGATCATCCTCTAACCTCATGTATAATGGTATGAAGAGTGTTAATAACTTATTATCAAATAATAACCATGTTTATAATATTATATACCATATCCTTATAATATCTTATTTCCCTTTTTCTAACAATATTTCATTATTTCACTATTCCGGGTGTTAATTGCCTAGTTTTCTCAAGTATGTTTTGACTTGTTATTTGAATATTATATCACATAGATCATGATTTAATCATATCTATAATGTAAATCATGACTTAATAATATTATATATTTATTAAATATGTATTTATAATAATCTATAATGTTTGTAGATGGAAAATGAAATGCAACGTTCATGGATACGGTAAGTCGTACGTACGCAAGAACGCTTCTTTCATTTCATAGCCATATTTAAATATTGAAAAGTGAATTAATCATATGTATATTATAATTATGGTATCATATATATTTCATATAATTTAAATATATTTATTAAAATTTTGATTAATATGTTACATGTATATCGTGAACGAATCGCATCACTTTGAGGGGGCGATAATCACCAATTCCACCAATGATGTTATCGTATATCCACAATATGAAATGAATGAAGGTAAGTTTAATATAAAATTTAAATAATATGAAGTAGGTTAAAATATAAATATTAAAATATTATTTAACTAGAAAAACAGTTTTAAAACCATCAGTGATGGAGGTAATAAAAAACAAACAAAAGTAGTATTCATGGAGTCGATTAACCAGCATAACTTGGACAACAGTTTCATTTATTTAAATAATTGGAGGTAATAAATGACATGGATATGTGATATTAAATTATAAACATAAAAATAAAATATATACATGATTATGGAGTTATCATTAATTTATGTATGAAATAGTTGAGGACAAACTTGAAAAAGAAATGCAATTAAGAGAGATACTTTGAGAAAATTTCCTCTTGAATATCACCTCCTTGAAAGACCCTTGGGGGACTTCGATTTGGTATTTTTGTGAGACCAAAATTACTCGGACTTTGTTATAGTGATTAGGAGATTATTGGGCAGATATTTTAAGATCTAAAAGGCTTTTGGGGTTGAAATAGGGTGGTGGAGAGGCAGTATTTATACTTGAGGAGAAGTGGGTTCAAGATATTAATTTATTAATTATTTTATATTAAAAGCCAACCATATAGAGGTTTCATTAAATTATATGATTTTTTTTGTAATTAATGTTTTATATTTTGGTTAGGTTCAAGAAACTCCTAAAAAACCATTAAATGTTGTATTTTTTAGGTATGTTAGGCCTTTAACTTTAAACTTTAACCCTTGTAAAAAATTTACTTTTACTATGGTAAATAATATTTTTACTATGGTAACTTTTTTATAACTAAAAATAAAATTTAAATTATAACCTAATTTGGAACTTAGGATTCCAAATATATAATCCATTTTATCTAATTAAATTTTCTTAATTTTTAAAAATGGAATTAAAATTAATTCCACAGACAAGACTAAAAAAAACAGGTTTTAAAGTGAAACATTCAGAAGTTTTAAATATAATTATATCTAATATAACATTGAAAATGACTCAAATGACCTATATTGGATTAAATTATAAAAACTATAATATAATTATAATTTAAAAAAAATTAAAATTATAATCTAAACAAGAAAATAAATTAGACGAAAAAGCAGTTTTGAATTAAAATGAAGTATTTATTACTATTCATTAAAATATGAAAGTTATGAGAAAAATTTCAAAAAATTATCCCAACTAATTTTTTATGTCCATATTATAAATAAGAATTTTATTTTGTGAAATTTAATATATAAAAGTGTCAAATATTTTATTTAAAAATGGTTCTCCATTAAATGGCGGTGAAACAATATTTTTTGCAAAATATTTCTTTTATTCAAAAAAAGTTAATCTTTTCTTATATCATGTCTAGAAAATTCATAAGATGAATTTTAAAACTATATGGAATATATATAATTTAAATTTTTTTAATATTATTCATAAATTATAATTTAACAATTTTTTTATATATTATATTAAATAATAATATTTTATTAATATATTGTTGTTTGGTAAAACTAGGCCTTGCGTGTAATGCAAGACAATTTATTATTATGTGTAATGTAATATTAACATGTTGTTGCAAAAAAAGAAATAATGAAAAAAATATTATTTGTAAATGAAAATATTATAAATTCTCAGGGTGTTACATTCTCCCCTCCTTTAATAAATTATGTCCTCTCAATTTAAACTCAGAGTCAAAAACTAGGGGTTGGACATTTCAAAACATCTTTTGCTGAAATCCCACAATTGAAAAAGGATTAATGAGACCTCCATGTTAAAATAAATAAAGGGATGTAAGAAGGTCACCATATATGACGCATACTAAGGTTCCATGTAATAAAACATGGACATGAAAGAAAAATCTAACCACCCTGTTTTGATGGTGAGATATAGAGAACAGGATGAGGAAAAAGATAACAATCACAAAACTCTAAATATGAAATGATCTAAGGTATCATTTGATTCATCAGAAAAAGAACTAGGATAGAATTTTTGGATTTAATATCTTTTCCCTATAAAGAATTATTATGCATCCAATTAATTGATTGTATTCCATGTTATAAGAATAATATCATCCTTTGGTTGTCCTTCGATCTATTTTATCTTAATCCCTTACACAAGGAAATGAATGTTTAAAAAATGAATTTTTTCCACCTAAAGCACTTTTGATAAATCATAACGCCCGCAAGTATTTCTTTAATCCTATAAACTTTTACTAAAACAAAAATAGTTATCCCAAAGCATCTAATAAATCATACTTTAACCTCGAACAATAATATTCAAGGATAAACATACACCATTACTACCATAAGATTTTTCAAAAATACTTATGTCCAAATTAATAGTCTAAAAGGGTCTCTAAATTTCCAAAATCTTTCATAACATCATATTCCCAAAATAAAATTGTTTAGATCTTATTGAAACATACCAAATATTTGATCATCTAAAAATCCATAATGAAAACATTCATGCCTCAAAATCCTTAAAGAATAAGTACATAAGTACAATAATTATATATCATATTATACTTATAACTAGAATATAATAACATAATTCTTAAACAAAAACACATTTATTATTCCACTAAGACTGTAGTAATAGAATAAGCTTTTCCTTTGTCAATTTTCTTCTTCTGGAATATTTTTTCTTGATAATTTAGAAAATCATTTGCATAATGTCCCATCTCATTACAATTATAGAATTTCACATTTACAGCACCTTTCTTTTCCATATAATCACAAGATTGGTATCCTTTTTGTATATTCTTATAACAAACTCACATTCCCTTTAGGAATGTATCAGGGTGTTTCTTCCCCAAAATTGTCACATATGTTAATTTCTTCTTTTCCTTTTCCCATTTATTTGTCTTTTACTACGCTATTCTCTTCTTGTATTTACATTAAATTCATAAGACATAGAGAATTCATTTTCTGTCTTGATAACACATGATATTATTTCTTCTTATGATGGGAAATATTACGAGACCAGTTCCCATCAGTGTAATGGTTTTAACCCATCAAATAATAGATCAATTTTACTTCTTGGATTATGTATGTTGTCTGCAGCATGCCTTTGTAACCTTGTGAAGTTAGATTCATAATTTTCAACATTATCATCGTCCTTCTGACTCAGACTCATAAATTTCCTCTCCATATCTTCTCTAAATCATGAGTGATGTATTTTTGTAGGAAGAGTTCATTAAATTACCTACATTCCATATTTTAAACCTCTTAATCCCCTTCCATGTTTTTAATTAATGACCAACATTGATCTGAATATATTGATAAAAGATAGAATTTTATAACTTTTTTCTTTTAATTACTCCCCAAAGTAAGAAATATTTTCTCTAAAGATCTTATCCAATACTCTTATATAAAAGGATTTATAATCCCATTGAATGATGGGGTTTGTTTCCTCATGAATTAGTCTGACATTTATCCTTCATGTTGTGGGTTAGGATTCTCCATACAGGTAAGTTTATTATCCATAACATGACTCAGTTGTCCTAGTATGGTTATAAGTTGTTCAACACCAGTTGTATCACCAACTACACTATCATTATCTTGCATAAGAGGGAAATCCTTATAGGAATTACGTGCATTGATTCGGATTATGGTCCTTCCACTAAGATCCATTTATAAACAATAGAATACACAAGATTAGATTATAACAAACTGAATAATCATATAACTAGTGAATAACATAACCAAACTTGAGAATTTTGGTATAAATAATATCTAAATATATAACATGGTTTCTTTGGGGATAGATTTACCTTAAAATATTTTCTAATGGTTTGTAAAGAAAATGTGAATTGTCTTAAGCATATCCCCCGAGAGTGTCAAAATAGGTGCACAGTAAGGCCCATTGTTGTGTACCAGGTTACCCCGATTCAAGCATTGAACACCTTGGCAGAGTTCTTACCCCTAAGTACATCTATGATAGAACCATGTCCACTTATAGTATTCAGATAGGGGTGTATTTTCTATGAATACCCACTTAATCTCTACATTACCAAAATTAGGGTATGTTCTTATATATATCCTCAATCTCTATCTTAGGGTAATGTTCCCTCATCTAAGTTTTCTAAATCTAGTTTCCAAGATTGTTTCCAAATATCCTCTGATACCTATTTTAATTCCCCAACCCCATAAGCTCGAATTTGGTGAATTATTTTAATACATTGGAATGATTACAAGGAATCAAATCACTAAGGACCAATCAGTTTAGCAGTCTATAAAAATAGATTATATAAATGATTATTACATTACAATTTCAAAAATAAATTATAACATATATAATCCTTTGGTAATGCCATTATTCTCTCAGATTAACCCAAAATATCAATCATAAAACACTTCTTGGTGCCCTAGGTAAAAAAAATAAGAAATGGGTGATCTCAGATGCTCGATAAGGTCAAACAATAGAGTAAAATCTTTCATAAATAATCATAAACTTTTAATGAAAGTATAAAACTGAAACAAAATCCTCAAAAACAAAAACATATACATAATATTGTATAAATAAATCAAATAATGCTATTTAAACATTCACATGGATATTATAATTGTTGAATAATCACATGTAATGTCAATAACAAATATCATAATGAGGGGAGGCATAATTCCATACATGATAACCAAAATTTCAAGGCCTCATGAAAAGACCATACATAACCATACTGTCAAGTCCTAGTGGTAAGACACTAGTTTTTCTCATGAAACCTATCGATGCATCGAGGGGCTATAGTGGGCCCCACCCATCACATACTAAGTCTAGTGAATTACTCTTACAAAAGGGATAACAAATAACATAAAAATTCATATTAAAACAAGTATATAAAAATTCAATACTTTAACCATTAAACATGAATGGTATCAAAATAGAACATCCATGGTTAAATATATCGTAAACATTTAATATAATATGGAAGATTGTATCATAATAAATCAACTTCAATTAATCATAATATCAAATAAAGAATATTGATATAGATGAAAATAATCTAGTAAAATTATTAAAACTATTTGAGAAAAATACCTTTTTCTAATTTAAATATATTTAAAAGCTACATAATTATAAAAGGAAAATTTTATTTTAAAAATAAACCTGTTAGATTTTAATGGAATATTCAAATTGTTTGGTTTCATAATAGAATAAATAGCCTCTCCCTCTATATAAGTTAAAAAAATTATTTCCTAAATTTTGTCAAAAATGTAATAAAGTACCCTGTTTTGAAAATGATGGAAAGATTATTTTAAAAACTTTTATAAAAAGGACATCAATTATAACAATGACTTTAAAATTTTTCTGATGAATAGTAGTAATATTTTGAATTACATTTTTAAGAAACATGAAAATGGATGTTAAATATGTCTCGATAGATACTTACTTATAAACAATCTTGTATAAGAAATAAATTACAAAATTAACCCTTACATTGCGATTCCTTTTTGGGTGATCATATTTTAACCTCCGATGTAATGGTTTGAAGAGTTTTACTAACTTATTATATAAAAATAATCATGTTAATAATATTATATATCATCTCCTAATAATATCTTATTACCAATTTGTTAACAATCATTCATTATTTCACTATTTCAGGAGTTAATTTCCTAGTTTTCTCAAGTATGTTTTGACATGTTATTTGCTTCTTATATTAAATAGATCATGATTTAATAATCTCCAGAATGTAAACCATGAATTAATTATCATATATATTGATTAAATATGAATTTATAATAATCTATGATGTTTTGAGAATGAAGTGAAATGCAACGTTCAGGGAGATGGTAAGATGTATGTATGCATGAATGCTACGTTCATTTATTTTTCATATTAAAATATTGAAAAGTGAATGATAAATATGTGGATTATAATTATATTATCATATATATGTTATATCATTTATATATATTTCTTAAAATTATCTAAATTCGTTCCATGTATAGCGTGAATGAATCGCTTCCCTTTGAGGGGGTGGTAGTTCACACTTCCACAAACAATGTAATCGTATATCAAAAATATATAAATCATGAAGGTATGTTTAATATAAAATTTAAAGAATAATAAATAGGTTATAATTAAAATATTTAAATATTATTTAACCATAAAATATTATTAAGATCATCCATGAAGGCATTAATAGAAAAAGAACAAAAACAATATTCACGAAGTTGATTAACTAGCATAACTTAGACAAAAATTTCGATTCTTTGAATAAGAGAAGGTGAGAAAGAAAATGGAAATGAGATATTAAACTAGAAACATAAAACTCCATTATATACAAGAATTTTTAGTTATCATGCGTTGATGGGTGAAGGGGGTGAAGATAAAATAAAAAAAAGAAAAGTAATTAAAAGAGGTAGTTTGAGAAAATTACCTCTTGAATATCACTTCCTTGAAAGACCCTTGAGGGCCTTGGATTTAGTATTTTGGTAAGACCAGTAGAACTTGTAAAGGGGGAGAGTGAGGAAGAAAGGTTTGGGTAGATATTTTAGGAGATAAAAGTATTTTGGGGTTGAAATAGGGTGGTGGAGAGGTGGCATTTGTACTTGAGGAGAGGTGAGTCTAAGTGATTAATTTAATGATTATATTATATTAAAAGCCAACTATATAAAGGTGGAATTAAATTAAACAACATTTTATTGTAATTAATGTTTTATTGGAGTTTTAGGGTGGATCCACACCACAAACAACCATTAAATGTTGCAGTTTTTAGGTATGTTAATCTTTTAAGTTTTAACTTTTACCCCTGTAAAAATTTTACTTTTACTACCGTAAATAATTTTTTTTCAATGGTAAATGTTTTATAAAAAAAATTAAATTCATCTTAAAACAAAAAATAGACCTTATTATTACAAATATGGAATCCATTTTATCTATTTTAATTCACATAATTGGGAAAATTAGATATAAAATTAATTCATCATACCAGACTAAAAACATGTTTTCAAAGTGAAACGTTCAAAATCTTGAAATGGTTTTATATCTAAAATCACATTTAAATTTATTAAAATAACCTAAATTAGATTAAATGATAAATAAATAATCTAATTATAATTTATAACCAATTAAAAGTATAATCTTACTATAAAAATAAATTATATGAAAAAGAATTTTTGAATTAAAATGCAGTATTTTTCGCTATTCATTAAAATATGAAACTTATCAGAAAAACCAAAAAAAATTGTATAAAAAAAATTATGTTATGATTATAAAGAATACATTTATTTGTTCAAATTTAATATATTAAAGTGTCAAATATTGGATTTAAAAAGGGTTCTCCATTAAAATGCTGTAAAACTGCATTTTTTGAAAAATACTTCTTTTATTTGAAAAAAATAAATCATATCTTATATAATGACTAAAAAATACATATGATGAATTTTAAAATTATATAGACTATATTATATTTAAAATTTGGTCAATAAAAATCAGAACCTCTAATTTAACGTCTAGGTTATATATTATATTAAATAGTAATATTTTATTAATATATTGTTGTTCAGTAAACCTTGGCCTTGTGTGTAACACAAGAAAACTCATTTTTGTGTGTAACATAATATTAATATTGTGTTTTATAAAAATAAATAAATAAATTAAATTAAATTTATTTATAAATAAATATATTATAATGTCTCATGATGTTATAAAAGCCTCTATTTTGATACATCAAAGCCTAGGATTGGATATGTAGTGTATTATGATTCCTCAGGTGTTGGGTTGAAATATTTGTTGATATAGAGAAATTAGGTAGTCATTTATGGATCATTTTAGCTATGAATCCATGAGTGGATATACCCAACACATGACTTAGAGTTGGCAGTTGTGTTCTATAGCCTAAAGTGTTAGAGACGTAGTTATTTTGATGAGAAGTTTAACATATACATGAACTATAAGGGCCTATGATAGATATTATCTCAATGGTGTCTCAATATAAGGAAGAGGTATTGGGTGGAGTACATTCAATCTGTAGAATTTTATATGGATTATTCTCTTGGAAATGGTAATTCATTTTAGATTCTCTTATCAAGAAAATTACAAAGTTATATGATCACAACGAGAAATAATCACAACAGGAATCCCATCTAATTAGCATGAAGGATGAGTGGATATTGGAAGCATTGTAGGATCATGTGATATTTACAAGTTTTGATTTATTAATAATTTCTTCTTCGGTGTACCATTTGAAGGATATTCAAGGTTCAAATACTAAGGGTGTATTGATGTATGAGTTTTTAGTGGGGATGATTATATTCTGGGGTGGTCCTTAAATGATGACGTCATGATCTCTATTCATGGGAGTTTAAAAGTTTCAACTAAATTACAAAAGGAGATGAGGAGAGTCAGTAATTCTTTTAAGTGGTAAGTGTATCAATAGTCTAGGAAGAATTACCATGATATTTAATATAAGTTTTTTGGCCATGCATGAAAAGAGATATTGCGGGTTTTGTTTCACAGTGTATTAAAAACTAGTGGGTAAAGTCCAAGCATTAGTATCGTAATGGCTTGTTTAAGATACATCTTATAACTTTGTGGAAGTTATATGACATGATGATGGACTTTGTAACAGGTTTACGCAAGATCCCATGAAGTTGTTATATTTTTTGTGTGATATTCAATTGAATAATTAAAGTGTCTCATTTATTACTGATTCAAGAGACCCTTTCAGTTGATTGGTTGGAGAAACAATATGTTCGGAAATTTTTACGCCCTTATAGTACACCCTTGATCATTGTATTATACAGATACCAACACTTAATGTCATAGTTTTTGTAGGGATTACAGAAGTAATTGGGCACCCAACTCAAATTGGGTATAGTGTATCATCCATTTAATGATGCACAATTTGAGAGGACGATCAGGATTTTAAAGGATGTTTTGAGGGAATTATTTTTTCAATTTGGTGTCTCATTTTATGATCACGTAGACATGATTTAATTCATATAAAAGAACATATTTTAGGGTTCAATTCAAATGGACCCTTTTGAAGATATATATGGTTGTCCATGTCTCTCATAGTTATGTTGGCATGAGTTTGGTAAAGCAGTAGTTGTGGTGCCATGTATGGTACATGATACCTATGAGATAATGCAGCTAATTTAGAAGTTGTTAGTCACCACTCATAGAAAGAATTGATCATGTTCCTATAGTAGGAACTAAACTTTTGAATTAGGTGTGGGTGACCAATTATTTAAATGAGCGACTCCTCAACTGGGGCATCAAATTTTGCAGTAGAATAGGAAGATAGAAATGAGATTCATTAGGTTATTTAAGATTACTGAATGTATAAGGATAATGGCCTTCCATTTTGATATTCATCTATGGTACTAAGTTATTCATGACATGTTTCATGTCTCTCATCTTCATAGGTAAATTTCTGATAATACACATGTGATCAATTATGAGGATGTTGAGATGTATCCTAAGGATTCATTTTTTGAGTGCTTGATTTAGATCATAGAAAAGAATAATAAAGTTATATGAGGTAATATGGTGCCACTTATTAGAGTCCTATAGAATCAAGTATAGATTCAAGAGGATACAGAGGAGTGTAATCCTAATGTTCAGGAGAAGTTTCCCATGTTACATGAAAAAGATAGCTAGTGTCACTTCTATAGGATGAGAAGCTGTTAGAGGGGGAATTTTAAAACCCAGGGAATAAGAGATACATTAATCCTTTAATTTTTAAATATATTTGATTGTTTTTTCAATTATAGGAGTGATTTATTAGAAATGGGGTCTCAATGTTTAGTCTTTATTGGATGCAGACTTAGTGGGTTTCATGGTGGTTAAATATACCCATCAGCTAGCTAGTTGAATGCATCAACCAACCAGTGGTGTTCGCAGTGGGGTTTATGATTCTGAAAATCTCACCAAACTATTGATGGGACCCATATTTGAGCCTCATTAAGGGACATCTCATATTTTTTTAATACAATTATTAATATAACCCTCGCCAAATTCAAACCAAAATTCTAACTAGGCATCCAAGAGAGATTCTCATTGATGCTCTAGAACTCCCTTTCCTCTACTCTTTCATCCTTGAATTATAGATTTATTTTATACATTAATTGAGTTTATATCCATCCCATTTAAAAATAATTATCCTTATTCATTTATAATTGACTATAAATATAAACCTTATTAGCTAGATCATTGGATATCTATCTAGTTATAATGAAGAATTATTGCTTGATTGATAGGTAAATATTGAATTGAGAATCTTGGATGGTCTCACTTATACTGATATTAGATCAACCATTGATGAAGAATAACTTCTAGTAATTTTATTTGAATTTTATCTATTAGATTGAAATTATCCAAGAATTATAAACCTATAGACTATATGGCGATAGATTAGACCTTGTTCAAGTGAACTATCATAACCAGTCCCAGAGGGGCCTATGCTGAAAATCCCCAAGAATTCATCCAATAGGATAGAGGAAAATGGAATGCTTCAAAAAGTCATATCATGGGCATGGGAGGCCTTAGCCAAGTAACTGTACAGATTCACACATCTCCAAGTATATACAATACTGAAATATAAAAACAACTGAACAAATGTGCATGGATACTTCAAATCATGTTACCAGAGTATGATATGAAGTAAAATAAAGTAATAATAGCCAAATAAAATCCCACCACAATGATTTTGAAAACAAAATTAAAACTTATAGTAAGTAATGGGACATATGTCAGAAATCTATAGGAACACACCATATTCTATTTGCTCTCACTAGGCATCATCTAGTCCTAGTCTACCTAGGAATCTGTCAAAAGGTCAATCATTCTCACAAGGAATGACACATTCTGGAAAAAACCAAGCTGGTGTGAGTATAAAATAACTTATTAGGACACCCCAAAACCAAGAATCATACAATAAAATTAATAAAGTCATCTATACACATGTATATGTCTATAACACATATAATAAGAAAATCCAGATATAATCAATGAAGACACACAATATATAGGTAAGTCAAAACCATAGTTTACCAGCCTAACATTCCAACTAGAAAATTCCACAAGGAACTCATCTAAGTGAACACACTTCTGAGACTAATAGCACTGATGACATCTGTCCGAGAGGTAATTCTTTTCTGGTCTCATCATGAGAAATAACAAAATAATAGTCCAAGGATAATACGATACATAGATGAGTATCACTTATAATTTTATGGGGTGATACCAATAACTCAATCTGGATTAACCCAGTACATAGAGAATTGACACGTACATAGTTTTGGTCACAATGAAACCAATAAATTCACCTAGGGCATGAAGATGAATAAATTATCTCACTCTTGGACTCTTAGATGGATTCCAATGACTCTATCCAATAAGTCATACTGAAAGATCATAGTTAAAGTAGTGGGATATAATTCCATACCAACCTTCAGTGAAAGGATAAGGGGAATGAACCCAAATGAAACTTGTCTAAGATATGATAGAAAAGAGATCAAACCCATGTATAAATGAGTACATGGCGTGTTTTAGGGGTCACACACCATGTTGCATGAACCCGGGTCTTGCCTGTGTAAATGGACTATGTCATCAATCCATGTTTGTGTAATATTACTAGTAATATAGGATGACCATGTAGTCTACTCATATTTCATTACACAACTTCATCTGGTGTACCTTTTCACATGTACCAATAAATGCCTTAGACATGTATGTGGTTCAAGCCATGTCTGTGTAGGGTAGTACAAGCCATTATCCAACCCATGTAGTTTACCCAATGTTTATGTACTTCCCAAAGTACATACTAAGTCTCTAGGGAGAGGTCACCTACCATGTAGTCTAGGCCACACGTCGTGTGATACTTATCTCCAATAGGAATCCCTAGCTACCACTCAGGGGGGGCCTACACACCATGTAATCCTTGATTTCACGCCATGTTCATCAAGTTTTTTCAAAACCGCTATTATTACTTCCATGTGGAATAACTCCATCACCACCTATAAATACGACCTCAATCTCACCGAGATTCATAGATTTACCTTTTCTAAGCATCACAATTTTTTAATATCCGATTTTAGCCATCCGATTTTCCAAGAAAATGGATCAAGTCACCGTTCTTCGTTGAGCACCAATGAATAAGAAACCAGGTATCCACCATTTTCAAAATTTCTCCATCTCTATAATTTCACCTTCATTGTGTCATGTTGATCCCAGATCTATGATATCAGATAATTTCTCCAAAAAAATAGTTCTGCAACAATCGATTGATCAAGGTTTGTCAAGTCGCAGACCAAATAAAGAATGCCCACAAGGAATGATGAATTAATGGAGAAAAGCCCAAATCAATAAAGAGTAATAGACCATGATTTATGTTTGTGTTGATCTCATTTCATTAACATTATAACTACAATCAAAATAATAAAAAATAAAAAATATATTTCTTACACTAAATCCCCATAGAATAAACCCATCTCACATAATGATTGAACTGCAGATCAATCTATTTGTTGATTGATTCACATCCATCATAAAAAACAAAAATATTGAATAATAAAATAAAAAAACATTCCCAAACTTGATTCAGATCGATCACTGATGAAGAATGATGTTGTGTCGTGTTTTTTAGGGATCCTCCAAATATGAGGTGTGTCTATCGCTAAACTATGGTCTTGTCATCGTTTTCCAGAGAGAATTCTCCACGGTCTCTCTGAGGGATCTCTGATGTCACTAGGGATTTTGTGGCTATCCCTCAATTTATAACATAACATTCTATTTAAATATTTTTAAATATTTGTTTCAAAAAAATTATTCAATTATTTTATTCATTTTTGTGCATGTGATGACTTTTCCAGAAATGACCTACACTGAATAATGTTAAGTTATACCTAGGGTAAACCTAGCATTATAAACTCAATAGCACCCTATTATTTATAATTGGAGAACTAATTCATAATTTAGTACATTTTTTAAAGAAAACAGCATGCACATGCTATTTAATATATTTAATATATTTCAATCATTTATTCGAGGAACATCGGGCCTCATAATCACATGTTGTCTCAACGCCTAGTATCGAAAATAATCCATATAATATCCAAGAATAATATAATAAAAAAATGAGGCATTAAATTCTACCAACCATTTGTATTTATTTCCTCAAAAAGTGAAAACAAGGGATAGTCAAAAATATGTGGGTATTGAGTACGAATCTGAGCCTCTCTATCCCATGTGCTCCCCTGGAAATTCTTGTTCTACCACTGAGCATGCACCAATGGAATCAATCACCCGTGAAGGATCCTCTCCTGTCAATCCTTAATCACCTTTAGGTACTCATAAAATGATGACCTATCCTTGATGTCTTTCTTTCCCCAATAGATAACATGTAATGGTTCATTCACATACCTCTTCGACTGCAACATGTAGAAGATGTCATGTACCCGGTATTACTTTGGAGTTAGAGCTAAGTGGTACACTGCCTCACTAACTCTACACAGAATCTAGAAAGGGCCAATGAACCTTAGGAATAGTTTTTCGTCCCATCCAAATATTTATAATCCACATCTTGGTGAAACCCATATGAACACATTGTCCCTTCATCTAACTCCAAAGGCCTTCATCATCTATCTTTATAAGACTTTTGACAGATCTTTGAATTCCTCATCTACTCTAAGATGTTTTTCACCTTCTATTTTGTAGCTATCACCAAATCTTGGATTGTGGCTAATATATCTCTTGGATCAACCCAGAAAAGTGGTGACCTATAGGGTTTCCCTTACAAAGTCTCAAATGGTGCCACACCAATGGTGGAATAGTGGATGTTATTATATGCATCCTCCACCAGTGGTAGGTGATCCTCCTAACTACATCCAAAGTTTGGCCTTCAAGCTCTTAGGATATCCTCCAAAACCCGAATGGTCCACTTAGTGTGTCCCTTAGTTTGTGGGTGAAACACTGTGCTCAAGCATAACTAAGCCATAATTTCCTCCTATAATCCCTTCACTACTACAAAATAATCCTTTAACAATGATAAAAATAGCCTTTATAATCACTAGATAAGTGATGACTACTAGAGAGAGATTAAAAACCTGAGACTTTTATTAGTGCTAAAAAATCACTGATAAAGGATCCCTTATCAATGCTTTTAAAAGCCTTTATAAATGGGAATATTCTAGTGTGATGTAATAGCACACTGCATCACCAGTGTAGTATGTTTTAACAGCACACCGTGGCACCAAAAACACTTTGAAATCAATAAAATGAAGCAGAAATACATAATTTAAAGGAATAGAAAACAATCAAGGCTTTTTTTTCTCTATTTTGACATTATTATGTGTGTTTTAAACTAAAATGATACTTAAATATTAAAAAATGCACTTGGAGTCATACAGATCACACCATGCATCAAATTGATGAGAATATGACTCTTATTTGTCTCAAATGAATTATGGATCATTTTCCTGAAGTATCAAAATAATCTGAATGTGTTTAATATGTTTTGAGTATGTTGCTTGTCTTTCTTACTAAAATGTCATTTTATACTAGAAACACGATCATTAAGTCATACCAGTCACATCATGTGTTGGTTTGACATGATACCAATACATATATATCAAAAATGACTTATGAATCATTATAATAAATTATAAAGATAATCCAATCATGTTTTCTTAGTTTTTAGAGAGTGACACTTTTTGAACTAAAATATTGATTTTAAATTGATAATGGGAACATTTATTCATAACAAACACATATTTTATCAAATTGATGTGTGGATGATTGAAACATATAAAGAATGACTTATGGATTATTTTCCTAAAGTATCAAAGTAATATGAATGAGTTTTCTTGGTATCGAGGAGGCGAGTTGTCCTTTTTATATAATTGGATGTCAATTTTAAATAAAAAGATTCATTTTGAGTCATATCGGTCACACCGTGTGTCAGATTGTGGTGAAGATAATTCTTATACATCCCAAAAAGATTGTGGATGATTTTTATAATGTATCAAAACAATATGAATGTGTTTACTCAGTTTTCAATATGTTAATTATCTTTTTCACTAAAATGTCATTTTAAATTATAAACACACACTTTGACTCATACCGATCACATCATGTATCATTGTGATGTGATACCGATTCATAAATGTCAAAAATGAATTATTAATCAATGTAACAAATTATCAATAATATCAAACTGTGTTTATTTAGTTTTCAGTGAGGGAAATTTTTTAAACTTAACTGTCAATTTTAAACTGATAATAGACACATTAAGTCATATTAGGAATTTCGTGTATAGAATTGGAGGTTTGGATGATTAATACATGTCAAAATTGACTTATGGATAATTTCCTTAAATTATAAAAATAATGTGAATGTGTTTTATTGGTTTTTAGTAGGTTAATTTTCCATTATATTAATATTTATGTCATTTTTAAATAAAAATCCGCACTTTTCATTATACCACTCACACTGTGCATCAGATTGTGGTGTAGTTGATTCCTACACATATCAAATTACTTATGGGTCATTTTCCTAAAGTATCAAAACAATATGAATAAATTTTCTTGGTTTTGAGTTGGTCTGTTGTCCTTTTTATTAAAATTGATGTCATTTTTAAATAAAAATATTCACATGGAGTCATAATTGTCACACTATGCAATGGATTAATGTACAGATGATTTCTAAACATATCAAATGACTTATGGATCGTTTTCCTAAAGTATCAAAAATATATGAATGTGTTTTCATGGTTTTGAGTATGTAAATTGTTTTTTTAATAAAATATCATTTTAAATTTGAAACACACTTTGACCAGTACTGATCACAATGTTTATCATCTTGACTTGAGACTGATTCTTACACATCAAAAATGACTTATGAATCAATGTCATAAATTATCATGAAAATCCAAGTGTGTTTTCTTTTTTTGTTGTGAATGGATCTTTTTGAACTAAACTATCAATTTTAAACTAATAATGAACACATTTAGTCATAGTGGTAATACCATGCATCAGATTGAGGTGCTGATGATTCCTACATGTCTCAAATAACTTATGGATCATTTCCCTAAAGTATCAAAACTATCATAATTTGTTTTCTCAGTTTTGAGTATTTCAAATTTCCTACTTAATAAAATTAATGTCAATTTTAAATAAAAATGAGCACATGGAGTCATATTAGTCACATTGTGTGTTGGATTGAGGTGTGGTTTATTCCTACACGTCCCAAAATCTGAAAATAATCCTAACTTTCAATTTTATCACATTTCCATTTTATTTTTATATCGAACTAGAAACACTACATATTGACTTGATTTTCTTAGTGGACAAACCTTTCTTGTTGTTAAAAGTCAAAAGAGTAAAGGATTTAAACAATAAAAATGGGCTTTCAGATAATAACATCGAATCAATATACAGTGTTGCAAGTTTGAAAAATAAAGGAAATGAAAATAGAAAATGTGGTAACATTGGAAGAAATGATCATTTTAAATCTTTTGTGTCTTTTACAGATATTTGAAATAAAAATATAACTTCCAAAAAGATCTCTGAAATAAAAATAAATAATTATTACATAAAAATGATATGGAAATTAACTAACAAATAATACATAAAATGATGAAAAAATAATTAAATATGTAGTTGGAATTCACCTTTTTCTGATGGTTGTATGAATTCTTGATGCATTTCCTTGTTTTAGTTATCTCAGTTATAGGTTCAAATTATAATCCCTCACGAGCATGAGAATCATTGAACAAACCACACTAACTTGAACAACATTGTAAAGACCCGTAAAATTCAAGGAAAATTTTTTCTTAATTTTCTTTAGAATTTTACAAGAGCGCGGTTTCAGACGGAACCTGATTCCGAGGCCCGGAGTGCCCGGAATCATTTTCCGAAGTTTGGCTCGGGTACGTTCAGTGAACGAACGAGCGGGAATTCCTAACTTTTGATCCGGTGCTCGGAATTGAAATCCGAGGGCACCGATGAACTCGCAGCGCCGATTTTCGCTTAAGGAGACCTTTCCCGAAGTTGCGTTTACACGAGGGGAGTTGTAAAAAAATAAAATTGTGAATGTTAAAATAAAAATTTAACTTCAATTTTTATTTTTATCTTCCTTAAGTGTTTTTATCCTTTGGGTGGAAGTTGGGTGACAACCCAACTTCCCTTGGGAGGTTAAGTGGGTGGTGGGGCCCACACGAACCCCACCCCTTCATATTCTCTAACCCTCCCCAACTCTCAATTAATGATGTAAACTTAGGTTATAACTTATGTCATTAATAAGTGAGTTTAATTAAAGTTTTGAAATTCAAACTCTTGAATTTCAAAGGTTGGTGTTGTGTTAATAAATTAAGTATGAGCTTAATTTATTATTTTTTTGGTTAGTCCCTTTGTTTCTTGGGAGGATTTTAGGGATTTCCCTTCTTCTTCAAACTTTGACAAAGAACACGAAGAACTTCTTCGCCGAAGAACACGGTTCTTCCGCGACGCCAAATCTGCGACGTGACGTTCTTCTTCCGCATAATCTCTTCCGCGACGGTTTTCCGCGACGAACGCCATCGACAACGACTCTTCCTCCGACGTCAAAGGAATCGACACCGATATTCCTCGACTACGTCAACGTGCGACTATCGAGGTAGGGGTTCTTGAGTTCGTTGTTTTCTTTATTATTTGACTTTCCTCAAGACTTGACGAAGAACGCTCAAGTTCCGACGAAGAACGCCGCTCCGCTCTTCTTCGTCTTCCGTGTCAACGAGAGAGAACACCGCTTCTTCCTCGGACAACCTTCGTCGGCGTACGAGGTTTCGCCAACGATGTGTCTCTTCGGACGCATTCCTTAGTCATCGGATTTGACGAACGGCTACCGCGACGCCCGACCTCCGCGACGTCGTCTTCCGCGGAACGTTGACAATCTTCGAACCTTATACCAAGGTAGGGGTTGTTAATTCAATATTTATTTATTTCGTTCTTGATCGTGGATCTATCACGTCTAACGTGAGACACTTAATTATTTTAAAGTTTCGTTATTATTTTAACGTGAGGGGGTCGGACCGCATGAACACGGCCGAACCCCCCTCCATCGTTCTTGTTTATTCTTGCGGGTGGAAGCAAGTGGCGTGGTGCCGTCGCACCACGCGAATGATCGTGCAAATATTTTACGCGGCGCCGTCGCGCCACACCAAGGAAGAATCTTCAAGAACGCGACACCGTCGCGCCGCGTTGAAAGAAAGGCACGGCGAAGGGGCGCGGTGCCGTCGCACCGCGCCGGACGACGAACACCGCGGCCGGTTCCGGGCCGCGGCGGGACGAGAAGACCGCGGCCGGTTCTGGGCCGCGGCGGAAAGAGAAGACCGGCGGCCGGGCCGCCGGCGTTGGAAGCCGAAGGAGGGGACCGGAAATTCCGGTCCCGTTTGAGAAAACCGGCCGGCCAGCTGGCCGGCCGGATGTCTTTTAAACCGGGGGAATTAATCCCCCGGCCTTCACTTAAAACCCCCCTCTTTATGAGGGGGGAGCGTTTCCCTTGGGGGGGCAGGAGGCCCCCCGTTTTTTTTCATGAAGCGGGCCCCCAGGCGGGGGGCCGTTGTTTGACAAAGCGGCGTGGCATAGCCGCGCCGCCACTCCAAGAAACGGGGGCTTGATTGCCCCCGCGTGCGGCCTCCTCGCGGCGACAGCCGCCGCGGCTCCCCGCGCCGCCGCTCCGCCGCGCGCCGCCGCGCCGCCTCCGCGCGCCGCCGCGCGCCGCCGCCGGCCATCGCGCCGCCCCGGGGGGGGGGGGGGGGGGGGGGGGGGTCGGGCCGGGTCGGCCCGGACCCGGACCCCCCCGTTTTGAACCTGTTTTGGTCTTTTGGCCATAACTTGAGACTCGGACCTCTGAATGAAGAACCGTCTGCGGCAACGTGATCCTTGGATCGAGGCGGTCGTTTCGGTATATCGCACTAAAGGTTTCGGATTACTTTGAGTTCGGCCGGGTTGGTTCGTTCACGAAATCAACCGGGCCTTCGGAGCGGAAACGCTCATATCTTGAGCCACGAACGTCCGATTGACGCGCCGTCAGTCGCGTTGTGTTCCTCTTAGTGAGACGGATCTTTTGGAATACTCCGCCCGAGGTTTGGACGCAGGTGGAGTACGGTCGGGTTGGTTTTTCCTTAAAAACCAACCGGGCCCCGGAGACGAAAATGCCAATAACTCTCAGACCGGGCGTCCGATCGACGCGCCGTCTGTTGCGTTGAGTTCCTGTTGACGATACGGAACTTTTGGATACATCCACTCTGGACCTTGTGACAGTTGATGTATCAGCCTCTCGGCTCGTGGAGCGGACCCTCTGAACGAGCTTGCTGTGTGCGGGAACCCTAGTGCTGGCTGCGACTGACTGCTACTACTACTGCTACGACTGCTACTGTGACTGCGACGACGACAGTACAGAGATCCTATGTGGATTCGACGACGACGACTACAGCACTCAGCGATCCTACGTGGAACAGTGCTACCGAACCTGTGTGAGCTGAATCTTCTGTTGATCTTGGGTGGTGGAGCGCTTGGGTGTAGCGGCGGACCCGTGGTACTTGACAGTGGTGGTGCGCTTGGATGTAGCAGCAGACCCTTGGCGGTGGAGCGCTTGGTTGTAGCGGCGGACCCGCGATACTCTACGGAGTGTGTGCGCTTGGTTTTAGCGGCGGACCCGCGATACTCTACGGAGTGTGTGCGCTTGGTTGTAGCGACAGACCCGCGACGGTGGAGACGTATGTGCGGAGTACGGAGACCGTGTAGATGACTGAGACCTGACGACTGCTTGACCGACTCGACTTGGAGTGAGTCGACTAGCCCAGTGGACGGAGCGCCCAGTAGTTGGCAGCAGACCCACGGCGGACGGAGCGCCTGGTAGTTGGCAGCAAACCCGCGGTACTCGTCAGAGGAGTACCTCAGTAGGCAATTTGGGTGAGCGCCCAGTAGATGGCAGCAGACCCTCAGCGGACGGAGCGCCCAGTAGTTGGCAGCAGACCCGCAGTACTCTACAGGAGGAGTACCTCAGCAGTCATAGGTTAGTGAGCAGTACCTCGGAGTCGTGATAGGACTACTGCACACTTCAGAGACGGGGCTCTTCAGCAGCTATGGTTTCGATAATGGAAATCCTGGTTTGAGCTGAGTCAATGATATTTGTGTTTCCTCATGATTGAGATGGGTCGCTTGATAACTTAGGTATATGTATGGGCATATACCTGGGTAATGGTTATCCGTTGATTTCATAAACTTGTTATAACCGTGTGGACTTGTACTGTTATCCTATGTGGATTTTACTGTTTACTCTTCTTTGTGGATTGGGATCTTCTTGGGCTCGTGTTGGAGCCGAACGGAAATTGGTGACATAGGTATATGTATGGGCATATACCTAATCATTACTGGATGTTACTTCGTGATTGTATCCTTCTTGTGGTTTATCCTTTGTGGATTTCGGGAGACCTTCGAGGGTATCGGGGTCCCTACTGAGTATCTTATACTCACCCCTGCACGGGCTATGCCCGCACTTCGTTGTGTTGGTTGCAGACGACGGACAGCGCTGACTGCGGTTGAGGCTTACGGAGTAGGTCGGTACCCGGAGGTGGACCACTGAGCGGGACGTGCTCGGAGCGGACAGTTGGACCCGAGGAGTTGTGGAGCTATCTGCACCTACCCTTTAGGTAGGATCCGTGGTGGACGATCCAGGAGCTGAGCCATCTGTACCTACCCTTCAGGTAGGAATCGAGGAGGACGTCCCAGGAGCCGCTTGTACTTTCAGTTGTTGTTTTCCCTTTCGAGTTGTACTTTACTTTACAGTTGGGCTTGTATTTCCGGCCCCTTTACTTCAGCACAGTTGTTCTAGTTTTGTGTACTGCTTTACTTTCCGCTTTCTGACTCTGTGGTGGTTGTTACTTATAAAGGCAATGCCTTCCCTGTTTACCGGGATTTTACGCCTTGGTGCTAGTCGCCAGCCCCTGGCCTATGGAAGGCGGGCTTGGGGTAGTCACGGCACGGGCCCCGAGGTCGGGTCGTGACAAATTGGTATCAGAGGCGGTCGGTTCTACCGCAGACTCTGATCTTTTTTCTATGTGAAGCAATAGTGTTTAGTGTATTGAGTGTGGTTATCAGTCCAGGGAGTCCAGTGTTGGTGCGGCGGCCGACGTATCCGTACACCAGGACCCTGACTTCTGATTTCCGACTTAATGCACCAAAACACTGATTGCGTGTGTGTTTCCAAAAAGGTTTAAAGTCAGCTCAAACCAGGTCAGCTCACCAGGTATAAATCGTTGACCGTGACACAACTGTTCAGGATGTCACCATGCAGATAGTTAGCTGGAGTTCCGAGAGAGTTCTCGATGATGGCCCACCGAGCAGCGAGACTCCGGTGCAGGTCCCTTTTTCAGTGTTGGCACCTTCGGGTGGTGTACCAGCAGCACCACCACCCGTTAGGCAGAGGATGCCACTAGCTGACGGTGCACGCTAGCAGAGCGCGATGCACGAGTTCCAGCAGTAGAGGCCTCTGAGGATACGAGGCGAGACAGATTTCCCAGGCAGCAGTGAACTGGATGGAGGCGGTTGCTAGAGTTCTACGCCTAGCTTGGATACTAGTAGAGCGGATGATGATCTTAGCTCCTGTTGTTTCCAGTGAGTGACCATGAGGTTGGTCCTTATAGTAATGAGGCTTCGGTACGCGAACCGATACCTGGGATAGTACCTACGGGTAGTGCGCCAGCTATGTCACTACCTGTTGGTCAGCAGACACTACCGGCGGTACAGGTAGCAGAGACTCACAGGCTTAGTGCCTTACTTATGTTTTAGCACCAGATATCCCTCAAGTTTCGAGGTGAGCCTGACTCGTAGGCGGCTGAGGACTGGCTTGAGGAAGTGGTTGTGAGTTTTCTGGAGCTAATACAGCTTCGACAGTACGACATGTCGGAAGCAGAGCACTCAACGTGGCTTACCAATCAATCTTGGTACTCGTTGGTTACATTGTGATCAGTTCTTTAGACTCGAACTTCTGAGCGAAGTGTGTCTAAAGGACATCTGAACCATTACTTTTCCTCTATGCATTCCTACCTATGCTAGGATTCTAGAGAGAACCTTTGTGGTTGTGAACGTTAGCAGTGAAAGGCAGGAAACTAGCGCCAGTCTCAGAGACTCGGGCGTGTAAAATGTTTCAGGAGGAGGAAGTGCTAAGGACAGATGAATCTGCAAGGTAGCAGACGTGGAAGCGGATCTTGGAGAGCAGCATGTGGTGGTGTACATTTCAACATGTTACGACCACCCGACTTAGTAGTCCCCGCCAGGCTCAGGGAGCAGGAGGGCTGGGGAGGAGAGTAGCTGCATTGCGGTCAAGGAGTGTGACCCAGGAGCTCTAAGAATGATTCGGGGTACGAATTATGTCTACTACGAGCTGCCATATCTATAGACATAAGAACCAATCATTCTACCCTTCCACGAATCATGTCCCAGACCTAGAGGTTCCGGGTAAGCCGTAGACTTGACCCTCACGTCTGGAGATACCTTTGGGAGGAGACTCGATAATCACACTTACGCCGACGGTGTGATTTGACCTCGAGGTGAGAGTTTCGGTTGGAATCTCTTGGTGGCAGCGTAGAGGCCTTACGACGTTGATCTGGGTATGGTTTTGATTCACAAATCATACCCCGGTTGACTGTTTTAGGCAAACGTCGGAATGGGTTTTCCTTGGTCGGCGAAAAGGAAACCCTGGGCAGCACATGTTAAACTCAGGCATAAGAGGGTGTGACTGATCACTCTTGAGTTGGTCAACCCTACCCTTGTGGCAGCAGGAGTTTTTAGTTTTAGTTATAACCTAAAAAGGGAAACCTCTTGAATTCGAGGGTGACGAACACGTTCTTATACGGTCTCAACACGATGAGGTTTCAGAGATGTGGCCGAGGCGGCATGTTATCTCCGAAGTTCGATGGACCCTTTTGATCTTCAGCAGGGTAGGCAAGGAGGTTTACCACTTGACCCTACCATCTCAGTCGCACCGAGTGCATAATGTCCACCACGTGTCTCAGCTGTGGAGATACGTGTATGTTTCTTCACACGTCATCGACCCCGGGGAGTTGGACGTCGATGACAGGGCGACAAGAACAGAGGTTCTAGTAGAGATCGAGGATCGACAGGAGCAGGTTCTATGTGAACGGTTGCTTCCTCTGGGGTGCTTCTCGGGTAGCACGAGATCTTCAGGTGAGCTTATGGGAGCGTAAAGCTCAGTTGCGTGCTCAGTACTACCTTGTTTCCCTTAAGTGTGAGTTGAAGCTTTACGGGGACGTAAAGCCCTGAGGTGGGAGTAATGTAAAGACCCGTAAAATTCAAGGGAAATTTTTTCTTAATTTTCTTTAGAATTTTACAAGAGCGCGGTTTCAGACGGCACCTGATTCCGAGGCCCGGAGTGCCCGGAATCATTTTCCGAAGTTTGGCTCGGGTACGTTCAGTGAACGAACGAGCGGGAATTCCTAACTTTTGATCCGGTGCTCGGAATTGAAATCCGAGGGCACCGATGAACTCGCAGCGCCGATTTTTGCTTAAGGAGACCTTTCCCGAAGTTGCGTTTATACGAGGGGAGTTGTAAAAAAATAAAATTGTGAATGTTAAAATAAAAATTTAACTTCAATTTTTATTTTTATCTTCCTTAAGTGTTTTTATCCTTTGGGTGGAAGTTGGGTGACAACCCAACTTCCCTTGGGAGGTTAAGTGGGTGGTGGGGCCCACACGAACCCCACCCCTTCATATTCTCTAACCCTCCCCAACTCTCAATTAATGATGTAAACTTAGGTTATAACTTATGTCATTAATAAGTGAGTTTAATTAAAGTTTTGAAATTCAAACTCTTGAATTTCAAAGGTTGGTGTTGTGTTAATAAATTAAGTATGAGCTTAATTTATTATTTTTTTGGTTAGTCCCTTTGTTTCTTGGGAGGATTTGAGGGCTTTCCCTTCTTCTTCAAACTTTGACGAAGAACACGAAGAACTTCTTCGCCGAAGAACACGGTTCTTCCGCGACGCCAAATCCGCGACGTGACGTTCTTCTTCCGCATAATCTCTTCCGCGACGGTTTTCCACGACGAACGCCATCGACAACGACTCTTCCTCCGACGTCAAAGGAATCGACACCGATATTCCTCGACTACGTCAATGTGCGAATATCGAGGTAGGGGTTCTTGAGTTCGTTTTTTTCTTTATTATTTGACTTTCCTCAAGACTTGACGAAGAACGCTCAAGTTCCGACGAAGAACGCCGCTCCGCTCTTCTTCGTCTTCCGTGTCAACGAGAGAGAACACCGCTTCTTCCTCGGACAACCTTCGTCGGCGTACGAGGTTTCGCCAACGACGTGTCTCTTCGGACGCATTCCTTAGTCATCGGATTTGACGAACGGCTACCGCGACGCCCGACCTCCGCGACGTCGTCTTCCGCGGAACGTTGACAATCTTCGAACCTTATACCAAGGTAGGGGTTGTTAATTCAATATTTATTTATTTCATTCTTGATCGTGGATCTAGCACGTCTAACGTGAGACACTTAATTATTTTAAAGTTGCGTTATTATTTTAACGTGAGGGGGCCGGACCGCATGAACACGGCCGAACCCCCCTCCATCGTTCTTGTTTATTCTTGCGGGTGGAAGCAAGTGGCGTGGTGCCGTCGCACCACGCGAATGATCGTGCAAATATTTTACGCGGCGCCGTCGCGCCACGCCAAGGAAGAATCTTCAAGAACGCAACACCGTCGCGCCGCGTTGAAAGAAAGGCACGGCGAAGGGGCGCGGTGCCGTCGCACCGCGCCGGACGACGAACACCGCGGCCGGTTCCGAGCCGCGGCGGGACGAGAAGACCGCGGCCGGTTCCGGGCCGCGGCGGAAAGAGAAGACCGGCGGCCGGGCCGCCGGCGTCGGAAGCCGAAGGAGGGGACCGGAAATTCCGGTCCCGTTTGAGAAAACCGGCTGGCCAGCTGGCCGGCCGGATGTCTTTTAAACCGGGGGAATTAATCCCCCGGCCTTCACTTAAAACCCCCCTCTTTATGAGGGGGGAGCGTTTCCCTTGGGGGGGCAGGAGGCCCCCCGTTTTTTTTTCATGAAGCGGGCCCCCAGGAGGGGGGCCGTTGTTTGACAAAGCGGCGCGGCATAGCCGCGCCGCCACTCCAAGAAACGGGGGCTTGATTGCCCCCGCGTGCGGCCTCCTCGCGGCGACAGCCGCCGCGGCTCCCCGCGCCGCCGCACCGCCGCGCGCCGCCTCCGCGCGCCGCCGCCGGCCGCCGCCGCCGGCCACCGCGCCGCCCCGGGGGGGGGGGGGGGGGGGGGGGTCGGGCCGGGTCGGCCCGGACCCCCCCCGTTTTGAACCTGTTTTGGTCTTTTGGCCATAACTTGAGCCTCGGACCTCCGAATGACGAACCGTCTGCGGCAACGCGATCCTTGGATCGAGACGGTCGTTTCGGTATATCGCACTCAAGGTTTTGGATTACTTTGAGTTCGGCCGGGTTGGTTCGTTCACGAAATCAACCGGGCCTTCGGAGCGGAAACGCTCATATCTTGAGCCACGAACGTCCGATTGACGCGCCGTCAGTCGCGTTGTGTTCCTCTTAGTGAGACGGATCTTTTGGCATACTCCGCCCGAGGTTTGGACGCAGGTGGAGTATGGTCGGGTTGGTTTTGCCTTAAAAACCAACCGGGCCCCGGAGACGAAAATGCCAATAACTCTCAGACCGGGCGTCCGATCGACGCGCCGTCTGTTGCGTTGAGTTCCTGTTGACGATACGGAACTTTTGGATACATCAACTCTGGACCTTGTGACAGTTGATGTATCAGCCTCTCGGCTCGTGGAGCGGACCCTCTGAACGAGCGTGCTGTGTGCGGGAACCCTAGTGCTGGCTGCGACTGACTGCTACTACTACTGCTGCGACTGCTACTGTGACTGCGACGACGACAGTACAGAGATCCTATGTGGATTCGACGACGACGACTACAGCACTCAGCGATCCTACGTGGAACAGTGCTACCGAACCTGTGTGAGATGAATCTTCTGTTGATCTTGGGTGGTGGAGCGCTTGGGTGTAGCGGCGGACCCGTGGTACTTGACAGTGGTGGTGCGCTTGGATGCAGCAGCAGACCCTTGGCGGTGGAGCGCTTGGTTGTAGCGGCGGACCCGCGATACTCTACGGAGTGTGTGCGCTTGGTTGTAGCGGCGGACCCGCGATACTCTACGGAGTGTGTGCGCTTGGTTGTAGCGACAGACCCGCGACAGTGGAGACGTACGTGCGGAGTACGGAGACCGTGTAGATGACTGAGACCTGACGACTGCTTGACCGACTCGACTTGGAGTGAGTTGACTAGCCCAGTGGACGGAGCGCCCAGTAGTTGGCAGCAGACCCACGGCGGACGGAGCGCCTGGTAGTTGGCAGCAAACCCGCGGTACTCGTCAGAGGAGTACCTCAGTAGGCTATTTTGGTGAGCGCCCAGTAGATGGCAGCAGACCCTCAGCGGACGGAGCGCCCAGTAGTTGGCAGCAGACCCGCAGTACTCGACAGGAGGAGTACCTCAGCAGTCATAGGTTAGTGAGCAGTACCTCGGAGTCGTGACAGGACTACTGCACACTTCAGAGACGGGGCTCTTCAGCAGCTATGGTTTCGATAATGGAAATCCTGGTTTGAGCTGAGTCAATGATATTTGTGTTTCCTCATGATTGAGATGGGTCGCTTGATAACTTAGGTATATGTATGGGCATATACCTGGGTAATGGTTATCCGTTGATTTCATAAACTTGTTATAACCGTGTGGACTTGTACTGTTATCCTATGTGGATTTTACTGTTTACTCTTCTTTGTGGATTGGGATCTTCTTGGGCTCGTGTTGGAGCCGAACGGAAATTGGTGACATAGGTATATGTATGGGCATATACCTAATCATTACTGGATGTTACTTCGTGATTGTATCCTTCTTGTGGTTTATCCTTTGTGGATTTCGGGAGACCTTCGAGGGTCTCGGGGTCCCTACTGAGTATCTTATACTCACCCCTGCACGGGCTATGCCCGCACTTCGTTGTGTTGGTTGCAGACGACGGACAGCGCTGACTGCGGTTGAGGCTTACGGAGTAGGTCGGTACCCGGAGGAGGACCACTGAGCGGGACGTGCTCGGAGAGGACAGTTGGACCCGAGGAGTTGTGGAGCTATCTGCACCTACCCTTCAGGTAGGATCCGTGGTGGACGATCCAGGAGCTGAGCCATCTGTACCTACCCTTCAGGTAGGAATCGAGGAGGACGTCCCAGGAGCCGCTTGTACTTTCAGTTGCTGTTTTCTCTTTCGAGTTGTACTTTACTTTACAGTTGGGCTTGTATTTCCGGCCCCTTTACTTCAGCACAGTTGTTCTAGTTTTGTGTACTGCTTTACTTTCCGCTTGCTGACTCTGTGGTGGTTGTTACTTATAAAGGCAATGCCTTCCCTGTTTACCGGGATTTTACGCCTTGGTGCTAGTCGCCAGCCCCTGGCCTATGGAAGGCGGGCTTGGGGTAGTCACGGCACGGGCCCCGAGGTCGGGTCGTGACAAATTGGTATCAGAGGCGGTCGGTTCTACCGCAGACTCTGATCTTTTTTCTATGTGAAGCAATAGTGTTTAGTGTATTGAGTGTGGTTATCAGTCCAGGGAGTCCAGTGTTGGTGCGGCGGCTGACGTATCCGTACACCAGGACCCTGACTTCTGATTTCCGACTTAATGCACGAAAACACTGATTGCGTGTGTGTTTCCAAAAAGGTTTAAAGTCAGCTCAAACCAGGTCAGCTCACCAGGTATAAATCGTTGACCGTGACACAACTGTTCAGGATGTCACCATGCAGATAGTTAGCTGGAGTTCTGAGAGAGTTCTCGATGATGGCCCACCGAGCAGCGAGACTCCGGTGCAGGGCCCTTTTTCAGTGTTGGCACCTTCGGGTGGTGTACCAGCAGCATCACCACCCGTTAGGCAGAGGATGCCACTAGCTGACGGTGCACGCTAGCAGAGCGCGATGCACGAGTTCCAGCAGTAGAGGCCTCTGAGGATACGAGGCGAGACAGATTTCCCAGGCAGCAGTGAACTGGATGGAGGCGGTTACTAGAGTTCTACGCCTAGCTTGGATACTAGTAGAGCGGATGATGATCTTAGCTCCTGTTGTTTCCAGTGAGTGACCATGAGGTTGGTCCTTATAGTAATGAGGCTTCGGTACGCGAACCGATACCTGGGATAGTACCTACGGGTAGTGCGCCAGCTATGTCACTACCTGTTGGTCAGCAGACACTACCGGCGGTACAGGTAGCATAGACTCAGAGGCTTAGTGCCTTACTTATGTTTTAGCACCAGATATCCCTCAAGTTTCGAGGTGAGCCTGACTCGTAGGCGGCTGAGGACTGGCTTGAGGAAGTGGTTGTGAGTTTTATGGAGCTAATACAGCTTCGATAGTACGACATGTCGGAAGCAGAGCACTCAACGTGGCTTACCAATCAATCTTGGTACTCGTTGGTTACGTTGTGATCAGTTCTTTAGACTCGAACTTCTGAGCGAAGTGTGTCTAAAGGACATCCGAACCATTACTTTTCCTCTATGCATTCCTACCTATGCTAGGATGCTAGAGAGAACCTTTGTGGTTGTGAACGTTAGCAGTGAAAGTCAGGAAACTAGCGCCAGTCTCAGAGACTCGGGCGTGTAAAATGTTTCAGGAGGAGGAAGTGCTAAGGACATATGAATCTGCAGGGTAGCAGACGTGGAAGCGGAGCTTGGAGAGCAGCATGTGGTGGTGTACATTTCGACATGTTACGACCACCCGACTTAGTAGTCCCCGCCAGGCTCAGGGAGCAGGAGGGCTGGGGAGGAGAGTAGCTGCATTGCGGTCAAGGAGTGTGACCCAGGAGCTCTAAGAATGATTCGGGTACGAATTATGTCTACTACGAGCTGCCATATCTATAGACATAAGAACCAATCATTCTACCCTTCCACGAATCATGTCCCAGACCTAGAGGTTCCGGGTAAGCCGTAGACTTGACCCTCACGTCTGGAGATACCTTTGGGAGGAGACTCGATAATCACACTTACGCCAACGATGTGATTTGACCTCGAGGCGAGAGTTTCGGTTGGAATCTCTTGGTGGCAGCGTAGAGGCCTTACGACGTTGATCTGGGTATGGTTTTGATTCACAAATCAAACCCCGGTTGACTGTTTTAGGCAAACGTCGGAATGAGTTTTCCTTGGTCGGCGAAAAGGAAACCCTGGGCAGCACATGTTAAACTCAGGCATAAGAGGGTGTGACTGATCACTCTTGAGTTGGTCAACCCTACCCTTGTGGCAGCAGGAGTTTTTAGTTTTAGTTATAACCTAAAAAGGGAAACCTCTTGAATTCGAGGGTGACGAACACGTTCTTATACGGTCTCAACCCGATGAGGTTTCGGAGATGTGGCCGAGGCGGCATGTTATCTCCGAAGTTCGATGGACCCTTTTGATCTTCAGCAGGGTAGGCAAGGAGGTTTACCACTTGACCCTACCGTCTCAGTCGCACCGGGTGCATAATGTCCACCACGTGTCTCAGTTGTGGAGATACGTGTATGTTTCTTCACACGTCATCGACCCCGGGGAGTTGGACGTCGATGACAGGGCGACAAGCACAGAGGTTCTAGTAGAGATCGAGGATCGACAGGAGCAGGTTCTATGTGAACGGTTGCTTCCTCTGGGGTGCTTCTCGGGTAGCACGAGATCTTCAGGTGAGCATATGGGAGCGTAAAGCTCAGTTGCGTGCTCAGTACTACCTTGTTTCCCTTAAGTGTGAGTTGAAGCTTTACGGGGACGTAAAGCCCTGAGGTGGGAGTAATGTAAAGACCCGTAAAATTCAAGGGAAATTTTTTCTTAATTTTCTTTAGAATTTTACAAGAGCGCGGTTTCAGACGGCACCTGATTCCGAGGCCCGGAGTGCCCGGAATCATTTTCCGAAGTTTGGCTCGGGTACGTTCAGTGAACGAACGAGCGGGAATTCCTAACTTTTGATCCGGTGCTCGGAATTGAAATCCGAGGGCACCGATGAACTCGCAGCGCCGATTTTCGCTTAAGGAGACCTTTCCCGAAGTTGCGTTTACACGAGGGGAGTTGTAAAAAAATAAAATTGTGAATGTTAAAATAAAAATTTAACTTCAATTTTTATTTTTATCTTTCTTAAGTGTTTTTATCCTTTGGGTGGAAGTTGGGTGACAACCCAACTTCCCTTGGGAGGTTAAGTGGGTGGTGGGGCCCACACGAACCCCACCCCTTCATATTCTCTAACCCTCCCCAACTCTCAATTAATGATGTAAACTTAGGTTATAACTTATGTCATTAATAAGTGAGTTTAATTAAAGTTTTGAAATTCAAACTCTTGAATTTCAAAGGTTGGTGTTGTGTTAATAAATTAAGTATGAGCTTAATTTATTATTTTTTTGGTTAGTCCCTTTGTTTCTTGGGAGGATTTGAGGGCTTTCCCTTCTTCTTCAAACTTTGACGAAGAACACGAAGAACTTCTTCGCTGAAGAACACGGTTCTTCCGCGACGCCAAATCCGCGACGTGACGTTCTTCTTCCGCATAATCTCTTCCGCGACGGTTTTCCGCGACGAACGCCATCGACAACGACTCTTCCTCCGACGTCAAAGGAATCGACACCGATATTCCTCGACTACGTCAACGTGCGACTATCGAGGTAGGGGTTCTTGAGTTCGTTGTTTTCTTTATTATTTGACTTTCCTCAAGACTTGACGAAGAACGCTCAAGTTCCGACGAAGAACGCCGCTCCGCTCTTCTTCGTCTTCCGTGTCAACGAGAGAGAACACCGCTTCTTCCTCGGACAACCTTCGTCGGCGTACGAGGTTTCGCCAACGATGTGTCTCTTCGGACGCATTCCTTAGTCATCGGATTTGACGAACGGCTATCGCGACGCCCGACCTCCGCGACGTCGTCTTCCGCGGAACGTTGACAATCTTCGAACCTTATACCAAGGTAGGGGTTGTTAATTCAATATTTATTTATTTCGTTCTTGATCGTGGATCTAGCACGTCTAACGTGAGACGCTTAATTATTTTAAAGTTGCGTTATTATTTTAACGTGAGGGGGCCGGACCGCATGAACACGGCCGAACCCCCCTCCATCGTTCTTGTTTATTCTTGCGGGTGGAAGCAAGTGGCGTGGTGCCGTCGCACCACGCGAATGATCATGCAAATATTTTACGCGGCGCCGTCGCGCCACGCCAAGGAAGAATCTTCAAGAACGCGACACCGTCGCGCCGCGTTGAAAGAAAGGCACGGCGAAGGGGCGCGGTGCCGTCGCACCGCACCGGACGACGAACACCGCGGCCGGTTCCGGGCCGCGGCGGGACGAGAAGACCGCGGCCGGTTCCGGGCCGCGGCGGAAAGAGAAGACCGGCGGCCGGGCCGCCGGCGTCGGAAGCCGAAGGAGGGGACCGTAAATTCCAGTCCCGTTTGAGAAAACCGGCCGGCCAGCTGGCCGGCCGGATGTCTTTAAAACCGGGGGAATTAATCCCCCGGCCTTCACTTAAAACCCCCCTCTTTATGAGGGGGGAGCGTTTCCCTTTGGGGGGCAGGAGGCCCCCCGTTTTTTTTTCATGAAGCGGGCCCCCAGGAGGGGGGCCGTTGTTTGACAAAGCGGCGCGGCATAGCCGCGCCGCCACTCCAAGAAACGGGGGCTTGATTGCCCCCGCGTGCGGCCTCCTCGCGGCGGCAGCCGCCGCGGCTCCCCGCGCCGCCGCGCCGCCGCGCGCCGCCGCCGGCCCCCGCGCCGCCCCGGGGGGGGGGGGGGGGGGGTCGGGTCGGGTCGGCCCGGACCCGGACCCCCTCGTTTTGAACCTGTTTTGGTCTTTTGGCGATAACTTGAGCCTCGGACCTCCGAATGACGAACCGTCTGCGGCAACGCGATCCTTGGATCGAGACGGTCGTTTCAGTATATCGCAATCAAGGTTTCGGATTACTTTGAGTTCGGCCGGGTTGGTTCGTTCACGAAATCAACCGGGCCTTCGGAGCGGAAACGCTCATATCTTGAGCCACGAACGTCCGATTGACGCGCCGTCAGTCGCGTTGTATTCCTCTTAGTGAGACGGATCTTTTGGCATACTCCGCCCGAGGTTTGGACGCAGGTGGAGTACGGTCGGGTTGGTTTTGCCTTAAAAACCAACCGGGCCCCGGAGACGAAAATGCCAATAACTCTCAGACCGGGCGTCCGATCGACGCGCCGTCTGTTGCGTTGAGTTCCTGTTGACGATACGGAACTTTTGGATACATCAACTCTGGACCTTGTGACAGTTGATGTATCAGCCTCTCGGCTCGTGGAGCGGACCCTCTGAACGAGCTTGCTGTGTGCGGGAACCCTAGTGCTGGCTGCGACTGACTGCTACTCTGCTACGACTGCTACTGTGACTGCGACGACGACAGTACAGAGATCCTATGTGGATTTGACGACGACGACTACAGCACTCAGCGATCCTACGTGGAACAGTGCTACCGAACCTGTGTGAGCTGAATCTTCTGTTGATCTTGGGTGGTGGAGCGCTTGGGTGTAGCGGCGGACCCGTGGTACTTGACAGTGGTGGTGCGCTTGGATGCAGCAGCAGACCCTTGGCGGTGGAGCGCTTGGTTGTAGCGGTGGACCCGCGATACTCTACGGAGTGTGTGCGCTTGGTTGTAGCGGCGGACCCGCGATACTCTACGGAGTGTGTGCGCTTGGTTGTAGCGACAAACCCGCGACGGTGGAGACGTACGTGCGGAGTACGGAGACCGTGTAGATGACTGAGACCTGACGACTTCTTGACCAACTCGACTTGGAGTGAGTCGACTAGCCCAGTGGACGGAGCGCCCAGTAGTTGGCAGCAGACCCACGGCGGACGGAGCGCCTGGTAGTTGGCAGCAAACCCGCGGTACTCGTCAGAGGAGTACCTCAGTAGGCTATTTGGGTGAGCGCCCAGTAGATGGCAGCAGACCCTCAGCGGACGGAGCGCCCAGTAGTTGTCAGCAGACCCGCAGTACTCGACAGGAGGAGTACCTCAGCAGTCATAGGTTAGTGAGCAGTACCTCGGAGTCGTGACAGGACTACTGCACACTTCAGAGACGGGGCTCTTCAGCAGCTACGGTTTCGATAATGGAAATCCTGGTTTGAGCTGAGTCAATGATATTTGTGTTTCCTCATGATTGAGATGGGTCGCTTGATAACTTAGGTATATCTATGGGCATATACCTGGGTAATGGTTATCCGTTGATTTCATAAACTTGTTATAACCGTGTGGACTTGTACTGTTATCCTATGTGGATTTTACTGTTTACTCTTCTTTGTGGATTGGGATCTTCTTGGGCTCGTGTTGGAGCCGAACGGAAATTGGTGACATAGGTATATGTATGGGCATATACCTAATCATTACTGGATGTTACTTCGTGATTGTATCCTTCTTGTGGTTTATCCTTTGTGGATTTCGGGAGACCTTCGAGGGTCTCGGGGTCCCTACTGAGTATCTTATACTCACCCCTGCACGGGCTATGCCCGCACTTCGTTGTGTTGGTTGCAGACGACGGACAGCGCTGACTGCGGTTGAGGCTTACGGAGTAGGTAGGTACCCGGAGGAGGACCACTGAGCGGGACGTGCTCGGAGCGGACAGTTGGACCCGAGGAGTTGTGGAGCTATCTGCACCTACCCTTCAGGTAGGATCCGTGGTGGACGATCCAGGAGCTGAGCCATCTGTACCTACCCTTCAGGTAGGAATCGAGGAGGACGTCCCAGGAGCCGCTTGTACTTTCAGTTGTTGTTTTCCCTTTCGAGTTGTACTTTACTTTACAGTTGGGCTTGTATTTCCGGCCCCTTTACTTCAGCACAGTTGTTCTAGTTTTGTGTACTGCTTTACTTTCCGCTTGCTGACTCTGTGGTGGTTGTTACTTATAAAGGCAATGCCTTCCCTGTTTACCGGGATTTTACGCCTTGGTGCTAGTCGCCAGCCCCTGGCCTATGGAAGGCGGGCTTGGGGTAGTCACGGCACGGGCCCCGAGGTCGGGTCGTGACAAACATAATCCACATGTACAAGAAAAAAATAATTATATGAGTAATACTTAAAAGAAATAAATTAAAAATAAATATGAAAAAATATATCAATTATGTGGATAGTGATTTTAATTTGAAAACATTATTAACCACATGTATATACCAATAGTAAAGTAAGAGTGAAATAAAAAAGAAAAAATATATCTCATAAAACATTCAATCATTGAGTGAGTATAATGAGAATAAAATAAGATACATTAATTTGATGCTTTGAATCATCTGAGAGAAAGTAAAGTTATTCTATTAGGTTCATAAAATATTCATTTTCTATAATAAATTAATAAATACATATAATATATTCGTTATCAAAGGTGAATGGCTCCCATTTGTTATAATTATAAGGATGGTAATCAGAGATTCCTAAGGGTGGAACCAAAAGAAAATGTTAAATAATGATATATTTTTAGATAGATTAAATTAAAATAAACATTGTTTTTATTAGATGTGTGATGAAATAAATAAAGTAATTTTTAAAATTTATTAATGAGTCAGTTATCTTTTTAAATATGGCTATATTTTTATCACCTATAAGAAATACAAGGGAGGTTGAAAAAAATGCAAAAAATGTCATTAGTGATTTGAAAGTTTTGATGAAAACAAGGAGTAATATTAAACAAAAAACACATTTTCTTTCTAAATAAATCCTAAATAATTTAGAGAGGTTAATAAAGATGATAATTAGATAAAATCAATGAATGGGGATCTTGATCTAAATTAGAACAACGAAGGCTTATTATGGATCAAGTTATTGCGTATATTTTTGAAAAAAATGTTCACTAGTTTAAAAATACATGAGTTTTTTGGTTAATATTTTTTCCTAATTCTATAAAACTCTTAAGATAAAATTTCATGGTGATGTATTATAATAAAACATATTTTTTATGTCAGCTAACTGAGATGGTAACATATGTGGGGTATCATATTACCAAAAGAACATAAAAATGGATTCTATTTTATGTTTTTAAATAATAACATTCAATATAATTAAGAATCCATAGTGAATATATAATGTCATTAAATTATTAAATACAAACTAAAAAAGTTGAATTGAAGTGGGATTTTTAAGGAGTAATGATTTTATCCATGAAAAATACTTTTTATTTCAACAAATAACATTCTATTAAAAATTATTTATTAAATTTTCATCAATCAATGTTAATATTTTATTTTATAAAAATTATTTAAATCTCGTTGTATAAGATTAATTCTTGAATGATTTAAAATATTCATAAAAATTTATATAATAAAAAACATTTTCCTTAAATAAGTTACTTCTCAAAGAAAATATCAAATTAAGAAACTTTTTGATCAATCCTAAAGTATTGTGAATAATAAATTCTATAAAAAAATTTCTCTTCTTCTGCACCATGTAATGAAACATTATTTTATTTCATAAAACACCATGATGTTGAGGTTTTTTCCAAGAAAATGAGTCATTCCAATTTTTTATTTCCTCACTATATTTCACAACAAAAATAAAAATATCAATTACATTTAATCTCAAAAAAAATTCTTGTATAATATAGTCTAAGGATTATAGAACCTTAAACCTCTTTGATTTTAATTTTTATATCATTTAAGTCATATTATTTAAATTCAAATTTAATTTTTTGTAAAATAAGAACTAAAAAAATTATACTTTTTCAAGAAGTAGTTAAATAAATAAAACAACAAATCAAACATATATAATGTCTTTTATCCTCTAAATTTACAAATTCATCATAATCATTTGATTATTACATTTCATAAGTGACCCATAAATCCATCCCAATCTAAGTGAATTAGTTCATTTTCATCATAAATAAATCCATTAATTTTACACCATATTCTAGTTCTAATTTTCCTAGGAAAAAAATTCATGAAAAAATAATTACATATTTTTTCCCATGTGTGAGATATTTCATCATCTAATTTTTGTAAATAACTTCTAGAATTAACTTTCAAATATAAGGGGATAAACCCATATTTCAGTTCCTCCTCACTCAACCCTCTCAATACCAATTGTTGCATGACATAATATAAAACCCAATGATGTCAAATATTTTATCATCCTTGTGATTTTCAGTGTCATATTTCAAACCAATGACAACACCAATTGTTGTGGATGAATTCTTATAATGTTGTCGATTGGAAAGTGGTATATGTCTTGGAATGTAGGTCTGGGGAGCCTATTATACCTCACAACAACATTACCCAATATATGGTTTGATATATTTAAAGTCACATAGTTCCAATATTGTCCCAAGGAGACCAAGATGATGTATGGGAATATAATACATCAATATATCTAAAAATTTAATTTTCAGTTGTTTTATTATAGGATAGTGCAACTAGACATCTTGGGATACATGGATGTGGGATGATAAGGTTCAGTGGATAACCGAGGAAAATTAGAGATATCTAAAACCCTATATTTCGTTCATGTTGGGGCTGCGTTCAACCCTTGAATCACTAAAGACTTGGATTCGAACTTTGGAATAGTTAGATCCAAGATTTAATACTAGATTCAAGCTTGGATTTGACTACAAGGAGTAAAAGTAACAGGTCGCTTCTGAAGAGGGTTTCAGATATCACAGACTGGTTCGCGATGGTTGGGGTTCATAAAATAGATCATGACACTTTTATCAGGGGTAAGCTGATAAGTACTAATAAAATGAATCTTTATTATCACTTATTTAGCACGGATAAAGATAGTGATTTATCAGTTCTAAAAAAGCAATGATAAAGATTGATTTTATCAGCTCTCTTTTAGAACTTGTAAATCTTTATTTTTATTAGTGCTAAAAAGCACTGAAAATACTTATTATAATTTTATTTTAAAAATAGTAATACTTTAAAAAAATTATATTTTTTATATATAATAATAATACATAAAATAATACTTTTTATAAAATAATAATTTAATAATTCATTGAATATATAATTAATTACTTATAATATTATATAAACTTTTTTTTAAAATAATATTTATATCATTATATATATTTTATTAATTGTGTATATATATATATAAACATAGTAAATATATTCATTATTTAAATAAATTTATTATAAATTTATAATTATTTATTTATAATTATATAAATACCATTTAAAAAAATACCATTTATTTATCTATAATTAAAAATTTATTGAAACAGTAAATATGCGTATATAAATATATTTATTTATAAATATTTTTTCACAAATGAATTTTTATAATTATTGATGAATATTTAATCTTAAGTTCATGCAGGTTAAAAATGGGAAAAATTGATTAATTAAAAATGACTATAATATTAAAAATTTGGATAAGTTTGATTAATATGAATCATTAAAAAATGGATACATATTTAAATAAAGATGAATAAAAGTTGAAAATATTAAAACATTATAAATAAATATATATATATAATTATATAAATTGATTAAATTCCAAAAAAAATATGTGTGTGTGTGCGTTTATAAAAATGAAATAATTGTATATATATGAAATCAATATAATATGTTCGATCTATGTTATAAATTAAAAAATCAAAAAACATTCAATTATGTCCATTACTCGATTCAATTAATCAGTATTTTTAATTCACATTAATTTTTAATTATAAACCATTATTCCAAAAATATATTAATATTTAATTTAAAGCATAAATAATATTTTCTATAATATTAATCATATTTATATATATTAATATTGATCTATATATTTGATATATACTATTTATTAACATTAACAGTAATCATCTAATTAATAAAATTATTAATATTTTTCTCATTTTAATTATCTTTAATTTTCATTTGTCTAATTTTAATTTTTCATATAACTGTATATTTAATGCATTCTATTTATTAGTATTTATAATTTATATATAATATAATAAATTTATTCTTTTTTATCAAAAATTATTTAATTAATAAAATTTGAAATATTTTTTTATTAAAACCATTTTTTATTTTTTATTTATTTAATTATTTCATTTTATTTATTCAGACATTTACCAGTGTTGATAAAGGATTCCCTTATGATCACTAAAAATATAGCGTTGATAAAGGCTAACATTTATCGGTGCTAAAAATAATGCACTGATAAAGGGTATCCTTTATCAGCACGAAAAATAAAGCACTGATAAAGGGGACCTTTATGAGTACTAAAAAAGAACTGATATAGGGTTAGATTTATCAGTACTTTCTTCAATGCTGATAAAGATGTCATTTATATGCACTTTTTTCTAGTGGTGCAAATACAAGTGTTATTAAATTCCTATTTTGTAGTAGTTCTTCCACAACCATGAAGTGAATCAAGCAACATGATAAAAAACAATCATCGATGAGATTCCATGGAGTTATAATATCTTCTAAACATTGAGTTATCATAAACTCCCTACTTAATTTCACTCTCATATAGCTAGGAAGTGGTCATGGTTGGTGAGTTGGTCTTTGATCACCCAGATGGAATCATGTCCCATTTAGAAACATGGTAAGCCCTTCATGAAGTTCATAGATATCACATCCCACTTCAATTATGGAACCTTAAGGTGTTGAGAAAAACCCGTTGGAACATAGTGCTCGACCTTCAATTGCTGACAACTAAGGCGTCGAGAGACAAACTCTGCAACTCCTTTCTTTATCCCTAACAAAAAAACTGAAGTTGGAGGTTATGGCGCATCTTGGACACACAAGGATGAACCACAAAATCATACATATGAAACTCTCTCAGAACCACCTCCTGCAAGTTCATGGTCACCATGAGGCATCGTCGAAAAAAAACATTCCCTATGGATATCTAAGCACGTATATTCTCATATTTAATATCCCCAAGCTATGTATCCCTGACTCGCTGCAATAGAATAGGGGTAACAACCATCGACTTGAGGTAATCCGCTCTATCTCCATCCACAAAGGATAACAACAACGAGCCCAACTGCGCTGATTCCTCGTTCAATAACTACACACAAGATCTCTTGATAAGAGCATCTTCTACCATATTCCCCTTCCCAAAAATATAGAAAATTTAAAATTCATAATCCTAGAGAAACTAGATCCATCTTCTCTATCTCAAGTTAATATCCTTCTAAGAGAAGATATATTTGAAGATCTTGTGATCGGAGTAGACGATTGTCCACTCACCCATCTAGTAGTGTCACCGCATTTTCAAAGAGAATACTACCACTTCAAGATCAAGAACATGGGTCATGCAGTGTTAATCGTGTGGCCTCAATTATTGTGAACCATGGGAAATCACCACATGCCTCTACATCATAACATAACCAATCCAAATTCCTAATGCATCACGGAACACTACGTACTCGACACCCTCCTATAGAAATATCAAGATAGGAGCACTCGTCAAAAATTGCCTCAATTGCTAAAAGAATACTAGAAACTCTCTATCCATATGAAATGTTTCCCATTTAAATTCAAATCTATCGTGGTTTATAATACCATAGAAAAATTAGGTTTGAATATCCGGTAATAGTCTTCCAACCCATGTAAGCTCTACAACTTCATCATTCTTTTAGGTGGCTCCCAAGATAACACTACCTCAGCCTTCACTGGGTCCACTACCACTCCATCTGGTGATATAACATGTCCTAGAATGTGGGCTGCTTGAATCCAAAACTGGAACTTTGAGAGCTTTCCCTACATATGGTTCTCCTAGAGTCTCTTCTGAACTATCCTCAAGTGTCTTGCGTGCTCCTCCTTGAATGTCAAGTACACAAGGATATCGTCGATGAAGAGTACCACAAACCATTCTATGTAAGGATGAAAGATTTGGTTTATGAATCCCATGAATACTACTGAGGAACTCTTTATTCCAAAGGGAATCACCAAGTAATCATAGTGACCATAGAGACATCTAAATTTCATCTTCGGTATATCATCATCTCGTACATGGAACTGGTGATAGCTTGATCAGAGGTCAAACTTCAAGAACCATCGTTCCCCTATCAACAGATCAAAGAGGTCATTGATCATTGGTATTGGATATTTTTTATTCATGGTCACCTAATTCAACCATTGATAGTCCAAAAAAAACCTCAATCTGCCTTCTTCCTTCTTGGAAAACAAAATTGGGGCCACCCAGGGTGAAACATTGGGTCAAACAAATCCCGTACTCAACAAGTCCTCCAACTAAACCCTCATCTCTCAAATATCTATAGTATCCATTCAATATTATGGAATAGATATTGGTACCTTCATGAGGTGTAGATCAATGTTTAATTCTATCTCATGATGGGTAGGTAAAGTGGGAACATCTTCTAGGAAGACATCCTCATACTCTTCCACTGCTACAAGAGACTAGAAACTCACAACAACCATTGCATTAAGCATTACACTATCCAACTGATGAGTAATCAACTACAACATACTATGCAGGAGTCCATCTTATGATACCTAGGTTTTCTTTTCATAAAAAAAATGATAATCTAGTTTCATCACTATGAACACATCACACCCTTTTCCTAAAATAGTCAATATGGGCATGAACTATAGATAACCAATCCATACGAAGAATGAACACATATGGCCTCAATGCTGCTACTAAGATATTTCAATAGAAACTCTCGCCTCCAAGATTCAGGTCACACTATCACCACAAATGCGTGATCACATATTCTTATCTAGTAAGAGTCTCAAAACATATGGGACAAACCAAATGTTCCATTGTAATCTCTAAGTATCGTACAAAGTATGTGGAGTGAAAGAAATGACTAAAACCTATGTCTATAAGTACTATATCTAAGGTATAAAAGACGCATATCGTACCATGAATCATTCCAAGAGCCTCTAGGTCTTAATATTTGACCACCTATAGCTATACCCTCTTCTATCCTCCAGTACCCTGAGCCTATCATGGACCACCTAGGGGTGGTTGTGGTAACAAGTCAAAACATCAACCACCTCCTACTTCTCTCCCAGATCCTCAGCCATGTTTTCCACCATGAAAACATCCCTTCTCTTGTTATTGTCTCCACCTTGGTGGCATATACATGCTCTCTCTATCAGCTATACAATAGGTTATATGATCTCATGTGAGATGTCTTGTGCCATCACATAAGTATCCCCACCTATCTTTGGGATGACAAGACCCACCCTATGAGTCATGAACTACAAATACTCAATCCCGGGACCTCCTCCTAAAATTTCTCACATGTCCAGGTCCTTGAGACTAACATCGGTTCCCTGCTGCTGATGTCTATGCTCTTGATTTCCCACTATTGACAACAACCTGTTGTATCTTCTCAGCCAAAAAAATCCCAACTACCAAAGTTCACTCTACAACCCCAACATAGGTGGGCAATCATAAATGGATAAGAATGGCTTGGATGTCCCTACACAGACCTCTATTAAATGTATGATACCTAAAGAACTGATCTAGAACCATACCTATCAAGTACATGGAGAGTTTGGTAAAACTCGATGAAAACTTAGCTATAGCCATGTTGCCTTATAAGATCTTCAAAAACTCCTAGATGTGCACACCCCTCAGCATAACTCATGATAACTTGTAACACCCCAGGTAAATAAAGAATATGACATTTTTATATTTATCCATATTTGTGCATAAAATATTAATATTACTTTAAAGGGAACGTTATTCTCGATGGTGTACCCAATACGCAACAACGAGTTTCTTTGAAATCTTACTTTGCACTCTAATAATAAAATAATATTATTTTAAATGGTAGTTAACGCCTAGCCATTGTATTGGCGAGAATGAATATAAATAACTAAAGTATGATTTTATATGTTTGTTAAATGTTTTTACATTTATCCAATAAAAGATAAAGGCTTAAAATAAGAAAAGAATTCAATTTTAAGCATAAATACTCTAAAATTCACTAAAAGGTCGATTTATCGCCTTTTGATGGTGAACCCTCTTTAATATAGTTTCGGTCACTCTTATACATTCTATTGGACCAAATAAAATTCTTCTTTGGAATCGGGACATCAAAATTTACTTTGTGTAAATTTTTTGTATTTTTCTGATAAAGTTCATTTTTTTAATGAATAGTGAAAAATGTTGTATTTTAATTCAAAACCTCTTTTTAATCTAATTTATTTATATTATTAGATTATCTTTTGAATTGGTTTTAAAGTCCAATTATAATCTATTTTTACCATTTAATCCAATAGTGTTCATTGGAATTAATTTCACTTTGAAATTGGACTTAAACTGGAGTCAATCTTTTGATATATATTGTTCCATAAAAACACGCTATTTGTTCTGACAACGGAAATTAATTATTAAATTAATTAATAAAACTTATATGTTTTGAATTTTTTAAAATATACATAATTTTTGAATTCAGAATATCAGATATAGCTTAGGGTGAATTTTTGGTATTTTTCTGAAAAACTTCAATTTTTGATGAATAGTGAAACCACTAAGTGTTTGTTAAAAAAACTGATTTTTCATTTAAATGAAACTTTACAACTTCTGTGATTTGAATTTCAAAAATCAAACATACATGGTTGTCATTAGGAAGTAAAATGTGGTTCAATGATGTAAATACCCGTAAAATTCAAGGAAATTTTTTTTCTTAATTTTCTTTAGAATTTTACAAGAACGCGGTTTCAGACGGCACCTGATTCCGAGGCCCGGAGTGCCCGGAATCAACTTCCGAAGTTTGGTTCGGGTACGTTCAGTGAACAAACGAGCGGGAATTCCTAACTTTTGATCCGGTGCTCGAAATTGAAATCTGAGGGCACCGATGAACTCGCAGCGCCGATATTCGCTTAAAGGGACCTTTTCGGAAGTTGCGTTTGTTGCGGGTTGAAAGTTAGTTTTTGGGTTTTTAGTTTAAGTTAAATAAAATTTGTGGGGAACAAATTTTATTTTAACTAGTTAAATCCTACCAAAGGGAGTTGGGAGTGGGACCCACATCCACTTAACCTCCCTTGGGAGGATTAAGTGAGGTGGAGTCCACACGAACCCCAACTCCTCAAATTCTCTCAAAACCTCCCCTTTAACTCATTTCATTTAATGTTGTCAACTTGACTTAATTAATTGAAGAGGGTTATTTTAAATTTCAAACTTTTGAAATTCTAGTGAGTTGTTGTGTTAATAAAATAAGATAGAGTCTTATTTTATTTTGGTTAATAGCTTTGGCCACCTTGAGAGCTTTTGGGAGATTTTCTTCTTCTTCTTCAACTCTGACGAAGAACACGAAGAACGCTCATCTTGACGAAGAACGCTCATCTTGACGAAGAACGCTCAAGTTCCGACGAAGAACGCTGCTCCGCTCTTCTTCGTCTTCCGTGTCAACGAGAGGGAACGCCGCTTCCTCCTCGGATTCCCTTCGTCGACATAAGAGGTTTCGCCAACGACGTATCACATCGGACACATCTCTTCGTCAACGGATTTGACGAACGACGACCGCGACGCCCGACCTCCGCGACGTTGTCTTCCGCGGACGTTGACGAATCCTCAAACTTATACCCCAGGTAGGGGTTGTTGATTATTGTTTAATTATTCTATTCTTGATCATGAATTTAGCAAGTCTAACGTGTGGCTTTGAAATATTTTAAGTTGCGTTATTGCTTAACGTGAGGGGGCCGGACCGCATGAACACGGCCGAACCCCCTCCATCGTTCTTGTTGTGTTGATTGCGGGTGGATGAATCAAGGTGGCGTGGTTCCGTCACACCACGCGGATTTTCGCCCAATCCTTATTACGCGACGCCGTCGCGCCGCGCCATGTAAGAAACATCAAGAACGCGACGCCGTCGCGCCGCGTTGAAGAAATCGAGATGCGGCGGAGGGGCGCGGTGCCGTCGCACCGCGCCGGATGACGAAAACCGCGGCCGGTTCCGGGCCGCGGCGGAAGAGAAGACCGGCGGCCGGGCCGCCGGCGTCGGAAGCCGAAGGGGGGACCGGAATTTCCGGTCCCGTTGGAGAAAATCGGCCGGCCAGCTGGCCGACCGGAAGGCATTAAACCGGGGGAATTAATCCCCCGGCCAACACTCAAAACCCCCCTCTTTATGAGGGGGGCGGTTCTTTGAAGGGAGGGGTGCAGCCGGCCCCCCCGGTTTCGCACAATCAGGCCCCCCACGTGGGGGGGGGGGGGGGGCGTTTTAAAAAAATGGGCGCGGCATATAGCCGCGCCGCCATCTCCAGGAAGCGGGGGCTTAGCCCCCCGCGTGCCGCCCTCGTGCGGCGCCAGGCCGCCGGGCCGCCGCGGCCGCCGCGCCGCCACGCCGCCACCGCCCGCCGCGCCCCCGCCGCCGCCCGCCGCGCCGCCGCCGCGCCGCCGGCCGGCCGGCCGGGCCGCCCCAGGGGGGGTCGGGCCGGGTCGGCCCGGACTCGGACCCCCCCGTTTCGAACCAGTTCCGGTCTTTTGGCCATAACTTGAGCCTCAGACCTCCGTTCGACGAACTGTCTGCGTAAACGCGATCCTTGGATCGAGACGGTCGTTTTGGTATATCGCACTCAAGGTTTCGGATCACTTTGAGTTCGGCCGGGTTGGTTCGTTCACGAAACCAACCGGGCCTTCGGAGCGGAAACGCTCATATCTTGAGCTACGGACGTCCGATTGACGTGCCGTCAGTCGCGTTGTGTTCCTCTTAGTGAGACGGATCTTTTGGCATACTCCGCCCGAGGTTTGGACGCAGGTGGAGTATGGTCGGGTTGATTTTGCCTTAAAAACCAACCGGTCCCCGGGGATGAAAATGCCAATAACTCTCAGACCGGGCGTCCGATCGACCCGCCGTCTGTTGCGCTGAGTTCCTGTTGACGATACGGAACTTTTGGATACATCAACTCTGGTCTTCATGACAGTTGATGTATCAGCCTCTCGGCTCGTGGAGCGGACCCTCCGAACGAGCTTGCTGTGTGCGGGAACCCTAGTGCTGGCTGCGACTGTTACTGTGACTACTACTGCTACGACTGCTACTGTAACTACGACGACGACAGTACAAAGATCCTATGTGGATTCGACGACGACGACTACAACACTCAGCGATCCTACGTGGATCAGTGCTACAGGTCCTGTGTGGGCCCGATCCTGTGTGGGTCCGATCTTGTGTGGGTCCGCGCTCAGCGGTTCTGTGTGAGCCAGCGCCTACAGGTCCTGTGTGGGCCCGATCCTGTGTGGGTCTTTGCGGGGGTTAGTTACCTATTGATCCTTCGTGGGTCCGACGACTTAGATGGATCAGTGATCATCTTTATCGTCCTTTGAAGAAGTATACCTGTGTGAGCTGAATCCAATTTCTTTCCTGTGTGGATTTTGTTGTGCAATCCTGTGTGGATTACGTTTTGCTTTCCTGTGTTGAATACGTTTACTTTCCTGTGTGGACTGAGTTGTACTTGGGCTCGGAGGTTGGAGCGTATTTGAATTGATGACTTAGGTATATGTATGGGCATATACCTAAGCAGTGTCGGTTGTTACTTTGTGATTGTACTTTTCTTCGTGGTTTATCCTTTGTGGATTGAGAGACCTTCAGGGGTATCGGGGTCCCTACTGAGTAGCTTATACTCACCCCTGCACGGGCTTTCCCGCACTACGTTGTGTTGGTTGCAGACGACGGACAGCGTTGACCTTAGCTAAGGCTTGCAGAGCGGGACGGTACCCGGAGGTGGACCACTGGGCGGGACGTGCACGGAACAGACGGTGGGACCTGTGGAGCAGAGGAGCTATCTGTACCCACCCTTCAGGTGGGATTTCCAGTAGACAGCTCGGTGTAGCGGCTTTTACTATTCAGTTGCTGTTTTTCCCCTTTCGAGTTGTACTTTACTTTCAGTTTGGGTTTGTATTCTGGCCCGTTTACTTTTCCGCACTTTCAGTTGTACTCTGCTTTTGTTTAGTGTTTACTTTCCTCTTGCTTACTCTGTGGTGTTTGTTACTTTACAAAGGCAATGCCTTCCCTTTTTACCGGGATTTACGCCTTGGTGCTAGTCGCCAGCCTCTGGCCTATGGAAGGCGGGCTTGGGGTAGTCACGGCACGGACCCCGAGGGCGGGTCGTGACAAATTGGTATCAGAGGAGTTCGGTTCTACCGCGAACTCTGATCTTTTCTATGTGAAGCAATAATGTTTAGCGTATTGAGTGTGGTTATCAGTCCAGGGAGTCCAGTGTTGGTGCGGCGGCCGACGTATCCGTACACCAGGACCCTGACTTCTGATTTCCGACTTAATGCACGAAAACATTGATTGCGTGTGTGTTTCAAAGTTTTCTTTGTGATTACTTATATCAGCTCACCAGGTATACTGTTCTAACCGTGGCGCACCTGTTTCCTTTTCAGGATGGCCCCACGACGGAAGCCAGCTAGGGTTCCAAGAGTCAAGCGAGACGACAGCCCACCGAGCGACGAGGCCTCGGCGCAGGGCCCTTTTCCAGTAGTGGCACCGGCGGTAGCTTTACCCGCCGAGCCCCCGATGCTTCCAGCAGCAGCCGCTGACGATGCACGTCGCCTCAGCGCACTGCATGAGTTTCAGCGCCAGCGACCGCCCAGGTTTCGCGGGGAGACGGATCCCCAGGCAGCAGAGGACTGGCTGGAGGCAGTAGTACGAGTGTTTAGGCTAGTGAGGACACCAGCAGACCTCATGGTGATCCTCGCTGCGAGCCTACTACACGCAGCAGCAGGACGATGGTGGAGCCTGATGCTCCAGGTGCACGATGAGGCATCTCTTCTTTGGATGGACTTTGAGAGCCTCTTCCGCTCGGAGTTCGTCCCAGCCACCCTTCGTGCGGTGCGTATCCAGGAGCTTCTTCAGCTGCGGCAGGGCAGCATGACGGTCGCTCAGTACTCGGCGAGATTTACCGATCTCTCGCGCTACTCGACCGACATGGTACGGGACCCATTCTTCCGGGCCCGGACCTTCGAGCAGGGTTTGAGACACGAGATCAGGACATCGCTGATCTCCCTCAGCATACTGACTCAGACAGGAGTACTGGAGCGGGCCCTTCTGATCGAGAGCTTCCTTGCTGAGTCTACACCAGCACAGAGACCCACCGCAGGGCGGCACGTGGCAGAGTCATCTGTAGCAGGCAGTCGACGGATGAATCAGGGGTCCAGACAGACCAGACCCTCGGGCAGACGATCTCAGGGCACTGGCTCAGCAGTGCGGGGCACACAGCGCGGAGCCAGTCTTGCGAGAGGCAGACAGTGCTACTCGTGCGGCGGGCAGGGCCACATGGCTCGTGACTGCCCGACCCGTCGTGCCGAGGAGCAGCAGACAGTTGATGGACCTCTGAGGCAGAGGCAGAGGGTCGACCGTGGCGGTCCGCAGGGAGGAGGCAGACGAGGCAGAGGAGCTGGACGAGCAGCCGGTGGTGGGCGACGCTTTGAGGCTCTGCCACCACCACCACCAGGAGGTCCACCCCGACCACAGGGAGCTGGCGGGCAGCGACAGGCACAGCTCCAGGCAGCAGAGGCCTACGACCACGGCGCACCCGAGATGATTCGAGGTACTATCTGTGTCTATTCCACCCTTGCTGCAGTTCTTATAGACACAGGAGCGAGTCACTCTTTCATAGTCGCTGCCCTTGTTCGGAGCTCGGAGATTCCGACAGAGCCGTTGGCTCGATCCTTACGGCTAGAGACTCCTACGGGAGCAGACTCGACGATTACGCACTGCTGCCAGCAGTGTGAGCTTACTCTAGGAGGCGAGAGCTTCGGCTGGGATCTTCTTGTAGCAGCGTCGAGGCCTTACGATGTCATCTTGGGCTTGGATTGGCTATCTACGGTCCATGCACAGATTGACTATTTTAGGCGCAAGGTGCGATGTGTACGCACCGACGGGAGCAGGTTCACCTTCACCGGCGAGAAGGGAGCCTTAGCAGCACAGGATGGACTTCCACGGAGGAGAGGACAGCCCATTACACATCAGTTGGCTAGCCTTATCCTTGGAGCAGTTGACGTGCGGAGTCCTGGTTTTCCTGCAGTGGTGGATCAGTTTGCGGACGTTTTTTCCGACGACGTTCCAGGGCTACCTCCTCGCAGAGAGGTAGAATTTTATATTGACTTGTACCCCGGGACAGCCCCGATATCCACTACAGCATATCGGATGGCCCCCGCCGAGCTTCGAGAGCTACGGGTACAGTTGGAGGACTTGCAGGGCAAGGGGTTCATCCGACCCAGTGTTTCACCCTGGGCTTCCCCGATTTTGTTCGCCAAGAAGGCAGACGAGAGCTTGCGACTTTGTGTTGACTATCGTCGCCTGAACCAGGTGACAGTGAGGAACAAGTATCCACTACCGAGGATTGATGACCTCTTTGATCAGCTCAAGGGAGCACGATGGTTCTCGAAGATAGACCTCAGGTCAGGCTATCATCAGCTCAGAGTCAGAGACGAGGATGTGCAGAAGACGGCCTTCAGATGTCGGTATGGCCACTATGAGTTCTTGGTTATGCCTTTCAGTGTAACCAATGCTCCAGCAGTGTTCATGGCTCTCATGAACAGGATCTTTCAGCCATACCTCGATCGATTTGTCGTGGTCTTCATCGACGACATTCTGATTTACTCTACGACAGAGGAGGAGCACGCCTATCACTTGCGAGTTGTACTAGACACACTCCGAGAGCACCAACTTTATGGTAAGCTCTCGAAGTGCCAGTTCTGGATACGTGAGGTCCACTTCTTGGGTCACGTTATCTCTGAGGCGGGAGTTGCAGTGGATCCCGCGAAGATTGAGGCTGTGTTAGCATGGGAGCCACCCAGGAGCGTGACTGAGGTTCGGAGTTTCTTGGGACTAGTTGGATACTATCGGAGATTCGTTCCAGACTTCTATAGAGTTGCGGCATCACTCACAGCTTTGACGAAGAAGGGGAAACCCTTCGTGTGGTCAGACAGATGTCAGCAGAGCTTCCAGGAGCTAAGACAGAGATTGACTAGCGCACCTATCTTGAGGTTGCCTGAGGAGGGAGTAGGGTACGTAGTCTACTGCGATGCATCAGGGACTGGACTCGGATGTGTTCTGATGTAGGAGCGGGCCGTGATCGCCTATGGATCACGTCAGTTGAGGCCGCATGAGCAGAACTATGCTACCCATGACCTGGAGTTAGCAGCAGTGGTCTTCGCTCTGAAGACATGGCGACACTATCTGATGGGCGAGCGCTTTACAGTCTTTTCCGATCATCAGAGCCTCAGGTATATCTTTTCGCAGAAGGATCTGAACCTGAGACAGCGGCGATGGCTCGAGTTCCTCCAGGACTATGACTTTGAGATAGTCTATACTCCTGGGAAGGGGAACGTAGTAGCCGATGCCCTCAGCAGGAGGACGGGCATTCAGCTACTTGAGGAGGTGACAGAGCAGCTAGCCTCTTTGCAGATATCCTTCGTGGATAGAGATGGAGCAGCCTTCCTTCAGTATCTCACAGTCACTCCTCCACTACTACAGCGAGTCAGGGAGGCACAGCGTGGGGACGCTGACTGTGAGACACGGCGTGCACAGATATCCTCGGGACAGGAACCTGATGGTTTCTCCCTTGGAGCAGAGCACGACATCCTTTTCAGAGGACGTACCATGGTGCCAGTAGCTTTGCGAGAGGAAGTGCTGAGAGAGTTTCACACTTCTCCTTTGGCGGTACATCCTGGAGTGGCGAAGATGTACCAGGACCTCAGACGACAGCACTGGTGGCCGGGCATGAAGAAGGCTGTAGCAGAGTTCATTTCTCAATGCCTCACCTGTCAGCAGGTGAAGGCAGAGCATCAGGTACCAGCAGGCTTGGTACAGCCCTTGGAGGTTCCGGAGTGGAAGTGGGACGACATATCTATGGATTTCGTGACTGGACTTCCACGCACTTCCAGAGGTCACGACTCTATCTGGGTGATTGTTGACCGACTCACCAAGTCGGCACACTTCTTACCCATCAGAGAGCAGGGCTCAGTGGAGAGCTTGGGACGTCTCTACGTTTAGGAGATTGTGCGGCTCCACGGCGTGCCATCATCTATCGTCTCCGATCGGGATGCTCGCTTTACTTCCCGGCTTTGGAAGGGGTTACAGGAGGCGTTCGGGACGCAGCTACGTCTGAGCACAGCCTTTCATCCACAGACGGATGGTCAGACGGAGAGGACCATTCAGACACTCGAGGACATGCTCCGCGCATGTGTCCTCGACTTTGGTCGTAGCTGGGAGGACCACCTACCCTTGGTGGAGTTTGCGTACAACAACAGCTACCACTCCACCATCGGGATGGCACCGTATGAGGCGTTGTACGGCCGACCTTGTAGATCTCCTTTGTGCTGGACAGACCCTGGAGAGTCAGCACTGGTGGGACCGGAGATGGTCCAGGCCACGAGAGAGAAGGTCCAAGTCATCCAAGAGCGGATGAGGACAGCTCAGAGCCGGCAGAAGTCATATGCTGACAGGAGGCGGAGGCCACTGGAGTTCGAGGATGGCGACCACGTCTTCTTGCGGGTCTCACCTCGATGTGGTATTCGGAGATTTGGCCGAGGCGGCAAGTTATCTCCGCACTTCATCGGACCCTTCCAGATTCTCAGCAGGATTGGTGAGGTGGCTTATCGCCTGGCTCTACCACCTCAGTTGCACCGGGTGCACGACGTCTTCCACGTATCTCAGCTGAGGAGATACGTGCACGACCCGACACACATCATTGACCATGGGGAGCTTGACGTTGACGATGGGGCGACTTTTACGGAGGTCCCGGTGGAGATAGAGGATCGAAAGGAGCGGGTCCTGCGTGGGCGATCGATACCTCTTGTGCGCATCAGATGGCAGCACGGGAATCTCCAGGAGAGCACATGGGAGCGGGAGGCTCAGATGCGTGCTCAGTACCCTCATTTGTTTCCCTAGTTTTTGATGTATCTTTACGGGGACGTAAAGCCCTGAGGTGGGAGTAATGTAAAGACCCGTAAAATTCAAGGAAATTTTTTTTCTTAATTTTCTTTAGAATTTTACAAGAGTGCGGTTTCAGACGGCACCTGATTCCGAGGCCCGGAGTGCCCGGAATCAACTTCCGAAGTTTGGATCGGGTACGTTCAGTGAACGAACGAGCGGGAATTCCTAACTTTTGATCCGGTGCTCGGAATTGAAATCTGAGGGCACCGATGAACTCGCAGCGCCGATATTCGCTTAAAGGGACCTTTTCGGAAGTTGCGTTTGTTGCGGGTTGAAAGTTAGTTTTTGGGTTTTTAGTTTAAGTTAAATAAAATTTGTGGGGAACAAATTTTATTTTAACTAGTTAAAACCTACCAAAGGGAGTTGGGAGTGGGACCCACATCCACTTAACCTCCCTTGGGAGGATTAAGTGAGGTGGGGTCCACACGAACCCCAACTCCTCAAATTCTCTCAAAACCTCCCCTTTAACTCATTTCATTTAATGTTGTCAACTTGACTTAATTAATTGAAGAGGGTTATTTTAAATTTCAAACTTTTGAAATTCTAGTGAGTTGTTGTGTTAATAAAATAAGATAGAGTCTTATTTTATTTTGGTTAATAGCTTTGGCCACCTTGAGAGCTTTTGGGAGATTTTCTTCTTCTTCTTCAACTCTGACGAAGAACACGAAGAACGCTAATCTTGACGAAGAACGCTCATCTTGACGAAGAACGCTCAAGTTCCGACGAAGAATGCCGCTCCGCTCTTCTTCGTCTTCCGTGTCAACGAGAGGGAACGCCGCTTCCTCCTCGGATTCCCTTCGTCGACATAAGAGGTTTCGCCAACGACGTATCACATCGGACGCATCTCTTCGTCAACGGATTTGACGAACGACGACCGCGACGCCCGACCTCCGCGACGTTGTCTTTCGCGGACGTTGACGAATCCTCGAACTTATACCCGAGGTAGGGGTTGTTGATTATTGTTTAATTATTCTATTCTTGATCATGAATTTAGCAAGTCTAACGTGTGGCTTTGAAATATTTTAAGTTGCGTTATTGCTTAACGTGAGGGGGCCGGACCGCATGAACACGGCCGAACCCCCTCCATCGTTCTTGTTGTGTTGATTGCGGGTGGATGAATCAAGGTGGCGTGGTGCCGTCGCACCACGCGGATTTTCGCCCAATCCTAATTACGCGACGCCGTCGCGCCGCGCCATGTAAGAAACATCAAGAACGCGACGCCGTCGCGCCGCGTTGAAGAAATCGAGATGCGGCGGAGGGGCGCGGTGTCGTCGCACCGCGCCGGATGACGAAAACCGCGGCCGGTTCCGGGCCGCGGCGGAAGAGAAGACCGGCGGCCGGGCCGCCGGCGTCGGAAGCCGAAGGGGGGACCGGAATTTCCGGTCCCGTTGGAGAAAACCGGCCGGCCAGCTGGCCGGCCGGAAGGCATTAAACCGGGGGAATTAATCCCCCGGCCAACACTCAAAACCCCCCTCTTTATGAGGGGGGCGGTTCTTTGAAGGGAGGGGGGCAGCCGGCCCCCCCGGTTCCGCACAATCAGGCCCCCCACGTGGGGGGGGGGGCGTTTTAAAAAAATGGGCGCGACATATAGCCGCGCCGCCATCTCCAGGAAGCGGGGGCTTAGCCCCCCGCGTGCCGCCCTCGTGCGGCGCCCGGCCGCTAGGCCGCCGCGGCCGCCGCGCCGCCGTGCCGCCGGCCGGCCGGCCGGGCCGCCCCAGGGGGGGGGGGGTCGGGCCGGGTCGGCCCGGACCCGGACCCCCCCGTTTCGAACCAGTTCCGGTCTTTTGGCCATAACTTGAGCCTCGGACCTCCGTTCGACGAACCATCTACGGCAACGCGATCCTTGGATCGAGACGGTCGTTTTGGTATATCGCACTGAAGGTTTCGGATCACTTTGAGTTCGGCCGGGTTGGTTCGTTCACGAAACCAACCGGGCCTTCGGAGCGGAAACACTCATATCTTGAGCTACGGACGTCCGATTGACGTGCCGTCAGTCGCGTTGTGTTCCTCTTAGTGAGACGGATCTTTTGGCATACTCCGCCCGAGGTTTGGACGCAGGTGGTGTATGGTCGGGTTGATTTTGCCTTAAAAACCAACCGGGCCCCGGGGACGAAAATGCCAATAACTCTCAGACCGGGCGTCCGATCGACGCGCCGTCTGTTGCGTTGAGTTCCTGTTGACGATACGGAACTTTTGGATACATCAACTCTGGTCTTCGTGACAGTTGATGTATCAGCCTCTCGGCTCGTGGAGCGGACCCTCCGAACGAGCTTGCTGTGTGCGGGAACCCTAGTGCTGGCTGTGACTGTTACTGTGACTACTACTGCTACGACTGCTACTGTAACTACGACGACGACAGTACAGAGATCCTATGTGGATTCGACGACGACGACTATAGCACTCAGCGATCCTACGTGGATCAGTGCTACAGGTCCTGTGTGGGCCCGATCCTGTGTGGGTCCGATCCTGTGTGGGTCCGCGCTCAGCGGTTCTGTGTGAGCCAGCGCCTACAGGTCCTGTGTGGGCCCGATCCTGTGTGGGTCTTTGCGGGGGTTATTTACCTATTGATCCTTCGTGGGTCCGACGACTTAGATGGATCAGTGATCATCTTTATCGTCCTTTGAAGAAGTATACCTGTGTGAGCTGAATCCAATTGCTTTCCTGTGTGGATTGTGTTGTGCAATCCTGTGTGGATTACGTTTTGCTTTCCTGTGTGGAATACGTTTACTTTCCTGTGTGGACTGAGTTGTACTTGGGCTCGGAGGTTGGAGCGTATTTGAATTGATGACTTAGGTATATTTATGGGCATATACCTAAGCAGTGTCGGTTGTTACTTTGTGATTGTACTTTTCTTCGTGGTTTATCCTTTGTGGATTGAGAGACCTTCAGGGGTCTCGGGGTCCCTACTGAGTAGCTTATACTCACCCCTGCACGGGCTTGCCCGCACTACGTTGTGTTGGTTGCAGACGACGGACAGCGTTGACCTTAGCTGAGGCTTGCAGAGCGGGACGGTACCCGGAGGTGGACCACTGGGCAGGACGTGCACGGAACAGACGGTGGGACCTGTGGAGCAGAGGAGCTATCTGTACCCACCCTTCAGATGGGATTTCCAGTGGACAGCTCGGTGTAGCGGCTTTTACTTTTCAGTTGCTGTTTTTCCCCTTTCGAGTTGTACTTTACTTTCAGTTTGGGTTTGTATTCTGGCCCATTTACTTTTCCGCACTTTCAGTTGTACTCTGCTTTTGTTTAGTGTTTACTTTCCGCTTGCTTACTCTGTGGTGTTTGTTACTTTACAAAGGCAATGTCTTCCCTTTTTACCGGGATTTACGCCTTGGTGCTAGTCGCCAGCCCCTGGCCTATGGAAGGCGGGCTTGGGGTAGTCACGGCACGGACCCCGAGGGCGGGTCGTGACAAATGAGATTAAAATAATTTTTTGGTGAATAGTAACTTTTAAGTTTTATTAATCACGATTAAAGGTAATTAGTGTAATTTAAGGTAAGGATAATGTTATAATAAAATGAAATGACCTTGAAACATGTCCTAAACTTATTGGATGAGTCATGGCCGACCAAGAAAATCCATGAGTCAACTTGGTGACCCCATGGAGCCACTTTGGTAGGAAAATGGCATTAATAAGTTTTTATTTAAAGTAAAAATTAAAATGTCACAAACATGTATTGTTTTACTAAAACAATTTTTACATGGGGTTATAAAAGTCATATTTTTTACTATAAATATTGATTGGAAATAGAAAAATATTTCATAAATCATAGTATTTTTTTATAATTTTTAGACATTAAATAAATTATTTTATTTATGACACCATGATGATGCAGCGATTACCTCATTAATGAACGATTTAAATAAAATGAAAAGATAATGTAAAATATAAGGCATAAACTTGGAAAAAACCTATTGGATGGGTATATTTATAACCCTTATCACCTTATCCTCGAAATAAATAAACGTGGGACCTTTAAAATCCGAAACTCATTTTATAATAAAGTAACTTTTCAAGACATTCCCAGAGTGCCCCTCCTCCCTTTTATAAAAGGCCCCCACATCTACCTCCTTAACCACACCTCTAAAGCCTTTGGCTTGGACAACCCCTGCCCATTTCATCTCTACAAATCCCTCTATTCATCATTTAAGCCTCAACTTAGGAAGAAAGCTCATCAAGAAACCCTTTTGGTTCAAACCAAAGGGTGTTACCCGATTTAAAGGTAATGTCATCTCTTATGTTATTTTGTTTTATTTTGCTTCTCCAACCCCATAAACCCTTTTTATTCCTTTATTTTGTAACAAAATCAGTATCTTCAATATACTAGGATTTTTTATGAGAAGTATTCGAGCTACACTTACACACACCTCCATCTAATGGTCAAACAACATACTGTTTCCGTGGATGACGAATTACTGCCTCACGAAACGATGATTGTTCTATCTTCTCCTACCACCTCTCATGGTGGCCATTATGATGGAAATATATTTATTTATGATATGTATTATATTTATTTCCTCTCTAGTCTTCTTTATTTTATATTTAAAACATACCTTTATGCTTTTCATGTTGAGCAAATGCGATAATTTCATTTGAGGAAGTGTGGACTACCGCCCCCTCAAGTGATGTGACTCATTTATGCAATACATGGAATGTATAAAGAATGAAATTAATGAACTTATGTGACCTATATAACATATATATTATACTGGAATTATAATATATATATATATCATTTAGTTTTAATTCCATTAAATACGAAATAGAAATGAAAGCAGTGTTCATGTGTACGTACGGCTTACCGTCTCCATGAACGGTGCATTTAATTTCTTACATTTAAATGTTATTTGAAAGTATATAATGGATATATATTATATATATGATATCTAAATCATGAATATAATTCTGGATATAATGGATATTTTACCACATGAACAACTTGTAATTATAACAAGTTTATTTTTGACTCAAGTACCAATGATCGACAAAATGACCGTTATTAACTTAAATAATTACATAATGTTCATAACATGGTAATAAGTGATATAAAAGGAATAATGAACTTGAAAAAGGTTCTTAATAAAGTATAAATTTACTCTAGTTTATTATTCAGGAATATAAAGAAACGAAAAAGACAAGTCAGACTTGAGGTAAGGGATCCTACCTCTCTCTTTCTTTTTAAGTACTCCTTTTTATGTAACTTACTTTAAGCTCATCTTTATTATGTTGGGGGATGTTCTTTTATATTCCTATTAATTTAAATTTTATGTTAACATGATGAGAGACCCTATTTGAACTCATCAATCCATTTTTGAAAGTTTTATGTAGCGCCGTTAGGCTGCCGAATTTTCATAAGGGGATTTTCATCTCACATTTTATTCCTGTTAGATTCATGCTACATTGGCCACTATTTATTTTTGTGTGGTGTATGTACTGACCATTATTTTACTATTTTTATAATATAATATCATTTATGGGTATTTAAATCTTCTTTGTATGACCCTTATTTCATGGGGTGTATGTTTCAAAAGTTTTCCAAATCGGTGAGGGAACCTTTCACACTCCACTTTTTAAAACACTTATTTTGTTATGTCTTTTAATTTACATATTTTTATGTTGGGATATGTTCTTATATATCCTTATTAATGTAAATTTTATGTACAAGTGATGAGATACCATTTTCTCTCTCATCAACTAATTTTATGAATTTTAAAGTGACGTTGTGAGGCTCTCGAATTTTACCAAGGGAACTTCTTAACCCAATTTCAATTTCTTTGGGTTCAACTTGTAGTTATTGAATATGTCATCCTATGAATATGTGTGAATGACCTCTGGTTTTTTTACACTTAATATACACTTATATTGGGTGTATTTATATTGTTCACACATAATTATGAGATTTATTTATCCTTAATTTAAGTATACCTTCTTTATAAGGGATTTCATCTCATCTTACATTTCTATTGAGACTTCATTATTGTTATGCACCAATTCACTCTTATATGGTGTATAAACTATCATTTGGAATATTATATCATGAATCCCTTTATTCTCATGATATTATAATGTTCTGATTAAATGTTATTCCTCAATTATTGTATTCAAGTGTCTCTCATTTTGTTAAAGACCCTTTAACTAAAATATCGTTTTAAATGTTTTAATGATTTATTCTTCTAAATATTTCTCATTAATATCCATGTTTTCAAAATGGTTTTAAGGATTTATTTATATGAATATTAATGGTTTAAAATTTTAAAATATTCAAAGTGGTATGGGAAACTTTGATTCAAAAATCTCTTTATTAAATGTTTTAAATGGTTTTGAAAATGGTTTTTAGAATGGATTCATTATTTCAATGTCTTAAAATGTTATATTGTTATTGCAATGTTTAAGTGTTATCTTTACTTTGTGCTTAAGTTATGTTCTATGATTATGTTATGGTTCTTGGGCATTGTTTATGGAGACGGGTGGTTCCGTGCTAAACTAAGGGCGGGTGAGCCCGATATAGCTCTCCAATGCATTGGGTAACGCGAAGGAGTTAAACGCTAATGTTTCTCCGAAGAGATTTAGGGAATATAATGTGATGGGTATTCCAAACATAACCATTAGGGTTACTCCCTATGTGAGAATGTTATGAATGACTCAAGTTACCTTTATTTATTATTATTTCTATGATTTATTCCTAAATCTTATGATTTAATGAGGTATGTTAAAGTGATTATGTTTTATGAGTAAAGTATGATTTTATTGATTCATATGTGTACATGGAATAATGTTTTCTTTCCGTATTGTTATAACCCTTACTGAGCTTTTTATGCTCATCCCATGTTTTTGAAATGTTTTCCACAGGACTTAAAGTGGAATACGGTCAAGGATGAGATCAAGGAAATGTCATGCTGTCTAAAACAAGAACTAGACATGACTCTTTTGGTCAAGAGTTTTTATTTTGTGAAAAAATGGAAATTGAGTAGATGTGTCTACTTTGTAATCTTTGAGATGTAATAGTTATGTCCTAATTCCCTAAAACTCTAAACCTGAAAAGATCCTCAATGTGAATTATTCAAATTAATTCAAGAGTAAGCAATGTTTTAAGGCTGGGTCCTTATAGTTGGTATCAAAGGTCGGTTTAGATAACTTTAGAGGTTAGAGTGTTGTTTAAGCATAAGTGAAAGGTTTTTTATAACCACAATGGTTATTATATTAGATAGAGTCCTTGTTATTTATGAAAGTTGGAATGAGTTTGAGATAACTTGGATAATTATATCTTAGTGTTTATCTTCCTCTTTAGTACATGATGATTTTGTTGATATACTCACACTGACCTTTTTGGTTTTAGTATATGGTTGGATCTTGCAGGCACCAAAGTGACAATGGGTTTGAAGGAAACTGTGGTGGTTCTATGATTAAGAGACTGGATGAAATGGGGTATTCAATGAGAAATCTCGTGGTTATTCTAAACTAACTATCAGGAGTCATGATCAACCACTTGAACCTTGGTGAGTTCTCTAATGCATCATGTACGAGAGAACCAAATCGATGTGGAAGTTCAGGTAATAATTATAAAGGTAACCATTAGGGTTTATATGATCCTTACTTTTGAAGTAATTATGTGTTACTATATGTTATGATGGAATATGAACGACATGAGATAAACTTGAGGTTAAATTATGTTATGGTTATTTTTGAAGATTTTATCGCTTTATGGGGAATGTTATAAGAATTATGTAGTTTTGGAAAAAGGACAACACATAGACCATGTGACAACCAGTCACATCGGATGAAGCTGCGGGAATCGAACCCACAACCAAAGTGCGACTGGAATTTATCGCCTACCACTGGACTACGTGAAGTACCTGGTTAGTTTGACTAATTATTTTTAGTTAGATGAACATATTAATCTAGAATAAGTTGATTTTGGGTCATCTATGGAAAATATTAACATATCATGGAGGATATGTGATTAGGTTAATTACTTTTCAGTATGAGACTTTAAGAGTAACTGATATTATTTGGAGATAAATGTTAAGGTTTATCTTGGAAGACTATGTGATTAAATTTTTCAGAGATTTGGGTTTCAATCTTATTTTTGATTACTTTGACGAATTTTATGGATAAATGTTTATTGAATGGTATTTTTTGAACTTTGGGTATTGTTTGACAAATTTTGGAGATTAAAAATAGATTTTTTTTAAAGGATTATCCTTTTTGGGTATTATCTGATCTCATACTAACCTTTTTGGTTTTGGTTTTGGTTAAGGTCTAAAGACATGGGAAGTATATAGTTCTCTTTTTTGGATTAGGTGATTCTTGAGAAGTTGATTATAGTACTCTTAATGTGAACAATTCTTCTTAAATACTCATCTTTTGGATAAAATATGAGTTTGTGTAAGAAATCTAGTAAAAGTTGAAAGTCAACATGACAAGTAAGTATGTTTCCTTATGATTTAGTTAATCTCAAAAATAAATTCCTCAATGAAAAGTAACTTAAAACAAAAATGTTGTTTGTTAACTTTTCCTACTGGGGAATCAAATACCATTTAACCCATCACAAGTTTGTGATTTTATGGTGGTTAACTTTCTCCTAAACATGTTTTCAATCACTCTCCCTCAGAACATGACCCTTTGTCTTTTCTTCTGTATCCATGTTTTCCTGCATGGAATCCTAGTATGGGTTAACTCGGGTAACTTCTGTACTTCTCTTTCTTTCTTTTAAAGTGATAGTTTTACCGACTCTTTTCCCGATGTGGGACTTTCAATGAAGTTTCCAAGCCCAATTTTAAAATTGTGAGGACGCAATTCCCAAAAGGGGGGAAGGATGTAACACCCCAAGTAAATAAATAATATGAAATTTTTATATTTATCCATATTTGTGCATAAAATATTAATATTAATTTAAAGGGAACGCTATGCTCGATGACGTACCCAATACGCAACAACGAGTTTCTTTGAAATCTTACGTTGCACTCTAATAATCAAATAATATTATTTTAAATGGTAGTTAACGCCTAGTCGTTGTATTGGCAGGAATGAATAGAAATAACTGAAATATGATTTTATATGTTTGTTAAATGTTTTTACATTTATCCAATAAAAGATAAAGGCTTAAAATAAGAAAATAATTCAATTTTAAGCATAAATACTCTAAGATTCACTAAAAGGTCGATTTATCTCCTTTTAATGGTTAACCATCTTTAATATAGTTTTGCTCACTATTATACATTCTATTGGACCAAATAAAATTCTAATTTAGAACGAGGACATCAAAATTTACTTTCTGTAAATTTTTGGTATTTTTCTAATAAAGTTCTTTTTTTTAATGAATAGTGAAAAATGTTGTATTTTAATTCAAAACCTATTTTTAATATAATTTACTTATATGATTATATTATCTTTTTAATTTGTTTTAAAGTCCAATTATAATATATTTTTACCATTTAATCCAATAGTGGTCATTGGAATTAATTTCACTATGAAATTGTACTTAAACTAGAGTCAATCTTTTGATATATATTGTTTTATAAAAACACTCTATTTGTTCTGACAATGGGAATTAATTATTAAATTAATAAATGAAACTTATATGTTTTGAATTTTTTAAAATAGACATCATTTTTGAATTCGGAATATCAAATATAGCTTAGGGTGAATTTTTGGTATTTTTATGAAAAACATCAATTTTTGATGAATAGTTAAACCACTAAGTGGTAGTTAAAAAAACTGATTTTTCATTTAAATGAAACTTTACCACTTCTGTGATTTGAATTTAAAAAATCCAACATACATGGTTTTCATTAGGATGTAAAATTTGGTTCAATGGGATTCAAATAATTTTTTGGTGAATAGTAACTTTTCAGTTTTATTAATAGCGATTAAAGGTAATTAGTGTAATTTAAGGTAAAGATAATGTTATAATAAAATGAAATGACCATGAAACAAGTCCTAAACTTATTGGATGAGTCATGGCAGACCAAGAAAATCCATGGGTTAACTTGGGGACCCCATGGAGCCACTTTGGTAGGAAAATGGCATTAATAAGTTTTTATTTAAAGTAAAAATTAAAATGTCACAAACATGTATTGTTTTACTAAAACAATTTTTACATGGGGTTATAAAAGTCATATTTTTTACTATAAATATTCATTGGAAATATAAAACGATTTCCTACATCATAGTATGTTTTTATAATTTGTAGACATTAAATAAATTAATTTATTTATGACACCATGATGATGCAGTGATTACCTCATTAATGACCGATTTAAATAAAATGAAAAGATAATGTAAAATCTAAGACTTACACTTGGAAAAAACCTATTTAATGAGTATATTTCGAACCCTTATCACATTATCCTCGAAATATATCAATGTGGGACCTTTAAAATCCAAAACTCATTTTATAATAAAGTTACTTTTCAAGACATTCCAAGAAAGCCCCTCCTCCCATTTATAAAAGGCCCCCACCTATACCTCCTTAACCACACCTCTAAAGACTTTGTCTCAGCGAAACCCTTCCCATTTCATCTCTCCAAATCCCTCTCTTCATCATTGAAGCCTCACCTTAGGCAGAAAGCTCTTCAAGAAACCCTTTTGGTTCAAACCAAAGAGAGTTACCCGATTTAAAGGTAATGTCATCTCTTGTGTTCTTTTGTTTTATTTTTCTTCTAAAACCCCCTAAAATATTTGTATTCCTTTATTTTGTAAAAAAACCAGTATATTAAATATACTAGGATTTTTTTGTGAGAATTATTCGAGCTACACTTACACACACCTCCGTCTAATAGTTAAAGAACATATTGTTTCCGTGGATGGCGAATTACTGCCTCACGAAACGATGATTGTTCTATCTTCTCCTACCACCTCTCATGGTGGAAATTACGATGGAACTATATTTATTTATGATATATATTATATTTATTTTCTCTCTATGCTACTTTATTTTACATTTAAAACATACCTTTATGCTTTGCATGTTGAGCAAATGCGATAATTTCATTTGAGGAAGTGCGGACTACCGCCCCCTCAAGTGATGTGAGTCGTTCATGCAATACATGGAATGTATAAAGAATGAAATTAATGAATTTATGTGACCTATATAACATATATATTATACTGGAATTCTAATATATATATCTCATTTAGTTTTAATTCCATTAAATACGAAATATAAATGAAAGAAGTGTTTATGCGTACGTACGGCTTACCGTCTCCATGAACGGTGCATTTCATTTCTTACCTTTAAATATTATGTGCAAGTATATAATAGATATATATGATATATATGATATCTAAATCATGAATATAATTCAGGATATAATGGATATTTTACCACATGAACAACTTGTAATTATAACAAGTTTATTTTTGACTCAAGTACCAATGATTGACAAAACGACCGTTATTAACTTAAATAATTACATAATGTTAATAACATGGTAATAAGTAATATAAAAGGAATAATTAACTTGAAAAAGGTTCTTAAGAAAGTAGAAATTAACTCTAGTTTATTATTCAGGAATATAAAGAAACGAACAAGACAAGTCGGACTTGAGGTAAGGGATCCTACCTCTCTCTTTATTTTTAAGTACTCCTTTTTATGTAACTTACTTTAAGCTCATCTTTCTTATATTGGGGGATGTTATTTTATATTCCTCTTGCTATAAATTTTATTTTAACCTGATTAGAGACCCAATTTGAACTCATCAATCCATTTTTGGAAGTTTTATGTGGCGCCTTTAGGCTGCCGAATTTTCATAAGTGGATTTTCATCTCACTTTTTATTCCCGTGAGATTCATGCTACATTGGCCACTATTTCCTTTTGTGTGGTGTATTTATTGCCCATTATTTTACTATTTGTATAATATACTCTCATTTATGGGTATTTAAATCTCCATCGTATGACCCTTCTTTCATGTGGTGTATGTTTCGAAAGTTTCCCAAATCGGTGAGGGAACCTTTCACACTCCTCTTTTTAAAAGACTTATTTTGTTATGACTTTTAATTTACATATTTTTATGTTGGGATATGTTCTTATATATCCTTGTTGATGTAAATTTTATTTCCAAGTGTTGAGATACCATTTTCTCTCTCATCAACTAATTTTATGAATTTTAAAGTGACGTCGTTAGGCTGTCGAATTTTACCAAGAGAACTTCTTAACCCAACTTTGATTTCTTTGGGTTCAACTTGTAGTTATTGAATATGTCATCCTATGAATATGTGTGAATGACCTATGTTTGTTTTAAACTTTATATCCACTTATATTGGGTGTATTTATATTGGTCACAAATAATTATGAGATTGATTTATCCTTAATTTAATGATACCTTCTTTAAAAGGGATTTCATCTCATCTTACATTTCTATTGAGACTTAATTGTTGTTATGCACCAATTCACTCTTATATAGTGTATATACTGTCCTTTGGAATATTATATCATGAATCCCTTTATTCTCATGATATTATAAAGTTATGATTAAATTTTATTCCTCAATTATTGTATTCAAGTGTCTCTCATTTTGTTAAAAACCCTTTAACTAAAATATCGTTTTAAATGTTTTAATGATTTATTCTTATAAATATTTCTCATTAATTTCAATGTTTTCAAAATGGTTTTAAGGATTTATTTATATGGATATTAATGGTTTAAAATGTTCAAAGCTTCAAAGTGGTATGGGACACTTTGATTCAAAAATCTCTTTATTAAATGTTTTAAATGGTTTTGAAAATGGTTTTTAAAATGGATTCATTATTTCAATATCTTAAAATGTTATATTGTTATTGCAACATGGGAATGTTATCTTTCCTTTATTATTAAGTTATGTGCTATGATTATGTTAGGATTCATGGGCATTGTTTATGAAGACGGGTGGTTCTGTGATAAACTAAGGGCGGGTGAGACCAATATAGCTCTCCAATGCATTGGGTAACGTGAAAGAGTTAAACGCTAAGGTTTCTCCAAAGAGTTTTAGGGAATATACTGTGATGGGTATTCCAAACGTAACCATGAGGGTTACTCCCTATGTAAGAATGTTATGAATTCCTCAAGTTACCTTTTTGTCTTATGATTTCTATTAGTTATTCCTAAATCCTATGATTTAATGAGGTATGTTAAAGTGATTATATTTTATGAGTAAAGTATGATTTCATTGATTCGTATCTGTACATGGACTAATGTTTTCTTTCCATATTGTTATAACCCTTACTGAGATTTTTATGCTCATCCCAAGTTTTTGAAATGTTTTCCACAGGACATAAAGTGGAATACGGTCAAGGATGAGATCAAGGAAATGTCATGCTGTCTAAAACAAGAACTAGACATGACTCTTTTGTTCAAGAGTTTTTATTTTGTGAAAAAATGGAAACTAATTTGATGTGTCTACTTTGTAATCTTTGAGATGAAATATTTATGTCCTAATTCTCTAAAACTCTAAACCTGAAAAGATCCTCAATGTGAATTATTCAATTTAATTCAAGATTAAGTAATGTTTTAAGGCTGGGTCCTTATATAAATCCTCTATAAAGATGAGCCCTAACTATTTCCATGAAAGAGTCGCCTCTTTGTAAGATTGGGTAACCAATCCCCAGTGTCTCCCTGCTGATCTTTGAAGAACGATCGCCTCTAGGACCACCATCTGATCTACTGGTGTCCTATCTAGATAAAAAACATGGGTCACCACCTCAAGCCAGCCCCCAGCTGCATGTGGGTCATGTTTACCTCATATCCAGAAGTGTCTATATCACTGAAACTCATGAATCTCACTCATCTAGTGTACCTAATCCACCAATAATATGGGTACCATGTGCTACTCTAAAAGTGGTGTTATGGCTGGTGCACCACCAGGAGGTAATATCTCACGAACTGGTTCATGTATTGATGCCTCTTTACTGAGGGTATCATCTTCATGATCATTATAATGAATTGTATATGGCATGCATCATAGATGAATTCTGAAACTAACAAGATGTACCACAGTCAATGAGCATATCTGAAGATCTGACTCAATAATTACATGAAAAAACAACCCATTCTTATATGATGCATCTACCATTTTTCCCTACAACAGGTGTTCTTATGCACCGAGTCAAAAAGTGAGGGACAATTTTCTGGTTTTATGTATATTTCAGTCACCACACCCACACTGGAGTCCTTTTACTAAAAGTAGAACTTGAAACTCTTAACTTTTTTCCCAAACCAATCTCATAGACTCTCAGTCCAAAGGTAGAACTGAATGTTGTGATACCACTCTACCAATACCCGTCCCAGAGGGGCCCATGTTGTGACTCCCCTATACCACCGCCAATAGGTCAGGGGAATGAGAATAGCACCGAGAAGGCATATCATTGACATGGGAGGCCTTATCATAAGTACCTTTACACAGACACACATTTATAAGCCTATAAAATGTTTAAATTTAAGAATAATTGAACAACCATGCATGGATACTTATAATACTGTAACTAGAATATTAATGGAATTAAAATAAAGTAAATAGGGTCAAATACAATACAACAACAAATATTCTAAAAAATCATGTAAAAAATAAAGTAAGTAAATGGACTACTATTAGAATGCCACCAAAACACACCTTGGTTTTTGCAGTCTCACTAAGTACCCTCTGGTCCTAGTCCATCTAGGACTCTGTCAAAAGGTCGATTGTCTACACAAGACATGATATGTGCAGCAAAGCTCGTGAAGGGGTGAGTATAAAAGTACTCAGTAAGACACTGAGAAACCACAAAGCATTCAACAAATGAAATATAGTTAGTGCTACATAGTTATATTTCTACAGCCCATATAAAAAGAATATCCAGATATACTGAATAAAGACGCGCAGTCTAGAGGTATGTCGCAACCATAGTACACCACCTTAGAATTCCATCTCTAAGATTCCACAAAGCACTCATCTGGGAGGACACACTTCTAAGTCTAATAGCAATTATTCCATATGTTTGAGAGGTATTTCTCATCGGGTCTCATCATGAGAATGAAAACATTGATTGTTTGAATAGAAAATGATATAGAGATTATTATCACTACCAAGTTAATTGGGTGATACCAACAACTCAATCTAGATTATCTCACTAATTAGAGGATCAATGCATGTGTAGTGTTCTCCATGACAATATAAAAAACTCCACATAGGACATGAAGTTAAAGACAGGATCTCACTCTAGGCCCCTTATAGGGATTCTAACAACTCTATCTAAGAAGTCCTATTAAGGGATTAAATTCCTAGCAGTATGAGATAATTCTATACCAACCATCGGGGAAAGGATAAAGGGAATGAACACTAATGAAACTTGTCCAATGTAAAAAGTATAAGATATCCAAGACATGCATAAATGAATAAAATATATCAATTAGGGTTCACATGAAATGTCTTTTTACCCTAGGTCTTGTCTATGTAAATAGACCATGTCATCAAGTTATTTTTCTGTAGTACTACATGGAAGGTTGGATTCTTGTGTATTCTACCAGTGTGCCAGTACATGGATCCAGCCCATGTAAATTTGCATGTGTAATAGTACACAACATAGCCCGTGTATGTCACTACTAGAAAACAGGGCATTTGAGCCCTGTTATCTATAGCGACCGCCATTGGCGGTTGCTAAGCCTCCTTAAAAAAATAAGGGGCTTCACCCCCCCCCCCCCTCTCCACTCGATCGTGCCCCCCCCCCCCCCCCGAACCCTTCCCCCCGTCTCCCCCCCCCACCCCGCCGCGCGCCCTACCCGCCGCCGCGCGCCCTCCCCGGCGCCCCGTCCTCCGCCGTCCCGCCATCCGCCGGCCCGCCCTCCACCGGCCCGCCCTCCACCGGCCCGCCCTCCACCGGCCCGCCCTCCACCGGCCCTCCCTCCGCCGGCCCGCCCTCCGTAGCCCCACCCTCCGCCGGCCCGCCCTCTAGCCGGCCACCCTCCGGCCACCCTCCGCCCTCCGGCATCCCTCCGGCTGCCCTCCGACCGCCCTCCGCCAGCCCGCCCTCCTCCGACCATCCTCCGCCCTCCGGATCCGGCCGCCCTACGCCCTGCGGCCGCCCTGCGACCTCCCTCTGCCCTCGAGCCTCCCGCCACCCACCTCCGGCAGCCCGGCAGCCCTTCGGCAGCCCTCCGGTAGCCCTACGGCCGCCCTCCGCCGGCCCCACCCTCCCCGGCCGCCCTCCGCCCTCCGGCTTCGGCCGCCCTCTTCCCTACGGCCGCCCTGCGGCCTCCCGCCACCCACCTCCGGCAGCCCGGAAGCCCTCGGGAGCCCTCCGGCAGCCCTACGGCCTTCGGCCTCCAGCCCCTCCGGCCTCCGACCTCCGCCCTCGGCCCTCCGCCCCCTCGTGCCTCCCACCAGCACCCCGAACACCCCCCCCCCCGCACTCCGCCAACCTCCGTCCCATTCATCTTCGTCCCCTCCCTCGCCGCACCACCGCCACCCGTCCCCTCCTTCACCGTCCCCTCCCTCGCCGCACCAGCTCCGGCTCCGGCTCCGCACCGCTCCTCTCCCTCAAAGGACCGTCGTCGGCTCCCCTCCCTTCTAGGTTTGTAGCGCAATCAGGTATGACATGGGCTTTCACTTACATTATTATTTTATAAATGGTTCACAAACAATTAGTTAGTATTTATTTTAAATATATTTGATATCAAAAATGAAAATGTAATAAGTCTTATGTAAATGTTTGTTATAGGGATCTTATTATGGATAAGACTTGGATTGATCTTCCAAATTGAACGTCTAGAGAGTATTTCAATGGCATTATGCAGTTTATGGACTTCACGAGAGGATTTGGAAGTGACTATATTAGTTGTCCATGTAGAAAATGTGCTAACAGATATCAATTCACACGAGATACTATGAGGGAGAAACTTTTCTTTAATGGATTTCTGAAAAATTATAAGTGTTGGACTCGTCATAGAGAAGAATATGTTCGTTGTCAAAATACAGATGCAGCTCAGATGGATGTTGATGCAAGGATGAATGATCCAATGCATGAAATGCTTACTGAAATGGTACGTGGGTTTGATCCTGAAGGCATTGACATCCAAAATCTTGAGACCGGTGAGATAAATCTTCGCTCTGGTGCAGATCATGATTCGGGGAGGTTCTATGAAGCACTTGATGATGCGAAAACAGAATTATATCCTGGATGTACTTCTTACTATAAACTGTCGTTTATCGTGGAGTTGTTGCATTTGAAGACTTTGAATAATTGGTCAGACACATCATTCGACATGCTTTTGGTTTTATTGAAAAAAGTTCTTCCTGTCAACGCTAAGATTCCTGAGTCATATTACTATGCTCGTAAGTTGACAGAGAACTTAGGTTTTACATATGAGACCATAGATTCATGTGCAAACAACTGTATGTTGTTTAGAAAAGAAACTGACCATTTGGATATTTGTACGGTTTGTGGTGCTTCCAGGTGGAAAGAGAACAGGGGAAATAATACTCATCAAAGTCAGATTGCGATATAGGGGAAACCGATTGCCGTAAAGAAAATGCGTTACTTTCCCCTTAAACCCAGGTTGAAAAGATTTTTTATGTCATCTAAAGTTTCTAATTTAATGAGATGGCATGCAGAAAGAGTTCATGAAAGTGATATGTTAACCCACCCGGCAGACTCTCATGCATGGAAGGAATTTGATAAGAGAAATCCCGACTTTGCTAAAGATGTTCGTAATGTCCGATTGGGATTGGCAGCAGATGGTTTCAATCCATTCAAGTCTATCGTTGGTGCAACTCATAGCACATGGCCCGTGGTGTTGGTTCCATATAATCTTCCTCCGTGGCTTTGTATGAAGCAACAATTTATATTACTTTCCACTCTTATTGATGGACCAAAAAGTCCGGGGGATAAGATTGATGTTTACCTTTAGCCATTGATTGATGAGTTGAATGAATTTTGGGGCGATGGAGTGATGACTTATGACTGCGAAACAAATGAAATGTTCAAACTGCATGCTGCTTTATTGTGGACAATCAATGACTTCCCAGCTTATGCAAATTTATCAGGCTGGAGTACAAAAGGGGAATTTGATTTCCCTTGTTGAAATAAAAGTAAAAAATCTGTATGGCTTAAACATTCCAAAAAATGGGCATACATGGGTCATAGGCGTTTTCTCCCTCCTCAACACAGATTCAGAAAGGACAGAGTGACATTTGATGGTTCCATAGAGTTCAGCCCAGCACCAAAGATCATGACAGGAGTCGAAATGTTATTGCAGATTGAGGAAGAAAACATCCGCATGGTATATGAAATTCAAGATTTAGTGGTTCCTCCAGTACGTAATATTCATGCTGCGGGTAGGCAGCGCAGTCGCAATTGGAAAAAGAAAATTATTTTTTATAGTCTTCCGTATTGGAAAACTAACATGTTGAGGCATAATTTGGATGTCATGCACATTGAAAAAAATGTTTGTGATAACATATTGTGGACCATTTTAGGTGTCAGTAGAAAATCAAAGGACCATGTTAATGCAAACCATGATTTGGAGGAAATGGGTTTAAGGAAACAGTTGCATTTACAGTTAGCTGAGGGAAACAAGGAATATATGCCTACTGCACATTATACGATGACTACAGAGGAGAAAGAAACATTTCTTTCCATTTTGAAGATGGTAAAGGTGCCTGATGGTTATTCTTCTAATATTTCAAAGTATGTGAATCTGACGAGCAAGACATTGCAAGGGTTGAAAAGTCATGAGAATCACATATTACTTCAGCAGTTGATTCCAATCACAATTTGTGATTGTTTATCCCCCAATGTTGTTCAGACCTTGATTGAGATGAGTAATTTTTTTAGACAGCTTTGTTTAAGAAATCAACTAATGAGTGATTTAAAAAGTTTGCAGGACCGAATTGTACTTACGCTTTGTCACTTTGAGAAACTTTTCCCCCCCTCTTTTTTTGATGTTATGGTCCACTTGACAGTGCACCTAACTGATGAAGTAATGGCTACTAGTCCAGTGCAATTCAGGTGGATGTATCCTATTGAACGGTATTCGAGTACATTGAAAAGATTTGTACGCAACAGATCTCGTCCAGAGGCATCAATAGCCAATGGTTATTTGATGGATGAGTGTACTACCTTTTGTGCAGAATATCTTACGGATGTTGAAACAAAATTAGATAAGCCCTCTCGGATTCATGATGGTCCAGTTGGAGAAGGAACCACATTTGATATGGACAACATCGAGTGGATACAAGCACATCGATATATCTTGTTCAATACTCCATCAGTTGCACCATTAATGAAGTAAGTATCTTATCAATGTGCTTGTATAACTTTTACATGTTTTGTTTGCATAAGATGATCTTTTAAACATCGCGTTATCATTTTCAGGAAACACATTAATGAGATAAAAGAAGCGATGCATCGTGCGACTGAGTTGCAAATTCAACAATCTCATTATGCGTCATTTCATGATTGGTTCAAGGATTATGTATGTATAAATTGATTTTCATTATGAGTGACGTATTATACTAATTCTTTCTCCATATATCAGTATTGATTTTTATAAATTATGTAGGTTTGTAAGCTGAGGGAGTTATAGGACCCCACGCTACCTGAAGTATTTATCCAATTGGCTGAGGGTCCATCTATAACGGCTCGTCGTTATAGAGCTATTGATGCTAATGGTTTTCGATTTCACATTAAAGATGTTGACGACAAACGAGCAACACAAAAAAGTGGCATCGGTTGTCCCTTTGTCGATTCTGGTTATTACTATGGTCAATTGATAGACATCATTGAAGTTGTATACACACACGGTTTGAAGTACATAATGTTAAAGTGTAATTGGGTTGATCCAGTGCGTGGATGTAAAGTCGATCAATATTAGTTTTCATTGGTGAGTTTTAACTAAATGTTATACAGAAATAATGAACGGGTTGAGAATGAACCTTTCATTTTGACATCACAAGAGGAACAAGTATTCTTCGTTACTTTGCCTTCGGATCCAAGTTGGCAAGTTGTTGTCAAAATGTCTCGGCGAGGAGTGTTTTTATTTGAAGAAGATGAACCCGAGACTGTTCCATTTGTTTACCAACAACTTGATCAACATACTGTAGTTCAACGTGAAGAAGATATTTATTGGGTCAGAGCGGCTGTTGAAGTAGAAACGGTCGATTTTCATGCTTAATGAAAGGTATAATTGTTTTCCCGCTATTCAGTAGAATGTCCTAGGATATCATAAATTATCTAATCATTTTATAAATCTTTATAAGTTTTAATCCTCACTTTTGTAAGTTTTAATTCAATCATAAATATTTAGGTTGTTTTTACTCTTGATTTATTGATTTTATGGTCGGTGTATCATCCCTTTGATGTATTCTTCATCTGATTCATGTGCTGCTTGAATTTTTATTAGTTCTATCTGAAATTTGGCTATGCATTGACTGGTTTTGTACATAATTTGTATATCTGTTTTGTTAACTTTCTGATTTTTTAAAATTCATTCACAACTAATTATTCAATCCATTTTTTGTTTGATTAACAGTTGTACAAGTTTGATTTTTTAAGAACAATCCAATTTATCTTTTAAACACTTTGGACTCATTACTGATGTTTTCTATGACTGCAGACATGTCAGGGGAAGAGGCAGAAGATCCACATCATCTATCTAAGGCATCTACGTCTCAGGGTCGAGGTATGTTTGAATGTAATTGTCTATATTTTTTATGTAATTGACATACATACATATATATATATAACATTTGTCAATTTATATATAAAATTGTTTTCAACAGGATCAGACTCGGCTGCTTCTTCCTCTCGCAGGAGAGGCCCTCATCGTGGCATATTATCATGGAATTCCGACACGATGATAGATTTTTCATTTGATGAGGTTTTTCATCCTATGGGACCGAATGCCCCGACATTTATTCGTCAGCTGGGTCATATCATACATGACCCACATCGATTTCCATTGACCACGCGTGACTGGGCTTCTATCCCTCAGGACACATTAGATCGTATATGGAGGGAGGTTCAGGTAAGAAAATCATTTTACTTTATTTTCTATGTATAAAGAATACTAATATGTTTGATTATTTTCTTTATAGAAAAATTTGAAAGTATGCCCTGAAGAGTTTCGGCCCGTGTGTATGAGAAAATGTCGTAAGATGTGGAAAGATTATAAAGGCAAAGTGAAGAGGGACCACTGGGTACCAAATGTGGGTGCCCTAGAAATTTTGGAAAAAGTCCCGAGAGGTGTCCTCCCAGCTCAGTGGCGTGACTTGGTTGCATATTGGTCTACTGAGGGTGTTGCGTTTTGTATAATAATTATTTTGGTGTATATATATTTTCAAGAATATGTGATTTGTTTGAAATTTGAAGGAATTGAATGTAGGAGGTATCAACACGCCATTTTGAGAATCGAGCGTTGCAGGGACCACCTCACAGGCTCGGGACTCGTCACATGTCTCAGATCCAACATGAGGTATATATTATTCATTTTTTAATTTATTAATTAATATGGTTTTGTGTTTATATTCTTTTAATATACAGTTGCGAGAGCAAGGTGCAGCAACTGATAAAATGTCGGTGTGGATGAGGACTCATGATCGCAATGATCCAGAGGTTGCAGCATTGATAGTAAGTGTCTGTACTTACCAATAATTACATAAATCTATATATTAACATATATATATTTATATATATTTAAATATTTCACAGGCTCAATTTGAAGCTGAGTTAGAACATCTGCCAGAGGACCAGCGACAGCTTCCCATGTGACGGGATGAGATCTTTCATCGCATTGTCGGCCGGGACGGGCATGGCTATAGTTTGACCTATGGAGCAGGGATTCCTCGTTCTGTAGTGTCACGCGCTGTGGTTGTCGGTCCTTCTGTTGCTCATATGACAGAGCATATGTCATATTTTGAGGCACGGCTGCGCGCTTCCGAGGAGGCAAATGCGCAATTGACAACTGAGGTTAGAGCACTACGGGAATATGTGCGTCGAGCTGATGGTGCAGGGGATCATACGACGCAGGTATATACTGTATTTATTTATTTAATTTAAATTATTTTTGTTATTAAAATATTTATAATGTTTATTTGTTTTAGGCCCCTGGCCCACCAGAAGGAGGTAGCATTGATGACAACGCGTGACGCATCATATATTCACGAGATATGTTTTTTGTTTTTACTGGTGGGGTTGACATTGATGTACTGTATGTATTCATTTAATTTAAAATAGAAGGTTGTGTACTTATAATTTCTTTCTTTTCTTGTTTATTATATAATAAGTAATATTATCTAAGGCGTGCATTTAAAAACTCTAACCCCCCGCACCCCCGTACAGCCCCCCCCCCCCCCCCCCCCCGCACCCCCGAACAGCCCCCCGCACAACCGTACAACCCCCCGCACCCCCGGACAGCCCCCCCGCACCCCTGTACAGCCCCCGCACCCCCATACAGCCCCCCCCTGCACCCCCGTACAGCCCCCCGCACCCCCGTACAGCCCCCCGCACCCCCGGACAGCCCCCCCCCCCCCCGCACCCCCATACAGCCCTCCCCCCCCCCCCGCACCCCCGTACAGCCCCCCCGCACCCCCATACAGCCCCCCCGCACCCCCGTACAGCTCCCCGCACCCCCGTACAACCCCCCCCCCCCCTCGCACCCCCGTACAGCCCCCCCACACCCCCGTACAGCCCCCCGCACCCCCGGCGCGCGCTGAAATGACGCGTTGGGGGGTCAAAACCACCCGAACGACCTCCAAATGCCACGAAACCGCACGAAAACATCTGTTGTGTGAATTCTGAAATGGTCGGGTAGACAGCACGTCAATCGGAGGTGCCGTTTGACCACTGCGTCCAGAAACGCGTTTCTGGCGCCATAAAACACCAAAACAGCGTGCGGCGGTCGAATTCGGAGCAAACGTGCTCCGAACGACCTGAAACCGCACGAGAACGGTAGGAATATTATTCCTGAGATGCAGGAAAAGGTGGCACATCCATCGGACATGCGGTGCACGCAGCACGACCGAATGCGTCGTTTTTAGTAGCTCGACGCGCGCTGAAATGGCGCGTTGGGGGGTCAAAACCACCCGAACGACCTCCGAATGCCACGAAACAACACGACAACATCCGTTGCGTGAATTTTGAAATGGTCGGGCAGACAACACGTCAATCGGAGGATCCTTTTGACCGCGGCGGTCGGAAACGCGTTTCCGGAGCCATAAAACACCAAAACGGTGTGCGACGGTCGAATTCGGAGCAAACGTGCTTCGAACGACCAGAAACCGTACGAGAACGATAGGAGTGTTATTCCTGAGATGCAGGAGGAGGCAGAACGTCCATCAGACGTGCGGTGTGCGCAGCATGACCGGATACGTCGTTTTCAGCAGCGCGGCGCGCGCTGAAATGGCGCGTTGGGGGGTCAAAACCCCCCAAACGACCTCCGAATGCCACGAAAACGCACGAAAACATCCGTTGCGTGAATTGTGAAATGGTCGGGCAGACAGCACGTCAATCGGAGGTGCCGTTTGACCGCGGCGGCCGGAAACGCGTTTCCGGAGCCATAAAACACCAAAACGGCGTGCGACGGTCGAATTCGGAGCAAACGTGCTTCGAACGACCTGAAACCGCACGAGAACGATAGAATATTATTCCTGAGATGCAGGAGGAGGCGACACGTCCATCGTACGTGCGGTGCACGCGGCACGACCGAATGCGTCGTTTTCAGCAGCTTGGCCCGCGCTGAAATGGCGCGTTGGGGGGTCAAAACCACTCGAACGACCTCCGAATACCACGAAACCGCATGAAAACATCCGTTGCGTGAATTATGAAATGGTCGGGCATACGGCACATCAATCGGAGGTTCCGTTTGACCGCGGCGGCCGGAAAGGCTTTTTCGGTGCCACAAAACACCAAAACGGCGTGCGGCGGTCGAATTCGGAGCAAACGTGCTCCGAACGACCTAAAACCGCACGAGAATGATAGGAATATTATTCCTGAGATACAGGAGGAGGCGGCATGTCCATCGGACGTGCGGTGCACGCGGCACGACCGAATGCGTCGTTTTCAGCAGCTCGGCGCGCGCTGAAATGGCGCGTTGGGGGGTCAAAACCACCCGAACGACTTCCGAATGCCGCGAAACCACACGACAACATCCGTTGCATGAATTGTGAAATGGTCGGGCAGACAGAACATCAATCAGAGGTGCCGTTTGACCGTGGCGGCCGGAAACGCGTTTCTAGAGCCATAAAACACCAAAACGGCGTGCAGCGGTCGAATTCGGAGAAAACGTGCTTCGAACGACCTGAAAGCGCACGAGAACGATAGTAATATTATTCCTGAGATGCAGGAGGAGGCAGCACGTCCATCGGACGTGCGGTGCACGCGGCACGACCGAATACGTCGTTTTCAGCAGCGCGGCGCACGCTGAAATGGCGCGTTGGGGGGTCAAAACCACCCAAACGACCTCCGAATGCCACGAAACCGCACGACAACATCCGTTGCATGAATTGTGAAATGGTCGGGCAGACGGCACGTCAATTAGAGGTGCCGTTTGACCGCGGTGGCTGGAAACGCCTTTCTAGAGCCATAAAACACCAAAACGGCATGCGGCGGTCGAATTCGGAGCAAACGTTCTGCGAACGACCTGAAACCGCACGAGAATGATAGGAATATTATTCTTGAGATGCAGGAGGAGGCGGCACGTCCATCGGACGTGCGGTGCGCACGGCACGACCGAATGCGTCGTTTTCAGCAGCTCGGCGCGCGCTGAAATGGCGCGTTGGGGGGTCAAAACCACCCGAACGACCTCTGAATGCCACGAAACCGCACGACAACATCCGTTGCATGAATTGTGAAATGGTCTGGTAGAAGGAACGTCAATCGGAGGTGTCGTTTGACCGCGGCGGCCGGAAACGCGTTTCCGGAGCCATAAAACACCAAAACGGCGTGCGGCGGTCAAATTCAGAGCAAACGTGCTTCGAACGACCTGAAACTACACGAGAACGATATGAATATTATTCATGAGATGCAGGAGGAGGCGTCACATTCATCAGACATGCGGTGCGCGCGACACGACCAAATACGTCGTTTTCAGCAGCTCGGCGCGCGCTGAAATGGCGCGTTGGGGGGTCAAAACCACCCGAATGACCTCTGAATGCCACGAAACCGCACGACAACATCATTTGCGTGAATTTTGAAATTTTCTGGCAGACGGCATGTCAATCGGAGGTGCCGTTTGACCGCGGCGGTCGGAAACGCGTTTCCGGAGCCCTAAAACACCAAAACTGCGTGCCGCGGTCGAATTCGGAGCAAACATGCTTCGAACGACCTAAAACCGCACGAGAATGATAGCATATTATTCCTGAGATGCAGGAGGAGGCGGCACGTCCATCAGAAGTGCGGTGCGCGCGGTACGACCGAATAGGTCGTTTTCAGCAGCACGGTGCGCGCTGAAATGGCGCGTTGGGGGGTCAAAACCACCCGAACGACCTCCGAATGCCACGAAACCGCACGAAAACATCCGTTACATGAATTTTGAAATGGTCGGGCAGACGTCACGTCAATCGGAGGTGACGTTTGACCGCGGCGGCCGGAAACGCGTTTCCAGAGCCAGAAAACACCAAAACGGCGTGCAGCGGTCGAATTCAGAGCAAACATGCTGCGAACGACCTGAAACCGCACGAGAATGATAGGAATATTATTCCTGAGATGAAGGAGGAGGCGGCACATCCATCGGACGTGCGGTGCGCACGGAACGACCGAATGTGTCGTTTTCAGCAGCTCGGCGCGCGCTGAAATGGCGCATTGGGGGGTCAAAGCCACCCGAACGACCTCCAAATGCCACGAAACCGCACGAAAACATCAGTTGCGTGAATTGTGAAATGTTCGGGCAGACGGCACGTCAATCAGAGGTGTCGTTTGACCGCGGCGGCCGGAAACGCGTTTTCGGAGCCATAAAACACCAAAACGGCGTGCGGCGGTCGAATTCGGAGAAAACGTGTTTCGAACGACCTGAAACCGCACGAGAACGATAGGAATATTATTCCTGGGATGCAGGAGGAGGCGGAACGTCCATCGGACGTGCGGTGCGCGCGACACGACCGAATACGTCGTTTTCAGCAGCGCATCGCGCGCTGAAATGACGCGTTGGGGGGTCAAAACCACCCGAACGACCTCCGAATGCCACAAAACCGCACGACAACAGCCGTTGCATGAATTTTGAAATGGTCGGACAGACGGAACGTCATTTGGAGGTGTCGTTTGACCGTGGCGGCCGAAAACACGTTTCCGGCGCCAAAAAACACCAAAACGGCGTGCGGCGGTCCAATTCGGAGAAAACATGCTCCGAAAAACCTGAAACCGCACGAGATCGATAGGAATATTATTCCTAATATTCAGGAGGAGGAGGCACATCCATCGGACGTGCGGTGCGTGCGGCACGACCGAATACGTCGTTTTCAGCAGCTCGGCGCGCACTGAAATGACACGTTGGGGGGGTCAACTCCGAATGCCACGAAACCGCACGACAACATCCGTTGCATGAATTGTGAAATGTTCGGAAAGACGGCACGTCAATCGGAGGTGCCGTTTGACCGCGGAGGCCGGAAACGCGTTTCCGGAGTCATAAAACACCAAAACGGCGTGCGACGGTCGAATTCGGAGCAAACGTGCTCCGAAAGACCTGAAACCGCACGAGAACGATAGGAATATTATTCCTGAGATTCAGGAGGATGCGGCACGTTTATCGGACGTGTGGTGCTCGCGGCACGACTGAATGCGTCGTTTTCAGCAGCTCGGCGCGCGCTGAAATGGCACGTTGGGGGGTCAAAACGGGTCGAACGAGGTCCGAATGGCCTGAAATCAGACGACATCAAAGGGTGAGTGAATTGTGACGTGTTAGAGAAGAGGTAACATCAATCAGATGTGTCGTTTGACCGTGGTGACCAGAAACGCGTTTCAGGTGTCATGAATGGCCAAAACGGGCGTCTGACGGTCAAAGTCATAGCGGACGACATCAGATTGACCTGAAATCACAGGGAAACAATCTAATTATTATTCGTGACATGTACGCGCAGACGGCACGTCAATCAGACGTGCGGTCTGCGTGGTAGTGCTCATTATGCGTTCTTTAAGTGTTGTGCGCGCTTGATAAACGCGCGTGGGGGGGTCCAAACGGGCCGAACGAGGTCCGAATGAACTGAAATTAGACGACCTAAAAGGGTGAGTAAATTGTGACGTGGTCGAGTAGACGACACGTCAATCAGCCGCACCGTGTGCCCGCGGTGACCGGGAACGCCATTCCGGTGTCATAAACGGCCAAAACGGGCGTCTCACGCTCAAAATCATAGCGGACCACATCGGATTGACCTAAAATCACAGGGAAACAATCTAATTATTATTCCTGACGTGTACGCGTAGACGGCACGCCAATCGGACGTGCGGTCTGCACGGTAGGGCTCATTATGCGTTCTTTAAGTGTTGCGCGCGCTTAATTGTTTTCCATTTTTTATGATTGTTACCTTTGTTTTATGTCTGCTTTTCAACCGTGAAGAAAAAAACACAATTTGTACATTTTATTTAAAAAATGAAAAATATTTTATTGAATATTATATATATAAATATTTTCATTAATATATATATATATATATTATTTAATAAATAAATATACAAACTTTATTTAATATTATATATATCAATATTTTAATTATTTTATATATATATATATATATTTGATTTAATAAATATATATATATATTTATTTATTATGGTATGAATTTTTTTTAAATTTTTTTTTTCAAGTTTAGCGACCGCCATTGGCGGTCACTATAGCCTGCCATCTGGGCAGTATTAGCGACCGCCAATGGCGGTCGCTAAAGGTGCCTGCGAGTCAGCCTACAGCGACTGCCAAGCGGTCGCTTATGGCGGCATTTGGGCCACCTTTAGCGACCGCCATTGGCGGTCGCTAAAGACCTACAGCGACGGCGCAGAAGCGACCGCCAATGGCGGTCGCAAATGCCCTTTTTTTTAGTAGTGTGTGGTCTAGTCCATGTCCATATAGGGGAGTATATGCCATTCTCTAAACCATATAGTCCACCTAATGTCCATGAACTTCCCAAAGTACATGTCAAGTATTCGGGAAGAGGTCACTTGCTATGTAGGCTGGGACACATGTTTTGTAATGCTTATCTTCTACCCAAAACCCTATCCACCACTCAGGGGTCCCCACACACCATGTAAACCCGAATTACATGTCGTGTTAATTATATTTTTTCAGAAACTATGTTCTTTCATCAATGCTTTCCCATATAGATGCCTCCTTAGAATCCTACCTCAATATCTTTGGGATTCATGGATCTACCTTGTTTGAGCATCGCCTTCATCTTCCATTGAATTCCGTATATTGGATTCACACAAAAAATGGATCAAATCTTCTCTCTTTGTTAAGTACCAAATAACATAGAAGAATGTGAAATTGGGTACCCACCATCATCTAAATCGCTTCACCTATCACCACACCTCCTTCATCTCATGAGGATCCAAGGTCTATGATATCATATCATTGCACCCAGAGAATAGTGTCTAATGATTTATTTATTTGGATTTGTCAAGCCACGGGGAAAAGAAGAACGCACTTGAAAAACGATGATCTTGGAGAGAAAAGAACAAATCAATCAAGATGAATGGACCTTGATCGATGTTTGTGTTGATCTCAGTTAATTTTTATTAGAATGAAAATTGAAATAATCAACAATAAAAAAGATATTTATCCTATTAAATCTATAAAAAATAATCTCATCCCGCATAATAATCAAACCGCGGATCAATCTGTTCGTTGATTGATTCACGTTCATCAAGGAAATTAATAATGGGGAATAATAAAATCAAAACCCACACCCTACATCAATTCAGATTGATTACTGATGAATAAAAAAATTATTCCATGTTTTTTGGTGTGATCCTATGAATATGAGGTGTATTGATCGCCAATCAATGATCTAATCATTATTTGCCTGAGATAATTCTCTACGTTCTCTCTAAGGGATCTAAAATGTCACCACGTTTTATGCAGATAACCATAGATATCTAACATAATAATCTATATAAATATTTTTAAATCAAAAATCAACAAAAAAGAAATAAAATAATTAATTCAACTTTTGTATTCATTTATATTCCCATGAAGACTTTTCCACAAACAACCCATGCTGGATAATGTAATTCATGCCTAGGATAAACCTCACATTCTGAAACCAACGATGCCCTCATATTTTTTATTAGAGAACCAATTAGAATTTGTTCAACTTTTTCTGGAAAACTATGCACCCATCTTATTTAATATATTTAATATATTTCAAAAATCTATTTTTGGCACACCAGTCCTCAGAATCGCACGTCTTCTAATCACTTGGTCTCTAAAATAACCCATGTGATATCCAAAAATAGTACATGGAAAATCAGAGACTTTACATGAATTTTGATGTTTGACTGTGATCTGATTGTTGTTTCTTGGTTGACACTTGGAATTTCTTTATTCATGCTAAAGGTAAGAAATCCTTATCATCTTTGGAATTTACATAGTTATTTTGGAATCATGGATTGTGAATGTTCCTGGTATAGATTCCCATATTTGATTTTGATTATAATTTTTTTTGTGTATGGATACTTATATTCATGCTTTATATGTCATGTTATGAAAAAATGTGTTGTAAACTATTGTATAAGGTGTATGGACTTTTTAGGTATTGATTATGGTAGAAAATGGAAAGTGGACCATTAGGGATGAATTATACCTTAGAGGGGGAGAAATTGCAACATGCGTTAATGATGATGATAATGTATGGAGACACTAGGAAGGGGTGAAAGAACCATGTGGCGTGGCTTGAGGATGTGTAGGGATTGAATAGCCTTGTGTACTAACCCAATATTGAGCTAGTGCTAGAATACGATGGACTTGTGGTATGACCCATGATAGAGATGGGGAATTATAGACCTATGGTTAGACCCATGACTCATTATTCTAGTGGATATTAAAATACTCGTAAGGTTTCCTAGTGGTCAACCCATGGTTATGACTACTATTATTCCCTTCCATATGGTATAGAGCTAAAGTTGTTGTGGTGGGGATCTTAGAAGCTTGGTTAGTGCATAATTTCTCATTACATGATTAGTTGCATGATTGTGTGCACATTTACATTCTATCATGCATAAACTTCCAAATACATTGGAACTTATGTTAAGGGCACATTGGTGAGATCCAACTAGGTTTATACTAATAACCATCATGGGAATCTTGTTTTGTGTACAGACTTTATGATAAGGGATCCAATGAAGGGAAAGGCTAATATAATTAGTTGATGGGGAGCTTGGATATGGGAGGTCGATGTGGCACTAAGACTGACTCTGAATGGTTTCCACAATGCTTTTATTTATTTATTTATTCCCTGTGTTCTTGTTGATATGCCATATCGAGGGGGTCCATTTTTATTATACTTTTATGACTCAATATGAAATTTTTATCTAATTTATTTGTATTACCTTATACGATGTTGTTTATTTGTCTTATATTAGGTAATTATCATCCATTGATAACAATGATTACCAAGGGAGTAGTCTCACTGTCTAAATTTAGAGTATCACTGCTAGTTGGAAGCCTACTGCATATGGTGTGGTGTGCATGAGGTTATGTGTCACATTGGCTAAAACCTAATGATTTAGGTTGGGGTTTTACAAAAGTCTTCTAGAAAAACACAAATTTTGAATATGATGATCAATTTAACATGTTATCATTCCTAAATATTGATTTTCCAAATTATTGTTAATTTGGGGATTAATACACCATGTTATCTCATTTTTTAATATCTATGAGGTTAAAACAAGAAAAATGAGGTATGAAATCACCAAGGAACTATTTATATCCATTCTAGCATAAGGATTTATAGTTGGACTGCATGTAGTTAATTTTATTGGAAACTTTGATCCTTTGGGAGTTATGGGATTCAAGTTAACCAATTAATTGAGAAAAAACATGTTCTCACCTCACTATCCTCAAGCTTCACAATTTTTATTTTGAATTTCAACATCAAAAATATTGTTAATGCCTTCATAGATCTCCTAAATTTTATTATCCATGTGGATAAATACATAAAGTATGAAACTCCTTCTTTCCTTAAGGAAAAAAAGATGAAATTCAAGAGGAAATTTTATTAAAAAATTGATGTCTTGGTGAATTTTCACTTACCATACAAAAATAGAATGATCTATAAAGAGACTAAATATTATGATACATTATGTTTTTATTATGACTAAAAAATTGTCTAAAATAAGAAATGTTCTCTGATAAATAATCAAGGTGAATATTTTGTAATTTTTTTATTGAGTTCAATATCACCATTTAAAAAAAATGTATTATAATTATCTTTTGGTTATAACATTTTTATCCAAATAGAGGAACCACATAGATTCCAGAAGATATATAAAGGTGGGGATGATCAGAAAGATTCCAATGGAGGGATAATATATGAATTTCATATTGGAGACTACTTTATTACACTTGTAAATGGATTGTTATTATATATGATGAATTATTAAAATTTTAAAAATATAACCAAGAGAATAATTTATATGTATAAATTAGGTATAATTGTATTTTTTCATGTTTGAAAGTAAAATATTCTACCTTTATTATTTTGATATATGTTAATGGTGGAAAAATTTGAATGACGGTATTTAGGTACTAGAATGTGAAAATCAATTCTTGGAAATAAATAATTATTTAAGTTCACATGGAATAAATTATATGAATATATAGAATCTCCTACTTGGTTATGTAAATGATATTATTTTACAAAAATTATATCTTGAAGGACAATTATGTTTTTTTGAGATTAAACCCTTGGATATATGTCAAGATTTTTATAAGGTAAAATGACTAATATACATTTAAGGGAAAAGGTGAAATAGAATTAATTCTTATAGAATTATTTCATATATATATTTTTGTACCTTTTCAATTTGAAGATATTTGTGGATACACATACATTATAAATTTGACTAAAGACTTTATTAGATATAGATATATCAATAAAATGTGGTATAAATCTAATTATTTTGATAAATTTAATGAATACCTGAATTATTTGGAGAATAATATTTGTATGAATATAATAAAACTAAACTCAAACCAATTTAGGGAGTATATTAACCATGAATTAAACAATAATCTAAAATAATTTGTGTGTTCGTCCTAAACCACTCTATATTATTCCAAATTAAAATGTTATCAGTGAAATGGGGATGTAACATTGATAGGAATGGTAATTTCAATGAGTAGTCTTTTAATTATTCAATTATCATTTTGGGGATATGAATTAGAATAAATAGTACACACACTAAACTGATATCTATCTAAAGTGGAAAGCTCAATCCTATATAAGCTATGGTGTAGGATGAAATCTATTTTTTCACATTTTCATGTGTGTAAATGTAAAGATTGTTTAAATTATTATTATAAAAAAACATTCATCTCAATCCATGACGTGTATATTTATAGGATATCCCAAAGAAACAGAATAATGTTGACTATATGATCCATACAAAAAAAAGATAATCTTGTCAAGATGGGAAATTTTCCTAGAAAGGGATCACATATCCAAAGGAGATAGTGGGATCAAGATATACTTCCATGAAATCAAGGATCATGATATACAATAGTTAGTAGAAGAAAAAAATACAAGATATCTATTGGAATAAATTGTTCCAAAAAAATAGATTTTTTATTGAAGAATAATATCCATTTAGAAATGTGAGACGTTATATGTTTAGAATAATGAACAAATTTTCTACAAGGAAAGACTAAATAGCTTAAAAAGATGAAAAGTGGAAATAATAAATGAATTCATAATTTGAATCCATATTCCAAAACCATTTTTTATTTTCGGTATATCGACCCATTGATGTAAATCCTTTTGGGGGAAATGGTTATTCAAGAATAAACTAGGCATGGATGGTATATACATTTACTAGAAGTACAAACAAGTTTCTAAATGGTTTGAGAAACATCAAGGAATTCAATATTAAACACCTTTTTACCAATATGAATGCTGAAATATATAATAATTCTACTCATAATAGTATATTATTGCGATTATTAGGTATTGAAAATGGTTGTTAATAATATCTTTCTCAATGGAAACCTTGTGGAAGCTGATTATATAACACAACAAAAATGGTCTATGACACCAATGGATGCAAAAAAGTTGTATCTATTATATATATCCATTTATGGGTTGAGAAAAGTATGAAGATACTAAAATATTTATTTTAATAAATCCATAAGATAATTTGGCGTTATAAATAATGAATATGATGACTCTGTATACACGTGGTTTATTAGTTGTACAATATTTTTTCTAGTATTTTATGTTGATGTGTTAATAATGAGAAATGTAATATTATTCTTATAGTTAGTTATGATAGGATTAAATAAATTATTCTTCAATGAGATATATAAGTTAATAAACCTACCTTTTAGGGATCATGATCCATAGATATATACTCAAAAGCTTCCTGGACTTAGTAACGGTAAAAACATTGAAAATGTGTTGAAGGGATTCAATATAGAACAATCTAGGAGAGGATTGTTGTCAATTTCACATGGTATAAATATCTACTAGAAAATGTGTCCTTATAAAAAACATGAGAGAGAAAGGATTATAAGAATACCATATATTATTATGATCATATCAATTGTGTATTCCATGATATGTACCAAGCCTGATGTTTCCTATACCATAAGCCTGGTATACAGATATCAAGAAGACCTAAAAGTGATACATTGGTTAGCTATAAATACTTTCATAAATTAAATGAGTTGTGGAAAGGGTATACTTATAGTAAATATAAGATATTATAAACTGGTTGTGAGGTGTTACATAGATGATAGTTTCTAAATAGATCTGAATGATCTAAAATCACAATCAGTATTTTTATTTTTCCTTAATAAAGGAGCTATAATCTGAAATAGTTATATGTTCCCAATATTAATTGATTATTTTGAAAAATATGAGTATATTAAAAATTCTAATGCAACTAAATAGGTTGTTTGGATACAAGAAATCATCCTAGAGCTTGGTTTTTTACTTATAAGTAATGTTTCTATCACTCTATATTGTCACAATACTATAGTAGGGATTCCAACTAAGGATCTTATGTCACATTTATAGAAAAACCATATCCTATAGAAGTATTACATCATGTTTTATTTTTCTAAAAGGGGTGAAGTTACAAAAATTATAGTATCCACAACGGATACTATATAAGACCCCTTGAATAAAGTATTATATTAACAGAAACATGAGAAATCATGTGTGAGATAGCAGTTTAATAGTTGTCACTAATACACTCTAGTGTTAGTGGGAGTCTATTTTAGTTGATACACTAGAAATAACTATATTTTTAATTATTATTACTATAATATTAATAAATATATTATCACATGATAATTTTTTTCTATGTAACATTAATATAATAATTTACATAGAATATTTTTCATAATAAAATGTTATACCAGTTCCTTATTATAATGAAAACCTAGGAATATTGTGACCGTACTATTAAAAACATTTATAATGGTCTATATAACATCTATTTTAAGTGACATAGATGATGTTGGACTATCATTTTTTGGGGGATCATAAGACATTGAAACTTCTTCTCAATATTTTCACACTCGCTAATCTCAAAGAATCGAGGTTATAAGGACTGAATCGCTAATTAAATTTTTTTTTTATGTTTTATATATCATTGGATATTCCTATTAGTGAATGTATTAATTAGTATGTATACATTATATTATTATCAATTTATATCATAAATCGTTTATTGTATGTGTGAATGGGAATCGTGATGACATATGCTCATTGAAATGTAGCTTACATTGGGAGCGTCATAAGTGATATTCCATTAATAAAACAAGATGAGAAAGGATTTATCCCTTTCATATTAATGGATGAAGATATATCTACCCATTTAATTGAAATGAAACTTTATAATTAAATCTAGGGACATCGTAGTTTATCAATGAGTTCATTTTAGAGAGTTAAAAAATATTAATAAAGTGTATTTTGTGTTGATACATGTATGCATCCTTCTTAATGATATATCGGTAGAGAATATGATTTCATAATATAGTAAGAATTTTTAGGAGGTTATTGTCTTTGTATCACTAAAATCTTTATAAATGGATGCTTTTTTGTCTTTCTATTTACTACTATTGAACTATAATCATGTTCATCTAATTCAACTAGGAAATAGGCCTAGAGGGTCACACGCTATGTGTATCCAGAAAGTCATTAAATTATTTTGAATTTAATATTAATAAAATTATTATATTTGTAATATGTAATATTAATTATTCAAGTATTTTTCATTTTATAAATTGAATTATGATACATTAAAGTTTAAAATATGTGAGTTTAATTTTGTCTCTTTTTTATTATTCACAAGATAATAAATAAGTAAATATTTATTCACTAGTTAATGAATATATTAATTTAAAAAAATTATGTAAATATTAAAAAGAAATCACATGTTTAGTCAATATAATATTTATTTATTTATTGAACTAATAATATTTACTTCATTAAATATTTTATTACTAAAAGATAAATTTCAAGAAGGATTCACTAGTCCAGTTAATTGCCTAAGGGAAGTGATATATTTTATTAAATAAAAATACAATAACAATTAATTATTTTATTTTAAAAAATAATATTTAAATAAACACATGAATTGGGATATAATAATAATGTTATTATTATTATACATAGGGAATTAATTAAAATAAATATTTTCTAAATATCTATTTCATAACACTAAAATATTGATTCTATGAATAAATTCCAAATTGTATAATTTTTCTAGAGTGAGGGTCATTTTGAAAAATAAGAAAAATATCTAAAATAATCTGAAGTAATAAGTAGATTGTTACTTCTCCTCCCTCTAAATATTATAGATAGAAAAATAAAAAGCATTCTTGAGATTTCAAATTCATGATGTAATTCACTTTTTAGCACTGTATTAGCACCTCATGATTCAAGATCCTTATCCAGAGTGTTTAGAGTATGTTTGCATAAACCTATAAGAATCCTATATTAGATTCATATCTAAAATAATTACACAATAAGATATGTAATTAAAAATGATTAAAATGAATTCCAAGTTGGAGATAATTCTAACTTTAAATTAAATGTGAAAGGTCATCTCAAGATGATTCCATTGTTTCATTTATTGTGTTTATTAGATTTACCCATTGAAACTGATGAAAACCCAACAAAAGGAACCTTATCAAAACCTTTATTTTTCCAGAAAACATTCAAGTGGAATAATTTTGGTCACAATCTAGTATATAATTATTTATAATTTATTTTTTTAATTTCTTATTTTTTTGTAATTGCTTTTTATTTCTATAATTTCATACTTATTTAAAAATTTGGGATAATGTATTTTCTAGAATTCATATGACCAAGAAAACGTAAAGAAAATAAAATAATGTTATGATATCCCATATGTTTTTGTCATAGTAACTATATGTATGAAAATAATGCATAGTGTATAATGGTAAATTTTACAATGTGTACTAATGGTCACCCACACAAGGTGCGAGTCACAATAATCTAGGATTTTTGTTGGGATCAGTATGTGGTGTCATTACACATCTTGTATCAATTGCTAGTGGGGTATGTGGTTTGAAAGGGATTACATGGTGTATAGATGGTGTACATGTTTTGTAACCAAACATGGTTTTAACCCCCTCATAAATCACAATAATCCATGTGGTCAACTACACCGTTTCATGAATCATTTTATATTGACTACTATATGTGTGGTGTTTCTAGATATATATTACATGGAATGAAATTATTTTTAGAAATCTTGTAATAAGTGAAAATATATCCATGGTTCACATTGAGTTTTTAGGAATGTTGTGTTGGATAACACATGGGATAATTTATGAAAGACACAAACTTCATGGAATGTCACTGGTTTTGTATTCCATGTGATAGGTTTCTATACACACTAGGTACTTGGTGAGTGATTTTCATCATGGTGTACAGATATAAATATGTAATAATTATTATCCATGAAAATTTAATGACTAAAATATGTGTAACTATCGTCTTACACAGCATGTAATTCATGCACATTTTTTTCTATATAAACCATGTATATTTATATCATGCCAGAAGTTCATACATTCTATGTAGACTACACAGATTGACCATTGTAACTATATGCTATGTATATCATGACATGTTTTTTTTATTCATGCCACACAAGTACATAGTACACTAAAATGATAGTAAATTGAACAATTCACATTATTTGTAACATGAAAGTACATGTCAGGTATGTACTAAATTCTAAAAATGTATTTAATATGACATATAAGGTATATGTTTGTTGGCCTCCTCAGTACACAACATGTATGTATTAAATTCAAGAAATAAAGTTAATCTGATGTAGATGGTACACACCAAGTTCCCTCCTCAGTACATGACTTGTACATAATACATGATGGGAATCTTGTCATATCTTAATGATTGTTTTTAAATAATATTAAGATAATAAATTTATTCATTTATATATTTATTTAATCATTTATTTATTACAGTAAATTATACTAATTATAATCAATAGAAATAAATGTTAGCAAGCATAAATGTGCAGTCCTTTCACGTTTTGATTGATCATGAGTTTAATCAACTCATATATATGGAATATATTTTTAAAATTTAATTATTTATTATATAATTTTATATGATGATTTATTGTTAAATTAAATATGATGATCTATGATTCATCCCTACCTCCTTTATTTTGAACTTTATTATGTGTCTTTGGTTTATTTTATGTAACCTTAAACCCTTGGTACCCCTCACTTGGGAGTGAGTAAATATTTTTAATGGTTCAAGCTCTTAGTGATAGGATACAATCTAGGACCCAATATAAGGTGAAACCTACCAAGGATATACACATGAGAATGAATAAATGATGCAACTCAAACCACGAATGATCTCAAGGGGTTATTTCTCTATGATTCAAGGATGGTTACATTTTTCTAGATAAATTAACTACTATATTAAATCTCATGATCATATAAATTATTTAACTTGTTTTTTCATTACATGGTTATTTTTTTATTTATGCAATTCATGGTTTATTTTCATGATTAAACATGATAACATTATTTAAATAAATTGACAATCTTGAAAAATAAAAAATAAAAAATAAATTATTCATAAATTATTTTATCAAATATGGTTAATGAATTTGGTAAATTCAACATAATATCAACCCATGTGTGATTAATAGAATAAAAAATATTTACTCATAAGTTAAAAAATACCTCAATAAAATGTTAATTCGGTAAATGACTTCTATCACTTTAGTTATAGTATAACAATAGTTTAAAGTATTTTCCAATCCCTTATTAGAATACTTGAAATTATCAGTAAGTTAAAATGAATGTATTGGGATGAATTGACCAAGTTAATAATAATAGGGTGTTTCCTTATAATACGTAGTGTATTATGGAGGTTGGTATTGAAAAAATTGGAGTTTGGGATTTCTAGATTGTGGATTCTGCTCAATAGTTCAATAAGATATGAGTTAATGTGATTGGGAATCACAAAAAAAAATACTTTGGAAAATTTTGATCAAGTCTTTCTTTAGGTTATTTTAAGGGAATTATGGATCCTTTCCAACTACATATCTAAGAAATTAGATATTCTGAATATAATGTTGGGGGGTGTTGATATTTGATAAAATATTGGGAAAATATTAAAAATAATTTATTACATTGTAAATTCTAATAAAGATAAAGTACTAAATATATTATTTTAATTTATTATAGAAAATAGTTAGACATTTTCCAATATCAATATTCTTATGATCCAATTTATAGAAATATAAAATCCTAACTGGTGTTAAATTCAAATAATTCTATAAGTTCTTGCATATTTTAATATTCTAATAGAAGAAGTTTTATATATATTGGTCTATATTTCCTACAAATCATTCTCATGAGGAAAATCAGGATGAGAAATAATATTCTTAGAACATGTGGATGAAGCACTAGATATAAAATGCCTCATTTTATCATCCATAACTATTTAGATCGAAGAGCATTATGAATACATGGATGCATGCACTATATTTTCTCATCTATGTGGTCTCTAACATGATAAAACAAGACAATAAATGTATAAAAATATATAAGGTACTCTTTATGAGAACATTAGGAGAAATGGGTTCTATTTGGACATCATGTGGTAAAAATTCTTAGATACATTGAGTATTTGAAAATTTTAGGACTCAATATTTCCAAGGAATTGTGTTGATGCCATATTCTCTTCTCACTTCTTGAATGCTTCTCATGATTTATTTTGAATTTAAATATGAATAATTTTGATAAGATTATCCCATATATCTTGAATCAAATTCACTAAGTGAACAGAGATATATGTTGTGAAAACCCTTATATCCCTAAGGTTAATAATAACAATGGAAAGTTATATAGGTTTAAGATAAATTCCAAGAATATGGAACCTTCACACTACCTTTTTAAAAATTGAACAATCTCTAAGGTGATAAAAGATTATGATATGGTATATTTTTCGTATGGAAAGAAATTACACTTGAAGAAGAATTTTGGCTTAGCAAATAAGTATTGGGGAGCTTAAAGTGCATTCATTATCAAGTGTAATCTATCCAATTCTTTAAATTTCACATAAGATATAGCTTGTGGTTCTAATATTTTATTCAAATATAAGGACTAGGTATATTCCATGTGATTGTTAAAGGAGAGGTGGATCTTTGAGTTTCAAATGGAGTGAGAATTATTTTGTTGGTTATTTTTTGGTATACCATCTTGTATTTTCAAATATATTGATTTTAGTTTTATATAGTTTCTATTTTGTTCCCAATGTAACCAATAAAATAATTTGTGTGTCGAGTTTTGACATGGATGGATTTTTTTTTCTTATTTAGAAATAAAAGTTGATAATTTTATAAAGAGATTATTTATTATGGGATGGACAATTTGAATAATTATCTTTACATTCTCGAATAAAAATAATAATTTCCAAGAAATAGATAACAAATCAAGTTCACATTACTCATATCATACGAATTTATAGTATCACCTACTTGGTCGTGTAAATCAGAATCATTTGAAAAAATTATATAAAGAATGATATTTAAATACTATTAAACAAAAACCCTTAGATTTTTGGCATGACTATTTATAAGTAAAAATGATAAACTATCCATTTAGTGGAAAATTTTAAAAATTCATAGATATTTTAGAATAAGTTTATACATCTTGTATCACAAAGATGCTCTAGGAGAGGGGTGTAAATCCAAGTGATGCTCAATTTAAACTTATTCATTTACTCATTTTTTTCCTTTCATGACATTTTCCCCACATAGTAATAAATTTTGTTCAAACTATCACTTAATTCCTTTTACACTATACATCACTATATCTCAAGTGCATAAGATGAAATTTAAAGCACACAATTATATAGGGATTTTACTTGGTTCACCACAAAGAGATAATCCATAGATCATATGCTCATAGTTTGTTGATGTGCCATGAGTTAATACTAACCGTTATTTATATTATAAATTTCTAGGAAAGGAATATTTATAATATTAAGGGATTTCCCTCTTATTCCCCATGGAACACTACTTTTGTGAAGAACTTAAAAATTTTATAGACATGTGGGTGTCGTCGTGATCATCAATGAAAGCATAAATTTATACATATTAAACTATTGGTTGATACTTGGTTGATCGTTCTTGTTCAATGATCTCTTCTTATTAAATTTGGATGATAGTATCCTCTTAATGTGATGTATTACACTTTTTCTCCCTCCAAACACAAAAATAGAAACACTTCCTCCAAATGATAACAATTCTGTACAAGAATTATCCAATTCAACCTTTCTTCAATGACCATATGTTTTATTGGTAATCCTACTTACTTAAATTCCACCTCACTTGAATTAAACTTCATATGTTCACTGAAATTATTCTATGTATTATATTCTTACTCTTATATGGAATTGTATCTTCAATTAAACTCTTCCTCTCTTCTTTATTAACTTGAAAATATGTTAATAATAGCAGCAGAATGTTTCTTTTGTTTTTCTCTTATTCTTATTCTCTCACCATAAAAATATAAAACATTCATTTAAGATATTTTTGGTTATTTTGAATATAGAAAATCACTTATAATGTCAAAATAATATTTTTTTAAAATATCAAAAAAAAATATTCCTATATTTTATAATATTTAAAAACCATAAATTCCACGGTGATATTCTATCTATTTCCATATTTCTATAGAGCAAGATACTTTCTATATAATTAATATTTAAATTATATAAAGTCAATTCTAGGTAATACTTATTTTTAATGCTCAATAATCCTTTCAATATTTCTCATAAATCATGATTTTCAATCAACCATAAAATTTGTGAGTTTCCTTCTTCTTTCTTGTCCAGAATACTATTATAAATATATTATTAATAGTATTCTCAGGTATACATACATGGAATATCATAATTTATGTCATTTATTGATCTATTTCATGAACGTGATCTATATTTTAAATCACCAATAGCATCAAATCATAATCCTCTCTTGTACATAGAATAATCCCCTCTACTATCCCATGAATATTCCATCTATAATTTATGAGAGTAAAACTAAACTTCTTTGTATCATCCATCTTATTACATACCACCAGCCATATTATATATGAGACTGAACCACTTACATATGTAGTCTAACAGCTTTCATATTAACCAAATCCTATCCATTTTATAATTTTTCACTCTAGTTAAATTGAAAAAGAACTTTTATATATTTAATAAACCTTTCATTTTCCAAAAATATAATTAAATAAAATATCCTATGGAATAACTCATCCATAAAAACATCTAATTGTTCCTTCACCAAATAAAACAAAGGGAATTACCCTTAAATTTTTCAATGATAATCCTTATATTTTTGTTCATTTAGTTTCAATAAAAACTTTGGAAATAAAAAAAGAAACTTCGAAAAACTAGATAAGACTTAAAAACTCCACCAAAATTCTTATGAAATTCATGTAAGCCTTATGAACTTAAAAAAACCCTTAAAAATTGAACTAATCATTATGAATGGACCAAGCCTTATGTAATCCACAATTCATTATGAAATCTAAACAAAAATATTAAGAAATGAATAAAAATCTTATGAAATATGAATTGTCTACTTATCATCGGCCTGTATCCCTAGTGATACTTACAAAATCTAGGATACCTTTATAAATTCACATAACCCTTATAGATTCTAATCATCCTTATAATTTCTTTTCATGGACCTTATGCTCTTGAATAGATTTCACTACCATTGATAAATTTTTATTCTCTATATATTTCAAAAACATATATATTCCAGTAACTCCAAAACATAACCATTTCATCCTCCAAATTAGAGATATCACATAGTATAGACATAGATAATTTCATCAAACTAATAATATTTTAAATTTTATTTAATACTTGTATACTTTATCCAAATTTAGATATACCTTTAAACTCCAAAAAACATATTTCAAATCAATATGTCTTCATTAACTCTCTCCTCTATATAACTATTTCATTAGTTTCACAGTTTGTGCTCCAATGTCTTGAATATCAGTCCTATACAAATCAATAGTCCAAATATGGTTCCCATGGGTATGTAACCATATTATCTTTTATCAATGGCATCAAGTATTTATCCTCAACCAACTGGAAGCACATAAAAACTATTGTTAAAAAATCCAATATATAACTCTATAGTTACAACATTCTCCCCATTTATATTTATTAACAATACCACCATAAATACTTTTCCCCTTATAAATAAATAGTCTTCAAAACAACATATGAATTTAATGTTTTTAAGGTACATTAGATTATTTTCCCCATTTTTCAATTAAATGAAAATTGAATTTTTTATCAAGATATCACTTTCAATTTTCATCCCATTTTTGGGTTTCTATAAATTTTATTTTCAGATATCTCTCTCTCAATATTTAGGAAATCTATATGGGTGATTGTCTAAGTTTTACTACCCCTTGATGCACACAAACTATTATCTAGATATTTCATGATATTTATCAAGATGTTTTTTGGGGAAAATTTAATCATATAAACTCTAAATTTATAGAATTTGTATACATCCATTTTCATGAAATTAATTTACATAAAATTTAATAGAGTACTTCTTAAATTTATTCCAAAAACTATACCCTTTTGCATCTCACTCGATACCACTCTAAATACAGCTTCAGTTGTTGAATTATGTTCTCTATTTATATATTTTTAACATAAGTTTCGTTTTAAACTAATTTTATATCATTCCTATAGTTATTTTCATTTGGTGATACTAATTTTTGGATTCCACATATTGGAAAAACCATTCAAATTTAGCACTTCTGTCTCTAATACCACTTGTTTCCCAAGAAAGTTAAATATAGATTTTTCTTCTTTTAATCACAAAATCCCTTAAAATCCAAGATATATTTTTTATAATAATTTCAATGAGTTAATTTACCATACAGAATTTTAATAATTCTTAAATACTCAAAAACTATTAAGTAGGAGCTTGGTGTTGGAAACAAGAGTTTATTCCAAAAACATAAATGTTGTCCAAGTCACTCACTAAATTCCATGAATTATAATAGCTTAATTTTATTCATGTTTAACACATCCTATGATATCAACTATAAAAACCTATAAAATGATAACAAATAAACACACTAAGAGTGTGAGTCATAATGTAAGAAAAATCAATTTATACAACTTGTTAATAACAAACTATTGATTCCACCTATCATTCGTGCACTTAATTTCTTTATAGAGTTTCACCTTTTCCATATGATATTTAATAGCCTTTGAGTTCATGTCACCAACTCCCATTGAATTCCTTAATTTTTCTATCTCTGGGTTTTAAAATAATTATTAGTTTTGGGACACCACTTTTTGGTATTTATACCTCCTTTTTAGCATATTTTTTGTATCCTATAAAAACAAACCTCTAAAACCACTTATTAATATAAAAAATAAAATTTACGTATATTTTTACCTCTTCCTATGAAGTTTTCATCTTCCTACTGGTCTAATTGCACTAAATATAAAGCCTAATATAAATTTTTGATCATCTTAGTTGTTTTGATACAACTGGTTATATCATATGGTGCTATGAAAATAATTTTTATTATTATAGATAAAGATATTTATCAAAAAATTACATATCCAATGATTCAATTTCAAGTGGGTGATAGAAACCAATTATTGAGTCATATTTATCCTTGTATTCTTTTTTTGTCAAAGTTGATATAAAATTATAATTTTAATATTCATCAATCCACTAACGAGATTAATTTCCTTTGAACTCAATAACATGTGATCTTTCATAATAATCACATCATGGATCATATCTCTCCCTTAATATTTCACCACTTCATATAAAAGTTAAAAACATTAAATTACATGGGGATATAGGTGACTTGGACATCAACAAGTTAAGAAATGGGGTTGGTAATATTGAACCAACCCTTTATCTTTAGCATTCTTCCAATCGCTTGTAGTTATTAATATTTCTATACCAATTTTACATAATTCACTAATGATATTGACTTTACATTTTTCTGTATTATTTATCTTGGGTGTCATCTTAGTTCTGGGATTTAACATAATAATATATGTTTCCTCAAATGATGTATTATTCTTTAATCCTCCATCATGTTTCCTCTATTATAGGAGGAATCCTCCTCCATTTTTATCTATTATCATGTGTTATGGTTTGCGAAACCACTAAGGAATTAAGGAAACCATTGCATAATATTCAAAAATATTACATAATTTTATATTAATACTCAATACATTTTATAATAATACATACCCAAGGACTATAAAGGTTGAGTTTACTTAAATAATAGATACAAAATCAACTTATTTCGTAAAATATCTTCAACATATCCCACATATCTCTTCTCTCATATTACCTTTCTAAAATATGTTTTACTTAATATATTTCTCTATAACCTAGAGAAAATGGAAACATAATAATGGGTGAGCTATGATGCTCAGAAATGGTAAACATATTTGATTTCAATCAATAATCATAAGTGATCATAATAATAAGGTTACAAGAACATGACCATAACTTAAGAAATTAATACCCAATCAATTAAATATCTTTCATCATGAATCATGTATTAAGTTTTTTTCCTAAAAAAATTCATAAGTCAATAGATTTAAGAATCATCAATAATTAATCATTAGAAACAATAATATATCTTAACCATAATACATTCTTTTTGGGCATACACATAAGCATAGAAAATAATTTTCATAATAAAGTCCCGCATAAAATAATATCATAGTGGATTGGTTTCACTACTTAATTCATCATTTCCTTAGTCAAGGTTCACTACTAAGACTAACATATTGGACAGTGTCCCACGCTAAACTAGGTTTACCCCTAATTCTAGCCCATACTATATCAAGAAATATCAATATTCAGCCAATGCATTAGAGGGGTATATAATTCATTGAAAACCCATAAAATAATAAAAACCATAAATATTTTTTCCATAAGATCATAATGATTTAATTAATTCAAAATATCATAACCCGCATAAAGGAAATGGGTTTCAGAAAAAATTTATCATTTCATCATAGTATTATTCATAGAAAAGAAACAAGATTCATATAGTCACCAATAAATCATCATAATCCATACAGATACTGAAATTGGATGGTATCTAAAGATAATATACCTATTGAAGTATAAAAATCCTTACAGTATTTTAACACAGATGAAAAAATTCTTTAGAAAAGTATTTAAACATTTCCTTTAAAATAGGGAAAATAACATTTACATTCAGGGTTGTTCAAAACTAAAAATACCAAGAATATTGAGAAAAGTATTTTTATTAAAAATAAACATGTAAAATTATAAATTAATTTTAAAATAAAATAATATTCATTATGGTGTTAAAATAATTTCATGTGGTATATGTTAAAAAATATTCCTTTCATGGAAAAAAGTAAAATGTGCATCATTTAGAAAATGGTAAGAGGATTCATTTTAAACCATGGTGAAGAATTTTGAATGTAGTTAAAAATAGATTTAAATAATCTGTGTAGAATAGTAAAAATATTCTTGAAAATACTTTATAAAAACATGTATATGGAAGATAAAATATTCTTGATGAAAGAGAGAAATAAAGTTGATTTGCATTAAAAATATTATTTCAAACTTGTAAGTACTTAGAGTAAGAAAAATAAAAAATATATATATAATATTCATAAATAACCATAGGATACTAGAAAAATTAAATTTATGAGAGATATATCACATAATTTCATCATAATAAATTTAAGCATAAACAGTTCTGGTAAACTGTGAGATTGTTACAAAAAACCATTACCTAATGTCTAACTTATTTTGCGATAAATCTATTCTCCTATATAAAAATTTACATTTATTATAATTATATAAATTAAATATATTAAAATTTATAGTGTCATAAAATTTTTACCTATAATATCTTATCATACACTCATTGATATTTCTTTATTGAAATCATTGTTTCGGGTCATAATTATTTCATTTTTCATGCATTTTCTGATTCAGCGGTTCTGTTCCTTGGACTCTGATAATGGTTAAATAATCTCCAAAATGTTAATAATTTAATTTATATCATATTATTACATAATATAACTAGTATTTAACATTCCTTAATCATTCATGTTTTTATCTTTATAACACAACCCAAGTATGTGGTAAAACCAACCCAATTAACAGTGTATTAAAAGGACCAAATGAGAATGAAAATTCCAAGTTATAATATTAATATCAAAAATTAATGATATTATTCATTTTATAATAATTATATATATTCATTAATTGTAATTTTATAACCTTTCATGAAATATGGATATTGAAAATAAAATATATCGCTCATGGAGAAAATAATCTATATGTACACATGAGCGATACGTTCATATTCTATTAAGAAAAAGGGAAATATAGTAAATAATAATTTATCATTAAATAAAAATTATTATGTTATAAATATCATATATATTACTTAAATACATCCATATTTCCATGAATTTGAATTATTTATGGACAATTAATCACATCACCATGTGGAGGCTGTAGTCCACCCGTACTAACGAGCAATGCATACATTTCCCATTTGATGGAAAGGATATGGAAAATGGTTTTCCCATTATCATAATAAAATATTGATATATTTATTCTATTTTATTAATTATTTTTAGAAGTATACAATATATTTATAGGAATTGAATGTATAAATATACTTTGAAAGAGTCAGGTAAGATGACAACTTCTTCTTTTAAAGGCCTACTTTGGCTTACACCTTAATACTTATTATGCTTGTCTTTAGAGAATACCAAAATCTCAAGAAATAAGGGAAGGAAACTCTTATGGTTTTTGGGTAGGTCTTGGCAGATATAAAGTGCTCAAAATTTCTAAATAATGGAAGAGAATGAGTTCCATTTAAAGCATGTTGTCACCCAATATGTTCATCTTGGTTGAAGATTCCCTTACTAGATACCTTTCTAGATTATTTCCTAAGAGAATAATTATTAAATTGTGATGTAGGGAGAACTTTATTGGAGTTTAATACCCCATATTTACATAATATATGTTTTTGTTGGCTAACATAAATATGATATCCCTATGAGGCTTTAATATGGCCATAGAGGACTACTGTAAATAGAGTGTCCAAATTATTAATCCTGAGTAGAGAAGTACTTATATTTTGAATTCTTCTTCAAAGAGGCACATAATGATTATTAGGATCATCATGGTAATTAATTGGAGTTTCTTCCCCATGTAATACTTGGGATACCCAAAATATTCTACTAGGTTGTGCATATATCACTTTATGGGAGTGGTTGATCAGATTTATAAAAAAATAAAAAACAAGAAAAACTTATTCCTATCATTTAGAGGTAGGATCACTTGGGTTAATTGGGTTCTCACATCAATTAATAAACTTTTTTTTCAGTGTTTAAGGTCATGAAGGTAGTTTCTGGATATATTTAAAATATCATGTCATCCTTTATCTAGTATTCCCACTTTAATGAGAGACGTCACTGGGGTTCATGGGCTATAATGGCCAAGATGGAAGATGAATGAGTTATTAACTAGATAAGGATCTCAGGATATATAAATTTCATCAAATTCAAGTTATTATGTGAATTTAATAATGGTTGATTCCATTTTTCTATGATCACAGTGAGAAAATATGGGAGAGACTTGATACTTACAAAGGGTAGGGTCTCTAGTTTACTGAAAATTCACCATGGGAACATCCTAGTTCTACTAAGCCACTCACATTGGTTCATTGGAAATTATGATATTGTGTAACATACCATTACCTTAATCATGTAATGTTCCACCTTTTTTATGTCCCTGTTCATTTAAAAAACATTTTATGTGATTTTTCTGGATTTTCTAAAGACTGTAGAAAAGGTACTTGTCATGTACTTCGTGCTGGTTGCATGACATGGACTGGAAGATCATGTCATGAATGGGGAGATCATTTCGTGAGCTGATACATTCCATGTACCTAACTTAAATGTCGTTTAGGGATTAAATAGTGGTTTTTTAACTCGAGGTGATCTTTTTTTCAGCGTACTTATCCAAAGTGGCTTACACATCATGATCCCTTGGTACACGTCATGACTCAGCCCGCACCCATCTATAAGTAATTCATTTGGAAGTAAATATTGTTCTATTATTCTTATACCTCTTTTATATCTACCCTATACTCTCCCTTGGCATTTTTCAAAGGCTCTCACCTTCCGATTCGATCCGATTTTCTTCGGATCCTTGTCGTATCTGTGGTGTGATTCTCGGGTCAGGGTTCTCCCTTGTTCTTCGACTTTCTCTCCTTCTCTCATTTTTTTTATTTCAATGTATCATCTTTGGATTGATGTATATATTTCATGTGTTGTTGGATATTACTTATAGGTTGGGTTTCAATATCTTATTCACCTTTGTTCTCATTGGCGAGTGTCATTGTGTGTGCCGTTCTTTGGGAAAGAGGTAGGTGGTTCCGTCCTGACTTTCCAAATTGATTACCATTGTATTGATTGATTTATTTCAATTTCTGATTCAAATTCAATTTATTAATCTTACATTCAATATTGATAAAAACCCAATTCCAATGAATTAGAGGACTTGAAATAGTTTTGGCATGAAAATTTGAAAAACCCACAATTCCATTGAATTGGGGTGGGATTATGGAAATTTTCTGATTTAAGTCATTGAATTTAAATTGTGGATTTTATGGAAACATTTTCAATTTATGGTTGAATTTAGTTGGGAAAAATAATAGTGAAATAGATTGAATTATTTTTGAGTGAATTTCAAACTTTTGAATGTCTTGAAACGATTTGATAGAAACCCAATGGTTTTATCTTGTGAAAAAATGAATGTTTTTGAATAAAACCTGTGTTGGTTTTAAATGGAAAGAAATTGGAATTTTTGAAATGGAAGAATGGGATTCATCATATATTAAGCACTCTTAAAATAGTTCTCCCATCATGTAAGAGTTCATGTAATCCTTAGATAGTTAGTGAGTTATTTGTATACACTCTACACTATGACAATGTACTAAAACATACATGCAGAGGGTCACATCTCTAATGGGTTGGTGATGAGTCTCCCTTGGAAAGTTTCATAGGGACGTGTGTGTACACATTTTTATGAGTTCACATGGAGAGTGAAAAATCCTATAACTGGTTAATATTATCATATTTTTGGCAGATGACTATATTTTTCTCTTGATTATTTATATTTGAGATATAAATGTATGCCAATGTTTGTTTGAACTACTTTACATGCTTGTTGCTAAATTTATATATACTTTTTATATAAATTTTTTAATTTAGAAATTACCTTAGTAATATTACATCCCTTGTAATGTAAATCTTGTGATTTAAATAAATTTTCCATCATATTGATATTGTTTAACATTTTGTGTTTAAATGTGATTTTGAATTTCCAAACCTGTTTATTTTGAAAATTGTAATATTTTCTTTGGATAAACTATATTTGGAATCTATTGTGGAATCTTTCATGGTATCCTAATGGGATTAGGCTCAAACCCTATTATTTCCCTTAGGTGTTTGTTTACTTTCTTCTAACATGCTAGAGTAAAGGGAAGCGATCTCTTATAGGGGAATCCAGCAGTTCGGTTTTGGACTTGGTGAGTTGTGTCCTTTAGGAACATGGGGTTGTTTTTTTGTTTAGTATTTTGGGTTGTAGTACTTTTTCTTTTATGACTCATTATATTCTGGTACTTTTTCTCCAAGTAGAGTTTTCCTATTGATATGCATACTATTTTTTATATTTTTCTTTCAAATTCTAGTGGAAAAATCGTTCCCACTATTATGTTGTATGCAGCCAGGTGTTAGTCATCAACCTGTGGGAATCGAGAACTCCCTTCAGGTCAGGTTTGGTTCAGCTCAGTTATCGGGTTACTAGGGTACCTGGGATAGTTTGTGAAGAATTGTTATCAAAGGAGGTTGTTGATCTTTCTTTTTTCTTGAATTCAGTATGCATTTTGAAATATTTTTTGGATATAAGAGGTAGTTTTGATTGAGTACCAATCCAACTATCACCGCAACGAACCTTAATTCACCAGGGGTGGTTAGGGAAAGACATCTAGTGGATTAGTTTTAGTATTCTCCTTATTGATATTTGGATAGAGAGAATTCAAAACCTTTTTTGTCCCTTTTGTTGAAAATATTTTCTCTTTATACTCATCTTGATAGTTAATCTAATGATATAATTTTACCCCCTAATATTGTGTAGAATCATGCCTCCAAGATTACGTGTGAATCAGATACAGGAAAAGGCTACTACTGAAACTCAGTAAGCAAAGCCTGTTGTTGACCAGAATCTAGTTGAGGTGATTGTTTGCACTGTCCAAGCTCAAGGACGGGCACCACCTCCAGTTATAGCTTAGGCTCCATCCGTGGATCCTTAGGGTGATGTTCTTCAAAATCATTCTCAAGTGTTCCTTCTCCAGAAGCCACCAGTATTAAAAGGCCCCACTAACCCTCAACATGCTAATGAATGGTTTGGAAATATTGAACGTTTGTTTGTGTTCTTGGATACATCTAAATTGATTGGGATGAAGTGTTCCACCTTCATGTTGGAGAGACTGAGTAGGAGATGGCGGGACACAATGGTAAGGGTACTGAAACACGAGGTCTTACAGTGTAAGGATTTCAAGATTATTTTCACCAATCAATTCTATCTAGATTCGATGGTGTTGGCTAAGACTATGTATTTTTTCAAGATTGAGCGGGCTAACAAAACCATGACTATGTATTCAAATTGATTTTCTATGTTGGTGTAATTTTCTCCTGATATTGTATCTAATGAGAGGATGAAGGCTCGATGGTTCAAGTTGGGATTTCAATGAGATATAAATTTTCATGTTTTCTTGATGATGCTACACACTTATTATGATTTGATGGATAGAGTGATGATGGTTGAGATGGACGTGGATGGAATGTTCGGTTTGATGGGAGTTCCTTTTTCTCACAATTGCATCATTGGTCCCTTAAAAGGAAAATGAAAGTGTGATGATCCTCGTGGATTTTCTTGATGGAAGACTTATTCCAAACCCCCGAAAACTCCAGGAGGAATTTCATTGACTTGCTACCAGTGTGGAAAGCTAGGACATTATAGGATGGTTTTCACTAAGGCACCTAAGAACTATAGCTCATGCAGATGTTCAGGGAACTTGGAGAGGTTCTTACATCACTTATCTACTCTACATGCTCAGATAGGATCATTAGCTCATACTAAATCTACAGGGAAATAAAATGCCTCAATGATAAAAGGGTTCCCTTTATGGGAATTTGGAATGAAGCTTCTTCATAAAGTGGAAGAGTCTCTAGAGGAATAAGACATGGGTCTAGTGACTGTGATATGTACCATTACCATTGCTTCATCATTAGTGACTACTCTCTTTGATACTGGTGCATCTCAATCCTTTATTTCGACCTGTATTGTTAACCTACATAATCATTCTATGGAGAAACTACATTTTTCAATGGATATTACTACACCCCTTGGAACTTAGAGAGAGTATAGTCTTCGTAGTCGTACATGTGTCATCTCTCTATCAAATGTCGAGCTAGCATGGAGCATTTTGGTTCTTGATATGGAGTCTCATGATATTATATTCGGGATGGATTGGATCATTTCCAAAAAAGCATGAATTTATTTTTATCTTTGATGTGTATAATTTAATACACCCAACTGTGTGCCTCTTGTTTTTCAAGGAGAATGGGACCCGAGGTTGAGTAATGATGGACCTTATTATCTATAGGTGGGGAAAGTGATATTAATGTTTTATTTTTACCTGGGTTGAGATTAAATAGGTTGTGATCTGTCTCCAATTTTCATTGAGTTTTATGACGTGTTCCCTTAGTATATTTCTGGTCTACCACTGGTAAGAGAGATTTAGTTTTCTTTTGAATTAATTCATGGAACTCAACTGGCCTTTATCCCCTATTACAACATGGAACCAGCAGAGATGAAATAGACAAAGTCCTAGTTGGATGAACTTCTTAAGAAAGGATTTATTCATCCAAGTGTGTCACATTGGGTGGCACTAATTCTCCTTTCTAAGAAGGCTGATGGTTCTCTTCTTCTATGTGTTGATTATCAAAAGATCAATCAAGTTAAAATCAAGAAAAAATACCTATTACCCCAAATTGATGATCTATTTGATCAGCTAAAATGGGATAAGTGATTTTCAAAGATAAACCTTTAATCTGGTTACCATCAGTTGATGATAAAATAATCTAACAATCAGAATACTGCCTTTAGGAGTAGGTACAATCAATTTGAGTACCTTGTTATGCCCTTTGGTTTTACAAACCCTCCTACTATTTTTATGGATTTATTGAACAAGATTTTTTAGGAGTATCTAGACACCTTTGTGGAAGTCCTTGTGGATGACATTATTATTTACTCCAAGTCTGAGGATAATCATGTGAGACATCAAAGAATATTTATAATTCTTCAATGAAATTACTGCCTTTATGCCAAGCTTTCAAAGTGTGCTTTCTGGATTTAGGAAGTGAAATTATTGGGACACATGGTGTCTGAACATGGTGTATCAATTCATCCTGAGAAGGTGATTGTAATTATGACTTGGGAGAAACCACAATATGTCTTTCAGATCTAGAGATTATTGGGATAAGATGGATATTACCACAGGTTCATGAGAGACTTCTCATATTTGGCTTCTCCAATGACTATGCTGACTTAGAACGAGATAATGTTTGCATGGGATGATAAATGACAAAGTTCTTTTGTCGATCTGAAGTGTTTCTTGACAACTACACTGGTGTTGACTCTTCCAGAAGATGGGTATGGATATGTGGTCTATTTTGATGCATCGATTTTAAGCTTGGGTTGCATTCTTATGTTGGGTGATCATGTGGTAGAATATGGATCTCGTCATCTTAGTCCACATGAGAAGAATTATCCTACCCATGACCTGGAACTTGCGTTGTGAATCATGTGCTTAAGAGTTAGTGGCACTACCTTTTGGTGAAATTATTAAAGTTTATTCCAACAAAAAAATAAAGAGTTATATCTTCCCACAAAAAGATTTTAATCTTATATAGAGGCGTTGGGTGGTGTACTTGCAATATTTTGAATATAACATTTCCAATACCCTAGGGAAAGGGAATGTCATTACTGATTCTTTGAGTAGGAGACTACCAACCCAAGCAGTGAAAGAATATTCAAAAGAGTGTAATTTTATGGATATTTTTCATAGTTGTATATTGGAGTTTAAGAGTATGGGGAAGAGGTTCCTTTAGCCAGTATTCAGTTGACATCTTCTCTTCTAGAGATTATTCTCCAAGACCAACATCTTGATGTTGAGTTCCTTAGTATTAGAGAATCCCTTTATGGTGGAGAGATAGTTTCCCTTTTCTGTTTATCCGAAGAGGGTATTCTATTCTATCAGAACCACTTTGTTGAGCTGTTATAAGAAAGTAAAAAAATGATGTGATATTTCCATAGCTCTCAGTGGGTTGTGCACCTGGTAACCACAAAAATGTTTTATCACATGAGGCAATAGTTAAGGTGGCCAGGTATGAGATAGTACATCACTGAGTTTGTATCTCATTTCTATATGCACCAACAGGTTGAAGTCGAGCACCATAAACCTTCGAGTTTGTTTCAACTACTTCCAGTCCTTACTTGGAAGTGGGATGAGATCTCTATGGACATTGTGGTTGGGTTGCCTTGTAGCAAGGGAAAGAAGAATGAAATATGGGCTGTGATCGATATGCTAACCATGTCAGCTCACTTTATACTCGTTCACGATACGGCCAATGTTTAGGAGTTGGTCAGTCTCTACATGATAGAGATTTTTCTCTTTCATGGAATTCCAACTTCTACAGTATCTGATAGGGATCCTCATTTCACTTATCACTTTTGGAGGGGCCTTCCGGAGGCACTGAGATCTCAGGTTCATTTGAGCATGACCTACCATCCGCAGTTGGATGACCAGAAAGAAAGTGCTATACAGATTCTGGAGGATATGCTTCGTACCTATGTTCTCGACTTCAGTAGAGATTGGGATGATCACTTAAGTCTGGTTTAGTTTTCATACAACAATAGTTACCAATTCGAGATCAAAATGGCACATTTTGAGTCCTTGTATGGTCAGCCTTTTAATTATCTATTGTGTTGGTTGGAGGTTGGAGAAATTTCTTTGGTTGGACCAAGGTTGGTGAAGGATACAACATCCAATATTCTTCTGATATATTAGAGGATGTTGACATCATAGATATAATGTAATTCTTATACTGATCGATGTTTTATACCTTTTTATTTTTCTGTCGATGACCAGGTGTTCTTGAATGTTTCACCCTATTTGGGTCATCGATGGCTTGGGAGGAAAGGGAAGCTTGATCCTCAATTTGTAGGACATTTCTAGGTTGTTGAGTAGGTGTTGAAGGTTTCATACCATTTGTATCTTCCACCATAGCTGACATGAATACATAACATGTTCCATGTATCGCATCTGAAAAAGTATCTATCAGATCCATCTCACATTTTGAGCTGGAGTGATCTTGAAGTCAAACCTAGTTTATCTTTGACTGATAAACTAGTTAGGGTAGTTGATTCTGAGACCAATGTGCTTCATGGGATGACTATATAGTTGGTTCATGTACTATGTAAAAATTTCTCTAATAGTCATGAGATGTGGGAACGTGAGGCATAGATGAGATAGCATTGGCCTCATCTCTTTAGCATGGAAGCTTCTTCATTGGCTTTCTGGATGAAGATATTTTTTATGGTGGGTTGTGACATCTCGTTACCTTGATTAGGTAATTTTAAAGAATTTATACATCCTTTTTCTATTAAAAACCCCTTTTATGTGTTTTTTCTATATTTACTACAGTCTGCAGAATTAGTGTACGCTGTGTACCTGAAGTACATGTCGTGTACTTGGTGCTGGTTTCATGTAATGGAATGGGAGATCATTACATGAGTGGAGAGATAATACTATTAGTTGGTACACATATTTTACCTGAGGTACATGTCATGTAGATATTAAATAGTGGTTTTTTAACCATAGGTGATGGGATTTTTGGAGTACTTATCTTGCATGGCCCTCATGTTGTGACCTCTTGGTACACGTTGTGACTCAGCCCATTCCCATACTTAAGTAATGAATTTGGTAGTACTACTTAGTATATTATTCCTACACCTCTTAGATCTCAACCCTAGAGTCTCCCTAGTCATTTTGGAGAGGCTATTTATCTTCTGGTTTGATCTGATCTACTTCAGATCTTTGTTTCATCTCTGGTGTGATTCCCGAGTAAGGGTTCTCCCTATATCTTTGAGTTCCTCTCCCTCTCTCATTTTTTAATTTCAATGGATCAAATTGGGATTGATAGATCTATGTCATGTAGTGTTGGGTCTTATTTTTAGGTTGGGTTTCAAGATCTCCTTCACCGTTGTTCTCGTTGGTGGGTGTTGTTGCGAGTGTCATTCTTTAGGAAAGAGAATGGTGGTTCCATCCAAACTTCCCAAATTGATTACCATCCTATTGTTTTATTTAATTAAATTTATTAATCTTTCTTGAAATTTATTTGATAAAATTCAAATTCTAATTAATTGGAGGATTTTAAATGGTTTTGGCACAGAAATTTGGAAAACCACCCAATTTCATTAAATTGGGGTGGGTTTATGGAAATTGTCTAATTCAAATTGCTTATTTTAAATTGTGGATTTAATGGAAATGTTTTCAATTGAATTGTTGAATTTAATTGGGAAAAATAATGGTTTAAAGGATGGAATTTGTTTTGAATGAATTTCAAACTTATTAATGGATTAAAATGATTTGATAGAAACTCAGTGGTTTTATCATATGAAAAAAGGCATGTCTTTGAATAAAACCTATGTTGGTCTTAAATGGAAATAAATTTTCATTTTTTGAAATGGGAGAATGGGATTTATCGTATTTAAATCAGTATTAAGTTAGTTCTCAAATCACATAAGAACACATGAAATACATAGGTAGTTAGTGAGTTATTTGGATACACTCTACGCTATGAAAATGTTTTAAAACATACGTGCAGTGAGTCACATCTCCGATGGGTTGGTGATGAGTCTCCTTTGTCCAGTTTCATAGGTACATTTGTATACACATTTTTCTGAGTTGACATAGAGAGTTTTGAATTCTATAACTAGTTAATAATATAATATCTTTTGGTATATGACCATGTTTCTTTCTTGTTTATTTATATTTGAAATGTAAGTGTATGACAATATTTTTCTGAACTACTTCACATGTATTCTGCTAAATTAATATAAACTATTTTATATAAATGTTTTACTTAATCCATTTCTTAAGAAATATTCCATCCCTTGTAAATTAAATCACATGCTTTAAATTAATTTTCCATCATATTGAAACTATTTAGAATGTTTTTTTAAATATGGTTTGGAATTTCAAAACCTCTTTATTTTATAAATTGAAAGATTTTATTTGGATAATCTATATTTGGAATCTATTTTGGAATCTTTGGTGGTATCCTACTAGGATTAGGCTCACACCCAACTTTTTCCTTTGGTTTTTTGTAAAATTTATCCATCCAATCTCTAGTAAAGGGAAAGGATCTCATGGAGGTGGATCCAGTAGTTGAGCTTTGGACTTGGTGATTTTTTCCATGGGAACCTTGGGTTTGTTTTCTTTTTTAGTACTTTTTGTTGTAGTACTTTGGCTTTTATGACTCGTTGTATTATTTTACTTTTACTCCCAATGGAGTTTTCTTATTAATATGCATACTATCATTTATCTTTTACTTTCGCATTCTTAAAGAAAATTCATTCCCACCTGTATATTGTATGATGCTAGGTGCTAGACACCAACCCATGGGGATTGAGAATACCCTTCAAGTCATGTCAGGGCTAGCTCAGTTATCAGGTTACCAGGGTACCTGAGCAGGTTTGTGATAGATTGACTAATGGAACCAAAAATGGGTGGGTCCCACACTCAATTTCATGGGGTAACTGATTCTATATGATTCCTTTATTAAATCTATCATTTATCCTTATATCATTAATGTTATTTTGAACTAGGGGAAATGATATCTTTTCCATAGTATCAAAATGATAGAAGATTTGAAATTGGACTTTTTAGTGAAAGAATATCCATGTGTTCTATATGGGAACTAGGAGAAATATGGTTGGGGAATCTTTCTCTGGTTCAATGATTTCCCCCATGTATAACTTATAAGTTGAGAGAATTTTGAATCATGAAATTTCCATGAATTAGGAGATCAAACAAAATGTAATCAAGATATCTTCAAAGTTATTTTGTTGAAGGAATCCTAGTGAGAAGTCTCCATTTTTTATTCTTTGAAGGTGAATGAGCGACTATATTGTGATAAAGATTTGGTGAGTTAATGAACCTTCCATATAATGATATAACTATCAGAGATTTTTACTAGTTATAGTTCAGTGGTTTTGTCAATAATAGTAAAAAAATGAAATCAGGGGTGGTTCTCCTCATAGTTAGATGCCAGTTTATATGAGATGTGAGGATCAATGATCAACACAATGTTTACATAAGTTCATGATTGGAATTTGTTATAGGGATTAAATTTCTAGATATTGATATGTATTTGCCTAAAAAACATTGGTATATTGATACGTCTTTGACGAAGATCATGAAAAATAAAGGGTCCCCCCCCCTTCATCCATAAAATGATTCCCCATCGACACTATATTCATTGGTATCCACATCCCAGTGGACAAAAACTCAACATTATTGGGGCCTAAAAACTCAATTTAACATGAGGGGAAGGAATTTTCCATAGCCCAATGGATTCAATTTTCATCACTTTCAGTTGTTTCTATGGATAAGGAGACTCTCTTATTATTGAGGCTTGTTCCAAGATCATTGTTTAAGTGCTCTGGAGAGATAACAACATTGATTTGTTCTCTATTAAAACTGCCTCGACTATTCTCCTCAAATCCCTTAAAGTATATATTTGCACTCATAATTATATTAAATATTAGATTCATAAATTCAAGTCTATAATCAATAATCATATAGATCTATTTCACACATAACAGGAAGTGAACAAAACCATTATTTTTTTGGCTTTAACAGATAATCTGAATGGTACATTTAGACAATTTACTAATATTGAATCCCTTTAATATGTTAAATTGATATTTTAAGAGGCATTTCCCTCACGCTACCTTAATTTAAAAAAATTTAACCCATATTCCCTCTTTTCTCATTAATAAAATTATTATATTTTTGGTTGGTGAGTACCCTTTTATAAGTCACAGGAGGGACACACATGGAATTACATAAAATATTTAAATAGTATAAAGTCGTTTTCTTTTGAAAGTATAACTAAATGGACAATAAATTGAACCTATGGTAAGATAAGTATAAAATATCTTCAATAAATAATATTTAGATAATTTTAAGTTCTATTTTTATCCTCATCTCTTAGTTTTAACCCCCCCCCCCATCATCCCTCGATAAACCCTTTTAGACTTAACTATTTTAAAAAAATTACTATTTTTACTATTCTTTATGAAAAAAAGAAGTGTCATAATTACCAAATTAGTACATTATTATTATAAATATTCAATCTATATTATCAAATTAAATTTATATAATTTTAATAAATTAATTTTAAAATAAACATACAAAACGCAATGAAAACTGTTTTTTAGAAAAATAAATTTTTAATCATAAAACTGAGTTCACTTTCGTTAGTTTCCTAGAAAAAACCATTAGATGGTTGTTAAAATATTTTATTGAATATATAATCTAAACACTTCATTAAAATCATTAATCAATAATTATTGATTTCATTTATTAAGTCAAAAATTCATTGTGCACACAAAAATAATTTTTTGAAAAAATAACTCTCTTTAACTTCGAATGATTTTGTCATTATTCTTAATAATTAGATAACTAAAGTATGAATAATTATTAATACATAATAAATTAATTTTAGTCAAATATATTTTTAATAGTTATTGATAAATTTTTCATAAAAAATGTGTAACACTTAGAAAGACACATTTATTTAGAAGAATTTTCCTTTTAATCATAAAAATATTTCATTAAATTTTATTGAGTATTCCTTATGAATTAATAAATATATTTTAATTAAGGAAAATCTTATATATATATATATATATTCTATAATGTGGTAAATATTATTCATTCCCACTAATCTAACGGCTAGGAAAACCTCATCGCATTCAATAATAATATTTCAATAGTATATCATTGTTCATTTAAATTTGGGGTTGTGTTTAAAGAAAACATTCATAAAAATAAAATTTATTTAAAGGTAAATATATAATAAAATATCAGGGTGATATATTGTACCCCCCCCCCCACACACACACCTATGTAAAACCCCAAGATTTTAAAAGATGAAAAGTTTGTTTGATAGCATATATGGCATGAAACACCAATCTTAAATGTCCCATGAAATATATTTATTTAAATTTATACTCTTTGATAGCTTGTGATACATCAAACCTCGACTCTAAATGATCAATTATATATTATACCATTATAAAATAGTAGTAAAATTTTTGGGTATTAATAAGACTTTAAATATTATGAAAACTATTTGGTTTAAAAATGAAAAAAAACTCAATTGTAATCTATTGATTAGAAATAAAATAAGATTCATCTTAAAGAAAAAGAAATATTTTATATAAAACATTATTTTTCTAAAAGGTGGTCTCGACGCACTTTGAGCGCATAGTTTAAAATTAATTTATACCAATTATATAAATGTTTTTAAAAAAATTAAATTAATTTTTTAAATCATCATGTCCTGATTATCTTACAGTTAATTTTTGGTACTTTTCTCAAAATGTTAATTTTTCAATGAATAGTAAAAAAATACAAGTTTTAATTAAGAACCGCCTTTTCATTTAATGAATTTAAAATTTATATTTAGATTTAAAATTTTTTTAAAATAAAAATAGTTAAATTATATTATAATAAATAAAATTTAGGTCATTATAATAAAATTAATTTTGATTTTTGATACTAAAACATTCTATACTTGAGAAAAGTTTCACTTTGGAAAACCTCTTTTTAATCCCGTCTATAGGATTAATTCAAAATTAAATTCTTACACTTACATGAATTGAATTTTCAAAAAATTATTCGGTATATATATAATTAATAATTAGTATTATATAATAATGTATTCTTAATTTTTTGTCATAATTAATAGTAAAAACAGTAAAAATTAATTACAGTGGTTAAGGTTAAAATGGGTTTACTAAGGGGTTAAACTAAAAATATAAGGGTTGAAATGACCTATAAACTTTTCAAATTAGAATTTTGTATTATTATTTAGACCTTATATTATCTATGTTAACATAATTATTTATTTTGTATCGGTTTTCCATTCTAAGATTGTGGGTATCACTTTTTCCTTTCAAAAATTCCAAGTGTGTCCTCTCTCCCAATTATAAAAGGTGCCCTCTATCCTCTTTAGTTAACACTCTCAATGACTTTTTATAATAAAAACCCAACCAAATATCTTATTTACATCCCTCAAAAAATTATATAGGTATTTATTTGATCATAAATTCAATCTATGGAGGCCTTATTTATAAACCTAAAGTGGTTATCTAAAGAAGAGGTTAAGTTTCTAACCATGAACATTCCTTTTACTTCATATTATTACTCCCTAAAATATTATAAAAAAGTATAAAATAATAAAACCTGTATATAATATATAATTAGTTGTTATTATTTTATTTTAATAACATATATCTATCTCATCTTCCATCGAAATGGAAATTAACCCATCGATCATGTGTACGGTGGACTACTGCCTCATGGACCAATGTAATTAGTTTTCCATCACCGCCTATCACGGTTGGATATAATGATGTACTAAACATATTTATATGATATTTATAACATTAATATACATATATAATTATAATTTCACATATGTATTCATTCCTTACAATCCTTTTTAAAACTAAAAAGTCGTTCATGCGTATGTGTTGACGACCACCACCACGTATTGATGTGAAATGTTATTCATTTTATTTTTAATTGAATGGTAACAAGGATATATTTGATGAATATATATGATATATTTTATATAATAATATTTATATGAATTTCAAATATTACTTACCTTTCTTACATTCCATCTTTTGTAAAAATAAAAACAGTGTTCTTGCATGCGTATGACCTATCGTCTCCATGAACAGGGTAACTCATTTTTCCGAATCTAAATTTTATGTACTGTTATAAATACTTATATTATGATTAAATATGATATTTATATCATTTTTAACATTTTGGATATGATTTAAAACTTATCAAAGTAAAATGATTGACACTACCGAACCGGAACATACTTGAAAAACTGAGCAATTTCAACTCAAAATTGTGATTTTAACAAAGAATTATTAATAAATGGTTTATAAAAGACTATAAGTAAATTATATATGGTAATAAGTAAATTATTATGGTTTTTTAATATATTTATAATATATTTATATTTATATATTTATATTTATTATACATGAGGTGTGTACATGTATGAAGGAAATCAGACTTTAGGTAAGGGTTTCTCATCTCACTTTTACTTCTATGAGATGTATGCCATATTCACCACTTAGTTGTATTTTTTGGTGTATATAATGAATATTTTATATATTATATCATTAATACTTTTATCTTAATTATTTTTAAAGTTTTATTTTATGTTATTTATTTAATGGGGCATATAATTCAGAGTTTTCCAAAGTGGTAAAGGATTTTGTTATAATCTCATTTTTTATCAAGATTGTTCATGATTACATTTCTAATGTCGAAATATTATGATCTATCTAAAGAACCAAATTTTCATAAATGAAAATTCCATTTTAAAATTAATTTTTTCCCTATTACGTCATGCATATATAGAATAAACATTCACTAATTTTTTTATTTTTTTATAGTATATCCTATCTCATTCAAAATACCGCTAATGAATATTATCCTTTGAAAACATAGTCTTTGAATAGTGATAATATTATAAATATAAATATGGAGTTATGATAAATCCCTAACGACATTTACAAAAGACGCAATAGTCTCAACCAGTAGGATAATACCCTATAAATCCCATTAATTCTCTCTTCTAAGGGAGATAACCTCTTTGGGATTTGGCATTGACCAAGACCAAAACAAGATTCAACAACTAAAGAAATAGTGAACCAATTTAATCAAGAAGTTCAAGATCATCAATATCATGGCCTAACCATGTTCACCAGACCGCCCCAAGAAAATATCATTGTTTCACACCTCACACTTAGAGCATTCGCTAATGTAATAAATTGTTATATATATCGACCCTAACAGTTTGACTATGTGATTTATTTTAAAAAAATAATGATTATACTTATTCTTTATTATAAAAACATTATAAATGATTAAATAATGAGTTTGATAAAAATTATACATTGATATGATAAAACACAAATTGTATTTTGTGTAATATATAGTTTCAATCAAGATAAATTTTTTGATAAATTATATAATTTTTTAAATAAATGATATTTTTATTAAATATTATATGTGAAATATTAATTTTAATATAATTTTATGAAGTGAAATTTTAATTTTTATAAGGTCCAGAAAAATTTTATTGTCAAAAAAATAATATGTTTCAATAAATTGAGATTTTGATTTAAAAGAGCAATTTACCATATTTATTGAATTATTTTGATAAAATAAATAGTTCCTTTGGATTTAGAATGTCAATATTATCCAATAGTGAATTAATCATAATTTTAAGAGATAGTAAAATTTTCTGGTAAAATTTAAATATAGTATAAATATACGATATGTATTATACCATCATAATGACTCAAATTTAATTTAATATATGAAATAAATGGTATCCATTATAAATTATGTATTTATCATTTAAATAATTTATTTTTTATGTTATTTGGTTTATTTTATAAATCCTTTATAAATCTTTCAAAACCTATATTATATATTATGCTTTTAAAATCATTTCAATATGAACATGACCCGCTTTCATATCACCAAGGGTAATATTTTAATGATTTCAGTTTTTATACTTATAAAATAAAGAAAAAATCCCATTTTTTAGAAACCATGGTAAGGTTTATGATTTTAATTACTTTATTATTTGGAGTCCAAAATTGATGTTTGGGAAAAAAATAAAGAACACCCCTCTCTTTTCCTATATAAATCCACACAACATACCATTTTAATTCACTAAAATACCTTGGATCATGATCTTACTCTACAATTTCATCTCTATATCCTCTATATGGTTCCATAAATCTCTCAACAATCTCCTCACAATCTTTAAGAATCACCCTCTCAATGTAAGGGACCTCTATCTCTTATTTTCCATTCAAGCACCATCTTTGTTTTATGACTTTGATTTCCAAATAATAATATTGGGGTTTCTTTTTTCACATACCTAATATGGTAATTTTTATTTTATAATTATTATAGACCCCTTTTTCTCTCATAAATTCATTTTATGAAACTTTATCTACTCCCATTAAGAATATTAAATTTCACTATGATTTTTCATTCCAAACGATTGTGTTATGATTTTCCACACCCATTTCCATTCAAGGGTTTTCACCTTGATATAAATACACATCATTTATTAGATAATTATATGTAGGTTGCCCAAACTCCTTTATCATGGGGTTAAAATTGATAAAATACATTCTTAAATTATATGATTCATATAGAACACTTGTGCATGTATATGATATGATTATTAATGGGTGCACTCAAATAGAACTCCAATAAATTAGGTAATGTTTTAGACTAATGAAATTCCATATTTGGGGAATCAGAGGTTATCCTAAGAACATTATATTATTATGTACTAGTGGACAGACATTACTTATTCTTATGATTTCATGTTTAATTTTGTTTCTATTTTCCCATGTTTTCTTTCTACTATCATGTTATATCATGCCTCATTTTTCATGACTATGATTCTCACCTATTATATTAAATTATTATTCCCATTCACTCACGGGAATTTCTTTAACGAATGCGATTATTTTTTTATTCCCTTACTAGTATTTATAGCTCACCACATTCATATGTATTTCCCTAGGTTATCTCATATAGTTTTAGAATTATAGTGAAAATATAAAATCATGTTAAGAAAGTTTTCAATAAATTCATTGTACCACTATTTTATAATGTTATATTATGTACTTAATCTCCCAAAATTATTAGGCCTATATAAATTATGGGTTGTTTTAATTGAAAATTTATGTAACAAAACATGAATTAATGTGTATTAAAAATAACAGTTTTCATAGTTGGTTTGGGATTTGGGTAAGAAAACTGTATTGAAGCCTTATGGATAAGACTTAATATAGTAAAACATCCCTAAATACTGGTAAAGTATAGAGTAAGTGGTTTAAAAAAATACATCCTTGTCTAAATACTAAAAGTATATGAGGCTCCAACCCAGATGTACCTAGAGGTAAATAAACTAAAAACACCGCATTGTTCTAGACTCGATCGGGAACAGGAGCATGAAAATGGGCCTTAATACACACCTAGTCTTAAAATCCCAAAGGGATATTATTAGTTAAATTCACAAGATCATTCAAACAAATTATTAAGGGAACAAAAAATACTAATAATATTTTATGTTGCCAAATAGATCGTGGATAACTTAGATTGTAGACTAGAAATTCCTAAGATAATTAATATGCATTATTTTTGATTTATCCCTTTAATAATCATGGTTTATCATTTATGAGTTTAATTATTTAAAAATTATCATACCTAATTCTATTTTTGATGAAGTAAATAGTTAGAACCAGAATTAAAAAAGTGAAAGTTAGGGTTATCATTCATGATTTTATGCATTCTTTTATATCACATATGTTTAGTAGAATGGTTCAAACATCTTTAAAAATCATGGAAGTAGAGTTTTTAGTGAAAATGTAAAATGGAGTAATTTTTTATCCCAATTATATAACTCCTCTCAAATCAAAATTTATTGGATGATCTTACTATAAAACTTTTTATACTTTCTTTAGTATAATTTGATTCTATTTTGGGTATGGATTGGATTTATTTATAAATATCCAGAATAAATTACTGAGAGAATTAAATTACCTTTCATATCATGAATCACCCTCCAATTTTATTCTTGTTCAAGGAGGAGTATGAATCTTCTTGGGAACCATCACCATAATCCTGGATACTATTACCCTATAAGGATGTGTATCTAGATAAAATTATTTAAAATAAGGAAAATATCATCCTTAAAGACATTCCCATTGTGATGGAATATGGTAATGTGTTTATTAAATAATTTCTTTATCTTTCACCTAGTATTGAGGTTGAATTTTCAATTGATATTATACATGGAGCTTTTCCAATACGAAATAATTCATATTGAATGTTTATTGTTGAAATCTTGGAGATGAAGAAATTACTATAGGATAATTTGGATAAATAGTTCATATGACCAAGTGCTTCACTGTGGGGTCCATCGTTCACCTTTTTCAAGAAGAATGATGTGTAAATAAACCTTTTCAACGATTATAATGAGCTCAACAAGATCACAATAAAGAACAAGTATCCTCTTCTATGAGTTGATGAAATTTTTGATCAACTATATATATCCTAATATTTCCCCAAGGCGTATCTTCATTTGGAACATTATCAAGTAATGGAGGAGAAGGAAGATATACCCATGACAACTTTTTGTACAAGTTATAGGAACTATGAGATCATAGTGGTTCCATTTGAACTAAATAAAGATCCAAAAATATTTATAGACCTAATGAATTGAGTATTAATATATTACCTAAACAAACTTGTGGTAGTATTCATAATAGTTCCATTTGAGTATTGCACTAAAGAATTTATGAAAGGATAATATTGATGAAAAGTACATAAAATACGAGTTCTGGTTAAAGGAATTGTCATTCTTGGGGCATGTTATCACAGTCAATGGGATATATTTGGACCCTTATATGATAGAGGAATTCAAAGGATGGTCGAGGCTAAAAAATATGGTGGATATACATAGTTTACTTTCAATATTTGAATATTATAGAAAATTTGTGATAAATTTATCAGGATTATAAAACTCACTAACCAAGATAACTTGAAATGAAGTCAAGTTTTTTTTAATTGTGATGTGAAGAAATATTCAAGGAGTTTAAAAAGAGTCTTATCACTAAATATGTACTTACACCTCCCAATAGTTGGGAACTCTTTGTGTTATATAATAATGCTTCAAAGAAGGACTTAGGATGTGTACTATTAAAGAATGAAAAATTAATATCCTACGCCTCAATTTAGATGAAATTTCTTGAAAAAAACATTCCAACACACAATATGGAGTTGGCTATATTGATATTCACAATGAAAATATGGGGTCATTATCTCTATGGGGAGAACTATGAAATATATATGAATAAAAAGATCCACAAGTATATATTCATACAGAAAGTGTTGAATATGTTCTATTGGAGATGGTTAGAGATGATTAACGATTAGGACTCTTCAATCCACTACCATCTAGGGAATGTAAATGAAGTGGAAGATTCTCTAAGTATAAAGGATCTTGTAACCTTATCACTAATGAGAATTGAATAATGATTAGGACTTCTTAGACATGAAGAGTATGGACATGGTAATCATAAAGGAAACAAGATCATCAATATGTTCACAAATTATTGATCATTTATTCCATCTAGAGAACATAAAGGATGTTCAAATAAATAATTTTGGAATTTAGAATAAGGTAGAAGATTTAAGGAAAGATAGATCCTCAGTGTTAAAAATTATTGAAAATGGGTTTTAAGATTTGGGTCACGAATATGTGTACCATCAAATATTGAGTTAAAGAATAAGTGGTTATATTATGCATATAACTCAACCATATCATATATATAGGCAGCATGAAGATATATCAAGATCTTAGAGATCACTATTTGTGGGACAATATAAATAAGTAAATCATGAAATATACATCAAGGTTTATTTTATGTTAGCAAGTGTAGGATGAAAGGAAAAATTATAAGGGTATGATGAAACCATTACCTATACCACTATGGAAATGAGAAAACATAACCATGTACATTTTCAATGTTTTCCCTTATACATCAATAGAAAATAATGTTATAGAGGTTTTATTGGATAGTCTTACAAATACTGATCAATTCAGTAAAATTAATGATAACTTCTCACTTGATAAACCTGCAAGGATATACATGATTGAATTGGATAGGTTATATGGAACACATATGTCAATTATATCTGATCATGATCCAAGATTTACGTCTATGTTCTCCAAGAGTCTCCAACATGCTATAAATACTATGTGGAAAATTAATACAGATTATCACCCCCAAATTGATGGCCAATTTCATATGACTATTTAGACATTGGAAGACATGTTGAAAGCATGCTCGTTGGACTTCAAAGGAGGATGGGATCAATATCTTCCTCGGGTCAAGTTCTCATACAATAGTAGTGTCCACTCAAGAATCTAAATGGCTTCATATAAAGCCTTTTATGGGAATATATTTAGAACACCTGCATGTTTGGATGATGTTGGTGAACACAAACTACTGGATCCTAAAATTTTCAAGGAAATGGTGGAAATGGTCAACATCATTCAGCAGTACAACAAGGCTTCTCATAGTCAAAAAAAATAAATATTCTAACAATCGTCAATGAAAACTAGAGTTTGAGGTTGGAGATAAGTTATTCCAAGATATATATATATATATATATATATATTTAAAAGAAAAACCTCAACATAGATACGATCCAAATACAAAGAACATAACTTTGAGGGAAAAGATGAAAGCCAACAACAAGACCCCCGACAACTCCCAAAAGAAGCCATAAAATGAGCTGCATGATTTCTCCCCTCCCAACAAAGGAAAATACATGATTATAAAAATAAGGATCCAATGATCAAATGATGTCATAAATAGACCCAAAATCTTGGTGGCTTTTCATCCTCCTCTTAAGAATTTATAAAAACTTGAAAATTGAATTCAACCACAATATCTTTCCAACCGAGAGACAAGATGAACTGTATACCATTACAAATAGTCATGGCCTCTCCCACAAGAGGAGATCAGCATGAAATGTCTGAGAAATGATGAGCCACAATAATTGAACTTGCATGGTCTTGGATAACAGCCATGAGGACAATAGAACCATCACCATAAATCGTCACATCAGTATTAAGTTTGAAAATAATTGGATGGGGAAGAATCTATCTAACCATAGGGGAATGAAAAATCATTGGATGAAAAAAACCTTCAAATTTATCCCACAAAGAGACCTGATTGTGCATCTCTTTAGGACATACACTTTTATATTTAACAATGACCTCAAAAATGAAGGTGTTTCAAATAAACAATATTTTCCAAGAATGGATACACAAACCCCTGATATTCAGAGAAAGAAAATATATGAACTACTCCCTTATAATTAGTTTAGCATCCTAAAGATTTTTCTAAAGGATGAGAACATGTGTTTCACACATCAACCAAAACCCGGTGACTTAGGGGGAAGAAAAAGTGTTGTGGAAATCGGTTTCTATGTTACCCCATAGAGCCATCAGAAACCGTTATCATAGAGGTTCATATCATCTACATGAGAATTTGTGGTAAGGATTCCCCTACACAATTTCCAACAGGAAACATGAACTTTGGTGGAGAATTTAGATTCCAAATATGTTTCTATAGAGGGAATTAGGTACCTTCTTCACCGACAACACACAACTTATAAATAGAGAAGACGGTGTAGTAGTTAGAGGAACAATGAGACAAACACGTATTGTTTGGGCCTACATCATGTACCATAGAAACCACCAGTATAACCTTATGATTGACATTATAAAACCATAATTAGATCTTTTGAAGGTACCAATTGGAATGATCATCAGCCAAGAGCTCTCTCAGAATGGTGTGCTCATGACCAGGCACACAAAAATATTTGGGAATTATGACATCTAAACCAAGAAACCAAGGATCCTTCCCAATATTAATTGAATCGCCACTAGATATTCTCTTAAAAATTTCACGATTAAATACATCCTTTGACCCCTAAAAACTCACCTAAAAATAACTTGATTAAGGACCCATGCTAGAATAAAAAAACTCCTGGGGAAAAATATATAACTTTTACTATTCTATCACACAAACTGTCTAGGTTCAGTAAAAGGATCTAGCCTTTCTTGGCTAGAAGGTAATTATAAAAAACATTAAAATACAAAAATCCCATGTCACTACAATCCTTAGTAGAATAGAAGTTCTCCCATGTAATCGAATGTAAATGATTTTCTCCATTTTCATGGCCCCACCAAAAATTAGAAAAGGCTGAATGAAGATGATGGATAAATAAATTTGGTAGCTTGAAGAGGGAAATAATTAAGATGTAATATCTTGGGCCATATCATTAATGAGAACCTCCATTCTGGCCCTAGAAATATTCTTACCAGACGATCCCCATATATTTTGTGGAATTTATCAAGGATAAAGGATAAAACTTCCCTTTTAGAATTTCCAAAGACTGTTGGGAGTCCCATATATTTTTTATGTTTCTCCATGACCTCAATACCACACAAAATTGAAATAATCTATCTCATCCAATATTTCACACCTCAACTAAAGGATATCTCTAATTAAGAAAAACTAACCCATTTTATCGAGGAATTACTAAAAGTGTCAATAATTTTGAGAATCTCTTGGAACTCTTGAGAAGTTTCTTTTGAGAAAAGGAGTCAATCGTCAATAAAGAAAAGGTGAGTAATGGGAATAATTTTACAACAATACCTTGCCCCATGAATCAGTCCATCTAGAGAAAATTTAGATAAAATATGAAATAAAACATCATGAACAAGGAAAAATAAGTAAGGGGATAATGGTTCACCCTTTTGTAGGCCTCTTAATGGTTTGAAATTCTTTGTAATAAGCCATTAACTTGGATTCTGTAAGAAACAGTTTCAACACAACTCATAATTTCTCTCACCCATTTTGGTCAAATTCCTATATTACTCATAACCTCTTCCTAAAAGAACCATTCCACTATATCAAAAGCCTTTGACATATCCAATTTCATTGCTAATATCTTCCTATTATATGTTGAACGAGTTTTCATAGAATTGAATATTTATTGGGTAATAATTGTTTTATCTATGATAAGACTATTGGGAATTAAATAACTATAGTTCATAGAAATAATATAGTATAGTACCCTATCCAAGTGGTAGGAGAGGACTTTTGAAAAAAAAATGTAGACCATGTTACACAAGCTGATAGGCCTAAAATTAGAAATCTTAACCAGGCTTCAGATTTTTAGGATCAGAAAAAATAGTTTCATTAACCTTTTATATAATTATAGAACTAGAACAAAATCCATGTATCAAATAAATAATGTTTGGACCCGCAATATTACCAAAACCGCTTGAACAAAAGGGAATTAAACCCATCCGTACTAGGCACCTTTGGATGATTAATGCTCTTCAGGGCTACCAAAATTTCCTACATGAAAATATCTGCCTCAAGATTAAAATCCATTTAATTGGTCACCTTAAGCTCCACATTTCTCAGAAGGTCCCCCTGGTACGTTCCACTCTCAGAGAAAAAAATTATAAAATTCATCGATCAACTACTGAATCCCCACCTCATTAGAAGTAATGTTTGTATTCCCATCCTCCAACTTGGAAATGAGGTTCTTCATTCTTCTAGTGGAGGTATTTTTTTAAATACCTAGTATTTTGGTCACCTTTTTTGATAAAGGCATCCCTTAACCTAGAAAACAAATTACTTTCATTACATCTCAAATCTTCATTGAAACATTTTTTATAGAGTCACAACAACCTCAAGATAAAAAATAGAAGAAGTATTTTCATAACATCTAGAAATATCTTAATTGATCCATGTAATTATTGGGTCAAAATCCTTGAAGTTTTTTTCACTCTAACGTTGCAATTGAGTAGACACCTTCTTAGTTTTATCTCAAACTTGTTCATGAGAGGACCAAGAAACTTCAACAATATCCATGAAACTATTATTATAGATCCACATGCATTCAAAATGAAATCTCCACTTTAGATTATCACCCATGGGAACCACATGTGGCTGGTGGAAAATAATACAATGGTTAGAATAGATCATAGAGATGTGAGAAACCTCATACCTCAACAATGACTACTTCTAGTCACAAGATCCCACAAACCTGTCCAGCCTTTCTAAAATTTTAGAAGCGTGGTCACATTTGCAAAACCAAGTGAACAGGCTCCCTAAGAAACCAAGATCCAAATAACCAACCTGAAGTATATAGTACCATAATATCTGAATAGAAGTAAAACTATATCTAGTTCTACCCATCTTCTCCTGGTGGTATAGGATCTCATTAAAATTTCTACCAAAAAATGGGGCCCTGAAATAGATTTCTGATAGAATTGACCAACTCCTAGGATATATATTTTTCCACCACTCTAGGATAGCCATAAAAATCCAAAAAGTTCCACATGTGTTTCTAGGTATGGAATATTGAGATTGAAATGCTGTGATCAGAGAAATTAACCACAAAATCATTGATGTCCTCTCTCGATGGGAAAAAAGGCCTCCATCGTGGCCCGACCATCTGACCAAGAAACAGTACTAAAACCTGGACTTTGAAGAAATTAAACTCTTTTCCTTTCTTTCTATCATTTTCTTATACAATAAGACCATTCCATAGTTATATTGAGAACTCCATTGACTGAGAATTTGAGCTGACCAAGGATTACCAATCCCATTGGAAGTTCTGGTATAGGGTTTCATTGCAATAGGTGAGGCTGGTTCATACCAGACTCCACCACTAAAATATCAAAAAGATAACCATCATCTTCTACTATAAATTTTTTTTGGAATACATTCTACATATATAAATCCCCCATATCCTCTCTTAGATTCGCAGAGAACTGGGTTATAACTAGCATACACCACATCCCCTCTAGATAACCTTTTCCATGTACGATGATTTTTTTTTGCATGTCCTCATCAAAACATGAAATTTTTTTCTTTCCTGATATGAATACATGGAAATAACATTAGATGTAGAAATCCCAAGGTCCAATGGGTCATAACATATTCATTTCATCTTGCATTAAATATTGGACATTTCCTCTGGCCCTTCTTATATCCATGAAGGTGGGCCTACCATCATAATTCTAGGATTATCCTCTCTAGATGGGAAAATGACATAGGTACTGAAAGAAGATTGGGGAATTTACTTCAAGTATTATATCAATGGGCCTAGATGAATAGAATGGGTTGTGAAAGGAGTATTCCCATCCTGGTATGTTTCCCCATTCCTTGGGAAGTTAAAATATGCTATCATCACCACCCCCAAAAGAGATGAAGAGAATCCCTCCACCCTAGGAAATATTATTTGGGGAAAGAGAACCTTTTTCTCCTCTACACCTAATGAAGAGATAATTGGATGGTTAAAGGGAGTAGGATCCACGTTCAGGCACACTACTCCTTTACAGGTGATCTGCATTGAGGACATCTTACAAATATTCATTGTAGTATTGTTCGTAGAAATGAGATCCCCATCACACTCAATCATACTATCCTATATCTCTTATATAGGATGGATAAGAGATAAAGGACACTGGATCAAAAGAAAGAGGTTATAATGGATTCTTAAAGAAATGGGGAAATGTGGAGTCCCCAATAGGACTATTAAATCATTTACCATAGAGGGGCCTTGGTCTACATGTTTATTAATCATATTCCTCACCTTCTGTTTTTTTAGCCTCAGAAGAGGGTGTTTTCTATGAGGGTTTGACCCATATCCATGTACTGTATTTTAGAAATATTCATCCCTCCATATCATATTTTTTTATTCCACAATCCCTAACACTATTACCAATGAGGACACAAAATAAACATAAATATATGTGTTTTTCATAGTAAAATGGAACTTAAATCTTGGAATCTGAAAGTCTCAGAAACAACACCTATATTCAGGGTTGATATATATCCACCATAACCCTAAGACACATAGACATACCCTTCTAGAGGGGATCCAAAACATCTCAAACCATAAACTCAATAATAGTATTCCCAATCTTATGGATAGATTTTTTGTTCCAATTGGAAAATGGAAGGCCTTTCACCTGGATCCAGAAGGGGTAATGGGAAAAACCATCTCTTTGATATTAATTTTTTTTGGAATTTTTTTATCATTATTATATGATTACCAAAGGACCATGGACATCCATTCAATATGTGGATCTTATTTGATTTCCTGGATAATTCCAAACTAATCATTCAGGAATCAATTTCTCTGATAGCAACACCCTCTTCTAATATCCATATTGACTGCATTGTGTATCATAGGGTGTTAAAATTATAATATTTATTTGATAAAAATATTTCCCACTAGGATACATGAAAAATGATTTTGTAGATTTGGATCCACTGTGGTACAGATGTCATACGTAGACATTTCCCAATCAGAAATCAAAAACTTATCCCAATTTCCTAGTAGATATTCATACAAGATGGTGGAAATAAGTGAAATAAATGTACCACACCACTGACACCTTACTGAGATAATATAAGAATCATAGAGAGAAGAACCCAAAGTTTAATGTCCAAACCCAACTCAAACCAGAGAGAAACAACCAAACTGCACACAAATGCTCCAACGAGAAGCCTAAGAAATCCTAGGAAAACTTTCTCCAAATAGAGAGATATTTTTCATAAATAAAATTAGTATTCCTCAATATATATCCATGGAATAAATTCAAGAGATTTAGGAATAAGGGTAAGCTAAGTTCCAGGTACATTGGCCCCATTGAGGTTCTTAATCGCATTTGAGCCATGGCATATCGACTAGCACTCCCACCAACCTTATCTCATTTTAATAAAGTATTCTACATACATGCTTTAAAGAAGTACATAAAAATCCCTCACATGTAATAAATTTAGGTTTGGTACTATTGGAAAAAGATATTTCATATGTAGAGCAGCTAGTGATGATATTGGATCATAGAGATAAAAATCTATAAAATAAGACGATGCACGGGGTCAAAATGTTATGGAGGAGCCACGGGTTTGAGAAAGAGATGTAGTAACTGGAGAAGGTTATTAAATAAAAATACCATCATCTTTTTTAGTGAATTTAAAGAAAATTTCAATGGTGAAATTTTTTAAGGTGGGATTAATGTAACAACCCAATCATTTATAAATAAAAATCCCCTTTTTAAATGAAAATGTTCCATATTAAGTAAGGTAGATAGAGAAAACACATGAACTAATTAGGTTATTTTGGAATATTATATCCTATAAGATTTAAATTACCATTAAATAATTATAGACATTGATAATATATCCATTTAGAAGTGATCATATGATTAGTATAAAATAAAAGTTATAAAAAAACTCTTATTGACACAGATAAAAGAAGTGATGGCCTCAACCAGAAGAATTGTACCCTATGAAGCCCATTTATTAGAGATTAAAAAGGAGATAGAGTCTTTGGTATTTTTCCTTAAGCAATCCCAATCAGTGATTCAATAACTAAATCACAATAAAAACAATTTATTGGAGTATTTTATGCTCATTGAGATCATGGACCAAACCATGTTCACTAAACCACCCAAAGAAAATATCAGTATCAAACACCTCACCCTTAGAGTGTTTGTTGGTGTAATAAAGGACTATGTATATCAACCCTAATAGTATTAATATTTACATTTTATTTTCAATAAAATAATTATTACACTCATTACTTATTTTTTATAATTTATAAATGACTAAATAATGAGTTTAATAAAAATTATATTTTGATATGATAAAACACCAGCTGTATTTTGTGTAATATATAGTTTTAATAAACACACTCTACTTGTTAATTCCATAATTTTTGAAATAAATAATATTTTAGTTAAATATTATTATTAAATATTATATACTAAACATAAATGATAATATGGTTTTTTAAGTAAAATGTAATTTTATAAGGGAGAAAAAATTGATACTAAAAAAATAATTTTTTCAATAAATAGGGATTTTAGTTTAAAAGTGTAATTTCTCATATTTATATAATTATTTTGATAAAATAAATATTATTTTTAGATTCATCATGTCAAAATTATCCAACAGTGATTTTTTCATAATTTTCTAAGATAGTCTAATTTTCGAGTAAAAATTAAATACGCTATAAATATATAGTATGTATTATGACATCACAATAACCCAAATGTGATATAATATATTCCATAAAAGGTATCCAAATATATATATATATATCCCCTTTAAAATTATGTGTTTTAAGTTTATTTAATTCATTTTAAAAATCCTTTATAAATCATCCAAACACTATATTATATATTAATGTTTAAAATCAATTCATTATGAACATGACTCACTTCCACATCCCTAAGGGTAATATTTTAATGTGTTTGGTTCTTTTACTTATAAAATAATTTATAACAATACCTTTTAGTAAAAACCATGGTCAAAACCATTATAAGGTTAGTGGTTTTTATTACTTTTTTGAGAGTCTAACACATAAGTTTGGTAAATAATAAAGAACCTGCCTATATTTTCCTATATAAATCCACTCAAGATCCAATTTTCCTCCACTTAAAAACATTTAAAAAAGAAGATTTATTCATAAATTAATCTCTAAAGTCCTACTAAGGTTCCCCCAATATCTCAAGAAGCTCCTCCCAAGATTTTGTAATCCCCCTCTCTTCTTTACCATTCAAGCACCATATAATTTTGATGTTTAAATTATAAGATACACCTTTCTCACTCATTAAAACATTTTATACAAATTTAAGTATTATCGTTTTAATGATGAAATTTAACTTCTATTTTTCATTCCAATTTATTGTGTTATGATTATCGACCCACATTTCCATGTAAGTTATCCAGATAGATATACCTATCCTCCATTGATTGATTACTTCTATGTATGGATCCCACACTCCTTGATCATATGGTTAAAATTTATGAAGTAAATTCTTATGTTGTATGATCCTAGTGGAACACTTATGAATTTAAATGATATGATTATGAATGGGTGTTCCCACATCATGCTTCAATGCATTGGGTAATGTTTTTGTCTCATGATATTCCATTTGTGGTGAATGATATTTCATCCTTAGAACATTATTTTATGATTTATTTGTGGTTAACCAGGACTTTTTCTTATTAGGTCATGTTTAATATTGTTGTCTCACGCTTATATTGCCTTTATTTTATCATGTTATACCATGACTCACTATTCATGATTTTGATTATCATCTCTTTTTTTACATTTTTATGCTTATTGAATCAGATTTATTACTTTACCCTATGCCATGGTTTTTTGTATTCCCTTACTAGGATTTATATCTGTCCCCTTTCTTATGTATGTCCACAGGATATCCCATTCAGTTTCAAAAGAATAGTGAAAATATAAAATCATGTTATGATGGTTTTCAATAAAGTTATTGTATCCTTTTTTATGATGTTATGTTATATAAACAATCTCAAAAAGGAACTAGTATTCTCAATCTTCTTGGTTGTATTAATTGAAACTTTATGTAATAAATTATGATTTAATGTGTGTTAAGTACAATGGTCTTCATAATATATATTTCAAGAACCTCATGAATTTTATTCTCCTATGGTTATTTCTAGATAATAAATTTTTTTCATCTCAATTTCCCCTCTAAGAAAAAATGATACCGAATTAACATTTTTAAAGAAAAATGAATTCATTTCTCTCATCAGTGGAAAAAACTTTTTATTCCATATCCATGTTTTCTAAAAATGTTTCCAAGAATGTTTTAACATTCTCAAAATGTTTTTTTAAAGACATTTTTACACATGTTTGAATTTTTTTTAAAAATAGTTTGAAAGGAATATTCTTCTCATTTTATGAATGATAAACATTTTAACCATTTTAAAATATAGTAAAAATAATTTTTTTAACTTATACATCATGTATAGAATTACTCATTGTTGTGACCACTCATTACTTTGAAGATTACTTTACAATTTTATAATTATATTTTTAAATAAATTTTTTTCTTAATATTTTGGAAATTTTTGTTTTTTAAATTCATTTTCAAAGTGAAAAGGATTTTTTCATCAAGAATATTTTTGATTTAATTTTTACGGTATTCCAATATATCAATGATAAAAACCCTAATTTTACCTTATGCTTCATCAGGAATATTTTTTAATTATACCATGTTTATTATTATTTTTGATGTTTTATAATAAATTCTAATAGGATGTACAAAGTTTATAGAATTCTCCATATTATGATTATGGAATTTGATTGAGGAAAGTATTAAAATTTGTATGCTAGTTTTACAATAAAAATTTTTATGTTTATTATTTTTATTTATTGTGGAAATTATTAACATTTTATATTCTTGTTTTTTAATATGAATTTTTATGTTGATTATTTTTCTTCCCCATTATATGAGGAATGCATTGGACTTATTAAGTGATGGGAGAGTTTTGTTATATCCCCTAAATTCAGTATTATGTATCTTAAGACAAACTATCCTAGATATTTGGACCAGGCCTTACCCATTTATATTATATGTCTTGGAAAGAGGCCTTGAATGTATAATATGATGTTTGAATTTTTGAATTCTCTCACTATGAGATTAGTTATTTATTTATGTGTGATTATTTAATTATTTAAAATGTGCATGGATAAGTTTCAAGCTCATCTGATTATTTATATGGAATTATTTGATCATTATTTATTCTTTCCATATCATTATTCTTGTTCTTCTTATTGATTAAATGGAATGAGTATAAGTTATTTACCTTACTATATTGATTAAGCCTGATTTATTCATGTTTTTTTCATTGTGAGTGTACCCTTACTAAGAATTATAGATTTTACATTTCTTGTGTTTACTTACCCCAAGATTCTAAGAAGTGTATTATGATTTATATTAAGGGATATGCTAATGGGAATCATTATGTTATCAAAGAAAATTATATGTTTTATTTTATGTTTTTAAATATAATATAAGATTAAAGTATGTATCTAGTTTTATAAAACTACTAAATTATTTAGTACTTAGGGATGTCATTCCATGTATCTAGTTCAAATTTAGTATAGTAACCACTTGCTCTAAGATACTAGTATTGGAGTATTTAATATTGGTATTAGAAAAAATTTAGTAGAAACCTTGGGAAATATATTTAAAAAAACATATATTATGGAACTTAACCCTATGACAGACTTTGAGGATAAGTATAGAAAAACATAATAATGTTTTGGTGAGGAATACATTATGTGGTTTTTCCCTAGAAAAACATCCATGTCTCGATAATGCAAGTGGATGTGAATTTCAAACAGTTCTACCAAGGCGTAATAAATCTAAAAAGGGTAAATTGGGAATTGACTTGATCATCACCTAGTGCATAAAAATGGGCCATACTACAATCCTATTTTGACACTCCTAGGAAATATTCTTGGAATAATTCACATTTTCAATACAAACCATCATAAAGGATTTGAAAATATTTTTATGATTTGAAAATTTTCCCAAAGAAACCATGTTTATAATTATGAGATTAGATATGTATAATTTTTCAATTTATGTTATGATTTCACCAATTTTGTGATTATACATTATGTTTCATAATTTTATGATCTAATATAATGTATGAATTTTTTTAAAAATCGAACCTAGTGGAAGTAATGGGAACTGTGTCAATACATGTAACCCATTTAGGGATTTATCTCCTAGGAAAAATAATGAAGATAAGGCTTGATCTATAACTAGAACTGATCAAATTAGACCCATATTGGTACAGATGACTTAGGTTATGAGTAATAACCATACCTGTATGGATCAACCTATTAATCCACCTTACGATATAAAAAATTTTGGTTTCTTCATGCATCATCAAACTCCATCATTCAATTGAACTAAAAATCTATTTTTAGTTGATTAATGGATAAGTTCTTAAGAGAATATATTTTTTTCTATGGGAGGTAATGAAAGGGAGAAGGTTTTCATGGAATATTTTCATCTTTTAATGGATTCGGATCAATGGTGGTCATTAATTTAAAACACTATGGAAGAGGATGAAATAATGATCATGGTGTATATTTATTTTAAGGTACTATTAATGAAAAATTATTTTCCTCATGACAAATGAGAAGATATTGAGAGATAATTCCTAACTCTAAGACAAAATGAATTTAAAAATGTTTCTCAGTAAGAAGTAAATTTTACAACATTATCAAGGAATTATACAGACTATGTAAATAATCCAAATAGAAATAATCATTATTTATATGATAGAATCATGCCAATCCTTTGAAGGGAACTAGTCTCCAAAATATCCTCATCATATGAGTACATAGTATCCTGTTCTATGAAAATAGATAAATAACTCTATAAGTCTTATAAATTTGTTGAAAGTGAATAGAATAATATGGTATCAGAAAAAAAAATTATATAAGGGGGAGAAGGGAAAGAAGGATTTTACTCTATGTGATTATTGTATAAAGAAACACCCTAGTACTTTCTTAAAGTTAATTGGAGTTTTCTTCAAGTGTGGAGAGAAATACATCAGGCTCATGAATGTAAGGGTAAGAAATAAATCTCTAATGTTCAGTGTTTCAACTTTATGAAGATAGTATTCTTCCAAAAAATGCCCCAAGAATCTATGAAATATACCTTATAAGAAGTTAAGGTGTCAAGGTCAAGCATATGTTATTAATATAGTTAATTAGAATGATTAAAACTCTTTTGTATTTGGATTCAAGAATTATATTGTAGAATTTTTTTACTAATAGAATTTTGGTTATAAGAATCATGAAACAACTAAGAATTGTGTTAATTTTGGGATCATATATGTCTTCATATAAGATTAACTCAAGAGTTATGGATTTTGTAATGGGTTTGTGAGTTTAAAGTTGGTCAAGAATTCAAGGTCTTAGACACACCCTTTTAGGCTCTAATTAATGATAATTTAAAATGATTAATTAAATTTTTAGTGATTTTTTAATGTAATAAGGTATAGGAAACTCTTCTGTTCAACATGAAGTATTATTTGAGAAAAAATTATGTTTTGACAAGTTTAAGGGTATTATTAACCTTAAGGGTTTGTATAACCTTTGATTATTAAGGTTATTTTTAAAGATGTATATAATATTTCTAGGGTGATTATAAGAAATATATTAATATTGTTTTAGAATAAGTAAAACCCACGTGTTGGGTGATAACACATCGTATCTGGGGAGGCTGTGGGGATTTAACCCACAATCGAAGGGTGATAAGGGTGTAGTGCCTACCATTGGCCTACGTGATGTACTCATTAGTATAAAATTATTTTTACTTAAATAATTGGACTAATGGATACTTATTGAATGGATTAAGATGAATTTTGGGTGTTATAGTTTTGGGTTAGAGATTACTGAATTATTTTGGATAACATATGCCAACCTTTTTGGTTTTAGTAAATTGTTTGGGACAAATTGAAGGACTTTCCACTCTTTGATGGTTATATTGATCTATGAAATGTTAATTTTAGTTCACCAGACATAAAATATTCATATAGGTTATTCATTTCTTAAAGAAATAAAGTGGAAATTTAATGAGTCATATTCAAAGGATAAATTTGTGTTTATAAAAATAGAAATATATCAATTAAGTGTATCTTTTAATGTTCTCTATCTTGGTTTTAAAAGAATCCCTCAACTCTATGAAAAAGATATTGAAACAAAAATATTATTTTAAATACCTTTATTTATAATGAACTGATAGTCTTTTCCTTATCACATATTTATTGTTGTTTGGTTATTAACTTTCTAAGGATCATTCAAATTCTTATGATCAATGATCTCTATCACCCTTCATCATTATTGGGTCATTATGATTTTCTTCCACACCCATATCTTTAATTACCAACAATGTTATCCTACTTGGAAACCTAGTTATTAGTTATTTCATATGACCTTTAATGTTTCTATTTCCCTCTTTTAAGTTTAATTTGTTTAACATTTTATTATTTGAGTTTTCAATGAATGTATTTTCATATGAAAGCCCCTTGATCTGTGAGCTTAAGTTCAAATTGTGAGGAATAAATGTATTAAAGGTGGGGATAATGTAACACCATGAGGTTTTAAAAAAACAAAATTATGTTCGATGTCATATGTGACATGAAACATCAAGGTTAAATGACCCAAAAATTATATTTCTTTAAATTTAACCTCTTAGATAGAAAGTGATACATGAAATCCCACGTATAAATGAATCGTAATATAGTACATCATTATAACCTAGATATTAAATTGGAGGGTATGAAAATAAATAAATAATCTATAGAAATTTTATGGTTAATACATGTATAAAATAAATTCAATGGTTATCTATTGATTATAAGTAAAATAAGAATCATTTTAAATAAAAGGAAAAATTTTCTGAAAAAAACTTCTGTTTTCTAAATAGTGGTCCTCTCGCTATTTTCACACAAAAATTAAAAAAAATAACACATTTATAAATTGAAATTATTTTTTTAAAATCATCATTTCAAAATTTACTTATAGTGAATTTTTGATAATTTTCGAAAAAGATAAATTTTCTAATGAATTGTGAAAAATAAGTTTTCCCTTTCTTAAAGGTAATACCAAGGTGTGGAATTTTTGAACCCTCCACACAAGGAAACCCCTCTCCCTATATAGGTAAAACTCTTAAGATAGCCTCATTTTATAATGTATCATTAACAGTCGAGATGGAAGTGTGTCCCGGAGGGTGACAACTTGAATGGCAATGGTTCGATAGAAAAATTCATCAGCATAAGTGTGTCGCACCTCATTCTTCCTACCCATTCAAGAACCAGGTGACCCAAAAATAAAAGAGTATATTGGGGGGAGGGATAAATTCTCCCATTAGTGCGATCATAGGAATTGAATCCAAAACCTCTATGAATTATGAAAAATAATATTTTTTTGTTGAAAACTATTTTTTTGTCAAAATAATATAAATGTCACATTTTGATTTAAAATTTTAATAAAAGTAAAATTAGTTAAATTATATTATAATAAATACAATTTAGTTTATTCTAATCAAATCCATTATAATTTTTTATATTAAAACTCTCTATACTTAAGTGAATTTTCCCTTTGGAAAGCCGTTTTTTCATCACATCATCAAGATTAATTTTAAATTAAAACATTTCACACCAATGAATTAAATTTTGAAAAATATATTCCATATTTAGATTCATAATATTTAATATTATATAATAAGTTAAATTTAATTTTTTTCCTAATGAATTATAAAAGTAGTAAACAAATAATTAATGTGGTTTAGGTTAAAACTGGTTTATCGGTGGTTAAACTAAAAAAATAAGGGTTAAATGACCAATAAATTTATAAAATTACTATTTTATGGAAATAATTCAACTCTATAACATCCATGGTTCAATAATAATCTATTTTGGAACCTTTTCTCAAGTGAAAAACATGGGTATCGCTATTTCTTTTCAAAAATTCGATGTGTGTCATCTACCCCACTTATAAAAGGCCACCCCCTCTGATATCCTCTTCACACTAAAAAAACTGATTTTGATCCAATACCTACCAAAATATAAAATTTACCTACCCCACACATACTATAGTCATTTTTTATCATAAATATTATCTATCAAGGCTTCAGTTATAAACTTAAAGAGTTTTGCTGAAGAAGAGATAAAATTCATAACCTTGTGTTTTCATTTTACTTCTACATATGACTCACTCAAATATTCTAAAAATATGATAAAATAATTACACAAGTATATAATATATTCTTAGATATTATTTTTTATATTTTATAACCTTCATTCATCTTCTCTTCCATCAAATAGGAAATAAAACGGTTGATCGTCACCTCCATGTGAACTGATGTAATTTTTTTTCCATCACCACCTCTCATGATTGTATATAAGGAAAGATTTAACATATTTATATGATATTTAAAAAATTCATATACTAATATACTTATAATATAATATAAACCTTATTACCTTCCAACCCATTGGAAAATAAAAACGTCTCTCATGTGTACGTGTGGACTGCCACCTCCACATAGTTATGTGAAGTGTTATTCATTTTATATTTATAGAGATGGTAATAAATGTATATTTAATTAATATATATAATATATTTGATATAATAATGGTTCTATAAAGGTTAATTATTATCTAACTTTCCTATGTTTTGTCTTTTAGAAAAATAGGAATAGCGTTCATGTAGACGTATGGCCTACCGTATCCATGAACCGTGTAACTCATTTTCCCATCTCTAAATTTTATTGACTATTATATATAATTATATAATTAATATATAATATTTTTATATCATGTTTAATATTCTTTATATTATTTAACCATGATGAAATTAAAATGACCGAAACTACTAAACCGAAAAATACATGAAAAAAAATAGATATTTTTAACCGAAATAATGATTTTAATGAAGAATTATTAATAAATGGGTCATAAAAGACTATCGATAAATCATATAGGGTATTAAATATATGTACATGGTTTCTAAAAATATTTATAATAAATATATATTTATAATACATGAGTAATGGACATGTATTAATGAAATTGAACCTGAGGTAAGGGTTTCTCATCTCACTTTTACTTCTCTGAGATGTATTCCATATTCCACGCTTCGTTTTTTGAGGGGTGTATATACTACCAATTAGATATGTTTTATCATGAATACATTTATATTAATGTTTTTTAATGTTTCATTTGAACTTATTTCTTTAATTGGGATTATGATTCAAAAGTTACTAATGCGGTAAAGGTTTATGTTACAATCTCATTGTTTATCGAGATTATTCATTATTAAGTTTTTGATGCTAAAATATTATAATATATATCTATAAACTCATGAATTTTATTCTTCTCTGGTGATTCCTATAGAATACATATTTTCCAATAATTATTCTCTCTTTAATATCAAAATAGACCAAAAGAATATTTTAAAATAAAATATAATCCATTTCTTTATTCATCGAAAACTTTTTTGCTTCCATATCCATGATTTCTAATAATGTTTTCTATAATTTTCTAAAAATATCATTATTATTTATTAAAAAATTACCACATTTTAATTTTTAAAAAATGGTTTCAAAATAATCTTCTTGAAATTTTTCAAATAAGGTACTTTTTAACCTTTTTACAACAATGTAGAAGGAATGTTTTTTTTAATTATATAGTGTGTATCGAATTACTTGTTATCAGGACCACTCACTAATTTGAAAAATCCTTTAATATTTGGTATGGATATTTTTAAATAATTTTTTTTAATATTCGGGAAATTTTTTATTTTTGAAAGTTATTTTCAAAGTGAAAAGGGTATTTTCTTAAAGAATTTTTTTAATGCAATTTTCATGGATTTTCTATTAATAAATGACAATATCCATAATTTTACCTTATGGTATATTGGTAATATGTTATAATGATACCATACTTATTATTTATCTACATGGTTTATGATTAGTTTTATTGGGATTTAAAATTTTGATACCATTGTCCATAGTACTCTGAATGGTTCATAATTATGTTTTTTTATTGGGGAAAGTATTAACATTTGTATGTTAGTTTTCCAATATGAATGTTTATAATTATTTTGTTGATTGATTGGGGAAATTATTAAAATTTTGTATTAAAGTTTTTTAATATGAATGTTTACATTGATTATGTTTCTCCTATTTCATATGAGGAATGTATTGTACTTAGTAAGTGATAGATGGGGCCTGTTATAGCCCCTCGATGAATCGGTAGGTCTCATGAGACAAAATATGTTGTATATTTGGACGATTCCTTGCAAATTTATATAATATATCTTGGAATTATGTATTTATGGAATGTTCATGATTTCATCATTATGTATTCCTTTATTATGATATTTTTTATTGATGTCCATGTGATTATTCAATTAGTTAGAATATACATGGATACATTTCAATCTCCTATAATTATTTATATAGAATTATTTGACAATAATTTATTCCAGCAATATTATTACTTATGTTCAATTTATTTATTAAAAGTAATGTGTTTAAAATATTTAACTTTCTATATTTATTATGCCTTATTTATTCATGATATAATTTCTCATATTCATTCCCTTACTGAGCATTAGATCTCATCCCTTTCTTATGTTTCCTTTACTAAGGATTCCAAAAACTATATTATGATTGATATTCAAGAATATTCTAAAGGTAATTATTGTGGTCTAAAATATAAATATATGATATGTTTTATGTTTTATGTTTTTGATTCTAATATGTAATTCCCCAACCCCAATTACCCAGAGTAGGTGCATTATTTTAATACATTGGCATGATCACAATGAATCATGTCCCAAAAGACCGATTAGTTTAGCAATCATGGAAAATAAACTACATACATGAACTTTAAATTACAATTTATAACATAAAACATACCATAAATAATCCTTTGAGTACGCCATTATTCTTTTATCTTAAAACTTAATATAAATCATAATACAATTCTTTTCATCCTGAGAAGACAAAACATAAGAAAAGGGTGAGCTCAGATGCTCAGTAAGGATAAACAATATAGTGAAAGCTATCATAAATAATCATAAACTTTTACAGAAAGGAATTAATTTTAAATACAATCCATTTAAACATTAACTTCAACATAATATGGAAAAGATAAATCAAATAATTCTATTTACTTATTCACATGGATATTCTACTAGTCTCATAATCACATGTAACATTAATAACTAATCTCATAATGATGGAATGAATAATTACAGACATCTTAACTACAAAGTCAAGGTCTCATGCCAAGACCCTAAATATAAATTTTATCAAGGGCTTGTTCCAAGACATTATTTTGTCTCATTAGACCTACCGATGCATTGAGGATCCATATAGGGCCCCACCCGTCACTTACTAAGACCAATACATTTATCTTATGAAAATGTTGAAACATAATATAAACATTTTTATTAAAACTAGCATAAAAAATGTCAATACTTTAGCCATAAACCACGAATGGTATAAAAATAGAACATACATAGTCAAACATATCATAACTCATTCAATACAATATGGAAGATTGTATTATAATAAAACAACCTTAATAAAGAATTATATCTAATAAAGGATGTTTACATAGTTAAAAATGATCATTAAAACTCTTTGAGAGAAATATACCTTTTTCATGAAATAATTTAAAATACACAAAATTTATAAAGGAATTAATTTAATATATATTTTTGAATCAAAGTGTCCAATAGCATTTTGAATCTTTTGAATGGAATAAACATTTTAAAACATTCATGTCCATATAAATAAATCTTTAAAACCATTTTGAAAACATCGACATTAATGAGAAAGATTTAGAAGAATAAATATTTAAAACATTTAAAATGATGTTTTAGTTAAATAGTACCTTAAAAAATAATCCTTTTGAAAACTATTTTATGAAATATGTACATGGATAATAAATATTTCCCAGTAAATAATTACACATGAACAATCTTAGATAATAATGAGATTGAGGAATTAACCATTACCTTGTACTTTCCTTTGTTTGAGGGAACATTTAACCTCCTTTATAATTACCATAGTATTTTATTAAATTATAAAATAAACATATTAATATTTATGATATCATACATGATTCATTTATGACTTTATCCTATCTGTTTAACAATTATTTCCATGTTAAAGTCATATTTCGGGTAATAATCGTTTTCTTTATCGTAAGTGTTTTAACTTGTTATTCTAGATCTTATCACTTATATCATGATTTATTTTCTTGAATAATATAAAAAATTATTTATATATAATAAATATTCAGAATATAAATATGTATAATTGATAGATATATGAAATGGAATACACCCTTTATGGAGACGGTAGGCCATATGTACGCATAAATGTTGTTTCTGTTTTCATATTGTATAGAATGGAAGTAAGTGAACGAGATAAACATATATATATATATATATTAAGTATAATTATTATATCTTATATTACATACCTATTAATAATATTTATTTTTATAATCATCATTGAATGGTGAACGTGGAAATGAATCGCATCGCGTCGTGGAGACGGTAAGTTGTACATACGCATGAGCGACGATATCATTATTTTGATGGTGAAATCATATTTAAATGGATTGTATATTATATATATATATATAGAATCATTAACATGTTATATTTATTATTTACATCAATTATACTCATTATTATACCCATCAAGATAATGAAGTTTTGAATAATAAACTACACCACGACGTAGAGTCGGTAAGTCGTACGTATGCACGTATGGTGACATTGACATTAATAGGATGCATAGAATAATGAATATAGTTGTACCATATTTATAATAACATCTCAGTGTTTATAAGGTAATGGGGTTCTCATTTTGGTATGGAATCAACAAAAAAAGAGGAAATGGAAGAAGAAAAGAACTTTGAAAGAGGTGATGAAATTATTACCTCTTCTTCAGGTGCTTCCTTTTGATTTGATCAAAATGGCTCCGTAGGTTGGATTTAATATCAAAGTAAGGCATCTAGTATGAATTGAGGGTAGTTTGAAGTATATTTGAATAGGTTTTGGCTGAGTCAAATGGCTTTGGAAGTGTGATTTTGAGAGAAGGGGAAGTACCCTTTTTTAAGAGACGTGAGGCTCACTTTTGGAAAAGATTGAAATATTAATTTATTATACAACCATATTTGTTTTATAATGGCTCAAAAAGGATTTTTTTGAGGATAAGGTGAATATGGACTGCAATCCTCTCAACCAATAAGTTTTATACTTGTTTAGGTCACCATTTTAAACTTATCTTTTAGATTTAACTCTTGGTTAAATAGTTTAACTTTTACAATGTCTTCTTTTATTTTTATATTGCATGGTTAATAAACTTACTATAAAAAGACAAGAGAACCCCAAGTGATTAAATATTGACATATATAACCTTATCTAGGTTCTTGGTCTAAAACTTATATTTTTATAAATATTATATCATTTAATAATATAGTATTTGTTTTAAAAACTCATTTATGTCAATTTTGACACAATTTAGTATTTGGTTTTTGTGAAAGTCAAAAAAAATTATTACTTAGAAAAAAATACATTAACTAAGAAATAAAATATCATATTCACCTATAAAATTCATTTATGGCATAAAAAAATTTCAAATTATATTTAGTTTAATATTTCTAATATCATTTATTTGATTCTTTCATTAATAAGGAAAATATTGAATCATTATTGTGTCACAAATAAATATATTTATTTTATGTCAAACAATTATAAATAAAATATAATGATTTATGAAATCTTTTTATATTTAAAATTAATATTTGTAGTTTAATATATCAATTATATTACCTCATATAAAAAATGTTTTATTGAAAGATATATGCTTAGGTTATTTTTGTCTTTACTTTAAATTAATTAATATAAAATGTCATTATCACTCCAAAGTGGCTCCATGGATTCCCAAAATCGACCCAAGGATACCTATGGTCAGTAATTTATCAGCAAATATGGTTATGACAACTGTTAGGGTAATTTTAATATTATTATAATATTATTTTTTATTTTTATTTACCAGATTTACCCTTTAACCATGGTAAATAAAATATTTACCGAAGTAACTATTCATAATGTCTAAAATTAAAAGTTAACTATTTAAAAAAATTGGGACACCTAATTAAAAATATGTAATCCATTTTTCCAAATTCAAAACATATAAGTTGTAGAAATTAATTTAAAATAAATTCTCGTTGTCGAAACCAAAAAGTAGGTTTTTAAGAAGTAAAAACTATCAAAAGATCAACATATGTTAATGTACAATTTAGATATGAAATTACATCCAATGACCTAAATTATATTAAATGATAAAAATATAATCTAACTATACTTTAAAACCACTCAAATTTATAATTTAACACTACAAATTATTTTAATTAAAAAAGTTTTTTTCAATTAAAATTTAGTATTTTTCATTATTCATCAAAATATGAAAGTTCTCAGAAAAGTTCCAAAAATTTATCCACGCTAAATTTTTATGTTCTGATTCTAAATAAAAATTTAATTTCATCAAATTTAATTTATAAAAGTGTCTAATATTGGATTTAAAATGGTTTTGCCATTAAAAGGTGGAAAAACTGAGTTTTTTGAAAAATACTTCTATTATCTCATAAATTTGAATGTTCCCTTATAATATCTAAGAAACACAATAGATGAATTTTAAAATTATATGGGATATATAAAATTAAAAATGTGGTTAGTAATATTCCAAACTTCTTTTTAAATTTCTAGTTTGATAGGTCGTGGTGCGCTTGAACTCGGGGTTGTGTACACCGCACGTTGTTGTATTTTTCAAAGAGAAACGTATCGTGGAAGATTGGGGTGTTACATTCTTCCTTCCTTTAATAAATTTCATCCTCAAAATTTTAAATTGTCCTTAATAAATAAAAGAATTAAAATAGAAAAATACCTTTGTGGAATACCACATCGGAAATAGGGTTAATAATATTTAGTCTTAATAAGAGGGAAAAGGAAATGAAAAAGTCACCACCAAATTAGGAATTTGAATAATAGAATATTGGTGGATGTTTAAATTGGAGGAAAAATGTAAATATTTATAAATATTAATTGAGGTGATCAATCTAAAACTAGTTAATGGAAAATTTAGGGCCTCAAATCCATAAATCTATGATGCTTTAAAATATCATTAGTTCAACAAAACATAAGGTATTAGGATTACACATTTTTTGTTTTAATATTCTTTCCCAAATGCTTAAGAATTTATTTCTTCATATAATAAGAAGAAAAAAAAAAGAATACTTGACAAATAAAGTCCCATCCTTTAACTAATTTCAACCATAATATCATCTTAGAACTCAAAAATATTTTATTTATACTAGTCATATAGGGTTATAAAAAATGAATTTATAATTCATCTGTCAGACCATTTTAAAAAACTACATCATAAAAACCAGGACATCATGTAGGCCAGTGGTAGGTGATGCACCCTTATCACCCTTCGTTTGTGGGTTCAAGTCTCCCATCCTTCCCAGACACAACGGGTTGTCACCCAACCTTTGGGTTGTCCTTTTTATAACAATCCAAAAATAATATTAAGAAATTTTATAACCTTAAACTATAGTATCCAATGTCCAACTTAATTCATTTCACCCTTTAGACTTATCCAAAATACTTCTGTCAAAACTCACAGTCCAAAAATTTAAGTAAGGTAAACATATTTAATATCTCTTTTTTCACATAATGATTTGTGAATACCTTCATCATGTATTCTCTTATAAAATTGTAACACCCTTAATTAACATAAAACCTAATTTATTACATTCATACTCCCTTACTCTTTATAGAATACTGAAAATACTCTTTATATCCAAAAATGTTGTAAACTCCAACAATTATGGAATAAAAAAAAATTAATTAGTGACAAGGTAGTCAAGAATATTGAATATAATTTATAAAAATAAATAATATCTTATTCTGAAATCATTATCTCAGTTTTAGAAACATATTAAGGGTTATATTTCCCCCAACCATATATTTTTCGAAATGCTTAACTTGAAACTGTGTCACTTTACTTGGTACCATAAGATCTCAAATTCTTCATGAAAACATACTGCAGTACAATCCTTATATAATTTGTAGTTCTTATAACTTTTACATCAATAATAAAATACTCAAATGACACAATTATATTAAAAAAACTTAAGAACAAAAATCATTACTCTTCATCTATGGTAGTATCGTAACTTGATTATTATCCAATAGAATCATTTGGCATATACTCTAATGATTGGGACATTGATTCATGCAGTGACCCAACTCCTTGCAGATGAAACATTGTATATTTGAAACCTTTTTCTTACCCTTACAATAATGATCTTGAAATCCTTTTTCTCCACACTTATAACAAACTCTCATTCCCTTAAAGTATTTACCAAGGTTATTTTTTCCATAGTTACCACATGTGGGAAAATCCTTCTTTCCCTTCCTCCCTTTATCTATCTTTTTCTCTCTCATCCTCTTATTCTATTATTTATCTTCAAAGCCATATGACTCAGAGAATTATTTACTTATATTATTAACGCATGATACTATTTCATTATATGATGAGAATACGTGGGATATTATTTCCCTTTTGAATGTTGGCTTAAGTCCATGAAAGATGTAATCCTTCATACTCTTCAGATCATGCATATTGATGGAGTTCTCATTCCTTCTAATGGACACCATTTATAAATGATTAAATACACTAGGTTAGATCATATCATAATGTATAATCCCAAATCTAGAAAAATTTTCAACATTAATTGATGATTTTCACACATCTAGTCTCATTATCATAAAAATGGTTTCTTTGCTGATATATTTACTCATAAATCCTTCATAATGGTTTGTAATGAAAATGTAAATTATCCTAATCATATGCCTCAGGAGTGTCATAACCTAGGGTGTAGCAAGCCCCATTGTCACGTACCAGGATACCCTGGGTCAAGCCTGAAACCCCTTGTCGGAGTTTCTACTCCTAGTTATATCTGTGCTAAATCTGCCTCTACCTTCTTGTATCCAGAAGAGATTTATTTATTGGAAAATATACAAAATATATACATTACCAAAATTCTCAGAATTTATTCTATACTAATCCTCAAAGTCTTTCTTAGGTTAACGTTCTCTAATTAGAGTTTTTCAAAATATAGCTTCCTAGGTTTGTACTAAATTTCCTCTGATACCAACTGTATTTCCCCGAACCCAATTTCCCAGTGTCAGTGAATTATTTTAATACATTGGCATTATTACAAGGAATCAAGTTCTGAAATACCGATTAGTTTAGCTGTATTGGATAATAGATTACATACATGAACTTTACATTACAATTTCTTACATAAAACATAGAAAAATATTCCTTTGAGGATGCCCATATTCTCTTAGCTTAAACCTGAATATAAATCATAATACACTTCTTGGAATCCTAGGAAGATAAAACATTAGAAAATAGTGATCTCAGATGCTTAGTATGGATGAACAATATAGTGGAAGGTATCATAAATAATCATAAACTTTTATTAAAAGGCATAAAATTGAAAGACAAGCCCTTTAAAAATAAACTTCAACATAATATGGAAAATATAAATCAAATAATTCCATTTAAATATTCACATGGATATTCTACTAGTCAAATAATCACATGTAACATTAATAACTAATCTCATAATGATGGAATTCATAATGTCAAACATCTTAATCACAAATTCAAGGCCTCATGCCAATAACCTAAATATAAATTTTCTCAAGACCTTGTTCCCAGACACTAGTTTGTCTCATCATACCTAATGATGCATTGAGGGGCTATAATGGGCCCCACCCATCACTTACTAAGTCCAATGCATTCCTCATATGAAAATGTGGAAACTTAACACAAACATTCGTATTAAAACTAGTATACAAAATGTCAATAATTTTACCATAAACCATAAATGGTATAAAAATATCATATCCACAATCAAAGATATCATAACTCATTCTATATAATATGGAATATTGTATTATAGTAAAACAACCTCAATCAAGAATAATATCTAGTAAAGTATGTTGACATAGTTTAAAATGATCAATAAAACACTTTGAGAAAAATAAACATTTTTCATGAAATCATTTAAAAGTCACAAAATTTATAAAGGAAGACATCTAAAATATATTTTTGAATCAAAGTTTCCCACACCAATTTTAATCTTTTGAAAGGAATTAACATTTTAAAATATTTATGCCCATATAAATAAATCCTTAAAATCATTTTGAAAACATGGACATTAATGAAAAAGATTTAGAAGAATAAATATTTAAAACATTTAAAATGTTGTTTTAGTTAAAGATTACCTTAAAATAGAATCCTTTTGAAAAATCTTTTATTAAACATGTATATGGATAATAAATATTTCCTAGTAAATACTTACACATGAACAATCTCAGATAATAATGAGATTGAGGAATTAACACTTACCGTGTACTTTCCTTTGGTCAAGGGTACATTTAACATCTTGTATAATGACCATAGTATTTTATTAAATTATAAAAGAATAATATTAATATTTATGACATCATACATGATTAATTTTTGACTTTATACTATCCATTTAACAATCATTCCCATGTTAAAGTAACATTGTGGGTAACAATTGTTTTCTTTATCGTAAGTGTTTTAACCGGTTATTCTTGATCGTATCACTTGTATAATGATTTAATTGCTTCCATAATATAAAAAATTATTTATATATAATATATATTCATAATATAAATATGTATAATTGATAGATATATGAAATTTAATACACCGTTTATAGAGATGGTAGGTCGTACGTACGAATAAACATTGTTTCCGTTTTTATGTCGTATTGAATTGATCTAAGTGAATGAGATAAACATAAATACATATATATATATCCAGTAGAATTATTATGTCATATATTAAATTATTATTAATAATATGTATTTTTATAATCATCATTGAATGGTGAACGTGGAAATGAATCTCATCGAGTCGTGGAGACGAAATGTCGTACGTACGCATGGGCGATGATGTCATTATTTTGATTGTGAAATCATATATAAACGGATGGTATATTATAAATAAATAATAATTGACATATTATATTTACTATTTACATCAATTATACTCATTATTATACCCATCCAAATAATGAAGCGTTGAATAACAAACTACACCACGACGTAGAGACTGTAAGTCGTATGTACGCATGTATGGTGACATTGTCATTCATAGGATGGATAGGATAATTAATATGGCTGTAACATATTTATAATAACATCTCAGTATGTATAAGGTACTTGATTTCTTAATTTGGTATGGATTCAACAAAGAAATAGGAAATGGAGGAAGAAAAGAACTTTGAAAGAGATGATGAAATTATTACCTCTTCTTTGGGTGATTCATTTTAATTTGATCAAAAGGGCTCTTTAGGTTGGCTTTATGATAAATGTAAGGCCTCTATAATGAATTGATGGTACTTGGGAGATATTGTATTGGGGTTTGGATGAGCCAAAATGGCTTTGGAGGTGTGATATTGAGAGAAGGTGAAGTACCCTTTTATATGAGAGGTGAGGGTCACTTTAGAAAAAGCTTGAAATATTAATTTATTATACAATAATATTATGTTTATAATGGCTTAAAGAGGATTAATTTAAAGTATAAGGTGGTTATGGGAATAAATACTCTCAACTAATAGGTTTTAGACAATTTTAGGTCACCATTTTAACCTTATCTTTTAGATTTAACTCTTTGTTAAATAGTTTAACTTTTACAATGTCTTCTTGTATTATTATATTACATGGCCAATAAACATACTAAAAAATAAAAGAGAACCCAAAGTGGTTAATTATTTAAATATATAACCTTATCTAGGTCCTTTGGACGAATCTAATATTTTTAGGAATATTATATCATTTAATAATATTGTATTAGTTTTAAAAACTCATTTATGTCAATTTTGAAACTATTTAGTATTTGGTTTTTGTGAAAGTAAAACATTCTTGATTACTTATAAAAAAATACATTAAATCAACCCTAAGATATCATATTTACCTTTAAAATTATTTTATGGAAAAAAAACTTTCAAATTATATTTATTTCAATATTTAAAATATCATTTATTTGATTCTTTCATTAAAAAGGAAAATACTATATCATTATTGTGTCATAAATAAATATATTAATTTTATGTCTAAAAATTGTAAATAAAATATCATGATGTATGAAATATTTTATATTTAAAATTAATATTTATATTATAAGAGATAAATTATATAACCACATATAAAAATGTTTTACTAAATGAAATATGCTTATGCTATTTTTGTCTTTACTTTAAATTAATTAATATAAAATGTCATTATCACTCCCAAGTGTCTCCATGGGGTCCCAAAATATACCCAAGGATTCCCATGGTTGGGAATATATACAAAAATAGGGTTAGGACACATCTTAAGGTAATTTTAATATTATTATAATATTATTGTTTACTTTTATTTACCAGATTTACCCTTTAACCATGGTAAATAAAATATTTAGTGAAGTAACTATTCATAATTTCTCTAAATAAAAGCTACATATTTACAAAATTTGGACCTCCTAATTCCAAATATTGAATCCATTTTTCCAAATTCAAAACACAAAAGTTTCATAAATTAATTTAAAATTAATTTTCATTGTCGAAACCCAAAAAGCGGGTTTTTAAGAAGTAAAAACTATCAAAAGATTGACATATGTTTATGTACAATTTAAATTTTAAATTACATAAAATGACCAAAATTAAATTAAATGATAAAAATATAGTCTATTGATACTTTAAAACAACTAGAATTTATAATTTGACACTATAAATTATTTCTATTAAAAATGTTTTTTTAATTAAAATTTACAATTTTTCACTATTCATCAAAATATAAAAGTTATCAGAAAAGTTCCAAAAATTTATCCAAACTAAATTTTTATTTCCCTCTTCTAAAGAAGAATTTAATTTCATTAAATTGAATATATAAAAGTGTCTAATATTATACTTAAAAAGGGTTCTCCATTAAAAGGCAAAAAAACTACGTTTTCTGAAAAATACTTCTTTTATCTCCGAAAATTAAATTTGTCCTTATATTATGTCTAAGAAACACAATATAATAATATTAAAATTATATGGAATATATAAAATTTAAAATATAGTTAATAATATTCAGAATATCTTTTTAAATGGCTAGTTTGATAGGTCGTAGTGCGCTTGAACTCGGTGTGGCGTACATCGTACGCTTTTTATTATTCAAAGAGAAACGTATAATGGAAGCATGGGTTGTTACATAATATTAAATTCAAGTATGCATATAGTTCTATAAAGCAACTAAACTATTCAATACCTCTAGATGTGATTCCTTTTTTTTGGGTGCCAATGTAATAATGTAACCACCAAATCTAGGCTACCGGGTTAGGATCTTTACACATTATAATAACTTTTCCCTTTAAATTCCATCACTCCTATATAAAAAAATGGGGATACTTATACCTCATAAATTCCCCATGTTCAAGGAGAGCTTCTTAAAATTTATATTTTCTCTACAATACATTGACCTTGTGAGTTTTATTTTTCCACATCACATTATCTATGAAAAATAAAATCTCTACTAATCATTCCTCAGAAGATATATAATGCTTCATTCATAAAACCTATATGTTAATTAAATTCAATGATTTAGGTGTCCACTTCCTTAGAAAAGATGCATGTAACACATCATAAACTTGATAAATATTCAGTGGAACTACTAAGCAAGAAGTTACCATCTCGATACAACCAAGAATTTTAAAGGGTTCAATATATAGGTCTCATATTTCCCTTCATTCAAAATCACATTACATTCTTCCAAGGAGATATTCACACGAATACCTTTTCTCCCCCTTAAAAATCAAGATCTTATTAGTGATTTCCAGCATAACATTGTTGTTGACTCTTAGCTACCTTGTTTTGTGGCTAAATAGATCTAATATTCACTTCCATTTCCTTATCTATATTAGGTTACAATAGTTTTTTTCTCTAACATCATGATATCACATTAGAGTTCTGCACTTTCTATCATAGAGGAAATTATGAGGAGTCATCTGAATTCTTGAATGAAATCTATTATTGTAAGAAAACTTGACAAGAGAAATTTGTTGATCTAAACCTTATTTTAAATCCATATAAAATGATCTAAATATATATTACTTTTTTTGAATGATACTGTCATTATTTCCATATTTTTGAGGATTATATTCCATGATAAAGTTCAACTTTTTATTAAAAAACATAAGGAATTCTTGTCTTGAGCATTGAGATAATCCCTGGATCCAAATCTGATGTAATGGAATGTGATACTCCATGAAACCTTACCAATTCCTTAATATATATCCTAAAAATATTATCAATATAGAAATATTCTATGATTTCATTGAAATTTTATAACTTTATAAGGTGATCGATAACAACTTAAATAACATTATGGTCTTTAGATTTTTTGGGGAGTCCGATGAAAAAACCAATACTAATGTGTTACCATTTCCATTCTGGAATAGGTAATAGTATTAACATCCACTTGGAATTCTATCTCTCGGCCATAACTTACATAAATACCATATATTAATATATATACTCTACAATATTCCTTATTATGTTGTCCATCCATAAATACTCTTTCACATCTCTATACATATTCATAAATACAAGATTAATAGGGAATAATGAGTTTTGATATTTATCCAAAAAATCATCCATAAAATATAGAATTTATAGGACACATAATCGGTTCCTAAACCTTATCATTCCATCACAATCAAGGTTAAACTTATGAAAACTAATCACCTTCTTTTGTATTTCCACATTTTACTTTTGTGTCATCTTAATCCTCACATGGATAGATAGTTTAAAATTAATTTGACAAATATAGGAGCATTCTCCTTTCCATATGATTTAAATATCCATATTCAAAAAATACATAAGTATTGATTATATTTCAATCCTCTTCATAGTAAAACTAGCATGTTCTTTCCAACTCAATGTATCAGATGCCTTGTTCACCTTCTCTGGGTGGTAATGTATTGAGCATTCACAGTCTTTAACCAACTCTAAACATCTAATTTAGTGCATATTAAACTATTTCTATGTGTATATATAATTCAAGACTTTATTATTAGTATATATATCAAATATTACAACATTGAGATAAGGCCTCTATATTTTTAATGAAAAAATAATGATGTCAACTCAAAATCATGATTCAAGTAATTTTTATCCTGAATTTACAATTGTAATGAGGTATAATCTATCACTATATCATTATGAATGGGGAAACATCTCAATAATTTATTTGATACAAATCTATAGTTCACAAACCCTTCTCCATTATACGGTAGTGTGATCGCAGCATCACTAGCCACCTTTTTCTTTAGTTTTAAGAAATTTTTGTTACATTAATCTATCTTTAAGAACTCGGATCCCTTCTAAGTAAACTTGGTTATTAGATTATATATTCATGATAAATCCCTCACAATGTCTCGGTTGTAAATATTCAACTCAAGAAAACTATGAATCTCAATCACCATGGTTGGTTTTTTCCATTTCTCAATAAATTCCATCTTTTAATGATCTATTTATATACTATTTCTTTAGACTATATGACCCAATAATTACACTTTTTAGCTATAATTAAAACATGCTAAATTTGGAAAACAACTTCTCCTTCCTCTAGGTCTTTATTGGAATCATCAAACAATCTTTATACTCGACCTTGTTCTTAGAATATATAAGAATACCATCAATAAATACTTCCACAAATTAATCAAGGTAATATAAAAAATACTTTATTCATTAGAACCATGAATATAGTGAGTAAAATGTTAATTCCAAATGACAACACTATAAATTCACAATGACCATACTTCATACAAAAGTTTGTCTTGGGTATATCCTCCTTCTTGAACCTCAATTGATAATACATTTGAAATAAATGTCAATCTTGAAAAATTATTGATCTCAACATAGTTGAACAAAAAAATTATCAATATAGTGTAAAGGATAATTGTTATTGATAGTTATCTTGTTAAGTTATTGATAAACAATATAAATATGCATTAACCCATTTTCCTTTCTAAAAAATAATAGGTACACCCTATGGTAATACAATCTGGTTTATGAAACCTTTGTCATGATTCTCTTAGATTTTTTTCTTCAATTCTTACAACTAAAAAAATTATTTTATATAAATTATTTTAAATGGTTATAGCACCAGGTATGAGTTCTACTAAAAAAACAATAACATGATTTAAGAGAAGTCTAGGAAATTCTTTAGGAAATACAACATAATAATATCGATTAATAGGTATATCTTCAATATTTAGTTTCTCCCCAACCATTTGAGATAAATATCACTCATAAATACGTAGTAAGTTCCATATAATTAAAATAATTTCCATTATAATTTCATTTTAATCATCACAACAAAATATTATAATAGGTTGGTTTGGAATATCAAATGTGCATTTATTATTCTATAAAATTATATGGAATATATGCAAATAGAGCTAATCAATGCTAAAAATAACAAAAAAATATACTGAATGATGAACTATATTATTATCATAGAAAACATTCTTACAAGTCTCAACATCAAATCCCTAATTTTAGAGTAGAGGATAAATGTGACTTAAATTTCATGATACACTTTGGTGATAGGAATATCATGTTCCTTTCCCTTGCCTAGCAGTTATCCCTTGGGTTAGTAAATTGACTCATATAATTACCAAGTTCCCCACACCTTATACATTTAACAAATATTTGTACCTTAGGAAGAAATTTATTTCCCCCATCAAACTCTTCAATTTTACACAATAATTAATTGCATTATTCATTTATTTTCTATGAATAAAACATCATCAAGTTCCTCTAACTAATTTCATTAGGTTCTTCTTCCTAAATTATTGACATTTAGGAAGCTCACTCTTATTCCCTCCATGGTCTTTATCACCAAAATTTTCCTAAAACTCCATTTTTATGTTATTTGGATCATAAATAAACTCGCCTATGTTCAAGTTTTTTATAATAATATGATATATTTTCTAAGGAATAATCATAATGTTTCTCATTAAAACTCCCTAAATATTTGGTTACTTAAGAGGAAAATGTTGTATTTTTCATCACATTTTTTATTAACATAATTCTTCCTAGTTCCATCCATTGAATAAAACCATAATGCATAATGTGAGAAACAATAATCATAAGTGAGTAATAATATAATCATGGAACATCGTTTATAAAATGTCAAAATCATGACACGTTTTTTTTAAATATATGATAATTTAAGTTCATCAGGTATCATTATGGATTATCATAGATTATCGTATATTATATCTTCTCATTCATAAAAATGTTTAATAATAGAATTTTGACTTAACCCAAACATATCCCTGGCAGTGTCAAGATTGGTGTGTAGTATTAGGGCCATTCATCATGAACTGGTGATGAAAGAGTTAAAAGTCAATATTCCCCTTTTAGACTTGTTACCTCTAGGTGAATCTAAGTTATAGCGTTATCCACATGCCAGTATCCAGATAGGGGTTTATTTGCGAATAAACCATAATCCTCTCTCTAAAATAACATAGGATGTTCTCGTATTATTAGAATTATCATATGATTTTTCACTAAAGTATTATACTCCAAAAATAGCTAAACCCTACGCTGATACCAATGGAGGTGACCCACATATAACATATATCAATATTATTTCATTTTAAATAAATATTCAATATATTTCACAATAATACATTCTCGAGGAATGTAAAGGTGTAGTGTTATATAATTATATATATATATATAATCAAATTATTTCATAAAATATATTAAATATATCCCACAAAAATATTCTCTCATAGTAACGTTATTATAAGTTTCTTACTTAATATAATTCTTTATAACCTAGGGAAAATGGAAACATAAAAAAGGTTGATATCATATACTCAATAGGTTTAAACATGGGAGATATCAATCAATGATTATAAGTAATAATAATAATAAGGTTATGTGAATATGATCTTAACGTAACAAATCCATACCCAATTATTCAAATATTATTAATAATGAATCATGGAATAATGATTTTTCATAAAAGAAGAACAATCCATAAGAGTGTAGAATCATTAATAATCAATCATGATCCATGAGAACATATCTTAAGAATAAGAAATAAGTTTTTGGAATACACATAAGCCTAAAAAATCAATTACTTAGTCATTTATCATAAATAATACCCTCATATTGGATTGCGTTCACTCCCCATACCATCGTTTCCTTAGTCAAGGTTTACTACCAAGATTATCATAATGGATATAGTCCCTTAATGAACTGGGTTCAGTCCTCATTCTAGTATACATTATCTCATGATATATTAATCTTTAATAATGCATTAGAGGGTTATATAATTATAGGATCACTAATCACATAATGAAAACAATACATATTTGTGCTAGAAGATCAAAAAATATTTATCAATTAATTATATCATAACCTATTTAAACGAAAGGGATTTCATAAACATTCTATCATTTCATCATAGCAAACCCCATGGAAAAGAAATGGGTTTTATAGAATCATCATAAAACATCCAGACAATGAAATTGAATATTATTTTAAAATAATATCATTGTTGAATCATAAAAATCCTTAAATAATGTTGAAATGAACGAAAAAAATATTATAAAATCATTAGAACATTTCTTCTAAAATAGAGATAATACCCTTTTGTTTTGATATATTTTAAAAATAAAAATTAACAAAATATTTATAAAATGATTTTATTTCAAAATAAGTATGGAAAATTTTAAATTAATATTCAATAAAAACAATAGTACTAATGGTGGAAAAATGCGTTCATGCGGTATATATTAAAACAAATATTCCTTTTATATTTTCAGTAAAAATTCAACAGTATATCATTTATAAAATGAAAATAATATTCATTTTAAAACATGGAAAAGAAATGAAAATATAGTTAAAAATTTATTTAAATTATCTTTAAATGATATTAAAACCATTCTTGAATTTTTTTAATAAAACTTACATATGGAAGAGAAAAGATTCTTGACCGAATAGGGAAATAAATATGGTTTCCTAGAAAAATATTATTTTTTAATTTTGAGTAGTTAGAGAGAGATAAATTAAATTTAAAAAATCAATATCTATAAATAAATATTTTTAAATTTAATAAATTATATTTATGATAAAAAGATCATATAATTTCATCATTTTAAACTTAATCATGAACAATCCTAATAAATAGTGAGATTGTAAAATAAAACTCTTACCTCGAGTATGACATTCCTTCTTGGTGATCTAACCTCATATATAATATATTTAAATTTATTATAATTTTAAAAAATAACGGTATTTATTATTATAATACCATATATTTTTTACATATAACATCGTATGACCTATTTGTTAATAATTCCTTATTGACATCATTGTTCTGGGTGTAACTTTTCATTTTTGAGGCATGTTTCGAGTCAGTAGTTCTGGTCCTTCTACTTTGATCATGGTTCCATAAACTATAGGATGTTAATCATTTCATTTGTATCATATTATTTCATAATATCATTAGTATTTAACATTCCTTTAAAATTGATGTCACAAACATTATAACATCACTCATGTAGGTGGTAATACCGACCTAACCAAAAGAATGTTATAAATACCATATGAATAGAAACATGATATGTTTTAATATTAACATAACATTATAAAAATAATATTCATATAATAAGTTTTATATTTATTCACTGTATAAAATTTTATAACAATCCATAAAATATAGATATTGAAAATGAAATACATTGCTCACGGAGATGGTAGTTCAAACATACACAAGAATGATACATTCATCTTCTAAAATGAAAAAGGGAAAGAAAGTAGATAATATTTGTAATAACCTAAAATATTCTTAATTAAATTCCCTTTTGAATGAATATATTCCTTATTGAGTAATGTTGTTATAGAAAACACATGCACTATGATTATTTTAGACCACTAAAAAATATATCCTATTAGATTTAAAATACCATTAATAATCATAATCATTGATAATATAGACATTTCATAGTGATCATTAAGATTGATATATATTACAGTTTATGATAAATTCATATTGACATGGATATAAAAAGTGATGGACCTGACTAGTTGGATCATACCCTATAAATCACATTTATAATAACTTCTAAGGTAGATGGTATCACTTGGTTTTCCCTTCACTAATCACATGCCAAGATTCAAAAATTGATCTTCGAGATTAACTATTTACAAGAGAAGTTCTGTCTAATCAAGATCATGGCCCAAACCATGTTCACTAAACCACCCCAAGAAAGAACGACCATCATTATACCAAACCAATCCATGCCACCATCTGAACCAGCTCCCAAATAAAAAATCTGCATACACGAGGTGTAATGACCCATCCCTACTCACCTTTAAGATGGTGTCTCGAATGGTTGGTCACATGAAATCAAGAACATCTCCCTGAATTCTAGAGGAATCCAACTAGAAGCTTGGGCCTAGGCTGTGTCTGTGGGGAGACTATGACCTCATAGATCAGAGTATTCACATAGATTAACAATATATAATAGATAGTGGAAGCATAATAGGAATAGATAGTAGTAGAAACAATAATAAATAATTAACAAAGTAGTGGAAGAAAATAATTAACAATTTAATAAAAGTGGCTAATTCCAGATTATACAAGTGATAAAAGCATGTCATGGTGATGATACATAACTAAATGAAGTAAACAGTACCGCATGATTTATAACACAATACGATAACAAATAAAAGACATAAAATCCCCATGGGAGGTCTCCATGAGCATCTCGAGCTCTAGCTTAGTCCTTTTCTCCTAACTCCCGAGTACAAGAAATATAGTGGTCAACCAAGATCCTATAATTATATGGCCTACCCGAGTACCAAGGGTACCTAATCAGGGTGTGAGATTTAAATCTCAATAGGGGGGCACCCACAGTGTCTATCCCAATCAAAAAAATGAAATATAAATTAAGAATTGTCCATATAAAATAAATATAGAGTGATAACAATTAATAAAATCAACTTGGTCTGGGTCCCTAAATGTACACCCATCCCATACCACCTACTTTAACCTAATATGGAAGTCTAAAAAGTATAGTTGAGAAAGGAATAATATAAAAACAAGGAAAAATAATAACATGTCAAACCAAGGAAGGAAAATCCACACACTTATTCTTTAGATTGGGGTCAAAATCTCATGTCATCACATAAGTAAGCTAGTAAAGTAAGAGAAACATGTCAAGTAGAATCACAATATATAATGATAAAGAAGTATGAATCTCAATAATTTAAATTAAAAATCATCAATTTCAGAGGTGGGGTATTAGCTTATCTCTGAGGTATTTCTATGGTACATCCATAAAAAATATCCAATTCCATTGATCCCATCCAAGGATATCCTTTAAAAAGTCCATGGATCGCGTGTGGTATGGTAACTATGAGTCCATCTTGGGTATCACACATCAGGGACCGATTATCAACTGAGGCATGGAATAGCAATCTTTCCAACAATACTTTCCTCAGATACCCATTTGGGAACTTCTATCACCCAATAATATAATAAAAACCCATGTGTAAGCCCTTACCTAGAAAGACTAAAACACCGCTTCCCCGTCACATCGTACATATTGTAACCTATCGATTATGGAGATTCCATTTGTGGCTTCTTAATACAGGACCCATGTTCTCTCTATGATCTGAATTCAATTAAAACAACATGAGAGGCACATATCAGAGAGTAAGAAAGGTATGAGGCTTAAGCTACAAGGCATAAGCCATTAACAATATCATGTTAACACATGCAACTCAATTTCACTTTCTATAAAGGTTAAAAAGGCATTTCATATGGTTCAGTCCACTAACAAGGGAATAAGAAATAAAGAAACTTGCATAATCAAGGAATTATAAATAATGAATGTTGCATCAATGTTCCTCTTGCCAATATTTCATCAATGACATTTTATCATCTCAAGCTATAAAGCTTGACCAAGAATCACCATCCATCCAAACCATTAAAAGGGATCAATCATGGAGCACCAAACAAGGAATAAGGAGTTCATTAATAGCCAAGGTACTCATGTAACTTGAAACGAGTAATTTTTCATGTAAGTAATATTGCATTCATATAATATTTAAGTAAGTCATATGTAGGAGGCCCCACTCATGGGATAAAATATTACATTCAAGATTAGGAATTATCAAGAGGAGACCAATTCATAATTCATTTATCATTATTCAATTTAAGGCATTGCTAAGGTTTCATGCACAACTCATGGCAATTTTACATATTTTATATAAAGGAAACTTAGCCCATTTAGGATGGATCTCCTAAAGGGGTGGCCAAGAGGAAAGACAAACACCCTAAACAGGATTCTACACAAAAGAAGGTTATAACATACATAATAGAAAAAACCAAAAAATTTAATAAATAATAACAAGGCATCGCTAGAAGATTTTAGTGATTGGCACTATGGCATGACATGAAATAATCAATTAAGTAAATGGGAAGAGGGTATATTCCTACACTATTAATTCTAATTAATAGTTAGGCCACACACTTAGGAGGTGCCCTCGTCCATCTATCATTTTTTTCCAAAAGAAGAAACTCCATTTATAAATAACCCAAAGGGCCATGTATAAGTATGCCCTAAATCTAGACAAGGTATTAAGAAACTGAAGAAGAACTTAAGCAGCAATGCCAGGAAATATAAATAAAAATAATCCATTATTGTGAGTTTTTGAATATAGCGCACCACAATAGATGGGTTTTATTATAAAACTGTGACTTTGTTTATCAAAAAAAATCATTTAACAAGATTAAACATTTATTCTAAAAAAATATCTAAAACATTAATTAAATGCAATTAAAGTATGAAAGGAATGAAATTAATTAATTAATTAACTTTTAATCTTAAGGGGTTGTGGAAATGGATCCTGCCTCAAAGAGAAATCAAGACACATTTGACACTTATATAGATTTATCAGTGACCACTCGGAACTGCTCCACAAATGAATGAACATAAGTCTATATATATATATATATATATATATATATATATATATATATATATCCATTACGCAATGCACATATTCCCCAAACCATGAGGGAACATGTACATGGAAAATATATATATTTATATATATATATATATACAAACCTATGTATATGCATGTAAACCCTTAAAGACCTTCAAAACCCAATGCAACAATTATCAAGGACTCAAAATTCTTTGCGGCAAGGACCAATGCACCTCAATTAAATTACCAAGAACCTAGAAAATATAAAATCCTCAAATTATAATTTAGTTACAATAATAATGGAAGTAAAACCTTTCCGCAAAACATTGGCATCAAACAAAAATGCCTCTAACCACCTAGCCTTCAGTAGTGGTTGTCGAAATATGCATAAGGGAGTCCTGATGGATGCTTCACATACCCTAACATTTATGAAAAACCGAAAAATACATTAACCTAAAACCCTATGTTCGTCCAAGTGGAAACCTGGTGATGGGAGACCCAAAAATCAGCCGAAAACGGAATCAGAGGGAGAAGAGAGGCTTTCTATGATGATTTGAAGGAGAATCATGACAAAAAATAGTGGAATCGATAAATCAGAGAGGTTACATGGAGGAAGGGTTGTGTACATATGGGTTTTGGCCAAAGTTTGTTGTGTTTCTTATAGAGGAGGTCGCACATAGGGATTCCACGCAAAGGGAGGTCATACGGAGGGAGGTCGAACGAAGGTAGGTCTAGCCTGGAGGGTTGTCACATGAGGAAGGGTAGAACCAAGTAGGAGGCACGTCACCCTATAGGAGGGGGATGAGACCCACGTAGATTTTCTAAAAACCTAATCTAAAATAAAAAAAAGGATAAAAATTATAACAATAATAATAATAGTCATAATAATAATAATAATATCAACATTTATATTATTATTATTATTAAACATTTATTTATTAATTTATTTCTATTTAAATTATAATTAATTTAATTCAATTTCACTAAAAGACACATCATAGTGTGAACTCTTAGAAGAATAAGTTTTGATGCTCAATTTTATAAATGTTCTACCCAAAAAATGGTAAAAAATAAATTCCCATGGAATTTTTCATCTCGTTCAAGATGTGGGACATTACAACCTCCCCGCCTTAGAGCTTCACATACCCAAAAAGCATTTGGGAACATCAAAAACATCACCCACCCTATAGGGGTCATGAAGTCACATTTAAATGGCCACGTTGCATTTTCCCAAAATCCAGAACACATTGTAGCACTTCCGAGACACTACTCTTAGGTTTTCAAAGCCCAATGCAACACTCATTTTCCAAACAAAACACCAAGATGGTACTCACCTAAGACTATTTAGCTAAAAAATGATCACGTAATCATCTCTTCAAGAAACTATCCAAAGTTACTTCACACCTTAGGATTTAATGTTAATTGGACAATTTGAAACCATGATTCAACCCCAATCAAAATTTCCTTAAAAACACGCCTATAAGAGTTTTAACGATGATCCGGATGTGATTTTAAAATGGTAAAATGGTCAATCTCTCATCGACTTAAAATTCCAAGTCAAGTTGGGTGTCTATGAAAATCACTAGCTAAAACTAACTGTACTCATTTTCAATTGATGATGTGCATGAGAATTTTCCTTCACCAACCATAAACATTTATCAAGAGAAGAAAAGAGTTTGGCCTCTTGGTTGACTAATTTAAGAAAACACCTGGCTTAGCTGACCAACACTTTATAAGTGGAACCATGATTCCTTCTCCCATGACATCTCTCATTTACAATATACACACACAAAGAATTCCATCCCTGACATCTGGTGACATTTCGTGATTAAAACATGAAGTAAACCGTGTATCTAGCGTGCAACACCCAAAGAGAACCACCTAACAAGCCCAGCATCATTTAAATCTTTTCGCGCATCTTATGACTGATTCTCTCTTAGAAAATCTAGGATGGATAAAAAATTGGGAGAATGCTTGTCTCCCAAGAAAGTGTACACTAAGAGGATTTTAAATATTACAAGAAATAAAACGGATGAACCTCTATCGGTTGATACATTAGAAAAATCTTGGCTTCACCTACCAACACATCATTAATAACTAATCACCAAGCCTTTATCACCCGAGGCATCCCATGATTGTTCAAGAATAACCACCAAAGTCTACCCACAACCAATCGAGTTTCTCAAAGGTTTCATACATCACTAACCACACCAAATTCATGTAGTCAGGCAAGCATTGACATGATTTAATATTCACAAGGCTCAAGGGAATTAGAACAACCCTGACTATTTTCCAATGGTCCTCTTAAGTTGGGTTCATTCTACCCAAAAAGACATGTATTTAATAGAACCAACATGACACTCCCCACCTTAGGAGTATCATAATCATCAAAAATATATATATAGACTAGCCTCTCAAAAGTACACTAGGTTAGAACTACCATAAATTCTAATGTTTGAACAATTGGCATGGAAATCAAAACCAAACTGACTAGTGTTTCAAAACACCTGAGCCTCTAAAAGCCATCTAGAGCATTGGAACATACTTGATTAATTTATTCCTAGGTCACACTACTCCTTAGATGACCTAAGAACGTAAAAAACAGTTCAAGGCTCGACAATCCTACCATACTCAACTGGTATGTTACATTATTAAGCACTCAATGGGAACCATATATACCGATTAATACTACCCCAATATTTCATGAGTAACCAGAAATTACTGATTACTATCTATAGGATATTGGCCCTATTAATTCAAGTAGAATAAGGTCTATAAAATGGATTTAACCCATCATCGTATTTCCCAATATAACCATTAACTTGGATGACTCCATATCAAGTCATGCATCCCTAAGGAAAAGAAAGTTCCAGGAATCCTACAAAGCGACTGACCATGCCCAAGGCATTTCTAACCAGCTGAAACCGAGCATCACTTGGTTACCATGCAAATATAAAAGGCCAAGAAAGATATGACCCCCCCCCCATCTGAAAAGGGTGTAATTTTATGAAAGGGGTTCCGACTAGGGACATCGACATGAGAGTGACACCAAAAGGCAGAAACTCCTAGAATTATCATGGATTTTAAGTTCTAAGGGTGATACCAACCACATCCTAGCCCTTTACGAATAACAAGCATTAACCATAACACAATTTCATGCTAAAAAAATCACTTGGCTCAAAAGCTAATCATCTAATCCATTTATTAAATAAAGAGAGCCTATGGAAAATGCTTATACTTTCATTCTAGGGTAATTCAAAGAAGATTTATCTACCTTTACATGAGGGTCTAAAATAAAGGAAACCACTAAAAATTATATTTCCAAGACCTTTACATTTAAAACCATTTCATAATATAACAGGAACATGTGGAACTAACCAGTCATATGGACAGCCATCTACAAATCAATAAATCCCCCCATAAACTTTAAAGGTGGAATCAAGCACCCATTAATTATATACAATCCATTTATCCCATGAAATCAATTACATAAAAACAAAACTATCATGTCATAACAAGAATATAACATAGGTAAGAGATGTTATAGGCATAGAAGCATGGAATATTAACACCTAAGCAGGTTATACAAACATGAATACTAATAAACATAACAACATGGAATGGCATTCAAGGGACTCAATCATATCAGTAAGAAGCCTATGAATGCAGCTACATGGCATGGAATATGCATGAAATATGTATCAAAATGTGCCTATTATGATTCATGTAATGAATCATCCTTACCTTAACAGTCTAAGGGTAAAATATTATAAACTTCATAAATCCATAAGTAGTGGAAATTACACCAATTGCTCGATGTGAAATCATATCAGTTGTAATATTGAAAAGAATGCACATCAATTCCCACCCCTGACCACTTGGTCATTTCCTGTACGTGGGGTGATCAGTCCCAAGAATGAATATTAATCAAGAGCCAATATATTTCTAGTCTCCTGTCTACCAACCCAAAATTGTAATAACAATGAAAAATTATCCTTTCATACCACTTTGTAATGACCCGGCCCTACTCACCTCTATAATGGTGGCCAGACTAGGGGGTCACATGACCTCAAGAACATCTCCTTGAATGCTAGAGGCTGTCAACTAGCAACGAGGGAATAGGGTTTGTTTTTGGGGATACTATTCCCTCATAGATTAGAGTATTCATAGTGATTAAGCATATATAATAGATAGTGTAATCATAATAAGAATAGACTATAGCAAAAATAGTAATAAATAATTCATAAAGTAGTAGACGTCAATAATTAACAATTTAATAAAATTTCCCAATTTCATATCATACAAAAGATTAATTCATGTTATGGTGATGATACATAACTAAAATTAGTAAAAAATACATCATTCATTACAACACAATACAATAATAAAGAAAATACAACAAAGCCTCACTAGTGATCTCCATGACCATCCCAATCACCATCTCTGTCCTTTTCTCCTAACTCCCAAGTACAAGAAACACATCGGTCAACCCAGATCCTTAAATTATGAAGTCTCCTCAGGTACCAAGGGTACCCAAGCAGGGTCTGATATATAAATCTCAATAGGCCAGCACCCGTTGTGTCTAGACCAATCCAGAAAATTTAATATAAATTAACAACTGTTCCATATAAAATAAATACAGAGTGATAACAATTAATAAAAGAAACATGGTACAATTTCTTAAATAAACACTTGTCCCATACCACCTGCTTCAGCCTAATATTAAAGAATGGAAAGTATATTTGATCAAGGAAGAATATATAAACATGGTCAAATGGTAACATGGAATCCCAAGAAAGAAAAATATCCAATATTATTCTTTAACTTGGTATCTAAATCTCATGTCATCACATAAGTAAGATAGTAAAGTAAGGGAAACATCTCATGTGCAATAACAATAAATAATAATAAAAAATTATTCATCTCAATAATTTATATTAAAAACCGTCAATTTCAAAGGTGGAGATTGAGCTCATCCCTAAGGTATCACTATGGTACATCCATTCAAAATATACAATGCCATTGAGCATGTCCAAGGTGATCCTTTCGAAAGTACAAGTATCTCTCATGGTATGGTAACTATGATTCCATTATGAGTATCAAACATAAGGGACCAAATAGGAACTGAGGCTTGTCATAGCCATCTTTCCAATGGATTCATCCTCATATTCCCCTTTGGGAACCGGTATCACCCAATATTATAATAAAAAACTTAGAGAATCCCCTACCTAGAAATCCTAAAACAATACTTCCCTAGAGCGTCATGTTGTAACCTATCAAGTATATAGATTACATTTTTGGGTTCCTAATACGGGACCTAAGTTCACTCCCTAGTATGAATTCAATTAAAACAATAAGAGAGCCACATATCATAGAGAAAGAAAATAATGAGGCTTAAGCTACATAGAATAAGCCTTTATCAATTCCATTTCAACACATGGAACTCAATTTCACAAGCTAGCAATGTTAACAAGGTATTTCATATGGTTTAAGCCACTAACCAGGGCATAATTAATAAAGAAACTTTCATAATCATTGAATTATAAACAATTAATGTGGCAACAATGTGCCTCTTACAAATATGACATCAATTACATTTCATCATCCCAAACTATCAAACTTGAAAAAGTATCACCATCCATCCAAACCATTAAAAAGGATCAAGAAAGGAGTACCAAACAGGGAATAGGTATTTCATTAATAGGAAAGATACTCATGTAACTTAAAACGAGTAATTTTTCATGTAAGGCATATTGCATTCAAAAAACCTCAAGTATGCCATAGGTAGGAGGCACCACACATGGGAAAAAATATTGTGGTCAAGATTAGGCATTATCAAGAGGGACCCAATTCATAATTCATTTCTCATTAATTATGTTAAGTCATTACTAATGGGCCACACACATCCCATGGAAATTTTATACATTTTATATAAAGGCAACTTAGGCCATTTAGGATGGCTCACCCAAATGGGTGGTAGAGAGGAAAGTTGAAGACCCCAAATGGGTTTCTCCATAATAAAAGGTTACAATGAACGTGATAGAACAAACCAAAAAATTTAATAAACGATATAAAGGTATTTATAGAAGGTTTTAGTGATCGGTACTATGAAACAACATGGAATAAGTGATGAAGTAAAGGGGAAGAGTGTAGACTCCTACACTATTAATTATAATGAATTGTTAGGCCACACACATAGGAGATGTCTTGGACCAGCTATCAATTTTTCCCAAAATAAGAAACTTCATTTAGAAATAACCCAAATTTCCATGTATAATCATTCCATTAATCTAGAAAAGGTATTAAGAAATTAAAGAAGAAATTAAACACCAATTCCAATCAAGCTAAATAAAAATAAACTATCATTGTGAGTTTTTGCATATAACACACCTCAACATATGGGTGTTATTATAAAACCATGATTTTGTATATCAAACAAATAATTTAAAAATATTAAACATTTATTCTAAAAAATATATCAACAACATTAATTAAATTCAATCAAAGTGTGAAAGGAAGGAAATTAAATAATTATTTCACTTTTAAATATAAGGGGTAAGGGAAAGGTAACCTACCTCAAAAGGGAACCAATCCACATTAGACACTCGGATAGATTTATCATTGACCACTCATAAGTACTCCACATATACAAACATGTACCTTTATATATATATATATATATATATCCATTAACTCAATTCATGTATTCCTCTCTCTATGAGGGGACAAGTACATGGAAGATATATATATTTATATATACACATACATACCTAATTATATGCATGTTTTCCATTAAATATGTTTAAAACCCACTGAATTAATTATCAATGACTCAAAATTAATAACATCGAGAACCTATGCACCTAAATTAAATTAACAGGAACTCATAAACTATAAAATAATCAAATTATAATTGAGAAACAACAAAAATGGAAGTAAAACTTTACCTCAAAACATTGGTGTCAAACCAAAACTCCCTGAACCACATTTCCTTTGATGTAGATTACTGGAACATGCACAAAGGAGTCCTAATGGATGCTTTTAATACCCTAAAACTGATGAAAAACATAAATGCACATTAACCTAAAACCCCAGGTTCAACTGAGTAGAAATCGAGTGACGGGAGACCCAAACATCTGAAAGAAATGGAAGTGGGGGCAGCAGAGAGGCTTATCATGATGATTCAAGGGATAAACATAACAAAAAATGGTGGAATATATGGATTGAATATTTTCCATGGATAGGGGGTTTCACACCTATGGCATTCGGCTAAAGGGTTTCTCATCACCTGGAGAGGAGGTAGCTCTGAGGAAGGTCATGTAAAGGGAGGTCACACAAAAGGAAGTTCAGCTAGGAGGGATGTCATGTGAGGAAGGGGAGAAAGTGGGAGGAGGAATGTCACACTATAGGAGGGGGAGGAGACCATATTAGTAGTACTATAGCAAGCACTGTAGTAGGAACTATAGTAGTATTATACTTTATGTGAGTACTGTAGCAGAACTGCACATTGTACAGGTACTATAGCAGAATTGTACACTGTGAGGGTACTGTAGCAGGCACAGTAGTAGTTACTGTAGTATGTAATGTTCGGTATTGTAGAAGCTGGAACTATTCACCTTGGGCCACTGGTTTGGTCTTGGAGTCCTTAAGGCTTTTGGGTCACCCAGGCCTTTGGGTTGGTAGGGCTTTCAGGCCACCTTTAAGGCCCTCGGGCCACCTCAAGGCCTTCGGGCCACTTGCAGTTGCCCCAGACACACTACAAAAAAGGAGCAGCCCCAGAAGAGGATTCAGAGGAGGTTCATACACCAGAGAAGAGCCAAATGGATTTGTCAGAATGAGAGGGTATGGTTACACCATCGGGACCAGCCTGTGCTTGCACGGGAAGCCTATCCAAACGGTCATCCAAAGGTGGAGAGCTACTATCATGACACAATTTTCACTACTGGAAAGAGGGGTTATCCCCACGGAGCTATACCCATGGTTTTTTAAACCATGGGAATAGCCTGAATCAAGGTAACCTATACCTACGGTTTATTAATAACCGTAGGTATAGAAATTATACCCCCACGGTTTTTATTGAACCGTCGAAATAGAGGGCCCGATATTCTGCTCGATCTCCTTCACTCGTCGGGCCGCAACTCCCCCCCCCCCCCCATCTAGTCCCTCCCCTGTGTTTCCTTCAATTGAATCCCCTTACCCACCTCCGGTCGGCGATCATCACCCTTCCTCCAGACGGCGCACATCCCCCATCCTCATCCTCCTCCGGTCCATGCGCATCCCCCCTCCTGCTCTGGTCCGCGTGCTCCCCCCTCCTCCAGTTGACGACATATTGAAGTTCCGGTCGGTGATCATCACCCCTCCTCCAGACGGCGCACATCCCCCATCCTCATCCTCCTCCGGTCCATGTGCATCCCCCCTCCTACTCTGGTCCGTGCGCTCCCCCCTCCTCCAGTTGAAGACATATTGAAGTTGATAAATTTCTCCAAGGTAGAGCGACTTCCTCACTCAATCAATGACCAAAACTTTATAGGGATTTTGATCTTGGGAGTAAGATTTGCCCTATATGTGTCATCCACACCCAGTTAGGTGCTTTTAACCCATGGATTGTCGGTAAGTTTTCTCACTTCTAGGGTCCCAATAGATTTCTTGATTCTTTGTATCTGGGTTTCTAATTTGTTAAAGATGTCTTCATAGGTCTTTAAGAGTATTATTCCATGGATGATGCCCTCTGAAATTGATCACGCTCCATATAAAGGTAGGCGACTATTTGTATTTTCTGTCATTTATCGAACAACACATTCTTGATGATTTTAAAAGAATTTTTAATGTAAATTTATGGTATTTAATGTTCATGAGGATTGCTATTAATCATACTTTCACTCTTGATTTTTTAAATCGGTGGTGTAAGGGTTGTTTAAAATTATAAAAACACATTGGTTTTACATGTCGCCCACCATGTGTTTGATGTAATGCATCATATGACTTTCCATGAAATACATGGCTGTGTTTTAGTGGAATGATTACCCTTGATTTATAATGATTTATAAAAAAAAATTGGAGAGAAATTTATTAGGAAATCTGTTGTTTGGCCAAAGTGGATAGTATTGACCAAATTAATGCTGGTTTTGTCTATTATGGGCTGAGGACTTTGTTTTATGTAAGGAAAACCAGTTTTAAGGAATCTTAGAATTTTGTTATTATAGATGTTTCCTTTTATCATGGTTGAACTTCTTGGATTACTTGTACCAAAATAGTGGCACATGGGAAGCCTTGGGTATTTATGGGGGAACCTAGTACAAGTACTCCTCTAGGTTTACAGGACCTCCCGACCCAACAAATATTGGTTGCATGGGCCATCGGGAACATGCAAGTGCATGATAGGTCATGGGTTTTGGATGCTACTTGGACTTCCCACCGGGCGCATGCTAGTGCATGATAGGTCATGACTAGTGGATGTTACTTGTACTGCCTGTGATGGTGAACACTAGGGCATGATGAGACTCTAAGTTGTTGATCTCTACAAATATAGCATATGGCAATTTTTTTAGTAAGGATCCTATTCTTCTCAACCTCTACACATAAGTATTCTCATATGGAATGTTTTTGGCTTTCAATTTACTTTAATTTAAGAAATTTCATGTTAATTCATTTGCATTTTTTTTATATTTACTATTTTTTTAATTTTAATAGCTTCCTTAAAATTACATTCCCATATTTTTTGTTTTAACTAAAAATGAAAATGATTATCTTTATAAATGTAGTTTAAACTTGTATGTCACGGATTTATTAAAACTGTGGGTATTAAAACAGCATACTGCCCGAACTATCGGGCTCCTCCTCAGGCTCATCCTCACTCGGCGCTCCCCCCATTCAACCCTACCTCCCCGACCCTTACTCCCAGCCCTATCCTCCCCTCCCCGACCACCGCCTCCTGGACCTCTCCTCCCCTCTCTGACTCCCCTCCCCGGCCTCCGCCTCCCGGCTCCGCGTCCTGGCTCCGCGTCCCGGCTCCGCCTCCGGGCTCTACATCCCAGCTCCCGACCTGGACCCCCTGGCCTTCGCCTCCGCCTCGACATCTCTTAAACAAGGTAATTTTACTTGTGATGCTCCATTAATGTTATGTAAGGATATCTATGATTCTTGGTTGATTATAGGAGGTTATAACATTATCAAATCCTTACTAATTCTGCATTCCACCCTCCGACCGTATCTTCAGAGTACCAGTGGGGTTATGTTGCTAGTTTGGGCTTCAAAGGATAGGAAATATGAGAAAACTATAAAGAATGAGTAGGAATTAATTTCTTATCTCAAAATATACTAGAATTTCTATTATCATCCTTATGATTTCCCTACCGCTACTATTACGAATAATGCATCTGAAGAATTTGTCAACCAAGGTTACTTATTTTCTTTGAGATAAGGCATCTGGGTAGCCCATATTGGAGGAGATCTTATTTGAAATGGATATTCACCCTATAAATTTATTCTTCAATTTATCTATGTTTTGAAGTTGTGTCCTCCCACTCTCAATAGTTTCTGTCAAGAGAAGCATCTTATGATAGCTTGTCAATTATGGCTGATGTTCACCCAGGAGGACACCCAGTGCCAGGACAAACATCTGAAATATGGGGATTTCGTACCCTTCCTCACCAATAGAAATGTCGAGGCCTGTGTTAAATCATATACCCATGACCAATTAGTTGATCCAGTTCCCCTCGTGATAACTTTCAAGGCATATGGTGAAAAGTTGAAGGATAAGAAAAAGGGAGTTGTTGGAAACTCTTGTCTAGGAAAAGTCCTTTGAAATCCACTCATCCCCCCCCCCCCCCGAGGAAAATTGTAAAATATGGGGTCATGACCTCAAGGGAGTCCGAACAAGCTACTGAAGCTCTTTCTGGGAGTATACCGTTCATTCCCCTGAGGATGATTTTCCAATGGCATGGACGTAATGGGACCTTTTCAAAGGCCATCCATCCACTCGTGACCGGTCCCCTAGTGCTTTATGTAAGCTCCTCTAAACTAGGGAAGTTTCTCTTACTATAATTGGTTATGTGTTAGTGCCCATTGTCATTTATTTTTTTGAGAATCCTGAAAATGTGGGTCATTACCTTGGGAACCTCTATGCCCTCATACATTCCTGAAGTGGTCACTGCAAATACTCGCATTGAGTACTTTCCATGCTGCGGCCAGAAAATGGTGATGAGTATGACGACATTGATGACTCGCCTGTTGTGGATACTGTGAAAAAAGATGCTTACTTTCACCCAACGTCTTCTAAGCATTTATCTTCTCGAGGTCCTAAGCTTGTGGGGACACCTTGGAAAAAAATTTGGTTGTAGAAACCTACTCTGCTCCACTACACCAACCTCCCAATGATGGTCATCCCAATCATGGTTGCATTTCTGGATTCTTGGAGTGACTAGGACGAATTAAGGGTAAATGGTTAACATGAAGATATTTGGAAGCTTCTTCCGGGAGGATGTTTCAACCTTCCAGGTTTTTGGGGAGCAATTTCTCCTACCATTATTTTGACCAAAGAAGAGCCTAATGTGGTAGCTACCTACTTGAATGAAATGGACAAGTGTCTCCACACCCCTGTGTATAGGCATTAATGTGGTAGATAATACTTCTCTTACCCTAAAAACAGTAGTAGTTCCAATTCAAGCACCTAGGAAGGCCCTAAATCACATGACACCTCCCATTGAGCGGCATTAACAACAAATTCTCCCTTGAATGGAAGAAAAAAGTGATCTGGGTCACCCATGATTTGAGGAACGGATGGACAAAGTGTATTACTTATTAAAGGAGAAGTTTTACAATTATTTCCTTACATACATGGAAAATAACATAATCAAGATACAAAAACCTAAGAAACCTAATGAGGTCAACCTCACAGACCATCATGTATACTATTATTTTTATAGGAGATTGGTCCACACCGTTTAAGGATGATTTGTCTTCAATGACATTCTGAAGAGCACAGTTGATTATAGATAGATGATATTAGGGAAGGCCCCAACATAGGTGGCATATTTAAACTTTACCCATACCAGAAGAAGAGGGTGACTATCAAGAAAAACTAACTATGTGTGGAAAAAATGTTTGATAAATAGATGACTCAAAAGACACTTGACCGATCTCATACCTCCTCCAATGGCCTGAAGGCCTTCAAATTTTTATTAAGATAAGACTGCATTTTAAGGGATGAATGGGAAAACCCAAAGACATCATGAATTGGGATAAATAATTCCCTAAGGGTCAAGGAAAATAAAACCAGATTGACAACATAAAAACTGCCCCTCCTCAACATTTGAATGTGATGAAGCTCTCCACCATTGCAAAGTGATTCAACAAGCAAATGTCCTGTGTCAAAGCACAGTCTCGATCCGATGGCTGACGCCATACCCTCTCAAATGACCAAATCCAAAAAACTATGCATAGATGAACTGAAAGATCTAAATCATCTCTTGGAGTTGTTCCATGTGGTCATGACCTGTTGCAAACCATCTGATGTGAAACCAGGAAGACCAAGCTCATACCATCCTAAGAGAATAGATTTGAAAACCAATAATTATCACAACACATAGGGAGGAATAATTTAATATTCATTGTAACACACCAAGATTTTTTTCTATGTCTAATTTTTTTTCTCTTTGATATCTTACTTTTCACTAAACACCAAGCTGAAACAAACTCCAAAATATTATTGTATTGTATTGACCTATTTTGAACAACCTAAATAATGAGAAATTAACAGTCATTTGTATTTCAAAATAAATAATTCATTATTGTATTGAGTGGTACAATAACATTTTAGTTGAATGCATTTGGAAAATCATGCTCAATTAATTGTTTAAGCATGCTAGACTATATAAGACACATTATGATCATATATAGTTCTTTATCTGAAAATAACATTTATAATTTATTTTTAACATAATTATATGAGTACATACATAATTCTTAAACCAATCATGGAATGATTCATAATTAACATACTAAATTTTATGACCAGTAACACATGGAAATCATCTTCAAATCTTGATAATGTATGTTCCATAAATTATGAAAAACAATTAGTTAATTTTTTTTTTAAAATTTAAAGTTTTTTACTATGTATTAACATAACATTTCAATGTTATATTTAAAGGTGAATTGAACAACATGTAACGGTTTAGAGCATGATTTTTTAAGCCAAGCAACCAAACCATTTACATAGAATTTAATCAGTCCTTGAGATTTAAATATAATTTATCATTTTTTTGTTGTTATTATTATTATTTCTAGATATTATTTATTATCCTTTTAAAGGAAATAGATCTCGGATTTCTTATCCAGGTTTAGGATTTACAATGATATCCAATGTGATCCTTTCTAGATTTACATGGAAAATAAATATGGAAAGATGGTTTATCCTGATCATTCTTATTATTGCTACTTATTCAATCAAGGACTCCTCTTGTCATTAAATATGTTTTTCTAGCTACTAATATGCATTGATTAATTTAATAATAAAATTGGTTGTAATGAATTTTTTAAATATGATTTACATTGTTGATTTAATGATAATTTTTTTTCTTGTTATAGAATGGATAGAAGCTGGATGTATCGTACCGATCAGATTTCAACCGAGTTTCAAAGTAATTTGGAGAATTTTTTAGATTTTTCATTTAACAATGCATCAGATGGAGGATGTATATAGTGTCCCTGCTATAATTGTGTTGGAGGACCATGGTTAAGACGAGAAGAAGTTGGTTACCATTTAACGAAATTTGGATTTCAAGCTAACTATAATGTTTGGTTTCACCATGGAGAGACGAGTCAATCTTCGACTGTTCATAAACGAAATGAACGAAGTGACATGGAGAATTTGATATTTGATCAGTTTCCATATGTGCATCATTCCGAGAGAGATAACATGTCGGTGCAACAAGACAATGATATCACTACACACGAGGAAAATGTCCAAGACGATGATGTTGAGAGAGTGAAAAATTTATTGGATGATGCCAGAACTCCAGTATATCAAGAATGTACTAAAATGACCAATTTGGATTTTTTAATGCGGTTATATCATGGAAAAACCATGTATGAGATTTCTAATACCGCTATTGATTATATTCTTACATTTTTGAAGGACTTTCTTCCTGATGGTGCAGATATTCCCTCCAATCATTACATGGCATGGAAGTTAATTAAGAATCTTGGATTTTCTACTAATAAAGTCCATGCTTGTCTGAAATATTGTAGTTTATATTTGGAGGAAATAGCTGACTGTAATGACTGTAAAGAATGTGGTACATCTCGATGGAAGACAAATGTAGATGGAACACCATCTCGTGTGCCACAAAAAGTCATGTGGCACTTTCCATTGATTCCCAGACTTCAAAATCTATTCATGTCTCCAGAAATATCAGTTAATATGTGATGGCATGATGTTGAGAGAATTAAAGGTAATGATGAGCTGGTCTATCCTGCAGATGGATTAGCATGGCAGACATTTGATGCACAACATCCTGATTTTGCAGCTGGGGTGCGTAATGTCAGATTGGGCCTATCATGTGATGGTTTTAATCCGTTTGGTCAGATTCTTACTACTCATAGCACGTGGTCGGTTTTTATTCATGTTTATAATCTTACTCCATGGATGTGTATGAAAAAACCTTTCACTTTCTTGAGTATACTGATATCTGGACCTTTGGATCTTGGTAATGATATAGATGTCTACTTGCAGCCTTTAATAAAGGAGTTGAAACAACTTTGGGATTTAGGTGTGCAGACATTTGATGCTTCTTCAAAGAATACGTTTCAGATGCGTGCTGCCCTTATATAGACCATAAATGATTTCCCTGCCTATGCAATGATTTCTGGGTAGAGAATGAAGGGAAAACTATCATGTCCCATTTGTATGAAGAATACACGATCGAGAAGGCTTAAATATCGTCGTAGTTTTAGTTTCATGGGGCATCGCCGATTCTTGCCAATGGATCATCAATACAGGAAGAATCGTCGGAGGTTTGATAATAATGTTGACACTGAAGAACCACCTCAACGTATGTCAGGAAGTTATGTGCTTGATGAATTGAAATATTTCAGCTTTTCATTAGGGAAAGGTCAGTTGAAATCTCGAAAGAGGAAGAATGATGATACTGAAGTCACTTACAATTGGAAAAAGAGAAGTATTTTTTTTGTGTTTCCATATTGGTCTACTAATTTGTTCCGTCATTGTTTAGACATAATGCATATTGAGAAAAATATATGTGAAATGTTGCTTGCAATTATTTTGAATATTAAGGGGAAGACCAAAGATGACCTCCGATCTCGTCGGGAATTATTGGATTGGGGTATTCGACCAGAACTACATCCTGTTTGTATCGGTGAAAACAAATGGAAAGTTCCATGTGCTTCTTATGTGATGACACCGGCAGAGAAAGATCGATTTCTGGAAATATTGGATAATATCAAGGTACCAGATGGATATTCCAGCAACATATCTAAATGAGTCAACAGAAGACATTTGAAATTGAAATCCCTAAAAACTCATGATTATCACATCCTACTTCATGAATTGATTCCAATAGAAATCCGGCATTTTCTATGCAATAATGTAAGAGTGGCAGTGATTCGACTGTGTCATTTTTTAGAGACCTTTGTGCTAAAAGGTTATCCAAATCATTGTTGATAAAAATGCAGCAAGAGGCTCTATTAATTCTGTGTGAGTTGGAAAAAAAATTTCCTCCATCCTTTTTCACTTGCATGTTGCATTTAATAGTTCATCTTCCAACTGAGACACTTCTTGGGGGACCAGTCTCTTTTTGGTGGATGTATCCCACTGAAAAAAAAAATGTGCACTTTGAAATCATATGTCCAAAATAAGAATTATCCTGAAGGTTCCATTGTGAAGAGTTATCTAGCCCAAGAATGTATGGATTTTTGTTCAATGTATTTGTCTAATGTGAGCACAAGACATAATCGACCAATGAGAAATGAAGATGAGCAGTATGAGGAAATTCAGCCCTCGTTTCCATCTCTTCCCCAAACAGGGGGAATTGTCGGGTCATATACATTGGTTACATTGAGCTTTGAAGAGCGGAATATGGCACATCTAACAGTCTTGTTTAATTGTGGTTTGTTTGATGCCTATATCAAGTAATTAATTTGAATATATATATGTTATCTCATACGATATCATATCACATATACCTTATACTTTTATTGTCATTTTATGTAGAGAACATAAACAAATTATAAGTAGAGTTCATCAGTCTTTTCCGTTGAGAAGGAGAGAGGCTATGCATAGCCAAGAGTTCCCAGCTTGGTTGAAATCAAAGGTATGACCATTACATTATATACCTTAAAATATAGATATATATTTAATTATATTACTCATATATATTTCAGGTATTGAGTTTACCTGCTGACTTCATTTCTCAAGAATTAAGAGCGTTGGCTTTTGGTCCCAATTCTTTGGTTTGTGACTACAAATCTTTAATAATCAATGGATATAAATTTGTTACAACTGATAAAGCGGTGAAAATGAGAACACAACATGATGGCGTTATGTTAACTGCTAGAACAGATTGTTATGCCAGTGCATCATATAGTCGACCTCGATATGAAGATGTGTATTATTATGTGTTGGTTGAGAAAATATTGTTATTTGATTACTACTCTCAAGGTCGAGTCACTATGATGAAATGTAAATGGTTTGATTCAATGACATGACATGGTACATTTATTGATGATTGCGGATTTAGAGTTATTGACATGAGTTGATTCCTGCATACTGATGAACCATACATTTTGGCATCAATGGAAAAACAAGTGTTTTATGTGAAAGATCATCTGAAACCTGATTACGGTGTCATTAATGAAGTAATCCCAAGACATATTTTTCATGATGCTGGGGATGAAATTGTCACCATTGAATCCCCCATCGGTGTTATCCAAAATATTGTATTTGATGACACAAATTGTCCCATTGTGAGAGATGATGTTGAACCTGAGGTAGTGGAGGGTAATATATAAAAGCAACCATATATATTCAGAGTTCATTCAGTTTACATTGAAGTGAGTTTCTCAGGTTGGTACGAATGTAATTACTATAATTTAGTTTTAGTTTGGAATGATATGTCTGTTTTAGTATTGTTTGGTTTCATTTCATTTAATTATATTTATTTCAGTTCAGAAAACTGGGTTTAAAATGCGGTTTTAAAAATTGTATAACTTGGTTGTAAATTATCATTAATGAAAGATGTTATGACATTTTTTGTCTTCTTTGGCTTTTAAGTTTTATGTATGATTTGTAAAAATTGTTTCTAAAAAATATTTATTTCATTCTTATACAGATTATGAAGAAAACTACAGAAGCTCGCAAGAAAAGATTATTTGATGTTGATCTTGTTAGACGCGAGCGTGAGTTGTCTTCAGTGAGTATAATAATTCTAATATTTATCTTCCGCATTACATATAATATGAAGTTCATATTTTTGATCAAATTTAATTTAGGGAAATATAACTTCAGAGATTCCTCTTCCTAGTATGGGACCGAGCAGGGATCCTCCTAGACCTAGGCAGAGCTCCCATCTTACCACTCCCCACACCAAACCATCAGTGGACATCCCATCTACCACACATGTCCGCCCTCCACTTGAGACCCCTGGGATGTTCCCATACATGCTGCCATCATCATCCCATTTACCCTCTTTTTTCCATTCCATGTCCACACCGACTCGACCGATGTTCTCACCTCCACAATTTCCATATCCATTCATGTATCCCCAGACCTACTACGCATATTATGACACATCTACGCCACCTCCTTTTCCTACCATCCACCATGAACATATTGAGTTTGTTCCTTCATTTTACACTCCTGTTCATGAAGATCAGACAGAGCATGCTGTGGAACAGATACTTCCTTCGGAGGATGCGGATCCAGCACAGTCCACGGATGCCTCACAGCCTATTCAGGAGCCTGCATCAGGTTTTTTTATTATAAATGTTTCAAATTATATAATTTCACCTTTGTCTTATTGTATTTTCACTTAACTCTTCTCTTTTCACCTCTTCTGTTATTTAGTGGGATCTTCTAGTAGGCGACGTGGGCACACTCGAATGCGGGATGCCTGGAATCGCGAAACTCAGATTATGGTGGATTACAATCCTCAAAATCAAATGGTAGGTAAAAATTATAAGGAGTGTAGAAGTTTCATGGATACTTTATCCAAATATCATGATATCGTTCCAGTGGAACTGGTCTCATGGAGACATATCAGTGCTGACATCAAGGATAGGGCATGGGAGCAGATATGGGTACGGAAATTTTATAAATTTATATTTATATTAGTAATGTATTTATATGACTTAACATTTTCGTTGCAGAGTCGATTTAACTTTACTAATGGTGAAGCTGCCAAAGCTGCTAGGTTGAGTGATCTTGGAGAGTATTGGCGGTCATACAAGTATGAGTTACATATTAGTTGGAGGAGCAGAGTGGGTACTGAGTTAGAGGGTGTACCCACAAACCCTGACTGTCCAAAAAGTCAATATCAAAAAATGATCGCACATTGGAAGACTAAACAGTATAAGGTACTACCCATCTTTAATGGTTTTTATATAAAATTTAATTCTTATTACTTGTATTGTTTTTTTTTGTTTCTTAGGAATTGTCAGTGAAAAACAAAAAAAACAATGATGAAATGATATATCTACACACATTGGGGCGCACTACAATGCCCGATCATGAGAAGCGGCTGGTATGTTCAATCCAATTTTTTGCATTTATCATATATGGTTGTAATCCAAATTTGTGCATTTCTCATATGCAGCAAGCTGAATGGGGAATTGAAGGTCCTGTACCTCGTGCCAAATTATTCTACTTCAGTTGGAAAAGAAAATATGGAACTGCAGTTAATTCACAAACACAAGAAAAAATTGTAAGTTTTTTTATATATATTTAAAACATTTATACAAAATTCATAATTTAATATGTGTATAATTTCAACAGTCTGCCTTGGAGGCCATGGATGAGGAAGCTGACAACTTAGGGCCAAATGATCATTTGAGTCAGGTGTTAGGTGTGGAGCATCCAGGAAGAGTCCGTTGTAGACAAGGCAAAAACATTGTCCCCTCTAGGTATTGGTCATCATCAGACTCCTCTAATGCCTCTAAGGCCTCTGAGTTGGAAATTACGCGTGTTGAATTAGCTGCGACAAAGAAAATAGTATTAGATGAGCGTGAAAAAAGTAATCTAATGAATGAACATTTCATGAAAGCTGTGTCAATGTTGAGTCAGTCACTACCACCAGAGGTTGCTGCCACTTTTGATTCATGTATAGCATCAATGCTCTCTTTACATAATGCCTCGGGTGATTCCCATGAGGGTTCTAGTGGCGATGATGGTGGTGGCGATAGAGCTGGCGAGGATGTTGTTGATGCTGTTGTTGGTGATGAGATTGCTGATGATGATGATGATGATGATGTTGTTGTTGTTGCTGGTGATGATGATGTGGACGATGTTGCTGCTGCTGATGATGATGCTGGACATGGGGATGATGATGATGGTGATGGGGGTGATATTAATCCCCTCCATTTATGACTTAGCAGAGAGACTTGTGTTGGAGTTTTAATTTTTTTTTGTATTGGTGGACTGCTTGTATGTGAATTCCTTTATGCAATGAAATGCATTTTGGATTATGTTTTCATCGGGGGTGTTATTTGACAATTATTTAGGTAATATTCACATGCCATTTTTTATGGTTTGGTGTGTTAATTATTATCTTGCCATTTAATCTTGGCCTTAGCAGTGGAGGGGGAGGGGTTGGGCAGTGGGGAGGGGCTGGGCAGGGGGGCTGGGCAGGGGGGGCTGGGCAGGGGGAGGGGCTGGGCAGATGGGGAGGGGGAGGGGCTGGGCAGGGGGATGGGCAGTGGGGAGGGAGGGGGAGGGGCTGGGCAGGGGGGGCTGGGCAGGGGGAGGGGCTGGGCAGGTGGGGAGGGGGAGGGGTTGGGCAGTGGGGAGGGAGGGGGAGGGGTTGGGCAGGGGGAGGGGCTGGGCAGGGGGGCTGGGCATTTGGGAGGGAGGGGGAGGGGTTGGGCAGGGGGGCTGGGCAGTGGAGAGGGGCTGGGCAGGGGGGTTGGGAAGTGGGGAGGGGCTGGGCAGGGGGGTTGGGCAGTGGGGAGGGAGGGGGAGGGGCTGGCCAGGGGGGATGGCCAGGGGGAGGGGCTGGGCAGGTGGGGAGGGGGAGGGGCTCGGCAGTGGGGAGGGAGGGGGAGGGGTTGGGCAGGGGGGCTGGGCAGTGGGGATGGAGGGGGAGGGGTTGGGCAGGTGGGGAGGGGGAGGGGCTGGGTAGTGGGGAGGGAGGGGGAGGGGTTGGGCAGTGGGGAGGGGCTGGGCAGGGGTGGCTGGGCAGTGGGGAGGGAGGGGGAGGGTTTGGGCAGTGGGGAAGGAGGGGGAGGGGCTGGGGGAGGAGCTGGACACGGTGTCGACTTATCCACCGTCGTTAAACGTATGGTTTTACCACACCATTTTTTACATCATGACAAGTTTTCTTTTTACTCAACTGCATCCTCAAATATCCAATTTAACCCCAGACTCATATTCTCATAATATGATGCAGTAGGACTTCAAGTGCTCCCAGAAATGAATTTGCAGCTGATTTAGTTGATTACCATGGCGCATTAGAGGAACGACCACTCCCATGACATCACCTTTCTTCAGTGCCTTCTGAACAATCATCAATGGGGCACTGTCTTCCAGTTGAAGGTAAACACTTCTGGTTTCTATCATTAAACCTGACATTTCTAACTATTCATTGCAGCACAAATGCTCTGTTTCCTCTCTGTTTCCGGCCATAATTGGTATGTGGGATGCAGAGTGAATCAATATTCTAGAAGCTGAAAGTGTTCTTGAAGGGTGCGCTGGAAACACAAAGCAAGTGCACGGGTGAGGTGGATGTTAACAAAACCGCCCAGAGCAGCCACTTAAATCGAATCTTGACCAATGTGTTGCTCACCCCGCAATAGGTATGTTCTCGTAATATCGTTGAAATAATCTCCTAGACAATTTGCAGTATTTCCCTTCGCATAATAATTTTTCATACGTTATTACGCACTTCATCTTTTAAGATGAATATTGATTATTTTTTATTTATATATTGCAGGTGACTCACTCTGCACATGAAGAGATCAAGGGAATCATGCACTAATAAGTGCCAGATCTCTACAACAGGTATGTTTTCCTAAAATTGTGGAATTAACCTCCCTACCATGCATCATTTTTCATTTTCATTTACACACTATATGAATGTAGGTTATTGGTCATAAAATCATGGAGTTAACCTCCCTTTCATCCAACATATGAATGCAGGTGATATGTTTTCACTATTGACTCCACTGTATATTTATTTTTGTGGGTCATGTCTAAGAGTTGCTAGAAATACTTTGATTGTTCTCATCCTAGCATAGCGATGAACTGAAATATTGGTGAATGTGCATGGGCTGATGGAATGAATGCCTTCGATTTACAAGCATGGAGAAGAAACTTAAGAGATGTGTATCATTTATGTCTCAGCGAGGATTGATGAAGGTATTTTTTTCCCAACTAACTCTTCAACATGATAGGATGTATGGAAGTTTATATTGTTTGACTGGTATTTCTTGTGTTATAATCTGTTTTGTATTATAGTGAGTTGTATTACCTTAAATAAACATACCTTAAGGGAACATATTTAGTTGGACATCCGATTTTAGATTTGTTTTCTATTATAATTTGTTCTGTAATACAGTGAGTTGTAGTACCTTATCAAAATTTTAGGATGTTTTCTAACAATTATAGTACCTTACCTGGTTGGGTCTGCATCCAAATAAAACATGTCATGCATCTACATATTTCATGCAGGGAGATTCAGGGGGAGGGCTGGGAAGTGGGGAGGGAGGGGGAGGGGCTGGGTAGGGGGAGGGCTGTGTAGGGGGGGAGGGATGGGCAGTGGGGAGGGAGGGGGAGGGGCTGGGCAGGGGGGAGGGGGAGGGCTGGGCAGGTGGAGGGCTGGGCAGGGGGAGGGGGAGGGCTGGGCAGGGGGGAGGGGGAGGGCTGGGCAGGGTGAGGGCTGGGCAGGGGGAGGGTGAGGGCTGGGCGGTGGGGAGGGATGGGGAGGGGCTAGGCAGTGGGGAGGGATGGGGAGGGGCTGGGCAGGGGGGAGGGGGAGGGGGGCTGGGCAGGGAAAGGGGTGGGCAGGGGGGGAGGGGAGGGGGAGGGGGAGGAGGGCTGGGGAGGGGGAGGGCTGTGCAGGGGGGGAGGGATGGGCAGTGGGGAGGGAGGGGGAGGGGCTGGGCAGGGGGAGGGGGAGGGCTAGGCAGGTGGAGGGCTGGGCAGTGGGGAGGGGGAGGGCTGGGCAGGGTGAGGGCTGGGCAGGGGGAGGGGGAGGGCTGGGCAGTGGGGAGGGGGAGGGCTGGGCAGGGGGGGAGGGTGAGGGTTGGGCAGTAGGGAGGGATGGGGAGGGGTTGGGCAGTGGGGAGGGATGGGGAGGGGCTGGGCAGGGGGGAGGGGGAGGGGGGATGGGCAGGGAAAGGGCTGGGCAGGGGGGGAGGGGGAGGGGGAGGGGGAGGGGGAGGGGGGCTGGGCAGGGGGAGGGTTGTGCAGGGGGGAGGGATGGGAAGTGGGTAGGGAGGGGGAGGGGCTGGGTAGGGGGGAGGGGGAGGGATGAGAAGTTGGAGGGCTGGGAAGGGGGTAGGGGGAGGGCTGGGCAGGGGGGAGGGTGAGGGCTGGGTAGTGGGGAGGGATGGGGAGGGGCTGGGCAGTGGGGAGGGATGGGGAGGGCTGGGCAAGTGGAGGGATTTTGTCTACGAGTCATCTTTTGAATGTAGAGCAAAATTGAAACACCTATGTTGGTGTAAATTCATTCATTGTTAGTGAAGAGTAGGATAACAACAAGCATGGAGAAAGAGAGAACTAAAGATTTCCATATGTGGGATGGAAAGTTAGATTAAGGAGATCTAGGAGGTATTCCTATTGGAGATTCATTGAGTTCATCATTAGATGAACGTGGAGAAGAATTGATACATCTATGTTGGTGTAAATTCATTCTTTGATAGTGAAGAGTCGGACAACAAGAAGCATGGAGTTAGTGAGTAGTTTGAGTGTCTGAGAGTAGCGTGTTATTTATTTTCATGTCTAGAAAGATGGATTCTGCTGCTTTCCAATTTCCCAATTGAGCCAGTTCATTTAGAAGGGCATTATAAGTCTTGATACATTGAGTAAACCCGGTCATGACCATTTCATCATAAATTTTGGCAACGTTACCTGTATACCCACTGCATCCATACACAAATCAAAATTCTTCCCACAATTAGTTTTAGATCCTCTATAAAAACCAGAATTTTGGTGAACGTCTGAATCTTCCATATTCATATTCAACATATTATTAGCTATATTTTTCTTCACTTTTTTTTAGAAGTTTCTATATTCAAGTTAGTGCACTCCAAATTTCCTTAATCTGGATGGTCACTTGAGTTTTCTAAAAACATGGTCTTATTGTTTTGATTTTAATTTTTTGACATAGCAGAAATTCCATTATATTTTTTCTTTTCATTTGGGATAGATCCTCACTGATTTCCATAATCCTTGACCAAAAATGATCTTTTATTATTCATGAAAGTTCAGTATTGGATTTTATCGTACTTCATTATTGTTAGCATTTGCAATAAAGGTTCATAATTAGTTGTTTTTATGTTCTTGCAGTTAGTATGAGGAAATACAGATGGTTACACAATCTTGTACACGAGTCAATATAAATGGTTAGTATTGTGTTGGTTTATAATATCTTAGATTTAACTTAGTCTTGTAGTAATCATTATTGATAATGTAAGTCAGTTTTGTTCTGGGAACTCCTGTGTGACATGATTTTTCCTACATTTTCTTTTGATTCTAACACCGATGGGAATATTGATTTTTGATTAGTAATAACCTTAGTAAAATAGATAATTTCTTTTTTTTCGTCATTTTAAGATATCCATCATTTTGGAATGCTGGAATTTTATCACTTTTTCTCCATCCAAGTTGGAATTTTTAATTTTCCCACCACCATGATTGAAATCCATCTATTTTTTATTTTGGTTTCTATTGTTTTTAAGTGCTGGATGGTAGGAATAGGTGCAGGATGGTAGGAAGCTAGAAGTTGCAGAGGTGCAGGATGGTAAGCTAGAAGCAGTTTCTGGGGTAAAATGTTTATACCCACGGTTTATTAAACCGTGGGTAATTTTGTTGTGCGGGGAAAACTGTATACCCACGATTACCAAACCGTGGGTATATATTTATACCCAAGGTTTGGTAAACCGTGGGTAATTCTGCTGTGTGGGTAATTCTGCTATGCTGGAAACTTGTATACCCACGGTTACAAAACCGTGGATATAGATATATACCCACGGTTACAAAACCGTGGATATAGATATATACCCACGGTTTGGTAAATCGTGGGTAATCTGACTTTTTCTTGGGCTATGCCCACGGTTTTATAGAAACCGTGGGTATAGAGCTATTGCGACGCCGCTCTAGCCCACGGTCCATGAAACCGTGGGTATAGCCTATACCCATGGTTTCATGGGCTATACCCACGGTTCTAAACCGTGGGTATAGATGATATTTCCAGTAGTGTGTTGGGGAGGGGCAGTTTCTTATAGATAGTCTGGTTGAATTACCAAAGACCTTCGGGTCATGTAATCTCCTAGCCTATGGGCCTTGTAATCTCTGAGCCTATGGACCTTGTAAGGGTTCCCCATCATCCCTTGAAATGGGGGTTATCAGAAATCAATAAAAATGAATACCTTCGGGCCATTAGGGAAAACACAGTATACAGAAAATTTTAAATTCCCCAAGAATTTTTTGCCTAGTACAAAATGTGAGACGGTACATGAGGAGTGTCCCCAATCCCTCTAAGATGAAAAAAAACCAAGGGTGTCAAAAAAATAACCGGTGATGGTTTCACCCTCAATAACCCAAATATAAATCTCTAAACATGCATAATAATATAAAATCTAGTGTAAAAATTAAAATATGACTCATACAAAGTAACCAAAAAGGGATAAAATGTTACAAAGCTAAAACTAAAGCTAAAGAAACAAACCAAAAAAACAAATAGGTTGAACCAAAAAATTGAGTTAATTAGTTTCATGAATTTGATGTTCTGATGTAATTTCCCTGACCCATGATCCACTAACTAGTGCCACAAACCAAGACTCCATATGACTTCAATCTCACCTCCAAGTATGCCATAGGTTTCCATCTAGTATCAGGGGTCTGATAAATAACATAGCGAGACTATACCCTCTTTACTATAGTAAGCCATAGAAAAAAAAACATATGAAATAGGGAAACTATAAAAAAATAAAATAAAAACCATAATTACAAACCATTTCCTGAAAATGGTACAAATACCACCAAATGATAAATATTCCATGTCAAAACTATTTGTTCCAAAGTGAAGAAAACTCAAAATAAGGCCAAACTATTGAATCCCCAAATGGGTCCTGACACCAAGTCTGGATCCTCATCTATGCACATCCCAAGCCCAAATAAAATCCTTAGAAAATTTCATTTTCCCTTGTTCTGGCTTGAAACAACGAATTCTACTCAGGTACACAATGGTGGCCCAAATAGGGTATGATTACAACCTAGTAGTCCACCACAAATAGTGTCTACAAAATATCTAGTCTAAAAAGATAGTGCATGCAAGAACTAAACCAATAATAATATAATAAAAACAACTCGGAACCCAATAGGTAAAAATGTTTACTTTACCCATTTACCACATTAGTTCCATGTTTCCCTTTAGGTCATCTTCATCACTTAATTAATTTCCATTACATGTTTCATGGCTTATGAATTTACATTATTTACACAATGACATAGGCCAATAAATTACTAAGAGAAAGGGTATCAAGAAATTTTCCTATTGCTCTAGGGATAAACATTTCATAACATTCACATCACACTTACCTTGGATCCTTATTCCTGGTAGTTTAATCAAATGCATCCTTTAGAGTTATAGATCCTTGGTCCCCTTCTCAAACCCCAACATTAGGCGATGGGGTTTAGAGCCTTAGTCTAACCTGACCCAAGGGTGTAGATCTTCAAGTCAAATACCCCATGACAACCAATCTATGTTCTCAATATTATTTTTTCATTTACCACATATACCATATCACAGTACTTACACAATAAATACACATAACATTTCACATGTCATGCAACATATAAATCATCCTTATGAATTAACCCATTAAAGAATTTACCACTTATCAAAACTCATTTAACCCATTTCCCTTGTTATTCCCTACACTATTTTTATTATTAAACACTTTCTATATGTCAACTCATTTCATGTATTCCACAATTTCCATACATTAACCCATTTGGCTTGTTTAACAATTTCCACTCTTAACTCATTTGGAATGTTCAAAACCTTCATATACAATATCCCCTTAACCTATTCATAAATTCCCTCATGTTATCCCATTCATCACGTTTATCAACTCTCAAAAAATTACCCACTTAACATATTCACCATTTCTTATGAATTAACCCACTTAACATATTTATCATTTCACACTATTTATCTCACATAAACATTTCAAGAACAAATTATAAGTCTCTTAGAATTGTCAATTTATTACATATAACCTATTTCATATTATCCAAATAATCCCTTATGCCATTACCAAATTCCAAACACAATTATCCCTAATCCATTTTTAATAAAATTTAACAAACAAACATGCTATTCATGGGATCTACTATATCATATATCAATTTTGGACTTAAAATTACCATTTCCATTGTCTGAAAAAATTGGCGTACCCCATGGGTGGCCCTAAATTGGTCCAGTCAACCTCAACACATCCCTCGAGGATTTTGAGGTGTTTAAATCCGTATTTAAATAATCATTTTTACCAAATATCACTAATGACATTAAATGGACAACAACCAGGAAACAAATTCACAACCATGAAGTCACAAATCAACATAAAGACTATGGGATATAACTTGTAGGACAACAACCTCAAATCCAAAGATGAATGCATGCTCAACCTTATCCTTAGATCTGGATTCAATCACCCTTTGAAGCCTTAACCTATATTCCCCTGAAAAAAGAGGGTTTTAGGGATTCATAAGTTGATGGACGAAGCTACAATCCCTAATCCAAAAATGGAAGCAAGAGGAGCATTATACTTACTCGAAGCTTCGATCCACAACCAACATCATTCCAAATTTCCAATAACCAAAAAAGATCCACCCTTGGGAAGCTTGGGGTGTTTTGGTTGGTCACTAGGGTTGATAAAGGAGAAATGTGGGAAGAAATAGGGTGGGGATCTTAAAATTCTATGGGAGAAATTTGGTAATTTTTAACCTTTTTAATGGGCCTCATGGTTTGGCCACATGATTTCAAAACCGTGTGCGAACATTTTGGAATGCCTCTATTCAAGGTTGTACATTTTTCATGGGAGGTCAAACGGTTTACATAGCCATGCACCAACCATGAGCCTTGCACGGGTTGGCCCAGTTTTCAATCCTTTCTTACCTTGAACCCCCAGAACACCCTCAGGTAACCTCATACTCTTGAAATACATTCCATTCACTAAAAAAAATAGATTGAAATGATAATTTTAATAGATGCACACCTCCATGAGATCTAGGATCCTATAACCTCCCCACCTTATAATGAATCTTCCTTGATTTTTACTCCCAAGCATCACTGAACTTCCATGTTAAAGAGATCAGTACATTAGGCCCACATTTCAATCTACCTTTCCATGGAATCCTCTTGAATATTTCCATTTCACCACAAAACTTGACCAAAATAATGGTATTTTCCCCAAAATACTTCTTACTACGATCCAAAAAATAAACTGAATGCTCTTTATTAGCTACGTCAACTTCAAACCATACATCAACCACTAGAAATCCATAGGGAGGGCATAGGTAACACTGCCTAAATCATGCATGAGTAAAATTCACTCTTTACTTCCTATCATCGTGGAAGAGTCAATCAACACCCCACCATCCCGATCCTATTTGCATCTCATGGCTCAAATCACTTGTCTCTATGATACCCTATTTTCAAAACTATAATGGTGACACAAACTCAACACCACCCAAAGAAACACACAATCTTTCTCAGCCACATTTCCCAACCTATGTCGATCTAAAACTCAAGCCATAATGTCCCCATTCAATACCCGAACATCCAAACACAACCAAAATACTCAAGGAACTCAATCGGTCCAATTCTCATTATCAATGTCAAATCCCCAAAATGGTACTCACACAAGTCCCTTCAACCTAGAACACCAATCACATCAACAAACGACCACCTCCCCATTGTGGTGATCCCAGCTATACACTTTATCCCACCCCAAATAGCTTTTGTGGTTAGAACCAACACTATCAAAAATACCAAAAGAATCTCAACACTGCTTTCACAACATTCTTAAAAATTATCCCTACTCACCGTGCGCGGACATCTAAAAGGACTTCACCCATTATTGGAATCCAATATTTCCGTTGAGACCACTCAAAAAAAACATACCCACATTTCCCATTATAGACTAAGAAAAACTTGACCTTCCACAAGTATGACTTCATTTTCAAAAATCACTTGCCACTAAAAACATCAAACTAGAGGTGGGTCACAATGTAATACATCCATTCCTCTTTTCATACTGTTTCATACCATACCCAATTGGCTTGTTCTAGACATTCATCTTCCACTACTGGAACACTACCCATTTCTCAACTTCCCAAGGAACTTATTGACTTCTAGCCCAACACTATCATCCAACACGTCTACTGGGGTTTTTCCCAGACTTCTGATATAAACCCACCATCCTGGCATCCATTACCCTCTAAACCATCACTATTCTCCATTTCACCCATAAACATTCTCAACATAGGCACTACTACTGTCCATCACTAAATAAGGGTAATTAAGTTCTAAATCAATCCCATTTCCAAAATATAAAACATACATTTCAATCCAAAACATCTTGCAACAGTGGTTTACCTCTAACCACATACGTCCTTTTCTATTATTCGAGTCAAGCTAAATCTAGTTGACTCATCCTAGAAATGCTCAGATTCACTATTGGAATATCATTACATGACCAAGATGCCTTCACACCGATGGACACTCCATGGTCACTCAATAGCACCCACCAGAGTCCATGCTCGATCTTCATTGAGGTTTTAACACTAAACCCCTATTATCATGCAATCAAAATTTATAACACATGCATTTTAGATTCCTTTGAGAACCACCCCAAGATCAAATCCAATGCTTGGATAAACCAACCACCACACCCAAGTCCCACCTGGCCCTCTTCTATAGAACCCAATGTGCACCACGCAGGTTTCTCATTGGCATCCCTATTCCACTATATCAAATCTATGTTCTAATCCACACATCTAATACAAACTTATCACTCCCCACCTTAGGAGTGTTGTTTCCATCCCTTTCCTCAAGTTATTCTAACCACCTTGATTCATGTTTAAATAATAAACTAAACCCCCAAATCTTAGACATGGTCACCTTGATCTTTCCATCACAACAACAAAAACATCACCTAATGCCCACATCCAACTTCTGAGAACGGTGCTTAAAATGTTCATCAACACCTGATCCATCCTAAGGACCTCACCCAAAAATTGTTGATGGTTTACATTCCACCATCCAACTCCATATATACCTCCCCTTTAGAATAAACTCCATGATATTCCACATCCAACCAAAACACATTAAAGTCACTTGGATTAAATCCAGAGCTTTCTCGGCATACCCAGGACAATGTTATGATGTTGGCCATGATCATCACTAGATAAAGGTACACTAATAAGTGGTCAAATAACACCACAAAAACGTATCCATAACTGATGTCACCTCCCACTATGGGACACCATGTCCTACTAAAATTCTCAAGCTTCCCTACCCATACACATTCATCAATACTTGACAAGCACTACTCAAGCATGATTTCCAACTAAGGCTCACCACCGTTCCATGACCATCTTTAAATAATCCATGTACCAATGTTTCATTTGGAACAAATACCTTCACACCAGTAGAGTTATTCCAAAACTACCCATTCAGGTAACAACAGAATGCAACAGTCCACCACACCAATCAAAACCCATGGTCTCTCACATAGCCATGATTTCTACTTTGGTTTCATAGAGAACGATAGACACTTATCTTGATCCACCTATTCTCCAATATTGAATTGATTCATTACTTTCCATTTTGTGCTTGTATCTAGGCCTCATTAGATCCCTGAAGGTCTCACAGCTTCCTATAACCACACACATAAACTGATTTTATATCCCATAAGAAAAACATCATAGGAGCCTAGTCCAATGCCCGCTTATTCATATGATTATTCCTCCTTATCCATCCTCCCCATTAGCCTCATGTAATTTCTTAAAAATTCACCCAAAAAACAAACTATTCATATGATCAAGACCAACCATGTGACCATCCTCGCCTTGAGTGTTACCTTCATAATGAAGAATCCCACCATGCTTCTGTCACCCTTGTCTTTTCCACTCAAAATCAACAAAAAGGCTTCCATTAATCATATTCCAAACATACAGGGCAAACAACCAAATGATATATCCCTTAAAATCAACCTTATAACCTATACCAACACTTATGTGCCCCCTATGAAAGAAACCAAGGCATAACCATGCATTTTTAACAAAATCTCTATGAAATACATCATGATTTAATTCCACCTCTAAAGAAAAAACATGTGCTTCATATCCAAAGATACCTTCAACATTGGTCCAACCAACATTTAATATACCCTCAATTTAGACAAACTATCAACATATAATCACATCTCGAGTCGCATCACCGAATCCAAAAACCTTCTAACTTAAGCCTCTAGTCCAAACACGCACTTGGAAACACTCTTTGTGTTCCAATATCCAAAGTCCAGAACATCCACCTATGCAATACACAACCAAAATTACTAGTAACGTCATCTAAATTCTCTTATAGGTCACTTAGAAGGTCAAATGATACCAACTCCCTAAACTGGATTCATGAAAAGAAAAGGTTATCGGCCCTTTCTCTAAGCAATACACATTAAGACACAAACAAACTATTGATCATGGGTGTCACTCTTACTCTTATTTAGATACATGTTATGCCTAGTACACCAAGAGACCATTTACTCTTGGTTTATCACCAAGAATACTCACACACATAAATTGGCGCCACAAGCCAAAACCCCCACCCTAGAGTCCAAAACACAATCCACAAGGTCTAAACACACATGGGTCACAACACCCACCACAAAACATCCATCGCTAATGAAGCCACAACCAAGACACTTGTTCTTAAGTCCAATGTACAACTCATGAAATTACAACCCATGAGGGTTACCACATTCACATTATCAGGCCATCTCAAAACCTCAAGGTCATTGCTCTACAAAAAGCATAATAAGGAACAACCCTTTTTCCAATCATTTAGACTCATTGTTGTCTTCCGATTTATAATCAGGGTCTCATCCAAGGGTAATCACATCACCCAAACCACCCATACAAATAGTCTAGATAAAGATCAAAAAGAATAATCAATATCATTCTTCACCTAAAGTTCAATAATTACACTTTCTCTTATAGTGAAATTCATAATTTTTGAAACCCAATGGTTCACACGTTAGAATTTTCTATTTAACCAAAATTTCAAAAATCCCTACTTATCTATATTCATATTTCAAAACATTTTCAACAACAAACATCTCATGGAATGTCCAATCTATGTCAACCACAATAGTAAAATACACTACCTTACATACTCAACTAGCTCTAGATACACTATCCTAATGGACATGATCTCATAACTAATACCACCCTCAACCATTCCTACCATGTTCATGGTCAACATTTCATAATTTAACAAATTTGGATACAATAATTTCGTTTGACACCCTCTTTTTAAACAATTTCCACTTTCGCAATGTAAAACACTCTATTTTAGACACCTATCCCATTTCAAAACTTGTTAAAACCAATATTTTAACATATTCACACTATTGGTTAAGAATAATTCTTTAACCATTATACCATAACAATGTAAATGTTCTCTCTTTTAGTCACCACATCATCTAAAAATTTATCACAACCAATAAATTTAACCCTTTTATAACATTTCCTTAAGAACAATATTATTTAAGCATTCATTTAAATTATTTCCACATACACATTTTCATTATCATTATTATCCACCCTTTTATTCAAATTTTAGAGGAAGACAATTTTTTCTGACCCTTCATATCCCACACACCCATCCCATTTGTGTCTATCACCAGTCATGTCACCCATTTCCCTAGGTTTCAATAATTATGTAAGAATGCACACCCTCATGCCATTCCAGTAATAATAAAAGTATCATAAAGTAGGCACATCGTACAATAAGTGCATCACCCAATGGTGAAATATCATTCCACTGTAACAACACATATCAATAATAACAATTCCAAACCCGGACACTTCGGTTTGCTCTCATATATGGGTTAGCTACTCCCATAAATGAGCTCTTTACCAAAGCCCAACACTTCTTAATCCCCCATCTACCATTCCCAAATAGTAATATAGATAAAATAACTCCTATGATACCACTTTATAATATCCTCATCCTGGTATCCACTAACGGGTGCCTCAAGTTGAGTCGCCACATGACCTTAAGCACGCCTCCTAGTATGTGAGAGGTTACCGACTAGCAGTGAGGGTCTGATAAATCACATGGGTAGACTATACCCTTTTTACTAGAGTAAGACACAGAAAAAATAATTTGAAATAAGGGAAACAACAAACCATAAACCAAAAACATGAATTTCTTATAATTTCCCAAAAATGGAACAAATGAAACCAAATGATAAATATTCCATATCAAAACTAATTGTTCCAAAGTGAGTAAAACCCAAAATAAGGCCCAACAGATGAATCCAAAAATGGGTCCTAAAACTAAGTCTAGATCCTCATCCATGAACATACCAATCCCAACTCAACTCCCTAGAATAGTGTCTTTCCCTTATCCGGACCTGAAACAACGAAGTCTACTCGGGTTCCCAATGGGGGCCTGAGTAGGGTGTGAGTACAACTCAGTAGACTACTAACAATGGTGTATATAAAATTTCCAGCCTAAATAGATATTAAATGCAAGAACTAAAAAAAGAATAAAGTAATAAAGAAAACATGGGATCCATTAGGTAAAAATGTTTACTTTACCCATTTACCACATTAGTTCCATGTTTCCCATTTAGGTCATCTCTATCACTTAATTAATTTCCATTGCGTGTTCCATGGGTTAGGTATATACTTTATTTAAAAAATGGAATAGTCTAATCAATTACTAAGAATAAGGTTATCAATCAAGTTCCCTTTCTCTCTAGGTATACACATTTCATAACATTCACATCACACTTACCTTGGAGCCTCGGTCTAATTAGTTACATCAAACACATCTGTTAAAGGTATAGAGCATCGGTCCCCTTCTCTTACCTGTGTATTATGAAGTGAGGTTTAGAGCCTCAGTATAACCCAAACCGTGGGCATAGGCCATCAAGTATAATACCCCAAATTAACCTAGCCATGTTCACATGCATATTTTATTCATTTACCACATATACCATATCACAATCCTTACACAATCCATACAAAATACATAACATTTCACATATCTTTAACATATAAATCATCCTTTTGCTTTAACCCTTTAATAGATTTACCACTTACTTAGAATAACTCATTTAACCCATTTTTATATTTATGCCTTAACCCATTTTTATATTTATGCCTTAACCCATTTTTCATATTCAACACTTTCTATATGTTAACTCATTCCACATATTCAATAATTTACATTCATTAACCCATTTTGTATATTTAACAATTTCCGCACATTAACTCGTTTAGCATGTCTAGAAATTTCCTATACATTATCCCCTTAACCTATTCTTAAATTTTCTCCTGTTATCCCATTCAACTCATTTATCAACTCGCAAGCATTTACCCACTTAACATATTCACCATTTCTTATTCATTAACCCACTTAACATATTTATCATTTCACATACATTAGATCCCTTATACTATTATCAAAGTCTAGATACAACTATTAATAATCCCTTTTTAATACAATTTAATAATCACATACTTATCTCACTTAATCATTTCAAGAACAATTTATAAGTCTTTTACATAATCACTTTATTATCTCTAACCCATTTCATGTTAGCCCAACAATCCCATATTCCATTATCAAAGTCTAGAAACAACTATTAAAAATCCCTTTTTAATCTAATTTAGCATAACAACATGTTTATCATGGGCTCTACTAAATCACATATCAATTTTGGGATTAACATTGTTATTTCCTATGTTTGAAAACATTGGTGCACTATAAGGGTGTCCCTAAATTGTTCAAGTCAACCTCAACACAACCCATGGGGATTGTGAGGGGTTGAAAACCCTATTTAAACAACCATTTTTACCAAATCTCACTAAATACATTATACACACAACAAACAATAAGAAAATGCACAAACATTCAAAGAAATAAACCACAAAATCATTGAAGTCCTCTCTCGATGGGATAGATTATTGAGATTGAAATTTTATGATCAGAGAAATTAACCACAAAGTCATTGAAGTCCTCACTTTATGGGAAAAAAGACCTCCATCGTGGCCCGACCGTCTGACCAAGAAACGGTACTTAAACCTAGAATTTGAAGAAATTCAACTCTTTTCCTTTCTTTTTATCATCTTCTTATATAATAAGACCATTCCATGGTTATACAGAGCACTCTATTGACTGATACATTGAGCTAAACATGGATTACCAATCCCATGGAAGTTCCGGTATAGGGTTTCATTGTGACAGGTGAGGCTGGTTCATAGCAGCCTCCACCACTAAAATATCAAGAAGATAACCATAATCTTCTACTATCAATTTTTTTGGAATATATTATACATATATAAACCCCCATATCCTCTCTAAGATTTCCATAAAACTGGGTTATAACTAGCATACACCACATCCCCTCTAGATAACCTTTACCATGTACGATGATTTTTTTTGCATGTCCTCATCAAAACATGAAATTTGTTTCCTTCCTGATATGAATACATGGGAATAACATTAGATGTGGAAATACCAAGGTCTGGTGGGTCAGAACATATTCATTTCATCTTGCATTAAAGATTGTACATTTCCTCTGGCCCTTCTTATATCCATGCAGGTGGGCCTACCATCATAATGCTAGGATTATCCTCACCAGATAGGATAATGACATAGGTATTGAAAGAATATTGGGGCATTTACTTCAACTATTATATCAATGGGACTAGATGAATAGAATGGGTTGTGCAAGGAGTATTACCATCCTAGTATGTTTCCCCATTCCTTGGGGAAATGTGGAGGCCCCAATAGGAATATTAAATCATTTACCATAGAGGGGCCTTGGTCCACATGTTTATTAATAATATTCCTCACCTTCTATTTTTTAGCCATGGAAGTGGGTGTTTTATCTGATGATTTTACCCATATCCATGTACTATATTTTAGAAATATTCATCCCTCCATATCATATTTTTTTTATTCCACAATCCCTAACACTATTACCAATGAGGACACAAAATAAACATAACTATATGTGTTATTTATATTAAAATGGCACCTAAATCTTAAAATCTGAATGTTTCAAAAACAAAACCTATATTTGGGGTTGATATATATCCACCATAAACCTAAGAAACATAAAAGGACCCCTCTAGATGGGATCTAAAACATCCCAAATCATAAACTCTATAATAGAATTCCCAATCTTATGGATATCTTTTTTGTTCCAATTGAAAAATGGAATGGCTTTTACCTGGATCCAGAAGGGGTAATGGGAAAAACCATCTATTTGATATTAATTTTTTTTTTGGAATTTTTTTATCATTATTATATGATTACCAAAGGATCGTGTACAAACATTCAAGATGTCGATCTTATCTGATTCCCTAGAGAATTACAAACTAATCATTCGGGAATCGATTTCTCTGATAGCAAAAACCTCTTCTAATATCCACATTAACTGCATTTTGTTTCATAGGGTGTTCAAATTACAAGATTTATTTGATCAAGTCTTACCCACTAGGAGACATGAAAAATGATTTTGTAGATTTGGATCCTCTAAGTAACATACGTCATACGTAGACATTTCCCAATCATAAATCGAGAAATTCTCCCAATGTACTAGTAGATATTCATCCAAGATGGTGGAAATAAGTGAAATAAATATACCACACCACTGAAACCTTACCGAGATAATACAAGAATCATGGAGAGAAGATCCCAAAGTTTGATGTCCAAACCCAACTCGAAACAGAGATAAACAACCCAACTGCACAGAAATGCTCCAACAAGAAGCCTAAGAAACCCTAGGAAAACTTTCTCCCAATAGAGAGATATTTTTCTTACATAAAATTAGTATTCCTCAATATATATCCATGGAATAAATTCATGATATTTAGGAATAAGGGTAAGCTAAGTTCCAGGTACATTGGCCCCATTGAGGTTCTTAATCGCATCAGAGCCATGGCATACCGACTAGCACTCCCACTAACCTTATCTCATTTTCAGGAAGTATTCTACATACATGTTTTAAGGAAGTACATAAAAATCCCTCACATGTACTAAATTTAGGGTTAGTACTATTGGAAAATTATCTTTCATATGTAGAGCAGTTAGTGATGATATTGGATCATAGAGATAAAAATCTATAAAATAAGACGATGCATGAGGTCAAAGTGTTATGGAGGAGCCACAAGTATGGGGAAGAGATGTAGTAACTGGAAAATGTTATGAAAAAGAAATACCATCATCTTTTTTAATGTATGTAAAGAAAATTTCAATGGTGAAATTTTTTAAGGGGGGATTAATGTAATGACCCGATCATTTATAAATTAAAATCCCCCTTTAAAATGAAAATGTTCCATATTAAGTAATGTAGAGAGAGAAAACACATGAACTAATTTGGTTATTTTGGAATATTATATCCTATCAGATTTAAAATAACGTTAAATAATTATATCCATTGATAATATATCCATTCAGAAGTGAACATATGATCAGTACTAAATAAAAATTATGAAAAAACTCCTATTGACACAGATAAAATAAGTGATGGCCTCAACCAGAAGCATTGTACCCTATGAAGCCCATTTATTAGAGATTAAAAATGAGATAGAGTATTTGGTATTTTTCCTTAACCAATCCCAATCCTTGATTCAACAACTAAATCACAATAAAAACAATTTAGTGGAGTATTTTATGCTCATTGAGATCAGGGACCAAACTATGTTCACTAAACTACCCAAAGAAAATATCAGTATCACACACCTTACCCTTAGAGAGTTTGTTGGTGTAATAAAGGACTATGTATATCAACCCAAACCATATGAATATTTACATTTTATTTTCAATAAAATAATTATTACACTCATTACTTATTTTTTATACTTTATAAATTATTAAATAATTTTTTTGATAAAAATTATATTTTGATATGATAAAACACAAGTTGTATTTTGTGTAATATATAGTTCTAATAAACACACCCTACTTGTTAATTCCATAATTTTTGAAATAAATCATATTTTAGTTAAATATTATTATTAAATATTATATACTGAACATAAATGATAATATGATTTTTTTAAGTGAAAATGTAATTTTTATAAGGGATAAAAAATTGATACTATAAAAAATAATTTTTTTAATAAATAGGGATTTTGATTTAAAAGTGTAATTTCTCATACTTATATAATTATTTTGATAAAATAAATATTATTTTTAGATTCATCATGTCAAAATTATCCAAGAGTGAATTTTTCATAATTTTCTGAGATAGTCCAATTTTCGTGTAAAAATTAAATGTGGTATAAATATATAGTATGTATTATGACATCATAATAACCCAAATGTGATATTATATATTCCATAATGGGTATCCAAATATATATATATATATATATATCCCCTTTAAAATTTTGTGTTTTAAGTTTATTTTATTCATTTTACAAATCCTTTATAAATCATCCAAACTCTATATCATATATTAATGTTTAAAATCAATTTATTATGAACATGACTCACTTCCACATCCCTGAGGGTAATATTTTGATGTTTTTGGTTCTTTTCCTTATAAAATAATTAATAAATATACCTTTTGGTAAAAACCATGGTCAAAAACCATTATAAGGTTTTTGGTTTTAATTACTTTTTTGAGAGTCTAACACATAAGTTTGGTACTATATTTTCCTATATAAATCCACACAAGATCAAATTTTCCACCACTTAAAAACATTTAAAAAGAAACTTTCTTCCTAAATTAATCTCTAGAGTCCTACCAAGGTTCCCCCAATATCTCAAAAAGCTCCTCCAAAGATTTTGTTATCCCCTCTCTTCTTTACCAATCTAGCACCTTATAATTTTGATGTTTAAATTATAAGATACCCCTTTCTCACTCATTAAACTATTTTATACAACTTTAAGTATTATCGTTATACTACCGAAATTTAACTTCTATTTTTCATGCCAAATAATTTTGTTATGATTATCGACCCAAATTTCCATGTAAGTTATCCAGATAGATATATCTATCCTTCATTGATCGATTACTTCTATGTATGCATCCCACACTCCTTGATCATATAGTTAAAATTTATGAAATACATTCTTATTTTGTATGATCCAAGTGGAAAACTTATGAATTTACATGATATGATTATGAATGGGTGTGCCCAGATCATGCTTCAATGCATTGGGTAATGTTTTTGTCTCATAATATTCCATTTATGGTGAATGATATTTCATCCTACGAAAATTATTTTATGATTTATTTGTGGTTAACCAGGACATATTCATATTAGTTCAGGTTTAATATTGTTTTCGCACTCTTATATTTCCTTTATTTTATCATCTTATACCATGACTCACTATTCATGATTATGATTATCACCTCTTATGTTACATTTTTTATTCCTACTAACTCACATTTATTACTTTACACTATGACATGGTTTTTCGTATTCCCTTACAAGGATTTATATTTCTCCCCTATCTTATGTATGTCCATAGGATATCCCATTCAGTTTTAGAAGAATAGTGAAAATATAAAATCATGTTATGAAGGTTTTCAGTAAAGTTTTTGTATCCTTGTTTTATGATGTTATGTTATATAACTAATCTCAAAAAGCCACTAGTATTCTCAATCTTTTTTGTTGTATCAATTGAAACATTATTTAAAAAATTATTAATTAATGTGTATTACATACAATGGTTTTCATAATCTATATTTCAAGAACCCCACGAATTTTATTCTCCTATGGTTATTTCTAGATAATAAATGTTTTCATCTCAATTTCCCCTCTTAGAAAAAATGATACCAAATTAACATTTTTAAAGAAAAATGACTTCATTTCTCTCATCAGTGGAAAAAACTTTTTCTTCCATATCCATGTTTGCTAAAAATGTTTTCAAGAATGTTTTAACATTCTCAAAATGTTTTATTGAAGATATTTTTACACATGTTTGAATTTTTTTTAAAATGGTTTGAAAGGAATATTCTTCTCATTTTCTGAATGATAAACTTTTTAACCATTTTACAATAGAGTAAAAATAATTTTTTTAACTTATACATCACGTATAGTATTACCCGTTGTTGTGACCACTAATTACTTTGAATATTCCTTTACAATTTTATAAGTATATTTCTAAATAAATTTTTTTCTTAATATTTTGGAAATTTTTGTTTTTTTAAATTCATTTTCAAAGTGAAAAGTATATTCTAATTAGGAATATTTTTGATGTAATTTTTATGGTATTCATATATATAAATGATAAAAACCCTAATTTTACCTTATGCTTCATCAGGAGTATTTTTTAATGATACCATCCTTATTATTTATTTTGATGTTTTATAATAAATTTTACTAAGATGTACAATGTTTATAGAATTCTCCATATTACTCTCGGGGGTTTATGATTATGGGTTTTTGATTGGGGAAAGTATTAAAATTTGTATGCAAATTTTACAATACAAATGTTTATGTCGATTATGTTTTTTTATTGTTGAAATTATTAACATTTTATATTCTTGTTTTTCAATATGAATTTTTATGTTGATTATTTTTCTTCCCCTTTATATGAGGAATGAATTGGACTTAGTAAGTGATGGGAGAGTCTTGTTATATCCCCTCAATTCATCATTGTGTATCTTAAGACAAATTATCCTTGATATTTGGATCAGGCCTTACCCATTTTTATTATATGTCTTGGAAAGAGGCATTGAATATATAGTTATGATGTTTGAATTTATGAATTCCCTCACTATGAGATTAGTTATTTATTTCCATGTGATTATTTAATTAGTTAGAATGTTAATTGATAAGTTTCAAGCTCATGTGATTATTTATATGGAATTATTTGATCATTATTTATTCTTTCCATATTATTATTTTTGTACTTGTTATTGATTAAATGGAAGGAGTATCAGTTATTTTACTTACTATATTGATTACGGATTATTTATTCATGTTTTTTTATTGTACGTTTACCCTTACTAAGCATTATAGATTTCCCATTTCTTGTTTTTACTTACCCCATGATTCTAAGAAGTGTATTATGATTTATATGAAGGGATATGGTAAAGGGAATTATTGTGTTATCAAAGAAAATTATATGTTTTATTTTATGTTTTCAATTATAATATGAGATTAAAGTATGTATCTAGTTTTTTAAAACTAATAAATTATTTATTACTTAGGTATGTCATTCCTTGTATCTAGTTCAAATTTAGTATAGTAACCACTGGCTCTAGGATACTAGGATTGGGGTATTTAATATTGGTATTAGAAAACTTTTAGTAGAAACCTTGGGAAATATATTTGGAAAAACATATATTAGGGAACCTAACCCTATGACAGACTTTGAGGATAAGTATAGAAAAACATTATAATGTTTTGGTGAGGAAGATATTATGTGGGTTTTCCCTAGAAAAACATCCATGTATGGATACTGCAAGTGGATGTGAATTTCGAACAGTTCTACCAGGGAGTAATAAATCTAAAAATGGTAAATTGGGATTTGACTTGATCATCACCTAGTGTATGAAAATGGGCCATACTAAAATCCTAGTTTGACACACCTAAGAAATATTCTTGGAATAATTCACATTTTCATTACAAACCATTATGAAGGATTTGAAAATTTTTTATGCTTTGAAAATTTTCCCAAAGAAACCATGTTTATGATTATGAGATCAGATTTGCATAAATTTTTCAATTTATGTTATGATTTCACCAATTTTTTGATTATACATTATGTTTAATAATTTTATGATCTAATATAAGGTATGAAATTTTTTAAAAATGGAACCTAGAGGAAGTAATGAGAACTGTAACAATACACATAACCCATTTAGGGATTTCTCTCCTAGGAAAAATAATGAAGATAGAGCTTGATCTATAACTGGAACTGATCAAATTAGAACCATATTGGTATAGTTGACTTAGGTTATGAATAATAACCATACCTATATGGATCAACCTATTAACCCACCATACGATATAACAACTTTAGGTTTCTTCATGCATCATCAAAATCCATCTTTCAATTGAACTAAAAATCTATTTTTAATTGAGTAATGGATAATTTCCTAAGAGAATATATTTTCCTCTCTAGGAGGTAATGAAAAGAAGAAGGTTTTCATGGAATATTTTCATTTTCAATGGATTCTGATCAATGGTGGTCATTAATTTAAAACACTATGGAAGAGGATAAAATAATTATCATGGATTATATTTATTTTAAGTAACTATTAATAAAAAAATTATTTTCCTCGTGAGCAATGAGAAGATATTGAGAGATAAATCCTAACACTATGACAAAAGGAATTTAAAAATGTTTCTTAGTAAGAAAGAAATTTTACAGCATTATCAAGGCATTATACAGACTATGTACATAATCCAAATAGAAATATTAATTATTTCTATAATAGAATCAAGCCAATCCTTTGAAGAAAACTAGTTTCCCAAATATTATCATCATACGAGGACATAGTATCATATTCTATGAAAATAGATAAATAACTATTTAAGACATATAAATTTGTTGAAAATGAATAAACGAAGAGGGTATCAGAGAAAAACGTAGATAAGGGGGAGAAGGGAAAGAAGGATTTTCCAAAATGTGATTATTGTAGAAAGAAACACCCTAGTACTTTCTTAAAGGTAATTGGAGTTTTATTCAATTGTGGAGAGAAATACATCAGGCTTGTGAATGTAAGGGTAAGAAATAAATCTCTAATGTTTAGTGTTTCAACTTTATGAAGATGGTATTCTTCAAAAAAATTCCCCAAGCATCAAGGAAATATAACTTATAAGAAGTTAAGGTATCAAGGTCAAGCATATGCTATTAATATAGTTAAGTGGAATGATTAAAACTCTTTTGTATTTGGATTCAGGAATTATTTTGTAGAATTTTTTTACTAATGGAATTTTGGTTATAATAATCATGAAACAACTAAATATTGTGTTAATTTTGGGAGCATATATGTCTTCATGTAAGATTAACTCAAGAATTATGGATGTTGTAATGGGTTTGTGAGTTTAAAGTTGATCAAGAATTCAAGGTCTTAAAAACCCCATTTTAGGCTCTAATTAATGGTAATTTAAAATGATTAATGAAATTTTGAGTGATTTTGTATTGTAATAAGGTATATGAAACTCTTCAGTTCAATATGAAGTATTATTTGAAAAAAACATTATGTTTTCACAAGTTTAAGGGTATTATTAACCTTAAGGGTTTATATAACCTTTGATTATTAAGGTTATTTTTAAGGATGTTTATAATATTTATAGGGTGATTATAAGAAATATATTAATATATTTTTGGAAGAATTACAACCCACATGTTGGGTGATAACTCGGCGTATCTGGTGAGGATGTGGGGATTTAACCGACAACTGAAGGGTGATAAGGGTGTAGTGCCTACCATTGGCCTACGTGATGTACTCGTTAATATAAAATTGGTTTTACTTAAATAATTAGAGTAATGGAAACTTATTGAATGGATTAAGTTGAATTTTGGGTGTTATAATTTTGGTTTAGAGATTACTGAATTGTTTTGGATAACATATGCCAACCTTTTTGGTTTTAGTAAATGTTTAGGGACAAATTAAAGGACTTTCCACTCTTTGATGGTTATATTGATCTATGAAATGTTAATTTTAGTTCATCAGACATAAAATATTCATATTTTTTATTCATTTCTTAATGAAATTAAGTAGAAATTGAATGATTCATATTCATAGGATAAATTTGTGTTTATAAAAATAAAAAGATATCAATTAAGTGTATTTTTTAGTGTTCTCTATCTTGGTTGTAAAAGAATCCCTCAACTCTAGGAAAAGGATGTTGAAACAAAAATGTTATTTTAAATACCTTTATTTATAATTAAATGATAGTCTTTTACTTATCACATATTTATTTTTTTTGGTTATCAACTTTCTAAGGATCATTCACATTCTTATGATCAATGATCTCTATCACCCTTCATTATTATTGGGTCATTATGATTTTCTACCACGCCAATATCTTAACTTTCTAATAATATTGTCCTACTTGGAAACCTAGTCATGAGTTATTTCATATGACCTTTAATGTTTCTCTTTTCCTCTTTTAAGTGTAATTTTTTTAACATTTTATGATGTGAGTTTTCAATGAATGTATTTTCATATGAAAGCACTTTGATTTGTCAGCTTAATTTCTAATTGCGAGGAATAAATGTATTAAATGTGGGGATAATGTAACACCATGAGATTTTAAATGAATAAAATTATGTTTGATGTCATATGTGACATGAAACATCATGTTTAAAAGACCCACAAATTATATTTCATTAAATTTAATCTCTTAGATAGAAAGTGACACATGCAATCCCACGTATAAATGAATCGTAATATAGTATATCATTATAACCAAGATGTTAAATTGGAGGGTATGAAAAAAAAAAATAAACTCTGAAAATTTTAAGGTTAACACATGTATAAAATAAATTCAATGGTTATTTATTGAGTATAAGTAAAATAACAATCATTTTAAATTAAATGAAAAAATTTCTGAAAAAACATCTTTTTTCTATAGGATGGTCCTCTCTCGATTTTCACACAAACTTTAAAATTATTTTTTAAAAAATTTATAAAATTTATTTTAAAAAATTAAATTCATTTTTTTAAATCATCATTTCAAAACTAACTTATAGTGAATTTTTAATAATTTTCAAAAAAGATTAATTTTCTGATGAATTGTGAAAAATAACTTTTCCCTTTTCTCAAAGGTAATCCCCAGTTGTGGCATTTTTGAACCCTATACATAAGGAAACCCCCTCCCCATATAGGGATCACTCATAAGGTATCCTCATTTGATAAGGTTTCATTAACAGTCGATATGGAAAAGTGCCTCGGAGGGTGACAACCTGAATGGCAATGGTTCGATAGAGAAATTCATCATCACAAGTGTGTCGCACCTCATTTTTCCCACCCAGTCAAAAACCAGGTAACCTAAAAAGACAAGTTTATCTTGGGGGATGGATAAATTCTCCCATTAGTGGGATCATAGGAATTGAACCCAAAACCTCTCTGAATTGTGAAAAATAATAGTTTTTGTTGAAAACTATATTTTCGTTAAAATAATATAAATGTTACATTTAGATATAAATTATAACAAAAGTAAAATTAGTTAAATTATATTATAATCAATACAATTTATTTCATTCTAATAAAATCCATTATAATTTTTTATATTAAAACTCTCTATACTTAAGTGAATTTTCTCTTTGGAAAGCCGCTTTTCATCGTGTCTTTAAGATTAATTTTAAATTAAAAAATTTCACACCTATGAATTAAATTTTTAAAAATATATTACATATTTAGAATAATAATATTTAATATTATATAATAAGTTATATTTAATTTTTTTCCTAGTGAATTATAAAATTAGTAAAAAATAATTATTGTGGTTAAGGTTGAAACTGGTTTACCGGTGGTTAAACTAAAAAAATAAGGGTGAAATAACCTATAAATTTATAAAATTCCTATTTTATGGAAATAATTCAACTATATAACATCCATGGTTCAATAATAATCTATTTTTGAGCCTTTTACAAGTGAAAAACATGGGTATCACTTTCTTTTCAAAAATTTGATGTGTGTCATCTACCCCACTTATAAAAGGCCACCCCCTATCATATCCTCTTCGCACTAAAAAAGACTGATTTTAATCCAATACCTACCAAAATATCACATTAACATCCCCCCACACATATTATAGTCATTTTTTATCATAAATATTATCTATCAAGGCTTCAGTTATAAACCTAAATAGGTTTTTCGAAGAAGAGATAAAATTCCTAACCATGTGTTTTCATTTTACTTCTACCTATAACTCACTCAAATATTCTAAAAATATGATAAAATAATTGCACCAGTATATAATATATACATATATATTATTTTTTATATTTTATAACCTTTATTCATCTTCTCTTCTATCAAATAAGAAATAAAATGGTTGATCGTCTGTACAACAGACTACCTCCATGTGAACTGATGTTATTTGTTTTCCATCACCACCTCTCACGAATGTATATAAGGAAAGTTTTAACAAATTTATAAGATATTTAAAAAATTAATATGCTAATATAGTTATAATATAATATAAACCTTATTACCTTCCATTCCATTGGAAAATAATAACATCGCTCATGTGTACGTGTGGACTGCCACCTCCACATAGTTATGTGAAATGTTATTCATTTTATATTGATAGGGAGGGTAATGATGGTATATTTAACTAATATATATGATATATTTGATATAATAATGGTTCTATATTTGTTAATTATTTTATAACTTTCTTATGTTTTGTCTTTTGGAAAAATAGGAATAGCGTTCATGCATACGTATGGCCTACCGTATCCATGAACGGTGTAACTCATTTTCCCATCTCTAAATTTTATTGAATATTATATATAATTATATAATTAATATATAATATTTTTATATCGTTTTAATATTCTTTATATTATTGAACCATGATGAAATTAAAATGACTGAAACTACCAAACTGAAAAATACAAGAAAAACATAGATATTATTACCCGAAATACTGATTTTAAAGAAGAATTATTAATAAATGGGTCATAAAAGACTATAAGTAAATAATATATGGTATTAAATATGTGTATATGGTTTATAAAAAGATTTATAATTAATATATATTTATAATACATGATTAATGGACATGTATTAATGAAATCGAACCTGAGGTAAGGGTTTCTCATCTCACTTTTACTTCTGTGAGACGTATTCCATATTCCACACTTAGTTCTTTTGAGGGGTGTATATACTACCGATTAGATATTTTATATCATGATTACATTTATATTAATGTTTTTTAATGTTTAATTTGAATTTATTTCTTTAATAGGTCTTATGATTCAAAAGTTACTAAAGTGGTAAGGGTTTCTGTTACAATATCATTGTTTATTGGGATTATTCATTATTAAGTTTTTTATGCTAAAATATTATGATATATATCTATAAAATCATGAATTTTATTCTTCTCTGTGATTCCTATAGAATACATATTTTCCTTTCATTATTCTCTCTTTAAGATCAAAATATACCAAAAGAATATTTTAAAAGAAAATATAATCCATTTGTTTATTTATCGAAATTTTTTTGCTTCCATATCCATGATTTCAAATAATTTTTTCTATAATTATTTAAAAATATCATTATTATTTATTAAAAAATTACCACATTTTAATTTTTTTAAAATGGATTCAAAATAATCTTCTAGAAATTTTACAAATAAGGTACTTTTTAACCTTTTTACAACAATGTAGAAGGAATGTATTTTTAATTATATAGTGTGTATCGAATTACCTATTATCCTGACCACACACTAATTTAAAGAATCCTTTAATATTTTACATGGATATTTTTATATAATTTTTTTTTTATATTCTGGAAATTTTTTATTTTTGAAATTAATTTTCAAAGTGAAATGGGTATTTTCTTCAAGAATGTTTTTAATGAAATTTTCATGGAATTTCTATTAATAAATGAAAATAACCATAATTTTACCTTATGGTACATTGGTAACATGGTATAATGATACCATACTTATTATTTATCTATATGGTTTATGATTAGTTTAATTGGTATTTAAAATTTTGATACCATTGTTCATAGTAACCTGAAGGGTTCATAATTATGTTTTTTATTTAGGAAAGTATTAACATTCGTATGATAGTTTTCCAATATGAATGTTTATGATTATTTTGTTGATTGATTGGGGAAATTATTAACATTTTGTATTAATGTTTTTTAATATGAATGTTTGTAACATCCCAAGTAAGTAATGAATAATAGATATTTTTATCTATGAATTAGATAGTGTTTTAAAGGCTTAAAATGAGAATAAATCCAATCTTAAGCATGGAATACACTAATATTCTTAAAAGATTGTTTTACTGCCTTTTGATGGAAAACCCTTTTAAATAAACATTATGACAATTTTATAAGCTCTATTTGTCAAAATAAACTTATTATTTATGATTGGGATATTTAAATTTACAATGGATAATTTTTTGGTATTTTTCTGACAATGTTCATTTTTTAATGAATAGTGAAAAATACAGCATTTTTCATCAAAACTACTTTTTCATCTAATTTAATTATATAGTTAGATTATCTTCTTAATAGATTTTAAAGTGTAAATAGAATATATTTTTACCATTTAATCCAATGGTTGTCATTAGGATTAATTTCACTTTGGAATTAAGCAAAAACTAATGCCAAACTTTTCATAGATATTGTTTCAAAAAAACCCGCTATTTGTTTTGACAACGGGAATTATTTTTAAATAAATTATTGAAATTTCTATGTTTGGAATTTGGTAAAATGTATTACAGATTTGTAATCATAAGTTCCAAATTATTTAATCAATACTCTTTTGTTTTTGGACATTATGAATAGTAACGACGGTAATTATCTTTAATTATCTTGATTAATGAGTAATCGGGTAGTTAAGGATAATAAAGTAATATCATAATAATAAAAAATGACACCAAAATATGTCCTAATACTACTGGTTGTCTCATGGCCGACCATGGGATGCCTTGTGCCAAACTTGGGGACCCAATGGAATCACTTTTGTGGGAAAGTGACTTTTTATCATTTTATTTTTAAAGAATGTTAAATATAACAAAGAATGTATCACCTGAGTAAAACATTTTTAATTTTATCTACATAAATTATCTGTTGGACAATAAATATTAATTATAAAGCTAAAAATATTTCCTACATTATGATATTTTTTTATAATTTTTAGACATTAAATAAATTAAATTATTTATGACATCATGATGATGGAGCGATTACCTCATTATTTAAAGATTTAAATAAAATAAAACGATAATGTAAAATCTAAGACCTAGACTTGTAAAAGACCTATTGGATGAGTATATTTCGAACCCTTATCACCTTATCCTATAAATAAATCAATGTGGGACCTTTAAAATCCGAAACTCATTTGAAAATAAAGTAACATTTTGTAACTTTCCAAGAGTGCCCCTCCTCTCCTCTTATAAAAGGCCCCCACCTCTACCTCCTTACCCACACCTCTCAAGCCTTTGTCTCGGCCAACCCCTGATCATTTTGTCTCTCCACATCCATATCTTACTCTTAGAAGCCTCTCTTTGGGTAGAAGTCTTCCCATGTAAGCCTTCGAGCTCAAATTAAAGAGAGTTACCCGATTTTAAGGTAATGTATTCTCTTGTGTTCTTATGTTTTATTTTGCTTCTCGAACCCCCTAAACTCTTTTTATTCATTTATTTTGTAACAACTACAGTATATTCAATATACTAGGATGTTTTTATAATAATAATTAGAGCTCCACTTACACACACCTACATCTAATGGTTAAAGAACATACTGTTTCTGTGGACAGTGAATTTCTGCCTCACGAAACGATGATTGTTCAATATTCTTCTAACACATTCAAAGGTGGCCATTAATATGTCACTATATTTATATATGATATATAATATGTTTATGTTTTACTTAATCTTATGTATTTTTCATTTATGGCATACCTTTATGGTTTCCATTATGGGTAAACACGATATCTTCATTTTAGGAAGTGCGGACTACCACCCCCTCAAAGTGATTTGAATCGTTAATGCCATATGTGGTACGTATAAAGGATAGATTTAATGATATTATATATGATAACATACTTTAATTATAATACTATTATGTATCATTATGTTTTAATTCCATTAAATTATGAGATAGAAATGAAAGTAGCGTTCATGCATACGTACGCTTTACCGTCTCTATGAACGGTGCATTTCATTTCTTATCCCCAAATGTAATATACTATTATAATTACATATATATAATGGATATATATGATTTATGTTACATCTAAATTATGAATATAATTCTGGATTAAAATATACATATCTCTCATTTAGTTTTAATTCCATTAATATGACATAGAAATGAAAGTAGCGTTCATGCGTACGTACGGCTTACCGCCTCCATGAACGGTGCATTTCATTTCTTACCTCTAAATGATTATGTAATATTATAAAAGCATGTATATACTGGATATATATGATATATATGTCATATACATCATTAATATCATTCTTGAGATAATGGATATTTGACTACGTGAACAACTTGTAAATATAAGAAGTTCATTTTTGACTCAAGTGCTAATGATCGTTAAAACGACCGTTATAAACTTAAATAATAACATAGTTTTCATGAAATGTTAATAAATTATATAAAAGGAATAATGAACTTGAAATTTTTTTTTAAGAAAGTAGAAATTAACTCAAGCTTATTATTCAGGAGATTAAATAACGATCAAGTCAAGTTGGATACGAGGTAAGGGACTTCGTCTCAATCTCCATTCATTGAGGCATATTTTGTTTTATACACAAATTTCTTTTATATGGTGTATAAACCCCTTTGACTTTTATGCTTATTCAAAAGGAATCTTTTTTTTATGAAGCGTTTTACTAAATGACAAAAGGAATGCTTTTTTTGTTTTTTTGTCGTACGTATGCGGCGACAACGACTTCTCCGCCACCGTGACCATTATTTCAGTTTCGGATTCCTCTACAAGCCATACCTTTTTTAAATGAAAAATAAATACATTATTTTACTTTTATTTTATTTTTTTATTGAAAATGGTTTTCATAATGTTTTTATATCAATGTGTTGTATTGATATCTTGTGATTCAAAAGTGTAGATGTTATGTTTCCTTTATGCATGTTTTATGTGATACGATTATGTTATGGTTCTTGGGCATTGTTATGAAGACGGGTGGTTCCGTGATAAGCTAAGGGCATGTGAGCCCAATATAGCTCTCCAATGCATTGGGTAATGTGACGGGGTTAAACATTAAGGTTTCTCCAAAGATATTTAGGGAATATACTGTGATGGGTATTCCAAACGTAACCAAGAGGGTTACTCCCTACGTAAGAATGTTATGAATGCCTCAAGTTACCTTTATGTCTTATGATTTCTATGATTTATTTATGATTTGATGAGGTATGTTAGAGTTCTTATGTTTTATGAGTAATGTATGATTTCATACATGGACTAATGTTTTCATTTCATACTTTTATATCCCTTACTAAGCTTTTTATGCTCATCCCATGTTTTTGAAATGTTTTTCACAGGTCAAGGGAAAGGTACATGATGTGATGATAGTGTCAATGAAGTGTCAAGAAATAATCCATGTTTTATTTTAAATATGTTTCCACTGATGGGAAAAATGAGTACAATATTTTATGTAACCACTTTGTTTAAATGTGGTATGTAATGCATGTTTTATGATCTAATTCTCTAAAACTCTAAACCTGAAAAGATCTTCAAGGTGTAGTCTTGAAATATCTCAAGATTAAGTAAGGTTTAAGGCTGGGGCCTTATAATGTTTACATTGATTATATTTCTCCTCTTTCATATGAGGAATGTATTGTACTTAGTAAGTGATAGATGGAGCCTACTATAGCCCCTAGATGAATCGGTAGGTCTCATGAGACAAAATATGTTGGATATTTGGAAGATTCCTTATAAATTTATATAATATATCTTGGAATGAGGTATTTATGGAAAGTTCATGATTTCATCATTATGTATTCTTTAATTATGATATTGTTTATTGATGTTCATGTGATTATTCAATTAGTTATAATATACATGGATACATTTCAATCTACTATAATTATTTATTTAGAATTATTTGACAATCATTTATTCCTTCCATATTATTATTTTTGTCCAAGTTATTTATTAAAAGTAATGTGTTTCAAATATTTAACTTTCCATATTTATTATGCCTTATTTATTCATGATAAAAATTTTCATATTCATTCCCTTATTGAGCATTAGATCTCATCCCATTCTTATGTTTCCTTTCTTAAGGATTCCAAAAATTGTATTATGATTGATATTCTGTAATATTCTAAAGGTAATTATTATGGTCTAAAATATAAATATATGTTATATTTTATGTTTTTGATTCTAATATGTAACGTCCCAACCCCAGTTACCCAGAGTAGGTGCATTATTTTAATACATTGGCATGATTACAAGGAATCATGTCCCAAAAGACCAATTAGTTTTGCAGTCTTGGAAAATAAACTACATACATGAAATTTAAATTACAATTTATAACATAAAACATAGCATAAATAATCCTTTGATGATTCCATTATTCTCTTATATTAAACCTGTATATAAATAATAATACATTTTTTTCATCCTAGGAAGATAAAACAGAAGAAAAGGGTGAGCTCAGATGCTCAGTAAGGATAAACAATATAGTGGAAGTTATCAGATATAATCACAAACTTTTACAGAAAGGCATAAAATTTAAATACAATCAATTTAAACATAAACTTCAACATAATATGGCAAAGATAAATAAAATAATTCTATTTAATTATTCACATGGATATTCTACTAGTCGCATAACCACAAGTAACATTAATAACTAATCTCATAATGATGGAATGCATAATGGCGGACATCTTAACCACAAAGTAAAGGTCTCATGCCAAGACCCTAAATATAAATTTTATCAAGGCCCTGTTCCAAGAAACTATTTTGTCTCATTAGACCAACCGATGAATCGAGGAGCCATAGAGGGCCCACCCATCACTTATTAAGTCCAATACATTCCTCATCTGAAAATGTTAAAACATAATATATACATTTGTATTAAAACTAGCATAAAAAATGTCAATACTTTAACCATAATCCATGAATGGCATAAAAATAGAACATCCATATTCAAACATATCATAACTCGTTCAATAAAATATAGAAGATTGTATTATAATAAAACAACCTCAATAAAGAATGATATCTAATAAAGGATGCTGACATAGTTAAAAATGATCAGTAAAACTCTTTGAGAGAAATATACCTTTTTTATGAAATCATTTAAAAGTCACACAATTTATAAAAAAATAAATTTAATAGATATTTTTGAATGAAAGTTTCCTATAGCATTTTGAATCTTTTTAATGGAATAAACATTTTAAAACATTCATGTCCATATAAATAAATCTTTAAAACCATTTTGAAAACATCGACATTAATGAGAAATATTCAAAATAATAAATATTTAAAAAATTTAAAATGATGTTTTAGTTAAATAGTACCTTAAAAAATAATCCTTTTTATAACTATTTTATGAAATATGTACATGGATAATAAATAATTCCCAATAAATAATTACACATGAACAATCTTAGATAATAATGATATTGAGGAATTAACCCTTACCTTGTACTTTCCTTTGGTTGAGTATATGTTTAACCTCCATTATAATTTCCATAGTATGTTATTAAATTATACCATAACCATATTAATATTTATGATATCATACATGATTCATTTATGACTTTATACTATCCTTTTAACAATTATTTCCATTTTAAAGTAACATTTCGGGTGATAATCGTTTTCTTTATCGTAAGTGTTTTAACTTGTTATTCTCGATCGTATCACTTATATCATGATTTAATTTCTTGCATAATATAAAAAATAATTTATATATAATAAATATTCAGAATATAAATATGCATAATTTATAGATATATGAAATGGAATACACCATTTATGGAGACGGTAGTCCATACGTACGCATAAATGTTGTTTCTATTTTCATATCGTATTGAAAGGAAGTAAGTGAATGAGATAAACAAATCTATATATATATATATATATTCAGTTTAATTATTATGTCATATATTACACACTTATTAATAATATTTATTTTTATAATCATGGTTGAATGGTGAACGTGGAAATGAATCTCATCGTGTCGTGGAGACGGTAAGTTGTACGTACGCATGAGCGATAATATCATTCTTTTGATGGTGAAATCATATTTAAATGTAATTTATATTATATATAGAGAATAATTAACATGTTATATTTATTATTTACATAAATTATACTCATTATTATACCCATCAAAATAATGAAGCGTTGAATAACAAACTACACCACGACATAGAGACGGTAAGTCGTACATATGCACGTATGGTGACATTGTCATTCATAGGATACAAAGAATAATGAATATAGTTATACCATATTTATAATAACATCTCAGTATTTATAAGGTACTATAGTTCTCATTTTGGTATGGAATCAACAAAGAAATTGGAAATGGAAGAAGAAAATAACTTTGAAAGAGGTGATGAAATTATTACCTCTTCTTCAGGTGTTTCCTTTTGATTTGATCAAAATGGATCTTTAGGTTAGATTTATGATCAATTTAGGGCCTCTAGGATGAATTGAGGGTAGTTGGAAGGATATTTGAATAGTTTTTGGCTGATTCAAATGTTTTTGGAGGTGTTATTTTGAGAGAAGAGGAAGTACCCTTTTATAAGAGAGGTGAGGGTCACCTTAGTAAAAGCTTGAAATATTAATTTATTATACAATAATATTTGGTTTATAATGGCTCAAAAAGGATTTATTTTTAGGATAAGGTGAATATGTATCGAAATCCCCTCAACCAATAGATTTTATACTTGTTTAGCTCACCATTTTAACCTTATCTTATAGATTTAACTCTTGGTTAAATAGTTTAACTTTTACAATGTCTTCTTATATTTTTATATTACATGGTTAACAAACTTACTATAAAAATACAAGAGAAACCCAAGTGATTAATTATTGATATATATAACTTTATCTATCTTCTTTGTCCAAACATTATATTTTTAGAAATATTATATCATTTAATAATATAGCATTTTTTTTTAAAACTCATTTATGTCAATTATGACACTATTTAGTATTTGGTTTTTGTGAAAGTCAAAAATGCCTTATTAATTCGAAAAAAAATACATTAAATCAACCATAAAATATCATATTCACCTATAAAATTCATTTATTGCATCAAAACTTTCAAATTATATTTATTTTAATATTTCTAATATCATTGATTTGATTCTTTCATTAATAGGGAAAATATTGAATTATTATTGTGTCACAAATAAATATATTTATCTTATTTCTGACAATTATAAATAAAATATCATGATTTAGGAAATATTTTTATATTTAAAATTAATATTTATATATGAATATATCAATTATACAACCGCATAAAAAAATTGTTTTACTGAAAGATACATGCTTATGTTATTTTTGTCTTTACTTTAAATTAATTAACATAAAATGTCATTATCAATCCCAAGTGGCTCCATGGGTTCCCAAAATCGACCCAAGGATTCCTATGGTCAGGAATGTATAATAAAATAGGGTTATGACATGTGTTAGGTAATTTTAATATTACTATAATATTATTTTTAATTTTTATTTACCAGATTTACCCTTTAACCATGGTAAATAAAATATTTACCGTAGTAACTATTCATAATGTATAAAATTAAAAGTTACCTATTTACAAAAATTGGACCACCAAATTTAAAATATTTAATCCATTTTTCCAAATTCGAAACATATAATTTACCGAAATTAATTTAAAATTAATTCTCATTATCAAAACCAAAAGGCAGATTTTTAAGAAGTAAAAACTATCAAAAGATTAACATATGTTTATGTATAATTTAAATAATAAAATACATCCAATGACATAAATTATTTTAAATGATAAAAATATAGTATAATTATACTTTAAAACCACTCAAATGTATAATTTAACAATACAAATCATTTCAATTAGAAAAGTTGTTTTTAATTAAAATTTAGTATTTTTTACTATTCATCAAAATATGAAAGTTATCAGAAAAGTTCCAAAAAATTTATCCACACTAAATTTTTATGTCCCGATTATAAATAAGAATTTAATTTCATCAAATTGATTATATAAAAGAGTCGAATATTGTATTTAAAATGGGTTCACCATTAAAAGGTAGAAAAACTGCGTTTTTTGAAAAATACTTTTATTATCTCATTAATTGAATTTTTCTTTTATAATATGTCTACGAAACACAATAGAATAATTTTAAAATAATATGGGATATATAAAACTAAAAAAAATTAGTACTATTCATAACCACTTTTTAAATGGCTAGTTTGATAGGTCGTGATGTGCTTGAACTTAGTGTTGTGTACATTGCATGTTGTGGTATTTTTCAAAGAGAAACATATCGTGGAAGATTGGGGTGTTACATTATTCTCTCCTTAAATAAATCGCATCCTCGCAATTTTTAATTCTCCTTTGTAAATAAAATATTGAAAATAGAAAAATACCTTTGTGGAAAACAACATCGGAAATATGGTAAATAATATTTAGTCTTAATAAGAGGGAAAAGGAAATGAAAAATTCACCACCAAATTAGGATTTTAAATAGGATAATATTGGTGGAAATTTAAATTGGAGGAAAAATGTAAATATTTTTATAGATTAATTGAGGTCATCAATCTCATAATAGTTAATGGAAAATTGAGGGCCTTAAAGCCATAAATCTATGATGCTTTAAAATATCATCAGTTCAACAAATCATAAGGTATTAGGATTACACATTTTTTGTTTTAATATCATTTACCTAATGTTTAAGAATTTATTTATTCATAGAATAATAAACAAAATAATACATGACAAATAGAGTCCCATCCTTTAACTAATTTCTACCACAATATCATCTTAGAACTCAAAAATAATTTATTTATCCTAGTCATATAGTGTTCCAAAAAAAATGAATTTATAATTCATATGTCAGGATATTTTAAAAAAAACTACATCATAAAAACTAGGACATCATGTAGGCTAGTGGTAGGTGATGCACCCTTATCACCCTTCAGTTGCGGGTTCAAGTCTCATGGCCCTGCCAAATGCGACGGGTTGTCGCCCAACCTTTAGGTTGTCCTTTTTATAACAATGAAAAAATAATCTTAAAAAATGTTTTAACCTTAAACTATAGAATCAAATGTCCAAATTAATTCATTCCTCCCATTAGACTTATCCAAAATACTTCTGTCTAAACTCATGGTCCAAAATTTATAAGGAAGGTAAAGATATTTAATATCTCTTCTGACACGTAATAACATGTGAATACCTTCATTATATATTCACTTATAAAATGGTAACACCCATAATTACCATAAAACCTTATTGATTACATTAATAATCCCTAAATCTTTATAGAATACTGAAAATTCTTTTTATAACCAAAAATGTTGTAAATTCCAACAATAATGGAATAAAAAAATAATTAGTGTCAAGGTAGTCAAGAATATCGAATATAATTTACCCAAATAAATCGTATATTATTCCGAAATCGTTATCTCAGTTTCAAAAACATATTAAGGGTTATATTTCCCCCAACCATATATTTTTCAAAATGTTTAACTTGAAACTATGTCACTTTACTTGTTTCCATAAGATCTCAAATCCTTCATGAAAACGTACTTCAGTACAATCCTTATATACTTTATAGTTCTTATAACTTTTACATCATTAATAAAATACTTAAATGACAAAATTATTTAATAAAAACTTAAGAACAAAAATCATTACAATTCATCTATGGTAGTATCGTAACTTGATTATTATCAAATAGCATCATTTGGCATATACTCTGATGATTGGGACATTGATTCGCGTAGTGACCCAACTCCTTGCAGATGAAACATTATATATTTGAAACCTTTTTCTTACCCATACAATCACAAGATTGATATCCTTTTTCTCCACATTTATAACAAACTCTCATTCCATTAAAGCATTTGCAAAAGTTATTATTTCCATAGTTATCACATGTGGAAAAATCCTTCTTTCCCTTCCTCCCTTTATCTATCTTTTTCTCTTCCATCCTCTTCTTCTCTTATTTCCCTTCAAAGACATATGACTCAGAGAATTATTTAATTATATTATTAACACATGATACTATTTCTTTATATGATGAGAATTTTTGGGATACTATTTCCTTTCTGAATTTTGGATTATGTCCATGAAATATATGATCCTTCTTACTCTTCAGATCATGCATATTGTTGGATTTCTCATTCCTTCTAATGGGAACCATTTCTAAATGATGAAATACACTAGGTAAGATCGTATCATAATATATAATCCAAAATCTAGAAAAATTATCAACATTAATTGATAATTTTCACACATCTAGTCTCATTATCATAAAAATGGTTTCTTTACTGATATATTTACTCATAAATCATTCATAACGGTTTGTAATAAAAATTTGAATTTTCCTAAGCATATCTCTGAGGAGTGTCGTAACCTAGAGTGCAGCAAGGCCCGTTTTCATGTACCAGGATACCCTGGGTCAAGCCCGAAACTCTTTGTTGGAGTTTCCACTCCTTGGTATATCTGTTCCAGAGCTCCCTCTACCTTATTGTATCCAGAAAGCAATTTATTTATTGGAAAATACACAATATATCTACATTACCAAAATTCTATGAAGTTATTCTATACTAATCCTTAAATTATATCTTAGGGTAATGTTCTTTAATTAGAGTTTTTCTAAATATAGCTTCCTAGGTTTGTACTAAACTTCCTCTAATACCAACTGTATTGCCCCAACCCCAATTTCCTAGAGTCAGTACAATATTTTAATACATTGGCATGGTTACAAGGAATCAAGTCCCGAAATACCGATTAGTTTAGAAGTATTGGCCAATAGATTACATACATGAACTTTACATTACAATTTCTTACATAAAACAAATCATAAATAATCCTTTGAGGATTAAATTATTCTCTTATCTTAAACCTGCATATAAATCATAATACACTTCTTGGAATCCTAGGAAGATAAAATATAATAAAAAGGTGAGCTCAGATGCTCAGTATGGATAAACAATATAGTGGAAGTTATCATAAATAATCGTAAACTTTTATGGAAAGGTATAAAATTGAAAGACAAGCCCATTAAACATAAACTTCAACATAATATGGAAAATATAAATCAAATAATTCCATTTACATATTCACATGGATATGCTACTAGTCGAATAATCACATGTAACATTAATAACTAGTCTCATAATGATGGAATGCATAATGTCAGACATCTTAACCACAAAGTCAAGGCCTCATGCCAATAAACTAAATATAAATTTTATCAATGCCTTGTTCTAAGACACTATTTTGTCTCATTATACCTACTGATGCATCGAGGGGCTATAATGGGCCCCACCCATCACTTACTAAGTCCAATGCATTCCTCATATGAAAATGTTGAAACTTAACACAAACATTTGTATTAAAACTAGCATACGAAATGTCAATACATAAACCATAAACCTTGAATGGTATAAAAATAACACATCCATAGTCAAACATATCATAACTCATTCAATAAAATATGGAAGATTGTATTATAGTAAAACAACCTCAATCAGGAATAATATCTAGTAAAGTATGTTGACATAGTTGAAAATGATCAATAAAACTCTTTGAGAAAAATATATATTTTTCATGAAATCATTTGAAAGAAACAAAATTTATAAAGGAATACATTTAAAATATATTTTTTAATCAAAGTTTCCAATACTAATTTGAATCTTTTGAAAAGAATTAACATTTTAAAACATTCATATCCATATAAATAAATCCTTAAAACCATTTTGAAAATATGGACATTAATGAAAAAGATTTAGAAGAATAAATATTTAAAATATTTAAAATGTTGTTTTCGTTAAAGAGTACCTTAAAAAATAATCCTTTTGAAAACTCTTTTATGAAACATGGACATGGATAATAAATATGTCCCAGTAAATACATACACATCAACAATCTCAGATAATAATGATATTGATGAATTAACTCTTACCGTGTAATTTCCTTTGGTTGTGGGTACATTTAACATCTTGTATAATGACCATAGTATTTTATTAAATTATAACAGAACCATATTAATATTTATGATATCATATATGATTCTTTTTTGACTTTATACTATCCATTTAACAATTATTTCCATGTTAAAGTAAAATTTTTGGTAACAATTGTTTTCTTTATCGTAAGTGTTTTAACTAGTTATTATTGATCTTATCACTTATATAATGATTTAATTTATTCCATAATATAAAAAATATTTATATAACATATATATTCATAATATAAATATGTATAATTGATAGATATATGAAATGGAATACACCGTTTATGGAGAGGGTAGGTCGTACGTACGAATAAACGTTGTTTCCGTTTTCATATCGTAATGAATTGAAGTAATTGAATGAGATAAACGTAAATATAAATATATATAGTAGAATTATTATTTCATATATTACATACTTATTAATAATATGTATTTTTATAAATATTGTTTAATGGTGAACGTGGAAATGAATCTCATGACATCGTGGAGACGGAATGTCGTACGTACGCATGAGCGATGATATCTTTATTTTGATTATGAAATTGTATATAAAGGGATGGTATATTATATATAAAGAATAATTAATATATTATATTTATTATTTAAATCAATTATACTCATTATTATACCCATCCAAATAATTAAGCGTTAAATGACAAACTACACCGCGACGTGGAGACGGTAAGTCATACGTACGCACGTATGGTGACTTTGTCATTTATAGGATGGATAGGATAATGAATATGGTTGTAACATATTTATAATAAAATATAAGTATTTATAAGGTAATGGAGTTATTATTTTGGAATGGAGTCAACAAAGAAAGAGGAAATGGAAGAAGAAAAGAACTTTGAAAGAGGTGATGAAATTATTACCTCTTCTTCAGGTGCTTCCTTTTGATTTGATCAAAAGGGCTCTTTAGGTTGGATTTATGATAAACTTAAGGCCTCTAGGACAAAATCAGGGTAGTTGGGGGATATTTTAGTGGTGTTTGGACAAGCCAAAATGGCTTGGGTGGTGTGATTTTGAGAGAAGGGTAAGTACCCTTTTATAATAGAGGTGAGGGTCACTTTAGTAAAAGCTTGAAATATTAATTTTTTATACAATAATATTATTTTTATAATGGTTTCAAGAGGGTTAATTTTAAGTATAAGGTGGTTATGGGTATAAATACTCTCAAATAATAGGTTTTAGACCATTTTAGGTCACTATTTTAACCTTATCTTTTAGATTTAACTCTATGTTAAATAGTTTAACTTTTACAATGTCTTTTGTATTATTATATTACATGGTTAGTAAACTTACTAAAAAATGACAAGATAACCCAAAGTTGTTCATTATTTAAATATATAACCTTATCTAGGTCCTTTGGACTAATCTCATATATTTAGAAATATTATATCATTTAATAATATAGAATTTGTTTTAAAAACTCATTTATGTCAATTTTGACACTATTTAGTATTTGGTTTTTGTGAAAGTCAAAAAAGATTTATTACTTATAAAAAAATACATTAAATCAACCCTAACATATCATATTTACTTATAAAATTAGTTTATATCATAAAAACTTTCAAATTATATTTATTTCAATATTTATAATATCATTTATTTGATTCATTCATTAATAAGAAAAATACCACATCATTATTGTGTCATAAATAAATATATTTATTTTATGTCTAAAAATTGTAAATAAAATATCATGATGTATGAAATATTTTATATTTAAAATAAATACTTATAGTCGAATAGATCAATTATATAATCACATATAAAAAAATACTAAAAGATACATGCTTATGTTATTTTTGTCTTTACTTTAAATTAATTAATATAAAATGTCATTTTCACTCTCAAGTGACTCCATGGGGTCCCCAAATAGACCCAATGATTCTCATGGTCTGTAATTTATCATAAAATAGGGTTATTATACATTTTAAGGTAATTTTAATATTATTATTATATTATTGTTTACTCTTATTTACCAGATTTACCCTTTAACCATGGTAAATAAAATATTTAGTGAAGTAACTATTCATAATGTATCAAAATAAAATCTAAATATTTACACAATTTGGACCTCATGATTCAAAATATGGAATCCATTTTTCCAAATTCCAAACACAGAAGTTTCAGAAATTAATTTAAAATTAATTCACATTGTCGAAACCAAAAAAACGGGTTTTTAAGAAGTAAAAACTATCAAAATATTGACATATGTTTATGTACAATTTAAATTTTAAATTATATAAAATGACCTAAATTATGTTAAATTATAAGAATATAATCTAATGATACTTTAAAACCACTCAAATGTATAATTTAACACTATAAATTATTTCTATTAAAAAAGTTTTTTTTAATTAAAATTTACAATTTTTCACTATTCATCAAAATATAAAAGTTAACAGAAAAGTTCCAAAAATTTATCCAAAATAAATTTTTATTTCCCACTTCTAAAGAAGAATTTAATTTCATCAAATTTAATATATAAAAGTTTCTAATATCGGATTTAAAAAGGGTTCTCCATTAAAAGGCAGAAAAACTACATTTTGTGAAAAATACTTCTTTTATCTCATAAAATTAAATTTGTCCTTGTATTATGTCTAATAAGCATAATAGTAGAATGTTAAAATTATATGGGATATATAAAATTCAAAATGTGGTTAATACTATTCCAAACTTCTTTTTAAATGGCTAGTTTGATAGGTCATAGTGTGCTTGAACTCGGTGTTGCGTCCATCGCACGCTGTTGTATTATTCAAAGAGAAACGTATCATGGAAGCATGGGGTGTTACATAATATGAAATTCAGATATGCACATAGTTTTATAAAGAAACTAAACTATTCGGTACTTCTGGATGTGATTCCTTATTTGGGGTGCCAATGTAATAATGTAACCACTGAATCTGGGCTACAGGTTTAGGGTCTTTAAACCTTATAATAACTTTTCCCATTAAATTACATCACTATTATATAAAAAAATTGGGATACTTATACCTCATAAAATCCCCATGTTCTAGAATAGCTTCTTAAAATTTATATTTTCTCTACAATACTTTGACCTTGTGAGTTGTATTTTTCCACATAACATTATCTCTAAAATATAAAATCTACACTAATCAATCCTCATAAGAGAGATCATGCTTCATTCATAAAACCTCTATGATAATTTAATTCAATGATTTAGGTGTCCACTTCCTTAGTAAACATGCATGGAACACATCATAAACTTAATAAATATTCAGTGGAACTACTAATCAAGAAGTTACCATATCGATAAAACAAAGAATTTTAAAGGGGTCAATATATAGGTCTCATATTTCCCTTCATTCAAAATTACATTACATTCTTCCAAGGAGATATTAACATGAATTCCATTTCACCCACTTAAAACTCCAGATCCTATTAGCAATTTTCAGAATAACATTATTGTTAACTCTTAGGTACCTTTTTGTGTGGCTAAATAGATCTAATCTTCTCTTCCATTTCCTCATCTATATTAGGTTACAACAGTTTTCTTCTCTAACATCATGATATCACATTGGAGTTCTACACTTTCTATCATAGAGGACATTATGAGGAGTTATCTGAATTCTTGAATGAAATCTATTACTGTAAGAAAACTTGACAAGAGAATACTGTTGATCTAAACCTTCTTTTTAATCCATAGAACATGATATAAAGATATATTACTTTTTTTGAATGATAATTTCATTCTTAAAATATTTTTGAGGATTATATTCCATAATAAAGTTCAAATATGTATTAAAAAACATACGGAATGCTTCTCTTCAGCATTGAGGTAAACCCTTGATTCAGATGGATAGAAAGTTTAAAATTAATCCTCACATGGATAGAAACTTCAAAATTAATTTGAGAAATAAAGTAGCATTATCATTTCCATATGACTTAAATATCCATCTTAATAAAATACATAAGTATTGAATCTATTTCAATCCTCTTCATGGTCAAATTTACATGTTCTTTCCAACTCAATGTATCATATGCCTTGTTCACCTTCTCTGGGTGGTAATGTATTGAGCACTCACAATCTTTAACCAACTATAACCATCTACATTGGTGAATATTAAGCTCTTTCTATGTGTATATATAATTCAATATTTTATTATTAGTATATATATCAAATATTACAACATAGATATAAGGCCTCTGTATTTTTAATGAAAAAATAATGATGTCAACTCAAAATCATGATTAAAGTAATTTTTATAATGTATTTACAATTTTTATGAAGTATAATCTGTCACTATATCATTATTAATGGGGAAACATCTCAATACTTTATTTTGATACATCTCTATAGTTCACAAACCCTTCTCCATTATACAGTAGTGTGATCACAGTATCACTTGCCACCTTTTTCTTTAGTTTCAGGAAATTTTCCTTACATTAATCTATCTATAAGAACTCTAATCCCTTATAAGTAAACGTGGTTATTAGATTATATATTAATGATAAATCCCTCACAATGTCTTGGTAGTAAATATTAAACCTAAGAAAACTATGAATCTCAATCACCATGGTTGGTTTGGTCCATTTCTCAATAAATTCCATCTTTTAATGATCTATTTATATACCATTTATTTAGACTATATGACCCAAGAATGACACTTTTGTAGCTATAATTACAACATGCTAAATTTGGAAAACAACTTCTCCTTCCTCTAGGTCTTCAGTAGAATCATCAAACAATCCTCATACTCGACCTTGTTCTTAGAATATATAAGAATATCATCAAAAAATACTTCCAAAAATTAATCAAGGTAATATAAAAATAATTTATTCATTAAATCCATGAATATAGTGAGTAAAATGTTAATTCAAAATGACAAATCTAAAAATTCATAATGATCATACTTCATACAAAAGGTTGTCTTGGGTATGTCCTCGTTCTTGAACGTCAATTGATAGTATATTTGAAATAAAGTTCAATCCTGAAAAATTATTGATCTCCATATAGTTGACCAAAAAGTTCATCAATTTTAGTGTAAAGGATAGTATTTATTGATAGTGATCTTGTTAAGTTATTGATAAACAATACAAAGAAGCATTAACCCATCTTCCTTTCTAAAAAAATAATAGGTACACCGTATGGTAATACTATCTGGTTTATGAATCCTTTATCATGATTATTTTATATTTGTTTCTTCAATTCTTACAACTAAATCAAGGCTATTCTATATAAAGTATTTTAAATGGTTATAACACCAGGTATGAGTTCTACTAAAAACACAATAACATGATTTAAGGGAAGACTGGGAAAGTATTCAAGAAATACAACCGAATAATATCAATTAATAGGTATATTTTCAATATTTAGTTTCTCCCCAACCATTTGAGATAAATATCACTCATAAATACGTAGTAAGTTCCATATAATGGAAATAATTTCCATTATAATTTCATATTAGTCATCACAACAAAATATTATAATAGGTTGGTTAGAAATATCAAATGTTCATTTATTATTCTATAAAATTATATGGAATATATGTAAAGAAAGCTAATCAACGATCAAAATCACATAAAAATCTACTAAAGGATGAACAATATTATTCTCATAGAAAATATTCTTACAAGTCTCAACATCAAATCCCTAATTTTATAGTATAGGATAAATGTGACTTAATTTTCATGACCCACTTTGGTGATTGGAATATCATGTTCCTTCCCTTGTCTAGGAGTTATACCTTGGCTTAGTAAATTGACTCATATAATTACCAAGTTCCCCACACATAATACAATTTACAAATTTTTGTACCTTAGGAATAAATTTATTTTCCCCATCACACTCTTCAATTTTCCACAACAATTAATTTCATTATTCATTTATTTTCCATGAATAAAACATCATCAAGTTCCTTCAAGTAATTTCATTAGGTTCTTCTTCCTAAATTATTGACATTTAGGAAGCTGGCTCTTCTTCCCTACATGGTTTTTATCACCAGAATTTTCCTAAAACTCCATTGTTATGTTATTTGGATCATAAATAAAATCACCTATTTTAAAGTTTTTTATAATAATATGATATATTTTCTAAGGAATAATCATAATGTTTTTCATTAAAACTCCCAAAATATTTGGTTAATTAGGAAAAAAATATTGTATTTTTCATCACATTTTGTGTTAACATAATTCTTCCTGGTTTCATCCATTGACTAAAACCAAAACATATAATGTGAGAAACCATAGTCATAATTGATTAATAGTATTATCATATAACATCGTTCAGAAAATGTCAAAATAATGACACGTTTTTTTCAATATATGATAATTTAAGTTCATCAGGTATCATTATGGATTATCATAGGTTATCATATATTATATCTCCTCATTCATCAAAATGTTTAATAATGAAATTTTGACTTAACCCAAACATATCCCTAGCAGTGTCAAGATAGGTGTGCAGTATTAGGGCCATTCATCATGAACTAGTGATGAAAGATTTAATACTCAATATTCCCCTTTTAGAATTGTCACCTCTAGGTGAATATATATTATAGCGTTATCCACATTCCAGTATCCAGATAGGTTTTTATTTCCCAATAAACCATAATCCTCTCTCTGAAATAACATAGGATGTTCTCCTATTATTAGGATTATCATATGATTTCTCACTCAATTATTATACTCCAAAAATATCTAAACCCTACTCTGATACCAATGGAGGTGACCCACATATAACATATATCAATATTATTTCATTTTAAATAAATATTCAATATATTTCACAATAATAGATTCTCGAGGAACGTAAATGTGTAGTGTCATATAATTATATATATATATAATCAAATTATTTCATAAAATATATTAAATATATCCCAAAAAGATGTTCTCTCATAGTACCCTTCTTATAAGTTTCTTACTTAATACCATTCTTTATAACCTAGGGAAAATGGAAACATAAGAAAGGGTGATATCATATACTCAATAGGTTTAAACATGGGAGATATCAATCAATGATTATAAGTAAGAATAATAACAATGTTATGATAATATGATCTTAACATAACAAATCCATACCCAATTATTCAAACATCATTAATAATGAATCGTGGAATAAGGATTTTTCATAAAAAAAAAAGAATAAGCCATAAGAGTGTAGAATCATCAATAATCAATCATGATCCATGAGAACATATCTTGATCATAAGAAATAAGTTTTTGGAATACACATAAGCATAAAAAATCAATTACTTAGTCATCGATCATAAATAATACCATCATATTGGATTGGGTTCACTCCTCATACCAACGTTTCCTTAGTTAAGTTTTACTACCAAGATGATCATAATGGATATAGTCCCTTAATGAACTGGTTTTAGTCCTCATTCTATTCCATATTATCTCATGATATATTAATATTTAAGATTGAATCAGAGGGTTATATAATTATACGATCACCCATCACATAATGAAAACAATACATATTTTTATTATAAGATCAAAAAATATTTATTAATTCATCATATCATAACCTATTTAAAGGAAAGGGATTTCATAAACATTCTATCAATTCATCGTAGCATAACCCATGGAAAAGAAATGGGTTTCATAGAATCATCGATAAATCATCATAAAACATCCAGACAGTGAAATTGAATATTATTTTAAAATAATATCATCATTGAATCATAAAAATCCTTAAATAATGTTGACATGGATGAAAAAAAATATTAGTAAATCATTAGAACATTTTTTCTAAAATAGAGATAATACCCTTTTGTTTTGATATATTTTAAAAATAAAAATTACCAAAATATTTATAAAATGATTTTATTTCGAAATAAGTATGGAAAATTTTAAATTAATATTCATTGGAAACAATAGTACTAATGGTGGAAAAATACGTTCATGCAGTATATATTAAAATATATATTCCTTTTATATTTTCAGTAAAAATTAAAAATATCTCATTTAGAAAATGACAAGAAAAATAATTTTAAAACATGGAAAAGAAAATAAAATATGGTTAAAATTTTCTTTAAATTATCTTTAAATGATATTAAAACCATTCTTGAATTTTTTTTATAAAACTTACATATAGAAGATAAAAGATTCTTGACCGAATATAGAAATAAATATGGTTTCCTAGAAAAATTTTTTTTTTAATTTTGAGTAGTTAGAGAGAGATAAATTAAATTTAAAAAAATAATATCTATAAATAAAAAAAAATTAAATTAAATACATTATATTTATGATAAAAAGATCATATAATTTCATCATTGTAAACTTAATCATGAACAATCCTGGTAAATAGTGAGATTGTAAAATTAAAATCTTACCTCAAGTATGAAATTCTTTCTAGGTGATATAACCTCATATATAATATATTTAAATTTATTATAATTATAAAAAATAACTATATTTATAATTATAATACCATATATTTTTTACATATAACATCATATAACCTATTTGTTAACAATTCCTTATTAACATCATTGTTCTGGGTGATAACTTTTCATTTTTGAGGAATGTTTTGAGTCAGTAGTTCTAGTCATTCTACTTTGATCATGGTTCCATAAACTATAGGATGTTAATCATTTCATTTTTATCATATTATTTCATAATATCACTAGTATTTAACATTCCTTTAAAATTGATGTCACAAACATTATAACATCACACATGTAGGTGGTAATACTAACCTAAACAAAAGAATGTTCTAAAGACCATATGAATAGAAACATGCTATGTTTTAATATTAACATAACATTATAAAAATAATATTAATATAATAAGTTTTATATTTATTCACTGTATAAAATTTTAGAATGATCCATAAAATCTAGTTATTGAAAATGAAATATATTGCTCATGGAGATGGTAGTTCATACATACACAAGAATGATACATTCATCTTCTAAAAAGAAAAAGGGAAAGAAAGTAAATAATATTTGTAATAACCTAAAATATTCTAAATTAAATTCCTTTTTGAATTAATAGATACCTTATTGAGTAATGTTGTTATAGAAAACACTTGTACTATGATTTTTTTGGACCACTAAAAAATATAGCCTATTAGATTTAAAATACCATTAAGATTCATAATCATTGATAAAATAGAAATTGTACAGTGATAATTAAGATTTATATATATTAATCTTTATGATAAATTCATATTGACGTGGATAGAAGAAGTGATGGCCATGAATAGTAGGATCATACCCTATGAATCACATTTATAATAACTTCTAAGGTAGATGGTATCACTTGGTTTTTCCCTTGACCAATCCCATGCCAAGATTCAAAAATTGATCTTCGAGATAAACTATTTACAAGAGAAGTTCTATCTTATCGAGATCATGGCCCAAACCATGTTCAATAAACCATTCCAAGAAAGAACCACCATACTTATACCAAACCAATCCATTCCACCATCTGAACCAGCTCCCAAATAAGAAATCTGCATACACGAGGTTTAATGACTTATCCCTAGTCACCTTTAAGATGGTGTCTCGAATGGTGGGACTCATGACCTCAAGAACATCTCCCTGAATTCTAGAGGAAGCCAACTAGTAGCTTGGGCCTAGGGTGTGTCTGTGGGGAGACTATGCCCTCCTAGATCAGAGTATTCATATCGATTAACAATATATAATAGATAGTGGAAGTATAACAGGAATATACACTAGTAGAAAAAATTATAAATTATTAACAAAGTAGTGGAAGAAAATAATTAACAATTTAATAAAAGTGTCCAATTCCAGATTATAAAAGTGATGAATGCATGTCATGGTGATGATACATAACTAAATGAAGTAAATAGTATATCATTCTTTATAACACTATACAATAACAAATAAAAGATAGCAAAGCCCCACGGGTGGTATCCATGAGCATCTCGAGCTCCAGCTTAGTCCTTTTCTCCTAACACTCGAGTAAAAGAAATAAAGTGGTCAACCAAGATCCTATAATTATATTGCCTACCCGAGTACCGAGGGTACCTGAGTAGGGTGTGAGATTTAAATCTCAGTTGGGTGGCACCCACGGGGTCCCCAAATGTACACCCGTCCCAAACCACCTACTTCAACCTAGTATGGAAGTCTGAAAAGTATAGTTGAGAAAGGAATAATATAAAAACAAGGGAAAATAATAAAATGTTAAACCAAGGAATGAAAATCCACAAGCTTATTCTTTAGATTGGGGTCTAAATATCATGTCATCACATAAGTAAACTATTAATGTAAGAGAAACATGTCAAGTACAATCACAATATATAATGATAAAGAAGTATGCATCTCAAGAATTTACATTTAAAATCATCAATTTCAGAGGTGGGGTATGAGCCTATCCCTGAGGTATTGCTATGGTACATCCATTCAAAAAATCTAATTCCATTGAGCCCATCCAAGTAGATCCTTTTAAAAGTACATGGATCGCTTGTGGTATGGTAACTATGAGTCCATCCTGGTTATCACACATAAGGGACCGATTATCAACTAAGGCATGGCATAGCCATCTTTCCAACAGGACTTTCCTCAGCTACCCCTTTGGGAACTTCTATCATCCAATAGTATAATAAAAACCCCTGAGTAAGCCCTTACCTCTCAAGACTAAAACACCACTTCCCCATCACATCGTACATATAGTAACCTATCGATTATGGAGATTTCATTTGTGGGTTCTTAATACAAGACACATGTTCTCTCTATTGTCTGAATTCAATTAAAACAACATGAGAGGCACATATCAGAGAGTAAGAATGGTATGAGGCTTAAGCTACATTGCATAATCCATTAACAATAGCATGTTAACACATGAAACTCAATTTCACATGCTAGAAAGCTTAACAAGGCATTTCATATGGTTCAATCCACTAAAAAGGGAATAAGAAATAAATAAACTTGCATAATCAAGGAATTATAAACAATGAATGTTCCATCAATAAGCCTCTTGCAATTATTTCATCAATGAAGTTTCATCATCTCAAGCTATCAAGCTTGACCAAGAATCACAATCCATCCAAACCATTAAAAGTGCTCAATCAAGGAGCACCAAACAAGGCATAAGGAGTTCATTAAAAGGAAAGGTACTCAACTTGAAACGAGTAATTTTTCATGTAAGTCATGTTGAATTCAAATAATCCTCAAGTATGTCATATGTAGGAGGCACGACTAATGAGATAAAATATTACGTTCAAGATTAGTCAGTATTAAGAGGGGACCAATTCATAATTCATTTATCATTATTCAATTTAAGGCATTAATAAGGTTTCACGCACAATCCATGGAAATTTTCCATATTTTATATAAAGGAAACTTTGGCCATTTTGGATGGCTCTCCCAAAGGGGTGGCCAAGTGGAAAGAAAAACACCCTAAATGTGTTTCTATACAAGAGAAGGTTACAACATACATAATAGAAAAATCCAAAAAATTTAATAAATAATAACAAGGAATCCCTGGAAGGTTTTAGTGATTGGCACTATGGAATGACATGAAATAAGCAATGATGTAAAGGGGAAGATGGTAGACTCCTACACTAGTAATTCTAATTAATAGTTGGGCCACATACTTACAAGGTTCCCTGGCCCATCTATCATTTTTTTGCAAAAGAAGAAAATCCATTTATAAATGACCCAAAGGGCCATGTATAAGTGTGCCCTAAATCTAGACAAGGTTTTAAGAAATTGAAGAAGAACTTAAGAAGCAATTCCATGAAATATAAATAAAAATAATCTATTATTGTGAGTTTTTGAATATAGTGCACCACAAAAAAAATGGGTTTTATTATAAAACTAGGACTTTTTTTATAAAACAAATCATTTAACAAGATTCAACATTTATTCTAAAAAATTATATACAACATTAATTAAATGAAATGAAAGTATGAAAGGAATGAAATTAATTAATTAATTAACTTTTAATCTTAAGCGGTTATGGAAATGGATCCTACCTCAAAGAGAAATCAAGACACATTTGACACTTAGATAGATTTATCAGCGACCACTCAGAACTTCTCCACATATGATTGAACATAAGTCTATATAAATATACATATAAAAATATATATCCATTAGGCAATGCACGTATTCCCCAAACCATGAGGGAACACGTACATGGAAAATATATATATATTTATATATATATATATATATACATACCTATGTATATGTATGTGCACCCTTAAAGACGTTCAAAACCCACTACAACAATTATCAACAACTCAAAATTAATTTCAGAAAGGACCAATGCACCTCAATTAAATTACCAAGAACCTAGAAACTATAAAATCCTCAAATTATAATTGAGTTACAATAATAATGGAAGTAGAACCTTGTCGCAAAACATTGGCATCGAACAAGAATGCCTCGAACCACCTAGCCTTCAGTAGTGGTTATAGGAACACGTATAAGGGAGTCCTAATGGTTTCTTCACATACCCTAACACAGAAGAAAAACTGAAAAATACATTATTCTGGAACCCTAAGTTCGGCCAAGTGGAAACCAAGTGATGGGAGACCCAAAAATCAGCCGGAAACGGAATCAGAGGGACAAGAGAGGCTTGTTATGATGATTTGAAGGAGAATCATGAAAAAAATAGAGGAATCGATGAATCATAGAGGTTCCATGGAGAGAGGGTTATGTACCTATGGGGTATGGCCAAATGGTGTTGTGTTTCTTAGAGAGGAGATCGCACATAGGGAGGTCGTGCAAAGGGAGGTCATACTGAGGGAGTTCAAACGAAGGTAGGTCCAGCCTGGAGGGTTGTCGTGTGAGGAAGGGTAGAACTGGGTAGGTGGTGTGCCACCCTATATGAGGGGGATGAGACCCCCTTAGGTTTTCTAAAAACCTAATCTAAAATAAAAAAGGAAAAAAAAAATAATAATAGTCATAATAATAATAATAATAATAATATCAACATTTATCTTATTATTATTATAATTAAACATTTATTTATTAATTTATTTATATTTAAATTATAATTAATTTAATTCAATTTCATTAAAAGACACGTCACAGTGTCAACTCTCAGAAAAATAAGTTTTGATGCTCAGTTTTATAAATATTCTACCCAAAAAAATGGGAAAAATAAATTCCCATGGAATTTTTCATCTGGTTCAAAATGTGGGACATTACAACCTCCCCACCATAGAACTTCTCATACCCAATAAGAATTTGGGAACAATGAAAACATCACCCATCCTACAGGGGTCATGAAGTCACATTAAAATAGTCACGTTGCATTTTCCCAAAACCCAAAACACATTGCATCACTTCCTAGTCACTACTCTTTGGTTTTTAAAGCCCAATGCAACACTCATTTTCCAAACGAAACACCAATATGGTACTCACCTGAGCCTATTTCACTAAAAAATGATCATGTCATCATCTCTTCAAGAAACTATCCAAAGGTACTTCACACCTTAGGATTTAATGTTAAGTGGACAATTTGAAACCACGATTCCACCCCAATAAAAATTTCTTTAAAAGCACACTTATAACAGTTTTAACGATGATCCTGATGTGATTTTAAAATGGTAAAATGGTTAATCTCTCATCGACCTAAAATTCCAAGTCAAGTTGGGTGTCCATGAAAAGCACTAGCTAACACCAAATGTACTCATCTTCACTTGATAACGTGCCTGAGAATGGTCCTTCATCAAACATAAACATTTAGCAAGAGAAGAAAAGAGTTTGGCCTCTTGGTTGACTAATTTAATAAAACACCTATCTTAGATGACCAACACTTTGTAAGCAGAACCATGATTCCTTCTCCCATGACATCTCTCATTTACAATATACACACACAAAGAAGTCCTTCCCTGACATGTGGTGACATTTCTTGATTAAAACATGAAGTAAACCATGCATCTATCATGCAATTCCAAAAGAGAACCACCTAACAATCCCAATAGCATTTAAATCTTTCCACGCATCTTATGACTGATTCTCTCTTAGAACATCTAGGATGAATAGAAAATTGGGAACATTATTTTCTCCCAAGGAAGAGTACACTAAGAGGATTTTAAATATTATAAGAAATAAAATGGGTGAACCTCTATCGGTCAATACATTAGAAGAATCTTGGCTTCACCTACCGACACATCATTAATAACTAATCACCAAGCCTTTATCACCCGAGGCTTCCCATGATTGTTAAAGCATAACCACCAAAGTCCACCCACAACCAATGGACTTTCTCAAAGTTTTGATACATCACTAACCACACTAAATTCATGTAGTTAGGAAATCATTGACATGATTTAATATTCACAAGGCTCAAGCGAATTCGAACAACCCTGACCATTTTTGAATGGTCCTCTTATGGTGGGTTCCTTCTACCCAAAAGGACATGTATTTAATGGAACCAACATAAAACTATCCACCTTAGGATTATCCTAATCATCAAAAGAAGATATATACTAGCCTCTCAAAAGTACACTAGGTCATAACTACCATAAATTATAATGTTTGAACAATTGGAATGGAAATCAAAACCAAACTGACTAGTGTGTCAAAACACCTGAGCCTCTAAAATCCATCCGGAGCATTGGAACAAACTTGATTACTTTATTCCCAAGTCACACTACAAATTAGATGACCTGAGAACATAAACAACAGTTCAAGGCTCAATAATCCTACCATACTCAACTGGTATGATACATCATTAAGCACTCAATGGGAACCATGTATACCGATTAATACTACCCCAAGATATCATAAGTAACCAGAAAATCCTAATTACTATCTATAGGATATTGGACCTATTAATTCAAGTAGCATAAGGTCCATACAAGGGATTTAACGCATCATCATGTTTCCCTATATAACCATTAACCTGGATGACTCCATATCAAGTCATGCATCCCTAAGGAAAAGAAATTGTCAGGAATCCTACAAAGCTGCTGACCACGCCCAAGGAATTTCTAACCAGCTGAAACCGAGAATCACTTAGTGCTCATGCCCATATAAAAGGGCAAGAAAGATATGACCCCCCCCCCCAATCTGAAAAAGGGTTTAATTTAATGAAAGGGGGTCCGACTAGGGACATCGACATGAGAACGACACTGAAAGGCAGAAACTCATAGCATTATCATGGATTTTAAGTTCTAAGGGTGCTACCAACCATGTCCTAGCCCTTTATGAATAACAAGCGTTGCCCTAACACAATGTCATGCTAAAAACATTCACTAGGCACAAAAGGATATCATCTAAGCCATTTATAAAAGAAAGAGAGCTTATGGAAAATTCTTATACTTTCATTCTTGGGTAACTCAAATAAGATTTATCTAACTTTAAATGAGGGTCTAAAATAAAGGAAACCAAAAAAAATATTTCCAAGACCTTGACATTTAAAACCATTTCATAATATAACAGTCACTTGTGGAACTAACCAGTCATATGGGTAGCCATCTACCAATCAATAAATCTCCCATACACTTTAAAGGTGGCATCTAGATCCCATTAATTATATACAATCCATTTATCCCATGAAATCAATTACATCAAAACAAAACTATCATGTCATCACAAGAATATAACATAGGTAAGACATGATATAGGCATAGAAGCATGGAATATTAACACCTAAGTAGGTTATACAAACATTAATGCTAATAAACATAACAACATGGTATGGAATTCAAGGGACTCAATCATATCAGTAGGAAACCTATGAATGCAGCTACATGGTATGGCATATTCATGAAATTTGAATCCATATGTGCCTATTATGATGAATGTAATGAATCATCCTTACCTTAATAGTCCAAGGGTAAAATATTATAAACTTCATAAATCCATAAGTAGTGGAAATTACACCAAACACTAGATGTGAAATCATATCAATTGTAATATTGAAAAGCATGCACATCAATTCCCAGCCCTGACCACTTGGTCATTTCCCGTACATGGGGTGATCAATCCCAAGAATGGCAATTTATCAAGGGCCAATAGATTCCTAGTATACTTTCTACCAATCCAAAATTGTAATACCAATGAAAAATTATCCTTTCATACCACTTTGTAATGACCTGGCCCTACTCACCTCTATGATGGTGGCCAGACTTGGGGGTCACATAACCTCAAGCACATCTCCTTGAACGCTAGAGGTTGTCAACTAGAAGTGAGGGAATAGGGTTTGTTTGTGGGGAGACTATGCCCTCATAGATCATAGCATGCATAGTGATTAACCATATATAATAGATAGTTGAATCATAATAAGAACATACTACAGCAGAAATAGTAATAAATAATTGATAAAGCAGTAGATTTCAATAATTAACAATTTAATAAAAGTGCCCAATGCCATATCATACAATAGATTAATTCATTTTATGGTGATGATACATAACTTAAATTAGTAAAAAAACATCATTCATTACAACACAGTTCAATAATAAAGAAAAGACAACAAAGCCTCACTAGTGAACTCCATGAGCATCCAAATCACCATCTCGGTCCTTTTCTCCTAACTCCCAAGTACAAGAAATATATCGGTCAACCCAGATCCTTAAATTATAAGGTCTCCTCAGGTACCAAGGGTACCCGAGCAGGGTCTCATATATAAATCTCAGTAGGCCATCACCCATGGTGTCTAGACCAATCCAGAAAATTCAATATAAATTAAAAACTTTCCCATATAAAACAAATGCAGAGTGATAACATTTAATAAAAGCAACTTGTTCCAATTTCTCAAATAGACACCTGTCCTATACCACCTGCTTCGGCCTAATCTGAAAGTCTGAAAAGTATATTTGATCAAGGAAGAATATATAAACATGGTCCAATGGTAACATGGAAACCCAAGAAAGAAAAATCTCCAATATTGTTCTTTAAATTTGTATCTAAATTTCATGTCATCACATAAGTAAGATAGTAAAGTAACGGAAACATCTCATGTGAAATCATAATAAATAATAATAAAGAAGGATTCATCTCAATCATTTACATTAAAAACCATCAATTTCAAAGGTGGAGTCTGAGCTCATCTCTAAGGTATCACTATGGTACATCCATTCAAAATATACAATGCTACCAAGAATGTCCAAGGTGATCCTTCCGAAAGTCCAAGTATCGCTCAGGGTATGGTAACTATGAGTCCATCCTGAGTATCAAACAGAAGGGACCAAATATTTACTAAGTCTTGGAATAGCCATCGTTCTAATGGATTCATCCTCATATTCCCCTTTGGGAACCGGTATCACCCAATAGTACAATAAAAATATTAGATAATCACTTACCTAGAAATCCTAAAACACTACTTCCCTGGCACGTCATGTTGTAACCTATCGAGTATAGAGATTACATTTATGGGTTCCTAATACGGGACCTAATTTCACTCCTTGTTATGAATTCAGTTAAAACAATAAGAGAGGAACATATCATAGAGAAAGAAAGGAATAAGGCTTAAGCTATATCGAATAATCCTTTATCAATTTCATGTCAACACATGGAACTCAATTTCACAAGCTAGAAATGTTAAAAAGTATTTCATATGGTTTAAGCCACTAACCAGGGAATAATTAATAAAGAAACCTGCATAATCATTTAATTATAAACAAGGAATGTGGCAACAGTGCGCCTCTTACAAATATTTTATCAATTACATTTCATCATCCCAAACTATCAAACTTGAAAAAGTATCACCATCCATTCGAACCATTAAAAAGGATCAAGAAAGGAGTACCAAACAGGGTATAAGGATTTCATTAATAGGTAATATAATCATGTAACTTAAAACAAGTAATTTTTCATGTAAGTCATATTGCATTCAAAAAAACCTCAAGTATGCCATAGGTAGGAGGCACCACACATGGGAAAAAATATTGTGGTCAAGATTAGGCATTATCAAGAGGGACCCAATTCATAATTCATTTCTCATTAATTATGTTAAGTCATTACTAAGGGGCCACGCACATCCCATGGAAATTTTACACATTTTATATAAAGGCAACTTAGGCCATTTAGGATGGATTTCCCAAATGGGTGGTTGAGAGGAAAGGAGAACACCCCAAATGGGTTTTTCCGTAATAAAAGTTTACAATGAACATGATAGAACCAACCAAAAAATTTAATAAATGATAAAAAGGTATTTCTATAAGGTTTCAATGATCGGTACTACGAAACAACATAGAATAAGTGATGAAGTAAAGGGGAAGAGTGTATACTCCTACACTATTAATTATAATGAATTGTTGGGTCACACACAAAGGAGGTGTCTTGGACCATCTATCAATTTTTCCAAAAATAAGAAACTTAATTTAGAAATAACCCAAATGGCCATGTATAATCATCCCATAAATTGAGAAAATTTATTAAGAAATTAAAGAAGTACTTAAGAACCAATTCCAATCAAGCTAAATAAAAAAAACTATCAATGTGAGTTTTTGCATTTAGGGCACCTCAACATATGGGTTTTATTTCGATACATGCTATGGCTAGCACACCAAGCGAACATTTACTCTTTGTTTCTCACCAAGAATACTAACACACATACAGTGGAACCACAAGCCAAAACCCCCACCCTAGAGTCCAAAACACAATCCACAAGGTCTAAACCCACATTGGTCACAACACCCACAACAAAACATCCATCTCTAATGATTCCATAACCAAGACACTCATTCTTATGTCCAATATACAACTCATGAAATTACAACCCATAAGGGTTACCACTTTCACATTATCAGGCCATCTCAAAACCTCAAGGTCATTGCTCTACAAAAAGCATAATAAAGAACAACCCTTTTTCCAATCATTGAGACTCATTGTTGTCTTCCAACTTATAATCAAGGTCTCATCCAAGGGTAATCACATCACCCAAACCACCCATAAAACAGTCTAGATAAACATCAAAAAGAATACTCTAAATCATTCTTCACCTAAAGTTCAATAATTACACTTTCTCTTATAATGAACTTCACAATTTTTGAAACCCAATGGTTTACACATTAGAATTTTTTATTTAACCAAAATTTAAAAAATCCCTACTTATATATATTCATATTTCAAAACATTTTCAACAAAAAACATCTCATGGAATTTCCAATCTATGTCAACCACAATAGTAAAATACACTACCGTCCATACTCAACTACCTCCACATACACTATCCTAATAGACATGATCTCATAACTAATACTACCCTCAACCATTCCTACCATGTTCATGGTCAACATTTGATAATTTAACAAATTTGGATTCAATTATTTCATTTGACACCATCTTTTTAAACAATTTCAACTTTTGCAAGGAAAAACACTCTATTTTAGACACCTATCCCATTTCACAGCTTATTACAACCAATATTTTAACATATTCACACTCTTGGTTAAGAATAATTCTTTAACAATTTTACCATAACAATGTAAATGTTCTCCCTTTTAGTCACCACGTCATTTAAAAATTTATCACAACTAATAAATTTAACCCTTTTATAACATTTCCTTAAGAACAACATTCTTTAATAATTCATTTACATTCTTTCCACATACATATTTTCATCATCATTATTATCCAAACTTTTTTTCAAATTTTAAAGGAAGTAAAATTTATTTGACCCTTCATATCCCACACACCCATCGTGTGTGTGTCTATCACCATGCATGTCATCCATTTCCCTAGGTTCCAATAATGATGCAAGAATGCACACCATCATGCCATTACAATAATAATAAAAGTATCATAAAACAGACACATCACACAATAAGTGCATCACCCAATGGTGAAATATCATTCCACTATATCAAAACATATCAAGAATAACAATTCCCAACCCAAACATTGGGTTTCCCCTCATACATGGGTTAGCTACTCCCATAAGAGAGCTCTTTACCAAAGCCCGACACTTCCTAATCCCCCATCTACCATTACCAAATAGTAAGATAGATAAAATAACTCCTATGATACCACTCTATGATATCCTCATCTTGGTATTCACTAACTGGTGCCTCGATCTGAGTCACTACATGACCTTAAGCACGCCTCCTAGTATGCTAGAGGTTGCCGACTAGCAGTGACTGTCTAATAAATCACATAGGGAGACTATACCCTTTTTAACAGAGTAAGACACAGAAAAAATCATTTGAAATAAGGGAAATAATAAACCATAAAATAGAAACATGAATTTCTTATAATTTCCCAAAAATGGTATAGATGTAACCAAATGATAAATATTCCATATGAAAACTAATTGTTCCAAATTGAGGAAAACCCAAAATAAGGCCAAATAGATTAATCCCAAAAATGGTTCCTAAAACCAAGTCTAGATCTTCATCCATGGGCATACCAATCCCAACTCAACTCCCTAGAATAGGGTCTTTCCCTTATCCCAACTTGAAACAACAAAGTATACTCAGGTACCCAATGGCGGCCTGAGTAGGGTGTGAGTACAACTTAGTAGAACACCAACAATGGTGTATAAAAAATTTCAAGCCTAAATAGATATTAAATGCAAGAACTAAATAAAGAATAAAGTAATAAATAAAACATAGGATCCATTAGGTAAAAATGTTTACTTTACCCATTTACCACATTAGTTCCATGTTTCCCATTTAGGTCGTCTCCATCACTAAATTAATTTCCATTTCATGTTCCATGGGTTAGGCATATACTTTATTTAAAAAACGGCATAGTCTAATCAATTACTAAGAATAAGGGAATCAATCAAGTTCCCTATCTCTCTAGGGATAAACATTTCACAGCATTCACATCACACTTACCTTGGAGCCTCGGTCTAATTAGTTTCATCAAACACATATGTTAAAGGTATAGAGCCTCGGTCCCCTTCTCTTACCTATGTATTATGAAGTGATGTTTAGAGCCTTAGTATAACCCGAACCGTGGGTATAGATCCTCAAGTATAATACCCCACATTAACCTATACATGTTCACATGCATATTTTACTCATTTACCACATATACCATATCACAATCCTTACACAATCCATACAAAATACATAACATTTCACATATCTTTTAACATATAAATCATCCTTATACTTTAACCCATTAATATATTTACAACTTACATGGAAAAACTCATTTAACCCATTTTTATCTTTATTACTTAACCCATTTTTCATATTCAACACTTTATATATGTTAACTCATTTCACATATTCAACAATTTACATACATTAACCCATTTGGTATGTTTAACAATTTCTACACATTAACTCATTTAGAATGTCTAGAAGTTTCCAATACATTATCCCCTTAACATATTCTTTAATTTAATCTTGTTAGCCCATTAAACTCATTTACCAACTCGCAATCATTTACCCACTTAACATATTCACCATTTCTTATTCATTAACCCACTTAACATATTTATCATTTCACATACATTAGATCCCTTATGTTATTATCAAAATCTAGACACAACTATTAATAATCCCTTTTTAATACAATTGAATAATCACATGATTATCTCACTTAATAATTTCAAGAACAATTTATAAGTGTCTTACATAATCACTTGATTATCTCTAACCTATTTCATATTAGCCCAACAATCCCATATTCCATTACCAAAGTCTCGAAACAACTATTAAAAATCCCTTTTTAATATAATTTAACATACCAACATGTTTATCATGGGCTCTAATAAATGACATATCAATTTTGGGCTTAACATTGTTATTTCCTATGTTCTAAAACATTGGTGCACCACAGGGGTGGCCCTAAATTGATCAAGTCAACCTCAACACATCCCATGGAGATTGTGAGGGGTTTAAATCCCTATTTAAACAACCAGTTTTACCAAATCTCACTAAATACATTAAACACAAAACAAACGATAAGAAAATGAACAAACATTCAAACACAAATCAATATAATTATTATGGGATATAACTTGTAGAACACATACCTCAAATCAGAAGATGAATGGACACTCAACCTTAACCTTAAATCTAGATTCAAGCACCCTTTTAAGCCTCAACCAAGATTACACTGAAAAAATAGGGTTTTCAGGCTTTGAAAGAAGATGGATGTAGCTACAAGCCCTAATCTTGAAAAGGGAAGAAAGAGGGGCGTTAAACTTACTCGGGGTTTTTATCCAAAACCAACAACACTCCAAATGGACAAGAATCAAAGGAGATACACCCATGGGAATCTTGGGGCATTTTGGTTCATCACTAGGGTTGAAAGAAGATAAATGGTAGAATAAATAGAGTGGGGATCATAAAATCTTCGGGGGGATTTTTTTTAAATTTTTCAACTTTTTAATAGGCCACACAGTTTGGTCACACAGTTTTCTAAATCATGCATCGACCACGCGCCAGCCTTTACCCATAGTGAATCCAAGTCGCACAATTACTTGGGGATACCGCATGGTTTAACAAACTATGTTTCAACCATGTGGAAGTCCTCTATCCTAGGTTTCACGGTTTTCTTGAGAAGTTGCACTGTTTACTTAACTGTGCACCAACTTCGCATCTTGCAGAGGCTGGATTAGTTTTCCTTTCTTTCATGCCCTAAACCCCTAAAACACCATCGGGGACCCTCATACTCAAAGAATAAATCATATTCACCAAAAACAAGTGACTAAACCCATAATTTTAATATAGACACACTTACAATAGATATAGGATATTACATTTGATCATTATATCCATTTGAATAAATTCACCACCATGATCCCATTAACTAACTACTTCCTAAGGAAGAAGGAAAGGGATCCAACCTAAAATCCAAATTTTAAAGGATCTTGCCTAAAACATGAAGAATACATACCCACCAATGTGAGTATATAGGGTGTGATGAAAATATTATTGGATGAAACCATGATTCTATATCATTTATTTTATAATAGAAACTAATTATTCATGTTTGAAAATAATGCATGTCAAAACAGGTCTAATTTAATTTTCTAAAAATGTGGAATAAACCAAACATAAAACATACTCTTCCTCAAAGTGTTTATATTTTTAAAAACATTTCACAAAAATTGTTCCTTTATAAAATAATTTTTATTTCAATTAAAACCAATCATTTGTCCTTAAACATCATACTTTTTAAATTATACCCACACATGGTTTAAAACATTTCATAATCATTCCCTACAAAACAAATTCTTTGAAAATAATTTCCACCTTTCTCCTTTAAAATATTACACACCCCCTAATTAATGTTAGCATAAAAACAAGTGGAACAATAATGATAACATAATTATAGAATATCACAATTAAATCCATTAAATGGATGGATCTAACTAGTCAACATCAAGGATAAACAATAAGAGGATCAACATATCAAGAAATTTCATCAAATAAATAGTCAAAAAAACATGAATATATATATATATATAAAGGAATAAAATAGGATATATATCATGAGGAATCACATCAAGTTTTAACAGGATAGAACAAGACATGTGAAAAACATGGACCTAACTATTGGGTTGTAATACAGTAATACACAAATTTTGACCAAGCCGCTCTCAACTAGCCTTATTGGTGACAAACCCACTAGCTAGAATGTGACCCTCTACTAGGGGTGACTATTCAGCATGACATCTCAACTATCTTTATTGATATCCCAATACTTCCCACCTTGTATCCTTGATCTTCCCATGGAATAATAAATAGTGGTGGTCTATGAACAAGCAGTGTCATCATAAGACAGTAACAAGCCCCATGAGCTAACACCGCAGTCACATTCTTCCCACATCACATCCCTTTGAATGATCCCCAATACATAAGAATGCCACGAATCACATATCAACACCATCACATGGATAACATCAACATCATCAATAAAAAAGGGGGATCGACAAGGTCAAAATCACATAACTTCATAATTTTCCAACCGGACATTTAATTTATATATATATATAACATATAAATTTGGGAATCCCTTTTTAAAACCATTTGTAATTAAAAAAAAATACAATATAAAAGATAAATTATAAAAAACACAGTCAACAATCCAAGGGAAACTCCATTTCATATTATAAAACAATATCAAACTTTTATAAAACTTGAAAATCCCTTTAACTAAAAGGGGTACCCTCTTTGAAAATCACATTTGGCTTAAAACGTAATAAACAAGTGTTTTATCAATGAAATCCATATTTTCTATTTTATCAAACATTTATAATTCATAAAATATCCATTTTCAAAAAGGAACCATTTTTAACAAGTAATTCCACCAAATTTCCATGTGAAAAAAAACAATGTTTAAGAAAAAAATTAGCATACCAAACTTATATAACCCAGACTATATTATCTAGGATATAAATGAATTTAAAACCTCAACCATAAATTAAACTCTTAAATAAAATAAAATGAAAAGGAAACATCTTCCTAAAGTGGAGGAAGCATGTCACCTTCGATGAAAACTATTGAAGAGAGGCACCAACCATGGACCACAACCAATAAAAACCAAAATCCACAATTCCAATAAACCCTATCCAAAGAAAATAATAAAATAATGGTTACCAGGGTTATAGAAGAAAATTAAAATGGAATAAAACCAAATAAAAAAAAGAAGTACAACTATATCTCTTGAACCAGGTGAAGAATCACCAAGAAAGCACTTAAAACCCCAATTTGGAGGATCTTGGAGGAGCCAAGGAATGTTGGGAGAAGTTCCAAGGTTAGGAGAAAAGAAGTGGAGGAGCTAAGAGAATAAAACAAAATTAAAAATAACCTCAAAGGACAAAATTACACCTCTTTAGGTGGGTTAAAAGGTTTACTTACATGGTTAAACAAACTGTACAACAATCATGCAGATCCCCATATTCAAAGGGGGCGTGGTATGTACACTTAGTTTTCATAGCTAAACTAATCTTGCACCTTAACTATGTGACTTGGAAAAAGTCCCCAAATTTCACCCTTTTTACCCATAGATATATCTAACTCAGGGGTATAAAATATCCATCAAATACCCCCACATTGAAGTGACACTAAGGGTGTCACAATCGTACACGTTACGCTTTGAGTGTACACTGGTTTAATAAATATTTATGTATCTATAACCTAGTAAAATTAATTTTTATATTTTATTTTTAATGAAATAACGATTATATGTATCAATTTCTATTATTGATTTGTAAATTATTATATGTGTTTGATAAGTAAAATATTTTAATATAATTAAATAAATGTTTTAATTTTGGGAAATGTATATTTTCAATTAAAACACTCTTTTTGATAGATTCAATAATTTTAAAATAAAAAAATTATAAAATATTCTAATTAAATAATATTTACTTATATATAAATGATAATATAATTTAATGAAGTCTAATATAATTATTATTAGTGTCAAAAAGATATTAGTATCATGAAAACAAGTATTTTTTAGTATAAATTCTCATATTTAGAATATCATTTTGATAAAATAAATATTATTTTGGAAATATTTACATTAAAGTTAGTTAATGCTGAATTTTTCATATTTTTCTATGATATTCTATTTTTTGGGTAAAAAATATATATGATATAATTAAATATTATTCATTATGACTTTATAATAGCCCAAAGTAATGTAATAAATAATATAAATGGAATATGTGACCAATAATATATTTTCTCATGAAAATAATGTGTTTTGAAGTTATTAGAATAATTTTATAAACCTTTGATGAATCCTCTAAAATAAATATTATATTTAAAGGTTATTAATTAAATTATTTATAAATATGACTCACTTCCACATCACCAATGATATTATTTTAATATTATCAGTTATTTAACTTATAAAATATTGAAACTAATATACTTTGATAGAAATTATGGGAAAAACATTTTATGGCCAATTGTTTTGATTATTTTATTATATATAATCAAAAATAAAAGTTTTTAAATTAATGAATAATTCCCCTCTATTTTTCTATAAATACCCCCCACAAAATCTCACTCATATTCACTAAGAACCCATTTAGAACTAATTTTATCTTCTTATACCTCTCTAAATTCCTTCCAAGGGGTTCCCCTAGCTTTAAGAAATATCAACCAAACTTTTAGAAGCGCCCTCTCAAGGTAATGGATTCTCTTCTTCCTCCTCTCTATTCCAGTACTTTATTTGTAGTATTCCCTTTTATTTCAATTTTTTTTCATGTTAGAATATTTTTTTAAATATAAATTTACTATATTTATAATTCCTATGTAAATATATACCACCTTTTACTCTCATTAAACCCTTACATGAACCTTTATGTACACCTCTTATGCTTCAAAAATTATCCTATTGTACCAAAAATTTATATTGTGTATACCCATACCCATTTCTACTCAAGTTTATTCACCTAGATGTAACTACACATCATTGATTGGGGACTCCTAGGTATTTAACCCACACTCCTTAATCATGGGATTAAAATTATTGAAATTCATTCTTATATAGTATGATCTATGCGGAAGAAAAATATATGTATATGATATGAATGTGATGGGTGGGTCGGGAATAATATATCCATCCAATGAATTGAGAAATGTTTTTTTTCTCATGAGATACCATATATGGTTTAGGGGAGTTTATCCTAAGCACACAATGTTTTGATTTTATGGTGGTTATCCTTGACTTATGCTTATGATGTCATGTTTTATGTTGTTTCCACATTCCAATGTTGAATTGGTTTTTGCATATTATATCATGCTTTAATTTTCATGTTTATGATTCTCACCATTTTATGTCACCTTGATATTCCTATTGACTCGCATGTATTACATTAAACTTGTTATTCTTTAATTATTCTCTAACTGGGATTTATAGCTCACCCCTTTCTTCTATACGTTCTCATGTTATGTCATGAATTATTATAAGATAAATAGATTTTAGATAATGTCTTTGTATCCCTATTTCAACGTAATATTCTATATATCTAATTTACCGAATGAACTAGGCCTCTTGATCTTTTGGTATTGTATTGTGTGTATATTTATGCAATAAATCGTGAAATAAGGTATATAAAATATATGGGTTATCATAATTGGTATCAAAGGCATGGTAAATTTATTTTTGGGTATTAAGATTAAAAGATCTTATTAAAATCATTAGGGATAAGTCTAACCATAGGAAAACAGTTGTATATTTAGGTAAACTATAGAGTAAGTGATTTCCAAGAAACAAAATCACTATCTCGATATTATAAGTGGATGTGGCTCTAAAAAAGTTTTACATAGGGGTAATAATCCCAAAAAGGAAACATTGTGTATTAACTAAATCGACACCTCGTTCATGGAAAATATGCCCTAATTCACACTTGATTTGATACTCTTAGGGGATATTATTTTGTAAATTCACAAGTTCTTTACAAACCTTAATAAAAGGAAAAAAATTCCCATAAATTTTATGTTAGAAAATAGACCATGGATAACTTATATTGAAACCTATAAATTCATAGATTAATTAATGTATTTCATTTATGAGTTATCACATAAATGTTCATAGGTTACCCTTTTATGTGTGTAATAGTTTTAAAATATTCATCCCTAATTTCCCATTTATTTTAGCCAATGGCTAGAAATAATAGGAACTGAGTAAACTACTAATGTGATGGGAAATTTTATGACTACTCAAGTGAGATTCCTAATGTGATAAGAGTAGGATTTGAGAAATTGATGACAATACTTTCTTAATTTACTATTGTTTTGAATAGAAACATTTATTAGCGGGTAAATCACATTTTTCTAATAAATAAAAAGTTCCAATTGAGAAATTTAGATGAAAAAGGCCTCTAACTTTTATTTGATATTATGATCCATTAATCCAGAAACGATGGATAAAATATAACAAAGAAATATCTCTAACATTATATTATCTAATAAATATAAGGGAGTGATCTCTATTTATCATAGAGAGATATAAGTTGATCAATGGTGGACACTAATCAAAAATAAAAATGCTGAGGAGGAGATCAAAGAGATCGGGTGGCAATATTTCTAGAAATTTTTTACCAACAAATTTTTCATCTCACTATATTACTTAGAATGTAGAGGGATTTATTTAGCCTTAAGTAAAAGGATGATGAATCTATTAGGGAGTATGAGGTGAGATTTACAAGAATTTCATGATATGCCTCCAATTTTTTCATTAACCGCAAAAGTAAATTTTACTTCTTATTTAGTGATCTAAGTCTGAATATATTAAAATATTTGGTTCTTTAATAATTTAAAATCTATGAGGAAATTTTTTGACATTCACTCAAATTCAAAATGGATATCAATGTATCTCAAGTATCTCAAGGTTCTAGATATATGATTGGAGAACAGAGTTTAATTTTGGAAAATAGACATAGAAATATCACCGTGATAAGAATGTAAGAAATCCCACTTGTTAAAAATGTGGGGAGAAGCATCCCAGAAATAGCCTAAAGTTGGAGAGGAAATAATTTAGGCCTGGGTAGGAAGGGCATGTAGATATAAAATTTTGATGGGAGAAACCCAAAAAAATGATGGAATAAAGGAATACTCTATTCGACACTCAGTCTAGGGTACATTGTTTCAATTATAAAGAACACAGACACTATGTGAATAAATATTCTAAGCCAAGGTTTATCAATGATAACTAACAAAAAAACCACCAAGGTATATAGAAAAAGGTGATGCTTATGTCATCACAACTAATAAGGTGGATCCTGACAATGACATGGGGATAGGTAACGGGTTTCGTATGAACATCATATGATCATAAATAGTGGAAGACAACCAAAACATAGGAAATATATCTTTGAGATATTAATGTATAAATAAGAAACAAAAAATAGGGTACCTAGAAATACCAAACAACCATCGTAGTATTTTTCATTTTATGGAATGTACTTGAGGGTGATCACTGGGAGCTGTGAACATAGGCACACAACCTTCGAGGGAGTACACTAGATAAAGGATCCATGCATTCTTAGTGAGGATACCTGATATCTTAAGGGGTGCTTGAACCTTATCAAAAATAGGTAAATGGTTTTTGGGAGGAGTATATAGCTTTTAGCATTGTGCGCACAACAATATAGGATCTCATCCTCTTTTACAGTTTAATCTTGAGGATCTCACTTCATAACACATCATATGTATTACTTTCCATTTAGTATTTCTTCATTAAGTTCATTTCAATAAATAAAATAAATGTAATCAATTTATTCATAATGAAATAAAATGATATAAAACTATTTGGGAGATATATATATATATAATCATGAATCATATGAATGAATAATAAATGCATAAAATGCATATGTTAAATGTGCACTATATATATAATATCATATATATATATATATATCATGCATCTGATGAATGTGTACATACATGGAATGAATTTATGTTTTAGTGAATATCTAACAATCTCCCACTTTCACTAAAATCCTATAAGGTCCTTATTCAAAACTTCACAAGTCTTTTTGAATTCATTCAAACTCTTTTGGATATAGTTTTTCAATAAGGATATATTTATTTAAAAAAATCACATCAACCCAAATTTTATCCTTGTATAAGGGCCTAAATGTGTGACCCTATAGATGAAAACAACTATAAAATACCAATTTCATAGATATAATCAAAGAGGGACCTCTAGTAAAGCATTTTACTACTCACGCTACTAAAGAGTCTAGTATGATCTCTATCAAACATACTCATATATCTAAATTAACATGTTCACCATAATATGTATCATATACATTATATATATCTTATATAATCCCTTTTTTCCATGGAATCAAGTGACTACTATACATGGAACATGTCAATCTATTATTTTCCTCTCATCATTTCTTGATTCTCCAAAAAATACTTACCAAGTGTATGAATACATCACATGTCATCCATCTATCTGATAAGAACATTACTTCTCACTTATCCAAGTAATTGAACATATCATATATGAAACATTAATGTATGGTCAGGCATTTACTCAGCCTAATTCAATCAAGGTCCAAATGTCTTTTATTTTTAAACATGTGGAAAAATTACATCTTGGTTGTCCTCCAACCGATGACATGATCAGAAACATACCAAATAAACACCTGATTAGAAACATTCATATATTGACTTGTGTGAGTATAGTATAAAAGTATTAATATAATTATGCTAGGTATCTATACAACCTCAGGTAAGTAGTATTTAATATAATAATACATCCCTAATTATATCTATGACCATATAACATTCCATAAAATATACTTTAGTTGGTCTTTCTAAGTAATAAGTCTATACTTATTACCTAAAAAATCAATTCATCATATCTCATATATAAACCGTTGTAAGTAATATAAGAATCTATTCAAGATAACATTTATACATCATCAGAAACCATTATAATCCATGATGATCATTAGTTAGGGATGACTTGCTGTTTTTACTTTGAGGGGATACTTATCATTTGACAGTTCATATAATGTAAATTGTAGAACACAAGAATGAATGATAAATTGATATTTTCTTTATTATAATTACATGATATGTTTAAAACCATTACAACCAATATCTTAAGTTTTAAACACATTTAGATATGAAATTACCCTCATACGGTTGCTAAAGTAATTTAATTTATGAATATTAAATCCATATGTAATTATTTTCATATCCCTATGTTAACATCTAACAAAATAATCCCACTAACCTCTTAGTGAGTAGAATTTATAAACAATTTTAATTTAAATAATGGTGAGACTTGGGGATAATATTCCTTAAGTTGAAATCTTTGAACTTATATTCAAACTCCTTAAATTCATAATAAACAATTTTATAATGTCATTTTCTATTTCCTACATAGAACTCTTTCAAAGTACATCATCATAATCTTTGAAAACTTTCCATCAAAATTATTCATTGAAATATATTATAAATAATGTAACTATTTACATTATCAATTCATTAGCACATCCTAAACAATTTTAGGATAAAGTGATATCCACTTTATTATGGTAACTAATGTAACTCTTTACATTTATCTTTACCACCATGCCCTAAACTCTTTTAGGATACCAAGTGAAACACTTTGTGTATTAGCTAGTGATGTTCACTTGTTGTGGTAACTAAATATAACTCTTTAAATTTTTCTTTATCATCACATATCCTAAACTTCTTTAGGATATTAATTAAATAATTTCTATAATATTAGACTGGTAAAATCTTTTAGTTAATAGTGTTATTCACTATATCATAGTAACTAAATATAATTATTACCTTTTTTAATTAATGTCACCAACCCTAACTAATTATGATATTATATAAAAAATAACTCAAAATCAAATTGTAATAATCTTTTATTTGTGAATTTCAAACTACTGTAAGCCCAATAATACTCCCACTAGACTATAATACAATATATTCTAATTGGAATATCTTTTTAAGACTTAACATAACCTAAATTATGTTTTAGGAAATAACATTTTATTTCTATAGTAGGAATATTTAACAAATAAACTATATTTTCTATACTATGTGTTAGGAACATTCTTATTTTAAAAGAATATTTTATTAAAATATACCACCAATGGTTAGTGGGAACACATTCCTCAATATTTTTCCAAACATTTGGATAAACACATTACCTAGGATAAACACATTATCCTAGATAAACACTTTTATCAAAATCTTCTTCTAAAAATATTTTATATAAATTGATGAATCATAAACAATGTGTGTAGAATTAATCATTTCATATTGTTCATAAGAACTCTTTCTTATAAACAAAATTCTCCTTTCATACAAAAGAAACAATATGAAGATACCCATATTTTAATTAGATCTATCTGATATTGAAAAAATCCTTTACATTTAAATCCTTCATATAATGAATATTTTTTTTATCTCATGAATATAAAATACAAAATTAATAAATTCTTCCTTTCATTTTGGATTCTTGTATATTTAAAACACTTCATAAAATATATATTTGATATCACATATCCTTCAGAATCTAAGAATCAATTTTGATAAAATTAATACCTGACATGGATATTACATGCAGTTCACAAACCTCTTTATATATTTTATATAATCCCATTATATAGAATCATAACTTATCCTTCTTAAAAATCCTAGGTTTTAAATAACCTTAATTAGATTCTTAAAAAAATATTATTAGACTTCCCAACTTTTCCTCTTTTATTTTTCAATTTTTAACTTCTTGTAATGTATAAATAGTACTAGAACTTGGACATCATATGTTTAGTTCATATATTGTCAACACTTTGAGAATATTAGGTAAGATTTTATCAAATTCATTAATTTTTTATAGCACTTACACAAATGGAAATAGTAAAAATTCTATAGCACTCCATAATTTTAAAGGGTTAAAATGATAAATATTATAACCTATGTCAAGAAGGTGTGCCTTTATTTTTGGGAGCCAACCAAAATTGAACTCCATAATTAAATAGGATTTTCCTAAGTAGTGATTAAGTTGGGTGGAATCCTAGGAAGTTTCTTAGGGTGTGTGCGAGTGAAGAAAACACACATTAGAAAGAACATGTATTGGACTATGGGGATATTCATTAGTCTGATAACCCATTCGGGCATGAGGGTGGGCCCTTGAGAGGGGTTAATACATTTTTTTCAGGAAAATGGGGTGCCTGCGGGGATCAATTGTTACATTGGTATCATAGGCAGAACCTAGTCGGAAGTGTGGTGGCACTAACTAAATTGAGATGTAGGTTCCATAATAATAGAGTCGTGTTATAATGGGTGGGTTAATGTAACACCCCATAATGTAATAGGGTTAAAAGGATAAATATAACTACCCATGAAAACAAAGTGCACCTTTATTTTTGGGAGACTACTTGATTACAACTCCATAGTTAAAAGGGATTTTCCTTGAGTAGTGATTAAGATGGATGAACTCCTAGGATGTTTCTTAGGGTTTGTGAGAGTGGTTAAAAAGCACACTGGAAATAATATATGTTGGATTAAGTGGAAAATGATGTTTTTTATGGGGCCCAGTTGTTACAAATTCCCAAACCAAAACATGCAATTTTTTATCTTCTTAAAGAATGTTATAAAAATGAACAATTCATAACTATTTCTATCATTATATATCTTATTTAAAACAACCATTTTTTATAATCTCTTCTCAATAAAAAATAGAAAATTCAAAACTTTTGAAATATTCCTATGATTCTAAAGTATTCAAGTTTCAACATAGAAACATATTTCATTTTTCACTTGGATATAAACTTCATAATTGATCATTCACTTATTTGTTTTTCTAGTGTCATATGTATATATAACACTTTTATGATACACAGTTGGTATCACATAGAAAAAAATGAATTCTTTAACATTCATACCTAAAGTGGAAACTCCATGTCACTTATTTCAGCCCTTTAGGTAATCTGAAACATTTCTTCTCAAATGTACATATTTTCCACAATTAAAACATTGTCCTTCATTTTTCTTTATCTGTTTGATAGGAAGTATGGACTTTCCATGTCCTCTTTTATTCTAACTTTTTTCATAAATATTACATATATTCTTTTGTACCATCAGCATGGTACTTGAGATTAAACCGCACATGTCTTGTTTATTGATCCTCAACATACTGAGGAGATAAAGTAAAGGTTTGTAGTGTTTATTCATTTTATAATTAGAAACAAACTATCAGAACCCTTCTGACAGTAACTTCAGAATAAAATATGTATCCAATTAAAGCATTAAAGGTGAACCTATCCTTTCCACATTATTGATGTACCCAATCATATTGAGTTCATAAGTGGAGACTAAGGTTCCTTTTTTCATCTATCAATGAAAAAGATATTTTTACGCATCACATTATTCATTATTTTCTCGTTTTTTTATTAAACCTTGTTAGGTTATCTATCAGTTTAAAAGCATTAATATTATCATTTTTCTTTTTCATTTCTGATTCTATTGTAACTATCATGAGTGTTGAAAATTCTTGTGAATCCTTTTATTATTAATTAATTTTATCCAAATACTTTTTTTTAATAGATTCACTAGTCATTTAATCAGGAAGATGTTGTTCCAACACATAAATATTTTTCTTCTTATTTGTGAAAAACTATTACAATTTTATACTAATAAAAGAATTTTCTACCATTAGGTTTTTCCTTTTCGAATACTGATATTAAAGTTAAACTTGATGATGATTCCAATAGAAATTTTTATCAAACAAATATCATGTCTTATATATTTTCAGTAACAGGGGTTTAAATGAAAGTTATCCCACTAAAAATGATGACCCTATACATCATAACCATTTAGTGATCTGAGATTCTTATTTCACTAAGCAATGAGTCTTCTATGGAGTTTCTCTCACTACTTAGTTATTTAGGTTGGGAATTACCCCAATCACAATAGTTGTGATTCTTGGATATTTTACAAGATATCCCTTTATCTAAATCCATCATACGGATTTACTCAACTCTATTCCTCTAGAAACCTAATCCTATAAGGGTCTCCTAGCTATTTTAACCCAAATTTAATGCAAAGAATAAGAAAAAAATTTCAATCTAGAGGAACCTAGATATGGAATAACCTACCTAGGTATGTTCTAGGGACATACATTACTTTATTTACTCACATAAGATGATCCATGGTAACCCTTCAATGGCCTGACCTACCCGGTTGTATGATTGAGGTCATAACAAGTTCTGATTTGTAAGGAATCTAACACTTTGTATTTGAGGGGGATTTTAATCTATCCATATTGTCTCATGTTATTCCTTTTTTATATCTAAATTCCTTTAGTAAGTTATTTTTGAATATTATTCCCTCCACCAAGTTGATATGTTCAAACCATATTGACGTGTAACTCTTTAGACAACCCACAATTTTTGGTTACTTACCAAAAATAGAAGTCACACATTTTCATACATATCTAGATGCATTATATGCATAAGGTACATGAATTATTTATGTAAATGCATAGAGTTATATGAGATTACCAAACTCTACATGAGTTATCCTAGATGAACTGATAGCCAATCCCATTCACTTTCCTTGGCAAAGAAATACTCTAGGAATGTCGGTGGTCTAACCCTAAGTCCCTCCTCTTTGGGGACTTTTATCAAGAGAGAATTAAATTCATGAAAATTATAACAGATAATATGAAAAAACAATTACTAAAAAATATTTTAAAACTCATAAATTAAATTATAAACTTAGGTCAAGGTTGAATAAAAACTAAATTCATTATGAATTTAATCTGAGAATGTAATGTGAGACTCTATCTTATAATTTTTTTTAAAAAATTAACTAAAGCATACAAAATATTCGAATTTCTCAGAAGAATTATTGAACATTAATAAAGCAAGTAATGGCCTTTAAATAAATGACCAATTAAAATATTTCATCATGACATAAATATTTATAAAGAAATCATAAATTAAAGCTAATTAAAACCCCTTTTCTAATTTTTAGCTTTAACATTGTATGCATTCCATAATCATGAATATAAACATTTATATTCATTTCAATATGAATTATTTCATATTTATCATAATATGGCATTTCAATTTTAAATATATGATACTTTTAAACTATAAGATATTTATAATCCAATTTCTATTATGTAAACATTTTACATAATCTAAATATTATATAATTATTTATTATTGAAACCTTGATCATATCAATCATCAAAACACATTTTGAAGTGGCTTAAATAATGTTCAAATTAAGTCCCCTTTAATTCGAAAACTTTCAAATTATTTAGTTATGAAAAATTCATAATTTTAAATATAAATATTTTATATTTTAGCATTATTTCAAAATTTATAACCCTTTATAAATTATTTCTTATGATATATAAATAGAAAATTTAATTTTTGTATCATAGTAATTACCATATAACTTATTTAATGTTAATTTATAATATTAACCATTAATATTTGTGGAAAATATTTTATAAACATTTATTTAAATTAGTTATAAACAATTTTTAATTAATTTATTTATTTATAACATCTCTATAAATTAAATATTACCATTTATGATTTATAAACATTTTATAAACCATAAAAACCATTTAATATGTTAATAATCAAATTTTAACCAAATTATGATTACCTTTATGAAAACGCTTTGTGTAAGGGTAAAAAAGGTTTTCAAATGACTATGTAAAGGTAACTTAATACTTACCTCTAGTTAAATTGGTTGAAAATCTCTACGTAAAGTTAATATGGATATTACCTTTACACAAGTAACTTGTGTAAAGGTATTACCTTTACACAACACCTTTGTGTAAGGGTACTCTGATAATTTAATATCCCGTATAAAAGTAAGCATTTGGTACCTTTAAATATCTCTAAAACTATTATGTGTATGGGTAAAAATATTATGACCCTTATGTAAAAACTTCTTCATAAGGGTGTTACCTTTATGTAACTCCCTTTCATAAGGGCTAAACATTTATGAAAGAGTTCACGAAAGGGAATCACGTAAAGGTAAATTATATTTATATCATTGTCACATAGACATATAACAATTCAATAATTTATACCTTTAAATAACTAGACACATAAGGGTATTACCTTTATGTAATAGCTTGCGTAAGGGCGTAACCTTAGATCAGCCTACCTACATAAGGTTAAATCAAATTTTACACTTACATAGCTCATGTAAGGGTCTTCAATGCATTTCCAATTTTAAAAAAACATTGTATATTTATTTTCCTTGAAAACCAATGATCAAAAAATGTTAAAACATGAATAAACTAACATTAATACCACTAATGGGTTTCATATGAACATATTATGATTATAAAAAGTGAGATAAACCCCAAAAATAAGAGATATATATTCAATATATTAATGTGTAAATAATGAACATAAAAAATGCACTTGGAAATTGAAAATATTAGTAGTTTTATTCTTCCTTTGATAGATATTTTTTTAGGAAGATCACAAGGAATAGTGTAAATAGTCACCCTGCCTCTGACAGAGTACACTGGATAAAAGATTTTTGAATGTTTTCTAAGGATACCTAACAACTGAAGGGGTTATAAAACCTTCTCAAAAAGAGGTAATCAGTTTATGAGAGGAAGATAAAGATTGAAATATCATGCACATAATAGGAGATTATCCCATTAACTTTAATAGATGGAGCCTAAGGCTCCCATTATGAAGACACTAAGCCCAATATCCTGGAACCATTACTTTACTTTATTACATTGGCACGAGATGCAAGATTCAAATCCCAAAGGCCTGAATAGTTTAGTAGTCTTGAATAACTATATATATACATGGAAACCCTATTACATTGGTAATAAAATATAAAACATAAAAAATGAAATCAATTACACCCTTTATATCATTCAGTCATTTCATCTTCATAACCTTGGGAAAAGAGAACAGATAAAAGGGTGAGATCAGATGCTCAGTAAGGGTTAAATATAATGGAAGATTTCATAAATCAATTAAAAAATGAAATGTAATCAATATGGAAAGGTAGATATAATTGTAATGCATTCCATTTAATTAATTAATTTTTGAACATGAGAGGATAAGATATAATCATTATGTAAATGTAAATGATTGTAAACAAATAGCATTTAATCAATAACTTGAGCACAGTCTAAATCCATGGATAATATCATAGTGAAAATCTAAAGGAAAATAATGAATAAAATCTTCATAAATGAAATGATTGATTATTTAGAAACCATTATCTCATGAATCCTTGTACCTCTACCATATAGACCCTTCAAAATATGGTTTAATCATTATGGATAAATCCAATTTAATTTTTCTACTTTTTCATCTTATGATATTATCGATGCATCAAGGGGCTATCTATAATTAGACCCCAACCATGTATGTGTGTCTAAACAATTACTCATCTATCTAAATGATAAATTTAATTATTGAAATAAATATTCTTTATCAATAAATATATTTATTGAGTAAAATATATTGATTTAACATTATTTCCCCACTTAATCAAATACACTTCAAAGTGAACACTGTAGGAAAAATTGGTATACGGCTTAGGAAATAATCATATACATGAAACAAGAAAAATGGATATTTGGTGAAATCTACAATTAATAATTATCATAAATAAAAGATTCATTATATACACCATAGAGATGAAAATAGGTGCATAACATGAAAAATATTCCTCAATGAATGAAAATTGAGATTAAGTCCCTTATAACGATAATATCATTAATAAAATGAATATATTATGTTTATTTATTGAAAATCCACATAAAATTTTAAAATATAATATAATATGATCAAAATTAATTTCTCACATAACCTCGGGATGAAATAATCAATGAAATAGAAGTTTAACTCAATGAAAGAAAATTGAGTTAAAAAATCCCTTACCACTTGTAATCAATCGAATCATATCCCCAAAAATTAATAATGATAAAATTAAATAATGAATACCATGAAGATAAATAGATTAATGATATGATATATCAAAGGTAATTATATAAACCACACAAAATAAATTACGAGTGAATTATGCATATATCTCCCATAAGTAAAAGTGAGAGGATAAATATTTACCTTATGTCTGAAATCATTCTGCACCTATACTTAATATCCTGGATAATAAAGTTATACTAATTAATTAATTAATTATAAAACTCTTATAAATATATTTGATTTATTATAATTTTATTAAGTTCATTTATGGATGTTTCAATGAGTTATAATGTTTAATTTTTTTGTTCTAGGAGCATCTCTTTCAGGGTTTTATAGTCGGTTCCATTGTGTATAATTATGGGAGTTCTTGTTAAATAGAATAAAAACAATAAAAGTGAAATGAAATTTTATTAATAAGATTACATAATTATATATGATCATATGTATCAATTTTTACTGATATTATTATGATTCATTAGATAAAATATTAATGATAAATGTTTGGTTTATTTTTGGTGGTTTTTTCGATCATCAAATACTAGTTTCATTTTATTTAATATTATGTATATAAATTTGTTCCATTAAATAGTAAAAATTATAATATATATATTGAAATCAAATTTAAACATAATAATCATTTTATGACCATCCATGAAGGTGGTAAAGGAAAACAAAAAATCTTCATTCACGAAGGTGGTGAATCGACACATCCCAGATGATGTTTTCATTTCTAGATAAAAAAATATAAGATAAGATATTCAATGATTGATATTAAATTAACACAATAAAATTAAGTTTTATGTATTATAATTTATTTTTCATGTCACTTAGGATTGGGTAGGTGAGTAGTGGATAAGAAAATAAATGAAATTGAAAGAAAAGGAGGATTTTACCTCTTAGATATTCTCTCATTGAGAACCTCCTTAAAGAACTTAGATTTGGTATTTTAGTAATACCAGAAGGTATTAGATGTGGGGATGAGGATTGGAAAGGGAATTGGGATTAATTTATACAAGATATAAGTATTTTTAAGTGATAGGATAAGGGGTGGTGAGGGGTGGTGTTTATAGGGGTGGAGAGGGGTGTTTTTTCATTATTTTATTCATTTATTTATTATTTTGGATCAAGACTATAAATAGTGTTGATTCTTGTGAATAAGTAAAATAAATAGTGCATGTGAGATCTCACTAATGGGTTCTTACATCATCCATACAAAATCCATGACTCAAAAATTCATTTATTTACTTATAATGTAAAATACAGTAAATTACTATATTTCACTATTCACTAAAAATCAATTATTTTAGAAAAAATACCAAAAAATTACCCTAACCATTTATCAATATTTATATTTCAAAAATGAATTAAATTTTATGAAAATAGTTTTCTAAACATGAAAATTTTAATTTTTTATTAAAATCATCATTTATTTGAAAAATACTGATTTTAATATTATAATCGATTTTATGCCACTTTGGAAAATTAATTATGGTCTCATAAAATTATATTATAATTATAATAAAAATAATAATTATTTATGAATATATTTTATGAAAATAAATTCACTTTTAAATCATTATATTAATTATAAAATTGTCAATTAATATTTACATTTTACAAAAATACCAACACATAATTTATCATTTTTAAAATATTTATTTACTAATTACATGATATAAATATATCATATTTTCAATTATTATATGACTAAATTTTATTTATACTTTAATAGTTGAGGTTATTATTCAAAAGAAAAAAATTATTATTCCTAACTATCACATTACTATTCCAACAGTCATGTTAAAATAATAATATTTAATAGTATATCACGGTTCATTTAAGCTCAACATTGTGTGAGATATAAGGTATTGAATAAATTTAATTTATTTAAGAAGATATATACCATAAAATCTTGGGGTGTTATATTCTACCCCCCTTTGAAAATTTCTTCCTCAAAATTTTTCATGAATACAGCCTTCTAAACATATAAGGGGGGCTCTTCTTCATAACATCCTAAGGTTACAATGTTGTTTCTTACATTTTATGGTTTATCTAAAGAACATTTACCTATCAAGTTTTCCAATTTCTCAATAATTTTTCTCTAGTTTCAAGAATCTCAATAGACTCTTTACAGTAAGGCAAGGCATTTTCCAGTTCTATTTCTTCATAGGTGAGTACATGCATTGGGTCTAGCATGTACTTATTCAAAAATGATATGTGAAACAAATCAAGAACATTGGAGAGACTTGGTTTCATTATTAATTGGTAATCCACATCTCCAATTATTTCTAGAATTTTGAATGGTCTGATGCACCTAGTGATCCATTTCCCTTTCTTATCAAACCTTATGACACAATTCCATGGAGATACTTTCAAAAAGACATGATCCCCCACTTGAAATTATAAATGCCTTCTCTGGTTTTCATCATAAGTCTTTTTCAAAATTGTAGCTACTTTAATATGAACCTGAATAGTATTCACCTTTGTAACTATTTCTTTAATATGTTCTGGTCCTATAAGTTTCCTTTCACCAACTTTATCCCAACAAGTTGGAGTATGAAATATCTTGCCATATAATGATTCATATGGCATCATTTGAATACATTAATGGAAACTATTATTATAGTAAAAATATACCAAAGGTAAATACTGATCCCATTTACATTTAAAGTCAAGTGAGAATGATCTCAAAATGCCTTCCAAGGTTTGAAAATTCCTTCTATACTTTCATCAGTTTGGGGATGGTATGTGGTGCTTAAATGAGGCTCAGTAACTAAAGCATTATGAAGACTCTTCCAAAATTTTAAAGTAAAATGGGAATCTCTATCAAACACAATTGATATAGTTTCACCATGAAGTCTTAAAAATTTATTAATATATATTCCTTATAGGTGATAAAGAGGTAAATCTGCTCTTATAGTAAGAAAAAGTGTTGATTTTGTAAGGTGGTAAAAAATAACCCATATTTCATAATTCCTTATTGGTGTCCTTGGTAGTCCTAGGAAAAATTAAATTACAATGTCATACCACTTCACATAGGAATAGGTAGAGGTTTCATGAGTCTTCTATGATGCTATCTATTAGCCTTGACTTGTTGAAAAACTAGGCATATTAACACATAGTCAGCAATTTCCTACTTCATATAATCCCACCAAAAATATTCCTTCAGATCTCTATACATCTTGGTACTATCATGGTGTATAGAGAAATTTAAGCTATGAGCATAATCCAATAGTTACCTTTTTAGAACATGTATTTATGAAACACATAACATATTTCCAAATTTCATAGCACCATCCTCAATCACAAAGTCTTCCAATTTTCCAACCTTAACGGCTTTAATTTTGTTTTGAAAATTCTCATCATCAGATTGAGAGATTTTTATCTTTTCCAAAAAACATGGTTTCACAATCATTTGAAAAAGGAGTTGTGGTTCCCCTTCCTTAACAATCCCCATATCCATATTTACAAAATCCATGTACACAATATCTCTCCCATTACTCATTTGGGTTAGAGCTCCATGATATTTCCAACTTAATTCAACAACTACCTTATTTTATTTTTTTGGGTGGAAGTGTATTCAGAAACCATAATCTTCGAGAAACTTGAACCATAATCTTTTCCTTATATTGAGTTATTTCTTTTTAAATATTTATTTTAAACTCTTATGATCTATATATATCTCAAATATTTCACCACAGAGATAGTTTCACTGTGTATTTAGAGTACATATTATGGATACTAACCCAAGATCACGAGTTGGATAGTTTTTTCAACAGTCTTCAACTACCTTATGCATATCAATTAACTTTATCATTTTTCATAAGTAAACAACCTATTCCTCTCTTTGATGCATCAATGTATTTCAAAAACCCATCATTTCATGATGGAAGAGTCCAAATTGGAGCATTGACCACTCTTCTCTTCAATTCCTAAAAAAAAATCAACACATTCTCTTGTCCATGAAAACTTGACACCTTTACATGTGATCTTGGTTAATGGGTTACCCAATCGGGAAATTTTTGAATGAAATATTGATAGTAACCTACAAAACCAATGAACCTACATACCTTAGTTATGTTTTTTGGTGTAATCCATTATTGGACTACATTTATCTTTTCAGGATCAACTGAGATTCCATCCTTAGAGACAATATGGAAAAAGAAAGAAATTTCTTGAAGCCCAAATTCACATTTTCTAAAATTACCATATAAATCTTTCCTCCTGAGAGTTTAAAGAATTATATATAAGTGATTCTCATGGTCATCATAGGTTTCATAATATAATATAATATCATTAATTAATAACTCAAAACACATTAATATATTCCTTAAATATTTTATTCATCATATCCATAGAAAATGAGGTTGTATTAGTCAATCTGAATGGAATTAATATAAACTCATAATGTATATACCACATATGAAATGTTTTCTTCAGAATGTATTCCTTCTTTACACATAATTGATGATATCCACAATGAAGTAAAATCTTCAAAAAATATTGATATCTATGAAGTTGATCAAAAAATCATCAATGTGAGGCATATGATACTTTTTCTTTATCATAATTACATTGATTTCCCTATAATCAATGTACAAGATCATAGAACCATCTTTCTTATTAAAAAATTGAATAGGGGATCCCCATAGAGAAACACTAAGGTGAATAAATCCCTTATTATTCAACTACTCTAGTTGTTTCTTCAAATCCACTTACTCAATATTGGTAATTCTATAGGGATTCTTTGATATTGTACTTACATTATGGATTAAATCAATAGAAAACTCAACTTCACATTCTGTAGGGTTTCTAGGTAATTTTTTAAGAAATAGATAAATGTATTCTTGTATAATAGGCACATCCTTGATTTGAAAATTTATTTCTTCATCCATATATGTTGTTTTCTATTCCTACCAAAGAATTTCATTCAATGGATCTATTGGTGGTGGATCTAGATAAGATTCATATGATGACGTTTCTTCTCTAAAGATAATTAATTCTTTATCTTCCTCACAAATCATAATTTTCTTCTTATTGAAATAAATTTTTTCATCAAATTTTGAGTCATTATATACCAATTATTATATAAAAAATAAACCATATTTATAATGATAAGGTCCATATATAAAGTAAATATATGTGTCATAATGGGGACTAACCAAACAACGTTTTTGAAATGAGTCTTTCCTTAGGATTTTTGAATGACAAATCCCTTAATAAATTAAAGGGGAAATATATAATTTTCTTGGAAAATTGGGTAGATATAAAATATTGATATGATCTAAAATAAAATAAACCATTGGATAAATTTTAATAAAGAATTAATGTACCTTCCACAACATAATTGGGTACTTCTACTTCAACTGTAGTGATTGCATAAGCTTGGTCATCTTCCCTCTGCCTCTTATGTGGTAGATTCCCTTGACACTTGGGAAAAAGGTTTAAATAATGCCCCATTTATTTTTAGTTGAATAAATATATATCATTAGTATGTTTCCCCTTTCACTCATCATATGGATGACCCTTGTCTTCACACTTATAACACACTAATGTTCCTTTCATACATTTTCCCATATATTTATTTCCACAATTTTCACATGATTGAAAATTCTTTATTCCCTTTTTCTTATTTGGTGATTTTCCTTTCCCATAGTTATCATTTGAACTCTTGATCTATTTATTTCTTTTGAATATATAAGATCTATAAAATTCCTTCTCTGTTATGATGTAACATAGTACATATGTCATTATAAGACGAAAAAATTTGGGAAACCAGTTCCCTTTAAAGATTTGGATTAGGGACTTCAAAAAAATGATCAATATTTCTCTCTAAATTACATATATAATCTAAATAATATAAGGCTGGTCTTGTAAAGGTAGTCTCATACTCAACAACAATTTCTTCTTCCTTTTTCTTTAAGCAAATAAATTTTCTATTCATTTCAATTCGTTAATCATGATGGAAATATTTGTTGAAAAATGTTTCTTAAAAATCTCTTCATTCCATGTGTTCTATTATATCTTCCTTCCTAGTATTCTATATCAATGACCACCATTGATCAAAATCTCCCTAGAGAAAATATACTTCTAGTACTAACTTTTCATTTTCATTATATCCTAATGCTAGAAAGATCCTTTCAAGGGATTTGATCCATTGCTCATCTACTACTGGATTAGTAGTCCCAATAAAATGTGGAGGATTTTGTCACATGAAATGATCCAATAATGGTTTATGATGTCATGAAGCATTATGTTTCTCTATTCGAGTAAGGCGTTTCATCATAACCCAAGTAAGATGTCCTAATATGGTCATGATATACTTAGTTATAGCTATGTTGAATGGCTCAGTGGGGAAATTCCTACATTTTTTGTGGGTAATTATTCCCATCCATCCATTAGGAATCATCACTAAATAATGGAACACACTGAGTTATCCCATAATCATCATGAGTATAGAGCCACAAAATAAAAATTCAACTAACAGTAATTTTTTTAAAAATACTATAAATAATTATTATAGTTCTCATGTTGGTTATGTTTATTTTAAAATATAGTTCCCAATACCTCTACTAAACTTCCTATGATACCAACTATAGAGAATACAATTGTAGTATCCCAGATGCGGTTCCTAACTTTATTATTTTGGCACTAGATACAAGATTCAAACCTTAAAGGAACAAATAGTTTAATAGTATTGAAAAACCATATACATACACAGTACAGTTATTTGATTGGTAATAAAATATAAAACCTAAAAAAAGTAAAGTAACTACATCCTTAAAATCATCCAATCATTACATCTTCATATCAAGGGGAAAAGAGAACAAATAAAAGGGTGGTCTTAGATGGTCAAAAAGGATTAAATGCAATGAAATCTTTCATGAATCACTAATAAATGAAAAATAATCAATATGGAATGGTAAATATAATTATAATACGTTACCTTTAATAAATAGCTTTTAAATCATCAGATGATAAGATTTAATCATTATGGAAATGTAAATTATTGGAATCAAATTACATTTAATCAACAACATGAGTGCAATCTGAATCCACAAAAAATATCATAGTTAAAATCTAATGGATAATAATGAATGAAATATTAATGAATGAAATGATTAATAATTTTCATACCATGTTCTTAAGAATCATGGTACCACTACCATTAAGACCTTTCAAAATATGGTTTAATCATTATGGGTAAAAACCCACTTAATTTGGCCAACATTGTTGTCTCATGAGATAACTGATGCATCGAGAGGCTATTTATAATCAGGACCCACCTATTTATGCATGTACAAAGAATTAATAAAATATCTAAATGATCAATTTAATTCATTAAATCAATATTCCCAATAAATAAATATCCAAATTGATTAAAAGATATGAATTTAACAATATTTCTCCAATTAATCAAATAACGTCTGAAGTGAACACCATATGAAAAAAAAATTATATAAATTAGGTAATAATCATATCCATGAAACAATAAATATTTATATTCAATGAAATAAAAAATTAATTATGATTATAAATAAAAGGTTCGTTATATACACCATATAAAAGAAAATATGTGCATAACATCAAAAATAATCCTCAATGAAAGAAAATTGAGATGATGCAACTTATAAGGATAATATCATTAACCAAATGAATATATTATTTTTATTAAATATAAATCCAAATAATACAAGTGGAAATACAACATAATATAATCAAAATTAATTATACACATAACATCAACATGACATAATCAATGAAATAAAAGTTTAACCCAATGAATGAAAATTGAGCTAAGAAATCTCTTACCACATGTAATCAATTGAATTGTATGACCAAAAATTAATAATCATAAAATGAAATATTGAATAAAATCAAGATAAATAGATTAATGGTATTATTTATAAGGGGGTACTATATAAACCACATGAAAAAAATACTGGTGAATAAGTCATATATCTCACAGAAGTAAAAGTGAGATGAGAAATCCTTACCTTATGTATAAAAGCATTCTACACTTGTACTTAATGCACTATATAATAAAATTAGATTCATTAATTAATTAATTAATAACCTATTAATCATATATTTTATTTATAATAATTTTATTAAGTTCATTTATATCCATTTATATGGGTTATAATGTTTAATTTCTTTGTTTTGGGAGCATCTTTTTCATGGTTTTATGGTCAATTCCATTGTGTATAATTACGGGATTTCAAGTCAAATGGAATAAAAACACCAGAAGTGGAATGAAATGGTATTAATATTCATCCATAATTTTAAATTATCCCATATATAATTTTTTCTGATTTGAGGATGATTCATTAGATAAAACATTAATGATAAATGTCTTGTTTATTTTTGGGGGGTTTTCCGACTATCATAAACTGGTTTTGTTTTATTTAATATGTTGTCCATAAATTGGTTCTATAATATGATAAAAATTATAATATGGGTAATAAAATATTATTTACTAATAATAATGGTTTTATGACTAGCCTTTAAGATGTTAAAGGAAAGCAGAAATATCATTATCCATGAAGGTGGTGAATATGCATATCATGTAAAATGTTTTCTTTTTTAGATAAAAAAAAGAATAGAAGAGATTTGATGATGGATATTTCATTAAAAAAATAAAATTATATTATATGTATGATAATATAGTTATAATTTCACTTTGAATAGTGGAAGTTAGGATGTGATATGAAAATAAAATAAATTAAAAGGGAAAGGTGGGGGATTTTACCTCTTGAATATTGTCTCATTGAGAACCTCCATAAAGAACTTGTCTTTGTTATTTTGATAAGACTATAAGGTCTTAGATTTAGAGAAGAGTATTGGTAAATTAATTGGGTATAATTGATATATGATACAAGGCTTTGGAGGTGTGAGGAGAAGGGGTGGTGAGGGGTGGTATTTATAGGGGAGGAGAGAAGTGTTTTCGGATTATTTTATTCATTTGTTAATTATTTTTTCTCAAGACTATCAAAAGTGATTATTATCCTGTAAGTGGTTCCATTCGAGCTTAAAATGTTGAAGCTAAACTTGAGCTTGGTCAAGAGTGAATCCCAATGACACCACCTCCTTTATGAGCTCTAACAAATGTGCCTCATATGGAGAAATTCTACTAGATTAGGCCATCGCTTCCTTTGTCTGAGTAAATTGAATTTGTTAAAACCCTATATTTATACTAATAAGGTGATCACTATTCAATGGCTATATTAGAAATGGTCACTATTCTTAATGGTATTTTGAAATACAAAAACATAAAACCAAGGAAGTGCATAATTTTTACATAAACATTTTACATAATAAGACATTGGATCAAGATGAATTTTCCTTAATAAAAGTTTGGGTCATCACAATCTTCCCCCCTTAAGAAATTTCTCCCTCAAAATTTCATTTTCCCGAACTAAAACAGATGAGGGTAACTCTGCTTCATCACTTCCTCTGATTCTCACATTGCTTCTTCAAACTTATGGTTTCTCCACAGCACTTTCATGAGGGGCATTGTCTTATTTTGTAGAACTTTTTCTCTATGATCTAAGATCTTCAACAGCTTCTCTTCATAGGAGAATTCATTATCCAATGGTACCACCTCTAGATTGAGTACATTCTATGGGTCAGGTATGTATTTCCTCAACAATGATACATGAAATACATCATGTAATTGAGATAGGTTCAGTGGGAGTGAAAGTGGATAGGCCAGTGCTCCAATGCGACCAAGGATCTCAAAAGGGCCAATGTACCTTGGACTAAGCTTTCCCTTATTCAAAAATCTTATAAATCTCTTAGACTGTGATATGCAGAGGAAAACCATGAATCCAACATCAAACTCTAGGTCTCGCTAATGATTATCATCATATCTCTTTTGTCGACTCGAAGTAGCTTTAATGTGTTGTTGGATGGTATTAACCTTCTCCACTATTTCTTTGACCATTTCTAGACCTAGAAATTTTCTCTACCCAACTTCATCCCAACATGTTGGTGTTCATTACCTATTCCCATGTAGGGCTTCATAAGGATCCATTTTGATGCTTTAGTGGAAACTGTTGTGTAAGAGAACTCAAATAGAGGAAGAAGTTGATCCTATCCTCCTTTTAAGTACATTGAGCATGCTCTAAAATTTTCCTCAAGTGTTTGGATAGTCCTTTCAGATTGGCCATCTTTTGAGGATAATAAGTCGTACTGATGTTCATCATAGTATCCAGAGCATGTTGAAGACTCTTCCAAAACTTAGAGGTAAATCTTGGATCTTTATTGGATACAATTGATAGTGGTACTCCATCCAGTCTTACCACATCTCTGATATATATCCCTGATAGTTGATCCAATAAGAAATCCTTCCAAATTGAAATGAAGAGTGTAGTCTTTGTAATATTATCCACAATTACCCAGATAGCATTGTTTCATTTGGATGTATTCAAAAGTACGGTGAAAAAGTCCATGGTTATGTTCTCCCATTTCCATGATGGTATTGGTAATGGTTGCATCATCCCCTTAGACTTCTTCCTCTCAGCCTTCACTTGCTGACGTACTAGACACATTGATTTATACTTAGCATTATCCTTATTCATGTTATCCCACCAATAATTCTCTTAGATATCTTGATAAATCTTTTTGTTTCTTGGGTGAATGGATAAATTTGAACTATGTGCATCAACCAAAATTTCCTACTTTAACTCTAGATTCTAAGGAACAAATAGTCTTGACTGATATCTCACAATTCCTTCTTCATTGACATTGAACTTCGAGGATTTTCCTTTTTTGATAGTTTCCAACTTCTTCTAAATTTTCACATCATCCTTTTGAGCATCCTTTATCCTTTCCAAAGGAGACGGTTGAGCAATCATTTGTGAAAGGACTGATGATGTTCCCTTTTTTATGATTCTCATTTCCATCTTAATCAAATCTAAGAAGATTGGATCCTTTTCAATTCTAATCGATGATAGAATACCTTGTTCCTTTCTACTTAGAGAATTTGCCTCCTTGTTCTCTTTCCCATGGTGGTAATGAATTGAGTATTCATAGTCTTTGATTATCTCTAATCATAATTTTTGGTGTATATTCAACTCTTTCTGTGTGAATATATACTTGAGGATTTTTTGGTCCGTATATATTTCATACTTCTCTGCAAAGATGTAATGCCACCAAAATTTTTAATCGAAGATCAATGTAGTCAACTCCAGATCATGTGTTGGATAGTTTTTCTCATGAACATTCAATTACATTGATTCATAGGCAATGAAATTGTCATTATGCATCAACACACAACCCATGCCCTTTTTTGAAGTATCACTAAATACCACAAAAAGTTATCCACTTATGGGTAATGTGAGCATGGGTGCAGTGATAAGCCTCCTTTTCAACTCTTTGAAGTTTTATTATCATTCATCGCTCTAATAAAACTTGACTCCCTTCTAAGTTACCTTGGTAATAGGGTTTGAAAATCATGAGAAATTTCTAAAAAATAGGCGATAATATCCAGCTAACCCCAAGAAGCTACGCATATCTGTTACCGATGTTGGACTCAACCATATCTCTATTTCATCTAACTTTGAGGGATCCATAGATATCCCATTTCTTGTGATGATACGACCCAAGAATGAGACTTCCATCAACCAGAACTCACACTTTTTGTACTTTTCATAGATCTTCTCCTTTCACAAGGTCTCTAGTATAGTGCTTATATTCTCCTCATGATCCTCCTTGATTTTGGATTATATTAGAATATCATCTATAAAGACTACCACAAATTTGTCGAGGTAATCTCTAAAGACTACGTTCATCAAGTCCATGAATATTTCTAGAGCATTAGTGATCTAAAAGGCATTACAATGAATTCATAGTGCTCGTACCTTGTACAAAAAGAAGTCTTGGGGATATCCTCCTTCTTCACCCTTACTTGGTAATATCCTGACCAAAAATCCACCTTGGAGAAGTATTATTCTCCACATAGCTAATTGAAAAAGTCATCAATTCATGGAAAATGATACTTGTTCTTTATCATGATTTTTTTGATCTTGCAATGATCAATGCAAAGGTGCATTGACCCATCCTTCTTCTTGATGAAGAGGACTGGTGCACCTCATGGTGAAGCACTTGGATGTATAAACCATTTATCTAGATTCTCCTATAGTTGTTTCTTCAGCTCCTCAAGCTCCACAACAACCATTCTATATGGAGTATTGGATATTGGAAAGGCCCCAGGTATAATATCAATTGATAATTAAACATATCTTCTAGGAGGAAGACCCGAAAATTCATCAGGAAACACTTCAGTGAATTCCCTCACAATAGGTATGTCTTCAAGGATGGTTTCTTCCTTAGACTCAATCATCTGAGTCCGATACGCATGCTTATATGGCAGTAATATCCATGCTTGAGATGATGGTGCAAAAGAATATTCGTCATCCTCTTTTCACTTGTATAGAATTGGGGGTCGATTTCCCATATGGAGAGTGATTTCCCTCTCATGGAAATTTATTTTGGATCTATATAAGGAAAGACAATTCATGCCAATAATTGAATAAAATTCTACCAGGGAAAGTATGACGAGGTTCTCCATGAAGTTCAATCTAAAAATTATGATAGGGGAGGAGTTATATTCATGGGATGCAATGATTTCCCCATTTTCCATACTCACTGACATTTTTACATCTATGATTTGTGGTGGTATTGGGATTGTTCTACTAAAATTTCGGGATACAAAAGAATGTGTAGAACCAAAATAAAAAAGTATGTTTTCTTTTCTTGAATGAATAACTAGTTTACTTGTCACCACTTAATTTTTGGGGTTCACTTCGGTGGTAGTGATGGAAAAATATTTCCCTTGCAGCCTCGGAGGTTGTTGGTTTCCTCCAAAAATCCTTGAATAAGGGAACTAATTGGAAAAGCGCCCTGTTTCTTTGTCATTAAAGCAATGAACAACGTGTTTAGGTTCAAACGGAGTGTTCCTCTTCTCTGTCGCAGCCACAGTTTTTTCTTGTCAGCTGTTAACGTCTAGGAGCCCTTCTCTTCCACACCTAAATCATTTCCTCATTCCCTTATAGTAATTTTTAGGGTGTTTCTTTCCATTAAAATTAGGAGGCCTTTGTCTCATGATGATCTTGATTGTGACTTGTTCTTTCTTGTGGGGGTGAATGTTCATCTTGAAAAACGTTTCAATTCAATGCTTTAGTTATCTGAGAGAGTATCACGATAAGTTTTGCGATTACTGCTCCCATCAGATTGGGAATCTCATTAGAACAGACATCACATTGATCTTCGCATCGGTTTTTATCCCAAGTCCTCCTATTATAGGTCACTGTTTGGAATAAAAGTAAATTTTGGGGTAACACATAAAGGGTAATCAAAGGACAAAAATAGATGACTTATAAATAACTTTTATTTCCTTAACTTATGAACTTATAGGCTTCAATCTATGTTATCTGTGATCTAATTCCCAACATATATTCTTTGGGGCATTTTTTTAAATTCCCTTAACAATAGTTCATACTAAGCTTATGAATTTACCAAAGTATATCCTCCAGGAGTGTCATAACCAAGAGTGCAGAAAGGTCTGTTTTTATGTACCAGGATACCCCAGGTTAAGCCCGAAACTCCTTGTTGGGGTTTTCACTCCTAGGTATATCTGTACCAGAGCTACCTCTACTTACTCGTATCTTGATAGGGATGTATTTTCTTCATAAACCACTTACTCAATACTCACAAAAACTTAGGGATGTCTTTATTATATTTTTTTTTATCCCTAAGGCTTTCACTAGGTTTTTCTAATCATAATCCCAAAAATAACTAAATATATCCTCTGATACCAACTATAACAACCCTGATCTTTTATTACACACTTAAACATGATTTATTACATAAAACCTTCACAAGATAAAACATAGAAGATTTAGAGGTCTAGTTTCTTTGGGTATTAATAACATTATATAAAAACTTAAAACATAAAACACAACATCTTTATTGAAAAATTTATTTACATAACCACAACATTCCCTTATACTTAGCATTGCATGGGATAAACTGCGTAAATACATGTGAAAAGGGTGAGCTATAAAGCCCAGTAAGGGATTAAACAAGTCATAACATGAATAATACAATACATGTTAGGAAATAGGAATATCAATGGATCATAATAGAAACATTAAGATAAAGGTGTGATATAGCATTATTATCATAACTTGGAAATGTGGTAACAAAATTTAACATGATATTAGCATGAGCCAAGGACCATTGCACATGGATAATGAGTAAAGCCTCATTTCACTTAAATTAGAATTAGTAAACCCTCATTTCACTTAAAGTATCATGATACTAATCTTTACCTAATGTATTGGAGCACTATCAGGGCACACCCTTCTTAATCATTTCATTTCATGCATAATTGTGCCATATGGATCATATAACATGGTTTCATTAAACATCATCATTTATTCCATGATAATGGAATGTTTAATTAATACATCGAACTCTATAATCAATAATTAAATTTTCTTAAAGGTGAATACCCTTGATAAATAAGTGGGTATGGTACTCAATACACAATGACTTTGGCTTAGAAAATCGCGGTGCAATTTCAGCAGCATAACGGTGTGACATAAGAATTCATAAAAAAGGTTGATGAGAGAGACAGTGGTATCTCATAATATGTACATGAAATTGAAATTAATGGGTTCATATAGATACATTTCCCAACATATGTAATAGAATTTAGATTCATAATACAAAATAATTGCTTGAATGTAAATGTGACGAGACAAATTCCTAACGGAATTTTGGCATGGTAATGGATGTACATGGGAGGAATTAAGGAGAGATAAAGGGGTATCTAATCATTCAAAAATAAGGAGGGAATTATGGTGGAGGTGATAAATCATACCCCAACAATTTTAATTGAAAATAAAAATGTATAACAACATAATGAAACTTGGACAAAAATGATAATGAAAGAAATAACTTACATGGAAGTGTGATCCCAAAGGCTTGGGAGAGGCTTGAGAGAGGCTTCTTGGGAGCTTAGGGCACCTTGGGAGGATTATAGAGAGAGGAAGGAATAGGTTGGACAAACTCCAAAGTCTTTGAGTGAAGAGAAAGTGGGATCTTGGGTGGGTTTATATAGGAAAAGAGAGGGAATTCTTTATTATTTAGGTTTTGGGCACCACACATTAAAAAAATCAAAAACAAAAACCAACCCATGGTTTTTGCCCATGGTATTTTCCAAAGGTGAGAGGAAAACATTATTTTATAATTCCAATGGCCTAAATTCTTAAAATATTAGGCTTTATTATGTAGATTTGAGTCACACTCTTAAGGAAATTAATTTAAAAAGTTAAAATGTTTTATAAGTCTTGGAGGGTCCACTAAGGATTTGTAAAATAAATAAAAAAACATAAAATAAAATTATTTTAATGGTAAAACGTATATTGGATGAACATAATGTTTATAGTTTTTTATTAAAACACTATTGGGTCATTATGATGTCATAAAACACATTATATATTTAAACGGTATTTAATTTTTACCCAAAAATTTGATTGTCTCCGAAAATTATGAAAAATTCACCATTGGGTAATTTTGACAACCTGATTCCAAAAATAATATTCATTTTATCTAAATAATTTTCTAAATATGTGAATTTTTACTTTAAAAATAAAAACTGACATTTATCGAAAATTCATGGGTTTTGACAATAATAGCTTGCAAACCTTAATAAAAATCACAATTGAATTCATAATAATTATACAGTCTTTTATATTTAATAAAAATTAATTTAGTGATAATATTTTATTAAAATGTTATTTAATTCAAAAATCCATTAATTCATCAAAATAGATTTCTTAATTAACTAAAAATTCTATTTTTTCTTTAAAAATCATTTACAAAGTAACAATAATAAAATGAATTTATATTCTCTATAAAAAAAGTGTGTACATAATCATAGTACTAGGGTCTCATTACATAACCCCTTATAACACCCGCATAAGATTGAAGGGTAAGGTGTGTGATGGGGATAGACTCTTGGGGTGGCTCAGATAACATCGCTTGGGTGGTAATCTCTATCAAGTTCCACTTCTCCCATAGGTGGTTCCTTTCGAGCATAACGTGTTGCAGCACAGTTGGGGCTTGGTCAAGAGAGAATCCCAATGACGCCACCTCATTTTAGAGTTCTGAAAAATGGTCCTCATACTGAGAAATTTTACTGGATGAGACCATCACTTCCTTTGTCTAATTAAATTGGATTTGTTAAAACCCTATATTTATACTAATCATGTGATCACTGTTAAATGGCTATATTAGCAACGGTCACAATTCTTAACGGTATTTTGAAATCCAAAATCATAAAACCAAGGAAGTGAATAATCTTTAGATAACTATTTTATATAATAATACATTGGATCAAGAGTAATTTTCATTAATAAAAGTTTGGGTCATTACACAATCTATCTCATTATGACCTTAAGTTGATATAAGTTGTGCTCATTCTCAAAACTTTGTGACACTATTCCCTCAGTGAGTAGTTTATAAATACATTTGAATCAGATAATATTGAAGTGTAATTTTACTTAGAGGAATTTCATCTTAAAATAGAAATATTGGGTTGAGTTATTTTATATCTTTGATATCAAAATTATGTAAACTCTTGAAAAAGGATGTGTTGTCAAAAATTCTATAAGTAGGGAATTACCCACATGGGAAGTAAAGAAAAAAAGGAGGATGGGTCCTTTGTGAACATGTTTTTAGAAATTATCTTACTAGTAGAGGAGTATTTAATGTTCTTGTATGCTCATCTCTGAGAAATTAAATTCTTCCCGGTGTAATTAGATTCATATTATGCAAGTAATTGATGCTAGTTGGAAGCTTTTTAATGAATCCTTTTATGGTGAGGTAACCATGTTTATGATTTTGATATCCCAATGGTGATTTGTGACTTTTAAGGTAGTTAGTTATTTAATTTGATCTGAGTTAAGGGTTATTAGGTGGTGAACATAGGATTAATCAGTTTGTGAACTCTAGGGTTACCAGGATGTGTCGTGAACTAAGATAACGATGTTAGTAATATAAGGCCCCATCCTTAAACCTTATTTAATCTTGAGATATTTCAAGAATACACCTTGAGGATCTTTTCAGGTTTAGATTTTTAGAGAATTAGATCATAAAACATGCATTACATACCACATTTAAACAAAGTGGTTACATAAAATATAGTACTCATTTTTCCCATCTGTGGAAACATATTTAAAATAAAACATGGATTCTTTATTGACACTTCATTGACACTATCATCACATCATGTACCTTTCCCTTGACCTGTGAAAAACATTTCAAAAACTTGGGATGAGAATAAAAAGCTCAGTAAAAGATATAAAAATATGGAAAGGAAACATGAGTACATATATACATAAGAATGAAATCATACTTTACCCATAAAACATGATCACTTTAACATACCTCATCAAATCATGAATAAATCAAAGAAATAATAAGATATAAAGGTAACTTGAGGCATTCATAACATTCTTACGTAGGGAGTAACCCACTTGGTTACGTTTGGAATACCCATCACAGTATATTCCCAAAATCTCTTCGGAGAAACCTTAACGTTTAACCCCTTCACGTTACCCAATGCATTGGAGAGATATATCAGGCTCACCCGCCCTTAGTTTGTCACGGAACCACCCGTCTTCATAATAATTCCCAAGAACCATAACATAATCATATCACATAAAACATACATAAAGGAAACATAACATTTCCACATTTCAATCACAAGATATCAATACAACACATTGATATAATAAAAACATTATGAAAACCATTTTCAATACCAAAATAAAAGAAAAGTAAAACATGGTATTTATTTTTCTTTAAAAAAAAGTATGGCTTGTAGAGGAAGCCGAAACTCAAACAATGGTCACGGCGGTGGAGAAATCGTTGTCGCCGCATACGTACGACAAAAACATTCCCTTTTGTCGTTTAGTAAAACGCTTTGAATAAAAAAGATTCATTTTGGATAAACATAAAAGTCAAAGTGGTTTATACACCGTATAAAAGAAGGTTGTGTATAAAACAAAATATTCCTCAATGAAAGGAGATTGAGACGAAGTCCCATACCAAGATAATTTTTTTTAAATAAAATAGATCTATTATGTGTATTCACTATAATTACACATAAAGAAAGTACAAATACAAGATTGGACATAATAATATCATGACATAATTTGAAAATAGGAGATTAACCCAAAGAATAGAAATTGGGTTAAGAAGTTCCCTTACCTCGGGTCCGACTTGACTCGATCGTTCTTTAATGTCCTGAATAATAAACTTGAGTTAATTTATACTTGCTTAAGAACCTTTTTCAAGTTAATTATTCCTATTATATCACTTATTACCATGTCATGAACACTATGTAATTATTTAAGTTAATAACGGTCATTTTAATGATCATTGGTACTTGATTCAAAAATAAACTCTTTATAATTACAAGTTGTTCGTGTATCCATTATATCCAGATTTATACTCAAGATGTAGATATCATATATCTCATATATATCCAGTATATACATGCATTTATAATATTACATAAAGTTTAGGGGTAAGAAATGAAATGCATCGTTCATGGAGACGGTAAGCCGTACGTACGCATGAACGCTACTTTCATTTCTATGTCATATTAATGGAATTAAAACTAAATGAGAGATATGTATATTTTAATTCCAGAATTATATTGATCATTTAGATGTAACATAAATCATATATATTCATTATATATATGTACTTATAATAGTACATTACATTTGGGGATAAGAAATGAAATGCACCGTTCATGGAGACGGTAAGCCGTACGTACGCATGAACGCTACTTTCATTTCTATCTCATAATTTAATGGAATTAAAACATAATGATACATAATAGTATTATAATTACAGTATGGTATCATATATAATATCATTAAATCTATCCTTTATACGTACCACATATGGTATTAACGAATCAAATCACTTTGAGGGGGCGGTAGTCCGCACTTCCTAAAATGAAGATATCACGTATACCCATAATGGAAGCCATAAAGGTATGCCATAAATGAAAAATACATAAGCTTAAGGAAAAAATAAACATATTATATATCATATATAAATATAGTTACATCTTAATGGCCACCTTTTGAGGTGTTACAAGAATATTGAACAATCGTCATTTCGTGAGGCAGAAATTCTCCATCCACGGAAAAAGTAAGTTCTTTAACCATTAGATGTAGGTGTGTGTAAGGGTATCTAGAATACTTATTATAAAAACATCCTAGTATATGGAATATACTTTTTTTGTTACAAAAGAAATGAATAAAAAGAGTTTAGGGTGTTGGAGAAGCAAAATAAAACATAAGAATACAAGAGAAGACACTACCTTTAAATCGGGTAACTCTTTTTGATTTGAGATCAAAGGCTTCCTTGGGAAGACTTCTGCCCAAAGTGAGGCTTCTAAGAGTTATATAGGGATGTTTAGAGACAAAATTGGCAGTTTTTGGCTGAGCCAAAGGCTTTGGAAGTGTGGTTAAAGAGGTAGATGTGGGGGCCTTTTATAAGAGGAGAGGAGGGGCACTCTTGGAAATGTATAAAAGGTTACTTTATTTTCAAATGAGTTTCGGATTTTAGAGGTCCCACGTTGATGTATTTATAGGATAAGGTGATAAGGGTTCGAAATAAACTCATCCAATAGGTCTTTGACAAGTTTAAGTGTTATATTTTACATTATCTTTTCATTTTATTTAAATCGTTCATTAATGAGGTAATCGCTGCATCATCATGATGTCATAAATAATTTAATTTATTTAATTTCTAAAAATTATAAAAAAACTACTATGATGTAGGAAATCTTTTTATCTTTCCAATGAATATTTATAGTCCAAAATATAATTTATGTAGACAAAATTAAAAATGTTTTACTCAGGTGATACATTCTTTGTTATATTTAACTTTCTTTATAAATAAAAAGATAAAATGTCACTTTCACAAAAAAGTGATTCCATGGGGTCCCCAAGCTTGGCACAAGGCATCCCATGGTCGGCCATGAGACAACCAGTAGCATTAGGACAAATTTTGGTGTCATTTTTTGTTATTATAATGTTACTTTATTATCCTTAACTACCCGATTACTCATTAATCAAGATAATTAAAGATAATTACCGTCGTTACTATTCATAATGTCCAAAAACAAAAGAGTCTTGATTACATAATTTGGACCTTATGATTCCAAATATGTAATCCATTTTACCAAATTTCAAATACATAAATTGCAATAATTAATTTAAAAATAATTCCCATTGTCAAAACAAATAGCGGGTTTTTTTGAAACAATATCTATGAAAAGTTTGGCATTAGTTTATGCCCACTTCCAAAGTGAAATTAATCCTAATGACCACAATTGTATTAAATGGTAAAAATATATTCATATTACACTTTAATACCAATTAAAAAGATAATCTAATAATATAATTAAATTAGATTAAAAGCAGTTTTGATGTAAAATGCAGTATTTTTCACTATTCATTAAAAAATGAACATTGTTAGAAAAATACCAAAAATTTATCCAATGTAAATTTCAATTCCCCAATAATAAAGAATATGTTTATTTTGAAAAATAGAGATTATAAAATTTTCAAAAGTTTTATTTAAAAATGGTTTGCCATCAAAAGGCAGTAAAACAATCTTTTAATAATATTAGTGTATTTCATGCTTAAGATTGGATTTATTCTCATTTTAAGCCTCTAAAACACTATCTAATTCATAGATAAAAATATCTATTATTCATTACTTACTTGGGATGTTACAATTAACCTAGGATGAGGAATTTGATTACAAACTTTATGTCATGATTCCATACCAACTATAGAATTAAAACAAAACACCACATACCTACTATTTTTATGTGGCCTTATCCATTCTATTATGGAGGTTGGATGAAGGACTGATGAATATAAAAATTTAACAACCATGGCATCCTAGTAGAGCAGAATATACTGTTCCAAGTTATCCTTACCAAATTCATGAAATCAGATCATGTATTTCCTTCCCATTAAGTGATTGTGGTAGATAAATATGAACATTTTTATAATCAAGGGGTGGTGAATCAGTTTTTTGTTCTTGTGGTAACCTATTCTAATGGATACCTGTGTTATGAATTTAAATTCTTAAAAAGATTAATAAATTCTATGGATACTCATTAAAAGTAAATCATGATGTTCATTATTCATATGGATGGTTTTAAATTATAAATTATCCAATTTTTAAGGATATTATTATGGTGTTCATTCTTTATTTCAATTGTTTTTTTTCATATTCCAAGTTTTTCTATTGAGGATTCACACTTTGAATTTTCATATGTTTGTCCATGTAGATCTCCTGTGTGTTGGTAAAGGGTAGGTGAATGGTCTATAGAAGGTCTGAGTCTTATTCAGGGAACCATCATTTTATATTGGAGGTTTTAGTAAGTGATTGGGTTTTTCTCAAGGTTTCTTTTCATTTGAGATGTCATTGTTTGGGGAAATAAGTTAATATTGTATACAGGTTTGCTGAAGCTATCAAGATCATCAAATGAATTAGAAAGATGGTATATCAGTTAGACTTACCACCTTTTGTAGCATCAATTTATGACATGATTCATGTCTCCCAATTGAGGAGGTAAGAAATAGAACATTATCAAGTGAGTGGAGGGGAGGATGTTAGTCTTAAGCCTTATACCTTAGTGATTCGATTGCGAGTTTAGATTATGGGTCACTGGGATAAAGTGATGCATTGTAAAATGATTCTCTTGTTTCTTACATTGTGACAGTACAAATGGTATAGTCTCATGATGTGGGATTGCGAAGTGTTAATGATGCATTCATGGCATTAATATAAATTTCCATGGTGGGAAGATTTTTGATTCCCACTGGGTCACAGGTAAGTTTAAGTTTGATATTGGTTCATCTCTCAGGAGCTTCTAGAGGATTTTGAGAGTTTGGGGTTAAAAGTTTAGGGTTTTGGGGGAAATGGTCCAATCATATGGTTTAGGTAAATGGTTAGTTGTAATCTTATTATAATCATGAGGGATGGATCTATAATCTCCAATGTAATTTAGAACACTTTGATCATGGTTTAGCTAACTGAACAATTTTCCAAAAAACTGTTTGGGTATTTGGATTATTACAATGGATATCATAGGGCTTCATCATGGTTTGTCTAACAATGTGGATATTTCCAAGTAACCGTATTCTTTTTTTTCAAGGGATAGTGGCTACCACATGGTTGGTGCATGTTTTTTCTGACCATGTGTCCTAGAAATGAAACCCATATCCTAACTTCTTAAAATGGGAAATTGCTTTGATTGCCTCACATGATTTAACATATAATCTCCTAAAAATTCCTAATTAGGTTGAAACATCCACTCCTTGATGATTTATGAGGTTATCCCCTAGGTCTCATGGTGAATATCCTTCAATATAGATGGATTCTTTGAGATATTTGTGTTTTTTCATTTTTCTACTTCTCCTCTTTCTAGAGATACCTCCAATATCTCATCTTCTCCATGTCATGAAAACCTATATGGGTTATTATCACCTGATATATGTTTTAAATAGATAATTTATTGTGTTTATCTTATATCTAGGCTTTTGAGGAACATATCTCTTCGATTCAAATCTAATTTTTCAAAAGAAACTAGGTTTTCTCTATTATCAAGGTAGGTTTATCTATATAATGGTTCTAACCTCTGAATTACTTAATTCCCATGTAAATTCATTTGTTTTAGTTTTTAAAATTGACTGATTTGATTGATATACATCTTGGGTGGTAAGAAAAAGTGGGTTTGAGGGGGGTTTTTAAAAAACATTTTATTTACTTTATGTGTTTGATGAAATCCCTCAATGATGATTTTGACATGAAAGTAGATTTTCAATCATGGTATTGTTGATTATTTTTTGTGAAAATTTTTTATAAATTATAAGCATGGATTATTTTTTTAAAACATAGCCTATTGGGAACCTTGGGTGCATCAGGTTATGGAAATATGCATCCTTAGAGAGTGTCACACCACTAGGGGTTATTCTTATGATATCAATAAACTATGGTAGGACTTGATATCATAAGGATTCATGGTATTCATGGCTTGGTGTTTATTTTCAGGTCCTATTTTGTAATCCCATAGACTGGATCCCAACTTGTTATTGGTTTTATACAAAATGGATTTTTTTCATGTTGATGGATCACAAGTTTATTGTATGGTATTTCCAAGGATAAATTTTTTTATGCCATTATACTACCTTTTATGTACTCATAGTATTCCTAGTTTATGTGAATATGAAATTATTTAAAGGAACCCAAATGATGTTTTACAAAATGGTTTTCCTTTTTAATTTCTCACATGTTGATCTTTTGAGTTATGGTTGTTTTGATTATTTCCCTCTATGTATCACTTTTTTTATATTCATATTTTTAGGGATTTGAATATGTATTGTATTAAAGGTAACAAAAGGATATTTTATGAAAAAAAAAATTCAAAAGAAATTACTTTATAAAATAAACTTGTTTCGTTTTAAATATAGAACTCAAAGATTCATGGTGATATACATTGTATAGATTCATTGTAGTATCCTAATGAGATTTAGTTCTCACTCCTTTCTTATTCCATTGGGAAAATATAGCCATAGTTTTGTAGGATACAGGTAAAGAGAGGTTTTTTTATATCATGGTGGCTACTATTGGTTTTCATGACCTTCATTGTGTTTTGGGATAGTGGTGGCAGATATTCACCATGTTATCATGTATTCATCCTTACCAAATATCATCACATCAATACCTATTTTTAAAAAATAAAACACACAAACCTATGGTATCAATAATACATGTGTGTGTGGACTATTTAAATTTGAAACTAGAGGTGAATAATATTACTTTATAATTTTTATTGATTAATTTAGTGGATATGGATATATCTACATAATGAAATATAAGTATAATTACATTGAGAAATTTAAGGAATAGAACACTAAAGGAGAGAATCCTATTGGTAAGAAGATAAAGAAAATACACTCAGACCAAGGTGAAGATTATCTTGACAAAAAATGCGTTGATTATTTAAAATAGTGGATATTATCCTAACTCACTCCCCCTTATACACCATAGTAGAATGGTGTTAATGAAAGGAGGAATTTCACCTTGTTATACATTTTGAGAATGAGGATGATTCCAGAATTCTTCCATTATACTTTTAGGGTTATATATTATATTCAGCAGCACACACACACACTAAACTGAGTTCCAACTAAACCACCAATTTGAATCCAATACAAGGTATGAAAAGAGAAGAAATAAATTTTTTCACATTTATATGTTTGGAGATGTGAAGTATTTTTTTAGGCTACTTCAAGAAAAAAAAATTGATCTCAATTCACTATGTCTATCTTTATAGGATATACCAAACAAACAATATGATATTTTCTATAAGATCCCTTAGATAAAAATGTAGTTATTGTAAAATATCTCATTTTACTAGATCAAGATAAAATCTATAAAGTATTCCATGGGTGTAGAAAAGAAATTCATGATGTCGAGGCTCAAGATACATAAGAATTGAAAAATGAAAAAAAATACTCATGAATCAATGGAAAAGTTATTCTAGAGACACTAGTACTATGTAACAGCACATAGAGGTTATAGAGATATGGATTTCTAATCACTGAGAAATGTGACAAATTATTATTGAAAATAATGAAACTATATCCAATAAGAAAATAGTAAACCACTCAAAAGATACTAAATGGAATGAATCCATGAATTTGAAAAGTATTATGTGTACTAAAAACTAGTTTGGGATTTTTTTTATCCTCAATTTCATGGAAATACTATTGATTAAAAATTTGTATTCCAGAAGAAACTAGACATGGATGGTAAAGACACTACTTGTAAGGAAAAACGAGTTTCATAAGGTTTTAAGAAATGTTATGGAATGGAATATCAAGAAAACTTATCGCTAATGACTATATTGAATTCCATTTTAATTTTACATTCTATAGAACCATACCCTAATTATCATATTTAGAAAACGGATGTCAAGACCTCCACCTAGTGGAAGATTTATATATGACACAACCAGAATGGTTTGTGACACCAAAGGATACCAATAATATTTTCAAGATAAAGAGATCCATTTATGGGTTAAAAAAAGTATCAATATCATGGAACAATTTTTTAATGAATCCATGATATAATTTTGGATTCATAAAGAATCAATGTGAGCCATATATATATATATATATATATATATCTTTGTGTGTGTGGCTTTGTGGGAGTTTTGTAGTTTAACTAGCGTATATGCTGATGATATATTTATTTTAGTAAATGGGATACTATTCTTATTGTTAGTTACAACTTTGTTAAATAAATTCTTCTCCAGAAAATAATTAGGGGAATTAGTACATATTATTGGGATCAAAAACCATTGAGATGGATCAAAGAGGTTGTTTGGAATAAGTGAAGGTATATACATTTATAAGGTATTTAAGAGATTTAATATGAGATAATCCAAAAGATTATTTTTTCCAATGTCACATGGTATACATCTCTATAATATAATGTATCCTTAGAAATAGTAATAGAGAGAAATATTGTGTATAATATACATTGCTTCTATGATTGGATCTATCTTCTATTTCATGATATGAACCATTCTTGATGTTTCCTATGTATTGAGAATAGTATTAAGATATCAAGTAAACCAAAGATATCCACATTGGTCACCAAAAACGACAATCCTAACGTACATAATGTGTAAAAAAGATATATTCATGGTTTATGGAGGTGATCAGGAACTAGTTGTGAGGTGATACACATATTATAGTTTTCAAAAAAATCATAAGGATCTAAAATCATAATTGGGATATGTTTTTTGTTGTAATTGAGTATATATGAGATAGATGATTTCTATATAGCCCATGGATACCAATTTTATAGCAAAATTCAATAATACTACATCTTCTGATGTAGTTAAACAAGGGGTGTGGGTATAAAACTTAATCATAGAGCATAGTGTTGCACTTAGTATTAAATATATTATCATTGTATATTTTGATAATATTATTGAAGTTATTACAGTTAAGGAGACCAAGTCACATCAACAGACGAATCATATACTTTGAATGTATCACCTCTTAAGAGATTTTTCTTAAATGGGTGAATTCATAGTAATAAAATTATCCACAGTAGGCAATGTGTAAGAACTATTGAAAAAAGATCTATATCAATAGAACCCTGAGAATCTGGTTAGATTTAGTGATTTAAAATTTGTTTGTAGTTGGATCTAGTATAATTGGGAGTTTCTTGGATTTGGTTCCCTAGAACCAACTAACTTTTTACTTTTAATTACTAGGATATTGATAAATATATTTACATGTGATAATTTTTATTTTTCATAAATTTAATGTGATAATTCCCTTAGAGTATTTTTCACATAAAAATGTTACAGAATCTCCCTAATATAATAAGAACCTCGAAACTCTATGTCATCATTATTAAACATATATCATATGGTCTAGATAGCATTTTTCTAATGGGATATATATGATGTTTTATTATTAGGCGTAAGGGGTTCATAACAATTGAGACTTATTCTCATGAAGTTTTATCTTGGTAATATATATGAAGGTAGGTTTTGAAGATAGACCCACTAATAATAATTACACATATTATATATTTAATTGTATATACCGATATGTGAATGTGTGTATTTATCCTTATACTTGATATTTTTGTAAATGTATGTAATGAATCTCATACTTTGATGCATATATGAAAAACATGACAATATATGATTACCGAAAAGTAGCATTCATCGGATGTGTCATTGGTGATATGGAATTAATTAAATAATAAAATAAAGGAAATGTTTCATATGTATTGATGGAAGAATATATCTCTGGAACATTTATTGAAATGAAACTATTTGATTAAATTTATATCCATAGTAATTCATCGATGAGTTCATTTCAAAATTTAAGGAAATATAAATCAACAAAATAGGATGATAGAACGAGTATACATCATGCTTGATAAGATATCGGTAAACAAATGTATTACATTTTTAACACCCTGATATTTTTTGAAATATTTTTTCGATTTAATTTATTTATTTTTTATATTTTTCATTTAACACAATACTGAATATGGATTTTTCTATAGGAAAAACACTATGCTTGGATTGCATTATATACAACAGCAATTTGAGAATTCACTATATGCAACACTTGGATTAGATTGTGGTATACACAACACTATGTTTGGCTTGTGTTACAGACAATATTGAGTTCTTTTAATAGCTTTCATTACATGCAATAAAGAGTTTTACCGAATAATTTTATATTATTAAAATGTTATTATTTCATATAATAAGATTTAACCTGGAAATTAAATAAAAGGTTATTAATAGTATTAAACAACCTATGAAAATAAAAGTTTTATAATTTGAATTCATTAGTTACCAATTAATTAGAAATGAAAATATATACCAATTGATTATAAAGAAAATAGTTTTATTTTTATGCTCCAAAATTAGTTTTGTCATAATAAATTAAATTAATTATAGTTATTAAATTATAGTATTGAAATATATATTTTATATATTCAATCAAATATTTTTTATATTCATCTAGTAGATTTGATAGGTATAAAATAAGAACAGACCCAATTTTATGCATAAAATCATATATTTTTTAAAAGGGTAATTTTACTGTCTTTTAATAGAGAATCCATTTTAAATCAAATTTTTTAAACTTTTATATATTCTATTTGAAAAAAATTAACTTCTTCTATTAAATTGGAATATAAAAATTTAATTTGGATTAATTTTTGTTATTTTTATGATAAATTTCATGTTTTGATGAATAATAATAAAATACTAAATATTAATTGCAAACAAATTTTTTCATCAAAATAATTTAGAGTGTTATATTATATTTTTTATTAGTTTTAAAGTATAATTAGATAAAAAAAATATCAATTAATATAATAAAGTTAATTGGAATTAATTTTACATTGAATTTAGATATAAAAACGTTTCAATCTTTTGCATGTTTTAACTTTAATAACTCATTTTCCCGCCCTGTCAACAGGATTAAATTTAAATTAATTTCTACCAATTATATGTTTTCAAAATGGAAAAATCAATTTCATATTTGGGTTCATAATTTACAAATTATATAAATGTTTCCTTTTTATTTTTGTACATTTTTAATAGTAACTGTAGTAATATTGATTAATACAACGGTTAAGAGTAAATCGGGTAACTAAATTTAAAAAAAATATTAATGATATAAAATTACCCTAAAAATTATCTTAATTTCATTGTATGATTGTGTGTCGACCAAAATTTTCCTTAGGATGATTTTATACCCAATTGGAGGGCTTTTAAGACTTTTATATTACTATATTCAAAGGAAATACAATTTTTTCACACTTTAGTTTTTAACAAGAGAACCATTTTTAATATGGTTGTATATAAGGCGAATGTTCAGATATAAATAGTATTTGGAAATATAAAATGATTTTATACATCATTATAATTTATTAATAATTTTTAGAAATAAATTATTAAATTAAATGGTGACACAATGATGATGTGGGAATTGTTTAATTAATAAGGTAATCAAATAAATAATATTAAAAAAATTAAAATAAATATAATTTGATATAATTAATGACATCCACGAATTTTATGGACTAATTTGACATTTCAGGGATAATTTAAATGATTTTTTTAATTTATCATGTTTTTATGACATTTTTAAAAAGTCAAGTATTGAATAGTGTCAAAATTGATATTATTGATATTTTAAAATAAATAATATTTTATTAAATGATATAAAATTTATAAAAAACTAATATTTGGAAAAATAATTATTATAAGTCCTAAAATTTCATAAATTACTCATTTATGGTTCTTCTTTCATTTTATAGTAACTCTATTAACCTATAAGTACTAAAAACATATGTTGTCACGTTAAAAGTTAGAGGGATTAATTAAGGGTTAAAGACAAAAGATAAGGGTAATACTATGACCTAAACATGTATAGAAACTATTAGTTGATATGACTTATATCTATACTCATATTCTATTCTAAATAACTTACATTGGATCCATTTGAAATTAAAAATTATTTTAATTTTAATTTAATATTTTTGGAGATTCCTAGAGTGCCTCTTCCCTCTCTTATAAAAGGGAACCTCTCCTTCCCTTTTATTCACACATCTAGAGACCTTTTATCAGAAAAAATCTGTTGAAGTATCCTCCCAAATTTCTTAAATTATTCCTATAATCCTTTCATTGTTCACAAATCAATCCAAATGAGTCCTTTTTTGAAAATCAATAGGAGATTCTTAAAGAAGAGGTAACATTTATTTACGAATATTTTTACTTTATTTAGTCCTTGATCTCCTTAAATTATTTTTATTTAAGTTTTATATAATAACCACATTATAAAAAATATACATTTTTTAATATTAAGGCTTTTATCTACACTCACACACACTTCCATCAAATGGGTAACGAACATGTCATTCTTGTGTACAGTGAACAACCGCCTCATGAAATGATATTGTTCATTTTTTCTTTACCACCGATTATAGTTGGAAATTATGAAGGAAATTATATTTTATATGATATTTATGATATGATTATATGTTATGAAATATTATATCATTTTAACATTTTTACCATCTAAAATTTTGGGAAAATGATAACGCCTCGTGTGCGTTCGTATACCTTACCATCTCCATGATGCGATGTGATTTGTTATTCACCTATATTTAATGGGTGGTAAAAAGGATGACTTTTCATAAATATATATGTTTTATATGAAATAAAAACGATTCTTTAATGATAATATATCATATAATTTCCTTTCTTTTAACCCAATAAGAAAATAGAAACAGCGTTCATGCTTACGTATGGCCTACCGTCTCGATGAATGGTGTATTCCATTTCATATATATATATATAGTATAGTTTATTATAAATGTTTATATACTGAATATATATAATATATAATTCATTTTTTAAATTCTGGAAATAATTAAATCATGATTTAAGTAGTATGATCAAGAATGACAAGTCAAAACATGTATGATATACAAAGCGATTATTACTTAAAACATTGTTTTAACAAGGAACTATTAATAAGTGAGAAATATAAAGTCATAAGTAAATAATATATGGTAGTAAATATATGAATATTATTCTATTATATATTATAAACTTAAATTTATTATATAGGATATTTTAATGTATTCATAGGAAGTTAAGATTTAAGGTAAGAGAATTTCATCTCACTTTTATTTATGTGAGATACATGTCATATTCACCACTGGCTTCTTTTGTGTGGTGTATATACTAACCTATAAAATTTTTTGTCATTAATTTAATTTATTTATTTATATTAAAATATTTAATTTATGTTATTATTTTATGTGGTTCATGATTCTAAAGTTACTCCAGTAGTAAGTGATTTCTTTTCACTTTTATTTTCCATGAGATACAAGGCATGTTCACCACCTATTTATTATATGTGGTGTATATAATTTCCATGAATGTATTCTATTATTATTATCTTTATATTTATGGTTATTTACATATCCATTTTATGATATCTCTTTCACTCGCTTTAGGGTTCAAAAGTCACCAAATCGATAAGCTAATTTTGTCTTAATTTTCTATTTGACCCACAAGTTATGTTATAAACATATATTATTTTATGAGTATATAATTATGTTTTACATATTGTATCATGAATATCCTTATTTTCATGATATTAAACATTTCATTTAATGTTATTCTCTCTTTTGTTGGAAATTATTGTTCCTTCAAAATAATATTTTCTAAAAATATTTTAAAGGTGTTTTAAATGAACTTTTATCCATTTTCAGGGGGAAACGATTTAAAAGATGATTAAAATGGTTTTAAAATATTAATTGAAAGTTTTAAAGGTTATTTTTAATTAAAAAATTTTATTTTAAAATTGTGTGTCATTTCAAGAAAAGATAACATTTTCAAAGAAGAAAATATATTTTCCTCAAGACTTATTTTCATGTGATCTCTCACAATTATTTTCTATCTAATATAACATTATTTTATGTCACTTATTTTTTAATGGGATATGATTCAATGATACCATTATTATTATTTCTAATAATTTTTTCTGTTTATAATGGAATCATATTTATAAAACTCGTATGCTTTACATGGGTTATGTTATGATTGAATGATGCTTATGAAACCCATTTCATTTCATGGGTTCCTATATCACTACGGGAAAAATGGGTAATAACGACGGGGTATTTGCGACGGGAATTATTCCCGTCGCAAATACCTTTCGCAAAGGAGTATTTGCGACGGGCAACTATTCCCGTCGCAAATAATCTGTTATTTGCGACGGGTTTTTTTACCTGTCGCAAATAGTTTGGCGCGAAATGCACGCCAAACCGCGCGAAGGTTATTTGCGATGGGGTTCTATCCCCGTCGCAAATAACCGGCGGCGGTTAAAGACTATTTGCGACGGGGCTGCAGGCCCGTCGCAAATACCCAGGCGGCAGGGGTTATTTGCGACGGGTCCCATCGCAAATAACCGTTTTTAATGCCGCCCATAATTAAATGTGGTCAGGGTTATTTGCGGCGGGGTTCTATCCCCGTCGCAAATAACCGGCGGCGGTTAAAGACTAGTTGCGACGGGACTGCAGTCCCGTCGCAAATACCCCGGCGGCAGGGGTTATTTGCGACGGGCCCCGTCGCAAATAACCGTTTTAATGCCGCCAATAATTAAATGTGGTCAGGGTTATTTGCGACGGGTTTTCCGTCGCAAAAAAGCCCGTCGCAATTAATCTAACCTATAAATACTGCCAACCATTACAATTTTCCCACTCTCGACTCTCAATCGTTCCAATTTTTCCGCTCTGAATCTTTTACAACTTTTAGTTGTAAAAATTTTTTTCCGACTTCGAGGATTCAGTTGATGGTGTTCTACAATTACAGCGGCTCGACATTGACATCAAGTTTAAGGTTTTTATCTGAATTTTAATTTAATATTTATTTTATTTATTATATTTATTTAGTTTAAATTTTTAGAATTTTTTTTTCTAATTTCTAATTAGAAATAATTATGAATAAGTATTAATAATTAACATTAATTACAGACAATTAAACACTAATTAATTTAAAATAGTTAGCTGTAATTACAATTAATTAGCAGTAATTATGAAAAATTAAAATTAATTTGAATTAATTTATAATAATTAGAAATAATTAACATTAATTAGTAATAATTTATAATAATTACCAATAATTAGTAATAATTACTAATAATTAGTAATAATTACTAATAATTAGTAATAATTACTAATAATTCCCAATATTCAATAATTGTCAATATTTGTCAAAAAAAATTCCAATAATTTCCAATATTTACCAAGAATTGCAAATAATTGTCAATATTTACCAATAATTAGGAATAATTACCAATAATTAGGAATAATTACCAATAATTATGAATAATTACCAATAATTAGGAATAATTACCAATAATTAGGAATAATTACCAATAATTAGGAATAATTACCAATAATTAGTAATAATTACCAATAATTAGAAATAATTACCAATAATTACCAATAATTAGTAATAATTCGTAATGATTACCAATAATTAGTAATAATTACCAATAATTACCAATAATTACCAATAATTAGTAATAATTTCCAATAATTAGTAATAATTACCAATAATTAGTAATAATTAGTAATAATTAGTAATAATTAGTAATAATTACCAATAATTAGGAATAATTAGTAATAATTACCAATAATTACCAATAATTCGTAATAATTAGTAATAATTAGCAATAATTACCAATAATTAGCAATAATTAGTAATAATTACCAATAATTAGTAATAATTACCAATAATTACCAATAAATACCAATAATTCGTAATAATTACCAATAATTACTCATAATTAGTAATAATTATCAATAATTACCAATAATTAGTAATAATTAGTACTAATTATCACTAATTACCAATAATTAGTAATAATTAGTAATAATTCCCAATAATTAGTAATAATTCGAAATAATTACCAATAATTACCAATAATTAGTAATAATTAATAATAATTACCAATAATTAGTAATAATTAGTAATAATTACCAATAATTAGTAATAATTAGTAATAATTACCAATAATTACCAATAATTACCAATAATTAGTAATAATTAGTAATAATTATCAATAATTAGTAATAATTACCAATAATTCGTAATAATTACCAATAATTCGTAATAATTACCAATAATTAGTTATAATTAGTAATAATTAGTAATAATTAATAATAATTAGTAATAATTAGTAATAATTAGTAAGAATTAGTAATAATTACCAATAATTATCAATAATTAGTAATAATTACCAATAATTAGTAATAATTACCAATAATTACCAATAATTAGTAATAATTACCAATAATTACCAATAATTAGTAATAATTACCAATAATTACCAATAATTAGTAATAATTACCAATAATTACCAATAATTAGTAATAATTAGTAATAATTATCACTAATTACCAATAATTAGTAATAATTAGAAATAATTACCAATAATTAGTAATAATTACCAATAATTACCAATAATTACCAATAATTAGTAATAATTCGTAATAATTAGGTATAATTACCAATAATTAGGAATAATTCGTAATAATTAGTAATAATTAGTAATAATTAGTAATAATTAGTAATAATTAGTAATAATTACCAATAATTACCAATAATTACCAATAATTACCAATAATTACCAATAATTACCAATAATTAGTAATAATTACCAATAATTAGTAATAATTACCAATAATTAGTAATAATTCGTAATAATTAGGAATAATTACCAACAATTAGGAATAATTCGTAATAATTAGTAATAATTACCAATAATTACCAATAATTACCAATAATTAGTAATAATTTCCAAAAATTAGTAATAATTACCAATAATTAGTAATAATTAGTAATAATTACCAATAATTAGTAATAATTAGTAATAATTAGTAATAATTAGTAATAATTATCAATAATTAGGAATAATTAGTAATAATTACGAATAATTACCAATAATTAGTAATAATTAGTAATAATTAGCAATAATTACCAATAATTAGCAATAATTAGTAATAATTACCAATAATTAGTAATAATTACCAATAATTACCAATAATTAGTAATAATTACCAATAATTACCCATAATTAGTAATAATTACCAATAATTACCAATAATTAGTAATAATTAGTACTAATTATCACTAATTACCAATAATTAGTAATAATTAGTAATAATTACCAATAATTAGGAATAATTAGAAATAATTACTAATAATTACCAATAATTAGTAATAATTAATAATAATTACCAATAATTAGTAATAATTAGTAATAATTACCAATAATTAGTAATAATTAGTAATAATTACCAATAACTAGGAATAATTACCAATAATTAGGAATAATTAGCAATAACTACTAATAATTACCAATAATTATTAATAATTACCAATAATTACCAATATTTACCAATATTTACCAATATTTACCAATAATTACAAATATTTACCAATAATTAGGAATAATAACATTATTACATTATTAGTATATATTATTATTAATATTAAAATAATATAATTTTCTATATTATATAAAATTCTCCCTTCATCTGTGTGTTTTCTGTCTCCACATGTAATATTTGCATTCTTTTTCAAAATTATCAACCTACTCACCAATGGAGAGGTGAAAGTGAATGCAAATATTACATGTGGAGACAAAATGTTAAACACACGGATGAAAGGAGAATTGTATATAATATATAAAATTATATTATTTTAATATTAATAATAAAATATAATAGTAATGTAATAATGTTATCATTATATAATTAATATTTATGAAAAAATAATATTAGTATTATTAAAATAATGAAAAAATTATATAATATTAAAATTATCAATATTTATAATAGGTTTTGCTTTATTCTCAACAAATTCAATTCTTAAAGGGTCAATTTTTAGGTCTATCTCAATAAAAAGTTTGTGTTAGTCGTGTCTGATGTAAACTCTATAATTATCCTTGCTTGAGTGTTTTTTTCTAACAAATTATTCAAAACCAGTAATGCTTTTATATTTTATAGAAAAATATGGAACAACGAGGTCGTCAACAGTCATTATTAGATGACCGCATATGGATAAATCAACGTAGAAATCCAAACGATTCTGGTTTAAATCCAGTATATATAGAGGGTGTGGATACTTTTTTATCATTTGCGACATCAAATCCAGAATTTGTTTCAAAAGGAAAAATAAAATTCCCTTGTAGAAAATGTGCATTGAGAACGTTTGACACGTTTGACAAAGTGGGGGGACATCTCTTGCATTTTGGTTTTCAACCAGATTATGTTTTTTGGTATCAACATGGTGAACGCAGTTCCAGAGTAGGTGATACCAACTTGATTCTGGATCCATCCCGGTTTCAAGATTTAGTACATGATGTTGCAGGTTCATCTGTTCAACATACAGAAACTCCAGCTGATATAGCTTCAAATCCTGAGTTGGCACTGTCTGAATTTTATGAGTTGTTGAGGTCTGCTGAGGATGCATTATATCCTGGCTACAAGATGAGTAAATTTGAAGCAATTGAAAATTTATGGCTATCAAATCAGATAACGGAATGTCAAACACCTGTTTTGACCAGATATTTTCTTTGCTTAAAACACTGTTACCCGAAGGAAATGTTTTGCCTGCAAATTACTATGAGAGTAAGAGGCTGGTTCGAAATTTGAGACTTACTTTTCAGAAGATTCATGCATGTTCAAATTACTGCATTTTATATTCTGGGAAAAATGAGTCGTTGGATAGTTATCCCACATGTGGGCAACTGAGATATAAAGAAGGGAAACATGGGAAGTCTAGTTTGATTCCTGTAAAACAGTTGAGATATTTTCCGCTTACATCCAGACTTCAGCGCTTATTCATGTCTAAGAATACAGTAACAATGATGTCATGGTATAAAGCGAATATTTCAACCGATAAAAGCTTGAATCCTCTAGCCGATGGTGATTCATGGAAACATTTTGATAGAGTGCATTCATCCTTTGCTTTAGAAGCTAGAAATGTTCGACTGGGCCTTTCCACTGATGGTTTCTATCCGTTCGGATCTTATGGTAGTCAATATTCATGTTGGCCTATTTTTTTAACTCTGTACAATTTACCTCCATGGATGTTGATGAAGGAGCCATATATCTTTTTGACTTTACTAATTGGATTATTATTATATTAATTAAAATAATTTATTAATAATTTATTTTTTATAGTATTTGCAACGGGATACTATGCCCGTCGCAAATAGTATTATTATTATATTCATTAAAATAATTTATTAATATTTTTTATTTATTTTTAAAAAAATAGTAATTGCGACGGGCCCATCGCAAATACTATTTTAAAAAGTTTTTTACAAATATACGGACTGATATTTGCGATAGGAAGGATCTCTATCGCAAATAATACCTTTAGTGATGGGCCTGTCGCAAATAATTGTTGTTGCGACGTCGTTTTCTGCAATGGGCTATTTGCGACGGGGGCCCGTCGCAAAAGCCTATTAGCGACGGGATCCCGACGCAAATGCCCCATCGCAAATGCCATTATTTCCAGTAGTGTATGATGAATGACTTAAGTTTTTGTGGAACACAGATGAATGGTTTTCATAATTTGATGGGTGATACCTATATCTCTCTCCAATGCGTTGGGTAAATATTTATCTGTCATGAGATAATGAATGAAACAAGTCGACGAGCTTGACTCACAAGGGAAGAAGGGGAAACCTGATACACTATGGGAAGATGGGTAAACCTGATCCTCTATAGAAAAATGGGGAAACCTAATCCACTATTAGAATATGGGTAAACCCAATACACTGTGGGAATATGGGGAAACTCGATCCACTCTAGGAAGATGGGGAAACCTGATCTCTTATAAGGAAAGGACTGTGACTAGGGATGGTGGTTTGTCCCGCCCAGTTGGTGTAGTCCCTGAGAAGGGCCCCGATAATTTCTATAAATATTTATTGACATATAGGGAATGATATTATATGTTTATGTTTATTCCAAAATTCCATTTCTTACTCCTATGTTATGCCTTCATGGATTAAGATCTTTATTTTCTTATGATTCATATCTTATTTTTAGATATTAATTCATGTTTATGATCATTGATATACAGGGTATGATATTATAATGTCATGATCACGTTCTCAAGCAACTATTCTCATGTTTATGCATTCATGTCTCCATTTTTTATCCTTATTGAGCATGTGATCTCAACCTTTCTTATGTTTCTTTTCCACAAGATATGAAGAAATATATTAATTCTGATATGTAAAAAATGGGTTCTAGTTATGAATAAATAGGTGGGAGAATATGTAGATGTGTTATGAACCAGTTTTTTATGTTTCTAAGTTTCCAAAGGCATTAAACTAGTAAATTCTTTGGGTGTTCATTTTTTTAATGTGTTAAGTGTTCCGTAAAAGTGATATAATGTTAATGTATGTAAATATTGGTTTTTTATAGTTGGTATCAAATCAAAGGTTTAGTCAACTATGGAAACTAGGATGAGAAAAATTTAATGAGATCCCTAGGGATATTTTTAAGGATATTTATAGGTTTTTCTATAATTATAAGTCTAAGGATGGGTTATTGTTTAGGAAAAATATCCGATAATTTTGGTCAATGATAGAGTGAGGGGTTTCCTAACATTACATCTCTATCTATATACTACAAGTGAATGTGGATCTGGCAGAGATTTACCTAGGAGTAACAACTCTAACAAGGTGTGTTGGGTCTGACTTGATCATAACCTAGTACACAATAATAGGCCTTGTTACACACCTAGTTTGAAACTCCTAGGGGATATTATTTAGAAATTAAAAAACTCTTTATGAACCAACATGAAGTATTTAAATGGAATTTTTCTACGAATAACCTTGGATAAACCTATGTTGTCATAGATTATGGAAGGTGTCATAATTTAGATATCACGTGAGTGGTTTTTCTTGATTATGAGGTTCCTCACTAGGATAACTATTTCAAACTCTATTATTTTTTGTTTTAGTCAATGGATGGAACCTAAAGAAACCTTTTTAATGGTGATTGCGATGGAAAATGCAACGATTGTTCTCATGATCATCTGAATACTATGGGAGCTAGAATGAAAAGCCTCATTGCTATACTCACATGGATTTTTCAAGTTGTAAATCATGTTGATCTTCCAAAAGAGAAAATAAGGGAATAATGTTCTGTTGAGTCCTTCATGAGGCAACATCCTCCTTTTTTAGTGGGTCTTATGATTAACCTATTTTTGAACACTAGATCAGAACCACTAAAAAGATATTCGTTATTCTCCAGTGTTTGGAACATGATAAATTCATTTTGGATATATATCGATTGGAAGGTAAAGCAGACTAGTGGTGAACTCTAATCATGAATACGAGTAAGAAAGATAAAATTGAATCCATGTATTAGGATGAGTTCAAGAACTTATTCATCAATAATTACTTTCCTCATGTTCTTTGTACAAATATGTAAAAGTATTTCTATGAGTTGAAGCAAAAGGATGATGAATCAATCGGTACCTACAAGGATAATTTTAAAAGACTTACAAGGTATGCTTCTAGTATTACCATCCAACTCAAAAGTAAAGTTGATAGGTTCTTTAGTGGATTAAATCCAAATCTTATAAGGTAGTTGGCCATAAGAGACTTTAGTAGCTACAAAGAGTTTGTAAATTATGGAACCAAAGTTTAAATTGAGGTTGGAGTTACATATAAATCTCAAGGTTTTAATAAGAAAAGGAATATGGAGTGCAAAGGAAAATATAAAAACCATGGAGATAAGAAGATGAACTTTCCTTTATTATATATGTGTGGAAAGAAGCATGGAGGAAATTGTATTATGGGGTCTAATAAATGTTTCAAGTGTGTAAGGGAAGGACATCAGGTAATTAACTACTAAACTGGTGGAAAGAATAAGTCTTCCAATGATGTAAATAGAGTTAAATATACATAGGATTCACCTCCCATAAGTTAGTGCTTCATGAGTAAGAAGAATGGGAATTATTCTAATCAATGCCCAAATCTAAGGGTTAATGATGATGAACACCATCACCAACCTCTTATGGCTAAAGTTGAAGGGAAATCCCTTTTGATCACTGTTGGTGATGTGGAGTATGAAAAAAAAGTTGAGGAATGATCGAGTAATTGTGTAATGGAATTCGAGAATAATTTTGTAGAAGTAATTTTATGGTATTATGGAATAATAACACATCTATGTATCGGTCCAATGTATTTTTTATGATGATTCACGAGCATCTGTTGAATTGTACCGGTAACCAGGAAGAGTGATTGTGGTAATAAGGTAACATTTTTGGAAAACATGTGATTAAGGGAAGGATAACCATTAATATTTTCTTGATGTTGAGATAATTACATTTGGATAAATATATATTATATATGAATAAGTAAATTGTACGGTACTGATTTACTTGTAAATGATTGGGGATTTTTTTGAAAAGTGGTTTATGCTATCTTGTATAGAGTTTAAAATATTTTGGACTTAGGGAATATATCCATTGAACTTTATAATAAGAAAACATACATGTTTTCAATGAGTATTTATATAAATTTCCATGTTTCAAGAATTCATGATTAAGGTATTCACATGTTTGTAATGTGACAACCAAGAGCTACCTTTTCATATATAGGGGATAATTGTTAAACTGATTTAGTGTACTTAATTCTAATGTTTTGGACTTTCATTTTTTAGAAGGGTTATAAGGATATATATATTTTTGGAATGGATTAAGTTAAAATTCGGAAGTGGTTTTAGAGATTAAATTATTATCACATCATATGAGGATTTATGAATATTAGATAACTTGTGCTAACCTTTATTTGTTGATAAATACAGATGGAATGACTGGTCATTCTATTCAGGGATATCATGATCTACTAATGCTTCAGAAATGAAAAATTAAACTTTTTTGAAAATTTATCAAGGCCCAAAAGAGTTGAGGTTTTATTAAAATTAAGTAAGTATTTATTCTCATGAAAATTATTCAACTCTAGGGAAAGGATCTTGAAACCAAAGAGGATATTCTAGTACCTTCTTTTCCAATGAACTAAATGTCCCCTTAGATCATCATAGATTTATGTCTTTGTACATGTTAACTTTCTTCTAAACATGTTATCAATCACTCTCTATCAATGAATGATAGTTATATTTCTCTTTCATGTCCATTTTTTAACTTTCCACCTATGTTCTCATATGTGGAAACCTTTTTATATGTTAATTTAGGAAACTATTATGTCCATTTTTCTTTTTTAAGAGGTAGTTTTACTATTAATTTTTATGATGTGGGTTTCTATGAAAGGAATATTCAAGTATTAAACCTTTGATAACAAATTTAACTCTTGAGAGAGAAATTCATTAGAAGGGGGTAGAATATAAAACCCAGAGATTTTGGGAAATAATTTTTCCAATTTAATTTAATTTTATCGATATTCTTCATTTCACATAATATTGAATATAGCTTTTTCTATATAAAAAACACTATGCTTAGATTACATTATACATAACACCAAGTTGATATTTATCTACATGAAACACTTATATTAGCTTTAAGTATACGCAACACTATGTTTGGTATGTGTTATACACAATTCCAAGTTCTTTTAATAGCTTACATTACATGTAATACTTAGTTTTACTAAACAACGGTATATTATTAAAATATTATTATTTAATATAATAATATTTAATATAGTTTTTAAATTAGCGGTTATGAATATTATTACAAAAGTTTTAAAATAAAACTTTTATAATATGTATTTATTGGTTACCAATTAATTAGAAATAAAAATATATACAAATTGATTTTAAAAGAAATTGTTTTATTTTATGCTCCTAAAGTAGTTTTGTCATAATAAATTAAATTAATTATAATTAGTGAATGATATTAATGAAATATATATATATATTATATTAAATAAAATATTTTTTATATTCATACATTAGATTTTCTAGGCATAAAATAGGAACAAACCCAATTTTATACACAAAATCCTATATTTTTTAAACGGGTAATTTTACCATATTTTAACAGAAAACCCATTTTAAATCCAATTTTTTTAAACTTTTATATATTATATTTTATAAAATAAACTTATTTTATTAATTAATAATATAAAAATTTACTTTTTTTAAATTTTTGGTAATTTTTTGATAAGTTTCCTATTTTGATAAATAGGAAAAAATACTAAATTTTAATTGAAAACAACTTTTTTCATCAAAATAATTTATAGTATTAAATTATATTTTAGATTGGTTTTAAAGTATAATTAGATCAAATTTTTATCATTTAATATAATATAGGTTATTTAAATTAATTTTACATTGAATATAGATATAAAAACATTTCAATATTTTGCATGTTTTAACTTTAATAACCTATTTTCTCACCCCATCAACGGGATTAAATTTAAATTAATTTATTCCAATTATGTGTTTGGATATAAAAAAATGGATTTCATATTTTTATTCATAAGTTCCAATTTATTTAAATATTCCCCTTTTATTTTTTGGTATTATGAATAGTTATGTTAGTAATATTTTTTATTACCATGGTTAAGGGTAATTCATATAATTAATGGAAAAAATAACATTATAACTAATATAAAATTACCCCAGTAGTTGTTATAATTTTATTTTATGAATGTGTGTTAGCAAAAATCTTCCTTGGAACGATTTTATATCCACTTGGAGCCACTTGGAGGACTTTTAACACTTTTATTGTATTATATTCAAAGGAAAGATAATTTTGTCAAGCTTTGGTTTTTAACAAGAAGAACATTTTTAATATGGTGTTATATAAGGTATATGTTCGTCTTTAATTAGTATTTTGAAAGACAAAATATTTTTCTATATAATGGTAATTTATTTATAATTTTTTGGAAATAAATAATTAAATTAAATGGTGATACAATGAATAAGTGGGAATTGTTTAATTAATGGAAAAATCAAATAAATGATATTAAAAAATTAAAATAAATATAATTTGATATGATTAATATCATCCAAAAAAAATTTGACTTTTACATTTTAGGGATAATTTAAATGATTTTTTTCAAATATATAAAGTTTTTATGATATTTTTAAAAAGTCAAGTAATGAATAGTGTCAAAATTGACATTATTGATATTTTAAAATAAATAATATTTAATTAAATGATATAAAATTTATAAAAATATAATACTCATCAAAATAATTGTTATAAATCATAAAATTTCATAAATGACTCATTTATTTATTTTTTCGTATTTTATAGTAACTATATTAACCCATAAGTAGTAAAAACATATGTTGTCATGATAAGAGTTAAAGGGATTAATTCAGGGTTAAATCCAAAAGATAAGGGAAATATTATGAACTAAATATGTATAAAAATTATTGGTTTGTAGGATTTATATCTATACTCATCTTATCTTCTACATAACCCACTTTTAATCCAATTTTAATTAAAAATTAATTTATATTAATTTAATATTTTATGAGATTCCAAGAGTGCCCCACCCCTCTCTTATAAAAGGGAACTTCTCCTTCTCCTTTATTTACGCATGTAGATACATTTTATAGGCCAAAATCTACCAAATTATCCTGAAAACATTCTTCCATTAATCATATAATCATTAATTTGGTTATAAATCTAGACAAAGGAGTCCTTTTTTTTAATCAAAAAGAGATACCCAAAGTAGAGGTAATGTTCATCAACAAAATTTTTTATTTTATTTATTCCTTTATCTCTTTAAATTATTTTTATTTAATGTTTATATAATATAAAAATTATACTAAATATACATGGATTTTGTTATATTAATTTTTTGACGAACACTCACACACACTTCCATCTAATGGGTAACAAACATATTGTTCTTTTGTACAGAAAACTATCGCCTCACAAAACGATGTTGTTCATTTTTTTTACAAACTCTTACGGTTGTAAATTATGATAGACATTATATTTTTATATGATATTTATTATATAATTATATTTTTTAATGATAATACCATGTAAACATTTTTACCATCTAAATTTTTTGGAAAATGATAACACAGCTCATGCGTTTGTATGGCATACCACCTCCACGGCACGATGTGATTCGTTATTCACATATATTTCATGGATAGTAATAAGGATGAATTTTTATGAATATATATGTTTTATAATGAATAAAAATTATTCTTTAATGATAATATATCATATACTTTTCTTTATTTTAACCTAATGAGAAAATAGAAATAACATTCATGCGTACGTACAACCTTCCATCTCCATTAACAGTGTATTCCATTTCAAGTATATATATTTTATATTTTATTATAAATGTTTATATACTGAATATATGTGATATATAATACATTATTTACATTCTGTAAATAATTAAATTATAATTTAATTAAGAGAATCTAGAATGGAAAGTCAAAACACGTATGATAAACAAAGCGATTATTACCTGAAACGTTGCTTTAACATGGAACTATTAATAAGTTAGTAATATAAAGTCATAAGTGAATCATATATGGTATTAAATATATTAATATTATTATTTTATATATTTATAATAAACTTAAATTTATTATACATGAGTTTTTAACGTGTGTAAAGGCAGTTAAGACTTGAGGTAAGGGAATTTCATCTCACTTTTTATTTCTGTGAGATACATGTCACATTCACCACTAGCATCTTTTTTGTGGTGTCTATACTGAACTATGACATGTTATATAATTAATTTCATTTATTTTATGATATTAAAATCTTTAATTGATGTTGTTATTTTATGTGGTTCATGATTCTAAAGTTACTCAAGTTGTAAGGGGCTTCTATCTCACTTTTATTTTCTGTGAGATACAAGACATGTTAACCGCATATTTATTATATGTGGTGTATTTAGTTTATATTAATAAATTATATTATTATTATCCTTAATATTATGGTTATTTTTATATTCATTTTTATTAGTTTTATGGTTCAAAAGTTACAGAATCAGTAAGCTAATTTTGTCTCGATTTTCCTTATTTGAGACACGTGTTATGTTATACACTTATATTCTTTTATGAGGGGTATATACTTCCCTTTTACATATTTTTTCATGAATTTCCTTATTTTCATGATATAAAAGTTTCATTTATTATTATTCTATCTTCGTTGGGAAATTTTTGTTCCTTCAAAATAATTTTTTCTAAAAATGTTTTAAATGAACTTTTATCCATTTTCAAGGAAAAAAGATTTCAAATATGTTTAAAATCATTTTCAAAGATCCATTTTAAATTTTCAAGGTTATTTTCAAATAAAATTGTTTCTTTTAAAATTATAAGGAATTTTAAGAAAAGAAAATGTTTTCAAATAAGAAAAGATATTTTCCTCAAGAATTATTTTCAAGTGATCTATCAAAATTATTTTCATCTACAATAACGTTATTTAATGTTACTTATGTTTTACTGGGGATATTATTAAATGATACCATTATTATTATTTAAAGTAATATTTTTTTTATAATTGAATGATATTTACAAAAACAATTTTTTTCCCATGGTTTATGTTATGATTGAATTATATTTATGAAACCTATTTCATTCCAAGGGTTCTGGTATGATTAATGACTTTTGATTTTGTAGAACATATATGTATCATATTCATAATGTGATAGGTGGGACCTATATCTTCCTCCAATTCATCAGGTAAATATTTTTGTCTCATGATATAATTATGGAAACAAGTCCACGCACTTGATCCACTATGGTAATAAGGGGAAACCCGATCTACTATGGGAAGATGGGGAAACCCGATCCACTATAGGAAGTTGAGGAAACTCGATCCGCTATGGGAAGATGAGAAAACATGATCCACTATGGGAAGATGGGGAAACCTGCACCCCTACAAGTAAAGGACTACGACTAAGGATGGTGGTGTGTCCTGCCCAATAGGTGTAGTCCCCATGAAGTGCCTTAATAATTTCTAGCAATGTGTCTTGACATATAGGGAATGATATTACATGTTTATGTGTACGCTACAATTCCATGTATTACTCCTACGTTACGCCTTCATGGCTTATGCTCTTAGTTTCCCTATGATTTGTGTCTTATGAATTGATAATATTTTCACCATGATTAATGTTTATGATATTTTATATACAAGGTCTGATATTTTGATGTTACGATCACATTTTCATATGCCTATGTTTATGTTTATGCTTACATGAATCCCCTGTTTACCCTTACTAAGAATCTGATATCACCCTTTCTTATGATTCTTATCCTCAGGATGTGAATAAATATATTAAGTATGATATGTCAAAAAAAGGTTCAATTTATGATGAAATAGGTGGGAGAAGATGTTGATGTGTTATAAACCAGTTGTTTATGTTTCCAAGTTTCCAAAGGCAGTAAACTAAAATAGTCTTTGGGGGTCTTTTTGTGTAATGTGTTAAGTATTCTGCAAAAGTGATGTAATTTTAATGTAAGTTAAGACAAGGTTTTTATAAAATCACATAGTAAAATTCATAGGAAGGTTTCTTTCGTTGCAGAATTAATTTCTTTTGTTATAGTTGCCTCAGCATATTGTTAGTTATTGATCATGGGATTTAGGAAAATTCATTTAATTCCACTAATAAAGTGACATAGAGGATCACGCGCAATGAGTATCTAAAATATCATGAAATTATATTGAATTTATTATCAAGAATAAATATTATTCTCATTTTGTGGAATAAAAATTATTCAAGTATTATTGATTGCATGAATTCAATCATGAGATGTTTGAGTTTAGAATATGTGAGTTTAATTTTATCTCTTGTTTATCAATCACAAGTAAAAAAATAAATATTTATATATTCAATAGTTTATTGAATAGATTAATATAAATATTTATTTTGTTATGGGAATATTAAAATAAATATTTATTGATAGGTTTAGTGAATATAATATTTATGTATTTATTAAATGAATGATATTTATTTGATTAAATATTTTTTATTTAAAGTTTTAATTAATTGTACAAAGGATTGATGAGTTGATTTAATGGCCTGATGGAAATGATATATTTTATTTAATATCATTTAAATAAATATTAATTTATTTAATTAAAAAATTATATTCAAATAAGTTCATGTCATGAGATATATTATTTTTTCTACTATTATTATTAAAAAAATGGGAATCACTTATAATAAATTTTTGATAAAGAGACATTTCAAAATTATCAAATATTAACCTAAAGTATAAATTCCAACTTATTTCATTTTTTAAGAGTGAGATTTGTTACACAAAATAAAAAAATATCTAAAATTCTCCTAATCCCTAGAGATATTCTTCCACTACCCCCTCTTAAGAACATATATAGAACAAGAGAACCCTTTGTTATGATTAACACAAAAATATTTAAATAAATTTCATCTTTCATGCTATAACCTAGAGATTAAATATCATTATTCAGTAATTCAAGGAGCATGTGTAGATACATCAAAAGGAAACTTCTCTTGGATTCTCCTCCACAATGATAACACTACAAGATTTGAAATGTAAATTGATCAAAAGGAATTCATAGTTTTAGGTAATTCTATTTTTAAATTAATTATAAGTAAAATGTGAAAGATCATCACAAGAAGATTTCAGGTTTTCATCCATTATGTTCTTTGGATATATTCATTGAAAAAGATGAAAACCAAAAATCAAACAATTTCCCACCACATATATTTCACTTCATATCCTTTACCATCATGCTTCAATGATATCACATTGAGCATAGAACATTGTGTGTAATGACACAAAATTTCATAAATAAAAATTCCCTTTTAAAATTAATATGTTCCTAATTAAGTAATGTAGATATAGAAAACATATACACTACTTTGAGTATTTTGGAATATTATATCCCATTGGATTTAAAGTCTTGTTAAATAATCACAACCATTGATAATATATCCATTAAATAGTGATCATATGATTAGTATAAATTAAGAGTTATGATAGTCCTATTTACATAGACAAAAGAAGTGACAACCTCAAATAGTAGGATCATACTCTATGAAGCCCATTTATCAAAACTAGTGAGGGAGATAGCATCTCTAGGGTTTTACCTTGACCAGTCCTAAGTCAATATTCAACAACTAAATCATGTGATAAACCATTTATGGTATAATTTCAAGCTCATCAATATCATGGCTCAAACCATGTTTGTCGAACCACCCTATGAAAATCTCACTGTAGCACACCTTACCCTTATAGAATTCACTAGTGTAATAAAAGTCTATGTATCTTGAAGGTAACATTATGAATATGTAAATTTTATTTTCAATAAAATAATTATTATAATTTTCTTTATTTTTTATAATTTATAAATTATTAAATAATAAGTTTGATAAAAATTATATTTATTGATATGATAAAACACGAATTATATTTTGTGTAATATATAGTTTTAACCAAGACACTTTTTGATTAATTCAATAATTTTTAAAATAAATTATATTTTAATTAAATATAATCATTACATATTATATATTAAATATAAATGATAATATAGATTTATGAAGTGAAAATGTAATTTTTATAAGGGTCAAAAAACTATTATTGTCAAAAAAACATCTTTTTTCAATAAATATGGATTTTGATTTAAAAGTTTAATTTCCCATATTTATATAAGTATTTTTACAAAATAAATATTATTTTTTTATTAAATACATTTAAATTATCTAATGTTTATTTTTTCATAATTTTTTTAGAGTAGAATTTTTGGGTGAAAATTAAATATGGTATAAATATACGGTATGTATTATAACATCATAATGACCCAAAAGTGATGTAATATATGCCATAAAAGGTATAAATGACCAAATACATATTTCCCATTTAAAATAATTTTTTTGATCTTATTTTATTAATTTTATAAATCCTTTATGAATCCTCGAAAACCTATATAATATTTTATAGTTTTAAAATGATTTCTTTATAATCATGACCCACTTCCACATCACCAAGTGTAATATTTTAATGAGTTAGATTATTGTACATAAAAAATAATAAAAACTATTCCCCTTTGGTTTAAATAATGTGGAAAAACATGGAAATTTTTTGGGTTTTGATTCCTTTATTATATAGATTCCAAAACCTAAGTTTGGGAAATAATAAAGAACTCTCCTCTCTTTTCCTATATAAACCCACCCAAGATCCCATTTCTCTTAACTCAAAAACCTTAGAGAATAGCCTTACTCTACCCATTCCTCTCTTGATCCATCCTAAGGTCCCCCCAAGCTCTCAGGTGATAGGTTTTGGATCAATGAACTAATATGGTGTGTCTCTACTATGATGATACCTAGAGGGGCATAGTAGATTCCCTAATTATATATAAAACCTTAATAGGGTGTTTATGGGAACGAGAAATGATGATTACAAGTGTCACCTTAGAACCTAAATCATCAATGATATTGATACTATGGGATTCTTAGGTTACTTTTCAAAATTTATCCTGGGTGCCTACTAATATAGGGGTTTCCCTAGGATATCACCTAGGAATCAAAAGTGTTCTATTATTTCTATCTTTCATGGGATTATTGCCATAGAAGCAGCATTATTTATGGTGACTATGGAGAACTCAATGGATCCCATAAGATTCATCCATGGGCATACTTACTCTCATCTTTCCTAGGATTATCTTCTAGGAATCATCTTATGCTTGATATTATATGAGATAAGGCCAAGTGAGCTATTTTCTATCGAGTACTGATGTGTGAGACACTATAAGGTGAGTGTTATTCCCCTCGATATTATGCCTAGAATACTCCTTAGGATCTATAGAATTCACCTAATGCTTGTAATTCATAGGCTAGTACTTAGGATCTGGATGTTGATCCTGGTGACTATGGGATGCCCATGATATTACTGGAATCTTGGGATTATGACTCATTTACATGGATTTCCTAGGTTCATCCACCTAATAATTGAATGTATACCTATTATTATTGGTTTTTACAAATTTCTATCCAATGAATCTACCATTAATCCTGCTAACTTTGGATTTCCTATAATTTCTCCTAGGAATCAATGGTTATTCCTACTACTTTATTCCCATTGGGCCTAGTACTACTTGTAATTATCATGTGACATCCTCAAAGACACTCCAGCACTGGTCGAAGTAGGTACAGTAATTTTTGGGTGTCATGTTAGAACCTAAGGATCAATAGTGGTTATTTATTTATTCATTCACATTTTTTACTTATATTTATTATATCACATCATGTGAGCATGCACTATATTTACTGGTTATGTGTAGGGCCACATTGGTGGTGCCCCACTGATTTGAACTCACACCTTTCTCAGGTGACCATGGAACTTTGGTGCTAGAGCAGACTTCATTGTTTGTAGGTTTCGGTAGGGTAGAGGCCTAGGATTTGATTGTTGATTTATATAGCTTGGATGAAGTTAGATTATGGATGATGTATGGATAGGGGATGGTGGTAGATCCTTTATGAAGTTTATTTATTTATTTTTCATTATATTTTGACCATCATAGTGATCTATTAGTCATTGCATACTAGAATGACCATGAGCCTGTATGACTATTTTCTTCCACATTACATTTTCTATAGAATTGATTTTGTATATTGATTATGTATACTCTAATTTATGTTTATTTATTAAAGATTATGTTTAGTGATTTATTTTATAATACTTTCTCTACTCTGATATGAGGATATAATATCCCAATGGTACTACCCTAGACCCCTGTTATAAGTCGATAGAATCTAGTGTATGTGGAGGAATATATGAGTCCACATGGCGAACCAGTCTAGTTACTTTAGAGTAAACAGGGTTGGAATGTTACATATGTAGCATCCCTTAATCTTATACTTATATAAGGACATTTGTATCTATATTTAAATTATTAAATTCAATTACCATTTCAAAAGTTCTCCTCATTAGTGTGTGATTATACAATTTTATAGAAAGTGATCATCATGGTGAAGCATTTTAATATAAGAGTTAGCCTTAATAAAAATAAAATAAAAATACATTGGATGATAAGGAGATAATAAGTCAGGCTGGTTTATAGCACAATGAGTTCTCCTAAGGTTTTTTCTTGTTTGTTATTCACTTGATAAACTAATCACTATTCTAAAATCTCAGGATCGATTCAACATCAAATTTTAATCATTCATGGTAAATTATTTTTTTATATGATTTTTTGGATGAAATGAAATCACATAAGGGGGTTTATAAGTATTCAAAGATAAAAAAAATTATTTAATGATGAATTTTTTCAATTTTTTCATGGTTAAATTTTTAAAAGTTGTTTCATAGACTAAAATCAATGGTCATGATAAATATAATCATATTTAATTTTACAAGTAAATAAAGATAAAATATATCAAAGTAATATTAGGTCATAAACACCATCCATCACTCAAGTTAGGATAAAACCATAGTTAATAATATTTTTTAGCCATGTTTGGTCATACCTCTAGCTATTGGGGAGTTATGATAAGTGTTTTGGGAAAATATAACAAAAATTTGTATCAAAAAAGCAACCATGACTATCAAGGTATATTTTTAAATGAAATAATTATGTAAATATAAGCATTGGATTTTCATGAGTTAGGAATTCACTTAAAAAATTAAGGACTTTTGAGTTAATACAATTGGCTATGCAAAAGCCTACATTATAATATCAAAATAGTGGAATAGAACTTGCTTTTACTATGAAGGGAGGCTTAAGGATCCTTTCCCACTAAAATATATAATTACATGAAAAACATGAATCCAATGACTAAGGGACATTTGGGTTTGAGAAAAATAGTGGGAGGCATTAAAGGATTATAAATCAATAATGTATAAATAATGGGTAATCAGGATAAAAGTAATTATTTTATAAGTTTTATTTTATATAAAATGGAATATAATACAAAATACTCACTATAATCAATTTTTAACAATGAAAATGTCCTCACCATTATAAATTAATAGTATTATCAAGGTATCTTACGCATAATACCTTGACATGAGAGGAAATATTATGCATTGGGATCCCCTCTACCTAATGACCCACCTCGAGAAGAATGTGTTGATGATAAGGATGCCTAAAAGAGACACATAAATGATGAATTTAATTTCTAAATCATAATTTTATCATAATTGTCTCTGATATTTCAAAATAAACATGATAATAAGTATTGATACACTAGGTTTTCATATCTAAGAAATTTAATAAGATAATGTAAAGAAAGAATGTAATTAGTTCATCATTACACATGACACTTATAATTTAGAAGATGAATCATAGATGATCCTCATACACTCATGGTGATTAGTTACATTGATCAATTGGTGGATTAAATATTCAATTTGAACAAAGATCTATCCATATATATCATTCTTTCATATTTGACACCCAATTTCTCCAATTTCATTGAAAAATATAAGATGAAAAGTATTGATAAATTTCATTAATAACTTTTGGATAAAGTTTAATTATTTGATAAAGATATAAATTAAGATAATTAATTATTACTCATGGTGAAAATGAATAAAGGTAGTGTGAAAAAGTCTAATGGAAAGAAAAAAATCCAAAAGAACCATTGAAACTTTCTTTTAAGAAACTGATGACTAATAGAGAGAGTATCAATCCTAAGGTTATTTTATTTATATATAGAAAGAAAGGATAAAAGAAGAAAAAATGTAATAATTTAAAGAAGAAGTAAGAAGAAGAATTTAATTTAGGAATATTCATCATTATATATAATATTTCTATTTACACTTCTTAGGAATTAGATGAAATTTGAGACTCCCATGTTTGTATCCAAATATAAAAACCAATGATGTTTAAAAATATTACAAGAGATAAAATGTATCTATGAGTAATTTATGGATCTTGACTACTAAAAAAACTATAAAATATCACTTTCTCGCATTTCATCATTTAATGATCCTTTAATTTGAAAAATTTTATAATTTACTAAGTATAACCAGAAGCATAATATTAGAATCGAGCCTAGAAATGATGAGATTTTATTTCATTTTAAAAATTAAAATTTATTGTGATTTATAATTATGGAATAATATTTTATAAACACTTTAATTAAATAAATCCTATATTAAAATTAAAAGATGAATATAATACTTAAGAGTCTTATTATACCAATTTGTTGCAATATAATACTTGGTCAAGTAAAACAAGAAGAAAATGAAAAAAAACACCAAGAGGATATTTATATTATTTTAAGATTAAAAAACTTAGGTATTTTTCTTTATTTCATAAAACTAATAACATGTTTTTTTATTAAAGGTCAAATATCTATAAATATTTTATAATTAGTTCAAAATGATTCATGTGAATCAATTCAAGTAAAATTTAACAGAAAATGCATATACATAATGACTTTTAAAGATATCATTAGTAGATATTTAAATAATTAATTGATAAAAAAAATTAGATTTCTTTAAGATATTTAAGGAATATAAAATTTAGGTAAAGTTTGAACATAGTAAGAAGATAAAATATTATTTTCTTAGACTAAAAAAATATATTTTCCAAGCAATCATCGGAAATTTAAAAGTAGAGTGGAAATTTTTTCTAAATTCATACCTCCTTATACACATTATTGTGATGGTGTTATTATAAAAAGTAAATTTTTCTTTTCATGACATTGTGAGATTAATTTTGAGTCATTAAATCCTTTTGTTTTCCTTTTGGGATATGATTCAAAAATATAATAATATACACGTAACCAGATGCTAAGTAAAATGGAAAATTGGATCTCTTATGAGTTACAATATAGAAAAAATCTACCATGTCACAAATACATGCACAAATATATGAAACAAATATTTAAGGTTATTTTAGGAAAAAAAATTATCAAGAATCACAAAGTCTATCACTATAAATTATCTAAAATTTATTATGGATATTAAATATATTAACCCTAGGATATAAAATGTATAGTTAAGTAAAAGAATACATTTCTTTGATAAGGTAGCAGATCACTAATTAATATAGTGGGAGAAATATATATGTTGATAAAGACAAGGATTAAGATAAAAAATAAGTTATTATTGGAATATGTTCTATAATACATCATAAAAAGGAAAATTTTCAAATATAGGTATACTATGTAGGAAAGTTAGAAAAACCAAAGAGATATGGTTTTATTATCATTGATTTTGGTGATATATTATTCATTGATAATAATTAATCATTATCCTATAACGAATTAGTAAAAGGAAAAAAATATTAATTGGAAACTAGATATGATTTTAGAAATGGATTCCATGTACCAAAATATTGTTTGTATTTTAGTGAAACCGAGAGTTGATATAAACCCCATTAGGTGAAAATGGGTATTTAATGGGATTTTTTACATGGATAGTATAGTAAATATTTATAATAATTGATTATTTAAAAAAGTTTTTAGGATAAATCAAGGTATAAACTATGAAGAAAACTTTTAACTAGTGAAATGATGAAATCCATTTAAAATTTAAATGCTATATTATCTTAATATGATTTTTATATTTGGTAGTTAAATTTCAAAATCAAATTAATGAATAGAAAATTATTAAAAATTTATATAATATATATCCAAAAGGTTTTATGATATCAAAAGTAGCTAATATAATATATAATAAAATAATCCATTTATATATCAAAACATACATAAAATCATGGGATGATTATTTTTAATGAATGTATTTCATGTGTAAATAAAATGGTAGTGGGAGTTATATAGTTTTATAAGTGATATATGTTGATAACATATAGAAATATAGTATTAAATTAAGCTAGGTCCATTCTAAGTAAATATTTCATTTCCAATGACTTAAAGTAGAAACCTAAATTAAAGGAAATGGGATCAACTAATATGGATATATAATATTTCTTAGACTATTAAAAAGTATATACATTGAAAAGGTAATAAAAAATACCTGATGGAGAAATTCAAGTGTTGATTTTTACCTATGATTCATGCTAAAAAAATCTTTAAGAATAATTTTCATAAACATGATATAAAATTGAAAAAATGAGTATAATTCACTAAACTTTTAGATATAAAATCTATCATATCTTCCAAGATATATACTAAGATTGATTTTTTATGCATTAATATTTGTGATAAGATATTAATAAAATATATTATGTTTTGATTTTATGGAAGATAAAATTATCCAAAAGTGTATGAGAAGTTTAGGGGATATATTATTGGTATTTAAAGAAGAAGGGATGATGTTTAGAGAAAATATTAACCTTAAAACAGATCAATTTGATCTAACATAAAAGTTAGGAAAATAAAATGATAAAGATAAGCTCATAGTTATAATTAGTATCAAATTATATATAATTCAAGTTTATTACATCTTCAGATGCAGCTAAAGAAGAAGCATAAATTATAGTTTTTCCCAAATATTGAAAATTATATCCAATAATACATATTAAAATAATATGGTTGTAAAAGATATATACCAAAGAGATTATGTATGAATATAATATAAAAATATATACATAAAAAATTTCATCACTTGGGGATTTTACTCAAAGTGTCAAATTCTTAGTTTACAAAGTAATCCATAGACGACAATGTGCTTGACATAATGGTTATATAAATAACTCAAAAGAATCTTGAATTTAATATGAGAGATATTTTAATTAGAGGTGTTTCTTGAGTGGTATACACTCTATAGTATTGCATCAAAATCCTATGATAAAATTTAGGTGGGAGTTAATTTCCACAGGGACTATAGTGGAACTGTATCACTATAGTGGTATTGTAACACTATATAATTGTCTTTAATTTAGTAGTAATTATAGTGGGGTACAATAGCAATAGTATTATTCATCATAAATTTTATTTTAGGCTAAAATATGGGCCTATGAGAAACTTCACCTCTAATACATCCATCCATAAAAAAACATTACACCACGGGGCCTCCAGGATATCATTAGTGGGTAACAGGTGACATGGTGGGACCAAATGAATGAATTGGTATAATAGGTATGTGGTGTAACATCACAACACATAGTCATCATCGGGTGGATAATCTTAAATGTGGGAAGAATATGTTATTTCCTATCAATCATCCATCTATCCCCATACATTTCTGATGTAAGATAAATGGGTATCGTATCACATGATTATGAATACAATGGGACCAGTTATATGGTGTGACACAACTGGAAAGAAATGTATCGAGGAACCATGTAGAAATATATGGGTGAGCAGTTCAAAATATATATGGGTTTTCTAGAACCTTTCATGTTTCCTTCCTCCCATATGGATATTTGATATAGGATTGAGGGGGTTATCTACCATGGTTTTTTTAGGCTAGAATGATGCAATGATTCTTGGCAGTGGGGAGATACAGCTTTCAAACTGGTAACATGGTGTGATGACTAATGATAGGTGGGATAAATTTATAAGACTTGTGACATGGAATGATGAAGGTTTTCCATTTGAGGGTGAACTTGAGATTCAGCCTTGGGGTTATTGGGTTATCTATCTTCCCATGTTCTATGGTCTTTGTGCCTTTGAGTCTTTGGTCCATGTATTGTAAAAAGTAGGTACATTTGGTACTTTTCATTCCTAATTGGGAGGGATGAAACTTATTAGCCCATTGGGGTGTCTGGGTGTGTTTGTTGTTTGGTTTATTATAATATCCTCTATCTTAAATAATTAATAATTATTAATGTGAGAGGTAGTGTATTGATATTATTAGCAGTTAAATATAGTATAATTGGGTGTGTTGTTAGAGTGGGTTCCCTAAACTCAACACGAGATAGTACTTTTTTATTAACATATTATGCATAAAGTATAATATAATAATTGTTTATACGTATCATGATAGTAACATTACTTCTATGTATTTTTTATATAGTAATGTACTTAGACAATATATCATATCAAAATCTTATCGCAATTCTCATCTATAATGAGAACCATTATAGCATTTCTCATCTATAATGAGAACTAACCGATACTATTATAATAATATTAAAGTATGTTATATGTTCTATATACATTAATTTTATGATGCACATATTTAGTTTGAATATCAAGTGTCATGTGATCATTATCATTGATACTTATTCTAATAAAGTTCACACTTGGTGATCTCATGTATAAAAGATCATGAGGACTATCCCACAAGTTAGAACACCGCTTGTTTTATGTGTCATTGGATGTTACTATCTATAAGCATGCATATTGGTCACTTAACTTGAGTTAATTATTATACATCATTAGTGGTTCGACATTGATTGAATGATCTCGTAAAGCTTTTACACTAAAAGTAGAGGAAGAAGATATCTATAGACCTTTTACATGGATAGTATTTCCTAGAATAAATCCATTTACATGTAATATGTAACAAATTTCATATAATATATTCATAGAAAGATGAATAAGTATTTAAAATATGGATACACAAAGTATTCATCATAATTTATAATATATCGATTTAAAAAGAGATTATATTACACAGTCTGTGTTTTATATGAGGATGATGTATTTATGACCTATACTTATCTCCTTAAGAGCCATGAAATGTTACTAAATACCATTCTAACTCTCTAATTTATACTCACTCTAATAAAAATAAGTTTCTAGAGAGTCACATGAAAATTGTATCTAGAAGTTTTATTGATTAAGATGATCAAGGTTTAGGATAATGTGGGCCTCATATTAGTGGTTTGGTGAACATTTGAGTGTGAGAAATTTAAAATAAATAAATATATTAATTTAATTATAAGTTATTAATGTTTAGAATAAAATAAATTGAATTTATTTATCATGTTTTTAATTATATTTTTAATTATATATAAGTGAATATGAGAAAAAAAATTATGAACATTAAAAATTTGGTATTCATTAAACATATTCGGGAGGAAATGAGCCAAATTATTGTTTATTATTTAATAATGTTACATATAAGAGTTTTATAAGTTATTGGTGAAATATAAAAAACACATATAATATGTTAAATAGTTTGTAATGGATATATTGGGTTGGTTTAAAATGCCATATTTCGTTAAGCACTAAAGTGAAAATAAATAAAGTTTGACCAAAAGTATAAAACCTTATTTTGGAATCAAAAATGAGGATTAATTCACCTGCATTAATTCACTCTCTTACCTATCATTATCTTATGGTTTTTAAATGTAATTAAGATAGAATAACAAGTGTGATATTATTTACTCTTCATAGATTATGTTAATCATGTTCTAATAATAGTACATGCATAAAAAATATTTATTTATATTATTATGGAACATAAAGATCGTAGATCAATGATTTAGGGATACTTTTATCATGTGTAAATTATTTTGAGGGGTTATTTCTGGAATTCGTTAAGCTACAGTGATCCAACATTGAGAAAAGAATGTTAGGATCACATAAAACACTGATTTATCATTTTATTTATTTATTTTCATATCAAATTTTATATACATAATCCATGATGGGAATCACATATAAATTTTTCAGATATTAGGTCATGACTTAGACACAACAATAAAATTTCCAAAATATTAGCTATAAATGCATCTTTTCTAACTGGTTCCTTCATAATTGAATCATCAGTCACATGGTATGTATGTGTGTGTAAACTAAGTCGTTGATCATTCACATAACCTCAAACCATACAATTTAACATTATAAAGACTAGGGTTTAAAATTATGTCATGATCCATCTCAATCATTATCCACCTTAAATCATGATCTTTATATCTCTACTTTAGCATGGATAAATCATATAGGTTTCAAAAATAGTTTTGACATAAATTCATTTTTCACTCATATATAGACTCATGTAAGAATATCCAAATAAAATACACTAAAATAATTACTCCATAAATCACTTTCTTTAAAATTTAATTTTCCATGAAAATAAATTTTCATTAATATCATAATCAATGAATAGAAAAAATAGATTAACATCCATTATTCAAAAAAATATAAATAATCCTTGTGAAAATTTATCATTTTTAATTTAATATACCAACTATATCACCCCAATACTTTACCATTTTTTTATTTTATAATAAATTTAATTTTTTTTATAGCTTTCAAAACACGCAATACTGAGTTAGTTTCAAGTGCACGCAATACCCGGTTTAAACAAAACACTATTTAGTCACGTTTTGAAAATATAACTAAATCTTATTATTATTAGAGAATTTATATAAAACTTTTCTATATTATATAGTCAATAAAATATTTTCTTCATTCATCTAATATATTTTATAGATATAAGATAAGTACAAACCCAATTGTACATATAAAAACCTATATTTTTATAAAGGCAGTTTTACCCCTATTAATGGCGCACCTATTTTAAATATAAATTTTATAAATTTTATAAATTTAATATGAAAAAAAATCATTTTTAATGACAAATTAAAAAATTATATTAGGGTGAATTTTTGGTATTTTTCTATGAAGTTTCATTTTTTGATGAATAGTGAAAAATAATAAATCTTAATTGAAAATAGTTTTTTACATCTAATTTATTTATATAGTGAAATTATATTTTAAATTATATTTAAATTATATTTATTTAAATTATATATTTATTTATCCAATTTATTTAATTTTAATTAATTTCACATTGAATTTTGATATAAAAACATTTCAAACTTTTGATCATTTTTACTTTAAAAATCCATTTTGTTGTCCTGTCTGTGGGATTGAATTTAAATTAATTTATACCACTTCTATGATTGGAATTTGGAAAAATAGAATCCATTTTTCAAATAATAATAATTTATAATTTCTATTAATTTAAACTTAGTATTTTTCCAAAAATATTAGTGAATAAAGTCAAAACTAATTACAGTGATTAAGGTAAAATTAAACTTAAAAATTGACTAAACCTAAAACTTAAGGGAAAAAATAAACTAGAAACATGAAAAAAAACCTATTGGATGGAAATATTTATACAAAATATTATATTATGTTTAATTTGGTTCATTATTTAAGGAACAATATTTAAGGGAGACCTCTCAATAGTGTTTACAATTTTATATTTACAATAATGCCACTCCTCCATTATAAAAAGGTACTCAACCGTCTGATTTATTCACAAATATAAAGCCATTTTTATCATCAAAAACCTACCCAAATAATATCCCAACATCCATATCCTCATCCAAGAATCCTCACTTTGGTCAAAAAGCAAACCAATGAAGTCTTGTGGTATAAACTAAAAGGACTTACCCAAATAAGAGGAAATGTTATTCAACGATCACTTTTGTTTCATTTACTTCTACACCCATTAAATTATTTTTACATAATGCTTATATAATAACCTCATTATATTAAATAAACTTTTATTTTGTTATAATAATATTAACACCTAAAATTTCACACACATCCATCAAGTGGGATATGCAATCAGCGTTCATGTGTATGGCAGACAACTCCCTCACGAATTGATGTTGTTTGCTCTTCCATTACCACCTTTCAAGATTGGAAATAATGATGGATTTTTAGTTTTTATATGGTATTTATTATATTTATAATTTATTTATTCTTATTTCATTCATATATAAAACATACCTTCTTGTTTTCCATTTTGTGGGTATACAATAACATCGTTTATGGACGTGTGGGCTACCACCTCTTCAAAGTGATGTGATTTGTTCACTGTATACATAGAATGTATTAAGTATGGTTTTAATAAAAATATTTTATACATGCAACATAAATATAAAATTGTAATAAAAATATACATGTATATATATATATATATTAGTTACTTTTTAAATATAATATGGAGATTGAAGTAGCGTTCATGAGTACGTATAGCCTATCATCTCCATGAATGGTGCATTTCATTTCCCATCTCCAAACTCAATGGATTACTCTAAAAACATATCTACTAAATAAATATAAAATTTAAATCATGGTTTATATCTTGGATATTATAAAATCATGATCGACATAAGAAGATCATATATGATATTATAAATACTACTATGGTTTTTTTATAAGTTAATAACATGATTAAAACCATTATACTAGAGGTTAAAGGATGTTCACACAAATGGAAATGAGAGGTAAGGTATTTCAAATAAATTTCATTTCATTGAGGAATATTGTAATTTTATACACTTAATTTTTTTATATGGTTTATAAACTACCCATTTGACTTATAATATCATGAATAATTCATTATTAATGGTATTTTAAGTTTCAATTTGAATTATTTCATCTAAGGGGATTTGAATTAAGTGTTATCAAGTGAAAGATAATTTCATAACACTATTTCCTTTTATTGGGTTAAAATAATTCTTCATTTTAATTAATATTATAATATTATGTGTATAATCACCTTTAGCTATCTATTTTTGTATTTACACTTATTTTATGTGGATTTATAGTTGATACACATAATCTATTCATCCATTTTTTCACTTCAATGTTATGCTCTTTTAATTGTTTTTTTCAATCTCAATCTAATCGAGATTTTTTATTCTTGAATTTACATTAATTGAAATTATTTGATAATTTTATAATAAACCCTTCTATTTTATTCTCTTATGGTTATTCATGATCTTTTTCAGATAATAGTACAATTTTTCACTCTTTGGTACTTATAATGTTTTAGAAAATGTTTTTAAGAAAACCTGACTTTATTTCTCTCTTTTGTCAAAGAACATATTTTATTATAAAAACTTTATTTTCTAAAAAGGATTTCAAAAATGTTTTTTAACATTCAAAAATAATTTTTTAAATAAATTTTTCCCCTTTTTTCTTTCACAAATTTTTTCAATGGAATATTATTATCACTTTCCAAATAAGGCACATTTTTAGCCTTTTAAACTTGCAAAAAAAATTGTTTACCTTGTATGAAATGTATGGAATTACCCACCACCATTTACTTGAATATTCCTTTGCAAGTTTAAAAGGGTAATTTTTAAAAAAAATAAAAATTATCTTCAAAGAAAAGGATTTTCAAAATGTTTTTCAAAAGGATATTTTCCTTATGAATATTTTTAAAATATATTTTTATGATATTTCATTTCATCAAAGATAACAATCCCTTATTTTACTCCACATGGGATATATTTTATTAATACCATCCTTATTCTTCCTTTGGATAGCTTATGATTTATTTAGCCAAAGATACTATTGACATTCACTTCCTTGATTCATATTTATAGTCCCCTTGAAATATTCAATTTCCAGTGATTATTGAACATTAAATTTCCCCTAAATATTATTATCATTTATCAGGGATATGATTGTTACATAAACCATATACCGTTTTTACATACGGTTTTTAATTTGAATGTTATTTGATATCTAGGTAAATTTGATAAATCCATATTTTTATAGATATTTTATAAGACACATTATTCATGAATTAAATCGATTATTCGATATATAAGGAATGATTTGGATAGGTATAACATGGGTGGAGACCAGTTATAGATAGCTGCTTGATGCATTGGTATCTCATGGGATGAGTCAGTTGGCTAGAATTTGTGTATTTTTCACCCAATATGTTTTAAACTTTCTTATGAAAGGTCTTTAAAGTAAAGGTATTATGTACCTAGGAAACATGGCATCCAATAGATAATTATTTCCTTCATTTAGATTCATTTATTATTATCCATGAGATTTTTACTATGACAAAGCATATGGAAGAATTTCAGTCTCATTTTATTAATTAAATGGAATAGTTTTTAGTTATTTACCTTTCCATATTTATTATGCCTTATAAATTTATTTTAAATTGCTTGTGTATTTAGTTATTTACCATTCTAAAAATTTTACGTAATTCCTCTTAGTTTATTGATTATATAGCATGTGTGTTCAGTTATTTACCTTTCCATATTGATTATTCTCATTGATTTGTTATTGTTTCCACTATACTTAACACTTACTGAGCATTTTATCTCACCCATATTTTTTCCCTATGATTCCAGATAAGTGTACTAAGAAACATATGAAATGATATACTATGTGGGAATAAATTTATCCTTGAAAAAAATTATTATATAAATAGTGTATTAATTTTTGATACATGACTCATTTATGTATATAGTTTACCAATACTATTAAACTCTTAAATACATGGGGATTTAATTCCTTATCATCATGCCAATTTAATGGTAGTAGACATCGATTTCATGCTTACTGGAGTCAGGTCAATACAGTTGATATCAAAATAATTTTAGTAGAAACCTTGGAAACTAGATTTAAGAAAATAAAGACTAGGGAACATAAACCTAAGATAGGCTTTGAGGATAATTATAGAAGAACATCCTAGAAATTTGGTAAGGTTGAGATTATATGGGTCTTCCTAGCAATAAATCCATCTATAGATACTAAAAGTGGATGTGGTTCTAGCACATATGTACCTAGGGGTAACAACTCCAAAAATGTGTGTCAACCCTAACTTGAGTGTAACCCAATTCTTGATAAAGGGCCTTACATCACACCTAGTTTAAAACTCATGTGGGATATGCTTAGGATAATTCAAATTTTATTTACACAACATTATGAATGATTTAAAACTAAATATGTCCCCAAAGAAACCAATGTTTATGATTATAAGATTTACGATGCATAAATTTATGTTATGTGATATATCATATTTGTAAAGAGACTATGTGTTCCATATATACCTAATATAAAAAGGGAATTGTTGGGTGATACTAATACCTAAAAATTATCTATACACCATGGTATTACAAATATGTCTAGGGACTTAAAGGATCATTTATGTGGGATAACATGAAGTGGGAAATTGTTGATTATGTGTCTAGATGTTTGATTTTTAAACAAGTTAAATCTATGAGGAAATATCTTAGAGGATTCATACAACCTATTTATATTATTGTGTGTAAATGAGATGACATTAATATATATTTTTTCATGGGACTACAAAAGCCTCCTAGAAAGAATAATGCAATATCAGTTATCATTGATCGCCTAACCAAATCTACACATTTTCATGCTGTAATAGAATAATTGGCTCTTGATCACCTCTAAAGTCTCTATATTAATGAAGTTTTAGGACATCATTTAGCACTTATATCATTTTTTTTTATTGAGATCCCCACTTTACATCAAAAAATTTGAAGAGTCTTTGGAAGGATCTTGGTACTAAGCTTCATTTGAGCACTGCCTATCATCCTCAAACAGATGGACAGTATGAAAGAAAAATTCAAACAATAGAAGATATTTTTAGTTCATTATCACTATAATTTAAAGGTATTTGGGATCAGTACTTACCTTTGGCATAGTTTTCTTATAATAATAGTTTTCATTCTATTATTCAAATGGAATTGTATGGAGCATTATATGGAAAGAGGTGTCGTACTCAAACTTATTAGGATAAAGTTGGTGAAAGGAAACTCATAGGGAAAAAAATTGAAGATAATATGAAAAAGGTAAAGGATATTTAGGCTCATATTAAATCATCTCAACATTGGTAAAAGAGTTATACTGATAATCGGAGGAAAGATTTAGAGTTCCAAGTGGGAGATCGTGTTTTTATGAAAGTGTATCCATGGAAGGATGTAATAAGGTTCAGTAGGAAATGGAAACTGAGTCTTGGGTAAATCGGACACTTTGATAATCTTGAAATATTTGGATTTGTTTATTATTGTTTTAAAATGCTTTCAAATCTCTCAAAATTACATTATGTGATCCATATATCTCTCTTAAATAATTACATGTCTGACCTAATGCATGTGCTCGCCTATGATGAAATAGAGTTAGAACCTGAAATTTTATACTATGAATAATCCATCAAGATTCTTGATACTAGAGAGTAAGTATTGAGTAATTACATGACTCGTCTGGTAAAGGTACTCAAGAGAAATCAAAAAATGGAAGAACCGACATGGTAACCAGATGATTCCATGAAGTAGAACTACCTACATCTTTTTAAAAGGTAATACCCCTAAAATTTTGAGGTTGAAATTGTTTTAGGAGGAAATAATTTATCACCCCAATAAATTACTATATTTTATTTTTAAAATAAATTTAATTTTTTATAGCTTTCAAAACACATAATACTGAGTTAGTTTTCAATGCACGCAACACCCGGTTTAAACAAAACATTATTTAGTCACAGTTAATCAAATTTTAACACTTTAAAATAATTTATATAAAAAAATTATATATTATATATTCAATAAAATATTTTTTAAATTCATCTAATAGATCTAATAGGAATAATATAAAAACAAACCCAATTTTACACTTAAAACCTATGTTTTTGTAAAGACAGTTTTACCGCCTTTTAATGGTGAACCTATTTTAAATATAAATTTTGAAACTTTTATAAATTTAATATGAAAAAATAAAATTCATTTTTGAAAGCTTAACGTCAAAATTATCTTAGGGTGAATTTTTCGTTTTTTTATATGAAAATTCATTTTTTGATGAATAGTGAAAATACTGAATCTTAAATGAAAAATAGTTTTTCATATAATTTATTTATATAGTTAAGTTATATTTTAATTTTTTTTAAAGTATATTTTGTTTAATTATACATAAATTAATATAATTGATGTAATTTGAATCAATTTCTTATTGAAATTGAATATAAAAATATTTCAAACTTTTGAACATTTTTACTTCAAAAATCTGCTTCGGCGTCCCATCTGTGGGATTAAATTTAAATTAATGTCCACCAAATAAATGGTTTTAATTTTTAATAATGTATTTCATATTTTTAATTTTATAATTTATAATTTATAGTAAGTTCAAATTAGTTTTTGACCAAAAAAATTAGTCAATGCAGTTAATATTAATTACAGCGATTATGGTAAAATTAATATTAACAAGGGACTAAAACTTAAACATAAGAGCCAAAATGACCTATAAATATGTAAAAAACCTATTTAATGTACATATTTAGATCATATACTCCCTTTTAACGAATTAGTTTTATTATTTTAAGAACATTATGTAAGGGAGGCCTCTCAATAGGGTTTACCTTTTCATATTTACAAGAATGACACTCCTCCTCCAATATAAAAAGGCGCTCATCCCTACCATTTATTCACAAATATAAAGACATTTTGGATTGTCTAATCCCAACCAAAATAGTCTCCAAACATACATATTCTTCAAGGATCACTTTTGTTTCATTTACTTCTACGCCCATTAAATTATTTTTATATAATGATTATATAATAAAATAAATATCTTATATACAATTATATGTCTTTATACTAAGATTTATACCTAAAATTTTATATAAATCCATCAAATGAGAAACACAGTCAATGTTCGTGTGTACGGCGAACTATAGCCTCGCGAACTGATGTTGTTCTTGCTTACCTTACCACCTTTAAAGGTTGGAAATAATGATGTATTTTTAGTTTATATATGATATATATTATATATATAATATTATTATACTTATTTAATTTTTATATAATTCATACCTTCATGCTTTCCATTTTGTGGGAATACGGTAACATTGTTTGTGGATGTGTGGACTACTGCATACTCAAAGTTATGTGATTCATTCATGCTATAAATAGAATGTATTAAGGATGGTTTTAATAAAAATATTTGGTATATATAAAATAAATATGATACTATAATGATAATATATTTACATATTTCTAAATATGATAAGGAAATTTAAGTAGCGTTCATGCATACATACGTCCTACCATCTCCATGAAAGGTGCATTCCATTTCCCATATCCAAAAATCAATGGATTACTCTAAATACATATATAATGAATATATATAATATTAAAATCATGTTTTACATCCTTTAGATGATGAAATCATGATCTACATAAAAATAAAAAAATATAATAAATCGGGACTTACTAGAAAAACTAGGCAATTAACACCCAAAATTGTGAAAATAATGAAAGATTATTACCAAAAATTTATTAGATATTTTAATAAGATCATATATGATATTTTTAATATTATTATGGTTATTTTATAATTTAATAACATGATTAAAACCATTATAAAATAATTTAAAGGATTTTCACCCAAAAAAGAAACATATGGTAATGGATTTCATCTCAATTGCATTTCATTGAGGCATATTTTAATGTTGTGAACCTAATTTATTTTATATGGTGTATAAACAGAACATTTTCTATGTAATACGATGAATAATTCATTCTTCATAGTATTTTATGTTTTAATTTGAATTATTTCATCTAAGGGTATTTTAATTAAGCATTATTAAGTGGAAAAGAATTTCATAACCCCATTTCTTTTAATTAGGTTATATTACTTTCTCATTTTCATTAATATTATAAGATTATGTGTGTAATAAAATTTAAAAAGATATATCTTTATTTATACTTGTTTTATTTGTATTCAAATTTGATACACATAATCTATTTATTGATTTATTTTCACTTCAACATTATGGTCTTTTAAGGGTTTGTTTCACAATCTCATTCTAATTGAGATTGTTTATTCTAGAATATCCATTATAGGAAATTATTTGATAATTTTAATATAAACCATTAAATTTTATTCTCTTATGGTTATTCATGATATTTTTTATATAATAGTACCATTTTTCCACTCTTTGTTACTTGTAATGTTTTATAAAAAAATTATTAAAACCGAACTTCAATTCTTTCTTTAGTCGGAGAAATTTTTTCTTCTGAAACCCCTATTTTATAAAAATGCTTTCAAAAATGTTTTTAACCATTCAAAAATGGTTTATTAAAGATATTTTTATCCTTTTTGTCTTTCACAAATGTTTTCAAAGGAATATTATTATCACTTTCGGAATAAGTCACTTTTCTAACCTAATTACCTTACAAAAAAGGAATATTATTTTTACCTTGTACAGCATGTACGGAATTACCCACCATCATTTCTTTGATGATTCCTTTTCAATTTTAAAAATTTTATTTTTAAATGAAGTTTTTTTATAATTTATTTTCAAATAAATGGATTTTCAAAATGTTTTTCCAAAGTATATTTTCCTCGGAAATGTTTTTAAAGGATCTTTTTATATTATTTCTATTCAATAATGACGAAAACCCCTTATTTTACTCCACTTGGGATATATTGTATTGATATTATACATATTATTCCTATGTATTTTTTATGATTTATTTGGCCAAGGATAGTATTGAAATTCACTTCCTTAATTTATAATTATTTTCCCCTTGAAATATTCAATTTCCAATGATCACTGAACATTAAATTTACCCTAAATATCCATATCATTTATCATGGATATGATTATTTCTTAAATCATATACCATTTTTACATAAAGTGTTTACGTTGAATGATATTTTATATCTGGTTAAATATTGATAAATATGTATCTTTTATAGATCTTTGATAAGGCATGTTGTTCATGAATTAAATTGATTATTCGATATATGAGGAATGATTTGGATAGGTACGACACAGGTGGGGCCCGATTATAAATAACCCCTTGATGCATCTATAGTCTCATGGAATGAGTCAGTTGGCTAGACTTAGTGGGTTTTCTACCCATTATATTTTAAAATGTCTTGTTAAAGGTTTTGATAGTAAATGTATCATGTACCTAGGAAATATGGAATCTAATAAATAATCATTGACTTTATTTTGATTCATTTATTATTATCCATGAGATTTTTACAATTAAAAAATATACAGATGTATTTCACTCTCAATTTATTGATTAAATGGAATGGTTTTCAATTATTTACCTTTCCAAATTGATTATTCATTATCTAGTTATTTTAAATGGCATGTGTGTTCAGTTATTTACCTTACCATATTATTTATTTACTCCCTCTTAGTGTATTGATTACATGGCATGTGTGTTCAGTTATTTACCTTACCATATTGATTATTCTCATTGATTCGTTATTTTTTCCACTGTAATTAACCCTTACTGGTCATTGGAGGTAACCCTTATTTTGTTTCCTTTCCCCAGGTATCCAAGAAATGTACTAAGAAATAAATGCAAGGATATTCTAAGTGGGAATAAAGTTATCCTCAAAAAAAAGTATGTTGTAATTAGTTTATTAATTTTTTATACAAGACTCATGTATATATCCAATTTACCATGACTAATAATCTCTTTTCTCATTAGGGGTTTTATTCCTTGTAATCTTACCAATGTAATGGTAGTAAACACCAGCTTTGGGATTACTAGGGTCGGGTCGCTACATCAATGGATGTTAAAACCAACCATTTCTAGGTAAACCCATTTTAGGAAAAAATCCAATTTTTATGTAAATCCATGATTTCACATAAACAATTCATTTTAAATCAATGATCAATCATAATCAATAAATTAAGAATACTTGTTTATCCAATATCATAAGTGGTATTAAATCCGCCTACCTTAACATTTCTTTTTGAAAAGTTATCAAATTCATAGTCCAAGATCACACCAATGGGTAAATACTAAAATAGTTATCATGATAAATGATAAATCCCAATATATTTCAATTAATTTATAGATATTAAATCACTAAGTCTATATCCAAGCGATATAAAGAGGGAATTTAATAGAGAGAAACTAGATTTAGATCATACAAGAGATCCAATGTCAAACATCTGATCTGCACTCATGATTCATTGAATAGATGAGGAGAGACCATGAAAATCACCCTAGTATTCTCTGAGAAACATCTAAAATTTTAAAATATAATAATGAAAAGATTTGAAGGATTTTTTTTAAATGGTGAATCTGTGTAACTTAAAACTGAACACAATGTCTTGTTGTGTGGTCTCTGAGACCTTTTAGTAGGTCATGTATTTTCTCTTGCCTCAAAACCAAAATGAAGTATCAAAATTCATAGTATATTGGACCATTTTGGTGGTTATTTACTTCATACCACCTCTAAAAAAAGTTTAATGGTCTCCATGAATAGTCTCTAAGACCATGTAGAAGAAGCTATATTTTGGTAAAACACATCCCAAAACCTTTTGATATCTGGATTCTCATGAATTTTCAACCACAAGGTAAAAAAATAATTCTAGATATAATGGTATAATAAAAATTAATTTTTGATATCATATAACTATAAATTTCTTAATATTAAATTCCAATAATTCATGTAAGTCTCTTTAGATATAATAGTTTCATCTTATATTCATCAAAACTAGAAAAACCAACACATGTCCCAAAACTAGGGTTATAAAATTATCCCCACCATAGTAATTTTAATCCCCAAAAAATGAAATGGGTACTTTCATCATCAAAAAACCACAATCATTTCCACTCTTCCAAGTCTATTCTTAGATCATTCTATGCAACCATAATAATTGTACCCCGATAATAATTTATCCTGAAAACATATTCTCTCTATGATTTATAACCCAAAATTGGTCCATCCACATAAGACACATCAATATCCAAATAAAATATCTACCATCTTAATAAATTAATTGGGTTTAATTGATACTTATTCAATTTACAAGTATAAAAAATATTATGAATCCCTGCATAACACTACGAAAACACCAACCATTAATAAACTTTACTAATCCATTCAATAGTTTCAAAATATCCCACATACTAGGGAAAAATCTATTTATTTTCAAACCATATGTGACCTAAAGTAGGTGTAATATTAAAGAACACATGATATATAAACTCAAATATTATAGGTTATTTCCAACCATTGGCATAATACATCTTCAAAATGTGAGCTAATATTAGGTACTTTAGAATCAATTTAACTAGATCTGTCATGTCAGGCACCAAAATAAATCCCATAAGGTACTTCCCAATATTATCATCACATTATAATGGTGAAAAAAATATTCAATAATATAATGATTCAAAAGTTTTTATACAGATTGATGACTGATAATGGATATTTTAAACAAACTTAACCAATGGATGATTATCTTCCCAAAATCTCCTAAAATTAGGCACACACATCTGAAAAGTCTCTTATAAAATATAAATGAAACATTCAATATTTCTATCCATCTAACTTTGATATTTTTTAATCATTTTAAAATAAATCCTTATAGAATTATTGAGTCCCACTTATAATTGAGATTTAAACTAGTGATCTCAGTATAAAATTATGGATTGTAAAACTTTATAAAGTATAACCACTTCATTCAAATAAATATTATCAACATGATTGACTAAAATGTTCCAAGTATTTTTATTAAATACATTGATTTCAAGAGTTTGTCCTACAATACACAAACACCATCATGATTCCAAGGTGATTTTAGAAACCTAATAAAAACCCCCTATAAATATCCTATAATTTATATGTCAGGATAGGAAAAGGATTTAATAACCCTAAAAAACATTGATGATTCACCTTAATACTAAATAAAAACTAATAATTAGAAACTAATTTAACATCATATTTCAGTATTCTTGACCACTATTTTTGGAATTTTATGTCTTGATGCAGAATGATAAACTCTAAGAAACAATGATTAAATAAAATGATGAAAATATTCAAAAACATCACTCCTTTGCTCCATAGGAACCAATATCTATACACTAAAATAAAGGATAAAATATTGAATAATCAACCATCCAATTTTTCTCCCTCACCATTTTGGGAATCCCTCATTCTCTTACATTCCACATTAGATAATTTCATCTCTCTTAATTATTAAATAAAAAATGCATCACATTATATGTAAATAATACAACACCATTTGTTATCCCCTCTATGTCCATTTGAAAATTCATCAATAATCCTATAAACATCCACCACTACCCTAATCCCTTTACTATCTAAGTGGTTGTTTTCATACATAAGAAATTTTTCACTACATTTACATTTTATGATGTATACGCAAGCTCAAAATTGAAAGTTTAAATGTATTATTCCTACCAATGTTGTCCCAGGTTGGGATCATGTTGTGAAAACATCTACCTCAAACTCTTATTATTTTTATACATTATGAATTTATCATAGAAACATAATTCCTCTAACTCTTCAAATCATTAACAAAAATAGTTAATTCCTTGTTTTCTATTCAGTATTTTTTTCATAATTTCTCAGTTTTATATATCTAGGAACAAAAACTATACCTCATTATATCAAAACACATACCAAAACTAAACCAGATACACCACAATACAATTCTTATCCAACCCTTCTTTTATATGTAAATATAACTAGGGTTGAATTAATTATATTATTTAATTCCATAAATTTCATCTAGAACTTCACAATCCAATAAAACTTCACTTCCTTTTGAATCACAACTTTCATGGAAGAATCTAATTTCAAAAAAAACTGAATAAACCTCTTAAAATATCCTACATGACCAAGAAAACTTTATATTTCAAAAATGTTCTTAAGAATCACCCAATAAATCAACCCCATTACTTTTTCAGGATTAACTAAATTTATTTTGTTATGAATTACATGTATATTAAAATTTCTCTCATGAACTCTAGAAATAGCATTTAGAGAATTTGGTGAAAAAAATTTCACACATAGAAACTCTAAAATAGTTTTCAAGTTCCTCCTAGGATCTTTTTATAACCACAAATATATAAAGATGATATCTAAAAATAACACTAAAATTTTATCGATTTACTTGTGGAAATTCTAATTCATTAATTCCATAAATATATTTAGGTCATTGGTAAACCCAAAATTTATAACTATAGACTAATAGTGGTTATATCAATACCAAAAATATATATTTGGAATATTCTCTTCCTTTAACATTATCAAATAATAACTTGACCCAAGGTCGACTAAGTAAAATCAATGATCTCCCTTTGGATGATAAAATATATTATCAATTCTATGTAAGGTATATTTTTCTTTTATCATTACTTAGTTCATATATTGATAGTCAATAAGTGATCTAAATTTATCATCAGCCTCTAAAAAATAAAACAAGTGCCACCCATGGACTAATACTCACTCAAATGATTTCCTTTTTCTCAATCTCATATGGCTATATCTTCAACTCTTATAACACTTCTGCTTATATTTGATAATATTGTAGTGAAAGGTCTCATTGAAGGAGCATGGTCAATGTAAAATTCCACATACATAATTGGTGGTGATAAAAAAACTATCTAGATACCACTCTATCACTCTTGAAAGTAGAGATTTGACCCTATATTCCATTGATTTAAGTATCAATCCTACTAACATGTAAGATATGGATCCAACATTAATGGTTTTCTTTCATACCCTACTATCATGAATATCACACATTCCCTTAAAAGTGTGGATTTTCTTATTCATTTCCATAAATATAACTATTCAACTATAGTAGTTCATTGGAGCCCTGAATTTACTCATCCAATCCATATTGATAGTCCTTTCATATGTTTTCATTTCAAAAAAATAAAAAGTTCCACAATATTTTCACATTTACAATTATAATATAGAGATATGGATATATAAATCCTTTCTTAGTCCCTTCACCAAGTGGGGTGCCTATTATTATTGAATATATAGTCAACTCATTGTATTGTCCCAATTAAGATTCCAATTAAGTTGATAAAAATAGATGTGATGCACTAGTATTAAATAATTAATATAAAACCAAAAAACCAATCAAAATGGTAACTATCACTATAAAATTTCCTACATCATCCTCAGCCTAGTTTGATGCATTCTCAATGGTGAAGAGTTTTCAAAAACTCTTCTAAGGTGTTGAAATATCCTTCTGATGAGGCACCTCCACTCTTCCATGAGTCCCAGACTCAAACTACCTTAATGTATCAATTTCTAGCCTCGATCCCTATACTTTTTTGTATATTCCAATTATACAAATTCATGTTAATCAATTGAAAAAATTTGTTAAAATAACCAACCATCCCATATGAGAAACATTTGAAAAGAGGATATGTACACCTTGAATTCAAGTTTCTAACTCTTCCTTATGGTAAAAAAAACTAGTGAATCATTTCCTTAGTTATTCTTTTTTCTACTGAAAGCACTCCCCCCACCCCACCTATATGGGAAAGAAAACCACTTACCTTTCATGTTTTAGCTATATCCATATCATATTTAGGCTCCCTACTAACAACCTCCAAGAAAGTATATAACTTTATAAAAATTATCCTTGAACATATTTATGATGGTTCTGGACTCAGTAAAAAAGTGTGTTGGGTGAATTGATAATTAAAATTTATTTTAATATTAATTTCCTAGAATTTAGTACCCCCGGTTTCTGGTAAGTAACCCTTGTTTTATGCTTTTTAAGTACATGAAGCATATGAGAAATGGTTGGGAAAGTTTGGAGACTTTTAAAGGGTTAAAGGGAAAAACAATGTGGTGACACATGGGCTTTGGATGGGTTTCCCAAACCGTGCAGAAGTCGTGCAAGTGGTGTCACCATGGACAGAGGAGACTGCACGGTGTGTGAATGGTTAGGGAAAACCATGCGAGGAGTACGTGCAGAGCGCCCTTTCCAAGCAGTGACTACCGCATGGTTAGCGCACGATTTGACTAACCGTGCGGACTAACAATGCGTGAAGTCAACTTAGATCCTATTTTTAAGGATCTAATCTGTTTTATCATTAAACCCACTCTTTTTTGCTCCTAGATGGCCCTAACTCAGGATTTCTCTCTGGTGAAGGTGGGAGAACACTTAACAGGCATTTTTGAAGAGATCCGAAGGTTTTACTTGGCGTTTAGAGGCTGGTTGATCAAGGTAAGTCTCGTTTCCTTGAGTTTTCTTAGATATCCTTCTTCCCGCTTGATGGATCCTTAGATCTACGCCCAAGGTGGGTAGATCTAAGATATTGGACGACTTTTAAGCCAGTTTTTGGTCTTGTTGGTGATAGGGGAAGGAATCTAAGGAGGTTTCTTGGTGTTTCGACCCGGTTATTGGTTGGTTTCGCCTATTTTGTTGAGCTAGGTGGATTCACTATTTACTCCTCTTGTTAGAATTGATTGTCTTAGTTTCAAATTGGTTTATTTGAATGGAATTGATTGTGAAAATCATGGAATAAATCTTCTTTAGTGATGATTTATGGTTTTGATGGAATTGTGAAATCTTGGTGAATTGTTGTGTAAAGTGATTTGGATTTTTGAATTTAAAATTTCGATTTTAAATTATGGATTTTCTAGAATGGGAAATGATTTGATGGAAGATGGGTTTTCAATAAAAAGGGTTGTTTTATTGAAATGGTATGAATTGTGTGAACACACTTGGTTTTGATGGAAATGGTTTTCAATAAAAGGTGTTTTATTGAAAGGATGGCTTTGGCAGGATTGTTGTGAATGTGTGGTGTGTGTTCATATTGCATATACGAGGCTTGGTTGAAATAGGACCTTGTACTTGGTGCCAAATTTTTAATGGCACCCGGTACTTTTAAGTATGAGGCTTGGTTGAAATATGACCTTGTGCTCGGTGCCAAAGGTGTAATAGCACATGGGAAACAATTACCTTGTGACGACTTGGAAGATCGATGAGAAACCTCTCATGAGTATGGAACTGTCATAAAGAAGCATTCATGGTTGATTTCATGGGTTTGTGAAATGGTTGGTTTTCCAAAATGGATATTGTGAAATGGTTTGAAAGCTTGTTTGGTTATTTTTCTAGAAAAAAATAACTTGTTGGAAATTGGTTTCGAATGCACTTGGATGTTTTTGGATATGATTGGTTGTGGAATCTTGTTTATATCTTGTTATAAACTGTTTTGAGAAATTGTTTTATATAAAATGTTTTATATAAATGTTGGATAACTCTTCTATCCTAGTGGCGTGAGTAGGGAAGTCATTGGGGAAAACCTACTAAGTTTTATACTCACCCCTGCTTTGGAACTTTGGTGCTTTTTCAGATGTCATCTTCCGGGACACAGGTAAAGGAAAATCATCTTATTGATAGTAGTTCATGGTGATGCTTGGGAGATGTGGTGGTTCTTGGTGCATGGAGCTCGGTGTGGTGCCATGGAGAGTGTCTCGTCTTGTTTTGGGTCTTTTGTTTAGTCTTCTGCTTGGTACTTTGATTTTTTGTTGGTTTGTATTTATTGTGGAATAGTGTAGTTCTATTTTGGTAATACATGAGTTGGTTGTTGGATTAATGTGCATCATATAGTGGTTGTTAGTGATGATTTGGTTGGTTTTTTTCTCAAAGGGTAAATCGTCCCCAACTTGAATTGAAACCCTTCAGCATTTATTGCCAGCCTTTGGTGTCTTGGGGATGTTTCTTAAGGCCTAGTAATGACTCATTTTACTCTCAAGCCAATGTGGATAAGCGGGTCATTACAAATGGTATCAACTTGTTCAATCCTCATCTAATAAGTGGTCATCGATGTTCTTAGTCCTGGAGTTGAAATTCATTCTTGTCTATTCCTTGGGTCAAAATCTTAGACAGGAGTAGGATTGTCATAACTTGAAATGTATAGCATAAAAGGACATAGCTAACCCATTTATTCTAAACTTCAAGTTACCAGGGTGTTGGGTATATAAGTGTTTTGAATACACTTCCAGAATGTTGGAAATCTCATTGTCATGGGTTTATCCAATGAGATGAGCATGACATGCATTATAGAGGAATGACTTCCCACTAGGATTGCATATCACATTGTGAGGAATAAGTAAGGATTTTGTGCAAGATGCGAATTTTAAAAAAAATACAGAAATTCTTTTCAAGTGAAAGATTTTGAAAACAGTGTAATTGTTGTATTTTGAAAATGGGTTGATTTTCAAAAAGCATGCTGAATGTTTTCAAAAATGTTTGAACATGGGAAAAATTCGATTTTGAGAACAATGTTCTGATAGATGATGTGATAGAATTTGAATACTAAGCCATCAGTTTCTAGAGAGTGATATTGACAGAGGTTGTTGTTAGTTTAGAAAATGGCAACCGGTAGACGTCATCGGAACCAACACGAAGAAGCTGCAGAGAACGTGGTTGCACCTGAACCATGTGTGAAATAAGAGATAGTTCAGATTATTGTCCAAGTTTTCAAGTTGTGGATATAGGGAACTGGAGGAATAAACCAAGGCATCTGAATCATACCATCCAGTTCATGAAGCAGAATCCACCAACCTTTCGGGGTGATGTTGAACCCGAAAAGGTGGAGGTGTGGATAAGTAGGATGAATTGTATCTTTGATTTCATTATCACACCATCATATCTCAAGGTCAAGTTGGCGACGTATATGCTGGAGGATCTTGCACGACAGTGGTGGGATCTAGTGGTGTAGGCTAAAGTGGATCAAGGCCTGGGCTGGGAGGAATTTGAGGAATTGTTCAATAAATAATTCTATCCTCACACATTCAAGATCTAGAGGATGGTAGACTTTTTCATCCTAAAGCAAGATAATCTCTCTGTCGTGGAGTATGCGGCTAAATTCATGAATTTAGTGTGCTTTGCACCGGAAGTTGCTGCAAGTGCATCGCTGAAGGAACGCATCTTTGAATTGGGGTTGCGACAGGAGATTCGCTCGAAGATAGTTGTGCTCTGTATTACAGATTATACGGAGATAGTAAACAGAGCAATAGTAGCTGAAAGAGACATATCAGGAGTTATGGGAGGAGGAAGTATGATGATACCCACAGGAACGGGTGGGAACTCTAATGCTGGGAACAAGCAAAATAGGGACACCTACTTCCAAGGTGGGAGTACGAATCAAAATCAAATGGCTGGATCAGTGAATCTTCCTCCACAACACATGATGAAATCCGGGTGTTTTCAATGTGGCTCGATTGATCACATGAAATGAGAATGTACAGCACCATCTAGAGCATGCCACAATTGTAACAAGATGGGGCATCTTTAGCGATATTGTCGCAGTGCTCCATGGTCGGGTGTTCGTGACACTTCTCAGGTGTCGCAAGAATCTTATGCTTCGACAGGGCGAGGACAGCAAAATCAGTCTTGCCAGAAGAACAGAGCTAGCCATGGTGATTCTAGGAATACCATGACTCCTCACGCAGGGTAATCTCAACAAGGCAATAAGGAGAAAACTGCAGCAACAAAGCAATTGTATGGAGCAGAATAGGTAATTGTGGACGACTAGTCTGGACCATCTACGGTGAGAGGTATGATTCTTTTGAATTCTACCCTCATGCAAGTGTTGTTCGATACTGGTGCATCACATTATTTTCTTGCTTCTTGTATTTCTGATTCTCTAAACTTAAAACTTAAAATGATTCCTTCTGTGATAAAACTTCAAACTCCTCTCGGTGAAAGAGAATGTACAACCTTCGTGTGTAGAGCATGTTCTATAACTGTTGATGGAGCTAAGCTAAAATGGGATTTATCTGTGCTGGAGATGGATGTCTATGATATCATCCTAGGTATGGATTGGTTGATAGAGTTCAGGGATCACATCGACTCTTATAGCAGAACAGACAGTTTTATGATTGAGGATAGCGTCGAGCATCTCTTTAGAGAAGAAAGAGTGGAGATTGCAGGTGCAACGGGCTTTTTGGCACCAGTAGTGGCAATGATATCTTACCATTTGTCCGCGTTAAACTTGGAATCGAGGGACGAGATCACGAATAATAGTTTTCCAGTAGTCGTGGATCAATTTACTGATGTTTTTCCTGAAAACTTCTCAGGGTTACCACCTGTAAGATAAGTGGAGTTTATTATTGATCTCCTTCTGAGGACCAGTCCTATCTCAATTCCATCTTATAGGATGGCACCAACAGAGTTAAAGTAATTGAAAGTGCATTTGGAAGAACTGGAAAACAAAGGTTTTATTCGGCCAAGCGTGTCCCCGTGGGCAGCACCAGTTTTGTTTGTAAAGAAATCAGATGGAACTTTATGGCTATGTGTGGATTATCATAAACTTAACCAAGTTACAATAAATAATAGATATCCACTAACATGCATTGATGACATGTTTGATCAATTGAGGGGAGCTCGGTGGTTCTCTAAGATTGACTTGCGGTCAGGATATCACCAGTTGAGAGTTCGGAAGGAGGATATTCCAAAGACAGCCTTCAGAAGCAGATATGGCCACTATGAATATGTAGTCATGCCTTTTGGTCTTAATAATGAACCAGCGGTCTTTATGGCATTGATGAATCGGATATTTCAGTGATATCTGGATTCTTTTGTTGTGGTGTTTGTGGACGACATATTGGTGTATTCAAGAACAAGGTCTGATCATGAGCAACACTTGGTGATAGTGTTGGAAATATTGAGAGAGCATCAGTTGTATGCCAAATTATCAAAGTGTGATTTTTGGATACAAGAGGTATGCTTTCTGGGCCATGTTGTTTCTAATAAAGGTGTTTCAGTGGATCTAGAAAAGATAGAAGTTGTTCTTTCTTGGCAAGCGCCGAAGAATGTCTTTGAAATATGAAGTTTTCTTGGTCTAGTTGGTTATTACCGATGATTTTTTCATGACTTCTCACAAATAGATTCTCCTATGATAGCATTGACAAAGAAGAACAGTGCATTTCAATGGACTGAGGAATGTCAGAGATCTTTTCAAAAGTTGAAAGTTCGACTTAAATCAGCACCTATCTTGATCTTTCCAGAATTAGGGCAGGGGTATGTGGTGTATTGTGATGCTTTGGGAACAGGGTTGGTTTGTGTTCTCATGCAAGGAGACCATGTGGTTGCTTGTGGTTCAAGGCAGTTGAGGGTGCATGAGAAGAATTACCCAACACATGATATGAAGTTAGCTGCAGTCATCCATGCTTTGAAAACATGGAGACATTATCTATTTTGTGAGAAATTTAATGTGTTTACAGATCATAAGAGTTTGAAGCATATTTTCTCACAATGATATTTAAATCTTAGGTAGAAGAGATGGATTTAGTATCTTCAAATGTTCTACTTTGACTTGATGTATACACCAGGTAAGGGAAATTCGGTGTCTGATGCATTAAGCAGAAAGTCATATGCTCAGTTGGCGAAAGAAGCTTCAGATGAGTGGCAATTGATGTCGTTCCTAGCTGACATGAATTTGGAATGTCAAGACCGAGGTGATGTTGCGATTTTCTTCCCAGTTGTGCTTGTTCCTGATTTGGTGGAGATAGTAAAGGAGGCACAGACATCCGATGTAGACTGTGTTTCAATGAGTTCAAAACTCAATGGTGGGGAGACCATTGAGGGATGGAAGTTGGATGGGAGTTCAGTTTTGCGGTATCAAAATCGGATGGTTTTACCTTTAAATGTTCAGGAACAACTCCTTCATGCTTACCACCATTAAAGATGGGTTGTACACCTAGGTACACAGAAGATGTATAAGGTGTTGAAGGCATAGTTTTGGGGGACCGGCATGAAAAGGAAGGTGGCCAAGTTTGTCTCATGGTGCTTAACTTTTCAGCAGGTTAAATCAGAGCATCAGAGACCAGCTGGTATGTTATAATATTTACCTATCCCAATGTGGAAATGGGATCAGATAGCAATGGATTTTGTTACAGCTCTTCCAAGAATGGTCCGGAAACATGATTCCATTTGGGTGATAGTGGATCAGCTTACCAAGCCGACCCATTTCATCCCTATTCATCAAACTCATACGGTGGAAGATCTTTCAAAAATCTATATCTAAGAAGTGGTAAAGAGGAATGGTGTACCAGTGTCTATTCTATTAGATAGAGATCCGAGGTTCACATCTCGTTTCTGGCGATCCTTACAGAAAGCCCTGGGAACTTAGTTGAATATGAGTACGGCGTATCATCTTCAGAAGGATGGACAATCCGAAAGGATGATACAGACATTGGAAGACATGTTGTGGGCTTGTGTAATGTATTTTGGTGGCTCGTCGGAAGAGCACGTGCCTTTAGTGGAGTTCTCATATAACAACAGTCATCAGGCCTCGATACACATGGATCCATTTAAATCATTGTATGGGCATCCTTTTCATTCTCCACTTTGTTGGGTAGAACCAGGAGAGACTTCACTAGTTGGTCCAAGCCTTGTCCAAGAAACAATGGAGAAGATTCAGCTGATTAAAAAGAGGATGGAGACGGCAGAGAGTCATCAGAAATCTTATGCGGATCATTGCTAAATACCATTGTCTTTTGCGGTGAGTGATCATGTGTTTCTTTGAATCTCTCCAAGGCTTGGACATCGTCATTTTGGTAAGTAGGTAAAATTATATCCTCAATATATAGGCCCTTTTGAGATAATAGAACGGGTTGGTGAGGTGGCGTATCGGTTAGCATTACCACCACGGTTCAGTGCAGTGCATAATGTGTTCCGTGTATCTCAGTTGAAGAAGTATCAGCCCGATCCTAACCATGTGATCAGATAGGATCACGTTAACCTAGAGTTGGATGCTTCGTTGATACATATCCTGGTACAGATTGTGGATAGGAAAGAGAAAGTCTTGTGTGGAAAAAGCATCAGTCTAGTGCGGGTTTTATGGCAGCATGGTCAGATTCAGGAAGAGACTTGGGAACACGACAAAGAAATTAAAGAGCAGTGGCCAGAACTCTTTCAAGCAAGCGATGGTTTTCTACTTTCTGGGGACAGAAATTCCAATGGTGGGGAGAATGTAGTACCCCCAGTTTTTGGTAAGTAACCCTTGTTTTATGCTTTTTAAGTACATGAAGCATGTGAGAAATGGTTGGGAAAGTTTGGAGAATTTTAAAGGGTCAAAGGGAAAAAATGTGGTGATGCACGGGCTTCGCACGGGTTTCCCAAACCATGCGTAAGCCGTGCAGGTGGTGTCACCTTGGAAAGAGGAGACCGCATGGTGTGCGCACAGTTTGGGAAAACCGTGCGAGGGGGTTGTGCAGAGCGCCCCTTCCAAGCAGTGACTGTTGCATGGTTAGCACATGATTTGACTAACCGTGCTGACTAATCATGCGTGAAGTCAACTTAGATCCTATTTTTAAGGATCTAATCTGTTTTATCTTTAAACCCACACGTTTTTGCTCCTAGATGGCCCTAACTCATGATTTCTCTCTGGTGAAGGTGGGAGAACACTTACCAGGTGTTTTGGAAGCGATTTGGTGGTTTTCCTTGGCATTTAGAGGCTGGTTGATCAAGGTAAGTCTCGTTTCCTTGATTTCTCTTAGATATCCTTATTCCCTCTTGATGGATCCTTATATCTACTCCCAATTTGGGTAGATCTAAGATAGTGGATGACTTTTAAGTCAGGTTTTGGTCTTGTTGGTGATAGGGGAAGGAATCTAAGGAGGTTTCGTGGTGTTTCGACTCGGTTATTGGTTGGTTTTTCCTATTTTGTTGAGGTAGGTGGATTCACTCTTGACTCCTCATGTTAGAATTGATTGGATTAGTTTCAAATTGGGTTATTTGAAAGGAATTGATTTTGAAAATTTTGGAATAAATCTTCTTTAGTGATGATTTATGGTTTTCATGGAATTGTGAAATCTTGGTGAATTGTTGTGTAAAGTGATTTGGATTTTTGAATTTAAAATTTTGATTTTAAATTATGGATTTGCTAGGATGGGAAATGGTTTGATGAAATATGGGTTTTCAATAAAAAGGGGTGTTTTATTGAAATGGTATGAATTGGGTGAACACACTTGGTTTTGATGGAAATGGTTTTCAATAAATGGTGTTTTATTGAAAGGATGGTTTTGGAATGATTGTTGTGAATGTGTGGTGTGTGTTCATGTGGCATATACAAGGCTTGGTTGAAATAGGACCTTGTGCTTGATACCAAACGTTTAATGGCACATGGGACTTTTAAGTATGAGGCTTGGTTGAAATATGACCTTGTGCTCGGTGTGAAAGGTGTAATGGAACATGGGAAACAATTACCTTATGACAACTTGTTAGATCGAAGAGAAACTGCTCATGAGTATGGAACTGTCATAAAAAATTATGCATAGTTGATTTCACGGGTTTTTGAAATGGTTGGCTTGCCAAAAGGGATATTGTAAAATGATTTGAAATCTTGTTTGATTATTTTTCTGGAAAAAAAATAACTTTTTGGAAATTGGTTTCAAATGAACTTGGATGTTTTTGGATATGATTGGTTGTGGAAGCTTGTTTATATCTTGTTATAAACTGTTTTTAGAAATTCTTTTATATAAACTGTTTTATATAAATGTTGGCTAACTCTTCTATCCTAGTGGCGTGAGTAGGGAAGTCATTGGGGAAAACCTGCTGAGTTTTATACTCACCCCTGCTTTGGCACTTTGGTGCTTTTGCAGATGTCATCTTCCAAGACACAGGTAAAGGAAAAGCATCTTATTGATAGTGGTTCATGGTGATGCTTGGGAGATGTGGTGGTGCTTGGTGCATAGAGCTCGGTGTGGTGTTGTGGAGAGTGTCTCGGCTTGTTTTGGGTCTTTTGTTTAGTCTTCTTCTTGGTACTCTGATTTTGTGTTGGTTTGTATTTGTGGTGGAATGGTGTAGTTCTCTTTTGGTAATGCATGAGTTAGTTGTTGGATTAACGTTCATCATATAGTAGTTGTTAGTGATGGTTTGGTTGGTTTTTTTATCAAAGGGTAAATCATCCCCCACTTGCATTGAAACCCTTTGGCATTTATTGCCAGCCTTTGGCATCTTTGGGATGTCGCTTAAGGCCTATTAATGACTCGTTGTACTCTCAAGCCAATGAGGATAAGCGGGTCATTACATAGAACCTCAATAGAGGATCATTCATATTAATTTTATAATTAATTTATTTAGATTAGAATAAATAAATTACCTCATCTTAGGTTTCTTTATTTATAGTTGATGAATATAATCCAAAAGGACCCTTTTAGATTGCCTTCATTGTTCTTATAAATATATAAGGGTGTAATCTCTCTAGCAGTGATCCACACATTCTCTAATGATCTTCAAGAATTTCCACTCAATCTATGAGTGCTATCATGGTGAATTGAATGTCTTGCGTTGTTCATTCTTAATCACTCATTCTTCAGTCTTGAAGAAATATCTATTTTGTTCTTGTTCTTAAGAGGGAGAGATATGGAGGAGTCAAAATAGAATTTTTTGTGCACAAAAATTCTCTCTTTTTGGTTACCCACACAATATTCATTAAAATCTATTTATATAGGTAGGGTTTAGGTTAGAATATTTTTTAATTGCATGTCGGCCCTTAAATAATATTTAAAACCTTTAATAAACCCCATGCCACAAAATAATAATATAATTATTATTTTTTAGTATGGGACATCTTATGAAAATAATGAATAATATTTACCATCTTATAAATAATTAAGGATCACCAGGCGCAGTCTTGGTCTGTTTGAACACATCGGTATTTATTGAATAAAAGAATAAATATTTTATTCAAAAATAAATATTTCATTCACATACTAGTGAATAAATATTTATCAAATATTCAATAAAATAAATAAATATATTTTTTATTCACATTCTAGTGAATAAATATATATTTAATTTATGTGATCAATATAACTTAAAAAAAATTATTCCTCTATCTTGGGAATGATATTTATTCCATTAATTAAATTAAAATTTAATTTAATCGAGATCAATGGAAACACTTAGTGTGTGAACCTTTAGGGTTCTTTATTGTTTTAATTAGATAGGTTTGCCTAAATTCCAAGATTACTATCTAGAAACGGTTCAAGGAACCCAAGAGAAAGAACTTGATGTTTCAACATTGATATCTACATATGAATGCTCACTATGTAATATAATCTATTTTTCACAATATCTCATAAATAAGGTTGCACATCCATCTCACCAACCTATATGATCAATAAAAATTTCTCAAATCATTTGAAATAAACATGTCATTTCACCATGGCCATAGAATTTAATTTGATTTTTTTATTCCAATCAAAGGGATGAGATAACAGCTTCCATGAAGATAGACGGGAAAAATCCTTCTTAAATTTATCCACTAATTCCATGCCAATCATGACACACCCAATGTACCCTACCTTTCCATGAACATATGTAGTCATAGTTTTCATCAAAAAATATAAGTGTGTGAGTCATGACATGCATTAATGATAATCTTAATGTTTAAGGACTATTGCACATAATCATGGATAAGAATATCTAAGGTCACAAAAACATGAAGAATTCCTACTAATATATCTATTATAATAATCTCCCATATTGTATATTATCAAGTGAGAAATTAATGAAAATAATACTTATCAACTTATGAGTACTCACATCTGATGGTCTATATACTATGTGTCCTGTCATAGTATGTTATTCAACCATAAAACTATATTAAGAATATTTTCATATCACTTTAAGGTTCTCATCATAGTAGATAACTTCTATGAATATATCAATACAAAAAATACTCTAGTACATTTTTACATTAATTTCATGCATAACAATGAACACTATATAATAAGATGTTTACTTAATATTCAATATATTTAATATACATGTAATTAAAGTAAAAAAAGTTGGTTCTAGGATACCAACTCTAACAAACTCCCACTTGGACTAAATCCAACTACCTACGACCTTTAGTCTACTAGACCTTACATGATAATTATGTTTCTATTGAGTTAAGTATTTAGTAATGGGGTCCACCATGTTGTATTTTTGGAAATATTGTTTACTGTAACTTCACCTCTCTAAGAAAAATCCCTCTAGAGATAATACTTTTGAAGTTTTTTCTTCGTCCGCTGATGTGACATTGGATCTTTTGTGAGATCCACCATTATATTATTATCAAAAAAGAGTGTGATATGTTATTTTATACTAGGTACTTTGTCAATAACTTGGAATAAGTTGTGCATCCATACTACTTTTTTAGCTAACTCATAAGTTGTAATATACTTGGACTCTGTTATAGAATATATGACCACAACTTGCTTTGATATCTTCTAGCTCATAGTACCTCCATTCAAAGTGAATATGTATCTCATTTGTGAATTCATGTCATCTTGATATATTTGGAAACTAAAATATGCATATCCTCTAATGACTAGTTCATCATCCCTCCATAAATTAGGAACATATTCATCATACCCTCAGATACTTAAGGATAGTCTTGACTTCCATCCAATGTTGGTCACCTAGGTCACCTTGATATCTTTCTACCATACATAATGCATAGGAGAAATATAAAGAAGTAAATATCATGGCATATATGACTAACCAAATTTTAATTCATATGAAATCCATATCATTCTATTTATTTTTTCATGTATATGAGAACACATTTTCTTGGAAAGATGAATGTCATGTGATGTTGGAAATAATACCCTCTTGGATTGTTCCATATTAAATATCATTAGTATCTTTTCAATGAATGTACTTTGACTTAGGTTGAACAACCTCTTAGATATATCACCATAGATCCTAATCCCAAGTATTTATGCTACCTCTCCCAAGTCCTTTATAGAGAAACATTTATTCAACCATGTCTTGATATACTATAAGACTGGTATTTATTTTCCAATAAGTAATATGTCATCAACATATAATTTTAAGAAAATGAATTCACTCCCACTAAACCATTTGTAGACACAAGTCTCACATTCATTCTTTATGAAACCAAATTTTGTTATAGATTTTTCAAAATGAATGTTCCATGACCTATATTCTTTATTTAATCTATAAATGTATTTTTTTCAATTTCTATGTATTTTTGGCATTCTTTGGAGTCAAAACCCCTTCAGGTTGTGCAATATATTCATGTTCCTAAAGGTTCCTATTAAGTAAGGTTGCTTTAGAATTCATTTTTAATATCTCATGACTGTGGTAATTTGTAATAGAAACTATAATTATGATGTATTTTATCATTTCAACTGGTGAAATTTTTTTATCATAGTCAATGCCTTGACAATGTTTAAACCCTTTTGTAACTATTCATTCCTTATAGGTACTAAATTTTCCTTTCATGTCTAGTTTTTTCATGAATTACCATTTGAAACTAAAGGAATTTACATCCACTTGAGGATCTTTCAAAATCCAGACTTGGTTTTGGTACATGGAATCCATTTTATAATTCACAATTTCTTAACACTTGGAAACATTTGTTCCACTTACTACTTTTTTGTAGGTTATGGGGTCATTATTATCAAATAATAATGGGTCACCATAATTATTTACTAGAAAACGATATCGTTATGGTTCTCTAACCTTTCTTGTACTCATACATGGTACTTGGGTCTCTAGAACAATTTCTTATTCCATGGGGATTTGTGGAACCTATTCTTGTACCAACTCTTATATACCTTGAGCCTCAACTTCATTGAAGTATGTTTCTCTCCTGTTATATCTTTTAAATATGTGATCCATCCTAAGTAATATGGAATTTATTTCCACTATTACATTTTTTTATAATGTTTTTATAGGTAATATCTCCTTGTCTCCATAGGTTATCCTATAAATGTACATTTTGTGCCTTGGGGAGAAAGATTGTTCCCTAAAGAGACCTTAAAAAATGATTTGAAACCCCACACATGTAATTATGACAACATGGGTTTCTTTCCATTCTATAAATGGTATGGTATACCATCTACCGCATTTGTAGAAACTTTGTTAAGTATTTGTACTACTATTTTCAATGGGTATCCCCAAAAGGATAATGGAAGACTTTCATGACTCATCATTGATCTCATCATGTCCAACAAGGAGTGGTTCCTTATTTCACTTATACTGTTTCACTGAGGTTTATAAGGAGTATTAAGTTGAGGTAGAATCCAAAACTCCCATAATTAATCAATGAATTATTGATTAATATATTCTTCACCACGGTCTGAGCAAAGTTTCTTAATCTTCTAACCAAGCTGGTTCTCAACTTCATCCTTGTATTCATTTAATTTATCAAAATAATATGACTTATACCTCATTAATTTGAAATATTTATATCTACTAAAATCATTAGTAAAATTTATAAAGTATGAGGACCCACCCCTTGACTCAACTATAAATGGTCCACACACATCTATATGAACTAATTCTAGAAGTTCTTTGGCCCTTTCACCTTTTCCACTAAATGGGGGTTTGTTCATTTTACCTCGAAAACATGTGTGGTATAAATGTAAGGAAGCATCCTTAAAAATTACATAATCTAGTGTTTTTTAACTATAATTCACATTTGAGGATATTTTTAGTTTATAGTTTTAGATAATTACTAAAAACTCTTACAAATTAAACTCATACATTACAAGTGGAAACTTATACTTAGTATCCATTTTTTCCACTAAAGGAAACCCTTTTAAAATAAAACATGGTTTATTTTCATAAAAAATCATCAATACTTTCATCATGGAATATTATTTTTCTTTACCAATCATTAAGACCTATGAAAAACATTTTAAAACATGGAATTATAATAAAAATATCAGTAAGGTACAAAAAAATAGTCAAGTGAAAGCAAGAAAACAAATTAAAAACCTTTTCTATAGACTTATTATCAAGAATAGAAAAAACATATAGGTAACTTGGGATAAAATTATTATATCACACTTAAATACACCATTACAAATGGAATAACCATATGGTCAACTTCCATCTCTAGAGTACCCAATGCATAAGTGAGATATAATGGGGATCACCCTTCATATAAGCTATATCAGGCTCACCCGTGATATATAATGGGGATCAACCCTTTTTATATAATTTACAAGGAATAAATCATGAATAAAACCCTTGAAAAGTCCATTAAACTCATGTGTACAACACTTTCGGATATCAAAATACCGTTTTCTTGTAAAAACCAGTTTTAAAATCTAAAAAATGTGTACATAATAATGAAAGCATTTTATTTGAAAAGAAATATGAAAAATTATAAATGAAAAATTAAAGCGTTAAATTTCAATGGAAGAATTAAATTTGTTTGTCTCATATATGTTAAAAAAATTATTTTGTCCTTTTTAAAAATAGATGAAATAGAATCTTTAATAGAGGTTTTTTAAAAGAAATTCCTTTATATAAAACCTTAAAAAGATTCCTTTTTTGAAAAAAAAAATTAGAGAAATTAGAATATACCCATTTTAAAAACATTTATTTATATATGAATAAATTCATAAAAATAATTTCAAAAAATGGACATGAAATAGAAATATTTATAAAATAAATCTTTAAATCAATTAAAATAAGGTTTATTTAGTTAAAAAGTCTCTTACCTTGAGTCTGACTTTCCAATTACAAAATTTATATTCCCTAATAATAAAAATAAGTTAATTATTCAATTTCTTTAGAACCTTTTTCTGTTTTATTATTCCTTTTATATCACTTGTTATCATGTTATAACAATTACTTAATTATTTAATTTCATGCCTAACTTTTTGATGATATTCGGTACTTGAGTCCAAAATGACTTTGGTAAGAAGTCAATAGTCAAAGTGGTTATTAGTACATAATCTCCATAATAATATTAATTAAATAATAATCCATTTTATATTTCAGTTATACTCTTAAATATATTCAGTAAATATGGATATAAAAAATGCATTACGTTATAATCATGGAGACGGTAAGTCGTACGTACACATGAGTAATATTTTCATTTTTCAATGACTGTTAAAAAAATAAGTTAAGTATTATTTTATCTTTAAATAATGATAATAATAATAATATTAATTTCATACTAATCATTTAAATATACTTATATATATCATTATTTTTTTATTGGGATGAAAAACGAATCACATCGCTTCGTGGAGGTGATACTTCACACGTACGCACGAACGACGTTATCATTTTTATGTGAATGGAAATTAAAGAATGTAAATGATGTAATATTATTTAAATGATAATAAATATTTAATTAATATCATATATAAATATTAAATCCATCATTATAACTAGTCTTGATAGATGGTGATGGAAAATGAATTATATCAGTTCTTGAGGTAGTAGTATGCCATACAGAATAATGATTAATTCTTTTCCCATATGATGGAAGAGAAGATAAATTTAGGTGATGATATCAACATAATAACATATTAGTATATTAAGGATATTATATTTATTTTTTCATCATGTTTGAATAATATTTTATATAATTGTTAGAATAAATAAAACAGAAACACTTAATAAAAATGATACCTCTTCTTTATAAATCCTTTGTTGGTTGACACCTTAAGACCACTAAGGATGGTGTTATGCCTAAAATAAGAGATAAATTTTGGTGGGGTTGATTATAGGAAGGTATTAGGAAGATATTTTATGAACCAAATAGGTTTTTTTATTTTAATAAAAGATAAGAATAGGTTACCTTTTATATGAGATGAGAGGGACACTCTTGGAATTATTTAAAATATTAAATTAATATAAATTAATTTTCTATACCAAAGGGATCCAAAGTGAGTTATTTTGAATATAATATGGATATGGGTCTAAATTAAATCATAAAAATAAAATTTTACATGGTTTGACTATTTTTTTAATCCTTATATTTTGGGGTTTAATCCTTATTTAACTCATTTAACTCTTACCGTGATAACATGTAATTTACACTTTTCGGGTTGATATAATTACAATAAAATGACAAAATATCCACAAATGGATCATGGATGAACATTTAAAAAATATGTAACGCCCCGACCCCAGTTACCCAGAGTCGGTGCATTATTACATAACATTGTCATGATCACAAAAGATCAAGTCTCGAAAGAACGATTAGTTTAGTAGTCTTGGAAACACTAGATACATTCATAAAGTTTACATTACATCATAAAGTGAAAAATAAAAAAAAACATATTGTCTCCACACTCATATCCCCTTATAATATCCCTTCAGTTCATTCATAAAATACTTCTTCACTTCCTGGGAAAAATAAAACATAGAAAGGGGTGAGCTCAAATTCCCAGGAAGGATAACAATATAGCGGAAACTTTTATAAATAATCATAAACATTTAAGGAAATGTATAACTAAAACAAAAGCCTTTTAAACTTGAACTTCAGCATAATATGGAAAAAATAAAATGAAATAATTCCATTTACTTATTCACATGGATATTCTACAAGTCGAATAATCACATGCAATATCAATAACCACTTTCATAATGATGGAATGCATAATGCCAGACTATCATAACCACATAGCCAAGGCCTCGTGCCAAGACTACAAATAATATTTTGTCAAGGCCTTGTGCCAAGACACTAGTTTGTCTCATGAGACCTACCTATGCATCGAGGAGCTATAGCGGGCTCCACCCATCACTTATTAAGTCCAATTCATTCCTCATATGAACAGGTTTAAACATAACATAAATATTCGTATTAAAACTAGCATACGAAATGTCAATACTTTCTCCATAAACCATGAATGGTATAAAAATAACACATCCACAGTCAAACATATCAAAAAAACTTCAATACAATATGAAAGTTTTGTATCACAATAAATCAACTTCAAATAAGCTTAAAATCCATCAAAGGATGTTGACATAGATGAAATCAAAACTATTTGAGGGAAATATCTCTTTTTTTGAAATCATTTGAAAGTCACATAACTATAAAATAAAAAATTTACTTTGAAAATTTTCTTATAATATTTTAAGGGAAGCTTCAAAGATTTTATAATGGTGAAAAATAGCCGCACCCTCCGTATAAGTTAAAAAAAAGACATTTTTACCTTAATTCTGTCGAAAAGGTTAAAAAGGACCTTGTTTGGAAAATGACAGAAAGATTCCTTTATAAAATTATTATAAAAATTAAAAAAGGTATAAATTAATTTATCCCATAGTCTTTAAAATATTAATAATTATTTGAAATACATTTTTAAGAAACATGGATGTGGATGATAAAGAGGTCCCAGTAGATAATTACATAAAAACAACCTCAGATAATGAAGAGATTGTGAAATAAACACTTACCTTGTACTTTTACTTGGTTGAGGGTAGGTTAAACTCCTTTATAATGGTGAAATAATTTTTATTAAATTATACAAGAATCATATACATTAATATGATATCATATATGATCTTTTAACATTGATTTGTTAATAATATCTTAGTATTATCGTTGTTTCGGTTGTTAACTTACTCATTTTCTTTTATATGTTTTGTTAGGTAAGTTGTGTTTGTTATGGATAGATTGTATATTATTCATATCCAGAATTATATCAAGTCCTTAAACATTATTTTTCATCATTAAATGAGAATTATTCTTGAATGGATTCGATGGGGAATGAATCTCATCGCGTTCGTGGAGACGGTAGTCCGTACGTACGCACGAGCGTCAATATCAGTCTTTTGATATTAAAATAATATATAATTGGATTTTATATCATATATAAAGAATAATTATCATGTTATATTTATTATTTACATGAATTAAACATCATTATTATACCCATCCAAATAATAATTTATTGAATAACAATTACACCACGACGTGGAGACGGTAAGTCGTACATACGCACGTATGGTGACATTTCATTAAAAGGATGGATAGAATACTGAATATGGTTGTACCATATTTATAATAATATCACAGTATATATAAGATACTAGAGTTATTATTTTATAATGGTAATAACAAAGAAAGAAGTTGAAGAAGAAAGGAACTTGAAATAGGGTGGTGAAAACATTACCTCTTCTTCGAGTTCTTCCTTTTGATTTGATCAAAAGGGATCCTTAGGTTGGATTTCTGATCAAACTAATGCCTCTAGGTTGAAGTGATGGAAGTTTAAAGAGTATTTGGGTAGGGTTTGGATGATCCAAAAGGCTTTGAATGTGTGAATTAGTGAGAAGGGGGAGTGCCCTTTTATAAGAGGGGTGAGGGGCACCTTTGGAAAAGCTAGAAATATTATTTTATAATAAATTCATATTCGGTTTCTAATGGATAAAAAGTGAATTATTTAAATTTTAAGGTATAGATGGGTCGAAAACCACTCAACCAATAGGTTTTAGACAGGTTTGGGTCACTAAATTAACCATATCTTTTAGTTTTAACTCTTAGTTAATTAGTTTGACATTTACCATGTCACTTTGTATTTTTATATTATATAGTTAATAAACTTACTATATACATCTAAGAGACCCCCAAGTGGTCCATTAATGATACACCTATCATGATAAAAGTCCTTTTTCCAAACCTTAGATTTTTAGGAATAGAATATAAATTAATAATATAATATTTGTTTTAAAAACTCTTTTATGTCAATTTTTACACTATTGGGTATTTTGTTTTTGATAATTTCATAACAGCAATATTACTTCAAAAAAAAATTATATAACCAATACTAATATGTCATATTAACCTATAAAATTAGTGGAATTCATAAAAAGTCTCAAATTACATTTATTTTGATATTTATAATATCAATTATTTTAATATTTCATTAATTAGGTAATTACTGCATCACCATTGTGTCATAAATAAATTAAATTATTTAATGTCTAAAAATTATAAATAAAATACCATTATGTAGGAAATATTTTTATATTTCTAATGAATATTTACAATCGAATTTATCTTATGTATAACCATATATTAAAAATGTTTTAGTTATTAAACTTTGATTTTAACTCTTTTAACTCTTCTTTGAATTAAATAATAATTAATGTCCTAATATAATCCAAGTGGACCTAAATGATAATATTTTATTCCTAAGGTTGTTTTTGGTCGAGATAAATTTTTCCAATAGAATTAGGACATGTGTTAGGGTAATATTAATATCATTTTTACCCTTAATTACCCTATTTACTTTTAACCGTGGTAAATAAAAGTAAAAAGTTACTATTCACCAAAAATTATTTTCATCACATTGAACCACATTTTACTCCTTGATATTAACTGTGTGTCTTGGATTTTATAAATTCCACTCATAAAAGCGGTAAAATTAAGTTTTATCTGAATTTCCAAATTCTCCTAGGAGGTGGGTAAAAGACGGTGAAAAGTTCAATAAAATTTTTATATATCTAAAATTATTCTAAACTAACTACAATGAATTAAATTGAACGTATATAGGTATTATGTATATATTTTGACCTTAATTAAATTTAAATAAAATAAATAATTATTTAAATAAAAATTTGGTTTTAAACTATAACTCAGTGTTTTTTCACTATTCATCAAAAATTGAATGTTTTTAGAAAAATACCAAAATTTCACCCTAGGCTAATTTCGATATTCCAAATCCAAAAATGAAGTCCATTTTGAAAGATAAAATTTATAAAATTTCAAAAAGTGGGTATTATTATTCATAATGGCTAGTTTGATTGGTTATGGTGTGTGTGTTAGAACTCGAAGTTGCGTACAACACACGCTACTGTATTATTCAAAGGGAAGTGTATCGTGGAAGCTTGGGGTGTTACAAAATATCAAAATAATTTGGATGAATTTTATACATTTTATTAATTTTATATCATTTAATAAAATATTATTTATTTTAAAATATCATTAAAGTCAATTTTTTACACTATTCATTATTTGACTTTTTAAAAATATCATAAAAACATGATATCATAAAACCAAATATTTTAAAACATAAGTAAAATATCAAATCCATCTATAAAATTTTTGGATAACATTTATTATCTCAAATTATATTTATATTGATATTTTTAATATCATTTATTTGATATTTCCTTTAACTAACAATTATTGTGTCATCGTTGTGTAAGCCTTTAAGGTAATTATTTAATTACTAAAAATAAAAAAAAAATACCATGATAAATATAAATAATTTATATTTCAAAATTCTATTTATAGTAGAATATATCTTTTAAAAAACCATATATTAAAAAATTTATAATTATTAAATCATAAATATGAAACTTTGACTTTTCATTAAAAAAAATAACTATAAAGGCCTTAAAGTCATCCAATTGACTCCAATTTCAATGTGAGATTGATACCAATTACCTAAATTATATTAAATGATATAAAATTGATCTAATTATACATTAAAACCAATCAAGAAAATAATTGAAATCTATAAATTATTTAGATGAAAATGATGTTTTAATTTAAATTCAATATTTTTCACTATTCATCCAAACATGAAACTTCTCAGAAAAATACCAAAAATAAAAAAAAGGTAAATTTTTATATTAATATTTCAAATAAGATGTTTACTTTTTCAAATATAATTTATAAAATTTTCCAAAACTAGATTTAAAATAAGAGCAACATCAAAAGGTGAAAAAAACTTCCTTTTTAGAAAAATAATTCTTTTATGCGTAAAATTGAATTTTTTCTTATATCATGTCTATAAAACATATAAGATTAATTGTAACACCCCGAGATTTTATGAATTTTTTTTTTAATTTCATTAATGTCTTGTGTTGTACGCTACACCAAAAAAGGCTTTCACAACACGCATCCTTGACTTGCCTTGCATTACACGCAATCGCGACCTTCCTCGATAGCGTGTGTAGTACGCAATACCGAGTTTCACTAAACAACGATATGCTATTAAAATATTATTAAAACTAGCCATTATGAATAGTAATAACCACTTTTTGAAATTTTGTAAATTTTATTTTTCAAAATGGACTTCATTTCTGGATTCGGAATATCGAAATTAGCTTAGGGTGAAATTTTGGTACTTTTCGGATAACTTTCATTTTCTGATGAATAGTGAAAATTACTAAATTTTAATTAAAAACAACCTTTTTAATAGAAATAATTAATAGTGATAAATTATTAATTTGATTGGTTTTAAAGTATATTTAGAATATATTTTTACAATTTAATACAATGTTGGTTATTGGATGTAATTTCACATTTAAACCAGACATAAACAACTGTCAATCTTTTGATAGTTATTATCTCTTAAGAACACGCTATTTGTTTTGACGACGGGAATTAATTTTTAAATTAATTAATGCAACTGATATGTTTTGAATTTGGTAAAATAGACATCATTTTTTAATTCATAATATCAAATATAGCTTAGGCCTAATTTTTGGTATTTTTCTGAAAACTTTCATTTTTTGATGAATAGTGAAACCACTAAGTGGTAGTTAAAAAACTGAATTTTTCATAAAACATAATTTTACCGCTTCTGTGAGTGGAATTTCGAAAATCCGAGAGAAACGTTTGATGTCAGTAAGTAAAATGTGGTTCAATGAGATGAAAATAATTTTTTGGTGAATAGTAACTTTTTACTTTTTTTACCACGGTTAAAAGTAAATAGGGTAATTAAGGGTAAAAATGATATTATTACCCTAACACATGTCCTAATTATATTGGACAAGTGTAATTTGACCAAAAACAACCTTAGTAATAAAATATGACCATTTAGGCCCACTTGGATTAGATTAGGACATTTATTATTAATTTATTTAAAGAAGGGTTAAAATAGTTAAAATCAAAATTTAATAAGTAAATCATTTTTAATATGGGGTTATACATAAGATAAATTCGACTATAAATATTCATTAGAAAGATAAAAATATTTAATACATAATGGTATTTTATTTGTAATTTTTAGACATTAAATAATTTAATTTATTTATGACACAACGATGATGCAGTAATTATCTTATTAATGAAATATTGACATAATTGATGTTATAAATACCCAAATAAATATAATTTGAGCCTTTTTATGAATTCCACTAATTTTCTAGGTTAATATGACATGTTATTATTGATTTAATTAACTTTTTTCGAACTTATCATTCTGTTATGAGTTTCAAAAAAATCAATTACTAAATAGTGTCAAAATTGACATGAAATAGTTTTTAAAACAAATATTATATTATTAATTGTTATTTTATTCCTAAAAATCTAAGGTTCGGCCAAATGACTTAGATAAGGTTATATATATTAATAATAAACAACTTGGGGTTCGTTTGTCTTGTTATAGTAAGTTCATTAACCTTATAGTGTAAGAACACAAGAAGACACGGTAAAAGTAAAATTATTTAACTTAATGTTAAATCTAAATGATAAAGTTAAAATAGGAACCTAAACTTGTCCAAATTCTATTGTATGAGAGGATTTCGATCCATCCCCACCTTAGCTTCGAAATAAATCAATTTGGAGCTATTTAAAACCGAATTTGGCTTTATAATAAAATAATATTTTTAGTTATTCCAAAGGTACCCCTCTCCTCCCTTATAAAAGGGCACCTCCTCCCTCTCTTCCTCACACCACTTTGAGCCTTCAAGATCGGCCAACCCCTGCTAAATTCCCTTCTCCACTTCCCTAGAAACATCCTAGAGGTTCTGGTCTTCATAAAAGACCAATTTTAGTTCCCTAAAAGGAGATCTCAAAGAGGCGCTTCAAAGAAGAGGTAATGTCTGTTACCGATTCTTTCAACTTTATTTCTTCTTCCACTTCTTCTTCTTAGGTTGTTTCATTATGAATTAATAACATCAGTATCACTCATATACTGATATGTTATTATAAGTATGAAACAACCCTATTTCACCATCTATCCATCCTACGAAAAACGAAATCACCGCGCGTGCGTACGTACGGAATACCGTCTCCATGCTGTGGTGTAATCTATTTTCCACCACCACCTTACTTGGATGGGTATAATGGTGTACATAATAACTATATATGATTATTGTAAAGTGATATTGATTATTAAATAGTATACATACACTCCAATACAATTCCACGATCATGAGAACGATATCATCGCTCGTGCGTACGTACGGACTACCGTCTCCACGACGTGATGAGATTCATTATCCACGTTAACCATTGATGAATGATTATAAAGTATATATAATAAGTAATCATGATATATATTACATAATAATGATACAGTATTTATGTGTATATATATGTATTTCATCTACTTAATTCCATTCAACTCAATAAGAAACGAAAACAGTGTTCATGCGTATGTACGGTCTACCGTCTCCATGAACGGTGTATTTCTTTCCATTTACGGATCTATTATATATAGGTATATTCTGAATATATATTATATATAAATAATGTTTTATATTCTGGAATTAAGTAATCATGATCTAAGTAATCATATGAATAATTACAAGTCAAAACACGGACAAAAAATGAAACGATTTTACCCAAAACACTCTTTAACATGGAATTTACAAAAGAACGGGTAATATAAACTCATAAGTGAACCATATATGATATCATAATAATGAGTATGATTCTGTAATAAGTCAATGACATTATTTAAATCATTATACAGGAGGCTCGGACACTTATGAAGCAAATCAGACCTAAGGTAAGGGAAAATCTCGCAATCTCAATTTTTATCCGAGATTGTTTATACTTCATAATTTACTGGGGAATATTTTATCATACACATCCATGTTTCCTCAATATGTAATATTATTTCCATCCACCTGCAATTTTTTAAATCCAATTTTACCCTTCGGTCAGTTTTTAGTAAAAGATATGAAAGGAATCTTTTGTCATTTTTCATACGAGGTACTTTTTGACTTTTCCGACAAAAGTACGAAGAATGTTTTTTTAACTTATAAGAAATGGATGGATTTTTAAAACATTATTTCTAAGAAGATTACTTTACAAGTTTTCAAGTTTATTTTTAATCAACTTCTTTTAGTTTAAAATTGTATGACATGTTAAGAAAGGAAAAATGTTTTTGAAGTAGAAAGGATATTTTCCTCAAGAATGAAGTTCAAGTGTTTTATCAAAATTATTTTCCATCTAAGATAATAAAGGGTTATATTTCTATCCCTATTATTACATGTATTTGATTATGTTGAGATGGAAATATTTTTATGAATTCTTTTATCTTATATGAATTTTTTTATGATGTCACGATGTTTAAAGATTCCCATTTTTATTACATGGGTTATGCAATGATGTATGATTTATGATTTTGTGGAACACATAAGAATGGTATCATTATGAGATGGGTGGGGCCTATATCTCCCTCCAATGCATTGGTTAAAGATTTTATATCTCATGAGATAGACATGGCTGGAACGGTAGGTTATACCGGTTCAGTGAAACAGGACTGAAACGAGGAGTGAACTCGGTTCAGAATGGGACTTTGTCCACTAAGATAGTCTTGGAAATGAGTCTTGACTAATAAGAAATGATTCTCTATGATTATGTGTGTATGCCACAAAGTTTCATGTTTTAAGTTATGATTATTGGGATTTCATTTCACTACTATGATTTATCCCATGTTATGAAATTATGCTCTCTTTTGCAAGTTAAGATTTCCAAAATGTTATGTTCTTATGAATATGATGTGATTGATATTTATTTTGTTTACCCTTACTGAGCATTTGAGCTCACCCTTTTATGTTTTCTTTTCCCCAGGATATAAAGAAAGGTTTTAGGTAAAAAAAAAGAAGATCTTTATGGGAGATGTTGAAGGTCTTTTACCACGATTAGAAGATTATATACTGAGTTTCCAAAGACACTAAACTATTACGATCCTTGTGTGTGTGTTTTTGTTATGTACTAAGTATTCCGCAAAAGTAATGTAATGTCCATGTACGTCAAGCTTCGGGTCTCTACATTAATATTAAACATTATATTGATATATTATATATATATCATTAATATAACCCAAAAATATTTATTTCTTTATTTATTAGTATAAAACACCCTTGGGTACATTTAAATAGTTTTTTATAAAAACATTTCCTTTTATTTTAAAAATGGATTTATTTTCATTTATAATTAATTGGTCGCAAAATAACTAATTATATATACATTTGTAATGAATATTTTCATAATTTAGTTAATCCTATTCATTGACCTCTTAGTTTTAATGATCATAAAATTATGTTTTTAATAATACTGATGAATTTCATGTTTTCTTGTAAGAAATCTGTATTCTAAGAATAGGTGATAAATCCATGTAAGTATGAGACACTTTGGAGATAGAAACTATTTTCCATGACACACCACGAACAAAAAAATATCTAAGTCTAAGAAACCGCTAGGATATCACATCGTCATACTGTCACACTGCCAAATTGAAGAATTGACAAAGTATGAGACATCTTCAGTTGACACACCGCCTGTATGTCATGCCACCAAAACAAAAATATGGATAAGTATGAGATATCTCCAGATGAGGCACCATTTTAACATTTTCAGTATCATACCACCAACATGAAATTTGGATAATTCTAAGACACCTTCAGATCATACACCATCAGATCAAACACTGTTTGTTGAGACACCGCCAGCATACTAAAAATTTGGATAATTATAAGACACTGCTAGTGTCATGCTTCCAGAACAACATAGCATCAAGAAAGACATTGTTAGATCCTAAGACACTGTCACTATTTTTATTACTTCACTTATTTTGAATTACATTACTCTAATAGCTGTATTCATCGAATTCAATGATATTTACTATTTTAATGATTGTACCTTAAATGTCTGACAGAGAGCATGTTAAAATGTGGAGTATGAGGAAGCAATTGATTCGGATGTTCCTACTGCTGATAAATGTGGAGAAAACTCCCTTATATAAATACATAGAGTGAACAATGTGAAATAAAATATATTGAAACACTTTAGAGAAGAAAAGATACATGAATAAGAAAGAGCTCACGATTCACTGAATATTTGAGAGTTGCATTTCCAAAACTGATTAAAAACAAGAAGATCTCACCTACTGTGAACACTCGACTGAGGCAGTCAAAGCATCATCATATCCATTGCTTTACTCTAGTCAGAAAACAAGAGTTGTGACACTCTATTTTCCTATATATTTCAAAATAACCTGACTCAAGATTCATTGTTGATTCAGTTCAAGAGTCACGAGTTGCATTGCAACTGACCGAGCACTTCTAAACTCTATACACCTCAATTTATTAGTTTTATTTAATTTTATTACCTCTTAATTAGTGTGTGGTTATTCGTCTTTACCACATGCACACTATCTCCTGTGCTAAATTGGAAGATACTCTATATCTTCTCAAACACTTTTTATTATTTGTTTCTTCCACATATAAGAGTGGTAGAGGTCCCTATGTGGCATGTTTCATTTTACTCCCACGCATAACTATGGAAAAGGTCATGTGTGAATTGAATAGTTGTAAACTGTTTTATTAACCTAATATTTGTTGTGGATCAACTATTTATTTTATATAAATTGCTTGGTGGTGGGTGATCCCCATGTGGAGAGGACAATGTCTTGACTTCAGACTGAACCTCTTGTATTCATTCTTTCTGATGTATGTTTTAATTCTATTTTATTTTATTTCTACTTTAAAACTTAAAACTATTTTTAACTATAAAAAAACTTATATATATATATATACTTTTATTGTTTATCTTAATTAGTGTTCATATAGTATTTTGATCAAGTAAACTAATTTCAAATGATTTAATAAAATTGTATATTATTAATCTGAGACCCAATCAATCTTTAGAGAAATATTTAGAAAGATTAAGATTTATATCATACTACTTATTTTTATAAACATGATCATATTTAAACATTTGGTTTGTTTCAAAATAATTTATTTTTAATAGAAATTTTTATTGGGTACTCAATTCAACCCCTTTTAAGATACTCACTCCGACCAACATTTAGTATCAAAGGTGTTTTCTTTCTTTTGATATTCAATTTTTCAAACTTATTTTAACTGTGATTTTATTTATACTTTAAATGTCTTAAAAAAATTAGTTCTAAATTTTTTTCTTTAATGTGGATAATTTTTAAGAATGTTCTCCTACCAATAGACATCCTTTCTTCAATGGTACAAATTATGAACAATGGAAAATAAAGATGAAAATGAATGTATAGATCATGGGTATTGATATTTGGTATGCTATAGAATATTAATATGTAATACCTAATACTGTGAGAAGCACTTGGGATGATGAAAAAAAATAGCATACAATAATAGTTTTAAATTTATGAATTCCATGTATTGTGCCCTTGGTGATGAATAGTTCCATAGGATTTCTACTTCTGAAACTACTTTTGATATTTGGGATAATTTATCTATTTCCCGTGAGGGAAATTATAATGTTAATGAAATGAGTCTTAATAATTATACTATTTTTTATTTTATTTTTAAAGAAAAATCCATACAGCCTAAATAAAACAAAAGGTTACAAAAGTCAAAAAGTGGGAAGAGTACATTTGTCACAGTTGAAAATCAAAACCAAATCTTCCAAAATATTATAGTAGAAGATGTTGGTACCTTCAATTAATCCTTTATTAGCAAGTAATTCCACAAGTTAATTTACCTCATGATACGTATGAGTGATGATGTATGTCATGGAGGCAAGGATTTTTAAGCATTTGCTCCATTTATTCATGTACCTCCAGGAAAGATGAAGTTGATTCTTCCAAACAGCTTGGACAATATTGGCTAAATCACACTCGAACCAGAACTTGTTCCAGTTATTCATCCGAGCATGATCAACCATTTTTATAAGATCATACATTTAAGCTTCAATTATATTGGATTCTCCACAAGGACCAGATTTTCCTCCCAGGAAGTCCCCATTATGATCTATGAAGGCAAAGCCATACCCAGCAGGGCTGGGGTTTCCTCTTGAAGTTCCATCTGAATTACATTTAATCCAGTCAATAAAGGGAGGATGCCAGAAAACTTCAATGGTGGAAAGGGGTTTGGGAAAATTACCTTTAACTTGAAGTTTGTTCAAAATGATAAGATCAGTAACTGAATTGGAGCATCTGCCTTTATATTGGAAGTTTGCATTCTGAACCTCTAGGAGGATCTTTTGAATGGAAGAGTTGTGACTAATGATTTGTTCTCCATAAAGAGCCTTGTTTCTTCTATTAAAAATGATATGAAAAAATTTAGCACAAGCAACAAGGAAAAGAATTTGTACCTTGTTGGAGAACTGAATGGCAAGGATCTCTTGCACCCATTGGGTAATGTTCCTGTTTTGAATCTGATACAACTCAAAGTAATTGAAAATATAACTCCACAGTGTAGCAGAGGTATTACAAGAGATAAATAGGTGATTAAAATCTTCATGATGCTGAAGGAAAAGGGGGCATCTAGAACAAAGGGATATACCCACCCACTGGAGGTTCTCCTCAAGGGGGAGTTTACCAAAGTGAAGCCTCCAAAGAAGTGTGAAGTGGGAAGACATCATCCAGCTTTTTTTAAAATTATCCATGCAATTTCTGTCACCATGGGTGAGATGGTTGTAGTAAGCTTTGGAATTTAAACGACCATCCGTAGAAGGTTCCCATATAATAATATCATTATCTTCTAGAAAATCATAGTTTTTAACTATTTGGGAAATGTTATTGGGGAGAAGATGTTGTGTTTCCAATTTCTTCTTGATAGAGGAGTTTAGGTCCATATTGGAATTAGTAGCATCCACTTGATCAATCAGGAGACTTCCAAACCAATTTTGATTCCAAAAGTTAAGATAAGAGCAAGCATTAACATACCATCTGGCATTATTGTTTATATCTTGGATGATTTTTTTAAGTCCGGACCAGATGGAAGATTGTAGATAGGTCATCTTGCCATTAACAAGACTTTTAAAAAACCGATCTCTCAGGAATCTTAAGAAATTATCCTGTTGATTAATAAGATGCCAGATGAATTGGCCAAGAAGAGACTGATTGAAAATTTTTAGGTTTTTAATTACTATACCTCCTTTTGAGAGGGGTAAAGAACATGTTTTTCAGAAGACAGTGAAAATATTTTTTTCAATCATGCTTCCGCTCCACACAAAGTTTCTCATCATAGTGTTTAGGTTTTTAATAACAGTGGCAGGACAAGAGTAGACCATGAAGGAGTATAAAAGTTTAGCAGTGACCACATGTTTAACAAGGAATATGCAGCCCTCCATTGAGAGGGTTTTACCTTTCCAGGAAGAGAGAGTCTTTCTGACTTTGCTGACAGCATCAACAAAGTAGGAGGCTCTTGGTCTTCCAAGGAAGAGAGGTACACCTAGGTAGTTGAAAGGAAAGCTACCATCTTGGATACCCAGGTAATTTATAAGGTCATGTTTTCTAGGGTTAGAAATATTTTTACCAAATAAAATGAATGATTTATTCTATGACTACTACCTCCAGATAACAAGAGGAAAAAGAGAAGGAAAAATTCTAAGTTATTGATTAAAGTGATAGTGAATCTTCTTCTAATGGTGAAGAGGAAATGTCTCACCTATCTATAAGGTTTAAGATATTTTATAGAAAGAAAGAAAAATCAGAAAACCAAACTATAAAGGAAAATATGATAATAGATGAAATTGGAAGAAAAAGGATGATGCTCTAAAGGAAGTTGTATGCTACAAATGTAAAAGAAAAGTTCACCTAAAATCTGATTTACCAAAGCTGTAATACAAAAAGGAAATATGAAGATAAGGATAGAAGATACAATATGACCATGAAATCCAGCTAGAGTGCATTTGAGGACAGCTCCAGTTACTCGGATTCTTCAACTAAAGAAAAGAAGGATAGAGAAAACATGTGTTTCAAGACCAAAACTAGTGATTTATCTACATTACCTACTATTTCTAGTATTTTTCCTAAGCATGTGTCTAATAATTCTGACAGTGAAAAAAATGATGATGGTGATATTTCAAATGAATAATTATTTGACTACAAAAATATGATATAAGACACCATTAATGAGTTAAATGATAAGTATAAAAGTCTTAAAATACATCATTATCTTACTATAAACTATAAATATGAGTTATATATAGAAAAAGAGAAAAATGTTCAATTAATTGATGAAAAAAATGAACTTAAAATTTATAATGAGAAATTTAAGAAAGACCTTGAAAAATTTACAAATAGTAGAGGAAAACTTACATAAATATTGGGAAATAAAGTGGCTCATAAATATGTCATTGGGGTTGGATATGAACCTAGATAAAGGAGAATAGCTAAGAATAATTTTGTTCCTAAATCCAGACCTGAATGCTCTACTGGTAAATAGTTTTCAAAAGGACCCAACAAAGTTTTTATTTCTAAGAATCTGAAATCCATTTATAGGAAACCCATAATGAAAGTTTATGTCCCCAAAGAATTTATTACTAATATTTCTGGAACCAAATAGATTTTGGTACTAAAATAATTTCTTGTTTAAAACCTATTTTTTAGGAAAAATGAATGAAGATCTCTAGTAGAATTATATGGTACTTAGATAGTGGTTGTTTAAGACATATGAGAGGAGACTATTCTTACTTCAAGATCCTTGTCAATTTTGATGGTGTCCATGTTGCATTCAGTGACAATGCAAAAGGAAAAATCCTCAACCTAGGCTAGATTAGTAAGAAAAACTCAGTTTTGATTTCTAATTTTTTATATGTTTATGGTTTAAAATATAATCTGCTTAGTATTTCTCAGTTATATGATGATGGTTTTTATGTTATGTTTGATAATGATGCTTGCAATATTTATGATTCTAAAAATGATTTAATTTTTACTTCCTTGAGAAATGACAATGTTTATGTTTTAGATTTAAATTATATAATTTTTCAGAGGGTTTCATGCTCAAGTGACTTTCATAAAGAATCTTGGATTTGGTATAGAAGAATGGTCTATTGCAACATTCACTCACTTAGGAAGCTAACTAAGAAAGAGTTAGTAAGGGATCTACCTAAGCTTGAGTTCCAAACTTATAAAGTATGTAATCATTGTCAAAAAGGAAAACAGTATAAAGTTTCTTTTAAACTAAAGAAATAAGTGTCAACTTATCAACCTATTGAGTCAGTTTACATGGATTTGTTTAGACCTTCCATAGTTTTAAATCTTAATGGGAAGCATTGTTTTTATGTTCTTGTAGATGAATATTCTAGGTATACATGGGTATATTTTATAGCTCAAAAAATTTAAGTCGGTTCTTATTTTACCAAGTATTCTAAGTCTATAGATAAACTTAGTAGACTTGGGATTAAAACCTTAAGAAGTGACCATGGTCGTGAGTTTGAAAATCAAGATTATGAATAATTTTTTTCATAAAATGAATACACTCATAACTTCTCTTCTCATAGGACACCCCATAAAAATGGAGTTATTAAAAGAATAAATCGATCCTTACAAGAGATATCCTAGACCATGTTAAATGAGTGTGAAATACCTATCTATTTTTGGGAAGAAGCTGTCAATACATCCTATTATATTATCAATAGAGTTTTGATCAGACCCATTATTAAGAATACCTCTTATAAATTATGGAATAATAGGAAAAAAAAGTTTATTGCATCATATTTTTTGGTTTCAAAGTCTTTATTATTAACACTAAGGATAATTTAGAAAAAAATTCCTCCCAAAGTGATGAATGGATTTTCCTTGATTACTCAGTCTCTAGCGAAGCCTATAAAGTGTTCAATAAGGAGACAAAAACTATGGAAGAATCAATTCATGTAAAATTTGATGAAACCGATCCACATGAGCCTAAGACCTTCTTATGAAACCTTGAGGATGATTTATCTTCTCTGAACATTAATTCCAAACCTTTAGATTCTTCTATCAAATCGTAGAAAAATAAACCACTTCTAAATAATTTCTAGAAATTCCAAAAACTGAAAATCTAGAAGTGACCAGTCCCTCTTTCTCTAGAGTTGTTATAACTATTAAGTACTATCCTTTAGATGTTATTATGGGTGATCTAAATAGAGGAACCCAAACTAGATCTTATGTTAGAAACTAGGTTGAACATCAATCTTTCGTGCCTCATCTTGAACCTAAGAACATCAATGAAGCTATTGATGATGAATTTTGGGTAATAGAAATGCAAGAATAATTAAATCAATTTGAAAGAAACAATGTGTGGTAACTTTAAGATAGACCAAAGGACAGATTGAATATTAGAAATAAATGGGATTTAGGAATAATTTTGATGATTTTAGGCATTATAGTTAGAAACAAGGCTAGACTAATTTCACAAGGTTATAGTCAAGAATAAGGGATGGACTGTGAGGAAAACATTGCACCTATCGCTAAAAATAAATCCATAAGAATCCTTCTTGCTTATATAGCTCATCTAGATTTTAAGATATATAAAATAGATGTCAATAGTGCATTCATAAATGTTTTTATAATTGAGGATGTTTTTTTGGAACAACCCCTTGGTTTTCAAAATCCCCATTTTACAAATCAAGGTTTTAAATTAACCAAAGCTTTATATGGTTTAAAACAAGCTCCTAGAGCTTAGAATGATAGGATCAACAATTTATAATTTCAAAAGGATTCCAAAAATGAATAGCTAATCTTACCATTTTCATAAAATTAATTTCAAAAGATGTATTAGTAGTACAAATCTATGTTGATGGTATTATTTGTGGATCTTCAAAAAATTCTATTTGTACTAATTTTTCTAAAATGATGAAAAATAAATTTGAAATGATTTTAATGGGTGAACTCAAATTTTTTCTTGAATTTCATAATTTCAAAACAAATAAGGAATTATTTTGAATCAAAGTAAATATAAAAAAGATCTTATAAATTTTTTTAACTTGGATAACACTAAGAGTAGTCATACTCCTATGAGTATCACCTATAAATTGGATCTTGATTAAACTAGAAAACCAATTGATCAAACTAGTTATAGAGTTATGATTGAAAGTCTTCTCTATTTGAAAACTAGTTTAGCAGATATTATTTTAAGTGTGTGTATGTGTGATTTTTTCAATAAAACCCAAAAGAGTCACATCTTGTTTCTATTAAAAGAATTTTTAAATACCTCAAGTATACTACGAATTTAGCATTGTTTTACCCTATAGGACAAACATTTTATTTAGTAAGTTATTTTGATGCTGATTTTGGTGGATGTAAGTTAGAAAGAAAAAACACCTATGGAACAAGTCACTATTTAGGAAAGTATCTAGTTTCATGTTGTAGTAAGAAACAAAAAAAATTTGCATTGTCTACTACTGAAGCTGAATAAATAGTTGTATGTAGTTGTTGTGCACAAAATTATTGGATAAAATACAATCTACTAGATTATGGATATCAATTTCGACATTTCCCTATAAACTATGACAATATAACTGCAATAAACATATCTAAAAATCATGTTTCGCATTCTAGAACATAGAACATTGATATAAAACATCACTTTTTGAGAGATCATTTTAAAAAGGGAGATATCACTCTTGAATTTATTGGAAAAGAACATCAGTTAGCTTATATATTCAGCAAGAATTTGAATTTGGAGAGATTGAATTATATCAAACATGAATTAGGAATTATAAATTTCAGTTATGTTTAATGACACATTGTTATTTGGTCATTTCATTGTCTTTTCATGTTGTTGGATTGTCTTGTCATTGGATTTTCATGCCATTAGCTTGTCATGCCATTGGATTTTCATGTTGTTGTCTTTTCATGTTGCTGGTTTGTCACACCATTTATTTTTAATGTCATTTCCTTTCAGGCCTTTGTAAATTTGTTTTCTCTATTTCTCAATATTTCGAACCACCAATTTATTCTATTTACTGAAACTCAATGCATGTTTACGTCTCGATAATAAATTCAATTTAAATTATAATTTTTATTTTGGAATACCTAATATCCAAAATGATATTAAAGTGGCATAATGTTTATTCCCAATATACCTTGATCCTCATGCAATACTCATGTATCTCTCTCGAGCCTAGTGCAACCCTTTGCCTCCTACATTTCAAACCTTCTCTTCACCTTCGAATGATCTTGTCCATCTAATATGTATGCTGAGAATGAAGAATGTTTTTGTGATTTCTCATTCTCAGTCAAAATCTTCTGAGAAGTAGAAGAAAGAGTTGAGTGAACATGCTCGAGTTGATTTAGTCAATTCGGAGATTTCCAATAGAGTTATTGTTACAAAAAATGAAGTTGATTCAAAGTGTCTATTGTTGATTAAGTCTCTAGAAATTAAGGTTCCGCAAAACCATGTGTGGTTGGAGTGGTTTTCATTAAATAAAAAGCCTTTTACCAAAATTTGGTCTATAAATTTTATCATAATATGGAGTTTGTGTTCAATAAAGATGGTTTTGATTGGATTAAAAGTCATGTTAGATGATAGGTGTTTGGTTTTTCATCAAGAAAATGGGATATGTGTTTAAATGTACCTTGTGATGGAGTATTTTAGGATTACCAAGGAAGTATCCCAGAATATAGTGACTTGTTCATTTATGAGGATTCCCTTTCTATGATAATAGGATATGTCACAACCAAAAGGCCTGTTGCCTCATAATTAGATAGAGAATTTAGGTTGTTTTTCAAGTTTTTGCAATATATGATTTGACAAAGGAAGGGTGATTTTGCCACACTAAGGTACTAATATGTGTATCTTCTTTCTCTGATGATTTAATGTCATAAGATTAAAATCTATAGATATCTAATGGTACATATGTGTAATATGATCAAACCATTATCATAATCTAATTTGTTTATCTAACCAAAGATTATTTCTTCCATGTTAGAGGCCAAGGTTATAGTTCGTTATGATGAAGAGTCTAGTACAAACTGTGTTGGTTTCTGTCATATAAGTTCCACATGTTCAAGAATGAAAATTAGCAGGAACCCTTGGAAGAAACAATGGGTTAGAGATTCTAAGAAGTTGTATGCTATGTATAATCTGATTGATCATCCAACTAGACATAAGGATTAATTTTATCCAAGTTTGGAACAATATGAAATAGTGGAATACTCAAATGATGAAGAATTTTTTGATGAAGAAGTAGAAAAGAAACAATTTGTTGATATAGGGAGTGACCCTGAACATTCTCCAAAATCCTATCCCATTACCTTTGGAGATCCTAGTCCACCTAGGAGGTTTCCAAATATAGAAATGTTGTTTAATAGTGATGAAGAAGAGACTGAGGTATCTGGAGAGGATCAATATAAGAGTTCCAAATCCACTAATGATAATAGTGATGATTAGGAAGAAGAAGATGATAATGGAAATAGTAATAATGGTAATGAAAAATATGTTATAGATGATAGAATTGATTCTATACCTAATGATGATAGTATCTGAATCAATAAGAAGGATGTGTAAATGCCTCTAGAGATTAAGGATGCATTTGTTTATGGAGAGAATTCCCATTCATTGGATATTTTTCATGAAGCTCCACATGTTGATGATGTTGAGGATAGATCAGTTACCACTAGTCAAGAGGTTTCAAATTCTATTGTGGTTGAGCAGTTGAGTGTTATAGAAACTATGGAATAACATGCTTCCAAACAAAATAACAAGGAGATTATTGAGTAAAAATTTGGAAATGATCAGTTAGTTGATGTAAATGCTCATAAGTCTCCTATGGATGAAAATGTGAAAGGTGATTCCAATTTTTTCATGCCCAAAAGGATGTTCAGATGAAAGATGCACCAACTATTAGTACACATTTGGTTGCTAATCCTTCATGTGTTGAACTCATAATGGATTCTCAATGTTTAGAAGTTTAGAGGAATCTGGATGTTTCAATGCCTCCTATTTCTACTTCTATTCCAGCTATTGTTTTAGACCATTGGGTGGTCCCTATGGAAGAGGAGTGGGGAAAGTTATCTAATGTTGTAAGAATCCCTAAAAAGAGTTATAAACCTTCAGTTCATGTTGAAGTTGATCTTAAGGGATCCTTAATAAACTAGGTTGATATTGAAGTTCTTCTAGAAAAGTTCGGTTCTATGAGACCACATGTATCTGAACCTTCTCCAGTTCCTCCAGTTGTTCTAATGGATAGTAACTCAAGCTTAATTGAAAGTTTTTAGTGAGAAGTTGTAGTATTAGTTTCACAAGTGTGTCAGGAATCAATCCCCTCTTTTGACAAAGCTCGTTGAAAATTATGCCCGGTATTTATTTGAGTTTTTTATCCAACAAATCCAACCAAAAATAATGCATCACGTTTTTGGGATAGATATTAAGCATAAGTGGCTAGGTGGTGAACTTAATCTCTCAAGTCTATGTTTGTAGAAATGATATTTGATTTTAAAGATTTTTTGGATAGTATCTATAAAATCTTTGAAGATACCTATTTTGATACTTTGGTTGTTTCTATAACTCCTCCTACAGTGCTTGATGTTGATGTCATCAAATCTGTTATTAGAGAAGAAGTTATAGCTACTACCAGTGGTACCTCTAATGGAGAACCTATGATTCCTTTAGAAATTCTAAGTAAGTTTGAGAAAGGAACTAAGCATGATCATATGATGATCAAGAAGTATTCCAAATATATGAATAATGAAATGGGGACTATAAATAAGTTCATAAATTTATATCTCTCTCATATTTATACCAATCATGAAATAGATTCCAATTTCAAATTCTTTGTTGAGAATTTGAGAATTCCTCTTGTGACTCAAGCATTCAAAGAGAAATTCAAACAGCTCAAGGAGGTGACCCCTATGTTGAATAGGTTTATGGAAGAGAAGGGTGAATTTTTTATCACCATGTAAAGGGGTGGCCAAATTATAATGGATTTCATCAATATCATGAAGTTGTTTCTTCATGTACATCATCAAGCTGTAGTGGCTCAATAAGATATTCCAATTACTCCTCAGTTTTCTCTCTAACTAGGAGTTACTAGAGATCCCCTTACACCTTTACCTACCATGTTTCAGTCATTTCCAATGTCTCATGCCCAATATTTGAGGCAACTTCAGCCAGTTTTCATTGCGGAATACTATCCTCAAAATATCATTGGACTCCCTTCTACTATTCCATCTTTTCTACCTCGGTCTGATCCTACTACCTCAGATAAGGATCAATAGAAATCCAAGGCTAAAGTCAAAGACCCAATGGACCCCTATTCAAAACCTTAACCTTTATATATTTTTGGATTAGATAGTAATGTATTTTATGGTATCTATATTGTAATAATTTTTTGCTCCTAATTTTGACTATCTTTTTTACCTCTTATTATGTATGTTTTAATTTTATCTACCATTCAAACCTTTTAATATATTCCTTTTCTCTATATTTATTGATATTCTTTACCTTTTTTATAATCGAAAAGGGGGGATAATTCTTATGGAATGCATGATTTTAGGGAGCATTCTTATGGAATACATTTCTGTATGGATAATTTGTATGGTATCTATGTTTTTTGAAGCAATTCATGGAATATTTTTTCTATGTTATCTAAACATATTATATTTTCTACTATTGTTTCATGATACTTACCATTGATATTTAATATTTTCCTATTACTTTCCTTGAATCATCTACACTTACACTGAATAATAAGTCTCGATTTATATTTTTATATTACCTTGATGTCATGTTTAAACTTTTGTAATATCTTTGATGATGTGTTTTTACTTTTATAATATTCTTTTTATTCTATGATTTGTGATCATCAAAAAGGGGGAGATTGTTGACCTCCTAGTTTTAACGATCACAAAATAATGTTTTTAATAATACTGATAATTTTTATGTTTTACTATAAGTAATGTGAATTTTTAGAACATGTGATAAATCCATCTAAGTATGATATATGGTATCCCACCTTTTTATTACATAACTTCACATATCATTTTACAAACCGAGGATCTTTTAAAGTTTAGCGTCTTGGAAAAACGGTATATAATACATGAAAATTGAAAACATTATTATATTCCACTTGAAAGGCTTATTCAATGTTCATCATAGGTACATTTATTTCATCCCATAACCTAGGGACATATATCAATGGAAAGGGTGAGAAGAAGTCCCAGTAAGGAAAAATAAGTGAAACAATTTACAGTTGATCTTGAGAAATGTTGATGAGAACTTGAAGAATATCAATATGGCCTGAAAAAGAAAACGTGAGTCATATAATAAATAAAACAACTTGAATCATAACTTGTAAATGTGTATAAAACATTTAATTGAGTCATTTATAAGAATATCACCAAGTTTTATCACCGAGGTATCATAAAAATTACCAAGGTTATTCACCAAGGTATCGTAAAACTTTTCATCTCTATAGATTAAATTATTTACCCAATGAATTGGAGCACTATCAGGGTGAACCCTTCATATTTAATAATTAATTTGATCCACCTAGTTTATAATAAAACATCTCATAAATAACCCCTGGAGAATAAAAGAAACAGGTTTCATTTCAAAATCATGGTGTTTTATAAAGTGCTTAAAAACAAGACCATTTTTTCATTTTAAACCCATGAAAAAGGAAAGTGGGTTTCATGTATGTTAATAAAATAATTAAAAAATATCATTTTTAAATATATGTGAATACCCCTAGAGAAGATATAGGTTTGGGTATTCATAGAGAATATAAAATAATTTCTTGATAAAAAGAGAGAAATTTTGAGAGGAAAATTTAGCAACATAATAGGTATGAAACATGGTTTTAGAAAACATTAAAAAGAGGGGGTATAGGGGTATCTCATTCATAAATTACTCATAATAAAATAAAGGGATATAATAAAATGTACATAAGAACATGTCATGGAAACTTTAAATACATACCACATAAAAAAGGAAACATGAAAGGAAAAGAGAAGTTGAGATTTCCCTTACCTTGAATAGTGACTCCTAAAACTCATAGATCGAGACCTTGGGGGCTTGAGGACACCTTGGGAGGACTCCATGTGAGGTAAAACTATCATAAATTTATGATGGATGAATTTTTAATGAATGTAAATGAAGTAATGTGTGGGTATTTATAGAAAAATTGAGGGAGTTTCTTATTAATTTCATAGGACACCTCGGTAGTGGTATTTGCAAAACCATGGGCTTGCCCATGGTATTTTCTCATGGTATTGTCCACTTGGGACACCTATCTATTTAAATTAATACATAATATTCTACTATAATTTTAAAATTAATTATTTAATCATTATTAAATTGGTAGGATGTCATTAAAATTCCAAAAAACTCAAACTGTATTTTTACTATTCACAAAAAAAATAAAGTATTTTATAAAATTCTCGTAAATTTACCCAAAAAATAATATCAATATTATGAATTAAAAAATGAAATTTATTTTATCATAATCAATCTATAAATATGATAAATTTAACTTTTAACTATAAAAATACCTATTTATTAAAAATAATAGCAAACATAAAATGCATAGTGAAATTGCATAGTGAAATTTTTGATACTTGAAAAACAAAAATTATTTTATCATTTATAATTAAAAAGGAGTGTTTTATAACACTATTTAATTACCATAAACAATATTAATAATACCTAAGTTTATTATAATAATTATATGTTTCCTGAAAAGTATAATTTATGTCTGAAAAATAAATTTATCAAATCCTTCTCAATTTTATTAAACAAAAATGTTCTTAAAACAGAAAATAAAAAATAAAAATATTATTAATACAAAGGGTTTAAACTTTATGTGAATAAGGCCTTATAACATAACCCCTTATAACACCCATGTAAGACCTAAGGGTAAGGTTTGTGGTTGTGATAGAATCGTTGGGTGGCTTAGATAATATTACCCGAGTGGAAATTCCCACTAACTTAAACTTCTCCCACAAAAGATTTCATTCAAGATTAACATGTTGAAGCTCGGTTTGGGATTTTCTAGGAGTTAATCCCAAAGATACTAATCCTCACCCAATCTTTTATAAATGGGTTTCGTATGGCACAACTCTACTAGATGATTCCATCGACTATTCTTTCTGTATTAAATTCTCATTGCCATTTCTAATTATATACAATAATCATAACATTAAGAGTATAGTTTCCAACAGTTATATTGACCAATGGTCATATTGACCAATAGTCATATTGACCAATGGTTATATAACGGTTGAAACCTGATGGTCACAATAAAATATACTTACTTCATTATTAATGAGATATAGTTTTGTTGTGTAATAATATGACACACATTTTTAGGAAACATATATCATTTAAAAAGTTATGGTCTTTACAATATTCTCCCCTTAAGAAATTTTGTCCTCGAAATTTCAACATATTCTCTTAGGTGAGAAAATTTGAGGGTACTTCTACCTCATTATTTTGTTTGGTTCCCACATTGCTTCTTCATACATGTGGTTAAAAATTGATGAGGTGGGTAGTCTTCTTGCGTAGAACCTTGTCCCTATAGTCCAAGATCTCCACCAGTTGCTCCTCATAAAATAGATTGTGTTCCAGTTGTACCACCTTCAGATTCAATACATGTGAAGGGTCAGGGATGTACTTCCTCAAGAGAGATACATGGAAAACATCATGAACATTAGATAGATTTGGTGTAAGTGATAGCCGATATGCCACTAGTCCTATGCGATCAAAGATTTTGTAGGGCCCAATGTACCTAGGGCTAAGCTTCCTTTTCTTCCCAAATCGCATGACTCTCTTCCATTGTGAAATTCAAAGGAATGATTTTTCACCAACATCAAACTCCAAGTCCCTTCGGTGGTTGTTAGTATAGATATTTTACTAACTCTAATCATCCTTAATGTGTTGTTGCATGGAATGAACCTTTTCTGTCATCTCTAGCACAAGATCATGCCCCATAAGCATTCTATCACTAACTTCATCCCAACAGGTAGGAGTTCTACATTGCTTCCCATATAGAGTTTCATAGGGATCCATTTGAATACTTGAATGGAAGTTTGTGTTGTATGAGAACTCAACTAATGGGATATTTTGATCCCATCCACCTTTAAATTCCAGAGAGCATGTTCTTATCATGTCCTCAAGTGTTTGAATAGTCTATTCATATTAACCATCTGTTTTAGGGTGATAGTTCATACTAAAATTCAGTTCGGTATCCAAAGCATGTTGAATAATTCTCTATAATTTTGATGTGACCCATGGATCATGATCAGGTACAATAGATAGTGGAACTCCATACAACCTTACCACTTCCTTCACATATATTTTGTCGAGTTAGTCAAGAGATAAATATTCCCAAATAGCGATAAAATGGGTTTTCTTGGTTATATGGTCCACTATAACCCATATCACATTATTTTATTTGGATGTTTTTAGGAGACCAGTGACAAAATCCATAGTGATATTTTTTCACTTCCATGATGGTATGGTTAGTGGTCGTAATACCCCTTTAGGAAGTTGTCGCTCTGCCTTCACTTGTTAACACACAAGGTAACTTGAAGTATAGTAAGGTATCTCCCTTTTCATGTTATCCCACCAATAATGATCATGAAGTTACCTATACATTTTAGTGATTCCATGGTGTATAGAGAATATAGAGCTATGAGATTCGTCTATAAGCTCCTTCTTTATTTCCAAAATAGATGGAACACATAGTCTTATAAGAAATTTCAAGACACCTTCTTGATCAATATTAAACTTTGGAAACTTACCATTATTCATAGCCTAAACTTATTCTACAAAAAATGATCATCCCTTTGATATTTCTTGATCTTCACTAGTAATGACGGTTGATAAATCATTTGGGATAGGTTTTATGATGTCCCGTCCCTTAAAATTCCCATGTCTAGTTTTACTAGGTATTTGATCAAAGGATATCCTTGAATCATCATCATTGATATAACAACAGGTTCATTCCTACTTAATGCATCTGGGAATTTTTTTACTCTTTTGGGAGGATAATTAATCGAACAATAAAAAGTTTTTAAGAAGTTACAAGCATCACCTTTGTCTTATGTTCAATTCATTTTTCATTAAAATATAATTCAAACTTCAATGGTCTATGTATATATCATATTTATCCCCATAAATATAGTGTCTCAATATCTTCAGAGCAAAAATAATTACAGTTATCTCTAAATCATGCGTAAGATAATTCTTCTCATGAGGTTTTAACTATCAAGATGCATAAGCAATCACCTTGTCATTTTTCATGAGGAAAAACCAAATCCATTTTAGAGATGCATCACTAAAAATAATGAATCCTTCTCTAATAGAGGGTTGATTTAATATGGGTGTAGTAACCAATCTCTTCTCCATCTCTTAGAAACTTTATTTACACTCCTTTTTCCATATTAACTTGTCCCATTTTTTAGTTAACTTAATTAGTGTATTAGAAAGTTGTGAATTTTTTTTCAAAAACCTTCTATAATATCATAATAAACCAAGGAAACTAAGAATCTCATAGACTTTTGTAGTATGAGGCCACTCCATAACCTTTGTCTTTGTAGGGTCAACTGAGATTCCTTTACAAGTTATAATGTTTCCTAAAAAAGAAACTTACTATAAAAAAAACTCACACTTATTGAACTTTCAAAATAACCTCTCCTTCCTCAGAGTTTTTAGTATCACCCTTAGAGGATCCTCTTGATCATCACAACTTTTGGAATATATAAAAATATCATCAATAAAAACTACAAAAAAGATATCAAGGTAGTCCTTAAAGACTCTATTCATAAAATCCATAAAAATAGAAGGATAATTAGTCAATAAAAAGGGAATAACAACAAACACATAATGCCCATATCTTGATTGGAATGAGGTATTTATAATTTCTTCTTTCTCCAGCCTCATTTTTTGATAACCATATTGAAGATCAATTTGGGAAAAGAATTTATCCCCATGAAGATGTTGGATTTAGTGGTCTAGAACCAACTACTTTGTACTTTATTCATTAATAAAAGCTTTATCACATCTTGATTGTTCTTCTACGTGATAATGCATGTGATAATTTCCTAAGGACAACTATTGCATTAATGGGTCATAGCAGATCCCTGCTATGATGAGAACCCAGAAGTGCCATAACACTGTTCTTGAATATATGTTCTATGGCCGGATGATATTATTTGAGGGACACAAATAATACAGGTCATTAGAGGTTAGGACTCATAAAACTTTGAGGCACCTTCTCATGGTGTGCGCCCTTGGTAATATCCAGGAGGATATTATGAGAACAAGACCCGCCAGTAGGAAATCCACATTTCATAGTGTCATTGGATGTTCCTATCTGCGGACATGTGTATTGGTCCTTATACTTTAATATTATTATTAATGGGTATTAAAACTCACGCACTTAGATGTATTGACAAAAACAGTGACGACACACTGTTCGCAGCGAGGTAGGATACGTTGGGTGTGTCACGAGTAATATTGCATTAATAGATAATGCGAGAAAGGATTTGTCCCTTCTGTTCCATAACGGAAGTAGATATCTCAAGCCCTTTTATGGAATTGAAATATCCTAAATAAATCTAGGGCCATGGTAAGGTATGGGAGAGTTCAATTCTAAGAAGTCAAAGAAAGAATAATCGACCACATGGGTTGATGGCACTAGCATGCAACCCACTTGATTGGAGATATAGAGACAAAGGGATTATATTACATGGTAAGCATTCGTAGGAGGTGACACGTCATTGCGGCGTTAACTTCTTTTTCTATGGGTGCCTTGGCGTGTTGCTAGACACTAACCTTGGACTTTAGGCAGGCTCTGCCTAATGCCATTGAGAAAGAGGCCTAGAGGGTCACACACTAAGTGTGTCCATGTATCTTAATTAAATATTAATTTAACAAGTTAAATAAATATTATTCCCGACTGTGGTTTAATAATTATTTAAGGATGCTTGATCGCATTTATTTCGACACTAGTTATTCAAGAGAATATATTGTGGGCGAAATAATATATATATTTATTAGCGAGTAATGCAGTTACATTTATTTAAGAAATAAATAGCCATTACTCAAGGTCTAATAAATATGGTGGACGAAATAAATAAAATGGAAAAATAAAAGTACAAGCTGTGTATATTTATATACACGCCGTGTAGTTTGTTTTTCGGGATTCGTGAGAAAATATTGTTTTTTTAATTAAATGATATTAAATGTAATACGTTGGGCGCATGTCAAGTAATAATGATGGTCAACTGTCATTATTAAGACATGGGGTATTGCTAAGAATTAAATGAAATGATTAAATGCTTTCGGGCAATTAATTAATTTTATTATTCTAAGTATTATAATCCCAATTACATTATTCTCATAGAAATAGAGCCATTGGTGTGCACAACGGATTTGGAAATACTCTCAAGCCAAGAGAGAATTCCCTTTACACCAAGAATGCTTTCAAGTTATAAGAGCGAGATCCTCCACCGGATCAAGGCGGTAGAAGGCGGGCATCGCAAGCGAAGGTTCTTCTGTGCTAGCACCCGGAGATCCCTTCGGTGACGTCTAGAGATACATGGAGCACATGTGGATCACCGCTAGAGGAATCCTATACTTAGATTCTATGACGCAACGACGGATCACAAGATCGTGACCAGAGACTCCAACGAAGAAAGAATTCCATCGAGGTAATTCTTATGAATTAATTAAATTAATTATAACCAACATATGATGATCCTATCTCAAGGGTTCTGGGACTCTTCTTTTCTTTTTCTTTCTTCATTCTATTCCAAAGATTCGGAATTTTAAATCGTGACGGATCTCGGATTGAACGTTGTTTAACGTTAAAATTAAAGTTGGGAAAAACCCACCAACGCGCTTCCGCTGCGCCCGAAACCTATAAGTGGTATCAGAGCGGTCATATCGTTGATTATAATTATTTAGTTTTTCATTGGTAATTTATGCATTTAATAATTTAGTTATTTCAATTCAAGTTTAATAGTTCTGGAAATCTGAATATCGAGATCTGTTCCTCCTCCCTCGTTTCTCGTTCACCTCACAGAAACGAATTTTTCTTTTAATTTTGATTAAAATAAAATAGAGGAACTCATCCAGAGGATCCAAACATTTCTGGCCGTACAACACCAGAGTACACGGCATGTATTTGAAAGTACACGTCGTGTAGTCTAGGTTCAATGCATTGACTGATCCACCAAATCAGGCCATGTATTGGATTCTTTCTAAGAATTTAAGACACTGTGTGTTGACCAGAAATAGGTGGCACACGGTTTCCGGATTACACACTGTGTAGTCCAATGAACACGTTGTGTAGTCCCTTCGGGTTAGGGTTGGGTCGTGTACCCCATACACGGCTTGCTCGGCTGGAAACTGTGTAACGCAGAAACTACACGGCGTGTGTCCCACAGAACACGCCGTGTACTCCGAAAATTTCTGAAGTACATAAACACGCCATGTCCCTGGGCGTGTACTTCGGATGGACAGTGAAGAAAAGTACACACCGTGTATTCGGAACTACACATCGTTTACTCACCCAAATTACGCAGATTTATTAAAATTTATTATTATATTATACAAACCCTTGAGACGTGTACCATAGTGCAGGCATAAAGCTGAGGCACAACATGTTATAGGTGTTTTATATATATGTGTTTAATTTATCATCTGCGTAATAAATGGGAATTCACCGGGTTTCCTCCAAGGTACAAGTTACGTACAAGGATAATTTTAAATGAATTTATTTGTTTAAAATTATGATGGATGAGAATCTCAAGGAAATTCAGAAAAATGATTTAAGATAAAAGGATTGATTAATTAAAGATAATTAATTTATTCGAGCATGATTTTTCTTAAACAAGAAAGATTAAAGAATTGGATGCTAGTTTTATTTATGCGTAAATATCGTTGCATGTATGGATGATCATGAACTAGATCGAGACCTTTGTATGTGAATGGTTTTTTTTTAATTTATTTATTTAAATTAAATTTGTTGGCCTGCGAGTCATCTCCTCATTAATATGTAGGGTCTACGTTCCCAAGGATTATTTTTGTAAAAACCCATTTTTACCCCTCACCTGCGTGTGAGATAAATGCATATGTAATGGATGGAGCTCCCAAGCTAGTGGAGGCGGCTCAAGTCAGGAGCCAAGGTGAAACCAATCCAAGGAGATACAAAGGTGGACAGGTGGAAAGCTGTAAACACGAACCCAAAAGGTTCAAGGTGTTTCTCCCCTAGGTCTTGGGTTAGTTTATCAACTGCTAGATAAACTAACCAATAGAAAAGATCATGATCATACCATTTATTTTATTTCTATCAGTTTCATGGTTTATTTATTGTGGGTGTGTTGTCACGATCACACAATTAATGAATTAAACGATCATGCAAGATAGAACTAAAATAAAACCAGCTTATACGTAAATATTATTTTAGACATGGTTAATCACTTAAGTATATCCCACTTAATATTAACAAGCATGTAATCAAAGATAATAAAATGTAAATTTACGTATAAGGATAAAATCCCTCAAAAGAAATATTAAGTCGGCATAGCCTTCCATAATCTTGGTTAGAATCGAACCATAGTTCAAAGTGCTTGACCAACCCTAGTTGGGGTGCTTTCAATTATCGGGGAATTCTAATTCAAGGTTTTGGGTTGACTTGACTTGGTTCGCATCAAGGTTTGACTTCCACAACAGGACTTGGTGTGACCAAGAGGCAAAGGTTGAGGAAATCCAAAAAGGATTTCAGGATTGGGGAGTCCACTCAGTGGATCAAGGAGCTGCGAGTTAATGTAGTTGGCATTTGGAATGCCTACCTAAAACCCTTCAAGTTGCTTGACCAACCCTAGTTGGGGTAATGCGAAGGGAAATATGGATCCTTGCCACTAGAATATTCATGCAAAAGAATATTCTGAAGTCAATTGTGAGGGCTATTGGATTTCGATAAAATAGTGGGATACTAATAAGTATTAATTTATTTGTCTCAATTTTTGTAATAAAGTACTAAACCTTTGCTCATCTTAATTTGTAGAAACAGCAAGAAAATGAATTCAAACATATCATTGCGCACCATACTCGAAAAAGAAAACCTTCTCACCGGCACCAATTTCCAAGAGTGGCAGAGGCATTTACACGTCGTCCTTCGCCACGAAATGAAATTGTATGTGCTGGAAGAGCCTATTCCAGTTGTGCCTGGGAAATAGGCTAGTGATGAGGAATTATCTCTCTACATGAACCACATGGATGATGCCACAGATGTCCAGTGTTTCATTCTATTGTCCATGTCTAATGAGCTTTTGAAGCAACATGAAAACATGGACGCGTATAGCATGATGTCTCACCTTAAAGGTCTCTACCAAGAGAAGGTGAGACAGGAGAGGTATGAGATCTCCAATGCTTTGTTTACCATGACACTTGGAGAGTCTACGCCAGCTGGGCCTCATGTAGTCAAGCTTCTTGGCTACATTGAACACCTGGACATCTTAGGGATTAAATTCCAGGATGAGTTGCGTACAGATCTCATCCTATCATCACTGCCCAAGACCTTCTCTAGCTTCATTGTCAACTATAACATGAGAGTCAATGAGAAGAGTCTGTCGGAGCTTCTGACCTTAATTATCCAGGTAGACAAGGACAAGGGGCATGACAAACCCGCAGTCCTTATGGTGAACAAGAAAAGGAAGGACAAGGCAAAGGGGCCGAAGACTTATAAACGGTCTAAAGCACCTGAGCACCGTCCCTCTAAGAAGGGGAAGATCCAAAGGCAGGGAAAGTAATGGGAGGCAGTGTGTTTTTCATGTGGAAATAAAGGCCACTAGAAGAGGAACTGCACCCAGAAGCGTGGGGACGCTAAAGGTGTGTTTGTTATCGAGTGTAATCTTTCTATTTCTACACATTGGGTATTAGATACAGCTTGTGGGGCTCACATCTGTATTCAAATGTAGGAACCAAGTAGACTTAGAAAGATCTCCAGAGGAGAGGTGTATCTTCGAGTTGCCAATGGATCAAGGCTGGCTGCGTTGGCTATTGGAGACTATCACCTCTCATTGCCAACTGGCATGATTTTGGTTTTACAAAACTGTTATTTTGTTCCTAGTGTTACCAAGAACATAATTTTTGTATCTTGTTTGGATATAGATGGATTTATTTTCAAGTTTGGAAATAAGGGTTGTCTTTTTTATAAGAACAATGTATGTTATGGTATGGAACATTTGAATAATGGTTTGTATGTACTAAATTACAAAAACCAAGGGTTGGCAATCGATAACGAAACAAACTCACATGACTCATACATCACCCAGTTGTGGCATCACCGCCTTGGTCATGTGAATGAGAAGCAATTGACAAATCTCTTCCAAGATGGCTATTTATACTCTACTAAGCTAAAACCACTTGATAGATGTCACGCTTGTTTACAAGGAAAAATGACCAAACCACCTTTTGGTGAAAAAGGTGAAAGGGCCACATAGCTTCTATGATTGGTACACATGGATGTGTGTGGACCATTTCCAGTAGAATCTAGAGGTGGATATTCTTACTTCGTTACTTTTATTGATGATTTGAGTAGATACGGATTTGTCTACTTAATGAGGTATAAGTCATAAGCCTTAGAGAAATTTAAGGAATTCAAGAATGAAGTAGAGAATCAGTTTGGTAAGAAGATAAAGAAGCTTCGATCGGATAGAGGTGGAGAATATCTGAACCAAGAGTTCATCGATCTTCTACAGGAGTCTGGGATTCTATCTCAGCTCACTCCTCTTTATACACCATAGTGGAATGGTGTTAGTGAAAGGAGGAACCGCACCTTGTTGGACATAGTGAGGTCGATGATGAATCATGCGGATCTTCTATTATCCTTTTTGGGATATGCATTACAAACTACAGCATACACATTAAACCGAGTACCAACTAAGGCAGAAAATGGAATTCCCTCCAAGTTATGGAGTGGAAAGAAACCCATTTTGTCGCATACACGTGTATGGGGATGTGAGGCGTTTGTTAAGGCCTTCTCAGGCAACAAACTAGCACCCCGGGGCACGAAGTGTATCTTTATAGGATATCCCAAGGAAACGAAAGGATATTACCTATATAAACCTCAAGATAAGAAAGTGATTGTCGCCAGACAAGTCGTCATTCTTGAGAGGGAGCACATCCTCAAGAAGGATAGTGGGAGCAAGATTGAATTCGACAAAGTTGATGCTCAAGATACATAGGAGTTGGTACAGGAACAAGTTCCACAGGTCCCCATGGAAGAGGTTTCAGAAACACAAGTACTGTGTAGGAGCTCAAGAGAGGTAAGGGAACCAGAGAGATTTGGTTTCCTAGTCACCGAGGATGGTGAATCATTATTGTTGGACAATGATGAACCTATATCCTATAAGGAAGCAGTAGAAAGCTCAGAAGCTGCAAGATGGATATAAGATATGAATTCTGAGATGGATTCCATGTATCAAAACCAATTTTGGGTTCTGGTTGATGAGCCAGTTGATGTAAATCCTATTGGATGCAAATGGGTATTCAAAAGAAAGCTGGACATGGAAGGTTAAGTTAGCACCTATAAAGCAAGGCTAGTGGCTAAAGGATTTAGACAACATCAAGGAATTGACTATGATGAAACCTTCTCACCAGTTTCCATGTTTAAATACATAAGAATCATACTTGCCATAGCAACTTACCATGACTATGATATTTGGTAGATGGATGTTAAAATAGTATCCCTTAACGGGAACCTTCAGGAAGATGTCTATATGACACAACCAGAAGGGTTTGTGACAGCAGGTGAAGCCAAACGGGTTTGCAAGTTGCAGAAATCCATTTATGGATTGAAGCAAGCATCCAGGTCATGGAACATTCGATTTGATGAAGCCATAAAGGAATATGGTTTCATTAAGAATGAATGTGAGCCATGTATTTATAAGCAGTTTAATGGGAATGCGGTCGTCATCCTAGTGGTATATGTTGATGACATATTTCTTATTGGAAACGATGTACCAGCCTTACAGTCAGTTAAGGAATGGTTGAACAAGTGTTTCTCCATGAAGGACTTAGGAGAAGCAGCCTACATTCTAGGGATCAAGATCATTCATGATAGATCCAAGAGGGTTCTTGGACTAAGTCAGGATACATACATTGACCAGATACTAAAGAGATTTAGTATGGAAAAATCCAAGAGGGGATTGGTTCCAGTGTCACATGGCTTACATATTTCTAAGAAAATGTGTCCCCAGATACAACAGGAGAAAGATAGGATGAGTAAGATCCCATAAGCTTCGGCTATAGGATCCATCATGTATGCCATGTTATGTACCAGGCTAGATGTTGCCTATGCACTGAGCATGGTAGGCAGATATCAAGTAGATCCAGGAGAACAGCATTGGACTATTGTTAAGACTATCCTTAAGTATCTGAGAAGAACTAAGGATATGTTCTTGGTGTATGGAGGAGATGAGGATCTTGTCATCAGAGGGTATGTTGATGCTGGTTTTCAGACAGATCAGAATGATCTGAAGTTGCAATCTGAATATGTTTTTTGTCTCAATGGAGGAGCTGTGAGCTGGAAGAGTTCAAAGCATCCATTTTTCACCGATTCTACTGCGGATTCTGAGTATATAACGGCTTTTGATGCAGCCAAGGAAGCCGTTTGGATTTGTAACTTTTTCCAGGAGCTTGATTTGGTGCCTAGCATTAAAGATCCCATTACATTGTATTGTGATAATACTGCAGTAGTGGTTCTTGCAAAATAACCAAGGTCACATCAACGGACAAATCACATACTCCAGAAGTATCACCACTTGAGGGATTTCTATCAAAGGGGTGAAGTTGCAGTGAGCAAAGTGTCTAAAAAAGAGAACGTGGCGGACCCCATGACTAAAGGCCTATCTCAGCAGAAGCATGAATATCATGTGAGAGCTAGCGGGTTAAAGGTTGTTAGCAGTTGTCTCTAGTCCAAGTGGGAGTCTGTTGGAGTTGGTGGTCTAGAACCAACTACGTTGTAATTTATTCATTAATAAAATCCTTATCACATCTTGATTGTTCTTCTGCGTGACAATGCATGTGATAATGTCCTAAGGACAGCTGTTGCATTAATGGTTCATAGCGGATCCCTACTATGATGAGAACCCAGAAGTGCCATAACACTGTTCTTGAATGTATGTTCTATGGCCGGATGATATTATTTGAGGGACACAAATAATACAGGTCATTAGGGGTGAGGACTCATAAAACTTTGAGGCACCTTCTTATGGTGTACGCCCTTGGTAATATCCAGGATGATATTATGAGAACAAGACTCGCCAATAGGAAATCCACATTTTATAGTGTCATTGGATGTTCCTATCTGCGGACGTGTGTATTGGTCCTTAGACTTTAATATTATTATTAATGGGTATTAAAACTCGTGCACTTAGATGTATTGATGAAAACTGTGATGACACACTGTTCGTAGCAAGGTAGGATACGTTGGGTGCGTCACGAGTAACACTGCATTAATAGATAATGCGAGAAAGGATTTGTCCCTTCTGTTCCATAATGGAAGTAGATATCTCTGTCCCTTTGATGGAATTTATATAGCCTAAATAAATCCATGGCCATGTTAAGGTATGGGCGATTTCAATTTCGGGAAGTCAAAGAAAGAATAATCGAGCACATGGGTTGATGGCACTAGCATGCAACCCGCTTGATTGGAGATATCGAGACAAAGGGATTATATTACACGGTAAGCATTCGTAGGAGGTGACACGTCATTGCAGCATTAACTTCTTTTTCTATGGGTGCCTTGGTGTGTTGCTATACGCTAACCTTAGACTTTAGGCAGGCTCCGCCTAATTCCACTGAGAAAGAGGCCTAGAGGGTCACACACTAAGTGTGTCCATATATCTCAGTTAAATATTAATTTAACAAGTTAAATAAATATTATTCCCGATTGTGGTTTAATAATTATTTAAGGATACCTGATCGCATTTATTTCGACACTAGTTATTCAAGAGAATATATTGTGGGTGAAATAATATATATATTTATTAGCGAGTAATGAAGTTACATTTATTTAATAAATAAATAGCCATTACTCAAGGTCTATTAAATATGGTGGAGGAAATAAATAAAATGGAAAAATAAAAGTTCACGCCGTTTATATTTATATACACGTCGTGTAGTTTGTTTTTCGGGATTCGTGAGAAAATATTGTTTATTTAATTAAATGATATTAAATGTAATACGTTGGGTGCATGTCAAGTAATAATGATGTTCAACTGTCATTATTAAGACATGGGGTATTACTAAGAATTAAATGAAATTATTAAATTCTTTCGGGCAATTAATTCATTTTATTATTCTAAGTATTATAATCCCAATTACATTATTCTCATAGAAATAGAGCCATTGGTGTGCACAACAGATTTGGAAATACTCTCAAGATAAGAGAGAATTCCCTTTCCACTAAGAACGCTTTCAAGTTACGAGAGTGAGATCCTCCACCGGATCAAGGCAGTAGAAGGCGGACATCGCAAGCGAAGGTTCTTCCGCGCTAGCACCCAGAGATCCCTTCGACGACGTCCAGAGATACGTGGAGCACGTGTGGATCACTGCTAGAGGAATCCTGTACTTGGATTCTATGACGCAACGACGGATCACAAGATCATGACCAGAGACTCCAATGAAGAAAGAATTCCATCGAGCTAATTCTTATGAATTAATTAAATTAATTATAACCAACATATGATGATCCTATCTCAAGGGTTTCGGGAATCTTCTTTTCTTTTTCTTTCTTCGTTCTATTCCGAAGATTAGGCATTTTAAATTGTGATGGATCTCGGATTGAACGTTGTTTAACGTTAAAATTAAAGTTGGGTAAAACCCACCAATGCGCTTCCGCTGCGCCCGGAACCTACAGAAGATGGTCAAATAAATCATCAATTCTTGGAAGAGGTTACTTTTTATTTACTGTGATCCCATTAATTTCTTTATAATCAATGCATAGCTATATTGATCTATCCTTATTCTTAAAAAATAGAATAGGTGCTCCCCAAAGATACACACTTTTCTAGATAAAACCCTTCTCCAAAAGATCTTGGAGTTTCTTCTTTAATTCCTCCAGCTCCACATTTTTCATTCTATAAAGGGTTTTTGAAATTGTCTTGGAACCATGCATGAGTTAAATGTATAACTATACCTCTATTTCTGGTGGAGGCCTAGGTAAATCCTCAGAAAATACATCAACATATTCATGAATCATAGGTGCATTCTTTATTCATACACTTTGATTTCCTTATTCATCTTCACCGATCATTTTAAAAAAGAAATCTATGGGTGGTGCTTCTAGAAAATGATCAGATTGAGATATCTCTCCTTTGAAAATTATTATAGGTTATCCATTCAAGACTACTGATATTTAATTTCTTTTTAATTTGATTTTAGCATTATTCTTTGAGATCTAGTATATCCCTATTATAATTTTGAATTCCAACATGGGAATGACTACTAGATTTGTGATGAGATTATGCTCACCAAAGTGAATACTAGAGTTTTTAAACAAATTTGATTCTTGGATAATCCATCTAAGAGTATTGACTAATAACACTACTTCTATAAGTTTAGGGATTGATTCTGTATTCTTTACAAACATGGAGGAAATAAAGGAATGAGTAGAACCAGAATCAAACAAAGTACATGCTAGATTTGAGAGAAAAACAAGAGTACCTGCCACCACATCATTTGGAACTTCAACTTCATTCATCGTGATATTAAAAGAACAACCTTGTTCCCTTATCCTATACTGATTTTGATGGTGATTACCCTCCACTACCCTCATATTTGGATAGTGATTGGAAAAGTGCTTGAGTTATCCACACTTGAAGCATTGTACTTCAGGTAGGGCCTACAATATCTTCCCTTTTTCGTTTGTGTTGAGAAGTTGATAATTAACTTCACTATGATAGTTCAAAGTGATATGGCCATATCTTCCACACTTTTAGCAATTCCCTCTCCTGATAAGTCAGTTCCCCTAAATGCTTCTTCCCACATTTATTACACCTGGAATGTTTTACTTTCTTTCCTCATCTTCCTTGATCAAAGTTCCTCCCCAGGTTTGGATCTAGATATCTCTTCTTCTCATTCGATTTTTAAGACTACTACATCTCACTAAACTCTATTTCAACATTCATAGAACTCAGTATGATTTACTCATATCTATCATAGTCCTGGTTAGCTAAATTCTTACATAGATGAGGTCTTAGTCCATTGAAGAATATATAGGCCTTCCCATTAGGATCCATGACAAAGATAGACATATAATAGGAAAGTCTTGTAAACTTCATCTCATAACTTCTAATAGATTCATTCTCTTTTTTCTTCAGTTCAAGGAATTATTTCTCCATTTCCATTCTCATCGAATGAGGTAAATACTTATTAAAAAAGATTCCCCTGAACTCTTTCCACTCCTAAGTTTCAATATCCCCTATTGACCTCATGTTTTTAATCAGTGCCCGCCAATGATCAGCTTATCCCTATAAATGGTACACATCTAGAGTGACTTTCTCTTGTTCTGAACAATGAAGTACAAAAAAGATTTTTTCTATAGAGCTTATCTACTATTTCATAATCAATGGTTCGGTAGATCCACTATACATTGGTGGTCATTGATATATAAAGGACTCAATGGAAAGTTATTCCCTTCATGGTGAAACTGATCTCTCAGCTTGATTAGTGTTATTTATCATAACTTGATTTAGTTGATTCATTATTCTCATGAAGGTTTTCGTTCCAACTTCCATCAGAGGTCCATCAGCACATGATCCGGTGCGCTCACCATTTACATAGTTCCTCCTATTTCCCACCATTTTATAAAAGAAGAGAAACATAGTGAGAAATATGTTTATTTTAATAATATTATAACTCTAAAAGAATTTTATGTCTTAAAACATCATTATTAAACTTTTTATTCATTAACAACAATTACATTTCCTATAAATCCTTCATAATAGTTCATAAAATGCTTGTGATTAACCAAATATATCCCCTAGGGAGTGTCAAACAAAGAGTGCAGCAAGGCATGTTGTCATGCACAAGTTCCCATTTTAGTCTAGCTCAAAGAGGATTTTTTGGGTTTTACCCCTAGATATATCCATGAAAGAGCCACATCCACTTGTTTGTATCTAGAGAGAGATTTATTTTTTAGAAACCACTTACTTAAAATTTCAACAAAATACCATGAATTTTTCCTATATTTAAACTTTTCTATATGGTTCTCCCAAAAAATTTCGAACCCTAATTTCCAAAAATAACTAAACTGTACTTTGATACCAACTATGGCATCCCGCCTTTTTATTACATAACTTTACATATCATTTTACAAATAGAGTGTCTTTTAGAGTTTTGTGTCTTGGAAAAACGGTACATGATACATGAAAATTTAAAAAATTATTCTAGTAAACATGAAAGGATTGTTAAAGATTAATACTAATTAAATTTATTTAATCTCATAACCAGAGGAAATGCATCAATGGAAAGGGTGAGTAGAAGGCCGAGTAAGGTAAAACAAGTGAAACAGTTTACATGTGATCTTGAAAATATTAATGATAACTTGAAGTATATCAATATGGAATGAAAAAGAGAAAATGAGGCATATCATAAATAAAAGAACTTGAATAATAACTTGTAAATGTGGCTACAACATTTAATTGAGTCATTCATAAGCATATCACCAAGGTTTATTACCGAGTGTAATAAAAATTTCCAAGGTTATTCACCAAGGTATAGTAAAACTTGTTATCTCTAGAGATTAAATTATTTACCCAATGCATTAGAGTGCTATCAGGGCACACCCTTCATATGTATTAATTGATGTGAGCCACATAGATCATAATAAAACATATCATAAATAACCCATAGAGAATAAAAGAAATGGGTTTCATTTTAAAATCATGGGGTTTTAAAAAGTACTTAAAAACAGGATCCTTTTATCATTTTTAACCCATAGAAAAGGAAGGGGTTTCATGTATGTTAATCCTAGAATTAAAATATATAATTTTTAAATCTATGTGAATACACTTGGAGAATATATTTTTTTTGTATTCAAAAATAAAATAAAAGGATTTCATGAAAAAAAGAGAGAAATTTTGAGACAAAGATTCAGCAGCATAATGGGTATGAAACATGGTTTTAGAAAACCTTAAAAGGAGGGGGGAAATGGTATCGCATTCATAAATAAATCTTAATATAGTTAATGGGTATAATAAAATGTAAATAATAACATGGTATGGAAATTTTAAATACATACCGCATAAAAAGGAAACATGAAAGGAAAAGAGAATTTGAGAGTTCCCTTGCTTTGAATAGTGAATCCTAAAACTCGAAGATGGGGAACATGGGGTCTTGAGGACTCCTTGGGAGGTAAAACTATCATAAATTCATGGTGTATGAATTTGGAATGAATTAAAATGAAGTAATGGGTGGATATTTATAACAAAAGCAAGAGAGTTTGTTATTAATTTCAGAGGACACCTTAGTAGTGGTATTTTTAAAACCATGGGCTTGCCCATGGTATTTATCCATGGTATTAGACACTTGGGACACCTATTGAGTTAATTTAACAAATAATATTTTACCATAATTTTAAATTAATAATTACATCATTATGACAAATCTATGATGTCTTTAAACTTGCCGAAAAACACAAGCTGTATTTTAACTATTCATGAAAAACTAATGTATTTTATTAAATTATCATAAATTCACCCTAACCTAATATTGATATTATGAATTCAAAAATGAAAATTATTTTATCATAATAAATCTCAAAATATGATAAATTTAACTTTTAACTATAAAAATACTTATTTATTAAAAATTATAGCGGACAGAAAATACATAGTAAAATTGTGTAGTGAAATTTCTGATACTTGAAAAAATAAAATTATTTTATCATTTATAATTAAAAAAAGTGTTTTTAAAACACTATTTAATTACCATAAACAATATTAATAATACAATAGATTATTATAATAATTATATGTTTCCTAAAAATTATAATTTCTGTTCGAAAAATAAATTTATCAAAATTCATTTCAATTTTATTAAGCAAAACTATTCTTAAAATAGAAAAGACAAAACAAAAAATTTATCAATACAAAGGGTTTAAACTTTATGTATCTAAGGTCTTGTAACATAACCCCTTGTAACACCTGCATAAAACCTAAGGGTAAGGTGTTCGATGATGATAGAATCATTGGGCGGATCAGATAACATCACCCGAGTGGTAATTTCCCCTAACTTGAACTTCCCCTATAGGAGATTTCATTCAAGATTAACATGTTGAATCTTGGCTTGGGCTTGGTCAAAGAGAATCCCAAAGATACTACTCCCCCCCCCCCATCCAAGCTCCAAAAAATGGGCTTCGTATGGCACAACCCTATTGGATGTGATCATCGACTCTTCTTTCTGCATTAATTTCCCCTTATCATTTTTATTTATAAACAATAATAATGATGTTAAAATTATAGTTTCTAATGGTCATATTGACTAAAAGTCATATTGACCAATGGTCATATAATTATTGAAAATCGATGGTCACATTAAAATATACTTTCTTCATTATTAATGAGATATAGTTTTGATGTGTAATAATACAGCACACATTTTTAGGAAACCAATATCATTTAAAAAGTTTGAGTCATTACATGAGACGCCATTGAGACACACACTGTAGTCTATGAAACACTACCAGCATAAAAATCTCTAAGTATGAGACACCTCCAGGATATCACACTATCATATTTTCATACGGCTGAACTGAAGAATTGACAAAGTATGAGACACTATCAGTTGATGATGTGGATTTATTTTTACATAGTTTTCCCACATCTTTCTACTTAATTTTTAATTATTTAATTAATTATTTAATCACTTATTACTTAATAAGTGTACTTTTGTATTTTTATAATTAAATTTTTTAATTAGTCATTTTTATAATTAATTATGTATCTTTAGTCTTTAAAATAATTATTTTAATCTTACTTTACTCTTCTAATTTAATTATTTGTTTATTATTTTTGTTAATTTTAATTTTCTTACCTCTTAATAATTTGAATTTAATAATAAATAGTCATTTAATATCCTTATTTGTGTATTAATTGATTTAGCCTTTATTTTAATATTTTATCCTTTAATTTAGATTTATTAAAATATAATAACTTCATTAATTAATATGTTTAATCACCCTGATAATTTATTAAGTTAATAATTTGAGTATAAATTAAATGAAATAACGTAATTTTAACTTTAAGTTTTCACTTAGTTATTTAATTAATTAAGATTTTTAAAACATTAATTATTTAATCTTAAGAATGCAGTTAAATTGTTAAGTCGTTAACTTTTGTTTTTAGTCTACCGGTGAGGTAGATAAGATCTATCGGTAACTTATTTGGTCACTTATGTGATCCTTTTATACTCATTATATAACCTTTAATAATTTTATATTTAATAATTTTATCAATTTAGTTTAACAATTATCCAGTTTTTTTTAATTTAAGTGTTAATAATTAAAAGCTTGAATTGTAATTTTTAAGTTTAAATTTTAATAATAATTATGTTTTTAATATATGTTATTTAGTCTTGTTTTTTTAATTTTAATTAACTTAAGTTTTAATTATAAGTTTAATTTATGTAGTTTTAATTTTTATCTCACCGTTAGTCCAATTCTTTTATCTTGTTATCGTTAGTTTTATTTTCTATTCGTTACTGTTGTAGATGATTAAATTGCAAAGGTGACCTTCTATTTTAATTGCATCGGTGACCTTTTGTATCGGTGACCTTTTCCTTGTTATGGCTATTGGTGACCTATTTCTATCGGTAATCTTTTGTTGTGTATCGGTAACCTTTTTCTCGATGATGAGCTTTTAATTTTATTTTAATGATGACCCTTTGTTCTATCGATAACCTTTTTGAGTAATAGTGACCTATTTTTTTAACCCTATCGGTGAACTTTTTTTCTTAACAGTGATCTTTTCATTTATTCTCATAGGATACTGATGCATTGCATCGGTAACCTTCATTTTAAGCATCGGTAACCTTTTTTATAAACCATTAGTGGCTTTTTTTTTTCTAACAGTGACCCGCTGATACCCAACTCACCGATTCTCCCCTGTTCCACTTTCTCCCTATCCCTTACTCACCGATCTCATTTTCCTCTATCAGTGAGTCATTACTCACCGATTGTTTTCCCTATTTCGTCACCAATCCTCTCTGGCCTACAAACTAATGCCTTGCCTACATCTATCCTTCTATAGATACTAATGTTCTTTCCCTTACCCTTCACACACAAAACTCATCCCCCTTCACCTCTTGACATCAATGCACACCATCACTTCCTTTTCTTCTCGTCAATCCTTACCCACATAATTCATTTTCATCAAACTACACACACTCAAAATTAGAATCAATTTTAGTTTACAAACAAACCAAGATTTTCGGAATCATGATTTATGGTTTTAGTAGAGTCCTGTTGTTTGAAGAATTCAAGCCACCGTGAAGGTCATAGTTGGTTCTTAAGGAGTTGGTAGACATTGATGAAGTCGAGCCCGCTATCCGCTGCTTTGAAGGTGGAGCAAACCCATGCTGCCGATCTGGAGGAGTAACCGCCTACTGTTGCTACAAGAGGAGTTGCTAAGGAAGAAATTCGTCTTCAATGGTGAACTCGGTGCTAATGTTGCCACCGCTGGAGCTATGGATCTACACCACTGTTGATGAAACCCGAAGATGAAGAGGAGGAGCCGAGTAGGTCGAACCCACTGCCACAAGTAGGAAACCCCACTACCGCTGCTATGGAGGACTAGAACACGCACCGTTAAGGAGTCTGCTACTACGATTGGAGGTGTCATCATGGTCCACAAGCAAAAGTCCCCCTATTACACCGATGTGAACTGGGCCTCCACCACACCAGGGATGATTCGACCACGAGCCACCATAGCCGATGCAAGACGAAGATGAGCACTGCAGCAGACCTTCTTCCAGAAGCTGTTGAAGAAGACAGACCCCCCCCCAGGGTTACGCCGAATTAGGGGGTGGAATAAGTTCATTAAAAATAAAATAGAATTAATTAATTATTTAAAATATAACTAAAGTAAAAACATAAAATTTAAAAAGTAACTAAATTAAAATATTAAATAAATAATAGTTATAAGATAATTAATAAAACAGAATTATAAATTTAATTAACTTAAATAAAACTTTTCTTAAAACTTGATTAATTAATCTTATAAATTTAATTAAAATAAATTATTATTTAATGTTTTATTTTAAATAATTATCTAATAATAAAATATATAAAATAAAATAATAATAATTTATAAATTTAATCAATATAAGTTGATCGATTAATTTAGAATAGTAAATAATTTTTATTTTCAAAATAATAATAAACTTAATGTTTATAATTAACATTAATTAAGTTATCTAATAAAAGTTAATAACTTAATAGATAAAATTACTTAATAACTATTTAATAAATTAATAACTATCAATTTATTTATTTCCTTCGTGTTTTAACTATTTTTGTTCGTTATTTCTTGCACAGGTTCATTAAAGAGATGAAAACACGTCCAAATGCTTCCAACTAACTCATTGGGAGTTAGTTACGAGGGAAAATCTAGTGTGACGTGTATTGCGCAAAAAAAATGAACGTGTGTGGTGCACATTTGAAGGATACTTAAAGTTGGTGGAAAGATGCGGTGATGAGCAACAGGTGACAGTTGATATATAAAGTAGAGAAGCAGTGAGTTTAGGAGGGGGAGGCTCATACTTCAACCATGATCACACCATTTTGAGAGCCAAGACTCCCGGGAGATGGCATAGCAGTACTGGTGACTTTTAGTTATAGGAGCGGGGCAGCAAACCATGAACATCATTCACAAATGAAGGATTCTTCTTCCTCTTCTCTATTTTATTACAATGTATTTGCTGCTTCTGGATTGAAATTGATCTTCTCTTAATTTATTTGGGGAAATTGGAATTTTTATTGGTACATATTTACTTTTTCTTCATTAAATTTATTCCAATGATAATTGGATTCCTTTGGCGAGATTGACTCTGGTTCTCAACTTAAATTGAATTTGCACCTGAATGCATCTTATTTCAACATCTATGTTCTTTTGGTGAGATTTATCAATGATTTTTTTCTTTTAAAACTAGAAATTCAAATTACAGAAACTATCAGTGAGGTAGATTTCTGTTGACATCTTAAAATAAAATAGTTGTATGTGGTTTTTGTAGTGGAAAACTTTGAGAACTATAATACGGAGTGTTAATTCTTCTGGTGAGGAAGGATTAACAGCTCATTTTTAAGGTGTGAATTTAATCATATGAAGAGTCATTTGTTTAATCATTAGATTTCAAATCTTTCAAGCTCATTCTATGATCAATTCTCAGCGTTCCTGTTTATATTTCATGTTATCTTTAGTTTATACTGTTAATTCTAGCTATTTCATTTTCCAGTTAAGTAAATAGGAGATTTATAGAATTTGTGTCGTTTGTTTTCACTTCATCATAAATAAAATATTAAAATATATATATAAAAAGTTGAAAAGTAAGTAAATGTCTTCCCACTGCTGATAACAGTGGGGTTTGTAAAAAACCTTAGAGCACTCACATGCCTTCTCTGTGGATTGACCCTACACCATTGTGCTAGTGTAGGATTATAAATTTTAAACTTTGACCGACTTCAATGACGGTCTAGGTCAGTTGACACATTACCAGGATGTCATACTGTCAGAACACAAATATAGCTAAGTATAAGATACTGCGAGATGAGGCACCGTCAAAGTCACACTATCAGTATTATACCACCAACATAGAATTTAGATAAGTCAAAGAAACCGCCATAGCATACACCATCGGACTAAACACCACCAACATACTGAAAATTTGGCTAAGTATAAGACACCACCCATGTCATGCCGCTAGAACAACATACCGTCAAGCGAGACACCCCTGAATCCCAATACACCGTCATTGTTTTTATTACTTCACTTATTTTTAATTACATTAATATAATGGATATATTCATAAAATTTAATTTTATTTACTATTTTAGTGATTTTACCTTAAATGTCTGACAAAACGCATATCAGAACATGCATTACAAGGAAGGAGATGATTGAAATGTTCCTATTGCTGATAAAAGTGGACCACACTCCCTCATGAAAATACAAAGAGAGAACAACATGAAAGAAAAGATAGTGAAATGTTGTAGATAAGAAAAGAGATGTGAATAAGAAAGGGCTCTTGATTCACTAAGTATTTGAGAATTGTAGAGGTGAACCTGATTGAAAACAAGAAGAGACCAGCTACTGCGAACTCTTGACTAAGGAAGCCAAAGCATCATAATATCTTGTTTAGAAGCACCTGACTCAAGCTTCAGTGCTAATTCAACTGAAGAGTCACAAGATACATTGCAATAGACTGAGCACTTATAAAATATATACTCCTCAATTACTCTATTCTATTTATTTTTATTACCTATTGAATAGTGTGTGTGCTTACTCTGCTTTACCACATGCACATTGTTACCTACGCTAAAATAGAATATACTCGATATCTTCTCAAACACTATTCTTATTTATTTCTCCCATGGATAAGAGTAGTATAGGTCCATGTGTTTCCTGTTTCATTTCAATCCCATGCATAACTATGGAAGAGGTTTTTTGTGACCTGGATAGTTGTAAATTATTGTATTAACCCGATTCAGGTTGTGGATCATCTATTTTATTTTATATACACTGCTTGGTAGTGGGTGACCACCAAGTGGAGAGGACTAACTCTTGACTTGAGACTAAACCTCTTGTATTCATTATTTCCATTGTGTCTTTTAATTCTATTTTATTTTATTTCCACTTTAAAACTAAAAATTGTTTTTAACTGTAAACAAAACATATATCTATTCATTGATAGTTTATCTTAATTCATTTTCATTTTTTATTTTGATCAAGTAAACTAATTTCAAAGGATTAAATAATATTGTATATTATTCATCTAAGACCCAATAAATTTTTAGAGAAATATTTAGAAATATTAAGATACATATCATACTACTTATTTTGATAAACTTTCCCATATTAAAATATTTGTGGGATTTCAAAATAATTTATTTTTAACATATATTTTTATTGGGTACTCAATTCACCCCCTGCTTGAAATACTCACTCTAACCAACACTATTCGTACCCTTTATTCTGACTACTAGGTTATAATCATAACATTTAAAATTAAAAATTAATACTAACTAGGACATCACATAGGCCAATGGTAGGCAATGAATCCTTATATCCCTTTGCTTGTGGGTTTGATTCACACAGCCTTATCAAACATGAAGGGTTGTCACCCATCCTGCGATTTTTTCTTTTTCTAAATTTTTATAATTTCTATAACATTCAAAAATATGATAAAACCCTAAATAATAACCATAACATGTTTTAAATTAAAATATTATCTTATACATATCATTTTTCATCTAAAAATGTAAAATCCTATAATTAACTTAAAAATGAATGCATCCAAAAATACAATTAGTCACCTTATAATTTCATAACTAAAAGCCTCAAAAGGGGTTTCTAAGTCAATAAACTTATGATAAACCTTAAAATTATAAACCCATTATGATATCTATAACTCTTAAGAAAACATCTTAATCTCTAAATTTGTCTAAACCGTCCTTTGATACCAACTATAAGGAATCGGCCTTAAAAATTACATATTATAGTTTTTTTGAACTAGAATTCACATTTAAGGATTTTTTTCAATTTATATTTTTTTATAATTAGGTTAAACTCTTAAAAATTAAACCCATACATTATAAGTGGACATTTATACTCATTATCCATTTTTTCACCCAAGGAAACCCTTTTAAAATAAAACATAATTTCTTTTCATGACACATATTCAATACTTTTATAATGAGATCTGAGTTTTACTTACCAATCATTAATACTAATGAAAACCATTTTAAAACATGGAATGAACACAAAAATATCATTAAGGGACATAAAGAAAATAAATCATTAGTCTAGTGAAAATATGAAAACACATTAAAAACGTTTTATTAAAAAATCAAGAACAATATTATAAAAATCATGTAGGTTTCTTGGGAAATAATTACCATATCACCCTTACATTAACCCTTAAAATGGAATAACCATACAATTTACTTCCATATTTGGAGAACCCAATGCATTGGAGAGATATAATGGGGGCTCACCCTTTGTATAATCTATATCAGGCTCACCCATTTCTCATGAGCCATAATGGGGCTCAACCCTTCGTATAAGTTATATCGGGCTCACCCATCAGCTATAATGGGGATCAAACCTTCTTATATAATGTCCAAGGACTAAATCGTGAATAAAGACCTTGAAAAATATTTTAAAACCATGTGTAAAACACTTTTGGATATCAAAATACCCTTTATTGTAAAAATCATTTTTAAAATATAAAAACCACACACATGATAATGAAACCATTTTATTTGCAAATAACTATGAAAACTTATAAAGGAAATATTAAATAATTAATTTTTAATTAATGTGGGAAATTTTTTTCATGTAGTATGTGTTAAAAAACATTTTGTTTAACCTTTTTAAAAAGAGCTGAAAGTGAATCTTTAAAATAGTATTTTTAAAAGAAAGTCCTTTATATAAAACCTTAAAAAAAATCCTCTTTGAAAACATTTGAGATAAATTTAAAAATACCCATTTTAAAAAAAATATTTCTATTTGAATAAATTCATAAAAATAATTTTAAAATAATGGACCTAAAAGAGAAATATTTGGAAAATAAATATTTAAAACATTCAAAATAAGGTTTATTTAGTTAAAAAGGCCCTTACCTTGAGTATCACTTGTCACGTACAATATTTATCTTCCTAAATAATAAAAATAGATTAATTATGTACTTGATTAAGAACCTTTTTAATTTTTATAATTTTTTATGTTACTTATTATCATTTTTTAAAAATTACTTAATTATTTAAATTCATGCCAGATATTTTCATGATATTCAGTACTTGATTCTAAAATGACTTTGGTAAGATGTTAATAGTCAAATTGGTTATTAGTATATAATATCCTAAATAATATTAATGAATTTATAATACCTTTTATATATCAATTATAATTTTAAATTAATTCAATAAATATAAATATGAAAATTTGAACTATGTTGCAATCATGGAGAAGGTAAGTCAAACGTACTCATGAGTAACGTTTTCATTTTTCAATGATCATTATAGAAAGAAGGTAAGTATTATTTTATCTTTAAATAATTATAATAATATCATTAATATCATATTAATCATTTAAATATACATATATATATCATCCATGTGATGTGGTTATGAAAAAAGAATCACATCACTTCATAGAAGTGATAGTTCACATGTACGCACGAACGATGTTATCATTTTTATTTGCATGGAAATGTATCAATGAAAATCATATAATATTATTTAATAATGATAAATATTTCATGAATATAATATATAAATATTAATTACATCATTATAACTAGTCTTGAGATATGGTGATGAAAACGAATTATATCGGTTCGCGAGGTGGTAGTATGTCATACACAACAACGAATGATTAATTGTTTTCTCATCTGATGGAAGAGGAGATGAATTTAGGTGATTATATTAACATAATAACATATTAGTATATTTAGGATAATTTATTTATTATTTAATTATAGTTTAATAATATTTTAAATAATTTTAATAAGAAATAAAACAAAAACACTTAATAAAAACAATACCTCTTCTTTAGAAATCCTTCATTAGTTGACACCTTAAGACTACTAAGGATGGTGTTCTTAAAAAAATAATAGATCCAAATTATGGGGAGGTATTATAGGAAGTTATTTGGTTATATATTTTTCTACCCAAGTAGGTTTTTAAGTTTCAATAAAATAGAAGAAGATGTTACCTTTTATAAGAGAGGAGAGGGGCACTCTTGAAATTCATTAAAATATTAAATTAATATAAATTAATTTTATATACCAAAAGGATCCAAAGTGATTTATTTAAAATATTATATGAGGATGAAATCCATTCATAAAAAGAAAATTAGACATGGTTTGACTATTTTTTTAATCCTTATCTGTTGGTTTTTAATTGTTATTTAACCTCTTTAACTCTTATCGTGATAACATATAAGTTACACTTTGAAGGTTAATATAATTACTATAAAATAAAATAAAAATAACCATAAATGGATCATGGAAGAACTTTTAAAAATTATCCTAATCATTTGCCTAAATTTTTTATTTTTATGAATTTTATATCAATTCATAAGATATTATTTATTTTAAAATATTATTAATGTCAATTCTGATACTATTTATTATTTGACTTTTTAAAAATATAACAAAAACATGATATCTTTGAACCAGCTCTTTTAACACATCAAGAACATATAAAATAATCTATAAAATTTATGGATGAAATTAATTATCTCAAATTATATTTATTTTAATATTTTTAATATCATTTATTTGATATTTCCTTTAATTAAACAATTACTACATCATCATTGTGTAAGACTAAGGTAATTATTTATTTTTGAAAATTTAAAAATAAAATACCATGATGAATATAAACATTTTCATATTTCAAAATAATATTTATAGTTGAATATATCTTCTAAATAACCCTATATTAAAAAATTTATATTTATTAAAACATAAGTATGACATCTTTGAATTTTCTTTAAAATAAAATACAATAAAGGAATTAAAGTCATCCAAGTGGCTCCAAGAGGTCATAAAATCATACCAAGGATTATTTTACTCAACAATAACTCATACAGTAAAATTATTACAAGTTTTAGAGTCATTTTCTAATAATTGTAATATTATTTTTACCCTTAATTACCTGATTTACCTTTAACCGTGGTAATAAAAATTACCAAAGTTGTTATTTGTATTTATCATAAATAAAAGGAAAATATTTACTAAATTTGGATCTTCTGATTCCAAATATTGAATCTATTTTTCCTAATACAAAATATATAATTTTTAAAAATTAATTAAAAATTAATCCTGCAGACGGGATGAAACAACAGGTTTTTAAAGTAAAAATGTTCAAAAGTTTGAATTTTTTTTATCCAATGTTAGTGAGAAATTGATTCCAATAACCTAAATTGTATTAAATTATATAAAATTTATCTAATTATACTTTAAAACTAATAAAAAAATAATTTAACTCTATAAATTATTTAGACAAAAAAAACTTTTTTCAATTAAAATCTAGTATTTTTCACTTTTCTTCAAAACATTAAACTTCTCAGAAAAATACCAAAAATAAAACCAAAGTAAATTTTGATATTAAGATTTTAAATAAGGAGTTTTTTTTTATAAAATATGATTTATAAAAGTGTCAAAACTAGATTTAAAATAAGTGTTCCATCAAAAGGCGGCAAAACTGCCTTTTAAAAAGATATTTCTTTTATGCGTAAAATTGGATTTGTTCTTATATCATGTATAGAAAAAAAATAAGATGAATGTTAAATATTTGATTGAATAAATTATATTTATATTTAATTAATATAACCCAACAAGAGTGATTTGTTTATTTATTGGTATAAAAATACTTGTGTACATTTAAATAGTTTTTGAGAAGAAAAAAACATTTCCTTTTAAGGGTTTTATTTACATTTATAATTAATTGGTCACCAAATAATTAATTATATATGAATGTGTAATCCATATTTTTATAATTCAGTTAATCTTGTTCATACCAGTCATTCTACCATCTAGGTTATAGTACTAACATTTAAATAATAATATTTTGTGGTTCGTTTAAGCTCGATGTGGAGTGTCATGTATGTTATCAAACATAGTATTTCTTTTTAAAAACTCAGTATGTTACAAAAAAACAAGGGGTTTTTGTTTAAAAGTATCTAAATATCCATATTTGTATAATTTAATCAAGTTCTTTTCATTTACATGACCTAGCCAGCGTTGTCATAGTTGTATATGGTATGATTCATATGAAGTAGTTTTGTTATTGATTATAGTTAATTGGTTTGTGTAATCCAACACATAAAATCTGTTATTTAAATGTGTCTAACCATAACAAATGATATCTTTATAAAATAAACAACATTTCTTTCCAAATATGAAAATAAATCCATCTATATCAAGTTTGGATACAAAAATAATGTTTTTTAATGGATGGAACATAATAACAACCTTTCAAAACCAAGATCATTCTTGTTGGAAACATGATTTGGTAGTCCCTAATTGTTATATCAACATGTTTATCTCTGTTGTATACTCAAATATATGTATCCCCTCAGTCAATTTTTCTAAATCTACTTGGTTCCTATAACTGAATACATATGTGAGCACCATAAGATATATCTAATGCCAAATTTGTAAAAATAGATAAATTGAACTCAATAAAAAACACGCATGAAGATTCCCCTTGCTTCTTTGGATAGGTGTGGTTTTTCTTCCAGTGACCCTTCTTACTACATGTAAAATAGATAGTGTCATGTTCCCTTGCTTTCCCCTTGATCTTCCTCTTCTTGGAAGGGCGTGAAGAAACATTGGGCTTAAATATCTTTTCTTGTCCTTTCAATTTGTTCACCATAAGGACAAAAGGATTTTAACACTTCATATCCTTATCTACTTAGTGAAGGGGAGTAAGAAGATATGGAAGAGACTTATCAATTTTTTTAATATTAAAATTTTCAACAAAGATGTAGAAGCTATGAGGGAGTGATGCATCAATGAGGTTGGTGTCTAGTTCTTCAGGGACTTTTAACCCTTGAACCTCTAGGCGCTCAATATAGCCAATGATCCTACATGAGACCCAGTTGGGGAACCATCTTCAAGATTGCTATGAAATATCACCTTGAAAATCTCAAACCATTCATGTCTAGCTCTCTCCTGGTAAATACTACTAAGATTCTCAAGCATTATATACATATCCATAATTTTGTGAGATTTCATGATTTTAATAGACATAGATGAAAGCATCAAACATTGAATTTCGACAACATTGATCAAAATTTTTTCATAGATGATGAACTCTTCATCAATCATCTCCTTAGAATGAAGATCAAATATTGATCATTCGATCGCGTAGGATTTCTGTTCATGACGTAGTACAACCCAAAGGTGTTTAAACCACTCCTAGAAGTTACTGCCAGTTATGAGGTTTTCATTCTCCAATATTGATCATAGAGATACTATGGATTATGAGCTTGTCATTTTATTCTACAATTAAAAAATTGGATAATTATTACTTTTCATGATTACAAATTATGTGAGAAATAATAAATTAATTGATTTTATTAAATCTACCACTATTTTATCAAGTCTTAATATCCCTCACCATTGAAATCAGAATGTCTAGTTGATAGGACATTCCAATGGTAAGGATCCATATTCCCCTTTGCATAACCCCAATAAGGGTTGATCAAGCTACATGAAGGTATTTAGGTAGGCATTTATTTTCTAACTGTGGGCTTGTAGCTCATTGATCTGTTGAGTGGACTCCCCTATCCTGAAATCCTAACTTGGATTTTCTCAACACTAGTCTCCAAGTTACATCAAGTCTAGAGAAGTCTACTTCTCTTAATGCAAGATGGTTAAGTCAACTCATAACCTTCGTAATAACTCCATGTTAAAAGTAAGTGTCCCAACGAGGGTTGGTTAAACCCTTAGTTCTGGGGATTTCATTCCTAATCAAGTAATGGAAGGTCAAGTCTAACATAATATTTAATTGAGAGATTTTAATTTATTATGCATATATTTTATCTTGTTTTATCATTTACATGTCTTGTTAATATTAATTGGATCTTACATAATTAATTCATTGTGTTGGATAAAACATTTACTTATAATCCATTTATTTAAATTTTGTCTTTTCTCATTAATTCATTTATTTATGTGATCACAGTCTTGCATCCATAAAATAAATAATTTCATATACAAAAATAAATAAACAATTAAATGACCTAATCATGAGTTTTATCTAACGGTTGATTTAATGAGCAGACATTAAATCAATATTTGAACTAGGGGGAATTACTCTTATTGTCGGTCTTAGCATGAGTTGCTGTATTTCATTTTTCCACCAGTGTAATACATAAGTTGGCATCATTATGGTTCCATCTTGAACAACATTCACATGTCTTGGTATGCTCTATTAATTTTAATTATTTATTACTCACATGAATATAATGGGAACCAAAAGATTGGTTAAAGGGGATTACATAAATATCCTAAGACACGTAGGTCATACATAATAATGAAGGGAGGGATGACTAGCAGGACATCATTTAACTTAATATTAAATTATTAAAAACTCATGCAATAAATTAAATTAAATAAATTCCAACACATATTTAGGTCTAGATCAAACTAATAATCATTCATATATGCAACTAATATGAAAAATTAACTGATTATCTTTAATTTTTTTACTTCTTCGTTATTATTAAGATTAACACGCTTGTATTAATTAATTTATTTTATTTTATCTTAATGATCATACAAACTTAATTGGAGATACCCATCATTCATGATATTCATGAGAAATAAAGGTAAGAACCAATAATAACATATTTATTAAAATAATTAATTGAGAATTTAAAATTCTTTAAAACCATTATTAAATTGTCAAACACATATTAGTGTGTCAATCAATAAAATAAGGCTTTAATGATGCAATTTTTCAATTTAATGTAATTTTTAATTTTGTCCTTTAATGGGAGACTACACGGTGTGTACATATGAGTTACACGTCGTGTATCTCGGTTGCCGTGTATCTAGGGTACAATTCTGGGTCTGCAGAATGTACCTTGGTAGGACTACACAACATGTACAGACCAGCAACATGTCATGTGTTCCATTTTCCATGTGTCTGGGATGCATGCATGGGTCTTCAGCATGTGTTTCAGACATGATAATTTATGAACTACACATCATGTACACCGCATACATGTTGAGTTTGTCATAAATTTTATAGGTCGTTAGTCTCACATGATTTTGACTATGTATAATAACCACACAGATTGCATGATTTACACGGTTAACCAATGTAGATTACAAGACATGTACATTGATACACATCGTGTAATCTAACAACTCGTATGTCAGTCTAGATTGGTCTACATGCGGTGTGCAATAAATGCTTTGTGTGTGGTAACTACATGGTGTGTTGTGTATCCCTCGATGAATCTAGATGCAATGCACTAGGGTGCACAGCCTGTACTTTTGAGTACATACAGTGTAACTCTGTCTTACCAATCAAAATTTTGGTAGTTCTCAATGGCCTCTCTAATCATTCTTCATCTGTTCTTAGAATTATGAGAAAATTAAATGAATAATGAACATGATTAATATATCAATGCATGTTAATTTAAATTATATTAAAGAACTAATAACATGAAATGAAAATCTAATCAAAAGTGCGCATAGATTAGCAATAAAATAAATAATTATAAATTTAAGTGTGACCGTTCTGACACCAATTGATGGTTCTAGGTGCAGTGGAAGTGCGTGATGTGTGAAGTGATAATTAAAATTTCTTTTAATTTTAATTTTTAGAACATCAACAGAGGATCATGTATGTTAAATTTATAATTAATTTATATAGATTGGAAGAAAGAAATTACCTCTTCTTAGGTTTTTTTCTTCGTAGTTGATATCGATCATCTGAAAAGACTCTTTCATATTCCCTTCATTGCACTTGTGATGATCCAAGGTTAGAATCATTCTAGCAGTGATTCACATGTGTTCCAATGATCTCCAAGCAATGAAAATCGGTCTTCAAATGCTAGCACGGCCAATCAAATATCTTGTGTTGTTCATTCTTGGTCGCTCGTTCTTTGGTATTGAAGAAATATCTCTTGAGTTCTCATTCTTGAGAGGGAGAGAGATGGAGGAGTCGAAATAGAATTCATTGTACACAAAAATTATCTCTTTTTGATTACCTACACAATAACCATAATGGGATATTTATAGTGGTAGGATTTAGGTTAGAATAATTTTTAATTGAATGTTGGTCCTTAAATAATATTTAAATCCTTTAATAAACATGATGACACAAAATAATAATATAATTATTATTTTGGGGCATGCGTAATCTTACGCAAATGATAGATAATATTTACTGGCTTGTAAATAATTATTTATCACCAGACACGGTCTTTGTCTATTCGAACACTTCAGTATTTATTGAATACTAGAATAATAATTTTATTTATAAACAAATATTTCATTCACATATCAGTGAATAAATATTTATTAAATGTTCAATAAAATAAATAAATATATTTTTTATTCCCATGCTAGTGGATAAATATTTATTTAATTTATGTGATCAATATAACTTGAATAAAATTATTCCTAAGTCTTGAGAATAATATTTATTCCATTAATTAATTTCCAATAGAATTTAATCAAGAGCACCAGAAACACTTACACTGTGTTTGGTTATGTTTTAGTAAAAGAAAAGAAATGATTTCCTAATTCATAAAAGAAAAGAAAAAAATGATTCGATAACATGACAAAAATGACCCTTATTAAAAAATATGGTTTTCCAATATTCAATTGTTCCAAAAAAATATTATAATCTTAAATTGTATCTTTGATTTTTAATTAAACATGCATATTTATTATAAATAAATATATTTTTTTTAAATATATTTATAAATATTATTATAGAATTATATATAAATACGCTTTCATAAATATATATATATATATATATATTAAATATATATTTAAAAATATATTTATATGTAAATATTTAATTATAAATAAATATTTTTAAATATATATATATAATTATCTTTATATAATTATATATAAAAATATATTTATATATATATATATATATTTGAAATCGTTATATGATTATTGATCTGGGTGGGTTTGGGTAATATTTTTAAAAAATATAGTTTTCCAATACTCAATTATTTCCAATAAAAAAGTATTATAATTTTAAATCGTATCATTTATTTTTATATCATGTCAATTATATAGAAATTTAATTTTAAAAAATATATTATAAATGGATTTTTTATTTTATTTTTATATCATGTCAATCATATAAACAATAATTTTAATTTTAAATAATCATTATATTTCATGTCACCAAAATCAAGCAAACATTAAACTAAGAAAAATATGTTAATAAAAATTTTAAAATTTTTTAAGAAATACTTATACAAAATTGATTTCATTTATTCATTTAAATCATTTTTACAATCCATATGTTTATTTATTTGAAAATTATTTATAATTGTTATTTATTATTATTTATAAATTATTTTGAGAAAAATATTTATATACACATAATCAAAATTATTTATACACACATAATCAAAATTATTAATATACACATAATAAAAATTATTAATTCAAGGTAATCAAAATTATTTATAAATTACATATATAATTTATTAATTTAAAATTATTAGTTCAAGATAATCAAAAATAACAACTCAAAAATATTAATTCAAAATAATTATAAATTATAAATTATAAATTCAAAATAATTAATGATTCAAATATATTAATTCAAAATAAATAATAATTCAAAATAAATATTAATTCACAAATATTAATTCAAAATAATTATTAATTCAAATTATTTATAAATTATATATATAAATTATTAATTCATGATAATTAAAATTATCCATAATCAAAACTCTTTATAATTGTTTGTTATTATTACTTATAAATTACATTGAAGTTATAAAAATAATTATTTACAAATCACATTTAACAAAATATTATGTACATCACAATACTATGATTATTAATAATCATAATTATGATCATTTTTTTAAATATTAATTAAAAAAACTAAATAAAATAAAATTTTTATAGAAGAATAATATAGGAAATTTTATAAAATAACACACATCATCTTCATTTCCTTCCAAATCACCTTGATTTTTGAGTGATTTGAAGCCTACAGTGGGGGAGAAACGTTTCTCTCCATTTCTTCATGAATGATTTCTCTTGCTCCAATTGAACGCTATCAAACAAGAGAAATGAAAACTAATTGCTCCATTTCATTTTTTTTCTTCCAAATCATCGCTGCGAAACGATCTCTTAGTGTGTGTCCCTCTAGGATTATTTCTTGTTGACATTTGACAGACTTATCCAAAATCCAAGATTACTATCTAGTAACAGGCCAAAGAACCCAAAAGAAACAACTTAATGTCGCAACGTTGACAACCACATATGAACACTCACTCTGTAATATAATCTCTTTGTCGCAATATATCATCAAGCATGTTGCACATCTGTGTCACCAACTTATATGTTCGATACGTCTTTCTTTGACTATCTAAAATAACACTACCACAAATGTGAGCAAGGGGAGTGCTTGATTTTTATCAGTGCTAATCAGAAAGCGCTGATAAATGGGTGGATTTTATCAGTGCTAGAGAAAAGTGCTGATAAATCTAACCTTTATCACTGTTAATATTAGCACCGATAAAAAAATTAATAGAAAATATTATTAATTTATATAAAATTATTTTAATTATATTCATAAATAATGTTTATTTATATACATTAAAAAAATGCATGTTTATAATTAGTATATATTTTATAATAATTCAAATGTATATATATTTCATTAAATAATAAATATATTTATTATATTTATTATAATTATTATGTTTATTATGTTTATTATGTTTATTATATTTATTATGTTTATTATGTTTATTATGTTTATTATGTTTATTATGTTTATTATGTTTATTATGTTTATTATGTTTATTATGTTTATTGTGTTTATTATGTTTATTCTGTTTATTGTGCTTATTATGTTTATTATGTTTATTATATTTTATTATGTTTTATTGTGTTTATTATGTTTATTATGTATATATATGTTTATGTATTTATGTTTTTTATGTTTTTTATGTTTATTATGTTTATGTATTATTTATGTTTATTATCTTTATTAGTTTACTATATTTATTATATTTATTATATTATATTTTTATATATAAATACTTTAATATATATATATATATATATTTAAATAAAAAAATGTTTCTAACGAATGTGGTCAATTAATTGATGTGTAATGGACGTTCATATTCATCATGAAGGTTCATTTATACATTATACCCTAAGGTTGGTCATATATATATATATATATATATATATATATATAAAGACCCGTTTATACTATACATGGTTTATTCATTCATGTTCCTATATATATGAAGCTTTGCGTTCTTATAAATACTAAAAATCATAATAAATATATTTAAATAAACAATAAATGTATTTATTATATTTAAAAATATAAATATTTAGTTACATATATTTATATACTTTTTAAAATATATTTATAATTATAATTATATATAATTAATTAAATATATATATATATGTTTAAATAATTATAAAATCACAAAATATTTTTTTTAAATGATAAATATATTTATTATATTTATGAATACCTTTTGAAAATATTTATTTATAAATATATGTCTTTAATGAATATATATATACACACACACGCATATATATATTTAAATACTTATGAAATTAAAATTATATAATTAATATATTAATTTATTTTAATTTCAGTAGTATTTAAATATAGATATATATATTTATATATATATATTTAATTGTAATTTAAATTATAAATATAATAAATATATTTATTATTAATATATTTATTATAATTATTTAATTATTTAAATATAAATATATATTTATTTAAATATATCATGAAATTATAAAATATATATATAATTAATATAAATATATTTAAATAATTATTAAATTATAATAAATATATTAATTATATATATTTATAAAATTATAAATGTAATAAATATATTGGTTATAATTTTATAATTATTGAAATAAATGAATAAATTAATATATGAATAAATTAATAAATGAATAAATGTATAATGAAATAAATGTATAAATGAATAAATAAATAAATAAAGTCATGTTTTATCTGTGCTATATTGAAAGGCGCTGATAAAACTTGCATTTATCAGTGCTTTTTTAGCGCTGATAAAGATGGGTCTTTATCAGTCCTTTTCAATATAGTGCTGATAAAACATGTTTTTATCATCACTTTTTACTAGCGCTGATAAATGCTTCCCTCAATTTTATAAATGAATCATAACTGCCTCCACTTCCATTCACACCCCTCAAGCTCTCGTGGAAACCTAACCCTGTGATGCCCCCTCCTCCTCCTCCGCAACTTCCTCCTCCTCCTCCTCCGTCGTTGTCACGGCCACGACCACTGAATCCTCCTCCTCCTCCTCCTCCATTGTCGAGTCCTCCTCCATTGTCGAGTCCTCCTCCATTGTCGAGTCCTCCTCCATACCCTCGTCTATTGTCGCTGCCACCAACTCGTCCTCCTACTCCTCCACCTCCACTACCGCCTCCTACTCCTCTGTCGTCATTGCCACCTCCTTCTCCTCCTCTATCGTCATTGTTGTCGTCGCTGCTACCAATAATTGTTTTTTCATCTCTTTTAGAATCCGCTAAACCCTTATTTGTCAACAGATTCCAAGCTTGAGTATTGAGGGTTGTTTGGTCATAAATCAAGTGTCGTTTCTATGGATGATTACTTCTCTACAAACTTGAGCTAGGTTCTGTGTAAGTTATATCTCATATTCTTGATGTTTATTGTTGTGTATGTGATCGTTTAATTATGTATATGTTCTTCACATCTAATATCATGGTAGTAAATGATAAATATAGTGTCTAAATGTTCTATTGGACCTTTCACAGGCCTTGTGGGATCTGATTTTGATGGGTAGAGTGGGGCTATAGTCACCCAATGGGCGAGCCACTCCTCATAACATGATAATTGAATTATTAAATGACTAATTGAAGGGGTTACAAGATTAGATCAGTTGTAATTGTGTTAAGAATTATAATATGGAATAAGGTGGTGTTTAGAATAACTTGAATATGTTAAATATTTATAGATTGAATGTTAGTAAAAGTGTTAAATGGTTTAAGGGGGGAATGTTCATGTTATAAAATTGTTATGAAGTATGTTTAATGGTTTTTATTGTGAGTAAATGGTATAATGGGATAATTATAGATTGGGGTTAATTGTAATGAATGTGATGGAATATGGTAACTATGATAAATGGAAGAGGTTATCCCCTTGATGTAATAATATGGTAAAAAGGTTCAAGTATGTTAAACACTGATAAGTTTTTATTGATGAAATGAATATTGGTGTTGGTCAATGTGGTCCACACCCTAGTGAGAAAATTAGTCATGGTGGTCCATTGAGTCGTACTCACACCCTAATTGGGACATCATTCAGCACCCAAGTAGACTTTTTAAGGGTACCTAGGGTCTACATATGGATTATAAGGAGTTGTAGAAGAAACCCTCTCATAAATATGGAATGACTCAATTATGTTGGGAAATAATCCACTAAAGAAATTTAATCCCACATTATTCATTATTGGTGTGGGAAATAGTTAGTATATGAACATTACCTATTTTATACAAGAGTGCACAAAAGGTTCAAATTTGATGGGGTTGGAATGACATATTCACCATTAGAGGAATCCTAAAATATTGGGAGGTTGTTTAGGGAAAGTCCCTACAAGAATAACTTGATTTACTGGTATGTATAGTTACTTAAGGGGGTAAGGATGGGGGCATTTGAATTCTGGTAGAATAAAGGAGAGTGAAAAAATTATGCCACTGTGAATTGGGAACATCATGTGGAATTTCAATATAAGTGAGGTTTAAACCTTTAGAGAGGATCATTGTGATAGGGTTAAGCATGGGGAGGAAACCCAATAAAGGGGCATCTAACATAATGTATCATGTATGGTTGTGAAGTTAGGACTGAAGTTTGTATAGTTCAACATATGTATAAAGTGTATCTCTTGGAATTTATGTCTTTGTGAAAATTCCTAAGTGGCTCTTTTAAAATGATTTAAGTGTTTTGAAATGTTTCTTAAAAATTATATGTGTTCGACATACCCTTTTTTGGTTTTAAATAGCTTTAAAATGGTTTTAAAAAATAATTGGGGTTTTGGGAAAGGATGTTTGGAACTAATTGGTTTATTTTAAAAAGAGTGATTTTTTAAAGTGGAAAATGTGTAAATGGTTTATTTTTTAATGGGATTTAAAATGTGATTTTTTTAATGGGATTTTAACTGTTATTTTTAAAGAGTGTGTTTTTTTATAAATAGTTTTTTTAGTGGGATTTCAACTATGTAAATGGTATGTCTAAATTATCTCTTTGTTATTTTATAAATAGTTTTAAAAAGAGTGTGTTATTTTAGCCTTGATTAATTTTTTTATCAACATTTTGTGTATTTATTTTGTTAAATATTAATATCACAAAATCAAATAGGATGGATATGAATAAATAATGGATGGATGTCAATCGTTTGAAAAAAAAGAGTATGAAGATGGATTGAAGTAGTTCATCAAGTTTGAAAAAGATCATGCATATGACCCTTCTCAAATACTTTGTACGTGTTTACGTTGTTGTTATTCAAGACAAGTTAGTCTAGAGGAGTTGTAAGAACACTTGATATGTCATGGAATAGATCGAAGTTATAAATGTTGGAATAAGCATAGGGAAAAAGAGAATGTAGCTAGTGACTGAGATAACACCGTGTTTTATGGATCATCTGATATGATTATAAGCATGGACAATGAAGAAGACTGTATCGATGACGTGATTATAGATGTGAATGAAGATGGAGATCATATTGAGTAAATGACAAGGATAGTTGAAGATCAACTTCATGATTTCCCAAAATTGTTTGAGTAGTTAAAGATTTGTAAAAAGACGCCATTGTATGGTTGTTACACTAAATATACAACATTGCCAGCTGTAAAAAAGTTGTATAATTTGAAAGCAGGAAATGGATGGAGTGATGACAGTTTTATGGAATTACTTTCTCTTTTAATGACATGGTCCATTAGTATAATGAGCTCCCTATTCGAACATATGATGCCAAAAAAATGTTACGCTCGATGGGTATGATCTCAGAAAGAATACATGTTTCCTGAATGATTGTATATTATTTCTCAAGGACCAAAAATCACTTAGAGAATGCCTAAAGTGTGGTTCTTCTCAATACAAGAAATATGAATCTGATCCTATGAAAGTTTCATGGTACTTTCCAATCATTCCAATGTTTAGGTGCCTATATGGAAGTGAGGAGACTGTAGGGAAATTGATGTGGCATGCAGAAAGAAGAAAAAAAATATGGACAACTACAGCACCTCGAAGACTCTCCTCAGTGGAAGAGAATTGATCATGAGTATCCTGACTTTGGAAACGAGTCGAGAAACCTTCATCTTGCATTATCTACATATTGAGTGAATCCTTTTGGTTTTCAAAGCATTACTCACAGTACATGGCCAATTATGTTGGTAAATTATAACTTTTCATTGTGGTTATGCATGAAATGAAAACATGTCATGTTATTTATGCTTATATCATGACCAAAACAATCGGGTAATGATATTGATGTTTATTTGGCTCCATTGATTGAGGATTTGAAATTATTTTGGAATTCAGGTGTTATGATGTATGATGCTTCCAAAAATAAAGATTTCACATTGAGAGTCATGTTGTACGAGATGATAAATGAATTTCCTACATATGAAAATTTGTTAGGATATTGCATTAAAGGAACTCTTGGGTGTCTCATCTGTGAACAAGGTACAAAATAAATTAGGTTGAAACATTCATCGAAAACATTTTTTCTAGAACATTGTATATTTCTACCCCGATGACATAAGTTCTGTTCTTGGATGATGTCATTTGATGGAAGTTCAGAAGAATGTGTAGCATTGTATCCAATAATAGGTGATCAACTGTTTGAGAAATTTAATGATATGGATACTGCTTTTGGTAAAATGTTTTCAAAAAACCTTACGAAAACTGGTTTGAAAAAGAAATCTTTTTTTTTTTGAATTATCATACTGGAATTTTTTTTACATCATACATTTTCTTGATGTTATCCATGATGGAAAAAAAATGTGTGTGATAGTGTCATAGGCACGTTTCTAAATGCACCCAGAAAAACAATTATGGAATTAAGGCTGGGATAAATACTGTTGACATGGGAATACGAGAAGAGTCGGCACCAGTGATGGGTGAAAAATGAACATTTCTTCCCACTGCTACTTACACTATTTATAGGAAGTAGAGATATTGGTTTTACAACTTCTTGAATGATATAAAGGTTACAGAGGGGTATTCATCGAATATCAAGAATATCATGTCAATGCGTGATTTAAAGATTAAATGTCTAAAATCACATGATTGTCATGTTTTGATGCAATATCTAATTCATATAGCTTTACATAGCATTTTGACCAAGAATTTTTGTCATACATTAACAAAGCTTTATTTCTTATTCAAAGTTATATGTAGCAAAGTTATAGAACCGACGAAATTGCTGACTATGGAAAGAGAAATTGTCGTCATATTATGTGAATTGGAAATGTTCTTCCCACAGACATTCTTTGATATGATGGTTCATTTGATGGTTCACTTGGTGATAGAGATTAGACTATATGGTCTTATGCACTATAGATGGATGTACCCCATTGAACGGTATATAATGATTTTTAAAGGGTATGTAAAAAATAAAAAACGGCTAGAGGGTTGTATTGCGGAGCAATATATTGTTGAGGAAGACATTGAATTTTGTACTGAATATCTATTTGGTGTGTAAAGCATTAGTCTAATAAAATCTCATCACATTGGGTGACTTGCATGTGAAGGAATTTCTGGAAAGGATGTCACAATCAATATTACAGATCAGGAGTAGGCCTACCTTTACATTTTTTATAACATTTTAGACATTGACCCATATTTTGAAACCTGCAAATAAATTCTTATGCATTCGAATCCATCAAGGGATGAAAAATTTATATCAAATTAACATAATCAATAGTTTATAGGATGGTTTCCGGACTATATTTTTAAGGAGTCGGATAAAAATCCAGACTAAATTTCAAAATTTCTTTGATGGCTAGTCGGAGGACCAAGTGTGTACGTATTATCTTACAATACTTATGTAACTACTGGTTATACATTTTATACTAATGAACATGATGAAGATAGTACCAGACATATTAGTAGAGTTACACTTATGGATGAAGCAATTCATGTTTCTAATGCTAAGGATAGAAATCTAATTTACACAAATATTTCTTACTTTGGAATCGTTAAAAAAATATGGGAGTTGGATTATACGACATTCTGAGTGACAATTTTTCAATGAAAGTGGATTGATAAAAAAAGTGTTGTTAAAAAAGATGAGTTGGTATTTGTGAAAGTTGATTTCAACAAGGTTACAAAGACAAACCATTTATAATGGAATCACAGTTAGTACAAGTATTTTATGTTCTAGATCTTGCAAACCAAAACTGATCAATTGTTCTATTATCGACCAAAACCACTGAAGAATCAGATGAAAATTCAATAGAGGATGACACTTTCATTGGGACATCGCAATAATTTCATTGTATTCACAGTGTAGATGGCATTTTTTATGTCAAAGGTGACCACAATGAAGGGATTTGGATAGTCGATAGAGGGGTCAAATCCCTTCAACCATTAAAAAAAGAGAGTTTAATAATCAGGTTATATTTTTTTCTAATATACATTGTGTTGCTTTATTTTAATACCTTTTCACTCCTAATTTTATGTTATCTAAATTAAATGGCAAACCAATTCTACAGATAATTTATTCTGCACATGATGATTCTCTTGGTCCCCAGGCACAACAGGTTTCTCAACCTGTTGCTGCTCGCAGTGCAGACGAACAACAGGTTTCTCAACCTATTGCCTTATGTTAATATTTGTTCACTGCTACTTTTATGTTATCAAAATTAAATTTTAAACCATTTTTGTTGATAATGACTTCTTTATATGATGATGCTCCCAATATCCAGGCACAACAGGTCTCTTAACCTGTTGCTGCTAGTAGTGCAGAGAAACAATAGATTTCTCAACCTGTTACTGCTCCCAGTGCAGAGGTAAAACCACCATCTGCACATGTCGATGCTTTCACTCTAGAGCTGGAGGAACATATTAATGATGATGGATCCAAGGAAATGAAAGGTGAAACTAGAGGCACAGAAAAAATAGGAGCTCCCTAGTTTTATGGTATTAGAAAAAATCATTAAAGCAAAAGAGAAAGGCGTCAAATACGAGATTGGATGGAATATGTAGGGCCAACATGTTAACCCCAATAAGGTCATGTTCAACAGTTACATTGAAATAATCACTATGTAGTGTGTGGTGATTGATGTAACTTCATGGAACCATGTTATGGATAAGATTAAGACACTGATGTGGGGAGATATTACGATAACATTATGATATCATTTTTTTAATTTACTAAACATTAAATAATTAAACATTGACTTACACTTCATTATCCTTTGAAGAGTGTATTTATAGTAGATGACTCACACAAGGACTATATATTAAGGGTTTTTGGAAGGAATCACAGGGGATTTCGCACAATTTTTACAAAAATTCTTCTTAAATATGTTGAAGGGAAAATAAAACTGCACCCACCTCCTATTTATAAACATATAATAACCCAAGCATCCTGGGATGTGTTTACTGGCCAGCGTGCTAAGCAGTATTTTCAAGTACATTGTGTCTGGTGATACATTGTTTGATGGTATGTGTATTCATCACTTTGATTGATAGTGTTTTATTTATGAAACAACAACTGAGTGCTAAAAATAGATAATGAGCATCAAACCCAGCGTACCCCTACCGTAAAGTAAGGATGGGGTATGCATCACTTGAAAAAACTTTGGTATGTATTTTAAATCTACCATAATACTTTTATGTGACATAAAACAACACAATAACTATGTTCGTTCGTTTATATGCATCTTGGAGAGTCCAAATCTAAAGCCACTTCCATCCCACGCCATGTTCTATGGAAGGAGGTGTGTGTTACTAAAGATGGAAAACTAATAGATGAAAACACACAAAAAGTGTGGGAAACATGTGTAATTATGACATAATAAAAATTTGTTTTTCTTTAAATCTATATTACATAAGAATTATTAATTATTTTACTATATTTTCTATCTGACATAGTCACAAGAATCAGCAACACCCACACCAGATGCAGACATACTTTTAGTGGCTTTGAAGCATCTAGAAAAGTATGGTCGTGTCAAAGGTGTGGGTTTTGTGGTGACATCCCAAAAATATTTTGAGAAAAAAAACAATAAGAGGATCAAACTAAGGAAATTAAAAGGATGAGATAAATATTATCTATGTTTGAAAAATAATTACAATGCCATAGAGAGATGATAACAACTTTTATGGGGAGGAGGGAAAGAGAAGAAACAACTCAAGAATAACTAGCGCGTGAAGTTCCCGCCCCAACCCCCACTAGTTTTAAGGCAATATATTCCCCTCAAAAACCTTTCTTAAATAAGGTAGTAAATTTTCTAATAATTGTTTATGTGAAATGTGAATCAAATAGACACTATACATTGATACCTTTCTTGTATTAATATTATACATAGTGAAATGACTGTGATTTATATTTATCAACACCCACCCACCACCTTTTAGCAAGGGATACATTGTTCAATATCCAAAATTACATTCTACACAACAGACCAATTCTGGCAGGTCATGTCAGAGTGTCAATTGTTGTAGCTCATGAGCTGAGTGTCAATCTACCTGTTCCAAATGATGATGCAGACATTCATACGGTCAAACAAGATCTTGGAACATTCATCGTCTGGTAGTCAAATCTTGTTAAAAACATATCGACAAGGAGGTATTCATTTCCAATTTAATTTTCAAGATAAACCTTTAACATTTAATGAAAAAAGGTTTGAACTGATGGATGTTATTACTTACGAACAAAGGGAAGAGGGTTAAATGAAATACCAGCTCAAAACCATATCAAGGATCAACCGATTGATCAAAACGATATACTAAAAGAACCTTAACCCCCCCCCCCCCCTTCTATATACACATTTTTTATCATTGATGTCTTATGTGGATACGAATTTTATAGTATCCCGTCTTTTTATAACATAACTTTTCATTCCATTACACGGAACTGAGGATCTTTAAGGTTTAGTGTCTTGGAAACAAGGAACATAAAACATGAAACAAAAAAAACATTCTTCTTAAACACTTGAAAGGCTTCTCCTCATGTTCACCCTAGGCTCATTACTGCATCCCATAACCTGGGGACATACATCAAAAGGAAGGGTGAGCAGAAGGCCCAGCAAGGGAAACAAGTGAAACATTTTACATGTGAACTTGAGATACATCAATAAAGTCATGAAAAGAACTTTAAGGCATGAAAATGAAATCATGAGGCATATCATAATAAAAATAAAACTTTTTCATAACTTGAAGATGTGGATACATCATTTAACATAGAAAATCATGAACATATCACCAAGGTCCATCCCCAAGGTGTCATTTTAAAATTACCAAGGTTATTCACCAAGGTATCGTGAAAATTGTAATCTCTAGTGGTTACATCATTACCCAATGAATTGGAGCGCTATCAGGGCGCACCCTTAAATTTGCCTTTATTATCATGTGATCCACATATATCATCATCAAACATTTCATAAATAACCCACATAGCATAAAATAAATGGGTTTCATTTCATAATCATAATGTTTTAAAAACTGCTTTAAAGACATGATCTTTACGTCACTTTAAAACCCACAGAAAAGGAAGGTGGGTCTCATGTATGTAAATCCCAGAATTTAAAATAGAACATTTTGGTATATATGTGAATACCCCTTTAGAAGAAAGAGCTTTGAGTATTCACTTAATAAAATAAAAGAACTTTAGAAAAAGAGAGAGACATTTTGAGACAGAAATTCTGCAGCATAACGGCAATGTTCCGAGGTTTTGGAAGACATTAAAAGAGAGGTAAAATGGGTCAAACATTCATAAATGACCCATAAAATAGTACATGGAAAGAATAATAAGGATACATGATCATGGTAATGAAATTTCAAGGACATACCATTTGAAATGAAAAACATGGAAGGAAGAAAAAAAAATTAGATTTCTCTTATGAAAGTTCGGCAGCCTAACGGCGTTACTTAAACATCAACAAAAATGATTTGAAAAGATCAAATAGGGTCTCTCATAATGTGAACATAAGAGTTCAGTATGATAGATATATAGATAATTCCCCAACATAACAAAAAGTAACTTGAAAGAATTGACATGAAAGTAGAACTTCAAAACGAGAAGGGTGAAGAACCACTTAAAAATTCGGCAGCCTAACGGCGTCACTTAAAACTTCAAAATACTGAATTGAAGCGATCAAATGGGGTCTCTCATCATATGAACATAAGAGTCCATAATGATAGATATAGAGATCATACCCCAATATAACAAAAAGGAACTTGAAATAATTGACATGAAAGTAGAACTTCAAAACGAGAAGGGTGAAGAACCACTTAAAAATTCGGCAGCCTAACGGCGCCACTTAAAACTTCAAAATACTGAATTGAAGCGATAAAATGGGGTCTCTCATCATATGATCATAAAATATCAGTATGATAATTTAGAGATCATACCCCAACATAATAAAAAGGAACATGAAAGACTTGAATGAAAATAGAACTTGAAAACGAGGAAGGTGAAAGAATCCCTTAAAAATTCGGCAGCCTAACGGCGCCACTAAAACGTTCTTAAAACGAATTGATGAGAGCAAGGGGGGGTCTCTCATCATATGAACATGAAATAGGCAGTAGGATGAATATAAAAGAACATCCTCAAACATAAGAACATGGAGTATAAAAGAAATGACATAAAAGAGATTACTTGAAAAGAAAGAGAGGGGTCGGATCCCTTACCTTAAAATGTAACTCTTAAACCTCAAAGGTTGGGACCTTGAGGGCTTGGGGGCACCTTGGGAGGACTCCTTGGGAGGTAATGAGACCATAAATTCGTTGGGAATGAGTGGGGAGTCGAATGGATGAGAGGAGGGCTTGGTATTTATAGGGAAAGTGAGGGGACAAGGCATTAATGGCCAAGGGACACCTCACATGTGCTTTTCTCAAACCCATGTGCTCTCCCTTGTCATTTATCATGGAGTTAGGCCACATGGGGCCCCCAAAACAATAATTCATCACCCTTGGCCGGCCAACCCTCAAAAGATCTCATGACATAATCATGACACCGTTATGATGTCATTAAACATACTGAAACCCTAAAACTGTATTTTTACTATTCACTGAAAATTCAACTTTCTCAGAAAAATCCCAAAATTTCACATTAACCAAATATCAATGCTCTGATTTCAAAAATGAAATCCATTTTATAAAAATAATTTTCTAAATATTTTTAATTTAATTTTTAAATAAAAACACTATTCATCGAAAATTCATTTTTTCAGAAAAAAACCCAAAAATTACCATAACATAATATCGATTCTTTGAGTTCAAAAATAAAGTCATTTTTATAAAAATAATTTTCTAATTATTTTTAATTAAATTTTTAATTAAAAAACACTATTCACCCGAAAAAACTAATACTTGAATAATAATTAATGAAACCGTTATTTAACTATTTTATTGAATCACATTACTTAATCAAGGTGCCTAGATTATTTTAAAACTTTCTTTAAGTGAGATTATTAATCCATTTGGTCATATTACTAATCCTAATCATAAAATCACTATTCATAATTTACTATTCATCAAAAATAAAGTTGGTCTTATTAGACTCTAAATTTAGTACTGAACATAATTGCAGAAGACCATTTTTTGAAAATCATTACACATTTTTAATTATTTAGGGTTTACATAAACATATTTAAAATATCCTTTTTCTAAAATTCATCAAAAATATGCATACTATATTTATCCGGTCATTTCAAAATTCATAAACTTCATCATAAGAAGAAATCTCAATTTTTATTTAAAACAAGGATTACACAAGGTAGTTACGGTCTCGTTACATAACCCCTTATAATACCAGCATAGGGCCTAAGAGTAAGGTGTTCTAGGGTGATAGAAGCTTGGGGCGGCTCAGTCAACATTGCCCGAGTAGTAATTTCTATCAGTTTGAACTTCTCATGAAGGCGATTCCGTTCCAGCTTCACATGATGAAGTTCGGCTTGGATTTGATCCAGAGCAAATCCCAGTGGTGCTACCTCCTTCCCAAGCTCTGTTAGATGGGCTTCGATCGGTTCAAGACTACTAGGTGAGGCCATCGAATCTTCTTTCTATAATAATTAACCAAGATTACTTATATCAAAACTTTTTGTTCACAGCGGTCATATTGACCGATGGTTATATAATAGTCAAAACCCACTGATCTCATTTTAATTATAATCATGTTTATCAAATAAAACGTTTTTGTTGAGTATAACAATAACACGTAAAATTGGGAAACAAAATTTATTTAAAAAAATTTCGAGTCGTTACAATCTTCCCCCCTTAAGAAATTGCATCCTCGCAATTTTAAAATTGGGTTTTGAAATTTCATTGAAAGTCCCACATCGGAAAAGGAGTCAGTAAATCTATTACTTTAAAATAAAGAAAGGGAAGTACAAAGGTCACCCGAGTTAACCCACACTAGGGTTCCATGTAGGAAAACATGGACATGGAGGAAAAAACAAAGGGTCAAGTTCTGAGGGAGAGTGATAGAGAACATGATTAGGAGAAAGTTAACCATGAGAAAATCCCAAACTTATGATGTGTGTAAACGGTCTTTGATTACCTAGTAGGAAACGTAAACCAACAACATTTTTTTTTTACGTTTCTTTTCATAATTTTGAGGATTTCATTTACTACATAGAACAAAAACATAAGAAAATATACCTACCTTCAAGTAGAGTTTCATCCTTTAACAAGTCCCTACCAACACTAATATTTTCTCCAAATGATGAGAATTCAAAAACACTTGGTCTCATAAAAGCACAAGAATCATCTTCTATAGAATCACATAATCTACAAAAGATTAACTATCTATTTATTCTATCTTTAAACATTATCCCAAAAACTGAAAGGTTAAGGTAAAACAACTCTTCAAAAAGAAAGAATCCCATAGGAATGGAAACTACTTTTAAATCATCAAAGTTCCATGGTACTACCCAAATTTCATCATAGACCATTCCCTAAATAACAGTCCTTAAAATTCCTCAAAACAAACCAAACTAATATTGAAACCCAATTACAATAAGGATTTGATAACATAGTCTTCCAAAACAACTTCATTGTTCATCTCCAGACAACATCAACCACTCCTAACATCTTATAAAAAAAGTAGCTAACCTAAACATATTTTACCCAAGATAGGTTAGTCATTCCCATAAGTAACCTAAATTACTATAAGTTCACCTTAAATTCATCGATTCTTCAAAATATAAGTCAACCTTACTCCTCAATGAAAATACCGTAGTAATCTATTTACCTCGATCAAATATGGTTCCCAAAATAATGAATGTCTTCCAAAATAATAATAATATTTTAATCCCCTAATCATCCCTATCATATTAATTCTAAAATCGTCGCATTTCCTATCACAATGGTTGTCGGGACATGTTCTTCCATTTCCCACCATTAACTAAGAAGAGAAAGCATAATTAGGGGTTTAAGTACTTAGCTAATAATCATGAAAAGGAACTGAAAGCATATAAGGATAACTTGTATATGAAAGGTATACCCTAACTTGTGATCTCCTAGGTTCCCATCTAGGTTAGGAATGATCATATATTCTTATGTGAACCTTTATTTTATTTTATCTTTGTTCCTTTAACAATGGTTCATACCAAGCTTATGAATTAACCAAAGCATATCCCCCGGGAGTGTCGTAACCAAGAGTGCAGCAAGGCCCGTTGTCGTGTACCAGTTCTCGTTCGAGTCTAGCTCAAAGCGGTGTTTTCGGGTTTTACCCCTATGTACATCTGTGTCAGAGCCACCTCTACCTGCTCGTATCCAGACAGGGATGTATTTGCTTGGCAACCCCTTACTCAATACTCACCAAAATACCAGGAAGATTTCCTATATTAAACTTTTCTATAGGGTTCCTCCTAGAGTTTTCATATCCTAATTTCCACAAATAACTAAACCATCCTTTGATACCAACTATAGCATCCCGTCTTTTTATAACATAACTTTTCATTCCATTACACGGAACTGAGGATCTTTAAGGTTTAGTGTCTTGGAAACAAGGAACATAAAACATGAAACAAAAAAAAACATTCTTCTTAAACACTTGAAAGGCTTCTCCTCATGTTCACCCTAGGCTCATTACTGCATCCCATAACCTGGGGACATACATCAAAAGGAAGGGTGAGCAGAAGGCCCAGCAAGGGAAACAAGTGAAACATTTTACATATGAACTTGAGATACATCAATAAAGTCATGAAAAGAACTTTAAGGCATGAAAATGAAATCATGAGGCATATCATAATAAAAATAAAACTTTTTCATAACTTGAAGATGTGGCTACATCATTTAACATAGACAATCATGAACATATCACCAAGGTCCATCCCCAAGGTGTCATTTTAAAATTACCAAGGTTATTCACCAAGGTATCGTGAAAATTGTAATCTCTAGTGGTTACATCATTACCCAATGCATTGGAGCGCTATCAGGGCGCACCCTTAAATTTGACTTTATTATCATGTGAGACACATATATCATCATCAAACATTTCATAAATAACCCACATAGCATAAAATAAATGGGTTTCATTTCATAATCATAATGTTTTAAAAACTGCTTTAAAGACATGATCTTTACGTCACTTTAAAACCCACAGAAAAGGAAGGTGGGTCTCATGTATGTAAATCCCAGAATTTAAAATAGAACATTTTGGTATATATGTGAATACCCCTTTAGAAGAAAGAGCTTTGAGTATTCACTTAATAAAATAAAATAACTTTAGAAAAAGAGAGAGACATTTTGAGACAGAAATTCCGCAGCATAACGGCAATGTTCCGAGGTTTTGGAAGACATTAAAAGAGAGGTAAAATGGGTCAAACATTCATAAATGACCCATAAAATAGTACATGGACAGAATAAGAAGGATACATGATCATGGTAATGAAATTTCAAGGACATACCATTTGAAATGAAAAACATGGAAGGAAGAAAAAAAAAATAGATTTCTCTTATGAAAGTTCGGCAGCCTAACGGCGTTACTTAAACATCAACAAAAATGATTTGAAAAGATCAAATAGGGTCTCTCATAATGTGAACATAAGAGTTCAGTATGATAGATATAGAGATAATTCCCCAACATAACAAAAAGGAACTTGAAATAATTGACATGAAAGTAGAACTTCAAAACGAGAAGGGTGAAGAACCACTTAAAAATTCGGCAGCCTAATGGCGCCACTTAAAACTTCAAAATACTGAATTGAAGCGATCAAATGGGGTCTCTCATCATATGAACATAAGAGTCCAGTATGATAGATATAGAGATCATACCCCAATATAACAAAAAGGAACTTGAAATAATTGACATGAAAGTAGAACTTCAAAACGAGAAGGGTGAAGAACCACTTAAAAATTCGGCAGCCTAACGGCGCCACTTAAAACTTCAAAATACTGAATTGAAGCGATCAAATGGGGTCTCTCATCATATGATCATAAAAGATCAGTATGATAATTTAGAGATCATACCCCAACATAATAAAAAGGAACATGAAAGACTTGAATGAAAATAGAACTTGAAAACGAGGAAGGTGAAAGAATCCCTTAAAAATTCGGCAGCCTAACGGCGCCACTTAAACATTCTTAAAACGAATTGATGAGAGCAAGGGGGGGGTCTCTCATCATATGAACATGAAATAGGCAGTAGGATGAATATAAAATAACATCCTCCAACATAAGAACATGGAGTATAAAAGAAATGACATAAAAGAGATTACTTGAAAAGAAAGAGAGGGGTCGGATCCCTTACCTTAAAATGTAACTCTTAAACCTCAAAGGTTGGGACCTTGAGGGCTTGGGGGAACCTTGGGAGGACTCCTTGGGAGGACTCCTTGGGAGGTAATGAGACCATAAATTCGTTGGGAATGAGTGGGGAGTCGAATGGATGAGAGGAGGGCTTGGTATTTATAGGGAAAGTGAGGGGACAAGGCATTAATGGCCAAGGGACACCTCACATGTGCTTTTCTCAAACCCATGTGCTCTCCCTTGTCATTTATCATGGAGTTAGGCCACATGGGGCCCCCAAAACAATAATTCATCACCCTTGGTCGGCCAACCCTCAAAAGATCTCATGACATAATCATGACACCGTTATGATGTCATTAAACATACTGAAACCCTAAAACTGTATTTTTACTATTCACTGAAAATTCAACTTTCTCAGAAAAATCCCAAAATTTCACATTAACCAAATATCAATGCTCTGATTTCAAAAATGAAATCCATTTTATAAAAATAATTTTCTAAATATTTTTAATTTAATTTTTAAATAAAAACACTATTCATCGAAAATTCATTTTTTCAGAAAAAAACCCAAAAATTACCATAACATAATATCGATTCTTTGAGTTCAAAAATAAAGTCATTTTTATAAAAATAATTTTCTAATTATTTTTAATTAAATTTTTAATTAAAAAACACTATTCACCCGAAAAAACTAATACTTGAATAATAATTAATGAAACCGTTATTTAACTATTTTATTGAATCACATTACTTAATCAAGGTGCCTAGATTATTTTAAAACTTTCTTTAAGTGAGATTACTAATCCATTTGGTCATATTACTAATCCTAATCATAAAATCACTATTCATAATTTACTATTCATCAAAAATCAAGTTGGTCTTATTAGACTCTAAATTTAGTACTGAACATAATTGCAGAAGACCATTTTTTGAAAATCATTACACATTTTTAATTATTTAGGGTTTACATAAACATATTTAAAATATCCTTTTTCTAAAATTCATCAAAAATATGCATACTATATTTATCCGGTCATTTCAAAATTCATAAACTTCATCATAAGAAGAAATCTCAATTTTTATTTAAAACAAGGATTACACAAGGTAGTTACGGTCTCGTTACATAACCCCTTATAATACCAGCATAGGACCTAAGATTAAGGTGTGCTAGGGTGATAGAAGCTTGGGGCGGCTCAGTCAACATTTCCCGAGTAGTAATTTCTATCAGTTTGAACTTCTCACGAAGGCGATTCCGTTCCAGCTTCACATGATGAAGTTCGGCTTGGATTTGATCCAGAGCAAAGCCCAGTGGTGCTACCTCCTTCCCAAGCTCTGTTAGATGGGCTTCGATCGGTCCAAGACTACTAGGTGAGGCCATCGAATCTTCTTTCTATAATAATTAACCAAGATTACTTATATCAAAACTTTTTGTTCACAGCGGTCATATTGACCGATGGTTATATAATAGTCAAAACCCACTGATCTCATTTTAATTATAATCATGTTTATCAAATAAAACATTTTTGTTGAGTATAACAATAACACATAAAATTGGGAAACAAAATTTATTTAAAAAAATTTCGGGTCGTTACAAATTTGAAAGATGGTGAGACACACATAATTGATTTTAAATCAAATATGTATGGAGGGGGAGATCCAGAATTCATTGGTGTTGAGAGTGCAACTAAAATCATTAACAATGAATGGTTAGGCGGCTCGGTTGTAAATGTATTCATGTGGTATGTTTTCATGATTTGATTTCCCAAAAGATGATATACTATGTTAATTATGACTAAATACATTTCATACTTTTCACAGGCGTATATATGAAAAACAATTGAAGGGATTTCCCCATGAACATAAATTTTCAGTTGTTAGTCCTCACATCACCTCTATAGAACAAACAAAAATAGATTCCAAGAAAGAGGGTGAAATAGTGGAAATCATTTGAAATAAAAATTACGGATAACAGACTCTTCTTGATACCAATGATGTGAGGGTAAAACTCTACAATTTAATCATATCAAATATAATTTCACTTCATTCATTGCTTATTGTTTTTTGCGCTTTTAGGCAACATTTGATGATCATTGCAGTTAATTTGGATAATCCAAAGATTTATTTTCTAGATGTAATTCATTGATATCAAACAAACTGAAAATAGATGATGGTGTTTGTCAATTTTTAATACACTACATCCAACATTTTAGAACGAAACATCCAGTTATATAATCTATATTATCTTCTAATGAGGATTTTGTTATGATATGGTGGTGCATCAATATCGTCTACATCATGGAATGAGGCTAGGGGATAAGGACAAGAAACATGACAAGTACTACGACTGGACAAATATCAAGGTATATATAATAAGATATCACTATCCAAACACGTATCAAAACAAATTGATTTTTTTTCAATGTTTCTGTAGTGTCTGAAACAAACAAACAGAAAAGAATGTGGTTATTATGTTTGTAAATTTATGAGAGAGATTATCTTTCATGAGAAAACTAGCATCCCTGAAGAGGTATTTTTGAAGATAATTGTTATTTCATATAAAATATTTATTAATCCTCTGTGTATTTATATTATTTCAGTACTACTATGACTGTCGAAAATAGTAATATTCACAATATGATATAGATATTCTTAGAAACAAATGGGAAAAATACTCGATGGGAGAATGTACAAAAATAACATGACGACGTGTCAACAAGGAAATGGGTTATAAAAGTGAATTCCTACTACTAATGTCTTTTGAACTACCATGCTTTAATCCATTAGCTCAAAACATTTCACTCACTAAAAACCAAGAAAATATGCTCTGATTTTCTTCAAAATTAAGTACAATGATTTATAAGTCTTTTGTGACGTGTATGAAGCAGTCTCACATCAAATCGACACACGATGAAACCGCTATGACTCAAATTGAATGTTTCTAATTTGAAATGACATTTTAGTAAAAAACACAACTAGCATAAAAAAACCAAGGAAACACATTCAGATTGCTTTTATACTTTAGGAAAATGATCCATGAGTCAGTTGTGACGTGTAGAAATCAACCCCACCTCAATCTGATGCACGGTGTCACCAGTATGACTCCAAATGTGTCTTCTTATTTAAAATTGGAATTAATTCAAGTAAAAAACAACTAACATACTAAAAACCAAGAAAACACATTAGGATTGCTTTTATACTTTAGAAAAACGATCCATGAGTTATTTGTGGCATGTAGAAATCAACCCCACCTCAATATGATGCACGATGTCACTAGTATGACTCCAAATGTGTATTCTTATTTATAATTCACATTAATTAAAGTAAAAAACACAAATAACATATTGAAAATCAAGAAAACACATTTAGATTTCTTTGATACTTTAGGAAAATGATCCATGAGTCAGTTGTGACGTGCACGAATCAATCTCATCTCAATATGATGCACATCGTGACCGGTATGACTCCAAATGTGTCTTGTTATATAAAATTGACATTAATTTAAGTAAAAAACACAACTGACATACTGAAAACCAATAAAACGCATTCAGATTTCTTTGATGCTTTAGGAAAATGATCCATGATTCAGTTGTGACGTGTGGGAATTGACCTCACCACAATCTGATGCAAAATATCACTAGTATGACTCCAAATGTGTCTTTTTATTTAAAATTGACATTATTTAATGTAAAAAAACACAGATGACATGCTGAAAACTGAGAAAATGCTTTTTTATTGCTTTGATACTTTAGTATAATGATCCATGAGTCAGTTTTGATATGTGGGAATCAACCTCACCTCAATCTGATGCATGATGTCACTGGTATGACTCCAAATGTGTCTTCTTATTTAAAATTGACATTAACTCAAGTAAAAAAACACAACTGACATACTAAAAACCGATACAATGCATTTAGATTGCTTTGATACTTTAGAAAAATGATCAATGAGTCAGTTTTGATGTGTAGGAATCAACCTCACCTCAATTCGACACACGGTGTGACCGGTGTGACTCCAAATGTGTCTTCTTATTTAAAATTGACATTAATTCATGTAAAAAAACACAAATGATATACTAAAAACTGAGAAAATTCATTTGGATTTCTTTGATACATTAATAAAATGATCCATGAGTTAGTTGTGCCATGTAAGAATCAACCCCACCTTAATCAGATGAACGGTGTCACTGGTATGACTCCAAATGTTTCTTCTTATTTAAAATTGACATTAATTCAAGTAAAAAAACAAAATTGGCATACATAAAACTGAGGGAATGTATTCGGATTGCTTTGATACTTTAGGAAAACGATCCATGAGTTAGTTGTCACGTATAGGAATCAACCTCACCTCAATCAAATGCACGGTGTGACGAGTATGAATCCAAATATGTTTTCTTATTTAAAATTGACATTAATTCAAGTAAAAAAACACAACTTGAATACTGAAAGCTGAGGAAACGTATTCGGATTTCTTGGATACTTTAGGAAAAAGATCCATGAGTCAGTTGTGATGTGTAGGAATCATCCCCGCCTCAATCTGACACACAGTGTGACCGGTTTGACTCCAAATGTGTCTTCTTATTTAAAATTGACATTAATTCAAGTAAAAAACCACTTATAACATACTGAAAACCAAGAAAACGCATTCTTATTACATTGATACTTTATGAATACGATCCCTGAGTCAGTTGTGATGTGTAGGAATCAACCCCACCTCAATTTGACACACGATGTCATCAGTATGACTCCAAATGTGTCTTCTTATTTAAAATTGACATTAATTCAAGTAAAAAAACACAACTGACATACTAAAAATGGAGAAAACACATTCTTATTGCTTTGATACTTTAGGAAAACGATCCATGAGTTAGTTGTGACGTGTATGAATCAATCCCACCTCAATCTGACACACAGTGAGACAGGTATGACTCTAAATGTTTCTTTTTATTTAAAATTGACTTTAATTCAATTAAAAAACACAACTGACACACAGAAAACTGAGGAAATGCATTTAGATTACTTAGATACTTTAAGATAGTGATCCATGAGTCAGTTTTGACGTGTACGAATCAACACCACCTCAATCTAGCGCATGGTGTGACCAGTTTGACTCCAAGTGTATCTTCTTATTTAAAATTTACATTAATTCAAGTAAAAAAACACAACTGACATACTAAAAACTGAGAAAACACATTCGAATTACTTTGATACATTAGGAAAACGATCCATGGGTCAGTTGTGATGTATAGGAATCAACCCCACTTGAATTTGATGCACAGTGTCACCGGTATGACTTTAAATGTGTCTTTTTATTTAAAATTGATATTAATTCAAGTGAAAACACAACAGATATTCTAAAAACTAAACAAAATCATTCCGATAGCATTGATACTTTAGGAAAATTATCCATGAGTTGGTTGTGACATGTAGGAGTCAACCCCACCTCAATTTGATGCACGGTGTGACCGGTATGACTTCAAATGTCTCTTCTTATTTAAAATTAACATCAATTCAAGTAAAAAAACACAAATAACAAACTGAAAACTGAGAAAACGCTTTCAGATTGCTTTGATACTTTAGGAAAATGATCTATGAGTCAATTGTGACGTGTAGGAATCAACCCCACCTAAATCTGACGCACAGTGTGACTGGTGTGACTCCAAATGTATCTTATTTACAATTGACATTAGTTCATGTAAAAAACACAACCGACATACTAAAAACCGAGAAAAAGCATTCAGGTTGCTTTCATACTTTAAGACAACGATCCATGAGTCAGTTGTGATGTGTAGGAATCAACCTCACCTTAATCTGACGCACGGTGTCACCGATATGATTCCAAATGTATCTTCTTATTTTAAATCGACATTAATTCGAGTAGAAAAACACAACTGATATATAGAAAACTGAGAAAACACATTCAGATTACTTTGACACTTTAGAAAAATGATCCATGAGTCAGTTGTGACGTGTAGGAATCAACCCCACCTCAATCTGACATAGAGTGTGACCGGTATGATTCCGAATGTGTCTTCTTATTTAAAATTGACATTAATTCAAGTAAAAAAACAACTGACATACTGAAAACTGAGAAAACGCATTCGTATTGCTTTGATACATTAGGACGAATCATAAGTCAATTGTGACGTGTTGGAATCAACCCCACCTTAATCTGACCTACAGTGTGACCGGTGTGACTCCAAATGTGTCTTCTTGTTTAAAATTGACATTAATTCAAGTAAAAAAACACAACTAACATATAGAAAACTAATAAAACACATTCAGATTACTTTGATACTTTAGGAAAATGATCCATGAGTTAATTATGATGTGTAGGAATCAACCTCACATCAATCCGCGCTCAGTGTGACCGGTAAAACTCCAAATGTGTCTTCTTATTTAAAATTGACATTAATTCAAGTAAAAAAACACAACTATCATACTGAAAACTAAGAAAATACATTCGGATTGCTTTGATACTTTAGAACAACGATCCATGAGTTAGTTGTGATGTGTAAGAATCAACCTCATCTCAATCTGACGCATAGTGTGATCGGTATGACTCCAAATGTGTCTTCTTATTTAACATTGACATTAATTCAAGTAAAAAAACGCAACTGACATATTGAAAACCGAGCAAACGCATTTGGATTGCTTTGATACATTAGAAAAAAGATCCATGAGTCAGTTGTGACGTGTAGGAATCAAGATCACCTCAATCTGATACACGGTGTAACCAGTATGACTCCAAATGTGTCTTCTTATTTAAAATTGACATTAATTCAAATAAAAAAACACAACTGACATACTGAAAACTGAGTAAAAACATTCAGATTTCTTTGATACTTTAGTACAATGATCCATAACTCAGTTGTGATGTGTAGGAATCAACCCCACATCAATTTGATGCACAGTGTCACCGGTATGACTCTAAATGTGTCTTCTTATTTAAAATTAACATTAATTCAAGTAAAAAAACACAACTGACATACTGAAAACTGAGAAAACGCAATCAGATTGTTTTGATACTTTAGAAAAACGGTCCATGAGTTAGTTGCGACGTGTAGGAATCAACCCCACCTCAATCTGACGCACGGTATAACCGGTATGACTCCAAATGTGTCTTCTTATTTTAAATTGACGTTAATTCAGGTAAAAAAACACAACTGACATACTGAAAACTGAGGAAATGCATTCAGATTGCATTGATACTTTAGGATGACGATACATGAGTCAGTTGTGACGTGTATAACTCAACATCATCTCAATCTGATGCATGGTGTGACTGGTATGACTAAAAGTGTCCGTTATGATTTTAAAATTGACATTTTAGCTCAAAACGTGTCACTCACTGAAAACCAAGCAAAAGCGCTCCAATTGTCTTCACAATTAAGGACATCGATTCGTAAGTCTTTTGTGACGTGTATGAAACAATCTCACATCAAACCGACGCACGATGCGGCCTCTATGACATTTTATTAATGTATTCTTTGTATTAATGTTTAATTTATTTCTTCATAGTATTACTAACATAATATTTGTTTTTTATATAGGTGAAGTCTTTTTCTTGAGTTGGGATGTAGGAATCAATCCCACCTCAATACGATGCGTGATGTGACTGATATAACTCCAAATGTGTTTTTTTTTATTAAAAATTGACATTTTATTAATGTATTCTTCTTATTAATGTTTAATTTATTTCTTTATAGTGTTACTAATGTAATATTTGTTTTCTTATATAGGTGGAATCTTTTTCTCAAGTTAGGATGATTTTTTCGACAACTAATACCATCAGAGGACATTTTTTAGAGGATACCACAAACGTCAAAAGAGAAAACATTAATGTTTTTAATTGTTTGTTGGATAATTGTAAATGTAATTATATAAAACACTGTTCAAAATGTATATAGAAGTGTTTTTTTGTATATATCATGAGTGGATATTTTTGTATTCATGATGTCAATTAAATGTATATACAATTGTTTGTCAAACCCTTGTGTACGCTACTTGTTTTTTCATCATTTTCATCGTGTATGTTGTTTTTTTGTATTTACTATGTGTGGTTATTTTTGTGTAGTATTTTTATGGTTTGGATATTTTTGTGCTTGCTGGTTTCGATATATTTTTTGCAGGTTGCTGGGTGTGATGTTATATAAACAGCACATGTATACATTTATCAGTGCTATTTTTAGCCCTGATAAAGGGGACTCTCTTTTATCTTTGCTAATATTAACATCACTTTTTTAGCATTGTTAATAGCCTATATTAGCGCTGTTAATAGCCGCATTTGTGGTAGTGTGAACACGTTGTTTCACCATGACCATGAAATTTAATGCGACGGTTTTATTCCAATCAAAGGGTTGAGATATCACCTTTCATATAGATGGATGAGACAAATCTTTCAACGACTTATCTAATGACACGTCAATCGTAACACACCCCACGTACCTTATCTCACCGCGAACATATGTAGTCACGATTTGTGTCAGCAAATCTAAGCGCGCAAGTCATAACATGCATTAGTGATAATTTTAATGTCTAATGACTATTACACACGTTCGCAAATAGGAATATCTGATAATACCAAAACATGTAGAATTCATATTGGCGGATATGTTCTCATAATCTCATCTTAGGGATTACCAAATGTGAAAGTTTTTAGAAGTTTCATCCTCTTATGGGTACTCGCACCTGATGGCTTATATACTATGTGTCTCATCATAGTATGTTAATCAACCGTAGAACTATATTAAAAATATTGTCATAACACCTCAAGGTTATCATCATAGAGGAGAACTGTTATGACCTTACCAATGCAACAAATACTCTGACATTATCACATTAAAGTAATGAAGAACAATGAAAAATATGTAATAATAAGTTTAATTAATATTAAATACATCGAATATACATGTAATCAAAGTACAAACAGTTTGCCCTAAGACACAAGATCTTCTCACTTATTCTTTTAATAAGCTTTGAGAATCTACCCATTGTTTTCAAGTGTCGAGTTGTTTGGTAGGTGTTATGCTATTATTTGATTGGTGTTGTAGATTGTATTTTATACTTTCATTAGATATTTTTTGTTTTTTGGTTTGATGCTTTATGTTTTGTGTGGGATTAGAGTTTTTAGTGATTCTGTCTCTTCTCTCCTCTATCCCACCATGCATTTCGTTTTATAGGTTTTTTGCTATGAGTTTTGTACATTTCCCTTTTACTGCTTCATTAACTTGTTTTTAAAAAATAAATTAAAATACGATTCATTCAAATTAAAATTAATTTCATGACATTAAATTTATGTGAATATTTTTTATAAAAATGCATAAAATGCTTCTTTACAACAAAATAAATAAATAAAAACACTATTTTTAATAAAACATATGTTATATTTAAACAAATAATAAAGAACGCACAACACGTGTTGTTTCCTTGATTTTAAGTGAAATGTTTATTAAAAAAATAAAAAAACATACATTTTTCCATTAAAAATTGTAAATTTTAGTCAATCTATTTAGAAATCGATAAAAACCCACAAAACAGGTGTCATGTTCTTTAATTTATATGAAAAATGTATTAATAAATGTAAAAAAATATTTTTCTTCAAAAAAATATATTTTATCATTAAAAAACAAAAAATTAAAAAATATGTTTTATTAAAAAAAATCAATAAAAGTGCACATAATGTGTGTTTGGTTATCCATTTTATATGAAACTTTCGATTAAAATGTGATAAAAACGTGTTTTATTATAAATATAATTAATATATACAATATAATATTAACAATGCATATGGTCTGTCAATAAAAAATAAATAATTTTTTTATAACACATTCCTGATTAAAAATGCAATCCGTAACATAAAGCGTGTGTTTGGTCATTTGTTATAATGACATTATTTATGTGTGATTAATGAAATAAATAAATATATAATATAACACGGATTTCTAACCTTTTTTATATGTTAATTATGTTAAGAAATGCAAAAATAAATAAATTTTATTGTAAAAGACGAGAAAACATAATCACAAAATGCATGCTAAAGCATTAAAAATGAAAATAAAAATAAAAATAAAAATGTATATATTCTATTGAAAATTAATAAAAAATAAATTATTTATTTATACAAAAATTATTTTAAAAAATATAAATATTTGGTTTGGTACCAAAAAAACTAATAAAAAATAATCAAAAAACAAGGTTCATGTCATTAAAAATAAACAAAAGATTGAGAATCCAATAAAAGAACGTAAAATGTACGTCATGTTATTAATTTTATACGAAAAATATATAATATATGTCTTATTACAAAATAATAGTTTTTTTAAACGTCTTGTTGTTATTGCTATTATTTTGTTTGTTGCAAAAATAAAAGTAATTACAAAAAGTGTATTATGTCATTAAAAATAAATTAAATGTAAAAAACAATGACATTACACGTTCTTATTTAAAAAAACAATAATGCGTAGTGATTTATTTTAATTCCACGACACAATTTTATTTTGAAAAGTAAAAATTGATTAAAATACAAATCTAATTCACGTCCTTAATTTTTTATGAAAAATATAATAAAAATATAGAAAATATGTTTTGATATAAAAAATAGATGAAAATAATAACAATATATATCTATATATAATCATTAAAAATAGTTAAATAATTGAAAATTATAATGAAAAAAGACATTATTTAAAAAAATGATAAATATCACAAAAAATACGATACAGGTTCTATTTTAATGACATAAAATATATTTTAAAGAGGGGGGAATAATATCTCCCATTGTATTAGCGACAAAAACCCCATATTCCACGATGCTGTTGGTGGGTGCCCTTTTTCCCTTTAGAGCATAAAGAGCTGGTCATGATAGCTTCCATCACTATTCTAGGGTAGTCCGCCTCCACACTTTTTGTTCAAATGAAATATATTTCTCTATTATTTTATTTGTTATTTATTTAACAGTATAATATTTTTTATAATATTAGTTAATTATTAGTATAATATGTTAGTTTGAATATTTTAAAATTAAATTTTATTAATTAGCATTACATGCTTAGTATATTAAATGACTAATATTAAATTGTGTGTTTAGTATATTGCTTTAATTATTAGAAATATTGTTAAATTGCATGTTTAATATTAGTTTAGAATCATAAATTGTTATTATAATGTTTTAATTGTCAGTATAATTAATTAGTAGGAATATTATTAAATTGCATGGTTAATATTGATTAGTAATATCAAATTGCATGGTTAAGAAAACTTAATATTTAAATGGTAGTATAATGTTATAATTATTAGTATAATGCGCGATCATTAGGAATATTAATAAGTTGCATGTTTAGAAATATTGAATTGCTTGTTTAAAAAAGTTGCATGTATAATTATCAGTACAATGTTGTAATTATCATTATGATGTTTTATTTATAATGTTTTAACTACTGGTAATGATTTATTTATTAGGATTATTATTGAGTTTCTTTTTTAAAATTAGGATTATAAACAATTAGTGAAAACATTAGGGATAAGCCTAAACATTATAAAATATTCTAAAATTTTGGTAAAGTAAATAGTGTGTGGACTTTTAGCGATGATATCCATATCTAGATACAAACAAATGAATACATTCTCTGACACATATTCACATAGGGGTAATAACCTGAAAAAGATTGGTTGAGTATTAACTCAATTTTGACCCGATGCACGACATAGAGCTCTAACTTCACACCTGGTTTGACATTTTGTGGAGATCTGACTCAAATGATTCACTTTCTATTTAATCCATAAAACCCACACTATGTAATATCTTTAGAAAACTTTATTTAGAAGACCCATAGTTAAAAGAAAATGTTAAATTATTTTAAAATATTATTAGGAATATTATTGAATTATATTTTTAAAATTAAGGATGGAAAACATTAGTGAAAATCATAGAGATAAATTTAAACATACTAAAACATCTAATTTTTTTGGCAAACAGTGTGTGGTCTCCCAACAATGACATCCATATTTGGATACAAATAAGTAGATGCAGCTTCTGGTATAGATGCATCTGGGCGTAATAACCCCTAAAAATGTTGGTTATGTATTAACTCGGTTTTCACCTGATGCGCGATAAAGAGATCCAATTGCATACCTGATTTGATACTCCCAGAGGGTTTACTTTGGATGATTTACTTTCTCTTTACTCTACAAAACTCACACTATTAATATCATTAGATACCTTTAGATAGTAGGCACATTGTTAAATGAAAATGTTAGAATATTTTAAAATCTTTTTAGGAATATCATTGGATTAAATATTTAAAATTAGGAGTATAAAACATTTGTGAAAACCTTAGGGATAAGTCTAAACATATGAAAACATCCTAAAATTTTGATAAAATAAACAACTTGTTGTTTCTTATTAATAACACCCTACTTGGTACAAACAAGTGGATGCTGACATCGACACAAATTCACCCAAGGTAATTAAAAGTAATATGCCCTAAAGCCTTCTTTGTATATGATACAAGTGACTATGCTTTGTGGGCTTATATCATGCATGAGATGCAACCACTGCCTATGATATGTTTGACATTCGAATGATAAAAATTACAATTTAGGTTGATATTCCACATGGTTATCATTAATGAAACGTTTCATAAGTTGAAAAGCATTAGAGTTAAATGCATTCATGCATATGAAGCATGAATTCATCGAGACATCAAATCATGCATTATAAACTCACGAGTTAATGCACGCCTCACCAAGGAGTGTCCTTAAGATTATTTATAGACCACTGCCATGTGATGTCAGGGGTGTGTGCTTAGTCTAAACTCCCTTATCCTAAAGCCCGCCTCTTCTACCTCCTTTATGCACGAGATGCTAGCACATCGTGGAGGATGAAGAATCCTGCACATGAGATGTGTGATTCGGCTCGACCCGTGCATATCTTCGGAGAGAGGATGTCTTTTGGCATACATTAGTGATCTCTCTCAAACCCATGCAATTGTGATCGAGATGATGAAGATGCTCGTCAGTGTACGATACACACGATTTATAGTGTTATTCACTTCAGTATTTTACACAGTTTCATATTATCTTGCATGGAGATCCTCAAACAAGAGTTTTTAATCGCTTTTGCTTCATCTGATAATTGTTACTAGACTCATTTAAATCATGTGTGGAAATGAAGAAGAAATCACAAAAAATAGAGAAGTGTTTTCGTATTTTGGAAAGTCATTTATTTTTAAAATGGACTACCTTTACATAGCAAAGCTACGTAAAGGCAATCAAGGTGTTACTTTTACACAGATGAGTTGTGTAAAGGTAACTGGGTCATTAACTTTGCACAAATCAATTGCATAAGAGTAACTAGGGCATTACCTATACACGAGTGGTCACGTATAAGTAACCTGTGACTTACCTTTATGGGAAGCGGTTCACGTAAGGGTAAACAAGGATTTCTTAAGTATAAGGCCCTAGCCTTAAACATTATTTAATCTTGAGTTATTACAAGATTACACATTGAGGATCTTTTCAGGTTTAGAGTTTTAGAGAATTAGATCATAAATCATGCATTACATTCCACATTTAAACAAAGTGGTTACATAAAAGATAGTATTCATTTTTTTCCCATCAACGGAAACATATTTAAAACAAAACATGGGTTCTTTCATGACACTTCCTTGACCCTATCATCACATCATGTACCTTTCCCTTGACCCGTGAAAAACATTTCCAAAAACATGGGATGAACATAAAAAGCTCAGTAAGGGATATAAAAGTATGAAATGAAAACATTAGTCCATGTATGAAATCATACATTACTCATAAAACATAAGGATTTTAACATACCTCATCAAATCATGAATAAATAATAGAAATCATAAGACATAAAGGTAACTTGAGGCATTCATAACATTCTTACGTAGGGAGTAACCATCATGGTTACGTCTCGAATACCCATCACAGTATATTCACTAAATCTCTTCGGAGAAACCTTAACGTTTAACCCATTCGCGTTACCCAATGCATTGGAGAGCTATATCGGGCTCACCCGCCCTTAGTTTATCACAGAACCACCCATCTTCATAATAATGCCCAAGTACCATAACACAATCGTATCACATAAATCATGCATAAAGGAAACATAACATTTCCAAATTTCAATCACAAGATATCAATACAACACATCGATATAATAAAAACATTATGAAAACCATTTTCAATATCAAAATAAATGAAAAGTAAAACATGGTATTTATTTTTCATTTAAAAAAAAAGTTATGACTTGTAGAGGAAGCTGAAACTCAAATAATGGTCACGGCGGCGGAGAAGTCGTTGTCGCCGCATACGTACGACAAAAAAAATTCCCTTTTGTCGTTTAGTAAATGCTTCATATAAAAAAGATTCATTTTGAATAAACGTAAAAGTCAAAGGGGTTTATACACCGTATAAAAGAAAGTTGTGTATAAAACATAATATGACTCAATGAAAGGAGATTGAGACGAAGTCCCTTACCTCGAGTCCGACTTGACTCGATCGTTCTTTAACATCCTGAATAATAAACTTGAATTAATTTCTACTTGCTTAAGAACCTTTTTCAAGTTCATTATTTCCTTTATATCACTTATTACCATGTTATGAGCACTATGTAATTATTTAAGTTAATAATGGTCGTTTTGTCGATCATTGGTACTTGAGTCAAAAATAAACTCTTTATAATTACAAGTTGTTCATGTGGTAAAATATCCATTATATCCAGAATTATATTCATGATTTAGATATCATATATGTCATATATATCCAGTATATACATGCATTTACAATATTACATAACATTTAGAGGTAAGAAATGAAATGCACCGTTCATGGAGACGGTAAGCCGTACGTACGCATGAACGCTACTTTCATTTCTATTTCGTATTTTATGATATAAAGGTATATTATAATTTCAGTATAATATCATATATAATATCATTAATTACATCCTTTATACGTCCCACATACGACATTAACGAATCAAATCACATTGAGGGGGTGGTAGTCCGCATTTCCTAAAAAGAAGATATCGCGTATACCCATAACGGAAGCCATAAAGGTATGCCATAAATTAAAAATACAGAATCTTAAACAAAACATAAACATATTATATATCATATATAAATATAGTGACATCTTAATGGCCACCTTTGAAGGTGTTATAAGAATATTGAACAATCATCGTTTCGTGAGGCAGAAATTCGCCATCCACGGAAACAGTATGTTCTTTAACCATTAGATGTAGGTGTGTGTAAGTTTAGCTCGAATAATTCTTATAACAACATCATAGTATATTGAACATACTGGTGTTGTTACAAAATAAATGAATTAAAAGAATTTAGGGGGTTAGAGAATCAAAATAAAACAAAAGAACATTAGAGAAGACTTTACCTTTAAATCGGGTAACTCCTCTTGGTTTGTACCAAAAGAGTTTCTTGAAGAGCTTCTGCCTAAGGTAATGCTTCTATGATGAAGAGAGGGATGTGGAGAGATAAAATGAGCAGATCTTGGCCGAGACAATGGTTTGAGAAGTGTGAGTAAGGAGGTAGAGGTGGGGGCCTTTTATAAGAGGAGAGGAGGGACACTCTTGGAAAGGTATAAAATGTTACTTTATTTTCAAATGAGTTTCGGATTTTAAAGGTCCCACATTGATATATTTCGAGGATAAGGTGATAAGGGTTAGAAATATAATCATCCAATAGGTCTTTGACAAGTGTAAGTCTTATATTTTACATTATCTTTTCATTTTATTTAAATCGTTCATTAATGAGGTAATCGTTGCATCATCATGATGTCATAAATAATTTAATTTATTTAATGTCTAAAAATTATATAAAAAATACTATGATGTAGGAAATATTTTTAGATTTCCAATTAATATTTATAGTACAAAATATCATTTATGTAGACAAAATTAAAAATGTTTTACTCAGGTGATACATTCTTTGTTATATTTAACTTTCTATAAAAATAAAAAGATAAAAAGTCATTATCACACAAAAGTGATTCCATGTGGTCCCCAAGTTTGGAACAGAGCATCATGTGGTCGGCCATGACACAAACAGTAGCATTAGGACACATGTTGGGGTCATTTGTTATTATTATTATATTATTTTATTATCCTTAACTACCCGATTACTAATTAATCAAGATAATTAAAGATAATTACCGTCGTTACTATTCATAATGTCAAAAAACAAAAGAGTCTTGATTAAATAATTTGGACCTTCTGATTCCAAATATGTAATCCATTTTACCAAATTCCAAACACAGAAATTGCAATAATTAATTTAAAAATAATTCCCGTTGTCAAAACAAATAGCGGGTTTTTTTAGAACCAATATCTATGGAAAGTTTGGCACTTGTTTATGCCCAATTACAAGGTGAAATTAATCCCAATGACCACCATTGAATTACATGGTAAAAATATATTCTATTTACACTTTAAAACCAATTAAAAAGATAATCTAACCATATAATTAAATTAGATGAAAATGCAGTTTTGATGTAAAATGCAATATTTTTCACTATTCATTAAAAAATGAACATTGTCAGAAAAATACCAAAAATTTATCCAAAGTAAATTTCAATGTACCAATCATAAAGAATAAGTTTATTTTGACAAATAGAGCTTATAAAATTGTCAAAAGTTTGATTTAAAAATGGTTTGCCATCAAAAGGCCGTAAAACAATCTTTTAAAAATATTAGTGTATTTCATGCTTAAGATTGGATTTATTCTCGTTTTAAGCCTCTAAAACATTATCTAATTCATAAATAGACATAGATAAAAATATCCATTATTCATTATTTACTTGGGATGTTACATCCTTCCCCCCTTTAGAAAATTGCGTCCCCGCAATTTATTTTCTTAACGAATAAGTGGAGGTATTTATCCCTCATTGCATTTTCAGATTCCCATGTTGCTTCTTCACTCATGTGGTTTTTACAAAAAACCTTTACTTGATGAATCACCTTATTCCGCAACACTTGCTCCCTGTGGTCAAGAATCTGGACCGGTTGTTCCTCATAAGATAGATTCTCTTCCAGCTGAACTACCTCTGGACTCAAAACATGAGATGGATCTGGCATATACTTCCTTAACATTGAAACATGAAAAACATTGTGTACCTGAGATAAACTCGGAGGTAAAGCCACTCGGTATGCAACTGATTCAACTCTCTCCAGAATTTCATATGGTCCAATGAACCTTGGACTCAGCTTTCCTTTCTTACCAAATCGCATCACACTTTTCCATGGTGAAACTTTGAGAAAAATATGATCACCTACCTCAAAAGAGAGATCCTTCCTCCTGTTGTCCATATAACTCTTCTGCCTACTCTAAGATGTTCTCATGTGTTTCTGTATCAGCTAAACTTTTTCTACCAACTCTTCTACCAATTCCGGTCCCATCAACTTCCTTTCACCCACTTCATCCCAGAAAGCTGGAGTTCGACACCGCTTCCCATATAATGCCTCAAATGGTGCCATCTGTATACTGGAATGAAAACTGTTATTATAAGAAAACTCAACCAAAGAAAGATGTTGGTCCCAACTTCCCTGATAATCCATCGAACAAGCACGTAGCATATCCTCCAAAGTCTGAATCGTTTGTTCTGACTTCCCATATGATTGGGGATGAAAAGCCGTACTAAGATTTAATTCAGTACCCAATGACTTCTGAAGGTCTTTCCAAAAGTTAGAAGTGAACCTGGGATCATGGTCATATACAATGGAGAGAGGAACTCCATGTAACCTGACTATCTCTTTAAGATACAAACAGAAAAGTTGATCTAGGGAAAAAGTATCTCGTATAGCAAGGAAATGAGCAGATTTAGTCAAGCGATCAACAATAACCCAGATTGCATTATTACCTCGAGGTGTCTTCGGCAATCCCACAATGAAGTCCATGGATATATTCTCCCATTTCCACTCTGGCACTGGTAAAGGCTGAAGCATCCCTTTCGGTAACTGCCGCTCTGCTTTAACCTGTTGACAAGTCAAACACTTCACAGTAAAATCAGCAATGTCTCTTTTCATTCTGTCCCACCAGTAATACTCCCGAAGATCTCTATACATCTTAGTACTACCTGGATGAACTGAAAACAGAGAACTATGAGCTTCACATAACAACTCTCTATTCAACTGTGAATCACACGACACACACAATCTCTTCCCAAATCTCAAAACACAATCATTATCAATGTTGAATTCAGACAACTTACCCTTCTGAACCAGCTCTACCTTTTTATGCAACTCGCTGTCTTGCTTCTTTGCTTGCTTAATTCTGTCTGATAGAGAAGATTTCACTGATACCTGAAACAAAACAGAAGAACATCCTGCACCAACAACTTCTATGCCAAAGTTCATCAAATCCTTAACCAAAGGATCACATTCCAAACACAACATTGTTAATGAAGCATTACTTTTTCGACTCAAAGAATCATCCACTTTATTTACTTTTCCCGGATGGTAATGAATTGTACAATCATAATCCTTGATTAATTCTAGACATCTCCTCTGTTTCATGTTCAATTCTTTCTGAGTGAATATATACTTTAAACTTTTGTGATCGGTATATATTTCACACTTTAATCCATACAAATGATGCCTCTAAATTTTTAAAGTGAAAACAACAGCAGCTAATTCCAAATCATGTGTAGGGTAATTTACCTCATGAGTTTTCAACTGACATGAAGCATAAGCAATTACCTGATCATTCTGCATTAGGACACAACCAAGTCCTTTCAATGAAGCATCACTGTAGATAACAAAATCACCATTCCTGGAAGGTAGTGCCAAAACTAGAGCATTCACCAATCTTCTTTTCAATTCCTGAAAACAATCATCACATTCTTTTGTCCAGATAAAATTAACACCCTTCCGAGTTAGCTTAGTCATTGGACTAGATAACTGTGAAAAATTTCTAACAAACCTTCGGTAATAGCCTGCCAAACCAATGAACCTACGAATCTCAGTTACATTTGTGGGTCTTGGCCATTCTTCAACAACCTTTGTTTTTGCAAGATCAACAGTTATCCCATCTTTAGAAACAATGTGACCAAGGAAAGAAATTTGTTGCAACCAAAACTCACACTTGCTGAATTTCCCATACAATTTCTTTTCTTTTAAGGTTTGAAAAATAACCCTTAAATGTATTTCATGCTCATCTTTGCTTTTAGAAAACACAAAAATATCATCAATGAAAACAACCACAAACTTATCCAAGAACTCATGGAAAATTCTATTCATAAGGTGCATGAATACCGCAGGTGCATTGGTTAGCCCAAAAGGCCTTACTACAAATTCATAATGTCCATATCTTGTACGAAACGTGGTCTTCAGAATATCTTCTTCCTTTACCTTCAACTGATGGTACCCCGATCTCAGGTCAATCTTTGAAAAAAACTGAGCTCCCTAGAGCTGATCAAACACATCATCGATATGAGGAAAAGGATATTTTTTCTTAACAGTGATGTTATTCAAGGCTCTATAATCAATGAAAAGTCTCATTGAACCATATTTCTTTTTAACAAATAAAATAGAATCACCCCATGGTGATGTGCTAGGTTGAATGAAACCTTTATCTAATAAATCCTGCAATTGACCCTTTAACTCTAAAAGTTCAGTTTGAGCCATTCGATAAGGGGGTTTTGAAATTGGATTAGCATCAGGAACTAAGTCAACAGTAAATTCAACTTCCCGATCTGGTATTATTCTAGGCAACTCATCAGGAAAAACAACAAGATACTCATTTACCACTAGCACATCATTAATCTGTACAGTTCCTTTGTTTTCAACAATATGTGCAAGGTAACATTCATTTCCATATTTTACAAGTTTCTCAGCCTCTTGATATGTTATCAACAGTAAGGGTTCATTCTTATACACAAACTGAAAGTATTTCTGAAAAGAAACTTCTTTAGCTCTACAGTCAATCTTAGCATGGTAAATAGAGAGCCAATCCATACCAAGGATAACATCAAACTCTACTAGAGGTAAAACAATAAGGTTTTCAAGTAGGTTCTTTCCATGGATAAGGATAGGAAGATTATTATAAATTCTTTTTGCCTCAACATTTCCCCTAGGAGTTTTTACCACAAGTTCAAGAGTCATTTCTTGAGATGGTATTCCCATTTTACTAGAAAAGTTTTTAGAGATGAAAGAATGTGTAGACCTCGAATCAAACAACACACTGACATAATCTGAAAAAACAAACAAAGTACCTGATACCACTTCATTTGATGGCCCGAAATCTGCTGAAGTAGTTGCAAAGGATTTCACCACCCATTTCTTCTTGTAGTCTAACCACTTCCCATCACTCGAGCTCTTTGTCGGACACTCGTTTGCATAGTGACCCATCTCATTTCACTTAAAACATTTCACTAACTATAAATAAAATTTGGTCTTACCATCACCCTGATCTTTTTCAGTACAATCACGAGCCTTATGTCCCATTTTACCGCATCGGTAGCACTTTACAGAATTCAGAAGACATTCCACAGCATGCCTTTTACCACATTTATCACAAATTGGAAACTTAGTTTTCTTATCGTTAGAACTTTTTGAATAATTCTTTCCTTTCTCCTGCCACCTCGGTCTCTTCTTCTGCTGGTTATTATAGAACACTTGATCATCAAAAAACTCCATTTCCACCTTCTCATCACATCGAACAAGATTTTCATAACTCTTGAACTCGCGAGAAGCTAAATCCTTTTGATATTTTGGCTTTAATCCTGAGTAAAAACGATTGATTTTACTATCAAGGTCTCAGATAAAATTTGGAGCATACCTTGTCAATCGAGTGAACCTCTCTTCATAAGCAGCCACTGAGTCATCCTCTTGCCTCAATTCCAAGAATTGTTTTTCCATCCTAAGTTGAACAAACTTAGGAAAATACTTCTCAAGAAACATACCTTTGAATTCATCCTAGTCGAGAGCATCAATCTCATCAGTGTCCTTGATATTTTTAACCATCGACCACCATTGATCTGCTTCACCCTCCAAATGGTAAATTGAAAGACTAACCTTTTGATTTTCTGAACACCCCATGACATCAAAAATATTCTCCAGTGCTTTAATCCACCCTTCAGCTAGCACATGGTCAGATGATCCTCTGAATGATGGGGGATGTTGCCTCATGAAATCTTCCACCACAGACATGTTCCTCTTCGGTTGATCTGGCTGATCTCGTGCATGGATACCACCACCATTTATCGCTTGAGTCAACTGCGCCATTACTGCAACAAACTGTTCAGTTCCAATTCTGACCATCTCAGGATGCTGATTCGGAAGGCCATTTCCTTCTGTATGCCTTCCTAGCACTGCTTGTTTCCTCTGCGGAAAACCATTCTGAACAAACATGTCTTAGATGAAGTAACATGGTAATCTTCAAATGCTATATCATTTCAATTTGACCATAACAAAAAAATATTTTTGGATAATCATTTAATAGAATTCTAACTCCTAAAGTTATCTAAACCGACCTATGATACCAACTATAAGGCCCCAACCTTAAAAAATTACTTAATCTTGAGTTATTACAAGATTACACATTGAGTATCTTTTCAGGTTTAGAGTTTTAGAGAATTAGATCATAAATCATGAATTACATTCCACATTTAAACAAAGTGGTTACATAAAAGATAATATTCATTTTTTCCCATCAACAGAAACATATTTAAAACAAAACATGGGTTCTTTTATGACACTTCCTTGACCCTATCATCACATCATGTACCTTTCCCTTGACCCGTGAAAAACATTTCCAAAAACATAGGATGAGCATAAAAAGCTCAGTAAGGGATATAAAAGTATGAAATGAAAACATTAGTCCATGTATGAAATCATAAATTACTCATAAAACATAAGCATTTTAACATACCTCATTAAATCATGAATAAATAATAGAAATCATAAGACATAAAGATAACTTGAGGCATTAATAACATTCTTATGTAGGGAGTAACCCTCATGGTTACGTTTGGAATACCCATCACAGTATATTCCCTAAATCTCTTCAGAGAAACCTTAACATTTAACCCCTTCGCGTTACCCAATGCATTTGAGAGCTATATCGGGCTCACCCGCCCTTAGTTTATCATGGAACCACCCATCTTCATAACAATTCCCAAGTACCATAACACAATCGTATCACATAAATCATGTATAAAGGAAACATAACATTTCCAAATTTCAATCACAAGATATAAATACAACACATCGATATAATAAAAACATACTGAAAACAATTTTCAATACCAAAATAAATGAAAAGTAAAACATGGTATTTATTTTTCATTTTAAAAAAAAGTTATGACTTGTAGAGGAATCCTAAACTCAAATAATGGTCACGGCGGTGGAGAAGTCGTTGTCTCCGCATACGTACGACAAAAAAAAACATTCCCTTTTGTCGTTTAGTAAACGCTTCATATAAAAAAGATTCATTTTGAATAAACGTAAAAGTCAAAGGGGTTTATACACCGTATAAAAGAGAGTTGTGTATAAAACATAATATGCCTCAATGAATGGAGATTGAGACGAAGTCCCTTACCTTGGGTCCGACTTGACTCGATTGTTCTTTAACATCCTGAATAATAAACTTGAGTTAATTTCTACTTGCTTAAGAACCTTTTTCTAGTTCATTATTTTTTTATATCACTTATTACCATGTTATGAGCACTATGTAATTATTTAAGTTAATAATGGTAGTTTTGTCGATTATTGGTACTTGAGTCAAAAATAAACTCTTTATAATTACAAGTTGTTCATGTGGTAAAATATCCATTATATCCAAAATTATATTCATGATTTAGATATCATATATGTCATATATATCTAGTATATACATTCATTTATAATATTACATAACATTTAGAGGTAAGAAATGAAATGCACCGTTCATGGAGACGGTAAGCCGTACGTACGCATGAACGCTACTTTCATTTTTATTTTGTATTTTATGATATAAAGGTATATTATAATTCCAGTATAATATCATATATAATATCATTAATTCCATCCTTTATACGTCCCACATATGGCATTAACGAATCAAATCACTTTGAGGGGGTGGTAGTCCGCACTTCCTAAAATGAAGATATTGCGTATACCCATAATGGAAGCCATAAAGGTATGTCATAAATGAAAAATACAGAATATTAAGGAAAACATAAACATATTATATATCATATATAAATATAGTGACATCTTAATGGCCACCTTTGAAGGTGTTATAAGAATATTGAACAATCATCGTTTCGTGAGGCAGAAATTCGCCATCCACGGAAACAATATGTTCTTTAACCATTAGATGTAGGTGTGTGTAAGTGTAGCTCGAATAATTCTTATAACAAAATCCTAGTATATTTAACATACTGATTTTGTTACAAAATAAATTAATAAAAATAATTTAGGGGGTTGGAGAAGCAAAATAAAACAAAAGAACACTAGAGAAGACTTTACCTTTAAATCGGGTAACTCCTCTTGGTTTGTACCAAAAGGGTTTCTTGAAGAGATTATGCCTAAGGTAAGGCTTCTAGGATGAAGAGAGGGATGTGGAGAGATAAAATGAGCAGATATTTCCCGAACCAATGGCTTGAGAAGTGTGGGTAAGGAGGTAGAGGTGGGGGCCTTTTATAAGAGGAGAGGAGGGGCACTCTTGGAAAGGTATAAAATGTTACTTTATTTTCAAATGAGTTTCAGATTTTAAAGGTCCCACATTGATGTATTTCAAGTATAAGGTGATAAGGGTTCTAAATATACTCATAAAATAGGTCTTTGACAAGTGTAAGTCTTAGATTTTACATTATCTTTTCATTTTATTTAAATCGTTCATTAATGAGGTAATCGCTGCATCATCATGATGTAATAAATAATTTAATTTATTTAATGTTTAAAAATTATAAAAAAAATACTATGATGTATAAAATCTTTTTATCTTTCCAATGATTATTTATAGTCCAAAATATCATTTTTGTAGACAAAATTAATTTTTTTTTACTCAGGTTATATATTCTTTATTATATTTAACTTTCTTTAAAAATAAAAAGATAAAAAGTCATTATCACACAAAAGTGATTCCATGGGGCCCCCATGTTTGGAACAGGGCATCCCATGGTTGGAAATGACACAACCAGTAGCATTAGGACACATTTTGGGGTCATTTTTTATTATTATGATATTATTTTATTATCCTTAACTACCCAATTACTAATTAATCAAGATAATTAAAGATAATTATTGTCGTTACTATTCATAATGTAAAAAAACTAAAGAGTATTGATTACATAATTTGGACCTTCTGATTCCAAATATGTAATCCATTTTACCAAATTCCAAACACAGAAATTGCAATAATTAATTTAAAAATAATTCCCGTTGTCAAAACAAATAACGGGGTTTTTTAGAACCAATATCTATGGAAAGTTTGGCACTTGTTTATGCCCAATTAAAAAGTGAAATTAATCCCAATGACCACCATTGGATTAAATGGTAAAAATATATTCTATTTACACTTTAAAACCAATTAAAAATATAATCTAACCATATAATTAAATTAGATGAAAATGCAGTTTTGATGTAAAATGCAATATTTTTCACTATTCATTAAAAAATGAACATTGTCAGAAAAATACCAAAAATTTATCCAAAGTAAATTTCAATGTCCAAATAATAAATAATAAGTTTATTTTGACAAATAGAGATTATAAAATTGTCAAAATTTTGATTTAAAAATGGTTTTCCATCAAAAGGCAGTAAAACAATTTTTTAAAAATATTAGTGTATTCCATGCTTAAGATTGGATTTATTTTCTTTTTAAGCCTCTAAAACACTATCTAATTCATAAATATACATAGATAAAAATATCTATTATTCATTACTTACTTGGGATGTTACATTAAGAGTATGTAAAGGTAGTCTGTAAACTACCCTTACATGAAGGAGTTCATGTATGGGTAATATTAGGTGTACCTTTACGCAACATGTGCCACATAAAGGTCATATCCATCTACCTTTACATATGTAGCCTATGTAAGGGTATAAGAAGGTTACCATTATGTAGAATAGAGATTCTGCATAAGGGTAATTATAATTGTTTTAAATTTATTAAAAAAATGTTCTCAACATTTAAAATGATTTAGATGGTTTATAAAATATTTATAAATCATTATAAATTTTATCTTGAGATTTTTTTATTTATAAAATGTTTACAGATTAATTATTTATAAGTTGTCTATAATTAATTAAATGTTTATGAAATATTTTATTCCCCAATATTAAGTGTTAATATTTGAAATACCTTTTAACCAAATTATATTGCATAACTTATGATCTCGAAATAGAAGTGTTTATTTAGAATTCATAAGTAATAATTTATAATGGGTTAAAAATTGTGAAATAAGGCTAAAATATAAAATGGATATATTTAAATTATGTCATAATTAATTATTTTGAATTTTTTAAAATAAAAGGAGGCCTTATTTGGATATTTTTTAAGCCGCATCAAAAGTGTTTTGATGATTGATACGATCAGGGTTTAAATAATGAATAAGTATATGATATCTAGTTTTATGTAAAATGTTTATATAATATAAATTGGATTATAAATAGATTATAATTCATATAATATCATATATTTAAAATGGAAATGTCATATAATGATAAATATGAAAGAGTTCATATTGGAATGAATATAAAATGTTTATATTCAAAATTATTGAATGTCCATAATGTTAAAGATAATGATTATAAAATGTTTACAATTATATTTTATTTATGAATTGTTCATAAATGTTTATCTCATGTTTAAATATTTAAAATTTTCATTTATTTAAAATTTATTCCCTATTTTATTCATAGTTATAAATTGTTTATATGATGAATGGTGTTTATTATAGTTAAATTGTTAAACTGATTCTAAATAGTGCCTTGAATTTTCATGCTAGGAATGACTCCATAATGAATTTAACTTTTCATCTATCTTGTTATTGGTTTGTAATTGAAGTTATTAACTTGAATTTATTCATTGAATATAGTTTTTACATATTAGGTGTTATAGTTATGATGAATTTAATTCTCTTTTGAGTAATGTATCCCCAGGTAAAGAGACTTGGGGCCAAACTACCTACTTACTTGGAGGCCTATGCCTTATCTAGGAAAGTGAATGGGTTGGCTATCTGTCGCTCTGGGATTAGTCATGTGGAGATTGTCAATATCATATAATTATAAACATTTACATGAAGTGTTTATGTAACTTATGCATATGATGCATTTAGATATATATATGAATATACTTGACTTCTAATTTTGGGTGAGTAACACAAACTAGTGGGTTGTGTAAAGAGTTACATATCAATATGGTTGGAACATGTTGATTTGGTGGAGGGAATATAATTCAAAACTAAATTACTAGAAGCATGCACACATAAAAAGGAATAACATGAGATAAAACAATGAGATAAAATCTCCTTAAAATACTAAGTGTGAGATTCCTTTTAAAGTGTCACTTATCAAGACCTCAATCATCCAACTAGGTAGTTTCACACCAATGCGAGGTTACTCTGGATTATCTTGTGTAAATTAAGCAAGTAATGAGTGATAATGAACCATCCTTCAGTAGTTTCATTCAAAAGCGGGGTTCCCCTCGATTGTTTTTTGATTAGATGAGTTTTTGACATTTTCTTTGGGTTATATTAGCTAGGAAACACCAAGAGTTGGGATACGAGAGGAATAGAGTTGAGTTTATCCATATGAAGGATTGTACAAATTTTTTTCCACTCAACTACCCAAGATTCATATATGATATGATTAGGATGATGCACTACCTAAATAACTAAGCAGCACGTTTTATAACAAAGTGTGGTCATTTGATTAGTATTATATGGATCTTGGAACACTAATGGTTATGATGGATTTTCAAAAGGGGGGAATCATTTTAGTGGGATCCCATTTAATAAAATTCCTTATTGAATGGTTATAAAACATGATACTCATCTGATAAAAGTGTTTTTTGTATATAAATAACACCACATTCATCAAAATTTGAGATTAATACTTGAAAGGAGAAGCTTAAATACTACAAATAACCCTTTTATCAGTGCTAAAAATGTCCTTTAACAGTGCTAAAAAAACGATGTTAAAGCCGGTGAAGATAAAGGGGGTCCCCTTTATCAGCGCTCCAAAAAGCACTGATAAAGGTTAAAATAATAATAATTTTTTTTAAAAAAATCCTACCAATCGGGGGGGCTTTTATAGCTCTTGAGCCTCGCTTTTACAATGCTTTTCCGCCCCCTCCAGCACCCGCATGCACCCCTCCACCCTTTATCAGTGCTAGCCCCCAGATTCACCCATGCGCGCGCGTCCCTGCTTCCACCCGGATTTGATCTCGAGACCTCCCCCCTACGCGCCTGAAGCCTTTGCCACTCCCCTATATTGATTTTTTCTCCTATTAATGATATATATATTATATATATATATATATATATATTTAGTTATATTTATTCGTATATTAATATATATATATATATATAGTTATATTAATATATATATATAGTTATATTAATATATATATATAGTTATATTAATATATATATAGTTATATTAATATATATATTTATAGTGATATTAATATATATATATATTTACAGTTATATCAATATATATATGTAGTTATATTGATATATATATATATATAGTTAGATTAATATATAGGTATATAAATATTTATATATTGGTATTTTAAATAAAATGGATATTAGTTATTATTCAGTTTTGGAGGCTTTATGGGACTTTTTTGGCCTCGAAAAAACATTGACCAAGGTTTCCCTAAATTATAAGGGTGTAGAGCTCGTCGCAGGTTTCGATTTGATATGTGGTAGAGCTCAAACGGAAACCCAGATCAAAATTTATGGCCGTTTGAAGTTCGAGTTGCGTTTTCAACATATTTTGGAACTTTTTTTTAATTTTTTTTTTAATTTTTTTAGTCTTCAAATTTTTATTAAATGACTATTACTCCATAATAATTAGCAAATTATTAATTAAAAATATTTTTTTAATTTCTTTATAAGCCATTTTCACTAAATATCTTATATATTAAGTGTAACTGTATATTTATACTTATCTAAAATATATTTAAAATTATATTTAAAATATATATATTATATTTATATCAATATAACTATATCTATATATTTAAATATTAATATATTTTTTTAATTATTTTTTTTGAAAGTAGACCCTTTATCAGCGTTACTAAAAAAAGCGCTGATAAAGGGGTATTCTTTAACAACGCTAAAAAAAGTAATGTTAAAGGGGGTACCTTTATCAGGGCTAAAAAAAGAGCTGATAAAGAGGTACTTTTATCAGTGGTTTTTTAGAGCTGATAAAGGTACCCTTTATTAGCGCTTTTTTTAGCACTGATAAAGGTACCCCCTTTATCAATGCTTTTTCGTTAGCACTGATAAAGGGTGGTACTGGCCTTGCCCCGTTTTATGGTAGTGCTTAAAGTAAGTTACTCTTAATACTGGTATCTTAATAAAACTTCTTTCACACCATGACCATGATATATTAATTATTTAATTATAATTGGATTTTTCTTTTAGTTTCAGGTCAAACAAGTTTTGAATTTTAAAATTCGGGGGTTTCTAGTATAGATGCATAGTCAATGCACGACTAGTAGAAACCATGTGTAGATTGTTCAAGGGAATCTGTAATTTTGATAGAGCCAAATCGCACTGTCAGCACATGATTTGGCAATCTGTGTGATTGTTCGTGTGGGTTGACCAGTGCCTCCAGTAGAAGCACACAGTTGGTGCATGATTTGACCAACTGTGCGGCTAAACCGTGTGGTTCGTCCAATTTTTTTGAAAATTTGTTTTTATTTTATTTTTTCCCTTTCCCTTATTTCTTTCTTTCCCTCCTTTTCCCCCTTCTTCTCCTTCCACTTGCGTTGCACGAGTAGCCACTCCCTTCTTAACCACGCGCAAGCCCCCCCTTGCGACCTCCTCTCATGGCCGATTTCCCTTAGATTTCTCTTGGATTCATGGCCATTGCCCCAAGGTAAGCCCTCCTATCCCTCTATTCTCCATCTTTGGCCAATTTTTCTACTTCCTATTTCCCCTCTTGTTTGGAAGAACCCTAGGGTTAGGGTTGATCTGAATTTTGATTGTTTCTTCTTTGGTTAGGGCGTTCAATGAGTTCCTCAGGTCATCTTTAGGCATGTTCCAGCATCCGCCGCTGAAGGTGAAGCGGTTTGGTTCATCTCAACTCACCCATCGCTATTTGAGGTTGGTGTTATCTACCATCTTGGTTTTTTCCAATTTTCACGGGTCCATTTTAGTGATTTTTGGAGTCTCTGGTATTTTTTATCAGTGCATTTTGATCTTCCATTTGTGAGGATGACTTACCTACACGTGCATGGGTAAGACACACACACACACACACACATGCCCTCTTTGTACATATTCCCTCACGACGAGGGGAATATGTGAAATGCAGTTAGGGGTATTTATATATATGTATAAATTCATGTATGTGTAACTACAAAGACTAGATTCGTGTTTCCATCGTCAAAGTCATCGAGTGTCGAGATGTTTCAGTTTGGTCTTCTTATTGAGGTATGTCCCCTATGCCTAATCCTTTAAATTTGAAATATATGATTTCTTGCTTCATTATTAAAAATATGTTTCCATTTTTATGTGAAATAAATATTCTTTATATATATATAATCAGTTGTGAAACTTTGGTGGAAATGGATTTTTAAGGTATTTCTATGGTTTTTATATATGTATGAAAAATATTTTATAAAATGTCAATTACCCATTTTAAAAGTGAAATTGGGTGTGTTTGTACGTGGTTGGACTTGGTTGGGTCTTGGCAGCTAGTTATTATTTATAAATTGAGCTTGGTATGTTACTTGGGTGCCTTGTTATAGATCAATGCTTGTGTGTAAAATCCTTGTGAGTGATTTTTTAGGGTCCTCATGTATCATAAACTAGATCTCTTTTCCCTTTGACAAGTTCTGATGGATAAGCCATTGTATGTGGGCATATCCATAGGTGCACGGGGTGCCCCTATGGATAGGCACACAAATGAAAATGGAATTCTAAAGAAATGTTCATTTTAGGCCTTGGTTTTTTTAAAACATCATCTCCTCTTCTTATTCTTATTCTCTAGTACTCTTTCTCCTTAAAATGGTTCTTTTCAAACCCCTTGTGTTCCATAATGGTTACTTGGTTTCGAATTTATTATGAATATATTTTCAAATATGTCTTCTAAAGAAATGACTATTTGGAACTTTGAGATGTGGCTCTATTTCTAAATGACCTAAAGGCCCGTTTGGCACATTTCGTACATGCTGTGTTTTTTCACCTTGGTTTTGGAAATTATTTTGGAAATTGATTTGGAATTGTGAACAATAAAGGCCCAATTAGTACTTTATGGCATTTTTAGAAATCAGTTTTCAAAGTGACAAGACATATAGGCCCATTTTTCATTTTTGTATGACTTGTTATGAGATGGGCACCTCTATGGTGGAACTCCTAAGAGATTGTCATTGAATTGGTATTGTCAGTGTTTTGGCTAGGCAAACACGGTGGGTGTGGGTTTTAGTTTGAGCCATGCATGTGAGGACCTCCCCATTCATCACGTAATGTTATCACGAGATTCATGGGTGTCATCTAGAGGGTCAAGTGACTGTTTCTTATCGACCCTGATTAGATGGGTCGGTACCCCCTGGATTAGCTGAGAGGCTAGGTGGGACATTCCACTCAATTGGCTAGTTTAGAGTGTCCAGTTGGTTATAGATTATGGAGTTTCACCATACACCGATAGGTGAGTCCAAACTGAGTGTGTCCAGAGATTTCTTCTAGAGATGTTTAGGAAATGACCATGATTACATATTTGTATATTCCTATTTCTTTTTGTGGCACTTTTGGTTACTTTTTCACCTGAAACCCTTACTTTGCTTCTCATATTAAAAAACTTGTTCTAACACTAGTTTTCTTTTAATGAAATTTATTGAAAAGAGTTATATGCTTTTTTTTGGAAAATGTAATGGAAAGGGGTTTTTCTTAAAAATTGAATCCTATTACTTATTTTGATAAAATAATGGAAAACCATATTTTTATATATCCTATTTTTAAACTAGTAAGAATGAACTTCTCTTTAATGGTGGGACATATAACGGTGTTTATCCTTGGAATCCTTACTGAGAATTTCAGTGATCACACCTACTCTATCTTTTTAGTTTCAGGTTCTTCCAGTTTTAGATTGCTCTAGGATCAAGAATGGTTCTGTGATTGGTGGTGACCCAAGAGGACACTTGGAGGTATGTTTATCCATTTAGTTTTATTTATTTTTTCACTGCCAATTTTTTTTATTTTATTCTTGATTATTTATCTATCATTTTTTGGGATAAACCATTCTCAATTGAGTATATTTGATGCTTGAAACTAGTTGCCAACCTGGGAGGATTGGGAATGCCTCTTGGGCCTTGTTGCAGGCCAACTCAGGTGACCAATTCAGGGTCGACCTGGATTTGTTTGTGAAAAAATAGTATCAGAGGTGGCCCTTGTTATTTGGGTGTCAGGTAGATCCAAGGTAGGACTGTCAGGACTCAAGAGGTGGGAATGATAAGAGAATTGTAAACTCTTTCTCATTATGATCCTCGAGTTTCTAGGGGGAGATTGATATTTGTGTAACACCCTGACCCCGGGTGCCACACAACGGTACCCCAAGTCGGTTCACCACATGACCTCAAGCGCACCTCCCTATATGCTAGAAGTTTTCAACTAGTGGAGAGGGTTTGGTAAGTTATTCATGGGGAGAATATACCCTCATTTATCAGATTAAAATACTAATGGAAATAAATAAAAAAAGAGTAATCATATATAACCATACAAAATACTCATGTCACAAGATAAAAAAATAAGAAAACAATACTCAAATGAAAGGTAAAACATATTATGCAAATAAAAGTGTCAAATATGAAATTGAAAATAAAGACACTACAACTCCCCAAGTGGGTCCTGAACCATGTCTGGTTCCCTCCTCCAAGCTCTATCCCCAATCAACCACCTATCAGAGGGCCTTTTCCCTTATCCAGTCTTGTACCAATATAATCTATTCAAGTACCGATTAGGCAGCTCAAATAGGGTGTGAGTAAAAATCAGTAGGCCACCACCAATAATGTCTGAAACAAGTCCAGTCAAAAGATAGTTCATGTAGTGCTATAAAGAAAAAGTACAATGCAATAATAAATAGTTTATCACATTTTCATTTATTCTAATGTAATTACATTTAATCCAGGGTTCCCAAGGATACCCATACTTCAATACTAACTTCATCTTATACCGTATCCCAAAACGTTCCCTTGGTAATACCATATCTTAATACCTAATTCTAGCCGAAGCTCTAAGTATTCAAGGTGCTATGATATTTCAGCACCTGATTTGACTCATGCCGGAGTTTGAATATTCTTGTGTGAGGCCATAACCCAAAGTGACATTATTTACTTTATATAATTTCAACATTTATAAGCCACATTTCCAAAGTTACCAATATCACAAACGTAAGTAAGATAATCATGTTAGCATGATTACCCCTCAATAGAATGACCACATTCCCATTCTCTTTAATCATAAGTATGATGACCATGTTACCATTTTTACTTCTCAATTTAGAATGACCATGTTCCCATTATTTATCACATAATTACTTTACCAATTAATTATTACCCCAAACCCATTACTAATTGAACAATTAGTTAAATACATCAAGTCCATTAGTTAACACAATAATTAACTAAATTCCTTAATCCCATTAATTGATTAATTCATTAATTAACCGTCATCAAAACTCATATCCCATAATTAATTTTTAGAATTAATCATCTCATTCTAAATCTCAAATCTTCATAATAAATCCCACAAATAATTATCTAGATCATAATCCCAAAGCACATAATTAATTCACAATTAATTATCTCAACTTATCCAATTTGATATATCATAATTAATTTCCCAATTAATTATCTAGAATACAACCACTATCTCTTATAAAAAATTTCCCCAAATTAATTATCTATGAGTAAATCACATTATACTCATAATTAATTCCCCAATTAATCACCTATTTCAACAAAGCTTTGATAAATCAATTAGTCAATCTAATTAACCCAATTTAAGTAACTCAATTGCTAAAGGATGCTATAAATTCAATAATTTTTCATATACATATCAAATCCAATACTGTGGGAATTAGATTTAGACCACCTAAATCGATTCATTGATGGATGTTTTCCTAACATAAATCCCCAAAATCCGACCAATACAGTGATGTTGACAAAAGTTCCAGATCTAAATCCGTAAACCAAAATCAAGATCAAAGACATCAAGATATCATAAATATAGATCTAGTTACACAATAATAGATATAGATATCACCAAAAAGGTTTAGATATAAGGAAACAGAGGATATATTCCTTGAAAATATCAAGTAATGATAGAAGAAATAACGAGAGAAGCATTAAGATGAAATCCACTTACTAGGAGAAGAGTGGATCTTCAATTTAGGCTTTTAATCTCAAAGAAAAACATTTGTAAGGCCTTGTAATCCCTCTAGGTCAATGTAAGAATCTTAATTTACCATTAGGAAAGAGAAATCCAAAGTTAGGGCTGTATAAGAGGTGAACCAAGTCATTAAAGGTTGAAAACGAGTGTGATCCACAATTTTAGGATCTCACAGTTGGCCTACACACAGTTTAGTTGCATGGTTAGAAAAAATGTGCACTAACCATTCATTAAACACTACTCTAAGGGGCACTTCACATATATACCTTGCAGGACCTCTCAAACTGTGCTTTAACTGTGTAGATGCTACTGCCTCAAAGACCAGATATCATACGGTTTCTCTTAGGTAGCCGCACGATTTGTTCAAACTGTGCGCTAACCTTGTAGAATCCCTTTTTCTCAAAAATTATCTTAGAATTCACCCAAATTCACCCCAAGCCATAACTCCCATAAAAGGTACTTAAGTAAAAACAAAAAGCACCTAGAATCGCACCTGAGATAACTCCAGAAAAGGTCAGGATCTTACAATTTTCCCACCTTATAACAAATCATCCTCGAGCTGCACTTATAAGAATTTATAAGATTCCAAGCTAAAAATATCAGTCCATTGAGCCCTTATATTTTATTTCCTTTCCCATGTTTCCTCTTTCACACATCCATGTTTCCATAACACATGAACTCTCAGTACAGTCTTTCCCTGTAACACATTCTCACTGTGATCCAACACACATATCAAATGCTTCTCAAAGGGTGCATCTATCTCAAGGTCAACCTCATCCACACCGACCACATGAGAAGGGTTGGGGTGATACCGCCGAAGTTATGATACATAGAAAACATCTTACATAGCACTATATTTATATGGAAGATCCAATTAGTATGCCACTAACCCGATTCTCCCCACTATATCAAAGGGTCCAACAAACCTGGGAACCAACTTGCCCTGCCTTCATATCCTGCGGTGACCCAACCTAGGTGACACCTGAAGGAAAACACAATCACCCTCTATAAACTCTAGGGGCCATCTCCATATTTCATCACACATCTTCTTCTTATACCGAGCTATAGAAAAATGTTTCTAAATTAGCTGAACCTGCTCTGTCGTCTCCTGCATGAGACTCGGTCCCAACAACTATGACTCACCAGCCTCCATCCAACATAATGGTGACCTATATAACCTACCATGAAGAGCCTCATATGGTTCCATCTGTATAGTTACTTGATAATTATTTTTATAGGTGAACTTCACTAAATCCAAGTTCTTTTCCCAAGATCCACTGAAGTCAAGCACACATGCCCATAATATATCCTCAGGCACCTATATAGTATGTTCTGACTGCTTGTCTGTCTCTGGGTGGAAAGTCGTAATAAAAAATACCTATGTTCCAAGCACTTTCTGCAAGCCCTACCAAATGTGTGAAGTAAATCATGAATCATGATTTGAAACTATAGTCCGTGACACTCCATGCAGATGGAATATCTCCCAAACATATAGTTTTCCCAACTATTCTACTGTAAAGGTTTCCCTTATAGGCAAGAAATGTGCTACCTTTTTAAATTGATCCATAACGGACCAAATAACATCATTCTTCCTAAGCGTCTTTGTAATATACACCACAAAGTCCATGGTCAATTTATCCAACTTCCATTCTGGAAAAGGCAATGGTTGTAGCAAACCACCAGGTCGTTGATGCTACAACTTCACCTGCTGATAGGTGAAACATCTTATCACAAACCCTACTATCTCATTTTTCATGAATGACAACCAAAACTATCATCATAGGTCATGGTACATTTTGTTTTCACTTGGATTCACCACCCATTTCAAGGCATGAAATTCCCGCACAAGCTCCTCCTACATGATCATAGGTACCAAAACTCGATTCTTCATATAGATGATCTCATCTTCATATACCAACCAGTCCAAAGATGTATCCCCACCTTTAAATCTTTCCCTTAAGGAGAATAACTCCAGATCCTCATACTTTCTATCCTTGATCCATCTCAAAAGCACAGACTCCACTACAACTAAAACTAGAGTCATCTGCTCCTAACTCTCCTGAACCACCATATGCATTTCAGCCAGCAAGGTCATCATATTCTACTCTACATTGGACTCCTGATCCATCTGAGTCTGAGTTCTTCTACTCAAGGAATTAGACACACTATTGACCTTCCCAGGCATATATGCTAGTTCAAAATCGAAATACTACATATACTCTACCCATATCTGCTTCCGAAGATTCAAATCACACAGTGAAAATATATACTTCAAGATTTTGTGGTTTGTATAGACTGTAAACTGTTCTCCTAAAAGATAGTGTCACCAACACTTAAGGGCATAAACCATTGATTTCAACTCGAGTTCTTTCATAGGGTAATTCCATTCATGAGCCCTCAATTACTGAGACCCATACACCATAACTCAATCTCCTAACATCAACACAACTCTATGTCTTATCCCTATAAGTGTCACGAAAAACCATATATTCCTTACCTAATTTAGGTAGGATCAAAATTGGTGTCGATGTTAAGCACTAATTCAACTTCTGAAAATATATCTCACAAGCCCCTGACCATTCAAACTTACTCCCTTTTTTTTCAAGCCTGAAAGTAGTGCTTCCAAATGGGAAAAGTCTTGGATTAATCTCCTATAATATCTAGATAATTATAGAAAGCTTCAGATATTTAAAACATTATTGGGATACTCCCAAGAAACCACTACCTAAACCTTCTATGGGTCCACTGAAAAACCTTCCTCTGAGATGATGTTCCCCAATAAGTGTACCCAGTCAATCCAAAACTGACACTTATATTGGCGTATAACTAATTCTCTATTAGTGTACCCAGGATGATGTTAAGATGTTGGGCATGATCATCACGAGTCTTAGAGTACACCAAGACGTCATCCACAAAAACCAACATGAACTGATCTAGATACAGATGAAAGATGTTTTTCATCAAATCCATAAACACTACTGGTGCATTTTTCAACCCAAACGACATTAAGAAAAACTCATAAAGGCCATACCTACTTCTGAAAGTAATCCTCGGTATATTAGAAGTACGTACTATAAACTGATGATACCCTGATCTCAAGTCGATCTCTGAGAACACACAATCTCCCTTCAATTGGTCAAACAGATCATCGATACGTGGAAGAGGATGTCGGTTCTTCACAGTCATTTTGTTCAAATTCTGATAATAAACACATAAGTGTAAACTCTTTCCATCCTTCTTTTCAAAAAAAAAAGGTGATCCCCAAGGTGTCGTACTTGGACAGATAAATCCATTATCCTCCAACTCCTGTAACCGAGTCTTAAGCTCTTGAATATCAGTCAGTTCCATCCTCTATGGTGGAATAGACATTGGCTAAAACCCCAACATGAGATTAATAGTTAATTCCACACCTCTCTTAGGTGGTATCTCTAAGAAGTATTTAGGAAATAAATCCTGAAATAGTTCCACTATTGGTGGAAGGACATATTTCCTAACACCCCTATCATAAAAAAAGTCTAGCAACTTGGGCTGTGAACTCTCCCTGTTGCTGAGTAATTGGCCCTACTTGGAATGCCTAGATATCCCACTCTCCATCATGAATATACTGGTCACCTTAGGAGACACAAAGGTCACTCTCCTACAATAATAGTCGACGTGGGTTCGGTATGTGACTGGCCAGTCCATACCTATAATTAGCCTGAAGCCCATCATATCAAGAACATAGAGATCCCATAGAAAATGATATTCCCTAATCTCTAGTGAACATCCCTTGCATAAATAGATATCTCTATACTATACTCCCAATGATGTATCTATAGTCATTACCCCACTCACAAACTCCACTATCAGGCTCAAACCCTCAACAAGTTTTGTAGATATAAAGGAATGAGAGGCACCAATATCTGACAAGGCACTAACTAAAGTAGAATATACTATAATTGTACCTCTCACTGTCGATGGTCCAACCTCACTATCCACAAGTGTTGGCTATACTGCATGTAACTATGCTACCCCTATTCCATGTGATGCTGTCTGAATCCCCTGAGTAGCACCACTCTGCTGATGCGATAACTCCTGCCCAGAAGCACCACATCCACTACCTCTACCAACTCATCTAGTATAACCCAAACTTCCAACCCGATTTAGTGTAGAAGATCCTCTTCCCATACTTTAACTCTACCCACTCCTTCAGTACTAGTCTTTCATTGCAACCTACAACATTTTTGTAGATTTCCCATCTGTCCATAAGATCGACACTCTAATAGTGGTCTAGAATAATGTCAATGATAGTGCCCCGACCTACCACACTGATGAAAGATAAACCCAGTAAGGTCCTATCCAATCAACCCTCCTGTCTACATACTCTGCTTCCCACTACCTTGGCTTAAGTTTTCATAATGGCGCTTCCTGTTCTCGGAAGTCTCACCTCCTGATCATCCAATAACAACTACCTATCCAGAACTAGAAGCCTCCCTTAGAATCCCTTCAACTATGAGAGCCTAATACACTACTTCCGTAAACTTCTTCAACCTGAAGATGTTCACCTAGGACTTAATCTCACACTTGTGTCCATCCTAAAAACATTTCGCTGTAGCTGCCTCATCTCCTTCTAATGTTAGAGGAAAACATTACAAATCTATGTAGCGTCCAACATAGTCCATCATCGACATTCTTCCCTATGTCAGATGCATGAACTCAGCAACTTTATCTTATCTCAGTGTCTCTGGATAAAAGTGCTCCAAGAACCTCTCCAAAAAGTCCTTCCATAACATACTGTTAGTCTATCCAGTTCGCACCTGAATGTCCCACCAGTGCTTCACTGATACCTATAGAATTTAAGCGGTAAAATTGAATCTCCTCTCAAATGAAGTCTTCAAATGGTCAATTATAGACTCTATGGACTCAACCCATAATTTAGCTCCTTCAACTCCACCCTCTCTAGTAAAAATCAGAGGGTGCTGTAATTGAAACTCCCTTGTCAACTCAGACATGTTTTTCACAACCCACCCTAGGAAACTTTACATGAATTACATGAAGCGGGAAAAGTTCTCTTGAAAATTCTCCCCTTAATCTTTAACTAGCATGATTGGTTCCTCAATTTACCTAACTAGAAAAACATTCCTAGGCATGCTCCACAATTGTCCCCTCAACAAGTGTTGTGGAGGCATACTATCCACAAGTCCAAACACACGTCTTAGGTCTCATAAAACAACCTTATAACATTTACTTAAGATGAAATGATCACAATAATACTTTCCCCCCACCTCACCATATGGTCAAAACTGATGCGCTATCACTACCCTTAACCATCCTACTCCTAGGTTTTGGTTAACAAGAGTAAAAAAACTATCATAAACAATTTTCTCATTTAGAAACCAAATTATTATCATTTTTCATCATACTAAAACCCTAATCAACTCATTTTAGGCACCATTTTTCATTTTAATCTCAAAAACAAGTAAAATAGTTCAAGTCCAACAACTTACCCTTAACCCATTTCCCCATGAATGCCTAAAATGATGCATGTTATAATAACCATGAGTGCATAGAATGATGCATGCAGACTCAACTCTCACACCATTCTAGGACACAAATCAATACTAAAAAATTCTCATAAACAATAATCACATCACACCACAAGTGCGTCACCCAAGGTGAAATAATATTCAACTATAACAACAAACAACAATAACCACAATCCCACCCTAAGTACTTGGGTTTACCCCTGTACATGGGTTTGCAACTCCCATGCATGATCACATTACCAATCCTCGACTCTTCCTAGTCTCATTTCTACCTTTACCAAAATATTAAGACAAAAGAAGAAGAAATAAAATTGGACCTTTGATTCCACTTTGTAACATCCCGACCCAGGTGCCACATAATGGTTCCCTGAGTCAGTTTTCTACATGAACTCCAGTGTACCTCCCCGTACGCTAGAGGATGCCAACTAGAAGCAAGAGTCTGGTAATTCATTCATGGAGAGACTATAACCTCATTTATCAGAGTAAAATCTAGTGAAAATAAATAAAAAAAAGTGGAAGCATATATAACTAGAAAAAAATACTCATGTCTCAAGATAACAAAATAGGAAATACAATACTCAACTGAAATTGAAAACATGATATGCCAATATAAGTGTCAAATATGCAACTAAAAATAAATATACCACAAGTCCCTAAGTGGGTCCTAAACCATATCTGATTCCCTCCTCCAAGCACCATCGCCAATAAACCACCTATCTGAGAGCATTTTACCTTATCCAGTCCTATAACAATATAATCTATTTAGGTATTGATCATGCATCCCATATAGGGTGTGAGTACAAATCAGTTGGCAACCACCATTGGTGTCTAAAACAAGTCCATTCAAAAGACAGTGCATGCAACTATATAAGGAAAAATTACAATGTGATAATAAATAGTTTATCACATTTTAATTTATTCTTATCTAACTACATTTACTCCAAGGTTCCCAAGGATAACCGTACCTCAATACTAACTTCATCTCATACCAGATCCTGAAGCATTACCTAGGTAATACTATATCTTAATACCTAATTCTATCTAAAGATCGAAGTATACAAGGTACTATGATATCTCAGTACCTGATTAAACTCATGATGAAGTTCGAATATTCTCATGTGAGGCCATAACTCGGAGTGCTATTATTTCCATTCTATAATTTCAACATTTATAAGCCACATTTCCAAAGTTACCAATATCACAAACTTAAGTAAAATGAACATGTTACCATGCTTACCCCTCAATAGAATGACCATGTTCCCATTCTCTTTACTCGTAAGTATAATAACTATGTTACCATTTTCACTTCTCAATTTAGAATGAAAATGTTCCCATTCTCTTTACTCATAAGTATGATGACCATGTTACCATTTTTTACTTCTCAATTTAGAATGACTATGTTCCCATTCTTTATCACACAATTAATTTACCAATTAATCATAACCCAAAACCCATTACTAATTGAACAAATAGTTAAATACATCAAATCCATTGTTTAACACAACAATTAACTAAATTCCTCAATCCCATTAATTGATTAATTCATTAATTAACCATCATCACAACTCATATCCCATAATTAATTTTCCATAATTTATCATCTCATTCTAAATATCAACTCTTCATAATTAATCCCATAATTAATTATCAAGATAATAATCTCAAAGAACATAATTAATTGAAAATTAATTATATCAACTTATCTAATTTGATATCTCATAATTAATTTCCCAATTAATTATCTAGATTAAAACCCCTATCTATTATAACTAATTTCCCCAAATTAATTATCTAATAGGTTACCCCCTTAGAATCATAATTAATTCCCCAATGAATCACCAATTTCAATAAATCTTCGATAAATCAATTGGTCAATCTAATTAACCAAATTTAAGAAAATCAATTGCTAAAGGATGCTAGAAATTCTACAATTTTTCATATACATATAAAATACATAACTATGGGAATTAGATTTATACCACCCACCTCAATTCATTGATAGATGTTTTCCCAATGGAAATCCCTAAATTCTGAGTAGCACAATGATGTTGATAAAAGTCCTGGATCTAAATCCTAAAACCAAAATCAAGAACTAAGACACCGAGATCTTATAAATCTAGATCTAGTTCCACAATTCTAGACCTAGATGTCACCAAAAATGTTTATATCCAAGGAAACAGATTATATCTTCCATGAAAAGATCAAGGAAATATCGAAGAAAGAATGAGAGAAGCATCATGAAGAAATCCACTTACTAGGAAAAGAACGTATCTTCAATTTAGGCTTTTGATCTAAAAAATGGTGTTTGTAAGGCCTTGGAATCCCTCCAGGTTTATGGGACAACCTTCCTTTACCCTTAGGAAAGTAAAATTTCGAGTTAGGGTTGCATAGGAGGTGAAAAAAGTCATTAATGGTTGAAAACAAGTGAGATCCACAATTTTAGGATCTCAGAGTTGGCCCACACATGATTTACTCACACAGTTAGACAAACCATGCACTAAACGTGCGTTAGCCACTGATTCAAGGGGAAATTCACACAACTACCTTGAACAACCTCTGAAACTATGCTTTAATCATGCAGATGCTACTACCTCAAAAACCAGATATCACATGATTTCCCTTAGGCAGCCGCACGGTCTGTTCAAACCGTGCGCTAACTCTGCATAGTCCATTTTCTCTAAAATTATCTTATAATTCATCAAAATGAACCCCCAATCAATAACTCCCATCAAAGTTACTTAATTAAAAACAAAAATTACCTGGAATCTCACACGAGATAACACCAGAAAAGGACAGGATCTTACAATTTGAGTCTTTTGTTTTGGTTTGTGTGGATGGGGGATGACCAAGGGAGTGAGTTGATGTTTTATGGAGAACTTACCTAGAGTAGTGGCCCATGTGGTGCCCGAGTTTATGATTTGAGACACTCCTAGTGATTGATTCTTTCTTGGGGTATGATTTTATAAACATGTAGTTGGGTTAGGTATGACCACTAGTTCCACATCCAGGTGATTCAGTGCAAGTGGTTTTTTTGGTTTGGTATTGGTTGGTGTGAATTTAAATCAGTTTTGGGGTGCTTTCTTAAGTTATAAAGTGAGGCTTGATTTGTAAGGGCTGGATTTCAAAAATAAAGAACCTTGGGTTGTTTTGAAAATAGAAGGAAAAATATTTTAAATTTAAAAAAGTTTTATAAAATATGAAATTAAAATTAAATTTCAAATGATTGATAATGATTTATAAAGGGGAAATTAAATTTGGAAATGGGTTAATTTGGAAAATGGGGATTTTCAAAAGAGGATTCTTGGATTGTTTTGTGATTTTATGGTTTTATTTTGGTTGAGATTTGACTTGGCCTTGATTTGGATTGTGATGTGTTGGTCTATGAATTTGGTATTTGGTCGGAGATGTCTTTTTTTGGTTGAGTTTTGGTCAAGTGTCGATTCAGTTTTAAATTCTTTTGTTACTCAGAGTATGCCACCTATAAAGGTTCTGGGGGTTTCCAATGAGTATCTCCTAGTTTTTGGCCATACCCAAACTCCCTATGGAATGTTGGAGTCAGGTTATTATTAATAGTTTCTAGTTTTCTATGGAGGTCGAGGTCTGTTAGAGGATGAAGAGTAGTGTGAGGATGTTGAGACTAATTTTTAGACATTGGGGACTCCCTAAGTTGTAAAGGTTTGATTTGTTTTGGGTTTTTTTGAAGGTAAATTTTGTGATTGGTAGAGGATGGTCGTCCCAATATCATTGCATGTTGGGATGTCATGTGAAGTGTTTAAGACCAATTTTATCTAGTGATTTTTACATGAGGAGGTAAAGGCCAGGAAAGTGGAGGGGATCATGAGTGTTGAACAAGGTCAGTCAATGATGAAGGCCTAGGATGACCATTCTAAAGATCCAATTTCCGTTTTCCAGTGACAATCCTTGTGAGTTCCAATGTTTTTCATTGGACCACTCACTATTTTTCTCCAGTCGTGTTTGATTTGTACACTCTAAGTTGTATTTTAATTATCCTTCAAAGGATTACCACTAGTGTGGCTGTTTGGATCACTAAGAGAAGTTCTAAAAGCAATGTTGTTAGAAGACGAATTCTCAGTCAGAGGATGTCGGCATCTGATTGCAATGTAGTGGATGATTTAGACAATAGAGCTCCATCCATAGGCTTTGGAGTGAAACTTGCGCATAGTCAGTAATCGCTGGAGGTGTGTAGAACTTCAGTTCAGTTTTTTTCTCTAACATTGGAGTGGAGACAGTTTAAGTTATCATGGTATCATTCCTTATTGTAGTTTTTTTCTTGTGATTCCCTCTTTGGTTGTAGTAAAAATCATGGTGGTTAATTCTTTTTCTCATTTTGGAAATGATCATATCTTATGGAAATGACAATTTTGGTTTGGTATGATTCTTGGTTCAAGTTTCTCTCATCAGTTTACCTTGTGTTAAGGGTTTCTGTTTGGGTTGGGAGTTCCTGGTGGTTATGCTGGTTGATATGTATGAGGAGTTCCTGGGTTCATTTTTATTGGGTGTCCCTTGTGGGTGTTGTGGTTCTATTTGGTTCTTAAATGGTGGGGAGACCTTTCTATTATCTCTATGGGTATCCATGTTTTGGGTTTCTCTAGATATAGTCAGGTGTGACTTGTGGATTTGGAAGGTCACACCGGGTTTCATGGTTTTGTTTGACCTTAATTAGTTTTATGTCCTAGTTTTGTTCATCATTTGGATGAGTGAATTTATGGGGGTATAAATTGTTAATGGTGGGGATATTTTCACATCATGACCATGATTTATTAATTATTTAATTATAATTGTCTTTGAATTTTAATTTCAGGTCGAACCGGTTTTGAATTTAAAAATTTGGGGGTTTCCAGCATAGGTTCACGATTAGCACATGGTTAGTATAAACTATGTATAGACTGTGCAAGGGAGTTTGTAATTTTTAAAGATATTAATTTCATGGTTAGTGTATGGCTTGGAAAACTATGTGACTACCCAAGCGGGTTGTTCAAGGCCTCTATTAGAAGTGAACAGTTGGTGCACGGTTTGGCCAACCGTGCGGCCAAACCACGTGGTTCATCGATCTTTTTTAATAATTTTATTTTATTTTTGTTATTTACCTTTTTTATTATTTATTTCTTTCCTTTATTTTTTACCTTCTTCTCCATCCCCTTGTGTCACGTGAGCATCCCCTCCCCTCATCTATAGCCACGCGTGAGCCCTCCCTTGCGGCATCCTCTCATGGTCGATTTACACTGGATTTCTCAAAGATTCTTAGCCATCACCCTGAGGTAAGCCCTCCTCTCTCTCTCTCTCTATTCTCCATATTTGGATGTTTTTTATTCTTCCCATTGTCCCTCTTGTTTGGACGAACCCTAGGGTTAGTGTTGATCCATATTTTGATTTTTTCTTCCTTGGTTAGGTCTTGCAATGAGTTCCTCAGGTCATCTTTGGGAGTTTTCCAACATACACTGCTAATGGTGAAGTGATTTGGTTTGTCTTGTCTCGCCCATCACCATTTGAGGTTGGTTTCATCTAACTTCTCGGTTTTTTTTCAAATTTTTCAGGTCTGTTTTGGTGATTTTTGGGGTCTTCATTATTTTTTATTAGTGCATATTGATCCTCCATTCGTGAGGATGACTTACACACACATGCATGGGTAAGACATATATATATATATATATTCCCTCCTTATACATATTCCCTCATAGTGAGGGGAATATGTTCAATGCATATAGGGATATATATATATATATATATAAATTCATGCGTGTGTAAGTGTAAAGACTGGATTCGGGTTTCCATCATCAAAGTCACCAAGTTTCGAGATGTTTTGGCTTTGTCTTCTTCTTGAGGTAGGTCCCCTATACCTAATCATTTAAATTTTAAATCTATGATCACTTTCTTCATTCTTAATTTTTTTCCATTTCTTTGTGAAATTAATATGATATATATATATATATATAATTGGCTTTGACACTTTGGTGGAATTGGTTTTTAAGGGATTTCTATGGTTTTTATATATGTATGAAAAATATTTTATAAAATGTCAATTAACCTTTTTAAAAGTGAAAGGGTGTGTTGTTATGTGCTTGGATTTGATTGGGTTTTGAAATCTAGTTATTATTTATAAATTGAGCTTGGTATATTACTTGGGTGCCTTGTTATGGATAAATGTTTGTGTGTAAAATCCTTGTGAGTGATTTTTTGAGGCTCCTTGTATTTCATTAACTAGATATCATGGCCCATTGATGGGTTATTATGGATAATCCGTTGTATGTGGTCATATCCATAGGTGCATGGGGTGACCCTATGGATAGTCACACGAATGAAAATGGAATTCTAAAGAAATGTTCATTTTATGCCTTGTATTTTTTAAAACTTAATTTCCTCCTCTTATTCCTCTTCGTTATTCCTCTTTCTACTTTAAATGGTTCATTTTAAACACCTTGTGATCCATAATGGTTTCTTGGTTCTGAAATGATTTTGAATATGGTTTCAAATATGTATACTAAACAAAGTCCCACTTAGAACTTTGATATGTGGTTCAATTTCTAAATGTCCTAAAGGCCTATTTGGCACCCTTTATACATACTGTGATTTTTCGCCTTGGTTTTGGAAATGTTTTTGGAAAAAGATTTGGAATTGTGAACATCAAATTCCCGGTTGGCACTCTATGTCATATTTGGAAATCAGTTTTCAAAGTGACATTATGTGTAGGCCTGATTGGTGTTTGTGTATGACTTGTTATGAGATAGGAACCTTTATAGTGGACCCTCCTAGGAGAGTGTCATCGCATAAGTGGTGTTGGTGTTTGGACCAGGAAATCTGGTGGCTATGGGTTTTAGTTTGAGCCACGCATGTGAGGACCTCCCCATTCACCACATACTATTATCATGGGATTCTTGGGCGTCATCTAGAGGGTTGAGTAATGATTTCTTATCGACCCTGATTAGATGTGTTGGTACCCCTAGATTATCCAAGAGTCCAGGTGGGATGTGTCATTGGATTGGATAGTTTAGAGCGGCCAATTGGTTATAGACTATGGAGCTGCACCATATGCCGACAGTTGAGTCCGAACCAGATGCATCTAGGGATTTCTTCTAGAGATACTTAGGAAACAAAAATGATTACATATTTCTATGTTCCTATTTCTTTTTGTGGCAATTTTTGTTACTTGATCTCATGATACCCTTACTTTGCTTCTCATATTAAAACACCTACTTCAACACTATTTTTATTTTAAATGAATTTATTAAAATGACTTATATAATTTGGAAATTGTAATAGAAAATGGGTTTTCTTAAAAATAGAATCCAATTACTTGTTTTGATAAAAGAATGGAAAACCTTATTTTCAGATATCCTATTTTCAAACTAGCAAGAATGGTCTTCTCTTTAATGTTGGGGAATTGGACATTTTTTATCATAAGAATCCTTATTGAGTATTTCAGTGCTCATGCTTACTCTATCTTTTCAATTTCAAGTTCTTCCAGTTTTGGATCTCTCTAGGAGTGAACATGGTTCTATGATTGGTGGTGACCCATGAGGTCACTTGGAGGTATGTTTAACTTTCCACTTTCAGTTTGTTTTATTTTATTCTTAATTATTTATCCGTATTTTTTTGGGCTACACTATTCCCAATTGAGTATATTTGATTCCTGACACTAGTTTCCAACCCAGGAGGATCAGGAAGGCCTCTCGAGCCTTGTTATGGGATGGCTCATGTGATCGGTTTGGGGTCACTCCTGGTTAGTTCATGAAAATTTCTTAATCTATATTGGTGATTTAAGAAAAGTTCTAAATAAAAATTATATATTTCAGAATAGTTCATTCCTTAGTAACAAAATCTTGAAGTTGTTCAATATTTGAATATGGATGCTTATGGAATCATAGAGTGATTCATTCAAGGTTTCAAAGGCAATAGATAAAAAATGACCAAAGGAATCTTAGTATCCACTCATGTATTCATATGGTTGGGTTCTCATATACTCAATATGATAGGGCATGTAAAATGATATTCAATATGATTGAACATGTTAAATGAATTGGTGAGACTAAAGGTTACCTTAAAATGTTAATGGTTATTGAAATCAATTCTATAACATGATTTATGGGAGAAAAAATGGATTGTTACAAAAATCATACTATTTTAAATTAGGGAAATGTTTTGAAAAATTAAATGAATTTAAGAAAATTTTACCCAATATTATCAAAGTATTGAGAATAGATGAACTGGGCATATGATTTTTAGATCCTGGTGCTATATGGACAATACAAGTGGGTAAAAGTTAAAATAGAAAGATGAAAAGTTTTTTGAAAAGTTTAATAATGTTTCTTTAGGAATCCAATTAAGGTCATTAAAACCTAGGATTTTCATGAAGTAATAGTAATAATTCAATATGATTGGATTATCCAAGATATATAACTGAAAGAGTTTAGGAAACTCCATGGAATGTACATGTTAGGTTTGAATGCTAGAGAAATTAATTCTTCAATTTTGAAGGGTATATGAGAGAAAATATATGTTTTAAAAGTGCTGTAAATATAAAGGATTTAAAAATAAAAGGATTAATTGACTAATATTTTAGTTTATATTCATGAGATGAAGTAAATAGTTACTACATTGAGGATATGAATGTGAATAATTTTATCAAGATCAAATTAATATATGTAAAATATGTGTATAATTATATCATTTCTCTTATGTGATAGGAGAAAATGTTCAATAACAAATATTTTTTATTAACAACATGATATGGTTAATTGTATACCCATGTTTTATGATTCATCAATTTTTATAACATGTTTTGAGAAGAAGATATGGATAAAAGGGTTCTATCCATGACAAAATGTTTATCCAAGTATTTTTCAAAATATATGGGATGTATTACCACCACCCATCCATGGTATATTTTAATAAAATATTATTTTTAAAAAGGAAAGTTTCCAAACACATAGAATACCATATTTGATATGGAATAAATAGTTTATTTTTTTAATATTCCTACTGAAAGGAAATAATTGTTATTTTCTAAAAAAGAATTTTTGTATCTTATCAAGATATTCTGAAGAGAATATAATGTCTAAGAGGCTATTGGGAGTATTTTTGGACTTAATGAAGTTCAAAGTTAAGAAATAAATAATTATCCAAATCTATGTTTAAAGTGAATTTTACTTAATATCTTAACAAAATTAGGATGCATTAGCAAACAATAATGTATGCAGTTACATTATTTCATGGAAATTTTTTGATGGAATAATATTACAAGAATGATGATGATGAACATAGAAATAGTTATAAGTAGAACAAATTTGACATCATAACATTTAATGTTATAAATTTAAGATGTTTGAATATGTTCAAGAAGTGGAACTATTAGGAATATGATTTATAAGTCTCATTATTATTCAAACTGGCTTACATCATATATGTTTCTCACTAAAGATTTTAGTTTGATATTTTTATCAGATTATCACACAGAGATTTAACATGGATTACATATTATGTAATGTGTTAACAAAACCCAAAAATTGTAGCAAACATAAGGCTTATATGAAAATTTATCATATATGATATGATAAACTGATGATTATGTTGGTTTTATTTAATATTCTTAGAGAGTTTAAGAATATTAAAATGTATCATATTAAATTCAACCTCTATTTTATAATTCCTTCACATTGTATAAATAAATGTATATATATATATATGTACATTTCAAGAAATTAAAATGATAATAAACCTCTCAAAGTATGAATTTGAGTTTATCCCTAACTGATGTTCGTCCTAGAGTATTATAGGTTATGATGGAAAGATAAGGTTAGAATGATTATGAATCATGTATTGATATAAAAAATATTCTTACGAGCCATAAAACAAAGAATATGATTCTTTGTGTTCATTGGATGACCTACTAGGTATACCACATGTAGAGTCCTACTAACGTCTTTGGTTAATAGGGGTGCATGTATCATATTTGAGTCCCCATTACCTATGGTTGGTGAGATACCTAGAATGAGAACCTTTATACATTGATACCCTACTTACATAAGTCTATATGTTGACTTAGATAATACAATGGTGGTTAGGTATGTTACTGATAGTGTCGTTAGTTGGAGTACAACCAAGATGAGATTTTTCCTCTCATATTATGAGTATGACATCTGAGCCCTTTATTGAGATAGACTATGGGAGTTTGAGGACACACCTAGATATTATATATCTATCTGGATAAAGGAAATGTGATGTGCCTATCCATAAGGATGAATGAAATGTGATTTATTCATCGATCAAGTCATTCTACACTTTGAGAACTGAGAATAGATGAGTTGGGTATATGGGATTGACATACTCCATGTCCCATGGTTACTTGATGTCTTGGAAAAATGAAAAATATGAGAATTAATTTTTTCATATGATATAGACTGGTGGACACAAGTATAGAGATAAATGTGTTTGATATAGATAATGCGAGATCCCTTTATATATTGAATAGCATTGACGATTTACTAGTGGATTCTCTTTGTTTATATGTATGGATCTGGAGATTTATAATTTTTTTCAATGATGTAAAGGCCCATGGGGTCATACTTTGTGGTTGAATGAATGATGATTGAGAATGAATCATAGATATAATCTAATTTTTTTAGAGTTAATACAAAAGTGTTTTAGATGGGTATTCACAAGGCATTACATATTATGCGATACAAGGTGATGTTAATGATAGCTTTCCAAAATTATTTTGGAAGAAATCCAAATGGAGTTTTGGATATTATTTCATAAGTTATATATATAATACAATATAAAGTGAAATGACACACAGTCTATTAGGATTTAGTGAAAGTGGGAGATTGAATGTGATATGTCTTAAATCCATCTTTCTATATGATAAAAGAGGCTACATTCTGTGGGTTTACAAAATGCATGAGATACAACCACTACCTACAATATTATTTTTATTCAAATGATTAAAATTATCATTTGGGTTTATATTATATATAGATATCATTAATGAAACACTTCATAAGTTGAAACACATGGGAGTTAAATGAATTAATGCATATGAAACATGAATTAGATAAGGAATCAACTCATGTGATATTAATGAAATAGTTAATGCATGCATCACCAAGGAGCATCCTTGGTATTATTTATAGAAAACTACTATGTGATTATAAGGGTTAATGCTCAGTCAAAACTACCTTAGCATGAATCTCTCTTATCACACCTTCTATACTTACAAGATGCTTTCACATCATGGAGGATGGATAATCCCGCACATGCAATGTGTGATTCTGCTTGAATCGTGGATACTTTTGGAGAGTTTATTTCTTTTGGATGCTCTTATTTGTCTCCCTAAAACCCATGTTATAGTGATTTAGATGATGTAGATGTTATTCAGTTTATGGTATACATGATTCATAGTGTTCTTCATTTAATTATTTTATGTAATTTCATATAATCTTGCATGTGGATCCTTATAAATGGTTTTTAATCACTTCAAATTCATCTGATAACTATTATTAGGAACATTTAAAACCCTTCAGTAATAACATTGAAAAGTTTGGTTGGGTATTAACCTGATCTTTACCCAATTAATGAAAAAGAGGCCTAACTGCACACTTTATTTGGAACTCTGATGGGATCTGATTTAGATTATTCACTTTATCTTTACTTCACTAAACTTACACTAAGTAATATGTTTAGATACCTTTAGCTTTAATACCCAAAGTTAAAAGAAAATGTTATAATATTTTAAAATATTCTTATGTTTTTTATAATTATAATTAATAACCAAGTCTTATAATTGATAAAAATTTGGTTTTATATTTTTAATTAAATAGTAAAATAATTGAAATTGAACAAGGTGTTAGTTATAATAGAAAAACAAAATGAATGGTAATGATCAGGGGTTGTAAAATTTTGGGATACATTCAGATAAAAATACATTGATGATTAAAAATCATGGTTAAACAAGTGATGCATTCCATCATATATATAAATCTAATATTAAAATATATGTTGTGAAATATAGCATATCAAATTATTAATGATGAGTAATAGTAATGTATATTTTCATGGGTTAAGGACCAATCTAATGATCAAATGATGAAGTTGTATATCACTATATCTACTATAAAATATGTTCCATCGATAGTAGAGGTAGGTCCATTGCAGCCTTTAGATACGCTGTCACATCCTCAAGCTTCAAAATATTTAAGAAATATTGATGTTTTTGTAGATATTACTCCACCAGAAGTAGATTTGATGGTGGAAAATTTCAAGGATGATGAACATTAAAAATAATATAAAGCTTGTGAGGATATGGAATAAGAAGAAAATTTTGAAGAACATTCTGAGTTAATCCATGTTTCATCACACCGACCTTTGAATCATCTAACACCATTGACATAATGGTTGAAATAAGGTATGATATGATTATAAGAATTTTATTGGTCAATCATTAATCATAGAAAAAAATTTATAGGAATTATTAGTGGCATTAATCAAGGGCCTAATTAATGTGTTATTTACATTGGGAGAGAGTTTGAGAACATGGAAGCTATAATGATAGTAATAAAATAGTATCACATTGAGTGAAATTACATTTATGTCATGAAATAATCAATGATAGATTATTATATGAATTGATGTAACAAGTTTAATTTAGATTATTAGATGTATATTTGAGCTTTACATGATAAAAATTTCAACTATTGGAGAATATATTTATTTACTCCACACACATGTGTGAACCCAAACCTATCACAGTGTCACATGACCATAGATTTTGAATTCATTTCAGCTACTATTTTTGAAATTATAAGAGTGTGTCAAGAAACTCCAACAGTTCTGATGGTAGAGAAAATTAAATAACTTTATGGTTATTATATTTCTTACTGGAAGGTATGGAAAACATGAAAAAAGGCCTTCATTAAAGTTTACAGGGAATGGGGTTACTCCAATCGAGTTTTACCACAAATTATAGAGTTGCTATGTCATAAAATCAGGTTTTCTACTATTTACACACAATTGAATATATTATTCAGTGGAACCAAGTTGATTATTCAAAGGTGGTGTTTGATAGATTATTTTGGAAATTTATACCTTGTGTTTCAATTTTCAGACATTGTAAGTAGTTTATCCATATTTATGGAACATTTATATATGTAAATTTCACTTGAATTCTATTTATTTATGCGGCACATGAAGGAAATTTTACTCTTGTTCCATTAGATTTTTCTATTTTTGATAAGGAGAACTTCTGATCTCGGAGATGGTTCCCAGATTTCCTCTAAGAATTTGTGATTGAAATTAGAGGAATATGTTTAATTTCTAATCAAAATTGACTGATCAAGGAAGTTTTATAGGCTTATATTCTTTCATGGAGACCACTCCATTATTACCATAGATATTATACTAAACACATTACAAGAAACATGTTAAAGTAGTTTAAGTATTACTTCATGATAAAAGTAATCATTAAGATTGGTATGCATACATTTTTTGTTGAAATAAACCTTCTGATAGAGAGAAGACTATTATATGTGTTATTATTTGTTCTCATTTTCTTTAGCATATGAACCTAAACAATATAGGATGGAGGAGAATTTCAAATTCATTCAACAATATAATCAAGAAATATATGACTACATGATGAAAATTCCAAAGGATAAATAGTTACTGAAATATGAAGATGGGAGGAGATATGGATACATGATGAGAAATATTTTGGAATGCATTAATGGAGTCTTAAAGAGAGTTTAGAACCCATATATCACAAATAATTGTGAATATTAAATTATATGTTAATTATAAATAGATAACATAAATTTAATTAACAGTTTATTCATATTTAACATTATATTTTAAAATTAAATTATGGGTTTTGTGCATGAAAAATTCTATCACATAGAGAAATATTTTTTAGAAAATAGAAAGAAGGCCTAAGAGAACCTGAATAGAAAGATGTGATATAAGAACCATTTTTTGTGTGAGATTGATAATATTATTCAGGAGGCTTCCATATTTCATGTCCATTCATTTTACGATTTCAAGTTTATATTTGAGGTCACCATGTTCCATGATCCTTTGAATAATAGTAGTGTTCTCTTGCTTGTGGTTTTAGTAGAATAATATTACTATGATTTTGGTAATTTCCAAGAATTATGACATCCTTGCACACATGTGATCGTAACACATGCTTCTGTATGATTATATTAGGAGAAATTTGTTAATCCATTGTATCAAATATAGAGTATTAGTGACTGCTACAATTCTCTATAGATGCCTATAGGTAAATATCAAAACTTCAGTCTCCCCATTGACCCCCATATTTCCACCAAATAAGAATAAGTTGTGACCAAAAGGGTGGCTGAAGTCAAATCATTTTTGAAATGATATGGATTGACCCAATGAAGAGATATATTCATGGAGTGTTGGTTTTTGTGTCCAAGAAGGTCACACCCATACATTTTTCTCTAGATATACTGAGCAATCATTAAATTATCCACGTGATTGATCATTTATTTTATTTGTTAATGTCATAGTATTTGTAACTAATGATTTTAATGTTGTTATAAATAAATCTTAATTTTATTTTATTATTGGCTCTCAATTTCAGTTTCCCATGATCTTCTTTTTAGAAAGATCAAGGGATATTCCAAAAATACCCTTAATTATTGAAAATCCAATAAATTCATTTACTTGGTCAGAAAAATTATGCATTAATTTTTCATGATGACATTTACAAAGACAACAATGCTAATTTACAAAAAACAAAACTTAAACCCAAAGGCACTTCACATATGAATAACGTAATTTTATTATCACAACATAATATATTATTGAAATTAAATAATTTTAAACATTAATTTCATTACAAAAAAATTATGAAAATGTTATATATTTAGATGGAGGAGGATCTCCTATATGAACAATAGTCACATGTGTCATGTGAGGTTTTGGCGGGATGAACTGTTTGAAATATTTTAATTTATAGATCTCATCACTTCCATTATGAGGTATATATGGCACCCATTATTCCATTTATCCACTGTGATAGATTCTATGGAGTCTCTATGTGAAACTTCCAAAAAAATGATCACAATTTGATTACTACCCTAGTCAAGAGACACCAATCATATACACACACTTTTCATCTTCTTGAGTGGGAGATGATAGCTACTTTAGATGATTTTATATATATGTTGGGTCTAACTATCCATGGGGAGGATGTTATGGATGTGACTATGGGAGAATGGACTATGGTTGTACATTTTTTACTAGGAATCAACATTGTTGGTTGACTACGAGTCTTCCAGGGTTCCTGATTGTGCATGGGATAACCGATGAACATTCTATACAATTCTATATTATTTCAATGAAGAGACATTGATTCGATGCATATGTGAATATATTATGTAGCTGATTAGAGGCATGCTGTGTGTTGACTACTCTATGACCTCAGTACACATGATATACTTACCGTTATTTGATGATCTAGATAGGATAACTACACATAGTTGGTGGTCATCTATATTATTATATTTGTATAGATGCCTCAACATGTTGAGTGGAGAAACACCAGATTATAGGATGTTGTATTCAACTATAGATGCGAGCATAAAGAGTTTTACACACATCTCTCTGGAATTTATCAGCCCACTTCCCCATTGTTATTTATAGGACTCTCCTCAAAATATTGGTAAGTTTGATTTATTAATTTTATTTTTTTAAATTTTATTAATATTATTTCTATAAACTAACCTTATATTACATTTTTACCCGGTGGAGTATGGATCAATGTTATATATGTACTTATCTTAAGGCATAGTGTGTATAGTTTTCAGATGATTTTTGATGTTCTTTGTTAGGATAATGCAAGTTAAAAATTAATTTTGTTTACATAAACATTAATTTTGTTATTAACGTTCAATAAAATTATAACGATAACTTAGTTTTATTATTGTATATATTTATGATTAATTTTCAAGTTTTCATTTCAGGTTTCCTAGATCACATATATCAAGCTTTTCTTGTCATCGATTCCACTATACTACACAACTTTGGTTTGATATCGTGAAGTAGTGGTGCCACACATTAATTTACACACCATTGAGTGGCACCATCTAGGCCTTGTCATGAAATAGTTTGGGTGCATGTAATACATCCCCAATACACCATGCTAGGTTTCTGAATTTCATAGTATTATACTCAAAGGTAGGTAGGTGACTGATTAGTCATGATTATGATCAACACATTGAGTCTTGAGACATTCATGCGCATTATAGTATCTTTCGGTGTGCATATCTAATAGTATGACTCCAACTATTAGATCGTGGGGACACTATAAAAAATAATGTATTTAGCGGTGGGTTTTAGATGGGGTTTTGCATAACCCCCTTTAAAATATAGATAAAAAATTTAGAAGGGGTTAAAACTACCTCTAATTTTTCTTAGAGGTGGTAATATAAAATCTCCACTAATCTACAGGAAAATTTATTCAAGAGGGGGTTTTAACCCCTCTAATATATATATATATATATATATATATATATTAGCGATGGTTTTAACCACTACTAATTTATTATATAAAAACTACCAGTGGTTAAAACTACTGCTAATCTATCATATTAGAGGGGGTTTTAACCACCTCTAAATTAATTTTTCATATAATAAATTAGAGGTGGTTTTAACCACTACTAAATTATGGATAATTTAGAGGGGGTTTTAACCCCCTCTATTTTATTTTTATTTTTGAAAATACCAATTTTCATAATATATATATGTGTATGTAGGTATGTATATATGAATCTATATGTATGAAATATATAAAAAAACTATATAAATATATTTAAATACTTTATAAACATATTTTATAAGGAATAAATTAAATAAATACATAAATACATATATATATATATAACAAATAAGAATATAAATAAGTATATAAATATTATATAATGTTGTATTATATATATATGCACATATATATATATATATAAATTTATATTAATATACAAATAAGTATTTAAATTAATATAATAAATATATATTTGTATACCTAATATAACTATATGTATTTATAAATATATGTATAGATATATTTATATATGTAAAATATATCTATATATAAACATATTTAAAATTTTCTCTATATATAAATATTATTTTGTATTGTATTGTATTATATTACACACACACACACACACATATATACACAAATATGCTTAAAATTTTAGTTGCGTGCATACAAATACAATATATATATTTTTATGCATATAAATATAATTAATAATATATATTTTTGTATTTTTGAAGTGTAGACAGATTGATATATAATATATATATATATATATTTGTATCGATTGTCATAATATAATATATATTTTTATTTTTGTATTATAATATATATATATATTTTTATATATATGTATATACATATTTTAATGGTACATTTGTATAATATATAAAAATATAAAATATATATGTATATATATTTATTTGAATGAAATATTTGTATAATATATAAATATATAATATATAATATATAATGTATATATTTGTATACTTATAAATATAATATATTTGTATAATATAATATATATAAGAACATATTTTTTTATTTAAAATAACATTTAAATTTATATAAATAAATCTTTAGGAATTTAATTAATAGAAGTTTCAATCAGTGAAGTGGTGGGGGAACCAACTTTGTATGATCCTGATCTGGGGTTCGACTCATCACCCGATTAGGATTTTTAATGCGGGGGTAGATTTCTTGTCTGAGGTTTGATGGGATTTGCAAGTGCACATGTCTAGGGGCACTCAATGTTAGGGGGTTTAATGGGGTGGGGCTTTGCCGGGTGTCAGGGGGTGTGTGTTAGGGGCTTTCCCGATAGGGTGGGGTGTCAGTGGGGTGGGGCTTCTCTAGGTGTCGGGTGTGTGTGTGTGTATGGGGGGGGGGGGATAACTCAGGTGTCAACGGGGTAGTGATATTTGCCTAGTGTCAATGCGGTGTCAGGGTATTAGGGGGTTGTTAAGGTGCTATAACCAGGGTGTCATCGTATCTAGGGAGCGAGCACATATTAGGGGTAGTTTAATGCATACGAGGATTAAAAAAAGAAGGGGTAGTTTTATAGATAGGTGGATTAAAAAAATTAGGGGTTGTTATGACTGCCCCTAAATTTATGTTAAGAAAATTTTTAGGGGTGGCGTAAAGTGACCCTAAATATTTAAATGAATTAGAGGTGGTTCAAATATTCTATAAAATACCCGATTCTAGAAAATTTAGGGCAGATTTAGAGGGGGTTTAAACCCCCTCTTAAATAACTACCACTAAAATAAACTTACCTTACTAGTGGTTTCTTAAAACACCCTCTATCAAGAAGAGGAAACCACATTAGTAGTGATTACTTATGAATGCCCCTAGTGTATTTATGTGGGGTTATAACCCCCTATAATAAAATAAATAACCCCTCCAATTAGTGTATTTTTTTTTGTAGTGGGAGTAGGTGTATTGGTACCGACATCACACTATCATTTACATTATGTGTTATGGAATAGACCTTCACCAGTTGGTATGTTTACTATCCTTTTTATATATTTTTATTTTAAAATCTATATTAACTTGAATGTTATTTGTTTTGTAATACTAGGGGTTATAGTGACTTATACATATCACTAATTTTGAGGAGGAGGAAGTTTTTATCCAGGATATAGTTCATGTCGATCTAGTGTCTCTCAGAGATCCTTTCGATTCCTTATATGAGAGTGTGTATGACTAGGATTCAATGGAATATCCTAATCCACATGCTCATGTAGAGGTAGTAAAAACGTTGATGTGCCTGATGATCCTGATGGGGATGATACACATTTTCTGACACCACCACCACTGATTGGAGGAAAAAGATAAGGATAGAGATAAGGAAAAATACAAGTATATGACCAGTGACACCTGAGAGAGGCTCCTGCACTGGTTTCTCCACTATAGGGAGAGGATCATGCACAATAGGTTGAGGATCCTTCATATATAGTAGAGGATACTAAACCACATATGATTACTTATTTTATTGATATACAATCTTCATCCCAAATACATCTCGAAACTAACATCCCTAGTTCTCCTAAAGGGTGAGATTTCACTATGATATCACAGTTTCTTTATTCCTCGGGTGACACTATCCTACAGTGTAACACCCCCTATTTCTGGTACTTGAACCTTAATTTATTTATATTAAGTATATATAATTATTGGGATAATAATTTGGTGGTTAAAAGGTGTTTTGGAATTCTTTGGAAGGTTTTCTAGAGGTGCATAGTTTGGTAATGGTTATTAGAAACTATGAATCACCTCTAAGAAACCGTGTAAGGGAAGACAATGTGAAATAGGTGGGCGCACAACTTGTCTAAACAATGTATATTTCCATGATAAACAGTTCAATTTAAAATAATGGGGAAACACATAGTTGGTATAGTGACCCACACTTTTCATACATAGACATTACATTACTTTTGCGAAATACTTAATACATTAGACAAATAGATTCCCAAAGAACAAATTAGTTTAGTGACTTTGGAAACATGGAAAGATAAACACCAATATATAAGTGAGATATATTATCCTCCATTAGGTTCTTCAAGACTAGAACCCCTCTTAGACATATCATACATACAATATACCTTTGTAACCTAGAGAAGGAAACATAAAAAAGGGGTGAGCTTAGATGCTCTGTAAGGGTAAACAAGGGAGATATGTAAGCATAAACATGAGAATAAGTGTATGAGAATGTTATCATAACATTATAAGATCATACCATACATATCATAAACATGAATCATGACATAAAGGTTAGGAGTTCATATGGCACAAATCATGGTGAAATTAAGAGCATAATCCATGAAAGAATAACAAATGAATAAGATAAGGAATTGTGGAATACACATAAACATAGAAAATATTATGTTAAGGATACCTACCAACCCCTTCATAACATGTTATGATTGGGATATAACCCATGCACTTTCTTCGGGTTTGGGATAACAACCTATGTACCCACTTATTTTAGGATCGGGCTACAACCCATGTACCTTCTTACTTTCAGGCATGGGCTACAACACATGTACCTTCTTGTTTTCAGTCTTGGGCTACAACCTGTGTACTATTTAAGCTCATATACCATTTATCATTATACAATGTATTAGAGGGATATATATATATCCCACCCATGTCATAATAAAATCACTCATACATGTGCCACAAGATAGTAAAACTTTCATCATATCATGACCCATAAAAAGAGATGGGTTTCATAAACATCCTATAATAACCTATGAAATGAAACTGGTATCATGAAAATTTAATCATATCATAACCTATGGAAAATATATAGGTTTCATAATCATTTCATCCTAGAATAACCCATGATAGGAAGTGGGTTTCATAATCATTAAACATGGTATATCCTGTTGAAGAGAAATGGGTTTCATAGACATTTATCACGATATAACCTGTTGAAGAGAAATGAGTTTCATAAGTATATAACTTGTGAAAGAGAAATGGGTTTTTTAATAACCTAAACTTTTGAATAATTTTTGTTTCCTAAATTTGTGTGTTATTTTATTTTTTACTCAACAAAACTATATCCTTTTATTAATGAAGTCAGTATAATTAAAATAAGACCTTTGGGTTTCGACTGTTATATGACCGTTGGTCAATATGATCATTGGAAACTATACTCTTAACTTCATGATTATTATTTATAAATACAAATGATCATGGTTAATTAATAGAGAAAGAAGAGTTGATGGCCTCATCCAGTAAACTCGGGCCATACGGAGCCCATTTTTTGGAGCTTGGGAAGGAGGTATCATCACTGGGCTTTATTCTAGACCAATCCCAAGCTGAACTCCAAAACATTAATCTTGAACGGAATCGCATACGGAATAAGTTCAAGTTGATAGAAATAACCACTAGGGCAATGTTGTTTGAGCCGTCCCAAGATTCTATCACCATAGCACACCTTACACTTAGGTCCCATGTAGGTGTTATAAGGGGATATGTAACATGGTCTTAGTTACTTTGTGTAATCCTTTTTATAAATAAAATTGTTATTTCTTATTATAGTAAATTTTTTGAATTTCAAATGTCAAGATAAATATAGGATAAATTTATATAAGTTCCATATTATTGACGAATATTGAAAAAAATGTATTTTAAAATATATATTTTTACTTTAAATAATTAATATTGTGAAATGATTTTCAAAAAATGGTTCTCTACATTTTGATTAGTAAGAAATTTGGATTCTAATAAGATCAACTTAATTTTTGGTGAATAGTAAATTATGAATAGTAATATTACCCTTATGAATAGTAACATGACCAATGGAATAGTAACCTCACTTAATAAAGTATAAATACAATTTAGGCATCTTGATTATTTAATGTGATATAATAACATAAGTAAATAAATGTTTCAAAAATTATTAGTTAAGTATTAGTATTTTTCAGGTAAATAGTGTTTTTACTTAAAAATTAAATATATCATAATTAGAAAATTATTTTCATAAAATGGAGTTCATTTTTGAATTCAGAGCATTGATATTAGGTTAGGGTGAATTTATGATATTTTTATAAAATGTTTTGTTTTTCGGTGAATAGTAACAATACAGTTTTGAGTTTCAGTGTGTTTAATGACATCATTAATGATGTAATCATGATTTAATAATTCTGGTCTACTTGTGTACAGTAATATATGTTATGAGGTGTCCCAAGTGGCCAATACCATGGGCAAATACCATGGGAAATCCCATGGTTTTTTAAATACCACTAATGAGGTGTCCCTTGGAAATTAATAAAATATTCCCTCACTGTTGCTATAAATACCAACCCATTCCTTCATTAAATTTATTCCAAATTCCTCCTAAACTAATATCTGATATTTTTACCTCTCAAGGAGTCCTCCCAAGGTTCCCTCAAGCCTACCAAGGTCTCAACTTTCGAGTTTTTGAAGTTACTCTTCAAGGTAAGGGAACCTTTCACCCTCCTCTTTTAGTCAAGGACTTCTCTTATGTTATGTATTTTAAATTAAATTTTCTTATGTTGGGGTATTATCTTCTATATACTTATTTCTGTCAAATTTTTTTCCATGTGATGAGAGACCCTTTTTATCTCATCAATTCATTTTCTGAATTTCTAATTGATGCCGTTTGGCAGCCGAATTTTCGTAAAAGAAATCAAATCTTCTCTTTTCTTTCAAGTTACCTTTGCATGTGGTATGCCATTAAAATATCCATACCATTATCTTATTTACATGGTATTAAGTCCCTATAATGTATCATGAGTTATTTATGAGTGGGTAATCCTTTTCCCCTCTCTTTTTAATATTTTCTAAAACCATGTTCTAGAGCCGTTATGGTGTAGAATTTTTATCTCAAAGTATCTCTCTCTTTCTCAAGAAATTATCTTATTTTATTCATGTGAATACCCAAACCCATATCATTTTTGGGGGTATTCATCAAGAAATAAAAATGATATATTTTATTCAGTAATTGACATACATAAAACCCTCATTCCCTTTCTATGGGTTATAAATGACATAATGATCCTGTTTTTATGCACTTTTTAAAATGTCATGATTTTGATATGATACTCATTTATTTTATTCTCTTTGGGTTATTTATGAAATGTATGATTATGATCTATGTGTTCACATAAAAATAAATACATATTAAGGGTGTGTCCTGATATCACTCCAATTCATTAGGTAAATAAATTAATCTCTAGAGATGACAAGTTTTATGATACCTTGGTGAATAACCTTGGTAATTTTTATGAAACCTTGGGGATGGACCTTGGTGATATGTTCATGAAGGTATAAAATAAATGTTATAGCCACATATTCAATTTATTATTCATATTATTTTTATTATGATATTCCTCTTCTTCCATTTCTCATGTCTTTATGTTTTTCATTAAGTTCTTATTGATATAACAAGTAAACTTATTCTCATGTTTACCCTTACTGGGCCTTATGATAAACCTTTCCTTTGATGTATGTCTCCAGGTTATGAGATGCAGTAATTGTAATTAGTATGAAATTTTCAAGAATCATTTCAAGGGGATTAAAATAATTTTTTAAGTTTTCATGTTTTATGTTCCTGATTTCCAAGACACTAGACTTTAAAGATATTCTGTTATTAAAATGTAATGAATAATTACGTAATAAAAAGGTAGGATTCTATAGTTGGTATAAAATGATAGTTTAGTTATTTGTGGAAATTAGGCTATGAAAATTTTAGGAATAACCCTATAGAAAAGTTTAAATATAGGAAAACATCCTGGTATTTTGGTGAAATATTAAGTAAGTGGTTTCTGAACAAATAAATCCCTGTCTGGATACGAACAAGTGGATGTAGCTCTCGCACAGATGTACCTAGGAGTGAAAACTCCAACAAGGAGTTTCAAGCTTGACCCAGGGTATCCTGGTATATGACAACGGGCCTTGATGAACTCCTAGTTTGACACTCCCAGGGGATATGTTTGGTTAATAAAAATATTTTTATCTATCATTATGAATGATTTATGGAGAAATGTAATTATTTATGCATGATGTTTTAAGATATAAAAATATTTTATAGTTAAAAGATTCATAAATGAAATATGTTTCTCACTAAAGATTTATTCTTTAAGAAAATGGTTGGAAATAAGAGGAACTATGCAAATGGTGACCGCAATGGACCATGCGCTGATGGACCTCTGATGGAAGCTGGAATGGAAACTTTCATAAGAATGATAAACTAACTGACTCAAGTTATGGGAAATAACTTGAATCAAGATGAGATACCAATATCATCATGAAGGGAACAACATTCTGTTGAGTCCTTTATGAGTCAACAACCACCAACCTCCAGTGGATCTAACAACCCATTGATTTCTGAACAGTGGATCATCTCTATTGAGAATATCTTTTCTGTGCTCTACTATTCAGAACAAGAGAAGGTCACCCTGTCTATTTACCAGTTAGAGGGAGAATATGATAAGTGGTGGGAACTTATTAAAAACATGAGTCCAAGAGTGTATATTGAAGCTATGGAGTAGGAAGAGAGCCCGTAAGGGGCACCGACGCGGTAGGGTTTCCCCTGTCGCCGCCGAGCTCTGCTCTGCTTCGGATTGCTTGGGATCGCCTCCCTTTCCTCGCGGTTCTCTTGTGACGACGGATTCCTTTCCAGGGGCGGATTCTTTGTGGGCACGACTGGCATGTACTTCTCGTTTGCTGTCCTCTCCATGCTCTACCCCCTCTTCACCGGGTAGGGTTCCATCTGGCTGCGCGGTGAAGCATATGGTCGGTGTTCCATCTCCTCCTGATGTGGGTCGGCGTGCGGTTCTGTGCCTGCTGGGAGTGTGTGTGGAGGTTCGAGGTGATATCCGGGTGAGCATGTGAAGGCGGCGACGGGATCTTGCCTGGTTTGCGTCAAGCCGAGCAGCTAACTTCCAGATTTGCCTTTGTGGTTGTTCTATTTGGGTGCGGTGGAATCATCGGTATTGCGGCAGCAGAGTGGAGGACATTGGTTTTGAATGCGGTTTTCTGTGTTGATGTTTCGTGGCTTGCTAGTTTGGTTGGGTTGTTCTGTGGTGCTGTGCATTGTAGATGTGAATGATTCTGGTGTGGCGGTATGAAGAATTTCCCGTCGGTGTCTGCAGCACCGACTTTGGATCTGGTTTGGTTTTTTCAGATTTCTGTCATCTTTGAAAGGTTTTGGTTTGTATTTTTTGCGTTTGATGTGCTTCAACGGCCTCTGTCGACTGGTGTTTGGACGGCGGCGATGACAGTGTTGATGGGCGGCGTTGTTTTTAGTGGTGATTTTTGCAGTTTTTCATCTAGGATTGAATGGTTCACTGGTTTCATTTGCTCCGGTCACGGGCTCCGGCGGTGATGGATAGTGTTGAGACGACGGTGGTTCAATGATGGAAGATTGCAGGCGATGATGGCGGATGCAGGTGACAAGACTCCGGCTGTTGCGGGGGGCCCTTGGCTCTTGGCTCGAGGCGGGTGTCCTTTTTGAATTTCAAATTTGGTATGAACTTGTCGTTCGATACCCCGCGTGAATTCGGTGGTTACCGCTTTTCCTCAAAGAGGCTCTTTTGAAAATAAAAAATAGAAATGGAGTAGGAAGAGTTCAAATGGATCTTCTTCAATAAGTATTTCCCTCATTCTATGAGAAGAAAAATGGAGGAGTTTCTCGAGCAGAAGTAGAAGGATAATGAATCTGTTGGAAGCTATGATATGAACTTCATAAGACATTCCTATTACATCTTAAGATTTTTCATGGATCCTAATGGGAAGATTGATAGATTCTTTGGTGGACTAAGACCTTATCTTTGGAAGAATTTAGCCAATCGAGACTATGATAGCTATGAGGAGATCATGCTGAGTGTGATGAAAGTCTAACTGGAGTTCGGTAAGACATAGTTTTCTCTTAAATCCAATGAAAAAAAGAGATCGATGGAGCCAAGCTTAGAGAGGAACTTTGATCAGGGAAGACGAGGAAAGAAAGTACAACATCCCACATGTAATAAATGTGGGAAGAATCATTCGGGGAACTACCTTATCAAGAGTGGGAAGTGCTACAACTGTAGAATAGATGGCCATATTTCACAAAATTGTCATAGTGAGGTGAAGACTCAACTTCCCAAAACTAAAGACAAGGGTAAGATGGTGCAGGACCTACCTAATGTCCAATGCTATAAGTGTGGAAAACTTGGGCACTTTTCCAATCACTTTCCAAATCCTAGGGTAGTCTAGGGGAACCACCATCAGCCTTAACAAAGGACAAGGGAGCAAGGTTGTGCGCTTTCTATCATGAAAAATGATGTTTAGGCTCTAAATGATGTGGTGGAAGGTACTTTTGTTGTTTTATAAAATCTATCAACTACTTTGTTTGATTCTGGTTCTACGCGTTATTTTATTTCCTCCATGTTCGCAAAGAATTTAGAATCAAAACCTAAATTTCTAGAAGTAGAGTTAACAGTAAAGACTCCTGGTGGGATTATCCAAATATCATTAGTGTTTTCAAACTCCAGTATTTACTTTAGTGAGCACAATCTTATCTCAAATCTAGTAGGCATTCCCATTATGGAATTGGAAATTATACTAAGGATGGACTGACTCTCAAAGTATAATGCTACGATTAAATGCAGATGAAAGGAAATCTCATTATTATTGAATGGAAAACCTATAGTGATCTTCCAAGGATAGGTATCTCAACCTGATCTATGTCTATAAGAACCTAATACAACCTTATTTATGGAGTTTATTGGTGAAGAAGAAGAAGGAAATGAGAGTATAAGGATAGAAAAAGTCCCCATTATCTAGGAATACATTGATGTATTTCCTAAGGAGTTACCCAGATCTATCCTAGAAAGAGAGGTAGAGTTCTCCATTGAAATCATACCTGGATCTCATCCGATATCAAATACCCCATATAGAATGGATAATGTGGAGCTGGAGGAAATAAAGAAACAAATCCAAGATCTTTTGGAGAAGGGGTTTATCCGACCAAGTGTGTCTTCTTAGAGAGAACCTATTCTCTTTGTGAAGAAGAACGATGGATCAATGCATCCGTGCATTGATTATAGAGAACTGAACAAGATCACAGTAAAGAACAAATACCCTCTTCCAAGAATTGATGACTAATTTGACCAACTTCATGGGGATAAATTCTTCTCTAAGATTGTACTTCGATCTGGTTATCATCAATTGAGGTTGAAAAAGAAGATATTCCAAAAAATACCTTCTGATCAAGATATGAACATTATGAGTTTGTTGTTATTCCCTTCAGACTGACTAATGCACCTTCTATTTTTATAGATTTTATGAATAGAGTCTTTAAGGACTACCTTGATAACTTTGTGGTAGTTTTTATTCATGATATTCTGATATATTTCAAAAGTCATGAGGAGCATGAGGATCATATAAGGGTTATTTTCAAATTCTATGGAAGAAGAGTATTTTTGGAAAGTTAAAAAAATGTGAATTTTGGTTACAACAAGTTTCTTTCTTGGGGAACATTGTAACCAATGAAGGAATCACAATTGACCCTATAAAGACAAAGGTTTTAGAGGAGTGGCCTCAACCTACAATAATAACTGAGATTCATAGTTTACTTGTATTAGTAGGATATTATAGGAGGTTTGTGAAAAACTTTTCATGACATTCTAATCCATTAACTAGGTTAACTCAAAAAGGGTTCAAGTTCATCTGGACAAAGAAGTGTGAGGAAATTTTCTAAGAGCTGAAGAGGAGATTGGTTACTGCACCCGTGCTAAATATGCCCTAAAATGGAGAATGATTATTTATTTATAGAGATACATATTTTAAAGGGATTGGGTACATCCCCATGAAAAATGACAAGGTCATTGCTTATGCATCTCTATAGTTGAAGACTCATGAGCAGAACTATCCTATGCATGATCTTGAGCTGGCTGCAGTTGATTTTTCTCTGAATATATGAAGGCACAATCTTTATGGGGAGAAATGTGATATATACACATACCATAAATGTTTGAAGTATATTTTCACCCAAAAGGAATTGAACATGAGACAAAGGAGATGTTTGGAACTTCTTAAAGACTATTATTTTTCAATTCATTATCATCCCGGAAGAGCAAACAAAGTCACTGATGCATTAAGTAGGAAATACCCAGTTGTTCTGTCCATGACGAGGATTCAAATAGATCCTTTGATCAGTGACCTAGTAAAATTGGACATGGTAATTATAAGGTAAGGGACATCATCAACCCTATTCCAAATTATTTCTCAACTGTAATTACTAGAGAAGATCAAGAAAGCTCAGAAAGAAGAACCTTTGTTACAGAAAAGTTTGAGGCTATAAAGGATGGGGAGTTTCATGAGTTCAATATTGATCAAGAATGTGTACTAAAATTTCATACAAGACTATGCGTTACACCTATTCCATAAATAAAGAAGGAGTTGGTGGATGAAGCTCATAGCTCTACATTTTCTATACATCCTGGGAACATGAAAATGTATAAGGTCCTTAGTGATCATTATTTGTGGGATAATATGAAAAGTGAGATTTCTGACTACACTTCATGGTTCCTCGTATGTCAGCAAGTGAAGGAAAAGTGACAACTTCCTAAAGGGGTATTACAACCACTACCCATACCAGCATGGAAGTGGGACAATATCACTATGGAATTTGTCACTGGTATCCTGAGAACTTCCAAAGGAAACAATGCGATTTGGGTTATTGTGGACTGTCTCACAAATACTACCCATTTTATCTCTATTTGATAAGATTTATCTCTTGATCAACTTTCTAGGATTTATGTGAAGGAAGTGGTAAGGCTTCCTGAATTTCCACTTTCTATCATATCTGATCACAATCCAATGTTCACATCAAAATTCTGAAGAAGTCTTCAACATTCTTTGGGTACAGAATTGAATTTAAATATGGCCTATCACCCCAAACTAATTTCCAATATGAAAGGAATATTCAATCACTTGAGGACATGATGAGAACATGCTCAATGTAATTTAATGGTGGATGGGATCAACATCTCTCATTAGTTGAGTTCTCTTACAACAACAACTTCTACTCGAGAATTCAAATGGCACCCTATGAAGCTCTATATGGGAAGTGATATAGAACTCCTACTTGTTGGGATGAATCTAGTGAGAGAAATATTCTTGGACCTGATCTTGTGTAAGATATGATAGAAAAAGTCCATACCATTGAGCAACATATTAAGGCTACTCAGAGTCAGAAAAAGAGCTATGCTAACAACCATCGAAGGGACTTGGAGTTTGATGTTGGTGACAAATTCTTTCTTTGAATCTCACCTTGGAAGAGAGTGTTGAGGTTTGGGAAGAAATGGAATCTCATCCTTAGGTACATTGACCCATATGAAATCCTTGATCATGTAGGAGTAGTGGCCTACCGGCTTGAACTTCCTCAAAATATTTCCCAAGTACATGATGTCTTCCACGTATCCCTCTTAAGGAAGTACATACCTGACCCTTGACATATACTAAATCCATAAGTGGTACAATTGGAACATGACCTCTCTGATGAGGAGCATCTGATGGAGATCTTGGATCCTAGAGACAAGGTTCTATGCAACAAGACTGCCCTCCTTGTTAAGGTGTCATGGAGAAACCAAAAATATGAAGAAGCCATGTGGTAACTAGAGGATTCTATGAGGAATAAGTACCCACACATTTTTATCTTCTGATGGTACAGATTGAAATTTCAGGGACAAAATTTCTTAAGGGGGAAAAATGTAACAACCCAAACATTTAAATAATTTTTGTTTCCTAAATTTGTGTGTTGTTTTATTTTGTACTCAACAAAACTATATCCTTTTATTAATTAAATGAGTATAATTTAAATAAGACCATTGGGTTTTTAATGTTATATGACTGTTGGTCAATAAGACCATTGGAAACTATACTCTTAAGGTCATGATTATTATTTATAAATACAAATGATCATGGTCAATTAATATATAAAGGAGAGTCTATAGCCTCAAACAGTAGACTCTGGTGGTACGAATCCCATCTATTGGATCTTGGGAAGGAGGTAACATCACTAGGCTTTGATCTGGACCAAGCCCAATATGAACTCCAACACGTTAAGCTTGAACGGAATCGTTTATGGGAGAAGTTCAAGCAGATAGAAATCACCACTAGGGAAATGTTGTCGAAGTCTCCCCAAGATTCTATCACCATAGCACACCTTACACTTAGGCCAGATGTAGATGTTATAAGGGGCTATGTAACATGGCCTTAGTTACTTTGTGTAATCCTTTTGTATAAATAAAATTGTTATTTCTTATTATGGTAAAATTTTCAAATTTGAAATGTCAAGATAAATATATGATGGATTTATAGAAGTTCCTTATTATTGATTAATATTTAAAAGAAGGTATTTTAAAATATTTTTTATACTTTAAATAATTAATAATGTGAAATGATTTTCAAATTTTTTTTACAGTTGTGATCAGTAAGAAATTTGGATTATAGTAAGATCAACTTATTTTTTTGGTGAATAGTAAATTATGAATAGTAATATTACCCTTATGAATAGTAATGCAACAAATGGAATAGTATCCTAACTTAAGAAAGTATAAATATAATTTAGGCATCTTGATTAGGTAATTTGATATAATAACATAAGTAAATAACTATTTTAGAAATTATTAGTTAAGTATTAGTATTTCTTTCAGGTAAATAGTGTTTTTACATAAAAATTAAATATATCATAATTAGAAAATTATTTTCATAAAATGGATCTCATTTTTGAATTCATATAATTGATATTAGATTAGGGTTAATTTATGAGATTTTTATAAAATGTTTGGTTTTTCGATGAATAGTAAAAATACAGTTTTGAGTTTCAATGCGTTTAATGGAATCATTAATGATGTAATCATGATGTAATAATTACGGTAAAATTTTGTGCATTAATATATGTTATGTGGCGTCCCAAGTGACCAATACCATGGGAAAATACCATGGTCAAGCCCTTGGTTTTTCAAATACCACTAATGAGGTGTCCCCTGGAAATTAATAAAATATTCCCTCACTTTTCTATAAATACCAACCCCTTCCTTCATTCCTTTCATTCAAAATTTCTAATAAACAAATATATAGCCTTTTTACCTCCCAAGGAGGCCTCCAAAGGTTCCCTCAATCCCCCAAGGTCCCAACCTTTGATTTTTTAAAGTTACTTTTCAAGGTAAGAGAACCTTTCACCCTCCTCTTCTAGTCAAGGACTTCTCTTATTGTATGTATTTTAAATTCTACATTATTATGTTAGGGTATATTCTTATATATAATTATTTCTATCCATTTTATTTCCAAGTGATTATATATTCTTTTTTCTCCCATCGATTCATTTTATGATTTTTTAAGTGACACCGTTAGGCAGCCAACTTTTCATAAAGGAAATCACATCTTCTTTTTTTCTTCCAAGTTTCCTTTTCTTGCGGTATGTCATTAAAATATCCATACAATGATATTATTTACATGGTATTATGTAAATATAATATATCATGATTTATTTATGAGTGGTTAATCCTTTCCCCCTCTCTTTTTAATGTTTTCTAAAACCATGTTGTAGAGCCGTTATGCTGTAGAATTTTTGTCACAAAATCTCTTTCTCTTTCTCAATAAATTCTCTTATTTTATTTATGTGAATACCCAAAACTATTTAATTTATAGGAATATTAATTAAGAAATAAAAATTATATATTTTATTCTGGAATTGACATACATAAACCCTCATTCCCTTTCCATGGGTTATAAATGACATAATGATCTTGTTTTTAAGCACTTTTTTGAAACGTCTTGATTTTGATATGATACCCATTTATTTTATTATATGTGGGTTATTTATGAAATTTATGATTATGATATATGTGCCAAAAAAAATTACATATTAAGGGTTCACCCTAATAGTGCTCCAATGCATTGGGTAAAGAAATTAATCTCTATAGATGACAAGTTTTACGATACCTTGGTGATTTTTATAACACCTTGGGAATGGACCTTGGTGATATATTCATGAATGTCTAAAATAAATTTATAGCCACATATTCAAGTTATGAATCCTTTTATTTTTATTATGATATGCCTCTTCTTCCATTACTCATGTCTTTATATTTTTCATCAAGTTCTTATTGATATCACAAGTAAACTGATTCCCTTGTTTACCCTTACTGGGCCTTTTGCTCACCATTTCCTTTGATGTATGTCTCCAGGTTATGAGATTAAGTAATTGTACTTAGGATGATATTTTCAAGAATATTTTCAAGGTTATTAAAATAATTTTTTAAGTTTTCATGTTTTATGTTCCTGATTTCCAAGACACTAGACATTAAAGATAATCTATTTGTAAAATGTAATGAATAATTATATAAAAAAAGGTAGGATGTCATATGTTTCATAAGAATATAACCTATTAAAGAGAAAAGGGTTTCATAAACATATAACTAGTTAAATATTAACTAGTTTCATAAACATCATTACATCAAAACATAATCCATCTAGAGAAAGAATATGAATAAAACCTTTAGATCATTTCCCAGAAAGGCATGGGTTACACCAATAGATGCATCTTAGTTGAAAAATAATTTAGAAAGATACTTTTAAAAAACTTTCTTGAGGAAAATATCCTTTTTCATTTGAAAAATCATTTTTAAAATAAAAAACCTTTTGAAATCCATTTTCTTTGAAAATAATTTCAAAACTTAGAAAGAAGACTTGAAATCATTTTGAAAATCCTTTTCCTTAAAAACTTATAAAATCGGATTCAAAAAATTTTAAAATGATTTTTATTTGAAAATTCTTTGAAAATATATAAAGAAATATTCAATTTTTTTTGAAAACCATTTATTTTAAAATACTTTGAAAAATTATAAAAGAAGCTTTGAAAATAATTTTTTTAAAACTTAAAACATTTTTGAATACCTTTTTCATTGAAAACCACTTAAAAAAACAATTTCCATAATATTAGGAAAAAATTTCCTAAAAAAATCAACTTCTTAGTCTTGTAAAGGATGCTTCAATGGAATCATGTTCATGATGGCGGGTAAATCCATACATGTTGAACATTGCTTTTTCACAGTAAAATGTTTAAAAAAGTGCATTGACCAGAAAATGAAAAGAAGAGTCCTTTTTAAAAACCCATTTTTTTAAAAGGTAAAAAATGGGTAAAAATTTCTTTTAAATATAATAGGATAGTATTATAGTATTTTTGGAAACTTTTTTAGAAAACATTTTTTTAAGGAACACTAATTTCCTATTGAAGAGAGGGGTAAAGTCAGACTTTCTTAAAAACACTTTATTGATAATATTATGTTCCAAAGAGTGAAAAAATGGTACCAATAAATGGATATAACATTAATAACCATAGGTTAATAAAACTCATGAGATTTCTTGAGATATGGATATTAATATTTTATCAATGGGAGCATAATCATAAACAATCTCGATAAACAGTGAGATTGTAACTATAATTCGTTACCAATTTGGTAACTTTGAATCATAATTCAGTGGAAATAATAAAATTAAATGAATATTAACATATCATTAAAATAATTATATTCATGATATAAAATTTCAAAGGCATTATATATAACTCATGGAAAAATATAGGTGCATAACATGACTTGTATCTCAAAGAAGGCAAATTAAGACAAAATTACTTTACCTATTTGGTAACTTTTGAAACATAAAACCCATGAAATAAATATCATCAAATGGATATGTAAATACCCATAAATTTAGTTATAATAATCAGATAATACATCCATGGGAAGTATAAACACCACACAAAATAACTGAGTGGTGAATAAGGCATGTATCTCATGAAAATAAAAAGTAAGATTATGTTTTGAATCTCTTATCACTCATTCAAACCACATGTATAATAAATATAAGTTTATTATAAATATATTACAGAACCATATTATTATATCTAATACCATATATGATTTTATTATGACTTTATATTACCCGCTTATTACCAATTCTATGTTAAGGTTTCACTTTGGGTGATATCCGCTTTGTTCTCCATACATGTTTTGACTTATTATACTTGATCGTGTTACTTATATAATGATTTAATTACTTATATAATATAAAAACTTATATATCATATATATTAATTATTTATTTATTTATAATAATCCATAAAATAAAGAAATATGAAATGGAACACGACATTCATAGAGATGGTAGGTCGTATGTATGCATGAACGCTCTTTACGTTTTATTGTCGTATTAAAATAAATTAAGTAAAATATATGTATATATGTATATAATATTATAAAATTATCATTATAATTATATATATATCATATATGTTCACTGAAACCATATTTAACACATTCCATGTAAAGTGTGAATGAATCACATCACTTTGAGGAGGTGGTAGCCCACACGTTCATAAACGATGCTATCATATTTACACAAGATGAAAAGTATAAAGGTATGTGTTATAAAAGAATTAAATAAGAATAAATAAATAAAAAATATAATATAAATAATATATAAACATAATTTATATCATAATTATCATCCATGAAAGGTGGTAAAGGAAAAATTAACAATCATCATTTCGTAAGGTGGTAGTTCATAGTACACATAAAAATATGTTAGTTACCCATTAGATGAAAGTGTATGTAAGTGTAGGTAAAACCATTATCATAAAAACATCTAAGTATATTTAGGATACTGTTTTTTGTATAATCATGGAATATGGATAGTTGATGTGGTGGATAATAGAAATAAAACTAAAGAGCTTGAGGAAATATGTAACCTATTTTTTAGGTAAATCCTTTTGGTTTGCACTAAAAGGCTTCCTTGGATGGATTTATTACCAAGGTAATAATTATAGGATGAGGGTATGGATTTTTAGGATCTATTTGGGTAGATATTATTTGATCCAAAGCATCATGAGAGGTGTGAAAAACTATAAGGATAAGAGGCCTTTTTATAGTGGAGGAGGTGTGACACTCTTGTAAATTTTGGAAAAGGGAATTTCACCCATGTTTTTCCCATTTAAAATGGATCAAATAATTGAAAAAAGTAAATAAAATGGAGTATAGGGTAAAAATATGACCATAAAATGTATTTTTTAAAATTTTATAGGTTACTTGGGCCCTTAAGATTAAGGTTTAGTCCCTTCTTAAGCTTAATTTCACCTAAACCATTTTAATTAAATTTAGTTACTTTCACCAATATTTTTGGCCAAAATATTAGTTTAAATTATTAGAAATTATAAATTATGATGATTATAAAAATTTAATCTATTTTCAAAATTTAAATCACATAATTGGTAGAAATTAATTTTAATTTAATCCCACAGATGGGATGAAAATTCATGTTTTTAAAGTAAAAACGTCTAAAAGTTTGCTAAATTTTTATACCAAATTTCAAAGTAAAATTAATTAAAATGACCTATATTGGGTTAATTGATAAATTATTTATATAATTTTACTTAAAAAACAAATTAATATATATTTTAAAAATATAAATAAATTATATGAAAAAGTAGTTTTGAATTAAAAATCAGTATTTTTCACTACTCATCAAAAAATGAAACCTCATAGAAAGATACAAAAAATTAATATTAACCTAATTTTTATATTTCTACTTAAAATATGAAGTTTATTTTGACATATATAATCTATAAAATTTTAAAAAATTGGATTTAAAACAAGTTCTCTATTAAAAGGCGGTAAAATTGTCTTTATAAAAATATTGATTTTATGCGAAATATTGGATTTGTTCTTATATTATACTTACCAAACCTATTGGATGAATATAAAAAATATTTGATTGAATATATAATATATATATTACATTAATATCCCTCAATAATTATAATTAATTTAATTTATTAGGATAAAACAACTTTGTGAGGATAAAAATAATAATATTTTCTTTTATATTCAATTGGTTTTCATATTCATTTCTAATTAAATTTTAACCATTGAATTCATTATATATTTTTGTAAATATGATATTTTAATAAGTCATTCAATACTATTTATAACCACTAATTTAAAATATGGGTTATTTATTATTATATTAAATAATAATATTTTAATAATATATTATTGTGTGGTAGAACTGGACCTTCTGTGTTACACAAACCATCAAGGGAAGTCAGTGTTGTGTGTAATGCAAGCTATCCTCAGTGTTTTGTGTAGTGAAAACTTACATTGGTATAGTGTATAATAAATTTCTGACTCAGTGGATTAATATATATATATATATATATATATAAAGAATATTTCTAGTGTAGGATGAAATAATAAATATCAAAAAGATTAATTAATTAGAAAAAAATTATTCAAAAAATCTAGAGGTGTTACATTCTACCCACCTTAAAATTAATTTCTCCCTCAAAATTAATTTGGGTTATTAGATGTTTAATATTTTAAAGTTCCTTTCATTGAAACTCACATCCTAAAAATTAATACAAAAACTTCCTTTAAAAAAAATATGGAACCGTAACGGTTACCCAAAGTAACTCATAACTAGCTTCCCATATAGTAGAACATAGGTGGGAAGTAAAAACTTGGACATGGAAGAGAAATCTAACTGTGACGTTCTAATGGAGAGTGATAGAGAACAAGTTCTAGAGAAAGTTAACAATAACAAAGCCATAAATCTGTGATGACCTAATGGACCATCTGATTCATCAGAAATGAAGGTACTGGGATAATTTTTTTTGGTTTTAAGATCCTTTTTCCTAAAGTTGAATAATTTTCATGAAATGATATACTTTCATGATTTTAGGAAAACCTCACCCTTTGCTATTCCTTGATCTACTTCACCTCTTTCTCCAAAAAGGAAGGTGAATTTTTCATTCCTAAAGTACTAACATATCATGAGATATATGATATTTCCTACCTTTTTCCATTAGTTATCATCAATAAAATGTTGTCAGAACATGTTATTCAATATGCATAAATCCTCAAGTGGTGTGATAATACTATAATCTCACAAACTTCATTCAAAGTTTAACTTAAACTTTTCATAAATGGTTAACCTTATAACCCTTCCAAAATATGAAAATCCAAAACTTTAGAAAGAAAGTCACAAAATTAGATTAACATTGATCCCTTATATATCAAAAAGTATCTATTGGTTGTCACATTCCAGACATGTGAATACCCTCATCATAAATCCTCATAAGACATGGTAATAACTTGAATTACCATAATTACTTATTGAAAACATGCATTTTTCCTCATTTAAAAGTATATTATACATATTCATTAAATCCAAAAATATTGTAACCCTCATCAATGATTGCATAACCACTTGTCAATGAGTCCTTAATTAGTTCCAAGGTAATCAGTACCATCCAATTTACTTATTCATATCCAACATATCTTTATCCAAATAACATTATCTTATCATAAGGATCATAGTAAGGGTTATATTCTGTTAGTCAAAATGCCACCTTTACATTAAATCACATTTCTAGTCCATCAAAAAAATTCAACATAATTTTGTAAATACTTAGAGAAAAACTTAAACTAAACAATCCATGTATATTTCATCATAATTATTGAACCCAAATACATAAAAAATTTAATTATTTCACTTAATCCATAATAAATAAGAAATATAACTCATACTATTACTTAATATCTCTTACCTTTTAAATTTTATATGTAGTCTCATAATTATCAGCAATATAACCATTACTCATACCACCTTACTGATTTTCTTCAGAAGCTTACCACTTAGGTCATCAATTTTCATAATGACCATTCATTACAAAATTAAATCATTTACACTTTAATGATGTCTTAGAGAGTCAAATATTCCCATCCTCTTCATTACTGAATCCTTCATTTTTTCCTTTGTAGTTACTTACTTTGCATCCTTATTTTACACAGTCAAAACACATTCTTGTTCCGCTAAGACTTTCACTTAGGTGATTTATTCCACATTATTGACAAAAATAGAATCGAATATTTTTTCCTACATGGTTTCCATTACCCAAATATTCATAAAACTCCTTCCTTCTATTCTTTGGTGAGTCCAATAGTTGGTTAGGATATACATTGTTGATCATGTTCCATGAAAAATGATTAGGTATGATCACAACATTATTTACTCCTGTGATCATCACATTTGACTTCTCATCATCAAATTTTCTATCACTTTCAATGTTAACCCAATTCCTTATGGTTCCTTCCAATGACTAAAATGAGAAAGAATAGCGTGAGAAACACTTATCATAGCAAGAAACCAAATAATCATAAAAAAATTACTTATAGGATATCTAAATCATTACAACTTCTTTAATCTATAACACCCTTGTTTTATCATAGGTTATTCATATCCATATTAATTTTAAATCCTCCATGATGGTTCATGAAGAGTTTTAGAATTCCAAAAGTATATACCCTAGGAGTGTCAAACCAGGTGTGTAGTAAGGCCCATTGTCATTTACTAGGTTACACATGAGTCAGTACTGATGCACCATGTCACAATTGTTACTCATAGGTACATATGTTCCAGAACTATGTCTACTTATAGTATCCATACATGGATATATTTCTAGGAAACCAATCACTCTATCCTTTAACAAAATTCCAGGACATTTTCCTAAATGTTAACTCAACCTTATACTTATCCTTAAAGACATCCATAGACATATCCTTAGAAATATTCATAGGGATGTCACTTTCTCATCCTAGTTTCCAAAGGTTTACTAAACATTCACTCTAATACAAAATATAGTGAACCACACTTTTTCTATACATAAATTACATTACTTTTGTAGAATACTTAATAAATTACATAAATAGATGCCCAAATACCGTATTATTTTAGTGCCTTTGGAAACATGGAAACATAAAGACTAGTACATAAGTGATCTACATTATCCCCCATTAGGTTCTTCAAAACTAGCACCCCTCCTAGTAATATCACACCTAAATTATACCTTCAATTCCTAGGGAAGGAAACATAAAAAAGGGGTGAGATCAGATGGTTAGTAAGGGTAAATAAGGGAGACATATAAGCATAAACATGAGCATAAGGATATGATAACGTGATCATAATATTATAAGATCATACCCTGCATATCATAAACATGAATCATGGTATAAAGGTTAGGAGTTAATAAGGCACGAATCATGGAGAAATCAATAGCATAATACATGAAATCATAACAAAGGAATAAGACATGGAATTTTGGAATACACATAAACATAAAAAATCTTATATTAAGGATACCTACTAAGACCTTCATAACATGTTAGGCTTAGGGTATAACCCATGTACCTGATTCGATCTTGGACTAACAACCCATGTACCCTCTTATTTTTAGGATTGGGCTATAACTCGTGTACCCTCTTAATTTCAAGCTTGGGCTACAATCCATGTACCTTCTTGTTTTTGGTATTTTTCTATAACCTGTGTAGATTTTGATCTCATATATCATCTATCATTAACTAATTAATTTGAGGGAGATACAGGTACCAACCATATCATAATAAAATCATTCATACATGTGCCACAAGATAATAAAACTTTCATCATATCATGGTCTATAAAAAGAGATAGGTTTCATAAACATCCTATTATAACCCATGAAATGAAACAGGTATCATGAACATTTAATCACATCATAACCTATGGAAAATATATATGTTTCATAATCATTTCATTCTATAATAACATGTGATAGGAAGTGGGTTTCATAATAATTTAACACGGTATATCCCATTGAATAGAAATGGGTTTCATATAAATTTATCATGGTATAACCCATTGAAGAGAAATGAGATTCATAATAATATAAGCTATAAAAGGTAAATGAGTTTCATAAGCATATAAACTGTGAAAGATATATTGGTTTTGTAAACATATAAACCATGAAAGAAAAACAAGTTTTATAAAAATAATTTCATCAAAACATAAACCATATAAAGAAATAATATTAATAGAACCTTTAGATCATTTCTTGGAAAGGCATAAGTAGCACCAATGGATGCCATTTTATATGGGAAATACTTTTGAAAGATACTTTTAAAAACATTTATTAAAGAAAATTTACTTTCTCTTCATAAAAATTATTTTTAAAACATAAAACCTTCTGAAATCCATTTTCTTTGAAAATAATTTGAAAACTTAGAAATAAGGCTTTGATATCATTTTAAAAACCATTTTCCTTCAAAACTTATAAAAGAGGCTTGAAAACATTTCGAAAACCCTATTACTTGAAAACTTATAAAATATGATTCAAAATATTTTAAAATCACTTTTCTTTTAAAATAAATTAAAAATTTATAAAGAAATATTGAAAATATTTTGAAAACCATTTCTCTGAAAATACTTTGAAAACTTATAAAAGAAGCTTTGAAAATTATTCAAAACACTTTTAAATATAAAACCTTTTTGAAAACCTTTTTCATTAAAAAACACTTAAAAAATAATTTCCATAATATTAGGAAAAAATTTTCTAAAAAAAATCAACTTTGTATTCTTGTAAAGAAAACTTCAAGGGAATTATGGTCTTAATGGGGGTAAATCCATACATTTTGAATGTTCATTTTGTTCTGTAAAATGTTTAGAAAAGCGTCTTGACCAAAAAATTACAAGAATATTCTGTTTTAAAAACCATTTTGTTTAAAAAGGTAAAAAATGGGTAAAAATTTCTTTTAAATATCATAGATAAATATTCGAATATTTTTGGAAACTTTTTTAGAAATCATGTTTTTGAAAGAATATAGATTTCCGACTGAAGAGAGAGGAAAAGTTAGACTTTATTAAAAACCCTTTCTTGATCATATTATGTAACAAAGAGTGAAAAAATGGTTCCAATAATTGGATATAACATGAATAAATATAGGTTAATAAAAATCACGAGGTTTCTTAAGAGATGGATCATAAGATATTATTATTGGGATCATAATCATAAACAATCTCGATAAATAGTGAGATTTTAGCTATAATCTATTACCAATTTGGTAACATTGAATCATAATAAAATGGAAAGAATAAAATTACATGAATTTTAACATATCATTAAAATAATTATGTTTATTATGAAACATTTCAAAGGTAGTATATACACCTCATGGAAAAATATTGGTGCATAACATGGAATCTGTCTCAAAGAAGGTGAATTAAGACAAAATTAATTTACCTATTTATAAAATTTTGAAACATAAAATAATGAAATAAATATCATAAAATGGATATCTAAATACCCATAAATTTAAGTATATTAATCATAGAATACATCCATGGGAATTATACACACCACACAAAATAAATGAGTGGTGAATAAGGCATGTATCTCACATAAATAAAAAGTGAGATGAAATTCCCTTACCTTATATCTTGAATCTCTTCATACTCATTCAAAAATTATGTATAATAAATATAAGTTTATTATAAATATATTAAACTAAAATATTATTATATATAATACCATATATTATTTTATTATGACTTTATATTACCCACTTATTAACAATTCTATGTTAAGGTTTCACTTCAGGTAATATCTGCCTGGTTCTTCACACATGTTTTGAATTATTGTTCTTGATCATGTTACTTAGATAATGATTTAATTAATTTCAGAATTTAAAAAATTATATAAATATCATATATAATAAGTATATATGTATTTATAATAATCTATAAAATATATAAAGATGAAATGGAATACCCCATTCATGGAGATGGTAGGCCGTACATATGCATAAACGCTCTTTCGATTTTGTTGTCGTATTGAAAGAAATTAAGTAAATTATATATATGTATATATGTACATAATATAATTATATTATAATTATTATTTTATATATATCATATATGTTCAATAAAACCATCCTTAACATATTCCATGTAATGTGTGAACGAATCACATTGCTTTGAGGAGGCAGTAGTCCACACGTCCATAAACAATGTTATTGTATTTACAAAAGATGAAAATTATAATGGTATGTGTTATAAAATAATTAAAGAAGAATAAAGTAATAATAAATATAATATATATCATATATAAATATAATTTCAATCATAATTACTATACCTGAAAGGCGGTAAAGTCAACAATAACAATCATCATTTCGTGAGGAGGTAGTTTTCCTTACACATAAACAGTATGTTTGTTACCCATTAGATGGAAGTGCATGTAAGTGTCATTGAAAACTTTATCATAAAAAAATTTCATTATATTGATTATAATTATTATTTTTTGTATAATAAGGGAATTAGGAGAGTTGAGTGGGTGGATAATGGAAATAAAACTTAAGATTTTGAAAAAAGATTTTACCCCTTCTTTGAGTAACTCCTTTTGGTTTGCTCCAAATGGATTCCTTGTATGAATTTATAAACAAGGGGAAGATTATATAATTAGTTTAGGGATATTGAGGGGATATTTTGGTAGATATTGGTCTATCCAAAGTGCATTTATAGGTGTGAGGAGTTGGGAGGAGAGGAGACCTTTTTACAGTGGAGGAGTGACACTCCTATATATTTTGGAAAAGAGAATTAAACCAACATTTTTCCCTATGAAAGTGGATAAAATAATGAAAAAAATTGTATTAAAGGTATTATATGGTCTAAATATTTTCATTAAATTCATTTTAGACAATTTTCTAGGTCATTTTGTCCCTTAAGATTGAGTTTTAGTCCCATGTTATGCTTAATTTTACCTTAATCGTTGTAATTAATTTCAATTACTTTCACTAATATCTTTAGTAACAAAATTAGTTGAACTTATTAGAAATTTTAAATTATGATTATTAAAAATATTTAATCCATTTTTACAAATTCCAATCATATAATTGATAGAAATTAATTTAAATTTAATCCCGTAGACAGGATGACGATGCATATTTTTAAAGTAAAAAAGTCCAAAAGTTTGCTAAGTTTTTATACCCAATTTCAAAATGAAATAGATTATAATGAACTATATTGGATTAATTGATAAATTATTGATGTAATTTGACTTTAAAACCAAATTATAATATATCTTAAAACTAGAAATAAGTTAGATTAAAATTAGTTTTGAATTAAAAATCATTATTTTTCACTATTTATAAAAAATGAAACCTTACAGAAAGATACCAAAAATTAACCCTAACCAAATTTTAATGTTTTTTTAAATATGAAATTTATTTTATCATATATAATCTATAAAATTTCCAAAAATTTTATTTAAAAAAGTTTTTCTGTTAAATGATGGTAAAACTATTTTATAAAAATATTGATTTTTATGCAAAATATGGGGTTTATTCTTTTCTTATGCTTACCAAATATATTGGATGAATATAAAAAATATTTGATTTAATAATATATATATATATATATTAAATTAATATAACTCACTAATTATAATTAATTTAATTTATTAGGATAAAATAGATTTGTGAGCATAAAAATAGTAATATTTTCCTTTATATTCAATTGGTTTTCATATTCATTTCTAGTTATCTTTTAACCAAAAAATTCATTATATATTTATGTAAATAATATATTTTCATAAGTTAGTTAATACTATTTATAACCACTAATTTAAAAGTTAGGTTAATTCTTATTATATTAAATAATAATTTTGTAATAATATATTATTGTACGGTAGAACTCGACCTTTCTTGTTATGCAAGCCATCAAGGAAAGTCATTTTTGCGTGTAACACAAGATATCCATGGTGATCCGTATTATGCAAGATTACCTTGGTGTAGGGTATAATGAAATTATGACTTAGTGATTTAATATATATATATATATATATAAAACTATTTCCAGTGTTTCATGAAATTCTAAGTATCAAAAAGATTAAATTAATTAGAAAAAAACAATTCACAAAATATCAGGGTGTTACAGTTGGCGCAAAATTTGTCTAATAATGTAAGGGGTTGAATTAAGATAGTAGCTCATGAATGGTTGGAACACTTTTTGTTTAACTGTAAGGGAACTATGCGAGGGGTTGGCTTAAGGCGGTAAGCACCACATGATTGGTACAAGGTCTACCAAACCGTGTGTCCTAACCATGCTACATATAGTTGGCCCTCCAAAATCAGTGGATCTAATTCTATTTAATTACTTTAATCCTTGTATTTACCATATTTCTCCCATAACACGAAATCCTTTTCCTCCCAAGGATTGAGTGTTGATCCCATTCGATTCAGGAGAAAGGTTTAGGAAATTTAAAGCCCTTTGGAGATCCAGATTCACCGATAAGTCTCTGTTCATAGTCATTATTCTTAGATCTATTCTCTTTCTCTTTTCTAGAACCATATATATAACCCTTTTGGGATAGATAATTATTCTTTTATGGTAATTGTGATTTTTTATATTTGGATATAGGTAAGTAAAGGTGGTTTGTGATCATATTTAGAGAATCGTGAGGTTGTTCTTTATTTTCCCCAACATTTCTAAGGTATTTGGATTCTTTCTTGACTCCACTTGATTATAACATGAAGTATTATCTTAAAATAAAAGTTTTTCTTGAAATTATTTTTAAAATATTGTGTGATTCTAATTTGAAACCTATTTAGTGATGTTTTTGAAAAATTGTAGAAATTGGATGACATTATGGAAAATACTCTTTGTTGATAAATTTTAAAATGGAAATTTTAAAATGATGGTTTTTATTTGATACATGAAAAATGATTTGGGGAAATGGTTTGAAGAATGAAAATTTTGTGAAATGGTTTGGCATGGGCTTTGGATACATGGTTGGTGTGAGTTCATTTTCATTAGACGCGACCCTATAGAAGTGTCATTTTCCATTGGGGAACTTGGTATTTGTTACCTTATGAAAACTTGGTAAATCAAAAAGAGAATACTCATGAGTATTGAAATATCACCTAGTAATGCATTTGTGGATGTGTGGAATCATGGAATGGTAATTAAAAATTGATTTGGGAAAATTTTTAAAGGATTGTTTTATTTCTTTATGTGGAAAACTATTTTGACTTTAATATAATTTTTTTGAAATTATTTTAAACTATTTTATATCAATTTGATAATAAGTGTAGTCCTAGTGGTGTGAGTTGGGAAGTCATTGGAGAAATTATTACATGTTTAGACTCACCCCCTGCTTGGGAACTATTATATATTTAAATATGTCATCTATTGAGACACATCTAAATACAATATATTTAAGTTCTTTAATGATGATTCTTGATACCGTGGGAGTGGCTTGTTGAGTTGAAGCTTGGAGCGGGTTGGGAGTTTATGGTTGGATTTCTTTGGTGTCTTTGGGTTTTGATTTAATTTTAATTCATTTGGTTATGTCACTTGGTTTTTTCTTCCACAATGATATGGTTATTGGTTTGGTTATATTTTGAGTTGTATTTTATGCTCATACATCATATAGAAGTTTATGTAGTTATTTTATTTGTGTTTTGGATGTTTATATTACAAATGGTAAATATTCCCCCAATTTTTCTTGAGGCCCTTGGAATTTATTTCCATCCATTGGTGTCTTGGGGATGTCACCTAAGGCCAGTAACACCCGTAACCTCTTCCTAGGCCAATGGGTGAGGGGCATGATGTTACAAATGGTATCAGTTTTTTTGATCTCTGGGTATCAGTTGTGTCTAGTAATGGATTTGGAAATGGTATTAGTCTTGATAAGTTCACCTATTTCTTGAGATGAAAGCAAGGAGTATGAATTTCAGAACATGAAATGTAGAGCATAATAAGGTGTAGCTAACCTCTTTATGTTGAACTTCATGTTACCAGGGAGTTAGGTACATGAGTGTTTTAAGATACTAATAGGTGATTTTTCACCTCATCATCATAAGTTTAGATGATTATAGTTTCATGAAATGCATTGATAGTATGAATTCCCACTAATATTTTATTTTTCATTATTGAGTTAATGATTTATGGAAATTTTAAGAAGTAAGGATTTTTAAATATTTTTGAAAATGTTTTAAAAATGGAGACTTTGAAAAAGTATTGATGGTGGTATTTTGAAAATGGTTTATTATGGATAAACATGTTTATTGAACTTATTGAAATAGTAATTGTAAATAGACAATTATTCAGTTTCTAGAGAGTCATACTAAATGGAGTTTGTTTTTTCTATATCAAATGGAACCGATTAGGAACCATAAGAACCAAATGAAAGAGGATTCTAGGAATGTGGTTTCACCTAAGCCATAGGTGAATGAACAGTTTATCCAAAGTATTATATAGTATTTTTAGGTCATGGATAGAGTGAATAGAAAAGATGAGACAAGGCAAGTGGATCATTATGTTCAGTTCAAAAACTAGAATCCACCCATATTTCAAGGTGATTTGGAGCTAGAAAAAATAGTAGTATGGTCGAATAGGATGAATCAAATTTTTGATTTCATTGGGACACTAGAAGAGTTGAAGGTGAAGTTGGCAACATATATACTAGAGGATCTAGCACACCAGTGGTGGGATTTAGCAGTTCAGGCTAAATTGGATCGAGGAATGGAATAAGTGAATTTTTAAGAATTGTTTAAAAAAAATTATATCCTCACATTTTCATAATTTATAGATTTATTTACTTTGAATTACAAGAATCTCTTGATAATAATGTTTTTTGTTAAATTTATGAATTTAGTCCTCTTTGCACTGAAAGTTGATGCAAGTGCATCCTTAAAGGCACACTTTTTTGAGTATGGGTTGAAATTAGAAATTTTATTAATGATTTCCATTATATGTATTATTGATTATATAGAAATGGTTAAAATAGTGACAGTGGTAGAAAGAGATGTCTCTATAAATATGGTTAGAGGAATCATGTTTATTCCTACAAGAATATGTGGAAAGTCCAAAGCTGGGAGTAAGTAGAGGAGGGAAACCTATTCTCAAGGGGGTTGTATATCTTAGAATCAGACCAGGGGATTGGTCAACTTAACTCCTTGACTAAAGAGTAAGACCAAATGTTTTCAATATGATGATTTTGATAATATGAAGTGATATTGTATGACATCACTTAGATTATGTCACAGTTGCAATCATATGATACATCTTTTGTTCTGTTGTCTTAGTTCTCTAAGGTTGGGTTCTTGAGAAACATATCATATTTCTCAGATGTCGTATACTTTGATAGGATGAGTGAAATAAAATATCTCTCTTTAGTAGAACCGAGAAAGCCAAGGTGATTCTTGGAAAACCATGACTACTGAATCTATACAATCTCAATTAGGTATAAAATAGAAAAGTGTAGTGAGTAAGAAATGGCATGGAGATGAGCTAGTGATCATGGATGATCAATCAAAACCTTTAATATTGAGAGTTATGATTCTTTTCAATTCCACCCTTATGAAAGCCTTATTTGATATAGGGATGTCCCATTAATTTATTGACTCTTGTGTCATTGATCTGACAGGTTTACATGTTGAGATGTTGCCTTCTATTTTGAAACTCAGTGTGTTTGATAACAATTGATGGGATTGAGTTGGTATGATATTTATCTATGATAGAGATGGATTTTTATGAATTTATTTTAGTAATGGATTGGATAATGAATTTTGAGGCCCATATCGATTGTTGCGCACAAAAGGTGGGTTTTAAATATACTATAGTGTTAGGCATATCATTAAAGGAGATTGGGTAATAAATAAAACTGGTGGTTGGAACTATATATTACCAGTTGACAATAGTTACTTTGGAATCGATAGTTAAGATCAGTAATAGATATTTTCCAACCATAGTGGACCAGTTCCTTGATGTTTTTCTCAAAAATTTCTCAGGGTTTCTGTTGGGCAAAAATCCCTCAAGGTAACATTGCAGTGTTTTTGGTTGATTGTGTTTGTTGAAAAAGCAGGCTTTCATGGATATTTGTCGAGTTCCCAAGATGTTGTTGACAATCATTGTTGACAAAGAACGATGACAAAGGAAAAGGACAATATGGAGGCGGTACAAAAGAGCAGTACAAGGTGGCGCCGTTTCCCAGTGTTTGCCAAATTTTTGGGGTCCAAAATTTGGAGTTTGGTGAGCATCGCGAAAAGAGGATTTCCATGAAGAGAATAATTTAATATGGAAAAGGCATGAATTTCTCGAAGATAGGATGCATGGTTTGGAAATCGCGAAGACCAGAAGAATGGAGGCGGTGATGCTTCGCGATTACGTCAAGCTTCGCGAACGGCAGATGCTGAAGCACATCGTGGCGGAGAAGAGCTTTGCGAGAGAGCTTCGCGGCGAAGGTGCGAAGGTATGTTGGGATTCGCGAGGGAGCTTCGCAGAGAAGGTGCGAGCCGCGGAGGTAAGTTGACGATGATTCATCGTGACTACGTCAAGCTCCGCGAAAGGAAGATTGTCGTGGAGCTTCGCGATTTGGACAGAATTCCGGCTGAAACTTTGGAGCTTCGCGATTTGAGATGACGTGGCGTTGACTTCGCGCGGAAAGTTCGAGGGTCGGTGGAATCGCCTATAAATAGAGGCCGACCCCTTCGGGCGAAGTAGAGAGAATTTTCAGAGAAAATACTTTGCTCTCGATTTGCGAAGGTGGTTCGCGGAGCCAGTGTGCTTCGCGAAAGAGGTGCTTCGCGGCGGCTATTGTAGCTCCGTGAAACCTGCGAGCTCCGCGTTGGCTTACTTAGCTTCGCAAGGGTCGTTGCTTTGCGACGACTTGAGCATCGCGAGAGTGCTTCGTGAAGGAGCTTCGCGAGTGAGCTTCGCGAAAAGGCAGGAGCTTCGCGAAGGCTTGGTTGAGCTTCACGAAATTGGGAGCCTCGCATTGTAGGGTGCTTTGCGAAGGTTTTTCCAAAGGTAGTTTGCCCAGTGGATAGTGGAAAAGGGGTATTCATCTACGGGTGAAATTTGAACTTCAAAAGAGCATCTACATACAGAGAAAGATGCATTACTTCATGCAAATGAAGAGACCTATAGGTCTATAAACTGTGAGTGAATCCCTTCTGGAGCAGTGAGCTTAGGAAGAGGAAGAAGGTGATCCTCTCCACCGGCAGTGCGCCAGAGAGAGAGAAAAAGGGAGTGACCCTTGGGAAAGCAGTGAGATGACCCTAAACCTTGTATAGGCAGTGAGCCTGGGCATAGAAGTGATCTAGCCCGAACATTGTAATCCACTGCTAGTGAAGTCTAGTGGAATTTGGTACGAACCGGAAACTTGTCGGCGTATGCTCCTTGGACGTAGCCCTTAGCGGTGAACCAAGTAAAAATCTCTGTGTCTGCCTGGTTACTTCCCTACATTGCATTCAAAGCATCATCATCAGGTAAAGGAGACAAGTGATCACAGTAACCACACAAGTGCAAACAAAGTGACCCTTGTAACAAAGAGGTCAAGATCCAGTGGGGCAGAAGGAACTTTGAAAAAGAATATCCATACCCTGATTCACCCCCCTCTCAGGGTATATAGGCCCCTATTGGCCCTAACAATTGGTATCAGAGGGATAGGTTGCCTTTATTAGATTTGTTTGCTCCGACTCGGTGTAGTCGATCTGTGTGTTTAAAGAATTAGTCTGCTCTTATCTCGTGAGCCATGGAAAAGGGAAAAACATTAAAGAAGAATCAGAAGTTAGGTGGTATTCCTCAGTGTGGAAGTGTGTATGGAAAATGTGTGATTCAGTTAAAAGAATCAAACCTCCTGCTGAAGGAAGGCTTGGATGAATCTGATAGGGAAAAGATTGATTTACTCAATCAAGATGTTGGAATAAGTGAAGTACATGATCATCAAAGTAATGCCGGAACAACTGATGATGATGAAGTTTCAAGAAGGAGGCCACCAGTAGATGTTGTCAACATGACAAAGGAAGTGGACCAGAAGTTGGATGAAGATGTCAAATCCAAAGATATCCAGATAAAAGTATTGGAGATTGAGGTCAACAAGCTAAGAGGCTTAAATCAAAGGCTTATTGACATAGTTAATGACCTAACAGAGAAGAATGATTCTCATGCCAATGAACTACAAAAGATGGCTAAAATGAAAGGAAAACAAAAGGTTGATGATTATGAATAGAATCAAAAGTCAGATGAAGTACAGAATCTGAAAGCTAGAAATGATGATCTAGCAGCACAGTTGTCTGAAGAAGTTCAGAAGAATCGAAGCTTACAACAAGAGAATGAATCTGTCTCTAAATCTGTTTCTAAGGAAAAATTAAAAGTAGTGAAGCAAAGTGCAATGGTGGAAAAGCTCACACAGGAACTAGAAGATGAGGTGAGTAACGGGATGCTTCTCAAGAAAGAACTGGATGTCCAACTCGAATCAAGGGAGACGAAGATTAAAAAGTTGGAAGAGGATCTAGAATTAGTAAAGAAGGATGTGGAGAAATACAATGCTAAAGGAATGCCGAAAATGAAGGATGCCTTACACTTTCTATTTGATCATCCTTCGACAAGTGATGATAAAATGAATAATAAGTATGCTATTTCTGAAGAGAAACAACAGAATATTTTCTCAGCTCAAAGACCAGCAAGTTTCGGAAAAGCTGGTATTGGATTTGTTGAAACCCCTCCTGTGCATGATAGAAAGAGAGCCGTGAACAGTTCTAGAAATGAAAAAGATCCTGCAGGTGATGGAGATAGGCCTAAAAGGAAAATTACAAAAAGAAGTGATGACATGTGTTATTTCTGTGGGATTTACGACCACACATCAAGCTTCTGTTCAGAGGCTCTGGAATACATTTCCGGATGTGAAAACGGAGACATTGCTAAATCTGAGAATAAGAAGAAGCATCATGATAAATCAGAGAGAAGAGTTTCTCAGAGGAGAACATTCATCAGATGCTATTACTGTGGAAGGATGGGACACATCATGAGTATGTGTCAGGAAGCTCAGGAGATCGATGCCAGAAGAATAAAACAAGTTGCATCAACATCTCAGCAGAGAAGTGATGAAATGAGGTATGCCTTTAATAGAAAATGTTTCATATGTTCTGATCATGGGCATCTGGACAGAGAGTTTAGCAAGAAGAAAGCAGTAAAGGAAAAGGATCCCAGAAAGAGATTACCAACTCCAGTGGTACATAATGATAAATTAAGCACTGGGAGAAAAAGTGGTAAGGTGAAAAATAGGCTTAAAGCCTCAGGGGAATCACATGGAGCTGAACGAAAGGTTCATCAGTCACCTCCTCTGTCACACTCACAACCTCTCTCTAAGAAAGAACAGGACCAAATCTGGAGGAAAAAGGGAGGAAACGCTACAGCTGTGAGTAAGAAGAATGGACGTTCAATAGAGGACTCACTTCCACCGAAAAAGAGTGTGGTGACTGAGACATCTGATAAGAGAATGACGAACAAAGAATGCATTGAAAAATATGCATTTCGTGTTTCTCAGCGAGAAGTGAAAGAAAGAGTAAGATCCTTGCAATGGTGGAAGAAGCAGGGGAAGATGGCAAGTGGAGAGATTCCTACCCAGAGAAGGAATCAAGGGAAATGGAATTTCGGTGGAACATCAAAGACAGAAATGTGTACTAGTGGGTTTAAACCCCATATGGTGAAAAAGGCTAAGTCTGTCGAATCTACATATCAGAGAAAGGCTCCGAATATGGGTAAAGAATGCTTAGTCATATTTCCAGAGCAGTTGAAGTTAGCAAGGCAACTAGAAGAAGCAAGGAAAGAGTGTGATGCTCTGCAAGAAAGAATCAAAGGGTTGACCCATTAGGATCAACCACAATCCTCAGCTTGAGGAGTCCAGAACAACACCCCCTCTCCCTATGTATAAAAATGCTATTAACTGAAGATTCATGTGTTTCAGGCTCTAGGGAGATACGATCCAAGGGGAAGTGGCATCTAAGGATGCGAAGTGGATATGTGATATGCTCTACAGTTTCAATTGATTCAAATCATGTACCAGAGTTGAAGAAGAAAGGGAGAAACAGAGCACAACAGAATGTGATTGTGTTTTTAACTTTGTCTCTTGTTTCCTACACCGAGTTTCAACTCAGTAGGCTTAGAGATTTTGTTAATGGCTCAAATCTGAGTGGAAGATGAGGAAAAATAATGCAGGAGGAAAAGACGTGTTATGGGTCTAAACTGTTGGTCCTAACAACTTGAAGTGTTGCATAACACAGGGGGAGCATTCAACAACAAAATCAGATGCCAGATCCATCAAGGAAATAATTGGATGACCCAACTCAAGTGTTGTCTATTGAGAGAAGACATACTATGGGAAAAGAAGCAGTGATCAAGCATTTCATGCTTATTTATTTTGATCTAACATTGTGGTATCAGCTGACTGTTTTCAAGATACCAAGAAGCTGCGAGAAGAAGTTGAAAGGAATGATTTCATTGAACAATGAAATACAGAAAAGTAGCTGAAAGAAATGAAACCACTAAAAAATGAGTCAGTGAACAATTTCCTGATGAAAGAGTTAAGGAAGAAAGCAACACAGGGGGAGAAGAAGTGGTTTAGGGTAACTCAGAAGAAGATACTGATGATGAGTACAAGGAAGTAAAATCCTTATCTGCACAAAAGACAAATAATCAAGCTGAAATTGACAGGCAGAATATCATCAGTGATCAGTAAGCTCCAGTTCAGACAAGAAGAATGAAATCACTGCAGCAGACATCACTACTATCATAGGTTGAGTCGAAATGCTTTGCTGATGCAGCTGAAGATGAAAACTGGGACATTCCATGAATGAAGAGATAGGTCAGAATTGAGAAGAATCAGACCTGGTAGATTGTTTCGAGGTGAGATGATAAAAACGTCATCATGAAAAAATGGGTCTATTTAGACAAGATGAATGAATATGGAACGATGATTCGGAACAAAGCACGAATGATGTGCAAAGGAGACTCCTAGATAGAGGGAACAGATGGTGATGAGACATTTGCACCAAATGCCAAGCAGCGAGATATCAAAGTAATCCCAAGGAGAGCCACATGCTCGCAGTGAAAAGAATAATTTGGTATATCAAGGGCATGGTGGAATTTGGCCTGACATAAAATGACAAATCTCAGACAGAGTTATTGGGATATACTGATGCAGACTGGGCCGGTTCAGCGGATGATAGGAAATCAACATCAGGTGGTGCTTTTTATCATGGTGGATTGTGTATTTCTTGTCTTAGCAAGAAGAAAGATTGCATTTCATTGAGCACTGCAGGAGCTGAGTATATTGCGGCCACTCAAGCATGCACACAGTTATTGTGGATAAAGCAGCAGCTTGATGATATGGGAGTTGAAGAGAAGTCTCCGATCGGAATCCAGTACGACAACTCAAGTGCTATAAATCTCAGCAAAAATCACGTCCATCACTCAAGGACAAATCACATTGAGATTAAGTTTCATTTTATCAAGGAGAAGGTTGAGCAGGGACTCGTGAAGTTGGAGTACGTGCCTACAGAGCTACAGGTTGCAGACATTCTGACAAAGGCCTTACCCAAGGAAGATTTTAAGCGGCATCGACTGGATCTGGGAGTTCAGTCGACTCCCCACACTTGAAATCGTGTGGATGTGGGACCACCCCCTCTCCCCGAGGTATGGTGTGTTTTTCCCTACTATGCTGATATGTGTTCTATCCTATGTTATAGACTATAAAGGACTGTCCTTTGGGTTCGTTGACAAAGGGGGAGAAAATAGTGTTTGTTAAAAGGGGAGAAAATAGTGACTGGGAGACAGTGTGGAGATTTGATAAATCATAATTGATACGGGGAGAAGCTGACATGTGGAGCAGCCAGAAAGGGGGAGCAATGAGAAAGGGGGAGTTTTTAAATCTGACGATGCTAGAAGTGATCGTTCAAAGCATAGAAATCACGACAGCTGAGGATCGTGATAAAAGCAGAACAATGATGTTGGAATGGTGTGAGACGGTGTCCAGCTATCAACAATTGGTATCAAATTAGGAATTCACCAATTGGTATCAGTGTGGTTCAACAACTGGTTTTATTTTAACAATTGGTATCAGGGTGGAATCGACAATTGGGGTCTAACATGAAGTGATTCATTGATGAACTTTTCATACTACTCTTGTTTCTCACACCGAGCATTGCTCATGTGGGATTAGAGTACGTGTTAAGTGAATCCTTGAACGCTATCAGAATCGCAGGGGGCGAATGGTGGTAGCGGCTGGAAGAATACTCAATGAGGTATCAAAGTGAAGAAAATCATCCTGAGCAGAATTGTGAAGAGTTGTCAACAAACCCAAAGGGGGAGATTGTTGGGAAAAAATCCCTCAAGGTAACATTGCAGTGTTTTTGGTTGATTGTGTTTGTTGAAAAAGCAGGATTTCATGGATATTTGTCGAGTTCCCAAGATGTTGTTTACAATCATTGTTGACAAAGAATGATGACAAAGGAAAAGGACGATCTGGAGGCGGTACAAAAGAGCAGTACAAGGTGGCGCCGTTTCCCAGTGTTTGCCAAATTTTTGGGGTCCAAAATTTGGAGTTTGGTGAGCATCGCGAAAAGAGGATTTCCATGAAGAGCATAATTTAATATGGAAAAGGGATGAATTTAGCGAAGATAGGATTGATGGTTTGGAAATCGCGAAGACCAGAAGAATGGAGGCGGTGATGCTTCGCGATTACGTCAAGCTTCGCGAACGGCAGATGCTGAAGCGCATCGCGGCGGAGAAGAGATTTGCGAGAGAGCTTCGTGGCGAAGGTGCGAAGGTATGTTGGGCTTCGTGAGGGAGATTCGCGGAGAAGGCGCGAGCCGCGGAGGTAAGTTGACGGTGATTCATCGTGACTACGTCAAGCTCCGCGAACGGAAGATTGTCGTGGAGCTTCACGATTTGGACAGAATTCTGGCTGAAACTTTGGAGATTCGCGATTTGAGATGACGTGGCGTTGACTTCGCGCGGAAAGTTCGAGGGTCAGTGGAATCGCCTATAAATAGAGGCCGACCCCTTCGGGCGAAGTAGAGAGAATTTTCAGAGAAAATACTTTGCTCTCGATTTCCGAAGGTGGTTCGCGGAGCCAGTGTGCTTCGCGAAAGAGGTGCTTCGCGGTGGCTATTGTAGCTCCGCGAAACCTGCGAGCTCCGCGTTGGCTTACTTAGCTTCGCAAGGGTCGTTGATTTGCGATGGCTTGAGCATCGCGAGAGTGCTTCGCGAAGGAGCTTCGCGAGTGAGCTTCGCGAAAAGGCAGGAGCTTCGCGAAGGCTTGGTTGAGCTTCGCGAAATTGGGAGCCTCACATTGTAGGGTGCTTTGCGAAGGTTTTTCCAAAGGTAGTTTGCCCAGTGGATAGTGGCAAAGGGGTATTCATCTACGGGTGAAAGTTGAACTTCAACAGAGCATCTACATACAGAGAAAGATGCATTACTTCATGCAAATGAAGAGACCTACAGGTCTATAAACTGTGAGTGAATCCCTTCTGGAGCAGTGAGCTTAGGAAGAGGAAGAAGGTGATCCTCTCCACCGGCAGTGCGCCAGAGAGAGAGAAATAGGGAGTGACCCTTGGGAAAGCAGTGAGCTGACCCTAAACCTTTTATAGGCAGTGATCCTGGGCATAGAAGTGATCTAGCCCGAACATTGTAATCCACAGCTAGTGAAGTCTAGTGGAATTTGGTACGAACCGGCAAATTGTCGGCGTATGCTCCTTGGACGTAGCCCTTAGCGGTGAACCAAGTTGTAACACCCCAAGATTTCATAGTGTGTTATTTCTTCAAAATAATTCAATAACTTGCACTACACGCAACACCGAGTTCAATCACACCATGAATTACAAAAAAAATGGCCATTAAAAGAGGTCATGAATAGCATTAACTACATTTTAAACTTTATATAATCCTTATAATTTTAGAATCCATATTATGAGTTTCTTAGTCATAATGCAAGAACAGATTCATTTTCAGTATTGCACTTTTATCAACTTTTAATAGTGAAACCTTTTTAAATACAATATTTTAAACTTTTTGACTAAATGGGGACATCAAAAAAATTAAAATGAAACATCCCAAGCTTACACGGTACGCTTTCCTTTGAATAAAACAGTAGCGTGTGTTGTACGCAACTTCGAGTTTTAACACACACCACAACCAATCAAACTAGCCGTTATGAATAGTAATACCTAAATTTTGAAATTATATATATTTTATATTTTAAAATGGACTTCATTTTTGGATTCGGAATATCGAATTTAGCCTAAGGTGAAATTTTGGTACTTTTCGGATAACTTTCATATTTTGATGAATAGTGAAAATTACTAATTTTTAATTAAAAACAACTTTTTTAATCAAAATAATTAATAGTGATAAATTATGAATTTTAGTAGTTTTAAAGTATATTTAGAATATATTTTTACCATTTAATATAATGTTGGTCATTGTACATAATTTTACAATTAAACCAAACATAAACAAGTGTCAATCTTTTGATAGTTATTACCTCTTAAAAACACACTTTTTGTTTTGACAGCGGGAATTAATTTTAAATTAATTTCTGCCACTTCTGTGTTTTGAATTTAGAAAAATGGATTCCATATTTGGAATCAGGATGTCCAAATTGTGTTAATAGGTAACTTTTATTTTTAGACATTTTGAATAATTACTGTGGTAAATATTTTATTTACCATGGTTAAGGGTAAATCCGGTAAATAAGGGTTAAAAAATAATATTATAATAATACAAAATTAACCTAAAACGTGTCCTAACCTTATTGGTGGACACATACCCGACCATGAGCATCCTTGGGTCAATTTGGGGACCCCTTGGATCCACTTGTATGTGGTAGGGACACTTTATATTAATAAAGTTAAAATAAAAATAAAAATGGCATAAGCTTACATCTTTTAGAAGAACAATTTTTACATAGGGTTATACATGTTGGATTTTCGATTATAAATATTCATTAGAAATATAAAAAGATTTCCTACATAATGATATTTTATTTATAATTTTTAGACATCAAATAATTTAAATTATTAATGACACAATAATGATGCAATGTTTACCTCATTAATAAATCATTTAAATAAATAAGATTATAATGATTAAAATATTATCTAAAACCTGTCCAATTCTTATTGGTTGATGTTATTTAGAATATTAGTCATCTTATCTTCGACTTCAATGATTTTTGGACCATTATAAACCGAATATAATTATATTATAAAGTAATACTTTCACTCTTTCCTAAAGAGCCCCTCTTCTCCCTTATAAAAGGAGACCACTTCTACTCATTCCTCACACCTCTCAAGCCACTTGGATCGTCCAAACTCTACCCAACTAAGCTCCCCACATCCCTCTCCTCCTCCTTGAAGCTTCCCCTTAGGCAGAAAGCATTTCAAGAAGTCCTTTGGTTCCAACCAAAGTGAGTTACCTAAATTAAAGGTAACGATTTCTCTTAAATTATTTTCATTTATTTTGCTCCTCCAACCCCCAAACTCTTTTTATTTACTTTCTTTTGTAACAACACCAGTATCCTCAATATACTAGGATGTTGTTATAAAAATTATTCAAACTACACATACACACAACTCCATCTAATGGATGATGAACATAATGTTTCTGTGGATGGCAAACTAACGCCTCACGAAACGATGATTGTTCAAATACATCTTACCGCATCTCATGGTGGCCATTATGATGGAACTATAATTAAATATGATATTAATGATATATATTTTATATATAAGCTTCTGTAATTCCATTTTATTTCATACCATTATTCGTTTCATGTTGTATATACATACGATAATTTCATTTGAGGAAGTGCGGACTACCGCCCCCTTAAAATGATATGACTCGTTCATACCACACATGGAACGTATAAAGGATGGTGTTAATGAACTTAAGTAACATATATAAAATATTATATTATACTGTAATAGTAATATACCTATGTATCATTTGGATTCAATTCTTTTGAAATAAAAATTAAATGGAAGTAGCGTTCGTGCGTACGTACGGACTACCGTCTCCACGAACGCGGTAAGATCATCCTCCATCGTATCCATTCAAGTCTTATTCTCATTTTAGGGTTAAAAATAATGTTAATATCATTCTGATTATGAATAAGATATAATCTATCCATTACAAACATGTCTTACGTAACCAAACATTTAAGAAGAACGAATCGATTATCACCCGAAATGACGATAATACTAAGATATTATTAATAAAGCAATGTTAAAAGAACATATATGATATCATATTAATGTATATGATTCTTGTATAATTTAATAACAATTATTTCACCATTATAAAGGAGGTTAACCTACCCCAACCAAGGAAAAGTACAAGGTAAGGGATTTTCTTATCTCACATTCAATTCCGTGAGATTTCCATTATTCGCCACTAAATTATTGAAAGTGGTGTATTGTGTACTGGCATTTGATATATATTATCATATTCATGTTATTCTATAAATAATTTGGTGGTTATTAACTTTTGTCCATACTACTCAGTTGATTAACGTGGTAAGGGGTTTTCATCTCACTCCTTATTCCCGTGAGATTCATGCCATATTGCCACCATTACCTTTTGTGTGGTGTATGTACTGCCCATAATTATATTCTTTGTGTAATACACTCTAATTTATGTGTACTTACATATTCATTGTATGATACCTCTTTCATGGGTTGTATGTTTCATAAGTTACCAAACTGGTAAGGGTTATTTCACAATCTCTTCATTATCCGAGGTTGTTTATACGTAATAATCTACTGGGATCTCGTTATCATCCACATCCATGTTTCTTCAAAATGTATTTCAAAACATTTTTAATATTTAAAAGAATATTGGTTAAAGTCATTTATACCCTTGTTTGATTTTTTATAAGAGGTTTATAAGGGAATCTTTCCGTCGTTTTCCAAACAAGGTGCTTTTTAACCTTTTCGACAGAATTAAGATAAGAATGTTTTTTTTAACTTATACGGCGGGTGCGGTTATTTTCTGCCGTTATAAAATCGTCAAAGCTTCCCTTAAAAGCTTATAAGATTATTTTCAAAGAAAATGTTTGATTTTATATGGATCTTAAATGATTTCAAAATAAAAGGAGATATTTCTTTAAAAAGAATTTTGATTTCATCTATGTCAACATCCTTTGATGGGTTTTAAGATTATTTGAAGTTGATTTATTATGATACAAAACTTCTATATTGTTTTGAAGGTTTTGTGATATGTTTGACTGTGGATGTGCTATTTTTATACCATTCATAGTTTATGGTGAAAGTATTGACATTTCGTATGCTAGTTCCAATAAGAATGTTTATGTTATATTTCAATATTTACTTCATATGAATGTGTTGGACAAGTATGTTACAGGTTGGGGACTGGTTAAAGTAAGCCCTCCAGGTTGGGGACTGGTAAAAGTAAGCCCTCCAGGTTAGGGACTGGTAAAAGTAAGCCCTCTGGGTTGGTGTCCGGTTATTAGAGGCACTCCGGGTTGGTGTCCGGTTATTAGAGGCACTCCGGGTTGGTGTCCGGTTATTAGAGGCACTCCGGGTTGGGTTCCGGTTACAGTTAGCCCCAAGGTCTTGGGACGAGGCCTTGAAAAGTAATTAAAGTTTAGCATTATGCATTCCAACATTATGAAAGTGGTTATTGATTTTGCATGTGATTATTCGATTAGTAGAATATCCATGTGAACAAGTAAATGGAATTATTTCATTTTACTTTTGCCATACTATGTTGAAGTTCAAGTTTAAAAGGATTTTGTTTTAGTAATTCATTGCCTTAAATGTTTATGCTTATTTTTGAATGTTCCGCTATATTGTTATCCTTACTGGGCATTTGAGCTCACCCCTTTTCTATGTTTTATTTTTCCTAGGATGTGAAGATATAAGTTATGAATGACCTGCAGGGATATTATGAGGGGATTATAGTGTGGACTGTGGAAAAATTATGTTGTTGTAGTAGTTTTTCATTTTATGATGTAATGTAAAACTTATGAATATATCTAGTGTTTCCAAGGCTACTAAACCAATCGGTCTTTCGAGATTTGATCTTTCTTGTGATCATGCCAATGTTATGTAATAATGCACCGACTCTGGGTAACTGGGGTCGGGGCGTCACAGTTGGTATCAGAGGAAGTTTAATACAAACCTTGGAAGCTAGATTTAGATAAACTCTGATTAGAGCACGTAGACCTAAGATGAACTTTGAGGATTAGTATAGAAGAACTTCCTAGAATTTTGGTATTGTAGAGATTTTGTGAGTTTTCTGAGCAATACATCCCTGTCTGGATACGAGCAGGTAGAGGCGGCTCTGGCACAGATGTACCTAGGGGTAAAACCCGAAAACACCGCTTTGAGCTAGACTCGAACAGGAACTGGTGCACGACAACGGGCCTTGCTGCACTCTTGGTTACGACACTCCCGGGGGATATGCTTAGGATAACTCTCATTTTCTTTACAAATCATTATGAAGGGTTTACGAGTATATACTTCCTCAAAGAAAACATTTTTATGATTATGGATTATATCCATAAATAGTTCAATTTATGTTAAGTGTTTTATAAGTATGGGATTATGTATTTTGATTCATAAACTGATCTAGTTTATGCCATTGTATAGAAATGGCGCCCAGTAGAAGGAATGATAACTCCAGAAATACACATGATTCAAAGAGAAGGAAGGATCATATCTTTCATGGTCTTAAGCTAGAATTTATAAGAGAAATAGTCTCCCATGTATTATCATCATATGAAGAAATAATATCATGTGTTGATAAGATAAGTAAAGAGTTTACTGAGTCCTATGGCTTTGAAGGGAATCAAGAGAAGAAAATGCTGGAAGAGAGAATGATGGATAAAGGGAAAAGGGAAAAGAAGAATTTTCCCATATGTGGTAACTGTGGAAAGAAACACCCTGGAACTTGCCTGAAAGGAATGGGAGTTTGTTATAAGTGTGGAGGAAAAGGGCACAAAGGACGTGACTGCAAGGGTAAGAAAATGGTTTTAAATGTACAATGCTTCATTTGCAAGGAGTTTGGACACTACGCGAACCTATGTCCCAGTCATCAGACTATGCCGAAAATGATGTTATTGGATAATAATCAAGTTATGATACTACCACAGATGAAGAGGAATGATTAGAGTTCTTATGTTGATTATGTCAATTGAGTGTTGTATCAACAATGTACTTGTTATAATAATTATGGAGTATATAAGGATTGTACTACAGTACTATTTCATTAAGGACTTTAGATTGTGTGGAACAAAGAAAAGTGACTCAATAGCAGGATAAATTTTTGGAAAATATATGGTTGAGAGAAAGATAAATCATAATATAGTTCTGATACTGAGGTAGTGATTTTGGAATAATACATGATTGTTTTAGATAAATTAAATTGGATATTGTTGACTACCTTGGAACTGATTAATGATTTGTATATTCCATCATTGATGGGGTTTAAAACATTTTTGGATTAATATCCAGCATTCTATATGGAATAAGGGAGCATGAATGTAATCAATAAGGAATATGGTAATTCAGGATGTTTCAGAATATTAAAAGAATACATGATGAAGGTATTCATATTCTATTACGGGGTAAAAAGGATCTACATTATGTTTACCTTCCTTATAAATGTTGGACTGTGAGTTTGGACAGAAGTATTTTGGATAGTTCTAGTTTGGATTATTTTGGATTGCCATAAAAGAACAACCCGGAGGTCGGGCGACAATCCGTCGCGTCCGGAAAGGCTGCGAGACTTGAACCCGCAACCGAAGGGAGACAAGGGTGTATCACCTACCACTGTCCCACGAGATTTCCTGAATTAAATAATGTAGTTTTTTTTAAAAGATCTGGTAGATGAATTATAAATTCATTTATTTTGGAACCCTGTACGAATAGTATAAATAGAAAAAAAAATTACGTTCTAGAGTGAAAGATGAGTTTGTGGTAGAAATTTATTAATGGGTAAAATTCTAATTATAAAGTAAGTATATCTCCTTATTATCTTATCCAATATCATAAATAAATTCCTCAACATTAATAATATAAACTTAGAACAAAAATGTTGTCCTAGATGGTACCTTAAATCATCACAAATTTATGGCTTTGGGATTGTTTGCCTTTTCATAGCCATGTTCTCTACCACTCTCCATCAGATAATTGATGGTTAGATTTATCTTCCATATCCATATTTTCCTACATGGAACCCTAGTATGTGTTATTTTCGGTAATCTTCATACTTTCCACTCTTTATTTTAAATAGAGGCCTCATTAATTCATTTTTCGATGTGGGATTTCAACTAAGATATTTTGAAATGTCAAAAATGTGTTATCCCAATACCCTATGTTTTGTTGAACCGATGGTATTTCAAATCATCATAGATTGATGAGTTTAAGGACCTCAATTTTATACTTGTTTGTGATTGATGACCTCAATCACTACCTATAAATATTTACGTTTTTCCTCCAATTATATGTCTCTAATTGCCACCAATGTTCTCCTAATCGAGATCATAATTTGGTGGTGACCCTTTCATTTCTCTTTTCATCATATTAAGACTAAATTTTAGTAACCCAATTTCCAATGTGGGTTTTCCCACAAATATATTTTCTATTTTCAACCTTTTATTTTCGAAGAAAAATTTCAAATTGCGAGGACGCAATTTATTGAAGGAGGGGAGAATGTAACACCCCAAGATTTCATAGTGTGTTATTTCTTCAAAATAATTCAATAACTTGCACTACACGCAACACCGAGTTCAATCACACCATGAATTACAAAAAAAATGGCCATTAAAAGAGGTCATGAATAGCATTAACTACATTTTAAACTTTATATAATCCTTATAATTTTAGAATCCATATTATGAGTTTCTTAGTCATAATGCAAGAACAGATTCATTTTCAGTATTTCACTTTTATCAACTTTTAATAGTGAAACCTTTTTAAATACAATATTTTAAACTTTTTGACCAAATGGGGACATCAAAAAAATTAAAATGAAACATCCCAATCTTACACGGTACGCTTTCCTTTGAATAAAACAGTAGCGTGTGTTGTACGCAACTTCGAGTTTTAACACACACCACAACCAATCAAACTAGCCGTTATGAATAGTAATACCTAATTTTTGAAATTATATATATTTTATATTTTAAAATGGACTTCATTTTTGGATTCGGAATATCGAATTTAGCCTAAGGTGAAATTTTGGTACTTTTCGGATAACTTTCATATTTTGATGAATAGTGAAAATTACTAATTTTTAATTAAAAACAACTTTTTTAATCAAAATAATTAATAGTGATAAATTATGAATTTTAGTAGTTTTAAAGTATATTTAGAATATATTTTTACCATTTAATATAATGTTGGTCATTGTACATAATTTTACAATTAAACCAAACATAAACAAGTGTCAATCTTTTGATAGTTATTACCTCTTAAAAACACGCTTTTTGTTTTGACAGCGGGAATTAATTTTAAATTAATTTCTGCCACTTCTGTGTTTTGAATTTAGAAAAATGGATTCCATATTTGGAATCAGGATGTCCAAATTGTGTAAATAGGTAACTTTTATTTTTAGACATTTTGAATAATTACTGTGGTAAATATTTTATTTACCATGGTTAAGGGTAAATCCGGTAAATAAGGGTTAAAAAATAATATTATAATAATACAAAATTAACCTAAAACGTGTCCTAACCTTATTGGTGGACACATAACCGACCATGATCATCCTTGGGTCAATTTGGGGACCCCTTGGATCCACTTGTATGTGGTAGGGACACTTTATATTAATAAAGTTAAAATAAAAATAAAAATGGCATAAGCTTACATCTTTTAGAAGAACAATTTTTACATAGGGTTATACATGTTGGATTTTCGATTATAAATATTCATTAGAAAGATAAAAAGATTTCCTACATAAGGATATTTTATTTATAATTTTTAGACATCAAATAATTTAAATTATTAATGACACAATAATGATGCAATGTTTACCTCATTAATAAATCATTTAAATAAATAAGATTATAATGATTAAAATATTATCTAAAACCTGTCCAATTCTTATTGGTTGATGTTATTTAGAATATGAGTCATCTTATCTTCTACTTCAATGATTTTTGGACCATTATAAACCGAATATAATTATATTATAAAGTAATACTTTCACTCTTTCCTAAAGAGCCCCTCTTCTCCCTTATAAAAGGAGACCACTTCTACTCATTCCTCACACCTCTCAAGCCACTTGGCTCGTCCAAACTCTGCCCAACTAATCTCCCCACATCCCTCTCCTCCTCCTTGAAGCTTCCCCTTAGGCAGAAAGCATTTCAAGAAGTCCTTTGGTTCCAACCAAAGTGAGTTACCTAAATTAAAGGTAATGATTTCTCTTAAATTATTTTCATTTATTTTGCTTCTCCAACCCCCAAACTCTTTTTATTTCCTTTCTTTTGTAACAACAACAGTATCCTCAATATACTAGGATGTTGTTATAAGAAGGATACAAACTACACATACACACAACTCCATCTAATGGATGATGAACATAATGTTTCTGTGGATGGAAAACTAACGCCTCACGAAACGATGATTGTTCAAATACATCTTACCGCCTCTCATGGTGGCCATTATGATGGCACTATAATTAAATATGATATTAATGATATATATTTTATATATAAGCTTCTGTAATTCCATTTTATTTCATACCATTATTCGTTTCATGTTGTATATACATACGATAATTTCATTTGAGGAAGTGCGGACTACCGCCCCCTTAAAATGATATGACTCGTTCATACCACACATGGAACGTATAAAGGATGGTGTTAATGAACTTAAGTAAAATATATAAAATATTATATTATACTGGAATAGTAATATACCTATGTATCATTTGGATTCAATTCTTTTAAAATAAAAATTAAATGGAAGTAGCGTTCGTGCGTACGTACGGACTACCGTCTCCACGAACGCGGTAAGATCCATCCTCCATCGTATCCATTCAAGTCTTATTCTCATTTTAGGGTTAAAAATAATGTTAATATCATTCTGATTATGAATAAGATATAATCTATCCATTACAAACATGTCTTACGTAACCAAACATTTAAGAAGAACGAATCGATTATCACCCGAAACGACAATAATACTAAGATATTATTAATAAAGCAATGTTAAAAGAACATATATGATATCATATTAATGTATATGATTCTTGTATAATTTAATAACAATTATTTCACTATTATACAGGAGTTTAACCTACCCCAACCAAGGAAAAGTACAAGGTAAGGTATTTTCTTATCTCACATTCAATTCCGTGAGATTTCCATTATTCGCCACTAAATTATTGAAAGTGGTGTATTGTGTACTGGAATTTGATATATATTATCATATTCATGTTATTCTGTAAATAATTTGGTGGTTATTAACTTTTGGCCATACGACTCAGTTGATTAACGTGGTAAGGGGTTTTCATCTCACTCCTTATTCCCGTGAGATTCATGCCATATTGCCACCATTACCTTTTGTGTGGTGTATGTACTTCCCATAATTATATTCTTTGTGTAATACACTCTAATTTATGTGTACTTACATATTCATTGTATGATACCTCTTTCATGGGTTGTATGTTTCATAAGTTACCAAACTGGTAAGGGTTATTTCACAATCTCTTCATTATCCGAGGTTGTTTATACGTAATAATCTACTGGGATCTCGTTATCATCCACATCCATGTTTCTTCAAAATGTATTTCAAAACATTTTTAATATTTAAAAGAATATGGGTTAAAGTCATTTATACCCTTGTTTGATTTTTTATAAGAGGTTTATAAGGGAATCTTTCCGTCGTTTTCCAAACAAGGTGCTTTTTAACCTTTTCGACAGAATTAAGATAAGAATGTTTTTTTAACTTATACGGCGGGTGCGGTTATTTTCCGCCGTTATAAAATCGTCAAAGCTTCCCTTAAAAGCTTATAAGATTATTTTCAAAGAAAATGTTTGATTTTATATGGATCTTAAATGATTTCAAAATAAAAGGAGATATTTCTTTAAAAAGAATTTTGATTTCATCTATGTCAACATCCTTTGATGGGTTTTAAGATTATTTGAAGTTGATTTATTATGATACAAAACTTCTATATTGTTTTGAAGGTTTTGTGATATGTTTGACTGTGGATGTGCTATTTTTATACCATTCATAGTTTATGGTGAAAGTATTGACATTTCGTATGCTAGTTCCAATAAGAATGTTTATGTTATATTTCAATCTTTACTTCATATGAATGTGTTGTACAAGTATGTTCCAGGTTGGGGACTGGTTAAAGTAAGCCCTCCAGGTTGGGGACTGGTAAAAGTAAGCCCTCCAGGTTAGGGACTGGTAAAAGTAAGCCCTCCGGGTTGGTGTCCGGTTATTAGAGGCACTCCGGGTTGGTGTCCGGTTATTAGAGGCACTCCGGGTTGGTGTCCGGTTATTAGAGGCACTCCGGGTTGGGTTCCGGTTACAGTTAGCCCCAAGGTCTTGGGACGAGGCCTTGAAAAGTAATTAAAGTTTAGCATTATGCATTCCAACATTATGAAAGTGGTTATTGATTTTGCATGTGATTATTCGATTAGTAGAATATCCATGTGAACAAGTAAATGGCATTATTTCATTTTACTTTTGCCATACTATGTTGAAGTTCAAGTTTAAAAGGCTTTTGTTTTAGTAATTCATTGCCTTAAATGTTTATGCTTATTTTTGAATGTTCCGCTATATTGTTATCCTTACTGGGCATTTGAGATCACCCCTTTTCTATGTTTTATTTTTCCCAAGATGTGAAGATATAAGTTATGAATGACCTGCAGGGATATTATGAGGGGATTATAGTGTGGACTGTGGAAACATTATGTTGTTGTAGTAGTTTTTCATTTTATGATGTAATGTAAAACTTATGAATATATCTAGTGTTTCCAAGGCTACTAAACCAATCGGTCTTTCGAGATTTGATCTTTCTTGTGATCATGCCAATGTTATGTAATAATGCACCGACTCTGGGTAACTGGGGTCGGGGCGTTACACAAGTAAAAATCTCTGTGTCTGCCTGCTTACTTCCCTACATTGCATTCAAAGCATCATCATCAGGTAAAGGAGACAAGTGATCACAGTAACCACACAAGTGCAAACAAAGTGACCCTTGTAACAAAGAGGTCAAGATCCAGTGGGGCAGAAGGAACTTTGAAAAAGAATATTCATACCCTGATTCACCCCCCCTCTCAGGGTATATAGGCCCCTATTGGCCCTAACAGTTTCCAACCAAAAGATAGGTGTTGTTTAATATTGATATCTTATTAGGGACCGGTCCAATTTACCATCCATCATATCATTTATAAGAGTAGGAAAGTAAAGGGTTAATTCGACCGAGTATATCTTTTTGGGTAGCATTGGTTATTTTTATGAAGAAGGTGTATGGAACACTCAGTCTTTGTGTAGATTATCATAATATTAACCCTGCTAGGATAAAGAATCAATATCCTTTTCCATATATTGATGATCTATTCGATTTATTAAGGGGAGACTAGTGGTTCTCTAAAACTGACTTACTTTGGGAGATCACCAACTGCTAGTTTGGAAGGTTGATATTATAAATACATCTATTAGAAGCAGATATGACCATTATGAGTTCCTTGTTATGCATTTTGTTCTTATGAATGCACCAACCATTTTTATGGAATTGATGAGTCAAATATTTAAAAGGTATCTATATTCCTTTGTAGTGGTGTTTGTAGATGATATTCTGGTGTATTCTAGGACAAAGGAGGATCATGAGCTACACTTGTATATAATTTTGGGTATCTTGTAGGACCATCATCTATATGAAAAGTTAGAAAAGTGTGATTTATATATACAAGAGGTATGTTTCCTTGGACATTTCATTTATGAAAATGTCATTTAGGTAGACCCTAAAAAGATAAAAGTTATTATCTCTTGGAAATTTATGAAGAATTTATTTGAGATACATAGTTTCCTTGGATTGGAGGGATACTATAGACATTTTGTATGTGAATTTTCATGTTTGGAATCACCAATGATAGTTTTGATAAGGAAAATAATTATATTCTAGTGGAATAAGGAATTTCATAGATCCTTTCAAGAACTTAAGGTTATACTTACATCAATAACTATCCTCATGTTGCTAGATTATGGATAGGGATATGTAGTCTATTGTGAATCAAGATCTGGGTTGGGATGTGTTATAATGTAGGTAGATCACATTGTTGCTTGTGGATTACAGATGTTACGGTTTCATGAGAAGAACTATCCAATATAGAATTTAGAATTATCTACTATGGTCCATTATTTGAAGAACTAGTTTCATTATCTTTTTGGTGAGGAATTTATATTGTTTACAAATCATAAGAGTTTTAAACATATTTTTTCACAAATTTATTTTAATCTAAGGAAAAGAAGATGGATGAAATACCTTCAAATGTTATACTTTGAATTGATGTATACGCCATGTAAAGTAAATTTAGTGGTGGATTCATTAAGAAAGAATATATATAATTAGTTGGCCAAGGAAGATTCAAATAAGTGGTAGTATTTGTTAGTTATAACAGACATGTACTTAGATTGTATCAACCTAGGTGATGTTGCCATTTTCTTACCAGCTTTGTTTGTTTATGATTTGGTTCAGCATGTGAAAGAGGCACATATATCTAATCTTGAATGTGTTTCTAAGAGGTCAAAACTTAATGGAGGGGAGACCATTGATGGAAGAAAGCTATATGAGAGTTTAGTTTTGAGGTTTAAAGATCAGATCCTGGTAACTTTGGTTTTTCAAGAACAAATTCTTAATGCTTACCACCATTAATAATGGTATATTCATCTGGGAATTAAAAATATGTATAAATCTATGAAATCAGAGTTTTGATTGGTTGGCATGAAAAGGGTAGTTTCATAGTATGTTTCAAGATTCTACACCTGTCAGCAGGTAAATGTGGAACACTAGTGATCGACGGGCATGTTGTAGTATTTAATGATTCCTATATGGAAATAAAAGATGATAACAATTTATTTTGTGAAATTTTTACCAAGTATTTTTAGGAAACACGATTCCATATGGATAATAGTGGATTGAATCATAAATTCATCTCATTTAATCACTATTTGTGACACTAATGTGGTGGAAGACTTATCAAAAATCTAAATCTAAGAAGTTGTAAAGATACATGTCATTTTATTATCGATTGTATCTGACCAAGACCCCATGTTTATATCTTTTTTTTGTAAATCCTTATATAAATCCCATGAGAATCAGTTTACTGTGAGCACGATGTATCATGATCAAACTAATGGAAAATCTTAAAGGACAATCCAAACATTGGAGGATATTCTTAGGGATTGTGTAATAGATTTTAGGGGATCATGGGAAGAGAACACACCATTAGTGGAGTTATCATACAAAAAAAATTATCATGGTTCGATACATATGGCTTATTTTGAATCATTATATGGGAATACTTGACGTTCCACACTTTTTTGGGTAGAAATAGGTGAAAATTCACTGTTTGGACCAATCCCTATGAAAAAGACAATGAAGAAGATTAATTTTATCAATAAGAGAATGGAGATTGATTAGATTCATCATAAATAACACATGGATCATCATCAATGACTATTGTCATTTGAGGTGAGGGATCATGTTTTTTGAGAATATTTCCAAGTATTGCACATCATTACTTGTTAAATAGGGAAAGTTATCTCCTCAATACATAGACCATTTTTAGATACTTGAACAAGTTTATAAGGTGAAATATTGGTTAGATTTTCCACTAAGGTTCAATTCAGTGCATAATGTGTTTCATGTATCTCAATTGAAGAAGTATCAACCTAATCCTAACCATGTGATCTGATGAGATCACACTGGAATATATCCTAATTCCATGTTGATTCATGTGATGGTATAGATTGTGGATAGTCAAGAGAAATTATTTCATGGGAAAATCATTGGTTTAGTGTGGTTTTTATATAAACATGGTTGTATTTCAAAAGAAATGTGTAGGCATGAAAAGGAAATATTGGAGCAGTATCCCAAACTCTTCCAAGACAAATCTAGTTTTATACTTTCTCGAGATGCAAAAATCAATGGTGGGGAGAATTTTCCACCCCTTATTTTAGGTACTTGACCCTTTATTTATTTATTTTATGTATATATAATTATTGGGTTATGTTTTGGGTGATTCATAAGAGTTTTAACATAATTTGGAAGCTTTTCTGAAGGTGAAGGATTTGAGCATCGTCAGTAGAAACCGTGAAACAATTCCAAGAAACCATGAATGGGAAGATAATGGGTAATGGGTAGGCACATGTTTGTCACACTATTTTTCCAAAACGTGCGTATTTTCAGGAGAATTCATGAAATTTTAAATAGTGGGGAAACACATGATTGGTACACGGTTTTTCAAACTATGTAAGAAAAATGTGGGAGAGGTTCGCTTAAGATGGTATCTCATTCACAGTTGGTTCATGGTTTTTCTAACTGTATGATCCAAACATGAAATGGGTTGGATTAAGGTAGTAATTACCACACAATTTTCATAAAGTCTTCCAAACTGTGTGGCCTAACTGTGAGGTGTATAGTTGGGCCTCCCAAATAAGTGTATATAATTTGATTTAATTCTATTAGGCCCCAGTTTTCTACTATTTCTCATATAAAAATAAATCCTTTTCTTTTCAAGGATTTAGAGGTGATTACCTTTGATATGAGAGTAAGTTTTAGGCAATTTAAACTCTGTTGAAGATCCAGATTCACCTGTAAGTCTCTGTTCTTGGTCATTATTCTTAGATATCTCATCCTTTACTTTCCAGAAACCTTAGATCCAATTAATTGGGGGATATTTCCTTGTTACTTGATGGTAATTATGATGTTTTATAGTTGTATCTATGTAAGGAATGGTGGTTCATGATCAGATCTAGAGAATCATGGTGCAATTCTCTATTTTTGCCAATATTTTTGAGGTAGGCAACTTCTCTACCTAATCCACTTGATTAGAACTTAAAGGAATATCTTGAAATAAATGTTTTCTTGAAATTATTAATAAATTATTGTGTTATTCTCATCAGAAATGTCTTTAGTGATGGTTTTGGGAAATTTTGTAAATTTTATGGCTTTGTGGAAAATCATCTTTGTTGATAAATATTAAAATGGAAATTTTAAAATTATGGTTTTGATCTGATACATAGAAAATAGTTTGTGGAAATGGTTTAAATAAATAATTTTTTTTGAAATGGTTTGGCATGGGTTTTTTCATACATCATTGGTGGGAGTTTATTTGTATTAGACATGACTTTATGGATGGGGTGTATTCCATCCGGACACCTGATACTATTTACTTTGTGAGAAGTTAGTAGATTGACGAGAGACCTCTCATGATTAAATAACTATCACTTGGGAATGCATGTGTGGATGTTCTGAATCATGGAATGGGTATTGAAAGTGGATTTAATAATGGTTTTAAAGTCCTGTTTTATTCATTTCCATGGAAAACTATTTTTAATTTGATATAAACTATTTTAAATTATTTTAAAATATTTTATATAAATGTACTAATAGGTTTATTCCTAGTGTCATGATTTGGGAAGTCATTGGGGAATCCTACTGAGTTTAGACTCACACCATGCTTGGGAAATATTGTGTGTTTCTGGATGTAATCTTTCAAGATATAGGTAAATGTAAGGTATCCCAATTATTTAGTGATTCTTCTTGATACTGTGGGTATGGCTTGCCGATTTGGAGCTTAGACTAGGTTGGGAGTTACTGGTTGGATGTCTTTGGTGTCTTTGGGTTATGGATATATTTTTATTCATTTGGTTATGTCACTTGGTTTCTTCTTTTACTCTGATATGGTTGTTGGTCTGGTTATATTATGAGTTTTATTTTATACTCTTGCATCATATAAAAGTTATTTTGGTTATTATCTTTCTCGTTTGGATGTTTATCTTACAAAGGTAAAATCATACCCTAATTATTGTTGAGGTCATTGGAATTTATTATCTACCTTTAGTGTATTGGGGATGTCACCTAAGGCTAGTAACAACCATCACCTCTTCCCAATATAATGGGTGAGTGGAAGGATGTTATATACATGGAGCTCTTTGATGAGTTCCCATTACCATCAATATCTAGGTATCCTATCTGAAACCCATTTTTCTTGGGATATGGATCTATATATAATGTTGGACAGTCCTCTATGTAGTAAATTGTAGATTTATCTACTCTTTATTATGAAGAGTCACTAAAATCACAACATATTGAGGTTTCAGCAACAACAATAGAGCAGTACATAGAGGCAGTAATTCCATGGCTGTATGTGCACCATTTTATGGTAGAGAAAATGTATAAAGAAAAAACTATTCTTGTAGTTATCACACCAGAGCAACATATATGTCACACCTGGATTAGGAATCGGGGTTATACACAGAGTTGTGGTACTTATATGTGAAATATTTTTTTTTTTTAATTTTAAAACATTTTACATATAAAAATATCTAATTTCTTAATTCATTACATATATTTTTAGATTCTACATTTCTACATTTCCCCTACTGTATTTCTCACCTCATTTTCATAATATCTATCATCAATCATTGACCTACAAAAAACAATTCATAAATTATAATCCATTGATATGGATGAAAAATAAAAAAAAGACTAGGTAAATAATCTAAAAAAGTTATATATCCTTTTAATAACATTCAAATGGATAAAATGGGATATAAATATACTTATAATAGGATGTGTATATACATCCTCAATCATCACATCCATGAAGGTTTAATAATATGATTATTTTGATAAATTCATATTTATTTATAACATGTTATTAAATAAACCAATAAAAATAATACTCTCATCCCAATGTATCATATATTACTCTTAGATATTCCCATAGATCATGAAAATTACACTCATTAACACACGCACACAAACAATAATCATTTTAATGTTATTATTCCACATCACCAATTCAAATTCATTTATATTAGGAAATAATTTCATAATATGTTTACATACATATCTACATTATCATCCCCATTTTCATATAAAATTATAATTTTAATGTTTTTATTTCATATTTATGGAAACATAATTTTCATTAAATTTAATATATATTGTCACATTTTTATTCATTTATTCATATTCTAGAACTTATATAATCACCAATAAAACTACACCACATTATTATATTTTTGAATCAATTCCTCAACCTTAAATTAATGGAACAAAAAAATCCAATAACATTTATAACACCTGAATATATTTGGTTATTATTTTTCTGAATAAAAATAAAATATAAAATAAATAATACATGTATAAAACTATTAGATTTAAAAAAACTGTAAACCCAAAAATACTGAAACCCAACCTTCCCCCCAAAAACCAAAAACCAAAAAACCAAAACTATAATATATTTATAATATTTATAAATTTTATAAAATATAACATTTTAAAAAACCTAAACCTCAAAAATCAAAACTATAATATATTTATAAAATTTATTAATTATAAATTTTTAAAAAACATTTATAAAAAACATAAACCTATAAAAATTTAAACTAAAATATATTTATAAAACTTATAAAGTATACATTTTAAAAAATATAAAACCAAAAAAACCTATAGCATTTATAAAATATATCTTTTAAGAAAAAATTTACAAAAACCCTAAACCCAAAAAACCCTAAACTAAAAGAGATTTGTTACATTTAAAAATTCAAAATAATATAAAAACCACTTAGAGAGCATCAAATGGATTGATCATCACCGACTGGGTAGCTGAGAATCAATCCATTTTATGCTCAAATAACCCATTTCCAAAAATTTCAAAAACCTAACCCATTTATGCTAATTATCATTCCTTGTAGCCTTTGTATTAATCTTTGGTATGAGGTATACTTATCCTTATCCAAGTTAAGGGAATAATAAATATTTTAGAATCATATATTCTTGATCATTGTATGTAAAAAATATTTTTCTATGTTTAATAACTCCAAGAATGTATCCATGTGGCTTTTCATTCTCATTTTTTCATTTTCAGGTAAAAATTCAATAATTCAGGAGACCTCTATAATAAAAATGAAGATATTCCATCCGAAATTGATTCAAACTTGAATGATTAAAATTTTAATATCTTCAATAATTTTTAGATATATATCTCCCTAAATATTTCTTTTAAATAAATAAAAGATCACATATGTACTGTGGAAGGATTTTTGAAATGGGTGGAATACGATTCTCATTTGGGATTATACACATGTTAAAAACTATAGGGACATGTTATTATTAATTTAAATATTTCTTTAAAATTATTTAATACCCCTTTGAGTCAAAATTTAATCACATAAATTATGGATAACACTATTTTATTTCTCAAATTTTATAAAAAAGATTTAAATTATTTTATTATTTTTGTATATAAAGGCTAAATTAGAAATTTTAACAACATTAGAATAAATTTATGAGTACATAATTGATATTGGAAAAGTATGTTTACCCTTGGGTGAAATTTTGGTTAATTTTTTTGACGGTTGAAGTTTTTTGATAATGTTGAAAATTTATAAAATATCTCTATTTATTTTTTTATATATTTATTTATAGAGTTGTTATTATATTCTTTATATTTGATACAGTTATCAAAGTATAATATATAATTAGTAGAGTAAGGTTCCTTTAGGTTAATTTGATTAGGTTTATCTGTGTTATCATGGTAATGGCTGGTTTTAATGGGAAAGTTAAAAGGTCACATTTTAAGGTTATTATGATAATTATGAATTGGTTATGTTAGATGAATTAATAGTGGATGAGGATTTCATGTATATTAAAAAATTCAATGTCCCTATCATTTTAGACATTTCAAGATGCACTTATATCTTCTCTATATCTAAATACATTGACTTCCTCATTGTGTAGTAAACTATGGTTAGTGGACGATGAACTAGTAGTAAATAACTAATTATTAAGATCAAGGAGTAGTGAATTAACATGAAAATGAGGTAGATAACATAACTCATATTAATTTAAACTAAATATATCATTGATCACCATATAACCTCTAATACATTCCATTGAATTATCACATTATATCCATAGGTGGTGATGGTAAAAAATGTTCCATGGTGGAACAATTTCCTTGATAACACATTCCTTTATCTATATCAAAATTATAAATAAATTTTAGTAAGAAGTTATTATAAGTAATATATTCCCATAAATAATATACAAAATAAAATACTCATAGTTCCTCTCAAAGGCACTAATTTAATTTAGTATATCAAAATAAACACCACACATTATCCCACTATATATAATGTAACCACGTAAAGAAAATAATGTAAAAAAATATAACATGGATCCAAATAATTAAATTAATAATTTACATACATGTGTATATAAAAAATATCAACTTAAAAGGAATACCATGTACTGAAAAAATTGGTAGGAACTCAATAAAACCAAAGAGTTCAACAATTTTCCACCCAAACTCACTATAATATCCAATCTCTTAAAGATAGACATGTTAACTAGAACTCATCACTGAAAAAAATGAGGTCTCTGACTTACATGAATTATATTTCACAATAACTAAAAACACATAAAAAATATAAATATAGTGTTATGTAATCATCACTAGGATTTCCTAATGATTTCCAATTATTTCTATATAATGAATAAAACTAAGTATATTTATAAAAATATGATTAAAAACAAAATTATTTTAAAAAAATTCATTTTAAATAGGGTAGTTTTATTTATTCACAAAATAAACTGACACACCCATTAAAAAATAACAAGAGTGAAGAAATATGTTTATAATAGTTTAAATTTTTTAGAATAAATCAATAATTTATTTCACATGAAAAACAAGGCATATAAATATTCCAAATAAACCATACAAGTCATGAAATGAATAGAAAGGAAATAATGAGCATAAAAATAGATAAAAAATGGGTTAAACCCTTAAAATGATATCTTAAACCCACCAAAACCTAATTTGTTACTCTATGACACTCAATTTTTTCATGTATGAGGTTCCCCGGACCCATAATTCTAGATCTGATGATAAAAATACTTTCTTTAAATAATGGATTCAATATAAAGTGGGGAGAACCTATCTTTATTATACATTATTTTCATATGATGAACATTAAATCTAAAAAATAATCAAACAATCCCAGGAATAAAAGGTTTAGTGTCTATGAGGATCAGCTATATATGCAACTTATTTTATGATACATTTGATCATTTTTCCATAATCAAACCACACTAGACTTCCCATGTTTATTTTTTATAAGATATAATGATCATCATAACTTGGGAATGTAAAAATGTGAAAGGGGTGATCTCAATAAACATGTCATAAAGGATTATAACAAAATCATATGATCAAACATGTACCATGAAATAATAATGTGTGATAATAACATGAGTCATGGATCATAATAAAAGGTATATAAAAATATTACATGTCATGGAAACATATAATAATAAGGAAATATGGAACAAAACACAAGTACATGGAATCATAATATTTTGAGAATATCCAATAAGGCTTCCATTTATGTTGTGAGTGTAATCCAAGAAATATCACCCTTTATGTTGTTAGAGTAATATGAGAGGCTCACCCATTATGTTGTGAGAATAATCTAAAAAGATCACACTTTATTTTGTGAGTGTAATCTAAGAAGTATCACCCTTTATGTTTCGAGAGTAATCCAAGAAGGATCTCCCTTTATGTTGTGAGTGAAATACAAGAAGTATCATCTTTTAATTTGTGAGAATATCCAAGAAGGTTGACACTACATGATCTCATGAGATATAAGACCTTAACCAATGAATTAGGGGAAATTTAGGACCCAGTCATCAATCATTCATGCATATGTGTTCCACTTGAAAATAATAATTTATCAAATCATAAATAACACATAGAAAGAAAAATGGGTTATGTAACATTTCTAGATGGTATCACCAAAAATGACCTCAATAATATAAATAGTTGATACAAAAAATTCAATCACCATAAAATATTATCTTATATAAAAATTTAGAGGGATATCCATGAAAAAAAATTCTTGAAATAAACACTTTAGAGATAAATAGAATAATAGATGTCAAATCTTAAAATCTTTTTTATAAAATCATTTATATTTTTCATAAAAGATTAAGTTATAGTCACTTTGAAAGTTCATTTTTGAAAATGTGAAATGGAAACCGTTGAAATAATTTACTTTAAAAAATATATTTCAGTATTTAAGCCTTAAAAAATACATAATGATTTAAAAAATGTGAAATGATTTTTTTTGAAATAATTTTACTTTTAAAAATAATCATTAATAATAGATCTTTTAAAAGACATAATGGATTTCTAAAGAGAATGTGGAGTGGAAGATAAAAAATTTGATTATAAAAGGATGGAATTTTTTTTAATATTTTGAAATACATTTTTTGAAAAACCACATTGTAAAAAGTGGTAGTAAAATTTCACTTTAAAAAAGTGGTAATGGAAAAAAGTAAATTCACATGAGTAAACACATTTTAGATTCCAAAATAAGAAAGGGAAAACATTTTTCTTAGGAATGTTTCACTTTTATGAGAAATAAATTCACCGAGAAATTATCTTTGATTTAGAAATATAATTTTAACAAGATAAAAAATAGGAAATATCTTAGGAAATAGTAAATATAAGAATTTATAAAACATAGAATAATGATGTTCATGGAATAAAATTTTAACTCAAAGAAAGGAAATTTGAGTTAACCAAATCCCTTATGGATAACATAATTCCTAAAGTAAGAGACATTTAAAATGGGTTTTAAATGTTATAAATGTAAATAACTATAAAAAATATAAAATAAGATATAATAAAATTAAAGATCATAATATTATCAAGTAAAATAAAATAATTTCAAGAATTACAATCATAACTCAATGAATGATAAATGAGTTTCTAAACACCCTTACACCATCATTATCTTTGAAATTAAAAACCTATGATTGGAATAAATGAGTTGTATTTTTAATTGCCTTATGTTTTATTAAAAATTATGATAGAATACATCCATGTCTAATATATATAGTATAAAAATAAAACAAGTGATGAATACACATCATATCTCAATGAAGGAAAATTGAGTTGTCAAAACCCTTACCTTTAATCTCATTTATTCAAATGTGTTATAACCTTATGTACAAATAAAATAACTATATTAATCAAATATTTCAAATATATATTCATACTGATTAAATTTTCTAATTTTCATTTATAATAATTCATTACAAATATATTAGTTTGTTATATTTTATCAAATGTTATTTGCTTTGATTGTTTGTTTAGTACTAGTTTCATAAAAAAAAATTGATTCTTGTTTATATATTCATAATTAATCATTCCAAGATCATTATAGTCACTATAATATATGTTCTATAACTATTAATAATGTTATAATTTCATTTCATAAATATTTTGGTAATGATTTATGATGAAAAAGTTGGTAGCATGATTGTTTCGATAATTTTCTTAATGAAAAAAGTGCGGTATTACAAAAAATTTAAATATTAATATGATATTTATATAACCATAAAAAAATATTTTATAATTAATGAATTATAACACGAATATTTATGTTTCCATTTTCACCCCTGATAGGAATTCATAACATTGTTCAAGTAGGTGGTTAAACTGACCTAAATAAGAACAAACTATAATCTATGGGTGAGTATGGTTAAGTAAGTGATTATATTGGTATAATACCATTAATAAAGAATATTAAAAATCTTATTTATATTTTTTTAAGGTTATGAATCATATTTTAAGGGTGTTTTATACAGTATAATAAAACAAAGTGAAAAATGAAATACATCATTTTCATGGAGGTAGTAGTCCGCGTGTATGCACCGAAGATGCGTTCTTTTTCCATAGATCAGGTGGAAGATATGGAATTATTTAAAATTTTATAATATTAATAATATTATAAATATCATATTTATCCTTTAAATATTCTTTTATAACCATCTATTTAAGGTGGTGATGAAAAATCATGCATGTCATTCATGGAGGTGGTATTCTACACGTATGCATGACTACGTCTTTATTTTTCGAATGATTTTGCAGGAAGATAGAAAATTGATATTATATTAGTAAAATAAAATTTAATAATACTATAAATACTGATATTATTATACTTTCTTGGATATAATAGGTTTTATGGGGTAAAATAAGTAAATAATTAATAGAGATCGACTGAGAACATTACATATCCATTTGGATGTTCACCCTTGGGTAACACCTAATGGTTAATTATATTTGTATTTTGGAAATTAAAAGGATTATATGAAGTTGTTAGATATTTTATAAGATAAATTTGAAGATATTTTGTCAATATAAGGCTTTATAATGGGTGGATAAATGTGGTGTATGTGATATCCTTTTATAATTGAAGAAAATGGAATTTTTATAAATACCCATTTTTTTTCAATGACGGAATAACACAATTCATGTTTAAATGGATAAAAAATCGAAAAATAATGTAGTTTTGGGTGATATAAGATCTATAAATCCTATAAAATTCGTTTTTACACTTGTTTTAAACATGTTTCAAGTCTTTTACCACTAGAATTTTATATTTTACCATTTTTGTTTTTACCTTAGTAACTAGTTTTTACTTGAGTAATTTATATTTTATTAAAAATATAAGGTAATTTAGTGACTATATTCTTTCCTTGTAATACTTTGGAACATATTAAGTAATATTTTTTTAAGTGATACGCTAAGTTGATGGGAGATTCTAAGGCCCGATGATCCTGATATTGATATTATAAAAATATTAAATATATTAATATCATGCACATTTAGTTTTCCTAAAATAGTGGAATAAATATGAAAAGGAGTCTTAAATTATAAATCTAAGACTATAGTTGATTCCAAAATGTGGGGTTTATGCAATGTGAAAACTAAGTTTGGTCTGCGCTGGACGTCAAGTTGAGGCAACCATTAGAAGGTGCATTTAATAAAATAAATAAATAAATTATTTTATTAAATGTTCTGACCTAAAAAACCTATATTAGTACCCACTTATAAAAAATATATAGGGTTAGCCGCGTAACCCTGATAGCATTTGAGAGGAGCTCTGAGGGTTCTTCGGTGGCAGATCACATCGAAGGATGACGAGCGATTGAATTGAGGTGGACTGAGAGGTAGTGAATGTAGAGAGAATTTTTCATTGATAGTAAACAAATTATCTACCAATATTTGATCCAAATAGATGTAGGGATAATTAATTATGGTTTCCTCGCTTTTGATTAAAATTTTAAAGCATGTATTTGATCTTCTTTATTTGATTTGTGATTATTCACCTTTGCATGAGCCCCTTTTTAAAAAATTAAATTTTTTAATCCAACTTATTCTTATTATGACATGTCATCACCCTGAATATCCTATTTGTGTGGTCATTGGATGATATCACTTGTCCAATATTGGTTACTCCATTGTACTTGTGCATTTTCCCCACCCATTCTTCATGTTCTTCATTATTAGACCATAGGTTCCTGATTCGACATTTCCATGGTAGGTTCGAGCGAGATCGAATTCATAGATTCATGGTGGTTGTGTGCACAAAAGATGAGTCATTGTTTTACAGATGGATCAGGTTGTATTGTGGGTGGTACCTTTTGGATTTGGGATCCAAGAGTGTTTATGAGAAACATGATGAAAACGAGACCCGTGATAGATTCGTGAATATTGTAGGGTTTCATTTTTTGGACACCAGAGGCTCAGAAATGATGGATGGAGGTTATTTCATTTCGTTTTAGGTGGTCAAACGACAAGATCCCTAGTGACAAGGTTGGATCTGGGAATCGTGTGATAAAAATGTCAGGATTTGTTAAAATCCTGACTACACACTACGTATTCTAGAAGAAAAAATGGAGTGTATCCCCCCAGATACAACACTAGGGGTTTTGGGAAATGATAAGGATCACACGCCGTGTTTCTAGGCTCACGTTCTGTGTGACCCTCCTCATGTGACCAATTTGTGTACCAGCTAGAACACACCCTAGACCCCATGTGGTAGGACAAGATGTATACTCTAAGAGTACAAATTCTTAGGTTGGTACCTGGGCATTTCCAGGTACTTGCCCAGGTACATGGGAATGAGCCAAAGTACACATGCACAACCAAGAGTACACAAACAGGCCTCTAGTGGTCGAGGAACACTGTGTACGACCTTTTCATGCCATGTACTATGACATGGATTCCAATCCATGTCCAAATGAGAACACGACCAAGCTATGTGGTGGGTCTACATGGCGTATGGACCCCATACACACTATTTATTCCCCCCATAAATTTCTTCCTCACGTATTTATTTCTCCAAGACTTGGTTTCTTCCCAAAAGTATCCTATATTGAGTTTTTTTCCATGTAAAATGTGGCGATGGCCTTCATCATGGAATATGAGATATGATACAAGGTGTTCTGAGGATGATGTTTCATTAGGTGATGCTTGATGATAACATTTATCAGCGTGGGATCATCAGAGAGATGTTGGGGTTAGAACTCCCTTCCCACACTAGGGAATGGGTCCCCATTACTCATTATATAGTTAGATACAATACTCCCCTACATTGGGCATATGTTCTCTATCTACAGAGTGGTAGTCCCCCATATTTGAGCTTTTGTGGGGTGAAAGCCCTCCATGAGATTTATGGATCCCTTGGTTGTGGAACATAGTAGCGAGGAGTAGGCCCCTCCACACATATTCTAGTGAGGTTTCCTTTGATTCTAGGCACCATAGAAATACTTTTATACCTATAGTAAGACTCATTGAATTTTTATGGGATGCGATATAGAGATACCCTTTCTCTATCATCTAGATTTATTTATGAGTATATATATGTGTTGGGTTTTGTTTTCATCTTACTTTAGGTTGAGCTAAATATTATTGTATCTTTATATTTATACCTTCATTTTTTAGGGCATCCTAATGGGTATTTATATACACACCCCTATATTAGAATTGTCTGAACGTGTCATGTTTTATGTAGATAAAGGATGGATTGGTGGTGACTTCCGTGGAGCTTAGGGATACATGGGTTAATTTACTATATACAGTGGTCCATACTTGGATATCAGGAGCTAATATCTCTCAGTTTTCATTTATTCTAGTTTTTTTAGGTTGATACTTCATTTTTAGTTGGGTATATATTTTTACCCTGTCATTTTCGTTTATTATATCATACTCTTTTTTTATTTTCCTGGAGGTTATTAGATGCATGTTTACACTCTAGATGTTACTGTATTTATATTCCTCTATAGTTTTTCATGGATATAGTTGGGTGATAGTGTGCATGTACATTAGTATATGACCTCCAATTTTATATTATGCCTTTTTAAGTGCTTGTCACCACCCCTAGCCTATTAGAGGTGGGATTGGGGTTATGGTGTCCCAACCTACCGCCGACCAGGCACCCCCCAAAGGTTTAGGTTATTACATAGTGGTATTAGAGAATTTCATTCCATGAGATTGTATTTAGAGTTTCCCCTTATAAGTAATTGGTTGGGACTTAGGAAAACTATTTCGGAGTGTCTTGAGTGTGACTTTCAGGCCAAAGAACCTAGTGTTGGTGTGGTGGCTAACGTATCCATATATCAGGACTCTGAATACCTACTTTTAAATTCAACATATCGAGACGTTATTTGTATGAAATAATGGTACATGCATTATATATGATTGATCCTTTGACTACCCTTCTCGAGTTAGGTCCCCATATATATATATGATCATATTACCATAGTGCATCCTGATCTCTTTCAGGATGCCTCCTCAAAGGAAGCCAGCCAGGTTACTAATTTAAGATCATTATTATGATCCAATGAGTAATCAGGCCTCAATTCAAGGGATATTGCATGAGTTTTTTCCTCTAGGTGAATATGGAACAACACACCCACCTGTAAATTAGTAGATAGTACCAACAATGCAGGATGATGATGTATACAGACTAAGTATTCTATGTGAGTTCCAACATCAGATATTGTTGAGATTATGTATAATTTTAGATCCTTAGGAAGTATAGGAATGACTTGAGTTGGTGATCTAAGTATCTAGGCCAGTCCAGACCTCGACCAATTAGATGGATGCACTGACATCCAATCATTTCCATGTAGAAACATGGATGTTAGTGGAGTCTGGTTACATAGACCCAAGATGAAATGACACACTCATGGTATGACTTCCAGTAGCTATTTCAAAAGGATAATTACCCATAATTATTATTCTTAGTTTGGATCTAGGAGCTTCTTGAGCTGCATCAGGGTAGTATTAAAGTGGATGAGTACACCGTGAGGTTTAATGACCTCATGTAATACTCCCTTGATATGGACAATGATATGGATTATTCTATAAAAGGAAGTTTGAGAAGGGTCTCCATAGATATATTAAATTCATTGTGGTATCATTTTGTTTTCGCACATAATCTAGAGTGTTAGAGCAGGATATATTAATGGATATCTTCCAAGAAGAGGGACATTGGGTAGTTACTGGTGTTGGGAATCATGTGGATGATTTGTCTACAGTGGGTAGTAGGTGTTAGACATTGAGGTCTCAATAGAGGTTTCATTATCATTCTCAGACACAAACCCATGCATATTATGCTTAGGGAACACATATAAGATCAATTTATACCTGAGAGGGTCAATTATAATCTTATGATGGGTGATATCACTTGGATTGTGATTTCTCATCCTGTCATGTAGATAAGGGCAAGAAGATGGTGGATGGATTACCATAATAGAGGTAGCACTGTGATCAGGGATCACCTAGACAGGGCCATGGATACCCTCAGGAAGTCATATCTAGAAAAGGGGAAGGAGCCACTCTAGTGGGAGGATCAGTTGGTGGAGGATTATGATAAAATATAGAACCACCTCAACCACCACCACTAGGTAGCTCAAGTCAGGCTCAGGGAGATGGTAGTCAGGATCATGGGAAATTAAAATCCATGTAGGGATATGATTAGACTACACATGAGATGATCCATGATACATTCTATGTTTATTATAATCTTGACTTAGTACTAGTATACACTAGTTCAAGTCATTCCTTCACCTCCTTATTGATGGTGTGAGAGCTATATATTCTTGTTAAGACTTTAGCGCAACAGTTATGGCTAGTTTTCATATAGGGAGAGATTATTATATATCACTTATTTATTGGTAGTGAAATAAATAATTTATTTGAAAGAGCCTCACATGGGTCCTCTTGGTAATCATGATGAAACCTCATGATTTAATCTTGGGTATAAACTGGTTATCCATGGTTTGGGGCCATATTAACTATCATCACTGATGAGTTATATGTCTTTAGATAGATGATAAAATATTATCCTTTATGGGTGATAAAGATCACATGGTGGAGTGATTTTTTTTGTGATAAGGAAGGTCAAAAACTTCACCCATCAGTTTATGAGTTTATCCCTTGGTGCATTGGGCTCTTCAGGCATATGTATTCTTTTATTTTTATAGGAATTTATAGATTTCTTCCTTAAGGATGTTCTAAGACTAACTCCATAATGGGAGATAAATTTTTTTATTTAATTTCACCCTGTGACTGCACCGATATATTCTAATATATATTGAATGACCACTATTGATATTTGGGAGTTGAGGGTACAGTTGGAGGTCCTTTGAGAGAAGGGATTTGTTAGACCCAGGGTGTCCCCCTAGGAAGGTCCAGTATTTTCTGTGAAAAGGAAGATGGGATCTTGAGGCTTTTTATTGATTATCATCGCCTAAAGTAGGCAATGATAAATAATAAGTACCCCTTGATGAGGATTAATTATCTATTTGATCAGTTACGAGGTGTGAGTTAGTTCTTTAAGATAGATCTTAGGTTTGGCTACTTCCAGTTGAGGTTTTTTGATGCTGATATTCTAAAGATGACATTCTAATGTCTCTATAGACACTATGTGTTCCTAGTGATGCCTTTCAGGGTGAAAAATATCCCTTTTGTGTTTATGTATTGTATGAATTGGATTTTCTATCCATACTTGGATCAATTTGTGGTTGTATTCATTAATGACATACTTATTTGTAACGACCCGAATCCGGAGCCCCTCCACTGGTGCCCCATACCTGGTTATCCACATGATCTCAAGCGTGTTTCCCCGAATGCCAGAGGCTACTATCTAGCAGTGAGGGCCTTGGTTAGTCGGTGAGGAAACTATGCCCTCATTCGGTAAGGTATACAGTGAAAAAACAACAGTCAACAGCGGAAGCAGTAACAAAATGCATAACAACAGAAGCCAAACAGTGGAAACAATGAATATATATAGCAATGATGACAATGATGTAGCAGGTACAAGTATCTATGGAAAGCAGAAAACCCAACAACATACTGGAATACAACCGAAAACAAGTGCAAAATAAAAACAAAATAAACTCCTCTGCATCGCAAGCCCCAACTCGGTCCCATGCTCACCAGCTCCAGCGCAATCAAGATCCTAAAATAGAAGGGCCCTTGCCCTTATCTATACCTACAACAACATAGTCTTCTTCGTCCCAAAATCATGGCCCCAACTGGGTGTGAGATACAATACCAGTAGACAATCACCTAAAGATTCGTGCCTAACAGTCAATGAATACAAGGCAAGTAATAAAACAAGAAGCAGTAAACAGGAAAGAACAAGCAGCTACAATCCATAGTTCTAAAAAATAAGTACACAAGTAAGAAACCAACAACAAGAAGAAAACAGGTAACCCTCTGGGTAGCTCTCACAGCCTAACCCCTATGGTTCAACCTATAAGTACTAGCAACCCTCTAGGAGTCACATGCAGTCTCACCCCTCTGGTTCAGCTCTGAAAATAATAGACTCTCTGGGGAAGCACTCACCGTCAATTCCTCCTATAGTCTCGTATCGTGCTAAAGGCTCTATGGGGAAGCACTCAACGTCTATTCCCCCTGTGACCCACGTCGAGGAACTACAAACTCTCTAAGGAAGCACTCAATGTCAATTCCCCCTGTGGTCTCGCATCGTAATTAAACGACACTCTAGAGAAGCCCTTCTGTCAATTCTTCCTTTGGTCTACTAATCTAGGTTCTCACATTCCTGAGTGAAACTAAACATGATCAGCGCGTGTGTACATCATCCAAGTAACCTCAAAAACTACTTGGCTATCAACTAAGGCTCAGCAGAAAAACAAGGAAGCAATCCACAATCCTACAACTAGGCATGTCAACTAGAAAAATGCCAAACAGGCAGAACAAGCATAGAAAACATTCAAGGTACAGTAAATCTACCATAATCACAGTCAAAACATCTACTCTAGCAATCAAGCAAAGCAGGCAATACAACAAGGGCAAAACAGGAACACGCAATACCCCGTTCAAGGGTATTGGTGGAATTTGCACAAAATATTCATCAACTTTCTACATAAAGGCACAAAACACCTATCTTGATCCTAAGGGATCGATATATGTGAACCACAATGACATATTCCCCTTAGAACAATGTAGATATGATAAAACACACAAAACACTCAACCTACGATATCTTGAAAACAAGGAGGAATCAAGAAACAAGGCTCAAGTAGAAGGAAGAACTCACCGCTGTGCTTCCAACTCAATCAACCGTGCTCGAATCGGAGAACAGACAGCAAGGCGGGAGCTTGGGGAAGATTCAGCCGTACGGGTCGCTCCCGAGTGAACGATACCTAAAAGAAGATAAAAATAATGATGGGACGTGACCCTGGTTCATTTAGTAAAAAAAAGAAAAGTACAAGGTGTGTAATTTTATAGTACATGGCGTGTACTGGGTCCTTTCCGTACTCCACCAAAATTGGCCTCCACGTCACCCCTACACACCGTGTGTGTGGCCCAGGCACGGCCAGCACACGGCTTCGAGCCGGATTAGAGTACACGGCGTGTTCTTAGAAAGTACACGGCGTGTACTTTGAAAATTTCCAAAAAAATCATTTTTCTTAAAAACTCCAGAAAAAAAATAAAAACATACCTGAACGAAGATCCAGGTTCTTACAAACTTCCCCCCTTAAAGAAATTCGTCCCTGAATTTCCCTAATGGGGCGTAGAAGAAGAATCCCCAAACAGTTCTGGCCACTACGATCGTACATCGGCTTCCCTCTCCTAGGTCTCATCCTGTACTCGCCCGTGTTGACATAGCACTCGTACCAGAGGAACATACCGCCCACGGAGAGCCTTCATACTGCGATCGACAATCCGGATAGGATGCTCCTCGAACGATGCATCCGCTTTAAGCTCGACTTCCTCAGGCTGAAAGGCGTGAGACGGTTCTGAAAAGTAATGTCGGAGTTGAGAGACGTGGAAGACGTCGTGCATGGATCGATACCTCTGAGGTAGCTGCAACCGATAGGCGACCGAACCCACTCTCTCCAAGACCTCAAATGACCTGACGTACCCTGGTGAAAGCTTACCCTGTCTCCAAATCCTCTTGTGTCCCAACCTCGGTGTGACACGTAGGAAAACCTGATCACTGACCTCAAACTCCAGAGGTCATCTCTGCTGATCAGCATAAGACTTCTACCGAGACTGTGCTGTAGCCATCCTCTTCCGAATCAGCTCTTTCTATTCTGAGGTCTCCTGAATGAGACGAGGTCCCAGCAAAGCTGCCTCTCCTGCCTCCAGCCAGCATAAGGGTGATCGGCATGGCCTACCGTACAAAGCCTTGTATGAAGCCATCTAAATGGTCGCCTGGAAACTATTGTTGTAGGCGAACTCCACCAGATGGATATGATTCTCCCAAGAACTGCCAAAGTCTAGAATGCAATCTCGGAGCATATACTCAAGCACATGGATCGTGCGCTCAGACTGGCCATCAGTCTGGGGATGGTATGTTGTACTCAAAAGTACCTGTGTACCCAAGGCCTTCTGAAGTCCCTACTAGAACCAAGAGGTAAAGCGCGCATCCCTGTCTGAAACAATGGAGTGTGGAACTCCATGCAGACGAACAATCTCCCAGATGTAAAGTTGTCCTAGATCATCAACACTGAAGGTCTCCTTAATTGGCAAGAAGTGCGCAACCTTCGTAAGCCTGTCGACGACAACCCAAACAACATCATTCCCTCAAGAAGACCTCGGAAACCCAGTCATGAAGTCCATCGCGATGTCGTTCCACTTCCATCTGGAATGGGTAGCTGCTGTAAAATGCATGCTGGTCGCTGGTGCTCTGCCTTCACCTGCTGACAAGTAGAACATCTCATGACGAAACTAGTAACATCTTTCTTCATACCTGGCCACCAGTACTGGCGATGAATATCCAGATACATCTTGGCGACGCTAGGATGAACTTCCCAAACTGAGGAATGAAAATCCCACATCAACTCCTCACGTATGCCTGCTGGCACCCATACGCGTCCCTGGAACCACAAGATATCATCCTCGCCCACTGCCCATCCGGGAAGAGGGTCCTCTCCTGACGCACTCTCCCGCAGGACTAATCCTTCAGAGTCTAATAGCTTCCTCATCCATACTCAATCAAGAAGTGTAGAGGTAACAACTATAGAAGATAGGAAGGTTTGTCCCTGTCTATCATGCACCTCTAGATGCATCTCAGAGAACAGAGCCATCAGCTGCCACTCACTGCTGGCCTCCTGGACTGGCTGAATCTGAGTTCTCTTGCTCAGCGCATCTGCCACTACGTTGCCTTTCCCTGGCGTATAGGCAAGCTCGAAATCAAAAGACTTAAGGTACTCGACCCACCTGCATTGTCTCAGGTTTAGATCCCACTAAGTGAAGATATACTTGAGACTCTTGTGGTCGGTGAAGACCACAAAGTGCTCTCCCAGCAGATAGTGTCTCCAACAGCGTAAGGCATGAACAATAGCTGCCAACTCCAGATCGTGCATCGGGTAGTTCCTCTCATGAAGCCTCAATTGCCGAGACCCGTACACAACGACTCCATACCCCTGCATAAGCACAACTCCTAGCCCGATACCTGAAGCATCACAGTAAAGTTCTGAATGAAGCATCTGTAGTATCCAGCTAGCCCTAGGAAACTCCGTACCTCAAAGTCATTCTTCGGCTGCTCCCAGAAAACTACAACTCTCACTTTCTCTGGGTCCACTGATACTCCTACCTCTGAGATGACGTGACCCAAGAAGTGAATCTGATCCATCCAGAAGTGGAACTTCGAGAGTTTAGCATAAAGCCAATGCTCTCTCAGTGTACTTAGAACGATCTCAATATGTGTGGAATGGTCGTGTCGAGTGTGAGAGTACACCAAGATATCATCCACGAAGACCACGACAAAGGAATCCAAGTAAGGATGGAACACTCGGTTCATCAGTTCCATAAAAACTGCAGGCACGTTCGTGAGACTGAACGACATGACTGTATACTCGTATAGACTATACCTTTCCTGAAGGTTGTCAGAGGTATATCTGATGGTCTAACGCGCAACTGATGATAACCAGATCTCAAGTCGATCTTTGAGAACACCCGGGATCCTCGAAGATGATCGAAAAGGTCATCAATTCTCGGCAAAGGATATCGGTTCTTGACCATCAATTGGTTTAGCTTCCGATAATCCACACAAAGACGAAGGTTACCGTCTGCCCTCTTTGCAAACAGAACAGGCGAACCCCAAGGAGAAGTACTGGGTCAGATGAAACCCTTAGCCTGTAGCTCCTCCAACTGATTCTTGAGATCCTGTAACTCAGGTGTGGCCATCCTATAGGGAGGAATAGACACCGGTGATGTTCCTGGCATGATCTCAATAGAGAAGTCTACCTCACGCTCCGAAGGAAAACCTGAAAAGTCCTCTAGAAAGATGTCCCTAAAGCGATCCACCACTGGAGGAAAATCCAACTGTGGAGTCCCCTGATCATCCAGATAAAGACTAGCGATTTGGGCTGTCAGCCCTTCTAGACCAAGATGCTCGAGTCCTGCCTGACTCACCTGAACGTCCCACTTGCCTTTATGAAGAAAAGACTCAACCTCTGGTGAAACGAAACTCACTCTTCGGTGATAACAGTCGACGACTACCTGAAAGGGAATCAACCAGTCCATGCTGAGGATGACATCATAGCCTGTCATCTCTAGGAAATAGAGATCCCATAAGAAGCGATACCCTGCGACCTCAAAAGGGTACTCTCTACACTGGCATACACTAGATGTCCTCATCCCCAAAGGTGTGTCTAGTGTCAACGAGTCGGTAGAAGAAAAGACGCAGAGTCCAAGGCTCTCCACAACAGCAACAGAGATAAAGCTATTCATATCACCAATATCGAAAAGGACTGAAGATAAAACTGAGGTTACTAAAATCGTACCTCGAACAGTAGAAGGTCCGGGATCCTACTCCTGATAAGTCTGCTCCACAGCAAAAGACTGGCCTATACCGCGGCCCTGCGCCCCTGACTGACCACTCTGGGATGAACCTCCTTGCTGGTGCTGAGGAACTGGTGGATGACCGCCATGACCTCGACCTCCACCTCGGCCCGAATGGCCGGAATAACTCCAGTTCCTCAACTGGTGAGAAACTGGCGGTGCTGCTCCTGAACAAGGAGTCATGGAAGAACCCCAGTCACCAGCTGCTGGTGAGAAAACCTAACAGAAACACTGAAGGTGACCCATATTTCCCCAAGATCGGCACTCCACGGGGTCCCTCTGGCACTACGGCCTCATGTGCCCTGACCGACCACACTGGTAGCATATTACCTGGCTGCCTGATGATGCATCTCGCTTCCTCAGATCACCTCGTGCAGGATCTCTATGGTGCTTCTTGCTGTCATTTGGAGGCAAACTATCTCTAGAAGCAGAACCACCCTGGCTTGCAGCTCTAGAGTCTCTCAGATTGTGCTCCGCAATCAGTGCCTGGTTGACGATGGAAGTAATGGAAGTCAGCTGGAATATGTTCAACTCTGACCGGATCTCCCGCCTGAGACCATCCTCGAACTTCTTTGCTAAGAACACCCCAATCCCATCCCGGAGGGGCGTGAAGCACTGCAACTTGGTGAAACAAGTGGAATAATCCATGACAGAAAGATTACTCTTCTCTAAGCTCATGACCGGGATCGGTCGGCCCTCAGGGTCTCTAGGTAGAAGTAGTCATAGAACACGCGTTGGAAATCCTCCAAAATCATAACCTGCTGCTGACCTGCCTGTGAGATCACGTTCCACCACCTCTTGCTGGAGTCTCGGAGAATGTAGGTGGCAATATTGACCCACATCTCTGGAGGCGTCTCCAGATTCTCAAAGATAGTCAGCGTGGCTTCCAGCCATGACTCTGCAACCTGAGGTCCTCCTTCCCCCGAGAATGTGGGAGGATCCTGCTGTTGAAAAACCCACATCAAATATGCCATAGACGTGGCAAGAGGCGGCGCTCCCTATAAGGACTGCATCATCCTCATGAAACCTTCCCTTAACTGCGCATCAACACCTACAACTGGTATAACATCCAGTGCCAAGGCTAGCCCGACTGGAGGATCGGCAGGAAGTCCCTAATCAGCCCTATCTGGCATCTGATCACTGCCCGATGACAGACATACGACCGAAGGACATCTCGGAGGCATAGCTCTGAAAGATCAATAGCACACCTTAGATCAGGAAAACAAGGAAAGAGAACACAAGAGTACAAAATGGAAATAGGGGAAGAAAAACACACAAGTTTACAAAACTTGACTACACGGCATGAATAAAACTATACGACGTGTCTTCTTAACCCACTGAAATGGGCGTGTAATATTTCCCTACAAGTCATGTACACTTCAAACTACACGACGTGTTGCACCCACACACGGCGTGTACTTGAAAACTGTTCCCCTGCCCGAGTCTCCTTACACGGCTAACCCGCACGGTCCGACTTAACCCAAGACTACATGGCGTGTTCTTAACACACACGGCGTGTACTAGACAAGGCTTCGGCGGCCCGTGTTTGTGAAACACATGGCCATCTACACGGATGAACCTTACACGGCGTTCTCTGAACAAACACGGCGTGCATAGTCAAGGTGACCCCATCCCATGTTTTTCGTGACACGGCCGAGTACATGGACAAGACTACACGGCGTGTTCTGAACAAACACAATGTGTGGAAAAGAAGGTAACGCCGGCCCGTGTTGTTTGTGACACAGCCGGGTACCTGGACAGGACTACACAGCGTGTTCCCTAAGGACACGGTGTGTTCTACAAGAGCTTCCTCGACCCGTGTTGTTAGTGACACAGCCGGGTACACGGCTCCGAACTTACACAATGTCTACTAATCATACACAGCATGTTCCCGAAGTTACTCCCATGACACCATGTTCTGCTCACACGGTCAGTGAAATGGCCTGAAAACTACACGACGTGTATCCAAAAAGTACACACCGTGTATTCTGGGTTTTTCTGGGCAGTAGCTCAGAAACTACTCAGACTCCCAGAACCACTAAAAACAAGGGAAAGAGGTACCAAATTTCGATTCGTGAGGGCCCATACTCCCCGAGAATTAAAGATCGGCATATCCTGTAGTCACATACAAGAGAAAACAATAGCTCTCTAACATAATAGCAGGGATTCTATCAAGCATCTATCACAACAGCATGCATAATCTACACAAATCCTATCACAACAACATGCAATCACTAATGCACCCTAGATGGCATGATAAAAATGCATGGCATGTGATTTCTAAAAGTGTCTATATGATGCATGAGATGGCATACCCTCATCTCATCGGGTTGCGACAGAAATAGAACTAAAATATCAAAACAATAACCGCACAAGTCATGCGAATCACTCTAGGTGAAAACATATCAACCATAAAAACGCAATACCAGCAAACCGCAATTAACGAGGTAGTGTGGACTTTCCCTGTACACGAGTTAGCTACTCCCAAGCACAACTTAATACCAAGTACAAAATCCGTCCTATCCCTGGCTAAAGTCTCCAAATAGTAAAGAAAGAGAAAAGAACTCCTCTGATACCACTTTGTAACGACCCGAATCCGGAGCCCCTCCACTGGTGCCCCATACCCGGTTTGCCACATGAACTCAAGTACGTTTCCCCGAATGCCAGAGGCTGCCGACTAGCAGCGAGGTATTTGGTGAGTCGGTGGGGAAACTATGCCCTCATTCGGTAAGGTATACAGTGGAAAAACAATAGTCAACAGCGGAAGCAGTAACAACATGCATAAAAGCAGAAACCAAACAGCGGAAACAATGAATATATATAGCAATGATGACAATGATGCATCAGGTACAAGTATCTATGGAAAGAAGAAAACAAAACAATGTGCTGGAATACAACTGAAAAAAAGTGAAAAAAAAAACAAAATAAACTCCTCAGCATCGCGAGCCCTGGCTCGGTCCCATGCTCACCAGCTCCAGCGCAATCAAGATCCTGAAGTAGAAGGGATATTTCCCTTATCTATACCTGCAACAACATAGTCTTATTGGGCCCAAAAGCATGGCCCAAACAGGTTTTGAGATATAATCCCAATAGGCAATCACCCAAAGATTCGTGCCTAACAGTCAATGAATACAAGGCAAGTAATAAAACAAGAAGCAGTAAACAGGAAAGCACAAGAAGCTACAATCCATAGTTCTAAAAAATAAGTACACAAGTAAGAAACAAGCAACAAGAAGAAAATAGGTAACCCTATGGGTATCTCTCACAGCCTAACCCCTATGGTTCAACCTATAAGTACCAACAACCCTTTAGGAGGCACACAAAGTCTCACCCCTCTGGTTCAGCTCTGAAAATAATAGACTCTCTAGGGAAGCACTCACCGTCAATTCCCCCTATAGTCTTGTATCGTGCTAAAGACTCTATAGGGAAGCACTCAACGTCTTTTCCCCCTGTGACCCGCATCAAGGAACTACAGACTCTCTGAGGAAGCACTCAATGTCAATTCCCCCTATGGTCTCGCATCGTAATTAGAAGACACTCTGGAAAAGCCCTTATATCAATTCTCCCTTTGGTCTACTACTCTAGGTTCTTAGAGTCCTGAGTGAAACTAAACATGATCAGCGTGCATGTACATCGTCCAAGTAACCTCAAAAACTACTTGGCTATCAACTAAGGCTCAAAAGCAAAACAAGGTAGCAGTCCACAATCCTACAAATAGGCATGGAAACTGGAAAAATGCCAAACAGTCAGAACAAGCATATCAAACATTCAAGGTATAGTAAAGCTACCATAATCACATGCAAAACATCTACTCTAGAAATCAAGCAAAGCAGGCAATACAACAAGGGAAAAATAGGAACACACAATACCCTGTTCAAGGGTATTGGTGGAATTTGCACAAAATATTCATCAACTTTCTACAGAAAGGCACAAACCACCTACCTTGATCCTAATAGATCGATATATGTGAACCATGATGACAGATTCCCATTAGAACGATGTTGATCTGAGAAAAATCACAAAACGCTCAACCTACGATATCTTGAAAACAAGGAGGAATCAAGAAACAAGGCTTAAGCAGAAGAAAGAACTCACCGCTGCACTTCCAATGCAATCGACCATGCTCGAATTGTAGAACGGATGGCGAGGCGGGAGATCGGGGAAGATTCGGCCGTACGGGTCGCTCCTAGGCGAACACGACCTAAAAGAAGATAAAAATCACGATGGGACGTGACCCCAATTCATTTAGTGAAGAAAAGTACACGACGTTTACTGGGTCTTTTCCGTACTCCACCAAAATCGGCCTCCACGTCACCCCTACACACCCTGTGTGTGGCCCAGGCATGACCAACACACAACTTCGAGCCGGATCAGAGTACACAACGTGTACTCAGAAATTAAATAGTGTGTACTTTGAAAATTTCGAGAAAAATCATTTTTCTAAAAAACTCCATAAAAAAAAGAAAAACATACCTGAACAAAGATCTGAGTTCTTACATTATTCACTCTTCGTCAGAGTAGGATCATGTGAATCACTTGATCTTGGTCCTAGAAATACTTTGAGAACAACATCTTTATAGTATGCTCACAAAGTGCTAGTTTTTTGTTCAATAAGATTCAATTTTTGGGTCATTTCATTTTTGAGCACTTTTTAGCTATGGAACCAGTGAAGATTGATGCATTTATTTCTTAGGAGCTGGCCAAGAGTTTATTGGAGATACATATTGTTCTTGGATTAGTGGGGTAGTGTAGAAGATTCATGGTAGTCTTCTCTAGGATTACAACTACATTGAATTCCCTGATGTGGTAAGGGAAGTTGTTTATCTAGACTGAGTAGTGTCAGGGAGCCATATATTAGTTTTGGGTGAGGTTTACAAGTGATACTATGTTTTGTCTATTAGAGGAGGGTGTGGAGTATATATTATTTTGTGATGCCTATGGAGGTAGGCTCAATTGTGTACTCATATAGAGGTAAATGGTGATTCATTTGGGTCATGACAGTTGAAACCCCCCGAGAAAAACTACACGAATCATGACCTGGTGTTAGCAGTGATAGTATTCAATCTACAGATGTAGAGACAATATCTTCTTAGAGAGTGTTTTTTTATTTACTCAAACCACAAAAGTCTTAGGTACATCTTCACTCAGCGAGATCTTAACTTGACATAGAGGAGTTGGTTTGAGTTCCTTTGGGACTATGAATTTGATATAGTCTATTCTCATGGGAAGGAAAATGTGGTGGTAGATTCCCTTAGCAGGAAGTCCCATTCTTTCTTGGTAGAAGAGGCAACTGAGAATTTGACTTCTTTGAAGCTAACCCTAATTGAGGAGAGGGGTGAATCATTTCTTCATTCCATGGTGTTGACTCCTCCACTCCTACAACATTTGAGGGAGGCTCAATTAGGGGACATTGACTGTGAGGTTCTATGTGACTAGATATCCTTAAGAGATTCACTAGATATATTTTCTAAAGGATTATATCATGTCATCCTTTTCTAGGGACATATGGTGGTTCCAGTCACATTGAAAGAGGAGGTGTTGATAGAGTTTCATAATTTACCCTTTTATATACATACTAGTGTGAAAAATATATCTTAAATGAAAGTTTTGTTGGGTTGGAATGAGGTGGAGCGTAACTGAGTTCATCTCTCAGTGTCCCACATGCCAACATGTGAAGACTAAGCACCAGGTTTCAGCAGGTTTAACACAGCCCCCATAGTGGAAATGGGACATCATATCCATTGAATTCGTGGTAAGGATTTCACATAAAAGGAGAAGCCAATATGCCATTTGGGTTATAGTTGAATGACTCAAAAATTCAATACATTTTCTTTATATTAAGGAGAAGAGTTCTATGGAGATTTTAGGGTAGTTATAAGTTTGGGAGATCATATGACTCAATGGGGTACTCTTAACGATTATCTCTAACTATGATGTGTGGTTTATATTAAGGTTCTAGAGAGGATTGCAAGAGGCCTTCATGAACCAGTTGAGGATGTACACAGTATTCCACCCCCAAATAGATTGGAAGACAAAGAAGACCATCTGGGTGTTGGAGTATATTCTACGGTATTTCATGTTAGAGTTTAGTCAGATCTAGGTAGATCACGTTCCACTGATATTGTTTGCTTATAATAATATCTATCACTCTACTATCAGCATGGTACATTTTGATCCCCTATACAGGAGAATCTATAGGTCAATCTTAATCTTTTCTAGGATTGGTGAGGAATCTATTATTATGATAGAGATGGTGTAGGTGATGTTAGAGAATATTTAGGCGATCTGCATGTGCATGAGGACAACCTAGAGCTGATATAAATATTACACATATTGGAATTGTAGGATCTTGGAGTTTGATTAGGGAGTCCATTTTTTTCTTGAGCGTCTATCCATGATGAGGATTCTTGATATTTTTCTATGGATACAAGTTAACCCTAAGGTTCATTGGGTATTTTGAGATCCTACAGAGATTTGGTGAGGTTTCTTATAGCCTAGACATGCCCCCACAATTTGATTGGGTGCATGATGTCTTCCATTGTTGCAAATAAGGAGGTACATGCATGATCCTACTCACTATTGGGTTAGTCCAGAACCTTCTTATTTTAACGATCCTAAATCATGTTTGTTTTGTTTCTAATAAGTTTATTTTTTATGTTAGTAAATCATATTCTGGAAAAATTGTAAAAATTTAACTAAGTGTTGATCTACCATTAGTTGAAAATATATATCGCCAGTTATACTGTGATATCATCAGGTTGTGCTACCATTTAATGGAGCTACCACCAAGCACTAATACCATTTCATGGTACTTCTGTCCATTTTTTATCATGACTATTATAAATTTATACCGTTAATCACTCCTATTTCTAGTATCTTCTATTGTTTCTGATTCCATTTTTAAGGAAAATATACTGCTACTGATACAATTGAATGGTGGTAAGATAGGATTATATACCACAAGATCATGCTACCACTAGGTTGTGCTATCCCTACCAATATAACATTACTAATGTCAAATCATATTCCACTTAAATATGCTACCTTTAGCTATCTACCACCAGTGGAACTACCATGGATATCCCAAAATTAATTTCAAAATTCATTCTCTAAAAAATAGTTTATACTTTTAATGTTGGACAAAATCACATGAATTTTAGAATGTTTGTTATTAAAAAATGCTACATAATACTTAAAGACAAAGTCAGTCTTTCTATATTTTATTCTCAGAATGAGGATTTAGATTATTTTATTATTATTTTTAAATGGATAATTGGATCTTCTAGAATGATATATATTTAGAATATCCATCTTTATGCATGATGATGAAGTGTGTGGATGCATGAAGAATATGTGAAAATATTTAGTTAAAATAAAATGATATAGAAAAAATGATTTAATAAAGTATTTATGATTTTTGGTTTCACTTCACGTTCTATAAAAACCTTATGGAGGATTCTCATAAATATATTCATAGACTCTTGAGAAACTAAACCCATTCAGATTGAGCTACACCACAATTTCTCATCTCTAATATTTGATCTTTCTATTCAAAATTTACTTTTGAGATGTGTTTGGTACTACACTGAGTATCCATAAAATGTAATATCCTATACTAACAAAGATAGTTCTTGAAACTCTCTCTTAATTTTCTTCATCTATTTTCCCACTAACAACTATAAAAGAGATCTTTTTTGACCTGTACTTATTTTATTCCATGTATAACTATAGAAGAGGATTTGTTCCTGGATAGATTTGTGTGTTATTGTTTACAAAACCCAATCCAGGTTGTGGATCAGTTTATTTTTTATAATAAACTACTTGGAAGTAGTTTATTTACAATTATAGGGGATTATTTCTTAGGTTGAGACTGGACCCCTTATTAAATTATTCTATAGTAAATTTAATAAAACTAATTTACTACCTTTTATTTTTCTTGTTGTTCTATTAAGAAAAAATATTTTTTGTTTATAGTTTATTAAACAAAACTAAAATCTAATATTTAACTTAATTTTTTGTTTTATATACTGTTTTTGATATGAGTATATTATTTTAAAAAATTATATTATTTTCCAAAGTATTTTAATTGAGTAGAGACTGAGATTTTGAGAATATTTTTAGAAGGTAAGATTATATAAATATAATATTTTTAACTGGGGATTTATATTAAATAAGGGGATTTATGTTTTTAAACTGATTTAAATAGAAATTTTATTAGAAACTGAATTCACTCCCCTCTTAAGTTGTCCATTGGGACTAACATTTGATATTTGAGTTTAAAAAAATATTTTAATTATGATCTAGTTGTGTTTAAATATCTTAAATTTATGTTATTTCTAAATTTAATTCTTTATGGATAATAATATACAAGAAGAAAATTCCACTAATAATCCTTCTTATTTTAATGAAAATAATTATTTTTAATGGAGGATTAAAATAAAAATCCATTTAGAGAGAATGTAGTTTGATATTTAAACTATTATCAATGATAAATATGAATTACCTAATGATCCTAGAAGAGATTCAAGTGATGATAATAATACTAACTATGATTGTAACTATAAAGATATGGATTCCTTATATTATTCCTTAGGAGATGAAAAATTCAATAGAATATCTGATTACACTATTTCTTTCAAAATTTGGGATACACTCACTATTTCTCATGAAGGAACTACTAATGTTAAAAAATTGTGTTTAAATACCTACAGAACTAAATATTATATATTTAAGATTAAACATGATTAACCTATTTTTGATATGTATCTCAGGTTCAACAAAAATTTAAACACAATTCATTTTCTTGGGAAGAAGATTGATAGTAAAGATCAAGTGATGAGACTTCTTATATGTTTACCAGACAGATGGAAATGAACTTCAGTTTTCATAAGGGAATCATATATCATAAGCAATTTACTAGTGAAAGAGCCTATTAGAAATGTCATGATGTATGAGTTAGAACTCAATGTGAACAAAGAATAATATGATGAACCAAATAAATGTTCGGTATCTTTCAAGAATTCTAATTCAATGAAAAGAAGAAAAGGTCAAGGTTGAAAGTACCAGTGATGGTGATCATCGTCAGACAGTGATGAAGAGATACATCACTTGGACAGATTTTTCAAGAATTTTTATAGAAATAAGAAGTTTTTTAATAAATCCTATTAAAAATTTAAATATGATAATAGAGGAAATTAGATAAAATATTGGAGAAAGGATGATTCAACCAATAAAATATTTTTATATGAATGCAATAGAAAAGGAAAAATCAAAGAAGACTATCCTAGGATAAAATATAAGAAAAATATTAGGATAAAGATAGGAAATATAAAAAGGATATGGAATCCACTTGGAGTACCTCAGAGGAAAACTCAAGTGATTCAGTCTCAAGTAGAGAATAAAAAAATCATAGTGCCAATATGCATTTTATGATAAACACATACGAGGTATCAAATATTTTTCCAACATCTAATTCTCATATTTCTAACCTTTATATGAATGAAAATGATAATGAAAATATTTACAGTGATGAATTATTTGAATATTATAACATAATGGAAGACACATTTAATTAATTAAAAGATAAATACAAAATTTTAAAGAATAATAATGCTCTATATGATCACTTTAACACTAATATTACTATTTAAAAAGATAAAAATTATCAACTTCCTAAATAAAATAATGAGTGGAAATTATAAAATGAGAAATTGAAGAAAGATATGGATAGGTTCACTAATTTAAGGAAAAAATTAACCCAGAGTGTTGGGAAAAAAACTTTACCTATGTATTCCACTGGAGTTGAATATCAACCTAGACCGAGTAGGATTTGTAAAAATAAATTTGTCTCAAGTTCAATTTCCACTAATTTAGTTAGTAGTTCATATTCAATAGTACCTAATAAGGTTTAAATCTATTAAAGTACTAGGTATTCTGAAAGAAAAACATTTAAATAATTATGGAATCCTGAATCACATATTACTAACATTTCTGGACCTAAGAAAATATGGGTACCAAAATCATTTTTGGTATAAATTTTTTTTATAGGAAACCTAATTTAAAAGTTACACTAAAAAATTATTGTCTATAGATAGTGGATGTTCTATAAATATTACTGGGGACTAATTGAGATTAAAAAATATGATCAAAGTTGATGGTGGATATGTTTCCTTCAGTGATGATGACAAAGAGAAGATAATTGCTCTCAATCAAATTGGTAACTCTAATAATATTTTAATTTCTAAAGTTTTATTTGTCTAGGGATTAAAGTATAATATGATTAAAGTTTCTTAACAGTATGATGATGATTTACATGTTATGTTTGAAAATAATTATTATGAAATTTTTTATTCCAAACATGATTTCATTTTTACTATTTTTCAAAATGATAATGTTTATACTGTATATTTAAATTTCTTATTTTATCATAATGTTTCTTGATTATGTTACTTTCATAAATAATCTTGTATTTGGAATAAGAGACTAGGCAATTTTCATATTACCTCACTTAGAAAGCTAACTAGTAAAGATTTAGTTAAGGATCTACCTAAACTATAATTCCCAATAGACAAGGTATGTAATCCTTTTCAAAAGAGAAAGAATCATAAAATCTCATTCAAACCAAATAAATAAGTGCTAACTTATCAACCTTTAGATTTGGATCACATGGAATTATTTAAACTCTATATAATTTATATTTTATTAGGAAAGCCTTATGATTATGTTATAGTGGATGATTACTCAAGATATACATAGGTGTTTATCCTTTCTCATAAAAGTGAAGCTTTTTCATATTTTTTAAAATATATTAAATTTGTAGAGAATCTTAGTTGACTTGGAATTAAAACCTTATGAAGTGATCAGGAATGTTAGTTTTAAAATCATGATTTTGAATCATTATTCTCACAACATGTCTATAGTCATAACATTTCTGCTCCTAGGACCCCACAATAGAATGGTGTTATATAGAGAAGAAAGAGAACCCTTTAGAAAATTTCCTAGACTATGATTAATGAGTATGATTAACCTATTTATTATTTGGTAGACACTGTGAATACATATTGATATATAATTAATATAGTTTTAATTATAACACTTTTAAAGAATTTCCCTTATGAATTATGAAATGGTAGAAAATCGAAGGTTAATTACTTTAGATTTTTTGGTTGTAAAGTCTTTATACTCAATAAAAAAGATAATTTTGATAATTTTGTTTCCAAAAGAAATGAAGTAAATTTCCTGGGATATTTGAAAACTAGTAAATCATACAGGGTGCTTAATCAAAGGACTAGGATTTTGGAATAACTGGTACATATCGGGTTTGATAAAATAGATCCACACTAACCTAATACCTCTTTAAAAATTCTAGAGGATGACCTTTAAATTCTAGAAATACATGCTAAACATGATGAAGATTCCACGAGACCTCATGTAAATAACTCTTTCAATTCATATGAACAACCTGAACCATAACCTATAGAATATCATGAAGTATCTAGTACTTCTCTCCTTAAATCTGCTAGGAATCAAAACTATAATACCTTAGATGCGGTTATAGAATATCTATATAAAGGAACCCAGATAATATTTTATCTTATAAAACAAGTTGATCATCAAGAATTCTTATTATATCTTTAACCCATGAACATCACATAAGAAATAGATGATGAATTCTAGGTAATGGAATTTCAAGAATAGTTAAATTAGTTTGAAATAAATAGGTTTTGGGAACTAGTCAAAAGACCCAAAGACTACCTAACTATTGAAACTAAATGGGTGTTTAGAAACAAGATTGATGAGTTAGGAATAATAATTAAAAAAATATATATATATTTTTTCATAAGGGTATAGTCAATAATAATGTATTTACTATTATGTAACATTTTCTCCAATAGCTAGACTTGAATCTATTAGAATGTTTCTTGACTATGAAGTAAATTTTAATTTCGAACTATCTCAAATGGATGTCAAGAGATCATTCTTAAATGGTTATATCATTGAGTATGTTTTTGTTGAACAACCCCTAGGATTTCAAAACCCACACTTTACAAATCTTGGGTTTAAATTAGAAAAATCTTTTTATGTTCTAAAATAAGCTCCTAGAACTTGGTATGATAGGATCAGCTTATTTCTATTCCAAAGGAATGGCTGACCCTACTTTATTAATTAAAATAATTTAAAAATATATTTTAGTAGTACAAATTTATTTTAATGATATTATTTTTAGATCTTCAATAAATTATTTGTCTACTGAGTTTTCAAAAATGATGCAAATTGAATTTGAAATGATTTTAATGGGATAACTTAAATTCTTCCATCGTTTTCAGACTTTTAAAAAATAAATATGTAATTATTTTAAATCAAAAAAATTATACTCTATAGATTTTAAAACATTTGAGCATGTATATTACTAAAGGTAGTCATACTCCCATGATTACTAGTTGTAAGTTTGATCTTAAGAAAGTGGGGAAATCACTTGACCAAACCACTTGCATAAGTATGGTTTAACGATTATTATACTTAATTGATATCCATCACTATATAATGTTTAATGTGTTTATGTGTACCCATTTTCAAGAAAATACAAAAGAATCACATTTACTTACTACCAAAATAATTTTAAAATTTCCCAAAGGTATAACCAATTTAGGAATGTTTTATCCTAGAGGATAAGAATTTTTATTCAGTGAGTTATTCTGATGAAAGATTTGTGGTTTTAATTTATATATAAAAATAACCTATGAAACTTGTCACTTTTTGGTCAAGTATCTAGTTTCATGGTGTAGTAAGAAACAAAACTCTATGTAATTATCCACTACTGAAGTTCAGTACATAGATATAGGATGTTGTTGTACATATAATCTATGGATGAAACATACTTTAATAGACTATGAATGTCAATTTCATCATGTCCCTATAAAATGTGATGATAAAAATTCAATAAATATCTCTAGGAAACCTATATATCATTCAAGGATAAAATATATTAATATAAGACATCACTTTTTGAGGGATGATTTTCAAAATGGTGATATAACTCTTGGATTCATTAGAATTGAGCATCATCTTTATAAGTCCCCAGCCTTAAACCTTACTTAATCTTTAGTTATTACAAGATTACACATTTAGGATCTTTTCAGGTTTAGATTTTTAGATAATTAGATCATAAAACTTGCATTACATTCCACATTTAAACAAAGTGGTTACATAAAAGATAGCATTCATTTTTTTTCCATCAACAGAAACATATTTAAAAATAAAGCATGGATTCTTTCTTGACACTTCCTTGACACTATCATCATATCATGTACCTTTCCCTTGACCTGTGAAAAACATTTCAAAAAAACTTGGGATGAGAATAAAAAGCTCAGTAAGGGTTATAAAAAATATGGAAAGGAAACATGAGTTCATATATACATAAGAATGAAATCATACTTTACCCACAAAACATAGGCACTTTAACATACCTCATCAAATCATGAATAACTCATAGAAATTATAAGACATAAAAGGTAACTTGAGGCATTCATAACATTCTTACGTAGGGAGTAACCCTCTTGGTTACGTTTGGAATACCCACCAAAGTATATTCCCTAAATCTCTTTGGAGAAACCTTAATGTTTCACTCCTTCACGTTACCCAATGCATTGGAGAGCTATATCGGGCTCACCCACCCTTAGTTTATCACGGAACCACCTGTATTCATAATAATGCCCAAGAACCATAACATAATCGTATCACATAAAACATGCATAAAGGAAACATAACATTTCCACTTTTCAATCACAAGATATCAATACAACACATTGATATAAAAACATTATGAAAACCATTTTTAATACCAAGGAAAAGTAAAACATGGTATTTATTTTTTTCTTTTAAAAAAAATGTATGGCTTGTAGAGGAATCCGAAACTCAAATAATGGACACGGCGACAGAGAAGTCATTGTCGCCGCATACTTACAACAAAAACATTCCCTTTTGTCGTTTAGTAAAATGCTTTGTATAAAAAAAGATTCCTTTTTGGATAAATGTAAAAGTCAAAGGGGTTTATACACCGTATAAAAGAAGGTTGTCTATAAAACAAAATATGCCTCAATGAATGGAGATTGAGATGAAGTCCCTTACAAAGATGGTATCCTTGGATTAAGGATAAATCAATTACATAATTATGTGTTCCAAATGAATACACGAAATATAAGTGGATATTAAGTGTAAAACAATCAGGGGTTATTCACACATATTCATAGAACGACATATTCAAGGAGTACAAGTTTATCCCAAAGAATCGAATTTGGGTTAAGAAGTTCCCTTGCAAAAATTTGACAGCCTAACGGCGTCACTACAAAATTCAGAAAATGAGTTGATGAGAGATAAAAAGGGTATATCATCACATGGACATAATAGTATGTAAATTAAAAGACATAACAAAAGAAGTCTTTTAAAAAGAGGAGGGTGAAAGGTTCCCTTACCGACATGGGTATCTTTCGAAATATACGCCCCGTGAAAGAAGGACAATACAACATTGATGTAAATACTCATAAATGAAAGTATATTACACAATTAGTAAAATAATGGGCATTACATACACCACTCAAAGGAAATTGTTGAAAATGTATCATAAATCTCACGGGAATAAAAGTGAGATGCAAAATCTCTTACGAAAACTCGGCAGCCTAACAGCGCCACTTAAAACTTCCAAAATGGATTGATGAGAGGAAATAGGGTCTCTCATCATATCAACATAAAGTTTATAGAAAGAGGAATATAAAATAACATCCCCCAACATAACAAAGAGGATCTTAAAAGAAGTGACATAAAGGAGAGTACTTAAAAAGAAAGAGAGAGGCTAGATCTCTTACAAAAATTCGGCAGCCTAACGGTGCCACTCAAAACTTCCAAAATGGATTGATGAGATAGAATAGGGTCTATCATCATATGAACATAAAAATTACAGTAAGAGTAATATAAAATAACATCCCAATAACAAGAAATATGATCTTTAAAAGGAATGACATAAAAGAGTGTACTTTAAAAGAAAGAGAGGAGCCAGATCCCTTACCTCAAGTCCAACTTGTCTTTTTCATTTCTTTATATTCCTGAATAATAAACTTTGGTCAATTTATAATTTCCTAAGGACCTACTTTAAATATTATTATTCATTTCATATCACATATTATAATGTTATAATAATTTTTTAATAATGTTAGTTCATATCAGACGTTTTTGCCGATGTTTGGTACATGAGTCAAAAATGAACTTGTTTGAAAAATGATTGTCCATGTAGTTATAAGTAAATAATTTAAAGAATATTATTAATGATTAAAATATCATATATATCCAGTAAATATTCATTTTATACTATTCCATATCATTTGGAGATAAAAACGAAAAGCACCGTTCATGGAGACGGTAGGCCGTACGTACGCATGAACACCACTTTCATTTTTTTATTTTTCATATTAACGGAATTAAAAATAAATGATATATATATATATTATAATTAAAGTATAATATATAAGTTATATAGGTCACATATGATCATTAATTTCATTCTTTATACGTTCCATGTATTGCATGTACGAGTCACATCACTTGAGGGGGCGGTAGTCCGCACTTCCTCATATGAAATTATCGCATTTACACAACATGAAAAGAATAAAGGTATGTTTTAAATATAAAATAAAGAAGCATATAGTAAACATAAATACCATATATATCATATATAAAATACAGTGACATCATAATGGCCACCTTTAAAGGTGTTAAAATAATATTGAACAATCATCGTTTCGTGAGGCAGAAAATCGCCAACCACAGAAACAATATGTTCTTTAACCATTAGACGAAGGTGTGTGTAAGTGTAGCTCAAATACTTATTATAACAACATCCTAGTATATTGAAGATACTGGAGTTGTTACAAAATAAATGAATAAAAAGAGTTTAGGGGGTTGGAAAAGCAAAATAAAACAAAAGGACACAAGTGAAGACATTACCTTAAAATCGGGTAACTCCATTTGGTTTGAGCTAAAAGGATTCCTTGGGAAGAATTATTCTCAAAGTGAGGCTTCAATGAGTTAGAGAGGGATGTGGAGAGGCAAAATGAGCAGGGTTTGGCCGAACCAAAGCCTTGAGAGGTGTGGGTAAGGTGGTAGAGGTGGGGGCCTTTTATAAGAGGAGAGGAGGGGCACTCTTGTAAAGTTACAAAATGTTACTTTGTTTTCAAATGAGTTTCGGATTTTAAAGGTCCCACGTTGATGTATTTTTAGGATAAGGTGGTAAGGGTTAGAAATATAATCATCCAATAGGTTTTGGACATGTTTAGGTCTTAGATTTTACATTATCTTTCCATCTTATTTAAATCGTTAAATAATGAGGTCATCGCTGCATCATCATGATGTCATAAATAATTTAATTTATTTAGTGTCTAAAAATTATAAAAAAAATACTATGATGTAGGAAATATTTTTATCTTTCCATTTATTATTTATAGTCAAAAATCTTACTTGTATAACCTCATATAAAAATTGTTTTAGTAAAACATCTCATGTTTGTGTCATTTTTTACTTTAACATTAAATAAAAAGATATTTATGTCATTTTCCAACCAAAGTGGCTCCATGGGGTCCCCAAGTTGACCCATGGATTTTCATGGTCGGCCATGACACATCAAATGAGGGTAGGACATGTGTCTAGGTCATTTCATTTTATTAAAACATTATTCTTACCTTAAACTACACTAATTACTTCTAATCGCGATTAAAAACTTAATAAGTTACTATTCACCAAAAAATTAATTTAATCCCATTTAACCACATTTTACTTCTTAATGACAACCATGTATGTCCGATTTTTGAAATTCAAAACACAAATATGTCAAAATTTCATTTAAACGGAAAAATCAGTTTTTATAAATACCACTTAGTAGTTTCACTATTCATCAAAAAATTGAAGTTTTTCAGAAAATTACCAAAAGTTCACCCTAAGCTATATTTGATATTATGAATTCAAAAATGATGTATATTTTAAAAAATTCAAAACATATAAGTTGCATTAATTAATTTAATAATTAATTCCCACTGTCAAAACAAATAGCATGTTTTTATGAAACAAAATGTATCAAAAGTTTGACACTAGTTTAAGTCCGATTTCAAAGTGAAATTAATTTCAACGACCACTATTGGATTAAATGGTAAAAATATTTTCTAATTTCATTTTAAAACCAATTAAAAAGATAATCTAATCATATAAATAAATTATATTAAAAGAGGTTTTGAATTAAAATACAACATTTTTCACTATTCATTAAAAATTGAACTTTTTCGGAAAAATACAAAAAATTTACACAAAGTAAATTTTGATGTCCCGATTCTAAAGAAGAATTTTATTTTGTCAAATATAACACATAAAATTTTCAAAAAGTCGATTTAAAAGAGGTTCGCCATCAAAAGGCGGTTAATCGACCTTTTAAAGAATATTAGAATGTTTACGCTTAAAATTGGATTCATTTTCATTTTTAATCCTCTAACATTTATTGTAAAAAGTTAAAATATTTGACAAACATATATAATTATTTTTTAGTTAGTTCTGTTCATTCCCTCCATTACAACGTCCAGGCGTTAACTACTATTTAAAATAATATTATTTTATTATTAGAGTGCAACATAAGATTCCCAAGAAACTCATTGTTGCATATTGGGTACACCATCGAGCATAGCATCCCCTTTAAAGTAATATTAATATTTTATTCAAAAATATGGATAAATATAAAAAAGTGATATTCTTTATTTACCTGGGGTGTTACATCCTTCCCCCCTTTTCGGAATTGCGTCCTCGCAATTTTAAAATTGGGCTCGGAAACATCCTCGAAAGTCCCACATCAGAACAAGAGTCGGTAAAACAATCACTTTAAAAGAATGGGAGAAAATTACAAATGTCACCCGAGTTAACCCACACTAGGATTCCAAGTATGAAAATATGGAAATGGAGGAAAAAACAAAGGGTCATGTTCTGATGGAGAGTGATAGAAAACATGTTTAGGAGAAATTTAACCACAAGAAAATCACAAACATGTGATGGGTTAAACGGTATTCGATTCCCCAGTAGGAAAAGTTAATAGACAACATTTTTGTTTTAAGTTACTTTTTATTGAGGAATTTATTCATAAGGAAACATAATTACTTATCATGTTGACTTTCAACTTTTATTATATTTCTTACACAAACTCATATTTTCTACAAAAGACGAGTATTTAGGAAGACTTGTTCACTATAATAAACTTATATAGAATCACCTAATCCACAAAAGAGAACTATATAATTCCCATGTCTTTAGACTTTAACCAAAACCAAAACCAAAATGGTTAGTACAAGATCAGATAATCCAGAAAAGGATAACCCTTTATAAAAAGAAAATCTATTCTTAATCTCCAAAATTTGTCCAACAAAACCCAAAGTTCAACGAGGGCCATTTGATAAACAATTTTTCCATAAAATTATTCAAAGTAAACCAAAATAATATTGAAACCCAAATATTTGAAGGATTTAGTCACATAGTCTTCCGAGGTACAAATTAACTTTTATCTCCAAATAACATCAGTTGCTCTTAAATTCTCATATTGAAAAGTAATTAACCTAATCACATATCCTCGATGATAGGTTAATCATTTCCATAGATAACCCAAAATAAACTTACTCTTGATTCCTAAAATCATATAACTAAAAATAATTAGTCAAACTAACCAGGGAATTCACGTAGTCCTGTGGTAGGCGATAAATACCAGTCGCACTTTGGTTGTGGGTTCGATTCCCGCAGCTTTGTCCGACGCAATGGGTTGTCACACGGTCTGCGTGTTGTACTTTTTCCAAAACTATATAATTCTTAAAAAATTCCCCAAAATGAGATAAAATCTTCAAAAATAATCATAACATATTTTATCCTCGAGTTTATTTCATGCCTTTCATTTTCCATCATAACATATAATAACCCATAATTACATCAAAAGTAAGGATCATATGAACTCTAATGGTTACCTTTATAATTATTACCTGAACTTCCACATTGATTGGTCATCTCGTACATGATTCATTACAGATCATACCAAGGTTCAAGTTGTTGATCATGACTCCTTGATAGTTGGTTTAGAACAACCATGAGTTTCCTCATTGAATCCCCCATTTTATCTTGTATCTTAATCAGAGAACCACCACAGTTTCCTTCAAACCTATTGTCTCTTTGGTGCCTGCTAGATCCATCCATTCACTAAAAGCAGAAATGTCAGTGTGAGTATATCAACAAAACCATCATGTACTAATGAGGAAGGTAAACACTAAGATATACTTACGCATTCACTTTATCTAAAACTAGGACTCTTTCGGAAATCCTAACCATTATGGTAATGTCACTTGTGCTTAGAGAATACCCTAACCTCTAAAGTTATCTAAACCAACCTTTGATACCAACTATAAGGCCCCAGCCTTAAACCTTACTTAATCTTGAGTTATTAAAAGATTACACATTGAGGATCTTTTCAGGTTTAGAGTTTTAGAGAATTAGATCATAAAACTTGCATTACATTCCACATTTAAACAAAGTGGTTACATAAAATATAGTATTCATTTTTTTCCATCAACAGAAAAATATTTAAAAATAAAGCACATATTCTTTCTTGAAAATTCCGTGACACTATAATCATATCATGTACCTTTCCCTTGACCTGTGAAAAAAATTTCAAAAAAACTTGGGATGAGCATAAAAAGCTCAGTAAGGGTTATAAAAAATATGGAAAGGAAACATGAGTTCATATATACATAAGAATGAAATCATACTTTTCCCATAAAACATAGGCACTTTAACATACCTCATCAAATCATGAATAACTCATAGAAATCATAAGACATAAAATTTAACTTGAGGCATTCATAACATTCTTACGTAGGGAGTAACCCTCTTGGTTACGTTTGGAATACCCACCACAGTATATTCCCTAAATATCTTCGGAGAAACCTTAATGTTTCACTCCTTCACGTTACCCAATGCATTGGAGATCTATATCGGGCTCACCCGCCTTTAGTTTATCATAGAACCACCTGTCTTCATAATAATGCCCAAGAACCATAACATAATCGTATCACATAAAATATGCATAAAGGAAACATAACATTTCCACTTTTCAATCACAAGATATCAATACAACACATTGATATAAAAATATTATGAAAACTATTTTTAATACCAAGGAAAAGTAAAACATGGTATTTATTTTTTTCTTTTAAAAAAAAGGTATAGCTTGTAGAGGAAGCCGAAACTCAAATAATGGACACGGAGGCGGAGAAGTCGTTGTCGCCGCATACGTACAACAAAAATATTCCCTTTTGTCGTTTAGTAAAATGATTTGTATAAAAAAGATTCCTTTTTGGATAAACATAAAAGTCAAAGGGGTTTATACACCGTATAAAAGAAGGTTGTGTATAAAACAAATTATGCCTCAATGAATGGAGATTGAGACGAAGTCCCTTACAAAGACGGTATCCTTGGATTAAGGATAAATCAATTACATAATTATGTGTGCCAAATTAATACACGAAATATAAGTGGATATTAAGTGTAAAACAATCAGAGGTTATTCACACATATTCATAGAACAACATATTCAAGGAGTACAAGTTTATCCCAAATAATCGAATTTGGGTTAAGAAGTTCCCTTGCAAAAATTTGACAGCATAACGGCGTCACTACAAAATTCAGAAAATGAGTTGATGAGAGATAAAAAGGGTATCTCATCACATGGAAATAATAGTATGTAAATTAAAATACATAACAAAAGAAGTCTTTTAAAAAGATGAGGTTGAAAGGTTCCCTTACCGACATGGGTATCTTTCGAAACATACGCCCCGTGAAAGAAGGACAATACAACATTGATGTAAATACTCATAAATGAAAGTATATTACACAATGAGTAAAATAATGGGCAGTACATACACCACTCAAAGGAAATTATGGAAAATGTAGCATAAATATCATGGGAATAAAAGTGATATGCAAAATCTCTTACGAAAACTCGGCAGCCTAATGGCACCACTTAAAACTTCCAAAATGGATTGATGAGAGGAAATAGGGTCTCTCATCATATCAACATAAATTTTTTCAGAAATAGGAATATAAAATAACATCTCCCAACATAACAAATAGGAGCTTAAAAGAAGTGACATAAAGGAGAGTACTTAAAAAGAAAGAGAGAGGTTAGATCTCTTACAAAAATTCAGCAGCCTAACGGTGCCACTCAAAACTTCCAAAATGGATTGATGAGAGAGAATAGGGTCTCTAATCATATGAACATAAAAATTTAAGTAAGAGTAATATAAAAGAACATCCCAATAACAAGAAATATGAGCTTTAAAAGTAATGACATAAAAGAGTGTACTTTAAAATAAAGAGAAGAGTCAGACCCCTTACCTCAAGTCCAACTTGTCTTGTTCGTTTATTTATATTCCTGAATAATAAACTTTGGTCAATTTATAATTTACTATGGACCTCCTTTAAAGATTATTATTCAGTTAATATAACATATTATAATGTTATAATAATTTTTTAATAATGTTAGTTCATATCAGACGTTTTTGCCGATGTTTGGTACATGAGTCAAAAATGAACTTGTTTGAAAAATGATTGTCCATGTAGTTATAAGTAAATAATTTACAGAATAGTATTAATGATTAAAATATCATATATATCCATTACATATTCATTTTATACTATTCCATATCATTTGGAGATAAAAACAAAAAGCACCGTTCATGGAGACGGTAGGCCGTACGTACGCATGAACGCTACTTTCATTTTTTTATTTTTCATATTAAGGGAATTAAAAATAAATGATATATATATATATATATATATATATTATAATTCCAGTATAATATATATGTTATATAGGTCACATATTATCATTAATTTCATTCTTTATACGTTCCATGTATTGCATGTACGAGTCACATCACTTGAGGGGGCGGTAGTCCGCACTCCCTCATATGAAATTATCGCATTTACACAACATGAAAAGAATAAAGGTATGTTTTAAATATAAAATACAGAAGCATATAGTAAACATAAATACCATATATATCATATATAAAATACAGTGACATCATAATGGCCACCTTTAAAGGTGTTAAAAGAATATTGAACAATCATCATTTCGAGAGGCAGAAAATCGCCAACCACAGAAACAGTATGTTCTTTAACCATTAGACAAAGGTGTGTGTAAGTGTAGCTCGAATACTTCTTATAAAAACATCCTAGTATATTTAATATACTGGAGTTGTTACAAAAGAAATGAATAAAAAGATTTTACGGGGTTGGAGAAGCAAAATAAAACAAAAGGACACAAGTGAAGACATTACCTTAAAATCGGGTAACTCCATTTGGTTTGAGATAAAAGGCTTCCTTGGGAAGACTTCTGCTCAAAGTGAGACTTCAAGGAGTTATAGAGGTATGTGGAGAGGCAAAATGAGCAGGGTGTGGCCGAGCCAATGCCTTTAGAGGTGTGGGTAAGGTGGTAGAGGTGGGGGCCTTTTATAAGAGGAGAGGAGGGGCACTCTTGTAAAGTTACAAAATGTTACTTTATTTTCAAATGAGTTTCGGATTTTAAAGGTCCCACATTGATGTATTTCTAGTATAAGGTGGTAAGGGTTCGAAATATACTCATCCAATAGGTCTTGGACATGTTTAGGGATTAGAGTTTACATTATCTTTCCATTTTATTTAAATCGTTAAATAATGAGGTCATCGCTGCATCATCATGATGTCATAAATAATTTAATCTATTTAGTGTCTAAAAATTATAAAAAAATACTATGATTTATGAAATATTTTTATCTTTCCATTGATTATTTATAGTAAAAAATATGACTTGTATAAACTCATATAATTTTTTTAGTAAAACATCTCATGCTTGTGTCATTTTTACTTTAACATTAAATAAAAGGATATTTATGTCATTTTCCAACCAAAGTGGCTCCATGGGGTCCCCAAGTTGACCCATGGATTTTCATGGTCGGCTATGACACATCCAACGAGGGTAGGACATGTGTCTAGGTCATTTCATTTTATTAAAACATTATTCTTACCTTAAACTACACTAATTACCTCTAATCGCGATTAAAAACTTAATAAGTTACTATTCACCAAAAAATTATTTTAATCCCATTGAACCAAATTTTACTTCTTAATGACAACCATGTATGTAGGATTTTTTAAATTCAAAACACAAATATGGAAAAATTTCATTTAAACGGAAAAATCAGTTTTTATAAATACCACTTAGTGGTTTCACTATTCATCAAAAATTGAAGTTTTTCAGAAAATTACCAAAAGTTCACCCTAAGCTATATTTTATATTCCGAATTCAAAAATGATGTCTATTTTAAAAAATTAAAAACATATAAGTTGCATTAATTAATTTAATAATTAATTCTCACTGTCAAAACAAATAGCGTGTTTTTATGAAACAAAATGTATCAAAAGATTGACACCATTTTAAGTCCGATTTCAAAGTGAAATTAATTCCAACAAACACTATTGGATTAAATGGTAAAAATATATTCTAATTTCACTTTAAAACCAATTCAAAAGATAATCTAATCGTATAACTAAATTAGATTAAAAGAGGTTTTGAATTAAAATATAACATTTTTCACTATTCATTAAAAATTGAACTTTTTCAGAAAAATACGAAAAATTTATACAAAGTAAATTTTGATGTCCCGATTCTAAAGAAGAATTTTGTTTTGTCAAATATAACACATAAAATTGTCAAAAAGTGGATTTAAAAGAGGTTCTCCATCAAAAGGCGGTTAATCGACCTTTTAAAGAATATTAGAATGTTTACGCTTAAAATTGGATTCATTTGAATTTTTAATCCTCTAACATTTATTGTAAAAAGTAAAAATATTTGACAAACATATATAATCATTTTTTAGTTAGTTCTGTTCATTCCCGCCATTACAACGGCCAGGAATTAACTACTATTTAAAATAATAATATTTTATTATTACAGTGCAACGTAAGATTCCCAAGAAACTCGTTGTTGCGTATTGGGTACGCAATCGAGCATAGCGTCCCCTGTAAAGTAATATTAATATTTTATTCACAAATATGGATAAATATAAAAATGTAATATTCTTTATTTACCTGGGGTGTTACAATCTTTCTGAAATATTCACCAAGCTTTCAAACTTTGAGAAAATAATATATATCAAATGCGAACAAAGAATGATAAACCCTTATTAGTCTTTTTTGTCAAAGTTATGTTTCTTCTTGTGGAAAATTATCTAGACTAGTACTACTATGACTGATCTACTATTAGTATCAACAACTATTTGATCAAAAATTGGTGATGCTACCATAAATATCGTTTGTGAAATAGTATCTTCACATGCTACCATTATCTATGCTATCGTTAGACTTGTATATTGGATATTCTACCATTATCTGTGTACCGTTAGCTATGATACTGTGACTCTCGCTATTGTAAGGATTATCCGTTGGTATGTGACCATTATGTGAAACTGTTGGTATTCTACCATTGACATGTTACCATTAGTTTCTACCATTACATTATACCATGAGCACTCCTATTGGGTCCTACCATCCTGTTTGGAACTATTTCTTTTTCCCATCGTTAGTAACTTTAAATTAAAATTATTATTTTTTATCGAATATTATGATATTTTTTAAAATCCATTTTCAAATTTTGAAATCCCTAAATGATATATTTCCTTAAATACAACTATAAGGATATCATTCTCATGCGTACTTACTTTTAAACCCCTCACCTTATCCCTTTCTCTCTCGACCCTTCTATGATTTCAAACACCCACTTTCAAACATTTTTGAAAATGGTGCTTGTGAAATGTCTAGCTGTTTTGTCTGATGATCTGCACCCTTCAAAGAAATCAAGAGGATAATCTAGTCATCAAGTAGATCCAGATAATCTAAAGCTTGTATTGTGAGTTATCATCTTTAAAAAGTAAATGGATGTTGAATGGTTTGTATTAAGTAATTCACTGGTGCTAAAAGTGATCCAGGACCAAGGATGGATCTATTGGTTCTAAATTAATGACTGACCATTCTATACTAGGATGGTTCACCAGTTCTATCTATTTATATAATATGTGTTTGGAGGAAAGAAATACGCGTTTAAGATAGTGATAAATGATATAAATATTGTTTTATCATTGAAGTAGTGTAAAAAATACTTGAATGTCCTTCACTGAGGTATATATGAGGATTATCAAGGTTCATTTCCCATTCATGATGATTTTGTGATTAAGGATATCCTTATGGATATTATTGGTAATGAAACTATGTGAAGACCAGATATAGAAGATTTGGATGGGGAATGTTGTTTTTTGTTTATATTTATCCAACATATGTTTTTTACCAGGAAGGGTGACTTTATTATTATGAGGTATAAAGATATATTTTTCTTATTTATTAAAAAATTAAGAGATAAGATTAACTTGTATATATATCTAATGGTACATATGATAGAGCTTTGAAAACCATACTCTAGGTAAAATTCCTTGGCCTATCCTAAGATGATATCTTCCTTGTTAGAAACCAAAGGTTTTATACCCGAAGGTTAAGAGAAGATAACTAGTTGTGGTAGTTTTTCCCGAGTCAAGAAACCTACAAAAGGATGAAGGTAAACCAGAACCCTTGGTTAATGAAATATGTGGAGGATAATGAAAATATGTATAAAATATTGAATCCTATTGATCACCATACTAAACCAATATATGTAGTCAAACCTGTCTTGGATCTAGATTAAGTGGTGATGTATTCCTCTAATGAGGAAATTGAGGATGTTTCTTGTAAGGAAGCTAAGAATGTTGGAGAGAAGTTCACTCTAGTTTCAGTATAAGAGGAAATTAACCATGGCATGGTCAAGAGTACCAATGTATCCTATAGATCAGCTATACATCCTCTTTCTCTTCCTAACATAGAATTAATTCATAATTATATTGATTAATTTGAAGAAATTGAATTGTAAAATGACGTTCAATTAGAGAAGTCTTCATCTAAGAGTTCAAAATAAGTAGTTAAGGTGTCAGATCGATATGATGGTGATGATGATGGAGATAAGAAGAAAGAGTCCAACTCTTCTTAGAGTAGTTCTAAATCAGGTGACTCTACTAGAGATGTTAGGCCCATTAATAATCAGTATCTATCACCTAACTATGAATATGGTCATGGGGATGAACTAGTTATTTCAGAAAAAATTGAAGATGAGGCACCATCTAAGGGGGAGAAGTATCCAAGCTCTAAGCTTCTAGGTATTACTTACCCCGACTCAAATGGATATGATAAGAATAGGGATGATAATAGTATTAATGTTTAAGATAAGGTATTTCTACCTGCGCATGGTACACTTTCCATATCTATTCCTGAGAAAGATCCTAAGGGATCCTTGATTGTAATAATTGATTAGGAAGAAAGGTTGGAAGTTCTTTTTTCAGGTAACCATGGTTTGGAGGCTGGACATGAGGAGGCTTCATTGTCTAACCAAGATAATATTTCATCTCATCCTATTTCTCATACCACTCATCCCAATTATGTGAATAAATAGGATTTGAGTTCCTTTAAGGAATGTTTTTTATTATATTATAGTGGGATGATCAGATCCACGCCTCCTTTGGAAACCAAAATTAGTGAAGCCAATGCCCATTGGTTATTCTCATTGGTCATTTCTCACATCCAATCGAATATTATTAATAAAATTTAAGAATAATAAAATGAGAATATAAGGTTGGATAATCATATGGATGAAGTTAAATCCATCATGAAAAATTTAGAGGAATCTTTTTTGAGAGACATTTATCACTTATGGAGAGATTGTTGTCACTTATTATATCTGGTGCTTCCACTTCCTATAATCCACCTCTTGTTCCTTCCTTGTTTGATTCTAATTTGATTATAACCATCATGAGAGAAGATCTATAGGATGATATGGGTTCTTATACTTCTTCTCATCAAGAATAACTTCATTAGATAAAATCACATGGTGATCATATTTATAAACTAGTTAGTGATTTTTAAATGAGTCAAGTAGTGATAGAGAGGGTATCACTATGGCTATAAAGTATTATCTTTCAAGGATTTATACAATGAATCAATGTAATACTCATTTTAGGATTTTATATGAGAACCTAAGAATGAATCTTGTGACTAGGGACTTTAAGTAGAAAGTGATCCAGTTGAAACATTGGTCTCCTATTCTCATGATCTTTATAGAGAATAAGGTAGAATTAACCAGAATCATGGAGCATGGTGGAAGAATTATCACTTAGTTTATTGAGTTGATGGTAAATTTTTTTATACTTATAATAAATTAGTTATTTCTCATACAGATCCTTATCCAAACATTCCCTTGACTAGATCTATTTCTTTAATAATATATATACGTATCTATACTACCTGTATTACAGTAATCCCCTTTGACCTCACTAATGTTGAAGCTATGAGACATCCTAGACCTATGGCTACTATTTCCATTATGTTTTTCCCACTTTCACCTCCATCTCCACCCGAATCCTCTTCTAGTTTTATTTCCATTAAAAAGGAAAGAATAAAGTGGACCCTAAATCTCCCATAAAGAAGGATGTTTCCTCACATTCAGATTAGGATTTTATAGGGAATGATTATTTGTTTATCCTTTTTATGATGTTCTACACAACTTTTGATGATTAATAAAAAAGTATTTCTTAATTCTTTATTCTGTTCTTTGTTTGCTATATTCCTAATTATTTTTACCGTTTTGATAATCCCAAAAGGGGGTGTACTTGAATCCTATTAATAATAAACTGGATTACAACCAAGTATATATATGGATTATATGGATATCTATACATTATGTATATTAATTGAGATAAGAATATTATATGCTATTCATCTATTTCATTTATTGATGATTTATATATGGTTTTTAAATATAAATATTTGCGATCATCAAAAAGGGAGTGATTTAGAACCTTCTTATTTTAATGATCCAAAATCATGTTTATTATATATCTATTAAGATTAATGTTTTATGATAGTAAGTCATATTATGGAACAATTGTGAAAATTTAGCTAAGTGTTGATCTATCCTTAGTTGAAAGGATCTACCTCCAGTTATATAGTATAATTGATAGGTTTTTATACCATTTGATGAAGATGAATCTAAGCATTGATACTATTACATGGTACTTCTGACCATTTGCTATAGTGATTTTTAGACATTGATACCATCAAGATCTCCTACTTCCAGTATCTTCTACCATCACTCGATGATACCATCAAGGAAAATATACTACTATTGATATAGTTGAACATTGCTACCTCCAGGATGATCTACTGCTAGATCACGCTACTTCTACCTACAAAATATTTATAATGTAAAAGTGTTTACTTCTCGGAGATGCTACCTTTGGAGATCTACTACCTATGAAGCTACTGTGGGCATCCATAATAAATTTCAAAATCAATTCTCCAACAACTATTTTATATATTTAATGTTGCACAAAATCACGCAGATTTAAGAATTATTATTCTTAATCAACTCTATATATGGATTAAAGACAAAGTTGGACATTCTAAAAGTGCTTCTTAGTACAATGATCTTATATTATTTTATTATTATTTTGAAATGGATAATTAAATCTTCTAGAAGTATATATATTAAGAAGAACCCCTTTTTCATGATAATGAGGTTTTTGGATTCATGGTGAATATTTGAAAATAGTGAAAATATTCAGTTATAAAAAACTAATAGAGAATAATGGATTTTCAAAATCATTTACGATACACTATTTCACTACACATTCTACAAAAACCATGTGTAGACTTTCCATGATGTTATTTAGATACTTCTAAGAAACTAAACCCATTCATATTGAGTTGAACCACATTTTTTCATCTATAATATTTTATTTTTCTATCCATACTTTAATTTTGAGCTATGTTTAGTATTACTCTATATATCTATAAAACATAGTCTCCTTTACAAATATGGAGTGTTCTTAACACACCCTCTTAATTTTATTTATTTTTATTCCCATTAAAATCTATGAAAGAGGTCATGTGTGACCTGCATTTGTTTTATCCCACACATAACAATGAAAGAGGCTTTGTGCATGGATATATTTGTATTTTTTTTGTAAAATATGATCTAGATTATAGATCAATTTATTTTTTATAATAAACTGCTTGGTAGTAGGTAATTTCCAAATGGTGGGGTTATGTCTCAACATGAGACTGAACCCCTTTTTAAATTCAAGTTTGATAAATTTTCTATAACAAATTTACTGCCATTTATATATCTTGTTCTTTTATTAAAAAAAAATTTCTTTCAATTTTTTATTGAAAAAAACTAATCTTTGATAGTTAAATGAAATTGGTGTTTTATATATTATGTTTGATATGATCATATTAGTTTTATAAATTAGATTATTTTTAAAATTATTTTAATTGAGTAGTGATTGATCTTTTCAGAATATTTTTAAAAGATCAGATTATATAAATATACTATTTTTGTTAAAGGGAAATTTATATTAAATTAGGGGATTTATGTTTTTAAATTTCTTTAAATAGAAATTTTATTAGAAGTCCAATTCACCCCTTCTTAAGTTTTCCACTAGGAACAACATGAAAATTATTGACTGGGGAGAGCTAGACCACGAGGATGATTCTCACATTCATGGAGTACCTTATGGAAATCAAGGATTGGAAGGAGAGGATCATGTGAGGATGGACCATTCCCTTGGTTCTGTTATATTGTAGCATGGGAGCATGTAGGAGAGATCTTGGGTTTGAGAGTGCTAGATGAGGGCTCAATATCCCCACCATTTTGTTTAGCATGTGCTTTTGGGGTGAAAGGACTTGAAGGAAGGAAAAATGTAGTTTCTCTGTTTTTTCACTTTAAGAGTTTGTAATATATTAAGGAATATTTTTAGAGCAAAGAGCTAAGTCTAATTGAGATTCTTAGGTCTGGTGATCCCATTATTGATATTATAAAAATATTAAATATATTAATACCATGCACATATAATATTCCTAAAATAGTGGAACAATTCCCAAATAGAGTATTGGAATTGAAATCTAAGACTGCAATTGATTCTAGAATATGAGGTTTACCCTTGGAATGACCTAAGTTTGGTTGGTACTAAATTTTAGGTTTACGATGCCGTTGGCGGGTTTTTTTAACAAAATAAATAGTTAAATTATTATTTTTATTTTATTAAATGGACTAACCTGGAAAAAAAATCTATAAGTACCCACTTATAAAAAATCTCTCGGTTTATCCAAATAACCCTAGTAGGATTTTAGAGGAGCTTTAAGCATTATTCATTGGCAGATCACATCAGAGGATGACAAGTCATTAGATTGATGTGGATCGAGAGGCAGTGAATGAAACATAACTTCTACATTGCTAGTGAATGAATTCACCACCAAAGATCAATCCAAATCAATGTAAAGGTCATCATTTTTAGTTTTTTCCCTTTTAATTTAATTGTTAAATAATGTATTTGAACTTTTTTATTTGATCTATGATTATTTTCCTTTGAATGATCCCCTTTTTAGTAAATTGAACTTTTTAAAATAAATTATTCTTATTATGCCATGTTATTACCTAAGATATCTGGTTTTCATGATTGTTGGCCGATATTTCTTGGCTAATGATGGTTAGACATTTGTTATTTTTCATTTCCACCACCCATTCTTCATGTTCTTCATTATTGGACCATGGGGTCATGATTCGACATTGATGGGGAAGGTTTGAGTGAGATCAAACCCCCAGATTCACAATGGTTTTGTGCACAAGAAATGGATTAGTGTTTTTAAATGGATCAGGATGGATTTTATGTGAAACCTAATGGATTTTTTTATCCACAAGTGGCGAAGGGTGATGAGACACATGGTGATTTCATGCGGATTTCTAATTTCCATTTTCTAGCCACTTGAGGTCAAGAAAAGATGGTCAAAGGTGACTTCCTATTACTTTGGGTTGTTAAATGGTGAGATTCATGATGGAAAGGCTGGATCTAGGAACCACATGAAGAAAAATATGGAATCTGTAAAAATAGAAATTACACACCGTTTATTCTAGAAGAATACACGACATATATCCCCCCTGGTTGTGATGCTAGAGTTTCAGGTAGAGTTAAGGGTCACATGCTACGTATCCAAGCCCATACCTTGTGTGACCCTCCCTAGGTGGCCAAGATGTGTGCGAGATAGCATACACCCAGGAACCCATGCGTCCAAACATGACATGTACTTGTAGAGTACACGAGCATGGGATTTTACCCAAACACGACCAAATACATTCCCATGTATACAGTCTTGAGTTGAAGTACACATGAATGACTAGAAGAACACGTACAAGCATTGAGTGGTCGAGACATGCTATGTATGACCTTTATATGTGATTTACTATGAAATGGATTCTAATCCATGTTCATAGGATAACCCGACCAAGTGACCAGGTGGGTCAACATGCCGCATGGACCCCATAAATGCCGTGTATTCCCTCTATAAATTTATTCCTCTTGTATTTCTTTCTTTGGGACTCAGATTTTGGCCCGTGAGTATCCTCTCTTGAGTTTTTTACATGTATAATGTGAAGGTTTTATTTATTGTGACATATGAGATATGATGCAAGGTGTTACAAGTGTTATTCTTCAATAGGAAGCACTTGATGATGGTAGTGATCATGGTAGGATCATCAAAGAGATTCCAGGGTTGGAACTACCCTAATTCACTAGGGAATGGTCCCCCATACTTTTTATACAGATAGATATGGTACTACCATACACTAAGCATGGTTCCTCTATCTACAAAGTAGTAATCCCTCATCTTTAAGCTCTGACAGAGTGAAGGTCCTCAATGGGAGTTGTGGATCCCTCAGCCGTGGAACGTAGTAACAAGGAGAGAAACCTACCACACCTATTCTGGTGAGGTTTCATTTTATGCTAGGATTTTAAGATGAAATTTTAGAGTGGTAGGTAGACTCATCAACTTTGGCTGGTCTATGAGATAGAGATTCCCTTTCTCTCTTGTCTGGGTTTCTTTATGACTATATATATGTGCTTAGTTTCATTTCTATCTTGGTTTGTCTTGATCTAACTATTATTGTATCTTTCTACCACTCCCTTTAGTTTTTGGGGAATCCTACTGGGTATGTATATACTCACACCTACATGAGTTTTTATTGAACGTGTCATTTCTTATACAGATGATGGATAGATTGGCGGTGAATTTGGTGGAGTTTAGGGATACTTGGGTGCATTGGTTATATATGGTGGTCAGGAGTTGGAGATCAAGAGTTGAGCTCTACAAGTATCCATTTATTCTAATTTTTTTTAGTTTGGGACTTCATTTCTAGTTGTGCATTTATTTTTTCACTTTAATTTTAATTTATGCTATCATACTCTGTTGTATTTTCCTAGGGGATATTGCATGAATATATACACTCTAGATGTTACTGTCTTTATATTCCTCTGCACCGTTTCATGGAGATGGTTGGGTGAATGCATACATGTACATTTTTATAAGGGCTCCCATTTTATATTATTCCTTCTCAGTGCTTGTTTCCATCCCCTAGCCTATTGAAGGTTGGCTTGGGATTGTGGCACCCGACCTACCACCGACCAGACAGGCCCCAATGGGTTGGGTCGTTACAGGTAACCCCTCTTAACAAAATTTTTATATTTTGAATAAAAAATTAAGCTCAATATAATATAATTCAATTTATAAATAATATAAAATTAAATTTTAAGTTAAATGATTTAATATATAGAAATGAAAATTTATCAAAAAATGTTGTTTTTACCACTAAGTGTTCTTAGTCTAATATAACATTAATTAAAAATTAAATGAGTGATAATATATTTTCATATATATTTAAAAATTATATCAAAGTCATTATATAAAATAGATTAATTTAATTTATTATATAAAAACTACTCAATATAAATAAAAGAATTCTTTGAAAATAACCTCTTCATAATTATCATGATCTTTAACTTTAATCATAGTAATTAAAAATTTATAAATAAAAATTAAATTGAACTTATTACATAATATGAAAATTCTGATATTAAAGATTAAATAAATTTTTTTATATTTAATTTCTAAAAGTGATAATTTTTTTTAATACAAGTGAATAAAACAATTTTTAGAGTGAAATATTATTTAAGTTTTCAAAATGTTAAACATGAGTTTTATAAAACCAAAGTAGTATTTTTAAATGATTTATTTTAATTTAAAAATATATTTTTTTTCTATAAAAAGTTTTTCTAAAAATTATATTTCATTATTATATTATGACAATTTCACAACACTGGTGGTATTAGAAAAATCAATATTTTCCACTATTCACATAAAAGTCCATTATTTTAGAAAAATTTCAATAATTAAACCTAATATAATTTTGATATTACGAATTTAAAAATGAAGTTAAATTTTACAAATTAAAATTCTAACATTTGTAAATTTATCTTTGAAATTAAAATATAAAGAAAAAAAATATTTTTATTGAAAAATTCTTATTTAAAAATTTAAGTTTTCTTAATCTAATTTGTTTTAATTTCTATTAGATTAAAATATTTTTATTTAATATTGGATTTATAATTCTTTAATTTTATTAATATTATTCATATAATGTTTCATGACTTATTTTAGTTCAATGTTGTGTGTGAAGCAGGCTATCAAACATAATAATAATTTAAAAAAAATACAGTCCAAAATCTTAGGTTGTTATATTCTACCCCCTAAAAAAATTTCATCCTCTGAATTTTAATTATCACATACTAATGAAAATATATAAGGTTATATAAAATATATTTTTATCTCGAGGAATAATTTCTAAAAAAGTATTAATCTTATAAACATAGAAAACATACCTTTTTTCTCTGAATAGGATTATTCTTGATATTTAGTTTTTATCCAATAATTTGTGCTAAAAAATGCTCATGATTGGGCATCATGACACCTATAATAGAATTTTTTTTACAAGAGAGATCATAGTTTTCATTTAATTTATAGTTGATCATAGGTTATTTTGATAAATTAAATGTGATTTCCCTATTTCATTGATTAATATAGATTATACATAGAGATATCCAAAATATTTCCCAAATAACATCAACTCATCTAAATGAAGGATAATAAGACTTGGATGGAATATAATCCTACAACCCTTTAATTATACACATATACCTTGGATACAATAATGATACCACCAGGTTTTCTTATTTATAATTCGACAACTAATAGTTGGTGAAAACTTACAAAAAACTGGACATCCACAAATCTAGAGTGAAGAATAAGTATACCAAACAACATTTAATTATCACTATCCACTTAAATTGTAGTCATTACATTGTATTTTTCTTGTTCCCTTTATAAATTAGGCCCCCAAAACCTTTTATCCTTAGTAGTCTAGGGTTATGGAATCAATTTTCATAATGCCCAAACTATTTTTATTTGAAGCATTGAAGTATGGATGTTATATTAATAGAGACTTTTATACATTACATTATATTTTTAAAAATAATTATCTATATTTGAAAATAATGATATTAATATAAAATACTTCTATATTTGAAAAAATTTCTCGTTCCTTTTAGATATTACCTTAGGTTATTCTTCCCACATTTATGATACACAGAGAATTGAATATTCTTTACTTCACTATCTTCATCATCTAAACCTTCATTAGACTCCATCCTTCTCTTTTTTGGTGTGTTTTAAAACTCAAATAAGTTCATATTTTTAATTATAATTCTTTATAGTTCGTTTGAAATAATTATAATATTTCTCATTGCAGTTCTTATCATTTCATGTTTCTCATTGGGAAAATCATCATATTGTATATGGAATCAATTGTTAATTTGGTTTTTTTCGGCTTAAAACATTAATAAGACTAATAGGGTTCAATGAGAGTGATGAATAATTAATATCATTAGAGATTTATCACAAATTATCTTATAAAAAACTCAACCTTAAAATGTATTACTCTTTAAAATGTCACATTATATTTCAGTTCAACCTAAACTACTCTTGTTTCATTCTACGCTTCTTTAGGTCGGGTGATCTCATGCACCTAAACCTAATTCCTTAACATAATAAATACTTTTCAATGGATTTTAAAGTGAATGTGATTGATCTAATCACATCCCCTAAGAATGTACATCCATGTTACCATCCTTTTTCATGGTGATTACCCCAGGGTGAATCTATGCCACAACCGCATCCAAATTCCAATATCTAGAGAGGGATGTAATTTCTAGGGGAAACACGTACTCAAAATATCACCAAAATTTTAGGATGTTTTCCCATACTTAGATATACCCTTAATGTTTTCACTAATTTTATCTCACCCTAAACCCCCAAAAAACTAACCTAATCTTAAAAAAACTAAAACTTTCTATGATTCCAAATATAGCACCCTAAACCCAAACTATTAGGTCTAGTGATAAAAACACTTTCTTTTAATATTGGATTTGATAAAAAGTGAGATTAACCTATCTTTATTTTACATAATTTCCATAAGTTAAACATTATATCTCAGAAATAATCACACAATCCTAATAATGATAGGTTTAATGTCTTTTAGGATTAGCTACACAAGAAACTTGAATATTTATCTATAATCAGACCACAACAAACTCACCTTCTATTCTTCTCATAATTTATACTCATTTTCAAATTCCAGTGAATGAAAATATAAGAAATGTGTGATCTTAAATACCTACTAAAGGAAAAACTCATCAATATTTCATCATGGGTTAGTTCATAAGCATATAATCAAACATGAGAATGGGAGATATATATTATTAAAAAGAACATGTAACAATAATAATTTTCTATTATTCATGATATGAGGTCATGTAATATCAATTGAAAAAATATGTACAATGGCATAAGAATGTGATATAATAACATGAGACACCATGAATAATCATAGGTATATAAAAATATGACATGTCATAGAAACATATCATAACAAATAAATATGGAAAAAATAAAAGATTATGTAATCATCATATTGTGAGCATATCCATGAAGGACTAACCTTTTTGTTATGATAGTAATCCAATAAGGATCACCCTTTATGTTATGAGAATAATCCAAGAAGGATCAACCTTTATGTTGTGAGAGTAATCCAAGTAGTATCACCCTTTATGTTGTTATAGTAATCCATGAAAGATCCCCCTTTATGTTGTGATCATAATCTAAGAAGTTTCACCCTTTTTTTATGAGTGTAACTGAAGTAGGTTCACCCTAAAATTTTAAAACATATCCAATATGGACCACACTACATCATCTCATGGGATATAAAAACTTAATCAATTCATTAGGGTGGAAATATGGGATCCCACCTATCAATCATCCATACATATGTGTGGAACTTGAAAACAATACTTAATAACATCATAAATAACCCATGGAAAGAAAATTAGGTTTGTAACATTTACAAATGAAATCACTAAAATTGACCTCTAGAATTAAAATGGTTGATACCTAAAAATAAAACACCCCAAAAAAGTATTTTATATGAACATTTTGAGGGTGATTTATGAAAAATAAATTCCAATTAAATAAATCCTTTATAGTTAAAGAGAAAAATTCAAGTGAAATCATATTAGATTTTTTAGAAAATGATTTTATCATTGGTGTAAAAGTTAATGTTACAATTACATTGAAAATATATTTTTGAAAAGGTGAAGTGATTTTTTATCAAGCGGGTTACTATTCACAGAATGGGCATTGGGCTAAAAATCTGGGCCTACGGGCTATGTAATGGGATACAAGCCCCTTGGGCCTTTAGGATATGTAATGGGTTTCCCTCTACCTAATTAAATGAGGCATTTTATTTACTTTAATAATAAAATGAGTCTTTGGCCCCAACCTTTTAAAAAAATGGGTGGTAAAATTTTACTTTGAAAAGTGGTAATCATAATTTTTAAGGTCACGAGATTAAAATCATATTTAGATTTCAAAATAAGAAAGGAAAATTATTTTTGGGAATAATAAATATGGAAATAGAGGTAAAACTATCTTTTAAGGAGATGTTATTTTTTTCTTAAAAATGTTTCACTTTAGTGAGAAATAATTTCTGTAACGTCCCAGTTCTGGGTGCCGCTCAGAGGTTCCCCGTACCCGGTTGGTCACATGGCCTCAAGTGCATTTCCACAAATTCCAGAGGAAGACTAAAAGTAATAAAGAACTAGAGAACATATATAAATGATGGATGTCATATATGTCTAGGAAAGCAGCCAAACAAATCAAAATACTGGAATAAAGTACTAAACCAAAGTACAAAAGAAAACAAATAAACTCCAGCAGCATCGCAAGCCTCAGCTTGGTCCCGTGCTCTCCATCTCCACAGCAATCAAGTACCTGAAGTAGAATGACACTTGAACTTATCTATGACTACAATAATATAATCTGTTTGGGCCAAAAAACATGACCCAAAAAGGGTGTGAGATAAATCCATATAGGCAACCACCCAATATCTGTGCCTAATAGTTAGTGAATATATATGGCAGACAACAAGAAAAATGAATCAGTAAACAAATAAGTACTCAAGGTAAACATTCCTACAGTTTCAGTTTCATTCATTTTCATATATCAAGTAAGAAGCTAATCAAAATTAATAACCCTCTGGGAAGTACTCAGAGTCTATCCTCTCTGGTTCAACTAATCAAACACAAGAAACCCTCTGAGAAGTATTCACAGTCTAACCCCTCTAGTCCAACTTTAGCAAAGACTCTCTGAGTAAGAACTCACTGTCAAACCCCCCTGTGGTCTCATATCAGTAACTATAGAAAATATGAGGAAGCACTCAATGTCCAATTCCCCCTGTGGTCTCGCAACTTGGAACTATAGACACTCTAAGGGAGGACTGTAGGTTCCAGGCACAACGGAAGTGCGTTGGTGGGTTTTACCAACTTTAATTTTAACGTTAAACAACGTTCAATCCGAGATCCGTCACGATTTAAAACGCTGAATCTTCGGAATAGAACGAAGAAGGAAAAATAAAATAAGAGTCCTAGAACCCTTGAGATAGGATCATCATATATTGATTATAATTAATTTAATTAATTCATAAGAATTACCTCGATGGAATTCTTTCTTCGTTGGAGTCTCCGGTCACGATCCTGTGATCCATCATTGCTTTGTAGAATCCAAGTACAGGATTCCTCTAGCGGTGATCCACACGTGATCCATGTATCTCTGGACGTCACTGAAGGTATCTCCGAGTGATAGCGCGGAAGAGCCTTCTCTTGCGATGTCCGCCTTCAACCGCCTTGATCTAGTGGAGGATCTTGCTTTCGTAACTTGAAAGCATTCTTGGTGGAAAGGGAATTCTCTCTTGGATTTAGAGTATTTCCAGATCCGTTGTGCACAAAAAATGGCTCTACTCCTATGAGAATAATGTAATTGGGACTATAATACTTAGAATAATAAAATGAATTAATTGCCTAAAAGCATTTAATCATTTCATTTGATTCTTAGTAATACCCCATGTCTTAATAATGACATTTGACCATCATTATTACTTGAAATGCACCCAACATATTACATTTAATATCATTTAATTAAATAAACAATATTTTCTCATGAATCCCGAAAAAACAAACCACACGGCGTGTATATAAATATACACGGAATGTTCTTTTATTTTTCCATTTTATTTATTTCCTCCACCATATTTGTTAGACCTTGAGTAATGACTATTTATTTCTTAAATAAATGTAAGTGCATTACTCGCTAATAAATATATATTATTTTTCCCACAATATATTATCTCGAATAACTAGTGTCGAAATAAATGCGATCAGGCATCCTTAAAAAATCATTAAACTACAGTTGGGAATAATATTTATTTAACTTGTTAAATTAATATTTAACTGAGATACATGGACACACTTTGTGTGTGACCCTCTAGGCCTATTTCTCAGTGGCATTAGGTGGAGCCTACCTAAAGTCTAAGGTTAACATCTAGAAACACGCCAAGGCACCCATAGAGAAAGAAGTTAACGCCGCAATGACATGTCACCTCCTACGAACGCTTACCGTGTAATATAATCCCTTTGTCTCGATATCTCCAATCAAGCGGGTTGCATGCTAGTTCCATCAACCCATGTGCTCAATTATTCTTTCTTTGATTTCTCATAATTGAACTCGCCCATACCTTACCATGGCCATGGATTTATTTAGGCTATATCAATTCCATTAAAGGGCCTGAGATATCTACTTCCATTATGGAACAGAAGGGACAAATCCTTTCTCGCATTATCTATTAATGCAGTATTACTCGTGACGCACCCAACGTATCCTACCTCGCTGCGAATAGCGTGTCGTCACAGTTTTCGTCAATACATATAAGTGCACGAGTTGTAATACCCATTAATAATAATCTTAAAGTCTAAGGACCAATACACATGTCCGAAGATAGAAACATCCAATGAAACTATGAAATGTGGATTTCCTACTGGCGGGTCTCGTTCTCATAATATCCTCCTGGATATTACCAAGGGAACACACCATGAGAAGGTGCCTCAATGTTTTATGAGTCCTCACCCCTAATGACCTGTATTATTTGTGTCCCTCAAATAATATCATCCGGCCATAGAACATATATTCAAGAACAGTGTTATGACACTTCCAGGTTCTCATCATAGTAGGGATCTTCTATGACCCATTAATGCAACAACTGTCCTTAGGACATTATCACATGCATTGTCACGCAGAAGAACAATCAAGATGTGATTAGGCATTTATTAATGAATAAAGTACAAACTAGTTGGTTATAGGCCACCAACTCCAACAAGCACAAATTCCATCCCCCTTATGGTCTCACAACATAAAAGTAAAGAGACACTCTAGAGAATCTCTCAACGTCCATTCTCCCTATGGTTCACTACACCAGGTTCCCATAGACCTCTGTAAATCAATCATGCAAAAATGATATATGGAAGCCGAAGTAAACCTCAAGAACTACTTGGATAAATAGTCTAAAACATATCACAACATGTTAGATAAAAGTCACTCCATCCTAACAACACTAGGTATGGGAAGCAAGCAGCCTAATAAGAAAAGCTAGACCAACTAGTCCAAAAAAAAAATCATGGGAAAACACATCCATAGCATGGAAAAATAACCCTATTCACAAATAAATACATCTACTCAAGAAAAAAGACATTGAAGGCATTAATAGGGTTAAAATCCCTGAACACGCAATACCCTAAATGAGGGTATTGGAAAATTTTTCACATATAACTCAAAGGATAACTATGGAAAGGCACAAACCACCTACCTCAGCATTGTACGAACTATATAAACGAAACTTAGGCCTTGAATCACCCTAGAACGCCATAGATTTTGGCGATTCCAATGCAATTGATGGAGGTTGATTCGGAGAAGGGATGGCGGGTTGGGGGATCAAAGAAGAATCACATCGTACGGTCACTCCTGGATGAGACGAATGGAGAAGAAGGTATTTCTATGAAAGTAATGTGACCTCGGTCCATTTAATGAAATAACAAGAATGTACACGGTGTGTTATTTAAAAGTACATGGTGTGTACTTTCCTTAACCAGCCTCCACTTTAGTCGGCCTCCAGGTTACTCCACATGGCCATGTGCTCAGCTGTTACACAGCCAACACACAACTACTCATGGAAACCAGGTACACAACGTGTACTTATAAGTACACGACGTGTACTCCTGAAATTTCTAGAAACTCCTCGTTTTCTGAAAAACAAACAAAAAAGAAATACATACCTGAAAAGAAGATCTGATTTCTTAAAAAATTCACCCCTTAAAGAAATTCATCCCTGAATTTCCCTAGCAAGGCGACGTAGAAGAATAAACCTCAAACAGCTTTGACCACTGTGATCGCACATCAGTCTCCCTTTCCCAAGTCTCATCCTATACTTTCCTATACTTCCATAGAACTTATACCGGAGGAACAGACTGACCATAAAGAACCTTTGCACTGTGATCAATAATCTAAATAGGATGCTCTTTGAATTATGCATCCACCACCAGCTCAACCTCCTCGGGTTAAAAAACATGAGACATGTATGAGAAGTAAATCCGTAGAAGAGAAATGTGAAAGACGTTGTGTATATCCTGGTATCTCTAAGGTAACTACAACCGATAGGCAACCAGCACGACTCTCTCCAAAACCTCAGACGGTCCAACATATCTCAGTGAAAGCTTTCCCTATCTCCTAATCCTCATATGTCCCAACCTCGGTGTGACACATAGGAAAACCTTATCCCCGACCTTGAACTTCAGAGGTCATCTCAGTTGATCAGTATAAAACTTCTGTCATAACTATGGAGTAGCCACCCTCTTCTAAATCAACTCTATCTACTCTATGTTCTCCTGGACAAGACGAGGTCCTAGAATAGCTACCTCTCTTGCCTCCAGCCAACATAAGGGTGATCGACATGAACTACCGTAAAAAGCCTCAAAAGGTTCCATCTGGATTGTTGCTTGAAAACTATCATTATAAGAAAACTCTAAAAGAGGTATATGTTTTTACCAAGAACCCCCAATGTCTATGACACATGCTCATATCATGTCCTTGAGCACTTGAATCGTACGCTCGGACTGGCCATCTCTCTGGGGATGGTATGCTGTACTCGAAAGTACCTGTATACCCAAAGCCCTATGTAGTCCCTACCATAACTGAGAAGTAAAATGTGCATACTTATTTGAAAAAATGGAGTGTGTAACCACATGTAGACATATAATCTCTTAGATGTACACCCTTCCCATCTCATCAACATTGAAGGTCTCCTTGATTGGAAAGAAGTGAGCTACCTTCATGAGTCTATCAATGACAACCCATACCGCATCATTTCCTTAAGGAGACCTCAGAAAACCTATCATGAAATCCATCGCAACATCATTCCACTTTCACTCGGTAATGGGTAAATGCTGAAAAAGCCCTACTGGTCACTGATGCTCAGCCTTCACCTACTGACAGGTGGAACACCTCATGACAATCCCAGCAATATCTCACTTCATACCTGGCCACCAGTACTGACGGTGTAGATCACGATACATTTTGGCGACACCAGGATGAACTTCCCAAACCGAGGAATGAAAGTCCCACATCATCTCCTCACACATGTCTACTGAAACCCATATGCGTCCATGAAAACGCAAGATCTCATCCTTTCCTATTATCCATTCTGGAATAAGGTCCTCTCCTAACACACTCTCCCGTAGAACTAGGCCTTAAACATCTGATAGCTACCTTATTCGCACTTGATCAAGTAGAGTAGAGGTAATAACCATAGAATAAAGAAACGTTTGCACCTGTCTGTCGTGCGACTCCAAATTCATCTAAGAGAATAGAGAGATAAGCTGCCAATCACTACTGGCCTCCTAAACTGCTGGTATCTGAGTCCTCTTGCTCAGCACATCAGCCACTCCACTACCTTTCCTAGGTGTATAGGCAAGCTCAAAATCAAAAGACTGAATGTACTCAACCCACATTTGCTATCTCAAATTCATATCACGCTAAGTAAATATACACTTGAGACTTTTTTGGTTGGTGAAAACCACAAAATATTCTCCCAATAGGTAATGTCTCTAACATCGTAAATCATGAACAACTGCAGCCAACTCGAGATCATGCGTCAGGTAATTCCTCTCATGTAGCCTCAACTTCCAAGACCCGTACGCAATGACTCATTCCCCCTCTATAGGAACTATTCCCAGCCTGATACCTGATGCATCATAGTAAATAGTATTGCTCTTTCCCAGCTCTGAAAAAACTAGTATCAGTGCTGAATTCAACCTCCATTTAAGCTTCTGAAAGGATGAATCACAAGATTCTAACCATAAGTACTTCAAAAACTTCTTAGTCATTCCTATCAGTGACACTACTAAGGGTGAAAAGTCTTATAGGAAATGTATATAATATCCAACCATCCCTAGAAAACATCATACCTCAAAGACGTTCTTCGGTTGGTCCTAGGAAACTACTACTCTCACTTTCTCTAGGTCTATTCATAGTCTTGTCTTTGAGATAACATGACCCATGAAGTGAATCTGGTCCATACAAAAGTTTAATTTTGAGAGATTAATATATAACTGATGCTCTCTCAGTGTACTCAAAACTATCTCAAGATGTGTGGCATGGTCATGTAGAGTGTGAGAGTACACTAAGATATCATCCATGAAAACTACAACAAAAGAATACAAGTATGGATAGAATACTAAATTCATCATTTCTATGAAAACTATAGGCACATTCGTGAGACTGAACAACATAACCACATACTCGTGTAAACCATACTTACTCCGAAAGTCTGTAAGAGGTTTATTTGATGGTCTAATGCGCAACTGATGATAACTAGATCTCAAGTCAATCTTCAAGAATACCTGGGCTCCTCGAAGCAGATCAAAGAGATCATCAATCCTAGGAAAGGGATATCGGTTCTTGACCATAAACTGGTTCAACTTCCAATAATCCATACAAAGTCAGAGGGTACCTTCCACCTTCTTTGCAAACAAGATAGGCGAACCCCAAGGAGAAGTACTGGGTCAGATGAAACCCTTTATCTACAACTCCTTCAAATGCTTCTTGAGCTTCTATAACTTTGGTGTAGCCATCCTATAAGGAGGAATGGACACCATTGTCTCTCCTGTCATGAACTCAATAGAAAATTATACCTCTCACTCCAGAGGCAAACCTGAAAAGTCATCTGGGAAGACATCCCTGAAGCACTCCACTACTAGAAAAAAGTCTATATGTGAAGTCCCCTAGTCATCCAAATATAGACTAGTAATCTGGGTTATAAATCCTCCCAACCCATGATGCTCGGGTCCTACTCTGCTCTCCTAGACATCCCATTCTTCCTTATGCATAAACATACCGCCCTATGGTGATGTAAAAATCACCCTACCATGATAGCAATCAACAACAGCCTAGAATGAAACTAACCAGTTCATTCCAAGGATGACATCATAGAATGTCATCTCTAAGACATAGAGGTCCCAAAAGAAGTGATACCCACCATCCTCAAGAGGGAACTCCTTGTACTGATGTACACTCTCCATTCTTATCCCTAAAAGAGTTTCCAACGTCAAGAAAACAACAGGAGTAAAGTTACAGAGCCCAAGTCTCTCCATGACAACAAAAAATATGAAACTATGGGAAGCCCCTGTATCAAAAAGTGCAGAAGCTAAAACTGAGGCAAATAGAATCGTACCTTGAATAGTAGAGGGTCCGAGATCCTTATCTTGCTGGGTCTGCTCCACTACAAAGGTCTGGCATGTACCGCAACCCTGTGAAGCTAATAGAGATCCCTGGGCTGATCCACCATGTGGCTGCCAAAAACCCTATGCTTGACTACTATGACCATGACCTCCACATCTGCTTGAACGTCCTGAATAACTCCAGTTCCCAGAATAAAGAGGAACTGGTGGTCTTTCTATGGTATGAGGAGTCGAAACAGAACCCCTATCACCAGCTTCTAGTGTGAAAACTTGACAAAACTACTAAAGATGACCCATATTACCTCAAGATAATCACTCCACTAGGTCTCTCGGCAAATGTGGACTCATATTACCACTCTTACCGCACTGGTAGTACACCACCTGGCTACCATAAGAAGTATCCCACCTACTACGTTCTCCACATGTAGACTCTCTCCGGCGCTTCCTACTGTCAGTCTGAGGGGTACCAACTCTGGATGCTGAACCGCCATGGCTCGCAGCTCAAGAATCCCTCATATTGATCTCCATAATCAGTGCTTGGTTGACTATAGAGGTGATGGAAGTCATCCTGAAGATGTTCACCTGAGATCAGATGTTGTTCCTAAGACCATCCTCAAACTTCCTTACCAGGAATAACTCATCACCTCTTGGAATGGGCATGAAGCGCTGCATCTCTATGAAGTGAGAAAAATACTCCATGATGGAAAGAGTACCTTGTTCTAGACTCATGAACTCCCAGGCTCAATCAGCCCTCATGTTCTCCAAGTATAAGCAATCATAGAAAGCACACTAGAACTCATACCAAGCCATAACCTACTGGCGTCCTACCTGTGAGATCACATCCCACCATCCCTTGGAAGAATCCCGTAGCATGTATGTAGCAAGATTCACCCTCATCTTTGGAGGCGTCTCCATATGCTCAAAGATCTAAAGCATGGATTCTAACCATGACTCTGCTTCCTGGGGTCCTCCACCACCTATGAAGGTGGGAGGATGTTGCTGCTGGAAAACCCGCGTCAAATCTTCCATGGACGGGGTAGGAGGAGGTACTCCTCAGAAGGTCTGCATGAAACTCATGAAACCCTCTCAAAAATGTACACTGGCACCTATATATGGGATAATGGCTGGTTCCAAGACAGGTACGACTGGAGGATCTACTGGCAGTTCCTAATCTGCCATGTCTGGTGTTTGGTCACTGCCCTGTAACTGGTGTACAATTAGAGGACGTCTCAGTGGCATGACTCTGTAAGGTCAAAAGCACACCTTAGCTCAAGATTATCAAGATCTAAAACTTAGAAGTGTAATAAGGGAACGGGAGAAAGAAATCATTCAAGTTTTTCTAAACATGGATACACGGTGTGCATAATCCCCTACACGGCATGTTCCCTTAGGTCTTTACATGGGTGTGTACTTCTATCAACCCTGGTCCTGTAACACCCCATACACACGACATGTTGTCCTAACACACGACGTGTAATTGAATCCTCTACTCCTACCGGAGTTCTTCTACATGACTAACCCACATGGTTCCCCTAGTACAAGACTACACAATGTGTTTGTGCTAGACACAGCATGTACTAGATGGACTTCACTGACCCGTGTTGTCTTTCACATGGCTAGTTACATGACTGAGCTTACACGACGTGTTTGTTTCCAACATAAATTTTACTAGCTACCCATCATCCACCTATGTTGTTAGTCACATGGGCGGACACATGGTCTCTATAACACGATGTGTACATCCGGTACACGGCTTGTCCCCCAGAGATTTTCCAACCCCATGTCTTTGTCCACACAACCAGTGAAACAGTTAGAGAATACATGACATGTACATATAGTACATGGTGTGTACTTAATAAAAACCTTTCCTTCCCAAACATAAGGACACTAGGCATGTATTTATCATTACATGCTGTGTATTCTGAGTTTTTCCAGACAGTAAGCCTCAAAAACAACTCTGGAACCAAGAAAAACACTGAAATGAACATTAAAGTGCCAAATTCCAATATGCGAGGGTCCATACTCCTCACAAATCAAAGTTTGGAATCTTATAAATGTCTTATACAAGCATAAAAATGAAATGATCCACCAAATTCTGATCCATGTGGGCCCATAACACCTCAAGAACCAAAGATAGGCCTTCATTCCGCCAAAACCTTCCACAATTCAATACCTTATTAGATAGAAGGTATTCTATCAAGGCACCTATCACAACGACATGAATATTTAGCACAACATCTATCACAACAACATGAAATTGGTAATTCACCCTAAATGGCATGGAAAGAATGCATGACATGTGATTTCTAGAAAGTGACTATATGATGCATGAGATGGAATACCCTCATCTCACCAGGTTGTAATAGAAATATAACCTCAATGATATCAACGATAACAACAAAAAACATGTGAATAACCCAACAGTGAAATCAAATCAACTGTAATGATTTCAAAACCAGAAAAATTGTAATAAACAAGGTAAATTGGATTTTCTCTATAAACGAGTTAGCTAATCTTAGGAACAAATTATTTATAACTACCTATTCCATACTATCCCTGACTATAGCCTCCAAATAATAAGTCAAGAATAAAAGGATTCCTCTGATACCACCTTGTAATGTCCTAGTTCCAGGTGCCACCCAGAGGTGCCCCGTACCCAGTTGGTCACATGGCCTCAAGCGCATTTACCCAAATGCCAAAGGCTACTGACTAGCATTGAGGGCCTTGAGTATAATAGTGGGGAAACTATTCCCTCATTGGAAGAGTAACACAGTGGAAAAACAATAATATGAAATAAAGGAAGTAGTAATACCATACAATAAGAAAACAACAAAAGGCTGAACACTACGGGAAAAATGGGTATTTGCGACGGGGATAAATCCCGTCGCAAATAGCCCCGTTAAAAACTTATTTGCGACGGGGGTATTTGCCCGTCACAAATAAGTAGCCTTTTGCGACGGGATTGCTTTCCCCGTCGCAAAAGAACTGGCGCGTTTGCGCGCCAAATCGCGGGAAACATATTTGCGACGACGGTTATTGCCCGTCGCAAATAACCGGCGGCGGTAAAAGGTATTTGCGACGGGAATATTCCCCCGTCACAAATAGTATGTCGGCAGGTGGTTATTTGCGACGGGTCCCGTCACAAATGACTATTTAACCGTTGACCGTAATAAATGATGGCTAAGGTATTTGCGACGGGCACCGTCGCAAATAATATTATTTGCGACGGGTAGCCCGTCGCAAATGGACCCGTCGCAAATAATCTAACCTATAAATACCCCCATCCGTTTTTTTCAATTCATTCTCAAACTCCATCTTCTTCTTCTCTCAAAATTCGAGTTCTAGAGTTGAGCGTTTCTCAAGTTTAATTTTTTTCTCCAGAGTTGATTTTGAAGTTTTCAAGAACGATCAGAGATCAACCTCAGATCAATTTTCAAGGTATTTATATTCATTTTAATTTAATATTTATTTTTAATTTTTTATTAGTTTCAATTATTCTTAATTAGTTGTAATTTAATTATGTTTACATTGTTTTGTTACTTAATAAATTTAAATTATTAGTATTGTTCATAGTTAATGGTAATTAGGAATAATTAGTAATAATTTTTAATAATTAAGAATAAATATTAATAATTAGTAATAAATACCAATAATTAGGAATAATAACATTATTACATTATTAGTATATTTTATTATTAATATTAAAATAATATAATTTTTTATATTATATATACAATTCTCTTTTCATCTGTGTGTTTTCTGTCTCCATATGTATTATTTGTATGTGGAGACAGAAAACACACAGATGAAAAGAGAATTGTATATAATATAGAAAATTATATTATTTTAATATAAATAATAAAATATACTAACAATGTTATTATTCCTAATTATTGGTAATTATTCATATAATTACTAATAATTAGTAATAATTACCAATAATTAGAAATAATTAGGAATAATTACCAATAATTAAGAATAATTATCAATAATTAGTAATAATTACCAATAATTACCAATAATTAGGAATAATCACCTATAATTACCAATAATTACCGATAATTACCGATAATTAGTAATAATTAGTAATAATTAGGAATAATTTGTAATAATTACCAATAATTAGTAATAATTACCAATAATTACCCATAATTACCGATAATTACCAATAATTAGAAATAATTACCAATAATTAGGAATAATTAACAATAATTAGGAATAATTACCAATAATTAGGAATAATTACCAATAATTACCAATAATTAGTAATAATTACCAATAATTAGTAATAATTAGAAATAATTAATAATAATTACCAATAATTATAAATAATTAGTAATAATTACCAATAATTAGTAATAATTAGTAATAATTAGTAATAATTACCAATAATTAGTAATACTTAACAATAATTAGTAATAATTACCAATAAGTAGGAATAATTACCAATAATTACCAATAATTACCGGTAAATAGTAATAAATAGTAATAATTAGTAATAATTAGGAATAATTACCAATAATTAGTAATAATTAGTAATAATTACTAATAATTAGTAATAATTAGTAATAATTAGTAATAATTACCAATAATTAGTAATAATTAGTAATAATTAGTAATAATTAGTAATAATTGCCAATAATTAGTAATAATTACCAATAATTAGTAATAATTAGTAATAATTAATAATAATTACCAATAATTAGTATTAATTACCAATAATTAGTAATAATTACCAATAATTACCAATAATTAGTAATAATTAGTAATAATTAGTAATAATTACCAATAATTAGTAATAATTACCAATAATAAGTAATAATTAGTAATAATTACTAATAATTAGTAATAATTAACATTAATTAGTAATAATTACCAATAATTAGTAATAATTACCAATAATTACCAATAATTAGTAATAATTAATAATAATTAATAATAATTAACAATAATTAGCAATAATTACCGATAATTACCAATAATTAGTAATAGTAATAATTAGTAATAATTAATATTAATTAGTAATAATTAACAATAATTAGTAATAATTAACAATAATTAGTAATAATTAACAATAATTAGTAATAATTACCAATAATTAGTAATAATTACCAATAATTAGTAATAATTACTAATAATTAGTAATAATTAGTAATAATTAGTAATAATTAAGATTAATTAGTAATAATTAACAATAATTAGTAATAATTAACAATAATTAGTAATAATTACCAATAATTAGTAATAATTACCAATAATTAGTAATAATTACCAATAATTAGTAATAATTACCAATAATTAGTAATAATTACCAATAATTAGTAATAATTAGTAATAATTAGTAATAATTACCAATAATTAGTAATGATTAGTAATAATTACCAATAATTAGTAATAATTAGTAATAATTACCAATAATTAGTAATAATTAGTAATAATTACCAATAATTAGTAATAATTACCAATAATTAGTAATAATTAGTAATAATTAGTAATAATTAGCATTAATTAGTAATAATTAACAACAATTAGTAATAATTAACAATAATTAGTAATAATTACCAATAATTAGTAATAATTACCAATAATTAGTAATAATTACCAATAATTAGTAATAATTACCAATAATTAGTAATAATTAGTAATAATTACCAATAATTAGTAATAATTTGTAATAATTACCAATAATTAGTAATAATTAGTAATAATTACCAATAATTAGTAATAATTAGTAATAATTACCAATAATTAGTAATAATTAGTAATAATTACCAATAATTAGTAATAATTACCAACCAATAATTAGTAATAATTAGTAATAATTACCAATAATTAGTAATAATTACCAATAATTAGTAATAATTAGTAATAATTAGTAATAATTACCAATAATTATTAATAATTACCAATAATTAGTAATAATTAGTAATAATTAGTAATAATTAGTAATAATTACCAATAATTAGTAATAATTACCAATAATTAGTAATAATTAACAATAATTAGTAATAATTACCAATAATTAGGAATAATTACCAATAATTACCATTAATTACCGGTAAATAGTAATAATTAGTAATAATTAGTAATAATTAGTAATAATTAGGAATAATTACCAATAATTAGTAATAATTACCAATAATTAGTAATAATTAGTAATAATTAACAATAATTAGTAATAATTAACAATAATTAGTAATAATTGACAATAATTAGTAATAATTAACAATAATTAGTAATAATTACCAATAATTAGTAATAATTACCAATAATTAGTAATAATTAGTAATAATTAATATTAATTAGTAATAATTAACAATAATTAGTAATAATTAACAATAATTAGTAATAATTACCAATAATTAGTAATAATTACCAATAATTAGTAATAATTACCAATAATTAGTAATAATTACCAATAATTAGTAATAATTAGTAATAATTAGTAATAATTACCAATAATTAATAATAATTAGTAATAATTACCAATAATTAGTAATAATTAGTAATAATTACCAATAATTAGTAATAATTACCAGTAATTAGTAATAATTAGTAATAATTAGTAATAATTAGTAATAATTAGTAATAATTAGTAATAATTACCAATAATTAGTAATAATTACCAATAATTAGTAATAATTAACAATAATTAGTAATAATTACCAATAATTAGGAATAATTACCAATAATTACCAATAATTACCGGTAAATAGTAATAATTAGTAATAATTAGTAATAATTAGGAATAATTTCCAAAAATTAGTAATAATTACCAATAATTAGTAATAATTACCAATAATTAGTAATAATCAGTAATAATTAGTAATAATTAGTAATAATTAATAATAATTACCAATAATTAGTATTAATTACCAATAATTAGTAATAATTACCAATAATTACCAATAATTAGTAATAATTAGTAATAATTACTAATAATTTGTAATAATTACCAATAATTAGTAATAATTACCAATAATATTAGTACTATGAAAATAATAAAAAATTTATATAATATTAAAATTATCAATATTTGTAACAGGTTTTTCTTTATTCTCAACATATTTAATTCTTAAATGGTCAATTTTTAGGTCTATCTCAATAAAAAGTTTGCGTCAGTCGTGTATGATGTAAACTCTATAATTATCCTAGCTTGAGTGTTTTTTCGAACAAATTATTCAAAAACAGTAATGCGTTTATATTTTATAGAAAAATATGGAACAATGAGGTCGTCAACAATCATTATTAGGTGACCGCATATGGATAAATCAACGTAGAAATCCAAACAGTTCTAGTTTAAATCCAGTATATGTAGAGGGTGTGTAGACTTTTTTATCATTTGCGGCATTAAATCCAGAATTTGTTTCAGAAGGAAAAATAAAATGCCCTTGCAGAAAATGTGCATTGAGAACGTTTGACACGTTTGACAAAGTAGGGGAACACCTCTTGCGTTTTGGTTTTCAACCAGATTATGTTTTTTGGTATCAACACGGTGAACGCAGTTCCAGAACAGGTGATACCAACTTGATTCCGGATCCATCCCGGTTTCAAGATTTAGTACATGATGTTGCAGGTTCATCTGTTCAACATACAGAAACTCCGGCTGATATAGCTTCAAATCCTGATTTGGCACCGTCTGAATTTTCTGAGTTGTTGAGGTCTGCTGAGGATGCATTATATCCTGGCTGCAAGATGAGAAAATTAGAAGCAGTTGCAAAATTTATGGATATCAAATCAGATAACGGAATGTCAAACACCTGTTTTGACCAGATATTTTCTTTGCTTAAAACACTGTTACCCGAAGGAAATGTTTTTCCTGCAAATTACTATGAGAGTAAGAGGCTGGTTCGAAATTTGGGACTTAGTTGTCAGAAGATTCATGCATGTTCAAATGACTGCATTTTATATTCTGGGGAAAATGAGTCATTGGATAGTTGTCCCACATGTGGGAAACTGAGATATAAATAAGTAAAACACGGGAAGTCTGGTTTGATTCCTGTAAAACAGTTGAGATATTTTCCGCTTACATCCAGACTTCAGCGTTTATTCATGTCTAAGAATACAACGACAATGATGTCATGGCATAAAGAGAATATTTCAACTGATAAAAGCTTGAATCATCCAGCCGATGGTGATTCATGGAAACATTTTGATAGAGTGCATCCATCATTTGCTTTAGAAGCTAGAAATGTTCTATTGGGCCTTTCCACTGATGGTTTCTTTCCATTTGGATCTTATGGTAGTCAATATTCATGTTGGCCTGTTTTTTTAACTCCGTACAATTTACCTCCATGGATGTTGATGAAGGAGCCATATATCTTTTTGACTTTACTAATTCCAGGACATGCGAAGAAAAATATTGATGTTTATTTGAAACCATTGATTGATGAATTAAATTTATTGTGGAGTACTGGTGTCAGTACAAATGATGTTGCAACGAAACAGAATTTCATACTAAGAACAGCATTGATGTGGATAATTAGTGACTTCCCGGCTTATGGGATGTTATCTAGCTGGAGTACACATGGTCAGAAATCATGTACTTACTGTATGGGAGAGAACAAAGCATTTATGCTCATTCATGGAAAGAAACCTTGTTATTTTGACTGTCATCGAAGATTTCTTCCAGCTGATCATCCTTTTCGCAGAAACAGATCTCATTTTAGAAAAGGAATAGTTGAAAGGGATGGATCTCCAAAAATGTTATCAGGTTCGGAGTTAAAATCAGTTGTATTTTCATTACCTCCCATCACTTTTGGTCCCACAATAAACCAATAGAAAATTTCTGGTTTTGGGAAAGAACACAATTGGATTAAACGTAGCATATTTTGGGATTTGCCATATTGGTCTGATTTGTTGGTCCGACACATGTTAGATGTCATGCATATTGAGAAGAACTGTTTTGATAATTTGTTTCATACAGTTTTGGATATGCCAGGAAAGAGCAAAGACAATGTAAATGCACGTTTAGATCTTGCCCAAATTTGCAGGCGTTCAGAATTGGAACTGTTTGAGAATATCAGAACAGAAAGGTTACTGAAACCAAAAGCAGCTTATACACTGTCTAAATAAAACCGTTTATTATTTTGTCAGTGGATTGCAGATTTGAGACTTCCAGGTGGCTGTGCTTCCAATTTGGGTAGATGTGTAAAGAATGGTCATATTACTGGATTAAAAATTCATGATTGTCATGTTATAATGGAAAGACTTCTACCCATTGGATTAAGAGGTCTGTTGAATTCTGTGATTTGGGATTCCATAACAGAAATGTCTCATTTTTTTCTGGAAATTTGTGCGACTACATCAGATTATGATGCTCTAGGAAAACTTGAAAAAGATGTTGTTGTAATTATATGTAAACTGGAAAAAATATTTACGCCGTCTTTCTTCGACTCAATGGAACATTTGATGTTACATTTTCCATATGAAGCCAAATGTGGAGGTCCAGTACAGTTTCGATGGATGTACCCATTTGAAAGATGCATGCAAAAATTGAAAAGAAAAGTACGTAACAAAGCATCTGTTGAAGGATCTATTATAGAAGCTTATTTGCAAGAGGAAATATCTTTTTTCTGCTCCCATTATTTTGAATCTGAGTATCCTTCAAAACACAACCGAATGGGACGGAATGAGAGGAATATTGATGAAATCGAAAATCAATTATCTGTTTTCAACCATCCAGATCTTAGTTTTGGTGGAGTTTGTGAACGCTGGCTTTCAGATGATGAACATCATAGAGCTCATACATATGTTCTTCTCAACTGTGAAGAGATGACATCAGTTTTACTGTAAGTGTTTATATCACTTATTCTATCATTTATTTTACAGTAAATAACTTTGGTTTTTATAGGTTGTATGATAATCATATCAAGAAACAAATTCCACAAATTACAACAGCTGCTCTCGAAGAACGTCGACTGAAAAATTTCTCTCAGTGGTTTCAAAAACTGGTAACATAAATTCTTTATCTTTTAGCAACTCATTCATTGTATAGTTTACTATATTGATAATTATTTCACAAATTTTCAGGTGTCTCGACATGCTGCTAAAATTGACAAACGACTGTGTGTATTGAGTAACCCACCTTCCAAACTTGTTAAAACTTATAATGCATATGTGGTGAATGGATTTCGATTTCACACACATGCATATGGGGAATCGAAAAAAACAATGAACAGTGGAGTTAGTTTGAGAGGATATCATCATCAAGAAAATGAAGTTGACTTTTATGGCATACTTGATGAAATCATTGAACTCTGTTATCTTGGACAACATTACATAACCATGTTCAAATGTCGGTGGTTGGATATAGAGAGAGGCGTGCGTGTTCATCCGACTCAGGGAATCATCGATATTAAATGTAAAAGTGTTCTCGCAGTAAATGAACCATTCTTATTGGATCAATAGGCACATCAAGTTTATTACGCAAAGTACTGTGCTACATCAAGAGACTAGACTTATTGGTGGAGTGTAATAAAAATCAAAATTCGAGACAATCAGTTTAGTCAAAGTGAAAGTGCTTTTACTGATGTGCAAAGAATTGAAGTTTTTCAAGAGAGTACTCAAAATCAATCTTTTTTACAAAGAGACATGAGTATTGATGACGACACCCCACATTTAAGAGTCGGTGATGACGATGATGTTAATGATGTCACATATGAATTTGAAATGGTAAGAGATAAAGAAACTGTAACTCGAATGGATATCGATGATGTTGAGGAGGAATATGAAGATGACATTGACATATATGAAGATGATGATGAAGATGAACACTGATAGAATTCCATGGTATTTATATATAATCATAATATGTATATATGTATATATAATAGTAATTATCAATTATTTGATAACAACATTAAAATTTTCTGTTTTAGATGGACGACGCCACATTTCGTGAGTTGGTGGATGCTGACCTATCTTTCGATGCGGATGAGTTGCTGGCAGATGACCCTCAGCCTGTAGGCGCTCCAGGGAGTATGCGGAGGGGGAGCGGTCTTGCACGATTGATGATTCCTGTCCCCGTCCCCGAGCGACGTCCACGTCTTGGGTTTGATCCACGCACACAGAGGTGTGATAACCTGTGTGATAACCTGTGGATTTGACTAAGATTTCATTAATCTATTCACATAATAAATGTTTATTATTTTTACAGTTTTCTGCATATAGCAGTCGGACAGGGCAGCGCTATTTTGCGCAACTATTTCTCTCAGCCGTGGACCACATGGGAGCAGATTCCCATTGATGTGCAGCAGGCCATGTTCGGCCATTGGTTGGTATGTATGTAAATAAATAATTTTTATTTTGAAAATTATTTCATTTATAACTTGATATTTTGATTTATTTGTAGGGTTTATGGTATCCGATCGAGGATACCATGCATGACGCCATCCATGAGGCATGGGAGGTGGCCATGCGTGATCGCCTTCGTCAGTTTTTGCACAATTTAAGAAAAGCTGCCAGGAAGAAAGCAGGAGTGTCAGATTTTGACGAGTCATGTAGAGCACACCGACCAGAGTACATTTCATCCCATATATGGGATGGATTATGTGCGCACTGGTTGAGTGATGCCTTTCAGAGGAGATCATCGTTGGGGAGGAAGAATCGGGGGAGACAGGAGGTGACTCATCGAGCTGGGAGTCGTTCTTTCAGTACTCATAGACAGCATCTGGTACATACATTATTTATAAATATTTTATATAACTATAAATATTAACAGTTTATTTTTTATTCTTATAGGCTGTCGAGCACCCCGATATTACGGAGTACGACGTATATCAGAGGATGTATAGTGATCATGCTACTGGGGAGCTCATAGGTGATCGTCAGCATCACATCGTGGTCAGTATTATTTGTTTTCAAGTTTAAAAATTAACTGCATATAATATATCCACAATTTTAATTTTAAATTGCAACTACAGGAGTCATATGAGGCCGCAGTGTCACAGGACCGACCTGAGAGTCAGGCCGAGTCATCAGATCAGACCACTGGCCGTCAGTTTGATGAGGCGGCATGGATGCAGGCCACCCAGTATGCCTTCGAGAAGGGCTGGGTAGTTGGTATCAGCTCTCGACTGACTCCCAGAGATTATTATGGCAGTGCTGCGATGTCGGTGTCCAGCTCGAGAGGAGCTCGTGCATCTTCTTCTACTACACAGTATGAGGATCAGTTGCGATCTCAGACTGCACTAATAGAGAGTCTCCGACAGGAGCAGGAGAAGATGCGTCAGCAGCATGATGAGTAGCGTCGACGCCAGCAGCAGCTGTACGAGGAGCAGACGAGTCGGTGGCCGCAGCAGCATCAGGAGTAGATGTAGTACATGCGCCAACTCACTCATGCTTTAGGGATGGAGTTTCCTCCACCACCATCTGCAGATCCCCCCACCCCCTCCCCCCTACTTCAGATTAGAGTTTGTTTTTATGTTATAAAATTTGTGAAATCAAAATATGATTTTTTTTCTATTCGTAGTTTCTGTCACATTATAAAATATTAATAATATTATATTTTGAAATAACAATATTAATATGAATAATAATATTATTTATATTTTATAATATTAAATTTTATATATATATTAAAATTTTATAATATTATAATTTAATTATATTTTTTTGTAATACTTGAATTATTTTAATATTTGAATGTAAAATAATTCTATTATTTTTATATTAATTAAAATAACTTATTAATATTTTTTTAATTTATGAATTATAATTCTAATATTATTATATTAATTAAATCATTTATTAATATTCTATTATTTTTTATTTTTGAATTATAATTCTATTATTATTATATTAATTAAAATAATTTATTAACAATTTATTATTTTTATTTGTGAATTATAATTATATTATTATATTAATTAAAATCATTTATTAATATTTTATTATTTTTTATTTTTGAATTATAATTGGATTATTATTATATTAATTAAAATAATTTATTAATAATTTATTTTTTTTATTTTTTTATAGTATTTGCGACGGGATACTATGCCCGTCGCAAATAGTATTATTATTATATGAATTAAAATAATTTATTAATAGTTTTTTATTTTTTTTTTTAAATAGTTTTTGCGACGGGTCCCGTCGCAAAAACTATTTGCGGTGGGCCCGTCGCAACAGGTATTTGCGACGGGGCCCATCGCCATTACTATTTGAAAAGTTTTTTACAAATATATGGAGTACTATTTGCAATGGGGAGAATCCCCATCGCAAAAAAAGGCTTTAGCGACGGGCCCGTTGCAAATAATTGTTGTTACGACACCGTTTTCAGCAACAGACCATTTGCGACGGGCCCCTGTCGCAAAAATCCATTTGCAACAGGATCCTGTCGCAAATGACCCATCGCAAATACCTTTTTTTCTAGTAGTGGAAAGTAATAAACAACTAGAGCACATATATAAATGATGAATGTCACATATGTCTAGGAATGAAGCCAAACAAATCAAAATTCAGGAATACAGTACTAAACCAAAGTATAAAAGAAAAAAAATAAAATCCAGTAGCATAGCAAGCCTTAGCTTGGTCCCATGCTCTCCAGCTCTACAACAATCAAGTACCTGAAGTAGAAGGGTGATTGACCTTATCTATACCTGCAGTAATATAATCTTTTTGGGCCCAAAAACATGACCCAGACAGGGTTTGATACGAATCCCAGTAGGAAACCACCCAAGATATGTGCCTAATAGTCGGTGAATATATATGGTAGGAAATAAGAAAAATGAAGCAGTAAACAAAGAAGTATTCAAGGTAAATATTCTTATAGTTTTCGTTGCATTCATTTTCATATATCAAGTAAGCAACTAATAAAAAAAATTAACCCTCTAGGAATTACTCACAGCCTATCCCCTCAGGTTCAACCAATCAAACACAAGCAACCCTTTATGAAGTATTCGCAGTCTAACCCCTCTGGTTTAGCTTTAGAAAAGACTCTCTGAGGAAGCACTCACCGTCAATTCCCCCTGTGGTTTCATATCGGCAACTATAGACACTCTAAGGAAGCACCCAACATCCAATTTCCCCTGTGGTCTCGCAATGTGGAACTACATACACTATGAGGGAGCACAATGTCCATCCCCCCTATGGTCTCACAATGTAAAAGTAAACAGACACTATGGAGAAGCCCTCAATGTCCATTCTCCCTATGGTCTACTACACCAGGTTCCCACAACCCTTTGTAAATCAACTGTGCACAAACAATATATGGCATCCAAAGTAAACCCCAATAACTACTTGGATAAATAGTATACAACATATCATAGCATGTCAGATAAAAGTCACTCCATCCTAACAACACTAGGCATGAGAAGCTAGTATCCTAATAGACAAAGCTAGACCAAACTGTCAAAACGAACAAGAATGGGAAAACACATCCATAACATGGAAAAATAACCCTATTCACAAACAAATACATCTAATCAAGAAAACAAGACATATAAGACATTAACAGGGTTAAAATCCCTAAACATGTAATACCCCAAACAAGGGTATTAGGAACTTTTTCAAATATAACTCAAAGAATAACTACGAAAAGGAACAAACCACCTACCTCGACATTGTAATAATGATATACATAAACCTCAGGCCTTGAATCACCCTAGAATGTCAAGATCATGGAAATTCTAATGTAATCGATGATGGTCGATTCAGAGAACGGATGGAGGGTCAGGGGATCATAGAAGAATCATGCCATAAGGTTGCTCATGGATGAGAAGAACAGAGAAGAATTTATTTTTGTGAACGAGACATGACCACAATATGTTTAATGAAATAAAAATAAACTACACAGTGTGTTATTTAAAAGTACACTACGTGTACTTACCTTAACCAGCCTTTGCTTTAGGTGGCCTCCAGGTCACCCCACATGGCCATGTGCTCTACCGTTACATGACCAGAACATAGCTACCTATGGAAACTAGGGACATAGTGTGTACTTTTAAGTACATGGTGTATACTCCTAAAATTTACTGAAACTTCTATTTTTCTCAAAAACAACCAGAAAAGAAAGACATACCTGAAATGAAGATCTAGTTTCTTACAATTTCATTAAGAAATAATATTTGAGTTGAAAGCATTATTTTACCGAGAGATAAAAAAGAAATATTTTTTGAAATAATATATAGATGAATTTATAGAACTTAAAATAATTATGCTTAGGGAACTACATTTTAACTCAAATAAATGAAATTTGAGTAAACCAAATATCTTATGGATATCATAATTCACGAAGAAAGAGAAATATAAAAAGGGGTTTATGTGGTAGAAATATGAATCCACAAAAAATATAAAATACCACATAAAAAATCAAATATCATAATATTTCCAACATATATGAAATAAGTCCAAGAAGTGATATCATAACTCAATGAATGAGAAATGATTTTCTAAAAACCCTTGCATCCCCATTATCTTTCGAATTGAAAACCCATGATAGGTAGAAGATGAGATGGATATTTAAATCCATTATTTTCAAAATAAATTATCATAAAAGAAATCAATGGAAAATATATAAACTAAAAAAATGATACAAGTGATGAATACACATCATATATCAATAAAGTAAAATTTAGATGAGAAAAAACCTTACATTTAATCATGCTTTTCAGAACAAGATCTAACATCTTGTATAATTAAAAAAATATCTTAATATCCTATTTTATAACTGTATTCAAACCTAAGAAATTTTATAAACACAATTTATAATCATTCCTTGCAAAAATATTAGTTAGATATATTTTATAGAATATTATTAACCTCGATTTTTTAGTATTAGTTCTTTAAGGGTGGTGTTGATTCTTGATTATAGATTCAAATTTCATCATTATAAGATAATTATATGTTCTAGAATAGATTCTATGTAATTATTTATAATTTTATAATCTTATTTCATAAGTATTTTGTTTATTATTCATGATGATGAAGTTGGTGGTGATCTTGTTTTGGTAATATTTTTAACTAAAAAATAGTATTAATAATAATAAGTTGAATATTGATATAATATTTAAAAAACCATAAATTTTTTTCATTAATTTCTAATAACACAAGTATTTATGTTTCTTTAGTAATAATTTATAGTAATTTATAACATTGTTTATTTTGGAGGTTAAACCAACCCAAATAAGAACAAGCTATAATCTACGAGTGAGTATGGTTAAGTAAGTGATTATTTTGGAATAATATCACTATTAAAGAATCTTAATGATATTATTTACATGTTTTTAATGTGTTGAATCATATTTTACAACTTTTTTTTATACATATGAAAAAATATTGTGAAAAATTAAATATATCACATTCATGTCTGTAGTAGTCTGCTTATACGGATGAGCAACACATTCATTTTCCATAGATCAAGAGAAAGATAGGGAGTGGTCTAAAATTTAAGAATATTAATAATTTTATAAATATAATATTAATTATTTAAATATAAATTTATAACTATCCATTTAAAGTGGTGGGGAAAAATTAATCATGTTGTTTATGGAGGTGGTATCCGCACGTACGCATAACGACATCTTCATTTTTCGAATGGTTTTGGAGGAAGGTGTAAAATGGATATTAAATTAATATAATAACATTTCAAAATATTATTAATCGTAATTTTATCATACATTCATGAATATAATAAGTTTGAGGGGGTAAAAGTAGGAAATAATTAATTGATATCAGTTGAGAACATTATCTTTCTCTTTGGATGTTCTCCCTTGGGTAACACCTTAAAGCTCCTTAGATTGGTCTTTTGGAAAGGAAAAATATTATTGGAAGTGGGAATAGAGTTTAGGTTATATTATGTCAGAGTTTTGGTTGATCTAAATCTTTGGAATGTGTTAATAAATGTGGTCAAAATGATCTCCTTTTATAAGTGAATTAAATAACTCTTTTGTAAATACCAATTACTTTTTCTATGATAGAAAGGGTCGATGAATCAAAAAGTGTAAAATAATGATGTTTTGGGTGATATAATTTTAATAAATCCTCTACCATTTATTTTAACTCATGTTCTAAACATGGTTTAAGTATTTTACCACTAGTTTTTTTTTTCATTTTACAATTTTGGTTTTTACCTTGGTAGCTAGTTTTTAACCAAGTAAAGTTTCAGTAAGATAAAATTATCCTTTAAATTAAAACATTTAATATATAGAAAAATAGTTTTGTAGAAAAATATTGTTTTCACCATTAAGTGTTTTAAATCTTATATAACATTAATTAAAATTTAAATTATTGACAATATATTTTAATATTTGTGTAAAAATTATATAAAATTAATTATATAAAATAGATCAATTTATTTTTTAATATAAAAATTACACAACATTAATAAAATAATTCGTTGAAAATAACCCTTTCACCATTATCATGGTTATTAACTTCAATCTTAGTAACTATAATTTTATACCTAAAAATGAAATTAAAATTATTAAATTATTTGAAAATTTTGATCTAAAATATGAATTAAAATTTTTATATCGAATTTATAGAAGTTATGAAAACGTTATTTTAAATATAAGAGAATAAAAACAGTTTTTTGAGTAAAATATTACTCATGTTTTCAAAACATTAAACAGATGCCTTATAAATCCAACATAGTATTTTTAAATGATTTAATTTATTTATAAATTTATATTTTTATATAAAAAAGGTTTCAAAAACCTTTCTTTCATTCTTGTAAAATTATAATTTTATGAATGTGGCAGTATTAACAAAATCAATATTTTTTCTATATTCACTTAAAAATAAATTATTTTTGAAAAACCACAAAAAATCAACCTGATAAAATTTTTACCTGGTGAATTAAAAAATTAAATTAATTTTTCAAAATTAAAATTTTAATATTTATAAATTAAAATTTTAAATTAAAATACAAATAAAAACTACTTTTAGTGAAAAATAACCTTTTAAAACATTAAGTTCACTTAATCCTATTTAGTATGAATTTATAATTGATTATAATATTTTTATTTATTATAGGTTTTATTATTCATAAATTTTCTTAATAATATCCTTATAATGTTTTAGGACTCATTTTTGTTCCGTGATATACGTTAATGAAGCTATTTTATGGAGTATTATTTTAGAGAAAACAGCTTTTCCAAAATCTCAGGTAGTTACAATTTTTGAAAGGAAAACCAAACCTAGACATGACCCTATACCCCAATTTTCCCTATATAACTTATATTATGTTGAATTTTTACCCCTCATTCTTTTTTAATTCTTGAAAAAGTAATTAACAAACCAAATAGTTACCAATTAAAAGCATTGTTTCCCAATTATTCTAATATAATACCTCTTTATATTTTATAATAAAAATTTAATTTAATCAATCACATGAATCCTAGAATATTTTGAAAGATTAATGGAAAATTTAATTTAAAATGAAATAAACACCACAAGTGTAAAATAAATTCCATAACTAAATGGATTATTTGATATTTTAAAAACCATTTAAACGCTTATTTTGAAACAATAGTAAATAAAACATGTTTTCAAACTCAAGGGATTGTAATTTCAAGGATACACTTACAAAGAAGAAATAAATGAAATGTTATCAAGTTTTATTATGGTAAATAAAGCCTCATGTAAGATTAAATGAGCCTAAAAATACCGAATCCACAAATTAAATTGAACCCACCAACTCAAATAAATAAAACCTCCCCAAATGGGGTTTTAAAATTGGAGGAAAATAGGGATATGTGGAGGGAGAAGATCATAGTTTATCTTGACTTTTTATTAGAGACTCATGCACTTAAAAATTGAATATATGGGATTATAGAGTGAATAAATACTTTAAAATTGAACCCATATTACCTAAGGATGTCCTCTTTTATATAGGGGTTGAAATAAGGAAATAATGGGGCCATATACAATTTCAAAATAATAATAATACTATTTTATATAGGTTATAATGTCTTATAAAATTTCATATAATTTTTATTAATTTTTCCATAATTTTACAACTCTCATTGAACATTTTTTAGCATGTTTCATCATTTAAGGGCCTCCAACATGGTTTATAATATTTGATATAACTCATTCCACCTCTAAAAATCAGTTAAAGACTTTTTTTTCAATTTTATTTTTTAAAATTTAAATAATAAGATTATAAACACTTATTTGGTGTCATAATATCCAAACTATATTGATTTCAATCCTTGAAAATTCATTAGGCTCATACCCATACAAAAAATTAGTTCATGTTTTTGTATGAGTGACTATCTCCCAGGTGTCATTATGAATTTTAACTTGTTATAAAACACATACTAGAGGAATAAATTTTACCATTAAAAATAAAAAAAACTATAAAAATAAATTTTCACCAATATCAAAATCCAAATTCTATCAGAATCATTCTATATATGAATTATGTTATCTTTTGGAAATTATAATACATTTTATTACTAATTTTACTTAATCTGTGGTTTCTTATACCAACCTATTCCCTAATGATTATTTTCTCCCATTTTTATACAGAATATGGGAGAATATAAAGGTTTTCTAAATAAAATTTTGGAAGGATTCATCCCAATAGATGATTGATAGTCATTGGTAATGAAAAACACTACCAGTGTGAGATGGTTCTCCCAAGATAATTTAAAATACATAATATAAGGCCAAATAATGTTTACTAAAACATAGGTAATATTTTTTGATGGTCCATTTGGTTGAGTATGGTATGTTATACTCAATTTAACTTGTGTCCCCATAGTCTCCTAAATCCCCCTTTAATATTAATGAAAAATAACAACTATGGTCTAAAATAATAGATGTTGGAACACCCTGAAATTTTCCTATCTCCTTGATATATATCTTACCAAACTATTCAATAAATTGAGTCTCCATAATAAGTATAAAATGGGATAATTTGGAGTGAAATTTTATTATTGATTTATATATTCCCTAAATCAAATATAAATTTATATATATGACATATATAATATTTTTTCATGAAAATTTTTATTTGGATGCACATAAGTGTATATTATTTTATGCAATATGTGATTGCACCAAAATAAAAAACAGTTATCATTTTGTGTTTCACCCATGTAAGTAATCATTAAATGAAATCATTTCATATTTATAAGAAACATATAGGTATTAAATGCATATGACGCATGAACCAACCAAAAAATTTATACAAGCTTTTTAACGCATCAATACATGAGACAAAAATCAAGGAGCATCATTGATTTCCTATATAATATATTTCCATATAATGTTAGTGGGTGTGGATTTTAGATCATAATTCATGGCCAATAAAACTTGAACCAATTTTCTCATTCTTATTCCTCCTTCATTTATAGAGGTACTATCATACCATGGAGAAAATATGTATCCCGTATGAACATATAATGATTTGACGCAACCCATGGATACCCTTCGGAGGAGGGATGTCATTAGTATTACACTTCGTGATCTACCTAAAAACCAAAAAATTTAATTTTAATATTATTTCTTTGATTCTATGGATTATGGTACATGTGTTTTATAATGTTTCTTAATTTTATTTTTATAAAATGTTTCATATTTCTTGCATGAACGATCCTTGGAAAAATGTTTTAATTACTTATACTTGATCTGGTAATTTTTATTTAACTATAATAAAAAAAATTAATGGTATTAAAGGGATACATGCTTATGTTCTATTAAATCATTCATCGAAATGAAGAATAATACCAAAAACAGAGCATCAATTTTCTTGTTTATCAAAAATATTGAAAAGGGTTTACCCTAACACAGCTGGGCTGCGTAAAGGTAACCAAGGCCATACCCTTATGAAACTGAGATGTATATGGGTAACTAAGTTGTTAACCTTACATATATTTTCCGGAATAATGGTCATAACAACTTAAATTTACATGAAATTAGGTAATTATAAAGTTAGTTGTGTTTTTAAAAGGGTTACGTAAAGGTAACCGGGCCATTTTCCCTTACGTGATGATGTTTCTATAAAGGTCATACCCTTATATAGAAGGAACTCATAAGGGTAAAAAATTTATTAGATTTATGAAAATGGTTTATGTAAAGTTATTACCCTTACATACTGGTGTCATAAGGTTGTGTAATGATAAATTGCTACCTACCCTTGTTTGAATTGTTCATTTAAAGGTAATATCCACTGTATCCTTATGTAAAATGAGCTATGTAAAGGTAATATTTGTATTACCCTTATGAAACACGTCATACTTAATATTTTTAAAGTTATTTAGTGACTTACCTTTATAAAAGGGCTTCTAGATATCCTATTTAAGGGTAGAAGGCTTTACCCTTACCCAAGAATACCCATATGCATAAGGGTGATCAGATTTATTTTAATTTTTTTTCAAAAATGTTATTAACATAAAAAAGGATTGGGATAGTTTATAAAATGTTTATAAATCATTATAAAAGGTATATTATTCATATAATTAAATTATATTACATGATTTATTCATTTTTAGTAAATTTTTATTAAATGTGAATATTGTGTATGCTTTAGTTTAATTATTAAACTTCTTCTATATAAATCCTTTCATTACATGCTAGGAATGTCACTATAATGAATTTAATTTTTCATCTACATTGACATCAGTTTGTAAATAAAGTTATGTAATTGAATTTAATTTTTAATTATAGTTTTTGAATATTTGGTTTTAGAGTTATGATTAATTGAATTCTCTCTTGAGTAAAGTAACCTCGGGTAGAGGGACTTAAGGTTAGACTACATACCTACCTGGAGGCTTGTGCCTTTTCTAGGATGGTGAATGGGGTTGGCTATCTATATCTATTGGATTAATCATGTATATATTTTCAATATCATATAAATATATGATTTTATATGAAGTGTTTATATACCTTCTATAAATGACGCATCTTGATATGTTTGAATATCACTGACTTATATTTTTGGGTAGGTAACACAAACATGTGGGTTGTGTCAAGAGTTATACATCAATATTCTTTGAAAATATTTATTACTTGGAGGGAATAGGAATCCAAACATAATTAATAGAATCATGAATATATAACATGGAATAACATGATATAATATGGTGATATTAAAACCCTCTTCAAATACTAAGTGTGAGATTCCTTCCAAATAAACACTTGTCAAGACCTTGATCATCCAACTAGGCAGTTTCATGCTAATGTCAGGGCCCTTGCATTATATTATGTAAGTATAGAAAGTAATAAGTGAATCTATATTTTATTATTGTGTAGTTTAATTCCAAAGTTGGGTGCCCCTGGATTGTGCTTGGATAGATTATTTTAGCATTTTATTTGGGTAACACTTAGTTAGGAAGCCCTAGTGGTAAAGATACCAGATGAATAGAGTTAAGTTTATCCATATGATGGATTAGAGAAAGTGTTTTATAATCATCTTTCCTAGAATCATATATTTTATGATTTGTATGATTCTCTACCTAAATAATTAAGTGGATAGATCAATTATAAAGTGCACTCATTATAAAATTGAAATATGGATCTTAGCCCACTAATGGTTATGATGAATTTTTAAAAAGGGGTCATCATTTTAGTGGGATCCCATTTAATAAAATTCCTTATCAAATGTTTAATAATAGATTATACTCATCTAATAAAAGATTCTTTTGTATATATTTATCATCATCATCATTAAGATAAAATTTATGATAAATCCTTTAAAGGAGAAGATTAAAGTAAGATACTCCAAATTTTGGCATATTAAAAAAATTTCTTAAGCTATATTGGTGATTTAAGGAAAATTTATTAATGAAAATTTAATGTGTTATAATATCTCCTTCCTCAATAACCAACTGTTATAATAGTTTAACTGGTGAATCTAGATGTTTATGAAGCATATAATGATTAAATTAAGGTTTCAATGAGATTAAATGAAAAATGAACAAATGAATACTAGTCTCCAATCATGCACTCAATATTATTGGGTACATAAATGATTTTAGTCTCATATACTCAATATGATTGGGTATGTAAAATTATATTAAATATGATGAAATATTCTAAATAAATTAGTGAGACTAAAGGTTTCATTAAAACTATAATGGTTGTAGAAATCAATTATATTTTTCTGAAAGATATATAATATCAACTATATGTTTTTAAGACACATGGTTTATGATTTGTTTAATTCTATAACATAATTTTTGGAGAGACTAAAATTATATTATTTTGGTTATTAAATTTATCTTATTATCATATATAGAAATATTTAAACAATATGATTGAATTCAAATAATGTTTACCTGATATTATCAAAGTGTTGGTAAATGTATATATGAAATAGGAATATGATGTATAGGTTATAAAGAATTGTATTAATAGTATGAGTAGGAAAATGTTCAAATTGAAAAAAGAAAATTTGGTTTAAAAGTTCAACAATGTTTCTTAAAGTAGTAAATCAAGGTCATAGAAACCTAGGGTCATCATAAAGGAAGAGTAATAATTCAATATGATTGGATTAACTAAGATATTCCTAAAATAGTCTTTGAAACTCCATGGAATATCCTTGTCAAGAATTAATGTTATAGAAATTAATCATGAAAGGTATGTGACACCGAATGTATATTTTAGTCTTTTTCTCAAATAAAAATGTTCCAAACACATAAAATACCATATATGATATAGTTTATTTGTTTAATATTCCTAAAAAGTAAATAAATTTTATTTATTAACACAAAAGGGTTTGTGTATATTATCAAGATATTATGAATAGAATATAATGTCTAATAGGATTTTGGGAGTATGTTTGGACTTAAATAAGTTCATAGTTAACAAATAAATAAATACACCAGTCTTAGTTTAAAGTGGATTTTATTTAATAACCTAAGAGAGTTAGGATGAATTATTAAAAAATAATTTATATATTTACATTATTTCAAGGAAAAAATTTGATGTAATAGGGTTATAAGGATGATTATGATTCAATTAGGAAGAGTTATAATTATACAATAAAATTTTACATTGTAACATTTCATGTTGTGAAATTAAGAAGATTGAATATGTTCATGTTGGGAAAAAATCCCTTAAGGTAACATTATAGTATTTTTGGGTATATTGCATTTTTTGATAAAGTTTGTTTCCATGGAAATTTGTGGATTTCCATAGAGAATGTTGAAAAGATATGTTTAAAAAGATCCAAGAAAAAATAATGGATGCTCTGGAGGTGGTGTAAAAATTTCCTATATAAGGTGGTGTGGTTTCCCAGTGTTTGCCAAAAATTTAAGACCAAAATATAAAGAATGAAGAAAGGTGTTTTTGGAAAAGTATTTTCTATGCAAGAGTGAAGAATTTTTACAAGATGTATGCAATTGATGATTCAAGATCGACACATCAAAATATGGAAAAGGAAATAATCACATGAAAGATTGGTTTTTGTGATAATGAAGGTTTGTGTGCACCTGCAAAATAAAGATGAATTGATTGATGAGGAAGATATTTACATGATCAATGCGACATAAAATATGGTTTTACATACCTGGGAGAGATATTACATGTGTAGAGAAAGACACATTAGGATCTTACACATAGGGATGGAAATGCCTATAAATAAGTGACTACCACCTTCATTTAGCAACTAAACCCTTATAAAACTCCTAGGATTTGAATTGTGTAATAGATTCATGCAAAAGGAGTTTAACATAAATAGAGTTGCGCACAAAAGGTATGAATTTAAAGATATTTGGGTGCAATTAATAAATGTTGTATGCAAGTATATAAATTTGTGCACAAGACACCCAATGGTTACGTGAATGATAAAATTTTCCCAGTAATTCTGTGGAAATGTGGTATTCATAAAGTGGATGAAAGTGGATCTTAATGATACAATAAATGAGGTGTAAAATATATTGATTCAAGAAATAAAAGGAGGATCTTCTTAAGAAGAAATGATCACATTTCAGTTGAGAGAGCAGTGAGATTTCATATTGTGATTGGTTGTAAACCAAGAGGGACAATGAGTCCACTTAAAACCTTATAAAAAGAAGTGAACTTTTATTGGATTTGGTACATCGATACACTTCCATTGTATGCTCCTTGTACATAGCCCAGTGAGGGTGAACCAATTAAAATTGTTGTTTATCTTGCATGTTTAAATTTCGGTTCATACATTGTTATGGGAAAGATAGAGAAGATCATTTAAAAAAAAGGTCTGAAGGGGTAGATTTTTTAATCTATCATACCTTGATTCACCCCCCTCTCAGGGTATTTAACATAGTTGGGATAACAGTTCATGAAGTTGATCTTTTTTGGAATGTGATTCCTAAATCTCTCCATTATTCAAAATGGATTACTTCATAGATTTTTATCACTAAATATTTTAGTGGTAGAGTTTTATTTGATGTTTACATAGAGATGTGACATGGATAATATATGATGTAATGTGTTAAAAAAACCTATAAAATATAGAAAACATAATACTAATATGATAGTTTATCATATATGATATTATAAACAAATTCTTATATCTGTTTTTAGATATTCTTAAAGAGAATAAGAATTTTAAAATGCATAATATTAAAAGAAAACCTATAATTTTAGGTTATTATGAAATGTTAAGGTTATTATGAGTTGGATTCTTGTATAGTGATACAAAATATGCTCATGAAGAACAATACAAAGAATAAGATTCTTTGTGTTTTTTTGATGACCTATAAGGTATACCAAATTGAGTTTCATATATATGTCTTTGTTATAATAGGGGTGCATGGATTATATTTGACTCCTCAATACCTGAGGCTGGTGAGATAACTAATGTGAGAACCTTCATACATTTATTCCCAAATTACGCAAGTCTACATATTTATTTAGCTAATACGAGGGTGGTTGAGTATTTTATTGATCATGTTGTCAATTGGATATTAACCAAGATAGGATTCTCCCTATCATATGATGATTATCAAATCTTAGACTTCAATTTAGATAGGTCGTGGGAGTGTGAAACTACTCTAAGATATTGTATATCTATCTGGATAAGGGTCATGTGATGTGCTTATCCATAAGGATGAATAACATATAGAGTATTCATTGATCAAATCAGTATATACTCTAATAATTGAGGACATTTGAGTTAACTATATGATATTGACATGATTCATGTCCCATGGTCACTTGATATAATAGAAAAGGGAAAATATGATAATCAATGTTTTTATATGTTGTAGACTATTGGTCATAGGTATAGAGATACTTTTTTTTGATGAAGATCCTACTAGATCCCTTTATATCTTGAGTATCATTTACACTTTCTATAGGCTGATCTTTTCTTAAATTTATGGATATGGGGATTTATATTTGTTTTTAATGCAATAAATTCCCTGGGGTTACACTTTGTGTTTTATTGAATTGGGATTGAGTTTGAATCATAGAGTTACTCAAAAATTGATTTATAGTTAACCCAAAAGTGTTTTATATTGGAATTTACAAGGTATTTTATTTGATGAGATACAAGGTGATGTTAATGATAGAATTATAAAATTGATTTGGAAGATATCCAAAATGTGTTTTGGATATGGTTTCACAAGTTATTGTATACAATACATTATATGGTTAAATGGAACAAAGTATTTTGGATTTAGTGTAAGTGATAGATTGATGGAGATGTGCCTTAAATCCATATATAAATATATATGATATATATATTAAATTTTATATTGCATTCAAATTATGATTTTCATGTATATAAGGGTATATTATATTAATCAATATGTTGTTGTAGCAAAATGATAAATAGTTATCATTTTATGTTTCACCCATGTAATCTATCATTAAATGAAATAATTTCATATTTATATAAAACATATAGGGAGTAAATGCATAAGATGTATAGGCCAACCATGGAATTTATACATGCATTTTAACACATGAATAAATGAGAAAAAAATCAAGGATAATCCTCATTTTCCTATATAATATACATATAATTACCATGGGTGAAAATTTTATATCCTTATGCTTGGCTGATACTCCCCAACCCAATTCTCTCTTTTATCTTACTCCTTTTTATATAGAGGTACTAGCCTGGCATGGAGAGAACATGGATCCCTTACAAAAATAGAATGATTCCACAAAAACCTTAGATACAATATCAAGTTATAATATTGTTTGGATACCACTTAGTGATCCCTAACAAACCCATGCGATGATGTTTAATGGTAATGAAGTGGATTATATAGAGTATGATACCTATTTTTTATAATGTTTCTTCATTTATGGTTTTACACATAGTTTCATATTTCTTACATAGATGATCCTTGAGCAAGGGTTTTAATCACTTCTATTTGATAGGATAATTGTTATTAATCTATAATAAAACCCTTTAATTATTACTCAAATGGCATCATGATTATGAGAAAATTTAGAATCCAATACAAATATCTTCATATTTCCATATACTCACAAGTTATTGATGTCCCACTTTAACCAATGGGAATGTTAAGTACAGATATAAAAATAATAACCACTTCCTTCATCATCCTAGTCTACCAAAACTAGTTCCTAATGTCATGGTATATTTTTATTATAACAGGGTAGAAAACCCATAAAAATGAAAATAATACTACATCAATTAATCTTTTAATAAATAATAAATCACTAAAATACTAGAATATTTTGGGGAGAAGAATTAGAAATAAATAAGTAATACAAAATGCCTATAAGTACTCTGGGATACTCAATCTTAAGACCTCTCATGAGACCCAGAGAGACCCAACCACTAGGATTTACCCATGGGGCCTAGATTACTAAAATACCATGATGATAAAGAGATAAATTAAGAATCTCAGTTCACCTATAAATGATCTCCTTGTCATTTAGGATTTTATACATTCCTTACACAGAATAATTTGGATGATCTTATTTTTCATGATATAAAATAGAAAATGTAAAATTCGATTGAGTTAACATTACATTACCATTTTATTCATTTATCATTGGATGTAACTCTACCATAAAACCCTTCATATTCCATTTATTAATTATTTACTTAACTGTAAGGACCCAGAACCCAATTTCCCAAAGCTGATACATTATATTAATAGATTATCACGATTACAATAAAGTCATATCCTAAAGCAATAAATACTTTAGTAGTTTTGGAAAACAAGATACAAACATAAGTTCAAAATTACAATTTGAAATGAAATAAATAATAGAAATTCCATTGGAAACAACTATGAATCCTAGATTATCCTTGCAAGTAATTTATTAGATTTATCTTCAAAAACTGAGGAAAATAAAACACAAGAAAGGGTTGTGATCAGATTCTTAGTAAGGATATGTAATGTAGCGAAACTTATTATAAAAATAAACACAAGGCATGGTGAACAACTAAAAATACATGCCATTAAAAATATTCTTGAACATAATATGGCTATAATGAAAGATGATTAGATAATTCCATATAAATAATCATAATATAATGAAACATAACCATTGATATTATACTAGTTTAATAATCCCATGGTTTATCAATAACTAATACCATAATGGGGGAATGTATAATTCTAGACATATGAATCATATTTTCAAGACCTCGTCCAAGATGTTTGAAAATACTAGGGTAAGGCCTCGCAAAAACCCAATTATGTTTTGTCTCAAGAGACCTAATGATACATAAAGGGGCTGTAGTGGGACCCACTAGTCACTTTCAATGTCCAATTTATTCCTCATATGAAAGGGGCTAAACACAAACAACATGAACATATAAAATAACTTTCCCCAATCGGTACACATAAACACCAACCATTCTGAGTAGTATGGTGAATGGTATAAAGATAACACATCCAAAGTCAAACCGATCAAAAAAATTTAATACAATATGGTAGATGATAAAAACAAGATATTAACCTCAATAAGACATAAAATTCAACGGAGGTGTTGAAATAGACAAAAATACTCTAATAAAATCATTGAAGAATTTTTGATAGAAATACACTTTTACTTTGAAAATAAGAGTTATTTTAGAAAAATATTTGCATAAATACAGAAATGAAGTAATGTAGTTTTTCCATGATGAAATTAGTTGTTTTAGAAAAATATTTGCGGCATAAAACACATTATAGTGTGCACTTGAAAATAGGTAATGATTTGAGAAGTTCCCTTGAGTAAGGTTTTTTTATCAGGAAGAATTGTGAAAGATATTTATAAAACATTTAACTCCTAATAAAATAAATAATGATTATGATTGGAACACATATATAGAATATTCACACAGAATTTATTAGGAGTAAATAATAATAATTAATAATTTAATTGTGATTAATAGATACAAATATTAACTCGAAAGAAAATGGAGGTTCGGGTAGAAAACCCTTACCTTATGTCCGAATGTGTTCTACAATTTTCCTTAAATTCCTAGATAATAAAATTAAATCCATTAATTAATTAATTAAGAACCTCATATACATTTATTTTATTCATTATAATTTTATTAATTTTATTTATGGAATTTTGGATGAATTATATGATACAATTTTATTGCTCGGGAGAATTCTATTCATTGGTTTTCTGGATCAATATACTTTTATATGAGAATGGAAGTTTATGTGGAATTGTTATAATTCTATAGAATTGAATTTATATGATACTAATGAAAATAAATAATATTAAATGGTTATAAAATTAATTTTTTTTATCACATGAGGATATTTATTAGATAAAACATGAGGGATAGTCATTTAGATTATTTTGGTGATATTTTGATTGTTGTGAACTAGTTTTGTCGTATGAATTAGTATTTTGTATATATACTATTTATAGAACATTGAATAGGTTATAATACAAATATTTTATTATTTTTCAACCATAAAAATGGTTTCATGACCATAATTAATGGATAAGTTGAATAACAAAGGTTCGTCGTCCATGAAGTTTGTAAATCAGCACCTCCCAGAAGATGATTTCATTTTTAAAACAAAAGAGAGATATAGTAGTTTGTGGAAGGTATTCCATTAACATTATATTATTCAAGTATATATATTATAATGGATTTATCATGATCATTGTGACATAGGAGATGAGAAGATGATTAGAAAAGAAAACAAATTTAAAATGAGATTAAAAGAAAAAGGAAGAGGGTTTACCTCTTGAAATATCCTCCTTGAGAACCTCCTTAGGGGAAGGGGTTTTGGTATTTTTGAAATACCAAGAGCTCCTGGACATGGGGAGTGACTAACGAATAGTATTTTGGAAGAAATTTGAGAAGCTTCAAATCTTATATGAGTGAGGAGAAGAGGGAGTGAGGGGTGTTTTTTATAGTGGAAGAGATGGGTGATTTTTGAATATCTTAATCATTATTTTATTATTTTTCTCAAGACAACCAGTAGTGTTGATTATTGTGAAAAAAATAGTAATAAGTGGATTTTATTTTGATCCAATTATTATTACCCCAACACTGAATCAATGAATATTGTACTTAGCTTCTAATGCATTTATACCATAAATTTTCATATTTTAATATTCATTAAAAATTCTTGTATTTCAGAAAAATGCCAAAAATTAACCCTAATAATTTTTGATGTCCATAGTTCAAAAATGGACTCCATTTTATCAAAATAATTTTCTAAATATTTGAAATTTAATTTTTAAATAAAATCATTATTTTCATGAAAAATATAGATTTTAAATTTAAAACTGATTTTACAATACATTCAAGAATTAACTCAGGTATTCTAAAATTTTCATAAAATCATATGGAAAAAAATATTTATTTAGGAATAAATTTTATGAAAATTAATTTTATGTTAAATCAATTTAATAATTTAAATATTATAATTAAATATTTGTTACTCACAAAAATAACAACAATTAATTATTAATTTTTAAAATATTCACTCTCATTTATAAGCTGCCTAAATTTTATTTATACTTACATGTGTGAGGTTACTATTCACAAGAGTACATTACTATTCATAAGGGTCAAATTACTGTTCACAAAAATGTAAGTTGATCACATCAAACTCTAAATATCTTACTGATCGAAACTGTGTATGTCTATTTTTTGAAATTCAAAACACAGAGGCGGTAGAATTATGTTTAATGGCTAGGTGATAATAAAAAAGTGTTGTTTCATAGAGAATCAATGTTTCATACATCACATTCTATATTAAATTTATTTTTAAATCATTGGGATGTTACATTCTTCCCCTGTCACGACCCGTCCTCGGGGCCCGTGCCGTGACTACCCCAAGCCCACCTTCCATAGGCCAGGGGATAGCGACTAACACCAAAGGCGTAAATCCCGATAACTGGGAAGACATTGCCTTTATAAAAGTAAACAAAACACCACAGAGTACAAGAGGAAGTAATACACTAAGTACAAAAGAAAGTGATGAAAAGTAAGTGGGTCAGAATAAAAACCCAACTAAAAGTACAGCTACAACTGAACGAAATTACAAAAGAAAAAGACAACAGCTGGAAGAAAGGAAGCAGCTCCTAGGTCGTCGTCCTCGGATCCTACCTGAAGGGTAGGTACAGATAGCGTAGCTCCTGGATCGTCCAACAAGGATCCTACCTGAAGGGTAGGTACATAAAGCCTCCACAACGCTCTCGCCTGTCAATCTCCTCCGAGTGTCATCTCACCGTGAAGTCCACTTCTGGATACTGACTCATCATGTTGTCCACCTCGGGGTACTGTCTAGTCCTCGAACACTCGGATTTTTCCAGTGCTGCCCATCGTCTACAACCAACACAACGAGGTGCGGGCATAGACCGTGCATGGGTGAGTATACGATACTTAGTAGGGACCCCGAGACCCTCAAGGTCTCACTAAAACCAACAAGGATAACCACAAAGAATATCTCAACAGATATCCTCTACTTAGGTATATTCCCATACATATACCTAAGTTATCAAATAACCCATCTCAATCATGAGTAAACACAAAGATTATGAAATAAATGGATAACCACTACCCAGGTATATGCCCATACATATACCTAAGTTATCAAGTGACCCATCTCAATCATGAGGTAAACACAAAGGTCATAGTCTCAGCTCAAACCAGGATTTTCATTATCGAAACCATAACCGTTGAACAACCCCGTCTCTGGAGTGTACAGTGGTCCTGTCACGACTCTGAGGTACTGCTCACTAACCTAAGACTGCTGAGGTACTCCTCCTGTCGAGTACCGTGGGTCAGCCACCCAAACACAGTAGTGCTTCCCGCCGGGGTATGCCACCCAGACACAGTAGTGCACACCCCCTAATAGACTATAGAGGTACTCTCCGGACGAGTACCGCGGGTCTGCACTATCACACAGGTAGTGCTCCATCTTCCACGGGTCTGCACCCAAACAAAGTAGTGCTTCGTCCACTGGGCTAGTCGACTCACTCCAAGTCGAGTCGGTCAAGCAGTCGTCAGGTCTCAGTCGGCTACACAGTCTCCGTACTCCGCACGCTCGTCTCTTGGATGGTCTGCTCCACGAGCTACAGGTCGATACTCCAAGTATCTCAAAGTCCCACAGAGAAGTATCTCAAAGGACCGCCTCGTCATAGGGGTCTCAACGCAACAGACGGCGCGTCAATCGGACGCCCGGTCTGTGAGTTATTAGCCTTTTCGTCCCAGGGGGCCGGTTGGTTTCGTGTACAAACCAACCCGTCCGTATCTCAACTTTACCCCGAACTCTTAGAGGGTATGCTCATAGGGACCGTTTCTCAACATGATCACCAACGCCGCTGACGGTTCGTCAAACGGACGTCCGGTCTGAAAGTTATCAGCTTTTCCGTTCCAGGGGCCTGGTTGGATTTCGGGTACAATCCAACCCAGCCATACCCAACTGCGTCCAAAACTTAGGCGAAGTTTACCAAAAGTTCCATATCAACAAGAGGAATCCAAAAAAGTCGATGACACGTCAATCAGATGTCCGGAGCTCAAGATATAAGTGTTTCTGCTCCGAGGGCCCGGTTGGTTTCGTATCCGAACCAACCTGGCCGAACCCAAAGTTCTTTGAAACCTTGAGTGTAATATACCGAAACGACCGTCTCGATCCAAGGATCGCATCGCAATTGACGGTGCATCGATCGTAGGTCTATATCCCATGTTATGGGTGTTTGAACGGAAACAATCCGAAATGGGGGGTCTGGGCCCGGCCCGGCCCGACTCAACCCCACCCTGGGTCGGCCCGAACCGGGTCCGGGTCCGGCCCATCAGGGTGCGGCCCGGCCCGGCCGGCGTGGCCCGGCCGCATGGCCAGCCGCGGCTCGGCCAGCGTGGCCGAGCAGAAGCCGCAGAGCGGGGGGGGGGGGGGGGGGTTGTGCGGCCCCCCTCGCCGTTGATTGATGCCGGCGGCAGTTTGTGCTGCCGCCGTTCCTCCGGGATCCCGCACGGCCGCGGGATCCCCCGTGCCGCTCCGCCACGGCAGGCGACGATGGTTTGTTTCCTCCGGCGGCGCGCTAGGGCACCGCCGCCTGCTGGAGGCCGGACGGCTCTGGCCGCCACCCCCGGTCATCGGCAGCTCCGCGCCAGCGACCCGCACCTCCAGGGTTTCCACGGGCCACCAGAATTGCTCCGGTGGTCCATTTTCAAATCCGTCTAAGCCGGCGTTCATCTCAGGTCTCGAAATTTACTACGGAAGCTTCACAAAAGACTTTGCGGCCCCGTTTTCCATCACCCATCAATCCGCGCGCAACATTCAACCAGCGGAGTCTTCGAATCGCCTCTGCGGCCCCGACTCCGGCTGTGGTTTCGTTTGGTCTCAACGGCTCGGCGCGACTGTGCCGCACATCCATGCCGTAATTCTCCATGTTTCCTCGCGGTGCCGTTGCACCGCACCGCCTTCTCTCATGCCGCAACATAATCAACAACAAGGGGGGGGGTCGGCCGTGTTTGTGCGGTCAAACCTCCTCCCATTATAATGATAGAAAGTGGTCAACAAAAGAAGTCAATGTAAGAAAAAGAAATAATTCACGGGCAAAAAAAACAACCCCAACATCAACCCGCAAGAATGAACGATCCGCGGATCAACCTGGAAATGGTTGGTCCGCGGTCGTCGTTCTTTTCTCAAATGAAAAGGAGAATACCAAATAAATTCCCCTACAACCTCTTAAATAAAAAGAATCATACCAAAATTTCCAACCCACAAAAATAAAACATCCGCGAATCAACTTAATGTTGAGTTGATCCAGGTTCTTTTTTTTAGAAGGAACAACCAAGGGAATAATACCATTCTCAAATTAATCCCCCTACCTCGTCGAAATCATTGAGCGAGGATTCATTGCGGAAAATCACGTCGTGGAAGAAGGCGTCACGGAAGAAGCATCATAGAAGAAGCATCACTGATTTCCAAGGATCTGGCGTTCTTCGCGTTCTTTGCGTTCTTCGCGTTCTTCGCGAGGAAGAGAAGATATTCAAGTGTCTGAGTGAAATCTCCTAGCCTCTCAACACCACCCCTAATAAAAATAAGAGTTGTCTTATTTTTATTCCACAAGCCTTGCGTTTTAAAATTCAAAAACGAAAGAAACAGTTAAGTGAATTTAATTGCAACGCTTAAACTGCCACATTAATGAGGCGTTTATTAACCAAAATAAACGCATGGTTTGACTTCATTAATAGGGGGTGATGGTGCGTTACTTAAGAAGAAAAAAAACGGTGGATCGTGTGGGTCCCACCACACAAAATATCCTACCAAGTGGGTAGGATATTGTGGGTCCCACATCATCCACTTAACATAGGTTAAGCGACTTAAATAAAACAAATTGGTCGCACCATTTTATTTAATTCATTTACATAACTTGAAAATTTAAAAACCACACCTGAGAAAATGCAACTCCGTAAAATGTGTTTTTAAGCAATTGCCGGCGCTGCGATTCCATCGGTGCCCTCAGAATTCGATTCCGAGCACAGGTTCAAAAGTTATAAAAACCCGCTCGTTCGTTCACTGAACGTACCCGAGCCTAACTTCGGAAATTAATTCCGGGCACACCGGGTCTCAGAATCAGGTGCTGTCAGAAACTGCGTTCTTGTAAAATCCCAAAGAAAATTTAGAAAAAATTTACCTTGAATATACGGGTCTTTAAATTACTCCCACCTCAGGGATTTACATCCTCGTAAAGCTTTAACACAGACTAGGGATACAAAAGAGGTATTGAGCATGCATCTGAGCCTTCCGCTCCCATGTGCTTACCTAGAGGTTCCTGTACTGCCAAAGAAAGTGAAACTGAGGAATTGACCATCCTCGTAGGATCCGCTCCTGTCGATCCTCGATCCCCACTAGAACCTCCGTGAAATTCACCCCATCTCCATCATCCAGCTCCCCATGGTCGATGATATGTGAAGGGTTGACCACATATCTCCTCAGTTGAGATATGTGGAAATCGTCGTGCACCAGGTCCAACTGAGGTGGATGGGTCGAGCGGTAAACCACCACGCCTACCCAGCTGAGGACCTAAGAAGGTCCGCTGAACCTCGGAGATAACTTTCCGCCTTGGCCACATCTCCATAAACCTCATCGAGGTGAGACCTGTATAAGGACGTGATCATCATCCTCGAACTCTAGAGGTCTCCAATTCCTGTGATAATTGAAACTCAAAACGACTGCTGCCATGAGGGTAAGGTTGACCGACTCAAGAGTGATCGGTCGCACCCTCCTGTGCATGAGTTTATCCTGTGCTGCCTGGGGTTTCCTTTTCGTTGACCAAGGAAAACCCATCCCGACGTCGTAGTTAAACCACAACCTTTTTTCCTAATACCGTCAATTTGTGTATGAACTGTGATTGCCCAGTCCATACTCAAACCAATGTCGTAAGGCCACGACGCTGCCACCAAGAGATTCCAACCGAAACTCTCGCCTCGAGGGTCTGACCACACCGTCGACGTAAGTGTGATTATCGAGTCTTCTCCCAAGGTATCTCCAGACGTGAGGGTCAAGTCTACGGATTACCGGAAACTCTAGTTCTGGGACAAGATTCGTGGAAGGAAGGAATGATTCATATCAACGTCTATTACTACGGCAGCTAGTAGTGGACACAGACTGTCCCTTGAATCTTTTTTTAGAGCTGTTGGGTCACACTCCTTGACCGCATGCAGCCGCACTCTTCCACCGCCCTCTAGCTCCCTGAGCCTGGCAAGGACAACTAAGGCGGGTGGTTGTAACATGTTAAAATGTACACCACCTCATGCTTCTCTCCTAGCTCTGCCTCCACGCCTACTGCTTCGCGGACTCATATATCCTTAAAGCTTCCTCTTCTTGAAACATTTAACATGCCTGAGTCTCTAAGACTAGCGCCAGTTTCCTGTTTCTACTGCACTGTGCAGTCTTCATCCGCTCCTGGATGATTTGCACCTTTTTTGCCTATGATTTGAAAGAGCTGCTAAAATATTTACTTTACCGAAAAGAGAAACTCGGTCTCATCCCCTGGATGAACCACGCCCATTGCATAATACATTAAATCCTGACATGAATGATGCATTCATACCATGGATGACGTCATATGGTCTCAATGTAACTATCAAGAGATCCAACTGTCACTCTCGCCTCCAAGGGTCGAGTCACACTGTCGGCATCAGTTTGAGGTCACTGGGTCTCTTCCAGTAGAAATATCGAAAGTGAGGGTCAAGTCAACAATTTTTAACAAGGACCACTCAGTATCAACCAAACAAAAGGACAGGAAAGAAAACATCACAAAGATAAGTGTCTTTTTATTATTGCAGCTCATATTACGAAGACACAAATACAACAACAATATGGAACTAGAAGTACAAGGGACGTATCCACTATTTCTGCTCCTGTCCACCTACTCCCAGAGCTCTACTGAATTTTCCACTGCTCGGTTGTTGCTCAAGCACCCACCGCTTCTTCTGCCTCTGTGGTTCCTCCAAAGCCTGCAGATCAACTGTGCGAGGAGTCAGACAGTCACGTGCCATGTGACCCTTCTTGCCGCATGAGAAACACTATCTTATTCTGGCACGCCTGGCTCTGACTCCACCCCGGGTGCCCCGCACTACTGATCCTATAACCCAAGGTCTCCCACATGCTAGTCTGGTCTCCTGGACCTCTGCATCATCTTTCTACTGCCCACAGATGACTCGGCTACTGTTCGAAAATCCTACGGCAAAGGAAGAAGCTCCTGAACATGCTCGGGGTGTAGAGCTACTGGTACAAACTCCACCCTGAAGAAGGTCTCGAAGTCTCCCCATGTGAAGGTCATCTCATTGCAAAACTGGAACAAGTGGCTCCACCACCTTCTTGCTGCTGCCTGAAGGAGGATGGAAACAAAGATCACCATGAAGTCTGCTGGCGTCCCCACTAGCCTGAAGACTCTCACCACAGCCTCCATCCAATTCTCAGCCGCCTGCGGGTCAGTCTCTCCCTGGAACCTGGGTGGCCTCTGGTGCTGTAACTCGTGTAGCGTGCTCAAGTGGCATGCATCGCCGACTACTGGGTCAGGTGGCATCGGTGGCCCAACGTATGGTAGTACCGCTGGTGCCTCAACTGCGAGAGGGACCTGTACGGAAGCCTCGTCGCTCGGCAGGCTGTCAGTACGCACATCCCTCTGGGCTCTAGCTGGTCGTCCTTGAAAAGTCATCCAGAAGAAACAACGTGACATGGTCAAACGATTATACCTGGTGAGATGAACTGGTTTGAGCTGACTTTTAAAAACTTCTGGAAACACACACGCAATCAGTGTTTTCGTGCACAAAGTTGGAAATCAGTTGTCAGGGTCCTGGTGTATGGATACGTCGGCCGCCCGCACCAACACTGGACTCCCTGAACTGAAGACCACACTCGGTACCCTTAACACTATTGCTTCATAGAAAGAAAATATCAGAGTTATAAGTACTGCGTTAGAACCTCCCTCTGATACCAATTTGTCATGACCCGTCCTCGGGGCCCATGCCGTGATTACCCCAAGCCCGCCTTCCATAGGCTAGGGGCTGGTGACTAGCACCAAATGTGTAAATACCGATAACTGGGAAGTTATTTCCTTTATAAAAGTAAAAAAAACACCACAGAGTACAAGCGGAAGTAAAAAACTAAGTACAAAAGAAAGTGCTGAAAAGTAAATGGGCCAGAATACAAACCCAACTAAAAGTACAGCTACAACTGAACAAAAGTACAACGTAAAAAGACAACAGCTGGAAGAAAGGAAGAAGCTCCTGGGTCATCATCCTCAGACCCTACCTGAAGGGTAGGTACAGATAGCGCAGCTCCTCGATCGTCCACCACGGATCCTACCTGAAGGGTAGGTACAGATAGCCTCCACAACGCTCCCACCCGTCAACCTCCTCCGAGTGTCATCTCACCGTGTATTCCACCATCGGATACTGACTCATCGTGTTGTCCACCTCCGGGTACCGTCTAGTTCTCGAACACTCGGCTTCTGCCAGCGCTGCCCATCGTCTACAACCAACACAATGAGGTGCGGGCATAGCCAGTGCAGGGGTGAGTATACGATACTCAGTAGGGACCCCGAGACCCTCAAGGTCTCACTAAAACCAACAAGGATAACCAAAAAGATCTCAACAGATAACCTCTACTTAGGTATATGCCCATACATATACCTAAGTTATCAAATAACCCATCTCAATCATGAGGAAACACAAAGATTATGAAATAAACGGATAACCACTACCCAGGTATATTCCCATACATATACCTAAGTTATCAAGTGACCCATCTCAATCATGAGGTAAAAAAAAAGGTCATAGTCTCAGCTCAAACCAGGATTTTCATTATCGAAACTGTAACCGCTGAACAACCCTGTCTCTTGAGTGTACATTGGTCCTGTCACGACTCCGAGGTACTACTCACTAACCTAAGACTGCTGAGGTACTCCTCCTGTCGAGTACCGCGGGTCAGCCACCCAAACACAGTAGTGCTTCCCGACGGGGTATGCCACCCAGACACAGTAGTGAACACCCCCTAATAGCCTATAGAGGTACTCTCTGGACGAGTACCGCGGGTCTGCACTGTCACACAGGTAGTGCTCCGTCCGCCATGGGTCTGCACCCAAACAAAGTAGTGCTCCGTCCACTGGGCTAGTCGACTCACTCCAAGTCGAGTCGGTCAAGCAGTCGTTAGGTCTCAGTCAGCTACACGGTCTCCGTACTCCGCACACTCGTTTCTGGGAGGGTCCTCTCCACGAGCTACAGGTCGATACTCCAAGTATCTCAAAGTCCCATGAAGAAGTATCTCAAAGGACCGCCTCGTCATAGGGGTCTCAACGCAACAGACGACGTGTCAATCGGACACCCGGTCTGTGAGTTATTAGCCTTTTTGTCCCAGGGGCCTGGTTGGTTTCGTGTACAAACCAACCTGGATGTATATCAAATGTACCCCGAAATCTCATAGGGTATGCTCATAGGGACCATTTCTCAACGTGATCACCAACGCCGCTGACGGTTCGTCAAACGGACATCCGGTCTGAAAGTTATCAGTTTTTCCGTTCCAGGGGCCTGGTTGGATTTCGGGTATAATCCAACCCGGCCATACCCAACTACATCCAAAACTCAGGTGAAGTTTACCAAAAGTTCCTTCTCAACAAGAGTAATCCAACAAAATCGACGACACGTCAATCGGACGTCCGGAGCTCAAGATATAAGCGTTTCCGCTCCGAGGGCCCGGTTGGTTTCGTATCCGAACCAACCCGGCCAAACCCAACGTTCTCCGAAACCTTGAGTGTAATATACCGAAACGACCGTCTCAATCCAAGGATTTCATCGCAACTAACGATGCATCTATAGGAGGTTCATAGCCCACGTTATGGGCGTTCGAACAGAAACAATCTGAAACGGGGGGTCTGGGCCCGGCCCAACCCCACCCTAGGTCGGCCCGAACCGGGTCCGGGTCTGGCCCATCAGGGCGCAGCCCGGCCCGGCCCGACCGGCGGGACCCGGCCGCATGGCCAGCGGCGGCTCGTCCAGCGTGGCTGAGCGGAAGCCGTAGAGCGGGGGGGGGGGGGGGGGGGTGTTGCGCAGCCCCGCTCGCCGTTGATTGATACCGGCGGCGGTTTGCACCCCCGCCATTCCTCCGGGATCCCGCGCGGCCGCGAGATCCCCCGTGCCGCACCGCTGCGAAAAGCCACGATGGTTTATTTCCTTCGGCAGTGCGCTAGGGCGCCGCCGCCTCCTGGCGGCCGGACGGCTCTGGCCGCCACCCCCGGTCGCCGGCAGCGCCGTGCCGGCGACCCGCACCTCCAGGGTTTCCACGGGCCATCAGAGTTGCTCCGGTGGTCCGTTTTCAAATCCTTCTGAGCCAACGTTCATCTCGGGTCTCTAAATTTACTATAGAATCTTCAAAAAAGACTTTGCGGCCCTGTTTTCCATCACCCATCAATCCACGCGCAACGTTCAACCAGCAGAGTCTTCGAATAGCCTCTGCAGCCCCGACTCCGGCCGCGATTTCGTTTGGTCTCAACGGCGCAGCGTGATGGTGCTGCGCATCCCTGCCGTAATTCTCCATGTTTCCGCGCGGTTCCGTTGCACCGCGCCGCCTTCGCTTGTGCCACAACATAATCAACAACAAGGGGGGGGGGAGGGTTGGCCGTGTTTGTGCGGTCCGACCTCCTCCCGTTATAATGATAGAAAGCAGTCAACAAAATAAGTCAACGTACGACAAATAAATAATTTACGGGCAAAAACAACAACCCCAACATCAACCCGCAAGAACGAACGATCCACGGATCAACCTGGAAATGGTTGGTCCGCGCTCGTCGTTCTTTTCTCAAATGAAAAGGAGAATACCAAATAAATTCCCCTAAAACCTCTTAAATAAAAAGAATCATACCAAAATTTCCAACCTGCAAAAATAAAACATTTGCGGATCAACTTAATGTTGAGTTGATCCAGGTTCTTTGTTTTAGAAGGAACAACCAAGGGAATAATACCATTCTCAAATTAATCCCCCTACCTCGTCGAAATCGTTGAGTGAGGATTCATTGCGGAAAAGCACATCGCGAAAGAAGGCATCACGGAAGAAGCGTCGCGGAAGAAGCATCGCTGATTTTCGAGGATCCGGCGTTCTTCACGTTCTTCGCAAGGAAGCGAAGATCTTCAAGTGTTTGAGTGAAATCTCCTAGCCTCTCAACACCACCCCTAATAAAAATAAGAGTTGTATTATTTTTATTCCAAAAGCCTTGCGTTTTAAAATTCAAAAACGAAAGAAACAATTAAGTGAATTTAATTGCAATGCTTAAACCGCCACATTAATGAGGCGTTTCTTAACCAAAATAAACGCACTGTTTGACTTCATTAATAGGGGGTGCAGGTGCGTTACTTAAGAAGAAAAGAAACAGTTGCTCATGTGGGTCCCACCTCAAAAAATATCCTACCAAGTGGGTAGGATATTGTGGGTCCCACATCATCCACTTAACATAGGTTAAGCGACTTAAATAAAATAAATTGGTCGCACCATTTTATTTTATTCATTTACTTAACCTGAAAATTTTAAAACCACACCCGAGAAAATGCAACTCCGGAAATGGTGTTTTTAAGCAATTACCGGCGCTTCGATTCCATCGGTACCCTCAGAATTCGATTCCGAGCACCGGTTCAAAAGTTAGAAAAACCCGCACGTTCGTTCACTGAACATACCCGAGCCTAACTTCGGAAATTAATTCTGGGCACACCGGGTCTCGGAATCAGGAGTCGTCAGAAACTTCATTCTTGTAAAATCCCAAAGAAAATTTAGAAAAAATTTCCCTTGAATTTTACGGGTCTTTACATCCCCCCTTACAAAATTTTTTCCTTGAAATTTCCAAAATGTTACCTTATAAAAAGTTCTGGTTAGGTCTTCATAATAAGTTTATCAGGCTCCCATGTTGCCTCTTTATTTTTATGATTTTTCCAAAAGTACATTTACCATCCAAGTCATCCAATTGTTCAACACCTATAATTTATTGTCCAAAATATGGATAGGATCTTCAGAGTAAGATAAGTCAGGTTCCAATTATATACCTTCAGAAGTGATTACATGTGTTGGGTCTGATATGTACTTTATTAACAACGAGATATGGAACATACTGTGTACCTTATAAAGGCTTGGTGGAATTTCCAAACAATAATCCACAAATCCAATTCCTTTCATAATTTCAAAAAGGACCAATATACCTAAGGCTCTGTTTCTCTTTCTTTGCAAATATTATAACACCCTTCCATGGAGATACTTTTAAGAAAACTTGATCTTCCACTTGAAATTCGAAATCCTTCCATTGATTTTCAGCATAGATCTTTTGTTTGCTTTGATTTTCTTTGATATGAGTTTGAATAGTCTTTACCTTTGATGTTGTTTCCCCCACAAGATCTGATCCCACATATGTTGAAAATCATGTGATCATGATCCCAACATTTCTTCTAATGTTTGGATCATCCTTTTTGATTCTCGTTAGTTTGAGGGTGATAAGAAATAATCAATCTAAGCTCAGTATCCAAATATTTCTAAAGACTTTTCTAGAATTTTGTTTTAAATAATGGATCATGATTAGACACTATTCAGAGAGGTTCTCCATGAAGTCTCATAACTTCAATAATATAGAGACGTGTAAGGTGCTCCAGTGGAAAATCCTCCCTTATAGCAAGGAAATGTGTAGATGTGGTAATTCGATCAACAATCACCCATATTTCATCATTCTTCCTTGGAGTTTTTGGTAATCTAGTGACAAAATCCATATTGATGTCATCTCATTTCCATGTAGGAATAGGAAGAGGTTGCATGAATCCTCTAGAATGTTTTCCTTCGGCCTTCACTTGTTTATATACTAAACATCTTGATACATAATCATCAATTTACCACTTCATGTTGTCCCACTATAAATGTTATTTCAAATATATATACATATCAGTGATACCAGGGAATATAGAGAAATTTTAACTCGGGAATCATCCAATAACTCCTTTTTTAGCTCGGGTACAGTGGGAACACATAGAATACTCCCAAAATTCAGAATTCCATCCCCACCCATGAAATTCGACAACTTCCCATAATTCAAAAATTTAATTTTCTTTTGAATATTCTCATCATCAGATTGAGAACTTTTAATTCTTTCCAAAAAAGATGGTTTGGAAACTAATGGTAAAATTATTGATGTTTCACCTTCTTTGATAATTCCCATATCCATCCTCGCTAGATCCATGTATATAGGATCCTTATCAATCCTCATTTTGTTCATAACTCCATTATCCTTACTGCTCAATGCATATTCCACCTTATTTGACTTACTTGGATGGTAGTTTATGAAATAATCATAATTACTGAGTAGCTCAAGCTATATCCTTTTCCTAATTTTGAGTTATTTCTATGATAAGATATATTTCAATCTATTGTGATCAGTGTATATCTCACATATTTTACTATAGAGATAATGTATCCATATATTCAGAGAAAATATTACAACTGATAACTCAAGATCATGAGTTGGATAGTTCTGTTCATGATTTTTTAACTACCTTGATACATAGTAAATAACTCTGTTATTCTGCATAAGGGCACAACCTATTCCTTTCTTTGATGCATCATTGTAAATAAAAAATCTACCATTTTTTGATGGTATCATCAAGATTGGAGAATTCACTATCCTCTTCTTCAATTCTTCAAAACATTATTCACATTATTTTGTCTATACGAATGTAACCCCTTTATGAGTAAACTTGGTTAACAGTTTAGCTAATTGGGTGAAGTTATAAAAAAAACACTGATAATAACCTACTAAACCAATAAAACTGTGCACCTCAGTTATATTAGTTGGAGTAGGCTATTTTTAAACCACCTTTTTCTTTTTAGGATCAATTAATATTATATCCTTAGAGATAATATGGACAAGAAAAGAAACTGTTTGAAGCCAGAATTCACACTTTCTAAACTTCCCATATAACTCGTTCCTTTTAATAGTCTTCAGAATAATGTACAAGTTATTATCATGATCTTCATAGCTATTAGAGTATACTAATATATCATCAATAAGTACCACAACAAATTAATAAATATATTCCTTAAAAACTCTATTAATTATATCCATGAAAAGAGTGGGTTCATTAGTCAATCCAAAAGGAATTACTGTAAACTCATAATGCCCATACCTGGTTTGAAATGTTTTCTATTGAGTTTATTCCTTCCTCAGATGCAACTGCTGATATCCAGATAAAAGGTCAATATTCAAAAGATATTGGGCTCCATTAATTTGACCAAATAAATCATCAATGCGAGGAATAAGATACTTTTCTATTATCTTAATAGCATTGATCTCCCTATAGTAAATTCACAACCACATAGATCTATCTTTCTTCTTAACGAAAAGAACATGAGCTCCCCAAGGAGAAACACTAGGGTCAATAAATCCTTTATCACTCAGTTACTATAGTTGTTTCTTTAGTTCTACTAATTTCATTGTGTCCATTCTAGAGGGGGTCCATGATATAGGCCTTCCACCAGAAATTAAATCAATAGAAAACTCAATTTCTTACTCTAGAGGATGTCTAGGTAAAACTTATGGAAATACATCAATGTATTATTTAAGAATAGGTCCATACACAATTTGAATATTTCATTCCTCACCCATAGATATTGTTTTATCTCCCTCCCTAATAATTGTATTTAGTAGAGATATTGGGAGTGGTCTTAGATAAGAATCAAATGATGAGATTTTGTCTCTAATGTTAAGGGATTCTACTTTATTCTAAAAAAATTTAACTTCCTTAATCTTGTAATGAATTTTCACATCATAACTTGAAAGCAAATTCACACCAAGAATTATTTCAAATTCAATCATGGGAATGATGATAAGGTCAACAACTAAAGCACATTTATGTGTTAGAAGGGGGGATGATAAATACATCATTATTGCAATGATACTTCCCTTAGGAGTTTTTAATGACAACTCCTTTATTAAATCAAATTAAAAATGTCTAATTTTCTTGAAAAAATGGGAATATATAAAAGAATGTGATGATATAGAATAAAATAAGGCATTGGATAAGTTTGAGGAAATGATTAAAGTACCTACCACTACATCATTAGAAACTTTAACCTCAGAAATTATGATTTCCTAAGCTTGGCCTTGCTCCCTTGGCCTTATCTTGGTAATATTTCCTTGATTATTAGGAAAATAATTGGCATAATGTCCCATATTTTTACAATTGTATCATTGAATATTGGTATCTTTTACCTTGAAATCATGATATTGGTGTCCTCTTTCTCCACATTTGTAATAGAACCCTTTTCCTTTTAAGTAGGCTCAAGGTTGTTTCTTTACACTAGTATCACATGTTAGAAAAATCCCCTATTTATTCTTCCATTTATCTATTATCTCCTCTGCCACACTATTCTTCTCTTGATTTCTTTTAAAGTAATAAGGCATAGAGAATAATTTCTCTGTCTTGATTTCACATGAGACCATATTTTTATATGATGAGAAATTTTGGGAAATTAGTACCCTTTGGAGTAATGGTTTTAAACCATCAAATAATTGATCAATATTTATCCTCGGATTTTGTATGTAGTATGCGGCATGCCTTTCTAGCCTTGTACAATTGAATTCCCACTTCGCAATATTTTCATACGTTTTTATTTCAGAATCAAGAATTTCCTCTCTATAACTGTTCAATTTTCTTGAGGAAAATATTTTTCTAAGGATATTTCCTCAAAGTCCCTCCATTAAATTTCTTATAATTCTTCCTCCCCCTTTATGTTTTGAATTAACAACCAGCACTGATCCACATCTCCTGGTAGATGATAAACTTCCATGATAACCTTCTCCCTTTCATTACATCCCAAAGTGAGAAATATCTTCTTTATGGAATTTATCCACTCCTCCGCTAGGAATGGGTTTTTAGTCCCATTGAATGATAGAGGATTTTATCACCTAAAGAGGTGTAACATTTCTCCTCCACATTGTGGATCAAGATGATGCATATGAGTAAGGTTATTATTCATAACCCAAGTTAGCTGTCCTAGTATAGTTATAAGTTTCTCAGTATCAATTGCAGCCTCTGAACCAACATCATTATTTTTCATAGGAGGTAAATCCCTACATGGGATACATGTGTTCATGAGGTTTCTATTCCTTCCACCATGTTTTATTTATAAATAATGACATAAAATCAATTAGGTTATAAATCATAATGTATAATGTCGTACTAGAAAAACACTTAACATAAATTTAAATTTTATGCATGTCTAATTTTATAGTTATAAGAATGGTTTATTTGAGGAAGTATTTACATTTAAATCCTTCATAATTTCTTGTAAATAAGATGTGAATTATCCTAGTCATATATCTAAGGAGTATCAAACCTAGTTTGCCGTAAGGCCCATTGTTGTGTACCAGGTTAACCTAAGTCAAGCCTGGAAGACCTTATCAAAGTTGTTACTCCTAGGTATATCTATGATAGAACCACTTACACTTGTAATATCTAGAAATAGATGTATTTTTAAGAAGATACACATAATATTTTCCTTATCAAAATTATAGGACTTTCTTGTATTCTTATCCTCAAATTCTACCTTAGGGATTTGTTCCCAAATCTACATTTTCTATATGTAGTTTTCCTGGTTTCTACTAAAATTACTGTGATACCAACTTTAAAGACCCATAACCTAGTTGCTCAGAGCTGGGGAGTTATATTAATACATTTGGAATGATTATAAGAAAGTATTATCCCAACAGAACAAATATTTTAGTAGTTGTGGAAAACAAGATACAAACATAAGTTCAACATTACAACTTGAAATGAAATACATAATAGAAATTCCATTAGAAACATATATGAATCCTAGATTATCCCTACAAGAAATTCATTATATTCATCTTCAAAACCTGGGGAAAATAAAACACAAGAAATGGGTGAGATAATATTCTTAGAAAGGGTAAGTAATACTACAAAATTTATCATAAAAATAAACACTAGGTATTGCGAACAACTAAAAACATATACCTTTAAAAATATTTTTGAGCATAGTATTTAAGGAATAAAAGCTAATTAAATAAGGACATATAAATTATCATAATAGAATGAAGCATAAAAATTGATACTCTACTAGTCAAATAATAACATTGTTTATCAATTAATAATCCCATAATGAGGGAATTCATAATTATGAACATCTAAATCATATTTTCAAGGACTCAGCTAAGATGTATGAAAATACTTGGGTAAGGCCTTGACCAAGACCAAATTATATTTTTTCTCATGATACATACTGATGCATTGAGTGTCTATAAAGGTACACACCTATAACTTTATGAGTCCAATTTATTCCACATATTAAAGGGGCTAAACATAAACAACATGAACATATGAAATAACTTTCCCCAATCTGTATACATAAACACTATCCATTCTGAGTAGTATGGAGAATGATATCAAGATAGAACATCCATATTCAAATTGATCATAAAACATTTAATATAATATTTTAGATGATAAAAATAATACATTAACCTCAATAAGACATAAAATTCAATAGTTGTGTTGAAAAAGACAAAAATACTCTAATAATATCATCGAGGATTTTTTGAGAGAAATACACTTTTACTTTGAAAATAAGTGTTATTTTTGAAAAATATTTACATAAAACCAGAAATAAACTAGGGTAGTTTTTCCATGAGGAAATGAGTGGTTTTATAAAAATAAATGTGGCTTAAAGAAGATTATATAGTGCACTTGAAAATCGGTAAAAATTTGAGAAGTTCTCTTGATTCAGGCTTGTTTATCGGAAAGAATTGTGAAACATCTTTATAAAACATTTAACTCCTTATAGAATAAAGAAGGTTTTTGATTGGTAAAAATAAATATAACATTAAAACATAATTTATGAGGATTAAATAGGAATAATTAACAATTTCATTGGGTTTATGAGAGACAAAGAGTAACCCAAAAGAAAATGGTGGTTCGGGTAGAAAACCCTTACCTTATGTCCGAATGTGTTCTGCACTTGAGCTTAAAATTTTGTAAAATCAAATTAAATCCATTAATTAATTAATTAATAAACTTATCTATATGTATTTTATTTATTATAATTTTATTAAGTTCATTTAAGAAATTTTTGATGAGTAATAAGATACAATTTTATTTCTCGGGAGCATTCAATTTCTTGGTTTTCATGATCAGTATACTTGTATATGAGTATTGAGGTTCAGGTGGAAATAGTATAATTATCTAGAATTGAATTTATATGATACTAATTAACATAAATAATATTAAATGGTGATATAATTCATTTGGTTATATGGTATGAGGATGTGTTATTAGATAAAACATTAGTGATAATCATTTAGATTATTTTTGTGATATTTTGATTGTTACGAACTAGTTTTATCGTATGAATTCGTATTTTTTATATATAATGGTTAAGAAACATTTAATAGGTTATAATAAATATATTATATTATTTTTAAACCATAAAAATGGTTTAATGAAAATACTTGAAGGATAAAATTAATAACAAATGTTCATCGTCCATGAAGGTTGTAAATCAACACCTCCCTGATGATGATTTTGTTTTTAAAACAAAAGAGAGAGAGAGATAGTAGTTTGAGGAAGGATATTCCATTAAAAAGATATCATTATAGTATATATATGATACTAGAGTTATCATGATCATTTTTATATAGGAGGTGAGAATATGATAAGAAATGAAAATAAATTGAAAATGAAAATAAAAGAAAAAGGAAGAGGGTTTACCTCTTGAAATATCCTCCTTAAGAACCTCCTTAAGGGACGGGGTTTTGGTCTTTTAGGAAGACAAAGAGCTCATAAACATAGGTAGAGAATAGTTAATAGTATTTTTTGTATAAATTTGAGAAGTTTTAAGGCTTATAGGAGTGAGGAGAAGAGGGAGTGAGGGGTAGTTTTTTATAGTGGAGGAGAAGGGTGATTTTTGAATATCTTATTCATTATTTTATTATTTTGCTCAAGAAAGGAAATAGTATTGAATCTTATGACGAAAAAAAGTAATAATTTCATGTGAGTTCGAAAAAAGTGTGATTATATTAGTGATGATACAAGAAATAGTGTATTTTTCTTCTAATGTATTTATACTGTAAATTACCGTATTTTACTATTCACTAAAAATTCAAGTATTTCAAAAAAATCCCAAAAATTTATCCTAACCATTTTCAAACATGTATAGATCAAAAATGGAATTAATTTTATCAAAATAATTTTCTAAATATGTGAAATTTATTTTTTAAATAAAATCATTATTTATTTGAAAAATAGAAATTTTAAATTTAAAACTGATTTTATAATAATTTAAAAAATTTACTGAGGTCTCATAAAATTATCCTAAAATCATATGAAAAAATATATATATATAGGAAATTTTTTTATGAAAATTAATCTTATTTTAAATCAATTTATTAATTTATATATTATTATTAAATATTATTTACTCAAAAAATACCAACACTTAATTATTAATTATTAAAATATTCACTCTCATTTATAAAGTGCCTAAATTTTATTTATACTTACATGGGAGAGGTTACGATTCATAAGGGTAAATTTCGACTCATTAGGGTCAAGTTACTATTCCCCAAATATGTAAGCTGATCCTATCAGACTCAAAATATTTTACTTATTGCAATCATGTATGTCCATTTTTCAAAATTTAAAACACAGATTTGATTTTTTTAATGACTAGGTTATAATAAAAAAGTGTTGTTTCATAGAGACTCAGTGTTTCATGCATCACATTCTATATTAACTTTATTTGTAAAACCTTAGGGTGCTACATTCTCCCCCCCTTACAAAATTTCATCCACCAAATTTCCAAATGTTACCTCACAAAAATATTTGGGTAGGTCTTCATCATAATTTCCTTAGGCTCCCATGTTTCCACTTCAATTTTATGATTTTCCAAAAGTACCTTTACTAGCAGAGTCATCCGATTCCTCAAAACCTGTTCTTTATTGTCCAGAATCCAGATAGGATCTTCACAGTAAGATAAGTAAGGTTCCAATTCTATTCCTTTAGAAGTGGGTACATGTGTTAGGTGTAACATGTACATTCTCAACAATTATACATGGAAAACATCGTGTACCTTAGAGAGGATAGGTAGAATTTCCAAATGATAAGGCAAATCTCCAATTCTCTCTAGGATTTCAAAAGGACCAATGTACATGTGGCTTAGTTTCCCCTTCTTCCCTAATCTTTTAACACCCTTACATGAAGACACTTTTATGAAAACATAATCTCCCTCATGGAATTTCAAATCCTTCCTCTGATTATCAACATAGATCTTTTTCCTTCTTTTAGCTTCTTCGATATGGGTTTGAATAGTCTTTACCTTTTCTGTTGTTTCCTTCAAAAGATCTCGGCCCATGAGGTTCCTTTCACCAACTTCATCTTGACATGTTGGTTTATGAAATCTCTTTCCATACAATGCATCATATGGTGCTATTTGAATACTTGAATAGAAATTATTATTGTAGGAAAAATCCACCAAAGGTAAATAATGATCTCACATAACTAGAAAATAAATCGAGTATGATCTCAAGATGTCTTCTAATGTTTGTATCAACCTTTCTAATTTCTCACCATTTTGAGGGTGATTAGAAATACTCAATCGAAGCTCATTATTCGAATATTTTTGAAGGATTTTCCATAATTTTGATGTAAATCATGGATCATGATTAAACACAATTGAGACAGGTGCTCCATGAGGTCTCAAAACTTCAATAATATAGAGATGTATAAGGATATCTAGTGGAAAATCCTCCCTTATAGCAAAGAAATGTGTAGATTTGGTAAGTTGATCAATAATAAACAATATTGCATCATTATTACTTAGGGTTTTTGGTAATCTAGTGACAAAATACATAGCTATTTCAACTCATTTACATGTAGGAATAGTAAGAGGTTGCATGAATCCTATGATATGTTTTCTTTCAACCTTCACTGGTTAAAAGATGAAATATCTTGATACATAATCAGAAATTTATCCCTTCATGTTATACCACCAAAAATGTTCTTTCAAATATTTATACATCTTAGTGATACCAGGGCATATAGAGAAATTCAAACTATGATAATCATCTAATAACTCCTTTTTTTGCTCGAGTATATAGGGAATACACAACCTTCTCCCAAATTTTAGAATTCCATACTCACACATGAAATTCAACAACAACCCATCATTCAAAGCTTTAATTTTCTTTTGAATATTCTCATCATCAGATAGAGAAATTTTAATTTTTTCCAATAAATATGGTTTGGAAAATAATCAAAAATGTAACGATGCTTCACCTTCTTTGATAATTCCAATATCCATCCTCTTTAAATCCATGTACATAGGATCCTTGTCAATCCTCATTTTTTTGTCATAACTCCCTGATCCTCCCTGCTTAATGCATCTTCCACCATATTTTCCTTCCCTGAATGGTAGTGCATGGAACAATCATAATACTTGAGTAGCTCGATCCATCACCTTTTCCACATGTTGAGTTCTTTCTCTGAGAAGATATATTTCAATCTCTTATGATTAGTATATATCTCACATCTTTCACTATAGAGATAATGTCTCCATATATTTAGAGAAAAGATTACAGCTTATAACTCAAGATCATGAGTTGGTTAGTTATGTTCATGAATTTTTATCAACCTTGATTCAAAGGCAATAACTCTATCATTCTTCATAAGGACAAAACTAAGTACTTTCTTTGATGCATCACAATAAACCATAAATACACAATTTCTCGATGTTAGAGTCAATATTGGAGCATTCACTAACCTCTTCTTCAATTATTTAAAAAATTATTCACATTCTTTTATCCATTCAAACTTAACCCCTTTAAGAGTAAGCTTGGTTAACGAGTTAGCTAATCGGGTGAAGTTCTGAATGAAACACCGATAATAACCTATGAAAAAAATAGAACAACGTACCTAAAATACATTAATTGGAGTAGGACATTCCTGAAATACCTTTTTATTTGTAGGATCTGTTAGAGTTGGTGGCCTAGAACCAACTAATTTGTACTTTATTCATTAATGAATAATTTATCACATCTTGATTGTTCTTCTGTGTGATAATTCATGTGATAATGTCCTAAGGATAGCTGTTTCATTAAAGGGTCATAGAAGTTCCCTACTATGATGATAACCCAGAATTTCCACAACATTGTTCTTCCGTGTAGTCTAGGTTCAATGCATTGGACTGATATGCCAAATCAAGTCTTGTAACTGGATCCCACCTAAGTCATAAATGAAACCGTATGTTGACTAGGAACAGGTGCCACACGGTTTTCAAATTACATGTCATGTGGTCCACTGAACACGACTTGTAGTCCCTTTGGGTTAGGGTTGGACCTTGTACCTTGTACACGGCTTGCCCAACCAAAAACCGTGTAACACGGAAACTACACGACGTGTTTCCCACTGAACACACCGTGTACTCAAAAAATTTCCGAAGTATAAAAAACACGTCATGTCCCTAGGTGTGTAATTTGGATTGATAGTGAATAAAAGTAAACACCGTGTAGTCATAACTACATGCCATTTACTCACCCAAATTACATAGATTTATTAAAATCTATTATTATATTATACAAACCCTTATGATGTGTACCATAGTGCAGGCATAAAGCTGAGCCACAACATGTGATAGGTGTTTTATATATATGTGTTTAATTTAATATTTTCATAAATGGGAATTCACTGGGTTTCCTCCAAGGTACAAGATATGCAAAAATATAATTTTAAATAATTTTACTTGTATAAAATTTTGATGGATGAGAATCTCAATGAAATTCAGAAAGAAAACTTAAGATAAAAGGATTGATTAATTAAAGATAATTAATTTATTTGAGTGTGATTTATCTTAAACAAGAATGATTAAATAATTGAATTAGAGTTTTATTTATGTGTAAATATCATTGCATGTATGGATGATCATGAGCTAGACCAAGACCTTTGTATGTGAATGGTTTCTTTTAATTAATTTATTTAAATTATATTTATTGTCCTACGATCCTTCTCCTCATCAATATGTAGGGCCGACACACCCAAAGTTTCTTTTATGGAAAACCCTCTTTTTACCCCTCACCCGCGTGTGAGATAAATGCATATGTAATGGACGGATCTCCCAAGCTAGTGGAGGCGGCTCAAGTTAGGTGAAACCAATCCAAGGAGATATAAAGGTGGATATGTGGAAAGCTGTAAACACGAACCTGAAAGGTTCAATGTGTTTCTCTCCTTGGTCTTGGGTTATTTTATCAACCACTAGATAAACTAACCAACAGAAAAATATCATGACCATACTATTTATTTTATTTCTTTCAGTTACATGGTTTATTTATTGTGGGTGTGTTGTCACGATCACACAATTAATGAATTAAACAAGCATTCAAGATGGAACTAAAATAAGACCCACTTATCTGTAAAATATTATCTCAGACACGGTTAACCCCTTAAGTATATCCCGCTTAATATTAAAAATCATGTAATGAAAGATAATAAAATGTAAATTTACATATAAGGATAAAATACCTCAAAGAAATATTAAGTCAGTATATCCTTCCATAATCTTAGTTAAAATCAAACCATATTTCAAAGTTCTTGACCAACCCTAGATGGGGTGCATTCAATTTTTGGGGAATTATAATTCAAGGTTTTGGGTTGAATTGACTTGGTTCACATCAAGGGTTGACTACCACAGTAGGACTTGGGGTAATGCAAAGGGTAATATGGATCCTTACCTCTAGAATATTCAGGCAATAGAATATTCTGAAGTCAATGGTGAGGGATATTGGATTTTGATAAAATAGTGGGAGACTAATATGTATTAATTAATTTATTTGTCTCAGTTTTATCATAATAAAGTAATAAACCTTTTCTCATCTTAATTTGTAGAAATGACTAGAAATTGAATTCAAACATATCATTGCGAACCATACTCGAGAAGGAAAACCTTCTCACCAGCACCAATTTCCAAGAGTGGAAAAGGCGTTTACGCATCATCTTTCACCACGAGAAAAAATTATATGTGGTGGAAGAGCCTATTACAATTGTGCCTGGGAAAGAGGCTAGTGATGAGGAATTATCTCTCTATATGAAACACATGTATGATGCTAAATATGTCCAGTGTTTCATGCTATTGGCCATGTCTAATGAGATCTTGAAGCAACATAAAAACATGGACGTGTATAGCATGATGTCTCACCTTAAGGATCTCTACCAAGATAAGAAGAGACATGAGAGATATGAGATCTACAACTCTTTGTTTACAAATAATCTTGGAGAGTCTGCTCCAGCTGGGCCTCATGTAGTCAAGATTATTGGCTACATTGAACATGTGGACATCTTAGGGATTAAGTTCTCGGATGAGTTGCATATAGATCTCATCCTATCATCACTGCCCAAGACCTTCTCTAGCTTTATTGTCAACTACAACATGAGAAACCATGAGAATATTCTATCGGAACTTCTGACCTTAATTAGCCAGGTAGATAAGGACATAGGGCATGAAAAACCTACAGTCCTTATAGTGAATAAGAAAAGGAAAGACAAGGCAATGGGGACAAAGGATTATAAACGGTTTGAAGCCCCCAAGTTCCATCCCTACAATAATGGGAAGATCCAGAGGTAGGGAAAGGAATGGGAGGTGATATGTTTTTCATGTGGAAAGCAAGGACACTGGAAGAGGAAATGCACACAGAAGCATGGGGATGCTAAAGGTTCATTTGTTATCGAGTGTAATCTTTCCATTTATACAAATTGGGTATTAGATACATCTTGTGGGGCTCACATATGTATTCAAATATAGGAACCAAGTAGATTTAGAAATATTTCCAGAGGAGAGGTGGATCTTTGAGATGCCAGTGGCATGAGGCTGGCTGCGTTAGCCATTGGTGATTACCACCTCTCATTGCCGACTGGGATGATTTTGTTTTTACATAACTATTATTATGTGCCCAGTGTTACCAAGAACATAATTTCTGTATCTTTTTTGGATATGGATGGATTTATTTTCATGTTTGGAAATAAGGGTTTTATCTTTTATAAGAACAAGGTATGTTATGGTATGACACATTTAAATAATGGTTTGTATGTATTAAATTATGAAAACCAAGTGTTGACAATAAAAAATTAAACAGACTCACATGACTCATACATCACCCAGTTGTGGCATCCCCATCTAGGTCATGTAAATGAGAAGTGCTTGACAAAGATCTATCGAGATGGATATTTATACTCTATTGAGCTAAAACCACTTGATAGATTTCATGCTTGTTCACAAGAAAAAATAACCAATCCACCTTTCGGTGGACAAGGTGAAAGGGCCACAGAGCTTCTAGGGTTAGTGCACACAGATGTGTGTGGACCATTTCCAATAGAATCTAGAGGTGGATATTATTACCTTATAACTTTTACTGATTATTTGAGTAGATATGGATATGTCTACTTAATGAGGTATAAGTCAGAAGCCTTCGAGAAATTTAAGGAATTAAAGAATGAAGTAGAGAATCATCTTGGTAAGAAGATACAGAAGCTTCGATCGGATCGAGGTGGAGAATATCTGAACCAAGAGTTTATCGATATTATACTAGAGTCTTGGATTCTATCTCAGCTCACTTCTCATTATACACCACATTGGAATGGTGTTAGTGAAAGGAGGAACCACATCTGGTTGGACATGGTGAGGTCAATGATGAGTCATGTAGATATTCCATTATCCTTTTGGGGATATGAATTAAAAACTGTAGCATACATATTAAACTGAGTGCCAACTAAGGCGGTGAATGTAATTCCCTCCGAGTTATGGAATAGAAAGAAACCCATTTTTTCACACACACGTGTATGGGGATGCGAGGCATTTGTTAAGGCCTTCTCAAGAAACAAACTAGCACCCCGGGGTACAAGGTGTATCTTTATAGGATATCCCAAGGAAACGAAAGGATATTACCTATATAACCCTTCATACAAGAAAGTGACTATCGCCAGACAACCCATCTTTCTCGAAAGGGAGCACATCCTCAAAATGTATAGTGGGATCAAGATTGACTTTGATGAAGTTAATGCTCAAGATACACATGAGTTGGTACAGGAACAAGTTCCAGAAGTCCCCATGGAAGCGGTTCCAGAAACACAAGTAATGCGTAGGAGCTCAAGAGAGGTAAGGGAACCAAAGAGATTTGGATTCCTATTCACCAAGGATGGTGAATCATTATTATTGGAAAATTATGAACCTCTCTCCTACAAGGAAGTAGCAGAAATCTCTGAAGCTGTAAGATGGATAGAAGCTATGAATTTTGAGATGGATTCCATGTATCATAACCAAGTTTAGGTTCTGGTCGTTGAGACAGTTTATGTAAAGCCCGTTGGATGAAAATGAGTATTTAAGAGAAAACTGGACATGGAAGGTCAATTTAGAACCTATAAAGCAAGGATAGTGGCTAAAGGATTCAAACAGAATCAAGGAATTGACTATGACAAAAACTTCTTGCCAGTTTCGATGTTTAAATCCATGATTATCATACTTTCCATAATATATTACCATGACTAAGAGATTTGGAAAATGGATTTCAAAACAACATTCCTTAATGGGAACCTTCAGGAAGATGTGTATATGACACAACCAGAAGGATTTGTGACACCAGGTGAAGCCAAATGGGTTTCTAAGTTATAGAAATCCATTTATGGATTAAAGAAAGAATCTATGTCATGGAACATATGATTTGATGAATCCATAAAGGAATTTGGTTTCATTAAGAATGAATGGGAGCCATGTGTTTATAAGTGGTTTAATGGGAATGCGGTCGTTTTCCTATTATTATATGTTGATGACATATTGTTTATTGGAAATGATGTACCAGTCTTACAGTCAGTTAAGGACTAGTTAAACAAGTGTTTCTCCATGAAGGACTTGGGTGAATCAGCATACATTCTAGGGATCAAAATCATTCGTGATAGATCCAAGAGGCTTCTTGGACTAAGTCAGGGTACATACATTGACTAGATACTAAAGAGATTTAGTATGGAACAATCCAAGAGAGGATTGGTTCCAGTGTCACATGGGATACATCTTTCTAAGAAAATGTGTCCTCAGACACAACAAGATAAATATAGAATGAGTAAGGTCCCATACACTTCATCTATAAGATCCATCATGTAGTCCATGTTATGTACCAGGATTGATGTTTCCTATGCACTGATCATGGTAGAAAAATATCAAGAAGATCTAGGAGAACAACATTGGACTACTGTTAAGAATATCCTTAAGTATCTGAGAAGAAGTAAGGATATGTTCCTGGTGTATGGAAGAGACGAAGAGCTTTTCATCAGAGGGTATGCTGATGCTGGCTTTCAGACAGTTCAGAACGATCTGAAGTCGCAATCTAGATATGTTTTCTGTCTCAATGGAGGAGCTGTGAGTTGGAAGAGTTCAAAACAGCCAATTATCATTAAATCTAAAGTGGATTCCAAATATATAGCGGCTTCTGATGCATCCAAGGAAGCCGTATAGATTTAGAACGTTGTCTAGGAGCTTTATGTGGTTTATAACAGTAACGATCCAATCATGTTTTATTGTGATAATACTGCAGCGGTGGCTCTTGAAAAAGAACCAAGGTCACATCAACGGAAAAAGCATATACTCTGGAAGTATCATCTCTTGAGGGATTTCTATCAAAGGGGTGTAGTTTCATTGAGAAGAGTGTCCATGGAAGATAACATGGAGAACCCCATGACTAAAGGCATATCTCAGCAGAAGCATGAATATCATGTGAGAGATATTGGGCTAAATGTTGTTAGAAGTTGGATCAAGTCCAAGTGGGAGTCTGTTGGAGTTGGTGGCCTAGAACCAACTACATTTTACTTTATTCATTAATGAATACTTTATCACATATTGATTGTTCTTATGCATGACAATGCATGTGATAATTTCATAAGGATAACTGTTGCATTAAAGGGTCATAGTGGATCCCTACTATGATGAGAACCCAGAAGTTACATAACACTATTGTTGAATATATGTTCTATGGCCGGATGATGTTATTTGAGGGTCACAAATAATACAGAACATTAGGGGTGAGGACTCATAAAAATTTGAGGAACCTTCTCATGGTGTGCTCCCTTGGTAATATCTAGGAGGATATTATGCGAACGAGACCCGCCAGTAGGAAATCCACATTTCATAGTGTCATTGGATGTTCCTATCTGCAGACATGTGTATTGGTATTTAGACTTTAATATTATTATTAATGGGTATTACTACTCACACACTTAAATGTATTGATGAAAACTATGATGAAACACTGTTCGCAACGAGGTAGGATACGTTGGGTGCGTCACGAGTGATACTACATTAATTGATAACATGAGAAAGGATTTTTCCCTTCTGTTCCATAATAGAAGTTGATATCTCAAGCCCTTTGATGGAATTTATATAGCCTAAATAAATCCATGGCCATGGTGAGGAATGGGGAAGTTCAATTCCAGAAAGTCAAAGAAAGAATAATCGAGCACATGGGTTTATGGCACTAGCATGCAACCCGCTTGATTCGAGATATTGAGAAAAAGGGATTAAATTACTCCGTAAGCATTCATATGAGGTGACATGTCAATGCGGTGTCAACTTATTTCTCTTGGGTGCCTTGAACCATTGCTAGACAGTAATCTTATACTTTAGGCAAGCCCGCCTAATGCTAACGAGAAAGAGACCTAGAGGGTCACACATCAAGTGTATCCAAGTATCTCAAGTTGAATAAAGATTATTCCTGTATGTGGTTTAATAATTATTCAAGGAATACTAAATCATTTTTAATGTTGGAGGAATAATAAAATGAAAAACAAGATATACACACCGTGTACATTGAATGTACACGCCATGTAGTTTTCATTTTGAAAAGAAAATGAAAACAAGATATACACGCCATGTAAATTAAATGTACATGCCATGTAGTTTTCATTTTGGAAAGGAAATGAAAAATGAGTACATGCTATGTTGTAATGATTACACACCATGGAGTTTTTCCAGTCGGGATTTTGAAGAAATAATATTGTTTTAATAAATGATATTTATTATAATCAGCGTGGGCACATGTCAAGTAATTAATAAATCGACATGGGGGTTTTCAATAAGATTTAATGAAATAAATAAAATGAATTACGCATTTATTTATTGTCAAAACTCTATAACCTCAAACACAATTATAAATATCCTCATAACCCGAACACTTTTCCTTAATTGTTGTGTATGAAAATTCTAGAGAATTATCTCAAGACCAAAATAACTCCTTCCTCCAAGAACGCTCTCAAGGCTGAGAGAGATCCTCCTCCATCGAATCAAGGTGATCTAAGGAGGATAACACAAGTAAAGGCTTATCCATGATAGCACACAAAGATTCCTTTGGCGATATCCAGAGATACAGGGAGCATGTGTGGATCACCACTAGAGGAATCCTACCCTTGGATTCTATGACGCAACAACGGATCAAATCAGATCATGACCAGAGACATCAACAGAGAAAGAATTACATCAAGGTAATTCTTGCCAATTAATTAAATTAATTATAACCAATATATGATTATCCTACTTTGTGGTTCCTGTACTATTCCTCTTTGTCTATTTCTGTGATTCGATCCATGGAGTCTGGAGTTTATCGTCATATTGATCCCAGATTGATCATTGCTAATGAAAAAAAGTCAAGTGGGCACATCCACCCACAAGCTTCCGCTATGCCCCGAACCTATAAGATCAACTAATATTCTATCATTTGAGGCAATATGGCCATGAAAAGAAACTATTTGAAGCCAAAATTCACACTTCTTAAACTTCCCATATATCACGTTTCTTATAAGAGTCTTCAGAATAACATATAAGTGATTCTCATGATCTTCATATCTTTTGGATTATACCAAGATATCATTAATAAATACCAAAAAAGGTCATAAATATATTTCTAGAAAAATATATTAATTATATCCATGAAAATAGAGAGTGCATTAGTCAATACAAAAGGCATTACTGTAAACATGTAATGCCCATATCTGGTTCAAAATGTTGTCTTTGGAACATCTTCCTTCCTCACATGAAACTGATGATATCCAGATCAAAGCTCAATCTTTGAAAAATATTAGGATCCGTGAATTTGATTAAATAAATAATCAATGCAAGGAAGAAGATACTTGTTCTTTATCTTAATAACATTGATCTCTTTGTAATCAATGCACATCCTTATGGATTCATCTTTCTTCTTAACTAAAAGAATAAGAGCTCCATAAGGAGAAAAAATAGGGAGGATAAATCCTTTTTCACTCAATTCCTCTAGTTTTTTCTTTATTTCTACTAATTCCACAATGTTTATTCTATAGGGGGTCTTTGATATTGGTCTTTCACCAAGAATTAAGTCAATAGAAAAATCAATTTCACATTCTAGAGGATGTCGAAGTAAATCCCCTAGAAATACATCAAGGTATTCTTTCACAATAGGTACATCCTCAATTTTAATATTTCTTTTCTCAGCCATAGATATATTTTTTACCTTCCTCCCCATGAATTTTATTTAGTAGAGATATTGGGGGTGGATCTAGATAAGAATCAAATGATAAGGTTTCTTCTCTAAAGATAAGGTATTCTACATTATTCTCAAAAATTTAAAATTACTTCTTCTTGCAATAGATTTTGACATCATAAATTGGAATCCAATTCATACCAAGAATTATATCAAATTAAATCATGGCCATGACGATAAGGTTAGTAAATAAAGCATGTTTATGTGTTAGAAGGGGGACATATTGACACATCTTTGTTGCAATGATACATCCCTTAGGATTTTTCACTGACAACTCCTTTCTTAAATCAAATTGATTTTTTTTTAATTTTCTTAGAAAACTGGGAAGATATAAAAGAATGAAATGATAAATAATCAAATAAATCATTGTCTAAGTTTGATGAAATTATTAAATTACATTCCACCACATCATTTGGAACTTCTACCTCAGCAGTTGTGATCGCATAAGCTTGGCCTTACTACCTTGGCCTTCTCTGGGTAATGTTTCCTTGATGCCATGGACAATAATTTTCATAATGACCCATATCTTTAAAATTTTAGCATTGAAAATTGTTAGCTTCTATCTTTCTCTTAAAATCATGATATTGGTGGCCTCTTTCTCTACACCTGTAACAGATTCCTTTTCCTTTTAACAAGGCTATGTGGTGTTTCATTCCAAAAGTATCACATGTTGGAAAAATCCCATTTTCATTCTTTCCTTTATCTATTATTTCCTCTTCAAACTTCTTATTCTCTTGATATCCTTTGAATTCATAGAAATTCAGGAATTCTTTCTCAATCTTGATTGAACATGAGACTATATCTTCATATGATGAGAAAGTTTGGGAAACTAGTGCCCTTCGAAGGAATTGTTTTAAACCATCAAAGAATAAATCAATATTGATCCTCGGATTATATATGTAGTCCATAGAATTCCTTGATAGACTTGTAAAATTTGATTCATACTTATCAACATTTTCATCCTCTTTTTATTTCAAACTCAAGAATTGCCTCTCCAAAGCTGCTCGGTGTTCTCGTGGAAAATATTTTTCTAAAAATATTTCCTTAAATTCATTCCATTACATTTATTATACTTTCTCTTCCTCCTTTATGTTTTGAATTAATGACCACCACTGATTTGAATCTACCAATAGATGATAAAATTCCATGATAAGATTGTCCCTTTCATTACATCCAAAAGTATGAAATATCTTCTCTAAAGAACTTATCCACTTCTCTGCAATGAATGGGTTTTTAATCTCATTTAATAGTGGAGGCTATTGTCACATAAAGTGGTCTTACATTTCTCCTCCATGTTGTGGATCTGTATTCTCCATACAAGTAATGTTGTTATTCATAACCTGAGTCAGCTGTCCCAATATAGTTATAAGTTTCTCATAACCAATCACAGCTTCAGAACCAACATCATTATTTTTCATAGGAGGTAAATCCCTACATGGGATACATGCGTTCATCATGTTTCCATTCCTTCGACTAGGAACCATTTCTAAATAATTTCGTATACAAAATTAGTTTATGAATCATAATGTATAATGTTGAAATAGAAAAACACTTAACATAAATTAAAATTTTATGCATGTATAATTTCATAGTCAAAGAATGGTTTCTTTGGGGAAGTATTTATATATAAATCCTTAATAATGGATTATAAATAATATATAAATTATCCTAAGTATATCCCCTAGGAGTGTCAAATGAGGTGCACAGTAAGGTCCATTTTCACGTACCAAGTTACCTTGAGTCAATCTTGGAACACCTTGTCGGAGTTGTTACTCCTAGTTACATATGTTCCAGAACCACATCTAGTTGTTGTATCCAAAAAGGGATGAATTCTCTAGGAATATCCACATAATATCTTCCTTACCTAAATTATTTGATATTCTTGTATTCTTATCCTCAAAGTCTAACTTAGGTCTTTGTTCCATAATCTACATTTTATATATCTATTTTCTAAGGTTTCTACTAAACTTACTATGATACCAACTATGAAGACCTAGACCCCAATTTCCCTAAGATAGTGCCTTATATTAATACATTTAAATGATTAAAATAAATTCATATCTAGATGGAATGAATAGTTTAGTAGTTTTGGAGAAGAAGATTCAAATATAAATTCAACATTATAACTTTTAATGAAATACATAATAGCAATTCCATTGGAAACATCTATGAATACAAGATTATACCTACAACTAATTCATCATATTAATATTAAAAACATGGGTAAAATAAAACATACGAAATGGGTGAGCTCAGATGCTGTGTAAGATTAAGTAATATAGTGGAAGTTATCATAAAAATAAACACTAGGCATGGTGAACAACTAAAAACACATTCCATTAAAAATATTCTTAAGCATAATATGGGAGGAATGAAAGATGATTAGAGAAGGCCATATAAATGATCATAATAGAATGAAACATAACCATTTATATTATACTAGTTTAATAATCATATGATTTATCAATTACTAATACCATAATGAGGGAATGCATAATACTAGTCATCTGAATCATATTTTTAAGGCCTCGGCCAAGACGTCTAGAAATACTAGGGTAAGGCCTTGGCCAGAACCCAATTATGTTTTGTCTCATCAGAACTAATGATGAAACAAGGGACTATATTAGACCAAAAATGTCACTTTCTAAGTCCAATTCATTCCTTATATGAATAGTGATAAACATAAACAATATAAACATATGAAATAACTTTCCTCATTTTGTACACATAAACATTAAGCATTATGAGTAGTATGGTGAATGGTATCAAGATAGCACATTCACAGTAAAAATGAACAAAAAAAATTTAATACAATATGGTAGATGATAAAAATAAGATATTAACCTCAATAATACATAAAATTCAAGAGAGGTGTTAAAATAGACAAAAATAGTATAATAAAATCATCGAGGAATTTTTGAGAGAAATATAGTTTTAATTTGAAAAGAAGGGTTCTTTTTGAAAAATATTTGAATAAAACTATAAATGAACTAAGATATTTTTTAAATGATTAAATTAGTTGTTTTATAAAAATAATTTTTGAATAAAACAAATTATGGACTGCACTTTAAAATAGGTAATAATTTGAGAAGTTCCTTTGAGTCGGGCTTGTTTATTGGGAAGAATTGTGAAAGATATTTATAAAACATTTAAATAATCATAAAATAAAGAAGTATTATGATTGGTAAACATATACATATAATATAAAAAAATAATTCATGAGGATTAGTTAAGAATAATTCATAATTTAATTGGGATTAAGAGCGAAAATGTGTAACCTAAAAGAAAATGGAGGTTTGAGTAGAAAACCCTTACCTTTTGTTCGAATGTGTTCTGAACTTGACCTTAACTTATTGTATAATAAAATTAAATCCATTATTTAATTAATTTATAATCTTATACACATGTATTTTATTCATTATAATTTTATTAAGTTCATTTATGTCATCTTGTATGAGTTATAAGATACAATTTTATTTCCTAGAAGCATTCAATTTCTTGGGTTTCTTGATCGGTATACTTGTATATGAGTATGGAATATCATATAGAATTGGTGTAATTATACATAATTGAATTTATATTATACTAAGGATAATTTATAATATTAAATGGTGACATAATTTGTTTTTTTATTTGGATGAGGATAAGTTATTTTATAGAACATTAGTGATAAATATTTATATTATTTTGGCGATATTTTGATTGTTATGAACTAGTTTTGTTGTATGAATTATTATTTTGTATATATATTGGTTCAAGAACATTTAATAGTTTATAATACATATATTGTAGTCTTTTTTTAAATCATAAAAATGGATTCATGACCATCCTTGAAGGAGAAATTTAAGAATAAAGGTTCGTCGTCCATGAAGGTTGTAAATCGGCACCTCCCAGATGATGATTTCGGTTTTTAAAAGAGAGAGAGAGAGATAGTAGTTTGAGGAAGGATATTCCATTAACATGATATAATTCTTGTATATAGATTATACTGGAGTTATCATGATCATTTGTGTATAGGATGTTAGAATATGATAAGAAATGAAAAAAAAATTTAAATGATAAAGAAAAAGGAAGAGGGTTTACCTCTTGAAATATCCACCTTGAGAACCTCTTTAAGGGAAGGGGTTTTGGTCTTTTGGGAAGACCAAAAGATAATGGAAGTGGGGAGAGACCTGGAAAGAGTATTTGGGATGAAATTTTATAAGCTTCAAGCCTTAGAAGAGTCAAGAGAATAGGGAGTGATGGGTGGTTTTTATAGTGGCGGAGGGGGGTGACTTTTGAATATGTTATTCATTATTTTATTATTTTGCTCAAGATAACCAATAGTGTTCATTTTTGTGAAAAAATATCAATAATTTCATGTGAGTTTTAACCAAGTGTTCTTACATCAGCAATGACTCAAGGAATAGTGTATTTAGATTTTAATGTAATTATAATGTAGATTATTGTATTGTACTATTCACTAAAAATTCAAGTATTTTAGAAAAATTCCAAAGAATCACCCTAACCATTTTTCATTGTGTATATTTAGAAAATGGAATTCATTTTATCAAAATAATTTTCTAAATATGTGAAATTTAATTTTTAAATAAAATCATTATTTATTTGAACAATATAGATTTTAAATTTAAAACTTATTTTATAATACAGTCAAATGTTATCTGAGCTCTCATAAAATTATCATAAAATCATAGGATAAAAAAATATTTCTTTAGGAATACATTTTATGAAAATTAATTTTATTTTAAATCAATTTATTAATTTAATTATTATAATTAAATATTTATTACTCATAAAAATACAACACTTCATTATTAATTTTTAAAATATTCACTCTCATTTATAAGGTGCCTAAAATTTATTTATACTTACATCGGTGAGGGTACTATTCATAAGGGGACATTACTATTCATAAGGTTCAAGTTTCTATTCCTCCAAAATTTATGTTGATCCAATCATACTCTAAATATCTTACTGATTGCAACCGTGTATATCCATTTTTAGAAATTCAAAATACAGAGGTGAATTTTTTTAACAGCTAGGTTATAATATTAAAGTGTTTTTTTTGCAGAGAATTAGTGTTTCATGAATTAGATTATATGTTAAATTTATTTTTAAAATATAGGGGTGTTACATTAACCACCTAATCCTTTTATTTCCATCTTAACTCAATGAATCTTCTATAATATTTCATTTCCCTAGGGTATAACTAAGCTCAAAATTAAAGTTTTAAAGATACCTAATTTATTTTTTAAACATAAATTTTAATTTCACCATGATAAATTTTTTTTCCAGTATTTTTTGACTGATATGCACTATAAATATATCTCCAAACAAGTAGATCCTCCAACATTTCAATTTATGGACTACCACCACCAACTCAAGATCATGGCTAAGATTGTTTTGTTCGAGAGGCCATAATTATCCTAAACCATATTCTAATAATTTATCCCATTTAATTAATATATATTCCAATAATTAGCTAAATTAATCACAACACATAATGTAATTATTTCTTAGCTCAATAAATTTTAATATCAGGGTTGTGGCGAGTCTTTCTTTTATCTTGACAAAGAATTTCAAACATGATTCACTCTATTCAATTTGACCACCCTTTCTGGTTAAGGCAATCATCGAAGAAGAAAGTGTGAATAAATATTGAATAAATCACCAGGAATAACTATCTAATTTGATGAAACTCTAAATTTAAAATATATTATTAGGACTAAGAAATTACTTCTTTCACATTCCCAGGATCAATGAAAATCCCCTTCTTTGGCACCACCTGGAAATTTTTTTACCTCATTAATCCAAAAGTGTCATTGAATTTTTTTGAAATAAATATGATTATTATGAAATGTTTATAAATTTTTTCCAAATTATATTTATGATCACTTATTTATTAAGATCAAATAATATTTCCTTTCAATAAAATATCTAGGAAGGAATCCAAAAACCTATAGAAAATAAAGGTTATCAAGGCCATAAAAACTATTAGTTTATTAATAATACTTAATAGAAATACCAAATATTCATAAATCCCACATAATATTAAAAATGTGTGACAAACCAAAATTTTATAAATGAAATTACCTTTTAAATAAATAAATATATTATTGAGTATTTTAGTTATAGAAAATAAATGCACACCTTTGGTTATTTTGGACCAATTATAAAAAATTGACAATGGGATTTAAAAGAATTTTAATCATCTTAACCATTTATAATATTGCTATTATACTGTGACTAATAATATTTATATATATTAAGGGTTATGATAAATTCTAATTTTTATAGAGGAAAGTAACAATGATATCAACCAGTAGGATCATACCCTATGAAGCTCATTTATTGGAACTTGCAAAGGATATGGAATCACTGGGACTTGTAATTGACCAAGAAAAAGATGTAATTAAATAACTAAATCATGAATGAAATCTTTTATAGGATAATTTCATGTTTATTGATATCACGACCCTAACAATATTTTCCAAACCTCCCCAAGTAAGCCCCACCATCACACAACTTACCCATAGGGCGTATGATAGTGTAATAAGGGTTATTGTATCTAGAACCAAGTAGCATGAATTTATATTTTTTCATTTTTAATAAAATAATGATTATATTTATCCCTTTTCATTATCAAAATAATTTATGAGTTAATGGAAGTTAGATTTTGATACGAAGAAAAAAAATTGTATTTTAGGAAAATATATAGTTTTCATTAAAACAAACTTTTTTATAAGTAAAATAATTTTAAAATAAATTTTATTTTCATATAGTATTATTATTAAATAATAATATATATATATATATATATATATATAAATGATAATAAAATTTAGTGAACTCCAACATAATCTTTATAAGGGAGAAAAAAATCCTATTATCATAATGACAAGTATTTTTTAATAATTGAAAATTTTGATACAAAAGTGAAACTTCTCATATTTATAGAATTATTTGATAAAATAAATATTATTTTCAAAATTAAAATTTCAAAATTATCCAATGGTGATTTTTAATAATTTTTTGAGATATTCAAAATTTTGGATAATAATTAAATGAGGTCTAAATATATGGTATGTATTACGCCATCATAATTTCCCAAATGTGATGTAGTAAATATTATAAAGGGAATATATGAAAAAAAATTTGTTTCCAATTTAAAATAATGTGTTTTTAAATCTATTTTATTAATTTTATAATCCCTTAAAGAATCATCCAAAACCTATATTATATTTTAAGGCTTTAAAATCAATTATTTATAAACATGACTCACTTCCACATCACCAAGGGTTTTATTTTAAAGAGTTATTCTCTTTCCCTTACAAAATATTGAATAAAAATACTTTTTGGTAGAAACCATGGTAAAAAACCATGGTAAGGTTTGTGGTTTAAATTATTTTATCATATAGAGTATAAAATATATGTTTAGAAATTAATTACTCTTTTTCTATAAATACACACCAATCCTCACTCTACTTTTCACTAATAAATCATTTAGAATGAATTTACTCTTCTTATCCCTCTATAAATCCCTAACAAGGTGTTATAATCTCTTACAAAGCTCCTACCAAGCTTTTAGAAGCACCCTCTCTTGGTAAGAGATCTTTCTCCCTTATTTTCCATTCAAGAACCTTCTTTGTATTTATATTCTTGAATCAAAATTGATTATTTTTTTATTACTATATAAATATCAATTTAGTTTCAATTTTAAGTTATAATAATTATAAATAATTTATCTCCTCTCTTTATATCCTTTACCTAAGCTATTATTATGCCAAATTAAGGGACTCTCTCATTTTATTTTTTATTTCAAGTACTTTCTCTGTACTAAGCAATTTTTAATTCCAATTATCCATGTGTTAATTTTTTTTTCATATAAATTTACTATAATTATGATTACCATGTAATTAGAGACTTAATTTCAATCTTATTCACCCCTTCTATAAACCTTTATGTACACCTATTATGATGGTGAAATTATCCTATGATTTTCCATACGAAACCTTTATATAGTGAATACTTATCCTTATTTCCACTCAAGGGTATTAACCTAGTTTCACCTATACTCAATTTATTGGGAAATTCCATATATGTAACTTTAAATCTATAATCATGGGTCTAAAATTAATTAAAGGTGTTCTTATGTTGTATGATCTATGTAGTGCACAAATGCATGCATGCGATATGAATATGATGGGTGATCCTGAAATTATATAGCCCTCCAATGCATTGGGTTATGTTTTTATCTCATGAGATACCAATTATGGTTCATGGGATGTTATATTAATACCACTATGTTATAATACCTTGGTGTTTATCCCTGACTTAGGCTTATGATGCCTTGTTTTATGTTTTTTTTGACAATCCAATGTTTCCTTGATGATATCATCTTATACCATGATTCAAAGTTCATGATTATGATTCTCACCATACCATGTCATCATGTTATTCCTCTTGACTCAATTATAATGATTTACCTTATTTTTTTATTTTATTATTCACTTATTGGGATTTATATCTCACCCCTTTCTTATAAATTCCCTTAAATTATCCCATATAGTAGTATAATATCAATGGATTATAAGGGAATATTATAGAGTTTTTAAATAATTTCATTGTGTCATTATTTCGAGTTATTGTTTTATATATCTAATCAACCAAAGATAATTGTCTTCTTAATCTTTTGGGTTTATTTTATGTGTATATTTATGTAATAAATTATGAATTAAAGTGTATTAAGGATATGGGTTATCATAGTTGGTATCAAAGGAAAGTCTAGTTTTTTTGGGAACTAGGACTATAAAAATTTAGTGAAATCCTTATGGATTGGACTAAACATAGGAAAACATACCTAAATTATTTTATAATATAGAGTAAGTGGTTTCCAAGAAAAAAATATCTTTCTGGATACTAAAATTGGATGTGGATCTATCACAGTTGTACCTAGGAGTAATAACCCCAAAAAGGTCACATTGAGCATTAACTCGATCATCAACTAGTGCATGGAAAAAGTACTTGCAACACACTTAGTTTAACTCTAATAAGGGATATGCTTTGTTAAATTCACAAGATCATTAAAAAACAATATGAAGATAAAAAAATTAAAATAATGTTTTATGTTAGGAAATATACCATGGATAACATAGATTGAAACCTATAAAATCATAGGTTAAAGAATGTGTTTTATTCCTGGGTTATCCCTTTAATGTTCATAATTTCTATTTTATGTGACTAATATTTTGAAAATTCTCCTATTTAAGTTTATTTTGGATAAAGTAAATGATTAGAACTAGAATAAAATAGTGAAATGTGTTCATATAATCTATTCATGAACTTCAAATGACTTTTACAACTATGGTTATATGCATTCATTCATATAAAAAAAGTTTATTTGAAATATTCAAACATCACATCTAAACATGGAAGTGGATATATTTTTGAAAATAGAAAATGGGGAAATTATTGCATCCCAAGTATATAACATCTCTCCAGTCCATTTTTTTCAGGATGTACTTCCTAGAGAACCTTATGATACTCCCTTTAGTGCAATTTGATTCAATTATTAGTTTAGATTGTATTTCCTTGTATTTAAACAATATAAATTGGAAAGAGAAGAAAATCACCCTCTATATCCCAAATTTCCCACTAATTCTATTAACGTGTACGGAGTAAGATGAATATACTTTGGTTTCATCATCTCAATCATGGATATTATTTCTTTTTGAGTAGGAATATTCTAGTAAAATGATTGAAACTAAGGAAAATATCATTCTTGATGACATTACCATTGTAAGGGAATATGTGGATGTGTTTACCAAATAATTTCATGGTCCTCCTCAAAGCCATGTGGTTGAGCTCTCAATCAAGGTTAAACCAGAAACATTTTAAATATCGAAGACTCCATATAAAAAAACCAATGATGAACTTTAGGATCTGAAGAAGAAACTATAATAGAATCTAGATAAAGGGTTTATATGCCCATGTGCTTCACCATGGAGTGCACCAATCCTCTTCATCAAGAAAAAGGATGAGTCAATGCTCCATTTAATTCCTTATCTTGAGTTCAAAATGATCAAAATAAAAAAAGTATCTTCTTCTATGTATTTATTACTTTTTTTATTAACAATGCGGAGAACAATAATTCTCTAAAGAATATATTTGGTTATTAAATTATCATGTAATTGTGAAGGAGGATATCCTAAATACTACTTTTCATACAAGGTATGGGAACTATGAGTTTATAGTAAATCCATTTGGACTCACTAATTCTTTGGATATCTTTATGGACTTAATGAATATATTCTTTATGGATTTCCTTGATAAATATGAGGTAGTATTTATATAAAGTATTTTTATATACTTTAAAAAATAGGAGGAATATGAGGAGAATTTGAATACTATACTAAAGGCCTTTTGAAATCAAAATATGTAGGTGAAGTACAATAAATGTGTGTTTGAGATGTATCATGTAACATTTTTAGGGAATTTTATCAATATCAAAGGGATATATTTGGGTCCTTTAAAAATAGAAGAAAACTGAGAGATAGACCAGATCAGTATTTGTGATAGATATCTATAGTTTCCTTGTATTAGTTGTGTACTATCATTAATTTATGAGAAAATTATCATGATTTTCAATCACACTAACCAAACTAACATAGAGGGGTGTGAAAATTTTATATAATATTGAATGTGGATAGATATTTAAAGAGTAAAATAAGTGGCTAATCACTGCACCTGTACTCAGATTACCCACCAACAGGGAAGGACTTATGATCTATAGTGTTTTGTGAAAAAATATCTTAGTTTGTGTACTTATGCAAGATAATAAAGTGAAATACTATGCCTCTCTCTAATTAATAATTCATGAGAATAAATACCTATCACATGATTTGGAATTGGCTGTAATGATATTCACATTGAATATTTATCAATATAATATATATGGGGAGAAGTGTGACATATATATTGATCATAAAATCCTCATGTATATATTCACAAAAATGGAGGTCAATATGTGCCAAATAAGGTGGTTATATTTAAACAAGGATTATGATTTTCCAATAGATTACCATCTTAGGAAGGTGAAAAAATTATAAGATTATCTTAGTATAAATGATCCTACAACCCTATCCATGATAAGGATTGAATGGGATCCAATATTTTTATACCAAAAAAGGATAGACATGGGAATAATAAAAGTATATTCATCCTACCTAGATCAAATTACTTCTCAACCATCCATTATTTAGAGAATTAAGTAGGTCTATAAAGTTGATGAGGTGCTACAGAAAAAGGTAGTGAATATTCCAGAGATCAACTTTGCTGAAGATGGAGTTATAAGGTTTGGAATCTGAATATGTTTCCAATCAAAACCAGAACTAAGGAGGGGTATTCTAGATGATGCAAATAGATTATCCTCATCTATTAATCTAGGAATCACTGATATGTACAATGATATTATGAAAAATTTCTAGTGAGATAACATGGAGAGTGATATTTCATAATCTCTTTCTCGATTCTTGGTATAAAAAATTCAATTATAGACAAAAGAAGTCTAAGGGTATGATGGAACCATTTCCCATACCTATATGGAAATTGGAAAAAATAACCAATTATTTTTTCATAGGACTCGTATATCTAAAGGAAATAACACCATCTGGGTGGAAGTCAATCACCTTAAAAAGTTATCACATTTCATTGTTATCGAAGAAGATTTCACTCACAATCAACTTTCTAGGATATACATAAGAGAAGTGGTAATAATGCATGGACTACCACTCTCAATTGTATCTGATCAAGATCTAAATATTATTTCAAGGTTCTGGAGAATAATTTAGAAGGAATTGGATACAAATATGAGTTTCAATACTTCTTATCACCCTTATATGGATGGTTAGTATGAGAGAACCATTCAAACTCTAGAAGATATTCTGAGATCATATTCAATTGATTTCCAAGGATGTTTGGATCAACACCTTCCTCTAGTGGAGTTATTATATAATGAAAATTTCCATTATAACATTGAAATATCACCTTATGAGACTCTATATGGGAAGAGGTTTTATAATCCAACATGATAAGATGAATTTGGAGAGTGTAATATTATAGTACCTGATCTTATCAAATATATTATAGAGACAGTCTAAACTATTAAACATCATATGAAATCCACCCAAAGTTGAAAAAATGATATGCATAAAATAATTAATGAGATCAAGAGTTTGAGGTTAATGATATGGTGTTACTTTATATATCTATGTGTAAGAGAGTCTTTAGGTTTTTAAAGAATAGAAATATTAGTCCAAGATACATTTAACCCTTTGAGATCCTTGATTTCATCTGAGTTACAACCTATCTACTAGCACCCCACCTAACATTTCCCATGTACATGAAATGTTCCATGTATCCCTATTGAGTAAGTACATACTAAATCCCTCACATGTACTGAATCTAGAGGTGGTAACATTAGGGAATGATCTTTCATATAAGAAGAATCCGGTGAAGATCTTAGATTGTAGAGACAAAGTTTTACAAAATAAGATAACTCACCTGGTCAAAGTTTTATGGTGGAACCAAAAGTTTGAGTAAGCAATGTAAGAAACGAAATAGGTAATGAATCAAATGTATCATCATTTGTTTTAGTTCTTGAAATGAAAAATTTTAGGGAGAAATTTTTTAAGGGGGAAGAATTTAATAACCCAAACTTTTATAAATGAAATTCTATCTTCAATAAATAAATTCCGTATTAAGCATTATAGGTATAGAAAAAAAATGAACTAATTTTGTTATTTTAGACTAATTATAAAATATATCATGTAATATTTAAAATACTACTAAGAATCTTAACCATTGATAATATATCCATTTTATAGTGATAAATAAGAATAGTATATATTAAGGGTTATGATGAATTCCAATTTGTACAGATAGAAGTAGCGATGACCTTGACCAGTAGAATCATACCATATGATGCCCATTTATTTGATCTTCTGAGGGAGACAACATCACTGATATTTTAACTTGAACAAGACCAAGATGAATTTTAACAACTAAAACATGAATAAAACCATTTAGGGTATAATTTTAAGATTATTGAGATAATGAACCAAACTATGTTTGCCAAACCACCCAAAGAAATCCCCACCATAACACACCTTAACTTTAGGTCTCACATTGGTTTAATAAGGGGTTATTTATCTAGAACTTAGTATTATTAATTTTTATATTTTACTTTTTAATAAAATAATGATTATATTAATTCCTTTTCATTATTAAAATTTTATATGAGTTTATGAAAATTAGATTTTGATACGAAGAAACCATTTTTTGGAAAATATATGGTTTTAATTAAAACACACATTTTGATAAATTCAATAATTTTAAAATAGTTTTTATTTTCATATAATATCCTTATTAAAAAATATTTATATAAAAAATATAATATAATTTAGAGAATAATGATATAATATTTTTAATGGTCATAAAACCATTATTGTCGTAAAAACTGGTATTTTACAATAAATGAGAATTTTTATTTAAATGTATAAATTCTAATATTTAATAATTATTTTGATAAAATAAATATATTTTTTGAAATCAGAACATCCAAATTATCCTATATTTAAATTTTCATACTTTTTTAAGTGTGTCAAATTTTTAGGTAAAAATTAAATATGGTATAAATATACAGTATGTATTATAACATCAAAATAGAAACACTATCTTAATAATTAGTATAAATGGTATCCACAACCAAATATATGTTTTCCATTTAAAATAATGTGTTTATAAATTATTTTATTAATTTTATAAATCCTTAATGAATCCTCCAAATACTATATTATATTTTAAGGTTTTAAAATAAATTATTTATAAACATGGTCCACATATACATCAACACAGGTATTATTTTGATTATTTTGGATCTTTAACTTATAAAATATTTAAAACCACTCATCTTTTTCAAAAAATTTGGGATGGTTTTTGGATTTAAATATTTTATTATATAGAATCCAAAACATAAGTTTGAAAATTAATATAGAATTTCTCCCTCTTTTTCTATAAATACCCACCCATCCTCCCACTCCTATTTAATTAAAACCCATTGAGAATAAATTTTCTCTCTTTATCCCTCTATAAATTCTTCCCAATGTTTTACCAAACTCGTAATAAGTCCCTCCCAAAATTTTCAAATCCCCCACTCATGGTAAGAGATACCTCTCTCTATTCTTTTCCATTTAGGTACATTTTTTTATTTATCCTTTTGAATCTCAATTTATTATTATTTAATGACTATATAAATATCCCTTTACTATCCATTTTATGTTCTAATAATGGGAGATAATTTATCCCCTCTCGTTATATACTTCTTCTAAGCCGTTACTATACTGAAGTAAGGGTCTCTCCCCTCTAATTTTTTATTTCAAGTACTTCCTTTATATTAAGCCTTTTGATTTCTAATTATCCTTGTTTTAATATGTTTTTACACATCTTTTTACCATCCTTATGATTCCCATGTAATGATTGGCCACCTTTCACTCTCATTTATCACGTATATAATCCTTTATGTACACCCATTATGATGCCAAAATTATCCTACAGGTTTCCCCGAAAGAAATTTATATAAAGAATACCCATCCCCATTTACACTAAAGGGTATTCATCTAGTTATATATATATATGTATATATATATATATATCCTTATTTGATTTGGTAATTCTATTTAAATAAACCAAACTCCCTAATCATGGGGTTAAAATTGATGAAAGGTGTTCTTATGTTGTGTGACCTATATAGCACAAAAATGCATGTACATGATATGAATTTAACAAGTGCTCTTAGAATTACATAAACCTCCAATGCATTAGGTGATGTTTTTATCTCATGAGATTCTATGTATGGTGTATGAGGGGTTATCTTAAGTACACTAAGTTATGATGTCTTGGAGGTTAGCCTTAACTTATTCTTATGATGTCATGTTTTATGTTGCTGCCAAATTCCTATCCGACCTTGATGTTATCATCTTATACCATGCTTCTATGTTAGAGATTACAATTCTCACATTTATATGTCATCATTTCGTGCCTCTTAACTCACTTATACTATTTTAACTTATGTTATTCATTGATTATTCACTTACTAGTCTTTATATATCCACCATTTCTTATGTACACCCCCAGGTTATTCCATGTAGTATTAGAAGGTCGATGGATTTTAAGGGCATGTTGTGGATTTTGTAAATAATGTCACTATATATACCTATTTCAAGTTTTCATCTTATGTATTTTTGTACTAAAAGAAACTAGGCCTATTTATTTTTTAGATTCATTTTATGTGTTTATTTATGTAATAAATCACGAATTAAAGTGTATTGAGGATATGGGTCGTCTTAAAATGTTATTTAATGTATATTTGGATCTTATACCATTAACTGTAGGTATCCCAATCACATATCAATTCTTTAAAACCAAATTCCCCCCTTTAGTTGGTAAATAAAATCATTAATTAGGGTAATGGGAATTTGTTTTTAATGGTCACTTAATTGATCTTTAGACATTTTATATGCAATTAAAATCATTAATCATCCTTTTTAGTAAAAAGCATATGAATAACCAATAGAGAAACAATTGGCATGAAAAATACCTAATTATTCAAATCATATAACTATACATTCAATTATTTATGTTCTGTTAGTGAAAAATGATAATCTAGAAATTATATTTTACTCATTCTTAGTAGAATATTGATAGGGGACTCATCTTTCAACTCTAGGTGTAACCGAAAAAATTATTTAGGAAATACATCAAGGTGTATGTCCATAACCACTATAAATATAGGAAGACTATTTTATTCCATAGATATATGAATCAATTATATGAACTAATAAGTGATAAAACTCATTTTTGTCATCACTATTCTTTCTCTTCTTGTATTGAAGTCTTGTTATCATTGAAACACACGAGGGATAAAATTATGTAAGGTAATGTTCACTCTCTAATAATGGTAATCAATGTGGTATATATATTGGATCCAATGGTATATTTAAATAAAAATGTCATAAAGATCCATATGAAGGATAAGAAAATAACATGACCCTTCCATACTTCTACTCATAATTAAACATTCATAGGAATTAAACCTTTTACCACTCAAATACCCTAAGGTTTTCTTAATGTTCATGAAATTTGAAGTCAATTTAATATACATATTCAATATATCAACTAATTCTTTATAAATAAAAGAGTTGTATGATATTTTATCAAAAATGTAAATACTTCTATATATGGAATCAAAACTAATCATTAATGTTGAATGGTCTAGAATTAGATTTTATAAGATACTTATCCCTAGGGAAAAGATGAATATGAATATTTTTTCCTTGAGACAATGAATCCCACTTAGGTATATCCTTGAATACAAACTTATTTTTCATTAACTAATCTCTTAATATTCTACCTTGACCTTGAGACCAACCATTCCACAACATCCCTAACTAGTCTCAATATCCCAACATATATATTGATCTGTAACATCCCATATTTTCAGGGAGGTATGATTTCTTTTACATTTGGTTTAATCTGGAGACCGCACATAAGGGTCAATTAGTTCATTTTAGGAAAGATGGTAGTAGATGGGATGAATCTTGGATGAAAAACAAATACATAATGTGTATCTAAATAAACAACATGTATTTAAATACACTATGTGTATTTGGATGCCTAGAACCCCCTTTCATGAAATGTAGAAGCTTTTACTTGGAAGGAAGATCCCAAGAACTACATGACATGTAATTAATTTCCACATTATGTAAATGCCTAACCAATATTTTTAAAAAGGGATATAACCCCCTTATTTTTATAAGTTGGGTTTATTTTCTTCTTCTGTATTCTAGGAGCCTCGTACATTGGAGGTATTCCATGCCTCACATAGAATGGTTCACCATGGGTAGGCCCCTACATATTATTCCATAAATGGAATGCCCAATTAAATTTCTTGTCCAACTTACTAATTAAGATATAAATGGTTTTTTTCTAAAGGGTATGGATTTTCTAATTAAATCATAAATTCTCCATCATGTCGAGGGAGATACATGGGGTTTTGACTCAATAACCTCTTAGAAGATATCATTGTGACTTAGTATATGTTTTTAATGGTTTGTATATACGTCGGGGGTGACATTAGGTATGTCTGGGATGTGATCACTGTACGTTTTCCAACTTACCTCTAGACGAGTGACACTAGTTCCCTAGGGGATACCCCATGGATGGGAATAGTGGTGTGATGGTTTTACCATGACATGAGAGAGATCCGAATGCCTATGTTCGATACTAGGGACAAAATTGAAGGTTATTTCTTGATGTTATCACAAAATTCCATGAGTGACACTTGAGATCTCATACTTGGGTCACCTTGGATGGAATCCCATGAAATTTGGACTGTATATAGCCCCTAGAGAGATACTTGGGATTCCCTTGGGATTGACTTAGATGGGCTTAGAGTGCCTCTTAATAATTTATAAAGAAGTTAAATAAATTATAAATTAAGAAATGTGAAAGTGAATCAGAAACTCTGGGACGTGTCCACTAATCCAAATAACATTCATGGGGATAGTCCATCATTTTATACTTTATTACAATCACTTAACTCATGCAGTATTCCTTGGTTCAGACACACTTGATGTAGGCCAAAGTAGGTAGATGTGGATGGGTGTCCCAAGTGGAACCCAGTCCAATATATTTATTTATTTATTCCCATCTTCAATTTTTTAATAATAGAACACTATTCATTTATTATTACACAAGCTATATTGATCTAGATACCATTGGTGGTGGAAAACTACGTATATCTCACACCTTTCTTGGTTTGCCTTTGGTACCCCAGTAGACTTCATGGTTTCAGGAATAAATGAAGGGAAGTATCCATCTTCCATTGTTCTATTCTGATTTCTAGGATAGACTATGGGAGCAAGAGGTTGAGCCTAGGCTTGTGATGTTGTTGTTACTTCTTTTTTTTATTATCATCTGGTATATGCATGTATACCCTATTCCCATGTACTCTTTTTTATATAGTTACATGACTACCTAATCATCATTATCATTTTTTATCTAGTATCTATTCAACTTATACTTGTTTATTTATATTTCATGGTTATTTATTACTTTCACTATAGTGGGTTATTGGTCCCATTGTCTTAGTGTATATTATTAATTCTTTAGATGTTTCATATATGTTATTTATATCCGATATTCTCCACTCTAATCTATGATGGAATTCATTCCTACATACACACCCTAAGCCCTCACTGCATGTTGATAGACTCTGGAATATGGAGCAGCACACTTGAGGTCTTGTGTCCCACCGTCTAAGGAAAACTCTAAGTGGAACCCGGGGTGGGAAGCTATAAAGTTGTATCAGAGGACTCTTATCCTTTTTCCATACTGTTTGGATATTAGACATGAGACTAGAAGTATAGGAATTTGGAAATGAGCCTATGTTTGGGAGTAGATTACCCATGTAAAAGGGCAACCCAAATTACTTGGGATGGGTAAATGCTGTTATTGGTTGTGCTGTTATAGTTTCATAGATTTTACCATTGGGCGATACACTTATTTTATGACATTATTATTATTGATATTTTTATTGGGTAATTTCTTCTATTGTTTCCCAATGATATGAGGGTGTATAAAGTTCATAAATCATACTGGTCACCATAAGACTCATTTTCATGCATTATGCCATTCCATATCTACATTATTGCATGAATTTCCAGTATTTACTATTCTTTTTATGGTTACAATTATGTTATCTATTGTAGTGTGGTAGTATTTTCATAGGAATGACATAACTGGTTCAATTAGAGTTCCAAAAAGAATCTAAACATTGTTTTCCCACATATATTTATGGTGAAACCTTAATTAAACAATCGGGTCATATTGATTTTATTGATTGATGAATGCTAAGGGAAATTTATGAGGCATGTAGCTCTATAAATTTGGAATTGAACTCAATCAATCAAATCACTATGCATAACCAGTTATATCCTGATATCGAACATATAATCCAAAATCTCTGTTACCAAACATACCGATTTTGGTTTATAAAGAGTATGGGCCTTTATAAATTTGGAATTGGTGATGTAGTTAATTGGATTAACATATTCATAACCAAATAAATTAGAATAAATTTTAATAAATAAACATTTTAAAATAAAAAGTTTTATTATAGATGAATATTCCAAATGAATATTAAAGGGTGTTTTCCTCTATAAATTACATTTGACACTCCATATATCAGAAACTTATGTGATATACGAGACCTTGATTCTGACCCAACCTTAGTTATGGGTAGTAGGTTTTGTCTTCTATGTTCCTTTTATGACATATCTTATCATCTAGACTTGGATTTAGGATCAGGTAGAGAGGTGTGACTTATTCACAGGAAGGACTTGTGTTTGTTTCTTATTTTTCCATTTTCCATTCTTGTTATGAATCTATATGAGGCAGGCTCTAATCAATTGTAGAGATATTCCACCCTGACTTCCTCATGCTATATGCAAAGAGAGTGTCAAAGATCACACTCTATCGGTGGTGGGACTTAAGCCACCGGTGGTACCTCCTATAGTTCCACATAAGGCACCTCATGTAGATCTATCACTGGGAGTCAATTACCAGTTCCATGATATATTCTTTTGTTTAATGAAATATGTACATAGTGCTTCTTGACCTGCCCCTTATATGGAATAACTAAACCATGAGTTCCAACAAAAGTATCCTCCCACTTTTTTAGGGGATGGTGGACCTTAGGATACTAAGTTATGGCTAGAGGCCATGATGTATATCCTCAAGCATATCGAGATGCCTCTAGAACATAGGGTCAAGTTCGCCACCTATATGCTACTTGGATCCACCAAGAATTTTTGAGACACTCTCAATCAGGCTGGTTGATACTAGGGTATGGTATGGGAAGAGTTATAGACATCCTTCTTCAAAAATTTCTTTCCATAGACCTTGATAACATATTTCTTAAACCTTTAGTAGAGTGACATGTCGGTGATGGAATATTCAAACTAATTCACTGAATTTTAGCATTTTCATCGACCTTTTCTAGTGATGAGTTGAAAATTTCAAGGTAATTTAATAATGGTATTTCATACACCATCCAATTGTATGTGAATGTTTTCCAGCTAAAAATGGTTTCAGAGATAGTGAACTAGGGATTCATCACTGAGCATAACATAATAGAATTCGATAATGTGAGCCAGGGTTATTTATCTTCCAGGCGGGTGGAATGCACCAAAAATTTTGTGGTGTGTCACCATTGTGGAAATGTAGTCCATAAAAATATCCATCATATGAGGAACCCTATTTAGTTCCAATATTATGGTGGGATGGGTCACCTACATCATTTTTATGATCTTTTCCTCCAGTTCCTAGTGAGTGAGGATATAAACCAACACCACTTTCGAGAGTAGGATAAGCGACCCCACGTTCGGCAGGATGCTAGTCTTTTAACGGCAGATCCGATATAGGGGGTGGTCAGGGACAAAGAAGTCATGCCTCAAATGTCCATCGCCAGTAGAGTGGACCTGCCCATGCTAGTTAGGAAACATCTCAGGGATGTGGTTTGGGCCATTTATTTGCAGTACAACCTATGCCTGATGAGTAGATTCCAAGGAATTATACTATACGATGTACTATTATGGTATCCTCTACTCTAATTTCTACCATTTTTGATACAGGTTCACCAAAATCCTTCATATCTACTGTGATTATGGGTGTATGGGGTTATCTATAGAGCAACTTAGTGGCATGATGACTCTTGATACACTATTGGGGGTCAGATCATAAAATATAAGCTATTTGAAGTAGTTCCCCTTGATATAAGTAGGTATCATTCCCAACATAATTTCTTCTTCCTCAGGATGATCGACTTCAATATCATTCTCAATATGGATTGGCTAGTTTCTTATCATGATCGTGTTTATTTATATCATTGGAAGGTGTCTTTTACATCACCTAAGGGAAACACGTATATGAATTAGGGAGAATGGTATATCTAGGATAACTTAGCTATACCTGAGAGTAAGGCGTAGGGAAGAGTGACTACCTAGATGGTGAGTCTATTTATGAGTGATTAGGGAATATAGATTGTAGAATTATCTATCATCATGGATCATTTTAGGGACATATTCCTAGAAAACTTCTCTAGATTACCTCTTGAGAGAGAGGTAAAGTTCACAATCGAGATAGATCCAGATATAACATTGGTGTCCATTCCTCCTTATAGGATCTAACCTACTAATGTACAAGAACTCAACAAGCATCTTAAAGATCTAGAGGAAAAAGGTTTTATCCAAACCATCACATTTCCACTAGGTTCACATATTCTTTTCACCAGGAAGAAAGATGATACCCTTAGATTATGCATGGATTACCACCAATTAAACCAGATTACAGTGAAGAACCTTTATCCACTAACTCATATAGATAACCTCTTTGACCATATTTGAGGAGAAACTATTTTATCTAAGATTGATTGAGGTTGGGATTCCATTAGGTGCATGTGTTTCCATCATACATACCTTGAACAACATACTGGAGTAGGTACGACTTGTACAAGTATCTATTTATTTGGTTCTACATAATAAACACACTAAAAATATTCATGGATATGATGAATCAAGTTTTCCACCTATACCTTAATTAATTTTTGGTAGTATTTATAAATGACATGTTATTGTATTCTCGCACGAGACATGACCATGTCAACCATCTTGAGATTTTTTGAATATACTGAGAGAGCATCAACTTTATGATAAGCTTAGTAAATTCCACTTTTGGGCCAATAAGGTTCACTTCTTGGGTTATATTATTTTAGAGGCAGGTGAGGTAGCACAATTGGGTCTTAATATCATTCAGGATACTTCAAAGAAAGTACAAATGATTCAAAAGTGTATGGCTACAACTCAGTATTGGAAAAAGTCAAATACCGATCGTCACCATCAAACTCTAGATTTTTAGGTGGTATATAATATTTTTCTATGAATATTTTCCAGGTTGGGTCATAGACGAATTCAGTGATAGAGAAATTTATCACCTCATTATGTCAGGCCTTTTGATATAGTGGGGAGATTCAGGCTGGTAGCCTATCGGTTGCAGATACCTCAAAGGTATTGTGCCATGCACAACATATTCCACATATCGAAGATTTATTGTTACCATCCTGACCCATATCATTTGTTTGAACACAAATATCCTTTGAAGAGCATCTGATACGTATCATTGACTAGAGCATGAAGGTTATTCAAGGTAGTTCGGTTCCTTTGGTCTGGGTGCTATGGCCACAAAACTATGTGGAGGATGAGAACATGGAGATTGAGAGGCCGATTTGAATGCTTAGTGGTGAGAAATTTTCTCATACAATGCATTATTACCACCTGAAGGGAAAATTTGGGAGAAGTTTTTTTAATGAGGGGAGTTTTTAACATCATGACTTTCTAGTGAGGTATGTTTTTTTTACTTTTTGTTTAATCTAAAGACTTTACCTTAGGTCTGGTTGGTTCGTTTCAAAAAACAATGTAGCAGATGGGCTGGATCCTGACTGTAGACTAAATACATTATGCGCATTTAAATTCATCACGTGTATTTGGCTGGCTATACCCCCTTTCATGACTTGAAAAGGATTTTCCCTAGAAGGAAGATCCCGAGCACTACATGACGTGTAATGAATTTACATGTGAGGTAAATATCGAATCAATTTTTTAAAAAATGGGTAGAAATTACTTAATTTTCTATGGGGGTTCCTTTTTTTTCTCCTGTAAAATATGAGCTCCATGAATATGCGGCCTTCCATACCTCACCTAGGTCTTGTGATATCTCCTTTGTCTAAGCTCCATTTTCATCATCATTGGTTCCATTGGACCCCTCTAAGTAATCTCTCCACTCTGCCTCCTTTTATTCCAAGTTTATCTTCTAAACTCTTTAACTATTTTTGCAAGATATGATTTGATATATTTTCAGGGTTTTGGATTTATTTTTCATTTTCTTTTGATCTAGATTGAATAAAAGGCCTAAAATAGATTATTTTTCATCTAAGAACCTAATTTAGGTGGTATAACATCTTTCCCCATGTTTTAATGCATGTTATAACATGCTCTGTTGTCCCATGTACCAGAATCTTCTATTGATGCCTCTAAAATGTTAAATAAATTATTCTAAATGATTATTCATGCTTATTATGATCCTCTCCAGTGTAGAATCACCTCATATGTTGATCTACTTGAATTAATCCACCCCTTAGGGTGTGCATTTTCCATGAATTCCTATCTTCCACTGTTATAAATTATGAAAAACCACTAGAGGTGTTATTCCATATCATAAATGATTGAAACCTATAAATTAAATTTATTAGAAGGGTGAACCATGAGTAATCCCGTACATCTTCTTCCATAAATTAAATTCCAATTTAATTCCTTAGAAAAATTACAAATTAATCTATAAAATGTGTTTTTTCTAAAAGTCATGGTTTTGAAACCCAAAATCATACTTTCACCTTCATTTTGAGGGATATATAAGGGGTTCTGACTTAAGGGCCCCTTATATGGGATTATCGTACCTTAGTAGAAAATTTTAATGGTTTTTATGTATTCTAGGGGTGATAATAGTTATGATGGGGATTGGATCATAGTGGGTTTTCCTTTTTTACCTTAAGACGAGTGACCTCAGTTCTCTAGAGGAGTCCTCGTGGATGGATCAGTGGTGCAATTGTTGTACCATGACATGAGAGAGAATCATACCCCAATGTGCGATACTAGGAATAGAATCAATGTTTATTTCTTGATATTACCACAAAATTATATGAGTGAAACTTTGGATCACATAATTGGGTCACCTTAGAAGAAATACCATTGCATTTGGACACATATAGATCCCCTAGAGAGATACTTGGGGATCCTTTGGGATTTCCTTGTGTGGGATGAGGGTGACGCTTTGTAATTTATAAATATGTTAAATGAAATTAAAAGTAAGAAATGTGAAAGTGAATATGAAACTCAAAGACATATCTACCAATAAAAATCTCATGTTTGGGGATATTTTATCTTTTTATAAATTATTCCACTCACTTTACTCATACAATTTTCCTTAGTTTAGATACACTCCGATCAGGCCAAAGTAGGTAGAGGTGGGTGGGTGTCCCAAGTGTAACCCAGTCAAATATACTTATTTATTTATTCTTTCCTTGAATTTATTAATAATGGAACACTATTTAATTTTTAATGCATGAGATGGATTGATCTAGACACCATTAGTGGTGGCCTACTAAGTATATATCACACCCTACATCATATGAATTTGGTACCAAAGTAGACTTCATGGTTGCATGTATTGATAAAGGGAAACATAAAACTTCTAATGTTTGATTATGATTTCTAGGATGGAGTGAGGGAGCAAGTAAAAGATCCTACACTCATGATGCTTGTAGTTAATGCTTTTTGGCCTTTTTGTATTTTTTAGCATGTGGTATGTGCCTGTATAACCTATTCCAATGTACACGTTTTTGTATAGTTAAATGACTACCTGGTCATCATTATAATTTTTTATCTATTATTTATTTATATTCCGCTAGTTTTTTTATATTTCATAGTTATTTATTACATCCTCTATAATGGGTTACTGGTCCCATTATATTAGTGTGTTCTATTACTGCTTCCCCTATTTCATATATGTTATGTATATTCGCAATGTTGTACTATGATATATGAGGGAATAGTCTTCCCACAGACACACCCTAGGTCCTCTCTTCTATTTGGAAACCTCTTTCATATGGGGAGGCACTCTTGAGGTCTTATGGCCCACCGTCTCAAGGCACAACTAATTGGCATTCGGGGAGGAATGCTACAGATCCACCCACACTTCATTCCTATTACCACATGGTGGAAAATCTTCCAAACATTATCAAATTTAAAAATCAATATTATTTTTTGGTATCAATTGAAAATTATGTATCGAGTTCCATAGAGAAATAAAGTGATGAAAATACCTTTTATTTTACCTTTAAAAGGGGAAAATCAGGGTAACTAAAAGACTTATGTTAAAATTTCCACTTCCCTATCTGAAGTCATCACATTTACACTTTTGATCACTAGAAAAAGTATGAATCAGCTCACTTAATAATCAAGGAATCTTATATTTGAGCTCTATCACATATCATTTTCAAACAAAACATCCTTTCTTACCACTCTGTCATAAGCATGATGATTGAAAAAGAACCAAATTTGATACAAGTTACATTAATAAACCCATTTAAAATATCTATTCCTAGATATTGTAATTATTTTTATGATTATGTGTTAATAAAAATAAATTAAAAGGCATGATACATAATCCATAACAAAGATTCCACCTTTATTCAATATAATAAGCTTATTCTACTTCACAATCTAAAAATATATCAGGGTAAAATTTATTATTTAAAATAGTTTGGAATGAATCACAAGAAACTAAATCCTTATTTTCCTATATAAATATATTTCACCACTTTCATAAAAATCCATATAATATATAGACATTAATATCAAACATTGATGTATTTAGTTTATACAGAAATAGATAAATATGATTGATATTTTCAATCAATTCCCTAAATTTTTTCAAGAAAAAACACACCTTATAATGATTGAGTATTTTGATATTTTAATTATAAAAATAGTTATATGTCACATGAAGGTTCAAAAATTGTATCCATTATAATTATCTGGAAGGAACAAATGAATGTATCCACTAGTATGGTGTCCCCAATCTGGTTCACCTCTACATTGACCAAAATGGGTGCCACAAACCTCAAGAAATCCTCCTTGTATGATAGATTCTTTCAACTAGTGACAAGGTTACACGAGTAGTGTGGGGAGAATGTACCCTCATATGTACATATATCCATAAATCATGAAAAAACTAGGGGTTTCAAAATAAAACCTGACCTGACCTAGTTGAGTCAAGTTACACACTGGATATGGACAGGTCAGGTTAATTTGGGGTGGATTGTGTCATGGATTGGAAACATAATGAACCAAATTGACCTAAATCACCTAATTAATCCCTAATTTATTTAAAATATGGTTTAGGAACTCCAATTTCAACTTATCACATCTCAGAAAACATCCAATTACTTCAAAGATGCTCAACCCATTTTGAATTTCTTGGATAGTACAAATATTTAATGAATTTGTTTGGATGTATGTTTATTTGAATATATGTTTTTTATTGGTTGATACAACTTATATACCATTTTGTTGATTAACCCTAATTCATTAGGACATTATAGGTAATGTTTCTTTGGATGATATAAATGACCTAGGGGTACCACATGATGAGGTATTTCTTGATTTTTCTTTAAAAATTTATTACAATATTGAATTCAAGTTAATGGGGACATTTGGTCTATTTGTATTTAGAATATTTTAAATGTTATATTTTTTAGCTTTAATTCAGTCAATATTTTTATTTTTTTGTTCTATATTCCTATAATTTTTTTACTTGACCTGAAAAACCTGACCCAACCTAAACCAACCCACCTCATATCGAGTTGGGCTGGGTCATTACAAAAAAATTCAATGACCCAACCAAACTTAACCCAACCACTTTTGATTGGTTTGGATGAAATTTTTTCTAAAATTCAACCCAACTCAACCCATGGAAACCCATAAAAAAATATAAAAAATTACTTCCAATAAATAATGTATAATGAAAAAAATATTACAAAAACATACCATATAAAATAATAAATAGCAAGCATCTTATAACAATATAAACCACTGTAAATTCTGATATCCATGCATGACATAAACAATATCTCTCATGGTATACCCATATAATGATAACACAAAATTAAACAAAAACCTAGAATAATGAAAAAATTGCCACAAATTTACATCCATTCCCTAAATCCTATATCCTACCAATGTATAGATCAACCATCAAGCATAAGTCCATTTCTCTTATATAATCCTATTACCACGAAGTTTGATCGGATACCCATGACACCTGGACAAGGTATGAGTACAACTCAGTATGCCACCACCATTGGGTTCCCTCAATATATAGAGTATCATATGTGCATGTATAGTGTGATATGGCCTAAAGGAATGTAAATAGTAAATATAAATAACAAAACATATGTCACAACTATGGGTGAAACCCAATGACCCAGACATGACCATACTAGTTTAAGACAATGTTGGGTTGTATTTGAAATAATCACATAATAATCAACATAGAAACTCATACCAAGTCATAGTCAATGGTCATAATGTACCCTCACAATATTAAAAACACATATATTGTACATCCTAATTGCATATCCATTATCAAGGGAATATCATACCTGTGATAACATGATCACAAAAACATGGGTAGTTTTTCTTAATAAAATGTCTATATCCAAGGGAATAATGTCCCTATGGTAAAATAAGCATTGATATATTGGAAAAACATATTGAAACATAATCATATTCATAAGAATAATTTCCCAAATTCAATATATATAAGTAGACTTCACGACCCAACTATATGATTAAGAGAGGGCATAGAATCCCTAACCCTGTTGACTTTTAAGTGGGAATGGATTCTCAATTCCTAAGGCATCACTTGAGTGTAAGGGAATCATGTCACATAATCATAAATAAGCATATATGTATCACATCTACTTATATGGATGTATGTCAGCATTGGTAGTATATACCACCTCTAGGGAAAAAAATAGAGGCCAGGGCATAGCGTGTCATCCCATCATCATTAGGGTCACATGGGCATTCCATCTCACTATCATGGGAATTCCATACGGAATATAATGACATCATAATGGATGTTGGGTCCCTCAACATAGCTAAAATACTATAGGTGGTAATTACATCCCAACATCATTAGAATAACATCCCAGTACCCAATATAGAAGAAAGAGAGAATAACATCCCTTAAAATGAGCAACATATAACAAGCGCAGATATCATCCCTAGTTAATCCATCATAATTACTATGGGTATATTTTCCCAAATATATAGAAAAAACTTCATAATATGGGGAAAAATAATTTTATATCAATATATAATCGTATCCAATCAAGGTTATCAAAATTTCCAACATGATTTAAATGATAATTAGGTTGCCCTTCTCAATATTGACCTAACTCTACAAGTGAACTGAGGCATAACCAACCTACTTTGCACAATATTGTTGGGGAGTAAAAATCACCCTTATAAAGTTCAACTAACCTTAGGCTATAGAGAAAATATAAATCAGTCTAAGGGACACACCAAAAGCTGACCATGCCAATACACAATTTACCTACTTTAAAGGGGGGATAAAGTAACCCGATTAGGGTCTATCATATCATAAAAAAACTCAATAAAACCTAATTATGGGTTTTGAGAATTTAGGGAAACACATTTTATATTAGGTTCATGTCCATAAATAGCCTTCAGATCAAGGTATAACAACTTAATAGTCTGTAGTGGCCCTAAAAAACCATATCTAACTGAATTGAGGTTAAAGGAATTCATTTTAATTAAATTATATGTTAGTCACACAAGGGTGGTGAGGCCATGTATCAAAGCCACATGAAATGTATTTAAACAATTTTGATTATTTAGGGACCACCTATATATTACTAATAAGTTTTTACTAGACAAAGATCCTCAATGTATTTGTCCTTGAATGAATGAAATTATAAGACCTAGAAAATTACCAAAATTAGATCATAATCTCCAAAATATGAATAAAAATGAGGATAAACTATAAATAAGTGAAGAGGGAAGGTATCCTTACCCATAAAACTACCCTTCCAAAGATGTAATTCATATTAAATCTAAAAAAATGTGGAACCGATCTTGGAAGAGGGAGAATCAAGACCGAGGTAGAGGGATGGGGAGTGAACTACCTATAGGCACGAAAGGGGAAGAAAACGCATTTTTTTCTTGTCATAATTAATTTTTAATATTATTTAAAATAGTTCAAAAGTCACCTAGATACTATCACAACTTATGTAGCCACCCAATAGAATTTCGATGGGTTATTGAGTGATAAAATCCCCTAGAATTCCAATAGAAACTCTAGTGGATATCTATTGGGGTACCAGTAAGAAATCTACTTTTGATAATATTTTTCAACCATAAGACTATTTTATTGAAACATATCCCTGATTCACATTAGATCCCCCAAACATACATATAAGACTAAAATGAACTCATTTTAACTAAAAAATAGATTAAAATCCATTCCTTCTAAAGGATCTAGGTGTTACAACCTCTCCATCATATGGAAACTCATTCCCAAAAATATATCAATGAGCTTCGATGAGTGTCACTAAGAATCATCAGTGAAAAACTCCTGCCACTGTTCCTACATACCTATATCTATATTATACTTATCCTAATCAATATTTTTTTTCTTTCATGGAACACATACCATAGGAAACCTATTTTTAAGAAGAGTCTTCTCACTTTGACCTACTATATAAACCAACAATTCCTTGAATGATGTGTCTCACTCTAAATTAACACCCTTATTTTCAATCATGTGATATGAATTAATATGATATATTCTAAGATGAGATACATTAATCACATCATTCATAACTCTACACAATTGAGGAATAACTCACTGTTATGATAATATTCTAATCTTCTCCATGATCTCAACCAACCCTATGAACTTGGACACCAACTTCCACTACTATTGAATATAATGGTGTCCCAAATGAGGTAACACTTGAAAAAAATACCAGTTCAACCACCTCAAAATTCATATGATATCATCATCAATTGGAATATTATCTCTTTCCACTATGAGTGGATTCTAGCTAATTCTTGATCAGTTGTATACACTATAATGTCTCCTGTATGAGACCTAACCTGATAAATGAATACTCTTCAGTATCAATCCAATATAATGGAGAATGAAATTGAATATCATATAAATCCTCATAAGGTTTGATCTAAATAAATTATTTATAACTATTATTGTATAAAAATTATACTAATACAAGGTTAATCTCCCATAAACTATTGAAATCCAATACACATACATGCAAAATGTCCTTAAAAATCCTAATAGTACGCTCAGATTTTCCCTTAGTTTGATGATGGTATATCATTATTAGACAAACCAATATATAAAGAACATTTTATAGACCCAACTAGAATTTTTATGTGAATCAAAAATCCCAATTTTAAATGGTACTAATTAGTGCACCATGAGTATGTACAATCTTACAGAAAAATAATTTCCTTAGCTAATCTAGTAACTGGGTCTCCTTAATCATTATGAAATGTAAAATCTTGGTCAACTAGTCCAAAACACCCACACCACATCTATTCCTCAATATTTCCTCAAAAACCCGAACACTAAATCAATTGTCTCATGGTCACACATGTACTAGGGAATGTATAATTGTTGAATAATATCTATGGGTCATTGGTGGTAAACCTTCACAAACTGATAGGTAAAACACAATAAATTAAATCCCGCTATGTCTCTCATCATCCTAGTCCACCAGTACTTCCTAAAAATATCATTGTGTATCTAGGTAATACCAATTTAAATATACCATATCGAGGAATTTAATCCAACATAAACTCCTAATGCATTCTTATAGAGACCAAAAACTAACCTCAGAGGTAGAGAACCTCATCATAATCAAGATACCAATCACTTGTAATATCCCCACCATTTATTTTATCTCTCACAACCAATAATTTTGAGTTAAGCAACCAAATATTCTTTATTTTCTTAATAAGTAAGGATTCCATACCCAAATATGTCATGTTGATTCAACCATGATACTTTTAAGCATCAAGGTGAATATCAACAATGTATGTAATCATCCACCACTCACTAAAAGTTACCTACACCTATGTCTTACGACAAATATAATTCTAAAAAACATTCACCTTACCTAGGGTACATTCCATATCAAAGTAAAAATATGTAAGATACTTGACCCACCTCCTCTATCAAATGTTCAAGTCTCTTTAAGATAAGATATACATAATGATTTTATGCTTTTTATATATGATGAACCTATCACCCAAAAGATTATGATACCAACATATTAAGGAATGAACTACCACTGTTAACTCTAGATATTGAGTTGGGTAGACCCACTAATATAACAAACCAAGCCTTAGAAATAATTTATTAAATGATTCTTAACCTACTCTTATAACAAATATAGGTCAAGGATAGTCAGGTCTAGTGTATTTTTAAGATTAGATACATAAATACAACATATTAAACATAAACTCAACATATTTATTGAAAAATATAAATAGATACAATACTCTAATAAGTCCTCTAAAACTACATGGGATAGTCTAGAGAAAAATAAATAAAGGAATTGTTTAGATAAAAAACTGAGTAAGGGAATAAACACAATAATAAATCATAACTTGATATTCAAGAGGAAATATGTGATATCATAAATAAAATGATTATAATCAAGAAACCTTGTTATCAAGAAATGATATCATAAAATAATGGAATCATAAATATGTGGAAACAACATAAACAATACATTATATACATATTTCTTAGATTAATCCTTAATCCATCATCATTAAATGCCAAGTATTACTCTACAATCTATTATCATATTCTAAGGATTACTCACTATCCCATAATCATATTCCAAGAATTAATCCCTATGCAATAAAAAACTACAAGCTTTACTATATGATCCCATACATATATTCTTACGAGACATTAAAATTACTCAATGAATTATAGGTAAATATAATTTCTAGTCCCAAATATCTTATAAATAAAATCATACATATGCATGACACATGGTTTCAATGAACATATCCTAAAAATCTAAGGAAATAAAATGGGTTTTATATTCTTTTCAAGTGGTTCCCTAAGGAAGAATTCATTATTTCATCAATAAAAATGACATGATAAAACCATGTAAAATAAATGAGTATCCAATGACTTTAAGAATCATACTAGGAACATACTGATCAACAAATATTATTACGTACATGGTTTTTACACCATATATGAAATGGATATAATGTTTAGAAAACAATTTCCCAAATCAATCGATGTATTGGGATTTTAGGTAAACACCCTTCAATCAAGTAATAGAACACATACGATTTATAGAGGAAAAAATTGGAAGTAAATTGTGTATAGACAAGTAGATTATTAGGAAATAAAAAAGTTGTGAAGGATCATACCATAGATATAAAATATAATTTAATAAGATATATAGATAAATAAGGTAGATGGTATAATTTTAAGAATATACATGATCAATAATACAATATAGATAAATAAAATATTAAAATCATTATAAAACATTCATTGAAAATAATAATTTACCTTTTACTTTGATGAAATTTAAAACAGAAGATTTTTTAAACCATTAGAATCTAAATTTACTTTCTAAAATTGTAGAAGTGTAGAGAGGAAGTATTTTAGAAATTGAAAAATGTGGTGATCATATATGTTCACATAGAAACATATAAAATATATTCCTTTTAGTAAAAAAATGACTCATATAGAAACATTTAAAATATTTTATTTTATTTTTTAATAAAATCATGGTAGTTGAAAATTCCCTTTTTATGAAAATTTGGAATGAAGCCATTTTGGAACATTTTAAAATATTACTTTAGATGAAAACATTTTTTCAAACTAATCCGGAAGAATATGTTTAAAGTCCATTAAAACCATTTAGTTAAACCTACATCTTAAAAAATATGTTAAATAATTTCATTTATAATAGTTTAATATTGTTATGAAGGTCACTTTCAATATTATATAAAATAAAGTTTATTGGTAAGACATGGATATAGAAGAAAAAGAGTTATGTTCTTAGGTTGGGTCCTTTCAGTGACACATTTTGAAAGATAACTTGATCCCCAAAAGAATTAAATCTTAATTAAAGGGATAAATTTTTTCAAATTTAAATTAAATAAAACACATTTAAAAGGAAATGGTAGGAAAAATGTGACTTATTATAACAATGTTAAGAAGATAATTCACAACCTTTGGAAAGAGAACTTGAGTTGAGAATTGAGCAACTTTAAAAAAATTAGTGGAGAAATATAATGAAAGTGAAATTCTAATACCATTAATAAAATATATTTCATGATTAGATAATAATTGGGAAACCTATACACTATATAAAATTAAATTGGTGCATAAATTAAAATGCGTCTCAATGAAGGGAGTTTGAGTAAAAAATATCTTACCTTTATGTATGAAGGTGTTCTTTACAAGCACTCCTATATAATTAAATAGAGTTAATTAAATATATACTCATTGAACTTATTAACCTATAGTTAATTTTTTAACATACATTTATTATCTTTTTTTACTTATTTTTATTATGGTGTTCTCTTATGTCTCTTAGTTGGGGTTGTTCGGTTAATTTATTCATAGATATTTTATTTTTTTGATAGTGGTCAGAAGTTTTTTAAAATAGTTTCATAATATACTGAATGTAATTTTATTATTTACTTTAATATTCCATTATCACAAAATATTTTCAATTTAATAGGTTCTCCAGGAATGGACTCAATTTAAAAATGTTACATTAATATTTTCTTTTTATCATTTAAATTTATGATAACCATTTATTACTAATAATATTTATGGAACGTATAATATTATAATTTCAATATGTTAATGGTTTATTAAGTAAATTTTTTTATTAATTAAACAAATGTTTAATTCCATTCATTTTTGTTGGTAAGAAAAATGAAATATAAGTTCCATATCATGGAGGTAGTAGTCCGTATGTTCACATGGATGCCACTACTATTTTTTTTGAAGAATAGAAATAAAGTATAAAAATAAAATATATTATCATTTAAGAATAATTAAAATTTTATAAATAACATATTAAAATATTAAATAACTTTTTAAACCATCCATGAAATGTGGTGATGAAAAACTAAAAGTTTCACTTCAGGGAGGTGGTAATCTATACATACACACTAACACCGATGCTTATTTTTCTTAGCAGTTGGAAGAGAATAAATAATTGTTGTACCATTATTATAATAGCACATAAAAACACTAATGATTCTATGTTTATTATTATACTATGACTATTTTTGGTTTATAAAGGAAAGAATAAGAAAAAAATGTTATGAAGGATGTGTTACTTATGTTGAGACCTTGAACTTCCACTTAGTGATGGACATAGATTTGAGGGGATTATGATACTTTTTGGTGTGCAAGGGAATTAGGAAGTGTAAATGAATTAAAGGATAAGAAATGTGGGCATGTGTTTAAGAGAATTTTGAAACAGGAATTGTGTATTTAAAGGGTGTAAGTGATCCCCCTTTTATAAGTGAAGAGGAGGGAATTTTCAATGGAAACGAATGTTAAGTAATGGTTAAGAATGTAAAGGAATGAAAGTTGTAACATCCCATACCTAGATACTAATGTATGGTGCCTCGATTTGGGTTTTCCACATGACCTCAAGTGAATCCCCCAAAAACCCGAGGCTTCCGACTATCACCAAGGGCCTAGGGTGTGTCTATGAGGAGACTATGACCTATTTTTTAGTGTAACATAACAGTAGAAATCATATATACCAATAGTGGAAGAAATAAAAACCATGTAAAAGAAGTAGGAATATACACTAAGACCTCATGACCATTAACCCTCCATATAGGAAGCATAAAAACAACTAATAGGTGTATATATAAACAATGCCAAAAGGAATCTCATATAAAATAATGATAATGTAATGTTTCTACAAAGTATCGAAAATAGGTATACAAGCATCAGTACAATAAATGTATCAAAATAACATAAAAATTAAAAATAACTGTCTCTAGATATCATCACTAACTTCATATTGGTCATGTTCTTATCTACTCCTAATCATGGAACAAGGTCAGACATCGAACTATGGGTGGTTGCCCTAGTCCCTTCCTACATCCATATAGTCCATCCAAATACCCAAAAATAGCCTGAATAGGGTGTGAGATACAATCCAAGTAGTTCACAACCCATGATGTCTATAAAAATCATTCTTTTTTAAAAATAAGTTAATGAACTGTAAAAAATACAATAGGTATGGAAGTACTAAAAGTAATGTGTCCAAGAAAAAAGTAACAAAATAAGTGATATTATACAACCATACAGGGATCCCTATAAAAAAAGTGTCAAGATCCTATAAAAAGAAAGATGTAAAGAAAAAGTAAGTAAACACCACAACCTCAACATATACATAATACATCATATTAACCACGAACACATCATATAACATATATTTCATAACAAGCATAGATGATCCATACAATCAGAAATGACATTTCAACCACAACCTTTATATATAATCCAGAGTGTAAAATTTACCATAGATAAGCCATATAATCAATTGTTTTGGACCCCTTTATTCTGGATCCAAGGTATATGAACCAAGGGATCATCTTCGAGTCATAGTATCATCTCGATGGAAACTCGGTTTGGATTGAATCGGGTTCTAAGGAGCATGTCAACAGACTATGTCCACTGTGAGCCTACCAAAAAAGGATCTAAGATGTAGTTGGGCCCACAAAATCTCTTGGAATAAGAGTCTAAGGAGCATACAAGACCAATGAATTTTCTACAACTATAATAACCCATGTTTTATCACACCCATGGAATCCTTTGAAATCATTCATTAGTCAATTAAATTACCATATCATGCCATGAGTTTACCCACTCATATAAAAATTCCCATTCAATTATATTCCATGAGTTTACTAACTCATATAACAATTCATAGTCATTCACATTTCAGGATTTTACCCACTCATTTCCATAATTTCTAAATAATTCATTCAAGAAATTCAATCAAACAAACATCATGTTAACACACAGAAAGGGAGGAAACATTTCCTATTAAATTTATTCATTTCAATTAATCTATTAATTGAGATTCCTTTATCAATCCAAGATCATTCACTCACCCCTTGTTTGGTTTGACAAAGTTAATCTGAAAGGATCACCCCATGGGTGACCTTGGCTGGGTAAATAATCTAAAACTAAACTCAAAGGAGCTAAAGGGAATCCCTAACATGTTATAATACATTAAATTCAATTATTAATTTTTTTTAAAAGGCAATGCCCTGGATTATTATTGAGAAAAAGAAAGTCAAAAGAAGTACAAAGTAGGGAATGAAAACAGAAAAGAAAAACTTACCTCCCTTAATCATGGAGGCCAAACTTTTTCCTCAGCTTGTCCCCTATGATACATTCTTTATCCCTCATCTTATTCCAAATCTTAGCGCTAATACGTCTTCTTCCTCTTGATCCTCTTCCTTCCTCTTCATTTGTTCTTTCCTTTCTCTTTTCTTTTGTCTTCGGGTTCTAGCATGGTGCCATTCATCATAATTTCCCTTCTTCTTCTGATCTTCTTTTCCAAAAGTTTCCTATACACAAACAGTTTCTTGCAAAATATGGGGCTCTTGATTCCTTACTCACCTTCACATCAGGATTTTTCTCCAACATTTCTGGGGTTCCAGCCTTGACAGGTGACTCTACCTGAGCATTCATAATAGTATTAACAGTCCTTCCAGCCTGCCCATGGTGAGAGTCAGGAGCATCGGATCAGATTTTTGTGAGGACATTAAAAATTGGAGCAGCCACCAATGTAGCACTGTTCTCGATTGTATTCTTGTCCAGAATAGTCAAAGCAGGAGACTGGTCTGATCTTTCAACAGGGGCATGATTAACATCATATAGAACATTTGGAGAATCAAAATATGTTTTATCAACATCTTCAGTAAGAGAGGGACCTGGCAGAGAAGAAACCTGGACTAGGTCATCCAAAGTAGGCTGTTCTGAAATTCTTGAATCAGAGTCAACACTGATTACAGAAGCAGGTTCAGAAACATGTGTATGCACTTTATCAGAGTTGGCATTTTGAGGTTGTTCCATAGTGACCACATTACCAGTATAGTAAGGTTGCAAGGCTGGGAGCCCAGATTGTCCTTCAATTATTCAAATAATTATTGTGGTGTCACAAAAAAATTACAGTGGGTGGAATAATGACAATGAGGCATATAAAGAACCAAACCACAATGGAAAGGTATAGAACACATACTGTAGGTCTATAGACAGTGCTCATCTATTATTATCTTCTAATTCAATTTATATCAGATGAAAAATGAATAACAGACGAAGAACCTAAAAATAGGGAATATTATCTTGCACCTAAATAAATCATTTAATCTGAAATTAAATGAATAATGGAACAAAATTAATTGATTAACCACTGGTACAAATCCAATGAGATGAATAACTATCGATTCAGATCTTTAATGAAAGAACAGCGTAAAAAGCTATCTTTGAGATTAAAAGGATATCCAATGGGTGTGCTCCTACACATAGGTGAAGAATGAATTAGATTTTAGGTTGACATATTAGGGGAATTTTTTTTTCATTTTTCCTCAAAATATTGGGCCACAAAGTTTGACTGCAAGGTTGGCCAAAACGTGCACCAACCGTGCACTCTTCACTATAAGGATAGGAAAATCACTTGGTCACTGCACAAGGTTTGAATAACCATGCATAGTGAAGCCCAAATTTACCCTACTGGTAGAAGTGGTTGTTGTATTTTAGGTAAGGAACGAATCCAAAAGACCAAAGAAGAAACCTTGGGACACGTACATTCTATATAGGATTAGATATGAAGTGGAAAAATAAGGTTTTGATTGTAAATAAGATAAAAGGGTACTAATAAACCTAATATAATTTATTGAATTTAATAATGAAACACTAAACATTTGAATGGAAATTTTTTAAGAAGATGATTCAATCCTAGGATGTCACAATGGATAGATTATATGTATTTGTTTCATTTGAATGTTTCAAATCACTAATTCAAGATATATCTACAAAAAACTGTAATCCCACAAAATCATCCATCAATTTATTCCCTACACAATCCCAAGTCTAATCACCAATTCACTTAGAAGACAACTTTAATGATCACTCCAAGTAAATGGATCACACTAATACTCAAAATGTGTCATTATTAAAGTTTATGAAGTTTAAGAAGAGATTAACTCATTGAATATAACTCTATAAAAATAATTGATAGATTTAAAATCTTAAATTACATAAAATAAATCCAATACATACCCTTTCTAATCCCTTAGACCATCCCATACGAGGGTTATCCATCCATTGATGCTATTATATCAACATTATATGAAGAATAATAGAAAATTTGAAGAAGAAGAAATTTTATTCAGAAACTAATGTGATATAAAAAGATTACAGGGGATAATTTTAACATGCGATTAAAAATTGAAAGCGTAAAATTACAATTGAAAGAAAAACATGTACCCCAAAATCCCTTCACCACCAAATCCTTAAATAGGAAATTTTTGGTCCTTGGGTATATCCTTTATCAATGAATTAATTCCACATTAATTATGAGAGTCAAAAGGAGGTTGATATGAAAATGAAATTGGACTCAGGGGCTGGTTGGGTTGTTTTTGTCTTAGACCCTAAGCCGCAGCATGAGTTGGTTAGGTTGTTTTTTTTGAAAGAAGAGGTACGAAGGATCAATACTGGATGAAGGAAAAATACATGATGTGTAATTGGGATACAAAATTTCTAATCCAATATCACAATGTGTAATGGTTTGGATAGGACCTTTCACAATGTGTAGGTTTTCTTTTCCAGAAAGGGAAAATCAAGAATTACATGCCGTGTAAGGAAATTAAACATCGTGTAAAGAAATTAAATGTCATATAATTTCCTAACTAAGTTGTTATAAAATGAAGTAGTGTCCTCTTATTTTTTTAAAATAAAACCCCTCACCCCTCTTTCATGCAGAGGAGAAACCAAGAAGACCCTAGGGTAGGCTTTGCTCCTAGTTGCAGACCAGGAGTCCATTTTTTACCATTGGATACATTTGAACCACATCTGTAAGTCCTTTATTAATTTTAACCATTATTTATTATTTGGAACTATGACTATGTTGTTTGGTTCTAGAATGATTTCCCCTAATTTATTGTTCTTCATCCATTCTTCAAATTTTTCTTAAACTGAGGTGAATCAGGACTTGATACTAGATGAACACCCCACTACTGAGCTAAGGTAAGTGGTCTATACTTTTCTTTCAACTTTTGATACTTGATAGAGCTATCATCATTTTTATCACCTGACTGAATTTTTGGCATGAGATCAGTTTTTAAATTTTAATCTAAAATAGATGAAGTAAGACCTATTAGGGATGCCCTTAGGTTCTTTGAGATGCGTTGGTGGTTGTTTCCCCAACCGGAGGCTACCCATTAGGTGTGCTATGCATTTTTTTTGGTTCTGACCTTTGATAAACTACCCAAGGGATGTGTTTTTTAGTTTTACAAGTTTAAAGAAGCTCATTTGTAATTAAATGAGGTTGATTTACATGCTTAGGATATATTCTAACTCCATGCCTTGTGTTAGCATATTATCCCATTCCTAACTTGATTAAATGCATAAATGGATTTTTTGTTAAATGAGTGGCTATACTCATTGGTTTTTTTAGATTAGTTAAATGGGTATTTGAGATAAATGGGTGGGTATACCCATGTTACTTTAATAAATGGAAGTGGTTTATATGAGTTGGTATACTAATGGAATGTGATTTTTTAAATGGGTGGGTATACTTGTTGAATGTAATTTAATGTAATTGTTTTTATGAGTGGGTAGAATTTTAACTATTATGAAATGGTTGTATGTTTGTATTGATGCCATGAATGACACTCCATGGATTTTGAATGTGGTAGTGGATTCCATGGATAGAGTTTTCTCCTAGGGTATTGATTCTATGGGATTTATCGGGCCTTACTACCTTCAATTTTTATTTCTTGGACTCACATAGTCCATGTTAGTACATGTGCTCCTAGGACTCCAACCAATGCCTACATCGATTTTCCATCGAGATTATCCTGGGAATCGATGATAATTCCTTGGTCTTCGAAAATTTGGATCTGATCCTTCATGGTCTTCACTTCATTATATGACAAGGTAGTGTAAATTGTGATACATTTCATTATATGGAAATACCGTGGAAATTATGATACACTTCATTATATGGAAAGTTAGTGGAAATTACGATACACTTTAGTATTTTTTAACAAAAGTGGTGACATGAATTGGTCACCCAATTGATGCCCCAAAGGAATTTATTGGAAGAGACAAAAGTTACAAAGAAAGCATGAGATGTAAAAAGCTTACACCAATAGGGGATTGAGGGAGGGATACAAGTTGTGACTTCAAAGAGAAACAATCCAAAAGTTGGAGTTGAAAAAGTCATGTCAAAGTCCTGTCATCAACCTTTCAGAAAAAACTTCCTCCAGAAGGGGGATTAGGCTATCTATTGAGTGAACTGCAACCACAAAGAAAGCTCCAAGAATTTTCCATTTGATCTTACTGGAATATCAGCAGCAGATGTCCATTGCTCATACACCATGACATGAAAACAGACTGTGGAACGAAAGATCATGAATTTGTTATTGTCACAGCAACAAAAACATCTTGATATACATTATCCTTTGATTTTGATGAATGACATGTCAAAGGGTGAAAAAATATGCCCTGATTAACCTTATCAAACAGTTTTTTCACATGCAACAAAATTCGAGGATGTCATATAACTAACTTTCTTTCTGTCACTTTCACCCCAAGTTCTTCTGGTCTTTCTCATTGGCTTGGAGAAGGCTTAAACAGCTTTGACAGGCACACTTCCACTAGATTGAGCAGCACTAATTAGAAAAATCTTTGTCAGCATATCCCCTCAAAAGACCTTTTCACATTTCAGAATTGAAAACATGCCAGAAAAGCTATCATCAAGTAGAAAACAATGAAGTTGTTGTAGAGATAGACACACCAGTCCCGTGGCTACCCAAAAAACCTTTAGAAAATAGGATCAATTGAGCAGTAAAAATCATTCCCAAGGGATGTCTCTAAAGTTGAAATCAGGATTCATCTTGTATTAATCAACCATCATGATGTACATTCATTTCCTAATTTGAAGGTAAGTCTCAGCTGAAATTTCACCATTGGTGTATTTCATGAATGTATTTTCATCTTGTTCATCTATCCATGCATCATCTTATTCTCTCAATACATCTGTCTCCGCCATCTGGCAGGCCTCTCTGTACACATGATCATTATTTAAATCATGTTCCTCCTCTTCAACTGCAAGATTTTTAGCAGGTTCAACAACTATTAGCGGCATTGGAGGCTTAGTGTTTTCCTTTCTATATGGGTCTAAAGACCTGTTAACTATTGTTCTCTCAATATTCGAGTAGTCCCTGGGCTTATTATTTTTTTTGGGATTCAGTGTGATGTACCCATCGACATCCACCATCGGCTTTCCCCCCTTCCTAGAGCATGATTTGAAGTATGTTTCCTCAGTATGATTAGTCTTGTCATCATCCTCCTGTAAGGATTCAAAAGACTCAGAGAGGTCACCCTGATCCTTGTATGAGTCATGTGACTCAATTTTTTTTCCCTGCTCTTACACCAAATTAGGAGTGGTAATGTTGGAACCTGTGGGAGTAAGCTAGGAAGCAACAAGGCATGACAGCTCTTGATTTTCAGAGTGCTGATCAATATTAAACAAAGCCTTCATGTTCACATCAGACCCCTGACTTTTAGTAGATGTCCCAGGGAGGTCCAAATTAACTCTATATCTAACCTTAGTACCATCCAGTTCCTCAGTCTGTTTTTTTTCTCAACCCAAATGACCTTCATAGCCTCAGGATGCACGGATTTATATCCACAGTCTTTTGCAGCATGTATAAACTTGAGGAAAAGGGAGAAATAATCAGGAAATATTTCATAAAAAACCTCCTGAAAGAATCCATGGTCACCATTTTGGATCCAAATTTGAGGGTGAGGGTCTTTAGAAACATCTATTTCAATGCAAACCTTGACAACAGATGGTCGATAACAGTTCTTTGTTACCGAATCCAGCATCAATGGATTAATAATGATCTTGGAGATATGAAACATGGAGGTTTTTTTGAACAGGTGCAGTGGTAGCACAGGGAAGCCAATCCAAATTGGGACAATGGGGGACTCGGAATAGGGATCAAAATCAGGGGTCCATTTGAGGACTTTCATCAAGCATCCCCCAAAGAACTAGGATCTCTTCGCCCATAAATAGTAGAAGTCATCCTCATAAGATAGGTGAAATACAACATTTAAGGAGTTCAAAAGGCTGATATAGAATCCCAAAAAACCAATTGCTTCAAGGGAAGTTCTTAAGAAACTCAATGCTGGTCTGTGATTGAATTTTTTTTTCAAAAAGAATGAAATGAAGGTCTGAAGTGAGAAGTGTTACCTCATTTGTTGGGAATGAAATTGTCGGTTGACCACAGTGATCGAAAATCTTTGAACTGATGCAAGTGTCGGGAGCCATGACACCATCTTAAGCAAGTCTCATTATTCTCAGTCAATCTTCCGGCTGCTACATCTGTGAAGGATCGCAAACTTGGGTTCCTCTATCCCAGAATTGGGTTTCTCACTTCGCTCTGTATCGGCTCCTCCATCCCCTTAGGATTAATAAAATTTCTGTGAAGAACGATACACTTTAGTATACAACAAGGAAAAGTAATTGGATATGGTTTCTTTATACAGTAAGGCCATGTTCGTTGGATATGGATGGATGAATGGAAAGGCCATTTTACTTGTTTACATTTCTTGTAGCTTCCTTATTAGGAGATGAAACTTGTTGGAGGGAGCCTTGAGATTTTGTTTGGTATTACTTGTTGATAATAGTTATATGCCTAGAGCTTTGACATTTACGTTACTGCTTACTACACTAGATTAGATTATTGAATTGTACTACCTAGAACTGTATAAATCATTGGGTTTAAACATACTGGTATATTTATTTCACACCCTATTTGGGCCTCTTTGGGGACCAAAATAGACTATATGATTGTAGGTGATGGTTGGGGAAAGCGCCCTACTATAGGTTGTTGATTATTACTCTGGAGTAGGGGAACATGGGACCCTACTGAGGCTTGAGATGCAACATAAACCTTTTAGTATTTTTGTAATTTTGAATACTTGTATTATATTGTATTTCCATGTACCTATTTTGGATGTTTTTTAGATAAATTTATCATCAGCATCATTGCATATGTGACACTTATAGATTTTTATATATTCCTATCTGGCTTGACTATTTTATCTGCTGTATTCTTATTATATCTGATTCCACTATTGATTATTATTGACTTTCACTGTGATATACTCAGTAATGAAAGAATAGTCTCCCCACTAACACGCCTAGTCCCTCACTTATAGTCGGAAGCTTCTAAAGTTTGGGGAGATGCCCTTGAGTCCACGTAGCCAACCGGGCTTGGGGCACTGTTGAGTGACATCTAGGTCCGGGATATTACAAAGTGGTATTAGAGTAGTTTTTTTGGTTTGACTTACTGTTTGGAAACAACAGTCAGGGGTAAGAAGGTAATGGAATTTGGTAATGAGTTGTTCTCAGGCATAAATAACCCATGTATAGGGAAAATCCAAATTGCCTCAAATGAAATTTCTATTTCTAGTTTTTACTATTACAGTTGATTTGATTTCACCATTGGGTGATGCACATGATTTGTGCTATTACTATTGATATGATTGGGTTCTATTTATATTATAACCTGATGAAATGAGGGCATACCATCTCATTCATCATATAGTCACTTGTTTGAAATCATATATCATGCATTATGCCATTCCATCTAGGATGCATTATTTGATGCATGATATTATGATAGGTGTTGTGATAGTTTTTCTTCCAACTGTGGTAGATTTTGTGCAGAGGATAGAGAAGTGACATAGTCTTTCAATTCATAAGGTGTATGGGCCCTTATTAAATAGAAAACGATTCAATTTTTTTTTAAATTCAATTGTTAAAGTGAATTTGATATATATGGATGATATGGGAATAAAATTTTGGTTCATGAGATGTTATGGGCCCTCATGGTTCGAAACTTGGTGGACTATGGGTTAAATATATTGGAAAAGTGAATGTTAAATGAAATTAAATGAAATATAAAGTAGAGACATACCCTAGACCTTAATTTTGAGTGGGAAATAGGTAGTGTTTCTAGTTTTATTTTTGTTTTTCTTTATACAGTCCTAAGTTTTGGAGTATGTTGTGGGTTATGGTTTGGTTTTAGGAGAGTTTTGACCTGTCCTATGATTTTGAGCTACGAACCTTGATTTTATTCTTTTTTGAGGCATGTGTTTTGAATTGTAAAGACATGCCACAATGATGATAATTTGGGGTATGCCATGAGGGAGGAGATGACCACACTCTAGAGGCAGTAGGCTATGGGATACTGGTTGATCCTCCTTTAGTACCAGCTGTGGCACCAAAGACTGTTATGAAGACAGGTGCTGAGGAATAGTTCTGGAAGGGGTTCTTTTGATATTTGAATAATTTTCAGGGAGTACCATAGACAACCATGACTATGGTTGAGATGAAACAGGTGTTCCAGTAGTAGAAACCTCCCATGATTTCTGGGGATGGTGGTCCACATGCTACTGAGTTGTGTATTGAGACCATACTAGAAATTTTTGAGAATTTGGAGATTCTTATTGAGAAGAGGGTCAAGATCACCACTTATATGATACGTGGAGAAGAAAAGATCTAGAGGGATGTTTTGAACTAGGATATAGGGATAAGATATATGAGTTGAACTTTGTTTCATACTTTCTTTTACGATTACTTTTCCCTCAAGACTCTGTGGGCAGAGTGAGCTAGTGAGTTCATGTGTAATGCTATGACTGTTATAGAGTACTAAGCACGCTTTAAAAAATTTCATCATTTTTCACTGATGTACCTTAATAATGAGATTTCTAGAAAGAGACGCTTCAAGGAAGGTCTTTGACATGTTATCAAATCTCAGGCCAACATGTTTAGATTGAATTCTGTCACATAGATTGTGAATCATGTGCTGATTATAGAGTGATGCCTGAAGGAATCTAGGGGCATATAGAAAGGGCAATGTTTCTTATCGATATAGTTGTTCTACATCTTCAGGTAGGAAGCATCGTTTTGAGGCTTCTTGTGAGATGAGTGCCAGTCAGGCTGTGCGTGCAAGCATCTCAGTGATTTTTCATGAGTGTTTCAGGTGAGGCCACATGAAGAATCATTGTGACTGTGACCCATTTGAGTTCCAAGCTTGCGATAGGATGGGGCACATGTAGCAGTTTTGCTAGACCTTCCCTCCAGTTGTGAGTGGTAGGGGGGGTTAGCTCTGACACCATGTTCGAGAGTGGGTTCCTTAGATATGCGTGAGATAGGGATTTGGAGCAGTGCTAGCCTATCAGGATGAGTTAGTGGCGGTCATGGAAGAGGCAGCCAGATTCCTGTTACACCAAGACATTAGAGTAGACCTACTCCTTACAGTGAGGTTGTGTCATGTGGTCTTTTTTTTCTATACAAACTACCCCATGGAGTAGGGTGCCAGACCATCTATGGTGAGGGGTATGATCTTAGTAGCCTATACTGTTGAATATTCTTTTTTTGATATAGGTTCTTCTCATAGTTTCATATCTTCACCTATGGTGAAACTACTTGGGATTTTTTTATAGTATTATGAGGTAATTTTGACACTAGACAAACCGTTGAGAATAAAATTGGATGATGTGCGCTAGTGCAGGGAGTACTCCTTGAGGTTGGTGGGTGTCACTTTATCTAGAATATTTATTTCCTCGTGATGAAAAGGTTTGATGTCATTATCAGGATGGAATATCTAGTATATTATCAATCTTATGTTTGCCGTTACTGCTAGAGGGTGAATTTTACATCACCAGAGGTTTCAATGTTTACTCATATGGGTGAATGGGATGTCCCAGGTAGTAGAGATGGACCCGAGCATTGTGGGCTAGGTGGAATGAGATCCCAAATTTCTAGATTATTGTTAGATGATTATGGAATGAGTCATGAAGAATTTACTTTAATGTTGGATCATTTCAGGGTTGTGTTCTTGGATGATTTTTTTGGGTTACCTCCTAAGAGATAGGTTGAGTTCTTCATCAAGCTAGTGCCAAGAGCAACACCAATTTCCATACCTCCTTACAGGATGACTATGATGGAGTTACGGGATATCAAGAGGTAGGTAGAGGATTTGGAGGTGAAGGGGTTTATTTGACCCAGTACTTATTTGTGGAATATTCCAATCCTTTTTGTGAAAAAGGAGGTTATAACTCTTAGTCTATGCATAGATTATTAGAATCTGAACCAGCTAATGGTTAAAAAAAAATTCCTTGGAACAAATTGATGGCATGTTTGATCAGCTTTGAGGAGCATGCGTGTTCTCAAAGATCGACTTGAGGTCATGATATCACCAGGTACATGTTCAACCAAAAAACATACCTCCACTACTACAACCTGGGCCTTTATCAGCGCTAAAAACCGACATTAACAGTGCTAGAAAAGTGCTGTTAATGCCGGCGTAGATAAAGGGGGGGGGGGGGGGGTCCCCTTTATCAGCGCTCCGAGAAGCGCTGATATAAGGGACCTTTATCAGCACTATCAAAAGCGCTGATAAAGGACCGCCTTTATGAGCGCTTCTCTTAGCGCTGATAAAGGTCCCCTATATCAGCGCTTCTTGGAGCGCTGATAAAGGCCCCATCGCCTGCACCAAAAAAAAACAGTACCTGCACACCTGCACACCTGAATGCCTGCACAAAGTAGCACATGCCCACCTGCACACCATAGCACCCGCCCCCAATATTTTGACCGACAACGGTATATACATTTACTTAACATCATGAATACAAAAAAAATGCATTGCTATATATATTTCAAACATTGTTTTACATGGTTACATTTACAATTATTCAAAAACAGTTATAAACATTCATGTTTCATCCTTTGATATCCGTGATCCGCTCTCGACGGTATTTGTTGCCGAACAAAGCATCCGAACTCAAGGAAAAAAATTCACCTATATAAGAAAACAAATATTATGTTAGTAATGCAATAATGAAAGAAATTAAAACAGTAATACGAAAGAATACATTAATATGGAAATGTGAAACTAAAATATGAAATTTTAAACTCAAAAGTTTTCATTTTCATAACAATGAAAGGGAATAGTATAAAATCAATATGTTTTTTATTTGATTTATCTCATTTAATAAATATTGATTCTTTATATAATGAAAAGCTTTACCGGTCACACCATGCGTCAGTCAGATTGAGGTGCGGTCGATTCGTACACGTCACAAATGACTCGTGGATCGTTGTCCTAAAGTATCAAAACAATCCGAATGCGTTTTCTCGGTTTGGCATATGTCATTGGTGTTGTTTTCCAAAGTCTATCTCAATTTGAAACTGATATCAGACACTTTTAGTCATACCGGTCACATCGTGCGTCAGATTGAGGTGCAGTCAATTTTTACACGTCACAAATGACTCATGGATCGTTTTCCTAAGGTATCAAAACAATCCGAATGCGTTTTCTCAGTTCGGCGTATGTCATTGGTGTTGTTTTCCAAAGTTTATCTCAATTTGAAACTAATATCAGACACTTTTATCCATAACGGTCACCCAGTGCGTCGGATTGAGGTTCGGTCGATTCATAAACAACATAAAGGACTCGTGGATCGTTGTCCTAAAGTATCAAAACAATCCAAACATGTTTGCTCGGTTTGGCATATGCCATTGTTGTTTTTTTCCAAAGTTTATCTCAATTTGAAACTGATATCAGACACTTTTAGCCATACCGGTCACGCCGTGCGTCGGATTGAGGTGCGGTCAATTCATACACGTCACAAATGACTCGTGGATCGTTATCCTAAAGTATCAAAACAATCCTAACACGTTTTCTCAGTTTGGCGTATGTCATCGGTGTTGTTTTCCAAAGTTTATCTCAATTTGAAACTGATATCAGACACTTTTAGCCATACTGGTCACACCGTGCGTCGGATTGAGGTGAGGTCAATTCATACACGTCACAAATGACTCGTGGATCATTTTCCTAAAGTATCAAAACAATCCTAATGCGTTTGATTGGTTTGACGTATGTCATTGGTGTTGTTTTCCAAAGTTTATCTCAAATTGAAACTGATATCAGACACTTTTAGCCATACCGGTCACACCGTGCGTCGGATTGAGTTGCGGTCGATTCGTACACTTCAAAAATGAATCGCGGATCGTTTTCATAAAGTATCAAAACAATCCGGACACGTTTGCTTAGTTTGGCATATGTCATTGGTGTTGTTTTCCAAAGTTTATATCAATTTGAAACTGATATCAGACACTTTTAGCCATACCGGTCACACCGTGCGTCGGATTGAGGTGCGGTCGATTCTTACACGTCACAAATGACTCTTGGATCGTTTTCCTAAAGTATAAAAACAATCCGAACGCGTTTTCTCGGTTTGGAGTATGTCATTGGTGTTGTTTTCCAAAGTTTATCTCAATTTGAAACTGATATAAGACACTTTTAGCCATACCGGTCACGTCATGCATCAGATTGAGGTGTGATCGATTCATACACGTCAAAAATGACACGTGGATCGTTTTACTAAAGTATCAAAACAATCCGAATGCGTTTTCTCGGTTTGGCATATGTAATTGGTGTTGTTTTCCAAAGTTTATCTCAAATTGAAACTGATATCAGACACTTTTAGCCATACCGGTCACACCGTGCGTCGGATTAAGGTGCGGTCGATTCGTACACGTCACAAATGACTCTCGGATCGTTGTCCTAAAGTATCAAAACAATCCAAACACATTTTCTCGGTTTGGCGTATGTCATTGGTGTTGTTTTCCAAAGTTTATCTCAATTTGAAACTGATATTAGAGACTTTTAGCCATACCGGTCACACCGTGCGTCAGATTGAGGTGCGGTCGATTCGTACACATCACAAATGACTCGTGGATCGTTTTACTAAAGTATCAAAATAATCTGAAAGCGTTTGCTCGGTTTGGAGTATGTCATTGGTGTTGTTTTCCAAAGTTTATCTCAATTTGAAACTGATATCAGACACTTTTAGCCATACTGGTCACGTCGTGCGTCAGATTAAGGTGCGGTCGATTTTTACACGTCACAAATGACACGTGGATCATTTTCCTAAAGTATCAAAACAATACGAACACATTTTCTCGGTTTGGCGTATGTCATTGGTGTTGTTTTCCAAAGTTTATCTCAATTTGAAACTAATATCAGACACTTTTAGCCATACCGGTCACACCGTGCGTCGGATTGAGGTGCGGTTGATTCGTACACGTCAAAAATGACTTGTGGATCGTTTTACTAAAGTATCAAAACAATCCAAACTCATTTGCTCGGTTTGGCGTATGTCATTGGTGTTGTTTTCCAAAGTTTATCTCAATTTGAAACTGATATCAGACACTTTTAGCCATACTGGTCACACTGTGCGTCGGATTGAGGTGCGGTCGATTCGTACACGTTAAAAATGACTCGTAGATTGTTTTCCTAAAGTATCAAAACAATCCGAACATGTTTGCTCGGTTTTCCGTATGCCATTGGTGTTGTTTTCCAAAGTTTATCTCAATTTGAAACTGATATCAGACACTTTTATCCATACCGGTCACACCGTGCGTTGGATTGAGGTGCGGTTGATTCGTAAACGTCAAAAATGACTCGCGGATCGTTGTCCTAAAGTATCAAAACAATCCGAATGCGTTTGCTCGGTTTGGCGTATGTCATTGGTGTTGTTTTCCAAAGTTTATCTCAATTTGAAACTGATATCAGACACTTTTAGCCATACCGGTCACACCGTGCGTCGGATTGAGGTGCGGTCGATTCTTACACGTCACAAATGACTCGTGGATCATTGTAATAAAGTATCAAAACAATCCGAACGTGTTTGCTCGGTTTGGAATATGTCATTGGTGTTGTTTTCCAAAGTTTATCACAATTTGAAACTGATATCAGACACTTTTAGCCATACCGGTCACACCGTGCGTTGGATTGAGGTGCGGTCGATTCGGACATGTCACAAATGACTCGTGGATCGTTGTCCTAAAGTATCAAAATAATCTGAACGTGTTTGCTCGATTTTTCGTATGTCATTGGTGTTGTTTTCCAAAGTTTATCTCAATTTGAAACTAATATCAGGAACTTTTAGCCATACCGGTCACGCCGTGCGTCAGATTGAGGTGCGGTCGATTCGTACACATCAAAAATGACTTGTGGATCATTTTCCTAAAGTATCAAAACAATCCGAATGCGTTTTCTCGGTTTGGCATATGTCATTGGTGTTGTTTTCCAATGTTTATCTCAATTTGAAACTGATATCAGACACTTTTAGCCATACCGTTCACACCGTGCATCGGATTGAGGTGCAGTCAATTCGTACACGTCAAAAAATGACTCGTGGATCGTTTTACTAAAGTATCAAAAAAATCTGAACGCGTTTGCTCTATTTGACGTATGTCCTTGGTGTTGTTTTCCAAAGTTTATCTCAAATTGAAACTGATATCAGACACTTTTAGCCATACCGGTCACACCATGCGTCAGATTGAGGTGCGGTCGATTCGTACACATCACAAATGACTCGCGGATCGTTTTCCTAAAGTATCAAAACAATCCGAACATGTTTGCTCGGTTTGACGTATGTCATTGGTGTTGTTTTCCAAAGTTTTTGTCATTTTCAAACTAAGTAGTAGGAATTAACTAATCTAAAAATATGAAACATAAGAAAGGGAGATCATAGATTCTCAATAAGTGTAAAGGGAGATATCAATGACCATATAAAGATATCATAAGTATTAGGAATTCACCTTCATTGTCCTATTTGTTTACATTCTTCCATCAGGTACGATGCCCATTCGTTTCTGAAGACATTTATATCATCTTCTGAATAGGAGTTTTTGCGACAGTCATAGTAGTACTGAAAAAATATAAACACACAAAGGATTAATAATTATTTTAAATAAAGTAGTAATTATTTTCAAAAATACCTCTTCAGGGATGCTAGTTTGTTCATGAAATACGATCTCTTTCATAAATTTACAAACATAATAACCGCAATCCTTGTCATTTGTTTGTTTCGGACACTGCAAAAACATCGAGAAAAATAAGTAATTTGTTTTTATATGTATTTGGATAGTGAAATATAATTATATATACCCAGATACTTCTCCATTTGTAGATCTTGTGGGCATTTTCGTCCTTACACCCTGGATTCATTCCAGCCTTTAGACGATATTCATACACGACCCTATCATAACAAAATACTCATTAAAAGATAATATAAATTATATAACTAGATATTTAGTTCTAAAATGTTGGATCTAGTGGATTACAAATTGACAATCGCCATCATCTGTGGTCGGTTAGTTGGATATCCATGCAGTGAATCCAGAAAATAAATCTTTGGAGTATCCAAATTGACTGCAATGAGCATCCAATGTTCCCTAAAAACAAAAAAAGAAATAAGTACTGATAGAAATGAAAATATAATTGATATGATTAAAATATAGAGTTTTACCATTGCATCGTTGGTATTAAAAAGAGCCTGTCATTCGTAATTCTTCTTTGAAACGTTCTGAGCAGATTTGACATCAATTCAGCCTGAAAATTAGAATCTATTTCTGTTCGTTGTGTAGAAATGGTGTGAGGACTAACGAGTCCAAATTTGTATTCATGGGAAAATCCCTTCAATTGTTTTTCATATATACGCCTATGAAAAAAATGAGATGTATTTATCCATAATTATCAAAGTATATCAGCTTCTGTAAAATCAAATCATGAAAACATACCTCATGTATACATTTATAACTGAGGCGCCTAGCCAGTCATATGTGATGATATCAGAAACAGCGTCTGCACTAACGAAATCTATTGTTTCCTCTCTGTACATATATTTTTCACAAACAATTGTATGTCTCTTTCCGTCTTTCATTTTCGTATCCACATGAGCTTGCAATGATATTAAATGTGGATATAGAACGGGCGGGGTGAACGCGCTCTCAGTAGATCGTTTTGATCGGCTGGTTGATCCAATGTTGGAGCCGCTCTTTTGTTTTAGCTTCTCCATTTTATCCTTCTATAATAACATTCATCAGTTCAGCCATTTTCTAATTTAATGTTAAAGTTTCTGCTTGAAAAATGAACTGGAAATGAATTCCTCCTACTCGACATGTTTTTTTACAAGATTCGACGGCCATGCAACGAATGTTCCAACATCTTTTTCCACCATATGAATGCCGTCATCGTCATTTGGCATGGGTAGCTCGGTGCTCGGCTCATGAGCTATGTTAATCGACACTTTGACATGACCGGTTGAAAGTGGTTGGAGTGTAGCGTGTCATTCTGCATATTGAACACCGTAGCCCTTGCTACAAGGCGATGGGTGGGAGTTGACAGATATAAATCACAGTCATTTTCACCCTGCAGAATATCATTACATGAAAGGTATCAGTGTCTATGTGATTCACATCTCACAAAAACGAATATTATAACATTTATTACCTCGGTTAAGCCAGGTCTTTGAGGGGAATGGCTCGCCTCAAAGCTGGTGAGGGGTGGATCTTCTCGCGGGGGTTGTTCTTGAGTTGTTTGTTCTCTTTGCCTCTCCTCCATCAAACTCATTAGCATCTTTCCCTGAGTTTGGATTAGTTCTTCAAGGGTAGCTACTTTATCTCTCATTACATGCAATTCTTTAGTTTGTTCATCCTCTTGTTTTTTTTCTAAAAATATGTCCGAGGTGACACCCCAAAACCAACACCTTTGACGCTGGCCATAATGTTCTGGCTGTTTCAAGGCCGTTGAAAGTATGTCTGCATCCGGTGCGGGTGTTATTGATTCCTGTGACTATGTCAAATAGAAAATATGAAAAAATAAGTAAGCATCGTTATGTAATAGTGATTTAAAGCAAAACAAGTTTATATTATGTCATACCTACACATGTTTCCCACACTTTTTGTGTGTTTTCATCTATTAGTTTCCCCACTTTATTAACACAAGCCTCCTTCCATAGCACATGGCGTGGAATGGAAGTGACTTGAGATTTTGCTTCATCAATATGCATATAAACAGAGAAACATGGTTACAGTGTTGTTTTATGTCACATAAAATTATTACAGCACTTCTAAAATACATACCAATTGTTTTTCAATTGAAGCATACCCCAACCTTGCTTTAGGGTAGGGGTACGCTGGTTTTGATGCCCGTTCTTTATTTTCAGCACTCAGTTGCTGTTTCATAAATAAAAACCTATCAATCAACGTGATGAATACAAGCAATGTTACACAACGTGTAACCAAACACAATGTACCTGAAAATTCTGTTCCATACGACGGTTGCAAAATGCATCCCACGTTCCTTGGGATATCAAGTGTGCATAAAGAGGAGGCGAGTGCAGCTTGATTTTCCCTTCGGCATCTTTCAGATGATGTTTCGTTAAAATGTTGCGAAAGCCTCTATGAATCCTTCCTGCCAGTCTGAAAACATATTCTTTGTGCGAAACATCTACTATAAATGAACTCTACAAGAGATGATGAAGGGTTAGTCAATATTTCAATATTTTATTTTATTTTAATAAATTAAATAGATGATATCGTAATGTTACCGTAATCTCTTACCACATTAATGTTTTCAACCCGCTGACAACATGGTGCCACGACCCTACGTCAATCAGCACGCGTTGTCGAGTGACGATTCCAATGTAGCTACTAAACATGGCTTTGTTGGGGTTTACATGCTGGCCTAGCTTATTCCATCCCACCTCATATTTGATGCCCTTTGCTTTTTTCCTTAAGGATTTTTTCTAAAACTGTCAAACTACGACGCACCTGTTTTTTTTGTTTCGCTGGGGTTTCATCGCCTACCATTTCCTCAGTTTCTGCATCATCATTATGTTTCTCCGAAGCGCTAGCATCGACACTGACACCAGCTGCAATAGGTTGAGAGACCTATTGTACGTGAGTAGTGGGACCAGCTGCAACAGGTTGAGAGACCTGTTGTCTCTTAGCAGTGGGACAAGCTGCAACAGGTTGAGAGACGTGTTTTGTCTTGGGATTGGGTGCATTAGTAGGTGAAGAAGTCATTATCTGCAGAACTGGTTTAAAATTTAATTTAGATCACATAAATGCAACAGCGAACAGATAATAACATAATGTAACACAATATATATTACAATAAAAATCAATAACCTGATTATTGAACTCCCTTTTTTTAAAGGCTGAAGGGATTTGACCCCTCTATCAACTATCCATATCTTTTCATTGTGGTCTCCTCTGACATACAAAACGTCATCTACATTGGGACCACTGCGAAATGATTGCGAAGTCCCAATGAAAGGGCCATCTTCTATTGAATTTTCATCTGACCCTTCAACTATTTTGGTCGATAACAGAACAATTGACCAGTTTCGGTTTGCGGGATCTGGAACATAAAATACTTGCACTGCCTGTGATGCCATTATAAATGGTTCGTCTTTCTCCCCTTCCTTACTGAAATCAACTTTCACGAATCCCAAATCATCTATTTTAACAGCACTCCTGTTATCAAACCACTTGCATTAAAATATCGGAACTTGAAATTCCGTATAATCCAACTCCCATATTTGTTTTATGATGCCAAAGTATGACATATTCGCATAAATTGGATTTCTGTCCTTAGCACCAGAAACATGCATCGCTTAAGCCACAAGTGTAACCCCACTATTCTGCATGGTACTGTCTTCATCATGTTCATTAGTATAAAATGTATAACCATTAACTACATAAGCATTGTAAGATAATGCATACACACTTGGTCCTCCGGCTAGCCATCAAAGTCGTCCCAAAATTGACTTTGGATTTTCATCTGACTTCTTAAAAATATGATCTCGAAACCATCCTATAAACTGTCGATTATGTGTATCTGATATCCATTTTTCAGCCCTTGATGGATTCAAATACCTAAGAATTTCTTTGTGGATTTCAACATATGGGTCAATGTCGAAACTGTTATGCAAAACATAAAGGTGGGCCTGCTCCCGATCTGTAATATTGATTATGACAACCTTTCTTCCAGAAATTCCTTCACCCTCAAGCCGCCTAGTGTGACGAGATTTTGGTAAGAAAATTCTTTCCACACTAGACAAGTATTCGGTACAGAATTCAACGGCTTCCTCAACAATATATCACTCTGCAATACAACCCTCTGGCCGACTTTGATTTTTGACATACCATTTCAAAATCTTCATATACCGTTTAATGGGGTACATCCATCTGTAATATACAGGACCACATAGTCGAATCTATCTCACCAAGTGGACCATCAAATGAACCATCATATCAAAAAATGAAGGCTGGAAGAACATTTATAATTCACATAATATGATGGCAATTTCTTTTTCCATAGCTGGCAATTTCGCTGGGTCTATAACTTTGCTGCATATATCTTTGAAGAAGAAACACAGTTTCATTAATGTATGGTGGAAATTCTAGGGCAAAATGCAACGTAAAGCAATTGGAATGAGATTTTGCATCAAAACATGACAGTCATGTGATTTCATACCTTTTAAATTCAAGTCGCTCATTGACACAAGGTTACTAATATTTGACGAATACCCCTCTGGAACCTTTACGTCATTCAAGAAGTTGTAAAACTGATATCTCTCCTGCCTGGAAAGAGTGTAAGCAGCAAGAGGAAGAAATGTTCGTTTTTCACCCTTCACTGGTTCCAACTCTTCTCGTATTCCCATCTCAACCATGTACAACCTAGCCTTAACTCCATCTTTTGTTTTTCCAGATGTATTTAGCAACGTGCCGATAACACTGTCAAATACATTTTTTTTCTACATGCATAACATCAATAAAATGTCTTACATACAGACAACTCCAGTATTGTAATTCAAAAAAATTGATCTCTTTTTCCATCCGATTTTCATAAGGTTTTTCGAAGCCGGTTTACCAAAAGTAGTGTCCACATTTTTAACTTTCTCAAACAATTGATCGCCTATTAGTGGAGACGGTGCTATACGTTCTTCTGAACTTCCATAGAATGATGTCTTCCAAGAATGGTACTTATGTCGTCGCGGTAGAAATCTGCGATGTCCTAGAAACACAGTTTTAGATGAATGTTTCAACCTAATTGATTGTGTACCTTCTTCGCAAACGGGACAACCTTGAGTTCCTTTAATGCTATATCCTGAAAAATTTCCATAAGCAGGGAAGTCATTTATCATCCCATACAACATGACTCTCAAAGTGAAATCTTCCTTTCTGTAAGTATCATACAATGTAACACCTGAATCCCACAATAATTTCAAATCTTCGATCAATGGAGCTAAATAAACATCAATATCATTACCCGGTTGTTTTGGTCCTGATGTAAGCATAGATAACATGATGTATTTTCGTTTCATGCATAACCACGGTGGTAAGTTATAATTTATCAACATAATCGGCCATGTACTGTGACTGTTGCTTTGAAAACCAAAAGGATTCACTCCATCTGTAGATAATGCAAGACGAAGGTTTCTCGACTCGTTTCCAAATTCAGGATACTCATGATCGATTCTCTTCCACTGAGGAGAGTATGCCGGGTGACGTAGTATCCCATCTTTAATTCTTGTATCTACATGCCATGTTAATTGTTTTGCAGTCTCCTCACTTCCATATAGGCGTCTAAACATTGGAATGATTGGAAAGTACCATACAACTTTAGTAGGACTAGATTCATCTTTCTTGTATCGAGAAGCACCACAGTTTGGGCATTCTTTAAGTGATTTGTGGTCCTTGCGAAACAATATACAGTCATTCAGGTACGCATGTATTCTTTCACAGATTATACCCATAGAGCGTAGCATTCGTTTGGCATCGTATGTTCGGCTCGGGAGCTCATTGCCTTCTGGGAGCATGTCATTCAAGAGGGCAAGTAGTTTCGTAAAACTGTCATCACTCCACCCGTTATCTGATTTCAAATTATACAGCTTCAGTATGACTGACAATGCTGTATATTTAGTGCAACCAGTATACAATGGCGTCTTTGCACAAATTTTTAACTTCTCAAACAATTTTGGGCAATCACGAAGTTCATCTTCGAAGGTCCTTGTCATTTTCTCAATATGATCTTCATCATCATTCACATCTGTAATCACATCCTCCATACGGTCATCTTCATTGTTCATGTTTGTAATCATATAAGATGATCCATAAAACGCAGTGTCACCCCAATCACTACTTTCATTCGCTGTTTCCCCATGTTTATTCCAACATGTATAACTTTGATCTATTCCGTGACAGATCAAGTGTACTTCCAACTCATCTGGACTAATTTGTTTTGAATAACAACAACGTAAACACGGACAAAGGATTTGAGAAGAGTCACATGAATGATCTTTTGCAAACTTGATAAATTCTTTCACGCCTTCTTCATACTCTTTTGTCAACCGATTGGCATTCATCCATTCTTTATTTATATTCATCCTATTTGAAATCCATAGGATGAGTATATAGGTTAGAGGAGAAATGACTTCTGGAACCTTTTCTGGATAGCCTAGAACTCCTTCCAAGGAAATAATGTGACCATGAAACAATACTTCTTAAACAAAATATGGGGAATTTATAATATTGTAAAAAAGACAAAGCTCTCTAAAAACACCCAAAACAACCTCCAGATTATCAGAGTACTCCTCCTATATATTGTAATACACCAAGAAGTATTCTAAAAAAACGAAAATGGAGGTGTCTAGAAAGATATTAAAGATCTAGTTCATCAGTTCCATGAAATAGATAGAGCATTGGTGATCCCAAATGGAATTCATAAATACTTTAAATTTCCATATCGACTTTAAAAATCTATCTTTTGAGCATCTTCTTCCCAAACCCTCAACTGTTGGTACCCTTATCTCTAGAAAATTTTCAAAAACCAATAGAACCTTATAAGATGGAAGAAAAAATCATCAATTATAGGAAATATGTAATTATTCATTACTGTCACCTGGCTGTGACTACGGTAGACTGTTAAAATTAATAGGCTATTATATGACTTCATTGAAAAAAATGGAAAATCTCACAGTGACATGATCATATAGATAGAACCATTTCCATAAAGATCTTTTATCTGATCTTTTAGCTCCTCTAAATCGGCCAGAGCCTTATGATGTGATGGAATGGAAAATGGGATCTTCCTGTGAAGAAAATAGATAGAAAACACAAACACTCATTGAGGAGGTTATCCCATGAAGTCCTCTAGAAATGATTTTGTGTACTTTTCCATGACCACTGGAATTTCACATAAAGAACACTTCTCAACAACCCCAAGGAAAACCCTGAAAAAATGACATGATATAAACCATAACATAGAAGCAACATGTCATACCCTCCATGGTTATAGATCACAATCTCCATAAAAGACATGGAATCTCATGTTAAGAGTAAGTAACTGAACCCAATAGTGATAATAGTCATCTAGTGTAATAAATCCAATAAAAAAATCCAAGACGATAATGAGGTCGGAAAAGACCAGGTCCAAAACATGGAATTCCGAAATGTCCTCCATGCCAAGTACCACAACATAACTCTCAAAGAACATGAAACCATGACCATTTTTCCTACCCAAAAGGGTCAGGAAATACATGAAATAATTCATAAACTCTGTCATCATAACCAAGTAATAAAAAAATATGTGAAATTAATGACTAGGATTCACCATTTTGAAATGAAAACAATACTATAGAAGAATTAAAAAAAATTCACCTCGAATTTTTGTTGGCCAAGATTATGAGTCCTCATGAATGACCTTTACTGCATTGATTTTTTCTGGATTAGACTTGTCTATGTATTATTTCCCTATTAAGAATCCCCCTTTCTTTTAGGATGTGATCCTCCACCATTTGAAGCCTCTTATTTTAACTAAGAGCCCTTAAAAAAGTGGAGCCTACACCACCCATTAATGGAACACCATTGAGACCAATATTTCAATTAAAATATGCCTCTCACATCAATACCTTGGGAAACACCTAAAAATAGTTTGGTAGACTTAGAACAATAAGAATAAATCTGATATATTTCCTCAAACCCATCTCAAAATTAATAGCCATAAGATAATCATTCGTGGGGAGATAAAGAGATACATGAACCAAATGAAAACACCAAAACATAAGAATAACTAAATAAATCTAATGAAGTAGTGGGAAATCATAAAAACAACCCATAGTTAGGATGAAAACATAACCACAATCCCAAACCACCCATGGAAACTGAAGATTCAACACGAAGAATAGTTGGCCAAAAACTTACCCATTCCAAACATAATTAATTCAAGAAAATTCAATTTGAATCACCTTAAGGAGGAGGACCCGGTGGCGGAGGAGAAGGAGGTGTCGACAGCGGAGGCACCAGAGGCAGCGCGGAGGCAGCGCAAAGGCAGGGCGGAGGCAGGGCGGAGGTAGTAGAGGCAGCGGAGGCAGCGGAGGAGGAGGAGGAGGAGGAGGAGGCCGCGGTGGAGGAGGAGGCAGCGGAGTAGGCATAGGAGGAGGAGGTGCCGGTGGAGGAGGAGGAGGATGAGGCCGCGGAATAGGATGAGGAGGAGGAACCGCCGGTGGAGGAGGAGGAGGAAGAGGCCGCGGTGGAGGAGGAGGAGGAGGAGGCGGCGGTCGGAGGAGGAGGAGGCGGCAGCCGGAGGAGGAGGAGAAGGAGGAGGAGAAGGAGGAGGCGGCGGCCGCGGCGGAGGAGGAGGAGGCGGTGGTAGCGGCGGTAGCGGCGCATAGGAGGGCTTCCGCGAGAGCTTGACCGTGTGCAGGGAGGAGGAAGAGGACCCGCGGGTTTTTAACAAATTCGCGTGAGCCTTTATCAGCTCTAGTAAAAAGCACTGATGAAGGGTGTATTTATCAGCGCTAAAATGAAAAGCGCTGATAAATACAACCTTTACGAGTGCTTTTTTAGCGCTGATAAATAAGCCCTTTATCAGCGCTAAAAAAGCGCTGATAAAGGGTACACCTTTATCAGCTCTTTACTATTAGCGCTGATAAAGGTAGGCGCATGCCTTGCCTAGTTTTGTGGTAGTGCTCATATAGCCCTTCATAGTTGGTATGGTCTATATATGTATCTAGTTATGCCATTCGGTCTCATAAATATGCCGAAAATTTTCATGATGCTAATGAACTGAGTTTTCCATCCTTAATTGGATTCTTTTATGGTGGTTTTCATGGATGATTTCATGGTTTATTATCACAATCGACCTGACCGTGAAAACCATCTTGAGATCATTCTGAATACACTAAGGGAGCATCATTTATTTTCCAAGCTCACAAAGTGCCACTTTTGGATGGATCAGATTCACTTATGGGGTCACATAATCTCAGAGATAGGAGTATTATTCGACCTATAAAAGGTGTGGACTATAGTTTCCTAAGAACATAATAAGATCTATTTTTGAAATATATATTTTCTTGTGGCTATCTGGTTACTAGATTCATTTAATACAAGACTTCTCATGCTTAGCAGTGTCATTGATGAGATTTATTAAGAAGAGTGTGATGTTTGTATGGTCAAATTCTTATGAGAGAACCTTTTAGAAGATTAATTAAAGGTTGACGTCAGCACTAGTCCAGATACTTCCAAAGCAGGGTAGGAGATACACTGTGTATTATGAAGCATCAGGTATTGCGCTGGGGGTAGTGCTGATGTAGGGAGATAGAGTCATGGTGTATGGGTCTCGAAAGTTGAGGCCACACAATATGAATTACTCCATGCATGATCTTGAGTTAGCTGCAGTTGTTCACGGGTTGTGCTATTGGAGACACTATTTACTAGGAGAGCATTTTGTGGTGTACACAGACCAAAAAATCCTCAAGTATATATTTAATCAATGTGATTTGAATCAGAGGAAATGAAGGTGAGTTGAGTAACTTTAGTATTTTGACTTTGATATTTCCTACACAACTAGTAAAGGAAATGGAGTGGATGATACACTAAGTAGTAGGAATTAGATATAGGAAGTGTATTAGGATAATAGCGAGTGGCAATTTATGTAGTTGTAATCTAAGATGTATCTGAATGTGCACGAAAGTTAAGGACATACATATCTATCATCATTATTTGTGACCTCTACCCTATTGGATAGAGTAAGGATGAGGTATCTATCTGATTCATAGGGCCTAGTCTTGCAGGAGAGTGTGGTAGGTGAGGAACCACCCACTGGTTAGACAGTAAGAAAGGATGAGTTCCTACGTATACATGAACGCGTTTGGGTTCTAGTGGATATATGTGAGGGGATGATGTGGGAGTTTCATGCTTCATCTTGGGCAGTGCATCTTGGAGTCACCAAGATATACCATGAGGTCAGCTCGAGGTAACGATGCTATGTGGGTTGTTGTTGACAGGATCATGAATGTTTCTCATTTCTCTCCAATCGACGAGACCTTAAATGTTGATGAGCTTAGAAGGTTGTATATCCATGAGATAATACAACTCCAAGGGGTCCCACACACTATTGTTTCGGATAGGGATGCTCACTTTATGTCTCATTTTTAGCAATGTTTTTAGAGGGAATTGGGTACACTAGTTCTTATGAGCATGACATACCACCCTTAGACTAATGGCCAGTTAGAGTGTCTGATATAGGTGCTAGAGGAAATACGGTGAACATATGTTCTAGATTTTTGGGGCTTTTAGGAGAGGCACATTACCCTGGTCTAGTTGTCCTATAATAATAGGTATCAAGCAATGATACAAATGGAACCATATGAGGCATTGTATGGTAGGCCATGCCGATCAGCCATGTGCTGGATAGAGACATGTGAGGCAGCTTTATTAGGACCGTGTCTTGTGTAGGAGACTTATGATCATGTCAATTTGATTCAAAAGTGGATGGATATTACACAATATCATAAAAAATTTTATGTCGGTCACCACAGATGACCTTCAGAGTTTGTGGTCAGGGATCAAGTCTTTTCACAAGATTCACTGAGGTTGGGACACAGGTGGATCAGAAGGCAGGGTAAGCTTTCACTGCGATATGTTGGGTCATTAAAGATTCTATAGATATTCAGGTCAGTATCCAATCAGTTTTAGTTACCGTAGAGATACAAATCCATGCATGAAATCTTCCACATATCTCATCTGTGCTGCTACCATTCAGACCCATCTCACGCTTTTCTGTCTAAGGAGGTTCATCTATAGATTGATTCATCCTTTGAGGAGCATCCAATTCATATTATTGATAAGAGTACAAAGGTTATATGTGTATTTTTAGTTCCTCTAGTATGGGTGATAAGGTAGCATGACTATTTATAGGATAAGAGATAGGAGTAGGAGGATGATGTACAAGCTCAGTGGATAGAGTTTTTTTAGACTAATATTGACCACCCTTGAGAGGTCAATTCAGGGATGAATTTCTTTAAGAGGGGAATATTGAAAGATCCTAAGTTTTTTTGAGGTATGAATACTTTAATTTTCATGTTAAACACTTGTTTACTTCATTTTTTGGATTAGAACTTAATCAGGACTGTGGGATGGTTGAGTTGTTTTTGGGAAAGAAGAGGCATGAAGGCTATGTAGTGGATGTAGGCCAATAACATGATGCATAATTGGGATACACGTCTTGTAATCCAATTTCATGATGTGTAATGGTCTGGCTAGGACCTTTCATGACATGTAGGTTTTCTTTTCCAGAAAGGGTAAACTGAGAATTAAACGTCATGTAAGAAAATTACACATCGTGTAATTGTCTAACTCAATTTTTTTAAAAACAACGAAGTGGACTCTTATTTTTTTAAAATAGAAGCCCACAACCATATTTCACGCATAGGAGAAACCAATAAGAGACTAGGGTAGGATTTTCAATTAGTTACAGATCCATACCCCATTTCCTTTTACATCGGTCATATTGGAACCACCTCAGTAATAACTTGATTCCTTTTTAGCCATTCTTGATTCTACGGAATAATGGCTGTGTTGTTTAGTTTTAGGCTCATATGCCCTAATTTCTTTTTCTTCATCCATTCTTCATATTTATCCTAAATCAAGGAAAATTAGGACTTGATACTGGATGAGAAATCCACTACTGAGCTAAGGTAGGTGGTCTATACTTTTCTTTCATATATTGATGATTTATAGATCTATCATCCTTTTTATCACCCAACATAATTTTCGGCACTGACCTAGTTTCGAAATGTTAATCTAAAATAGATATAGTAGGACCAGTTAGGGATTCCCTTAGGTTCGTTGAGATGTGTTGTTGTTTTTTTCCTGAACATGAGGCCACCCATGGGGTGCACCATGCTTTTTCTTTGATATTGACCTTTGATAAAATACCGAAGGTGTGTGTTTTCAAGTTTTTCTAATTTAAGGAAGCTCAGTTGTAATTAAATGATGTTGATTTTCATTCTTAGGAGATGTTATACATCCTTGCATTTTGTGAGCATATTATTCCATGCCAAACTTGATTAAACACTTAAATGGATTTTTTGTTAAATGAGTGAGTATACTCATTGGTTGTTTTTAGATTTATTAAATGGATATTTGTAATAAATGGTTGTTATACCTATGTGACTTGATTAAATGGAAGTTATTCATATGAGTGGGCATACTCATGGAATGTGACTATTTAAATGAGTGGGTATACTCATTTAATGGAATTGAATGTAATTATTTATATGAGTGGGAAGACTTATATGGTTTGAGTTGTTATGAAGTGGAGATATGTCTTTATAGATGCCATGGGAGACTCCCTATGGATCTAGAATGTTGAAGTGGATTCCTTGGATAGATTATTTTCCAAGGGTCTTGATTTTGTGGGATGCCTCGGGCCTTGCAACCCCTTGGATCCGACTTGATTAGACTTGCATAGGAAATGTTGGTACACATGATCCTAGGAATCCTACCAGTGCCTACATTGAGTTTCCAACAAGATTCTCCTAGGACTCGATGAGGATGGCTTGGTCTTTGAACCTTGGATTCAACCCTTTGTGGTCTACACTTCATTATACGACTAGGCTGTGGAAATTGTGATACATTTCATTATATAGTATGGCCATGGAAATTTTGATACAATTCATTATATTACAGGGCCATGGAATTTGAATATGGTGTCTTTTTTATGGTAAGGACTTGTGGGCTGGATATGGATGGATGTATGACAAGGTCGTGTTTCTTGTTTACATTGCTTTTATCTACCTTATTAGGAGATGAAACTTGTTGTAGGGATACTTGATAGGATATTTGGTTTTACTTGTCAGTAGTAGTTATATTACTCAAGCTTTCAGACATACATTACCGCTAACTACACTTGATTTCCTTATTGCATTGCGTGGCATATAACTGTATAGATCCTCGAGAATTTTATCTCACACACTATTTGGGCCTCCTCAAAGACCCAAATGGACTATGATTTCAGTGATGGTAGGGGAAAGCACCCTAGTACAGGTTATTGATCATTCTTTTGGAGCAGGGGAGAATGGGACCAAGATGAGGCTTGCGATGCTACATGCATCTTTTGGTCTTTTTGTCATTTTGGATACGTGTATTGTATTGTATTTCTATATACCTATTTTGGCTATTTTATAGATACATGTAACATCTACATAATTTTATATGAGACACTTCTGGCTTGTTATATATTCATTTCTTTATCGTCTATTTTATCTTCTATCTTCTTGTTATATCTTCTTCCACTATTGATTGTTATTAACTTCTATTGTGATATACTCTAGTAATGAGGTCATAGTCTCCCCACTGACACACCTAGGACCTTGATAGTAGTCAGTAGCATTTGAAATTTGGGGAGATACACTTGAGTCCAAGTATCTCTCTAGTATCAGGTCACTGTCGAGTGAAATCTTGATCTGAGGCATTACACACAAGCATATACCAAGCCCAAGCCCATTATTTTGTTCAAATTCATCACCACATTTCATCCAATTTCAATTAAGCATGATGATGTGTTGTGTGTCACAAAATACATGAGGTAATTTTTCTTGTTAAATGGGAAACAAATGGAAGCTCTAGGTGGGAATCACATTAAACCTTAATATGAGTATCCAATTATATATATATATATATATTTTATTTTTTTGTTTTTAATTTTTTTAACCACAATAGAGATGAAAAGACTAAATCTGGGCAAAAAGAAACCAGAGTCATGATCCCAAAGTTTCGAACATCACACATATTTTCAATTATATGATCTAAAGTAGAGATGTTGAGGATAGCTCTAGGTAAGAAAACTATGTAGCCAGGATCTCCAAGTGCCGAATGCCACACATTTGGACAAAACATTTCTATATGCAGTCTTATTTGTCATTTTTTGAGTATTCAAACTAAACTAAAAGTTTCCCCAAACCCTATTCTATGATGAATGGTACCCAAGAACTAAAAATTACAAAAAAACATAATGGAAGTGAATTGTGGAATTTTTATTAAAATGATGAAAATGTAAATGTTGAAAAATCACATTAGACAACCAAACTTTCCAAAAACTATACTCATGAACATAAACATTCATTAAAATCATAATAAAGGAATTTAAAATCATTTTATATTAACTTTTCATGATTCCCAATGGACATAAACACATGCAAGGATAATTAATTGTTTTTTACAAAAAATCTCATATTTTCACTTCCCCAAACATAGAATGAAACTATCCTCAATGTTGAAAGAGAAGAGAAGAGAGAGTTCAAATTTAGGAATAAAGTGGGGGATAATGCGATTTGAAATGAATTTATGGAACACAATCACCTAGTTTAATGTTTATGACCCTTCACTAAGAAATTGATCACTTTGGATTCATGTCACAAGTGGACTCCTCATTGATGGTTAGAGGTAAGTTTGAATTCTGGAAATCATGTGTTTCGTTTTGAAATACTAAAATGATTTAGCTGCTAAATCTCACACACAAGAAACATTATATCAAATTGGAAACCCAAATGTGGTTCCCTTAACAAAAAAAGTAAGTGAAAAAATGTACATGTTTATTTTTTAATTACATACTATGAGTAAATATTCAGGTAAAATCCAAGTTTCCCCCCATAAGGTATTTTGTTTAATGTTGTATGCTCGTGTTGGACCCCCCCAACTTATCCAATACAAAATTTAAGCTTTTTAAGAAACCCATTTTTATCTACTTCCACAATATTGGTATTTATTCATTGTTTATAATTTATATCATGTAAAATCCTTTTCTCTATAATGAATGGGAAAATTCAAGAAATATCAGAAATGGTTGATCCGGTTGCTTCTATAGTCTTACCTATGTCATCAATGATCATTACCACTTTGTTGGATTCAAGATAAGGATGAATTTCATCTAAAAGGTCATGGTTATTGTAACATCCCATTTCTGTTTCAGGTATTCTTAATCCTTCTTGTGTTAATTTATTATTATGTTAATTAGAAAAAATAGTTTATCAGTAAAAAGTTGCGTTTTTGTTAAAACACATCGCTGAATGGTAAAACACCCAATTAATGCTCTGTATTAATCAATTAAATATTTTCTAAGTTAATCGATGTGTAAGTATGAGTTTTTGAGGTCTGCAAAGTCTTGAAGAGGATGGAATAAAAATATTCAATATATTATTTTTAAGCATGTGCACTTTATTCAAAATAATTTAATAAATCCAAAACAGTCTGTCATATGATAAATTTGAGGCCTCAGTTATGTCCAAAATATAGTGTTTACCCTAGGAGGGTTATAACATTCAAAGGCGCCAGATATTTAGATGTCTCACTCGTGAGATAAAATTTTTAAATAATATTTAATATATTATTTATTGAAAATTAAATATCTCCCAAATGGTGCGACGTATGGAAAATCTGAGACCACCGATGAGTCCGGAATGAGGGGTTTACCCTAGACAAAGAATGACATTTGTTCGCATCGGGTGTTTGGATGCCTCGCTCGCAAGAATACCAATTTTTATATTAATTAATTATTCTGAGTTTTCATTAATAAATCATCAATATCTCTCAAACCGCTCATTGTTTGAGAAATTCGAGACCACCGTTGGGTCCGGAATGGGGTGTTTACCCTAGACGGGGTATTAATTTTATTCGCAACAAATCTTTGGTGTCGTTTAATTTTTACATCAAATAACTAATTATATTAATTTAATTTAATTTAAAAAAATGGTGTACTATTCATCTTCTCTCACATAAATGAAAAAAACACAGACACCTCCATTTGTAACACATGGGACCTTTTAAAATATTGGATTTCAACCTTTTTTGAACATTAAAAATTTAGAAACCTATTAAATGGGTAAAATATTTAACTCCGTCATAAATTTTTGATTCAAATGGTGGATTAATTGGGTGATTGGAATTTGACCGGAATATAAGCCATTTTTGGGGTTATAAATGGCTAGTCAACATGGTGTGTCGTGGTGGGTGAATCCAGTCAAGTTAAATCAACCCTAAAACCCTTTGTGAGTGTTTTGCGAACCTCTGAAAAATTGCCAGGGCATTCCTCTTTAGTTCCAGGGGTGGCGGCAGACCCTTAGTCATGCTCCTGGAATAAGGCGCTGCATGAGGTCTTCTTTCATTTTTGTTTTCATTTTGTTCATTTTTGTTCCTCTTTTATTTATTTTAATTTTATTTCATTATTTATTCCAATCTTCTAATTTCAATAACTTTTTTGTTATTGATCGGAATTGTGTGCCATCGGTACCATTGAATTCGTATCGACAAGAATAATCAAAATGATACTTTTATTTAGAAGGCATCAAGGTTTTGATTAATCTGCCTTTTCACTTTTAAAACGGGTTATTTTAAATAAATAATTTTGTGTATTATCAAAAGGTAGTTAATAAATAAATTAACTAAGAATAATTTTGTGAAATTATCTTTAATAATTATATAGGATTATATAATGATAATTTCTATGAAATTACAATAGTGCGGTTATTGAAAAATTTATAAATAGTTAAATGTAATGTTTAATTAAATGATAAATTGATTTGAATTATCAGTAGACAATGAAACAAATTGTTAGAAATAATTATAAAAGATAATAACATGGTTTTATCTAACAATAATTTGTAAAATTGTCATATGACAATTGTTTTGAATTTTTAAAGGAAAATTGCACTAAATTTAGTAGAGTAAAATTGTGAGTTATTATTAAAGATAATTATAAGGTTTAATAAAGCAATATTTTATTGAAATTTTCATGGATAATTGTAAAGTTTAATCAAATAATAATTTCATTAAATTATCGTGGGTAATTTATAAGAAATTATCAAAGGATAATTATAAATAATTATCAAATGATAATTACAATGAATAATTGTGGGATTACCAAATGCTGATTATTAAAAGAATTTATCGATGGATAATTATTTAAATTATATATGAATAATTATAAAGGACTACCACATGTGTTATCTTTTTTATTTTGAAGATATTATAATATCAAATGTGGTTTATAATTATTCTGAGGAAAATATTGTGAACATATCCTTTGACATGAAATGATAATTTGTAATTTTATCAAGGATATTGGAACTATCATTGCATGTGATAATCAAAATGATAATTTGAGAATTATCTAAGAGAGAGAAACTATCATCGCATTTGATATTTTATTTCATTTTGAAATAAAATATATGGTTTTGGTTCTAGGAACCCGTGATGAACGTCGAGCATTGATGTGTCTATGCTTACGATAACAAGGTTGTGAGGAGGTATATTTAACCACACATAGTGGTTTATCTTGCTGCTGATATCGACGACCTATGAGGTAGGTGGTTCCGTCCCGACTTGCCACATTGATTATCTTTGTATTTTCTTGATTTATTTCAATCATTTAAATTCAATTTCTTAAGTTGCTTTCAATTAAATTGATAAAAATTTGATTCCATTGAATTGAGATATTTGACATGGTTTTGGCATGAAAATTTGGAAAACCCCAATTCCATTGAATGGGGTGTGGTTATGGAAAATTGGTTGATTTAAATTGTTGGATTTAAATTGGGGATTTTATGGAAATGTTTTCAATTAAATTGTTGAATTTAATTGTGGAAATGAATTTTCAAAATGATGGGATTGGTTTTGAATAGATTTCAAACCAATGAAAATGTCTTGGAATGATTTGATAGAAGCCCATTGGTTTTATCTTGTGAAAGAGGTATGTTTTGAATAAAACCTGTTTTGGTTTTAAATGGAATGAGATTGGCACTTTTGTAATGGAATAATGGGAATGATCGTATTTTAATTTTTTTTAAATAGTTCACCCATCATGTAAGAGAGCATGAAAGCCTTAGATAGTTAGTGAGTTATTTGGATACACTCTACACTACGACAATGTTCTAAAACATACATGTGGTGGGTCACATCCCCGATGGGTTGGTGATGAGTCTCCTTTGGCCAGTTTCATAGGGACGTGTGTATACACATCTTGCAGAGTTCACATAGAGAGTGTGGAATCCTATAACTGGTTAATACTATCATATCTTTTGGCAGATGACCATGTTGCTCACCTGAATATTTATATTTGTGATATAAATGCATGCTAATGCTTTTGAACTGTTTTACATGCCTGCTATATTTATATAAACTGTTTTATATAAATTTTTTACTTAAGCCATTGTTTTAGAAATATTCCATCATTGTAAAGCCTTGCTTGATGAATTTTCCATCATTTGAAAATGTATAGCATGATTTGTTAAAAATATGTTTTTTTGAATTGACAAACCTATTTATTTAAAAATTGAAAGTTTTTATTTGGATAATCTGTATTTGGAATCTGTTATGGAATATTTGGTGGTATCCTACTGGGCTTAGGCTCACACCCTACTTTTTCCTTCGGGTGTTTGTAGACTTTCTTATTCCAGGTTCGAGCGAAGGGAAAATATCTCTTGGAGGTGGATCCAGCTGTTGGTCTTTGGTCTTGGTGAGTTGTGTCCTTAGGGACCTTGGGGCTGTTTTCCCATTTTTGTTACTTGGGTTATAGTACTTTGGGCTTTTTATGCCTATTGTATTCTGGTACATTACTCCCAGTGGAGTATCTTTTTGTTATGCATACAGTCTTGTTTCTTTTCTTTCGCATTGTTGGTAGAAAAATCATTTCCACTTGCATGTTATGTGATGCCAGGTGCTAGTCACCGACCCATGGGGACAGGGAACTCCCTTCGGGCTATGTCAGGGCCGGCTCGGTTATCGGGTTACCAGGGTACCTGGGCTGGTTCGTGATAGTTATACCCTTTGAATGGATACTTTAATGGGGAAGGAAGGACACTATTTTTCATCTTGGGTTGGATTGGGAATTTAGGAGTAGGCTGAGACTTTGAATCGAACTCAATTTCATTTTAAAATTTTTTCAATAGAATTGGTTCATTTTAAATTGAAGTTTTAACCAAAAAATTGGATAGATTAGTTTCATGAAAGGTTATGGACTCTAATATTGCGATTTATTCCAATTTTTTAGTGATTTGTTTTTCTAAAAAATCATCAATCTAGTCATATTTAGGAGACTCAATCTATGGTGTTAAATTATACTCTTTTTAATGAAAAAAATAAATTTACTTTTGATTTAAAGACCCTTAAAAAGTCCTTAATATTCTTCATCTATCACAAATCCAAAGGTTAGTTCAATAGTAAATTCATGAGAGGTTTTTGGGATAAAATATTCTTCTATTAGTGACAAGGAAGAGACAACATGAGTGGGAATGTGTCCCATAACCATTTCAATGCCTTTTAGTTCTAATCTCAATGATGAAACCTCAAAATTCATTCTATCCAGTTAATGATACATTTTCTCAAGTAATGGCTATGTATTAGGCTAGAAAAGGGGTTGATACAAATTGTCTACTCCTTAAGGATAATAATATTTTTTGAATTTCATTGGAGGATGTTAATATTGGTTTTTTTGGGATTGAAACTCATTATAGGTTGGGATGTTTTGTTTAGCATAGGAGTTCAAATATTGTGGTTAATTTTTATTTTTATTTTACCATTAGTAGAAACTTGGATGATCATTTTACATCACACTTGGTATGGGGTAGTCAAATAAGGGATATGTTTCCCATGTTTGGATTTGTTCAAAATTGTCATCCATAGGAGTGAAATTAAGGTGAGATACGAGAAATGGTGGAAAAAAAGAATGATTAAAGGTAAGAAAAGGATGCTAGTGTCTATGATAACTTACTGAGTTCCCCAAAAACAACAACAAAATTTAGTGATTCTCAAATTTACCCAACTGGTAGAAGCAATTGTTGTAGTACATGTAGGTATCGAATCCCCATGTACCAAAGAAGAAACCTTAAGACACATACATTCAATAGAGGATTGGCTATGAAGTGGAGAACTAAGGTATTGATTGTAAAAATTATAAAAGAGTAAAAATTAATCTAAGAGAATTTATTTAATTTATGTATGAAACACTAAATATTTTAATGGAAAAAATTTAAGAATATGAATCGATCCTGGGTTGTCCTAAGGGATAGATTGAAGTATTTGTTTTCTTCGAATGTTTTAGATCACTAATTCAAGATGTATCCCCAAAATGAGATAATACCAAAACATCACTCATCAATTTAATCCCTAAAAAATACCAAGAATAATAACCAATTCACTTATAGGGTCTCTTTAATGAGCTCTCCAAATATTTCGATCGTAGTAGCACTCAAAATGTGTCATTGTTAAAGTTGATGAAGATGAGGAAGAGAGTAATTCATTGAATGTAACTCTTTAAAATAACAAAATGATTTAATATATTAAATAACATGAAATAAAATCCAATCCATACCCTTGATACTCCCTTGTATCAACCCATAATTGGTTTATCCCTCCCTTCATTCTATTCTATCAATGGAAGTAGGAAGTAGACTCATGAGGGTGGAATTAGAGGAAAAAAATTGAAATAATGATCACTCCACCATTGTGTACAGAATTTCAAAAAAGATTATGTGAATAGATTCACTTCCTAAAGAAAAAATATGAACATGATTTGAATAATAATATAAAATGTGAATAAGAATAACTTTTATTAAGAAACCAAAGTGATATAAAAAACTTACAAGAGATAATTTGAACATGCGATTAAAAATTAAAAGCATAACATTAAAATTGATATAAAAAAATGCATCCAAAAATCCCTTAACCATTGGATCCTTGAATAGATAATTTGTGGTCCTAGGGTAGATAACCTATCAATCAATTAATTCCCCACTAATTAGGATAGTCAAAAGCAAAGTGAGAAAAAAATGAAATTTGACTCTTTCAATGCTGACCAGAAAATTCATCTAGATTCATCCCTCTTTTTGAATTTTGAATTTATCATTGAATATAGTAGAATATATAGGATTATAAGAATATAAATATATTCTTTTTGGTGTCCTCTATTATATGCCTAAATTTTATTCTAATTGGATCATCAATTAACATGTTATATTGAAATTGGCGGGCTAACTTTATAGACCTTTAGATCTGGCCATTAATTTAATCTTCATCTTTGATCACCTGGATCACCATGAAAACTTGAAAATTATCTCCAAAAATAGTTTAGTGAAATGATACACCTAACATATTCTATATACATTTAAAATTTTAGCTTCATTGGGTATGAAATGTGGGATCCACTTTTATTTGATGTTCCTAGGGCCCATTATGCTCTGTCTAGAAATTTATGCATTCAAGGCCACACATTTCCATCTCCCCCTATGACTCATACATTTATCTAAAAAAAAAAAAAATTTCCCCATAAAGTGATTAATCATAACCCAAAAAATTTCAAATAATTAACATAATTTAATGCACAATATGATGATTTATTAGGACCAAATTGACACACTCTAAACATGAATTGCACATGTGATGAGAAATTAAGTAAAATTTATAAAATGAACTAAAAATGTTGTTTATGGAATTTTAAAAAAATTAAAATTAAAATTTAATCAATTAATATTATCTAATTTTAGTGGCTAATCAGTGCACAAACCATGCAAAAAACCTCTATAAAAAATTGAAAGTGCTTCCACATGGGTGTGTGCCTCTATCTGAACAGTTTACTCCAACCCCAAGGTTTACCCATGCACTTTACCCAAGTCTCACATGTTTAGTAAGTCCACATAGTCTGACCCACATGGTTTCTACTAATAGTTTAGCCTACCCAATTTTTCTAAAAAACTATCTTCCAAGCTCTGAATAATCCCTAGACATTCCCAAAACAGCTGTGACCTAAAATGGTATTCACATTAGTTTGTTAAAACTCATATAAACTCAAATTAGAAAGATATTCACCTCATATGAAAAATTAGGATCTTAAACTATTTCCCCTTAAATTAATTCTTCCTCTAATTTCCCTCTCAAGGGTGGTCAAGAATCACCTGAGAATAACTCCTTACACTTAGCATGTACGTTAGCCTACCACTCCCAAGTCTCGTCCTATAAACAACCATACTTCACTAAAACCCATAATAGTTTAATTAAATAGCCTCAAATAATGTCATTCACCTATCAATGATACGAATAAGATGATCCTCAAAGGGTATATCTATATGTAACTCCACCTCATCCTACTGCAGGGTATTAGAAGGGTCTGATTGATAATGACACATCTGAGATACATGGAATATGTCATACATGGACCAATATGTATGAATTAATTGAAACCAATAGGATACTAGGCCAACTCTCTCCAGAATTTCAAATGGTCTGACATATCATGGTGAAATCTTACCCTATCTCCTATTCCATCTGTGTCCCAGCCTCAGTGAGAAACATAAAAATACCCAATCCCCGACCTTGAACTATAAAGGTCATATATGATGATCAATGTAAGATTTATATCAAGAATGTGAAGTATCCATCCACTTTTTAACCAACTTGACCTGCTCAGAAGTCTTTTGTAAGAGACACAATCCTAGTAAAGGTTTCTCACCTACCACTAGCTAGCACAGGGGTGATTAGAATGGCCTACCAAAAAAATACTCATAAGGTTCCATCTATATTGTCTTCTAATAAAAATTATTATAGGATAACTCAACTATGGTTATATGTCTCTCCCAAGAGCCTCAAAATCTAGGAATCATGCTCAAAATATTTCCTTAATCACCTGTATAATATGATATGATTGTCCATTAGTTTGAGGGGAGTATGTTGTGGTTAGAATAACCTATGTACCCAATTCCCTCTACAAATTATACCATAAAAGAGATGTAAATTTACCATACCTATCTAAAATGATAGTATAAGGGACACCGTAAAGTCATACTTTCTCATGGATATTCATTCGCTCGAGCTCATCAACACTAAATGTCTCCATGATTGGTAGGAAATGAGCTACCTTCATGATCCTTTCAACAACAACCCAAGAAACATCACTATGACCTTAGTAAACTGATCACAAAATCCATTGTCACATCATCCCACTTCCACTTAGGAGTAAGTAACTTCTATAAAATCCTAGTTGGTCACTGATGTTCCACCTTCACCTATTGATAGGTAGAACACCTCATAACAAAACTAGCTACATCATGATTCATAGCCAACCACTGGTATTAATGACATAAGTCACAATACATCTTGTTAACCCTGTGATGCACTAACCAAACTGAGGTATGATACTCCCACACCATCTATTTACATATGTCCACTGAAACCCAAACACGTCCATGGGTATATAGGATATCATCTTCACCAACCTTCAAACCAGGAGGTGGTTCCTCACCTTCTACAATCTCCTATAGAAATATGCCCTTAGTATTTGATAGTTTCCTCATACTCATTCTATACAGTAGGGTATAGGTCATAGTTATAGATGAAAAAAAGTCAGTTCCTAAATATCCATCACCTCAAAGTGAATCTCAGAAAACAAATCCATAAGTTCCCACTCACTACTGGACTTTTGAACTACCTATATCTAAGTCTATATACTCAAGGAATTGGTCACGATATTTCATTTTCTAGTTGTATAGGAAATATCAATGTTTAAATAATATAGGTACTAAACAAAAATTTATATGTTATATTTAGATCATGATATGTAAATATATACTTGAGGATTTTATGGTTCGTATACACCACAAAACACTCTCCCAGTAAGTAGTGTCTCCAAAAACTCAAAGGATGAACAACTGTGGAAAACTCGAGACCATGCATTAGATAATTCTTATCATGTGTCATCAACAATTTAGACCCATATTTCATGAATCTATCCCCCTATATCTGATTTTTTCCTATCCCTATACTTGATGCTTCAGAATATCCAGTGTAGCTTCTATCCTACTCTGGTAGAATTAGGAATGGTGCTAAAGTCAATCTCCCTTTTAGCTCCTGAAATGATTTCTCATAGGTATCTAACCATACAAACTTCACACCCTTATTAGTCAATCCCATCAATGAAACTTTTTAGTGTGATAAGTTCTTTATGAAGCACCTATAATATCCATATAGGCCCAAAAAACTCTGTATATCATTGAAATTCTTGGGATGATCCTAGGAAACTATAAATATCACCTTCTTTGGGTCAACTGATACTCCTATCTCTAAGATAATATGACCTAGTAAGTGAATCTTATCCATCCAGTAGTGGAACTTTATGATATTAGAATATAATTGATTCTTTATTAGTGTATCCAAAATGATCTCAAGATTTTTTTCATGGTCATGTCAATTTAATGAATTAACCAATATATAGACCGTGAAAATCAAAACAAACAAATATAGATAAGGATAGAGAAATATTTTCATCAGCACCATGAAAACTAATGGCACATTTATGAGACCGAACAACATAACCATATACTCATATAGAACATACTTACTACAAAAAACTATATGAGGTATGTCTTCAGGTTTAACACACACCAGATGATATCAGGATGTCAAATCATTTTTCAAGAACACATGATCTCCTATAAGTTGGTCAAAAGGTCATCTATCAGTGGTAGAGGATACCTGTTCTTAACCTTCAACTAGTTCAATTTTTGATAATCCACACATAGGCTAAGGGTACCATCCACCTTTTTTGAAAAAAGGATCAGGTAACCCCATATAGATGTACTGCTCCTAATAAACCCATTTTCCTCTAAATCCTCTAGTTGCCTCTTAATATCCTGAATCTTTATAGTACCCATCCTTTAAGGAGGAATAGAAACTGGTGTAGCTTATAGAACTGTCTCGATAGAGATCTCCACCAATATTTCAGGAGGTAAAATTGAAATGTATTCTGGGAAAATTCCCCTGAAATGATCAACCATTGGAGGGAAATCTATCTAGAGTTATCCTTGATCATCCAGATAAAAACTAACAATCTCAACTATCATTCCTCCCATCCAATGACGTTTTTGTTCATCTCAGATCACCCAGAAATACCATTCATCCTTGTGAACATAAAATCTATTCTATGTTGTTGTGAAATTCACCATCCGGTGATAATAATCAACATGGTCTCAATAATACACTAGAAAGTCCATCCTAAGTATGAAATCAAACATATTCATCTTGAGGAAAAAATATTCTATATGAAGTGAAACCCAATGATCTCAAATGGGGACTCATTAAAATGACACACATCCTTAATTCTAATCTCAAATGGAGCATCAAAAATCATAACACCCACAGAAAAATTTACCACGAGCCCAAGGTTCTCTGTCCCAGGGACATATATTAAACTATTAGATGCACCTATATCAAAAAGTGAAGAAACAAGATTATTTTCTACTACGATCATAATGCTCAACATAAACATTTCAAATCCATACTCCTTGATCATTGTATTTATAGAATATATCTGGCATAAAATACATCCCTATGACACAACATCACTACTTAGAGTAGGCCCACTTTATTGTCTTGGTACAACTGGTGTCTGGATTGATCATTCATTACCAACACCACCTTGGCTTGAATGACCGGTACTGCTCTAGCTTCTAGCTTGATGTAGAGCTGTGAAACCTGATTCTGAACCTAGTTTCAGATCTTACCCCCTTAAACAAACTTCTTGAGGGAAGTTCCTACAAAATTACTGCATGAGGCCGATACCACTATAGGATTGATACTCTATAGGGACACAATCACATTGATTCCTTATGTGTCTCCATCTTTACACTAATGAAATAACAAAGAGATACCAGTACTCATATCATGTCCAGTACTCATCCCATAAGAATCCTCAAAATATCACTTCCTACAACTGGGAACTGAACTAATGGGTTAAGAGACTACACTGCTATGCTTTGCGCCCCCCATCTTCCCCCAGGTTATGATCTATAATCAGCACCTAATTCTCTATCTTGGTAATCTTCATCAACATGAACATGTTGACCTGAGATCAAATTTAAATTTAGAGACTTTACGAGATGTATATCACCCTCTATATATCATCATCAAGGTATGTCAACATAAAACACTATAACTCTGTAAATCTTGACGAATAATACATAAATTTCATGGAACCCTACTCCAAACACATGAACTATATCAACCCAAGACTTTTACATATAACATTACATGATTTTAAGCATAGTTAATCATCAGAGTACAAGACAAGGATCATTAAGTCTAGTGTCTTGGAAGACTAGGTACATAAAACATTAAACATAAAACAAGGGACTAAAAACACTTCTTTATTTAATCTCCATAAAGAGCTCCTAACATACTTTGAGCCCTTACATCTGCATAGGGTACCCTGGGGAACACATGAACAAAGGGATGAGCTAAAAAGTCCAGTAAGGTAATGAACATAAGGATACATCTTAAGCACATGAGTTAGGGGGCATGACGTAATGAAAAAAAACATGGAACATATGAAATCATATCATATAAGCATGGGATCATATAATCGTGGATTCATATAAATGAGGCATAATCATAAAACATTTCTTTATTACGGGTCAAGGCTAACTGCCAATCCCGTTTCCCATTTTAGTACGGGTTAAGGCTAACCGCCAATCCCGTTTCACATTACATCTCATGAGACCTAACTTTACCCAATGCATTGGAGCGCTATATGGGCGCACCCATCTCAAAATTTTCATGAATATTCTTTCCACATAAATATTATTACCACATAAATATTCTTTCCACATAAATAATCTTACATAATCAACCATACAAAAAATATAAGGGCACCCATGGAATGAATTGGGTACCACAATCATGACATAAAGCATAACTAATGAGTGTATCATGAAAGTGTTCATGAAATAAAAGGATTATAACATAAATGGATGTTAATAGGGTAAAATAGGTTTATTAAATGGTATGTTATGTCAAATAGAAGTGAAAAAATATAGTGAATGTATTTGAGAAACATTAGCATCAAAACATTTTTTGCGGTTTTAAGGAAAATACTATAGATATTTTAAAATATAAATGAGAAAAATATTTAATATAAAACCCGGATTGAAAAAATAAGGTTTTTAAAATAAAAAAACTGATTTGATAAAGACAATGTTGGCTTAAAATAGAGGATAGAGTTCACTTGACATTGGATAAAAATTTGGGAAGTTCCCTTAAACGAGTGTACTTATTGGGATGTATCAAGGAAGGATTCACTTAAAAGAATGTATATACTTAAAATATAATGAGAGATGAATCTTGGAACATGATTTTAGATCATATAAATATAATTTATAAGTTTTACAAGAAAAGAAAAGACCACTACATTTTTGTAAAAATAAAGATAGAGCAACCCGAAGGAAAAAAGGAAGTTCAGGTAAAATCCCTTACGGTTTATCGGCATGGTATCAGGTTTAACTAAGAGGGATTGATGAGAGAGAAAATAGGTTTATAATAACTTAGAAATCAAGATGGAAGTTTGGGGGATGTGAGAAAACATAACCCATCACTTGGTATTACACAAAAAAGGCATATCATAAAGAACAATCTTGATTAAGAGTGAAAAGGAGAGGTTCCCTTACCTTAAATCCTTTGGTGTTCTCCTCTTGTTATAAAAGACTTGAATAAATAAATTAGGCCTATTAATTCATCAGTAAAGAACCTATTTTATATGTAATTGATTTATTATAACCCATTTTAGTTCATTAAAGGCCTTCTTGATTAGTTATAAGGCTGAATTTCATTGTTCGGGATAGTTTGTTTACTTGGTTTTAAAAGATCGGTTCACTTATATTCAAGTTTGGATAAACATGTAAGATGAAATTGGTTTTCAAGAATTGAAGTTATATGATATTAGTGAACATAAAGGAGATTAAATGATTTTATATTTAATTTGGTTACTTAGAGTGAAGTATAATTATTATATAAAACCATTGTAACAACCGTTTTTGTTAATTGGTGGGTTTGATTACAAAAAACAAATTTTTCTTTATAACCTAATACCATTTGTACAAAAAGATTAAAGAATAAAAATGGGATATATTACATATATATATTCTGGATCAACCATAAAAAAAATGTTTTAATGACCTGATTTTATTATGATAACATAAATTGAAAAACTATTGTCCTCGAATGTGCTAAATTTGTACATCTCAAATGGTGCTTTCATTACTTTCAAATAAAAGGTGGGGAAAGGAGAGAAGATAATGAACTATTAAATTATCATAAAAAATTATAGTACATATATGGTACCAGAGTTTTCATATCATTTTGGTGAAGGGAGGTGTGGAAAGAAACAAAAAGAAAATAACTTAAAAGAAAAGAAGGAATTGGAAAGAGAAATTTACCTCTTGAGACTTCCTCCTTTGAGAACCTCCTAAGGGGAGTGGTTTTGGTATTTTGAAGAGGATAGGTGATTTTGGAAGTGGGGGAGGATCTTGGGGAGGGATTTGGGCCGAATATTGGTAAGGAACAAATCTTGAGAGGAGTGAAGAGAAGAGAGAGTGAGGGGGGGGGGGGTATAGTCGAAGAGTGGATGGTTTTCATAATTTTTTAATCATTAATTTTTTATTTCTTCATAAGAAAAGGAATATTAAGTATTATATGAACTAGAATAGTAATAAATTCATGTGACTTCGAACAAAATGGGCTTACATTAGTATATCATCATCAATGACTCAATTAATCCACTATTTATCATTTATTGTGAATTATCGGATTCTACTATTCATAAAAATTCAAGTATTTCAAAAAAATCCCAAAAAATCACCCTAACCATTTTTGACATGTATAATCCAAAAATGAAGTCCATTTTTCAAAAATAATTTTCTAAATATTATTAATTTATTATTTAATTAAGATCACAATTTATTATTAAAAACTAATTTTAAAACATTCATTTACTTATTCTGAAATATAGGTACATCATAATTTCACTTGAATTTTATTTTATGACTATCCTAGGTAAGGTTACTATTAATTAGGTTATTTTAATATTAATAAGGGTATGTTACTATTCATAAGGGTAGGTTACTATTCACCAAAAATTAAGTTTTTCTTATCGGACTCCAAATAACTTACTGATTGAAACCATGTATATCAGATTTTCAAAATTCAAAACACTGAAGTGAAATACTTATGTTTAAAGGCCACTTATCACTTAGTAGTTCATTATGTTGTGTTTTCATGTTATTTTATGACATATTTATAAGAAGGTAAATTTCTATTGAAAACTTTGGGTCGTTACATTCTTCCCCCCTTATGAAATTTCACCCTCGAAATTTCGTTTTTAATTCTAGGCCATAAATAGGTGAGGGTAATTCTCCTTCATTGCCTCATCTGGTTCCCAAGTAGCTTCTTCAAACTTTAGATTCCTCCACAACACTTTGACAAGGTGGGCTGTCTTGTTGTGTAGAAACTTATCTCTTCAGTCTAGAATCTTCCCTGGCTAGTCCTCATAAGAGAGACCATCTTCCAGGTGCACCACCTCTAAGTTCAGTACATGTGAGGGATTAGGTATGTACTTCCTCTGAAGTGATACGTGAAACACATCATGAGATCGAGTCATATTTGGAGGAAGTTCAAGATGATAGTCCATGATTCCTATGCGGTCAAAGATCTCAAAGGGTCCAATGTACCTTGGGCTTAGCTTCCATTTCTTTCCAAATCACATGACTCTCTTCCATGGTGATATTCGAAGGAAGAATTTATCCCCAACGTCGAACTCCAAGTCTCTTTGACGATTGTCAGCGTTGCTCTTTTGCCGACTGTAAGCACCTTTGATGTTATTCTGGATGACTTGAACCTTCTCCATCATCTCTTGCACAAGATCAGGTCCAAGTAGCTTTTTTTCTCCAAGTTCATCCTAATAGGTTGGAGTTATAAATTGCCTTCCATACAGAGCTTCATACGGAGCCATCTGAATACTCGAGTGGAAGCTATTATTGTATGAGAACTCAACCAATGAGAGACGCTGATTCCATAAACCTTTTAATTCTAGAGAGCAGGATCTTAGCATATCCTCAAGCATCTGAATAGTCCTTTCAGATTGGCCATCAGTTTTTGGGTGATAGGACACGCTGAAATTAAATTCAGTACTCAAATCATGTTGAAGACACCTCCAAAATTTATATGTGAACCTTGGATCATGATCAGAGAAAATTGAGAGTGTAACACCATGTAGTCTCACCACATCCTTCACATATATTTTTTCAAGTTGTTAAAGTGAGAGGTATTCCTAAATAATGATAAAATGGGCAGTCTTGGTGAGTCAGTCAACCGAAAACCATATATCTTTATTTCCCTTCGACGTCTTCAGGTGACCCATGACAAAGTCCATTGTGACATTCTCCCATTTCCACATGGGTATAGGCAATGTTTGAATCGTCCCTTTGGAATTTTTTCACTCTACTTTAACTTGATGACATACCAAAAACCTTGATATATATTCCGCAATATCCTTCTTCATGTTATCCCACCAGAAGTGTTCTCAGAGATCATGATACATCTTGGTACTCCCAGGATGGATAGAGAATGTAAAGTTATGTGAATTGTATAATATCTCCTTCTTTATCCCGTGTGATGAAGGCACACAAATCAGCGTTCCAAACCAAATCACACCATCATCATTGATATGGAACTCTTACAGATTCCCTTCTTTTACTGCATTGACCCTCTTTTGTAACTCCATATCATCCCTTTGTGCTTCCTTAATCTTCTCTTGAATGGATTGTTGTGCAACCATTTGGGAAAGGTAGGATGTATCCCCTGCCCTTATGATTTATAAATCCTTCCTTTGCATATCCAAGAAGTTAAAGTATTTCTCAATCTGTAACATGGATAGAGTAGCAGGTTCTTTTCTACTTTGAGCATCAACTAACTTGTTTGCCTTTCCAGGATGATAGTGAATTGAGAAATCATAATACTTTATGAGCTCTAACCATCTCCTTTGACACATTTTTATCTCCTTTTACATGAATATATAATTTAGGCTCTTTTGGTCGATGTATATGTCACTCTTCTCACTATAAAGGTAATGCTTCCAAAAAACACAGCTGCTAGCTCAAGATCATGCATTGGGCAGTTTTCCTCATGAATCTTTAACTGCCGTGAGGCATAGGCTATCACGTACACAACCCAAGACTTTCTTTGAAGAATCGCTGTATATCACAAAACTTTCTCCACTTTTTGGTAATGTGAGTACCGGTGCAGTGATCAGCCTTCTCTTTATCTCCTTGAATCTTAACTCACATTCTTCCATCCAGACAAACTTTACCCCCTTCCATGTTAGCTTTGTCATTGGGTTTAACAATCGTGAAAATTTCTTCATTAATCTTCAATAATACCCAACTAGACCCAAAAAGCTATAGATTTCCTTTATAGAAGTTGGCTTGAGCCACTCTTTAATTGCCTTCATCTTGGATGGGTCCATAGATATCCCTTTGCTAGTGATAACATGCCCCAGGAATGATACTTCCTCCATCTAGAACTCACATTTACCATTTTTTGCATAAAACTTATCCCTTTTCAAAGTATTTAACACAATATTCAAATTCTTCTCATGTTCCTCCTTACTCTTAGAGTATATCATAATATCATCAATAAATACTACCACAAATTTGTCAAGGTAATCTCTAAAGACTCTATTCATTAAATCCATAAAAATTGCTGGAGCATTAGTGAGTCCAAAGGGCATCACTATGAACTCATAGTTTCTATACCACGTTCTAAAGGCAGTCTTGGGTATATCTTCCTTACTCACCTTTAGTTAGTGATATCCTGACTGAAGGTCCACCTTAGAGAAAAAACTGTCCCACAAAGCTGATTGAACAAGTCATCTATCAGTAGAAGGGGATACTTGTTCTTTATCATGATTTTATTGAGCTCATGATAATCAATACAAAGGCACAATGATCCGTCCTTCTTGACTAAGAGGATTAGCGCACCCCACGGTGAAGCACTCAGGCATATAAAACCCTTCTCCATATTCTCCTGTAACTACTTCTTCAGCTCTTCTAGATCTACGATGGCCATCCTATATGGTGTCTTTGAGATAGGTAGGTATCCAGGGTTAAGTTCAATTGAGAACTCAACCTATCGGTTTGGAGGAAGACCAGAAAACTCTTCAGGGAATACATCAGTGTAATCCCTCACGACGGGCATGTATTCAAGAATGATTCTCTCTTTTGTCTCAATCATTTGAGCTAGATTTTCTTTCTCACAAGAAGCAATATCCAAACTTGAGATGAATATTCTAAAGAGATTCATGTTCCTCCTTACACTTGTAAAGAATTGGAGGATGCTTCAGGATGTGAAAAGTGATGTCCCTTTCCCGATAGTTGATGTTGGCTTTGTACAATGATAGCCAATCCATGCCCAAGATTGTGTGAAACTACACTAAAGGAAGTATGAGGAGATTTAATGGGAGGTTCAGTCCACAAACATTAACTGGGGAGGAGTTATAAGCCATGGATGCAGCGATTTCCCCATTTTTTATTCTCATAGATAACTTTTCCTCCAAATTTTGAGGTGGTGTTTTAATAGTTCGAATAAACTTGACAGATATGAAAGAATGTGTAGAACCAGAATCAAATAGTACATCTATTATTCTTGAATGAATAACCAGCGTACCTGTCACCACATCATTTTCTAGCTCCACCTTAGCAGTAGTGATAGAATAAGCCCTTCCTTGTTGCCTTTTAGGTTATTGTTGATTTCCTTCGATAACCTTCTACTTAGGGAAATTGTTTGCATAATGCCCTTTCTCCTTGTAGTTGTAAAACTGCACTGCAGGATGAGTGTTGATCTGAACCTTCCTTTCTTATTCAAAATTTGCGGGATTTTTCAAATCCTTTATGCAGTTCTTGTCCATATGAACAAACTTTCCACATTTGAAGCATTTATTGGTTCCCTTTAGACAGTTACCAGGATGCTTCTTCCCCCAAAATTTTAAGGGGAAAAGTCATGCTTCTTTCCATCATGGTATTTTTTTGATGAACCACCCATGTTGTTTTCCATTTTCCTCTTCTTATCACTGTGCCCATGAGACTACTGAGAGTCTCCAATATCCATTTCCACCTTGAGGGGACAACGAACAATATCCTCATAACTATCGATGTCTCAAATTGCCAATGCTTTTTGTATACTTGGCTTTATTCCTCTAAAGAAGCGATCCACCTTGCTTTCAGTGTTCATGACAAAGCGAGAGGCGTAACTTCAAAGCCTTTTAAAGTATGATTCATATGCCTCAATGGAATCATCTTCCTTCTGTTTGAGTCTGAGGAACTCTCTTTCCATATTGAGACAGAGGGTTTGAGGAATATATTTGTTGAAAAACATCCTCTTGAATTCTTCTCAATCCATAGAATCAATTTCCTCTTGGGACTTTGTATTCTTGATCAGTGTCCACCACTGATCATCTTCCCCATCAAAACAATAGACCGATAGTAAAACCTTTTCTTCTTCCGAGCACTAGAGAATAGAGAATATCTTTTCAATGGAGTTAATCCATTGTTCTATGAGGATGGGATTAGAAGATTCGCTAAACATGGGAGGCTTTTTCCACATGAATTATTCTATGGAAACTTGATCTTTCCTTAGAGGAGGAGGGAATTTCACATGATTCAAGTTATTATTCATAACTCGAGCTAGCTGAGAATGTAATACCATGAAGTTTTGAGCACCTACTCTCGTCATATCAGGCATATCTTTAGGGAAATATTCACATTTCCTATCACATTGGTTGTTGGAATGTGTTCTTCTATTTACCACTATTAACTAAGAAAAAGAACGTATAATTAGAGGTCTTTAATACTTAATTATTGATAATAAAAAGGAAAATTTGAACATAAAAGGATAAACTTATAAAGAATAAGTATATCCAAACTTTTGATTTCTTAGGTTAAAACCTAAGTTATCCTCGATCTATTTCATGACTTATATTCTTATGGGATTTTTTTCCCTTAATAATGGTTTTTACTAAGCTCATGAATCTACCAAAGCATATCCTTCGGGAGTGTCATAACCAAGAGTGAAGCAAGGCCCATTTTCATGTACTAGGATACCCCAAGTCATGCCCAAAACTCCTTTTCAGAGTTTTCAATCCTAGGTACATCTATGCCATAGATGCCTCTACCTACTCGTATCCATACAGGGATGTATTTTCTTGATAAACCACTTATTCTATACTTACCAAAATTTAGGGATGTTTTATTATACTTCATCTCATCCTTAAGGTTCTCACTAAGGTGATCTATTACTAATCTCCAAAAATAACTAAACCTTCCTATGATACCAACTATAGTGACCCAATCCTTTTGTATATAACATTAAATTATTTTAGGCATAGTTAATCATCAGAGTACAATCCAAGGATCATTAAGTCTAGTGTCTTGGAAGACTTAGTACATAAAACATTAAACATAAAACAAGGTACTAAAAACACTTCTTTATTTAATCTCCATAAAGAGATCCTAACATCCTTTGAGCCCTTACATCTACATAGGGTACCTTGGGGAAAACATGAACAAAGGGATGAGCTAAAAATCCCAGTAAGGTAATGAACATAAGGATACATCTTAAGCACATGAGTTAGGAGTCATGATGTAATGAAAAAAAACATGAAACATATGAAATCATATCATATAATAATAGGATCATATAAAAATGGAATCATATAAATGTGGAAGAATCATAAAACATTTATTTAGTATGGTTCAAGGCTAACCTCCAATCCCGTTTCCTATTTTAGTATGAGTCAAGGCTAACCGCCATTCCCGTTTCACATCACATCTCCTGAGACCTAACTTTACCCAATTCATTGGAGCACTATCTAGGCGCACCCATATCAAAATTTTCATTAATATTATTTCCACATAAATATTCATACCACATAAATATTATTTCCTCATAAATAATCATACATAATCAACTATACAAAAACATAAGGGCACCCATGGAATGAATTGGGTAACACAATCATGACACAAAGCATTACCAATGAGAATATCATGAAAGTGTCTATGAAATAAAGGGATTAGAACATAAATGGACTTTCATAGGGTAAAATAGGCATATAATAGGGTATGTGATGTCAAACAGAAGTGAAAACAAATAGAGAATGTATTTTAGAAACATTAGCATCAAAAATATTTTGTGCGGTTTTAAGGAAAATACTATAGAGATTTTAAAATAGAGAAGAGGAAAATATTTTATATAAAACCAAGATTTAACCAGGAAGGTTTTTATAATAAAAATACTAATTTTATTAAGACAATTGTGGCTTGAAAAAGGATATAGTTCACTTGAAATTGGATCAAAATTTGGGAAGTTCCCTTAAAATGAGCATGCTTATTGGGATGTATCGAGGAAGGATTCACTTAAAAGAATGTATATCCCCGAAAGAGAATGATAGATGGATCTTGGAACATGATTTTAGAGAATATAAACAGAATTTATAAGTTATAAATAAAAATAAAAGAAAATTACATTTAGGTAAAACGAAATATAGAGCAACCCAAAGGAAAAAAGAAAGTTCGTGTAGAATCCATTAAGGTTTATCAGCATGGTATCTGGTGTAACTAAGAGGGATTGATGAGAGAGAAAATGGGGTTATCATCACTTATAAATAAAGAGGTAAGTATGGGGGGAGGTGGTAAAACATACCCCCATCACTTGGTTTAATACAAAAAAGGCATATCATAGAGAATAATCTTGATTTAGAGTGAAAAGGAGAGGTTCCCTTACCATAAATCCGTTGGTGTTCTCCAATTATTATCAAAGACCTGAATAAAAAAATTAGGCCCATTAATTCATAAGTCCATAAACTCTTATATATATAATTTATTTATTATAAGACTTTTTAGTTCATTCATGGCCTTCTTGATAAGTTGTAAGGCTCAATTTCATTGTTCGGGCTCGTTTGTTTATTTGGTTTTAGAAGATCGGTTCACTTATATTCAAGTTTGGATAAACATGTTAGATGAAAGTGGGTTTACAGAATTTAATTTATATTATATTAGTGAAAATACAGGATATTAAATGGTTTTATATTTAATTTGGTTACTTAGAGTGAAGTTGACTTATTATATAAAACCAAAGTGACAACCGTTTTTGTTAATTGGTGGGTTTGATTACAAAGAACAAATTTGGCTTTATAAATTAATACCATTTGTACAAAAAGATTACAAAATAAAAATAGGATATATTAAATATATATATTCTGGTTCAACCATAACAAAAATGGTTTTGTGAATAGATTTTATGATGATAATAGAAATTGATAAACCGTTTTCCTTGAATGTGCTAAATTAGCACATCTCAAATGGTGCTTTCATTTCTTTCAAATAAAAGGTGGGGAATGGAGAGAAGATAATGAAATATCTGATTAGCATAAAAATATTATAGTACATGTATGTTATTGGAGTTTTCATACCATTTGGGTGAAAGGATTTGAGGAAAGAAACAAAAAGAAAAGAACTTAAAAGAAAAGAAGGAATTGGAAAGAGGAATTTATCTCTTGAGACTTTCTCATTTGAGAACCTCTTAAGGGAGAGGTTTTGGTATTTTGAAGAGTCTAGGTGATTTTGGACGTAGGGGAGGATCTTGGGGAGGGATTTGGTTAGAATATTGGTAAGGAACAAGGCTTGAGGGGAGCGAATAGAAGAGGGAGTGGGGGGGGGGGTTATAGTGGAGGAGAGGAGGGTTTTCATAATTTTTTAATCATCAGTTTATTATTTTCTCAAAATATAAGGAATAATAAATATTACATGACCAAGAATAGTAATAAATTCATGTGAGTTCGAACCAAATGGTATTACATCAGCAGATCATCATCAATGACTCAATTAATCCATTATTTATCATTTATTCTGAATTATTAGATTCTACTATTCATAAAAGATTCAAGTATTTCAGAAAAATCACAAAACATTCACCCTAACAATTTTTTGATGTTTAGAATCCAAAAATTAAATCTATTTCCCAAAAATAATTTTCGAAATATTATTAATTTAATATTTAAATAAAATCATAATTTATTATTAAAAACCAGTTTTAAAACATTCATTTACTTATTCTAAAATATAGGTACATCATAATTTCTCTTGAATATTATTTTATGAATATCATATGTAAGGTTACTATTCATTAGAGTATTTCACTATTCATAAGGGTATGTTAATATTAATAAGGGTAGGTTATTATTCAAAAAAAATTAATTTTTTCTTATCGGAGTTCAAATAACTTACTAATTGCAACCGTGTATATCAGATTTTCAAAATTCCAAACCCAGAAATGAAAAATTCATGTTTAAAGTCCATTTAGCACTTATTAGTTCATTATGTTTTCTTTTCATGTTATTTTATGAAATATTTATAAGAAGGTAGATTTCCATTGAAAAATTTGGGTCGTTACATGGACTCACTAGCTTTCTCTTCTCTTAGGGTTGAGGTAAAATTAGTAATAAAACATTGTTTGGATATCATAACACACCATGTCTTACAGCCTATCAGCTTTGTTCAAAACATCCCACCTTTGATTTTCCCCTCCATGTATAATATAAGTAACGAGTTTTAATTTCCTATCAAGAGGTGTCTCAATATTCTTGAATATTGACAGATTAGTCTCAAGGAACAACTCAACTGCCTGTGGACCTCCATCCCCTGAAAACATGGGAGGATGATATTGCTGGAAGACATGAATCATCCTGGACATATATAAGGCATGCTATAATTCTCCATAAAAAGTTATTATAAAATGGAAAAAACCTTCACAGGAATATTCATAATCATTTATGCCTAATACAAATATAGGTGCCTTAGTTGGAACTATTAGAGGATCCATTAGTAGCCCATGACTTACTACCTCCAAAGCATGGTCATCCCTACCCTCCTGGAATAAGACTAGAGGTCATCATTGTGGAATGCCTCTAAAATTCCAAAAAAAAAACTCCTAAGAAAAGTTCAATACCAAATTTCATAGCTAAAAGTGTTGTAAAGGTCAAAACCTTCCAATAAATAGGTCATACTACATTTCCAGATCTTAAAGCCAGGATTGGTAAAAGGAAAAATTCATAAAATCCACTAGATACACTACCTATTATCCACTAAAAATCTAAGTCTAGTGCGAGTTATTTTTTTCAAAATTGAATTTCCATTTGTTGACATCATTGAAATTTCACATTTAAATTGTTGAAACAAATGGTGTGTCACTTATGATCATTAAGGGACCATACTCCTAATGAACTAAAATATGGAGTATACATAAGTTATACTATAACACATTCCATTCCATGCCACTCATGGTCAATGAATCAACATTCCATAATTGGATGCTTAGGGTGTCTTTTATAGCTAAATTATAGACACACTATTTAGGTTAGGACATACACTCTAAGTACCGACCATGTTTTTCAATTCCCTACTCAAAATATCTATCACAATAGTAGGTATATAACACATGGAACATATCAAAAAGTAATTTAGTAAATAAATTCACCCTTTATGGCATGGAATAATGCACGAAACTTGAATTCTATTAGGTTCCTAAAATGATGAATGGGATGGAATACCCTCATATCATTAGGTTATAACAAAATAGAACCCCTATTCATATCAACTATAACATCACAATTAAAGTGAATCACCCAATGGTGGAATCAAATCAACTATAATAGTAAAAATATATAAAATAATAATTTTCATTCAAGTTAATTTGGATTTTCCCATACATGGGTTATATACACCCAAACACAACTCATTACCAAATTTCAGTACCTTCTTTATCCCTATCTATGATCACCAAAAAATAATCTAGAAAAAAACCCTTTGATACAAGTTTGTAAAATCCTAGAATCGAATGCCACTATACAATGCCTCAATACTGGTTGGTCACATGGCTTCAATCGCATCTACCCAAATTCTAGAGGCTACTGACTAGCAAGGAGGGTGTAAGGTGTGTCTCTAGGGAGAATATTCCCTCTTTTTAGAGTGAAACACAATGATAGATATCATATAGATCAATAGTGGAACCATTAACAACAATGTATAAGCATTAGGAATAGACACTAAGACATCAGGATTAGTAACCCGCTGTAGTAGAAGCACAATAATAACCAATAAGTATATATAAAAACAATTCTAGAATTAATATAATATAGAATAATGATCATATCATGTGTTTAAAAAGTATCCAATATAGGTATAAATTCATCCATATAATACATGTATCAAACTACCAAAAAGACCATAAATAACTATCTTTAGATAGCATCATGAGCCTTAGCTCAATCCCGTGCTCCTTAGCATGGTACAATGTGGAGCATCGAAATGTGGGTGCTTTCCCTGACCCCTACCTACATCCATAGAGTATTTCTCGGTACCCAATGATAGCTTGAACATGGTGTGAGATAGAATCCCAGTAGTTCACCACCCATAGTGTCTATAACAAATCCTATATATGAAATATAATCTAAATAAGAGTGAAAAATATAACAGGTATGGAAGTAATAAAAGTAAATTCCCAAGGAAAAAAAAACAAAATAAGGGATATTGTAAAACCATACAAGGATATCTGCAAAACAAGTGTCAAAATCCTATAACAAGGATGTAGTAAATTATAAGGAAGTAAAAACCATGAAATCTTTTTATATACAATATATCATATCAACCAACACCACAAAGTATAACATGCATTACTTACCAATCATGATTGAGCTCTATAATCATAAATTTCATTTCAACCATGACCTTTATATATAATCCAGAATGTCACATTTACCATGGATGAGCCATATAATCAAAAGTGTTAGACCCCTTATGTCTAGATCCAAGGTATAGTAAACCAATGTATCCTCTTCGTGTCCCAGGAGCATCTCGATGGAAAATCGGTTAGGCTTGCATTGATGTACAAGGATAATATCAATAGACTATGTCCCTTATGATCCCAAACAATCCATATCCAAGGGGTAGCAATGCCCAAGGTATCCCAAATAATCATAATCCAAAGAGAATACAGGTCTAAGGAATTATCAATTGCTATCATGACCCATGGTGTAACACACCCATGGTGTCATTTGAAATCATTCGTCATTCAATTCAATTACCATTTCATATAGCGAGTTTACCCAATCATATAACAATTAACATTAAGTTACATTCCAAGAGTTTACCCAATCATATAAAAATTCACAATCATTTACATTTCATGAGTTTACCCACTCATTTCTATAATTTCTAGATAACCCATTCAAGCAATTCAATCAAACAAACACCATGTTAACCCATGTAATGGGAGGAAAACCACATCCTATTCAATTTATTCATTTAAATTCATCTGTTAATTGAGCTTCCTATGTCTAGGCAAGCTCATTCACCCACCCCTTGGGTGGTTCAAAAAATTTAATCTCAAAGTCACAACCCATGGGTGACCTTGGTTAGGGAAAGAACCTCTAAATTAACTAAAAATAACTAAAGGAAATCCCTAACATGTTCAAATATGTTCAGTTTAGTTATTCAATTAATTATCTGGGCACCTACGAAAAGTTGGGTGGGAAGAACAACGGAAACTAGGAATATAAAGCACCAAACCACAAGGGAATGTATAGAACACCAATAGTAGGTTCGTAGTAGAGTGTTCGTCCAGTGTCATCTTCTAATTAGATCTAGATCAGAAGATAAACAAAGAAAAAATGACGAACCTAGAAATAGGGAATATTATCTTTCATCTAAAAAACTCAATTTATATGATGTTTAATAAATAATTACACAAAAGGAATTGATTACTCAATGGTGCAAATCGAACGAGATGAACGACTCTTGATTCAAAGCTTGGATGGAAGAACGACGACAAAAGATTTCTTCAAGCTTTGAAGGATCACAAATTGGTGTGTTGTTGTCCACAAGTGAATAATGGATTAGATTTTAGGTTTAAAAGGATTTTAAGGAAAATTTTATCATTTTACCTCAAAATACTGGGCCACATATTTTGGTCACATGGTTGGCCAAACCATGTGCCAACTGTGAACCCTTCATTGTAAGGAGGTGCACCTCACAAGATCATTGGGAACAATTTGACTAATCATGCGCAAACCATAAAAAATGATTATGTTAAAAACTACATGTTCTCCCACATGGGCATGAAAATCCATCCTCAGGGTTTTCCTCAAACTTTGTGGACTCCTCATTCCCTCAAACTAGGTCCCACATGATTAGTTAAACCATGCATCCTACCCCGCATGATTCATATAAACCATGAAACCTTCCCTGTTCCTCCAAAAAACATGGTTCTGAGCTCTAAACAATATCTAGACATCCCAAAAACACCCATGACCTCAAAGGGTATCCACATTTGGCCATAAACAAGAGTTTAAACTGAAATTTTAAAGATCCTTACCTCGTATGAAAACTCGGGATCTTACAAAAGTTAGGTGAATTAGATTAGGGAAGCTTAGTAATACATGAAAGTAAGACTTCAAAACTAATTTTTTTTTCTCTATAAGGTTTAAAGGTCATGTTGATTTTGGAAAATTCAATCCATTGTATATTGTTCATTTTAAAACTCATTACTCTTAATTAAATATTAGTCATGTCGATTATTTTATTAATAAAAATATAAATAGATCCTTATTACCAAATTTTTACATGTTGATTCAAAATTTGGGATCCATTTAACCTAAATAATTTTAAAATTATGAAAAAATATGATCTTAAATTAAACACTCACAACACATAAAATTAATTTTTAAATAAATGAATTTTTTTAAACATTAAAAATAGGGATAAGATAAATTTTTTATTGTTACTAGTTTTCACGATAATAATTAATTTATTATAAAAAAATAAAATTTAATTCTAATAAAATGTTTCTTAAGTACTAAGTATTAAAAATAGAATTTATAAGTTTGAAATAAAATTTTATATTTCATAATTATTCACTTAAAATATATATTTTATCTATTAAATGTTTTTTTAAACTTTTAGGCCTTTCACATATATTAATATTGTGATAGAATTCCCTATTTTGGAAAACACTATATTTTTCAAAATTCACCTAAAAATAAATTAATTTATAAAAATCTGAAAAATACATCTAAAGATATTTTTTTTGTGAGGAATTAAAAAATGAAATTGAATTTATCAAATATAAATTCTAAAAAAATTAAAATTATATTTTTAAAATAGAATAAATAATATAATGAAAACAATTATTATTGAAAATAACCTTTTCAAAATTTATTTATATTAATTATCTACCTTCTAAAGGTAACATATATTAATGGTTTACCACATTAGTGTTTATTATAAATTTATTAATAATTTCTTTTTTATATGTTATAGTTTGTTGATGTTGGGTGTAGCATGTTACATAATATATATTTTAAAAGATATAAAATCTCAATTCATTACAACTCATGTGACCTCAGCTATCTACAACAATAATCAATAACACTATCATCCTTTTATATATTAGTAGGATTGTGTAGAAATACCTGTGAAGGGGGATGAATTATGTATGAAATAATTTAACCTAATCTGTAGTGATATAGGATTTTCATACATAAATATTACATCTTTTTCGAATAATATTCATTACATCTCCCAAATACATGACTAAGGAGCATAATGGTTTAGTTTCTTTGGAGACTAGATACAAAATATTCTTATTTTAGGATTGATCTTAATAATCTCCCACAAATATTTCTCCATTTAGAAGTCTTCTTATACATACCCAACATAATACCTTTCTTCATTACATGAGGAAATTAATCATAATAAAGTGTGATCTTATGTGATCAGTAAGTATAAACTTGGGAGATATCAATTGATGGTCATATAAAAGCAAAAGATATAAAAAAGGGTATAAGATCATGATCATAAACTACATTGTTCATACCCAATCTATAAACTATCATAAAAATGAGTCACAACATAAATATTGGTAGTTCATAATAAATGGACCATAAAGGAAACAAATGGACATGATCTATAATATAATAATGTAGACATATGAATGTGGTAATAACATAATCTTATAACATTGTGAACTTATATAAATAGAAATATGTTCACTAATTAAGCTAAGGACATTAAATTAGGCCCTTTAATAAACTTATGGACATAGAAACTAGGTCCACACATAATATTATATACATGAAATCTAGGTTCATGCATAATATTATGGACATGGAAGCCACTCCCATGATTAATCTTATGGACCTGAAATATATGCCCATTATTAATCTTATGCGCATGAAAACAAGGTTCACACTTGAAATTGTGAACATGAAATCAGGTCCATGAATAAAATATTTACCTCATGAGTTATCCATATTTACCCAATTAATTAGAGATATTTAATGGACCCAACCATAAAATAATCATAATCTATAAATATAAATTCCATAAGATCATAAATCATTTATCATAACATCATAACATAACCCATAGAAAATAAAATGATTTTATAAACATCTTATCGTCATAATCATAAAATACATAGAGAAAAAATAAGGATGGAATCATTAGATCATATATCTAGTAAATTATAATCAACTTCAAATGATTTTATTATGGATGAAAATTTTCTTTAAAATATTACCAAAATATTTCTTGAGGAAAATACCCATTTCATCTTTAAATAATTTATTTAAATTCTAAAAACTTCCAAAATATCATGGAAAAGATTTTATTTTAAAAGAACCATATAAACTTGTAAAGATATATTAAAATCATTTAGTAGTAATTATGGAAAGAAATTCCATTAATTCTGAATAAATTAAAAGAAAAGCATTCCTTTCACACTTTAATAAAAAGTCAAAAAATGGCTCATTCAGAAAATGAAAAGAAAATTAATTTCAAAACCATTTATAAAAAATCAATAATGGTTAAAAATTTATTAAAAAAGTCATAGGATAACATTAAAAACATTTTTAAAAACATTTTTAGAAAAACATGGTTATAGAATAAAAATATCCATAACTAAATAGTTAAACACAGTAAGTTTTCTTTAAATAATGTTCATTCAGTATCTTGAGTATTTAAAATAAGAAAAAGAAAGGAAAAATTTATTATTTATAAATAACCAAATAAGAATAAAATTAAAAGTTATTAATCAAATAAGAATAATACAATTTCCTCTAATGTAAATTCAACTATAAATAATCCTAATTAAAATGGTATCAAATCATAAACCCCTTAACAATTTGGTAACTTTTGAATCATAATCTCCATGAAATAAATAAAATAAAATGAAATATTAAATACAATTAATATAAAGTTATTAATTAAATAACATATCAAAGGGTTTTATAAACACCTTGTAAAATAATAAAGTTTCATAACATAACATATGTCCTAAAGAAAATAATTTTGGATGATAAACCCTTACCCTATGTTTTCTTGCTTCAAAAGTTCTCTAGCCTCTTATCTAATATATTTCACTTTATTATAATTCTATAATATAACCTTGTGAAATATTTTAATATCATATATTATCCCTTTATTACATTTCAATACCCATTTGTCAATAATTTGTTATAAAAACCATTGTTTTTGTGTGTTAACTGTTCGTTTTTCTATGAATTGAGGTTTGATAGTTATGACCTTTGTAATTATATCATGGTTCCATAATATCCAAAATGTTAATAACTATTTAAATATCATATATATATATATATATCTATATTCATCCATAAAAGTTATAGACATAAAAATGAAACACACCGTTCCTGGAGATGGTAGACTGCATGTATTCATGAACGCTATTTTCAAATTTTCAAAGATGAAATGAAAAAAGGTAAATAATAATTAAACTTTTTAAAATAATTATTATATCATATATATAATATATGTATTAATTAAATCCATCCTTATTAATATCCATGTAAATTAAGAATGAAAAATTAATCACATCTCTTTTTAGAGGTTGATGTTCGCATATATGCACGAGCGAAACTATAATTTTCCAATGGATTGGAAGGTAAGAAAATTGAAATTATATTATAAATAAATAAGAATAATTATGTCTTAAATATCATACATAAACATTAAAACTATCATAATACCCATAAAAAATATGGTTTTTAAAAATTAATTGCATCACTACGTGGAGACAGTAAGTCATACGTACACACAAGCGACACATTAAATTACCATTTAATGTGAAAGAGGATGAAAAATGGTGGTTTAATGATCATAAAACCATTTCAGTTTATTAAGTATACTTAATTTTGTACTTAATGATACATACCATAAATTTATTGGAGTTAAATTAAGAAGGTAAAAATAAAGTGACCAGCTAAGGTGATTTCCTCTTTATTGAAAGAACTCATTTAGAACCTCTATTAAGAATAATAGAGTTAGACTTTTGGGAATAAAATAAATTCGGTTATATGTATAATGATGTTTTGTAGTGTTTTTTTAGGTTTTGGTTGATCCATATAGATAATTGTTTTTGAATAAGCAAGGGTAGGAGGTGACCTTTTATAATAGAGTTGAGGGGAACTTTTGATATTTCATAAAATATTAAAATATAATAAATAATTATCTAGAAAAATGAACCAAAATGTAAATATAATTGAATATAAGGTATTATATGGTTGTAATAAAATCAAACTATATAATTTGGTGAGGTTTAGGTGGGGTTTTAAATATTATCTTTTTGTTTAAGCCCTTAATTAATCCATTTTAACCTTAACCACAATAATAATATTTTCACTCTTAAAGGGTTATAATTTTATTTATAAGGTAACAATTTACTTATAAATGGAAAAAGGAATAAATTTTAGACCATATATTATTCTAATTTTCCAATTTCAATTTTTTTATAATTTTAAAATAATTCTATAATATATAAATTCCATAAAATATCATTAATGTCATTTTTGACACTATGCATTTAATTTGACATTAAAGACAATAAGGAAAAGATTATATTAAAATTAAATACTTTAAAATATAAATAATATATTATATTCATTTAAAAAATTCATGGGGAACTATAAATAACTCAAATAACATTACTTTAAACATTTTTAAAATAATCAATTTTATTTTTTATTAATTCGATAAATATTGTATTAGCATTGCACAATCATTTAAAGTAATTATTTAATTAATAAAAATTTGAAATAAATTACCATAATAAATATGATTTCATTATGTAGAAAATTACACTGAATACCCATTCACCACTTGATTTTTTTGTCTATTCGAAAACATAAGAGATATTGAAAACTAATAGAGTGACATTTTGTAACATTCTTTCATTTAAATATTATATAGGAAATTTTCATAGAAAAGTGATATTAAAAAAATAAATTTAAAGACCAAGGTGATAATGATAAAATTTAATCCATCTAATAATAAATATTATGAAAGATTATGAACTCATCGCTTAGTTTTAACCAAGATTAACCTAAATTACCCTTTATCGAGGTGATAAATTTTACTATGGTTACTATTCATTTTACCAAAAATAAAAGGGTCCTATTTACTAAATCATGAACCTATAATTCAAAAACAGGATTCCATTTTAAAATATTCAATTCAAATAAGTGGTATAAATTAATTTTACATAAAAATAAAAAATGCAATGAAAATAGTTTTAAATAAAATTTCCTTTTATGTATATACATATTTTTATATAAAATTAAAGTATAAAATTCAGTCCAAATAAAATAATTATTTTTTTAGAAAAAGGAAAAAATTATATTTAAAAATTAAATAAAAATATAAGTTTACTTTGTAAATACTTAAAAAAATACTATTTAAAAAATATGTATTTTTCACTATTCATTAAAAAAATAAAAACTTTTAGAAAATTCTAAAAAATGCATCACAAAATTATTTTGATATGATGAATTGAAAATTATACCCTTTTATCAAATAATTTTATTAAAATTTTCAGAAATTATTTTATAATTTTTTCTCACAAAAAATAATAATTACCATTTCTGAAGAAAACACATTTTTGAGGAATAAAATTAATTTAATAAAAATTTACTGATTATTTCCTAAAAATTAGTCTATAAATTTGTATCTGTTAAGAACTTTATATATTTTTCATAATGGGTTCAATCCTGTTCATACCCTCCAATTTAATGGTTAGGAAAAAACCTTCACATTAAATAATAATATTTTAATAGCATACCTATCTTTGTTTAAACTTAGTGTTGTGCATAACACATATGATCAAAGAAATTTAGTTTATATTTAAAAAATATTTCATGAAATCTATGGGTCTTAAATTATTGTCCCTTTAAAAAATTACATCCTCCCAATTAAAACTTTTTCTCCGAAATAAATGGTTTAATATTTTAAAATTCATTTTGTAGAAAACCCACATCATAAATAAGGTTTATAAAAATTATTCTTGAAAAGATGGAAATATAAATACAAAGTTCATTTTAAATAACACAAAACTAGTTTTACAAATAGTATACCATTAGTGGTATGTTATAATATGTACATGGAAGAGAAAAGTAATGCCTAAGGAATAATAGGGAGTGATAGAAAATATGTTCAAGAGAAAGCTAGCAACTAAAAATGCATAAATTTATGTTGGGTTAAAAGACCATATATTTACTAAAAATAAAGGTAAAATTATAAAATATTAATTTAATATCCTTCTACTAAATTTAAGGGTTTATTTTATTATCAAGGTAGAGAATTTTAGAAAATTAAAATACTTTATTTCTTTCTGTGTCATAAGAATAATTTCATCCTTTATTTTTGATTTTATCAATATACACTTCATCTCTTACTCGAAGAATTGAGGATCCAAGATGAATTTTTTATACCTAAATCAATAAAATTTAATTTTAATGGATCATAATATATATAAATCAGTGAAAAGTCATTCCTCTAGTATTTAGACATTAAAAAAATTTATCATGAGGAAATATAATTACCATAATGAATAAATATTTAAATTATATATTTCAGTAAAAAATTTCCACAACAATAATAACAGTTCCACTTTGATCATTTGATAAATAAGTTCAACATTAAATAATTTCTTAACCTCAAAGGTGATCTCATATATTTCAACTTACATTCCCAAAAATTGAAATTCATTCTTACCAACAAATATTTAATGTTAAATCAAAATTTAAGCATAATATTTAAATATACCTCAACTAAAGGACACATCTCCAAAATATCATTTATCACCATGATAGTTCTTAAAATTTTGTGAAATTTTCCAAAAATTAATGAATCAAATTTAGAAACTAACTAGAAAGTTATTCCTTAGCTTGACCATAAATATTTTGAAAATATTACCTTGTTAAGGGATCAATTTTAAACCATAATTAACTTAAAATAAAATCATATACTATCATAAAGGGTTATTTAAACCTCAACTGAGTATTCATCTTGAAACCAATTAAAAGTTTCAAATCACCTCAAAATCCCATCACGTGAAATCTTAAAATGGGTAACGATTCCCTAAAACCCATAATCAAATGATGGTACCCATAAATCTTAATTTTTCCTTATAAGAATTCTTATATGCTTACAAAAATTAACACAATTATTATTCCTAAAATAATATCATAGACTAGTAGATATATTACATGAATCCAAAAATGAAATTAAATTCATCAATGATGACCTAAATCACTTTGTCATCAAATCATTACCCAATTTATATTTTACCAATACCATCCCATTAATGTTAACAATATATTTATTTCAATAATACATTATCATCTTACTACTAAATCACTTTTCTTGGTAATCAGAACCATTCAACATATTTCTAAAATATTTAAATAAAACTACTATGGAATATTCCTTAGATGTTTCATGATTCTTATACCCAAAATATCATTGATATTATTATTTAATACTAATACATCAACACTTCAATACTTTCACTTCAAATAGTGTCATAACATAGACCCTTCATTGGTATTGGATTTATACCTTATATTAGGGCATTTGATTGGATAATTCCCATAATCCCTATAAATGATACATTGAACGTTAAAAGGTACCTTAGGATAGAATTCATTTTCCTCCATTGAAATAGTCATTTTTCCTCAATAATTACTTTCTCAATGACCTTCATTTTGACATAATAAACATATTATCATTCCTTTGACATATTCCCTTGAGCGTTTCTTCCCACATTCTCGATATGTAGGAAGCTGAATCTTCTTTCCTCAATGGTACTCATGAAACTACTTTATCTTATTAGGTGTGTTAAGAAACTCACCCAAGTAGAGTATGTTAATCATATAACAGGATAACTGATTATGAATAATCATAAGGTTTTTCATTCTATCTATTATCTCATTTGGTTTCTCATTAGTAAATAATTATTTTGTCCATTAGTGCTAACACAAATCCTTATAGTTCTATCCATTGAGTAAATCCAAAAATATAATGTGAGTAATAACAATCATATAGAGGAATCAGGAAAAATCATTTATTTAGGATCTTAAATCATGACACCTTATGTTTAACCTAGTTCATTCATGGTCATTATCTTTTCAAATAATTCATAATGGTTCATAAAGAAAATGTGATTTATCCAAATTATATCCTCAGGAGTGTCAAACCTAGTGCACAGTAATGGAATATTGATTGTACACTAGAATTATGGTCAAGATGCACTCAACCAACTACTTTTGGGGATATTACCCCAAGATTCATATTTTCCAAAACCAAATCCACTTTTAGTATCCATATGAATTTCTTAGAAAATCACATAATCTTTTACTTATCAAAACATGAGGATATTATTTTATACTTAGAAATATACTCTGGGTTATCACTATGGTTTTCTTATCCTCATATAAAATGATTAACTAAACACTACTCTAATACCAAATTTAGAAACCTAGGATTTTTATACATAAATATTACCTCTTTTTGGATGAATATGCAATAAATATATCAAATAGACACTAGATCACCACAAAATATTTAGTATCATTGTATAATAGATATGCAGTCTTCTTATTTAGGAAAATATCTTCAACATCTCCAACAATGATCAACCCATTTCATACTATTCTTATATATACACTATATAATACCTTTATTCATAACCTAGGGAATGTAAAAATAAGAAATGGTGAGCTCATATTCTCAGTAAGGGTAAACATGGGAGATATAAATTGATGATCAGATGAAAGCATAAGATAATAATAAGGGTTTGATATCATGACCAAAACACAAAAATCTCAGACCTAGTTTAACAAAGATCATGAACATGAGTCATGGAATAACTCTTGGATGTTTATAATACATGAATCATAAAGTAAATAAATTTAAATAATCCATGATAGCATAACATAGACATAGAAGTGTCGTAAAAACATAATCTTATAACATTTTGATCATTTATAAATAGAAATTGGTTCACTCATTAAGTTAAGAATAATAAATAAGGCCCTCACATAAACTTATGGACATGATAACTAATCCCACACATAATCTTATATATATTAAATATTGGTCCATGCATAATCTTAAGGACATAAAATCTAGGTTCATATCTTATAGACTTGAAAACCTGGTGCACACTTAATCTTATGGATATGAAAATAAGGAACACACTTGAGATTTTGAAATTTAAATCTGGTTCATGCATAAAAAATGTAACTAATGAGTTATCTATATTTACCTAATGAAGTGTAAGGATTTAATAGAACCAATATTTTTATAATCATAATCTATATATATAAATTCCACAAGATCAAAATCATTCATCAAAAAATCATAAAATAATCTATATATAATAATTAGGTTTCATAAACATCACATCATAATAATTATAAACCAATCATAGAAAGAATAATTATTGTATAATTGGATCATATCCTTATTAATACATAATTAACATCAAAGGTTGTTATCATGGATAAAAAATTTCTTTAAAATATTACTGAAATATTTTTGTGAAAATACCCTTTTTATTTTGAAATATTTTATTTAAAAAATAAAAATTTCCAAAATATTATGGAAATCATTTTATTTGAAAATAAACATATAAATTTGTAAATTAATATCCAAATAATTGAGTTTTTATGATGGAAGAAAATTCTGTTCATGCCGTATAAGTTAAAGTAAAGGCATTCCTTTCACACTTTTATAAAAAGTAAAAATGAAACTCATTCATAAAATGACAAGATGATTAATTTTGAAACAATTTTAAAAAAATAAATTATAGGTATAAATTTATTTAAAAAATCATATGATAATATTAAAATAATTTTTAGAAAAACATGGACATGGAGGAAAGTATTCCTAATCAAATAGTAAAACATATTTGGTTTTCCTTAAAAAAATGTTTATAATATCTTTGGAGTTTTCAAAGAGAGAAAAATGAAAATTAAACATTTATTTTTCATAAAAAACTGGATAATAACAAAATTTAAATGTATTAATAAGAAAATTACCATATAATTTCCTCTAATGTAAATTCAACCACAAAAAATCCTAATTAAAATGTTATCAAAACATAAATCCCTTACATTGCTTTGGTAGCTTTTGACTCATAAGACCTATAAAAGAAATAAAATAAAATAAAACATTTATTTGCCCTGAATATAAATAGATTCATCATATAACATGTGTAAGGGTCTGTCTAAATACCTCATAAAATAATATAAGTTCAAAACATTACATATGTCCCAAAGAATATAATTTGAGAAAATAAACCCTTACTATGAGTTTTTCTTGCTTAAAAAGTGATCTATCCTCCTGTATAATAAATTTTTTTTTTTTATAATTCTATAAAAGAATAGTTTAAATACTTATAATATCATATATAAGACCTTTATAAAATTTCAACATCCATTTATCAATAATTCATTATTAAAATTGTTATTTTTAGGTGTTAACTGTTTCTTTTTTTTTTCAAAAGAATTGATATTTGGTTGTTCTGATCCTTTTAATTTTATCATGGTCCCATAATATATAGAATTTTAATAAATATTTAAATATAATATATATTAATTATAAATATATTTATACTCATCCATAAAAGTTAGTGATATAAAAATGATTTACATTATTTATAGGGATGGTAGGTCATACATACGTAAGAATGCTGTTTTCACTTTTCAATAGATGGAATTATGGGAATATAAATAATAATTAACCTTTAAATAAAAATTATTATATCATATATATCATATATATTCATTAAATAATTCATTATTACCAACCAGTAAAATCATTAATGAAAAAAATCACTTCGCTTGGTGTAGGTGATGGTCCACACGTACGCATGAGCGACATTATCATTTTCAGATGAATTGGAAGGTAAGAAGATATAAATGATATTATAATTTAATAATCATACATATTTAATAAATATAACATATAAACATAAAACCTATCAAAATACCCTCCCATAAAATATATTTATAAATAATGAGTTGTATTGAACTGTGGAGATGGTAGGTCGTGCGTACGCATGAGGGATCCATTCACTTCCCATTTGATGAGAAATGGGAAGGATAATGGTGATTTTTTGTACATGATAAAATTTTAGTATATTTAATATAATTAATTTATTAAATTATTATAGATAATATAAATTTATAGGGGTGAAAGAATAAGTAAAAAAGAATGTGATAGTTTAAGGAAATTACCTATTCTTTGAAAGAACTCCTTTAGATCTCCTCTTATAGATCCTAGGGTTGGTGTTTTGGGAATACCAAAACTTCTAAAATTTTTATAATGATGTTGTAGATATATTTTGGTATTCTTTGGTCGATATATATGGCTAGAAATATTTAATGAAGTGAGGTGAGGAGGTTCATTTTTATAATTGAGGTGAAGGGAACTTTTTCCATTTTGTATGAGATTTAAATATAATAAATTAATTATCAATAAAAAATATACCAATGGTTATATAATAAAATATAAGTTTGGATTTTTTTTAATATAATAAAAAAATATAATTTTGGTAGGTTTATTTGGTGTTTTAAACCAAATACTTTGGTTTAACCCCTTAGTTGACCCATTTCAACCTTAACCATGGTAATAACCTTTTCACTCTTAAATGGTTATAATTTTCCTTATAAGGTAACTATTTACTCATAAATGGATATAAGAATAAATTTTATATCTTATATTATCCTAATTTTCTTCTTTCAAGATTTTTATAATTATAATATAATATAATAATATATTAGTTACATAAAATATCATTAATGTCATTTTTGAGACTATTCGATTAATTTGACTTTAAATACACACAGAAAATGATGAAATTAGATTAAAATCATTTTAAATATCACTAATGTGTTGTATTTATCTAAAAAATTCATGTAACACTATAAATAACTTAAATTATATTACTTTTAATATTTTTAGAATAATTTATCTTGTATTTCTATTAATTGAATAAATATTGTATTAGTATTATGAAAATATTTAAGGTAATTATTTACTAAATAATAGAAATAAATTACCATTATGAATAAAATTTCATTATGAATAAAATTAACATTAATATTCATTCAACACATGATTTTTTCCATATGTGAAGATGTAATAGATAATTAAAAGTTAGAGAGTGATATTTTGTAACTTGCCTTGATTTGAATATTATAGAGGTACTTTTCATGGAAGTATATCCATTAAACAAATAAATTTCATTCCTAAGGTGATAAGGGTCTAATTAACTTTATCCAATAAGTATTATGATGAAATATCATGACTTTATCACTTAGTTTTAACCTAGATTAAACCAATTTACACTTTATTGAGGTGATAAATTTTACCATGGTCACTATTCATATAGACTAAAAATAAAAAGGGTCCAATTAACAAAATTTGGACCTAATGATTAAAAATATGGATTAAAATTTTCAATATTCAATTTCAATTAATTCTAGAAATTAATTACCATAAAAATGAAAAATGAAATGAAAAATGTTTTTTCAGAAAAATTACCTTTTTACTATAGAATTTTTTTATATCAAATTAACATATAAAATTTATTTCAATGACCATAAATGAATTTTTAGTAAAAAGGAACTAATTATATTTTAAAAATAATAAAAAATTGGATTTTAATTTTTAAATACTTAAAAACAAAATACTGTTTTCAATAAAAGTATGTATTTTTAATTATTCATTGAAAAATAAAACCTTTCCAAAAATTCTAAACAATTAATCATAATCTTGTTTTGAAATGATGAAATAAAAATTTATATAACTTTTATAAAATAAAATTTATAAAAATATCATAAATTATTTTATTATATTTTAACAATAAAATAATAAATTAGATTCCGGAAAAAAAAATATTTTTGAAGAGTAAAACGAATTTTCAAGAAATTGAATTATTATTCCCTAAGATTAATCAATAAAATTTTATTAATTAAGTCCTTTATATATATATATATATTATAATTTAGTTAATCATTTTAATTCCCAGATATTCAATAGTTAGGTGATAATCATCACATTAAATAATAAAATTTTATTTGAAACCCGTGGTTTGTTTAAACATGGTGTTGCGTGTAACATATGCCATCCGAGAAATTAAATTTATTTTATAAAAAATATTTCATAAAATATATAGGTCTTACATAACCCAATTTATTATTTTAAATATTTTCTACCCTTTTTTCCTCCAGAACCATTGCATATTATTAATACTCAACAAGTTCTTCTTTTGTTCACATATCCTACATCTACCACATTTAAGAAAATAATATAGGAATGTAAACACACAATATTTTTACATGGTTCGACCCCAATTTTGGAAACCTACTCCTTGATATGTTCAACTTTTATTTACACACATATTATTCACTAAAATATAGTCATCAATTATAAGTGGAGTGTGGTATGTTTTTATCTTAACCTACTCTCACTACACTATAAAAGTGAATTGTTCCTAATATTACCTATGTGAAAAAATATTCCATTATATTACACAAGTGAAGGGATAATTATACTTCATACCATAGTATTCACACTGTAATCACACAAATTGTAACTTAGATTCATTACTACCTTCTAAATTTGATCCAAAGGCTATCCAAGTATGTCACTACATCCATAAATAATGATATAATTCCTCAAAACTGAGTGACTTAAACTCCCTTCATGTCTTTAATAACCACACATGAAACTTAAACTTTATTCAATAAGCTACTTATAGCTTCTTTATCAGAGTACATTGCTACATATATTTACTTAGAACTCAATAATGAAGCCTAATATAGGTTTATCTATATTTTACTCATTGAACACCATAGTTTTACATAACATTTATTAGCAATATAAACTGAAAAATAAAGGTCTACTCTTGCTTATAGCTTTGACCAACTTCATCTGGTTGACTTTACCTTCCTCTTGTTACTTATTATTTAGTGTATGAAACTAAAAATCTTGGATGGATGTCTCATTTCTTCTTATTTTATTCTTAGAAACCCCAGTGATGTTACTAAGCTCAAATAGTATTGGCTTATAAGATCTTCTTGCATCAATTAGTAGTGATGTCATCATCATCATCACCACCACCACCACCACCACCACCACCATCATCATCCTCATTGTCATCATTGTTGTCATCTTTTTCATCATCATCATCATCATCATCATCATCATCATCATTTTATTCTTCTATAAGATCTCTACACTCTTAGATAAACCATAGTAACTACTGGAAAATGAACCTTTACCAACGGTTTGGAACTGTTGGTATAGGACTCCAAACCTTTGGTATAGCCTACCCCAAGGGTTTAGAGAACCGTAGCCAAGTAAGCCATTGGGATAGGTCTATACCAACAGTTTTCCAAAAACCATTGGTATAGACCTATGCCAATGGTTTTGGAAACCGTTGGTATAGGTAATATGAAATCTATACCAACGGTAATGGAACCGTTGGTATATAAATTGAAAAAATAAAACATCTGCTAGGATTTGATCCCAGGACCCCTCGTTTATCATTGAACGACTCAACCACTAACCTAACATGACTTTTGTGACCATAATTACATAAATATATATATATGTATTCTCATAAATATTTTAAATTTTGATTTATATAATGTTCTCGGTACGAAGGTCTGATAAAAAATGAATGCACCTATACCAACGGTTGTTAAAACCGTTGGTATAGGTCTATACCAACGGTTTTAACAACCGTTGGTATAGGTCTTTGGTTGAGATTTTGATTCTGTGTAGTATGTTGAATTTTGGGGCCACCTTTCCCAACGGTTTGGCCAAACCATTGGGAAAGGTGGCATATTTGGGGACCTTTCCCAACGGTTTGGCCAAACCGTTGGGAAAGGTGGCCAATTTGGGGGCCTTTCCCAACATTTTGGCCAAACCGTTGGGATAGGTCTACCTTTCCCAACGGTTTGGCCAAACCGTTGGGAAAAGTGGCCAATTTGAGGGCCTTTCCCAACGGTTTGGACAAACCCTTGGGAAAGGGGACCTATACCAACGTTTTTTGCAAACCGTTGGTATAGAAGCGTTGGGAAAGATCTAATTTCCAGTAGTGAGTCCTACACTCAAGCATCAGTGACTCTAAATCATCTTCCTATTTTTTTCAATCTTTTTTTCATAAAATGCTTGTTTAGTTCAATTAATTTTTTTCATTTAATTTTCTATATTCTTAAATGGAACATACGGTGAAAAAGTGTCCACGATCTCAAAATCACCATTATAGTATACCAAATTTTAGGTTCCTCATTATTTTTCATGGGTTTCCCACCAACCCCATATCACATTTTTTAAAATAATGGATATTATAAAAACACCCTCATTTAATACATCATTATTTTAAGGAATGATTAAAGATATTTTTCTTTTATTCTTTAATATGATCAGGTATTCTTATTCCCTAAAACACTCTTTAAAAATACAAAATTCCATATTTTTTTACAGGATGTATAATAATTTAATAGTAATAAAATCTTTTGGCTTAAAATCTCCCTCTTATATAACTAGAGCTTCCCATGAAAATAGTATTAGTTTGAGTTTATTTACTTTAGATATCATATCCACACCTTCCTCAACTTTTTCAAATATATTGCTTCATAAATGACTTAAGAATTGATGAAAAAGTCAATATTCATTTAAAAAATATATGTATTATTCTTGAAAACATAATAATATCATTTTAGTACATTTAATATTTCATACATTCTTCCATACTTTGAGATTCTTCTACCTCTACTTAAATATTAGTTTCTCAGGCTTAAGTCATGGCTTTACAAAGATCAATGATGTTTTGAACATGATAGGATAACTCTTGAATCATCCCAATGTATTTCACACTTCATATAATTAGTTATGAATTTTTACATAATTTTATTGATGAATATGACTTTAAATTTCATACGATCTTTGAATTTATAAATTCTTTATTGTGTATTAGTATACATCATATGAATTTTACGTCATATATTATTCCATTCATAAGACTTTAAAAGTCTTATGGTTGTAGGTAATCCATTCAGTGAAGTAATATGATAGTCTAGAAGTCATATGGTGGAGGTACGACACTTGAAAAATTCATTTAATATATTTAAAATCCATACACTGAAGCCATATTATATATACATACAACTAATAAAAGTCTTATAATTAATAGGAACATTAAAAAAACAAATGTAATCCCATTTTTATATATCTAAATCCAAATTAAATACATTTTTTAAAATGTATTTAGGGATTCTTTAAAGAGACTTCAAACCTTACCAATAAATTTAACTCACCTTTAAATAACATTAGGGGTTTATCAAAACTTATTAAATATCTTTAATATCATTCCTGAGGACTCTATAATATATAAATTTTCATGTTAGAGTATTTAATTAATCCTTATCACATTCAAAATTCAAGCCTTACTAAACCTTAATTCAAGGATATTTTCCCACTAATTTCAATAATCCAAATGCTATGTATTACAAGGATGGTTTCTCTACAATTATTGTTATATTCCTCCAACACCTTGAACCTATTTGAATCATTTAAATATGGATTTTATGAGATTTTCTATCCAAATTCAACAACAAATTCATTTATCCAATTTTTCCACTTAATGTACATGGTTTTAACAATGATCTAGACCTAAGTAGCACATATTAGAGACTTAAAGAACAACTCAACAATAAACACATGTATTTGTAGACCTTTGATATTTTTTATGTTAGTTATTCAAGGGAAATAATTTTATTTCACACATTTCATTAGAATCAACTTCAATTAACTTTTCCAAAATAAGTTGTATTGTCTGGAGATTTTGGAATGGGTCTTTTATCTAGGTAAACTTGATTTTTTATTTTGGTGAGAAAAACATCAATGTTTTTTTGTTTCTTAAATTAAATATGAGAGTTTTAATGCTTAAAGGTGTTGTATTTAGATGAGGTTTAAGGACTAGTGAGTACCTTAGGGATTCAGATGAGTTTTGGTGCATCGGGCCTTGAAAACTCATTTAGAAGAAATATTGGTTGGGGTGGATGGTTTGTTAAAACTGTACATCCCATAAGGGGAAACGATGTGGACCCATTTTTAATTACAGCATGGTTAGAAAAGCTGTGTGGGATGAGGCACATGGACTTGAAAGATTCTTGTAGTTTTTAACAAAGGGTTCACATGGCCTGCACAATATTTTGAAAACCTTGTAGTCTATCCCACTCACTTAGTGCCACTTTTCCAGGGAGTACACATGCTTGGTGCATAGTCTAGAAAAACCATGAGGCCACACAGTGTGACATATTTTAAAGGGTATGTACTTTGGATAGTGTCACTACATGGTTGGAACATGGTTAGCCAAACCATGTACCTAACCCTTTGGTTCATTTAAAGGGGTGAAATTTCCTTTCAATCCCTCCCTTATATTTCTTTTTTCTCCCATTTTTCTCCTCCAATTCATGTCCCACCCTCTATCCATGGAGGTCTCCCTCTCCCTATCTTAGGTTAACTTATAACTCCTTCAGTTGAGATCTAATTCGAATTACATCAAGGGAATTTGAAGTATAGTTGTAAGCCCTTTATTCCTCTTGATTCCTTTATTAATTTACATTACTATTTGGAATGCTATTTCTATATGAGCTCATTTTCCCAATTTTCAGAGTGTTTTTTTCTAGAATCTTTATTTCTATCATCTGATCTCATATTAGAGGCCAATATTCAATGGGTGAGTTCCTATTATTGTAAGGTAGTAATTACCTCGATTTATTATTAAATATATAGGTGTTATAGGGTGCATTTTTGAATATAAATATGTGGGTTATTCAAGTGAAAACATTAAAAAATTAATTATTTTATTTAAATTATTTAATTTTTCTTATGATATCATAATAGGATTGCTCCAAAAATATAAATATGATAATATGGGTATGGGGTTGTGTTTGGTTAGGAAGGTTATTCTAAAATTTTGAATAATTTAAAATAATTAAATTATTATATGAATGCATGAGTTCCTTGGAAATGTGATGGGCATAGACTGAGGTATTGAGGTGATGTTTTTCACCAAGATTGAGACAATGTGGTTTGTCATGCTGACTGTGTGGCTAGATATATGTGGGTTAGTGGTGAAAATTATGTTATGAGGTGATGTGATCATCAGGATGAGGCAAATAGTGATGAACATGCTATGGATTGCTGGTGAGGTTTGTATGTGGAAATGTGGTTGATGGTTGGTGTTTATTAGGTACTCTTTGGTGATTTTAACTCACCATTTTGGATTAAATTTCTGTTAGAGTCATGTGCACATAGATATTACTTAGTTGAGGTGGTATTGACCACTCACTATGGGTGGAGGCATCTTTAAACTTTTTGACTTAGGGGAGGGTGTTTGACATTAGTTATGGATGAGGTTCTCACTTTATAAATCCATTTTTGATGGTGTCTAAGACCATCAGTTGGAGGATAAGGATCTCTCCATATGTTTGGGATAATTAGATATTATTATTAATATATGAATATCACCATGCCTTGGGATGTTGGGATATTGAACTGACAATGATTTATGATTGAAGGGTGGATTTTGATGTACCTTGGATGTTGGTATGTCAAGTTGATGGTGGTTTTTTATTCATTAGAGAATGGATATCATCATGGATTAGGATGTAGGGATATTGATCCGATGTTGACTTTTTGAATAGAGGTTCTTGGGACTTGAGATGTATTGATGGGAATACTAATGGGGTGCCTATTACTTGATTGGTGGCACATGATGTGCCAAATGGCATGAGGTTCTAGTGATATGTTCATGGGAGGATCCAAAGTGTTCTTTGAGTATGATGTACTAATGTGGACACTTGGGAATTAATCCATGTCCTATAAAATGTAGATATATCTTTACAGACATGTAATATATAGAAATATATATATCTAATGAAATGTATTTAGAAATATACCATCATTGTATGAAGAAGGTAAACACTCACTTGTAAATACTGAGCACAATTGGAGTGAGTTATTTACTTTTATGTTTGAGTTTATATTATTTATTTATATATGAATTCACTATATAATTCTGTATGTAAGATATAAACATGTTTTTTGTGGCCTCTGGAGTTTATAATCATACCCTTCATGGACACCTTGGCATGCATGTAGAAATTATGGTTTTGAGACCAGTTCTAGTATTAGGACTGTGCTCTAGACCATAGTGATTAAAGATGTTCAAGTGTATGGGATGTATGGAATATAGACCATGGTGGTTCTTTACTTAGATCTAAAGTTTATTTTTGGGATTTTGAGTCCATTCTTATATAATAGATCATGATGAATCTTTCATGTCTATTTTTTTTATGAAATAATAACATTTCTAATTTATCTAATATGTATGGATATTTCTTTTGGATTGTTATTACCATCATCTATTATTTATTCCACTTAGTTTATTATTTATGCTTATAATGTGTTTTTTTATTATATGAACTTTATTATTATCCTCAAAAGAGGGTATAGTCTCTCCACTATCACCTAATTAGACCCTCTCCACTAGTCAAAAACCTTTTTCATACAGGGAGTCACACCTAAGGCCAAGTGTTCCTTCATCTGGGTGCACATGTTTTAATTGGATCCCAATTTGGGGATCTATAGGTGGTATGAATGGTGTTTCATTTCATCTTTGGTTTTATTATTTTGGATATGGTAGACTAGAGACTAAGTTCAAGTCATAATGGGGTAAGGAGATTGTGTTTGGGTGCTTGTATCCCCAAGAATAGGGAATACATTGAGTTTCCATGGGTGGGAAAAAAATTTATGTTATGATTTGAACTATTATTGTTGATTGATTTCCACCTATGGTGATGCACTTGGGTGTGATGTTATTTGATTATGATATTTTGACCCCTATCCTGGTCTGGTAAGGGAGGAGTATTTATGCATCATGATAGAAACTTAGGCTCAAGTGATGTTTGTATATGATTTTGATTTTAATAGGAAACCTATAATGCACTAAGAAAGTTTGGATTGTTTAAAGTGTCAATAAAAATTGAAAGAGTGTTTTCATGTATAGAATTTTTAGTGGAATTCTACTTGGCTAGCCTAGGTATGTGGTTCCCAATGATATTTTTATGTGATGATATATGTGTATGGTATTTATGGGAAGGAATATATTAAGTTTAATAAGGAATAAAGTAATGCAGTGAGTTATTTAAAATGTCAACCAAAAGCTAAACAATGTTTTCCTATATAGATTCTTAGTGGAATTCTACACAGCCACCCTAGATCAATGATATTTTATATGCATGATATGTGATGCCTGACTCTACTATGGGTAGGAAAGGGGCCATGAGGTTGGATGATATGTGATACCGGAATTTGATATGTGTAGGTAAGGGGCCATGAGAATGGTTGATATGTGATTCCTAACCATGACAGGGGTAGTTTGGGGAAAATGAGGACATATGATATATGATATGAGTGTGGTAGAGAAGTGTAAAGGTGGTGAAAATTTCTACTTATTATACCTATCACTATTTTGGATATATATGGATTTTATGGATGTATTGATTATGGTGTTTGGACTTAAGTTTAATTAAACCTAGATGAATCCTAATGGAGCATTAAGAGGGTGGATATGTGGGCTGCTAGAGCATGTATAGAATAAGCCCCCTGAGGATCAGGATGAGGCCCTTGAGGGTCAGGATGTGGCCCCTGAGGGTTGGGTCGATCATGATCCACATGTATAGGATTTAATGTAGGAAGTGAAGTTGTAGAAGATAGAAGAATTTGGGACATGGCTCGACAAACATCCTAGGGTGATATTTGTGTGAGTCATATATATTATTTATAGGGGATCTTAGAGAGAAGCCATTCATGGATTATCTGATGTAGGAGTTCAATTCTCAAAACCCACAATAGTTTCAGGATTAGGGAAGACCTTTAATATCTGAGAACCATATTGAGTTTGTGTAAATGATTTTTGACCATCTTGATACAACCCCATTCAAGAGAGTGATGTTGGAAACTTATATACTTAGAGTATCGAAAAAGTGTTGATTGGATTAATGGGTACAATGTGGTAGGAAAGAGGGACTTGAATGGATGGATTTTAAGTCTGGGTTTTTGGAGAATGTTTTATCTGGAGATGTTGTGGGTGGATTGATCCCATGAGTTCATGAATATTTATCAAGGGGATACATCTATTATGGATTATGAGGTTAGTTTCACAGAATAATACCATTTTATGTCTTGTATATTGGGTGAGGACACCGATAGGATGACATGGATTAAGTCATGCCATCAAGGTGTAGGTAAACATATTATACTTGACCTAATTCTTAGAGTAATTAACTTATGATTTGATTTACAAAGGGAATACGAAAGATTCTAATTATTTGATCTGGTTCATACCACTAGGTGAGACTGACAGTGATACTTTAGTTAGGTAAAAGTGGGCCTGTATGGAGTTTCAGTAGGGTAGTCAGGCAAGAGACTAAAGCAGACCATCGAGGGGTGGGTATTTAATAGTTAAATTCCAATGTGGGAAGTTAGTTCATGTTAAGACCCAATGTGAACAGCCACTGAAAGATTAACTAGAATGTGACTAGATAGGGAACATGGAGAGGCTATTCCAGAAGACTCCTAGGGAAGCTATGAGTTAGGTACCGTGTCAGAATCAGGTATATGAGATAGGATTGAGATAGATACCAAGATTTGGTGGCAAGTATTATAATACACATACATGTCATAGTAGGGAGAAAGAGATAGAGAGAGAGAGACTTAGTTGGGTCTATGGCTGGTTCCTGGTGTAGTTCTGCAGGGAGGTTAGGTCCTGAGTAGTCGGGATTTGGGCCCGATACATGTTTCTGAGATGGAAGGGTTAGACAAGGATGAAAAGATGATGATTTTTAGAGGTATTCCTTGATCTTTTCATGAAATTTTATTTTTGGGCATGTATTTTATGAGTGCATGAGGTGCACATGTTGCTCTTGAACTAACTGAGCATTAAGTAGTATGTGGACAGTGGGTATGGTGCATGAATCCATGAGATGTGTATCCATCATGAATTTTATGGGAATGTGCGTGTATATATATATATATATATTATGAATGATTTATTTTTAGAATAAATTTAAGGCATAAATTTTGATAATTAGTTACAATATAGGATCTGTGGGCATCATATATGATGTGGGAAAGATTGAGCATCATATGGGACGCAAAAAATATTGGGCATCTGTTGTGATGGGGAAATATGAATGTCGTGTATAAAATGGGTTTGAATTGAAGCCGTTATTTGGTACAGGAATGAATATATTTCATATGAGAAGGTTTACATCATGGGATTCTTAGTAAAACCATCATAGTTTTGAATTTTGGGTCGGGAAATGACCGGGTACGTAATTCCTTAGGTGGGGAGCACTGTGAGAGGAATTGACCAGTAACTAAGTAATGAGGGTAGTCCAGGGATATTTTTATGACATGTTTATGTTTGATACAATATCTTAATGAGATAAAAAATCTTGGGGAATAAATATATTAAGGTTGATAGGTTGTAACGTCCCAATATTTTAGAACGGGTCATTTTTCAAGGTAAATTTGAATTTTGAGTTTGGTGCGATAGCCATTTTGTTAGTTTAAAAATGTAAATATAAGATTTTGAATTATTTGAGGCTTTTTATATATAGATTATGGACTAGTGATCTCCTCGAGGGTTTAGAGGAGTTTCAGGTGTGCCGGGCCTTGAAAACTCAGTTTCAAGAAGTGTAGGATGAGGTGTGCGGTTTGTTCAAACTGTGTGACCCCAAGGGGAAACCATGAAAACCAATTTTGAACTAGTGTATGGTTAGAAAAACCATGTGGGGTGAGGCTCATGGATATGAAATATTTATAAATTTTTTAATAGAGGGTGATCAGGGGCTATTAATGGTTTGACAAACCGTTCGTCCTATCCTGCATGCTTTGTGTCACTTAACAAGTGAGTGTGCATGATTGTTCCAAAATATGGCCAAATCATGCTACCAAACCATGTGAATTATTTTTAAGGGAGTGAACTTTAGAAAGTTTCCCTACATTGTTGGTGCAATATCCTACAAACCATATGTACTAACCATGTAGTGTATTTAAGAGGGTGAAATTACATTTCTTCACATCCTTTATATTTCGTTCTTCTCCCATTTTATCCTCCCATTCATGTGCCTACCTCCATCCATGGAGATCTCTCTCTCTATCTCTAGTTTCCCTTGAAACTCCTTCATTTGACCTCATATTTGAAAACCATATGGTGAATTGGAGGCCTAGGGGTATCCCTTGATTTACCTTCCTTCCTTTATCCCAATACATTTCCATTTGGATTGAAATTTCTTCTGATATAATTTTCCCTATTTTAGGTAATTTTGTTTAAAATCAAAATTTCTATTATCTCATATTATATTTGTGGTTGGTATTTTGAAAGTGAGTAGATTAAAGTATATGGTATTTGGTACCTAGATTTCTCCTTAAACATACGATTGTTATTTGGTGTGTTTTTAAATACACATATGTGTGTCATTTGGGTGAAACCCTAAATAAAATAATGATTGTATTTAAGTCATTTAATTATTTTTATGAGATATCAATGCGAATGTTCTATCCTATTTAAATATTCTAAGCTAGGTATGTCTCTAGTGGTAGGTTGGGCAGGTTATGCCGATTGTTTTAACTTTTTAAATTAATTAAATTTTTGTATGAATACATTAGTTCAATGGGAATGTGATAGGCATGGAGAGAGATACTGAGGTGATTTTAATCACAGGGAATTTGATGAAGAGTTTCATTTGGATGAGGGTGTAGCCCATTATATATGGGGTGGTGTTAATCATCAGGTTATAAGTAAATGTGATCTTCAGGACGAGGCAGATGGTGATGATCTTGCTGCGGATGGGCGATGAGGTTTGTATATGGAATTATAGTTATTTGATGGTGTGTATTAGGTAATTTTTGGTGATTGATTCTCACCTTTATTTGATGAAATTACCATTGGTTTCATGTAAAAATATATAGGACTCAGTTGAGGTGGTTTTGACCACTTATTATGGGTGGTAGTATCTGTAGATTTAGCGGATTAGGGGGTGGTGTTGACCTTTAGTTATGGAGGAGGTTCTCACCGTAGAAATTCATGGTTGTTGGGGTGTGATACCATCAGTTGGGGATTGAGTCTCTCTATATATTAGGGAAAATGGGCTAGGATTATTTAGGGATTGATTGTCGTACCTTATAATATCAGGTTGTTGATCTGATGTTGAATTTTTATTGAAGGATTGATGTCGTTGTTCATTGTTTGTCAGACTACCGAGCTAATAGTGGTTTATTATTGATTATAGGATGGATATCATCATGCCTTAGGTCATCAGGATATTGATATAACAATTTATTTTTTAAAATTGGTATAATAGACTTGGTACATATTGATGGGCATGATAATGGGGTGCTAGTTATTGGATTTGTAGAACATGAGGTTTTAGATGGAATTAGGCACCAATAATTTGTTCATGGGAGGATCCAAAGGGTTCTATGGGTATGATATCCTCATGTGTATGCCTAGGAATTAATCCACATGTACTCACTAGTGTAGTAATATCATTTCAGACATTTAATGTGTGAAAATATATATCTGATGGCATGTATTCATAGATGTATCGACATTGTCTAAAGTTGGAAAACACTCAATTTTAGTTATTGGGAACAAGTGGAGTGATTTATTTAATTTTATTTTTGTTTCTAATATTTATTTATATAATCACACACTGTATAGTTATGGATATATAATAAGCACATGTTTGTGGTGGCCTACTGAGTTCATACTCACACCCCAAATGGCCCCCTCAGGATGTGTATAGAATTTGTGGTTTTGAGACCAGTTAAGGGATAAGAACCATGCTCTAGACTATAGTGATCCAGGATGAAATGTGTATAGTATGAATGGAATATATACCATGGTGTATCTTTTCTTTGAGTTGGAGTTTCTTTTTGGGATTTTGAGTCAATTCATATATGATCAACCATAGGCTATCTTTTGTGTCTATTTTTGTATGACTTCTCGACATGTGTACTTTATCTGATATATATGACTGTTTGTTTTGTCTTTTTATTGCTGTTATATAATATTTCTTCCACTGAGTTTGGTATTTATGCTTCCATAGTCGTTTTTTATCATATGACCTCTGTTGGTATGATCAACATAGGGTATAGTCTCTCAAATATCACTTAATTAGACACTCTCTTCTAGTCATCTACCTTTATCATATGGGGATGTGCATTTAAGGCTAAGTTGTATTCTATATATAGGATGAATTCCAATGTATACATGAAACTCATCCTCTATTCACTATTCAAATTAAATATAATTAAATTTTATCATGTTAAAAAATATGGTCTTATTGAGCCTCAATCATTATAATAAGATATAAATTCTAATGTATACATGAAACTCAACCTCTATTCATTGTAAAACATCCAAGTTCTTATTAATAATTGGTTTTTGGATATATCTACTTATAACTCATGAATTTAAACAAAAATATATTTAATTGTGTTATACACACTTAACAAAAAAGTTCCATATAATGTGTTTAAAATATACTCTAAAACATATAAGTCTTATCTTGATCATATATTTGACCAACTCAACCTGGCCAACTTTCTCTTACTTCAAATACTTCTTCTTCAATGCAAGAAACTTAGGATCTATGATGGATCTCTCAATTCTTCTAAATTTTTTCTTCAACAACTGGTTGAGTTACCATGCTCATAAAATATAATTTCCTTATATATTCAGCAGTAAATTTTGAAAATGTATCTTCTTCTTCTTCTTCTTCTTCATCTTATTCTTCGAGGGTTCTAATATCAGAGTATAATAGATCATATTTTATATACATAGATATTACTTAAAAATTAAAGAAAATGAATTAAAAAATATATCAAATCCACAATAGTATCAGATAGGTATAGTGTATTTAGAAACTGGGAAAGATAAACAACTAGTTCCTAAGATATCTATATTGTCTCCTGCTTATTTCTTAATAACTAGACCCCTTTTTGACATATATTATTTAATTCCCTTCTTCATGACTTGGGGATAATAAACATATGAAAGAGTGATCAGAGATGCTCAGTAAGGGTAAACAAGGGATATATCGATCATATCATAATCATAAGACATAATAACATAACATTTGAAAGTCTTATCCTGCATATGAAAGATCATTATTTCATGTTATGGGATAAATCATAAAAGTTCTTAAGAATCAATGAACATAATCCCAAAATTCATAACACAAGACATGCTATTTTTGGAATACACATAAGAATAAAAAATAATTTCATATCAGTCAAGGCTCATTTCCAATACCATCATAGCGGACAAAGTCCATTATTGAATTGAGTTCACTCCTCGTTCTAGCCCTATATTACTGAACCAATATCATTTCCCATTCCAGCCATATCAATCTCATGAGATATAATTCTCTACCCAATGAATTAGAGAGAGATATAGGTCCCAACCATTTCTTAATTAAATTATTCTTACGTGTTCCACAATAACATAAATCATTCATCACAATCCAAGGAATAAAATGGGTTTCTTTAAACATCATTCCACTATAACATAATCCATTAAAAACTAATATATTTCATAAATATAATTCTGTCATAAAAACAATAAAATAATAGAAAAAGTAAGGATATTATACTTGAAACATAACACTATAAAATAATTTCTTATTATATAGAAAATAATTTTTATATAACACATGAAATTAATTCTTTAAAAAATATCTTTTATTCTTCCAAAACATTTTCTTTTCTTAAAATTCCGCACAATTTTAAAAGAAAATAATTTATTTGAAAATAAAATTGAAATCATGTAGAGTAAGATTCCTGTAAATAAGTTGTTATTATTATGTAAAAATAAATTCATTTTTTCTATGTTAAAAAAATATTTTCTTCGTACTTTTTTTGAAAAAGTAAAAAAGTACCTCGTATCGAATAACGAAAAAAGATTCTTTTCAAATTGTTTAATAAAAAAAATGGGTAACATTTAATTTAATTTTTTTTGATGAATATAAATAACATTAAATATTTAGAAAACATGTACATGAATGATAAATATACCCCAGTAAATTCTTAAGTATAATAAATATGAAATACTAATGAGATTGTGAAATTATCCACTACCTAAGGTCTTGTTTCCTTTGTATGTATCTGAAGCTCTTGTATAATGATTTAATAATATAATTGAATTATTTCAGAATCATATTAATTTTTATGATATCATATATGACCATATTATCACCCTTTTGTTAATAAAATTTCATTATTACTTGTTATTTAGGTATTAACTACTTTATTTTCTTATGCATGTTTTATCAAATAAGTTCTAGTTATCCTTCATAAGTCATAGTTATATCATTTAAAAATGTTATTAAAATTATATATATAAATATATAAATATATAATATTTATTCATTATATAAATTTATATAATCATTATTTAATAAAGATCATGTATAATGAATCACATAGCATTGTGGAGAGGGTAGGCCGTACGTACGCACGAGCGACGATATCATTCCTATAATTGGTAATGGTATATAAGTGAATGGTGTATAATATTTCAGAATAAATATCATGTTATAATAATCATATATATTTGTTATTTACATCATTATACCCATCCATGTAAGGTGGTAGTGAAAACAGATTTCATCTTGATGTGGAGACGGTATGTCGTATGTATGCAAGCATGGTGATTTAGTTTTTTGTAGGATGGATAGAAAGAGGAATATTGTTGTTACATAATCATGATAACATATAAGTATATATGTGATAATTTATTTATTAATTTATAATGAAGCAACTCTTGAAGAGGAAGTCAAAGAAGAAAGAAGTTTTAAATAATCAGTAGATGAGATTTCCTCTTCTTAGATGTGCTTCCTCTAAATCTCCTCTTCAAACACTAGAGTTTGTCTTTAAAGAAGGCCAAAACCTCTAGAATGTTACTAGTGAAGTTTATAAGAGAACATTTCAGGGGATGGCCGAGATTGAAGACTCAAAGTGAAGTGAAGAGGCGAGGGAGGATGTTCCCTTTAATAATTAAGGTAAGGGACATTTTTGGGATCTCCATAAATATTAATTTATTATAAAATAAAATCCCATCCAAATCCTCAAAAATGTCACAATTTTGAATATTAAATGATATAGGTTTGTAATCTAAAAAATATATATTTAAGACATGTTTTTTGATCTATTTAAACCTTATCATTTTAATTAACACTTAGTTATTTTATTTAATTTTTAAATAGGGTAACAAATATTTCAATATTAAAAGGGTGCAATATTTACTTATTTGATGCAAATTATACCATAAATAAATACCATATAAAAATTTAGACTATATAATAATTATTATAAGTTTTTAAAAAATGATTTATGATTTTAGAATAATTTATTAAAACATTATTTTGATAAAGAATCAATAGTGTCAATTTTAACACTATTCAATTAATTGTTTTTTAAAACTATAAAGATAACAAGTTAACTTCTAAAAAATATTTTATTATATTCATAATCAGAAATTTATTCTATAAAATTAATTATTCATATTAATTATCCTGTATTTTGTTTTTTAATATTTTTAATAACATTTATTTGTTATCTTTATTAATAAAATAATTACCACATCAATTTTTTGCAATTATTTAATATACTTATTTTCTGAATAAAAATTAAAAATAAAATACTATGATTAATATAAATATTCTATATTTTATAATAATATTTTATGTTTAATTTATCTTATGGAAAATTCAACATTTAAAATGTTATACTTATTAAATTATGAATGTGACAACTTTAACTTCACATTAAATGAAATAATAAAGGGTGGTAATCTATTCTGTAAGGCTCCAAATGGTCACTAACTCAACCGTTGGATGATTATGGTAGAGATATACTCTACCAATAATATTTGGTCAAGTGTTTGGGTGATTTTAATGTTACCCTCCTTCTAATAAAAAATGTTTTATTGATTTCTCACAATTTATTAATTTATTACATCATCAAAGTATATGTCTTTAAGGTATTTATTTATTTCCTAAAAATTACAAATAAATTTACATGATAAAGGAAAAAAATTTCTATTTAAAATGAGTATTTATAATCTAATTTATCTTCGATGTAACCTTATTTAAAAAATAATTTTATTATTAAAATATTTGAGAGACATATTAAAATTTTCTTTAAATAAAAATAAATTAAATGTCATAATCACATCCAAGTGGATTTAAAAGGATACAACTTTGACACAAGGATGATTTAGGTCGAAACACACTCATACAATGATATTAAGAAAAGTGTTAGTTCAATTTTATAATAGTATTCTTACCCTAAATTACTTTGTTTACACTTTTACCGTATTAATAACAATTACCAAAGTTACTATTACTAATTCCCAAAAATTAAATAAATATATTTAAATAATTTATACCTACTAATTATAAATATATAATCCATTATATAAAATTTAAAATTTATATGTTTCAGTAATTAATTTAAAATTAATCCCATTTTCAGAATGAGAGAACGCATTTTAAAAGTTAAAACATTACAAAGGATTGAAATGTTTTTACATCTGAATTCAATGTAAAATTAATTCCAATGAACTACATTTTATTAAATGACAAAAATAAATTTTATTTATACTTAAAAATAATTAAAAAATTTATTTTACAATATAATTTAGTTTGATGAAAAAATTTGTTTTCAATTAAAATTTACTGTATGTTTAGAATTTATCAAGACATGAAATTTATGAAAAAAATATCAAAAATTCATTAAAAGTAAAATTTTATATCCCACTTCAATATAATAGGTTTATTTTGTCATATAAAAATGGTAATTTTGTTAAAATTTTAATTTAAAAAGGGTTCTCCATTTAAAGGCAATAAAAATGTCCTTTTGAAAAATATAGGTTTTTATCATAAAATTGGGTTTATTCATACCCTATGACTAAAATTTATATTGGATAAATATAAAAAATATTTTATTAAGTATATAACATATACATTTCATTAATTTCATTTAGTAAAAGTAATTCACTAAATTTATTAATACAAAAATAAAAATATCTAATTGATTTATATTTTTCATAAATAATCTATAGGGAATGAATTCATGATACATTTTCATAATTTAGTTATATTTATTCCCGCTAACCTAACAGTTTGGTTAAAAAGGTTATTTTATACTAAGGGTATCTCACAAATTGTTTAAACTCATAGTTACATTCAATGCAAGCTATTTATGAAATAATTTTTTAAAAGAAAATATTTCATAAAAACATCTGGGTGTTACATAGTGAACTCATAGTACTACACTCAAGCATCAAATATTACAACTCATATTCCCAATTTATTCTTTCTCTATTTTATCAAATGCATGTATGAATCCATTAAAATTTTCCTTTCATTTTCAATATCTATAAATGGAAAACAATGAGTCAAAGAAGTTTTCATCCTAAAATAACCATTATATTATACATACTTTTAGGTTCCACATGATTTTTGAGGGGTTTCTCACAAACTAAATACCTCATTTTTCAACTTAAAAATTATTTAAGAAATTATTGTCATTTGATTCATCTTAATTTTCAAACACTATAAAAAATATTAATCTTTTATTCTTAAATATTTCAAGGTCTTATTATTCCTAAAAAAGATCCACAAAAATACACACTTCCATATTCTTCATAGGATGCATGAAAATTACATAGAAACAATATCTTATAGCCTGGAATCCCCCTCTTACAACAAGAGATATTACCAAGATAACAATATAGGTTCTAGTTCAATCCTGTAGACTTTAAATAGCATCTACACACCTTATTTACCTTTCTCGAATACCTTTCTTCATAAATTAATTACGATTTGTTGAACAAATTTATCTCTGAATCAATAATATATTCATTATTCTCTAAACCCAAATAATATCATTTCCTCAAATTTGATATTGTATACACGCTTACACACTTTGATCTTAATATCTATTTTATTGAAAATCATTTTATTAGCCAGAGATCATGGATTTACAAACCTCCTTATTTATTTCAACATGATAGAACAACTTTTAAATCATCAAATTTTTATTCCAACTCAGATAATATTTTTGTAAATTTTCCAAAATTTTAGTGTTTTATATGATTTGTGAATTCATACGATAAGAGTTGTGCGTGACTCTATATCATATCAATTTAAAGTCATATGGTATTCCTTTCAAAATAATGTGGAAGTCTTATTGTTCCAATGAAATCATATTGTGAATTCATAAAATGGATCGGAATTAATATGGTGGAATTATAATGTGTGGAAAATTCATAATATCTCTAAAAAACTTTATATGTTGAATTCATATACTAAATTTTTATGACTAGAAAAATTCATATGATCATTAGTCAAAGTTATTCAATCATGGACTTTTCCATTTCTATATCTCTAACTCCAAATTGTAGACTTCTTAAAATTTATTTCAAGTATTCTTAAAAGAAAATCTACACCTTCATAATCACTTTATGTCATCTTGAAATCTTAAAAAACTTCAGGTTCTTTTCCTTGGAATTTTAGTTATTTAAATACTCATTAAAGAGTAATTAAATAAGCCTCACTACCTACATTATCCAAGTGTATTTCATTAATAATTTCAACACCCAAAATAATATGCATTCCAAGGATGGTTTCTCTAAAATTATAGCTAGTTTCCACAAACACCTTTAACCTATTTTAATAATTTTAAAACAAATTTTTCCTTGTTGTTATATATAGATTCAATAGCCACATCCTTATTCTAATTTCTCTACTTCTTATACATGATATAGATAGTTCTCTAGATCTCTCAAAAACGCTTCATGGACTTGAGGACCATAAAAAAACCAACACATGTAAATGTTGAAATTTTAATATATCCAATTTGTTATTCAAGGCAAAATAATACATTACCCCCATTTCATGGGAAACCTCTTAATTTTTATTTTCCAATATAAGTCAATTGATAATTTTTGTGTCGAATTGAAGATCCAAAAAACATTAAACCACACTCATTTTCAACAAATACAACTTCATATTTATACATCTAATGGAAATTCAATCCTATATTAAAATGGATCTCAAATTGAACCTTAATGAATCAAAATATAAGGTGAACTCATTACATATATCAGTTAAGGTTAAAATCTATATAGATTCCAATCTTCCCTTCATCCCTTGTAAGGATATCATGTAATCATCAAAACATAGTAACTTCACCCATTTCTTTTTTTAGGACATCATTTGTGCTTTCAATATAGATAATTCCTAGATGAATATCCAATAATAGCCTGCAAAATAAATGAATATATAAATATATGAGGCCACTTCCTAAAAAACATGGCCCCAATATTATGAGGGACCACTGATATTCTTTCTTTAAAGTTCACATTCCTTATGAATAAGTACTTACTAATATCGAACTGAAACTTAAAAATATTAGGATACAAATAATTTTCTTTAAGTGTGGTCATGATTATCTTTAGATAGAGAGCGTGGACCTCCCTTTATTGGTAGTTAACTATAATGTCATCAAGGAAGACCACCACAAATGAATCCTTGTATAGATGAAGGACAATATTCCCCAGAGCCATAAATACTACTATCATGTCAGTCAATCTAAATGGCATAAAAAACCATATAAGCTAAATCTTCTCTTATATTTAGTATAATAGATACCAGAAGTCACTTCTCTCAAATAATGATATCCTGATCTCAAATCAATATTAAAGAACTAGTTGGATATACTTATCTAGTAAAACATATAATCAATACATGGAAGAGGGTATCATTTATTTATAATCGTTTGGTTCAACCACATGTAATCCTCACAAAAGAGAAAAATTCCTTTGATTTTTTGGCTAAAAATTTAGGATAAATCCTAGGTGAAGTGATTAGGAATATTAAAACATTCACATTAAGGTCCTCTACTTGATCATTGAATTCTTAACGGTCTAAGTGATCCATCCTATAAGTAGAAATAAATATTGTCTCTAAACCTATCATAATATCAATTGTAAACTCAACCTATCTATTATATATAAGACACAAAAATTACTTTGTAAATATATCCAAGAAATGTAAATGAAATAGATAAAAAGTCTATTTGAAACCTCTTCGCATCATCCAAAATGATACTAGAAAACTTTGTTAAAAGCATCCCTATTTACTGAGGTTTAGGTATTGAATGATATTCTTCTAGATCCCACTCACCAGAATGAGTATAATAGTTATCCTCTACATATATAAAATATACCTACTGATGGTATTAGTTGATGTACAGAAGATAACGATTCAATAATTATATACCTTGGATCACATCAAAACTTCACATATCTTACATGAATAAATCTAGAGATACCAATATCCACCAATCAAAAGAGAACAATCATAACATCAATGATTTCTCTCAAATAACACCTCCAAGGGTGTATTTATTGACATCACTCCATATAGTTACTTAATATATATCCACAAATCACAAGTATACCTAGAAAATATAAAAAAATGTGATGCATATATATCAAATAAATCAAAATTAAGGGCATATGTCACTAAGATTGTACCTCAAATAGTTAACATACCCTATTTATGGTCATTACATGTTATCTAGATGGATTGAAGCTAGACAGACCCCGAGCCTCTGGCCTAGCCTCTATAAATCTAGATACCTTAAATATTTTTACTATACTTCCTCTACTGAACCTAAGTACCTTAACCACTTATGTGCCCAGACCAACCATAAGAACCCCAACTAAAACCACGTGTCACCACATATAATCCTGAAACACATCCCCAAGGACACTATAAAACTTATAATAACTCTATAAAAACCACTAAAAATTTATATCCTTCTCACATGAATGACACTCTATAAGAGGTTGGTGGAATTGTGTATGAGTATTCCCTATCCTTCTATACTAATATCACACAAGTTAGTACCCCCATGACAATAAGATTATCTAAGGCCTTAGATAGTTTACCCTTCCCTACTCTGGATAGAATCACGAAAAAATTATTTTTTAAACCTAAGGATCCACTCTTGGACCCAAGATGGGAACATAAATTCTCATAATTCCTAACTCTATCTAGGTTACCATTTTTGATAAGGTCATGATTTATGGAATAATAAAAATATTTAATTTTCAATATGTTTACCTGAGAGAAAATTGGGTATCTAATTAACTCCTAAAATCAGTAAACTCGAGTGGCCACATTACGCACTAGTAAATGAGAAAACAATGAAGGTAAAAAAATGCATAACATAGTTTATAAAATAATTGTCACCATGAGTAAGGTGAATAAAATCCCAATATTGTTTACTTATTAGTATTATATAAAAGAAATGGTAAAATAAAAGAGCCTAAAATACATTTTAGGACAACCCCACATTCCGATCATCCTAGTCAAGGACATCCCACCAACACCATGCTTATAACGACTCATACTTTACATACATGGTTATTAATTAAGAATAGAAGCATACTTATTACAACATATAACAAAACCATGAAAGGACCGTATAGGTATAGTGTCTTTAGAAACTGGGAAACATAAACAACTGGTTCATAAAGCATCTACATTGTCTCCCATTTATTTTATCATATCTAGAATCCCTTTTTGGAATATTATACTTAATACCCTTCTTCCTGACCTAGGGAAAAGAAAACATACAAAAGGGTGAGCTCAAATGCTCAGTAAGGTTAAACAAAAGAAATATCAATCACATCATATTCATAAGAACATAACATTTTGGAAATCTTAACTAGTAAATGAGATCATAATTTCATTACATGGGATAAATCATAGTAGTTAAATGTAATCCCCATAATCATAACTTAAGACATGAAATTTTGTGGCATACACACATAATCATAGAGAATCATTTCTTAGTAGTCAAGAATCATTGGAAAGACTATGTTAGTAGACAAAGTTCATTTCTGAACCGAGTTCACACCTCATTTCAGTCCTGTATCACTGAACCAGATTAACCTGCCGTTCCAGCCATGTCTATCTCATGAGATATAAATCTTTACCCAATGCATTGGAGGGAGATATAGGTCCCACCCATCTCATAATGATACCATTATTATGTGTTCCACAAGATCATAAATCATACATCATAGCATAACCCATGTAATAAAAATAGGATTCTTAAATATCATGCCATCATAACATAATCCATATAAGATAAAAGGATATCATAAAAATAATTCCTTCATAACATAATAAAATCATTGTAAAAATAGGGATAGAAACATAACCCTATATTATCTTAGATGGAAAATAATTTTGATAAAATGCTTGAAGTCCATTCTTGAGGAAAATATCCTTTCTACTTCAATTTTTTTTCCTTTCATAACATGTCATATAATTTTAAACTAAAATAAGTTGATTAAAAATAAACATGAAAACTTGTAATGGAAGATTCGTGAAAAAAAATTTTCTATGAATCCATTCATGCCGTATAAGTTAAAAAAACAATTTTCTCGTACTTTGGCCAGAAAAGTCAAAAAGTACCTCGTACAAAAAATGACAAAAGATTCCTTTCATATCTTTTACCAAAAACTCACCGAAGGGTAAAATTGGATTTAAAAAATTGTAGGAGGATGGAAATAATATTACATATTGAGGAAACATGGATGTGGATGATAAATACACCCCAGTAAATACCAAAGTACAAATAATCTCGGATAAAAATGAGATTGCGAGATTTTCCCTTACCTTAGGTCCGATTTGCTTCGTACATGTCCAAACCTCATGTATAATGATTTAAATAATGTTATTTAATTATTAAAGAATCTTACTCATTGTTATGATATCATATATGGTCATATTCTTTGCTTCGTATTAGTAATATTTCATTGCTACTTGTTATTCAGGTGTTTATTGCTTTTTGTTCTTATGCGTGTTTTGTTGAATAAATTATTATTCTTCCTTTTTAGGTTATAGATACCTCATTTCCAGAATGGTATTAGTGTAGTATATGTCATATTTATTCATTCAATTCATTTATATAATCATTATGCATTGAAGATCATGTAGAACGAGTCGCATCACATCGTGGAGATGGTAGGGCGTACGTACGCACGAGCGATGATATCGTTCCCATGATCGTGGAATTGCATTGAAGTGTATGTATACTATTTAAGAATAAATATCAATTTAAAATAATCATATATAGTTATTCTTTACACCATTATACCCATCCAAGTAAGGTGGTCGTGGAAAACAGATTACACTACGGCGTGGAGACGATATTCCGTACGTACGCACGCGCGGTGATTTCGTTTTTCGTAGGATGGACAGAAGGTGAAATAGGGTTGTTTCATATTTATAATAACATATCAGTATATGAGTGATACTGATGTTATTACATCATAATTAAACAACTAAAGAAGAAGAAGTAGAAGAAGAAATAATGTTGAAAGAATCGGTAACGAACATTACCTCTTCTTTGAAGCGCCTCTTCTTAACCTCCACTTAAGTCACTAGGGTTAGTATTTTTAGGAGACAAGAATTTATATAATATTTCTAGGGAAGATGATAAGGGAAATGGTCAGGGGTTGGCCGAGCTTAAAGGCTCAAAAGTGTGTGAAGATAAGAGGTAAGGGGTGCCCTTTTTATAAGGGAGGAGAGCGGCACCTTTGAAAAAACTTAAAATATTATTTTATAATAAAGTCATATTCTATTTATAAAAGCTCTAAATTTATTTATTTCAAATATAAGGTGGTTATGGGTCTAAAACCTATAAGAAAATATATTTTAGACAAGTTTAGGTTACTATTTTAACCTTATCATTTAGATTCAACTCTAAGTTAAATAATTTTACTTTTACTATGTCTTCTTGTTGTCTTACACTATATGGTTAATAAACTTACTATAACAAGCCAAAATAATCCCAAGTTATTCATTATTATTATATATGACCTTATATAAGTCATTTGTCTGAACCTTATATTTTTAGGAATAAAATAACAATTAATAATATAATATTTGTTTTAAAAACTATTTTATGTCCATTTTGACACTATTTGGTAATTGATTTTTGTGAAAATCATAACAACACTATTAGTTCGAAAAAAGTTAATTGAATAAATACTAACCTATCATATTATCCTAGAAAATTATTATAATTCATAAAAAGCCTCAAATTACATTTATTTGGGTATTTATAACTTCAATTTTGTTAATATTTCATTAATAATGAAATTACTGCGTCATCATTGTGTCATAAATAAATTAAATTATTTAATGTATAAAAATTAAAAATAAAATACCATTATGTAGGAAATATTATTATATTTCTAATTAATATTTATAGTCGAATTTAACTTATTTATAACCCTATATTAAAAATGTTTTAGTTATTAAACTTTGATTTTAACTATTTTAACTCTTCTTTAAATAAAATAATATTAAATGTCCTAATCTAATCCAAGTGGACCTAAAGGGTAATATGTTTTTCCTAAGATTGTTTTTGGTCAAATTACACTTATCCAATAGAATTAGGACATGTGTTTGGGTAATAATAATACCATTTTTACCCTTAATTACCCTATTTAATTTTAGCCGTGGTAAATAAAAGTAAAAATTTACTATTCACCAAAAATTATATTTATCTTATTGAACCACATTTTAATCCTAGATATTAACAGTGTCTCTCGGATTTTTGAAATTCCACTCACAGAAGTGGTAAAATTAAGTTTTATGTAAATTTGCAAAAAGCTCCTAGGAGGTAGGTAAAATACGGTGAAAAGTTCAATAAAATTTATATATATATAAAATTATTATAAAATGACTCCAATGAATTCCATTGAACTTATATAGGTATTATGTATCAATTTTGACCTAAAATAAATTTAAATAAAATAAATAATTATTTAAATAAAATGTCGGTTTTTAAATAGTAACCCAGTGTTTTCACTATTCATCAAAAATTTAAAGTTTTCAGAAAAATACCAAAAATTCACCCTAGGCTAATTTCGATATTTTGAATCCAAAAATGAAGTCCATTTTGAAAGATAAAAATTATAAAATTTCAAAAATTGGGTATTAATATTCATTACGGCTAGTTTTAATAATATTTTAATAGCATATCGTTGTTTAGTGAAACTCGGTATTGCGTACAACACAAGTGATCGAGGAAGGTCGCGATTGCATGTAAAGCAAGCCAACCTAGTGTTGTGTGTAGTGAAAGATTCCTTTATATAACATTATACATAAAAAAATATTTCTCATAAAATCTCGGGTGTTACAATGCTGGTCCTAAAAGTATATACACTTCAATCCAAATCTCATTATCCTAAATCCCACCTTCCTTAATAAATAGATTTGGGTGATAAAACTAAAAATCCCATGTCAGATTTTTCGAGGAAGTATCAAATCTTGGAGATCTACATTCTAAATACTAGATTACATCAAGTAGACTCTCAAGGAGATGCTGATCAAGAGGAGGTACTGGGGAAACCGAGGGATTTCACTCAATAACTGGTGGTAAATTATATTCCCTTGAGGTGATAAAATCATTAAATACATACATATTACATCATATTACATGAATATTCTCTATATATCAAACTAAATCACACCCCATGAGCTATAGGTTTAGTTTTTTTGGAGATTAGATACATAAGAAAATTATTTTTCAATATATTCAATATCTCCCCTAAATACTATTTTCACGTGATACCATTTGAGAAACATCATATATAATATTTTTTCTTCATAACCTTGGGAATAGAATTATAATAAAGGGTGAGCTTAGATTCTGGAAAGGCTAAGCATTAGAGATAACAACTTAGGATCATGAGTGAGCATAAGATGAGCATGTGCATATCTAATCATGATCAAGGTGCATGGTTATAAAATAATAGAATAATACATAATAAAAAACAGATCATAAATCTAGAGTCATGTCATAAGGCTTTTTCATAACATAAATCACGAGTAATAAGTGAGAGAAAACATGATTTGATAATCATGTGCTACAAAATCATAACACATGAATAAGAATGTAGCATAAAAATAAATATAAAAATCATAACTTATGTCATGGGTAACCACTAATACAATCATATTATAATGGAATATACTAATCATAACAACATTATATTTTATAATATATTTCTCTTTAAATATTTTATTTTATTTTTTTCAATTGAATGTGTTACACGCAACCCCATGTTCGAAAGAAATGTGATATATTATTAAAATATTACGGGAAGTTTATAACTTAGTCATGGATTGGTTGGTATGAATTGTAATAACTAAATTGTGATTTGTTTTTGGAAAATGGAGGTATAAAATAAATTTATTGTTTACCAATTGATTATAAATAAAAATGAAATCATTTTAAAGTAAAAGAGATATTCTTCTAGAAAACTGTTTTTACACACACAAACATGTAGTGTCTTAATTAATTAAATAAATCACTTTTGGTGTATAATTCTAATGAAATTTATATATTATGCATTATTTTTTATTATAAATCTAATATTTTTCTAGTTATGGAATAAGAATAAAACCGACTTCAATTCTTAAAAATCTATTTGTCTAAAAACACAGTTTTCATCACATATTTCAAGCTTATTTCTAAAATTATTTTTGACCACATATATGTATTGAATTTGAAAAAATGTATTCCATATTTTTTATCAAGAGGACTGAATTTGGTAAATTGGTCTCTTTTATTTTTTCCTAATATGAATAGTAACCTAAGTAAAATTTATCACCCCGGTAAAGGGTAATTCGTGTTAATCTAGTTTAAAACTAAGTGAAAAGGCCCCAATTTTTCATCCTAATTATTATTTGAAGAAGTTAATTTGAAACTTTTCACCCTATGCTCTACATATAATTTTTAAGGGATAAATTTCCACTATAATAACCTATATAATATTTAAATCAAATAAAGTTACAAAATGTCACTCTCTTATATTTAAATATATATTGTGTTTTTATATCATAAAAAATCATTTTATCAATGAAAATAAGTGCCAATTTTGAGATTATTTAAATTAATTTATTGATATAATTTTTTTTATAATTTTTATTAATCTTATAATGACCTCAAGTTCTTATGAAACACTGATACAATATTCTAATAATTAATAAAAAATATAATAAATGATTTTAAGAATATTAAAAGTAATATAATTTGAGTTATTTAATATGTTACATGAATTTTTTACCTGAATATTATATATAATTGTTATGTAAAATGACTAATTCGAATTAAAACTATTTATTTATGTTTTTTAAGTTACATTAAATGAATAGTGTCAAAATTGACAATAATGATATTTTATGAAAAAAATATTTTATTAAACTACTTAAAAGTAATATAAATATTAAAAAATGGGAAAGGGACATAATATATGGTTGAAATTTTCATACTTGGAAAATTTATAGGCCATTTTGAAACTTTTTTATTTATAATTACATCAATATATATTTTAATCTTTTATGGAATTCCAATAGTGACACTCCCCTCAATTATAAAAGGAAACCCCTCATTTCACTTATACAAACCACATTTAACCTTCATGGTTGACTAAAATCTACCAATTTGTCTTCTAAATTTCCCTATACACATTTTAGAGTTGATGGTACTCCCAAAAGGCCAACCCTAGAGCCCTTAATAGGAGATGTAAACGAGTTGTTTAAAAGAAGAGGTAGTCGCCTTAACTGATCACTTTCTTTTTAATTTATAATTTAGCTCCTCTAAATCTTTTATACTCTTCATAAAATAAAAAATTAAGTATCATAAATTTATTTAAAATTTATTATGACTATTAAAATTCATTTATTTACCCTCTTTATATCAAATGGGAAGTGAAAGTATGTCTCTTGAGTATATATGACTTACCGTCCCTACATAGAGATACAATTCATTTTTCATCACCATATTTCATGGAAAATTATTATGATGAGTTTAATGTTTATATATTACATTTATAAAATAATTTTTCTACTATAATGATAATATCACATCTACCTTCTTACCATCCAAACTCTTGGAAAATGACAACATCGTTCGTGCGTGCGTATGGACTACCACCTCCACAAAGTGATTTGATTTGATTTTCATTTCCATTTTAATTGGATTTCAATTAAGATATATTTAATTAATATATATGATATATATTATATAATAATTATTTAAATGTGATTTATTATTTACCTTTCTTTCATTCCATCAGTAAAAAAATGGAAACAACTTTCATGCGTACGTACAACTTTCCGTCTCTTTGAAAGATGAATTTTTTTTCTATATAAAAAATTTATGGATGAATTTAAATATTTATATAAGGAATATATATGATATTTATTTCATTAACAAAATTATATATATTTTGGAACCGTGATCAACGTATAAGGACCCAATATACAAAACCAAAACAAACTTGAAAAACGAAGTAGTTATCACCCAAAATCAGGATTTTAATAAATAATTATTAATTATTGTGTGATAAAATTTTATAAGTAAACAAAATATTGTATTATATATGTTATTATTGTTACGTAATATATTTATAACAAATATATATTTATTATACATGAGGTTCGAACATGTATGAAGGAAGTTAGACAGGAGGTAAGTGATTTTCATCTCACTTTTATTTCCCTAAGACACATGCCATATTCACAATTTTTTTATTTTGTGTGGTATATATACATAACATGAATTTATTTTATGAAAATTATAATGAAAAATATGGGATTTATATATCCATATAGGGTTCTTTATTTCATGGGTCTTACGATTCAAATGTTACCAAGGCAGTGATGTTTATATGTTATAATCTCATTATTTATCAGGATTGTTTATGATTAAGATTATAATGATGAGTTATCATCATAAAAATATCAATAAAATCACTAATTTTTTTTATTATACATTTTTTTATTTTTAATAGATGTTTTATTTTAATTTTACCCACCTTATGTACTCATGATACTGAAAATGTGTTTTTATAGAAAATCGATGTTATTTCTCTCTTTGGTCAATAAACTCTTTTATTACATATCCATGTTTTATAAAAATGATTTAAATGTGGTTATTAATATTATAATTTTATTTCAAAATGTCATTTTTTCCTTTTTTTTCCTTTTTATTTTTTTTAAAAAGAATCTTCTTGTCATTTTCTGAATGAGGGGATTTTTTTACATTTTGCCAAAAAAGTTAAAATAATGTTTGCTTTTAAATTATATAGAATTAATGGAATTTCTAACAATCTTGACTGATCAATGTGTTGAATATTACATTACAAGTTTCTAGGGGACTTTTAAATGAAAATATTTACCAGAATATTTCATAAATACTTTTATTTTAAAAGTTATTTTTACAGTGGAAATGTTATTTTCCTCTAGAAATATTTCTATGATCTTTTAAAGTAATTTTCATATATGATAACATCCTTTGATATAAATTATGATTTAATTGGGATATGATCCAATGATACCATTATTAATATTTATTTGGATTGATGATGTTTATATTGATGATATGTTTATTAAACCCATTTATTTTCTATGGGATATGCTATGATGAACTGAGGAAATATTTATGAAACCTTTTTTCTTTGCATGGGTTATAATGTGATGATATTTTTAATGATTTATAATCTTTTGGAACACATATGTATGGTTTTTAAAGTGTTATAGGTGGATGAATTATAAACTAAGGATGGTGGTTATGTTATAACCAAGGACGATGTTTAGTTTATAACCAAGGATGGTAGTTACTTTATAATAGAGGATAATGGTTACATAATTAACAAGTAAGGGTGGGATAGTTATTATATAGCCTCCAATTCATTAGTTAACTATTGATATCTCATTATATAAAAAGGATTTTAATGAGGAGTGAACCTAGTTCCGTAAGGGACTTTGTCTACTATGATAGTCTAGGAGGTGAACACTGAATACTATAATGGAATGGGGAGTGAACCCAATCCACTATTATAGTCTTGGAAATGATACTTGACTACTAATAACTTTATGTTATATTATTATTCAACAATTCCATTTCTTATGCCAATATTATTCCCTTATTTCATAAGTTCTTTGATTCCTTTATGACTCATATCTTATAAACAACCAAGATTTATTCAATGAATGAATTTTATGATCTTTGATATGTTGGGTATGGTTTCCAAATGTTATTACCATTTTCCCATACCCTTATACTCATGTTAACTTTATGTGATAATTTATATCTCTGTTATTTACCATTATTGAGCATATGATCTCCACCTTTCTTATTTTTTATTTCCACATGTTATGAAGAAAGGTATTAAGATTGATATGTCTATGAAGGTGATATTTATAAATAATATAAAGTGAGAAACTTATGAACCCTTTTTTTATGTGTAACACCCCAAGATTCCATGGTACATTTCCCTTTTAATAATGCAATAGCTTGCATTATACGTAACTTCGAGATTCTAACACATCGTGACTAATCAAACTATTTGTTATGAATAGTAATACCCACTTTTTAAAATTTTATAAATTTTTTTTTTCAAAATGGAATTCATTTATGAATTAGTAATATCTAAATTATATTCGGGTAATTTTTTGGTACTTTTCTGAAAACTTTCAATTTTTGATGAATTATGAAAAATACTAAATTTTAATTAAAAACAACTTTTTTAATCAAAAAAATTTATAATGTTAAATTATAAATTTGAGTGGTTTTAAAGTATAATTATATTATATTTTTATTATTTAATATAATTTAGTTAATTTAATGTAATATCACATTTAAATTGGACATAAACAAGTGTCAATCTTTTGATAGTTATTATTTCTTAAAAACACGCTTTTTTGTTTTGACAACAGGAATTAATTTTAAATTAATTTCTTCCACTTCTGTATTTTGAATTTGGAAAAATGTATTCCATATTTGGAATTAGGAGGTCCAAAATTTGTAAATATTTAACTTTTATTTTTAGATATTGTGAATATTTACTTTGGTAAATATTTTATTTACCATGGTTAATGGGTAAATTCGGTAAATAAGCGTAACAAAATAATATTATAATAATATTAAATTTCACTAATTTTTGTCCTATTAATATTTGTTGATACATTTCTGACCCTAGGAATCCTTGGGTCTATTTCTGGACCCCATGGAGCCACTTGAGAGTGATAATGACACTTTATATTAATTAATTTGAAGTAAAGACAAAAATGACATAAACATATATCTTTTTGTAATTTTTTTTACATGGGGTCATATAAGTTACCTTTTTGACTATAAATACTAACTATAAATATAAAATTATTTCATAAATAATGATATTTTATTTATATTTTTTAGACATTAAATAATGAAATTTATTTATGACATAATGATGATGTAGTAATTACCTTATTAATGAAAGAATGAAATAAATGGTATTGTAAACATTAAAATAAATATAATTTTAAAGTTTTGATGCCATACAATAATTTTATAGGTGAATATGACATTTTATTATTGATTCAATGTATTTTGTTCGAATTAATAATGTTGTTATGACTTTAACAAAAACCAAATACAAAATAGAGTCAAAATTGAAATTAAATGAGTTTTTAAAACAAATATTATATTATTAATTGATATAATATTTATAAAAATATAAGGTTCGTCCAAATGACATATATATGGTTATATATATTAATAATTAACCACATGGGGTTATCTTGTCTTGTTATAATAAGTTTATTAACCATATAATATAAAAATAAAAAGAGACATGGTAAATATCAAACTATTTAACTAAGAGTTGAATCTAAAATATAGGGTTTATATGGTGACCTAAACCTATCCAAAACCTATTTTTTGAAAGTATTTAGACCCATCCACACATTATACTCTAAATAAATCATTTTGAGCTATTAGAAACCGAAAATTATTTTATTATAAAATAATATTTCAAGATTTTCCTAAAGTGACCCTCACGTCTCTTATAAAAGGACACTTCCCCTTATCTTAATTTCACACTTCCAAAGAAATTTGTTTCAGACAAAACCTGACCAAATATCCTCTAAAAAATCCTCCCTTCAAATTAGATGCCTTCATTTGATCAGAAATCCATCCTAAGGATCCCTTTTGATCAACTCAAAAGAAAACACCCGAAGAAGAGGTAATAATTTCACCACCCTCTTTCAAGTTCTTTTCTTCTTACATTTCCTCTTTCTTTGTTGTTTCCATACCAAAGTAGTAAATCCAGTAACTTATAAATACTGTGATGTTATTATAAATTTGGTACAACCATATTCGTTGTTTTATCCGTCCTATAAATGACAAAGTCACTATACGTGCGTATGTACGGCTTACTATCTCCACGTCGTGGTGTAGTTTGTTATTCAAACACTTAATTAGTTGGATGGGTATAATAATGAGTATAACTGATGTAAATAATAAATATAAAACAATAATGATTCTTTATATGTGATATACCATCCAATTACATACGATTTCTCCATCAATATAATGATATTGTCGCTCGTGCGTCCGTACGGAATATCGTCTCCACAAACACGATGAGATTCAATCCCCATCATAATCATTCAAGAATAATTTTCATTTTAGGATTAAAAATAATATTTAGGAAAATAATATCATTCTGTATATTAATAAAATAAATCATATCCATTACAAACATGTCTTATGTAACCAAGCATATAAAGGAAAAGGAACCGGTTAACATCCGAAACAATGATACTACTAAAATATTATTAACAAAGAAATATTAAAAGATCATATATGATATCATATTTATGTATATTGTTATTATATAATTTAATAACAATTATTTAACTATTATAAAGGAGGTTAACTTACCCTTGACTAAGTAAAAGTACAAGGTAAGGGATAATTCTACAATCTCTTTACTTATCTGAGGTTGTTAATACGTAAGTATCTACTGGGACCTCTTTATCATCCTAATCTGTGTTTTCTTAAAAAGGTAATTCAATTTTTTTTTTATATTTAATATAATATGGGTCAAATTCATTTATACCCTTATTTTACCACATATGTTTTTGAATGGAATATTTCTGTCATTTTCCAAACAAGGTACTTTATGACCTTCTCGACAAAATTAAAGTAAGAATGTATTTTTAAAATTTTACGGCGGGTGCAGATATTTTCCACCATTATAACATCATCAAATCATCTCATAAAATATTATAAGAATATTTTCAAAATAAATGTTTTCTTTTATAATTATATGACTCTTAAATTATTTCAAAATATAAAGAGATATTTCTCTACAAAAAGTGTTGATTTCATCTATGTTAACATCCTTTGATAAATTTTAATCTTGTTTGATGTTGATTTATTATTATACAAATCTTCTATATTGTATTGAAGTTTTTGTGATATTTTGACTGTGGATGTGTTATTTTTACACCATTCATGTTTTATGGATAAAGTATTGACAATTATTATGCTATTTTTAATACGAATGTTTATGTTATGTTTAAACCTTTTCATATGAGGAATGCATTGGACATAGTAAGTGATTGGTGGAGCCCTCTATAGCTCCTCGAGGCATCAGTAGGTCTCATGAGACAAGATAATGTCTTGGTACAAGGCCTTGACAAAATATTATTTTTAGTCTTGGCACAAGGCTTTGATTATGTGGTTATGAAGTCCGACATTATGCATTCCATCATTATGAAATTGGATATTGATATTGAATGTGATTGTTTGACTAGTAGAATATCCATGTGAATAAGTAAATGGAATTATTTTATTTATATCAACAATATTATGTTGAAGTTTATGTTTAAAATGCTTATGTTTTAGTCTTATACATTGCCTTAAATGTTTATGCTTATTTATGAAAGTTTCTACTATATTTTTATCCTTACTGATCATCTGAGCTCACCCCTTTCTATGTTTTATTTTTCCCAAGATGTGAAGATGTATTCTATGGTTGACCTACAGGGAAATGCTAAGGGATATAAGTGTGTTCAAAGGGGAAAAATGTTGTTGTTTTTATCTCATGATGTAATGTAAAACTTATGTTTGTATCCAGTACTTCCAAGTATACTAAACTAATCATTCTTTCGGGACATGATTCCATGTATCATTTCAATGTTATGTAATAATGAACCGACTCTGGGTAACTAAGGTCAGGGCGTTACATTATGTATCAAAGTATCCAAAGATACAATAATGATATGTTTTAAGAGTGGATCATAATGTTATGTAATGAATATTAATAAAATAATATATAATATCTTTATATGAAAATTTTGTGTCATTAAAATTGGTATTAGAGAAAGTTTTAGTTAACCTTTTGAAAATAAGATGATAAAACATTATCGAGAAACCTATGGATAAGTCAAATTATAGGAAAATGTATTCGAATTTTGTTGTAGGATAGAGTGAGTGGTCTCTAGGAAATTACATCCCAGTCTAGATAAAACAAATGTACTTTTATCTACAAAAAGTGTCCCTATGGGTAATAAAAATAAAAATGGTATGTTGGGTTTTGAATTAATCATCACCTAGTGCATGAAAATGAGCATTACTGAACACTTGGTTGGATACTCCCATGGGATATGTTTTGGAAATTCACAAACTATTTATGAACCATCTTGAAGGATTAAAATAAATGATGAAAATTAACGACCTAGGTCAAACACATTGTGTGATAGATTTAAAATGAGGCATCTAAATTTAGACATCCTATGAATGATTTTCCATGATTCTAACAATGATCACTCTTATTAACAATTTTTTATGGTCAAACAATATATTTTAGTTTTGGTAATGTATTTAAGATAGAATTATGAATTTGAGGTGGTAATAGGTATGATTAAATTTTGAAGTACCCTATTTTACCTTAGTAATATTAATTCATGTATATCAGGAAATGACTAAAGGAATGTTAATTAATTTACCCAATGATTAGATTTTGAATTAGTAGTTAAAAATCCTAATGGTTTGATGATCATTTATCAAGTATGAGAATCTTTTCTAATTGTAGTTTTCTGGAACGTGCTTACTAAAAATCTTGTGATTTTATCTTTATTTTAATTTGATGTGATGTTGGGCATGTATTTTATTTATTTTTATGGAGCCCATATCAATTATCGAGGAAGGTAAGTTGAATTTCATATTCCAAAGGAACCCATGCTCATATACTAGTGAGATGATGAATATAAACTTAGAATGGAAATCAAATACATTGTATGAGTCTTGATTATTATTAAAAAGTGGTGTTTATATTAAATGGTTTGGGAGAAAATCAACATCTAAGATATGCCTATTATTTGGGAGTTTTTTGATGTCCTTCCAGAAGAATTCCCCAGTCTTCCATTAAATCGTGAATTTGAGTTCTCAATAGAAATTATACCTAGTTTAATACCTATTTAAAAGAATCCATATATAATGGATCTCCTTCAGTTTCAATAATTGACAAAGCAAGCCCAGGAGAATCTTGAAAAATTATTTATTTGGCCATGTACATCACTTTGGGTTGCACTTGTTCTTTTTTAAAGAATAAATACAGATCAATGAGATTATACATTTATTATCAAGAAAATAACAATATCACTATCTATAACAAGTATCTTCTACCCCATATTTATGACTTGTTTAACCAACTATGTAGGGATCCATAAATTTCTATGATTTACCTTTGTTCTATGTACCATAAATTGAGGGTTAAGAAATAAGATATACCTAAGATGTCATTCCATACAAGGTATGAGAATTAAAAATTTCTAATGATTAAATTTGGTCTTACAAATTCCCCATATCTTCATGGATTTAATGAATATATTCTTTATATATTACCTTGATCATTTGATGGTAGTTTTTATAGATGATATTATTATATAATCAAATAGAAAATAATATCATGATGATCAATATAGGATTGTGATTAAAAATATGATGAAGGATAATATTTATGAAAAATTCACTTGGTGTGAATTTTGGATTAAAAAAGTTTCATTGTTGAGTCATATAATCTCAAGTGAGGGTATATTAGTAGATCCTTCAATGACAGAAGTGATTGAACATTAAACTAGACCAACCACTATGATTGATATATGTACTTTTCGAGGTTTTTCTGGATGGTTTTAGTACTTTATGCATAATGTATCTTGGATATATAATCCCCTAACCAAGTTAACTTAGAAAGGATGCATGTTCATTTGGATGGAATAATGTGTGGATAATTTAAAGGAGATGAATTGAAGGTTGGTCAATTCACCTCTTCGTACAAATCCTAGTAGAAGATAAGGGTTTGTAATCTATAGTGGTTCATCCAAGAATGGGATAGTATTCATTCTACTGCATAACGATATGGTGATATCTAATGCCTCCCACCAATTGAAGGTTCATAAGAAAAATGACCCAACTCATGATTGGGGGTTTGTAGCAGTATTTGATTCTTTAAATATATAGAGGAATTAAATTTAAAAATAAAGGTGTGATATATATAATTATCATAAGAGTTTAAATTATATTTACACATAGAAAGAGTTGAAAATGAACCAGAGAAGATGGTTGGAGATGGTTAAAGATTATGACTCATGTATACATTACCACCCTGGGAGTGAAAACAAGGTAGAAGATGCATTGAGTTGAAATAATCATGCTAGGTTATATATGATTAGGATCATGGATGATATAATATTTATAGATTTTAAAAGGATTCATATGTAAATCCTAGGGGAAGGGGAAAGATATTATCTTTCCCAAATGAGTGTTCAATCGTATATTCGAGTGAAGATTAAATAAGTGTAGAATGAAGATTTATAACTACAAAAGAAGGTGCGAAATTTTCCTGAGTTTAACTTCTATTTGGATGGGATGATAATTTTCTTTAATTATGTATGTGTTTTGTCGATACAAGATTTTATGAAGTAACTATTGGATGAGGCTCATAGTCCCCCATATTATACTCATTCTTTAAGTATAATGATATATAGTGATATAAAACATTACCTATACCAGGAAAAAAAAAGATAAATACTAATAAATATATATTTTAATGATTAGAATATCATAAATTTAAGGATAAGTGATAGAAGTCTATGGGGATATTACAACCATTACCTATACCATAATGGAAATGGTCAAACAACACCATGTATTTTTTCATCATAATCCCCCAAAAATCTAAAGGATACAATGTTATTTGGGTTGTAGTCAATTTCCTTAAAAAGTAAGCACAATTCATTACTATTTGATAATATTTATCTCTTGATTATCTTATCAGGATATACATTAAGGAAGTGATAAGATTATATAGAGTACCATATTTCATTGCATCTGATTGGGATCTGAGGTTTACCTAAATGGTTTTGGGAAGTGTTGAACAAGCTCTAGACACATAGATGGGTTATAGTACAGAATATAATTCTATGAAAGTTGGTCATTCTGAGAGAACAAATAAAACCCTAGAGTATATACTGAGATTTTTTCTATGTATTTCAAAGGTGTTTGAGATCAAAACCTTCCTCTAGTTGAGTTTTCTTATAGCTAGAGACTTCACTCAAGAATCCAGAGGGCTCATCATGGAGACCTCTATGGATGGAGGCGCATAACTACAATGTGATTGGATGAAGATGAATAAGAAATATATCTATACCTAATCAAGTGAAACAAATTATAGATAAAGTTAGATCCATTCAGAAGAACCTCAAGACTGCTCATAATCAATAGAAAAGTTATTCTGACAATAAATAACATGTCTTGGAATTTGAATTTGATGAAAATTTTATTCTACATATTTATCCCTAGTAGAATATTATTCATAAATAATGGAAAACTAAGCCCTAGGTATATTTTCCCTTTAGATATTATTGATGGATCAGGGATGACAACTTATTTATTTATACCTCCACCAAACATTTATTATATTCATAATGTGTTCCATGTATCTGTTCTGAGGAAGTACATGGCTCATCCTACACTTGCATTGAAATCATAGGTCATACCAATAGAGAATGATATTTATTATGAATAAAAACCATTATAAATTTTGGATCATAGAGAGAAAGTGCTAAGAAACATGACCACTCACCTGCTCAAAGTTCTTTGAAAAAAATCATAAAATCGAGGAAGATATGCGAGAAACCAAGGATGAGATGATACATACCTATGCTCATTTGTTTATATAATAATAATTATTTTTGGGGATAAATTTATTTTAATGTAGGGTAGAATGTAACAACTAGATATTTTATAATACATTTCTCTTTAAATATTTTATTTTTTTTCAATATCTTGTGTTACATGCCACACCGATTTTAAACGAATCGTGATATATTATTAAATTAATATGGGAAAATCATCACCTAGCCATTTGATTGGAGGGTATGAGTAATAATAAATAAATAATCAAATATTTAGGGTTTATGAATGTATAAATTAAATTAATTGGTTAACAATTAATTAGAAATAAAAAAAATATATGAAAGTAAAAGTGATAATTTTGAAGAAAACCGTATTTATGCTCACAAATGTGTTTTATATTAATAAATTAAAAAAATAACTTTCAGTGAATGATATTAAATAAGTTTATATGTAATGCCCCGACCCAAGTGACCGAGAGTCGGTGCATTATTTTAATACATTGACATTCTTACAAGGAACCAAGTCCCGAAGAACCGATCAGTTTAGGAGTCTTGGAAAATAGATTACATTCATGAATGTTACATTACAATTCATAACATACAAAAAAACATAAATAATACTTTATGAATGCCATTATTCCCTTCTCTTAACCCAGCATATCAATCACATTACACTTCTTGCAATCCTGGGAAAAATAAAACATAGAAAGGGGAGAGCTCAAATGCTCAGTAAGGGTAAGAAATACAGCAGAAACATTCAAAAATAAGCATAAACATTTAAGGAAATGTATAAAACTAAAACAAAAGCCTTTTAAACTTGAAATTCAGCATAATATGGTAGAAATAAAATGAAATAATTTCATTTAATTATTCACATGGATATTCTACTAATCGAATAATCACATGCAATATCACTAACCACTTTCATAATGATGGAATGCATAATGCCAGACTATCATAACCACATAGCCAAGGCCTCGTGGCAAGTCTACAAATAAGATTTTGTCAAGGCCTTGTGCCAAGACACTAGTTTGTCTCATGAGACTTACCGATGCATTGAGGAGCTATAGCGGGCTCCACCCGTCACTTACTAAGTCCAATGTATTCCCATATGAAAAGGTTTAAACATAACATAAACATTCGTATTAAAACTAGCATAAGAAATGTCAATACTTTCTCCATAAACCATGAATGTTATAAAAATAACACATAGACAGTAAAACATATCACAAAACCTTCAATACAATACAAAAGTTTTGTATCATAATAAATCAACTTCAAATAAGCTTAAAATCCATCAAAGGATGTTGACATAGATGAAATCAAAACTATTTGAGAGAAATATCTCTTTTCTCAAAATCATTGAAAAGTCACAAATTTATAAAGGAAGTAATTTAAAAGAGATTTTTGAATCAAAGTGTCCCATACCACTTTGAAACTTTTGAAAAGAAATATCATTTCAAAACATTCATTTCCCTATAAATAAATCCTTAAAATCATTTTGAAAACATTGACATTAATTGAAAAGATCTAGAAAGATAAATCTTTAAAACATTTGAAATTTTGATCATGATAAAGAGTACCTTTCAAAATCCTTAAAATCGTCATTTTGAAATCATATTTATGAAAAATGGACATGGATGATAAAAATTTCCCATTAAATACTTACACATAAACAATCTCGGATAATGATGAGATTGAGGAATTAACCCTTACCAATTTGGTAACTTACAAAACATACAACCCATGAAAGAGGTATCATGCAATGAATATGAAAATACACATAAATTAAAGTGTATTACACAAAGAATAAAATTATGGGAAGTACATACACCACACAAAAGGTAATAGTGGCAATATGACATGAATCTCACTGGAATAAGGAGTGAGATGAAAACCCCTTACCTTGCATTTTCCTTTAGTCGAGGGTACATTTAACCTCCTGTACGAAGATCGTAGTAGGTTATTAAATTATACCAGAACAATATTAATATTTATGATATCATACCTGATTCATTTATGACTTTATATTACCCATTTAATAATAATTTCCATGTTAAGTTAACATTTTGTGTAATAATCACATTCTTTATCGTACGTGTTTTAACTTGTCTCTCTTGGTTGTATCACTTAGATCATGATTTAAATACTTCCAGAATATAAAACATGATAAATATATCATATATATTTTGAATATAAATATGTATAATATACATATATATGAAATGGAAAACACCGTTTATGGAGACGGTAGTCCGTACGTACGCATAAACAATGTTTCTGTTTTCATATAGTATTGAACGGAAATAAATGAATAAGATATAAGTAAGTACATAAATCCTTATATATATATATATATATATATATCTCCAGTATCATTATTATTTCATATATTACATACTTATTAGTAATATATATTTTTATAATCGTTGATGAATGGTGAACTTGGAAATGAATCTCATCGCGTCATGGAGATGGTAATCCGTACGTACGCACGAGCGAAAATATCATTATTTTGATATTAAAATAATATATAATTGGATGGTATATCATATATACAGAATCATTATCATGTTATATTACTTATTTACATGAATTAAAAATCATTATTACACCCATCCAAATAATAATATATTGAATAACAATTACACCACGACGTGGAGACGGTAATCCGTACATACACACGTATGGTGACATGTCATTCAAAGGATGGATAGAATAATGAATATGGTTTTACCGTACTTATAATAATATTACAGTATCTAGGAGATTCTGGATTCATTATTTTAGAATGGTAATAACAATCATAGAAGAAGTGGAATAAGAAAGGAACTTGAAAAAGGGTGGTGAAATCATTACCTCTTCTTCGGGTTATTCCTTTTGATTTGATCAAAAGGGCTCCTTAAGTTGGCTTTAGGACTGAAGGAAGCCTCTAGAATGAAGTGAGGGAAGTTGAGAGAGTATTTGGGAAGATGTTGGCCGAACCAAAAGGCTTTGAAGGTGTGAGTTAATGAGAAGGGAGAGTGCCCTTTTATAAGAGGAGTGAGGGGCACTTTTGGAAAAGCTAGAAATATTATTTTATAATAAATTCATATTCGATTTATAATGGCTAAAAAGTGGTTTATTTAAAGTTTAAGGTAGGTATGGGTCGAAAACCACTCAAACAATAGAATTTAGATAGTTTTGGGACATTATATTAACCTTATCTTTAAGTATTAACTCTTAGTTAATTAGTTTCACTTTTACAATGTCTCTTTGTATTTTTATATTATATGGTTAATAAACTTACTATATACATCCAATATACCCCAAAGTGTTCCATTAATTATAAAAATATCATGATATAAGTCTCTTGGACGCACCTTAGGTTTTTAGGAATTTAATATCAATTAATCATATAATATTTGTTTTAAAAACTCTTTTATGTCAATTTTGACTATATTCAATAATTGATTTTTGTAAAAATCATAACAGAAATATTAATTCTAAATAATTTAATTAAGTCAATACTAACATGTCATATTAACCTATAAAATTGGTTTAATTCATAAAAAGTCTCAAATTATATTTATTTGGGTATTTATAATATCAATTATTTTAATTTTTTCACTATTATGGTAATTACTGCATCATCATTGTTTCATAAATAAATTAAATTATTTAATGTCTAAAAATTATAAATAAAATATTATTATGTAGGAAATCATTTTATCTTTCTAATGAATATTTACAATCTAATATATCTTATAGATAACCCTATATTAAAAATGTTTTAGTAAATAAACTTTGATTTTAACTCTTTTAACTCTTCTTTGAATTAAATAACAATAAATTTCATAATCTAATCCAAGTGGACCTAAATGATAATATTTTATTCCTAAGGTGGTTTTTGGTCGAGATACACTTTTCCAATAGAATTAGGACATGTGTTAGGGTAATATTAATACCATTTTTACCCTTAATTACCCTATTTACTTTTAACTGTGGTAAATAAAAGTAAAAAGTTACTATTCACCAAAAATTATTTTCATCTCATTGAAACAAATTTTACTACTTGATATTAACCGTGTCTCTCAGATTTTCGAAATTCCAATCACAGAAGTGGTAAAATTAAGTTTTATGAAAAATTCAGTTTTTTAACTACCACTTAGTAGTTTCACTATTCATAAAAAATTGAAGTTTTTCAGAACAATGCCAAAATTTCACCCTAAGATATAATTGATATTCCGAATTCAAAAATGATGTCTATTTTACAAAATTCCAAACATATAAGTTGAATTAATTAATTTTATAATTAATTCCCGCTGTCACAACAAATAGCATGTTTTTAAGAAACAATATATATCAAAAGATTAACAATTGTATATGTCCAATTTCAAAGTGAAATTAATTCTAATGAACACCACCAGATAAAATGGTAAAAATATATTCTAATTATACTTTAAAACCACTCAAATTCATAATTTTTCACTATTAATTATTTTGATTAAAAATGTTGTTTTTAATTAAAATTTAGTAATTTTCACTATTCATCAAAATATTAAAGTTATCCGAAAAGTACCAAAATTTCACCTTAGGATAAATTAAATACTCTAAATCCAAAAATGATGTCCATTTTGAGAGATAAAATTTATAAAATTTTAAAAAGTAGGTATTACTATTCATTACGGCTAGTTTGATTGGTTGTAGTGTGTGTTAGAACTCGAAGTTGCGTACAACACACGCAACTGTATTATTCAAAGAGAAGCATATCGTGGAAGCTTGGGGTGTTATATTGTAATTTTATTTATTTCCCCATTATAAATAATAAATTTATTTAGTCAAATTGAATATATAAAAGTTTAAAATATTGGATTTAAAAAGGGTTCACTAATAAAGTTGGTTAAAGTGCATTTTTGAAAAATACTTCTTTTATCCGAAAAACGGAATTTGTTATTACATTATGTCTAAGAAACTCATAATATGGATTCTAAAATTATAAGGATTATATAAAGTTTAAAATTTAGTTAATACTATTCATAACCTCTTTTGAACGGCTTGTTTGGTAAGTCATGGTGCGCTTTAACTCAGTGTTGCGCGTAATGAAAGCTATTGAATTATTTTGAAGAAATAACACACTATGAAATCTTGGGGTGTTACATTCTCCCCTCCCTAAATAAATTGCATCCTCGCAATTTGAAATTGTTCTTCGAAAATAAAAGTTTGAAAATAGAAAATATCTTTGTGGGAAAACCCACATCCGAAATTGGGTTACTAAAATTTAGTCTTAATATGAGGAAAAGAGAAATAAAAGGGTCACCACCAAATTATGATCTCGATTAGGAGAACATTGGTGGAAATTAGAGACATATAATTTGAGGAAAAACATAAATATTTATAGGTAGTGATTGAGGTCATCAATCACAAACAAGTGTAAAATTAAAGTCCTTAAATTCATCAATCTATGATGATTTGAAATACCATCGGTTCAAAAAAACATAGGGTATTAGGATAACACATTTTTGGTTTTAGGATTCCTTAAATAAAGTATAAGAATTAATTTATTCATATAATAAGAGAAGAAGAAAAATATATTCTTGACAAGTAGAGTTCCATTCTTTAACTAATTTTTACCACAAACTCATCTTTCACTCTAAAAGATAATAGAATGTAAAAAATATATTCTATTTATCCTATTCATATAGGGTTCCAAAAAAACGAATTTATAATTCATCTACCAGAACTTTTTAAAAAAACTACATTATTTAATCCCGGACATTACGTGGGCCAGTGTTAAGTGATACACCCTTGTCGCCCTTCCGTTTTGGGTTCAAGTCTCGAGGCCTTCCTGAACGCAACAGGTTTCCGCCCGACCTCCGAGTTATCCTTTTATGGAAATCCAAAAATAATCCAAACTAGAACTATCCAAAATGCTTTAGTCCAAAAATGAAGATCCTTTTTTCTGTGTAATAACATGTGAACACCTTCATCATGTATTCTTTTAAAACGCTGCAACATCCTGAATTTCCATAAAACCTTATTGATTACATTCATGATCCCTTATTCCTTAAATAATAATTGATATACTCCTTCAATCCAAAAATGTTGTAAACCCCAACAATGATGGAATATACAAATCATTAATCAGTTTCAAGGTATTCAAGAATATCCAATATAATTTATCCAAATCAATCATGTATTATTCTAAAATCACTACCTCGGTATTAGAACTATATTATGGTTTATCATTCTCTCAACCATATATTTTGCAAAAATTTATCCTGTTATTGAGTCACTTTTCATTGTTCCACTTAATCTCAAGTCCTTAATGAAATAGCACTGCAGTACAATCCTTATATACTCCATAATTATTAGAACAAGTAAATTGTTGATACAACACTCAAATGACATAATCAAAATAAGGACTCTAATCATTCCTCTTCATCTGTGGTAGTATCATAACTTGATTATAATCCAATAGCATCATTTTCGGCATAGTCTGATGACTAGGACATAGGTTCGCGTAGTGTCCAAACTCCTTTCAAATGAAGCATTGTACATTTGAAACCATTTTCTTACCCTTGCAGTCATGTACCTTGTGCCCTTTTCCTCCACACTTATAACAAACTCCCATTCCTTTCAGGCAATTTCTAGGGTGTTTCTTCCCACAGTTATCACATATGGGTAAATTATTCTTTTCCATCTTCCCTTTATCCATCTTTCTCTCTTCCATCCTTTTCTTCTCTTGCTTCCATTCAAAGCCATAGGACTCAGTAAAGTCTTTAGTTATCTTATCCACACATGATACTATTTCTTCATATGATGATAATACGTGGGAGACTATTTCCCTTCTAAATGGTGTCTTAATAACATGAAAATACGATCCTTCTTACTCTTTGGATTATACGTATTACTGGAGTTCACATTCCTTCTACTGGGCGCCATTTCTATATAATAGCATAAACTAGGTCAGTTTATGAATTGAAATAAATAATTCCTAATGCAAATTTAACATATTATGGATATAATCCATAATCATAAATTTTTTTTCTTTGAGTAAGTATATACTCATGAGCCCTTAATAATGGTTTGTAAATAAAATGAGAATTATCCTAAGCATATCCCTCGGGAGTGTCGTAACCAAGAGTGCAGCAAGCCCCATTGTCGTGCACCAGTTCCCATTCGAGTCTAGATCAAAGTGGTGTTTTTGGGTTTTACCCCTAGGTACATCTGTGCCTGAGCTGTCTCTACCTACTCGTATCTAGACAGGGATGTATTGCTCGGAAAACTCACAAAATCTCTACAATACCAAAATTCTAGGAATTTCTTCTATACTAATCCTCAAAGTCTATCTTAGGGATATGTGCTCTAATCAGAGTTTATATAAATCTAGTTTACAAGGTTATTTATAAACTTCTTCTGATACCAACTGTAACGCCCCAACTCCAGTGACCCAGAGTCGGTGCATTATTTTAATACATTGGCATGATTACAAGGAACCAAGTCCCAAAGAACCGATCAGTTTAACAGTCTTGGAAAATAGATTACATTCATGAATGTTACATTACACTTCATAACATACAAAAAAACATAAATAATCCTTTATGAAAGACATTATTCCCTTGTCTTAACCCAGCATATCAATCACATTACACTTCTTGCAATCCTGGGAAAAATAAAACATAGAAAGGGGTGAGCTCAAATGCTCAGTAAGGGTAAGAAATACAGCGAAAACTTTCAAAAATAAGCATAAACATTTAAGGCAATGTATAAAACTAAAACAAAAGCCTTTTAAACTTGAACTTCAGAATAATATGGAAGAAATAAAATGAAATAATTCTATTAACTTATTCACATGGATATTCTACTAATCGAATAATCACATGCAATATCACTAACCACTTTCATAATGATGGAATGCATAATTCCAGACTATCATACCCACATAGCCAAGGCCTCGTGCCAAGAATACAAATAAGATTTTGTCAAGGATTTTTTCCAAGACACTAGTTTGTCTCATGAGACCTATCAATGCATCGAGGAGCTATAGCGGGCTCCACCTGTCACTTACTAAGTCCAATGCATTCCCATATAAAAAGGTTTAAACATAACATAAACATTCGTATTAAAACTAGCATAAGAAATGTCAATACTTTCTCCATAAACCATGAATGGTATAAAAATAAAACATCCACAGTAAAACATATCAAAAAACCTTCAATACAATACAAAAGTTTTGCATCATAATAAATCAACTTCAAATAAGCTTAAAATCCATCAAAAGATGTTGACATAGATGAAATCAAAACTATTTGAGAGAAATATCTCTTTTCTCGAAATCATTGAAAATTCACACATTTATAAAGGAAGTAATTTAAAAGATATTTTTGAATCTAAGTGTCTCATAACACTTTGAAAATTTCGAAAAGAAATATCATTTCAAAACATTCTTGTCCCTATAAATAAATCCTTAAAATCATTTTAAAAACATGGACATTAATTGAAAATATTTAGAAAGATAAATCTTTAAAACATTTGAAATTTTGATCATGATAAAGAGTACCTTTCAAAATCCTTAAAATCTTCATTTTGAAATCATATTTATTAAAAATGGACATGGATGATAAAAATTTCCCAGTAAATACTAACACATAAACAATCTCGGATAATGATGAGAATGAGGAATTAACCCTTACCAATTTGGTAACATACGAAACATACAACCCATGAAAGAGGTATCATACAATGAATATATAAATACACATAAATTAAAGTTTATTACACAAAGAATACAATTATGGGCAGTACATACACCACACAAAAGGTAATAGTGGCAATATGACATGAATCTCACTGGAATAAAGAGTGAGATGAAAACCCCATACCTTGCACTTTCCTCTAGTCGAGCGTATGTTTAACCTTCTGTACAAAGATCGTAGTATGTTATTAAATTATACCAGAACCATATTAATATTTATGATATCATACCTGATTCATTTATGACTTTATATTACCCATTTAATAATAATTTCCATGTTAAGTTAACATTTTGTGTAATAATCACTTTCTTTATCGTACGTGTTTTAACTTGTCTCTCTTGGTTGTATCACTTAGATCATGATTTAAATACTTCCAGAATATAAAACATGATAAATATATAATATATATTTAGAATATAAATATGTATAATAGACATATATATGAAATGGAGAATACCGTTTATGGAGACGGTAGTCTGTACGTACGCATAAACGATGTTTCTCTTTTCATATAGTATTGAACGGAAGTAAATGAATAAGATATATGTAAGTACATAAATCCTTATATATATATATATATCTCCAGTATCATTATTATGTCATATATTACATAATTATTAGTAATATATATTTTTATAATCGTCGATGAATGATGAACTTGGAAATGAATCTCATCGCGTCGTGGAGACGGTAATCCGTACGTACGCACGAGCGAAAATATCATTCTTTTGATATTAAAATAATATATAATTGGATGGTATATCATATATACAGAATAATTATAATGTTATATTTATTATTTAAATGAATTACAAATCATTATTATACCCATCCAAATAATAATATATTGAATAACAATTACACCACGACGTGGAGACGGTAAGCCGTACGTACGCACGTATGGTGACATGTCATTCAAAGGATGGATAGAATACTGAATATGGTTGTACCATACTTATAATAATATTACAGTATATAGGAGATTCTGTATTCATTATTTTATAATGGTAATAACAATGAAAGAAGAAGTTGGAGAAGAAAGGAACTTGAAAAAGGGTGGTGAAATCATCACCTTTTCTTCGGGTTCTTCCTTTTGATTTGATCAAAAGGGCTCCTTAAGTTGGATTTCTGACTAAAGGAAGGCATCTAGGATGAAGTGAGGGAAGTTGAGAGAGTATTTGGGCAGAGTTTGGCCGAACCAAAAGGCTCTGAAGGTGTGAGTTAATGAGAAGGGAGAGTGCCCTTTTATAAGAGGGGTGAGGGGCACTTTTGGAAAAGCTAGAAATATTATTTTATAATAAATTCATATTCGATTTATAATGGCTAAAAAGTGGATTATTTAAATTTTAAGGTAGGTATGGGTCGAAAACCACTAAAACAATAGAATTTAGATAGGTTTGGGACATTATATTAACCTTATTTTTAAGTATTAACTCTTGGTTAATTAGTTTCACTTTTACAATGTCTCTTTGTATTTTTATATTATATGGTTAATAAACTTACTATATACATCCAAGCGACCCCCGAGTGGTCCATTAATGATAAAACTATCATGATATAAGTCTCTTGGACGAACCTTAGATTTTTAGGAATTTAATATCAATTAATAATATAATATTTGTTTTAAAAACTCTTTTATGTCAATTTTGAAAGTATTCAATAATTGATTTTCGTAAAAATCATAACAGAATTATTACTTAGAAAAAAGTTAATTAAGTCAATCCTAACATGTCATATTAACCTAGAAAATTTGTTTAATTCATATAAAGTCTCAAATTATATTTATTTGGGTATTTATAATATCAATTATGTTCATTTTTTCAGTATTATGGTAATTACTGCATCATCATTGTGTCACAAATAAATTAAATTATTTAATGTCTAAAAATTATAAATAAAATATCATTATGTAGGAAATAATTTTATCTTTATAATGAATATTTACAATCGAATATATATTATGTATAAACCTATATTAAAAATGTTTTAGTAAATAAACATTGATTTTAACTCTTTTAACTCTTCTTTGAATTAAATAATAATAAATGTCCTAATCTAATCAAAGTGGAGATAAATGATAATATTTTATTCATAAGGTTGTTTTTGGTCGAGATACACTTGTCCAATAGAATTAGGACATGTGTTAGGGTAATATTAATATCATTTTTACCCTTAATTACCCTATTTACTTTTAACCGTGGTAAATAAAAGTAAAAAGTTACTATTCACCAAAAATTATTTTCATCTCATTGAACAACATTTTACTCCTTGATATTAACCGTTTCTCTCAGATTTTCAAAATTCAAATCACAGAAGCGGTAAAATTATGTTTTATGAAAAATTCAGTTTTCTAACTACCACTTAGTAGTTTCACTATTCATCAAAATAGAAGTTTTTCAAAACAATGCCAAAATTTCACCCTAAGCTATAATTGATATTCCGAATTCAAAAATGATTTCTATTTTACAAAATTATAAACATATAAGTTTCATTAATTAATTTTATAATTAATTCCCGCTGTCACAACAAATAGCGTGTTTTTAAGAAACAATATATATCAAAAGATTGACAATTGTTTATGTCCAATTTCAAAGTGAAATTAATTCTTATGAACACCATTGGATAAAATGGTAAAAATATATTCTAATTATACTTTAAAACCACTAAAATTTATAATTTATCACTATTAATTATTTTGATTAAAAAAGTTGTTTTTAATTAAAATTTAGTAATTTTCACTATTCATCAAAATATTAAAGTTATCCGAAAAGTACCAAAATTTCACCTTAGGCTAAATCCAATACTCCGAATCGAAAAATGAAGTCCATTTTGAGAGATAAAATTTATAAAATTTTAAAAATTAGGTATTACTATTCATTACGGCTAGTTTGATTGGTTGTAGTGTGTGTTAGAACTCGAAGTTGCGTACAACACACGCTACTGTATTATTTAAAGAGAAGCGTACCGTGGAAGTTTGGTGTGTTACATTGTAAATTTTTTTTATGTCCCCATTCTAAAGAATAAATTTATTTAGTCAAATTGAATATATAAAAGTTTAAAATATTGAATTTAAAAAGGGTTCACTGTTAAAGTTGGTAAAAGTGCATTTTTGAAAAATACTTCTTTTATCTGAAAAAAAGGAATTTGTTCTTACATTATGTCTAAGAAACTCATAATATGGATTCTAAAATTATAAGGATTATATAAAGTTCAAAATTTAGTTAATATTATTCATAACCTCTTTTGAACGGCTTGTTTGGTAAGTCATGGTGCGCTTTAACTCGGTGTTGCGTGTAGTGGAAGCTATTGAATTATTTTTAATAAATAAAACACTATGAAATCTTGGGGTGTTACATTCTCCCCTCCTTAAATAAATTGCATCCTCGCAATTTGAAATTGTTCTTCAAAAATAAAAGGTTTAAAATAGCAAATATCTTTGTGGGAAAAGCCACATCGGAAATTGGGTTACTGAAATTTAGTCTTAATATGAGGAAAAGAGAAATGAAAGGGTCACCACAAAATTATGATATGGATTAGGAGAACATTGGTGGCAATTAGAGACATATAATTGGAGGAAAAATGTAAATATTTATAGGTAGTGATTGAGGTCATCAATCACAAACAAGTGTACAATTGAGGTCCTTAAATTCATCAATCTATGATGATTTTAAATACCATCGGTTCAACAAAACATAGGGTATTAGGATAACACATTTTTGGTTTTAGGATTCCTTAAATGAAGTATAAGAATTAATTTCTTCATATAATAAGAGAAGAAGAAAAATATATTCTTGACAAGTAGAGTTCCATTGTTTAACTAATTTTTACCACAAACTCATCTTTCACTCTAATAGATAATAGAATGTAAAAGATATATTCTATTTATTCTATTCGTATAGGGTTCCAAAAAAAAATGAATTTATAATTCATCTAACAGATTTATTTTTTAAAAAAACTACATTATTTAATCCCGGACATTACGTGAGCCAGTGGTAGGTGATACACCCTTGTCGCCCTTTGTTTGTGGGTTCAAGTCTCGCGGCCTTACCGAACGTGACAGGTTTCCACCCAACCTCTGGGTTGTCATTTTATGGAAATCCAAAAATAATCCAAAATAGAACTATCCAAAATGATTTAGTCCAAAAATGAAGATCCTTTTTGCTGCGTAATAACATGTGAACACCTTCATCATGTATTATTTTAAAACACAGCAACATCCTAAATTACCATAAAACCGTATTGATTACATTCATGATCCCTTATTCCTTAAATAATAATGGATATACTCGTTAAATCCAAAAATGTTGTAAACCCCAACAATGATGGAATATACAAATCATTAATCAGTTTCAAGGTTGTCAAGAATATCCAATATAATTTATCCAAATCAATCATTTATTATTCTAAAATCACTACCTCGGTATCAGAACTATATTATGGTTTATCATTCTCTCAACCATATATTTTCCATAAATTTATCCTGCTATTGAGTCGCTTTTCTTTGTTCCACACAATCTCAAGTCCTTAATGAAATAACACTGCAGTACAATCCTTATATACTCTATAATTATTATAACAAGTACATTGTTGATACAACACTCAAATGAAATAATCAAAATAAGAACTCTAATCATTCCTTTTCATCTGTGTTAGTATCATAACTTGATTATTATCCAATAGCATCATTTGCGGCATAGTCTGATGATTAGGACATAGGTTCACGTAGTGTCCAAACTCCTTGCAAATGAAACATTGTACATTTGAAACCATTTTCTTACCCTTGCAGTCACGTACCTTGTGCCCTTTTCCTCCAAACTTATAACAAACTCCCATTCCTTTCAGGCAAGTTACAGGGTGTTTCTTCCCACATTTATCACATTGTGGTAAATTCTTCTTTTCCCTCTTCCCTTTATCCACCTTTCTATCTTCCATCCTTTTCTTGTCTTGATTCCCTTCAAAGCCATAGGACTTAGTAAAATTTTTAGTTATCTTATCCACACATGATACTATTTCTTCATATAATGATAATACGTGGGAGACTATTTCCCTTCTAAATGATGTCTTAATACCATGAAAATATGATCCTTCTTACTCTTTGAATCATACGTATTACTAGAGTTCACATTCCTTCTACTGGGTTCCATTTCTATACAATAGCATAAACTAGGTTAGTTTATGAATTGAAATAAAAAATTCCTAATGCAAATTGAACAGTTTATGGATATAATCCATAATCATAAAAAATGTTTTCTTTGAGTAAGTATATACTAATGAGCCCTTCATAATGGTTTGTAAATAAAATCATAATTATCCTAAGCATATCCCCCGACAGTGTCGTAACCAAGAGTGCAGCAGGGCCCGTTGCCGTGCAGCAGTTCACATTCAAGTCTAGCTCAAAGCGGTGTTTTCGGGTTTTACCCCTAGGTACATCTGTGCCAGAGCCTCCACTACCTGCTCGTATCCAGACATGGATGTATTTCTCGGAAAACTCACAAAATCTCTATAATACCAAAATTCTAAGAAGTTCTTTTATACTAATCCTAAAAGTCTATCTTAGGGCTATGTGCTCTAATCAGAGTTTATCTAAATCTAGTTTACAAGGTTATTTCTAAACTTCCTCTGATACCAACTGTAACGCCCCGACCCCAGTGACCCAGATTCGGTGCATTATTTTAATACATTGGCATGATTACAAGGAACCAAGTCCCGAAGAACCGATCAGTTTAGCAGTCTTGGAAAATAGATTACATACATGAATGTTACATTACACTTCATAACATACAAAACAACATAAATAATCATTTATGAATGCCATTATTCCCTTTTCTTAACCCAACACATCAATCACATTACACTCCTTTCAATCCTGGGAAAAATAAAACATAGAAAGGGGTGAGCTCAAATGCTCAGTAAGGGTAAGAAATACAGAGGAAACTTTCAAAAATAAGCATAAAAATTTATGGAAATGTGTAAAACTAAAAAAATAGCCTTTTAAAATTTAACTTCAGCATAATATGGTAGAAATAAAATGAAATAATTCCATTTACTTATTCACATGGATATTCTACTAATCGAATAATGACATGAAATATCACTAACCACTTTCATAATGATGGAATGCATAATGCCAGACTATCATAACCACATAGCCAAGGCCTCGTGCCAAGACTAAAAATAAGATTTTGTCAAGGCCTTGTCCCAAGACACTAGTTTGTCTCATGAGACCTACCGATGCATCGAGGAGCTATAGCGGGCTCCACCCATCACTTACTAAGTCCAATGCATTCCCATATGAAAAGGTTTAAACATAACATAAAAATTCGTATTAAAAATAGCATACAAAATGTCAATACTTTCTCCATAAACCATGAATGGTATAAAAATGACACATCCATAGTAAAACATATCACAAAACCTTCAATACAATACAAAAGTTTTGTATCATAACAAATCAACTTCAAATAAGCTTAAAATCCATCAAAGGATGTTGACATAGATGAAATCAAAACTGTTTGAGAGAAATATCTCTTTTCTCAAAATCATTGAAAAGTCACACATTTATAAAGGAATTAATTTAAAAGAGATTTTTGAATCAAAGTTTCCCATACCACTTTGAAACTTTTGAAAATAAATATCATTTCAAAACATTCATGTCCCTATAAATAAATCCTTAAAATCATTTTGAAAACATGGACATTAATTGAAAATATTTAGAAAGATAAATATTTAAAAAATTTTAAATTTTGATCATGATAAAGTGTAGATTTCAAAATCCTTAAAATATTCATTTTGAAATCATTTTTTTGAAAAATGGACATGTATGATAAAAATGTTATAGTAAAAACTTACACATAAACAATCTCGGATAATGTTGAGATTGAGGAATTAACCCTTACCAATTTGGTAACTTACGAAACATACAAACCATGAAAGAGGTATCATACAATGAATATGTAAATATACATAAATTAAAGTGTATTACACAAAGAATGCAATTATGGGCAGTACATACACCACACAAAAGTTAATAGTGGCAATATGACATGAATCTCACTGGAATAAGGAGTGAGATGAAAACCCCTTACCTTGCACTTTCCTTTAGTCGAGGGTACGTTTAACCTCCTTTATGAAGATAGTAGTATGTCATTAAATTATACCAAAACCATATTAATATTTATTATATCATACCTGATTCATTTATGACTTTATATTACCCATTTAATAATAATTTCCATGTTAAGTTAACATTTTGTGTAATAATCACATTCTTTATCGTACGTGTTTTAACTTGTCTCTCTTGGTTGTATCACTTAGATCATGATTTAAATACATCCATAATAAAAAACATGATAAATATATCATATATATTTAGTATATAAATATGTATAATAGACATATATATGAAAAGGAAAACACTGTTTATGGAGATGGTAGTCCGTACGTACGCAAAAATGATGTTTCTGTTTTCATATAGTATTGAACGGAAGTAAATGAATAAGATATATGTAAGTACATAAATCCACATATATATATATATATACAGTATCATTATTATGTCATATATTACATACTTATAGTAATATATATTTTTATAATCGTCGATGAATGGTGAACTTGGAAATGAATCTCATTGCGTCGTGGAGACGGTAATCCGTACGTACGCACGAGCGAAAATATAATTCTTTTGATATTAAAATAATATATAATTGGATGGTATATCATATATAAAGAATAATTATCATGTTCTATTTTTTATTTACATGAATTACAAATCATTATTATACCCATCCAAATAATAATATATTGAATAACAATTACACCACGACGTGGAGACGGTAAGCCGTACGTAAGCACGTATGGTGACATGTCATTCAAAGGATGGATAGAATACTGAATATGGTTGTACCATACTTATAATAATATTACATTATATAGGAGATACTAGATTAATTATTTTAGAGTGGTAATAACAATGAAAGGAGAAGTGGAAGAAGAAACGAACTTGAAAAAGGGTGGCGAAATCATTACCTCTTCTTCGGGTTCTTCCTTTTGATTTGATCAAAAGGGCTCCTGAAGTTGGATTTCCGACTAAAGGAAGGCCTCTAGGATGAAGTGAGGGAAGTTGAGAGAGTATTTGGGAAGAGTTTGGCCGAACCAAATGGCTTTGATGGTGTGAGTTAATGAGAAGGGAGTGTGCCCTTTTATAAGAGGGGTGAGGGTCACATTTGGAAAAGCTAGAAATATTATTTTGTAATAAATTCATATTCAGTTTCTAATGGCTCCAAAGTGGATTATTTAAACTTTAAGGTGGGGATGGGTCGAAAACCACTCAAACAATAGAATTTAGACAGGTTTGGGTCATTATATTAACCTTATCTTTAAGTATTAACTCTTAGTTAATTAGTTTGACTTTTACAATGTCTCTTTGTATTTTTATATTATATGGTTAATAAAATTACTATATAAATCCAAGAAACCCCCAAGTGGTCCATTAATGACACACCTATCATGATATAAGTCTCTTGGCCGAACCTTAGATCTTTAGGAATTTAATATCAATTAATAATTTAATATTTGTTTTAAAAACTCTTTTATGTCAATTTTGACACTATTCAATAATTGATTTTTTTAAAAATCATAACAGAATGATTACTTCGAAAAAAGTTAATTAATTCAATCCTAACATGTCATATTAACCTATAAAATTGGTTTAATTCATAAAAAGTCTCAAATTATATTTATTTGGGTATTTATAATATCAATTATTTTAATTTTTTCACTATTATGGTAATTACTGCATCATCATTGTGTCATAAATAAATTAAATTATTTAATTTTCTAAAAATTATAAATAAAATATCATTATGTAGGAAATAATTTTATCTTTATAATTAATATTTAAAATTGAATTTATCTTATGTATAACCCTATATTAAAAATGTTTTAGAAAATAAACTTTGATTTTAACTCTTTTAACTCTTCTTTGAATTAAATAATAATAAATGTCCTAATCTAATCCATTTGGACCTAAATGATAATATTTTATTCCTAAGGTTGTTTTTCGTCGAGATACATTTGTCCAATAGAATTAGGACATGTGTTAGGGTAATATTAATATCATTTTTACCCTTAATTACCATTTTTACTTTTAACCGTGGTAAATAAAAGTAAAAAGTTACTATTCACCAAAAATTATTTTCATCTCATTGAACCACATTTTACTCCTTGATATTAACCGTGTCCCTCATATTTTTGAAATTACAATCACAGTAGCGGTAAAATTAAGTTTTATAAAAAATTCAGTTTTTTAACAACCACTTAGTAGTTTCACTATTCATCAAAAATTGAAGTTTTTCAGAACAATGCCAAAATTTCACCCTAAGCTATAATTGATATTCTGAATTCAAAAATGATTTCTATTTTACAAAATTCCAAACATATAAGTTTCATTAATTAATTTTATAATTAATTCCCACTGTCACAACAAATAGCGTGTTTTTAAGAAACAATATATATCAAAAGATTGACAATTGTTTATGTCCAATTTCAAAGTGAAATTAATTCTAATGAACACCATTGGATAAAATGGTAAATATATATTCTAATTATACTTTAAAACCACTCAAATTCATAATTTATCACTATTAATTGTTTTGATTAAAAAAGTTGTTTTTAATTAAAATTTAGTAATTTTCACTATTCATCAAAATATTAAAGTTATCCGAAAAGTACCAAAATTTCACCTTAGGCTAAAGTCGATACTCTGAATCCAAAAATGAAGTCTATTTTGAGATATAAAATTTATAAAATTTTAAAAATTAGGTATTAATATTCATTACGGCTAGTTTGATTGGTTGTAGTGTGTATTAGAACTCGAAGTTGCGTACAACACACGCTACTGTATTATTTAAAGAGAAGTGTACCGTGGAAGCCTGGGGTGTTACATTGTAAATTTTTTTTATGTCCCCAGTCTAAAGAATAAATTTATTTAGTCAAATTGAATATATAAAAGTTTAAAATATTGGATTTAAAAAGGGTTCACTATTAAAGTTGGTAAAAGTTCATTTTTGAAAAATACTTCTTTTATCTGAAAAAAAGGAATTTGTTCTTACATTATGTCTAAGAAACTCATAATATGGATTCTAAAATTATAAGGATTATATAAAGTTTAAAATTTAGTTAATACTATTCATAACCTCTTTTGAACGCCTTGTTTGGTAAGTCATGGTGCGCTTTAACTCGGTGTTGCGTGTAGTGAAAGCTATTGAATTATTTTGAAGAAATAAAACACTATTAAATCTTAGGGTGTTACATTATATATTATAAATTTATTCTTATGTTTTAATATTCATCAGTTTTTTTATGTTATGGAATAATAATAAAATCCATTTTAATGCTTAAAAATGTATTAAAAAAACCATTTTCATTATGCATTGCTCACTTATTTTTAAAATTAATTTCTATTAATTATAGGTATTAAATATGATAGAATTGATTTTATATTTTTAATCTAGAGATTAATTTTTTTTAAATATGCTGATTTTGTTTTTGGTCAATATGAATTATAACCCTAGTAAAATTTATTATCCTAGTAAAGGGTAAATCGTATTAACCAAGGTTGAAAATAAGTGATAAGACCATAATTTTTCTTTATAATTTTTATTGGATTAATTTATTTAGAATTTTAATAACTTATGGTCTAAATTTAATTTTTTTGTAGTCTATTTTCTATGAAAATTACCTATATAATACTTAAATCAATGAAAAATACAAAATATCACTCTATTAGCTTTAAATATATCTTATGTGTCCACATAGAAAAAAATCAAGTTATGAATTGATATAAGTATATATTTTGAGTTTAATGAAATAATTATCATTTTATTAATTTATTTATAATTTTTAGTAATTATATGATGACCTTAAATGATTATGAAACACTGATGCAATATTTCTCCTATTAATAAAAATATAATAATTAATTCTAATAATATTAAAAGAATATAATTTGATTGATTTAATGTGTGAAGTTTTTTAGATTGATATGAAATATTAGTGATATTATATTTTATAAAATTTTAATTCCAAAATTTTATTTATGTCTTTTAAGTCAAATTAAATGAATATTATTTGAATTGATAATAACAATTTTTTATAAAATAATTTTTTATTAAATTACATAAAAAATCATAAAATTATTAAAATAGGACAAGGGGAATAATATATGGTCTAATATCTCATTTATTTACTATCTATTGGACATTTTTAACCATTTATGTTGATAATTACTTGATATATTTTAATCTTTTAGAAGATTCCAAGAGTTCCCCTTCCATCAATTATAAAATGGAACCCCTCCTTTTTATTATTCACACCATTGTGAGCCTTATATCTTGATCAAAATTTAATAATTTATATTCTAAACTTCCCAATATACATTATATAGGTTTTTTCTTGCCAAAATTCCATTCCAAGAGCCATTAAGTGGAGATCTAAAGGATTTGTTTAAAAAAATATGTAATCACCTTAACCAATCACTTTCATTTTAATTGTTATTTTACCTACTTTAAATCCTTCATATTATTCTTAAACTAAAAATTTAATTATCTAAAATATTCTAAAATTTTATTATTATTATGAAAAAATATTTATTCACCATCTTTCCATCTAATGAGATGTTAAAGTATCGCTAGTGTGTATGTACAACTTACCATATCCACAATGGATACAATACATTTTCCATCACCATATTTAAAAAATAGTTATTATTATGGGTTTAATTCTGATTTATGAAATTTATAACATAATTATTCTTTAGTAATGATAATATCACATCTAAATTCTTACCTTCAAATTTGTTGGAAAATGATAACATCGTTCGTGCGTACATGTAGACTAACATCTCCACAAAGTGATGTGATTTGTTTTTCATTTCTATTTTACATGAATGGTATTGGAGATGTATTTAATGAATATATATTATAAAAATTATATAATAATTATTTGGTAAATGTTATTTATTATGTTCCTTTCCTTCATTCCATCTGTCGAAAAATGGAAGCAATGTTCATGCGTACATACGACCTACCATCTTCATGAACAACGTAATTTATTTTTCTATATCTAAATTTTATAGATTATTATAAATATTTATATAATGAATATATATAATATTTATATGATTATTAACATTATGGAGATTATGAAATTAGAATAAAATTATAAATATCTAAACTACTAAACCAAAACATATATGAAATACGAAGCTGTTGTCACAAGAAATAGTGATTTTATTTTAGAATTGTTAATGAACATGTAATAAAAGGATATTAGTAAATAATATATGGAATGATATATATTATTATTGTCACGAACCATCCTCGGGGCCCGTTCCATGACTACCCCAAGCCCGCATTCTATAGGCCAGGGGCTGTCGACTAGCACCAAAGGAGAATCCCTGATAAAAAGGGAAGACATTGCCTTTAAAACTGTAACACACACTATCTGAACACAAGCAGTAGAAGGAAAAAGTACTAATATAGAAATGAAAGATGTTCTGAAAGTACGTGGGCTCGTATACAAACCCAACTGAACAATAAGTACAAGTACAAGTAAAAAGGGAAAAACATCTCCTGGATCGTCCGCCGGGGAATCCTACCTGAAGGGTAGGTATAGATCTTGAACAACTCGTCCCTGAGGTACGTCCCATATAGTCCAGATCTGAGAAGCCTCCCGTTCAACTCCCTCAGGCTCGATCACTACTAAGCGTCGTTTGCACAGAACACAACATGGTGCGGGTGAATCCCGTGCAGGGGTGAGTATAACAATACTCAGTAGGGGACCCCGAGACCCCTGATGGTCTCCCAGAATCCACCAAGGATAAACCACAGTAGAAAGATAAAATCATGAAGTATTAATCATCCCTACTTAGGTATATGCCCATATATATACCTAAGTTACCGATCACAGTCCGGCCCCAACACTCGAGCCTAAGAACAACCCATTCGACAAAAGAAGTAAAGTCAATCATCTCGATGATATCAACTGAAAGTCAAGAATCATCTCACACAGTTATACGAAACATGAATAGGGGTAGTGATGATTAGATGTAGCCTCTAAATCATCTTCTCTGTCGAACCCACATAGGATCCTGGAACAATATCAGCGCTATCGAACCCACAGAGGATCCCGGTACAGAAGTCATCACTGTCGAACCCACAGAGGATCACGGTACAGAAGTCATCACTATCTAACCCACGGAGGATCCTGGTATAGTATCGTCATTGTCGAACCCACAGAGGATCCTGGTACAATAGTTGGTCCACATAGGATCCTATCGCCTCAGTCACCACCAACCATAGGATTCTGGGACATAGCACGCTCAATTCCGGGAGGGTACTCTCCTCGAGCCAAGGTTCATTACATAAACTACCAAAAAGTCTCGATTTGATGTGTCCTGTAGTTCTGTCTCATCATAAGAAACCCAACGCGACAGGAGACACATCAATCGGACTCCCGGTTTGTGAGTTATTGGCATTTCCAATCTAGGGGTCCATTTGGTTTTCAGGTTCAAACCAACCAGGACGTACCCAAACAACGTCCAAACCTCAAGCGACGTATTCCAAATGACCCGTCCTGCTCTAATATTTCTGTTTCCATAGACGGTTCATCATTTTGACACCCGTATCCCAAAATACGGACGGAAATGTGATTTCGGGTTACGGGCCCAGACAGGGGTCCGACCCGGTCCGCGGGTCCAACCCTGTTCGATGGAGCGGCTCGGCACGATGGCGGCCCGATCTGCATGGATGGCCTGACGGCCCACGTAGCCTGGTGGCGGCCTACGTGGCCCGGCCCGACTGGCCTTGTGGCCCAGCCCGGGTGGCCATGGGGCCCGGCCCAGTTGGCCGTGTGGCCTAGCCCAGAAGGAAGTGTGGAGTAGTCCGGCTAGCTGCATGGCCCGATGGCTGGCCATGTGGCTTGACCAGTTGGCTAGTCGTGTGGCCCGGCTAGCCTCGCTGGGGGGGGGGGGGGGGGTGCCACGCCCCCTTTATTCGTAATTACAGGTGCATGGCGTCGGCCCCTGTAACCGCGGGACCCAAAGGGTCCCACCTATGTAGTGTGCACCGGCCACTGGCTCTGCCGGCCACCCTCCCCTGTCCACCATGGCCTTAGTCGGTCTTCTCTGGCATGGCATGATGGTGCCACGCCCCTGTTCTCCCACCACGGCCCACCCTAGCCGTGATCCTACACCACCGGCGCGGCGCGCCGACGCCGCGCCCCTCTGCCGTGGCCCACCTTGGTCACGACCTCCCACTGCCCTCCGCGTGGCATGACGGCACCGCGCGCCTCCGCCACGGCCCGTCATGGCCGCGGATCCCCTCCACGTAGTGAGGCGGTGCCAAACCCTCTTGGAAACCCGATGACCTTTGCGCCTCCGGTTTCTTTCGCGGCCGCCCCGTCGCCGGCCGCCTTTGTTCACCGTGGTCCATTCCTCCATCGTCAAAAAACAAGATCAACAAAAGGGGGAGGGTTGGGCCATGTTCGTACGGACCGATCCCCCCTCATTACATTGATATCATTCGGCATAAAATAATCCAAGGTTTGAATGACGAAGAACAAGAATAAGAATTCCCCTCAAACCCCTACCTTATATTTGTCGTCCGTTGACGATGTCAAAAAAAGAGCAGACGTCGATTTGTTGACGAAGCCGCAGAAATTCAATGTTGGGAAATGCCCGGGGTAGGAAACTGTGGGTGAAGCATCGCCGTCGTTCTTCTCGGGAGGCTCCTTCTCTTTTGGCTTAGTCAAAGATCGAAGTTGAAGTTCGTCAATCTTCTGTGGTTCTTCGTTGGAAGGATGAAGCTCTCCTCTCCCAATTTTTTCCCAAAATATTATGCCAACCCCCAAAAATAAAAATCTATGCTCTCTATTAATTCACTGGCACAACAACACAAAGTTTTGTTTAATTAAATGAGGAAAATCATTTAATTAATGGTAAGGAATGGTTCAAATTCAAAAATTAGAGAAGGTGAGGAGTTCGAATTAATGAAGAGAGGTGTCTAATTAAATAATGGAGAGTTAATGGGGAGTAAGAAGCTCGTGTGGGCCCCACCTAATAATATCCTCCCAAGGGAGGTTATGCGTGGGTGGGACACACCATCAAACTCCCCTTGGAGGATTAAACCCCCACAAATAAAAAACTTGTAACACTTTTTTTTTAATTTAAATTATTTAAAAAAACCATAAACTAACTTCCATTCTCGTTAAAACACAACTGTGGTGATGGTATCCTTAAGCGAATACTGGCACTATGAGTTCAATGGTGCCCTCAGATTTCAATTTCGAGCACTAGTTTAAAATATATAAAATCTCGCTCATACGTTTACAGAACGTATCTGAATAAAACTTCAGAAATTGATTCCAGGCACACCGGGCCTCAGAATCAAGCACCGTTAGAAACTGCGGACTCATAAAATTCCCATGAATTTAAGAAAAAAAATTCATAGAATTTACAGGTCTTTAAATTCTCCCCACCTCAGGGATTTACGTCCCCTTAAGATATAACTCACACTAAGGAAACAAATGGGGGTATTGAGCATGTATCTGAGCCTCCTTCACCCATGTGATCCCATGGAGGTTCCCATGCTGCCAGCGAATGTGCACCGGAGGTATCAACCGTCCACACAGGACCCGCTCATGTCAATCCTCAATATCTATTGGAACCTCTGTGAAATTCACCCTGTCATCGATGTCTAGATCCCCATGGTCGATGATGTGGGAAGTGTCATTCATGTATCTCCTCAGCTGAGGTACGTGGAAGACTTCATGCACCCGGTGCAACTGAGGTGGAAGAGCCAGGTGATAAGCCACCTCACCTACTCTGCTGAGGACCTAGAAAGTTCTGATGAATCTCGGAGATAACTTTCCGCATCGGCCAAATCTTCGTAGACCTCCTCGAGGTGAGACCCGTAGAAAAACGTGGTCACCATCCTCAAACTACAGTAGTCTTCGTCTCCTATCAGCATAGGAATTATGCCTACTCTGTGCAATCTTCATCGGCTCATGGATGCTTTGCACCTTCTCTGTCGTAGCCTAGACCATCTCTGGTCCCATAAGTGCTGACGCCCCTAGGTCAGTCCAGCATAGAGGTGATCTGCAAGGTCGGTCATAAAGTGCCTTGGAAGGTGCCATCCCAATGGTGGAGTGGTAGATGTTGTTATATGAAAACTATACCAAGGGTAAATGATCCTCCCTGTTGTGACCGAAGTCAAGGGCGCATGCATGGAGCATGTCCTCAAGAGTCTGAATGATCCTCTCAGTCTAACCATCCGTCTGAGGATGGAAGGCGGTGCTCAAGTGAAGCTGTGCCCCAAAAGCCTCCTGCAACCCCTTCCATAGCCAGGAAGTGAAATGAGAATCTCAATCGGAGATGATCATATATGGGACACCATGAAGCCATACAATCTCCTGTATGTAAAGGCATCCCAATATCTCTAATGAACCCTGCTCTCTGATCGGTAATATGTGGGCCGACTTGGTGAGTTGGTAGACAATCACCCAAATAGAGTCGTGTCCTCTGGATGTACGTGGAATTCCCATCATGAAATCCATGGATATTCCATCCCACTTCCACTCTGGGACCTCTAAGGGCTGAACCAAGCCTACTGGAACCTGGTGCTCTGCCTTCCCTTGCTGACAAGTGAGGCATCGTGAGACAAAATCTGCTACTACCTTCTTCATACCAGGCCACCAGTGCTACCATCAGAGGTCCTGATACATCTTCAACACTCTTGGATGTACCGCTAAAGGAGATGTGTGTAACTCCCTCAACACTTCCACCTAAAGTGAAACTGGTACCATGGTACATCCTCTGTAGAGAATGATGTTCTCCCCACCTTAGAAAATCAATCAGGTGCCTGCCCTATGGATATACGAGCACGTCACGTCTCACGGTCAAGGTCCCCACACTATGCCTCCATGACTCACTGAATAAGTGGAGGAGTGACTATGTGATACTGTAGAAAGGCTTCTCCTTCTCTATCCATAAAGAATATCTACAACGTGGCCAGCTGCTCCATCGCCTCCGTCAGACTCCTGGGTGGCTCCCAAGCAAGTACTACCTCAATCTTCGCTGGATCCACTGCATCTACAACCTCTGAGATGACATGTCCCAGAAAGTGTACATCTCGGATCCAGAACTGGTACTTAGAGAGCTTACCATAAATCTGGTGCTCCCAGAGTATGTCCAGTACTACCCACAAATGGAAGGCATGCTCCTCCTCAGTAGTCGAGTAGATCAGTATGTCGTCAATGAATACTACAACAAAGCGATTGAGGTAAGGATAGAAGATCCTATTCATGAGACTCATGAACACTGCTGGAGCATTGGTTACGCCGAAGGGCATAACCAAGAACTCGTAGTGGCCATACTGACACCTGAAGGTCGTGTTCTTCACATCCTCTTCTTGAACTCTGAGCTTGTGATAGCCTGACCTAAGGTCTGTCTTCAAGAACCATCATGCTACCTTGAGCTGATCAAAGAGGTCATCAGTCCTTGAGAGTGGGTACTTGTTCTTCACGGTCACCTAGTTCAGGTGAAGATAGTAGACACAAATCCTCAAGCCCCCGTCCGCCTTCTTGGAGAACAGAATTGGAGCTGCCCAGGGAGAAACACTAGGTTCGATGAATCCCTTCCCCTGCAAGTCCTCCAACTATACCCGCAGCTCACGAAACTCAGCGGAAACCATCCGATATGCTGGAGTAGATATCGCTGTTGTCCCAGGGTACAAGTCAATGTAGAAGTCCACCACTTTCTGAGGAGGTAGTCCTAGAACATCGTCATAGAAAAAATCCGTGTACTGGTCCACCTCAATAGGAAAACTCGGACTCCGTACATCAACCGCTCTGAGAATGAGGCTAGAAAAATGATGTGTTATCAACTGCCCCCTCCTCTGGGTAAGTCGATCCAGGGATGCAAAGGCTCCCTTCTTACCAGTGAAGATAAAACTCATCCCATCCTCACAGACACACCACACTTTCTGCATAATACAATCAATATGAGCATGAAATGTGGATAACCAGTCCATACCCAAGATGACGTCGTAAGGCCTAGATGCCACTATGAGGATATCTTAGATGAAACTCTCGCCTCCTAGAGTAAGCTCACACTGTCGGCACCAGTGCGTTATAGTCGATTCTGCTCCTGTATGAATCTATAGTTATAAGGATCGAGCCAAAGGCTCTGTCGGAATCTCCGAGTTCTGAACGAAGGAAGCGACAATAAAAGAATGACTTGAACCTATGTCTATAAGTACTAAAAAAAGGGTTGTGTAGACACAGATAGTACCTCAATTAATCTCAGGTGCTCCGTGGTCATAGGCCTAGACTACCTGGAGCTGATCCCTCCTCTATCTGCCAGCTTCCTGTGGTCGGGGTGGACCTCCTGGTGGTGGTGGTGGTAGGACCTCGAAACTTCATCCACCACTTGCTGCTCTTCTAGCTCCTTTTCCACGTCTGCCTGCTCCCGACGAACCACCACTGTTGAACCTCTGCCTCTGTCTAGGTGGTACCTCTACTGTCTTCTGCTCATCTGAATGGCAGGTTGGGCAGTCACAAGCCATGTGACCCTGCCCACTGCACACATAGCACTGCCTGATCCTTGTATGGCGGGCTCGGTCTCGTGTGCCCTACACAACTGAACCTATATCCTGGGGTCACCCACCTGATGGACTTGTCCTCTTGGATGTATATGAAATCTGTCTACTACCGGCTGTAGAGGACTCCACTATGTGTCGCCCTGTGGTGGGTCTCGCTGCTGATGACTTCTCCGCAAGAAAACTCTCCACTATAAGGGCTCGCTCCAGCACCCCCTCCTACGTCGGAATGCTGAGGGATATCATTGAAGCCCTGATCTCATTCCTGAGTCCCTGCTAGAAGGTCCGGGCCCTGAAGAATGGGTCCCGTACCATATCCGTGGAGTAGTGCGAGAGGTCGATGAACCTCACTGAGTATTGAGCTACCGTCAAGCTACCCTGCTATAGATACAGTAACTCCTGTATCCGCACTGCACGAAGGGTGGTTGGAAGAAACTATGACTGGAAGAGACTCTTGAAGTCTGCCTAGATTAGTGATGACTCATCAAGCACTTGGAGTATTAGGCTCTACCATCTACCTGCTACTAAATGAAGGAGACTCACGACAAGGATTACCATGAGGTCTGATGGTGTCCCTACCAATCTGAAAACTCTCACAACAGCCTCCAGCCAATCTTCAACTTCCTGTGGATCCATCTCTCCCCTGAACCTAGGTGGCCTCTGGCATTGGAACTCATGAAACTCACTCAGATAGAATTCACTCTTTACTACTATAGCTAGTGGTATCGGTGGCCCAATGGGTAGTGGTACCGCTGGTACCTCTATTGTGATGGGGCCCTGCACTGAGACTTCATCGCTCGGTGGGCTACCATCTCGTATGAAACTCGGAACCCTAACTGGATGCCTACATGAGGCCATCCTGAAAAGAAGCAGGTGTTCCACTGTCAAAACAATATACCTGGTGAGCTGACACAAAGTAATCATGAAGAAATCTTTTCCAAGGCAACACACACGCAATCTTTGTTTTTGTGCATAGAGTCGGAAATCAGAAGTCATAGTCCTAGTGTATGGATACGTCGACCACCACACCAACACCAGTTTCCCTAAACTGATGACCACGCCTAAAACACTTAACCCTATTTCACTTAAAAGAATTAGAGTCCATGTTCTGTGGTAGAACCGACTCCAATGATACCAATTTTTCAAGAACCCTCCTCAGGGCCTATGCCGTGACTACCCCAAGCCCGCCTTCCATAGGCCTAGGGTTGAAAACTAGCACCAAAGGAGAATCCCTGATAAAAATGGAAGGCATTTCATTTAAACCTGTAACACAAACTGTGTAAACCCAAGAAGTAGAAGGAACAAGTACTAATATTGAAAAGAAAGATGTGATGAAAGTAAGTGGGCCGGTATACAAACCCAACTGAACAACAAGTAAAAGTACAAGTAAAAAGGGAAAAATAGCTCCTAGATCATCTGATGGGGAATCCTACCTGAACGGTAGGTACAGATCTCGAAAAATCGTCCCTGAGGTACGTCCCATCTAGTTCAGCTCTGAGCAGCCTCCCATTTGCCTCCCTTATCCTTGATCACTGCTGACCATCGTCTGTATAGAACATAACAAGGTGCGGGCGAAGCCCGTGCAGGGGTGAGTATAACAATACTCAGTAGGGGACCCCGAGACCCCCGACGGTCTCCCAGAATCCACCAAGGATAAACCAAAGTAGAAAGATACAGTCCCGAAGTATCAATCATTATTACTTAGGTATATTCCCATACATATACCTAAGTTACCAATCATAGTCTGGCTCCAACAACCAAGCCCAATCACAACCCATTCCACAAAGGAATTAAAGTCAATCATCTCGATGATATCAACTGAAAGTCAAGACTCAACTCACAAAGTTATACAACACCTGAAGAGGGGTAGAGATGATTAGATGTAGCCTCTGAATCATATCCTCTGTCGAACCCACGTAGGATCCTGGAACAGTTTCAAGGCTGTCGAACCCATGGAGGATCCTGGTATAGAAGTCATCGCTGTCGAACCCACAGAGGATCCCAGTACAGAAGTCATCACTGTCGAACCCACAAAGGATCCTGGTATAGTATCGTCGCTGTCAAACCCACAAAGGATCCTGGTACAGAAGTAGGTCCACATAGGATCCTATCGTCTCAGTCGTAGCCAGCCATAGGGTTCCCGCACCCATTATGCTCAATTCCGGGAGGGTTCGCTCCTCAAGCCAAGTGTCGATACATCAACTACCACAAAGTCTCAAGTTGATGTATCCTTTAGTTTCGTCTCATCAAAAGGAACCCAACACGATAGACGACACATCAATCAGACACCCAGTCTGTGAGTTATTGGCATTTCTGTTCCAGGGGCCTGGTTGGTTTTTAGGTTCAAACCAACCCGGTCGTACCCCAACTACATCCAAACCTCAAGAGGGGTATGCCAAAATATCCATACTACTCTAAGCCTTCCATCGCCATAGACGGTACGTCATTCAGACACCCGTATCCTAAAATACGGACGGAAATGTGATTTCAGGTTATGAGTCCTGACAGGGGACCGACCTGGTCCGATGGAGCGGCCCGGCCCGATGGCGGCCCGACTCGATGGCGGCCCCAACTAGTGGAGGTCTAGCCCGCAAGGGAGTCTCGACCCACATTGACAGTCCGACAGCCCGCGTGGCCTGGTGAAGGCCCGCATGGTCCGGCTCGGCTGGCCGTGTGGCCCGACCCGGCTTGTAGTGTGGCCCAGCCCGACTTGCCGCGGGGCCCAGTGGCTGGCCGTGTGGCCTGGCCGGTTGGCCGCGGCGGGCTGGCCGCATGGCCCAGCGGGCCATTCCATGTGGCCTAGCCAGCCACGCCATGGGGTGGGGGTGGGGGGGGGGTGCTGCGCCCCCCTCCCTTTGTTCATAACGGACGATGCATGGCACCAGACCCTGTAACTACGGGACCCGAAGGGTCCCGCCTATGTAGCACGCATCGGTGGCCTAATCAACCAGACACCCTCCCCTATTCACTGCGACCTTAGGCCACGAGGTCTTCTCCGGTGTGGTGCGACGGCGCCGAGCCCCTGCTCTCTGACCATGGCCTGCCCTAGCCACATTCTTGCACCACCGACGCGACAAGACGGCGCCGCGCCCCTCCGCCATGGCCCACCTTGGTCGCGGCCTCCTGCTGCCCTCCGTGCAGCGTGAAGGATCCGTGTGCCTCTACTGCTGACCGTCGTGGCCGTGGCTCTCCTCCGTGTAATGAGGCGGTGCTGTGCCCTCTTGGAGACCCTACGGCCTCTGTGCCACCGATTTCTTTCACGGCCGTCCTGTTGCCAATCGCCGTTGTTCACAGTGGTCCGTTCCACCATCGTCAACAAACAAGATCAACCAAAGGGGGAGGGTCGGGCCGTGTTCGTGCGGACCGATCCCTCCTCCTTATGTTGATATCATTCGACATAAAATAATCTGAGTTTTGAACAAAGAAGAACAAGAATAAAAATTCCACACAAACCCCTACCTCATATTCGTCGTCCGTTGACGATGTCAGAAAAAGAGTGGACGTCGATTCGTTGAAAAAGACACGGAAAGGAGATGTTGAGAAACGTCCGGGGTAGGAAACCATGAAAGAAGCATAATCGGAATTATTCATGGGAAAATCTTTCTCTTTTGGCTTGGTTAAAGATCGAAGGTGAAGTTTTTCATTCTTCGGTGGTTCTTCGTTGGAAGGATAAATATCTCCTCTCTCAATATTTTTCCCAAAAGATTATGCCAACCCCCAAAAATAAAAATGAATGCTCTCTATTAATTATTTTGCACAAAAACATAAAGTTGTGTTTAATTAAATGAGGAAACTCATTTAATTAATGGTAAGGAATGGTTCAAATTGAAAAATTAGAGAAGGTGATGAGTTCTAATTAATGAAGAGAGGTGTCCAATTAAATAATAGAGAGTTAATGGGGGGTAAGAAGCTCGTGTGGGCCCCAACTAATAATATCCTCCCAAGGGAGGTTATGCGTGGGTGGGCCCCACCTTTAACCTCCCCTTGGAGGATTAAATTTCCAAAAATAAAAAAAATGTAACACTTTTATTTTTATTTAATTTAATTTAAAACCCAATAAACTAACTTCCATTCTCATTAAAACGCAACTACAGTGATGGTCTCCTTAAGCGAATACCGGCACTGCGAGTTCAATGGTGCCCTCAGATTTTAATTCTGAGCACCGGTTCAAAAGATATAAAATCCCTCTCATACGTTTACTGAATGTAACTGAAGAAAACTTCATAAATTGATTCCGGGCACACCGGGTCTCGGAATCAAGCGCCGTTAGAAACTGCAGACTAATAAAATTCCCATGAATTTAAGAAAAAAAATTTCATGGAATTTGTCGGACATTATAATTATGGGTATTTAATAGATTTATAATAAATATATATTTATTATACATGATTTTCTAATAAGTATGATGGAATTCATATATGAGGTAAGTGATTTTCATATCACTTTTATTTTTGTAAGATACATGAACTATTCACTACTTATTTATTTTTTGTGGTGTATACACTGACCATGAATTATTTTTTTGATTAATTCTATGAAAATTATGGGATTCACATATCCATTTAAGGTTATTTATTTCATGGCGCCTATGATTGAAATTTTACCAAAGTGGTAAGGGTTTTATTGTTATAATCTAATTGTTTATCGAGATTGATTATGATTAAGATTATAATGATGAATTTTTTATGATATAAGTCTCAAGAAACTCAATTGTTTTCTAATAATCTGGTTATTTATTATGAATACATGTTTTCCTTTCATTTTCATGAAATTTAATACTTAAGAGACCATTTTTTTTGAAAATCAACTTTATTTCTCTTTTCAGTTAAAAAACCTTTTATTCCATTTACATATTTTCTAAAAATTTTATAATGATTATTATTTCTATTATACTATGATTTTTTATATTCATTTTTATCCCTATTTGAGTTTTTATATTTTTTTAAAGGATTCTTATTTTCATTTTCGGAATGAGGTACTTTTGGACATTTTACCAACAATTATTAAAACTTGAATAAAATTTCACACAATCATGACCACCAATTGTTTTGAAGAATAATTCACAATTTTAAAATGTTATTTTAAAATAAAAAATTTGCTATATTATTTTTTATATATTTTCAATTTAAAATTGATTTTCAAATTGGAAAGGTTATTTTCACCAAGAAATACTTCAGTGATATTTTAAAAGAATTTTCAGAAAATGATAACTTCATTTTATGTTAATTATGAATTACTAGGGATATCATATAATGATACCATTATTACTATTAATTTGTATGGTTAATGTCTATAATGATCTATTTATTATAAAACCAATTTATTTTTCATGGGTTATGCTATGATAAACTGAGGAAATGTTTCTAAAACTCATTTTATTTTCATGGGCCATGATGTGATGATAGAATGAATGTTTTATTATCTTTTGGAACATATAAGTATTGTTTTAATTATGTGATGGGTGGTTAAGTTATAAACCAAGGTCAGTGGTTATATTATAACCAAGGATGGTTGCTACATTATAACCAAGGATGGGAGTTAAGTTTTAAACATGGATGATGGTTACTTTATAACCAAGGATGAGTGGGAAAAATTTATATATCACTTTAATGAATTTTTATTGATTGATATATTATGTTATAAACAAGTCTAGAATGGGGATTTTACCTTGTTCAGAAAGGGAATTTTTCAACTATGATATTCTTGGGAGTGAACCTTGACTACTATGATGGAATGGGGAGTGATCCCAATCCACTATGATAGTGTTGGAAATGAACCTTGATTACTAAAAAAATGGGATTCTATGCTTATCCCACAATTACATGTCAGATTATAGTTTTATTTTCTCATGTATCTTGTTCTTTGATACCTTTATGCTTTATATCTTATGAACAACCAATCTTTATGCCATGAATCAAGATTATAATATTTTATATGTAGGGTTTGGTTTTCAAATGTAATTGTCAGGTTCTCATACCATTATTTTCATGTTATATTCATGTGATAATTTATATATCATTTATTTTCCCTCACTGATCATATGGGATCATCCTTTATTATGTTTTCTTTCCATATTCCATGAATAAAGTTATTAAGTATGATATGTTTAAGAAGGGTGATAGTAATGTAGAACTTAATGGCATACACTTATGAACTAGTTATTGTTGTGTCCAATTGTTAAAAGGTTCTAGACCTATAATATTACAACATGGATCATAATGTTATGTAATGAATATTTATCTAATAATATGTAATATCATTGTATGAAAATTATGGGTCATTATATTAACCACCTTCCCATAACATAGTAGTCACAGGATAAGGACTTGTGCCCAACATCGTTTTCTGACATGGGATAAACTCTCATGACCTATAATTATCTAATTAGATATAAAAAATTAAATAATTTATTATAGAGATATATTATACCTACCCATATTATAAGGATAAAACATACATACGTGTGTCATAAGAACATAAAAAATCACAATTTTATCATAGCATAATTAACTCATGAGAATGAAATAGGTTTCATAATGATTTCCCAAAAAACACGATCATAAGAAATATATAGGAGAAGGGTGTATGGTATTGTTAAAATAATATTCCAAATTATTTACGATAAGAACTACAGAATATTAACATAGATGAAAAAACATTATAATATAATTAAAAAATTTATTTTAATATTATGAAGAAATATATATTATTTTTTATAAAATTTGTTTAAAGGAAAATGCTATATAAAACATATATGAAAAGAAATAATTTTATAAAACCATACAATATTGGAATGAAATATTCATTAATAAATCTGGATATAAAAATGGAAAAATGAATTCATACATAATGCATTAAAAAATAACATTCTTTTTACATTTTTGCAAAGAGAGACAAATTCATTAGACAATCAATTAAAAATTCTATTAATTAAGTAAAATAAAATATAAAGTGACCTTAATAAGTAATTTAATTGTAAATAAGGTCATTCATAATATAATAAAAATAATATGTACATAGAGGAGAATGATTCTTGATCAAGAAGAAGAGTTAAGGCCGGTCCTCAATTATGAGCATTATTTTTGTTGAATTATAAACCAATGAGAGGATAAATGGAAAAAATAAATGTAAAACCCATGAATAAGTAGATTATAAGAAAATAGGTGACATTTTATAGATAAAGAATATTCAATTTACCCAGATGAAAGTTCAAACATAAAAAATCTCAATTTCAAAATGAGATTGGTAGAAAAACTCTTACCTTTACTCCTATATTCTACACAAGTGATTTAAACTCTAGTATAAAATATGAAACTATATTAATAATTACACATATATTATTTAGTCTCTATTTATTTTCTTCATTGTATTTTCTGAATATTTAATACAAGTTTCCTAATAGTGATGTTGAACCTTGTTATTTGATACCAAGTTCATGATTTCCAGATTATTCATGGTAGTGGAATAACTATGTCACAATGATTTATGTAGTCTTATGTTCATTTTATGAAAGGTTCATGCCTAGACTGTGATAATGGAATTTATAATGAACCTTTCTTAAGTAATTTTCTTATGAAAGAGGAACTTAATGTTGATCAATCATTTTTTGTTTCAAACTTTAAGAAACTTATTATTAAAATTAATTAATACTTAATGTCATATATTACCAATATTAATTTCATGATACTCATTCATGGTTAAAATAATGACGTTGGTAAGACAATTCATGTAGGTGGTTGAATCTACCGAAACAAGAACAATTTTTACTTATGCTAGAGTAAGAGTTTAGAGTTATATAATAGTAGTATAATTCTATAAAAATAATAATTATGTAAATATTATATCATTAAAATAGGGAATGAGATTTAAAAATGTGGATATTAGAAGGTAAATAAAAATATTGTGAATAATTATGTACTTTTTTGAATTTGCTCCTCCTCGTCAAGGGTTCCATTAGAATGAAGGACTTAGGGATCCTTCATAGAATCATAAGATACTAAATGAATAAGAATTTTTTAGGAGATAAAAATTTTCAGGTATTAAATATTGAATTTAATGGTTTTAGTGGATAGGGGTGGGTAGTAAAGGGGTCCTTTTATTGGTGATTTTTGAGTGTTATCTATATAAATAATCCTTTATTATGTTGTAAGGTTGTCATTTTAAAAGGAAAGTGGATAAAAAATAGAAAATAATAGATATGGGTCTTGTATACCCTCATGAACACAATTTATAAATACATATTCATGATATTTTATGTTTTTACCACTTAGTTTTACTATTTTTACCTTATTTTACTTTTACTACAGTAAATCAATTTTTACCTCAGTAACACATTTTTATACATAAAAATTATATTGAACTTAATACATATTTGTATTATTCTAACAAAAAATGTGATCTCTATTATATAAATTTCAATTTATAATTATGAGAACTTTAATTTTAATATATACTTTAATATATATAGAATTTTTTTATAGAAGCAGATATTTTTTAGACAATAAGTGTTCTCAATATTATTTAATTTATATTACTAATAAAATTAATGATAATTTTTTTATACATTTTAATATTATATTTGAATCATATTTTGAAGGTGACTTATTTAATATCTTAATATTAAAACACACAACTCTTTAAAAAAAAGTTCTTTGAAAAATATTCCTTTTTATCTTTAAATGATTTTAATCACATCCCATTAAAATTAAACATTTATCTTAAAAAAATTATATTTATTTTAATTTTATAAATATATCAAGTCATACTTTAATAATAATGATAACAATATGTAACACATAAAAATATATTTTTTAATAAAATATTTTAATTTACTATTATATATTTTTATCATTCAATAATATTTTATTAAGTTTGAAATATATTATTTTCATTTTTTTACTAAAAATTACACAAATTTATTAAACATATTGGATATGTTCATACCAAACGACTACATATCTAGAGATCATATTTCCAAAGAAAATATTTCCAATTAAAATATTTCCAATGACCATATATAAAACTACTATATATACAACATTCATATTACATTCCTATATTTATCCTTACAAAAATCACTAAAATAATTCATCCTCTTTACTTATCTCTCAACATGTATATTATATTTCTAATGTTTTTAATTATTTTGATGTTTTAAATTGGGGTTATTATCTTCATGGAAAACCATGAGGATAAATATTTTACGTTTATATTTTTTATTATTATTTTATTATTTTATTCCTCTTATAGTTTTATTAATGATTTTTCACATTGAATTATGATAATTTATTAATGTTTATCTTAAATTTTAATATTTTATCTCAATAAAAAATATTATGGTTCATTTTATTTTGTCATTGCATGTGAAATAGGATATTCAACATAACATTTAGTTAAAGGTGAATACATACTAAAATTTCATGGTGTTACATTCTACCCCTTAAAATAATTTTTTTACTTTTATTTTAATAACTCCAATGAAAAAAATGAGCGGACTTCTATCTCATTATATATTTAGGCACCCATGTTTATTCCTCAAAATCATAATTTATCTAGATAACTTTTTCCCGGTGATTGTTCTTACCTCATAGTAATTTATCAATATAATCAAACATTTTTATCACTTTTTATTCATAATATAGGACATGTTCCAATTATATAACCTCTAAGTTCAGTAAACATGAAGGGTTGGGTATTTAAATTATCAAAAGTGATTCAAATAACAAATCATGAACCTTTTAAAGGATTTGTGGAATTCAATTCAATAATCTATCATCCTAAAATGTTCTAGAGGTCATAACTCTCCCTTCTTCCAAAATATCATAATACTTTTCCATGTGGATATTCACAAGAATACTTTTCCTCCAACTTCAAAATCCAAATCTCAATAAATTTTTTCATTATATTTTTTCTATTGAATCATTGAATATTTAATATAATGATTAATGATTTCAATATTCTCTACCATTTCATGATCATTAATTGGTCCTAATAGTTTAAAATATCCAACATCATCCAAACAAGTTGGATTTCTTCACCTATTTCTATACAGATCCTCATATGGTTCTATTTTAATTCTATAATGGAAATTGTTTTTAATGATAACTCTACAAAGGAAAGGTATTGATCCAAAAATCCATTTTCATCCATTTTATAATATCTAATTATATCATCTAATGTTTAAATTCTCACTTAAAACTTACCTTTAATCCAAGGATGATAATGATTATTGAAGCTCAACTCTATATACAATTATTGTTGATGAAATCTCAAAAACATCAAAGTAATCTATAGATATTGATCAAATATCACTAATATTTTCACTCTATACATACTTACCACATCCTGTATGTATATTTTAATAGAGAAGGAAATATTATCTAATAAAAATGAAAATTTCCCACTTTTTAAGGAGATTAACCACAACTCAAATGGCATTGTAACCTTTATAAATCTTAAGAGGACCTAAAACAAAATCTACAGTGAAGTTATCCAATTTCTATTTAATTATATGTAATGTATGAAACATATCCTTATACTATTTTTATTCCACCTTATCTTTCTATCATACCGAGTATTAAGATACATAATCTTGAATCTCCCTCTTCATATTTCCCCTAAAAACTATTCCTGGGATCACTGTACATCTTTGTGGTTCCATAATGAATAGAGTTTGATGAGATATGTGCATTATCCAACAGTTCCTTCTTTAATAAAGTTATTTATGGAACACATATTCACTTCCCAAATCTTATAATTTAATCATTATAAAATTTTAACATTATAATATTACTTACCTACTTTTGTAGCTTTATATACTCCTGTTGTGAATCCTTAATCATTAAATGGATGGATGCTTGAGAAATCATTTTGGAAAGATAGGATCTATTCCCTCCTTTAGTATTTAATGGTTTATACATAAAAAATCCATGAGTAGATTATCTCTTTAAAACCTTATAATAGATTATGTATCATGATCCTTCTTGAAAAAATCATTATCTACATTATTTACCCTACTAGGATGGTAATATATTGAGTAATCATATTTTATGATCAACTCTAAAAATATCATTTTCTATTTGTTTGACTCCGTATGTGTGAATATATATGTAAATATCATGTGATAAGTATATATTAAGCACTTTTAACCATATATATAATTACACCTTATAATCAATATACATATTACCACATCTATCTCCAAATCATGTGTCAAGTAATTTTTCTCAAGAATATTTAATTGACCGGAGGAATAAGATACCACCATGCCATTCCACATAAGGAATCATTCAAATACCTTATTTGATATATCACTATATATTATAAACCATTATCCATTGTATAATTGTTTTAATATAGTTTAATTTACCAACATTATCTTGTTCTCTTTAAAAATTTCTATACATTCCTCTATCCATAAGAAATTGACTCCCTTCAGAGTTTACTTCATTAGTGGATTTGACATATGTGAGAAGTTTCTATTAATGTATCAATAATATCAATCTAATCTAAAAAAAATTCATATCATTATTATAGTGTTTGGTTTTGTATTTAATTTAATAAGCAAGAAATTTAAAGGATCTATAGATATACCCTCAATTATGATTACATAACCCATAAATGATACTTTTTTGTAGGCAAAATTTACACTTCCAAACTTTAGTATGAAAATTTTACTTTCCTAAAGTCTTTATTAAAATCCTTAAATTATATTAATTATAATATTTTAACTTATAATATATGGGATTTTCATATTTTATGACTACCATAAAATTTTCAAGGTAATCTCTAAAGACCCTCTTCATCAAATTCATGGATATTGTGGGGGAATTTTTAATCCTAAATTTTATCACCATGAATTTTTAATATGTATATCTTGTACCATAGGATATATTTTATATATCCTCCCATTTGACCCCAATTTGTTGATATCTTAATATGTATATCTTGTACCACAGCTGATTGAAAAAGTGATCAATACAGGTTAGAATATACTTTTTCTTAATCTAGATTTTGTTAAGTTCACAATAATCAATGCATATAAGCATTTATCCACTATTGATATTAATAAAAAGGATTTTTTCACCCCATGTTGAATAAATTGAGAATATAAAACCCTTTTCTAGATTCTCTTGGAGCTTCTTATTCAATTACTCTAATTCAACTAGATCCATTATTTAAGGATTTTTTGATATATGCATAATACTAGGTATGGGTTTTATATAAAAATGAACCACAACATTCGGGGGGAATATCAAGAAAAAAATAAAGAAAAATATTAATTTATTCATTCAGAATATTTATTTTCTCAATATGGAGTTTCCACCTTCCATTTTTCGATAATAACATTTTGATTGGATATTAAGACCCATATAATCAAAGTAATTCACATAGGTAGTTCGTAGTCATCCCTGCACTGAAAGAAAATCATAAGTTTATTTAGGATATGAAATGTGATATCTTAAATCTAAAATTTGATACGGTATCTATGTAGGGATAACCAATCAATTCTATAAATGACATAAAATTTAACTAGGGATACTAATAATATTTACAGGAAACATATTCACACAAAATTCAATCAAGAAGAGTTATAGATTTATAATGAAATCATCACAACACAAATATTTTTCACCATTAATTCAATATATAATCATTGGGGATATAAATAAATAGTTTTAGACACTTTTAAAAATTTATAGGAATTCATAGAACTATGCATAAAGAATGTATTCTCAATATTGAGTTTACGAACCACCACCCCAATTTCACAATTATTTCTTCATCCCTTAACTAAAAACAAAATAGTTAATGTGATTATCAAGTAATAATTATCATAATAATAAATCATATGATATATAAAATAAATCTAAAGATTTTATATATTATGACACCTTCATTTCAACCTATGAAATTTTAGGTTCATCCGGCATCACTTTTTGTTCTTTTTTACTTTTTTTAGGTTTTATCCCCATATTTGTAATATATTAATCAAGAAAAACAAAACCTTTCACTAAAACCAACTGAGGTTATGAAATCATTACATATAAATATATTACATCATTTTAGACGAATTTTCTATGAATATTATAATAAATCAAATCCTAAAACCAATAGGTTTAGTGTATTTGGAGGTTAGATACATAAATTACTTATTTACACCATTTTCAAAATCTCCAAAAAATATTATTCTCACATGATGCCCTTTAAATAGATCATACATAATATTATTCTTTATAACATGGGGAATTGAAACATAAGAAAGTGTGAGTAAAGATTCTTTGTAAGGGTAAGCATGATAGATAACAATTGATGATAATAAGTGAGAATAAGATAAGTATGTGGGTATGAGAACATAATAGAGGAGAATAGTCATAACATAGTAGAACCATAACCAATAAAACATAGATCATAAATCATTAGACAAAGAATAAGTGTTTTTCATACCATAATATATGAGTAATAAGAGTTTGAAAACATGAGTCAATAGCCATGAGATATGAAAATATTATAGAAGTATAAGAATGTATAATAAAAATAGTTAAATAAATAATTACACATTTCATGGAAAACCACTAAGACATTATTATCCAAATAAACTAGGCTAACAACCATCCTTTAACTTAGTATAGTTGGGATAACCACCCATGTACCATAAAAGTTTTGGGATTAGGATAACCACTTGTGTCCTATCATGATCTCAAGAGATATAAAACTTTAGCTAATTCATTGAAAGGATATTACAGATCTAACCACCACATAATTATAAACTATATATATATATTCCAAAAGAACTTGAAAACATTCATAATTCCCTAATATTTTAATTCACCTATGAGAAAGAAATAGGTTCCCTAATGTGTTTCATAAAACAAGATTATAAACTATATATATATAAATAAGGTGGATGTAATTGTTAATTTAAATTCAAAATGGTTTCTAAGAATTATTAAGGAATACTAAAATAAATGAAAAAAAGATATAATATGGCAATAAAATTTATTTAAAAATATGAAGAAATATGGATTACATTTTGATAACATTTTTTTAAAAGAAAAAATTTTATAAGAAAAGGTGGATCATATTTATCTATATTAAATGATGAAATATTAGAAAGAAATCTGCATTAAAAAAATATTTATATTGATGGGAAAATTCTTTTTTTTAAAAATCATTAAAAATGAATATTTTTTCACAGTTTTCTAAATACAATCTAGTTAATTAAAAAATGAATCATATAGAAAATGTTAAAAATGTTCAAAATATTTTTATTAAATTAATTCAAAGGAATTGGTATTTGAAATTAATTTCATGACCCTACCATCCACCCACACCCATTTCTAGTTTGGTATTAATACGGGGATGTCTTCTTAAGCCCACCTCTAATAGGAACCAAGTCAGTGAATTTCACCTAGTTTGTGTGTCACAAGTATGAGAGGAATTACCCTCAAAATAAAATCCCAAGAAGAGAGATAATTCCCACCAATTTACTCCAATCATGATAAATATAAAAGTAAACCATTTTAATCCCAACTATTAATACACTAAAAATGATGGAAAAAAACTTTAGAAAAGCAATACTGGTCTAATAAGCTTCACTCTGGATCCTATGCTCAACCACACAAACTCAAAAATAAAGATCTCATTATCCATTAGACTACCCTAAAAAATAATTAATAAATACTATACATGGGTACACACTTTTTATTACTTAGTTGGAGCATATTTCATATATATATATATTATCTAGTTAGAATAATGTGAAAGGAAATTTATGTGTCGAAAAATTAAGTAAGAAAAATTTAGAGACAAGATTAAGGATAAAAAACCATAACCTAAAATAATCATGACCACCACTTCTGTTAGAATCACCTATATACATAAAATCATAAAGATTTCTGTACCATAAATAAATTTCCACTATCTGAAAAATCATAAACAAAAGATATGTCCATCATCTCTAGTTACCATAGTTTTTTCCACCCCTCTATAACCATCATATTTCTATCATAACATAACTATCTAAAATCTAGGAAAATAACAACATAAAATATATTGTGGAACGGGGGACTTGATAATATAGTTTATAGTACTCATACTTATCAAATTAAGTTCCTTCCAACTCAAATTGATAGTAATCCGGTAGAAAAAACCCATCACTCAATTACTGTGATGAAAGGAATTCCAAACAAAAAAGCATAGAACAATTTTCCATCACATCAAACCCATATCCCACACCCCATTAATCCAAAACATAACCACACCAATAATACCAAATCCTCTACCCATGTAAAACTGTCCTATAACCCATTACCAGATAAATTGTTTTCATAATATCTTAGTAAAACATCATAAAAATACCATACATTAAAATCATGGTAACATGAATAAGAAATAATAAATCTTTAGTAGTGTGATAGAAAAATAAAAAAGGATATCAATATCAATAGAAATAAATACACCGAAAAATAAAAAATTGCATTGAAAGTTTCATTTATTACTATATTTTCTCACATCATCATTGAATCATATTTCAACATGTTTATTGTAAGTTCCTCAATAGAATTCATATAATTTGCAGCCATTAATTTCATTTAAACTCTGTAATTTACAAGGAATCTAAACCCATATCTATCATCATTATTTTAGTATTTTAACATACTATAATGTGAAGAAGTCAAGATATTGTAACAACATATCAACCATGAGGAAGATGGATCGTAAAAAAGAAAAGTAACTGCAATACCTACCATCCAACTATAATGTAATTAATCCTAAGAATATAACATAGAAAAAACCCATCAACTGTGACCACTGATTGATTCTATCGATCAACCATAATAAGAACTTATCATCTATAATAGATTAACCATGATGGCTAACCAAACACATGGATCGACCATAAGAAGAACCTATCAACCATGCTGAGTGGATAAATGAATGGATCAAACATAAAAATAACCGATCGACCATATATGATCAAATACACTAGCCGATTGACTGCATGAATTAACCATAAGAAGAACCTATCGACCATGAAGGATTAACTGTGCTGACTGAATGACCCAATGGATCAACCACATGTACTAAATAATATCCCGGGAGAAATCAATTATAAAGGGGTAGATAAAAAACTAATAAAAATTATTAAGCATGAAGCAATAAACCATATAGGGATGGATTGAATGAATTTAATAACTACTGACTGTGAAACAATATATTATAAAGGGGTAAATCAACATCATGTAAAAACTACTGACCATGAAACAATTGACTATAATGTGGTGGATCAACTGAAATTACACACTACTGAGTGTGAATTCGAATTTATTAAACTAACACTATAGATAATCCCTACTCAATATTGACCATTAAAAAAATTAAAGAACCTAATTTCTCTAAAAAAGACCCCATAACTAAATATTTACCCAAATAAAAAAATAAAATTCCCACTCATCCATTCTTAAGTATTATTTAACTTCCTATCCTACCTCTATATTAAGATCATCCCTAGAAGAACAATAGGCACACATGATAAAGAATGGGAAACTAGTCTTAGACCAACCAAGAACATTTCCACACGTGTATAACCTATAAGTAGACAATTACCCCTCAATTATACCATCACACTGATATAAAAGGAAGAATAATGAACTTAACATCATTTAGTATTAATATAGGTAACATCTTATTCATAACTCTAATTTAAATCCCTTCAACCATTTCAGTTCCTAAATTCATACTACCATTTATCCATTCTAGGCTTCCCGCTATTCATATTTTTCATTACATTTAAATTTCAATATCTTTTATTAAATTCTAAAAATACATTCTCTTATCCTTTTAAATATTTGACTTATATCCCAACCCATATTTTCAAAAACAATTAAAAAAATTAATAATAGAATTTAAAAGTTATAATATTTATGGAATAAATATGGTTTACCAGCCTGATCACTTTACCATCAATTAATTCCACCTATAATTCATCTTCCAAAATATATATAAAATTATATATACCAACAAACACAAGAATAAAAATTATAATAATAAAGGATAATAATCACAAGAAGGATGGTAATAGTGAATTATAATAATTAGAGAGTAAAAAACAAATATCCCCTTCCCCTGGATTGAATCCCATAACATAGAACCTAAGGGAATAGATTATGTTATGGAATAAAGATATGAACACAAGAAACCCTTCCCATAATCAAGAAATACACAACACTGGGCCTAATATTAGATTTTAAGAAAGAGATTCATATGATAACATCAAAGACCCCCTTCATCAAACTATATATTTATAACACCAGTCTGCAAGAGAGAGTAAATAATTTAAATTCATAAGTTAGAGGGAAACTTTTCACCTAAACCACATATTCATAGTACCAAGCCTTATGAATGCGTTATACTTAACATTTCTGAAATCAATTTAGGTATGGAGGGATTACTAAATGTTAAAGTTTGTGTAATGTGTTAGATCATGGGATTAAAGTGTGGGTATCAAACATGATAATGTTATAAACACTAGGAATTATAGGAAATGCATTTAACAATCCAAGAAAATGACTATAATTACAATAACTTAGTTCAACTAGCTATAAAATGAAGGATTTTTGGTTCAACTGGGCATCAAAGATAGATTGACATCATATCATGAAATGCAATTTCCGAAGATGTAGTAGGATTGAAAATCCCATAATTTAGACAAGCCACAAGGCTCTATGTAAAAGTATTCGAATCTAGTACCAAGATATTAAAAAATATTCCACTAACCTATAGAATCACATAAGGTATGAAAACATCAACCATAAATCATAATAACCAAAAAAATAAATAAAATGCCACCATTCTTTAAAAATAAATGTGTTTTGAAATCCCCCACACCTGTCGCATTGCATGAATAAAGAGAGAGGGAGACAGTGATAACATCATGGAACTTGAATGAGAGGGGATTTCAGGTGCTTATAGAAGACTTATAGAATAATTCTTGGATCATCCAGTCTTGAGAGGAAATAAGATAACTTTAAAAGAAAAAATGTCTTTGATTTAAAAAAGTATATATTGATTCTCTCTGATATCCAGAAATGACTACTCTCAAACTTTAATTAAATTCACATATATTAAATGAACCATTAAATTACACAAACATTTAGGAATAATTTTAGTAAGTCAAATACTTTATTTATATTAATCAAATATTCTTTTAATTCCTTTTATTTTATTTTTTATTTCCTAAGTTTTAGTAAAAAAGATGAAACAAAAAAACTAAAAAAACCGGAATTTGAATATTTTAATACTTAACTGTGAGATATATATATTTTAAATAAAATATAATATAGATTAAACTTTCTAAACAAATATTAATTTCATAATTATGAATTTGGTAAAAATGATATTTTTAAACCACTTTAATAATCAGAAAATAAATCCTAGTTCTTCTAAAAATCCTATTTTAAAACATCAAAAATTACTTTTGTTAATTAAAAAAATATTTTTCAAAACATTTTAAAATTATTATAACACTACTAAACCAAATTAGACTCTAGAAAGATAAATTAAGTATTATAAAAAATCTATTCATTTACATGAAATACTAAAAAAATATATTTCCTGTCCTCAGGAAATAAATAAAATGGAAGAGAAGGAAAATATCTCCCAAAAGTGTAGAAAAGGAGATCAATTTTCACATTTATTTCAACTTAAGGGTTTTCCTTCTAAGAAAAACAGTAGGGTAATGATAAGAAAAAAACCACATAGAGATACCTCTCAAACAATACTGACACACTACCTCAGAAAAAACATCATTTCCAAACCAATCTTAACTACCAACCAAAGATTGAGAAGCATGCTATGACTTGGGGAAATCACACTAACAATGAACCACTAAATTAAAAAAATAAATAGATCAACTTGATTGATAAAGGAAAACTCAATATTTTCAATCCCATGGCTCAAATCCATGTTTGAACTCTATAAGATCCTCTTATTCACTTCTTCCCCAGAACGTAAGATTCAGCACTTAAGACATTCACCTCAACCCTTACTAAAAAACCGGAGGTTTTATACTAAAACATTCTCCTAAGGACCTTCACAACATCCAATTAGTCTATCACTGATTCCCTAGAAATCAAATGAAGGGTAATGACATAATGTTAAATCTCTAGCCCAAAAATAGACATGAAATAATGTGTTATATCTTCTCCACTTTCTAGGAAATATAGAAACTAACAAATCAGGTCCATAAAATGATTCACAAACCCATACAGACTATCCTCACCCTGTTGGATCTCATGAAGCTATTTCTTATGGTTTCTCATATATGGGTGATAAATGAAACCATTATTTAATATTTCATGAAAATCATCCCTTTAAATCCCATTTGGATCCCCACACTTTACGATTCGCTATCTTTGAGCCACCCTTCAAAAAAAGGCAACTGCTAGTGTAGGAAAAAACTGATCCATAGTTCTCACTAGATTAAAGGATAACTCAAACTATTCAATCTATTTCTTTTACAAATAGATATAATCTCAACTAAATAAATTTGGCACTTAATATCAATAATAATTCAATAAGGCCTTATCCTATGATTCGTATTTCTCCTTTCCTCATGGAACATCACAATGATGATTCATTAGAATAAATTTATCCAAAATAATAAACGAAAGGTATAATACCTCACCTAAATCACCATATCTCCATAATTGATAGAATATATCTTAGGGAAAACATGATAATTGGTCACCAACCCATGAAAAAATTCAATACTTGCAATCATCATAAACATAATGTACTGACAATCAAAAATTATCATCCAGCCAACCATTTTGATGTCATCCTCAAAACCCTTTTCATACGTATAATATCTTTCCTGCACTACCATTTCCACCACATATAATCATATATAAACCCATTAGAGATATCATTATATTTATCACAATAATTTATTTTGAGTAAGACTACTGAATCATAATCAGCCAATTAACACCTATTAAATAAGAAACATATTAAAAGATATTCTCACCAGATAGCTAATCATAAACAAACATGATATCTAAAACACAATTTTTAACCAAATTTAGAATAAAATTATATATTAATCACAAGTAAATACCATTTTTTCATCTTTATAGGAAGTATAACATTAGGAATCTTATGATTTTTCGATAATATTTTTTAAACTACTATAGAATTGTAACATCATTTACATTAAGGTTCTTTAAATAAACTCAATGTGATTATTATATATAATATACTCATTTTAACAATAGTTTGATAACATCATTGTTAATACGACATAAAAATCAATCATCATGTCATAAATTATAGTATGTCTTCATGAAAAAATACTTATTGAATTTATTAATTTAAAACTTTTTTTCCATAATAATTAATTCATGTTGAACACATTACTATTTAATTTAACCATGCATTAAAAAATCTTTGATAAGAACATAATTTCAATTGTTTGTGTCATAAAAATTCATTAGATTTCAATCATAAAAAAAAGTATTTATGAACCATAACATGGTTTTTTATATTTCGTTAAAATTTATGCATGATCAACGCTTAAATATTTTTCCCATGTTACAAAATAGGGTATTATAATCCTAGAATATTTTATAATCGAATGAATCTCTTATTAAACTTTTATAAAAATAATTTCATTAATCATGAGTTCATTTTATCACATAAAAGAACATTTATTTTTAGTAATGTTGAATCTAAAAAATTCTATCAAAAAATATCTTCCAAATTCTTAACAGAACTATTCATCAAGGATATACATAATTCATATAGATAAAATACCAAAAAAATTAAAATAAAACCCCAATTTTAAATACTACTATGCCTCTTTAATTTAAATAAAATATACCTAATTTTTTTATTTAATTCCTAACAAGATTTTACAGGGTTTTTATCATGTATTATACTCTATGATACAATAGACATGAAATGCTTAAATGTGAGAGTTCAAGAAAAGACTAATCATGGAAAACAATATCTCTATCACAATTCACCAATAATTAAAACATATGATCAAGTTACTCATGTTAATAAAACAATATATTTAATTTTTATTATGCTCCTATAGGTTCATGATGCTCCAAATCTTGAGTTAAAAATTGAATATGACATGCTTGGGAAATAAAGTATCAAATAATTTTATACAATCATTAGATGGAATGTTTAAGACATAGCATGAAAATGTTAATAAAAGGGAACATAACATGATTACAAGGGTTTGAACATATCATCTCTAGATACCATAAATAAACAAAATAAGAAAAATCTTATCTCATAATTAAATATATGAGAATAATTCCTGCTTCCTCCTTATTTTTATACCCCATATTTATTTAATTATCACATAAATATATTTAGTAGGCCAAAATAGTCCTTATGTGAGATCAAAGGGGTTCTAAATAATGATGTCATATCCCGTCTTCAATAAATACATTACATGCTAGGTTTACACGACATTATTTCCCAATTTGACATGTATAAAGCTCACCCATTCCTAGATCATAATCTATAATATCTCCCTACCATCATTTATAATACCTTTTATTTCATGAACCGCATATAATAGTACTCCTTTATATTCTAGTATTGAAGATGAGGATAACCCATGAATCTGAACTACAATAGGCCCTAGGTCAGTGTTTAACATCAAGGGTATCTATCCCAAGTATGGGACAAATTTACCAAAAAACATAATCCTATAAACAGTTATAAGATCCACAAATTAACTCCAATTATTATGAAAAGATGTTAATTATTTCAATCCTAGTAATGAATACATGAAATAGGATGAAAAAAACAATGAAACACAAGATCAGGATTTTAAGCTCCACACCAGATCCTACGATCTACATTAGCCACCCGAACATCAGTGATCCCATTTTATATTGGAAAAACCTATAAAATAACTCAATATACATTATATGGGGTAGATAATTTTAAAGTAGTTAGTATGATAATAATTCAAGGCTATATAGTATCAAGTAAAATCAATGTATCAGGGCACATGTGTTTAAAAAAATTAATTAAGACAAATATGGAAACAAGATTATGTCTAAAAAACATATCTAGAAATAATAATGACCCCTAGTTCCATTTACATCACCTGTATCCATATAATTATAAAAATTTCTATATGATAAAAAATTTCAATAAACCAAACAACTATAAAAGAAAGAGATGTCCATTATTTACCATATTTTCTTTCACTTTCCCTGTAACTATACTCTTTATTTCATAATATAATGATGGAAAATAAAGGAAAATAAAAACCTGAAATATATTTAGAATCTCAGTCCCTAAGAATAAAATTTTTAGTACTCTTACTAGTCAACTCATGGCCCTTGGAACTCAAACTAGTAACAAGACACTTGGAGAACCCTTAACTCAATGATCAGGAATAAAGGAATAAAAAACACATAAGAATAAACTGTATTTCAATAACCTCAACCTCATATACTAAATTCTATTCATCCACCACAATAACACTCCATCATCACTTTATAATACATTACAATCATGGAAACATGAATAAAAAATATTCAATATTTGGAAGTATGATGAAAAAAAATATAATCATACCCATATCACTAAGCATCATAGTAAGGAATAAACATAAAAAATATGGAATATTACATTTATTACAACATAAAATAACATCATCATGGAATGTTATTTCATCCCACTTATTATTATTTCCTCAATAGTATTAAAATAATATGAATCCATCAATTCTATCTCAACTCATTAATTTATAAGGAAGATGAACATGTATCTAACCTCATCATTTTAATATTTAACATAACAAAGAGTGAAGGAGTCAAGTGATCATAATATGATATTGAAAATCAGGTAGACTGAATGCAAGGTAGACAAGTGACTTTCGAAACAAACATTCTACCATGAGCTAATCGTCTATAAGGATTAACCAGAAGACAAACCTATCGATCGTAATTGATTTTCTGTGTGGACTGATTGACACATGAATCAACCATAAAAAGAACCTATCAACCATGAAGGATTGATCCTGATAACTGGGTGACTACAAAAATTAAGCACATGAAGAACCTATATACCATGAAGGATTGAACATTCTGGTCGATTGACCGCATGGATTGACCATAAGAAGAACCTATCAATTGAAAAGTATCGACTGTGCGAGAAGAATGATCACCTGAGTTGGTCACAAAAAGAACCTATTATGATGGATCAAACCTAATAACTAAACTATAATATATATTTAATATAATAATAACCTATCATCTGTGAATGATTAACTGTAGAGGGGTGGATCAACCCACACATAAAGACTATTAACCATGAGGTAATTGACCATAGAGGGTTGGACCGACCAAACAAACAGACCACTAACCATGAAGTGACATATTGTAAAGGGGTTGATCAAAAAAAATTACAAACTGATGACTATGAAGCACTCGACTGTAGTGTTGTTGATCAACCACATGTTCAAACAACTCATAATGAATAAATCAATAGTAAAGGGGTGGATTTATCACAAACAAAAACTTCTAACAAAGAATAAATCAATCAAAAATGTGTGGATAAAACATAAGAACAAACTAAGGACCATGATGTATACTTTATAAAATTAGAACTGAACACCATACCTATTAAATACCTAACTTTGTACCATTCCAGCACTCACTCTCTCTTAACAACAACTTGGACAACTAATGTTTTACCCAAAAAACACAAAAATAAACCCACTCATCCTTTTCCAAACTAGTAGCTTTGTTACCCTATTAAATTGGGATTAATATCCATAATAGAAATATTATAGTAATAATGTATAAATAACTAGCCTCTTTTAACCACCCAGAATTTTCGAAAGATATTTGTTTCCTAAGAAAATATGTGTTATATTATTTTGTACTAAGAAGAACTATATCTAATTAATAATGAAGTGAGTATAATTTGAAATGTGACTATCAAGTTTCAACTATTATATGAACGTTGGTGAATATAACTATTGGAAAAATTACTATTGATTAAAAATTTAACATTATAATTATAGTTTATAAGTATAAACAACAAATGATAATTAATGTAGAAAGGAGAAATGATGGGGTTAACTAGTAGATTCATGCCATATGAAGACCATTTGTCAAAACATGGGATGGAGGTAGTGTCACTAGGTTTCATTCATAATAAATCCCAATATGATCTTAAATAAGTGAATATATAATGAAATCATCTATGGAAGAAGTTCAAGTTAGTGGAAATTTCCACTCAGGCGATGTTAGCCAAGCCGCCCCCTAAATCCATCAATATCGCCTTCCTTACCCACAGTTTGTATGCGAGTGTTATAAGGGGTTATGTGTAATGTACTTATTTACTTAAATTATAATCCTTTTGTATAAATAAAATTGTTTTTCCATCTATTCTCTTTGAATAACAGTTTCTGTTAATAAAAAACATGGAGAATTTGATAAATTGATTTCTCGAACAAAGATAACACTTTTTAGAATAGATAAATATTATTATAATAAACTAAGGTATTATAAATAATGTTTATTTTAATGAAATAGTTATATGAAAACACATTTATTTTAAAAATAAATGATAAAATTATTTTATTTTATTTTTTCAAGTCTCATAAATTTTACTATGCATTTTCAATTAGCTATTATTTTTAATAAAAGAGAAATTTTATATTTAAAAATTAAAATTAACATATTTAGAGAATTACTATTATAAAATAAATATCATTGTTTAAATCATTAAGTTTAAATTTAGTTATGGTTAATTAATGATAATTTTCTAAAATAATTTATTTTTCATGAATAGTAAAAATGCAGTTTGAGTTTTTTAGTTTGTTAATGAAATAATAATTATGTCATAATGATGTAATAACTAATTAATAGAAATCCAAGACATAAAATATTTTATTTTATTAATATCATGTATTTTAATATATTTTAATAAATTTCCAAATATATAAATTACTTTCCAAATTCTAAATTGGAAACTTTAAGTTTAAAAATTTTATTTTTTGAAAAATTTATATTTCCTTGCCAAAATAATTAATATAAAATTATGGTAGAATTTTATGGATTAAAATAACCTAAAATGTGTCATAGGTGTCCAATACTATGGGAAAATACCATGTTAAAGCCCATGGTTTTTCATTTACCATAGCCTTGCTATCCAATGTCGAAATTTAGAAATTAGTAGACAAATCCACCACTTTTGCTGTAAATACCCACACATTTACCCATTTACAATCACTAATAATTATTCCCACATGAACTTGTGACAGTTTTACCTCCAAAGGTGTCATATAAATTTGTCTTGAAGACCCTAAGGTCCTAATCCACAAGTTTTTGGAGCACCTCTTCAAGGTAAGGAAAATCTCCAATTCTCTTTTCAATTCATGTTTCCTCTTTTTGTGGAATGTATTTAAAATTTCTAAACTAAGTTATTCTATATAATTTTTTATACCTTTAATTAATTACAAATATTTTATTAATGGGACACCCCTTTCCACTCTCCTTTTACTCTTTTCTAAAACCACATTTTATACCCGTTATGTTGCCTCTTTTACTTCTCAAAATTTCTCTCTTATCCTCAAGAAATTACCTTTTATTTTCTATTTATGAATTACCAAACATCTTTATTTTCTAGGGGTGTTAACCAATATGTAAAAATTAATTATTTTATTCCGGTATTTACAGACATAAAACCCACAATCCATTTCCAAGGGTTAAAAATGACATGATAATCTTATCTTGAAACACATTTTAAAACCCTGTTATTTTGATTTGAACCCAATTTATTTTATTCTCCACAGGTTATTTATGAAATTTAGATCACATTAATTAATAAATATAAAAGGTGTTCCTTAATAGTTCTCTAATTAATTTGGTAAATAATTTAATCTCCAGATATGACATATATCTTGGAGAATAACATTGGAAATTTTTATGATTCCTTGGTGACAAACCATGTTGATATAATTATGAATGTCTCATTTAAATGTTGTCATCACATTTACATATTATAATTCATATTATTATTACTATTATATTCCTCTTACACATTCCATTATGAATATACTCACATTTTTATTGGTATTTCTCAAGATCACATGTAAATTGTTTCCCTTGCATTCCATTACTGGGCCTTATGCTCACCCTTTCCTTTGATGTGTGTCCCCAAATTATCAGATATTGTAAATGTACGTAGGATAAACCATTTAAGAATAATTTTTAGTGTATTAGAATAATATTTTAAATTTTCATGTTTTATGTACCATTTTTCTAGGAAAATGTACTTTAAAAGATTCTTTGTTTGTACCATGTAAATAAAAAATTTATGTAATAAAAAGGTGGGATTTCATACCTCTTTCCCTAAACCAACCTGAAACCTTTCCACATAACTAGATCCTAAAAGGGGGATGGAACCCATAAATTTTACCAACAACCGACATCCAAGGGTGAGTAATGCACTCAACATAATTTATTATTAATCATTTGTTACTTCCTCTTCATAACTCTAGTTTCAATCCCTTCAACCATTTTAATTCTAAAACTTAGTTTACCCATCATACAATCTAGGTTTTCCTTTATTCCAATTTTAATTTTATTATACATTAAATATAATTAATTCAATTCTAGATCTATATTATCACCTCATTAAAAATATTTCACATATATTCTGTCTAACATTATGATATCTACTAAATCAATATTTGAAAACTAAATTAAGAATTTGTAAATTTCTTTGAATAAAAAGTGGTTTACCAATATAGAAACTTCACCATCAATTGATTCCATCTGTATGTCATATTAAAATATAGAATATATGGTAACATATATTTATGAAAAATAGGATTTAAATTAGAATAATGAGAAGAATAAAAAAAATTAAAGTGAATAGTCCATCATAATCATAACAAATAGGAAGATGACACACCCCATTCCCCCATACTAAATCCCATTACATGAAGCTCAAGAGAAGGGATTATATCATGGAATAAATATTAGAACAAAAGGACCCCTTCCCCTAGGATAGAATTCCACAATATTGCTTTTGAGTTAATAGTTAGATAAATTAATTCATATAATATCATACCAAAACCCCTACCCCTAGATGATATCTAAAAAAAATCAAACTCGAGGAGAGACTTAATAAATGAAATTTATAACTGATGTGACATTTAATTATTTGGTTTTTCCACTTCATTTTTTGTGTCTTTTCTATATTTTTAAGATTAATTTAGTCTTTAAATGTCAATTTATAATTTAATGGTTATTTTATATTTAAATCAGTAATTATTGATAATTATGATTGTTTTGTTTTTTAGTTTATATTTTCATTTTTATAATTTTAGAATAATTCATCTTATATCTGTAGTTTTTTTTACGTTTAAATTTATTTTTTTTTGTTAAATTAAGTTTTCTATGTTATAAATTTTTATTTTTTTTATAAAAAATATGTTAATTTATTAGTATATATTTAATTTTTAATCTCATTAATTAAATAAATTACCTTTTTAAAAATTTAAATTTAAAATTTTAGTAGCTGATTATGATTATTATTTCTTTGTTCATATTAATTAATTAATTAGAAAATTTTTTTAGAATTTTTATTTTTTATTTCTAATCTTTCAATTTAAAAATATTTAATTTTTATAAATTTTATTATATATTAATTTTTTTAATTATAATTTTACCTGTGATGTATCAGTAGAGTTGGAATTATTGAAAAGTTCCAAAATAACAACAAGTTTAAATTAAACTTAACTTACCTTGTGCCTATCTACCACATGAAGAATAAAATCATTTGAAAAATAATCAATGGGGAAAAATGATTGACCATTTGGAATAATAATAATAAGAAGAGCTACCATGAGTTTTATATGTTATGTTCTAGTATTTAAATAGTGAAGAAAATTTTCCAAAGGATGGAAAGACCGTGAGGCTAAATACATCAAACGTAAGGCTAAATTGAGGATCAACCATTAATTACCAAGGATCTACCGATATTTTTATTCAGTTCAACAATTCGTCCCATGAATGATCACATGAGTAAATCTAATTGACTATACTTTAAGGAGATTGACTATACTCCCCCATGCTCAATTGATTGTGGATTCATAGTACCACCTATTGAAGATGAGGGGTCTATGCCACACTTTATCACTCAAGAAACCTACTGAAATTTATATGAACATATATTTTTTCCAAATATCCTTAAAACCAAGATGAAGGTTCTTTTATATTCTTATTTTAGGAGAACACCTAAATCCATGATCGATCTAGTTTAGGGTACTAAAATCAAACTGTGATCTGGTCATTGAAGTTTCAATGTCTAATGTTAGTGATTTCTCTTTTTGATGTTGATGAACCGTGACATTGAATATAATTCAATTTATAGAATATGAATTTATTATTGATGATGAGGAAGATAATATGGGATAAACATCTATTGATTCCATCAGTGACTAAAGAAATGAAAGTTCGAGATCACCTGTCTAGAGATTTATAAGTTATGGCGACACTCTATGAAAGTATTAGGGATGAACAGAGCTTGACTGGAAAATGATCTATAGTTGATGAATTATAATCGGAGATCAGATGAAATATTATAGATTTGTTGAACCATGTTTGGCCTAAGATAAATACACTAGTCGAATATAATGCTATGATGATGAGCGTATAATGATTACCCTCTAAGACCTAACTAAGATAGAAATTAGGGTTTATCATTATTTTTGAACCAGTTATGAGAATAAGAATACCTTATGGGTTTTATTTTGAGTGTAGGATGAAATAGATATTTCCCAAACTAATGCTTACGCTCTACTGAAGATGAAGAATAGTCACTATGATTTGATGGAGCTGTATCAGTGATGCTCACTAAGATCCACTAATCATGGATGAAGCTATTCAAAGACGACGAGGGTTTTATGGTGAAGATGAATCACATGAGAGATTATTTTAATCCAATACTAATCGAATTAAATGATGGAGATTCAAATTCAATCCTTAGTTTTGTTTTTTATCATGGATTCATTTAATGGTTGATGGCAAGATTTCAGGTTTTTTTGGATTTTATCTAGTTTTAGAATTAAAGGGGCCTTGATTTCTTCAATTGATAATGATATAGTTTTCTTAGGAGAGAAAGAGGGGTTATTTACTTAATTACTATAAGACGAGGAGGAACAAAAAAGACTAACTAAGTGGGTAGATAATTCAGGGATAAACAAGAATCATGTTTAATTGATGAAGAAGAGAAATTGACCAAGTTTGAGATCTATAGAATCTAGTTTTTGGTTTCTTTGGAAGCTTAATTCAGTTATGATCAGGCTTACTGAGGGTTATGAAGAGGATATAATAAGATAAAATTTCAATGAATATGATATAGCATGGGTTCTATAGCCAAAATTCATCATATTCTAAGATCAAATTCCTAATAGCATGTCACTACTTTAAATTCACATTTTGGTAAGAAGCAGTGAAATCAGAAAGATTTCACTGAGCTAAAAGAATATCCATATTCATTTTAAATATATTTAACATTGGTTTTTCATGGTTATTTTAAGGGTATTTCTTAATTCATATATTGGTGATAAAATATCATGATTGGTGACACTTTTTCTTTAATCTTTTGAAGACTGATTAGTGTCTGTGGAAGATGATAGTTAACAAACCTAAGAAAATGTAAATAAATTATGAGAAGAAACTTTCCAAAAAACCATTAATTAATGAATAATAACATTGATTCCAAGAATTTTGGGACACCTTTTAGAGTGAGAGTGATAGCTAAATAACTCGGAATATGAAAGGACATTGCTTTTGGATGAGAAGATCGCCAAAATATAAGATTCTATTCTCATTTATTTTATTAATTTCCATTTAATTATTATAAATTCCATTGAAATTTTGAATCTAATATTTTTTTGGATAAAATTATTTGTGAATGATATTTAATTAGTTATACTTTTACTTACTCATGTATACATATTTTTTGGTATTTATATTATATAAATTCAAGTCTCAAATCATTTTATATTCTTTAACTTTGAGAATTAATAGAAATTGTTTTTTATTTCATCCATTTCAAAAATACTTTAAAATTATGAATTCTATATAAAGATATTTATCCATAGAGTGAAAAATCAATATTAATTAAAAAAATTATTCTTTTGAAAACCAATTTAATCAATTTTGAGAATGATTTATTCTATAGTTGATAGAATGGAGAATTACATCTGTCACTGGTCAACCAGCCAACAATTATCTTTAATTAAATTAACTCTAATATCTCTTGAATTTATTATGTATGATTGAAAGAACATATTTTCATCAATTCTGAGTAGTCCCCTACCATCATAATTGTTGAACCTTCTTAACTGTGATATTTTTTCCCTTATTTTAAATCTGTTCATCTTCTTAATCTATTATTTGTATTTTTCACTCATGTTGTGTGATAATACTAGTATCATTACTATTTTTGAATTTTTTTATGTATAATCCCTATTTTATTAAGATTTTTTGTATATTAGTTCACCATCAAAAAAAATATTTCCTTATATGTGGGATAGAAACACTACACACTAGATATACTAGCTTTAATTAATAGAATGAATAATTAATTTTTCTTTTTTCAATGATCACTAGAATAAATTCTGGCACCATTTCTAATGAAGGAATGAAAAAAAATTAAAATGATTAAAAACATCAATAAAACTCAGAAAAAATCAAATATTAAAAAATGTTACAAAATATCTTAAAAAATATTTATTAAAAATAACCATAAAAATGAAAAATCATAAAATTATGAAATTCTAATTGATGTGTTTACTAACTTTCTGCGAACATTTCTTGAATATGTGCATATATGAACAAAAAATAAAAGGTAAGAAAACTAGTAATTATTATCTTTGGAATTATAATTTTATAAAAAACTATGAAAAAAATGTTTAAAATAGAGTGAAATACAGAAAATCTAAATAATAATCAAAATGAAAATCTGAATCCACAACCTCCTAGAAATGGATTGGTGGGGAGAGTGGACCTGACCTGATGTCTCTTATAATCCATCATGTATTAGGCACATCCCTCGGTCACAAAACTAAGAGATGATATAGTCCCATCCTTCCATGATTCCATTAAAAAATGGAATTCCTAATAAATACTCATTGAACCTCATCAAGGACTCCTACTTTGTGGTATAATAACTATGTTTAAAAGTACTGAGTGAAGAAGAGTTAAAACTTAGATATTTCCATTTATGTTCAAAAGTAAATTCTAGGATATGGTTTCAACAGTTGGATGAGGATATTTTTGATACTTGGGTATACTGTTTATTGAATTTGTAATGAAATTTTATCCATTAGGAATGAAAATTGAAATTAGGAATAAAATAATTGGGTTTTTTATGATGAGGGTGAACTATTTTATAAGTCATGGTATAGACTTACATGACTTCTTAGACAGTTTCTAAATCCCCAGTGCACTACAGAGTTCTTTATGGAAACATTTTTCAATAGCCTCTAGAGGGGATTTTAGTAATAAAACTAATGAAGAAATAATGAAAATATTCAACACACTTGCACAAAACTGTCAAAAACGTGGTTTAGGAGATATAAAATAGTTTTATAGGATAATAACCCTATTAAAAAAGATTAATCCAATGTTTTTAAGTATTACTATAAGAATAATAAAAAATCACTTAGAGAGAAATTCCACCATATTGAAATGTATGGATTTTCTAATACTAGCATTCATAACATTGATATGCTAGCCCAACATCCAGGAAAATGTCAATTTTTATTTTTAGGGAAATAAGTTACAAGAAAGGTATGATCCCTTTTCAAATAATTAAAATACGGGATATATAAATCATCCTAACTTTTTATGGATAGAAAAGGTATTTTTCAGAATTTTTGTTCCCCCTGGTTTCAAATAGCAATTTAGGCATCCGTTCAAAACTAACTATAGTAAGAGTCTTCCAATTATAAAGGAAAATTCAATTTCCATACACTTTCTAAGATATATGTTTTTTGAATATAATGTATTTTCAAGATTAAATATTCATCATTCAGTTTAATAAACAAAAATTACAATTTTATTTTGATAAAATTTCATTTGATTCTAGGAGGTAAAATTAGAAACACAAATGGGACAACTTTATATGGGAATGAATCAATGGGAAATGGGAAATTACTATGTACTACTGATCTATATATTAGGGATAATATAATGTCCATTACTACTAGGAGTAGTATTTAGACTCACTAGGAATCCCCTAGAGGCCCTAAACCAATCAAAGAAATTTTTTTGGAAGAAAACAATATCCAAAATAATGAAATCACAAAAAATTGAAATCCAGACATTCCCATTGAAATTTCTATGAAACATGTTGTAAAACCTATTAATAAATATTATATAGAGTTTAAAATTTTGGAAAATAACGGGAAGTAAAAAATTAGATGGAACCTGAATGGATGACTACAATTTTCCCGATTTTGGCTCCACACATACCTTTTCTATAGACGAAAAAAAGAACAATCATGAACCTAAACATATAAAATTTATTTAGTTGTTTAAAAAGTTTCACATTAATATCTCATTATTATAATCTTATGTTTAAGATCCTTCATATCTAAAAATTAGTAAAAGAAATTGTTCTAAACCAGATATTCCCTTAATGAATTTTCCTCTTATAGTTTAATAGAGTAGTGAAGTGCTGTAGTTATGAATAAGATAGCACCTCAAATCAATGATCTTGTAAGTTTTTTTATTCTTTTTTCCTTGGGAAATAATGGATAGGTAAACTTAATTTATACACATGGATATAATATTATCCTTATCCCTTATATAGTGCACAATAAATTGAGATTGGGACATTTATTTCCCACCACTGTTGTCTTTCAATCGACAGACCACTCTATCACCCAACCTATAATAAAAGTTAATGTTTTTATGGTAGGGGTTTGGAAATTTCTTTTAACCTAATTATTTTATTATATGTGATATGGAGTGTGAAAAGGAGGTCCCTATCATTCCTGGTAGTACCTTCCTTTCCACTATAATAGCTTAATAAATGTTAAAAAAAAATATAATTTCAATCTATGAGATAAAAGTAAAGGGATCAACATTTTTGAAAAATGAAATGTGTCACCATATTTTGGTAAATTGTTTTGTAATAATCTATATGAACACGAAAAATCATTTTATGATGAAGAAGAATAATTTTTAATTATGATTGAAGAATTATATCATAACACCACACAAGCTTGTACTTTCATGGGAATTTTTTCTTGTAAAGATTTAAAGCCAAGTGATACTTATCATGGAGAGTTTTTAGACAATGTTAATCAATTTTCTATATAATTTTTTTAATTTTTTAATTGAAACTAGTTTTGAGGATTTTTATAATTTGGAGAATAGTGAGGATGGGAATTTATGTCGACGAAATTCATTTTTTGGGAAGAAAATCAAGGAACTTGGACTTCCTAGGCCCAAGTTTCTTAATTTTAGTTAGGAGGCACAGACTTTAGAGCTGAAGTATCTTCTTTACAATATCAAATTCTCTTTTGGGTGAATGTTCTACCCTGACTACCATTATCTCTGTCGAGATTTCAGCGAGTCAAGAAGAGAGTTTTATATATATTATGAGGATGTTAATGTATATAATTGGATGGTCTATAAATGATATTAGAGGAATTGGACCATCATATTACATGTATAAAATAAGAATTGAGCCTGATCAAAATCCTAGAGGTGAGGGTCAATGAAGATTAAATCTAATCATTAATTTTGTAGTTATATATGAAGTAATTAAGCTCCTTTATTCTAGAATAATTATTCGTATTTATGAGAGTATATGGGTTAGTCCAATATAAGTTTTCCATAAAAGGGGGTTTCATAGTAGTATCTAATGATGAAAAATAAAAGATTCAAGTTAGGAAAGCTATCAATTGGAGATTCTGCATTGATTATATAAATATTAATTATACCACTAGAAAATATCATTTTAAAATGTTGTTAATAGACCAAATGCTTAATAGGATGGCTTGAAATTAATTTTTTAGTTTTCTTGATAGCTATTTTTGTTACATAAAAATTACCATAGCTCAAGAATACTAGAAAAACCAACTTTACTTATCAATTTGGGACATTTTCCAACAAATTGATTCCATTTTTGTTGTGTTGTGATCCTGCCAACTTTAAAAGGTTTATACTTAACATATTTTCTGATATGATTGATTGAATTACTGAAGTTTTAATTGATGAATTTTCTATAGTTGGTTCTGATTTTAAAGGCTGTTTGGAGAATCTAGAAATTTCATTATAGAGGTGCGAGGATACAAACCATATCTAAAATTCGATGAAATGTCAGATCATGGCTAACGAAGGAATTATCTTAGGATATAATGATTATAATAGGGGATTATAAGTATACAATTTTGATATTAAAGTGATTCAACATCTTACACCTCCTACAACTGTTAAAGGAATTAGTAGTTTTTGATGATATTCCAGATTTTACTAGAGATTCATCAACACATTTTCTAGATTAATTAAGAAACATTGAAAACTATTATTCTGGGATACACCTTTTTAATTTTATAGAAATTACTAAGAATAATTTAATATATTAAAGTAAAATCCCACATATTCTCCAATAATTACTACCCCTAATTTGAAACTACCATTAGAGGTTATATGTGATTCTAGTGACTAAGAATTTGGGGAAATTTTAGGAAAATGAAAAGAGAAGAAGTTACATGTGATATTCTATACTAAAAATTTGTTAGATAATGATTAGAAGAAGTATTATACTATTGGTAAAAAATTAAAAATAATTACTTTTCTTATAAAAATTTATACAATATCTCATTATTTCAAATGTCATAATATCCACTAATTATTCTTATCTTAAATATTTCTTGGCTAAAAAGGAATCCAAAATGAGGCTTATGAGTTAGAAATTTCTATTGCAATAGTTTTATTTATAAGTATAATATAATAAATTTTAAAAAAAATTAGATGAACACTTTTCTATTTTACACACAACCATGATTAAAACTAGTGAACCAAGATAGAACAATACTTTTTTTCCAAATGAACATTTTTTCCCTCTTTAAGGAAACAATTTTATTGGTTTTTATATTTTTAAAACTTATTAGATATATGTGTCATACGTAATGAAAATTAAAAAAATCAAATAAAAAATATCATTTTTGAGAATAAATAATACATTTTAGATGATCCATTTCTTTTTTAGTGGTGTTCTGGTGGGATAATTAGTAGGTAATTTCTTGAGGAGGAAGTTATTCCTATTTTAGAAGTTGTATCTCTTCTCTAAGGGGTGGACGACACAAGGGACAAAAGACTTACCAGAAGGTATTATAATTAGGTTTTTCAAGCCTACCTTCTTCAATGATGCAATATGCCTTGTTATATGTTGTGATAAATGTCAAACGCTAGGGATTGTGGGTTAGAATAAAGAGTTTGTATAGAAATGGATTTAAAAATTTTAAATCTTTTATGTTTGGGGGTTATATTACATGGTAACATTCCCATATTCTTATTGTAATGATTATATAAATTTTTATATAGACTATGTACTTAAGTGGGTTGGTATCGTAACACTTCCAAGAATAATATTTTATCCAGATTTGGTGAGTCAAAATCCTTCATCTCAAATATTGATGTACTTTTTAAGAACATTAAATAAAAATATTCAATGGAAATGTGTGTATGTATTCCAAAAATTGATAGAACCCATCACCCAGAGTCCCATGGGTAGAAGGAGATATCAAATAGATAATTAAAATATATTTTTGAGAAAACAATGAGTAGTTCAAGAATTTATTTGGGTTTTAAGATGGGTGAGGCATTATGGGCTTACATGACTTCATATAAAACTCTTATAGGTAAGTCTCCTTATAGAATATTCTTTTATAAGTCATTTTATTTTCATGTATATCTCTATAAGAGATCATATTGGCAATGAAATCCCTCAACTATGATTTCCAGTCTACTAGAGAGAGGAAGTTGTCAGAGTGAAGTGATCTAGAATAAATATGATTAGAGTATTATCTGAATGCTAGAATTTATAAATAAGAAAATTATTTTCATAGATCCATTATTCAAAAAAATAACTTTAATGTTTTAATATGGTCTTTCATTTTTAATTATAGATCAAAAAGTTTCCCAAGGAAACTCAAAACTAAGTGGTATGGTCCCATCACTATCCTAAGAGTGATTTTGAATGGGTATTTGGAATTAGTTAGAAGGGATAATAGATCATTCTTTGTTAATTGATATACGGTTAAAAAATATTTTGAGGGGAATCCAAAGGGTTTTTCTTCCACCTCTATTCTTGAAATATGAACCCCATCTAAGTCTAACTAAGGACTTTAAACTCAGTGCTTCTTGGGAGTCAACCAATGTACCCTTTGTTTTTGTTTTTTTATCTCTATAAAATAATTACTTTTTTATCATCCATGTTATTAATTTAATTCTTAATCATTGATTTTTTTCTTCCTTTACAAAGTTTCACATGTTTTTGAAATGATTATAGGGTAGGTTTTTGGGCTGTGGGATGGAATGATGTTACTTTTTTTTTTCTGAAACTCTACTATTAATTAGTGATAAGTGGAGCAACAATCTTGAGCATACTTGATTCACATCCCAAATTTTTTTATCTGGTTAATAACTTACTTAAAATTTACATTCTTGAGTCTTATGTTTATCTTTTCATGATGTAGGAAATGTAATATTTATCTCTGACAATTCACTCAATACTTAGATGGGGAGTACATTTGAATGAACTTAAATGAGCAAGGATTTTGTAACTAGGGTTTTTTTCTTTTCCCATTCATGAATTATACTTATTCATCACTTCATACAATCTAAAATTAAGTGTGAGTGATCTCGATGGTTGTTTAATTTTTTTTTGAAATTGGGCTTGATATAATTTTCTTTGTGATTTTTTTGTTTTTTGTATTATATTATATGTTTTTTTGAAGAATTTAAAATACTAATTAACACCTTGATTTTTTCTTTGAAATACTTAATTTTTTTATATATTGAAAATATCACTTTCATGATGAAATAATTTTTAAACATTATAAATTATTATGATTTGTTAATAATTAGTTGGTTATGTCAAATGAGTTTAGGGAATGTACTTCATGATTTTGTTGATTAATATTTTTAAAATTGTAGAAAACATTTTCTTAAACTTTACTAATACTTGAACATAGATTTTGATGGTTGAATTAAAAATATTTTTGAACTTAATTGCTTAATCATTTTCTTTAACCTTTGAATTCAACTTTTAGGACAATGTTTGGGTTTATGTGTGTGGGAGAGGTTATTATTTAATTATATATGATGTGATTTAATGCCAAACCATTAAACCCATAATTTTTTGGAATTTTCGATTTTTTTCAAGAATTAGCCTTCTTATTCAGTGTATAAAAATCTTTATAAATTTTGAGATATGAATTAAGACCTTGAGGAGGTAAAATTTTTCTTCTTACCTATGGATCTTATTGGGTTCATAAGTATCATACTCTAGTATTTTTTTAATTTCTATCTAAATTTGGGATTATTATTTACACTCAAAAGTGGGTTTGATCCACTTCATTCACTTTTTAACAATTAAGCTATGCGTCTACAAGATTTATGCAATGAAAATCATAATTTGGATTTAAAATATATTCTTTTATTAATTCATTATAATATTATTTAAGTTATTGGACTAATTATGTATTCAGTTTGTAATTATTATATTTTCAAATCTAAAAAGAGTATTGAATTATTATTCCTGTTAATTATGTGTGTCTATTATCCTAGAGGTACGGAGAATTTTGGAAGTCATTAATTAAATGTAAAGTAATTATTGTATAAAATCATTTTAAAATTTCCTATTTCAATCATTTTTGTAACAAAAAAACCACCCTCTGAACAAAACTCATGTTTTTAGAAAATTAAATCCATTTTCAAGATTTAAAGTGTCTATAGAAAATAATATTTTAAAAAAACTAATTCTTAGTGGAAATTCACTTTTTTGAAATAGAATTTTTTTATTCTATGGAATTCGTAAAAGTGATTTCTTGAGGATAAGAAATGATTAAGTGTTGGGGAATATGATGTGGTAATTAATTATTCAGTTTTACTAAATCTTTTTTAGTTGATTTTCTATATTTTGAAGATGAATTTAGTCTTTTAATATTTATTTCTAATTTCATGGTTATTTTATACTAAAACCATTTTTTATTTATAATTATGATTATATTGATTGATTTTTAGTTTAAATTTTCATTTGAATATTTTTTAATTAATTGATAATTTATTTTATCTGTAATATTATTTTAAAATATTAATTCCTTGTGTTTGTAGTTAAATCAAATTTTTTATGTTTGAAAATTTTATTTATTTTTCTTTTTATTATCAGTTTATTAATTTTTTTTGTAGATATTTCATTTTCTATCTATTATTTTAAATAAATAAATGCTTTTAATTTAATTTTCTATTTAATAGTCTGTTATGATGATTACTAATTAATTAATTAATTAATTAATCAGTAAATTTTTTTTAGCGTTTTGAAGATTTTTTAATCATTTAATTTAAAATAATTTAATGTTTATAAATTTAATTTTAAATTAATTTTTTTAATTAGAATTTTCTATGTGAGATAGTAGTAGAATTGGAATTTTTATAAAGTTCTAAACTAAATTTATTTTTAAATTGAAGTGACCATGACTTGTACCTATCTTCCATATAAAGGATCAAAAATTTGAAAAATAATAAAACTTAAAACAAAATAATCGACTATACATAAAAATAATAATAATAAGAGATACCCTGAGTTTTATGTATTCCTTACCAGAATTTCAAGAGTGAAGAGATTTTCCTTGGGTTTGAATGACTCTAAGGCTAAATGAATCCCTCATAATGCTGAATTTAGGATCGAAGATGCACTACCTAGGATATATTGACCAACTTTTTTTCCATTCTCTCACACCTTTAGTGAATTATCGCATGAGTAATTTTGATCGATGGTTCATTGAGTAGACCAACTGAACTCCACCATAACCAATTTTTTTTTCAAAGATGAAGGTTGGACAATGCACCTAATTTCTATAGAATCCTACTATTTTTTTTCAAACCTATATCCACACCAATGTTCCTTGAAACCGAGAAGAAGATTCTCAAGTAATATATCTATAGAGAACATCTGAATCCAAGACTGATAGGGTAAAGGGTTCCAAAATGAAACTGAGATCTACACATCAAAGGTTTAATGTTTGATAATGATGGCACCTATTTCTAAATTTGAAAAACCAGGTTGATAAAGTTGATCCTAGTAATTAAAGAAAAATCAATTGATGATGTAGAAGAAGATAAAATAGTATTTACATCTATAGAATTCATTAGTGACTAAAGAATTGGGAATTCGATTTTATGGGATAAGAGGTAAAACAATTGAGGTTGCACTCTATGAAACTGGTGAGGATGAACAGAAAAAAACTAGATATTGTTATATGGTTGATGAATCAAAAACCAATCTCAGATAAAAGGGATGTAAGATATTAATATGACTTCTAAATCAGATAATAAAACTGGTTTAACATAGTATGAAGAAATTGAGTGGATGATAATTTCATTTGAAGACCATATCGAGACTGAAATTTGGTCTTATCAATGTATTTTTTACCAATATAAAAAATATGACTACATTCTGGGTTTAATTTTGAGAAGAGGTTGAAATTGATATTTTTGAAACCTAAGCTCTTGCACCGCCAAAGATGAAAAAAAGTCACCATGATTCGATGGATCCCCACTATTTATGGTCAATAAGATCCATTGATTAATGATAAATATATTTAAAGATGACGAGGTTTATACATAAAAGATAAACCATAGGGGAGATTACTTTAACCTAATCTTGACCAAATTCATAGATGTAGATCTAAAGTAGTGTCTTAGTTTGGGTTTTGTTCATGATGAAGTTGAATGTTTGCTAGCTGGATTCCATGTCGTTTCTATATTCTATCTTATTTACAAGTTTTTAGGGGTGTTGATTTCCTCCATTATTATAGTTATGGTTTATTGATAGTTCCTGATAGGTTTTCAACTTATATTCTATAATATGAGGAAGAACAAAAAATATCACCAAAAGGTTGGTTGATATAGGGATAAACCAGAATAATATTTACTCAATGAAGAAGAGAAATCAAATAAGAATAGTTTTTGGAGAAACTATTTTTTGGTATATTTTTAAGTTTAAGTCATTTATGACAGAGTTTTCTAAGGTTTATGATGATGATATCATAAGATGATATTTTGAAGAAGATGAAGTGGGTTTTGTTTGATTCACTAAATGAATCTTCTGTTGAGATCGAATTGAAAAAAACACATGGCTACTTTAAAGTCATGTGTTCGGTAGAGGTTGTGAAATCAAGAAGGGGGAACCAAACCTAAAGAACATCTAGATAAATTTTAAATAGATGGAATGTGGGTATGTTAAGGTTGTTATGAGGGTAATCCTTAAGACACACACATGGGAGACAATATTCTGACTAGAGGCATGTGTTCAGTTATTTGGTGAAGGTCGAGCTGAGTAGGCCTAAGATGACTTTGACTAACCTAAAAAATAATGTTATTAAATTATAAGAAAAATATTTTTGAAAAAATAAAACCTTTTTTGATGAAGACTATAATTGATTTATTGAATTTTCAATGACTTTTATGAGAGGGAGTTATGATGTGAGAACTAGGAACCTGAAATAAGATTGGTTTCATAAGAGAATATACTCAATAGAGAATATTCTCTTCTCTTTTTTTTTCTTATTTTACTATTAATTTTAGGGAATTAAATTGAAATTTTTAATCATAATTTTTTTATTAGTTAAAATTTTATTGGAATTAGATTGAACTAGTTGAAATTTTACTTACCCATGCATATAGAATTATTTTGGAAGTCTATTCTCTCAATTAAATTATCAAATAGTTTTCTATTATTTTACTTCAGTAATTAATGAAAATTGTTTTCAATTTAAACCAATTAAAAATTATTTCAAAATTTGAATTCATTAGAAATAGATTTCCCTTATGAGTGGAACAATAACATTAATAAAAAAATTGATTCTTTTGAAAACTAATTTAATAATTCTCTGAATGATTAATTGTAATTTTGATAAATTGGATAATTACAACACTCACTAGTTAATCTACCAAAAAATATTATTAACTTCTTTAAATCTAATATCCAATTAATTTATTGTGCATGAGTGAAGGAAAATTTTATCAACTATCCAATAGAGTTCAATACCATCATAATTGTTGGACCTTTTTTCCTATTTTCATTTTTTCTCTTGTTTCAATATTATTCATCTTCTTAAACTAATATATGTCTTCATCACTCTTGTTACAAGATCTTACTATTATCAATACTATTTTTGAGTGTTTTTTTCTATACTCCATACTTTCTTTATAGTTTTTATGTCTTATTTTGTCATCATACACTAAAATTTCATTTTATGCAGACACCATACACACATGATATACTATATTTAAATTGGGGATTGATTAATTAATTTACCAAGTTTCAACAATGAATAGGCCAATAAGTTATAAGAAACTATTTCCTTGGACCACATATTCACAAAACCAATATTAAATAATGTGTTATACATACTATATTTAAAAGAAACTTGGGCAAGGTGGGAGTTCAAGATTTTGAAGTTTGATCAAAGAAATAAATTATGGGATTAATTGGTGGGTATCAAACCAGAGAATATTGGGAACACTGATCATTCCAATAAAGGGGTTTAATAAACGATGAAAATAATAATAATTCCAATCATTCAGTTCAAGAGGTGAGAAAATGAATGATTTTTTGTTCAATTGGGAAACATTGGTGGATCCAAAACATATCATACAATTTAATTTTGGAAGATAAAGTTGGGTTAGAAATACCCTACTTTAGGCAGGACAAGAAACTCCATGTCGACGGATTTTGATCCAACACTAAGATTTCCCAAAATATTCCACCAATATGTAGCATCACAAAAATAAAAAAACATAAACCATAAATTGTCATAATCAAAAATCAAATCAGATTCAACCATCCACAATTTGTTTTTTGAAATTTATCTACCTTTATCGATGTACGAACAAAGAAGGAGATGGAGAGGGTCATAAAGACATGGAACAAGCATGGTAGGGTGTTTCAGGTGCTCAAAGAAGAATCAAAAAATAAATATTGGATTATCCAATATTGGGAGGAAATATTTGATCTTTAAAGAATGAAAGATCTCTGAATTTAAAACATAAATAATGATTTTATGAGATATCCAATAATGACTGTCGAAAACATTAAATTAAATTCATATCAATTCAATGACCCATTTAAATCCAAAAATATTTAGGCATAATTTTAGTAAGTCGAAGAATTTATTTATATTATTAACATATGGTTTTAAATACTTTATTTTATTCATTACTTCCTTTATTTTATTAAAAAAAAAGATACTGAATAAAAACTATAAAAAAATATTTTTTTTATATTTTTATACCTAAATTTGAGATATTTATTTTTTCAACAAAATAAATTATAGATTAATCTTTTAAAAATATGATTAATTCCAAAATAAAAAATTTAATATTAATTATAATTTTAAACCAATTTAAAAATTATCAAATAAATATTAGTTCATCTTTAAATCACAATTGAAAACATTAAAATTGATTTTATTATTTAAAAAATAATTTGAAAACAATAGTTCAATACCAAAAAGACTCTAATTAACCACCCAAAACCCTAGAAAGATAAACGAAGGCTTAGAAAAAATTTAGGCCTTTACATTAAGAATTCATTGAATCATATATAATTATATTCATTAGAAAATATAAATAATACGAATATTGAGGGGAAATATTTTCAACCGAAAAGAAGAGTTATGGACAATCCAAATTTAAGAGAAGTATTTCAATTGGATTATGAACCCAGGAAAGTAACAATTTAATGAATACATGTAAAACCCATTAATAACTAGAAGATAATAAAATATATGGGATTTTAGTGAGAAAGAAAATTATATTTTTTTCGATAAAAATTGAAACAAAAGCAATCTATATTTCAAAATGAGATTGGTAGAGAAACCCTTAACTTTAATCCTATGTTATAAAAAAGTGATTTAAAATAATTTATAACAAACACAACCATATTAATCACAAATTTAAAAACTAAATTCATATCCATTACCATTTAAACTCTATAATTATAATAATTCAATACACATTTATTAGTTAGTTATGTTATATTTTAATCAGTAGATGTTAATAATTTTTGTTATTCTCTATAAGTTTCATAATAGTGATATCAATTTTCATTCTTTGATACCTAGTAAATTATTCCTAGATTATTCAAGGTAGTGGAATCATTGTGTTTCAATCATTATTTTTTCCAACTTTAATTTGATGGAAGTTATGGGTATGGTTTACTAGAATTCAATCCATAAAAAGTATTTTCTAGGAAATTTACTAATAATAATGAGTTACTTAATATTGATCATTAATTTTTTGTGTCACCATTCCACAACCATATTTAAAAAAAGTTTACTATATAATATCATACATTAAGAATATTAATGTAATGATACTCATTAATGGTGAAAATGATGATGTTGGTATAATACCATTCATCTAGGTGGTTGAACTGACCCAAATAAGAACAAGTAATACAAGTGAATCTGTATGAGATTAGAGTTATATAAGAGTCATGAATTTTAATAGAAACATAACAATGTAAATATATAATAATTTAAGTGTATAATGAGATTTATAAAGTGTTTATATGAGATGTTAATTGAAAAATATGGTGAATAACTAGGAACAAACTTTGATGAATTTGCTCCTTCTCAACATTGGTTCTACCCGAATTAAGGATTTTGGCCTCCTTAATTTGAAAAAAATCTTAAAAAACATTAATAAATATTTAGGAGATAAAAAATGAGTAGGTATTGAAGAGATAAAGAAATGTTTTTATTACTTGTGAGGGGAAGAAGTGGGATCCTTCTATAGGTTATTTTTCAGTGGTATTTCCCAAAATACTAATTTTATGAGGCATAAAGTTTTCTTGTTAATATGAAAGTGTATAAAATGTGCATAATAATGCACATGGGGAATGAATTACCTCATAAATACAATTTATAGACATGGTTTCGTTATATTAATAGTTTTTATCACTTAGTTAATCTATTTTTACCATATTTTACCTTTATTGTGGCAACTCAATTTTTTCCTCAGTGACTTATTTTAATGGATAGAAATGAATTTAAAATACATAAAAAATTTATGAATTCATGTAAAAATTTTATACTCCATTTAATCTAATTATATTTCTTAATCTGATAAAATAAACTTTTAACTGAAAACATAATATATAAATAAAAAATATTTTTATAGACTGAAAATTAAATAATTTTTATTTCAAAAGTACATTAAAGATAAAAGTGGGAAACCAAAAGAGATCAACACTAGGGATCAATTATCATAGTAGGAAATAAAAAAATCATTAAAAATGAGTCTATGATTTTTGAAGTCTCTTACCTAGTATATCTCCCACTGAAGTGTCTTAATATTCAAAAACTATTTTTATAGAAAAGGTTACTTTTTAAGCATTAAGTGTTCCTAAGATTATATCATATCAATTATTAATTAAATAAGTGTTATTATATTTGTTTATATATTAAAAAATTATATTTTATTCAAAATTTCATGGTTTTCAATTTAATGTTTAATGATTAAAATACACTAAACATTAAAAAATTTCTCTAAAAATATCCCTTTTTTATAATTAAATGATTTTAACCACATCCCCAAAAATTAATTATTTATCCTTTAAAAAATAAATTCTATCAATTCCAATAACCCTGTACCCAAGTGTTAGAGGCTCTTTCTTGTTATCCAAAAGAACTAGAAAAAAGAGGCCTTTTCTATAATAATAAAATGAGGATTCAGCCCCAACCTTAAAAAAAATTAAATTCTATCAATGCATAGGTATTTAGATATTTCTTTGAATTTTATAAATACATAAAATAATTCTGTTAAAATAAAAACAAAAACCACAATGATGATGATGATGATAATAATAATAATAATAATAATAATAATAATAATATGTAAGCCATAAAAATATATTTTATAATAAAATATTCTAAATAAATATTACCACTTTATTTAATTCCAAAATTATTTATTATTTATGGATTATATTATTTTCATTTTGTTACTAATGATGAGGAAACATTAATCTACCTATTATATACATTCATTCCCAATAACCATACATCCAACAATCATATTTCCAATAACCATATATATAATGACTATATATATAACTATCATATTAAATTCTTATATACAACCTTATAAAAATCACTAAAATAATTCATCATATTTAATTATCTCTCAACAAATTTGTAATATTTCTAATGTTAGGTTTTTTCAATATAGTTTCAATCAAGGTTATAATATTAATTAAAATCCATGAGGATAAGCATTTTATGTTTGTTCCATTTTTATTTACTTTTGATTTTATTCCTCTTTTAGTTTTCATAATTATATTTTGTATTTCAGGATCATAACATATTAACATTTATCTTACATTATATTATTTTATTTAAATGAAATATACTATGGTTAGTTTTATGTTTTTTGTAATGTTTGAAATAAATTATGCATAAAAATATTTATTACAAGAAGAATATATAAGAAAATCATAGGGTTTTACATCCCTACATTTTTAGCAGTTGATAAATGGTTTTTGTGGTGGCATACCATTGCAATTATACTCACACAAATCAGAAACACAAAAATATCACATGATTTCATATAAAAAATAGGGTAAGTAGTAACCAGAATAGTATCATTCTATGATAGAAAACACACCCTAGAACCCTTGGGGCCTCACATAAACTAGGGAATTATCTCTTTCCCTATATATAAAATCTATCTGATTTGGAATAAAATATATAAAGGATTCAAATAATCAATTTAATAACAACAAAACAAAATCCTAGTTTGGTTAATTATTGACGTTCCAAATGAATTTTGAGTCACTAAGTGGGTGGGGGGGGGGGGGGTTGAATCAGTGGTTATATTTTTAGAAATTTCAAATTTAAGAATCCTAACTCCTACAAATTTTTAGAGTCTCTTCGTTATAAATTTTATTTATCTAAAATACATGAAAAAATAGGAAATTAAATAAATCACACTTGATTTATAGGGTTTGGCCTCAATATGAGAACCTATATACTTCCATATCCACTCTTGTGGGTCTATATAAATTAATTATTATGAAGTGAATACAACATGTGTTTCAACTCCCATTGGACACCTTTTATATTCTAATAGGAATGATTATACCGATTCCCATAAGTTTACAAATTTTTATTAAAAAATTTGAGCCACAAAAAAATATGTTACTTTTTTCAAACTTCTCCAAAAGGGATCTATTAGGAATCTTATTTTGATCTTCCCTAAATATGATTTATCAACATGGTAAACTCAATCCATTGTGTCTAAATTTGGTGGCTTCAATCCATCTCACCTTTTCTCAAAATGATATTGAACAAAACTCATGTTAAGTCTGATTAGAAAACTCAGTGCCTTATAAAATTCTTCCTCTGATCTTCACTATCCAATAAACCCCAAAATGGAAATCTAAACTATCTACTATTTGATATTTTGATCGAATCCTCAGTCTAGAAACTGTTCTTCAACACAAAACATACTATTGGTAGGAAACATAGTTCTAACTCCAAATATTCAACATTTAAGATTTTATGCATAGGTGAACAATGATTAGTACTAATTTACTTAAAATTTATATTTATAGGCACTATGGAAGTCATAAAGGCATGAAACCTGAATTGTTTTTACAGTCACCCAAATTTCATATTCTTAAATTTCTCAGAAATCTCTACTTTAGCTGAGAACTTATAAAATATTATCAACTCTTCTAGTGTCTTATTGAATATTATTTAATTATCCATATTTTTACTTCTAAACTTTACTCGAATGGGAACATTATAAGTTGTTCTAAACATTCTGTCTAGAATTTGATTATCTATAACTCTATTATGTACTTTATCTATTTTGTTATCTTGACCCATTGAAACATAATACATTGATTCAGTGAAATAATTATTTAGTTCAAACTAGGTTAATTTATATGAATTCAAACTTTATACTATCTATTAAAAATCACCAATATTTAATCTTCATACAAACTTTCTATCCTCGAACTCATCTCCTACCTCTGTCTGTTTCTCAAAACAACTGAATATGGTTGAATACATTGTCACAACTTTTGAATACTTCATTTTCATGTGACTAATTTCCCATAAAAACTTCAACATGTATGACTATTTAAAATTTTCTTTTTTTAGGGTAATTTTTTTGATTAAAAACATTAACTGGTCTACTTTTTTCTTCAAAAGTTTTTAATAAATTCTCTCAAACCGATCAACTCTTATCTGATAAAGAAACTAGAATCTTTCTCACACATTTCCATCTGTAAAAGTGTGTCTAGTGGTCTGTGTCGTGATCTTTGTGTCCAATTACAAAGATAATATCTCCCTAGTTATTTTGTCAAAAATTAAAATATTATTTCTTGGGTCACTTTTCATTTCATCCATATTTTGAAAAACCACAAAATCTCATCAACAACTTTAGATATTCTGACAAGTTATCTGTCTGATAAACTACATCATATGTTTGTGCTTTGTTTCATCTAATTTTCACCATATGGTATGGTACATCTGACCATATATATAACATCCTTAACTTGGTGGCCACCATATGGTACCCCAAGCCAGGTTGTTAGATGATTTTAGGTGCGCCTCCCCGTACTCCATAGGTTAGTGAGTAGTAGTGATGGTCTATAGAGGAACATTGCAGAGACTATACCTTATTTTAAGATAAATTCCATAGAATAAAAAAATATCTATTGATACACTAACCAAAATAAATAAATTAATGGGCCAGATGAATCAATTATGACAAGTAACCAAGTAGCATATGCTATAACAACATGGTGAGTATACTACATGTGAGACAGTCCTGAAAATAAAATAATCCTAAACTACCAAAATACTGTGAACCCAAAACTGAGTCCTAACCTAGTATGTACCTCCCATTATATAACCAAACAACCCTTGCATGAACCACATATCAGGTACCTATCTTGAACCTGTACAATAAAACAAGTAGCATATGCTCGGGTACCCAGGTTCCGTGGTGTCCTGTGGAGGGTATGAGTAAAAATCAGTAGGCCACCATAAATGGTGTCTAAATAAAGATAATATTTACAATAGTTTATGTTGATAATCAAGTGAATAAAGTAATCAAGGATAAAAGTAAATCATTTCAGTAATTATCTAATATCCATCTTATCTACTAAGTTCTCTAGAGTTAACTAATCCACAAAAATAACTTAGGAAACACTAGGAGCCTAAGCCAAGGCACAAGGGGTTAAACAAACGTTTAATCACAAGGGGTATTTACTAATCAGATAATCATTAGCTAAAAATATTCACTTGATCATTTTAATAATTTTTCCCATTTGTTAGGCATTTTCATCATTTATACTATAGTTTAAGCCAGCCAGTTACCATTTATAAGGGAAAATAATCATGTTCCCAATCTCTTTAGGGATAACCAATTCATAAAAAAATAAATCAAACATACCTTGTAGAATTAGTCCAGGTAGTCATCAAATCACACTTACTTATGAGAATAATTCTAGTTAGTTTCATCCAATTAAACCATTAGTGGCATAGTGCATCAGTCTGATCCCCTAACTTATGCATTTTTGGGGTGGGTTAGAGCCTCAGTATTACTGACTCATTGGAGGATCCTTAGTCTTTTATCCCACACCACAAACTCTGTGCACAATATTCTTTATCCATTTACTACATATACACCACATCAAAAACTAGGCATAATAATAATAATATTTTATATTCACATTTGTTGTGATATATGAATCACCCTCAATCCTTAACCCATTAATAAATTTTTCATTTACTTGGAATATACCATTTAACAGATTTCCATTTCCCATACCTTAAGAAAATTTTCATATTCACTAATTCAAATTAATTGACCCCTTTATGTATTCCAATAAAAAACCCATTAGTCATTTGAATCATTCACTTTATTCCCTTTAAATTTTTTTCCCGCATCATTATAATCATCCCCTTATGATATATATATAACTAAGCACATTCATCATTTAGTTCATTTCATTATCATGATAACATTCCAACATATTCACCATGGATTCCATAACACTAACCATTATGACCCTTCAATTACTATAGTACCATAAGTCGTTTTTTAGATACCTCATGTAAGTAAACACAATTCAATATTCTCATTTGAAATCATCTTTAAACCACTCTTAAAAATTTGGGTCTTCCCCTTTGAAAAAAATCTAAAACATTCCCCAAGTCTAGCATTTCCTTTTTCAAACATTCTAAACAATAACAATATTTTTAAAAAATAAGGGACCTCACCCCCCATTTCAAATCATCATTTGAAATTAATTAATAAGAAACCCTTTTAAAAACATTTGAGGTCAAAACCACCTTTCAAAAACATTTCTCACTTTAAAACATAAATTTCATCATTGAAAACCAATTTTAGGTAAAAAACACAAAACACATATTTAAAAACGTCTCAAAGGACCCTTTATAACTTCAAAAATATAACATATAATCATATCAATTTACTCTTCTACCAAGACACACAACCCATTTACAATTTATAACCCTTTTGATCTTATATTTTCCCTACCTCAATGTTTATAAATTTATTTCACCATATCAAAGGTTTGGAACACCGATTGGGTAAGCCTAGCTTCAATCTCACATGATCAAGGAACCCAAAAGGGCCTATGAAGGGTTTCACACCTCAATATAAGGTTCAAACCACTTTTCAAATTCAATGATAAAGGAACACAACAAGGAAACACATTTTGATATCCACATACACATAATAAGCATCAAGACTATTGGAAAAATCATAATGACCACCTAGCTCATGATTGAAGATGATTAATATCCCAAATGAATCCCTTTAGTTGAAATTAGAATCATTTTAAATACCCAAAATATAATATACTAGAAAAGTGAGGGTTTTAGGGATTTTGAAGGAGATAATAGATTCTATAAGCTATAATCCATAAAATAGAGTAAAGAGGAGTGTTAGACTCACCCAGATCATCGATTTGCACCCAAAAACACTCTAAATTCCTAAGAATTGAAGGTGATTGACATATTGGAATCCTTAGAGTGTTTGGTTCTTCATCCAAGATGTCGGGGCTCGAATGGGGTGAAAATAGGGGAAGAAAAAATATATTCGGGAGGGAAAACTAGAATTTCCCAATTTTAAAAGGCCGCACAGTTTGGCCACATAGTTTTCCAAACTGTGCGCCAATAGCGTGGCTCACTATTTCCAAGAGTGTCCAACCTATAATATTTCTTGGGAGAACCTTCATGGTTTTTCAAACCGTGCAGTAACTGTGCACTAGCCTCTTCCTGAAGTTGTCTCCAAGCCACACAGTTTCTTGGGTCACACACACTATTTGTTATAATATTGCACCAACCATGCACTTCACACTATTTGGTATATTCCCCCCTCTTTTCATGTCCTAAACTCTCAATACCCCCCATAACTTCTCATACACTGAAGAAACAATTCATTAGAAAAAATGAGGTTTAACCAAAATATAAACATGGAGGTAATTTCATGAAAGGTCAGGATCTTACAACCTCCCACCGTATAATGGATTATCCGCAAGTCATAATTCCAAAACTTACTGACTATCAATGACCAAAGGTAATGTTACGAGGCCCACCTGCTAACTTTTGTTTAATCAAATATTTCCTAGACACATCCACACAATCAACACACTTAGACCAAGGAAACAATCCTACCCCAAGGATAATTCCCCCACTATACTCTGTTACTACATGCTGAAGCTCCCCAAGGATGAAACCTCCACAAATCATTATTATCAATGTCAATGTAAGGGAATGTTCTGAGTAATATCATTGAACCACCACATAAAGTGATACTGAAAAGGAATAACATTTCCTTGGGAGAGCCGAACAGAACACCCTTAGTAAGATCTACTCCATATTTCATGGTCCAAAACACTTGAAACCATCATACCATGTTTCCAAAAGTCTATTAGTGACCCCAAATCTACATCACTGAATGGATAATTAGATTAAAAGCACACTCCTCAACCTACCTCATTCTGAATCCTTAGGCCCAATGACCTGACCCCATTTCCAAACATCCAATGTACACCCAAGCATAACCTTCATCTCAAGGAACTCAACCAGCCAAAACTCAAGCCAACTCTCATCACCAACACCACCTCACCAAGATTGATCCTACTAGTTCCCATCCAACTTGTACTACTACTCACATCAATAACTGGCCTCTAACATGCTATTGTGATCCACACCATATGATTTGTCTCTCTACTCCCATCACCCAGTGTTGGGTACCTCCACCAATAAAAAGAGACCCACATAACCTCAATTCGACTTTCACAAAATACCTGACATGTTTTCATACTCACCGTTCCCTAAAAAAATACAAAAACTACACCCAACACTATCTCCCAACCATTATTTCATGATCACCCTAATTAATAACACCTCTATCATACCTATCTAAACCATGTAAACTTGGTTCTTCCTAAAAACCTTTTATCATACTAGGATGCACTTAACAACTCAACATTAACTAAATGTGGCTTATAGCTCACCACATCTATTCCCTTTTACCCCACTCAGTTTGACCATCCTATCCAAATCACTTAGTTGGCACCCAACTTACACTATTACAATGTCCTCCTCTACCTAGACATGAAACCTTCTCACATAAGGAATGTACCATCAACTACGAACACCTATCAGAGTCCATTCTTAGCCTCTTGTGAAACTTAACCATAGTAGAATCCACTGGTCTGAAAACTATTTCTGGGTCTACATCACCAACCAAGGAATTTCCAATACAAACACACTGATCACCTGTAAAACCATCCTGATTTCGAATTCGTCACTCAACTCGATATAACACTACATCCAAGGACCACCTGGAATACTCTGAGGAACTCAAACATTCCTTTAAAATCTTCTCATTGGTGTATCATTTCCACCACAACCACTCTATGATCTGATCTATTCATCCATGACTGACATATCACTCTCTACCTTGTTGTATTGTTCTCACAGATTTCCTCAATTTATTTCAAACAACATCGTTTTGATCAAATGTTTGAATAAAAAATATTTACATGGACGTCCAAACTTTCTTGAAAGAAGGAAAACCAACAGTACCTGCTACCCATTACTAGCTTTTGAGAGCAGTACCCATGGAACTTGTGGACATCCATTACATCTTAAGGACCTTACCTACAACTACTCGATGGTATACTCCCCACCACATTACTCCATAAATTCCACCCCAAGAGCATAAATTCTATGATGTCCCATATTCAACCAAATCACCCTCATGTTGCTAAGCGTAAAGCCCAAGCCTTCTTATCTCATAAAAAAGATGTCAAGATATTGGAAATGATTTTCACTAGCTAAAAGATTGGTAAGAATTTGTAGAAAAGTACAACCAAAAATATATATCATGATTTCACCCTCATCACGGGGACACCTTAACCGTGATGAAAGATCCAGGCTTCCCCATCCTCCAAAATCTCATCCACATTCCATCACCACAACCTGAAAAGGGACTTCCATTAAAAACTCACTACCACTTGAATACCCTATAGAGAACATTCTCAACTCAAAATTTCCTCTGGATACAATTCCATTACCACAATCAATTAATTCTAACATAAACCTGGTGGTTTACATTGAACACATCAACATCCATATGAAACCCAAAACCAAGTACTTTTCACATAAACCGCACCTCCCATGGTGATCACACAAAAATACGAATAAAATTTATCATGAGCCACATGATCATTCATACCAAACAACATTGTTCCCTTCCAAAACGTTCCCATATCTGGAATTCCTCAATCCCTCAAGGTATCATAGTCTCCTATAACCAAATTGATCCTGACTATAGATTACACGAATCATACATGAACACAACTATTCCAAATCAATTGACTACCATTATCTCAGGTGAAACTTGTCGACCAAATGCATCTACCAATTCTTAGTCACCCATGTCATATTAATCGAAGATCAAAAATGATTCCCACATCAACTAAAATCAATGGAACATGTAAAGCAGCTAACGATTTGGGCTCTTCTGAAAACTGAGCTTAGAAACAACCAAAAAAACTTAAACACTTTCCAAGGAGGAAACTAAGACATAACCATGCTCTTTTACCAAACCTAAAGACACTAACAATGCTTCAATTCCTCCTCTAAATCACCCACACATTATTTTCATCTTATAGAACCTTCAACACTTGCCAACCTCTCTTGAGACTACACTTGATTTCCTAAAACTATCAACTCATAACGACCACTCGAGTTGTAATTTATAGAACCATTAACATTCCCTATTAGCCCTTGGGATAAGATCTCACTTTGAAACAATCTATTTGTGCCACTACCACGATAAAAAAAATCTACCTATATCATATGCACCCAAAATCACAATCAACCCATACAACCTCTCTCATAGTTCATCATCAAAGAACCAATGGTACCATCTTCCTAAAGTGGAGTCATATCAAGAAAAGGTTATTAGAGCTCTCTCTCTATAATCCATACACATCAAAACTAAACTATCTCATTGCCCACAATAACTCTCTTACCCCCACTCCAAATCATACTGTATCTGACACATCCCAACAGACACTTACTCTAGTACTCACACTGAGAATACCCACTCACATACCATGAAACTATGATCCAAACACCCACCATAGGGTCCAAAACATAACTTGCATGATCAAAGCCCTTAAGTGTTACCACATCCACATTACCAGTCAATAACCCATTACCCATGATCAAAACCTTATCAAGGGAACAACCAATAGATCCCTTTTACCAATAAATGAAACTCAATAAAGTCTCATGTCCCACAACTAAGGTCTTAAACAAGGTAAGTCTCACTGCCCAAACCACCCAAATGTAAGTCTCGATCATAACACTAGGGATACCCAATTCCAATATTCGTATTAGTTCCATCATGTTTCACCTCCCTTCTTAATTATACTTTACCAATTTAAAAAAAGGTTTCATATTTCAAAAATTTCTATTTTCAATACCCCAAGTATTTACACTTTTAAAAACCCATTTTTAGCACAACATTTCAAAAATCCAATATTTATTAAAATTCACATTTAAAATAATTTCCTCTATTAAATATTTCAATGAAAAATTATCAGAAAAAATTAACCAGAAGAAAATTACACTACCAACATTTGAATCCCAATGTACTATTAGTCACAGGTAATATACGAATGACCTAAAAATCCTACATGCCTAGCATGATGTATGAACATATACACAATCTGTTTATATACTGGTCAAAGAGATAAACCTCATGAATCAGTAACATCACATTCATGTTTGCTACTTGAGGGGGAAACAAAATTGAACTGTAAAATCACAAAACCGAACATCAATTCGTACCCCTTGGATATTGTATTTTCCCCCAAATGTGGGGTTGTATTCACCCAAGAACAATATCATTACCTAGACCTGAAAAGATCCTAGTTTCATATATATGGGGCCCAAATAGTAAGAAAAAAACTTGGCTCTAATACCACTCTGTAATGTCTTTGACTTGATGACCACTATTCGACACCCGAGTCAGGTAATCACATGACCTTAGGTGGCCCTCCACATACTTCAGAGGCTACCAACTAGACACACTGGTCTATGAAAGAATAATGGGGATACAATAACATATTTTTTTGAGTAAAAATAAATTAGAAAATAAGATAAATAGATACACCAACTAGAAGAAACAAATAAATGGGAAACATGTGACAATTCCAACATGTAATTAAGTATAACATTATATAAAAACATGGTGAGTATAATACATGTCAGGAAGTCATACAAATAAACTAAAACCAAAACTAAAAAATGAATCTAAACCCGAACTCGAGTGCCTACCCGGTGCTGACCTCCCATGCTCCAACCAAAAAACCTATGCATGAGCCACACATCAGGTCTTTGTCCGGAATATGTACCTAAAAACAAGTAGCATCTACTCATGTTCCCAAGGGCCATGGAAGCCCAAGAAGCGTGTGAGTACAACTCAGTAATCCACCAACAATGTTGTCTAATGAAAAAAAGTCCATAAAAAAGTGTATTCAGATAATCACGTGCAAAAAATTAAACTAAAAAACAAAGAAATTGTTTAAGTAATTATATAATATCTATTTTATACATTATGTTCTCCAGTTTTAAAAAATCAAAAAATCAAACTCAAGAGACACTAAGTGACTAAGATTAGGAATAAGGGGTTTCACACATGTTTAATCACAATGGGGTATTCACTAATCACATAATCATTTGAAAACAAAATTAATGTGATATTTTTAACCATTTTTCCCATGGGCTAGGCATTTACATAACTTATAATATGGTCCAAGCTGGCCAATTAACATCTATATGGTAAAACAATCAAGTTCCCTATCCCACTAGAGATAACCATTTTATAAAAAAATACATCAATCAAAACTTGGAGCATGCTAGTCATCCAATCAGACTTACCTCAGAGCATCTATCCATTTATTTTCATCCAATGCAACTATTAGGGGAAAGGAGCGTAAATCCAACCCCCCACCCATGCATTCATGGGGTGGGTTAGACTCACCTAGATTTTCTATTTGCATCCAAACACACTCCAAACACCTAAGAATAGAAGGAGACTCACCTCTTGGAAGACCTGGAAGGTTTGTTTCATCACCCAAGCTATAGGGTGATGAATGTGGTGAAAAATAGGGGAAGAAAGAAATAGATCCGCGAGGAAAAAAATAAAATTCCCATTTATTAATGGCCACACGATTTGGCCGAACATTTTTCAAAATAGTGCACCAAATATATGGATCCCTATTTCAAAGAGGGGATAAACCACATGGTTTCTTGGGAAAACCCACATAGTTTGTAAAATTGTGCGGTAACCATGTACTAGAATCTACCTGAAATTATCTCTAAGCCGCATGGTTTCCTTGGATACGTGCACAATTTTCTCTAACCATGCACCAACTATGCTCTTCACATTGTTTAGCCTATTTCCCCATACTTCTGTGTCTAGAACCCCTAGGATACCCCAAAAAAACTACTCATACACCCCATAAGTACTACATTAGAAAAAAATAGGTTTAACCAAAATTTAAACAGGGACAAACTTTCAAGAAATTTTATATTCATATAATATCTGTCAGATAAGCAATGTTGAAACTTTAGAGATTTTGATAAAAACCAATACCATATCAGTCTGACTGAAAACCATCATCTTCATCTTCTAACATTTTTTAGAAACTCTTACTATCTAAAAAAGCTTTATCTGAAGCTTCTATCTAACAACCGTGTCTAATTAGTCATAGATTGTTCTTTTTTAAAATAATGAAACTCCAATCATCCATATTTTCTTTCAGTTTCTTTATCCAAAAGAATGTTCTTGAAAATATGAGTCTAAAACATTCAACATTGTATATAACATCTTCTATTGTGGCTCTTTCTAATAACTACATCAAGAGTTGTATTTGAATCTATACTTCTGAAAAAATATTTCTAAATCTTTGTGTTTGAAGTTTTTTATCCATAAACCCATGTCCAGAAAACATTCACAACCTTATTTCTTCAAAATATCTTATCTTATAGTCTTCCAGGATGTTGGGAACATTGATATCAACTAAGAATCATCAGTCTAGATTTGGGATGTTATACTAATTTCCTTACTTATGTAATTTTCAACATTATTCTTTTCTAACAACTCCGCAAAAACATTTACCAATATTCACTAGTTTTACAAAAACATTATTTTTAATAAAGTAGTTATAATTTTTTTTGTTAAAAAAACATCACAATGTGTCATTAATATCCCCCTTTGGATTATTTGACAACCCTTGTTATCAAAATTTTCAACTCATCAATTTTCAAAACTGATACTTTTTCACAAATAACATTTGTAACCACTCAAAATTTTAACGTTAAAAAAAGTACATAATTTATCAAAAGGGAGTGTACTGACACCACACTAATTGATAAATTAATGTTTCTAAAGGAATTAAATCCCTCTATGATAATAAAATTTAGAACCATGTGAAGATAACCCCCCACACTATTCCCTTCCGCTCACTTTTCATTCTCTTTCCCATTTTATGATAACAAAAACCTAAATTTCATTTAAGTAAGAAAATTATTTCTCTCCCCATTATAGGATAATGTTTTGAACATTATCTCCTTTTGTCTCCATAATCCAAATCAAAGTGGGGGAGAATAATTTAAATGATTATGAATTCTTTAGTCGAGGCTAAATAAGATATTACAGCCATATTATTTCAAATATATCTCTTGGAATATATTTTTTTAAAAAATCAGCAATTTGATATTTCGTTTAAATATATTCCATTATAGAATCTATACTAGAGACTTTATCTTTGATGAAGTTAAACATAATATAAATAATCTTTGATATTTTATATTGGAAAATATTTTTATAAATATAAATGTCACTCTAGTTATCACAAATTATCTTCATGGTTTGCATACATAAACTTTCAAGTCTTCCAAATGAATTCTAATCCACAACATTTGAGTACAAGCCTAGGTTTCTACTACATATTTTTATTCTACTAAAATAAACATTATAGAACTCTATTTATTACTATAACAACTCACATGAAATTATTCAAATAAAAATGTCCCTCTTGAAGTTGATTTACTATCATTATAATTATAGAGACTCTACTTTTTCATACATTACTATTACATCATTTTAAATATTGACAATATAATAGTGTTACGAAACCATGTTCCAATGGTTTAGTGTCATGGGAAAATTAGGACCACTCATAAGATTTACATAATAAAATATTTTTTTTAATTCTTCTTTATACTGATTCTTAGTTATCCTTGTGTTATCTTTAGTATAAGTAATTAGCTGTGGGTAGACATCAAATAATGGGGTGAGGTAAAGGCCCAATAGGTGGATAGATAGGAAGAGGAATCAATATAACATGTAGTGAGAATAATCATCATAATTATAACATATGTATAGTATCATCCTCATAATAATGAGAGGAAGAATTAGATAAAGGCATGGAATGTGGAAATGTATAAAAATGAAACATCATGTCTTAGTGGTCAACTACCACATATATTTATGAAGAAAGCTACAATCATGTTCATGAATAACATACAATAATCATCGTCTAATAATAATTTTTAAAAAATATAGATTCATTTTAATGAATAATTCACATTATCTCAAGTGATAAATCACTTTACACAATGCATTGGAGTACTATATAATTCTGAGCACACCCATTACATAAGAAAATTTACATAATCATCCATGCAACATAGAATTCATATCAATCTTAGTCATAAAATTACCCATGGAAATGAAATTGGTTTCATTAGAATTTCATAAAGCATACATTCAGTAATAAACATTGAGGTTACCAAAAGAAAAGAGAATAATATACTTGGTATAAGAATCATCAATCTTGAGTAAAGAAGAAGCAATCTCAGGTGAAGTAAAACATGTGTTTTTAGAAATAAGTGTTCTTTTGAAAAAATATTTTCATTTTTCATAAAATAAGATTGGAAGAATTTATATCCTAAAAAAATAAAAGGTAATGAAATTAAATTATATTTTAGGAATATTAAAATAACATCCATACTGAAATTTGTCATGAAAGAGGAATCACCCAAAGAGAGGAATTAAGGTTCAACAATCCCCTTACGTTATGTTCGAATGATTTATTCACTTTAATATCATTTATAATAAAATTATATTCATTAATAATTGATACATAACTTATAATACATGTATTTTATTCATTATATTTTTATTATGTTTTTATGGACATTTTGAGGGGTTATTTTGTTTAATTTCATTATTTGTGAGTGTTCATTTTCTTGGTTTTCATGATTTGTTCGCTTGTATACATGTATGGAAGTTAGTGTAAAATGAGGATAATTTTTCTTAATTGGAATTATATGTTATTAATGATATTAAAAAAATTTTAAATGATGTTATATATTTTTTAGATATGCGGACGAGTCATTAGATATAATGTTAATGATAATCATTTAGATTAATTTTGGTGGTTTTCGATCACAAAAAACTCATATTATTTTAATATTTGATATTATATATATATTTTATTTGAAGAACAAAGAAAAGGTTATAAAATAAAATTTCGAATATTTTTCAACCAATATAATGGTTTTATGAAAATCCTTAACGGTGGTATAAAAAAAATTAAATCTCATCATCCACGATGGCGGTAAATCAACACATCACATATGATGTATTCATTTTAGATTAAAAGAGAAAGGAGAAGGGGTTTGATGATGGATTATTCCATTAACATAATAAAATTATAGTATATTTAGGACACCATATTTATAATTAAACATGTATAAGGATATATTAGAAGATAATTATAAAAGAAAAGATACTGAAAATAAATTAAAAGATAAAGTTTATTTTACCTCATGAATTTATCCAACATGAGATCCACCTTTAGGAAAAGGGTTTGGTATTTTAATGAGAAAAAGTGATCATAGACATGTGGAAGGGTATTGAAAAGTTTATTAGGAAGAAAGTGGACAAGATTCGTGTCTTGGAAGGTGTGAGGGGAAGAGGTGGTGAGGGGTGTTATTTATAGGGGAGGAGAGGGGTGTTTTCTCATTATTTTATTCATTAGTTTATTATTTTATCTCAATAATAAAAATAGTTTGAAAAATATTAATAAATATATTAAAATAATTAGGGATAGTTCAAGATTTTGGGCTTATATATTCCTTACATCAATAATGACTAAAAAATTCATGTATTTTGATTTTATCATAAATTTTTGTATTTTACTATTTAAAAAATTCATGTATTTTATAAAAAACCCAATAATTCACCCTAAAAATTTATCAATGTGTATAATTAAAAAATTAACACCAATTAATGGAAATAATTTTCTAAATATGATAAATCTAATTTTTAATTAAAATCATCATTTACTTGGAAAATACTGATTTTAAAATTATATCTAATTTTATTACACACTGAAAAACTAATTAATGGATGATAAAATTATATTATAATCATAAGAAAAAAATGTTAACTTCTGAATCTATTTTATGAAAATAATTTTTCTTTTAAATAATTATATTAATTAAATAATTATAAGTAAACATTTATGTTTTATAAAAAAACAACACTTAATTAATAATTTTTAAAATATTTATTTACTTATACTATGATATAATTATACACTTTGATTTTCAGAGATAATAGCAGGTAACCACGTGTGCAGATGATTAACCAGGACCTTTGAGAAAATCTTGTTGGAGACGTTACAGAGACTGACAGGCCTGAAGTCCGAGGTCGCAAATGGGTTTCTTGATCTTTGGGATGAGGGTAAGAATTGTCTCATTAATAGAGAAGAGTTTTATTTCCCCAGCCCAAATGCCTTTCATTACAATGCATATGTGAGGGCCGATAATGTTCCAGTATTTCTTAAAAAAGAGAGCATGGAAAGAGGCTTATCACGGATAATGCCTTCGTGGCCCATGAAGTTTTTCATTCTATGAAAATGCGATCCATTGCGAAAAGTGGTATTATATCCTGAAAACTAGATATGACTATGGCCTATGATCGAGTAGAATGGAAATTTCTCCAGGACGTCCTGACAAAAATGGGTTTCTGCCCCAAATAGACAGATATGATCATGAAATGTGTTTCATCCGTCTCTTTTTGGATTAACATTAATTGTGGACTCACCCAAGGCTTCTCACCTAACCGTGGACTCTGCCCAGGAGATCCCCTTCCCCCCTTTCTCTTCATCCTGGTGGCTGATGCCTTTTCTAACCTCATTTCCTCGGCCGCTATCTCAAAAGGGATTCATGGGGCAAAGGTTTGTTGGGCCAACCCACCCGTCTCGCACCTCTTCTTTGCTGATGAATGCCTTATTTTCTCCAGAGCTACTCATAATGAATTCCTCGCTATCTTTCAGGTGATCCTCCTTTATGAGAGGGAATCTCTATAAGAGATCAATCCATACAAATCAGAAATCTCTTTCAGTTATGGCATCCCACCGACCAAGAGAGCAGAGCTTTGTATTACTATAGACATTCAAATGGTTGAAAAACACAACAAATACCTTTGTCTTCCCACTGTTGTTGGTCACTCAAAAAAATAAATCTTCTCCTCTATGGTTGATAGAATTGAGAAAAAAAATCCAAGGCTAGACTCCGAAAAGAATCTCAAAAGCGGGTAAGGAAACACTCATCAAAGCAACACTGCAGTCCATACCTAGCTATATTATGTCCATGTTCAAGCTTCCTGGCATGCTTGTTGACCATATCCACTCCCACATTGATAACTTCTAGTGGGGTTATAATAATGGCAGGAAAATAATTCCCTAGGTTGCATGGAAGACACTTTTCACCCCGAAAACAAGCGGCAGAATGGGATTTCGGGACCTCCGAATCTATAATGATGCCCTTTTGGATAAACAAGGCTGGAAACTCACGATTCATCCATCCCCTCTTTGTGCGCAGATTCTTCATGAATTTTTTTCCCCACTTGAATTTCAAGAACTCCTCTCTTGGCCCTCGCCCCAGCTTTCTATGAAGAAGCCTTTTGGGATCATGAAATTTACTTCTTAAAGGGCTAGGATGGAGGGTCAGAGACGGTACAAAAATTAATATTTGGACCGATCCCTGGCTAATTGATAAAGATGGCTTGCAAGCTACCTCCCTCAATGTACCTGGCTATGAGAACGCCACTGTTTGCTGCTTGTTTGACGATCATGGTTCTCGGTGGTGTATAGATAAAATCAACTCATGGTTCAATGAAAGGGACAAAAGGATCATTCTTTACATCCCCTGTGTGAGGGAGGCGGGGCTAGACTATCCCTTTTGGAGAAATGATTTCACTGGATCTTATACGGTGAAGTCAGGATACAGGCTTGCTCTCGATACTCAAAGAGAGGAAAGGGGAGGGCTCTATAAATCCCTTTGGCATCTTAAGGTCCCCCTAAAAATCTGTTTTTTTTGTGGCAGGTCTGCATAGGTATTCTTCCCACTATGGAATTCCTCGCCCTCTGATATGTCATGAATGAAAAGGAATGTCCCATATGCTCAGGTGTACCCGAATCTCCCCTACATGCTATCACCCAGTGCCTGGGGGTGAAAGATATTTGAACATTTTGTGGCTCTGATCTGGAGCTTATGCTGGATACGATGCTAGACCTTCCGACTCTACTGATGTTGTGGTCGTCTTCTTTCACTACAGAAAAAGTGGCTTCATTTTGCATCGTGGCATGGATCATCTGGGCATGACGCAATGACTTCATCTTTAATCACATTGAAAATCCCCCCAGGTTATGGACTGAATGGGCCTCATCCTGGATTGAGGGGTGGGATCAGGACTCTAACCATCAGGGGAACTCTGGCACTCACACAGCTGCTTCAAGATGGTACCCAACCCTAGAAGGGAACCTCAAGATTAACGTTGATGCATATCTATCCATGGATGGTATTGTCAGAATTGGACTTGTGGAATGGGATTGTCATGGTTAGATAATTACTGCCAAAAATGAATCACACCACGCTCTTTGGGAGCTCATTGTTGCCGAAACCTTCGATATCCTCCCTGGGAAGATGTTTTCAAAAGATCGAGGATGGAAATATATTCACATTGAATCTGATTACCTCACCATCATCAATGATATTGGGATTAATGTTGGCTACCTCCATTCTTTTGGCCCCATTATCAGTAACATCCAGTCTCTCAGTCAATGCTTCACAACCTGCTCCTTATCCTTCATTAAAAGGGACAGAAATGAAGAAAACCATCACCTGGCTTCTTTCAGCACATCCGTAATAAATCATCTCTGGCTTGAACACTTCCCTTCTTGGTTTCATGACTATGTAAATGCTAACCTTCATGATTAATTTATCATCTTCCTTTGTCAAAAAAATGGTTAAATTTTATTTATAATTTTTTGGATGAGGTTAATATTATTTTGGTTGAATTACTATTCCTAATGGTCATGTTACTATTTCAAGGGTCATATTACTATTTCATTGGGATATATTTTCGAATCCCTAGGAATACCTATTATTTAATTCATTCTTCATTTATAAAGTTTTTATTGTGTTCTCAAATTGATTTTATGTGGTTTATACTATATGAAAAAGTTATAATAAGGGAATTTAAATTGATAAAATTATGGGATATTACATTTAACTCCTTATGAACTTTCACCCTCAAAATTTCATTTTAAAAAAATAGGTGAGGGTACTATTCCTTCATTGTTTACAATGGTTCCCATGTTTCCACTTCATACTTATGGTTCCACCATGGTACTTTGACAAGGTGATCGGTCTTGTTTTTTAGAACATTATCTAAACGGTCCAAGATCATAACCGGATACTCCTCGTATAAGAGTTCATTTTCCAACTGTAACACTTTTGGATTCAGTAAATGTGAGGGATATTGTATGTACTCACTCAAGAGGGATATGTGGAATACATCATGTACTTGGGAAATGGTAGGTGGAAGTGCTAGTCGATAGGCCACAACTCTGACATGATCAAGAATCTCCAAGGGGATGATGTACTTGAGACTCTACTTTCTTTTTTTCCCAAATCTAATGATCCTATTCCATGAAGATATGCAAAGGAATACCATGAATCCAAACTTATACTCTAGGTCATCTCAGCAATTATTTATATATCTCTTACGTTGACTTTGGGCTACCTTGATGTACTGTTGAATGGTTTTCACCTTTTACACCATTTCATTCACCATTTTAGGTCCTAGAAGCTTATGTTCAATGACTTCATCCCAAAACACATATGTTCTGCATCTTGTCCAATAAATTACTTCATAGGGTTCCATTTAGATGCTATAGTGGAAACTACTGTTGTAAGAGAACTCTTATAGAGGTAGATGTTGATCCCATCCTCCTTTGAAGTCCATAAAACTTGATCTCAACATGTATTCAAATCTCTAAATAGTTCATTCAGATTGGACATTAGTTTTAGGATGGTAGTCCATGATAAATCTTAAATCAATGTTTAGATCATGTTAGAGAATTTTACGGAACTTGGAGATGAATCTCAAACCTTGATCAGATAGAATCGATAGTGGTACAATACGTTGCCTTACCACTTAACTAATATATATCCATTCACGTTGATCCAATGAGAATTCCTCTTGAATTTTTGTAAACTGAGACGTTTTTGTAATATGATTCACGAAAACCCATAGATCATTGTTTCCTCTGGATGTCTTCAGAAGTCCAATGACAAGGTCAATGGTTATTTTTTCCCATTTACATGTTGGTATGGGTATTTATTTCATCATAAATTTATACTTTTTCCTTTCATCCTTATCTTGATGACATACCAGGTACATTGATGTATAATCATCGATCTACTTCTTCATATTGTTCTATGAATAGTTTTCTCTGAGATCTCGATATGTCTTTGTGCTCCCAAGATTAATAGAGAAGGTTGATCTATGAGCATCATTCATAAGATCATTATTTATCTTTATACTGGATGGTAAACATCGTCATGACCCATATCACATGACTCATTCCTCACCCATTTTGAACTCTATGGATTTCCCATTTCCAAAAGCTTCCCCCTTTTTCTAAATTTTCACATCATTTATTTGAGCATCCGTTATTTTCTCTATGAGGTATGGTTGATAAATAATTTTAGAAAGGATTGATGATGGTCCTTACTTAATGATTCTCACATCAATCCATTTTAGTTCTTATAATATTGAATCTTCTCAATCATCATCATTAATAAAGATGTAGGATCCTTTCAGCTTAGAGCATATACCGCCTTATTTTTTTACCAGGATGGTAGTGTATTGAGAAATCATAATCCTTGATGAGCTATAACCATATTCTTTACCACATATCAAGGTCCTTAAATGTAAATATATATTTGAGGCTCTTTTTATTATTATATATCTCACACTTCTCCCCATAGATATAATGCTGCCAGATTTTCAACACGATGATCACATCTACCAACTCCAAATCATGAATAGAGTTATTTTCCCCCTAAATTTCAACATACTTGAGTCATATTCAATCACATTATCATATCTCATTAATAAACATACTAATATATTATTTAAATCATCACAGTATACCATAAAGAGTTCCCCACTTTTCAGAAGTAGAAGTACTAGCATGGTGATAAGCCTCTTTTTTAACTCTTTGAAGAAATCTTCACATTCACTGGTCAAGACAAAATTTTCTCCCCTCTGAGTCAACTTGGTTAGTTGGTTTGAAAAGAATTATAATTTCTTCACAAATATCCATTAATACCCATCTAGACTAAAGAAACTATGGATCTTTGTTATAGATGTTGTCCTGGGACACTCTTTGATTTCTCTTTTCTAGGAAGGGTCCACATATATTCCATTGATGTTGATAACATTCCCTAAGAATGTTAATTACTCCATAAAACACTCACATTTACTGTACATTTCATATGTTTCTCCCTTCACAAAGTCTTTATCATAGTATTCTAATTCTCCTCATGACCCCATTTCTCTTGGAGTATATCATAATATCATCAATAATGATGACCAAAAATTTGTCGAGGTAATATGTAAAGTCTATATTCATTATGTCCATGAATATTGATGGAGAATTAGTGAGTCCAAAAGGAATCACTATGAACCAACAATGTCCATAACTCGTTCAAAATACAGCCTTCGAAATATCTTGATTCCTGACCTTTAATTGGTGATATTCTAATCGAAGATCCACCTTAATGAAATACTTGTCCCTATGCAGTTGATCAAACAAGTCATCTACATATGGAAGGGGATACTTTCTCTTTATCACGATTTTTTTGATCTCACAAATATAAATAATGAGGATAATTGATCCATATTTCTTCTTGACGAATAGGACTTGTTCACCCCATGGTTAAGAACTCAGGTGAGTAATACCCTCATCCAGATCCTCTGGTAATTGCTTATTCAGTTCCTACAACTCGATGGTGTCCATTCTATAAGGAGTCTGTGATATATGCAGAGATCTAGGAATAAGTTCAATTGAGAACTGAACGTCTTGGTAAGAAGAAAGACCCAAAATTTATTTAGGTAACACGTCACTGTAGTCCCTAATAATGGGAATGTATTCAAGCACGATTCTCTCCATTTTCTCAATCATTTGATATAGATATGCTTGCTCATATGAAAATAGGATCCATAATTGAGATGTTGATTCTGAAGGATATTCACCCTCCTCCTTACACTTACATAGAATTGTAGGATTCCTTGGGATTTAAATAGTTGTCTCTCTTTCCCTGTAGTTGATGTTGTCATTGTACAATGATTTCCAATCCATGTCCAGAATAACATCAAACACCACCCAAGAAAGAAAGACCAGATTTTCTAGGAGGTTCAATCCATAAAAATTTCCTAGGGTGGAGTTATATAATTTGGATTCCATAATTACCCCATTTTATGTTCTCATAGATAAATAAACTTCCTTATTTTGAGGTGGTGTTTGAACAATTCTACTAAACTTTTAAGATAAGAAAAAATGCATAGAACCATAATCAAATATCACATTCTCTATTCTTGAATAATAACCAGCATACCTATCATCATGTGATTATCATGATCCACCTAATTAATAATTATGGTATAAACTTTACCTTGTTCCTTTGGCTTTGGTGGCTGCTAATGCTGATTACCCTCAATTACTGGAGGTTTAGTGCACTAGATTTCAGTCTCCAAATTCCATATCCACTTTTAATCACATTAATCAATTTCTTCATAACTCCTAAAGTCTCTAATTCAAATATAATTTCAATGTTGTGGTTTTAAACCACTAAAGAATCTAACAATTTTTCTATCATTATCGACAACAAAACTCGAAGCATACATTTCAATCCCTATGAAATTCTATTTTTAGTGTGTGATATATTCAATTTCTATTTACTTTAGATCCATGAATTCTCTCTTGATCATCATATGAAGTTTTTAAGGCAATTAATTATTAAGAAATATTTTCTTAACATCTTTTCAATATATCTTTTCAATTTCATTCTTCGTATTGGAGTTTTTAATCAACACCCATCATTTGATTGGCCTCTATATATAGAATATGAATTACTTGAGTCACCGTATCCATCTTATAACAATGAAGAACAAAAAATATATTCTCCATTGAGTTGAATCACAGTTCCATGACCAGTGGATTCAAAGATCCATTAAATTTCAATGGTAGTTTCTACATTAAAGGCTCAATAAATTGTTTCTCCCTCTTTGGTTAAGGATGATATTCCATATTATTTAGGTTATTGTTCATGGCCCAAGACAATGGGGTAATAATCACCATGAAATTTTGAACTCCACCTCCCAAAGAATTTGGGATGTTATTCGGGAAATCACTATATTTTCCCTCACATAGGTTATTTTCTTAGTTTCTCCTAGTTCCCACAAATTTATAAAATATAAATGGTTTGAATAAAACATAAGTAAATAAGTCATGAATAAATAATTTATTCATCAGTGAATTTAAATCTAAAGGCACATCTTGTGGGAGCCCTATGTTTAGAATTTTCTAAAATAAATCTTCTTGGGTGCTTACATGTACATAGTCCCATACCATGTATTTTCACTAAGGTTATCTAATCATAATTCTCAAATTAACTAAAACATTATATGATACCTACTTTATCAACCCTTCTTCTTCTTTCATTACTAGAAAATCATTTTAAATATTAAAAATATTATAGTGTTATAAAATTGTGATCCAAACATTTAGTGTCATGGGAATATTAGGACCATTCATAACATTTACAAAATAAAACAAAAAATTATTTAATTCTTTATTCTCGAGATTTGTAGTGGTCCTCATGTTCTCCTTAATATAAGTAATCACCAGAGGATATACATCAAAGGAAGGGGTGAGCTAAAATCCCAGTAAGAGGATTGATGAGAACATGAATAAATATAACATGGGATGAGCATGATGATCATCATAATAATAGAAGTATATAATCCCAATCATACTCGTGAGATGAACAATTAGATACAGTCATGGAATGTGGAAATTAAAAAAAATGAATCATCTTGTCTTAGTGGTGGACTACCACACATAGTCGTGAACAAATCTAGCATCCTATTCACACATGACATATGTGAATCATCTAAACACCATCACTATGAACAAATATAGCATCATTTTCATGCATATTGCACATTATATCATGAGATACATCACCTCACCTAACGCATTGGAGCTCTATATAATTCTGGGTGAACCCATCACATCATAACGATTACATAATCATGCATGCTATATAGAACGTATATCAATCTTAGACATAAAATAACTCATGGAAAGGAAATTGGTTTCATTTGAATTTCATAAAAAATAAATTAATGAATTAACCATGTGGTTAACAAAATTAAAAGTAAATAACATACCTGGCATAAGAATCATCAATCATGAGTGAATAAGAAACAATCTCAAGAGATGTAAAACATATGTTTTTATAAAGACAAGTTCTTTTAGAAAAGTATTTTAATTTATCATAAAATAAGATTAGAAGAATGTATATCCCATAAATTAAAAGTTAAAGACAATAAAATTATATTTTAGTAATATTATAATTACATCCAAACTAAAATTTGGCATGAAAAAGGAATGACCCAAAGAAGGAAAATTGGGTTTGAGAATCCCCTTACCTTAAGTCCGAAAGCTTTATTCACTTTAATATCATGTATAATAAAATTAGATTAATTAATTAATTAATAAAGAACCTATTATAAATTAATTTTATTCATTATAATTTTCTTTTGTTTTTTTTCCATTTTTAAGACTTATAGTGTTTAATTTCATCATTTGTGGGTGTTCATTTTCTTAGTTTTCAATATCGGTTCGCTTGTATACATGTATGGAAGTTCATGTAAAATGGGGATAATTTTATAGAATTGAGATTATGTGTTATTAATGATATTAACAGTGATTAATTTTTTATATATTATTTTGATTCCATATATGTGGATGAATCATTAGATTTAATGTGAATTATTATCGTTTAGATTAATTTTTTGCGGTTTTTGATCACAACAAACTCGTTTTGTTTTATTATTTAATATTTTAAAAATATGTTAGTTCCAAAAAATAAGATTATAACATAAATTTTAAAATATTTTTCATCCATTATAATGGTTTTATGTCCATCCTAGAATTATTTATAGGAAAATGAAAGTGCATCATCCACAATGGTGGTAAATCGACACATCACAAACGATGTTTTTATTTTTTGAATAAAAGGGAGAGAATAAGTGGATTGATGATGGATTATTACATTTATATAATACAATTACTGTATAATTAATATAATAGAGTTACCATGAAACCTGGATAAAAGTTTATTAGGAGAGAATATGAAAAGGAAAAAATTGAAAAGAAAATAAAATAAAAAGAAAGAGGATTTTACCTCTTGAATTTCTCCTCCTTGAGAGCCTCCTTAGAGAGAAGGGTTTGGAATTTTGATGAGACCAAGGGATCCTAGACATGGGGGAGGTGATTTAGAAGATCATTGAATATAAATATGACCATATTCAAGGCTTGGAAGGTGTGAGGAGAAGAGGTGGTGAGTGGTGGTATTTATAGGGGATGGGAGGGGTGTTTTCTCATCATTTTATTAATTAGTTTATTTGTTTTGATCAAGACTTTGAATAGTTTGAAACTTATCACTAAATATATAAAATGAATGATTTATAGTTTTAGATTTAGTTTGTATATAATAATTACATCAAAAATGACCAGAATATTCTCTTATTTAGCTTTTATTGTAAATTATCATATTTTATTATTCACCAAAAATTCAAGTATTATGTATAAAAAAATTTATGTTTTATAAAAATACCAACACTTTAATTTTTTTAAAATATTTTTTTTACTTAAAATATGATATAATTATATCATATTATCATTTATAAAATTCCTAAATTTTATTTATAATTTCTTAGAAGAGGTTAATATTCTATTGGTTGAATTTATATTCCTAATGGTCATGTTATTGTTTCAAGGGTCATGTTACAATTCAAATGGGGTAGATTCCATAATTCATTGAAATACCTGTTATTTAATTTATTATTCATTTATAAAGTTTTTTATTGTGTTCTCAATGTGATTTTATGCAGTTTATACTAAAATAAAAAATTATAAGAAGGGAATTTCCATTGATAAAATTACGGGTTGTTATAAAAATATCTAGCCCAATCAATATTAGTATAACGAAGAAAGTTCATATCACAACATCCTATGAATGTCAAAACATATGATTTTTTTTCTTTAAAATATCATATAAATCTCTTTAATGAAAACACATGATATTCATTTGGATCACTATGATATCTTGAACACAAAGATACAACATAAACAATATCAGATCATAAAGTAGTTATATAAATAAAACTTTCAATAAATTTTCAAAATTATTCTCAATTCACACATTTTCTTGAATCATATTTAATAATATTTATCCTAATTAAAATAGAAGTTGAAAATTACTTAGATTATTTAATTCCAATATTTTTTATGAATTCCCTTGAATACTTATTTTTGAGATAGAAAAATATATTTTTCTTTTTATGTAACTTGTAAACCATAGAATAATCATAATTCTCACAATATTGATATTTCATAATTTTCTATTATTTATTCATTAAAATATTAAGAATAATTTTCTATCTCACTAAAAAAATTATATAATCCATATAAACAATTACAATTAGGGTGATGGAGTTTACTTCCTTCACATATTGGTTTCTATCAACATTCCATTTAGTAAAATGATTTTTTTGAGAAATTACCACATTTGGAATACAAAGAATGTGGGGATTGTTTCTACCCATACTAGGATTTATTCAATTTATAATAATTTATTCTATATTCATTAAGTAGAAACCCATAGGGTATCTTAATGAAAACTTCTTATTTAATCTCATCTTTAAGGAAAGATTACTTAACATCCATCTGATAAACATTATAACTTCGATGTTAATCCACTAATTTAAACATTATAATTGTTTCTAATATTTGAAAAAGGGAAAATATTTCTTCAAAATCCACAACTCTAACCAATGAATAACCTTTACAAATAAGTCCTAATTTTTTCATGAAAATTCACTATGTTCATTCAAATTGTTTATGTACACCCATTTTGTTCTAATAAAATTTTTATCTATTGTTCATGGAATATTTTTCATGTTTAATTTTTATCAATTGTATCCAAATAATAATTCTTTTCATTTAAATATTTTTTGTGTTTTACTAATTATGAATCTGATTCTGGTTCAACTTGTGAGATAAGTGATGTGTGATTTGGTAATCTCAACATAATTTTAGTTTTAACTAGAGCATTTGGAATTCTAATTATATTTTCTCATCTTAAATTTTTATGAAGTGTATAAAATTGCAGATATCTTATTCCAGTCTCATTTTCTTCATCACTTGATTCATCTAATTCTTCATGTTGTTTTTTGGATAACTTTTACTTTAATTGGAAATCTTTAATTTATCTTCCTTAACATTTTCAACAACCTTTTCTGAGGAATATAGATTTTCAATAACTTTCACATCATATGAATTCACTATATTTTGTAAATTTTTGTTCAAAAATTTCTTACTTCTTCCATTGGGTGAGTATTTCATGAAAGTTCCTTCCTTATATTTTCAAAAAAATTTCTATGATTTGGTATTTTGATGTTTACTAAATAGGGACTTATAAAAAACTGGAAAAATTTCACTGATGGTTTCATTTTGTACCACTTTTCATAGGAATTATAGTTTGATTTTGACCTTAATTGATGTCAGTTTTGAACATGTACAATTATTATAATAGATTCTCTCCATAAAAACATAGAAAATTTATATTCTGCCAACATTATTATTCCCGTTTTCACTAAAATTATATTTTAATTTCTATAACACCATTTTTTGAGGGATGTATGGATAATTTTATTGATATTTAATTTTTTGTTTCTTAAAATATGATTCAAAGGAATTTCATGTGAATTTTTTTTCCATTATCAGTTCTCAAATTCATTATATAAACACTCATTTCTCTCTCAACTTAGCTTCTTAAAACTCTAACCATTTCTATTTCCTCTTACTTGTGTTTCATAAACATAATGTTGGCCATTCCGGAAAAATCATCAATACAAGCGATAAATTAAAAATATTATTTTAATGATATATGTCTCATCAGTCCATTAATATATAAATTAAAACATTCTAGTGGTCTGGCAGACTGAATTTCAATTTTCTTACAATTTTACTATTTATTTTACCTTTCTGAAAAGTTATGAGAACATCATCATATGAGTTTTTCAATTTTGGAATTTTTTTACAACATAAACCTAGAATGTTTTTTCATGATTTTTCTATCATTGATTCCTAAGTCTATGATAAATTAATTTATTTTCATCTTTAGTACTTAGATAACATGAGTCACAATGATATTCTACTTGGAAAATATTTCCACTAGTTCTTTATCCTTTAGTTATAACTTTACCATCATTTACACAATTGCTTATATAAATTTTTTTTGGATCAATTATTTCCCTTCATCAAAAGTTTGAATTACACTAATTTAGTTGTGCTTTTCTCTATCAATAAATAGAACTTCATTAGATTTCAACATTTTTCTATTCTCAACTATTCTAATTCTTATTTTTAAGGAACTATCATTCCCTAAGTTAACTACTCCTCCATATCGATTTTCTACATTCCTCAAAATTTTCAAATTTCTCATCATCTATGAATAAAAAACACTATCCTGAATCGATTGATTGTTCTTTTTTGTTTCTTTTGAGTCTATCCCAAGAGTAAACAAACATTCCTCAACTTTCTTATTTCCGAATTCCTTTTCTTTTATGTCATATGAACTTTTCCCTGGTAGAGTTGTTATATATTCTTTGGCATGGTGGAAAACTTGGAAAAATAATCCACATACATCTTAAAGATATTTAATTTTGTTTCCATTTAATGTTTTCTAAAATCTTTATATTTCACTTCTCCAACTTTATATGCTTTATGGAAGTTACTCATTATGAATCCACTATTTCTTATTCTTTTTTTGTACAATGTTTTGGGATGTGAAAAATTATTTCAATAGTTATACACCCCCTGGTCTATAGATTCCATAACACCAAAAAAGCTATCAAATTTGGGTTTTTATATAATTTTGATCTCTATCTATTAGAATTTTGTTGAGGTTGATTACTTATATATACTCTAACATTATCTGGATGTGTTCTATATTTAACATGAAAGGGATTTTCATATTTTGGGTATGTGATAGAATTTTCAAAGCCCTTATCAATGATTTATTTTCCAACACTTTTCATAAAATGTGAAATATTAGAAAAATTTGATGAAATATTATTTTTGGAAGATGGAGAATTCAATTGATTCTTGGAATGCACTTTTTATTCAGATTTAGATGATTCAAATTTCACTTCTAAAGCCTTGTTGAAATATTTATTCTACTTTATCAACGTAATTTCTCCTCAAGAAGTTTTTCTTGAGTTTTTTAAATTCATCTTCCTTTGATACCAACTTATTAATGAATTCTTCAACCATTTTTCCCTATTAAAAAATAATTTGTTTACAGAAAAAGATATCCATGATGAATTATTCATCCTACTTCAAAATATCCTTTCATTCTTCAACCACTTTTTCACTATATTTATTTATCATTCTAATTTAACTCTTTGGAGTTATTTTTTCTCAAGACATGCATCAACATATGATATGATATGATACTTTCTCTAAGACTCTTCACTTCAATATTCTTCACTTTTTTAGATTTTTCCTTTTTATAAAAATTTTCATATATGGTTCTATTTTTTTAAATTTCATCTTCTAATGAATAAATTTCATATAAGTCAGATTAAAATTTATTACATATCTTGTTTCTTCGGTTTATAGTATGATTCTTTATTCCAGCAGTGTACTTACATTTTTACTTGGATTTTTTTTATCAAACATCTTCCACTAAGGTTTTTCACTAGAATGGTCTTAAAATACACTGACTTTTTTTTTTGGGAAAATTCATTACAAAATGATCAATTCTACCACACAAAATATTTGAGAGTATTTTTTTCCCATACTTTCCTCTTCTACATCTATAGTTTTGTGAGATATGAGATATCATTTTCTCATTCAACTCATCATCATCCTTATCTTTAAAATTTTAAGGATAAATATCTTCAACATCTTGAATTTTTATTTTTCTCATAACTTTGAAATCTATTTCTTCTTTGATCTTATTTTTGAATGTTGTATAATTTCTCATTTCATAGGAAAAAAAGTTATACATTCCATCAATTGATAAATATTACTTATATTTTAATGAATATATTTTAGAACTAAACCAGTTAAGAATATTTTTCATGAGTTTCTACATAGATTTATAATCTTACATGACATATCCAAAAACTATGATATTGAAAAAAAATATTCAATAAATTTAAGTACTCATCAATTGTTTCTTCAAAATTTATTTTTATTGTATTCAAACATCATATTCCCTATTTTTATCTTTTCTTCCTTCAATTTTTTATTTCCTTTGAAAATAATTTTGATCTTGTGCCATATAATCATTTATACTTTGAGACCCAATAAGTTTATATAATAAATTTTTTTATTGATACATATGATAAAATTTCAAGATTTTCCATCAAAATCATTATTTAACTTTTAAAAAAAATTTATTGGATAATATATCACAATGGGAGGAAAACTAATTGTAATAGAATCAAAAACATCTAGGACATGTGACAAATGAAAATGAATCCTTTTATTTTTCCAACCATGATAATTTTTTCCATTTAAGGTAAGAATACTTCTTATATTTTCCAAATTGTGATTTTAAATTATATGAATATAATAGTGGATTCTCCCTATGATAACTCTTGATGTTCCTAAGGGTCATTGAATCACTAAGAGGGGGGATCAATGATTTTATTTTAAAAAAATTCATCTTTAAGAAACTTATTCCCTACACCTTATTAAAGTTTCATCTTTATTAATTTTATTAAACTAAAATGCATGAAAAAGTTAGAATGTAAACTAATTAAACATGATTTACAAGGTTTGACCCTAGTGTGAGAACCTACATCCTTCCCATAGAAATTACCATGGGTCTATGGAAATTCAATATTATGAATAAGTTGATAGAACATATGTGTCAACTCCTATTTGACACCTTTTTTCTCCATATAGGAATGATTATATTGACTCCTATCAGTTTTGAAATTTTAATTTAAAATTTTGTGCCACAAAAAATATGTTACATTGTTTAAAATTATCAATTAGGGTTTTATTTGGAATCTAAGTATGATATTCTCTCTGTATAATTTCTCTATCTAGTACACAATCAACAATGTGCCTACGTATGGTGGGTTCCTTCTATTGATTCTTTTATAATAATTTTCTTGAAGAAAACTTCTATTCTTTATGATTAATAAACTAGGCTACTTAAAAACTTCTAATCGAAGCTTTGTCTGATCTTAAATGTCTGATACACCTCTATCAAGTAATCAGAACTATCTGCTATCTAATCATCTTATCAAAGCTTCTATATGGAAACCCTTCTTCAATGTGAAATAATAATTTGGTTGGAAACTCAATTTTGACACAAAATCTATATCATTTAATCTTTTATAAATATGTGAATAATGATTATTACCAATGTAATTTACATATGCATTTATAGGCTCTCCATAAATACTAATGGTAGGAAACCAGAAATGTTTTCACAATCCCCCAAATTTCATAATTCCAAAATTCTTGAAAATTTTAAATTCATTTTAATGCATCTCCAATATTCTCAACTCTTATAGATACATCTCAAATCTTCTTAAATTCTCCATATTTTGTAATTCAAAACCTTTCTCAAATTATAACTTTACATGTTCTACCCAATTTTATATATAGAATTTGATCATCTGTAAATTCTATGTCTATAAATATATTCAGAACATTCTTCATCCGTCTAATTATCTTAACCCACTAAAATATAAAACGTTGATTCAGTACAATATTTTATTTTTGTTCAAAAATTCTGACTTTACAAGATTTCAAACTTGTGCAGACCCCAACCCCAGTAGTCTGGAGCCGATGCCTTTATTACCTTGGCACTAGATATATGATTCATATACTAAAAAACCAAATAGCTTTGTAGTTTTTAAGAACTATATACATACATGTTACCCTTTGTAAATTAGTAATCAAACATAAAATAATATAGTAAAATATTTGCATCCTTGAAATCATTTAATGATTTCATCTTCATAACCTAGGGGAAAGGGAATGAATAAAAGGGAGGGCACAAATGTTTAGTAAGGGTTAAATAGAAAATAATCTTTCATGAATCAATAATAAATGAAACATAATCAATATGGAAAGGTATATATAAATGGAATACATTCCATTTAATAAAAAATATTTTAATTATGATAGGATAAGACACAATGATTATGGAAATGCAAATGATTGGAAACAAATTCCATTTAATCAACAACTCAAGAAAAATATAAATCCATGGATAATATCATTGTGAAATTATACTGGATAATAATGACTAAAATATTAGTGAATGAAATGATTCATAATTTGGAAACCATTATCTCAGGAATCATGGTACCTCTACCTTTAAGACCTTTCTCAAGACAATTTAATCATTATGGGTAAAAACCCATTTAATTTGGCCAACTTTTCCATCTCATGGACTATCAATGCCTCAAGGGGCTATCTAAAATAATTCATCATATATCTAAAATGATTAATTTAATTTATGAATCAATATTCGTTATCAAAAAATATCCATATTGAATAAATGATACAAATTTCACATTATTTCCCCAATTAATCAAATAACTTCTAAAGTAAACACCATATGAAAAATTAGTATAAAATTATGGAAATAATCATGCCTACAATACATGAAATACATATATTTTAGGAAATATTAAATGAATAATTATCATAAATAAAATGGCTATTTAATACACCATAGAAAATAAAATAGGTGCATAACACCAAGGATATACTTCAATGAAATAAAGTTGAGATAATGACCCTTATAAGGATAATATCATTAAAAAAATGAATAAATTATGCATATTCACTATAAATCCACATAAAACAAGTAGAAGTGCGATATAAAATATTCAATAATAATTTCACACATAACTTTATCATGAAATAATATATGAAATTGACGTTTAACCTAATAAATTTAAATCGAGTTAATAAATCTCTTACCACTTGTAATCAATCAAGATGTGTGGCACGAAAATTAATAATCATAAAATGAATAATTAAATATCATGAAAATCAATAATGAAATTTTATGATATATAAATGGGAAGTATATACACTACAGAAAAATTACCAGTGAATAAGGAATATATCTCACAAAAGTAAAAGTGATATGGGAGATCCTTACCTTATGTATGAAATCATTATTTACGTGTACTTATTACCTCAGATAATCAAATTATTTTCATTAATGACATAATTTAAAACCTATTAAACATATATTTTATTTGGCCTAATTTTTCAAAGTTTATTTATGGCCATTTATATTAGTTATAATGTTCAATTTTATTGTTCTACGAGTGTCTCATTTCATGGTTTTATGGTTGGTTTCATTCTGTGTAATTATGGGAGGTCTTTTCAAATGGAAGAAAAAATACAACTATCGAAAGAAATGACTTTAATATGATTATAAAATTTTAAATCATTACATATATCATTTTTTTCTCATATGAGAATTATTTATTATATAAAACAATAATGATAAATGTTTGGTTTATTTTTGACAGTTTTACTGACAATTCAAAATAGTTTTGTTTTATTTAATATTATGTATATAAATTTGTTAAAAAATATGTTAAAAGTTATAATATATATTTTAAAATAATATTTAACCATAATATTGGTTTTATGACCAACCTTGAAGGTGGTAAAGGAATGTGAAAAATTATTTTCAATGAAGGAGGTGAATCGGCACATCACAGATGATATTTTCATTTTTACACAAAAAAAGAGAAGAGAAGAGATGTTATGATGGATATTACATTAAAAAATAAAATAAAATAAAATATATGATACTGGAGTTATCATGTCACTTTTTAAAGAGGAGGTGAGTAGAGGATTAGAAAATATAAGTAATTAAAAGAGATGGAGGATTTAACCTATTGAATATTGTCTCCTGGAGAGACTCTTTAAGGAACTTCAATTTTTCCTTTTGGTAAGACTAGAAGGTCTTGGATGTGGGGAAGAGGATTGGGAAGATAATTTCTAGAAATTTAGACAATATATAAGGATTTTTAGGTGGGGGGAGAAGGGGTGATGATGGGTTGTATTTATAGGGGAGGGAAGGAGTGTTTTTGATTATTTTATTCGCTGATTTATTATTTTGACTCAAGACTATCAATAATATTGTTTCTTGTGAATAAGTACTATAAATAGTACATGTGATTTATAACTAATGGGTTATTACCTCATCTATAATCATACATTTCTCAAAAAAATATTTATTCCCTTATAACCTGAAATGTCATAAATTTCTATATTTCACCATTCACAAAAAATTCCACTATTTTATAAAAAATCCAAAAAATTTACCATAACCATTTTTTGATATTTATATTTAAAAAATTGAATCCATTTTATTAGAATAATTTTATAAATATGATAAATTTAATTTTTAATTTAAATAATTATTTATTCAAAAAATACCATTTTTAATATTATAACTGATTTAATGGAATTTTGAAAAATTAATTGTGGTATCAAAAAATTATCTTATGATTACAATAAAAAAATATTGATTTATGAATCTATTTTATGAAATTAAATCTTCTTTAGTTATAAATTTTTAAATAAACATTGACATTTCACAAAAATATCGACTCTAAATTTATCATTTTAAAACATTTATTTACATATTTCATGATATAAATATATCATTTTTTAGTTTATGAGATATAGATATTTTATTTATACTTTAATAGGTGATTTTATTATTTTAATGGACAAATCACTATTCATACTGATCACATTACTATTCCAATGGTCATGTTAAAATAATAATATTTAACAGTATACCACGATTCGTTTAAGCTTGATGCTGCATGAAATGTAAGATATCGAATGAATTGAATTTATTTAAGAAGTTATATAACATAAAATCTTGGGGTTTTATATTCTTTCCTCCAAAAATTTCATTCTCACAATTTTTCATGAATACTACTTTATAAACATATTAAGGTGGTTCTTATCCATAATATCTTTAGGTTCCCATGTCACTTATTCCATTTTATGGTCTATCTAAATGACCATTAGAAATAGAGTCATTCGATTTCTCAATAATTCCTCTATAGTGTCAAGAATATCGATAGGCTCTTTACAGTATGACAAATCAGGTTATAGTTGTATTTCTTCATAGCTGAGTACATGACTTGGTATTTGAATGTACTTCTATAACAAGGACATATAGAACCCATCGTGAACTTTAGAGAGACATGGTTGCATTTCTGATCGGTAATCTAAAACTACTATAATTTCTAGGATTTAGAATGGTCCAATGTACCTGGGGCTATGTTTCCCTTTCTTACTAAACCTTATGACACCCTTCCATGGATATACTTTCAGAAGGACATGATCACCCACTTGAAATTCCAAATCCTTTCTTAAATTGTCATCATAACTTTTCTTCCTACAATGAGCTACTTTAATATGATTCTGATTGGTATTTACTTTTTTCATTTTTTCCTCAATATATTCTATCCCTATAAGTTTCCTTTCACAAACTTCATCCTAACATGTTAGAGTATGACTTATTTTTCCATATAATGCTTCATAAAACACCATTTTAATACTTCAATGGAAACTATTGTTGTAGAAAAACTATGATAATGGTAAATTAAGATACCATGTACCTTTAAATTCAAGTGATAATGATTGAAACATGTCTTACAATGTTTGAATACCTCTTTGAGACTATCCATCAATTTTGTGGATTGTAGGCGGTGATCAAATGAAGCTTATTGGCTTGAGGATTCTGATGAATTCTCCGAAATGTTTGTGTAAAATAGTGGTCTCTATCAGACACAATTGGTAGAGGTGTACCATGAAATCTTACAAGTTCTTTAATATAGTGTTTTTCTTGGTGTTGAAGAGGTAAATATTCTAATATATCCATAAAATGTACTAATTTTTTTGGAAGTCAACAATAAACCATATTGTATAATTATTTATTGGGGTCTTTATTAATATTGTTATGAAGTCCATAGTAATGTCATCCCATGTACACATTGGAATTGATAGAGGTTTCATTACTTCTTTAGGATGTTGTCTCTCAGCCTTCACTTGTTGACAAACTACGAATCTTGACACATAGTTCGCAATTTATCACTACATATTATCCCACCAAAAATGTTCCTTCATATCTTTATACATATTGGAAATACACGTGTGTATAAAGAAATTTGAGCAATTAGTATAACCCAATAGTTCTTTTTTTAGATTTGGTAATGATGGAACACATAACCTCTTTCCAAATTTTAGAATTCAATCATCATACACAATGTCATCCAATTTTAAATCCTTAATGAATTTAATTTTATTTTGAGTATTGTCATCATCATATTGAAATTATTTTATATTTTCCAATAATGTTGGTTTCAAAATCATTTGAAAAGGGAGTGATGATCCTGTTTCTTAACAATTCTGAAATCAATCTTTACTAAATCCATGAACACATGATCTCTCTAAATCCTCATTTAGGTCAGAACTCCATGATCTTTTCAGATTAATGCATCCACAACCACATTTTTTTCATAGGTGGTACTGTATTGAGAAATCATAATCTTTTGGTAACCTGAGCACCCATCTTTTCCTTATGTGGAGTAATTTTTGTGTAAATATGTATTTCAAACTATTTTTATCTATATATATCTCAAAAATGTCATCATAGAGATGGTATATCGATATCTTTAGAGTAAATATTATGAATAAAATCTCAAGATCGTGAGTTAGATAATTTGGTTCATGATTCTTCCTATACCTTTATGCATATTAAATACCATTATCATTTTCCACAAGGAAAAACCCCATTCCTTTATTCAACACATCTCTATATATACAAAATGAATCATTTCCTGATGGCAGATTAAAAATTGGAGAATTGGACAATCTTCTATTAAATTATTCAAAAAATTATGCACATTATTTTTTCTTGTCAAACTTATCACCTTTATGTGTGATCTTAGTTAACGAGTTAGAATATCTGGAAAAATTCTGATCGAAATTATGATAGCAACATACTAAACTAATGAAACTTCATACCTTAGTAATATTAATTGGTTTATAACAATATTGGGATGACTTTATCATCATATGATCAACTATGATACCATCATTAGAGACAATATTTCCATGAAAAGATATTTCCTCAGGCCATAATTTACACATTCTAAATTTACAATTTAAGTCTTCCCTCCTCAGAGTTTCAAGAATGAATTGGATGTGATTCTCATTGTCTTCATAGGTTTATGAATATACCATAATATCATCAATTAATACCCAAAAAACCTCAAGATATTACTTGAATATTTTATTAATCAAATCTATAAATACAGAGGGTGTATTAGTCTATCCAAATGACATTTCTATAAACTCGTAATGTCCATACATTATCCAAAAATCTATCTTTAGAATGTATTTTTTATTTAATCGCAATTGATGATATCCATAAGGATTTTCATTGTTCAAAATATATTAAGATTCATGAAGTTAATAAAATAAATCATCAATGAATGGAAAATAATACTTATTCTTTATCATAATTTCATTGATTTCTCTATAATAAATTCACAACCTCATCTATCCATCTTTTTTCTTAAAAAAGAGAACATGGTATCCACATTAAGAAACACTGGGGTGAATAAATCACTTACTAATCAACTCCTATAGTTGTTTCTTCAGATCCTCTAATTCCGTAGTGGCCAGTCTATAGGGAGTATTTGATATTGTTCTTTCATCAGGGATTGAATCAATGGAAAACTCAATATGATGCTATGGATGGTGTCCATGTGATTCATCAGGAAGTACATCAATGTATTCTTATACAATATATAAAAACTCGATTTGAATATTTCCTTCTTCATCCCTAGATTTTGTTTTTTCTTCCTCCCCAATAATTTCATTTAGTATAGATACTAGGGGTTGATCAAGAAAATAGTTTAATGATTATGTTTCTACTTTAAATATATGGATTTATATATCTTCCTCACAAATCATAATTTCCTTCTTACAATAATATTATACATCATATTTTTAGAGTCATCCCATACATAGGATTATATCAAAATCAAGTATCGGTATGATGATAAGGTCAAAAAATAAATAACATTTAAATGTCATAATGGGGACTTACTAACTCATCTTTGTTGCAATGAGACTTCCCTTAAGAGTTTTGACTGAAAACTCACAAATTAAATCAAATGAGAAATGCCTAATTTTCTTAGAAAAATAGGTAAATATAAAAGAGTGTAATGATCCGGAATCAAATAAATAATTTTATAAATTTTAATCTATGATTAATATACCGACCAACACATCACTGAGTACTTCTACCTCAGCTGTAGTGATCTCCTAAGATTAGACATCTCCCCTTGGACTTTTTTATGATATATTCCCATGATGGTCGGAATATTAGTTTGAATAATTTCACATTTCTTGGCAGTTAAAACACTAGATATAATTAGTTTTTTCCCCTTATAGTCATGAGCTAGATGACCTATGTCTCTACACTTGTAACACACTCCCATTCTCTTTAGAAATTTTCCCAGATGTTTCTTCACAATGTTTTAACAAGATTTAAAACCCTTCATTCTATTGATCTTATTTGGTGATTTAGCTTTCTCATATTTCTGAACTGACCGCTTCTTATGTTTATTTTATTTTAATATATAATATTTGGATAATTTATTCTCTATTTTGATGGCACATATTACTATTTGATCATATGATTATTTTCTTGGAAACTAGTTTTGCTCTAAGATTTGGCTTAAGGGATTCAAATAAATGATCAATATTTATCCCTAAATTAATTATGTAATCTATAGAACACCTAGATAGTGTTGTAATGGTATCCTCATACTCTGTAAAAATCTCTTCTTCCTTTTTCATTAATGTAAGGAATTTTCTCTTCATTTTAATACACTGATCATGAGGGAAATATTTTTTGAATAAATTTAATTTATAATATCTCCATTAATTTTTTTCTATTTCATATTTCTCCATAGAATTCTTGATTAATGACTACCATTGCTCTACATCTCCCTTGGGACAGTATACTTCCAGTACAAACTTTTAATTTCATCACAATGATAGAAATATATTTTCAAGGATCTTGATACATTGATCAACTACCATTATATTTTTATTCCCACTAAAATATGGGTGATTCTATCATATAAAAAGATCCAAAATTGGTGTATCTTGTCAGGAAGCATCATCTTTATCCATTCAATTAAGGCTATTCATCATATCCTGAGTAATCTATTATAATATAGTCATAATCACCTCAGATCTAACAATGTTGACTTGCCCAGTGGGGAAATACCTATATTTTCGATGGGCATTGATTCTCTTCCTTCGATTGGGGACCATCTATAAATAATGGCACACACTGAGTTAGCCCATAATCATCATGATTATTGAGACAAAGAATAAAAATTACTCTATTGGTAGATATTTTTAAATACTATAAGGATTTATTATAGTTATCACATTGGTTATGTTTATTTTAAAATCTAGTTACCGTTGTCTATACTAAACTTCCTATGATACCAATTGTAAACACCCTAACCCCAGTATCTTAAATGTAGTGCCAAATATTTTTTTCATTGGCACTATATATGAGATTCAAATCCCAATATACCAAATGGTTTATTAGTATTTAAGAAATATATTTATACATGGTACCCTTAATATATTAGTAATCAAATAAAAAACATAATAAATTAAATTATTTGCCTCATCAAACTCATTCAATCATTTCATCTTCATAACCTATGGAAAATAGAACAAATAAAAGGGTGAGCTCAGATGATCAGTAAGAGTTTAATAAAATGGAAGCTTTCCTGAATAAATAATAAATGAAGCATAATCATTATGGGAAGGTATATATAATTGGAACACATATCATTTAATCAAAAACATTTTAATCATGAGAGAATAATACATAATAATTATGAAAATTTAAATGATTGGAAAAAAATTCCATATAGGCAAAAATGTGAGCACAATTTGAATCCATGGATAATATCATAATGAAAATATAATGGATGATAATGAATGAAATCTTCAGGATAAAAGTTCTTAATAATTTGGAATCTATGATATCGAGCATCATGGAACCTCTACTCTCAAGAAAATTCACAATATGGATAAATCATTATGTGTAAAAACCCATTTAATTTGGAAAAATTTGTCATCTCACAAGACTACTGATGCATTGAGGGGCAGTTGACACTAATTAAAAAGATTCAACGATCATAAAAGGAAACTTCAAAAAATGATCCCAAACTCTATGCGATGTAGGAACATCCAGAAGCTTCGCGAGTGTGCTATATGGTCGAGATTCACGAGAGAGCTACGTGGCCGAGCTTCACGAGAGAGCTACGTGGCCGAGCTTCATGAGAGAGCATTGCCTCCAAGCTTCACAAGAGAGATACGCGGTCGAGCTTCCTAAACCAGCTACCCGGCTGAGCTACCCATGAGGAGATTTGTGATACCCCTACACGGAGCACCTGCGCGGTGGACCTATGTGGTGGTTCCACCATGTAGGTTCTCCCTGTAGGGTATCAAATATATTCTCGCGCGTAGCTCAGCGAGGTAGATGGTTTGGGAAGCTCAACTGCGTAGCTCTCTCGTGAATCTCGACCGCATTGCTCTCTCATGAAGCTTGGACGCATATCTCTCTCTCTAAAGCTCCCATTGTGTAGCTCTTTCCCCTAGATCTCTCAAATTGTCTCAGGTAGTTGTCTAAACTATAAAAGAAGGGATAATTAAAATAGATAGTAATGTTTTGATGTACATCACATTCTTCAGTCCTCTTTCATAGATGCACGTCGCACCTGTGTGGTATACCTCTGCACCGCACCTATGCACCGTACCTGTGCGGTAGGACAATGCAGAGTACCTACGCGGCATACTTGCGTGAAGTACCAACGCGACGAGCTCAAGTACCCTTCTCCTTCATTGGTTCCCTTATTTGAAAGGGGATAAGTCGAAGCCTCCACCAAAACCTCATGACTTCCCAAACATTTGGGTAATACACATCAGCTTATCTCCAATTTGGGTTTGTATTTCCATAGTCAGAGGTTTCCCACATTTTTTTCATAATGGGGTTAGGATTCATGGGATGTTTGTGGGTATTCATATCCACAGTCACATGGACCTTTCTCCCAGGAAAAGTGTTGGGAAGTTCCTAGTTTGGAGGGGGGATGGGTCATGACCTCTCCCATCTTGAAGAGATGACCCGGAACCTCAGGTCTCTGGTAGAGAAGGTACACTTCTCACTTGCCATTTCACGCAAGAATAGGAGAAGTCTCCCTCTCCTGCCAGGATCAATTTTAGGGCATCTATCCTTGTATAATCCCCTCACCTTCACCCTTTATTTCTTACATTGGACCCTTGTCCAATGTAAATAGAACAGAATGAAGGATTGTCGCCTCGCCCTCTTCCACGGTCGACGTGCCCTCTTCCATCAGTGGAGGAGGAAAATTATGAAGTGTCATTGTCGAATCTTTCACATCCTCTTGTTTATCACACCGAGCATGACTCACCTGGGCTTAGAGATACGTGATGATTACAACTTATGCACAAACACTCATACCCAATGAAGTACGAGAACCCTGATTCCTATTCAAACCAGGATATGTAGGAAGCCCTTTCAAGGCCCGAGCTCATCCAACCCTAATTTCCACAATTTAGGCAACCTTTTGAGGAATTAAGACCAAACTCATTTTTCTCAGAGGACTATACTCTCCTATGAGATTCATCGAACTACGTGGGCTTGGATTCCCATCCAAATGGGATACGTAGGTATCCTCCTTGATGTTTAAACCCAACACTTCAAATCAACCCTGTTCTCTTTGGGACATATTCCCAATAGGTTCTAATCTTACTTGGAAACTCATATCCTTTCCCAGTTCCTTGGGATGCTTCATCATAAGTCCCACAATAAATTTCAACTAAGAAACTTCCACTTAGAGGTCCTTATGACATGAAATTAAAAGGTATGATGTGTCCTATTAAGCGGCACCGAACTACATGGGTTCTGATTTGTTTCACAAGGATATTTAGGTAGCTCATTTTTTGAGCACGATCCCAAGATTAAAATAAACCTTTGACTCCCTAGAAGAAAATAAATTTCAGAGTGCCCCACTAAGTGGCTTAAAAACCAGTATCATCATAACAATGATTAAAAAAATTCTCTAATTGGTATATCAGAAGATACTATTGATGGAAAACCTCAAATACATACAGATGTTTCCATTTATGAAGAACCTTGAATTCATACTAATGATTATAAATTTTACACATGTTAATATGTGATTGTAAATTATAATGCATACTTATGATATGCTTGGTGAATTAATAAGGATTCATGAAAATATTTTAATTATATAAAGAGATTCCTAGAGAAGACAATCATTCCCCCCCAAAAGGGTGTGATGAGTCCGACCTCCAATCCTATCGACCAAGGCACGTTCTTAAGTATCGTAAAGATAAAAAAACTTAACGAATTCCTGCCTTTAGAAAGAATTTCATATTCGGATAAAGAACTGTTGGAAGTTTCCTATTCCATAAATAAATCCAATGGAAACTGCCTAGAAATAGTGATTCTTAAATCTAGAATACGTGTTTCAAGGAACTACAAAACATGGTCTATCTATAATCAGGTCCCACCAATGTTCATATTTCCAAAAAATTAATCATATATAAAAAATGATCAATTTAATTCATGAATCAATATTAATTATAAAAAATTTTGGTGTTGAGTAAAATATATAAATTTAAAATTATTTCGCCAAAAATCAAATAAATTCCAAAGTAAACACCATATAAAAACTGGTATACAACTAAGAAAATATTCAAATCCATGATGTAATAAAAATGAATATTTAATTAGATCTTCAATGAATAATTATTATCTATAAAATTGTTAGTATATACATTGTAGAAAAGAAAATAGGCATTACCAATAAAAATATGCCTCATTGAATGAAAATTTAGATGATGTACTGTACAGGGATAATATCAATAATAAAATGAATAGATTATGTGTATTCAAAATAAATACCCATAAAACACGTGGAAATACAATATAATATAATGAAAATAAATTTCACACATAACCTCATCATGATATAATCAATGAAATAGAAGTTTAACATAACTAATTAAAATTATGTCAAGAAATCTCTTACCACTTGTAATTAATAGAGTAGTATGCCCCAAAAATAATGACAATCAAATGATATATTTAATACCATGAAGATAAATAAATTATTGATATTATATATCAAAGGGAAGTATATACACCAGATATAAGAAATCAGTGTTGAATAAGGCATATATCTCACAGATGTAAAAGTGAGATAAGAAATACTTACCTTATGTCTAAAATCATTATTCAATTGTAATTAATATCATAGATAATCAAATTGTGTTAATTTATTACTTAATTAATAACATATTAAACATATATTTGATTTATTATAATTTTATTATGGTCATTTATGGAAATTTCAATGAATTATAATGATTAATTTCATTGTTCCAGGAGCGTTTGTTTCACGGTTTTATGGTCGGTTCAATTGTGCATAATTATGGGAGTTCTTGTAAAATGGAATAAAAATATAGATGTGGAAATAAATGGTATTACAATGCTAAAATAATTTTAAATGATCATATATATCTTTTTATTTTCTAATATGGGGATGATTCATTAGATAAAACATTAATGATAAATGTTTCATTTATTTTTGGTGGGTTTTCTGGAAATCTCAATCTAATCGCGTTTTATTTTATATTATGTATATAAATGGGTTATAGAATATGAAAAAAGTTATAATATTTATATTAAAATCTAATTTAACCATAATTATGGTTTTATGACCATCCTTTAAGGTGTTTAAGGAAAATGAAAAGTCATCATCCACAAAGGTAGCGAATCTGCACCTGATGGACGATGTCTTCATTTTTAGAGAAAAATGAGAGAAAATGATATTTGATGATGGATATTAAATTAAATAAATAAAATTCTAGTATATGTATGACACTAGAGTTATCATGTCAATTTTTATTGGGGAGGAAAGTAGAGTATAAGAAAAGAAAAGAAATTAAAATATAAAGGAGGATTTTACCTCTGAATACTGTCTCTTTGAGAACCTCCTTATAAAAGTAAGATATTGACTTTTGGTAAGACCAGTATGTCTTGGGAATGTGGAAGATGAATGAGATTGATATTGGATATAATTTATACAATATATAAGGGTTTTGTGGTGTGAGGAGAAGCGGTGGTGAGGGGTAGTGTTTATAGGGGAGCAGAGGGGTGTTTTTTTGATTATTTTATTCATTTATTTATTATTTTGATTAAGATTATCAACAATGTTGATTATTTTGAAAAATTAAAGTAAATAGTTTATTTGGGTTCAAAATAATGGGTTCTGATGACATCCATACATCATCCATGACTGAAAAATTTAGTTATTTACTTACAATGTTAAATACTGTAAATTACCGTATTTCACTATTCACAAAATTAAAACTATTTTAGAAATAATCCTAAAACTTCACAAAGAACATTTTTCATTTTGAAGATTTCAAAAATGGATCCATTTTAACAAAATAATTTTCTAAAAAAAAGATATTTAATTTTTAATTAAAATCATCATTTATTTATAAAATACTGATTTATATATTATAAATGATTTTATGACACTTTGAACAATTAATTATGGTCTCAAAAAATTATATTATTACTAAATTACAATATAATTCTGATTTATGAATATATTTTATGAAATTAAATTTTATTTAATTTTAAAATTGTAATTAAAAATTTATGTTTCATAAAAATAACAGCACTTAATTTATCATTTTTAAAACATTTATTTACCTATCCCCTGTTATAAATATAACAAATTTTAAATTAAGAAATACTGAAATTTTATTTATATATTAATTGGTGAGGTTATGATTCCAATTTCCAAATCTACATTCTTAATGGTTATATTACTATTCCATTGATCATGTTAAAATAATAATATATGAATATATATCATGGTATGTTTAATATCAGTGTTTAATTCATTGTAAGATATCGAATAAATTGAATTTATTTAAGATGATAAATACCGTAAAATCTTAGGTTATTATAAAACATCATATGGAATATTAGAAAAAAAAATTCAAATATAAAAAAAGATATCAATTATCAATCTCATCTTTTAATTTTGTCCGTTTCCCTAAAAAAAAAATAGTTGAGTACATTATTGAAACTTTTAAAAACTTCAACTACCTGTAAAGACTATCTGGTAGAAAATTCAACACACCTAAATCTTTACAATTTTCTCTATTTAGATACTTTGTTAAATTAAATTTTTTAACTCTTATACTTATTTCTTCCCTAATATTTTTTCAACTCTCTTCAACTAGTAAACTTATGTATTACAAAGAAACTATAAACTTTCTCACACATCAATGTTTGGGAAAGTGTGTTTAGTGGAATGTGTTCAGAGATCTGTTTCTATTTACAAAGATAATATTCTCTTCGTTTGTGCTTTGATATTCCAATCTATTTTCTCACATTACTTTTAATTTCATCCACATCTTTCAAAACTATGAAAACTGAGAAACAAATTCAGATACTCTTACAAGTTCCTTGTCTAATGAACTATGTCTTGTGCTTTTGCTTTGTTTCATTCGATATTCACCATCCATTTTGGTCAGTCCACTACATATATCTGACCATGTCTATCCGATTAGAAATGTTTAAATGTTAAATCTTATTATAAAAACATTTTCCTGATTGGTCTAACTGAAAACTAAAATCTTCATCTTGTCTCATTTTTCATAATCACATAATTTCTAAAAAAACTTCATCCAATAATTTTTCCTAGTAATCAAGTCTAATCATCAATAGGATTGTTCTTTATTGAACACAAGTAACTAAAATATTCCTATTTCTCTTATTGTTCCCAATTCTGGAAGGGTGTATCTAAAAATATGAGACATAAACCATAAACATTAAACAATAAATCTTCTATTGAACCTTTGTATGGTAACATAATTATGAGTTACATCCGAACCTCTGCGTCCATAAAACTGTGTTTAAACCACTATATCAGAAGCTCTGTATTTAGAAACTCATTTTTATAAAACATCAAAATCCTCCTTTCTTAAAAATATTTTTTCATGATGTTTTCCATGATTTTGAGAACATTGATATCATCAAATCATCATATGACGAGATTTATAAATTTCCACAACTTTGAAACTTTCCTTACTTATAGAATTTACAACCTTCTACCTTTCTACCTACCAAACACTCATTTATTAACATTCAGAAATTTTAGAAAAATCTCTTTAGGAAAAGTATTTTCAAAAAGAAAAACTTTCTCAAAACAAAATGTCACTGTGGATCTTATTGAATAATTCCATGAATAAGTTATATAGGAAAACACTGTAAATACAATAATTAATGTTATAGACTAATAAAGTCAACATATATAAGAATATGTCATGATTTAACAACATTATCGAGGGAATTACATCCCCATCCACGATGAGGCACAAGTTCAAATAAAATTCATAGCCCCGAGGCATTACATGAGAGGAAGGGAATCACTACCCCTAAGTATCAACACTTGTATGAGAATCATGAAACCTTCCATGGAAGTATCTCAACATGGGTATTACATCCCACCTCTATTTCAAATAATAAATGCCATTTTACGAAAACCCATTCCCCTTAATGTCGGGTTCACTTAGGAATTCTATCCCATTTCCAAGGGCATTACATCACACTTACAACCACATCATAATGGGAATCACATCCCTCAACATAACCAAAACACTATAATCGGTAATTATATCCCAACATCATGATAATATAATGCCAATACTAAATATATAAATGGGAGGGTATAAAATAACATACCATGAACCACATGTAACAACCAGGCATATCAACCAAACTTAATCCATCATAAGCTCCAATATAGTACCTTCCCACCAATATATTCAAAACATCATAAACTATAAAATAGACAACTAAATACAACATTTTAATAATATATATTTAAGGTTATCATAACATCCAATAAGTATTAAATTATAATTAGGTCAATCTCTTCAAGCTCGGCCTATGTTTATAAGATAAATGAGCAATAACCAGCCTAGTTACATAAGTTAGTAGGGGAGGGACACTCACCCAATATAGTGTAACTTCCCATAGGCTATAGGAAAACTATAAAAATACCTAGGGGGTATACCATATTCTTACCATACTAATACATACTTTTATTATATCTAAATGGGCTAAGGAATCCAGTCATGGACCATTATATCATCAAACAAATCAAATAAACCTCTTTCAGGGTCTTTATCAATTATTTTGATGTATATTATGTTACATTCATGGACATAGATGGGTATTAGAATAAGGTATAATAATTTAATGGTGTTTAATTTCCCTAAAAAACGATATCTAACTTAATTTATGTCAATGATATCCATTTTAATTTAATTTTTGGTCAATCAAACATGGATGGTTATATCGCTTATCCACCATCACATAAAATGAGTTTAAATCATAGGGATAAGTTAAAAAACACCCATTTATGGCTAATAGGGTATTTTAATCAATAGTCCTTGGATATTTTTTCCACAATATAGGAAATAATAAACCTATAAAAATACAAAGATTAGATCACAACCCTAGAAGGATTGTATAATAGCGAGGATAAACCTTAAATAAAGGAACAGGTGGTAGCCTTAACTACATAACTCATACATTATAGATCAAAATAGAATGAATATTAAAGGTCAGAAAATACAGAATTTTCCTTGGAAGAGGAAAAATAAAGAGATATATTGAGGGAGAGGGTGTGTACTACCTACAATCACAAAAGTGTAAGAAAACACATTTTTTAATTTTTTTTGAAGAGGTTGGTACCTTGAACAGAAAACCAAGGCATAAATATTATTAAATAAAGAATTTACAAGAGTCTAAAAGATGGAAGAATTTTACAATCCATATTATTTATGGGGAGTAAATCATCAGGGATCTCATCAATCCAAGTAATATCTTGATTTATTCCTTTCTTAGCTAGGCCATATGCGACCATGTTTTCTTCACAATTTATATGAGTGATGATGTAGTTAATGTAGATAAGAGAGCAGGTGAAATCCATACAACGTGTGGTGATCGGCCATGCAAGATGTGTCACACCATTCTAGATCACTTGAACAATGGTAGTTGAATCACTCTCAATATAGAGTTTTTTCTGACAATAACCTTTTTCCAAATAAATGACATAAATCATACTCATAATTTCATATTCCATTGGGGAGTCAATGCCACAGCTACCATAGAGGAATCCAAGGATCTAACCAAGGTGGTTCCTAAAGATAGAACCACAACCCGCTGGACTTGGGTTAACTTTGGGGGAGCCATCCACATTTATTTTAACCCAGCCAGGGAAAAGAGGATGCCAAAAAATTTCCAATGTTCGGCAAGGTTGGAAGAAGTTTCCATCTATTTGAAGATGTAAAAGAATTCAAAAATCATTCATAGTGTTGTTGCAGTGCCCCTTTATAATCATAGAAGCTTCTCATATGGAAATAAGGATCCTTATTCGACCTATATTATGAAAAAAAATGATCAATTTCTGCAAATAAGGGCGTTTCTATCATTCCAGATCACATGGTGGGGCTCAGCAACAATAAAAATAAAGAGATTCTTAATCTTTTTATAACTATCGATTTCCATACATCTCTTTAGATGAGATTTTACAGAGTCATAGGTTAGCCATCTGCAGTCAAATATATAAAAGATATAGTTACAAAGAGTAGAAACAATATCACAATAAAGAAATATATGATTGTTATCTTTTATGTGTTGATTACCGAGTCTACATTTAGAATAGAGTTAAATACAAACCGATTGAGGACATCTATCTATGGGGATCTTGTTTTGAGAAAGTTTCTAAATAAGAGTGATTATAGAAGGTTTTTTCCAAGGTTTTTCAAAATATTTCATCCAACCAAAATTAATTTCAGTGTTGAAAAAGAAATGGTTGTTAATTTTTTTGAATTAAGCATACCATTATGAGAATACTCCCAAATTAAAAAATCCTCAATATTAGAGAAAGGATAGTTGTCAAGGACATTCATAATGGTGTCAAGAATCTGATTATTTTGAGCATTTAACATTTCTCTCATAGAAAATTTTGTATGGAGAAGGCATTATAACGACCCATACTTTACAAACATTGTTATTACTTCAGAATTGAAGAACACTTATTACAACATATAACAAAACCAAGAAAGGACCGTATAGGTATAATGTCTTTATAAACTAGGAAACATAAACAACTGGTTCATAAAGCATCTACGTTGCCTCCCATTTATTTCATCATATCTAGAGTCCCTTTTTGGCATATTCTACTTAATAACCTTCTTCCTGACCTGGGGAAATAAAACATACAAAAGGGTGAGCTCAAAAGCTCAGTAAGGGTAAACAAAAGAAATATCAATCACATCATATTCATAAGAACATAACATTTTGGAAATCTTAACCTGCAAAAGAGATCATAATATCATAACATGGGATAAATCATAGTAGTGAAATGTAATCCCAATAATCATAACATAAAACATGAAACTTTGTTTCATACACACATAATCATAGAGAATCATTTCTTATTAGTCAAGTCTCATTGCCAAGACTATCTTAGTGGACAAAGTCCATTTCTGAACCGAGTCACCCTCGTTTCAGTCCTATTTCACTAAACCGGTATAACCTACCGTTCCAGCCATGTCTATCTCATGAGATATAAAATCTTTACCCAATGCATTGGTGGGAGATATAGGTCCCACCCATCTCATAATGATACCATTCTTATGTGTGCCACAAAATTACAAACCATACATCATTGCATAACCCATGTAATAAAAATGGGAATATTAAACATCATGACATCATAAAACAATTCATATACGATAAAGGAATTCATAAAAATAATTCCATCACAACAAAATCAAATCAATGTAATAATAGGGATAAAAACAGAACCCTTTATTATCTTAGATGGAAAATAATTTTTATAAAGCACTTGAACTTCATTCTTGAGGAAAATATCCTTTCTAATTCAAAAACACTTTTCCTTTCTTAACACGTCATACAATTTTAAACTAAAATAAGTTGATTAAAAATAAGCTTGAAAACTTGTAAATTAATCTTTTTGGAAATAATGTTTTAAAAATCCATTCATTCCGTATAAGTTAAAAAAACATTCTTCGTATTTTTGTCGGAAAAGTCAAAAGTACCTCGTACGAAAAACGAAAAAAGATCCCTTTCACATCCTTTACTAAAAACTCACCGAAGGGTAAAATTGTATTTAAACAATTGTAGGTGGATGGAAATAATATTACATATTGATGAAACAAGGATTTGGACGATAAAATACACCCCAGTAATTCTCAAAGTATAAACAATCTCGGATAAAAATTAGATTGTGATATTTCCCTTACCTTAGGTCCGATATGCTTTGTACGTGTCCGAACCTCCTGTATAATGATTTAAATAATGTTATTGACTTATTACATAATCATACATATTTTTATGATATCATATTTTGTCATGTTATTAGATTCTTAATAGTAATATTTCATTGCTACTTGTTATTCGGGTGTTTATAACTTTTTGTTCTTATGCGTGTTTTGTCGAATAAATTCTTATTATTCTCTTTAGGTTATAGATACCTAATTTACAGAATGGTATTAGTGTAATATATATCATATTCATTCATTCAATTAATTTATATAATCATTATGAAATGAAGATCATGTAGAGCGAGTCACATCACATCGTGGAGACGGTATTCCGTACGTACGCACGAGTGATGATATCATTCCTATGATCGTGGAATTGTATTGGAGTGTATGTATACTATTTCAGAATCAGTATCACTTTATAATAGTCATATATAGTCATTATTTACACCATTATACCCATCCAAGTAAGGTGGTGGTGGAAAATAGATTACATCACGGCGTGGAGACGGTATTCCGTACGTACGCACACGCGGTGATTTCTTTTTCCGTAGGATGGATAGATGGTGAAATAGGGTTGTTTCATACTTATAATAACATATCCGTATATTAGTGATACTGATGTTATTACTTCATAATGAAACAACTAAATAAGAATTAGTGGAAGAAGAAATAAAGATGAAACAATCGGTAACGGACATTACCTCTTCTTTGAAGTGCTTCTTTGAGACCTCCTTTTAGGGGACTAAAATGGGTCTTTGAAGAAGACCAGAACCTCGAGGATGTTTCTAGGGAAGTGGAGAGAAGAATTGTCAGGGGTTGGCCGAGCTTTAAGGCTCAAAATGGTGTGAGAAAGAGAGGGAGGAGGTGCCCTTTTATAATGGAGGAGAGGGGCACCTTTGGAATAACTAAAAATATTATTTTATTATAAAGTCAAGTTCGGTTTTAAATAGATCCAAATTGATTTATTTCGATTCTAATGTGGGTATGGGTCGAAATCATCTCATAAAATAGAATTTAGACAAGTTTAGGTTCCTATTTTAACCATATCATGTAGATTTAACATTAAGTTAAATAATTTTACTTTTACCGTGTCTTCTTGTGTTCTTATACTATAAGGTTAATAAACTTACTATATAAAGACAAAAGAACCCCAAGTTGTTTATTATTAATATATATAACCTTATCTAAGTCATTTGGCCGAACCTTAGATTTTTAGGAATAAAATAACAATTAATAATATAGTATTTGTTTTAAAAACTATTTTATGTCAATTTTGACACTATTTAGTAATTGATTTTTGTGAAAATCATAACAGAATTATAAGTTCGAAAAAAGTTAATTAAATAAATACTAACATGTCATATTAACCTATAAAATTAGTGGAATTCATAAAAAGTCTCAAATTATATTTATTTGGGTATCTATAACATCAATAATGTCAATATTTCATTAATAAGATAATTACTGCATCATCGTTGTGTCATAAATAAATTAAATTATTTAATATCTAAAAATTACAAATAAAATACCATTATGTAGGAAATCTTTTTAGCTTTCTAATTAATATTTATAGTCGAATTTATCTTATGTATAACCATATTTTAAAAATTATTTACTTATTAAACTTTGATTTTAACTATTTTAACCCTTTTTTTAAATAAATTAATAATAAATGTCCTAATCTAATCCAAGTGGGCCTAAATGGTCATATTTTATTCCTAAGGTTGTTTGTGGTCGAACTACACTTGTCCAATAGAATTAGGACATGTTTTAGGGTAATAATAATATCATTTTTACCTTTAATTACCCTATTTACTTTTAACCGTGGTAAAAAAAAGTAAAAAGTTACTATTCACCAAAAAATTATTTTCATCTCATTGAACCAAATTTTACTTACTGACATCAACCATGTCTCTCGGATTTTCGAAATTCCACTCATAGAAGCGGTAAAATTATGTTTTATGAAAAATTCAGTTTTTTAACTACCACTTAGTGGTTTCACTATTCATCAAAAATTGAAAGTTTTCAGAAATACAACCAAAATTTCACCCTAGGATAATTTCGATATTCCGAATCCAAAAATGAACTCCATTTTGAAAAATAAAATTTATAAAATTTCAAAAAGTGGTTATTACTATTCATAACGGCTAATTTTAATAATATTTCAATAGTATATCGTTGTTTAGTGAAACTCGGTATTGCGTACGACGCAAGCTATCGAGGAAACTCTTGATTTCGGTTAAAGAAAGCCAAGCAAGTGTTGTGTGTAGAAAAAGATTCCTTTGATGATTTATATAACATAAATCAGATGAGGATACCTCTCCCTCATCATATCCTCAAGCTCCCATGTAGCTTCTTCTAATTGGTGGTTCCTCCATAAAACTTTCAACAATCGAGTGGTCTTGTTTCGTAGGAATTTTTTGCTACGATCCAGAATATCTATCGGTTGTTCTTCATAAGAAAGATCTTGCTCCAGTGGTACAACTTCTGAGCTGAGTGCATGTGAAGGATCAGGTATGTACTTTCTCAGGAGAGATACATGGAACACATCGTGAACTTGAGAGAGATTCAGTGGAAGCGCCAATCAGTAAGCTACCTTCCCAACACAATCCAGTATTTCGAAAGGACCGATATATCTAGGGATCAACTTCCCCTTATTTCCAAATCACATAACCCTCTTCCAGGGAGATATTCGTAAGAACACTTTATCACCCACTTCAAACTCTAGGTCTTTTCTTCGATTGTCGGCATAACTTTTCTGTCGACTCTGAGCTGCTCTTATGTGTTGTTGAATAGATCTATCCTTTCTGCCATTTCATCAGCGAGATCAGGTCCTAATAGATTTCTTTCCCCAACTTCATCCCATCAAGTTGGAGTCCTGCATTTATTTCCATAGAGAGCTTCATAAGGAGCCATCTGAACACTGGAGTGAAAGATATTATTATAAGAAAATTCCACCAAAGGTAGGTGTTGATCCCAACCACCTTTGAAATCCATAGAGAAAGCTCTGAACATATCTTCTAGAGTTTGAATTGTTCTCTCAGACTGACCGTCTGTCTGAGGATGATAAGCAGTGCTGAAACTTAACTCTGTATCCAGAGTATGCTGAAGACTTCGACAGAACTTCGAGTTAAATCTCGGATCCCAATCAGATATAATAGAAAGTGGTACTCCATGAAATCTTACCACTTCCTTTACATATATCCTGGAAAGCTGATCCAGAGAGAAATCCTCTCTAATAGAAATGAAGTGTGCAGACTTTGTAAGACGATCAACTATGACCCAGATAGCATTATTTCCTTTGGATGTTTTAGGAAGTCCTGTGACAAAGTCCATAGTGATGTTTTCCCATTTCCATTCGGGTATGGGTAATGGTTGTAATATCCCCTTAGACTTCTGTCTCTCAGCTTTAACTTGTTGGCAAACCAAGCATCGAGAGACATATTCAGCAACATCTCTTTTCATGCCATCCCAAAAGAAGTACTCTTTCATGTCCCTATACAGCTTCGTGCTTCCAGGATGAATAGAGAATGAAGAAATATGAGCCTCATCCAGTAGCTCCTTCTTTAATTCTGGGATGGGAGGAACACAAACCCGATTCCTGAACTTTATTATCCCATCACAATCAAGGTTGAATTCAGTAACATTTCTCACCTTCTTTTGTAACTCGACATCTTCTTTCTGTGCCTCTTTAATCTTCACATGTATAGATGGTTGAACATTAATTTGAGAAAGATACGATTTTATCCCCTTTTATTATAATTCCAAGATCCATCCTTTGTAAATCCATAAATATTGGATCTTTTGTGATCCTCATCATGGATAAACTATCATGGTCTTGTCGACATAATGCATCTGCCACCTTGTTTGCTTTCCCAGGGTGGTAATGGATTGAGCAGTCGTAATCCTTAATCAGCTCCAACCATCTTCTTTGACGCATATTCAGCTCCTTTTGTGTGAAAATATACTTTAAACTTTTATGGTCAGTATAAATATCACACCTTTCACCATAAAGGTAATGCCTCCAAATCTTTACTGCAAAGATTACCGCAGCTAACTCCAAATCACGTGTTGGGTAATTTTTCTCATGGATTTTCAACTGTCGTGAGGCATAAGCTATCACCATATCATTTTTCATAAGAACACACCCCAATCCCTTCTTGGATGCATCACTGTAGATCACAAACCTTTCTCCACTACAAGGCAGTGTGAGCACAGGTGCACTGGATAACCTTCTTTTCAACTCCTTGAAATTATCTTCACATTCCTCCGTGCAAACAAACTTAACTCCTTTCCGAGTCAACTTGGTGAGTGGATTAGATAATCGTGAAAAATATTTCACAAAACGTCGATAATATCCAGCCAACCCAAGAAAACTTCGGATCTCAGTAACTGTTGTTGGTCTCGACCATCTTTCGATAACCTCTGTTTTTGCTGGATCCACAGATATCCCCTCTTTTGAGATTATGTGACCCAAAAATGCAACTTTTTGAAGCCAAAATTCACAATTGGTAAATTTGGCATAAAGCTTCTCCTTTCTCAGGGTCTTCAATATAATTCTCAAGTGATCTTCATGTTCTTCCTTGCTCTTTGAATAGACAAGAATATTGTCTATAAAGACTACCACAAACTGATCAAGATAGTCTTTAAAGACTCTATTCATTAGATCCATGAAGATAGCAGGGGAATTAGTAAGACCAAATGGCATCACTATAAATTCATAGTGTCCATACCTTGTACAGAAAGTCGTCTTTGGTATATCTTCCCTTTTGACCCTTAATTGATGATACCCTGAATGAAAATCAATCTTGGAAAAGTATTGAGCTCCGCGTAGTTGGTCAAATAGGTCATCAATGCGCGGGAGAGGATATTTGTTCTTGATAGTGATCTTGTTAAGTTCTTGATAATAAATGCAGAGTCTCATTGATCCATCTTTCTTCTTAACAAACAGAACAGGTGCTCCCCAAGGTGACACACTAGGGCGTATGAACCCCTTATAAAGATTCTCTTGGAGTTGCTTCTTCAATTCCTGCAACTCAATTGGGGCCATTCTATAAGATGTCTTTGAAATAGGCAAAGCACCCGGTACGAGTTCTATTGAAAACTCAACTTCACGATTCGGTGGAAGACCTGGTAATTCCTCTAGAAAGACATCATCAAACTCCCGTACAATGGGAATATTCTTAATCGCGAGTTTCTCACCAACCATTTGAGATAAATAACCTTCATTTAGTGGAATCAGTACCCATAAAATGGAAGAAATTTCCACTGGAAGGTTATGTTCATCCTTGCATCGATAGACAATCATAGATTGATTTGGAATATGAAATATGACTTCCCTTCTTTGGAAATTGATATGAGCTCCATGTAGAGAAAGCCAATACATTCCAAGAATCACATCAAATTCCACTATAGGAAGGATCACAAGATATGCAGGAAGAACTTTCCCACAAACTTCAATCAGAGAAGAATTATAAAATTTTGATGCGACTGTTGTGCCATTATGTGTTGTCACAGCTAACTCAACATCTAATTGTTGAGGTAATATGGTGATAACCTTAGAAAATTCTTCAGAAATAAAGGAGTGGGTGGATCCGGAATCAAATAAAACATTTTCTACTTTAGAGTGGATGGTAAGTGTACCTTTCACCACATCGTTATTATACTCCACATCGCTGATAGAAATTACATGTGACTTTCCTTTGTCTTTAGCCTTAAGAGTTTGTTGACGTCGACCATCATCATCAACCCTTGGATTAGGGCATTTATTGGCATAATGTCCCATCTCCTTGCACTTGAAACATTGAAGTGTAGTAGGTTCATTATGTGTATCCCTTCCTTTGTTTGCATCATTAGACATCTTCATCCCATCATCGCGGCATTCAAATGCCCGGTGACCTTCCTTTCCACATTTGAAACATTTACTTGTCCCTTTAAGAAAACTCCCTCCATGTTTCTTTCCACTCTTTGAGCATAAGGGAAAGCTCATCTTCTTTTCAGTGTTCTCTTTAGATTTTCCTTTGAATTCCATTTTCCTCTTCTTATCAAACCCATATGACTGATGGGTTAATCCAATCTCCATCTCAACTTTGAGAGAAGATCGAAAGATTTCCTCGTAGCTATTGAAGTCCCTTATGGCTAAGGCCCTTCGAAGACTTGGTTTTAAGCCACTAAAGAATCTATCGATGTTACTCTCAGGTTGGATAATAATACCAGAAGCATACCTTGTAAGTCTTGTAAAATTTTCTTCATAGGTACCAACAGATTCATCATCCTTTTGCTTCAGTTCAAGAAACTCTTTCTCCATCTTTGTTCGGAGAATACGAGGGAAGTACTTATTGAAAAATAAGTTCTTGAACTCGTCCCATTCCATGGACTCAATTTCATACCTTTGCCTCGTATTCTTAATAAGATTCCACCATTGATCAGCATCACCTTCCAAATGATACACTGCTAAGATGACTTTATCATGCTCAGAACATTGAAGAACTGAAAATATCTTTTCAGTAGTACTAATCCATTTTTCAGCAACTAATGGATCAGTAGACCCGCTGAATAAAGGTGGACGCTGTCTCATGAAGGATTCAACAGAATGTTGCTCCTTCCTTTGCTCGTTTGGAAGTCCTGCATGATTCATAGCTTGAGAAATTTGTGTGAGCATGACTACAAGATTTTGCATTCCAGCTCCCATAACGTTTGGTTGCTCAGGGGGACAATCATTGCATTGCCCGTCGCATTCCACATTAACACGGTTCCTTCGGGTTCCAGCCATTGACTAAAACCAAGAATAATAGTGCGAGCAATACTAATTATAATAGAAAAAACACATAATCAAGAATAAAATTTCACACTTAAGGTCTTATCCTAGGTTATTCATGGCCATTTCTAAAACACTAAGATTGTGTTCTATTCTTAGACTTATCCTTAGGGTTCTTACTAAGGCTTTCACATCCTAGTTTCCAAAGGTTGACTATACCTTTCCTCTGATACCAACTATAATCACCCATACTTTACATACATTGTTATTACTTCAAAATTGAAGCACACTTATTAAAACATATAACAAAACCAAGAAAGGACCGTATAGGTATAGTGTCTTTAGAAACTGGGAAACATAAACAACTGCTTCATAAAGAATCTACTTTGCCTCCCATTTATTTCATCATATCTAGAGTCCCTTTTTGGCATATTCTACTTAATAACCTTCTTCCTTACCTGGGGAAATAAAACATACAAAAGGGTGAGCTCAAATGCTCAGTAAAGGTAAACAAAATAAATATCAATCACATCATATTCATAAGAAAATTACATTTTGGAAATCTTAACCTGCAAAAGAGATCATAATATCATAACATGGGATAAATCATAGTAGTGAAATGTAATCCCAATAATCATAACTTAAAACATGAAACTTTGTGGCATACACACATAATCATAGAGAATCATTTCTTATTAGTCAAGACTCATTGCCAAGACTATCTTAGTGGAGAAAGTCCATTTCTGAACCGAGTCACCCTCATTTCAGTCCTGTTTCACTGAACCGGTATAACCTACCATTTCAGACATGTCTATCTCATGAGATATAAAATCTTTACACAATTCATTGGGGGGAGATATAGGTCCCACCCATCTCATAATGAAACCATTCTTATGTGTGCCACAAAATCATAAACCATACATCATTGCATAACCCATGTAAAAAAAATGGGAATCTTAAACATCATGACATCATAAAACAATTCATATACGATAAAGGAATTCATAAAAATAATTCCATAACAACATAATAAAATCAATGTAATAATAGGGATAAAAACAGAACCCTTTATTATCTTAGATGGAAAATAATTTTGATAAAACACTTGAACTTCATTCTTGAGGAAAATATCCTTTCTACTTCAAAAACACTTTTCCTTTCTTAACATGTCATACAATTTTAAACTAAAATAAGTTGATTAAAAATAAACTTGAAAACTTGTAAAGTAATATTTTTGGAAATAATGTTTTAAAAATCCATTCATGCCGTTTAAGTTAAAAAAAACATTCTTCGTACTTTTGTGGGAAAAGTCAAAAAGTACCTCGTACGAAAAACGAAAAAAGATTCCTTTCATATCCTTTACTAAAAACTCACCGAAGGGTAAAATTGGATTTAAACAATTGTAGGTGGATGGAAATAATATTACATATTGAGGAAACATGGATTTGGATGATAAAATACACCCTAGTAAATCTCAAAGTATAAATAATCTCGGATAAAAATGAGATTGTGATATTTCCCTTACCTTAGGTCCGATATGCTTTGTATGTGTCCGAACCTCATGTATAATGATTTAAATAATGTTATTGACTTATTCCAGAATTATAAATATTTTTATGATGTCATATTTGGTCATATTCTTAGCTTCTTAGTAGTAATATTTCATTGCTACTTGTTATTCGGGTGTTTATAACTTTTTGTTCTTATGCGTGTTTTGTCGAATAAATTCTTATTCTTCACTTTAGGTTATAGATACCTAATTTACAAAATGTTATTAGTGTAATATATATCATATTCATTCATTCAATTCATTTATATTATCATTATGAAATGAAGATCATGTAGAACGAGTCGCATCACATCGTGGAGACGGTATTCCGTACGTACGCACGAGTGATGATATCGTTTCTATGATCATGGAATTGTATTGGAGTGTATGTATAATATTTCAGAATCAGTATCGATTTATAATAGTCATATATAGTCATTATGTACACCATTATACCCATCCAAGTAAGGTGTTGGAAAATAGATTACACCACGGCGTGGAGACGGTATTCCGTACGTACGCACGCGCGGTGATTTATTTTTCCGTAGGATGGATAGATGGTGAAATAGGGTTGTTTCATACTTATAATAACATATAAGTATATGAGTGATAATGATTTTATTACTTCATAATGAAACAACTAAAGAATAAGAAGTGGAAGAAGAAATAAAGATGAAAGAATCGGTAACGGACATTACCTCTTCTTTGAAGTGCTTCTTTGAGACATCCTTTTGGGGCACTAAAATGGGTCTTTGAAGAACACCAGAACCTCTAGGATGTTTCTAGGGAAGTGGAGAGAAGAATTGGCAGGCGTTGGCCGAGCTTGAAGTCTCAAATTGGTGTGAGGAAGAGAGGGAGGACGTTCCCTTTTATAAGGGAGGAGATGGGCACCTTTGGAATAACAAAAAATATTATTTTATTATAAAGTCAAGTTCGGTTTTAAATAGATCCAAATTGATTTATTTCGAGGCTAAGGTGGGGATGGGTCGAAATACTCTCATCCAATAGAATTTAGACAAGTTTAGGTTCCTATTTTAACCTTATCATGTAGATTTAACATTAAGTTAAATAATTTTACTTTTACCGTGTCTTCTTGTGTTCTTATACTATAAGGTTAATAAACTTACAATATCAAGCCAAACGAACCCCAAGTTGTTTATTATTAATATATATAACCTTATATAAGTCATTTTTCCGAACCTTAGATTTTTAGGAATAAAATAACAATTAATAATATAATATTTGTTTTAAAAACTATTTTACGTCAATTTTGACACTATTTAGTAATTGATTTTTATGAAAATCATAACAGAATGATAAGTTCCAAAAAAGTTAATTAAATCCATACTGACAAGTCATATTAACCTAGAAAATTAGTGTAATTCATAAAAAGTTTCAAATTATATTTATTTGGGTATTTATAACATCAATTATGTCAATATTTCATTAATAAGATAATTACTGCATCATCGTTGTGTCATAAATAAATTAAATTATTTAATGTCTAAAAATTAAAAATAAAATACCATTATGTAGGAAAGATTTTTATCTTTCTAATTAATATTTATAGTCGAATTTATCTTATGTATAACCCCATTTTAAAAATGATTTACTTATTAAACTTTGATTTTAACTATTTTAACCCTTCTTTAAATAAATTAATAATAAATGTCCTAATCTAATCCAAGTGGGCCTAAATGGTCATATTTTATTCCTAAGGTTTCTTTTGGTCGAATTACACTTGTCCAATAGAATTAGGAAATGTTTTTGGGTAATAATAATATCATTTTTACCCTTAATTACCCTATTTACTTTTAACCGTGGTAAAATAAGTAAAAAGTTACTATTCACCAAAAAATTATTTTCATCTAATTGAACCACATTTTACTTACTGACATAAACCGTGTCTTTCAGATTTTCGAAATTCCACTCACAGAAGTGGTAAAATTAAGTTTTATGAAAAATTCAGTTTTTTAACTACCACTTAGTGGTTTCACTATTCATCAAAAATTGAAAGTTTTCAGAAAAATACCAAAATTTCACCTTACGCTAATTTCGATATTCCGAATCCAAAAATGAAGTCCATTTTGAAAAATAAAATTTATAAAATTTCAAAAAGTGGTTATTACTATTCATAACGGCTAGTTTTAATAATATTTTAATAGTATATCGTTGTTTAGTGAAACTCGGTATTGCGTACGATGCAAGCTATCCAGGAAACTCGTGATTTCGTGTAAAGCAAGACAATAATGTGTTGTGTGTAGAAAAAGATTCTTTTGATGATTTATATAACATAAAAGTCTCGGGTGTTACAGGCATTGAATTGAGATAACCATGGAGATTAAGGGAGTTCCAATCCAGTTTTCCAACCAAAAATTCATGGAATAATCTCTATAGAACATCCACCTGGAATTGTTCATAATGGATGAGAATGATTGATTTATGGATGACCAGATAGAAGAGTTAAAAAAATTGAAATTTCCTATCTTATGTTTTCCAAGAAATCTATTTATTAGAAAATCCATGCTGTTATATTTACTATAGAGGAGGTTCCATGTGAGTCTGTCTTGTAGAGAATTATTGAATTACTTAAGGTTTTAATACCAATACAACCATTATCTATAGGTTTCCAACAAGTAAACTAGGGGATGATCACAAGTTTCCTTTATAAAGTGTTACCATTCCAAATGAAATTTTTGATAGAGATGTTAATTTTTTTTATGATACCAGCAGGCCATTTATAAACCAACATAGAGTAAAACCTTTTATAAAAAATCGAATATTTTAGAAGGAACATTATACCTACCATAGAGAGTGATTTTACTTTCCAAAAATACAGTTTATTAAGAATTTGATAAAAAATGGCAGTGAAATGAAAATATTTGGGCTTGCCTCAAAAGATAGGGACACCTAGGTAAGTGAATAAAAGAGTTTTTTTATTTTATTCCTAAGTCATTTATGAGATTACCTTCCCTATTATTTGGAAAGTTTTTCCCAAATAAGATTGGAGAATTTTTCCAACTAATGGTTTTCCCAAAATCCTCTTCACAGTGAGAAAAGTAATTTTTGAGATTCCGAATATTTCTTTTATCACTTTATAGAAAAATAATGATATCATCAGAATATAAAAGGTGGGTGGGAGTATTGAAATCACTCAAAAAATGATTGGACTTGAGTTTGGTCTGTTCCACTTGGCGAGTGATCAGTCGACTAAGATAGTCTTCCACAATAGAGAAAAGGATTCCAGAAAGGGGGTCAACTTACCTAACACCTTTAGTGAATTTAAAATAGCCACTAAGGGATCCATTAACCAGAATGGAAATGGAGTCTGAATTGAAAAAGGTTTTGATAGTGGTGATGAAGGTATAAATAAAACCAAAATATTGCAACACCTTAAAGATAAATCTCCAATCCATCACATCAAAATCTTTTTTAAGGTCATGTTTAATGTCCATATTGCCACCTATGTTAAGATTTTTTAAAGTGTTAACTCATTCAAAATTAAGAAAAATAAATTTTTGAATTGATCTACCTTTAATAAACGCAAATTGATTCTAGGAGATCATTTTTTCAGTTATAGATGAAATCCTATTAGCAATAATCTTTGTGATGATTTTATAAATAGTATTAATAAGGGAAATAGTCATGTATAGATGAATATCAGAGGAATTTTTAATGTTACGTATTAGAGAGAGGAATTTTGCATTTAATCCACTAGGGAGGCCCCTATTAGATAAAAATGATTTGAGAAGAATACAAACATCAAAATGAATAATATCCAAATAGCATTGAAAGATATCATTGTTAAATCCATCAGGACAAGGAGAACTATCAGGGTTTAAAATAATGACAATGTCCTTAATTTCATGATCAGGGGGTATGTTGAGAAGATAGTTTTTATCTTCATCATTGACCACCATCAGTATAAACATATGTAAGAGGTCCTTGTTATATTTATGGCCATTAAATAGAGATTCGGAATAAGTGACAATGTGATTAGTAATATCATCTTCCTTATCTAAATGGTTGTATCAAACTTTTTAGAAATATAGGGGTCTACAAGCTTTTCTTGCTCTTTGAAGTGAATTATAAAACATAGTATTTCTCTCACTATCAGAGATCCATTTAACTTCAAGGGCTTGTTTCCTCATGTTCTCTTTAAAATTAAGCAAAGTGTTGATATTTACCATGATGTTTCTTTAATTATTTAGATGATTATTAAAATAATATCTAGTATTATTATTTTACATTTGGTTAAGTTCATCCTCTAAAAGGAGAATTTCATTATTATTTTTTTTGGAATAGGAGATCCACCAACCTTTGATCATTTTTTAATATATTTTAATTTAATAGATCAAGCAAAGGAATCATTGATGTGTATCATGGAAGTCCAATTTTTTTTAATGATTTCACTTCTTTCCTCTTAATAAAACCACGAACTATTAAGCCTATAAGGTAGCACAAGTTTCACAGTTTTGGTGGAAACATTTATCAGATTAGAATGATGGTCAGAATTGAGCTTGTAAAGGGTGGTGCTGGAGATGGTATACCATTTGTCTAAAGTAAGGACATTTGTGAATACTCTATCCAATTTGGAGGCAACCAATATGTTGTGATGTTTCCTATAACATGTTTATTTAGCACTAGTAAGATTTATTTCCACAAGGTTGTTGATTTCAATAGAGGTTTTGAATTATCTCGTGGAGATCGAGGCATGCGAGGGAAAAAAATTCACTAGGGTTGAGAATAGACTTGAAGTAACCAATCACAAACCAAGGTGTGTTAATACTATACCCTAAATGTGTAATATTATTCTATAGAGTTCCCTTATATTGGTACCTATTTTTGGAATATATAAAAGAGCATAAAAAAAAGTTACCTAAAAAATAAAATCACAAGTAAAGGCTACTCAGTAATGTTAAAAACATTCACATTTTAAATATATGTATGTGGGAAAATCCAAAGAGATTCATTAGAGGAATAATTTTTTGTTGCACTATAAAGGAGTATATTTATTGAAAAAAATGAGCGTAATTTGAAGGGAATTTAATTTTAGGTTCAGTAATGGGAAAAAATAATGGGTAGTGAGTATTAAAAATTATCTTTAAAATATAAAAAGTATTAGAGTTCACAATGCCTTGAAAATTCTAGAAATGGATCTTTATTAAAACCTACTTTTGGAGCTAGAGATCCTTTTTTGGTTTCCCAAGCCCTTATGCCCAAAATATTGTCTAACCTTTTTAGTTTTTGGGCTCGTGTTATTTTCATGAATATTTTTAGAAGTAGTAAGGGGTTTGTATGGATTACCCATCCGATTGATATCCTTGAAGGAATCATTAAAGGGAGCACTCATAGGTAAAACAATATAGGTTTTATTAGAACTAGTATGATCATCATATCGATGAATATTTAGATCTAAGAATTTTCAGGCATAGGAATGCAATCAATGGCTTGAGAAATACCCACAAAATTATTAAAAGCCAGGGTAAGAGATGTAACTGAGACATTTGAAGTAGAATTGACTTTTATAAGAATACCTGGAGGTTTGTTACCAGATTTCATTGAACCTAGGGACTTGTTTGTGTCTACCAGGTTCATTTGACTTGGAGTAGTAATAGTGGGATATCCTTGCTGCATGCTCGCTACCATAGCTAGGGATGAACTAGAATCCACCTCAACCTCTTGACCTAGGGCATCCATGCCTTTAATGATGATGGAATTCAGGTTTAGTGTATTGTCAAGAACCAATGATGTATGAGAATCCACTATAACTTCACCCCCTATCGGTTCATGAACCATGATAGGAACAGTTTCCGAGTAGTGTGGGGAGTGAGGGAATTGTTTATATTTCTCAGTATTATTATTAGAGGAATTTACCAAACTTTGAAAAATAGTTGATTCCAAATCCAACTTTGAATTGGAAATTGTTTTACCCCCCATCCCAATAATAATAAATTTCTTCATGTCAGGGGGTGCCTGTTTTCAGGTACATTCTAGTGCTGGAGGAGTAGAATCAATCCCCTAGCTGTGTCTGATTACTTTATCTAAATTATCTGGAGATATTGTTTTAATCTAATGAGACATTCTAACCAATGTGGGAGGAGGATATGAGGGTTGACCAGAATTGTTATCCTTCATATAATTTGTGCCTATATTTCTCTCTTACTGGAAGGCACTTCCTGAGTTTGAAGCAAGATCAGTAGTTTTCCTGGAACAAGTTTCATCCTTCTTTCCATCATTGTAATTAGGGGGAGTGTTGATTGAATTCACCCTTCATGTTCTTCCATCTCTATCTATCTCTAGGGAGTTAGAAATAACAGGGCATAGAGAATTAATAGGGATTTGGAAAGCCTCAATTTTACAGGAATCAGGGTCCTGTTGAGTTTGTATGGTTTTCAATACAACGGATTTTAGTTCCTCAAGAAGATCTTGATCTTTATTAATGTTATCTTCCTCATCAACCATGTCAGCCTAGGATTTACCTAGTAGAGCCAACATAACTTTACTAGATGTCCATTGGGGTTTTGGTTAAAAATATTCTCATGAGTATATTTCTCTACCATGGGTTTTTTGAGAAACACCTCCATGATCCACATATGACCTGTTCAATAAGTTGAAAAATAGTAAAATACACGAGTTTTTACAAAAAAATAAAATAAAATTCATAACTTGTGAAGGATTAGGGTGTTATAACCAAACAATATAATGCATTATGATCACCTTTATAATATTTCACTATAACCTCCTCCTGATGATTTTGAAGAACCCTCATTAGTATTATAAAAACATTATATAAGGATTTCATTTAAAAAAATAGTAAAACCTTAATCCAATAGGTATTATTTATTTATTTGAAAATAATTCAAAGGGTGTAAAAATAACAAAAATATAATAATACTAATTAAAAATGATTTATATAAAAAATATAAAATAAATAGAATTCACTTGAAACCAAGGTAATAGATACACTTATTTAGTGGCATTAAGATAAAAATATATAGGATGTTAATAAACTACTTTCTCTACCAAGACTATTGGAAACTCAAGTTTCATCATAAAGAGGTTATCTACTCCTTTTTACAACAACACATTATGTTTAAACAAACTTATTTACCTGTGACAAACCGAAACCTAAATAATTTCATGACATGATAGTCTTTAATTCCATTTATAAAGAGGAATAGTTTCCCTCATTACACACTCCTTTCTCAATACTAAAATTCTATAAAATTTTTATCATAAAGTTTTCCTTAGTTAGAAATTATTATGACCTATGGGAAAAATAAAATACTATTTGTCCATTCTCAATGGTATATATTGTTAATATTACTCAAGGTATTTTAGATTCTTCGGGGGGGGGGGGGGGGGGTCAATCAATGTATTTATTTTTTCCAAATCCTAATATCCTTATTTATTATTCATAAAATTCCTATTTAACTCATAAAACTATAGTAATCAAAAGTAACATAATAAAATTGACAACTATTTTCACTACAACAAAGGATGAGTATGCCCCCAATGTATGGTGGTTTTTATACCATTTAAAAAAATTCCACTTTTTAATTTCAAGAATTATTCATAATTTAGGGAATAAACTTGAACTATATATTATTTCAGGAATCAACTAGGATTAAACAAGAACTGGATTGTAAAAATTGTAAGAATACACCATTGAATAAAAAAAACTAGTATAAGAGTGTGTCACAACCATCGAGTAGATGTGATCATCATCCTTCTCGACTCAACACAAATTTTCTATTGTTTCTTACTTATCCTTTATTCCTTACTTTGGTTGATCAAGAATATTTTATATAAGGTTCTTCTTTTCTTATACCATATCTATTTTTACTCTATTTATATATTCAACATGACACGAATATATTTTCCATAATTAAAATATATAAAGATCCCTTAATTTGTGGTAGTGTGATTTTTTCCTACAACTCTCATTAAATCTTGGTTAGAGATCATATTTAAACTGATATTATATATATATGAGACTTTAGTTTATTATTCTTAAAATGATCCCAAAAATCTACACAGTATTTCCATATATATATGAATTCATGTAGAGGTTCTTTATGGGGAAACACATACTTCAAGACATGACTGGAAATTCATTATTTATTATTCACCCTTCATCATCAATACCATAAATTCAATCATTAACATAACAAAAATTTTGATATCTAAATCAAAGAGTAATATAAAAATAATTTCCTTATTTTATTCAAATTTTTTATTCATAGTCTTGAAGTTTAACTTCCCTACCTCCCAGTCAACTTTCAGAAAAATCAAAAATTTGAATAACCGATATACCTTTTCTTATCATTGTGGGACTATATTCGTTTTCAAATTTACATTCATAGAAACCTTTACATATCAATCAAAAATAAATTTACATTTTTTATTTCATTTCCATTTCTTTTATTCTTTTCTCATAGTTACTTTTACATTTTAGGAAAATGATTCTCACACAACTCGTGCCTTATCAAATTTTTGGTATGCACATTCAGAATGAATCTTGTATATTGTTAGTGGAATATTAATTATTTTATACCATTTCCATTTCTTCTAATTTATATCATATATATTTTTATATTTTAGGAAATTGACCTTAACATTTTTTTGGACTTTTCCATTTACTTCATCTTTAAAATATATTATGCATCTCAATGACTGTACCTTTTTCCAATTTTAGAGTCTAAGAAAATATTATGTATCTAAATAAATTAAACTATTTTCCATTTTTATTAGAATACAGAGAATGTCTTATGTATATAGTGAGTTGAACACTGACCCTATTTTTTTGTCTAAGGAAAATCTAACACATGCCTTTCCTTTATCATATTTTCTCCATCAACTCATAATTTTATAGTTCCCTATATAGGGTGAGAAATTATTCAAATATTCTCAAGATTCTTTATAATAACCTTAAATCAACTTTAATAATTACAAGATTTAATTATAAAGTAAATTAACTATATAAATCCTCCTTAGAGTGTTTCAATGATTCTTCACTTCCCCAACTCTTTTAGCAACAAATCCTCCTTCTTTACAATTCATCTATGTATATTTCCATACTAATAGTAGATTTATAATAGAAAAAGGATGTATTTTCCTAAAAAACCCAACTATATTTTACTCTCAACTAGATAATTATAGATATAAAATGTCTTCCAATCTTATAAATAAATTTAGACTTATATTTTTCATTAATAGTAGTGAATTCGATATTACACCATATCAATTCAACCATATATATATAAAAAATATCTTTATACAATGGTGGAAGTTTCTCAAGACAATTAAAATATTATAAACTCTTTAAAACATGTATTAGAAATAATTACAACATCATCCTCAATCATGTAAAACATGCATTACGTAATAGTCTCTAACATGGTATTCAACCCTAACATAATAGTTTCGATACGTGTTTTACAGGCTTGAAGATGATGTTGTGATTATTTCAAATACATGTTTTAAGGAGTTTAGAATATTTTAATTGTCTTGAGAAACTTACACCATCCTCAAGAATGTAAAAAATATGTTACATAATAGTTTTTGACATGGTATTCAAACCTAACATAATAGTTTCTACAAATGTTTGACATTCTTCAGGATGATGTTCTAATTATTTCCAATACATTTTTTCCTGGATTTAGAATATTTTAATTGAACCTAATTTAGTTGAAATATTAAACAAGGGGAAGGACCCACAAGGCATTTACCATAGTAAAACCCTATTGTTGAACCTAATTTAGTGGAAATATTAATATGGACTATTAAATCCATGGTTCATTAGATGGTGGAAACTGGGGATGAGTGGTGGATCATTCTTTGTAATTTACTAAAAAGAAGACACCAATATTTTTTGGTAATAATATAACCCTAGAACCAGAGGAATGTATTTAAAGAATAGAGAGGATTTTCCAATTTTTGGAGAATCTAGAGTACTATAAGGTGGATTTTTTCACTTAATAACTTAATGGACCTAAAATTAAATGGTTGGATTTTATCCTGTAAGAAAAATTACACAATGCTCTCACTCGGACCACTTTCAAGGAGACCATTAATTAATATTTCTATCCTCATATGTTCCATGTGGAAAAGTATTAGGAGTTTGTGACCATCGATTAAGGAGACCTTTTAGTCATGGATTATGCTACTTATTTCACCATGTTATTTCATCAATCTCTAGAAATTATTAGCAATGAATTACTCAAGTATAGATAGTTTGAGATGTATTTGAAGTTTTAGTTTTGATCTATGATTATTTTATTTTATAAACCATTGTTTTGGTAGTTCATATTATAGATATTTATGAGGTATATTGATATGGGAATATGGGTCTTAGTGGAAATTATACTACAATAGGGGGTATCTAGTGGTTATCATCTTGATAGAAAAGGAAGTGTAGTATGAGAACTTAGTTTATGTCAGAATCATTTATAGGGGATTCTTCAGGACAACAGAAGAAGGTTTTCTTCTAGTTTGGAAGACCTGGCCATATTAATCTTAACTATATTGTAGTTTCGATTATTTTCAATTTTTTTGGATAATACCATCACCACAATCATTTTTTAGGGAAATGTATCCTAGGGAATTTGAGAGGGATCCAACAATACAAAAGGTTATCAGGATTGGTTAGATGTAGTGAAAGGTGTTGGATATCATTTTTATGCAAAGGGGGAGTTTAGATCATACACATTTATACAGTGGAGTATTCACAAGAGGAATATAAATTGGGGGTAGAAACTATGATAAGTACTCTGTTTATTTCAGCATATATAGTATTTACTTTGATTTATACAAGTACATCTCATTATTTTATATACTCTATACTGAATGATATGTTAGGTTTAGAATTAGATATTATACTATTCATGATGGATCATTTCACTCCATTGGGAAGGAAGAAAGAGTAGGGCTTTAAATGTTATGAGTGTTGAGTTATGACTATTGTCCATGAGATCATGTGCGATTTCTTAGTTCTTGATCATGATTTCATTTAACTCATATTTGAAATGTGTTGGATGGTTTTTTTTAAGACCCTAATCAACTATTATCAATATCATGTTCATTTTCTATCTTTCGACGGGGTTACTCATGTCTTTAAAGGTGATTATGATCCTAGATATGAGGTAGAAGGGCATATTATTCCAATGGTTGGAATTATTTTATTCTTATTATTAGATATTATTATTAACACAATTGACTAGTTTATAAGAATTCAGCTTCCCACCATTGTGAGTGAGTACCCAAAGGACTTTCCTAATAATTTTTTGGGTTACCTACCCAAAGAGAGGTCAAGTTTACTAGTAACCTACATCTAGGGATAAGACTCAGCTCCTTGATATATTATCATGTGCCACTCTCTAAGATCAATGAAATTAAATATCATCTTAAGGATCCTTAGGTAAAATTATATTTTAATGTAATCATACCTCCTTTGTATTTTCTAGTTACCCTCATGAAGATGGACGATAAAAACATTTTGATTTTTATGGATTACCAAAATATTAATGAGGTGACTATTAAAAATAAGTATCTATTTCCTATAAATTATGAATTTTTTGATATACTTATGGGATCCCAATGGTTTTATAATATTGATATGAGATTGAGGTACCATCATTTCATAGTTTGAGAGGAGGATATTCATAAAATAACATTTAGAAGAAAGTATGAACATTAAGAATATATAGTTATGGAATTTGAATCATCTATTGTTTTTATGGATTTGATAAATAATATATTTCATTAATTATTGTAAAAATTCAAAGTTTTTTGTGGATTATATTTTGGAATATTCCATGATAAAGGAGGAAAACAAATATAATAGGTATTTTTTTCTCAGAACACTAAAAGAATATTTTTTGTATATAATGATTTATAAGTGTCATCTTTGGATATATGAAGAGATGTTTTTGGGACATGTTATATTTAAAGGAGTCAAATTATTAGATATTGAAAAGATTTATGTGGTTTTGTACTGGAATAAAACTAATAATATCATGGACATTAAGAGCTTCTTCGATTTGGATGGTTATTTTATGAATTTTATTTAGGGTATCTCCTAGATTTAATCTCCTATGATAGTGTTTACCCATAAGGGTGTTATTTTTAAATGGAATTTCAAGTGCCAATGATCATTTTAGGAAATAAATGTGAGCTTTAATTTGGCTTCATTTTGAGTCTTCCAAAACTAGATTTGGGTTATGACATATATTTAATGCTATAGGTATGGAATTAGAATGTATTTTGATATCAGGGAAACATGTTTTGGACTATGGATCCCACCAAATATTCCACCTATGGGAATAATTATCCTACCAATGATCATGAATTGGATGTAATGATGTATGATCTTAATACATAGTGAGAATATCTTTTTTGAGATCAGTTTATTACATATTCATATCATAAGATCCTAAAGTATATTTTTACCTAGAGAGATCTAAACAAATGAGTGAGTTACTGGGTTAAGTTTCTTTATACGTTTTGTTTTGATTTTTATTTCACACCTAAACAAGGGAATTTGGTCACTAATTCATTTAGGAGGAAGTTACCAACATAGTACTTAAAGGAATCCATGGACGGATAACCATTGATGAGTATGTTTGTTGAGATACACTTGGATATAGAAGTAGTCAATGGGTATTTGTTCTTAGATAATGTTAAATATTATTCTTCATTTTATGATTTTATTTGGATTATACAATTAATAAACACATATTTTCAGTGTTTTAGTAAAATCTTTTATGGTGGGTATACCTCAGGTGACTAGTCTCGATCTTCTGGTAGTATCTTGTATTTATAATGTAGATTAGTCATTCCAATTACATTACGATTGGATTTTTTGGATAGTGGTATAATTTTACTAGCCTTTTATACATATTATTACATGATTTTAAAAATAAATAACTAGAAAAAACAAACTAATGATAATAAATTATAGTGTGTTTAGAAAATTAAGTACATAAAATTTAAAACATGGAAATAGAAAAAATATATTTATATTAATCATCCATAATGGGATTATTACTTCCATTGAACTATTACATATTAATAGTATATAATGGGGAATACATGAACAAATTTATGATCTAAAAATCACATTAAGTGAATAAACATACAAGAAAATATTATAATATAGGTTAGAAGGCATAACATGATGACATAACATGGATTGAAACATGAATAAACATATGGAATAATAACATTTAGATCATGGGATCACATAATCATTGAATCAAATAATCATTTAATCATATAAATTTTTAATAAATATCCAACATGACATAAACATTAGTCAATGCTAACTAGCATGACTATATCCCATGGTGGATAAATTCCCATAACGGAATCATGTTTACTCTCTCACATAATATAATGTCTCATGAGACTAAACATTACCCAATTCGTTAGAGCACTATCTGGACACACCCATATTAAAATGTTCATACATACATGTTTCACATGAATAATAAATAATGATGAATAAACATAATGGTTACCTATGGAAAGAAATGGGTACCATAATCATGTCATAAGGTATAACAACTGGGAGTGTCTTGAAGGTGCACAAGAAAAAATGGATTTAAATAATATATGGAAATTAATAATATAAAATATTCATATATAATGATAAATTATGTTCAAATGAAGTGAACACATGTAAAAATAGTGTTTATTAAACATTAAAAATAATCCATTTTAGTATGGTTTAAGGGAAAATATAAAATAATCTTTAAAGTGAAAAAAGGTGTAATTTTTTTCATAAAACTAAAGATGAACTAAGAATTTTTTATTGATAAAAATAGTTATTTTATAAAAATATTTGTGGCTTGAAATATTTTATGGAGTGTACTTGAAAATGGGTAAGAAATTGGTAAGTACACTTTAATCAATCTTGCTTACTAGGACGAATAAGGAAGGGAACCTTATAGAACATATATTTTCCCATAAATGAAATAATAATTGAGCTAGGTAAATATTTTTGGAACATAAAAATAGAATATATGAGGAGTAAATAATAATAATTAAGAATTACATTTGGGAAAAGAGATAAAAAGCGTAACCCAAAGGAAAATGGATGTTTAGAGAGAATCCCTTAACTTATGTTCGAACATGTTCTTCACTTGCACTTAATTTCCTGAATATTAAAATTAGATCCATTAATTAATTAATAAAATATTTTTCAAGTATTTTATTTATTATAATTTTATTAATATCACTAATTACCTTTTTTATGAGTTATGAAATTCAATTTCATAATTCTGTGAGTGTTCGTTTTATGATTTTATGATTGGTTCCCCTGAGTTCAATTTTGGGTATTCTTTTCTAATGGAATAAAAAATATATAAGTGGAAATATATTATATTAATTCAGATAAATAATTTTAAATGGCCCCATATATCATTTTTTCTTCATATGTGAGAATTATTCATTAGATAAAATGTTATTAATGAAGGTTAGTTTATTTCAGTTAATCACGCACTAGTTTTGTTTCATTATTTAATATTCTGTATATAATTTAGTTCCAAAGCATAAAATGAGTTCTTATATATATTTTAAAATATACGTTAACAATTATAATGTTTTTATGAGCATTAATTAATGTAGTAATAAAAAAAATTATTGTCCTTGATGGTGGTGAGTTGACACATCACAGATAATGTTTTCCTTTTTAAGATAGAAAGAGAGAATAGATTTGATGAGGGATATTATATTAAGGTAATAAAATTTTATTATATGAATGATAATGTAGATATCATTTCAATTTTTATAGGGGAGGTTAGGGAAGGTAAATAAAATAAAATAAATTAAAAGATAAAGAGTGATGGTTTTACCTCTAGAGTGTCCACTCTTTTAGAACTTCCTTAGGGTACTTGGAAATGGTCTTTTTAGTGAGACTAGAAAGACTAGAACATGGGGAAGAGGTTAGGGGAAATAATTTAATATAATATAAATAATATCTAATACATAGAATGTGTTAAGAGAATAGGTGCTAAGGGGTGATATTTATAGTGGGATGAGCGGAGTGTTTTTGATTATTTTATTCATTTGTTTATTATTTTAGCTCAAGACTATCAGTAATATAGATTATTATAACTAAGTATAGTAAATATAGAATATTAGTTTGAGGTAATAGCCACTTAAATCATCCACAACTCAACCATGACTCAAAAATTCATATATTTGGCTTAAAATGATAAATACCGTAAATTGCTATATTTTACTATTCACAGAAAATCGATTATTTTAGAAAAATTTAAAAAATTAACCCCAAACATTTCATGATGTGTGGATTTAAAAAATATAATCCTTTTATAGAAAATAATTTTCTAAATATTAGAAGATTAACTTTTAATTAAAATCATTATTTATTTAAAAAATACTTATTTTAAAATTATAAATAATTTTATGATACTTAGAAAAAGTAATTATGTCCTCATAAAATTATAATATAATCATAAGGAAACAAAATATTAATTTATGAATATATTTTATTTAATTAAATTTCGTTTTAAATCATTATATAAATTATAAAATTGGAAATAAACATATATGTTTCACAAAAATACCAATACATAATTTGTCATTTTTAAAACATTTATTTACTTATTCCATAATATTAATATATTATATTTTCCTTTATAATATACCTACATTTTATTTATACTTTAATAGGTGATGTTACTATTCTATTATCCATTTTTCTATTCCTAATGGTCACATTACTATTCTAATGGTAAAGTTACTATTCCATCAGTATATGTTCCTTAAATTTTATAAATAACACTTATTTCATTATTAATTTATGTAAATATGGTTTCTTTGGATCTCTATGTGATGTATGTTTTTATAATATATGACATAATTATAAAAAGGGAAATTCAATTGATAAAATTCTGGGTTGTCACATTCTTCCCCCCTTAGGAAATTTTCCCCCAAAATTTCATTTTTCATATTATAGTTTAATAATTGTGGGTGCTTATCCTTAATCACTTCCTTTGGATCCCAGGTTTACTCTTCCTACTTATAGTTCCACCATACTAATTTGACTAGGTGGGTAGTCTTGTTATGTAGAAGATTATGTGCATGGTCCCAAATGTTTACTAATTCCTCTTCATACGAGAGTTCATTATCCAGTTTTACCTACATGTGAAGGATTTGGAATGTACATCCTCAAAAGACACACATGGAATAAATCATGTACTTGAGAAATGGAATGTGGATGTACTAGTTGATAGTCTACAACTCCAACACAATCAATAATTTGAAAGTGGCTGATGTACCTTGGAATTAACTTTTTTTTCTTTACAAATCTCATTATCCTCTTCCATGTAGATATGAAGAGGAATAAAATGTCTCAAATGTATAAATATATACCCCATCAATGATTGTATACATAGATCTTATGTGAACTTTGGGTAGCCTTGATGTGTTGTTGAAAGGTTTAAACCTTTTCTACTATTCCTTCAACCATTTTAGGTCCTAGAAGATTAATTTCACCATATTCATCTCATCATTCTGGTGTTCTACATCTTTTCCCCTAAAGGTCTTTATATGGATCTATTTGTATTCTTCCATGGGAAATATTATTGTAAGACCCCTTGACCAATGGTAAATGTTGGTCCCATCCTTCCTTAATGTCCAAAGAACATGCTCTTAGCATGTCTTCTAATGTCTAAATAGTCCACTCATATTTTCCATTTATTTGAGGATGATAAGATGTATTGAAGTTCAGTTTAGTGTTTTTATCATATTGGATAATTTTCTAGAACTTAGAGGTGAATCTCAGATCTCGATCAGATAAAATTTATAGTGTTACTCCATCCAGACACACCACTTATCTGATGTATATCTGTGAAAGTTGATCCAGTGATAATTCATGTCAAATTGAGATAAATTGATCTATATTTGTAAGATAATTAACAATGTCCCATATAACATTATTTCTGATCTATGTCTATGGATGTCTAATGAAAATTACCATGGTGATATTTTCCCATTTTCATGTTGGTATAGGTAATAGTTGCATCATAACCTTATAATGTTTTAATTTTAGCCTTCACATGATGACATACCAGGTACTTTGATATATATTATGAATTATCCTTCTTTATATTATACCACTAATAGTTTTCATGGAGTTCTTGATACATCTTTATACTCCCTAAGTGAATAGAAAATGTGGATCTATGTTTATCATTCAGAATATCTTTCTTTGTCTCTAGATTGTATGGTACACATAATCAGGACCCAAATCCCATGACTCCTTTCATATCAATTTTTAACTATGATGATCTCCCATTTATGATAACTTCCACCTTTTTTTGAATTTCCACATCATTTCTCTGAGCATCATTTATATTCTTCATGAGGGATAGTTGAGAAATCATTTTTCAAATGATTGATGATATTCATTCTTTATTTACTCCCATGTCCATCCTTTAAAAATGTAAGATGATTGGATCCTTCTCAATTATCTCCATTGATAATGTTCTAAGACCCTTTCTACTTAGAGCATCTGGCACTTTATCTGCCATACCAAGATGGTAGTGGATCGAGCAGTCATAATCATTGATGAGATCTAACCATATACACGGTTGCATATTAAGCTCTTTCTATGTGAGTATATTTTTGAGGCTATTATGAACATTATATATATAACATTTCTCTCCATAGAGATAATGCCACTAAATATTCGACTAAAAAATCATGGCTTCCAACCCTATATCATGCATGGTATAGTTTTTATCATTAATTTTCAAATTCCTAGAGGGTTAGGCGATCAATTTATCATTTTAAATCAGTACACAATGTAAAAACATATTTAAAGCCTCTATGTATACCATAAAGAGGTCCCCACTTATTAGTAGTGTGAGTACAGGTGTAGTGATAAGCCTTTTTTTCAACTCTTTGAAGTAGTCTTCTTATTCACTGGTCCAAAAAAATATTACCACCTTCCTATTCAGATTTGTTAATGCATTTAAAAAACATGATATGTTCTTAAAAAATCATTGGTAATACCCAGCTAGAAAAATGAAACAACGGATCTCCATTATAGATGTTGTCCTAGACCACTCTTCGATTACCTTTATCTTGGAAGGGTCCATAGATATTCCTTTGTTGATGATAACATGACCCAATAATGACTCTTCCTCCATTTAGAACTCATATTTGATGTACTTTTCACGGAGTTTATCCACTCACAAGGTCTTTATAATAATATTAAAATGATCCTTGTGTTCCTCTTTTCTCTTGGAGTATATTAGAATATCATCAATGAAGACTACAAAAAATTCATCAATGTAATATCTAAATAATATAATCATTAATTCCATGAAAATTTATAGAGAATTGGTGAGCCTGAATTGAATAACTATGAACTCATAGTGTCCATAATTTATTCGAAAGGCAATATTTGTTATATCTTCCTTCTCCACATATAATTGATGTTATCCCCACCAATGGTCCTCCTTTGAGAAATACATGGCCCCACATAATTGATCTAATTATTTATCTATCCATGGAAGGGGATACATGTTCTTTATCATGATTTTTCGAGCTCACGATAATCAATATAAGGTCTCCTTGATCCATCTTTATTCTTGATGAAGAGGTCTAGTGCACCCCATGGTTAAGTAATCAAGCATATGAAACCCTTGTCTAGATTTTTCTGTAAATGATTCATTGGTTCTTCCAACTCAATAGTGGACATTATATAAGGTTTCATTGATATAGAAAGAGTTCTAGGGAAATGTTTAAATAATAACTCAATCTATCAATCAGGAGGAGGACGAGACTATTTTTCAGGGAATACATCAGTGTAGTCCCTCATAATGGGAATATCATTGAGCATGATTCTATCCTTCATCTCAATCATTTGAGATAGATATTATATCTCTTTAGTAAATAAGATACATAGTTGAGATGATGATTCTAATATATATTCCTCAACCTCGTTACAATTCTACAGAATCGGGGGACGCCTTAGGATGTGAAGAGTGATATCCCTCTCCCAACAGTTTATATTTTTTAGTTTAAAGATAGCCAATCCATGCCCAATATATCATCAAACCCCACCAAAGAAAGTAATTTGATATTTTTTGAGTGGTTCAGTTCACAATCATTAACCAGGGGGGTTATATAACTTGGATGCAATAATTTCACTATTTTCATTTCTCAAAGATAACTCAGCCAAATTATTTTGAGGTGGTGTTTAAATAGTTACAATAAACTTGAAAGATTTGAAAGAATGCATATAACCTTAATTAAATAGTACAATTTCGATTCTTGAATTAATAACTAGAGTACCTGTCACCACATCATTGTTAAGTTCTACCTTAACAGTAGTTATTTCTTATGACCTTTCCTATTTCCTTGGAGGTTGTTTTTGTTGATTGCCTCCAACAACCCTTTGGTTAGGGAAATGGATCCCATAATTCCAATGTTCCTTGAAGTTTAAACACTGTGCTATAGGTTGAGTGTTTATATGAACCTTCCTTTCTTCCTCCACATTTGTTGAATTCTACATGTCCCATCATAAATTGTTAGCTAGATCCCCCTCTCTTCTAAATTTGAAGCATCTTCTTGTTCCCGTAATGAATTTTCCAGGATTCTTCTTCCCACACTTTTCTCTGGTATGATGATGGGTTTTATTTCCATCGTGGGATTTATTTATTGGTCCTCCCATATTAAATTCCATTATCCAATTTTTAACTTTGGTCCTGTAAGACTACTTAGAGTCTCTAATATCAATTTCAACCATAAGGGTACAAAAAATAATCTCCTCATAGCTGTCAAAATATCAAATTCCCAATGCTTTTCATAGACTCAAATTTAGTCTACTAAACAAGAAATACACCTTACTTTCCATGTTCTTGAAAAATACATAGGCATAGCATGCAATTCTTGTGAAGTTTTCTTCAAATTCCTTGATAAACATGTATTCATTTTTCTTTTGTCTGAGTAACTCCCTTTTCATCTCTAGAAATATACTTTTGATAAGATATTTATTGAAAATTATTTTCTATAAATCTTCCCATTCCATGGAATCAATTTCCTCCTTATACATTGTGTTTTTTATCGGTGTCCACAACTGATCATCTTTTCCATAAAAATGATATAAATCCATTAAAACTTTCTCTTTTTCTAAGTATTTAAGGAATGAAAATATCTTATCAATGTAGTTAATACATTGTTCTATGATGATGGGATCAAAATACCCACTAAATATGAGAGGCCTTTGTCACATAAAGGATTCAACCGCAACCTGTGATTTAATAGACTAAGAAGGATGTTATACATGATTTATGTTATTATTCATAACATGAGATAGTTTTTATAGTTCTTTTATGATATTTTGAGCTCCCATTCCAATAAAATTTGGCATTTAATTTGGAAAATCATCACATTTCCTATCACTTTGATTTTTACAATGGGATCTCCTATTTCCATAAATTAATTAAAAAAAGAAATTTAAATTAGAGGGACCTAAATAATTTTATAATTACAATATAAAACAGAAACATTGATCTTATAAGGATAAACTTGAAAATCCAATGTATATCATAAAAGTGATTCCCTAATTTTTAATCTCAGTTATCCATGGTGATAGAATTATCCCTAGGGTTCTTAATAAAGTTATCTAATCCTAAAATGAAAAAATATATAGACCATATGTGATAACAATTATAACATCCATATTCTTTTACATATATTATTACACAATTTTATGCATAATTAACCATCAAATACAAACCAAGGATCGTAAATTCTAGTGTCTTTAGATGATTATGTACATAAACTAAAGACATGGAAATAGAATAAAACATATTTATGTTAATCAAACATAATGAGATCCTAACTTACTTTGATATCTTACATATTCATAAGATAACCTAAGGAATACATGAACAATTGGATGAGATAAAAATCCAATTAATGGAATAAAAATAGGAAGAAATACATTGAACACGGGTTAAAAGACATAACACGATGATATAAAAAGGCACTGAACATTAATAAACATATGGAATCATAACATGTAGACCATGGGATATGTTATAATTTCATCATACGAATATTGAGGAAACATACATCATGACATAAACTTGAGTCAAGGCTAACTACCAAGACTATATCACATGGTGAACAAAGTCCCATAAAGGAATCATGTTTACTCTATGTCACAACATGATGTCTCATGAGAATAAAAATTACCTAATTAATTGTAGAAATATCTAGTCAAATCCATTATAACATTATCATTCATACGTGTTCCATATGAAGAATCAGTAATAAAAAAGAAACCTAAGGGTTACCTATGGAAATAATGGGTATCAAAATCATGTCATAAGGAAAAAAAACAGGGTGTATCATGAAGGTGTTCATGAATGAATGGATTTAAATCATAAATGGACACTAATAATGTAAAATAGGAATATATAATGATAAATTATTTCCAAATTAAGTGAAAAACAATAAAAATAGTGTTAAAGAAACTTTAATAATGATCCATTTTGGTGCCTTTTAAGAGAGAATATAGGATTATTTAAAGCGGACAATGGTGTAATTGTTTTCATAAAACTAAAATGAAATAATTTTTTTCATGATTAAAATAGAAATTTTATAATTATATTATCACATACATGACTTCTTTTAATGGAATTTTTCATTTAATTTCCATCCTTTCATTGTTATGGGGGTTTTCCTGCATTTTGGTGGAAATGGTGGATTTTTAAAATTTGGGCCAAACCATGATCCCATTTCCAGATTTTAAAAAATAATTTTGTTTCTTTTATAACTCCTTAATTTTTCATCATTTTACACCCATTCCACTTCCTAATTATAATACCCAGGTATATTAAAATCAGCATATCCATTTGGACCTCATATAAATCTACAATAATGATTGATTTGAGTTGTTTTATGGTTTTGAGCCATCCCAAAAGTTCATTTCCTACTTTAAATATTTTTTTGAATTATTTAATATATGATTAAAATTTTAAGTTTTTTTGGTGATTCCAACTCTCCCCCGAGCCCACTTACCCAAGGATCACCCCATTATACCCCCCTAATTTGGAGCTCAATTGTATCACCAATTTGGGAGAAACTTATCAGGATTTCACAAAATCACCCAGATTTGAAGAGGTAAATTGATCCTTTCATAACTCCATCTATTTTTACTCATTTGCTCCCATTAAAGTTCTTATATGAGATCCTCATCCTTATTATGACCTCACATTCATTTATGGTTATTTGGAAATTCAAATACTGGAGTATTTGGTTCGTTATCCTCAAGATTTATTTGGGTAATTCTTTCTCTCTTCATTTCCTTCCTTCTCTTTAGTGTTTCCTCCGTCTTTCATGAATTTATAGAGTTTACAGAAGATAGGGATTATTCTAAGGGTTTGATTTGGGGTCTTTTTTGTGAAATCTTATGGTTTATGGTTCGTTTTCATTTTCTTGTGGTGCGACAGAGGTGCGATGGAGGTTTCACACTAAGATTCAAGGGTTTTGACTCAAAAGGTAGGTGGTTCCATGTGTAAGGAATTTTTGATGAGTTATATTACATTATTTACTAGTTTTAATGTTCCCCATTTGCTTATTGTGGTGAGAAAACCATTTTTGATGGATTTTCTTTAGCGCTTAATTTTACAGTAGCATTATGGCTTGAAATTGGGTGCTTTTCATGGGTGAGTCTTGGGGTAATGTTTGGGTGTATTTTATAACCCATGAAAGTTAATTATTGTTGTTTAAAGGGGCTTTAAATTCTGGTTTGTTAATTTATTAGTGTCATTTGGGCCTTGAAATGGGGGTTTTAATGGGTTCAAGGTGTAAAACCATGTTGCACTTATGGGAAGTGATTTATGAAAATGTGTATTTTTCATGTCTGTCATTTGTGGTGTTAATTGAGGTATTTTTATAAAACTATGGGTTAGTTTAATAAATGTTTTTAGGGATTGGAATTTTATTAAGGATTGGTATTGGTAATATTTAGGAATTGATTGAGGGATTTGAAATGGGTTTTGTGTGTGAAGCATAGTAACACCCCTTGGGTTTGTTTTATGAAAATTGTGACTATTTTTTGTTAAACGAATTGGAAAAAGGGTTTATTTGTACTTTTTGGTGGGTTTATTATCCTAATATGGGGTTTTTAAGGGTATGTGGTTATTTAAGATGTCAAATACTTTTTTGGAATGTTTTATTTAGTGCTGAAATGTTTTAGTAAATGTAAATAGAGCTGCAAAACATGGGTGTTAGATATTTTGTGTGAGTGTGTTGTGAAAAATGAATTTTGTTAATGAAAGAAGTATTATATGATATTTGAGTGGGATGTTATGTGAGTTATAATGTCTTGGAATGGTTTTGTAAATTTTTTTAAAGGATTTGTGGAAGTTTTAAAGAAATGTGAAAAGTATTGTGGACTATTTTTTGTGTGAGTATGATTTCAAAATGCATTTGAATGAAAAAGTGGATTTTTGACTTTTTTGATGTACATGTGAGATTTTTGGTGAACTTGTGATGTGGAAATGATATTTTCACGTGAAAAGTATTTTTCTTAACTTTTTGAACTTGTTTGAGCACAAGGGGAAACCCGGGTATCTAAGTGGGTGGATGTGTACTCAAATGCTAGTGAATCCGCGAGGTTTGGCCTCATTTTCACATAACAATATTGATGCTTACATCAATAAATAAAAAATTATGTTCATTATTGGGGACCAATAGGTTATATGTATGTTCCCTACTAGTAGCTTGTGCACGAGAACAGATATTATGATGATTACTCTAACAAAGATATGAGGTACCTAGGACCCACAACGAGCTAGTTCCCAGGGGTCATTTCTTATTTCTTGTGATCATTAGTTACTTTGGGATTACCATCAGCATATGGTATGGTTGTCTGGAAAATTTATTAGTGCTGAAATTATTTTTAAAAGTGTTGATTCTTAATTATAGTCTTAATTTTTAGGTTGTATCTTTTAGAAATTGTAACTAGCATTTCCTGTTTATGAAAACATGTAAGATTTTTTTCTTTGAATGTTTATCACATGGAATATCCTAGAGGTGGTATCATACTGGTCATTTTCTCGCACAATAGTTACAACTTTTGGTGTAAATAGACTTGGTTATTTTTGTTGTCGCTGGTTGGGTACAGTTTTTAGTGCCAGTGGTTCAGGTTTCTAGCTGGTCCTTAGTGGTGAAATCTTATTGAGATGGCTTAAGGGTGGTGCCCCTTTCCATGAGGGTTCATGGGATGTTTCCTTTTGGTTTTGTACCATTTTTATAGTCTTGGTGAGTTATTTTAAAATAAGTAATTTTTTTTTTGAATTTTTGTAAAATATTTTTTGGTTTGAAAAATACAAATTCGTTTTATTGGATTCATTTGTTGTTTTAAGTTTATAAATTCAAGTAAATCATTCCCAATTCTTATTTTGTGATATCCAAGAACTTGTGAACCCCCATGGGGATCGGTAATGTCCTTCGGGCCTTGTCACATGCTAGGTTTTGCACTGGTTTTGATGGCAATCAGATTTGGTTCGTGACAAAATGGTATCATAGGAGGTTCAGGTTAACTCTTTAGGTCATGTTATTTGGGGAAGAGTCAGGATTGTTTGATGTTAGGATTTTTGAGACTTGGTATTCTTGTTATGGGTAGTTTTCTGGATCTCGACACCTCATTAGGGGATTAAGTTTCCAGGGGAAGTCCGGATTTTTCTAAGTCATTTGGCTTTCTTGGTTTGGTGATGATTAGGGGAAATGAAAAGAGAGAGGGGTTAATGATCTTAGTGAGATCATAGGGCTTGGAAAGCCATGTGGAGCCAGGGATATTCCCTAGAACACTCTTTGTAATGGTGAAGTTATTAGATTATGGTCTCAAACCATATTTCTTATTAATCCACTGAAACTAGTTTCCTCTCGTATTGTCTTGTGCTATTTAGTTTTGAAATCTTGGAACCTTGGTTTTAAAGTGACTTGGTTTTAAGAAGCGTAAAGTTTTTGTCAAATTATTTTCAAATAAATAGGGAATTGTTTGATTTGTGAAATGGTGGAACTAAATTTTCAGAATTGTTTTGAAATAGAAAATGGTGTGGTTACACCTCTTTTGAAAGCAAGAACTACATTGAATTTAGTTTTGAAAAAGTGTTCCAATAGTGTTTTCTAAACAATTAAAGGGTATTTTAATGGGATGATATGTTATGAAGTTGATGTGAATAACTTGAAAGTGAGTTCTTATGTAATTGGATGTGTCTTTCTGAAATGTTTTGTAAGATGTGAATCGGGATTCTGATCTCGTTGTTAGCGGTTTTGAGAAAAAGGATGTGTTGGTTGACCGTTTTGGTTTTGAAAAGTGGAAAGAATTTTGGTTTTAACCTTTGGTATTTCCACGAGAGTCTACATTCATGGGGTTATATGGGGTGATGGATGGTTGATGGCATGAATGGATGAGTGTTGGGACTAATATGAGGAGGGTGATCAGTGTGGCACAGAAATATGCATTTGTGAGGCCCATGGGGTGCCATTGGTCGATACGCTAACCGTTGAATCTTTTGATTTCGAAGAAATGTTTTTAAAGGAAAACACGATGTCTTGATTAATTGTTTGGTATGTTTTATATTATGTGTTTTTGGAAAATGTTTATATTGTGAGATGTTTTGAGTCCACGATCCCCTCTTATTCGAACCTTGTTTTGGGTTTGTGTTTGGTCGATAAGCTGGGTAGAAGGACTGGTTAGTAGTCTCTTCTGAGACATGTTTTGGAAAAACATTATGGTGGGTCCCTTCATGTGTTTGGATTTGGTTTGGAGAATGTTTTGACCAATGGACCAGCTTGTTTGGGCCCTTGGATTCTCTCATTGTATAAGGTATTCCCCCATTAAGGGTTAACAGACAACTGAAGTGAAACCTGGATTGTTTCGCCATTGGAAAATTTTCTATTTAATCAATATAAAGAATATTTTATTGAAATTTATTGATTGAGTCTAAAACCATTACTTTATTTGATTTGTGGATCCTCTTGTAGTGGGAGAGTGGTCGTGGAAGGCTGAAAGAGACCTTAATTTATTAATTTTCCTAATTTATCGAAGGTGGAAGTGGTCTGGGGTTGTCAATATGAGTGTATCAGTGGTGTCTAAGAGTGAATCTGGGTTCTTCATAGTTTCTTTGAATTAGGAGTTCATGTTAAACCACATGTTTTGGGAATATGGTCAGGAGAGGCTATTGTGGCCACTTTCTAGACTTCTGTATTGTTTAGGGACTTGGCATAAGGTCTCGTTCCATGTATTGTTTCTATCAGTCTTAATGGTCATGTTCAATGACGCCTTGTGATTTTATGTTCTCATTTGACTATAAAGGTGAGGGTTGTGCAATCCTATGAGAGTCTCTATTATGTTGGGAGTATGTATCCCTTGGGAAAACGTTAAAATCCTCTGTTTCAGTGGAAGGTGTTTATATGTGTCCTTTAATTCTATTGTTTCTCACCTGAAGAAACAAGGTGTGATGTGTATGCATCTTCTAAGACATTGTTTTAGTGAAATGTTGGGTAAGGTTAAAGTGAGTTTGGAATGTGTTATGTCTTGGTAAACTTATCAGGGAATGCAGTGTAGGTTTTTGTATCACTAGAAGAAGAAGTTCTGTTCAGGTGGTTTCCAAAGCCTAACTACAAGGACAAAGATGCTTCAATCATTTGAGCTCCTGCCAGAGGTCCCAGAGAGAAGATAAAATGTATTCAGGGGAAATCTCAGGGTCATTCAAACCCTCATACAAATTACTATCCTCATTATGAATTATAGGAAGAGTTTAAACCTCTAGTTTCATCATCTTATTCTAGTTGTTCCTGTTTGGTGGTAGAGGTGGGAGAACTATGTTTCTTTGTTGTAACCTAAGTTCATACTCTTCCCCATTGGTTTCAACTAGGTATTTGGAGAATGTTTTGAAGTTTGGATAGATAGTTTGAGCACACGGTTTGTGCATGGTTAGTAGTGACCATGCCCTAGAGAACCATGTAGATAGAAGGATCCCAATAGTTAGCAAATGGTTTTCCCAATCGTAAGGACTAACTGTTCGACCATCCCAACTCTTTAAATTTTGGGGTCTTTCTGTACCGGCCCATGATGGTTGGTTAAGGTGGTTGGTTCTTATGGGGGGCAGATACCTACAATGAGTCTTATATAAGTTTTTTTAAAGTCCTGATAGAAGTACACCCCTTTAACCAGGGAGTCCATTCAGGCCACCCCTATTAGTTTCCTGAATCTGTCTTGGGAAAATTTAAGTTGTCTCTTATGGTGTGGAGCCCATTTGTGTCTCCCCATTCTAGTAACTCAGATTAGTCCTTGGTCTTGGCCTGACTGAAGGTAGTCTTGTTCAAAGCTATCTATTACCAATATCTTCCTTGGGTAAACATTGGGATTAGAGAGTGTCCAATGGTTTAGTAAAAGAAAAGTAAGTGTAACCTTGTTCATTGTTGTTGTTCATCTAGGTAGATTACTTGAGTCTTTTTCATATAGCGTTTTAGGATTTTCCTTTGGGGATAAAGTCTGAATGTTTTTGATCATTTCAGGAAATTGATGTAAGTTTTTGTTTGTTAGAGTATTCCTTCCTTAAATGATCAGTAGAGGTGATTTGGCCTTTTGGGGGTGGATCGAACTTGGTGACCGATTACATTTATGGTCTATCAATTGGGTTTGGTTTTTTTACTTTCGGTCTTGTTGTGGAATTTTGAGGGTGGAACGTTTTATGGTGGGGATAATTGTCACATTAATGACATATTTTAAACAAATTTTTCAGTTAATTTCCATCCTTGCATTTTTATGGTGGGTTTCCAAGCATTTTGGTGGAAATGGTGGGCTTTCAAAATTTGGGCCAAACTGTGATCTCATTTACAGGTTTAAAAATAAATTTTTTATTCTTTTATAAATCCTTCATTTTTAAACATTTTACACCCATTGCACTTAATAATTTTAATAAACTGGTATATTAAAACCACTATATCCATTTGGACCTCATATGAGTCCATAATAATGATGGATTTGGGTTATTTATTAAGGTGTTGAGCTAGCCCAAAAGTTGATTTCCTGCTTTACGTTTGTAAATTATTTAATATCTCATTCAATTTTTATATTTTTTCTGTGATTCCAACTCACATGAGCCCACATACACAAGGATCCCCCATTCTCTCCACTAATTTGGAGCTCAATTGTATCGCCAATTTGGGAGAATATTCTCTGGATTTCACCAATCACCCAGATTTGAAGAGGTAAATTTATCCTTTCAAAAATATTTATATTTTTACTCCTTTTCTCCCATTATAGTTCCTACATGACCTCATTAGCCTTATTAGAATCTCACTTTCATTTATGGTTGTTTTGAAATTCAGATACAACTGTATTTAGTTCATTTTCTTCAAGATTTATTTAGGTAAGTGTTTATCTCTTCATTTCCTTCCTTCTCCTTATAATTTCTTCTATCTTTCATTAATTTATAGAGTTTCCAAAACTTAGGGTTCATACCTAGGGTTTGATATGGGGTCTTTTTGGTGAAATATTTTGGTTTATGCTTTGTTTTCACTTCCTTGTGGTGGGGTGGAGGTGCGGTTGAGGTTTCACACCATGATTCAAGGGTTTTGAATCAAAAGGCAGATGGTTCCATATGTAAGCCATTTTTGATGAGTTATCATGCTTGATTTAATGGTTTTAATATTCATCAAAGGATTATTGTAGTGAGAAAACAGTTTTTGATGGATTTTCTTAAGAGTTTAATTTTATAGAAGCATTCTGGCTTGAAAATGGGTGCTTTTCATGGGTGACTCTTGGGGTAATGTTTGGGTGTATTTTATAACAAATGAAAGTGAATTATTGGTGTTTAATTGGGCTTCCAATTATGTTTGTTAATGGATTAGTGTCATGTGGGCCTTTAAATGGGGTTTTTGAATGGGTTCAAGGTGTAATACTATGTTGTACTTCTGGGAAGTGATTTATAAAAATGTGTGTTTTTCATTTGTGTCTTTTATGGTGTTAATTGAGGTATTTTTATAACATGTGGGGGGTAGTTTAATTATTGTTTTTGGGCCTTCCAATTATATTATGGATTAGTATTGGTATGATTTTGTAATTTAATTGGGGATTTGAAATGGGATTTTTTGTGCGAAGCATAGTTACACCCCTTGGGTTTGTTTTATGAAAATTATGAATGTTTTTTTTTGGTTAAAGAAAGTGGGAAAAAGGGTTTATATATACTATTTTGTGGGTTTGTTCACCTAATATGGGTTTTTGAAGGGTAAGGTGGTTATTTAAGATGTCAAATATTTTTTAGAATGTTTTATAATGTGATGAAATGTTTTAGCAAATGGAAAAAGTCCTGTAAAACATGGTTGTGGGTTTTTTTGAGTGAGTGTGCTGTGGAAAATGAATTTTATTGATGAAAGAAGTATTATATTATATTTTAGTGGGATTTTATGTGAGTTATAATGTCTTGGAATGGTTTTATAAATTTTTTTAAAGGATTTTTGGAAGTGTTAAAGAAATGTGAAGTGTTGTGGGATATTTTTGGTGTGAGTATGATTTCAAAATGCATTTGAATGAAAAAGTGGATTTTGTGACTTGTGTTATGTACATGTGAGCTATTTGGTGAACTTATTATTTGGAAATGGTATTTTCATGTGAAAATTATTTTTCATAACTTGTTGAACTTGTTTGAGAACAATTGGAAACCTAGGTATCTAAGTTGGTGGACATGTACTAGACTGCTAGTGAATCTGTGGGGTTTGGACTCAGTTTCACGTACCAAGATTGACGCTTACAAAACTAGATAAACTATTATGATGATTATTGGAGACCAATAGGTTATGGGTATGTTCCATACTAGTGGATCTTGCATGATAATGAATGTTGTGATGGTTACTCTCAAAAAGATATGAGGTATCTGGGACCCACAATGAGCTAGTGACTATAGGTTATTTCTTATTGCTTGTGATTATTAGTTACTTTGTGATTACAATCGGCATACAGTATGGTTGGATGGAAAATTCAGTAGTGTTCAAATTATATTTAGAAGTTTTGATTATTAATGATAGGAAACTTTAAAATTGTTTTAATTTTTAAGTTTCATCTTTTAGAAATTGTAACTAGCATTTCCGGTTTATCAAAACTTGCAAGTTTTTGGTCTTTGAATGCTTATCACATTGAATCTCTTAGTGGTGGTATCCTACTGGGAATTGTCTCACACCCTACTTACACCTTTGGGTGTAAGTGGACTTGGTTATTTTTTTCTCAGATTGGGAATAGTTTTTAGTGCCAGTGGTGCTGGTTTCTAGTAGGACCTTGGTGGTGATGTCTTGTGAAGATGGCTTGAGGGCAGTGCCCCTTGCCATAAGGATTCTTGGGCTGTTTCCTTTTGGTTTTGTACCTTTTTATAGTCTTTATGAGTAGTTTCAAACTATGTAATTCAATTCTTAATTTTTTTAAAAGATTTTTTGGTGTGATAAATCTAGATCTGTTTTATTAGATTCATTAGTTGTTTTATGTTTATAAACTCAGGTAAATCATTCCCATTTCTCATTTTATGATTCCCAAGCACTTGTGCCAGTCCATGGGGATCGAGAAATCCCTTAGGGCCCTGTCATGGGGAGGGTTTGGCACTAATTTAGATGGAAACTATATTTGGTTCGTGACATATATTGGCAGATTAATATAGATTAGGTTTTGTAATTTAAAATAGGTAAGAAATTGGGAAGTCCCCTTTAACCGGGCTTGCTTATTGAGACAAATTAAGAATGAAACCTAATTAAACATGTATTTCCCCATAAATAAAAAAATAATTGAGCTATGTACATATTTTTATAACATAAAAAAATAATTTAGGATGAGTACATTATAATAATTCATAATTACATTAGGGTAAAGATATAGAAAGTGTAACCTAAAGGAAAAAATGGGGGTTCAGAGAGAATTCCTTACTTTATGTCAAAAAGTGTTTTGAACATGCAATTAATTTCATATATACAAAAATTAGATCCATAAATTACTAATTAGTAACCTAACATACATGTATTTGATTTATTATAATTTTATTATGTTCATTTATGAACTTTTTTATGAATTATAAGATTCTATTTTGTTGTTCCAAGAGCGTTCGTTTCATGATTTTATGACTGGTTCCCTTGAGTTTAATTGTGGGAGTAATTTTAACATGTAATAAAGACTACAAAAGTAGAATTATATGATATTTATGCACCTAAATAATTTTAAATGGTCCCATATATCATTTTTTCATATATTAGAATAATTAATTAGATGAAATGTTAATGAAGAATGCTGGTTTATTTTGCAGAATCATGAACTGGTTTTGTTTCATTATTTAATATTTTGTATATACATTAGATACAGAACCTAAAAAAGATATAATATAAATTTTATAATATATTCTATCCATTATAGTGGTTTTATTACCATCCATGAAGGAATTAATAGAAAAAAATAATCATCCATGAATGTGGTGGATCGACAAATCATGGATGATGTTTATGTTTTAAAGATGAAAAAAGACGAGAAGAGATTTGATGACGGATATTCCATTAAAATTATAAAATTATAGTATATGTATGATACTACATTTATCATGTCACTTTGGATAGTATATGTGATGTAAGTATAGGAAAATAAAAGAAATTAAATGAGAAAGAGGGAGGGTTTTGCTTCTTGAGTGTCATCTCTTTGAGAAGCTCTTTAATGAACATAGAAATTGTATTTTGGGTGAGAACATCAGGAAAAGTGGTTTTTGAGAGTAATTTTTTATAATATAAGAAAGATTCAAGTTTTAGAATGTTTGAGGAGAAGAGGTGGTGAGGGGTGGTATTTATAGTGGGAGGAGAGGTGTGTTTTGGATTATTCTATTCATTTCTTCATTATTTTGGCTCAATACTATCAATAATTTTGATTATTGTGACTAATTATAGAAAATAGAGCATGTTATTTTGTGATAATGGCTACTCACATCACCCCTGATGCAAACATGACAAAAAAAATCATGTATTTATCTAAAAATATTTAATACCTTAAATTACCAAATTTCACTATGCACAAAAAAATCAACTAGTTTAGAAAAATATAAAAAATTAACTCCAATTTTTTTGAAGTGTATATTTAAAAAAGGATTCCATTTTAAGAAAGTAATTTTAGAAGTATGATACAATTAAATTTTAATTAAAATAATAATTTATTTGAAAAATACAGATTTTAAAATTATAACTAATTTTATGACACTTAGAAAAATAAAATAGGTTATTTTAAAATTATATATATTCATCAGACAAAAAATATTAATTTATTAATCTATTTTATGAAAATATCTTTTATTTTAGTTCCTTATATTAATTATAAAATTGTAAATAAAAATTTACGATTAATAAAAATACCAATACATAGTTTTTCAATTTTAAAAACATTATTTACTTATTCCATGATATAAATATATAATATTTTTTTAATAATATACCTAAATTTTATTTATAGTTTTATTGGTGAGGTTACTATTCTATCAGTCTGTTTAATATTTCAAAGGATCATATTACTATTCCAATGGTCATGTTACTATTCCATAAGTATAAGTTCCTTAATTTATATAAATACCACTTATTTCATTATAAATTTGTAGAAATAATTTTTTTATTGGGATCTCTATGTGATGTATTTGTTTTATACAATATAACATAATTATAATAAGGGAAATTCGATTAATAAAATTTTTGGTCATTACAAGTGGACATCTATAGAGTTAGTCCATACTCCCTATGAATACTAATTGTATCATTATTTGAGACATCAATATTAGTGGTTGTAGATGTGGTGATCGATTGTGGAATTCATATCAGGATGATTTACCTACCATAAGATTAAGGCGGGGAACCAAATAGCTTTCATTTTATTGTTCACTTTAACTATTCCATAATACAATTAATTTGAGATGTCCATATAATTTATTTTCTATTGATCAAATAATACTAGTGAAAATATGCTATTTGGGTGATCATTGATTGAATCGTGAAATCAAAAAATTTCCTTCCTATTATGGAGATGAAAAATGTGGGTGATATTGGAGACCTGTATGTTCGATAAATCATAAAACGTCACGAGATACCATATTTTGTTGTTTATAACACAGTTATATGATTTAAATCATAGTTTTGGATATGTTTGAAAGTGACAATGGATGCCCATTTGATGTAAAGAATTGATTATAACACTTATATGAATGGAGAGACTGAGTAGGACATTCAAATTATTTATTATATACATTGAGTGTGCATGCTTAATTTTATTGGTTCATGGGAAAATAATTCTCCCTTAGCTAAGTTCACATATAACAAAAATTATAAGGATTCAATTAAAATTATGCCTTTTGTAGTATTGTACGAGAAGTACTATAGAAATACTTTGTGTTGGGATGAGTTGGAATAGTTGTATTTAGTTAGGTCAAGTATTATTCAAGAGATGATATAAATCATATAGATCATCCGAATGTGGTTAGCAATAGCTTAGATTTTCCATGAATCCTATATGAAACTTCATCATCACCTGTTGGTGTTTTTATAATATGATTGGATTTTTATTATGGTTTCATCTTTTTAGGGAAATCATCATTTTTAAAGGTTATATAGGTTGTTAACATGGTTAATTGGACCTTTTGAAGTCATTAAAAATCTTTGAAATGCAGAATACCATTTGGACTTAACTTCTCAATTAACATCTATTGTTGATGTGTTTCATGTTTTCCAACCGAGGAGGTGTCAACTAAACCCTTATCATATGATTTAATGTAATGATGTTTATATTTATCCTAAAACATCAATGTATGAGTAATAACTTCATATAATGAATCATCAGAAGAAAGTATCGTATAGTAAAATGATTCCCCTATTCTATGTACTATGGAAGTATGAATGGGATAACATGAGGTATGGGATCATAAAGAACTATTGATATAGAAATGTCCTTATCTCTTTGAAAGTTTATATTATTATGTTCTTTATGTAAAAAATAAGTGTCATTGTGGTAAGAATTGTGATTCCATTTAGGTCACAAGTATGTTTTATTTTGGATTTATTTTATATATCTTGTTGCTTTAAAGGGATTTATTGAGTCAGGCATTTATATTTTTTTTGATTTTGGTAGAAAAAACCTAAGTAAATTATCTATTCACTGATAGTAGTAATCATGTGGTAAGAGTGAATATGAATCTATTAATTTTAGTGGAAATTTTCTTTGGTTGAGAACGTATTTTCAAACTGTGTGAGATTCCTAGGGGAACAAAGTAGATGGCTAGAATAGGGTCCATAGTTAGTTACACAACATGTCCATGTTTTTTCTAACAGTGTGGATTTTCCCAAGAAAACTTTTGTTTTTTCTAAGGGATATTAATGAACACATGGTTTGTAAATGATTTTTTTAATAGTGAATCCAAACAACATGACCCATGTTAATTTCTTATAATTAGGAAATTACCCTGATAACATTTCTTATTTTTGACCCAATTCCCACCCTAACATCTCATTATCTTGACCCATACATTCCTTTATGCTCTAGGTGGTTCTCTTATTGGTGTGTTTGAGATTATCCATTAATGTGGGTGGATCTCTTCAAGGTATGTGAAAATATCCTATCAATTCTTCCATTTTTTCGAGAGTTACTCCTGATCTCTCTTATCCTAGATTTTTTGGAGCCCTAATTGGGAATGATGGCTAGATATAGGGTGATGTTGGGGATTAATTATGTTTCTTATGGATAGTGTCTTGTGAGGATCACAAATATTTATTTCCTTCCAAAATATTTGATTTCAACTATGTTTACTCCATTGGCAAGTTAGGTGACTCCAAAAAATGGTTATTTATTATTGAATAACTTATTTCTCTTATGTTCACTCTATTGCAACTTTTAAAATTTATTATTTTGATATCTATGGGGTATAATTCTTATAAATTCAACTTTTTTTTGGCTTAAAAAATGGTTTTAAATGTATTTTTATTTAAAAATAGGTTTATGAACATCACATGTTCGATGAAATACCTCAATGATGGTGTTAACTCTAAAATAGGATTTCAATAATGGGAGTTGTAATAATTTTCTTATTTGAATGTTTTATAAATTTTTTAGCATGATTTACTTGAATTATTTGGGAAATCCTATCACATAGGGATTCCTTGGCATGTTGAGTTTTGGATATATTAAATCTTCACTGAGTGTGGAACCACTAGGGGTTATGGTTGTGATATCGATAGACTATGTTAGGAAAAAGTTTTGTTAGGATCCGAATTATAGTGGATTAGTCTTCCATACATGTCTTTGTTATTTATTCCCCTTGAATAGAGCCCATTTTTTCTGGGTTTATTCATTATGGTAATGTTACAAGCCTTGTTTACTCACATATTTTATCTTTGGTGATATGGATACATTTTTATTACTACACTATATATTGTCATTCATATTTATTTCCATATTATTGTTTCTTTGAATATGGATTGTTTTAAAGAAAACCGAAGTCTATTTTATGAGAACTATTTTAAAATAAAATTATTTAGGAAACTTGTTCTATTTTAAAGATAAAACTAATAGTTTTATGGTGAAAAAGATTATATAGATTCCTGGTCCTATCCTACTATTAATTTAACTCACAACCTATATATGATTATGGGTGTATGTGTATTTGGTTTTAAAATATATATTTGAATAAGAGTGTTGTATCTATCTTAATGTCTTATCTTGGATGGTGTTACTTCAGGGTGTTTTGATATGGTAGTGATGAACTGTCACACATAGACATGGTTATAGTATTGGACCTATTTTTTTCAGACTAGACTTTTAGCTTGTTTTATGATGTCTTACGGTTTTGTAACTTAGTCTTCTATGATTCACTCTGGGATTCTATCTCTATCTTGTTATATATGAGTCATTTTTTTTTTGTTTTTTATAGGTGAAATTGTTCAAAATATTAAATCTATTGATACCCAGGTTCTTATCTCTAGCTCATAGTGATCGAAAACATGCTTTAGGAATTGAGGAAGGGCAACTTGGGTGTTGTTTTAGGTCAACTTGGGTTGGTTTATTACATTTAATATATCAATATAAATGGAAAAAATATTCTTAATGAATGTAATGTAATCATGTTAAGAAAATATAGTTAAAATAAAATATTGTATGGTGATAAAAAACCACTTAGGCAATTTTTATAATTAGTTTTATAACAAAATAGAATCCCAGAATGTCTAAATGAATTTTTTTAATAAAATAGAAACCTAAAAGGTTTAAATGTAACTAAAAAAAGAAATAGGGACTCTATATAGCAAAAAATTACAATCTTATGTCTGGAAAATCACTAGATTATCCAATATCCCATGGTCCAAAAAGTCAAATATGTCGTATCACTTAAAAAGAATGTATTTTACCCAATAATTATATATTACCCCATAATTTTTAGATTCCTTTTGAAAATATCCATCTAGGGGTGAGTGATAATACTCGAAATTATTTTAAATAGATTTATATAATTCACATAAATAAATAAACTAAGTAACATAATAAATATATTCTTCAAAAACATTCATTTTAATAATCTATTTCATTTAAACTAGATTAGTTTTATTTCAGTACAAAACTCACCCACCACCAATGTTAAAAATCACATGGGTGAGGAAATATGTTTGGAATATTTTATATAATAAAAAATAAATCAGTAATTCATCTCACACTTCAAAATACATTCAAAATTAAGATAAATAAATCATCTATGTCAATGAAAGAATATGAAAGAAATTACATTCACTATAACAGTTAGACAATGGGTTAACCCCTCTCAAGGACCTCCTAAACCCACAATATTTGAAATCAACTCTCAAGGGAACTTATTTTGTCTTAATAACCCTGAGTACCATACATACACCTTATCCCCCACCATAATTTCCTTACGGTAACTTGTATTATATGAAATGGGTATGTCTATTCCCACTCAATTCCCCAAAAATAGTTATTTAACATAAAATCTACAATGAAAAAGTTTTTTTCCAATTATTTATATCCAAATACCATTTATGTTCCATAAAAAAATTTAATTTTATCTAACACATTCTTTTTAGAAGAACATAATTAAATAATGGTAATTTTAATTTATAATTAAAGCAATACCGCATATATAAAACTATTTCCATAACCAAAAAGTTTTTTTGATATCACTAATCCATTAAAGACACATATTTTAAATAAATAACCATAATAAACTAGTTTTTTAACATAAGGGATAAGAGTAGTAAAGGGACACTTACCTATAAGATGTCATTTGGGTGAGATTAAGTTTGATGAAGCTATATTAATTATCCAATAAGGATAACGAATCCTGTAAAATAAAAAATCACTGCACTAAATTTAATCTATAATTTATATCAAGAAAACACACAAGTTTTTGATTCTAAAATTATCGGAAAATAGTGATAAATGTAAGGGAAGATAAGAGTTAATATTAACTTTTATTTTAGATTCTCATTGTTAATTATACAATAGGGGTACTTAGAGATGTATAAGACCTTCAAAATTAAACAAAAATTGACAAAAGAGGCACTCTATGAAATAGGGGACAAAATGGGAGAAGAATAAAATAACATGGATTTTTTAAAAAGTACTTTACTCATTTTTTCATATGTATAAGATGTTTTTTCATGGTTTATAAACTACGATACAATATGTTCATCCCTAACTAGAAACTTTATGTCATGTTTCATGGTTTAGGGGCCTCTATAATGGTTTATGAACCATGGTATAACTTTTTAAGCAATAAAAAATGTCTCAAAAATATTTTTTTTACCCAGATGTTATTTTAAACATAAATAATAAAATTTTAACCAATTTTTAGTTTCTTAGTTGGTAACTCGAGACTGTAATTTATTTCATTATAATGACCCAAGATCAATAAAACCCAATTTAGTCCCATTATGAGTCTAAGATATTATACCTAAATCCCACATTTAACATGAAAGATGTTGGGGTGTTTTATCTCAGCCTCATCATAAAGCTTAGTGGAGACCAAATGGGGTCATGTGAACGTAGAATAAAAGAAATAATGTTTGTTAAATGGAGTATGTAATGGAAAATTGTGAGAATTTCATTAGTTTGGTTATTTAATTTCATTGTTTTTGTTCTAAGGGTATAAACCAAATCTTGAAAAAACCTTGGGTAGAATTCTTGGTCTCCTAAGGATAGCATAAATACTAAGGGAAAGATAGAATAATGTAGGAATAGATTTACCCTACATTTCAAGTTAAGCTATCTTACACCAAACTCATCCAAAAATCCAACAAGACCTTAACATATGTTGTACATTAAAAAAATAAGAAATTTATATTTCTGAGGGTACCTATGAAACTAATATAAAAATAAAAACAACAGCCTATAAATATACACAACCAAATAAAAAATTGTTAAAAACAAATACAGTCCATCAGTTAAACTCTAATATAAAACATCCCATAAATATATAACCAAATGTAAATTAAGTGTCACTAGATATTGGTAAAGGAATATCTAATAACCATGATATGAAATAACTAAAAAAAATTCCCATTCTCATCTCTATGTGTGACATATTTCAATAATAAGAATATATCAATCGCCACTCCTATCATAAAGGCATATGAAATCATGTGTGTTGGGAACTTTACCTTACTATAATCTGATGCACTAAGATCTACTTGTATCCTATAAACACACATAATGGATGTGAGTAAATTTTACCCAGTATAGAATCACAACTCAACCCCAAACTATCTACAGATTGACCAAGTTTGTGGAATAACTTTAATTTGTCAGGAAGTAAGAATATTTTTAAAATTTTTATTTTTTAATGTGTGTTATAAATCAAAATAAAAAACATTAACCATGGGTGTTTGCTTCTATTTATTAACTATGACACCATGAAACCCTAAAATACATTGATAAATGATTAAAATAAATTATATTTGAAATGAAATAATGCTAATCATGTTCTAGAGTCACATACTAGAGGGAATATTCCCAAAATACATAAATTTTTTAATTGTAATCTGCTATATCACATTATACTATATTGGTGTATCATATTGATTAATATAGGATATCATGTTACTGCCTTAACCAATCATTATGTATGATTGGGTTATATAATTTTCCATAGATTATAATAGATGATTTACAATTACTCCTATGACTTATTGGAAACTGAATAATAAGTATATCATTATGATATTTCTCCTATTTTTGATATCTTTATTTTGAATATTTAATTTGATGAAAATAGTGGGAAGATAATTTCATTCATGTTATAAATTCACATATATCTAAAGAATACTTATACTTTATTTAATTTATGATTTGATTCATGCCCACTGGGGAATTTTCCAAGGAAAAAATATGGGATCCAATTCAAATATTATAATTTTTTCCAGTTAAACTAATATCCTATTGATTCTCACTCTTCTTGTCGATCAATTATTTATTATCCTTTACCTAGTGATGCTTAAAAATTTGATAGTGATAAGGATAATCCCATTTGAATATTAGGTAATTCTTGTTATACCATGGATACAGAATGGATGAGGGAGTCCTTTTTCTTCCTCTAAGGAATATTTATCATGTATTTTGAATGAAAAAGGAGGGATGACCATCAATAGTTAAATATAAATACATATGTGTTTAATTTTTTCATATAGAATGGTTTAGGGTTTTATACATGGAATATATTGGTATTAGGTGTCTTGTTTCACCCAAAAATTTTATTATGTGTTAATAAATATCTTGGAACCTATCACATATATATATGGGAATTTGATAAACTAATAATGTTTCAAAATAACCACATATATTGGGGGACTATAATTCTGTATCATGTTCTCTATCACTTGTGTATAATTTCCCATCCTCATCATCAATGGTCCTAGGTACCTAAAAATAATTTAAAACATTATTAATGGTATTAAAACATCTTAGTAAATCATGATAAGACAAACAAATATATAAGAACAATTTCAATAACCATAATCCTTTATCTCAAAATATAGTATCATATATTTTAATACTACATACCAACAAGATATAACTAGCGAGACAAATAAATCATAACAAGTGGCATGATGAGTAATAATGAATAAATAGTATCATGGGAATATAATATCAACCAAATAAAAACCAAGTTAAAAATATATTTTATAAAAATATATTTTGAGAGAAAATTCCATTTTTATATAAGTCACAATCAACCTTATTCTACTACTAACCCTTATACTGTGATAATATGTAGAAAAGGAAAGGTCACTTGTAAGATATAATGATGGATAAATTTACACAAGATAAATGAGGGAAAAATTAAAAAAATTGATGTAATTAAAAAACCTAGAAAATAATTTTTTTTGGATTTATTCTTCTATGAAATAAGATAATTAAAATCCAAAGAGAAAAATTTCACCCACTCTATAATTTAAAAAAATGGACTCCCACTTCATCTTAGAAAATTAACGAAATAAACTTTAACATGAATTATATTTCATATAATAAAATAAAATAATGGTTTTACATTAAAAAAATGGGTATATAAATATAGAAATGAAGTTATTAATATTACCTTCACTTATCTAAGAGAGATATTAAATAATCACTTGGAGGAAAAATAGACCGATCTCAATGGGAAGGATCAGTTATAGAAGTATATAATGGATGTTAGAGAATTAAGGGTTATGATTCTATGATTTTTTAGAGAAAATATTGATTAAAAATATTGTAATGTTTTATAAATTAAGGTTAAATGGATATATTCTCTAAAGTTTAAAAAAAACTAGTAACAAATAAGAAATCTGGTGGGGATCCACTAAACTTTTAGGGCCCCTCCGGTATCCAGTGCCAAGACATAGAGTACCCAATGATTTTTTATGCACCATAACCACACATCCTTCTCATATATCCCCTTATATTCTAGCTAATATTCCTTAAATCTTAAATTTAAATCATTCAACATTTAATTAAAACTATAAAATATAATAAAAAATGAATAATGAGGGTCCACTATCGGGATTCTTGTTCTTATAAATCCAAAACGAACTTCTAAGGAGAACACTATATCCTATTAAGATTTAACCTCCACCCATAACTCCTTGTAAACATTAAGAATCCTTCCATGCTAGAATCATAGACATAAAATTGGAATGATCTTTCCATATAGATCTTTCTCACTCTTGTCAATAATGTAGATAGATTGTTCTATATCAAAAAATCAACTTCAAACTATATATCAACCAAATGAATAACATGATTAGGATTAAGAACATATATCAGAAATTGAGATATATGGAAAAAACTATACAAAACATTTATATAAGGTAGAATGTATAATTTATAAGAATTTTTTTAGATATGATCTAAAATTTCAATAGGTTCGATAAATCAAAGAGTCATCTTCCCCTACTTTCCCATCCTATAGTGACCCAATTATAGGGGATTCACTGATCAATGTCTAGTATAGAAGTGAATGAGAAAGTACAGCAAAAAAATATTTGATAGAATCTATATGAAAATATCACTAATAAATATTATAAAAAATATCCACTAGTTATAGGTTATCTTTCTATAAGGAACAAAAATCCTCGATATACGCCAAAATAATATCTTCTAAATATGAAGGGTTCAATATGATTGACTATATATCTATGGGTGATAAGTTGTAACTATTTTTACCTATGTACCATGAGTTCACTAGAACTATAATGACCAGAACCACTAGGAATTGGGTGGCCTGTGATAAGTCAAGTTTGACAACCTGCAGAGCATCTCCAATAGGCTAGGGGTTTGTTACCAACATTGAGTAGGAATAAAACTCACATGGGACACCTTAGCCAATAACACCTACACACACAAACACACACACATCTCCAATCCCAAAAAATAATAAAATTTAAAATAAAATTTATACCAAATTTATGCATATATCTAAATTACTCAATTATAGTACAACGAATAATTATTGAATGAATAAATAACCAAATACAATCCCATCAAAAATTTGTAAATGATTATATCATGGTAGTAAGAGGGGACTATGATCAAATGTGACTCTTGGGACAAAACACAACCAATCTAGAATTATATGTGATCCCTATACTCCTGGTCCACCTAGAATCCCAATAAAGTGCTGGTCATTAGCATAAGACACGACATATTTTGAGAGATACCATGTAGGAGTGAGTATAACAATTCCCTATAGGATATATTGAAATCACTAATTATAAATAATGAAGAGTAGTCATCTCATTATATGATATTTCAATCATAATATAAGGAATAAAATAAAATATCTAGATATACTCGGGGTATACACTAATTCTCATGGGAAGGTCAAAAAACTACAATCAGGATGAAATTAAAAACTATAACCACAAAGGTATGGATTGAGGTAATGAAGCCATATAGAAATTATTCCATAATGAGGGGAACAAGGTCTCCAAGTCATCTTTAAAAAAGTACATAGCATGTAAGTAGGGTAAAATATGTGCACCGCTAATATCAGACCTACCCTTGTCTTTGTCTATGTACCTCTACCTGTGCCTATGTACATTGTTTCATGCCCGTGTACTGAGGCCATACCATGTACCTATCTATGTCTAAGGGTAGGGTTGATCCCATTTACTGTACTTGTTCCTGTGTACTATTCTTGTGCCCATGTACTTCTTCATGCCTATGCCTGTGTATCCTCCATGATACTAAATGTGATTCCATCCGAGGGGAACATTTCATATGGTAGGTACCACACAATGGTTGATCAATAAAATATTAAGGGAAACCCTACTGAGACATCTAGGGCATCACATTGAATGTGTTATTTGGGAATACAATGTGTGAAGAAGGATTTATTGAACCCTGAATTTTTCTTTACACATCTTCACCCATGCATCCAGCCTTCAATTTAGCCATAATTCTTCTCAATGATTATGGAAATTTTCCATATTAGGCTTTCCATCCCCATTCAATAGAATTTAGTTGTTCAATTCTCCTACAAAATGGTCTTATAATTCTATCCAATCACCACCCACTTAAACTCAAATAACAAACTCTAATCCATTATGATCCGTCATTATTGCTGTTTCATCTCTATCCCATCATCAATCCATATATTGATCCATGGTATAAATCTGTTTCAATAATGAATGGACTCAAAATGATTGATTACCAGATATTTTTCAAACCACCAGACAAAAAGTAATGTCGATGATGGACATATAAAGAATAGTGGGGGAGAACCACAAATCAGAAACATTTGGAATTAAACTCTTCCAATGTTTTCATTAGACTTTATATGCTTCCATTATAATTATGAATGAATATCCAAAGTAAAAATATATATAATTTCTCACAAATCCCATAAATAAGACCACACCAAAAAATTGATAGACCTACAAATCTATATATTGGTGGATTTTATTCATGTTCATCATGGGATAAATTAAAGGGGATAAATTCACATAAAACAAATATATTAATTGAATTTAATTTTTATCAATGATGAAAAATGATAATGCTGCGTAGTCATTGGCAATATCCATGAACACTGAGGTCATTAGTGATCCTTGAAAAAACGATTTGTTCCTCTGATCTGATGTCATTTACAAATTCCTATCCAAGTGCTCCCCTCTAGGACTTCTAGGTTATGTGGATAACCCTAAGACTCACCCATAATAGAGTATTTATATATGAGTCATATGTCACTATTATAAAATAATTAAACAAATTAAATAAGTTAATTCCATTATTTATTATTTACCCTCATGCTTAACACTGATAATGATTATGTCGTGCCTCGGGTAAAGCTTTCTTTTCACACTCAAATGAGGTATTTGGTTTCTGATTTGTGAATCCATTTAATAGTTATTACACTTTTTTTAAGAAAAATTTTAATGATCGATATTAATATATTTATTATTTTTCAAAATGTAAATTCTGGGATAAGTGTGCCTCAAAATCTCATGTTATCTCAATTCCTGGATATGAAAATATTACTAGATATATTTCAAATCCTTACATGAAAAAGGAAACATTACATTATCCCAAAATTGAGATTTTTTCCCAAAAAATCAAAAAGGACTACTCAAAAAGATTTGAGTACTGATATTTAATATAAATCTTCCAATCCCTAGTTCTATCCTAAAGATTCTTTTTCTTCCATTGGAGATGCGCCAATGGAATCACTCAATACTAGAGGAACTTTTCATGATGATCCAAGATCTCTATTGGGTAATCTAGAAATACATATCTATCCTTGATGACACGTTCTCTCCGTTTAATAAAATTTTATGGCTCTTTCACGTACCTCCTCAGTTGTGACACATGAAAGATGTTTTATACCCTATCTAACTACATTGGTAGATCCAAGTTGTATTCCACCACACCGACATTTTAGAGTATCTAGAAATGGAAAATGAATATTAGCGATAGCTTTCCACCCCAAAAAAATAACTAGATTCCACATTGAGGTTAGACCTTTAGGAATACATTGTATCCTTCCTTGAACTCCAAATATATATATAATCGTTCTTTACAGGACTTATGACAGATTTTTGAAGTTCTCATCTACTCCGGGTTGATTTGAATATTATCTATCATAACTCACACCAACTCTTGTACAATCAGTGTTGATTAACCTGGATCAGTCAAAAAAATTTATTACCCATAGATTCACATGTAACATGATCGAATTGTTCCATACCAATGGGGTAATGGTAGTTTTTATTATACAAAAACTACACCAAGGGTAGGTGATCCTCAGAAATATGTCCAAATTCCAATATATAGGCCCACAACATTTCCTCTTGAAATTGAATGGTTAACTTAGTTTGGCAGTCAGTCTAGGGGTAACAATCAATACTCAATGCAATGTAATCCCAAAGGCTTCTTACAATCCTATTCAAAATCGTGGTGAGAAGTGATTATCATAGTTTGAAATGATTGTTGGGGAACTCCATGGATCTGTTCCATCTCCTACACATAAAGGCATTATAAGATATATATAAAACTCTTCAATCAAAGAGATATGAAGTGGGAAATCATGGTGAATTGGTCTATAATATTCCAAATTGAATATTCTCTCCTAGATGTATATGGTAAACCCTTCATAAATTCCATATATATATATCATCCCAATTCCTCTTTGGTACCTCAAGGGATTGAAATATACCCGCTTGAACTTGGTTCTCATCCATCACCAACTGAATAGTGATTCATCCAGTGACAAACTTCGCTACAACCTTCTTCACATATGACCACCAAAATTTATGTCATAGCTCATAGTACAACTTTTTTCACACTTCGACATACCATAAAAGGGGATTTATAAAATTCCATAGTCTTCTCCTTCCATAACTTCACCGACAACATAGTTTATCCTATAAAAAGAAAAACATGCTCAATATCTTTAGAAAATCCATCAGAAACACATCCAATGGATATCTGAGTACATAAGTTCTCATATTTAGCATCACCATGCTGAGGTTCCCTAACATTATGTAAGAGTTGTGGGGTAACAAAAATATATCAGATATATGAATCACCATCAATTTCAACTAAGGAAAATTGGAAAGAGGCAAACTACTCTGATACCTCAACCAATAACTAAGAAGAAGATATCCTACTAAGAGTGTATTCCACCTTATCCCCCTTCCCAATAGTATAGAATATCTCAAATTCATTGTCCGAGAAGAAATATATCTACTTCTTCAATCTCATGTTATGATAATTCTAAGTGTAAATATACTTGAGACACATATGGACAAAGTAGATGATAAAATGATCACCAATAAGGTACTGTTGAAAAATATTTAGGGTAAAGAATACTATTGTGAACTCAAGATCATGTTTTTGTTAGTTCTTCTCATGTGGTCTCAAATTCATGGAACCATTAGTGTTCACTGAATTTCTCCACATCTGTACAAAACCTAGTCCAGTCTCTAAGGTGTTACAGAACACTATGTACTTGAAACCATCCTCCAGTAATATAAATATTGCGGTTCTCATCAATTTATACCAAAAATATTGAAAATACCATGAGAACCTTTCCTTTCACATGATAATATTCCCCTTCTAGGTCAAATCAGTCATAGGTGCTGATATCTAGGAGGAATCTGGCTAAAATCTCCTATTGTAGCCTACCAAGCCAAGGAAGCTCCACACCTTCATCAAACTCTTGGGTGGAACCGAAGATCACACTGCCAAAACCTTTTTTGGTTCCACTAATACACCATCAGATGATATAACATGTCCCAAAATGTTGACCTATTGAATCCATAACTACAACTTTGAGAGTTTTTAATAAATATGGTTCTCTCAAAGGGTGTCTAGAACCATACTCAAGTGTCTCACATAGTCCTACTCAAACACTGAGTACACTAGGATATCTTCAATGAATACAAAAAGAAACTAGCCTAATAAAGGTTATAATATCTTTCTCATATGTCCCATGAACACTTATTGGGTATTCTTCATGTCGAAGGGCATCACTAAGTACTCCTATTGAACAAAGAGACATCTGAATGCCATATTCAATATATCCTCATCACGTAATCATAGCTGGTGGTTTTCTAATGTAAGGTTAATATTTGAGAACCATCATGACCCTATCAACTAATAAAAGAGTTCACCGATCCTTGGTAATGGATAATTATTATTCATGGTAAACTAGTCTTCAAGAATTCTCATATAAGGAGAGGATTCAGATGAGGATCAGGCAAGAGGTTTCATCGTTTCATGGATTCTAAAAATCGGATGTTTGAGAGGGTATGTCTATGGCCATCAGTACTATGACCGTGTTCTTTGGAACGAGACTACTAGCCTTTCTGCGATGAAATGATGAAAGCTGGACCTAATATAAATGTTGCTGGGAGGAGCTTCTTTCTTATTGTGATGGTTGTCCTTGAACTTGAGTTTTGGTCCGTTTGGGTTTATTTCTTCCATTTAAGTCTTGATTTCATGACGTTGTTATGTCTTGTATGGTTTCTCACTTTTTTTCTCAAAAGTGTTGAAATAATAGAAATTTAAGTTTCAGTCATTGTCAACTAGTTCTGATACTAACAATACATGCATAACCTCAATATTTCATATAACTTCTTGTAAAAAAACATGGGGGATTCCCAGGGAAAAACACATAGAATGATGAATCTTTCCTTTATAAGTCCAATAACAACATCCTAAGCTCATGAAGATCTATAGAAGTTACCAGATTTGATTACATGTTTCATGGGTCATTAAAAATAATCATTATGGTTATTCCAATCACCAATACACTTCCTCTTCAATTATCCTCTATATATACTTCATAAATAGAGAGTTACACTGGGATATGATAAATGTTATGAGCATTACGAAACACACTATGGGTTTTACACACTTATACTTATAGTATCATTATCAAAAAAATACAACATAAACCATTTCAAAAATATAAAAATACAGAATTTTGACCTCATATTTTTAAATTGATATTGATGGATAATTTTTATGATAGAACTCAGTGGTTTACATTGAAATGATCATCAATTTGATATTTTTTACAGAATACCTTGATCCATGTCTAGGTAGATGGATTCAATACTTCTTATGAGATTAGTTAATTCATTTATAGTTTGTGGGTTTATTATGATCAGGAAATGATTTGTTTACCAACTTTTTGTAATATTTTTTTTTAATTTGAAACGTAAAATTTTCAAAAACTATTTATGTGATAATCTCATTGGGAATATATGGTTTTTTAATTACATAAATTCAATTTATTCGTGTTTCTTGGTGTGTTTGCAGTTATAATATATAGAAATTATTTTAAATTAATTGATTATAATCATGTATTATTTCTCATGAATAAAATTTTTAGGAAAATGAGTATTTTACATTAATTTTTTGGAGAACCCGTATTTTCTAATGAATTTTATGAAAAAGGATTATTTTAGTGATTTTCAAGAAATTAGGGATTATGTAGTGGATTTATTGAAATGGTATGTTTTCAATGTTTTGTAAAAAATATTAGTTTTATTACCCAAAAAATGTGTTCTTTTAGATAAAACATGTTATTTAAATGAGAATTTAAATCATGATTTATATTTATGGTATTATTCCTCTAACTCTAAATTATTTTACACTATGTATCATTTTTTTTCTCTTCAATAGATTAAATTACATTAAACCTCAATCTTAAATGAACTCCAAAATATTATTATTTTTACACAACCATTATCACCTAGCCATAGGAATAGTGGGAATGAATAAGATTATGTAAATTATTAAAGTATAGTTTAAACATGTTTATAAAATGAATTCACTTGTTACTAATTAATTATAAATGAAAATAAATACCAACTGAACACAGAGGAAGTGATTTTTTATAAAAAACTATTTTTATTCTCACAATTGAATTTTATATTACTAAATTAAATTAATCACATTGGTGGAAGATATTACTGAAATTTATTTTTTATATATTCATTTAAATGATTTTAAATTCCTTCAATAAGTTTGATAGACTTATGATAAGAATAAATCCAATTTTAAGCATAACAACTATATTTTTCAAAAAGGTAACTTTTCCCCCTTTAATAGAACACCAATTTCAAAACTAAATGTAAAGACTTCTATAAGATTTTATTTGAAAAAATAAAATTTATTTTTGAACATGGGATATCAAAATTATATTAGGGTGATTTTTTGGTATTTTTCTGATAAGTTTTATTTTTTATGAATAGTGAAAAATACAGAATTTTAATTAGAAATAGATTTTTCGTTTAATTTATTTTGTTAGTTAAATTATATTTTAAATTAGTTTTAAAGTATAATTATTTCAATTATACATAAATAAATTTAATTTAGGTAATTGGAATCAATTTCACATTGAAAATGGGTAAAAACATTCAAACATTAAAACTTTTCAATTTAAAAACATGATTTTTTTTGTTTTGACTATGGAATTAATTTTAAATCTAATTTTTCCAATTATGTGAATTGAATTTGTTAAAATGGATTTTATATTTGGAATAATAAGGTATATATATAGTTACACTAGTGTTTTACATACATCATTACATGATTTTAAGCATAATTAAACATCAAGTAACAAGTAATGGATTATGAAGTTTAGTGTGTGGAAAGACTGGGTACATAAAACTAAAAACATGGTATTAAATAAATTTTATTTATTTATCATCCATTATGAGATCCTAAATTACTTTGAGCCCTTAAATATGCTTAGGATAACCTAAAGATAACATGAACAATGTGCTGAGCGAAAAATCCTAGTAAGGGAATAAAAATTAAAATAAATCTTAGAACATGGTTTAGAAGGAAAATAATAATGATATATAAAGGCATGAAATATTATTAAACATAAGGAATAATAAACTGGGATCATATTATAATGATTTCATAATAATTTGTAAGAAACATAAAAAATTACATTATCATGGGTCAAGGCCTATTTCCCATAGAGGAGCATGAGCCGAGGCTTATTTTACATAGAGGATGACGCTTTCTGGATAACCACCTAGACTATTTCATATAGAGCCCAAGTCAAGGATAACCACCAATATTGTTCCTCATAACACATCATGAGACTAAAAATTTACCAATTCATTGGATTTATATATTGATACGCCCATCATAACATGTTAATGAATATTTTTTCCATATAAAGAATCATACGTATGTAGTTAAACAAAAACACAAGTGTTACCCCTAAAAATAATTGGGTTTCATAGTCATGTAAAATGCATAATAGATTCCAGTATCATAAAAGTTTCCATAAAAGAAAGGAATTAAATAATAAATGGGAATTAATAATGGATAATAGGAATATATCATGATTAGTGATGTAAAATTTAAGTGCTAACATGTAAAAAGAGTATTTAAAAAACTTTAGAATTTAAACATTTTAGTATGGTTTAAGGAAAATATTAAAGAGAATTTAAAAAAAAGAATAATACTTTACATAAATCCAGAAGTTGACCAAGAATATTTTCATAATAAAATTAGTTCTTTTATAAAAATAATGGTGTCTTAAAACATATTGTAGAGTCCATTTTAAATTGGGTAAGAATTTGGGAAGTTCACTTAAATCTGGCTTGATTATCGGGAATAATTTAGTATGGAACCTTTTTAAAGAAAAGTATATACCTAGAAAATAAGAATTAAAGGACATTGACACATGAATTTTTAACATACAAACATAATTTGGAATATGTGAATAAAAATAATATTGAATTTCATTTGTGTAAAAAGAGAGAACGAGTAACCTGAAGGAATAAAGGAGGTTCCGGTAGAATCCCATACCTTATGTCTGAAATGATTATTCACTTGATATTAATGTCCTGAATAATAAAATTAGATTCATTAATTAATAATTACATAACCATTTATAATTTTTTTAATTTAACTTTATAAATTTTATTTATTGCATTTTTGATGTGTTAAGAGATTCAATATCATCTTTTGAGAGTGTTGATTTCCTTGGTTTCCATGATCAGTTTACTTGTATATGTGTATGAAAAATCTTTTAGTATGAGGATAGTTTTCCATAACTGAACTTATATGTTATTGATGAACTTATAAAATATTTAAATACATTTTTCTACCAAAATTGAGGATGATTAATTAGATAAATTATTAATGATAATCATTTTGATTAATTTAGCACTTTTTGATCACATCAAATTCATTTTGTTTTCTAAATTAATATCATGTGGAAAAAATTATTCTAGAATATTAAATAATAAATAATACATATGTTATAATCTTATTAGACTATAAAATTGGTTTCATTATTAGCCTTGATGATGGAATTGAAATATGAAAACATGTTATTCGTGAAGGTGATAAATCATTACCTCATACACAATGTTTTCATTATTAAAGTAAAAGAGAGAGGAGAATATATTTGATGAATAAATATTCCATCAATATAATAAAATTATATTTTATTTAAGTTATTAGAGTTTTCATTTAATTTGGATGGGTGAGGAGATAAAAATAAAAGAGAGGAACTTGAAAAGAAATTCAAAGAAAATTGAAGAGCATTTTACCTCTTGATTCCTTCTTCTTGAGAACCTCCTTAGGGGATTGGTTTTGGTATTTTGTTAAGACCAAAAGATATTGGATGTGGGGGAGTGGTATGGGAAGTGTAATGGATAGAATTTATAAAATGATCAAGGCTGTAGAGGTGTGAGTAGAAGAGGTGGTGAGGGGTGGTATTTATAGTGGAGGAGAGGGGTGTTTTCTCATTAATTTACTCAATATTTTATTATTTTTCTCCATAAAAGTAATAGCATTGATTAATGAGGCTAAATATAGTAATTAGATCATGTGAGTTCAAACTAATTTTGATTAAATCATCTATTAGTCAATTAATAGTGTATTTAACTTGTAATCTATATATACTGTAAATTATTATATTTTACTATTTACCAAAAATTCAGGTGTTTCAAAAAAATCCCAAAAAATTCACCATAACCATTTTCTGACATGTAGAATTATTAAATAAAATCCATTTTGTGAATATAATTTTATAAATATGTGGAATATATTTTTTAATTAAAATAATTATTTAATTGGAAAATACAAATTTCAAAAGTAAAACATTTTTTCTGTCACTCTGATAAATTAATTAACATCTCATAAAATTATATTATAATTTAATACATAAAATTATTAATTTATGAATACATTTTTAAAAAAATATATTTTTATTCAAATAATTAAATTAATCAATAAAATTTAATCATAAATTTATAACCTTAAAAAATACCAAACCTTAATTAATAATTTTTAAAATATTTATTTACTTATATTATGATGTAATTATATCATATTTTATCTTATAAGATGGATAATTTCTTTTATTGTTTCATTGGTGAGGTTACTATACAATTTTCTGGTTTACTATTCATGAGGGTCACATTTCCAAATGTCATGTTACTATTTTATTGGTGTAGGTTCCTTAACATCGAGAATGCTTCTTATTTCATTCATTCATCATTTATGATCCTTGTATTGTGTTATCTTATGTGTTTACACCATATGAAATAATTATTAGAATGAAATTTACATTTATAAAACTTTGGGTCATTACATTCTTCCCCCCTTATAAAATTTGTCACTCAAAATTTTGTTTTACATACTAAGGTAAAAACAGGTGTGGGTACTTTTGATTCATCACTTCCTATGGTTCCAAAGTTTCTTCTTTGTACATATGGTTTCACCAGAGTACTTTGACCAAGTGAGTAGTCTTATTGAGTATAAATTTATATCTTTGGTCCAAGATCTTAACTGGATGCTACTCATAAGAAATATCATTCTCTAACTGTATCGCCTATGAAGTCAGTACGTGTGAAGGATCTGGTATGTAATTCCTTAAGATTGATACATGGAATAAATAATGTACTTGAGAAATGGTTAGTGGAAGTTCTAGTAGATTGGACACAATTCTGAAATGATCAAGGATCTCAAAGGGTCCCGTGTACATCATACTTAGCTTCCCTATCTCCCTGAATCTTATGATCCTCTTCTATGGAGATATACAAAGGAATACAATTTCTCTAATATTAAACTCCATGTTTCGTCAACGATTGTCTACATATCTATTTTGACAACATTATGCTACCTTGATATACTGTTGAATGGTTTTCTCCATATACACCATATTTTAGACCATTTTAGGTCCTAACAGCAGATATTCAACAAATACATCCCAATATGTCAGTGTTCTACACCATTTCTTATAAAGGGATTTATATAGAGCCATTTAGATGATTGAGTGGAAAATATTATTGTAGGATAATTTTACCAGTGGTAGATGTTGGTACCATCCTCCTTTGAATTCCTTATAACATGCTATCAATATGTCTTCTAGGGTCAGAATAGTCTGATCAGATATGCCATTCTAACGTTCATCTCATTTCTTAGAGCATGTTTTATACTTTTCCAGAACTAGGAGGTGAATCATAGATTTCAGTCATATATAATAGATAGTGGTACTCTATATAGCCTTACCACTTATTTTATGTGTATCAGTGTTAGTTGATCTAGTGAGAATTCCTCTCAAATTGTGATTCAGTGACCCGTCTTTGCAAGAAAATACACAATAACCCATATAGAATTGTTTCCTCTTAATGTCTTTGGAAGTCCAGTGACAAAGTCCATGGTGATGTTTTCTCATTTCCATGGTGGTATGGGTAATGGTTTTATCATCCCTATAGGAATTTTCCTTTAATACCTCACTTGATGACATACCAGGCACATAGATTTATATTTAGTGATATACTTTTTCATATTGTCCCACCAAATATTCTCCTAGAGATCTCAACATATGTATGGGCTCCCGAAGTGAATCGAGAAGGTAGAGCTATGTGTATCATCGTGAAGCTCTTTCCTTATCTCTGGATTGGATTCTACATATATTCATGACCCAAATCTTACAATTTCATCCTCATCAATCTGGAACTTAGAGGGTTTCCCCTTCATGATAGCTTCAACCGTTTTTGGAATTTCTACATCATTTATTGAGAATCCATTATTTTCTCCATAAGGTATGGTTGAGAAATCATTTGAGAAAGGATTTTTGATGTTCCTCCCTTAATTATTCCCATGTCCATCCTTTTTATGTCTAAGAAGATTGTATTCTTATCGACTCTCATCATTGATAAAGATACAAGATCCTTTCTACATAGAGCATCCACTACCTTATTTTACTTACTAAAGAGGTAGTGGATAAGGAATTCATAATCCTTGACGATCTCTAACCATCCTAGATGGTGCATATTAAGATTTTTATGTGTGAATATAAACATTTTAAACTCTTGTTATCAGTATATATCTCAAACTTCTCCCCATAGAGATAATTCCGCTAGATTATCAACACAAAGATCATAGATTCCAACTCCAGATCATTCATATGATAGTTTTTCAAATGGATTTTCATCATACTTGAGGAATAGGCTATCAATTTATCATTTTTCATCAGTTCACATTATAATAATTTCTTTGAATTATCATTTTATACCACAAAGAGTTATCAACTAGTTGGGAGTTTGAGTACTGGTGCAGTGATAAGCCTCTTTTTTGAGCTCCGAAAATATTTCCTCACATTATTGAGTCCTTAAAAACTTCCCTCCCTTCCATGTTATATTGGTAATCATGTTTGAAAATCCTGATAAGTTCTTAAAAAATCATTGGTAACACCCGGATAGACCATGAATTCTATGGATCTCCATTACAGATGTTGGCATGTGCCACTCTTTGATTACCATTATCCTGGAAGGGTCCAAAATTATTTCTTTTCTCAGGATAACATGCCCCAAAAATGATACCTACTCCATCAGAACCCACATTTACTATTCATTGCATATATTTTCCCCGTTCACAACATCTTCAAGGCCGTATTCAAATGCTTTTCATGTTCCTCCTTTCTCTTAGATTATATTAGAATATCATTGATAAATAATTCCATAAATTATTCAAGGTAATATCTAAAGACTCTTTTCATTAAATACATGAAAATTGATAGAGAATTAGTGAGTCCAAAGGGCATAAATATGAACTCAAAATATCCATACCTTATTTTAAAGGAAGTCTTGGGAATATCTTTCTTCCTCAAATTTAATTGGTGATATCAAGACTGAAGTTCCACCTTAGAGAAACAACTTTCCCCACATAGCTGATCAAAAAAGTCATCTATCCATGAAAGGGGCACTTTTAAATCATTATTTTATTGATCTCATGACAATCGATACAAAGGTGTATTGATTCATCCTTCTTCTAGATGTAGAGGACTAGAACACCCCATGGTGAAGCACTCAGGTGTATAAAACCCTTGTCTATATTCTCTTGTAACTACTTCTTCAGTTATTTTAGCTAAATAGTGACCATTCTATAAGGTTTATTTAATATATGTAGAGATCTAGGAATATGTTCAATTGAGAACTCAACATGTCATTTAAGGGGAATACCATGCAATTCTTCAGGGAATATATCAATGTAATCCCTCATGAGGGGCATGTCTTCAAGAAAGATCATCTCCTTTGTCTCATTAATTTGATCAAGATATTATTTCTCATAAGGTAGTAATATGCACACTTGAGATGATGATTCTGAATGAGATTCATCCTCCTCCATAAACTTGTAAATAATTGGAGGATGCTTTGGGATGTGAAGTGTGATCTCTCATTTTTGAAAATTGATGTCATCTTTTTATAAATATAGCCAATCAATGCCCCAAATAGCATCATACTCTTCAAAATAGAGTATGATGGGAATTATTGGGAGGTTTAGTACACAAATATTAACCAGGAAGGAGTTATGTACTTTGGATAGAAGAATATTCCCATTCGCTGTTCTCAATGATAACTGAACCTCCAAATTTTGAGGCGGTGTCTGAATAGTTCAACTAAAACATCAAGATATGAATGAATGTGAAGAACCAAAATATAATAGTATGTTCGCTATTATTAAATGAAGGACCAATGTGCCAATCACCACATCATTGTCTGGATCCACATTAGTAGTTGTGATAGAAAAAGCCCTTCCTTGTTGCATTGGAGGGTGTTGTTGGTTTGCTCCAAAAACCCTCAATTTAGGGCTTTGGTTTTAATAATTACCATGACCCTTTTAGTTGAAATGCTATACTACTAGATGATAATTGATATGAACCTTCTTTTCTTCTTCTATGTTAGTGGTATTATTCATATCCCTTTGGCATTTCTTATCTAGATTCCCTATTGTTCCACATTGGTATCATTTCATGGTTCCCTTTAGATAGTTCCCATGATGCTTCATCCTGCAATTTTGATTTGTGGGATATTTAGTTTTTTTAAATCATGGGATATATATGTTGATCCAACCATATTAGACTCTATTTTTTAGTTATTTTCATCGGTCCCATAAGACCATTGTGAGTCTCTGATGTCCATTTCAACCTTGAGGGAACAACATGTAGTCTCTTTATAACTATTGAAGTCTCGAATCACAAATTATTTTGGTTGAATTGTATTTAGTCTCTTAATGAAGCGATCCACCTTGATTTCATTGTTTATGACAAAGTTGGAGGTATATATTAATAGCTAGATAAAATTTTCTTCACGCGCATAGATAAACTCATCTTCATTCTACTTATGTCCAAGGAACTCCCTTTCCAACTTGAGATGTATGGTTCGGGGGAAATATTTATTTAATTTTTTATTGAATTCCTCCCAATCCGTGGAAATTATTTAATCATTGGACTTCATATTTTTGATCATTGTACACCACTGTTCAACTTCCTCATAAAAAATATAGACTGCCAGCCCAAATTAATCTTCTTCTGATCATGGTGGGCAGAGAATATATTTTCAATAGAGTTAATCAACTATTTTGCAAAGAGGGGATCAGAAGATCTACTAAACATGGGAGGAATTTTCCACATGAAGTATTCAATGGAAAATTTCTATTTCCTTGGAGAAGGAGGGTGTTCAACATGATTCAAATTATTATTCATAATGTGATCCATTTGAGAAAGTACTATCATGATGTTTTGAGCAACCATTCCCATCATATTTGGCATATCATTCGAGAAATCGTCACATTGCCTATCACATTGATTTTTTACACATGTAATTATATTTATCTCCATTAACTATTAAAAATAACATTCAATTAGGGATATTTCATATTTAGCTAATAATAATAAAAAGGAAACTTTAAACATAAAATGATAAAATCTTAAAGGAAAAGTATATCCGAACTTTTGATTCCCTGGGTTTTAATATAGGTTATCCATAATCTATTTCCTAATATATATTCTTATGGGAATTTTATATATTCCCTTAATAGTGGTTTTTAATGATCTTATATATTTACCAAAGAATATCCCCTAGGAGTGTCAAACCATGTATGCAGTAAGGACCATTTTCGGGTACCAGGTTACCCCAATTTAGGCCTGAAACACCGTATTGAAGTAGTTTTTCCTAGTTATATCTATGATTGAATCATGTCAACTTGTAGTATCTAGATAGGGATTTATTTTCATGATAAGACACTTACTGTATACTTAGAAAAATTTAGGGGCATTTTCTTTTATATAGTCTTATCCCTAAGGGTCTCACTAAAGTGATCTATTCCTAGTCTCAAAAAATTACTAAAATTTTCCTTTGATACCAACTATAGATCCCCTAGTATTTTATATATATAATTACATGATTTAAGCATAATTAAAAATCAAATTACAATCTAAGGATCGTAAGGTCTAGTGTCTTGGAACACTATGTACATAGAACTAAAAACTGGATTCTAAATAAAACATATCTATATTTTTCATCCATGATGATCTCATAACTTCCATTAAACCCTTAAAACTAAACAGGATAACCTATGGATAACAAGAATCAAGGAATGATCTAAAAATCCAAATAATCGAATAAAAATTAAAATAAATCATATCACATGGGTTAGAAGGCCTAAAAGAATGATATATAAAAGCATAGAAAATATTTAAACATAAGGAATCATAACATGGGATCATATAATCATGGATTCCTAGTAATGTGCCACCAACATAAAACATGAATTTGTCATGATTAAAGGATCATTTTACATAGATGATCATGATACAAGTCTTGTTTCCCATAGAGTAGCACAAGTCAAGGATAACCACCAAGATCATTGCACATTGAGCATGAGTCATGTCTAACAACCAAGACTATTGCACATAACATCTCATGAGACTAAAAATTACCCAATACATTGGAGTGATATCTATCACACCCATTGTAACATGTTCACGAATATAGTGACCCAACCTTTTCTTACATTACTATTACATCATTTTAATGATAAAAAACACAATATTATTACACATGGAGGATCCATAGGATTAGTGTCTTGGGAAAACTAGGACCATACATAACAAATACAACATCAACCATAAACATTTATTTAATTTCATCTTCTCTAGCTTCTTATTGGAACTTGTCCTCTCCTTAGTACATGTAGACACCTGAGGATAAACATCAAAAGGGGTGATCTAGAAGCCTAGTAAGAGGATAGATAAGAACAATACATCATGGTGTGAGCATAATCATGACATAGGAAAATGATCATGAACATGAGAGAAGCATAAACAATAAACATGAAATGTGGCAATGCATAAAAATGAAACATCATGTCATAGTGGTTTACTACCACACATACTTGTGAACAAATCTAGCATCATTTTCACACATCATTTCACATTTACTCATGAGATTCATCACTTTACCCAATGCATTGGAGCACTATATAATTCCGGGCGCACCCGTCACATTTAAACATTCATATTGTGCTATATAATTCCGGGCGCACCCGTCACATCATAACATTATAATTATCATGATTTCCACATAGAACATATATCAAACATGTACATAAATAACCCATGGAAAGTAATGGGTTTCATCTCATAATAACACATTCATAATCTTTGGGTTCCCAAAATAAAGAGGGAACAACATACTTGATACAAGAACCATCAACCTTGAATGAGAGGTAAAATGTGAGATCTTGAAAGAAGAGTTCTTTTGGAAAACATTTTGATGGACATAAAAACCAGTGACAAACATGTATATCCCATAAAAGTAAAGTAAATGATGAAAAAATGATCTTTTAGGAGTAACCATATCAAAAATGGAGTGAAAGAGGGAGAACCCGAAAGAAGAAAATTGGGTTCGAGATTTCCCCTTACCTTGTACTCGAATGCCTCCTTATCTTTAATTTCCTGTATGATGACATTATATTCATTAATTAGAAATTCCAGAACCTTTTATAAATTAATAGGGTTCATTCCGGTTTCATTATTTCATATTATGTTCGTTTGGATGACTTATAGAGTTTAAAAACATTGTTCGGGGGTGTTCGTTTTTATGATTTTCTTGATCGGTCCACTTGTATTCTTAAATTGATGTTTGGGTAGACCATGGGTAAACATCCAGAACTGATACTACATGTTATTAATGATATTACAGTAGATTTAATAATTTTATAGTGAATTATATTATATCCAAGTGGACGAATCATTAGATAAAAATTTAATGATGGTTATTTGGGTTAATTTGGGCGATTTTTGGATCACAACGATCTTGTTTTAACATTTAACTTAGTAATAAGGCAATAGGTTATTTCCAAAACTTAAAATAGAACATAATACATATAAAATATTCTGTTTCAACCATAAAAATGGTTTCATGACCAGATTTAAGTTAGAAATGGAAGAAGAGCATGTTGTTTTTGAAGGTGATAAATTATCACCACATAAACAACGTTCTCTTTAATAAAATAAATGGAAGAGGGAAAGGGTGTGGGGTGATATAATAAAACATTATAATCATAAAATTACATTATATAGATAATAATGTATTCACAGAACAATTTGGATGATGATAGGTAGGGAGAGATCAAGAAAGGTACTTGAACTTAAAAGGAAATTAAAGGAGAAGAGAGAGAGAAATTACCTTTAGAATCCTCCTCTTGAGATCCTCTTTAAGGAATCTAGGTTTGGTCTTTTGATGATACCAGCAGCTTTTGGACGTGGGGGATGAGCTAGGTAAGGTTTTTGGGCAGAGTTTAGAGAAGGCTTGGAGCTTGAGAGGTGTGAGGAAAAGAGGGAGTGAAGGGTGACTTTTATAGTGGAGGGGAGAGGGGTTTCCTTAATATAAAATTGATTAGTTTATTAATTTCACCAAAGACAAGGAATAGTGAGTCTTGGATGACCAATAATAGTAATTTTATAATGTAATCCCAAAACAAGTGGGCTTACATCAGCAGAACATCATTGATGACTCAATTAATACATTATTTAGCTTTTATTGTGAATTATCGGATTCTACTATTCATCAAATATTCAAGTATCTCGGAAAATTCCCAAAAATTTACCCCAACCATTTTTCGACGTGTAGAATCAAAAAATGAAGTCCATTTTTCAAATATAATTTTCTAAATATTATTAATTTAATATTTAATTAAAATCATAATTTACATAAAAAACGATTTTAAGATTAAAACTGATTTAATAGTTCTTTAAAAAATTACGTAGGGTCTTATAAAATTATCTAAAAACTATTATACATTGATTCAATAATTGAACAATATATTTCAGGAAAATAAATATTCATTTAAATCAATTAATTAATTATAATTAATTATTTATGACTTATAAAATACAAAAAACGTTTACTATGGTCAAATTATCACCTTCTATGATGTCTAAATTTTATTTTATTATTCCTAGGTAAGTTTACTCTTATTTACTATTCATAAGGGTCATATTACTATTCATAAGGGTAGGTTACTATTCACCAAAAATTATTTTTGTTTCATTAGACTCCAAAAACCATCTTGAACACAACCGTGCATGTCGGATTTTTAAAATTCCAAACATAGGGGTGACAAAATTATGTTTAAAGGTCACTTATCACTTAGTAGTTCATTATTTTGTGTTTTTATGACATAGATATAAGAAGAGAATTTTCTATTGAAAAAATTTGGGTTGTTACATTCTTCTCCCCTTATGAAATTTCTCCCCTGAAATTTCACTTTACACAAACAGGTGAGGGTACTTCTCCTTCATTGCCTCTTCTGGTTCCCAAGTTGCTTCCTCAAACTTTTGGTTCCTCCACAACACTTTTACAAGGCGGGTTGTCTTGTTGCGTAGAAACTTATCACTTTGGTCCAAAATTTTTACCGGCTGCTCCTCATAAGAGAGATCATCATCCAGTTGTACCACCTCTGAGTTTAGTACATGTGAGGGGTCTGGTATATACTTCCTCAGTAGTGATACATGAAACACATCATGAACTTGAACCATATTTGGTGGAAGTTCCAGACGATAGGCCACAACACCTATAGGATCAAGGATCTCAAAGGGGCCGATGTACCTTGGGATTAGATTCCCTTTCTTCCCAAATCTCATGACTCTCTTCCATGGAGATATTCGAAGGAAGACTTTATCTCCAACGTCGAACTCCGAGTACCTTCAACGGTTGTCAGCATAGCTCTTTTGCCGACTTTGAGCAGCTTTGATGTGTTTCTCGATGACTTGAACCTTCTCTGTCATCTCTTGAACAAGATCGAGACCAAGTAGCTTTCGTTCTCCAACTTCATCCCAACAGGTTAGAGTTCTACATCGCTTCCCATAAAGAGCTTCATATAGAGCCATCTGAATACTCGAGTGGAAGCTATTGTTATATGAGAACTCAACCAACGGGAGGTGCTGATCCCATCCACCTTTGAATTCAAGAGAGCAGGCTCTTAGCATATCTTCAAGCATCTGAATAGTCCTTTCAGAATGGACATCGGTTTGGGGGTGATAGGCCGTGCTAAAATTTAATTCAGTACTCAAAGCTTGTTGAAGGATCCTCCAGAATTTAGATGTGAACCTTGGATCACGGTCAGAGACAATTGAGAGTGGAACACCGTGCAGTCTCACCACTTCCTTCACATATATTCTTGCAAGTTGTTCAAGAAATAGGTCTTCCCGAATTGCGATAAAATGGGCAGTCTTGGTGAGTCGGTCAACCACAACCCATATCACATTATTCCCCTTTGACGTCTTCGGGAGACCCGTGACAAAGTCCATAGTAACATTTTCCCATTTCCACATGGGTATAGGCAATGGCTTCATCATACCTTTGGACTTTTGTTGCTCAGCTTTAACTTGCTGACATACCAAGCACCTTGATATATATTCCGCAATCTCCTTCTTCATGTTATCCCACCAGAAGTGATCTCGGATATCACGATACATCTTGGTACTTCAAGGATGGATAGAGAAAGTTGAGCTATGTGCATTTTCCAATAGCTCCTTCTTTATCCCGGGTGATGAAGGCACACAAAGCCGTGTTCCAAACCGAATCACACCATCATCATCTATATGGAACTCTTGCAGCTTCCCTTCCTTTACTACATTTATCCTCTTTTGTATCTCTACATCATCCCTTTGTGCTTCCTTAATCTTCTATTGGATGGATGGTTGCGCAATCATTTGGGCAAGGTAGGATGTATCCCCTGCCCTTACGATTCCCAAATCCATCCCTTGCATATCCAAGAAGATAGGGTCTTTCTCAATCCTCAACATGGATAGAGTAGCAGGTTCTTTCCTGCTTAGACTATCATCTACCTTGTTCGCCTTTCCAGGATTATAGTGAATAGAGAAATCGTAATCCTTGATTAGCTATAACCATCTCCTTTGACGCATGTTGAGCTCCTTTTGTGTGAATATATACTTTAGGCTCTTGTGGTCGGTGTATATGTCACACTTATCACCATAATGGCAGTGCCGCCAGATTTTCAAGGCAAAAATCACGGCTACCAGCTCTAGATCATGCGTCAGGTAGTTCTTCTCATAGATCTTCAACTATCGTGAGGCATAGGCTATCACATTATCATTTTTCATGAGTACACAACCCAAGCCTTTCTTTGAAGAATCACTGTATATCACAAAACTTTCTCCACTTTTCGGTAGTGTGAGTACAGGTGTAGTGATCAGCCTTCTCTTTAGCTCCTTGAAGCTACCCTCACATTCATCCGTCCAGACATACTTTACCCCTTTCCTTGTTAACTTAGTTAACGGGCTTGACAATCGTGATAAGTTTCTCACAAAACGTCGATAGTACCCAGCTAATCCAAGAAAACTACGGATTTATGTGACACTAGAGGGCCTGGGACATTCCTCAATCGCCTTTGTCTTTGAAGGGTCCACAAAAATTCCCTCGCTTGTGATCAAATGTCCCAAGAACGTGACTTGATTCATCGAAAAGTCACACTTGCTGAACTTGGCGTACAACTTCTCCTTTCTCAATGTCGCCAACACAAGTCTTAGATGTTCTTCATGTTCCTCCTTTCTCTTGGAGTAGATGAAAATGTCATCGATAAACACTACCACAAATTTGTCGAGGTAATGTCTAAAGACTCTATTCATCAAATCCATGAAGATTTCAGGGGAATTAGTAAGTCCGAAGGGCATCACCAAAAACTCATAGTGCCCATACCTTGTACGGAAGGCAGTCTTCTGAATATCTTCCTTATTCACCTTTACTTGATGATATCCATAACGAAGATCCACCTTTGAGAAGTATTGAGCTCCTCTTAACTGGTCGAACAAGTCATCAATCCTTGGGAGAGGATACTTGTTCTTTATCCTGATCTTGTTGAGTTCCCGATAATCGATACAAAGCCGCATGGTTCCATCCTTCTTCTTTACAAAGAGCACTGGCACACCCCCAGGTGATGCACTAGGGCGTATGAACCCTTTGTCCAGATGCTCTTGTAGCTGCTTCTTTAACTCCTCCAGTTCGATAGGAGCCATCCTATAGGGGCACTTCGAGATAGGAGTAGCTCTGGGTAAGAGTTCAATTGAGAACTCTACCTCACGATCCGGGGGAATTCCGGGTAACTCTTCGGGAAATACATCACCATATTCCCTTACGATGGGCATTTCCTCAAGGTTGGAACTTTCCTTTGACTCAAACATTTGGGCGAGGTATGCTTCTTCATAAGGAATCATCACCCACACCATTGAAGGATTTTTCAAAGGATATTCATGATCTTCCTTGCATTTGTAGAGGAGAATGGGATGGTTCTGAATATGAAAATATATTTCCTTTTCCCGATAGTTGATATGTGATCTATATAACGAGATCCAATCCATTCCCATTATAGCGTCAAATTCCACCAAGGGAAGTATTAGGAGATTTTCCAAAAGAATCTTCCCACATACGTCAACAAGAGAAGAATCAAACACTTGGGTTGGAATTATTGCACCACTTGGTGTTTTTACAGATATCTCTACTTCAAGGTTTTGGGGATTCGATTCTATAGTTCTAGCAAACTTTCAAGATATAAAGGAATGCGTAGAACTAGAATCAAATAAGACTTTTTCCATTCTTGAGTGAATAGGAAGTGTACCTTGTACAAATTCATTATCATGTTCCACCTCCGCAGTAGTGATGGAATAAGCCTTCCCTTGTTCCTTTGGCTTTGGTGGTTGTTGGCACTGATTACCCTCAAGATCTCGAAGTTTAGTGCACTGGTTTGAATAGTTCCCTAGCTCCCTACAGTTGTAGCATTAAACCACGAGTGGTTCTCTTCTTTCATCAGCTACATTATCCCTCCTTTTCATGTCTTTTTGACACTCGTGAGCTTGGTGTCCTTCCTTCCCACACTTAAAGCATTTCTCCGTACCTTTGAGGCAGTTCCCATGGTGAAACTTCACACATTTTTCGCACGTGGGTCGATTTTTCTTCCCACCTTTGTCACTAGATCCACCAGCTTGAAACTCCATCTTACTTTTCTTATCACCATAGCCATGGGACCATTCTCCAAACTCCATCTCCACTTTGAGAGCACACCGAACAACTTCTTCATAACTCCCAAAGTCTCGAATTGCAAGAGCCTTTCGAAGATGTGGTTTTAATACACTAAAGAATCTATCAATTTTGCTATCATTGTTGATAACGAAACCCGAAGCATACCTTGCGAGCCTTGTGAAATTTTCTTCATAGGTTGTGACAGATTCTCCTTCTTTTTGCATGAGCTCTATGAATTCTTTCTCCATCTTCGTGCGAAGAGTTCTTGCGAAGTACTTATTAAGAAAAATTATCTTAAAGTCTTACCATTCCATCTCTTCAATTTCCTCCCTTGGCTTGGTGTTCTTAATCAAAGCCCACCATTGATCAGCTTCTCCATCTAGACGATAAAAGGCTAGAGTCACCTTCTCCGTCTCGAAACAGTAAAGAACAGAAAATATCTTCTCCATGGAGTTGACCCATTGTTCCGCAACTAGTGGATCGGAAGACCCACAAAATGTTGGTGGTCATTGCCACATAAAACATTCGATAGCTAGTTGCTCCCTCTTTGGTGAAGGAGGACGTTCCCCATTATTATGGTTATTATTCATAACCCGAGATAATTGGGTAAGCATCGCCATGATGTTTTGAACTCCACCTCCAAAATCATTGGGGATGTCGTTCGAGCAATCGTTGCATTGGCCCTCGTAAGAGTTGTTGGTCTAATTTCTCCTGGTTCCCACCATTTTCTAAAATAGAAAAGGTTAGAACAAAACATAAGCAAACAAGTCATGAATAACTTATTCATTTAAACAATTATACAAAAAACATAACATATGGGATCCCTAGGTAAATATTCTTGTGTATATATTTGTACTTATTCTCATTCTAGAGGTTTTCTCTAGGGTTTACTAATCCTAATTCCCAAATTAACTAAACCTTTCATATGATACCAACTATAGAGACCCAGCCTTTTATTACATTACTATTACATCATTTTAAATATAAACAACACAATAGTATTACACATGGAGGATCCAGAGGTTTAGTGTCTTGGGAAAACTAGGACCGTACATAACAAATACAACATCAACCATAAGCATTTATTTAATTTCATCTTCTCTAGCTTCTTATTGGCACTTGTCCTATACTTAGTACATTTAGCCACCTGAGGATATAAATCAAAAGGGGTGAGATAGAATCCCAGTAAGAGGATAGATAAGAACAATACATCATGGGGTGAGCATAATCATGACATAGGAAAATGATCATGAACATGAGAGGAGCATAAACAATAAACTTGAAATGTGGCAATGCATAAAAATGAAACATCATGTCTTAGTGGTTTACTACCACACATACTTGTGAAAAAATCTATAATCATGTTCACACATCATTTCACATTTACTCATGAGATTCATCACTTTACCCAATTCATTGGAGCTCTATATAATTCCGGGCGCACCCGTCACATTTAAACATTCATATTGCGCTATATAATTCCGGGCGCACCCGTCACATCATAACATTATCATTATCATGATTTCCATATAGAAAACATATCAAACATGTACATAAATAAAACATGGAAAGGAATGGGTTTCATCTCATAATGAAACATTCATAAGCTTTGGGTTCCCAAAATAAAGAGGGAACAACATACTTGATACAAGAACCATCAACCTTGAATGAGAGGTAAAATGTGAGATCTTGAAAGAAGAGTTCTTTTGGAAAACATTTTTATGGACATAAAAACTAGTGAAAAACATGTATATACCAGAAAAGTAAACGAAATGATGAACAAATGATCTTTGAGGAGTAACCATATCAAAAATGGAGTGAAAGAGGGAGAACCCGAAAGAAGAAAATTGGGTTTGAGATTTCCCCTTACTTTGTACTCAAATGCCTCCTTATCTTTAATTTCCTGTATAATGACATTATATTCATTAATTAGAAATTCCAGAACCTTTTATACATTAATAGGGTTCATTCTGGTTTCATTATTTCATATTATGTTCCTTTGGATGACTTATAGAGTTTAAAAACTTTGTTCGGGGGTGTTCGTTTTTATGGTTTTCTTGAGCGGTCCACTTGTATTATTAAATTGATGTTTGGGTAGATCATGGGTAAACATACAGAACTGATACTACATGTTATTAATTATATTAAAGTATCTTTAATAATTTTATAGTGAATTATATTAGATCCAAGTGGACGAATCATTAGATAAAAATTTAATAATGGTTATTTGGGTTAATTTGGGCGATTTTTGGATCACAATGATCTTGTTTTAACATTTAACTTAGTAATAAGGCCATAGGTTATTTCCAGAACCTAAAATAGAACATAATACATATAAAATATTCTGGGTCAACCATAAAAATGGTTTCATGACCATAGTTAAGGTAGAAATGGAAGAAGAGCATATTGTTTTTGAAGGTGATAAATTATCACCACATGAACAACGTTCTCTTTAATAAAATAAATGGAAGAGGGAAAGGGTGTGGGGTGATATAATATAACATTAGAATCATAAAATTACATTATATAGATAATACTGTATTTTCAGAACAATTTGGATGAAGATATGTAGGGAGAGATCAAGAAAGGTACTTGAACTTGAAAGGAAATTAAAGGAGAAGAGAGAGAGAAATTACCTTTAGAATCCTCCTCTTGAGATCCTCTTTAAGGAAGCTAGGCTTGGTCTTTTGATGAGAACAGAAGATTTTGGACGTGGGGGATGAGCTAGGGAAGGTTTTTGGGCAGAGTTTAGAGAAGGCTTGGTGCTTGAGAGGTGTGAGGAAAAGAGGGAGTGAAGGGTGACTTTTATAGTGGAGGGGAGAGGGGTTTCCTTAATAAAAAATTGATTAGTTTATTAATTTCACCAAAGACAAGGAATAGTGAGTCTTGGATGACCAATAATAGTAATTTTATAATGTAATCCCGAACCAAGTGGGCTTACATTAGCAGAACATCATTGATGAATCAGTTAATACATTATTTAGCTTTTATTGTGAATTATCGGATTCCACTATTCATCAAAAATTCAAGTATCTCCGAAAATTCCCAAAAATTTAACCCAACCATTTTTCGACGTGTATAATACAAAAATAAAGTCCATTTTTAATAAATAATTTTCTAAATATTATTAATTTAATATTTAATTAAAATCATTATTTACATAAAAAAAACAATTTTAAGATTAAAACTGATTTTATAGTTCTTTCAAAAATTACGTAGGGTCTTATAAAATTATCTAAAAACTATTAGACATTGATTCAATAATTTAAGAATATATTTCAGGAAAATAAATATTCATTTAAATTAATTAATTAATTATAATTAATTATGTATGACTTATAAAATACCAAAAACGTTTACTAAGGTCAAATTATCACTTTCTATGATGTCTAAATTTTATTTTATTATTCCTATGTAATGTTACTCTTATTTACTATTCATAAGGGTCATATTACTATTCATAAGGGTATGTTACTATTAACCAAAAATTATTTTTGTTTCATTAGACTACAAAAACCATCTGGAACACAACTGTGCATGTCGGATTTTTAAAATTCCAAACATATGGGTGAAAAAATTATGTTTAAAGGTCACTTATCACTTAGTAGTTCATTATTTTGTGTTTTTATGACATAGATATAAGAAGGGAATTTTCTATTGAAAAACTTTGGGTTGTTACAAAGAATATGTTTTTCACATAAAAATAATATATAATAATCCAAACATAAACATAAGGGTTACCCATTGAATGAATTGGGAATCATAATCATGTCAAAAGCATAATAAATGGGTGTATCATAATATTTTCAATGAAAGAAAATAATTAAATAATACCTGGGAATTTATAAAGGAGAATAGGAATAGATCATTATTATTCATGTCAAACTAAAGTGATAACATGTAGAAAGAGTGTTTAAGAAATTTTATAATTAAAACATTTTGGTGTGGTTTAAAGAAAATATTAAAGAGCATTTGAAGGAGAAAATGGAATAATATTTTATATAAATCCAAAAGTGAACTAATAATTTTTTCATAATATTTTTTTTATTTTATGAAAATAATGGTGTCTTAAAAAATGATTATGGACTGCACTTGAAATTCTCAACTAGAAAAATGACCTATAGCCACGGTTCAACAGCCATGGTTTAATTGGTCTATGGATATAGGTATGATAAAGCCATAGTTTAATTCTCCCCCATTCCTATATATATCTCTAATTGTATTCATTATTGAGGATTCCTCTCCCATGCTTGCACTTGGGATTTTCTCTCCCACCATCCTTCTTGGGATTTCCTCTCCTGACACCCTTATCATCAACTGATCATCACCCAATTGATTATCCCTCATCTGATCCTCATTGACTTCTCCTTTACAGTTCTTCATTCCCTTACTATATTCTTCATTCACAATTCCTCCACCCCTCATGCATTAATTCCCTCCTCTATACCCTTCTTTAGGCGTTCCACCTCCATTTGATGCGTCGGTCGGTGCTTCCCCTCTTCATGATCAAACTACCCTCTTCAAGACAAAGTATATCATTTCACTTGAGGTAAGATTCCTTATGGGTTTTTTGACATTTCTAGAAATTTTGGGTGTTATTGGTGGTGGATTTTGTTGTTTAATTTTTGGATTTCATGTGGATTAATTTCGAGTGTGTCCCATGAGTAGGCCACACTTAGTTACTCTAGGTTTAGGCTCCATGAGGCTGTCCAGTGTGGTTTCCATTTATTATGATTTTTGATTTTTTGTTTTAATTGTTTGGTTTATTAATATATTGGTTTTATCACTAACCTCATTTTTTCGACCCTAGAAAAATCCTCCCTTACACAATTTCTAATTTTGAGTTTCTATTGTCTAGGTTTCCCTATGTGTTTTTCCTTTAAAATTAAGAATGTTTGCACCTTGTTTTGATGCTAATTAGTTGTATGTAATGTTTAGAATAATTATTTGAAATAAAATAAATTTATTTTCTATTTGAATTAAATTGAGTAAAATTTTTATATTCAACTTTTTCACAACAATTACCTATCAAAATACCCGGTTGCCCTTATAAATGAGTTTTGGAATCTTAAAAAGTGATTTAAATTTTCACAAGAGAATATAAATATAATTAAAAGTGATGTTAGTGGTTTACTTGGGTTCTTCATTGGGTTTTCTTTATGAATTTTGTTGGTAAATAAATCATGGATAATGATTGTGATGCCTGGAATTAGCCTCCTCAATTATTTTCAAGTTTATTAATTTCTGGGTATGGATTTTACCCAGTGAAAAATATTTTATGTGTGTTTGGAAAATATAAATACACTAGAAACTTGGGTTATCTTCAAAAATGTTTTATTTAAACAAATTATAAATTTTAAGAATGTTTTTTTTCTTTTGGATAGTATTTTATAAATGGTTTTATGACTTGCTCAATTTTCTAAAGATATTTAAATAAGTTTTCCAAATTTCAATTGTTTATTTTCAAATAATGATTCCAAGTTAGTGACTTAGGGGTTTTCTTGAAAAATTAGTCACCTCTATAAATACTATCCATTTAGGGGGAATTCATATGGATGGTTTCAGGAGGTGTATTAGAATAGATAATGTATCTTATTATTTAGATGTAATATATACATAGTTTACTCACCTCCAACAATTATTATAGTCATGGGATCCTAGGTGTCATAGTGAGAGTTGATTGATTTAGTGGAAATGTTGGAGTTGGATCGATTTAGTGAGGATATTAATTGACCTAAATATCCTAATGATTTTGGTTTAAAGCATATGTATTGGATTTTGATAATTAAATTCGTTTTTATAATGTTTAAATTGAGTGAAGTTTTAATTAAAAACCATGTTTTTTATTGAATCCCTTTAGGAAAAATTTTTCTCGTTAAACTCATTTCATCTTTTAAATGTTTTATCAAAATGGGTTTGTCAATGAACTCAACCCTTTTCCCTTTTTATCTTTTATTTTTTATCTTCTAAACTAATGTTTTATAAAATATGAGTTGTAATAGTATTAATATAGGGATTAAGGAAGTTGGTTTCCAGACATTCTTTTAAGTCATGAGCACTTATAACATAAAAAATAATTTACTTATGTGTTCTATAGGAGATACATTTTTCCTTAAATGGTTAAGTCATAAATTAATCAAGTGGTGATTTGAAATATATTAGTCTAGATAAACATTTTTTAAAGACCTTTAATGTACCCATTTCTGATGAATAGTACCTTACAACCTTGTACTTATGATTATTGGTAATGTTTTGATACTTTATTCAAAACATTATAGCTAGTCTCTAGTTTATGCCTCAATTTTTGTCTTTACCATGTGTGATATTATTTTACATGACACAATTATAAAATTATTTGACATCTCCCATGTATATCTTAATGATTTAAAATGGAATACACATTCTTTATTTGGACTAATATTATCATGTTTTATTATAGTATTATTATATTTTATTTATAGATAGTTTAACATATTTTTCATGTTTACGCATCATGGTTGTTATTATTATCATACTAACATGGTGTTATAATATTTCATAGTGAGAATTTTTGATACGATTTACTTTTAGTGCATGTTTACTTACTTTAACATGTACCCAACCTACTATTTTTCCCATAGGGCATGTTTACAACTTTGACATAGAACATGTCTATTTCTATAATTTGAATCATTTTTATTATTTTATATAGAGCAATACTTTTGTATCATGAAACTAAATTACATTAAAATTGTTGGGACATCTATATATATGACCTCCTAACATTCCATTACATGTAAATATGATTATGAATCCCTTTCTCTCTCATTAACCATTTTTATGAATTCTTATGTCACGCCGTTACGCTGTTGAAATCGCACCGATTTTCTAAGCCAATGTCATTGTGTAGTGAATACCATGCCCATTTCTCCATCAAGGGTATTCACCTTTATGAAAATTTACTTATTGATTATAAAGTTTCATGTATTAATTCCACATTCCTTTATCGTGGAAAAAATTATTATTTTTTATGAATCCATGTTTTATGATCAATGTGGAACACTTATGCTTGAAATGAAATTTTTAAGAAGGGTTCACCCTTATAACGCTCCAATGCATGGGGTAAAGTATAGTATCATGATACATCATGTGAAATGAGTGTTGACTCATGATAATTAAAGTGCAATGATGGTTTACTCATGCTTCATGTGCAATGAGGATTTACTCATGCTCTATGTGCAATGAGCCTTGGCTCATGCTAATTCCATGTTAAGTGTTGTTGCCACATTTCCATGTTATGATTATCATGCTTTATCATGACTTTATGTTCAAGTTTATCTTGTTCTCTATTTATATGCCTATTGTCTAACATGTATTATACTCCTCATGTATTCCATGTTTATTCCTTTACTGGGCTTTATAGATCACCCCTTTTCTTATGCATGTCCTCAAGTTATCCCATGCAATGCTAAGTACGAGGGAATGTAGTGGTCATATAAAGGATGTTTTCAATAAAGATGTTGTACTTCATGTTTTAAGTTGTTATGTTATGATCCTAAGCCCCAAATACACTAGACCTATTGATCATCCATGTTGTATCAAGTTAATGGTTTATGTAATAAATCATGTTTAAGTTTGTAATAAAAGCAGGGTTGTCATAGTTCTATTGCACTAAATTTGAGTTCTTAATTATCAAAATAATGTTATAGTCCATGAAAATAAATCATTTAATTTTTCACATGCCCATCATGCCCTATGTTTTTGTTCATTGGCCACATGTACATTTAACACATACAAAATTAAAAGAACTAGTATACAAAACGGTAATATTATAGGACAAATATTCTAGGAATATCATTAAAAGGTCCTCCAATGGCCATATATTGAAACTCTCATGTACCACATTCAAACAGTGCATGATCAAGGATCTAAATTTTAGGTCAATAAGAATAGTTTTTATTCCGTATCTGTTCAAGAGACATATATGTAATAGTTCGATGAAAGTATCACACATTTCCATATAATTTTCCATACCATCACTTAGACCAAAATCTATTAACTTTGGATCTCATTTGAAGTTTACAAGAAAAGTATCTGGATTTATATCCCTGTGAACTAGATGCCTAAACCCATGCATGTTTCTTAATCCATGAAAAATCTTTTTATCCATTAATGAAAGGATTGGTTCTTGTTATATATATTATAATTATAATGACTTTCTCCAATGACCCACCATCCATGTGCTCCAATGCAATTCTTATGTGTCTTGAATCAGGATTATAAAATTCCCCATTAAATTATACATGTTCTATATAGCAGGGTGACTCAAAAAGAATCAGTACCTCAGTAAGAAGTTGTTGTCTTCTTTCGTTCTCAAAGATATTGATCTTCTTCATGGAAATAATTCTTCGGGTGAGCATGTGGATGACCCTTTAAACTATGCTTCTTGAACCTCTTCCTAGGGTCCCAAATATCCTTATAACATGGGAAGCACATCGATTTACTTTCATCGTGTTCTAGATTTATCCTTGTAGTTGGAATGATAAGCATAAATTTCACTTAAAATTCCATTCTCCTTTATTTATTCTTATACTGCATAGTGATGGGATTTAAATATATTGATATTTAACTATTCAATCTGTAGCTTTTTGGTATATTGTAGTATTTATTTTTAGATATTTGATAAATTTTTTACATGAACAAGGAAATTTATGCATGTAATAAAAACAGAAACATAAACACACACACTTGATCACATCCTTAGCACTTTTCCTGCCTACTTATCCTACAAGCCTTATTTCTTTTTGAGACAGCATAAACCAAAAACTTGTCCTATTAGGTATGATGAAGTTCAATAACTTTCATAATATATTTTTGTGAATTCATCTTACTAAGGTCAAATAACCAACATATTATTAATATATTTTTACTAATAACCATTCAATATATCACAATTTTAGACTGGCATGTTACTCTTTGAGATTTATTTTGGTTGACAACGAATTTATTGAATCTATTAAAGATTTTTTAAGGGGTGATTGATATGATTTACAAAGTTTATTTTATTACTTTCTTTTTATTAATAATATTTGATTAATACATCCTTTATATAGTTCTACTTGATTATTTCATTGTGATTATATTAAAAAAATTAATTGATGAGGACTATAGGAAGAATTTAAACATAAAATCCATATTCCTAATACTAAAAATATATAATGATTTTTTTCTTTTCAAATATAAGATTTTATGTCACTGTTATGTTATCTTTGTTATTGGATAAACTTTTTTATATTAATATACTAGTTTTATATTACTATAAAAACATCTATAATTTAAGATAGAGAATAATGAATGAATGATTAATTTCTTACAAAAATTGTTGTTAATAAAAATATTCTATTACACTTACATATCAATGTGAATATTCTTTTTTCATTGTTGCTTATGGATTCATGTTTCAGTTATCATGTAAAATTGAAACAATAATTACATATATATAATAATTCATTATATCTCTATTCTTTTCTTATTATTTTCTTATAGGTGGTTTGTTATGATGAGGTTGTTTCTATCCACCACCATCGAAGGCAAGGAGTTCAACATCGGTTTTAGGTAAGGTTTCTTCCATTTTCAAATGATCCTTCATGTTAATGCTGCAATAACCATCACATGTCCTATTATTGGAATTCTCACTAATCACGTTCCTACCAATTTTCCTTTTTAGGTTCCGTTAATGATGATTAATCAAATCACTGGCATTTTGTTTATGTCTCTTGGGACCCGTTCATGTGTATTGTGAAAACCTGAGTAAATGGAAACTCATCTCATATTCATATATAAACATATATATTATATGTTCTCTAGTTATATGTATATACACCAATGGAAGTGAGATTACATATAGGTGGTCAGGTGTGCGTATGTATATATATGGAAAATGCATATGTGTGTGAGTGATAACGTGCTTATGTATGTGATCTTATATATAAGGATCCTCTTATACGTGTACACGGCCATGTAGACACTTATATAGGGGTTAGGGCATCCTTATGTACATGAAAAGGTGAATATTCCTAGAGGACGGATGGATAAGCTTAGAATTTTCGTTGATAAAAGTGTCAAGCGCTGAGTGTGGCTTGTATCCTTTGAGGTATGGTCTCTATCCTTACCTCTTTAATTCAAGAATGTTTTAAATTAAATTCAGTTTCATTCTTAATTTGGCTTATTTATATTGAATTTCAATTTTTGAATAAGTTTTATTTAAGATATTTGTTTTTTTGTTAAAAATATCATGGTTTTGTAATAAAACCCCTCTAACGGAGCTGCACTATCTACAAAAACTCACCGTGGTATACATTTTTTAACATTATTTCATTTATTTTTTCCTTATACTTGATTTAATTATTAGTCATAAAGCACACATCATACTTGACCCTTTTTATATCCCTGTAGTGGGTTGCACTCTTTTTATTAATACAGTTGTTTGAACTAAAACACCCTTTAAGTGTTGTTAGACTTTTGAGATAGAATTTCATAAAAGGGTAAGTGGGAAATGTCCAATTATAACTAAACACCTATTAAGTGTTTGAATTTCCTCCTATAAGGGATTACCCATGTTGGTAATTTCCCACTTGACCATTGCACATTCTAAGTTTTTTCTTTCCAATTTATATACAATCACCTTATTTTGATAAAGTAAATAGTATGATTTGGATCAGATGATTTATCATGGCCAAAACCCTTTTTGTGATTGTTTAAATTGAGAGGACCTTATTAGAATAAAATGAATAGTTATGCTTACTTGAATTAAATGTCAAGTATTTATGGGTGTTTCTATGGTTTGACTTTCATTAAGTGGTTTAAGTGAGGTGAAATGTGGAGGGTGTCATGGGGGGGGGGGGGGGGGTGCATGGGGTGGGTAGGGGTGTGGGGTGGGTAGGGGGTGGGAAGGGGGTGTGAAAGGGAGGGGGCATGGGGGTGATGAGATTAGGGGGAGGGTGTGTGTGTAGGGGGTGCATGGGGTTGGCGGGGGGAGGGGGAGTGTAGGTGGGTGTTCAGGGGGTGCATAGGGTGGGTAGGGGTGGTGTGCGGGGGGGCGGGGGAGGGGTTTGTGCAGGGGGTGTTCAAGTGGTGTTCAATAGGTGTGCAAGGGGTGTGCAAGTGAAATGCAAGGGGTTCATGGGGTGGGAATGGGGTGGGCAGGGGGTATGCAGGAGAGGGGGTAGGGGGAGAGGGTGTGCTGTGTTATGTTGCAAGGGGCAAGGGGAGGGTGTAAGGGGTGTGCTAGGGGGGGGTGTAGGGGTGAATGGGGTGTGCAAGGGGTAGTGTTAATCCCACCTATGAGACTATATTGTCATATCTTCTTAGATGACAAAGTCAAATAACGTTATATTTTAGATATATGAAGAATTTTAAGAAAGACCTATGTAAAAAATTTTCATATGAAATTATAAGACAAACAATCATCAATGTTGTACAACATAACCACAATTTCCATATCATTTCGAGTGCTTATTAGGATTTCAGCTCCAAAGAAATACCCTTCTTCTTGACATCGTAGCATCGAGTAATTAATCATCCGGAAAAACAACCATCTCCACTGCCACATCACTATTTAGTCATCCACCTCTTGAACATATATTCTCATCTTTCACAACTCTAATATTTCCATAAAAACACCCATAGAGGGATTCCAATTTCACACAATTTTGGTACAATGTTTTCTCATAATGTATGAGGGTATTTATATGAATATCATATAAAAAAGTCTTGGTATCATTTCACAATGATTTTCAAAGATTTGAATAAAACCTATGATGCCTACGTGAATGATGTAGATTATTGTAAACATGCACCAAAGTATATAGAATGAGGTAGTAAAAGACATCATGTTGTGGTTTTTGTTATATAGTGATACATGATACCACTCTATGGTGTATGTATTGGATGAAATTGGATTTCATTTGAACATAAAGCCTTTATTAATGATCATGTTATTTAGTAATGGGATATACATATCAATATGAACTGAAAAGAAATCAATAAACAATGCATGAACACCTAGGGGTGGTGAAAGGTGTATGTGGGGGGGGGGGGTTGTAGGGGGTAGTGCATGGTGCAAGGGTGGTGCAAAAGGGTGTGCAGGGGGGATGTGCTGGCGTGGTTCAAAGGTTGTGCAGGTGGGGTGTCGTGGGCATTTGAAGGTGTGAAAGGGGGTGTGTTCAAGGGTACAAGGGGTGTGTTGGGGGTTCAAGGGGTGTGTGTGTGTGGGGGGGGGGGGGGGGTTGTCTTGGGGGTGAAAGGGAGGCTGTGACAGGGGGGTTGTAAGGGGCCATGTGTGTTCTTGGGTTTGAAATGGGGGTGTCCATGAGGGTCTGTAGGGGGGTGTCTAGGAGTGGGGTGCCTAAGAGGGTCTACAGGGGGTCTAGGAGGTACTTAAGGGGGAGATTGGGGGGTGTTTAGGAGGGTCTTTAGGGGGTGGCTAGGAGGGAGGGAGTGTCCAAGAGGGTCTGTGGGGGGGGGGGGTGCCCAGGGGGAGGGTGGTGGGGGAAAGAGGAAGGGGGAGGGGGTATCCATGAGGATCTGTAGGGGTGTGTCCAAGAGAGAGGGGGGGGGGGCTCTAAGGGGGTATCTAGGGGAGAGTGGGGGGGGGGTGTCTTAGAGGGGTGTGTGTGTCTAGGAGGGTATTCTTTTTAACATGTTCCATTAAATCACATACATCCCTTACCACATTCTTCATTGTTCTTAAAATTTCATCTTGGGGTGGTGAAATTTTCAAGAAACTCTTTGAGTTTAGATAGTCTACTTGAACTTCCCACACAACATTTCATGAGTTCTATGATTATTACCTTTTGATAATCCTTCACAAGGGTTTCATTTTCCATCTTAATATGGAATAGAATATTTTCCCTCAGCGCTTTTATTATATTATTCTTCCTTTATTTATTTCCCATTTCCAAATTAGCCGGTGATATAACTAAATAATCAATCGGTATTTTAATAGCTTCTTTGGATTATTAATATAGATCCTTGATATTGATTTGGGGGGGGGGTGGTCTGTCCTAGGGGTGTCTAGGAGGGGTGGGGGGGCTATCTAGGGGGGGTGTCTGTCCTGGGTGGTGGGGGGTGTTTGTCTAGGGGGTGTCCAAGAGGGAGGGGGCTTTGTTCAGGGGGTGGGGTATGTCTTGTGGGGTGTTCAGGAGGGAGGTGGGGTCTATCCAGGGGGTGTCTTGGAGGGGGAGGGGGGGGGGGGCAGTCAAGGGGGGTCTAGGAGGAAGGGGCTACCCACTGGGGGTCCAGGAGGGGGTGGGTGGGTGGGTGGGTGGGGGGCTCTATAGGATGGGTCTAGAAGGGAGGGGGTGGTGAGGGGGGGGGGGGGGTTTGTCTAGAGGGACTTGGGATGTGTTCAGGAGGGAGGGGGTTTATCCATGGGGGTGATGTCTAAGGTAGGTCAAGGAGGGGTTGGTGGGTGGGGGTGTCTATCCAGAGGGCCCGGGGGGTGTCCAGGAGGGGGGGGGGGCTATCTGGGCGGTGCTGTCTAGGTGGGGGGGGGTCTGTCTATAGGGGAGGTGTTTTCCAGGGGGTGTCTAGGAGGAGGGGTGTTTGTCCAGGGGTGTCTGTCCAAGGGGGTGGGGGGGGATGTTCAAGGGGGTTTGGCCTATCCAGGGGGTGTCTAGGAGTTAGGGCGAGGGGGGGGGGGGGTCTGTCCAGAGGGTTGGGTCTATCTAGGGGGTGTACATGAGGGATGGGGAGTTGATCTAGTGGGTGTCAATGATGGTGGGGGGGGGGGGGTGCTATCCAGGGGTCATGGATGGCATGGGGTGCTACCCACAGGGGGTCCAGGAGGGGGGTGTCTATGGGGGGTCCACGGGTGAGGGGGAGGGAGGTGGCTCTTCAGGGAGGGTCTAGAAGGGAGGGGGTGGGGATGGGGGTCTTCCCGGGGGGGGGGGGGGCTATCTAGAGGGCCTGAGGGGGTGTCTGGAAGGGAGGGGGTCTATCCATGGGGGTGCTATTCAGGGTGGGTCCAAGAGGGGTTGGTGGGTGGAGGTGTTTGTCTAGGGGGCCTCGGGGGTGTCCAGGAGGGGGGGGTCTGTCTGGGGGGTGTTGTCCACGTGTGTGTGTTTTTGTGTGTGGGTGGGGGGGGGTCTCTACACCGGGTTGGGGTTTGTCCAGGGGGGTGTTGTCTAGAGGGTATCCAGGAGTGGGGGTTTTTGTCTTGGGGGTTTTTTTCCGAGGGGGGGGGGGGGTAGGGGGTGATGTTTTCCATGGGGTGGGATCTATCTAGGGGGTGACTAAGAGGGTTGGGGGTTTGTCCAGTGGGTTTTTAGGAGGGGGGGGGGGGGTGTTGACAATGTGTTTTTGTCCAGGTGGTGATGCTGTCCAGGGGTGGGGTCTGTCCAGGGGGTGTCCATGAGGGAGGTGGGTCTATCTAGGGGGTTTTCAGGAGTGGGGGGAGGGGGACTGTCCTGGGGGGGGGGGGGTTCAGGAGGGAGGGAGGTGTACTATCCACAGGGGGTCTAGGTGTGAAGGGGGTCTGTCCAAGGGGGGGGGGGTCTAGAAGGGAGGGAAGAGGAGGGGGGATAGCCTGGGGGGGGGGGGGTTGTCCTATTTAGGTCTAAGAGGGTTGGTCTGCTGGGGGGGGGTTGCTGTCTATCTAGGGGTTGAGGTCTTTCCGGGGGGGGGGCTATCATGGGGGTGTCAAAGAGGGAGGGTGTGTTGGGGGGGGGGACTTTGTAGAGGAGGAGGTTCTGTCTAGGGGGTTTCCAAGTGGGGGGGGGGGGGTTGTCCAGGGAAGGGGGTGGGGCTATCCTGGGGGGAGTGGAGGTGGGGGGGCTTTCCAGAGTGGAAAGGGAAGTAGGGGAGTGGGGGGGGGGGATTTTCATGGGATGCATGGGGGGGGGGGGTTAAGGTGCAGGCGGGGTGAAAGGGGTAGGGTGGGGGGAGGATTTGTCGGGTCAGTGGAGAGGATGCAAGGGGACAACACTGACTGAACAATGCTATTTTTAGGTAATGTGAAGACCTATAACCACCGTTCGAAATAGTGTCTATAGACCCTAAGTGATTTTAGCCTTTTCAATGGTTTAAAACCCTGGCGATAAGCTTTACCCTATAGCCACACCAATACCAGCCATAGTTGAATGATCCATGACTACAAACTATAACCATGGTTTTTGGTCCTATAAGCTTTGGTCCTATAGCCATGGTTTTAAATTGTGTATATAGGATTATTTTAAGTAGTTATTGGTTGATAATTCAGTAAGTTCCTTTAAATCAGACTTACTTATCGGGAAGAATTGAGTAGGAAAACTTTCAAAAAAATGTATATCCCAAAAAATGAACAATAAAGGGATATTGATACATGAATTTGTAAAATAAACACATAATTATAAGATGTCCAAGAAAATAAAATAAAAGATAAATTCATTTAGATAAAATTAGAAAAAGAGTAACCTGAAGGAATAAAGGGTGTTTGAGTAGAATCCCATACCTTATGTCATAAATGATTCTGCACTTGATATTAGTTTCATTAATAATAAAATTATATTCATTAATTAATAATTCCAGAACCATTTATACATGTATTTGATTTATTATAACTTTATTATGTTCATTTATAACCTTTTTATGGGTTAATAGATTTAATTTCATCATTTGGGAGAATTGTTTTTCTTGGTTTTCATAGTTATTTTACTTGTATATGTGTGTGGAAAATCATGTAGAATGAGGATAGTTGTCCTGAACTAATCATATATGTCATTAATTAACTTATACAATTTAAATGTACCATTTTTTACCCGAAGTGATGATGATTCATTAGAAAAATATTTAATTATAATCATTTAGATTAATTTAGAATTGTTTGATCACAAAGAGCTCATTTTGTTTTATAAATTAATATAATGTGTAAAAAATGATTCCATAACATTAAATAAGATATAATAAAAATATTATAATCTAGTTTGACCATAAAAAGGGTTTCATGACAATACATGAAGATGTATTTGAAAGATTAAATCTCATCATACATGAAGGTAGTAAATTAGCACCTCATAGATGATGTTCTCATTCTTAAAGTAAAAGAGAGAGGACAAGAGATTTGATGAAAAAATAATCCATATAAATGATAATATTATAGTATAAGTAATATACTAGAGTTTTCATTCCAGTTGGATTGAGGGGAGTTGAGGTGAGAAAACAAAATGAAAGGAACTTGAAAAGAAATTGAAGGAAAACAGAAGAGGGTTTTACCTCTTGATTCCTTCTTTATGAGATCCTATTTAGGGGATTGGTTTTGGTCTTTTTAAGCCCCAAATATCATGTATGTGGAGGATAGGTTTGTAATGAGTTGTGGAAAGAATTTTGACTAGGCTCAAGTCTTGAGAGGGTTTAGGGGAAGAGGTGGGGAGGGGTGGTATTTATAGTGGATGAGAGGAGTGTTTTCTCATTATTTAAATCAGTATTTTTATTTTTTTCTCAAGGAAATCAATAATGGTGATTTTTGGGATGAAATATAGTAATTTGATCATGTTAGTTCGAATTAATTGTTCTTACATCATCCATGCCTCAATAAATTGTGTATTCAACTTATAATGTATACATATAGTAAATTACCGTATTTTACAATTTACAAAAAATTCATGTATTTTTAAAAAAATCCAAAAAAATCACCATAACAATTTTTTGACTTGTATAATTCAAAAATGGACTCCATTTTATGAAAAAATATCAAAATTTGAGAAATATAATTTTTAATTAAAATCATCATTTAGTAGGAAAATAAAAAAAATTAAAAGTAAAACTACTTTTTTAACACATTGAAAAATTAATTAAGGTCTCATAAAATTATATTGTAAAGTTATGAAATAGAAATATTTATTTATGGATTCATTTTATGAAAATATTTTTTTAATTATTAACTTAATAAAGAAAAATGTAATTAAATATTTATGACCTATAAAAATACCAACACTTAATAATTTTAAATCTGTTTATTTTCTTATACTATGATATAATTATATAATATTATCGCTTATAAAATGGAAAAATTTATTTATACATTCATTGGTGAGGTTACTATTCAATGGTCTAGTTTACTATTCACAAGGGTGACATTACTATTCCAAAGTTGAAGTTACTATTTCATAGATATAGGTTCATTAACTTCTAGAAACATTTATTATTTCATTCATTCTTTATTTAAGAAGCTTGTATTGTGTTCTATTTTGTGTTTATACCATATGAAATAATTATAAGAAGGTAATTTCCATTGATGAAACTTTGGGTCATTACACAAAATTAGGTTGTAAGGTTAATTTCATTTTTAGATATAAAAAATTTTCCATTGTAGAAAAATTATTTTCCGTAGTATCGATACAATATTTACAAGAGTTAGAGTTAAATGGTGAAATCATAACATACCATAAAATTACAAAATTTAATGGTTGGTTTAGGAATTGGGTGACACAAACTGGCCTATAATATATTAATTTACATCCAATTCCTCATAAATTAATGACATATCAATGTGGTTGGATTTAAATATGAAATATTCATTATTTTAAATACTTAAACCTATATCTCCTCATGTGTAAATACCACTCATCACCACACCATTTCGACACAAAATATATGATTCTATAATTATCTATGACAAAAAATCCCCCTCTCTATCCCCACATCCTATTGTTTCTTGTCTCACAAAAATACCAAATCCAAGGTTCTCAAGGGTCTATTGAGGAGGTGATATCCAAGAGGTAATCCTCTCAAAATACCTCTATTAATTTCTTTCCTTTTTCTACATTATCCTAACCTATTTAATATATAATGGAATAATAATTAGATAATCATGTACATAAATAAATTTTATATTTTTAATCCTCTCAAAATACCTTTTTTTCATACCTCTTATTTTTTAATGAAAAGAAACTATTGTCCAAATTATGCTAGTTAATAGATTATGTGAATAATGATTTTTCTCATATTATATTACTACCTTCATGGATGGTCATAAAACTATTATTATGGTTAAATTATATTTTTATAGGAATATTATAAACTATTTCATGTTTTGAAACTATTATATAGTCATAATGTTAAAAAACAAAACTAGTTTGTTATGGTTGGAAAAATTACGAAATTAAACTGAAAATTTATCATTAACATTTTATAAAATGAATCGTCATTATGAATGAAGAAGAAATGATAAATGTGAAAATTTAGACTTATTTAATATATTAAAAACATTTTATTAAACTTCTATAGTTGTATTTACATTTGACATGCAATCTATAATTATACACAAATAAACTGATCATGAATGTCATGGAACAAACTCACCTGAAACAATGGAAATCCAAAAATATTATGAATGAAAATGTGGTATAATGTTATAAAAATATAATATAAGTTATTATATATATAAATATGATTTGTAATGAATTAATATAAAATTTGAACCATTTTACACGAGGATTAAGTAAGCAAAACTAAAGGGAATCATGAGGTAAGGGTTTCTAATCACATTTTTTCTTATGTGAAATATTTGTATTATTCACCACTTATTTATTGTGTGTGGTGTATATATACTGAAATTTGATATTTCTTATATTTAATTTCATTATATTCATTGTATTAAATTTTTAATTTGATAATTATAAATTTTATGGTCAATATGATTCGACTAATTACAAAGTGGATAAGTAATATTCAACCCAATTTCCATTCATTGAGTTAAAATTATACTTCCTTGATTATGTCAAAATAAATTTATTTAGAGAATGTTTTTTATTTTATTTAAGCTTTTTATGTCGATTTTCTTTGAATATTCATAATATAATAATTAATAATTACTTCAATGAAATGATATATATAAGGGACTTTCTCTTAAAAATTATCTATTTAAAGTTTCCCTTAAAAATAACTTTTCCCTCCATTATAATGTATGTATAAAATTGTTCCAAAAATGTTTTAGCTTTTATATTATGATATATTAAAGTTATTTTACTCATGTTTCAATTTAAAAAAAAGGTTTTAAATGATTGTTTTTATCTTTTTCTAAATGAGGTTATTTAGGACTTCTTTGACAAAAAATATGGAAATAATGTATTTCTTAAAATTATTATACATGAGTGGACTCTACCTTCTTAATGAATCCTTAATTCTTTAAATATCTATTTAAAATCTAAAATATTTATCTTAAATTTAAATTTTTTTATTTATAATTGTACATATCATTAAAATAAATTATTTAATAAATATAAGGACATTTTTTAAGAATTATTTAATGTGGTATGTCAAAAATATTTTTTAACACATATGATGACTTTTATTGGTTTTAATTATTCTTTACTGGGTATATAACTCAATCATAGAATTATTATTCTCTCTATAAATGGTTTATGTTAATAATGGAATGATATTTACGAAACATGTTTATTTTCCATGAGTTATGTTATGATGAAGTATTTATGAAACTAATTTCATGACATGGGTTCTGATGTGATGAATGATTTATGGTCCTCAAGAACACATATGAATAGTTTTCATTATGTAAAATTTGGAAACTATACCTCCCTTCAATGCATTGGTTAATGATAAATGTTCTATGAGCTCAAAGGTTACACAATAGTACATGCAAATCCCGTAACAGAAGGGTACATTGGAGGTCATCCTAAGCACATAACAAGATGGTATCTGGGAGGTAATCCTAAACTCAAAACTAGAATGTACATGGGGTATCATCCTGAGAATGAATTTTTTAAACTATTGATTATCCCAATACAAAAATACTATTAATGTATGGGTATATATCATTGACATAATATATTCTATGCTTATGTATTTGTAAAAAATTCCATATCTTATTCCTTTGTTACACTCTAATGGAACATGTTATTTTATTTATGATTCCAATCTTATGAGTTACCAAACATTTCATTTGAGATTAGGATAATTAATATAAAATGTATTAATGTAAAATGTCATTGTCCTATTTTTTTACCCCTATGATCATGTTATTCTTAAGTATCTTCCTTGATTACCCTTATTGAGCATCTGAGCTATTACTTTATTATGATTCCTTTCCACATGTTATAAAGAAATGTTTTAAGTAAGAGTTTTAAATGGGTAGATATTTAGTGGAGATTTTTAATATCTTTCACGAAATTAAATGGATGTGTTCTATCTTTCCAAAGACACTAAAATATCATGTTTCGTAAGAATTTGTTTGAGCAATATAATGAATATTCATCTAAAAACATGTAATATCAATGTATGAAATTATGGGTCATTACAATTCTAAGAAAATATAATTTTTGAGTAGATGGTGTAAATATAATAGTTTTTTACATCTCCATTTTTGAAAAACATTTAATAAATAAATGTTTGGAGATAAAACACTTTCTATATATTATTATATTTTAGAATTTCATTTGATGGATTTTCTCATGGATAGTTATTTATAGAAATAATTAGAGAAATCCAATTAACTTCATACACGCACCACATATATGAGCCAAGGTAGACATGTACACATTATTGGTCATGATGTCGTAAAAAAGATAATTTATTTACTTTATATATGGACAATTATATATCAACTTTGGTGCCATGGAAGGATTATTTAATGGTTATGAATTGAGTTGCTTATATTTATGAGGTGTCAACATGTGTTGATGTACATGGTTTTTAGATCATTTACAACATATTTGTTTCTGTGCTGAACTTTAATTTTTTATTAAATGTTTCTTACATAAAATTTACACTATTGGTCAAAAATATTTATGTTTAATTGGGTGATAATTTCTTCATAATAGTTTAAATAGTCACTCAACACTACTTTCCATCCTATAGAAATTGTAGGATCCTATTTGAGGTCATGTAGAACTCTTGTTCAGGTCTTAGATTTTGTTACTTTGAGTTAATGTGTTATAATATAGTCTCAATGAATGGTTTAGAGATATTTATTTTTAATTCTAATTTTATTGGATGATATGATGGTTGAAACTTGAAATGTACCCATAAAATGTTGGATCTAACATTTTTATAGTTAAGTGTGACTTTCTAGGATAAATGGTTAAATGAAAGGAAAACACTGAATGTATAATATATTATTTTTTATACCATTATGACCAATTATGGGATTAAAATGGTAAGATTTCATGAATCATTATTGGATTTGTAATAAGATTCATCAAATGACCATGGTTTTAAAATAAGTTTTAGTTTTTACATGGAAGGTGGATTTATAAGGAAAAATGGGTTTTGGTTATACAAATATAGTTTTTGTTAAGAAAGTTTCAAATATCTTTCCTGAATTATTGTGATAAATAAATTTAAATTGGTTTTAACCAAGATAAAGTTGTAGGAAACCTCCTATATATAATATTGAATAGAATCATTAGGATTATGATTGTATTTGGAGATGTGTACTTTTGATAGATTGTTATATATGTAAGAGAATTATGTTATAGAGAATATTTCCAATTGGCCATAAAAAAGGTGAATATAACAATGATCCTATGGATCTATATTTATTAATTGAAATTATATAATTTATCCAAGGTATTAGAGGAGAAACTAATTAAGAAAAGTTCAGTGAGATGGATCGTGCTTTACAGTTTCTAGAAACATATCCACCATCATTGAAAGGTTATTTTTTGGTAGAAAAACTAGAGGAGTGATTTTAAAAGATCAATACTATATTCAAGTTATTACACATTACTAATACCTCTCTATTTGAATATAGATATTTTTTTCCAATGAACTAGCTATTAAGAGTTGGTAGTCGATTAACGATGCTAGGAAGAATAATGATCATGATGGGATGTGTTTCCAAAAGGAATTTACTTATTAATATTTCTTGAATAAATTGAATATGTATTGATATTAGTTTTTTTTATATTTTTATAAAGTAAATATGTTTGTTTTTTATCCTAATTTAAGTATAAAAGTCTTGACATATGTTCCTTGAAAACTAAAACTCCAAGAAAAGAACTATGCTATGTATAATTTAGAGTATACATATTTTGTTCATACTTTGAAGAAAGGGAGGTATTACATTTTCAGGGGGGATTTTTTTATAATGATCATAAAATTTTAAAGTATATTTTCTTATAATGTAATATTTATATGAGTTCTAATACTCCTATGATAGGGTAAACCCCCACTAAGAGTGGGGGGTGGGGACCTATGGTTTACCAAAAACTCGAACTCCTAAAAAAATGATTTCCCATTTCTAGTTTATGTGTCTATATCTTGATGGTGAAAATGTGATTATGAGATAAAGAATGAGAAAGAACATCCGTTTCATAAGGCAAAATACAAGGTTCAATTACTCTTATTATTATAATGATAATCACTAGTGTGAAATATTTACAATCTTTCTGCCCATATTTTTATGTTGTCATTAATATGGGCATGGAAAAGAGTAAGTAGATGGAACCAAACTCTTAATAATGATAATTAACCAAAATAATCAATAAGTCTACCAATATTTACATCCCTAGCCTCATGTTTCATAGGAATTTGTATCTCACGTGCACCCTTATTCTTCTCCAAAATTCACAAAAAGAACCCATCTATCAAACTCTCCCTAAAATGAAAGGTAAACTAACCCATATTTTACTCAAAATATATTTCTACCTAGTTTAGGTGAGAAAATATTATATTTATATAGAAAATATTCATTATATTATATAACTAATGACACCAATTCATATAAGTGGAGTGGAAGAGGGTCTGAGTTTTTCTGCGGGTGCTGGGTGAGTTGGTTCAAGGCAGTGGCGTCCCATCGTTGAGGTTCCGGGTTCGAGTCCTCGCAAAGGCAATGTGAACCATATGCCAGCGATCCTCTTGTCCCCTCGACCCTGTGTGGTACTGAACCAAGCCCAAGTATTGGACACCTTGGGCCTAATGATGGACGTGCAACACGCAGGTGGGAAGGCCAGCTCAATACCTCGTTACCCAACAACACGTTTGCCCGTGGGGGCTGGGTGAGTTGGTTCAAGGCGGTGGCATCCCGTCGTTGAGGTTCCGGGTTTGAGTCCTCGTAAAGGCAACGTGCACCATATACTAACGATCCTATTGTCCCCTCAACCTCATGTGGAACTGGCCCAAGCCCAAGGATTGGCCACCTTGGGCCTAGCTGGGGACGTGCGGCACGCAGGTGGGCATGCCAGCTCAATACCTCATTACCCAACAACACGTTTGGTGCAGAGTCTACTCTCTCTCACCGGTTTCTCTCTGATGACCAAGATCAGATGCCACTATATTCTGCTCCCCCCTCCTGATCGGAGGGGGGAGTCTCGCGCCTTCTTTAAGAAGAGAAGATTTGACCCCCCTCAAAACCCCTTCCTTCATTCCCGAGGATATCTCGTTTACAGAATGTCCCAAACCTTTTCCTCGAGGCTCCCCAGCTTTCACTACTTCCGGCGGAGCTCAACAACTCTTCAGACCTATGAAAATTTACCTTAGTGGCTTGATTCCATCTTCATCGGCCTTCTATTGAATTGATTGAGCAGTTTGTCTTCGATTCGTGGGATCTACAGGAGCGTGCGGTCGTTGGTTTGCTTGACCAGAGGAATTTCATGATTCGCTTAGGATATGAAGAATACTTGATCATAGCCTGGTCCAGGGCCCCTCGAAGATGAAACAGATTGTCTTTCTACATGTTTCGCAGGAGTTTTTATTTTCATATGCAGCGTGACCCTTCGATGATTGCGACCTGGGTAAGACTTCCGGGCCTTCCGCTCTCCTTTCAAAATCCATTGATTTTGTGTCCTATAGGTAACATGGTGGGGAGATATCTGTGCTCCGATCATCGCACTGAGGTTTTATGCCAACCTATTTGTCCGAGAATCTATATGGAAGTTGATGTTTCAAGAGCACCAGTACGTTGTATCTGGGTTATGGATGAGCAGCAGTTTCGCTGGAAATATGAGGTTGTGTTTGAATCGTGGATGTTTTACAATGTGTCTTGCGGCTGTTTTGGTCATTTGGCATCAGTGTGTCGAAGCGGTAGAATGGGTGGCTGCTCACAATTGGTGAAGACGAAATCCAGCAGAGGTGGAGCTGCTACTAGCTTGGACCAGGCTGTGAGAATGGAGGCCACTGGGAATGGGTTGGCAGTGAGCATGGGTGATAGTGGAGACAATATTTGGGTGGGAGCCTATCCAACAAGCAGTGCTATAATGGAGGTGCATTTGGGTGAATCTCAATTGCATAGGGTGAACCGAGATAATGTTACAGTGGCTCCTACATTCTCTCTTGGTATGAAACCAGTGATGGTGTCCTCAAATCCGTCAGTGAGAAAAGTTTTTCAGAGGTTGATGAATGATCTGGGGGCTGGACAGTAGCCCTTGCTAGAGGACACAACTGATTTGTGTCAATCAGGGTCTGCTTCTGTAGTTTCTCTTGTATACATAGCTTGTGCAGCTAAAGAAATGCAAGTGGTCATGACGTGAAATCGGTTCGATGGTCTGGAGGTCGAGGAGTTACCCGTTGTGGTTGAAGGAGTTAAACGAGATGAAGATTCTCAGAATGACTCCAAGAAAGGAGAGTCTGATGAGGGTGCAATGGAGAGGGTGTCATGTGATGGTCTTGATATTGCGCCAGACTCTCACTGTCTATCCCCAATTGGTCAGAACATGCAACCTCCGATTATGGAAGAAGGGAGCTTAGCTGTTGCAGAGGATATGCTTGTGCGGAAGGATGTTGGAAGTAATGATTTTTATTCTGTGAAGGTCACTGGCAAGTGAGGAAATATTTCTGAAAGTGATAAGGAAAATAGTGGTGCTATCAGGCCCTCTTTCAGTGATATTATTCAGAGTGGAAGAAGGAAGGCTTCTGAAAATGATGGTATTATGACCGCTCCACCTAGGAGAAAACCCAAGAAGGACTAATCTCAACATCCCAAGCCAGTGGCCACTAGGGCCTCATCTAAGAGGGAAAGTGGAGCCATCCCGGTGGCACATACGCAATACTTCAAGGAGCATCCATCGTTGGAAAACCTGAATCTTATAAAGAAGTATGCTAAGATACTGAAGCAACATGAAACATCTTCAGAATGGGAATCAGCTAATTCTGAGGAAGCGCCTTACTATGGATATGGAGAAGGGTAAGTTTACTATGACTTGTAGTTTTTCTGTTTTTGTTAGAAATGGTTGGCTGTGGGAAAGATGTTCACATGAAGTCTTCTCATTTGTTTCATATACTTTTTCTTTTCTTTTAATAAATTGTCAGGGGACTCTCCTCTGACTGAGCTTGCTGGGTAAGTGGCTATTGAGGTCCCCTAAGTAACTCGTCAGGTGGCATCATATAGTGACACAGGATTAACATAAATGGGTATTACATTATTTTAGATGAATATTTAAAAGAATACAAAAGTACATACCTAAGTACTGTAATATTGTAGTGCCTTCAGAAACATGGAAACATAATATTCTCTCTTTGTGAAAGATCATCAATGTTTCTAAAAAAGATATTCCCATTTAGTACTCCAAATTAGAACCTTTCTTCATAACCTAGGAAAAAAACAAAAGAAAGGGTGAGCTTAGATTCCCTGTAAGGGTAAATAAAGGAGATATATAAGTATAACAATGGAATAAGGGTATGACAACATGATAAAAACATTTTAGGATCATACCATATATATTGATGATAATATTCATGAGTCCTAGCATAATGATTAGCAGTTCGTAATACTGGAATCATAATGTTGATAAATCAACCTAAATCAATCATGAACCATAATATCATGTCATATATGTGTGTCTCGATCATAAATATAGAAAAAAAATTCACGGGTCAATGTTAACTACCAATACCATTAACATTGTTGATCAGGACACACCTGTTCCCATACTAGATCATGAAACACATGTTTTCCATTGCGGATTTGGACATGCCTAATTCCAATTCTAGATCATGGCACATATGTTTCCCATTTTGGAACATTACACACTTATTTCCCATTGTGGATCAAGTTACACCTGTTTACCATTATAGATCAGTCACACACATCTATTTTCCATTGTGGATCAAGCCCATTGACTTGTTTCCCATCATTGTCTTAGGAGATATAAATCACCATCCAATGATTTTGGGGGAGATATAGGTTCCACCAATCATATAATAAAATCAAATATACGTGTTCCACATGATCATAAACAATCATCATATCATGACCGATAAAAATGGATTGGTTTCATAAACATCATATCACAATCCATGATATGAAATGGGTATTATAAACATGTAATCAAATCAAAAATGTTGAAATGATATAGGTTTTATAATAATTTTATCAAAGAAGGACCCCTAAAAAGAAGTAGGTTTCATAATCATATAACCCATTGAAGAGATATGGGTTTAAAAAACATCTAACCGATGAAAGAGAAACGAGTTTTATAACTATCATGCTATAAAAAAATAAACTATTCAAAGAAATAATATTAATGGAACACCTGGATCATATCCCCATAAATTCATGACTAACACCAACATATATCATATTTGAGGGAAAATAATTTTGAAATATCTTTTAATAACTTTTCTTGAGGAAAATATCCTTCCTTCTTTTATTATTTTTGAATCATATAACCTTTTGAATACCATTTTACTTTAAAATAACCTTGAAGACATATAATTAATGCTTTGAAAACCACTTTAAACACATTTTAGAACAAATAATTAATTTTAAAATCACATTCCTCAAAAAAACAATATTAGAAAACATGGGATTTTAATAACATAGATGTCTGGCCGAAAATAGAAATAAAGTTAGATTTTATTAAAAAGATTTTATTAATTATCATTATTAAAAAAGAGTGAAAAAATGGTACCATTAAATGATTATATAATTAATAAAAATATTATAATAAAATTAATAAAGTTTATTAATATATGGACCATAATATTTCATTAGTGGAAGCATAATCATAAACAATCCTGATAAATGATAAGATTATAGCAATTAACTTTTACCACTTTGGTAACATTGAATCACAATCCATGTGAAATAAAGCATTAAATAGAGCATAAAATTTCATTAAACGAATGATATTTATGAAATAACATTTTAATGGTCATTATATACACCCCATGGTAAATTAAAGTGGCATAACAATCCATGTATCTCAAAGAAGGAAAACTGAGACAAAAATTACCTTATTGACTGGTAACTTTTGAACTATAAAGCCTAGAAATATAGATAATAACATGGATATGTAAATAACCTTAAAATTAAGTATTATATTCATTTAATAAATTCAGGGGAATTATATACACCACACAAAATAAATTAGTGGTGAATAAGGAATAAATCTCACCAGAACAAAATTGAGATAAGAAAACCCTTGCCATAAGTCTTGACTTTTTTTATACATATTTTTAACTCCTGTATAAGAAATATATGTTTATTATAAATATGAAACATAAACATATAATAATTTATAATACCATATATTATTTTATTATTAATTTACATTTCTATTTTCTTAATAATTCCATGTTAATGTTATATTTTTGGTAATAACTACTTTGTTTTTCAAATATTTTTTAAATTTTTATCCTTGATTCACTTACTTATATCATGATTTACTTATTTAAATAATTTAAAACTTGATATAAATTTTATATATATTAAATTTATAGGTATTTAAAATAAGATATAAAATATATAAATATAAAATTGAATACACCATTCATGGAGACGATAGCCCGTAAATATGCACAAATAGTGATTCCATTTTCTTATCATAGTGAAAGAATGAAAGTTAACGAAATACATATATGTTTATATATATTATCATTAATTTATAATTATTATGTCATATATATCATATAATTTTACAAAACCCATCCTTAATACATATTATTTAATGTCTGAACGAATCGAATCACTTTGAGGAGGCGGTAGTCCACACATCCACTACTGAAGTTATAATATTAACACAAAATGGAACGAATGAATGTTTGAGTAACATAATAAATCTGAAACCATAAAACATAATTAATTTAATATATATAATATAAAAACAAAAATTACATAATTATTTCCTACCTTTAAAGGTAGTAATGGAAGAACGAACACTATCGGTTCACAAAGTGGCAGTCTGCCATACATACGAATGATGATGGTGTATCCCATTTGCTGAATGTGTGTGTGAGTATAGGTCATACATTTATCCTAACAAAATATAATGATATTTATGATATTGAGGTTATTATATAATCATTCAATATGACAAATTGAGGAATAGATAAAAAAAATAAAACAAAAATGCTTGTTGAATGATATTACCTCTCCTTTGGGAAACTCCATTTGGTATTCACCAAAGGGATTAGTTGGTTGGATTATAGAGAAATGTGACTCAAATAGGATGAAGTTATGGAATATGGGATGATATTTGGGTATGGGTTTTATGATCAAAAAGGTATTGAGAGGTTTGATGAGAGGAGGATGAGATAATTCATTTTATAAGTGGGAAAATGACAAAATAGTTATTATTGAAATTATTTGAGTGAACCCCAAATTTGACTTATCCCCCAAGTGTTAAAAATGGACCATTATAGATCCTTATAGGTTTAATGGTATAAATATGATCCGAAAATAATTTTTATGCAAGTTTAGGGGCGTTTTTACACATTATATTCTAATTTTAATCATTATGTATGCCTGTTTTTACCTTAATCTCTCTAATTAATTATAATTACCTTCATTAATCATTTGTTCAAAAACTAATTTACCTTACTAGAAAATATAAATTATATCCATTAAAAATTTGGAATCTATTTTTCCAAATTCTAATCATATAAGTGGCATAAATTAATTTAAAATTAATCCCATAAAAGGGACGCGATAACAGGTTTTTAAAGTGAAAAAATGTTAAGACAAATTTAAATTTGATTTTAATCTTTCAAAAATGATGTTTATTTTGTCATATAAATGTTATAAAAGTGTCAAAAATTAGATTTCAATTGGGTTCTCCATTAAAAGGGTGTAAAATAAGCCTTTTAAAAAAATAAATTTTTTCTTTATAAAATTGGACTTTTTCTTATCTTATGTTTATAAAATATATTTGATGAATTTTAGTAACTTTTAATGAATATATAATTTAAAAAAAATTTATTAAAAAAATACGACAAAATTAGTTCGTTTATTTTATTTAAATAAAATTATGTCTTTAAGTATAAAAATAGTTTTCTTAGAAAATGAATCTATTTATTTTCATGTAGCTCTTTCTTTTATTTATAACTAATTGATAACCAATAGATTCAATTTCTATACATGTGTAAACCGTGTTTTCAAAATTTAGGGAATCTCATTCATGTATTATATTCTAATAGCTAGGTTATAATTATAATAAGATATTAATAATAATTTATTAATAATAATATTAATAGTATATAATAGTTCAGTAAAACATACTCTTGCATGTAACACAAGATTTCAAAGGGACTCATTATAGGGTGTCACCCAAACTAAAAATAAATTGTTGTGTATATGTTTATTATAGTTAAATATTGACTTGGTTTTGTGTATAAAAAATCCAAACATAGTGCCTCTATATACAATATATATTTAGTGTAGTGTGAAATGAAAAATATGTAAAAGTTTAAGTTAATTAAATTTTTCCAAAAATTATCAAGGTGCTACATTCTACCTCCTTAAAATTAAATAGTCCCTAAAAATTCATATAGGTTATCAATAGTTTAGTACCTGAAATTTCCTTTCATAGAAACCCACTTCATAAAAATGAATACTAAAATATACATTAAAAATGAAAAGTTAGAAACATAATGGTTACCCAATGTAACTCTTAACCAGGTTTCCACATAGGAGAACATAGGTTCCAAGTGAAAACATGGAAGTAGAAGAGAAATATTACTATCATGTTCTAATGGAGAGTGATAGAGAACGTAGTTATGAGAAATTTAATGATCACAATTCCATAACCCAGAGGGTCTTGAAAAAGGTCTTGTATATCATAAAAAATGATGATAATAATACAATATTTTATTCCATGACCATTTTTCCTAAAGTAGAAGAATTTCTATGAGAAGATATACTTATTTTAGGACAAACTCACTCATTGTCATGCCTTGATCATTTTTCACTTAATAAATTAATATATTAAATGAAGGATAATTTTTAATTACAAAATAATTAGAAGACAATGATATCCATAAATAGAATGATTGGTCATTCGTTCCATCTTTAAAAAAAAGGTTATAAAAATTTATCCAATATGAATAGATCCTCATATGTCTAGATAATAATTTAATCTGTAACACCTTATCTAAAGTTTAACATAAACTACACCACAAATGGTTAAGCTTAAAACCCTTATAAATTATGAAAGTCCAAGAAATTATAAATAAGTTAAATAAATTTTTCAACAAAAACATAGCATTGATCCCCCATATATCATAAACCAGCTCTTGTTTTTCCCATACCGAACATGTGAACACCTTCATCGAGAATTCTATTAGAACCTCATAATAAACTGAATTACAATAAATCCTTAACTAAGAAATAAATTATTTCTTATTCCAAGGGTCATTGGACATGTTTCTTAAATCCAAAAATTCCATAATCTCTACGCATGATTGCACAAACCAATTTTTAACCAAATCCTTTATCAGTTATGTGGTCATCTGTACTATCCAATTTACTTTATCCATAACAATGATCTCCGTATTAAACACATTTTTCTCAATATCAGGAACACATTAAGGGCTACCATCCCATAATAAAAATATCACATGTTCATTAAATAACTTTTCTATATCATCTTCAAAATTCAATATATTTTTTAAAATATTTAATAGAATACACATACTTCGAGATTCATATAACAAAATTCTAGAATTACAATACATATACACATCAATAATCAAACTTTATTCCTAAACCATTACCTAGGATTCATCATCATGTTACTTAATACCAATTTCCTAGAATTTTTTAATATGAACCATGTCTTAAAGTTCATCAATATGAATTTAATCATGATTTTTACATTAAATGTAAACAATAATATTTCAACATTATATACCTTTCACATGTCATTTTTGGTCTCTTTATCTTCAGTAGTATAATGATTACTCATAGAACCTTACTGATTCCATTCATGAGATTTCAACTTTGGAAATTGGTTTGTATAATTTATATACTTTCCACATCAAAAAATTCAGTGTTATCCCAATTCCTTCTAGTTTTTACTATTGCTTAAAATAAGAATGCATAACATGAGAAACACTGATCATAGCTGAAAACCAAATAATCATGAAAAATTAACTATATTATTCCAAAATCATGACACCAATATTTAAATATTTTAATCCTTAGGCTTATCCTTATAAAAATCCCAAGAAATACCCTTATAAATATCCTTAGGTATCTCACTAATATTTTCTCATCCTAGTTTCCAAAGGTTTACTAAACCATTACTTTGATACCCACTATAGCGGCCCAAGATTAACCTAAATGGATATTACATCATTTTAGATGAATATTAATCAAATAAAAAAATTCCATGCCTGAGGAATTTAATTATTTATTTCCTTTGAAAACATGAAAAAAATATTCTCTATTGGTGAATGTTCTTTAATGTTTTCCATAAAGATCATCCCATTTGGTACACATACTTAAAACCTTTATTCTTAACAATGGGAATGGAAACATAAGAAAGGGTGAGATCATATTCTTTGTAAGGGTAAATAAATGCTATTTTTTAAAATAAAATTAGAATAAGGTTAAGAGAACCCAATAATGACATTTAAATATCATACACTACATATCAAATATCATATACCAGAGTCATGGAATAATAATTAAAAGTTCAAAATATATGAATCATAAGGGAGGTAAATTATCATAAACTAATTATAAACCATATTATCATGTCATATAAGCATGAATCCATCAGAAATATAGAAAAAATTTCATGTGTCAAGCTTAACAATGAAGACCATCAATATAGTGGATCAAGACACACTTGTTTCCCATAGTGGATCTGGACACACATGTTTCCCATTATAGATCAGGATTCACTTATTTCCCTTTGTGGAATAGAAAACACCTCTTTCCACTTGTGTTTTCAGACACATATGTTTCCCATTTTGGAATGGGAGATACTTGTTTCCCATTGGGGATTAGGTTATACAAGTTTCCCATTATGTATGAACTCCATCGTCTTGTTTCCTATCATTATATCATGAGATATAAGTCATTACCCACTGAATTTGAGGGAGATATAGATCCATATCATCACATATAAAATCATAAATACGTGTTCCAAAATATCATAAACAATCATCATATCCTGAACTATAAAAATAGATGGGTTTTTATAAAAATTGTTTCATAACCCCTAAAATGAAATGGGTATCATAAACAATTCTTCATATCATCACCTATGGAAAAGATACAGGTTTCCCAATCATTTCATCAAAGAATAAACCTGAAAAAGAAATGGGTTTGAAAATCATATAACCCATATAATAGAAATAAGATTCATAAATATTTAACTAATGAAATAAAAATGTGTTTCTTAACCGGCATGCCATCAAAACATAAAATAATCATTGAAATAATATAAATGGAACAATTGGATCACATCCTAAGAAAGGAATGAGTAACACCAATGAATGTTGTAACCCACCAAGGTTTTGAAAATTAAATATTGAATTCACCAAACACTGAGTCCCTACAAAACAACACATTTTATAATCTAACCATTAAACACAACATTGGCTATTCAATGTTTTGAATTTTAAAAAACAGTCATCTAGAGTTGTGACCCGTAAGTCTTTTGGAGTCTGATAAAATCAACTTGATTTTTTAAATAGTAACATACCTTTATCAATAGTAATATAAAACTTATGAATAGTAAAAAATATTATTAATTTTTTTCTTAAGGTTACAAGATAATGAGATCTTGATTATTTTTTCAATATAATATAAAACAAATTAATGTTTTAAAATTGTTATTTTTTGAATAAAGTATAATTTTATTTTAAAATTAAATTAATCATATTTACAAATTTTTCCAAAAAAATATATTTCATTTTTTAATTATACATGTTTAAAAATGCTTAGGGTTAATTTTCTATAATTTTCTGAAATTCATGAATTTCAGATGAATAAGGAAATACGGTAAAATACCATATATAAAATTATCAGGTAAATTCACTATTTATGACTTATTGAGTGATTTAAGGACAATTAGTTAGAACTCAGATTCCCTTATTACTATTATGAGTCATATGAAACAACAATATTGGTTGTATTGAGGTAAATAATAAAATAATGAGTAAAATGTTCAAAATTCACCCATATCATCCACTATAAAACCCCCATCACTCCCTTTTCTCTTCACTCCTCCAAGCCTTAAGGATCCTAAATTTTATGCCCATAAATACTTCCATAGTCACTCCTAGCTTCCACGAATCTCTTGTTCTTTCGAAAATACCAAAACCCCTTCCATTAAAGGGATTCTCAAGTAGGTTTATTCAAGTGGTAAATTCACATTTTATTTCCTTCATTTTCATTTCAAGTTCCTTTCTATTATTATTCTCTCCTCACATCCTATATCAAAATGATCATGATAACTCCATTATCATATATATAATTGATTTATATCATTTTAATTGGAGAACCATCATCAATATTCTCACTCTCTCTTTTATTTTATAAACGAAATCAATGTCCATGAGGTAACAATTTACATCCTTCATGGAGGATGAAGTTTTTTTCTTCAATTTATCTTTCATTACTGGTCATGAAACCATTTTTATGGTTTCAAAAGGCTATAATATATGTATTATGACCTATTTAATGTCTAGTAACCAATATATGTACATAATACGAAATAATATGACCAAACTAATTCCAAATAATCAAAATACTGCTAAAATAATCTAAGTGATTGTCATTAATATTTCATCTACTGATTCGTCCTCATGCCAAGTAAAAAAAATATATAAATGAAAATTAACACATAGGTATATTCATAAATAATATTTAAATTCAATTCTAGAGATTTACATCCATTCCATATGAACTCCATTACATAAAAATAAGTGAAATGGTTATGAAAATCACGAAAACAAACACTCCGGAATGAAAAAATTCAATATTATAACTAATAAATAAGGACATAATGGACTTAATAAAATCATTATAAACTAAATAAATTTATAATATGTTATGAATTAATTTATTAATAAGTCTAATTTTATATTCCATGACTTTAAGATCAAGATAGGAACACATTCAGACCTAAGTTAAGGGTTTTCGACCCGAACCTCCATTTTCATCCGAGTTACTTTTATTGTATAATTACCTCAATGGAATTATTATGTATTGGTATGTAGTCCTCATAAATTCTGTCTGAGTGTTCTTTACTTTTTTAAAAACCATAATAATTCCTTATTTTAAGGGTAGTTACATGTTTTAAAAGGAACTTTCAAAATTATTTCTACAATACAAGCCCGATACATGGGAATTTCTCAAATTCATGCCAATTTTCAAGGGAACTCTATAATATGTTTTTAACAACCATTATATTTATAAAATACAATATTTTATTATTAAAATACTTTCTTACATAAGTTTTATTTTCTTACAAATACTTTTCTAAATGAACACTTCTTTTCAAAATAAAAGAGTATTTATCTAAAGGATTAATTAATTATTTTATAATAGTATTTTCGTCTGTTTCAACACACTTTTTAATTATTATGTATTATTGGGATTAATCATTTATTATGTAAAATACTATATTTAATTAGATGGGTTATGAATAGTTTTATTGTGGATGTTCTATCCTAAAACCATTCACCAATTTACTCTGTATATTTAGTGTTTAAGATTAATGTTTGGGGAAAGTTATTTACATTTCATATGCAAGTTTAAATATGAATGTATATTTTGTTTATGTTTATACTCCCTTATATGAGAAATTAATTGGACTTTTTATGTTATGTTTGGGGCTTTTTATATCTCCTCGATGCATTATTAGGTCTCATGAGACAAATAGACGTGGACTTGGCCAAGTCCTTTCCCATTTTGAGATATGGTTTTGGCTGAGACATTAATCATTTTTAGATGTCTTGGCCAAGGCCTTGATGGTATGTTTAATAATGTCTAGAATATGAACTTACATCAATATGAATCTATTAATTTAATGTTCATGTCTTTATTTGACTAGTATATTACGTATGATAATGTTTTATTATGGCATTATTTACAGAACTCATTTTTTTCTATAATGTGTTCAAGTTTATTATTTCTAATGGTACGTGTTTTCAATTGTTCACCATTACAAATGTTTATGTTTTTGTTATATTCCATTTTATTTCTTACTCTTATTGATCATTTGAGATCACCCCTTTCTTTTGTTTTATTTTTCTCAGGATATAAAGAATTAATTTATGAATGACTTGCATCCATAATCATGGAGGAATTTATGTTTCTAATGGAATAAATTAGTGTTTTTTCCCTTCAAGATGTAATGTTGAACATGTTTAAGTATCTGGTTACAAAATTACACTAAACTACTAGGCCATTCAGGATGAATATTACTTATTTATATGCCAATGTAATTAAATAAGGTAATGACTCTGGGAAACTGGGGTCGGGTCCTTGAAAATTTAATATTATATGGAATGTAACTTTGAAATATCTTTTAAAAACATTTCTAGAGGAAAATATCCTTTCGTCTTGGAATAATTCTTTTTGAAATATAACACATGTTGCAAGCCATTTTCCTTAAAAATAACCAAGAAAACATATAAAGGATGATACAAAAACCATGTTAAATAACTTTTAAAGCATAAAAAAATTTATAACCCTTTTACTTGATTTTTTTGAAAACATTTTTATAAAACATGTATTTTTATGAACACATATGTCTGACCGAAAAGGGAATTAAAGTTGTATTTTTCAAAAATATTTTATAAATTATTTTAAATACTAGATTAGAAAACCGGTACCATTACTATAATATTTCATTAATATCCAGAGGATAAGAAAATTAATGAGGGTTCTTGAGATATGGATCATAATATTTCATCAATTAAACCATAATCTTATACAATCTCGATAAACAATGAGATTGCAACAATAAACAGTTGAAGCTTTTGTAACTCTGAATCATAGTACCCATGAAATAAGAACATTAAATTAAACTTAGAATATCATTTAAATAAGTATACTCATTATATAACATGTCAATGGGAAGTAAACACACCGCATAGAAAAATATAGGATCATAACATGACATGTATCTCAGAAAAGAAAGATTAAGAAAAAAATTACTTTACAAATTTTGTAACTTTTGAACCATACACTCCATGAAAGAATGATCATAAAATGGATATGTAAATAAACATAAGTTTATTTATAATAAAATAAAATACATTCATGGTCAGTATATACACCACAAAAAAATGAGTGGTGAATAAGGATTATGTCTCACAAAAATAAAAGTTTGATGAGGAAACCCTTACCTTAAGTCTTGAATTTATTGGTACACTTTCAAACCTCATATAATATATAATAATTTATTATAAATATAATAAAATAAAAATATTCTTATATAAAATGACATATATTATTTTATTATGACTTTTATATTACCCATTTATTAACAATTCTATGTTAATGTTATGTTTTGGGTAATAACCACTTTGTTTTTCAGAACTGGTTTGACTTGTTATTCTTGATACACTTACATAGATTTTTATTTCATAATTTAAATAATTTAAAACATGATATAAATATAATATATATATTTATTATACAATTATTTATAATAATATCCATAATATATAAATATGAAATGGAATACACCATTCATGGAGACAGTAGGTTATACGTAAGCATGAACCTTGTTTCCATTTTCTTATCGTATTGAAGGAATGAAAGTAAATAAAAAATATGTTTATGTATATATATATACATTAATTAAATTATCTTTATTATTTTTATATATCATATAATTTTAATAAACTCATCCTTAATACATTTCATGTAAATTGTGAACAAATCTCATCTCTTTGAGGAGACAGTAGTCCACATGTCCACAAATGAAGTTATTATATTTAAAAAAGTGGAAAGTATGAAGGTATGTGTCATATAATAATTTAAAAATAATAAATAAATAATAAATATCATATATATATATATACATATTATAAATATACATTTTTCATCATTATTCCCAACCTTTTAATGTGGTAATGGAAGAACAAATGCGATCGGTTGGTGATTCAGTACTCCTCTATACAATCACATGATGATTGTGTATCCCATCTGATAGAAGTGCATCTCTATGTAGTATTTAAACTTATCCTAAAAAATTCTAAGTATGTTTTGGATACTTATTTTATTATATACTAATTTAATAATAAAAATTTAGGGGATGGAAAAAGAAATAATAAAAATTTCCCCGTCGAAGGATGTTACCTCTTCTTTGGGTAACTCCTTTTGGTTTTGACCAAAGGGATGCCTTAGTTAGATTTCTGGAAAAAAATGAGGCCTCTATGATAAAGGTATATGTTTTAAGGATTTTTGGCAGGGGTTGTGCGATCCAAAATGGTTTAATAGGTGTGATGAGATGGGGAGGATAAGAGGCCTTTTATAAGTGGGGAAAATGACATAGTGCTTATTTTTTAAAACATTAGAGTGAGCATAATGTTATAATTGTCCAAAAAGTGTTTAAAATGGACTAATATAGATCCTTATAAGTGTAATGGCATAAATATATCTATGAAATAAATTTTACACATGTTTATGGTCATTTTTACACCTTATATTCTATGTTTAATAATGATGTAAGTTTGTTTAACTCTAATCACTGTAATTAATTTTAATTACATTCACTAATATTATGTTAAAAAACTAATTTGAATTTAATAAAAATTATAAATTATGTTTATACCATATATGGAATCCTGTTTTCCCAATTACAACCACAAAAGTTCCAAAACATAATTTAAAATTTATCTTTCCAACACGTTGAGATAACATGTTTTTAAAGTGAAGAAAATGATCATAGGATTTCTCATTTTTTATATATAAATTCAATATAAAAAATATAAAAATGAGATAAATTAATTTAATAGATATAAAATTGATCTAATTATACTTTAAATCCAATTTAAAACATCGTTTAAATATATACATAAATTATATGAAAAAGCATTTTTCAATTAATAATTAGTATTTTTCACTATTTATCATAACATGAAACTTCTCAGAAAAATAAAAAAAATTCACCCAAAGTTTATTTAGATATTATAATTTAAAAAATGAAGTTTATTTTTTCATTTAAAATTATAAAATTGTAAAAAAATATATTTAAAATTGGTTCACCATTAAAAGGCGGTAAAATTACACTTTTGAATATTACATCTTTATATTCATAAAATTGGATTTATTCTTATATTATATATATCAAATATATTGGATGAGTTTGAGAAAAATTTATTTTATAGGTTATATAAAAATATTGTTGAAAATATTCATCAAAATTTCTTTTTATAAATTAATTAAATAAAATAGTGTTTATATGAGGAAAATAGTTTTTTTAAATGGAATTTAATTATTATCAAATAGTTATTAATTGAATTTATGACTAATAAAAAATCAAAGGATTCATTTTATATACATGTGAAAACCATAGTTTCATTATTTATTCAATATCCTTCATATATTCCATTCCAACATCTAGGTGATAATTATAATAATATTTTAATAATATTATTAATAGTGTATTGTAGTTCGGTAAAACTCGGTCATAAATGTTACACAAGTTATTGAAGGGACTTGGTATTGTGTGTAACAAATTCCAAACATTGTGCTGCATGTATCGCAAGTTAATCCATGTGCTGTGTGATGTGAAATATTAACTTGGTTTTGCGTATAATATAATCCAAAATTATTCCTTTCATATAAAAGATTTATTTCAGTGTTTTGTGAAATGAAAAATATTGAAAAGATTAAATTAATTCAAAAAAGCTTCAAAAAATCTAGGGGTGTTACGCATCAGATACCTGATGATAATGATTTGGGTTTAGGCCCACTTCACAGGGCCAATGGGTAGCTAATTCTTATCAATTGGGTACTTGGTGGAGTTAATACCCATTTTTTAAGAAGTAGACATTTCAGAATTTTAATGAGTTTCATTTTAAACCATCATCAGGGTATCTTTTCCTATGATAGCTAAGAAACAAGTGAGACGAATCCCTTGTCCTTCTCTTCATATTCTTCATACTCATTCAATCAAAAGCATCAAATGGTGGTTTTATTTATTATTTTAAGGTTGGTTATCACACCCTCCTCTTATATAGTTCCCATTCTTATTCTAATGTATTTAGTGTAATTTGGTTTGGTTTTTGGTTAATGATTCCTCCGAATAATGGTGGAATAAAGTCTTGATGATGGGGGATTGGTGTAGTTTCATTAGAGGATTTCCAAAGAGGATGTATTCTTAGGGTTTTATATGGTTTTTTTGAGGTAATGCACTTATCAAATTTATTTTCATTTTTCTATAAAATTGAAATAGAATTTATTGTTTAATTAGTACTAAATGTAAGATATTTTATTGTCTATGTTCTTGGGTATGTGTTGTGTCATGAACCCTCTCGGAAGGGCTTATGACGTGACTACCCCAATCCAGCCTCCAATAGGCTAGAGGCTGGAGACTAGCACCGAGTAGACATATTTCTAAAATGGAAGGAATGTGCCTAAGTACCTTTACACACACACACATCTCCAAGCCCAAAATACTGAAAAGTAAAAACACTAAGTAAAGAAATGCATGCATACTACTATATCCTAACTGACAGAGTATGCCAGGAATATATAGAACAGTAAAGTACAACGGGGCTTGAATACAAGCCCACCAAAAAGAGTCTACAAACTGAAAAGTCCAATATATAAACAAAGGTACTAGGACTGCTGTTTGTAGTTGTAGAAGCAGACCCTGGTCTGTTTGAACTAACCAAGAACCATCTAATCCTGGTCCTTCTAGAACTCTCTAATAAGGTTGATTGTCTGCTCAATACATGAAAAGTGTGGGTAAAGCCCGTGCAGGGGTGAGTAAAACAATACTCAGTGGGAGATCTCGAAAACACAAAGGTATACCATATAGGAAACACCATGAAGAAGATACCTTGAAGAAATACCACTATGGGAAAACACCACTAAGAAGATATAGTCATCTCAATATAAGTATATTTCTATAGCACATATAATAAGACAATCCACTACGGGAAATTTGACAATTTGTGATGAGCTATTTGTAATAGGATCCCGTCGTAAAAACCCAGTTGCGACAAGGGCCTATCACAAAATCCATGTGGCAATGGGGGCCATCGCAAATATCCCACTGTAGAAAACTGCGTTGTAAATAATATTTTTTTCCGACAGGCCCTTCACAAAAAATTATACTTGCGACGAGAAGTGGGCCATTTGCAAATAGGTTTCTGATTAAATACATTATATATAAAATAACCTTTAGTGATGAGCTCATCACAAAAAGTATTTGCGATGGTATACTGGCCCTTCCCAAATAGATTATATGTTATAAACTTGTTGCGACATACCCCTCATTAAAAAGTTATTTGGATGGTAAAAATACATATCACAAAAAACTTTTAAAAAATATATATAATCTATTTGCGATGGTCCCCCCATCACAAAAGGCCCCATCACAAATACTAAAAAAATAAAAAATATTAATATTATTAAAATAATAAAAAAATAAAAAATATTAAAATTATCAATATTTAGAAAAAATATATAAAAACATCATAAAATAATAATATTAGTATTATTAAAATAAAAAAATATCAAAAAATATAATATTAATAATAAATAATAAAATAATAAAAAATTAACAATACTAAAAAAAATTATGAAATATTCGCACCAATATAAAAGACAAAAACTGTAAATATTTTATTTTACTACAAATTTTCAATTAAAATGTTTTTAATAGAAGGAAAAAATTACTGGGTGGGATAGTCTTCTAAAGGAGCTATAGGATCTGAAGGAGACAGTTGAGGAAACTCAATACCAAAACTACGAGTCAGACAACACCTACACTCCATCTAATCATGTTGTTGTTGTTTCCATCAACGAATGTCCTCCTTGTGCTACTACTGCTGATGCATCTCTTCCTGCTGCTTCTGTAAAATCTCAATAAACTCAGTTTGAGCTCGCAACTGCCCCTGATACTATGAGCCGGAAGCTGATGTCTCTCCACGAGTTCCTCCTGATCTAGACTCCGACATCACAAAAGTACCATAATAAGTCCCAAGAGTCCAATGAGAGCCGATACCAACTAATCAGACCTTCTAGAAGGCATACTAGGTCACCTGCATCCATACCGCCTCATCGAAATGGTGGACACTTATCTTATTAGCCATCTCGACCTGACTCTTAGCCCGTGTTTAAAAGGTTGCATCCTCACATGACTCCTTCATTTTCAATTTGAAATTAAAATAGTGAAAATATTATATGCAGTTAATTTTCAAACTGGAAAAGAAATAATACTAACCACAATCTAACGCTGTTGATCACCTCTAATCTCTCCAGTGGCTGGATCACTGTACATCCTTCGATTAATGTCATACTTCGTAATATGGGGATGATTTACTGCCTATATGAATATAAAATAAACAGTTTATACGTAATGGTATATAAAATATTTAAAAAAGATATTTACCAGATGCTCTCTATGTGTACTTAATGTATAACTACCAGCTCGATGTGTCACCTCCTGTCTCCCCCAGTTCTGCCGACCTAATGAATATCTTCTTTTAAATACACTAGTTATAAAATGTGAAAATAATCTATCCCACATGTGAGATGAAGTTTACTTTTGTTGGTGGTCTCTACATGACCCATCAAATACTGTTGCTCCTATTCTTTTAATGGTTGTACTTCTTAAATTGTGCTAAAACTGATGGAAATGCTCATACATAGACTGCTCCCGTGCATCGTGGATAGAGTCGCGCATGCTATCATCGATGGGATACAATAAAACCTAAAAATAATTTTTAATTTCATGTTATTAATGAAATAAATTTCTAAATAAATATTATTTATTTACATACCATCCAATGATTGAACATTCCAAGCCACACATCAATAGGAATATGCTCCTATGTGATCCATGGTTGAGAAAAATAATTTTCCAAGATAGAGCTGCCCTGTCCAACAGCTATATGTACAAAACTGTGAAAAAAGAAAAAATAATCAAACAATTATTATATAAATAGATTAATCAAAGTTAACTAAAATACATAGGTTAACATACCTCTGTGTGTGTGGATTGAAACCAATATGGGGACGCTGATCAGGGATATGGTCAGGAATCATTAGTCTTGCAAGGCCACACCTCCTTTGCGTACCCCCTGAACCACCAGTACCCTGAGGGCCAGATGATCCCAAATCCTCCTCATCCAAAGGTAGCTTAGCCTCCTCTAACTCACGAAGTAGATCATGGTCCTTCTGAAACACAAAATGATTGTTGTTAGTGGATAGTTGAAAATAAATATTACATATGGATATATATAAGTTATGATTATAACCAGTATTTAACTGTGTCAAAGTTCACCTTCATCATCATCTTCATATCTAACGATGTCAATGTATTCGTATTCATCATCGGCATCATCAATATCCATATGTGTTTCGGTTTCATCATCTCTTTCCATTTCAAATTCATTTGTAACATTATTAACAAAATCATCACTATCGACCCTTAATTGTGGGGTCTCATCATCGATGTTCATGTCTCTTTGTGAAAAGGTTGGATTTTTTAGTAGTCTCTTGAAAAATTTTAATTCCTTGTAATTTTTCGAAACCAAATTCTGTTTGAGTAAACTGATTATCCTGAGATTTCATTTTTATTATGATCCACCAATCACTTATGTCTATAGAAGTTTCGCAGTACTTTGCATAATATATTTGATGTGCTTGTTGAGTCAGTAAAAATGGTTCATTTACTGTAAGAAGACTTTTATATTTAATATCAACAATTCCACGAATCATATGAACACTCAATCCTCTCTCAGTATTTAAACACTGACATTTAAAAATTGTTATGTAATTTTGTCCTAGATAAAAAAGTTTAATAATTTCATCCTGCATGCTATAAAAGTCAACATTAATTTCTCTATGATGTGAACCTCTCATGAAAACTCCACTATTCATTGTTTTTTTATTCCCAATATGTATGTGTATGAAATTGAAAACCATTCACAACATATGAATTGTAATATTTAACCATTTTGGATGGTGGGTTGCTCAATATACATAGTCTCTTAAAAATTTTATCAGCATGTTGGGACACCTGAAAATTTGTAAAATAATTATCAATATTATAAATTATAAACCGAATTGATATGTTAAACCATAAATAATTTATGTTACCGGTTTTTGAAACCGTTGAGAAATTTTTTTCTATTGGCGTTCTTCAAGAGCAGCTGATATAATTGGTGGAAGCTGTTTCTTGATATGATTATCATATAACCTTCAAATAAAATAAGTTTACTTACTATAAAATAAATTATAGAATAAGTGATAGAAGAACTCATAGTACAAATTATGTCATTTCTTCACAGTTGAGAAGAACATATGTATGACCTCTGTGATGTTCATCATCTAAAATCCATTGTTCATGAACTCCACTGAAACTAAGCATTAGATGATTAAAAACTAAAAATTGATTATTAATTTCATCATCAGCATTCCCCTCATTCTATCCCATGTGGTTGTGTTTTGAGGGATATTAAGATTAAAAATTATTAGATAAGAAAAAAAGAAATTTCCTATCGCAAATAAGCTTCAACAATTGAGCCTCCAACTAATACACTATTACATACTTTTTTATTCAATTTCTGCATGAATCTCTCAAATGGTTACATCCACCAAAACTATACCAGACCTCAACATTTAGCTTCATGTAGAAAATGTAATATCAGATGTTGGATTGAGTCAAAAAAAGCCAGAAGAAAGAACTCTTCCAGTTTACATATAATGACAACAACATCTTCTTCCATTTTTCTTAGTGCATCATATTAGGCCTGGAGGTTGCCATGTAGGTGGCATGGTCCGGAGGCCGGGGTCGATTCAGCCAGAAAAGCGTGGGGCACGACTCGAGAAACTCAGTCTGGAAGGCCGAGCCGGTTTAGACAGCGACGTCACGAGGGACACTGCTGGCTAGCTCGGGAGGCCGGTGGCAGCCGAGTAGGGTGCGTGGGAGGCTGTGGGTAGGCCGGGTAGGGCACGACAGCCCGCAGGGAGGCCGGTAGGGCGCGTGTAGGCCAGAAGGGCTCCAGGAAGGACTTTGTAGGGCGCATAGGGTGCGGGCAGGCCCCCAGTGCGCCAGGCAGGATGCGCGGGGTGCCGGGTAGGCCGCGGGTAGGGCGCGTGGGGCGCGGGCATGCAGCGTGGGGCGCCACGCAGGCCGCGTGGGCCGATGGTGTTTGGCCGGGAGCACCAGAGCACCACAGGGGTGGTGTGATTCACGGAGGCCACAGGTATCGCAACCTTTGTCTTCGCCACCTTTTTCACCTCATCGATGTTACGTCGCCATGCCGAAGAATTCCACAAGAGAGAGAAATTGATGGAGGATGTCAGGCCATGTTAGGTTGGCTCGTATCCTCCGTGTTTATGGTGATAGCGAACGGTTCTTAAAAACGAAGCTCGACAACCTTCATTATCCAAAAAGGAGGGAAGAACAAGGCACTCAAATGAATTTAATCCCCCTACCTTTGATTGTCGTTCATCGATCATTGATGGAGTCACGGAAACTAGATGAAGAGAATCGTCATTTGTCGCGTTTGCCACATACTTTCAAATCCGAGCTGCGTCGGCTATGGAAGATGCTCCACATCGGTAGGTGTCTAGGGAAGAAGTCAAAGTAGGCTTGTTTCCAGCATTCCTTGTTGGAAGAACACATTCTTCGTTCTTCATTGGGAGAATTCTAATCCTCCCAAGGTCTCGTCTTTCCAAATTTCCACCTAAATTCTATGTGAAATAATATTAGATTGAGTTTTCTAATATTCGTTGGCACAAAAATTCAAAAAGAGGAATTAAATTAAAAGGATCCCCCTAATTAATTCACGATAGTTGGCACATTTAATTAAAAGTGTTGGCTCAATAATTAAAGGGGGGGGGACTTGGCACATTTAATTAGGGGAGTTGGTGGCACCATTAACTGGGGGGGTTTAGTCCCGGGTGGTCCCCACACCGCAACCTCTCCTGGGAGGCTAGGTTTGGGTGGGCCCCACCACCATAACCTCTCATGGGAGGTTAAGGTGGGGTGGTCCCCACCTTCAACCTCCACATGAAGGTTTTAACTGAATAGAATAAAAATAAATCTACCACTTTATTTTTATCTTACTTATTCATCAAAACCGAAAAACTAAATTTCATTCTCAACCAAATATCATCGAGGTGAAAGTCTTCTTAAGCGATTACCGGTGCTACGAGTTCAATGGTGCCATCAGATTTCAGTTCCAAGCACCGGTTCAAAAGTTATGAAAACCTGCTCGTATGTTTACTGAACGTACCCGAACAAAACATCAGAAATTGATTTCGGGCACACCGGGCCTCAGAATCAAGAGATGTAAATTTTTGCATACTCGTAAAATTCCCATGTATTAAAAAAAATTTCCACGGGATTTCCAGTGTAACTCCCCGACCCCAGTTACCCAGATTCGATGAATTATTGTGTAACATTGGCATGATCACAAAAGATCAAGTCTCGAAAGACCGATTAGTTTAGTAGCCTTGGAAACACTAGATACATTCATAAGTCTTACATTACATCATAAAGTAAAACAAAACTAAAAAAAACATCCTGTCTTCATATCCCCTCATACTATCCCTGCAGGTCATTCATAATATACTTCACCACATCCTGGAAAAATTAAAACATTGAAAGGGGTGAGCTCAGATGCTCAGTAAGGATACAAATATTGCGGAAGCTTTCATAATTAATCATAAACATTTAAGGCAATGTGTAACTAAAACAAAAGCCTTTTAAACTTGAAATTCAACATAATATGGAAAAAGTAAAATGAGATAATTCCATTTACTTATTCACATGGATATTCTACTGGTCAAATAATCACATGCAATATCAATAACCACTTTCATAATGAACGAATGCATAATGACAGACTATCATAACCACATAGCCAAGGCCTCGTGCCAAGACTACAAATAAGATTTTGTCAAGGCCTCGTGCCAAGACACTAGTCTGTCTCATGAGACCTTCCGATGCATCGAGGAGCTATAGTGGACTCCACCGGTCACTTATTAAGTCTAATTCATTCTTCATATGAACAGGTTTAAACATATCATAAACCATAACATAATTGTATCACATAAAATATGCATAAACGAAACATAACATTTCCACATTTCAATCACAAGATATGAATACAACACATTGATATAATAAAAACCTTATCAAAACCATTTTCAATACCAAAATAAAAGAAAATTAAAACTTGGTATTTATTTTTCATTTAATAAAATGTTATGGCTTGTAGAGGAAGCCGAAACTCAAATAATGGTTACGGCGGTAGATAATTCGTTCTCGCCGCATACGTACGATAAGAAAAACATTCCATTTTTTGTTTAGTAAAACACTTCGTATAAATAGATTCCTTTTGAATAAAAGTAAAATTCAAAGGGGTTTATACACCGTATAAAAGAAATTTGTGTATAAAACAAAATATGCCTCAATGAATGGAGATTGAGACAAAGTACCTTACAAATATCATTTTTAAATAAAATAGATATATTATGTGTATTCACTATAAGTAAACATAATGAAATTACAAATACAAGATAGGATATAATAATATCATGACATAATTTGAAAGTAGGAGATTAACCCAAAGAATAGAAATTGGGTTTAGAAGTTCCCTTACCTCGTGGAAAACCCACATCGGAAATAGGGTTAATAAAAATATAACATTAAATGAAAGAAAGATAAGTACAAAGGTCACCTGAGATAGCCCATACTAGGATTCTATGAAAATATGGATATGGAAGAAAAACAAACCATCAAGGTTTGATGGAGAGTTGTAGAAAATAGGATTAGGAGAAAGTTAACAATAAGAAAATCACAAACTTGTGATTGGTTAAACGGTCATTGAATCCCAAGTTGGAAAAGTTAACTGACAACGTTTTTGTTTTAAGTTACCTTTCATAAAGTTGAGGAATTTATTTAATAGATTTACTAAGAACGTAACGAAATATACTTACTTGTCATGTAGACTTTAATTCTTTAATAAATTTTTACCACAAACCCATCTTTCACTCTAAAAGGTAATAGAACTCAAAAATATTCTATTTATCATAATCCTATAAGGTTACAAATATTAATACATAACATTTAGATTATGAAAACTTTTTTTTAATAACTAGGGACTTTCTTTAGGCTAGTGGTAGGTAATAAAGGCCTGTCGCACTATAGTTGTGGGTTCGATTCCTATAGCTTTGTCCGACGCGACGGGTTATGCCCCACCCTGCAGGTTGTCCTTTTCCTAAAACTATAGTATTATAATATTCCAAAAATAATCTTCATAAATGTTTTAACCTTAAACAATACTATCCAAATATCAAATTAATCCATTCAAACCTTTATTGTTATCCAAAATACCTCCATCTAGACTTTCTATAAAATGTCCTTAAATTCCAAAATCAATTGCGATATTAGATTCCCCAAACAAAGTATGGTTTCTCTTATTGTCACATACTGAAAATATGATTACCTTCATCATATTAAAACCTCAATTAAAACAACAAGTACTGCAGTAAAATCCTTATATATATCACATTATTCTTATAACCATAATCTAGTTCTTGAGTCCAAAAACACAAATACAATAATTCTTCAACTTCATCTCTAGTAACATCATAAGCTTGGCCTTGATCCCTTGGCCTTTTCTGAGGTAAGTTTCCCAGAAGCTTAGGACATTCATTTTCATAATGCCCCATTTCTCTACATTTGTAGCATTTAACATTGACAACCTCTTTCTTTCCCTTTCAATCATGAGCCTGGTGACCTTTTTCTCCACATTTATAAAAAACTCCCATTCCTTTTAGGCAAGCACCAGGGTGATTCTTACCACAATTATCACATAATGGAAAATCCTTCTTTCCCTTTTTCCCTTTATCCTTCTCTTGTTCCATCGTTCTCTTCTTCTCTTGCTTTACTTTGTTGTCATAGGACTTAGAGAATTCCTTTTCTGTCTTGATAGCACACGAGACAATATCTTCATATGATGAGAAGGATTGTGATACTAAAGCTCGACGGAGAAATGGTTTTAACCCATCAAAGAAACGATCAATCTTACTTCTTGGGTTACGTATATAATCTGCAGCATACATCACTAACCTTGTAAAGTTGGCCTCATACTTTGCGACATTCTGATCCTCCTTTTGTCTCAGACTTAGGAATTTACTTTCCATATCTGCTCGATGGTTACGAGGAAAGTATTTTTCTAAGAAAAGATCTTTGAACTCTCTCCATTCCATACTTGATACTTATTCATCTTCCTTTGTATTTTGAATCCGCGACCACCGTTGATCGGCATCTCCAGTGAGGCGGTAGACTGCCATGACAACCTTCTCCCTTTCGCTACTCCCCAAGGCGTGGAATATTTTCTCTAAGGATTTTATCCATTGCTCAGCTACTAATGGATTTTTACCCACATTAAATGTTGGTGGTTGTTGCCTCATGAAGTTTCTAACATTGATCCTCCACGTTGCGGATCAGGGTGCTCCATACGTGTAAGGTTGTTATTCATAACATGAGTGAGTTGTCCCAGAATGGTAATAAGTTGATCAGCACCAGTTGTATTTCCAGATCCACAATAATTATCTTGAGCAGGAGGGAAATCCCTACATGGAGTGTGTGCATTGATACAGTTTCCATTCTTTCCACTAGGCTCCATTTCTAAACAATGGCATAAACTAGATTAGTTTATGAATCAAAATACATAATTCCATACTTGTAAAATACTTAACATAAATTGAACTATTTATGGATATAATCCATAATTAGAAAAATGTTTTGTTTGAGGAATTATATACTCATAACCCTTCATAGTGGTTTTTAAAGAAAATGAGAATTATCCTAAGCATATCCCCCGGGAGTGTCATAACCAAGAGTGCAGCAAGGCCCGTTGTCGTTCACCAGTTCCCAGTCGAGTCTAGATCAAAGCGGTGTTTTCGGGTTTTACCCCTAGGTACATCTGTGCCAGAGTAGCCTCTACCTGCTCGTATCCAGACAAGGATGTATTGCTCGGAAAACTCACAAAATCTCTATAATACCAAAATTCTAGGAAGCGCTTCTATAATAATCCTCAAAGTCTATCTTTGGGATATTTTCTCTAATCAAAGTTTATCTAAATCTAGCTTCCAAGGTTAGTACTAAACTGCCTCTGATACCAACTGTAACGCCCCGACCCCAGTTACCCAGAGTCGGTGCATTATTGCGTAACATTGGAATGATCACAAAAGATCAAGTCTCGAAAGACCGATTAGTTTGGTAGCCTTGGAAACACTAGATACATTCATAAGTCTTACATTACATCATAAAGTAAAAAAAACTAAAAAAATATCCTCTCTTCATACCCCCTCATACTATCCCTACAGGTCATTCATAATATACTTCATCACATCCTGGAAAAAATTAAAACATTGAAAGGGGTGAGCTCAGATGCTCAGTAAGGATAAAAATATAGCGGAAGCTTTCATAATTAAACATAAACATTTAAGGCAATGTGTAACTAAAAAAAGCCTTTTAAACTTGAACTTCAACATAATATGGAAAAAGTAAATTAAGATAATGCCATTTACTTATTCACATGGATATTCTACTGGTCGAATAATCACATGCAATATCAATAACCACTTTCATAATGAAGGAATGCATAATGCCAGACTATCATAACCACATAGCCAAGACCTCGTGCCAAGACTACAAATAAGATTTTTTCAAGGCCTCGTGCCAAGGCACTAGTTTGTCTCATGAGACCTGCCGATGCATTGAGGAGCGATAGCGGGCTCCACCTGTCACTTATTAAGTCCAATGCATTCCTCATAGGAACAAGTTTAAACATACCATAAACCATAACATAATCGTATCACATAAAATATGAATAAAGGAAACATAAAATTTCCACATTTCAATCACAAGATATGAATACAACACATTGATATAATAAAAACCATATCAAAACCATTTTCAATACCAAAATAAAAGAAAATTAAAACTTGGTATTTAATTTTCATTTTAAAAAAAGTTATGGCTTGTAGAGGAAGCCGAAACTCAAATAATGGTTACGGCAGCGGAGAAGTCGTTGTCGCCACATACATACGACAGGAAAAACCTTCCTTTTTTTCATTTAGTAAAACGCTTTGTATAAAGAGATTCCTTTTGAATAAATGTAAAAGTCAAAGGGGTTTATACACCGTATAAAAGAAATTTGTGTATAAAACAAAATATGCATCAATGAATGGAGACTGAGACAAAGTACCTTACAAAGATCATTTTTTAAATAAAATAGATATATTATGTGTATTCAATGTAAGTAAACATAATGAAATTACAAATACAAGATAGGATATAATAATATCATGACATAATTTGAAAGTAGGAGATTAACCCAAAAATAGAAATTGGGTCAAGAAGTTCCCTTACCTCGTGTCCGACGTGACTCGACCGCTCTTTAACATCCTAAATAATAAACTAGAGTTAATCTCTACCTTCTTAAGAACATTTTTCAAGTTCATTATTCCTTTTATATCACTTATTACCATGTCATTAACATTATGTAATTATTTATGTTTACAACGGTCGTTTTGCCGATCTTAGGTACTTGAGTCAAAAATAAACATCTTATAATTACACTTTGTTCATGTGGAAATATATCCATTATATCCATAATTATATTCATGATTTATATATCATATACATCATATTTATCCAGTATATACATTCATTTAGAATAGTACATAACATTTAGAGGTAAGAAATGAAATGCACCGTTCATGGAGACGGTAAGCCGTACGTACGCATGAACGATACTTACATATCTATTTCGTATTTAATGGAATAAAGTTATAATTATATAAAGGTATAATATAATTCCAGTATAATATAATGAATACTAACATCTACTCCATCCTTCATACTTCCCACATATGGAATTAACGATTCAAATCACTTTGAGGGGGCGGTAGTCCGCACTTCCTAAAATGAAATTATCGCGTTTACCCATAATGGAAATCATAAAGTATGCCATAAATGATAAATACATAAGCATAAGGAAAACATAAAAATAATATATATATCATATATGAAAATAGTGTCATCAAAATGGCCACCATTAGAGGTGTTAAAAGAATATTGAACAATCATCGTTTCGTGAGGCAGTATTTCGCCACCCACAGAAACAGTATGTTGTTTAACAATTAGACCAAGGTGTGTGTAAGTGTAAACCAAATCCTTATCATAACAACATCCTAGTATATTTTAGATACTGGTGTGGGTATAAAAGAAAGGAATAAAAAGATTTTAAGGGGTTGGAGAAGCAAAATAAAACAAAACAACATTAGAGAAGACATTACCTTAAAATTGGGTAACTATTTTTGATTTTAGCCAAAGGATTCCTTGGGAAGAATTATTACCAAAGTGAGGCTTATAGGAGTAAGAGAGGGAAGTTGGAAAAGTATTTGGGCAGAGGTTGGCCGAGCCAAATGGCTTGAAGGTGTGAATAAGGTGGGAGTGGTGGGGGCCATTTATAAGAGGAGAGGAGAGGCACTCTTGGAACGATTGAAATGTTACTTTATTATGAAATGATTTTCAGGATTCTAAAGGTCCCACAATGATATATTTCTAGGATAAGGTGATAAGGGTTCTAAATCCACCAATACAATAGGCTTTGGACAAGTGTATCTCTTAGATTTTACATTATCCTTCCATTTTATTAAAATCGTTAATTAATGAGGTAATCACTGCATCATCATGGTGTCATAAATAATTTAATTTATTTAATGTATAAAAATTATAAAACAAATATCATGATGTAGGAAAGATTTTTAGATTTCTAATGAATATTTATAGTAAAAAATATGACTTGTATAACCCCATTTAAAAATTGTTTTAGTAAAACAACTTATGTTTGTGACATTTTTATTTTAACTTTAAATATAAGTTATTTATGTCATTTTCCTACCAAAGTGGCTACATGGGGTCCCCAAGTTGACCCATGGATTTTCTTGGTCGGCCATGACTCATAAAATAAGGGTAGGACATGTGTAAAGGTATTTTCATATTTTTATAATATCATTTTTACCTTAAATTTCACTAATTACCTTTAATCGCGATTAATTAAACATAAAAGTTACTATTCACCAAAAAATTATTTTAATCCCATTGAACAAAATTTTACATTTTAATGACAAGAATTTATGTTGGATTTTTGAAAATAAAATCACATAATTGGTAATGTTTCATTTAAACGAAAAATCAGTTTTTTAACTACCACTTAGTGGCTTCACTATTCATCAAAAATTGAAGTTTTTCAGAACAATGCCAAAATTTCACCCTAAGCTATAATTGATATTCCGAATTCAAAAATGATGTCTATTTTAAAAAATTCCAAACATATAAGTTGCATTAATTAATTTTATAATTAATTCCCGTTGTCAGAACAAATAGCGTGTTTTTAAGAAACAATATATATTAAAAGATTGACAATTGTTTATGTCTAATTTCAAAGTGAAATTAATTATAATGAACACCATTGGATAAAATGGTAAAAATATATTCTAATTATACTTTAAAACCACTCAATATTATAATTTATCACTATAAATTATTTTTATTAAAAAAGTTGTTTTTCAGTATTTTTCACTATTCATAAAAAATTGGAAGTTCTCAGAAAATTACAAAAAATTCAACTTAGGATAATTTCGATATTCCAAATACAAAAATTAAGTCCATTTTGAAATATAAAATATGTATAATTTCAAAAAGGTGGGTATTACTATTCATAACTGCTACTTTGATTGGTCGCGGTGTGTTAGAATCTCGAACTTGCGTACAATGCAAGCTATTGCATTATTGAAAGAGAAGCGTATCATGAAAGCTTGGGGTGTTACATCCTAGTATTTAAATCGAGGATTGAACTAGTTGCGATGGGGGATCCCCCCGTCGCAACTAGGTCTTACCACCTGCTGTCATTTGCGACGGGCGATGCCAACCCGTCGCAAATACTCTTTCACACATTTTGGTGCAAAAAACGCGCCAATCTGTGTGTAACATTTTGCGATGTGGTTTCTATTCCCATCACAAATAATTGATTATTTGAGATGGGTTGACCATTAAATTACAAATAAACCATCACAAATTAATGGTTTTTCCCATTTTGATCAAGGTATACTGATAAAAGATTCTAAGCCTTAAAGTCTCATTCACTACCACCTACGTGGTTCTGCTCATATCATGCACGTCTAGGGAGATATCAGTCTTCAAGATATCAGATAGAAGAATGCAGAACAGGTCTAAAAAAAGTTTCCAAGAGAACACTAGGGTATCAAAAAGTTACAAAGTTTCCCTTAGACATCTAGTCTTGCTAATACACAAAGTTTCGATAACACATGAAATTTCAGTAACACTTGGAGTTCCAGTAACACATATAATGTTGATAAGTCATGCATACACAAGTAACATAGTCACCAATTCACATCCAAACATCAACTACTGAAAACTACACAAATCCCAATCTTCTGGTCCAGTCATGTAGAATGAAAAGAATTTGATCTGAATACTCAGATAGGGGTTGAATGCCTAGGGATCCCTCGGGGGACACCTGAACCAATTGAAAAAATACTCCTATATTGGGGATAGGTCCCTATTTAAGTATTGGTCACACCTTATCCAAAAATCCTATCTATGGCACCATGAAGTGAAGTTTGGACTGACCGGGCCTCTCAGTGTGATACATGCTCTAACCCGTAGAGTCAACTGTTGAAGTTGGGCTTAGACAACTCACTTCAGAATACAGGTCATCCTCTATGATGGGAATGAGATATTTAATCGAACCCTTATAAGAATAAACCAAGGGTATGATCTCAACCTCTACTAAACCAACTAAAAACCCACCAATCAATATTAAATGGACCTCCCCATCATAAGGGTTCCAATGCTGTAGATTGTTTATAAATCAGACACTTAGTTTGAAATATGTGACCATTTTAGTGAAATGGCCCAATCCAGGTCCGGTATGGGTTCGACCTAACTCAGTCTGGTCGACTCGACCCGACTAAACTAAACTAGCCCTATCCATCCCAAACCGGCCTATCCCACTGGGCTAGTCCAGATGGGCCACCTGGAACGCGACCTGAATCATCTGGTCAGGCCTACGCTACGGGCCGGTTTCATTGTACCACACATGGTCCTCCATACCACATGCCTCAGCATAGTTAATTAAAAACCATGCTTTCAATGTATATGGAAATATTATCCCAGTTCTCTCATATCCTACTGATGTTGTAGGCTCCATGCAGACCCCAGCTGCATACGCAGCTCCCTTCGTCACTTTTCCAGTGGCCGTCTGTGAAACCGTTCTAGTTGCAGGCTCCCACATGGCCTTACTGGGCCGCGTTCCTCCTCAGGAGGCCACCTCCAGTGTCCCTCCGTCTTTAGCCGCATTCATACATGGTTGTCATCGCGTGCCACTATTGTGTGCCATTGCCAACCGCTGATGCCAATGCACTGGTGGACCCTTCTACGGGCCACTGGTTCACCTTCGGTGTCCTGTTTTTTGAAACAGAAGTATTCCTATGCTCCTTGGGTCACATTCTTCATCTCCCTAGGCTCAAATCGATGTTACAATTCATCCTGACAATAAAACGTGAATGAAAATATCTACCGACTCGATCCGATTAGTTTGTTGCTGTCGTTATCACAACTCTTTCATATCATGCCAATCCCAAATATGTGATATCAGATTGTTGTTTCAAGTATCGAGTGCACAATGATCGATCGATTGCAACATGTCAAGTTTTGGGCCAACTGAATAATTCCTGCAACGAACGAAGAACAGGGGGAGAAAAGCAAAAATCAAACAAGAGGAACATACCTTGATCAATGTTCAGGTCGACCGTGGTTCCTTTCTATTAGAAAAAAAAATCCCAATACAAAAAATAATCACAATATCATTATCTCATCAAAACCCCACAAAGGTAAATCCCATCCCACAACAATGATTGATTAGTGGGCCAATATATTTTATTATTGGTTTGCGTTCATCATGGAATTCATTAATGTAGAAATAAGTCAAATTACAAATTCCCTAACTTGAATAGGTTCGATCTCTGATGAAGAATAGTCATCATGTAATTTTCATGGGTGGAGAACCTTCGAATCCGAGGTACTTTGTTGATCGTCAATCAATGATCTACCACCATTTGTTGAGAGAGCCCCTATCTCCTTGCCTTAGATTAATTCCTGGGTTATGGTGATAACCCTGAATTATCTAAAAAATGAATATTAAAAGAAAACGAATCATTGCATCAAGAATAAACTATTTTTATTAGAATATTTTAATTATTTTTATGTCCAAAAACTATCTTTCACAGCTATCCCACATCAACCAATGTTAGGCCTCACCTACAGAAAACACCCCCTTACAAACTCAATGGTGGTCTTTGATTTCCAATCCATGTTACCATTTATGAGTTATTGGTATTTTAATATAAAATAATTTTATTTAATAATTTTATTTAATAATTTTATTTAATAATTTTATTTATGGTTACATCCGTAGTGTATTTTTCTATAGATGGCCCAGGCTGACCAAGGTTATGCCATGCCTTGGGTAAATCCACCGTTTTGAGTTCAATAATGTCCTCATATTTCTGATCTGACAAACCATTTAAAATATATTACACTTTTTACGAAAATTGGTGTGTATGTGTTATTAAAAAGTTAACATTTTTCTGCGAATCATTTCGGGAACACCGGTCATCAGAATTGCATGTCCTCTAATCACTTGTCATGGAATTTTCCCAAATAATTTATAAAAAATTTTGGAAAATATGAGTCATTACATTCTCTCCACCTTAGGGATTTAATTCCTCATTTTCTAAACCAAATGTATACTCAACAAATTGAGGGTATTGAGTAATAATATTATCCTTCCTCTCCCATGTTCTCCTCTAGAGATTCTCGTGGCACCACCAAACACAGACCAAAGGAATCATCTACCATGAAGGACCCCCTTCTTTCGATCCATGAACTCCACTGGGTTATCAGGAAAATTCTCCCCAGTCAATGATATGCGATGAATCATACACATATCTCCTCATCTGAGACACATGAAAGACAACATGTACTCGGTCCAAATGTGGGGCTAAAGATATGTGGTACACCACCTCACCAAATCTATGCAGTATCAAGAAAGGGATGATGAAACTCAGAGTTGGCTTGTAATTCTGGTGAAATCTATGTATCCCACATCAATGAGAGACCCGAAGGAACATGTGGTATACCTACTAAAACTCCAAAGTCCTCCATCATAGGTCATCATAAGATTTATGATGGCTTAATGTAGTCTTAATCAACTCCTTGATGACCTAAACCTTCCCTATAGTTTCATTCACCAACTCTAGGCCCATGAGCAACGACTCTGCTAGGTCAGTCCAATAAGGTGGTGACATGAAGGTTCACCCATATAGATCCTCAAATGGTGTGATACCGATGGTGGAGGGGTAGATTTTTTTTTATGAAAACACAACTTGATGTCAGCAATCCTCCCAACTATGGCCAAAACATAACATTCAAACTTGAAGCATGTCCCCCTGAACTTGAATGATCCTCTTTTTCTGTCCATCCTTTGGGGGATGAAATGTCGTGCTCAAATAAAACTGAGTCCCAAACACCACTTATAATACATTCCATAACTAGGATGTGATGTATGTGGATCACAATCTGAAACAATTATTAATGGATCTCCATGAAGCCAAACTATATCCTATATGTAAAGGCATCCCAAAATCTATACTGAACTCTACTTCTAGATAGGTAGGAAGTGGGATGACTTGGTGAGTCAGTCACCGATCATCTAGATTGTATCATGCCCCCTGAATGTATGTGGTAAACCTATCATGAAGCCCATTTTTACTCCAAACTATTTCTATTCCAGCAACTAATGTGGTTGAGTCAAACCCCCTGGAACCTAATGCTCAACCTTCACTTGTTGACAAGTAAGGCATCTAGACAAAAACTCAGAAACTTCCTTCTTTATTCCGGGCCACCAAACTGATATCTGTGGTATTGGAACATCATTTTTTCACCTGGATTTATCACTAAATGGAATTCATGAAACTCCCTCAAAACCCCCTCTCGCAATTCCACTACTATCATCATTATTCCTTTGAAAAGAACCACATTCCCCCACATTTTGAATATCCATTAGGAGAATTCCCTATGGAAACATGAGTACATAGATCCTCATGGTCGTTATCCCTAAGTTGTTCCACCATTAATCACCATAAGAGTGGAGGGGTGACAACTATTTATTTTATATAAGATTCCCTATGTCCATCAATAATGGTTATCTGTATTGTGGCTAACTACGTTGATACCTCATTCAACAACTACAAGCTTGATATCCTACTGAGAGAGTATCCTACAATGTTCACATTCCCTAGAGTATAGACAATATCCATTTCATAGTCCTATAAGAACTCTAGAAATCACCTCTATCTCAAGTTCCTATCCTTTTGAGAGAAGATATATTTGAGACTCTTATTGTCCAAGTACACGATAAACCACTCACCAATTAGGTAGTGTCACCACATCTTCAATGAGAAGACTACTACTACTAAATCAAGATCATGGGCCACATAGTTTTTCTTGTGTGATTTCAACTAGTGTGAACCAAAGAAAATCATTACCTTCCTTTGCATGTGGAAGAAACCAAGAATGGTTCCTGATGCATTACAGAATACTACGTACTCAACAACCTTATCTAGAAACCTCAAGAGGGGAGAACTCATCAAACTCTACCAAAACCTTCTCTAGATGCATTGAAACATCATCCTTTGAGATGGAATGTATGAGATAAATGAAGACCACATACATCTTCCCAGGGTGGGATACTATATCTCACAAAGCCCTTACTCTGCAAGTCCTCCAACTTCAAAATCATCTCCCAAAACACTACAGGAGCCATCTGATATGCTTGTATAGATATTAGGGACGTCCCAGGGTGTATATCAATGTAGAAGTCCAAATATCAATGGGGAGGTAAAGCTGGATCATCTTCTGAGAATATTTTCTTATACTCCTCCACCGAGGACTCAAAACACCCCCTGTACCGAGGGATAGGCTAGCCAACTAAATAGTAATTGACTGCACCCTCCTATGCCTGAGTATATCCTTAACTACAATGAATTCCCCTTTTCTAATAAAAAGGAAAATCTGGTTCTATTAGCAAGCATGAACCCTACCGTTTGCCTAAAATAATCAATCTGAGAATGAACTTTGGCTACTAGTTCGTACCAAGAATTACATCATAAGGCCTTGACTCTACTAGAAAGAGATCCCAACCGAAACACTCCCCTTTAAGGGTCTGGTCAATCTGTTAGCACCAGTGTGTGATAATTGGGTCACCTTTAGTAGGAGTCTCTAAATATGAGGGTCAAGTTGACAATTTAACCAGAATCTCAAAGTATGAAAAAAGAAAAGTGGAAGTAAAGGAAAAAACAAGAACATGTTTCTATCTACTATACATAATGTAGAAAGACATATATTGAACCTTGAACCACTCATGGAGTCCTAGGTTCATAAACCTCGACCACCTAAAACTATCTCCTCCCATGTCCTCCAGCTCCCTAAGTTTGTTATGGACCACCTGGGGGTGGTGTTGGTAAAACTTCAAAATGTTTTCCACCTTATACTACTTCCCCAACTCCTCTTCCACATTTTACGCCCGATGTATCTTTCTCCTCCTATCATTGCATCTTCTCTGGTAGTTCATCAACCAACTCTTTGAATGAATCATGAACAGTGGGACAATCTCTTGTGGAATATTCATTCCTATGACAAGAATATCGATGCCTCTTCCATGGGTAAATAGAACACCCATGGAACTTCTGACGAAACCACTTGTTCTACAGCTTAAATCACGCACCTGTTATCAGTTGGACCTATTGACTATTTATCCCATGTGATCACTTCCTTAGAAGACTATGATATGAATCTGGACCCTACATATCATCATCCAATGCCAAAAGATCCATCCATGACTTAGTTTGGAAAGCTACATCACCCCGAACTACTAATGGTGGTTCTTCGAACTAATCAATAGGAGAAAGAACCAACTACTGTCCATCCTAGAGAAAACCTGCTCTGTGATATGCTCCTGTTAGGGATGCCTAGTCAAACATCTGGTCAAATTCTCAATCCTATTATGGAAACATTACTGGATGGTATCGTGAATAAATCATGTAAGAAACCAAGATGTAACATGTTTAATAGTGTATACTTGGTGAGATGACTGAAGAAGGACGTGGAAAAACCACCAATTCCTATATTATGCATGTACCTTTATTTTTCCATGAAACCAGTGTTTTCATGTATTTGGTTGAAAATCAGTTGTCCAGAGTCACTGTGTATGGATATGTCAGCTAATGCACCCACACCAGAGTCCGAGGCCTGAAATCAGAACTTGAAACACTTAAAACTGTTTCTACAAAATAATATAACATAATCTCAGTCCTAAAGTAGACCCGACCCCCTCTAATAACACTATGTCACAACCCATCCAAGTGGGGCCCATGCTGTGACACCCCTAATATTTCCTCTAATAGGCAAGGGGATGGAAACTATCCCTGAGTAGGCATATCACACAACTATGAAGTATTTGTGTTTGTACCTACAAAAACTCACACACATATCCAAGACCAAAATACTGAAAAGTAAAAACACTAAGTAAAAAAATGAAAGCATACCACTCTATCACAACCAATAGAGTATAATAGGAATGTAAAATGTAGTACGGTATAACTGGCCTTAAATAAAATCCCACAAAAAGGAGTCTGCAAACCATAATGTCCAACCTATAAACAAAGGCACTAGGATTGCTGTCTGTATTCATAGGAGCACACACTAGTATATCTAAACTCACCAAGAACCATCTGGTACTGGTTCACCTAGAACTCTGTAATAAGGTTAAACATTTTTAAAAGAAACAAAATGTGTGAGAAAATCCTGTGCAAGGGTGACTAAAACAATACTCAGTAGGAAACCCGAAAAACACGAAGGAATACCACATAGGAAAAACCACAAAGAAGAGACCACATATAAATACAACAAAGGGAAACCACCACTAATAAGATATAGTCATATCAATACAGGAATATTTCTATTGTACATAAAACAAGAACATCCATGTATACTCATAATGTATTCCAACACTCAAAGTCCCATTCACTGCCATCTATGCAGTTCCACTCATACCATGCTCATATCAGGATATCTCACTCTTCGAGCTATCTAATAGAAGAACCTAGAACAGGTCTACCAAAAGTACCAAGGAGAACACTTGGGTATCAAAAAGTTTAATAGTTTCCTTGATACATCTAGTATTGCTAAGAAATAGAGTTTCGATAACACATGGATTGTCGATAACTCATGGAGTTTTGGTAACATATGGAGTGTCGATAACACAGGGAGTGTTGATATGTCATGCATCCTCCAAGTCACATATTCACCACGTCACAACCAAACATCAACCATAGAAAACTACCCCAAAGAAAAATCATAAGGTATATCCATGTATAACTAAGAGAATTTGATCTCGATTCATAGATAGGAATTAAATTCATAGGGATCACTAGGGGAACACCTTGTCCTACCGGAAACACCATCTAAGATAGGGGATATTTCCCTGTGTAAATATTAGTCACTCCTTCTCCAAAAACCCTATCTAAGGTACCATTAATATAATTGAGGACCGAATTTTCCTCTTGGTGTGATACATTCTCCAATTCGCCAAGTCAAATATTGAAGTTGGGTTAAGACAAATCACTTCAGAATATGGATCATGCTCTTTGATGGGTACATGATCCTTTATTGAAACCTCAAAGGAAAAGACCAAGGGTATGCTATCAAAATCTTAAAATCCAACTAAAAACTTACCAAGCCATCTCAAGAGGGCTGCCCCATCTCAAGGGTCCCAACACCAAAAGCAACTCATCAATCATACGCTCTATTTGAAAGATATAGCCATTTTAGTGAAAAGTCCCGATTCGGGTCCAACCAGACTCGCAGGGCCCAACCTGGATAACTGACCGACCAAACTCGGACCATTCTAGCTCAAGATGACCAAGACCCCTGGGTTTTTGGAGAGGCCCAACCCATTGGTTTCGCCCCGCACTGCAGGCCTATTTCGTTGCACTGCACGTGGTCCGCCGTACAACGTGCCTACACCTGACCAACACAACACCGCCGCATTCAACATGGATGACCACTACTTACCAACTCCCCCATGGTCTTCTATTTATATAGGCTCCACATAGACCCCATTATCATACAGAACTCCCATCACTGCATCCCCCATCACCTCCCACAGTACCGCTCCGACAGCAGGCTCTCACACAACCCCACCGGGCCTCATTCCTCCTCTCCTGACCATCACCGAAAGTCCGCTATCATATGACACATCCAGATGTGGCCACTGATGCATGCCCCTGTTAGAATCCGCCACTACCGGTGCACCAGTGGCCCATTTAGCGGGCACCAATTCAGCTCTGATGCTCCATTTTTCGAAACTAAAGCATGTATGTGATCCTTGGATCACGTTCTTCATTGCCCTAAGATCAAATATAAGTTAAAATTCATCCAAATGAATAAATACTAGAAGTAAAATATCTATCAACTTGATTAGATCTATCCATATCCCTCATCTTCAAACCTCTGTCAGGCTATGCCGATCTGATATCTGTGATATCAGATTGTTGCACTAAGGATCATGTGGGCAATGTGTGATCAATCGCAACATGTCAAGTTATAGGACAAACTAAGAATGCCCATGAAAAATAAATAATAGGTGGAGAAAAGAATAAATCAACCAAGTGGAATAAAACTTGATGATGTTTAGGTTTATTGTGGTTCATTTATATTAGAATAACAATCAAAATCCAACAAATAATCATAGGATCATTCTCCCATCAAAACCCCGCAAAGGTAAATCCCATCCCATAACAAAGATTGATCCACATGATAATCCATTTATTGATTGGTCCATGTTTTTCTTGGAATTCATAAACTATGGAAATAAAATAAATTATAAATAAACTACCTTGATTTGGTTTAATCACTGATGATGAACAGTCATCGCGTCGTTTCTGTGGGTGAAGATCCTTCAAATATGAGGTTATTCATTTACCTTTGATCCATGATCCATTTCCATTCATCAAGAGAGCTCTATCTCCTCGCCACCGAGGAGTTCTAGGGTTATGATGAAATCCCTGAATTCTATGAAAAATGGGTTTTAAAATAAAATGCTTCATTATCTCAAGAACAAAATATTTTTATTAGAAATTTTTAATGACATTTATATCCAATTACTATATTTCACAGCTGGACCATTCCAAACAATTTTAGGCCTCACCTAAAGAAAAAACCCCTTAAAAACACAATGGTGGTATCAGATTTCCAATCTGAGTTACCTTTTAAGAGTTATTATGATTTTAAAATAAAATAATTTTATTTATTTATTTAATTAAAGGTTATGTTCCTTGTGTTTTTTTTCTACATATGGCTTGTACAGACCACAATTAGGTTGCACCTAGTGTAAAGACACTGTTCTGAGTTCAATTGTACCATCATATTTCTAATCCTAGAAATAGTTTAATTGTTATTTCACTTTTTTTTATGAAAAGTCACATGTGTGTTATATTAAAAACATAAAATTTTTAGAAAATCATTCTAGGCACACAGGGTCTCAGAATCACACCCTGTCTTAGAACCTATTCTTGAAATTTTCCCAAATAATTTCTAAAATTGAATTCATGGAAATCTAATTCATTACATTTTGATGATACACCACACCTCATTTCTTGAAGTTTCAACATTGTTATTCTATATATAGGAAATTATTTCTTGGGAATGTACCACAGGATTAATCTTACCATAGGGTTTATGTGTTAGTGTACATGGCCATGCTGAGCACCCCACCCTTCAACATGTGGGAGGTGGGAATCACTACCATTCAATTTTTTCTTTCGCCCTATTAATATTATCCCCTTAACTGATTGTTCCCCGCCCCTATTTTCCCTTGACTCGTTATGTGCCAAAATGTACTTAGTTTGAAGATGAGATTCTAAAGCTTCTTCTATCACATTTTCATTTCACTGGGGTCTCACCATTTCATCATTCTTCACTGGTGTATAATTTTGGTTGAATTTGGGCCTCAGTCTACAACATTGATCATCTCATCAATAGCTCTTTGTATTTAAAGGATTACACTATTTTTAGATTAATGGAATCTCACCATTTTCTCATCTATTTTGAAAATGATGGATATTTATTATTTTACTAGACTGGATCTCCCTATATCATTGATGTATTATAGTTGTTATTATTTAGATGTAATTTTGAATTTCACATGAAGTCGAATTTTCCATATATGGCCATTTAGGTTAGTTCCCTAGGTTTAAATTTTCCATTTCAAACCCAAATTATTCTTCAAATGTTAAGAAATTCATTTGTACTTTTATTTAGTATTAATGGTTGATCAAAAGATTTTATTCATCCTATTTCTCTACATATATTCATTGAGGTGTATGTGATTGAGTTATAGGTTAATTTACTTTATATTGAGAGAGAAGATGAATATCAGTTCTTTTAAAAGGGGACATTTGAGTCTTGGTGTAATTATGGTATTTCGTTTCTCATAGGACACCACCAAATTGAGAATCGATACGGGATTGCAAAATCATTGAGCATTTTGATCTACCATTTAATGTCAGGCAATGTAGATGGTGGAGTAAGGGGGAATTTGATTATCAAAACCATGTATTTCATTAATTCGACTCTGAAGGAAACTTCCAAGGATTGTGGAGTTAATGGTGGTATATAAGAAGAGTCATCACTATATGTAGTTGTTCAATAAAAATCATGGAGTATTATTTCCTCAATCCTAAATGTAAGCCCCAAGGTATCTATTGTGAATACAATACAAACTAGGTCACCAATTTTCCTTCGACCAAGTGTTAATCAACTTGTTACTTGAGTTACAAATTTAGTCTGTCCATAGAATCTCAGTGTGGAACTTTGTATACATTTCAAGAGTTAATAGTAAGATGGACTTGATTATTTGATGTCTAAAATAGTATCTCTTAGAAATTTTTTTATGCCATGGTTAGGGTTAGTGATTTCTGAAGTTATATTTTTATAGTGTATCCATATAACCTCTTAGCAGTTTTGGGGGGTACTTGTTTGGGTAAAAATGGAGTTGAGGGTCGATTCATGGGTGATGGAACAACCAGTTTTAATGAATCTAGAAAATTTAATAAGTTAAATCAATGTGGACAAAGAAACAATATTGTAAAAGACAACTAGATCTTGAGAATTTAGATCAATTTGAATATGGATCTACCTGTTATTTTGATGATTACCAAGGTGATGATGTATATTTAAAATCATTATCTAATTGTGAATTTGAAATAAGTTCTTCTCATATATTTATGATTTGAAGTGATGATTGTGAATAAATTAGTATTTCATTTTGGGAGTTTCCTAGTTAATAAAGGTAAGAAAATTAGACCCTAGAAGGACTACTCTAACATACAAAAACCAATGGTCACTAGATCTACCACTAAATATTTAGAGTCAAAGTTTCATTCTAAAACACATAGTAAAGGGGAATAATTATCCAAATTATAAGTGAGAAATTAAAAAACAAAATCTTAATATATTTCCATATACAAACTTGAATGGGTAAAAACAAATAGAATAAAGAATCTTTCCATCAGTTCCCAAAGAACTCACTTGAAAAATTAGAAATTAAGTGTTGGTAGTCATAGTGTGGGAATTAGAATGCAAATTTCCACAATATGAGGAAGAGAAATATACAGCAGAAAACTCATATTATGGAATGAATTTAGAGCTCACATATTAAAATGACAGATAAATATAGTAGATTACATGTGATAAAAAAAATATTAAGCCAAAAAATACCAAAATTAAGGGACAAACTACTATAGAAATTTAACTTGATGCTATAGAGTTATTGGCCCTGAAGAAGTTCAATAACAAAAAATAAAAATTTGAAGGATGAGGGAAAGAATTATGGACCACTTTCGATCTTATAATACACTATATAGAGTAAATAAATGAAAATGAATTCCTTTTTAATTACCAAAGGGATGTCTGTGATAGGATGTGTGATAGAATGATTTGAGTTATCACTAAGCATGAACAATAAAAATGGATTTACACTCAATACCATATTTTGGTTTGGTGTTTTAATATGGGAAAGATCAATATAGGGGATTTAATCCTGATATGGGATAAAATGTCTTTAGTTTTTTAGGATCTTATGCATGAGGGGTTGGTGTGGAGTAAATTTCTGATAATCTAGAGCCTATATAGGATTGATAGTTAAAAAAACGTAAATTTATACCAGAAGGATTTATATTATATCATTGAGTCAAATTATACATCTCTTTAGGTTCCATCTAAAACCTAAAAGTAGTTGAATCTTGAAAAATAAATTAAAATTCGATAAAAAATAATTATATTTGATTTTTAATGGTGATAAGAACTTATGAAGGTGACGAGTGTCCAATATTGGATTGATTATTCTTTGATGATGGTGTATAAGAATCGCTTGGTGGATAAATCAATGCTTGTGTAATGTGGTTCCAAATATTACTACATTTTTTGTGATTTCACACATTAGTTTGAGTGTAAGTGATTTTTGGTAGGTGTAAGAGACATGAGGGGGAATCGTTAGTTGTCTCCCTTTTATAAGGCATGTATAGGGAGTACAATGAGACTCTTAGTGATCTTTAAAGGTTACTAATTTATGAATTACCCACTGATTTCTATCTTGACTATGTGATAGGATTGTTTATAAGGATGTGGAACTATAAGGGTTATCCATCACTTGATATATAACTCACAAAACATAAGAGGGTCTCTTAGTGATAAGTGGTTATCACTAGGCGTGATTGTATTTAATTTTTAAAAAACTATTAATATGAGTTATTGGATTCCATGGGTATGTGAGTATACCTAAAATTTAATCAAAATAATGATTCCCTTATCTTATTATTAATGATTCAGGATTTATAGTTCACGGTAGGTCCCTTAAGATTATTATATTTAGCTTGTGGCCGCTGATGGCCATGATTCCATGGGAAGTGGTTGTATACTTAGGGAATGAGTCTATGGTGTTTTCCTTATACCTATATTATTTTGTGAGCCTTATATGTATTTATTTCATGCTTATTTGTATTAGACATTCATGTGTTGGTTCTGTTTGGTTGTGAGATATACATTGTGGTAAGATATTGGTGTGGAAAGTTCCATTATAGTGGAAACCTTATAGAATGGGTAGATGTTTGTGATCCTAATCCATGAAACTTGATTTTTGTCTTAATATATGTGTTCCATGAATGTTACATTGATTGTATGAGTATCCTAGTGAGATTTTATGTTATTGGGACTAACTCATGGGGTGCTAGCTCACTCACCAATGCTATGATATCTATTGATGAACCATGTCATTGTAATTAATCATTTACAAAAATTGTGTGATTGTTGTAGCAGATCATTCAGCGTAAGTGTGGTAAAGGTGGTGGATCATCCACCTAGAGACTTGTGAGTTGGAAATATATTTTTTACCTTGTAGTTACTCAATGATATATCATTCACCTTAGAGATTTTTGTTTGGAAATGCCTTGATCTCCACCATTGTTGGTGGGTGATTCATCTTTCACCCAAAAATGACTCAAACAACTTATGAGTGAGTGTTGATGTACCATTCAATGGGGAGTTATAATTCTCCAAATTACCATATAGTGGTAAATCATCAACATAGGAAGTTATAGTATACTAATACATCATTCATATGGAGGCACATTATTCACGACATCATTTTGTTTTTTTGATAAATGATTCATTTTTTTATATGTGATTAAACTTATAAATTTATTGTAATATATTATTTTCTTGTAAATACATTTGTTTCCTTGTTTTTATTGTGACATGTCATTCACCTTAAGAGACATAATTCACCCTATTGTAGTGTGGTCATCGATAATTCACCCCTGATATGAGTTTGTGAGATATGATACACTAAGTGATACCTCATTCATAATATTTATTTAGAAGTACCTAATCCACTCTTATTGGTGGATGGTGACACAAAGATCACCTAATATATGATTCTATGATATATTAGTAACTTTGACTAGTGTGCGGGTGTTTCATCATTCACTGTAATTTATAGTATGGTTATTCAACATTCTTCCCAACTAATAAAATAAATGTGATATATTGTTCACAATCGTGTTGTGTTCAAATAATGGGTACATTTTCTATTTTCAACACTTGTTGAAGTAGGTATGTGTACACCATTTAGGTGGATCCATGTGTACCCAAGGGGAAAAATGGTGTATAAAAGAAACGTGGTTGGTTAATTTCATTTAGTACATTCATACACATATATACAAGTTTTTATTAATCATATCGTTAGTGGTGGACTAATGAGCATCATGCTCAAACCTTTCTTATGAACCTTGGTGGATTTGCATATATTTTGACTGAAATCTAGGTTTGAGAGAAAGAAAAAGTACAATGGGATAAGCTAGTGGAGGTCATTGGGGTTGTAGTGATAGGTTCTAGTTTATGTAGATGATAGTGGTTGTATTTTATTTCTACTATTTATCATTCATCCCTGTATTGTATTTGATTGGCCGATTATCGATATTTTTTTGTTGTTCGATTCATTTATTCCATATAAACCTTTTCTCATAGCATGGTGATGTTATTTTTTTGGTACACATTCCATTGTAACTCCATATGATGAAATATGATGTTATACATGTTATGTTTGTTTATATTATTGGTTAATATTAATTGCGATGCTATTAGAGGGTGTAATTACACACCAGATATACGATTACCCTCACTGCTATCCAGTTGGCTCTAGATTATGAGGAGGTATGCTTATTGCTACATATAAACACTATTCAAATACTGATCGAGTGGTCCATATTGGGGGGTTACACGACATGACTTCTTTCCTCAAAGGGTAATTCCCAAATTTGAAAGATATGGGAACTGAATATAGAAGTTCCTTTCACCACATTATAGTATGACATAGTGCTATACAACTTGAAATGAAATTACTATCATATATACCAATATTCAATATTTAATATATATATATATATTACTGCATGACCAGGTAAATTGTGTCATATTGTAATTATTTTCATAATGTATTGTAAAGAACTATATTTTCATGGATTTTCACTTCAGTGTGAACCGATCCTTTATAAATTTAGAAGAGGAATTTATGTGTGAAGACAACTAGATTCCAAAAACCAAAACCTTAAAAATAATGGCCTCCTTTTTATTGGGAAAGTACTCCTTGAATCAACGTAGATAAATTCTCCATAGAACAATTTTTTGTCAAGTATCACGACTCTCTTCCACCTCAATTCCTTAAGTGTGAAACCAACCTACCTACAACATGAGGTTTTTTGTATATGTGAAATTTTTCATTTGAAATACTACTATACTAGTAAAATGATATGATTTTTATAATTATATTATTAAACTTAACAAAACATCATTCATTTTAATCTACTCTCAATTCTAAAGAACCTCTGACTCATCCATGATAATGATTTCAATAAATACAACCTAAAAAACTTTTAAAATAATTAGATGAAATAACTCAATAATCTAATAATAAAATACCTCCAATGTGATGGTTATTCAATAATCATAATATATGATATATTTTTTTGAGAGTACTAAAATAGTCGGTGTATAAACAATTCCATATTGATCTCTTCTCAGTTGAGATCAACCCACATATCCACTTTATTAATCCATTTCAATAGTATATTCTTCTATCAACTACCAGTAATCATGAAAGGCTATTTGAAATCCCATGGGACCTTCAATTTCACCATTTTTATTTTTTGCTATCATATGAAACAATAAAAGATCTCTCCCAACATCAATTTTTTTAAATACCTCAAACCCCTCTTGAACACCACCTATAAAAATAAACTAAAGTCCCCATTTTTCAAGATAATTGCATTTTATATCCTCCTAATATATTAACACATGTAATGTAATAAAATATGGATAGAAAAACAAGAATACATATAAAGATTATAGAAGATAATGTACTCCCAACAAAACTACCATGAGACGAAATACATCCTTTATTTTTTGTGTGAAGATAACTATGAATTTATCCTTGATTGAAATATATTGAAATGAATAGTCATCATGATCCAACTTAACCTTAATGAAGTTCTATTTAATATTAATTTTTTTAACCTTGAATTTTGTACAATATTCATTGACATGTTGATTACACATTTATCATCATAACAAATCATCAATGGGTATGAGACATTCACCCTCATGTCTTCATGCTGCATCTATATACACACAATCTGTGTCATGGATTGAGAAGAAACGATATTATCACCTTTATTTAATTAATGAATTATATAATTTTTATTTTTTTTAATGCTAATAAACATACTGTACACAATTACAAATGTATCCTTAATAAGTATCCTTTTTATCACCTACATCTCCTTATTAATCCACATTAGTATATCCATGAATATGAAATGAATTAATTTTTTCACACATCAAACAATAATCTATAGTCCCTTTAATATATATCACAATCTATTTCTTAACTAAAAAATAGAACATAGTTGGGTTTAATTGGAATCATGTAAAATTTTTAACTATAAAAATAATGGTTCGTACAGAAACCATCAAGTAAGGTAGGAAACCAATAATCCTCTACAACAATATTTTATCTACACTCATTTCTTCATCATTTATGAATTACTTGGTCCTAAGAGCTATAGGAGTAAATACCTCTATTAAATATTCCTTTACAAAAAAAAATATATAACTAACGAGCATACTTTTTTATGATAAAAAGATAGAACCTGATATATTTGGGTAATATCCCGTGTTTTGAACCGGGTTAAAATTTCAAATGTTTTTGAAATTAATTTTCAGTTCAACAATGGTTCGTTCATTTTAAACCTAGCTCTGGAATTTTATTCTGAGTGTTAGAACACCTAAAGATGCTATTTTTCGAACTTTGATAAAAGTTTTGAGGTAAAGGGGAAGTCTCACGGGCGGCGCACGGTTTGTCTAACTGTGTGGCCAAACCGTGCGTAGTTGGTCTTAGAGGAAGTAGCTTCCGCACAGGTAGTGCACGGTTTGTCTAACCGTGTGGAAAAAATGTGCGATAAGGGTGGCCGAGGCAGTAGCTAACGCATGGTTAGCACACAGTTTGTCAAACCGTGCGAACTAACCTTGTGAGAACTTAAATGAGATCCTTAAATTGTGGATCTCTCTCATTTTTGCCTTTATATGGCTTTTTTTCCTCCTAAGAGGCCATAACTCAGGATTACTCTCCCTTGAAGGTTGGAGAACCTCTCCCAATCATTTTGGAGGTGATCTGAAGGCTTATCTTGGCGAATCAAATCTGAATTCTCGAGGTAGGTAGATTTTCTTCTTCGTTCTTGTTCGGTTTCTTAGATCTACATAGAACTACACCTCATTTTCTCACGATTTCTTAGATCTATTCCTGTTATGGGTAGATATAATTGTGTGGATTCCATGTATGATAAGTTTTGGTCTTGTTCTTGGTAGGAGAAGTGATCTAAGGCGGGTTCTTGAAGAATAAACCCGTTTCTCTTGAGGGTTCTTCGTTCAATATGGATTTTGAGAAAACCCCGAGGTAGGGTCCCAAATCTTTAACAATTTATTTAGGAATTATAGATTTTTTAAATAAATTGATAATGTGAATTTCGATGATTTTGATATGTCGATGAATAAAACTTTTGATGTTATTTATTAGTTCCTCCCACATGAGATAAGTGAGGACTTGAACTTGTGTTGATTTTAAGCAGGTTTAGATAACTTGCTTAAAGTGATATGATTAGACAGTTAAATGATTGGGATGGGGAGATTGATTATAAGGATAATTAATTTTAGAATTAATTATCAACTCATGATTTGGAATGAGTTTGGGGACTTTAATGATTTTTGGGAATATTGATTATTTGACATATTCAGAAGACAATTGGAAAACTGGTAATTATTAATGGATGGATTAATTATTACATGTTAAATGGTAACTGGTTAACTAATTTATTACTGGTTAATGAGATAAGGTTTGATTAATTAATTGTTGAATTATTTAATTTTCTTGCATTAAGTCCTATTTGTGATTGAAAGTTTTTAACGATTGTTGGTGAGGAGTACCTTTTGATGCGTATTAGTTTTCCATGCCTTAAGTTGTCTAGGAATGAGTTGTTTAGAGATATGATATGTTGTGTGAGAAAGTCAATAAATATTTTGGATTTTCTCATCATGTTTTGAGATGGTTACAGTGAGCTTGTAGAGTGTTAAAGTTTTGGACGAACCATTGTTTGAATGGACGAGTTCATACATGTTAATGAATTTGTATAATTAAGTGCTGAGTTAATTATTCAGGTGACCTGCTACGAATAATTAGTTGTTAATTAAGTATTACTTAATGAGATGTTGAATGGTTAATTATGTTTTGACTTATTTGATGAGCGTTTTGTGTGGTTAATTAATTTTTGAATTAATTAACGGTTTGGTTTTGTGGTGTTAGACATGGTATTCTACACCAATGATAAATATATATGTTTGATTGATTATTGGGTTGTGAGACAAGTACTGAGGCTCCAAATACTCACAGGGAGTTAGGCTTAATGTTCTAAACCAATGATAGATGTATTTTTATGATTGTTAAATGGGTTTTGAGATAGGGACTGATGCTCCAAATACTCACAGGGTGCTAGACATGATGTTCTACACTTCAGCTTGCAAGAAAATATTCTTTTATGGGACAGGGAATGATGCTCCAAAAACCCATGGGTTGTGAGACATGGACTAATGCTCCAAATACTGATGAGGGTGATAGACATGACATTCTACAACCATTAATTAACATTGGACTGTGGGTCCAATTGTTCGTGCATGAAATGAGTTAATTGTTAATGAAGGCAGATGTGACATGAAGATTTGTGAATTGATTATGAGAAAGGGTTTAGACTTATTAATGAATTGGGTGAACCACTGTTAGTGGATTGACCTAGGATCAAATCACTATTTTAGTATACAGGCTAAGACATAATATATGAATGATTAAATTGAATAACTTATGACACGTTATCCAAGCCAAAGCATAATCTTGGATTCAGTATTTACATTGATTACTTAGATGGTCTTTATAGACCTACGTGGTGAGTGACTTATATGGGATATGTCGGGCATAGGCCAAATCTCAAGACTCTCATAATTTATTAAGATTGGAATAATTGATAAACAAAAAATGATTATGTAATGATTGTTGAGTATGCATGATAAATGAACAATGTAGGTTCAGACACTAGCTGAGGGATAAAGTAGGTACTTGGGTTTATAGTTACTTTGTACTACTTTATTTTATGAATGCCTTCATGTGTTATACGTTATTTATTAAATGTCCGGGTTTTGGGTAGACACTGATGGTCCTGACTTATTGAGATTTATATATTACACCCTACTCGGGCCACCATTGAACTAGGTACCCAAGTAGACTCTATTTGGTTGCAGGACTGTCCTGTTTTCATTTACTTAGGAGTTGGGAGCAGAGGACCGAGCGGAGGATCGAGATGATCGAGGAGATCGCTCTTGGGGCTTTGTGTCATTATATATTTATTTCTATATTGGATTGTGAAGCATGATGTTTTTTTCAATGTTTTCTACTTTTGTATCATTAACATGTCATGCATGCATCTGCTGTATAATTTGGCGTTGGCCACTTCTATAAAATTAGTATTATTTGTATTCCGCTGTTTGTTATTTATGAGTAACTGATTATTCTATTTTTTTTATCCACACTGATATACCGTTGTGGAACTCTGATAATAGGGTATAGTCTCCCCACTGACTATCTTTAGACCCTCACTGCTAGTCGGTAGCCTCTGATGTACGGGGAGACACACTTGAGGTAATGTGGTGACCGGTTAGACCACTAGTTTAGTGGTGACCGGAGTCGAGAAGTTACAATTTGTGACTTAAAATCATAAAAAAATTCATATAACCAATCATATATATCTTAACATGTATCCACATTTGGGTAGAAATGTCCTCACAAGTTTTATTTTTGTCTCTGAAAAAACTTATTCCACTAACAAACAGGATCACAACAAGAGAATTTATGTTGTCTCCATTGTCATAGAGATTATAATCAATATTTAATTAAATTAATTTCATGTATTTTAAACTATTTTATATCATTGAATATTAAAATCAGGGAACTTTTTTGATCTCATACAATTCCTTATTCAACTTTAAAACTTGAAAACCATCCTTATCAAGGATAAACCATTTAAATTGTTCAATATAGAAATATTCCTCAATCTCACCATTTAATGGATAAGAATTTATGTCTATTTTGAAAACATTATAATTGATTTTCAGAAAAATAATTACCTGAATTAAACTTATGAATTAAATTATTTTGACTAAAACAATGTTCTCATCAAAATAAATACCCTCAATTTGAGTGTATCATTTTTAAACAAAAGGTTCTTTGTTTTTTGAAACTTCACGTTTCTCATTCAGTTTATTTATGATAACATCATTCATATCAAATACATTATTTAATTTAGTATGTCATGGAAGTTACCAATTGTAATTACTCTCAATTTTATTAGGCTCTTATACCATCATTTTTATACAATCCTTTGGTTGTACAACTTATAAATAATTTTTTATTCTACTAGTGAAAAAAAAGATGGTATGATTGGAATTCCAAAAGCATCATTAGGTATGAACGAATTTTATTCTATCGTTATATTATTTATAATCTTTCTCAATATTTATAACTATTAAAAAAATTGTTTGAATAGTATTAAGGCTTTAATAGTTGTTATAATTTTCATAATTTTAATGACATTTTTGAAAATATGTTGTGCATTAAGAATGCCCTCAGGTTTTCCAAATTTTTCTCGATGATCTTATTCAACTTTTTCATTTATAGTAAATGATGTTTTGGAATTATTTTGATTTAATAAAACTATTACATAAAATATATCCATCATTTTTCTCATATTATTTTGTAATTTGAATAACTCATTCTATTAGGTGTGTATATGTGATATATTCCTTCATAAACTCTTTTATTAAACAAGACTAATTATTTTCATTTGATTTTAATGAAAAACATGTTTTTAAATAATTTCGTTATAATTGAAAATGGTTTTTTAAACCATACATTAGAATGTTCATTGGATTTGTTTAGTCGAATCTGGAAATTTTTGAGAAATTTTATAGTTATTTTAGATTGTCTTAAAAATTATTTTAAAGTACCATTCTTTGAAAACATAGTTCATTCCATGTAAAGTATGCTTAAATTATTTCTCAATGATAATCTATTTTATTAGGTGGTTTATGGAGGACCGTATTTAATTCTTATTCCATATGTCTCAAGACATTCCTTAGAGATTTTATTTTTGAATACAAATCCATTGTTGGGACAATTTTTTTATAGAACATCCTAAATGATTCACTACCATTCTCTGAAAGTGTTTAAGTATTTTAAGAGAATTTTATTTACTCGACATAAAATAGAAATGACTCATATGGGTGAAATAATTAAAAAAATTCTGGAAATACCTATCTCCGTTGGTTATTTAAAGCTTATTGGTCCACACACATCTATGTACACCAACATAGGTGTTTTCTTTTTCATCTTGATCTATACCATCTTGTCGGTCATGATTACCATTTTCCTCTTGTAGCATGTGTCACATGAATTGATTATTTAATGTTGTAGCTATTATTTATTCCTTAAATATTAACGTTTTATATGCATAAAGATGTTATTTTTTCCTAAATATAATAGTATCATATGACATAATTGATTTTCCCCCACAATTCTCATCAACAAACATATTGATAATTGGAAATTTGAAATATATTTCCTCTTGTTAGTCACCCGTTCACCAAGATCGTGTCATCCTTAAAAATTGTTATGACACATTTATCCTTGGGAAATATCACTCCATTTTAGTTATAAAAAACGTGATAAACTCTGAAGATATCGGGTTTTATCACATCAATAAATAGAACATTAGATTTATTTTCACTATCCTTGAGGAATCCAATTCCATTAACATTGGATGATCCATAATTGGTTAAAGTAACACCTCCTCCATCATAACATTGTGATGTATTTAATCATATTTTAATTTCTAGTCCTGTGCAACTATAAATCTCAATAAAGTATCCACAAATTATCTCCTTTTTCTATATTTTATGTAACCTCAACCACTAATTCTTATTCTTAATTATCTTTAATCTTAATAGATTTAGATTTATCTATTTACTTAATTTTCTTTAGTATCATTTTAAGACACTTATTTATAATCCTTCTAGTTTTTTACACCACCAACAAGTCTTCCTGAGAGAATAAAATGAATTATTCAATTTTACCATCTCTTTTAGATGTTGTCTTTGCATGCCTCTTGAAACTTAAAATTTATTATATTTGTTTTTGGGCACAACATAAGTGGTGAGATATGATGATTATTTAAATATATACAGCAAAACACATTTTAATGGTCCCAAAATAATTAAAATAATCATCGAATATAATTTATAATTTATAATTTAAATAAAATAAATATAAATATTATTTTATTTCTTATCTAATTCACACTCCACATTTACATCACTGACCCGAGGTTTGATTGTATCAACATTGTCATTAATTTAGAATCTAACTGATGATTCCTCTATATTAATAAACACATTCTTCCTGAAACTCTTAATAGTATTCTATCTCTCTCGAGTGCTAGTACGAGAAGAAATTGTGACTAAATTTATTCATCATTGATCAAAATAATGGATCACTTATTTTATCTCTCTAAAATCATGAGAGGTGGATAGAGGACACCATATATTTTCTCTCTATAACTCCAAAAATGAATTCACTAGAGAATAATTTTTCCATACGATCACATATTAATTCTAGAACATGATTGGTGATATAAATTTGTTCAATATTAAAATATATAGAAATATATATTATTATATAAACTTAATCACTTTTAAAACATCATGTCGTTATTCCATTAAATAATGACAATTATAATTATTTTAGATGGCATGAATAAAACCCCATGTTTTCTTTTACATCAAATAATAAAAGAATAATTATTATTATTTTAAAGAGTCATATAATATTTTAATATCATTTCATAAATAAATATTTCATGAATGATAAAAATGCATTATGCATGTCACTATACAAAAATCTTGGTATTTCCTATTTTTGATAACCAATAATGATATAGTTAAATTTATGAAAAACTCTTTATTGTACTATTATAAAATTATATTTATTGGGTCATTGACTGAATTTTAATACTCCCCTAATGTTATCAAAATGTCAATAATAAATTAAAAATTTGATAAAATATTATATCAAATTTCCATGAAAATAAATATTTATATATATTCCCATAACATGAATAAAATATTTATTTCAATATATTCACCAAAAATATTGATAAATAATTATTATATTCATCAAATTAGGAATAAATAAATAAGATATTACATTCGAATTAGATATTTTAATTTCAAATATCTCCCGATTTAATTTTTATGACAAATTTATCTGGAATAAATATGATTCCACTAGTTTGAAATGCATATATTCTAAAATATAAAATTAATATAATTTAATAATATTTTTGATACACTTATTGTGTGACACTATAGGATTGTTTCTTAATGGAAATTAACTTGACATACCAAATTTATTCAATTAGTGTCAAACAACATGTCAAGGAACCCATGAAGAACGAAGTTATTATAGAATCTATATTAACATTCCTAAAAATTCTACTGTGTAATATAACCCCTTTTTCCAATGATATATCATCATTTATTTTATATAAACGTGTTATCATCCTTATTTACAGATCTATCTTTATTTAATTTTATAGAACAATCTTATTTATAGAAAAAAATAGCCATTATATGACACATTATTTATATCAATGACATACTTTTATCTTCTTTACAATTTTCGAAAGGATAAAATCTACCCCATCCATTCAACTAATTTAATAATAATCATGAAAAAGTTACTTCACCATGAGTAAATACTTCATGTTTTAATCTTTCATTATGAAATAAAATTTATGGAACACATTAATAATTCTGTCAAGTCCATTGACCAATAACCAAGGTCATAGATAAGAACAACCAATTGAATAAATAATACATTTTGTTCCTATTGATGGGTCTTTCCTTATCAAATCTCTTTTCAGAGATAACCGATTGAGAAATTTATGATTGGATGTTCCAATTATTACAATTCCTAGACAATTGAAAGTAAAACATCGTTTTTATCTCACTAGAATGACATATTTTAATAATTGATGTAACTAAGTTAGTTAGTTTAAGGGGACCAACTCCAAAAGACACTGAATTGGACCAGATCTAACTACTATAATTTTTTAGTTCATTATCCATCATATGATATTCATTCTATCGATGAGATGTGGTTATAGTCACTGGGACGTCAAAATTTAACATTTTGGATGTACTACTAACTATTTCTCCACCTCTTTGATAGAGAATTCACAAAAGATGATATTTACAAAGTATATTCATACAAAATCATTAGATACATTGGAATCTAAGATATATATTGATTTTATGTAATTTGAAACCATTAGTTATTATTAGATACTCTTGGGTTTTACTCTATCATTATCTTAACTATGATATCAAATTAGGATGATTAGTTTTGAAACCAATTATTTGTCCCCTTTACAATTAGTTTCTTATATTCTATATATACGAAGAAAATATCCTCTGTAAAAATATATTCTTTTGGTATTGCTTTAACTACAACTAAATTAAGTTATAAAATATTTCCAAAGATATAGAATTAAATAAATGATATATATAATACTCAAATAAGTGTTACCACTTCTGATTTATTATTTCAGAAGATATTTGAAATAATCATCAGCTGATTTATACATATTTTATATTTCAGAAAAATTTTAATGTATGTACTTTGAAATTCTTTAAAAAACCACTAAGATCTATTTCTATATATATATTTATCCCTATAATATAGGTATGTTTATCTATTTCATTCATGTAGAAACCTCTTTTAACCATTTCATAACTAGTTGTAAGAACCGTATCTTATTTCCTGTAATAATGTATTCTTGTTATATATTACAATAAAAACATTGTAAATATTAATACCATTTTTTAGACACACATATTTTCTTATTTCTTATTGGATAATATTTTATTATTATTAATGAATATCATGTCACTATACATGGTATTATGGAAACAATTTATCTTTAGTTCTCTATCTTACTTTGATAAACTGTATAGTATATTGTGTCTTTGAAATAACTTATCCTGCTATGTATTATGGAATTTATGTTTACATGACAACTCTTATGCATCTTGATCCCTAAATTCAATGAATTATATCTTTTAACACTATTTCAAATAGATATATCAATCAAATTATAAAAATATATTTTGTCACTCGACTATAACTTTTCTATATTAGGGATTTAGACAATAAATTTTATAGTTTATGTATAGATCACATAGATTCAATTTGTATTTTGTTATGTAAAATTATTTTTATAAATATCATATAAAAACTCTTTACATTATTATACACCAATTTATGTGATTGTTTATGTATTATTTAATTCTATATTTTTTATGAGATCTCATTTACTACTTCATTTGGAATAATATGTTTTGTGTCAGTGATGTAATTCATAAAGTAGGTCACAAAAGGAATAATAGAATATAAGATAGAAATATAAAAATTAACATGAGTCCTCATTTTACTACAACAGTGACCCTGATTTAAAAAATGAAATTTGAGTTTAGGAATAACATCATAAAACATTTTAATGAATGATTAATTCTAGTTAAAATACTATTTGACCAACCTACCTAAAAATATATTATTTTCAAAATAAGTATATTCCACACATTAATTTTATATTGTATATATATGCTAAATGAATCTCATGAAGTAAATTTATTTACTTATAGGTTCTACTTGATATAGTTTTAATTTATCTTGAGAAACTAATTCTATATCCATTATGGATGTACTAAATTTTAATCTCCTCAAGTTTCTTTGTCTAGAAACATTATAAGAAATCATTTAAAATGACCAAGAATTTTGTCTTCAAATATTATACAAACCATTATTAGTATTTCCTAGAATTATACTTATTTTTTTACATAAAAAGAACTTCCCATCAAAAGTGGGTATTATATGAGTCTTATATTTTATATTCTTCAATAATTTTTTTCATAGGGAGTATATGATTCAAGTATAATTAAACTATGGCATACGATAAAAACATTTATTCCTAAAAAGTAATAATTTACCATTATGTCTAAGCATATAATTGAGATAACACTTTGATAACTCCTAATACAAAATAATAGGTTTCAAAATAAAATAATCGTTCCACTTGGTAATGTGAATTTATGATCTTAATTTAGCTAACTTAGTAGTGAATAACTACCAACAAACTGAAGATTTAAATATCTCCTTTAATATTTCTAGTATTCCTTGGATTCTATATTTGGCTACAAATGTTTGAGTCACTTATTGTATTTAATAAAAAAGTTGAAAAACATAAATATTACAATAAATCATGAATGTAACTAAATAATGAGTTTCTTCTTAAATATTCTTCCAATCATCAAAATTTCTATTTCAATTTAATTTTTTTCCCAAATATTGAATATATAGACTCATGTTTTTTGATCTTCATATTTATCTTCAGTTTCATAGAAGGATATTATGGGTGTACCTCATATTTCATATATTATGTTGGAATTTCTCCTCGTATTTTTTTATTCAACATAATAAATGGATGTTTATTTTTTTTGAGTTTCGATGTACAGGCATAACCATTTCAAAAAGTTATTGAAGAGGATTATACACAATGTTCATTATCATTTTTTTTATTTAAACAAGACTAAATAGGTGTTAAGTATTATAGAATGTGAGTTATTGAAGGATATTTATTTAACTTGAATCCCTAATCTATTAATTGATTAGTGTACTCTATTTTCTTGAGTATAAAGAGACCAACCTGGATTTATCTTCCAATTTAAATTTTCTTAATGTAATGATTATCCCATTTTTTGTTGATTTTATTTCTCCTTATAAACATCAATGAGAAAAAAGAATGTTTCATAAATATATATTTCCTCATTTTTCTTCAGTACTCATATTAAATTCATTATGAAATTATAATATATGAAAAATTAATCATCCATGCGTCTCATATAGGTACCCATTTCACACTCACTTTCTTACAAATTTGGCTCATTATGTAATGAGGACTCCAAAACATATAATTTCATTTCAATTTTTTGTTTTATCTTAAAACTATGACATCTTAAAATTTAAATATATAATTCTCTTTAAATAATAATATATTAGATTCCATATACCACAAATTATACTGAAATTAGAAAACCATGATATATTATTAAATTGTTGTTTTTTAAATATAATTTTAATTACATAGATTTTGAATAAGAGGGTATTAACAAGAGTAACCAAATTATGAAAAATATATATATATATATATATATATATATTTCCTCAATAAAATTAATAATTAGTTATACATTTATTATCCATTAGATACAAATGATGATAAAATTATGTGGAGGTAAAAGTGACATTTTTCATAATACTATTTTATGTCCCCAATGTATTTATATCTTAATAGATTAAATTATTAATTATTGATAAAAAATTATAATGGAAATTTTAAACAATATATATATATATATATTAAAAATAAATAAAACTAATTTAATAATATTTATTAACAAAGGAATGATAATAATTTTTTCGATGTTTTAAAAATACATTTCCTAAAAAATTATTCATATTACATTTTGTGCATAAATATTACAATTAATTTATACCAATTTTACAAATTTTATGTGATAAAATGGAAATAATTTTTGAAATCACCATGTTCAAATTATATTTGAGTGAATTTTTTGTTTGGTCTGAAAATATTATTTTTTGAGTGAAGAACGTAAAATGTCTTTTTTTTTGAAAAATTGTCATTTCCTTTATTTAAATAATTTTTTCTAAAATTATTAATATATTTTCGATTCGGTTTTAAAGTAACCTGATAAAAATTCTATAAAAAATTATTTAATTAATTCCATAGTAATCGAAAATATATTTTATTTTTGTATAAGTTCACTTTTTTGACAAAAGTAAAATTATTAAAAAATGGGGTTTTATAGCATTTTGTGAAATTTTAATAAAAATAAATTGTACAAATTATTGAAATTTATTCCACGAAAAATTATTTCTTATTTTCTATTAGCATGTTCAAATTTTATTATAAGGTGAATTTCATTTTTAGTAAAAATGAATTGTGACCGTGGTATGGGTTAAAAATGTAAATAAGGGTTTTAGAATTTTTAAAAGGTCAATAAATATCACATTAAATCATTTTGGTTTTTAGTATTTTTACCCTTTTCACCATATATTTTAAAATAAAGAAATTTTGTGCCACTTTCATTCGATTATGATCTTTTTATTATTTTATGAAATGGATAACTAAAAAATGTCACTCTATATATTTTAATATGTCTAATTTGTTTTCCTAGGGATGAAAAGATGTTATGAATGGTTATAAATTTTTATTTTTAATATGTATAAATTAATTTTATTAATTTAATTTATTATTTATTTATAGGGATGGTGTAATTACATAGACTTATTATGAAATGCTGATGTTGTGTCGGTGCAAGCAGTTGAAAAATCTAGTAAATGATTTTAAAAACATTAAAGCACTCTATTTGTAATAAATTATGGAGTCCCATAAATCTATTGGAAAATTATAATTAATTATTTATGGATAAATTTTCTAAATTTTAATACCCTTGTTTTATATATATGTTCAATGTTAATTTTTTTGAATAGTACTGAAAATGACCTTAAATGACATCTAATGTTCAAAAGATAGTTTTGAATCATTATAAAATCATTAAATTAATAAATTTTATATTCAAATTTAGAAAATATCATGAATTTTTCATGTATTTTCTAAATGAAAATTTTAAAATTACCTTAAATACCCTTAAATTTCAAAATTTTCAAAAAATTCCATTATTTTTCCATTAAAAAAGGAGACTCACTTAAACAATTCAAAAAAACAACTCATATTCTATCTTATCTCTAAAAATCATCCCAAATACCTATTTAGACATACATACCCCTTCAAAAATACCATTGAGTGACCATAATCCACTCCTTCAATGCCCTTATTCTCAATTAAAAGAAAGGAATCAAAATAGGATGTATAAGCCTTAATTGATTTCTTTTATGGTAATTTCTTCTTCAACTGCTTTCAAATATATCATAACCATGCTAATATAATAATATAATTATCTAAAATATAATTACATGTTTTTATGATGATGATAAAACCCGTTTTCATCACCATTTCCATAAAATCTAAAATGAACACTTCCCTCATGCATACATGTGGAATACAACCTCTATTAGGCGGTGTTTTTCATTTTCCATAACCACCTCACACATATTTCTAAAAAATGTAATAAATTAATATATAACATTTTTATTAAATTTTTATTGTTTTTGAAATAGAATATATCATCCACCATCATTACCTTCAGTTAATTATATAATTATAACGTCACTTGCACACATGTGTGGATTAACACCTCCACGAAGCGATGTGGTTAGTTTTTCATTAAAGTCTTACATGGATGGTAATAAAGATATAATTAATTAATATTTATGATATTAAAAACATTGTTATGATTTTTAAAATTAAAATAGAATCTAAATTATTTCTTTTCCTCCAAGTAGAAAAATGAAAATGTTATTCAGGCGTACATATGAACTACCTGGTCGATGAACCGATAAGCTTTATTTTTCATGAACACCATACATGGATGGTTTGAAAGTATATTGAATATATAGAAATAATATTTATAATATGTTTAATATTTTCAATATGAGCCAACCATGTCCCCTTGGATGATTGTTAACACACAAAAACCGATTTAAAAATTAAAAACCAAATCATCTTAAAACACCCCATGTAAATTGAAATAGTTTATCAATTAAATGAGACATGATAATTATGAAATTAAAATGACTAATACGAAACTAGAAAATTTTTATTTTGAATGTAAATTATTAATATAATTATATTATTCTAAGGATATAAAATGTATATAATGAATCAGGACTCGAGGTAGGGAATTTTTATTTAAAACTATGCTTTAATGTTTTTCTTTTAAAATATTTTTCATCCATTTTCGTATTCTTTTAAATATTTCTTGACCATTATAATTTAGTATTAAAATATTATTAAATTTTTAACTACTTTTTATCGTTCATTATAAAGTTTTTGAGGGGAATCTTTTCAATGTCTCTCCAATATATTATATCGAATTACTCTATAAAAGTAAAAAAGATTGTTTTTTATCATTTAACTCATGGTTGAATTTTCCTACCAACATATATGTTATTAATTATCAATATTCATCTTGAGTTTTTATATTTTTTCAATGAAATTTATTTTCCCCTTATTCTATGAAATCCGAGTTTAAATATTTTTGAAAAATAAAAGGTTATTTATATTTGTTTTCTATATGACTTTTTTATATCATTATAAAAGAATTTTTCAACTATAAAATCACTCTTTAATGATACCCTTGATTTATTGGGTATATTCTATCATGACCTGACCCACTGGGGTCTTACTCATGACTACCCCCATGTCCATATCCAATAGGCTAGGGGTGTGTGACTAGTGCTGAGTAGGAATATCCCACAGATGGGAAGAATTATCCTAGTGCACCTTTACAATCATGCACATCTAAAATCCTATAAAATATTGAAAAGTAAAACTATTGAAACCAATTAATGTATACATCTATAGTCCAACAACTATATTATTACAGTAAAGTAATGAATGTGGAATGGGGGAATAATAAAATCCTAATAAATTTTTTTAATGATTCTAACCTTCTCCAAGAGAGAGGACTATGATAAAATTAAGATACTAATATAACCACAGTATATATTGATCATGCTACACTCCACCTTCTCTGTATCCTCCCAGAACAATGTTAAAAGGGTCATCATCAGCATAAGACATGACATGTGTGGTTGGATCCAATGAAGGGGTGAGTATAACAATACCTAGTAGGGAACCCCAAAAACACTAAACATAAATCCTTAAGTATAGTCATCTCAATAAAATATTCAAAAATAAAGTTATAACTCAAACATATGGATATACTCATGAAGGACACCACACTACTATGTAGTCACAACAAACTATAAGACATAGGATTTTGATCGAAGAAATGATCATTCTAGTATAATCCACTCCATAACCCATGACATTGTTGAAGAAATTCATTCAAGAGTTAATGATCATTATTCCCCACCCAAGAAAGCTCATTAGTCTCCGAAAACCCTAATACCAAGTTATGGGGCCACACCCCAAACTGATGGGGGACACTATGAACCTATTCTGGATCAACCCGCTATATAGGGAATCATATTACAAATATTCCTTGAACCCTAATGATATGTACTTCTATATGTAGTATAGAAAACATACATAAGTAGGTCGCACCGATTCCACAAACCTTACTTAGGGTATAATGATGATAGAGGAACACTCTCTAGTCTCATAGAGTGACACCATGAACTCAATATATGAATCATACTCTAAATGTAATCAAAATACTATGATGTTTACGTAATGACACACTATACCCATGAGGTTAATGGACCAATGGAGCACACTCAACCAAGATTGGTCCATACTGATGAAATGAAGGTCTAAAAATTCCCTTTAAGGGGAACATGGCTTGTACTTTGGGTACATGGCGTTCCCAGATACCCCTAAGTTTTCCAATATGGTTAATATTCACATGAAATATAAACATAGAAATACACATCATGTGGTGGAGAAACACAATGTGTAGAGGTCACTTTACACCCTTCCCATTCCATTTGGCCATGTTCGTAAACCGCTGGTTGTGCCTGTGTACGAGCCCACGTACATCGGGCCGTGTCTTTGTCTAAGTATAGGGAATGCCACTAGCCCTTTAATATCCATGCCCATGTATTTTTTTATGTACATTCTGAGCCACTAGGGGTGGTACAAATATCATGTGATCATGTTATACGATGTGTGATACTTAATTCTAACCAAAACCCTAGCACCAGAGCTAAGAGGACTCACATGATGTGTATTCCTGAAATACACTCCATGTTGATAAGGATTTTGTAGATCCATTGAATCCACCCCTGCATCATTAGGTGAATGTATGGAGCTAACTCCCTTTTCATAACCTATAGATCAACTGTTGGATGAGCCTCTAGTTTTTGGAGATCAGTGCTTCAGGCTTCAAATCTGCAAAAAAACTACCACATCGATCCATCTGTAGTTTCCTCTCAAATATGGTTTGATTGGATATGAAAAATCCATTATAATCCACCTTAAATTATCCACCCCCATTGTCTCACCTTGACCAAAAAAGTTATCATGAAATTAACCCACAGTATCTATCAATTGCATCGATGAACGATCATACAATGATCGAGTACCCGGTATTCCTTTGAACCACATGCCAAAATAAATGCCCATGATGAACGTGAGAAGAACTATTGAACAAAACCCTAATACACAAGATTTTGAGGAACAATTCTTATCCTTTATTCATTTATAATAAATTTATTATTGTATAAGTAGATTAACAGAGAGGAATAAATCACAATAAACATATAAAATTACATCAATAAAAATATTCTGATGATGTGTGTATCAATTCTGTTCGTTGAATTGATATGAGTTCATATCATATATATAAAGAGGGTGGAAAATAAAAATCAACAACCTACCTAGAGTTTTTATCAGTCACCAATGAAGAACGGTTCTATGTTTTTGTCATTGATGAGATCCATGAACTTTGTTAGCACAATGATCCATGATCCAATTACAATCCGTCATCATTCTCTAAGAACACTATCCTATAAAGGTCTCTAGGTCTCTAGGGTTTAGTCTGCAACCTTCATACAAAAGATATAGTCATATATTTAAATATGAAACAATTTGATGTGTCAAATAAAATAAAACAAATCATATAATTTATTTATTTTATTAATTATGAGCGTCCACCAATTTATCTGAAACACTATGCATCTATAATGATTTTTCCTGGCCTAGGGTAAAAATCATATTCTAAACTCAATAGTTCCCCCACATTTTTGATCTAGTCCCTTGTTCAAGAATTATTCCGTATTTTAAGAAAACTATACAAGGGTGTTATATAATATATTTAATATATTTCAACAACTTATTTTGGGAACACTGAGCCTCGGAAACAAACACCCTCTCAGTGCCTATTCTCAAAAATAATACATATCATATCCAAAAATAATACATGGAAAATCTATGTCATTATATTCTACTCAGATTAGTTATTTTTATACTGAAAAGAGAAAATCCTGCTAAAAAATGAGGGAACTAGACTAACATCTGGGTCTCCCAATTTTAGGTTCTCTTCTGAGGATTCATATTCTACCACTAGACAGAAATTAGGGGAATCAATTTCCCATGAATGACTTTCTTATGTCGATCCTAGATCTCCATTGGGTACTCATAAAAGGTAAATCCATCCTTGATGTCCATATCTATCCAGTCGATAACATGAAACAAGTCATGCATATATCTCCTTAGATGTGACACATGGAAGATGTCATGTACCTGTTCGAACTATGGGGGTAGAGTTAAGTGGTATTCCACATCTCAAAATCTACATAGTATCTCAAAAACACTTATGTAGCTTGTATATAACTTTCTTCCATGGCCAAATCACTGCAATCCACGTCAAGTTGAGACCCTCATGAATATATGGTCACCCTCCTTTAACACTATAGGTCTTCGTCACTGGTCCAAAAAAGATTTATAAAAGATGTGTGCAGTTCTAATCAGCTCCTAGATGAATTTATCCGTCTCTGTAGTAGCTCACACAAACTCTGGGACAATGAGTACTAATATTCCTGGATCAGTCCAATAAATTGGCAACCCATAGGGTCACTCATATAATGCCTCAATTAGTTCTATACCAATGGTGTACTCGTGGATATTTTTGTATGAAAACTCCACCAATGGTTGATTTCCTCTCATCTATGGAGAAATTGTAACATGAAAACCCACACAATGTCCTCCTTGACATGAATAGTTCACTCTCTATGGCCGTCAGTATAGGGGTGAAACACCATGCTAAAGAAAATTTATTTCTTAAATTCATCCTGTAATCCTCTCCATAATATTTACATGAAGTGAGAATCATAGTTTGAAACTATCATTGAGTGGACACCATGGAGTCAAAAGATATCTTTCGCATAGAGGCATCCCATTCTATTAAATCAACTCTTCTCTTGAATGGATTTGAAGTGGGCAAACATTATGAGATAGTCTACTGATCACCCAAATGACATTTTTTACCATGGACTTATATTATAACCCCATCACAATTTCTAGGTATATACCATCCCAATTCCAATCTAGAACCTTATGGGAATGATCTAAACTCACTGGAAGTAGTTTCATATCCTTCATCTGCTGAAAAGTTTGGCATCGAGAGACAAACTCTTCAGCTCCCTTATTCATGCTTATCCACCATAATTAATATCAGAGGTCCCAGTACATATTATCCATGCCATGACTTACCACCATAGGGGTCGTATGAAACTCCTGCATCACATCCTCCTGCAACATTAAAGGTACCATCATCCATTCTCTGAATAGTATAGCATACTCCCCACATTCATAATATCCACCAGGAGCAAGTTAAGTTGATAACTGATTACGTAATGTCTCATAATCAATATCTACAATAAGAGAATCCATGACAAGATGTAAAAGAGGTCGGGGTAACAACAATCTAATGAAGACATGAAGCACCATCCTTGTCCAGAAAGGACATATCCAATGAGGATAAAAACTCTAGTGCCTCATCCAAAAACCGAGAACTAGATCTCCTACTAAGAGCGTATGCCACTACATTCCCCTTATGAGGGTTATAGAAAAAATAAAATACACAGTCATGGAAGAAATATATCCATCACCTATTTGTCACATTATTATACTTCTAAGAGAATATATACTTGAGGCTCTTGTGTTTAGAGTATAAGATAAACCAATTTCCAATTATGTAGTGTCACCACATCTTCATTGTGAAGAATACCACTACTAGCTCATGATCATGGGTCATATAGTTCTACTCTTGTGGTATCAACATGAAATAAACATAAGAAATAACTATCTGGATCAACATTAGTACAATACCAAGTCCAGTCCTTTATGAATTGCATATCACTACTTACTCGACACCCCCTTTAGAAATCTCATGATGTGATCTCTCCTTAATATCTACCTAAACTCCTGAAAGAATTGCTGGCACATTTTATACACACAAAAGGCTGCCTGTTCTAGTTCAAAAATGTCAAGGTTTCTTCCACTATATAGAAATCAAGAAACAAAAATCTGATAATACACTTCCAACCAAAGGAAACTTAGCACCTCAGTAACACTCTTGGGTGTCTCTTAGGCAAGCACTGCCTCAACCTTAGTTGGGGACACTACTTCTCCTACCACTAAGATGATGATCCCCAATAATTGATACTCTCAAATCCAAAACTGATTCCTAGAGAGCTTATCATAAAGTTGGTTCTCTCAGAGTGTGTCTATAACCTTCTTAAATAGTCTCTCATTCTCCTCCTTATATGGTGAGTACACTAGAATGTCATTGATGAAGACTACCACAAATTGGTCTAAGAGAGGATAAATGATATGGTTAATGATTCCCATGAACACTATTGTGGAATTCTTCATGTTAAATAGTATCACCACATAATCATAAGGACCATATCAAAACCTAATTTCCATCTTCAGTATATTCTTATCTCGTACTCATAGCTTGTGATAGCCTGGTCTAAGGTCAATCTTTAAGAACCATCATGCACCTCTAAACTAATCAAAGAGATCACTAATCCTAGGTATAAGATTATTATTCTCCATGGTCATCTAGTCCAAGTGTCAGTAGTCCATGCATAACCTCAATCTCCAATTCTCTATATTAGTGAAAAACATTGGGGCTTACTAGGTGAAAACACTAGGTCTCACAAAGACTTTCTTCTGGAAGTCCACTAACATCACCCCCAACTCAAAAAGATATATGTGATCCATTAGATATGCTAGTTCAGAAATTGGTACCTTCCTAGGATGCATGACAATGAGACATATAACTCTTGATGGGGAGGTAAAACAATTATGTCCTTAAGAAAGGCATCATTTTACCCTTCCACTACCATTTGAAACTAATATCCCAAATCATAAATTGCTCTAAGAGTCATTCTATCCAAAGAAGAGGAGAAGAATAAATTACTCATGTTTATGCCTATTAATACTATAGCTAAAGTAGAAGAAAAAAATCATACCTTAAAAAAATCCTTGGAGCATTGGGGCCATAGGACTCTATAGCCTCTAGCTGGACTCATCCCTGATAAATAGATACCTAAGCCTAGCGTGGACCACCTGGGGTGGTGGTGGAAAAATTTCAAACCTCTGACCACCTCATTCTACTCTTCTAACCCATCTACCATGTCTTCCTCCTTGAAAAAAACTATTCTACTATCTATTCCGTTATCTTGGAGGTCCCTCAACCATCCAGACACAAAAATATCATGTGGCTACACTGATAGATAGATTTTTCCATGGAGGAGTTAGACATTGGTGGATCCTGGTTACATAGATTCACGATGAGTTGACACTCTTGTGGGATGAATTCTAGCAGTTGTTCTGTGAAGAGTACTATCCCACCATCTTTCACTCAGTTTGGATAAAAGAGCTTCTGGAGTTACAACAGGCAGGGATAACAGTTACTATGTATTCATAAATTTTCATAGACCTTACACATTACTCTCTTGACATGATCCAAAATGGTTACTTTTGAGCACGAATGCTTGAGCAGGGACTCCGTAGAGAGATCTAATGCAGAGTTTCATTGTTGTCACGACCCGCCCTCGGGGTCCGTGCCGTGACTACCCCAAGCCCGCCTTCCATAGGCCAGGGGCTGGCGACTAGCACCAAGGCGTAAATACCGGTAAAAAGGGAAGGCATTGCCTTTGAAAAGTAAACACACACCACAGAGTAAACAAGCGGAAAGTAAATACTAAACAAAGCAGAGTACGACTGAAAGTGAGGAAAGGTAAATGGGCCAGAATACAAACCCAAACTGAAAGTAAAGTACAACTCGAAAGGGAAAACAACAACTGGAAAGTAAAAGCCGCTACACCAAGCTGTCCACTGGAAATCCCACCTGAAGGGTGGGTACAGATAGCTCCTCTGCTCCACGGGTCCCGCCGTCCGCTCCGTGCACGTCCCGCCCAGTGGTCCTCCTCCGGGTACCGTCCCGCTCTGTAGGCCTCAGCTAAGGTCAACGCTGTCCGTCGTCTGCAACCAACACAACGTAGTGCGGGCGAAGCCCGTGCAGGGGTGAGTATAAGCTACTCAGTAGGGACCCCGAGACCCCTGAAGGTCTCTCAAATCCACAAAGGATAAACCACGAAGAAAAGTACAATCACGAAGTAACAACCGACACTGCTTAGGTATATGCCCATACATAAACCTAAGTCATGAATTAAAATACGCTCCAACCTCCGAGCCCAAGTACAACTCAGTCCACGCAGGAAAGTATACGTATTCCACATAGGAAAGCAAAACATAATCCACACAAGATTGCACAACACAATCCACACAGGAAAGCAACAGGATTCAGCTCACACAGGTATACTTCTTCAAGGACGATAAAGATGATCACTGATCCATCTAAGTCATTGGACCCACGAAGGATCGATAGGTAACTAACCCCCGCAATGACCCACACAGGATCGGGCCTACACAGGACCTGTAGGCGCTGGCTCACACAGAACCGCTGAGCGCAAGGACCCACACAGGATCGGGCCCACACAGGACCTGTAGCACTGATCCACGTAGGATCGCTGAGTGCTGAAGTCGTCGTCGTCGAATCCACACAGGATCTCTGTACTGTCGTCGTCGCAGTCACAGTAGCAGTAGTAGTCGTAGCAGTCGCAGCCAGCACTAGGGTTCCCGCACACAGCAAGCTCGTTCGGAGGGTCCGCTCCACGAGCCGAGAGGCTGATACATAAACTGTCACGAAGACCAGAGTTGATGTACCCAAAAGTTCCGTATCGTCAACAGGAACTCAACGCAACAGACGGCGCGTCGATCGGACGCCCGGTCTGAGAGTTATTGGCATTTTCGTCTCCGGGGCCCGGTTGGTTTTTAAGGCTAAACCAACCCGACCGTACTCCTCCTGCGTCCAAACCTCGGGCGGAGTATGCCAAAAGATCCGTCTCACTAAGAGGAACACAACGCGACTGATGGCACGTCAATCGGACGTTCGTAGCTCAAGATATGAGCGTTTCCGCTCCGAAGGCCCGGTTGGTTTCGTGAACGAACCAACCCGGCCGAACTCAAAGTAATCCGAAACTTGAGTGCGATATACCGAAACGACCGTCTCGATCCAAGGATCGCGTTTCCGCTGACGGTTCGTCGATCGGAGGTCCGAGGCTCAAGTTATGGGCCAAAAACCAATTCTGGTTCGAAACGGGGGGGTCCGGGTCCGGGCCGACCCGGCCCGACCCCCCCCCCCCCTGGGGCGGCGCGGCGGCGCGGCGAGCCGCGGCGGGCCGCGGTGGCTTGGCGGCGGGCGCCGCATGGAGGCCGCGCGGGGTGCGGCTTGTCGCCGCAAGGAGGTCGCGCGGGGGGAATCAAACCCCCGCGGTTTTGAGGGGTGGCGCGGCCTTTGTGCCGCGCCCGTTTCTTTTAAAACGCCCCCCCACGTGGGGGGCTTGATTTGAGCGAACCGGGGGGGCCGGCTGCCCCCCTCCCTTCAAAGAAAACCGCCCCCCTCATAATGAGGGGGGGTTTTGAGGGTTGGCCGGGGGATTAATTCCCCCGGTTTTAACGGCATCCGGCCGACCAGCTGGCCGGCCGGTTTTCTCCAACGGGACCGGAAATTCTGGTCCCCTCTTCGGCTTCCGACGCCGGCGGCCCAGCACCGGTCTTCTCTTCCCGCCGCGGCCTGGAACCGGCTGCGGTCTCCTCGTCCCACCACGGCCTGGAACCGGCCGCGGCGTTCGTCATCCGGCGCGGTGCGACGGCACCGCGCCCCTTCGCCGTGTCTTGATTCCATTCAACGCGGCGCGATGGCGTCGCGTTCTTGAAGATTCTCCTCGGCGTAGCGCGACGGCGCCGCGTAGAATAATTGCACGAATGTCCGCGTGGTGCGATGGCACCACGCCACTTTGCTTCTACCCGCAAGATAAATCAACATAAACGATTGAGGGGGGTTCGGCCGTGTTCATGCGGTCCGGCCCCCCTCACGTTAAATAAATAACTCAACTTAAACATTCAAAGCCTCAAGTTAGACATGCGAGATCCACGTTCAAGAAATGGAATAAATAAATAATGCATCAACAACCCCTACCTCGGGTATAAGATCGAAGATTTGACAACGTCCCGCGGAAGACAACGTCGCGGTGGTCGGGCGTCGCGGTCGTCGTTCGTCAATCCGTTGACGAAGAGATATGCCCGAAGAGTTACGTCGTTGGCGAATATTCGTATGCCGACGAAGAAGGTCCGAGGAGGAAGCGATGTTCTCTTTCGATGACACGGGAGACGAAGAAGAGAGGAGCGGCGTTCTTCGTCGGAAATTGAGTGTTCTTCGTCAAGTCTTGAGGAAAGTCAAATAATAAAGAAAACAACGAACTCAAGAACCCCTACCTCGATAGTCGCACGTTGATGTAGTCGTGGAATATCGGTGTCGATTCCTTTGACGTCGGAGGAAGAGTCGTTGTCGATGGCGTTCGTCGCGGAAAACCGTCGCGGAAGAGATGACGCGGAAGAAGTACGTCGCGTCGCGGATACGGCGTCACGGATGTACCGTGTTCTTCGGCGGAGAAGTTCTTCGTTGAAGAACGACGTTCTTCGCGTTCTTCGTTGAGTTTGAAGAAGAAGAAAGAACTCTCCACCTCTCAAGTAGACAAACAAAAACCCAAAATAAAATAAGACAACATCTTATTTTATTATCACATAACACAAAAGAATTTCAAAAGTTTGAAATTCAAAAGGTTTAACTCCCATAATTAAAAAGATAACTCAAGCCATTAAATGAGGCGTTAAGGGAGTTGGGAGAATTTGAAAGGTTTAGGGGTTCGTGTGGGCCCCACCACACTTAATCCTCCCAAGGGAGGTTAAGTGGGTGTGGGTCCCACTTCCAACCCCCTTTGGTAGGTTTTTAACAAGTTATAATAAAATTTGTTCTATACAAATTTTATTTAACTCAAACTAAAAACCCCTAAAACTAACTTTCAACCCGCAACAAACGCAACTCCCGAAAAGGTCTCTTTAAGCGAATATCGGCGCTGCGAGCTCATCGGTGCCCTCGGATTTCAATTTCGAGCACCGGATCAAAAGTTAGGAATTCCCGCTCGTTCGTTCACTGAACGTACCCGAGCCAAACTTCGGAAATTAATTCCGGGCACTCCGGGCCTCGGAATCAGGTGCCGTCTGAAACCGCGCTCTTGTAGAATTCTAAAGAAAATTAAGAAAAAATTTCCCTTGAATTTTACGGGTCTTTACATTACTCCCACCTTAGGGCTTTACGTCCCCGTAAAGATATATCAAAAACTAGGGAAACAAATGAGGGTACTGAGCACGCATCTGAGCCTCCCGCTCCCAAGTGCTCTCCTGGAGATTCCCGTGCTTCCATCTGATGCGCACAAGAGGAATTGATCGCCCACGCAGGACCCGCTCCTGTCGATCCTCTATCTCCACCGGGACCTCCGTAAAAGTCGCCCCATCGTCAACGTCAAGCTCCCCATGGTCAATGATGTGCATCGGGTCGTGCACGTATCTCCTCAGCTGGGATATGTGGAAGACGTCGTGCACCCGATGCAACTGAGGTGGTAGAGCCAGGCGATAATCCACCTCACCAATCCTGCTGAGAATCTGGAAAGGTCCGATGAAGCGCGAAGATAACTTGCCGCCTCGGCCAAATCTCCGAATACCACGTCGAGGTGAGACCCGCAAGAAAACGTGGTCGCCATCCTCGAACTCCAGTGGCCTCCACCTCCTGTCAGCGTATGACTTCTGCCGGCTCTGAGCTGTCCTCATCCGCTCCTGGTTGACCTGGACCTTCTCTGTCGTGGCCTGGACCATCTCCGGTCCCACCAGTGCTGACTCCCCAGGGTCTGTCTAGCACAAAGGAGATCTACATGGTTGGCCGTACAACGCCTCGTACGGTGCCATCCCGATGGTGGAGTGGTAGCTGTTGTTGTACGCGAACTCCACCAAGGGTAGGTGGTCCTCCCAGCTACGACCAAAGTCGAGGACACATGCGCGGAGCATGTCCTCGAGAGTCTGAATGGTCCTCTCCGTCTGACCATCCGTCTGAGGGTGAAAGGCTGTGCTAAGACGTAGCTGCGTCCCGAACGCCTCCTGTAACCCCTTCCAAAGCCGGGAAGTAAAGCGGGCATCTCGATCGGAAACGATAGATGATGGCACGCCGTGGAGCCGCACAATCTCCTGAACGTAGAGACGTCCCAAGCTCTCCACTGAGCCCTGCTCTCTGATGGGTAAGAAGTGTGCCGACTTGGTGAGTCGGTCAACAATCACCCAAATGGAGTCGTGACCTCTGGAAGTGCGTGGAAGTCCTGTCCCGAAGTCCATAGATATGTCGTCCCACTTCCACTCCGGAACCTCCAAGGGCTGTACTAAGCCTGCTGGTACCCGATGCTCTGCCTTCACCTGCTGACAGGTGAGGCATCGAGAAACGAACTCTGCTACAGCCTTCTTCATGCCCGGCCACCAGTGCTGTCGTCTGAGGTCCTGGTACATCTTCGCCACTCCAGGATGTACCACCAAAGGAGAAGTGTGAAACTCTCTCAGCACTTCCTCTCGCAAAGCTACTGGTACCATGGTACGTCCTCTGAAAAGGATGTCGTGCTCTGCTCCAAGGAAGAAACCATCAGGTGCCTGTTCCGAGGATATCTGTGCACGCCGTGTCTCACAGTCAGCGTCCCCATGCTGTGCCTCCCTGACTCGCTGCAGTAGTGGAGGAGTGACTGTGAGAGACTGAAGAAAGGCTGCTCCATCTCTATCCACGAAGGATATCTGAAAAGAGGCTAGCTGCTCTGTCGCCTCCTCGAGTAGCTGAATGCCCGTCCTCCTGCTGAGGGCATCGGCTACTACGTTCCCCTTCCCAGGAGTATAGACTATCTCAAAGTCATAGTCCTGGAGAAACTCGAGCCATCGCCGCTGTCTCAGGTTCAGGTCCTTCTGTGAGAAGATATACCTGAGACTCTGATGATCGGAAAAGACTGTAAAGCCCTCGCCCAACAGATAGTGTCGCCATGTCTTTAGAGCGAAGACCACTGCTGCTAACTCCAGGTCATGGGTAGCGTAGTTCTGCTCATGCGGCCTCAACTGTCGTGATCCATAGGCGATCACTGCCCGCTCCTGCATCAGAACACATCCGAGTCCGGTCCCTGATGCATCGCAGTAGACTACGTACCCTACTCCCTCCTCAGGCAACCTCAAGATAGGTGCGCTAGTCAATCTCTGTCTCAGCTCCTGGAAGCTCTGCTGACATCTGTCTGACCACACGAAGGGTTTCCCCTTCTTCGTCAAAGCTGTGAGTGATGCCGCAACTCTGGAGAAGTTCGGCACAAATCTCCGATAGTATCCAGCTAGTCCCAAGAAACTCCGAACCTCAGTCACGCTCCTGGGTGGCTCCCATGCTAACACAGCCTCAATCTTCGTGGGATCCACTGCAACTCCCGCCTCAGAGATAACGTGTCCCAAAAAGTGGACCTCACGTATCCAGAAAAGGCACTTCGAGAGCTTACCATAAAGCTGGTGCTCTCGGAGTGTGTCAAGAACAACTCGCAAGTGATAGGCGTGCTCCTCCTCTGTCTTAGAGTAAATCAGGATGTCGTCGATGAAGACCACGACAAACCGATCGAGGTATGGCTGAAAGATCCTGTTCATGAGAGCCATGAACACTGCTGGAGCATTGGTTACACCGAAAGGAATAACCAAGAACTCATAGTGGCCATACCGACATCTGAAGGCTGTCTTCTGCACATCCTCGTCTCTGACTCTGAGCTGATGATAGCCTGACCTGAGGTCTATCTTCGAGAACCACCGTGCTCCCTTGAGCTGATCAAAGAGGTCATCAATCCTCGGTAGCGGATACTTGTTCCTCACTGTCACCTGGTTCAGGCGACGATAGTCAACACAAAGTCGCAAGCTCCCATTCGCCTTCTTGGCGAACAATATCGGGAAAGCCCAGGGTGAAACACTGGGTCGGATGAACCCCTTGCCCTGCAAGTCCTCCAACTGTACCCGTAGCTCTCTAAGCTCGGCGGGGGCCATCCGATATGCTGGAGTGGATATCGGAGCTGTCCCGGGGTACAAGTCAATATAAAAGTCTACCTCTCTGCGAGGAGGTAGCCCTGGAACGTCGTCGGGAAAAACGTCCGCAAACTGATCCACCACTGCAGGAAAACCAGGACTCCGCACATCAACTGCTCCAAGGATAAGGCTAGCCAACTGATGAGTGATGGGCTGTCCTCTCCTCTGCGGAATTCCATCCTGTGCTGCCAAGGCTCCCTTCTCGCCGGTGAAGGTGAACCTTCTCCCGTCGGTGCGTACACATCGCACCTTGCGCCTAAAACAGTCAATTTGTTCATGGACCGTAGATAGCCAATCCATGCCCAAGATGACGTCGTAAGGCCTCGACGCTGCTACAAGAAGATCCCAGCCGAAGATCTCGCCTCCTAGAGTAATCTCACACTGTCGACACCCGTGCGTAATCGTCGAGTCTGCTCCCGTAGGAGTCTCTAGCCGTAAGGATCGAGCCAACGGCTCTGTCAGAATCTCCGAGCTCTGAACAAGGGCAGCGGCTATGAAAGAATGACTCGCTCCTGTGTCTATAAGAACTGCAGCAAGGGTGGAATAGACACAGATAGTACCTCGAATCATCTCGGGTGCGCCGTGGTCGTAGGCCTCTGCTGCCTGGAGCTGTGCCTGTCGCTGCCCGCCAGCTCCCTGTGGTCGGGGTGGACCTCCTGGTGGTGGTGGTGGTAGAGCCTCAAAGCGTCGGCCACCACCAGCTGCTCGTCCAGCTCCTCTGCCTCGTCCGCCTCCTCCCTGCGGACCGCCACGGTCGATCCTCTGCCTCTGCCTCGGTGGTCCATCAACTGTCTGCTGCTCCTCGGCACGACGGGTCGGGAAGTCACGATCCATGTGGCCCTGCCCGCCGCACGAGTAGCACTGTCTGCCTCTCGGAAGACTGGCTCCGTGCTATGTGCCCCGCACTGCTGAGCCAGTGCCCTGAGATCGTCTGCCCGAAGGTCTGGTCTGTCTAGACCCCTGAGTCATCCGTCGACTGCCTGCTGCGGATGACTCTGCCACGTGCCGCCCTGCGGTGGGTCGCTGTGCTGGTGTAGACTCAGCAAGGAAGCTCTCGATCAGAAGGGCCCGCTCCAGTACTTCTGTCTGAGTCGGTATGCTGAGGGAGATCAGCGATGCCCTGATCTCATGTCTCAAACCCTTCTCGAAGGTCTGGGCCCGGAAGAATGGGTCCCGTACCATGTCGGTCGAGTAACGCGAGAGATCGGTAAATCTCGCCGAGTACTGAGCGACCGTCATGCTGCCCTGCCACAGCTGTAGAAGCTCCTGGATACGCACCGCACGAAGGGTGGCTGGGACGAACTCCGAGCGGAAGAGGCTCTCAAAGTCCGTCCATAGTAGAGATGCCTCATCGTGCACCTAGAGCATCAAGCTCCACCATCGTCCTGCTGCTGCGTGTAGTAGGCTCGCAGCGAGGATCACCATGAGGTCTGCTGGTGTCCTCACTAGCCTAAACACTCGAACTACTGCCTCCAGCCAGTCCTCTGCTGCCTGGGGATCCCTCTCCCCGCGAAACCTGGGCGGTCGCTGGCGCTGAAACTCATGCAGTGCGCTGAGGCGACGTGCATCGTCAGCGGCTGCTGCTGGAAGCATCGGGGAATCGGCGAGTAAAGCTACCGCCGGTGCCACTACTGGAAAAGGGCCCTGCACCGAGGCCTCGTCGCTCGGTGGGCTGTCGTCTCGCTCGACTCTCGGAACCCTAGCTGGCTGCTGTCGTGGGTCCATCCTGAAAAGGAAATAGGTGCGCCACGGTTAGAACAGTATACCTGGTGAGCTGATATAAGTAATCACAAAGAAAACTTTGAAACACACACGCAATCAATGTTTTCATGCATTAAGTCGGAAATCAGAAGTCAGGGTCCTGGTGTACGGATACGTCGGCCGCCGCACCAACACTGGACTCCCTGGACTGATATCCACACTCAATACGCTAAACATTATTGCTTCACATAGAAAAGAATAGAGTTCGCGGTAGAACCGAACTCCTCTGATACCAATTTGTCATGACCCGCCCTCGGGGTCCGTGCCGTGACTACCCCAAGCTCGCCTTCCATAGGCCAGGGGCTGGCGACTAGCACCAAGGCGTAAATCCCGGTAAAAAGGGAAGGCATTGCCTTTGAAAAGTAATCACACACCACAGAGTAAACAAGCGGAAAGTAAATACTAAACAAAGCAGAGTACGACTGAAAGTGAGGAAAGGTAAATGGGCCAGAATACAAACCCAAACTGAAAGTAAAGTACAACTCGAAAGGGAAAACAACAACTGGAAAGTAAAAGCCGCTACACCGAGATGTCCACTGGAAATCCCACCTGAAGGGTGGGTACAGATAGCTCCTCTGCTCCACGGGTCCCGCCGTCCGCTCGGTGCACGTCCCGCCCAGTGGTCCTCCTCCGGGTACCGTCCCGCTCTGTAGGCCTCAGCTAAGGTCAACGCTGTCCGTCGTCTGCAACCAACACAACGTAGTGCGGGCGAAGCCCGTGCAGGGGTGAGTATAAGCTACTCAGTAGGGACCCCGAGACCCCTGAAGGTCTCTCAAATCCACAAAGGATAAACCACGAAGAAAAGTACAATCACGAAGTAACAACCGACACTGCTTAGGTATATGCCCATACATAAACCTAAGTCATCAATTAAAATACGCTCCAACCTCCGAGCCCAAGTACAACTCAGTCCACGCAGGAAAGTATACGTATTCCACATAGGAAAGCAAAACATAATCCACACAGGATTGCACAACACAATCCACACAGGAAAGCAACAGGATTCAGCTCACACAGGTATACTTCTTCAAGGACGATAAAGATGATCACTGATCCATCTAAGTCATCGGACCCACGAAGGATCGATAGGTAACTAACCCCCGCAATGACCCACACAGGATCGGGCCCACACAGGACCTGTAGGCGCTGGCTCACACAGAACCGCTGAGCGCAAGGACCCACACAGGATCGGGCCCACACAGGACCTGTAGCACTGATCCACGTAGGATCGCTGAGTGCTGAAGTCGTCGTCGTCGAATCCACACAGGATCTCTGTACTGTCGTCGTCGCAGTCACAGTAGCAGTAGTAGTCGTAGCAGTCGCAGCCAGCACTAGGGTTCTCGCACACAGCAAGCTCGTTCGGAGGGTCCGCTCCACGAGCCGAGAGGCTGATACATCAACTGTCACGAAGACCAGAGTTGATGTACCCAAAAGTTCCGTATCGTCAATAGGAACTCAACGCAACAGACGGCGCGTCGATCGGACGCCCGGTCTGAGAGTTATTGGCATTTTCGTCTCTGGGGCCCGGTTGGTTTTTAAGGCTAAACCAACCCGACCGTACTCCTCCTGCGTCCAAACCTCGGGCGAAGTATGCCAAAAGATCCGTCTCACTAAGAGGAACACAACGCGACTGACGTCACGTCAATCGGACGTTCGTAGCTCAAGATATGAGCGTTTCCGCTCCGAAGGCCCGGTTGGTTTCGTGAACGAACCAACCCGGCCGAACTCAAAGTAATCCGAAACTTGAGTGCGATATACCGAAACGACTGTCTCGATCCAAGGATCGCGTTGCCGCTGACGGTTCGTCGATCAGAGGTCCGAGGCTCAAGTTATGGGCCATAAACCAATTCTGGTTCGAAACGGGGGGGTCCGGGTCCGGGCCGACCCGGCCCGACCCCACCTGGGGCGGCGCGGCGGCGCGGCGGCGCGGCGAGCCGCGGCGGGCCGCGGTGGCTTGGCGGCTGGCGCCGCATGGAGGCCGCGCGGGGGGTGGCTTGTCGCCGCAAGGAGGCCGCGCGGGGGGAATCAAACCCCCGCGGTTTTGAGGGGTGGCGCGGCCTTTGTGCCGCGCCCGTTTCTTTTAAAACGCCCCCCCCCCCCCACGTGGGGGGCCTGATTTGAGCGAACCGGGGGGGCCGGCTGCCCCCCTCCCTTCAAAGAAAACCGCCCCCCTCATAAAGAGGGGGGGTTTTGGGGGTTGGCCGGGGGATTAATTCCCCCGGTTTTAACGGCATCCGGCCGGCCAGCTGGCCGGCCGGTTTTCTCCAACGGGACCGGAAATTCCGGTCCCCTCTTCGGCTTCCGACGCCGGCGGCCCAGCGCCGGTCTTCTCTTCCCGCCGCGGCCCGGAACCGGCTGCGGTCTCCTCGTCCCACCGCGGCCCGGAACCGGCCGCGACGTTCGTCATCCGGCGCGGTGCGACGACACCGCACCCCTTCGCCGTGTCTTGATTCCATTCAACGCGGCGCGACGGCGTCGCGTTCTTGAAGATTCTCCTCGGCGTAGCGCGACGGCGCCGCGTAGAATAATTGCACGAATGTCCGCGTGGTGCGATGGCACCACGCCACTTTGCTTCTACCCGCAAGATAAATCAACATAAACGATGGAGGGGGGTTCGGCCGTGTTCATGCGGTCCGGCCCCCCTCACGTTAAATAAATAACTCAACTTAAACATTCAAAGCCTCAAGTTAGACATGCGAGATCCACGTTCAAGAAATGGAATAAATAGATAATGCATCAACAACCCCTACCTCGGGTATAAGATCGAAGATTTGACAACGTCCCGCAGAAGACAACGTCGCGGTGGTCGGGCGTCGCGGTCGTCGTTCGTCAATCCGTTGACGAAGAGATATGCCCGAAGAGTTACGTCGTTGGCGAATCTTCGTATGCCGACGAAGAAGGTCCGAGGAGGAAGCGGTGTTCTCTTTCGATGACACGGGAGACGAAGAAGAGCGGAGCGGCGTTCTTCGTCGGAAATTGAGTGTTCTTCGTCAAGTCTTGAGGAAAGTCAAATAATAAAGAAAACAACGAACTCAAGAACCCCTACCTCGATAGTCGCACGTTGACGTAGTCGTGGAATATCGGTGTCGATTCCTTTGACGTCGGAGGAAGAGTCGTTGTCGATGGCGTTCGTCGCGGAAAACCGTCGCGGAAGAGATGACGCGGAAGAAGTACGTCGCGTCGCGGATACGGCGTCGCGGATGGACCGTGTTCTTCGGCGGAGAAGTTCTTCGTTGAAGAACGACGTTCTTCGCGTTCTTCGTTGAGTTTGAAGAAGAAGAAAGAACTCTCCACCTCTCAAGTAGACAAACAAAAACCCAAAATAAAATAAGACAACATCTTATTTTATTATCACATAACACAAAAGAATTTCAAAAGTTTGAAATTCAAAAGGTTTAACTCCCATAATTAAAAAGATAACTCAATCCATTAAATGAGGCGTTAAGGGAGTTGGGAGAATTTGAAAGGTTTAGGGGTTCGTGTGGGCCCCACCACACTTAATCTTCCTAAGGGAGGTTAAGTGGGTGTGGGTCCCACTTCCAAACCCCTTTGGTAGGTTTTTAACAAGTTATAATAAAATTTGTTCTATACAAATTTTATTTAACTCAAACTAAAAACCCCTAAAACTAACTTTCAACCTGCAACAAACGCAACTCACGAAAAGGTCTCTTTAAGCGAATATCGGTGCTGCGAGCTCATCGGTGCCCTCGGATTTCAATTCCGAGCACCGGATCAAAAGTTAGGAATTCCCGCTCATTCGTTCACTGAACGTACCCGAGCCAAACTTCGGAAATTAATTCCGGGCACTCCGGGCCTCGGAATCAGGTGCCGTCTGAAACCGCGCTCTTGTAAAATTCTAAAGAAAATTAAGAAAAAATTTCCCTTGAATTTTACGGGTCTTTACAATTGTAGTGCATCCACACCTATGACAGGATATAAGAGAGGGAACTTGTGATAGAAAGATTCTTATCAAAGAGACACTAGGATGTTGGAGCTGGTAGTGGGTGTCCGAGATCTTAGTCATCTACAGTAGCTAGATGGTGTGAATTGGCAGGATCGCTGTGCATGAAACCCTTTCGTTTGTAGGCTCAGGCACGTGGTTGTATAGTGAAGGGATACCGTAGATCCCCAATGTAGCCCAAGGGGTTTTGGTTCCATTATTGTGACAAGAAAGGCTGAATGGTTTGAAACTACCCAACCCGATGCACTAATCAGTAGAGACAGATAATTGATGGAATTCCATGGTAGAGACATGGTATAGATCATGGATCTCCGAAACATGGATAGTGTGGTCCCTAGGGAGGCCAAGCTCGAATAGGAGTAGGAGGGGATCTGGGTGGTGGACATCCCTGGGATATTCTTTCACCACTACCACCACCACTAGGTGGCCCATGTTAGGATCCTAAATTTTGCAGATAGAGCCATGGAAAGTTGTAGTCTTTGGATTTTTATGATACTGGAGCACATATGATGATAAAAGGTTTGATCTATGTCTCTTCCCCCTTTTATAGTAGAATTATTTAGACATTATGTGAGGAAATATTTTCTTTCTAATCCTTTATCAAGGATTAAGCTAGGGTGACGCAGGGAGTCAGTGTAACCCAATGTCAATGTTGTTTGAAGTTGTGTCGATGCATGAGGAATATGGGTTCTTCCCCCACCTAGTTTCATTTTTGTGATGTGGGAAATAAATATGAGAAGATTTGGTTCTTCCCATAGTGGATATTATTAATGTGTGGTGGATGAATCACTTTGGATTGCATGTTTAGGAAAAGGTTGTGTGATGGAGTGTCAAAGAAAATCCTAGAATTTCTAAAGGATTTTCCATGATTGAAACTTTTTTCATGGAATAAAACTATTCTGTGTGGTGGAGTTTTTGGATTGTGGTTACTCTCATTAAAAAATAGGTGAATATGCGTGTGGTATTCCATGTTCTTTCCATGTCTATCCTCTCATGGTTCGATGAGTCCTCTAACATTCCTTATTCGTTAGTACCCTTGTGTGCTCAGAGTCAACCGTGATACAATGACAAATAGTTATCAAATATAGGTTGAGTTAGTTGAGACCCCATAAAAAGAACAACGTGACTCCCAACCTAGACATGGAAACGTTTTTCATGGCCTTGGGGATGTGTAGGAATTATCTTCTAGGGGACCTTGACTACGAGGTGTTGCATGTCCATACATCCTTAGGAGTTTTACTAGATGGATTTTTCTGAAGAATGGAATCATTTAATCATTTTTCATGGATGAGAAGTTATTCTAGTCATGATCTAAGAGGAGGTGATGGGGAAGGTTCACACTTATCCATTAGCTATTTATCTGGGTGTAGGGAAGAGCTAGGTTCAGGCTCATTGCCCCCATATCTTTTCTTAGTTTGTGATTTTCAAGGATGAAAATATTTGAATAAGGGAATAATGTAGAGAATCTATTTTTTTCTTGTAAGACATTGGAATATTCCTAAGAATATGTTTAGAGATAGGAACTAAGAAAACAAGTGATTTTGAGGCCAAGTGAGCCTGATTTTTTTAAATATTAAATATATTTTTATTACACATTCTTGACATTCCTATGAAATTGAAATATATAATAAATAGAAACTCATATCAGAAATATGAGACCATGGTTGAATCTATAATCTTTAGTTTACCTAAGGTGTGACCTAATGCTTATTTGCAAGGGACATTCATATGGGGAAGAAATTGGTGGGTTCATTGGATAAATTAATTAATTAAGTTATTTTTAATTAGCCTAATTCCAAATAACTCATAGAAGGAGTATTAGATCATAAAACTGATACCATAGTTGAGTTTATAATTGGGTGTTTTTCCTAAGTGTGACATAATGTTGGTCGGTGTGAGACGTTCATTTGAGGCAGCTGTTGGCTGGTTTGTTTAGTTAAAATAAATAATTTATATGTTTATTTTACATTAAATGAACTAAACCCATTTCTTATTTAAATAAGATGCTATGGAAAATTTATTGGGTTATATTCTTAACCCCTAGATCATTGAGAGTATCTTAAACCCCTTCTTCATTTATAGATTGAGACGAGATGATGACTGATGATCTGATCAAGGTGAATCGATAGGTGACAGATGAAACAGATCATCTCTATTTCTAGCAGATGTGTTATTCTCTAATGCTAGATCTAAAATCTAGGTAATACTAATTATATGTGGTTGTCACCATTATAAATAAAATACCGAGCATGATAATTTCTCTATCTTTAAACTGTGTTAATTTGAACCTTTTCATGAGACCATGTATCAAAATAAATTGTCCTTTAAGTTTATTTCATGGTATGCAATGTTTTTCACCCTAATTTCCCCACTATGAAATCGTTAGACAAGAATTCATAGAAAATATTCTTATCAACTTTGTTATTGGTGATTTTATTCTACCATTTTTTTCATTCTTCATTATCAACCATGGAGTTATTATTTGACCTTTTTAGGGCAGGTTCTAATGTGGTCGAACCCCCATAGTCATTGGGGGGAATGAATGACATGTAGATAAATGGTTTGGGGACAAATTGATAAATGTGTTGGGTGGTGTTTGGTTAATGGATCAGATTGGAACCGTGGGTGTATGTTTGTGATTAGAGGTGGTTTGAGACCTGTTGGATAGCCACCATTTTCTCAGTTTTCATGTGATGACAACATGTGCTATGACATGGTCAGTTTCAAGTGGAAGTCGTGCATGTAATCTCCTGGCAGTGGCTATTTTAGTGTGGATGCGATGATGGACAAATTTAGATTTCCAATGAGTTTTCAGGAATGGTCTACGTAATAGTTTTTGTTATTATTTTTATTAATAACAACTTAAAAAATGTGGGAGGTAAATTAAATAAAATGGATTTACATTTTTATGAGGAGATTTATGAGAAATTAATTTAATGGGATAAAATTATAATTGATAAATGAGGGTTTTTATCATGTAATAATATTGGTAAAAATAACTGATAAAAAAATATTGATTTAAGTACCATGAGGTGTGCTATGTGTGGAATGTCAGTTAGGGCTTTGCATACTGGCGTGCAACCTTTACATTGATGAGTTATGAATTTTGGGATTAATTTTAATAATAATTTGTGATAACTCATTTAATTAAAATGATAAATTATGGAATCTTATGGACGAGGTGGTTCACACAACGAGGGTCTAACATGGTGGTTTTCTGTTTAAAAATAAAATTTAAATAATAATAATAATATTTGTTTTTTGAGAAAACCTTAATCTCACCATAATTCCTTCAAACACTATTTGATTGATGAACCATATGTGGTGGCATGACCCTAGAATGAAAAAATTCATTTTAATACCGATATTTGATACCTTTTTCAGACTCGTTCCTTAGGTTAATGAAAAAACGAAATAATAATAAAATTTTAATTATTGTAGGATCTTATATCCGATAAATCTCCCTCATACAGTGTTAGAATGGAAAACTGTTTGGAAAACTGTGACCCTAAAATTAAGGCAGATGTTTCAAGGCCAATTTTGATTATTTAATTAAGACACATGGATTAAGCCCACGAAGAAATATTTATGGTTGATGTGGTGAAATGTTACATTTTCCCTAAGCATCTGATTGATGCAAGTAAATAGTAAATCTACAGCTTTTTTCAATGAGGATCACAACAGTGTGATCAATATATCCTTATGGGTCCATTTTAAGAGGCATATTATGAAATTATGTTTTACCTTAGAATGATGATGATCCATGTACATTTGTGGAGATTTTGGCTGAGACACATCATGAAGTGCCCTTACATTCCATGTTATACTGCATGACCAAAAGTTAGTGTGCTAGAAGGGACACTACCAGGAAGAAGGGAGGGACCACATTCCGTGTTGGTACTTTACATGTCGTGTACTCCTTTATGAATCTTAATGGTTCATATATCCTTCATTTGAACGTGGATTTTATCCCACGATTAGCCTATCCTTAGTGATTTTCCGAGTATGAACTAATGACGCCCTCAGTTGCAGCTTTGGAATTACGATGTGAAATGTTCTGGGTGTAAAAAGAATTTGAAGTGATGCTTGATGATAGATTTGAACTGGCAGGATCACCAGGGACTTCTTCTTGAGTGAAACCCCCCATTGGTATGCGATATGTTCCTCTATAGTTACATCTGAGTGGAACCCCCTACTAGGTAGGATGTGGGTCCACAATGACCTAGAGTGGAACCCCCTTTTGATATCGAGGAACTGTTCCTTGACCATTAGTGTCTAACCCCCTAACTTCATGGGTGTTGGTACTCTACCTTCTGAGTGGAACTCCCATATCTTCATAAGTAATGGGTCCTCGACCATTAGAGTGGAACCCCTGATTGACATGGGCACGAGTCCTCTACCGTCCGAGTCGAAATCCATTATCAAAAAAGGGCTTTGGTCCTTGATGACCAGGGTGGAACCCCTTGTTGTATCTAGGCATGGTTTCTGTGACACTAGAGTGGAACCCCCCCTTCTTCATGGGAACAAGACCTCTATAACTACTATCAGAGTTGAACCCCCCCAATGCAATAGGTCATGGGTACTCTAATAATAAATCTTGGTCCTTGTACTATGTGACTCTTTGAGGAGACATGGTTTAATGTAGCTTTTGACTCGTTAAAAAGATCAATTCCCCCCCTGAGATGCATTTTTGGGAAATGACCAAAATATTTCAAGTGAGTCAGTGCTTCCCAATATAGACAGTATCAAGGGTTAGTGATTAAGTGCCTTATACATGAGTGTTTAAGAAAAACACGTGGGATGCTGGAAATCATAGATGGACCTTATTTTGGAACAGGTGGTGACTCTTCTTCTTGAGCCGAGCAGTGATATGGGGATCCCCTTACTCTATCATTTGGGATTCGTTGACTAATAATATATATATATATATATATATATATATTCTTACTTTAGGATTCACACCTTTCATTTAGCTACTCTCTTTCCAGGAGATGTGAAGATGTGCAGGGTATGTCGTGAGCCTTCCATGTATAACTTCTCATCGTTGGATGAGTCTACTCTCCTGCTAAAGGTAGTGAAGACTCAATGAGAAGTTTATATTTCCACCATGTCGAGCTTGTTGTGTTTGAATGATTTTACTTTCACTCTTGGTAGGGTCATGTTGTACACTTTCATAATAAATTGTTCTATCTACTTCTTTCCTCTTTTATTTTATCTCATAATTCTCACCCTTCAACTTTTTGGGGTGTTCTATTTGGTATGTATATACTCACCCCTTCATGGGATTCACCCACACATGTTGTGTATGTGGTAGATGATAGAAAGGTCAACCGTGACCTAAAAGGAGCATATAAATACTATGTTCTGGAACCGTGTATGGTAGTTATAGCTTCAGATTCAGGAATTAGGAACTCTCATAATTTATTTTCCAATTTTACATGTTGGGAACCATTTTGGTATGGGCGTGTATTTTTCCACTTTACATATTAGTTTACACTACCATACATTTATACTATTTGGAGGTTCATTCATGCTTGAGTTACTTTATAGTTATATTTTATCTTTTACTCATTCCCTATGCATTTTTTGTATTGAGCTGGATATGTGTGTGCAGAAATGTACATATGAAAAGGTCTCCCCATGTTAGTAATGCCTACAATGCTAGTCACCATCCCTTTCCCTATGGAGGCAGGCTTGGTTTAGTTGTAACTAAATCCCTAGTTTGGGTCAGGTCATGACATAAGTACCCTTTCAAAGGTCTTATCTGGTTGTATTCTATGGTAAAAAAAGATTAATTTTAGAGCTATTTATTGAGTTTTAGAAACAATACATGATTAAATAAATTTAGTTTGATACATGATTAGATATTGAGGTAATTAGGATAATAATTAAATTATTTTTTGAAATATATGTTACGATTAAAATGGGGATTGAATGGTAAATTGGTGAATAAGTTATTATATTTATTTTCAATAAGTTCTCTATATCAGGTTTTAGTACATTATTAAGGTATATATAACCTTATAGTTTATCAGGTGATTTACTATGAATGATTTTTAGTAGCATGTTATTATTAAAACATATGTTAGAAGGCATACATAACCATTAAAGTTAATGTGATACTTGATGTGAAGAAAATTACAATTATTTGGGATAATGAGTCATTATATTTTTTTAGCGAATTTTAGGATTAATGTGAATGGTTTTTTTACAATATGTGATTTTATAAAAATATTATTGATATTATTTAATAATAAATATTGAGAAACCTTTTGGAAGTATATATTATTTTTGTGGTTTTATGTAATGATGATTCAAATTATATTTTGAAAAGAGTAGTATATTTTAGTGAATATATGATCATACTGACTGAAACTTATTTTTTATTAAGATAAAAACTTTTGTGGAAAAATTGTGAAACCGTAAAGTTCAACATACACCAAAAATAAAACAAATCAGACAAACCAGAATAGACTAACCAAGCAAAGATAACAACCGCCAACCCCAATGCAGCACCACTCGGCGATCCCATGCAAGCATGGTCCCTCCCGAGGGAAAAGACCTACCTCTAATACAACCAAGTCCCAAATGGCCTGCAAAGAGGAAATGGGTGTACTCCAGCCCATCAAAACTGATCTGGCCCTCCGACATTCCCACACACATCCACAGAAATGGCAGATTCATTGACAAACATTTTAATTCTTCCAGAACCCATATCCCTAAATAACTTCCAAGATAAAGTGGATACCTGGTAATGTGGATCCGCCCTTAATAGATCTTCAAGTGAGGAAGTCATCTTGTTCCATACCTGGATATACTCCTCTAGTTTGATCACCCCATTGTTGAAGTCGCTAACAAGAATCATATCTTGTTTGTCAACCCATTTATATTGCTCGTCATTGAGATTCACGTCAAGGGTCCACCCCATCAACCTGGCTGCATCCTCCTCCGAAGCATTGAGAAATAGAACCCTCTCTTTCACATCCTCATCCGAGGACAGTATCAAGTCCAAGGATGTGTCAGACATGCCAGATGGAATTAGTTGGCAGCCGACACCACTGTCCAGCTCCCCAACCACTGCCCTTTTTGCTGACCGAGTCCTCATAGGAGGTGGAAGAGAGGAGTAGTCTCTCTTACCCCTCCTCCTCCTGACACGCATATTGCTATCCCTAATTTGTTCTCCTTCAGAGTATCCTTTACTGATCTCCAAATAATCGTCATAAGGCTCATCTTCCTCCTCTCTCTCAGCAAGGCTGGCAAATCTGTTTCTCAAGTTGACCGGGGTTCGAGTTGAAGAAGCTGCTCCCCCAACCTGTATGGCCTGACTCAAGTCCCCAAGTTCCCCAACAATGGTAAGGACAGGAATTTCCAAGGTGTCATCTTGCATAACACCGGTTTCTTCATCCCCTATCCCCTCCTGAAAAGCCTGTTCTGCACTGCTAGCAACAACCAGACCATTCACCAACCGTTTGTCCCCCGCACCAGCATCCATGGAGAAACTGGAAACCTGATTGTGTGGCATCTCAAGACCCCTACCCATAAACTGGAACGCAGCATCATGGTTCAATACTTTGGAGTTTTTGGAGATAAATAATGAATTTATCATTAAATAATATGTTATCAAATTATTATATTATTTTTCCTTTCAATTTTTTTCTAGAATATTTTGAATATTTTTATGTGTAATTATTTGTGGGAAAATTTAAGTTGATCTTTGGGTGTTATTGTTGAGTCATTGAGGACTAGTGTAGTATTTATTCATACGAATTTTCATTCTTATTGGATATTTTATTATCTTATTACAACCTATTTTTGGTTTTGGTCAATAAATAAAAACATACAAAATAACTTGTCATCCTTTTTTGGATCTTATGATCCATTGAAAGTTAATATTATTTCTTCATGAGTGAAAAATTCATCATATTTACTTATCATATGAGATAATTTGAGGTTTAAAACTACTAAAAACAAAATAGATGTATGAAAATTCACATATAGATCAAAAATAAATCTTGTAATAAAGATTTTTAAATCACTCTATTGATGTAAAAATAATTCCTCAACTTAAATAAGAGGAAATAAACCAATAGAGTCATTTTTGGAAAATAGTCACCAACTATTAAGGTATGATTTTGAAAATTCACACACACACATATATATATGGGTTTTAATGGTACATGCATGGTTTCGTAAATATTTAAAAGATACTAGGTTTCTTATTAGTAAATTATAAATTCCTTATCTGGATAATATATATATATATATATATAATATTATTCCTATATCAGGATAAATTTATTTTGGTGAGAAAAATTTGAAATTGTAGGGACACAATTGTTGTAGGATGTGGAAAATGTGACACACTAATATGGAAATATATAATAACCCTTTAAATAATACTATGATTTATTAAATGTAACACACAAAATACCAATCTTAAAAAAAAATACAATGTAATATTAAATTATTAATATTTAAATACACATTTTATAACATAGATTTTGGATTGGTGGGTATAAATATGAGTAATCAAATTATGAAATATATGTATAAATTTTTTCTTTAATAAATGAATAATTAATAATACATTGAATTTTAATTGGTTTGAAATGGTGATAAAATCATTAAACGATAAAAGAGGTATTATTTAATAAAATTGTTTTTATATGATTTATGTGTTTTATATCAATAGATCAAATTAATATCCATTGATAAATGATTAAAATTAAACGAGTGCATTAGAAATGAAATAAAATGAATTTCGATTTTGTAAAATTTATTTATAAAGGAAGGAATGAGAATTATGTCATTTTAAGATTTTAAATGGGTGTAAATGTATATTGTTCCGGTATATTAAAATTTATTTCATCCATTTTTTGAAATTAAATTTGATAAAAATGACATATTTTCTAAATTCATCATGGAAAAATTATATTAGAGTGATTTTTTGGAGTTTCTTATAAAAATATTGATTTTTGATTGTATAGTGAAACTACAATTTTTGAAAGATTTCCATTTCATTTCATTAAATCATGTAATTTAAAAGTACCAATATATTTTGTATTTGGTTTTAATGTAACATAAAATCCATTTTATATAATATAATATAATTAATTCCATAGGAATTAGGAAGACATTTTTTGTTCGAGGATGTTCATTTTTGTGCTTAGAAAGAGAATTTTCAAAAAACTCTTATTACTCGCATTTTGTGAGGACAAATTAAAGATAAATTTTAATACATATTTAAATTGAGTCCAATAATATCGATTTCATATTTGATATTATCATGTGAAAATTTTATTGTAATTATAATTTTAGTTTTAGTCCAAATTAATAGTATCTAGGGTTATTGTTTATCACTCTGGTATGTGGATAAATTATGTTAATTAGGGATAAACATTGTGATAAGGCCCCACAATACCATATTCAATCATATTGGATGATATTATTTGGACATTTAATACCATATCTTCAAAAATATGGAAATCGGGTTCCACTATTCATTGATTATGACCTTTATATTATTTTATGTAAATAATAATTACAAAATGTCTCTCTATTTATTTTTATATAAATAATATGTTTTTATTGTGTTAAAAATATGTTATTGAAGTGTCCAAGGACTATTTAGGTGACACTAGGGGGTGTGAATCATTGGCACCAAAATTTTCGGAATTTTATCTTCTTTTGAATTCTAACTCTTGAACTGTTTAACATTCTCAATCCAATTAGTGATTTCTCACAACCACACCTCAATGCATAGTAATAAAAAAGAGAAAATATCACACAATATTTAAAATATTCAGATAAAAGGAACAAAAACTTTCATGTTATTTAGACACACCAACATGTATTATATTCACTATGTTCACAAGGGAATACACCTAATTTGACACCCCAATTATCGTCTCTCCAAAATTGGTTAGATATCCAAATTTCTATTCTTGTATGATGGGTTAGACACCCCAATCACAAGCCTCCAGTAGTTGGTTAGAAAACCCAACTACAATATTCCTCTTTAATATTTATCCAAATCTAAAAATATATTCTTTATATAATTTTATCCTCCACAAGAATGATAGATGTCCCTTCCTTGTGTACTTCCTCAAAAAAATTAGCAATTATACCCTCAAGAATCTTTTCAGATCATGAATGATCTGAATTATCTTCATGAAATGATTAGGTAAATGTAATAAACTAATTTATAAATTACACATATTAGGATCACTCTTAAATCAATTCATTCATAATGGATGCAAGGTATCATAATATATTTCTAAAAACATTCTTTATAACCTGCATGAAAACTATATCCACAAAAAAATAATTATGAAAATGATAATATCGCTTTATTATATTATTTAAAATCATCATTAATTTCTCATTTTAAATCCTGATTTAAATCCTCATTATTATCTCAGTAAAATGTATTTATAATTAAAAACATTTATTCCCCTCATTTAAATACCCGATAATCACTATGGGCATTATTTGTGCAACTCATTGAAAATATCTGAGAGATTATGTGGATATTATTCGATATTCATGCATTAAATATCAAATATATAAGTTGTTTGGCTATAAACATTTATTTATGTGGAATTATCATTTGTGTCTCACTATACATTCATGCATGTGATCTCATTATAAATCCTCATATAAATTCACAAAAGAGACTCAAGTTCTTTTTTGGCTCATGTGGTGCATACCTATATTCCTATTCTCTTATATATGCAGTATCAACCAGCTACATTTGAATCCACAATAATTTATAATAGATTTTGGCTTTCACTCTTACTTTAGTCAGTGCATGCAGGAATCCAGGGGTATCCTATTTTATCTCACAATACCTCAAATTACTAAGGACTTGGTCCATCAAAGACTTTGATTTCATGGTGTTGCCTTACATTTTCATTTTCCTTACTTGAATAAATGTGTAACCAAATTCATTTTAATTAATACAAGATGTATCTTGTGTATTTATCACATAATAATTTTTTAAGGACTCAACTTTATAAGGAGATATCATCACATGGGAATTATTTATTCATGTATAGAAGTTCATGATATCCATGCTCAAGATCAATTTTGGTATCACTTAAATATAAAAAAGATAGTATCATTATTCTATAATGAGTATGAGGATTTGGATTGATCATAGTATATGTGTTCATGATCTCTGTGGCTCAATAATAGTTGAAGAACCACATTTTTAATATCCCACAAACACAGTATGATGAAGAAAATCATTGGAATATATCACATGGTTTAGAATGATCAAATCCATTTGCTATGAAAATGATTGTATGTTATAATATGGATGAATAGTGTATTTCATGGAAACATCCCACATCTATTTTACTTGTAGTTGATAGGTTCCATTTATACTTCTATGGTATTTTATATTAGAAGATGCGAGTAACAAGGTCTACTCCCAAACCCCCACTAGTATTAACCCATTCCAAAACACTCTTCCCCTATGTCGCCCAACATGGTGGTGCCACTATTTTCCTCATGTGTTCCTCTGTGTGAATCCAATCACATTCTATCACTAATTCCGCTACCATGGTCAGATGAGGGTTGAACTTCCCACATCAACAGTGGCTGCGAGACCCCTTTTATAGGTTGATAGTTGAATTGTTTTTTAATAAACTACTGTAAAGAGTTTTTCCAAATGATATTCAATATGATACACAACTTCAAATTCCAAGAAACACTTCTTCAAATTATTCATGCTAAATATATAAATCAATTTTCTATTTTTTCATGGGAACATTTAAATCCTCATAAAAATATCATGGAAATCATTATTCTTCATGAAATAAAATATATTCCATGGTATTCATCAAATTATTCTGCCAAATAAATGATAGAAACTTGTTGTAAACATTTTTCACTCCTTGAAAACTCCCTTTTCACATGTCTTAAATATTGAAGGACAGTTTAATAAATCATCACAATTACATGGATTCCTTCTTAGGTGTGATATCCAATGCAATTAAATAAATCTACAAAAATTCTCTTTGAATCACCACTTCACATATTGACCATTGAAAACAAATTGAACACTTGGGGTCTGTAGTTTGAAATGGATATAAATATTTATTTCAAAGATGAATAATTTTTTAATAGTAATTTATTATTAATTTTTAGGGATGGAATATGTACCTAGAATGTTTACATAATACTAATGTAGTTCTTATACAAGTATAAGAAAAAGTAGTACATGATTTTAGAAACATTGAAGGAAATACGTTTTGGATAAATAATGGTGTTATATAAATTTATTGGATAATTAAAAGATATTAGTGATGGTTATGATATTTAAATTTTTATTACCTTGATTTATTGATATGTTCAAATTCAATTTTTTTGAATTGTCTAGAAAATGGCCTAAAGTTATATTTTTTTTAATCATTAGAAAATAATAAATATCCAATATTGAAAAAAATGTGTCCCTTAATAATTTTTTTGAAAATATATAGTGATTTTTCCTATATATAATGTGCATTAAACACTAGATCAAATTTAAAATATTTTTCCCATTGAGTGGGAGTTTTCACTGGAGATGGGAAAGGATCTTCTTCTAGTGTTTGTGGATACTTCCTTGAAGGTTAAAAAAACTGAATTTCAATAATTTTATTCTTCCTCTAAATTTTATCGAGTCATTTTTAATTTCTCCTTCAAGGAGGCATTGTCCATTTATTTTAGTGTAGATGCTACTAACAAGATCTAGTTAACATTAGGGATAGATGTTACTTTTTATTTCTCGATGAGGGTGGAAGGGTTTCCTATAGTGAAAATATCAACAAAGGTTATGGTGTAGGATGAATCTTATCAATGATGGTTGTTGGTTGCAATATTCTTCTGGGAGTGGATGATGATATCCTTCTTTCACACATTCATTTCATCCTAGAACCTATGTTTTCCTCTTCCGACATATTCTATTTCATGGAACATTTTTTATTCACTTATTCACCTAAAAGGATTACATGATGTTGTGGCTGTAGGAGGGAATATAGTGCAATGGATAATGGATTTATCTCTTTAGATAGACTTGGGATGTGCACAAAGTGATGGAACCGTGTTTAGTGTTGGTCTGGGTGAAGATACCTGGGATTTCTCTTCCTCTACTCAATACCTCTATTCTAATAATTATGGGTGATGCCTTAGTTGGTTTTCCATGTGGGGACATTGAATCTAGATACTTTCAGTCTTCTTCAATGCCCCATATTTCTATGGAATAGGATCTGGAATAATCACTTATGGTATGTATTCTCAATTCGATAAGAGAGAAATTATCTTGGTGGAAATTCATATTGTTTTATTCTCTAAGGAACTCCTTTCATAGGGCATAGAAAATGAAAGTTTCTATGTTTTACTAGTGAGCATAATGGATAAACAGAGTCACCCCACTTCTGCATATTCCTCAGTTGTTCACATACTTATTATAATTCACATAAAATAATTATTTTTGTTATTTTAATTAATCAACGTGAACAATGATATTTAATAAATGAAATGAAAAACTAAAATGAGACTAACATGTAATTAAAAAATGTAATTAGTGAAAAAAGTACTTATCCTTCAATGTTTGGTTTGTGGGTTCCACTATTCTTGTTGTTTGCGTTTATATTAAGTTTTATAATTCAATTATGAGGTACCATTCATAAATTTGTATTAGTTAATTTATTTGTGTGAAATCATGAAAACCTTATAAAAATATCAATTTCACCCCCTCCAATAATCAAGGTTTATTTCACTACTCAACAAGAGTGAGACTTCTTCCAAGACCTGGCTCCATTATATGTCATTTCATCCACTGAATGGATAAAATATATCGTTTTAAGATCTAATATGCAGTATAATAGAGGGAAAAAATTTAATAAAATAATAAAAATGAGTTTGAGATCATTGTTGTGGTGGATAATCACCGCACCCATGCACATATCTCTTTCTCGTCACAAACATAAAAATGCATAATAATTTATGTTATGAATAAATGAAATTGTCACTTACCTCCCTTAATATAATTTGAGGGTAAACCAATCATTTTTGAGGGTATGAGGTCACGATGGATTGAGAAATAAATATAAGGATTATGTTAGGTATGGAAGATTAATATAGATGGAATAATATAGAAACAATTAAATTAAAAATATGCATATGTATTACATGAAAAAAATAATTGAGAATAAAAATAATGGAAGAATAAAATCTAAAAGAAACAGCATGGCCATTTGCATCCACTCCATTGGTGGTGTCAAATTCTCCTTCACCCTAAGTTAACTCTTCATTTTAAAGGCAAAATGGGTTCCATCCTTTGGTCTTCAAATTCATGATATTCCAAATACCGCATTAAGATATCCTCCAAATTATATCCACTAAATTTTTTATCATGTTAGTGAAACTTAATGATATAATTTTAGAATGATGTCTTATATAATGTTTTCCAATATCAATCATATTTATCCACACATAAATTTAGCTTCGTAATAATTTTTTATTGAAATACATGGCTAATTAATTATGAAAATTTATTCTATGAGAATGTTTTCTAAATATTCCTTCAATGTTGAGCATCTCATGATCACAATAATAAAGTCATATGTGCATGGTAATAAATAGTAAAACACCCCTTTTAATTATCTTTCTATTCAGGGTATATTCACCTTAATTTGAGGTTTTTGACCATATTATTCTAAATTTATAAGTTGGGGTCCACACGATCATCCATAATGATTTTATCGCTTGATTGATTTTTTTGGGCCTTTATATTGATGAATTAGCTCGTAGTAAAGAATAAAAAGTTATGTCCCTCACCTAAAGTAATCCTATAAAAAATAATCACATCAATTGGAATGTTATTTAAAATTTTATTCTCAAAATACCGAAATCGGTAAAATCTATTAAAATCCAAAAATTAACCGACCATCTAATTTTACCCCAAAAAACACCAAAAATATTAATATAATGTAGATAAATAAAAATCGACTAATTACAAGGGATTAAATTGTTGAAATGTATATGAAAAATAATGAAAATATTAACACTATAAATCCCCCACACACTTAAATCATGCTTTCCCTAAAGTAAAAAATATTATCATCGAATTAAAAGTGATCCATATTTACCAGTATTTAGATTTAAAAGTAATAAAAAAATTCATTGTCAAATAAAAAATTTAAATTCCACATAAAATATAAATTTAATTTTGAATTTCTCAAAGATATAATAAATTCATGGATTTTACTTTTCCCCTTTGAAAAATTATGGAACTTCTTCTTTTATTCAATTATACTCCTCAATTCATTATTATTAACTATTCCAAATCGTAATTTACCTCAATTTTGAATCTTTTCTCTCATATCTCATGATACAAATCATGTAGAGTTAAAATCATATCAGGAGAACATGATCTTTAACCATAGGATTGTAAATGAAATACTTTCTCCACTTTCTAAAAACAAAAGTCACATAAAATAATGAAAGCTTTACTTAAAGGTTCAAATGATTCTGAGTTTTAAGGTTGGTAGAAATTGATTATTAAAAAGTAAGGCTCAAAGACGAGGAAAAATCTCTTATATAAAATGAATGATATAAAAAATTAAATCTCTATAGAATTATTCCTATTATGTTAGAAACTCAAACATACCCAAAACTCAATGTAATGGTTATGAACAAAAAAAGCATGACGAATGATTTATGCACCTCATGATTATTTTTTTCTATTTTTTTATATATTTTCTCTTTTTTAAAGAATCTTTTCATTTTTTTCATTTTTCAAAATTTATAATTATAATAAACCTCACACCCACCACATAACCACGTATGATAAAAATCATAGTTCTAATATTGGTAATTTTTGTTTTTCCCAAACTACAACCAATTTTACTCATTTTTTGGGTCTTTTTGACTTTTTTTTCATTTTTAAAATTCAAGTGAAAAAAGTGTGATGTATCATGAATAAATTAATGGCTTTAATTTATTACCATAATAATAAACAACAAAATTCTTCCTTATAATGTAAATCTTCCCTTTTTACCATGACTCCCTTTACCCACACACTTCAACTTTAATATACCATGAAAATACCAAGAGTATGTTATGAATGGATAATCATGGCCTGAAACATGGGTCATCACTATAAAGTTCATTCATGGTCTCTATGAGATAAAAAAGGATTAATGTAATGGTTTTATTTAACTATAAGGTATTTTTAAAAGATGCCTCAATCATTTTAAATGTTTTTTGGCACAATAATAGCTTTGAAAAGTTTAAATAAAAGTTCTGTTCGGTGTCATGTCCTAACATCACCCAAGTAATATGCTCAAGATAAGATTGGATGTAATTAGTATAGAAATACTACTGGTAATGTGAAATATCATTTGATACAATCAATCATGGAATGACTGATAATAAAAAATCAATTCAAATGAATTTTATAAATTCAAAGAATTATTTTTTTGTAAATTTTCTATTTACATGAATTAATTCAATACATCAAATCACGAGTCATCATTTTAATATCGATTACTCAATTTAATCATCCAATTATCCATTTTATTCATTCAATTTCATTTACAAATAAATCTAATACTTGGCATTATATTATTCTTATGAAACTGATGTCTCTTAGATAATTCATGTAAAGCGTAATTCTAGCACGATCATGCAATTCCTGTTTAAAGCTAAAAACATGTTTTTTAAAAAAAGTAAGGAATTTCAATGTTAAACATTAATATTGAAATCCATATTGATATTAATATCAGTTTTTTTCATCCTCTTTTCAGGGGTTCACTTCTTCCATCATGAAACTACAGAATAGAATTACTCAATAAAGCACAAGGATCATGTCCTTCAATCTCAAAAAGAAATGAGAGAGTGGAATACATGGTGGAATAATCCTAAAAAAATAAATTTAAATATAAATTCCTAAATTTCAAATTTAAATTACTATAAAGTAGATAAAGGATAGATATTGGTACGATCCCCAATGTTGGACGTGAATTTTAACTACCTCCATAAGGACAATACCAACTGTTACCCATAATCTATTTGATGGTGGAGTTTCGTGGACTTGAACAACCACATGTAGCTTTTCCCAGATTTTACTTCTTCTTTATTATTGTGGGATGATCCATTAATAGCATATACTATATCCATACCCTTCACAATTAAGTATATATTACTTGGTGGGGGTAGGATGAAGTTTGGATCATCCTCTTCCTTGGTTTCCACTTGTGAAACCTCTTCTCTTTCTTCTAGTGATTGTTCAACACGGGGTGAATGAATTGAATGATCAGAGGGAAATAAGTTGGTATTTATACATTAATAGAATTTAAATTTTAATAATAAAAAATTATTCCTTTCATAAATATCATTGTCTATGTTGATTTTCTTAAGCTCATCTACTTGGATTTTTTCATGGCCCCCTCATATTCATGTTCAATTATTTCATGAAGATCCATGTGTTCCTCAAATGGTTCATGTTCATTTTCTTACTCTTCCAAAAAGGAAAATCCAAGACTGAAAAATATGAAAATTAAAAACCATAAGGAGTTATACTCAATTATTATTGAAAAAAATAAAAAAATAAAAAGTTAAAAGAAATATCATCTCTCTAAGTTAGTTCTGGTTCAATCACTACTTCAGGGGTAAGTGCCTCTTGGAGTAGACTCTTCGTAGATGGAGCTAGGTAGTTGGGATCCTCCATCCTTTATTAAAACTCCATCACTGACTTAGCTTCCTCTTTAATCTAGGCCTCAACCCATTTGATTCCCTTAGTAAAATTTGGGATCTCTAGTAGAACTTACTTTTTGGTCTTCAGTATTTGATAATCATGTTTGAAATTATCAACCAATTTTCTATTTCATGAAATTAAATTCTAGTGTCTTACACATTTGTCATCCATTCATCCTAGTTAGTTAGTCTATCAAACCTTTTTTTTTGAGAGCCACCTCTTCAATATTTTTAATTACTATTTTTTGCACCTGAGATTATTTTTTATTCTTGGAATTGAAAAAATTGTCATATGAAAATATCATGATTTTTTTTAGTTTTTTATAAAAAGAAATAAAATCGATCTAATATGTGAAAATATAAAAAATAAATGAACAAATTTTTGGCTTCCTAAATATGGTTCCAGTTTTGATGCACGCATGTCGTAGGGTGTGAAAAACAATTTCTATGTTTTCCAATTGCAGCACAATGGATGACGAGATTCATCTCTCTTGAGGAGCTTTCTCAGTTTTTTACCAAATTAATATAATTCACATAAAATTATTATTTGTGTTTGTTTTTATTATATTGTGAAAACAATGATATTTAATAAATAAAATTAAGAACTAAAATGAAACTAACATGAAAATAAAAATTTTAATCAGTGAAGAAAGAACTTGGCCTTTATGGTTTGGTTTGTGGGTTCTAATATTCTCCTTGTTTGTCTTTAAATTAATTTTGATAATTAAATCATGAAATATAATTCATGATTTAATATTATTTTATTTATTTATGTTAAATCCTGAATTCATTTTAGAAATCTCAATTTCAAATCCTTCTATAATCAATGTTGATGGCACACCTCAATCGAGAGTGTGTCATTTTTGAAGACTTGGATCCATCTTATGTCATTTCATGAACTGAATTTCTTAACTCCATAATATGAAAAACATTTATTCAGTAGAAGGGATGGAAAATATTTAATAAAATAATAAAATTGTGTTTGATATTGATGTCATGGAGGAAGACCACTTCACCCATGCACTTCTCTCTCACTCATCACTAAATTTATAAAACCAAATAATTTAAGTCCATAATAAATTGAATTTCTACTTACCTCCCCTATTACAATCCTTCAGTTAAAAAATCTTTTTTGGGGGTATGAGGTCATAATGGAATGTGAAATAAATTCCAAGTATAGATTAGGTTTAGAAGATAAAGAGAGATAGAAGAATATGAAAACACTTGAATTAGAAATATGCATATGCATTATATGAAAAATGAATAGAAAATAAAATTAATATAAAAATAAAATCTAAAAGAAGATGAATGTACACTGGTCACCACTCTATTGGTGGTTTCGAAATCACATTTTTCATTGGTGAAATCCTCCTTATACAGGCCAAGGGGGTTCTATCCTTCGGTCATCAAATTTTTTATCTTCTAAATCTCCCATTAGGATCTCATCTAGATTATATAAACTGAATGATTGATTACAGTAGGACAATTTAAAGACAAAATTTGAAAAACAATTATTCTTGAATTTTGATCTAATATTATTCCTTTATCTCACCATGAACTTTCATCTTCATATGAATTTGTTTGAAAATGATATGGCCCATTAATTTTAAAAATTTATTCTGAAAGAATGTTTCCTAAATATTCCATAAAATATTATCATCTAATGAATACATTAATGAAGGAAAATCCACAATGTATTAAATATTCATAAGGAACATTTCATTTACATTAAATTCCTGGTGAAATCAAATTAATTTTTGGTTTGTAGACCTTGGTATTCTAAATTTATTGAGGTGGGTTCCACCTGGTCATCCAAAATTATTTTCAAAATTGATGGATTTGATTGGACCATTATATGGATGAATTTTCTCACATTATATAAGACAAAGTTTTATCCTCCAAATAAAATAATAATAAAAAATCATTTAAATTATATTAAGATTTTAAATATTATTCTCAAAACAGCAAAGTTGATAAAATGTGTTAAATTTAAGGAAATAAGAAAATTTCCAGTTTTTTCCTAAAACACACCAAAAATATTAAAATGATGAAAATAAAAAACTTATTAAATATAAAGGATTAAATAGCTGAAAAATACGTGAAAATAATGAAATTATTAACTCTATCAGCCTCCCCTAGTATTTTTGAGCTAGGTCAATTGCAGGGTCACTTGGTTTCTTATTTCTGGAATAGTTCTAAGGGTAATGGGAAGTCATTCAACATGGACACATAATAGTTAAGGTTTCCAATGATATAGATATCTCTGGGATTTAATTTATTTCTAGAAATAAGGACTTTTATTCCTATGTTGGTCTTCTGGTTTCTGATCTAGTTTCATTTTCTAGGCATGAGGGTAGTACTTGTGATTTGGGGGAGTGGGTGTTGACTAGTTAATTATTCCTAAGGATATTTCTGGTTCTTTTATTCTTATTTCTTTAATGGAATATGTGGAAAAAGAATATTCTTTCATGGATTTAAAATCTTGTGTTGAGAAGGATTCTTCTCTTCTCTTAGAATATGCCACGAAGGAGATCCCTGCTAATGTAAAAAACTCTCTGGTCCAGTCATTAGAAGCTTGAGGGGTTTGATTCTAGTATTTTTTTTGATGAGGGTAATGATTTGAATCATCCTTTTACTTCATGTTATTAGGTGGTAGTTGAGTTTAGTTAAATTCTCGTTGAAGAAGGTGTTGATCTTTTCCCCCCATAAAATTTTAATGTCTATTCCAGGGGAGAATTCTACTCACACATTAGAGTTATTTGGTGTGAATGTTCCAGGATGTCCAAAGTAGTCATAGTGATCTACTAACTTCTTTGAGGTCTTATAAAAGTCATTTGAGGATATTGATGGAGATTCTCAATAGGGGATGGTGCATGATTATTTCTCTTTATTTCATAAGGACTTTGAAGTTTAAGTCATACTCACTCATTCATACTCTAGAGAGATCTTAAGGTTATTGCTATCTATTTCACCCTATACGAGGTCAAAATGAAGGAAGGCCAGAGAACCATCTATTTAATGAATTTCTTTATCATGTAAAACTACTGGGGATTGGAGGATTGAGCTAAAGGTGTCTTCATGGGTAATGAGGTTAGGAAGTAGCACGTTTCCAATATGACCATTTCAAATCCAAAGCAAAACATGAATTTCTTATCAGTGTTTTCTTGGATTATTTTATTTATAGACTATATTTATGAGAGACCATGCATCACCCCTATTAGGATTTTTTGGTTGAGAAGTGTATCTATGGAAATTAGGAAATTATCCCCTTCCCAACACATTACAACTAATATATCCATGACATTATCATCACTATTATTATCCTTTATTTATACCAAATGTGATGTGACTGAGAGGAATGATTTGTGGAAGCATATTATCAACATCCAACCATTTAACCTCACCTGGTTTATTGGTGGTTACTTTAAGAATATTTTTTACTGGTTGAATAAAGGAGGGTTGGAGTAATATATGAACAATATGTAGGATTTTGATAATATTTTGGCAATAACTATTCTCATGGATATGGTATATAGGGATATTTTTTTACATAGAGTAAAACTAAATAGTTTAGTAAAAGAATCAGGTTTAGGTTGGATAATTTCCAATCAAATCTATAAGGTGTCCACTCCTTTCCTCTGGCTTATATCATCCATTTATTATGTTTTCATTTTAATAATTCTACCCTCATTATTTTCATTAAGTGGGTGGAAATACGGGTTCCTAATATGGGATTCTTAGCTAGCTGGGTTTGGGAGGTGGGATTTCATCATATTTTGAAAAACTCGTGGGACCATTTAGTAAGTTGAAGGTCCTTGGATGGACATGTTGACATGTTGAAAATAATGAGAGGTCACTTGAAGGATTGGATCTCTACTAAACCCATATATAATTTCTCCATGGAGGATATAAAATAATAAATAGGTGTTGTAACACCCCAAGATTTCATAGTGTGTTATTTCTTCAAAATAATTCAATAACTTGCACTACACGCAACACCGAGTTCAATTTCACCATGACTTACCAAAAAAAAAGCCATTAAAAGAGGTCATGAATAGCATTAACTACATTTCTAACTTTATATAATCTTTATAATTTTAGAGTCCATATTATGAGTTTCTTAGTCATAATGCAAGAACAGATTCATTTTCAGTATTGCACTTTTATCAAATTTTGATAGTGAAACCTTTTTAAATACAATATTTTAAACTTTTTGACTAAATGGAGACATCAAAAAATTTAAAATTAAACATCCCAAGCTTCCACGGTACGCTTTCCTTTGAATAAAACAGTAGCGTGTGTTGTACGCAACGCCGAGTTTTAACACACACCACAACCGATCAAACTAGCCGTTATGAATAGTAATACCTAGTTTTTGAAATTATATATATATTATATTTGAAAATGGATTTCATTTTTGGATTCAGAATATCGAATTTAGCCTATGGTGAAATTTTGGTACATTTCGGATAACTTTCATATTTTGATGAATAGTGAAAATTACCAAATTTTAATTAAAAACAACTTTTTTTAATCAAAATAATTAATAGTGATAAATTATGAATTTGAGTGGTTTTAAAGTATATTTAGAATATATTTTTACCATTTAATATAATGTTGGTAATTGGACATAATTTTACAATAAAACCGAACATAAACGAGTGTCAATCTTTTGATAGTTATTATCTCTTAAAAAAACGCTTTTTGTTTTGACAGCGGGAATTAATTTTAAATTAATTTCTGCCACTTCTGTGTTTTGAATTTAGGAAAATGGATTCCATATTTGGAATCAGGATGTTCAAATTGTGTAAATAGGTAACTTTTATTTTTAGACATTTTGAATAATTACTACGGTAAATATTTTATTTACCATGGTTAAGGGTAAATCCGGTAAATAAGGGTTACAAAAATAATATTATAATAATACTAAATTACCCTAAAACGTGTCTTAACCCTATTGGTTGATACATGGTCGACCATGGGCATCTTTGTGTCAATTTTGGGACCCCATGGATCCACTTGTAAGTGATAATGACACATTATATTAATAAAGCTTAAATAAAAATAAAAATGGCATAAGCTTACATCTTTTAGAAGAACAATTTTTACATAGGGTTATACATGTTGGATTTTCGATTATAAATATTCATTAGAAAGATAAAAAGATTTCCTACATAATGATATTTTATTTATAATTTTTAGACATTAAATAATGTATTTTATTTATGACACAATGATGATGCAGTAATTACTATAATAGTGAAAAATTAAAATAATTGATATTATAAATACCCAAATAAATATAATATGAAACTTTTAATGAATTAAACTAATTTTCTAGGATAATATGATATATTAGGATTGATTTAATTGACTTTGTTCGAAGTAATCAATCTGTTATGAGTTTCACAAAAATCAACTATTGAATAGTGTCAAAATTGACATAAAAGAGTTCTTAAAACAAATATTATATTATTAATTGATATTAAATTCCTAAAAATATAAGGTTCGGCCAAGAGACTTATATTATGATAGGTTAATCATTAATGGACCACTTGGGGGTCGCTTGGATGTATATAGTAAGTTTATTAACCATATTATATAAAAATACAAAGAGACATTGTAAAAGTGAAACTAATTAACTTAGAGTTAATACTTAAAGATAAGGTTAATATAAGTACCCAAACCTGTCTAAATTCTATTGGATGAGTTGTTTTCGACCTATCCCCACCTCAACCTTTGAATAGTCAACTTTGGAGCCATTGGAAACCGAATATGAATTTATTATAAATTAATATTTCTAGCTTTTCCAAAGATGCCCCTCACCCCTCTTATAAAAGGGCACTCCTCCTTCTCATTTACTCACACCTCTCAAGCCACTTGGCTCGTCCAAACTCTGCCCAACTAAGCTCCCCACATCCCTCTCCTCCTCCTTGAAGCTTCCCCTTAGGCAGAAAGCATTTCAAGAAGTCCTTTGGTTCCAACCAAAGCGAGTTACCTAAATTAAAGGAGGTTAACCTACCCCAACAAAGGAAAAGTACAAGGTAAGGGTTATTTCACAATCTCTTCATTATCCGAGGTTGTTTATACGTAATAATCTACTGGGATCTCTTTATCATCCACATCCATGTTTTTTCGAAATGTATTTCAAAAAATATTTATTATTTACAAGAATATTGGTTAAATTCATTTATACCCTTGTTTTACTTTTTGTAAGAGGTTTATAAAGGAATCTTTCCGTCGTTTTCAAAACAAGGTCCTTTTTGACCTTTTCGACAGAATTAAGATAAGAATGTTTTTTTTACTTATACGGCGGGTGCGGTTATTTTCCGCCGTTATAAAATAGTCAAAGCTTTCCTTACAAGCTTACAAGAATATTTTCAAGAAAATGTTTTATTTTATATGGCTCTTAAATGATTTCAAAAATAGAAAGAGATCTTTCTCTAAAAAGTGTTTTGATTTCATCTATGTCAACATCCTTTAATGGATTTTACGCTTATTTGAAGTTGATTTATTATAATACAAAACTTCTATATTGTATTGAAGGTTTTGTGATATGTTTGACTGTGGATGTGCTATTTTATACCATTCATAGTTTATGGTGAAACTATTGACATTTCGTATGCTAGTTTTAATCCGAATGTTTATGTTATATTTCAAACTTTCCTTCAGATGAATGTGCTAAACAAGTATGTTCCGGGTTGGGGACCGGTAAAAGTAAGCCCTCCAGGTTGGGGACTGGTAAAAGTAAGCCCTCCAGGTTGGGGACTGGTTAAAGTAAGCCCTCCAGGTTAGGGACTGGTAAAAGTATGCCCTCCGGGTTGGTGTCCGGTTATTAGAGGCACTCCGGGTTGGTGTCCGGTTATTAGAGGCACTCCGGGTTGGTGTCCGGTTATTAGAGGCACTCCGGGTTGGGTTCCGGTTAGAAGTAACCCCTAGGTCTTGGGATGAGGCCTAGATAATGAAATTAACGTTTGACATTATGCATTCCAACATTATGAAAGTGGTTATTGATTTTTGCATGTGATTATTCATTTAGTAGAATATCCATGTGAATAAGTAAATGACATTATTTCATTTTATTTATGCCATACCATGTTGAAAGTTCGTATTTAAAAGGCTTTTGTTTTAGTTATACATTGCCTCAAATGTTTATTCTTATTTATGAAAGTTTCCGCTATATTGTTATCCTTACTGGGCATTTGAGCTCACCCCTTTTCTATGTTTTATTTTTCCCAGGAAGTGAAGAAGTAAATTATGAATGACTTGCAGGGATATTATGAGGGGTTAATAGTGTGGATATGAAGACTTTGTTATTGTAGTGGTTTTTTTCACTTTGAAATGTAATGTAAAAATTTATGATTATATCTAGTGTTTCCAAGGCTACTAAACCAATCGGTCTTTCGAGATTTGATCTTTCTTGTGATCATGCCAATGTTACGAAGTAATGCACCGACTCTGGGTAGCTGGGGTCGGGGCGTTACAGTTGGTATCAGAGGAAGTTTAGTACAAACCTTGGAAGCTAGATTTAGATAAACTCTGATTAGAGCACATAGACCTAAGATGAACTTTGAGGATTAGTATAGAAGAACTTCCTAGAATTTTGGTATTGTAGAGATTTTGTGAGTTTTCCGAGCAATACATCCCTGTCTGGATACGAGCAGGTAGAGGCGGCTCTGGCACAGATGTACCTAGGGGTAAAACCCGAAAACACCGCTTTGAGCTAGACTCGAACGGGAACTGGTGCACGACAACGGGCCTTGCTGCACTCTTGGTTACGACACTCCCGGGGGATATGCTTAGGATAACTCTCATTTTCTTTACAAATCATTTTGAAGGGATTATGAGTATATACTTCCTCAAAGAAAACATTCTTATGATTATGGATTATATCCATAAATAGTTCAATTTATGTTAAGTGTTTTATAAGTATGGGATTATGTATTTTGATTCATAAACTGATCTAGTTTATGCCATTGTTTAGAAATGGCGCCCAGTAGAAGGAATGAGAACTCCGGAAATGCACATGATCCAAAGAGAAGGAAGGATCATATCTTTCATGGTCTTAAGCTAGAATTGATAAGAGAAATAGTCTCCCATGTATTATCATCATATGAAGAAATAATATCATGTTTTGATAAGATAAGTAAAGAGTTTACTGAGTCCTATGGCTTTGAAGGGAAGCAAGAGAAGAAAAGGATGGAAGAGAGAAAGATGGATAAAGGGAAGAGGGAAAAGAAGAATTTTCCCATATGTGGTAATTGTGGAAAGAAACACCCTGGAACTTACCTGAAAGGAATGGGAGTTTGTTATAAGTGTGGAGAAAAAGGGCACAAAGTACGTGACTGCAAGCGTAAGAAAATGGTTTTAAATGTACAATGCTTCATTTGCAAGGAGTTTGGACACTACGCGAACCTATGTCCCAGTCATCAGACTATACCGCAAATGATGTTATTGGATAATAATCAAGTTATGATACTACCGTAGATGAAGAGGAATGATTAGAGTTCTTATGTTGATTATGTCAATTGAGTATTGTATCAACAATGTACTTGATATAATAATTATGGAGTATATAAGGATTGTACTGCAGTACTATTTCATTAAGGACATGAGATTGTGTGGAACAAAGAAAAGTGACTCAATAGCAGGATAAATTTTTGGAAAATATATGGCTGAGAGAATGATAAATCATAATATAGTTCTGATACTGAGGTAGTGATTTTGGAATAATATGTGATTGTTTTGGATAAAATATATTGGATATTCTTGACTACCTTGGAACTGATTAATGATTTGTATATTCCGTCATTGTTGGGGTTTAAAACATTTTTGGATTAATGAAGTATATCCAACATTCTATATGGAATAAGGGAGCATGAATGTAATCAATAAGGAATATGGTAATTCAGGATGCTTCAGTGTATTAAAAGAATACATGATGAAGGTATTCATATGCTATTACGGGGTAAAAAGAATCTACATTATGCTTACCTTCCTTATAAATGTTGGACTATGAGTTTGGACAGAAGTATTTTGGATAGTTCTAGTTTGGATTATTTTGGATTTCCATAAAAGGACAACCCGGAGGTCGGGCGGCAACCCGTCGCGTCCGGCAAGGCTGTGAGACTTGAACCCGCAACCGAAGGGTGACAAGGGTGTATCACCTACCACTGGCCCAAGAGATGTCCTGGATTAAATAATGTAGTTTTTTTTAAAAGATCTGGTAGATGAATTATAAATTCGTTTATTTTGGAACCCTATACGAATAGTGTAAATAGAATTTTTTACATTCTATTATCTTTTAGAGATGAGTTTGTGGTAGAAATTGATTAAAGGATAAAACTATAATTATAAAGTAAGTATATCTCCTTATGATCTTACCCAATCACATAAATAAATTCCCCAACATTAATAAAAGAAACATAGAACAAAAATGTTGTCCTAGATGGTACCTTAAATCATCACAAATTTATGGCTTTGAGATTTTTGGCCTTTTCATAGCCATGTTCTCTACCACTCTCCATCAGATAATTGATGGTTAGATTTCTCTTCCATATCCATATTTTCCTACATGGAACCCTAGTATGTGTTATTTTCGGTAATCTTCATACTTTCCACTCTTTATTTTAAATAGAGGCCCCATTAATTCATTTTTCGATGTGGGATTTCAACTAAGATATTTTGAAACGTCAAAAATGTGTTATCCTAATACCCTATATTTTGTTGAACTGATGGTACTTCAAATCATCATAGATTGATGAGTTTAAGGACCTCAATTTTATACTTGTTTGTGATTGATGACCTCAATCACTACCTATAAATATTTACGTTTTTCCTCCAATTATATGTCTCTAATTTCCACCAATGTTCTCCTAATCGAGATCATAATTTGGTGGTGACCCTTTCATTTATCTTTTCCTCATATTAAGACTAAATTTTAGTAACCCAATTTCCGATGTGGGTTTTCCCACAAATATATTTTCTACTTTCAACCTTTTATTTTCGAAGAACAATTTCAAATTGCGAGGACGCAATTTATTGAAGGAGGGGAGAATGTAACACCCCAAGATTTCATAGTGTGTTATTTCTTCAAAATAATTCAATAACTTGCACTACACGCAACACCGAGTTCAATTGCACCATGACTTACCAAAAAAAAAGCCATTAAAAGAGGTCATGAATAGCATTAACTACATTTCTAACTTTATATAATCTTTATAATTTTAGAGTCCATATTATGAGTTTCTTAGTCATAATGCAAGAACAGATTCATTTTCAGTATTGCACTTTTATCAAATTTTGATAGTGAAACCTTTTTAAATACAATATTTTAAACTTTTTGACTAAATGGAGACATCAAAAAATTTAAAATGAAACATCCCAAGCTTCCACGGTACGCTTTCCTTTGAATAAAACAGTAGCGTGTGTTGTACGCAACGCCGAGTTTTAACACACACCACAACCGATCAAACTAGCCGTTATGAATAGTAATACCTAGTTTTTGAAATTATATATATATTATATTTGAAAATGGATTTCATTTTTGGATTCGGAATATCGAATTTAGCCTAAGGTGAAATTTTGGTACATTTCGGATAACTTTCATATTTTGATGAATAGTGAAAATTACCAAATTTTAATTAAAAACAACTTTTTTAATCAAAATAATTAATAGTGATAAATTATGAATTTGAGTGGTTTTAAAGTATATTTAGAATATATTTTTACCATTTAATATAATGTTGGTAATTGGACATAATTTTACAATAAAACCGAACATAAACGAGTGTCAATCTTTTGATAGTTATTATCTCTTAAAAAAACGCTTTTTGTTTTGACAGCGGGAATTAATTTTAAATTAATTTCTGCCACTTCTGTGTTTTGAATTTAGGAAAATGGATTCCATATTTGGAATCAGGATGTTCAAATTGTGTAAATAGGTAACTTTTATTTTTAGACATTTTGAATAATTACTGCGGTAAATATTTTATTTACCATGGTTAAGGGTAAATCCGGTAAATAAGGGTTACAAAAATAATATTATAATAATACTAAATTACCCTAAAACGTGTCTTAACCCTATTGGTTGATACATGGTCGACCATGGGCATCTTTGTGTCAATTTTGGGACCCCATGGATCCACTTGTAAGTGATAATGACACATTATATTAATAAAGCTTAAATAAAAATAAAAATGGCATAAGCTTACATCTTTTAGAAGAACAATTTTTACATAGGGTTATACATGTTGGATTTTCGATTATAAATATTCATTAGAAAGATAAAACGATTTCCTACATAATGATATTTTATTTATAATTTTTAGACATTAAATAATTTATTTTATTTATGACACAATGATGATGCAGTAATTACTATAATAGTGAAAAATTAAAATAATTGATATTATAAATACCCAAATAAATATAATATGAAACTTTTAATGAATTAAACTAATTTTCTAGGATAATATGATATATTAGGATTGATTTAATTGACTTTTTTCGAAGTAATCAATCTGTTATGAGTTTCACAAAAATCAACTATTGAATAGTGTCAAAATTGACATAAAAGAGTTCTTAAAACAAATATTATATTATTAATTGATATTAAATTCCTAAAAATATAAGGTTCGGCCAAGAGACTTATATTATGATAGGTTAATCATTAATGGACCACTTGGGGGTCGTTTGGATATATATAGTAAGTTTATTAACCATATTATATAAAAATACAAAGAGACATTGTAAAAGTGAAACTAATTAACTTAGAGTTAATACTTAAAGATAAGGTTAATATAAGTACCCAAACCTGTCTAAATTCTATTGGATGAGTTGTTTTCGACCTATCCCCACCTCAACCTTTGAATAGTCAACTTTGGAGCCATTGGAAACCGAATATGAATTTATTATAAATTAATATTTCTAGCTTTTCCAAAGGTGCCCCTCACCCCTCTTATAAAAGGGCACTCCTCCTTCTCATTTACTCACACCTCTCAAGCCACTTGGCTCGTCCAAACTCTGCCCAACTAAGCTCCCCACATCCCTCTCCTCCTCCTTGAAGCTTCCCCTTAGGCAGAAAGCATTTCAAGAAGTCCTTTGGTTCCAACCAAAGTGAGTTACCTAAATTAAAGGAGGTTAACCTACCCCAACAAAGGAAAAGTACAAGGTAAGGGTTATTTCACAATCTCTTCATTATCCGAGGTTGTTTATACGTAATAATCTACTGGGATCTCTTTATCATCCACATCCATGTTTCTTTGAAATGTATTTCAAAAAATATTTATTATTTACAAGAATATGGGTTAAATTCATTTATACCCTTGTTTTACTTTTTGTAAGAGGTTTATAAAGGAATCTTTCCGTCGTTTTCAAAACAAGGTCCTTTTTGACCTTTTCGACAGAATTAAGATAAGAATGTTTTTTTTTACTTATACGGCGGGTGCGGTTATTTTCCGCCGTTATAAAATAGTCAAAGCTTTCCTTACAAGCTTACAAGAATATTTTTCAAGAAAATGTTTTATTTTATATGGCTCTTAAATGATTTCAAAAATAGAAAGAGATCTTTCTCTAAAAAGTGTTTTGATTTCATCTATGTCAACATCCTTTAATGGATTTTACGCTTATTTGAAGTTGATTTATTATAATACAAAACTTCTATATTGTATTGAAGGTTTTGTGATATGTTTGACTGTGGATGTGCTATTTTATACCATTCATAGTTTATGGTGAAACTATTGACATTTCGTATGCTAGTTTTAATCCGAATGTTTATGTTATATTTCAAACTTTTCTTCAGATGAATGTGCTAAACAAGTATGTTCCGGGTTGGGGACCGGTAAAAGTAAGCCCTCCAGGTTGGGGACTGGTAAAAGTAAGCCCTCCAGGTTGGGGACTGGTTAAAGTAAGCCCTCCAGGTTAGGGACTGGTAAAAGTATGCCCTCCGGGTTGGTGTCCGGTTATTAGAGGCACTCCGGGTTGGTGTCCGGTTATTAGAGGCACTCCGGGTTGGTGTCCGGTTATTAGAGGCACTCCGGGTTGGGTTCCGGTTAGAAGTAACCCCTAGGTCTTGGGATGAGGCCTAGACAATGAAATTAACGTTTGACATTATGCATTCCAACATTATGAAAGTGGTTATTGATTTTTGCATGTGATTATTCATTTAGTAGAATATCCATGTGAATAAGTAAATGACATTATTTCATTTTATTTATGCCATACCATGTTGAAAGTTTGTATTTAAAAGGCTTTTGTTTTAGTTATACATTGCCTTAAATGTTTATTCTTATTTATGAAAGTTTCCGCTATATTGTTATCCTTACTGGGCATTTGAGCTCACCCCTTTTCTATGTTTTATTTTTCCCAGGAAGTGAAGAAGTAAACTATGAATGACTTGCAGGGATATTATGAGGGGTTAATAGTGTGGATATGAAGACTTTGTTATTGTAGTGGTTTTTTTCACTTTGAAATGTAATGTAAAAATTTATGATTATATCTAGTGTTTCCAAGGCTACTAAACCAATCGGTCTTTCGAGATTTGATCTTTCTTGTGATCATGCCAATGTTACGAAGTAATGCACCGACTCTGGGTAGCTGGGGTCGGGGCGTTACAGGTGTGATGGATGGGAAGCTACTATATATTTTGAATTATGATCTATTTTCATTGATGATGGAGAAATAAAATAATATTTTTTAAAATCTTGTAGAAATAGATAGAATTTCAAGTGAAGAATCAAGGCCCTCTGGTTAAGGGATGAGGAAAAAACTAGGGATATTTTCATTCCATCTTGACTGTAAAGTCTCTGGTTTTTTGTTTATTATTTTCAAGTATTATATATAATAATCTTGATTCCAAGCATTGAGATGGGTGTGATTTTGAGAACTGGTATTTTTTGAGTAAATGTTTGAAAAAAATTAAATTGTTAATAGAACACACACAATGTTTACCTAACAAAGTGTAATAATGTAATGTCTTGGATTTTTTTCCCGTGTATTTTTTTTAAATTATATGGATTTATTTTGAGAGAGGGAGCGAAAACAGCACATCATTTCGAGGCCCGGTGAGCCCGGAATGGTGGTTTGCACTTTTTATGTTATGTGAGTCGACACTTGTGCGCGGTTGTGGCAGTTTCCAAACGGGTGCCCGGATTAAAAAACTGAGGGAACCATTTCATCCGGGATGATGACTTAACTTAATAATGAGTCTAAACTCGACTGATGATGGTCGAGGTAAAAATTTTATTTTCGGACGTTTATAGTAAAATAAAAATAAAATAAATTGCAAAATGTTTATTTTATTTTATGGAAACATCCCCTGCAACGCAGTAATGAGAAGTCTGTTTCCTTATTTAATGACGCGTCATAATGACTCATGAATGGAGAGATGGAGTCATTAATACTGCAACGTATCTTAAATTCCAATCATGTTTCCCCTTTTAATGGGTTAAGCGATTGGTGGTCATTGACGAACTTTTGGGTGAAATCGCTGGAGGATCCACGTAGCGCTGGAGCAAACCCTCATCGGCGAACAACGACAGATCAAAGTTGAGAATCATTACGCCAATGACATTGAAGGATTTCGACAATGGCAGCAGCGCGACACCTTCATCAGCGATCGATCACAGTTGAGGTAGGGGTTGGTTATATAATTTCCTCTTTCCCCGTTCTTGATTTAAAACGATGAACGTGGATCAACCACGAACAAGTAGATCTGTGGATTCATACGTTCTTACGGGAGGGATTTTTCTTTGGGATGATCTTGGGGATTTGATCCATGTTTTGTTTTATTTTTTGATCTTTCTCCGTTTAAGCCTACTGACGGGAGTAGATCAACATCATGAAGAATGACGACGGAGGTTTGTTTCTAATGTTATTTTATTGGATTTTCTTCCCCCTTTATTTTCTCGTTCATTCTTCATGTTCTTCAAGGGGTGACGAACCACAGATCATTGCACATCCATTTTGCAATGCAATGATACCAAATCAATGTTTTGACACTGAAACGCCCTTGCAGAGGTGCAGCGATGATGGCAGATGACGAATCAGATCAGATCGAAAAATGGCATTCTTCGATCATTCTTCACGCGGGAAGATCAAATCATGTTTTCAGAGCCGATCAGAGGTCCAAAAACATCGGGAGCAGCTTTGTGGTGTCGGGGTGACCCAAAACCTGGAAGGTTTGTGGTGATCAGACATAAAAATCGACGAACGGATCATCACTAGAGGTGAGATGGCGGAAGTCCGTGTTTCTGGAAATTTCTAGAATACACAGCGTGTACTTTCGAAGATCACGCCTTGTAGTACTAGAGGCGGCTATAGTTTCGGGGGTCAGAGAGGAATCACACAGCGTGTGACCCTGGTCACACGGCGTGTCAGACTTTCCTCAAAGCTCAACAGGTATTTTGGGAGATACACGGACATGGGATGATCTACACGACTTCAGGCGACACGGCGTGTACAGCATGGCAGAGGCGGCTACGTGGAACTCGGCGTGTATCCAGGGGGTACCCAGACATGGGTTATAGTACACAGGTTGATGACCATGTAAGAGCCCATGGTCAGTGACATGAGGCCAACCCCAGTTACTCGGACACAACGTGTACATAGTACTACACACCATGTACCAATTTTTTTTCTACACGACCAGCCTCACGACATGGGCTGTTGTACACCGGTAGTACCCGAGGTCAAACAACATGGCGTGTAACATTTCTACATGCCGTGTACTTTTTCAAAAATGGAATGGTCCTCTTGTTCATCGTATCTTGGACATATTTGTTTTGGGTTAGTGCCCCTTCTTCTTGTTCCCCTAAAGGTCACATATTATTTCCTCACATAGGAGTATGATCCCTTCAGTAGGGATTTCTGTGATAGAGTCAGGAATCCATCCAAGAGGCCCAGATCGAGATCCTCTATCCATTCCTGACCCTAAGTAGAGTTAGGCATCGATGTGACCAACTCTACCGGGCGTTGATCCTCTTCCCAGCTCGTGTATCACATAACTGGTGAATCCGGATGAGTCGCGGTATCCACCATGGCCCTAGAAGTGATCCTTATCTGTGTATCGAAAATCTTTTCCCACTCAGGAGTGTGTCTCCCGTAATGAGGGCTTCTATCTATCAGAAATATTACCACTCAGAAGTGTGTCTCCGGTAATGAGTGTGAATACCTCTCGTGACGGTTCCTGATGAACGGTACTTCTCGGACGGACATCATCAGAGTTGTAAGACTCGTGGAGTGTTTTCTCCTCGGACGAGTGTTTCACGGAATCTTCTAACTGAATCCCTAACGTGGGTATGCAGTTGTGCGACTTTTATCTAGACTACGGGTTTGGGTTTTCAGTATATCTAGTTTGTTCTATATGTTCTGTAGACACTGTGCATAGATGACTGCTCCATACTTTCTGTACTGTTTTGTGGTTTTCAGGGTCCTCTAGTGAGTATTGTAATACTCACCCCTGCGTGGGCTTTGCCCGCACGTCTGGTGTCTTGCACAGAAGAGCAGCCTTTTGACAGATTCCAGGGCAGACCAGGACATGACCGAGCTTTCTGAGTTCCCTACAGGTCGAAGCATTCCTACAGCTACGAGCTGCATTCCTAGTACCGTTTGTGTTTACAGGTTGTAATTTTCATTTTTTAGACTCTTGTTTTTGGTGGGCTTTTGTTCTGGCCCAGTTTACTTTTTATAACTCTACCTTTCATCGTACTCTATTTGTTGGGTTTAGTTTTATGCATGCCTATTTTTGTTCCATAGTGGTTTTTACATTTCAGCATTGTGGGCTTGGAGATGTGTGCATGTGTACATGTTCATAGGAAATGCCTCCCATGTTAGTAATATGCCTACTCTGTGCTAGTCACCAGCCCCTGGCCTATTTGAGGAGGTCTTGGGGAGTCACGATGTGGGCCCCACTGGGACGGGTCAGGACAGACTGGTATGAGAGGAGGTTGGTTCTACCTTAGGACCAAGAGTCTGTGTGTTTGGTTTGGAGAGACAGTGTTGAGTGTTTCGGGTTTGGATTTCAAGACAGAGACTCCAGTGTTGCTGCAGCGGCCAACGTATCCATACACCAGGACTCTGATAACCTTCTTTTGGAATCAGTACACGAAAACATGGGTTGCGGGGGAATAAATGGTACATGAATCATATAAGAATGGTTTTTGTTTTCTATGTTCTTTTTGTTTGCTATCCAGATACTCTCTTTGACCTTGTTATATCTTTTTTCCTTACCGGATGCCTCCGCAGAGCATACCCAATTGGATTTAGCAGCATGATCACGAGGATGACCCCCTCAATGATAAGGCTTCGATACAGGGACCAGTTCCCCATGCATTGCCACCCGTTGGTGCACCGGTTATGCCACCACTAGTGGAGCAGCCAATGGTACTTGTAGTACCGACCCGCGATGATAGCTGGTTTAGCGCACTCCATGATTTCCAGAGACAGAGACCCCTCAGGTTCCGAGGTGAGCTCAACCCTTAGGCAGCTGAGGACTGGCTTGAGGTGGTGACTAGAGTTATTCGTCTAGTGAGGACACTAGCAGACCAGATGGTTATCCTAGGAGCGAGCCTTCTTCATGGTTCAGTAGGACGATGATGGAGTCTGACCACACAGACTCACGACGAGGAGACTCTTTCATGGAGGAGTTCTCTCCGGTTACGCTAAGAGATGTACACATCCAGGAGCTTCTTCAGCTCCAGCAGGGTAGTATGACAGTATATGACTATTCATCGAGGATCACCAACCTCACCAGGTACTCTATGGATATGGTAAATGATTAGTACTTCAGAGCTTGGACATTCAAGCAAGGTCTACAACGAGACATCTGAGCTAGTGTCGTACCTCTATGCATATCGACTTATGCTGGAGTGCTTGAGCGGGCCTTGGTGATCGAGAGATTCTTGGCAGAGCAGAGACAGCTGCAGGCAGTTAGCAGTAGGAAGACAGGTGCAGAGACCCCGGAAGCATGGATCCGACGTCAGGCATAGGGACCTGGACGTGGGAAACATCATAGGAGGACCCAGGACAGAGGAAAAAGAAGTCTAGGGCTCTCAGGATGGATCCAGTCAGCCTAGGGAGAAGCGATACTACACATGCGATGGTAGGGGAAATCTCGCTAGAGATTGCCCGACCCGTCAAGATGATGAGAGGAAAGCGGTGGACGGACCACCAAGGCAGAGGTAGATAATGGAACAGGAGACCCTCCAGCCAGAAGACGTGGTAGAGGAGCAGGGAGAGCGGCAGGTGGTGGCAGACGCTTCGACTTACTTCCACCACCACCCAAGGAGGTCTGCACCAGGATCAGGGAGCAGAGGGACATGGGTGGGGACAGCTGCATGAGGTCGAGGAATATGACCCAGGGACTCTAGGGATGATTCAAGGTATGATATATGTGTTCTCTACCTTAGCTGTCGTGCTTATAGACACAGGTGCCCATCATTACTTCATAGCCACATGTCTTGCACGAAACCTCGAGATTCCGGTAGAACCGTTGACTCGAACCTTACATTTGGAGACACCTATGAGAGGAGACTCGATGACTAAATACCTTTTCAGACAGTGTGATCTTACCCATGGAGGCGAGAGTTTCGGTTGGAACCTCTTGGTGGTACCGTCAAATCCTTACAACCTCATTCTCAGTATGGATTGGATATCTTCCGTCCGTGCCCAAATTGACTGTTTTAGGCGAAGAGTGCGGTGTGTACGCCATGATGGAATGAGGTTTTACTTTGATGGAGAAAAGGAAACCCAGGTAGCACAAAATAGACTTATGCAAAGGAGGGTCCAGCCAATCGCTCATGAGTTGGCTAGCCTTGCTCTCAGAGTAGTGGATATTGTGAGCTCCCAGTTCCATGCAGTAGTGGTGGAGTACAAGGACGTCTTTCCCAAATATATTTCAGGATTACCTCCCTGCCGGGAGATAGAATTCTGCATCGACTTACACCTCGAGATGACACCGATTACCTTATCAGCATATCAGATGGCTCCCACAGAGCTTCGCGAGCTGAGGGTGCAGTTGGAGGATTTACATAGAAAGGGTTTTGTGAGACCCAGCATGTCACCCTGGGTGGACCCAGTGTTGTTTTCCTAGAAGGAAGACGAGAATATAAGGTTGGGCATGGATTACCGGTGCCTGAACCAGGTGACGGTGAAGAACAAGTATCCACTTCTGAGAATCGATGACCACTTTGATCTGTTAAGAGGGGAACAGTGGTTCTCGAATGTTGGCCTTTGATCAAGCTATCACCAACTACAAGTGTGGGACGAGGATATACCGAAGATGGGCTTCAGATTCCATTATGGCCACTATGAGTACATGGGGATGGATTTTGGTGTGACGAACGCCCCCACGGTGTTCATGGGACAGATGAACCAGATCTTCTATCCATACTTGGACCAGTTTCTTAGTGGTCTTCATCGATTCCATCCTTGTGTACTCGACGTTAGAGGAGGAGAATGCGAGATACTTGCAGATGGTTTTGGATGTACTCTGGGAGTACCAGCTTTATGGGAAGCTCTCGAAGTTCCAGTTCTAGTTCAAGAGGTCCACTTTCTGGTACATGTCATCTCAGCATATGGAGTATTTGTGGACCCAGCCAAGGTGGAGGTTGTGTCAGCATGGGAGCCACCTCGTAACGTGATGGAGGTGCGGAGCTTCCTTGGGATGGCATGATATTACCAGAGATTCATTGCTGATTTTCCTCGGATATCAGCACCAATGACAGCCTTGACCAGGAAGGGGAAACACTTCATATGGATGGAGAAGTTCCAACAAGCTTTTGAGCACCTGAGATAGAGTTTGGCGAGCACCACAGTCTTGAGATTTCCGGAGGAGGGTGTCAGGTATGTAGTTTTATGCGACGCATCAGGGAATGGACTGAGATATGTCATGATTCAGTGGAATGCTGTGATTTCGTATGGTTCACGCCAGCTTAGGACACATGAGCATAACTATTTGAACCATGATCTCGAGTTGGTAGTAGTGGTCTTCGCATTGAAGATGTGGTGACACTACCTGATGGGTGAGTGGTTTATCATCTACTCTGACCACAAGAGTCTCAAGTACATATTTTCATAGAAAGATCTGAGTCTGTTGTAGAGACGATGGCTAGAGTTCCTCCAGGACTATGATTTTGAGATCATCTATACTCCTATAAAGGGGAACATAGTGGCAGATTCTCTTAGCAGAAGGTCGAGCTCACAGCTATTGAGTGAGGTGACACATCAGTTAGCATCATTGTAGTTATCCTTCATGGATGGAGAGTATACAGATCATCTGCAGTCAATGGTTGTCACCCCTCCACTCTTACAACGAGTTAGGGAGGAAAAACTTGGGGATGTCGACTTTGTGGCTTTACATGCTCAGTTATCCACAAGACATGCTCTTGATGGATATTCACAAGGTGGGGTACATACAATTTTTTTAGAAGAAGAACGGTTGTACCAGTGGAGTTTCAGGTGGAGGTCATAAGGGAGTTTCATACATCCCCTTTAGCGGTAAATCCTGGGGTGGAAAAGATGTACCAGGATCTCCGATGATAGTTCTGGTGGTCAGGTATGAAGAAAGTAGTAGCAGAGATCATTTATCGATGCCTCATATGCCATCAAGTGAAGGATGAGAACCAGGTTCCAGCAGGATTAGCTTACCCCTGGAAGTTCCAGAGTGGAAGTGGGATGGAATATTGATGGACTTTTTGACAGGCTTACCATGGACGTCCAAGGGGCATGATTCCATTTGGGTGATCGTTGACCGACTCACCAAGTCGGCCCACTTCCTAGCTAGTAGGGAGCAGAGTTCCTTAGAGTGCTTCAGATGCCTCTACGTGTAAGAGATAGTTCGGCTTCATGGAGTCCCCTCAACTATAGTCTCAGAGCAGGACTCCCGCTTCACATCCTGGTTTTGGAAGGGATTGTAGGAGTCTTTTGGGACTTAGCTACGCTTGAGCATAGCATTTCCTCCCCAGACTGAAGGTCCGACAAAGTGGACCATTTAGGTTCTAGAGGATATGTTGCGAGCTTGTATCTTGGACTTTGGTTGCAGCTGGGAGGACCACCTACTACTGGTGGAGTTTTCGTACAACAACAGCTACCACTCCACTACTGATATGGCACCATTCGTGGCCCTGTATGGGATACCCTGCCAGTCACCGCTTTCCTGGACCGACCCCGGAGAATCAGCACTCATGGGTCCTGAGTTTGTGCATGCTACCACGGAGAAGGTGTAGATCATCCGAGAGCAGATGAAGACTGCACAGAGCCAACATAAGTCCTATGCTGACCGACGATAGAGGCCTCTGGAGTTCTAAGAGGTAGGCCACGTCTTTCTTCATGTCTCACCTCGACAAGGGTTACAGAGATTTGGCCGAGGCGGCAAGCTATCTCTGAGGTTCATCAGACCCTTCCAGATATTGTGTAGAGTTGGCGAGGTGGCGTATCACCTAGCTCTACCACCATAGTTGCAACGGGTACATGATTTCTTCCATGTGTCGCAGCTGAGGAGGTACATGCATGAACCATCGCACGTTATCAACTAGGGCAAGATGGGCATCAAGGATGGAGTGACATTTGCTAAGTACCCGGTGGAGATCGAGGATCGAGAGGAAAGGATCCTTCGTGGGCAATCGATTCCCTTGGTGCACGTCCAGTGGCAGTACGAGAATATTCAAGGGAGCACGTGGGAGTGGGAGGCCCAGATCTGTACTGTAACACCCCGAGCTTCCACGATACGCTTCTCTTTCAATAATGCAATAGCTTGCATTGTACACAAGTTCGAGATTCTAACACACCGCGACCAATAAAAATAGCCATTATGAATAGTAATACCCACTTTTTGACATTATATATTTTTTATATTTCAAAATGGACTTAGTTTTTGGATTCGGTATATCAAAATTAGCCTATGTTGATTTTTTGGTATTTTTCTGAGAACTTCCAATTTGTTTTGAATAGTGAAAAATACTTAAAAACAACTTTTTTAATCAAAATAATTTATAGTGATAAATTATATTATTGAGTGGTTAAGTATGATTAGAATATATTTTTACCATTTTATCCAATGGTGGTCATTAGAATTAATTTCACTTTGAAATTGGACATAAACAATTGTCAATCTTTTGATATATATTGTTTCTTAAAAACACGCTATTTTTTGTGACAACGGGAATTAATTATAAAATTAATTAATGCAACTTATATGTTTGGAATTTTTTAAAATAGACATCATTTTTGAATTTGGAATATCAATTATAGCTTAGGGTGAAATTTTGGCATTGTTCTGAAAAACTTCAATTTTTGATGAATAGTGAAACCACTAAGTGGTAGTTAAAAAACTGATTTTTAGTTTAAATGAAACATTACCACTTCTGTGATTTGAATTTCAAAAATCTAACATACATGGTTGTCATTAGGAAGTAAAATGTGGTTCCATGGGATTAAAATAATTTTCTGTGAATAGTAACTTTTAAGTTTAATTAATTGCGATTAAAGGTAATTAGTGAAATTTAAGGTAAAAATGATATTATAAAAATATGAAAATACCTTTACACTTGTCCTAACCCTATTGGATGAGTCATGGAAGACCATGAAAATCCATGGGTTCACTTGGGGACCCCATGGAGCCACTTTGTTAGGAAAATTACAATAAAAACTTTTTATTTAATGTTAAAATAAAAATGTCACAAACATGAGTTGTTTTACTAAAACAATTTTTAAATGGGGTTATACAAGTCATATTTTATACTATAAATATTCAATATAAAGCTAAAAATATTTCCTACATCATTATATTTTTTTTTATAATTTTTTGACATTAATTAAATTAAATGTTTTATGACACAATGATGATGTCGCGATTACCTCATTAATTAACGATTTAAATAAAATGAAAAGATAATGTAAAATCTAAGGCTTACACTTGTCAAAAACCTATTGGATGAGTATATTTCGAACCCTTATCACCTTATCCTCTAAATATTACATTTTTGGACCTTTATAATCCTAAAAGCATTTCATAATAATGTAACATTTCAATCTTTCCAAGAGTGCCCCTCTTCTCCTCTTATAAAAGCCCCCCACCACTCCCACCTTATTCACACCTTCAAGCCATTTGGCTCGGCCAAACTCCGCCGAAATACTCGCCCAACATCCCTATATTACTTCTAGAAGCCTCACTTTGGGCATAATTCTTCCCAAGGAAGCCTTTGGCTCAAATCAAAAAGAGTTACCCGATTTTAAGGTAATGTCTTCCCTAATGTTGTTTTGTTTTATTTTGCTTCTCCAACCCCTTAAACTCTTTTTATTCCTTTATTTTGTAACAAAACCATTATCTAAAATATACTAGGATGTTTTTATGATAAGTATTTGGTTTACACTTAGACATACCTTTATCTAAAGGTTAAAGAACATACTGTTTCTGTGGGTGGTGAAATACTGCCTCACGAAACGATGATTGTTCAATATTCTTATAACACCTCTAATGGTGGCCATTTTGATGAAAATATTTTCATATATGATATATATATTATGTTTATGTTTTCCTTATGCTTATGTATTTCTCATTTATGGGATACTTTATGATTTCCATTATGGGTAAATGCGATAATTTCATTTTAGGAAGTGCGGACTACCGCCCCCTCAAAGTGATTTGAATCGTTAATGCCATATGTGGGATGTATAAAGGATGGAGTAAATGGTATTATACATTATATTATACTGGAATTATATTATACCTTTATATAATTATAACTTCATTCCATTAAATACGAAATATAAATGAAAGTAGCGTTCATGCGTACGTACGGCTTACCGTCTCCATGAACGGTGCATTTCATCTCTTACCTCTAAATGTTATGTAATATTATAAATGAATGTATATAATGGATATATATGATGTATATGATATATAAATCATGAATATAATTATGGATATAATGGATATATTACCACTTGAACAAAGTGTAATTATATGAAGTTTATTTTTGACTCAAGTACCCAAGATCGACAAAACGACCGTTATAAACTTAAATAATTACATAATCTTCATGAGATGGTAATAAGTCATATAAAATGATTAATGAACTTGAAAAAGTTTCTTAACAAGGTTGAGATCAACTCTACTTTGTTATTCAGGAGGTTAAATAGCGGTCGAGTCAAGTCGGACACAAGGTAAGGGAATTTCTTAACCCAATTTCCATTATTTGGGTTAATCTCCTACTTTCAAATTATGTCATGATATTATTATGTCCTATCTTCTATTTGTAATTTCATTATGTTCACTTATAGTTGATACACATAATAGATCTATTTTATTTTAAAATAATGATCTTTGTAAGGGACTTCGTCAAAATCTCATTTCATTGAGGACTATTTTGTTTTATACACAAATTTATTTTATATGGTGTATAAACCCCTTTGAATTTTACATTTATTCAAAAGGTTTTATTTTATAATTATGTGATTTTTAAATTATTAAAAAAAATTATATTTCTCTCAAATATATGAAAATCCAGTGCAAATTTATATGTATTTAATGCAAGCTTAAAAATGTTTTCAGAAAACCCGACTCTCGAGTGTGGTAGACAGGAAGGGATTGGGCGTGGACCCATCATGGCCTGTAATTAGTCGAGGAGTCTCAAAATTAGTTATTTTGTTTTCCGAAGCATGCATTATGTTTTCAGAAAAACACTAGAGTATATTTGAGAACTTTTAAACGTAATTATATTCTAAAAAAAATTACATCGGCAGGTCTCATGAGACAAACTAGTGTCTTGGAACGAGGCCTTGACAAAATCTTATTTGTAGTCTTGGCACGAGGCCTTGGCTACGTGGTTATGATAGTCTGGAATTATGAATTACATCATTATGAAAGTGGTTATTGATATTGCATGTGATTATTCGACTAGTAGAATATCCATGTGAGTAAGTAAATGGAATTATTAAATTTTATTTTTTCCATATTATGCTGAAGTTCAAGTTGAAAAAGGCTTTTGTTTTAGTTATACATTGCCTGAAATGTTTATGTTTATTGATGAAATCTTCCTCAATATTGTTATCCTTACTGAGCATCTAAGCTCACCCCTTTCAATGTTTTAATATTTTCAGGATGTGAAGAAGTATTTTATGAATGACCTGCAGGGATAGTCAGAAGAGGATATGAGTGTGGACTATGGAGAATTTGTTATTATAGATTTTCACTTTATGATGTAATGTAACATTTATGAATGTATCTAGTGTTTCCAAGGTTACTAAACTAATCGGTCTTTCGAGACTTGATATTTTTTGATCATGCCAATGTTACGCAATAATGCACCGACTCTGGGTAACTGGGGTCAGGGCGTTACAGTTGGCATCAGAGGCAGTTTAGTACTAACATTGGAAGCTATATTTATATAAACTCTGATTAGAGAACATAGCCCCAAGATAGACATTGAGGATTAGTATAGAAGAACTTCCTAGAATTTTGGTATTATAGAGATTTTGTGAGTTTTCTGAGCAATACATCCCTGTCTAGATATGAGCAGGTAGAGGTGGCTCTGGCACAGATGTACCTAGGGGTAAAACCCAAAAACACCATTTTGAGCTAGACTCGAACAGGAACTGGTGCACGACAACGGGCCTTACTGTACTCTTGGTTACGACACTCCCGGGGGATAGGCTTATGATAATTCTCATTTTCTTTACAAACCACTATGAAGGGTTATGAGTATATACTTCCTCAAAGAATTTTTTTTATGATTATGGATTATATCCATAAATAGTTCAATTTATGTAAAGTATTTTACAAGTATGGAATTATCTGTTTTGATTCATAAACTAATCTTGTTTATGCCACTATTTAGAAATGGCGCGTAGTGGAAGGAATGGAAACCGTATCAATGCACGCACTCCGTGTAGGGATTGCCCTCCTGCTCAAGATAATTATTGTGGATCTGGAGATACAACTGGTGCTGGTCAACTTATTACAATACTGGGACAACTCACTCAGGTTATGAATAATAACCTTACTCGTATGGAGCACCCTGATCCGTAACGTGAAGGATCAATGTTAGACTGCTTCATGAGGCAACAACCACCAACATTTAATGGGGGTACAAATCCATCAGTAGCTAAGCAATGTATAAACTCCTTAGAGAAAATATTTAATGCCTTGGGGAGTAGAAAAATGGAGAAGGTTGTCATGGCAGTCTACTGCCTCACTAGAGATGCCGATCAATGGTGGTCGCTGACTCAAAATACAAATGAAGATGAAGAAGTATCAAGTATGGAATGGAGAGAGTTCAAAGATCTTTTCATAGAAAAATACATTCCTCGTGACCATCGAGCAGATATGGAAAGGAAATTTTTGAGTCTGAGACAAAAGGAGGATGAGAATGTCGCAAAGTATGAGGCCAACTTTACAAGGTTAGCGAGGAATGCTGCAGATTATATACGTAACCCAATAAGTAAGATTTATCGTTTCATTGATGGGTTAAAACCATTTCTCTGTCGAGCTTTAGTATCACAATCCTTCTCATCGTACGAAGATATTGTCTCGTGTGCTATTAAGACAGAAAATGAATTCTCTAAGTCTTATGACAACAAAGTAAAACAATAGAAGAAGAGAACGGTGGAACAAGAGACAAATAAAGGGAAAAAGGGAAAGAATGATTTTCCATTATGTGATAATTGTGGGAAGAATCACCCCAGTGCTTGCCTAAAAGGAATGGGAGTTTGTTATAAATGTGGAGAAAAAGGTCACCAGCCTCGTGATTGCAAGGTAAAGAAAGAGGCTACCAATGTTGATTGCTACAATTGTAGGGAAATGGGGCATTATGCAAATGAATTTCCTAAGCATCAGGGAAACTTTCCTCAGAAAAGGCCAAGGAATCAAGGACAATCTTATGCTGTTACTACAATTGAAGTAGAATAATTAATGTATTGGTGATTTTGGACTCAAGGATTATATTTTGGTTATAAGAATAATGTGATATATATAAGTACTGTACTGCAGTACTTGTTCTTTTCATTAAGGTTTTAATATGATGAAGGTAATCATATTTTTAGTATGTGGCAATAAGAGAAACTTTACTTTGTTTGGGGAATCTGATAAATTGATTTTGGAATTAAGATACCTTTTAGAGAAAGTCTGGACAGAGGTATTTTGGATAACTATAATGGTTGGGATGGATTAAGTTGAACTTTTAATAGTATTGTTTAAGGTTAAAACATTTTTGAAGATTATTTTTGGAATATTATAATACTATATTTTTAGGAAAAGGACAACCTACAAGGTGGGGCATAACCCGTCGTGTCGGACAAAGCTGTAGGAATCAAACCCACAACTATAGTGCGACATGCCTTTATTACCTACCACTAGCCTACAGGATGTCCCTAGTTATTAAAAAAGTTTTCCTAATCTAAATGGTAATTGTTAATATTTGGAACCTTATACAATTATGATAAATAGAATATTTTCGAGTTCTATTACATTTTAGAGTGAAAGATGGGTTTGTGGTAAACATTTATTAAAGAATGAAAGTCTACATGACCAGTATGTATATTCCCTTACGTTCTTAGTAAATCTCCTAAATAAATTCCTCAACTTTATAATAGGTAACTTAAAACAAAAACGTTTCCGGTTAACTTTTCTAATTGGGGATTTAATGACCATTTAACCAATCACAAGTTTGTGATTTTCTTATGGTTAACTTTCTTTGAATCTAGTTTTCTACAACTCTCCATAAAACCTTGATGGTTTGTTTTTCTTCCATATCTATATCTTCATAGAATCCTAGTATGGGCTATCTCGGGTGACCTTTGTAGTTATCTTTCTTTCTTTTAAAGTTATATTTTTATTAACCTTATTTTCGATGTGGGTTTTCCACAAAGGTATTTTCTATTTTCAACATTTTATTTTCAAAGAGAAATTTCAAATTGCGAGGATGCAATTTATTGAAGGAGGGGAGAATGTAACACCCCGAGCATCCACAATACGCTTCTCTTTCAATAATGCAATAGCTTGCATTGTACACAAGTTCGAGATTCTAACACACCGCGACCAGTCAAAATAGCCATTATGAATAGTAATACCCACTTTTTGAAATTATATATATTTTATATTTCAAAATGGACTTTGTTTTTGGATTCGGTATATCGAAATTAGCCTATGTTGAATTTTTGGTATTTTTCTGAGAACTTCCAATTTGATTTGAATAGTGAAAAATACTTAAAAACAACTTTTTTAATCAAAATAATTTATAGGGATAAATTATATTATTGAGTGGTTTTAAAATATAATTAGAATATATTTTTACCATTGTATCCAATGGTGGTCATAAGAATTAATTTCACTTTGAAATTGGACATAAACAATTGTCAATCTTTTGATATATATTGTTTCTTAAAAAAACGCTATTTGTTGTGACAGCGGGAATTAATTATAAAATTAATTAGTGCAAATTATATGTTTGGAATTTTGTAAAATAGACATCATTTTTGAATTCATAATATCAATTATAGCTTAGGGTGAAATTTTGGCATTGTTCTGAAAAACATCAATTTTTGATGAATAGTGAAACCATTAAGTGGTAGTTAAAAAACTGATTTTTCGTTTAAATGAAACATTACCACTTCTATGATTTGAATTTCAAAAATCCAACATACATGGTTTTCATTAGAAAGTAAAATGTGGTTCAATGGGATTAAAATAATTTTTGGTGAATAGTAACTTTTAAGTTTAATTAATCGCGATTAAAGGTAATTAGTGAAATTTAAGGTAAAAATGATATTATAGAAATATGAAAATACATTTAAACTTGTCATACCCCTATTGGATGAGTCATGGCCGACCACAAAAATCCATGGTTCAACTTGGGGACCCCATGGAGCCACATTGGTAGGAAAATGACAATAAAGACTTTTTATTTAATGTTAAAATAAAAATGTCACAAACATGAGATGTTTTACTAAATCAATTTTTAAATGGAGTTATACAAGTCATATTTTAGACTATAAATATTCATTAGAAAGAAAATAAGATTTAATACATCATGATATTTTTTTTATAATTTTTAGAGATTAAATAAATTAAAAGTTTTATGACACAATGATGATGCAGCGATTACCTCATTAATTAACGATTTAAATAAAATGAAAAGATAATGTCCAATCTAAGGCTTACACTTGTCACAAACCTATTTGATGAGTATATTTAGAACTATTATCACCTTGGACTCGAAATATATCATTTTTGGACCTTCATAATCCGAAAATCATTTCATAATAATGTAACATTTCAATCTTTCCAAGAGTGCCCCTCCTCTCCTCTTATAAAAGTCCCCCACCACTCCCACCTTATTCACACCATCAAGCCATTTGGCTCAGCCAAACTCTGCACAAATACTATCCCAACTTCCCTATTTTACTTCTAGAATCCTCACTTTGGGCATAATTCTTCCCAAGGAAGCCTTTGTCTCAAATCAAAAAGAGTTACCTGATTTTAAGGTAATGTCTTCTCTAATGTTGTTTTGTTTTATTTTGCTTCTCCAACCCCTTAAAATATTTTTATTCCTTTATTTTGTAACAACACCAGTATCTAAAATATACTAGGATGTTTTTATGATAAGTATTTGGTTTACACTTACACACACCTTTGTCTAATAGTTAAATAACATACTGTTTCTGTGGGTGGCGAAATACTGCCTCACGAAACGATGATTGTTCAATATTCTTTTAACACCACTAATGGTGGCCATTTTGATGACACTATTTTCATATATGATAAATATATTATTTTTATTTTTTTCATTATGATTCTGTATTTCTCATTTATGGCATACTTTATGATTTCCATAATGGGTAAACACAATAATTTCATTTTAGGAAGTGCGGACTACCGCCCCTCAAAGTGATTTGAATCGTTAATTCCATATGTGGGATGTATAAAAGATGGAGTAAATGTTATTATAAATTATATTATACTGGAATTATATTATACCTTTATATAATTATAACTTCATTCCATTAAATATGAAATAGAAATGAAAGTAGCGTTCATGCGTACGTACGGCTTACCGTCTCCATGAATGGTGCATTTCATTTCTTACCTCTAAATGTTATGTAATATTATAAATGAATGTATATTATGGATATATATGATGTATATGATATATACATAATGAATATAATTATGGATATAATGGATATATTACCACATGAACAAAGTGTAATTATAAGAAGTTTATTTTTGACTCAAGTACCCAAGATCGACAAAACGACCGTTGTAAACTTAAATAATTAAATAATGCTCATGACATGGTAATAAGTGATATAAAAGGAATAATGAACATGAAAAAGTTTATTAAGAAGGTAGAGATTAACTCTACTTTATTATTCCGGAGGTTAAATAGCCGTCGAGTCAAGTCGAACACGAGGTAAGGGAATTTCTTAACCCAATTTCCATTCTTTGGGTTAATCTGCTACTTTCAAATTATGTCATGATATTATTATGTCCAATCTTGTATTTCTAATTTCATTATGTTTAATTATAGTTGATACACATAATAGATCTATTTTATTTAAAAATAACGATCTTTGTAAGGGACTTCGTCAAAATCTCCTTTCATTGAGGCATATTTTGTTTTATACACAAATTTATTTTATATGGTGTATAAAACCCTTTGAATTTTACATTTATTCAAATGGTTTTATTTTATAATTATGTTATTTTTAAATGGTTTCAAAAAAATGATATTTCTCTCAAATATATGAAAATCTAGTGCAAATTTATATGTATTTAACGCAAGCTTAAAAATGTTTTCAGAAAAACCGACTCTCGAGTGTGGTAGACAGAAAGGGATTGGGCGTGGACCCATCATGGCCTGTAATTAGTTGAGCAGTCTCAGAATTAGTTATTTTGTTTACCAAAGCTTGCATTATGTTTTTAGAAAAACACTGGTGTATATTTGAGAAATTTTAAACGTAATTATATTCTAAAAAAATTGCATCGGTAGGTCTCATGAGACAAACTAGTGTCTTGGCACGAGGCCTTGACAAAATCTTATTTGTAGTCTTGGAACAAGGCCTTGGATACATGGTTATGATAGTCTGGCATTATGCATTTCATCATTATAAAAGTGGTTATTGATATTTCATGTGATTATTTGACTAGTAGAATATCCATGTGAGTAAGTAAATGGCATTATTTAATTTTATTTTTTCCATATTATGCTGAATTTCAAATTTAAAAAGGATTTTGTTTTAGTTATACATTGTCTTAAATGTTTATGCCTATTGATGAAATCTTCCGCAATATTGTTATCCTTACTGAGCATCTGATCTCACCCCTTTCAATGTTTTAATATTTTCCAGGATGTGAAGAAGTATTTTATAAATGACCTGCAGGGATAGTTAGAAGAGGTTATGAGTGAGGACTATGGAGACTTTGTTATTGTAGGTTTTCACTTTATGATGTAATGTAACATTTATGAATGTATCTAGTGTTTCCAATTATACTAAACTAATCGGTATTTCAATACGTGATCTTTTGTGATCATGCCTATGTTACGCAATAATGCACCGAATCTGGGTAACTGGGGTCGGGGCGTTACATGTGCTCAGCACCCTCATCTTTTTGGGTAGCCTTTGATTTGGCTTTTCGGGGACATAAATCCCCAAGGTTGGGAGAATTTAATGTCTTGGATTTTTTTATGATTAATTTTTTTTTAAATTATATGGAATTATTTTGAGACCGGGCGTGAAAACGGAACATCATTCTGAAGCCCGATGAGCCTGGAATGGTGGTCTACACTTTTTAAGTTAAGTGACTCGGCACTTGTGTGTGGTTGTTGAAGTTTCCAAATGGGTGTCCGAATTAAAAATATGAGGTCACCGTTGCATCCGTGAAGATGACTTTACTTAAGAATGAGTCTAACCTCAACTGACGCAGGTCAAGGGAAAAAATTTATTTTCGGACGTTTTTAGTAAAATAAAAATAACATAAATTGATAAATGTTTATTTTATTTTATGGAAACATCCGCTGTAGAGTAGTGACGAGACATATGTTTTCTTATTTAATGACGCGTCATAATGAATCAAGAATGGAAATATGGAGTTATTAATACCGCATAGTTTCTTAAATTCCAATCATTTCCCCCTTTTAATGGGTTAAGCGATTGGTGGTCGTTGACGAACTTTTGGGAGAAATCACTGGAGGATCCGTGGAGCACTGGAGCGAACCGTCAACGACGAATGACGATGGATCAGAGTTGAGAATCCTTGGGCCAACAACGTTGAAGGATCTCGACGATGGTGGCAGTGTGACACCATCATCAGTGATCGATCGCAGTTGAGGTAGGGGTTTGTTATTTAATTTCCTCTTTCCCCATTCTTCATTTAAAACGATGAACGCTGATCAACCAAGAACAAGTGGATCCGTGGATTCATACATTCTTGTGGGAGGGATTTTTCTTTGGGATCATCTCGGGGATTTGATCCATGATTTGTTTTATTATTTGATCCTGCTCCGTTTAAGCCTACTGATGGGAGCGGATCAATGTCGTGACCAACGACGACAGAGGTTCATTCCTCATATTTTTTTATTGTATTTCTTTCACCCTTTATTTTATCACACGTTATTTGTGTTCATCACGGGGCGATGAACAACAGATCATTGTACATCTGTTCCGTGACGTAACGATACCAAATCAAATGTTCGGCACCACAATTCCCTTATAGAGGTGCAGTGATGATGGTGGATGAAGAATCCGATTGGATTGAAAAAGGGAGTTCTTCGAGTGTTCTTCACGTGGGAAGATCAAATCATGTTTTTGGAGCCAATCAGAGGTCGAAAAACATCGGGAGAAGATTCATGGTGTCGGGGCGACCCAAAACCTGGAAGTTTTGCAGCGATCAGACAGTCAGATCGATGAACGGATCATTATCGGAGGCGCGACGGTGGAAGTCTGTGTTTTTAGAAATTTCTAGAATACACGACGTGTACTTCCGAAGAACACGCCGTGTAGTACTGGTGGCGGCTAGGGTTTTGGGGGTCAGAGAGGAATCACACAATGTGTGACCCTGGTCACATGTCATGTCAGACTTTCCCCAAAGCTCGGTGTGTATTTTAAGAAATACACAGACACAAGATGTTCTACATGGCTTCAAGCGACAAGGCATGTACAACATGGCCGAGGTGGCTACGCAGAACTCGGCGTGTATCCAAGGGGTACACGGACATTGGTTGTAGTAAATGGGTTGATGACCATGTTCGACCCCATGGTCAGTGACACAGGGCCAACCCCAGTCACCTGGACACAATGTGTACATAGTACTACACACCGTGTACCCAGTTTTTTTCTACATGACCAACCTTACAACATGGGCCGCTGTACACGGGCAGTACCTGGGGTCAGAAAACACGGTGTGTAACATTTCTACTTTCCGTGTACTTTTTGGAAAACTGCAGGGTCCTCTTGTTCATCATATCTTGGACATACTTCATTTTGGTTAGTTACCCTTCTTCTCATTCCCCTGAAGTTCAGACATCATTTCCTCACACATGAGTATGATCCCTTATGCAGGACTTTCTGTGATCGAGTCAGGCATGCATCCGAGAGGCCCAGATCGAGATCCTCTATCCATTCCTGACCCTAGGTAGAGTCAGGAATTGACATGACCAACTCTACCGGGAGTTGATCCTCTACCTAGCTGGTGTATCACCTAACTGGTTAATCCAGATGAGTCGTGGAATCCTCCATGGCCCTGGACATGATCCTCATCTATGTATCAGAAATATTTCCCACTTAGGAGAGTGTCTCCCGTACTGAGTGCTTATATCTATAGGAAATCTTCCCACTCAGGATTGTGTCTCCCTTAATGAGTGTGACTACCTCTTGTAATGATTCCCGAAGAACGATACTTCTCAGACAGACATCATCAGAGTTTTAAGACTCATGGAGTGTGCTCTCCTGGGATGAGTGTTTCACGGAATCTTTGAACTGAATCCCTAACAGGGTTATGCGTTTGTGCGACTTGTCTCTATACTAAGGGTTTGGGTTTTTAGTATATCTAGTTTTTTCTATATGTTCTATAGACATAAACTGTGCATATCTGACTGTACCATTACTTTGTGTATAGTTTTGTGGTTTTCAGGGTCCTCTACTGAGTATTGTTAAACTCACCCATGCACGGGCTTTGCCCGCACGTCTGATGTCTTGTGAAGAAGAGTAGCCTTTTGACAGAGCCCAAGGCAGACCAAGACAGGACCGATCTTTTTGAGTTCCTTACAGACCGAGGCATTCCTATGGCTACGAGCAACAACCCTAGTACCTTTTGTGTTTACAGGTTGGGCTTTGCAGTTTTCAGACACTTTTTTTTGGTGGGCTTGTGTTCTGGCCCAGTTTACTTTTTAGAACTCAACCTTTCTTCGTACTCTGTTGGTTGGGTTTATTTTTATGCATGCATTTTTTTGTTCCTTAGTGGTTTTTACATTTCATCATTGTGGGCTTGGAGAAGTGTGCATGTGTACAGGTGCATAGGAAATGCATCCCATGTTAGTAATATGCCTACTCAGTTCTAGTCACCAGCCCCTGGCCTATTGGAGGCGGGCTTGGGGAGTCACGGTGCGGGCCCCACTGGTACGAGTCATGATAAATAACTCTTAAATGGATGCACAGATCAGAAAATATAGGGCACATTCGAGTTAGGAATAGTGGATTTACCCTAGGCGCGACCTAGATTTGGTTAGTGTTGGTTATCTTTAGAAAAATTCACCAAGGATGTAATCTTAAATACATTTATTAAATAAATTATTTTTATTTTTTAATCCTAATAACTTATGAATGATAACTAGAATTTGATATCCAAGTTCACTATTGAGTTTTTAATTTTGTTTTTTAGTAGACGTGACATAAATTTAGTTGGCATGGGTCTTATGTTAAAAAACTCAAATAAGACATGATCGTTATTATATAATTTAATTAAAAATAATTTTGTGATTTAGATATTTCTTTAAAAAATATCCTTATGAAAAAAACCTTGGATTAGATGTATAACCCTTATAATTATGAAAACTTTATAATGAGGGTATTGGAGAAACCTATCATGCCCAATTTGAAAGAATCCTAGATCGATTATTAATGAACACCGTTCTTCACAGATCTTGCCAAGACGACGACACAGTGATCGTCCTTCAACAGCGAGTGATCCATATTCTAGGTAGGATGTTTCATTTTTTATTCTCATCCTTGTTCATAATTTTAATGATGAACATAGACCAACAAATAGACAAGTTTATCAACAATTTTATCATTACCTTATGGGATGGGTTTTATTTCTATGGTATTTATAGGGAGTTTGATATTGGGATTATTTATTGACCAATTTGATTTTCATTATAATGGAAATGAACCACAATATAAAATAAAATTGATATATGATTGTTCCACTTTTTGGATTTATCCACTTTCCCCCTTTTCATCATTCTTCATGAGAATTCTCCACTTGGTCCGTGACTCGACATATCCAGATCAGTCGATCATTGTGCAAACAATTCTTGTCATAATTATATGATATACCAAATCTATGATTAGAAAGACATGATGTAGGTGAGGAGAAAAAATATCTATTTGGATGATGGTGGATCCCTGAATCAGAATTCATTGATGTTCTTCGGTGGAATGAAGAAAAAACATTTTTTAATCCATAGTGTGACCGAATTGGAAGAAAAAATGCATTCTTTGAGTGATTATGCAGCTGTACAAGGCGGGATCTTGATTTTCCTGGCAAAGCATGGCCATAATGGTGTCTTTATTAGTGGAGGAAATTATTGGTGTGTAAAACAAGGACTCTAGAAAATCCTATGCTACACAGTATGAAATCCAGGATTACATAGTGCATGGGACCCCCCAAGTAGTGGAAAGGGTTTCAGGTATGAGATAAGTATCACACGGTGTGTGGATCTACCTACATTTCATGTGATCTCTCTGAGGTGTAATGGTATGTACATGGGAAGTAAAAATACACAGGGAGGAGTAAACAGGTTTCCTACAAGTTGTTCACTCCCCCACATGATTTGGGTTAGTGCAATTACACAAACTACCCCATGTACTTGTACATGAGAAGATATACATTGGTTAACACCATGTACTTATACATGAAAAGTGTACACGGGAAGACCCCAAATGGAAGTACATAGTGTGTGACTCCTCATACATGTCATGTACACACCTTCCACATGACCGAATTTGAATGACACGGGCCATTATACATGGGTAATACCTAGGGTCAAGGGACACAAAAATAGACCCCACTACATGTTGTGTACCCATTTTTAAATGGATTGAATCTGTTGTGCATCGTACCATGGATACATTTTGTTAGGGTTCATTCCATTTATCACTTCCCTAAAGGTTGGTGGGTATTGATTCCTACTCATAGGAGTATGATCCCTTTATCCGGACTTCAGGATAGTGTGGTTGGAATCCCCTGAGAGGTTAGTGTGGGATCCTTTATTCATATTCGTTCCCTTGGAAATATCCTTGGTATTGGCATGACCCATCCTACAAGATGTCGATCCTTTTCATAGCAGGTTAATCCATATGGAGTTATTAGTATCACCACATGGACCTAGATGTGATACTCATCTATCGTATCACATATATATATATATATATATATATATATATCTCTTCAGATCTATCAGCATATCTCTCTCATGAAGGTTCCCGACAAACAGTACTTGTTGATCAGATGTTATCAATTCTATAAGACTCAGGATTTTGTTCTCCCCAATATGTGCTTTGTGAAATATTTGGATTTATTCCTATTGTTGTTATGTGGTAGTTGTGACTTACCTCTTGACTAATCTTCATGGTTTGAGTATATCTGGATATTCTTGTTATATGTATTTTAGATATATACTTGTGTAAAGATGACTGTACTTTCCTTGCATATTGATTTGTGGATTCTGGGTGTCCCACGGAGTATTTTAATACTCACCCTTACAAGGGATTTTCCCTACCATGTCATGCTTTCTGAATAAGGGAGACCTTTTGACAGAGTCTTAGGCAGACTAGGACCAGATGAAGATTTGTGAGATCAGGAGGCCAAGTTGTTCCTACATCTATAGACAGCAGTCCCACTACCATTTTTTATAGGTTGGACTTTGTGGTTTACATAAAAATTTTGGTGGCCTTGTATTTTGGATACGTTTTCATTACATTACTTTCATGTGATAATCTAGTTGGGATATAGTTGTATACGTGCATTCGGTTCTTGGAGTTTTTTTACATTTCATCATTTTTGTGGGTTTAGAAATGTCTGTTTGCATATAGGTATATAAGGAATGCCAACCAAGTGAGTGATATGCCTACTTGGTGCTAGTCACCATCCCCTGGCTTATTTGAGACATGATTGGTGAGTTGCAGAATGTGCCCCACTGGGATGGGTCATGACAGAGTGTTATTAGAGGGACCAGTTCTATGTTAGGATGGAGAGTCTACGAGATAGGTTTGGGGAAACAATGTTAAGTGTTTTGAGTTCATATTTTAGGGTAGAGATTCTAGTGTTGGTGTGGTGGCTGAAGTATCCACACACCCGGACTCTATTAACTTTATTTATGACTCAGTACATGAAAATATTGGTTGTATGGAAAATAATTTAACATACATCATATAGGAATTTTTCATGGTTCCCATGTCTTTTTTGAGTCATCTCACTAGATATACTCATTGACCATGGTATATCATGTTTTATAGGATGCCTCTGCGACACATATAATCTATGATTCAATAGATTGATCATGTGGAAGAACCCTTTAATGACATGGATTTAATAGATGTACTAGTTCCTGAGATATTAGTTCTAGGTGGTTCAACATCCATACCACCACATATAGAGAAGTACACGGTACCCTCAATATTAGCAGATGATGAGGGAAGGCTAAGTGCACCTCAAGAGTTTCAGCACTAGAGACCCATCCGGTTCCGAGGTGAGCCCAAAACACAGGAAGATGAGTATTGTCTTGAGGTTGTGACCATTCTTTTCTGTCTAGTTAGGAAACAATAATATCATATGGTGGTCCTTATGGAGAGCCTTATTTACAGCTCAATAAGACGATGGTATAGTTTAGTTACTCGATCCTGTGACAGTGTGACTCTTTCATGGTTAATGTTTGAGAACCTTTTTAGATAAGAGTTATCACCTTACAAGCTAAGGGTTATGCATATCCATGAGCTTGTATAACTCTGGAACGATGATGTGTTGGTATCCGTGAATTCATCGAAACATACCAACCTCTCCAGACACTCAATGGATATGATACATGATTAGAACTAGTGGGATTATACCTTCGAGCAAGTTCTATGTAGAGAAATCTGAGATAGTGTTATCCCTTGTGAAATCCAACCTATACTGGGGTACTAAAGAGTGACTTGGCGGTTGAGATTCCATGACTGATTAGATAGAACTGGTGGTTGTCACTAGTGTGCAAGTAGGACCAGAGAACTCTCCAGCTGGGAGCCATCTTTAGTCCCAGGGACCTGGATGTGGGAGCCGTTCTAGGAGGAAGTTTCAAAAATGGGGATCTATAATTTAGGGCTCACAAGATGGATCTATTCAGCCTAGGGAGAGGTAGTTCTATTTATACAATGGTAAGGGACATCTCTCTTAACATTTTCCAGCTTTTCTTACTACTGGCAGGGAGATAGTGGATGCACCACTAAGGTAAAGATAGTGATAGGAGCAGGCATATAATTTAAGTGGAAGATCTGGTAGAGGATCTAGGAGAGAAATAAGAGGTGGTTGAAATTTCAACCTATTACCACAACCAATTCCTGGTGGTCCCTTCTAGGCTTAGGGAGAATTTGGATAGTGGAGGGTACAACAACCTGTGGTTGAGGCATATGACCCTGGGGCTTTGGGAACGGTTCAAGGTATGATATGTGCCTTATCTACATTAGCTACAGTACTAATAGATATAGGTTCTAGTCATTTCTTTTTCTATACATATCTTATTCAAGGCCTAGAGATTCTGGTTGAATCATTGACTCGACCCTTACAATTAGAGGAACCCACTGAAGAAGACTTAGTGATCATACATCTATACCGATAGTGTGACCCTACCCTTGGTGGTGAGAGTTTTGTTTGGATCCACTTAGTGGCAGCGTTGAGGACTTTTTATTTCATTATTTGTATGTATTGGTTACCCACATTCCATATCTAGATTTAATGTTTTAGGTGAAGGGTGAGGTGTGTCTAAAGTGATGGAACATGATTTTTTTTGTTGGTGAAAAGGAATCCCAAGAAGCACAATATGGACTTAGGAATAGGAGGGTGAAACTAATTAATCATTAGTGGGTTATCCGAACCCTTGGTGTAGTGGGTGTTATGAGTTTCTAGTTTCCAGTAGTAGTGGTGGACTATGACCACGTCTTCCTAGAGGATATTCTAGGATTACCTTCGCACCAGGGAGATATACATCTACATTGATTTTTATCCTAGGATGGAATTGATATCTTCACAAGTATAGTGGAAGGATATCACATATCTTTATGAGATGAGGGTTCAATTGGAGGTATTACAGGGGAAGGCTTCATGAGACCCAGTATTTCACTGTGTGTAGCCCAAGTTTTTTTTCCAAAAGGGCAGATTGGAGATTGAGGATGTCTGTGGATTAAAAATGCTTGAACCAGATGTTCTTGAATGATAAGTATCCACTACCAAAGAATGATTATCCCTTAGATTGGATGAGAGGGTCACTATGGTTCTCAATGAATAACCTATGTTCAATGATTTTAGGATCTGAGGTAGAGTTTGGAAAGCACTCAAATCTTGGGTTTTTTATAGGATGGTGTTAAGTACGTAGTTCGATATGATGCATCAGGAACCAGGATATTGTGTCCTGATGTAGTGGAAAGTGGTTATTTCCTATGGTTCATTTGTGTTGAGACCACATGATTAGAATAACGTGACTTACAATCTTGAGTTACTACTGGTAGTCATCACGTTGAATATGTGGTGACAATACCTGATGGGTGAGCAATTTAACATCAACTCCAATCACAAGAGTCTCAAATATATCTTTTCTCGAAAGGATATGAAATTGAGACATAGGCAATGGATAGAGTTCCTATAGGATAATTACTTTGAGATTGTGTATACTCATGAGAAGGGGAATGTGGTGGATGATGCTCTGAGTAAGAAATTTAGTTCTCATTATCTAAATGAGGTGTCAAAGTAGTTAGTCTGCTTAAAGTTATCCATAGTGGATGGAGATAGATCAACTTACCTCCAGTCGATGGTTGTTACCCCTCCGTTATTATAGTACATCAGGGATGCACAACATGGGGGTACCGATTATGAGACTCTATGTGATTAGATATATATAGGGTCTACTCCTGATGGATATTTGAAAGGTGGGAAGCATTTCATACTTTTTAGTGGACAAAAAGAAGTGCTAGTGGAATTTTGGGAGGCGGTTCTAAGGGAGTCCCATATATCCCCTTTGTAAGTACATCCTAGCATGGTGAAGTTGTATCAGGACCACCAATAATAGTTTTGGGGATAGTAATGAAGAAATTAGTTGTAAAGTTCATCTCTCGATTCCTTATGTGTTAGAAAGTGAAGGATGGGAACTAGGTTCCAGCGGGTTTAGTTTAATCCCTTGAGGTACCTGAATTTAAGTGTGATTGGATATTAAAATACTTAGTCATAGGTTTACCACATATGTCCTAGTGAAACGATACCATCTAGGTGATTGTTGACCGACTCACAATTTCACCCCAATTCCTAGATATCTGAGAGTAGAGTTTAGTGGAGAACTTGTTAAACCTTTAAATTTAGGATATATTTTGACTCAATAGAGATCCATCGACGAATGTTTCAGATCATGATGATCACTTGAAGTATCAGTTGTGGAAGTGATTATATGTGGGTTTTCAGACGTAGTTACACTTGATCATATAATTATACCAACAAAATGACTACTTTACTAAGCGGGCCATTTAGGTTTTGAAGGAAATGTTGCGAGCTTGAATGTTAGACTTTGGACATAGTTGGTACGATCACTTACCTCTAGTGGAGTTTGCGAACAAAAACATATAACATGACAAAATTTTTATGCCACTATTAGAGGCTTTTTATGGGCATCTTTACAGGTCACCACTTTACTAGACTTTCCCTGGAGAGTCAACACTTATGGGCCCAGAGTTGGTGTGAGATAAAAAACAGAAGGTGTAGATCATCTAGGTGTGGATAAAGATATCCTAGAGATATCATAAATCTTATTGTGATAGAAGGCATATGTCTCTGTAGTTTGAGTAAGGTAACCATATATTCCTACCTCTTTCACCTTGATGGGGATTATTGATATTTGGCAGGGGTGGTATGTTATTTACAAGGTTTATAGACACTTTGTTGACACTTTGTATAGTTGGAGAGGTGGCATTCCACTTAGGTATACCCCTATAGTTAGACCAGGTACATGATTTCTTACACATGTCACAAATGAGGAGGTACATGCATGACCCATCACTTGTCATTGATTGGGGAGAGACGTACATCGATGATGGAGTGATTTTTCCTGATTACCCAGTGGAGATCTAGGATCGATAAGAGGGGATCCTTCATGGGAGATCGATTCCTTTGCTTCATGTTTGGTGGAAGCACAAGAATCTTTAAGAGATCACATGGGAGCAGAAGGCTCATATTTCTGTTCAATACCCACATTTTTTTGATTAGGCCTTGTTTTGTCTTTTCATAAATGTAGATCACCAAGGTGGAGAGAATGCAATTTCCCATATTTTCTATTTATACTTTTTTAACTATTATATGGATTAATTTTCAGACATGGCACTAAGATGGAAAGTGATTCTGAGACCAAGTGTGTTTAGAACAAGTGTTTGAAACAAATTAATCTTTTAATAGAACACATGCATAGTTTATGTGAAAAAGTGGAACAAATATTAAACGGATTCCTAGATCATAAGTATGAGGTAATCATTGAGTTTGGAGTAATGTATTTACCTTAGGAATGGCCTAGCATTGGTTGGTGTGGGTAATCTATATAAAAACTCACAAAGGACGTTATTGTAATTAAAACAATTAAATAAAATTATTTTATTTTTTAAATCCAAATGACTCCTGAATGGTGAATTATATTGGAAGTAGGAGACCATCATTGAGTTCACAATGTGGTTTTTTCCCTAGGGATGACTTAACATCAGTAGATGCAGGTCTTCTATGAAAAAAATAAAAATGAAAATGATCATCATAAATAATTTAAATAAAAAATATTTTTTTAAAGCAATGATTTCTTAAAAAATATACTTATTAAATAATAATATGGTTATCCACATAAAAATAGGAATTATGAATAATATCTAGAGAGGGATTTAGAGAATTCTCTCAAGAATGTTGTGACAGAATCATAGATCGACAATCGATGAATGCCATTCTTGATGAATCTTTCCATCAAAGGCAATGAAGTGACATAACTTTGTTTGCGAGTGATCCAATTTACAAGTAGGATTTTTTATTTTGGATTTCCTTCCCTATTATTAATTTCAATGATGAACACCAACCAACCAATGAACAAGTTGATCCATGGTTCAATTGTGAGCTTGTGGGATGAGTTTTATTTCTATGGGATTTATTGAGAGTTTGATCTTGTGAATATTTGTGGAATAATTTTGTTATCATTCTAATAGAAAAAAACCATGGTTGATAGTAAAATTTATTGAGGTCCATTTATCTGGTTTTATTTATGCCTTTTCTCCCCTATTAATCATTCTTTGTGGGCATTCTTCTCTTGGCCCACATGTCAACATATCTTGATCAATCGATCGTGGCTTACCCGATTTATGGCGCAATAATCCAATATCACCGATCTGGGATCATCATGACATGACAGAGGTGCTCAAACAAACACAAATCTATTTGGATGATGGTGTATCCCAAAATCTACATTCTTCAACATTATTCGGTGGAATGAAGAATGAGCAGTTTTTATATCCATTGGGTGATCAGATCAGAAGAAAAAATGCGTTGTTTGGGTGATGGTGTGATCAAACGAGGACGGATCTTGAGTTTCTCAACTAGGTGTGACTAGAATGATTTCCAAATTAGTGGAGGAGAAAACAGAAGCATGAAATAGGGATTCTGTAGAATCCCATTCTACATGGAATGTAATATGGGATTACACGTCCAGTGGGCTCCCTGAGTTGTGGATAGGGTGTTGTGTATGAGATAAGTATCATATAGTGTGTGGCTCTACCTAGATGACATGTGGTCTCTCCTTGATGAATCAACATGTACATTAGACGTACATGGACACAAGTAGGTGAACATGAATTTCCAACATGGTGTGTAATCCCCCCGATGACTTTTCCTAGACCAAGTACACAGACTACCTCATGTACTAGTATGTGAGAAGATATACAAAGGTTGACATTGTACACTATCACCAGACCAGAGTACATGGACAGATCCTGGATGGAAGGACATGAAATTTGACTCTTTATACATGTCTTTTACCCAACATCTATATGACATAGTTGGAATGACATGATCTATTGTACTTCGGAAGTATCTGGGGTCAAGGGGCACATAATGTGACCCTAGTACATGCCATGTACCCATATCTACATGTCTTGAATATATTATCCACCATACCTTGGAAATTTTTTATGGTTTTCCCTTTTTCTCTTTCCTAAAGGCTGGTGGGTATTGTTTCATACTCATAAGAGTATGATCCATTTAGAAAAACATCCTGGGTAGAATTTTTGGAATCCCTCGAGAGGCTGGTGTTGGATCCACTATTCCTCTTTGTGCCCTAAGGATAGGCCTTGGTATTTATGTGACCAATCCTACCAGATGTTGATACTCTATATAACAGGTTAATCCAGATGGATTTTTTGGTATCAACACATGACCCATGTTGTGGCCCTCATCTATTATGTCATATATATATCTCTCTTTCAGATCTATCAGTGTATCTCTCTCATGAAGGTTCTCTATGAACAATAATTATATGGAAAATGTCACTAGTGCTATTAGAATGAAAATCTTGTTCTCCCATATGAGTGTGTTGTGAAATATTTGGACTAAATACGTAGTTTCAGTAAGAGGTAGTTGTGACTTACCTCTAAAATGCACATCATGGTTTGAGTATATCTAGATATTATTTTTATATGTGTTGTAGACAAATACTTTATTAGATCTAACTATACTTTACTCATGTATTTAATTGTGGTTTTAGGGTGTCCTATGGAGTATTTTTATACTCACCTATGTACGAGATTTTCTAACACGTGTCATGTCTGGTGTAGATGAGAGACCTTTTAAAAGATTCCTAGGTAGACTAGGACCAGACAGAACTTTGTGAGATCAACAAGCTGATGTGTTCCTAGGGCTGTAGAAAGTAGTCCCAATACATTTTTTATAGGATGTACATTGTGGTTTATAGACTTTTTTTGGTGGGGTTGTATTTTGGAAAAGTTTTTATTAGTTTACTTTCCATTAATACTCTTGTTGGGATACAGTGGTATGCATCCAATTGGTTCTTAGTGGGGTTTTTTACATTTGAACATTTATGAGGGACTGGATATGGGTCTTTACATACTGGTACATAGGAAATGCCTCCCATGTTAGTGATATTCCTACTCACTACTAGTCACTATCCACTGGCCTATTGGAGGTGGTCTTGGGTAGTTTTAGCATGGACCCCACTAGGATGGGTTAAGACATTGAATGAGATGATGTCTATGAGGAGGATTAATCCTTTTCTAGAGGATAAGATATATACATGGTATTTGGATGTGTCTAGAAAGGTTGGAAAGAATCATTTTGAGAATATTATGGGATGGCCATGTTCATCTGGTGATGTAGTCCAGTTCAAGGACCTATGTGAGGAGTGGTTTCTAAGAACCATACCTATATTGGTTGAGGATTTCAATATTGATAATATAAATTCTATTCTGGATGAGAAAAAGATCAAATTTTTAGTATTTTCATTGAATGATGAGTGGGAACTCGGACCTAATGGATTTTTGGGGGTTTTCTATGTATCTTCTTAGGATATCATATATTCTTTGGTGAAATAAATGGTAAAAGACCTTTTTCATAGGGGGTTTAGCTTCCTAGAGCGGTTTCTACTTCAAATCTATTTCATATCCCAAAAGTAAAGAATCCAATGAATATCAACCAATATAGGTCAATGTTTCATTATAATTTCACTTCTAAAATTCTTACTAGTATCCTAAATATGAGGATGGGTAGGGTGCATCCTAGAATAATCTTAGAAGAAAAACATTAGTTTGTTCCGGAGAGGTGCATACAGGGTGAATTTATTTTGTGAAAGGTTGGTGGATGAACTTAAAATGAAATAAATTAGATCTAATATCTTCATTAAGGTGAATATGGATAAGTCCGATGATAAGATGGAGTGGGGTTTTATCATTAGAGTTATGACCAGATTTGGTTTCAGTGGTTGGCAATGTGACCATTTATTTTGGAGTTATTATTCACTGTGGATTTCTATTTCTCTTATAAGATGAAGTTTTGGGGTTTTAAAATATGTTTAGGGACTTTTTTAGAAGAATCTAGTTTCACCCAGCCTCTAAATTTTTTCCTAGGATTATTTGTTAAGGAACTATAACAATGTGATAGCTAGTTGGAATGCCATTCAATTCAAGAATATTTTTGGGATATGAATCATTTATCATCTTATGTTTGATGATGATAGGATGTTCCTTCAAAATGACAGGAAGCATTCCATCAAGGGATTTTACGAAATTATGAAAATGTATGGTGATTGGGGAGGGAAAAACCAATATTTTGAAGATAAGTCTCTAAAACCTGAATTATTGTTTGAATATTCAAGCTAGATAAAATCAAGACAATCTTGGAATTTAAATAAGACATATGCTGATGGTTTACCTTATAGCCCATATTCGATATGAAAAATGTGATATTTGAGGACTTGGTTAGGCATGTGTTTGGATGTATTTATTAATTGAAAAAAAGATGCCTTCTTTTAGGGGTAGGATTATCCAAGTTAATATTGTTATGAATTCTATTCCAATACATATTACCCCTTTTGTTATAGAACTAAATGGAACTTTTTTGGATTGGAATAAATTATTAACACATTTTTCTAGACATAAAATTTGAGGGGAGAAGTCATTGGGCCCCGTGGTATAGAATGGAGAGGCCCATAGATGAGGGTGAATTCAACCTACAAAGTGTGGAATTGAAAATGCATGGAATGTAAGGAAAAATAGAATGGGACATATTTGATGGAAGAAATTTGGGTGCCATATTAATTAATTATAGGTATGGTGAGGAATGGAGAAGGTGGGATGATTGTCATAGTAAAACTTCTAGACAGAAAAGATTCATGGTCAATCATTTAGAATACTATAAAGACAATGTGTGGTGAGTGGATAAGAGAGGTGATATAACCTACATGAAATATTAATAGGCAAGCTCCCCCTAGTCTTTTCTTTCTTTCCAGTCATGATAATTACTTTCCATCAGGATATTTTACATCCATGATTTATCTCAACCATAATTGATGAGGAGAAAATGATTATGCATCATAAGATAATTCTAGTGGATGATCCGGATTGATGAGTGTACAATTTACCATCTTCAAATAAATTCTTCTATTTGTATTATTATTTTTAGAGTTATTTCAGAAGGGAGAATGATGAATTGGATGTTAAAATATGGTTCAAGAAAATTCTAGTGATAATAAACTTTTTTCTTTGGAGAGTCTGCAAGAGTGAAATTCTCACAGTGGGTGATATTAAGAGGAAATGAGTGAATATGGCTTCTAGTTGCATGTGTTTTTTAGAGGGCCAACCATGAAATGATGAGGTATTTATTTTTTGAAATTTGATGGGAAGGTTTTTCATGGAATCTCATCACGATGTAGGTTAGTATTATTGTTCTGGGTGATGGTATGTGCACTTTAATGTCATCCAAGTTTAGTAGGAGTGATTATTGATGACATGATATTTGGACTCAGGGTATGGTATTTCCTCTTGCGTGATTGGTTATATTAGAATCTTTTAATAAAAAAGATAATGAAATCTTTTCTCTTTTCTATTCCTTAATGTTTGTATTCATTCATTACATGAGGAGTTGAGTTCCATTCTACTGGGAAAAGAGGACTCAGTTTCTCATAGTGGGGATTCTTTATAGGGTTGTGACCATTTTGGGACGCAATGACATCAATACACCAATAATATGGGTCAATTAGAGGCCACCATGTGCGAAATTTAAAATAAATGTGGATGGATTCATCCACCTAGGTGTCTTTAGTGGATAATGTTTGTTTTGAGATAACAGGGGATCAGTGGTTCTCAGGTTCAGTTCTTATTATAGGCAAAGAAATTTCATGGAATTAGATGTTAAATCCACTCCTAATTATCTATATATTTTCAATTTTTTCAACATTCATATTTCCTCTACTGAGATGGACTCCAAACAACTTTTTTGTTATCTGTTTTGTAAGGAAAATGTCCCATGGTCTATGGTGTATGAAATTTGGAATTTCCAGTCCCTTCTAATAAACATCAAGTAGATTTATTACACTTGTCGGGGGTGGAACTCGACTACAGAAAGGGAATAAAGTAAGGGATTTTCAAGTTATAGTCACATTATTCACCATGATATAGACTCACTTCCAAATGATTATATATCAATTTTTATTGGTGATTCCATAGGGATTCATTTGTTTAGACACCCTTGACATGAATTTTTGGAATAAAAAGTAATTTTCGTGTGAATCAATTTGATTGGAAATTTTTGAGAATATCATTCATGTTTCATGGATGGTGCAATTAAAGTTTTCTAAATTACATTCGTGACACTTAAATACTAATATTTCAGAATAATTTTGTTGATTATTTTCAATAAAAATTGACACCCTCAAACCCTTTAAAAACAGAAATAATGTTTGTTTTTATCTCAAAGATATAAAAAATACCCCTCTTAACTTCTATTCCCACATCACCAATCCACTAGAGGAACCATAAATCACTCCATCAACATTATTAAGCTCAATCTAAAGGAGGATATCGAATGAGGTGGTATAAGTCGTATCAGATTTATTTTAAGTTTATTTCTTCTTCAACACATTTAAAATATATCTTAGGAATAATAATATATTAATATTATTATCTGTAAAATAATAAAATTTAATTATTTTTACAGTAAATCCCTTTTCAATCTTCTTTTTAACCATTTGAAATTGGATACTTCACCCATGCGTACATGTGGATTACCACCACTATGAAGGGGTGTGTTTCATTTTTCATCACCCCCTCACCAGAATAGTTATAAAGAAGAAATTAATGAATATATTATATTTTTATGTCATTATTGTTATTCTCGAAAGATAATATATCATCTAACATCATACCCTTTGGTGTGTTGGAAAATTATAACATCTACTGTTTGTGTGTAGACCACCACCTCTATGAAGATATGTGACTGATTTTTCATTACCGTCTCATATGAAAAGACATAAGGATGGTACTTATGAATTAAAATGACTTGAATACAATATTTATGATTCATGAAAACTGAAATAATAACTATTTTATTTGTTTTCCTCTCAATATAAAAATGTGAACTTCGTTCATGAGTACGTATGAACTACTGTCTCCATAAACCAAGGAGATTCATTTTTCATGACCTCCTTATATAGATGGTTATGAAAGTATTTTGAATGTATAAACATGATAATTATAATTGATTTACGATTTTGGAGATGATTTAACCATGTCCTATATGACCATGGTCATCCAACTGAATCTTTTTAGGAAATTATGAACCGAACAGGCTGAACATGATCGATGTAAATTTAACTAATTTAGTAACTAAATTAAACATGATAATGACAGAATATAAATAAATAATAAAGAAATAAAATATATTATTGAAGTAAATTATTTAAAATATTTTATTATTTATGGGTTATAGAACATATGGAATGAGTCAGACCTTGAGGTATTTTAATATGTAATTCTTATTTAAATAATATTACATTTGATTGCCTGTACCACATAAAATACATTGATTGCAAAAATTATATACTATTAAATTATTATTATTTAAATATATACTTCATAACCAAGATATTGGATTTGTGGGTATTGAGGAACCCTAGACATGCACTCCTATGTTCGGTGCTAAAAATAAATAATTTTTAAAATTAACATCGATACTACAAGTTATAATCCTAGATGAATATGAAAAAACATAACATTATAATTGATTGTATTAAAAATAATAAAAAAATCATAGAAACATATTTTTTATTTTATTTGAGGACTATATATATAAGAAAATTAATTTATAACAATGTAATTTTTTTTATAATTTGAATCCTCCGGATAACCTTATGGAATCCCTATAAGTTAAAATAATCTTCATAACCTCGGTAAAGGAATAAATAATAAATGTGTGAGATAAAATGCTATGTAATGGAAAAATTATTAACATATCATCCAGGATTAGATCAGAATCATTTGAGAAAACACGATTATGGGATTTATTTTTTATAAAATAGAATATATAATAAGACACAATGTTTATAAGTCTTGATAGAAGGAAATGTAATATGAAATGAGAAAAATTATAAAAAGATAATTGAATACAAAATCATAAGATATTAAAAATGATTGTATAAGAACAATCATAGGAACAATATTATTTCCTAATATTGTGATATAAACATAAGCATAGAAATCATTTTTCAAGGCTTGCAAACATTTTGTTCGTCACGTTATAGGGTTGGGATAATTACCCATGTACACTATTGGGTTGGGGATAATAACTAATTTACCATTTGTAATGGGAAAAAACCACTCATGAATCACTTTTTCTTCGTTTAAATTCTCCTATTTACCCTTTGGCATTGGATAATACCTCTTCTGCACCCTTTGGCTTCAGATTATTCCTCTTTTGAACCCATTTAACTTGGGATAAGTCATCCATTTTTCCATTTTAAGGTCATAAGATATAAACATTACCAATTAAATGATGGAGGACATGGGAAAACACCCATAATTAAACCATACATATTTGTGTAACTTAAAAATAACCATTTATCACATTATTTTGAACCCAAGGAAAGAGAAATGAGATTCTTAACATTTGATAATGGTATCATAAAAATTGACTTAAATAATGTGAATAGTTGACACCCAAAATTTGATCACCCAAAGGAGTATTCCATAATAAAACTTAGAGGGTGAAACATAAAAAATAATTTCCATGTAAATAAATCCATTATATATTTAGAAATTATAATATAGTGGTGAAATAAAAAACAAGTTTCTAGAAAATGATTTTATCTTTGGCATGAAATCAGATGTTATGAAAACATTGAAATGTAATTTTTTAAATGTTGAATTGAACACAATAAATAAAATAAATTTTTAATTATTCATTAAATAGTGTATCCATGAAAAATATAAAATGGTTTAAAGAAGGAAAAGTGAATACAATTTGAAAACATTTATTTTCTAAAAATAATATTCAATAATAGATCCTTGAAAAAACATAATTGTTTCAAAAAGGCGAAGTGAAGAAAATTTAATTTAAAAAAAAAGAATAGAAAAAAAAATAATTATAAAATATAAAATTTACCAATAATGATGCTGGAATGAAATATAAAAATATGTATTTAAAAAGGTTTGAAGACCTGTTTAAAAATTTTTAATACCCTTTTTTAAAACCTACATCGTAAAAAGTGGAAGTAAAAATTCCACTTGTAATGTGGTAATGGAAAATAGGATGGAAACTTGAGATAAAAAATAAATGGGGTTTCCAAATGTAAAATTATAAAATTTGTAGGAATGTAAAATATGGACAAGGAGGATATATATCCATTAAATATGATGAAAATTATTCTCAATAATGATAAACTTTATATGGGGAAAATATCATTAAGGAAGATGATTTGAATCCAAAAGTTTACTATTATATAGAGAGAAATAGAAAGTGGCAAGAAATAAAATATTAATTATGGGTGACCAATCATGGACTAAATTAGTTCAGGAATACATATTAGTTCTCAAAGAAGTTATTTGAATTATAAAATACCTTAATGATTTGGCATCTTTTGAATCGAAGTCCATTTAAAGAGAGAAGACAATATATCTATTGAAAACCTATGAATTAAATGAATATTAAAATAGAGATTCATTAATAAGTAATCATATAATAATAAATAAATAATGGTTTATAATATCACACATGTCTTGTGGGTTTAAAAATGGGAAAAATAAACCCTTATTATAATTCATGTTTTCCACTAAGGCGCTTGAATTTTATTGAAGTCATTGCATTTTTCTTAGAGGATTACTTAGAAATGATGGTATTATGAAAATATCTATTGAATAGTATTCTAAAGGAAGAGGAATATGATTTTAGGTAAATTAATTAGTGAATAGTTTTAATATGAAGATGAATCGATTGAGTAGTCTTGAAGGTGTAGCGACATGCCCCTCTTATAAGTGGTGTACATGGTTTTTTTGTAAATATTCCAACTTAATATAAATATAAAACTTGATTAACATTAAAATAAGACTAAAAAATTGATAGTAATGGATTATAATATTAGATAAAGTCTATAATTTCTCAACCCTCCATTTTCACATATATTTTAAAATTTTTTTTAAGTAATTGTTTCATAGAATTTTCACTTTTGTCATGGTAACTAATTTTTTCCAAAATATTTTATTTTTAATGGATCAAAATAAAATTAATATTCTTAAGAAATTTAGACATTATGATTCAAAATATGTGATTCATATTATCATATAAAATATCTTTGTGTATAGAAATTCAATTTTAACATTAGTGCATGTAACACATAAAATCCTCTTTTAGAAAAAGTGTATTTTTACGATTAAAATTTATGTGTTGTGTAAAATTATCCATGTATTTTATTTTCATGGTATAAATATATTTATTATAAATAAAATTAATTCTATGTGTCTTAAATAAATCCAAAAACCAAAATTCATCAAAATATTATATAAATAAAAAAATGAAAGAAAATATTTTTATTGGAAAATAAAAGCTAATTTTAGGTTTTCTAAATTTAACATAGAATTTTTCTAAAAATTTAAAATTTTATATATTAAATATATCTTTTACTAATTCAAAGGTTATATACACTCCTAGGTATTTATTATAATGTCATAAAGTTAACAGTTTTGGTAAAAAATATACTTTTCACTATTCCACTAAAAATTAACCAATTTAAGAAAATATTAAAATTTAATATCAAGCTAATATTTCCTTGATATCTTGAAAAAATATTTTCTTTTCAAATTCACATTTTATAATTCATAAATATAAAATTTAAATAATATAATAAGAATTTAGAAATTTTTATAATAGGAAATCAAACTTTAGGTATAATAATTATTCTTCTAAATTTTTTTCTAAAACATATTTCATATTTGAAAATATAATTTTTAGAAAAAATAATTATATATAAAATGATTTTATTGGTATGTTAGCTACATTAGTTAAAACAATATAAAAAGGAACTATTATTTTATAATGTGGTTACAGTTGTTTGTAGCTTCTTATTTAATAGCTACCTTAAAGTACTGAATATCTTACTTATTAAAATATGTATCAGTAAATTATGGTTTGGTGTTGTGTGTGGATCATGTTATTAAAGGTAGTATTAATTTAAATGATCTAAAATCTCAGGTCATTTTATTCTTCCCCCTTAAATAAATTACATCCTCTAAATTTTAATTATTAATCATAGATGATATTAATGAAGATTATATTTAAAATGATTATAATTAGGGATAAAAATTATAATATTAAATCTACCTTTATATATTAGGAAATATTTACTTACTTATATTTCTTTAAACAACGTTAATCCTTGATACTACCATATACTCAAGTATGAATATACACTAATCATACAATATCCAAAACACACCTTTCGTAAAACCATATGAATCTCCAAGACATTAATCCCCATTGAAACTATATATTATTCCAGAAAATAATACTTTATTTAGCTATAAAATTTAATTAATTTCTAGGTCATAAAATCTCACACTGTCAAACATTTACCCGAATCTCCCAAATATTAGGAACTTCACTAAAAATATCATTAATCAATTATCAATATTGTGGTAACCTATAATGTATAACTTAAATTTTTAATGTCAAAAAACCCTTTATTATATCCAAATCATGTGTATATAAAAAAAAATTATCCATCCTTCAATAATTCGTTCTTCAAAAGTTATCCAAAAAATATAAAATTCTCATCAAATCAGTTTTCGAGGTTATTTATACAATTTAATTTATGTTTCCAAAAAATTTATGAAAAAATATAGAAGAAAAATAATTTTATGTTTCACATAATTCTCATAAATTTTAGAATATACTAGATGATCATAAATAAATACAACTCACTAATGAAAATAGATAATAGTATCATGATTTAGTTTTTATTATGATATGAACTTCACTAGCTTAGGTAAGACTATAAAACAATCAATTTCTATCTTAATGAACATATACTAATATTATTAAATATTTTTGTAGTCTACTTATATCGATAATAAGTTATAGTGATTTATAGATGCATACCTTTATTAGATTCATTTCTATGATCCTATTTCAACTAAATACTAAAAAATGGTTATGATCTTATAAAAAGAAAGAATAAGAAAACATCAATCTTATGATGAGTTCCCCTATGAAATAATTTTTAAATATTTTAGTTCCAGTTTAACCTATGACTCATATCGATCAATCTACAACCATATATGGTAATTTACGTATGAAGTTATCTAATATAATTAGTTATCATCATTCTAAAATCCTTAATAATAGTTTCTTAGATATAATGTAAATATATCCAAGAATATCCCATGAGTATGTTAAAAGAGGTGTGCAGTTAAGCCTATTTATTGAGAAAATGGTGAAAATTAAGTTAATACCCAAAAAACCATTTTTAGTGTTTTTACCCCTAGATACATCAATGATATAGCCAAAATCCAATTTTGAAATGCATATAGTGATTTAATTTCTCAGATAACGATATGATATTTAATTTACCAAAATATTGGGATGTTATCCTAGATGTTGAATTATCCATTAAAATTATCTCTAATGTTTTCATTAATGCAGCCTAATTTAATACTTACTAATAACTAAACTAATCATCAAAAATAACTAGAAATATCCCATGATACCTTCTGGGGTTCCCTATCCCCAACTCCCCAATTCAGTGAAAAAAAAAATATTTTAAAAATTATCATTGATTCCAAGTGAGATGATCCAAAATAAACTTAAAAAAATTTCATATTAGTATCACATGTCCCAATAATCTCACCAAAATTGGAGAACCTTCTATTTTAACCTCTTTGAGGAAAATATACATAATAAATTTATTTTACAACACATGTGAACATTTTTAACCAAGTTTACACCCATAGACTACCATCTATTCTTCCTAGAATTTATATTTATATTTACAACATAGAGAAAGGAAAAAATAAGAATGTGGTGATCTCAAACACTCATTAAGGGAAAAAATATCTATATGTAATAACGAGTAATATAATTAGAACATGAGAAAAAATGGTCAAGAGAGAAATTTCTTATTAAAAATAAAATGTAACAATAATCATTTTCTATAAGCCCCGAAAGAAGGACATATAATATAAAATAAAAAACTATTAGACAGAAAAATTGTGAAATATTAGAAGAAATTAAACGTGATTTAAGGAGAATAATAATTGGTAAAAGAGTATGATTTAGGATGGTGTCATAAATATAATCCTAGAATTCATATTTTTAGGGATACCCCTAAGACATTAATAAAAAATATGGCTTGTGATAATAATTCTTGTACCTTATTAGGCTTAGGATAATCCTCCCATATACCCATAGTCTTTGGATAGAACCTCTTGTGTACCAAATTGGCTTTGGATAATGCCCCATGTGTTCCCTATCTTTTGTAAATAGTCCTCATATGTACCCATTTGATTTTGAAAAATCCTCTCTTGTACTATTTGGATTGGGATAAATCATTTTGTGTACCATGTGGCTTGAGAGATATCATCCATATAACCATTGGAGCTTCTAACATATAAAATTTACAAAATTATTTACTATCAATATAGTACCCACCCATCAATCATCCATAAATATGTGTTACAATTGAAAAAATTATGTTATAACAACATTAATAACCCATAGAAAAAATGGGTTTCATAGCATTTCAAGATGATATCATCAAAATTGAACTCAATAATTTGAATAGTTGGTACCCAAAATTAAATGAAACAAAAGTTTATTTCATATGAACATTTAAAAAAAGATTAATCAATAATAATTTCAAAGGGAAAATATTGTTTAGATATAATGAGATAAATGGTGGTTAAATCACAAAAGAGGTTTTACAAAATGATTTTATCATTGGCCAAAAATAAGAAGGTACAATCTCTTTAAAAATTTATTTTTGGAAAGGTGAAGTGATTTTTTTGGAAAATATTTACTTTTAAAAGGATTATTTAATAGTGTGTCCTTGAAAAATATATAGTGGTTTCAAAAAGGTGAATTGAAATAAAATTTAAAACATTTAAATTTAAAAAACAATCATCACTAATAGAGGCTTGAAAATGATACAAAGGTTCCAAAAAGGTACATTGAATACTTTTTAAAAACATTTATTCTCAAAAAGAAATTTAATAATAGATATTTTAAATGGCATAATGTTTATAAATAATGAAGATTAATTTGAAGATTAAAAAATTATTTTTAAAGGAATAAAAAAAATATAATATATTGAAATACATTTTTTGAACACCCATATTGTAAAAAGTGGTAGTAAAAATTCAATTTTAAAAGTGGTAATGAAAAAGAAGAAGGTAACATGAGATAATAAATAAAATTTATTTTCAAATATAAAGGATAAAATTTTATATCAATTATAATGTATACTATGGGAAGATTCCATTTTTAAAATGATTGAAATTATTTTAAATTATGATATACTTTTTATGGGGGAAATATTTATAAAAGAGGAATATTTTAATAAAAAAACCCCTTTTCCTTTGAGAGAGTCATAAAGAAACATGAAATAAAATATTATGGTGGTTGAAACAAATATTTTACGAGATAAAATCAAGAAGAAACATTATAACCCAATGAAGGGGTTTGATTTAAAAAACCATTAAAACTATAGAATCTTTTCAATCAAATGCCATTTGAGGAGAGAACATGATATCCGTGTTCAAAACCAATGAGTTTCATAAATCTAGGAAATTAAATTAATTATTTAGTAATCAGAAACTATAAACATAGTTATGGTTCCAAATATTTAAAATGTCTCATTGATTTTGAAATGAGATAATTAAACCCTTATCTTAATACTTGACTTCCACTAAAGGGCCTGAATGCCATTGAAAATTTTCGTTTTCCTTGGAGAACTCCTCAAGAATGGATGTATTATGCAGATATCTTTTAAAAAGGGTATTAAAGAAATATTATTCTAGGGGATGAAAATATGTTTGATTTTCAATATTAAAAATAATTCTTTTATAGGTTTATATGGGGTGGTGAAAGGCCCCATTTAAAAGTGGTGAGTATAAAATTTTTGTAAATATCTCAAATTAAAATTAAGTGAGAACACGTTTCACATGTAAAAAAGAATACAAAATGGAAAATAATGGATTAGGTTATGAGATATTTCCAACCATACCATAAAAATTCTCTTAAACACATGTTTTAAGAATGTTTTAAAGTATTTTACCCATACAATATTTACTTTCACAATTCTTGGTTTTACTATGGAAACTAATTTTTACATAAGTAATTTAATATCAATGACTAAAAATAAAATTGAAGTGTTTAAATAATATATGAATACTGATTAAAAATATGAGATACACTATTTAATATAAAAAATCTTTGTTTTAGAAAAATCAATTTTAACATTTTCACTTATAATGCATAAAAACCCATTTTTTTGAAAAAGAATATTTAATGCTTATAATTTATCTATAGTGTAGAATTTTCCATGTATTTTATTTCCTTCCTATAAATTAGTTTATTATAAATAAATAAAATTTATGGGTATTTCAATGAAATCCATAACTAAATCCTACCAAAAATTTATTTAATTTAAAGAAAAGACAAAAAACCGGTTTTATTGGAAAATATTAATTGATTTCCTAAAATATTAATTAAAATGTACTGTTTTACATAAGAATTAAGCATTTGACTAATTATAATTTTTTTAAATTTTTTTCTTATAAAGTCATAAAATTTAATGTTCTCATAAAAACTATATTTTTCACTATTCACCTAAAAATTCAAACTATTCATGAAAATCACAAAATTTAATCTTAAAATAATATTATGACAATTAGTCCAAAATTGTATTTAATATTTTTAAATTCAATTTATATAAAAAATAAATTTTACTATATGTAAAACCAAAATTGAGTTGAAAAAATATTTTTATAGTTAATCATACTTTATATATATTAATTATTACTATAAAATTAATGATAAAAATATAACCTACTTGAAAAGTGTCCACATTATTATATAAAATTTTATTTATTAAAAGATTTTATTAGAATATTAGTCACACTAGTTGAAAGAATAATTAACCATACAATTATTTCATAATGTGGCTATAACTATTTGTACCAACTTTTTTTAATGACTACCTTACACTCTTAAATACCTATTTTAATAAAATTTATTTTGGTACATTAATTTTCGATATTGTGTATGGAATAAAATATCAAATATTAAATTAATTTAAAGGATGTAAAATATGTGTTCGTTATAACTATGAAAAAGATTTACCAAATTATAAAATATATTTGTAAATTTATTTAAAATAAAATTGATAATAAATCAATCATTGATTATAAATTGGTTTGAAATGAAGATATAATATTTTGAAGGAAAAATATATATTATTTCATAACACTATATTTAGGTGCAAAATTTATTTTTAACATAGTAGATTAAATTTATCACAAATGAGGAATAATTGTATTTAAATTGGTATATTATATATAAAACCAAATAAATTTATATTATTTTATTTATATTTATTAATAATGGACTGAGAATAATGTCATTTTATGATTCATATATACATTTTATTCAAAAAATATTTTTATTAACTTTTTTCCAATACTAAAATTAATTTTGGAAACTTTTAGAAATTATATTTTAAAAAATTAAAATAATTTTTAAAATTATAAATATAAAATTATCTTAGAGTCGATTTTATTAATTTTTATGAAATATTAATTTTTTAGTGAATTGTCAAAACATTCATTTTTTTAAAATTATAATTTATTTTCTAAAAAATTGTAATATAAAACTCCCACAATGATTTGGATTTAGTTTTAATGTAAAATATTATATATTTTATTAAAATTAATCTTTTTAATTCCTTGGTAATCAGAATTGTTTTTTATTTTGTTATAATTTAATTTATATGCTTAAAACACAATTGTCTAAAAATCAATTTTCATTTCATTTTGTGAATTTATATTACAATAATATTTTACAACTTTTATAAATTTAATCATAAAAAATGGATTCCATATTTGGGATTAACATAATAAAATATTATTTTTATTCCAATTTCAATTTTTTTCATAATTAATAGTAATTTTGTTAAGTAACTTTCACCAAGGTAATAGTTAAAAGAGTTAATGAGTGTGTTAAAACTAAAATATAGGGTTTCAAATAACATAAATAGTTATTAATTTTCATTGGATAAATTTATTTTGAATTATCTACATCCCATATTCTAAATTTATCAATTTTTTTCACTTTTATGTTATTAGTACATTTATATTAATTTAATGTTAAGGAAATTTATAAGTGTGCCGCTCCCCTCTCTTATATAGGGAAACCTCCACTTATAAAATTTTAAAACATTTTTAGAAACATAAATCTAGAAATAAATACCCAAATAACTCAAAAAATATACTCACCACTTTTTATAGGTCCTCGTATCCATAGATAACAAACTTGATAATCTTTAAGGTGTAATCCGAAGGAGGTTGTCCAGTGAAGTGGTATAACTCTTTACTGAGTTCATTGATGTGTATTTTTTTAACCACCTTATTTAAACCAATCATAACTGTGTGTATATAATCACATCAGTATCTCAAATATAATAAAATATTTCTATATTTATGTTATAACCCTTTTTCATTTCCATCTGTCTATTGGAATATGACAACATCTCTCTTGAGTACGTGTAGACTACCAACTCCATGAAGCGATATGAATCATTTTTCATTTCCACCTTACATGGAAAGTAATAAGGATGAGTTTAATGAATTAATATGATATTTATCATATAATTGTGATTCTATAATTTTAAACCCTTAACAGTTTTATTTCCTTTTTATCTATTATAAAAACGAAAAGTTTTTCGTGTTTATGTATGGACCATCGTCTCCATAAAAAGATGTGCTTCATTTTTCTGGAATGTATTTCATGGTTGGTTATAAAATCATGTTCAATTTATAAAAATTATAATTATAACATTTCTAATGTTATTTATATTATGAAACCCTGACCAAGGTGAAATTACCATACCCATTAAACCAAAATTTATATAGAACACGAAACAACTAACACTGAAATGGCAATTTAAAAAAAAAATTATTAATAAATGGATAAGAAGAAATTAATAGAATATAGTAAGATTTATCTATGTAGGATTATAATATAGATTTATAATAAGTATACATTTATTATATAATATATTATATCCTACCTGACCAAGAGAAAGTATGAGGTAAGGGTTTATTTTACAATCTCATTTTTATTCAGGATTGATTATATTTGAATCTTTATTAGTGGAAATATTTCCTATTTCTCTCAAAAACACTAATATTTTATTATACTTCCATTATTTTTGGGGTTTCCATGTATCCCATTCATTTTTAACTCCTTGGTATTCAAAATTCCAATAGAATTATTCTAATAAAAATAGACCATATTTCTCCTCATCAGACTGGGAAATTTTTATTCCATGTCCATGTTCTTAAAAATTAATTATTGAAGTTATTAATTACTTTTAAGATATTAGTAATTGTACTTTTATAATACATTTTACGTTCTTTAATAACTAATAAATATAATATTATAAAATTTTTATTACACCCTATTGAATTTTTATAATTATTGGAAATCATGTTTTTTCTAATATTTACCATATAACTGCATTTTTTCACAGCAAAATCCATTATTTTTTAGTAATAGTTATTTATAATCTTCCAATTAATTTAAAATAAAATCATATTTCTATTATTTTTCAAATTTTCAGTTTTAAAATATTTTCAAATGAAAAGGATATTTCTTATTTATTTCAATGTGACTTTATAATGACTCTATAATGGGTTTTTCACCTATGTTGACATTATTTAAAGATATGTATGATTCATTAGGGATATAATCTAATGATAACTTTCAAAAATATTTATCTAATGTCATTGGATTTTTTTGTTCAATTTATACATTGGGGAAATGTTGACTTTTCATATGATAGTTATTCAATATAAATGTTTATATTTATTATATATTGTATTGTTATTAATTTCATTCACATAATGAATGCATTGAAAATAGTAAGTGAATGAGTAGTTAATGCTATTAAATAGTCCCTTGATGCATCATTAACTCTCATGAGACAAACTATATTTGATATTTAGGGAACACCCTACCGTTTTTTGTGTGATGTCTAGGAATGAGGCCTTGACGAAAAGATTATGATGTCTGATATTATGAATTCTGTCATTATTAATTTATTTGTTGATATGAATGTGATTATTTATAATTTTATCCATTGATATATTATATTTTTATGTTATTGATGAGTTTTTATAGAAATTGTTTGATTTCATAAAATAAGAAAATGAGCTTAGGATTTAAAAGAGAATTATATGACCTCCTAATGGTGAAAGAATTATTTTCAACAAAATGTTTACATTCATTTTATAAAGTCTAAATGAATTAGGGTTTCACATTATGATTTCTTAGTAAATGGTTTATAAAAAACATTGAGCTAATGTTTTTCATGGGTAAATAAATGATTTTTTTTCTCAATGTTTATTCAACGAAAAGGAAAAAATCCTTATGGATTTTCAATAATTTCAAATGGATTAACTGACATCAAATTTTTTATATCCTATACTGATCATTGATTTACTCCTAATATGTTTTAAAATATTTTTCATATGTATTATATATGTGTAGGTATTATATCATGGTAAATGGTGACAGATCATGAATAATGAATGTATGTCAAGAGTGAAAATCAGAATGTAAACATAAAAAACTATATTAATAGGAAGTGATATACACTATGTATACATTTTAAATATATATATTAAATTTTACTAATTCACTATCACATTAAACCTACTGTTATTTAGGATAACATTGATGAGGTATTTAATTTTTATTTTGTAGTTACAGAAGTTCAAATTAATTTCACATCATTGGGTATCAAAACAAAAATATAATGAGTATAAATTTAGCCCCAGATTTTGGGTGTTTGTATGAAACCAAAACCATTATAACATATATTAATTTGTTGAATTTAATTTTTCTATTAGGATATATGGGGAAAAAAATTGAAATTTTATGGTTTTAAGGAAATCTATGTCATAACATTGTTATTGCATGGTTAATGTTTACTATTAATAGGATATGTGAATGGAGTATCTTAAAGGATAGATCCATTTATCATGGTTTAAACATGGTTTGGGTAAATTTGAATCGATGAGAAACAACCTAATCTATAATGTTTTTTGAAAATTAAAAAATAGACCACCTTCTGATTTACCACTCCCACAAGACACACCCTTCCCACAATATTGTTCGCATGAAACCCGCAGATGGGACCCCCTCACCCATGTGAATCCACCCTCCTCCCTCTTCCCTTAGTTCATTATGAAATTTCAAAGGGGAATCAATCCATGTGATTCTCACTTCTCTACTTATTCTTCTTCCACTTCTTCCCGCATTATTTCTTATCTCCCCTCTTCTTTTTCATGCCATGAATAAACCCTAATGGAGATTTTGGGTATTATTTCCCCATTTTCATAGATCCTTCTATGTGGGATGGGATCTTAAAGCCTTTTTCTCATTATTTTCGGAATAATCACATCATTTTTACTATGCCCTGGTTGGTTTTTCCAGGTTATTTATATTCCATAATATTTTTTTATATTCTAGATAGTTTTACATTTATTTTTTTAAAATTATAAATTCTAGCTGGGTTTATATGTATTTAGATACAAATGATTATTTTGGTTTATATGTGGTTTAATGTAATTTTAAAATGATTTTTTGGGTACTTTCCCTTACTTTGGGAAAGCACTGAAATATTAAGTTCTTCTTTTGTGAGATAAAATATATAGAGTGGTTTTAAAAGAAAAATTTGGTGTTCTAAAATTGTTTAATGTAGTTAATGAATTTATTTCAGTGATTCATGAGTTTTAAGGATTGATTATTTGGGTTTAACTTATTTTAAATGATTTATTATGTTTGATTATTTCTCATTGTGCTATTTATTAGCATCCATTGTTCCTGATTCCACTGATCTTTTGTGGTTCTTATACACATATAAATGGGTATATATATAATCAAGTGAATATATTCACATGAGAATATGTGCATATGTGCATTGAAATTTATATATATGTATATATATATATACATATTTGTGTAGGTAATTTCATATTTTTGTACTATAAAAAATGGAATTTGAAAAATTTAATCTTTGTGCATATATTTTGTGTGTAAATGAGTTTTCAAATATTTCTGTTTTCTAAAGTACAATTTCAAGGAATGATTGGAAATATGAAGTAAATAGTATTTGAATACTTGAAACTATTGACTAAATACCTATGAACTTATGATTGATTTTTTTATGATGGATTGATATATGATTATATATCTCATGGCAGTTTAAAGTGTTTTCCCTTTATTGTAAAAGTGAAAATTTTCTAATGGATTATTTGAAATATGTTAACTATAAATGGTTTAGATTTAAAAAAGTAAATCCTTATAAATGGAATGTGATATGTTTGTAATAGAAAAAAATTGGAATTCTAGGTATCTCGGTTGGGAAGACAAGATTAAGTATCTCTTTGGACTATGACACACTAAAAAACATCTTAGACTTGAAAAAAGGACATGGTTCTGTAAATTAATGTCCCCACACAACTAAGTAAAGGACTACACTACCTAGTGGTGATGAATATGGTTTCATTGTCGGTTAACACCGTGAACAGGTCTAGGGAACGTTATCCTTTATAGTTAACACATACATTGGATTATTTACCCATTATATCAAGATCATATATAAATACCTATGGGATGCACAACCGGGGATGAACATTGGTTTTCTACAGTGATTAATTAAATGTTTTATTATATGTTTTTCTCTCACTATATAATTATATCATATCGAACATGATTGTACATCTTATAATTCCTACCATTCACTTGTACATTATTCATATAGACCAATTATTAATTGGACCTCTATTATAGAATGTATTTTTTTAATCATTGTTTTTTGTTTTTGTTTATTTCTCTAAATTGTATCAAAAAATCAAAATAAATATATTTCAAGAAAAGTATTTGAGAGTGTTTTATTTTCAAATTGGTTTTTTAAAAGAAGTGGATTGGATAGAGAAATGTTTTAAAAGTAATTTTTTTATTTAGAAAGAAGGAAATTTATTAATAATTTAGAATATGATATTATATTTTCTTATAAATTTTTTAAAAAATATTTTCAATTTTGTTTTCAAATTAGAATATGTGGTTTATTTTGAAAAAGAAAATCATGTAATCTAAAGTGATTAGCAACTATTTTGTCAAGAATAAACCATATTAACAAAACTTAGTGTTTTTACATTGAGGGGAGTCATTCATTTGGTCTTTGGTTCTCTGGGAAGGATTCGAGTTTTGGTTGGAGAGTGACATTGGGTCACATGGGATGATTTTATCAGGTGTTTCAGTGTTTTTTAACTTTATTTATATTATTATCCAAATTTTCCTTTTTCTTATTTCTTTTACTATAATATATAGAACAATATATTTTTGGTGGTCGTAGTGGGACTTGGAGCTAGATATGCGAGGGAGTTTGGAGTGGGAGAAGAGGGATATTTTTTATTTATATTTATCTCTTTGTTTAAATTTTCTTCCAACTTTTGTTGATATGTTGTTTCTACCTATCTATTGATGTATGGTCCTATATAATATAGAGTTTTCATGCCCATTTTTGATATTTATTAAACTCTAGTGATTTGGGGAAACCATTCTTTAATGGTGTTCCCTAGATGCTCAGACACTGTTACCAAGTTGTGGAGATCATTTACTCCCTTTGAGCATGTTTTGGGTTGGATCATGTGTTTTATGTATAGAGAACTAGGGTTTTTTTTCATGATAGTAAGGATATTATTAGATATAGTTTGTATCAAATGAAATAATTATAAATTTTTAGATTCTAATATATTTTTTTATGGAAATAATTCAAGAATTAATTATATAGTTTGGGATCATAAGTTAGAAGTCTTCTATAACTGTAAAGGTTAGTATGTCATAGATAATTATGCTTATTTTTTATTGAATCTTAATAATTGATTATAAGATAAAAAGTTTAAGGATATCTTAATATTTATCCTTTAAAAAAAATTATTAATTTTTTATACTCACACCAAAATTTTTTAGTTTTACTAATTTAATTGAATGAGTAGGAACAAAGTTAATAATGGGTGTGAAGGACAATATATAGGTTTTCTAGAAAATAATATAAATGATATGGGGAATAGAGTGAAAAATATTGTGGTTATTATGAATTAGATCTCTCAATTTATAACTGAAAACTTAAACCTAAGAGTTTTTCCTATGCACCAAATAAGAGAAACAAAATTTCATCAAAGATGAGGTCATAAGGATCATAAAGGTAAAAATATTCAACTTTATACATTTCAAGATGCATTAATTTTGGTGAGAATAAATTGAAATTGAGAGGACATAATTTTTATAATAATCGTAGAATATAACAACCAAATATTTTAGTATTTAATTTTACATTAAATAATTCTATTTTTTATTTTGTGGACCACACATAGTACAAAACTTAAAACAAACTATGATATAATATTACAATACAATTATTTAAATTTCAATTTCATAACATATACAATGGATTGGAGTGTATGAAAAAGAATAAATACATTATGAAATATATGTAGAATTTTTTAAATGATTAAAATTAATAATCAATCAAAAATTTAATATTAATTGGATATAAATAAGGATAAAATCATTTGAAGATAACTGAGATACTTTTTCATAAAACAGATTTCATGTGAAAAATAAATTTTTAACTTAATATATTACTAGAATTACCCATAATAATAAATTCTAATTAAATTAATGTATAGTATATCCAATCAAAATATTTATCATTAATTTAATTATAGTTATTAAGAAAATAATAACTATAAATTCATTTTATAATATAAAATACATATTCTTTAAAAAAAATTATTACCTTTTGTGTTAAAATATTACAATTAATTTCAAAAATTATTATTATTATTTTTGATAAAATGGAATTAATTTATTGAATAATATTATAAAATAATCTAAGATTTAGTTTTTAGTTTTTTTTAAAAAAATATTGATATTTGAGTGAATACTGAAAAATATTGATTTATTTTCAAAACTGTCATGTCATTTATTTAAATAATGTATTTTAAAAGTCCCATTATATATTATATTTATATTCATTTTAAAAAAATTATATAATTAATTCCATTGGAATCAATATTATATTTCAATTTAGTATAAATTCAATTTTTTGATTAAAAATAGATTTTTCTAAACACAGGTTTTTATTTCATTTTGAAAAATTATATTAAATATTTTTATCTCCTAAAGAAATTTAATCCTAGAAAATGGATTCCATGTTTGGGATTATAATTTTAAAATTTTATAATATGTTACATTTCATTTTTATTCTTAATGAATAGTAATAATGGTAAAAGTTCATCACCATCATTGGGGGTAAAATGTGTTAATTAGGGTTAAAACATTATAATAAGGTCAAAAGATACAATATTAAATCTTATTAGATAAGAAAATTTATAAAATTATCACATTATCTTCTAAAATATTGTAATTTTGTGGCTCTTTCCATTGATTCTCAACTTTATATTATTTGAGGAAAAGAATATTTTCCAACTGTCACTCTCTTTCATTAAATATGTTTACTATGTTTCCATATTGATAAAAATAAGTTATTAAAGGTGAAAAATGTTTATTTTTAGTATAAATAAATTAATTTTATAATAGTAGATTACTATTAATTTTTAGTGATGTTATAATCACGTATAATTTTTACTCAACACTGATGCGACACTTATGAAAATACTAGAAAAATCAAGTAAATGAAATTTTAATAAATACAATCATTTCCTTGATAAATATAATCATGACCCTTAGTGATTGGTAATTTTAAAATTTTACATTAAGTATTACCTATAAAAATGGACTCACGTTATCCCTTTAAAACAAAAATGTAGTTTCATTTTTTTATCATAAAAATAAAAAAATACGGATTTAAACGTATAAAACAATGTTACCAATCCCATGGGATAACCATAAACCTATCATTCAAATTCCATAATCTCAATCAAAAAGAGGATATCAAAAGAGGACATAAAAGTCTTAAATGATTTCTTTTATATGTATTTCTTCTTATAGATATTTCAATGACTTCAAAACCTTGATGATATAATAACAAAATTATCAAAAGTATACTGATATTTTATTATTTGGATGACAAAACCATTTTACATCACATTTTCCATCCAATAAAAAGTGGAAACTTCATTCATGCATACCTGTGGAGTACCACCTTGGCGTGTATTATTTTTCAAAACCCCCTCAAAATTATGATTATAAAAATAGAATTAATTAATATATAATATGTTTATGAATTTTATTATTCTATAATGATATTATATAATATACCATATTACACTTCTATCTGTTAGAAAATGAAAACGACACTCATGTGTATGTGTGTACTAGCACCTCCATGAAGCGCTGTGATTTGTTTTTCATTACTATATTACATGGATGGTAATAAATATAAAATTGATGAATATATATTTCACTTATAAATTAATTATGATTCTATTAATGGAAAATATTATTTACTTTATTAGTTTTCCTCTCAATCGTAAAATGAAAACATGGTTCATACATATATACATAGTACCATCTCCATAAACCAATGATCTTCTTTTTTCATGGTTTTTGTACATGGATGGTTATAAAATTATATTTAATTGGTAAAAATGATAATTCAAAAATTTATTATATTATATAGATAGTTTAATTATGGACCTTTTGACCAAAGTTAGCCTACTAATTTAGTTTTGGAAATTATGAACTGAATGACCTCAAAACACCCACACTAAGTTTAATTTCTTTGGTAAAAAAATGAAACATGATAATAAATGAATTGAAATTAATATTAATAAAAGATAAAAAGGAAATTAATAAAATAAATTCATAATTAAATTTTACTATTAGGGGTTAGAGAATGTATAAAACAAGGTGAGAATCGATGTAAGATATTTTTCATTAAAACCACATTTTAAAATTTTTCTTTCAAAATATTTTTTCTCCATATACATTTTACTATAAATGTTTCAGGAAAGATATTTTGAAGGATAAAAATATTTTTCATTATCATTTTAAATTAATTTTTACTTCCTTTACAATGTATAGAAAATGAATATGTTTAACATTTGTTAAGTGGGTTATTTCGACTTTTGTTTGCAATGGTAAAAAATAATGTTTTTTAAATATTTATTGAATCACTGTATTTTGTCCACATTATATGTGTTGTTTTTCATCAATATTATTTTATAATTTTCCATATTTTTTTTCAAGAAATTATTATACCTATTATTCTGTAATTTTTTAGTTTTATAATATTCTTAAAAGAAATAGATATTTCTTCTTGGTTATGAATAGAGTTTCTAATTTATTTTTAATATTTTTTTCAACTATATTGACATTATTTAAAGACTCATATAATTCACTGGGTATGTAGTCTAATTATACCACCCACCTTATTTTACTATTTTATTTTAATAATAATGTTCTACTTAATAAATTGAAAATATATTGACATTTATTTTTTTATTTTTTTAACAAAAATTTATATACAGATTATGTAATGTATTATTATTTATTTCATTAATATAATTAATACATTATACTTATTAATTTAGTGGGTGGGGATACCTATTATATATTCCCTATATTCCTTTGTATGTCTTATGATATAAACTAACTTGGGTATTTGGTGTATGCATTACCTATTTGTGTATGATGTCGTAACATAAGGCCTTGATAGAAAGATTATATTGTATTACATTATACATTATATCATTTTGAAATGAGTTATTATTATCCACGTTATTATAATAATTTTTATAACCTAATATATTTTACATTAATGTTTTTGATGAATTTTATTGAAATATTTTAATTTTATATGATAAGAAAATAATATTGTGATTTAAAAATAAAGTATATGATATTCAAAGAGTGAAATGTTTCATTTTATTGAATTTTTTTTCATGTTTTTATTAGAAACCCTCATGAATTATGGATTTTATTTATTCCATATTATTTAATGTTTTATAAATTTTATTGGCTCAATTAATTTTCATGAGTAAGTAAATTTTTTATAATTTTATTCAAGTTTTATTTTATGAAAATGAAAACTTCCTTATATATTTTTCATTATTTAAAGTGGATTCATTAATTTCCAGTTTTTCATATCCCATATAGATATTTTTTCTCATACAATATTTAATAATGTTTTTAAAGGGGAATACAGATGTGTATTAAAGACATAAAATTCCATGTTGAAACACACTGACCAAATAAAATGTGCCATGAATTAATAATTGAGGGTAAAAATAAGATTCTTTTGGATAAAAATGGACCCTGAGTTGAAATGTCCACTTTAAATGTTTTGTTTACCCTAATTATATAAAATATAAAATTTAAAAATCTATAGATTTTAGGGACTGATTTTTTTTATTTGAATATGTTATTATGGACGTTAAAATTCATTTTTATTTATTTTTTATCAAAATGAACATTTAAAGAGTATACTTTTATAATTGGTTCCTGGTATATGCATTCAGGACACCATAAATTATATAAAAGGAAAGCTTTAGACACCTTTAGAGGTTATGATGTTTTTTAATAAAACATTAGTATTAATAAGATAATTTGGGATCATAATATATAAGTATTCAATAAATTTAAATGTTATTATATTGTAGATAATTTTGGTTATCCATTATTAAATCAAAAGAGTTGAATAGAATATGTCGTTTTTAAGGATATCATAGTATTTATCCTTTTCAGAAATGGGGTTATAATGACATACTCAAACAAATAATTATTTTTATTTTAGTAAATGGATATAACTAATTATAACCCAATTGAAAAAGGTTGTGAAGGATAATACAATGATTGTATGAAGGAGAAACTGAATGATATTGGATTTAGAGTGAAAACTCTTAGGGTTATTCCTAACTTCATTCCTCATGTTTGGATTAATAACATGAACCCATGAGAGATTACTAATGAACCATTGAAGAGTAAAAAAATATTTGATGTTCAAGTCTTAATGATTTTGAAGATAAAATGATTCATCCTCTTATATGTCAATAATGTTGTAATAAGAACATTAGGAAATGTTTCAAAGGAATAATAAAATGTTTCATATGTTGTAAAGGAGGGAATAAAAAAATTAACATCCAAGTAATATTGATGGGTTTAATTCACAAGATATATTGGCATAATGTTCTTCCTAAGGTATCAACTAAATTATTTAAATATATAGAGTATTTGAATTGTGCAAATAAATTCCTGATGAGTGGGGCCCATTAAGGGGTCAACAAGACTATCTGAATAAAGGGTTAGTAAAGCCCCGTGTCACACAACTGAATATGAAGAAAATTTTAATAATATATAAATTTTAAGGATTATTTTAATAGTTTCCTATTATATTTAAAGTAGGAAACATTATTATATTGATTCTACAGAATCTTAGGTAATGATGGATATTTTTTATTATATAGAGTTAGTGTTAACGAATTGGATAAAAATGTGGTATCAAGGTTTATAAATGAAGTTTAATGATTGAATTGTCTACATGTAGTGTTTCAATTGTTATAATGTAGTTGTATATTATTTAATGGTTGATAAATTTATGGGTGATCATCTGTTTGAATGTGTAATTAAACTTTGGGGGACTTATAAAAGTTTATTTTGAGAAGATTAATGATATTTTTGGGATAGTATAATTGGGTCTTAGAAACAATAGAAAATTAAAATTGTTCGGGATGATATGGGATTTCATATTAAGTTAATTGGAGAAATAATTAAATTAATTTTGGGAATAATATTTTATATTAACATGAGGATGAAAAAATAAATTTCTGACTATGTAATTATTGTTATTTTTGAAGGAGTTCTGTATATTAATTTTTAATACATGATTGAGGTATATATGAAACTTTGTCTTATCATGTGATTTACAATATAGGTTATTGGTGAAGCATGTTTTTATTAGCACGTGGGATGAAATGTATAGATAAAATATAGGATTAATGCGACCATTAATGTTTAGGTAATTATTTTTATTTAAGATTAAGGGTTACTATATCTATAGGAAAATTATAGAATTTAGGGGAATGAATTTTTTTTTCATAATATGGGACTTTATTTGAAAATTGATTCATATTATATAATGAATATATAATGTGTAACCTTTTGTTAGTATATATATTCTTTTTTTAGTTTTATGTCTTGGTGATTCAGGTTATACAGGTAAAGGATTGATATATTTTAGAGGATATATGATCAGGGAATATAAATTTTTGGAATTTGGCTTTAGGAGTGATTAATGTTGTTTGGAGATAAGTTTTAAATTGATCATGGATAAATATATGATCAAACTATTCTAATATTTGTGTTTTTATCTTTGTATGGCATATTTTTATGAGTTTTACGATTTTTTATATAGAAAAAGTTATATTGAACTTTGGGTATTATTACTGAGGATTTTGATATTAATGTTGTATTTATTCATCTAAATGTTTATTCATATTTTATATTATCTTACCTTTTAGTAACCATTTTTTTGGTTAATTTTTTGAAAAATGAGAAAAAAATTCATTCTTTTGTGAATATTGTGATATATTGAAAGTTAATTTTAATACTTAAAGGGAAGATAATATTTCTTGGTTATTTATAATATTAGATAAATAGTAGGTAGAAAACTAATTAAAAGACCCCCAATGGAAGAAATTGTGCATATGGAAGGAAAATAAATCAAGTATATTTTCATATACTTTTTCTTGATGGAAAAATAATTCCTTAACTCCATCAAAAGGATGATAAATCTATCGAGTCGTATGTGGAATATAGTGCTCGGTAATTATGGTATGATTATGGAAACCAATTGAAATGTATGATTCTTATTATGGTATATACTAGGTTTCAAAATTATTTAAGAGGTACTAATTTTCTAGGTAGTAACCTAGAAATTTTTTATCATGATTAATTCACCATTAAGGATTGTACCTATGTTAAGATAAATTCATTTTAGTGTGAAAAAATTAAAATTTTGAGGATGACTTTTTTGCAAGCAGGGGAGAAAGCAACAACTGGATATTTCAATATGAAATTCTCCATTAAATATTTTTTTTTTCTAAAAACCGTTTTTATGTGCATAATGTATTGTTATTTTATTATATTAATTTAATAACTATTTATAAATTCTATGAATTAAATGTGTAGATTATAAATATACTCAAATGAATTAATATTCATTTAATTTTTATTGTTAGGAAATGAATTATAATAAAGTCAATTTTTTTCATCCAAAGTGGGTTTTATTTCATTTTTTTTATGGATACTACAGTTAGTTTTTGACAATTTTAAAAATTTTATTTGATAAAAAGGTTTTTTCTAAAATCATGATGTAAAACTAATCATAGAGTGATTTTTTTTTATTTTTTCTGAAATGCTTATTTTTTTAGTGAAGGGGGAAAATGCCAATTTTTAACGAAACTATAATTCATTTTCATTATATAAAGAAATTTGAACATCATATTATTGATTTTATTTGGTTTCAAGGTTAAATAGTATCCATTTTGTAAAAAATATTAAAATAAAATCCATATTAATCAATATTTTATTTTTTTAGAAAAAATTTCATTTTGATGAATAAAGAACAGTTTTATAAAAACTAATTATTATTGAATTTTTAAAAAAACATTTAAAAACAAAATTTTCCAATTCATGAAATTTAAAATTAGAAAATGTAATTGAAATTTTGGATCCTTATTTTAAAATTTTATTATATGGTCAATTTATTTTTTAGTCATAAAAAATAATAACCATGGTTAAAGTTTTTCACCTCGATAAGTGGTAAACAATTTAATTAGCTTTAAAACCATATGATAATGTCAAAAAATATCATATCAAATGTTATATTTTCAGATAATTTCTAATAATATCACCATATATTATTAAATATAGTAATTTAGTTCCAATACCCTTTGAGTATTACCTTTATATTTTATTTTATGTAAAGAATAATTAGAAAATGTCACTCTATTAATTTTAATATCTATAATATGTTGTAATAGTGATAAAAATAAGTTATGAATTGATATAAATATTTATTTTGACTACTAGTAGTTATTTGAATGTTATTTATTATATAGAAGGATTATTAACATAGAATGTTTACGCGACACCGATGCTACACTTTTTCATATAGTAGAAAAACTGAGTAAATGGTTTAAAAAAATTTAAAGTAATATGTTTGGATAAATTATGGTGTTATATGAATTTGTTGGATAATTATAAAGTATTAGTTATAGTTAATTTGTTTAAATTATAATTCAAATACTATACTGATATTTTTAATTTCAAATTTTGTGAAAAGTTCTGGAAACAGACTTAAATTATATGTAAAGTTTAATTTTTTTCTCCAATAATTATAAAATAAAAAATACATTGACTCATGTGGATGGAAAATTGGAAATATTATGTTTCATGGTACATGTATGTTCTATAATCAATTTTTATAATTAAAATCTCCACCATTAATGTCTATTTTTTTTATAAAATTTCATTAACCTTTTTTCCCGTTAAATGTGACCACATTAAAACTTTTCAAAACACAACTAATATTTATTTTTTCTATCAAACCACAACCTAAATACTTATCTAAACATCCATTCCCATGTAATAATCACATGGAGTGGCCATAAACCACTCCTTAAAATTTCTTAAGCTCAATATAATATCGGATATGAAAATAGGTGGTATAAATCTTTACTGATTTCATTGTGTTTATTTATTCTAATAACAATTTAAAAAATATCATAACTATATTGATATAACAACAACAATACTTACATTACATTTAAATGTTATTATGTTTATGGAAAACCCCAATAATATCAATTTTACATCCAATTTAAAATGAACACATTACTCATACATATGTGTGTACTACCACCTCCATGAAGCGGCATGATTAATTTTTTCATCACCTCCTCACATGACTAGTTATAATGATTAAATTAATGAATATTACCCATTATAAATAGATTTTATTATTCTATAATAATCATTCATTATTTCTCACAAAAATTATCCTCTTATAATACTCTTCTAAAGGTATCATATGTATTACTCATCATCAATACCTGGGGAAATTGAAATCTATGAAGGGGTTATCTCAGATGCTCAATAATACAAGGTGTAAGATAGAAGTTATCATACCATAAAAAATGTAAGATCAATATAGTAGAAGTAAATAATATAAAAATATTACATTTAAATTTAAATAATATAATAAATTATTTACATGGATATCATAACAACATAAATGATCCGATGAAAAATAATAACTGATTTCTTAATAATGTAATGCATAATGTTAGACATCATCAACCTTGATTCAATACATAATAAATAATGAGGTAGTTATGCACCAAATAACCATATAATTATTTCCATTGAGACATTACAATTTATCAAGAGGTTATCTAATTTTATCCACCACCCATTAGATACAATGTATAATGTATTTATCCTATTACATAAATTAATAACTATTCAATGCATAATCATCATACCTTGATAATAAAAATTCATGTCGGAAAAATACCATATGAAATTTAAACATTTAACAAGTACATAAACAACCTACCATATAAGTCAATTTTCACCCACATAAAACTAAAAAACATATTGATTATCAATTTTTTCCCAACAAATAAAAATTTTATTTTTTTATTAAACACCCCCAAATGATTTATATAATATATGATGTTTTCAGAAAATAAAAATCTTTTTTAAAATATTGAAAAAAATGAAAGCGAATTTTTAAAATAATTTCTCCTAATGCTTTTGTAACCCTTTCGAAAAAACAATTTTATAAACAAATTCTAATTTTTTTTTCAATAGGTATCAATAATACATTTGAAATATATTTTTTACTTTAATAAAAAATAATATAATCTTGAAAAAAAACTATTCATATGTAAGAAAATATGGAGTGGAATATAAAAATATACAGAAGTAGACAGAAGTCATATTTTAAAACATTTAAGAAAATTATAATATTTTCCTTTGAAAAATTCATAGAATAATGGAATTATACTTTAATTTTTAAAATAATAAAAACATATAAATGAAGGAAAATCATGACAAAGTGGGAAAGTCTTTCAAGCAGATAATGTTTAAAAAGATATTTTTTTAATAATTTTTCAATGCATAGAAAAATGACTTAGTCTGAAAATATAAAAATTATTTATTTTTAGATTTTTAATATAATGTCCAAGTTTAAAAAATAACCTTTATAAATCATTTAAGTATAGATAAAACATTATTAAATCAAAATAAAGAACATTGATTTCAATGAATATGGTTTCCAAAAAAAAGTTAAATATGGTTAGAATTTATTATGAACATTCCCTCATTCAATTTTTGTACCAAATAGATAAAAAATGAAAATATATATTAAAACTCTAAAAATTTTTATTGTAAAAGAAAATAGACGATATTTAAAGGGGAAATAACATATAATTACCTCAATGAAAATTCAAGCACAAACAACCTTGATTAAAAGTTAGATTAAAACATTAACAATTACGACTTTTCTAACTTTTAAATCAAAGGTTATCAAAAGTTACAATAATAATTGGTTCTTTAAATCTCAAGAATTAAATAAATGATTCTATACAATTAAATTAATGAGTAAGTAGTTACCCCATATATAATATATCATGGTGTGTAATTTGAAAAATTTCTTGAAGAATCAAAATAAAGACCAAGATACCATAAAAATTTTGTAACACCTATACCAAAACCAATTGAAAGAGAGAAATTTAAATGAATATTTTATTAATATTATTAAAAAGTGGACTGTGATATTATATTTCAAGGATTCATCATATATATCATGTAATGGAAATAGGTTTATAATTCAAAAAATGTCTTTGAAAAGGGAATTTGAGATAAGAAACCAATACCATAGATTCCTACTAGGTCAGATGCACTACAACATCATGAATAATAATTTTTATGGAAAAATGATTTTAAGTGTGTGATTTATTTTCTATTAAAATAAATTATGTTTATATATATATATTTATTAATTATATTGATGAAATTTATTGATAATATATTCAATAAAAAAATTAATAATCAACTAATTATTATTACTAGTAAGTGAATGACAATAATTTTTTTATTATTTGAAAATACCTTTTTTTAAAATGGAATTTTACATGTTTTGTGTATAAATATTAGAATTATTTTCAAATAATTATATTAAATTAATTTTTTTAAATTAACTTAAAAATTTACATCATTGTATCAAAATTATATTATAGTGAATTTTTGAGCTTTGTTATAAATCTTTTAATTTTTAGAGGATAGTGAAATACAATGATTCAACAACTAATATCCCTATTATGAAAATACCAGTATATAAAAGTGACATTAATGTTTATGAAATATTTTTTTTCCATAAAAAAATATTTTTTGAATTAATATAATTCATTTAAAAATATAATGTTGAATATAGAAATATGTGTTTGATATTTTATAAATCTATGTAATGTTTTTATGTGAATAAATGAAATTATTGTTCTTTATATATTAATAAATAATTAAAAAGGATCCATTAAATTATAGTTTTTATTGAAATTAAAATACAAAAATTGATTTAAAATATTCCAATTAATTCCATGGGAATGAAATTTTACTTCATTTTACTATAAAACCAATTTTTACTCAAAACATGATTTTTTCTAAAATGGGATTCCTTGAAATTTGTGAAATTATATTAAATATAATTATTACCATTTTAATAAATTTAAACCTGTAAAAAGGATTCCATATTTTGAATAAGCATAACAAAAATGTGGTTATAATTTTAGTTTTTTTTATAATAAATTGTAATTATGGTAAACATTTATCACCTCGATCATGGGTTAAATGAGTTAAAAGGGCTAAAATAAAGGAATAAGGATTCATGATAACACAAAAAACATTCTTAAATATCATTTGTTGTTTTTATATCAAAATTACCTAATAATATTTGAAGCTATAATTACTTTGAGGCAATTAACATGAGTATGAAATATATTATATAAATAATTTCAAGTATTTACATGTTTTCCTCCGACCTCACTTATAAATAGGAACCTATGTGCCTCTATTATCCACATTTATAGAGCCCCTTCACTCGACCAATTCCTTCTTAAATTCCTCAATTTTCTTTCTAGACAAAGAGGTCATCATCTCACTGAAATACCACTTTATTAATTCTTACGGTGTAAGAAAAATTAGATTACCGAAGGAATATGTATATTCTATTAATGAGATTTTCTAAGTTTCTATCATCATAAAACTCCACCATGTTATGAAAATACCTTATGAGGTCTGACCTATGACTACTACAAGCCCACCTCCAATATGCTATATGCTGGCATCTAACACCAAGTAGTCATATCCCACAAATGGGAGGAATTATCCTAATATAAATGTACACCCACACATATCCATGCTGAAACAATGATAAAATTTAAAACAAAAAAAATTTCATGCATATATCTAAGATCCCACATTAGTGTACAAAATTAATGTTCTAAAATTTGAAAATGGGTCCACATACAAGCCCAACCAAAAAATTGTAAGGATACTAACATGCTCTTTGGGTGAAGACTAAGTTAACACAAGATCTCAGAAAACCACCAAGGTCTTACAGGTTCATGCTATGATATAACTTCTCAAAGTCCTCCCAGTACCCCTTCAAAATGGTATGCATATACATAAGAAAGGACATTTCATAAAATACCAAACAAGGTTAAGTATAAAAAAATACCCAGTAGGAAACCCCAAAACACTAAACATGATTCCCCAAGTATAGTCATCTCAAAGAAAGATATAAAAATCAATGTATAATAAAAAAACCCAGATATACTCAGGAAAGACACATGCATGTAGGAGGTCATAAGAATATTCCAGCCAAATGATTCTGCTCGATGAATCACATATTCTAATATATTCCACTCCATGATCCATGCTATCATAGGTGATACTCGACGAATAGGTATAAATCATTTTTTCCCATACAAGGAGGATCACTAGTCTAAGAATACCCTAATTCTCATACTGGGGGTCAAGCCCAGAACCACTGGTGAACTCCACAAACCCAATTTGAATCAACCTTCTATGCAGGGGATAATATTTCAATGATACCACAAACCTTACTGATATGTATTGCATGATTGAGGATCACCAACCAACATGGGGAGGTCATACTGATTCCATAAACCCATCCCATGGAATAAAGATGATTATGTATTACACCCCAGTCTCAAGGAGGGACATAAAAACTCTATATGAGTCTTAGCCTCTAGAGGGGACCACAATCCTATTTTGCGAAAGTAATGTCTCACTTTAACCTCGAGGGAATGGGACAAAAGAAAACATGGTCAAAAATAAGGATATGAAGATCTACAAACACTCTTGAATGGGGTACATGGAATGCACTATGGGATACATGACGTGTCTAGCTATCCTCTAGTATGATTTTGTGGAAAAGAATCACACGACATATAATTCTCAAGATACATGGTGTCTGGAAGGATTACATAGCATGTTGAGACACATGAAATCCTACCCGTACCACCTAGTCATGTTTATCCACTTTGGCCTTCTTGTGTACCAACCCGTTTATAGGTCTCTATTTCAATGTACTCATGGTTTTGTTCCAGTATGAGAACACAAAAATCCACCATCCTTTTATATTTTCCCTTGTCTATGTACATCTCAAAGCACATGTTGAGCCTCATAAAATCCTCCCATGGCATGGGACCTAGTCAGATAGTTTGTGACACATAAATCCAGCTGGAACCCTAATTATACTGCTAGTGGGTCTACATGATAGGTAACACTGGATTATATGTTGGGAAAACTAGTATTTTCTTAATCTTACAAGATTTCCACAATTCACCTGAGCACACCATCACCTCTGTCATACTCATAGGATATCATAAATATGTGGTCTTCCAACCCTTGATCTCACCGCCAGTTTAAATTCTGGAACTCAATCTTCTTGGAAAACTATCCTTTGATTCATCTATCACTAAAACTCAAAACTGGGAAGTGTGGAACCCACGAATCTGATCCAATTGACCAATTATCATCTGCCTCCATTTTCACACCTCGATCATACCATCGATCATAAAATACAACCACATTATTTATATGTTGTGCAAAATAATGGTGTGAAATGATAAAATACATGGTATTTGTTGATCCATAGGTCAAAAAGAAACACCAGTGATGAACACGTGGTGAATGTGGGAATAAAACCGAAATCCATAAAACAAGAGGATCTAACCTCTGTCATTATTCATTTGGACTAAATCCATTTTTGTAGAAATATATGAACGAAGGTGGATAAATTAATATGAACAAATAAACAAATTTATAATTTAATCCTACTAATGATGAGTGTACCTATTCGATTCATAGAATTCATCCATGTTCATATATGATAATGAAACGAGAAGGAAATCGAAAAAAAACATCCTACATAGGGTTTGGCTCAATCATTGATGAAGAATAGTTGTGTTTCCATCAATGATGAGTTTGGAGAACTCCATCGGCACAGTGATCCATTATCTAGTCTCAATCAATCATTTTTAACCAAGAATTATCCCCAACAGTTGTATAAATATAAATGGTTTTATTATCCAACCTAGAGGAAATATTATAATTGTACTCTTAAAGGATAATTTAGTATCTTTGTAAAAAATAATAATACAAATTAATTATGATTTTTATATTTTTATTTACAAATACACTGGATTTTTCAAAAACATCATGTCCCGAAATATATTATGTCATACCTAGGGAAAAACCACATTTTTAATTCAATGGTTCCCCCAAATTGTTGATACGGGAACCCGTTCAAGATTTATTCTACTTTTTTGTGAAAAATGTTTGCACATACTATTTAATATATTTAATATATTTCAAATATTTGTTCTGGGAACACTAGCCCACAGAATGGCACACAATCTCATCGCCTAGTTAAGAAAATAGTCTTTAGAATATCCAAAAATAATAAAAGGAAAATTAGATTCATTACATTATCCCCATCTTGAAAATATGAAACCAAAAAAGAGAAAAACCTACTCAAATAGATAAAAGTACTAGGCTAACATTGTAGTCTCCCACTCCTAGATTCTATCCTAAAGATTCCCATAGCATCACTAGACACACTCAAGGGGAATTAAATTCCCCAAAAGGATCCTATCTTATCAATCCTGAATCAACATTTAGTACTCAGCAAAGGTAGCCCAATTATAGATATCTAGCTTACCCCATTCGATAATGTGCAACAGGTCATGTACATATCTCCATAGCTAAGACACATGGAAGGAATTGTTTAACTAATCCAATTCAGACTGTAGATCGAAGCAATATGACACCTCACCAAATCTACGTAGAATCTGGAAGATACCAATTAGTCACAGAGATAACATACTGCCATGACCAAATATTTTCAATACACGTCTTGGTGAGACTCTCTTGAACACACTGTCTGCCTCCTCAATGCCTATAGGACTTCATCATTTGTACGCATAATAATTTTTATGGATCTATGTATTCCTCATCCACTCATAGAATATCTACATATTCTCTACAGTAACTCACACCAAATTCGGGCCCATGAGTGACAACTCTCTTGGATTAGTCCAACAATGTGGTGACGTGCTAAGTCTCCCATACAAATCCTCAAATGGTGCCATAACAATTATGGAATGGTAGATGTTTTTATTTGATAAATCCACCAAGTGTAGGTGATCCTCCCAAATATGACCAAATCCCAACATGTAGGCCCACAAATTGTCCTCCAAATCGTAGATGGTCCACTCTATGGCCGTTAGTTTCTGGGTGAAACACTATGATTAATAGAAATTTTGTCGCAAATTCCTCCTTCAATAACTACTAAAACTAATATTATAATAAAGAATTATATTTATTGATTATTTTTTTAGGGAAGTCCAAGGATTCATACTATCTATTGTATATAGAAACATCCCATGCTTTCTATTGAACTATTCTCTAGAATAACATTGAAGTGGGATGAATTTGTGAGTCAGTATATGATCACCCATATATCATCATATCCAATTCATGTACATGGTATGAAATCACAAATTACATGGATATACCTTCCCACTTTCACTCTAGGACCTCAAGAGGTTGAAGTAAATTTTCTGGTACCTAGGGCTTAGCCTTTACCTACTGACAAGTGAGGCATCAAGAGATAAACATTGCAATTCCCTTTTTCATGCATGGCCATAGAAACTGGACTCAAAGGTCCAAATACATATTTTCCAAACCTGGATGTACCACCAAAGGGTGTGTGTGATATTCTAACATCACCTCCTTACAAAAAATCAAAGGTACCAACATCCATCCTCTAAAAAGGATATCATGCTCCCACATTCAGAATATTTATCAAGAGTATGGATAATGGATATTTTAGTATGTAGGGTCTCATAGTTGGTGTCTCATCACTAGAATCCCTGACATGATGTAATTATGATTGGGTAAAAACCATCCAATTAAGAAATAAATTACTATCCTTATCCACAAAGGTCAATTGAAATGAGGCTAACTATTCTGATTCCTAATCCATCAACTGAGAAAATGATCTCTTGATGAGAGCATATAACACCAAAATCACCATCCCCAAAGTATAGAGAATATCAAATTCATAGTCCAGGGGAACCCTATCCATCACCTCTATCTTCACTTAAGGTCCTTTTGAGGAAATATATACTTGAGACTCTTATTGTTAGAGTAAATGATAAACTGATAGCGCATCAATTATTGTGTCTATATTTTTAGTGTGAATACTACTGTTGCTAACTGAAGATAATGGGTCACATAGTTCTTTTCATGTGTTCTTAATTGGAATACACCATAGAAATAGTCTACTAACTCTTCATCAGAACACAACCATGTCAGGTCCCTAATGCATCAAAAAACACTACATACACGACACCCTCCTCTAGAAATATCATGATTGTAGTGCTCTTCAACCACTTCCTCTACTCTTTAATGAAATAATGGATCCTTTTCATTCACATGAAGGGATACCACATCCAATTAAATGATGTAAATGGAGATTACACTCTAGATAAATTGAGTACAAAACTTTAACAATACCTGTCATCCCGAAGAAACTGTTCCCCTCGATAACACTCTTGTGTGGATCCCAAAAGGGATACCTCAACCTTTGATGAATTCACTACTACTATATCCTTTAAGATGAGGTGTCCTAGAAAGTGGACCTCTTGAATCCAAAACCGACCTTTTAGAGAGTTTCCCACAATGTCAGAGCTCTTAGAGTGTGTCCAATACCATCCTTAACTGTTTTGTTTGCTCTACCACAGATGATAAATACACTAGGATGTTTTCAAGGAAGACTACCATGAATTGGTCAATTAAATATTAAAAGATTCTGTTCATGAGTCCCATGAACACTACATAGGAATATTTCATGCTGAATGGAATCACTATGTACTCATAGCGACCGTGGTGATATCATAATTAAATCTTCAGTATATACTCATCCTGAATGCTTAGTTGGTGATATTCTGATATGAGGTAAACCTTTGAGAACCAGTGCACCCCTCCCAATTGTTCAAAGTGGTCATAAATCCTCTGTAGTGTATAATGTTTTTCCATGAACACCTTATGTAGTCCTCGGTAGTGCATTAATAACCTCATGATCATGTCTACCTTCTTGGTGAAAAACAATTTTGGTTCCCCAGGGGATACAATAGGTCTCTTAAATCTCTTCCCCAATAAGTCCTCCTATATCAACCTCATATCTTAAAGCACTACAGGTTTCATCAGATATACTATTACAAATATTGGTGTTGTCCCGAGATTCAATTCAATGTGAAATTATAGCTCTTGGTAGGAAGTTAAACTTGGTACATCCTCAGGAAATACATTCTCATACAATACCACCAATGTCAGAAACTGGTATCTCAAAGCATGAATTCCTCCAATAGTCATGCTATCCAGTTTTGAGTAATCGGATGCACTCCCCTATGATTGGGCTCATCCTTCTCCACCATTTTTTCCTTTTCACACATAGAGGATAACCTCATTCTGTCATAATGGACACAACAAATTCTCCATGTAAAATGGTCAATTGGGGAATGAACTCTGGATAGCCACTCCATACTTAAGATAATTTCATAAAGCCTCATTACTGCAAAAACATATCCCATACAAAACAATAATCTACAAGAATCAGATAAATTTTTTGGAAAAAGTGTGAGATTCTTGAGTCACCACCTATTGAAGTCTCCCACTGCAGAGGTTGAGCTAATGGATCAACCAGAATCTCTAAATATCAACCCAAAGAAGTGGAAAGGAACGAATGAATCTCACCTATGTACACTAATACTACAACTATAGTAGGAAAGAAAAATACCATACCTCGTATTATCCACATATCCTCAAGGTCATATTCCTCCATATCTTGTAGATTTCCTTATGCTTGTCCACCTTCTCCCTAAGCCTGGACCAAACAACATAGGGGTGGTGCCAATAGGTAGAACCTCTGATCACCTTCTGCTACCCTGCCAGATCCTCTTCGATGTCCACCACCATGCGGACCGCCCTACAACTTCCTCTATCTCTGTCTCATAGGCCCCTCATCCATCTCACTATCATTAATACAAAGGTTCAGACAATCCCAAACTAGATGTCCCCTACTATCACATGACAAACACTGAATCTTCCTTGGATGATTTGAACCACCCTAATATCCCATCACTGCTAGCTCTATTCCCTTGGATCACCTCTTGATGTATCCAATATGGTTGGATCCTAATGACTGTCTTTGGCTTCCTAGTTTTGAGGTCTCTACTACTGGGTTCCCACTACTCGCTCCCACATTCAGTGCTTGCTCTTCTAGAAAACTTTACACCACCATGGAATTCTCAACAACCCCCACATTGTTAGATATGAAAAGGGATACCTTGGAATTCATTATTTTGCAAAGTAATCCCCTCTAAAAGTTCTAGGATCAAAATAAAGGATCATGCACTATATCGAAGGAGTGATGTGAGAGAGTAGTAAACCTTGATGAGTACTCCTCCATGGTCAATCTTCCATACTATTGATACAGAAGCTCCTACATGTGTACCAGTTATAAAGTTGTCGGATTGAACTCCTCCCTAAAGAGACATTCAATGTATGAACAAGAGAGATATTTCAAATCACATGACATAGTCACTAAACTCCACCATCACCTAATATAGGATTTAATTAGACACTCTATGAGGACCATCATATTATCTGTAGGAATCCTCCCAAAGAGGAAAATATTAGTTTCTGCCTCTAGCCAATCCTCTGCCACCTTGAGCCCTGTATCAAACTGAAACCTATATAGTTTCTACCTTTGAAACACATGAAACACATGCATAATATGTGACTCCATACCTGGTACTACTAGCTCAAGATGTTGTTCAACAGGTCCCACCCATGACTACCCCAAACCTGCCATCATAGGCTAGGGGATGGAGACCTGGGCTGAGTAGTCATATTCCACTGATTGGAGGCATTTTCCTAAATTAAATGTACACATGAACACACCTTCAAGCCCATGAAATTTTGGAATGTAAAAAAATAGAATGAAGGCATGAATAAATCTATGACCACACAATAGAGTAAGAATGTGAAGTATTAAAAGTGGAAAAGGATCCAAATACAATCCCAACCAAAAACTATAATGATTCCATCATGATCAAAGGTCATGGACTATGTAAAATACATGATCCTGATAACCACCTTGGTCTAAAAAGATCAAGATTTTATCCACCCACTCTCAGTCCTCCCATAACACCACAAAAGGGTCATCGTCTGTATAGTACATAACATGTTTGGGAAAATACCATGCATGGGTGAGTATAATAACACCAAAAAGGACACCCTATAAGAAGTATAAATGAATCACCAAGTATTGTCAAGCCTATATAATTTATAAAAATCAATGTATTTTAAAAACACTTAGATATACTTAAGAAATACAAAAAACAACTAGGTGGTCATAATGTACTACTTTCCACACGATTCTCCTCAAAGAAAATCCCTTTCCACGAGAATACACACCCCGAGCCATGCTATCATTAGAGACACTCTAAAAAGAGGTTTAGATCATTTACGCACCTATGAAATATCACTGGTCTAGGAAGAGCATATTACTCATATTGGGGGTCAAAACTAGAACCCCTGGGGGACACCACAAACCCAATATGTATTAACCCACTATATAGAGGATCAAATGATTGTGATAGAATAAACCCGATCGATGTGAAATTCTTGATAGAGGAAAATCCCCCTTCTCAGGGAGGTTGCAATAATTTCACAAACCTCTCCTTGGAAAGAATGAAGATATAGGATCATGCACTAGTCTCATGGTGGGACACCACAACACTATATGATTCTAAGCCTCTTGAGTGGATAACAATCTTTTAAGGTGGATGTAATTTCACAATATACCCTCAAGCGAAAAACCTAGGGATAAAAATCAGACAGAAATAGTCCAAAATAATGAAATGAATTTCTCTAAACACTCTTAATGCAGGTACACGACATGTACCAGTCAAACATGGTGTGATCACCTATCCCTAAGTATTCCCATGTGAAAATTCATCGTACAATATGTATGTATTAAGATAAAAAATCATGTATAAGGTGTAAACAGTGTGTAGAGACATGTCACATCCCTCCTGTGTCACCTTTCCATGTATGTGTACTTTGGCCTTCCCGTGAACTAACTCATGTATAGGTGGTTGGGTCTGTGTATACTCGGTTGTGTCTATATCCAAGTAAAAATTATTCCTCTTGATGTGTGATTTTTCCCATGCTTGTGTGCTTCCTGAAGTACATGCTGAGCCTCATGGAGGGTTCACATGACATTTGACGGAGTCTCACAACATGTGATTCTTAACTCCAACTGGAATCCTAGCACAACATCCCTGGAATCAGACATAGCGTGTAACACCAAATTACTTTCCGTGTAAACCTATATTTCATAGATCATGTCGGATCTCCTCCGCATCACCAACATACACTTCTAATTCAATATTCCTTTCCAGATATTTCTCATTAGAGTTATTTCAAGCCTTAAAATCACTTTGGTCTAGTATTCAGACCGTCTATTTACTCGAAAATCCATCCTTCAAGTGATCCAACACTGATCCTAAAATAAAAGAAGAATGGAACCCATAAAATCTTCCCCAATCAGCCTCCGATCATCTGTCACCATATCTTTACCTCATTCATACCATCCATCACAAACTATACTTATGATATTTATCTTTTCCACTGAATAATGGTTGCGTAATGATCAAATACCATGTACTTTTCAAACAATAATCCAAAAGGATATTCCCACAATGAACTTGTGAAGAACATGGGATAAAAACCTGATGTCACAAATGTGAGGAATGATCATTGACCATTGATCATTTTTTCTTGATCTATTTTCAAAGAAAGAGACAAAAAAGCGGGATAAATCAAAATGAATAAATAAACAATTCCATCAATTTAATTATACCAATGATTCACATATTAATTTTCTTCATGGAATTGATCTGTGTTCATATGGAATTAATAAATGGGATGAAAAAACATCCTAACAAGATTTTGGACCAATAATTAATGCACAGAAGATGAATTATCATCTTTTACTTGTTCCATGAACACCATCGGTGCAACAATCTATGATCTGGTCCCAAACCATCATCATTCACCACAAAATATCTCAAATAGTTGTCTTAATCTCTAGGGTTTGAGGGGAAAACATTGAGGAAATCCTATAATTATACAATTAAAGTATAATTATATAGGTGTATAAAAAATAATAAATAAAAATAATTATTTATTCCATTTTATTTGTTTACAACCACAATGTATTTTTTCACATACATCCTGTCCTGACAATGATTATGCCGCGCCTAGGGTAATATCATGTTCCGAAGACAATAATGTCGTCAGATTTCTAATGCAGGCCCCCATTGAGGAGTTGTTACACATTTTCTTGAACAATTCAAACATGTTATATTTATTACATTTAGTATATTTTAAACATTTATTTCAGGCACACCAGGCCTTGAAATCGCACGTTTTCTCAGTTCATGTTCTCGAAAATAATCCATATAATATTAAAAAATAATACATGTAAAATCCAGGTCATTACAATAAAAAATTCAATAACATAATTAAAATAATATATATAAATATATATAAACCATATAGATATGTTTTTATTTTAATGGTACATACATTTGATATCTTTCTTCCCTCCAATTCAAAATGAAAACCTCACTCGTGTGTATGTACGAACAACCATCTCTATATAGTGGTGTAATTTGGTTTTCATCACTTCATCAGTTGAATGCTAATAAATAAGAAATAAAAAAAATAAATATGATATTTATGAGATAATTATGATTCTATAAATTTGATAAATCTTCTTGTTTCATACCCTACCATCTATTGGAAAATGATAAAATCACTCATGCGTTCGTGTGGACTACTACCTCCATGAAGCGATGTGATTCATTTTTGTATTACTCACTTGAATGCATGATTATAAAATTGAATATAATTAATCAGAATTTTATTCATGAAATTATTAAGAAAATTAATACTATGGGATCATTTAATAAAACATTAACTTTGGTTAATGTAAAAAATTAATTTTGGAGAAATTGACTGAACAAACATAAGAGATCGAAATAAGTAAGAACTATTGAATGAATAGATTTAAAATGATTATAAAAGGACTAATAAAACTGAATATAGATTAAAAATATTCTTAATCATGTATTTAATACATTTAAATTGATTATTCTAGTGGATATAAAAGTTCAAACCGACAAGGAATCCATAATATGAGTTTTTCATCTCAATTCCACTCTATTGAGAGTTATTTTACATTATGCACCAAATTTATTTTAAATTGTGTAAATACTACAACATTGAAATATTATATAATTAATTTCTCTTTATTCATGTTATTTTTAGTTTCAATTCATGTTTTCTATTTTAATGGTTTTTGATTTAAAATTTATTGATGTGGAAAAGTTTTATTTTATAATATCATTCTCATTCGGGATTTTTCGTGTTTAAATTTATGTTAGAAGAATCATATAAACATTATTTTAGTAAAACCCTCCCATTTGAATATATTCTAGCTATTTTTTGTAGTTTATTTCTTTTCATCCAACTGTTCATCTCTTTGGTAATCAAAGACCATGATAAAGTTTTTAAAGCTAAACTAAACATATTTCATATTTTGGGCCATGGATATTTTTTCTCATATAATGATTGTCTAAAATAATTCCAGAATGGTAATTTAAATTCACCAATGACTGTGTATTTTCATTTTCAAACAAGTTTATATTTACTGGAAAGGTTTTATAATGTAAATATTTTAAATTTTTCAGAAAAATTCATTTTGACTCTTCAGAAAAGTGTGAAATTGAATGTTCTTTACAATGTATAAGGTGTACAAAGATTTTCCCAACTAAGGAATGTTATGTTATTTTTTTATTCTTAATATATATATATATATATATATTTTTCTAAATAATTTTTTATTGTTTAGTGAATCTTTTGTTTTTACATTAAAATAAAAGGTATTATTTTCTTAATGGATGAAAATAATTTTGGAAATAATTATTAAATTTATTTTAAAAAAAATTTCAAAAAAATTATGGAAGTTTCATTTAAAAGTTTCACTAACATTTTCCTCTCTAATTATAAAAACTATTTCCTTTACATGAAACCTTTATTTATGATAAATTGATGATCTTCTATCATCTTTTACTAATTTATGGTTTATAACTCATTCTTTTGATAATGAATAATCTTAGTTTCTTAAAGATAATAGATTTATCATTAATTATATCAATTGTAATGAATTGTCCCAAGAATCCATTAGACTTGACACCCAACCCTTTTCTACACAAATTTCTTAGTGGATTCTTGATCCTGATGGGCTAGAAACAAGTTCCTGAGAAACAGAAGGACCCTGTTGTGTATTCTTTCACACCAATCTGAGATAAAATCAACAAAACATAAAAATAATGGAGAAAAAATAAAAAAAATTCTAAACCTATCATAACCAAATAATCCAATAAATCCCATTTTAAAAAATATAAAAATCATTTGTAACGGAAATATACCCCCAAGTTAAGAAAATAAAAAAACTTTAAAAATGAAATAAATACTAGCCTCTCAAACTAAGCCCAAATCATATCCATGTATCCTATGGTTTCTCACCACTACCTAACTCAACCCACATTAGCCATGAATAACAATGAATGAGTCCAATTTAGAACCTAGAACCTAAAATATATAGGCATGAGAAAAAAATAATATTAGATAACCAATACCCACAAAATCAAGTCAACATGTTTCATAAGGCAATTCATCATTGAAAGTTTAAAAATAAATGTAGAAAGTTAGCTTTACACACATAAATTTATGGATACAAAAATAGTTTCATAAACATATTTCAAAAAATTCTATTTTAAAAAAAAAATAAAACTAACACATTTTGAAAACAATGTCATCATCCAAAGGCCTATTCCAAAATACATACATGATTAAAATTACGCATAACAGCTCAAAAATATTATCTAAACTGAAATGGTCACTTTTAAACATCTAAATGGTCAAATCCATCTTAAATCACTGAATTAAAAATTCACATCAAGAACTAACAAAAGAGTATTTTAATTGAAAAATATTTCCTAACATATTTGAACACTAAGTTTTCCAATGTAATAGGACCCAACTTACTAACATGGGTTAATAATGAAATTATTGGAAATGGTAAAAATAAGAAAAATTTCATACTACCCTCAGTCTATAACTAACTAGGAAAACGAATGTGTTATGGGATTTATCTTGGGATTCCTAACCTATAAAGAACCTAATTGTATAAGGGTATAACAACCCACATACCAGCTATTGGAATGTTCTAATGTTAAAACTGCAACACATCAGACTAGCCCACAGAAGCCACATTATAATGAAAAACCCCTCCAATCCCTTGTTTCTAACACTACTATAGGGGAAATAGTGTTATGTCAACCGAATAGAGGAACAAGTTAAATCTCCCTCTTATATCCAAGTTTCCCTATAAAAATAAAGACGTGATGTGTAAGAAAAAATGGTCCAATTCTAACACATAAGAAATAATCATAACTACCCAAACCCAAAAAAACCAATGATGAAAATCCCCACATATAAAATGCACCCATGAAATAAGAATTAATTTCCTACAAAAGGGGACCTACTAGAATCTAAAATTAATTGATAACCAACACAAGGTAATGAATGATGGGAAATCAAGGGGTGTATTTAAAAAACATTTTGAAGAAAAACATCCAACTCATCCTTCAACACCAAAACAAAGATCAGGTTTCCAAGATCTTTCACAATTAAAAAAACACCATTCAAAACCTTATTTAGAAATCATTATAAATAACCCACACCATTTAAAAATATTTTAATCCTACCCTTCAACAAGGGTCTTTATTCTTGAATATCAATACATGGTAAACAAACCAAAATTCAGTTGCTAGAGTTTGCACTGAAATTGACCTTTCTAAAGAGTTTCCTTCTTGTTTCTGGATCCAAAATGGTGAGAGCGGTTTCGTCCAGGATGTGGTATTTGAAAACCTTCCACCTTTTTGTAAAAAATGCTATAGAGCAGGTCATTCTTATAAAGATTGTGGGAAAGATATCTCTCAAATACATGTGAAGCCAACATGGGTCCAAAAACAGAAACTAAGTATGCAAAACAATCAAACTGTTTCTGTTAAGAATGATGCTCAGGATGCCATGGTTGATTTTGTTGATCCTATAATCTCTAACTTGATGGCTAGAGATAACTTTAAGGATAACCACACTGATGGGAGTCAAGTTGAGGTTCTTTCCATGGCTGTCACAGAGGATGCATCTATGATTCCTGATCCCAATCAGGCTTCTTTTCAAGATCCTGTTAAGGTGGTCATTGAAAAAGGGTGTGACACCCCCCCTACCTCAAGTCATAAAGAGGGTCTTGTCCAAAATCAAGATGACACACATGTTCTAGAAAGGAATGAAGCTGTTGGAGATCTTGCACCCTTTAGTTTAAGGGATAAACCAGATCTGATTGCTGAAACATTCATAAATGAAATGGGAAAAAAAAGGTAAGAAACCCCTTGTGGATGAGGATGGGTTTATTACCCCACAATCAAGAAAATCTAGAAGACGAAAGGATTTCCCGAACACTGAGCGCACAATTGTGACCAGATCAATGAATGCTTCCAAGGCTGAACCAGTGGAGGCTCCTAAGGAAGAACTTCTGGTTGAGGCCTCCAAACCTTTGCATGTAGAGAAAACTCAAGATAATACTTTGGTTGCTGCTTCTAGTACTCAATTGTACTATTTCTCTCAGAATTTTGATGAGCAGGATTTACAAGTATGGATTCAGTATATGGACAGGCAACAAGAAATTGCCCAGCAAGAATTTCAAGAAAAAAAGATATCTCATGCTGAATTCCTTAGTATAAAAAGATCCATTGCCGAGGAAAAAGAAAAGATGAGTTTCAAATCATCCTAATTATGGATGGTTCCTTTCAGTTTCCGGATGTGCTGTTTTAGCCTGTTTTTGGTTGGGGACTCCTTCTCCTCTGGTATTTTACTCTCCTGGTTGCTGTTCTGTGCAATTTTAACCGGGCTAGTTCTGATTTTGAGAAGCTTTGATTTTGCTCTGGAACTGTCCTGAGATCTTGACTCTGGTTTTGTGCTTTTCTTGTTCACTTGTTTTTGACTGATCTTGCTACGAACTTCTTTGTTTCTTCAGAGGATTTGTAGTTGGATCTACACTTCTCCTGTTCTTGTGTCCTACCTGCATCGTTCAATATTTCTTCTCAGTTGAAATGCTGTCTTTTCTGTGCTTTTTTAAGCTCGTTTTGGCCAGATTGATCAACTTCTGTTTTTGGTTATTGCTGCTGGTCTTCCCTTGCTACTGTTTGGCTTTGATTTGCTGAGATGCTGTGCTGTTTCAAGTTCCAGAATCTGCAGACATGATTTTGTTGCGGGAAAATTGGGCGAAGAAACTTCTTCCCATGTCGATGTGTTTCCTGCAGCACAGATCAAACCTAAGAACTTTCAACACCGAGGTCAACTCGCGATTTATTTTACTGAAGTTGAGCAACTCTGGATGCTGTTTGGATGAGACTTTGCAGTCTTATAGGACTTAGATGCAGTGTGTTTTTGATATGATATCTGCTTGAATTCATTTCCTTCTACTCAGATGACATGATCTTGAGGGGATCTCTATGAATCTGCTGCTTGGTCTAGAGGTTCTAAAGGAATTATGGAATGAATTTTATGACATACTGTCCTGTTATACTTGCCTGCCAGCATGATGATCTAATTTGGATGTTGTCCCCTGGCTTTCTTTAAGTTTCTTTTTCAGGTAATGTGACCTGCTTATATTGATGACCTGTTTCATGCAAGCTGAATGTGAATGATAGATTGGACTGGAGAGCTCTTTTGGAAACACTTGAATGGACCTCCCTCCTCCTCGATTTGAAGCAAGTCAAAGCTATAAAGGATGAGCATTGATTGAAGAATGCGGATCTTTTTTTGGCTGGCTGTATTTATAGCTTGGGTATTCTCGAGTCTTTATTTTTGTACCCTGTTTAATTCCCTGCTGGTGTAAGATCATTGCACCTCGTGTTTGTAATGAAACCTTATTGCTTTTAATAAATCCTCTTTGGGGCATGAATTGGGAAACCAGTTTATGTCACCACTTTTTTTTAAAAAAAAAACCAAATTTCTATAAAACGCATTTGAAAGATCCATTAAGGTAATTACACAAGGGGTAAACCACACATGCATTTATAATAACCATTTAAAATCTATTAATGAACCAATTTATAAGTTACTTTGATTTGAAAAATGTATTCACTACTAGATGATTTGGTTTTTGCACCTCCAGTAATGGGAGACTGCCATCAGCGATCGCTATTGATAGTATTAGAGACCACCAAAAGTGGTCGCTAATACTGAAATAAATGGGCATGATTTTCCCTACCCCAATCATCACTGTCTTTTTCAAAATAACCGCTGCAATTCCGGTGATGCCCATTGTCTCCCCCACCACGGCCCTGCCACCCTCGGTCTCCCCCATCGCCAGCTATCATCGCCTCCCATCACCCCTCCCTCACTCGCCGTTGAACCCATCCATCGGTGAGTATTAAACGGACTACTTAAATCCCTGACGTTGCACCCACCCCTACCTCTTCACACCGTAGATCCTCCATGGCCGAAGACCAGAGCTTACAATCCCTCCTCTCTCCCATTGATGTTCCTTCGTGTCCGGTGTCGTACCCACCTAGTGTCCCACACACATGAAACATGGAATTATTAAAAAAAAACGTGAGCGACAACCATTGGCGGTCGCTGTTGGTTTTTACTGATGGAGCAAATGCGACCGTCTAAATTGTTACAATGTGGCTGTTAAATAACTTTAGCGGCCGCTTTTTGCGGTTGCAATAGGGCTTTATTGTAGTAGTGATTTCAAAAAAAAAACACCCCTTTTAACATAGTTTTCTCTCACTAAAAACTAAAAAAACCAAAATCCTACATCCACAAATTAAAACAATTTCAAAATCTTATTGGGAAATTTACACAATCTTACCATAATAAAACATTCTTTTTAAAACATGAAATCATTTAAATTTAATGGAAATAAATTTCTACTGAGGTTAACAGACCAATAAATATTTTTAAAATATAAAAAATATATCATATATATGCATTCATGTAATTGAATTATTTTAGAAGGCATAATATATCTTTAAATTTCAAAATGAATCAATTTTATAGAAAAAAATACATGGATGAAGTGGAATCCAAGATGAAATGTTTATCCTTGAGTGATAACCCCCAAAGAAATAATTAAGACCTCCTCTACAAATTATATGAGACCCAAAACCTAGGATTGAACCATATCCAACCCATTACCTTGAATTCAACATGAATTAGGGTCTTATGGGAGATGGAAAACCTTGGAAAGAAGGATTAAGGAAGAATAGAGGAGAAAGAGAAGAATAAATACCTTATAATCAGTTGGAACACACTAATGGATGTTCAAGAATCAATGGATCGAGAGGTTAGAACTCCTAAATAACCTCCCAAGGGTAAGATTATTTTTTTACAGATAAGAAGGGTGAATCCAACTTTAATTGGAATGTGTTATTTAAGTAAATATATATAATTTAATCACTTATATGTGTCATATGATCAAGCCTAATTATTTTCCAAACTATTCAATGACTATTAGATTACCATTGTCTAGGTCAATAACCACACACACCATTTCTCCTTAGGCACATTAGATTTTAGAAAAACTATCAAACTCACCTTAAACACAACCTAAGATCTATGAAAATTTTGGTAATGTCCACATAGTTTAATGAACTATGGAAATATATAAAAAATTTCTTTTAAAAAAGGGTAGACCCAACTGTTTGAGAACAATATTGTTAATACTAACCATGTAGGCTAATCATTCTCCTAAAAAACCAATAAAAACACAAACTTTTCACCCGAAATCAGTTGAGACCCAAAATTATTCATATTAAGATAAAAAAACAAAAAGGATAACAAAGTGACATGAGGGGTGTCACAAAATCCCCCAAGACGCCACTTTTTTAACCAAGATTGTCTACAGTCTAAAAGGAAGGAAATGGAGAAAATTGTATATCCAATTATAACATCATTAAAAGAACTGGTCAACATGATTTAACATTAAGACCAATGATCGAGATCATTAAAATGATCAAAATGATCCATCACCAGGTTACTATGAATCTCTATTAATAAACAAAATAGGAACCCCAAACAATAATACCTACAAAGAATGAATGTCCCAGCATGGTCTCACCACCATTTATAATTTCTCTAATATGGTTAAATCTAAGGAATATGCTAAGAGATTCATACTCATGCAACTAAAAAACCATGAGAGAAAGTAACTCTAAAAAAAATAAACTCTCAACCTAAATGAATGAAGAAAAACCATAGGTGGCCTTAAAAACTGAATGGCACTATATCTTATCTCCGGCCTTGTCACACATGAATAAACTTGGGTAAAAAATTGGATCAATATCACACGGTGCATCCAAAACAATCACATCAAAACACCATCTTGTATACCAAAATCATTTGGAAAATCACACCCCCAAGTTACCCAATCATAAACCCAAGGCCTCTCTCATGTTTAAACAATTATTACCTTTAAGGATCAATAAAAGAACAAGGTTAGTGAAAAATAATAGGTAATGTCCTTCCTAATAATTAGCCTCATCAAAATGAATCTCACAACAAACAATAAGTTCCACCCATGAGGGAGGGGGTTAGTCAAAAAATTAGACAATGAATTCTTGAAAACAACACACACTCCATCGATAAAAAATATACTGAAATGGAACCATCTATTAGATTCCAAAACCTACCAAATATCTAAAACTAAAATAAAAATAATCAAATGAAAAGTCCCAAAAAACAATAACCCTTCCTCAAAGGAAGAAACTCCATACCATCATCATCATCGTCATATATATATTTAAAATATGTTAAAAAAGAATGAAAAACACACAAGACTCACCAAAGGGAAGAGAGACATATTTCTATGGGGGTATAAAAAATGGATACCTAGAGCATCACCTCTTAGAATGTTAATCCCTAGTGGTTTCAAGCTCTGGAAGTCATGAAAAAAACATACTTGGTTTCAAAAAAAATCAAGAGATTCTAAGTAATCAACTGCCATGTTACCTTCCCACCAATTGTGGGACACTTTTTTGAGGGTACTAAGAAGATTATGACACTTACAGGTGACATATTCAATCGACCAAGGAATAGGTCCTAGACCATGAATTGCGTTATGGAACACCATTGAATCTGTTTTGGCTTTCAGAAGATGATGGTTTTGCTGCAAACACACAGAGATTCTGGTGAGCATTTCCTTTACATCTGCCAAAAGTGAGGTACCATGCCCAGCCAGATAGAGTATGCCAAAAAAACCCACCCAGAGTAATCACATACACTCCCTCCTCTACTCATGACTCTATATTTGCAGGAGCCATCAATATTAAGATTCAAACCACGGGCCGGAGGGAGCAACCTTACCCAGTTATCTAAAGGAAAATTAGCATGGATAGGTGATCCATGAGGATTGAGGTTAATTCATTGCTATATAGGAGCCTACATGAAAATATTGAGGTGCCTTTTCATGTTTATAAGAAGGGCAGTGGAGAAGGAAATGATCTCTCTACAAGACGACAACTCCCCATCGAAGATGTTTTTGTTTCACGCTTTCCAAAAGCACCAGCAACCTGCCAACAGGACAAGGTTATGTGCCATTCTCTCAGAGCTCACCTTGCCCATGCCGTGAAACCAATAAACCATGAAAGGATCCATCACCATGTTTGGAATAGAGACTACAATGAACTCGCTTAAGAAGGCCTAAACTGCCTGTGCCCACTCAATTTTGAAGAACAGGTGCATCATGGTCTTCTCCTGCTTCCTCCTACAACAGAAGCAACTATAATCCATAATCACACTGCATCTTCTAACGTTTTCATTAGTGAGTAGTGATTTGTTATGAACTCTCCATACCAAAATGTTGAACTTTGTGGGGATGAGTCTATCCCAAAGAGTCTCGTTCCAGGTATCACCTTCGTGATGCAGGGGAATTGTTTTCTAGTAATATTTGGAGGAGAAAGACCCTGAAGAAGATGGAGTAAACACACATTTTTCCGAGACTGATGAATGTTTAGTAAGATGGAACACCTCCGGTTGATTTCCCTCAAGGACTATGTTAATGAATGAAGGGTAGCATCCAGCCTCCCTGAAAGTGATGTTCGTAGCAGGGAACCTCATGAAACCGAGGATCATTCCATACCTTTCATGCCAGAATGAGATGTCGCATGTACCTACAATCAAACACACATTGGGAGAGATGGAGCTGATTTATTAAACAACCACTTTTTAGAGGCTAGAGAATTGAATCACAAGAGATTCCCCATCCGTAATAAAGAATTCATGCTTGGATATACCCCACAGCGAGCATTACTCCAACACTTCCCAAGAAAGTTTCACATGCATGCATGTGATGGTGTCCTGAAGGTTACATACATTTATACTCCCTACCATACTAGGCCTCACCATCCTATCCCAGGAGTTCCAATACTATTTTCCCTTGAATAGTGGATCCCATATAAATCCTGCAAGAATTTTATCCAAGCTTCAAAAAACTCCATTGGGGGATTTGATGGCGGAAAGGGCATGAACCGATGTGGATAGAAGAACACTGTTAAGCAGTGTGATACTCCCCCAAAAAGAAAGGTACATGTTTTTTCAATTGAGGATTATCTCAGTGACTCTGCTAATAAGGGGGTTGAAGTCACAGATGCGCGTGGATTTTGAAGATATGGGATCTCCTAGATAATTCATAGGAAAATCATCCTTTTGGATACCTAGAGATTCACTTATATAGAGGACCCGAGTATCCGAGCATTTATTTGATATGAAGAAGATAATCTTATTCCGGTTGATTACTTTTCCACTCCACTTTCTATACGCCTCCAGCACCCAATTAATTGCCCTTACTGACCTTCTTGATGCATTAAGGAAGACAATGGAGTCGTCCACGAACATGAGATGTGATACCAGAGGGAGACACATTCTTTTGTAAAATGGTAAGATCCCCCTTCTATTGATGTTCTACTGAATGAGATGGCTTAGAACATTCTAGGTGATGATAAATACAGTCAGTGAGATGGGGTCTCCTGGGAGAAGACCACGAGATGACTTGAAGAATCTAAAGGCTTTTCCCATGAAGATAAGAAAACTCCATATAGATCTGAAGCAACCAAAAATTACATCGATATTCCATGTGGACAATACCATACCTATCAAGACTTTGTTAATGAATTTCCAATTGACGTGATCATATGCCTTACTCATATCAAGAATGATTAAAATGTTGGATCCCTGAGTTTGAATATTTATATCTCTGATCATTTCTTGGGTGAGATAAGTTTCCCCTTGGATGGAGAGTCCCCTTATGAATCCATGTTGTTCGGGCAAGATGTAGATAGGGAGATGGAGGGATAGGCGAGTGTTAAGGATACTGGAATGGATTTTATAGGGAACATTGCACATTCTGATTGGGAGAAAGTGATCAATGCAGGAGGGAGTATTAGATTTTGGAATGAGCACTACAGAAGTAGAACAAGCCATGTGAGGCAACAGACCTCCACAGAAGAAATCCGGAATCGCCTCAATGAGATAACTTTTCATAGACTCCCACGATGTTCTGTAAAATTCTCCAGAGAATCAATATGGAATAGCCACGCTATCAGGATCAAGATTCTGCATGGCTTCAAGAATTTCCGCCTCCTGGGGAATGGAGCCTAGGTTCTCATTGTCCCGATCAGTGAAGGTAGATTGCACAACATCAAATAATCCCAAAGCATCTTCAGGGTATCCGTGTGAAGGATGATCATGAGGTCCCGCAATGAGGCTGCAGAAGTGGGATCATGTAAGCTTCCCAATCATCTCCCTGTCATCATAAAGGGACGCATTCATTATCTTGATCCTCGGGAAAACCCACCATTTCCTTTCTTTGATACACACATGGAAGTATGAAGAGTTCTTATCTCCCTCCTTCATCCATTTGGTGCACACGCCCGCTCTCACTTGACATTCCTGTCTGAGAAGAATATCCCTCAGCTCCTCTTTTCTATTAGAAGGATCCAAAAAGAGCTGTTCATTCCAGTCCACTTCTGGTTTCCTTTTGATCCAATCAACATCTTGCATGGCCAGGTCCACAACATTGTCAGGTAAGAGATTTTCCATCGATTATATCAAGTTCTTTCCTTTGAGATGATAGAGTTTATGTGTAAATCTATCCATGTGTGCATAGGGGATATTTCCTCTAGGAGGCAATCACCAGATCATTATATCCAGGAAGGTTCACCCAGTGAGTATAGAAGAGAAAGCGAACATGACTCTCTTGTCCAGTAGAGTGAGAATGTAGGAGCGAAGAGTGGTTGGAGATCCCCCATGCCAAATGCGTTACATGGGAGTTAGGATACATAGATAATTCATGCACATTGGCCAAGGATCATTCTAAATGACTCCACGACTGCTGATTTCACTGTTGATTGTTGCACCATGTGAAACGGTCACCTACAAACCCAAGGTCCAGATGCCCCCTACCCACCAAGAATTGGGAGAAATAGTGGATTGCTTTCTTATTAAAAGGCCCATGACCCTTTCTATCCACTGGGTTGGAAAAAAAGTTGAAATCCCCCACAATAAACCAAGGACGAATCCCTGGGTCAAAGGAGTTAAGATCTCCAAACAGAACTTCCCTTTGGTGAGTGTCGAAACTTGAATAAATAAATTAAATGAAGAAAGATTGAGGCCCCTGAGACACCTCCACCGTGATACACTGATCCACCACCTGGGAGAGGACAACCGAATAGCTCCAGTTCCAGAAGATATATATGTGATTTTTATTCAGTTCTGCATGAATGCACCCATGAAAATTATTTTTCCATGAGAAATCGGTGATTTTACCTGACGGTTTGTTGTGTTCAAGAAGGTAAATGATGGAGATCCTGTGTTTGGAAATATATAAGGACACAATGCCTGACTAAATTCGAGATCCAGCACCTTGGACATTCTAGACGAGCATCGAAGTCATTGATAAAAGAGGATTCTAGGACTGGCCCCAGATTGCATGGCCTTGTCAATGTGGGAGCGTACTTTCCCCTTAAGCTTCCTGTATTGAGATCGAGTACATACAGTAGTGTTGCTAGGCTTGGGAAAACTAAATGGGATATCAGTAACATATGAACTTGAATGAACTCTGTTCTTGATTTCCCGGAGGGATTGCCTCAACCTCACCTGCCTATCATTCGACCATGAAACATATTTCTTTGAAGGACCCTGGGAATGATCTGAATCCAAGCCAGATGGGAATCCCTCAAAGGAGAAACCCAAAGGAACTATTTCCAGGGACCAGACATCCCAACCAAGGTCACTCTGGGTATCATGAGATCTTCTGGGAAGGAGGGGAGTGGAGATGGTATGCCTGGGAAAAGTGTAAAGGAGGATAGGAGGGTACTAACCTGATGAGATAGACCCCTCATAACAAAAGGAACCATGTCTCTACAATGCCCAATGACCGATTCCAGCTTTGGCTCACAAGGAGGTTTAGAAGCCACAAACCCTTGGAGACACTCCGAGCCTTCATCAGGAGCTGAAGCCAATTCTGATGATCTACCAATAGGGGGTGAGGAATGGAGAGAAGCCCCCATGCCAAAGGATTTGGAAAAAGCCACACCACTACGACCACCCTTCCAAAGATGTCGACACACTTTCAGGGAATGGCCCTGGAGGATGCAGTGGGAACAGAAGCATGGGAAAACAGGGTAGGAAAGGACTTAGGACCAGCAGGGCGAATCCACCCCCGATGATCAATATGCTCTAGAATTGAAATGGAGAGATCTAGTTACACATATATGCGGGAAACAATGACCTCCATGCATCACTTGTTATGAAAATCTGAGCATAGGAAGCCGCCGAGAGAATCACCAATGGCTTTGAGAAGCGCTTCGTTTTGGAAGGGGAGAGGGAGGCCTAGGAGGCTATCCCGCACTGCATCATGGGGAGACTCGCACCCCCCGGTGAGCATCCATAGACCACCTGGAAAGATTGATGCTCCATCGATCGCAAGAGTAAGGATACTTACACCACACCTGAAGAAAGTCCTCTTGAGAAGCTAGAATGATACTGAAAGAGAGACGATGTAGCATAGAGACCTGAACCTGAAGGCGAGGACCAGAGGAGATCATGAAGCATTAAAACACCGCCAGAGATGGCTACGCTGCACCAAAATGGGCAATCACGGTGAAGCACAGGGAGGTCGAGGACTCTGAAAACACTATTGCAGGAACTTCAAGGCTGATTTGAGAGCCTTCGCGTGAGAAACGAGGCCGAGAAAAGACGACTGATGGGAAAACGGGAAGGACACCAGAGTCTCTACAGAGGGAATCCCAGAAATAGGGTCGAGCACTAGGAGAAGAGGTCACCACAACCCCCATAATGGAGGGTGAGGAAGATGTACCACTAGGAGGGATAGGAAGAATGGGTGCCAACACTGAGAAGGGGGGAATTGACTAGTTTGAAGATGCCGCAACGGTCGAAAGTTTTGAAAAAACTGGAGGCATGTGTGGCGTGTTCTCCTGGGCCGGAGAGAGATCCATCCCTTAAAATATCAAACTCAACACCTATTCTGAAATACCATCTTAAAAAAAATTATGAAGATGAACCAAATATCCAAAATGGGGGAAAACTCTAGAATGTTAAAGATATGAGTTATTTACACTCTCTAGAATCTTACACTAGAAGAACACCATAGTTATATTATCCAAATGAGAAATACCCTTACCCCATGTTCTGGCTCATCTTGTTTCTTCTCTTTAACCACATGTACATACTTTTGTCCACGGGAATGAACGTAGGAATCACCTACCATAGGTTTTCTAGTCTGGTTAGCTTCCACCAAAATGGACACATTGACTCCCTCCTAAAAATATTCTGGACTAGATGTAAGAATAAGTGAACCCATATATGAGCGATGAATGCCCCTAAAGAAATGTGATTTCTCAGTGTCATTGATAAACATATTTAGATAATATATGTCTCACTTTTAAAAGTGTCTGACATAATCCCTCAATGATTGGTAACCCTAAATGATTCAATCAATATCAACAGATCCCAAAATATACCTTCATGAAATAGAGAAGGAACCATAAACTCCCATTAAACTACTCTAAAACCAATATGCAAGGTCTCGACATATCATAAACATGAATCTTCTGGTGTTCTAATATAATTACGGATTTCCTAAACCTATTTCAAGAACATCACCACATCCATTGAATGCTTATCACCATCCAAAAATGGTGGATTCTAACATTAGAATTCCATGATAGGTTTGGATCAAAATAAAGGTTCCAGGTCCACCTTTCCACTTGGATTTTGGGTAGGCATTGAAACCAAAGAATCCTTTCTGACCATTATGTGGGAAAAAAAGAAAAAAAACATGAACAACATATATTAATTCCTCAAAACACAAAAAAAATGATTCCATCACAACATGGATTAATGGATAATATAAAAAAAACCTCAAACGTGGCACACAAATATTCACAAAGGAAATTTGAAATCACCCCCCACCAAGGAAAACTTTTAAAATCAGGAAAACTATTATTTTTTAAGAAATATCCTCATTGTAACTCATTTAGGTTCCATGTAAAGTTGAAGTGTTAGGAGGTGGGTGATATATTAAATTTTATAATATTCGAGTTTCCCAAAACCATGAGAGAGAATATTTCACGTAAAATTTTCAAATAATTTATTTATTATTGGAGGAATTAAATATCTAGGATTAGGATCTTTATTCGATGTGAATATTAATCAATCAAAAATACCATTTTTAATTTTCTTTTTTGTGCATTGAGGTTCCATGGATAAAATCCATCTATAGGTGATATACATGTGCTCCTTTGATCTCTATTAAATTCTCACAGATCCCCAAGTACTAGCATAGTGAATATATTAGCTTGGGTTGTTTGTGTTGATCTCTTTTCCATTGGTCTTGAAGGAATACCTTTTATGATTATCTTTCTTAATATAAATATAGATAGGGCAGTCAAGATAGAATTTTTTATGTGCAAATACTATCTATTTTGATTGCCCTAAATAATGTTTTCACACCATACACAATATCCATTAACATATATTTTTAGAGATCTAGGGTTTATGTTAAACTAATTTTGGAGAATCCGAAATTGAGAGGAACCAAAACATGATAACCAATGGAGAAATAGTTATACCCACATTTTTTTGTATGAGTAAGAAAAATGAGTATCATTTCTGAAACACACTTAACTAAGTAGGCAAACGCATCCATAGGAGAACCACATGGTTTACAAAAATGTGTTTTCCAACTATAAAGATCATGTTCTTCTCTCTTTCCACCCCTAAACCACATAAAAAACCCCAATATCACTTACATAATCAAAGGGGATCAGAAAAGAAATTAAAAAACCATCAAAAGAGACAAAAAAAAACTCAAATTGATGATCTAAAAACCAACATCCCTAGAATTTTGGAGGCATGGGGAAAGAAAGAGATATCTGGACTCTCCCTGAATATACCTCTCATGCTCTGAAAAACATAATCTTTATTCCACCAAGACATCACCAAATAAAAAAGGGCCTATTGAGTAGCTCTAAAAAAATCCATCTTAAGATGGGAACTCCAAAAACCTAGGTTCTATTGAGAATCTTTTCCATGGGTCCATTTTATAATGAACCAACAAAGTATTCCACTGAACCAAGGACCTGACCTGGTTTGTGAGATGGCCTGAATAGATTTCCTGATATGCCCGAGATGAAAACTAGTTCATGGGCCTTACATAAATCCCATTAACAATGGTTTCCCCCAATAAAAACATAACGAAATTGTAAAAAATAAATATAGAAGTGAAAATAAAAAAACATTCCAAACTTGTCATATCTGAATAAATAGATACAAAAAATTTTCATGAATATAAACATCATATGTAATAAAAAATATAATTGGGAATAAGAATATACAACATTTGTCAAAATAAAACTTCTACAAACCAGTTGAATCAAGAAAAAACAATCTCTATACTACCTTCAATTTTACACCACCACCCAACTCACCCAACGGTAGCCCAAATGAACATATACTTAACCCAATTAAAAACTTGGAACCTGAAATACATAACAATGAGCTAAAAATAAAAGTAGGTCGCTGCAACCCACTGAATTTCTGCAACATGTTTTATAAGGAAATTCATCAATGATAATTTGTACATAAATATAGAAAGTAATATTTACACATATAACATTATGGAAAATAAATAAATTCCATAAAAATTATTCAAAACATTTATATTTGTTTTCTAAAATCAATATTATCTATTTTTATTACAATTTCACTAACCTATGTTAATTTTAAACAACACACACCATTAATATTCCTCAAGACAACCCCTTTGTTTTATCTAAATGAAAATGGACACATTATGGAATTTAACTAGCCAAATCCATTTCGAATAACACATTTTTATATCCACATTAATAACCGACACATGATTCTATCATTCAAAAAATGGGTTTTTAACATATATGATAAATCAATTTTCTAAAGGAAAATGACCCAATATACTCACACATGTTAAGAACGACATAGAAGGAACCATACATAAAAATTAGTATATCAAAATTAAAAAAATAATGTTCTAAAATAATTAAAGTAGTAGAAATGATACAAAAAAAGAACTAGATCGTATTCCCCTTAATCAATTACAAACCTAGAAATTGAATGTGTCGTAGGCCTTGGTATTTATAATTTGAAAATAAACTAACCATATAATGGTATAGAAACTTGAAAACCAACTACTAACATGTGTTAAAGTTCAAACAATTTGTTATCCAAATATCCCACAAAAGAATCATTGTGATGAAAACCCCCATCATTGACATTGTACCAATAAATAATTGAGGGAAATTATCGATGTGTGAACTAACATAGGGAACAAGATTGATTTATCACTTATTATAGAGTTTTTGATGACTAATAAGGATGTCAGGCATAAAGAAAAATGATCCATGTTTAACACAAAAGGAATAATTATATATTTCTTCACCCCTAACACGCTATGATGAGTGGAGCCATATATAAAATTCCCACATGGAATAACAAGGACATTCCCATATAATGGGTGCATTAATAATTTCAATGAGATTGGTAAACCACATAAGGGTAACAAGCACAGTGTAATCAAGGGGTGTCTTTCACAACCACCATTTTGAAACAAATGTTCAAACCAAGAATTAAAAAAAACACAGGTCCTGGGTTTCCAATCCCTTTGAAATTACAAAAAACACCTTTCCAAACCTAATTTGAAAAGATTTATAAATCAGAAAAACTATTTAAAGAAACATCAAAGATACCCTTCAAAAGATTTTACATCTCTGAAAACCAAAAAAAGGAAAAATACTCTCATTTTCATCAAAAAAATTTCAAATATTCATTTTGGAGTTTTCCCAAGGTGTTAACCATAGAGAAATTTCAAATCACTATGAAAATTCCATTAAAAATCCGCTTGATAAATCATTTTGGGGTTAACACCTCATTTCAAAATAAAAAACCCATTTAAACATAGATTTAACACATTGAAAACCAAAACATGACCTAAATATGAAACCCGTCATTTAAAACCATTTCAAAATCCTCTTATGAAATTAAAAAATCATAACACCATAAAACATTCTATATTAAACATTAAAACATGTAATTTACATGTAAAATCATTTATTCCATGTTTAAAATGCCATGAAATTGCTTTAAAACATCACAAAGATATCACATATATTCATACATTCAATAAAAAGTAATTTTGATATAAAATCAAACATTAAATTCCATAATAACAAAATTTCATAGAAAAACATACTTGGAAGAAGTAGAATCCATTTCAAAATGTTTCATATTAAACAACCACAAAAAATGAAAGAAATAAGACATCCTATACAAAAAATAAGATACCAAAACCTGAGGTTAGAGCCATACAGAACCCAATCCCTATATTTCATAGTTAATTAGGGTTTTTATTAAAACAAAAAAACCATGGAAAGAAGGAAGAAAGAGTTCTAGGAGAAGAATTGAGGGAAAAATAAATTGTAATCACTTGAAAATTTCTAAAGGAATATCAAGATTCATCAGAGGAGGAGCTTAGAACTCATCAAAGAGTTCCCAAGGTTCAGCTAACACATTTGGTTGAGAATATGGGTGAAAAACCATTAAATTAAAATGGGGTATTTTGAGAAATACCTAAAAATTAAACAGTTGGACTGGCCTCATGGTTTGGTAGTACAGTTTCAAAAGCCTTGCATTGGCCACTAAATAGTTCAGGCATTATCCTTATTATTTCTCCCTAAGCACTATAGAATTTAAAATAATTGATACTCTCCTTAGACAAATTCAAATCCCCACACATCTTCTAGGATCAATACATAGTTTTGAAAAAACTATATATAATCTATGCAGAACAGATCATTCAAAATGATAGATCAACCTATATGGGAACTACACACTTACTACTAAAAATGTGTGCTAATCGTGATCCTCATAAGAAGCCTCTAAAAACATTTTCTTTTTGACCGCAGCCAACTGAACTCAAAACGACTCAAGATAAGATAATATAATTCGAAAATAATAACACCATGACACTAGGTTTATGATATGAATGTTCAATAAATGGTATAATGAGTATTATAAGTGTTGTGAACTGGTGAATGTTTACTAAGAAAGTTATTTCATTTACTAGGGTAATGTTAATGTTACATATTCTTTATTCAATGCAGATATTTATTTTTAATAAGGAATAATGATTATTTATTAATTTTTGAGTAAATATATTATAAATGAATTAGAAATATGAAAGTGATGGGTGGGGAATGATTATATATATCCCAGAGATGCATAAATAGGTCTCATTAGATAAACAACATTGGGTATTTTTCTGTGTATGTGAGACCATTCAATAACAATTTCTTGGAATAAAGCCTTGATGGTATGAATTATATCTTGGTATATAGGCTTGATAGTAAGATACATGCTATATTGGAATGATGACTTGATGTTAATCTCCTGAATGTACGCCATTACAAATTTATTATATTGAAAACTCAGTTATAATTACCCATGTATTACAATTTTAATTTTATCCATGAACATATTTTGTGATAAAGATGCTAATTAAATGTCATGTGTATTTATTTTCCACCATTCCATATTATTTATCCTTTATATACTCAGGATATATTCTATTTTATGCTTTCTATTATAGAACATATGGGATCAAACTTTATTATACTTTCCTTTCCTTAAGATATGAATAAGTATTATTTAATTTTTTTAAAATGAAATTAATATTTTCATGATATGTTTTTATCTTCCAATGTATTATGAAGGTCTTTCTTGTATATAGTTTAAAAAGTTGGATAAACTAATCAATCATTCATGGTGAGATCCCTTGTTTCTTGTTCAAATGTAATTAATTAAACATTAGACTAGGGTTATTAGAGTTTAGGTTGTTAGAGTTGGAATCAAATTAAATTTAGGTAGACCATAGGGAATAATATATTAGAAAAACATAGCTAGAAAAATCATTATGATGAACCAATATAATGCCCAATAATTTTTTTTATTTTTTATTTTATGGATTAATATTTATTTTTTTATGAGATAATTACCTATGTTCCATTTTTTTATATATTTCTCATAGTATAATAAATGGAAATAATTTCATTACCTGTATTCAATGTAATGATTTCCCATAAGAGTAATTCAAATTGTTTACTATTTCTATTTAACATATAATGACTATATTTGGGTAGTTGTATCATGTTGTGAAAAATAAAATTTCATTTATAGAGAAACCATTTTCTCAATAACATAGTGTAATTATGTTGGACCCCTTGATGTGGCAGAAGACTCTATACAATAATGAAACTACTAATCCATTGGTGTATGGTCAATGAACCAAGTCTCTTGAAAATATATTTCTATTTTTGGGAAGTAATGAAAGGGAATATGATTTTATAGAAATATATTGTTTAAATGGAGATATGGATCAATGGTGGTCATTGATTAATAATAATAAGGAATAATATGTAATGGAATGAATGAAATGGAAAACATTTAATGTGATATTCATGGTGAAATATTTTTCCTCGAGAATAATGGGTTGATCTGGAATGATTTTTTTTTTGAATTTGAAGAAAAAGTAATATGAATATGTTTATGAGTATGGGGAAAACATTAAAAAGGAATTATATAGACTACATACACAATCTAGAAATTAAGATTGATCATTTATTTAATAGTATTAGATAAACTGTTAAATATACATATTATCATAATCATTTTACCTTTTGATGAAATGGTTTCTATTCCAAAAAATAGAGAAATTTGATTCTATAAGGTTTATTTTTTCAAATAAAATTAGGATTATAAGGGGCAAAATAAGCACCATGAAAATGGAAATTTAATGAATAAGTATAAAGGAAGAGTGAGACTTTAAAATTGTGATAATTTTGGAAAGAAGAATCCTTGAAAATATTTAAAGGGAATGAAATTTTGTTTACAAGTGTAGGGATAAATCACATATGTATCATTTTTTAATGGTAAGAGGAATACATATCTATTAAGTGATTTGACTATTAGGATATGGGGATCAATTAAAATTTGTTCTCCAAGCATTACGGATTACCATGATAATTTAATTGTGGCATTTATTATGGTAAACATGGTATGCTAAATGGGATGAATTTAATGAGAATCAATTGTGAATATTCATAAGACTTTCAAAGGAAATTTGTTATTTGAGAAATTCATCATGAATTAATTTTATATTCAAAATGTCTCTTTAATTGGAAATATTTTCTCCAAGGATAAAATATTTATTATGTTTATAATATAACAGAATCCCTCGACACTATATATAAATTTTAATGCTATATATATTTTTATGTATTGGTATTTATAGTAAATATTTATTAATATATGATTATGATGAATTCAAATTTCATCTGGAATATTATGAAGATATTTAGGGTTTAATGATTAATGTTGAACATTTCATGTTTTATTAATGATTTTTAGATATTAACCTTTTATTTTGTGGTTTAATTTATTTAATATTTTTTTACTAATGATAAAATTTTCTGATTTTAATAAATGATTCTATATAGTAGCAATCAGTAGTCATAAAATCATTCATATAATGAAATGCATTACACTTTTTCTGACCTCATGATCCCTTGAAAGATGATTTTAGTGCTTCATGCCTGAAAAATTCAGCTTTTTCATTAATAATTAGGAATATTATTTGAATAATAGGTAGATTGAGTCACAATAAAGAACAGAAATCAGTTAACTATATATCTTCTTATAATAACTCAAACTAAAGAAATTAATGTTAAATGTCTCGCGTTTTGTGTAGAAAGTATCACCTAACTATCAAGGAATGATTCTTAATACACAATAAAAAGTATAATTATTATAAAGAAACATATACAATTTATAGATAATTATTTATTAAATAAAAACTTTTCCATTCATAACCATGAAAATAAAATTTGTGATAAAATTATTATGTCATGATATGCTAATTTGGTTAAAAATGAATTAAAATGGCATGGATATTATTTCTATAATGAGGGTAGAATGTAACTAACCAATAGTTTAGTTGATGAATATTATTTATAATAGATTTTGATACTCACAACGCTAATCTTAAATGAACCCTAATATATTATATAAAGGATTATTATGTAAATATAATCATTATATCCAAGCATTTAGATTGATTTGTATTAATAAGAGTAATCAAATTTTAAAATAAATGTACAAAATTTTCCTTAATAAAAATTTATTTATTAATTACTTGGAAATAAGTACTCAATTTTTGTTGATAAAAATTAAATTGTATATGGTTAAGTAGAATTAATTTATATTGGTGACATTTTTCTATAAACATGGGTTTTATTTATATGGTACATGTTTCATTTAAAAAGTAAATTTATATTATTTTGAGTATTTGATTTATTAAAAACATTTTTTAAACATTTAAACTTATAGATAATCATTTATAAGATGATTATCAATTTATTAGAAATAAAGATAAAATAATTTGATGGTAATGATTGATTTGTTTTGGAAAAATATAGCGTGTAACATATTTTTTGTCTTAATAAATTAATTTAATCACTATTGAATAATTATTTTGATGAAATTTATTGATAATATATTGAATAAATTATTTTACAATCAATTAATGTGTTTTACCTTTCAAAAATTGATTAATATTTATTTTATGCTTTGAAAGTACATTTCATCTTAAAATTCTCATTTATTTATTTTGAACATGGATATTGGAATTATTTTTTACAAATTTTAAATAGTTATTTTGATAAATTCTAATCAATTTTTGGTATCATAATATCAAAATTATCATTGCGATTTTTTTTTTCAATTTTTCATATTTAATTTATTTTTGGTGAATAGTGAAAAATACAGATTTTAAAAATTCTATCACTTTTATGACATTTTTAGATTAAAAAAGTAAATTTAAATTTTATGAAACATTTATTAATAAAAAAATATATATAAGTAGTAATATAATTCATTTTAAAATACAATATTGAAATAAAAAATCTATAATTTTCAATTTTAAAATATAAGTACTGTTTTTATTTAAATAAAAATGATTTTTGTTCATTCTCTTTCAATAAAGTGGTCAAAATATTCTTTTATATATTTGTTTTGTTTTAATACAAAATAAGTCTCAAATTAGAAAAAATAATCCAATCAATTTCATTTTAATTAACATAATACTTTATTTTTTGAAAAGGTCATTTTATATTTAAAACATATATTTTTCTAAAAAAACATTCTATTGCATTTTGTGAAGTTATATTAAAATATATTTTTAACAATTATATAAATTTAATATTCTAATATAGATTCCATATTTATAATAAAAATAATTAATATTAATTAATGTGGTCAATTAATATTTTTTTCATATTGAATAGTAACATTGATTAATATTAACCACCTTAGTTTAATAGAAAATGAGGAAAAGTGGTAAAATAAGGGGTTATGCTTCACAATAAAATCAAAAATTTATTAAATATCAATGTTTGGTTAAATTTCTACATTAACCTTAGAATATTGGATACTATAACATTTTTATCCACTCTTCTTGAGTCTGGCAGTAGCATACTAACCCATAAGACACTTAAAATGGTTCTCTTGGTAGGTTGACCACTAGCCCTTATGTGTGCCTCCCCATATATCTGAGGTCATAAAATTGATGTGAGGGTATAATGAGGTATTAGTGAGGAGACTATAGCCTCTGGTGGTGATAATAATAATTGTCCATATATATATAAGACAACTAAAAAAGAAATATATAACAGAATCAGTGACAAACTCAGCGGATGCATAATAACAATAGAATTTATCAACAATCCAAAAGGAAACAATATCATTTTATGATATAAGCATGCCAAAAGAAGTCATATGGGAAATAGAAAACTGGGGTCTCCCATAGTTGACCATGTAGGTACATACATATATAAATCATACAAAATCTCAATGTAAACTACATTCTGATATAGAGTAACCTCATAGTGGACTACCATCAATCACATGCTAATTATTATGACAATGATCACCAAGGTCCATATCCTGAACTGAATCTTTAACCAAATATCATAGACATAATGTCTATATGCATCTCGAAGGGACCATTTAGTGTGCGAGTATGAACTGTGTAGGCCACCACCAATGTTTTTGTGTGTTTCATCCATATATTTACATCGGTATGATAAATATAAACAAAATGGGGAAGCCCAAATATATAAGAATTTACCCACTCCAATTATTCCCAACAACCACATGTGAGATTTATAGAATCTTCATCCAACACTAGAATATCACTACTCGCATACCCCCAAATATATATATGGAATACCAGACACACACATAGACACATATATTTATATATTAAGTGTTGTGGAACCATGGATTAATTCCCAAGGAATCCCTAGACGAATATTATACTAGGTTAACCCTTGGGTTCCACCTATAAAAACATCACCTAGCACCTCATGACGTCAATTAAGTAGTCAACATCCTAGTGTAAATCCCAACCATAAAATACCATGTCCCTTAGAAATCAACACAGAAGTCCCTTTTAGCTCTCTGATCAATGTCTTGAGGCACAATAATATATGTCCTCCATTATATAATGTTTTTAGCTCAATAGCTGACATCTAGAGGCATGGTGATATCTATCCTCTCATATCCCCGACCCTTCATCCCTAAGAATAATGACGAGCTTCATCCCCCTACTAATGGTCTCAACACCATCAACGGATGGTCCATAACCATCCATGATGCATTTAACAGTATAAAAATCCAATATATATCATAGAAAACACCATTTACTAAGCCTCAATATCTATAGAGGAATCCCACAATAATGAGTGGTCAACACCACCTTAATTGAGTCCTATCTATGTGAAAAAAATCCAATGGCATATCAGCCTAAAAAAGTGAGAAAAAATCACCAAAAAATAACCTAAGACAGATCATCTGACACCATGTGCCCCTACAACCATGATGCTAAATCCTAATGGTCAACGCTATCTCAAATCACGTAGGCCAAGCCCTCATTTTGATGACCTCATCACCTCAACTACTTATGACCATGTTACCTCCAACTGGTGATCATTATTACCCAATAGGTATCGACCATGACCAACCTAAGAACCAAGGAGATTCAGTCCAATTGATCAACATAAACACAATCCTCAAGCTATTCCCATCACATCCAAATTGATCTTAAGAAATCAATATAAATAATTTTGTTAATTCAAATTACATACCCCGACCAGAACTTCTCAATCTGGTCCAAAGCCCTTACCAAACATACCAATTTTTAGTGAAGTAAGAGAATGCTCATAGGAAAATCATACCATTAATTGAAAAAGATAAAAAAAATAATGAAATTATTCATTATAGTATCACTCAAACAACCCAAATGGGAATATTTTTAACTCACCCCCCAAAACAACATTAAAATTAATGAGAAACTAGGAACGATGTACCATATAATCATAGGCACTTGCTCATCTGATATCGACCTCTAACTCAAGCCGAAATGAGAGTAATCTACATTTTAGTTTAACACCCTTAAAATATATAAAAATATATTTCATATATTTAGCATTCTATATGGAGATATAAAAAAAGAAGAGAAAAATGGTATTTAATCCATTACTGATATTCTTTCAATGTGACCAACAATTATCAAATTAGTGTTTTATTGGAGAATATCCCTCAAATTATTTAAAGAGGGGAAGAGGGGGGGGGGGGGGGGGTTCTCCCTTTAATATGTGTGACGGTGATGAAAAAATATGGGGAAATGAAGATAAAAAAGGGGTTCAAGATTATAATTTCTTCACTATAAATTACCTGCTCGTTATGGCCGAATGGCTTGGCTAACCGTCTCCCAACCCTATGGTGCTCACTTTCTAAGAATCACACTATGCATGGTTAGGTTCATATTCTTCGAAATCATGTGAAAAATATGTTATTCATCTCTGATAAAAACTATAGAGGTTTCACATATCCATGTACACTCACTGTCATTGTTTGAAAAACCATTTATAGTATTTTAGGTGGGGCATACAGTTACTCCAGGTTAGATAAATGGTTAAATCTCATAGTGCGCCTCACTCTACGCTTTATAAAAAATAATTTTTTGGGGTCTGACACAACTGGAGATCATCTTGAATCCTGAGGTACATGTTGGTCCTCAAAAACCATCTATAAACAAGGAATCAGATAAATTAAATCTCAAAATTTGGTTCTGATGATCAAGAAAAAGGTTGGTCTTACCAACAACAACAAAAAGATCAAAGAAGTTGATAATTTTCGACCTGCTCCAAATCCTAGGACATTAAAATCCTCCCACTATAACATAGTTCATCCCCAACATATCAATAATTACCCAATGATGTTTGTGAATATAACCATATCTTTTACATTAACTATATTTACCCTTGTTGTCCAAGAAGAGGTCAACTCCCATTAAATTGCTCCCAAGTTTAGGAGTTACATACCCAGTCACTTCTAACCCAAAATTATACATTTTGATAATCTATAGACCATCCCTGAGATTAATGTTGTTCCATAACACATCATCATTCATGTAACTAATTAGGTGATTAAATCATACATGTGTCATATTAGAAACTCATAAAGTACCAAAACTCATCATATGATCATATGTACCTATCTCATATAAAAATATTAAAATCCCACATCACACTAGATTCCCAAAGACCTTATATCTCAATAGATGACCAAAATAATCCCACATCAAATATATATAAGCATGCCTATAAAAATATCATAATCTATAGACTTTATACAAAAACCACACCGTATCAATGTCCATAATAATTCCTAATTCCTATAAACCTGATATAAATATATATATATATATATATATATATCACACATCCTAACTGATTAGAACTTCCTAACCAATGCCTAGTTAGTAAAAAATAATACCCATGCACCTCACCCACCAAAACTGTGATTCCAAAATAAAAGACAACTTGGTCACACCCATGGAATACCTCTAACTATAATCATCACCTTGGCTTTCTCTACACATGAAAAGTTAACAACATGCACCTTGACTGAATCTAAACTTCCTGGGGCCTAGACTCTCTATAGAGCTACAATAGCTACCAGAAACTAAGGACACTTTCAGTTCCCTCTATCTCTTCCACAACCTCTTCATATAGTTGAATCCCAGCTACCGTCTCTGGGTACCACTCACGGTCCTCCATCAGATCTCTAAGTTTGACCCGATCCCTAAATACCATCTATCCAAGAAGGATTCTAAGATAACCTCCCTAGATGTACCATCTTACCACATTCTCAACACTCCTTTGGAGGTTAAAAAAAATAGTTCCAAACATGCCCTAGTTTCCCACATTTTAAGAAACATATTGATGGAACACTCTTCAGTGGTTTACCTATTTCTATGGACTAACATTCCTGTAGAAACTCCTCATGAACCTACTTTTTACTATGAGAAACATCACCGCTAAGCTAACCTGATTTAATCAGCAAGATCGTGTAAGAATGGTATATGAAGTTTACTCAACTATCAGAACCTAATTTACCACCACTGAAAAAGATGTCATCTTGAAGATGTTCACCTAATACTTGATGGAAAGTCAAATGCTATCGTTGTAAATCAGCACCCTAGAGATGTCTTCACCCACCATAGAAAGTGATAAAAAAGACAGGTCCATGAAACTGGATTACTAGTCCATGAAAGATGTGTCTCCCTACTGATGATTCATAAAATCATGGGATCTATATACCCTAAAAATATCTAGGAATAAGTTTTAAATGAACCTAGAAAGAAAATTATTCTAACTGATTCCCTCATGTCTGCAAGCCTGATCCTGCCCATAACAACATCACTTTGTCAGTCCTCTTAGCATATAGTTATTTTGCTTCACCCTCCAACATGGGAGGTGTATCATGATGATCTAACAAGTTTTGGACCAACATGATCATGTTTTATTCCTACTTAGTTCCACCCTCACACATTAATAATGGTGGGTGTAGATACTGGAACTCACAAGTCAAATAAACCATGGATGGATCATCTCCTAAGCTCCTCTTTCAAAAATTGGTATGACAGGAACCAAGCTCACATTGAGATGGTAATCAATACTTATAAAAAATTCCACCATATTTTGTAGTTTTACTACCTATATTAGGGCATTTACCTATTTATTAGGATTATATCAACCCTCCATAGACTTATCCTCAACCTCAGGGGCCTCATTTCATGCACACGCATGCAACACCATATCACCACCCACATGATGCTCCATTGGAATCCATCTAGGTGGTATCACACTAATTATAAAATACCATGATAAAGAAACCACAAAAACACAAATATATATATATATATATATATGTCATATATTGGGAAATCATTAAGTGTATGTGAATCCGACTTCTCTTTGACTCCCCTAGCAGACCATGTCACACAACATCTGGCCTCAAGGACCCTTACCTACCCATATCGTGGTCAGTTATCAAGTATCATCTGACCTCATGGACCACTTCCTAACCACATCAAAGTCATGAATAACATATAATCTATCCATATGTACCCTACTGTATCCATAAAATATTTATGTATCACAAATCACATAGATTAGATATTCATGGTTTTTGAGTTGAATTCCACCAAGGAGGCTATACGGGAAAACATTGTTTTTCTTCTTTGATGAAAAATTATCTAAGTAACCCATTTTATAACCCAAACTACTATAATAGAGTTAGAAAAATATGTAAAATTATTGTAGTATCACATATCATCACATAATACCTTAACAGGATCCACCTTTTGGGGATGGCTCTCTATAATACTTCCAAAAAGGCTCAGTAAGAGAACACTACATAGATTATTTTTTGAAACCATAAACATCCAAAACACTCTTAGAATATTCTAGCTTACCAATGAAAATAATAAGTAAAACACCTATAAAATGATCCTATATTCTTATCATGATGGATAATCAATCCTCCCTTTCCATACTAGGATAAGGGTAAAAATCCACACAACAGTTAAACATCACAACCAAGTGCAACACTAGAGGTGGGAATCAAATAAAATTTAAGAGAACACAATAGAACATGAATTTACCAACCATGGAATCTTGGTATATCCCTCATGCATTGGGATAAAGGGACCCACGAATAAGATCATTACCTAGTTCCCACTACATCATAGTCTTTGGTCTACCGTAGACCCAAAATTGAGACTGAAAAGAAAGAAATCATTTTATAATTATTGTATATAGTCAAACAGAGTTACCATTTTATTACAAAGGCCTTGTGTTTTTTTAGGAAACATCAACAATGAAACATCTATGATTCCATTTGTTGAATAAAAACCATATATCCACTTAAAACAGTTCACTGGATTGGTTAGACACTAGGCCTTAGGCATGCCTCCCCATACATAGAAGATTTCAGACTAGTAGTGAGGGTCTGATGTGGTGATCGCGGGGATTCTATACTCTACGGTGGTGATAATAATAATAGTGAATATATTTATAACACAATTAAATAAAGGTCTATAAAATATAAGAAAGAATATAATCCATTGAATAATAATAACAATAATAATAAACAATAATCCCAATGGCTGAAATTCCATTTATAGACATAAGCATGCAAAAACAAGTCATATAAGTAATAGAAAAGGGTGGTCTCCCTTGGATAACCATGTAGGTACATACATATATAAATAATGAAAAAAATATCAAAGTAAACTATATCCTAATACAAAATAACCCCTTGGTCCACTTCCATCCATTTCATGCAAAAAAATACGACTATGATAACTAAGGTCCTGATCCCAAGCCTGATCCCTTACCGGATCTCAGAGCCATAAATTCTAGATGCATACCTGAGGGTCTGTGTAGGGTGTGAGTTTGAACTCAGTAGGCCATCAACATGGTGTTCCTATCCTACATACATAGTTATGATGTTTTATGATAAAAAAAAATAAAATGGGGATGTAAAAACATTTGGTATTTTACTCTCTCCACGTATGCTGAACATAGACAAGTGAGTTTTATACCCTCTTTAGAAAATACAAAAATATCTTTGATCATGTTCCTCTAAATATATATGTTAAATAAAAAATGTGTTTATATATATATATATATATATTTATATATAATGGTGACGACCCATGGCTTAATACCCAAGGCATCCCCTAATGAACATCATTCACGGTGAACCCTCAGGTTCCACCTATCAAAACATCACATGAAACCTCATGATATCAATCATGTTTATAATTTCCTTATGGAACACCTAACCAAGAAATCCTAGTACTCTATTTCCTTTTCTCAGAAGCACCCATCAGATATCATCCTTAATTCTTGAGGAATAGATATATGTATTCTCCAATATATAATATCCATTCGATCAGAAATTGATGTCCTAGGGAATGGTGATATCCATCCTCCCTTAATCTTGACCCATCATCCTTAACCCTAAAAATTAGTCTCATCCCCAAATTGATTTTCTCATAACCATCACCTGATCATCAATCACTATCCTAGTGGTTTTTTTGATGATAACATTCAACATATCTGATGGTAAACACCACCACCTATGTGACAATATATATGGAGGCCTCCACCAACAAAGAGTTGTCAATTCCACACCACTTGAGTCCAATATTTTCACACATGACTCCAATGACATGTTGGTCTACAACAGTGAGTAAATATCAGAAACAAATAAGCTAAAACATCTAATTGAGAACCACATCCCCCATAAACCATATCACCGCATCTTAATGGTAAGCACCATCTCAAATAACACGGGCCAAGGACTCATCCCAATGACCACTTTTTTTGAAGTCCCAAAGACCATGTCGGCTCAACCTGGTGATCATCATCACCTCATGTGTCTCAGGAAATGAACAACTTTATGAACCATGTAACCTTAATCTAGGTGATCAACATAACCTTAATCCTTTTTCTATACCCATTATTGTCTCGTGGAACTAAATAAATTAATATAAACAATCTAATTAATTCAATTTAAACATGAGGCCTAAATAACCCTTGTTGGTCCAAGCTCCATTAGCAGATTATCCATTTTTAATGAAATGAGAGCATTACCATAGACCTATGATATTATCAATTGAACAATTTTATAAAAAATGAAATAATCCATCAGGGTTAACTCGAGAAACCCACATTGTAATATTTATAATTTACTCCCAAAACACTCATAAAATTAATGAAAAATATATGAACCACTTACATTTTACACATAGTCCCTCGGTCATCAGATATCTACCTATAAATAGATCCAAAACAAAAGTAATTGATATTTTTGGTGAACACCCTAGAAATAGGGAAAATAGATTTCACAATGTTATAATTCTATATGGAGAGATAAGAAAATAAGATAATTAATGGGATTTAATCCCTTAAATATACACACAAATCTAAGACAGGGGATATTGAGTTGAATTCTAATCAGAGGAGATCCTTTAAATTCTTAAAAAATGGAAAGAGACTGGATCTACCACTTCTATGTGTGTGGGTGATGAAAAGGAGGGAAAATAATATAAATTAACAGAGTGGTAGAATTATAAATTCACCCAAAAAAATGACCTACATAGTGTGGACGCAAGGTTAGTCTACCCCTATACCAACAATGTGGTACTAACTATCCATGTACCACACTGTGCATAGTTAGGCACAAAATTTTCCAAACCATGGAAAAATCATTTGATTCCCTTCCGCTAAAAACTATAGAGGTATTTCACATCTATGTGTCCCCACATGTATGTTTTGAAAAAACATGTATAGTTCTCAAGGTGAGCGTCATGATTACACCTAGGAGGTGACATCATAAATTATAACTATGAATATTTGTCTCTACATCCCTAAAATTTAGGTTCTAGGGTTTTAAACACACAAAACTCATATAAAACCATGAGGAACCTTTATTTCTAAAAAAGCATAAAAAACATGGACCTAGGTTAATCAAACTCTATAAATTAGGTTATAATGATCTAGGGAGTGGTCGATTCGACCACCAAAACCAAAAAACCAAAAGTTCTGAGGATATTTTACTAGTAAAGAAACACAAGACCTTACAAAGTCACATATTATTTAATAAATTCTTAATTATTTACATATTTTCCACCCACCTCACTTATAAAAGGGAGCCTCCTCCCCTCTCTTATTCACATTACTTGAGCAACATAGCTAGGAAATTACATACCCAAATACCTTACCAAGATTATTTTCATTTCATAGGGGCATTTTCTTTAACAGTATACAAATCTATCTTTTCTTAAGGTGTAATATAAAAGGGATTAATAAAGGATGTGGTATATGTTATTATTGAGGTTTTCAAAGAGTATTTCTTCTTAAAGAACCTCCAAATATTAAATAAAAATCTTAAAATAGTTTAATTAGTATATTTAACAGAATTATATGATTTCATACAAATGTTACACACATTTTATCTAATATTTTAATCACATTTAAAAGGAGAACTTTGGGGGTGCCTATGTAAAGACAACTGTCTCCACAATAGAGTGTAATTCATTTTATATCGTAGCCTCAGTTAGATGGTTATAAATATAGAATTAACAAATACATATATGATATTTGGTATATAATTTTGATTCTGAAAGTATAACATATCACCTATATTCTTTTCACACAATCATTTGTAAAAAAATTGACATTGCTCGTGCTTAGGTGCGGACTACCGCTATCACGAAGTGATGTGATTCGTTTTTGTATTACCACATTGAATGGTTGATTATAAATTTATATATACTGAATAAGAAATATATTCATGGAATTATTTAAATTATAGGGATGATTTATTAATTTACTGACACCTTTAAACAAGGTTTATATACCTTAGTAATTCTATAAAAATTGACCAAATAACCTTAAGTTATCAACGTAAGAAAGAACTATTTAATGAATGGATGAAAATTGATTATAAAAGGACCTTACCAAATGAAATATAGATTAATGGTATCATGAAATTCATAACCACATTAAACATGGTTAACACACCATTGTAATTCTGTAAAAAATGAACAAATAAACTTAAGTGGTCGATGTAAGAAAGAACTATTAAATGAATGGATTCCGAATGATTATTAAAGGACCTTACCAAATGAAATATAGAAGAAAAATGATCATAGTTAAGTATTTAATAAAATATAATCTATTATTCAGGAGTAATAAATCATATAAACAAGAAGGAATCAGAGGTAAGGGTTTTTCACCTAAATTCTATTCATTTGAGATTTATTTTATATTTTGGTCATAATTTCTTTTATATGGTGTATTTAATATCCCTTTCACTTATTATATCATGAATTTTTATTTATACATGGTATTTGAAAATTCAATTAATTTTTTCATATTATGGGTTTTGATTAAAATTATATTAAATCCACAAGGGTTTATTTTTCTATCTCACTCTTATTTAGAATTATTCATTTTTAAAATTACATTGGAATAATTATAAGTTAAAAGAGTGTCACACTTTTAAATATCCTTAACATTAAATTAATATAAATATCATAATAATAATAAAGTTTCACCAAATTGATATATTTCAAATATATGTTAAGGATCATTTTAAATCTATTCATCCAAAAAAAATTTAAAACTATTAATGATATATTAAACATTATCTCTCAATTTTAAACCACTTGGTCACTCTTTTATCCTATATCTTGGTCATACTAATTTACCATAGTTACTAATCATTATGGTAAAAATAAAATAGTCCACATAAAAAAAATTAACATAATAATTTCAAATATGAAATACATTTACTAATATTAAATTTTTGAAAGATGTATAAGTTAATTTTTTAACTGGTATGTGTATTTGGATGAAATTTTTTTATAGAAAACTACCTTTTAAAGAGAAAATATGATTTTATAATAGATTCATTAAAAATATTGATTCCCATGGAATAAATAGAATTAAATTCAATTAAAAGATTCTAATTTGAAATTTAAACTAATATATAAAGAAAATAATATTCTAAATTCTTGATTAGATGAAAATAACCAAAACAATTTTAATTTGAATAAAACCACCACTTAGACTTCCAATATCTCAATTATAGATTTTGAAGTTCAATATTATATTTCTAAATTCATTATATTAATTAATATATATATATATGATATTTAAAATAGTTTTCAAAAAATGTTCAATTGAATCTCATATCATGATGATGATGTAAAAGTGATTGTATTTGAAAATTGGTTTGTTTCAATATTGATACAAAAATAAAAAATTTTATAAAAATAAAATAAAATAATACAAGTACACTTTCAAGTGATAATTATAAAATAATTATAATTTTTTAAAATTAAAATTCTAAAGTGTATAAATTAATATTTTAAATATAATAATTAATAAAATATATTTTCAAAAAATAGAATATATGTATAAATAGTTTCAATTTAACTTTTGTAAAATACTCTAGTATATTAAATTATAAACCCTCTATAAGATCGTATCTTAAATTATTATATATTTTAGTTTTTAAAAAAATTGGGTAATCATTCATCGTATCATCTCCAAGATATCATGTTTTCTTGTCTAGTTTGTGAATTCTATATACAAGAATCCTCTATTTAGTTGTCTGATTCTGCAATAATTTCTCTCTATTGCCAAGAATTTATATTCAATCTTCATTATATGAAATGTTTGGTTTTATCTCCATTCTCTATGATTAGAGTAAATTTATTGGATCTGGTATATATTTCCGTAAAATAGAAACATGTTAGATGTCATGTATTTTTGAGAGGATTGGTTGAATAGCCAATCTATTAACCACAACTCCAATTCTCTCTAAAATTTTAAATGGTATAATATTCCTAGGATATAAATTACAGTTTATTCTGATTATTAAAACTCCATTCCATGGAGAATGCACAAAAAAACATGTTCATTGAATTGAAATTCTAGTTCCTTCCTTTAGATATATGTATATGCCTTTTTTATACATTTATATCTAAAAATATGATTTTGACTAGCCTATACATTCAAAGAAGATTCCTCATAATGTTTTGGTCATACTATCTTCCTTTTCTTGATTTCTTCCAAAAAAAGATATAGTAAAACAAATATTCTGATAAAATTCTTCATATGGGGTCATTAGGCACTTAAATGAAATTTAGTTTTGTATGAAAAATAAAACAGAGGTATATAATAGTATTATTTACATTGAAAGTCATCTAAGAAAGTTTGTAACATGTACTCTAGTCTCTTAATAGTCTTTTTAGTGTACCTATCAGTTTGAGGATGGTAGGTAGTTATCAAATGTATCATAGCATTGTGATGTTCTCAAAGACTCCTTTAAAATTTCCATATGAACGGAGGATAATAAGAAAATATAATTTACTAAGGCACAATATGAAGTCTCACATCATTATTAATATAGAGTTGAGAAATGCACTCATTGTTTAAATCTTCACAGACTTCTATAAAATATATAGACAGTGTATGGAAATCATCAATGAACCATATTTCATTATTCTTCCCAAGAGTCTTGAAAAGTGTCGTGAGAAATTAAATTTTAGAATTGTTCCACTTGCCTACTAGTATAGAAAAAGGTTACATGACTTTGTTAGGATGTCATATTTCATCCTTTACATATAGTAGCACTAAACATCAAGATACATTGTTTTAAAATTTCCCCTTTATACCATCCCTATATAAATGTTCCATAAAATACAAAAACATATTTATCCAACCATGGTGTAAAGAAATATTTGTGCTCTATGCTTCATATAGTGGATCCTTTTTTATTTTCAGTATGGATGGAATACATTACATCTTCTCAAACCTAAAAAATACATCTTTATAGAAGAATTATAATACTTTTATATCATTCAATACTATTATAATCCTTTTTAAATCAATTTCATCCTATTAAGGATTCATTATATTTTCCAGTAGAGACTGTTTAGTAATATCTTAGAAAAGGAAGGATGTTTCCCCTTACCTATCAATTTCCATAACAAAATTTATTAACCCCCTAAATATATAATCATTTTAAATACTCATCATAGATAAAACTCCATGGTACCTTTTCTCAAAGAATAAAACACCTTATTTTACTTCCAAGGGGGACATTGTAACAAGAAATGATAGTATATAAACCATATAAAATAAAATATGTATATAACATTACATTTTCAGAACAATGGGCTGTCTAGTGAATTAAAACTCCATGGGACTTCTATTTCATTGACTCATAAGTGACCAATCTATCATTATACATGTTCAAAACAAAATTATTTATTTGATGCATCATAATATATTATAGACACTTCCTTTCCCCATGGTAAATTAAATATTTGTGAATTAACCAACCTATTAATTACTACTTTAAAATATTCTCCACATTTCCTTGGCTATGTAAATTTAACCCTTTTATGTGTCAACTTTGTTAATGGGCTGTCTAGTGAAGTACAATTTTTTAAAAAATGGTTGATAGTAACCTATTAAAAAAATGAAAATATATATCTAGGTAATATTTGTAAACATAGGAAATTCTTTAAATTATTTTTAATTGGAGGATCAACAAATATTATATCCTTATTGACAATATATCCATGAATAGAAACTCAAGAGAGACAAAATGTACACATTCTAAATGTTTTATATAATTCATTTTCTCTGAGAGTCTCAAAAACTATCCAAAAATTATTATCATTCTCTTCAAGGATTTTAGAGTATATCATGATATAATAAATTAATACAATATCAAATTTATAAAGAAAATTATTGAATATTATATTTATCATATTTATAAAAATTGTTGGTTTATTAGTCAATCTGAATGGGAATTCCATAAATTTAATATTTCCATATCTTATAAAAAAATATTTCCATTAGTATACCATCCTTATTCAACCTTAATTGATGATATCTTGAGTGAGTAAATATTTTTGTAAAATATTTACCTCAATTAATTTGATCAAATAAGCCATCAATGTGAGGAAAATGATAATTATTCTATATATTAATGGCCTTTAACTACTTGTAATAAATTAACAACCTCATAGACCCATATTTATTTTTAAAAATATTGTTTTATGGATTCCCTAGGTTAAAAATGAGGAATATAAATCTCTTAACACATGACTCCAATAATTTCTTCTTAAACTATTACAATCCAACAACTTTCATTATATAGAGTCTTGGTTATAGGTTTTGCATCAGGGAGGAGTCAAATAAAAAATTAAACCTCATACTCTTTTTTAGATCCTATTAAGTCTTATGTAAATACATCAATATATTTCGTTACAATAGGAACATCCTCTATCATTCAGATTTATTTTTCGTCCAAATATATCATTTTTTTCTATTCTCCCAGAATTTTGTTAAGGTGAGCTTCTAGAGGTATATCTATAAAATATTTAGATAAAAAGTTATTATCTACCACCTAAATAAATATTAATATTTTTTTCATGGATGGAAGTTTTTTTATATATTTATAATTAGTCCATATTGTGGATTGTTTCTCCTTCAATAATATGCATGACAATCTGTTCCATAACTAGTGAATATCTATGCATCTAAAAAGAGACTTCTTGCTATATCCTAATTGAAATAAGATTACCATAAGGTTTTTTGACTGACATGAATTTATTAAAATTTTTAGGGTATTATTTAGTTATATCAACAAATAATCAATATATAAAAGTGTGCATAGATCAAGATTCAAAAAAAATTATTAACAAATTTTTAGTTTATGATCACCTTATCCACTATCATATCATTTCGAGATTCAATCTCTAGTGTAGTGATCACAAAATATTTCACAAACCCCTTTTTTCCTTTTATGTGGTAAATTCACTTGAAGTATTAGGAATTAATTTAAATATTTCTACATCTCTTTATAGGTGAACCATGATGCATTTTTGGGGTCATTCTATCTATTGAAATCACAAGCCTAATTGAATTTCTCTCCACACATATTGTGAAATCACATTCCCTTTAATAATATTCCATAATTTTTCATTCCATAAGTATTACATGATGGAAATTACCCCATTACCTTATTCCTTTTATTTATTTATTTTTATAGAGCGCGTGTACAACTGGTTCACTTTGTGATTTATTTGGAAAACATAGGACTTAGAGAGTTATTTTCTTATCTTTAGAGAACTTGGAACTATATAATAATATAACAAAACAATTAGTGAATAATTCCCTTTCAAAGTATAGGTTTTATCCAACAAAATAATTTTACAATCTTACTTATTATTATATATATAATCCACAATATGAGTTGCTGATCATGTAGATCTTTCTTCATATTCAGCAGAATTATCTTCTTCCTTTTACCTTACCTCAAGGAATTTTATTTCCATATTAGTTACATGACCATGATGAATGTATTTTCCAAATAATATCTCCCTAAAATTCATCCATTACACTCCCTCTATGTAATTTTATACATTATTATTTTGGATTAATAAAAAAATTGATCAACATCTCCCTTTAAATGATAAACAATCACTCAAATTTTTTATCTTTCAATATTTCAAGAAATCATGAGATATATTCGTGAGAGGCTTGATTCATTTCTACACTACAAATTAATTAGTAGTCACATTTATTTATTAGGGGGTTATCATATAAAATTTCCCAAAATTATTACCCCATGTTGTGGATTATCATGTTAATCTATAAAGGCAAGATTATTATTCATGATTCGAGTCAACTGACAATATATTTTTATAGTTTTCTCCTCTCAAGAACATTCCTCATTTTATTTATTATCTTTATCATTATGGAATTACCTACATAGGATGTGGGTGTTAATTTGGATTACATTCCTTCTATTAGCCACCATTTTTTGAATAATGAAATTTAACATTGTGGCTCATATCATCTTGAGTTAGGAATTATAAAATATGATTCCTGTGTAAGTACAATATTATATTAAGGTTTTAGAAATAACTTAAGGGATTATCTTAATTTTCTTACTGTTATTTACTATTTTATTCTAGATCTTGTTTACAAGGATCCTATTAACTTTACATTATACAAATTATAACACCCCAAATCCAGTTACCCAGATCAGGTTGTTGACATACAACATTGGTAAAAAATATATGAGATGTCATCCCATAAGGTCGAATAGTTTAGTAGTCTTATGAGATTAGATACATACATTTATCTCACGTTACAATAAAAACATAAAATAAAATGTGATATTACCAAGAAAATTTTATAATTTATTATCGTATATCCTTGATATAATTAAATATTCAATTTATGGTACATTGGGGAAGAAAAATAAATAAATGGTGAGATTAGATTCTCAGTAAAGGAAAGCGTGTAATAGAATCAATCATAGAATAAATAAATCATGAATAATATTATAGAGATAAAAAATAGTATTATATGTTGTATAAAAAATATAATAAAAAGGGATTATATCTATGGAGGACTTAAAAACCTAAACAATCCCATTAAAAATAATTACATGTTTCCTACTGATATGATTCATAATGTCATACATCATAAATTGTTTTTAAGGCTTTGGGATAAGATATAATACATGAACTAGTTTATCTCACGAGACCTGGCAATACAACTATGGGATCTAAAATGACATTATTGTCACATGATATGTCCAATAAATTAATCATATGAAATAAATGAATAAAATCACAATAAAAAAATTAATATAAACATTCATATTAAAAAATTAGCATAAAAAAGTACAAATTCTCTACTTTTTAAAAAATAAAACTACATTATCATAAGAAATATAATGATATAAATTGGTTAATATAATTAAATTATATCCCTAGTTATGTATAAGAATCTTTACTGGATTTTGAAATAAAATGAAAATACGTTTAAAAAACATTCAATCCGCTCTTTGAAATTATGTAAACAATATAATTTTCTATTACTATCATTTTAAGTAAAAATTAAAAAAATAATTATAAAATGATATTATTTTAAAATAACAAAAATAAAAATAAAAATTAGGTTTCAATGAGAATATTAGTCACGATGGTGGGAAAATCTAACTATATTGTAAACTTTAAAAGAAACATTCCACTAATAATTTCATAAAAAATTTATTAATAACATGTTTGAGAAAATATTGTAAAAAATAATTTTTATACTTTGAAAGGAAATTAAAATATGGTTGAAAATGAAATTAAAAAATCATTATAATGTAGAAAATAACATTCCTAAAATTATTTTTGTAATTCCAAAAACACCAAAACCCAGATCTAGTGTATTAATTTAATACATTCCCATGATTACAAGGAATAAAATCCCAATGTACCAAATAGTTATCAATTTTGGAATACTAATTGACATACATGATACCTATTTTACATTTAAAGAAGAAAATAAAAAATAAGGAAGACTAGTAAACTACATCATTAAAAATCATTCTATGAATTTGCCTTTTTTATCCTTTGGAAGGGAAACAAGATAAGGGTAACCTCAAATGATAAATAAGGGTAATCGTATAGTGGAAGTGATAATTAATCAAATAATAATAAACGATATGTAAAGGAAAATTACGGAACACGCATTTCATTTAAATAACTAGATAAGGAATAATCAATTTGGAAATGTAATGCATAGAAAAAATTCCATTTAATAAAAAAACTAAAAATGAAATGGATCCATAAATTTTTTTCAAAGTGAAATCCATTTGGATACTAATAACTAAAATGAAGGAAAAGTGTTATTATTGGATTTAATAAATACTAAATAAGAACCACTACAATCAAGAACATTCACATGATGTTTTCTATCTATGTATAGAAACCCATCTATTCTACTTGGAACAAAAGAAATAGGGGATTTCACAAACTAATTTCATCCCATAAGAATACTGATGCATTTATGGTATTACATTAACTGGCCCCCAACCAGTTTCTTTCATGTACAAATCATTCCTCATATATGGAATAATCAAATTTAATTAATAAAAAATGTACCTTATCATCATATATCTATATTAAATAAATAATATAGATTTATCAATAATTCATTTGTAGAGGATAAGTGTAAAAAAGGTATGTTGATTTTGATTAATAAAATACTATTTACTGATCATTAAAAAATTCATGAGGGAAACAATATATAAACACTCAAAGTGTCCCAAAATACTTTGAAACATTTGAATCATAATCCCCAATGAAGAAATAATATTAAATGAATCTTATAATATAATGTTAATAAGTCTATTCATGATATAACATGTCAATGTGTAGTATATAAACCATATAAAATAAAATATGTATATAACATTACAATATGTCTCAATAAAATAAATTTGAGATGAAATCCATTGCCTTGAGTCTGACTTGTCCAATTAGTTTTTATCTTCCTGAATAATACTATTATGTTAAATTTTTAATTACATCAATACTATTTTCAATTTTATTATTACATTTAATTCACTTATTACAACGTTTCAAAAAACTAATTAAATAATTAAGGTTATGTCTGGTTTTTTGACCATATTTAGTTTATGTGTAAAAAATGACTTTGGTAGGGAAAATATGTTAAATTGGGTCATTATATAAACATCTCCAGAATAATAATAATGAATAAATTATCATATTTAAACATAAATTATAATTTTTAATAAATCATTAATTATTGTTATTAAAAATTAAGCAATGTTACAATCATGGAGATGGTAGGTCATACATATGCATGAGTAACATTACCAATTTCTAATGAACATTATGGAAAAAGGTAACTTACATTATATATTTCCATAATTATAAATATATCATAAATAAAATTATATTTAATCAAATATACTTATATATATAATTAGTGTGAGGTAAAATGAGTCTCATTGGATCGAGAAGATGGTAGTCCACACATCCACAAAGGATGTTATTACTTTTTAGTGTTTGAAAATGGTAATAAGTAATATGATATATTATATTTATAGAATGGTAATTATGTAATTAATATCATATATATTTCATTTTGTTTAATTTTTTCAATTATAACCTTCACTAATATATCCCACGTAATGCGTGAATAGATCACATCACTTTGAGGAGGAGGTTGTCCACACATCCAAAAAAAATTTATCTTATTTACACAAAATAGAAATAATAAAGTTGTGTGTTATATAAAAATTAAATAACTATAAGGAAAAAATAAATAACATATATATCATATAGAATTTGTTTTATTATAATACACAACTAGAAAAGGTGCTAAAGGAAAAACGAATGACATTGTTTTGTGATGAGGTTGTTTTCCATACATGATTGGTATGTTCAATGCACATTTGATGTATGTGTGTGTAGGTTTATGTCAAAAATATAACATAGTAAAATTTAATTCTATTGTTGATACTAATTATATTATATAATCATTGAATAATAATAATTCAACGGGTGTAGAAGTAGTAAAATATAAGTGCATACTGGAGAATGTTACCTCTATTTCAAGTAAATCTTTTTGGTTTGATCCAAATAGATTCCTTTGTTTTGTTTTTTTGCAAGTTTTGGATTATATGTTTAGGTAAGTGATGTTCAAAAACTATTTTTTTAGTTTTTTTATGAAATTTGGATTGAGAGGTGTGATGATGGGTAAGAGTGGATTCTTTTTTATAATAGGGGGTGACATTTTTGTAAATACCAAAAGGTATAAACTATTAGGAGGTCTCCATTACCTCAGTGACCTAAAAATTTATAAATAATGTATTAAAGGGTATTTATGGTAGAAAAAAACCTCCAAAATAGAAAATAAATTCATTTTTATGATTTTTTCCTTAACTTCTTTGTTTCACCAATTTTATCATTTCAGTTTTTATTAAGGTAACTTGTTTTGAAACCTAAGTAATTTAAACATTAATATTAAATTAAATTTATATTTATTAGAAAATATTGAAACGAAGAAATATTAATATAACATATAATTTACTATATATGTATCCTATGTTTGTTATAAATTAATTTTAAAATAAGTGAATTTAACATGCAAAAACAATGCTTTAACCTGGACTATGTTAACAATGTTTTTTCTATATATGGGTCAATTAGTTAATTATAAAATAAAAATATTCCCAACAATGTAACCTATTTTATATTTATTAATACATAAAATTCACATGGATAAATATATTATTTTTTTTAATTTAAAATAATTTAATAAGATATCATTTGTTATAAAATAACATTAATGTCAATTTTGACATTATCTGTTTAATATTAATTTAAAAATAATAAAATAACTATAATTAATATATATTGTATTTTAATATATGTAAAGTGATATATTTATCTAAAAAATAACTAATCATAAAAATTCATTTATATTTATTTACATTTAATATTTTTAGAATCATTTATCTTATTTATTTATTAACAAAATAATCCATGCATTAGCATTTGTTAAGAATTTAAAGTAATTATATCATATCTAAAATTTAAATCTAATTCACCATGATAAAAAATAATTTACCTTTTAAAGTATTGTTAATCAAATAAAAAATGTAGCTTCTTCCATACTCTAAATCATTATAATTGTAAAAGGTAACGAATAATCATTTTTTAATTTTCCTTAGAAAACTATATGGGCCACATTCATTAACATGTGTCCAAATAACATATAATATTGGAAAAAAGAGGTAATATTGCAGAAATATTGGCATCCAATGGATTTTGGATTAGTGTCCAGGTCATTTTCTTTCTTTAGTTTAATGTTTAGTCCCTTGTTAAATTAAAGTCTACATTAATCATTGAAATTAATTTTAATTAATTTTACTAATAGTTTTTTATAAAAAAAATATGTTGATATAATTATATTATAAATATTATACATATTACTACCTTTTATGTTTATTATTAAACATTCTATTCACATATGTGGAAAAATTAAATTTATACCTGAAACCCAAGATGTATTGAGAAAGATGGTTTTTAAAGTGAAATGTGTAAAAGGTTATTAAGTCATTATATCTAAATTAAATTTAGAAATTATTCCAATGATGTAAATTATATTAATATATATATATAATTGATTTAATAATACTTTATAAAAATTTTAAAATATAGTTTTACTATAATAATTATTTCGTTGAAAGTTATTATTCAACTGAAATGCATTATTTTCCACTATTCATCAAAAAATGAAACTTCTATGAAAAATAAGAAAAATTCAACCCAAGATAATTTCGGAATTCTGAATTCAAAAATGATTTTTAAAAAATTATAATTTATAAAAGTGCAAAAAAATTGTTTTAAAATATGTGCACCATTGAATGATGGTAAAACAAGGTCTTGCATATAACTCAAGCTTACTCATTGTAATGTATAATAAAAGCTTAAAATGGTATTTAATATAAATCAATCAAGAAAAAACATTATTCTAAAATGAAAATATTGTAATGTATTGGGTTGTTACATCCCCCTTAATTAAATTATGTCCTCAAAATTAACTCTTAATTTAGGTAATCTGGGATTTGATGTTTTAAAATACTATTGCAGGGAAAACCCACATCGTAAATACATTAATAATAGATATTATTTATAATAGGGAAAGTAAAATTTTATGGTTATCACAAAAAATAATTTCAAATTGAAGAAAGTTAGTGAAATAAAAAATAATTATATTTTTCCAACATGAGTATATCTGTTGGTAAAAGTGCATTTTTTTTGGTAAAACGTTTTACCAACACAAATTGTCCTGTCACTAAACTGTAGGTAGATACTCTATCGCTAAATGTTATTGAGATACATAAAATAGTTCTGTTACAATTATAATAATACCAACAGTTAATATATATGTTGTTTAAAGTGTTTAGCAACAAATTTATACGAAAAAATTATCTGTTGATAATATAAATACAAATATTTAATATATATTTAAAAATTACTTTTTAAATGAAGAACTATGCGATATTATTATACCAATTTGTTATACTTTGTATTATATTTATTAAATTAGTTGTATATTTTATAGTGATTATAAATATAATATAATAATAATTAAATTAAAATGCATAAAATTATACCAAAGAGACCGGAAAGTTGATGCACAAGAATAAAAAAAATACTTTATTTTCCTAAATAAATAATGGCACTGTTATCAGAATCTAATAGTTGCAACAATCAAACTATGCCCATGAATTTGATTCCATGATGTCATTTCAATCAATCCAAACAATGATTACACAATATCCAAGGTACACAACCAAGGATTATGAATAATTTTTTACATGATCCCAACAAAGTAGAGGAACCATGACCACCAAGAATGTGTCTATCTCAAACCCTGAAACCGACATCATGCTACACTTATTTCAAACACTTTCATCTTTCCACATTGCAACTATGAAGAGAAACTCCTTGAATATGGTTTGGTCCACCTCTGATGTCCCTTCATGATTAGTGAACACAGAACAGATCCAACAATAGCAGCCTCAATAAAGACTGGCCACAAACATCTAGAATGATAACCAAAATCAATTACAAGAACAATAACCCAGAAAAAACTGACCAAAAAAAACATAGAAAAACAATGTCAACAACATCCGAGCCTGTATTTAACCACCTGACTTCCTTGACTAGAACCTCTACATAAACTGCATTTAGATTGAAAAAAATAGCTTATCATGTTTAAAAGTATTTAGTAAACGGTATGATTTATAACAAAAAATATGCATGAAATCAGAATGAAAATAAACTGATTTCATATTGTATAATATATGAAAAATAGTATAGTATAAAATCAATTGAGGCAATATGAAATCAGTTCATAGTGTAACATAAATAACAGTGCAGTACAAAAAACTATATAATAAGGGGATAAATGGTTGATACATCAGGCATAACTGCATACATTATGAGAAATAGAAAAAATGTATGAAATTAGTTAATACTGTAACATAAATATTGAATATGGTATGAAAAGAAGTATACAATATGAAATCAATTTACAATATACAATATGAAATCAGTTTATGTAGTATGAAATCAATTTACTGGTGACCTATACTTGAAAAACATTATTGTATGATAAGAAGTATACAATATGAAATCAATTTATAGTATACAATATGAAATCAGTGTTTATAGTATGAAATCTATTTACTAGTGAGCTATATTGGAAAAACATTGTACAATGTGTAATCGGTATGAAATCATTTTACAATATATAGTATGAAATCAGTTTATATTATGAAATTATTTTAATCAGTTATGTTTATACAGTTTAAGAAATTTTTTCAATAAACTGCCTTCAGTTATGTAGTTATTTTATTCATTAAACTGTTTACAGTTTATTCAAATAAACCGTATGAAACCAATAAACTACTTCAATAAACTATATGTAGTCAGTTTGTTCCAAAAACTTCATTAACTATTTAAATACTCCTAGTGAGAATTTGGTTTATGGTAGGTGCTTTGGGCATGCTTGGAAATCTGGAGTGCGAGAAAGATTACAGAGTACTTCATATTAGTGCTTCATTGTGGCTTAAATTTGTAATTTCAAATGAGAAACTTTGGTTCAATCATGATAGTGTGCTTGAGGGTTAAACAATTGTGAATACATGATATATTGGACTTTAGGAGTTGGGTATTATGAACTTCTTACAATTGGGCTACATAGATGGAAGCTGGGATTTTGGACCACAAGTGAATGTGCAGTAACATCCATAAAAACACAATGAATTTTATATTTCTATAATAATTTTCCACACAAAAATAACACTGAAATTCTATTTTTTCAACATGAAATGTGATGAAAAAAATTACATGTTTAAATGAACAAAAACATTCGATTTTCATAACATATTTATAGATTACACAATTATTGAAAATTATAAATTTTTCTAGGTTTTGTAAAAATTAGGGGGTTGTTTTCAATAAAAATAAATAAAAATAATGATGATTTTAAACTAATAACTACCCCCCGCACATGAAATTTCCACTCCGAAAAATAACAACCTAAAGGACTCTCCATAACATGAAAAAATAACATTTCACTAACAGATTTTAAGATAACCCATTTATATTTCTTGGTAAATGTTTCCCCATCAAAATTTATCACAAGATACAATGTATTCAATCTGTGAAAATTAAAAAAGAATTTCAGAACTCCCAATCTAGATAAATTTGAAACAATCAAAATACATTAGATTCAAATTTTCAGAAAATAAGAACTTATAGTAAATTAGCTGATAATTTCAGAGCAAATGAATGTAGATACATTTAGAAATTCCCAAACCAAATAAAAAAACAAATTTCCTAAGAAATTAAAGTCCCACTTCAACCAGATGAGAAAATTTAATATTAAAGTCAAACATGTTTAAGAATCTCATTTTTTTACTTCTTTCATTAAAGATCCAACATATCAAGAAAGCATCGGTTTAATAGTTGTGCAAGAAATGGGTTATTTCTAAGTATGATTTGCTAATTAGCATACCACAAAAAATAATCTCTTCAACACGACTACCATAAAATCAAATCATCAAATAGTCACACTTCATTTCATTTCAAATGATTGGTATAGAAATTTCAAATAGGTTCTATAAAATTCCTAAAGGGTGATGAATCACTAAAATTTTAACAAGATTGCTTCTTGAAATCATCTATTGTTTTCTTTCATTTTTTACTTTCTTTGGACTCTCAAAAATAGTGTTGATTAGTGCAATCCCATTTAATGGCATTAATTGATATTCAATTAGCTTAAAAGTAAGAAAAAATGGTAGGGTAAACCAAGTTATAATAAATATTCAAGTAACAAATTCTTTCTACTAAGAAGATCTAATAATAAATAGGAAAAGCTAGCACTAGGCAAAGTATGATAACAAAATAGAGAAGAACATGCATTATGAACTGCAAGAACATCAATTAATCTGAGCATGAAAGTCCGATATAACATACCCAACTGCATTTCCTCATACTAACTGCAAGAACATGAAAACAACCAAATCTAAACCTACATTTCTCATGCTGACAACAAGAATGTATGATCACATCCAAAACTGAACCTGAATTACTAATGCCAACTGTAAGAATGTGTGATAACAACCAAAACTGAACCTACATTACTAATGAAAACTATATTACCAAAACTGAACTGACACTAAATTCTCATTAATAATGCTATAACTCCCCAAAGTACGATAAGAAATAGATGAGAACCCTCGTTACTAACTTTAAGAACATTAATTAATCAGAGAATGAATGTCTGAGATTACATACCAATCTACACTCCCTCGTAATCATTGCAAGAACATGAAATGAACCAAAATTGAGCGTGTTTGTAGGAAAAAAACCAAAATCAAATCTTTATTAATAAATTTTAGAACATGAAAACCCAGATTACATACCAACCTACACTGCCACATGCTCTTGATTAATATGAGCCAAAATCCTTTAATAATTACCCATCTCAATGAATTGAAAATAATTATACACAATCAAGGATGAAGAGAGGCGCGAGGATAAGTGAGGATTAGGGAAGGATTATAAGTAATGATAGAGATTCAAGGGACTGGGTGTGCTGGGAAAGGATGGAAATAACGATGAACTAGGTGAGTGAGGATATGAAGCAGATCACAGTTGTGGGGTTGGCTGCTGAGGATATATGAACAAGTGATGCACAAATGATCGAAACAGATGAACATGATGTGAATACGAGGTGATTAAGATTAACCAAATGGGTAGTTGATGAAACAATAATAAATGGGCGGAAATGAATGAGGTAGAATAATTGATGAAGAATAATTGACGCAGATGAACAAGTGGAACATAGGGTTTTCAGGATCCTCGAGGGCGCTGTAATGGATAAAGGGGAACTGTGTTTTTAGGATAAATGGACTACATATATAAAAAATTAATAATAATTTTAAAGATATCATGATATTTAACAACTTCATATATAATAAATTTATATATATTATATATATATAAAAATTTATTATATACATATAAAAAATGTGTTTGCCTTCTTTTCAATAAATTTTATTATATAATAAATATTTCAATTAATCGTATATTTATATTGGTAAAATTATTTGTTTTTAGTAAGTAATATATATATATATATATTTGATTTTTGGTAAAATATTTGTATTATTGAATACTTTATTAGAAATAAATTTTATAATGGTAAAATATTTGTTGGTGATGAAAATTACTAATAACAAATTCAATTAATGGTGACAAAATTGTTGGTATTGTTATGATAAAGCACTATATTTAAATGTCAGAAAAAGATGTGTTGGTATTAAACTGCTAATATAAACCAATATATTTGTTGGTAATTTTTTTCTCCCTATACTTAATATCAAAAAAATTAAATATCTGTTGGAATTCATCATTTTTACCAAAAAATATAATATCTGTTAATAATTTTCTGTTGGTACATGTCAATTTGTTTAGTGAAAACATGAAAATAGAAGAAAATAAAACTATCAAGTTCTGATGGAGAGTGATAGAGAACATGTTTAGGTAAAAATTTATGACAAAAAATAAACCATAGTTATGAAAAAATGAATTGATATCATCCAAAATGATGATAATAGAAAAAACATTATTTTATTAACCTTTTACTAGATTTTCATAATTATTTTAAACTCTAAGAATATGATTAAAAATAATTGTATATTTACATAATGTTTTCCTTTGATTACACCTTAAACTATTTCTACTTCAACTCATAGTACAAGATTATTTATATAGTGAATTAATATATAAATCTATAAAGCCACTTCAAAAGTTATACATAAACCATTTCATAAATGGTTAAATTTTCCTAAATATTAGCATCCAAAACATAATAAAGAAGTTCAATGAATTTCCAAAATGAACTTATCATTCGCCTTTAATCAGTACAAAGCATTTCTAAATTGTCACACACCAAACCTGAAACTTCCATTCCCATGTATTCTTATAAAATATGGTAACAAATAAAAAAACATATAAGCATATTGAAAACATTAATTTTTTCCTTATTACTTAATTAAAACACATGTTATTGGATATATTCCTTAAATCCAAAATTATTGTAAACCCCATCAATGTTATTATATGCTATGTTGTCAACACATCATTAATTAGGTCTAAGGTAGTCCGTAATAACCAATCTAATTTATCCATATCAATCAAATATTTATTCCAACATAATAATATCATTATCTAGAACGTATTATGAGTTATCTTACCAACAACCATGTGTTTTCCTAAAATGGTCAACATTACACTCACTAACCTTTCTTGGTTATCAATACCGATCCACACATGTTTTTAAATCAGTTTTGAAATATTAATGATTTATAATACTTATATATATTTTAATTATCATGCATAGTACCTTATAGATAAAATAATAAAATTACATATTTATTGAATCCAAAATAAGGAATATTAATCATTACTCTTTGTCTATGGTAATAGTAGAAACTTGACCATGATCCATTAACATATTTTGGGGTATATTCTTTCAAAACATGAAAATTGATTTACATAGTGTCTAACCTCCTTGCAGTCAAGGCATTGTATACTGGGAACATTATTCATGTCCCTTCAGTCAAAATCATTGGTACCTTTCTCCCCAAAATTTTGGAAAAAATCTATTCCTTTTATGAAAGGACAAGGGTGATTATTTAAATAATTATTACATGTGGGAAAATACATATTTCCTTTATTCCCTTTATCATTCTTTTTCCCATTTTCCACTTTTTCTTGTACATGCCTCCAAATACATAATACTTATATAGTTATTTCTACGTCTCTTTATCCCAAGATACTATGTCTTTGTATTATGATAATTGTTAGGAGACTAATTCTCTTCGAAATATTGGCTCAAGACCAGAAAATATATGATCATTCTTACTCTTTGGATTACATGCATTAGTGAGGTTCAAATTCTATTTTCTAGGTGCCATTTCAAAATAATGTCATAAATTCTATTTGATATTATCATCATTAAACATAATGTATAATCCCAAACCTAGAATATTACCTAACATAAATTGAAATTTTTTTGTGTATCAAAACTCATAATCATAAACATGTTTTCTTTGGTATGTCCTTCTACACTTATCCTCGAAGCCAATATTAGGGTTATGTAACCTAAAATAGGTTTTCTAAATATAGTTTCCAAAGTTTCTAATAAAAATAATTTGATAAAATCTATAATTACCTATCCCTAGAAGCCCATATCTGCTGCATTAATTTATTAAATCCGAAGGATTACAAGGATTCAAATATCGAATGACTAAACCATTTATTAGTTGTGTAAAATCATATTTTATACATGTTACACATTTTTCATTGGGAGAACAACATAATTCAAAAAAAAATACTAATAATCTTGATCCTTCAAACCCATTAATTAAATTCATCTTCATATCATGGGGAATGAAAACAAAATAAGTGCGATCTCATATGCATATTAAGGGTAAGAGTACAACAAAATTAATCATGAATCAATAAGAATAAACAATATGAAAATTTAATAAAATAAAAAAAAATTCATTTAAACAACTATATTAGTAATAATCAATATTTCAAGGAAAAGTACTAAAGGTACATTCCATTTAATCGATAAAATGAGAATAAAATGCTTCAATTGATTTTTTCCCTATTGAAAACCCTCTAGATAATAATAATTGAAATAAAGGCAATGCTTAATTATTGGACATCATTTATCTAGAACATGAACCACTAACATCAAGAGCATTCATTGGATGGTTTAGTTATATTGGTAGAAACCCATATATTATTCATGGGATAAAACGTGAAGGGTTTGTCTCCAACTGATTTCTCTTATGAGACTACCATTTCTTCAAGGTGATAACATTCACTGGTCCCCATCGCATTTCATTCATGTCCATAGCATTCCTTATATGTCGAATAATTTTATTAATTAATAAAAAATGTGATTTTTCATAAAATATCCATATTTATTAAATAATACATATTGGGCAATAATTCCCCAATTGAGGACAAGTAAAAATAATTGTTTTTGACATTGCTGAATGGGAAAACCATTAACAGATCATTAGAACATTCATGAAGAAAATTATCTTTTATCCTTCTAAAGTGTCTCATATGACATTGAAACATTTGATTGATAATACACATGAAGTAATAATATTAAAGGAATCATATAATATCCTTATATTAAGTAGATTCATAATATAACATGTCAAAGGGTTGTATATACCTTATAAGAAAGAATCTAGGTGTATAACATTACAATATGCCTCCACAAAATAAAATTGAGAAGAAATACCTTACCTTGTGTCTGAATTGTCATGTTTGTATTTATCCTCTTGAAAAATGAAATTATGAAAATTAATTATTTTCTTCAGAACCCTTTCATGTTTATTATTACTTTTAAGTAACTTATTATAGTGTTGTAAACAACAACATAAATGATTATGTTTATGTGTAGTGTTTTGACCATATTCAGTTCATATGTAAAAAATTAATTTGGTAGGTGAAATGTGGTTAAAGGATTCATTATATAAATATATTTATAATATTAATACTAAAATAATTATCATATTTATAAATAAATTATATTTTCCAAAACTAATCCAGAATATTCTTATTCAAAATGAACCAACATTACAATCATGGAGATGATAGGTCGTACGTATGTATGAGTAATATTCCCATTTTCCAATGATCATTATGGGAAGAAGGTACGTAACATTATTTAATTACATTATTATAATTATATCATAATGATAATTTTATTTAATATTATATACATAAATATATAATTCTTATGATGTGAAAATAATGGCATTGTGTCGAAGGGGTGGTGGTCTAAATTCCTATGAATGACGTTATCACTTTTTAGTGTGAAAAGAGGGTAATAATGAAAATGATATATTATATTTCCATAAGGGTAATAAATTATTGAAAATCATATATATGTCACTAATTTCATATTATTTTGACTAAAACATCCCTTAATACATTCCATGTAACATGTGAACGTATCACATCACTTTGATGAGGTAGTTGTCCACTTGTCCACAAATAGAGTTATAATATTTAAACCAAATGGAAAAAATAAATGTATGTGTTAAATATAAAAAAATACATATTTAAACTTATACAAAATTGTTACCAATCCCATGGTCAAACCATAATCATATCATTCAATGTCCATAATCTCAATCAAAAGAAGGATATCAAAAGATGACACAAAAGTCATAAATGATTTCTTTTATGATTATTTATTCTTATACATATTTCAAAGTTATCATAACCATGATAACACAATAACCAAATTATCTAAAATATACTTAAAGTTTATTATGATGAATACAAAACCATTTTCCATCACATTTTGCATCCAATCAAAAATGGAAACTTCATTCATGCGTACACGTGAAGTAGCACTTTGGCATGTATTATTTTTCAACACTCCCTCACAATGATGATTATAAAAATAAAATTAATTATATATAATATGTTTATGATGTTTATTATTCTCTAAAGATATTATATTTTATACCATATTACACTTCTATCCATTAGAAAATGATAACGACACTCGTGTGTATGTGTGTACTAGCACCTCTATGAAGCGCTGTAATTTGTTTTTTTAATGTATCACTTGGATGGTCATAAATATATAATTGATGAATATATATTTCAATTATAAAATATTAATGATTATGTGATATTAAAATATTATTTACTTTATTACTTTTCCTCCTAATAGTAAAATAAAAACATGGTTCATACAAACATACATACTACCATCTCCATGAACAAAGGAGCTTCTTTTTTCATGGTTTTTGTACAAGGATGGATATAAAAGTATATTTAATTGGTAAAAATGATAATTAAAAAAATTTGTTATCTTATAGAGATAGTTTAAATATGGACCTTTTGACCATAGTCAACCAACTGAAGTAGTTTTGGAAATTATGAACTAAGCGACCTCAAAACACCCACACTATGTTTAATTGATTTAGAAAATAAATGAAACATGATAATTAATGAATTTAAATTATTAATAATAAAAGTTCAAAAGGAAATTAATAATATAAAATCATAATTAAATTTAATTATTCCGGGTTTAGAGAATGTATAAAATAAGTTGATACTCGAGGTAAGATATTCTTCTTTAAAACCACATTTTAAAATATTTCATTCAATGTATTTTTCCTTCCTATCCATTTTCTTATAAATGTTTCTGGTAAGTTATTATAAAGGATTAAAATATTTTTTATTTTCATTTTAAACTAATTTTTTACTTTCTTTACAATGGATAGAAAATGAATCTCTTACGTATTTATTAATTGGGTTATTTGGAATTTTGTTTACAATGGTACAAAAGAATGTTTTTTATCATTTATTGAATCACTGTATTTTACCCACATTATAGGTGTTATTTTTCATCAATATTATTATATATTTTTCCATAGTTATTACAAGCAATTACTATACCTATTATTCTATAATTTTTTTGTTTTAAAATATTCTTAAAAGAGAAGGATATTTCTTCTTCATTATGAATAGAGTTTCTAATGTCTTTATCATGTTTTTAATCAATATAAACATTATTTGAAGACTCATAAAATTCATAGGGTATATAGTCTAATTATACCACCCACCTTATTTAATTATTTTATATTAATAATGATTTTCTATTAATAAAATTAAAAAATATTGACCTTCGTTTTTCTATTTTTAATACAAATGTTTATACAGAATATGTATTGTATTATAATTTATTTAATTTATATAATTAATGCATTGTACATATGAAGTTAGTGGGTGGGGATTGTTATTATATAACCCCTATATCCATTAGTATGTCTTATGATATAAACTAAATTAGGTATTTTCCATATGCATTACCAATTTGTGTATGATGTTGTAACATAAGGCCTTGATAGAAAGATTATACTTTCTTACACTATAAATTATACCATTATGAAATGATTTATCAATATCCCTATTATTATATATATTATTATAACCTCATATATTTTAAATTCATTTTATTGATGAATTTTTATGGAAAGTTTTTGATTTCATATGATAAAAAAATAATATTGTGATTTATAATTAAATTATATGATATTCTAAGAGTGATAGGTTTTTTATTGAATTCTTTTCATGTTTTTATTATAAACCCTCATGAATTATCAATTTTTCTTTATTCCAGTTTATTAAATGTTTATAAATTTTATTTGGCTCAATTAATTTTCACGAGTAAGTAAATTATTATTTTTTTCTTCATTTTTTATTTCCTGAAAATGAAAAATTATTTATTGATTTTTCAGTATTTAAATTAGATTAATGATCTTCCACTTTTTTATATCCCATACTAATATTTTCTTCTCATAAAATATTTTATAATGTTTTTATTAGGGATTAAGAATGTGTATTTACTATATAAAATGAAATGTTGAGTCATATTGACCAAATAAAATGTGCCCTGAATTAAAAATTGAGTGTAAATATCAGATTTTTTTGGTGTAAAATTTACCCTGAGTGGAAATGTACACTTTAGATTTTTTGTTTACCATAATTTTATAAAATATGAAATGTAAAAATATATATATTTAAGTGACATAATTTTTTATTTGAATATATTTTTATGGATGTTAAAATTCATTTTAATTTATGTTTTATCAAAATGAACATATAAAGAGTATAATTTTATAATTGGTTCTAGAAGTATGCATTCAAGACACTATAGATTATATCAAAAGAATGATTTAGAAACATTTAGAGGTTATGATGTTTCTTGTAATAAAACAGTAGTATTAATATGATAATTTTTTATCATAATATAGACATATTTTATAAATTTAAATTTTATTATATCATATAGAATTATGGTTATCAATTATTAAATCAAAAGAGTTGAATAGAACATGTCTTGTTTAATGATATCATAGTATTTATCATTTTCATAATATAAGTTACAATCATATACTCCCACTAATAATTTTTTTATTTTAGTAAATGGATAGAACCAATTGAAACCCAATGGAAAATTTGTTTGAAGGATAATACAATGATTGTGTGAATGATAATCTGAATGTGATTGGAGTTGGAGTGAAGACTCTTAGAGTTATTCCTAACAAGCTTTCTCATGTTAGTATTAATAAAATAAACCCATGTGAGATTCCAAATGAACCATAGAAGAGTAAAAAAAATTCATTGATGTTCAAGTCTAAATGATATTAAAGATAAAAAGATGCATCTTATTTGTCACGAACCAACCCAGATCAACCCTGAAACAATCTCCCAAGCCAGTCCGCAACAAGGCCTGAGAGGTGTTCCTGATCCGACCGGGATAGTGACAAGCGCCCGGGCAACAACAGAGACTATGGGAACGGTTTCACCCATGAAAAATAAACAAAAGCAGTAAAATTAAAAAAGAGCATCGTAGAATAAATAAACCAAATAAAATTCCTAAACAAGAAAAAAATTAATTAAAACTAACCAAACTCGACGTCCAAACTAACTCCATGTTACCTCATGTGTCACTCTCTGATGCAATGATCAAGCATCTCCCAAGGCGAGCACACTTAAACTTTAGCCTGAAAAAGCACAAAAAACAAAATAAAACTACAGGCATGAGTATTAAAACTTAGTAGGATAGCCTGATATATATTCCCAATGCACTACCTTTAAATTAAATGAAGCATCATTTAATGTTTGAACTAAATTATATTAAGGTTTGCATTTCTAAAATTTTTACCTAAAAAAAATACGAACCATTGACTTTGACCATTTTCAAATCTGGGTTCATTTCATTAGTGTCAATGGATTTTTAGAAAGGGAAACTGGTGTTAATATTTTCAAATTTGTACATAGAGGAAAAAATTATTCCATTTGAAAACCATTTTTAGAAACCTAATCAAAACCATTTTATCACCTTCCAAGGAAAATAATAAACAATAGTGCACATAAGAAATCACACAGCAAGGGAAATTTAGGTATACATATAAGCACCATAATCACTACTGCAATCAACAAAAGCTGAATAGACATGGGAGAACATAAGAGGTCAAGAATAAACCATAAGACACAATTACATAAGACCTAATCCCCATTGACATGTCACAATTGATGAAATAAAAATTCCCAATACGCTCAACCATCCTTTCTTAGGCTGGAAGAGGGAAAATTGCATAGTAATAAACCCAATATATCCACCTACTATGGGCCACGGGTCTGTACCATAACCTACCAGTGTAGCAATCATTCTAATAATATTCTCTCAATATGTCGGATTCCCATGCCTCAAGTATTTTGAAAAGGGGGTGAGCCAACCAATGCCAGCTAAGAATCCAAACACAAACACACACACACACACACACACACATATATATATATAATAAGGAACTACATGCAATAATCCCAAGACACTCCATGAAATAACCTTTTTTCATTAAACTACACAATCACATGGGAGCATATAAGCGTCGGCCTCCCAAAAATCTGTCACAACCAAGGTAGGAGAGTTATCCTAGGAGGGTTTTCATCAAAACAATTTAACCATTTTCCATAAAGTTTCAAATAGGAATTAAACACATTTCAGAATCACCACTTAAATGACCAAAATCAGTTTGAAACCAATTGGAGAGCCCCAAAATTTTACTTCACAAGCTGTCAATATTTTTATAAAACCAAACCAAAATTTTTTTCTTCTAAATAAACTGCAAGAGTAGTCCAGAAATTTCATCGAACACGCGGTGTGTAATATATAATAAGAAAATACTATTTATCATATGAAAAGGTATAAAACAACACTTTTCACACCAAATAGTGAAACCAAGGAGCATAAATCAATATTTATTAATCAAAGTAGGATATATAAATGAAATGAATGAATCATTAATTTAAAAGAAAAGTGAATATGGGATCCTTCCTCAGATATGTGGTGTGGTGATAATTTCCACTCAATATCACCTTGCACAGGTCCTAAAATACTAAGTCTACCAAAATAAATATTAACAAATAAATACCATAACAAAACTAAGATAAATGACACGACATAAGGGAGGGGTTATACCAGAGGTAGTGGTGTTCGTACTGGAAGTGGTGGCACACCGGTAGGGGATCGTGCTAGAAATGGTGACACACCAGAGGGGTTGCGGGTTGGGGAACACTAGCGAGTGTGATTGCTATAGACATGGGAAGGCCACTGGAGTTGTGTACGCACTGGACAAGAGGTAACCATGATGGGAAAAAGGGGGTGCACTGTAATGGGAAGGGACGAGGTTAGGAAGTTGGGTCCGAGGCTGAGGATATGTGGCAGGTGCACTATAAGAGAGGCCGGAGTGGGATGTACGGGAGGTGGGCGCTGGATGCACTGAGCAAGTATAAAGGCCGAGGTCCACAAGGGATATGATGGGGAGTGCTAGTGGAGGAGCTGGCGTTGGCTAGGTGAGGCCGGTGGGTGTCCGTGACGTGGCTGCCGAACAGATGCTGGGGGTTGGCCCTGGTTGGGTAAGGCTGGTGGGGGTCCACGACGGGATGACCGAATGGGAGGTCAACGCTGGCTGGGTGAGAGGTTGGGGTGGCATGGTACTGTAAGGGAGGAGGGATCCTGGGTAGCGAGGCGCTGTGGCGCAACGGGGTGTCCAGGCTAGCTAGGGAGGGTTTTGCAGTGAGGTAGGAGGTGGAGGGAAACGCTCCGCAGACACAGAGGGTGCTAGGGGAGGTGCTCGCGCAGCAAGTAGGCAGGGTAGAGGGAAGGGGATCTGACCGAGAATCGTAGAAAAAAATGGTTAAACCCAAACCTAAAAAACTAGATAAAATTGTTTTAACTTAATAATAATAATAATAATACCAATAATAATAATTGTTATAATAAAGTTAACAATCATCATAGTTACAAAATAAAAATATTAAAGGTGTTCATATCATTTTGATAATAATAAAAATCTAAACACAAATAAAAATTTAAACGACACAATATTTAATGTTCTCTGTAAATATAAAAACATTTTATTTCAATTTTCTGAAGCGAACAGGATGCGTAGTTTTCCAAGTGGAGCCGCGTGAGGTCCCCAAGTCCCATTCCGCTCGCGCGCCGAACGATGTCACAAAAAAAACACACTTTTTATCCTAAGCTGAAAAATTTCTTTCGCAACTCAACCCAAACACCAAAATGAAAAATATATGTGAAATAATAAAATAAAATAAAATAAATACCTAGGCCGAGGTGTGACAATTCTCCCCACCATAACGCTTTCCGTCCTAGGAAAGCCACGACACCATCCAACCGATCAATCAACCCCTAAGGAATCCTCATAAACACGATCCAATATCTTAACATAAGGAAATTCCACCAACCATTTACAGGACTCAACCTCATTTCCCGAAACAAGTTACTAGTAAAGGGGAGGCCTGAACGGAAATCCCACCATATGGACTAAACTGACACCCCATAACAACTTAAGAGAAAACCCAAAGAGAGGGTTATTCTCCCTTCCATAAAGGACCAACCAAATAGTTACTAAAAGAAAACCCAGCTTAGACCTGCATCGGGCCTTACTGAAGCTAGAAAGATCACAAAAAGGACATTTAAACCATTCACTCTTATCCAAATAGGATAAGAGCGACGTCAAAAACTCTTCACGAACCAAAAAAAATCGTACCCCATGGGAGGGGAGGGAGGCCCAAAGGATTGAATCAATGGAACTAAAATGAACAATTGCTCCCGACTCATGACATCAGGATGGACACAAACCAAAGTCTCAACTGATCCACATGGGTGGTTCATACAAGGCCACTAATCAGAACTTCACATAAGAAAATGCAAAATTACTGACATTGTGTGAGGGATACGTCTATCAAACCCTTATGAGATGAGAGAGAATTTAAAAAAATAGAGTAACCAGAATAGATTCACTAAAACTATCTCACTGTGATGATAAAGGCACAAACATAGCCAAACTACTTTAAAATTCCCTGGGGTTCCTAAATACATGCCGGCTTCACTTTGAGGCCTTTTGGATGGAGCTTTGACGGATGAAGCGTCTCCTTCCTCGTAGTCAGGTTATGATAATTCCAATAAGAAACAGATATCTTTTGATTTGAAAAACGAAAGGACAATAATTTAAAATAAAAAATATACTGGCATTGATCACCAAAGTTCATCAAAAGACCAATGACATCGCATACATGTCAAATCCCAAAACACCATTAGTATAACTACAATGATAAAAGATCCCTTACACTGAATGGAAACTCTCTCAAGAATACTTGAACAAAAACCCAATAGAACATCACTTCTGTGAACATCCTCCACGATTCTTTCTAGCAATGCCCCGATAGAATCATTGCAAGTGATGCAGGCATCCACATGCCTGGAAAGGTTTCAAAGAACATGGGAAAGATGAATTCTTGTGACCCATCTTGCCACACTGATAACACACGAGGATCTCTCGCTCCGAAGAGGCTGATGAAAGATCCTGAGGCCTTTTTATTCCATGACATTCTCCATCCACTTTCAATTTATTACTCATGTCCTTTCGAGGATCTTCACCACTGCTAATGGGGATTGAAAGAGGGAGGACTACTTAGAGAACTCCCACCATCATGACTTCGACATGAAAATCCTGTCTCACCACACCAGAAAAAGAAGTTAAGTTGGCCTCTAACACCTTCGATTGTAGATTGGAGAATATGCCCGCCTTGAAGTGTAGATCCTTCATGGGGTCATTTGCAGTATACCCTAAATCATAAGGGACTAGCTCCACAAAGCACTTGAAATATTCCAACATGGATCTGTTGCCATACTGTAGGCAACACATCTCCATCCCCTTTCTGACACTTTCTTCCTTAGAAAAATACTGACGAATGAACGAAGCCTTTAAGTACACCCATGTAATCTCTTGACGGGGCTTGTTCTGAGACGTTTAATTCCACCACATCCATGGGGAGCCTTCAAGCATGAAGGTTGAAAACTTGACATTTATTGATTTGGGCAACTCAATGAGGTTAAAGTCCCTTTCAATACACTGCATCCACTCCTCTGCCACAAAAGGGGTTTCTTGACCATAAAGGAGAGGTGGATCTAGCTTTTGAAACTCAAGCATAAAATCCTTAGGGTGATCAAATATACTACGATCACCCATCAATTCTTCAAGGGGATAACTGCTGGACAAGAAAAGTCAAGAAGCCAATCAAAGCCAAATCAATAAATAAAATCCTAAAAAACAAACACTTTATATATGAATGTCTCTAAACACATTAAAATGAGTCATCTTCACATCAAATCTGTCCTTTTGAAAACATCTTTAATCTAAAACAATCTTGGTGGGTTAAACCCTTTTTATTTGAATTATTTAGAGTCTCACTCCCATGCATGTATCTCTGCCACCCCGGGAATCCATCTTCCATACCAGACATCCATTCATAATCCAACATACTACTATGCATGTGAGCACCCTTAGGAACACCAAGGAAAAAACAAAATAACCTCATTTTCCAAAAACAAACCATTCATACCACTTCTTTTAAAAAAATCCTCAAATTAAATATTTCAATTCAAAAAAAAAATTTCAAAACCAATTTTTCTGATACAAACAACTTCTAGAATTTAGAAGAGGACCAAAACAACTCAAACATGGAACTAGTGTTGGTTGTTGACCTGACCATATGGTTGGCGACCATATGCCAAATAGGTCACTAATACAAAGAGTCTTTTTGGACCATCCCCTTGCTCCACAAGGCTTGCCAGGCCATGCAGATTATGGGGACTATTATCCCAACTACCTTTTTCATATCCAAATACCAATACATTTACATAAAAACCCAAATAAAAAATTTAAACCAGAACTCCCATGGAAACCTAAGGATCAGAATGAGAAAGAGTTCGTGACTCTCTTCCCTCACCTAACCCTCGAGTCCCGACAATCATAATCTATCTACCTTGACATCCCAAATAATGAAGGGAACTTTGAAAAGTGAGGTCCACTAAGAGAAAACCTCATCTTAATCCATTTTTTCACGAACCAACTCGGGTCAACCACGAACCAATCACCTGATCCGGTCCCCGAAATGGCCCGAGAGGGGTCCCCAATCCTCCTGGGCTGGCGAAAAGCGTCAGGGCATCAACATAGACTATGGGAATAGTTTCACCCATGAAAAAAAGTAGCATAAATAAGAAATAGCTATGCAGGATAAATATACCAAATAAAATTACTAAACAGGAACAAAAGTAATTAAAACTAACCAAACTCGACATCCAAACTAACTCCGTGTGACCTCACGGGTCACACTCCGTCGCAATGATCAAGAGTCTCCCAAGACGAACGCACTCAAGCTGTAGCTTGTAGAAACACAAAAAATGAAACAAAAACTATAGGCATGAGTATTAAAACTCAGTAGGCTAGCCCGATATCTATTCCCAATGAACTACCTTAAAAAAAGAAGCATCATTTCAAGTTTGAACTATAATATATTAAAGTATGCTTTTTTAAAAATTTTACTTGAAAACAAAGTACGAACCATTATGCTTAACCATTTTCAAATCTGAGTTCATTTCATTAGTGTCAATGGATTTTTAGAATGGGAAAGTGATGTTTATAATTTTAAATTTGTACAAAGATAACTAAATGCTTCCATTTGGAATCCATTTTTAGAATCCTAATCGAAATGAGTTTATCACATTCAAAGGAAAATAAAATAAAAAAGTGCCCAAAAGAAATCACACAACAAAGGAAATGTAGGTATAAATATAAGCACTATAATCATTACTGCAATCAACAAAATCCGAATACACATGGGTGAACCTAGGAGATCAAGAATAAACCAGAAGACACCAATACATGATACCTCATTCCAGTTGACATGTCACGCACAATGGATTCAAATCGCCCAATATGCTCGACCATCCTTTCTCAAGAAGGCTGAGGGAAAATCCCATATTAATAAACCCAATATATCTACCTACTATGGGCCACTGGTGTAACGCCCCGACCCTAGATACCCAGAGTCGGTGCATTATTACATAACATTGGAATGATCAGAAAGGATCAAATCTCGAAATACCGATTGGTTTAGTTGTCTTGGAAACACTAGATATATTCATAAGTCTTACATTTAATCATAAGGTTAAAAAACTACAACAACATCTTGTCTTCATATCCCCTCATATTATCCCTGCAGGTCAATCATAAATTACTTCTTCATAATCCTGGGAAAAATAAAACATTTATAGGGGTGAGATCAGATGCTCGGTAAGGATAACATTATAGCAGAATCTTTCATAGATAAGCATAAACACTTAAGGCAATTTATAACTAAAACAAAAGCCTTTTAAACTTGAAATTCAGCATAAAATGGAAAAGATAAAATAAAATAATACCATTTACTTACTCACATGGATATTCTACTAGTCGAATGATCACATTCAATATCAATAACCACTTTCATAATGATGGAATGCATAATGCCAGAGTATCATAACCACATAGCCAAGGCCTCGTGCCAAGACTACAAATAAGATTTTGCCAAGGCCTTGTGCCAAGACACTATCTTGTCTCGTGAGACCTACCGATGCATCGAGGAGCTATAGCGGGCTCCACCCATCACTTATTAAGTCCAATGAATTCCTCATATGAATAGGTTTAAACATAACAGAAACATTTGTATTAAAACTAGCATACGAAATGTCAATACTTTAACCACAAACCATGAATGGTATAAAAATAGCACATCCACAGTCAAACATAACTCATTCGATACAATATGGAAGATTGTATTGTATCACATTAACCTCAATCAAGGATAATGAAGGATGTTGACATAGATTAAAATAATCATCAAAACTATTTGATAGAAATATCCCCCTTTTTCATGAAATCATTTAAAAGTCACACTATTTGTCCAGAATCCATTTAAAAATAGATTTATGAATCAAAGTGTCCCATACCACTTTGAAACTTTTTAAAAGTCATTTTAATTTTAAAACGTTAATGTCCATATAAATAAATCCTTAAAACCATTTTTTTAAAACATGGACATTAATGAGCAAGATTTAGAAGAATAAGTCTTTAAAACATTTAAAAATGGTATTTTAGTTAGAGTTTCTAACCCAAAGAGAGACACTTGAATACAAATAATTGAGGTAATAAAAACATTTTAATATCATGAGAATAAATGTATTCATGATATACTATGTCAAAGTACATTATATACACCACATAAAAGCGATTTGGTGTATATAAACAAAGAAGTCTCAATGGAATGTAAATTGAGATGAAATCTCTCATAAAGGCCATACCCTTAGGATAAGGATAAATCAACGACATGGTTATGTGTGTAAAATATAAATACACTAAATATGATTGGGTATTCAGCGTAAAAAAAATCAAAGGACATTCACACATAATCTTGTAAAAACAACAGTAATTAATTGGATGTTTAACTCAACAAATGGAGAATGAGATAAAATTACTCTTATCAAATTCATATCGATGACATGAGAAACTATCAATGGAGTGATTATGTGTATAAAAAGTATATCCACAGAAAAGGGGAGTGGAAATTATGACATAAGAAAATGAATAGAGATTCCAAACATAATCTCAGAGTAAAATAATCAATGGAGTTTGCGTAAAGCCGAATAAATGGAAATTGGAATTTCAAATTCCCTTTTCGATTTGGTAACTTATGAGACATGAACCCATGAAAGAATGATAACACAATGATGATGTAAATATACATTAATTAATGTATATTACACAATGAATACAAACATGGGAAGCACACACACCACATGCAATAAACAAGTGGTCAACAATGGAATTCTCAAGAAATTAAGAGTGAGATAAGAAAAACCTTACCGCGTTAATCAACTGAGTCGTATGGCCAAAAGTTAATAACCACCAAATTATTTACAGAATAAAATGAATATAAAGAGAATCATGATAATATATATCAAATGGAAGTACATAATACACCACTTTCAATAATTTAGTGGCGAACAATGGAAATCTCACGGAATTGAAAGTGAGATAAGAAAATCCCTTACTTTGTACTTTTTACTTGGTCGAAAGTATGCTAACCTCCTCTATAATGGTAAAATAATTGTTATTTAATTATACAATAATCATTTACTTAAATAAGAAATCATATATGATCTTTTAATATTGATTTGTTAATAATATCTTAGAATTATCGTCATTTCGGGTGTTAACGGGTTCATTTTACTTTATATTCATTGTTATGTGAGCCATATTCGTTATTAATGGGATGTATATTATTCATATCCATAATGATATCAAGTCCTTAGATACTATTTTTAAATCATCAAATTATAATTATACTTGAATGGATATGATGGAGAATGAATCTCATCACGTTCGTGGAGACGGTAGTCCGTACGTACGCACGAGCGACAATATCATTCTTTTGATATTAAAATAATATATAATAGGATGGTATATCATACATACAGAATAATTATCATGTTATATTTGTTATTTACATGAGTTACACATCATTATTATACCCATCCAAATAATAATAAATTGAATAACAATTACACCATGACGTGGAGACGGTAAGCCGTACGTACGTACATATGGTGACATGTTATTCAAAGGATGGATAGAATAATGAATATGGTTGTACCATATTTATAATAACATCACAGTATATATATGATACTGGATTTATTATTTTATAATGGTAATAACAAAGAAAGAAGAAGTGGAAGAAGAAAGGAACTTGAAAAGGGGTGGTGAAAACATTACCTCTTCTTCGGGTTCTTCCTTTTGATTTGATCAAAAGGGATCATTATGTTGGATTTCTGATCAAACTAAGTCCTCTAGGTTTTAGTGAGTAAAGTTGAGAGAGTATTTTGTCAGGGTTTGGCCGAACCATAAGGCTTTTAAGGTGTGAAGAAATGAGAAGCTGGAGTGCCCTTTTATAGGAGGGGTGAGGGGCACCTTTGGAAAAGCTAGAAATAATAATTTATAATAAATTCATATTCGATTTCTAATGGCTCCAAAGTTTATTATTCAAAGGTTAAGGTGGAGATAGGTCGAAAAACATTCATCCAATATAATTTAGACATCTTTGGGTCACTATATTAACCTTATCCTTTAGTTTTAACTCTTAGTTAATTAGTTTGACATTTACCATGTCACTTTGTATTTTTATATTATATAGTTAATAAACTTACTATATACATCCAATAGACCCCCAAGTGGTCCATTAATGATATAAATATCATGATATAAGTCTCTTGGCCGAACCTTAAATTTTTAGGAATTTAATATCAATTAATAATATAATATTTGTTTAAAAAACTCTTTTATGTCAATTTTGACACTATTCAATAGTTGATTTTTTTGAAACACATAACAAAATTATTACTTCGAACAAAGTTAATTAAATCAATCCTAATATGTCATAGTAACCTATAAAATTAGTTTAATTCAACAAAAGGCTCAAATTATATTTATTTGGGTATTTATAATATCAATTATTCTAATTTTTCACTATTATGGTAATTACTCCATCACCATTGTGTCATAAATAAATTAACTTATTTAATGTCTAAAAATTATAAATAAAATATAACTATGTAGGAAATTTTTTTATATTTCTAATGAATATTTATAGTCTAAAATCAAACATATATAACCCTATGTAACAATTTTTTTTCTAAAAGATATATGCTTGTGTCATTTTTGTATTTATTTTAACTTAATTAAAACAAAGTGTCATTATCACTTACAAGTGGATCCATGGGGTCCGAAAATCGACCCAAATATACCCATGGTCGACCATGTATTAACCAATAGGGTTAAGACACGTTTTAGGGTATTTTAGTATTATTATAATATTATTTTCTAACCCTTGTTTACCGGATTTACCCTTTAACTATGGTAAATAAAATATTTACCGAAGTAATTATCCAAAATGTCTAAAAATAAAAGTTACCTATTTACACAATTTGAACATCCTGATTTCAAATATGGAATCCATTTTTCTAAATTCAAAACTCATAAGTGTCAGAAATTAATTTAAAATTAATTCCCGTTGTTAAAACAAAAAGCGTGTTTTTAAGAGATAATAACTATCAAAAGATTGGCACTTGTTTATGTATGGTTTAAATGTGAAATTATGTTCAATGACCCACATTGTATTACATGGTAAAAATATATTCCAAATATAATTTAAAACCACTCAAATTCATAATTTATCACTATTAATTATTTTGATTAAAAAAGTTGTTCTTAATTAAAATTTAGTAATTTTCACTATTCATCAAAATATGAAAGTTATCTGAAAAGTACCAAAATTTCACCCTAGGATAATTTCGATATTCAGAATCCAAAAATGAAGTCTATTTTGAGAGATAGAATTTATAAAATTTCAAAAAGTAGGTATTACTATTTATAACGGCTAGTTTGATTGGTTGTGATGTGTTAAAATCTCGAAGTTGCGTACAATGCACACCATTGCATTATTCGAAGGGAAACGTACCGTGGAAGCTTGGGGTGTTACAACTGGTCAGTACCATAACCTACCAGTGTAGCAATAATTCTTATAATATTCTCTCAATATGTCAGATTCCCATGCCTCAAGTATTTATAAAAGGGGGTGAGCCGATCGATGCTAGCCGGGCATCCAAAAACACATACACACACACACACACAGACACACACACACACACATATATATATATATATAATAAGGAACAACATGCCATCACCCCAAGCCACTCCATGGAACAACCTGTTGACATTGAAATACATGAGCACTCGAGATCCTCTAAGCGTGGGCCTCCCAAACAATCAGTCACAACCAAGGTAAGAGAGTTATCCTAGGAGGGTTTTCATCAATACAATTTCAGCATTTTCCATAAAGTTCCAAATGGGAATTAAACAAATTTCACAATCACCACTTTAAAAAAAGAACCAAAACAAATTTGAAACCATTTGAAGAGCCCCAAAATTTTACTTTACAAGCTCACAATATTTTAATAAATCTAAACCAAAACATTTTTTCCAAATAAACCGTAAGAGCCAACTAGGAAATTCATCGAACACGAGGTGTGTAATATATGACAAGAAAATCCCATTTATCATATAACAAGGTATAAAACCCCACTTTGTACACCAAACAGTGAAACCAAGGATCATACAACAATATTTATTAATCAAAAGCGGTGTAGAATGCCTGAAATGAACAAATCTTTAATTAAAAAGGCATGTGAAAAGGGGAACCGACCTCAGATATGTTGTGAGATGATAATTCTCACTCAAAATTACCTTTCATAGGTCCTAAAATACTATCTCTACAAAAATAAATATTAATGAATAAAAATGATAATAAAACTAAGAAAAATGACATGAAACAATAGGGGAGGGTATACCATAGGGAGTGGTGTTCACACCGGAAGGGGTGGCGCACCGATAGGGGATCATGCCAGAAACGTAGACAAACCTGAGGGGTTGAGGGTCTTGGAAACACTGGCGGATTGATTGCTACACACATGGGAAGGCTACTGGGGTTGTGCACGTGCTGGACAGGAGGACACTACGATGGGAAAAAGGGGGTGCGCTGCAATGGGATAGGATGAGGTGAGACAGCTAGGTCTGAGGATAAGGAGATGTGGTGGGTGCACTGTAAGAGAGGCCGAAGTGGGTTGGATGGGAGGAAGGCATTGGATGAACTGAGCAAGGAAAAAGGCTGAGGTCCAGTGGGGCTACGACAGAGTGTTCTAGTGGAGGAGTTGGCCTTGGTTGGAGGAATCCGGTTGGTGTCTGCGATGGGGTGACCGAACAAACACTGGGGGTTGGCACTGGCTGGGTGAGGCTGGTGGGGGTCTGTGACAGGTCATCCAAATGGGAGGTCGGGGTTGGATGGGTGAGAGGTCGGGTGGTGAGGCACTGTATGGGAGGAGGGATCCTGGGTGGTGAGGCTCTGCGGCACTACGGGGTGTCCATCTCAGTTGTGGAGGGTTTTGCAGTGAGGGAGTAGGTGGAGGGAAATGTGTCGCACACAAAAAGGGTGCTAGGGGTGGTGCTCACGCTTGAAGTAGGGATGGGAGAGGTAAGGGGAGCCGGCCGAGAACCCTATAAAAAAAAATGGGTAAACCCAACCGTAAAAAAAATAGATAAAATTGTTTTAACTTAATAATAATAATAATAATAATACCACTAATAATTATTATTATAATAAAGTTTACAATCGTCATAGTGATAAAATAAAAATATTAATGGTGTTCAAATCATTTTGATAATAATAAAAATTTAAACAGAATAAAAATTTAAATGACACAACATTTAAAGTGAATTGTAAATATAAAAACTTTTTATTTCAATTTTCTGAAGACAATGGGATGTGCAGTTACCCAAGATGATCCATGTGAGGTTCTCAAAACCCATTCCGCTGGCGCGCCCAACAATGTCGAAAAAAATGCACTTTTTATCCTATGCTCCAAAATTTCATATGAAACTCAACCCAAACCCCAAAAATAACAATATTTATGGTCTAGGAAATAATACAATAAAATAAAATAGACACCTAGGAATGGGTGTGACATTCTTATTTTTCAATAATGTGGTAATAAAAATGTAGAAAAATGTCTCAATGGAACAATAAAATGCTTCAAATTTGGTAAATGAGGGAATAAAGAAATTAACTTCTAATTAATATTGAATGGTTTAATTTACAAGATAGAGTGGAATAATTTTTCTCCTATGTTATCAACTAAATGATTTAAATATAGATATTATAGGAATTATGCAAATAAATTCCTAATGAGCGAGGCGCATAAAGGGGTCAAAAAGATTATCTGAATAAATGGTTAGAAAATCCATGTGTCACACAAATGAATATGAAGAAAATTTGAATAATATATAAATTTTATGGATTTTTTAATAGTTTCTTATTATATTTAATATAGGAAACATGATTATATTGTTAATAAAGAATCTTAGGTATTGATTGATATTTTTTATTATATGGAGTAAGTTCCAAAGAATAGGATAAAAATGTTGTTTCTAGGTTTATAAATGAAGTTTAATTTTTGAACTATCTATATGTAGTGTTTTAGTTGTTATTATGTAGTTTTATTTTATTTAATGGTTGACAAATTTATGGGTGATCATATGTTTGAAGTATTAATTAATCAATAGAGGACTTATAAGATTTTATTTTGAGAAGATTAATGAAATTTTTGTGATATGTTTATTGGGTTTTAGAAACGATAGAATATTAAAACTATTATGGTTGATATGGGAATTGATGTTAAGTTAATTGGTGAAATAAGTAAATTAATTTGAGGAATAAATGTTAATATTTACATGGGGAATGAAAATTAAATTGATGACTAAGTGATCATATTTATTTTTGAAGGAGTTATCCATATTAGTTTTTAATACCTGATTGAAGTATATATGAAACTTGGGCTTATTATGTGATTTACAATATATGTTATTTGGAAAGAAAGTTATTATTACCACATGGGATGAAATGTATGGATGAAACATATAGATAAAATTTAGGAATAATGTGATCATTGATGTTTAGGTAATAAAGTTTATTTAAGATAAATGGTTACTATATCTGTGGGAAAATTATATAATTAAGGTGAATTTATTTTTTTCATAATATGAGACATTATATAAAAAATGATTAATATTATATAATAAAAAAATCTTGTGTAACCTTTTGTATGAATATATATTTTTTAGTTTTATATCACATTGAATCTAATTACATTGGGAAAATATTAATATATTTTGGAATATATATGATCACAGAATAAATTTTTTGGGAATGTGGCTTTGTGAGTGGTTAATGTTGATTGGAGGTTAGTTTATATTGATCTTGGATGAATATATGCTCAAACTATTCTAATATTTGTGTTTCAATCTTGGTCTGTCATATTTTTATGTGTTTTAAGGATTGTTTATAGGGAAAAATTTATGTTGAACTTTGGGTATTATTGCTAAGGATTTAGAGATTAATGTTATATTCATTCAAATAATGGTTTATTCATATTTGATATTATCTTAACTTTTACCCACCATTTTTTTGTTTAATTTATATAAAAATGAGAAATAAATTTTCATCATTTTTTGAATCTTGGGATCTATTGAAAGTTAATTTTAATGCTTCATAGACATAAAATATTTCTTGGTTATTTATCATATGAGATAAATCATAGGTAGAAAACTAATTAAAAGACACCCAATGGATGAAATTGTCCATATAGAAGGAAAATAAACCAAGTAAGTTTTCAAATACTTTTTCTTGATGGTAAAATAATTTTTTTAATTCCCAAAAAAGGATGATAAATATATCGAGTCATATGAGGAATATAATGCTCAATTATTAAGGAATGATTATGGAAACCAATTGAAATGTATGATTCTTATAATGGTATATACAAGGTTTAAAAAGTATTTAAGAGTTAATATTTTTCTAGGTAGTAACATAGAAATTCCTTATCATGATAAATTCACCATTAAGGATTATACCTATGTTAAGATAAATTCATTTTAGAGAGAAAAAATTAAAATTGAGAGGATGATTTTTTGTCATGAAGGGGAGAATGAAACACCCGGATATTTCAATATTAACTTCTCCTTTAAAAAAATATTTTTTGAATCTGTGTATGAAAAATAATACCAAGATTATATCATACTATAATACTCTATTAAATTATTATTATTTTAATGTGATTTTTATAAACTAAACATTAAATTAGTGGGTATTAATATAACTATCTATATAATAAAATATATGTAGAAATTTTTTCTATAAAAAAAATAAATAATCAGTCATACATAGATTATGAATTTTTTATAAACTGAGATAAAATATTTTGATGTTAAATGATATATTTTTTCATAAAACTATTTTCATGTGCATAATGTATTTTTCTGTTATTATATTAATTGAATCACTAATGATAAAGGAAAAAAAATTAAATGTGTAGATTATAAATATAATCAAATGAACTAATCATCATTTAATTTTTTTTGTAAGGAAATGATTGGGAATAAAGTCATTTTCTATTCCAAAGTGGTTTTTATTTCATTTTTTATATGTATACTACAATTATTTTTTGTCACTTTTAAAAATTTTATTTGATAATGTGGTTTTTTTAAATCATCACGTAAAAAATTTTAGAGTCATTTTTTGTTTTTTTAAGATAGTTATTTTTTGAGTGATGGGTGAAAATGAATATTCTTAATAATAATGTCATTAATTTTCATTATATAATGTAATTTGAACATCCTATTATTTATTTTATTTGGTTTTGAAGTAAAATAGTATACCTTTTGTTAAAAATAATAAAATTAATTCCATAATACTTAATATTTTATTTTATTTCAGAAAAAGATCATTTTTATGATCAAAAAAACAATTGTTTAAAAAATATTTATTAATGAATTTTGAAAATAATGTTTAAAAGTAAATTTTAAAAAATAATGAATTTTAAAACTAGAAAATGTATTCAAAATTTTGGATAATCATTTTCATATTTTATTATAAGTTCAATTTTGTTTTTTAGTCATAGGGAATAAAATCCATGGTTAAAGTTTATCACCCCAGTAAGTGGTAAAACAATTTAATTAGCATTAAAAACTTGTGATAGAGTCACAAAATATCATATTAAATGTTATATTTTCTGATTATTTCTACCATTACCACCTTATCTTCTTAAATATAGTAATTTAGTGCCAATCTCCTTTGAGTATTACCTTTATATTTTATTTTCTATAAAGAATAATTACAAAATATCACTATATTTATTTTAATATCTATAATTTGTTTTCATAGGGATAAAAATTAGTTATTAGTTGATATAAATACTTACTTTAAATATTAGTAATTATTTGAATGATATTTAATGAATAGATGGATTATTAACCTAGAATGTTTACACTACGCCGATGCTACACTTGTGCATATAGTAGAAAAACCGAGTAAATGATTTTAAAAACATTAAATTTAATATGTTTGGATAAATTATGGTGTTATATGAATGTATTGGATAATTAAACAGGTTTATTTATGGTGAATGTGTTTAAATTATAATTCAATTATTGTACTGATATTCTTAATGTCAAAATTTGTGAATAGTTCTCGAAACAGACTTAAATGATATTTAATGTTTAATTATTTTCTAATAGTAATAAAATAAAAAAATACATTGAATCATGTAGATGGAAAATTGGAAATATTATATGGCATAGTTTATGTTTGATCTGGAAGAAATTTTTATAATTACAATCACTACCCTTAAAGTTTAAATTTTTTTAAAATTGTATTGACCTTTATTCATATAAAAAGTGACCACATTAAAACTTTTCAAAACACAACTAATGTTTATTTTTTCTATCAAACCACTACCTAAATACTTATTTAAAAATCCATTCCAATGTAATAATCACATGGAGTTTCCATAAACCACTCATTAAAAGGCCTTATGATCAATAAAAAATAAGATATAAAAATAGGTGGTGTAATTATTAACCGATTTATTTTAAGTTTATTTATTCTAATAACTACTTAAATTCTATCACAACTATACTGATAAAATAAAATAAGTATTAACACTAAATTTAAAAGTTATTATGTTGATGAAAAAACACATTAATATAAATTTTACATCGAATTTAAAATGAACACATTAATCATACGTATGTGTGTACTACCACCTCCATGAAGCATCATGATTATTTTTTTCATCACCTCCCCACATGACTAGTTATAAAGATGAAATTAATGAATATTCCACATTATAAATAGATTTTATTATTCTATAATAATCATTCACTATTTCTCACAAAACTTATCCTCTCATAATAATCTTCTAGAGGTATAAAATGTATTAATTATCATCATAACAGGTGGAAATTGAAACATAAGAATGGGTGATCTCAGATGCTCAGTAATTGAAGGTGTAAACATTAAGTTATCATACAATAAAAAATTTATGATCAATATAATAGAAGTAAATAATAATAAAATATTACATTTTAATTTAAATAATATAATGAATTATTTACATGGATAACATAACAACATAAATGATCACATGGAAAATAATAACTGATTTCATAATAATATAATGCATAATGTTAGAAATCATCATCCTTGATTCAATATATAATAAATAATCAGGTAGTTATACACCAAATACCAATTGAAGTTTTTCTCATATGTCCTTCTAATTCATCATGTGGTTATCTAATGTTTTCCACCTCTCATTAGATACTATGTATACTGTATTAATCATATGAAATAAATTAATAACTATTCAATTCCTAATCACTATACATTGACAATAAAAATTCAAATTGGAAAAATGCCATATGAAATTTAATTATTTATCAAGTACATAATCAACCTACCATATAAGTCAATTTTCGTCCATATAAAAGTAAAACAATATATGGATTATCAATTTTTTCCAAACTAATAAAAAAGTTATTTTATTTTGAAACACCCCCAATATGATTTATATAAATACGGTGTTTTGCACTATATAAATTAATGGGTATTTGGATAAGACAAAATTATAAATCATTTCAAATAAATCCAAGATAATAAAGAACATGGATATTAATAATACCATCAATTCAATATAAATTAATGTATTTCAGAAAAAAATACCTTTTAAAATAATGAATAAAATGATGTGAAAATTTTAAATAAAATTTCGGATAAATTTTTTTTAACACTTGAAAAAACAATGTTATAAATCACTTCTAAAAGACTTTTCTTGAGGTGTCAATAATACTTTTGAAATATATTTTTTATAAAAATTAAAAACAATATAATCTTGAAAATAAACTATGCCTAAGTTAGAAAATTTGGAGTGGAATATAAAAATACACAGAAGATGACTGAAGTCCATTTTTTAAACTATTAAGAAAATAATAAACTTTTACTTTGAAAAATTCATAAAATAATGGGAGTAAAATTTAGTTTATAAAATAATAAAAACATATAGATGAAGCAAAATCATGAGGAATTGGGAAAATCATTCAAGATGATAATGGTTAAAAAAATATTATTTTCAAACTTTTGTAATACATGAAAAAATGATATAGCCAAAAATTATTTAATGATTTATTTTAAAATTTTGAATAGAATTTCCATGTTTTAAAAAATGAATTTTATAAATCATTTAAGTATATAAAAAAACTTTATTAAATCAAAACAAATAACATGTATATAGAAGAGGAAGGTTTCCAATAAAAAAGTTAAATATGGTCAGAAATTGTTATGAATGTTCCCTCATTCAATTTTTGTACCAAATAGAGAAAAAATAAAAAAATATAAATAAAAACCCTATAAATTGAAATATTAAAAGAAAATAAATGATATTTAATATAAAAATAACATATAATTACCTTAATTAAAATTCAAGCACAAAAAATATTGGTTAAAAGTTAGATTGAAAATTGAATAGTTACAACTTTGGAAACTTTTAAATCAAAGGTAATCAAAAGTTATAATAAGAATTGGTTCTTTAAATCTCATGAATTAACTCTATGATTATATCCAAATATATTCATGAGTAATTAATTAACCTCTATATAAGATACCATGGTGTGTAATTTGAAAAATTTCTTCAAGAATCAAAATAAAGACCAAGAAACCATAAAAATTTTATAACACCTGTATCAAAACCTATTGAAAGAGATAAATTTAATTGAATATTTTCTTAATAATATTAAAAATAGGACTTTGATATTATATTTCCAATATTCATCATGTATATCATTTAATGGAAATAGTTTCATAATTCCAAAAATATCTCAGGGATGGGAATTTCATATAAAAACCAATACCTTGGATTTACGCTAGGTCTGATACACTACAACATCATGAATAATAATTTTTATAGATAAATGATTTTAAGTGTGTGATTTATTTTCTATCCAAATAAATTATGTCTATATATATTTATTAATTATATTGATGAAATTTATTGTTAATATATTCAATTAAGAAAATTAATAATAAAGTAATTATTTATACTACTTAGAAAATGAGATTAAATTTGTTTTATTCTCTGAAAAAGCTTTTTTAAAAGGTATTTTACATGTTCTATGCATAAATATTAGAATTATTTTCTAATAATCAGATAAAATTAATTTTATAAAGTAAAATTAATATTTTACATCATCAGATAAAATTTTTATTATAGTGAATTTTTGAGCTTTGTAAGAAATAGCTTAATTTTTAGAGGATAATGAAAAACAATGATTCAAAAAATACTATCACTTTTATGAAAAAATAGTATTTAAAAGTGACTTCAATGTTTATAAAATATTTTAAGTCCATAAAAAAATATTTTTTTTGAACTAATATAATTCATTAAAAAATATAACATTGAACATTGAAATATGTGTTTGATATTTTGGAAATCTATGTAATGTTTTTATGTAAATAAAAACAATTTTTGATACATATATTTTAATAAAAAATTCAAAAGGATTCCTTAATTTTTTGTTTTTATTGAAATTAAAATAAAAAATTGATTTAAAATATTACAATTAATTCCCTAGGAATGAAATTTTACGTCATTATACTGTAATACATTTTATAAATAAAACTTGAATTTTCCTAAAATGGGTTTCCTTGAGATTTGTGACACTATATTTAATGTAATTATTTCCATTTTATGAAATTTAAACTTGTAAAAAGGATTCCATATTTTGAAGAAGAATAACTAAAAAGTGGTGATAATTTCAACTTAGTTTTTCGTCATAATAAATTATATCCATGGTAAACATTTAACACCATGATTAAGGGTTAACTAAGTTAAAAGGGAAAAAATAAAGGGATTAGGATTCATGATAACACAAAACACTTACTTAAATCTTATTTGTTGTTTTTATTTCAAAATTAACCTAATAATATAAGAAGCTATAATTATTTTGAGACATTTGACGTGAGTATGATGTTGAGACGGTATGTGAGTATGATATAATCTATAATACCAAATGCAGGATTGAATATGTAATATGAGATGCTCAAATACAAGAGGGGGGGGGGGTGAATTGTATACTTTAAAAATCCCTAGGGAATGTTTGTGTAACCAAAATTCACAACACCACTAAGTTCTAATAACTTGCTCGATTCTGGAAAAGTGGTTCCGGAAATGAAACTTAACAAAATTTTACAACAACTAAGATTCTACCTTAAAGCCTATAAAATCTGTCTAAATCAGAGTACAAGTATAAGAAGTATATGATAGTTATACTTTCCTTAAAAATACAAATGTAGTGGAAAACTTGTAATAAGGTAAGTAACAAGTAGTAAGTCTCTTAACCCAATGAGAAGGGTAAACAACAACCTTGGATAAAGGTTCCATGATTTATACTTTCAAGAAATTCTATCTTACCCACACTAGGGTAAGCCCTTGATACGATGATTAGTGTCTGTCTTGCTGTCCCTGCAAGCCCTAAAATTCAAGGTATTCGGCACCTCTTTCTTCCTCAGCAAGGAAGACCTCAAATTCAAGGTAGTTGGCACCTCTGTATTCCTATCCCTAGAAGCCCTCGATTGTACAAAGCTACAATCAGAGTCTCACCAAGAAAATCTGCACGAAGAAAATTTTGAACAAGCCGTTCAAACATTCTGTACGAAGACTGAGAGTTTATAAGAGCCTCTCTCTCTAGAAATCACTTAAATATCATGTAAGCATAGTTTTCAAAAAACATTATTCTCTTTTAAATGAGATCTTATTTATAGGCACAACTCCAATGGTCATCTCCCTCCTCCAATGGTCATATTTTTTCCTTGAATTTCTGAGGGTCCTGTACACGTGTCACTCAAAAAATGGTTAGTTGATAACTAAAAGAACGACATCATTTTATAACAAAAAACTGTAAGTATAACAAAAATCCAATATTCATAATGTAAGTAAATGAATTTTCAGAGTCTAAGAAAAAATTGAATTCGTATTCTAAGAAAAAATTGAATGGAGATTCTATATTACAAGGATATTTGAATTCTGTTTTATAGGAATTCGAAACATGAATTATATAGAATTCCAGAGTCTTAATTTCAAGGTAATTCAGAATTTGGATTCACAAGAATTTGGAACCCAAACATACAATGTTCAGAGTTGATGTTCATGAGAATTCAGTGTCAGAACTCATAAGAGGTCGGAGTCTGAGTTTAGAGAAATCAGTGTAAGAACTCAGAGAAGTTCGTATCCAGAACTCATATTTAGAATTCGGTGTCAGAACTCTGAAGAGTTCGTAACCAGAATTCGTATTCAGAATTCAGAGTTAGAACTCTAAAGAGTTCTTAACCAGAATTCTAATTCAGAATTCGGAGTCATAACTCAAAAGAGTTTGTGACCAAAATTCTGTGAATCCTGATCCTAAAACAGAATGCTTCATATCTAAGTAATTATAGGATTCTGAGGTTTTGGTTTCAAACCTAATTTCAATCTTAGGAAAATTATTATATGAGCAATGAAAACATGGTATGGATAGATTTCCTTGGGGAAGGAAAATTTTCCTTATATAAGAAAAACATAGGGTAAAAGGAGTTTTTCCTTGAGATAAGGTGTTTGTGATTTTCAAAAAAAGAAGAAATTGAAAAGTTATAAGGAATCCTTAATGAATACACAATCACTCCCTTGAATTAATGAATGGAAAATTCATATGGAAAACCTTATTGAATCAACAATATCCCCCTTTTTGGAAAGCATAAACAACCTTACGAAAAATAATATAAAGACTTAGAAAAAAATTATAGACTTTGAAAAAATTATTATCTCCCTTTTCTCATTGGTAATGATGAATAAGACTAACTCCACCTTAGGATTGGGAAATCTAAGGATAATATTCTAGATTTCTAGAATGAGAGTTTTAATTTAGCTTAAATGAAGAAATATTTGTAATGAGGACCCCCCTTTGATAAACTCCCCCTTACTTAGGGATATTTATTCTTTTACTTTGAATACTTTTTCCATCTCCCACTTTGTGATTTTCAAAAAGATTTTGAGGGAATAGAAAAAAAATATGGTACTTGAAATATTAGTACAAACATCCAAACAAAACATGCATCCACAATTTCATTGATATTGGAAGTATTTATAAAAGGAAAAATAGATACAACCAAAGATCAGATTTGGATCTATTTTGCTCATTTTTTCTTAGGTATAAGCTTCTTCACAATGGTTTTCAACTTCTTTTTCTCTTTGTGATCCTCCTATGATTGCTTTTCTAAGGATGTGATCTTATCATCTTGAGCCTTCAGGGCCTCTGCCTGAGCCTTCATCAAGTCATCTTACTTCACTAGCTTTTCTTCCATCTCAATCCGGAGATCCCATTATATTTTTCAACTTTGGACAACATAATTCAACTTTCCATTCAGATATTTGACATCATGAATCTGAAAATTATGCTAAAGAGTTTGGTTTTTCTCAAATCTACATGTAAGATCCTTGATTTTGGTGTCTTCGATATCAAAAGCTTCCATGAAATCTTCTTGAAATTGATCAAGCTCTCTCAAATCTACGACAATATTTTTCGACTAGTTGGTCATTTTCTTGAAGATTTTCGATGGGATTCATAGTTGTTAAGGAAAATATTGTGTTCGAACTCAATCTTTATACACCTATCCCTATCCATGGATACAAGGTCTGATTTATAGTTCATGATATGCTGTAGCATCTGGCATATGGAATCAATTGTTGGAAAGATCGGAATGGTGTCCACTAGCTTCTTCATGGACTGAACAACAAAATCATTTCCTAAAGCATATGACTCTAAATCTGAAATTTTTATTGGAGATGGTTCTTCCTCTATCTCAACCATCTTCCTCTTAGAAAATCCTCCGGCTTCCTTCTTCATAGAAAGATATTTGGTTGGGGTATCAACAACCACTTATTTACCCTTCTTGGTTCTCGGAATAGCTTCATCATCAAGAGATTCATGCCCACTTCCAGATACCTGTACAATATTATCTTCATTTAATTTCTACTTTTCATCTCCTACCTCAATGTATTTAGGAATAATGAAGCCATTATTATGAATCTCTTCCTCAGATAACTTGTTTACTTCCTCTTCACCCTTCTCATCTATTCCAGGAGTAGCAAGTTTTTAAGATCCATCTTGAGAAGTTTGGATTGAAATTTTTTTGGAAGAAGTTTACTTTTCATGATAATCATCAACTTGATTAATCAGATCATTAGTGTGATTACTAATTTACTCTTTTTCTTTCACTTCTTCTACAACTTATATCTGTTCAGAAACCTTTTCTTGTGATTTTTCCAGAGTCATGAAATTTTTTCCTGGTGTCTCACGTAATGGTTCTACTAAGAAGGTTTTCTGTACGAGAATGTTCTTAGATTCAATTTCAGTATCCGTCAGAAGTGATTGACAAATTACAACCTCTGATATCCTTTTCATTTCCATCTTCTCTTTGTCTTTCTTCTCAACCTCTTTAGGAGCTTTCTCTTTCAGAGCCTTGGCATCAGCAGGATCTATGCCAAATTGTGGTTCTCCTTCCTTTCGAGTCTTTTTATCCTCCCTCCACTTTTCTACTACCTCATCCGAATAGGATTTTTGTTTTTTGGGATTTGGAGGTGCGGATTGATCTTCTTGGGCCTTAGGGGTTTCTCTGTTTCTTCCACTTCCTTTAGTTTCTTCTTCTTTCCAGCCTTCTTTGAAGGATCAGCTTCTTCAACAATTTTCAGAACGTCTTCTGCCTCACCCTCATGTAGATCATAAAACTGACCTGACTACTTAGAAAAACCTACTTTCATCCTCTTGAGGGTATCATCACTGATTAGCATTACTTTGAAATTCTTTTTCTTGGAACTTCAGGGGATCTTGAATGATTTGAGGCACCAAACTATGAGTTTGGAGAGTAGGGCATGATACCTGATTATCTATGCTCTCAGATTCCCATTCTTGATATTCACTATTATAATTAGAATATGATTCAATAGTTTTATTTTCCTTAGATTTACAAAAAAATCTAAGATATACACATCTCTTTTCTTAATAGTGTCCTTATCACCCTTTATCGATACGATAATGCCCTGAACTCATAACTGTAGGATCCAATTGTTAGTAGATAAATGGAAAATATTTGTGGTCTTGAAATCAGTAAGTCCATGGTATCCCATAACCTTCACCTTGACAAAACATCCTTGAACATATGGAAGCTTGTGGGAGAAAAACTCGTCTTCCCCTTCACATGATAGCCCCACCAAGCCAACATCCTTGTGTAAGAGAGTGAATATGTTTTTCCATAACTCTTGAAGGAAATTTTTTCTCTGCCATCTTCTTTGAAAAACGAAATTGATTCATTAAATTCTATAAGTAGATTCGGATACACAACATTCAAATCTCCTGTCTTTGAAATGTATATACTCTCCCACCCATTAAGCCTGATATTATTTTAGATAATAGATTAATTCTTATTGAAGAAGTTCGGATGTACCAACCTCTCCCTGTAAATTTTCCACTCCAAAATTGGATTGATAGAAGACATTTATTAAAAAGGAATTTCAGCAGACATTCGGAATTTTGAAAACTCTGAAGATCTGGAATGGTATTTTGAAGTTGGGTAGAGATTCTAAAAAAAAATTCTATGAAAAATGATGTGGGAAACCCACCGGGGTCCCCTTTTTATAGGTGTTGAAGTGACGGTTGAACTTCCCATCTGAATCTAATGGCTGAGAATTCTTCTGATTTGATCTGACGATTGAAATAAAAGTGAGAAGGAAAATTTGGTAGGATTCGATCTTTTGAGGTTTTTAAAAGAAAACATTCAGATTTAAGGAAACTAGAATTTGAGAAATTTTAAAGACAAAAGAAACTACCATCAAGTGAAAGGAAATTACAAAAACTCAAGAAAGAATCATATCTTTTGGATTATCGGGAGAATTATTCATATTGAGGAAAATTCTTCTTGAAGGACTTTAGATTCCGAAAAAAAATTTGAGTATAAAAAATAATTGAGTACTCAGATCTTCATTACGAAAACGTACATTATGAAAATCTTCATTTAAAAAGTCTTAATTATGAAAAATTCATTACGAAACATTTCAAGCGAGAAAAAATCATTAAGCAAATTTCAAGTATGAAAAAAAATCATTACAAAAAATATGAAAGACATCAATACAAAAAATATGAAAGACCTCATTACGAAAAATATGAAAGACCTCATTATGAATAATATGAAAGACCTCAGTATGAAAAATATGAAAAACTATCATTATGAAAAATATTAAAAACTATCATTACGAATCTACTCCCCCTATGAAAAGGAGTATATTAGTGTAAGGACAATGGTTCAACAGGAAGTTATTGAGGAGGATTACCTTACAGTTATCATTCCTAACTTCTGTTTAATGTATTAAAAACTAATGGAGGGTAAATATTTTATGAAAATATTAGCAAGTTGATCTTGCGTTCCGATAAATTGAAGAATGATATCTTCTTTTTGTGTGTGATCCCTAAGAAAGTGATGCTGAATATCTATGTGATTTTCACAAGAGTGATATGAATGGTTTTTACTAAGTGAAATGGAAATTTTATTATCACACAAAAAATGTGTTTTTGGTAAGACTCATTCCATAGTCTGTGAGTGTGTTTTGCATCCACAACACTGGAGCACAGCAACTTCCAACTACTACCTATTCATCTTCAGTAGTGTAAAGTTCTACTGAGTGTGGCTTCTTACAAGACCAAGAAACTAATGAATCTCTTAAGAAATGACAATTTCAGGATGTACTCTTTCTATCCATTCTACATCCAACAAATTCAGCATCCGAAATTCTTTTTAAAACAAAATCATTTCCATAAGTATAATGTAGTCCTAAATCCATGGTTCCCTTTAAGTAGTGAAAAATAATTTTCACTGCATTTAAATGAGATTCCTTTGGATTTTATTGATATCTTGCACATAATCATATTGAAAACATTATGTCTGGACGACTATCCTTTAAGTAAAGTGGACTTCTTATCATACCTCTAAAAGATGATTGATCTACCGATTGCCCAGCTTCATCTAGATCAAGTGTATTTGAGGTACCAATGGGAGTACCAATACTTTTAGTATTGTCATATCCATAATATTTAATAAGATCGTTAACATAATTATGTTGAGATATATAGAATCCGTCTGGTTATTTAGAAATTTGAAAACCAGGTAAAAATGTTAACTCACCCATCACACTCATTTCAAACTCAAATTTCATTATATTCACAAAGGAACTGCTTAAAGATTCATGAGTTGAACCAAATATAAGGTTATCAACATAAATTTGAACAATCAAATCAATTTTATTATCTTTATTTATAAATAGGTTTGGATTTGAATTTTCCTTGACATAGATATTTTGAAGAAAATATCCTGCAAGTCTATCATACCAAGCTCGAGGGGCTTGTTTAAGTCCATAAAGAGCTTTGATAAGTCTAAAAACATGGCCAAGATGTTTTGTATCTTTAAAGCTAGGTGGTTGTTGAACAAAAACATACTCTTGATCATAACCATTAAGAAAAGCTGATTTCACATCCATTTGAAAAAGTTTGAAATTGAAGAATGCTTCAAAGGCAAGTAAAACTATGAATAGTTTTCAATGGAAATTTCAATGGAATAGTTTTCAATGGAAAAAGTTTTCAATGGAAAAAGTTTTCAAAAAGTTTGAAAAAGTTTTCAATGGAAGACTATGAATAGTTTGAAAAAATTTTAAATTCTCCACCATGATCACTATGAATAGTTTTTAATGGAATATTTTTCCCATTTTTAACTTGGTCTCTATAAATTTTCAAATAAGAGAAGTCTTTATACCTCTTTTCTAGAAAATAGACCCACATAAATATAGTGTAATCATCAACTAGAACAAATACATAGTACATTCCTCCAATGCTTCCAGTTTGTGTTTGAATAAAAAGATCCATATGCACTAGCTGTAATGCATCCGTAGTTCAGACTTCAACGATTGATTTAAAACATGATTTATGTTTCTTTCCATATTGAAAAGGGTCACAAACTTTTTAATAATCAAATCTATGCTCCGGTAGATCCTTAACTAATCTTTTCTTAGAAAGTTTTCATAAGTTCCTAAGGTTACAGTGTCCTAACCTTCTATGCCACAACAAAGAATGATCTTCCATTTCACTAAGGCATGGTAGATATTGTCTTTTAATCTCTTCTAAGTTCAATGTGTAAACATTCTCTGGCCTATGGGCCGAAAGAATAAACTTTTCCTTGGAATTGTGTGCTATGTACTTTTCATTACTAAAATTCACAAGGTAGACTTCATCACATAATTGGCTTATGCTAATGAGGTTGTGCTTAAGACCCTTAACAAATAAAACATTTGAAATCAATGTTTTTTCAAGAAGAACGATGTTACCTAAACCAATAATTTCTCCCTGAGCATTATCTCCGATAGTTAATTTTCCCCTTTTGTCTTGATAATCTTTTCAAAATAGTTTTTGATACCAGTCATATACCGGGAACACCAACTATCCATGTACCATGTATTTCTGTCGGTACTATCTCTATTTTCCTGATATCAAAAGAGTTAGACTTTTGGAATCCAAACTTTCTTGGATCCAAAAATTTCCGAAAGAAAAATCTTAAGCTCCCACATCTTCTTAGAAAAATAGGCTTTGTGAAATCCTAAAGACTGGGTTTTTTTAGAGTACAATTCTTTGCCTAGTTTCCACCACACTAACATTTAGTACAGAATAGAGAACTCAGAGGAACAAAATAATTGTTACTAAAAATTTGTTTAGAACCAGTATAACCAAAACTAGAACTATTCCTTAGAGGGTGTATTTGAGAATACATTTTATCAAAATTTTCATTACCTAAGGTAATGTTTGATAAACACTTCCTCAAGGAAAATATTTCTGATTTGAGTTTGATAACTAAGTTCTTGTCTTCAAAAACATTTGATTTTGAATTAGATCTAGGCTCAAAAAAAATTTCTTAGAAATTACATTTTCTAGATCTTTGGGAAGTTTCTTCTTCTCAGAATTTACTTCCTCACGATTTTTTGAAATGTTTTCAAAATTAAAATTTTTCTTATTAAGATTTTTACAAAATCTGATACTTTCTCATTAATAATAGTATTCCTAGAATTTTCCTTATCATGTTTTTTTTGAGTGTTGAATTCTCAATCTCAAGATGTTTGGAAAACCTAGAAACTTCTTCATAGGAAGGTAAAGTATTATCATTATCAGAAGAAGATTCTTCATCCGAAGAGTTATAATATTTACTATCATTAGTATTTAAATAAAAATTGGTCAATGATTCCGCATTATGTACCTTAGCCATTAAGAAATTATTTTCAATAGGTAGTCTGGCTATTAGACCAAGAATCATCTATCCAGAAGATTCATAATCTGAAGATTCATTTGAGGAATCTCCACCACTGGCACTCCAGGTGTCATTATCTTTCAAGACTTTCTTATCTTTAGACTTTTAATACTTCTTTCTATTTCTCTCTAAATTATTTTCATTTCTTTATTTTCTCTTAAGCATAGGACAATAAGGTCTTATGTGTCTAGCTCTCTTGTATTCGTAACATGTGACTTCTGAATCTTTCTTATCTTTCCTTTCCTTTTTCTTATATATCGATTGAAATTTCCTCTTTCCAGCTATCTTGTTCATCCTTCGAGCAAGATTTTCTAATTCATTTTCTGAGGATTCACTTCCACTAGATTCAGATTGGATAAAAACATTCATTGATTTGGATCTAGTAACTCTCCCAGGAATCTTAGCTTTCATATGATTTGAAGTAGTAGTAAAAGAAACACTGTCATTTCCATTCTTCTTCATTACATTATCTACATCTATCCCCATTCTAGTCTCATGCCGGAGAAGAGTTCCAAATATATCATCTAAGGAAATATGAGTAACCTTTCTATTCTCTTCAATAGTAATCCTCTTTGATTCCTACTCATTGGGCATTATCTCTATGATCTTATCAAAAATGGATTCATCATCTACTCCTTTCTCACCCGTGGATTGTAAACTATTCACAATAGTAATGAATCATTATTTCACCTTACATATGGGTTCTCCATAAGGAAAGCAGAAACCATGATATTCATATCTGTGCTTGGATTTTATAGTTTCAATTACTTTGGAAGATCCAATGTGAGTAACTTCAAGTTTCTTCCATATAAAATTTTCATCTTCACAAGATGAAATTTGGCTATATATGATTCTAGTCACTAAACAAAGAAAAGTATTGCGTACCTTATAATTCAGTTGATATTCATGCTTTTAATGATTGGTATAGGTACTAACTTCTTTTTCAGGGATTTTATATCCTCCAGTAAGACAAAAAAAATTGTCAACACCAGTATTGATAATGAAAGTCTTTATGCGATCTCTCCAATATTCATAATCATTTCCATCAAAGATAGGTGGACTATTTGGATTTATATTGTCTATTGAACCAACATTGATTCATGGAATCTTAAAGAAAAATCTTTCCACAAAAACATGTTAATAGAAAAAGTTTGTAATAAAGGAAAATATTCCGAAGAAAGAAAAATATAGAACAAGAGTATCTCTAAGAAAAAATGAATCCGAACTATACAAGTTCAAAAAAACTGATTCTGAAAAAGTGTGAATGCAGAAGTTCAATTCTGATAATTCTCTTCTAATACCAATTGTTGGACTGGTATAGGGTACAAGGTAGTCTATCATAGAAAAAAACTTGAGCAAGGATAACTTATATGTGAATATAAGTATTTCAGAAACCTCCTTTGATACCAATTGTTGAGATGGTATGTGAGTATGATATAATCTATAATACCAAATGTAGGAACAAATATGTTGGATGAGATGCTCAAATATAAGATGGGGGTGGGGGAGGGGGTGAATTGTATACTTTTAAAACCCCTAAGGAATTTTTGCATAACCAAAACTCACAACACCTCTAAGTTCTAATAACATGCTTGATTATGGAAAAGTGATTCCGGAAATTAAACTTAACAAAAGTTTACAACAAGTAAGATTCTACCTTAAAGCGTATATAATCTAACTAAATCATAGTACAAGTATAAGGAAGTATAAGATAGTTATACTTTCCTTAATAATACAAATGCAGCGGAAAACTTGTAACAAGGCAAGTAATAAGTAATAAGTCTTTTAACCCAAAGAGAAGGGTATCAAACAACCGTGGATAAAGGTCCCTTGATTTAAAATTTCAAGAAATTCTGTCTTACCCACACCAGGGTAAGCCCTCAATACAAAGATCAAAGTATGTCTTGCTATCCTCACAAGCCCTCAAATTCAAGGTAGTCGACACCTATGTCTTCCTCAGTAAGGAAGCAATCAACTTCAAGGTAGTCGGTACCTCTGTCTTCCTATCCCCAGTAGCCCTCGATTGTAAAAAGAAAAAATTGGTGTCGCACAAAGAAAATATGCACGAAGAAAAGTTTGAACAGTCCGTTCAAACATTCTTCATGAAACCTGAGATTTTATAAGATCCTCTAACTCTAGAAATCACTTCAACAGCATGTAAGCACAGTTATCAAAAATATTTTTTTTGTTCTCTTTCAAATGAGATCCTATTTATAGGCACAACTCCAACGGTCGGCTCCCTCCTCTAATAGTCATATTTTTACTTAAATTTCGGAGGGACCTATACACGTGTCACTCAAACAATGTTTAGTTGATAACTGAATGCACGACATCGTTTTATAACAAAACAAGTGTAAGTATAACTAAAATCCAATATTTAGAATGTAAGGAAATGAATGTTCAGAGACTAAGATAAAATTGAATTCGTTGTCTAAGAAAAAATTGATTTCGGAGTCTATATTACAAGAATATTTGGATTCTGTTTTGATGGAATTCAGAGCCTGAATTCTATAGAATTCCGAAGTTTTAATTTCAATGAAATTCAGAATCTGGATTCACAAGAATTCGGAACCTGAAATTACAATGTTCAGAGTCAAATTTCATGAGAATTCAGAGTCAAAACTCATAAGAGTTAGGAGTATGAATTCAGAAAAATCAGGGTCAAAACGTAGAGAAGTTTGTATCCAAAACTCGTATTTAGAATTAGGAGTCAGAACACTGAAGAGTTCATAACCATAATTCATATTCAGAATTCGGAGTCAGAACTCAGAAGAGTTCATAACCAGAATTCTGAGAATTTAGAACCTAAAACAGAATGCTTCATATATAGGTAATTATAGGATTACAAGGTTTTGGTTTCAAACCGAATATTACACTTAGGAAAATTATAATATGAGTAATGAAAACATGGTAAGGATAAATTTTCTTGGAGAAGGAAATTTTTCCTTATAGAAGAAAAACATAGGGTAAAAGAAAATTTTCCTTGAGATAAGGTGTTTGTGATTTTCAAAACAAGATGGAATTGAAAAGTCATAAGGAAACCTTAATAACTCAACAATCACCACTTTTAATGAAGGAATGAAAAAGTCATAAGGAAAAACTTATTGAATCAACAATATCTACCTTTTCGGAATGCACAAACATCCTTATGAAAAAGAATATAAAGACTCAGAAAAAAAATTCTCGACATTCAAATAATGCTTACCTTCCTTTTGTCATTGGTAAAGATAAATATGACTAACTCCCCCTTAGGATTTGGAAATCTAAGGATCGTATTCTAGATTTACAGAATGAGAGTTTTCATTTAGCTTGAATAAGGAAATATTCGTAATGAGAACTCCCCCTTTGATTAACTCCCCCTTACTTGGGGATATTTCTTCTTTTACTTTGAATTGTTTTTCCTTCTACCCCTTTTTGATTTTCAAAAAGAGTATGAGAGAATGGAAAACAATATGGTACCGAAAATATTAGTACAAACATCCAAACAAAACATGAATCCACAATTTCACTGAGATTGGAAGTATTTATACAAGGAAAAACAGATAAAACAAAAGATCGAATTTGGATCTATTTTGATTCTTTTTACTTTGGTATCAGCTTCTTCACAATGTTTTTCATCTTCTTTAGCTCATCGTGATCCTCTTCTAGTTGCTTTTATATGGTTGTGATCCTATCATCTTGAGCTTTCAAGGCCTCTTCCTGAGCCTTCAGGAAGTCATCTTGCTTCTCTAGCTTTTATTTCATCTTGATCCAGATATCCCTTCCTATTTTCCAACATTGAACAACATAATTTAACTTCCCATTCATATCTTTGACATCATGAATCTGAACATTCTGCTCAAGAGTTATCTTTTTCTAAAATCTATCTATAATATCCTTGATTTTGGTGTCTTCAATATCAAAAGCATCCTTGAAATATCCTTGAAATTGATCAAGCTCTCTCAAATCTACAACAATATTTTTTGACCAGTTGGTCATTTTCTTGCATGATTTCTTATGGGATTCATTGTTTATAATAAAATTATTTTGTTCGGACCCAATATTTTCACACCTATCCATCACCATGGATGGAGAGTATGATTTCTGGTTTATGATATGCTAGAGAATCTAGCATCTAGAATAAATTTTTGTAAAGATCGGAATGGTTTCCAATAGGTTTTTCAGGGATTGAACAACAAAATCATGTCCTAAAGCTGATGACTCTGAATCTGACATTTTTATTGAAGATGGTTCTTCCACTAGCTCTACCAGATTCCTCTTATAAGATCCTCAGGCTTCCTTATTCATCAAAATATATTTGGTTGGGGTATCAAAAACCACTTGTTTACCCTTCTTGGTTATTAGAATAGTTTGTTGATCGGGAGATTCATGCTCACTTCCAGATAACTGTACAATCTTATTTTCATCAATTTTCTCTTTTTTAGATCCTGCCTCAATGTCTTCAGGAGGAATAAAGTCATGATTATGACTCTCTTCTTAAGATAACTTGTTTACTTCCTCTTCACCCTTCTCATCTATTCTAGGAGTAGCAAGTTTTGAAGACCCGCCTTGAGAAGTCCGAATAGAAAATTTTTCCGAAGCCCTTTTCTTCTCATGATAATATTTAACTTGATTAATCAGATCATCAGTGTGATTACTACTTTACTCCTTTTCTTGAACTTATTCCATAGCTTCTATCTATTCAGCAACATTTTATTGTTCTTCTTCCAGAGTCATGAAATTTTTTCCCGGTGTCTCAAGTAATGGTTCTACTAAGAAGGTTTTTGGTAAGAGAATGTTCTGAGAGGCAATTTCAGTATCCCTCGGACGGGATTGAAAAATTTCCGCTTCTGACATATTCTTCTTTTTCCACTTCTCTTTGTCTTGCTTCTGAAGCTCTTTAGCAGATTTCTCTTTCAGATCGTAGGCCTCAGCGGGATCGTGGCTAAATTGTGGTTCTCCTTCCTTCCGAGTCTTTTTATCCTCCCTCCACTTTGCAACTACCTCATCAGGATATTCTTTCTATTTCTTGGGATCTGGAGGTACGGATTGAGCTTCTTTGGCCTTACGGGTTTTCTCTATTTATTCCACTTCCATTAGTTTCCTCTTCTTTCAAACCTTCTTTGAAGGATCAACTTCTTCATCCTTTTTTAGAATGGCTTCTACCTCACCCTCAGGTAGATCATAAAACTTACCTAACTCCTTAGAAAAACCTACTTTCATCCACTTGAGGGTATCATCACTGATTACCATTACTTTGAAATTCCTCGTCTTGAAACTGCAGGGGATCTTGAAAGATTCAAGGCACCAAACTTTGAGTTTGGAGATTAGGACAGGATACATGATTATCTATGGTCTCAGATTCTCATTCTTGATATTCTCTATTCTAATGAGAATATTCTTCATCAGATTGATTTTCCTTAGATTTACCAAAAATGCTAAGATATACATATCTTATTTCTTCAGAGTGTCCTTTTCACCCTTTCTCGGTATGATAAGGCCCTGAACCCATAACTATATGATACAATTATTGGTAGACAGATGGATAATCTTCATAGTCTTGACATCAGTAAGTCCAAGGCATTACATACCCTTCATCTTTATGAAACGTCCTTGAACATCCAGTAGCTTGTGGGAGTAAAACTCGGGTTCCTCTTCATATGACAACCCCATCAAGCTAGGAGCCTTAGTGTAAGAGAGTGAATAAGTTTTGACATAACTCTTGAAGGAACTTTTTTCTCTTCCATCTGCTTTGTAAAAGTAAACTGATTCATAAAATTCTATAAGTTGATCGGGATACACAACAACCTGGTCTTTTGTCTTTGAAATGGATATACTCTCCCACCAATTAATCCTGATATTATTTGAGATAATAAAGCCATACTTATTGAAGAACTTCAGATGTACCAACCTCTCCCTGTAAATTTTCCACTCTGAAATCTGCTTGATAGAAGACATTTCTTAAGAAGGAATTTCAACAGACATTCAGACTTGTGAAAACTCTGAAGATCTGGAACATGATTTTGAAGTTGGGCAGAGCTTCGACACACAAATGCTATGAAAACAGAAGTGGGAAAACCATCGAGGGTCCCCTTTTTATAGGTGTTGAAGCGATGGATGAACTTCCTATCTGAATCCAATGGCTCAGAATTCTTCTGATCTGATCTGACGGTTGAAATAAAAGATGTAATGAAAATTTGGTAGGATTCGATCTTTTGAGGATTTTAAAGTAAAAAATTTGGAATTAAGGAAACTAGAATCTGAGAAATTTTTAAAAGAGAAGAAACTAAAAGTAAGTAAAAGGTAATTACAAAAACTCAAGAAAGAATCATACATTTCAGATTGTCAGGAGAATTATTCGTATTGATGAAAATTATTCTTGAAGCACTTTAGATTCTGAAAAAAAATTGAGTATGAAAAATAATTGAGTACTGAGATCTTCATTAAGAAAATGTTCGTTACGAAAATCTCAAGTATAAAAAATTCATCACGAAAAATTTCAATTGAGAAAACTTCATTAAGAAAATTTCAAGTACGAAAGAAAAAATTTATAATGAAAAATATGGAAGACTTCATTACAAAAAATATGAAAGAACTCATTAAGAAAAATATTAAAGACCTCATTACAAAAAAAATGAAAGACCTCAATTCGAAAAATATGAAAAACTATCATTACAAAAAATATGATAAACTATCATTACGAATGTAATACCCCTATGAAAAGGAGTTTATTACTATAAGGATAATGGTTCAACAGGTAGTTGTTGAGGAGTATTAGCTTACAATTATCATTCCTAACATCTTTTTAATGTATTAAAATCTATCAGAGGGTACATATTTTGTGAAAATATCAGCAAGTTGATCTTGCATTCCGATAAATTGAAGAATGATATCTCCTTTTTGTGTGTGATCCCTAATAAAGTGATGCCTAATATCTATGTGCTTTACACGAGAGTGATGTGCAGGGTTTTTACCAAGGTCTATGGAACTTTTATTATAACAAAAAATTTGTGTTTTGGAAAAACTCATACCATAGTCTATGAGTGTGTGTCACATCCACAACACTTGAGCACAACAACATCCAGCTGCTATATATTTTGCTTCAATAGTGGAAAGTGCAACTGAGTGTTGCTTCTTGCAAGACCAAGAAACTAATGAATCTCCTACGAAATGACAAGTTCTGAATGTACTCTTTCTATCCATTCTACATCCACCAAAGGCAGCATTCGAAAATATTTCTTAAAAAAATCATTTCCAGAAGTATAAAATAGTCTTAAATCCATGGTTCCCTTGAAGTAGAAAAACATTATTTTCACGAACTTTAAATGAGATTCCTTAGGATTTGATTGATATCTTGTGTATAAGAATACTAAAAACATTAAGTCTGTATGACTAGTTGTCATGTAATGTAGACTTCTTATCATATCTCTTTATGATGTTTGATCTAATCGTTTCCCAGCTTCATCAAGATCAAATGTATTTGAGGTTCCAATGGGAGTACATATACATTTAGTGTTGTCATATCCATAATTTTTAAGAAGTTATTTAATATAATTATGTTGAGATATATATATTTCTTCTTGTTTTTGAGAAATTTAAAAACCAAGGAAAAATGTTAACCCACCCATCATACTCATTTCAAAATCATATTTCATTTGATTCACAAATGAATCGGTTAAGGAATGCTGAGCTGAACCAAATATAATTTCTTCAATATAAATTTGAACAATTAAATTTTTTTTTCTTATCTTTATTTATAATTTTTTTGGATCTGCATTTCCCTGGACATAGTTATTTTGAAGCAAAAATCCTATAAGTCTCTCATACCGAGCTCAAGGGGGTTGTTTAAGTTCATACAGAACTTTGGTAAGTCTAAAAACGAGGTCAGTATGTTTTGTATCTTCAAGGCCAGGAGGTTTAACTTCCTCTTGAATATAAGTATTAAGAAAAGCACATTTCACATCCATTTGAAAATCTTTGAAATTGAAGAATTCTGCAAAGGAAAGTAAAACTATGAAAAGTTTTCCATGGAATATTTCCATGGAACAGTTTTCAATGGAAAAAGATTGATAATGTTTGAAAAAGTTTTCAATGGAAAACTATGAATAGTTTGATTTTTTTTGAAATTCTCCAACATGATCACTATGAAAAGTTTTTAATGGAAGATTTTTCTCATTTTTATCTTGAGCTCTAAAAATTTTGAAATGAGAAAAGGCTTCATAATTCTTTGCTAGAAAATAGACCCACATAAATCTAGTGTAATCATCAACTAGAAAAAATAATAGAACTTTCCTCCAATGCTTCTAGTTTGTGTTGGACCAAAAAGATCCATATGCACTAGCTGTAATGCATCAGTAGTTGAGATTTCACCAACTGATTTAAAACATGATTTATGTTGCTTTCTATATTGAAAAGGGTCAAAACTTTTGAAAAACCAAATCTAAGCTCCGGTAGATCCTTATCTAATCTTTTCTGAGAAGTTTTTCATAAGTTCTTAAGGTTACAGTGTCCTAACCTTCTATTCCAAGACCAATAATGATCTTCCATTGCACAAAGTTAAGGTATATCTTGGCTCCTAAGGTCTTCTATGTTTAATGTGTAAACATTCTCTTACCTAAGGGAATAAAGAATAAAATCTTCCTTGGAATTATGTACTAGGCACTTGTCATTCCTAAAATTCACAAGGTAGAATTCATCACATAATTGGATTATGCTAATGAGGTTGTGAATAAGACCCTTAAAAAATAAAACATTTTAAATCAATGTTTTCCCAAGAATAATGATGTTACCTAAACCAATAATTTCTCCCTGAGCATTATCTCCGAAAGATTCTTTTCCTCCTTTCATCTTGATAATATTTTCACAATAGTTTTTGTTACTAGTCATATGCTGGGAACACCCACAATCCATATACCACGTATTGCTGTTGGTACATTCTCTATTTTTTTGAAAGAAAAAAGAGTTATACTTTCAAAATCCAAACTTTCCTAGATCCAGAAATTTCATAAAGAAAAATATTAGGCACCCACATCTTCTTAGAAAAATATGCTTTATAGAATCCAAAAGACTCGGTTTTGTTTAGAGAACAATTCTTATCCCAGTTTCCACCACCCTGACACTTAGTACAGAATGGAGCACTCTGAGGAACAAAATAATTATTACTAAATATTAGTTCATAACCTGTATAACCAAAACGAGAACTATTCCTTAGAGGTTATATTTGAGAATACATTTTATAAAAATTTTCTTTACCTAAGAAAAAGTATGAAAAACACTTCTTCAAGGAAAATATTTAGGATTTGAGTTTGATAACTATGTTATTGTCTTCAAAAAATTTTGATTTTGAATTAGATCTTGGATCAAAAACATTTTTCGTAGAAATTTTGTTTTCTAGATATTTGGAAAGTTTATTCTTCTTAGAATTTACTTCCTTGTGATTTTTTGAAATATTTTCAAAGTCAGAATTTTTCTTATCAAGATCTTTAGAAAGATGCGATATTTCTTTATTAATAATAGTATTCAGAGAATTTCCCTTATCATGTTTTTTATGAGTTTTGAATTACCAATCTCAAGAAGTTTGGAAAACCTAGAAAATTATTCATAGGAAGGCAAAGTATTATCTTCATCAGAATAAGATTCTTCATCTGAAGAGTTATAATATTTAATATCATTAGTACTGAAATAAACATTGGTCAACGATTCAACATTATGAACCATAGCCATTAAGAAATGATTTTCAATAGGTAGTCTGGCAATTAGACCAAGATTCTTCTATCCAGAAGATTCCTAATATGATGAATCATCTAAGGAGTCTCCACCATAAGAACTCTAGGTGTCATTAGCTTTCAAGAATTTCTTAGATTTAACCGTCTAAATCTACTTACTGTTTCTCTCTGAATGCTTTTCCTTTCTTTCTTTTCTATTAAGCATAAGGCAATCATGTCTTATGTGTCCAGCTCTCTTGCATTCATAACATGTGACTTCTGAATCTTTATTATCTTTGCTTTCCTTTTTCTTATATCTGGATTGAAAGTTCCTCTATCCAGCTTTCTTGTTCATCCTTCGAGCAAGATTTTCTAATTCATTTTCGGATGATTCACTTCCACTAGTTTCGGATTGGATAAAAACATTCTTATATTTGGATCTAGTAACTATCTCAGGAGTCTTATATTTCATATGATTTTTTAGTAGTAGTAATAGAAACAATGCCATTTCCATTTTTCTTCTTTATGTTATCAACATATATCTTCATTCTAGTATCATGTTGAAGAAGAGTTCCAAATAGCTCATCAAAGAAAATCTGAGTAACCTTTTTGTTCTCATCAATTGCAGTCCTCTTGGATTCCCACTCATTGGGCATGATGTCTATGATATTATCAATAAGGGCTTCATCATCTAATCCTTTCTCACCAATTTATTGTAAACTATTCAAAATATTCATGAATCTTTATTTCACCTTACGTATGGGTTCTCTATAAGGAAAGCATAAACCATGATATTTATCTCTGAGCATGGATTTTCTGGTTTCAATTACTTTGGAAGTTCCAAAGTAAGTAACTTCAAGTTTCTTCCTTATACAATTTGTTGCTTCACAAGATGAAATTTGGCTATATATGTTTCTAGTCATGGAACAAAGAAAAGTATTGCATACCTTATAATTAAGTTTATATTCATGCTTTTCTTGATAGGTAAAGGTACTGACTTCTTTGTGAGGGATTTTATATCCTCTAGTAAGGATAACAAAATTGTCAACACCAGCATTGATAATGAAAGTCTTCATGTGATCTCTCCAATATTCATAATTATTTCCATCAAAGATAGGTGGTCTAGTTGGATTGAGAATGTCTATGGAACCAACATTGATTCATACCATAATAAAGAAAAACCATTCCACAAAAAACATGTTAATAGAAAAATTTTGTAAACAAGGAAAATATTCATAGGCCAGAAAAATATTGAAAGTTCGGAATTGTTTACTTTAATAATCCCAATGGAAATTTTGTGTAACCAAAATTTACAACACCTCTAAGTTCTAATAACTTTCTTGATTCAGGAAAAGTGATTCTGAAAATGGAACTTAACAAAAGTTTAAAACTAGTATGATTCTAACTTAAAGCGTATAGAATATAACTAAATCAGAGTACAAGTATAAGGAAGTATAAGATAGTTATACTTTCCTCAATAATAAAAATGCAGCGGAAAACTTGTAACACGGCAAGTAACAAGTAGTAAGGCTTTTAACCCAAAGAGAAGGGAATCGAACAACCTTGGGTAAAGGTCCCTTGATTTATACATTCACAAAATTCTATCTTTCCCACACTAGGGTAAGCCCTCAATATGAATATCAGAGTCTATCTTTCTATCCCCGCAAGCCCTCAACTTCAAGGTAGTCGACACCACTTTCTTCCTTAGCAAGGAAGATCTCAAATTCAAGGTAGTCAACACCTCTGTCTTCCTATCCCCGGAAGCCCTCGATTATACACAACAACAATCATAGTCTCACAAATAAAATCAGCATGATGCAAAGTTTGAACAAGTCGTTCAAAATTTCTACTCAATGCCCAAGAGTTTATAAGAGCCTCTCTCTCTAGAAATCACTTTAACAAATTTTAAGAACATTTATCAAAAATTGTTTTTTAATCTCTTTCAAATGAGCTCCTATTTATAGGCACAAACCCAACTATCAGTTCCCTCCTCCAATGGTCATATTTTATCATTGAGTTTTGAAGGGACCTATACATGTGTCACTCAAACAATGGTTAGTTGATAAGTGAAAGCACTCCATTGTTTTATAAAAAAACAACTGTAAGTATAACTAAAATCCAATATTTAGAATGTAAGTAAATGAAAGTTTGGATTCTAAGAAAAAATTTAATTCAGAGTCTAAGAAAAAATTGAATTTGAAGTCTAGAATACAAGGATATTCAGATTCAGTTTTGTAGGAATTCAGAACCTAAATTATATAGAATTACAGAGACTGAATTTCATGGATATTTGGAATCTGGATTCACAATAATTCGGAACTCAAACATACAATGTTCGGAATTGAAGTTCATGAGAATTCAGAGTCAGAACTCATAAGAGTTTAGAGTCTGATTTCAGAGAATTCATTGCCAGAACTCAGAGAAGTTTGTATCCAGAACTCGTATTCAGAATTCTAAGTCAGAACTCGAAAGAGTTCATAACCAGAATTAATTTTCAGAAATTGTAGTCAGAACTCTGAAGAGTTCGTAACTAGAATTATGATTCAGAAATCGAAGTCAGAACTCAGAAGAGTTCATAACTAGAATTTTGAGAATTCGGATCGTAAAACAGAATGCTTTATATCTAGGTAATTTTAGGATTCTGAGGTTTTGGTTTCAAACAAAACTTTACACTTATAAAAATTATGATATGAGAAATGAAAACATGGTAAGGATAAATTTCCTTGGGGAACAAAATTTTTCTTTATAGAAGAAAAGCATAGGGTAAAATGAGTTTTTCCTTGAGATAAGGTGTTTGTGATTTTCAAAAAAAGAAGGAATTGAAGAGTCATAAAAAAACCATAATTACTCAACAATCGTCCCCTTGAATGAAGGAATGATAAATTCAAAAGGAAAACCTTATTGACTCGACATATGAAATATATTATACAATAAATTTCAAGTATTTATAGGTTTTTGACCCGCCTCACTTATAAATGGGAACCTACATGCCACTATTATCCACATTTATAGATCCAATTCACTTGACCAATTGCTACTTAAATACTATAGTTTTGTTTCTAGACAAATTGGTCCCCATCTCACTGAATGACCACTTCATGAAGTCTTAATTAGTAAAAAAATTAGATTATAGAAGGAATATGAATACTCTATTAATGAAATTTTCCATGTACCTATCATCATAATCTGCTTCCATGTCATGAAAATACATCATAGGTCCGACCTGTGACTACCCCAAGCCCACCTTCAATAGGCCAGATACTGATATCTAGCACCAAGTAGGCATATCCCAAAAATGGGAGGAATTATACAAAACTACCAGTACACTCACACACACATCCAAGATGAAAAAATGATAAAATTTAAAAAAATAAAATTACAGAATACATTTTAAGATCCCATAATAGTGTACAAAAGTAAAGTTCTAAAAGTGGAAAATGGGTCCACATACAAGCCCAACCAAATTTTTTTAAAAATACTAACATGATTTAAGGGTGAGGACTAAGTCATCACAAGATCTCAGAAAACCACCAAGGGAAAGCAAGGTCAAGCTATAATAAAACTTATCATGGTCCTCCCAGTACACCTTCAAAAGGGTCAGCGTATGCATAAAACATGCCATTTCAGAAAATTCCATACAGGGTTAAGTATAAAAATACCCAGTAGGAAACCCCAAAACACTAAACATGATTACCCAATTATAGTCATCTAAATGAAAGATATAACAATAAATGTATAATAAAAACACCCACATATACTCAGGAAAGACACCAAGCCTGTAGGAGGTCGTAACCAAATGACAACCGAATGATTCTGCTCGAGGAAACACTTATTCTAGGAGACTACACTCACTGATCCATTCCATTATATGTGACACTTGACGAAGAGGTTTATTTCATTGTGTGCCACACATGGAAGCTCATAGTCTAAGAAGACCCTGATTCTCTGATTGGGTGTCAATCCCAGAACCTCTGGTGAACACCACAAACCCAATTTGAGTCAACCTTGTACATAGGGGATAATATTTCAATGATACCACAAACCCTACTGATATGTATTTCTTAATGGAGGATTAACACCCAACGTGGGGAGGTCATGATGATTCCATAAACCCTACCCATGGAATAAATATGATTGAGGATTACACCCTAGTCTCAAGGAGGGACAAAAAAACTCTATCTGAGTCTTAGTCTCTAGTGGGGATCAAAATCCTATTTTGTGGATGTAATGTCACACTATACCCTCGACGAAAATGACCAAAGGAACACATGGTCAAAAATAAGGAAATGAAGGTCTACAAACACTCTTGACGGGGGTACATGGAATGCACTATGGGATACACGACGTGTCTAGCTATCCTCTAGTATGATCATGTGGAAAAGAATCACACTACCTTTAAGTCTTAATATACATGGTGTCTTGAAGGATTGCATAGAATGTAGAGACACATGAAATCCTTCCCATACCACCTGGTCATGGCTTTGTACATGGGCCTTCTTGTGTTCCAACCCGTGTACAGGTATCTATTTCATTCTACTCATGGTTGTTTTCCAGTATGAGTACACAAAATGCCTCTAGCCTTGTACATTTTTCCTTGTACAAGTACTTATCGAAGTACATGTTGAGCCTCACAGAAGTCTCCCACTTCATGTGACTTATTCAAATAGTGTTTGATGCATAACTCTAGCTGGAACACTAATTCTACTGCTAGTTGTTCCACATAACAAGTAATGGTGGATTATATGCTATGAACCCTAAGATTTTCGTAATCATACTGGATCCCCACCATGTCACTGGTGCACACCGTCACCTCTATAAAAATTATAGGATATCATTAATCTGTGGTCTTCCAACCCTTTCTCTCACCACTAGTTTGAATTCTGTACCTTGATCTGCTCAGAAAACTATCCTTTGAGCGATCAATCACTGAGAATCAAAACTAGGAAAGGTGGAACCCTCAAATATTATCCAATCCACCCATGATCATCAGCCACAATTTCACACCTCGATCGTACCATAGATCATGAAATGAAACCACATTATTGATATGGTGTGCCAACTAATGGTGTACAATGATAAAAAAAGGCATCAATTGATCCACAGGTCAAAAAGAAACCCTAGTGATGAACACATGATGAATGAGGGAATAAAAACAAAATCCAAAAAACAAGAGGATCTAACCTCATTCATTATTCATTTTTACTAAATTCATTTTCTTATAAATAGATGAATGAAGGGGGATAAATAATTATTGACAAATAAACAATTTTATAATTTAATTATACCAAGGATTCATGTACCAATTTGATTCGTCGAATTGATCCATGTTCATCTAGGATTAAGAAATGGGATGAAAATCTGAAACAAAACATCATACATAGAGTTTGGATCAATTGTTGATGAAGAATAGTAGTGTTACATTTGATGATGGGTTCGACGAACTCCATCAGTGCAATGACCCACTATCCCGTCCCAATCAATCATTTTCACCAATAATTATCACCAAAATTTGTATAAATCTAAATGGTTTTATCATCCAAACCAGAGGAAATATTATAATTGTACTCTTAAAGGAGAAGTCAGAATCTTTGTAAGAAATAATATAAAATTAATTATTATTATTATTATTATTTAAAACTATGATGGATTTTTCAAAAAAATCATGTGATGAAAAATATTATTTCATGACTATGGAAAACCCACCTTTTGAAATCAATGGTTCCATAAAACTGTTGATATAGGAACCCATTCGATAGTTCTTCTACTTTTTTGGAAAAAAGTTTCCAAATTCTATTTAATATATTTAATATATGTCAAAAATTTATTATGGGAACACCTAGCCATATAATTGCACACCATCTCATCACCTATTCTTGAAAATAGTCTATTTAATATAAAAATATTATAAAAGGAAAATTAGATTCATTACATTATCCCCATATTGAAAATATGAAACCCAAAAAGGGAAAACCCTAATCAAATAGAGGAAGGTACTAGGCTAACATATGGGTCTCCCACTCCTAGATTCTCTCCTGAAGATTCCTATACCGACACTGGATACACTCAAGGGGAATCAAATTCCCAAAAAGGATACCATCCTATCGATCCTCAATAAATACTTAGTACTCAGCAAAGGTAGCCCAATTATAGATATTTAGCTTACCCTAGTAGATAATGTGCAACAGGTCATGTACGTATCTCCCCATATAAGACACATGGAAGACATTATTTAGCTAATCCAATTGTGGAAGTAGATCAAATTGGCATGCCACCTCACCAAATATACCTAGAATCTAGAAGGTACCAATGAATCACATAGCTAACATACCGCCATGACCAAATCTCCTCAATACACATCGAGGTGAGACTCTCTGGAACACATTGTCCTCCCCCTCAAAGTCAAGAAGTCTTAATCATTAGTACACATAAAATTTTTTATGGCTCTATATAGTCCTCATCCACTCCAAGAATATCTACACATTCTCTATGGTAACTCACAACATATCTGGGATCATGAGTGATAACTCGCTTGGATCAGTCCAACAAAGTGGAGACATGCTGGGTATCCCATAAAAATCCTCGAATGGTTCCATAACAATGGTGGAATAGTAGCTGTTTTTGTATGAAAACTCCAACAAGGGTAGGTGATCTTTAAAAATATGACCAAATCCCAACACATAGGCCCACAACATGTCCTCCATGTCTTAGATGGCCCACTCTTTCTGGCCGTTATATTCAGGGTGAAACACTTGGATCAATAGAAATTGAGTCTCTAATGCCTCCTTTGACAACATCTACCACTAGTATTTAATGAAAGAATCATATTCAGATATTATCATTGAGGGAACTCCATGTATTCATACTATCTAACGCATATAGAAACATTCCACGCTCTCTATTGAACTATTATCTTGAGGAACCTAGAAGTGGGATGAATTTTTGAGTTAGTCTATGATCACCCAGATGTCATAATATCCAATGCATGTACATGGTATGAAATCATAAATTACATGGATATCCCATCCCACTTTCACTCTATCTCCTCAAGAGGTTGAAGTAAATTTTATGGTACCTGGTGCTTAGCATTCACCTACTGACAAGTGGGGAATCAAGTGACAAACATTACAATTCCCTTCGTCATGCATGGCCACAGAAACTGGCCTCAGAGGTCCTAGTACATATTTTACAAACATGGATGTACCACTAAAGTGGGTGTGTGAAATTCTTTCATCACCATCTTACACAAAATCAAAGGTACCATCATCCATCCTCTAAAAAGGATAGCATGCTCCCACCTTCAGAATATATATCAAGAGAATGAATAGTGTATATTTGGTTATGTAAGGTATCATAGTTGGTGTCTCATCACTGGAATCCCTGACATGTTGTAATAATTATTGGGTAACAACCATTAATTAAAGATATAAATTTCTACCCTTATCCACAATGGTCAACTCCAATGAGGCTAACTATTTGGATTCCTTATCCATCAATTGAAAAAATGATCATGTTCTGAGAGAATATGACACCACAATCTCCTTCCCAAAAGTATAGAGAATATCAAAGTCATAGTCTAGGGAAACTTTATCCATTACCTCTATCTTGAGATTAGATCTTTTTTATGGAATATGGACTTGAGACTCTTACCGTTAGATTAAATGAAAAACTGGTAGCACATCTGTTAGTGTGTCCATATTTTTAGTGTGAAGACTATTGTTTCTAAGTCAAGATCTTGGGTCACATAGTTCTTCTCATGTGTTATCAATTGACATAAACCATATGAAATATTCGCCTACCTCTTCATTGAAACACAACAATTTCTGGTCCCTAATGCATCAACAAACACTTCATACTCAACACCCTCCTCTAGAAATATCAACATTGTAGTTCTCTTATACCACTTACACTACTCCTTAATGAACTAATGGGTCCTTTTCATCCACATGAAGGGCTGACACTTCAAATTCAATGCTCTCAAGGGAGCTTCCACATTAGATAAATCATGTAGAAACATCTAATAATACCGGTCATCCCAAGGAAGCTCTGCACCTCGATAACACTCTAGTGTGGATCCCAAGAATGACGTACCTCAATGTGTGTAGTTTCCACTACTACTATAGCCTCTAAGATGATGTGTCCTAGAAAGTGGACCTCCTGAATCCAAATCTAACCTTTATATAGTTTTCCGTAATTTTACTCCTATTAGAGTGTTTCTAATACCATCCTCAAGTGTCTTGTGTGCTCTACCACGGATGAAAAATACACTAGGATGTTCTTGATGAAGACTACCATGAATTGGTTAGTGATAGACTGAAATATTTGGTTCATGAGTCCCATGATCATTAAATAGGAATATTTCATGCTGAATGGAATCACCATTTACTCATAGTGAATATGGTGACAACATAATTCCATCTTCAACATATACTCATCGCATATGCATAGCTGGTGATATTCTGATATGAGTCCAACCTTTGAGAACCATCACACCCCTCCCAATTGTTCAAAGAGGTCATCAATCCTCGGTAGTGGATAATTCTTTTTCATAACCACCTTATTTAATCCTTGGTAGTGTATGAATAATCTCTCGATAATGTACACCTTCTTGGTGAATAAAAATGTGGCTACCTGAGGGGAAACAATAGGTTTCAAAAATCCCTTCTCCGATAAGTCCTCTTATATCAGCCCCATATCATGATGCTCTACATGTTTCATTAGATATACTGTTACGAATATTGGTTTTATCCCAAGATTCAAGTCAATGTGAATGTCTAGCTCTTGATAGGAAGGTAAACTTAGTACATCCTCAGGAAAGTCATTGTCACACAATACCTCCAATGTCAGAAACTGGTATCACAAACCATGCATTCCACTAATATTCATTCTATTCTATTTTGAGTAATCCACTACACTCTCCTATGATTAGGCTCATCCTTCTCCACCAATTTTTCCTTTCATACACAAAGGATAACCTCATTATGTCACAATGGACACAAAAAATCCTCCAAGTAAAATCGTCAATTGGGGCATTAACTATGGATAGCTACTCCGTACATAAGATAATTTCATAAGGCCCCATTGCTATAACAAAAAGATCCCATAAAAACACTAATCTACTAGTATCAGATAACATATTTGGAACAAGTGTGAAATTGTTGAGTCACCACCTATTGAAGTCTCCCACTGTAGGGGTTGAGCCAATGGATCAACAAGAATCTCTAAATCTCTAACAAAGAAGTGGATAGGAAGGAATGAATCTCACCTATGCCCATTAATACTAAAACTAAAGTAGAAAATCCACTTACCATACCTTGTATTATTCATAGAGACTCGGGATCATAGGCCTCTATCACTTGCATATTTCCCCATGCTCATCCACCTGATACATATGCCTAGACTAAAAAATATTGGGGTGATGTCAATAGGTAGAACCTATGACCACATTATGCTACCCTGCCAGACCATCATCGATGGCCACCGCAATGTGGACCACCCTGGAGCTTCATCTGTCTCTATCTCGTAGGACCCTCATCTATCTCACGATCATCACTACAATGGGGCAGACAATCCCAAACTAGATGTCCCCTACTATCACATCAGAAACACTGAATCTTCCTTGGATGATTTGAACCCCCCTGACATCCCTTCACTGCTAGCTCTTTATCTTTAGATCACCTCCTGATGTGTCTAATATGTTTGGATCCTAATGACTGTCTTTGGATTCCTACATATGAGGTCTCTACTACTAGGTTCCCACTACTAGCTTTGACATTCAGTGTTTTCTCTTCCAGAAATATTTACACCACCATGGAATGCTCAACAACCCCCAAATAGTTAGATATGAAAAGTGATACTATCAAATTATTGATGTTGCAATGTAATCCCTTCTAAAAGGTCCAGGATCTAAATAACTGATCGTTCACTATATCCAAGGAGTGATGTGAGAGAGTAGTAAACCTCGATGAGTACTCCTCCATGGTTAAACTGCCCTACTATTGATACAGAAGATCGTAATTTTGTACCGGTAATAAAGTGGTTGGATAGAACGCTTACCTAAAGAGACATTAAAGGTATGAACAAGAGAGATATTTCTAATCACATGAATAAGTCACTAAACTACACCATAACCCAATATAGGATTTAATTAGACACTCTATGAGGACCACAATCTTATCAGTAGGAATCCTCATAAAGAGGAAAAAATTAGTTTTTGCCTCTTACCAATCCTCTTCCACCTGGAGCCCTGTATCAACCTGTAACCTGGAAGATTTCTACCTTTGAAACACATAAAAAAAACACATCATATGTGACTCCATAGTTGGTACTACTAGCTGAGGATGTTGTTCAAAAGGTCCAACCCGTGACTACCCCAAACGCACCACCAATAGTCCAGGGGTTGGGGACTAGTGCTGAGTAGTCATATTTAACCAATGGGAGGAAATAGGCTAAATTAAATGTACACATGAACATACCTACAATCCCATACAATTTTGGAATGTAAAACAATAGAAATAATGCATGCATACATTTATGATCACACAATAGAGTTAGAATGTAATGTTTTAAAAGTGGGAAACAGTCCCAATACAATCCATACTAAAAACTGTAATGATTCCATCCTGATAAAAGAATGTGGAGTAGGTAAAATACAAGCTCCTGATAACCACCTTGGTCCAAAAATCTGAAGATATTTCTCCACCCACTCTCAGCCCTCCCATGACACCGTAAAAGGGTCATCATCTATATAGTACATAACATGTGTGGGAAAATCCCATTAAGGGGTGAGTATAATAACACCCAATAGGACTCCGTAAAAGTATAAAAAATGTATCACCACATATTTTCAGATCAATATAATATATAAAAATCAATGTATTTTAGAAACACCTAGATATACATATGAAAGACATCACACAACTAGGTGGTTATAACGTACTGCTAGCCACATGATTCTACTCAAAGAAACTCCCATTACAGAAAAATACACTCCATGTGCCATGCTATCATCAGTAACACTATAAAAAGAGGTTTAGATCATTGCCCCACCAAAGAAATATCACTAGTCTAGGAAGACCATATTACTCAGATAGGGGGTCATAACCATAACCACTAGGGGACACCACAAACCCAATATGGATCAACCCACTACGTAAAGGATCAAATGTTAATGATAGAACATACCATATTGATATGAAATGATTCATAGAAAATTACCACACTTCTCAGTGGGTTTTTGATAATTTCACAGACCCCAACATGGTAAGAATGATGACAGAGGATCACACTCTAGTATAATGGTTGGACACCACCACACTATATGAGTCTCAGACTCTTGTGTGGATAACAATCCGGTGAGGTGGATGTAATTTCACATTGTACACTCAAGGGATAAAACCAATTGTTAGCACTCAGACAAAAATATTACTAAATAATGAAATGATTTTCTGTAAACACTCTTGATGTGGGTACATGACATGTACCAGTCGTACATGGTGTGACCACCTATCCCCAAGTCTGCCCTTGTAAAAAATCATCACACAACATGTAATTATTAAGATAGAAACCACATATAAGGAGTTTATAGTGTGTAGAGACATGTGAAATCTTTTATGTGTCACCTAGACATGTCTGTGTACTTTCTCCTTCCCATGAACTAACTCAGGTATATGTGGTTGTGTTTGTGTATACTTGGTTGTGTCTATGTCCAAGTAAAAATTGTGCCTCTAGAAGTTTTCATTTTCACATACCCATGTGCTTCCTGAAGTACATGATGAGCTTCATGGAGTGTTCACATAACTTTTTATGGAGTCACACAATATGTGATACTTAACTCTATCTAAAACCCTAGTGCAATAGCCATGGAATCCAACACAGCATGTCACACTAAATTACTTTTCCTGTAACCTGATATTTCTTAGATCATGTCAGATCTCCTTCTCATCACCAACAGACACTACTAATTTCAACTTCATTTCCAGATATTGCTGATTATAGTTATTCCAAGCCTTACAATCAGTTTGGTCTTGGGTTCAGGCATTCAATCTGGTCGAAAAACCTTCCTTCATGTGATACTACAATGATCCTAAAATCCAGGAAGAAAGGAAGCCATAAAATCATACCCAATCAGACTTGGATCATCCATCACCATCTTTTCGCCTCACTCATACCATCTATCACAAACTGTACTTGTGATATTTATCTTTTGCGTTGAACAATGGTCATCTAATGATCTAATACCAGGTATTTTTCAAACAATGATCTAAAAGGATACACCCACGATGAACATGTGAAGAACATGGGACAAAAACCAAAAGTCACAAAATGTGAAGAACAAACATTGGCCATTGTACATTTGACCTTGATCCATTTTCAATGAAATAGAAAAAAGGTGGGATAAATCAAAATTAATAAATAAACAATTCCATCAATTTAATTATACTGATGATGCATGTATCAATTTTGTTTCGAAAATCGATCTGTGTTCATCCGTAATTAATAAATGGGATGAAATAAACATCCTACCAAGATTTTAGATCAATAATTGATGCATAAAAGACGAATTTTAATTATTTACACGTTAAATGAACCCTGTCGGTGCAATGATCCATGATCCGGTCCCAAACTATCATTATTCACCAAGAAAGATCTCAAATAGTTTTCTTAATATGCTAGGTTTGTGGGGAAAGAACTGATGTAATCCTATAATTGTACAATTAAAGGAGAATTATATAAGTTTATAAAATATAATAAATCAAATTAATTATTTATTCCATTTTATTTTTTTATAACCACAATGTGTTTTTTCACAAACAGCCTGCGCTGACAATGATTATGTCATGCCTAGGGTAAAATCGTGTTCTAAAGACAACAATGTTGTCAGATTTCTAATCTAGGCCCCCATTTGGGAGTTTTTACACCTTTCTTAGAACACTAAAAACATGTTCTATATAATAAATTAAGTATATTTCAATCATTTTTTAGGCACACCAGGTCTCGAATTCAAATGTTGTCTTAGTTCTTGCTCTCGAAAATAATTCATATAATATTAAAAAATAATACATGTAAAATCCACGTCATTACACAATAATTATCCAATAACCTTATAAAATTTAATATATATATATGTATATAAACCATATAGTTATGTTTTTATTTTAATGGTACATCCATTTTATATCATTGTTCCATCTAACTAAAAATGAAAACATCACTCGTGCATATGTACAAACTGTCGTCTCCCTATAGTTGTGTAATTTGGTTTTCATCACCACATCAGTTGAATGATAATAAATAAATAATTAAAAAATAAATATGAAATTTATGGAATAATTATGATTCTATAAATATGATAAATCATATTCTTTCTTAACCTACCATCCATTAAAAAATTATAAAGTCACTCATGCGTTCGTGTGGACTAGCACGTCCATGAAGCAATGTGATTCATTTTTGAATTACACACATGAATGAATGATTATAAAATTGAATATAATTAATTAGAATTATATTTATGAAATTATTAAGAAATTTTATACAGTGTAAGAATTTAATAAAACACAATCTTTGGTTAATATAACAAATTAATTATGAAGAAATTTATCGAACAACCATAGGCGATCGACATAAGTAAGAACTATTGAATGAATAGATTTAAAATGATTATAAAATGACAAAAACAATTGAATATATATAAATTTTTTTTAATCATGTACTTTATAAATTTAAATTGATTATTCTAGTGGATATAAAAGGAAAAACTAGGAAGGAAACCCTGTTATGTGTTTTTCAACTCCATTCCACTTCAATGAGAGTTATATTACATTATACACCAAATTTATTTTATCTGGTGTATATACTACACCATTGAAATATTATATAATTAATTTCTCTTTATTAATGTTATTTGTAGTTTCAATTCATGTTTTCCATTTTAATGGGTTTTGATTTAAATTTTATTGACATGGTAACGGTTTATTTTACAATATCATTATTATTTGGAACTGTTCATGATTAAATTTATATTAGAAGAATTATATTGACATTATTTTATTAAACCCAATCCATTTGAATCTATTCTAACTATTTTTGGTAGTTTATTTCTTTTTATCCAACTTTTAATCCCTTTGGTAATCAAAGACAGAAATAAATATTTTAATGCTAAACTAAACATATTGCATTTTTTGGGCCCCAAATATTTTTTCCCATGTAATTATTGTCTAAAATCATTCAGGAATGATAATTTAAATTCTCCAATGATTGTGTAATGTCATTTTAAAAAATATTTTTCTTTACTTTCAAGGATTTAAAATGTAAAAATTTATATTTTACTGAATAAGTCATTTTTGGCTCTTTAGAAAAGTGTAAAATTGAATGTTCTTTTCAATGTATTTGGTGTACCATGATTCTACCACCTAATGAATGTTATGTTATATTTTTATTCTTCAAATATTTTCTTCTTTTTGAAACAAAATAATTTTTCATTATTTAGGGAATCTTTTGGTTTTACATTAAAATAAAAGTTATTATTTTCATAATGGATGAAAATAATATTGGAAATAATTTTTAACTTCGTTTTAAGAAAACATTTAAAAGAATTATGGAAATTTCATTTTAAAGTTTCACGAACATTTTTCTCTCTAATTATAACAAGTATTTAATTTACTTGAAACCTTTATTTATGATAAATTGATGATATTCTATCATCTTTTTCTAATTTATGGTATATAAGTCATTCTTGGAAAAAAATATCTATTTTTTAAAGATAAGTTATTTATCATTAATTATCTCAATTATATTGAACTGTCCCAAGAATCTATTAGACTTGACACCCCACACAATTTGGCACAAAGATCTAAGTGAATTCTTTATCCCAACGGGCTAGAAACTAGTTCATGAGAAATAGAAGGACCCTATTGGGAATGATTTCACACCAATCTTATATAAACAATACGAAACAAATAAATACCCAAGAAAAAATAAAAAAACACACCAAACATTTCATAACCAAAAAATCCAAAAAAAATCCAATTTTATTGAATATAAAAATATTCCATAATATAAAGATACAAAAAGAATAAGAAAACAAAACCAAATTAAAAATTAAACAAATACAAGCCTCTCAAACTATGCCCAAATCATCTCCAGGTAACCTATGGTTGCTCACCACTACCTAACTCACCCCACTTGAGCCACAATGAACAATGAATGAGTCTAATAGAGAACCTGGAACCTAAAATATAGAGACATGAGATAGAAATATTAGTAGATAACCAATACCCACAAAATTGATGCAATAGGTTTCATATGGAAATTAATCAGTGCTAGTTTAAATATAAATCATGAAAGACAGCTTTACACACATAAATTTATGGAGACAAAAATAATTTCATAAACATCTTTCAAAAAATTCTATTTGAATTTAAAAATAAAACTCACACATTTTGAAAGAAAATGTCACCAGTCTAATGCCACTTCCAAACCACATATACTATTAATATTACTCATAATAACCCATTAATGATATCTAAACAAAAATGCTCACTTTAAAACATCTAAACGGTCGAATCCATCTCAAATCACTGAATTTGAAATCCACTTCATGAACTCACATGGGTTAATCATGAAAAATAATGCACTATAAATCATAATATATTGATATATATATATAAGAATTTGAGAAAATAAGGGTCCATAAAAATGAAATTATTTGAAATGGTATAAACAAGAAATAGATCTTACTACCATCAATCTAGAACCAACTAGAAAAATGAACATGTTGTGGGATATATCATGGGATTCCTAACATATGAAGAACCTAATTGATTAAGGGTATACCAACCCAAATGCCAGCTATTGGAATGTGTTGATGTTCAAACCACAAGACATCTGACTAGCCTACACAAGCCACATTATGATAAAAAACCCCTCCAATCCCTTATGCCTAACACTACTAGAGGGAGACTAGTGTCATGTAAACCGAATAGATGAAAAAGGAATATCACCCTCTTGGTACCTAGTTCTCCAAGACAAATAAGGATGTGATGTGTAAGAAAAAATGGTCCAATTCTAACACATACGGAATAATCATAACTACCCATACCCATAACAACTAATGATGAAAATCACCACATATAAAATTCACCCATGACATAATAACTAATTTCCCAATCATGGGGAGAAAATAGAATCTAAAATTAATTTATAACCCACACTAAGTAAAATGTGATGGGAAATAAAGGGGTGTATTTAAAAAAACCATTTTAAAACAAAAGTTCCAACTCATCCTTCAACACCAAAACAAAGTCCAGGTTTCCAAGCTCTTTCACATTTTAAAAAACACCATTCAAAACCTTATTTATAAGTCATTATAAATCACCCATACCATTTAAAATTATCTAATAGATACCCTTCAACAAGGGTCTTCTTCCATGAAAATCAATACATGGTCAACAAACTTAATTTCTATAAAACACATTTCAAAGATCCATTAAGGTAATTTAACAAGTGGGAAACCACACATGAATTTTTAATCACCATTTGAAATCTATTAAAGAACCAGTTTATAAATTACATTGATTTGAACAATGAATTCCAAAAAACACCCTTTTCAACACATTTTTATCTAAATAGAAACTAAAAAAATACTAATATCCTACACTCATAATTTAAAAAAATTTCAAAACCCTATTTGAAAATTTACATAAGATTTCGACAATAAAACATTCTTTTTAAAGAATGAAATCATTGACATTGAATAAAAATAAATTTCTACCGAGGGTAAAACACCAAGAAATATTTTTAAAATGTCAAAAATATATCATATATTTTCATTCATTTAATTAAATTTTTTTTTAATAAGGCATTATAAATCGTTGAGTTTCAAAATGAATCAATTTAATAGAAAAAAATACTTGGAATATGTGGATTCCAAGAAGAATTTTTTATCCTTTCGTGACGACCATCAAAAAAAGAAAGAATACCTCATCTACAAATCATATGAGACCAAAACCCTAGTTTATAACTATATCCAACCCATTCCGTTGAATTAAAAATGAATTAAGGTCTTATAGGTGATGGAAAACCTAGGAATGAAGGATGAAGGAAGACCGATGGAGAAAGAGGAATAAATACCATGGAATCAAATGGAACACACCAATGGATGTTCAAGAATCAAAGGATTGGGAGGTTAAAACTCTTATATTTCCTCCCAAGGGTAAGATTATTTGTTGCGGAGAAGAAGGGTGAATTAAACTTTAATTTGAACGTGTTATTTTAGGAAATATACGAAATGTTATCACTTATAAGTGTCATATGATCTAGTAGCATTATTTTCCAAACTACGCATTGACCATGATATAGACACTCTCCAGGTCAGGAACCACCCACACCATTTCTCCTTAGGAACATTAGAGTTTAGAAAAACCATTAAACTCACCATAAACATAGCCCAAGAACTATGAAATTTTTTGGTATCTACATAGTGTTTTAAGATCTATGAAAATCTAAAAAAATTTGATTTTTAAGAATGGCAGAACCCCATGTTTGAGAACCAAATTGTTAATACTAAACCTGAAGGCTAATCATTCTCCTCCCAAAAAACCTATAAAACATGGAATTTTAGCTTGAAATCAGTTGAGACCCCAAATTACTGATGTTATGATAAAAAACAAAAAGGTCTATAAATTGACACAAGGGGTGTCACAAACTCCCCCACGATGCCACTTTTTAAACCAAGAATGTCTATAGACCAAATATAAGGAAATGTAAAAAATGGTAGATCTAATGAAAACATCATTAAAAGAACTAGCCAACAGGAGTTAACCTTAAGACCAATGATTGAGATCATTAAAATGATCCAAATGATCCATCAAAAGGTTACTAAACATCTCTATGAAAAAGAAAATAGGAACCCCAAAAATTAATACTTACAAAGAGTGAGATTCCTTGCATGGTCCCACAACAATTTATAATTCCTCTAACATGGAGAAATGAAAAGAATATACTAAGATATTCACACTCATGTAACTAAACAACCATGAGAGAATGTAACACTCAAAACAAAATAACCTGTCATCCTAAAGGAATGAGAAAAAAACTTAGGCGGACATAAAAAGTGAATCAAAATATATGTTGTCTTAGGCCATTTCAAACATGAATAAACAAGGGTAAATAATTATATCAATACTGCACGGTGCATACCAAAGAATCACATCAATACTCCATCATGTATACTAAAGTCATCTAGATAATCACACCCCCTGGTTACCCAATCATGAACCCAAGTCATTTATCATATTTTAACAATGAGTACATTGAAGTATCAATAAAAGAATAGGATTACTGAAAAATAATAGGGAATGTCCTTCCTAACAATTAGAAACCTCAAAATGAACCTCACAACCAACCATAAGTTCCAACCATGAGGGATGGGGGTTAGACCCAAAATAAAACAATGAATTCTAGAAAACAACACACACCCCATCGATATGAAATATATCGAAAGAGAACCTAATATTAGATTCCAAAAACCTGCCAAATATCTAAAAAAATAAACTGAAAAGTACCAAAAAACACGAAATCTTCCTCAAAGGATCAAACTCAATACCTCTTCTAAATTACCATATTAAAAAAGTGTGAAGATGATGAAAATATCCAAAATGGAGGAAAAATCTAGAATACTAAAGATACGAGGTATTAACATTACCTATAATCTTACACTATAAGAACTCCATAGTTATATTATCCCAATGACAAAACCCTTAACCCATGTTTTGGCTCATCCTACTTATTCTCCTTACCCACTGGTACATACTTTTTTCCATAGAAAGGAACTATGGAATCACATGCCATAGGTTTTTTAGTCTGGTAAACTTCCACTAAAATGGACACATTGACTACCTCCTAAAAATATTCCATACTAGATGTAAGAATATTTGAACCCATATATGGATGAATAAAACCTCTAATGAAATGATATTTCTTAGTATCATTGAAAAACATTTTTATAGAATAGAAGTCCCACTTTTAAAAGTGATTGACATACTCCCTCAATGACTAGTAAACCTAATAAATTCAGTCAATATCAATAGATCCCAAAATATACCTTCATGAAATAGAGAAGGAACCATCAAATCCCAAAAAACTATTCTAAAACAGACAATCATGCTCTCGAAATATCCTTACCATGAATCTTTAGGTGTTCTAAGAGAATTAAGGATTTCCAAAACCTATTTCAACCACATCACCACATCCATCAACCCCTTATCCCCATCCAAAAAGGTGGATTATAACGTTGGATATCCATGATAGATTTAGAAAATAAGAAATGTTCTAGGTCCACCAATCCACTTGGATTTTGGGTAGGCACTGAAACCAAAGAATCCCTTTTTACCATTATATGGGACAGTAAGAAAAAATACCTGAACATCATCAATTAATTCCTCAAAACACAAGAAAATTGATTCCATCACAACTTGGAATAATGGATAATATAAAAAAACCTCAAATGAGGCATAAACAAATTCACCAAGGAACAATATTAAAAGCAATACATACCATAATTTTATAAAAAATATCTTTGTTGTAACTCATGTTGGTTATAGATAATTTGGAAGTGTGTGGTAGTGGGTGATATATTAAAATTTCTTTTAATATTTGAGTTTTCCAAAACCATGAGAGAGGATATTTCATGTTAAATTTATAAATAATTTATTTATTATCAAAGGAATAAAATATCTAGGATTAGTATATTTCATCGAATTGAATATTGAAAATTCAGAAAGACCCTTTTGGATTGCCTTTGTTGTGAATTGAGGATCCATGGATTAAATCCCTATATAAGTGGTACACATGTGCTCTTTTGATCTATAATAAATTCTCACACATCCTTGAGTTCTAGCTCAGTGAATATATTGTCTTGAATTGTTTGTGTTGATCTATTGACCTTTGGTCTTGAAGGAATTCCTCTTATGATTATCTTTCTTGAGACGAATAGAGAAAGATAAGTCAAGAAAGAATTTGTTATGTCTAAATATTGTCTATTTTGATTGTATTAATAAATTTTTTCACACTATACACAATATCCAAAACCATATTTTTATAGATCTCGTGTTTATGTTAAATTAATTTTAGAGAATCCAAAATTGAGAGGAACCAAAACATGCTACTCAGGGAATAAATAGTGGTACCCACATTTTGGTTGTATGGGTTAAAAAATCGAGTTCCATTTATGAAACACACTCAACTAAAGAAGTAGAATCAACCATAGGGGACCCACAATATTAACAAAAATTTGTTTTCCAATTGTAAAGATCATGTTCTTCTCCCTTTCCACCCTTAAACAATAGAAATAACCCCAATATCACTAAGATAATAAAAGGGGATCAAAACATAAATTCAAAACCCATCAAAAGAAAATAAAAAAACACAAATTGATGATATTAAACCCAACATACTCAGAATGTTTGAGGGATGGGTAATGAAAGATATATATAGACTCCCCCTAAACATACCTCTCAAGCTCTAATAAACTTAATATTCATTCTACCAAGACATCTCCAAATAACAAAGGTCCTCTTGAGGAGCTCTAAAAAATCCATCTGAACATGGGCACTCCCAAAACCTAGGTTCTATTGAGAATATTGTCCATGTAACCATTTTATAATAAACCAACAAAGTCTTCCACTGCACCAAGAACCTGACCTATTTTGTGAGATGGCCTAAATGGAGTACCTGATCCCCCTGGGCTAGAAACATGTTCATGGGAATCACATGAATTCCACTGATAATGATTTCCCCCAACTAAAACATAATGAAAGTGTAAAAAATAAATACAAAAGTGAAATAAATAAACATTCCAAACATGTCATAACTGTATAAATAGATAAAATACATTTTTATGAATATAATCATCATCCATAAAAAAATATAATTGTGAATATATATATATATATAACATTTGTAAAAATAAAACTTCTAAAAATCACCTGAATCAAGACTAAAAAATCTCCGTGCTACCTTCAATTTCACACCACCACCCAAATCACCCCATGTTGGCCATAACAAACAAATACTAGGTCTAATTGAGAACTTAAAACTTGAAATACATAGAAATGATCTAAAAAACCTAGTAATTTGCTGCAACCCACGGAATTTTTGCAAAATGTTTTATAAGGAAATTCATCAATAATAATTTGAAAATAAATATAGAAAGCTATATTTAAACATATAAAATTATGGAAACTAAATAAATTCCATTAAAATTATTCAAAACATTTATATTTGTTTTCTAAAATCATACTCATTTATTTTTATAATAATTTATCTGAGCTATGAAAATTTTTAACAACACAATGTTAATATTCCTCAATAAAACCCCATTGTTTTATCAAAATGAAATTGGTCTCATTAATGAATTTAACTATCAAAATACATCTCGAATAACACATTTTTGGATCCACATTAATAACCCACATATGATTCTATGATTATAAAAAATGGGGTTTTAGCATATTTGAAAACTTGATTTCCCAAAGGAAAGAGACCCAACATTCTCACACATGTCATGAACTACAGAGACAGAACTATACCTAAAAATAAGTATGTTAAAAATAAAAAAAAATAATGTTCCACAACAATTTAAGTAGTAGAAATGATACGAGCAAGAACTAAATCATATTCCCCTTAATCAATAGCCATCCTAGAAATTCAATGTGTTATAGGCCCTGGTATTTATAATGTGAAAATAACCTAACCCTGTATGGGTATACCAACTTGAAAACCAACTACCGAAATGTGTTAATGTTGAAACAATTAGTTATCCAAATATCCCAAAAAAGAATCATTTTGATTAAAACCCCCATCAAAGACTTTGTACCAAGAAAAATTGAGGGGAATTATTGATGTGTGAACTAACATAGGGAATAAGTTGGATCTATCACTTAGTACACAGTTTTTTATGACTAATAAAAAAGTGAGGCATAATGAAAAATGCTCCATGTTTTACACACAAGGATTAATCATTTATTTCTTCACCCCTAACACACAATGATGAGAGTACCCATATATAAAATTCACACATGGAATAACAAGGAAATTCCCAAAAAATGGGTACATTAAGAATTTCAATGAGATCAATAGCCCACACAAGGGTAACTAGTGAGGTGAAATCACGAGGTGTCTTTCACAACCATAATTTTAAAACACAATTTCAAACCATGAATTCAAAAAAAAAAACACAGGTCTTGGGTTTCCAATCCCTTTCAAATTTTATAAGACACCTTTCCAGACCTCATTTGTAAAGATATGTAAATCAACCAAACTATTTAAAAAAATTCAAAGCTACCCTTCAAAGGCGTCTTCATCTTTGAAATCCAAAATAAGGAAAAGTACCCTCATTTTCATCACAAAATTTCAAATATTTATTTTGGTTTTTTCCCAAGGTATTAACCAAATAAAAATTTCAAATCACTATTTAAAATCCATAACAAACACCCTTGATAAATCACATTGGGGTTAAAATATCATTTCAAAATAAAAAACCCATTTAAACATAGATTTCACTCATTGAAAACCAATACATGACCAAAATATGACACCCATCATATAAAATCATTTCAAAATACTCTTATGAATTTAAAAAAATCATAACACCATAAAAAATTCTATTTTATACATTAAAACATTTAATTCACATGGTAAATCATTTATTCCAATTTTAAAATGCCAATAAATGGCTTTAAAACATAGAAAAGAAACCACATATATTCATACATTAAATAATAAATTTTTTTGAAATAAAATCAAACATTAAATTCCATAATTAAACAATTTCATAGAAACACTAACACGGAATATTTAGAATCCATTTCAAAATGTTTCCACTTAAAAAACTACCTACAAAAGTAGAAATAAGACCTCATATTTAAAAAATAAGATTCCAAAACCCGAGGCTAGAGCCATCCAGAGCCCAATCCCTAGATTTCAGGGTAAATTAGGGTTTTCATTAAGACAAAAAACCATAGAAATAAGGAAGAAATATGACTAGGAGAGGAAGAGAGGGAAAATACATTGGAATCACTTGAGAAATTCCAAAGGAATATTGAGATTCATCAGAGGAGGTTGGAACTCCTCTTAGAGTTTCCAAGGTTCATCTTACATATTTGGTGAAGAATATGGGTGAATAACCCTTGAATTAAAATCGAGTATTTTAAGAAGTACCTAAAAATTAAACACATGGACTGTCCTCACAGTTTGGCAGTAGATTTTGGAAAACCTTTTGGTTTCCACTAAATAGTTCAGGAATCTCCTTTATAGTTTCTCCCTAAGAACAATAGAATTTATAAATAATTGATCATATCCTTAGACAAATTCCAATCCCCACACATCTTCTAGGATATAAACATAGTTCTGAAAAAACTGTAAATAATAAATGCAGAACAAATCATTCAAAATGATTGACCCACCCATATGGGCAGCACACATTTACTACTAAAAATTTTGGTGAACCGAAATCCTCCGAAGACACCTCCAATAATATTATCATTCAAACCGAAACCAACCGAACTCAAAGACTCATGATAAAATAAAATAATTCAAAATTTAAAACACCATGGCACTAGGTTTTTGATATGAATGCTTGATAAATTCTATAATCATTATTATATATGGTTTAAAATAGTGAGTTTTTACTAATAAAGTTATTTTATTTATTAGTGAAATGTTAATGTTCCACAATCTTGATTCAATACAGATATTAATTTTCAATAAGGAATATTGATTATTTATTATTTTTTGATTAAATATATGATAAATGAATTAAACAACTTCAAGTGATGGGTGGAGAATGATTATATATATCCCCTATATGCATCAATAGGTATCATTAGATAAATAACATTGGGTATTTATTAGTGTATGTCAGACCATAAAATAACAATATCTTAAAATAAGGACTTGATGGTATGTAATAAATCCAGGGACAAAGCCTTGATAGTATGATACATTCTATATTTGAATGATGCCTTGATGTTAAGATCATGAATTTATGCCATTATTTATTTATTTCATTTAAAATTCAGTTATAATTACCTATGTATTACAATTTAAATTTTATCCATGAACATATTTTGTGATAAAGTTTATAATTAAATGTCATGTGTATTTACTATCCACCACTCCATATTTTTTATCCCTTATATACCCATGATAGCTTCTATTGTATTATTTCTATTATTTAACATATGGGCCCACCATTTATTATATTTTCCTTTACTTATGAAATAAATAAGTAATATTTTAATTTTTTTAAATATGAATGAAACATTTTAATAATATGTTTTTATCTTCCAATGTATTACGAAAGTCCTGCATGTATACAGTTTAAAAATATAGATAAAATAATCAACACTTCAATGGTGAGATCCCTTGTGTCTTGTTAAATTATAATTAAGTAAACACTGGACCTGGGTTATTGAAGTTTAGGTTGTTATAGTTGGTATCAACTTAAGTTTAGGTGGACAATTGAGAACAATATATTAGAATAACATAGATAGAAAAATCATTATGATAAACCTGTATAATGTTCAATAATTTTTGTATTTATTATTTTATGGATTAATATTTAATATGTTATGAGATAATTACCTATGTTCAATTATTTATATATGTATCATAGTATAATAAAGTGAAATCACATCATTACCCATAGTCAATGTTGAGATTTCCCATAAGAGTAAGTCGAATAGTTTACTATTTCTATTTAACATATTATGACTATATTTGGGTAGTGGAATCATGTTGTGACCAATAAAATTTCATTTAAAGAGAAAACGGTTTCTCAACAACATAGTGAAATGATGTTGGACCACTTTATGTGGTATAAGACTCAATACATTAATGAATATACTAATCCATTGACTGCTAGTCAATGAACAAAGTCCCTTGAAAATATATTTCTATTTTTGGGAAGTAGTGAAATGGAATTCGATTTTATAGAAATATATAGTTTTAATGGAAATATAGATCAATGGTGGTCATTGATTAATAATAATAAGGAATAATATGAGATGTAAGGAATGAAATAGATAACATTTAATGTGATATTAATTGTGAGATATTTTTCATCAACAATAATGAGCCAATCTGGAAATATTTTTCTTTGAATTTGAAGAAAAAGTAATATTAATATGTTACAGAGTATTTGAATCAATTGGGAAAAATTCATAAGACTTTTAAAAGAAATTATGTATTTTATAAATTATTCATGTATTAATTTTATATTCATATTATCTCTTTTTCATGGAAATATTCTCCCAAAGGATAGAATATTTATTTATGTTTTGATTATAATAGAATCCATGGTTGTTATATTTAAATTCTAATTTTATATATATTTCTAAGGGTAGTTATAGAAATATTTTATTAATATATGATTATGATGAATTCAAATTTGATCTATCATATTAGGTACATATTTAGGGTTTAATGATTAATGTTGAACATTTTACATTTTAATAAGGATTTGTAGATATTACCCATTTATTTTATGGTTTAATTTATTTAATATTTTTTTTACTTATGATAACAATTTATGATTTTAGTAAATTTATTTAGATAGTAGGAATCTGTAGTCATAAAATCATTTATATAATAAAATACATTGCACTTTTGTTGATCTCACGATCCCTCGAAAGATGATTTTAGTGATTCAAGCATGAAAAATTAAACTTGTTCATTCATAATTTGAAATATTATTTGAATAAGAGGTATATTTAGACACAATAGAGGAAAGAGATCAGTTAACTATATATATTCTTATAATAAATAAACTCAAGCAATTAATGTTAAATATCTCAGGTTTTGTGTAGAAAGTATCACCTAACTATCAAGGAATGATTGTTAAGAAACAATAACAAGTATAATTATTATAAAGAAACATTTATAGTTTAATGATTATTATTTATTAAATAATAACTTTTCTAATCATAACTGGAAAATTAAAATTTGTGATAAAATTATTATGTCATAATATGAAAATTTGGTTACAAGTGAATTTAAATTATAAGTATATTATTTATATAATGAGGGTAGAATGTAACTCACAAATAGTTTAGTTTATGAATATTATTTCTAATAGATTTTGATACTCACAACACTAATCTTAAATGAACCCTGATATATTATATAAAAAATTGTTATGTAAATATAATCATTATAACCATGCAATTAGATTGATGTGTATTAATAAGAGTAATAAAATTTTAAAATAAATGAAAAAAAGTTTATTTAATAGAAATATATTTCTTAATACCATGGAAATACGTACTCAATTTCTATTGATAAAAATTCAATTGTATATGGTTAAGAAGAATTAATTTTTAATGGTACCATTTTTCTATAAACATGGGTTTTATTTATATGGTATATGTTTCCTTTAAAAAGAAAATTGATATTATCTTGAGTATTAGATGTGTTAAAAATGTATTTTATACATTTAAACAGACTAATAATGATTTATATCATGATTATCAATTTATTATAAATAGTGATAAAATCATTTGATGGTAATAGGGGATTTGTTTTGGAAAACAATAATTTGTGATGCATTTTTATCTTCTTAAATTAATTTAATCACTATTGAATAATTATTTTGATGAAATTTATTGAAAATATATTGAATAAATTAATTTTAAAATAATTTAATGGGTTTTACCTTTCATGAAATGATAAAAATTTATTCAATGCTTTGAAAGTACATTTCATCTTAAAATAGTCATTTACTTGTTTTGCGCATGGATATTAGAATTATTTTTTACCAATTTTAAATATTTTATTTGATAAATTGTAATTAATTTTTGATATCATAATATAAAAATTATCTTTGTGTAAATGTTTTCTATTTTTTAGTACGAGTTTATTTTTGGGTGAATAGTGAAAAATACAGTTTTTACAAACGCTATCACTTTTATGACATTATTTGATTAAAAAAGTGACTTGAAATTTTCTGATTTTTTTTATAAAAAAATATATATTTAAGAATTAATATAATTAATTTCAAAATATTATATTTAAACTAAAAATCCATATTTGACATTTTTTAAAATCCAAGTAATGTTTTTATTCAAATAAAAATGATTTTTGTTCATTCTCTTTCACCAAATTAGTCAAAAGATTCATTTATATATTGGTTTTTTATAATGAAATATAAGTCTAAAATTAGTTAAAATAATCCAATAAATTTAATTTTAATTAACATAATACTTTATTTTTCGAAAATATCATTTTTATGTTTAGAACATACATTTTTTCTAAAAACATTCCTTTTCATTTTGTGAAGGTATATTAAAACAAAATTTTAACTATTCTATAAATTTAATATTCTAAAATATATTTCATATTTATAATAAAAATAATTAATATTAATCAATAAGGTCAAATAATATTTTGTTAATACTGAATAGTAATAATGATTGATATTAACCACCTCAGTTAAAGAGAAAATGACTAAAAGTGGTAAAATAAGGGGTTATGTTTCACAATAACATCAAAAATTTATTAAATATCATTTTTTGGTTGAATTTCTACAATACCCTCATAATATGGAATACTATAACATTTTTTATCTACTCTTATTGAGTCTCACAGTAGCATACTAACCCGAAAGCCACTTAAAATTGTTCTCTAGGTATGTTAACCACTAGCCCTTATTTTTTCCTCCCAATATATCTAATGTCATAAAATTAATGGGAGGATTGAGTGAGGTGTTAGTGGGGAGACTATAGACTCTGGTGGTGATAATAATAATTCTCCATATATATATATATATATATAAGATAACAAAAAAATAAAAAAAATAATAGAATTAATGATAAACTCTGCAGATGTTTAATAACAACTGAATTAACAATAAGCCAAAAGGAAAAAATATCATTTTCAGAAATTTTCATGCCAAAATAAGTAATGTAGGAAATATAAAACTAGGTACTCCCATGGTTTACTATGCAGGTACATACATATAATACTCATAAAAAATATCAAATTAAACTACATCCTGATATAGAGAAACCTCATAGTTCACTTTCATCCATCCCATGATAAGCAGTATGACAATGATCACTATGTTCTAGCTATTAAGCTGGATTTTTACCATATATCAGAGACATAAAGTCTCAATATGTCTCAAAGGGCCCACTTATGGTTTGATTATGAACTCAGTAGGACACCACCAATGTGTGTCTGTGTTTCTACCGTATATTTATGTGGGTATGATAAATATAAATAAAATTGGTAAGAACAGATAATTAAGAATTTACCCAGTCTAATTGTTCCCAACAACCACAAGTGAGAGTTATACAATATTGAACCAACACTAGCATATCATGTACACACAAATATATATGTGTAATACAACACACAAAAACACACATAAACACAGACATATATATATATATTAAGTGGTGGGGAACAATGGATTAATTACCAAGGCATCCCCAGATGAATATCATACTAGGTGAACCCTTGGGTTCCACCTATAAAAATGTCACCCAACACCTCGGTCAATCAATCATGTTTTCTAAATCCTAGTGGAAATCCCAACCATGAAATCCCATGTCCCTCTCACATCTTCTCAAAATTCCTTGTTGGATATCTGATCGAGGTCCTGAGGCACAATAATATATTCCCTCCATTATATAATGTTTTTCAGCTCAATAGATGACATCCCAAGGCTTGGTGATATATATCCTCCCATATCCCTGACCCTTCATCCCTAATAATAATGAAAAGCCTCATCCCCAATTGATGGTCTCAACACCATCACTAGATGGTCCATAACCATCCATGTGGCTTTTCACAGTATGGAAATCCAATATATCTCATGGTAAACACCATCCACTAAGCCTTAATATCTATAGAGGCATCCACCAACAATGAGTACTCGACACCACCTTAATTGAGTCCTATCTATGTGCACAGAACTCCAATGGTATGCCATCCTACAAAAGTAATAAAAATCACCAAACAATAACCTCTGCCACATAATCTAACACCTTGTACCCCTACGACCATGTTGCTAAATCCTAATGGTCCACGCTATCTCAAATCGCATAGGCCAAGCCCTCACCCTGATGACCACATCACCTCAACTACTTTTGACCATATTACCTCCAACTGTTGATCATTATTACCCAAAAGGTATCAGGCCACACCCAACCTAAAGAACCATGGAGCCTCAGTCTAAGTGATCAACATAACCTCAATCCTCAAGAAATGTCCATCACATCCATATTTATCTTACGAAATAAAGGTAAATAATTTTATTAATTCAAATTATGAACCCTAGCTTGAACTACCCAATCTGGTACAAACCCTTTACCAAACTTACCAATTTTTAGTGAAGTGAGAGCATGCTCATAAGAATATCATACCATTAATTGAAAAAGATAACAAATAATGAAATAATACATTATGGTATCCCTCCAACAACCCACATGGGAATATTTTTAACTCACCCCAAAACAACATTAAAATTAATGAGAAACTAGGAACCACATACCTTATAATCATAAGCACTTTCTCATCTGATATTGGCCTCTAAACCAAGCTAAAATGGGAGTAATCTAAATTTTAGATTAACACCCTTAAAATAGATAAAAACACATTTCATAGATTTAGCATTCTATATGTATATATAAAAAAAGAAGAGAATAAATGGTATTTAATCCCTTACTGATATTCATTCAATGTGACTGGCAACAATCAAATTAGTGTCTTATTGGGTGATATCCCTCAAATTATTCAGATAGGGTAAGACGGGGGATCTCCCTTTGCTATGTGATGGGGTGATGAAGAAATATTGGGAAATGAAGATAACAGAAAGGGGTTCAAGATTATACTTTCTGTATAATAAATGACCTTCCCGGTTATGCCGCATGGCTTGGATAACCGTCTCCCAACCCTACTGTGCTCACTTTCTATGAATCACACTATGCATGATTAGGCACAAATTTTTAAAAATCATGTGAAAAATATGTTATTCCTCTATGACAAAAACTATAAAGGTTTCACATGTCCATGAACCCTCACTTTCATTATTTCAAAACCCATTTATAATGTTTTATGTTGGTCATACAATCACTCCAGGGTGGCTAAATAGATATATCTCATAGTGCACCTCAGTCTAAGATTTAATAAAAATTATTTTTTTGGTCTGACGCAATTGGAGCTCATCCCAAATCTTGAGGTACTTTTTAGTCCTCAAAAACCATCTAAAAACAAGGCATTGGATAAATTAAATTGCAAAATATGGTTCTGATGATCATGAAAAAGGTTGGTCTGACCACCAACAACAAAAAAAATCAATAATTTTGAGAATTTTCGACCTGCTCAAAAACCTAGAACATTAAAATCTTTCCACCATAACATATTTCATCCCCAACATATAAATAATTACCCAATTATGATAGTGAATATACCCATATCTTTCAAATTAACTCTATTTATCCTTGTTATCCAAGATGAGGTCAAATCTCATCGAATAGCTCCCACGTTTAGGAGTTACAAACCCAGTCACTTCTGACAAAAAAGTAAACATTTTGATTATCCACTGACCATCCCTAAGATTAAATAAGTTCCACAACACATCTTCATTCATGTAACTAATTATGAGCTTAAATCATACTTGTGTCATATTAGGAACTCATCATGTACCACAACTCATCATTTTCCCATAAGTACCTATGTCATAAAAAAAATCCAAAAATCCCACATCTAATTAGATTCACAAAGATCTTATATCTCAATCGATGCCCAAAATAATCCAACATCATATATACATATGCATGCCTATAAAAATATCATGGTCTATAGGCTATATACAAAAACCACAATGCATCGATGACCATAATAATTACAAATTCCTATAAACCTGATATATATATATATATATCACGCATCCTAACTAATTCGATCCTACTAACCAATTACTAGTTAGTAAAAAATAATACCCATACACCTCACCCACCAAAACTGGTGATTCCATAATAAAAGAGAACTTGGTCACACCCATGGAGTACCTCTAACTATTATCATCACCTTGGATTGCTCTGCACCTCACAGTTTAACAACATTCACCTTTGCTGAATCCCAACTACCTAAGGCCTAGACTCCCAACAGAGCTATAATAGTAACCAGCCACTAAGGATACTTTTTGATATCTCTATCTCTTCCTAATCCTCTTAATGTAGTTGAATCCCATCTACCATATCCTGGTACTGCTCTCAGGCCTACCTCAGATCTCTAAGTATCACTCGGTCTCCAGATCCCATCTGTCCCAAAAGGCTTCCTAGATAACCTATCTAGATGGACCATCTTATCACATTCTCGACACTCCTTTAAAGGTCACACTATTTCCAAACATGCCCTAGTTTCTCCCATTGGAAGCACACTATTGATGAAACACTTTTTAGTTGTTTACCTATGTCTCTGGCTTGACTATCCTGCTGCAACTCCTCATGCCCCCAATTCCTACTATAAGAAACATTACTGCTAAGCTCGCCTGATTCCATCACCTAGATCATATAAGAATAGTATATCAAGTTTCACTCAACTATCAACCCCTAATTTACCACCTCTGAAAAAGATGTCAGCTTGAATATATTCACCTAATCCTTGACGGCATGTCCCAAGCTGTCCTTGAAACGCTAAACCCTAGTGATGTCATCACCCACCATAGAAAGTGATAAACAATATAGGTCAATGAAATTGGATTACTAGTCCATGAAAGATGTGGCTACCTACTAATGATTCATAAACTAATGGGATCTATATACATTCAAAATCTCTAGGAACAAGTTCTAAATAAACCTAGAATGAAAATCATTCTAAGCTATTCCCTCATGTCTCCCAGCCTGAACCTGCACATAACAACATCACTTTTTCAATCCTCTTATCATATAGGTCTTCAGCTTCACCCTCCAACCTGGGGGTGTCTCAAGATGATCTAAATTTTTTGGACTAACATGATTGAACTGTATTCAACTTTAGGTCCACCCTCACACTAGAATAAAGGTGGGTGCTGATAGTAGAACACACAAGTCAAGTACACCATGGATGGATCATCTCCTGAGCTCTTCTTTCAATCACCGGTATGATATGAACCAATCTCACTTTGAGATGGAAATCAATCATTATAAAAATTCAACCATATTTTGAAGTTTTAATACCTATATTGGAGGCTTCACCTATGTATCCAGATTATATCAACCCTATAAAGCCTTATACAAGACCTCAAGGGCCTCATTCCATGCATGAGCACGAAACATCACTTCACCACCCACATGATCCTCCTCTAGAAGCTGTCTAGGTGGTATCATGCTAAATAAAAAATAATATTATAAGGAAACCATAAAACACACACACACACACGCCCATATATCATAGATTTGTAAATAATTAAGTGTATGTGAATCTCAATTCACTTACACTCCCTTACCAGACTATGTCACACAACATCTGGCCTCAAGGACACTTACCTACCCAGATTGTGTTCAAGTATCAAGTATCATCTGACCTCATGGACCACTTCATACCCACATCAGAGTCATGCATCACATATAATCTAGCCTCATGGACCCATAAATACCCATAATAGATTTAGGTATCTCATATCACATAGATTATATATTATTGATTTCTTAGTTGAATGATCCCAAGGAGGCTAAATGGGAAAACATAGTTTTGCTTCTTTGTTGAAACATTATATTACTCACCCCTTTTATCCTCTTGAACAAACTATAATAGAGTTAGGAACATATGTCACATGAATATATTATCACATAGCATCACATCATACCCCAAAATGATCCACCTTTCGGGGCTTCTTAAGTAGAATACCCCAAAAAATGGTACGTAGGAGAACACTACATAGATTATTTTTTGAAACCATAAAAAACCAAAACCTTCTTAGCACATTTGTGGTTCCCAATGAAAATAATAAGTAAAAACATATCAAATGATACTATGTTCTTATCATGATTGATAATAAATCCTCCCATTCCATACTATGACAAGGGTAAAAACCTACATAATAGTTAAACATCACACCCAAGTGAACCACCAGAGGAGGGAATCAAAAAAAATATAAGAGAACACAACAAAACATGAATTTACCACCCACGAAATCTTGGTCTACCTACCATGAATGGGGATAAAGTTACCCACACATGAGATCTTTATCGAGTTCCCACTACATCCTATTCTTTGGTCTACCATAAACAAAAAAGTGAGACAAAAAAGAAACAAACCATTTTATAATTATTATACATAGTCAAACACAGTTACCATTTTATTACAAAGGAAATGTGTTTTTGTTAGGAAACACCAACAATGAAACTTATATGATACCATTCAGATGAGGTGATAGTGGGGAGTCTATACCCTATGGTGCTGATAATAATAATTTTCCATATATTTATACAAACAATGAAATAAAGTTCTATAAAATAGAAGAAAAAATATAATTAGTGTAAGATTAATAACAATAATAATAAACAACAATCCCAATGGCTGAAATTCCATTTATAGATATTAGCATGTAAAAAAAGGTTATATAAATAATAGAAAAGCATAGTATCCCTTGGATAACCATGTAGGTACATACATATATAAAGAGTGAAAAAGTATCAAAGTAAACTATATCCTAATATTGAAGAACCTCTTGGTCCATTTCCATCCATTTGAAGCAAAAAAGTACAACTATGATCAATAAGGTCTAGCACCCAAGCCTGATCCCTTACCCGATCTCAGAGCCATAAAGTCTAGATGCATCCCTAAGGGTCTGTATAGTTTATGAGTATGATCTCAGTTGGCCAAAAAAATGTGATCCTATCTTACATCCATATTTATGAAGTTATATTATTAAAATAAATAAAATGGGGATGAAAACACATTTGGTATGTTACTCTCTCCACTTATGCTGAACATAGAAAAGTGAGTTTTTTACCTTCTTCAGAAATTGCAAAAATAACTCTGATCATGTTCCTCTAAATATATATATGGAATAAAACATGTGTTTGAATATATATATATATATATTTAATGGTGAAGACCCAAAGATTAATACCCAAGGAATTCACTGAAGAACATCATTCATGGTGAACCCACAGGTTCTGCATATTGAAACATCACTTAACACCTCATGCCATCAATCATGTAGCTAAAATCCTTATGGAACAACTAACCAAGAAATCATAGGCCTCTAAGTCCCCTTTCTTGGAATCCCCCATCAGATCTCATCCTTACATCTTGAGGCATAGGGATATGAATTCTCTAATATACAACATTCATTCGATGAAAAATTGATGTCCTAAGGAATTGTGATATCCAACCTCCCTTAATCCTTACCCTTCATCCTTAACCCTAACAATTAGTCTCATCCCCCAACTGATTGTCTCAAAACCATCACCTGATCATCAATCACTGTACAAGTGGTTTTATTTGAGGAGATAGTCCAACATATCTAATGGTAAAGACCACCCCCTTAGTGAAAAAATCTATGGAGGCCTCCACCCACTACAAGTTGTCAATTCCACACCACGTAACCTTAGTCTTGGTGATTAACATAACCTTAATACTTGGCACATACCCATTACTATCCCATGGAATACAAGAAATTAATATAAATAATATAAATAATTAAAATTACAAAAGAGGCATAAACATCCCTTTTAGGTCCATGCTCCTTTACCATATTAACCATTTTTAAAGAAATGAGAGAATTCCCATAGACATATGATATCACCAATTGAAAAGTTTTAAAAAATAATCCAATAATCCCATAGGGTTTAACATGGGAAACCCACATTGTAATATTTAGTATAAACCCCCAAAATACTCATATAATTAATTGGAAATATATCCACAACATACCTTATACTCAGAGGCCCTCGATCATTATATATCTTCATATAACATGATACAAAACAAGAGTAAATGATATTTTAGGTGAACACCCTAAAAAATTTGGAAAAATATCTTTAACGAATTTATAATTCCATATGGAGAGAAAAACAAATAAGATAACTAACGAGATTTAACACATTAATGATACAATTCCATATAGGTCAAGGGATATTGAGTCAGAGTCCAATCAGAGGAAATCCCTCAAATTATTCAAATGGGGAAAGAGGATGTATCTCTCACTTCTGTTCATGGAGGTGACAAAAAAGGGAAAAAATTAAAAAATAATGGAGGTGTATAATTATAAATTCACCCCAAAAAGGACCTACAGATTTTGGCGGCATTTATTGTCTACCCTTGTACCAAGTATGTGGTGCTATTAACGAAGTAAAACAAAGTGCACAGTTTGGCACACAATTTTCAAAACCTTGAAAAAATCAGGTGATTCCCCTCCTCTAAAATCAATAGAGGGTTTTCACATCAATGTGTCCCCACATTTATGGTTTGAAAAACCATGTATAGTTCCCTAGGTGAGCCTCATGATTACACCTGGGAGGTGACATGGGTAATTATAATAGTGCATATATGTCTATGCATTCTTAAAACTGAAATTTTAGGGTTTTATACACACATAACTTCTCTAGAAATAGGATACAATGATCGAGAGAGTGGTCAGTCCGACCACCAAAAACAAAAAATAAATAATGATAAGGATCTTTTACCCGCTCAAAAACTCAAGACGTTACAAAGTCACATATTATTTAACAAATTTTTAATTATTTACATGTTTTCCACCAACCTCACTTATAAATGGGATCCACCTCTCCTCTCTTATTCACACTACCTGAGCAACATAGGGAGACCATTACATACCCAGATACCATCCCAACATTATTTTCTCTACATTGAGATCTTTCTTTTAACAAAACACCACTCCAACATGTCTTATGGTGTAATATAAAAGGGATTAAGAAAAGAAGTGGTATAGGTTATTATTGAGGTTTTCAAAGTTCATTTCTTCTTAAATGTCCTCCAAATATTCAAAAACCATCTTAAAATACTTGAATTAGTATATATAAAATAATTACATGATTTCATACAAATGGTACACACATTTTGTATCATCTTTTAATCACATGTAAAAGGAGAACTTCATGGGTGCCTATGTACAGACTACTATCTCCCCAATGGAGTGTAATTCAATTTATATCGCAGCCTCAGTTAGATGGTTATAAAGATTGAATTAATAAATATATATTATATTTTGAATATAATTATGATTCTAAAAACTAAAATATATCACCAATGTTATTTTCTAACCATCCTTTGGAAAATGATAACATTACTCGTACATAGGTGCAGACGACCATCATCATAGTGTTATGTGATTTTTTTTATATTACCACACTGAGTAGTTGATTATAAATTTATATATAATGAATAATAATTATATTCATGAAATTATTTACATTATAGAGATGATTTATGAATTTCATAACACCTTTAAACAAGGTTAACACACCAATGTAATTATGTAAAAATTGACCAAATAACCTAAAGTGGTCAATGTATGGTTGGAATACTAAATTAATGGATTCCAAATGGTTATTAAAGGACCATACCAAATGAAATATATATTAATGGTGTTTTTAAATTCAAAACATTTTTAAACATTTTTAATATACCTTTTTAATTCATTAAAAATTCACAAAGTAAACATAAGTGGCCGATGTAAGAAAGAACTATTAAATGAATGGATTCCCAATGATTATAAAAGGACCTTACCAAATGAAATATAGAAGAAAAAGGTTCCTAGTTACGTAGTTAATAAAATTTAATTGATTATTGAAGAGTAAAAAAATTATATAAACAAGAACGAATCCAAGGTAAGGGTTTTTCATCTAAATACCATTCATTAGAACTTTATTTTATATTTTGGTCACAATTTCTTTTATATTAATTATATACTATCCCTTGGACTTATTATATCATGAATTATAATTTATACATGGTATTGGAAAATTTAATTATTATTTTTCCATATTATGGGTTTTGATTAAAATGATATTAAATCCACATGGGTTTATTTTTCAATCTCACTCTTATTCAAGATTACTCATGTATAAAATTTCATTGGAAGAATTATAAGTCAGAGTAGTGGCACACTTGTAAATATCCTTAACCTTAAATTAATATAAATATCATCATAACAAGTACGTGTCTCCAAATTGATATATTTCAAATACATGTTAAGGATGATTTGAAATCCATTATTCCCAAAAAATTTAAACAACTGTTAATGATATTTTGAACATTATCTCTTTGTTTTAATCCACTTGGACACTCCTTTAACCATTACCTTGGTGATACAAATTCACCATAGTTACTACTCATTATGTTAAAAATAAAATAGACCACATTAAAAAAATATACCTAATTATTTCAAATATGGAACACATTTACTAATATTAAATTTTTGAATGATGTATAAGTTAATTTTGTAACATGTATGTGTATTGGGATGAAAAACAATTTTTATAAAACTTCCTTTTTAAGAGAAAAGGTTATTTTATACTAGATTAATGAAAAATATTGATTACCATGGAATACATTTAATTATTTTTAATTAAAGGATACTAATTTTACATTTAAACTAAACTCTATGAAAATAATCTTTTGAATTATTGATTATATAAAAATAACCAAAACATTTTTAATGTGAATAAAACCATCACCTATATTTCCAATATCTCAATATAATATTTCTATGTTAAATATTATATTTCTAAATGCATTATATTAATTAATATATATATATATGGTCTTTAAAATAGTTTTCAAAAATAGTCAATTAAATCTCATATCATGATGATGATGTAAAAGTGATATCATTTGGAAATCTGTTTGAATCAATATTGGTCCAAAAATAAAATATTTGATAAAAAGAAAAAAAATTAATAGAAGTAATCTATTATGTGATAATTATAGAAATAATTATAATTTTATAAAATTAAATTTCTAAAATATATAATTTATTACGTTAAAAATAATATTGAATAAATTATCTTTCCACAAAATAGAATATACGTAGAAATATTTCAATTTATCTTTTATAGAAGAATCTTGTATATTAAAATATTAACCCTCTATAAGAATATATTTTAAATTATTATAAATTTTAGTTTTAAAAAAAATTGGGTAATCCTTCTGTGTATATTCTTTACAATATCATGTTTCCTTGTCTAGTTTGTCATTTCTCTAAACAACATTCATCAGTTTAGTTGTCTGATTCTGTAATAATTTCTCTCTAGTGTCAAGAATTTTTATTCAATATTCAATATATGACATGTTTGGTTCCAATTATATTCCATTAGATATGAGTCAATTTGTTGGATATGGTATATATTTCTTTAAAATAGAAACATGTAAGATGTCATGTACTTTTGAGAGGTTGGGTTGCATAGCCAATCCGTTAATCACGACTCCAATTCTCTATAAAATTTAAATGGGCCAATATTCCTAGGGCTTAAATTATAGTTTTTTTCTAATTATTAAAACTCATTTCCCTGAAGGATGATTTAAGAATACATGGTCATTGAAATGAAAATCTAGATCATTTTTTTACATATATGTATATGCATTTTTCCTACATTTAGATTTTCTGTTATGATTTTGAATAACCCATACTTTTAAAGTAGATTCCTCAAAATGTATTGGGCCAACTATCTTAAATTCCACAATTTCTTCCAAAAAAGATGTAGTAAAACACATATTCCTATAAAATTCATTACATGATGTCATTTAGATACATAAATGAACTGTATTTTTATATGAAAAATCAACTAGACATAGATAATAGTCTCACCTACCTTGAAAGTCATCTAATAAAGATAATAACATGTCATCTAGTGTCTTAACTGTCTTTTAAGTGTACCCATTAGTTTGAGGATTGTAGGAAGTTCTCAAATGTATCATTGTATTTAGAGCTACTTAAAAACTATTATATAATTTCCATATTAATAGAGGGTAATAAGAAAATATAATTTTCTATGGAACACTATGAAGTATCACATTATTATTAATATAGATTTCATAAATGCACTCAATTTTTAAATCTTTACAGACTTCTATAAAATATATGGACATGGTATATAAATCAATAAGGAACCATATTTCATTATTCTTCCTATGATTCTAAAAAATTATAGTGATAAATTCCATTTTAGCATTGTTCCACTTGAATAATAGTATAGAAAAAGGTAACATGACTTCATTAAGATGTCATATTTCATACTTTACCTATAGTAGCACTAAAAATCAAGGAAAATTGTTTTAAATTACCCCCTTTATTCCATCCCAATATAAATTTTCTATAAAATACCAAAACATATTTATCCAAACATGGTGTATAGAGATATTTGGGCTATGTGATTCATATAGTGGATCCATTTTTAGCCACAATATGGATGGAATACATAGCATCTTCTCAAAAATAAAAAATAAATATTTATAGATGAATTATAATAATTTTGTATCATTCACTACTATAATAATAATTTTTAAATACTTATCATCTTATTGGGGTTTAATAATATTTTCTAGTAGAGATGGTTTATCAATTTCTTGGAAAAGGAAGGATGTTTCCCCTTGCATAAAAATTACAACATAAAAATTTGTTAACTCCCAGAATATATATTCATTGTAAATCGTAATCATAGATAAAAATCCATGGTAATTTCTTTTAAAAGAATCAAACACCTTATTTTACTTCCTGTGGGGACAATGTAACAAGAAATTATAGTTCTAAAGTTGTTATAACCATCTTCTTTTTCTCATGTTGATGTTTTTCTAAGAGAATATGTATTTAAAACTTTTTTGGTCTGTACGTATGTCACATATTTCATTATATATACAATTCATCCATAACATCAATGAAATTATCACCGCTTCTAACTCAAGATCATGAGTTTTATTATTCTATTTATTGGACATATATTTTGTTGATTCATAAGTGAATAGTCTATCAATATACATGTTCAAAACACAATAGTTTATTTGATGAATCCTAATATATTATAGACACTTCATTTCCCCACAATAAATTAAATATTTGTGAATTAACCAATATATTAATTAACACTTTAAAACATTATCCACATTACCTTGGCTATGTGAATTTAAACCATGTATGTTTCAACTTAGTTAATGTGTTGTCTAATGAAGTACAAGTTTAAAAAAAATGTAGATAGTAACTTATTTTAAAAACGAAAATATATATCTTGGTAATATTCATAACCATTGGAAATTCATTTAGTTCTTCTTATTTGGAGGATCAAGAAATATTCTATCCTTGTTGACAATATATCTATGAATAAAAACTCATGAGAGCCAAAATGTACTCATACTAAATATTCTATATAGTTCATTTTCTCTAAGAGTCTCAAAAACTATCCACTAATGATTATCATGCTCTTCAAGGATTTTATAGTATATCATGATATAATAAATTAATACAACCTCAAATTTATAATGAAATTCATTGAATATTATATTTATCATATCCATAATAATAGATGCATTATTATTCAATATGAAGGGAATTCCATAAATTTAATATTCCCATATCCTAAAAAAATATTTTCTTTAGTAAAAAATCCTTATTCAACCTTAATTAATGATGTCCTAAGTGAGTATATATTTTTAAAAAATATTTTGCTCATTTAATTTGATCATATAATCCATCAATGTGAGGAAAACGATACTTATTCTATATATTAATGGCCTTAAACTATATGTAATAAATGAACAACCTCATAGTCCCATATTTCTTTTTTTTAAAAGTTTAGGGGATAAACTAGGTTAAAAACTGAGGAATATAAATATCTCATCACATAAATCCAATAATTGTTTCATAAACTGTAACAATCCAACAACTTTTATTCTATAGTGAGTCTTGGTTATAGGTTTTTTCATTAGGGATGATTCAAATAATAAATCAACTTCACACTCTAGTAGAGGTACTATTATGTCTTATGTAAATACATAAATATATTCCTTTCCAATAGGAACATCCACTATCATTCAGATGTATTTTTCATACCAATATATCATTTCATCTTCCTCTTCTCCTAGAATTTCATTAAGGTGAGTCACAAGAGGGGGATCTATAAAATATTTAGATAAAAAGTTATTATCTACGACCTCAATAAATATTAATCACTTTTTCTTGGATGTAAATTATTTTTTTATACATTGATAACCAACCCATATTGTGGATTTTGTCTCCTTAAATAATATGCATGACAATTAATTTTGTAACTAGTGAATATTTATGCATCTAAATAGAGACTTCATGATATATCTTAATTAAAATAAGATTACCAAAAAGTGTTCTGATTAATATGAATTTATTCATTGTGGTAGGGTATGATTTAGTTATATGAACAGAAACTCTATATATAAAAGTGTTCAGAGATCTAGATTCAGAAAAATTATTAGTGAATTTTTAGTTTATGATCACCTTATCCATTATCATATCATTTAAATCTTCAATATCTAGTGTATTGATCACATAATATTTCCCAAAACCCTTTTCATGTTATGTTATAAATTCACATTAAATTTTTGGAATTAATTTGAAGATTTCCACATCTCTTTATAGGTTGACCATTATTCATCTATGGCTTCATTATTTCCATCTAAATAAAATGAATAATGGTATTTCTCTCCACACATAATGTGAAATAAAATTCCCTTTAAGGATTTACTAAAAATTTTTATTTCCATAACTATTATATATTTAAAATTTGACCATTACCTTATTCCCTATATTTATTAATTTTTATATAGGGTGCATTCAACCGGTTTGTTTTGTGATTTATTTAAAAAACCTCGGACTTAGAGAATTATTTTCTTATCATCAGGGAAATTGACACATTATAATAATATAATAAAAAAATTAGAGACTAATTACCTTAAAAGTATGGGTTTTATCTAATAAAATTATTTTTCAATATTACATCTTATTATATATATAATCCACAAAATGAGTTCACGACCATGTAAATCTTGCTTCATATTCAGTAAAATTGTCTTCTTCCTTTTACCTTACATCGGGGAATATTATTGCCACATTATCTCCATGAACATGATGAAATTATTTTTCAAACAGTATCTCCTAAAAATTAATCCATTCCATTCCCTATATGTAATTTTACACTTTATTATTCTATATTAATGACCATAATTGATAAAAATCTCCCATTACATGATAAAAAATAACATAAATTTTCTATCATTCACAGTTTTACAAATTAGGAAATATATTCTCCAGGGACAAGATTTATTTCTACACAACTAATGAATTGGTAGTAACATTTATTTATTGGAGGGGTTTTTATATAAAATTTCCCAACAATTTTACACATTGATGGGGATTATCATGTTACTCCATACATTCATGATTATATTTCATGGTCCTTGTCAATATGAAAATATATCTATATAGTTTTCTCATATAATGAACTGACCTCAAAGGATTTATTATCTTTATCATGATGGAATTTCCTACATAGGATGTGGGTGTTAGTTTGTCTTCCATTCCCTCAATTAGAAACCATTTCTAAATAATGAAATTTAATATAGTGTCTCATATCAACTTGAGATATGAATTATAAAATATGATTCCTATGTAAGTATGACATTCTATAAAGGTTTTAGAAATATCTTAAGGGATTATCTTATATTTCTTGATGTATTTTACTATGTTCTTCTAGATCTTGTTTCCAAGGATCCTATTAACTTTATCTTATACAAATTCTAACACTCCCACTCAAGTTAATCAGATCATGTGGTTAACTTACAACATTGGTACAAAATAAAAGAGATATCATCCCACATGATTGAATAGTTTTGTCTTCTTATGATGCTAGATACATACATTAATATCATGTTATAATAAAAAACATGAAATATAATGTAAATTTACAATGAAAAATTTATTATTTATTATCATATATCCTTGATATAATTTAATATTCAATTCTTAGTACATTGGGGAAAAAATAAATGGAGATCTTAGATTCTCAATAAGGGAAAGTGTGTAATATAATCAATCATAGAATAAATAAATAATGAATAATATTACAAAGATATACTATAATCTTATATGTTGTATAAAAAATATAATACAAAGGGATAATATCTATGGATGACTTAAAAACATAAACAATCACATCAAAAATAATTTCAGATTTTATAATGATATAATTCATAATGTCATACATAAGAATATTTTTGTTAAGTACATGGGATAAGACAAAAATACATGAACTAGTTTATATCATGAGACCAACCAATACATCTATGGGCTATGAAATGAACTTACCATCACATAATATGTCCAATAAATTCAACAAATGAAATACATGAATAACAACACGATAAAAAATAAATATAAAAATTCATATTGAATAATTAGCATAAAAATGTCAAAATTCTCCACTTTCAAAAAAATAAAAAAACATGATCATAAGAAATATAAAGATATAATTTTGATGATATTATTAAATTATATCCCAAGTGAAGTATAATAATCTTTAAAATATTTTGGAATATAATAAAAACAACTTTAAAAAACATTAATTCCTCTCTTTAAATTTATGAGAACCATATAATTTTATATTACTATCATTTTAAATAAAAATTTAAAAAATATTTTGAAAATTATATTATTTTAAAATAACCACAAAAAAAACTTATTTTTCAATGAAAATAATAATCATGATGATGGGAAAATATATTTGTATTATAAATATTAAAAGAAACATTCCACTCACTATTTCATAAAAAAATCATTAATAACATGTTTTAAAAAATATTACAAAAATTAATTTTTATACTTTGAAAGGAAATTAAAAAATGGTTGCAAATGACATTAAAAATAATCCTTGGATCATAGAAAATAACATTCCTAAAATTATTTTTGTAATGCCCAAAACCCAAAAACCCCGTTCTAGTGTATTAATTTAATACATTTCCATGATTACAGGGAATCAAAACCCAATGTATTGAATAGTTAGAAGTTTTGGAAAACTAGATTACATACATGATATCTATTTTACATTTGGATATCATAGGGAACGGAAACAAGATAAGGGTTGCCTGAAATTAAAAATAAGGGTAATTGTATAGTGGAAGTGATAATTAATAAATAAGAATAAAAAATATGTAAATGTAAATAACTGAACACACATTTCATTTAAATAACTTGATAAGGAATAATAAATATGGAAATGTAATGCACTATAAAAAATTCCATTTAATCAACAAACAGATAATGAAATGGATCCATAATTTTTTTTCAAAATGAAAACCCTTTGGATTATAATAACTAAAATTAAGTAAATGTTTTATTATTGTGTTTCATGTATCCAGAATAAGAACCACTACCATCAAGTACATTTACATGATGTTTTCTATCTTTTCCTAGAAACCCATCTATATTAGATGGAAGAAACATAGAGGGGATTTCAACAACTGATTTCATATCATAATACTACTTATACATTTAGGGGCTAACAATAACTGGTCCCCAACTTGATTCTTTCTTGTCCAAATCATTCTTTATATATGGAATAACAAAATTTATTTAATAAAAAATGTTCCATATCATGAAATATCTATATTAAATAAATAATACTGATCTATAAATTATTCATCTATGGTGGATAAGTGTAAAAAGAGATATTTATTTTGATTAACATATATACTTTTTATTTATCATTAAAACATTCGTGTGGAAAAAAATATATAAACACTCCAAAGTTTCACAAACCACTTTGAAAAATTTGAATCATAATCCCCAATGAAGGAATAATATTAAATTTAAACTTATAATATCATTTTAATAATTATATTCATGATATAACATCTCAAAATTTAGTTTATAAACCATATAAAATAAAATATGTATATAACATTACAATATGTCTCAATAAAATAAAATTGATATAAAATCCATTACCTTGAGTCTGACTTGTCCTGTACATTTTTATCTTCATGAATAATGAAATTATGTTAAATTTTTAATTACATAAAAACACTTTTCAAATTTATTATTACATTTAAATCACATATTATATTGTTTTAAACAACTACTTAAACAATTAAGATTATGTCTGGTGTTTTGACCATATTCTGTTTATGTGTAAAAAATGACTTTTGTAGGGAAAATCTGTTCAAATGGTTCATTATATAAACATCTCCAAAATAATAATCATGAAATAATTATCATATTTAAACATAAATTTTACTTTAAAAAATCATTTAATATTGTTATTAAAAATTACACAATGTTACAATCATAGAGATGGTAAGTCATATATACGCATGAGTAACATTCCCATTTTCCAATGATCATTATGGAAAGAAGCTAACATACATTATATCTTTGCATAATTAAAAATATGGTAAAAAAATTATATTTTATCATATATACTTATTTATATAATTTTTCAGTGGTAAAATGTGTCACATTGGTTCGAGGAGATGGTAGTCCACACATCGACGAACGACGTTATTACTTTTTTGTGTGTGAAAAGGTTAATAAGGAAAATGATATATTATATTTACAGAAAGGTAATTATGTAATTAATAACATATATATTTCCTTTATTTAATTTTTTTAATTATAACCTTCATTAATATATCCCATGTAATGTTCAAACAAATCACTTCACTTTGAGGGGGCGGTAGTCCATATGTACAAAATATTTTACCTTATTTACACCAAATGGAAATTATATAGATATGTGTTATATAAAAACTAAATAACTATAAGGAAACAATAAATAAATTATATATCAAATAGATTTTGGTCCATTATAATACACAACTATAAAATATTCTAAAGGAAAAATGAGCGACATTGTTTCGTGGGGAGGTTGTTTTCCATACACGAAGAGTAAGTTCTTTACCAATTTGATGCATGTATGTGTAGGTTTAGGTAAAAAACATAATATAATTTCATTATACTGTGTATATTAATTTTATTATATAATAATTGAATAATAATAACGATTTAATGGGTGTTGAATCAAATAAAATATAAATTCATATTGATGAATGTTACCTCTTTTTCAAGTAACTCCTTTTGGTTTGATCCAAATGGATTCCTTTCTTTTTTTTTGTGCATGGTGGGGATTATATGTTTAGGTAAGCGGTTTTGGGAGAATATTTTTTATTAGTTTTTTTATCCAATGTGGATTTAGATGTGTGATGATGGTTAAGAGTTAATTCTTTTTTATAATGGAGGGGTAGTGACATTCTTGTAAATACCAAAAGGAATAAACTATTGGGAGGTTCCCTTTACCTAATGGACTTAAAAATTTAAAAATAATGTATTAAAGGGTATTTATGGAAGATTAAAACCTATAAAACATAAAAATAAGTTTATTTTTTAGGATTTTTCCTTAACTTCTATGTTTCACCAATTTTATCATTTTAGTTTTTATTAATAGAACTAGTTTTCTAACAAATGTAATTTAAGAATTAAGATTAAATTAAATTTATATTTACTATAAAATATAGTAACATTGAAATATTAATATGATATATAATTTACAATTTATGTATCCCATGTTTTTTGGAAATTTATTTTAAAACAAGCGAATATAACACGCAAAAACACAGCTTTAACACGGACTGTGTTCACAACATTTTTACTTTATATGGGTCAATATGTTATTTATAAAAGAAAAATTGGTCCAAAAATGGAACCTATTTAATATTTATAATACTTAAAATTCACTTAGATGATTATATTTTTTTATTAATTTTAAATAATTTAGTAAAATATAATTTATTATAAAATAACATTAATGTCAATTTTGAAATTTTTCCATTAATATTAATTAAAAAATAACAAAAAATTATTTGTATTAAGATATATTACGTTTTAATCTTTGTAAAATGATATATTTATCGATAAAATAATGAATCATAAAAATTCATTAAGTTTTCTTAACATTTAATGTTTTTAGAATCATTTATCTTAATTATTTATTAACTAAATAATTCAAGCATTAGCATTTGTTTAGATTTTAATGTAATTATATCATATCTAAAAAATAAATCTAAATTACCATGATAAAAAAATTCCTTTCAAAATATTTCTTATAAAATAAATAATTTATCTTCTTCCATATTCTAAATAATTACAATTGATAAATGTTAAGAATGCTCATTTTTTTGATTTTCCTTAACACACTATATGGGTCACATTCACTAACCTGTGTCCAAAAAACTCATAATATTTGAACAAAGAGGTTATATTGCTGAAAAATTAGCATCCAATGGATTTTGGATAAGTTTCTATGTCATTTTCTCCCTTTAATTTAATGTTTAGTCCCTTTTTAAATTAAATTTTACCTAAATATTTTTAATTAACATTAATTAATTTTACTAATATTTTTGATAAAACAAGTAAGTTGATCTTATTATTTTATAAATATTATAATTGTTACTACCTTTTAAGTCTGTTTTAGAAATTCAATTCACATAAGAGGAAAAATTATGTTTATATCTAAAACCCCAGATGTCGTGAGAAAGCAGGCTTTTAAAGAGAAATGTTCAAGAGGTCATTAAGTATTTATATCTAAATTAACTTTAAAAATGATTACAATGACCTAAATTATATTAATAGATATATAATTAATATAATTTTAATTTAAAACATTTTTAAAATATAATTTTATAACAATAATTATTTAGTTGAAAGGAATTCTTCAACTAAAATGCAGTATTTTTCACTATTCGTAAAAAAATGAAACATCTATGAAAAATAAGAAAAATTGAATGCATGATAATTTTTTCATCTTGAATTAAAAAATTAATTTCCTTAAAAATATAATTTATAAAAGTGACGATTTTTTTTAAATTTTGTGCACCATTGAGTGATGGTAAAACTTGGTCTTGCATGTAACACATGCTTAGTCAATGTTGTGTGTAGCATAAGCTTAACATGGTATTTCATATAAATAAATCAAGAATTTGTTTTTTCTAAAATGAAAATATTGTAATGTATTTGGTTGTCACATCCCCCATAATTAAATTATGCCCTCGTAATTGAATCATACTCTTGATAATATAGGGTTTGATATTTGAAAATACTATTGATGAAAAAACCCACATCGTAAATAGGTTAATAATATATATTTTTTATAACAGGGAAAGTAAAATTTGAATGTTATCACAAAAAATATTTTGAAATTGAATAAATTTAGTGAAAACATAGAAATGGAAGAAAATAAAACTATCAAGTTCGGATAGAGAGTGATAGAGAACATGTTTAGCTAAAAGTTGATGACTAAAAATTCATAAACCATAGTTATTAAAAAATGAATTTATATTATCGAAAATGATGATAGTAGGAAAAAACATTTGTTTCATGAACATTTTACTAGAGTTTCATCATTCATTAAGCCTCTAAGAATAAAATAAAACATAATTTTATATTAACATAATCATTTCCAATGATTACACCTTAAACTATTTCTACTTCATCTCATAGTAAAAGATTCATCATATAGTGAAGTAATATATAAATCTATAAAACCACATAGAAAGTTCTATATAAACAATTTCATAAGTGGTTAACTTTTCCAAAATATTAGGATCTGACAGTTAATAAAGAAGTTCAATGAATTTCAAAAATGAACTTATCATTAGCCTTTAATCTGTATGAAGCATTTATTAATTATCACAATCCAAACATGTAAATTCTATCCTCATTAATTCTCATAAAACATGGTAATAAGTAGAATTAATAGAAAACTACAGTGAAAACATGAATTTTTCCTTATTACTTAATTAAAACACATGTTATTGGTTATATTACATAAATCCGAAATTGTTGTAAACCGCATAAATGTTATCATATGCCATGTTGTCAACATATCATTAAATAGGTCTAAGGTATTCTGTAATAAACAATCAGATTTATCCATATCAATCAAATATTTATTCTAATATAATTATATCATTATCAAGAACATATTAAGAGTTATCTTACCCACAAACATGTTTTTTTTAAATGATCAACATTCCACTGAATAACCTTTATTAATTATTAGTACCAATCAACCCATGCTTTTAAATCTATGACTAAAAAGTTATGCAGTACAATTCTTATAAATATATTTTATTTGTCATGGATAGTGCCTTATAATTTAAATTATAAAATTACATATTTATTGAATCTAAAGTAAGGAATATTAATCGTTACTCATTTTCTATGGTAACAACTGAAGCTTACCCATATTCCATTAGCCTCTTCTAGGGTATAATATTTTAAAACATGAGAAATTTATATACATAGTGTCTGACCTCCTTGCAATCAAGGAATTGTACACTGGGAACATTCTTCATATCCTTTCAATAAAAATCCTTGTGACTTTTCTCTCCAGACTTGTAAAAAACACCCATTCCTTTTAAGAATGGACAAAGTTGATTATTTATATAATTATTACATTTGGGAAAATACATATTTCCTTTATTACCATTATCCTTCTTTTCCCCATTTTCAACTTGTTCTTGTACATTCCTCCAAATACATAATACTTATATAGTTCATTCTCTATCTTTTTATCCCATGATACTATGTAATAATATTATTATAATGGTTGAGAGATTAATTCTCTTATAAATATTGGTACAAGACCATAAAAAATAATATCTTTCTTACTCGTTGGATTACATGCATTAGTGAGGTTAAAATTCCTTTTTGTAGGTGCCATTTTTAAATAAAGACATACATTCGATTAAATCTTATCATCATGAAACAAAATGCATAATCCCAAAGTTATAAAATAAATAACATAAATTGATAAATATTAATGTTTATAAACTCATAATCATAAACATGGTTTCTTTGGGATATTCTTCTATACATAACCTCAATGTTTATATTAGGGTCATGTACCCTAATATATGTTTTTTAAATATAGTTTCCAATTTTGATACTAAAAATAATTTTATAGAAATTGTAATTACCTGACTCTTTTTAAGAACCTAAATTTTTATATGAGGTATGGATCCTTTTCTATTCAGTTTAACTGTTCTATTGAGGCCTAATGTGGATGCCTAACTTGGCTGAGGGAGTTACGAAGGTGTATGGGGCTTGTTCAGAGCCCGAAACCAAGTTTTTGGTGGAAAATGGCCTAGAACACAGTTTGTGCATGGCCTGCGCATAGCCTAGGTTAACTGTGCGCCTTGGTGCAGGCCTCGTAGAGGCTGCGCATGGTCTCCACACGGTTTTCCAGGCCGTGAGGGTAAACCGTGCGACCTGCTGTGTTTTGAAAATTTAATTAATTTTTAATTAAATTGATTAAATTTTTATAAAACCTAATCTATTCTCTCCTTCTTCAACCGGACAACAGGGGAGGTGCCTGGGAAATCTCTAAAGGAGACTTTGGTGGATATTGATCCTGCTCCTCTGTCCGATCTCCAATTAGAGCGCTATTTATCTTGTCAGATCCACAACGGTATGTCCTTGATTCCTTTTTAATCCTTCTCGATTCTTATGGTTATAACGAACACAGATTGGATTAAGGCTCAAATGCCCTAATTTCTTGTTCTTTTTATGTTATTTAGATTTATCCCAAACCAGGACGAATCAGAGCCTAATATTGGATGAGCTATCTAGTACGAGCCAAAGGTAGTTGGTCTCGTGATTTTCGCTGATTTTCAAGCTGTTTATATATACCGTAGTGCCGCGAACCCACTTTTGGGGTGTCTCTTGAACCTGAAATTTAACCCTACTATTACCTAGCATGTTGTATGTAATACAAATATGATGGTTTGTGCCCGATTTAGGTTGTATACCTTGGATAGGAACCACCCCTTGGGTGCGTTGCGTTGAATGAATCTTTTATGGGTTTTGACCCAGGATGCCAATGAGGCATGTTTTTCCTTTCCCTTGTGGGTTATTAAAAATGGAATTGAATATGAATGTAATTGCAATATAATGAAATTGTAATTGAAATGGTTTTGGGTATGGGATGGAGTTTTTCCCCTTGACCCTTGTATGCTAATTCTTGAATTGCTAGCCCACGTGAGTTAAATGCTTTTGAGCTGTTTTGTATGTGAAACAAAGTCATGGGATAACCATGGAACCAATGTGAGTTTCCATGGACGAACTCATATGAGACTTATTACCAAAATGCCGAGTGAATCATGGATCCAGTATGAGATTCCATGGACGGACTCAACAGGTCATGTTATGTCATGGGCGATACCCGGATCTTATTTATAGGATCCTGGGGATGGGCTCAGATGACAGACTATATCACACCTAGAGCGAGGCTGGGTACCTAAGAGGTGCACCGAAATGGGCATGTAGAGCGATGCCGGGGTCCTAGAGGTTTACCGAAATGGGCATGTAGGGTGTTGGTGGATTTTCTCCTTGAACGATGCCTAGTTTTTGAAATGAGTATTCCAGGAAGAGGATCAATGAATGTTTGAACACTTGAATGAAATGATCAATGAATTGAATGGATACCTCAAGCGACGCCAAGCCAAAGCACAAGCTTGGGTCGGTCTTGCTTGTTTACTGCTCTCCATATTACACTGTAGTTTTATATATTCACTGACAGATTGGAATGGATCTTTGGTGGTTTCCTACTAGGATTCAATCTCACACCCTATTTGGGTCATGTTTTTGGACCGAATCAGATTATATGGTTGCAGGTAATGAGAAGGGAAAAGGCCCTTGTACAGGTACTTGACTTGCAGCTCGGAGTAGGAGCGCACAGGACCAAGATGAGGCTTGTGATGCGACAATGGTTATATTTTGGTTTCCTTTTGGGATTTTGTATACTTGTATTGTAATGTATTTTCTTGTACCATCTTTGGCTGTTTTATAGACTCTTGTTCCATTTTCACCAATATATATATGTCAGATCCTTCTATTTGTTATCTATTTCTGTTGTCTATGTGTTGTCTACTGGTTACCTTCTTCCGCTATTATATGTTGTAATTCTGCTGTGATTCTTTGGTAATGAGGGCATAGTCTCCCCACAAACTCACCTAGTCCCTCGCTGCTAGTCGGTAGCCTATGGCATATGGGGAGATACACTTGAGTTCATGTGGCGACCGGTCCGGCTACCGGGTTGAATGGTAAGTTAGGTAGAGACGTTACAAATTGGTATCTGAGGAATTTCTTTTTCTTATTTGACTTAATTTTTGGCGACTATAGACAGGAGTAGGAAGGAAAGGGACTTTGGAAATAAATTGTGCCCGGGAGTTTCAAACCCTTGTACAGGGAAAAGAAAAGTTTCCTCGTATGGAATTGTGTTTCTGGTTTTACTTATTATAGTTGTTCTAATTTCACCATTGGGTGATGCACATGGTTTTTGCTGATACTATTGATATAATCGTGGGTTCTATTTCATTGAACCCGATAAGATGAGGGTTTTCCATCCCATGCATTATATTGTCACCTTGATAGGAATCACATATCAGGAATTATCCCATGCTATCTAGGATGCATTAGATGTTGCATACTATTGTGACAGGTGTTGGGATAGTTGTTGCATTCTGTTTTGATAGTTTATTGATAGGTGTTCCTACTTTTGTGTTAGATTGGGTGAAATGAATGAAGAGTTACGTCAAAATTAAATTCGTGAGGAGTATGGGACATTATAGATTGGGAAATGATGAACCAATGGGATATAAATGCCAACTGAAATTAATATTTCATGGTAAAATGGGCATCAAATTTTGATTCCTGAGGTGTTATGGGCCCTCAGAGATCAGAACGTGGTGGACCATTGGTTAAATATTTTGAACAAAGGTATGTTAAAAGAGTGAATGTTTAAAATAGAGCCTGAACTAGACCTGACTTATGAGTGGGAAAGAGGTAGTGACTCTAGTGGGTTTTGGTGGCTGTTCCTTATGCAGTCCTGGCTTTAGAAGCAGGCTGTGGGTTGACGTGATTTTTAGGAAGGTCTTGACCTACCCTGTCCTGGTTCTTGTGATCATGAGTTTCCAATCTCCTTAAAAATATCGAACTGAGGCATGTGTTTGGAATTGCAGAGTCATGACACCACAGTGACCTCCAGTCGTACGTCGAGAGAACGGCGAAGACCACGTTCTAGAGATGGTAGTCCATGGGCTACTAGAGGAAACTCCAGTTGTGCCAGCTGTGGCACCATCGGTTCTATTAGACAAAGGTGTTGAGGCACAGTTATGTGAGATCTTGTTGCGTTTTATGTAGACCGTTCAGGGAGCACCTCGACTTGCCCCGACTATGGAAGTGTTGGTTCATGTGTTTCAGCAGTAGTATCCTCCTACGTTTTCAAGGGATGGCAGACCACATGTTTTAAAATCCTGGTTAGAGGCGATACGGGATATCTTTGAGCATCAGGAGACACCTCTGGAGAGAAGGGTCAAGCTCACTACGTACATGCTACATGATTCCTCCAAGAGGTGGTGGGATGTTATCACCCAGTCAGATCGTCATCAGGAGATGGCTTAGATAGAGTTTCATATAGCCTTCTACGATTTCTTTTATCCTAAGACTTTGAGGGCCGATCGATCTCGGGAGTTCATGCATCTGAAACAAGATGTGTTATCAGTGATGGAATACTCGGCCCGTTTTACTAAGCATCATCACTTCACACCTATCCTGATGAGCGATGAGCTATCGAGGGTGAGGCATTTTGAGGATGGTCTGAGATATAACATCCGATCTCAGGTAAATATCATCATGTTGAATACCATTTCTGGAATTGTGAACCAGGCGTTAATCACAGAACGTAACCTGAGAGAGGCCGGAGGTGCGAGCCAGAGCAGTTCGGCATCAATATTAGGTACTGCAGTGACTGTTAGTAGGAAGCATCGTCTGGAGCTTCCACATAGTGATTCTAGCAGTTAGTACCTATCTTCGGTTAGCAATCTGATGTGCTACTAGTGCGGTAGGTTGGGACACACGAAGTCGCAGTGTCCGAGGGACCCAGTCGAGTGCCGACCAAGTGACAAGATGGGTCATCTTTAACATTTATGTAGAATTTTTGTGCCAGCATCCAGTGATAGAGGGTCCGCATCGACTCCATATGCAGGTGCAGGGTCGACAGCTTCTCATCAGTCAGGGAGTTGGGGTGCGACGGGCTGATCATGCCAAGGTAGTGTTCGTGGAAGAGGTATCCAGGAATAGGGTACACTGAGGCGTCAGAGTGGGCCGGCTCCCGGTAGTGAGGTTGTATCACAGGGCCATGGTTCAGGCCAGATGTATGCAGTGCAGCCTACTTCTGATGATTAGGGTGCAGGACCGTCTCTGGTGAGAGGTACGATCTTAGTAGCATCTGTTATTTCATCTTCCCTCTTTGATACAGGTGCATCACACAGTTTTAAATATTTGCCTATAGTGAAAAAACTTTGGCTAGTTGTGTTGTCTTATGATGGAGTCTTGACCTTAGACACACCACTAGGAGTTAGGGCAGAGGTTGTATGTAAGTGCAGAGGGTTGCCCCTTGAGGTTGAAGGGTGTCACTTCATCTGGGATCTTTATGTTCTCGAAATGACAGGTTTTTATGTCATACACGGTATAGACTGGATAGTATCTTAGCAAGCCTACGTTGATTGTTACCACCAAAGGGTGATTTTCACCTCACCTGGGGGTGCAATGTTTACTCTTAAGGGTGAGTGGGATCTCCAGACAATCCATGCTAGAACAGAGCATCGTGGGCCTTGCGGGATGACAACCCAGATTGCTAATTTATTTCTGGATGATCAGGGAGTGAGTCAGACGAACCTTCCTCCGGTAGTTTAGCGGTTCAGGGATGTTTTTACGGATGACTTTATAGGTTAACCTCCTAAGAGAGAGGTGGAATTCTCCATCGAGCTAGTACTAGGAGCTGCACCAGTATCCATTCCTCCTTATAGTATGGCTACAACGGAGTTGCAAGAGCTCAAGAAATAGCTATAAGATTTGGAGGAAATGGGGGTTATTTGACCCAGTACTTCTCTGTGGTGTTCTCCAGTCCTTTTTTCAAAAAAGGTAGATGAAACTCCTAGGCTATGTGTGGACTATCGGAAGTAGAACCAACTAACAGTTAAAAACCGATATCCCTTGTCGCTGATAGATGACCTGTTTGAACAGCTTCAAGGATCTAGGGTGTTTTCGAAAATTGATTTGAGATCAGGGTATCACCGGGTGCGTGTTCAACCTTTAGACATACACTGTACTACTTTTCATAGAAGGTATAGTTTATATGAGTATATGGTTATGTCGTTCGGTCTCATGAACGTGCAAGTGGTTTTCATGGCTTTGATGAATTGCGTGTTCCATCCTTACTTGGACTCGTTCATCATGGTTTTAATGGATGATATTTTTTTTTGTATTCTAGCAATCTAAATGACCCTGCCTAACATCTTGAGATCATCCTAAATACACTAAGAGAGTATCAGCTATATGCAGAGCTTACTAAGTGCCACTTTTGGATGGATCATATTCACTTCTTGGGCCATGTTATCTCTGAGACAGGAGTGTCTGTAGACCCAGAGAAGGTTAAAGCTGTGGTTTCTTATGAACAACCCAAGAATGTATTTGAAATGTGAATTTTCTTAGGGCCTAATGGTTATCATCATAATTTCATATTGGATTTTTCACGCCTAGTAGCGCCATTGACCGGCCTGACTAAGAAGGGTGTGAAATTTGAATGGACAGATGCTTGTGAAGCAGCCTTTCAGGAGATGAAAGGAAGGTTGACATCAGCACTAGTTCTGATACTCCCAGAATAGGGCAAGAGTCACACAGTATACTGTGACGCATCAGGTATTGGGCTGGGTGCAGTGTTGATGCAGGGAGACAGAGTCGTGGAGTACGGATCTCGGTAGCTGAGGCTACATGAGAGGAATTATCCATGACACAATCTTGAGCTAGTAGCAGTTGTAAATGCGATGCGCTGTTAGAGACATTATTTATTGGGAGAGCATATTGTGGTGTACACAGACCACAAGATCCTCAAATATATCTTTACTCAACGTGATCTGAATCTTAAGCAGCGATGATGGGTGGAGTACCTACAGTCCTTTGATTTCGAGCTAGCTTATACGCCTGGTAAGGGCAATGTAGTGGCCTATTCTTTGAGAAAAAGGACACAAATACAAGTTGTGCAACATGCTAGAAATGAATGGAAGATTATGTCCTTGTTCTCTGAAATGCACCTTGATGTGCAGAATAGCCAAGGGCAGTATTTTCTATTGTCCTTAGTTGTGACTTCTACACTCCAGGACAGAGTAAGGATAAGAAAATTGTCAGATTTGGAAGGCCTAGTTCTACGGGAAGGTGTGTCAGGTGAGGACCCTTCTCCTGGTTGGACGATAGGAGAGGATGAAGTTATTCATATCCATGGACGTGTTTGGGTTCTTGTGGATATTAGAGAGGATATGACGCGGGAGTTTCATTCTTTGGTTTGGGAAGTTCATCCTGGAGTCACTAATATATATCGTGACTTGCACTAATAGTACTAGAAGCCGGGTATAAAGAGGGAAGTAGTTAGTTTCATCACAAGATGTTCCACCTGTCAGTAGGTGAAGGCAGAACACCAGCAGCCAGCTAGGCTTTTACAGAAGTTACCTTTCCCAGAGTGGAAATGGGATGATGTTGCGATGGACTTCGTGACTGGTTTTCTGAGGTCACCTCGAGGCAACAATGCTGTGTGGGTTATGGTTGATAGGCTCACGAAGGTTTCTCATTTCATTCCGATCAAGGAGACCTTCAGTGTGGATGAGCTGGGTAGGTTGTATATCCGGGAGATTGTACGACTCCACGGGGTCCCAGATACCATTGTTTCAGATAGGGATGATCATTTTACGTCACGCTTCTGGAAGAGTTTTCAGAGGGTGCTGGGTACACAGGTTCTTATGAGCACATCATACCACCATTAGACTGAGGGAAAGTCATAGCGTACAATACAAGTGCTAGAGGACATGCTGTGAGTATGAGTACTGGATTTTGGGGGCTCTTGGGAGAGGCATATTCCCCTAGTTGAGTTTGCATATAACAACAGTTATCAGGTAACTATACAGATGGAACCGTACGAGGCTTTATATGGTAGGCCTTTCCTATCACCCCTGTGATAGTTATAGGTAGGTGAGGCAACTTTACTGGGACTACATCTTGTTCAGGAGACTTATGAGTAGGTCCAGTTGATATAGAAATAGATGGCTACCACACAGTCTCATCAGATTCATATGCTGATCACCGCAGACGACCCCTAGAGTTTGAGGTCTGGGATCAGGTTTTCTTGCATGTTTCACCGAGGCTAGGACACAGGAGGATTAGAAGAAAGGGTAAGCTATCTCTGAGATATGTTGGGCCTTTTGAGATTCTAGAGAGGGTTGGGACATTAGCCTATCGATTGCAGTTACCTCAGAGGTACCGATCCATGCATGACTTCATCCATGTTTCTCAGTCCTGGAGATACTATTCAGACCCGTCTCATACCATCCAGCCTGAGGAGGCTGAGCTTCGGGTAGATGAATCCTTTTAGGAGCATCTGATCCATATAGTTGTTAGGAGCACGAAGGTTCTTCGAGGCTGGTCAGTTCCACTAGTACAGGTGCTATGGCAGCACGACCGTTTATTGGATGAGACTTTGGAGCAGGAGGCCGACATACGTGCTCAGTGTCCAGAGCTGTTCGCAGATGAATCTTGACCACCCATTAGAGAGCAATTCGAGGATGAATTGCTATTAGGGGGAAGATTGTAAGAACCCAGATTTTCTTATGAGGTAAAGATCCTTTTATTTTCAGTTTAAATGTTATGTGGAGGCCTAATGTGGATGTCTAACTTGAGCGAGGGAGTTACAGAGGTTTTTGGGCTTGTTCGGAGCCCAGAACCAAGTTTTAGGCAGAAAATGGCCTGGTACAATGTTAGCGCAAGGCCTGCGTATGGCCTGGGTAAACCGTGAACCTTGGTGCAGGCCTAGAAGATACTGCGCATGGTCTCCGTACGGTTTTCCAGGTTGTTCTGGTAAACCGTGCGAACTACTATGTTTTGAAAATTTAATTAATTTTTAATTAAATTGATAAAATCTTCAGAAAACCTAATCTATTTTCTCCTTCTTCAACCGGACAGCAAGGGAGGCACCTGGGAAAGCTGTCAAGGAGACTTTGGTGTATTTTGATCCCACTCCTCCATCCGAACATCGATTCGAGTGCCGTTCATCTTGTTAGATCTGCAATAGTAAGTCCTTGATTCTTTTTTAATCCCTCTTGATTCTTCTGGTTACCACAAACACAGATTAGATTAAGGCTCATATGACCTAATTTCTCGTTCTTCGTCTATTCTTCAGATTTATCCCAAACTGGGATGAATCAGAGCCTGATACTGGACGAGATATCTAGTAAGAACCTAAGGTAGGCGGTCTTGTGATTTTAGGAGATTTTCAAGCGATTTATATATGTCGGAGTGCCACACGCCCACTTTTGGGGTGTCGCTTGAACCTGAAATTTAACTCTGTTATTACCTAGCATGTTGTAGGTTATCTAAATAGGATGGTTTGTGCTTGAGTTAGGATGTATACCTTGGATAGGAACCACCACTTGGGTGTATTGCCTTGAATGACTCTTTTATGGGTTTTAACCTAGGATGCCTAAGAGGCATGTTTTTCCTTTCCCTTGTGGGTTTTTAAAAATGGAATTGAATATGAATGTAATTGCAATAGAATGAAATTGTAATTTAAATGGTTTCAGGTATGGGATGGAGTTTTTCCCCTTACCCTTGAATGCTAATTCTTGAATTGCTATCCCACGCGAGTTAAATGCTTTTGAGCTGTTTTATATGTCAAACAAAGTCATGGGTGAACCATGGAACCAAGGTGAGTTTCCATGGATGGACTCATAGGAGGCTTGTTACCGAAATGCCGAGTGAATCATGGATCCAGTATGAGATTACATGGATGGACTCAACAGGGCATGTTATTCCATGGGCAATACCCAGATCATATTTATAGGATCTCGGGGATGGGCTCAGATGACAGACTATACCACACCTAGGGCGAGGCTGGGTACCTAGGAGGTTCACTGGAACAGGCTTGTAGAGCGATGTCGGGGTCCTAGAGGTTCGCCGGAACGGGTGTGTAGGGTGTTGGTGTTTTTTATCCTTGAACGATGCCTGGTTTCTGAATTGAGTATTCCAGGAATGGGTTCAAGGAATGGTTGAACACGTGAATGAAATGATCAATGAATGGAATGGAAACCTCAAGCGAAGCCAAACCAAAGCACAAGCTTGGGTCGGTCTTTCTTTTTTACTGCTCTCCATATTACACCTCCATTTTATATATTCACTGACCTATTTGCATGAATATTTGGTGGTTTCCTACAGGGATTCAATTTGACACCATGTTTGGGTCATGTTTTTGGACCCAAGAAGATTATATGGTTGCAGGTAAAGAGAATAGAAAAGGCCCTTGTATAGGTACTTGACTTGCTGCTCGGAGTGGGTGCGCACGAGACCAAGATGAGGCTTTTGATGCTATAGGGGATACATTTTGGTTTCTTTTTGAGATTTTGAATACTTGTATTGTACTGTATTATCTTGTACAATCTTTGGATGTTTTCTAGACTCTTGTACTATTTTCACCATTATATATATGTCAGATCCTTCTATTTGATATCTTTTTCTTCTATCTATGTGTTGTCTATTGGTTACCTTCTTCCGCTATTGTATGTTGTAATTCCGCTGTGATGCTTTGGTAATGAGGGCATAGTCTCCCCACAGACTCACCTAGACCCTCGCTGCTAGTCGGCAGCCTCTGGCATTTGGGAAGATGCGCTTGAGGCCATGTGGTGACCGGTCCAGCTACCAGGTTGAATGGTAAGTCATGTAAGGACGTTACACCCTTGATGCCCATATCTAGTGCATTTATTTATTAAATTGGAAGGATTACAAGGATTCAAATCCCTAATGACTAAACCATTGAATAGTTTTGGAAAATCATATTTTATAGATGATGCACATTTTTCATTGGGAGAAAAACACAATACAAAAATAAAAAAAAAATTTTATCCATGGAACTCATTAATTGAATTCGTCTTCATATCATGGGGAAAGGAACACAAAAGAAGGCTGAGATCAAATGCATAGTAAGGGTTAGAGTACAATGGAATTCATCATTAATCGATAATAATAAACAATATAGAAATTTAATTTTCTAAAAACACTATTCATTTAAACAACTATATTAATAATAATCAATATTTCAAGGAAAATTAATAAAGTCAGATTAAATTTAATCGAAAAAATGAGAATAAAATGCTTCCATATATTTTTTCCTATTGAAAACCCTCTTGGTAATAATAACTGAAATGAACGTAATGCTTAATTATTGGGCATCATGTATCTAGAACATGAACCACTCACATCAAGACCTTTTATTAAATAGTTTAGTTATATTTTTATAAACCCATTTATTCTTCATGGAAAAAATCTCAAAGGGTTTATCTCAAACTATTTTCTCTCATGAGAATACCAATGCATCAAGGTGATAACATTCACGGGTCCCCATCCAATGTCTTTCATTTCCAAAGCATTCCTTATATATAGAATAATTTATTTACTTAATAAAAAATGTGATTTATCATAAAATATCCGTATTGATTAAATCATACAAATTTATCATTAATTCCCCAGTCGAGGATAAGTAAAAATAATTGTTATTGACATTGTTGAATGGAAAAACCATTGACATATCATTAAAAAATTCATGAAAAAATTTATCTTTAAACATTACGAAGTGTCATATATGACATTGATACATTTGAATCATAATACCCATGAAGTAATACCATTAAATGAATCATATAATATTATTATAATAAGTAGATTCGCAATATAACTTGTCAAAGGGTAGTATATACTCTATATAAAAGAACCTAGGTGTATAACATTACAATATGCCTAAAAAAATGAAATTGAGAAGAAATACCTTACCTTGAGTTTGAATTGTCATGTTTGTATTTATATTCCTGAAAATTAAAAGTATGAAAATAAATTATTTTCTTCAGAACATTTTCATGTTTATTAATAATTTTACTTTACTTATTATAGTGTTGTAAACAACTACATAAACAATTATGTTTAGGTCAAGTGTTTTGAACATATTCAGTTTATATGTCAAAACTTACTTTGGTAGGTCAACTGTGTTAAAAGGTTTCATTATATTAATATATCTACAATATTTATACTGAAATATTTATTATATTTATAAATAAATTATCGTTTTAAATCCAATAAGGAATATTCTTAATAAAAATGAACCAATGTTACAATAATGGAGACAGTAGGTCATACGTACGTAAGAGTAAGATTCCCATTTTCCAATGATCATTATTGGAAGATGGTAAGTAACATTATGTAATTGCATAATTATAGTTATATTATAAATATAATTTTATTTAATCATATATACTTATATATATAATTCTTATAATGTGAAAATAATGGCATCATGTCGAGGAGGTGGTATTCTAAATATCCACGAATGACGTTATCATTTTTTAGTGTGTAAAAAGGGTAATAATGAAAATGATATATTAAATTTCCAAAAGGGTAATTATTTATTGAATATCATATATATGTCACTAATTTAATATAATTTTAACTAAATCCTCCCTTATACATTACATGTTACAAATGAACGTATCACATCACTTTCACGAGGCATTAGTCCACACATGCACTAACAGAGTTATCAAATTTAAACCGAATGGAACACATAAAGGTATTTTTTATATATAAATTTTAAAATCATAAAAAATACTAAATATTATAAATATCTAACAGAAAAAAAATTTCCCTCATAATTCCCAACCATGAATGGCGTTAAATGAAAAATGAAATACATTGTTTCGTGATGCAGTACTTCTCTGTACAAGAACAGTAAGATAATTAACCATTTGAGGGATATGTGTATATGTTTACATAAAAATAATAACATAAAAAGTTTTCATAATATTTATGATACATATGTTATTATATAATCATGTAATAATAACAAATTAATTGTTGTAAAAATAAAAAAAACATAAATGTACATTTGATAATGTTACCTCTGTTTTGGGTAACTCTTTTTGGTTTTCACCAGAAGGATTTATTGGTTTTCTATATTCAAAATATTAGGAATATATTTCTATTTTAGGGATGTTTTGAGACTATTTTCTGATTTTGAATTATCCAAAGTGTATTGAGAGGTGTGAGGAAGGGGAATAGTGAATGCCTTTTTATAATAGAGTGGGAGTCCCATTCCTATAAATATGAAATGTTATATACTACTGTAAGGCCAACCATACCTCATGTGCCTCCAAAGTGGATATATATTCCTGTAAATGTGAATTATGTTTACTAAAAACCTCCAAAAAACGAAAATAAGTTCATGTTTATAATTTTTTCCTTAACTTATATGCTTCCACAATTTTATCATTTTGGTTTTTATTAAAGTAAAAAGTTTTATAACCTATGTAAATAAACCATTAAGACTAAATTAAAGTATTAATTATTATAAAATAAATACCCAATCAATTATAAATATTATCTATAATTTAAAAAATATAAATCCTTTTTTAAATAATTTTAAACCAAGCTCATGTGACATGCAAAAACACTACTTTAACTCGGACCGTGATACAATAGTTTTTACTATCTATGGGTAAATTTTTGAATTATTAAAGAACAATTGGTCCATGTAAGGAACATATTTTTTATTTATTAACATTTAAAATTTCCTTGGATAAAGATTGTATATTTATTAATTTTAAATCATTTAATAAAATCCCATTCATTGTAAAATAACATTATTGTTAATTTTCACATTTTTAATTAATTTAAATTTAAAAATATCAAAATATAGTTTGAATTGATATGTATTACGTCAAAATATGTGAAACATGATATATTTTTCTATAAAAATAATGGAACAATATAATTCATTAAATTTTCTTTACATTTATTAGTTTTAGCATCATTTATCTGATTTAATTATCAACAAAATAATACATGTGTTATCATTTGTTAAGAGTTTATTGTAACTATATAATATATAAAAATTAGTATTAAATTACTATGATAAAAAATAGTTTGACTTTCAAAATAGTTTTTATAACTGGAACTATGTAGCTTCTTCCAAACTCTAATGCATTAAAAATGTTTAAGGTATGGAATGTTTTTTTAATATTTTTACTTACATAACATATAATATGAGTTAAGTTCATGAAAATATTTCTCAATAACTCATATTATTATAACAAAGAGTTTATTTTGTTGATATATTTCCATAAATGGATTTTGGATAAGTTTCTAGTTCATGTTTCCCTTATGTTTACGGTTTAGTCTCTTGTTAAGATTTATTTTACCTTAACCATTGTAATTTATTTAAATTGATTTTACAAATATTATTGGTCTGAAAATAAGTCGATATTATTAAAAATAGAATATCATATTTTTTAAAACATTTTATATCTATTTTTCTTCATTGAATTCTATAGAAGTCAAAAATTTATGTTAAAATCTAATGCCATAGAAGTGGAGAGAAAGTAGGTTTTTAATGTTTAAATGCTCAAATATTCATCAAGTATTTATAAATAAACTAAATATACAAACAATTCACATGAACTAAATTTTATTAATAGACATATAATTGATCTATTTTTACTTTAAAAAAGTTAAAATATAATTTATCATTAATAATTACTTAGATGAAAAGGATGTTTTCTACTAAAATGCAGCATTTTTCACTATTTATTAAAAATTTAGAATTCTCAGAAAAAACTGAACTATAACCCTTATTTATTTTTTAAAATTTTTGATTAAAAATATAAGTATATTTTTTATATAAAATTTATTTACGTAACGAATGTATGTTTTAAATAGGTGTTCTTGTAAAAGGCTGTAAATCATGGTCTTACGTGTAACACAAGCTAACAGATTGTTGTGCGTAGTGTAATCTTAGTCTGGGGTTGTGTATAAATAAATATAAAAATGAAATAAAATTTATTATAAAATTAAAATATTTTATACTCTTGGTGTGTTACAATTTCAATCAGCATAGATATAGAAGAAAATTGTGTCTGAAAATGGTTGAAATAAGGTAAACTTTTCTAAAAAAAATTCTTATTCATTTTGAGTACCAAAGAAAGGAACTTTTGGAAGGAAAACATGGAAACCACATAAAGAATTTTATTTAAATAAAATATATGTGGTTTATAAGATAAATAATATATAATTTCCATAAATAAAATTTAAACATAAAAAATCGCTAATAAAATTTAGAGTAGTGAGTAAACCCACACCTTAGACATTTTCTTGGCAAAGAATGCTCTAATATCCAATATAATTAATATTAAATTATTATAAATATATATTTTAACCATATTTTTATATATATGTAATGATAATTTTAATTTATTCTTATAAATTTAAAAATTATTTGTTTGAAATAAATTTTTGAAAGTTAACCATTTCATTTTCAAAACATGTTTCGGTTGAAGAGTGTCAATATTAGAACCTAGGTATTGGTTTTATCGTGTCCATAATCTTAAAAATAATTAAATTACAATTTTTATTAAATTAGTACAAATTTAAAACCAACTATAAATTTTATTCAGGAAAAATGAATAAAATATTTTCAAGGAGATGGTTTTTTGTACATACACATGAACAAAATTTTCATTTTATTTAATGTACAAAAATAAAATTAAATAGAAAAAGGATTATATTTTCTGAATAATAAAAATATTTCCAAAAACACTATTAATTCATTAAATCCAATTTTATTACAATACAATTTAAAGAATAAATAAAAAATTAATTACATCACTTCATGGAGATGGTATTCCACACATACACACAAACGACACTATCATTTTCCAACTGATGAAAGGAGATGAAAAAAGAGTTATAAAAAACATAAATAAATTTTATTATATTGCTAATAATAATGTCATTATACCAACATGGTTATTATAGGTTTGAAGTAGGTGGTAGAAAAAATATATATTAATAAACATGGTTAAGAGTTATACCTCTCCTTTGGAAAACCTTCATTGGATTACACCTAAATGATTATTAGGTTATTTTTTTATGATATTAATACCTATAAAATAATATGAGGATAGTTAAGGATTGATTTGGTTAGGTATTAACCAATATAAGTATCTAAAAAGGTTTTAATAAATGATAATAGGTTGTACCCTTTGATAGGAGAGTGGAGTGACACACTAATAAATATCCTTAACATAAAATTAATATAAATATATTAATCTACTAAAGGTAACAAAAAATAGATATCTTCATAATTAGGGATCCTTATTACTATAATTAAACTCATAAAATAAAATTTATCCAAGTTTTAATGATATATTAAACCATATATCTTAGTTTTAATCCATTTGTAAACTATTTTAACCATTACCTTTGTGATAAATGTTTACCATAATTACAATTACATATAAACAAAAATGAAATGGGACTCACTGAAAAACATAAACCTCATGAATATAAATATGAAATATATTTATTAATATTAAATTTTAATTAGTTATAAATGACAATTTAAGAATAAGTATATATTTCGCGATAGAAAATATTTTTTAAATAATCAATTTTTTAAGAATAAAAATGATTTTATATTAAAATTATATAAAATTTTGATTCCTATAGACTTTATAGAAATATTTATAACAAATTGAAATATAAATTGTATTTAAAATAGAAACAAAAACACTTTTAAATAAATGATTATTAGAAAATGTCCAAACCCATTTTTATTTAAATAAAAAATTACTAAGATTTACCAAAATATCAATCAATGATTTATAATTTCAATATTATGTTTTTGCATGAAGAAAATCTAATTAAAGTGACATTATTTAGATTGTTACAATTTTCAATATTCAACGAAATATTTAATATTTTTTTAGAAAAATCTTAAAACATCATCCTATGTAAATTTCATTGTGAAGATTATAAAAATAATTTCAATTATATGAAAATAAATCCTAAAATCTATAATTTGAACATTTAATTTTTAGTAAATAAAATATATTTAAATAAAATATAACGTGTATAAAAATAGTTTTAGTTTACCAATTGTATAGGAATTCAAAAAATTACTAACTCTATCTTTGAAATATGCCAATTTGGTACAACTTTCATATGGGTAAGAAAATTATATTAATTTAATGTTAAGGGTATGTATAAGTTAACCACTCCACTCACTTCTAATTATAACCTTATCATCTCAATTTTTACCCCTATTTATCCACTTATATCTACTTAGAAATACCCAATTCACTCCCCACTATTATCCTCTTATCCAAATGGTCTTATTCTCCACCAAAAGACTAACCTATGTATCCTTAAGGTGTAAGCCTAATTAGGTTGTCCAAAGAAGACGTATAACTCTAAATTGGGGTCCTTAATATTTATTTCTTTCTATACCAACTTAAAACCAATAATTACCAAGTTGATATAATAAGATAATTATATCAAATATCACTAAATATTTTTATTCTTATTTTATAACACCTTTTATTCTCCATCCATCAATTGTAAAATGATAACGTCGCTCATGCATACATGTGAAATACCACCTCCATGTTGTAACAAGATTAATTTTTCATACCATCCATTCATGGAAGGTAATAAATATTGTTTTAATTTATAAATATGATTTTTAAAATAATTTTATATTAATGTAAAATTAACCCTTTATCAATTTAATTTTTTTTCAACAATTAGAAAATAGAGAATGTCGTTCATACATACATACATGCTACCATATCCAAGAAATTCATTTCTGAATTTATCAATAAATAATTTCATTATTGGATATAAAATTTTATTTAATTTATAAAAATGATAATAATAATAATATTTTTAATATTCTGGAGATAATGAAATCATGGCCAAGGTGTGGATCTTGTGAAAATAGTAGAAAAATCAAGTAAATGATTTTTAGAAAATAAGATTATTATTATTTGGATAAATTATGTTGTTATAAGAATTTTTTGGATAATTATTTTTTATTTATTATAATTAAATAATTTTATTTAGAATTGCATTGTTATCTTGATGTGTCTAAAGACAAATTTTTGAATAATCAAGAAAATGACCATAAATGATATTTAAGGTTTAAATATTATTTTTAAATCATTATAAAATCATAAAAATAATATATTTACTTAAGTGGATGTTAAATTTACTAGCATATTATGGATGTTTCAGGTATGTTTCACATGAAATTCTTAAAATTAAATTCATGACCCTTAAAAGTTAATTTTTTTTGAAATGCCTGGATTTTTCCAACAAAAAGAGACTCACATAAATCATCTCAAAACCCATATCAAGTTCAATTTTATCATAATAAACTACGCAAATATATCTATAAACTTCAATGACCATGTACTAAATTCCCTGGAGTCACTGTAAATATCTCTTTTAAAGTCTCAATCTCATTTTAAAGGAGGATATCATAAGATGGGGTATAAAGATCATCCATCTTCTATTATGTTTAATTATTTGTATACCTCAATAAAATATATCATTATCCTGACTAAATAATAAAATTAGTAACTAAATTATACTTTAATTTTATTATTTTTATAGTAAAACCCTTTTTTATAACCTTTTCCAATATAAAAATTGAACACTTCCCTCCTGTGCACGTGTGGACTACCGCCTCCATCAAGCAGTGGGTTTCATTATTTATTACTCCCTCACATGAATTTTTTTAAAGATAAAATTAATTAATATATAATATTTTTATAATATTATTAGGATTATATAATTATAATATATACACTTCCATCTTCCCCATCCGTTTTTTGAAAATAGTAATGTCACTAGTGCATATATATTGCAACCACCTCCATAGAGTGATGTGATTCGTTTTTCATTATCATACCAAAAGGTTTGACATAAGGATACAATTAAAGAATATATATAACATGTATAACATTGATATTATTTTATAAAAGTAAAATATTATCTTCTCTACTTAATTCCCACCTAGTAACAATATGAAAGCACTGATCATGTGTACATACAAACTCCCATCTCTATGAACTAGTTACATCCTTACATGGATGGTTATAAAAGTATATTTAATGTGTAAAAATTAAAATAATATCTGGTTTAAAATTAATATGATGAGTCATCCATAAACCATTTGACCATGATCATCCTTCTAAAGTTTTTTTTTGAAATTAATAACCGAACGTCCTTAAGACATTCAACCTAAATTTAATACATTTAGTAATTTAAAGAACATTATATCTACTAGATTAAAATGATTAATAATAAATAATAAAACTGTTCTTATGAATGATTATTATTTAAATAATTTTACTATTTTGTTTTTAGGGACTCTATGAAAATAATAGTTGGGGCTCGAGGTTAGGGATTTTTCTCTTAAAACATGTTTTAAAGTTTTTATTTCAAAATAATTTCCTCCATATCCATATTCTTATAAATGTTTCAAAAATGTTATTATATTCTTAAAATAATATTTAATTTCATTTTCAATGATTTTTTACATTCACTATAATTGTTTGAAAATGACACTATTCAACATTTTTAATTGATTATTTTTATAATTCAGTTTTATAAAAGTACAAAAGTAATGTTTTTTAACATTTAGCACATGACCACATTTTACCACTATCATATCGATTAAATGTTTACAACAATCCTATATAATTGTATGAAGTTATCCAAAGAAAATCTTATTCCCATTATTCGATGAAATCTTATTTTTAAAATATTTTCAAAAGAAAATGATTTGTTTTCTTATTTTCAAAGAGATATTCCAATATCTTCATAGTGGTGTTTTCCATATATATCAAAATTATTTGAAAATTTTTATGGTTTATTAGGGATAAACTTTAATTACAACATCCAACATATTTATAGGATAATGTATGATCATGTTTTACTATTTATTGACATGATAAAATATTAGCATTTCATATTCTAGTTGTTCAATTTGAATGTTTACATTGATTATATATTATATAGTTATTCATTTCCTTTATATGAAGAATAAATTAAAATTTTTAATTGAATGGGAGGGGAATGGTATTATATGAAACCTTGATCAATTTTTATGTCTCTTGATATAAACTAATTAGGAAATTTTGTGCCTGGTTGACCTATTTATAATGATATAAATTATGAGGAATCAATAGAAAGATTATGATATATGACATTACATAGTCTATGATTATGAAATTATTTATCATTATACATGTGGTTATCTATATTTTTATACATGGATATATTATATGATTAATATATTAATCAGTTTTTATGGAAATATTTTGATTTCATAAGATAATAAAATGATCTTATGATATGAAATAAAGGTACAGGATATCATAAGGGTTAAGGGTTTATTTGCGGAAAATATATCATTTTTTCTCTATGAAACTATAATGAATTGTGTTTTTCTATGATTTCTTGTAAATTATTATGAAAAAAACCGGGCTAACATTTTATTGAAGAGTAAGTGAATGATTATTTTGTGATTAATGTTTATTTTATTAAATTGTTACCTTTATTATATATTTTTAATTATTTAAAATGGATTGACAATAATATTTTCTTTTCAAATCCCTTAATGATATTTTATTTTTTCTCCCGACATTTTCATTTTTTTACATAAAGATTAAGAATATTTTAGGATTATAGAAATTTTCATGGTTACATGTATTGAAAAATGAAAATCAAGAATAAATGAAAGTATGAGTGTAAAACCAAGAAACCATTTTCTTGGGAAAATATGTACTCTGACCGAGAATTTACACTTCCTATGATATAGTTTTCATAAATATCTAATATTATATATTCTAAATCTATCTGATATGTAAGTGACTTTTTATTTTTTATATTTTGAAATTTTAATTATGGAAGTTAATATTTTAGTCAGTTCACTTGGTATTAAAACTAGCATGTAAAGAGTTTTATTTTAGTACTGAATATGAAATTATGAGTCCAGGTTGCTATAAAAATTCATATAAATTTATCGTAAATTTGGGTCTATATAGACATGTTCATTATAAAATGCGGATCACAGTTATTTTGTGGTATTAATTTCCATGTTTTATAAGTATAAGAAAGTTGGTTTATTATATTAACTTGATTACCCATTTGAATACATTATGATTCAGTAAATCATTACGTCTACCTCTATTTTATCAAATCACAATATCCCTCACTAAAAAAATTATACGTATTTGGTTTCTAGGATATTATACTAGAGAGGATCTAAATATCCCTTATCAAAACCAAAAAAGGATTTATCAAATTATTAAATGGTATTTTGGTAGTATTTTTTTCCAATTTCATTTCCCCACTAATCGTTGATCTATTGTGTAGTGTCCCAAATTATGAAATCCTATACCATGAATTCCTCAACACATTCCTCTAAGTTATAACACTCATTTTAGGGAAAATTATCTTAATTAATATATGGTATTGTTTACCCGAATGATTTCATTAGAACTACATGATAATTCAAATTCCTCTAATGAGGGATAGACTAGTACTTTAAACAATAATTATATTCATACTAAAGTGATGAAAGGTGTTTAATGAATTAATAATTTAGGTTTATTGGTTTTGTCTAAATTATTTCCTATCCTTATTTTATTCTTGAATTTATTGTTAAAAGCAGTATGATAATTTAAAAACCCTCAAGATTTATGGGAATTCACTGAGGGAGGGGGTAGTAAATTAAATTCATTTTAATATTATATTTCAAACAAAATTCATCTCCTATTAATGATTATATTAAATCCTTATTACACAGTCTATTGAACACAAAATAAGAATATATGATATATAATACAAATATTTCATTATGCGGAATACTAACTAGTATTATTTATATAATACTCATGATAGACAAATGTATCATGAATCAGTACAGTTTTCCCACATAATATAAATATTATAGATATTTTAAAACAACAAGAGGCTCTACATCAAAATTATAATTCTATGAATACATTTTTTTATTATCCTCCCTAATTTTCATAATCGTTTTGTACATGTCAAATAAATAAAATGTATTTCATCATCCATTAACGCACTATCTCCCTAGATTTTCTATTTTTTGTGCATATGGTACATATTCACAAATTATCCATGACTATATTTTATTTTGTATGTATCAATGATATTAAAATTACAATTTTAATATATAATTTTTATATAAACAAAAGAAACTAAATTTAACCACTCCTAACATTTTTTTCACACTTCAATCTTTGAATTTGTCCAGGTAGACTTATAAATATCTCATAGCATGGCTTTTTGAATAACAACATAGTAAAACCATTTTCTAAAACTAAATTAAATCATTTTACTACATCAAGGAATAAAAAAAATTCATAGGGAAAAAAATATTTCTCCCATAGAAAAACATGAAATTTAATTCTTGTGGTTTCTCATTATAGCACAAGGTGATTATTTTATCTTCCAAGGCTTCATGGTCATTATATAATATTATGTCCACAACATCAACCATTTTCAACCTCTTCATGTATAAATATTTTTGTTTCCTGATAATTAATCCACAATTACCAACTTCATCAATAAATAATTTATATATTTTTAATACTTCTTAATTCCATGAAGTAGTTTTTATAAAAAATTGAATTAATTATTTTCAAGAAACCTATATTTTCATAATATAATAACTCTTGAAATTACTTAAAATGAATCCTATGAAGACCATCTATTTTAGTGATGGAGTTTATGAAAACAAGAATGACCATTATGAAATCTTCAAATATCTCTAATGAAGTGAGATTTAGCCAATTTTATTATATATTTACTGGGAAATTCTCATGTTAATAGAAATGATCATTATGAAAAACCCCTATATATGAAATGAACCTCTCCAAAATTGGAATGGATATTGAAAAAATACATTTCTATATAAAGATCTCTTACGACTTCCGAAAACACATCATATGTTTTAATTCATTTTAATATTTCTAATCTATAAGCATAGAGTTACCTATAAAAACCAGTATATATTCTCTTTTTAAATTCAGGCATTGACTCATTTTGACTAGTCTTCTCAGAGATACTCATACAAACTACTGGTGTTTGTATTTCGAAATTCAAAATTCTCCACATTTCCACTGGTTTCCCCAAACATACTTATATACATAAAATAATGTCTCTTATGAATACAAATAACTAAGATATATTTTCTGATTAAATATTATCTACCCTAAAATATTTGATGATTACTTCTATACATTTCCAAACTCATTTCACGAATCTTTAAATACTCCAACACCATTGAATATAAACATCAATGAATAAGAAAATCTATTTTATGGGATTTTTAATATTATCTTTATATTGAAAAAAATGGAATAAACATACCAACATAATCAATTATATAATACTTTTTTTATAAAAATACCACATGCAAGAGGATTCTTCTTTTACATCAGATCTCAAAACACACTTCTTGTGACTAAAAAATATCCACTAAGGCCTCATTATACGTGGACCCAATAATCTCCCTAAAAAATTAAAATATCTAGAAAATATATCCTTTTTATTTTTTTCATCCAAGGAATATAAATAATTTTTAGAATCATCACACATAACAATGAATCATCCTTCAATAATTATAATCCTATATGAAGAAAATAATGGTATTAAATAATACGATTCAATAGTAATATAATGTTATCCATAAAAAATTACTTTTATAATTTTCTCTATATCCACTAAAACCTATTTATATTAGTACCCCTTGATACAAATGGAGAATCAATTATTATTCAATATCTTAAAACTAACCCTTGAAGCCGGGTATAATATGTTACAACATACATTATTACAAAACAACTTATAATGGTGAAAATTATACCTTCACTTCTTATATTTATAAATAAATACCTATAAATACATGTCCTTATTAAAGAATAGAGATCCCCTTTAGGTAAAATAAACATCTTGGTATTCCCCCTAATATTAATATTATCCCCACTTATAAAAAAATAATGGAATAAAAATAAAGAGATATTTTTATTTTATTTTACCCCATTTGAAAAAATTTCCAGACAACAAGTTATATATGGGGTAGAATCCTTATAATTTGTTCTTGAATGAATCAAGGTTGAAATACCACCACTAACTTTAATATTTTTAATTTATCGTCTGGTAGTGGTTTATAGAAAACATATCTTCTTTGATCCTTTTTTGGAAGGAATTATATAGTTTAAACATTTTTCTCCACATGTTCCTTATTTAAGTGACATTTTATATCAATTTTATTTTCAATGAATATTGAAATAGGTTTTTTATATAATTAAAAAAGATTATTATCACATCCCATAAGTAGTGGAAACATTTATTGTACCTTGAGATCCTCAAATTAAGTATTAAATCACATTAAATGGGTGGTATATTGAGTTTTATCCACATATTGTACTTCAATACTACTCAAGGGAAATAATATTTATTTCTTTTTTTATTACATACTCACCTTTTACCCAAAAAACCCTCTATGATAATGTGCTTCGATCATCTATATTTCCTACCCAATTTATATCTACAAATATAAACACATTCAGAATTATATGATTACCATAATTTATTAATTTTTAATTGTTTCTTTAACATAATTTTTTATTATCTTTTTAACAATGAAATAACACTCCTTTTTCGAACTTTGATACCCCTCACATAATGTAACAATATATAGAATAAGAGGGAATGAATATGTATTTTTATGAAAACATCCAATTATATTTTTGAATTATATTGATTAAAATCCTTTTTTTTCAATCCATAAAAACATTAGTTCTTCATGAAATTATTATATAAATTGAATTTAAATCCCCATCTACAAATTTTTTTAGAGGTTATCAAGAATTTTTATCTTACAATGAAATATGTGATCTTCCTCTTAAGAAATTTGTAAGCCAAAAATGTATTTCATTTTTCAAATCTAAAACATTTCAAATAATATTTTATTACTAAAATAAAAATGTTCACACAAACATTTTTTATTTATAGTAAAACTACTATCATGTACATAGAAAATGGAAATAAGTAATACCACCTTTTCATCTTTAATATAGAGGTTGTTTTCCTCTATTAGTTTTGGGAACTTTAACCACATTAAAAATGTATATAACTTGGAATACCATGTGATTGATGGTTTTAACCCTTATATATCATTCTTGAACAATTAAATATAACATTATCATCACTAATAATGAAACCATTGGTTTGTTAAATATATACTTCCACTTCAAATTCTCCATTAAGGATGGAATACATGACATCAATTTTACAAACCATTTATTTCCTTCATGCTAGAATATTAATAAATATATATATAGTCAATAGTCTGTAAATAAATGTGAATTTATTAAAACAATAAATTCCACAAAACTCTGATTATTATATTGATATAATTCCTTCCTTACTTATTATATATTATCCCATTCAATTATGTTTTTTTTCAAAACATCCACTTTGTTCTAATAATTTTATTTATCATGGAAAGAAACTCAAAAAAATTATTATTAATGATTGGATATTATTATTCATTAATATTATCAATCCACTATTGATTATACCAATTATATTTCACATATCAAGGTTCATATTAAAAAAACAGCATGGTATGTGTTGTTGTCCTTAAATCTCTATATGTCTATGTTTGTTTTCCTTATTATATAATGATATTTTAAACCTAAAACTACTATGCCAAACATTTTTGAGATGATATATATTTATTTTCATCACTATAATGCTGTAATAATCATCTTCATCCTTTATTAATTATCAACACACACTATTTTTAGAAACTACACTTTATTTATCAACAAAAAATATAAATCGTCATTACTAAAACATGCTTATTGATGCGTATTTTATTTCTTTGGGAGATATAAAACCTTAATATCAGTTGTATCAATAATATTAACTATCACTATATTATAATATTGTAATAATTTTTTATTTATGGTATTTTAAGGAAATGTGTCATCAACTTCTCTCTTTTTAAGCGTCCAATGATTTTCACATTTCACATTGATTATAAAATGGCTGAAAAAATTCTATAATATTTCAATAATGGGTAATTATGATAATAAATTACATATGGTGATATATATATGTTTCAAAAAAAATAAAATTATTTTCAATGTAACATAGTATACAAAATAATTTATCTCTTTAAATAGAGTAGTATAATGCTTAGTCATTATGGTATTTTTATATATTCAACAATATTCCATTATTATATTCAAAAAATCATTTTTATTGTGATGTGTGTGGTAAAATATATTCATGGTGAATTATATTATATTTTAATATATTATTTTTATCATATAATATAATATTCTACACCATTGTTTGACTTGATCATTTCCCTGGAGAAACCACACTCATTATCAGCACTCTAGAATCTCTAATGTTTTTTCCATCCTCTAACTTGTGTTTTATAAACTTAATAAAAGTGATATGAGTAAATTAATAAATAAAGAAACCACTTGTTTCCACTTACTTATTTCTACCTTATAGACCAACAAATTTATCAATGTTTAACCTCTAATGGGTGATATATCTGAATATTTACATTAATTAAGAAAGAGTTAAAAATATTTCCACTTTAACAAATAAATCATATACAATTTTCCTCTCCCTATCTATTTCTTGAATATTAGTACATAATGACCATTTTATCCTTGTGTAAGATCACTTATATTATTTTGGTTAAGATGGACAAGCCTAAATTATATAATTTCCTTTCTTCGTTTAAACATAAATATCATGATTTTTCCACTTCACAGACAAAAAAATAATATTTTTTATTTATAATCTTTTAAATATGAATCCAAATTTTAATCACCTAACCAATAACTATCCTTTATTATAAAAACTTTTTTTATCTTTATCACATATTAATGATACACTTTATAACATCCCACCATGGGTTTTATCTATCAGTACCTTGAGATTTTGGGCCACAAGACCTCAAACATGCATCTCATATTCTAGAGGCTCCTGACTAGTATCAATGTTCTAGGATGTGTCTATGGGTAGACGATCCCCAAATATATCAGAGTCATCATAGTAGTATAAATTTAAAGTAGGAATAGGATGAAATATTTAGAAATAGAATACAATTGAAAATAATAGAAATACACAAATAATTAAATAAAAAAGTGGCCGAAGATGAAAAAACAAAATTTTCCAAAAATGATGATGATGTTCACGATGAAATAAAGAATTAGAGTACAAGATAAATATTTTATACATGTATATAAAAAAAGCATTAAAAATACGGAAAAGATTAAAAACCTTTATAACAAGCATCATAAGTATAAGCTAACACTACTTCCCCCAATGATTATCCTAAAGATATAAATCAATCAAGCATTATAAGTCACACACTTACCTTTATTCACACCTTTAATCATGACATCTTATTGAGTACCAAACGTGGAACAAGTAGGGTGTGAGATACAATCCCAACAGGAAATAACCCATTGTTTCATTCCCAATCCAGTTTGTATAGTAAATAAATTAATTATTTTCCATAATAATAAATTTCTGTTCATTAAATAAATAAAAAATAAACAAACACTTAATCTTTATCCCTAAATAGATATCCGACTGATACCAACTACTTCAACCTAAGTTGGATTTCAGAAAAAAGGTACCTAGACAGTTTATATGATAATTATATAGGCCATCACGACGAAACACAAAATGTAGAAAGACCCCAAGATTATGTTTTGGATTAGTGGCCATATTTTCATTTCATCGAAGAAGAAGGATCATAGCATAAATAAGATACATAAGTTATGTCACAACAAATAAATCTGTCAAATACAATGGTGGAGTCTCAAACCCATCTAAGGAAATATATAAATAATCCCATGTGTCACTACATGAGTCTCCTATAGAAAAAATTCCATATATTCTATATTTAGTGACCCATATAGTGCCCCTTTTATCACTCATAGCATGGTGAAATCTATGTCTGTACCAAGTATCTCACATAATAGAGTGGGCATCACCCATGGCATGGCGTAGCCACCTGGCCAATAGTTTTATCCATGGTTTCACCCATTGGGAACCAGTTTCACCAACGAGTATGAATAAACCTAATAGAGATCCCATGCATGGAAATCCAATGTATCACTCCTTTCACATCACAAAGATCTAACCGAATAGGGTGAGTCCATCAATGAAACCCTTAAAATAGTACTCATGTTCATTTACCTCCCGTAACATGTTATCATAGTAAACAAGGCACATAACAAGTGAAAAACAATATATAATCACATTTCATCAATTGGTATTTCAATATCACACGCTACCAAGCTATCCAAGTCATTCATCTCAAGACATAAAACATTTAATAAGGTATTTAGAATAGGGAACCAAGCGTAGCATATTGGGAAAAAAATGAGGCATAATTCAAATGCACTAGGAAAAGGCATGGAGCTCAATCTTAAAAAATTAAATATAATTCATGTTCCATCTAAGGAGAAGTAGCCACCATAAGTAATTAATTATAAAGTATGAGGTATCAATCTCAATGGAGTATGACATGAATAATTATTTATATTGGTTCAATTATCTAGTTATAGAATGAATCACTAGTGGGTAGACACATAGACACATACCCATATGGTGGTTATCATATAAGGAATAGGAAAATAGGACATAATAGTTGGGTACTCCAAATGGGTATCCAAGAATGATGCGAACAACCCAAACCCATAATTTTGGGTTATATAAACATGAGGAACCAATTAATTTAATTGATTAAAAAAATGAGAGGCATCGCTAGAAGGTTCAATCAGCACATGTGATTTAAAAAAGAGATAAATAATAGGGAACAACCTAGACCACCTACCTCAATGTAATCACACTCTAATCATCTGTTTTGAGGCTTAAATTGACCTATAATAGGAGAAAATTCATAAATCACCCAACACCCTAAAAACAAGGAAAAAGATTTCTCACATTAATAGCACAAATTTTTTTGGATGTACAATGAAATATAATTCATTGGACCAAATAACATACCTCTTCCATTCAATTTATTCCAAAGATGAGTTATTTGGTTGAGTAATGAAAGATATAGATTGATCCCTAGTAAGGATGAGAAGGAAGCTCCATGTGAGTATGGAGGAGGAATCTATTGGAAGGATAAATAGGGATAATGCTATTTATTAATTAAAAAGTCATTAATGGAAAGAATTCAATTTCTCCAAAATATGAGGGGAAACATGGGTTGGTCACAGAGTTGGCCAAACTATTTTCTAACCATGCAATATGTTCTGCTACAAATGGGTCTCCTCTAACAGTTAGGTGTACAATTTTATTAACCATTCAGAAACCATTTGAAATCAATCATTCCCAAATATTCAGACCACCGAGTTTTCATGCCATTTCGGTCACATTATTATAGAAAAATCAAGTGGCCCCCAGGTCCCCACTATGTGCACTCGCATGGTGATGGGAAACCATATAGGCTGGGTGGAATGGTTTATACTAACTATGCGACCCAGTATTCCTCTTACCATTTTAGAGATTCAGGCTTTGAGCTATCCCCAGATCCACCTGGGAGCTCCTTTAGTCCATTATAAAACTTTATTATGGATGAATAAAGGAATGGAAAAAAATTAGTAGTCTATACCTTTGATAAAACACATGTCAAAACAACTTACCATCTTTAAGACAACTCACCCCAGCGTTTTCCATCCGAGGGTGGTATAACATCTTCTTGGAAAAAATATTCCACTCCACATGTACATTGGAATCCCACTCCCAAGACTCATCTCATACACATTTTTTCTTCTATTACACCCAAACTAGATGGAATGACCTATCTCAAAGAGCCTTCATTATATGATCGATGATACCTATCAGATTCCCTGTGAATGATGCATCCACCACCACCTCTATATCCTAATGGGACAATAAAGGGGACAGGTCTAGGTGATAATGTGGAAGTTACAATACTCAAAAGACATTGTGGATGGAACGATACCTCTGGGGTAACAAGAATAGATAGGCCACCTGTCTGACCCTCTCTACTATCTTGAAAGGATTGATGTACTGAGGTGATAACTTTCTACGTCTCTTGATTCCTATAAGACCCAATCTAGGAAATATGTGTAGAAATACCTAATGTCCTACTTTGTACTCCATAGGTCAAGAAAAACTATTTATATAATTCATTTTCCTAGACTGATCTATAGCCATACAGTTTTGAATTTTCTAAACTTGATCTAAAGTCTCTTTGATGAGATGAGGACCTAGCAGAGCTACCTCACTCACCTCAAGTTATTCTAGAGGTGAACAAAATGGTATACCTTGGAGGGCCTCATAATTATCCATCTATATTGTTGTCTCGATATTTTTATTGTATTAAAACATAACCATAGGAATATTATTTTCCTAGGAACCCATAAAATCAAGGATACATACACCAAATGTTTCCTCTAACACTCGTATCATCTTCTCAAACTCCCCTTCAGTCTGAGGGTGGTATTCTATACTCAAGATCACCTAAGAACCCATTACCTTTTGTATCCCTTTATATAACTTGAATTTGAAGTAGGAATATTTGTCCAAAATTCTATAACAAGGGACACAATGAAGACACACTATTTCTAAGATGTAAATTCTTCTTAGCTCAATAAAAGTGAAGGTTTTATCAATCAATATAAATTGTAAAACCATCACATGAGAAAAATTTTCCATTATAAGTCCAAGAAATATACCTTATCAGTACTAGAGAAGAATTGTCTACTAGGGTGATATTAAAATCCATTTTATTTTATTAGGGATAAAATAGAACTCATAATGAGATCCTTTTTTAGTGCTAAAAAAATTTCTAATGAAGGTTTCTTTTTTTAGTGATTTTAAAAAAGTTGATAAAATACATATTTATCATCACGTTTTTTTAGTGCCAATAAAGGGGAAATTTATTATAATTTTTAAAAGCACAAATAAAAGGTACATTTATCAATGTTTTTAAAAGAACTGATAAAGAACCCATTTATTACCACGTTTTTTATCACTGATTAATGGTAATACAGTAGTGTCCTATAATAGCACACTATAGATCTTGTGAAATGTACTGTAATAACACACCATAACACCAGAAAGACCACCAAATATGAAAAAAACCAGTACCAATATAGAATTCAAATTAAATTAAATTTGATACAAAAATACACAAAAAAATATTAAATATTAATAAAGATTGGTATATACAATTACATATGTATAAATCATTACTTATATTCAAAAACATAAATGTTCCTTTTTCTTTTGATCCTGAAATCATCTCGTGAAATTACTACAAATGCCATATCTTCTTTAGAAAAATAACTCACCTATATAAGATTAAATTCTTATGTTAGTAATAATATAAATAAATAAATTTTCATACAGTTTGAATTAATTTTAAACTAAAATTCTAGTCATAATAAGAACACTGTGTATCAGATTGATCTGTAGTTGATTCTTAAACATCACACCATTTATTGTTCATATTCAAGAATTATCTATATGGAAATTAATTAAATAATTATAAGATAATTCCCCATGGTTACAACCAAGTGGTTTCATCCTATGTTAGTGTTTGTGAGGTCTCCATTTTAAGCTACCCCATGCATATTTAGGTGGGTTTTCATTAGATTATTCTATCTCCCCTAGACAATGTGATATAGAAAATTAAAATATAAACATAATAATGAAATAGATAAAGTAATAAAATATAGAATGATGAGAAAAAAATCTATGCTCATTTTCGTAGTTTTAGTGATGTTATGTGAATTATAAACATAAATAACACTTCTATATTGAAAAGATGTACTTGGAGGCATACTGGTCAGACCGTGTGTCATATTGAGGCCTGACGAATTCCGTAACATCTAAAATTACTTATGGATCCATTTAATAAAGTTTCAATACAACCTTAATTTGTTTTCCTAGTTTTGAGTTCGTAATTTTTCTGTTTTACTAAACTGTCATTTTAAACTGGAAACAGACACTTTGACTCATATTGATCACATCATGTGTTAGTTTGAGTTGATACTGATTCCTACATATCACAAATTAATTATGAATAATTTTCATAAATTATCGAGAATATCCGAGAGTGTTCTCTTGGTTTATAGTGGGTGAATGTTTTTAACTAAAATACCAATTTTAAACAGATAATGAATAGATTGAGTCATACCAGGAACATCGTGTATCAGATTGTGGTTTTACTAATTCCTACACCTCAAAAATGAATAATGGATCATTATTATATGGTATAAAAATAATATGAAATCATTTTATTGGTTTTTAGTAGGCCAATTGTCCTTTTTACTATAATTGATGTCAATTATAAATAAAAAGTATCAGTTGGAGTTATACCAGTCACATCAAGAATTGGTATGAGGCATAGCTAATTTCTGCACATCTCAAATGAATTATGAATCATTTTACTAATGTATAAAAAAATTAAAAAAATGTGTTATCATGGTTATGAGTACATCAATTTTCTTTTTTACAAAAATTTTATTTAAAATAAAAAACACATATTTTGAATTATACTGATCTCATCATGTATCGGTTTGATGTGCTAAAGAAACCTACACATCAAAAATGAATTTTGAATCATTTTCACAAATTATAAAAAAAAATATGAGTGTGTTTGCTCAGTTTTTAGTGAGATGCACTTTTTGAACTAAAATGTTGATTTTAAAATGATAATGGCACTTTGAGTCATACCGGTCAACATCGTGATTCATATTGAGGTGAAGATGGTTCATACACATCAAAAATTAATTATTTACTATTTTCGTATATTATAAAAAAATATGAATGCATTTTTATGGTTTTTAGTAGGTGAATTGTCCTTTTTTACAGAAATTGATGTCAATTTTAAAGAAATACACACATAGAGTCATACCGGTCACATCGTGCATCAGAATGAGGTGACTATGATTCCTATATGTCCCACATGACATGTAGATAATTTTAATAAAATATAAAAATAATCTGAATGTGTTTTCTTGGGTTTGAGTATGTCACTTTCCTTTATTACTAAAATGTCATTTTAAAATTAATACTTTCACTTTGACTCGTAGTGATCACATCATGTATCAGTTTTATATTAGATTGAATAATACATGTCATAAATGACGTTATAATTAATTTCCAAAATTATCAAGAAAATTTGTGTGTGTGTTTCTTGGTTTTAAGTTAGTGTCACTTTTTGATCTAAAATGTGTATTTTAAATTGATAACAGACACATTGATTCATACTGGACACATCATGTATCAAATTGAGGTTTGGATGATTCATACACATCAAAAATGACCTTTTTTCAATGTATATAAACAATCCGAATGCTTTTTCATGGTTTTGAACATGTCAATATTCAATTTTACTTAAATTGATGTCAATTTTAAATAAAAAGATGCAGTTTGGGGTCATATAGGTCCCACCATACATCATATTTATGTAATCTTGATTCCTACACATCTCAAATGAATCATTAATCATTTTCTAAAAGTATAAAAATAATACTAATGTGTTTTATTTGTGTATATTATGTTATTTTTCTTTTTTACTAAAATCTCGATTTAAACTGGAAACATGCACATGGACTCATACCAGTCACATTGTGTGTTAGTTTGAAGTGATACTAGTTCCTATATTTTATAAATGACATGTGAATTATTTTAAAAAATTATCAATAAAATATGAGAATGTTTTCTCATCTTCTAATGAGTGAATATTTTTGAACTAAAATGCTGATTTTAAACTGATAATGGACACATTGAGTCATAATGGGTACGTCATGTATCTGATTGAAGTATGAATTATTCCTTAACATCCAAAATGACTTATGGATCATTTTTGTAAATTATCTAAACAATATGAATGTGTTTTCTTGGTTTTTAGTGGGCTAGTTGTCCTTTATAATTAAATTGTGTTTTATTTTAAATAAAAAGACGCACTTAGAGACATATTGGTCACATCATACGTCAGATTGAGGTGAGTATGATTCCAACACATTTACAATGACCTATGGACCATTTGTATAATGTATCAAAATAATATGAATGTGTTTTCTCCGTTTGCAGTAGTTTAGTTGTAATTTTTACTAATATTGATGACAGTTTTAGATAAATATTCACTTAGAGTCATACCAGTCACACCGTGTATCCAATAGAGGTATGACTAATTCATGCATGTACCAGATGACTTATGGATAAATTATAAAATGTATAAAAACAATATGTATGTTTTTTCATTGTATGGAATACATCACTTTCATTTTTTTTACTAAAATGACCTTTTAAACAAGAAACACAATCTTTATGTCATACTAATCACATCCTATATCTGTTTGAGGTGATAATGATTCCAATATGTGAAAAAGGATTTATGAATCAATGTATTAAATTAATAAGAATATCTAAGCTCATTTGGTAAATTTTCATTGAGTGACACTTTTTGAAGTAAAATGTAAATTTAAAATTGATAACGGGAAATTTGAGTCATACCAGACATATCATGTATCTTATTGAGTAGTGGATAGTTCTTACACATCAAAAATGACTTATGGTTATTATTTTTTTAAAGTATCAAAACAACATGAATATGGTTTCTTGGTTTTGAGTAATGTAGTTGCCTTTTTTTCTGAAAAATTGTTAATTTCAAATATAAAGATGCACTTAGATTCATATTGTTCACACCATGTGTCTGATTGAGATGTGGATAATTCCTACACATACTGAAGTGAAAAAACTATCATAAATATCAATTTTTCCCCTATTTCTATTTACTTTGTTTTTCAAAAATAGGACACTACTTATTTACTCTATGTTCTTAGCAAAAAAAACCATTCTCATTTTTGAAATCCAAAAGAGTATAAAAATCTAATGTTCCCATTATATCATGATAAGTTACAAAAATGGGAACACGAGACTCCAATACTCTTATGGACTTCAATGAGAAATGTTTTCTAGCTAAGAACATCGACTCCATATACGGTGCTGGTAGGTTGAAAATGAAAGGCAATGGAAAGGATTGTAACACTGGCAGAAAATAACATTTTATCTATTTTATGGATTTCTATAGATATTTGATATCAAAATATGACATCACAAAAGTTATATTAAAAAAACTGAATGAGTATTAGATAATAATTAAATGAAAATTATCTAAAAAATAGTAGATAAAATGGTCACATGAAAAATTAAATATGTTGTGGGAATTCAAATTTTCATTATGGTTGTATGAATTCTTGGCGCATTTTCTTTATTTTCATTATCTTAATTGAAGGTTTAAAGTACAATATCTTCTGAGTATGAAAATATTCAATCAAACCACCCCAAATGAAACAAAAAACCTCATGTATATGAAAAAATTATTATATGAGTAATACTAAAAAGAATTAAATTAAACATAAATATGAAATAATACATTAATTATATGGAATATTATTTTACCGTTGAAACATCATGATTAACTTTGTGATTCAGATGTGCAGATAACATGAAGGAAATCTATAATTAGAAACATTTCTATGGTGAAAAGGATTTGAGGGAGAAGAAGTCAGTTGAATTTTTTATGAATAATGAAATAATAGATGGATAGTCCAACCCTACTCGATGAAAAAATATCCACCTGTATAAGAAAAGATTATAATATAAGTAATAATAAAAAGGAATAAATTAATGATAAATATAGAACAATACATTAATTATATGGAAAATTATTTTACTATATGAACATCAAGATTACCTCTTTGATAGATCTGTTCTTGCTAAGGGAGATGAGGGATTTAAATATAGAGTGATAAATGACAACACTATAGGGGTGAAAATGTTTTGAGGGAGAGGAAGTTTTTTTTTGATGTTTTGTTGTAGAAATGCAAGAAATATGGACATAAATATTCTATAATAAATTAAATCTACAAGGAATATTGAAAATTTATTCAATGCGTCATTATATAATGTTTTATAAATTGATAATGCATATCGTAACATTAACTTTACATCATCCCAAATGGTGTCCTTGTTATATTTTGTTTTTTTGAGGGTTTGGTAACATTATCATGTCTAGAATACATTTTCTACATGAGTTTTCAAAAATTTAATTTATATTATGTTTATACCATAAAGAACATATAATATTTTGAGGAAAAACATAGTATATTAAAAACACATTTACTTTCTCATTGACCTCTCGTTATTTTTTAAAAGGTTTTATAGATTTCATTCCTCTATCGAGAATCTAAATCCCATATTTTTCTTACCATCAAACATAAAAGACATTTTCTATATTGGGCCCATCATGAACTGATTCTGATGTCCCAATTAAAGGGTTATCCTCAATAGAATTTTTATCTGACCTGAAATTTGTTTTAGTCTACAGTATGACAATCGAACATTTCTTTTTTACTGAATATAAGTCATAAAATGCTTTCATTGTTTGTGATTCCAATATGAATGGATCATCGTTTTCCCTTTACACACTAAAATTCACCTTCATTAATTCTACTTTATTAAATTTCACTAAACTCATATATTCAACCCATTTTCAATGGAAAATCAGCATTGGAAATGTTGCATAATCTAACTTGTATATCTATTTGATAATGAAAAAATATTATATATTTTTCTAAAATGGATTTCTATCCTTAGGAATAGATATGAGAATCACTTCCACTACAAGTGTAACATCAATTTTTTTCACTGTACCAAATTAATGGTGTTTTTTTTATATAATTTATAACCATTGACTACAAAACTGGAGTAAGATATAACTTTTTCATTCATTCCCTTGACTATCCATTGAATTCAGTGTACAATTGAATTTTTAATTTAAAATAAAGTCTTATAAATTTTATATAAAAAACATCCTACAAAATATCAATTATTTGTATTTGATATCCATCCTTAAACAATTTATGGATTTAAATATATATGAATTTCAATTGGAGATTCAATTTATTGATCAAAATATTCTCTATTATGTTAAATGTAAAGGTACACTTGTTCATACTCATTCAAGGTAATTGTAAGAAGATATATTCTAGAAATCCCTTTATCTATAAGATTTATGGTGTGATGAGACTTTGGGAGTCCAATGTTGTTAACATATGATAGGAAATTGGTATATAATTCAATATCTTCTTCAACAATATGTTATTCTGCAATACAACATTCTAGATGACTTCGATTCTTGATATATGATTTCAAAAGTTTAAATACCATTCAATGGGGGGTATATCCATATGGAATGGATAGAACAACTTAGTTAAAACTCTCTAACCAATTATACCATTATGTAGACCATTATATCAAACAATTATGGTGGGAATAACATCTCTATTTCAAATAATATTACAGTAACATTTTTATTCATGATTGGAAGCAACATAATTTCTATAACTCTACTGCATTTGGCTTTGAAAATGAAGTAGATTCTTCTTAATGTATGCCATGAATTTTGAGGAAAAAATAAAATAGAAAGAAAATTTCTTCAAATATAGCATCAAAACATGACAATAATGTGATTTCAGTCCTTGTAACTTCAAATTATTCATTGGGACACCATTATGGCTATTTGATGAATACCCCTATAGAACTTTTACACTATTAAATAAAAGACACACTTATATTTTTTCTTATATTGATAGAGGGTAAGCTTCTGGAGGAAGAAAATCTACTCTTTAACCTTCAATGATGAAAAGTTATTCTATATCCCCATTTCAATCATGTTCATCATATCTTCTATGCCATTTTCTATTTTCCAATAATATTTAGTAATGTGACAATAACAACATGAATTACATTGTTTTCTATATGTATGAAATAAAAAAAATGTCTCACATTCAAACAATTCCATTATGTTAATTCAATAAAAATTGATCTCTTATTCCAACCTGATTTGATAATGTTTGTTAAATTTTTTTTACCCAAACCAGTGTGAATATATTTTACTAGATGGAATAGTTGATCACCGATTATTGGAGACGGTGTTGTACCTTGATTGATATTCCCATCAAATTTATTTTTTTGATGATCACTAGTTATTTCATAAAGGTAAAAATTTACGATTTCCTAAAAACATAGTCTTTGAAGAATGTTCCAGTTGAACTGAATTTTTAAATTTTCAAAAATTGGACACCCCAATATTCATTTTATGATATATGCTGATAAATTTCCACAGAAGAGAAGTCATTTTTCATACCACACAAGATGGCCCTAAATATGAATTCTTCACTTCTATGAGAATTGTACATTATAACACCTATATCCCACATTAATTTAAGATCATGTATTTGTGGATCCAAATGTGCATCAATATCATTATCGGGATGATTTTTCCCATATATAAGCCGAGAAAACATAATGTATTTGTGCTTCATGCATAAACATGGTGGAATGTTATAATTTACCAACATGAGGGTTCACGTACTATGTGTACTAATCTATATGCCAAAAGGATTTTTTGAATCTATAGATAATACAAGATGAAATTTTCTTATCTCATTTCCAAATTTAGGATACTCATAATCAATTTTTTTCCACTGAGGAGAATCTGCCAGATGAAATAGGTTCCCATATATAATTATTATATCTACATTTCATATCAATTGTCTTGTGGTTTCCTAACATCCATATAGTCTTATAAATAGTGTAATGATTGGAATGTACCATGCATATTTCGATGTACTTTATTAATTTTTTATATATCGATCTACACCACAATTAGCAAATTCTATTAATGATTCATGGTCATTGAGAAACAATATACAATCATTTGGACAAGCATGCTTTTTTTATAAAACAGCCCATTGAAAATAATTTTTTTTATCATAATATGTTTGACATAGTAGTTCATTTTATTTTGGTAGCATATCATTCAAGATACCAAGTAGTTTTGTAATGATGGTTCCACTCCATCTGTCCCTAGCATTAAAATCATACAACTTCAATAAAGTAGTAAATATGGTGTATTTAGTACAACCGATATAAAATGTTTTTTTAGAACCACTATTTAACTCTTTAAATTTTTTTCCAAATTCACGAAGGTCAACTTCAAATAAAATTTTCATTTCATCAATGTGATCTCCATCATCCTTAACATTAGTATTTATAACAGATGATTCATAAACCAAACTATCATCCCAATCGATGTCAACATTGATTTTTCCAAATTATTTGTCAAAAATAAATAACATTGATCTATTCCATTACAAATAAAAAGTTATTAAAACTCTTAAGAACTAATTTTTCATGAAAAGAAACAATGTAATCCCGATAAAATGATTTGATATGGGTCATGCACATGCTCTATTGAAATCTTGATGAAATCTTTAACTCCACCTTCATACTCTTTTTTAAAATGATTAGTGTGAATCCATTTTTGATTCATATCCATCAAACTGGGTGTATACAATATTCATTTGGTACAATAAATAAATAAATTCACATAGGATATTCATTATCAGTGGAGAAAGCTATAGGTAATTCTAATAATGAAAAACCATAATTTGATTGTTTCAAATAATCTCACTATGCTTTTTAGAAATTGAATTATTGAATTTGAGAAAAGAATTACTCCATTACGGTCCGTGTTATACTCAAATTAATTCATACGTTATTGTTATAGGCAAATTCCATCCTCATCAACTCATCTCTGGGATATTTATCATTGATTTTTTTGTTTCACACATATCCTCCAACTCCGGTGTACATGCACCTAGGTTGCAGGAATATACTAAGATGTAGTCATTTATGAGATGAATAATGTTTAGATTAGTACAAGAATTATAAAAGGTAAGAGGGGGGGAATCTCGAGAAAAAAATTTCAAGAATAACTGTTTATAATATGAATTTGATGAAGATAACATTTATAATACAAGAAATTTACAAAATATGCTTACTATCTAGTGGAAACCAGTCCTATGGGAAAATATATAAAAAATAGGTAAGAAGAGTTCAGTTTTTATGGGATTATAACATAAGCAAGAATAAACCAAAAATCACATATTTGTGGCCATCTCTATATCAAAGTTATCAGGGGCCATGAAAGACCACATCAAATCTGTATTCATGACTACCCTCTTGGACAACACATCTGCCACATGATTCGCCTCCCCTTACACATGAGAGATTTCTAAATTAAGGTGTGTAGTCCTACGGAGGAATTTAATATATAATTGTAATATTCTCCAAGGAAAATCCCATGTTTGTCCTTGTAGGGACCTCTCAACATTTTCATAATCAGAATCAATCCACAAGTATGTATATTTATATTGTACAACATACACTACAACATAAACCAAAGCTTATATCTCAACTTATTAGGCCATTGAAATTCCCATAAACTGATAAAAAAATACTTTAACAAACCCATGATATGTATCGAAGAATATTCCACAGCCTAATGTCCCATTCATACAAGATGCACCCCATCAAAATTCATATATTTCCATGAAGTGATAGGATGAATCCATCAAATAAATTTCAATAACTTTGTCTTCTATGGATGAATCACTACACATAGTAATAAGATACTATTTAGATACCTCAATCAATTTTTTTTATTTTTTAGGAATCCACTTTATGGAATAGTGGTAACTATAAAAAAACCTCCAAAAACAACATGCACAGATCCCACTTAGACCTCTATCAAATAAACTTTTAAAATTCTAAATTCAAATTTCAAGTCATAATCGCCTATCTTGGTAAATGAGACATCTCAATTCATGTAACAACCTCGATTATCACTCCCATCAAGACAACCACCCAGTCCCGGAGATGCGCCCGTTTTTACATCAAACCAAATTATAGGCGAGCATCTACCAGTTTCCTTCACCAATATTGGTGTCCAAAAAAGATTCATCATTTCCACAATAATCAAAACAAAAAACATCATGCCATCATCAACTGCTTTAGCTGATTCCCAACAAAAAACTACCAGTGGTGAAATCACTACTTTAACACCACCATCATCATCCTCGTCTGAACACCACACTTGACACAGACTCATCATGGCCAGACTAAGAAAGAGAAAGAACTTACCATATGTAAAATATGAAACCATCACTAAACATACCTCATTAATATCCATCACCATATAAGGAACACACAAATCATCACAAAACCTGTGAGAAACATATCACATGAGAAGAAAATACAACTTCCATATACCAGCTCCCAAAACCTTTTAGGAACCACGTTCCATCTCTTACTCAGAATAAAGCAGAGGGCCTTGGGGTTAGGGCATGGATAAGGTAATACATTTCTTCCTAACGATGGAATCTCACCTAAACTGAAATCAAAATCCAAAACTAAGATCATACCGAAACCAGAGCACATGAAAATCCCTCGACCATCACTCTACTTATCCCAAAACCACTGAGTAATCATCTCTCTGGATACAACCTTGATATGTACGATCTAACGTGATGTCAGAGAGGGGACGAAGTAGTCTAGGATTTCAACAACCACCATCATTAGGATCAAAAATCACCTACGATAAAAGAACCCAAATCCAAACCTTCAAATAGAAAAAATCAATGGTGAAGAAAGGAATCAAGAGAATGTTAGAGGATGCAGGATGAAGAGAGATAAGAAGTGACAGAGGGGAAACAATTCAAAGATGCCCCACAAGCCCTGAAGAGTGGGTTTCAAGAGAAACCATAGATGGACCTAAGACTGGGAGGGGGATCTGGGGAGAAAAGGGTGCCATCAACAATATACATGCACATCCTTATGCAAAGCCATCATTCCCAGGTGAAAAAAAGGATTTTGTCCATCAAAAAGTTAAAAATTAGATGCAATCTATATAAATGATATAATAGAGCCAATAAAATACTATAAAAAGTTTAAAATATATGCAATAAAAGTAGAATTAGAAATGATCTCCATGAGGGTATCAACTTGCTTATGGCTATCAATATGCAGACCAAATAGAATACTAATCTACTCCCATAAAGCATGAGAAAAGTTAACAACTGATATAAAGTGATTAATATATTCTTCAACAAGGAAGAAAAGGGGATATACAGAAGAAAGATGTTTTCCAACCCATTTAAATTGATCCTCTATGGGAAAGCGACGTTGACAAATCCTCTGCAATATGAAAAATCTTGATGGGCAGATGAAAAAAGTGTTAAATTTCATAAGCCATGTTGGGGGATTATGGACACCACTATATTATATCATGTAAAATTATTTTCTATTGAAGCGTCCATGAAAATTATGATTTTATATGATGGTATCACAATCAGTAAATTTGTACCTTTCATTGTACAAGTTAATCTGAGTAGAAATTATTACATCAACGATATATTTTTGATATAGAACATTCCCAATCGATATATGAGTGTCATCTGAGGGGATGTCAATCATATCCTTTAGTGGATTAACATGCAAGGTATTATTATGGTAATTAGGTTGGGAGTCCATCCTGACAATATATTTGGTATCAGAGATGATTTTAATGAGGAATGTTTAATGGATGACCACACAGAGTATGTGAGGTTATATCCATAACTATTTATAATACATCCATTAAACCTGTTTTATAAAAAATCATAGGAAATATCACTATAAATGAGGCTCTAAATGGACTTCCCAATCATCCTATCATTAATGACCTAGAGATATTTGAATCCAAGAACACCCAAATTAGTTGGTTTAATACACTCATTTCCCAAGACAATGATTACCTTATTTTCATGAACTTTACTAGTCAATCTGATGTTTTGGATCATCCCATTAAGATCCTTTAAAAAAAATTGGGACATCTGTAAAGGGATAATGAGTGTAAAGACGTTGAAATGATCATAGAGTTAACAAGACATACCCTTGCATATTGGGACATGGATTTTACTTTCCACTATGCCAATTGATTGAAAATTCACTGTCGTATGCCTTTTTGATATTAACACTTCACCTTAACCTGAAATAAAGGAATAATAAGGTAAATAAATGGGTGGTATCCCCTCTTAACACCAAGGTGTATAATTATTATTCTTTTCCTAGTAATTTTCAATCCAACACAAAAAATTATGAATAATTTCTCCCAACTAGTGGATTGTACAGAAAATTTACCATTATGAGAAAACAAAACCTTAATTGTAAAAATTATCTTCTTCAAAGCATAAAGGAACAAAAGGATGTCAACTGAATATAAAATATGTGAATGAACATGATGATGCCTACCAGATTAGAAATCCATATATTGAATAATATGGACCAAATCATTAATATACATTCACATAAAATTATCACCGATAGGAAACATAATTCATGAGAGAGGATATCCTTGTCACAATATTCTAGTGCATTGAATTTTTCCTCTGGGTGCAGCATTGATAAGAATGGATTACCTAGAATAGTTTAGGTTGACATTAATAATCTTAATAAAATAACATGGGTAACCATACCTTCTGAAAACATTATAGGGAAATCTCCATTTCAATGTATCAAAGGCCTTGGATATATCAATACAAAGAGAAAAATTGCTAGCTTTGGATTATGTTCTCCTAAGGTTAACAACCTTAGATATTTTGAATAGACAATTCTCAATGTTTCTTTCAAGGAGAAAGTTGGATTGATTCATAGAGATATGATCTTTCACATTGGATCCCATTATATTCATATAAATATTTCTAATAACTTTGGGAATCATATTCCCAAGGGAAACAGGCATAAAATATTTGACATCAACTATATTATCCTTTTATCATATCAAGGAAATGAACATTATAGATTCCCTATAAGGAATTATGGAATTAGTGAAAAATTCTCTGAATACGTAAGTATCATCATTGTATAGAATGTCCAAATAAAACATGAAGAATATATTTGTGAATCCATCAAGGCTGGGAGCACTGTCTATGTTTTGAGAAAAAATGACCACCCTAACATTCTCATTAGATGGGGAATGCATAATAGTGCGGTTATGATGTTCCTCAATATCGAGATTGTAATTATCAAAAAAATTATGTGTATTATCCAACCCATTATCATAATAGAGTCCCTTAAAGTGATCCAAAGTTTCCTAATCTATTTCAGATTCTGAACAATATGTGGTACCATTAACATTGATTATCTTATTTCCCACATTGGCCCTCTTTTGTTTCTGTAATCGGTGGAATAACATGGTGTTACTATCCCCATCCTTTAACCATTTCACATCTAACTAATTTTCTTCTAGACTTTTCTTAATAGTGAGAATATCATCAAGCCTTTTTTTGTGTATCTCATCTCAAGATGGTACATTCTAATGTTGATTCACGAGCTGAAAAATATCAAGACAATCCTTAGCATCTTTAATGTCCAAATACATCAATTTGAATGATTCTTTACTACATTCTTAGAACATTCCTTGGGTATGTTTATGTTTCCCAACATGCCATAAAAATAAGCTGTCAATGGATTTGAATTTCTAGGATTCCAACAATGTTTCCCAACATCTAGGAACCACGATCCATCCACTATTAAAACAAAAAGAAATATGTATTGACCTTGACATTTATTTATTGAATTAAACAATGATAGGATGGTGATCAAAGTGATCCTTTGAAAGAGTGAACCCTATGACTTCATTTTTAGTGCTCCCATCATCAATTTTAATGAAGCATATATCAAGCCTACATTAAAGTCTTCCATGAATAGTGTATCTACTCCATGTAAAATCATCTCCAATGAGGGGGACATCAATAAGGTTTCAATGATCAATAGAAGATCATAATTTCGAATAGGAAATGTGATTGAAGTTAACACTAGTTTTTCCTCAGGTTTTAGCACAATGTTTAAATACCCAAGGATAGAGACATGCTATTAGGGAAGACTATACTTCAATATATGTAAAAAAGAGTTAATTTTGGGCTTTTATATTTTAGGATACCATAATTGGAGTTGTTGGGATAAACAGATATGTGATCTGAAGGTTTAGTGGACAACTGAGGGAAAGAAGACATATCGAGAACCCCAAATTTCATTCGTACCTTTCATTCAACCCTTGAATCATTCGAGCCATGGATTTAGGCATTGGAATAGTTAGAGTCTTGATTGTAGCCTAGATTCGATCTTGGATTCAACAATATTGAGCATCGTTAGAAGGTGGCTTCCATAGTGATCTTCAGATATCCCGAACTGGTTCATGATGGATAAGGTTGTTAAAATTTATTATGACACTTTTAGTAGCACTTCCAAAATAGCACTGATATTAGTAATCATTATCAGGGTTATTAATCCCTATCTTTTGTAGTGCTAAAAAAGCACTGTTAAAGATTCCTTTTATCATTTCTTATTACTGAAGTGATCATAAATGTTTAACAAATATAATTATAAATAAAATATTTTGTAAATATATTTATATATATATATATTAAATATATATATATTCTTTATTTAAATATATTTATCATTACATTGTACTATTAAAATATATATTAATTTATATATAATTATATAAATAGTTCTCAAAAAAACAATATATATTTTGTTATATAAATATATATATATATTAAGTAAATATATATAAATAAAAATTTAGGAAATATTTTTATTATTTAAATAAAAATAAAATAAAATAACAATTATTTAAATATATATAATTATTTATTGACAATTATATTAATAGATTTGAAATACTAATATTTATTTATTTATAATTATAAATTTATAAATATAGTGAATATTCATCTATAAATATATTTATTTATAATTATTTTTACAAATATATTTTCAACATTATTAGTGAATATTTAATATTAAGTGCATGCATGTTAAAAATGAAATTGAATAATAAAAAATGAGTAAACATTTAGAAATACTGAAAAAGTATATAAGTTTTATTGATTAAATATAAATTATTAAAAATATGGATAACTATTGAAAATATTTTAAAATATCCGATAAATTTATGTAATATAATTAATATAATTTGATTAAATTCCCAAAACAAATTGGAAAAAATCCAAAATAAATCATATTAGAACTGAATAATTAATACCTGACATTAATAATGTTTACATTAAGTAAATAAAATTTTATAATTCAAAACCTAATATATTAAATGTTTCATGTTATAAACAAATTCTAAAATGAATACCAACATTTGAATAAATTAGCTAAAAATTAGGTGTGTGTGTGTGTTTCTAGAAATGATATAATTAATTGTAAAAAATGTGTGTTTGTCTGCATTTATAAAAATGAATTATTTATTTATATGTATGTGAAATCAATATATTACAAGTTTGATCTATGTTAAATCGAAAAATTAAACAACATTCAATTATGTCTATTACTCGATGTAATTAGTCAATATTTTTAGTTCATATTAATTTTTAATTATATACCATTATTCACAAATTTACAACAAATCTAACAATATCATCTCATGTTATAAAATTCATACAATTTTTATTTTATTTTAAATTCCTTCATATTCTCCTACTTTTTTATACTTATCCCAAACACTAAATTTTAAATTTCTATTCCCCTACTTATAGTTTCCCCATTATCTAATAGAATTAAATGGAGGTCTCCATTATTTAGGACTAGTCAAAACCAATCCTATAACCATGTATCTATGTAAGGACCCATAAATTATGCCTCTAAAACTATGTGAGTTAGTTCTCAGGGTAGAAAAAATGAAATATAAATTAATTTCTATAAAATTGTCTATTAAATTATGATAAATTATTAATATATTCCATTGTAATATCCCATTGATTGTATCCCCCTATCACCATAACCAGAGATAATATAAGCACATTCACTCAAAAAGACAATAATCATATTAATAACTAAATATATTAAGAGATGATAAATTTAAAAACCTATTAAATATAAGGGATGAGATTAAAATCCAAGGATCAACAAGTACATTATGGATGTAGTAGTATCTAATGGGTTAGTTATGATATCTTCTTATTGTTGATTATTACCATCATACAATATCTTAATTATTCATTTCTCCAAATTTTCATTAAAAGTTGACCTTTATCTCAATGTGTTCGATTCATGATTTCTAACCTAGATTTTTTTAGACTGGTAGAACTCTATTTTTCACAAAACATCATCATTGTTTGTTTCACCAAATAACCTAAACTGTCAAACATCATTTTCATACATTGAAATTGTGTGAAAACATTAATTACTGTAATTTATTTTAGAACAATCATAATTAGATATAAACTCACATGTTTATTACTCAAAAACACAACTTATATAGTGGAAATATAAAATGAACCTATAATTGTGAATATTAAGAAGATATCTTGTAAATTTACTCATGCGATTCATATTGGAGAAATTAGGACATGAAACACAAGCCAAACCCAACAATAGTAGGATTTCAAGGTGTTCCCTTCCCTCTCTCACCACTAGGATTTCTGGGGTGACGGCGACTTAGAGGGGGGGGGGTTGTCATAGGTTTAATTATTGTCTTCCCCTCCATCTCTCCTAGTCTCCCCTTTCTATAATTTCCATGTATAACCCTTCTCCCCACTGTTTCACCCTCCCGCATCCCTCTTCTGTCCCCTTCGGCTCCTGGGCCCCGTTCCCCGAGCTTAAGTGTTCACTAGTGCATGTATTTTCATATCCCAGACCACAACATAATTTTATATCATGTTCACCCCAGATCCCTTATCTGGTGATGCTCATGGACTTCATTAGTGGGTCTTCTAGCCAAGGGGGTGTCAATTCCCCCTTAACAGTCATGTAACATCTAGTTTGTTGGTTTTTGTTGTAGGTTTGGTGCTTTGTAGCTTCCATAGTGTCAAAGGAGGTTCTCCGATGGGGTTGTAATCATGTCCTCCTGGAACGAAATTATATGATAGTTCCTTGTGATGAGGATCCTGGAAGTGTTTTGTTGTTACTAGTTTGCACTGGGCTACAATCGTTGTCTAGGTGGAAGTTTCATTGGTTGATTATTTTTATGCACTTGTGATTTCTCTATGTTTGACTATAATATTGGCATTGAATGGGGTTTTTGGAACTATGATTTTTCTCATGGAATATGTCTTCCGTAGTCAAGGTTTTCTGCAACATGTTCTTCCTCAAGGGGAGAATTATAATGTGGTTCAGATCCTAGAGTTTTCGCCTAACCATTTTGATTTAGATTAGGATGTTTTGAGAGGGTATGGCCTTGGCCAATGGTATCGGGCCCATGAATTTATATATGGGACAACTTACTGAACTTCCTTGGAAAGACGGATGATTAAATTTCCATGTTTATGTTGGGTGGGGATTTTCCTTGTTGTGAACTATGTGATTATGGCCTAACATTTGGTCCATGGTGGCCTTCTTTTATCCTTATGTCTTGGAAGTTAGGTTGGGTTCCCCGTCATCCCTTAAAAGGGGGTCTATCATAATAAAACAAATTCCAACAATATTAATATAGACTACTAGTCCACCACATAACTTTCCTAATCATCAAATGAGAAGGATTATAATTCATGTAACTTCTCTACATTTAATGAGAAAACCTCATATGTGAGTTCCTTGAAGGGATATCATTTTCTCTTAAATTTTTCATGGTTATCCTCCTTATGATTTATTTTAAACTAATCCACCCTAATAATAACATAGGATATATCTGTTTTGTTTTTTATTAAGTACAAAAAACATCCAATCATCCTTATTTATAAGGATGGATCCATTGAATTGTAATGTTCTCACTTCTCATGTTTTGTACCAATAATAGTGGGGGTTGAAATAGGTTTTAAATATTACTTGTTGAACTTATTAAGTTTCTAATTCTTAAATTTATCCTAAGAAACAAAAGTGTATCACACCTTTTAAATCACTTTTATACTGTGTAAGTGAATTCTAAAATCATTGAAATTTAAAATAGTAAACACATCAGATCATCAAAATTTTCAGTTAATTTATTTCCCTCGGTTGAATTTTATGTCATCCCCATAGATCATAATAGTAAACATTTTTTCCATGGATGACTTCATATTGTGGTTATGATCGAAAACACCCCTTAGAAATTATTTTGTTTTGTGGATTAAAAATGAGTATACCATGCCTATAGTTCTTGATAAAGGATATACATTTCCGTATTTAGTGTATATACTTTGTTATCATCAATTAAAATAATGAAAACCATGGTTTATTCTAGTTAAAATCCCTCCTTAATCATAATATTAATGAAATTTTTCTCCCCCTTTTTACTTATTAAATCCCCTTTGAATTTTCATTAAAAAGAATAATATGATTTACTCAATACAAGATATATGTGCAATGGTTTTCTTTATATTTATGAATTTAATATGAGAAATGTAATTTCATAATAATCGATCTATATTTCAAACCACTATACGAAGTTCATAAAAAATATTTATAAAGAACCACATTCGTCAAATTACATAGGGGGTTCAAGTATCTCTACTAGTTCCCATTATTTATTTTTTTCAATTAATATCATCTCCAAATTTATTTATCATACTCATGGTTAAATCTTATCATCCTCTTAAAATTATGTTTTCTATATGATTTATAGTAAATTATAATGTCCTAATATCCTCATTATTTGTTAATGAGTTAGTGAAACCTTATTACTAATGACATTAGTAAAATAAGATTCCATCCTCCTTTTTATTCTCAAATGTGTGGGGGTACTATATTCTAGAGATATTTCGTCAATTAAATCGGCCTCAAAATCATCATCTTTTGATTGATTTTTTATAGTATTTTAGTTTTCACCATCTTCATAATCTCATGAAAATTAATTATCCTTGCCAAAATACCATGATTCATTTACATATCACACCTCAATAATGTTGAAAATATTAATTAATTTTTTTTAACCATTTCATGAATCCATATTGGGGTTTACTATTTATTGGGTAGCCTATCTAAACACTTTTATCTACTATAACACTATATTTTCCTTCATTTTCATCTCTAATTTGAATGTATTATCATCTTATAAAATCATTGAAATGATTCATTGTTTGATTCCTCCCATTAAATATATCATAGGGGTTTATAATTCTCTTTGTATTATGAAGGAACTTTTTTAATTATACACCATTAATTTAATAGGATCCCTAAAAAAATGACAAGTGATACCACTTTAAATAACATGTGTTTAGAAAGTTTTTTCATCATGATAATTATATATTTGAAAACCCCATTTCAATTTGAAGTATTTACTAAGGATACCTAAAGATCCATTACTTGTTTTTAGGTATTTTTCAACTTAAATGGATTTAAATAGGTTCCAATTATCTTATCATTGGGTTTTAATATTGTGACCATTTTTTATTTCCACTATACTCTACTATCTCTTCATGCACTCAATATATCCTTCTTCTAAATGATGAACATTTTATAAGGCATTTTAATTTAATCATTATCAAATTTAGTGTATTAATTTTATCCATGTGTTCTTAATATATTCATTGGCCCAAATAATTTGTGTTCCCTAGATCAAATAAATTGTATTCCCTCTTTTTCATTTTTCAACAAAGGTAAAACATTATCCTCCCCCACATACATGAATTACAAATCCTCTCTAAGACATTATGTATGTTAAGAATTTCTATTGGTCATACCATATTGGACTGATTTTTCCATATTTTTTAGGGAATATTCCCAACCATTAGCGCAAAAAATTATTCTCTTCTTCAACTATACCACTCCAATATTTTAGGATGTATTATATTAAATAAATATCTTTGTGAGTAGATTGTATCACATAAAACACCAAGATAAAGAAAATAAATATATATATACATTAATAGTTGTTAATTTACATATAAGTAAAGTATAAAATAAGTAATGAAACTAACACTCATTGGTAATTGGTATGAAATAAGTTTAAGAACAATTAATGATTAGAAAGAAAATTTTCTATAAAAAACAAATTTTCAATATATTTTAATTTTTTTATTTAAAAGATAAATTTCAAATTTCTAGAAGTATAATCTTATTAAATAAACATTATTTTTTTAAATAATAATATATATATTGAATTAGGTAGAATATTTATCATTTTTCATAAATTGTTGATTTTTGGGTGAATAGTTAAAAAATACAGTTTTTAGAAATACTGTAACTTTATTGACATTATAATGAATTTAAAGCTTATTAAAAATAATTTCTAGACCCATTATATATTTTATGATTATAATAAAACATTTAAAAATATTATTTTGAAATTATAATTCTATGTTTTATATTTATAAACCTATTTAATGTTTTATTTTAATAAAAGAACTATTTTTGGTAACTTTATTTTGTTAATTATTTAAAATGATTAATTTTATTTTATATTTATATTTAAGTCACATTATTATAATTTTTTATATATAAACCAATTTTATTCATGGGAATAAATTCTAAAAAGTATTTTTTTTATAGAATCATTTTTATGCTAAAAAAAACTTTCAAAAAACTTCTTTTTATTGCTTAATGTGTACTTTAATTACAGTAATTTATTACATCCAATAGAAATTTATTATTTTAAAATTTAATATATTTTTTTAATTGTAATAATAATTTTTTTAATATGTCCAACTTAATTTTTTTTGCATAAAAAAATATTAACATGGTAAAAGTTTTTCACCGCGATACGGGATAAAAGGGTTAAAAATGGGGTTAACATAAAAGATATGGCGGACATTATCACTAAAAAATACCCCAATTTTATGATTTTAGTCTATTTATTAATTAAATAAAGTCATATTAGATAATTCACAGTTTTTTTCAACTTTAGATTATTACTTTAGTTATTATGTTTAAAATTTAACAATAATTAAAAGGGTTAAACTCATAAGTAACAAAAGGGAACCTCATCCCTTCAATTATCCACAAAAATAAGAATCCAAGATCCTAGAATCTCTAAAAACATACATCCCCATAAACCATAGAAACATTTTATATATTCATTTATCATTAATCAACCAATCATTAAAGTCATAAAATACATAGTAAATGATTTCTCCACGGACGTATGGTGGGAAATATTGATTATTATTTTATATTTTGATGTCCTTATTATAAATCCCACAAATTTATTCTACCCATTTAATATAATAATATTAGTACAATTTTTTTATATAATTTTTTTTATGTTAAAGGAACACATATACCCATATTCCTTATTCCTTTTCAAAAAATAAAATAAACATCACTCATGTTACATGTAAGATACCATCTCTATGGATGATGAAATATTTTTATCACCAACATAAATGGAATTTTATGAATGTTTTATCTAATGAATACATATTATATTTATGTCATAATTAATATTTTAGAAAGATAAACCATTTTATACCTTTCTCCCATCCCATCCGTTAGAAAATGAAAACAACGTATTGAATTTCCCAGTACCAAATGAAATATATTATTCTAAAAATTAAAGTATTTAGTTATTATGATATTAATATCATAATTAATGTTATTAAATGGTTATCTATATATATATATAAAAAAATACAATATTTGTTTGTGAAAATGAAATAAATGAAAATATAAATTTTAAATCTTTCTATATGAATAATTACCATATATTTTGTAAATTTTCCATAAAAATAAAAAATATTGAAAATTGATAATATAAAACATAATAATAATCATGGATTTTATTAAGTCATGAATATAAAGTGATTTACATATATATTTAACCAAATTATTTAATCAATTGTTAGAATAATAATAATTTATGGTCAATATCCACGTAAAATAAGTAATAACTATACAGTAATTGAATATAAATGATTAATGTAGAAGGTAATACATATTGATAAATAAAAAAAGAAATGAATAATGATTCTTATTTTATTAAACAATGATATAATGTATATATGAGAATGTAGGGATTCAAGGTAAAAATTTCTCATCTCAAACTTCCATCTTTGAGAAATTATTTGAATTATGCACCTATTTTCATTATATAGTGTTTTTAACTCCTCCCTGAGATTTTAAATCTTGATAAAATCTATAAAAATTTCAATTAAAGTTCCATATTAGTTTATTTTTGATGATTTTATTATTCAAGTTTTATGAAATATGTAATATTTATTTTAAATTATCATTTTTATTGAAGTTTGTTTCTGTCTAAATATATAATTATGGGACTATGTGGTCTCTATATATTTAAACACAAATAATTTTCCCATATATTTATTTATGGAATCTCAAATTTTCTCTCTATATATGATTCCTTGGTAATGAAAAATACTAAAATAATGTCGTTTTGAAAAAACCATCTCATTTCTTATTTTAGGTTGTGAATATTTCCCTCATATAACCAAGACAATTTAAATAATTTTGGAATGCACATATTTATACATGCATTGTTTTATATGATCATTTTAAACTATATTTTACATTATTTAATGGTTTATGAAGTGGTCTTTTTAAAAATTTCTATACGGTTTACATTTTAATTTCTTTACAAAAGTAAGAAATGAATATTTTCATCACATTTATTTCATGACTTCATTTTCTTACCATTATAAAAATTATTATTTATGAATATTCCATTAAATATTTATTGGTTTTTTAAATTAAATTCATATTCTCTTTTTATATGAATTTTTGGTTTTTAAAATGTTTCCCATAGAAAATAATATTTCTTATTATCATTAAAAACACTTTATAATGTATTTATAATGGTTTTTTACATCCCGAGAAACATCCTAAAATATTGGTAATTGGTAGAGGTTTTTTTTAAATTAAATCCATATTATATATAAAATTTTTAATGAAGGATCTAATAATGATATTTTAAGGGTCAATATCCCTGAAAAATTTTGATTGGAGATTAATCGAGTCCTTACATGGTGAAAAATTAGTGGGCCTAACTTCACACTAGGTTAGAAACTCCTTAGGGATATACGATAGATATTTCACATGATTTTTTATAAAAGATTGTTAATATTTTAATATTTTAGTTTGAAATTTATTTTCCATATTACCATCCATCATTATTTGTTTCATTTATGTCCATGCCCTTTAATCCTATAAATGTACTATTTATTTAATACATAATTATTGAAAATATATATATTTGTTCATTCTATATTTATGATTATAGACTATTATGTTAGGTTCATAATCTACTAGGGAAATATTTACATTTTTATAAATTATTTAATAAAAATAAATAATAATTGATAAGACATATTAATTATGTATTTTATTGTTATTTTTATGAGTAATTAATTAACATATTAATGTATGGGTGGGTGTTTATTTTAGATAACACATTGCTGCATTCCTAGGTCTCATGAGAAAAATTATCTATGGTATTCAGGGTATTCATGCCACATTATTTATGATTTCTTTTCTAAGTACTTGATGGTATGTTTGATGCCTTGGAATGTGGCACTCATGGTAGGTGCATAATGTACAATATTAGCAATTCAAACATTAGGTAATCAACTATTGTTTCCATTGTGAGTATTTATATTTTTTATGTTAACCATGGTTATATTTCATATTAATGTTATTATGATATACTTTTTATTCATTTCTTCTACACGAATCCTACCATGATAATCCCATTATAGATTAAACTATAAGTTGTCCTTTAATTAGAATAGGAGCCAACCCTTCATATGTTTCAATTTACCTAGGTTATGAAGAAGAGTAGTTCAAATGATATTTTCAGAACGTATTATCTATGGTGTATTTTTCTGGGAGATGTTGATCACTTAAAATGGAATAAGAAAATATAGGTATAATGGGAAAAATGTCCATTGGGTGTGAAATATTTAAGTTACAAAGAGTAATTGTTTTTTCAATTATCTAGATCTCAAAGCCTAAAAATTTATCAGGTATGTAATTGTCTCCATATATATTAATAATACTATAATTATAGATGATTGTGTTTGTTTCATGTCTTGGTTGTTATGAAATGTAGTATGAAAATAATACCAATATATACACTAGATCTAGGAGTACAGGTTTCTGTTGTTATAATGGATTTTGATCATATATTAAATGACTTTAGTAAATATTATGTTATTGATAATGTATTATTTAATAGTAATAAATTCAACCAATGGTTTAAGAATTTTTGGATGATCATGATTTCAATGTTATAAACATCTTTTGATTTCTTATGTAAATGAATTTTTATGTGATTAATGATATTTCATGATGTATTTCTGGGTTTTACAAAATAATAACTGATTGAGGTGTATACAAACCTAAGGGTTGGTATATGATTCAATTATGAGTTAATTATTCTTAATTGGGGAAAATGATTAAATAATTTTGGAATTTAAATTGGGAGATCCATGGTAATTGAAGAATAATTTCATGTAATTTTTATTTAGTGTACGTTTGGGTTAATTAATATATTTTTATGAGAATATATTTCAATGATTTTTTTGATATATTAAGGAATATTTTTTTATGATTATTGATGTTGAATATTTTTTAAAATGAAAATTATTTTCATTTTGGTAGAAAATATTATCAAATCATTCCTTTTTTTCAGTTTTTATTGTTTTTAATAATATATTAAAGAGTTTTTGGATTTGGTTATTTTAGGAAATATTTATGTTAAACTTTGCGTAATATTTTCATGGTTTTTTATATTAATGCATTTTTTCATCACATGATGTTTTATTCATATGGGATATTAATATACTTGTGTTAAACATTTTGGTTTTATTAATTGGATAGAGACAAGTGGATTAACATTTCATTATTTATTTGATCTTATAATCCACTAAAATTTTTTTTCTGAATAAAAAATTAATTATTTTTTATATAATATAAAATTGAGAAAAAAAAAATTTTATAAGAGGGAATAAATATAACACCCCTTTATTTTAAAATGTATTATTTTAAATAAATATATGGTTGAGTAGATTTTATCAGACATAGAACAAAATAAAATTAAATTGAAATATAAATACACTAATATCATTAATGTAAAAAAATATATCATATAAGGTGAGAAATTTGACAATCATTTCTAATGGATATTAAATACGGTTAAGAGCATGTATTTTTGAAAAAATCCATTTTCTAAAAAAACAGTTTCTTAATATTTTCTATTTTTTAAAAATAGATATTCCAGAATTTTAGAGTTTTAATTTGCTAAAAGGAACTTAATTTTTTAATTCATCTTATAAAATTTATCTTATGGTGTCTTTTTAGTATTTTTTTTAAAATTGTAGATTTTTTTGGAATAGTGAAAAATACAGTATTTATAAATACATTCACTTTCATTATATATTAATTACTTAAAATATTATGAATTATTTAATATAGAGAAATTACATTTTTATGGATTAAAATAAAACATTAAAAAATATTATTTTGAATTTGTTGATCTGTGTTTTAAACTTTTTAACCAAATCATTAAATTATTCAAATAAAAGTCATATGTTTTATCCTTTTATTTAATTAATTTATTACAAGGTTATAATAATTTTTTTATTTTTTAAGTCAAATAATATGAAGGATTTAATCATAAACAAAAATTATATTGAGGATAAATCAATATATGTTTTTATAGGAAAAATTATTTTTATTAATAAAAAGAATTTTTTTCCTAAATATTATTTTCTCATTAATTTTTGCATACTTAAATTAAAATAAGTTTTTAACTACATCTAGAAACAAAATATTGTATAATGGGATAAATATTTTGAATTATACTAATAAAAATAAGTTAATATGGTAAACTCAATTTTTGGTTATAGTAATAAATTACCATTGTAAAAACTTATCACCTTAGTAAGGGATGAATGGTTTAAACCGGGGTTAACGTAGTAGATAAGGCCACAATTATCACTAATAAATTTCTAAATTCGATTTGTTGCATTTATTTCGACCCTCTCACCCATTATATTATATAATTGTTTGTTTTGGTTCCACTTTACCTGAGAATGACATTTATTATATTTAAAAATTGATATTTACATGAGCATCACTCCAATTCCTTGTAAAAGAGAACAACCTCCATTTACTTATGCACACATTTTCAGAATATTATCTTAACCAAGGAATGATATAAACCCATAGAAACACCTTTTTACACATTATAGGATACACAGACTCATTAAAGGACCTCTCTTTGATGTCATGAGCCACTTATTAGAGGAGTCCTTCCATTAAATAATGTGAGAACATTAAATTGTTATATCTCATTTCTATTTTATTCTCTTTTCTCCTCTAAATTTATGAAAATTATGTCAATATAATAACATAAGTATCATTAATTTACTAATTTTTTGGTATGTTAATGGGAAAATAATTATATACCTTCCTTTTAACTTTTCTAAATATAAATGAAACATCACCTGTGTCACATGCTGATTTCCACCCCCATAGACTGTGTAAATTATTATTTTTTCACCATATTCAATTTAACGATACAAGAAATTATTTAGTGCATAAATATTATAGTTATTACATAATTATGATTTAATAAATATAAATTATTGTCTACCTCCCTTCCCTCTCATTTATTATAATCTTAAAATATCATTAATGCAAACTTGTGGACTACAACCTTTACAAACTACTTATTTAATTTTCCATTACCACATGAAATGGATGGTTAAAAAATTAATTTAATGAATTATTATTCTATTTTAACATGATTAATGTTATATAATTGATAAATATATATACTAACAATATCAATTATTTTTTGGGAATGAAAATTCTTAAAAATGGATATTATTAAGCTATCAATGCCAATAATTCCAATGAGTTCCATAATGTGACCATGAAACTTAAAAAAAATATAAAAAACATACTATAAACCAACATAAAAAAATTTATATTTTTATTTCATTTATATAAAGTGGTTACAAAAAACCTGTCATTAGAATTGAGAAAAAATAAATAAACTACAAATAACCAATAATCAAAATTAGTATAAAATAAGTGATAAAAATATTAAAAAGTACATAAAGGATTAATATATAATTTTATAAAAATGAATAGGTTATTGAAATAAATTATTAATGAGAGTGATGTTATTATACCAAAATAAAAAGTATGTTTGAGTAAGAAGTGATTCAAGGTATTAGTTTTTAGTCTCAAGCATTCTTATTTGAGACATGTTTTGAATTGTGCTCCTTTTTACACTATATAGTGTATATGATGCCTCTTTGAAATATTTTATCATAATCCTCTCATTAATAGAGGTAATTTAATTTCAATATCATGTCCTATTTTTCATGATATTTTCATTCAACTGTTATAAAATATAAAAGGTTTTAATTTAAAATATCATTTTTATTAATGATTTGTTTGTTTAATTTTACATTAGAGGAATTATATTACATTTATCCCTAAATAATATTATATATTATTTCACTAGGTTTATTGATATTTTTTTCAGTTAATCTTTCCATATCCCCCTACATTAGTACTCCAAAATAATAAAATAATATTTTCAATAAAAAAATAATTTTTATACTTTTAGGGCTAGAATCATTCTCTTCCTTGCCCATGTTATATTAAAATTGTCAATAATGTTTTTATTTATAATTAAATTATTTTTATAAGATCATTTTCAAATATCAATAAAATTTAAAAAAATTAATTTATAAGATCATTTTTAACTATCTTTGACATTTTACAAATATTTTGAAATGGAATATTTTTATAGTTTTTTAATGATCTTCTTTTTAATTTCTTTATAAAAGTATGAAAATAAGGTTTTTTAAGGTTCACCACTTGTCTTCATTTTCCCACTACCAATAATGTTATTCATTAGAAATCATCGCTTATATGATTCCATAGATCTTGAATGAAAATAAAATTCCTTTTTTAAGAATTGTTTGTATTTAAAGAAATTCCTCAAGAAAATGATATTTATTCTTATTCTAAAATATTTTTCTTAATTTATTTTAAAAGGCGATTTTAATCTATATAAATATGATTTTTCGGGGTGAATTTAATGGATGTGTTTTTTCAGAAATCACCTCCCTATCAGGATGAAAACGTGTTTGTGTTGGATCTGAAACATATGCACCTAGTGGTTATATCCATAAAATTGGTTGATTGGGCATTATCCCTATCTTTACTCAGTGTAAAATTAGTGCATCTAAATTCACATCTTGATTTTCACTCCCATGGTGTATGTTTGGGATAATTCACATTCTTCATTATTAATGATAATTAAGTATATAAATATATAGATTTTCAATTTACGTTATATATCATTCTCCATATTTATTTTAATCCATCATTCTCAAACTCTGTAATATCAAATATATTTTCAATATCAATTCCATTATTGAATTAAGCTAATATCCATTACTATATATGGTGTTTACACCTTAAAAATTAATGGGTGTTTAATAAGAACACTATTCCATATTTTGACTGAGGGAATATTTATAATTCATATACTTTTTTGTTTTATATAGATGATTATTTAATTCTTAGGAAGGTTCATTATATATTAGGGAAGTGATTATATTCTATATAATTTATTAAATATGGAAAAATATTCATTGATACGTAATATTGATCATGTATAATATTTTCATTAATATTATGAATTCATTGGGCATAGTAAGTCATGGGTGGGGATAAATATTAGATATCCCCTTGATGCATTAGTAAGTCACATGAGATAAACTAGCATAGGTATTCAGTGTATTCCTTTTTAATTGCCTATCATTCATTGTTTTATCTCTTGATGGCATGTATGATTTCATGGATTGAGGATTTTTTTTGAAATGTTTTAAGATGTTTGATATTATAAATTATATCAATATGTAATCCATTATTATATCCTATGTGATTATTTATATTATTATTTTGACCCTGGATAAATTTCATACTAAATTTATTAAGGTATATTTGATTATTATCCATTCCTTTCATGTATATCCAGTTGTGAGTATTCTGTAAGATATTTAAATAAAATATAACCCATTCTGATCATTTCATCACACCCATTACATGTTTTCATTTCCCTAGGCTATAAAGAAGATTAAAAAAATATGATATTTATGGGTTAATATTATGCAGGGAGATTTTTTGAGAGATATTGGGGAATTATTATGGTAAAATAAAAATTTGGTATAGTTGAAAATTTTCCATTGGATGAGAAATAATGTGTTCTATGAGTAATTGTTTTTTTCTAATTCACTAAGACTCAAAACCTAAAAAGATCTATGGTATATAAGTGGCTCCACATTTTTTAATGATATTGTAATTTTATATAATTATATTTGGGTAATTTCATTTTTTGTTTCAAAAATATTAGGTATATAATACATTTTTTACTAGATATCGGTGTGCAGGTTCATGTTTCAATTCCAACTATAAGAAAGCACATGCTCTCTTTTTTGTCCACCTTGAAAAGGTTACCACATATTCACTAGAAAATCATGATGGAATACCTATATTTAATGTTGGTATATAAACCTTTCTAATTGAAGCAGAACTAAATCCCATATTTATAATACTAACTCACCTATAAGAGGTTATCCATCAAAATATAAATAAAAAGTACTTTTTTCTCTTAAATTCAACTTCTGTAAGTTTTGTCTTTCCATATATTTTTATCTTCATATCTCCATAAATTTTGAAACTAAAAATTAAATAAAATCTCTCAATAATATTATTTATAAGGATCATATTACATATAATATTAGATGAACATCCAACATTGAGGATCAAAACAATGTTGTTTCTTTTTTATTTCAATTAAACTTCATTTAGATTTCCCATCTCACTTATTCATTTTTTTATTCCCATGATTGACCCAAAAAACTTCATATATGAGATGGAATTTCCTTTCTTTCTCCAAAACATGTATCATATTCATGTTATTATTCTTTCTATAATGGATAAAATATATTTCTTAATTTAATATCATTTTAAGTCATGGAACCAATTGTTCTTAAACTCCCATGGTGGTAACATCGATTTCTATTTTCTGAGTTGAAAAATACTTTATAAAAAATTATAATATTGATAACAATATCAATAAAAGTATTTTTTTTCATCTATTAGGAATTATATGAACTTACTCTTGTTTTTAGGCTCCCAAGTCCTTCCCCTCCAAATAAATATACTTATCCATAGTTTAACATGTTTTTGCAACATGGACACACAACTAGGACTTCATTAAGTGAAACATCTTTTTAATTGAACTCTTTTACAATTCTTTAGCAATAGTGTCGGTACGTGATCCTAACTGGCGGTCGAGCCACAACTACATGAAGCCCAACTCCATAGTTTGGGGGTAGAAACAAGAAACAAAATTGACATATAAATGATTTTTATTTTCCTAATAAACATTTACAGACACAAAAAATCATCTAAATTCATTAGTTCATAAGAATAATAAAAATATATATGAAATGTCTAAAAATTAAACCAAGAACGAAAAATCTCTAGGGTGTATAAGAGTACGATAGAGACACTGATAAATAATGTGAAAAAATATCGTCCCAACCATAAATATGACCTAACCTAACCAAACTAGGAAAGTTAACTACTAAGAGATCCCAGTTCATGATATCTATGCTATGAACATTGTACATGGTCTATATCACCCAGTATACATAAGATCATCTAAGATCTTCACTGACCTAATCATAATATTCATAAGACACATCACATGTTGGGAAATCCAATATATGGGTCAGTATATATGTACCCAATAGGATGCACTGAATGCTGAAGGGGGAGTTGTAAGAGACAAAACTGGTTAAAAATGAAAGTAGTCAGTAAACATGATGCAAAAGACAGCGAAAGAAAACAACTCAACCCATACCAAGAGAGTATAACCTCATCCCAACATATGGGTGTTTAAATAGTGAGTAGTTGAACCACACATCATCTATTCAACAGCATAACCAGAGAGTAGACTAATTCAACCATTAGAATATAAATGTGGAAAGCACACTGAATACCTTATGCGTCTTGGCATATCATGGAAATAGAGTAACCAAATCCAATGTGTGGATACAAATGAATATATAAATATATACAGATATATATGTATTCATAGTAAAAAGAAACCCAAACCAGAGAGTAAGGGGATTCCCATCTCACAGATCATCCATGGAAGAAGCATTTTCAAGAGTTCTAAAAGGACTGTAAATGATCCAAAACATCTCAGGTGTCTCCCTGGAAGTAACAATCCAAGTCATTCCATTCCTCTTCATTGTGTTACTGTAACGCCCCGACCCCAGCTACCCAGAGTCGGTGCATTACTTCGTAACATTGGCATGATCACAAGAAAGATCAAATCTCGAAAGACCGATTGGTTTAGTAGCCTTGGAAACACTAGATATATTCATAAGTTTTACATTACATCATAAAATGAAAAACTACTACAACAACATAATGTCTCCATAATCCACACTACTATCCCCTCATAATATCCCTGCAGGTCATTCATAATTTACTTCTTCACATCCTGGGGAAAAAATAAAACATAGAAAAGGGGTGAGCTCAAATGCCCAGTAAGGATAACAATAAAGCGGAAACTTTCATAAATAAGAATAAACATTTAAGGCAATGCATTACTAAAACAAAAGCCTTTTAAAATTGAACTTCAACATGGTATGGAAAAAGTAAAATGAAATAATGCCATTTACTTATTCACATGGATATTCTACTAATCGAATAATCACATGCAAAAATCAATAACCACTTTCATAATGTTGGAATGCATAATGCCAGACTATCATAACCACATAGCCAAGGCCTCGTGCCAAGACTACAAATAAGATTTTGTCAAGGCCTTGTGCCAAGACACTAGTTTGTCTCATGAGACCTACCGATGCATCGAGGAGCTATAGCGGGCTCCACCCGTCACTTACTAAGTCCAATGCATTCCCATATGAAAAGGTTTAAATATAACATAAACATTCGTATTAAAACTAGCATACGAAATGTCAATAATTTCACCATAAACTATGAATGGTATAAAAATAGCACATCCATAGTCAAACATATCACAAAACCTTCAATACAATATAGAAGTTTTGTATCATAATAAATCAACTTCAAATAATCTTAAAATTCATCAAAGGATGTTGACATAGATGAAATCAAAATTCTTTTTAAAGAAATATCTCCTTTTATTTTGAAATCATTTAAGATTAATATAAAATAAAACATTTTCTTTGAAAATATTCTTATAAGCTTGTAAGGAAAGCTTTGAAGATTTTATAACGGCGTAAAATAACCGCACCCGCCGTATAAGTTAAAAAAAACATTCTTACCTCAATTCTGTCGAAAAGGTTAAAAAGGACCTTGTTTTGAAAACGACGGAAAGATTCCTTTATAAACCTCTTATAAAAAGTCAAACAAGGGTATAAATGAATTTAACCCATATTCTTGTAAATAGTAAAAATGTTTTGAAATACATTTTTAAGAAAACATGGATGTGGATTATAAAGAGATCCCAGCAGATTATTACGTATAAACAACCTCGGATAATGAAGAGATTGTGAAATAACCCTTACCTTGTACTTTTTCCTTGGTTGGGGTAGGTTAACCTCCTGTATAATGGTGAAATAATTGTTACTAAATTATACAAGAATCATATACATTAATATGATATCATATATGATCTTTTAATATCGATTTATAATAATATCTTAGTATTATCGTTGTTTCGGGTGTTAACTTACTTGTTTTCTTTTATATGTTTTGTTACGTAAGACCTTTTTGTAAAGGATAGGTTGTATATTATTCATATTCAGAATGATATCAAGTCCTTGAACATCATTTTTAAATCATCAAATGATAATTATACTTGAATGGATACGATGGAGAATGAATCTCATCGCGTTCGTGGAGACGGTAGTCCGTACGTACGCACGAGCGACAATATCATTATTTGATATTAAAATAATATATAAATGGATGGTATATCATATATAAAGAATCATTAACATGTTATATTTATTATTTACATGAGTTACACATCATTATTATACCCATCCAAATAATAATATATTGAATAACAATTACACCACGACGTGGAGACGGTAAGCCGTACGTACGCACGTATGGTGACATGTTATTCAAAGGGTGGATAGAATACTGAATATGGTTGTACCATATTTATAATAACATCACAGTATATGTGAGATACTGGATTTATTACTTTAGAATGGTAAGAACAAAGGAAGAAGAAGTGGAAGAAGAAATGAACTTAGAAAAGGGTGGTGAAATCATTACCTCTTCTTCGGGTTCTTCCTTTTGATTTGATCAAAAGGGCTCCTTATGTTGGCTTTCTGATCAAACTAAGGCCTCTAGGTTGTAGTGAGGGATGTTGGGAGATTATTTGGGCAGAGTTTGGCCGAACCAAAAGGCTTTGAAGGTGTGAAGAAATGAGAAGGAGGAGTGCCCTTTTATAAGAGGGGTGAGGGGCACCTTTGGAAAAGCTAGAAATATTAATTTATAATAAATTCATATTCGGTTTCCAAAGGCTCCAAAGTTGACTATTCAAAGGATGAGGTAGGTATAGGTCGAAAACAACTCATCCAATAGAATTTAGACAGGTTTGGGTACTTATATTAACCTTATCTTTAAGTATTAACTCTAAGTTAATTAGTTTCACTTTTACAATGTCTCTTTGTATTTTTATATAATATGGTTAATAAACTTACTATATACATCCAAGCGACCCCCAAGTGGTCCATTAATGATTAATCTATCATAATATAAGTCTCTTGGCCGAACCTTAGATTTTTAGGAATTTAATATCAATTAATAATATAATATTTGTTTTAAGAACTCTTTTATGTCAATTTTGACACTATTCAATAGTTGATTTTTGTGAAACTCATAACAGATTGATTACTTCAAAAAACGTCAATTAAATCAATCCTAATATATCCTATTATCCTTGAAAATTATTTTAATTCATTAAAAGTTTCATATTATATTTTTTGGGTATTTATAATATCAATTATTTTAATTTTTCACTATTATAGTAATTACTGCATCATCATTGTGTCATATATAAAATAAATTATTTAATGTCTAAAAATTATAAATAAAATATCATTATGTAGGAAATCGTTTTATCTTTCTAATGAATATTTATAATCTAAAATCCAACTTATATAACTCTATGTAACAATTGTTTTACTAAAAGATATATGCTTGTGTCATTTTTGTATTCATTTTGACTTAATTAAAATAAAGTGTCATTATCACTTACAAGTGGATCCATGGGGTCCCAAAATTGACACAAAGATGCCCATGGTCGACCATTTATCAACCAATAGGGTTAAGACACGTTTTAGGGTAATTTAGTATTATTATAATATTATTTTTTTAACCCTTATTTACCGGATTTACCCTTAACCATGGTAAATAAAATATTTACCGTAGTAATTATTCAAAATGACTAAAAATAAAAGTTACCTATTTACACAATTTGAACATCCTGATTCCAAATATGGAATCCATTTTCCTAAATTATAAACATAGAAGTGGCAGAAATTAATTTAAAATTAATTCCCGCTGTCAAAACAAAAAGCGTGTTTTTAAGAGATAATAACTATCAAAAGATTGACACTTGTTTATGTTCGGTTTAATTGTAAAATTATGTCCAATGAACAACATTATATTAAATAGTAAAAATATTATATAAATATACTTTAAAACCACTCAAATTCATAATTTATCACTATTAATTATTTTGATTAAAAAAGTTGTTTTTAATTAAAATTTAGTAATTTTCACTATTCATCAAAATATGAAAGTTATCCGAAAAGTACCAAAATTTCACCTTAGGATAAATTTGATATTACGAATCCAAAAATGAAGTCCATTTTAAAATATAAAATATATATAACTTCAAAAAGTAGGTATTACTATTCATAACAGCTAGTTTGATTGGTTACGGTGTGTTAGAACTCGAAGTTGCGTACAACACACGCTACTGTTTTATTCAAAGGAAATCGTACCGTGGAAGCTTGGGATGTTTCATTTTAATTTTTTTGATGTCTCCATTTAGTCAAAAAGTTTAAAATATTGTATTTAAAAAGGTTTCACTCTCAAAAGTTGATAAAAGTGCAAAACTGAAAATGAATCTGTTCTTGCATTATGACTAAGAAACTCATAATATGGATTCTAAAATTATAAGGATTATATAAAGTTTAAAATTTAGTTAATACTATTCATGACCTCTTTTAATGGTTTTTTTTTTGGGTAAGTCATGGTGCAATTGAACTCAGTGTTGCGTGTAGTGCAAGTTATTGAATTATGAAATCTTGGGGTGTTACATTCTCCCCTCCTTCAATAAATTGTGTCCTCGCAATTTGAAATTGTTCTTCGAAAATAAAAGGTTGAAAGTAGAAAATATATTTGTGGGAAAACCCACATCGGAAATTGGGTTACTAAAATTTAGTATTAATATGAGGAAAAGAGAAATCAAAGGGTCACCACCAAATTATGATCTCGATTAAGAGAACATTGGTGGAAATTAGAGACATATAATCGGAGGAAAAACGTAAATATTTATAGGTAGTGATTGAGGTCATCAATCACAAACAAGTGTATAATTGAGGTCCTTAAATTCATCAATCTATGATGATTTGAAATACCATCGGTTCAACAAAACATAGGGTATTAGGATAACACATTTTTGACGTTTCAAAATATCTTAGTTGAAATCCCACATCGAAAAATGAATTAATGAGGCCTCTATTTAAAATAAAGAGTGGAAAGTATGAAGATTACCGAAAATAACACATACTAGGGTTCCATGTAGGAAAATATGGATATGGAAGAGAAATCTAACCATCAATTATCTGATGGAGAGTGGTAGAGAACATGGCTATGAAAAGGCCAACAATCCCAAAGCCATAAATTAGTGATGATTTAAGGTACCATCTAGGACAACATTTTTGTTCTAAGTTTCTTTTCTTAATATTGAGGAATTTATTTATGAGATTGGCTAAGATCATAAGGAGATATACTTACTTTATAATTAGTGTTTTATCCATTAATAAATTTCTACCACAAACTCATCTTTCACTCTAAAAGATAATAGAATGTAAAAAAAATTCTATTTACACTATTCGTATAGGGTTCCAAAATAAAAGAATTTATAATTAATCTAAAAGATCTTTTAATAAAAACTACATTATTTAATCCAGGACATCTCGTGGGCCAGTGGTAGGTGATACACCCTTGTCGCCCTTCGGTTGCGGGTTCAAGTCTCGCAGCCTTGCCGGACGCGACGGGTTGCCGCCCGACCTCCGGGTTGTCCTTTTATGGCAATCCAAAATAATCCAAACTAGAACTATCCAAAATACTTCTGTCCAAACTCATATTCCAACATTTATAAGTAAGGTAAACATAATGTAGAACCTTTTTACCCCGTAATAGCATATGAATACCTTCATCATGTATTCTTTTAATACACCGAAACATCCTGAATTACCATATTCCTTATTGATTACATTCATGCTCCCTTATTCCATATAGAAAGCTGGATATACTTCATTAATCCAAAAATGTTTTAAACCCCAACAATGATGGAATATACAAATCATTAATCAGTTCCAAGGTAGTCAAGAATATCCAATATAATTTATCCAAAACAATCACATATTATTCCTAAATCACTACCTCGGTATCAGAACTATATTATGATTTATCATTCTCTCAACCATATATTTTCCAAAAATTTATCCTGCTATTGAGTCACTTTTCATTGTTCCACACAATCTCAAGTCCTTAATGAAATAGTACTGCAGTACAATCCTTATATACTCCATAATTATTATAACAAGTACATTGTTGATACAACACTCAATTGACATAATCAACATAAGAACTCTAATAATTCCTCTTCATCTGTGCTAGTATCATAACTTGATTATTATCCAATAGCATCATTTGCGTCGTAGACTGATGACTGGGACATAGGTTCGCGTAGTGTCCAAACTCCTTGCAAATGAAGCATTGTACATTTGAAACCATTTTCTTACCCTTGCAGTCACGTACTTTGTGCCCTTTTCCACCACACTTATAACAAACTCCCATTCCTTTCAGGCAAGTTCCAGGGTGTTTCTTTCCATAGTTACCACATATGGGAAAATTCTTCTTTTCCCTCTTCCCTTTATCCATCTTTCTCTCTTCCACGCTTTTCTTCTCTTGCTTTCCTTCAAATCCATATGACTTAGTAAACTCTTTACTTATCTTATCAACACATGATATTATTTCTTCACATGATGATAATACATGGGAGACTATTCCTCTTATAAATTCTAGCTTAAGACCATGAAAGATCTGATCCTTCCTTCTCTTTGGATCATGTGCATTTCTGGAGTTCTCATTCCTTCTACTGGGCGCCATTTCTAAACAATGGCATAAACTAGATCAGTTTATGAATCAATATACATAATCCCATACTTATAAAACACTTAACATAAATTGAACTATTTATGGATATAGTCCATAATCATAAGAATGTTTTCTTTAAGGAAGTATATACTCATAAACCCTTCAAAATGATTTGTAAAGAAAATGAGAGTTATCCTAAGCATATCCCCCGGGAGTGTCGTAACCAAGAGTGCAGCAAGGCCCGTTTTCGTGCACCAGTTCCCGTTCGAGTCTAGCTCAAAGCGGTGTTTTCGGGTTTTACCCCTAGGTACATCTGTGCCAGAGCCGCCTCTACCTGCTCGTATCCAGACAGGGATGTATTGCTCGGAAAACTCACAAAATCTCTACAATACCAAAATTCTAGGAAGTTCTTCTATACTAATCCTCAAAGTTCATCTTAGGTCTACGTGCTCTAATCAGAGTTTATCTAAATCTAGCTTCCAAGGTTTGTACTAAACTTCCTCTGATACCAACTGTAACGCCCCGACCCCAGCTACCCAGAGTCGGTGCATTACTTCGTAACATTGGCATGATCACAAGAAAGATCAAATCTCGAAAGACCGATTGGTTTAGTAGCCTTGGAAACACTAGATATATTCATAAGTTTTACATTACATCATAAAATGAAAAACTACTACAACAACATAATGTCTCCATAATCCACACTACTATCCCCTCATAATATCCCTGCAGGTCATTCATAATTTACTTCTTCACATCCTGGGGAAAAAATAAAACATAGAAAAGGGGTGAGCTCAAATGCCCAGTAAGGATAACAATAAAGCAGAAACTTTCATAAATAAGAATAAACATTTAAGGCAATGCATTACTAAAACAAAAGCCTTTTAAAATTGAACTTCAACATGGTATGGCAAAAGTAAAATGAAATAATGCCATTTACTTATTCACATGGATATTCTACTAATCGAATAATCACATGCAAAAATCAATAACCACTTTCATAATGTTGGAATGCATAATGCCAGACTATCATAACCACATAGCCAAGGCCTCGTGCCAAGACTACAAATAAGATTTTGTCAAGGCCTTGTGCCAAGACACTAGTTTGTCTCATGAGACCTACCGATGCATCGAGGAGCTATAGCGGGCTCCACCCGTCACTTACTAAGTCCAATGCATTCCCATATGAAAAGGTTTAAATATAACATAAACATTCGTATTAAAACTAGCATACAAAATGTCAATAATTTCACCATAAACTATGAATGGTATAAAAATAGCACATCCATAGTCAAACATATCACAAAACCTTCAATACAATATAGAAGTTTTGTATCATAATAAATCAACTTCAAATAATCTTAAAATTCATCAAAGGATGTTGACATAGATGAAATCAAAATTCTTTTTAAAGAAATATCTCCTTTTATTTTGAAATCATTTAAGATTAATATAAAATAAAACATTTTCTTTGAAAATATTCTTATAAGCTTGTAAGGAAAGCTTTGATGATTTTATAACGGCGTAAAATAACCGCACCCGCCGTATAAGTTAAAAAAACATTCTTACCTCAATTCTGTCGAAAAGGTTAAAAAGGACCTTGTTTTGAAAACGACGGAAAGATTCCTTTATAAACCTCTTATAAAAAGTCAAACAAGGGTATAAATGAATTTAACCCATATTCTTGTAAATAGTAAAAATGTTTTGAAATACATTTTTAAGAAAACATGGATGTGGATGATAAAGAGATCCCAGCAGATTATTACGTATAAACAACCTCGGATAATGAAGAGATTGTGAAATAACCCTTACCTTGTACTTTTTCCTTGGTTGGGGTAGGTTAACCTCCTGTATAATGGTGAAATAATTGTTACTAAATTATACAAGAATCATATACATTAATATGATATCATATATGATCTTTTAATATCGATTTATAATAATATCTTAGTATTATTGTTGTTTCGGGTGTTAACTTACTTGTTTTCTTTTATATGTTTTGTTACGTAAGACCTTTTTGTAAAGGATAGGTTGTATATTATTCATATCCAGAATGATATCAAGTCCTTAAACATCATTTTTAAATCATCAAATGATAATTATACTTGAATGGATACGATGGAGAATGAATCTCATCGCGTTCGTGGAGACGGTAGTCCGTACGTACGCACGAGCGACAATATCATTATTTGATATTAAAATAATATATAAATGGATGTTATATCATATATAAAGAATCATTAAAATGTTATATTTATTATTTACATGAGTTACACATCATTATTATACCCATCCAAATAATAATATATTGAATAACAATTACACCACGACGTGGAGACGGTAAGCCGTACGTACGCACGTATGGTGACATGTTATTCAAAGGGTGGATAGAATACTGAATATGGTTGTACCATATTTATAATAACATCACAGTATATGTGAGATACTGGAGTTATTACTTTAGAATGGTAAGAACAAAGGGAGAAGAAGTGGAAGAAGAAATGAACTTAGAAAAGGGTGGTGAAATCATTACCTCTTCTTCGGGTTCTTCCTTTTGATTTGATCAAAAGGGCTCCTTAGGTTGGATTTCGGATCAAACTAAGGCCTCTAGGTTGTAGTGAGGGATGTTGGGAGATTATTTGGGCAGAGTTTGGCCGAACCAAAAGGCTTTGAAGGTGTGAAGAAATGAGAAGGATGAGTGCCCTTTTATAAGAGGGGTGAGGGGCACCTTTGGAAAAGCTAGAAATATTAATTTATAATAAATTCATATTCGGTTTCCAAAGGCTCCAAAGTTGACTATTCAAAGGATGAGGTAGGGATAGGTCGAAAACAACTCATCCAATAGAATTTAGACAGGTTTGGGTACTTATATTAACCTTATCTTTAAGTATTAACTCTAAGTTAATTAGTTTCACTTTTACAATGTCTCTTTGTATTTTTATATAATATGGTTAATAAACTTACTATATACATCCAAGCGACCCCCAAGTGGTCCATTAATGATTAACCTATCATAATATAAGTCTCTTGGCCGAACCTTAGATTTTTAGGAATTTAATATCAATTAATAATATAATATTTGTTTTAAGAACTCTTTTATGTCAATTTTGACACTATTCAATAGTTGATTTTTGTGAAACTCATAACAGATTGATTACTTCAAAAAACGTCAATTAAATCAATCCTAATATATCATATTATCCTTGAAAATTAGTTTAATTCATTAAAAGTTTCATATTATATTTTTTGGGTATTTATAATATCAATTATTTTAATTTTTCACTATTATAGTAATTACTGCATCATCATTGTGTCATATATAAAATAAATTATTTAATGTCTAAAAATTATAAATAAAATATAATTATGTAGGAAATAGTTTTATCTTTCTAATGAATATTTATAATCTAAAATCCAACTTATATAACTCTATGTAACAATTGTTTTACTAAAAGATATATGCTTGTGTCATTTTTGTATTCATTTTGACTTAATTAAAATAAAGTGTCATTATCACTTACAAGTGGATCCATGTGGTCCCAAAATTGACACAAAGATGCCCATGGTCTACCATTTATCAACCAATAGGGTTAAGACACGTTTTAGGGTAATTTAGTATTATTATAATATTATTTTTTTAACCCTTATTTACCGGATTTACCCTTAACCATGGTAAATAAAATATTTACCGTAGTAATTATTCAAAATGACTAAAAATAAAAGTTACCTATTTACACAATTTGAACATCCTGATTCCAAATATGGAATCCATTTTCCTAAATTATAAACATAGAAGTGGCAGAAATTAATTTAAAATTAATTCCCGCTGTCAAAACAAAAAGCGTGTTTTTAAGAGATAATAACTATCAAAAGATTGACACTTGTTTATGTTCGGTTTAATTGTAAAATTATGTCCAATGAACAACATTATATTAAATAGTAAAAATATATTATAAATATACTTTAAAACCACTCAAATTCATAATTTATCACTATTAATTATTTTGATTAAAAAAGTTGTTTTTAATTAAAATTTAGTAATTTTCACTATTCATCAAAATATGAAAGTTATCCGAAAAGTACCAAAATTTCACCTTAGGATAAATTTGATATTCCGAATCCAAAAATGAAGTCCATTTTAAAATATAAAATATATATAACTTCAAAAAGTAGGTATTACTATTCATAACAGCTAGTTTGATTGGTTACGGTGTGTTAGAACTCGAAGTTGCGTACAACACACGCTACTGTTTTATTCAAAGGAAATCGTACCGTGGAAGCTTGGGATGTTTCATTTTAAATTTTTTGATGTCTCCATTTAGTCAAAAAGTTTAAAATATTGTATTTAAAAAGGTTTCACTATCAAAAGTTGATAAAAGTGCAATACTGAAAATGAATCTGTTCTTGCATTATGACTAAGAAACTCATAATATGGATTCTAAAATTATAAGGATTATATAAAGTTTAAAATTTAGTTAATACTATTCATGACCTCTTTTAATGGTTTTTTTTTGGGTAAGTCATGGTGCAATTGAACTCAGTGTTGCGTGTAGTGCAAGTTATTGAATTATGAAATCTTGGGGTGTTACAGTTACACTGTCAAGGGGCCATAATCTCTAGGTATAGGACCCATGAACTTGTATAATAAAAGGGTCCCAATCTGAATAGATGATGGGGGACCCATTCTCTGCCCTGTATGAGGGTTCGACTATGTATGTAGAGGACCCTTTCCATGAGATGAAATGATTGTACCACTCTAGAAGTTGTCAAGGACCCACTTCCCAATTCTAATATCGGTTACCACTTGGAAGTCATCAAGGGTCCACTGACCAACTCCATTAGGGGGTACCACTCAGAATTCGTCAAGGAACCACAACCCCTTAGCACATAAGGGTACCACTGGGAAGTCATTATGGACACAAGCCCAGCTCGACTAGAGGGTTCCACATGGTTAGTCATCGAGGATCCACATACCAGATCTATCAGATCGTACCATATAGATGTCTATAGAGGACTCGTTCTTTGTAATGAAAGGACGGTTCCACTCTAGTGGTCAGTAGTGGACCCATTCCTAGCCCAGTTGAAGGTTTAAACATTAAAATTTCCAGGGACCCAGGCCCATCCTAGCCATAGTGTACCACTAGGGATGCCTCTGGGGATCCTTCACAATAAATTTCATCGTCAAAAATTTCCTAAACATGAATCATACCCTAAGAAATTCAAATCATATCCCAATGTTCACAACTAACAGTACCATCATATTATATGTGGAAAAAAACTCATGATATGCTAATCGCTGGCCACAATCCAAGTCCAAACAAAGGACATATGGAAGCTAGAAGACTCCTAAAGGAGTACACGACATGTGAGGGACCCACATAATGTTTCCTTATAATATTATTTCTAATAATCTCCTCAATATACCAATGATTTATGTACATGTAGTACTATATTGTGTGTTGGGGTACTAAATGGTGTGTCTTGGTGAAAACCCTGACAAATGCATGAGGCTCATTATCAGTCCAAGGGAAAAACATAATTTCACTTATATTTCTATACAAAGATCCTTGAAAAGATATATGAACCACAAAATTTTGATCCACATAGAATGACACTCAGGATGTGCTATTTACATTCTCAAAATGGAAATCTAGTGAAAAAGATTGATTTTACCACATCACGCCCAAACAACATTTCATGGACCCAATCCATAAACCCAAACTAAATATTTTATATTTTTCTAAAAATGTCCACATCAAAATTAGTGTCACAATACCACAAACAGTTCATCATTCTAACACCGTATGAGGATGATATTCCAGATACAAGATTCCATAACAACAAAAACAACAATTAAAACAACAACAACAACAACAATAATAATTTAATTTTCATTGAATTGAGGAACAATCCTGAAAAATGTATCCAATATTGGTCTTAAAATGACCATTATAATACCATGATAGCGATGCTATAGAATGTTCATCAATCCATCTCCATATGAAGAAATTAAATTTGTATTGAGGTTTTACTACCAAAATGAAAATATTAATAATAAAATATTATTTTTATATATTCTTTTTTAAATATATTATTGAAATATTGATAGGCCTTGAATGTCTATCCCTCCTTTTATGTGACATGCCGGAAGGTTCCACCTCTTATTCTCTTCTGTAATTTATTAAAAAAAATTTATTTTATCATTATTACTGTCATAGCAACACTTTGTCAGTGGAATGATAACCATCCCTCTTAACAGGGCCCATAGAGCCATGAACATAGTGGAAACTCTCTCCTCTCTTATGTTACCCACTCTTCCTCTTCAATAATAATATTATAATAATTATTATTATAAAATATAAATAATTCATTAATTAATTTATTTCAAAAATATCCCCCCGCTAAATCATAGCGTTACCATATGGTCACCACATGACTTTGGTGATATTATTAATATTTAATATAATGCTAATAACCAATCGTAATTCCATTACATTAAATGAAACCATTATCATAAATAATAGCAATAATATTAATTCCCACTACATTGACCACATCTCCCACCTTGTCAGAATCAGTGTTTGACCACCACCTCGTAAACACTGAGCATCCTCTCCATGAGATTCCACACATGACCTCTGCTCAAAACTAATCCCATCAAACCACACATCATCACCACGTTCCAACCTAGAAAATGAGGATCACTGATATGATCCAAAACCACCTTTGATAACACACCCACACCTTTAGTACTTAACTCACCTGTTCTCAAAATAACATCCTTTTTGTTTTTGAACCCACCCAGAATCCATTGATATGTGTTTTCTTCATGAAACTATAATGAATATAGGGGTTCAATCAAAATCAAACCTACCTAGGAAATGCTGAATCATGACCCCATTATCCAAATATGAATAATATAAAGAACGGTGTGGGAAAATCACACATAACAAAGGTTATTATAAGGCCCCAGCATTAAACCTTACTTAATCTTGAGTTATTACAAGATTACACATTGAGGATCTTTTCGGGTTTAGTGTTTTAGAGAATTAGATCATAAAACTTTCATTACATTCCACATATAGACAAATTGGTTACATAAAGATAGTATTCTTCATTACCATCAATGGAAAAATATTTAAAATAAACATGGATTCTTTCTTGACACTTCCTTGACACTATCATCATATCATGTACCTTTCCCTTGACCTGTGAAAAACATTTCAAAAAAACTTGGGATGAGCATAAAAATCTCAGTAAGGGATATAAAAATATGGAAAGGAAACATGGGTACATATATACATAAATATTAGATCATACTTTACCCATAAAACATAAGCACTTTAACATACCTCATCAAGTCATGAATAAATCATAGAAATCACAAGACATAAAGGTAACTTGAGGCATTCATAACATTCTTACGTAGGGATTAACCCTCTTGGTTACGTTTGGAATACCCATAACAGTATATTCCCTAAATCTCTTCAGAGAAACCTTAACATTTCACTCCTTCGTGTTACCCAATGCATTGGAGAGCTATATCGGGCTCACCCGCCCTTAGTCTATCACGGAACCACCCGTCTTCATAATAATTCCCAAGAACATCAACATAATCTTATCACATAAAACATGCATAAAGGAAACATAACATTTCCAACTTTCAATAATAAGATATCAATACAACACATTGATATAAAAACATTATGAAAACAATTTTCAATACCAAAATAAAAGAAAATTAAAATATGGTATTTATTTTTCTTTTAAAAAAAGGTATGGCTTGTAGAGGAAGCCGAAACTCAAATAATGGTCACGGCGGCGGAGAAGTCGTTGTCGCCGCATACGTACGACAAAAACATTCCCTTTTGTCGTTTAGTAAACGCTTCGTATAAAAAATATTCCTTTTGAATAAACTTAAAAGTCAAAGGGGTTTATACACCATATAAAAAAAGGTTGTGTATAAAACAAAATATGCCTCAATGAAAGGAGATTGAGATGTAGTCCCATACCTCGGGTCCGACTTGACACGATCGTTCTTTAATTTCTTGAATAATAAACTTGAGTTAATTTATACTTGCTTAAGAACCTTTTTCAAGATCATTATTCCTTTTATATCACTTATTACCATGTCATGAACACTATGTAATTATTTAAGTTAATAACGGTCGTTTTAACGATCATTTGTACTTGAGTCAAAAATAAGCCCATTATAATTACATGTTGTTCAGGTATCCATTATATCCAGAATGGTATTCATGATGTAGATATCATATATGTTATATATCCAGTACATGCATGCATTTATAATATTACATAATCATTTAGAGGTAAGAAATGGAATGCACCGTTCATGGAGACGGTAAGCCGTACGTACGCATGAACGCTACTTTCATTTCTATTTCGTATTTTTTAGAATGGAATCATAATTATATAAAGGTATATTATACTTCCAGTGTAATATCATATATAATATCATAGTTCCATCCTTTATACGTCCCACATATGGTATTTAACGAATCAACTCACTTTAAGGGGGCGGTAGTCCGCACTTCCTTTAATGAAGATATCGCGTTTACCCATAATGGAAACCATAAAGGTATACCCAAAATGAAATATACAGAATATTAAGTAAAACATAAACATATTATATATCATATATAAATATAGTGACATCTTAATGGCCACAATTGAAGGTGTTAAAAGAATGTTGAACAATCATCGTTTCAGGAGGCATAAATTCGCCATCCACGGAAACAGTATGTTCGTTAACCATTATATGTAGGTGTGTGTAAGTGTAGCTAGAATCCTTATTATAACAAAATCCTAGTATATTGAGGATACTGTATTTGTTACAAAAGAAAATAATAAAAAGAGTTTAGTGGGTTGGATAATCAAAATAAAAAAAGACTCAAAAGAAGACATTACCTTAAAATCGGGTGACTCCCTTTGGCTTGAGCTCAAAGGCTTCCTTGGGAAGATTTCTTCCCAAAGTGAGGCTTCAAGGAGTAAGAGAGGGAATTTTAGAGACAAAATGGGTAGGGGTTGGCCGAGCCAAAGGCATTGGGAGTGTGGGAAAAGAGGTAGAGGTGGGGGCCTTTATAAGAGGAGAGGAGGGGCACTCTTGGAAAGTAAAGATATGTTACTTTATTTTAAAATGATTTTCGGATTCAAAAGGTCTCACATTGATATAATTCAAGGATAAGGTGATAAGGGTTCGAAATACACCCATCCAATAGGTTTTGGACATGTGTAGGTCTTAGATATTACATTATCTTTCCATTTTATTTAAATCCTTTATTAATGAGGTAATCGCTACATCATTATGATGTCATAAATACATTTATTTATTTAATGTCAAAAAATTATAAAAAAAATACTATGATGTAGGAAATCTTTTTATATTTCCAATTAATATTTATAGTAAAAAAATATGACTTTTATAACCCCATATAAATGTTTTTTTCGTAAAACATATTATGTTTGTGTCATTTTTACTTTTACATTAAATAAAAAGTTATTTATGTCATTTCCCAACCAAAGTGGCTCCATGGGGTCCCCAAGTTGACCCATGGCTTTTCCTGGTCGGCCATGACACATCCAATAAGGTTAAGACATGTGTCTATGTCATTTCATATTATTAAAGCATTATTTTTACCTTATACTACACTAATTACCACTAATCGCGATTAAAAACATAATAAGTTACTATTCACCAAAAAAATTATTTTAATCTCATTGAACCACATTTTACTTTTTAATGAAAACCATGTATGTCGGATTTTTGAAATTCAAAACACAAAGGTGGAAAAATTTCATTTAAACGAAAAATCAGTTTCTTTAACTACCACTTAATGATTTCACTATTCATCAAAAATTGAAGTTTTTCAGAAAAATACCAAAACTTCACCTGAAGCTATATTTGATATTATGAATTTAAAAATGAAGTCTATTTTAAAAAATTCAAAACATATAAGTCACATTAATTAATTTAATAATTAATTCCCGCTGTCAGAGCAAATAGCGTGTTTTTATGAAACAATAAGTATCAAAAGATTGACACCAGTTTAAGTCCAATTTCAAAGTGAAATCGATTACAATGACCACCATTGGATTAAATGGTAAAAATATATTCTAATTTAACTTCAAAACAAATTCAAAACATAATCTAATCATATAAATAAATTATATTAAAAAGCAGTTTTGATGTAAAATGCAGTATTTTTCACTATTCATTAAAAAATGAACATCGTCAGAAAAATACCAAAAATTCACACAAAGTAAATTTTGATGTCCCAATCATAAAGAATAAGTTTATTTTGACAAACATAGTTTATAAAATTGTAAAAAGATAGATTCAAAAATGGGTTTCCATCAAAAGGCAGTAAAACAATCTTTTAAAAATATTAGTGTATTCTATGCTTACGATTGGATTTATTTTAATATTAAGCCTCTAAAACACTATCTAATTCATTAATAGACATAGATAAAAATATCTATTCTTCATTACTTACTTGGGATGTTATATTTTATAATCATCGGGTTCCTTACATTCTTGTACAACAATTTCAATTTGGGGGAAATGGGGTGAGAAACCTGACATAAGAATGAAATAAATTGAAACAATAATTTATTTTGATACAAGGTCTCTTGTGAAAGTTAATTTAAATTTTGATCAAAGATAATAAATTTAATCATGAAAAATATTTTAATCATACGGGATGAAACCAAAAATGACGAGTCCTACCTAGATTATGGATCAATAAATTGAAAACAACACATCCTATAGTAATGAATATTATCTGTTGAATCTTCTGTATATTGATTCACATAGATCAAACAACTGGTCTTCATCCATTATCCTTTCACCAAAGAAAAATGGGAATGAAAGATCCTCTCAATGATCCGAGGGTTATTTCGATAAACCTGCTGATTTTAAATAGTAGATTACTTATAGAGGAAAATGTTTTAGGTAATTTAACTGTAAATAAATATATAAATTATTTACTCTAATCAAAGAAACCTTCTGACATATTTTTTACCATACCTCCCTTTCCAACCAACATTAAGTAATTATTAGGGTGAACTCCTTGTTTTGAACACAAAAGTTCTCTTAGATTTCCCATATGAGTCTCCATTTGGGATTTATTTGAGTTAGGATTTTTAAAAAAATAAAATAAATTATTTTATATATCCAATGCACCAACCAATGACTGCCCCATTCAAACATCCTTTTCATACTAACATTAGGTCATGTCTAGGGAAAACTCTGCGCTACAGATTCATCCGTGGTCACATATTTTTGATCTGATATTCCTTTTTGGGGAATTTTTTTTCAGGTAATCTACATGTGCTTGATATAAAATATTTTTAATATTTCTTTAAAATTACTTTCGGGAGCACAAATCCTTAGAATCACACTCCATCTCATCTTCGGGAACCGAAAATATTCCTAGGAATATTCCATATTCACATATGGAAAAACCATTGTATCTATATTATTATATTATTTATTGATTTTCATCCCAAAAAATTACAAACTATGGGAAAAAGTGGGACACTATGCCCACATATGTATATTATTTGAAAACCATTGGGAATCTTATGTTAACACACTAGGTCATACGATTCCAAACCTCTATAGACTCTTCAAACCACAATATTTTCTCTCATTTATGTTCTAGGGAAAACATTGGGCCATACCTGGCACAAGTTCTCACAGATTTCTATCTCATGATGGATATTTAAACCTGGAACATACTCAGGAATGACATCATCAACCTCCAAAATTGTTGTAGGAGGCTGAGAGATAATAACTTCTTCTAAACCTTGGGTAATACTAGATAACTAATAAGTTTACTATAACCTCCTATGAAAGATATAAACCTCCCTTTTCTAGGGATCACTCCTAGTCAAAGGAAGAAAAATCTATTCCACAACCTAGAATCCCTACCATACTCACTAGTGGTAATCATATGTGAATAGATGGAAAAAAACTAGCCCATACAGAGGAAAACCTCTTTGGGTCTCACTACTTCTATGAAAAGATTTATTGGGAATATCTCTCTCCTTATAAGGTAATGTTATCTCATTGATATAAATGGGGTATCACTAATCCCCTATACACAAGCCTCCATCACAAGGGTTGAACAGAAGAGGGCCTCAACTTATATCACTAGGTCATGGAAATTGGATATGTCTAGAGAAATGTGGTTTAAGACTCTATTATATAACTGTATATGAAGTAATGGAGACACAAGTCCTACCCCAAAACACAATTATAGCCACAAGGCCACATGTATCCACCTCCTGAATCTATCCATTCCCTTTTCCACCTTCTCACTAGAATCATGGCTCACTCTGACACTGTAGCACAATAGAAGGACCTAAAACACAAAATTTAAAATAATAACTACACCACACCTTGATACTATCCATGCTGGGTTGAAACTAACTTTAACACATAGTTTTGAATCATGTCACAAGAAAATGACTCGGTGGGGGATGTTTCACTTTTTCATGAATGTATGAAGCCACATCAAACCTGAATAACAGTGGGATATACTGATGCCACATATCACCCTAGATAATTCCCACTACGAGTACCAACATCAAAAGAGGTCCCATCCCAGAAGCATATACAAACAGCAAGATCAGGGAGGTCCTCAACCACCAAAGAAGGGACTCTAGTTCAACAAAGAACTTCGGTGATCTCGTTCTATAGAACTTGAAATGCACATTCACTAAGGGTGTGTCATCGAATGGTACCACCAAAACAAACTGCTTAATTATGAAGAGAACTGGTTATGAGTGAAACCAACTGATGGGTTGGAATTCACAAAACTATGAATCCTCATATCATAGACTCAATCCAACAAACTACTACCTAGGAAAATAGCTTAACGCAATAACTTAGTGGACTCTGGTTATATAATGCATGTGTTCTACAATTATTTCACACATCTTCATCCTATTATGATAGTACCAACTATAGCTCAACAGGTGGAGGTGCTGGTACCTGCCCACATGAAGGAAATGATTTCTTGGGATGGAACCTGAACTGAGCCCTCATTTCTCATTGAATCTTTATCTCCATCCATAAATCGATAACATTGATGGATATCTTCAGGGCTGCATCTTGAAAGTGATCACGATTTACCAGGGTCAAATGAACACACACACACACACACACACACAGATATATATATATTACAATAGGTAGATGAATCAAGAAGTACTATCAGAGTATCAATACTATTTGATGCAAGTAGTGTAATGCCCGGACCCCAGTTACCCAGAGTTGGTTCATTATTGCGTAACATTGGCATGATCACAAAAGATCAATTCTCGAAAGACCGATTAGTTTAGTAGCCTTGTAAACACTACATACATTCATAAAAGTTACATTACATCATAAATAGAATAACTATAATAACATGGTCTCCATAGTCCACACTCATATCCCCTTCTGACTATCCCTGCAGGTCATTCATAAAATACTTCTTCACATCCTAGAAAATATTAAAACATTGAAAGGGGTGAGATCAGATTCTCAGTAAGGATAAAAATATAGCGGAAGCTATCATAAATAAACATAAACATTTAAGGAAATGTGTAACTAAAACAAAATCCTTTTAAAATAGAACTTCGACATAATATGGAAAGAGTAAAATTATATAATTCCATTTACTTATTCAATGGATATTCTACTAGTCGAATAATCACATGAAATATCAATAAACACTTTCATAATGAAGGATTGCATAATGCCAGACTATCATAACCATGTATCCAAGGCCTCATGCTAAGACTACAAATAATATTTTGTCAAGGCCTCGTGCCAAGACACTAGTTTGTCTCATGAGACCTACCGATGCATCGAGGAGCTATAGCAAGCTCCACCCGTCACTTATTAAGTCCAATGCATTTCTCATATGAACAGGTTTAAACATACCATAAACCATAACATAATCGTATCACATAAAACATGAATAAAGGAAACATAAAATTCCCACATTTCAATCACAAGATATCAATACAACACATTGATATAATAAAAACATTTTCAAAAGCATTTTCAATACCAAAATAAAAGGAAATTAAAACATGGTATTTATTTTTCACTAAAAAAAAGTTATGGCTTATAGAGGAAGCCGCAACTCAAATAATAGTCACGGCGGCGAAGAAGTATTTGTCGCCACATACGTAAGAAAAAACATTCCTTTTGTCGTTTAGTAAAAACGCTTTGTATAAAAAGATTCCTTTTGAATAAAAGTAAAAGTCAATGGTGTTTATAAACCGTATTAAGGAAAGTTGTGTATAAAACCAAATATGCCTAAACGAAAGGAGATTGAGACGAAGTCCCTTACAAAGATCATTTTTTTAAGTAAATCTATTATGTGTATTCACTATAAGTACACATAAAGAAGTAAAAAATACAAGATAGGACATAATAATATCATGACATATTTTGAAAGTAGGAGATTAACCCAAAGAACGTAAACTGGGTTAAGAAGTTCCCTTACCTCGTGTCCGACATGACTCGACTGCTCTTTAACCTCCTAAATAATAAAATAGACTTAATATCTACCTTCTTAAGAACCTTTTTCAAGTTCATTATTCCTTTTATATCACTTATTACCATGTCATGAACATTATGTAATTATTTGAGTTTATAATGGTCGTTTTGTCGATCTTAGGTAGTTGAGTCAAAAATAAACTTCTTATAATTACACATTGTTCATGTGGTAATATATCCATTATATCCATAATTATATTCATGATGTATATATCATATAAGCCATATATATACATTATATACATTCATTTATAATATTACATAACATTTAGAGGTAAGAAATGAAATGCACCGTTCATGGAGATGGTAAGCCGTACATACGCATGAACGCTACTTTCATTTATATTTCGTATTTAATGGAATGAAGTTATAATTATATAAAGGTATAATATAATTCCATTATAATATAATTTATAATACCATTTACTCCATCCTTTATACATCCTACATATGGCATTAACGATTCAAATCACTTTGAGGGGGCGGTAGTCCGCACTTCCTAAAATGAAATTATCGCGTTTACCCATAATGGAAATCATAAAGTATGCCATAAATGAGAAATACATAAGTATAAGGAAATCATAAACATAATATATATATCATATATGAAAATATTGTCATCAAAATGGCCACCATTAGAGGTGTTAAAAGAATATTGAACAATCATCGTTTCGTGAGGCAGTATTTCGCCACCCACAGAAACAGTATGTTGTTTAACCATTAGACGAAGGTTTGTGTAAGTGTAAACCAAATACTTATCATAAAAACATCCTAGTATATTTTAGATACTGGTGTTGTTACAAAATAAAGCAATAAAAAGAGTTTAAGGGGCTGGAGAAGCAAAATAAAACAAAACTACATTAGAGAAGACATTACCTTAAAATCGGGTAACTCTTTTTGATTTGAGCCAAAGGCTTCCTTGGGAAGAATTCTGCCAAAAGAGAGGCTTATAGGAGTAAGGGAAAGAAGTTTAGAGAGTATTTGGGCAGAGGTTGGCCGAGCCAAAAGGCTTTGAACGTGTGAGTAAGGTGGTAGTGGTGGGGGCCTTCTATAAGATGAGAGAAGGGGCACTCTTGGAATGATTGAAATGTTACTTTATTATGAAATGAATTTTCGGATTATAAAGGTCCCAAACATATATATTTCAATTTTAACGTGATAAGGGTTCGAAATATACTCATCCAATAGGTTTTTGACAAGTGTAAGTCTTAGATTTTACATTATCTTTTCATTTTATTTAAATCGTTAATTAATGAGGTAATCGATGCATCATCATGGTGTCATAAATAATTTAATTTATTTAATTTTTATAAATTTAAAAAAAATCATGATGTAGAAAATCTTTTTATATTTCTAATTAATATTTATTGTAAAAAATATGACTTGTATATCCCCATTTAAAAATTGTTTTAGTAAAACAACTCATGTTTGTGACATTTTTATTTTAACATTAAATAAAAAGTTTTTAATGTCATTTTCCTACCAATGTGGCTCCATGGGGTCCCCAAGTTGACCCATGGATTTTCTTGGTCGGCCATGACTCATCCAATAGGGGTAGGACAAGTGTAAAGGTATTTTTCATATTTTTATAATATCATTTTTACCTTAAATTTCACTAATTACCTTTAATCGTGATTAATTAAACTTAAAAGTTACTATTCACCAAAAAATTATTTTAATCCCATTGAACCAAATTTTACATCCTAATGACAACCATGTATGTCGGATTTTTGAAAATCGAAACACAGAAGTGGTAATGTTTCATTTAAATGAAAAATCAGTTTTTTAACTACCACTTAGTGGTTTCACTATTTACCAAAAATTGAAGTTTTTCAGAACAATGCCAAAATTTCACCCTAAGCTATAATTGATATTATGAATTAAAAAATGATGTATATTTTAAAAAATTACAAAAATATAAGTTTCATTAATAAATTTTATAATTAATTCCCACTGTCGCAACAAATAGCATGTTTTTAAGAAATAATATATATCAAAATATTGACAATTGTTTATGTCCAATTTCAAAGTAAAATTAATTATAATGACCACCATTTGATAAAATGGTAAAAATATATTCTAATTACACTTTAAAACCACTCAATAGTATAATTTATCACTATAAATTATTTTGATTAAAAAATTTGTTTTTTAGTATTTTTCACTATTCATAAAAAATTGGAAGTTCTCAAAAAATTACAAAAAATTAAACTTTGGATAATTTCGATATTCCGAATACAAAAATGAAGACCATTTTGAAATATAAAATTTATATAATTTAAAAAAGTGGGTATTACTATTCATAACTGCTACTTTGATTGGTCGCGGTGTTTTAGAATCTCGAAGTTGCGTACAATGCAAGCTATTGAATTATTGAAAGAGAAGCATATCGTGAAAGCTCGGGGTGTTACATTCTCCCCTCCTTCAATAAATTCCGTCCTCGCAATTTGAAAATTTTCTTTGAAAATAAAAGGTTAAAAATAGAAAATACATTTCTAGAAAACCCACATCGGAAATAAGGTTAATAATATTTAGCCTTAATAATAGGGAAAGGGAAATGAAAAAGTCACCACCAAATTATGATCTCGATAAGGAGAACATTGGTGGAAATTAGAGACATATAATTGGAGGAAAAAGGTAAATATTTGTAGGGAATGATTGAGGTCATCAATCACAAACAAGTGTAAAATTGAGGGCCTCAAAGCCTTCAATCTATGTTGATTTAAAATATTATCTGTTCAATAAGACATAAGGTATTAGGATAACACATTTTTTGTTTTAATATCCCTTTAATAAAGTTTAAGAATTAATTTATTCATAGAATAAGAGATAGGTATATATATATATATATATATTTATTCTTGATAAGTAGACATTCAACCTTCAACTAATTTCTACCAAAAACTCATCTTTCACTCAAAAAGATAATAGAACTCAAAAATATTATATTCATCCTAATCGTACAAGGTTCAAAATATTAACAAATACCATTTAGATTAGGAAAACTATTTTTTAATAACCAGGGACTTCCTGTAGGCTAGTGGTAGGTAATAAAGGCCTGTCACGCTATGGTTGTGGGTTCGATTCCTGCAGCTTTGTCCGATGCGATGGGTTATGCCCCACCCTGCAAGTTGTCCTTTTCCTAAAACTATAGTATTATAATATTCCAAAAATAATCTTCAAAAATGTTTTAACCTTAAACAATACTATGAAAAAATCAACTTAATCTATTCCAACCTTTATATTTATCCAAAATACTTCTTTCCAACTCACAGTCCAAATTTTATAAGGAAGGTAAACATAATGAAGATCCTTTTTTCCACGTAACAACATGTGAACACCTTCATCATGTATTCTTTTAAAACACTGCAACATACTGAATTACCATAAATCCTTATTGATTACATTCATGATCCCTTATTCCTTATAGAATACTAGATATACTCCTTCTATCCAAAAATGTTTACAAATCATTAATCAGTTTCAAGGAAGTTAAGAATATCCAATATAATTTATCCAAATCAATCATGTATTATTCCAAAATCACTATCTCGGTATCAGAACCATATTATGGTTTATCTTTCTCTCAACCATATATTTTCTTAAAATTTAACCTGCTGTGGAGTAACATTTCTTGGTTCCACACAATCTCAAGTCCTTGATGAAATAGTACTACAGTACAATAATTATATACTCCATAATTATTATAACCAGTACATCATTGATACAACACTCAAATGAAAAAATTATTTAATAACAACATAAGAACTCTAATCATTCCTCCTCATCTGTGGTAGTATCATAAATTGATTATTATCCAATAACATCATTTGGGGAATACTCTGATGATTTGGACATTGGTTTGCGTAGTGTCCCCACTCCTTGCAGATGAAGCATTATACATTTGAAACCTTTTTCTTACCCTTGCAGTCACGTACTTGGTGTCCTTTTTCTCCACACTTATAACAAACTCCCATTCCCTTCAGGCAAGTTCCAAGGTGTTTCTTCCCACAGTTATCACATATTGGAAAATTCTTCTTTTCCCTCATCCCTTTATCCATCATTCTCTCTTCCATCCTTTTCTTCTCTTTCATCCCTTCAAATACATAAGACTCAGAGAATTATCTACTTATCTTATTAACACATGATACTATTTCTTCATATGTTTAGAACACATTGGAGACTATTCCCCTTCTAAATGTTGGCTTAATACCGTGAGAGATATGATCCTTCTTAGTATTTGGATCATACGTATTGATGTAGTTCACATTCCTTCTACTGGGCGCCATTTATATACAATGGCATAAACTAGGTTAGTTTATGAATCGAAATACATAATAACAAACATTCAAAACACTTAACATAAATTGAACTATTTATGGATATAATCCATAAAAATGTTTTCTTTGAGGAAGTATATACTCATAACCCTTCATAGTAGTTTGTAATGAAAATGAGAATTATCCTAAGCATATCCCCCGGGAGTGTCGTAACCAAGAGTGCAGCAAGGCCCGTTGTCGTGCACCAGTTCCCGTTCGAGTCTAGCTCAAAGCGGTGTTTTCAGGTTTTACCCCTAGGTATATCTGTGCCAGAGCCGCCTCTACCTTCTCGTATCCAGACAGGGATGTATTGCACAGAAAACTCACAACATCTCTATAAAACCAAAATTCTAGGAAGTTCTTCTATACTAATACTCAAAGTCTATCTTTGGGCTATGTTCTCTAATCAGAGTTTATCTAAATCTATATTCCAAGGTTAGTACTCAACTACCTCTGATACTAACTATAACGCCCTGACCCCAGTTACCCAGAGTTGGTGCATTATTTCGTAACATTGGCTTGATCACAAAAGATCAAGTCTCGAAAGATCGATTAGTTTAGTAGCCTTGGAAACACTAGACACATTCATAAAAGCTACATTACATCATAAAGTGAAAAACTATAATAACATGTTCTCCATAGTCCACACTCATATCCCCTTCTGACTATCCCTGTAGGTCATTCATAAAATAATTCTTCACATCCTGGAAAATATTAAAACATTGAAAGGGGTGAGTTTAGATTCTCAGTAAGGATATTAATATAGTGGAAGCTTTCATAAATAAACATAAACATTTAAGGCAATGTGTAAATAAAACAAAATCCTTTTAAACTTGTACTTTGACATAATATGGAAAAGGTAAAATGAGATAATGCCATTTACTTATTCACATGGATATTCTACAAGTCGAATAATCACATGAAATTTCAATAACCACTTTCATAATGAAGGAATGCATAATGTCAGACTATCATAACCATGTAGCCAAGGCCTCGTGCCAAGAACAAAAATAATATTTTGTCAAGGCCTCGTGCCAATACAATAGTTTTTCTCATGAGACCTGCCGATGCATCGAGGAGCTATAGCGGGCTCCACCCGTTACTTATTAAGTCCAATGCATTCCCCATATGAACAGGTTTAAACATACCATAAACCATAACATAATCGTATCAAATAAAACATGCATTAAGGAAACATAAAATTTCTAAATTTCAATCACAAGATATCAATTCAACACATTGATATAATAAAATCATTTTCAAAAGCATTTTCAATACCAAAATAAAAGGAAAGTAAAACATGGTATTTATTTTTCATTTACAAAAAGATGTGGCTTATAGAGGAAGCTGAAACTCAAATAATAGTCACGGCGGCGGAGAAGTCGTTGTCTCCGCATACATAAGGAAACACATTCCTTTTGTCATTTAGTAAAAACGCTTTTTATAAAAAGATTCCTTTTGAATAAAAGTAAAATTCAATGGGGTTTATACACCGTATAAAGGAAAGTTGTGTATAAAACCAAATATGCCTCAATGAAAGGAGATTGAGACGAAGTCCCTTACAAATATCATTTTTTTAAATAAATATATTATGTGTATTCACTATAAGTACACATAAAGATGTAAAAATACAAGATAGGACATAATAATATCATGACATATTTTGAAAGAAGGAGATTAACCCAAAGAACGTAAAATGGGTTAAGAAGTTCCATTACCTCGTGTCCGACTTGACTTGACCGCTCTTTAACCTCCTGAATAATAAACTAGAGTTAATCTATACCTTCTTAAGAACCTTTTTCAATTTCATTATTCCTTTTATATCACCTATTACCAAGTCATGAACATTATGTAATTATTTAAGTTTATAACAATCGTTTTGTCGATCTTAGGTACTTGAGTCAAAAATAAACTTCTTATAATTACACTTTGATCATGTGGTAATATATCAATTATATCCATAATTATATTCATGATTTATATATCATATAAATAATATATATCCAGTATATACAATCATTTATAATATTACATAACATTTAGAGGTAAGAAATGAAATGCATCGTTCATGGAGACGGTAAGCCGTACGTACGCATGAACACTACTTTCATTTATATTTTGTTTTTAATGGAATGAAGTTATAATTATATAAAGGTATAATATAATTCCAGTATAATATAATGTATAATACCATTTAATCCATCCTTTATACATCCCACATATGGCATTAACGATTCAAATCACTTTGAGGGGGCGGTAGTCCGCACTTCCTAAAATGAAATTATCACGTTTACCCATTATGGAAATCATAATGTATTCCATAAATGAGAAACAAAGAAGCATAAGGAAAACATAAACATAATATATATATCATATATGAAAATATTTTCATCAAAATGGCCACCATTAGAGGTGTTAAAAGAATATTGAACAATCATCGTTCCGTGAGGCAGTATTTCGCCACCCATAGAAACAGTATGTTCTTTAACCATTAGATAAAGGTTTGTGTAAGTTTAAATCAAATCCTTATCATAAAAACATCCTAGTATATTTTAGATACTGTTTTTGTTACAAAATAAAGGAATAAAAAGATTTTAAGGGGTTGGAGATGCAAAATAAAACAAAAAAACATTAGAGAAGACATTACCTTAAAATCGGGTAACTCTTTTTGATTTGAGCCAAAGGCTTCCTTGGGAATACTTCTGCCGAAATTGAGGCTTCTATGAGTAAGGGAGGGAAGTTGAGAGAGTATTTGGGAAGATGTTGGCGGAGCCAAAAGGCTTTGAAGGTGTGAGTAAGGTGGTAGTGGTGGGGGCCTTTTATAAGAGGAGAGAAGGGGCACTCTTGGAAAGATTGAAATGTTACTTTATTATGAACTGATTTTTCGGATTCTAAAGGTCCCAAACATATATATTTCGAGGGTAAGGTGATAAGGGTTCTAAATATACTCATCCAATAGGTTTTTGACAAGTTTAAGTCTTCGATTTTACATTATAGTTTCATTTTATTTAAATCGTTAATAAATGAGGTAATCGCTGCATCATCATGGTGTCATAAATAATTTAATTTATTTAATGTTTAAAATTTCTAAAAAACTATCATGATGTAGGAAATCTTTTTAGATTTCTAATGAATATTTATAGTCAATAATATGTCTTGTATAACCCCATTTAAAAATTATTTTAGTAAAACAACTCAAGTTTGTGACATTTTTATTTTAACATTAAATAAAAAGTTTTTAATGTAATTTTCCTACCAAAGTGGCTCCATGGGGACCCCAAGTTGACCCGTGGATTTTCTTGGTCGGCCATGACTCATCCAATAGGGATAGAACAAGTTTAAAGGAATTTTCATATTTTTATTATATCATTTTTAACTTAAATTTCACTAATTACCTATAATCGCTATTAATTAAAATTAAAAGTTACTATTTACCAAAAAATTATTTTAATCCTATTGAACTACATTTTATATCCTAATGACAAACATGTATGTCGGATTTTTGAAAATCAAAACACATAAGTGGTAATGTTTTATTTAAATGAAAAATTATTTTTTTAACTACCACTTAGTGGTTTCACTATTCATCAAAAATTGAAGTTTTTTAGAACAATTCCAAAATTTCACCCTAAGGTATAATTGATATTCCGAATTAAAAAATGATGTATATTTTAAAAAATTCCAAAAATATAAGTTTCATTAATTAATTTTCTAATTAGTTCCTGATGTCGCAACAAATAGCATGTTTTTAAGAAACAATATATATCAAAAGATTGACAATTGTTTATGACCAATTTCAAAGTGAAATTTATTATAATGAACACCATTGGATAAAATGGTAAAAATATATTCTAATTACACTTTAAAACCACTCAATAGTATAATTTATCACTATAAATTAATTTAATTAAAAAAGTTGTTTTTTAGTATTTTTCACTATTCATAAAAAATTGGAAGTTCTCAGAAAATTACAAAAAATTAAACTTAGGACAATTTTGATATTCCGAATACAAAAATGAAGTCTATTTTGAAATATAAAATTTATATAATTTCAAAAGGTGGGTATTACTTGTAACACCCCAGGTAAATAAAGAATATGACATTTTCATATTTATCCATATTTGTGAATAAAATATTAATATGACTTTAAAGGGGACGCTATGCTCGATGGCGTACCCAACACGCAATAAGAAGTTTCTTTGGAATCTTACATTGCACTCTAATAATAAAATAATATTATTTTAAATGGTAGTAAACATGTAGTTGATGTATTGGCGGGAATGGATAGCAATAACTAAAATATGATTATATATGTTTTTAAATGTTTTTACATTTATCCAATAAAAGATAAAGGCATAAAATACGGAAAGAATTCAATTTTTGGCGTATATGCCCTAGTTTTCACTAAAGGTTCACTCATCGCCTTTTGATGGAGAACAGACATTAAATATAGTTTTGTTCACTCTTATACATCCTTTTGGACAAAATAAAACTCTTCTTAAGAATTGGGACAACAAAATTTACTTCGTGTAAATTTTTGGCATCTTTCTGATAAAGTTCATTTTTTTTAATGAATAGTGTAAAATGTTGTATTTTAATTCAAAACCTCTTTTTAATCTAATTTACTTATATGATTAGATTATCTTTTTAATTGGTTTTAAAGTGAAATTAGAATATATTTTTACCCTTAAATCCAACAGTGGTCGTTGAAATTAATTTCACTTTGAAATCGGACTTAAACTAGTGTCAATCTTTTGATACTTATTGTTTCATAAAAACACGCTATTTGTGATGACAGTGGGAATTAATAATTAAATTAATTAATGTGACTTATATTTTTTGAATTTTGTAAAATAGGCATCATTTTTAAATTCGGAATATCAAATATAGCTTAGGGTGAATTTTTGGTAATTTTCTGAAAAACTTCAATTTTTGATGAATAGTGAAACCACTAAGTGGTACTTATAAAAACTGATTTTCAGTTTAAATGAAATTTTGTCATCATTGTGTTTTGATTTTCAAAAATCCGACATACATGGTTTTCATTAAGACGTAAAATGTGGTTCAATGAGATTAAAATTTTTTTTTGGTGAATAGTTACTTATTAAGTTCTTAATCGCGATTAGTGGTAATTAGTGTAGTTTAAGGTAAAAATAATGTTTTAATAATATGAGATGAGCTTGAAACATGTACTACCCTCATTGGATGTGTCATGGCCGACCAAGACAATCCATGGGTCAACATGGGGACCCCATGGAGCCACTTTGTTTGGAAAATGACATTAATATCTTTTTATTTAAAGTTAAAGTAAAAATGAGACAAAAATGAAATGTTTTACTAAACCAATTTTTACATGGGGTAATACAAATCAGATTTTTGACTATAAATATTAATTGGAAAGATAAAAATATTTCCTACATCTTAGTTGTTTTTATATAATTTTTAGACATTAAATAAATTAAATTATTTATGACATCTTGATGATGCAGCGATGACCTCATTAATGAACAGTTTAAATAAAATGAAACGACAATATAAACTCTAAGACCTAAACTTGTCCAAAAACTATTGGATGGGAATACATAGAAGACTTATAATCTTATATTTGAAATATATCAATGTGGGACCTTAGAAATTCGAAACACTTTTGAAAATAAAATAATAGTTTCATGATATCCAAAAGTGCCCCTCCTCTCCTCCTATAAAAGGCCCCCACCTCTACCTCATTTCACACACTCCTAAAGCCTTTGGCTCGGCCATACCCTGCCCATTTACTCTCTCCACATCCCTCTCCTCATCATAGAGGATTCCCTTTGGGCAGAATCTTTTCAAAGGAAGCCTTTAGGCTCAAATCAAAAGGAGTTACACTTTTAAAGGTAATTCATTCTCTCATGTTCATTTGTTTTATTTTGCTTCTCCAACCCCCTAAACTCTTTTTATTTACTTCTTTTGTAACAGCACCAGTATCTTCAATATACTAGGATGTTGTTATAAGATTTATTCGAGCAAAACTCTTACACAACAACATCAAATTGTAAAAGAACATACAGTTTCCGTGGATGGAGAAATTATGCCTCCCGAAACGATGATTGTTCAATACTCATTTAACACCTTCAAAGGTGGCCATTATGATGTCACTATTTTTATATATGATATATAATATGTTTATTCTTTCCTTAAGCTTCTGTATTTTTCATTTATGGCATACCATTATTGTTTCCATTATGGGTAAACACGATATCTTCATTTTAGGAAGTGCGGACTACCGCCCCCTGAAAGTGATTTGATTCGTTAATACCATATGTGGGATGTGTAAAGGATAAAGTTAATGATATTATATATTTTATTATAATGGAATTATAATATACTCTTATATAATTATGATTCCATTCCATAAAATATGAAATAGAAATGGAAGTAGCGTTCATGCGTACGTACGGCTTACTGTCTCCATGAACGGTGCATTTCATTTCTTACCTCTAAATGTGATGTAATATTATAAATACATGTATATACTGAATTTATATGATATATATGTTATCCAAATCATTAATATCATTCTGGATATAACGAACCTTTGACCAAATTAACAACATGTATGTATAAGAAGTCTATTTTTGACTTAAGAACCAAATACCGACAAAATGAACATTATTAACTTAAATGATTACATGATGTTCATAACATGGTATAAAAGGAATAATGAACGTGAAAAAGGTTCTTAAGCAAGTAGAGACTAACTCAAGTTTATTATTCCGGACGTTAAAGAACGATCGAGTCAAGTCAGACCCGAGGTAAGGGATCATACTCCTCTCTTTCTTTTTAAGTACACTCTTTTATGTCATTCCTTCTAAAGCTCATATTTATTGTGATTGGGATGTTATTTTATATTATTATTACTGTAATTTTTATGTACATATGATGAGAGAACCTATTCTCTCTCATCAATCCATTTTGGAGGTTTTGAGTGGCGTCGTTAGGCTGCCGAATTTTCGTAAGAGATCTAAACTCTCTCTTTCTTTTTAAGTACTCTCCTTTATGTCACTTCTTTTAACCTCCTCTTTGTTATGTTGGGGGATGTTATTTTATATTACTCTTTCTATAAACATTAAGTTAATATTATGAGATACCCTATTTGATCTCATCAATCCATTTTTGTAAGTTTTATGTGGCGCCGTTAGGCTGCCGAGTTTTCGTAAGGGATTTTTAATCTCACTTTTATTCCTGTGATATTTATGCTACATTTGCCACAATTTCCTTTGTGTGGTGTACGTAATGCCCATTATTTTATTCATTGTGTAATACACTTTATTTTATAAGTATTTACATCAATGTTGTATTGACCTTCTTTCATGAGGTGTATGTTTCGAAAGATACCCTTGTCGGTAAGGGAAGCTTCACCCCCCTCTTTTTAAAAGACTTCTTTTGTTATGTCTTTTAATTCAAATACTATTATATTGGGATATTTTCTTTTATATCCTTATTGATTTAAGTTTTATTTCCAAGTGATGATATTCCTTTTTTATCTCTCATCAACTCATTTTATGAATTTTGAAGTGATGCCGTTAGGCTGTCGAATTTTACCAAGGGAACTTTTTAACCCAATTTCGATTACTTTGGGTTCAACATGTAGTTATTGAATATGTCATTTGTTGAATATGTGTGAATGACCTTTTATTTTTTGACACTTAATATCCACTTATATTGGGTGTATTTATATTTGTCACACATAATTTTGAGATTGATTTAAGCTTAATTTAAGGATACCTTCTTTATAAGGGATTTCATCACATTTGACATTTCTATTGAGACTTCATTGTTGTTATGCACCAATTCACTCTTATATGGTGTATATACTATCCCTTGGAATATTATATCATGAATCCAAATATTCTCATGATATTATAAAGTTCTGACTAAATGTTATTCCTCAATTATTGTATTCAAGTGTCTCTAATTTTGGTAGAACCCCTTTAACCAAAATATCGCTTTAAATGTTTTAATTATTTTTTCTTATTAATATCCATTTTTTCAAAATGGTTTTAAGGATTTATTTATATGGATATTAATGGTTTAACATTTTAAAATCTTCAAGGTGGTATGGGACACTTTGATTCAAAAATCTCCTTATTAAATGTTTTAAATGGTTTTAGAAATTGTTTCTTTTTTGAACGGATTCATTATTTCAATATACTAAAAGGTTATATTGTGATTGAATGGTGGAAATGTTATGTTTCCTGTATGCATGTTTTATGTGATAAAATTATGTTATGGTTCTTGGTCATTGTTATGAATACGGGTGGTTCTGTGATAAACTAAGGGCGGGTGAGCCCGATATAGCTCTCCAATGCATTGGGTAACGCGAAGGAGTGAAACGTTAAGGTTTCTCCGAAGAGATTTTGGGAATATACTGTGATGGGTATTCCAAACGTAACCAAGAGGGTTACTCCCTACGTAAAAATGTTATTAATGCCTCATGTTACCTTTATGTCTTATGATTTCTATGATTTATTCATGATTTGATGAGGTATGTTAAAGTGCTTATGTTTTATGGGTAAAGTATGATCTCATTCTTATGTATATATGTACCCATGTTTACTTTCCATATTTTTATATCCCTTACTGAGATTTTTATGCTCATCCCAAGTTTTTTTGAAATGTTTTTCACAGATCAAGGGAAAGGTACATGATATGACGATAGTGTCAAGGAAGTGTCAAGAAATAATCCATGTTTTATTTTAAATATGTTTCCATTGATGGGAATGAAGAATACTATATTTATGTAACCACATTGTTTAAATGTGGAATGTAATGCAAGTTTCATGATCAAATTCTCTAAAACTCTAAACCTGAAAAGATCCTCAATGTGTAGTCTTGTAATAACTCAAGATTAAGTAAGGTTTAAGGATGAGGCCTTATAGTTGGTATCAAAGGTAGGTGTAGATAACTTTAGAGGTTAGGGTATTCTTTAAGCATAAGTGGCATTACCATAGTGGTTAGGATTTCAGAAAGAGTCCTAGTTTTAAATAATGTGAATGAGTAAGTATATCTTAGTGTTTAACTTCCTCATTAGTACATGATGGTTATGTTGATATACTCACACTGACCTTTTTGGTTTTAGTAAATGGCTGGATCTAGCAGGCACCAAAGTGACAATGGGTTTGAAGGAAACTGTGGTGGTTCTCTGATTAAGAGACTGGATGAGATGGTGGATTCAATGAGGAATCTCATGGTTTTTCAAAACCAACTATCAAGGAGTCATGATCAACCACTTAATCCTTGGTGAGTTCTCTAATACATCAGGTACGAGATGTCCAACTCGATGTGGAAATTCAGGTAATAATTATTAAGGTAACCATTAGGGTTTATATGATCCTTACTTTTTAGGTAATTATGGGTTACTCTATGATATGATGGAAAATGAAAGGAATGAGATTAACTTGAGGTTAAAATATGTTATGATCATTTTTGATGATTTTATCTCTTTTTGGGGAATGATTTAAGAATTATATAGTTATGGAAAAAGGACAACACGCAGACTGTGTGACAACCCGTCGCGTCGGACAAAGCTGTGGGAATCGAACCCACAACCAAAGTGTGACTGGTATTTATCGCCTACCACTGGACTACGTGAAGTCCCTGGTTAGTTTTACGGATTCTTTTTAGTTATATGATTTTATGAATTAAGAGTAAGTTGATTTTGGGTTATTTATGAAAATGATTAACCTATCATGGAGGATATGTGATTAGGTTAATTACTTTTCAATACGAGACTTTAGGAGCAACTGATGTTGTTTGGAGATAAATGTTACGATTTAACTTGGAAGACTATGTGACTTAATCCTTAAAATATTTGGGTTTCAATATTATATTGGTTTACTTTGAAGAATTTTACGGACAAATTGTTTATCGGATGGTCCTCGTTGAACTTTGGGTTTTGTTGGACAAATTTTGGAGATTAACCATAGATTTTGTTTTTAATGGGTTATCCTTTTCTGGATTATCTGACCTTGTACTAACCTTTCTAGTTTTGTTTTTGGTTAAAGCCTAAAGACATGGGATGTATATAGTTCTCTTTGGTGGATTAGGTGATTCTCTAGAAGTTGATTATAGTACTCTTAATGTGAACAAGTCTTCCTAAATACTCGTCTTTTTGAGAGAATATGAGTTTGTGTAAAAGTTGAAAGTCAACATGACAAGTGATTATGTTTTCCTATGAATAAATTACTCAATAAAAAGTAACTTAAAACAAAAATGTTGTCTATTAACTTTTCCTAATGGGGAATCGAATACCGTTTAACCCATCACAAGTTTGTGATTTTCTCATTTTTAACTTTCTCCTAGACATGTTTACTATCACTCTCCATCAGAACATGACCCTTTGATTTCTCCTCCATATCCATATTTTCATACATGGAATCCTAGTATGGGTTATCTTGGGTGACATTTGTACTTCTCACCCATTCTTTTAAAGTGATTGTTTTACCAACTCTTGTTCCGATGTGGGACTTTCAAGGATGTTTCCAAGCTCAATTTTAAAAATTGCGGGGACGCAATTCCCAAAAGGGGGGAAGGATGTAACAACCCAGGTAAATAAATAATATGACATTTTCATATTTATCCATATTTGTGAATAAAATATTAATATGACTTTAAAGGGGACCCTATGCTCGATGGCGTACCCAACACGCAATAAGGAGTTTCTTGGGAATCTTACGTTGCACTCTAATAATAAAATAATATTATTTTAAATGGTAGTTAACATGTAGCTGTTTTATTGGTGGGAATGGATAGAAATAACTAAAATATGATAATATATGTTTTTAAATGTTTTTACATTTATCCAATAAAAGATAAAGGCATAAAATACGGAAAGAATTCAATTTTTGGCGTATATGCCCTAGTTTTCACTAAAGGTTCACTTATCGCCTTTTGATGGAGAACCTAAATTAAATATATTTTTGTTCACTCTTATACATCATTTTGGACCAAATAAAACTCTTCTTAAAAATTGGGACATCAAAATTTACTTTGTGTAAATTTTTGGTATCTTTCTGATAAAGTTCATTTTTTAATGAATAGTGTAAAATGTTGTATTTTAATTCAAAACCTCTTTTTAATATAATTTATTTATATGATTATATTATCTTTTGAATTGGTTTTAAATTGAAATTAGAATATATTTTTACCATTAAATCCAACAGTGGTCGTTGAAATTAATTTCACTTTGAAATCGGACTTAAACTAGTGTTAATCTTTTGATACTTATTGTTTCATAAAAACACGCTATTTATCATGACAACGGGAATTAATAAATAAATTAATTAATGTGACTTATATGTTTTTACTTTTTTAAAATAGACATCATTTTTGAATTTGGAATATCAAATATAGCTTAGGGTGAATTTTTGGTAATTTTCTTAAAAACTTCAATTTTTGATGAATAGTGAATCCACTAAGTGGTACTTATAAAAACTGATTTTCCGTTTAAATGAAATTTTTTTCATCATTGTGTTTTGATTTTTAAAAATCCGAAATACATGGTTGTCATTAAGAAGTAAAATGTGGTTCAATGAGATTAAAATAATTTTTTGGTGAATAGTAACTTATTAAGTTCTTAATCGCGATTAGTGGTAATTAGTGTAGTTTAAGGTAAAAATAATGTTTTAATAATATGATATGAGCTTGACACATGTCCTACCTTCATTGGATGTGTCATGTACGACCAATAAAATCCATGGGTCAACTTGGGGACCCCATGGAGCCACTTTGGTTGGAAAATGACATTAATATCTTTTTATTTAAAGTTAAAGTAAAAATGAGACAAACATGAAATGTTTTACTAAACCAATTTTTTACATGGGGTTATACAAATAAGATTTTTGAATATAAATATTCATTGGCAAGATAAAAGGATTTCTTACATCATAGTAGTTTTTTTATAATTTTTAGACATTAAATAAATTAAATTATTTATGACATCTTATGATGCAGTGATGACCTCAATAATGAAGAGTTTAAATAAAATGAAACGATAATACAAAATCTAAGACCTAAACTTGTCCAAAAACTATTTAATTGGAATATTTAGAAGACTTATCATCTTAGCTTCGAAATATATCAATTTGGGACCTTAGAAATTCGAAACTCTTTTGAAAATAAAATAATAGTTTCATGATTTCCAAAAGTGCCCCTCCTCTCCTCTTATAAAAGGCCCCCACCTCTACCTCATTTCACACACTCCTCAAGCCTTTGGCTCGGCCATACCCTGACCATTGACTCTCTCCACATCCCTCTACTCATCCTAGAGGATTCCCTTTGGGCAGAATTTTTTCAAAGGAAGCCTTTAGGATCAAATCAAAAGGAGTTACACTTTTAAAGGTAATTCATTCTCTCATGTTCATTTGTTTTATTTTGCTTCTCCAACCCCCTAAACAATTTTTATTTACTTCTTTTGTAACAACAACAGTATCGTCAATATACTAGGATGTTGTTATAATATTTATTCGAGCTACACTCTCACACAACTAAATCAAATGGTTAAAGAACATAAGGTTTTCGTGGATGGCGAAATTCTGCCTCCCGAAACGATTATTGCTCAATACTTATTTAACACCTTCAAAGGTGGCCATTATGATGTCACTATTTTTATATATGATATATAATATGTTTATTATTTCCTTAAGCTTCTTTATTTTTCATTTATGGCATACCATTATTGTTTCCATTATGGGTAAACACGATATCTTCATTTTAGGAAGTGCGGACTACCGCCCCCTGAATGTGATTTGATTCGTTAATACCATATGTGGGATGTGTAAAGGATAAAGTTAATGACATTATATATGTTATTATACTGGAATTATAATATACTCTTATATCATTATGATTCCATTCCATAAAATACGAAATAGAAATGGAAGTAGCGTTCATGCGTACGTACGGCTTACCGTCTCCATGAATGGTGCATTTCATTTTTTACCGCTAAATGTGATGTAATATTATAAATACATGTATATGCTGAATATATATGATATATATGTTATCCAAATCATTAATATAATTCTGGATATAACTAACCTTTGACCAAATTATTAACATGTATGTGTAAGAAGTCTATTTTTGACTTAAGAACCAAATACCGAAAAAATGAACATTATTAACTTAAATGATTACATGATGTTCATAACATGGTATAAAAGGAATAATGAACATGAAAAAGGTTCTTAAGCAAGTAGAGATTAACTAAAGTTTATTATTCAGGACGTTAAAGAACGACCGAGTCATGTCGGACCCGAGGTAAGGGATCCTACTCCTCTCTTTCTTTTTAAGTACACTCTTTTATGTCATTCCTTCTAATGCTCATCTTTATTGTGATTGGGATGTTATTTTATATTACTCTTACTGTAATTTTTATGTACATATGATGAGAGAACCTATTCTCTCTCATCAATCCATTTTGTAGGTTTTGAGTGGCGCCGTTAGGCTGCCGAATTTTCGTAAAAGATCTAACCTCTCTCTTTCTTTTTAAGTACTCTCCTTTATGTCACTTCTTTTAAGATCTTATTTTTTATGTTTGGGGTTGTTATTTTATATTCCTCTTTCTATAAACATTAAGTTAATATGATGAGATACACTATTTTATCTCATCAATCCATTTTTGTAAGTTTTATGTGGCGCTGTTAGGCTGCCGAGTTTTCGTAAGGGATTTTTAATATCACTTTTATTCCTGTGAGATTTATGCTACATTTTCCAAAATTTCCTTTGAGTGGTGTATGTACTTCCCATTATTTTATTCATTGTGTAATATACTTTCTTTTATAAGTATTTACATCAATGTTGTATTGACCTTCTTTCACGAGGTGTATGTTTCGAAAGATACCCATGTCGGTAAGGGGACCTTTCACCCCCTCTTTTTAAAAGACTTATTTTGTTATGTCTTTTAATTAAAATACTATTATGTTGGGGTATGTTATTTTATATCCTTATTGATGTAAAATTTATTTCCAAGTGATGAGATGCCTTTTTTATCTCTCATCAACTCATTTTCTGAATTTTGAAGTGATGCCGTTAGGCTGTCGAATTTTACCAAGGGAACTTTTTAACCCAATTTCGATTTCTTTGGGTTCAACATGTTGTTATTGAATATGTAATTATTTGAATATGTGTGAATGAACATTTATTGTTTCACACTTAATATCCACTTATATTGGGTGTATTTATATTTTTCACACATAATTTTGAGATTGAGTTATCGTTAATTTAAGGATACCTTCTTTATAAGGGATTTCATCACATTTGACATTTCTATTGAGACTTAATTGTTGTTATGCACCAATTCACTCTTATATGGTGTATATAATGTCCCTTGGAATATTATATCATGAATCCATTTATTCTCATGATATTATAAAGTTCTAACTAAATTTTATTCCTCAATTATTGTATTCAAGTGTCTCTAATTTTGGTAGAACCCCTTTAACCAAAATATCGCTTTAAATGTTTTAATTGTTTTTTATTATTAATATCCATGTTTTCAAAATGGTTTTAAGGATTTATTTATATGGATATTAATGGTTTAAGATTTTAAAATATTCAAGGTGGTATGGGACACTTTGATTCAAAAATCTCTTTATTAAATGTTTTAAATGGTTTTGGAAATGGTTTCTTTTTTGAACGGATTCATTATTTCAATATACTAAAATGTTATATTGTGATTGAATGGTGGAAATGTTATGTTTCCTTTATGCATGTTTTATGTGATAAGATTATGTTATGGTTCTTGGGAATTGTTTTGAATACGGGTGGTTCTGTGATAAACTAAGGGCGGGTGAGCCCGATATAGCTCTCCAATGCATTGGGTAACGCGAAGGAGTGAAACGTTAAGGTTTCTCCGAAGAGATTTAGGGAATATACTGTGATGGGTATTCCAAACGTAACCAAGAGGGTTACTCCCTACGTAAGAATGTTATGAATGCCTCAAGTTACCTTTATGTCTTATGATTTCTATGATTTATTCATGATTTGATGAGGTATGTTAAAGTGCTTATGTTTTATGGGTAATGTATGATCTCATTCTTATGTATATATGTACCCATGTTTCCTTTCCATATTTTTATATCCCTTACTGAGCTTTTTATGCTCATCCCAAGTTTTTTTGAAATGTTTTTCATAGGTCAAGGGAAAGGTACATGATATGATGATAGTGTCAAGGAAGTGTCAAGAAATAATACATGTTTTATTTTAAATATGTTTCCATTGATGGGAATGAAGAATACTATCTTTATGTAACCACTTTGTTTAAATGTGGAATGTAATGCAAGTTTCATGATCTAATTCCCTAAAACTCTAAACCTGAAAAGATCATCAATGTGTAATCTAGTAATAACTCAAGATTAAGTAAGGTTTAAGGATGGGGCCTTATATTACTATTCATAACTGCTACTTTGATTGGTCGCGGTGTGTTAGAATCTCGAACTTACGTACAATGCAAGCTATTGCATTATTGAAAGAGAAGCGTATCGTGAAAGCTCGGGGTGTTACAAGTAGCATTGATCCCATAGCCCAATGTATCTATATGCCAAGTTAAAAAGAAGGTATTCAATGTTCTAGTGAATTTATACATTGTACACCCATACAAATACTAGGTTCCCTACCTTGAGATCCACACTGGAGACATTTTGACACTATTTCAATAATCCCAACCAAATCCTAGTATGGTGACTACTCTAAACAATTCCCTAAGGAATTAACTGAATTGATACCAATCAGTTATGACCTTACCCTAACCATGGCTCCCGGAAGAGCTACCCCAAGCAAACCTCCATAGTCCCTAGTAGAGACAAGTACCGAAAGGAAGATTCTAAATAAGATTCCTTTGTATAATGTACCTATACAGACACACCTGACCATCTCAATGTGGAAGTGTAGAGGAATAATAACAAACATATGAAACAACTAGAAAGTAAACCATTAATGAAAAAACGTCTAGGGTGTAGAAGAGTAAGACATTGTAACTAAAAATTATATTTTCAAAAAACATGACCAACTAGATATATGTCCCAACCTGACAAAACATGAAAATTAAAATGCTATGAGAGGCTAGCTCCTGATATCCAACTATGATCACTGTAAATGGCCCATGACACCTGGTATCCCTAAGATGCTCTGAAGTGACCACCATACTATCCATCATATGTATAAGACATGAAATGTGTCAAAAATCCCATATAGGGGTGAGTATATATATATAACCATCAAGACACCCTGAAATCTTATAGTGGAGTAATAAGAAATGAAATAGGTAAATAAAAAGAGTAGATAGCACACGTTATCATAGAAATAGTGGAAGTGAACATAATAACCCCAACCAAGATTGAGTTACCTTGTCCCAGTACAGGGGGATCAACATGGTGAGTATATGAGAAACAAATCAAGTCTTCAAAAACCATAGCATGGGATTATATTCAGCCAACCAAGAGAAGCTAAAAACAGAAGGCACATGGCATACCTTTTGCATCACCGTATATTAGTGAAAGAGACTAACTAAATCCAAAGGTATGGGTACAAATGAATATATATATATATATATATATATTCTATATTCAAAATAAACTTGTATAAGAGAGTAAGGGGATCTCCATCTCACAACTCAGTCCAGTTGGAAGAGTCTATAACAAATCCAAATGGTCCAACAACGATTACCATCATCTCCTCTGTTTATCCATAAGTAAAATCTAATTCATGCCATTCCTCATCACTATAATGCATAATCAGGGGGACACAATCTCTATGTAGGGGACCCATGAACATGTAAAAAATGAAAGTAGTACTCTGAATAAAAGATATAGGACCATTCTCTACCTAACGGGAGGGTTCATATCAAGAGGCAGAGGACCCTTGGCCTATGATAATAGGGGGGATCCACTATATAAGTTATGAAGGACACATCACCTAGATATACTAGAGGGTGGCACTCAGAATTCATCAAGGACCCACTACATGGATCCACCGGAGTGTACCACTTAGAAGTCATCGAGGTCCCACTTCCTAGCTTCATTATTGGGTAACACTCAAAAGACATTGAGGACCCACTACCCATCTCCACTAAAGGGTACCACTCAGAAGTCATCAAGAACACATGGCCATCTTGATTAGAGAGTTCCACATAGGATATAATCGAGGACCCACAACATATCTCTACTAGAGGGTACCACACAGCTATTTATAGAGGACCCATGCCCTATACTGATAGGTGGCATCCACTCTAAGAGTTAGTAGAGGACCCATTACTAGCCTCATTGGTGGGTTCCACTCTAAAATTTTTGGATGACCCATGCCCTGCCGAGATAGAGGGTTTCACTTAGGATTTCATTGGTGATCCTATATAATCACTACCATCCTTGTGCATCTCCTAACTGAGAGTCAGGCTCATAAAATTCCACATTGTATCCCAAGAACCACAACCAAGGTAACCATCATGTTCTTTGTGAAAAAAAAACACTAATTATAGGATACTCACATAGCAAAATCCCATTCCAAACAAATGAGATACGGAGGCATGGAGGTTAAAAAAGGAGTACATGTCAGTAAGGGACCCCCACAAACTGTGTTACCACTCTTCTATCGAGATGTGTCCTCTCCATCTGATATATTTCTGTCCATGTAGTACTACACGATTTGTAAGGGTATTATAAAACTTGTCTCATCCAAATTCCCGACGAATGCATGAGGCACATCGTCGGTAGGATAGAAAAAACATAATATTAGTAATATTCCTATGAAAAGATCCTTAGATGGATAAACAGATAATGATATTATGATCCTCCAGGAAAAAGGCTCAACATATTCTATTCACATTCCAAAATAGAACCCCTATTGATAATGTTATATTTCACTACATCACACTCAAATGACGTTTCATGGGACCGAACCACGAACACGAATTAAATATCTGATATTGGTATCAAAATGACTACCACAAAATTATGGCCACAATTTTGTCGACAGTTCATTATTCTTTCTCCGTATGAGGAAGATATGTCAGATATAATATTTTTTAATAATAATAATAATAATAATAATACAATACAATAAAAATGGCCTTTAGTAGTAGTAGAAATGGCTTTTATTAGTGTTATAAAATCTTAAAATACATGAGTGTGGTTAGAATCCCTAGTCTTTTATCATTGATAAACCATCACGGATAAAGGGCTATCCTGTTGTCTTCTTTAACATCATATTGTAGCAGCATTTCAATTTGTTATAACATAACAACCCAAAAATATAATCATAACAGATATCAATAGAAATAGGTGCCAATATAGTATTTAAATGATATTAAATTTAAAACACAAACAAAAGAAAAAAACTACATTATAGACATTTAAAACATTGGTTTATACAATTACATAAATTCAAAATATTATATATAATGAAATCATTAATTTTACTTTGTCTTTTAATCCAAACTCAACTTATGCAATTTCTGAAAAAACCATGCCAACCCAAGAAAAATAACTCACTTATATAAAAAAATAATTCTAAGGTTAAATAAAATATAAATTAATAAATTTATAGAAAGTGTTAATTTTACTAAAATAGATGTCAATTTTAAATTAAAAGATGCACTTGGAGTCATACCATTCACACCATGAAACTGATTTAGGTGTGGATGATTCCAACAAGTCATAAATGATTTTTTGACCATTATTATAAGGTATCAAAATAATCTGAATGTGTTTTCTCTATTGTGAGTATAACAGTTTAATTTCTTTTACTAAAATACCATTTTAAACTAGAAAAACTTTCTTTTGACTCAAATATGACAACATCATGTAGAAGTTTGACATGAAACATATTCCTTCAAGTCAAATATAACTTATGAATAATTTTCCTAAAATATCTTGAAAATAGGAGTGTGTTTGATCTATTTTTTGTGAGTGATACATTTTAAACTAAAATATCGATTTGAAACTGATAACGAACACTTTTAGTCATACTGGGCACATCGTGTATCAGATAGAGGTGAGCCTAATTCGTACATTCCAAAAATGAATTATAAATTATTTTTGTAAAGTATAAAAATAATCTGAAATTGATTTCATTTTTGTATTAGGATAGTTGTCCATTATACAAAATTTGATGGAAATTTTAAATAAAAAGAATCACATTGAGTTATAATGTTCACACCGTATTGATTCATAATCACATTGAGGTGAGTTTGATTCTAAAACATCCAAAATGACTTATGGATCATTGGGTTGATTATTTAAACAATTTGAATGGATTTACATGGTTTTGAGTAGGTTATTTGTCCTTTTTACTAAAATTTATGAATATTCTAAATTAAAAGATGCATTTTGAGTCACACCTATCAAACCATGTATAATATTTAGGTGCAACTAATCTATACCCATTCCAAATTACTTATGGATCATTTTCCAAAAGTTTCAAAAAAAATATGAACGTTTTATATTGGTTTTGATTACGTCACTGATCTTTTTTTTACTAAAATATCATCTTAAAATTGGAACACATACATTGACTCATAAAAATCTCATTGTGTATTAGATTGAGGTGGAGCTGATTCCTATACATAAAAAATGACCTATGGATCTTTTTTTCTAATTTATTTAAACAAATGGAACTTGTTTACTTGGTTTTGAGTAGCTTAGTTGGACTTTTTTCTAAAATTGATGAATATTTTAAATAAAAAGATGTAGATTGAGTCATACCAGTAACAACATGATTCAGATTAAGTTGATACAGATTCCCAAAATACCCAATTGACTTATTGATCATTTTCATAATGTTTAAATTCCACATGAGTGTGTTTTATATGTTTTGAGTACATCACTTGTCTATTATAATAAAATGTCATTTTAAAATTAAAACAAATACTTTGACTCATACGAGTCACATTGTGTATAATATTTAGGTTATTTTGATTCCTACACATAAAAAATTAATTACAGATCATTTTCTTAAAGTATTTAGATAATGTGAATTAATTTTCTTTGTTTTGAGTAGGTCAGTAATCATTTCTACTAAAATCAATAATGATTTTAAATAAAAAAAGAGACATAGAGTCATACCTGTCACACTGTACATCGCATTGAGGTAAGAATTAGGTCATGAACTTATTAAATAACTTATGGATTGTTTTCCTATATTATCATAACAATATAACTATTTTTTTTGTTTTGAGTGGGGTAGTTTTTTTTACTAAAATTGTTGTCAATTATAAATAAATACGCACAAAGAGTTATATCGATCACTCCATTCATTAGAATGAGGTGTAGATAATTCCTACATGTCCCAAATGACATATGGATTATTGTAATAATTTATCAAAAAAATATGAATGTTTTTTCTTGGTTTTTTGTATGTCACATGTAATTTTTATTAAAATTTGATTTTAAAAATGAAACACACTTGGACTCCTAATGGTCACACCGTGTTTTTTTATGTGAGACTGATTCTAATACATCACAAATGATTTAAGAAAAAATTACATAAATTATCAAAAAAATAATGTATGTTTTCTTTTTTTTATATGAGTGACACCTTTTAATGTCAAATGTTGATTTTAAACTGATAATGGACGCGTTGAGTCATATCGGGCACATCGTGTATTAGATTGAGCTACGACTGATTATTACACATAAAACATGACTTATCAATAATTTTATTAAAGTATAAAAATAATATGAATATGTTTACCAGTTTTGAGTATGTCAGCAGTCTATTTTACAAAAATTAATTTTAATTTTAAATAAAAAGAAGTACTGACAGTCAAAACACTCACATCATGTGTCAGATTGAGGCACAACCCATTCCAAACCATACCAATGTCACAAAAAAATATTAATTTTGAATGTTACCATGACATTCATTGACTTTATTTACCTATTTTCTATCACTACAATATCATATTCGATCAAACCACATCAACATGAAAAAAAAATCCAGGTGTGTAAGTAAAATATTATAATGAGTAATACTAAAAACAAATAATTTAGACATAAATATGAAAAAATACATTAATTACATGGAAAATTATTTTTCTATATAATTTCAACATTAACTCATTGATTGATAAGTAGAGGAAACTTTAAGTAATGTGATGAATTTTAAGACTATAGGGGTGAATGGTTTTGAGGGAGAATAAGTCTGTGGAAGTTTTGGTGCAGAAAGGCCTAAATGATATGCAGAGAAACCTAACTCAAAAAAAAAATCTAGGTGTATAAGAAAAAAAATTATTATGTGAGTTATACAAAAAATAAATAAATTAAATATAAATATGAAATAATATATAAATTCTTTGGAAAATTATTTTACTATGAAAACATCAATATTACCTTTGTAATTGAGCAGCAACAACATCGTTGCTGTTCCTATAAAGGTAGTGGATGTAACATGGAAGAAAGTGATAAATGCACCACTATAAGGGTGAAAATATTTTGAGGGAGAATAAGTTAGTAGTGGTTTTGGTGCGGAAAGGCATGAAATATGGAAAGAGAATCCCAACTCAAACAAAAGAATCCACATATATAAGAAAATAATTATTATCTAAGCAATAATAAAAAGAAATAAATTAAAAAAATATGAAATAGAATATTAATTATATGGATAATTATTTTATTGTGAAAACATCAAGAATAAATATATGATTGAAAATAGATATCATTGTTTCACTCCTCAAAAATGTAGGGGAGGTAACTAGAAATAAAATGATAAATTCTCCACTATAGGGGTGAAAAGTTTTTGAGGTAGAATAATTATGTGGATGTTTTAGTGAATAATGGTATGAAATATGGACATAGAACCCCAACACGAATGAAATAATCCACCTATATAAGAAATCATTTATTATGTGATAAATATAAAAAAGAAAAAAATAAAACATTAATATGAACCAATAAATTAATTCCATGGACAATGATTTTACTATGAAAACATGTAGATTACCTCTGTGATTTAGTAGAGACAACATTATTGTTCTTTATGTCATGGTAGACAGATGGATATAAATATTCTAAAATAAACTAACTCTATAAAGAATATTTAAAATTATGTCAATGTTCCATTATATAATTTTTCGATAAAATAGAGAAAGTATATCGTAACATTACATTTACAGCTTTCCAAAGGGGTTCTTTCATTATAGTTTTTTCTTCTAAGGGATTGGAAATACCATCATGTGAAAACGTCATTTTCTTCATGATTAGTCAAACATTTAATTTTGATTATTTTAATGTAGTATATAATATATAATATTAGGAAGAAAAATAAAATATATTAAATAACACTTTTACATTCTCATTGAACAGTCTTTTTCTTAATGGTTGCAAGGATTTGGTCCCTCTATTGAGAAACTAAACCCCTAATTATTGTCCCATATAACATACAAGACATTATCTATATTGGGACTAACATGAAATGATTTTGTTGTCACAATGTAATGTTCATCCTTAATTGAATTTTCATCTGACTTGACATTTTTTTAGTCACTAGAAGGACAATCGACCAGTCATTGTTTGCTAGATCAGGTATATGAAAATCTTTCACTTCTTACGATTCCATTATGAATAAATTGTCTTTCTTCCCTTCTATATTGAAATTCACCTTCAAAAATCCCATTTCCTCAAATTTTACTCCATTTTATATTGTCAACCCATTTTCAATGGTAAAAAGGCACTAGAAATGTTGTATAATACAACTCATATATCTGTTTGATGGTGTCAAAGTATGACATATTTTCATAAATTGTATTTATATCCTTAGAAAAAGATATGTGAATCACTTCAATAGCAAGCATAACACCACTATTTTTCATCATACTGAAGAAATCATGTTATATTGTATAGAACGTATAACCATTGATTACAAAACCATTGTATGATATAACATTTTCATTTGGTCCTATGGCTATCCATTGATGACATTAAACAAACAAAATAATATTTTTATGTAACTAATTACAAATATGAACATGGAACAATCCTATAAAAATATTATTATGTGTATTTGGCATGCATCCTTCGACCCTTTCTAGATTCAAATCACTAATAATCTCCTTTTGGGATTGAATGTATGGATCAACATCTTCCATATTTTGAATATGTAATGACGTTATTTATTTGGCTCTATTAAGGTAATTGTAACAAAATTTCATCCAGAAATTGATTTTCCCATAAGGCATTCATTATTAAAAGAATATGGGAGACTGATTTTTTCGATGTTTAATTTATAATCAGTACAAAATCTAGAACCTTCTTCAATAATATATCATTCTGTAATAAAAACTTCTGTCCAAATTTGATTCTTGACATACCCTTTCATAGTTTTTATATATCATTTAAGGGGGTAAATTGATCTATAATGGACTGGACCACATAATTGAACCTCTCAGACCAAGTGAACAATGAGGTGGAATATTTTTTTAAAGAATGATAGTGGGGAAAACATATCTAAATAAAAATATGACCTAATTTCGTTATTCAAGATGGACAACTACATTGGGTCATCAAATTTTATACATATCAATATGAAAAATTAGAGTCTGGTTAATGTATGTCATTCATTTTGAGGTATAATGTAATAGAAATATTGTGACATGAAATATTTTATCAAAACTTGGTAGTCATGTGATTTTACTCCCTATCATTACAAAATAATCATTTACACGACATTATAGATATTTTATAAATACCCATGTGTATCTTTTACAGTAATAAGAAAAAAAGTTTCTATTTTTCTTATCTGGATAGAGTGTAAACTATTGTATGAAGAAAAGTATTCCCATTAACCTTCATTGGTGACAACTCTTCCCTTGTCCCCATTTCAATCAAGTCCAACAAAGAGTTGATGCCATTTTTATTTTTCTAGGAACATTTAGTAACATTCCAATCACACTATCAAATATATAATTTACAAGAATGTCATTAGGAAAATGTCTAAAGTATAAACAAATCCAATATAGTAATTCAAAGAAAACTAATCTCTTCATCCCACCTGATTTATTATTATTTTTGAAAATTATTTACGATAAACTGTGTCAATATTTTTTTTCTTTTTTTCAGAGTTGATCACCCATTACTGAAGATGATGTTGTACCCTGTTCGATATTTCCATTGACAGTTGTTGTCTTGGATCAATATTTATGTCATCAAGGTAAATATTTCTGATATACAATAAACACAGTCTTTGATGAATGTTTCAACTGATATGAGTTTGTGTATATTTCACAAATAGGACACCCCAAAATTATTTTAATTCTATATCTGGATTAATTTCTATAATCAAGGAAGTCATTTATCATTTCATAAAACACAACCCTCTATGTGAATTATTCACTTCTATGAGCATCATACATTGTAACACATGTATCCCAAAACTATTTGGGATCTTTGATCAATGAATCCAAATAGACAGAAATATCATTACCAGGTTTCTTTAGTCCAGATATAAAATGAGACAACATAATGTTTTTCCGTTTCATCCATTACCATGAAGGAAAGATATAATTTAACAACAAGACGAGCCATATACTATGAGTACTGATCTATACACTAAAAGGATTTATTCCATCAATAAATAATTCAAGATGAAAGTTTCACGGCTCATCTCTAGATTAATGAAAGTTGTAATCAATTTTCTTCCTCTAAGGAGAACCTTCTAGATAATATAGGTTCCCATATTTAATTATTGAATATTAATTCCTAGATAATTGCATCACGGTTTCCTGACATCCATATAGTCTTCTAAATTGTGCAATGATAGGAAGGTACCATATATATTTTGAAGGACAAGATTCATTTTTCTTATATCGATCTACAACACACTTAGGGAATTCTTTATGTTATTTATTGTCTTTGAAAAACAATATACAATCATTTTTAAAAGAATGTATTTTTTAGACATCATTCCCATTGAACATAACATCTATTTAGTGTAATATGTTCATAATGGTAGTTTATTTTCTTCTAGTAGAATATCTTTCTTAAGACCGAGTTGTCCAGTAAAGCTTGTGTCACTCTCTCTACTAAGGGCTTTAAAATTATATAACTTTAACACATATGAAAATTTTGTTTATTAAGTTCTACTAATATATAATGGTTTCATGGAAAAATAATTTATCTCCTCAAAAATCTTTTTACAATCTTGAATGTCATCTTTAATTTCAATTATCATTTCTTCCATGTGATATCCATTAACTTTAACAATGGTATTCTTATAAAATGATTCATAAACGATAATATCATCCCAATCGATATCCACATTCAATTTTTACCCTTGTTTAGTCCATCTTTTTTAGCATTGATCTATTACGTGACAAATCAAATTTTCTTCCAACTATTCTAGACTAATATTTCATGAATAAAAACAATATAAACATGATGTGAGAATATTATAAGGGTCTTCTACATGATGTCTTGAAAACTTGATGAATTCTTTAATTCCACCATCATATTCATTGGTCAAACGTTTAGCATGCATCAATTTTTCGTTTATATCCATCCTATTAAGTTCATAAAACATTAATTTTATATAATATATAAGAAACTATTCCTAGTATATTCAATATAGAAAGTGAATGTTATAGTATATTCTAATAAAAAATCAACATTTGACTGTTTCATAGAATTCCAGTTGGTTGAAAAAATGTGTTGTTGGATTTAAAAAAATAATTACCCTACATCAAATCTTTCTTAAATCCCCTAAAAAAAGAAAATAAAATATATGAAATTAAGGAGTGATAAAAAACTTAAATATGATAAACAAGAATAATAAACACTCATTTAATCAACTAGGTCAATGGTTTCATGGAATGAGGCGTAACACTAACAATAAAACAGAGAGAACTATTATTATTTCTTATAATATTGGTGCCATTGGGAAGAACATAATAAATCTTGGTTTGGGGGGATTAATAAATAGATGAAGGTAAATATGGATCATTTCTCATAGACTATCTGGGTGCCTAGATATTTCAAATCCAATAATAATGGATATTGGGATTTGAAAAAATAGTGGGAGATATAATCAAATAATTAATAACATCACAATATGTAATCAATAAAATGTAATAAATATTATTTCATTTGTGTAAATAATGGAATATTACAAGACTACATAACATTCATTTTAATCCAAATTGGGGAATGAGAATCTAATATCCATTAAATGCTTCTAGAAGAAATATAGACCCAACCATATTATATTATACTAAGAATAAACGTCATTTTTTTGGAATACCTTATACCTAATTATCAACCATGTAGAGAGAGTGATGGTGAGAAGGATGCCTACATATGGCACATAAGGGATGTATCATATTTATGATGAATTAAGTTATTAGTTTCATATTTGATATTAGGATATTGGATAAAGAAATGTATTGATACATTATGTAGAATCACCTCAATGAATATGATAATTAAATGAAGATAAAGGCAGATATTAAATGATATTACCAATAATGCTAATTGGTGTAAAATGGATGATGGATAGTGCAATGACCCTAGCCTAAATTACCCAATCAACACTAGGTCAGATCACCATGTAACCTCTACAACACCTTCTTGTCACTAAAGGATGGTTTAAACATTAGGTGTAAAAATAAAAAATGAGAGTTTCCACTACAAATAGAATCAATTAGTACTAGACATTGAACAAAATTATAGCATAACCATTGGGGTCAATAGACATGAAAACAGGAAATAATCATTAACTTATAAAAGAATACTTATTAGACAAACATCAATAGAAATAAATGATGCAATAACTATATAGACACACATACATGTCATGAATAAAAACATAATGATTGTCTATATTAAATATCAAATAGATAATAAAATGATATTCAAACATAATGGGAACTAAAGGAACTATAATTACTCAAAAAGTGAAGGCTTGATGTGATAAAAGCTCATGTTGTTAACTAGTGATGGCCCATTTAAATATTATACAAGAGAAAACTAAAGACTATAGTGAATTTTAAGAGGAACTAGATATTATGATACATATAACTAATAGTGGAACATATATGACTCCATAAACATAGTTCTATTAAAATATCAAAAAAAGCTTCATGTTTACTTAGGTGTCCATGAAAGGCTTAAAAATATATATAATCATTAGGGAACCACCAATGTGACTCAAATTTGTATCTAATAAATAGGAATATACATGAATAATTCTACAAATTATTTTATATATATGAAAAAATTATTTAAAAACAAGATATAAAACATTAAAGTAAAACCAAAAGGAATAAATCGAAGGTTTAGTGTTAGATATAAAAAATAACACCATATATAAAGAGGGTCCATCCAACTGTAGTAATTGAAAAACGGATCATAATTTTTTTTCGTTCCATAATCTAAAATCCCAATAGTATATAATCACTAGACCAAAAAATCATTTTTAAGAAGAAATAAAAAACAAAAAAAATAAAAAAAGAAAATCAGAAGGCCTACCTCACTAGGTTGAAGAAAATACAAGAACCTCTTCAGAAACCCTTACTACAATCAAATACCAGATTTCAGATGATATGGTTTACCAACTAGAGGCAGTCGAGTGGTGTGATTCGAGCTTCGATTCACTAAGGAGGAGCATTGTTAGTGAGTGACTTCCACGTAAATCTTCTGATATAACGATGGGTTTTGAAATGGTTAAGGTTATTTAAATTGATTAGGACACTTCTTTCAGCACTTAAAAATAAGTTTTGATAAAGGTAGGAAATTATTTTCACTAAAAAAGCGCTGATAAAATAAATCTTTTTCTGCACTAAAGTTATTGTGCTAATAAATATTCATTTTACCATTGTTTTGTTTAGAATTGATAAATATGATTTAATCAATAATTATTAATTAAGTGTTGGAAATGGATTTATAATTATAATTATTAACAAAATATTATAAATATTTATATATACTTAATAAATATATTTAAATAAAAATATATTAAATATATTACATTAAAAATATGTTTGTTACAATTTTATAATTATTTATTTATAATTATTTTTTTAAATAATATTCATATCATTATATATTATTATATAATTATAAAAACATATATATATAATAAATATATATAATATATTGAAATATAGTAAACATATTCATTATTTAAGTAAATTTATTCTAAATTTAATAATTATTTAAATATATATAATTATTTATTTACAATTATGTAATTACTTTAACAAAATATTTATTTATTATAATTATAAATATATAATTTTATTAATATAGTAATTGTACATTTTTAAATATATTTATTTATAGATATTTTTTTTCAAATTTCTTAAAAATATTAATGAATATTGAATTTTATGCGCATGCATATATCTTAAAAAGAGTGAAAATGAATAAATTAAAAATAGGTACACAATAACAATAATTAAAAAATGGATAAAATTTGAGTGTGTGCATTTTATATAAAAATGTATTAATTATGTATATGTGATATCAATACAACAAACATTTGATTTATGTTAAATTGAAAAATCAAACGAAATCCCTTTATATGGAGAGTACTTTGAAATTAGTCTATTTTTTTAATTCGCATTAATTTTTAATTATAACCCATTATTCAATAAATAAATAACTATTTATAATAAAGTGAAAACAGATTTTGTAATATATAAGTCATATTTATAAACATTAATATATATATATATATATTATATATACAATTTAATATCTGTAATTATCATATTATATAATTACAAAAATGATTAATATTTAATGATACATATTCTATTTATTCATTTTTACCTATAATTATTTAATTAATAAAATTAGTAATATTTTTTTAATAAACTCATTTTTTATTTTTTATTTATTTAATTATATCTTTGTATTTTTTATACCTTTATCAGTGCTAAAAAAGAGCTAATAAAGGGTACCCATTATCAGTGCTAAAATTAAATCACTGATAAATGATACCCTTTATCAGTGTTAAACATAGACGGATGATAAAGGTTCCATTTATAAGCACTAAAAAAGTATTCATCATAGGTTAAATTTATCGTCACTTTATTTAGCACTAATAAATATTCCACTTATCAGTGTTTTTTTCTAGCTTTGATAAATTGAAATGCTCTTGAAGGACAATTTTGTAGTAGTGATAATAATAATAATAATAATAATAATAATAATAATAATAATAATAACAATGGAAATTTCTTCGACCCAAGGAACAAGTCCAAAACAGGAATCCAATATTGGTCTTAAAATGGTCATCTTAATAAAATGATCATGATTCCACAGACAATTCATCAATCTCACTCTATATGAAGAAATTACGACCGTATTGGGATTTGAAAGCAAGAATAATAATAATAATAATAATAATATAAATATAATAATAATATTATTATATATTAATTTTGTAATCCCCATATTGAAATATGGGGAGGCCATGCATTGTTCTCCCTACCTTCACGTGACATGCTATAAGGATCCACCATATCATTTACATCCATTATTTTTATTAAAAATAGTGGAGATTATTATTATTAAAATCATAATAATAATTTTTTATTAGAAAGATAACCATCCATATTCACTAGGCATAGAGAGCCACTCACATAGGTGATACTCCCACCTCCCTCAAGCTCCCCACTCTCCCTCATATATAACAATAATATAGATATTATTATTATTATCAAAGATAAATAATTTCGTTAATTAATTTAATTCAAAACTCTCATCATGGACAACCACAAATGCAACCTTGTGTCCACCAGATGGATTTGCCTCCATTTTGATTATAATTTAATATAACAAAAATTATAATAAATAGTCATTTTATTTAATTAAATCTCCATATTACCATTATTAATGAAAATAATATTATATCCCACCACGTTGACCACCTCATCCACCCCTTCAGAATTTGAGTATTTCCACCATCACGTCAACACCGATTAAACTCTTCCATGAGATTCCTCACATTGAGTCTGCTCGAATGTGATATTTTTACACCACACATCTTTACCATGTTCCAATAGAATAAATGATGACAACTAATGTGATATTGTTATATCTCTGGTCCGAATCTAGAATCCACAATACTATGTTGATCTGTTTTGGAAACTCCATCTTGATTTATTATCTACCCACCCAAAAAGCATCAGTTTTTGTGTTTTTCCTGCCACCACAACAATCTGGTGGTTTTCTCGCACAAGGAACCACCTTATTAATGTTGAATCGTGATCCTATGGTTCAATGATTAATAATGGTTAGAATAGTGGGGGAAATAGTTATAACAATGATGATAATGTTTTTTGACCAAACATTCTTGTTTAATGATTTTATAGAAGGAAAACTGGGGTTAGAAACATGGAATACAAAATAAATAAATTAGAAGAATAATTTAATTCAATACATTGGCTCATTCAAAGGTTAATTTAAATGTAGATCAAAGAAAATCATTTTCATCATGATCATCCTTTTAATCATATGGGATGAAGTAGAAATTGGTGAGTTATACCATGATTATTGATCAATTTTTTGTGAAAAATGAATCATCTAGTGATGAAAATGATACATTTTATCTATTGTTTATTGATTCACCTTGATCCAGTAACCAGACTTCATTCAGTATGTATTCACTAATGAAGAAGAGGGTGGAAGATCTTCTAAATGATACCATGGTAATGAGGCATAACCCAATGACATTCCACAGTATCTTACTTATATAGGAAAATGGTCTAGTCCATTTTATTCAAAAAAATTAATTTAAAAATTTTATTTAAACACACTAATGAAAAGCTACCTTTTTTCAAATATACCATTTTGACTAACTTTAGGGTGATATTAAGGTAAAATCCTTGTTATGAACACAACAGTGGTGTTGGGTTTTTTATATTAGTATCCATTCATAAGTTATATGGGTTAGGGTTAATAAATAAAAATAATAATAATTTATCCAATTAACCCACTAAGGACTACCCCATCCGAATTTCTTACACTAAACAACCTTATGTTGGAAATATGGTTAACTGAATGCAAAGAATTCAATTGTTTTCCTGGATTTCTGATCCAAGGCTCCATTTTTGAGATTTTCATCTTTTTAGGGAAATGAACGTGAATTTTTTAAATATTTATTTAAACATAATTTCGGGCACATCAGGCCTTAGAATCGCATTCCACCTCAACACCTTGTTTCATAATTATTCATAGGAATATTGCAAAGCCTTCCATGAAAAAACTACTGTCTCTATATTTAGAGAATCTCACCAGTTTTTAATTTCCCCTTGAAAATTTGGGTTATTCTAAAACCTAAATTTTATATTGTTATTAATTTTTATTTATAATATTGTTCATGTGATAGAATTATATCCAACTCTACTTTGTCACATATTCCTATCTCTTTGTTCATCTATAATACTCCCAACCCATTTTCAACATTTTCCTCTTTCAAATAATTCTATAGATGATAATTTTATTAGTTGCATCTTCTTAACTAGATAAATTGATTTTAATTTAGAATTATATTTACATCTCAAAATAACCAATTCTTGTTCATGTTATTCCACATGATTATCTATTTCCTCTAAAAAAATAAAAAAAAACTTATCTATTCATTTTTATTGTTCTTATAAAGAACCAAAAACTCTCTAAAATAAACATTACAACATTTAAGTGAATATTCAACACATTACACAAAAATATACCATGGGATCACAGAGGTATTGTGTTTTTGGAATCTTGGAAACATAAACAACTGGTTCATAATAGTTTCACATTTTCTCTTACTTAGTTATTCATATCAATCACCGTTTTAGACATATCATACGTAATACCTTATAATCTTAACATAGGTAAATGAAACATAAAATATGGTGAGTTAAAATACTTAGTAATGATAAGAAATGGAAATACATAAAAATAATGTGAGCATAAGGGCACAAGAATATGAGAATAACATATGAAAACAATACAACTCATATCAAAGATCAAAATACCGAGTCATATCATAATAGTTTATTGTCCACAAGACATTAATCATAGGGAAATAAAATAACATGATCCATAAGAGAATAACATATTCATATGACATGGAATTGTAGCATACAAATTAGCATAGAAAATAATATCCATATTAGTCCCAAAATATTTACAAAACAATCATATTTTAATGGGTTCACTCCCCAAAACATATTAGTAGTTAGGGTTCACTCCCAAGAATATCATAGTGGAATGAGTCCCATAGGGAACTGGTATTACTCCCTTTCTAGTCCATTTTAACTCATGATATATCAATATTCACATAATTCATTTGATGGGGATATAGGTCCCACACATCTTTTGTTATAACATATCCCCATCATTGGCTATAAATTAACCATCATCCCAAAAATGATAATCATATATATGTTTTCAATAAGATCATAAAACAATCATCATATCAAAACCCATTAAATGAAATTTGGTTTCCTAAAAATTTTACCCTCAAATTAACAATAAAAAATAAATATGTTTCATAATTATTTCATCATTTCATCAAATCATAACTCAGGGGAAAGAAGCGAGTTGTATAAAAATATCGTCATGGTATAACCCCTAGAAGATAACTGGTTTTTATAAATATCATTTCATCATAAACATAAAACATAAAATGGAATAATAAGAATGGAATATTTGGATCATAACCCTAGTAAAACATAAATAACATCAAAGGATGTAATTTATGATGGGATGTTATTTTTAAACATCAGATTGAATATTTCATAAGGAAAATAACTTTTCATTGAAAATGGATTTTTAAAACTAAATAATTATAAAATATTTTCAAAATATTATTCATTGAAAATAACCTTGAAAACTTATAACATGTCATTTAAATATCACTTAAAACATATCATGAGGAAGGCATTATTTCTCCTTTGGAAAACACTTTCTAAAAAAATCATCAAAATTATTTTCTTTGAAAATTACCTCAAAAAGTTATAAAGGAATCATTTAAGATCTTTTAAAGCAATTTTTTGAGAAGAATAAACTTTTATCTTTGAAAAACAATTTTTAAAATATAAAACTTTATCAAAAATAATTTAATTTAAATATAACCTTAAAAAAATATAAATAAATTTTTAATTAAAATAATGTTTATGTTGTTGGGATATTTCATTCTTGTTGTACATTTTAAAAAAATATTCCTTTCACATTTTTGATAAAAGTTAAATGTTCATTGTTTGGAAAAAGTCATGAAAATTAATTCCAAAAAAATATTGAAAATTTATTAAAACTAAATATAATAAATAATTTTATTGTTTTTAAATAATATTTTGAAAACTTTTTTCAAAAAAAAGTTTTTGAAAGAAATAGGGTTTTCGACTGAAGTGAGAAATTAATATGATTTTTCTTAAAATATGTTTTTGAACTATGGAGTACATAAAGAGTGAAAAATAAACGAGACAATTAATTATTATGAAATAAACATTGTATAACAATATTCATTATTTTTTTGAGATTTATATCGTAATATTTAATCATTGTAAGTTAAATCATAAATAATCCTGATAAACAATGAGATTATAACATAACAGTATTAGCACTTTAGTATCATAGAATCATAATACAAATGAAAGAATAATATTAAATGAAACAAATAATAACATAAAAACAATTATATTTATGATACAACATGTCAAATGGAATGAATATACAACTTATAGGAGAAGATTGGTGTAGAACATATCTTATGTCTCTAAGAAGGCAATTTGAGACAAAATCCCTTACCACGTTGGTGACTTTAAAACCCTAAACCCCATGAAAGAGAGGTACTCAAATGGATATTTTATTCCTAATAAATATAAGGGTAATAATATTAAAATACATTCATGATTATTATATACACCACATATGATAAACATGTGGTGAATATGTCTTGTGTCTCGCTGAAAATAAATGTGAGATGAAAATCCCTTACCATAAGTCTCGACTTCCTTCATACATTTTTGAAACTCTTTTATAGTAAATATAAATTTATTCAAAATCTATTACAGATCCATAAATATATATTTCATAAAATATATGGTGTACTTACAATCTTTTATTACACATTTATTTACAATTCCCTATTAAAGTCACATTCCGAGAAATAACTGAATTGTTTCTCTTGTAGGTTTTGATTTTTTATTTTTAGTCTGATTAATTTGATCATGGATAAATAATATAAGTAATTTTAACCATGATATAAATATCATAAAGTTTCATTATTTATTAATATATAGTTATCCATAAATTTTTTATATATAAAATTGAATACACTGTTTATAGAGTTGGTTGGACGTACGAACATATGAACACTATTTCCATTTTCCAAATAGAATGAAATAAAAAAGGTAAATAATATATTAAAATTACAAAATAATTTTTATGTCATGTATATCCCACATTTTCATTAAATCCATCATTATTACCTTACATAATGCTTGAATGAATCACGTAGCTTCGCAAAGCAGTAGTCAACCGTACACTAGTGGAATTTCATTATATTCCCACCGAAGGGAAACTAATGATATATATATATGATATTATAATAATAAATATGTCACCAATATATTATATATTTCCCTCCTTATTACCTTCCATGTTATGTATAAATTAAAAATACATAACATTTTTTACAAAGGCGGTTGTTCACCGTACACATGAGTGACGTTATTATTTTCCAACTAGTTAGGACGTAAGAAGGGGAATGTGGTATATTAATTAAAGAGGTATATTATTATTGTAAATTTCATATATAAATTTAAAAACAAAAAATATATCTTTTTTTGATAGGTTGGGATGGGAAGATCAATAACATCGATTCACAAGGCGGTCGTTCATCGTACACACGTATGATGAATTCGTAACTAGTTTGATGGAAGAAGAGAAGAGTTTTTTTATTATATTAATAAAATATATTATAATTATATTTTATATAATTTTTTATTATATTATCATGTTTTTAAAAATAATTTAATGAGGTTGAGTAAGAACTAAAATAATAATTCTCATTGAATATCATTACCTCGTCTTCAGGTAACACCATTAGGTTTACACAAAAAAATCATTCCTAGGTTTGATTTATAACTAAAACTGGGATTCTAGGATGAGTGGCGGGAAGTAAAGAATTTATATGGGTAGGTATTTGATGATTCAATTGGGTTTTTTGGTTTTAATAGGAGAGGATAGATGGTCTCCTTTTGTATGTTGGGTGAGTAGCACAGATGTAATTTTTGAAAATAAAAAGATGTACCCATGTTTTTCACTAGAAACAAGGGTAATTATGAAAAATTATCGAATATAGATGTTTATAGGTATAACTATTACCATGAAATTTGTTTTTTTTTAAAATTTGCCATTTTTAATACTTATCTATTTTTCTTAATCCTCGGGTAAACCAATTTTTACCTTAAACATGACAACTATTTTTTACTATTTTTGATATTAAGTATAAGAGAAAATTATTTTTTACATAATTATATGATATAAATTTTTCTTATGAAAACTATTTAATCCATTTTTCCAAATTAAATGAAAAAACATGATTATTTTTTTAAAGTAAACTCGGAGATGAGATAAAAAAGTAGTTTTCCAAAGAAAAAAATTTCAAAAGATTAAAAAACTTTTCTATCAAAATTCAACATGAAACTTATTAAAACAACCTAAATTGGATTTGTAGATATAAAATTTAAATAATTATAATTTTAAAACCAAATTAATATAATTTTTTTTAATGTTTTAAAAAAATTTATAATACTTAAAAAAATTAGTATTATTACTTTTTAGTGAAAATTTTATCTTTTTAGAGAATTATAAAAAAATAAATCCATATTAATTTCCAAATGATATTTTAAAATAGTAATTTTATTTTTTCAAATAAAATTTATAAAATGTTGAATATAAATTATTTTTAAAATTAGTGTCCAATAGGCGACAAAACCACTTTTTAGAAATAAAATAATTTTTAAGAAAAAATAAGATTATTTATTATCTCTTGTATAAAAATAGAAAAGATAAACGATAAGAATTTTATTTAATATATAATACATAAAATAAATAAAATTTATTCACAAAATATTATTTTATTAATTTATTGACGTAAAACCTATTTTTGTGCAAAAAAATGGATTTTCAAAAAATTTCATTTATTCTGAAACAATTTTTATTTTCATTTCTAATTAATTGGAACAAAATTGTTAATTTTTTACCTATGTATGGACCATATAACTTCATAATTTAGTTATTCATATTCATGCATATCATTTAAAAGTATATGAGATTACTATCATAATAAATAATAATATTTTAATAGTATGTCAAGGTTTATTTAGACTCACTGTTGTGCGTGTCACAAGTTACACCCAGCATTGCATGTAAGGAATGATAAAATAAATTTTGTGTGAAACAAATTATATCAAAAAGATAAAATTTATTTCAAAAAAAATATTTCCCAAAATCTCAGGGTGTTACATTATATCCCCTTAAATAAATTTTTCTTCACAATTTGATCCGTGCTTGGTAAAATAGGGGTTTACATTTGAAAATAAATTTGTGGAAACCCACATCATTAAATTGTTTAGTAAATGTACATATTGAATTGAGAGAAATGGATGTTTTAAGTTTATCTATAATAACATAAGATTAGGTTCCTATGTTGGATAACATTAGTGGAATTGTGAAATCATGGACATGTTAGAGAACACTAACACCTAAATACTAATAGAGAGTCGTTGATAACAAGTTTATGAGAAATTTAATGAAAAAAAATCCATAAATATAAGATTTTTGAAAAGTACATTCATTCATCAAAAATGATGGTAATTGTATAAAATTTTAATTCAATCTCATTTTCTTAATGATAAATAATTTATATGAGAAGATATACTATCTTGATTTCATTCCATTTCATAAGAACAATATCATCCTTTTGTTGTTCTTTTTTTTAATTTCCACTTCATATATTTCTCCAAAAAATGATGAATATTTTTATTGTTGAAGAAATAGTGGATCATAAAATCACTAAATAATGATAAGTCATTCTTTATTTATATATTTATAATTAAAAATAAAATTATTAGAAAATATTATCTAATAAGATCAGAAGTTCAAATCAATCAATTTCGTGAATAGTTAAACATTTGGCTCCACCATGTCTAGATGAAATTGAAATCGATAGATTCATATAGGAGGCCTCTCAATTTCCCAAATAAACGCATCATTAATCCCCTAAACAACATGGATTTTCTCTTAATGTCACAATGAAAATATGTGAATACATTGATCACATAAACACTTGAAACATGGTAATATCTGGAATTACAATAAAATCTTAATGAAAACAAACATACTTTAAAAAATTAACTCTTTCCCCCTTACAAAAATATATTCACATGTTATTAAATATATTCCCTAAATCCAAATAATTTTGTAGAATCTATCAGTTATAACATAAAACACTTTATCCGCAAATCGTTAATCAGATATAGTGTCATCAAATCTATCCATTTGAATCTATCCATATCAATAATTTATTTATCCAAACTAAACTAAATTTTCTCAACATTAGGAACATATTATTGGTTATCTTACCTTAATAAATTTTTTTCATAAAATATCACCTATCCATTAAGTAAATTTTAATGAATGTCAATAAAATTTTATATATTCATTTAACTACTTAAGGAAAAACAACTATGTAATAGTACATTGATGTTTCATAATTATAATAACTAAAATACAATTTTAAAAAAATTAATTCTTTGAATCCCAATACATAAACACATCATTAATTCCACTTACTTCTTACACAACTAACTAGTCTTAATCTTTTGATTACGTAACACTTCTTTATTTTCATATTACATTTGTAGTCTCTTCATCATCAACAATATAACTGTTACTTGAAAACCCTTGTTGATTATATTCATGATATTGGCCTTTATGACATTAATTATCTTAATTCCCATACATTACATATTTGAAACATTGATCCATTTATGACATCATAGAAAGACCACTATTCTCATCCATTGATTTAAACTATATTTTCATTTTTCCTCTGGAATTATTTTTTTTGCTTCCTTCTTTTCTATGCTCAAAACATCTTCCCCTTCCTCAAATTCATTCACATGGGTGATTCTTCTCACATTCCAAATATATAGTAAATATAATCATTATTCATCCATGGATTCCACCACATGAAATATCAAGGAACTATATCATTATCTTCATTGGTTAGTCCAAGAGTTGGTTGAGTTTCATGTTGTTAATCATATGTCATGATAATTGATTAGGAATAATCATAAAAACCTTCAATCAAGTTATTATCCCATTCGATTTCTCATTAAAAAATTTATGTCACAATCAATCCTAATCTAGTTACTTATGCTTACCTCCATTTACTAAAACCTAATAACATTGTGTGAGTAATAATATTCATACTAGGAAACCACATAACCATGAAAATTCAGTTATATAATTTCTAATTCATGATAATTTCCTTTCAATCTATGATAGAATAGGCTTAACCTAGGTCATTCGCGTTCATTATTTTAATCTTTAATGACTGTTTGCAAAGATTTTTTAATTTTTCAAAGAATATACCATTGGAATGGAAAACCATATCTATAGAAAGGACCATTCTCATTCACCAGATAATTATTGAGTCATTCTTAATGCACCCTTTCTTTAGTTATTATCCCTAGGGATTTAATTTCTTATAACCCAATTGAATAATCCTTTACCAACATTAATGAACATTATCCTATAATTTGACTAATACATAGACTTATACTAATACATATCCCTAGACATATCCATATAAATATCCCAAGGTATTTCACTAATTGTTTCTCATCCATGTGTACATAGGTTAACTGAACCTTTCCTTTTAAACGAACTGTAACGTCCCAATATTCTCATATATATGTATTACATATTTTAGCTAAATATTCATTACATTACAAAAACACACACATAAGGATCATAAAGTTACAGTTACTTTGGAAACATTAAAACATAAACTGCAGGTTCCTAAGAGCTCCACAACAACTCCTAGTCAGGTTCTCATAACTATCACCCTTCTAGACACGTCACAGATTATACCTATCTTCATAACTAGGGGAAAATGGTCATAATAAAGGGTGATATTAGATTCTCAATGAGGGTTAAAAAGAGAAATATATAAATATTTCATTATAATGATGGTATTATAACATGAGAATAACTTTTTAAAATCATACCCTTCATATTAATGATTAAAAGTTTAAGTCATGAAAAAATTCGGTAGATCTTAAAAGAAGATTCATAAGGATATCAATGATCATGATCCAAGAGTCCTCAACATTAACATAATACACGAAATTTTGGAAAAAATATTAGAAATGAAAATAATTTCCCTTGTAGTAATGTATCATTTCAAAAACAATCATTGTGGAACAGGTTCACTCCACAAATCATCATAGAATTAAAGGTTCACTCCCCATTATAGTCCTTTTTATCTTATTATATATTAATATTTACCCAATTAATAGGGATTAGATATATGTTTCACCCATATTTTGTTATAACATAACTATATTTCATCATTATAAATTAATTATCAGCACATAATGAAAATAATACACATGTATTCCATAAGATCATAACACATTCATCATATCAAAACCCATAAAAAGAAATAGGATTCACAAACATTTAATCATAATATAACCTATATAAATCAAATGGGTTTCATAATCTTTTCATTATTTTATAAAATCTTAACCTGTTGAAAAAGAAGCATATTTCATAAGAATTATACCATGGTATAACCCGAGGTAGAGAAATTGGTTACTTAAAAACATTTTATCATAAGAATAAACCATCCAAAAAAAGAATAAAAATATTATCCTTGGATAATATCCCCACTATAAAACATGTAACGTAAATTATTTTATCTCGGATGAAGAATTATTTTAAAATATTACTCGGAACATTTCTTGAAGAAAATAACTTTTCTTTGATAATACCGTTTAAAAAATAAGTTATTTAAAAAATATATATATATTTGGAATCATTTTCTCTACAAATTACTCTAAAACTAATAATGTATGATTTAAATAATATTTAAAACATATCTTAGGGAAAATAATTTTTCCTATTTGAGAAATAATTTTTAAAACAAAAAATATTTTCAAAATCTTTTTCTTTGAAAATAACCTTGAAAAGTTATAGAGGTTGCTTTAAAAATCTTTTAACACATTTATTGAGGAAAATATCATTTTCATTTTAAAAAACATTTAAAAACCTAAATTATATTGAAAATAATTTTATTTTAAAATAACCATGAAAATTTATAAAGTATGATTGAAATAAAATAATGGCCACAATAGTAGGAAATTCTATTCAGGCCATACATGTTAAAACTAAAATTCCTTTTATATTTTTAGTACAATAAAAATGGGTATTTTTTGGAAAAATACATGAAGATTCCAATAAAAAATTGAGTAACAATTATTAAATGGTTATAATTTTATTTAACATGTAATTTTTAAAATTTGAAAATATGTTTTGAAAAAATTTAAAAATCATATTTTTGGAAGAGAAATGGTTTTTGATTGATTGAAGAAATAAAGATTATTTTCCTTAAAAAAATTATTCTGTTATCTGGAGTACATAAAGAGAGGAAAATGAAGGAGAAATGTGTATGCTGATTATATAAATAAAGGATAATAATATTCAAGATTTTCTTTATGTATTGATATTAGGATTTCATCATTATTATCATAATAAAAACAATTATAATAAATGATTATATTTGTAACATAAAATTCTTACCACTTTGATAAATATGAATCATAATCACCAAAATAATCATAATGTAAATTGAAATATATAGTATAATTAAAGGAATTAGATCCATGATATTACAACTAAATGAGTCAGTATACACACCTCATAGATGAAGATAGGGGTATTACATTACTTGGGTCCCTAGGGTGGAAATTTTAGACAAAAATCCATTACAAAATTGGTCACTTTTGAACCATAAACCCCCTGAAAGAGATGTCCTAAAATGGATATTTAAATCCCAATAATTTTAATTATTTTAATAATAAAATATATTAATGATCATTATATACAATACATAAAAGAAACACAGAGTGAATATGGCATGAGTTTCATAGAAAAATATGTGATGGAGATCCACTACTATAAGTCTTGAATTACTTCAAACATGTTAGACTCTGAAGAATAATAAATAAAATATTATTATACAAATATTAAACTACCAAAAATATATATATCGACCATATATGATTCACTAATGACCTTTTATTACCGATTTACTAGTAGTTCCATATTTAGGTTATGCTTTTTGTAATAACTGCTATGCTTTTCATGTATATTTTGACGTTTATTTTGGTTCATATTAATTTTATCATGGTTCCATAATATCCAGATATATAATGAATATGTATATATAATATATATTTATTATACATTTATTTAAGGTGATCCATAAAATTTGGATATATAAAATGGAATATAATGTTTATTGAGACTGTAGAACTTACATATAAAATAGAATTATTTCCATTTTCCTATCAGATAGAAAGAGGGAAATGAAACAAATATATTACTATAAAAAGATAATTTTAATGTCACATATGTCAAATATGTTCAATAAACCCATCTTTATTGTCATCCATTTAAAGAGTGAATGAATCATGATGCTTCATTGGGTGATAGTTTTTTGTACACATGAGTGATGTTATCGTATTTTTAAAACCCCATGATTTCATAGTAAGTTATTTTCATTAAATTCAATAGCATGTGCTACACACAACACTAAGTTTGAGTGCACCACGACTTACCAAACTAGTCGTTCCAGAGCAATTATGAATAGTATTAACTATATTTTTAATTTTATATACTCCATATAATTTTAACATATGTATTATGTGTTTTTTTGACATATTATAATAACAAATTCAAATTTTAAGATAAAAAATATATTTTTCAAAAAATTCAATTTTACAACCTTTTAATGGTGAACCCTTTTTAAATCCAATATTTTACCCTTTTGCATATTCTTTTTGACAAAATAAAATTCTTATTTAGAACCAGGACATCAAAATAAACTTTGGATGAAATTTTGGTATTTTTCAAATAATATTCATTATTTATGAATAGAGAGAAATACTGTATTTTAATTCAAAACCGCCTTTTAATCCAATTTATTAATATCGTTATATTATATTATAAATTGGTTTTGAAGTGTAATTAGATTATATTTTTACCCTTTAATCCAATTTTGGTCATTAGAATTAACACATTGAAATTATACATAAACAGGTGTCAATATTTTGATAGTTATTGTTTCATAAAAACACTCTATTTGTTTTGACAACGAGAATTAATTTTAAATTAATTAATCCAACTTCTATGTTTTTAATTTGGTAAAATATGCATCATTTCTTAATTCGGAATATCAAATATATCTTAGGCTGATTTTTTTGGTAGTTTTTTTGAAAAACTTCAACTTTTGATGAATAGTGAAACCACTAAGTAGTAGTTAAAAATCCGACCTTTTTATTTAATTGAAATTATACAGATTATTTGAATTTAATTTAGAAAATCCATAATACATGGTTATTATTAGTAAGTAAAATGTGTTCCAATAAGATGAAAATAATTTTTGGTGAATAATAACTTTTGACTTTTATTTACCCCGGTTAAAGGTAAATAGGTTAATTCAAGCTAAAAAGAATATTATAATAATACAAAATTACCTTAACACCTGTCCAAACCTTATTGTATGATTCATGGACGACCATGGGAATCCATGGGTCAATATTGAGAACCCATGGAGTCACTTAAGAATGATAGTGACACTTTATTTTAAATAACTTAAAGTAAAGACAAAAATGACATTAAAAAATATGTTTTAGTATATCAACTTTTACATGAGGATATATAAGTCATATTTTATACTATAAATAAAAATTGGAAATACAAAATGATTTCCTACATTATGGAAATTTTTTATAATTTTGAGACATCAAATAAATTAAATTATTTATGACAAAATATTGACATTGTATTTACCACATTAATAAATGATTTAAATACAAATGATTATTAATATTCAAATAATATCCAAAACCTATCCAATTATTATTGGATGATTTTATTTAGGCCATGAGTTATCTTATCTTATACTTTAAATAGTTTTGGACCTTTAGAAACCGAATATCCCTTTATAATAAAATATTATTTTCACACTTTCCTAAAGAGCCCATCCTCCCCCATATAAAAGGACTCCTCTTCTAACCCATTCCACACACCTCTCAAGCCCCTTGGATTTTCTAAACCCTACCAAAATAATCTCCCAAGATCCCCTTCTTCCTACTAGAGGGATCACTTTAGGCAGAATACACTTCAAGTAGTTCTTTTTGGTTCAAACCAAATGTAGTTTCCCAAATTAAAGGTATCACTTTCTCTTAAATTCTTTTGTTTAATTTTGTTTTATTTTACTTCTCCAACTCCTAAAAAAATTTATTACTTTTTTTATAACAATACTAGTATCCTAAATATAATAGTATTTTTTTTATGATATGTATTAGAACTACACTTACACATACCTCCATCAAATTCGTAAATAACATACTGATTCTGTGGATGGAAAACTAGCGCCTCATGAAATGATGATTGTTCAGTTATTTCTACCACCTCTTAGAGTGGCCATTAAGATGGAACTGTATTTATTTATGACATATAAATTATGTTTGTGATTTATTTATTCTTTGGTACTTTCAATTACTATCATTATTTTATGGTTTCCATTATTGGTACAACCAGCTAATTTCATTTGAGGAAGTACAGACTACCGCCCCCTCAAAAGGATATGATTCGTTAATGCGTTATGTAGGATGTAAAAAGGATGTAATTAATGATATTATATGTGATATTATATTTTAATTATAATATAACTATTTATAATTATGTTTTAATTCCATTAAAATACAAAATTGAATTGAAAGTAGCGTTAATGCATGCGTATGGCTTACCATCTCCAGGAACGGTACATTTCATTTCATATCTCCAAATGTTTTGTACTATTATAAATAGATATATATACTATATATATAATATATATATATGACATATTAATCATGTATATCATTCTTGAGATAATGGACTTTCGACCATATGGAAAAATTGTAATTATAATAAGTTCATTTTTGACTCAAGTTTTGAACATCGATAAAATGTACAACATGAACTCAAATATTTAACTAATTGTCATAGTAAGGTAATTAATGATATAAAAAGAATAATAAACTTGAAAAATTGTATTAATAATGTAGAAATTACCTTACGAATATTATTCATGAAGAACATGGAACATAAAAGACAAGTCAGACTTGAGGTAAGGGGTTTCTTATCTCACTTTTAATTCTGTGATATTTCCATTGTTTACAACTTATTTATTGTATGTGGTGTATTAAGTACTAAAATTTTATATATATTATCATTATTCTCTTTATATTCATGGTATTTTGTGATTAATTTCTAGTTTATCAACTTTTGGTCATACGACTCGATTGATTACTATAAAGTAAGGGTTTTTCATCTCACTTTTTATTCTCGTGAGATTCATGCTATATTGGCCACTATTTTATTTTTTGTGGAGTATGTACATTCCATGATTGTATTATTGGTGTAATATAATTTAATTTATGGGTATTTACATCATCATTTTATGATCCTTCTTTCATGTTTTGTATGTTTCATAAGTTACCAAATCGGTAATGGAATGTAAAATTTCAATTTCCCCTTAGTGGGCTTTACACATACTACATTGATTATTTTACTCTAAGATTATGTGTGTAATCACTATTTATTATTTATATATTAATTTCCACTCCCTTTTGTGTGGATATACTTTGGATACACAAAATCACTCCATTGATAATTTCTCAAGTCATTGATATTAACTCGATCTTAATTCGATATCTATTCATTGAGTTAAACATCCAAGTCATTGGTATTGTTTTTACAAGAATATGTATGAATGTCCTATGATTTATTTAAACTGAATATCCAATAATATTTAGTGTATTTATATTTTTCACACATAGTTATGTCATCGATTTATCCTTTACCTATGGATACTGTACTTATAAGGGATTTCATCTGAATTTACATTCCTTTGAGACTTATTTGTTATCATTCACCAATTCACTATTATATAGTGTATATAGTGTCCTTTGACATAGTATGTAATTAAATAATTTATTATAAATATATTATAATGTTTTTATTACCTCAATTATTTGTATTCAAGCGTCCCTCTTTTGGTTAAGAAATCTAACTAAAATATCATTTTAAATGTTTTAAAAATTTATTCTTCTAAATATTTCTAATTAATGTCTATGTTTTAAAAAAGGTTTTAAGTATTTATTTGTATGGATATTAATTTTTTCAAATTAAAATTACTTTTAAATGTTTCAAAGTGGTATGAGACACTTTGATTCAGAAATATATTTTTAAACGGCTTCTTGACAAATAGTGTGAATTTTAAATGTTTTCAAGAAAAAAGGAATATTTATCTCAAATGGTTTTCATGTTTATTTTAATCTATTTCAATATCATTAATTATTCTCAGTTGATGTTAATATATTACAATAAAATCATCCATATTGTATTGAATGAGTTATGTTTGAGTGTGGATGTGCTATTTTTAAACCATTCATGGTTTGGTGATAAAGTATTGACATTTTGTATGCTAGTTTTAATACAAATGATTATGTTATGATTCAAACTTTTCATATGAGTAATAAATTGGACTTAGTAATTGATGGGTGGACCTCGCTATAGCTCCTCGATGAATTGGTATGTCTCGTGAGACAAACTCATGTCTTGGTAGAAGGCCTTGACATAATCTTATTTGTAGTCTTGGAATGAGGCCTTGACTATATGGTTTTGATGTCTGACATTAAGAATTCTGTCATTATGAGATTAGATATTGATATTTCATGTGGTTATTCGACTAGTAGAATACCCATGACTATATTTTATTATGGAATTATTTATTAAGGTCATATTCCTGCCATAAAGCGTTCATGTTAATTATTTGTAATGGCATGTGTTCTCAATTATTCATCATGCCTAATGTTTATTTTATCTTCCGCTATATTGCTTACTCTTATTAAGTATTTTAGCTCTCCCCTTTCTCTTGTTTCATTTTCCCAGGACATGAAGAAGATATTTATGAGTGACTTGCAGGAATAATCTTGGAAGCATGGATGTTTCCAGTAGAATAAATTAGTTTTGTTTTTCTTTTCAAGTTGTAGTGTTGAACTTATGTATGTATCTTGTTTCCATGACTACTAAACTGATCGGTCCTTAAGGACTTGATTCCTTGTAATCATGCCAATGGATTAAAATAATACCATGTCCCCATGATTATGGGGTCGGGGTGTTACAGTTGGTATCAGAGGAGGTTTAGTATAAAACATGGAAACTAGATTTAGATAAACTCTGATTAGATCACATTGCCCTAAGATAGACTTTGAGGATTAGTATAGAAGAACTTACTAGAATCAAGGTAATGTAGAGATTTTTTGTATTTTTTCCAGCAGTACATCTCTGTCTGGATACGAGTAGGTTGAGGAGGCTATGGCACAGACACACCTAGGAGTGAAAAATATGACAAGGAGTTTCAGGCTTGACCCAGGGTATCCTGGTACATGACAATGGGCCTTGCTGTACTCTTGGTTATGACACTCCCGGGGGATATTCTAAGGATAATTTACATTCTCATTATAAACCGATTTTAAGGATTTTATTATAAGATGTGAATAAATGACCTTGGTTAATCCTAAGGTGTTTTAAATAGAAAATAAGGTGTCATGATATTCTCTAAATGAATTTATGACTATTATTACTCACACAATGCATTCTGGTTTTAGTCAATGGATGGATTCCAAGTATGTCCTAGTAACATTGAGCATGATGTACAAGTTTTTAATGGTGGTAGAAATGAGCAACCAAATGTAATTTTGATAGACATAAATTATTTTGTGTTCATGCTGAATCAGTTTTCAAAAAATATGATGAATAATATATTTATTAACCAACACCCGGACTCAACAGGGAAGAGAAAAGTGGTGAATGATAAGAGCTCCATCAATGAATACAATGGAGAAAAGAAAGCTCATTTTCCATCGTGCAGGAAATGTGGAAGGAGACACCTAGGAAGGCGTCTTAATTGAAAAAAGAAATTATTTATGTGTGGGAAAGAAGGATATAAAGTAAGGAATTGTCAAGGAAAAATGAAGAGTACTATGGAAGAAAATAAAAATGGTGCTAAGAATCCATTTACAATAATTTTCCATAAATGTTGGGGACCTGGCCATTACCTGATTGAATGAAATATTCTATAGGATAACCTCTTGGTTACGGAAGAAGCTATGTTGAAATAAATGTATGAATAAGTGTTTAAAAATTATTAGTGCTCTTAGTTGATGGGATTACTTTGAAAGACCTTTCCCTTGTATTTGTAACCATCAAATTTATCATGTGAAAATAATATTTGAGGAAGAATCATCATTTCTCTAGTGGATATAGTTTTGAATAACAATTTGGTTTAATATGATCATTGAGTTTCAGGAAATAACAAGTTATTAAATTTTGGAATGAAAATGTGGGGTATGAGATAACTTTTGTGATGTAATTATGTTATAGTTATTTTGAGGAATCTTTCTCATTTTTTGGAATATTATAAAATTATATAATTTTTGAAAAAGGACAACATGTAGACTGGGTGATAACCTGTTGTGTCAGACAAAGCTGTGGGAATCGAACCCACAACCATAGTGCGATTGGGATTTATCGCCTACCACTGGAGTACGCGAAGTCCTTGGTTTGTGTGACTAATTATTTTTGGTTAAATGATTTTATTAATTTGATTTGGGATCCTATTTTTGTCAAATGGGTATACATAGTATAGGAAAATTATTTGGTTATTAATTTATAAATGTTATTTTGGAAGATGTTCGATCTATTGGGAATACTGTATTCCTAAGGAAAAAATAATACTATGGGATTTCATTTAAAGATAAAAGGTGTTTTTAACTATGTTTTTATTGTGGATTTATAGCGGTTTGGGTTATTTATGGAAATAATTTAATTATCATAGAGAATATGTGATTTGGTTAATTAATTTTAAGTATGTGACTTCATGAGTAGTCGATAGTATTTGGAGATACAATTTAATGTGGAAAACTACGTAAGAAAATTCTTCTGAGTTTTGGGTTTGAATATTAGTTTGGAATATATTAAAATATTTTATGGAAAATTGTTTATTGGTTGGTATTTAATGAAATTTGGGTATTTTTTGTTTAATTTTTGAAATTATGATTGCTATTTCTTTCTCTAAAGTATTATCCTTTTTTTGGATCATCTAATATTTTACTAACCATTTTGGTTTTGGTTAATCTCTAAAGAAAATGTAAGTATATAGTTCATCCATTTTGGATTATGTGATTCTCTATAAGTTGATTCTAGTGCTTCAAGTGTGACCAAGTCATCATTAATACTCATCATTTGGAGTGAAAGATGAGTTTGTGGTATGAATTAGATAAAGTATGAATCTCTACTTTTCAAGTATATTTTTGTTTTCTTATTCTGTGAATAAATTAATTATTAAACTTTGGAGAAGGGATCTTAAAACCAAAAATGTTTCATCCTAATGCTTTATGTTTTGTTGAACTGATGTTATTTTAAATCTTCATAGATAGATGGATTTGATGCCCTCAATTTTACAATTTTTTTTGATTGATGACCTCAATAAATCCCTATATATATTTACATTTTTCCTCCAATTATTTTCCTCTAATTTCCACCAATGTTCTCCTAATCGAGATCATAATTTAGTGGCGACTTTTTCATCTCCTTTTCCCTCTTATTAAGACTAAATTTTATTAACCCAACTTTTGATGTGGGTTTTCCACAAATGTATTTTTTTATTTGTAACCATTTATTTTCAAAGAACAATTTGAAATTGCGAGGATGCAATTTATTAAAGTAGGGGAGAATGTAACACCCCAATATTTCATAGTACATTATTTTCAATAAATTCAATTGCTTACGCTATACATAACACCGAGTTCGAGAACACCACGACATACCAAACAAGACATTCAAAAGCGGTTATGAATAGTATTAACTGGATTTTGAATTTTATATACTCCATATAATTTTAACTTATGTATTATGTGTTTCTTAGACATATTATAAGAATAATTTAAATTTTTTAGATAAAAATGTATTTTTCAAAAAAAATAAATTTTACCACCTTTTAATGGAGAACCCTTTTTAAATCCAATACTTTACCCTTTTACATATTCATTTTTAAAAAATGAAATTCTTCTTTAGAATTGGGACATCAAAATTTACTTTGGATGAAATTTTGAAATTTTTCTAATAATATTCATTTTTTTTGAATAGTGAGAAATAATGTATTTTAAAACAAAACTACCTTTTAATCCAATTTATTTATATGGTTAGATTATATTGAATTTTTTTTTAATTTTAATAAGATTATATTTTACCCTTTAATCCAATTTTTTCGTTGGAATTAATTTCAATTTGAAATTATAAATAAACAAGTGTTAATCATTTTATAGTTAATGTTTCATAAAAACACGGTATTTGTTTTGACAACGGGAATTAATGTTAAATTAATTAATCCAACTTCTATGTTTTAAATTTTGTAAAATAGACATCATTTTTGAATTCGGAATATCAAATATATCTTCTGCTTAATTTTTGGTATTTTTCTGAAAAACAAAATTTTTTGATGAATAGTGAAACCACAAAGTAGTAGTGAAAAATCCGACCTTTTCATTAAAATGAAATTTTACCAGTTCTGTGAATTGAATTTCAAAAATCTCAGATACATGGATGTTATTATGAAGTAAAATTTTGTCCAATAAGATGAAAATAAGTTTTTGTGAATAGTAACTTCTGACATTTATTTACATCAGTTAAAGGTAAATAGTGTAATTCAAGGTAAAAAGAATATTATAATAATACAAAATTACTTTGACATTGGTCCAAACATTATTGGATGAGTCATGGCCGACCATGGGCATCCTTGGGTCAATTTTGGGACCCCATGTAGCCACATAATAATGATAATGACACTTTATTTCAATTAACATAAAGTAAAGACAAAAATGAAATTAACAAATATCTTTTAGTATATTAATTTTTACATGAGGTTATATACATCATTATTTCGACTATCAATAATCATTGGAAATATAAAAATATTTCCTACATTATCGTAATTTTTTTCATAATTTTTGGAGATCAAATAAGTTAAATTATTTATGACACAATAATGATGTAGTATTTACCTCATTAATAAATAATTTAAATAAATATGATTATTAATATTAAAATAATATCCAAAACTAGTCAAATTAATTTATAATGATTGTATTTTGATCATGAGTCAGCTTATCTTCGTCTTTAATTAGTTTTGGACCTTTAGAACCTTAATATCACTATATAATAAAATTTTATTTTCCCACATTCCTAAAGAGCCTCTCCTCCCCTTATAAAAAGAGACCACTTATAACCCACTCCACACACCTCTCAAGCCCCTTTTCTCATCCAGACCCTACCAAAATAATCTATCATGATCCTCCACTTCCTCCTAGAAGGCTCACCTTAGACATAAGGCACTTCAAGAAGTCCTTTTGGTTCAAACCAAATGAAGATACCCAAATTAAAGGTAACACTTTCTCCTAAATTCTTTTGTTTTATTTTGTTTTATTTTACTTCTCCATCCACCTAAATACTTTTTATTAATTTATTTTATAATAACACAAGTATCCTAAATATAATAGGATGTTGTTATGGGATGTATTCTAACTACACTTACACACACCTCCATCTAATTGGTGAAGAACATACTGTTTCTGTGGACGGAAAACTAATGCCTCACGAAATGATGATTGTTTGACTATCTCCAACCACCTATTCTGGTGGAAATTAAGATTGAATTATATTTATATATGATATATATATTATTTTTATGTTTTCTTTATGCTTCTGTATTTTCCATTTATATCAGTATTTTATGGTTTCCATTATGGGTAAAACACGATAATTTCATTTGGGGAAGTGCGACTACCGCCCCCTCAAAATGATATCACTCGTTAATTCCTAATATGGGATGTATATATGATGTAATTAGTAATATTATATATGATATTATACTTTAATTATAACATACCTATGTATCATTATGTTTTAATTCCATTAAAATACAAAATAGAATTGAAAGTAGCGTTCATGCGTTTGTACGGCTTTCCATCTCCATGAACGGTACATTTCATTTATTATCTCCAAATGTTATATGCTGTTATAAGTAGATATATATACTAGATATATAATATATATATATGATATATATATTATGTATTTCATTCTGGAGATAATGATCTTTTGACCACATGGAAAAATTGTAATTATAACAAGTTCATTTTTTACTCAAGTTCCGAACATTGATAAAATATCCAACATGTACTGAAATAGTTAACTAATTATTATAGCAAGGTAATAAGTTATATAAAAGGAATAAAAAACTTGAAAAATTTTCTTAATCATGTAGAATTTACCTTATTTTTATTATTCAGGAAGAACAAAGAACATACAAGACAAGTCAGACTTGAGGTAAGGGGATACTTATATCACTGTTAATCATGTGAGATTTCCATTGTTCGCCAAATATATATTGGATGTGTTGTATTGTATACTTCCATTTGATATATATTATCATGATTCTCATTATATTCATGGTAATTTTTGATTCATTTCTAGGTTATTAACTTTTGGTCATACGACTTGATTGATTACATCTAAGTAAGAGTTTTCATCTCACTTTTTATTCACGTGAGATTCATGCTATATTGGCCGCTATTTCCTTTTGTGTGGCATATATACTGTACATGATTTTATTCTTGGTGCAATATATTTTAATTTATTTGTATTTAAATCTTCATTGTATAATCCTTCTTTCATGGGTTTCATGTTTCATAAGTTGCCAAATCGGTAAGGGATTTACAAATTTCAATTTCCACTTAATGGGATTTACACATACTTCATTAATTATTTTACTCCAAGATTTTGTATAGAATTACTCATTATTAATTATGTTATAATTTACACTCCCCTTTGTGTGGATATACTTTTTATACACATAATCACTCCATTTAAAATTTCTCAAGTAATTGATATAAACTTGATCATAACTCAATTTCCATTCATTGAGTTAAACATACAAGTCAGTGGTATTGTTTTTAAAAGATTATTTGTGAATGTCCTCTGATTGATTTACAATGAATATTCTATCATATTTAGTGTAATTATATATTTCACACATAATTATGTCATCAATTTATCCTTCACCTAAGGATACTGTCTTTATAAGGGATTTCATCTCAATTTACATTCCTTTGAGACTTCATTGTTGTTATGAACCAATTCGAATTTATGAGGTGTATATACTTTCCTTTGACACAGTATATAATTAAATCCCTCATTCTAAAGATATTATAATGTTATTATTACCTCAATTATTTTTATTCAAGCATCTCTCAATTGGTTAGGAACTCTAACTAAAATATCATTTTAAATGTTTTAAAAATTTATTTTTCTAAATCTTTCTCATTAATGTCCTTGTTTTAAAAATGGTTTTAAGGATTTATTTATGTGGAAGGTAATGTATTAAATTTAAAATTACTGTTAAAAGTTTAAAAGTGGTATGGTAAACTTTGATTCAAAAATCTATTTTTAAATGATTTCTTGACAAATAGTGTGACTTTATAATATTTTCAAGAAAAGGATGATATTTCCCACAAATATTTTTTATGATTGTTTTCATCTATGTCAATATCATTCATTATTCTCAGTTTAGGTTAATATGTTCCAATAGAATATTCCTTATCGTATTGAATGAGTTATGTTCGACTGTGAATGTGCTATTTTTATACCATTCATGGTTTGTGGATAAAGTATTGACATTTTGTATGCTAGTTTTAATACGAATGATTATATTATGTTTCAATATTTTCATTTGAGGAATACATTGAACTTAGTAAGTGATGGGTGGAGCCCGCTATAGATCCTCGATGCATCTGTTGGTCTCATGAGACAAACTAGTGACTTTGCACAAGTCCTTGACAAGAAATTATTTGTATTCTTGGCATGAGGCCTTGGATATGTGGTTATGATGTCCGACATTATGCATTCCATCATTAGGAGATTAGATATTGGTATTTTTGTGGTTATTCGACTAGTAGAATACCCATGACTTTGTTTTATTATGGCATTATTTACTCAACTCATATTTCTGCCATAAATTGTTCATGTTAATTATTTATAATGGCAGGTGTTTTCAATTATTCAGCATGCCTAATTTTTATGTTATCTTCCACTATATTGCTTACTATTACTGAGAATTCTAGCTCACCCCTTTCTCATGTGTCATTTTACTAGGATATGAAGAAGTTAGTTATGAATGACTTGCAGGAATAATCTTGGAAGCTTGGATGTTTCTAATCGAATAAATTAGTGTTGTTTTTCTTTTCAATTTGTATTTTCGAACTTATGTATGTATATTGTTTCCAAGACTACCAAACTGATCGGTCCTTTGGGACTTTATTCCTTGTAATCATTCTAATGAATTAAAATAATGCATCAGCTTCTGGATTCTAGCGTTGGGGAATTACAGTATTCCCATAAAAGGGAAAGTAAGAATATATATGTGATTAAATAATTAAAAAAGTAAAAATATGATAAAAATATCATATATATTTATTTAATATATCCTTATTTCCATCTATGTAAAATTGAAATGACGAAAATCACATCGATTCATTAGGTGATAGTCCACCATAGAGATGAGAGATATTATTATTTTCCAAAGGGCTCGAAGGTAATAAGTTAGATGTGTTATTATAATTAAATAGGTATAATAATATCATAAATATCATATGAAAATATTAAATCCATTTTGATATCCATTATTGAGAGGTTGTGTTGGAAAATTAATAACATCAGTTCGTGATTTAGTAGTCCTCCATACAAAAAAATGGTGATTTCATATCCCATTTGATAGAAGGGGAGAAATATTAGGGTTATTTAATTAAACTAAAAAAATATAGTTATATTTATGATACTTAAATTTTTATAATATCATGGTTTAATAATAATTAAAATATGTGGATGGAAAAATAAAATAAAATAGCTCATTGAATAATGATATCTCTTATTTCGTTAATGTCCTTATGTTTGCACCACAATCCGTCGAATGTTTTTCATATGGCCAAGATAAGGCATCTAAGATTCAAGGAGGTAAAAAAGGATTTTATTTTGTTAGGTATTTTCTGATCCAAAATTTTTTATTTGAGAAGAGGAGAGAAGAGGGGATGGCCTTTTATAATTGAGTTGTGCGACACACTTGTAATTTTTTAAAAGAAAAAGGTGTACCCACATTTATCACATGACACAAGGCTCCAAAATGGTCCATTATCAGTCCTAAAATATACATGTTGTAAATATGTCCATCAAAGCGGTATTCGACATGTTTTTTTGTCATTTTTAACCTTTATCGTTTAAGTTTAACCTTCTAATGAACCAATTTTCACCTTAACAATGATAAATAATTTTTAGTGTTTGTGCTATTAAATATGGTAAAAATTTATTTTTGACTTATTATATAATATATATTATGATTATTACAAATGAAAAATCCATTTTTCTAAAATAAATTTATATAATTGGGAAAATATAATTTAAAATTACATCCACCATCGTGACAAAAAATTGGTGTTCCGATGTTAAAATATTCAAAAGATTAAAAAGTTTTTTATATCAAAAGTAAGTAAGAAATTGAATCCAATAACTGAAATTTTGATATTATATATATATACATATATATAATTGAAAAAATTACTTTTAAAAAAGTACTATTTTTTTATTTTTTGAAATGATTTAAAATAAATTATAATTCGTAATAAAAACGTGTATTTTAACTAATCATTTAAAAATTCACATTTTTTAGATAATTAAAAAAAACTCCATTGAACAAAATTTTTACAAAATAATTTAAAAAATGAATTTTAATTTAAAAAATATATTTTATAAATGAATCAAAAATTAATTTGAAAATAATTATGCAAAAGGAAACAAAACTAATTTTTTGAAAAATACAATTTTAAAGAAAAAACTGAATTAATTATTATCTATTATATAGTAAAAATATTATATGAGTAATAACTATTTTATAGAATATATAATATATAAATTTCATTAAAATCATTCACTAAAAGTAATTTTTTAAATTTTTTGAGATAAAACGTCTTTGTGTGCATACAAATTCTTTTTCAGAACAATTTTTCTTTTATTTTCAAATAGTGTTAATTATAATATATAATTAGTTTGTCACAAAATAATTAATTTTATCTCCATTCATAGATCATAAATTTTCATAATTCAGGTAACCCTATTCAGACCCACCATTCCAATGTCTAGGTGATTACTATCATATTATATAATATTATTTTAACAGTACATCACATTTTTGTAAAGCATGGTGTTAAATATATCAAAATATACACCAAGTTTTTCATGTTACATAAGATAAAATCAATGCTGTTTGTAATAAATTATATCAACAAGATTAAATTTATTTGAAAAAATTATATTTCAAAAAATATAGGGTTCTTACAGGTCTTAAATTTTTAGTTTAGACTCTATAACGTATTTTTATCATTTATGACTAGTTCATTGGTTTTCGTGGTTTTACAGTAGTAAGCCTATATCATGCTCAATTGCATCCATATATTTTGTGGAATATATTAATAATTCAACAATTTTTTATTTTTATTTCTTTTAATGATTGATCTCTTAAAGGTATCCTTTGAGTTAAACATGTAGATCTATAATTCCATTTGGTTGATAATTATTATCAGTTTCAAAATTTTTTTCCAATACTGTCAATCTGGGAATCATTAATATTGGATCTAAATACCATTTTCCCCAATGTAGTCTACGTCAAATTCCACTTACATTCTTACAAGGATATTTATTTGAAACTACTTCATGGAAGATCTTCCAATTTTGAAATCAGTTTTAGGGGGAAGCTTCTGTCATGATTGTTGAATAACATCCATCACATCCTCATCCCCATCAAATCTCCTTGGTCACTCAAATATAATGTTTCCATCATTGACACATTTGAAATAATATATGGGAATCATTTCATTAAATCTATTTACCCCACAATATTTTCATTCCACCAGTGATTAAAACTCAACATATACATCTTCTTCGTTAGCTATATCTTTAGGGTGTTTTTCTTCTCTATTTCAAAGAATGTTATTTTTGTAGGATTTTATACTATTTATCACTTAAATATGTTTTCATAGGACACAAATCAATTGTTTAAGTCATCCCATGATAACTAATCAAAGTTTCATTTTTCTAGTGTGGATACTTTTGGGTTGTATATGGGTAAAATCTTCAAAAATATCATATTCACAAAATAAATATATTTCACTTCATCATATATTCCCGGTGTGGATCCAATAACAATAATGATGTGATTATAAAATAGATATATTCTTTTATCTAGATATATCATTAGATCATAAAAACTATTATAAAAAACATGAGTCTTTTCCTCTCTATCCTTTTTGTAACAATAATATATGGTTGAAAATGAAACTCATATATCCTTTAAAAAAGATAAACTGATTTTCATTATATAGATTTGATTTTATAGTTCACCTGAAAAATAATTGTTTTTTTTCAATGTAAATCAAGCAACTATCTATCTAAATTAGTAAGGGATTATTTAATAACACAATCAATATATATTCCTTGAATAATAGTTGATAAGAAAACAAGTCCAAGAGATTGTAGGTGAGATCTCTCTATAATATTTCTTATTTGGTATCTTCTCCAATCAAAAATTGAAACTAATTTTTAATTTACTATATTCTATATATATTCAAGCCTAAAATGATTCATTCAACACCAAAACATATGGATTTGGTATCACATGACTCGACACGCAACCTATATCAACCTATGAGTGAGATGAATTATGGTGTGTAGGTTTTATTTATCCTCCATAAGACCATTCTCTCTAGTTATAAATAAAAGTCTTAGTGTTTAATTTTATACAATCACACACACATTCACAAGAGAGAACATAATTACAGGGACATGGGAGTTATATTTAGATCGCAAAAAAAAAATTTTAAGGATCATTCAGTGAAACTATTTTGATGTATGTTGACATATTAACTATATAGATTTCACAATATTTAGGAATGACACCTGACTGATCCTAGGAATAGTTCATCCTCTATACCACAAACTCAATACATTGGGTGAAGTGTTTCAATGAAAAATATACAACATAATGATTGTATTTTGTGTTTTTAGAAATATAATTTAAAACTTAATCTTGTGAGGGTTTGTAATAGCCCAAAATTTAAAAAATAAAAACACACTATAGGAATCTGTATGTAGAACAAAAAATTGATCTTAAATAACCCACGAAATATATTTATTTAAATTTAATATATTTGATAGCTTGTGTAACACAATATCGAAGCCTAAATGAACAATAATATAGTGTACCATTAAAAACTATCCATTAAATTTGTTGGTGTAAATAGAAATAACTAAAATATGAAATGTATATGGTTGAAAAATATTAAAAAAATACATTTTTTATCTGTTGATAAGGAATAAAATAATAATAATTTGAATGGAAAATATATGTTTTCTGAAAACTAAATATTTTTTTTATAAAATATAGTTTAGACACTCTTTGCAAAAATAATATAAAATATTTTTTTTATAAATTTGATAAAAACATTTAGATAAATTTAACTTAATTTTTTAAATTATATTTTTTATATTTTCTTAGGGCTAATTTTTGGGATTGTTGTTTTCAAAAGTTTCATTTTTTCATGAATAATGAAAATATTGAATTTTAATTGAAAAACAAAATTATGTATAATTATTTATAATGTTAATTATATTTTTCACTAGTTATAAAGTAAAATTAGTTCTATTATATTTATATTAACACAATTTATGTCTTCAGAATCATTTTAATATTTAATTTAGATAAAAAAAATTTAAAATTTTGAACATTTTATCTTTAATCTTTTAGTTTTCTTATTGCATCTATGGGATTAAATTTAAATTACAATTTTACACTTTTGGGAATGGAATTTTAAGAAAGTATTAAATATTTATAATTATAATAATTTATATGATTTAATAATTTCAATTTAATTTTTTACAAAAAAATAATAATGAAAAAACAGAAATTATTTATCAGGGTTACGGTTAAAAATAGATTTATCAGGTGTTAAACTTAAAATAAAAGGGTTAAAATGACCAAAAAAACGTTTATAAAATATGTTTTATAGACATATAAAGAACCTATAACTTATTATTCAATATATTACTCTATTTTGGACCCTTGTTCCTTGTGAAATATATGGGTACCTCTTTTTCTTTCTAAAAATTACAAGTGTGCCATTCACCACACATATAAAAAGGACACCCGTCTCCTCTCATATTCACACAATAAAAAAAGAATTTGGATTGGAAAAGACCTACCCAAATCAAATCCAAAATTTCTTACCCTCATCCTCATATTTGTAGTTTTGGAATAATTCAAACCTTATTACGATTTGAAAAAAACATAAGAATTTACTAGAATAATATGTAACATTATCCAAAATTCATTTTTATTATATTCTTCTTTCCACCTACATAAATTAGTTTTAAACCATGATTATGCAGTAAAATATTTAAATATAATATAATTAGATATTTTTATGACATTTACATGATTTAGAAATATATACACTTTAATAAAATCAAATATGAAATCATTATTCGTGTGTACAGAGGACAACCGCCTCACAAACTGATGTCATTCATTTTTCTGTTACAACCTATGAAAGAGGTGTATAATGATTTATATAAAGTATATATATTATATTTATCATATACTTATAACTATGGGGTCATTATATATTATATATATTTTTTACTTTCCATTTTGTAGGGTATACGATAACATTATTCATGTGTGTGGTGGACTACTACCATTTGGAGTGATGTGATTCGTCTTTCACTAATGCATTACATGGAAGATGATAAAGATATTTTAATGAATATATTTTAAATACATGAAATTATTGTGGTATTCATGATATATTTTTCTTTATTAAATGATAATATATACTTTTCATTCTTACACTGAAACATGATTGCATCGTTCATGTATGTGTGGACTGCCATATTCATGAAGGGATATGACATTTTATCATCACCACACAACATTGATGATATATATAAGTATATTTAAAAAAATATTATATTTTTATATTATATAATTTAAATTCTTTAAGATAAAATATTAATTAACTCCATATAATTATCTTTGGAAAATGAAAATGTTACTCATTCGTATTTATAACCTACTATCTCCAAGATTGAAATTATTAAATTTTTCATAACCATATTACATGATTGGAATTAAAAGTATAATTGATGTAAAAATATGATAATTGTTTCTTGATGGTTATTCTATATAATATGAAACTACATAATCTCTAAAAAAATCACAACTTTCATGAAAAAACCCGAATGAGAAAAAAGGAAATTAATACCCTAAATAATGATAAAAATAAAATATTATTAACTAATGGGTGATAATATGTCATTGAAGGATTATATATGATATTATAAATATTGATATGTTTTTATTAAATTTTTAAAAAATGTTTAAAATTACTATATAGGAAGTCTAACCACATTCAACCAAAACGATGCGTGAGGTAAGGGACTTCATCTCAATTTACACTCATTTGGTCATATTGTAATGTTACACTCATAATTTATATTATATGGGTCACATACTACCTACAAAATTTGATTAATTTATTTCAATTAATTATATAATATTTTGTTGTTTTATTATTTATTTGGGTGTGTCATGGGAGTCTGGAGGATGGAAAAATATGGTTATAAAAATGACCTAAAGTTTGTGGATGTATGTTTTTATTAATTAAGTGTGGCTAGGTATAAATGTGTTAATGTACATGAAGGGTTCTCCTTGAGATCAGATATTATAAAAGTTGGTTTAATGTTTTTTAATGAATCTATAGTTTTTGTAATCTGTAAGAAAAATAATCATTATTTAATGGGAGTATATGATGTGTTTGTTTTATAGGGAATATGTAATGAATTTGGTACCCATTGTGTCAATAGTATACATTGTGTAATGATAAAAGAACTATTTTTAATTTAAAAGAGATGGATTATTCAATTTATCTATGTCGTGATGATTACACTGTGAGTAATGGGATTATACACTATGTAAATGGAAAGTAACTGTAATTTAGGGTGATGCATCGATTGAATATTATTTCATTATTTTGCAGGTCCTATTGATCTTGACCAAGATGTGACAACCAATGATTTTGGGAGACTATTTTATATCAAGATTGACTTGTTTAGTGATTTATCACCCTTAAGGTTGGATTTCATTTCTATGGTGGAGTAATAATTTCTACTTCTTCATTTCATTGATTGCGGTAGCACCATTGCATTTTGTTATCAGATTTGTTGACCCATGGTGATGTTTATTCTCATTTCTATCTAAATCCCACATGATATCTTGTTATGGGAATGATTTACTTCATTTATTATGGTATGGTTAGTGTTCATTCTTAATATATGTGTAATCTATCCTCTTTACTAAGACTTTTGATGAATCAATTCAATTTTAAGATGCATAGATTGATTCTAGTACCTTTTTGCATTATTGGTTCCTCCTTGATAGTGGATTATACTATGGGTGCTTGTGACCTATGATTTTAGGTAGTTTATTAAGTCTCTAGCCTATTTGGTTGAACTCCATTTCTTTTAATTTTTGAAAATTGATTTACTAAATTAAATTACATGATTTACTAACTTTATTTGTGTTTTTCCAACTAATTTTTTTAATAAATTGTTTTCATGTAGTCTGGTAAAATGAGAAGGGTTTTTAAAGAATTCTGAAAGGGGTTTTAAAAAAAATGGTTAAAATATATTGATGTAATTATTTGAAAATTGACAACATGGGAAGCCTTGGGTACATTGGTGAAAGGTATAGTAATACATCTCAACCAATAATGGGGGGTTTTCTCCTGATGTTTCCTCTGATACCTAGGCCTGTTGTTCTAAGTAATTGTCAGATAAATTGGAAATTCACTTTCAAGGGTGTTCCACTACTCACTAGACATGATTCATATATATAGGTGATTCATGTGTACACAATTTTCTATTTCAGGTACTAGTGACCTATATATCCTTAGCTTGTGTATTCCCAGACATGATGTAACCTATGATTATGATATTGGTTTTTATTTTTTACTACTGTGGATTTGATATTAGATATGATACATTGCATTCTATGTTTCACATGATATATATTCTTTTATATATGGTTATGAAATTATATGAAAATTTATTTCCTTCTTTATTTTGAAATGTCAAAAAAGTTGAAATTAAACTGTTTTCCTTGAATTTAATATAAAACCCATTAAAATATTAGAATTTATTGTTTTATTTAAAGTTGTGAATGATTGGATTATTGTTCTGATACTTGATATGGAACACCTAGGTTTGATCCTACCAAGATTTCTAGAAAACACCATATGTACCACTTCCATGGTATGTATAAATAGTTATGCCATTCGACGTAGGGAAATGAATGGCACCATAGTGAGGCAATGAGTTTTCAATCAGTATGGTTTTGGGTAGCTGGTGGTGAGACGGTTGGAGGTTTCCCTCATTAAATTGTAGATCTATTGGAGTTCCTTTTTTTCTGGTTTTAATAGTCCTTTATGTTTGGGAAAATACTTGGTTATTGTATGTACACTTGAGTAGTATGGTTAATGATATTTTTTTTCTAATATGACATCTTTTTATCTTTTTCTATATAGTACTTGTTATATATATATATATAACATTTTGTTTCTTATGGTTCAGAAAAACCATTCCCTATTGATTTTGTTTGAAGCCTGGGTGGTAGTCATCAACCTATGGGGATCGGGAATTTCCTTTGGGTATGTTGTGAGTCGAGTTGGGTACCAGTTTGAGAAGGTATTTGGGTCAGTATATTACATCATGGTATTAGAGCTCCCATGTTTTAGGTTTGTCATTTGTCTTGGGATTTTTTATAAACTAGATATAGGAATTTTGGGACATCTGTGGTAGATTATGATGAGTGTCTGTCTTGATTTAGTCAGGATGTGACTTGAGTTACCATTGCATGTTGGTATTGGTGTCTCATGTATTGAGTTTTGATGTTAGTATCAGTCTTTTCTTAAGGTTTTCTGGTTTGAACTGAGATTATTGTATTTCATATTAATTTTTTCTATTTAGTGTGCATCATCATTTCTCTAATATGAGTTTAGTATATTCCAAAGGAGGTATCAATTGATTATACTCAAGATAATACTATAATGAATCAGAATTTTATCGAGGTTATCATGTGGGAATTTTATGATGTCAACTGAAATGTGTGAAATGATTAGAGTGCAGTCATTTAGGTACATCCTAAATTTATAATAGAAAGATAACAATCATGGGAGTTATGGATTGAGAAGAAACCACAATTTAAAGGTACAATTGAACCTCAAAAGGTGGTGAACATGCATGAAATGATTTATCATATTATTTAATTATTAGATACACCAAAGAGTATCACAGTTGTGTGTGTAGCGTTCATACTTGAGGGTCCCAACAAGAGTTGGTGGGATTAGATAGTGCATGATGATATTTAAGTGTACTTAAATAGTAAGGGTTTTTAGACTCTTTTATTCAAGTTTTTTCTCTAGATTAAATGATTATAGTATCATATATAGAGTTCCTCTATTTTCTATAGGGGGAGCATTCAATATTGGTGTACACCAATCAGTTTTCTGAGTTGGTTCATTTTTCACCAGAGGATGTGGTGAATGACTAACAGAAAGCTCAGAAGTACCTACATGGTCTACAATTGGATATCAGATATTAGTTATTTATACTAAAACAATTGACCTATACAGCGAATGTTGGAATGACATTTATGAAAGAATGGAATGTCGAAGGAACATTTTGATATTATGCCCCTTCTCTTCCCCCAAGTGACAGCTTTAGTGGTGCACCATTTAAAAATAGAAATGGTCAAGATCATCTCAGTATTAGTGGAGGTGGTTCTTGGAAGTATACCCCTTTAAACCTCTAATTGCAGCTAGAAGTGGGCTTCTGACTTTCTATCAGTGAGTCAAGGATGGTAACACATGTAGATCGTGTCCTTTACCAACAAATATGTGTAATTGGTGTTCACTTTACAGTCATCTACAACATTTCTTCTTGGATATTCCAATTCTTCGATATGGTAAGGTATTGTAGGATCCAAAGGAAACTATTCTGAAGTATTATGCTCCAAATACTCTAAATCTGTTTCCATATGGATGAGGAGTGAAGAACCTTCATGCAGTAGATGAGTTTCCATCGGAGGTGGATGCAATTCCAGAGATAATTTTATGTAAAATATATATTGAATCCTTAGTAGATATTAGTTTATTTAATACTAGTTCTTCTCATCAATTTGTATTTTAATATTTTTGATATTTTTAACCATAAAATGGAACTCATTTCCTTTTTTATAAATTTTGAGATACCTATTGGGAAAAGGAAAGAGAAAGGGTTCCAGTTTCCTTCTTGTGCACTATCGAAAGCTAATGCAGATCTAGTTTGGAATTTTCATGTTTTTAATCTAGATTTATTTAACATCATCATTAGGATGGATTGGATTTTTTTCTCATCAATATGAGTTTAATTTTTATTATTGACATGTATATTTTTTGATGGTCAATTGGAGATCACAAGTGTTTTAGGGAGAGTGAGATCTTGGGTCTTTTCATGAAAAACCATTTTACCAAGATCATAGAAGTTTGTTTTCTATTATAGTAGTTGTTCCCAAATTTGTTTCGTATATTTATAAACATCCCTTTTTTATTAGTGTTTTATTAAATTTTTCCTAAATTATTTCTCCATGCTTCCTCTAGAGTGGGTCGAAAAGTCTACGTTTGACCTAGTACAAGGTACAACACAACTGATTTATATACCTTTTTATTGTATGGAATAATCAAAATAGAAAGAGCACAGGATTTAGTTGGATGACCTGGTGGTGAAGGTTTTTAGTAAACATAGTGTTTCTCCTTGGGTATCCCCTGTCCTCATTTATAATGAGGAATATGGTTCTCTCCGATTGTTAATGGATTATCACAATTTGAACATGGTGATCATTATTAACAACTATCCTTTTCCTCGTGTTAATGATTTTCTAATAAGTTAAATAAAAAAGTGAATTTAAGGATCACATTTGGTGAGGTAATCATTAGTAAAAAATTTGGTAGTCCGATATACCGAATATGTATTTCTGGATCAGGTATGAAAATTACTAATATCTTGTGATACCATTTGGTATGAAAAATTCTCTTGTAGTTTTTGTTGCATTGATGAAACAGATATTTCATCAGCATCTCAACACTTTTCTGGTTTTTTCATGGATGATATTTTTGTATATTCAAAATCTAATAATGAAAATGTGTTCCATATGAGTTTGGTTTTGTAAATCTTAAGGAGTCGCTATTTATAAAGAAATATTTCTAAATGAATCATATGGATTTAAGAGGAGAAATTATTAGGACACGTGATTTATGAACATGGATTAATGATTTATCCTAATAAGGTCAAGGTTGTATTATAATGGAAATAGACATGGAATTCCTTTGAGATTCATATATTCCTTCTTATACAAAGATACTATCGATGGTGAGTCAAGGATTTCTCAAATTTGTTGTTATCATTTACCACTCATATAGGGAATGTGGTGAAATTCATATGGGATGTGATGTGTCTGCCTTCTTTAGAGGAGATGAAAGGAAATCTAAAATAAGATCCTATTTTGATACTACTTATTACTAGTAAGGGGTAAATGTTTTCCAATGATGCATCTGGATCTAGTATGAGTTCCCTTACAGTGTAACACCCAGAAATTCTAATGTAAGAACCATATATTCAATAGAGTACATAACACGCGACACCAAGAACATAAGGGAATGTAATATCCTAATACATTAAAATATATTTAACATTTTAAATGGATTATATGTATTATATATTTGGTAATGCACACAACACTGAATTCGCTTGAGTTACATGGAAGAGTTACAATCTTTGAAATCTTACATTGCACAGATGATCGAGTTTCCACAGAATATAGATATATTATTAAAATATTATTATTTAATATAATAAGACATAACTTATACATTAAATTTGTGGTTATGAATAGAATTGAATATCTTATGGAAATATATATTTTACCCATGTATAAAATACATTAATGGGTTATAAATTAATTGGAAATGAATATATCAACCGATTGAATATAAAGGAAAATATTATTATTTTTATGTGAACCTACGTTTTTTCCAAATAAATTAAACTAAATTTAATTAGTGATGATATTAATGTGATATAAATATTATATACCCAATCAAATATTTTTTATGTTCATCCAATAGTTTTTATAGGCTTAATATAAAAACAAACCCAATTTTATGCATAAAATATTATATTTTATTAAGGAATTTGTACAACCTTTTAATAGAGAACACATTTTAAATCCAATTTTCACACATTAATGATTTAAATATGTCAAAATGAACCTGTTATTTGGAATTGAAAAATATATATTATATTATTGTGATTTTTGGAATTTTTCATTTAATATTCTTCTTTTAATGAATAGTTAAAAATATTGAATTTTAGATCAAAACTATATTATCATATAATTAAAATATAAGGATAAATTTTGGTTTAGATAGATATTAATGATTAATTAAATAATTATATTATTAATACAATTCAGGTCCATGGGATCAATTTCACATTGAAATTAACTATGAAAACCTAACAAACTTTTGGATGTTTTTTCCTTAAAACAACACATTGTCATCCCAACAGAGGGATTAAATATAAATTAAATTCCTCATCATATGTGATTTGAATTTGGAAATAGAATAATATATAATTTCTAACATGTTCAAATTATTTTTTTACCAATAATACTAGTTAAAGTGATTTAAATTAATGACAATAATTAAGATAAAATTAATCTTAATAATGGATTAAACATTAATCTTAAGGCCCAAAATGACCTACACACATTTCAAAATGCTACATTGTGGAGATATTTAGACCCTATTTACTCTTTTATCAAATTTTTCCCATTATTAGAGCCAATTTTTATATGAAAAATGTTTATGTAATTCCATTGTAAAATATTACATGATTGTCACTCCTCTACCACTACAAAAGGGCCTCCTCTCCTCGATCCCACTTCCTCACACCACTCAAAACACTTTGGGTCAACCATGATATGATAGAATAGTTCCTCAACATCCATCCCACCATTATATATTACTTTATTTGGGCATCAATCAATCCAAGGAATCCTTTTGTTCAAACTAAAAGTAGTTACCCAATTAAGAGGTAACATCTTTCCTTATGCATTTTAGTTTTATTTCCATTATCTTCCCCATATACTCTTATTATTATATAATTATATAACAATTAGTATCCTTAATATATATAATGTTTTAATGGTTTGTTTTATACCTAAAATTACCCACACATTCATATAATGGTTAATGAACATAGTTTTTCTGTGTACGGCGAACTATCCCATCATAAAACGGTGATTGTTCATTTTTCCTTTTCCACATATCAAGGGGGAGATTATGATGTAGAATGTTTTTATATATGATTTATATGATATTTATAATGTATTAATGCTTCATTAAATTTTATTTAGAACAAAACATCATTCTTTCCATATTCCGTTGATATGATAATTTCATTTCAGGAAGTGTGTACTATGGCCCCGTCAAAGTGATATAACTCATTCATGCCATACATAGAATGTATAAAAGGTGATTCCAAAAAAATTGTAACTTATTTACCATATATATGATATTGGAATTATAATATACTTATTTATAATTTTATTTTCATTATTTTAATAAGATAATGAAATGAATGTTGCATTCATGCATAAGTTACAACCTACCATTTTCATGAAAGGTGCATTTCATTTCTTATGTCCAATAATTATACAGTATTATAAATAAGTTTGTACTAAATAAATAAAATAATAAATTCATGGATCAAATTCTAGATTTTATGAAATCCTGATCTAAGTAATAGGATAATAAAATGAAAATTCATAACATACTTGAGTAAACAAGCCAAATAACACATGAAATAGTTAAAATAATGAATTATTATTAACAAATGAGTAATAATATATTATAAGAAGTTGATATATGATATTTTAAACATTATTATGTTTTGGTATAAGTTATTAACATATTTTAAGCCACTATAAATGTGGATAAATACCACACAAACAAAAAGGACAATTAAGGTATGTGATTTCATCTCAAATTATATTCCATTAAGACTTATTTGTAGTCACACAGCTAGTTTCTTTTATATGGTGTATATACTGCCCTTGATATTTTATATCTTGAATCCATTTATACTCAATTTATTATAAGATTATTTTAATGATCCTTCATCATTTGGATTATGAATTAAATGATTCAATGTGGCATGGGACAATATGTCATGATTAAAGAATTTTCACCTCAAGAATGTTCCGAATGATTATCTTTGCAATCTCACTTACTTAGTGATTGTAAACTATTATTTGAAATAAAAAAAATTGTGGTAAAAAAAATCCTTATAAAATTCATATAATATCCATATTTTAATATGATGTATATTATTATTTTGGTAAACCATATATCATTTTTCTTATGGTGATTAATTTGATAGTTATTGGATTAACTAGGGAATAATTGATAAATCCATGTCCTTAATTCAATAAGAATATTTTTCTAGGAAAATTGTTTATACTTAAATTGATTATTAGATATGAGGACTTATTTGGAATGGTATGACACTAGTAGGTCCAGGTTGTAGATAGCTCCACGATGCATCAATAGCCTCATGTGATGAAATAGTTTCCCAAATAGAGGGGTTTTTACCAAATATCTAAACAGTATTATGAATGTTCATGAAGGTACTATTTCCATATACTTGGGAAAAATGAAATCTAATAATTATGCATTTATCTCATTTATTATTATTCATTATTCATCTATGAAATTATGAAACGACATATCCATGGATATATTTCATTATGAGTTTATTGATTTAGATGACGTGAATTTCAGTTACATATCCTTCCATATTGATATGTTCATATATAGTTATTTCAATGGAATATGTTATTAGTTATTTAGATTTCCATGTTTATAAATTCCTATTGATAATTTATTGCTTCCACTTTACATACCATTACTGATCGTTTGAGCTCTCCGTTATTATGTTTACTTTGTCTATGTTATAAATAAGAAATTTTTGAATAATAATTTAAGGATGTGGTTTATTTCATTTAATTATTTATCATGATTTTATTTTTAATCTCCCAATGTATTATATGTATCATGTATGTAATCCGGCATTCCAATAATATTAAATTGACTAGTCCTTTTGGATTTTATTCCTTGTAATCATTATAATGTAATAAATTAATGTATCATCATAGGGATTGGTGTGTTACACGTAGGATGATCATGTAGTGGTTTATGGCTATCATTAGCTTCAACCACATGAGAAAAATTACCCCACTCACGATTTATAGGTTTTTATAGTTATGAATGAACTTTAATACTTGTGGTATTATTTTTTTGTGGAATGGTTCATAGTCATTTCTAATGATAAGAGTCTAAGATATATTCTCTGAGAGAATTCAATCTTAGATCGAGGTGACTGGTGGAATACGTTCATCCATTTGACATCAAAATTTCCTCTACCCCAGGGAAATAGAATGTCATCATATATTATTTTAGTAGGAATGTTCCATCACAATCTGTTTTGGGATCGAGGGATGAGCGGGACCTTATGGTGTTTTTTCTATGTTATATTTGGATTCTTCAGAGTATGTTTTAGGTTTTTTATAAATTGTTCTTAGTTATAATCATCACTCCATGAGTCTATTCTATATACTCAATAGTAGGATGTCGATTTCCAAGGAATTCATGAAACCCTATATTGTTGGGAGACAATTTTTGGTCAGTCCATCTCAATAAATGGTGATCTCAATTTTGGAGATCATATTGTCTTTATAGTTTTAGTAAGAATCTCAGTTTATTTATTTCCATAGTTCATTATGGTTCTTTAAACCATGTACTATCAAATTTTATTTTCACAGAAGAGGAATAATTTGGGGGTTGGTTGTGAAGTGTGACATTGATGATTATGTGTCCCATTGTTACACTTTACAAATTATTAAGGAAAATTATTTTAATATTTAAGTTTATGTCCATACTCTTTCAATTATAGTATATAAATTAGATGAGGTATCCCTGGATATTTTTGATGTATTAAAATCGACTCCTTGTCAGAGGAATCCTATCTGGGTGGAGATTGATTAGCTAAAAAGTTTTCTTAGTTAATTTCAATCAAAGACACCCCAATGGTTGTAGATCTGGGTAAGATGTATTTTAAAGATATTATGAGGTTACATGGGGTTTATTGTACCATTGTTTCAGAAAGGGGTTCCATGTTTATATTGAGGTTCTAAACAATTGTCTATGATGAGACAGGAAAATAATTTTAGATTAAATAGAACTTTTCATCCACAGATAGATGGTCATAAAGAGTGTTCTATTCATATTTTTGTGGATATGTTATTCACATGTGCCCAGTATTTTGTGTCTCTTGGGATATCCATATAGGGTGGGTTGAGTTTCCCTATAACAAAAATTATAAATCATTTATCATAATATAAACTTTAGAGGCTTTTATGGTCATTTGGGTGGATCACCTATTTGTTGGGAGGAGGTGGGAGAAGATTCTTTTGTGAAATGTGTTTGGTTTAGGAGACATCCATGATGATTTAGGATATACGCTAGCATATGGTCGTAATGTAGAGTTTGAATATATCATATGTGGATCAATTGTCTCATCCTTTTATGCTTTCCACGGGTGATTGGGTTTTCCAGAATTATTCTCTTCATTTGAGTCAACATAATCTTGGAAAAGGGAGAAATTTTTCTAAAAGATATTTTGGACTATTTGATCTCATTGAGATGATTGGGAAGGTTTCTTATCGGTTAGAATTTACAGCTACGTTGATAAGAATTCATGAATTTTTTCACATATCGTAACTTCACAAATATCGTCATGACCCCAATCGCATCATGATATGGGAAAAGATTTAGTTAGAGATAGAAGTTTCTATTTTTGAGTAGCTAGTTGAGATCATTGACTCTTAATAAAAAAAACTTTCCTTGGAAGTATATTCCATTTCTCATAGTGTTATGGTGGCATGGATCAGATTCTCGTAAGACTTTTGATCACAAATCATTGATGTGGGGGAAGTTTCTTCAACTATTTACCAGACTGCATTATTTGACTTTACTACCCAGGGACAAAGAGTCTTATAGTGGGGAGTTTATAACATCCCTTTACCCACTTTTAGGAAATTGTCATCCCTTTTATTTTTTCTACTTTAATTGGGTGCGTCATGGGACTCCCAAGGATGGAGAACATTTTCTAGGGAAAAATAACCTAATATGTAGGGATGTATGTTTTTTTTGAAATAATGGAGTACAATTATATATGTTTTAATGAACTTGAGGGGTTCTCCCTGAGTTCGAAGAATGACCATGTTGGTTGGAGGTTTTATTAAATAAATAGTATTTTCTACAGTCTAAAGGAACAATACCCACTGCTAATGGGAGTGCACAACATGTACATTTTCCATGGAAGATCTCATTAACCTTGTATAAAATGTGTAGAAATTACACACGGTGTAATGATAAAATATTAATTTTAATTAAAAAGTGATGGGTTTTTAGTGTATCTGTGCTCTATAGATTAAATTATGTGTAGTGGTATTATATTCCATACAAATTTAATGGATATAAATTTTAGATATTTGAACTGGTTGAATATATTTTAATTATTTTATAGGTCACATTCCTCTCGAACTATAAGGGTTCTCTAATGATTTTGGGAGGCTTCGTTCAATCCGGATTGATTTTGTTGAAGATTTAACACCATTGTGGTTGGATTGCAAATCTCTAGGCGATAAATCATTTTTATGCTTTTTTTATTATTTATCAATCTAGTATGATTTCATTTCATTTTCATATCTATTGACCCATAATGATGTTTCTTCTTTCTTAATTGAGTATCCATTATGAGATCTTATTCGAGGGGCCATTTCCAGTATTGGTTATGGTGTGTCTATTGTCTATTCTTGAGGTATGGGTAATCTAGACTCTTATCTGGTCCATTTTGAAGAATTTTATCAATTATATGATGTTTATATTGATTCTAGGACCATTGTTTTCATTTTTAGTTCCTCCTTGTAGGTCGATTCTACTCTAGGAATTTGAGACATGAGTTTGAGGTAGGTAGTTCCATTTCTATCCCTTGTTGGTGAACTATATTTCTTCAATTCTTGATAAATAGATTTATTAAATAGAATGGAATGATTTAATGATTTTTTTGTCTATGTCGAGCTCTGTTTTTTATAAAATATGGTTTCCCTTAGTTTTGGTAAATAGAAATGGGTTTCTGAAGCATTATAAAATGTTTTTGTGAAATGATTTGAAAATAATGGTTGGATGAAGATGAATTGATGAATTTATTGGATCATAAAGAACAAGGGATGACATCAGTACTTAGGTGGAAGATATAGTAATTGGTCTCATCCATTGTGTGTGGTTTTATCAAGAGGAATTATTCTTCTCCCTAGGGATATTGTTTGAGGGAATTATTAGAATGATATGGGAATCACATTCTAGGGCGTTCTTTTGATTTCTTGACACAATGAATAAGTCATGTGGAATTATATGTAACTAATTTTCTATGTTATGTATGAATGTACTATCTATCCCAACCTATTGTGATCCTTATTGTTATGTTACCTATGATTATGATTTTGGTTGTTACTATTTTATTATACTTATGATGATTTGATATGTGATGTGATACATGATTATAAATTTTCTTAAATGATATATATTGTGATATATGGTTTTCAAATTATTTTAAATTTATTTACCTTCATTATTGTGACATATGGAAAATTGGAAAATTAAATTGGTTTTCCATTATATTGATATAAAATGTACTAAAATATTATTATGCCCTATTTTCTTTATGTTGTCCATTCTTGGATTATTTTAAAAAGACATGTTATTGAACACCTGAGTGAGATACTACTGATCCTGTTAGATTAAACCCTATGCCCCCTTCAACAGTGCATATACTTGGTTATTTTTGTCGATGTAGGGAATGGAGTGGCACTGTAGTGAGGTTTTTTTATCAACTGTGTTTTCGGTATCTGGTGGTGAGATTATAGTAGGATATACTTGTTATCACATAAAGCTATTGGAGTAGCTAGTTTTTTCAGTTTTGGTATTCCTTTGTGGTTTGACCTATACACTAATATTATTTCTACTCTAGATTATTTTGGGTTATTCTATTATTTTTAAATTATCAAATATATTTATTTTTTACATTTTTGCCTCTATTGTATATATGTTCTATGTTGTTGCTACTAGTTGGTTGAATTGTTTCCTCTTATTATTCATTGATGTTTAGTTTCTAATTACCAGCCCCGGGGAATAGGTAACACCCTTTTAGTATGTGGAATGCCGGGTTTAGTACCAGTTTGAGAGGTTATTCAGTTCATTTCATTACACTATCCCTTTGACATTTAATATCACTACTTGGTAATAAGTCAAGATATTTCAAGTTTCAATATTAAATATGTCTTCTTATGGGGATTGAATTTAAATTTACTAGGTGGTAAAGAATTCTATATCTCAATTTCATTTCATTGGGTTATATTACTCCTCCTTTCTCTTTCATATTCTATAATATTATGTGTGAAAATACATTTGACTATATATTTTTTATTTCCACTTTCTTTATGTAGATTTACAGTTTATACTCATAATAAATGAATAGTTTATTTCTCACTACAACATTATGATTATTAACTGTATTTGTATTCATCAATGAAAACAACCATTTATTTTAAATATACTTCACTGGGGATCAGTTGTATCTCTACCATCATTATTTTTTTACTAGAAGGATTATTATTATTTTGACCAAGGAGAGTATTGACATACACTTCATTAATTCATTTTTTGTATTCATTAAATTTCCCTTGAAATATTCACTTGCCTATGATAATTAGACATCAAATTATAACTAAATATCAATATTATCTATCATTGATATTATTATTTCCCAAACCATATATTATTTCTAAATATAGTGTTCTACATTGTAATGTATTTTTTTATCTGTGGAAATATTGATAAATCTTCATTCTTTAGTCAATATGGATATTTAATGTTAAGGAATACTATTGATGAATTAAATCGATTATTTGATATATTTGGAATTCTTTGGACATACAGATATTGGTGGGGACTAGTTATTGATCACAACATGAATCATCAGTCAATTTAATGTGGAAAACTTGTATGCTAGCTTTATATTGGGGTTTCCCTATAGTTATGAACCATCTTCTGAATGTTATTGACATTAATGGTATCATGGTATTGAGACATAACATCAAAAATTGACGAATTTATTTTTTTAGGAATTTAGTTATAATTATTCATGATATTTTCATAGTGTTATTATTTGTAGATACATATCATTCTCAGTTCCTGATTAAATGGAAAGTGTTTTATGTTAATTACCTTTCCACATTGGTTATTCCTTATCCTATCATGATTGTAAATTTATATAAATGGCATATGTGTTCAGTTATTTACAATACCATGTTTATTATTCTTAATTATTAATAATAGATTCCATTGTAATTAATCCTTATAGATCATTTGTGTTGACCCTTATTTTTTCTATTTCCCTAGGATTCCATGATGTGTACTATGATTTTTGTGAGAGGATATAATAGAGGGAATAATGATATTCTTGAAATATGTTTTTTTTAATTTCTGTTTTAAAATATAATACATTATCTAATTATATATATTGTTTTACAGGACAAATAAATTATTCCGTCTTTTCAGATATAAGTGCTTGTATCTTATGCCAATGTAACAAAATAGACACCAACTGCGGGTTACTTGGGCTAAGTTCATTACAATATTTATCGGAGGAAGTTTAGTAGGAACCCTGAGATCAAGATTTAAGAAAACATACTGTAGGTATCAAAAAAATATGATAAAAAATGAAGATGAGTATATAAGAACATCCTAATACTTTGATAGGGAAAATGTTATGTAAGTTTTCCTATACATCCTTTCCTAGATACTACATGTGGATGTGTTTCTAGAAATAATATACCTAGTGGTGATAACTCTAAAAATGGAACATTGGGCTTGATCCTATAATCACTAATTGCAGGACAATTGGACTTACTATGCACATGGATTGAAATGCTTAGGGGATATGTTTAGGATAATTCATATTTTCTTTACACCAAATTATAATGCATTTGAAAATAATGATATCCCTAAATAAAACCATATTTATTATATTGAGATTATCTATTCTTATATTTTTCAATTTATGTTATTTATTTCACTAGTTTTGGGAACATCCATTATGTTTCATAACAAAAATATCTAATTGAGTGTATTCAATCATTTAGAAATAAAATATAGCATAGGAAATCTGAACCACATCAATTCACAAAATATAAAGACTGAAAATTATCAATTATTTTATTTGATTGAGAAAATATTTCTAAGGGAACTATTATCCCAAAAATTCTCGTAATAGAATGATATATTATCATGTGATAAAAATAAAGATGAAGAATTATCTAAGTATTATTTCTTCGAAGGGAAGTAAGAGAATAGGAGGATGACATGGAAAATGATTGATTAAGGGAAGAGGGGAATGGATGATTTTCTTACATGTTATAATGGTGGAAAGAAACACCCTAGCGCTTACTAAAAAGGTATTGGAGTGTAATAAAAGTGTAACAATAATGGAAAATATTCTTTTTATTTCACAGGAAATAAAAAAATTAACAATTTATAATGATTAAACTGTAAAGATATGAGACACTATAAAAATAAATTCCTCAATCATTAATGGAATATACTGTAAAATAAGCTATTGGATCATGACCAATCTTGTTCTATGACCACATATAATGTGGAATGATCAATATAATTGGGTTCGAATGTATGAATTATGATTTTTTTATATTTTATCGTTGATATACTAGTTATAAGAATTACTTAATTTATAAGTATTATACTAAATTAATTTATTTATTAATGATTTTAAAGGGAATGTTAAACGGTACAGATTAACATGTAAATTTTTTCATTGGAAATTTGAACTTATTTTCATACACATGATTGAGGGAAAGATGGACCTTAATTTGTTCTTGATGTTGAGATAATTAGTTTGGTATAAAGAGATAATTGATATGGATAATTTAAATGAAATATTACTGACAACCTTGGGGTCGATTAATGGTTTTTTGAAAAATTGGTTTATCCTATCATTCATGACGTTTATATAATATTTGGATTTAAGGGATATATCAAATACTATATTTTTTACATATGGATTATGGAAGGATGCATGTTTTAAATATGGTTTAATGGAAGTTAATGTTATTAAAATGTTTTGATATAATACATAAAGAATTTATTGTCATGTTTGGTAATTGATGATTAAGAGCTACTTTCTGTTGTATATGGGATTAATGATAAGTTTATTATCTAAATTCAGATACCTTTTTGTAATGTTTTGGAACATAATATTTTGGGAGGGTCATAGTTTTAACCACTTATTAAATGTATTATGTTCCAATTTTGATGATGTTTTAGAGAATAATTTATTAATTCACCATATGAAGATTTATTCATATTCTATAACCTATGTTAAATATTTATCATAATAATAACTTGATATTTAAGGAATGACTTATCATTATATTATGGATATTTTGATCCCTTAAAAGTAAATTTTATCCCTTTAGACATAAATAAATTCATTTTTTGATATTCATTTCATAGAGTATGTGATGAATTTTAAACTGATAAAAGAAAAAAATATAGGATGAAATTGTACATATGAAATAGAAATATGTCAAGTATGTAAATTTCTTTAAATTAATATATAGTAAAGTAATTACTCAACTTTTGGAAAAAAAATCATGAAAAAAAATACAATTACCTTTACAGCTGATGAATCAAATGGTTCTTTAAATAATCACAAATTTATTATTTTAAGGTCCTTAAATATCTAATGATCACTCAATTTATTTATAACAATAACCTCAGTCACTTTCTATAATAATATACGCAATTCTTTCTAATCCATATCTTCACTTACCACCAATGATCTCTTATATAGAAAACTATTTATGTGTTTTTTTTACTTTTAACATCCATTTCTTTTTTATTAATGTGATTTTTTATTGACCACTATTTTATGATGTTGGTTTTTAGTAATGTAATTTTGTAATATCAAAATCTTAATCTATGAGTGAAATATTAAATTATATTGATTTAATTTATTTAATATGTGTAGAATATAACACCCGGAAATTATAAAACAAAAACATTATATTTTATAGAATATCTGATCCAAAACACTGGTCTTAAACAAACCACAAAATATATTTCTTTTTATTTAATCTCTTTAATATCATGTCGAACATGTAGCCTTGATCCTAAATGAACCGTAATATAGTTTACCATTATAACATTTCCATTAAATTCACATGTATGAATAAAACTAAAAAAATTATGAAATATATATATTTTACCAATATAAAAACATTTTCCTTCGAAATCTATTTATTATTAATAAAATAAAAATCATTCAAAATAAAAATAATTTTTTTCTTATAAACTATGATTTTTTTCTAAAATAATCTATAGTCACGCTTTGTGAACATAATTTACAAATAGTTGTTACCAATTTCAGAATTTTTTTTTTCATAAAACTAATGTTACTTTTGAATTTATAATATCAAAATTATCTTAGGCTGAATATTTGGTATTTTTCATAAAATATTCATTTTCAGAGGAATAGTGAAAAATATTAAATTTTAATTGAAAAAAATATTTTAGATAAAAATATTTATAATGAAAAATTATATTTTAAATTGGTTTTAACTAAAAATTAGCTCAATTAATAATAAATTTATCAAATTTTGTTCATTAGAATCAGTTTCAAATTGAATTTTGAACTTCAGACTTTGTAAACCTATGTACATTGTCTCTTTAAAACCATGATTTCTTATCGAGTCTATGAGATTAATTATAAATTAAAATTTTACAATTCTGTTAATGGAATTTAAAAAAAAATATTTCATATTTTTTATGTTAATAATATATACTCAATAATTTTTTCAAATTATTCTGGAAAAAATTAATATTGATAATATTTAAAATTATTTACTATAGTTGAGGTAAAATAGATTTAATCAGGAGTTAAACATAAAAGATACTGGTTTAAATGGAATAAAAAATTTCTTTAATAATTTTTTTTGGAATATTTGGACCCTATAATTATCGAGGCTCTATAATACTCTATTTGTGACCATTTTTTCTTGTGAAAAATGTGTTTACACATTTTACTTTTTAAAACTTACAAGTGTGCCACTCACCTCACATATAAAAGGAATCCCACTCTCTTCTCTTAATCACACATTAAAACACTTTTTCAGATATTAACTACAAAATTAACTTCCCAATTTCCCTTAACTCATCCTATTAACATTATTTTTGGCATAATTTCAACCTCAAAAGTATTTTCTAGTAACCTAATAAAGTTACTTGAAGAAGAGGTAAATTTCTTCAATTGGAATTTTTATTTTATCTCTCCCTTCACCTCATTCAATTATTATAAAACATTGATGATATAAATACATAATTATATTGCACGTACATATATTTTTTTATGTTATTTTAATGACCAAAAACCATCCACACATCCATAAAATGGGTTACAAAATCATCATTTGTTTGTAAGGTGGACTAGCACCTCACGAGTAGATGTCATTCATTTTTTCCATTAGAACCTCTCACGGTTGGGTATGGTTATTTATATAACATATATATATATATTATACTTGTAACATAATTATATATAGAGAGTAATTATATCATATATACCTATTTACATTTCATTTCACAGGGGATATGACAATGTCACTTATTTGTACGGCGGACTGCCACCTCTCAAATCGATGTGATTCATTTTTCACTAATGCATTTCATAGAATGTGATAAGGGTAAATATAATCAAAATACATGATATAAATAATATAATTATTATATTAATTAAATATTTATCATTCTAAAAAGTTATGATGTCATTTTATTTCTTACACTAAAAAATGATTACATCGTTTGTGAACGTGTGGACTACCGCTATCACAAAGCAATGAGACTCCCTCTTCACCACAAAAAAATTTGGATGAAATATAGAATAGTATTTAAAGAAATAATATTATATATATGATATTATTATCCTTATATAAATATAAAATATTCCTTACCTCCTTTCCATAATGATCATTATAAAATTTCAACGTTACTCATGTGTACGTTTGACCTACCATTTATATGATTGTAACCTAATTCATTATTCATAACCATATTTCATTATAGGATTTAAAATTGATAATTGATGTAAAATTATAATAATTATTTAATTATTATAATTCTATTGATGATGGAGGTAAATAATATTCACAATAATCATAACATTCATAACAAAGCACGAATGAGATTACAAGACAATTAGAACCTGAAAAAATGAAAAGAATGAAATTTTATTAATGAATCGGTGATAAAATGTTATTAGAAGATCATATATGAAATTTTAAATATTAATATGGTACATGAATAAGTTAATAAAATTTTTAAGAACACATAAAATATAGATAATTGTTTTCACCTTCTCCACCACTTCCTCGACCATTTCTTGTCCAAGCAGATTACGTTCACTGACCTCATCCCAACATGCCGGTGTTCTGCACCTTTTCCCATACAGGGCTTCATAAGGTTCTATTTTGATGCTCGAGTGGAAACTGTTATTATAAGAGAACTCGACAAGAGGAAGATGTTGATCCCATTCTCCTTTAAAGTCCATTGAGGATGCTCTCAACATGTCCTCAAGTGTATAGATAGTCTACTCGGATTGGCCATCAGCCTGAGGATGGTTGGCCGTGCTGAAGCTCAGTTCAGTATTTAGAGCATATTGAAGAATTTTCCAAAACATAGAGGTGAATCTTGGATCTCGGTCAGACACAATAGATAGTGGCAGTCTATGCATCCTTAAAAATTCCCTGATATATATCCCTGCCAGTTGATCCAATGAGAAATCCTCCCGAATAGCAATGAAGTGTGCAGTCTTTATAAGATGATCCACAACAACCCATATTCCATTGTTGCCTTTGGATGCCCTTAGAAGTCTGGTGACAAAGTCCATGGTGATGTTCTCCCATTTCTATTATGGTATGGGCAATGGTTTCATCATCCCCTTAGACTTCTGCCTCTCTGTCTTCACTTTCTGGAACACCAGGCACATTGATGTACATTCAACGATCTCCATTTTCATATTATCCCACCAAAAGTTATTTCGGGGATCTCGTTACATCTTTGTGCTCCCTTAGTGAATAGAGAAATTTGAACTCTGTGCATTATCCAAAAGTTCCTTCTTCAGCTCCGGACTTGATGGAACACATATTCTTTTCCCAAATCGTATAATTCCTTCTTCATTAACATTAAACTCCGAGGATTTCCCCTTTTTGATAGCTTCCACTTTTTCTTGAATTCCCGCATCATCCTTTTGAGCATCCTTTAACCTTTCCAAAAGAGATGGTTGGGAAATAATTTGTGAAAGGATTGATGATGTTCCCTTCTTTATGATTCCTATGTCTATATTCATCAAGTCTATGAAGATTGGATCCCCCTCAATTCTCATCATTGAATGAATCGTTGGGTCCTTTCTACATAGGGCATCTGCCACCTTGTTCGCTTTCCCGGCGTGGTAATGTATTGAATAGTCATAATCCTTTATGAGTTCTATCCATTTTCTCTGGAACATATTAAACTCTTTCAGTGTGAATATATATTTAAGACTCTTGTGGTTAGTATATATCTGACATTTCTTCCCATAGAGATAATGCCGCCAGATTTTCAAGGCTAAGATCACCACCACCAACTCCATATCATGTGTTGGATAGTTTCTCTCTTGGATTTACAACTGCCTTGAGGCATAGGATATCACTTTATCATTCTGCATCAGCACACAACCTAAGCACTTCTTCAAAGCATCACTGAATAGCACAAAAATTTCCCCACCTGTGGGTAAAGTGAGCACGGGCGCAGTGATAAGCCTCTTTTTCAACTCCTTGAAGCTTTCATCGCATTCATCACTCCAAGAAAACATTATTCCCTTTCGAGTTAGCTTGGTAAGAGGGTTGGATAATCGTGAGAAATTTCTCACAAATCGTCGATAATATCCAGCTAACCCCAAGAAGATATGGATATCTGTTACCGTTGTTGGCCTAGGTCATCCCTCAATTGCATCTATTTTGGAGGGATCCAAAGATATCCCATTGATTTTGATGATATGGCCCAAGAATGAGACCTCCTTCAACCAGAACTCACACTTGTTGTACTTTGCACAGATTTTCTCCTTGCGCAAAGTATCTAGTACAGTTCTTAAATTCTCCTCATGATCCTCCTTGGTTTTGGAGTATATTAGAATATCATATATAAAGACTACCACAAATTTTTCAAGGTAATCTCAAAATACTCTATTCATCAAGTCCATGAAGATTTTTGGATCATTAGTGAGTCTGAAAGGAATTAATATAAATTCATAGTGCCCGTATCTTGTACGAAAAGTAGTCTTGGGGACATCTTCCTTTTTCACCCTTACTTGATAATATCCCGAATGCAAAACTACCTTGGAGAAGTAGTGTGCTCCACGCAGCTGATCAAACAAATCAACGATCCGTGGTAGTGGATACTTGTTCATTATCATGATTTTTTTATGTTCATGATAACCGATGCAAATCCGCATTGACCCATCCTTATTCATGATGAAGAGGACTGGTTCACCCCATAGTGAAGCACATGGGCGTATAAACCCTTTATACAGATTCTCTTATTGTTGTTTCTTCATCTCTTTAAGCTCCACAATAGACAATCTATATGGAGTCTTGGATATTGGTAGAGCCCCTGGTAAAAGTTCAACTGAGAATTCAATATCTCTTATAAGAGGAAGACCAGGTAGTTCCTCGGGAAACACTCCAGCGAATTCCCTAACAATACGCATTTCTTCATGGATGGTTTCTTCCTTGGACTCAATCATCTGAGCCAGATGGGTGTGCTCATAGGGCAGTAATATCCATGCTTGAGATTATGGAGCTAAAGGATATTCATCTTCTTCCTTACACTTGTAAAGAATCGGTGGTCAATTCTCCATATAGAGTTTGATTTCCCTCTCCCGGAAATTTGTGTTGGCTCTATATAAGGAAAGTCAATCCATACCAAGAATTGCATCAAATTCCACCAGAGATAGTATGATGAGGTTCTCTTGGAAATTCAATCCACAGATTATGATAGGGGAGGACTTATATTCATGGGATGCAATGATTTCCCCATTTTCCGTACTCACCAACCTCTTCACTTCCATGATTTGTGGTGGTGCTGGGATTTTTCTACTAAACTTTCTAGATATAAAAGAATGTGTAGAACCTGAATCAAAAAGTCTGTTCACTATTCTTGAATGAATAACTTGCATACCTATCACCACTTCATTTTCGGGGTTCACTTCGGCATAAGTGATAGAAAAAGCTCTTCCTTGCTTCCTTTGAGATTTTTGGTTGCCTCCGAAAACCCTTGGTTTAGGGAACTGATTTGAAAAATGCCCCTGTTCTTTGCAGTTTTATCAATGAACAAGGCGTTGAGGTTCGAATGGAGAATTCCTCTCCTCTGTCACAGCTGCAGGTCTATGTTGCCGATAGTTAACAGCTAGGTTCCCTTCTCTTCCACACCTAAAGCATTTCCTCGCACCCTTGAGGAAATTTCCAGGGTAATTCTTTCCACACTTTTGGCAAGTGGGGTGCTGGATCTTCTTTTCACCATTGGATTTATCCATAGGACCACCTGAATTGAAGTACAACTTACGCTTCTTGTCCCCATGATACCCCTGTGATTCCCCGATCTCCATTTCTACCTTGAGGGCACATTGGACAATTTCCTCATAGTTGTCGAAGTCACGGATCACTAATGCTTTCCGCAGGCTAGGCTTCAGCCCACCAAAGAAGCGGTCAACTTTGAATTCAAGGTTAACAACAAAGCCGAAAGCGTATCGTTAAAGCCTTGTGAAGTTTTCCTCGTACGCTCTAATAGATTATTCATCTTTTTTCTTGAGGGAAAGGAAGTCCCTTTCCATATTAAGCCAGAGGGTGCGCGGAAAATATTTATCGAAAAACATCTTCCAGAAATCGTTCCACTCCAATGCCTCGATCTCCTCCTTAGGCTTCGTATTTTTGATCAACGTCCACCATTGATCAGCTTCACCCTCCATACAATATTCCACCAGGTGAACCTTCTCATAACCAAGAGTGCAACAAGGCTTGTTGTCATGCACCAGTTCTCATTCGAGTCTAGCTCAAAGCGGTGTTTTCAGGTTTTACCCCTAGGATACATCTGTTCTAGAGCCGCATCTACCTACTCATATCCAGACAGGGATGTATTTTCTTTATATACCACTTACTCAGTACTTACCAAAACATAGGTATGTTTTTATTATACTTAGTCTTGTCTCTAAGGATTTACTAGGGTTTTCTAATCCAAATCCCAAAAACAACTAAACCTATCATCTAATACCAACTATGACAACCCCGCTTTTAATACAAACATAAACATGATTTATCACATAAACTATTCACTTAATACCATATGGAAGATTTATAGGACTAGTGTATTTGGGGCTTAGGATCATTACATAACAACATAAAACATGAAATACAACATCTTTATTGAAAACTTCCTTTACATGACCACTACATTCCATCGTACTTAGCATTGCATGGGATAACCTGAGGACATGCATAAGAAAAGGGTGAGTTATAAATCCCAGTAAGGGAATAAAAATGGAATACATGAGGAGTAAAATACAGGTTAGAGAATAGGCATATCAATAGAGACAATAGAAAAATGGACATAAAGGCATGATAAAGCATGATAATCATAACATGGAAATGTGGAAACAATACTTAACATGGAATTAGCATGAGCCAAGGCTCATTGCACATGGAGAATGAGTAAATCCTCATTTCACATGAAGCATGAGTGAAACCTAGTTTCACTTAAATTATCATGAGTCAATACTCATTTCACATGACGTATCATGATACTTTACTTTTCCCAATGCATTAGAGCTCTATAAGGGCACACCCTTCTTAAACATTTCATTTCATGCATAAGCGTGCCACATGGATCAGAAAACATGGATTCATAAACCATAATCATTTATTCCATGATAAAGGAATGTGGAATTCATACATGAAACTTTATAATCAATATGTAAATGTTTATAAAGGTGAATACCATTGATGGAGAAATGCGTATGGTATTCACTACAGAATGGAATTGGCCTAGAAAATCGGTGCGATTTCGGCAGCATAACAGCGTGACATAAGAATTTATAAAAAACGATTGATTAGAGAGAAAGGGGTTCCTCATAATTTTTACATGTAATGGAAATTAAGGAGGTCATATAGATACATTTCCCAACAATTGTAATGGGATTTATATTCATGATACACAAGTATTTCTTGAATGTAAATGAGGAGAGAGAAGTTCCTTTCGGAATTTTTGCAGAGTAACAGATGTACATGGGAGGCATTTAATGAAAGAGAAAGGGTCTCCCATAATTCAAACATAAATAAGGAAGTATGATGGAGGTTTGAAACCATACCCCAATATTCCTAATTGATATTAATAGGGAAAAAACTTTAAAAAAAATTGGACAAAAATTGAGAAAATAATGAAAAAAACCTTTACTTGGAAGTGTGCATTCAAAGGCTTGAGAGGGGCTTGAGAGTGGCTTCTTAGGTGCTTGGGGAACCTTGGGAGGATTCTAGAGAGTGTTGGGCATAGGTTGTATGAAATCAAAAGGCTTTGAGTGAGGACTAAGTGAGATATTGGGTGGGTTTATATAGGAAAGGTGAGGGAATTTTTTATTATTTAGGATTGGGATGCCTTACATTAAACTAATCCAAACCACAAATAAGATCATGGTTTTTGCCCATGGTTTTTGGAAAAGGGAAGAGGAAAAAAATATTTTATAAGTCCAAAGCCCTAACATTTTAAAATAATGGGGTTGCTTATGTGGAGCTGAGTCACACTCCCATGAAAAATAATTTAAAAAGACAAGATGTTTAATAAGTCTTGAGGGGTTCATTAATTCTTTGAAAAGTGATTCAAACAAACTCAAAATCACATTATTATAATGGTAAAACAAATATTGGCAGAAAATAAATATTATAGTATTTTATTACATAACTATTGGGTCATTATGATGTCATAAAACACATTATATAATTAAATGGTATTAAATTTTTACCCAAAAATTTGACTGTCTCAGAAAATTATGAAAAATTCACCATTGGATAATTTCTATATCCTGATTCCAGAAATATCATTTATATTATCTAAATAATTTTCTAAATATGTTAATTTTCAATTTTAAAATAAAAACCCACATTTATCAGAAATTCACGGGTTTTGAAAGAAATGGCTTCCAAACCTTAATAAAAATTATAATTGCATTCATAAAATTATATGATCATTTATATATAATAAAATTAATTTAATAATAATAATAATATTTTATTTATGTATTATTTAATTCAAAAATCCCTTAATTTAATAAAATAGATTTATCAATTAAATAATAACTAAAAACACTATTTGTAATTTAAAAACTATTTACAATGTATCAATAATGACAAGAAGGTATATTCATTATTTTATACAAAAAAATAATATATATGAACATATTCCTAGTGATTTGTTACATAACCCCTTAAAACAGCCGCATAAGACCTAAGGGTAAGGTGCGCTATGGTGACAGACTATTAGGGTGACTCAGATAATATCGCTCGAGTGGTAATCTCTATCAACATCCACATTTCCCATAAACGGTCCCATTCGAGTTTGACATGATGAAGCTCAGCTTGGGATTGGTCAAGAGCGAAGCCCAAGGACGCCAAATATTTTCCGAGCTCTGACAAATGGGCTTCGTACGGAGCAATTATACTGGATGAGGCCATCGCTTCTTTTGTCTAAGTAAATTAGATTTGTTAAAGCCCTATATTTTTACTAATCATGTGATCACTATTCAACATCTATAAAAGTAACTGTTATAATTCGTAACATAAAACCATAGAAGATGAAATTTTATATAAACATTTTACATAAAGAGACATTTACCTAGATCAATAGAGATTTCCATTAATGAAACTTTGGGTCAGTACACTCAACATGTCCTCTAGTGTTTGGATAATATTTGTAGATTTTTCATCAGTTTGAGGATGATAAGTCATACTAATGTTCATATCAGTATTCAGATCATGTTGAAGCCTCTTCCAAAACATAGAGGTGAATCCTGGATCTCGATTGAATAAAATCGATAGTGGTACTCTATCCAACCTTACCACATATATGATGTATATCTGTTCCAATTGATCCAATGGTAAATCCTCTCAATTTTCAATGAAATTTGATGTCTTTATAAGAAGATCCACAACAACCCTTAGAGCATTGTTTCCTTTTAATTTCTTGGGAATTCAGGTGAAAATGTCCATGTGGATGTTCTCCCATTTCAGTGCTTGTATGGGTAATGTTTGTATCATCCCCTTTGACTTCTTCCTCTCATCTATCACTTGCTAACATACCAGGAACATTGATTTATACACGACTATCTCCTTCTTGTTATCCCACAAATAATGCTCTCAGTTATCTTGATACACCATTGTGTTTCCTGGGTGAATTGAGAAATTCAAACTATGGGAATCCAAAATTTCATTCTTTTACTCCGGGATTGATGGAACACATTGTATGGTCCCAAATATCACAATTCCTTCATCATTAACATTGAACTCCAAGTATTTCCCTTTTTTTGTTTCCAGTTTCTTATAAATTCCGACATCATCCATTTGATCATCCTTTAACCTTTCCAAAAGAAACAGTTGAACAATCATTTTTGAAAGGATTGATGATGTTCTCATTTTTATGATTCCCATGTCTATGTTCATCAAATTTAAGAATTTTGGATCCTTTTAAATTCATATCAATGATAGAATTGATGAGTCCTTTCTACTTAGAGCATCATACACCTTGTTCTCCTTCCCAAGGTGTTGATGGATTGAGCATTAATAGTCTTTGATTAGCACTATCCATCTTCATTGGATCATATTCAACTATTTTTGTGATAATATATAATTGAGGCTTTAGTGATCTGTGTTTATTTCGCAGTTCTCCCTAAAGAGGTAATGTCTCTAAATTATCACAAGAAGATTACTATAGCCAACACCAGATCATGTGTTGGATTGTTTTTCTAAGGAAAACTCAATTCCCTTAAATCATAGGCAATGAAAATTTCATTTTCTATCAACACACAATCCAATCCCTTCTTTTAAGCATCAATAAATACCAAAAAAAGTTCTCCACCTATGCATTATGTGAGCACGAAAGTAGTGATATGCCTCCTTTTAAACTCCTTAAATCTCTCTTCACATTCTTCACACTAATAAAACATTACTACCTTCGGAGTTACCTTGGTAATAGGGATTTAAAATCATGGGAAATTTCTCACAAATTGGTGATAACATACATCTAACCCCAGAAATAAACTGATATCTGTCACTTATGTTGGCCTCAACCATCCCTCAAATTGTAACTATCTTAGATGGATCCACAGATATCCCATTTTTTTATTATATTACAAAATAATGAGACCTCTATCATCCATATCTCATACTTGATTTAATTTTTATAGATCTTCTTCCTTTTCAAGGTGTCCAATACAGTGCTAGGATGCTCCTCATGCTCTTACATGGTTTTGGAGTATCTTAGAATATCATATATAAAAACTACCACAAATTTGATGTGTTAATATCTAAAGACTCTATTCATCATGTCCATGAATATTTCTAGAGAATTATTGAGTCCAAAAGTTATTACTATGAATTCATAGTGCTAGTACCTTCTACAAAAAGCAGTTTTGGGGATGTCCTCCTTCTTTACCCTTACATGGTAATATCCCGACCTCAAATCCACCTTAGATAAGTATTGTGCTCCATATAGCTGATAAAACAATTCATCAATTTGGGGAAGAGGATACTTCTTCTTTATCATGATTTTCTTGAGCTAATGATAATCGATGAAAAGGTTCATTGACCCATCCTTCATCTTGATGAATAGGACTAGTGCACCCCATAGTGAAGCACTAGGGTATATAAACTATTAATCTAGATTCTCTTGTATTTGTTTCTTCATATCCTAAATCCACACAATAGAAATTCTACACAGAGTCTTGGATATTGTAAATGCCTTCGGTATATGATCAATTGAGAATTCAACATCTCTTCTATGAGGAAGACCAGTCAATTCCTCAGTAAACACTTCAGCGAATTCCATCACAATAGGAATGTCATCATGGATGGTTTCTTCCTTAGATTCAATTATATGAGCAAGATAAACATGATCATTGGGAAGTAATATCAATGCTTTAAGTGATGGTGCTAAAAAAGATTCATCCTCCTCCTTGCACTTGTCAAAAATTTGGGGTCAATTGGCCAAATGGGGGGTGATTTCCCTCTCATAGGAATTTATGTTGGCTCTATATAGGGAAATCTAATCAATTCCAAGAATTTCATAAAATTCCTCCAAAGGAAGTATGATGAGGATCTCTGGGAAGTTCAATCCAAAAATTATGATAGGAGGTGATTTATATTCATTTGATGCAAAGATTTCCCCATTTGTCATTCTCACAAGTATCTTTACATCCATGACTTGTGGTTGTGTTGGAATTTTTTTAAAAACGTTTTGGATATAAAAGAATGCGTAGAACCAGAATAAAAAAGTACACTCACTATTCATGATTGAATAACTAGCTTATCTATCACCGGTTCATTGTCGGGGTTCAAATAAGTGGTAGTGATGGAAAAATATCACCCTTGATGCCTTGGAGGTTATTGGTTTCCTTCAAAAACCCTTGGATTAGAACACTGATTTTCCAAGTGACCTTGTATTTTTCAATTGATGAAATGAACAATGCGTTGAGGGTCAAATGGAGTGTTCCTATCCTCTTTCGAAGCTGTGGGATTTTAATGTCGACAGTTAATGGCTAGGTTCCCTTCACCTCTACACCTAATGCATTTGTTTATCCCCTTCAGGAAATATCTGGGGTGCTTCTTTATACACTTTTGGAAAGTGTGGTGTTATATTTTCTTATCAATATTGGATTTTTCCATCAATACATTATAAAAAAAGTCCACCATATTCTTATTTTCCCCATTATACCTCTAATATTCACATATATCCATTTCAACTTTAAGGGAAAATCAAACAATTTATTTAGGGCTCTCTATGTCACAGATCTCTAGGGATTTTCATACTCTAGGTTTTAACCCACCAAAGAAACAGTCAACCTTGCATTGAGGGGTAAAGAAAAAATGAAGGAATATCATGAAAAACTTGTTAATTTTTACTCATATGATCTTACAAATTTGTCTTCTTTTTTCTAAATAGTATGGAATTCCATTTCTATCTTAAGTCGGAGGGTGTAAGGAAAATATTTTTCCGAAAACATTTTTCAGAAATTCTTCCATTCCAACGCCTCAATCTCCACCTCAGGCCACTTATTTTTTGGTAAATGTCAACAATTGATCAACTTAACCCTCCATATAATAAGAATCCAGAATTAACTTCTCTTGTGTGTAACATTGATGGATATAGAAGATATTCTCAATTGAGTTGATCCATTGTTCGACGATGGAGGAATCAGATGATCCATTAAAAGTAGGAGGTCGTTGTCTCATGAAGCTCTCGATTGGGACTTGTTATATTTGGGGGGGGGGGTGAATGTATTTTCATGACCCATGTTTCTATTAAAAACACGAGTTAACTGTGAGATTATCATTACAATGTTTTTTATTCCCACTCCTATCGGATTGGGTAACTCATTAGAACAGTCATCACATTGATCTTCACATCAGATTTTTACCTGAATCCTCCTATTACCGGCCATTGGCTGGAATAAACGGAATGTTATGGGTAATAAAAAATGGGGAATCCAAATACAAAAAGGGATAACTTATTAATTTCTCTTATTTCCTTAACTTATGAATTCATAGGCTTCAATATATGTTTTCCCTTATCTACTTCCCAACATATATTCTTAGGGGAATTTTTTATTCCATTAAAAATGGATCATTATAAGATTTTGAATTTACCAAAGCATATCCCCTGGGAGAGATATAACTAAGAGTACATCAAGGCCCATTTTCGTGCAACAGTTCCTGTCCGAGTCTCGCTCAATGTCGTGTTTTTGGGGTTTACCCCTAGATATATTTGTGCCAGAATCACCTCTACCTGCTCGTATCCAGAGTGGGATATATTTTCTTGATAAACCACTTAATCAATCCTCACCAAAATATATGGATGTTTTCATTATACTTAGTTTATCCCTATGTATTTCACTAGGGTTTTCTAATTTTAATCCACAAAATAACAAAACCTATCCTCTCATACAAACTACAAAAACCATGGTCTTTATTCCACACATAATTATAATTTATTACATAGAATCGTCACTTTTTAAAACATATAAGATTAAGAGGTGTAATGTATTTGGGTCTTAGTAACATTACATAACAACTAAAAACATGAAATACACATCTTTATTGAAAACTTCATTTATATAACCCCACACATTCATTCGTACTTAGCATTACAAGGGATAGCCTGAGGGCATGCATAAGAAATGGGAGAGCTATAAAGCCCAGCAAGGGAGTAAAAAAGGGGTAAGATGAATAATATAGTACATGTTAGTCATTAGGAATATCAATAGATAATAATAAAAACATGAACATAATGGCAATATATAACGTGATTATCAAAACAAGGAAATGTGGATTCAACACTTGACATGTTATTAGCATGATCCAAGACTCATTTCAGATGGACCGTGAGTAATCCATCATTGCACTTGAATTCGTATGATTAAAACCTAAATTAACTTGTCATATCATGATTCTATTCTTTATCCAATGCATTGGAGCTCTATCAGGGTGCATCCTTCTAAATCATTTCATTTCATGCATAAGTGTTCCACAAGTATCATAAAACATGGATTCATTAAAAATCATCATTTATTCCATGATAATGGAATGTGGAATTAAGAAATGAAACTCTATAGTTAATATGTAAATGTGTATAAGGGTGAATACCCTTGATATAGAAATGTCCATGGTATTCACTACACAATGACTTTGGCTTGAAAAATCACGGTGCAATTCTAGCAGCATAACGGTGTGACATAAAAATTTATAAAATTGGTTGATGGGAGATAAATGGGTTTATCATCATATTTACATGAGATGGGAAATAATGGGGTCATAAAGAAACATTTCCCAATATATGTAATGGAATTTATATTCATAATACAAAATAATTTTTTGAATGTAAATTCAAAGAGATAAATTCTTTACGGAATTTTGAGATTTTTACATGTTTTCATGGGAGGAATTAATGAGAGATAAAGAGGTATCTAATCATTAAACCATATGTAGGGATGTATGGGGGAGGTGATAATTCATTCCCCATCATTTTTAATTGAAATAATAGTATAACAACATAATGAAATTTGGACAAAATTGAGAAAGAAAGAAATCATGTACTTGGATGTGTGAACCCAAAGGCATGGGGGAGGCTTCAGAGAGGATTCTTGGGAGATTGGGGAACATTTGAAGGATTATAGAGATATTATTATAGAGTTTGTTCTAGCTCCGAAGTCTTTTAATGAAGTGGAAGTGGGAGTTTCAGTGGTTTTATATAGGAACAGATATTTAATTCTTTATTATTTAGGTTTTGGACACCACACATTAAACTAATCAAAACCACAAACCAACCCATTGGGTTTTCACGTGTATTTTTTCAAAGGGGAGTGGAAAACATTATTTAATACGGAAAATGGTCGTACTTCTTAAAATATTTGTCTTGCTTATGCGAAGTTGAGTCACAATCTTGGAAATATCATTTTAAAATATAAAATTTATTATAAGTATTGAAGGGTACATTAAGGCACCATAAAAAAACAAAAAAAATCTAAAATCACATAATTTTAAATGTAAACCATATATTGGTAGAACACCCCATTTATTTTTTTATTACATCACTATTAGGTCATTGTGATGTCGTAATACACAATATATAATGAAATTGTATTTAATTTTTACCCAAAAATTCACCTATCTCAAAAAACTAAGAAAAAATTCACCATTTGAAAATTTTGAGGTCCTGATTCCAAATAAATATTTATTATATGTAAAGAATTTCTAAATAGTTTAATTTTTAATTATAAATTAAAAACCTTCATTTATCAAATATTCATGGGTTTTGACAAAAAATGGTCTTCAAACCTTAATAAAAATCACAATTGTATTCATAAAACTTGTACAATCATTTATATTTAATAAAAATTAATTTAGTAATAATATTTTATTGAAATATAATTTAATTCAAAAATCCATTAATTCAGAAAATTATAATTCTTAATTGAATATTAACTGAAAATACTATTTGTGATTAATAAACTATTCACAAAATAACAATAATAAAATGAATGTATGTTCTTTATTCTATACCAAAAATAATGCACACAATCATAGTGCTAGGGTCTTGTTACATAAACCCATATTACACCCGCATAGGATTAAGGGTAATGTGTGCAATGGTGAAAAACTCTTGGGGAGGCTTAGATAACATTGATCGGGTGGAAATCCCTATTAACTTCTACTTCTCTCGTAGGTGGTTCTGTTCAATATTAACGTTTTGAAGAACAACTTGGTCTTGGTCAAGAGCTAAGCCCAGTGATTCTTCCTCCTTTCTTATCTCCCACAAATGGGCTTCATATGGATCAATTCTACTAGATGAGGCCATCACTTCCTTTTTTGTATAATTGGATTTGTTAATGTCCTATATTTATACTAACCATGTGATTACTGTTCAACAGCTATATTAGGAACATTGATAATTATAAGTCATATTTAGAAATCTAAAATAATAAAATCAATGAAGTGAATATGTTATATAACCATTTTACATAACAAGACATTTTATTAGATCAAGATTAATTTTCATTAATAAAATTTTGGTTCGTTACAATATATCCCAGAGACAAGGAATACCCCCTTACATAGAAACCTTTGCATATAGATTTGTTGAAAAATCAAACCCCTTTTTATATAGAGGTGATCAAAACGTCTTTTTCAGTTTCAAATAGTTCTCAATAAACATTCAGGGGCACTCCACTCTAGTCATCAGTCAACCCCATGAATGATATTCTATGGTGTGATGGGATGGTGACATGTATGTTTGATGAACTTTTCGGTATTGACTTATAGAGAGAGTTTTCTAGAAAGAACCTCCCCATCATGTTTTGGATCCCCTATAATTGTATCCTTGAGGTCCCTAATGATATAAAAAAGTATTTAATTTCATATCTTGTGGAATTTTTTTGGCTACTCAACAACGACCAATGGATAGAAATTATTGATATTTAGGATATGAGTATCACATTTAGCTCATCAATATCGTTTTTTGTTAGCTAGATATGGCTACATTTTCTATGGCCCAGAACCTCGGCATTGATGAGAATGAAAAAATACTATGAAATGATTACCATTGAACTGTAAAAACTATCCCCTGACTAATTTCTAAAGCATTTCGAGATATGCATATATGAGTTTGAGAGAAATATAGAGAATTAATCCTTACCATGTCTCTAGAACAATAATACCCTATAGAAACAATGTCCTATAATGTCATAGAATCTGGTGAAATCAGAAGACTAAGTAATGTGTGAGTGAGTTGTATAGTGACCAAGATTAACATACATGGATATTACATCATTTTTCATGAATTATTAGCACATTAAAGAAATTCATTCCGGAGGAACTTGATTGTTTAGTGTCTTTGTAACCTTGGAACAAAATTTTATAACATGAAGAATGATCATCAATGTTTCCCCAAACTATATTCATCTTAAGTAATTATACTTAAAACCATTCTTCAAAACATAGGGAAAGGAAACATTAGAAAGGGCTGATCATAGATGCTTGGTAAGGGTTATCAAAAGAGATACATTAGGAAAACATGAGAATAAGGGTATGAGAACATTATAATAACATTTTAAAATAATTCCCTACATATAAAATATCGTATACATGAGTCATCGAACAAATATTGGTTGTTCATAAGACATAAATCCTAATGAAATCAACAAAATTATCCATTAAATCATAACATAGGTTTAAAAAAATAATTTTTGGAAGAAAAATATGCATATAAAAATGATTTCCATAGTACTAAAGGTATCACTACCATGACTATCTTAGTTGTATTATTTTACCCCATACCCTCTTGGCAGTGATGGTTTACTCCTATTACCATCTTAGTAGTCAGGGTTAACTCCCATGACTATAATTATATTCAAGGAAACTCCCAATACATACTTAGTGGACAATGTCCATTACTGAACCGAGTTCAATATTAATTACATCCTTATCCATCTCAAGAGATAATAATATTTACTAAATTCATTGGATAGAGATATAGGTCACACCCATCTCATAATGAAATCATAAATATGTGTTCCATGTGATCGTAAACCATCATGTCATAACCCTATGAAATGAAATGGGTATAATAAACGTATGATCATAACATAACCTATGGAAAAAGAGATAGGTTCCATAATCATTTCATCAAAATATTAACCCTTAAAAGGAAGTAGGTTTCATAAGAATATATCCGGTGAATAATGAATGTGCTTCATAGATATATAAACTTTGTAAAATAAAAGTGTATCAGAAATATCATTCCGTAAAAACAAAAACCATTCAAAGAATGAATATGAATTGAAGCTTCAGATCATTTTCCCTGAATGGCATGATTTACACCAATAGATTCATTCTTAGATGGAAAATAATTTGTAAAGATCATTTATAACTATTTAGTGAAGAAATTGTTATTTCTAATTTAAAAATATCATTATAAAAAATAAATATTTTTGTAAACGATTTTCATTGAAAACATTTTAAGGAAACATAAAAACATTTCGAAAACCATTTTTTTGGAAAATAGCTTCAAAAACTTATAAAATGATTTTGAAATATTTTTAACATTAAAAATGGGATTTAAATACAATTATAAAAACAATTTGGATTTTTTTGGAAAACATGTTTTTTAGAATAATCTGATTTTTGACTGCAACAAGAAATTAGATCAGATTTTATTAAAGACATTTTCTAAGTTATATTATTTACCAAATAGTGGAAAAATTGTACCAATAAATGAATCTATCATGAATTACCAGAGGATAATAAATTTAAAAGGTGTTCTTGAGATATAGATCATAATATTTCATCAAATTAAGCATAATCATATACAATATCCAAAAAATATGGGATTTTTTAAATAGAATAATTACACTTGGTAACATTGAATAAAACTCCACATGTAAGAATATGAAATTATATTAATCATAAATGATAATAAAATCATTTATTTTCATGATATAACACATCAATGAGTAGTTTATGCATCTCTTAGAAGAACATATGTTCGTATCTTGGCATGTGTCTCGTAGAATGGAAAATAAAGATAAAACCACTTTACCAATTTGTTAACTTTTGAAACATAAACATCATAGAAGAGAAATAATCAAATGGATTTGGAAATAACTATAAAATTAGTTATAATAATAATATAATACATTCATCATATGTATATACCTCATACAAATTAATTGAGTTCTGAACATGGGATGTATCTCACAAATATAAAAAGTGAGATGATAAAAACCTTAACATATGTCTTGAATTTCATCATACATGTTCAATCCTCATCTATAATAAACATAATTTTATTATAAATAAATCACATTACCATAATTTTTTATCTAATTCCATATGTTATTTTTTAGGACTTCATATTACCATTTTATTAACAACTCTATGTTAATGTTATGTTTTGGGTAATATCCTCTTTGTTTTTCATATATGTTTTGACATGTTATTCTTGATACTCATACATGGATCATGATGTACTTATTTATTTAATGTAAAAAATTATATAAGTATCACATATATTCATTTTATAAATATTAATAATAACTTATAATATATTGAATTGTGAAATAGAATACTCCATTCATGAAGACGATAAGATATACGTACTCTTAAACGATATTTACATTTTATTGTCGTATTTAAAGAAATAAAGTAAATGATATATATATAAAATATAATTCCATTATAATTATTATTTAATATTTATCATATATATTTAATAAAATCATCTTTAATATATTTCATGTAAATTGTGAATGAATCACGTCGCTTTGAGGAGGTTGTAGTCCACTAGTCTACAAAAAAAGTTATCATATTTACAAAAAATGAAAAAAAAGAAAATATAACATATATAATATATACATAGGCCTAAATAAGTCATAAATATCATAAATATCATACAAAAATATCTTTAATTCCCAACCATGATGGGTTGTAAAGGAAAAAAGAACAACATTGCTTTGTGAGGTGGTAGTTCTCCATACACAATAATTCTATGTCAGTTATTCATTAGATGGATGTGTGTATAAGTTTAATTAAAAAACATAGAATAAAAACTTTTTAGAATATTTTTTATACTTATTTTAATATAGAGTTATTGAATAATATTAGGTTAGGATTTATATAATGAAAAAAAACAAAATATCCTAAGGAAGTATGTAAACTCTTCTTTGGGTAACTCCTTTTAGTTTGCACTAGTGGGATTCCGTGGATGGATTTCTACCCAAAAGGTGGATTCTATGATGAATATATGAATTTTTAAGGATATTTAGACATATTGTTATTTAGGAAAAGGGATTTATAGGTGTGAATATGTGGGATGTGTGAGTGTCTTTTATAGTGGAGGAGTACTGGTATTATTGTAAATTATTGAAAAGGGGATTCAATGCATGATTACACATAAAACGTGGATAACACAATGATAAATAAAGATAAAGGGTGTATAGGGTAGAAAAATCATGTAATAATAATTTTTGATGAGTTTCTATGTCATTTTGGGCCTTATTATTAGGGCTTAGTCCTTTGTGAAGCTATTATTCCCTTAATCGCTATAATTTATTTTAGTTACTATTACTAATATTTTTGAAAAAAACTAAGTTGAACATATTATAAATTATATACTATGGTCATTAAAAATATGAAATACATTTTACGAAATTATAATCATATAAATTTCCTAAATTAAGTTATATTTAATCTTGTATATGGGATGAAAAAGCTGGTTTTTAAAGTAAAAATGTTCAAAAGTTTGGATTTTTTTATATAAAATATCATTGTGAAATTGGTTATAATTACCAATATTAGATTTACAAATGTATATTTGATACAATTAAACATTAAAACCCAATAATAATATAGTTTAACTAGAAAAATAAATTAGATGAAAAAGTCATTTTGAATTAAAATTCTATAATTTTTACTATTCATCCAAAAATGATGTTTCATAGAAAAATATGAAAATCACCCAAATATAAATTTTTATTTTTTTATTTAAAAAATAATTTCTATATTTTCAATTAAATATCATAAATGTTTTAAAATCATATTTCAAATGGTTCTCCTTTAAAATGCAATAAATATTACATTTTTAAAAGTAAATCTTTTTATTAAGAAAATTGTATATAATCATATCATTTACCTATAAAATATATTGGATGTGTATAAAAAATATTTATTTAATATATAATAAATAAAGTTTATTTAAAATAATAATCAAAAGTGGTTTTTTGAATTTATTGAGATAAAATTGTGTTTGTATATAGAATTTTTTTTTCTAATATCCTTTTTCTCAAATAGTTATTGCATTTAATTATACTAATTGATAACCAAATGGTTTATTTTATATACATGAATTAATAATATTTTCATGATATTGTGAATTTTATTCATAACTTACTTTCCAATGACTTGGTGGTAGATACAATAATATTTTAATAGTTATGTAAATAATATACTGTTGTTCAGTAAAAACTAAGCCATTCATGTAACACAAGCTTTCAAAAGGACTCAGTATTGTGAGTAATACAAGAAATGAAGTAGTTACCTTTTTACTACGATATAATCTAACTTTTTTGGTGTAATATTAAATTTTTGTTATATATAATATAATCCAAACATAGTTCTTTTATATTAAAAAACGATTTTGAGTGTTGCATGAAATGAAAAATACCAAAAAGAAAAAAATTAATTTGGAAAAAAATTATTTCACAAAATGTTGGGGTGTAACACGTTTATGACTACACCATAATTACCCCCACTTCAATAATGCCTAGACATCATTAATAGAGGGGTAGGATAAACAAATTGTCTTTAAGTCGTCCCCCTCAAAGCCACGAGAAAGAATTTTAGACCCGAAGGCTGATGTAATGATCTAATGAAAAACATCTCATAGAGAATAATTCCAATGTTGTTCTACCATAACACCCATATCCTATGTATGCATAGTTTCACTATATCAAACGAGCCACAGTATAATATTCCAGAGTAGTCATACAAGACATAACTCAACCCATAGGTTTCGGGGAATATCAACCACTGCCTCCACCTCTTAGATCATAAATACCGAAGAGGATTCAAGAAAAATCATTTAATGCAGAAAAAAGAGCCATCCTAGTAGGATGGAGGAATTTATAACACAATCACAATCACCATTTTTATCATATACAGATAGGGTTCTAGGGAAATCAAAAATAGTTCTAAATCAACCCTATGACACTAGTGGAGGGTCATTTAAATATCAATATTCATCCTCAGAGTCATCAAGTCCCTGACTAGAACCAGTAGATCCCCAACAACAAGATTAGTCAAATACAATTAAGTCCCTGAATAACCCTTATCCCATGGGTTTTGGGGAATTTTCATCATCATCATCACAACCAAAAGAGACCCGGTCCTCTCCAGGTAGAGAGGTAATAATCAACTGTCATCATTCCATATGTTCCCCCCACCACAAGCCAAAAATCTTTTATTGGGGATATATTTGGAAAACACGATTGGAAACTCCCTAAAATTAAATATTCATAGACCAAGATAGGGGGAGTTCATGAAAATTGGGATCTTAAAAGTAACAGTACAACCACCATTTCCTAAATTTCCTATGTGAATGTCATAATTTTCAACATAATAGATATGGTGGATCATGATTAAAATATAAAGGTCTGTAATAAGTAAAACATACCCTGAGAGGAGGTAGATTTGGATGCACCAACTGAGGCTACACAAACGCAGAACCAAAGAAGGATCCAAGTTCTGCCACCTCAGAATATCAATATTACACCTCAATGGAGGAAAAATACTATAATGAATGGAAAAGGTGCATCTAAATCCCAATTACCACCTAGAAGAGTGGTGGATCCTTTAATGGAAGAACAATTATAACAATTTGGAATTGAGATTCAAACTCTTAGACAACATAATGGGGAGCCTCACCAAATAAATATTCCCATCGGGTATCTTCTTCATGTATAGATGAGTATTCTACCTCCCATAGCCAATCATATTGAGAGAGATGAATATGAGCCTAAAAAAAAATCTATATCAAGGTATCCCATCTACATAAATGTGGAGGCCAGAAATGATTGTGACTTCCCTCCTTTGTGGTGAAAACATCTTTCTTACTATGGTAATAATTTAGCCTTCGGACAAGTTGAGAATAAGAAGGATTAAAATGTGGGGCCACCTCATCAAGCCCAGTGAAATACCACTAGAGGGGAGGCCGACCAGGTTGCAGTACCTCGGAATATTCATAACGTCATTGAGTTCATTTCTATTATATTAGAAGTTGTATAAGGGTGACACGCACACGTGTTGTCTGAGGGGAATCTGTATATCGAGTGGGTGGATGATACTCTTACCACACAAAATTTGAAAATATAATCTTATCCACTATTGATGGTATATGAAACCCCAAAAAGAATCTCACACACTTCATATCCTAATGTACACTGATAATGGTCCCCTGTGATCAATAGGAGGAAACAAAGCTGAGGTGTTTTGTAGAAACTCTAACTGGACCATCCTTTGATTGGTATAGTAGTCTACCAGATGGTTCTATTGGAGGATGGGAAGAATTTGTTCCTAAATTAAATTATTCATTCATCTTCATGTATATAAAATAACAATCAATGACCGAATAAACTACAAATAAGGAAAAAAGTGAGGGTTTCTAACTTCATAGCCCAATGTAAATGTTTATCCTATTAAATCTCCATGATTCTCTAATAAGATCAACTACTGGAACTCATTATTTAATATATCAGGGATGAGTTTTAGATACATATGATCCCAATTAAGTGCCTAGTTTTGATTCATGAGTTCGTAGAAATGGTACAATGTATGGAGTCCACATTTCCATGAACCTTATCCAAAAATAGACTCATTCCCTCATCATAGGGTAAAAGGCTATGAAATGAATAAGATTCATCTTTCAATATCAATACAGATGACATAGATATCCAAGAACCAAGGTAGGTCCCGAATCACCCAACACCTCCTCTTAAGTGGAGAAAACAAGAAAAATCATCCATGACCAAAACCCCATAGAAATCACTATCACCAAAGATTTCAGGAAATGATGAATAAAACACAGTGCTTCTAAAATAAATAATTCATTGGTTATTTCTTAATATCCATTGAAAAAATCCTTCTCAATATATTATATCCCAGGAATCCCAATAAGATCAACCTCACTGATCTCCTAATTACATTACTTTCCCATTAATGTGGGGTCAAAATATCCAAGCCTGATTCATCTTCAAATATATCCATCATGGAAAGGCTGATTCATGATTGGTTCAGTTAGATAACTCCTTAGAGAATGTGTATTTCATAACTATTTTCCATTAAAAAGAAGTGTGTGATTAATAGAATGTTCGGTCCTGGCATGAACATAACATCAATAATTAGATGATTCAAATAACAGTTGATCATCCACATGCCGCCTTTAGAGATTTTCTACATAGTCCCTCAATATCTTCACTACACAAGAATGTGAAATTGAATACCTCTCTAAAAAAATTGGTGTGACCATTGGAAGAATGAATAAATTTAAGAGGATTAATCACATTCTGCTCCAATGGAAGATCAAACTTTTGAAGATTGATCCCCTGCAACATCTGAATCACAAGAACCACCCCACCAAATGGAAACCTCATTGGATTAAGATATAATTTTTTGTTCTATAAATGTGATAAATTGGAATACCACTTTTTCAACATTTAATATGCTATAAAATTTGAGTTTCTTGTACAAAATCATGGAATAATTGGTCCTATGTGCATAGATCGAGGATACATAGGCATAATTGGACCCAATATTTCAGTCACATACCCATATATGACATATATACAGTTGATACTCACGTGAAAGTACTATAGAATGACCAAAAGTGATATAGAGGTTTCCTAGAACCCTCTAGAAATTGACCATGCCCGATTGTCCTATATTACCACATAGAAGGGGTTGATTATGTGATCATCCTAAGAAATGGAGGAAAGAATAATGACCCTCAAAAAATGTAAATAGATTGTCCCAAGACCACTTCATATGAACTAGGCCCATACACCTCGAGTTCTGTGGATTTTATGATGTGTGTCTAGGAGAAACCCACCAAGGGAAGAACCAACGTCTGTTAGAAATGTATCACATTCTAAAACTATTGGTGGTTGTCCCTACCAAGCTCTCAATCCTTGATGTAATCCATATTTCAAAAGAACATAGAGATAAATTCATTAAATCTCTTAGAATCCCATATGAATTCGAGATAAAAGTCATTGCAGCTATGGTCTATTGACTGGAGGTGATGTCAGGGTTATTCCCAGTCACCATCTCATTCATAGATTAGGATCTAGAAGATATTATCCAAGGAAACATTTGAACCCTTTAGTTTTTGGGTTGACTTGAAAATGTGAATATTTTAAGGGATTTGATTGAAAATATTTTCAGGATTAATCTCATCCGAATTTGAACACTCAAATGTTTAGGATATTGTGAAGAGGAATTACCTTCCAAAAAGTTGACCATTCAAGGGTATGATAAGCTTGATCAAAGAAGTATTAGGTACAACAAACTCAAATATTAGTTTGTTTCTCTTACATCTAAAGGGTATTTTTTGGTTCTCTATAAAGACAATGCCTACAATGTCCAACTTGGAAGGCTTGAGATCCATAGCCACATGGTGGCACCTTCAACATTCCATAAATTTTTTAAATACCCCATCGATGTAATGGTTGGAATACTATATGGTGATAGTCCCCCCATGAATACTTGTGAGGAAACATTCAAATAATAAGGGTTCTATATAATGGAATGAAAACAACCAATGGTGGATGATGATATACATGTAAAATCCCCCAACATCTTGGAGAATTCTCCAAAAAACCTCGGAGTATGCTCAATAACCACTATGTTCTCCCCATAAATCATAGTGAAATGATATAACACCTCTTATAGGTTTAATCCCCTCTTTTCCCTATTTATAATATAAAAAATTCAGTTATAACATCTCTTTGCAATAATATAGGTAGTAAGGAAAGATAATGTCACTTTTTATGGCCTCTCTATCCCCAATAATGTCAGTAAGGCCCCTAGACTTCCACCTTTGTTTGAAAATTTCCCCATAGACTCAGAGATGGGTAATGATGAGGATGACCTCAGGTATTACTCTCCCACATTCGATTAAGGTGTCTCCACCACCATTGACGAGCTTAGGTAGGTGAATCTGGGAATAGAAAAATACCCTTGTATTAAAGTGATTGGTGCCTCCATTCCCATTGAAAAGAAATAAATGTATATTTATTTTCTAAAGAAGAATTAAAATGCATTCACAGGGAACTAAATTGAAATTCCCATACTAAATCTAGACGAGGCTACACACAATATCGACTTACCTGATGAGAATCAATAATTCAATAAGGAATTCAAAGGGTTTCACCCATCTCATGCGACAAATTTAGAGGATGAATTTAAAAATTTTATCATATCCATCTTTGTTTGAGATATGAAACCTCGAAGAGGGAACCCTAAAATAATCTACATAATAAAAAATAATGGAAATATTAGGGAATTAATGGATTTTAGAGACCCTAATTGGCATTCCCCAAATGAAAATTTTCCATTTTTGATCATAGAACTCTTGATCAATGCAACTAAAAGCTTCCAAACTCTTTCCATTATAGATAGTTATTAAGGGTAAATCAGATATAGATGGTCCCGGAATAAGAAGAGGACACTTAATTCAGAGCATCTCAGGGGATCCTTTTCTATCATGAAATTCCATTTGGCTTAAAGAACACTGGTACTTCTTATCAATGCACCGTGCATAATATCTTTAATATATTATTAGGAAGAAGAGATCAATTTAATGTTGATGACCCGATTGTCAAATCTTGATAGCAATGTGATCACTTCATGGATCTCCGAGCAGCCTTCAATAATATTCAATAATATATTTTGAAGATTACTTTTTTGAAATGAGCCTTCATGGTAACATTAGGGATGTTAATTGGAATTGTGGTATTCCACCATGGCATCAAGGTTGACCAAAAAAGGCTTGATTTATTTTATAAAATTCACCCTAAGTAATTTAATATAATTGAGGGGGATCCAAGGGAACCTTTCCAGCATCGATGGTTTATTAGCCATCTTTTCAGGTAATGCACTCCCCTTCATTAGGCCAATCATGAAGGTAATATCCTATCAATGGGAAGATGACATCCAAGAATCTTTCAAAAGTCTCAAGAGGTATTTTCTTCATGCACTGGTTCAGATGCCTCTAGTGGAAGGGATTCCACTCATCTTGTATGTGGCTTCCATACAATTTTCAATGGGATCCCTCCCCGCACATAAAACCAATGTGAGAAGTGGTAAAATTCTCTATTACCTCATCAAAAACATATAGTTACTAAAAAAAGATAATCTTATATCAAGAAGAACAACCTTGCAATAATATTCATAGTAAAAAAGACGAGGCATTACAAGTAGCACCATGAATTCCATCTAGTCCCTCTTATTTATTCACTTAAATAAATAATTGTACATCCAATGTTGACTAGGCACATGCCCCACTGAGAATCATTCAATTATTACATGGTATCTAGTATGAATTAAAGAAATCATTGTAAGGGAAAGCCCTAAATGATTTCATCAAAAAACATCCTTCCTCTAAGAATACAGCAGTGGACACAGATCATCTATACGAGGAGGCCTTCCATGCCCATGAAAATCCCCGAACATGAGAGATGTATTTCTGTAGTTCTTCTTAATGTCCTATACCAAAAAAGGATGGAAAAATTAAGACTCAATAGGTTTGGATTATGGAATTTATTTTCCTCTCAAGATAAAGAAGTTTTCCCTACTCATTATCACTATCTGAAGGATACATGAATAACGAGGTAGAATACCAATACCTTATCACTAGGTTGGAACTAGCCCCAAATCTATAAATGGAAGACATGAATATAAAAGGGGAATCATAACTAGGGACAAATAATATCAATGGAGAATACAAAATTAAAATATAAGAACAAGAACCTCTCACTGGAAACATCCTGGGAATGATGGTAGAGTTCCCATTTAAACCCACACAACATCATGTTCCCCAATCACATAATTCTCATGACGACACATTGGAAAATACATTCGCATCCCTAGATGACCCTGATGAGGTGAAAATGATATTTCATATCACACACTAAATAATGGTCTCATTGGCCTTCATCTACGATATTGATGAAATAGATTAGGTCAATACCACCCCAATGCATCATGAACTAGATTCCAACCTTGGATGGATGGATCCCATTATTGGTTATCCCTAAAATAGAACTCTCTCGACATATCAAGCCATAAGGGTACAGATTCATCACTTTGCGACAAACATTACCCTATAGAGCACTCCAAATGAACCGATGGCCCTCTACAAGCATGGATTTGACAAAATTCTCCTCAAATGAATAACTGAAAGGAAGATTCTCATCATCAAGAAATAAGTCCATGTGGAATCCTAGAGTTCACATCCGTATCAGACCAGGATCTCCCAAAAAATCAGGAAGGTTGGTTATAATTAGAGAACCATGATACATGACTATGTAGAATTCATCAAGAAATTCCATGTAGTCCAGATCTATGAAATCATTATCCAGAAACCCCAAGATTAATACATAAAACTAAATATTGTTGGCCATTTTTTTTGGGGAATGTATGTTGTGTGGCCATATCCCCTATCCATAATTAAAAGTTAAAGTAAATTATTTCTTATACCGATTGATTTTCCAAATAGGATGAGGTAATATGCCTTAAATAAATCATGATGAATAATATCATCAACTTTATAAATTCAAATATCATCACAAGGATCAATGTCCCTCACACAATTTTGATGGACAAAAGGACCAAATTCTACTCTATAGAGTCGAAGAAGTATATCCGTAGTAAAACATCAAGTCCAATCAATCATCTCGCTATCATGTAGTATAAAATGGATAGATATAGGCCTTCAATAAGTTTTAGTGAAATATACTCTAGATGATTGTGAAAAAGGGAAACAAGTCTAGGATAGACAAGATCCTCCATACTTTATGGGCCTACTATACCACTATGCATATTTCTATATAGGAAACTCAATACTCATTGGTTTATGGGACCGAGTTACTGTCTCCAAATGAAGTCTAGCTACCTCCACTCTATCAATTTTTTGACAACTCTTAGATGATGAGTAATCATTAAAGGGGATGCATGAATCAGAGAGGCTCGATGAGAACATGTTGCATATATTGCACCATCTTGATGTCCATCAAAATTCGATCACAGGACCATTTAATAAAAAGTTTTTCCATTATTTATTCATCCAAGGAGAATAGGTGTGGGCCCTCAAGATCCCAATGATACCAAGAAAGAAGCCTCCGATTCTAGAACCCAAATTGGAAGGGCCATACATGATACATTAATTTTACCACAACAGAACATAAATAATGGATACAATGGACGGGGACCATGTCAATCCACCTCTCAATGTGGGGTATCTGAAAAAATACGTTGAACAAACTTAGTGAACAGACTTATTTTTAGGCTTGTATGATTTTAAACTACACAACCACATCATGACCAGTCAGAGTTAAACATTATAGAGATGTCCTGAACACATGATAATAAATAGTTTGGGGTGCATCTTATATGTGTAGCATAATCTCACAAACCAATTAACACACATGAACTAGGCCTGTGAAAAGGAAGGATGATTTTCCCCCATCCATGTGTGAGATTTATCTCCATATAGGTAATTTATTCATCCAAAAAATACATGTGTCAAGATTCATACCATCATAGGATATGTAGTGATGCCTGCACCTCTTGTCTTTTCCCCATCCACATTATTTATTTTCATTCATATTAGGTAATCCTCATCTTTTCCAAATTATGTTAAATTTCATGAAAAATATATTTAAATCATGATTTTAAACTTCACTAAATATGACATTGTCGCTGATGGAAAATTTCATGGATCCATGGTGTTACATCCCTTTCACATCAAGTGACCCACATCCTCACCTCATTATCGTAAACTATATAGCTGATGTCCTTAATGCATGGAATTAAACAACCCAACTTTATTTAACTAATATGCCTTGATTCACATTTTCAATGAGATATGTAGGGAATCCACTATCTTATATCACGAACCAACCATCACATGGTGAAAAATTAACCCGCCCTATCCTTAATAACCTCTACATGGTGATATTAACCCTCTCTATTCTTTGTCTATCACAATGAGAAAAGATCACGTGAGATTATGAAATTTAGTAAGGTATTCCCTACAAAAACAATTTATAATGGCATGTGATAGGTTTATCTGGTCCTGAATGCAGTACCTTAAAAGGTGTATCATGATTCCTCACCACATAATGTTAAACTTCACAATTGTTGTTTTTTCATGAAATAACATTACACAATCCTATATATATTTCCCAAGTGGACAAATATTGTGAGGGATTGGTCTCCTACCCCCCCCCCCCCCCCCCATCATCAAGAACATCATGTGAATTGATTCTTGAAATCACATGATATGTATTAATGCTACACTGTTCAATTCTGGGTTAAGTCAGAGTAAATATAAAAATACCCCTCACTACATATAGGACAGACTTATGTGGGAAGATCAATCCTCAAGAACTACATATGGATTTATCCTTATAGCTATGAGAATTATAGTGATTCCTATATTTCAATCATTAGTTTTATCCCCAATAATCCTTTTCATATTATGAATCCAACATCCTTGTGACATGACATTAAACTAACCTTTTTTCAAGAACTATCTGGGGCTTGATTCCAATCATCAAAATATGTATAGTGATTAAAAGATATCTCATCTTAGGACCGTATTAAATAATAAATAGAAATAATTACCACATCATAAAATTGTCCAGACCTATATAGAGTGAATAATAATCAAGAACTACATGTGCCTTTATTTCTATCATCACATGATATGTAGTGATGCCCAGATCTTAAATGTTGGGCCCATGCACAACAATTGATACAATAAATTCACCCAACTGTATAAGGGAAGGTCCATAAAAATTAATTTTTTCTATATATGAGTAAATTCAACATATGTTATTCATTCCCATGTAACATTTCTTGTAAAATTGTTCAAATTGGTTACCAGGTCTGTACAAAATTATCATAAACTACAATGCGGGCATCCTAGATGCATACTTTAAAATAGCACAATAAAAACATTCTTTAGTTCTGACGTTCAACTACATGTTAAAATCCTTACCAGATGAAAATAAACTACACGATAAGCATCCTTACAGTGTGACCTTAAACTACATAATGATAAAACATTCCCCACTACAAGATGACAGACAATTAATACCATCACCCATTTTTCATCCCATTTAAAAAACCCATGAGAGTCGTAACCAGGTCATCCAGATTATAATTTTCTTCTATCATATTTTATGAACCTCAATCCATAAATCATAAATCATGTATGTATTACCTCATTTTTTAATAAACCTTCCAAAGACCTTGGAAAAAGATACCATGGTACAAGCTGCCCCTTGTTTGACTATGAATTTATACATATGGCTTCTTCATATGCACCAACAGTCCTCAACCAAATGCATCACTCTGTAAAAATGGATTTCTAATCCTTATGATACTTGATATCACCGTGGAATAACTGAAACACCTTAGTTTGTTTTGAACTACTTCTTATTCAATTATCAAATATCATTACTCAGGACATGAGTAACTTGATCCATGATTTATAATATTCTCATATCCCACTCAGAAGGATGATGGGGAACTCTTAACCTTGGGTATCCAAATTAGGATCTTGTGTTTCATTCTCCATATTTGGTCCATGTGCATCAAGACCATAAAGTGCATGCACTTTGGTCAAAGATGCATGAACCTAAATTCTATTGTGTAGTGGTCCAAATCACAAGACCATAAACTAATGATAAGAATATATAAAAAACTCATCAGGTTGAAAAATAAAAAAGGTAGGTCTATGAAAAAATCATTTCTTCACTCACTGAACACATAATATCTAGTGTTTAGGAAAAAATTATGTCACAACTAAATAAGTATTAATATAATAGGGTTTACACGATAACCATAGTAAAATACAAGAAATACTTGTTGAACCCCATGGTTCTAGAAAAAGTTAGAGAAATGATTTATCACGTCTCATCATCATTAGAATATGTTCTCTAAGTGGTGAAACAACTTTTAGGGTAATCAAACCCTTCTTGGTTATTACACTTTCCAAAAATCACACTTCATGATTTGGGCACCTTGGATCATTGTAGACCGTCCTTGGCCCTTAGAAAAGGATACCATCCTTCAAGGGACCCTTTAGATGACTATTAATGTATTCTTATAGATCTTTCTTATATGCCTATGCTTCTAATCCAAATATATCACTCTATAAAAATGGACTTCCAAACCATGTGATACCTTATATCACTACGGTAGAAATTATCAACTTAGTGTGTTTTGGGTCAATCCAGTTATGATTGTTCCATATCATCCTCCACACCCAAAAACTTTGGACCATTATTTTCAATCTCTGTTCAAAAATATCCTAACAGGTGTAAATTTATTCAAATTACATCACCATTTTTTGTAACCATTCTCAAAGTAGGAATTTGATGCCCTATTCCAAAACCTTTTATGTCCCACACCTCATGATTCAAAACCATATGGTGTAGGATTGAGGTTCATAATTAAATGATGAACTACCGTAGGGTTTCAGAAACCATCCTGGATTGCTTTCATCACATACCCATCCTCATCATCTAGAGATTTTGGTCTTCCCCAATCATTCATAGACCATATGAAGGAGTGTATAAAATATTTTCTTGACCATTCTATCGATGAATAAGGGCTTTGAACAACCATTAAAGGAATTTCCAACTTTCAAGAAAAGAGCTTCAAGCCTTGTGAGATCTATAAACACTTTAGTGGAATCTTTGACCTCCAGTTGTTATGTGTCATCACTGGCATGTCTTTCCAATCCCATTTTCACAAACTAAAACATTCAGGTTATAGATTATATGTCCCATATTCCAAATATATAGGCATACCAAGAGTCCCTAATATTTATCTCTCAACTAATATTACCCCATAAACCTTCCATGGCCCTTCAAAAATACGGGAGACGTGTCTATTTGGTAGTTTTATTGATGAATAAGGGCTTCCACCTACCAACTAGAGGCATCTCCCCATTATAGCAAAGGATCTATAATTCTCGTAATCCTTGGAAACACCACGAATGAACTCAAAAACCTAGCATGTTCTAGGACATACCTAGAATGCTTTCATTGTATTCCTTGATAATTGATTATGTCCTAGCAGTAAGAATCTAAACAAGATGGCATAAGAATGTGTGAGACAGAAGACCATAAAATACAGTGAGATAAGTTCCGAGCTAAAAGAACCTAAACTACAGTTATATAAGGTCTAATCTAAAAGACCCTAATCTGATGAAATAGAAGTCCTGAGCTATAAGACCCTAAACTACAGCTATAGATGGTCTGAGCTAAAAGACCCAAAATATCAGGGATAGAACGAATAACCTAAAAGGACATAAACTATAGTGATATAGTCAAATATATTGGCGTTAAGCCCCATTATTAAAAAATAAAAGGAAAATAGGAACCCCTTTAGGTTTGGGTAAAGGGAAAACCCTGAAAATCCCATAGGTTTAAAGACACATGGCCTTAAAATCCAATGGCTCAAGAGCCCAGTGGGAAAAAACACATTACAAAGAAAAATCCAAATACAAATAAATTTCACAAAGCCAAATAGAAATCCACATCAATTAACAAAGAAAATGAATGATAATATGGACCCTAGGTCAACCAACCCGAGTCAAGAACCTCCACACCCAGAAGATCCACTATCATCGCTCGAGGCTGATACGCCTTCATCCGATGTTGTAATGAAATCCACCAAAGAATGCCACGAAGGATGTCACTACCACATGCTCCCATCCTATCATAGAATAACTCCCTCACCCCACACCCATAAACAATGGTGCGTTGTCGAAGAAGCTCCATTATCGAGGACTTTCCCCACACCAATCCCTGCCACCTGCCGAAGTTCTATTGAGAAATGTGACCACCACACTAGATCCATCTCATCTCTTTGACCACCGAAGAATATCAAAAACTGCAATAGATCTCGTCTCACAATGACGGACATCATCACTGCCTCTCCACCGCCATAGCCTGGTATCACCTCCCCATAACTGTTCGCACATCCTTCAATGAGGAGCTTCTCACCTTCGCTCAGCACAACCGGCATTCGTGGGTGCCGGGGTTCGAAACCTTAAAGAACCAGCGATCTCTCTACTAAGGTGGAGAGCCCCGTATAATTTCCAAGCTAAAATAAATTAATGATCAAAAAATTGAATAAGATAAATGACTCTAAACTATAGTGTTCCATAATATTTAATGTATTTTTTGAAACTAGGACTATTTTTTGAAGAAGGATGATTTCATATTAAATCCACTCTATTTCAATATTCTCTAAATTTATTACATCCCCATGAGAAGCTTCATTCACGGGACATTGAGAATCCCCATTTAGAGCCTCATCCTAGTTCTGCTTCACTAAAAAAGTGGCCTTAGTAGCTACCACCCTAAATTTAGTGTCCGTAGTCTATTGCCTCATAGGGAATATGTCATTAATCTGTGAATGAATAGTTGAATAGTCAACGACCTTGTAAATAAGGATGGGAAACATAAATTAATGATTCACTCATCGACTATTAAAATAATCCAATGGGGTTTCTAAACCTAAATTCTAGATATCTATCCACAATTGTTTCCACATCGACTGATAAACTGATTTAGACCTGGGGCCTTGATCGTGGTTCATCCTGGGGATAAGATTATATTTTTAGACCAAATTTCCATGTGAAAGATTCTTGGTCAGAGTGCTTGTTGACAAAGGAACTGATAACACCTCTATATTGGATGATAAATCTAGAGGAACCCCCAATGGATCGGTGTATAAATCCTCCTAACATCAAGTAAAAGACACTATAATAAGGGGTAAATTGGTTTATCATTCACAGTATAAATAAGATGTTATCATAACTTCATCGATATATATGAATGATGTTAGAAACATACCTTTATAGGTCATGTCACTGGCGACATCCACTACCCCTAACCCATCCTCAGGTAAAGAGGTGACACCCTACATTGATGAGTGGATTCTTGGAATTTTTGGGGATTTTATTAATGATTTTATTAGTTCACCACTCATGAGAACCATATGAAAAAATGATAACATAAGTTAACTGGATAAAAATAAACAATGTTTATAGTATTAAATAAGTATTCTCCATATCTGAAATAGATTTACTTCATGGATAATGCAATATTAGAACATCTACCTTTGTCAGTATCCTCCAAAAGTCCAGCCAACAATGATGAATTTAGTGGTGTGCTCACAAGGATGTAATCATTAAGAAACAAGCATGATTGAATCATAACCTCAACTCTCTAAAAATCTTGACGGGATGATCTTGATAGAAAACCATCTTCTAAAGAATCCCAAAACATTATTGATCCCATAAAAATGGATAAATTCTCTTTAATGAAATCTCAATGGGGATATTCACATTTTTATCAAATCAAAATTTGATTCCATGATAATCCAAAACAAGTGAGGTTTAAAGTTTAACATTTACATGAGGATTCTGAAGGAGGAGATGCTGACAAAAAAGGCATCTTCCCATTCATGTTCACTTCTAGGGAAGGATCTTTGGATGGTGATGAAGATGAATTCATTTATCCCGAAGCAGAAATCACTTCCCTCATCTCGGCTACTCGAACCAGGGATCCATCCTCATTAGTGAACTGGTTGTTGCCACATTCCTCTCCCATCGATGTATTAATTATAGATTTTACATGAGATTTGAGGATTAGATAGTCTTTTAAAACCTCCAACTAAGTCAATAAGAACAACAAATTATTTAGTATAGTTTCAATAGAAACATGACCTTTTAAGTATTTCATGGATTACATCCTTAAAATAGCTTTAAAAAAGGGACAACCCTATTCATCCATGGAAATTTGCAGCGTACCCCGAACTACCATTTTATGGACAAAAAATGACTAAAATAACTAGCCCTTAACGCTTTCTAATGTCACTTCCAGGTCCCATAAGTACCTGATCTCTTCAAGTTGGTATTTAAAGGTAATACCTAGATGTGTGGTGGCATTAGCGAAACCATCTAGTGGTAATTATGATTGACACGTGATACCACAGAGATGGGCATAAGACTTATACATCATCCATGGAATTCACGATTGAGATGAAACAAGAAATAATAAGTCTGATGTGGATTCAGCCTCTGGTGCCACAATTTCTACAACCGCATTAGAGGACACTTTTGGTGGAAAAGTAGATGATGGTAAATTTCATATCTCCTTTCACGGTGCCTCTAGATTTTTTGTGCCTATAGAAATGGGTTGCATTCTAAGCCATAGATTGTGCTCAATAGATGATGGTAATTATGAATCCATTCTTTAAAATTTTAAAAACATTCTATAGGTATATGAGGGAATAAAAATCATATCATTGTTATAGGTTAAACAAATTAATGTATCACATAGATAAAGGTTTATCTCAGCCCAAGTCTCACCCCTTGAAACATTTATCCAATGTTGGTGAGGCTCCATTAGATTCTCCTCATATTATACATAAACCGAGCAAGTACATCTTGATTAAACACATAGTAACAGAAAGATAATGCATAAGGGTGTATACCATTTTTAGAGAATATCCCAATCAATATGAGTGGAAGGAATCCCCTCATGAAGTGATGTCATATAGGATTATTTCGTAATAATGGTCTCAGCATCATAAGAAATATCACCTTTCAATACTAGACCATATGTTTTGAAAGAGAAATGGTAATGATAGCTCATAAAATCCCTAACATCTAGATCATTCAGTCTAATAGGTATGGTATAAAGATTAAATTGTGGATACCCTAGATATTTAGTTGTTCATAGTTTCCTATATGATCTCTTATCCAACCCAATAATATTTGTAATGGGGACCCGATATAATTAGTGGAGTTTACCTTGTAATCATGGTGAATAAAATGATAATGTTTCTCTATCAAAGGAACATATAGCCCAAAACACCCCAACCTTGGAGGTATCCACCGTGAAATTTGAATCTATAACTTCTTATTTTTTATTTCATTGTATGAATGTACACACTTTGGTACATGGAAAGAAAACCAAATTTTCTGGTATCACATTCAATAACAGGGTCAAATTCCCTTCCCCATTCTGTAAATTCTAGTTCATCAATAACCTACCAGTAAGCACCTTGTACACTATGGGAGTCCTTATTACGAAAATAATTTGGTTTATAAGCTTCAGGATCATATAGAACCTTCTAAACAATTTATCATTCCTATGAATTGAATTTGATATCCTCTCAAGGAAGAGAATCCTTCAAGAGGGCCATTTTAGCCAGCCTGATCGGCTCCCAAGTGAGAGGAGGAACCACTGTTGCATCATCCCCGGTGTACCATGTGGGAAAAAACACATCATAAATCAAAAATAATATAGGCACACCACATATATTCTCCACATACCAGATGCTAATGTAGACCTAGAAATGCATGAGGCTGAAAGGGTTCATATCTGGGCTCCCACAAATAAACAACCCTATTGTTAGACCCTTATTACATTAGGAAAATGTCTATGATTTCTGTAGATCCTCATACATCCCAATTTATCTCATTTAATAAGAAAATTCAGAGGTAACTTATTTTATCCAGAAGTATTTTCCACTATCCATCCAACAGTTTCCTTTAGATTGGATGTCCCGGATGGGAACCCACTCAAACTTCTGTGTGTAGGCGAACTTCCACATTATTGAGCTATTTATGTGAACATCCATATCAAGTTTGTGATTAGTACCACAAATGTATGTTGTCCTCTATTTCAGTATATTCCAATATTCATTGTCTCCCACAATAAAGATGTATCTCCCCTAATATATATTATCCTTGAAGGTTTAGTGGGTTTTCTGAACCCATGTGTAGGTTTTTAATGATGATAGTGGAAGAGGAATGAGGGATGTTGTTTGTAATATTGAATCCATGAAGTAAAAAAATAAAAAGGGATAACCCCTAAGTCTCTCCCACATTATAATAATAACACATAGACAAAGTGAACAAACATCATGACAATAAGTACAATCCACTCTCACCACCAAAGTATCATGATGAACTATCACTACTTTCACCTCCCTCCTCAATGGATTGAGAAAACATTGACACAAAAAGAAATGAATTTGAATGTAAGTGGAATATGTCAAATAGATAAAATTAAATATTTTGAAAGGAAGGAAATTAAAAAAAATGAAAACTTCATGCACATCATACAAACCATCAAGACCTCTGAAAAATGCATAAATGATTTTGGAATTTTCCAATACCTGAAGATCTAACAGATCATATAAACCCCCATGGCACCACCAGAGTCAGATGACCGCTCAAAATAATAGTGATATCATGTTCTTTACAAGGCCATATGAGATGAATGATAGTAAAATGATCATCTGATCATGACAAGAGATCCCATGAAACCCTCAAGATGATCACATCCCCATGCCCAATGTTCAGACAATTACCGATGTTTAGTGCCTGGTTGATTCATGAAAGAACCTGGTAAAAAGGATTATTTTGGAGTATCTCTCACAAAACAATCTCATAGTAGGTTCTCATAATGGTATCTTGTGAGAAGATCTAGAGATGGGGATATGTGGCTAAAGTTGGGCACATGATCACTAGAGAATGGAGTAACTAGTGAATGAACTGTCCTCCATTAAACTATTTATAGGTAATCTTAGGGAATACCAAATGTCCCCAAACAAACCAATCATCACCCAAGACTCCAATTGGAGACAATTATAAATCCTTAGGTGGGAATTTAATTCCACAAAACGGAGCCCTTTTCCTTATGGATGTTTCTCTTGAGGGGGAGGGGGGATTTGTTGACAACCACAAGATGAGTATCCAAAAATTGAAAAAGGATGTAATACCTACATATGAGTATTATTTTACCACCAATAAAAAGGAAGAAGATGGTGGTCGAGATCTATTAGATCATGTAATCTCCCAGAAGATACACGATCGAATGACCTTTTTATGATCAGGCAGATGGTCTCGTACAACACAAATCTAGTAGAAGGCCTTGTAAAGTCTCTTCAAAATGTCCTTATTATCTTTTGAATGAACCCCAAAAAATCACTAATCATGTGGTGGCAACCAGATAATCTCTCCCAAGTCATGCAGCTTGTCAACTAGTGGACACATAATGAACCAACTAAAAATACTTTGGAAATATGAGTTAAATATCCAAAAGGTGAAAAATTCTTTCCATCATAAAAATCACATGATTCATCAATGATGGGAGGAATGATTTTACTCCACAACACATAAGAGAAATAATAAAACCCCCAAGCCTTTGTAAAATAAATAATGTAACTAAAAGTGGTAGAATGTGAGATCCTCTTTTGTTCATAAAAATAATATGATGCACCACTATAAATCCACATGACACAAAAAGAACCCGGTGACATTCATGCCTCATCAAATGAAATCTTGTAGGCATTTCATCCTTGTTACGTGAAGGGTGTTTCACATGTCTATGTGACCTCATGCTCCCCATTTTGGATCTACAAGGAAAATTTGATGAATTTCTCCATGAAATCCCCACAGCTTTCCATAAGACCCTATGTTGGTCACATGATGCGTCATTAATATGTCTAGTTATTGTCTTAAAAAAAGTTCATAAAACTTCATGAAATCCCCTATATTAGTAAAATAATCAAGGGAAATAAAAATTTGAAAAGGGGGGAACCTATTGCAGTCATAAAAATAATGTGATGTAACCTAGGTGATACATGAGACTCCTTAAAAAACCCATTAGCAAGGAAATTGTATTCCTTTATTTCTCCCTAAATATTCATACATGACTTGAAAAAGGTTCAAGATAAGTTTCATAGAATCACACAAAGTCCTTCTAATGGGTATCCTAATTCCGTGAAGGCATATGAGTGTGTCGTCTGGTGAATATAAATGTCCCTCGTCATGTCTTCTTGATTTAGAAAGTCCCCATTCATTGGATATAATATATTAAATTGGTAATTTAAGGGATGGTTTAATGGTCACTCAAAATCATGAGACACCCTCTAAATGAATTTTGAATGGGACTCACGAAACGCATGACATCAATGTTTCCCACAAGATAAAGCATGAATTTTTGAAAAAAATGACAAAAAAGAGGAAAATAAACTAGGTGGGTATTCCTATAAATCCACCACTACAACTTGTGTAAAAGAGTACTCTAATCATATCATAGAAGGACTCTTGGAACCATGCACTAGTGCACCCAAGAACCATACAATATTTCTTGGAGTGGATAATCCCTCAAATGTAAAAGCTTCCCATTTGGTATGATCATGGGAATAAGTGGATCAATCATTGTGACATGCATAAAAACATCATGTTACCTCTCATATATCACACAATGGTCATTTTTTAGGACATGAGAATAACATAACATAAATATTTTAAATCATACGGTACTAATACAAATCTTCCATGGAAAAAATACAAGGTATTTAAAAAAGATGGAATGAGGAATGAAATTTGTGAGACATATGCAATGAAAATATACACTAATACTCACTTTCTTTGCATGAACCGCTGCAAACATGTGACAATAACAATACATGTCACCTAGATCTCCCAACACATTGTTGATATTGTATTTGGATCATGCAATGTCTTATGTATATGTCAAAGAATGTTATATGGTGCCCTTTAGGCATGCCACCCAAGTCTAATGAATCCTTCTTGGCTCACCATACAGACCTTTTGGTGTTCTTCTTATATGTCCCTCAACTCAAATGAAGGCACTTACGCATGTTTGATGAGTCTCATGGTAGCACCTAGGCATGTCAACTTGTTCTTACAACATTTTCTAAGCATTCCAGATTGATCTTGTGATAACCTTGAGACATGTGATCTAGATCATTTTATTACATAAAAGATATATCACACTAACTCTATAGATGCCTCCAAGTGTGTCAAAAACCATTCAGGATGTCACCATGGTGTTTTATCCAAATCATGTGACACCCTGTAATCATAAAAGTCTAGATCATTTGATGGATTCATGGATCATCCTTCTAGGTGTCGCAATGTCCTATAGACAATTCATCCTTGATCGCCCAATGAATCTAAAACATTCCATCCAAATTATGTGATGTCCATTGAAAAAAAACAAGATCATTTGATTTTCTATGGACATGTCGAACATACTTCTTCCCACATGTCAAGAAGGCAAAAAGGCATGTCGACCTAACAATCATCGTATGTCCGACAAACAAAAAGACCAAATAGAAAGGAATCACAGGACATGATAACCTTATCCTTCCTCAGTGTTTAAGTACCAATTATAAGGTAAATATTAGTGTGTAATCCCCAATCACTGGCATAATGTGATATGTCCCTCATATGATTGAAACATCATTACACAGTCCCTGATCAACAAAACTATGATAACAGTGATTCCTTCTATAACTAGGATGCATAGGATGCCTTCTTATGGGCTATGATATATATTAAACATCCATAGTGTAGTCTTATCACATAATCATCACATCCACAAGAAATGAGACTCATTATTTTCCATTCCTTGTTTCTCACACCGAGCATTGATCAAATAGGCATAAGGAGTCACAATGTTCATATCATTCATGTAATAAGTGTCTATTAGTATAAAGGAAATGTCAGCGTGTAATATCTAATCAGTGGGATCACATGATATGTCCCACAAATAAGGGTAATTATATTGTGTAATCCCCTACCAATTAAAATAAAAGGATTATGATTTCTTCCATAACCAAGATAAATTGGACGCCTTCTAAATGCCCCATCCGGAACTCAAATGGGTACCTAATTGGTTGTAAGGTACCTCATGTCTTGGAAATTTCAACAATCTGGACACAATCATTGCCATGGGATGATCATCTCTCCTCAACCACCAATGGAATGAGACCCCATTTAACTATGAGGAATCTGATTCATTCTATTAATAGGATACGTTGGACTCCTTCCTTTGGCATGTGTCCAAACTAAAATGGGAATCCTCCTTAGTGTAATCTCCCTCATGTCTCTGACATTTTAAACACCAGGAACCAATCACTTCTATGGTATGATAACTCTACCTCATCAATCAGTAAATTGAAAAGACAATTGAACTAAAATAAATCTAATTACTGCAATAACTAGGATATGTATGATTCCTTCTAATAGAATGAACTCCATATTAAACATCCCATGTGCAGTACCAGTGCATATGTCCTGCATCCATATACGGTGAGACTAATTACTTGTTATCCCTATTTTCTCACATCATGAATGGCTCCTATGTGCCTAAGAATTATAATTTCCACATAATTCACATCATTAATCTCCACCATCTAGGAAAATCATAGCATGTATGTCCCAATGAGTGGAACGATAGAAATATCCCTCATATAAGGGAATCTAACATGTAGCTAGTCCAAAGAGTCTGAAAGAAATATAATAACATTGATTTATATTATAAAAAGAGTATTAAGTATTTTTCCCGAAGACTCAACCTAAAATATATAGTTATAGAGTGTCTGTGAAAATGTATTTTCATCATATTGTAAAATTACATAGGTTTATTTAACTAAATTGACATTTATTCTTATTATAAACATGGTAAATAAGACACCTAAGAGTGGCTCAATCTCCTCCTCATAATAATAACTTCCTCCCTATTTGATTCATAATACAAATGTTTCTAGTTATATGATTTCATCATATAAGAAGTTTTTCATTATGTATAAATGGAAGAAGAATGTCTGATACGTATAGATAGATTCACCAACAAGATCCCCCATTCATTACATAAAAATAGACTTAAGCTATTATAATTTTTCAATGGTTATCGTTATTGTATTGGGATTAGGAATAGAGTCTCAAACATTTAATAAATTAGTATGAGAGTCTCAGATAAAGAAAAAATTTCCACCCAGAAGGCTACAATATGCCCAACCTATACCAAACTTACTCTTTATTACACACTTAAACATGATTTTTTACAAAAAAACCATCACTTGATATAACATAGAATATCGAGAGTTCTAGTTTGTTTTGGTCTTAGGAACATTACATAACAAAGTATAACATAAAACACTACATCATTATTGAAAAAATCATTTACATGACGATTACATTCCCTCGTACTTAGCATTGAATGGGATAACCTAAGGACATGCCCAAGAAAAGGGTGATCTATAAAGCCCAGTAATGGAGTTAATACGATATAACATGAAGATTACAATACATGTTAGTAAATAGACATATAAATGGAGTGCAATAGAAACAAGAACATAAAGGCGTGATATTTTATTATCATCATAACATGGAAATGTGGAAACAACACAAAACATGGAATTAGCATGATCTAAGTCTCATTGAAAATGGAGAATGTGTAAACCCTCATTTCACATGAAGCATGATTAAACCCATTTTTCATTAGAATTATAATGATTCAGAACACATTTCACTTGACATATCATGATACTATACTTTACCCAATGCATTGGAGTCCTATTAGGGCACACCATTCTTAAACATTTCATTTCATGCATAAGTGTGCCACGTGGATCATATAAGATAGAATCAATCAACATCATAATTTATTCCATGATTAAGGAATGTGGAATAAATAAATGAATGTACCATTCAATATTTATATGTTAATAAAGGTGAATTACCAAGATAGAGACATGGGTATGGTATTCACTACACAATGATCTGGACATGGAAAAACATGATGCAATTTTGACCGTATAACATCATGACATAAGAATTCATAAAAACAGTTGATTAGAGGGAAATGGGCGTCTCATCATATGTAAATAATATTTATATTATTTTATTATATCACTATTGGGTCATTATGATGCCAAAAAATACATTATATAATTAAATGGTATTGAATTTTCACACACAAAATTGACTGTCTCAGAAAATTATGAAAAATTCCATCAATGGAAAATTTCAACATCCTAATTACAAAAATATTATTCATTTTATCTAAATAATTTTCTATATATAAAAATATTCACTTTTAAAATAAAAACCAACATTTATTATAAATTCTTGGGTTTTGAAAAAAACAGCTTTCAAACCTTAATAAAAATTACAATTATATTCATAAAAATTATACAATCATTTATATTTAATATAATTAATTTATTAATAATAATTTTATATTAAAATATTATTTTATTCATAAATCTATTTATTCATCAAAATATAATACTTAGTTGAATATTAACAAAAAATACTATGTGTGATTTAAAAACTCTTTAAAAAGTAACAATAATAAAATTAATGTATAGTCTTTATACAAAAAATAATGTACATAGTAATATTTATAGGTTTTTAGTTACATAACCACTTAAAAGACACTTATAGGGCCATAGGGTAAGGTGCGAGATGATGACAGACTCTTGGGGTGGCTTGGATAACATTGCTTGAGTGGTAATCTCTGTCAACTTCCACTTTTCTCATAGGAGGATCCGCTTGAGCTTAAGATATTCAAGCCTGGCTTGGGTTTGGTCAAGAGTAAATCCCAATGATTCCACCTCCTTTCCGAGACCCAAAAAATGGGCTTCGTATGGGGAAATTTGACAAGATGTGGCCATCACTTCCTTTTTCTGAGTAAATTTGATTTGTTAAAGCCCGATATTTATATTATTCATGTGATCACTGTTCAACATCTATATTATCAACGGTCACAATTCTTAACGGTATTTTAAAATCCAAAACAGAGAACGAAATAAGTGCATAAATTTTACATAACCATAAAAAGACAATTAAATAGCCCAATAGGAATTTTTATTGATGAATTTTGGTGTCGTTACAATATCCCCCCCTTAAAGAGAATTGTGTTATTTCAATTTGATTACATACAAAAAGAAATCTGAAATTTAAACATGACTTCAGGGTTTCTTACCAACCACCATTAATAATTCCCCAACCTTCATTATCACGTCGATCATAGAGAGTGAGGGTCCACTTAGTGCAACAATACCTCAATGCACATTCATATTCTTTCACTTACTTAGTCTAGATAGAGTCCATGCAACTTGGATCATACTGATGGAAAGTATGATGCACTTTTTGAAACATATCGTTTCTAACATATAGTTTCAAAACATCACCATGTTCCAGGTTTTTGTAAATTAGTATGATAGAGTCAGATTTAAATTTTATTTAAATGTGGTTCTTTTAATATATTTCTATATGATTATAAAAAGATTGGAAGACAAGACTATATATATAGACTACTCAGAGGTCTCGCTCTTCGAGAAGCTATTCTAAAATAAAATTGTGCATCATACTCTCTAGTTATGGTGAAATATTTGAAAATACCCTTATGGTACCTCCCTCTGCTTGAAAGGTGGTAGAGTTGGGAGCTAAATATTTGATCATAGGAGAGCCATTATCCCTGATGATTCCATGGAATGGGAGAGGTGTTTTCTTTTCATATAGCGTCTTGTAAGAAAGGTGAACATTAGAAATTTTTTTGATGCTATGTGATCTTGACTTCACAATAAATATAGGTAGTATGTCCTCAGGAAGGGATAGGAGTGTTGATTGAGGTTCTTCCCCTTCCATCATGAAATAATTCTTTATCTTGCTGATGAAACATATCATGTTTTGAGTTACCCTCAAGACTTGATAAAATTGTGATATTAAACTACTTGAAGTCTAACGATTTATTATTCTTTGATGAAAGGAAAATTAGTGGTAACACATAAAGTGTAATCCAAGGACAAAAACAAATGACCTATAAATAACTTTTATTTCCTTCACTTATGAATCTATAGGCTTCAATATATGCAATCCATGATCTACTTTCTAACATATATTCTTAGGGGAAATTTTTAATTCTCTTAAAAATGGTTCATACTAAGCATGTGAATTTACTAATGCATATCCCCCGAGTGTGTCATAACTAAGAGTGCAGAAAGGCCTATTGTCATATACCAGGATACCCCGGTTGAAGCCTGAATCTCCTTGTTAGGGTTTTCACTCCTAGGTACATCTGTGCTAGAGTTGCCTCTACCCGCTCGTATCCATACAGGGATGTATTTTCTTGATAGACCCTTTACTAAATACTCACCAAAACATAGAGATGTTTTTAATATACTTAGTCTTATCCCTAAGGCTTTCACAAGGGTTTTCTAATCCTAATCCAAAAAATAAAGTAACCTATCATCTGATACCAACTATAACCACCATGCTTTTTATTACACACTTAAACATGATTTATTACAAAAATAACCTTCACATGATACAACATATAATATCAAGAGTTCTAGTGTCTTTGGGGCTTAGTAACTATACATAACCACTTAAAACATAAAATAAATCATCTTTAATGAAAAATTCCTTTACAAGACCACTACATTCCATCGTACTTCACATTGCATGGGATAACCTGAGGACTTTCATTAGAAAAGGGTGAGCTATAAAGCTCAGTAAAAGAGTAAAAAAGGTATAACATGATGATTAAAATACATGTTAAGAAAGAGGCATATAAATAGATCACACGGGAAATATGTACATAAAGGCATGATATAGAATAATTATCATAACATGGAGATGTGGCAACAACACTTAACAGGGAATTAGCATGAGGCAAGGCTCATTGCACATAGAGCATGAGTAAACCCAAATTTCACATGAATAATGAGTAAAACCTCATTGAAAATTAATTATCGTGAGTCAAAATTCATTTCATATGACGTATCATGATACTACACTATACCCAATGCATTGGAGAGCTATTAGGGCACACCCTTCTTAAACATTTCATTTCATGCATAAGTGTTCCACAAATATCATATAACATGGAATCAATCAATATCATAAGTTATTATACAATTTAAAAATGTGGTATAAATACATGAAAGTCACATTAAATATGTATATGTGCATAATGTTGAATTCCCTTGATAGATTCATGGGTATGATATTCACTACAAAATGATATTGTCTTGGAAAAACGCGGTGCAATTTTTGCAGCATAATGGCATGACCTAAGAATTCAAAAAAAAGGTTTATGAGAGAGAAATGGGTATCTTATCATATGTAAATTAAATTTACAGTTTGGGGGTCATATAGACACATTTCCCAAAAAATTTAATTGAATTTAGATACATAATAAAAAATAATTTCATGAATGTAAATTAGGAGATGGAAATTCTTTATGGAATTTCAGCATGGTAACAGGTGGACATGGGAGGAATTAATGATAGAGAAAGGAGATATTTCATCATTAAAAAATTAAGAGGGAAGTATGAGGGAGGTGTTAAATCATACCTGAACATTTATCATTGAAAATAAAAGGGGATAATAATATTAAGAAACTTGGATAAAATGAGAATGGAAAGAAACCATTACTTGGAAGTGTGATCCCAAAGGCCATAAAGGGGATTGAGATAGGCTTATTGGGAGATTGGGGTGCCTTTAAAGGATTATAGGAAGATTATTTAAGAGTTTTTACTATCTTAAAAGTCTTCTAGTGAATATTAAGTGGGATCCTGGGAGGGATTATATAGAAAAGGAGAGGGAATTCATTATTATTTAGGTTTGGGACACTAGATATTAAACTAATCAAAACCACAAACCATACCATGGTTTTTTCCCATGTATTTTTCCAATGGGGAGTGGAAAACAATATTATATAAGTCTAATGTCCTAACTTCATAAAATAATAGGGTTTGTTATGTGGAGGAGAGTCAGACTCTCAATGAAATCAATTTAAAAAGCTAAAATGTTTTATATGTCTTGGAGGGTCCACTAAGGTTTTTTAAAATAAATAAAAAAACATAAAATAACATTATTTTAATATAAAGACATATATTGGCAGATACTAATGTTTATAGAATTTTATTACATCACTATTTGGTAATTATGATGTCATAAAAAACAATATATAATTAAACGGTATTTAATTTTTACCCAAACATTTTTATGTCTAAGAAAATTTTGAAAAATTAACCTTTGCATAATTTTGACATCCTTATTCAAAAAATAATATTCAATTTATCTAAATAAAGTTCTAAATATTTAAATTTTTAATTTTAAAATAAAAACTGATATTTATCGAAAATTCATGGGTTTTGATAAAAAGATCTTTGAAAACTTAAAAAAATTACAATTGTATTCATAAAAATTAAACGATCATTTACATATAATAAAAAGTAATTTATTAATAATAATATTTTATTAAAATATTATTTAATTCAAAAATCCATTAATTCATCAAATTGGATTACATAGTTGAATATTAACTAAAAATTCTATTTGTGCTTTAAAAACTCTTTACAATGTAACAATAATAAAATGAATTTAAAACTAATTATAAAAAAATAATGTACATAGTCATAGTGATAGGGTCTTGTTACATAAACCCTTAAAATAACTGCATAAGACATTAGGGTAAGGTACGTGATGGTGACAAACTCTTGGTGTGGCTTGGATAACATTGCTTGAGTGGTAATCTCTATCAACTTCCACCTCTCTCGTAGGCGGTTCCGCTTGAGCTTAATGTACTCAAGATATTCATGGGATTGTTCAAGAGCAAAGCCCAATGATTCCACCACCTTTTCGAGCATCAACAAATGGGCTTTGTATGGGGTAAGTCTACTGGATGAGGTAATCAATTCCTTTTTCTGAGTAAATTGGATTTGTTAAAGCCCTATATTTATACTAATCATGTGATCACTAATCAATGGCTATATTAGCTACGGTCACAATTAATAATGGTATTTTAAAATCTAGAAAATATAAACAAATAAGTTCATACATTTTACATAACCATTAGACGACATTTAAATAGACAACGATTAATTTTCATTAATGAATTTTTGGGTCGTTACACAACCCCACATCTTTTTGACCCATGGGAGACCCTAAGAATTGTTGGGTCTAAAACTCCAATTGACCACCTACCTTTAGAAATCTGGTTTGCACCTAGATATAGATTACTGAAATATTTTTATTCCCTATTATAATTAAAAATGGTGACCCGATGTTAATGAATATTTAAAAATGAACAACACACAATCAACTGTCGATCCAAATCTTACACACCTAACTGTCATCTCTTCTTCCTTGAAATAATGTGTCATGAAATTTAAATACATGTGTCTTAAAATGATTCAAATCACCATATATTGAAATATTAATATAATAACCTTTTATTTTCCTTTCTAATTAAGTTATTTGAACAACACATTATCACACATATTCTTCTCAATGTTCATAACATTATGATTTCAACATAAAAAATTAAATTCCCATTATTGATGTTCAAAAAATAGGTTCTTTTTATTACATTTTTATGTTCCAATTATATATAATATTTCTCTATCTCTTTTTCCAATTACTTTCAAAAATAAATATTTTCAAAACCATATACCAACATTTTATAATTGTTTCATGATCATTGATCTTTGCAATAATAATTTTCAAAGTCTCAAATAAATTTTTCTATTGAAACATGAATTATAATACCAAAATATATGATATGTATCAAGGATGTGATGATCACATATGAAAAAAATAATTAGCTATATGGTATCCATTGAGGCACAAAATCAAAGTTAAAAAGTAGAGAAGACAAACTAGTTTGTATGTTCCAACAAGACATATTTCATATTACAGTAAATTAACTAAGGGTACACATAATAGAAATATGAATTTTGAACATTTTTATGGTTGATGTATCATATGTCTCTAAAAAATAAATCCACAAATCCTGTATTTCTTAAAGAAGAGGCTAATGTTAAACATCAATTTCAATTACAATAATTTTATTTCTAGTAATAATCATCGATATGATGAATGAAGTCTATTACATACACATATAGAGATGTATATTCTAAGGGATAAAAACTTATAGATAAATATTGTAACTACTATATAAAGTCTCAAAAGGATTGAATGTCTCATATTATAATCAAAAGAGTTCATTTACAAGATTATATAAGAAATCAGGATGTAATGAATGAATTGTACTCCATGATTTTTAATCTATTTTATGTCACATAAAATCACTATATTTTTCACATTTTATATTCAAATATTATATTCAATAAAGTATGAAATCATTGGAACATGTGTGTATCTTTATATAATTGAGTCCATGATTGATAATAAACTTCTTCTTCTCATAAGATTATATATAGATCATAACTTCACCAAATGAATCACATAATAATTCCACTATCATGGACATTTATTTATTTTGTAATTACACATAATAATTAGATGTGGTACAAATTCAATCGAAAATAAAATTTTAAATATTTTACACATCCTTGAGAAATTATGAATTTCCATTTACATATAATTTAGAAAAATCAATTGTTCACCCAATTGCATTTTATCTTACTATAGTCTCATTGTCATCATTCGTTAAAATTATATCATCTTGATCAGGTTATCCTATAATTATGAAAGAATAATTAATATGAGAAAAATTTACAATTGAGTAAAATTATGTGTTACATTATTGACGGTGTTTCAATAATTTGTCGAAAGAATAATTTATCTTGTTTTGAATTTAATTGTACAGTAACAAAGAGTTCACATATTCATTTTTACTATATACATAACTGCTCAAATTTTCTATAACGTTTGATTCTCCATGACAAACCCAACACACTTAATCAGTAAGAAATAGTTTCAATATCAGATGATTTAATACGTATTCTCTATTCAACCAACTTCTAAATTTCTATTTAGGACATGTAAATTTTGTTCATCTATCTATGGATCGATATTTAAATAAAAAATAAAAAAACATGTTCAAACCCGTAACATAATGATATGTGTTTCGAGGTATGGTTGTCCCACATTTATCTACATATACTTAACTTCCTAAATTTTCAAATATATAATATAGATATATTATTATATATTTAAAAAATAAGCATTTAATTTTAAAAATGATGAAAATTTAATTTTTTTTAGGAAAAACATATTAAGATACATAATTTAGTCATTCACAAGATTTTTTATTCAAAAATTTATATTAAAAATTATATAACCAATTAACAATTTAATAAATATATTTTTAGATGTCATACATACATTTTATATCCAAAAACTCATTCCATGATTTATATTAGCTATTATAGAGACAAATTACTCTATAAAATACCCTAATAGGACTAAAAAATAATAAAATAACACAAAAAGTTATTTTTAATTCTTCTAATATTGTAAGAACCAATTTAATGAATTATTTCACTATTTAACCAATTAAAACTCCTTTTTACTTGTATATTAAATTTTTTGTCAAAAAATTATATATATATATATATATATATATATAATTTTTATAACTTATCAATTCATGTATAATCAATGTCAATTAATTAAACCTAGTTCATAATCAACATGTTCACACTAAAAATTCAAACATAAGGGTATTTCATATTTTTTTATAAAATTATGAAAATAAATATCATAGTGTCTAAAAGGTTTTATATCTAAAACTAACCAAATAATAAAAACATATAAATGATCCCAAAATACTCCAAAACATAAATAATATATAAATCTACTAAACTACAAGCATTATAATAGAATTAGAATTGTTAACTTACTAAAGCTGACTCTATTTCACAATTATTCCCCTAAATATAGAACAAACCGACAACTAGTGATTGAGGTGTTAATAATCTAAGAGATATCACCTGAAATCACACTGTTGGTCTAGTGATGTAGATTCAGGGAGGTAATCTAGGAGGTGGATCCGACATTGAGTTTGAGAGGGAAGCCAATCTGACATAGAGCAATGTTGAAGGGGAGGATGAGAGGGGATACAACCTTGATGAATAGTGTGGGATAGTCCATGTGGGGTATTACAGTATGAAAATGTGTGGGGAAGTCCATGGAAGGTCTGGTGGCCTCATTTGAGAATGAAGCATTAGTAAAGGGTGGCCAATTTTAACGGGCTCAGACAAGCATCAAGTGATGATGAGGGAGAGGCCAAGGATGAGAGGGTTTAGAGTGGGCAGAAGGGGGGTTTGGTATGGATTGATTTATCTAAAAATAATATATAAGTTTTTAAATAAATCCAACACCAAATATTATTAAAATTATGTTGTGGTGTTTTAATAAACAATAATTCTAAAAAACAATGCTTTAAAAAATCTTGATAAAAAGCTGTGGTGAATATATTTTATTCATTTAGTGGTAGTTTTTTAAACTGCCAGAAAAAAATAAACCACAATTTATTATATTTATAATTGCGTACATAAAAATGGGTATAAACACAATGGTTTTTATTATTCAACATGGTACGTGAGTCATGACAAAAATTAATAATGATATAAAGTTGAGGAAAAAATATACATTCCCATAAATAAGAACCAACATCGAACTATATAATATATATTATTTTTATTTATGGGTTCATTCTCGTAAACTCCCTTATGAAAGATCACAATGATTAAAAACATGATAATAATTCTCCATAGTTAAAAACAAAAAATCATTATAATCATACATCATTTTTGTGCCGTCATATTGATCTATCTAGACCCTAGGAAATTTTATTTAAAAATATAATCTTCAAATATCAAGGTTATCATTAAAGTGTGTAATTGTTATAACTCTCTAAAATGTCGATTATTCCCTACAAAATTATCACATTAATGTTTCAAAAATGAATAATCACTCTATGATAAAAATAAATATGTTCTAGTAATTGAATGTACCAAGATAGTTGGTTCAATAACACCATTTCTAATAGATTAACCATCTATTCATAACCTCTCGTTGATTGGGGATGTGAATTTTTATTCCAAACAAAAATATTTTTTTCCTTATAATTTATAAAATAAACATAATCCTTCTGAGTGGATTCATTTTTTATAATAAATGTATGGTTTTATTGTTGTTAATTTATATTTAAAACCCACTTCTTATTTTAAAACATATCATTCATAAGATCATTTTCGTTTAATTCCACTATTACTTTATGTTTATCTGAGTCATTATTGTTTCCCTACACCACAGTAATTTTATAATTTTTAGAAACCCTAATAAATTCAAAAATTTGTGTGTTCTCTTTATTAGGTGATGATACTATTTATTTTCTTGTATTTTCTATATATTCACCACTTATATTTTATTTTTTGGTGTCTATGATGATAGTGTGAGAGATCATAATAAAATATCATAATTCCATGGACGAATCATAAAAAATACTATTTTCAAATATTTTACTATCTTAATTAACAAAATTTTAGATGAAATTTTGATTTCTCTTGAAGGATTTTTCTGATTACACCAAATTCGGACCAAGATACATCTATTGTATATTTATAGTAATGTTGTTCATTATTGAAATGACAACCATCTTATCCCCAACATAAAGGACTACAATGAGATAACTTATCATTAATGTGAACTAAAATTTCAACTTTTTAATGTCACTGGCCTTTGATTCACGAGGATGCTTCCTCAATGGATCATTATTGGGTTTCATTTACCTCTTTTCTCTATCAAATTTCCTGTTTTACTTCAATCGTACCAAAAGATATATCCTTAATCAAATTTTTTTTTACTCATCACTAAATCTATATCATCACTACTACGTCATTCTTCATCACATGAGTGATATTAGGGATAATTAAATTTATCAATAAAGGTCATTAACCCTTAATTATCAATTTTTATTTCTCTCTATCTCTTTCCTCATTACATGATATAGCCTCATGTTTTTTGAATAAATTCTTGTTATTCATTTTAGCCATCCATTTTCATTTGAATAAATTTCACCTGTTTTTACTGATTTCCACCTATATCTCATGTGTTCATCATTGTAAAATTTTTATTCCTCCTCAAAGAAATTTTCTAATATTATTCCAATATTTTACTAATAGAGTAATATAAATTACTGAATACATTTATATTTTCATTTTTCTAATTGAATTCCTATTGAGAATTATTATATAAAGACACCTAAATAAATTTCATCATCCTTGTCATTAGCTTAATCCTTATTATAATTTTTATTATCTATATGTTTATAATCATTTATGTTTTTTAAATACGTTGTCATTGATATTTTCCTTTTCTCATTAAAGAATTTGGTATTATAATATCCTATCCAATCAAAAAAGTTTTCACTTTAATGACTGTCCACTCATCAATGTAATAATCTACTAGGGTTGAATCCTTTTCAATGAATTCACCAGGTAGAATTATCATAAACTAATTCACTATAGTAGAATATATATATATATATAAATAACATTGAATCGAGTTTATAATTTGATTCACCCAAATAATGAAATCATCCACAATTTAATTATGACCATTCCAAATATCCTCAAATTAAACATTGAATGTTTGAAATCATGAATGCTTCATATTATCATCCGTATCTTTGATATCTTAAATTTTAATTTTTATTACATTCACTATAATTTACAGAATAATTCATGTAAACTCCATCTCTAAAAAAGATGAAACTAACACATTTTATATTATCCCATCATCTTTTCAATCCATATTATAATGTAAGGTGTTGGTTATCCTAGGGTTTAAAAGATGCTAAACATTTTTAGTTATATTAATACTATCTAAAACATATAATAGAACATACAGAGCCTCCCTCTATCTCCAATTATATAATTCTATTCTATAAAACTGAATAACTCCTTAATTGGTAACATTAATCATAACATACACATATATATGTTATTAAAAATGTAATGAATGAAAGAAAACATAAATATATAGTACTACATGGAAATAATTTATGAAATATCTAATACAAAATGATGGACCTAAGAGAGAGTAAACCACCACTAAGAGTCTATGGGAATAAATGGATATCCAACAACACTATCTATTGCACAAAAATTTTATATCATTGATTTGTACATATGGATATTTATGGTGGTGGGGAAATGATTAAAGAAAGAATCAGAAAGAAAAAAACATGAAAATGAATATATTGTTCACAAACTATATTTATCAATTAGATAATCCCCAATGTGACATAGGTTCAATCGCATAACCAGTGTTCCTATTTAATTGTAAATATGAATATGAAATGGAGCAGGGATATGGATCTAAACTCTATAGTGCTAGAGAGAATAAATACAATTAATAATTAAATTGATCTCCACTTCCCTTGCCCCAAGTGTCACACCCAGACCATGCGCTGCGTCAAGATTCTAATTTTTATTTTTATCTTATAATTTTATATGCTTCTAATTATCATTATTCTTTTGATATGAAATTCGGGCCGAGACCGACCGAGGTTTTGCTCTGATAAATGAGAATTTTGGCATCAATAACATTTCAGTGCACCACTGTTGAAGATGCGCGGCCTTGCCTAGGTCACCGCGCAGCCTCTCTCGGTTCCCCGCTCACCTTCCCGATATGAAACTAATTATATAAAATGATTTAATAAAAAATCAGTAAAATTAAATAAGTTTTCTGGGGCTTGTCATCAAGCGATGCACAAGTGAGGCATAATTGTGAAGCCGTTCGGCTTCGCCAGGGCTGTCGTATGACCCTTCTCGATGGTCAACTTATTAAATAAAAAAATTAAAAAAAATAACGAAATTAAATTAATGTGTGGAAAAAATTGATAGTAATGTGTCGATTTAATGAATTGTGTTTTAATGATAATATTAATATTATTCTAATGGTTTCAGTTTAATAATAATATTATTATCATGTTAATTATTATCATTAGTATTATTATTATTATTTCTATTTTTTTGGCTTTCTTTTTATTTATTTAATTTTCTTTTTTTTCATTTGTTGCGTTGAGACCTAGCTCCCCTACCCCATTTTTTCTCCTTCTCCATCGAAGCTTCCCCCCGTGTCCCATCTCTTACCCTCACTCCACAATATCCACCCCTAACCCTAAGACTCGGCGGACTTCAGCGCCTCCCCCCTGAAACCTCGCCCCACCTTCCTCCCGCCCGAAGATCACCTCGCACCGGCCTCCTCGTGCGTGCACCATTCCTGGGCCGCCATCGTACCATGCCACGCCACCCCCCGGTCGACCTTCCTCGTGCCTAGTTCGCACCCTTCACCCCTCTCCCATGGGCCTTCCTCATCCCGCCGGACTCCGGCTGGAAATCGCGCAACCCCCCCCCCCCCCCCCCCCCACGTGATGCACCTCGCTCGCGCCTCCTCCCGTGTTTTCCCCTCTCCCAGCCGTGTCGCGGGTCCGCCCTCCTCCTCGTCCCCTAAGTGTTGTTGGGACACCCAGTTACTCCCCCTATCTTGATGTCATCCCACTGCCTCACTTCCCTCCTCCCTTCATGCTGTGACATCACTCCTCCTTTGGAACCCTCAACGTCAATCGGTTCTACTCCCGAGCCCCCCTGCCAGGCCGGCTTGCGCCTATTCCGAAAAAAAACCTGACGTTGTCGCCCTGCTTCCTTCCGGGTCCTATGTCCTGTTAGCACCATCCGCTATCCTCCCCTCCTCACACAATACCTCGTTCCTCAACTCAGCCGAGGCCCCTCCCCTTGTTACCGACATCTCTTCCTTCCTTATGGAGAAGCTTCGATGGCTACCCTCAAGGTGATTATCTCCTCTCTGCTAGAATTTTATAGCCGATATTCTGTTGTTTTTGGGTTTGACATTGATTTATTTTGGTTTTAATTATTATTTTATGGTCAATTTTGGTTTGTTTGATTTGTAGTTGGTGTGCGACGATCCTTGCACACCATATTTGTGGATTTTATTCACCCAAGGTTGGTGGTTCCACGTTTAAACAGTGTCTGATATGTTAATTTTATTTATTAGTTAATTTATAATATTACCTGATTAATTCTAATGGGTGTGGATTAGATTTTCTTGATGTTTTTCTATGCATTACTTTCGTTTAGCAGTATGTTTATTTGGTGTAGATGTGTTGTTTGTCAAGAAATTTGTTTTTAGTCAATTTCTATTGTTTATAAATGTTTTTAGTTATTTGTTCATATGTGAAAAGTGAAATGTTTGTGTTCTAGTGTTTTTATAATGGTTGTGTTTGTTTTGTGAAAATGTGCAAAGTGTGAAATTTGTGTTCTTGATGTGGTGTTGGGTGTGTTTGGTCATGAAAGAGGGTTTAGTGGTTTTGTGTGTTAAATCTATGTTATATTTCTTTTTAATGAATTTGTTTTCAAAGAATTTAATATGTTTTAATAAAATTATTAATGATGAAAATTTAGAATGTTTTAATAAACAATTATTAGCAATGCAAGAATTGTTTTAATTGAGTTGAGTAAAGTCTTTTGGAGTGCGTCCTTTGCCAAATGGTTTTCTGTGTGTGTGATAGTGTGGCATTGGTTAATTTAAAACCCTAGTTGTTTTACTTGTTTGATTTTGGCATGAAATGTGAGATTGGAACAACATTGAGCACAAAAAGGGGATTCCTGGGTACTAGGTGGGAGGACTAGACTAGCGTTCTAGTGATACAGGAGTGGCTATGGCCCAGTTTCACTTAGCTAGATTGACGCTTACAACACTAACTAAAGTTTGGATGATGACTGGAGACCATTATGGTAGGAGGTGTTTCCCTACCACTGGCTCGTGCACGGGAATGTATATTATGGTTCACCGAGATGTGAGGTTCTAGGGTCCCACAAAGCTTTAATACTTTAGGGCCTCTCCCACTTTTGGTGCTCCTGGACTACTATACACTTACCGTTGGCATACGGTGCAACTTTTTGGGTCTCTTGGGAAAGTATGGTCTTTTCTTATATGCGTGGGTGTTTACTTTGGTTTAAACTATTTTCTTTAAAGGTGTTTTCTTTCTAGAAACTGTTCCTTTAAAGTTGTTTAAGCTTTGCTGTTCTTCATTATTTTATCCTACAAATGTATTTTTCATTTAATGTTTACATGTGGAACCTTTTTATTGGGAGAAGACCTACTGGGCTTTTGGCTCACACCCAACATACACCTTTGGGTGTATGTAGACATTCTTTCTTGTGTATTCATGGTTGTGACATCGTGCTCAGTGATGGTGGATCAGGTTGTAGTTGGTCTTTTCATGCAGATTAGTGCTAATGTGTCCTCTATTTACTAGGAGGTATGAGTATGAGTTTTAGTTTCCGCTGAATTCTTTTTTTTAGTATTGATTCAAATTGTAGACTTTAAACCTATTCATAGTTTAAAGTAAAATTTGGTTTTCTATATCTAATTTCAGTTTATTTATCTGGTTAGTTGTTTTTATGTATTTTATTTCAGGTAAAATCGTTCCCATGTGTTAGTTTTGATACCCGGGCACTTGTGCCAGCCCGTGGGGATCGGGAACGCACTTCGGGCCTTGCCGCAGACTGGGTCAGGCACCGGGTCGGATGGCGACCCAGCCTGGTTGGTGACAAAATGGTATCAGAGGGCAAGGTTTTCTCTCTTGATTCATGATCATTTGGGATAGAGTCATAGTAGACTTGAGTTAAGGTTTTCGGGACTCAACGTTCTGGCTACGAGTAAGGTGTCTGGCGAAAACACCTTGTTGTGGGACTCAAGTTACCAGAGTATGTTGAGGTTTGTCCAAGTTTTTGGTCTTTACGGTTAATGTTGTTTAGGGGAAACGAAAAGGGAGTGGGGTGAGTGGTCTTAGTGAGATCACAGGGTCTGGCAAGCCCTATGGAGCTGAGGACACTATCCTAAAATACTCTCCGTAGCCAGTGGCATGATTGGCATATGGCCGCCAACCATATATTCCAATCACCTGATGACACTAGTTTCCTCCTGTATTGTTTCTCGTCTCTTTGTTTTGGATTCGTGGAAATTTGGTTTTTAAGTAAAAATGATTTGGTCTTGTAAAATGTTTTGAAAAATGTTTTGAAATAAAGCACTTTAAAAAGAAAATGGGGGATTAGGATTGAAAAGTGTGGGTGGATGTTTTGGTTCTGAAAAATGGAATGGTTTGATTTTAATCCTTGGTGTTCTCATGGGAAACCACATGCATGACTTTATATGGGAAAGATAATGGGTTAATTGCATGAGAAAATGAGTGTCTGGATGGATATGAGGTGGGTGCCAGTGTGGCACGAGAACATGCATGTTCTTGGACCATGGGACACCATTGGTGGTTGTGCAACCCACCAACTTTGTTTTTTCAAAAAGTTTTGTTAAATGAAAATTTTGGTGTTTTGGTAACCGGTGGTTGCGTGGTGTGTCCTTGTTTTTTTGTAAATGTTGTGTGTTAGGCGTTTCAAGCCGAGGATCCTTTTGACTGATTTTTGTCTTGAGTTTGAATTTTTGTTGGTTAGATGGTGTGAAAGCGTGTGGTAAATGGTCTCTTTTGAAAAGTTCTTCGGGAAGCCCTTGTAGTGGTTCCCCCTGCACATTTGGTGTTCCCCTGCAGTATGTCTTAACTATTGGACCAGTTTGATCTGGGTCCATGATTTTTCTTTCTTGATTAGTATACTCCTCCCATAAAGTGTTGACATGTGATTAAAGTGTGGCCATGGGAAATTCGCCATTGGTCAACCCTCCAGTTGACCAGAGGAACCTCTTCTTGAATTATAGAATTGAACCCACCTCTCTTATTTACAACAAAGAGGATCATCTCGCAGCGGGATGACAGATGCAAGGGGAGTTGAATGGTATTTTTTTGTATCTTTGAGTTATCTGAGTCGTCGGGTATGAAATTTGACATCGTTGCGTCTGATGGTTTCCCATGGAAGATGTGAAAGAAATTCCCGTGGGGAAAAGGTGGAGGCAACCTAGAATGGTCGGTATAGGCCACTATTCTAAATGACTTTTGGTCCTTTGTTCGTTTCGTCTAAGAAAGGGTCTACGTTAGGCCACCAGTGTGGCAGACCCAGCCAAATGGGGATGCTACGGTCAATTGCAGGAAGCACGGGTTGTTTAAGACCCAGTTTGAAGTCCCTCTTTGTATAATGTTCCTCTCAACAGTAATGGTCATGTTCAGGTGATGATTTGTGGTGTTTTGTTCTCATTTAGTGTGACAAAGGGTGATTCTCATGCACCATTTCAGATCTTGTGTTGGTGAATATTCTGTGTATGATCAGTTGGATGTTGTAATGTGTTGTGTTTGCTGGTGTTGCCTCAGTTGCAGTGTGGTTGCAGTGCGGTTGTGTGTGACACCAAAAGGAGAAGCTTTGTTTAGGAGTCTTCCATGCCTGACTGTGAGGAAGATGATGCTTCAAACATTAGGGCTCCAGCCATAGGTCTCGGAGTGAAGATGTCACGTGGTCAGGAACCCCAGGAGTGTATGGGACCCCGACCTTATTTTTGTCATCAATGTCGAGAAAGAAAGCAACATATATTTTTTCTATGGTTGTCCTGTTCCAAATGATCCATCTGGTTGCATAAGGTTTTCGTGACCATGTGGAGGCGTGTTCCTCTCGTTGTCTTAAAGTTTTGGGGGTTGCATCCCTTTGGATGCAATCGCTTTAGTGGTCCTTATGGGAGTTTGTTGAGTAAATATGTCTCAAATCAGAATAAAGCTCATCCAGGGATGTGGAAATGCTTAATTGTCTTGGGTCATGCTTTTGACGCCCAGGTAGTTGGGTGCCTCCCTCCCCGCCCCTTTTAGTGGGGTTTTTGGTCACCATTGAGAAATTTTCAAAGTTCTATACCTTCAGTTAGTTCTAATGGTGGGGAGACCCACATTGGATCTTTCATGAATGTATCTAGAATGTATAGATGATGGAGTTTTCTCTAATGGTGGGGAGTCTGCTCATACCTCCCCATGTCGTTTTTCCAGTCTCGTCTTGGTCATTAGTTGGTTCTTAATGGCGGGGATCCCCTCGGGCTTCCCCACTTTAACCCCTTGGTTCTGTTTCTAAATATGAGTCGGCGATCGGTGATAAGGGTGCTTCTGGGTCGTGGTTTCTCTTGATTGTTCATTTCAGACAAACGACGTGGTTTTCATTCAATGGTGCTTTCGATGTTTCGACTTGTGAAGTTGGTTTTCGCGGGTGTGAGAGTCGCTTTCCTTGATCAGTCAACTGTAGGAATTCTAGCTCTTTGGGGCCGACAACACATTTAAAAAATTCTTTATATGAGTTTCTCAAAGTTGTCTTTGAGTCACTTTCTCTGAGCTTGATACTTTTCCTCTCTTTGCTGGATGTTTGTTGGGATCCCCTTTGACGCTAAAGGGAGTGTGGTTTTCTTCTATGGGGTTTGGTTCTGGTTGTGGCTTTCCGGGGACGGAAAGCATTACGGTGGGGAGAATTGTCACACCCAGACCGTGCGCTGCGTCATGTTGCAAATTTTTATTTTTATCTTATAATTTTATATGCTTCTAATTATCATTATTATTTTGATATGAAATATGGGCCGGGCCCGTCAGAGGTTTTTCTCTGATAAATGAGCGTTTTTCCGTCAACAACAATTCAGTGCGCCGCTGTCGAAGACGTGTGGCCTTGCCTAGGTCACCGCGTGGCCTCGCTCGGTTCCCCGCTCACCTACCCGATGTGCAACTAATTAAATTAAAGGATTTAATAATAAATCAATAAAATTAAATAAGTTTTTTGGGGCTTTTCATCATACGACGCACAAGTGAAGCATAATTGCGAAGCTGTTCGCCTTCTCCAGGGCTTTCGTATGACCCTGCTCGATGGTCAACTAATTAAACAAAAGAATTAATAACAATAACGAAATTAAATTAATGTGTGAAAAAAATGATAGTAATGTGTCGATTTAATGAATTTTATTTTAATGATAACAATAATATTATTCTAATGGTTTTGGATTATGAATATTATTATTAACATGTTAATTATTATCATTAGTATTATTATTATTATTGCTACTTTTTTTGGCTTTCTTTTTATTTATCTATTTTTCTTTTTTTCCTTTATTGCGTTGAGACCTAGCTCCTCGACCCTGATTTTTTTCTCCTTCTCTGTCGAAGATTTCACTTGTATCCCATCTCTTCCCCTCGCGCCACAATATCCACCCATAACCCTAAGACTCGGCCGACTTCAGCGCCTCCCCCATGAAACCTCGCCCCTGCCTTCCCCCCGCCCGGAGATCACCTCGCACCGGCATCCTCACACGTGCAACATTCCTAGGCCGCCGTCACACCATGACGCGCCACCCCCCCCCCCCCCCCCCCCGTCGACCTTCCTCCTGCCCGGTTCGCACCCTGCACCCCTCTCCCATGGGCCTTCCTCAAACCCCCGGACTCCCGCTGGAAATCGCGCAGCACCCCCCTGTGTGATGCACCTCGGTCGCACCTCCTCCCATGTTTTCCCCTCTCCCAGCCGTGTCGCGGGTCCGCCCTTATCATCCTCCTCTAAGTGTTGTTGGGCCACCCAGTTTCTCCCCCTCTCTTGATGTCGTGCCACTGCCACGCTGCCCTCCTACCTTCATGTCGTGACATCACTCCTCCCTTGGAACCCTCAGCGTCAATCGGTTCTACTCCCGAGCCCCCCTGATAGGCCGTCTTGCACCTATTCCGAAAAAAACCCGACACCATCGCCCTTCTTCCCTCCAGCTCCTATGTCCGGTGACTGCCATCTGCTGTCTTCCCCACCTCGCACAACACCTCGGGCCGCAGCTCAGCAGAGGCCCCTCCCCTTGTTGCCGACATCTCTTCCTTCCTTCCGGCGAAGCTTCGATTGATGCCCTCAAGGTGATAATCTCCTGTCTGCTAGGATTTTACAGCGGATATTCTGGTGGTTTTGGGTTTTACATTGATTTATTTTGTTTTTAATTTTTGTTTTAGGGTAAATTTTGGTTTGTTTGAGTTGCGGTTGGTGTGCGACGATCCTTACACACCATATTTGTAGATTTTATTCAACCGAGGTAGGTGGTTCCACATTTAAACATTGTCTGATAAATTAATTTGCTTTCTTAGTTAATTTATAATATTACCTGATTAATTCTTATGGGTGCGGATTAGATTGTCTTGAAGTTTTTCTATGCATTACTTTCGTTTAGCAGTATGTTTATTTCGTGCATATGCGTTCTTTGTCTGGAAATTTGTTTTTAGTCAATTTCTAGTGTTTATAAATTTTTGCAGTTAGTTTTTCATATGTGAAAAGTGAAATATTTGTGTTATAGTGTTTTTATAAAGTTTGTGTTTGTTTTGTGAAAATGTGAAATTTGTGAAATTTGTGTTCATGATGTGGGGTTGGGCGTGTTTGGTCATGAAAGAAGGTTGAGTGGTTTTTTGTGTTAAAGTCGTGTTATATTTATTTTTAATGAATTTTTTTCAAAGAATTTATTATGTTTTAATAAAATTATTATCGATGAAAATTTAGAATGTTTTAATAAACAATTATTTGCAATGCAAGAATTGTTTTAATTGAGTTGGGTAAATTCTTTGGGAGTGCGTCCTTTTCGAAATGGTTTTCTGTGTGTGTGAAAGTGTGGCGTTGGTTAATTTAACACGCTAGTTGTTTTACTTGTTTGAGTTTGGCATGAAATGTGAGATTGGAAAAACGTTGAGCACAAAAAGGGGAAGCCTGGGTACAAGGTGGGAAGACTAGACTAATGTGCTAGTGATACGGGAGTGGCTATGGCCCAGTTTCACTTAGCTAGATTGATGTTTATAACACTAAATAAAATTTGGATGATTACTGGAGACCACTATGGTAGGAGGTGTTTCCCTACCAGTGGCTCGTGCACGGGAATGTATATTATGGTTCACCGAGATGTGAGGTTCTAGGGTCCCACACAGCTTTAGTACTTTAGGGACTCTCCCACTTTTGGTGCTCCTAGACTACTATACACTTACCTTCGGCATACGGTGCATCTTTTTGGGTCTCTTGGGAAAGTTTGGTCTTTTCTTATATGCATGGGTGTTTACTTTGGTTTAAACCGTTTTCTTTAAAAGTGTTTTCTTTCTAGAAATTGTTCCTTTAAAGTTGTTTAAGCTATGATGTTCTTCATTATTTTAGCCTGCAAATGTATTTTTCATTTAATGTTTACACGTGGAACCTTTTTATTAGGTGACGTCCTATTGGGATTTTGGCTCACACCCCACATACACCTTTGGTTGTATGTAGACTTTGTTTCTTGTGTATTCCAGGTTGTAACATCATGCTCAGCGATGGTGGTTCAGGTTGCAGTTGGTCTTTTCATGTAGAGTAGTACTGATGTGGCCTCTTTTTTCTAGGAGGTTTGAGTATGAGTTTTAGTTTCCGATTACTTCTTTTCGTTTTAGTATTGATTCGAATTGTATACTTTAATCATATTCATAGTTTAAAGTCACGCTTGATTGTCTATTACTAATTTTAGTTTATTTATCTGGTTAGTTGTTTTTTTGACTTTTATTTTTGGTAAAATCGTTCCCATGTGTTAGTTTTGATACCCGGGCACTTGTGCCAGCCCGTGGGGATCGGGAACGCCCTTTAGGCCTTACCGCATACCGGTTCGGGTGCCAGGTAGGATGGCGACCCGGCCTGGTTCGTGACACCAAGTACCTCATGAATTTGAATCCCATATGAACTCTTTTTATTCCCCTCAAATCTCTTTCATAACCTCCTTTGAACTCTCCCTATATTTATTGGTGGATAAATAAAAAATTTAACAGTCTTTCAATTTTTGGATTGGATTATAAAATACTATATTTATAAAGTATACATGCATTGTATCATGAATAATTTCTATATAATGTGTGTCAAATACACAAAATATAAGGAAATTGAATCCTAAATATTATTTAACACAATTTTACTGTTTTATAATGCACTATAGTGTGAACTACATATATACTCATATCAACAAATATATTTTCCAGATTTGTTACGGAATTAATTTATAAATTCTAGTTCAATGTAATTAATTTCTACAAATCCAATATAAAAAATATGCCATATCGTACCCTCTATATAATTAATGGATCCATTATGACATGGGTAGTGGAATTGGAATGTGAGAACATTTGGCTTCTAAATAACATAAAATTAAAAAAATCACATCCTACTTATTACAATGAAAATGCTCCCTAAAATTATTCAATTAAATGTGTTATGAAAAATTAATTATCCTATGGAGTTGGTCTATTACACATCATGCCCTTCATAGTACAACTAACACAACTTTGGAAAGAGGACATATTTCAGAGTTACAATCTTCATCAGCAATAGTCCATCATGATGCATTTTGATCCTTTAAATCTTAATGCGCTTTAACACTTAAAAACACAATTTCTTTTAGTATTTTATAGAGTCTAAGGATCCAAAATCCCATATAGAATCATATTTTCAACAAATTATACATGAAAAATCTTTTAAAACCCTTGAATTTTCCTCCTCAATAGCCTAGTAATAGTACACCTCCAAAATTATAGTTATAAAATTAACACACTATACAATATAATGGATTTTGTTAGATTAATACAACTATCATTGTAATAGAAATGTCCTATTTAAAATGTATCAATTGATTTAAACTCATAGCTTCCATTTACAAATACACTTCATGAGTTGATTTTCCAATATTCCACACTCATCGTCAACCCTAATAATTAGAGACTCTTCAACCTTTCAAAGGATCATCAAGAAATGAAAATGGGTAGAATATATTCAATATTATTATTTTAAACTTATATATAAAACAAGGAATGGAAATATAGTTAATGATTCATTATACATGAATAATTATAACAAAAAATCAATTAAAGCTTAATAAAAGTGCATGTTGGTGTGGGATGTTGTCCTACTTTCACATAGAAATTGAATAAATGGTGAAGATTTTGTATTTTTCGTGTATTGATCTGACTTTTATCCAAATAGGTCAAGTGAATGTGAAATTTATGATGAAGAAGGATGTAACAGAATGAGGGAAAAAATATATTGTCAGGATACCATAGATGAATTGATTATTAAACTAGATTATTCGAAATAATTAATGGTGACTACTATAGGAGTGAAGAGCGGAGTATTGAAGAATTTTCACCATTTGAGTTTGCCAGTATATCTCAAAGATACTACTATACATCATTCCACACTAAATACATTTTTATGTTTAGGTATGAAAAAATACATTAATGAATTTATTTTTCATTTTTTAAATTTCAATATGCAAATGTTGTGTACCGAAGTACATTGATTTTTCCATACCCATTACCCATTATAAAATTGAAATTGGAAGATATTTCAATTGATTTCTTGATAAAAATTTGATGTTCATGATAGAAAAGGGATAGCGGTAGGTAGTGGTGGGATAAATTATAAACTTGGTCCATTTATTTCCCATCACAATGTTCATTAAATCAGATTCAGATCCATCATTTACATCATCATTCTAATGGGGAATCTATAATTCTATTGGGATTCAGTTATGGTTGATTATGATTTACCATCACTAGAAAGTTGAAAAGGCATAGTTAGTTATTCATATTTTAGAGGATTTTCATATTCTATGTGTGTTTATAGTTTGAAAATTATAGAGAGGTCAAATATTTTTGATAGTGTTATTTTATAGAAATTGATTTTTTTTAATTGATCTATATGGTAAATTTTTAATTATTATGTAGCCGACTATATTAGTAGACACTAGGTTGGGTTGAGTACATTTAAGAGAATCCCATGGGACACAATATTTTGTATGTTTAAAAGTACTAGATTATTTTATCATATATGTATATTAAAATATCTCATGGTTGGTAAAAATATTTAGATGATTGAAAATGAAAACACTTGATATTTTTTGAAGGGGGTTACATTTTAATTAAAGTGTTTTCATGTACAGGAAATTTAATTTTTCAGAAATCATGGAAAATTAATTTCATGGTATTTATACTATTTTTATTCTATGAATGAAATTAGAGAAAAAATTTAATTGGAATTACCACAATGTTTTATAGAAATTCATATAATTTTCATGATTCTAACTTGAATAATTATGTGTTTAATAATTCTCACATATTTAATTGTAATTCATTTGAGATAGACCAAAAAATTTTCATTATTAGAACATTAATTCCATTTTTTTCGAAATATGTTTCTTGCAAGAGTGAATATTATATAATTTGAGAGTGCCCAAATAATATCAATAGTGAATCTACCTAGTATGTTTTCAAGGGTGAAAATTACTATTGTGATGATAAGTACAAGATAGATTTATTTATGTTTATTCAATAAAGTCTATTTTAACAATTCGATATTCATGGATGTATGATTGGTATAGAAATGTGATTTTAAAATTTTTATTTTAATTATGGTGTATTAGTGATGTATTGTGATAATATGAGTTTTGAAAATATAGTATATCATTAGTTTTAGTGGTGAAAGTGAAATGGAGAATAAATTTAGATAATTTAATTAGTGGAATTCAATGGGAGAGTTACATGGAATTGTGAACTTTAAAGAGAGTGTAATAGAATTATTAAATAGTTACTCTATTGAATATTTATAAGGGGACATATTAAAGAGTCCATAAATTTAAGGTAATAGAATCATATTATCTTCTTTTGATAGACTTCTCATGTGATTTTATTATTTGTTGAATTTGTAAGCATTAGTATACAAAAGATGATTTTCAGTAAAGTGTTCAGTTAAGAATTATTGAATACAGAATAAAATATTCTATATATTTTATATATGGTTTAAACTATATAGGGATAAGGTTCTGGAATAAAACTTCTTTTTTTGATTTTTTCTTGAATGAGTTGTTGAAATGGGGTTTAATGACATTTTACAAGAGTTGTCACAAGTTAGATGTAGTGATATTGTACTCACTAGTACTTTCACCCTTCATTATCTTATATATATTTCATAATATATTTTTACACTTGGTTGGAAATATGAAATTGGAGTTATAAAAATCTTTTGGGCAAATTAAATATTTAATATAGACTTGTATTGGGTCATTCCAATATAGTACGAGTAAAACTAAATTTCCTTAAAATGGAAATTTTTAACCGTATATTTTTTAATTGAAATTGATGGATATATTTAATGATAGGTCCTCATAAAATAACATAATATGATCATCAGTTTCATAATTTATGGAGACTTTATAATATCTCATTTAAGTTGGGGGGGTTTATTAGTTTTTAATGGTCTTAGTTCATATATGAAATAAAGGGATTTTTTGAATTTAATTGATATAATCATATATTATTTATAATGAATTAAATTTTTAGAAATTGGTGGTTTCTTGTGAATATTTGGAAAATATAGAATTTATAGAATCTTTTTTAAATCTGGAAATGTCTTGTTAATAAAAAACACAATGACTTGTTTTTGTTTTTTAAGAAAATAAGGATATTTCTGGGGTTTTCAAAAAATTGAAAGGTTTGATTTTTTTGAAAAAATTGGGATTTTTCATTTCCAAAGAGAGTGTTTTGGAGAGAAATCATGTTTCTAAAATGAAATTTAAATTAGGGTATATTTTTATGGTATTATTCCATGAAAATTCTATTTTTGAGAAATTTTTTTCCATATCACAGAATTTGGTATCATGGTTTTTGAAAATATATTCTAGATAATATTTTAGAGATAAAAAAATATTGATTCATCATTATTGTTTTTAATTATTTTTGATAGATTTTATCATGCATGGATTTTTTCTAAGTCATAATGGAAATCCTATTAATTTCATACTCACCCGATACATGTGGAAATAAATAGAAATATATACACGATTGTTCATGATTTATGAAATCAAAGGACTCATTCTTCTTAATAGAGATATGTTGATCCACTGTGGGGATATTACATGAGGATTTTATTCAATGAACTTGAGTTACATGTATTTATTCGGTTACAACATGTGTTAATATACTTATAATTTGGATAATATAAAATTTCTTTTCTTTTCATTATCATTTTAATTGGATTATAGTGAATGTGTTTTATATATCACATGAATTTTGACTTATATTCTTTTAGGTTTATTTAATTTAAAATTGTTCCCAAATGGTTTAATTTGTCCCCTAGAACTTGTTTATTACCATTTGGAGCTTGAGGATATAAAAAAGTCTAGTTTAACTCATAAGGTTTAGGTATCAAAGTCAAGGTGTTATATTTTATTAATATGATATTTTATTAATATGTTCACGAAATGTTCAAATACTACATGGCAGTTTAGACCATTCATTGTTATATCTTTATCTATTTCAAAACATAATGTGATACACTGTGTTGTGGTTTTTGTGTTTGGTATTATCATTTTAAACATAAAATATGGGTTTAACCCCCCATTTCTACTCAATATATCATGATTAGTTGGATCATGATATTATAATCATTATAGGAGTTTAAATGTCCCAAATTAATATTTTAAACACTTAAAATATTTATTATAAATAAATATGAATGAGTTACAATAGTAATAACTAGCAAACAATTTAATAAATTATCCATTTAAGGTAGCCAAGAATTTTGTATCTAACAAGTCTCTTTTAATGGCTATATTGTATGGTTGTTGGTTCTTGATTCATGTGGGAATTCTAAGGAATCCAAATTCATTGGAAATACTTGGATGAATTATGGTTTAAGTAACATTAATCTAATTTGATTTTTATTCATTATATATGTATTGACAATGTTTGGGTTTTATCAGTTTTTGGAATTTTCCATCCATGATATTTTGGATGTTATAAATACATCTAAAAACAATTTTTTGAATTAGATAATATCTATAAATGATTATATTAAATTCGAAATTAATAAAGAATATGATAAAAATCAGTTTTCGAGGTACCAATATATAGTCAAATAGACACACCCATCATGGTTCTTCAAATTGAAGGACTTAAAGATAATGTCTATGAAAAATGGACCTTATGGTAAATGCATTCTGAAACCATGGAATAGTCCAAGAGAATGTGTTATTTAGTGAATTGAAATAAAAACATGAAAATATTAGCATCGTATGATGATTCTCTAAAATGTTCTAAACCAGGCATTATAGTATGGTGAACTCCATCATGAGGTCCAACCACAGTATAATTTTGAGGATTTTTTGGGTTTTAGAGTCCTATCCAAAATTCCACAGAAAATTGATATACCATTACCAAGTGAAATAACATTCCTAAAATTTCTACATAAAATGTGAATTATCCATCAAAAATATATTCTAACATAGGAATGGTATATAGTATCATAAAATGACACAAATAGTTTCATTCCAATGATGTTACGTGGGGAAATTTCTATTACATTAGTAGTACCAAATGAATACCAAATCAATGTGTATGTTTTTAGGGGAACATAATGTAAATCATAGTATTGTTAAATTTATCAAAAACCAACTCTAGCAAGAGCCTGATGGGCCAACCCTAAATCGTAGGGGTATCTTAATGAAATAATACATTTTGGTATATTTAATCTAGGGATAAAGGGAATTTAAAAGGTGGAATAATTTTTAAATTGATTATAAATTAAAATTTATAGATATAGATAAAATACTATTTATTTATTCATTTATTATTCTGAAAATAAAAATACAAAATATTTATAATACGTGAATATTTTATGAAAATTATTTGATCTATTAGTTGTGGTGTTTTTGGTGAATTGGTGAATTATTTAAATAAAAATTAGTTATGTCTGATTTAATTTATATAATTACATAATATAAAATAATACAAGTTTATTATTTGGTAATTAATGTTTTGATAAAATATCCTATATTTTTTAATATCAATAATTTCATACTTAAACATTGGAAATGATTATATGAGATGTTCATAATTTATAAATAATAATTTTTAATGTTTTTTAATGTCTAAGCTATATTGTTTTGGAATCTATTTTATTTATGAATTGTTTAAAAATGATTATCTACTGTATAAATTCATGAATTTTTTACTTATTTATTATTATTTCATCATTTATTATTCATTAATATAAATGATATATTTTTAATTATGATGTATTTTTTAGTTTAATTCTTTGAAAAATTCAATGCCACCATACATTTATTATTGATGTTATAAGCTAATTATGATAATTGTTTTAGTTTTTTTTCTTACATGAATTTGGATTGTTATAGGTTACGATATTGAATTAATATGTTAATAATAGTTTATATATATTAGTTATTATAATTTTTATATAATTTAATTCTACCAAATATAATGAACAATATGTAGAGAGAATTTGGGGCAGAATTCCATTGGCCTAGAGGATTATGCTATTTCTTGAAGACCAGGGGTTGGATACATATCATTTTCTACTTACTATTGTACAAATTATTCATTTCATAATAATGAAATACATTTCATTAAACAGTTCATATACCTTATGAATGTGATTTACATGGATTTGTATTAATATAGTTGTCTTTTAAATTGGGTTAGAAACACAAAACTGTGTTTTTTAAATAGATACACATTAATATGGTATAAAAATATTGATTTGTACATGAATAAACACACTAGATCCCAATATAGGCTAACGGTATGTTATAAGTGCCAAACCAATCCCATATTCATTGTTTCAAGGATGGTCAATAGTTTAATGACGGCATATATCACTATATGTGTGGTGTTTCACTATATGAAACTAAAATATATTCTTATTTTCAATATACTTGATAATAAATAAATTAGTAGGATATATATAAATGTTAAAATGAAGTATATATAATACATGCATGAGATAATAATAAGAAGAAAATCCCATAACAAAAAATACAAGGTAAATAGTATATTCAACAAGATTTAGAATTTTATATCACTGAGAAGAACCTCCAAATTGTATGTGAAACTAGATCACACACCAGTCGCAATGACCCCACTAATATCTTGAATCACCAAGACCAATGTTGAAATTACAAGAATCCCCAGGTGTTTAATCCCAAAAAGAAAAATTAGTTTCATGCATACCCATACCATCTCTAATCATTTTTATCATCTAAAAAGACACAAAACATGTGGTAATAAGGCCCTTGAAGTTGTTAGTATAAACATACTCAGTATGACACAAAAAAAAGCAAATCACAAATAAACAACACATCTTGACACCATGTAAAAAATTTGTCTAAGTGGAAGATGAAGAGGAATAATTAAAACAACATGTTAGCTCATAAATCCCATTACTAAATAGATTTTGGGATAATGAAAATAAATAATGATCCAAATATGATTAACCTCTAGAATTATTATAAATAAAAATATTTTCTTCACATATTTTCAAAATCTCTTGAATATTAAAATATACTAGGAAACAATAATGCTCAAATCACTATTGAGTTTTATAAATCTAACATTGATACATAGATACACATTACATCAAAATGAAAAACATGGTATTATAAGGATTCACAAGACTAAAAAAATAAAAAAATCTTATCCATTTCAACTACAACATCATTTTCTTGAAATTGAGAGAAGGGGATTTGAATCATCATAAAAGAATGATCTATAGTTGAGGGAATACTAATTCCTTAGAACCATAATTAAAAAAATAAATCAAATATCTAAGAAATAAAACCCATTAATCCCATGAAACCTCTCCAGAAGAGTAGGGAATTGTTCCTCTCAAATGGTTGCATAACTGATCATGGGAGAACTTACCTCAGGTGGAGGACTATGTCCTGCCCGATCACTTTGATAGGGGAGTACTGACTTCATAAATAAATGAACACATCAAATTTTTCTATGGGGGACTATCGACCCCTTCAGTACAAATGAAATAGTGGACCACAAAATGACACGATTTCACCAATTATGGGAGTATGAACCAAATAAATTCATTGAAATTGTCTCTCTATATCCTAGTCAATGAACCATCATTTAAATTATCTCTTCCCACATATATTATATCAACATAAAGAAACAAATATGGAATACGTACATGGAATATGCAATGTGTGCACTAAATGTATCCCCTATTCAGTATCTTGGTGATGTAATAGAACACCACATAGTGTGAAAGGTCTATCTTCATGGTGTTTAGGTTGGACTATAAGGTGTGTTAAGATACCTAAGGTACTCAGGGTGTATCATTGTACCATAAGTGATTCAGAACCAATATATATGTCATGCTTTCCAAATTCACATGGTGTTATTTGGCCAAAATATCACCTAGAAATTTTATCCACATTAACTACCTACATGTATTCGAGGGGTGTAACATCTCTTTTTTTAATATGAAATGATTTAGAGTAAATACAATAATATTTTCAAATCCATACATTGAGATGACATGAGATTTCGAGTATTATTGAGCTCATAAATTATATAAGAATATTATTAAATATATTAATATCACACGTGCATAGTTTCATTGAAACAGTGTAATAACAACTAAACAAGTACTCGAATGGTAAATCTACGAATACCATTGTGTCTCGAATGTGGGTCATATACTAGGAATGATATAAACATCATTAGTGTCAAGATTTTTGACTGAGTTCTACAATGAGGGGAAAACCATATAAATTAAAATACTTATATATTTATTTTATATTAAATCCTTAAAAATTATATCCATTATATATATATATCCAAATCATAATGTTATCCACATAACTTGGAGAATTTAAGGGACCCATTAGAGTAGTGTTTGGAAAATTAAATCAGACCAAGAATCACTAACAAAAATAGACATATAGGATATCACCGATGATGATAATGTAGTTATATTATTTATGAATAATCATTCCTTAACTGAGGTAGGGTATATTTTTCTATGATTTATTATACATGATTTTTATCAAAAGATAAATTAGAATTAAATAAATGAAAAATTATTTTTTGGGTCCATCATGCTGTGGGTACGGGTTTATTTAACTGAAAAATGGGGAAATTAGTTTTTTTGTTTATATTTTTCTTTTTTATCGATATAACAAAATAAATTGATGTAAATTTTTACAGCAGCCTATTTTTTCCACTTTTGAGTTTCATGAATTTCTCACCCATTCTTCACATAATTCATCATTGGTATTTCTTTGTTCATCTGTTCAATTAATACTTAGTATTCGATCATTATGTGAGCTTTATTTGTCACTAAAGATCAATACCACATGTACAATTCCCAATAGTGGTTATGATCAATGTGTGATGAAAATAGATAACGATCAAAGGTTGGTCGATATCTATTCCCAAGTTCCCCATTTTATGGTTTGATAAGTGATGTGTAGTGTCGTGAAATGGAAATTGATTCTGGATAAATTGGGATGGTTATAAGTAGCCACTAGTGGTGAGGCAGTCATGGAAAACCAGATCAATGATCATCAGTGTAATTCCAAGTCAGATTGAATTAGGGAGTTGTGGATGATTATACATAGAACAAACTATAATTTATAAGAAATTTTAAACTACCTGACTTGTAGTCATATGAACACACCTCTTGTATCACCCCTTGTATGGTTCCACGGTTTATGGTTGAGGAAAAATATTATAGGAATGGTAAAATTTGTCACATTCCATCTATCCTAGTGTTTTTGGCATGTTGTTTACCTCAGATAGTACACATGAACAAACATGAATAGACACATGGGCACATATAGAATACACAAGGATGTCCATTAAATCGGACATGACTAGAGGAACCAAACATGGATTGTGTACATAGATATGGCAAGAGGTACATGGGAATAACTCATGGTACATGGGAATACCAAGGGTGAAAGAGACACATAGTGTACTGATAATACATATAGTGTACCTTTTCTAAGGCAATGTGGGGTCCTCCTAATCTATAGAATATACCACGTTCAGATGACTGAGATCCGTTGGTCCATCCATATGATTATAAAATGTGTCATTACATCCAAACCATATGATTATGTTCCCCTATATAGATTCTATTTTGGATATAGCTCATTGTATCCTACCATAAGGCATTGGGTGGGAATCGTTATCATATATTTCCTATATGTGATTTTTCATATTGGTGTGACCAAAATACATAGGTTTTCAAATCCCTTTCTTGAAATTAGATCTAGTAAGGATTGAATAATCCCACAGTTGTCCAGGTATTTATCCCCTACTGTTGTGTTGGGAACTTCAGAGTTCCATCGAGTACTTATTTGAAAAAACTATCAATCACGACCTCTTGAATAAACCCCATCAGTGAAAACATGTCCCATTGAGTGGATTCCCATCGAAGAGCATTACCATGAATCTTGGAGAAGAATCCTATGACCGGAATTGGTTGATACCTTCTTGAGAAATTGAGTATGATATGAGTAGATATTGGTTTTTGACTATTGTTATGTATCATATTTGGATTGAAAAACATATATATTGATGAGATACCTACTCTGGATACCTTATGTTTATTGATATTGGGGTATCATACTCGGTATTATTATACTGATCTTTATATGGTATATTCCTACACATATCATGCCTTTTGTAGATGAAAGTCCGTTTTATGGTGTCTTGGGAATACCAAGTGAAGGAGGAACACAATTTTGGGCTAAAAAGAACTAAGTACCAACTAATCATGCATTGAGAGCATCCCCCTCTTTCTAGATAGGATGGAATTTATTCCCATTTTGTGTTGTCTTGAATTTAGACCATTTTTACTTTCAGTACTCTTTGGTTATCTAATGCTTGGATTTATATTAATTCATTCATTAGTATCAGTTGATTTGCTTTAAATTTCATAATTTTGTGGGATTCAGGTAGTGTGTGTGAATTTAGGTATTTAGTTTTATGCCACTAGTAAATCAGATATAAATACTCAAAAATAGTTTCCATCCCATAGCATATAATAGGTGGGATTAGAGTTTTCACATGTTTACCATTATCCATGTGCGCCCAGGTGGGTTAGGTCATGACATAGTTTTATAAGAGTTTTTCTAACTTATAACCGAAGGTTCAATTTTTTCTTTAGCTATGAGATTTGGTTTAGTATTTATGGAAAAATTATTAATGTGTTTCGAGTTAAATTTTCTATCTAGGGACTCTATTTTTGTTCCAGTGGTTGACATATCAATTAATCTCAAATTTGATAACATTATATAATACTTAGTAAATATATAAATGGTTTCTGGGAAAACATTGGTACATTCATCAAATAAGGATGTGTTGTTGTCTCCATGTACTTCTTGATTCATTTCCCTGTATGTACTCTCGAACCCTAGTATGACATGATTTTATTTAATGATTAAACTATTAATATAACAAAGAAATATTCAAATATATGATCACAATTATGATCCAATATGTTAAACTTCATCTGGAAAGGGGATTTTACAAGTTTTTGTGCCATTGGTTGGGTTTCCAGTTTCTCCACTACAAGTTGGGAATCAGGTTTCACTGAAAGTATTTGTTGGGGATGTGTAAAGGTTGAGTGCACTACATGTGTCTTATAAGTTGTGACCTCCCATTTTTTATGATGATATAAAACCCTAGGTAGATGAATAATTGGTTGAGTATGTCACCTAATATTTATGCCATGTATGTAAATCTACATATCCTATGGTGGTCCTAGAAGAAAATATTCTCCAGTGATCCACTAGGTGATGATGGATTATGGTGGATCAATAACATGATGAGAAATTTCTCTACTGGTTATAATTTGAGTGTATCTTTAGAGATTATTTCTATCTAGACATAATATGATCAGTGTGAATTTAGTAGATACTACACTTACATTATGGAATAATGATCATGGAAGAGTATTGGATGAGGTTCACTAACATCTTTTGGTACACTCTAAATTTTATTAAAGATTTATTTCTCAAAAAAAAATGATTAGGGCCCATGATTAGATATCATGGTTTTATTTAAATCTATTATCATTACCCCCTATGCTTGTGTGCTGGAGTAGGCCTCAATGGTGTAGAGCATTCTAGGTTACTAGACATCAATAACTGGTGATGGTCATGGGAACATGGGAGCTGAGACCTCAAAATCTAGTAGTTGATGAAATTCATATGGATATGGCTTTTTTAGATTCTTTAGGAATTTATCTAATGATATAAGATCATTATTTTAGGGATATCAGGATGGATTGAGTCTTTTAGGGTGACGTTTTTCTTCTCTTGATATGGTTGAGAATATTTCACTCAGAACTCTTAAAACCACCATACAGTTGATAGAGAGACTGTAGATGGACCACCAAGATTAAAATAAATAAAAGATAATGGAGTACATGAGGGTGGAAGAGGAGGAGAAATAGTGGGTAGAAAAATTAGAATATGTTGGTGGTTTTACCTCTTTCCACCACCAGCCCTAGGTGGTCTACACATGACTTTGGGGGATGGTTGTCAGGGATGAGTGAACCTACATACATTTGAGGCCTACGACCCCAAGTCTCCAGGGATTATTAGAGGTATGATAGGTTTGTTTTCTACTTTAGCTACATTACTTATAGACATAGCTGTGAGACACTATTTTCATAAAACATCATTTGTTTTTGACTTAGAGATAACGGTTTTATCATTGGCTCTACCCTTTCACTTGGATAATCCTATCAATGGAGACTTCTTTATCAGCTACTTCTTATAGAAGTGTGACCTAACTATTAGAGGCAATATATTATTATGGGATATTATTATATAAATGATGAGGCCTTATGAATTCAAATTAGTTATGGAGTGTCTCACAACAGTTCATTCTTAGAAATAATTTTTTTGGTAGAGGATTTTGTCTGTCTATGGTGATGAGATGACGCTTTCCTTTGTTGGTGATAAGGAAATCCATTAATAGTAGGATGATATCATACATAAGATGGTACAACTGATTACTCATCATTTGGCTATTGTTAACCTTGGAGTAATAGATATGGTTTTTTAGTTTCCAACAATATTTGTACTATATGGGGGTGTATTTATTGATCACATTTTAGGCTTACAACCCCTCTAATAGATATAATTTTTCATTTAATTACACCTAGGGATGATCCCAAGGTAATTTTCATCATATTATATGGCTCACATAGAGCTTCAAGAGATGAATTTATTTTTAGAGGACTCGTATATGAATCGATTTTTTAGTACTAACATCTACCCCTGGACAACACCAGTGTTGTCCCTAATGAAGGTGAACATGATTTTGTGGTTGTTTGTCGATTATCATTACATAAACCAAATGAATATAATGAATAAGTCTTCACTATCAAGGATCGGTGGCCTCTTCAGTCAGTTGAGTTGGTTGAGATGGTTCTCGAAGATAGACCACGAATTATGTTATCACCAGCTTCATGTATAATATATGGATATATTGAAGAGGTCATTATGGTTTCGTTACATTTATTGTGAGAACATGGTGTTTCCCTTTGGCATAAATAATTCCCAAAGAGTTTTTGGGGGACTCATGAACGGTATCTTTATGTTTTTACTAGACCATTTTGTGATTGTCTAAATAGAAAACATCTTATTGTACTCTTCATATGATGAGGAAAACATGAGATACTTGAGGATGGTCTTGAACATACACCGAGAGAACCATCTTAATGGGAAACTCTCATAGATTCAGTTTAGGATTTGTGTAGTACATTTTATAAGAAGTGTAATCTTAATAGATGGTGTAGTAGTGTACTCTATGAATGTTAAGGTAGTGTTAATATGGGATCCACCTAAGAGAATAATTGAGGTGAATATCTTCTTTGGGATGGAAATATACTAAATGATATTTATTAAAGGTTTTTCCAAGATATCATAACCATTTACATCCTTGACCTAGAAGGTAATCCATTCATGTAAACAGAGAGGTGACACCGAGAATTTAATGTGTTATGGAAGATGTTGAAAAGAACTCCTATATTGATATTTCAAGAGGTGGGAGTCAAGTACGCAATGTTTTGTGATGCCTCGTTGTAAGTAAATGGTTGTGTTATGATATAGAGTCAGTATGTGATTTCTTAAGGGTCTTAGTAGTTAAGTAAACATGAACATAGCATCAAGGCCCATAATTTAGAGTTGGTATTGGTAGTATTATCCCTAAATATGCGATGAAACTACCTTATGGGTGAGTGGTTTATTGTCTATTCGGACTATAACATTATAAAGTAATTATTCCCTCAAAATGATCATAACAGGAGAGAGTGTTAATTGATATAGTCAGTCCAAAATTATAACACAAAGATTCTATGTTGTCAAATGATGGAGAAAATAGTGGCAGATCCTCTTAGCAAGATATATTGTTCACAATTTTTAGATGAGGTGTCTAAGTTGTTAGCCTAATTACAATTGTTCCATGTGGATAAGGATGATAAAACATTCCCCTAGATGATGGTTTTCACCCCACAACTTTTATACCATGTCAGGTAAGATCAGAATAGAGATGGTGATTATGAGACCTTACATTCTTTGATATCAACTAGATGTTCTCTTAATATATTTTATGATGTTAGGGAGTACATAATCCTTTTTATATGAAGGATGATGGTGAAATTGATTCTATTTTGGGTAGTGATGATGGAGCTTCATACATCCCACTTGAAGATACATCTAGGTGTGGAAAATATATACTAGGAACTTTGATGTCTATTTTGGTTATCATGCAAGGCGTAATGTGTTGAAGAGTTTTTCTCATGATGACTCACTTGTAAGTAGGTGATGGACGAGAACAAGGTTTTATTGGGTTTACCTAAGATTCTTATATTTTTATAGTAGAATTGTGATGTTATATACATGGACATAACAATTGGATTATCTTTAATGTGTAGAGGACATGATGCCATCTCGGTGATCATAGAATGACTAACCAAGTTAGAACACTTCATATCTATTTGAAAGCAGAGTTGAATGTATAGATTGGTTTGCCTTTATGATTAGGACACAGTCTAAATCAATGGATGTCCGATGAATATCATTTCATACCATAATACTTCTTCACATTAGGATTATGGATACGAATGTAGGCACCCTTTGGGAATCAATTTTGCATAATCATGGAGTTTCACCCCCAGACTGACATCCAAACAGATTTGAAAATTTAGGTTCTGGAAAACATGTTGCAGTATTTCATGGTGGACTTTGGATGCAGTTTGGAAGATCATCTACACTTAGAGGAGTTTCCATACAACCACATATACCATTATACTGTCGTTATGGAACCATTTCAGGCCTTTTACAAGAGAGACTACAGATCATCGTTATGTTCGATATAACTAGGGTAGTATTCAATCATGGGACCATTGCTAGTGTGTGCTATGAAAGATAAGGTATAGATCATTACGACATGAATGAGGTATATATAGATCCATAATAAGTCATATATTGACCATTGATTGATGAATTTGGGTTTTGAGGAGGGTGTCCATATCTTCTTAATGGTATCACCTAGAAATGGATTGCAAAGACTTCCTAAGGGTGGAATGATTTCTCTATGTTTTTTGGCACTTTTTAGATATTGTTTAGGTATGGTGAGATGGTGTACCAATTTTCCCAACTCCTATAGATAGGCCTAGTACATGATGTATTCTATATGTCATAGTTGAGGAGGTACATGTACACCACACAGATTAATGATAAGGGAAATATGGATATTGAGGATGAAGTTACCTTTGTGGAGTACACAATGTAGATTGAGGATTAGAATGATACGATCCTTTGTGGGTGAGATCTTCCTTTAGTGTGTGTCTAATGGCACCATGGGAATATTTAAGAGAGCACATGGAATCAGGATACACAAATGAATTTTTAGTACCCACACATTATTTTGTATTATTTTTCACTTTTCAAGAAGAAAATATCAAATATGGAAAGAATGTAAAATCATTTTTTTCAATGTAATTATTTGGAAAATATCTAATAAAATTTTGGAAGCTAGAAATCAAGAAAAAATGAATTATAAAGCCTGAATGTGCCTTAAAATGATTTAAAAAATGATAAATATATTATTATCACTTACCCATTATATCATTGAAATAGTGAAATAAATAATGAAAGAGGACAATAATGGGGAATCTAAGACTATTATTGAGTCTAGAACATGGGTTTTACCCAAGTAATGACCTAACCATTTTTAATGTCGACATTTTTGATTGAGCACCATAAATGGATAAATAATTAAATAAGTTAGAATATTTATTTAATTATTTTCAATTATATAGTATAAAATTTATCTCTGCTATAAATAAAAAACTATATCATAATCGAAGGGCTAGCTACGTAACCTTGAGGATTAAGAGGTGACAATAGTGGAGAGTTTGTGGAATGAAATCAGATCAAGGATCTCCATCAACCACAAAATTCAAGGATCTCACAAATGATGAAAATTCATATTCATTTTTTATCAAAAATGGATCTTATCACATGGTAGTTCATTTTTTCTTTGAAGTTTTCCCTATTTGTTTATCTCATGATGAAGAAAAATAAAATTGACCCACATATTTATTTTAGGTGGATCATATTAAAAGTCTCAATTTATTTACCTGAGATTTAGGGAAATTGTATTTTTTGTTTCTACTCCTTCATCATTATAATGGAAATTAATTTATGGCAAAAAAAATTATTGTTGTGGGCCATTCCTCTTTTGTGTTTCATGGATTTCACCCCCCATTCTTGAAATGATTAATCATCAATATTTCCTTGTTTGGTGGTTCAAGGAATACCATATATTTTATTCTTCTAGGACCATTCTTCATCACAACTAATCAACACCCTTGGTTTGGATTGTTATTGAAGGTGGGCTCATGGTACAAAAAGAAGATGGATGATTGGAGGTGAATTGAAATTAGTATGTTGGTTCCCATTTTTTTGGTTTTATATTGGTTGTGTGGCATGGTGTGATTAGAACTGATTCCCACTCAGTTCATATGGCAGGAATCTAGACACCAATATAGAAGCATGAATATTATACTAGATAAATGATCATTAGCACGATCCATGGCTTGATCAATGGAGGGATATTCAGTCAAAGATGTGTATAACATCATGGAATTTCTATGAAATTCACGACTTCACAATGTGAAATAACATAAATACACATCATGTAGCCCCATTATATAGTGATAGAAATTATTTGTGCTTAAAAATATCATAGTCCATGTGACACATGTCAGTGTCCATGTGACCAAGTTCTAGTGGCGCATTTTGTACCACAAAGGGTACATGGGCATGAACACAACATGTTACATGTGAATTGATAGGATAAAATATCACAGCCAGGTACTCTGACATTTCCAAAGGATCATAATAAGGTAAAAGTACGTGGGCATGGCCATATGTACCCAGGAATGGGATGTGGTTCATGGGTAGACCCGAGGTAGACATGAAAAGAAGGGTACAGATTGTACGAAGTGTAATCATTATTGGGTAGTGTGAGGTCATCCATATCTACACTATAGACAATGTTTAGTTGAGTAAGATCCCTTGCTCCGTCCCTATGAGGGTACAATGTAACATTACATCCTTAACATAGGATTGTGATCCCCACTATGGGTTCTGCTTCAAATAGTGTTCATTTTATCCCTCCATGAAGTATAGGGTTGGATTCGAAAATCATATATTTTCAACGTGTGGTTTGTGGTATCAATAACATCCCAGGTTTTTCGAGTGGGTAAAAATCCTCAACCAGTATGAATTTTTTATGTTTGGTGAGTGGGAAAATTTCTTTATTTATTATAATAACCTAATTCAAATTTATTTCTTGACCTAAGTCCTTACATTTATATGGGTTTTAATTCTCTATAATTGCCTCTGTTTTTCAAGTGGATTTTGGATTCATAGAGTTTGAAAATTAAACATCTCTAGTCAAATAGGATGCGGAACATGGTTTGGGAAAGCCATGAGGATTCTTAGGAGTAACTATTAAACCCTCTAGTTTCACTGGAAAATGATTGAAAACCCATACAAGAGGGGGCACATGGAAGTGGGAACTCTCAACAACTTTTAAAAGAGGGTCACACACTGTTTTCTCATAGTTTAGAAAACCATACAGGCCAACCATGCATGGCTTCATACCTAGATAGTGTGTGGCACACAATTATCCAAACCATGCTACGAACATATGTATCCCAATAAAAGTTAAAATTTACCCAAATATCCCAACTTCTACTTATCTCTTCCCCTCTTATTCCCATATCCACCCATGTACATAGCAGGATATCCTTTCCCATTTTCTTTCTCCATTGGGTGTCGACATCCTTCTTCAATTTGAACTACAAATCGATCATCATTGATCTCATTGGTATTACATCAGTATGGTTTTGATTCCACTTTCCTCCCTTTTCCATTTCTCTCACCATATAATACGCTAATTCTATTTGAAATGTTTTACAATATTTTTATGGTACAATTATAAAATACATATTTCTTCCAATTTGGCTCTAGTTAGTGGCTTAATTCATGTGAGGTAAATTCTATGACAATGACTTAGGCGGTGTATATAATTCTCATTGATTTCGACTACATTTTGGGAGTGTGCATCTTTGTATGTCATTGGGTTGTTTGAAAGAGACCCTTTTAAATTTAATTTTGTATTTTAAATTAATTAAATGACCATTAGAAATGCATATGGGAATTCATATTCTTGACTAGAAGATGTATAATCTTATAGAGATTATTCAAACCTTGGGAATATTAGGAAGGTGTTTTTATTTATTTAATTAATTTTTTATGATGGTTGTGGTGGTTAAGATGGAATATGACTTTATTGGATTTAGGATTCAGGTTTTGTTGACCACATAGACTAAAGCGATGTGATTTTTCCGGATGGGTTGAGCATAGTTTATATGAGTGATGTTAATCACAGGTTGCATGACTTGGTTGATGAATTGAGTAAGTTAGGTCATCAGGTTATGGATATGGACAATGTGATTTTAGACGGTGTTTACCATCAAATTCTGCAACATAGTTGTAGTGGAATGAGGTTCATGGATAATGTGGATTTCATAATTTTTTGGTGATTTATAACAACCATGATTGGTTTATGTGCTGTTGTAGTTGTGTGAACACATATGGGTCTTAGTTGATGAGGTGGTTTTGACCACTTATATGGGTAGAGGACTCTATATGATATTTCTTAGGATGGTGCTGAATATGAGTGAGTTTGGAATTTCATACCATAGAATTAAATTTTGATGGAGAGGAGAAATATGTATACGGTAATAAGACCGTCAGTTGGGGGATAAGGTTCACCATATATTGAGGTTGTTTGGCCAGGAATATTTGGAAGGGAGAATATATATCTTCCTCAAAACATTGGTGAATGATCCAAAATTGTTTATTATTTCGAAGAAGGAATTCCATGTGGCCCAAACATTAGGATATGATCCTAAGGGGATTATTTGATCTATGGTATGTTGTATCATGTACTTATTTTGTTGTTCCTTCAAGACATTGATTATTATTTGGAAATAGGGTGTTCATTGGTATGCGGTGTCAGTTGATTCTATTAGAGGTGGAATCTAACAGTTCACCAGTATTTTTCCCAAAAAGAGATGCATTCTACTTTATGATAAGTATATTAACCTATACTATTATATGAGTGATGGATGAAGCAAGTCATTGCTTAATTTTGGAAATTGAGAAAAAAGGGAAATGATATATATATTTTTTCATGTTTTTTTATTTAATTTAGTACACACTTGGTTTATCCCAGATGTAATTTAGGCACACGTTGGAGGTGACCAATTGAGATTATTCTCACCCCCTACACGAGGTGTCTAGGACATGTGTATATTTTATCCTTGTCATATCAGGTAACATTTTGGGATTAGGAGCTAGAAATTCCCGACTCTTTTTGACTATTTAGTATGGCATGGATGGAAAGGGACCATGGATGTTCCAGCATGAGCTGCAGTTTTTTCTTTTGAGTTTTTATTTTATATCAGCATTGTTATATATATAGATAATAAGTTCAATCATGGGAGAGCCTTTATATTATTTTATTGTATGGAATCACATGTATGCATGATTCTATATGTGGTATCATTTGGTATCTATTATTCACATGGTACTAATTTTCCCTTTATTTATATATTGATGTTGTCCGTTTATACTTCTTTTATTGTTTTATACTGAATCTGATAAAGCAGGCTACTGGTCCATGCAATTTTATGGTATTAATTTTTTTATGTTACATATATATATCATTATTATTTTAATCACTAAAGTTTATAGTATCCCCACCATAACATCTTTATTCCCTAACTTTTCATCTGTAGCCTTCAGCATACATGGAGGTGACCCTAATGCCCAGTTTCCCTCCAGCCTAGAGCACCGTTCAGGTGGAAAATAGAATTGGGGTGAAACAAATGGTTTCAAAGGAGTCGATTTTACCAATTTTTTTCTTAACATTTATTCTATAGAAGATAGAATTTTAGTATTGTTTCAGAACTATGGTAGAATCTCATGTTTGTTACATATAACCCCATGCATGGGGGACATACCAAGTTGTCAGTGGTGTAAATTTTCTATATTACTGTGTTATTTTACAGTTAATTTAATTTACAACTCTAGTGGTTCTTTTTTAGTTTGATTTTTATATATTGTGATATGTGAGCCTTGGTTGGGTATGGTAATGGAGGATTGTTTTTCCATTTTCTTGGTATGACAGGGGAGGATTTTTGGACCATTGGACTAAAATGGAAAGGGATATTTTGTTTTTATTTCATGGTAGTCCAATAAGATGATTGAAATATATGTGCTTATGTTTTATTAATTTCTTTTGATCATCATTGGGATCTTGGATTTCACTATGTGGGGTTAAGATATTTATTGTTTCAATAAAGCAAGCTAGGTAGTGTTTTCCTTCTTAGCCTCTCTTTGGGGGAATTCTACTCAACTAACCTAGGAATGTGGTTCCAGTGAGATGAATAGGAGATAAACACACACACATATGATATTGGATCTGATAAGAATAGTAATGGATAATGATGGGTAGTGTGTTGTTTTAAATATCCATAAAGAAGCTAAATAGTGTTTTCTTAATTAGTCTCTTTGGTGGTATTTAAATCCTTAAACATGGATTGAGATGTGATTCTTGACTTCTATGTGTGTAGGCGATGATCCATGAGGCTAGATTTATATATGATTCCTATCTCTGATATGGGTGGGTAACGTGTTATGACATCGAATGTCAAATGACATGGTTGCGATGGGGTAGTGTAAGGGTGGTGAGAATGAGATTCTTTTTTTAATTCCCAATTGGAGTTATAAATATATGTTCTAATGGTTTTATAGCCACGTTATTTGTAATCAAACGGTTTTTACATTTATGGATTCTAATGGAGCATCAGGCCAGTGGTGTTATGGTGCTAATGCAGCCTACATGGATTGAGTACCCTACGGGTCAGGATGTGTCGCCATAGGGTCTAGAAGATCGTGAGATGTTGGTATAGTAATATGAACAAGCATACGTATAGGATTCAGAATATGTGGTTTAGCTGCCAAATTAGAAAACTATTGCATCGTGTCTTGATGAGTAGCTTATGACGAGATTGGTTCATGCCATCTAGGGTATTGATAGAGGATATCAGAGAGTAGATCCTACTATAGAATGTTTGACAAGTGAGTTCCAGTCTTGGAACCCATCACTACTCCAAGGTGAGTGTAGACCACATGTTATGAGAACTAGATAGAGTCTATGTAGACAATTTACAAGAAGCTTGAGACACTCCCTTAACCGAGATTAATTTACGTGACCAACATGCTCAGAAGACCCGCTAAGAACTGGTGGGATGTATAGATTTTGGAAGAGAGATACAATGGAATGGATTAAAAGGATTTTGAGGCCAGGTTTATTGATCAATTTTTTCTTAGGGGGATGAGACTAGGGATATATCTAGAGTTCTTGAGCCTACAGAAGGAAGACATGAATATCAAGGACAATGCGTCAATTTTCACAGAGTTTTCTCGCTTGACACCCATTAGGGTGGGAAATTTCAGCTCGAGGATGAGGAATTACATGTATTATTAACAACATTCCATTAAATTATGAGTAAACATCTTAAGGTAGAACTCATTCTCAATTGATATCAATTTGGTTCTGATAGCCAATGGAATTTGGATAGAGCTGTCGTACTTGGGTTGGTTAATGGATTCTGGTGATTATAGTACAGATGATTCATATAAAAGGAAGTGAGGTCCGAAGGAGTATCAGCAGGGCATTCAAGATATAGACATTGGAAGACCTATATGGAGTGGGTCTTCGATGGTGTTCTTCTAATGTGAGTAGATGGGTCATGTGTAGATGAAGTATGATCAAGCATTGATGGAATTTTGAAGAAGTATACAAGTTAGGTACCTTGGGAGTTTTTGTAGGAATCCATATTGGATAGCTGGAAATTTGTGGCTAGGGAAGGCATCGGGATTTGTGGTCATACAGGGATCTGTATAGGGAGAAAGAAGTTGGGATTCAACTACACATGGAGGTCCTACAAGATATAGTGGGACCTTTAAGTGGGTCCAGTGGTTGTTGGCCGGTGTCCCACTATAAGGTGGCCCAACCTCAGGTAGTTGTGCTTTAGGATAGGTCCACGTTGTTGAGATTTCAGGGCCATAGTAGGCTGGTGACGCAACAAAATTCAAAGGTACATCATGTGCATAAAAAAAGTGATTTATATTTTGACATGGAATGTTAATGGAATTCCATGTTTTGGTACACGAGGTTCAAGGGTTTCGTTTGACAAACTTGATGCTGGTTAGTAGGTTGGAATCATATCATGTGTTATATATATATATGAGGTGCATGGCCCCATGATTATCAAGGGGCATTGATGTGATGTGGTATTACATGAGGGGAATTTTTATATGGGAATCAAAGTGGCATAGGATATATATGATGTTTTTGGTACTAGGTTTATCAATGGGAATTGATGTGACTTTTGGTATCTTTGAGGTGAATTGGTATCAAGTAATATGTGAAATGTGGTCTCAACATGATGTTCGAGGCACCGAGACCTATTATGGGCATATGGTGAGATGCAGGACCTCAAAGGTTCTATGTGTGACATGACCATGTGGTATGAATCTAATGAGATTCAATACATGGTGGGTTTCAAATGTGACATGGTCTTGACATGACAACCTGATGAGGTACAGGAGTGAAAATGAATAACATGAGGACTTTTGAGTATGGGGATGGTTGATGGACCATCAATTTATTTGAGTTTTAGGTTGGGAAGCAACTGGGTTAGGTAACCACTAAGGTGAAGAGCACCTTGTGTCAAATCACCTTTGAATTGATGAATGTGGTTGATCAAGTCATTTTAAATTTGATAGGTATGTTTTCTAACATCTCCATGAAATTATTTATATCTCAGGGATGAGATATGTTATTGTGGGGAGATTTTAACATCTTGGGTTTTTGGATTGGGTTAGAATCCTCAACCTATTTAAAGTTATGATGTATGGTGAGGAACCAACTTCTTTCATAATTATTGAAACCTAATTCCATGTTTTTCCACGAACAAAGGACTTGATTTTATCTGATTTTTAATTCTCAACAAGTGCCTTTGAGTTTTAAGTTGGATTAGGGTACATCAAAGGCCACAAACCCATCATTTCAATGTGTGCAGACTGGTGTGCATGGTTTGGAAAAATTAGGCAACATTGTAGGAGTATTCTTGAAACCCTATAATTTCATTAGAAATGATTTTAAAAAATGGTGTGGGAGTGGGTGCATGGACAAGAAAAATCTCATCACCTTTTAACAGAGGATCATGCATTATTTGAACATTGTTTGGAAAACCATTTCGTCCAATAGTGTGTGGTGTGGTACCTAGATATTTGGTGCCGTGTAGTGGGAGTACGGTTAAACAAACCGTGTGGCCAAACCATGTGGCCCATACAATGTGGGAATTTACCAAAACTCCCCTACTTCTATTTATCTCTTCTACTCCTCTTTTCTTCTCCACCTATGTAAACAGAAGGATCTCCTCTTTCATTTTGTTTCTCCAATAGTTTTTGAGTTCCATCCTTATTCTGAACTCAAAATCTATCACCATCAGTCTCATTGGAACTACAGTAGTATGTAATTCATTCATCTTTATTCTCTATTCCTTTTCTCTCTAAATATAGTTCCCTAACTCATCACAATCCATTTTACCCTATTTTGAAGAGTTTGTATATAATACTTATTTCTCCGGATTATTCTCAAGTTAGAGGCTGATATGGAGTGAAAATACATCTACGACTATGAGTTATGTGGTTCCTTGGATTATATTTGATTTTAATCATTTTTTGGTAGTTTATATATGAGCGCACCATTGGTTTGTCCAAGAGAGAACCTATTAAATTAATGATTTTATTTTGAATTAATTAATTTATCATTATAGATGCCTATAGGTATGATTCCACATAACTACAAGTTTTATGAGACTGATGAGTGTTTTCATCCCTTGGGTAGAATAGGCAAAGGTGTTTATTTTTTTAAATTAAATTGTTTTATGATGCCTATGATGGTTCTAACGGAACATGAAGGGCATGACCCAAGAATTGAGAAAACGATATTCTTATTTTAACATCCCAAGTAAGTAATGAATAGTAGATATTTTTATCTATGTCTATTTATGAATTACATAGTGTTTTAGAGGCTTAAAACGAGAATAAATCCAATCTTAAGCATGGAATACACTAATATTTTTAAAAGATTGTTTTACTGCCTTTTGATGGAAAAACATTTTTAAATAAAACTTTTGAAAATTTTTTAAGCTCTATTTGTCAAAATAAAATTATTATTTATTATTGGGACATTGAAATTTACTCTTGATAAATATTTGGTATTTTTCTGACAATGTTCATTTTTTAATGAATAGTGAAAAATATTGCATTTTACATCAAAACTACATTTTCATCTAATTTAATTATATGGTTAGATTATCTTTCTAATTTGTTTTAAAGTGTAAATATAATATATTTTTACCTTTTAATCCAATGGTGGTAATTGGGATTAATTACACGTTGGAGTTGTGTATAAAGAAATTCCAAACATTCCATAGATATTGGTTCTAAAAAACCCGCTATTTGTTTTGACAATGGGAAATATTTTTAAATTAATTATTGCAATTTCTATGATTGGAATTTGGTAAAATGGATTAAATATTTGGGATCATAAGGTCCAAATTATGTAATCAATAATCTTTTTTCATTGGACATTATAAATAGTAACGACAGTAATTATCTTTAATTATCTTGATTAATTAGTAATCGTGTAGTTAAGGATAATAAAATAATATCATAATAATAAAAAAATGACCCCAAAATGTGCCCTAATTCTACTGGTTGTGTCATGGCCAACCATGGGATGCCTTGGGCCAACCATGGGGACCCCATGGAATCACTTTTGTGTGATAATGACTTTTTATCTTTTTATTTTTAATGAAAGTTAAATATAACAAAGAATGTATCACCTGAGTAAAACCTTTTTAGTTTTGTCTAAATAAATGATCTTTTGGACTATAAATAGTCATTGGAAATCTAAAAGTATTTCTTACATCATAGTATTTGTATTATAATTTTTAGACATTAAATAAATTAAATTATTTATGACATCATGATGATGCAGCGATTACCTCATTAATGAACGATTTAAATAAAATGAAAAGATAATGTAAAATCTAAGACTTAAACTTTTCAGAGACCTATTGGATGAGTATATATTTCGAACCCTTATCACCTTATCCTCGAAATAAATCAATCTGGGACCTTTAAAATTCTAAGCGCATTTGAAAATAAAGTAACATTTTATACCTTTCCAAGAGTGCCCCTCCTCTCCTCTTATAAAAGTCCCCCAACTCTACCTCCATTCCCACACTTCTCAAGCCATTGTCTCTCCCTAGATCTAATAATTTTATCTCTCCACATCCATCTCTTCATCCTATAAGCCTTACCTTAGGCAGAATCTCTTCAAGAAACCCTTTTGGTACAAATCAAGAGGAGTTACCCGATTTGAAGGTAAAGTCTTCTCTAATGTTCTTTTGTTTTATTTTGCTTCTACAACCCCTAAATTATTTTTATTAATTTATTTTGTAACAAAACCAGTATGTTCAATATACTAGGATGTTATTATAATAATTATTCGAGCTACACTTACACAAACCTACATCTAATGGTTAAAGAACATATTGTTTCTGTGGATGGTGAATTTCAGCCTCACGAAACGATGATTGTTCAATATTCTTATAACACCTTAAAAGGTGGCCATTAAGATGTCACTATATTTATATGTGATATATAATATGTTTATGTTTTCCTTATGATTATGTATTTTTCATTTATGTCATACCTTTATGGCTTCCGTTATGGGTATACGCGATATCTTCATTTTAGGAAGTGCGGAGCAACGCCCCCTCAAAGTGATTTGATTCGTTAATTCCATATGTGGGACATATAAAGGATGGAATTAATGATATTATATATGATATAATACTGTAATTATAATATACCTTTATATCATAAAATATGAAATAGAAATGAAAGTAGAGTTCATGCGTACGTACGGCATACCATCTCCATGAATGGTGCATTTGATTTTTTACCACTAAATATTATGTAATATTGTAAATGCATTTATATACTGGATATATATGATATATATGATATCAAAATCATGAATATAATTCTGGATATAATTTATATTTTACCACATGAACAACTTGTAATTATAAATAGTTTATTTTTGACTCAAGTACCAATGATCGAAAAAACGACCATCTTTAACTTAAATAATTACATAGTGCTCATAACATGGTAATAAGTGATATAAAGGAATTGATTAACTTGAAAAAGGTTCTTATTCAAGTATAAATTAACTCAATTTTATTATTCAGGATGTTAAAGAATGATCAAGTCAAGTCGGACTCGAGGTAAGGGACTCCGTCTCAATCTCCTTTCATTGAGGCATATTATGTTTTATACACATCTTTATTTTATATAGTGTATAAACCCCTTTGACTTTTATGTTTATTCAAAAGGAATATTTTTTATACGAAGCGTTTACTAAACGACAAAAGGGAATGTTTTTTTGTCGTACGTATGCGGTGACAACGACTTCTCCGCCGTCGTGACCATTATTTGAGTTTCGGCCTCCTCTACAAGTCATAACTTTTTTTTAAATGAAAAATAAATACCATGTTTTACTTTTCATTTATTTTTGTATTAAAAATGGTTTTCATAATGTTTTTATTATATCGATTTGTTGTAATGATATCTTGTGATTGAAATTTGGAAATGTTATGCTTCCTTTATGCATGATTTATGTGATACAATTGTGTTATGGTACTGGGGCCTTGTTATGAAGATGGGTGGTTCCATGATAAACTAAGGGTGGGTGAGACCGATATAGCTCTTCAATGCATTGGGTAATACGATGGGGTTAAAAATTAAGGTTTCTCTGAAGAGATTTAGGGAATATACTGTGATGGGTATTCCAAACATGACCATGAGTGTTACTCCCTACATAAGAATGTTATGAATGCCTCAAGTTACCTTTATGCCCTGTGATTTCTATGATTTATTCAATATTTGATGAGGTATATTAAAATGATTATGTTTTATGACTAATTTATGATTTCATACATGGACTGATGTTTTCATTTCTTACTTTTATATCCCTTACTGAGCTTTTTATGCTCATAACATGTTTTTGGAAATGTTTTTCACAGGTCAAGGGAAAGGTACATGATGTGATGACAGGGTCAAGGAAGTGTCATGAAAGAACCCATGTTTTGTTTTAAATATGTTTATGTTTATGGGAATAAAATTAATACTATCTTTTATGTAACCACTTTGTTCAAATGTGGAATGTAATGCACGATTTATGATATAATTCTCTAAAACTCTAATCCTGAAAAGATCATCAATGTGTAATCATGTAATAACTCAAGATTAAGTAATGTTTTAGTCTAGGGCCTTACAGTTGGTATCAGAGGTCGGTTTAGATAATTTTAAAAGTTAGAATTCTATTAAATGATTATCCAAAAATATTTTTTTATGGTCAAATTGAAATGATATAGCATTTGAAGATTACCATGTTTCTTCATCAAAGACATGTTTGTTCAGAATAGTTTTTTGCCGAGGAAATAGGGCGGTAGTTCTAGGAAGGAATACAGAAGGAAATGACCTTCCGAATCAGCATCCTGATATGATCAGAATTGGAACTGAATAGTTTGTTGCAGTAATGGTGCAGTTGACTCCAGCGTTAAATGGTGGTGGTATCCATGCACGAGATCAGCCAGATCAACCGCAGAGGAACATGACAGTGGTGGAACATTTCATGAGGCAACATCCCCCATCATTCAGAGGATCATCTGACCCTGGGGTAGCTGAAGGGTGGATTAAAGCATTGGAGAAGATTTTTGAGGTCATGGGGTGTTCAGACAATCAAAAGGTTAGTCTTGAAATTTACCGTTTGGAGGGTGAAGCAGATCAGTGGTGGTTGATGGTTAAAAATATCAGGGATGCTGATGAGATTGATGCTCTCAACTGGGATGAATTAAAAGGTATGTTTCTTGAGAAGTATTTTTCTAAGGCTGTTCGACTTAGGATGGAAAAAAAATTCTTGGAATTGAGGCAAGAGGATGACTCAATGGCTGCTTATGAAGAGAGGTTCACTCGATTGGCAAGGTATGCTCCAAATTTTATTCGAGACTTTGATAGTAAAATCAATCGTTTTTACTCAGGATTAAAGCCAAAATATTGAAGGGATTTATCTTCTCGCGAGTTCAAGAGTTATGAAAAGCTTTTTCAATGTGCTGAGAAGGTGGAAATAGAGTTTTCCGATGATCAAGTGTTCTATAACAACCAGAAGAAGAAGAGACCGAGGTGGCAGGAGAAAGGAAAGAATTCTTCAAAAAGGTCTGACGGTAAGAAAACTAAGTTTCCAGTTTGTGATAAATGTGGTAAAAGGCATGCTGGGGAATGTCTTCTGAATTCTGGAAAGTGCTACTAATGCGGTAATATGGGACATAAGGCTAATGATTGCACTGAAAAAGATCAGGTTGATGGTAAGACCAAATTTGATTTATAGTTAGTGAAATGTTTTAAGTGCAATGAGATGGGTCACTATGCAAACGAGTGTTCGACAAAGAGCTCGAGTGATGGGAAGCAGTTAGATTATAGGCAGAAAGGGGTGGTGAAATCCTTTGCAACTACTTCAGCAGATGTCGGTCCATCAAATGAAGTGGTATTAGGTACTTTTTTTTTCAGATTATGCTAGTGTGTTGTTTGATTCGGGGGCTACACATTATTTCATCTCTGAAAAATTTTCTAGTAAAATGGGAATACCAACTCAAGAAATGACTCCTGAACTTATGGTAAAAACACCTATGGGAAATAATGAGGAAAAAAGAATTTTTGAGAATCTTTCTATCCTTATCTATGGAAAGAACTAACTTTCAAACCTTATTGTTTTACCTCTAGTAGAGTTTGATGTTAACTTGGGTATGGATTGGATCTCTATTTACCATGCTAAGATTGACTTTAGGGTAAAGAAGTTTCTTTTTAGAAAGATTTTAATTTTATGTACAATAATGAACCCTTACTGTTGATAACATATCAAGAGTCCAAGAAACTTGTAAAAGATGGAAATGAATGTTACCTTGCACATATTGTTGATAACAAGGGAACTGTTCAAATTAATGATGTGCCAGTGGTAAATGAGTATCCTGGTATTTTTCCGAATGAGTTTCCTAGAATAATACCAGATCGGGAAGTTGAGTTTACTGTTGACTTAGTTCCTGATTCTAAGCCAATTTCAAAACCGCCTTATCGAATGGCTCAAACTGAACTTTTAGAGTTGAAGGATAAATTGCATGATTTATTAGAGAAAGTTTTCATTCAACCTAGCACATCACCATGGGGTGCTCCTATTTTATTTTTTAAAAATAAAGATGGTTCAATGAGACTTTGTATTGACTATAGAGCCTTGAAAAACATCGCTGTTAAGAACAAATATCCATTGCCTCATATTGATGATTTGTTTGATTAGCTCCAGGGAGCTTAGTATTTTTCAAAGATTAAATTGAGATCAGGGTACTATCAGTTGAAGGTAAAGGAGGAAGATGTTCTGAAGACTACGTTTCGTACAAGATATGGCCATTATGAATTTGTAGTAATGAGTTTTGGGATAACCAATGCACCTGCTGTATTCATGGACCTTATGAATAGAATTTTCCATGAGTTCTTGGATAAGTTTGTGGTTGTTTTCATTCATGATATTTTGGTGTTTTCTAAAAGTAAATAGGAGAATGAAAGACATTTAAGGGTTATTTTTCAAACCTTAAAAGAAAATAAATTGTATGGGAAATTCAGCAAGTGTGGATTATGGTTGGAAAAAATTTCTTTCTTTGGTCAAATTGTTTCTAAAGATGGAATAACTGTTGATCCTGCAAAAACAAAGGTTGTTGAAGAATGGACAAGACCCACAAATGTAACTGAGATTCGTAGCTTCCTTGGTTTGGAAAGTTATTACTGAAGGTTTTTTAGAAATTTTTCTCGGTTATCTAGTCCAATAACTAAGCTAACTCGAAAGGGTGTTATGTTTATCTGGACAAAAGAATGTGATGATTGTTTTTAGGAATTGAAAAGAAGATTGGTGAATGCTCCAGTTTTGGAAAAACCTTCCAGGAATGGTGAGTTTGTTATCTACAGTGATGCTTCATTGAAAGGACATGGTTGTGCCCTAATGCAGAATGATCAGGTAATTGCTTATGCTTCACGTTAGTTGAAAACTCATGAGGTAAATTACCCTACACATGATTTTGAATTAGCTACTGTTGTTTTCTCTTTAAAAATTTAGAGGCATCATTTGTATGGAGTAAAGTGTGAAATATATACCGATCAAAAAAATTTATATTATATATTCACTCAGAAAGAATTAAACATGTGACATAGGAGATGGTTAGAATTAATCATGGATTATGATTGTACAATTCATTACCATCCGGGAAATGAAAATAAAGTGGATGATGCTTTGAGTCGAAAAAGTAATGCTTCATTAACAATGTTGCATTTGGAACGTGATCCTTTGGTTAAGGATTTGATGAACTTTGGCATAGAGGTTGTTGGTGCAGGATGTTCTTCTGTTTTGTTTTAGGTATCAGTTAAATCTTCTCTATCAGACAGAATTAAGCAAGCACATAAGGAAGACATTGAGTTGTAGAAAAAGTTAGAGCTGGTTCAAAAGGTTAAGTTTACTGAATTCAACATTGATAATGATTGTGTTTTGAGATTTGGAAAGAGATTGTGTGTGCCTTGTGATTCACAGTTGAAGAGAGAGTTGTTATGTGAAGCTCATAGTTCTCTATTTTCCATTCATCCAGGTAGTACTAAGATGTATAGAGAACTTCGGGAGTACTACCGGTGGGACGGAATGAAAAGGGACATTGCTGATTTTACTATAAAGTGTTTGACTTGTCAACAGGTTAAAGCAGAGTGGCAGTTATTGAAAGGTATGCTTCAGCCTTTACCAGTGCTAGAGTGGAAATGGGAGAATATATCCATGGACTTTGTTGTGGGATGGCCGAAGACACCTCGAGGTAATAATGCAATCTGGGTTATTGTTGATCATTTGACTAAATCTTCTCATTTACTTTCTATATGAGATACTTTTTCCCTTGATCAACTTTCTCATTTGTATCTTAAACAGATAGTCAGGTTACATGGAGGTCCTCTCTCCATTGTGTCTGACCGTGATCCTAGGTTCACTTATAACTTTTGTAAAGGCCTTCATAAGTCATTGGGTACTAAATTAAATCTTAGTACAGCTTTTCATCCTCAATGAGATGGGCATTCAGAACGAACGAATCAAACATTGGAGGATATTCTACGTTCATGTTTGATGTATTATCATGGAATTTGGGACCAACATCTTTCTTTGGTTGAGTTTTCTTATAATAACAGTTTTCATTCCAGTATACAGGTGGCACCATTTGAGGAATTATATGGGAAGCAGTGTTAAACTCCATCTTTTTGGGATGATGTGGGTGAAAGGAAGTTGATGGGACCAGAATTGGTAGAAGAGTTGGAAAAAAGTTTATCTAATATAGAAACACATGAGAATATCTCAGAGTAGGCAGAAGAGTTATACGGACAATAGGAGGAAGTATCTCTCTTTTGAGGTAGGTGATCATGTTTTTCTCAAAGTTTCACCATGGAAAAGTTTGATGCGATTTGGTAAAAAAGGAAAGCTGAGTCCATGGTTCATTGGACCATATGAAATTATGGAGAGAGTTGGATCAGTTGCATACCATGTGGCTTTACCTACGAGTTTATCTCAGGTACACAATGTTTTTCATGTTTCAATGTTAAGGAAGTACATGCCAGATCTATCTCATGTTTTGAGTCCAGAGATAGCTTAGCTGGAAGAGAATCTATCTTATGAGGAAAAACCAGTCCATATTCTTGACCACAGGGATCAAGTGTTGTGGAATAATGTGATTCATCAAGTAAAGGTTTTGTGAAAAAACCACATGAGTGAAGAGGGAACATGGGAATCTGAAAATGCAATGAGGGATAAATACCCCCACTTATTCCTTAAGAAAATAAATTGTGGGGATGAAATTTTCTAAAGGGGGTAAGTATGTAACATCCCAAGTAAGTAATGAATAATAGATATTTTTATATATGTATATTGATGAATTAGATAGTGTTTTAGAGGCTTAAAATGAGAATAAATTCAATCTTAAGCATGGAATACACTAATATTTTTAAAAGATTGTTTTACTGCCTTTTGATGGAAAACCATTTTTAAATCAAAATTTTTACAGTTTTTTAATCTATATTTGTCAAAATAAACTTATTCATTATTATTGGGGAATTTAAATTTACTTTGGATAATTTTTTGGTATTTTTCCGACAATGTTCATTTTTTAATGAATAGTGAAAAATATTGCATTTAATATCAAAACTGCATTTTCATCTAATTTAATTATATGGTTAGATTATCTTTTTAATTGGTTTTAAAGTGTAAATATAATATATTTTTACCATGTAATCCAATGGTGGTCTGTGGGATTAATTTCACATTGGAATTGGGCATAAACAAGTGCCAAACTTTCAATAAATATAGGTTCTAAAAAACCCGCTATTTGTTTTGACAACGAGAATTATTTTTAAATTTATTATTGCAATTTATGTGTTTGTAATTTGGTAAAATGGATTATATATTTGGAATCATATGGTCCAAATTATTTATTCAAGACTCTTTTGTTTTTGGACATTATGAATAGTAACGACGGTAATTATCTTTAATTATCTTGATTAATTAGTAATCGGGTTGTTAAGGATAATAAAATAATATCATAATAATAAAAAATGTCCCGAACATGATTCCTAATTCTCCTGGTTGTTTCATGGTCGACCATGGGATGCCTTGTTTCAAACTTGGGGACCCCATGGAATCACTTTTCTGTGATAATGACTTTTTATCTTTTAATTTTTAAAGAGAGTTAAATATAACAAAGAATGTATCACCTGAGAAAAACATTTTTAATTTTGTTTACATAAATGGTTTTTTGGAATATAAATAATCATTGGAAAGATAAAATTATTTTCTACATCATAGTATTTTTTTATAATTTTTAGACATTACATAAATTAAATTATATATGACATCATGATGCTGATGCGATTAACTCATTAATGAACGATTTAAATAAAATGAAACGATAATGTAAAATCTAAGACATAAACTTGTCAAAGACCTATTGGATGAGTATATTTAGAACCCTTATCACCTTATCCTCTAAATACATCAATTTGGGACCTTTAAAATCCAAAACTCATTTGAAAACAAAGTAATATTTTATACCTTTCAAAGAGTGCCTCTCCTCTCTTCTTATAAAAGGCCCCCACCTCCACCTCCATACCCACACTTCTCAAGCCATTGGCTCAGCACAGATCTACTCATTTAATCTCTCCAAATCCATATCTTAATCCTAGAAGCCTTACCTTAGGCAGAAGCTCTTCAAGAAACACTTTTGTTACAAACCAAGAGGAGTTCCTCGATTTAAAGGTAAAGTCTTCTCTAATGTTCTTTTGTTTTATTTTCATCTCCAACCCCCTAAATTCTTTTTATTCATTTTTTTTGTAACAAAACCAGTATTTTCAATATACTAGGATGTTTTTATAATAATTATCCTAGCTACACTTACACACACCTACATGTAATGGTTAAAGAACATACTATTTCGATGGATGGCGAATTTCTACCTCACAAAACGTTGATTGTTCAATATTCATATAACACCTTAAAAGGTGACCATTAAGATGTCAATATATTTATATATGATATATGATATGATTATTTTTTCCTTAAGATTTTTTATTTTTTATTTATGGAATACCTTTATGGCTTCCATTATGGGTATATACGATATCTTCATTTTAGGAAGTGTGGACTACTGCCCCCTCAAAGTGATTTGATTCGTTAATGCCATATATGGGATGTATAAAGGATGGAATTAACGATATTATATATGATATTATACTGGAATTACAATATACCTTTATATCATAAGATAATAAATAGAAATTAAAGTAGCGTTCATGCATACGTACGGCTTACCGTCTCCATGAACGGTGCATTTCATTTCTTATCTCTAAATGTTATGTAATATTGTAAATGTATGTATATACTGGATACCTATGACATATATGATATCTAAATCATGAATATAATTCTGCATATAATGGATATTTTACCACATGAACACCTTGTAATTATAAAGAGTTTATTTTTGACACAAGTACCAATGATCGAAAAAACGGCCACTATTAACTTAAATAATTACACAGTGCTCATAACATGGTAATAAGTGATATAAAGGAAATAATGAACTTGAAAAAGGTTCTTAAGAAAGTATAAATTAACTCAATTTTATTATTCAGGACGTTAAAGAATGATCGAGTCAAGTTGGACCTGAGGTAAGGGACTTCGTCTCAATCTCCTTTCATTGAGGCATATTATATTTTATACACAACTTTCTTCTATACGGTGTATAAACCCATTTGAATTTTAAGTTTATTCAAAAGGAATATTTTTTATACGTAGCATTTACTAAAGGACAAAAGGGAATGTTTTTTTTGTCGTACGTATGCGGCAACAACGACTTCTCCGCCGCCATGACCATTATTTGAGTTTCGGCTTCCTCTACAAGTCATAACTTTTTTTTAAATGATAAATAAATACCATGTTTTACTTTTCATTTATTTTGGTATTGAAAATGGTTTTCATAATGTTTTTATTATATCTATGTGTTTTATTGATATCTTGTGATTGAAATTTGGAAATGTTATGTTTCCTTTCTGCATGATTTATGTGATACGGTTGTGTTATGGAACTGGGGCCTTGTTATGCAGACAGGTGGTTCTGTGATAAACTAAGGGTGGGTGAGCCCGATATAGCTCTCCAATGTGTTGGGTAGCAAGAATGGGTTAAAAGTTAAGGTTTCTCTGAAGAGATTTAGGGAATATACTGTGATGGGTATTCCAAACGTAACCATGAGGGTTACTCCCTACGTAAGAATGTTATGAATGCCTCAAGTTACCTTTATGTCTTATTATTTCTATGATTTATTCATGATTTGATGAGGTTTGTTAAAATGCTTATGTTTTATGAGTAATTTATGATTTCTTACATGGACTAATGTTTTCATTTCATACTTTTATATCCTTTACTGAGCTTTTAATGCTCATCCCAGGATTTTGGAAATGTTTTTCACAGGTCAAGGGAAAGGTACATGATGTGATGATAGGGTCAAGGAAGTTTCATGAAAGAACCCATGTTTTGTTTTAAATATGTTTCCTTTGATGGGAAAAATGAATACTATATTTTATGTAACCACTTTTTTAAATGTGGAATGTAATGCATGATTTATGATCTAATTCTCTAAATCACTAAACCTGAAAATATCCTCAATGTGTAGCCTTGTAATAACTCAAGATTAATTAATGTTTAAGGATGTGGCCTTATAATTCTAGTTGGGAAAGGCCTCAGTTATATGAGTGATGTTGATTACATGTTGGGAGACTTAGTTGTTGGATTGAGGTGATGAGGTCATTAGGTTACAGACATGGTCCATGTGATTATCAATGGCGTTGACCATTAGATTGAGCAACGTGGTTGCAAGGGCATGAGGTACCATGATGAAGTGTCTTATTTACTATTTTGGTTATTACATCCCAAAAAGGTTCTCTGATTCACCATTTGAGTAATTTAATGATATATTAGACTTAGATGGCGAGGTTTTATTCCCCACTAGTATGGGTAGAGGCCTATACTAGAAATTGATTAGGATGGTATTTACCATTAGTGAGGTTGGGTGTTCTTTATGTAGAAAACCATGTGGTTGGGGAGAATCCATCAGTTGACTATGATGATACCATTGGTTGGGGACTAAGGCTCACCATATATTGAGTTTTTTGGGTCAGGATTATTTGGGAAGAACAATATCATTGTTTCTCAAGATGTAGGAATTTGAGTCGATGATGTTTATTATTTGGAGTGTAGACAGCGTTGTTCCACATGAGTATGTCTACAAGGTGTCTTGGATTCTATGAACTGAGGTACATTGGACTGGGTACATGTTTGGGAATGCATTTGTGATGTGAGATATTGTTCATACCTGAGGTTCTAGTTGGAAAGAGGTTCCTGATTATTCTATTATAGGTGGAAGTAGAGTGTTCACCAATATTTTTTTCATCATGAGATGCCTTGTTTTTTATATGGGGTATCCTTCTGATTTATGATAAGGATCATCTCTACTACAGTTATACCAATGATGGAATAAGTAAGTGATATCTTCCTTTTGGCTTTTGAGCATAAGGGAAGACAGTTATATATATTTTGTGTTTGTTTAGTTTATTTACATCACACAAACCTTATTTATCATATATTTACGTTAGGAACACAATGGTGGGGGAATACTATGATCACTCTCACACCCTAGGTTTCCCCTTAGACATGACTATAGATTTTATGCTATTGTGATCAGCTAAAAGATCACCCTTAGGAGTCAGACCTCAGTTATCATGTTGGGATCTTTAGAAAGGAATGGATGTAAAAGGGCCATGTAAGATCATTCATCTACTAGAGTTTATTTTTTTGATATTTTATTTTATATATTTATACTTATATATGTTCAAACTGAGGTCAGCTGTGAGTGAACCATTCTGTTATTTTCACATATAAACAAACCTGTTTGAATGCTTCTATAAATGATATCTTGTGGGGTTTATTATATAAGTGGAATTATGTCCCCCTTTATTTATATCTTTTTGATGTCTAATTATTATTTTTCTATAGTATGATATATCTTCTACTAATATAGGTTAATGGTATAGTTTTTTTATGTTCATTATTCCATTGTGTAATATATATAAACCATTTTATTATCATCAGTAGAGGGAATATTCTCCCCACGATCATCTCTTTACACCCTAGGTAATAGTTAGAAACCTTTGGAATATATGGGCATTCATGCCTAAGTCCAACAGACCATCTGGACCAGAGCAATTTCATAGTGGAAAATTGGTTTGAGTGCAACAAGTTCGGTCTGACCACCATGCATACGGTGTTGGTGACCTATCTAGTAGTTAGATTGTGTAGGATTTTTTTAATCCCCTAGTGGTCCTAAGAGTGATCCACAGTCTCCTTATTGTTAACATCAGAGTTCCATTGAGTATTTATTTACAAATATTCAACAAGAAAAGAATTCATAAAATATTCCAATCAATGGGAGCATGGATTATGGAGTAGATTATCCTAAATGATCATTAACATGAATCATAGAGAATAATCATATTTCTAGAAGTGTATGAGTCCTTATTAAGTCTTGGATTATGTCATGATTTTATCTAGGTTTATGATTATCATCATGAATCATATCATTATTGAAACACATGTATATTTATGAGATGACTACTCTTAATTCATTATGTTTAGTAATTTTGGGGAGTCATACTAGGTGTTGTTATAATCACCCCTACATGGGATATGCCCATACCTGTCACGTACTATGTAGATGAAAGACCTTTTGAAGGATACCTAGGAGGATTGATACTAGGTAGAGAATAGATTGGCTGTTGAATGACAGATGTTCATACTGGTGTTTCATTGAAAATTGTCACTTCCTACTATGTATGATGGAATAAATTCCCATTTTGGGTGGGATTGTATTTTACCCTTTTTCCTTTCCGTACAATGAGATACAATAATGGTGGGATTTATATATATACATGAACATGCATCAATTCAGTTATTTTACATTTGAGCATTGTATAAGATTGAAGATGTGTGTGTGTGTGCATAAAATTACTTAGGATAATGCCTCCCGTATGTGGGATATGGTTACTTGGCACTTTCTACCATCATTTGTCATATTAGAGGAACAATTGGGGTTTTTACACTCTACATACCTCTAGTCAGGTGGGCCTTAGTGGTTTGATTGATGAAACATGGTACATGGAAATTCAGTTTAATCACACAATGTGTCATATTTCACACCATCGAAAACCATAATAATCACACCAATGAGATACAATACATGTGTTCTTCAGAACTACTGGCCTTGTAATATGTATTTCAAACCAAATTTATTTTCTATTTATGAAATTTTTCCGTTTTCTCCTATGTAATCTCCAATTTCACTTGAACATGCATCTACAACCCCAATAATTGATATAATACCACTAGATTTCAATATGATTCCTTTGATATTGTCGTAAAAAAATCCACCATCATATGTGGAACACTCCCATCATTTTTCATCACTACACAGGAAGATACATCACTTATCTGCCTTTTTGTTTGATAATAACACCACTTTCCATTAATAAATCCATAAAAATCCAATAATTTTTCATTATCATAGGATTTGATCATGTAAGAATCAAACCAAAAACATCAAATGACCAAACTAGATCGAGGATGGGGTTGAGTATATGAATATTGGTGTATGAAAACTAAATAAAAACAAATTGAATATCATTGATGGTCATTCCGAACCATAGCATTAAATATAGGAATAAAATTTCAAAGAGTTGATTAAAAGGAATAAGAAAATAACATGGACCATATAAGAAATATATAAATTGATAGGTTCTTTTGAAGTCTCAAGAATCAGAAAAAGTCATTAATACTTTTCTAATATGTAAAATATGAGTGGAGTAATTCTAAAAATAGTAATGACTTATTTCTATATATAATCTATGTCGCTTCAATTCTGCTTCCATAGTTGTATGAACTATTCTTCAGTGTCACTAAAATTTTTATCCTAATCTTCTAATTCATCATTTATTCTAATATCTGACTCATACACCCACCTATATTCTATGTTTTATATTGTTAACTTTGGCTATAAATAGAGAAAACTTAAAAAATCATTCTATTAAGATATAATAATGGTTTCACAAATAATTAAACCCATAAATTAATTATGTTTTTCACTAATGACAGGTAACACCCAAAAGTAATTATTTAAACTAAACTAATTTTATTCCTAGGATAAAAACCATGACCAGGTCTCAATCATGGTTTTAGTTTTTCCATTTTTGGTCCCATTAATTATTTTTAAGAACTTCATAAACAATGTATGTGAGGGGACACAAAAACAATATAATATTTATATTATACCATTATCAAGGCCCATAAACACTTACATTTCCATGTTTCCCTGGTGATTCATTATAAAATTAATCTTTTATATATAACTAGGGATAAAACATTTAAAATGGATCCTTTTAGTTAAATCACAGTTTGTAAGATAATTGTTTTTCTAAATAGTAAATATATACAATAAACTAAAACTCAGAATATATTGAAATTCAATAAAATGACATCTAAGCTTAAACAATAATATAAAAAATAAAAACATCATAAAATATTTTAGTGTCCATATTTTTGGTAATTTTTAAAATTTTACCTATATGAAATACCCATGGCATGGAAAAGCTTAAAAATATAGCAATATAAAACTTATAAAAATCCATATTGCTATACCATTCCTACTTTAAACCCCTTTCATTCTCCAAATGGAACCAACCAGTACTAAGAAATAGAAGAAATAAAGGGAAAAATAATTTATAAAACAACACACCAATGCCCTGACTTCCCTAACCTATAGATATGTGAGTTTTATGTGTACATAATAAACCACTTCCTATGAAGGATAATATTTTCATTCATTTACAAGTATATTAGAACTGTTCAATATCAAATACTAAACTACAGAAAAATACTCATCCACCCTTACTGAGTCACTCAATGCTTCAACACCCATAACATATATCCCTATCTGAGATTATTCATACAACATAGGATAAAAAGATTCCAAAAATTCCTTAACACTCATATGAGAAGGGTTTTTTAAAAATTTCAACTATAGTTGTACTTCCCAAGTCCCCACCATTAGAGTTTTAAAGATAGTTATCATATGAGAGAGAAAACATCAACACTACACACTAACACAAAATTCTTACCATACTCCATGCTATCACCGAATTAAAATATACAAGGTTGCATGCCTTTACAAATTCGCATCATCACCACTATTATAACCCACCAAGATAGAACTATATCTATCACTGATAACTTATATCAAAATAGAAACATGGTACTTCTTCCAAAATGTCTATGAGAATTTTACATTCATATCATGATCTCCAATAGATTCCCACTCATTGTCAATGGTTCTCCTAGTTGAGATGTCATCTATCATTTTTGAATAGTATCAAGGAGCTCATAGTTTATAGAACAATCCTTAACCAACTACTCAACATCACACTAATACCTATCAATTGATCCAATTTCCGATAATCAAAAGTTTATAGAACTAACTATTTAGATAAATTTTCTCGATTGGCTCCAATCCCCACATGAAAAACTTTTGGGGTTAAAAAAACATAAAAAAATCTAAAAAACATCATTCACCATATAAAAAAGTTTTCCATGAGATGGTTACAACCACACATATTCACTAGAAAAATCATACTTTGTTATATGTTCTAATATAGATCTCTCTACTCAAGAAATCCCATTTTGATTTGAAATATGTCCATCATGAGAAAACCAAAATCCACTTAGTGAATGTGGATCACCCACTCCCCACCATCATGGAAAAAAATACAAGTCAAATTCTATAGTATATCTAGTTGCACTGATTCACTTAATTAACATTGAAAAAGTTTCAATATCACACACCCACGGGGAAATGTATGATTCCATATTAGTTTACTAAAGATAATAAATACTTGCCTAGGAATATCGACTTCAATCAGAGAAAAATGTATATTTCTAATAAGATCTAGTCACCGTGAAACTGATTTCCACTCTAATGTACTCAGCCTCTATAGCTTCATCTTTATAACATCTGATTCTACTCCAAATAACTGTATACCTTAATTTGTAAACATGAATGATTGATATGGTCCTCCATATATAATTTCGAGAAGGGTCTCTATTTAATATATGAAATATACTAAAGGTGGTCTTCATCCTTGAAATGTTAGCTTATGAGTACACCATGTTTTTATCATGGGTCAATTGTGGGCCACCCTTCAGAAGCATACATGCATTCCTCATTATCATAGAAAGAATATTTCTCCTCCACAATCTTTGTGTATGAAGCTATACCCCACATTATGGGTACCTTTTTTAACATCAAGATATTCATTTCTATTCACCACACATGAGGGGTTCTGGGTCACTATTATTGACAAAACCTATATACTGTAAAAAAATTATAATGCACCATGATGCCTTTAATGGTCAAAACATTCATAAAAAGTTTATTTTGTAGGGCCTCTTCCCTCCCACAAAGGTATCTCTAAGAAGACCAATTTCTTCATTATATATGAACTCACATCATTAGAATGGGTGAGTGAATGAAGGATACCATTAGTGTAAGTTATCTTGTTGAAGAATGTATGGATTGAGGTCCCACTATAATATCCTAATTTTGAACACATGACATAAGATTAATTTATCATTTTTCATTAACCAATAAAAGATTTTGTGTTGTATAGACCAAGTCATACTCTAATATAGACATCATATTTTCAAAATTATAGGAATCCTCAATACACAATATCCCATATCCAAAAAAAGAAGAACATCATAAAAAATAAGGACTTCCTAATGGTCGAAAATCATGATTGATAGTCGATGAGTTTTTAATATCAAAATACTCTCTCACTACCAAGTCCATTTAAAAAAACATCAATAATTAGTTGGTATGTAAGATCACATAATTTCATGGTACTTTCATCTTCAGTTTTAGTTAAACCTCTTTTAGATATGTTTTCATATTTTCTTTGAACCATTCTTGTCAATCCTTTCCATAGTGGTGGACAAATGTTTCCATGGAAAATAACCAAAATTTTTGTGTTGTATGTTTGTTTGAATTAATGTAGTCATGTTATTTTTGTTTCAAATGAACATGGGTTCTCCATGGGTGCCAAAATATATTCTATGATATTTTAGGGTTCTCTATGTATGTGGTAGGATTAATAGGTTCTTTGATTTTTTATACAAAAATATGTGATGTGATATTTCTACAGGACACTTTCACATTATGGATGTGTTACACAACATGAACATGTTTCTAATAGGATTCCATGAACTAGTTCTGAGTGTGAAACATTTTCATGCCATGAAACTAGTTTAGAATCTGAAACAGTTGATCAAGGTTATTTTAAATTGATTTAATGTTTTTTTTGGATATCTCATAAGTCAATAAATTCATTCCGCTGAAGGATTTTACAACGTTAATATCTGATTAACAATGTCATTTAACCACATAGTTTACATAATTTTATTTTCATCCATCATGAATCATTCTCAATAAAACCCTAGGTCAACTCAAGTATGTTTTAGAGGGATTCCTTTCTTTACAGACATCTCAATCTAGCATTTGACCTCCAGTGATTTTCTTCTATATGTTTTAATTTTACTTTTTCCATCCTACGTTATAGTAGTGGGATCTTATGACCACCATTGAAATAAGTTTTGATCTTGATTTTTTTTGATATAGGGTTTGATTTTGATCTCCTTCCACTTAATTCTTCATTGGAGTCACTTTTTGAGTGTTTTTATTTGATTATAGGATAATGTATGGTGGTCAAGAATAATGACCTATGGTCTCATTCTATTTGTTTATGTGTGATAAATATAATGTGATTTCACCATCACAATGTGCACATTAACAAGAAGAGTAAGGTGTGATGATAATCATTAGCATGGAATATTCATTTGATCCCTTCATATCCAATAGTTTTGAGACATGGCTTGAGGCTATCCATAGGGTGAGAATACCATTTAACAAAAATTAACTGGATATTAAATTAATATAATAATTAGCATGACATGAGACCAAACAGGATTGTTGTGCTATGATAAGTTAAAAAATGGCATAAATGGTTGTTGAAGTTTTTTGGAAATACATTGAAATGATATGGTTGTGTACACTGGAATTTTAAAGGTTTAAGAAATATCTTGATGAATAGAAGATAATTGAATGATAAAAGGTAATTAAGTGAATTGATCTTTGTGGATCATGATTTATGTTGGGATATTTCATTCCATTATGAATTTTGATGTATCTTATGTTGAAATTAATATATATAGACCATGGATCCGTATATTGTAATGATTTTAGGGATTATTCTGTTTATGATGAAATGCTTATATATAGGACATCACCTAATTGTTGTGTAATTCTTAAAGTTCAGGTCCAAGTTATGATGAAATTATTATAGGGAGGGCTTGGCCTAGTAAGGTTGTAATTTATATAGTGCTTGGAATAAATAGGTTATAATTCTTATTGATTTTTTCCTAGTTATTAAGGAATTCATAAACAAAGGGCTTGGCTAGGTTATGCTATAATGATTATAGGGAATGTCTTAGTTATTCTGAAATGATTATATAGAGGGATTGACTCAGTTATTCTAGAATTCCTATATAGAGGTATTTATCCATTCATGTGATTAATACATGGGCTTGTATTTATGGTTGGTATGGTGATTCTATATTCTCTAATTTATTATGTAATTGTACTGAAGTAAGATAATTATTATATTGTATTAATTATCTTATTAATATTACTATTTATTACTTTATTGTAGCCCATTAGTATTAAGGTGATTTTTATACATGATTGTCTTGAAATACTGATTTTTACTAACATAACATTCAATCCAATATTTGGTACTAGAGAATATTACATGGATGCTAGTTTGGACAATGAAAAAGGACCTCATTCCTGATTTTTTATTACTGGATGGGTTGGATCTTGGATATTTGATCAACCATCGATTTGGGACAAAGATAGTTTGCATTTTTTGTGATCTATGTATTTTATCTATATTACATTCAGTTTTAAAATTATCTATGTTTTATCAAGCCATTATATGGCCCATTTTAATTTGGATTACATAGTTCATCCTTTTTCCTTAATTTGTATGATGTACAATTTCTACTATTTCAATTAATATGATATTTTTTTATTTACACTATATTGAAATGATGTACTAGGGGGTATAGTCACTGGAATATGTTCTCTACATACCCACTACTTTTCAGTATCCTCTAGAATATGTAGAGGTTCACTTTAGGTCATGTAACCAAATGGATTTTCCACTAAAGATAGTTAAATATTGTCATACATTACAATGTGCTATCGAAGCATCATGTTTTTTTCTGTTTCATTTCTATTTGGAAAAGTTATAAATGAGACCATGATGCATTAGGAATTGATAATGATCTTTTTCATGGGAGTATCTTACCCATGTATGAGGGAAAATCTGAGTTCCTAGGAATAATATTCTTTTTTGATGATGTTCACATATTATGGTTGATATTATTTCACCTTGGGTGATTCACATGTTGTGGGATGTTACAGTTTCTAATGATTTATTCTCAAGACCTGAAATGGCGTGATGTGAATATACATTAATCATAATAGGAATATAGAAATATATGTTGATATGAATTTTCCATGGAAGAGAAATAATTATTTCATGTGATATATTTTATTTATGATCTATGATATAAGATACATATTATATCAGAAAAATGAAATGAAAGAACTATTATGTCTTTCCAATTCACCTTTTAAGCCATGTTTATAGAGGCTATGAGCCATCAATTAACTATTTTTTTCTCCTATTGAGATTTAACATATTGTTATCTTGTGTTGGAAGGAGTATGTTTTTATTTTTTAGAAAATTACTCCATGACATCTTTGAATTGAGCATCTTGAGAGTTTCATTTAGCATGATTCTAATGTCATTGAACCAGATATTAATATATCTCTTATGTATAAGATGGATGTTTAGATTCACAACAGCTACATAAAAGGTAGTATAATTCGTGGAAGGGGGTGATTTTCACATTATACCTTTAATTTCCGATTAGATGATAGAATTTCAACTGTAGAATATTTTCCTATATTCACTAGGTAGGGAGGACCCCAGGTAATCGATTAATGGATCATGTCAATCCATTGGATCTTCAAGCACCTCAAGACACCTAGATAGGGTATGGAGAAGGTTTATATATACATTCTTCCTATGAATACTAATAATTGGTGAGTCATTCTAGAAAAATCTTTTTAAAAATAGGAATTATCCTGCAAGTAATTTGACATACTAATTATCAGACACTATTTTCCTAAAATATTGAGGGATGATATGGAAATTGAGTTCATTCAACTGACACATAGTATATTTTCAATAATTAACTACAATGGATGTTTCACCATATTTTAGTTCTTTGTTCCATTTTTAGCAATTGATGTGATATCTAGGGAGAGGAATTTTGTGAATGGGATTCCCTATGAGATCCGGTCAATGGTGTAAATTTATTAATTGAGTTCCATTTCAGTAATGATGAATCAAGATCTCATTATAGAATGGAATTTTATAGTGTCCAAAGGAATGGGTAGGTTGTTTTAGTAGATCAAACTTGGAGATATTCTTTTTGTTGAAGGATGCACCACTATTATTGTTATATCTAAGGAATGAGTGGGTAGGGTAGTTATGGTAGTGTGCATCCATATCAAGACCATTTTTTGTTGAACTTATATCAGTGTGGAATGATTTCTCCATGTTTTCCATGATATCCATACCCTACATTAGTGTACAGTGCTTATGGATGGATGGGCTACCTGAAATGTTTTGGAAGGGGAATTCAGAGGAAAAGTAGTTGTGAGGGATCATGATAGGAACCAGAGTTTGGGAAGGACTCAACTACCACTTAGCAGAATGGTATATTGAGTTCTTTTAGATGATCAAGTTGAGGTAGTGGGTATGGTACCCCAGTATAGAAGTGGTTGTACCATCTAGAGCGAGCAATAAAGGAGAATCATATTAGAGCCCATGGAAAAGTGGAATGTTAGTTTCAAACTATTCATACTACTCTTGTTTATTTGTATGTCAAACCTTATACCATAATAGGAGAGATTATTATATCATCTAAACTTGCATATGTTATTTATTTATTTAGATCCAACAAATTATTTTTTATAATATCTTTTTTCAAAGCTTTTAGTATTGGCCGTGGAAATCAAGTATGGTTTCCTAACCATAAATAAATATTTAGGAGTGTGGTCAGAGAATATCAAATGTTTCAAGGCATTAATTCTTGGAATTTGTGGTGAAAATGTATTTTAGGAAATGTATGTTCTATGAATTATAGGATTCAATTTAATTATTATTATGGATTGGATAGTTCTTAACTAGGTATGTATCAACTTTTACTATAGTAGTGTTACCTTTCTATATCCATAGAGATGATTCTATTTTCACCAGGGTGAGTGGGATATTTTATAATGCCATATAGAACTAATTCAATGCCGACTGGATTATCTCATTGATCATATAGTAATACCCACTTTAGATGATTTTGGAATGTTTCAAGACACTTTTCTTCAGGTGGTATATCATTTTTAGGATTCCTTTCCTCACAAGTTCTATTGTCTACAACTCAAGAAAGACGTCAGGTTTATAATGATATTGGTCTTAGAATAAGTGCAAGATTCTATTCCCCCGTACATGATGTAAAAAAATTGGTTTTGGAATTTCATTTTCAGTTGGAAGATCTATTATCCATTGGTTTTGTAGGACTTAAAACTTCACCTTGTTGTTCTCTTATGATTTTATTCAATGAGGTTTATGAGTCATTATTATTGTGTGTGGAATATAAGAGATTCAACTAGATACTGATCAATCATTAGTATCCCCTTCCACACATCAATGATATATTTGATTAGCTGAGATTTTCCCATATTTTCTCTATGATTTTCCTATAATTATGTAACATCAATTGAGATTTATACCATCTGATATACTGTAGACTTATTTTAGGATAAGGTATGGTTTTTATAAATTCATGGTGATATCATTTGGTCTAATAAATGCACCAGTGACATTCATGGCCATGTTGAATAAGATCATTCAGCCTTTTGGTATTAATTTTTGGGGATTTTAATCAGTGAAATCATAGTGTACTCCTAGTGAATGGATAATCATTCCTAACATATTGACATCATCCTGATTATATTGAGACAACATCAGCATTATTCCATACTCAAAAATTTCAATTTTCTATATTCATAAAGTTAACTTTTTTGGGGATGCCATCTCATAAGATGGAGTGTTAGTGGACCTAGAGAAGATTACATTTGTGGTATGTAGGGAGAGGCCCATGAATGTCTTTGAGATTCGGTGCTATCTGGGTTGAGTATGTTATTATTGGAATTTTATATAGGAATTATCTCATATGGTTCCACTGATGTCTTAGATGACTATAAAATGGATTAATATTATTTGATCATATTCTTGAATGATATATTTTTTGGGGCTAATGGGAAGACAGACCTAAGAACTGGTCCTCATCGTACATATGCCCGGTAAGGAATATTCCATTTATTGTGACACATCTAGAGTTGTAATTGGAGATGTTTTGATGTAATATAATTTTTTGGTATCTTGTGGCTCTAGATTGCGAAGATCGAACTATAGGAATAATCCTACCCACAATTTGGATTTATCTAAGGTGGTACACACCCCAAGATGATGGAGAAACTATCTTTTGGGTGAGGGGTTTTTTGTGTACTGGGACAAGAAGAGCCTCAAGTACATATTTTATAATCGAGACCCAATCCTTTGATAGAGGAGGCAGATCAAGTATCTATACTCTATCAACTATGATCTAGATAATCTACTGGGTATGGGAAACATTGTTGTTGATTCCATGAGATTCAAGACAAATAATTAGGTAGTACGAGAGTCTAGTTATGAGTTTTGGGATATAACAAACCTTAATATATATATATATATATATATATTGGATTCATATGGATGAGTAGCTATGACTTTTACATCTGTTATAACAATTATTTTTTAACGGATCAAGACCAAGGAGGTCTCTACATCGAAGGGTTTATCTTAAAGGGACACCTAATTTGGTTGGGATCCACTGTTAGGATTATATCTTGGTATCGACAATTATCTTATTTACCATGGATGAATATGGTTTACTATAGGTTTGTTCAACGAAATGATGAGAGAGTTTCATGAATATAGTTGGGTTGGACATCCAAGTCTTACAAATATGTCTCATGATATCCATAGGAAATAATTGTGGATAGAAATTAATAATGCATTACTGGGATTTGTAGAGTGATATTTCCCCTATCACTAGTTGAACGTTGAACGTGATATGCATGCTAGGCTAGTTTATCTTATACACATTCCAAAATGGATATGAGATGATGTCACTATGGACTTCATAATAATATTACCCAAGATAAATTGTAAGAATGACAGAGTAAGGGTGATCATAGATCAACTGTCGATATTTAAAGGCTTTTTTCCCATCGGGGAGTCCATCATTGTTGATGATCTAGGTAGTATTTACATATGAGTGATAGTTTAGCTTCATGGTGTTCAGAGGAGTATCATTGATGATAAAGATCATCGTTTCACATATCTTTTCTATTAGGGTTTTAGAAGGCCCTAGGATCATAGGATCTTCGGAGTGCAACCTATCATCTTCATAATGATATCCAATCTGAATGGAGAATTCAGATTTTAGAGGTTATGTTACAAGCCTTTGTAATAGATGTTAATGGATTTTTGGCATAATAAGTTGAACTCATAGAGTTTTTGTAAACTAATAGTTTCCAGGCATCGATCCAATTTGAAAATTTCAAGGATTTTAATTATAAGACAATCTACTTTACATTTTTTTTGGTGGAGGTATATGAGTCAGTGCTTGATGGACCAAGTCTCATGCATGATATGTATGAGTAGTTTTAGTTGAACATGATGTGGTTGGTTACCATTAATAGTAGGTAAAGATATTACACCGACTAGGAGATACAAACTATAGGGTTTGATAATTGTCACCATGGTTTCCTTTACGTGGCGACTAGGTTCAGAATATTTTTTATTAGGAAATAGGGGAAAATAACACATTGTTTTCTAAGGAAATTTTAGATTGTGTGGAGGCTCTATCCTGTGGGGTTCCTATTGGACCCTCCATTGTTCTATAGTTCTATGCATGTTGTGTTTTACGTGTCATGACTATAGAGAAATTTTTTTGACCCATCTTATGTAGTACACATTGGATATGTTGATCCTGGTATAGAGGCATACATTGAGGATCATCAAATATGTAATGTGGAATATAGTGATAAATATTCTCAACGAAAGACCATACTGTCATTTTTAGTGTTGTGATAGCATGGTCATGTTAAAGAGGAGACATGGGATATGGAATCTAATATACGAGCTTAGTGGCCAGAATTATTCACCCGGACCCCACTGTTATTCTTGGAGTTTCTCATGGATGATCTGTTATATGGTATAGTGTTTGTAGGATACTATATATTCCAAATACAAAACTTCTGATTTTGGGTTGAACCTATTTTATTTTTGTTTTATTTTATTCATTACTCATTGGCGTTCAATCCTTTAATTTTGTGGCGAAGATATTTTTTTTCCAAAATGAACAAATGTTCAAGGATGTATATTTTTTGTATTAATAGAGTACATTTATAAATGATTCAAAATATGATGAGGTTTCATCACTGTTTTGAAAGGATTCAGAGGTGGTTCGAATTTTTCTATAGAATATAGGTTGTGATCTGTCTGCAGGAAACATTCATGTTGTGAACGGGTAACATGACATGAAAATGTTTCTAGGAAGAAGTCATGAATAGGTTGAAAGTGTGAAATCATTACACACCATGAAGCTACTACATGATGTTAAATGATCGATAAGGGTTATATTAACTTTAGGTGATGCATTTTTTAACATATATTATAAATAGAGAAATTAACATAATGAAAGAAGTTCACATCGTGAATATCTCAAGACAAGATTTTTTTTAACCGAAATCACCATATGATTTTATTTTCATCCACCATGTAGCCTTCTCGATCAATCCCTAGGTTGGATCCATGTGATTTTAGAATAATTCCTTCCCTTATAAGAATCTTTGCCTATAATTTAATCTCTAGTGATTTCTTTCACTTTGGTTTTCACTTTCCATGTTCTATCCTTTATTATAGCTATGGTATCACTTGGCCACCATTGAATTGGGTTTTGATCTTGATGTTTGCCTGATCTATGTTTTCCTTATCATATCCATCGCCTTTTTTCTCCATTGGTGTTCCCTGTAGAGAGTGTTTATTTGATAGCACAATAATGGTAGGTGGTCCAGAAAAAAGCATTGTGGTCTGTTTCTAATTGTTTATGTCTAAGCATTATTATGTGACTATGTTGAAAGAACATGTGGATTAACTAATATATTAATGGGTGATGATAATCAGGTGTTTGTACATCTCAGTAGATCCCATTGGATCCAATAGTTATGAGACCTATCTTATGGATACCCATCAGGTGAGGTTACCCCTAAATAATAATGAACTAGTTAGTGACATAATAAATGACTTTCCATGAAATGAGACATCATGTGATTGTTGTGAAAGGTCACATTATAAAATGGATTACATGGTTATTGAAATGAAAGGTGATAATTTGATAGTATATTCTTGTACACACTTTCATGAAAATGGTTTAAGACATAACATGATAAATGAAAGTGAATCAAAATATAAAATGAAATTGGATGAATTGACTTTTTTGGTTCATGATGTATATTTTTTTTCATTCCATTATGAATTGTGTTGTATCTTATACTGAAATTATTATACAGAGGGAATAGACTGGTATGTTGTAATGCATATAGGTCATGTTCTAGTTATGCTGAAATGCAGATATATAGGTCATGATCCATCTATACTTTTATACTTATAGGGATTGGCCCGGTTATGCTGAAATGATTATATGGTGAGATTGGACCGATTATCTTATTATTCTTTTAGGGATAGGATTGATTATATTATAATTCTTATAAATATTAGCATGGTTATATTGAAATGGTTATATAGAGGGCTAGTCCTAGTTATGATGAAATGATTATATAGTGGGAATGGCCTGATCATGCTTAAATATTAATATTCTATGATTGTTCCGATTATATTGAAATTATTATATAGATGGATTTCCATGGTTATGTGATTATGACGTGGAATTGTTATTATGGTTGGAACAGTGATGCTATATGCTCATATTTTTTTATAGAACATTGTCTAGGTAAGTTAATTTTAATATTGTATTAAATTCTTAATTAATAATACAGTTTATCACATTAATGTATGCACTTAATATATAAAAATAGTTTTGTTTTGACATGGTGATGTCAAACTTTTGAGTTATACTGACACCCTCTTTGAGTAACTATTTTTTACAAAAGAAAATTACATGGATACAAATCAGAACTATGGAAAATGACATTTTTGATTAATTTTTTATTTCTAAATAGGATAGATCATGGAGAAGTGACTAAACATGGATTCAAGATCGTGGCCTTCTGAGTTTATTTGTTTACACTTGGAATTTTATTTTTATTACATTCTGTTGGACATTTAGAAAAAATTCAGCTTAAAATTACATGTCCATTATTATTTATTTAACTTGGTTCATCCTTTATCTTTAAATTGTATGATTTATAATTTATACTATTTTTTGCTTTACATTTATTTATTTCCAATTTATTTAAACTATATACTAGGGGTTATAGTTTTTTCTCTATATTTTCAACCCCCAACTAATAATCAATAGCCTCTGGTGTATAGGTAAGAATTCTTGAGGTCTATTGACCAACTAGACTTGTCTATATGAGAGATTTTAGGAGAAGTGGATGTTATAAGGTATTTCATTTCAGTGGTGACTACCCTTATCAACAACACTAAAAAGGAAATATATTCACAACACTTACATAACTCTCTCCTAGTGAAGATATATCCTTCTATCACAGCTTCGGTGAATCTATGCTAGGAATTCCCAATCATCCAACACTCTCTCAGGTGACTCTGACACAAGAAGTGTTGTAGCGAATAACATCTATAGATTCAAATACCAACATATAGAGTTTATGTATAAACTAATGATCTTAAACATTTTTATGGCACAACATTTCCAAAAAATAACACCACTCAAAGAAAATTGGCCTCAATACATTCTTGAACATGGTCATGCTACCCTATGAATAAGAATAACCTATTTAATAAAATATCATCATTAAAAAATGGTGTAAAAACATTCAATGGTAGAGAATTCTTGTAATCAGCTTGAGAACAGAATTCTACCCCCTGAATGGATCATGTTGTTGAACAAGAAGCTCCAAAAAATAATTATCATTAGATTAGTGCATTCAAAAACTAGATAAAAAAATGATTATCCTAGTCTCAATGAACCGATATATTTTAGGGATCAAGTTATAATCAATCATTAGAACACACCCATATTATTCAACCCTGGTATGTTCTGACACACTTATTAAAGTCCATCATCTACCCCAAAAGAATATTATACTGAGTGTGAATGGGATAGAAACTACCTCATATCATAGGGTAATGTAATATCTCAATTAAATATCATATAAAATGCCTCACAACACACAATAAATTACATAAGTAATAACTATACGAACAACCCCATCACAACCATTCCTCTATCATAAAAATTTTTCATCAGAGGGTTTCATCCTTTATCAAATATAAAAAAAACATAAATATTTATAATATATATATATGATCTTAAATATAGAGAACACATGGAATCCCAACTGACTACGATATTGTTCATGAAACAAGATTAGTTAATCATTTTAATACTACCAAAATGATATAGGGAAACATTTAAGTTATTAGATATGATAGAGGATATATTATTTTTCACATGTAAGCTAGTATCTCTGGTTTGATGACAAAAATAAAGACCTGATTAAAATCATTTCCCTATGTACCCATTCCATTCCTCACAATACTACTAACTCTAAACACATTCCCTAGGAAAACTAACTCTGATACAAATCTGGCAAGACAAGACCCACCAAGGCTTTACTCGGTTTGCTGGGAAGTCGGGATTTCCATCCTAATCCCTCATCCAAAAGGTCAGTGGTTGATGACAGGAATGGAGTAAGCATATCTCATAATATGGGATGTGTTATCGTATATAAAACTATAATAGATACATATCTCTGATACAAAAGATAACCAAAACACAATATATATATATATATATATATATATATATGATCAAATAAATTTTACCTAATATATGAATGTGAGAACAAGTATAAGAATGTACCACATGTTAAATATAAGCGAAATAATAGATTTGATAGACCACAGAATCTCATAGCACTAAGAACCTTCTCTATGCTATATGTACAACTAGATTGAACACTATATTGAGTGGTATACACAACCATTTTGAATCACCGTGATCTATAATTCATTGAAAAATACACTCATGTATCAACTCCAAAAAACCACACCAACTAAATATCTTACCAACACAACCTTAAACTTGTGCATCACCTTTAAAAACACAACACATGTGGGAACATGGAACATGTATGGGTAATTATAAATAAACTGAGTATCTTTAAACCAAAACCATAGAAATAAAAATATATAAGCCATATTTACTCCTTATATGAGAGTTGGATAGGAAGAAAACAAATAGGAAAAACAAGAAAGTAATGTCTGCTTATAGATCCCAATACTAAAGAGTGTCAAGGAGAAATATAAGAAAGGGTAATACGAATATGGATATCCCCTAGAAATATTATGAATACAAAGAAGTTCATTTCAACTCAAATCCATCTCATTGATATTATTCCACATCATAATAATAAAATGTTTAAATCCCTAAAGTGTCCACAAATTCCAAATTCATTAGATTAATGAACATAAACTCCTTAGGAAACCAATGGAATTTATTTGAGTCCCAATTCTTGAAAATTTTATAATTGAACAGTCTTTCCATCCATAAAACATCACCTATATATTCTCATAATGGCGGAGTTACCATTTCAAAAGCACATTGTCCAACCGATGGAATTCTACATACTTTATCCACTCAATACCACATCATTAGTCAAATATAAAAGAATTAAAAGTCAACAATCAAACAAAACCTCACAAAAATACTAGGGGATTTCATCTCTTCGATTTTTGTATAACCAATAAAATGAGTATTGACCTCGGGTGGAGTACTGGGCCTTGAATGAGATCTATGAAGTTAGAGAAATAAATCCCTTGATAGTGGAAAATGACCAAGTTGTGTGTAGGTAATACCAACCCAATCCATATATATGAAATAAGGGATCATTCCCAGACACATATCGACCTTTCAGTGGATTACCAACCCCCAGAAACACTCTTAAAAAATTCTTGAACTCTATCCAAAAAGCATCAATGAAAGAAACAACCCACTAATATATCTAATATAAAAATAAATTCCCCCATCACATTAAATGTGGAAAATACATTGTCAAGATTATTTAATCCCACAAACCCATGTCCCAGTGAAGAAATACCATATTATACTTGATCTGGAAGAAGTAAACGTCATGTATTATGGGGTGTAAGATATGTATCACCTAATAAATAACAAGGTCAATAAATGGAACTACAAATGAAATAAAAGGTTTATTTACATGGTGTATAAGGATAAATGGGTTACTCGGTATATACCATCTCTACCTAAGTCAGGCAGAAACATGGTTGACGATGTGTGGTCCTAATTCACATGACACATAAAATCGAACCTACTCTTCAGCATAAACTCCTTGTGCATTCCTACATGTCATATTGGTGTACATAGAATGTGGGTTATGTAACATGCCTTGGGATAATTAACATCACATTTGACTTAATCCAATATAACTGTAAGATATATCACATGTGTTCTTTTAAACTAAAAGTCATTTTTTTTGTATTTTTGTACAGATTCATCTTATTGTCCTAAAACTGAAACATCCTCACTAATTTCACCTCCAATAACACTTAAGAATTTATCTTATATCCCAATTAAATTCTTAAAACCAATTATTTTCAATATCAAAAGTGTGATCACTATGAACAAAATCTACCACCATCACCCAGAGACACCCATAATTGTTCATTAGCACATAATAAGATTCCAAACCTCAAGGATTTTACATTTGAGAGTCATATCACTTTCCATGTCCACTATTGTCAAAAACCAGCTATCTCACATTTTCTAAGGATACTATCATGTCCAAATGGTACTAATAAAGATAATTTTTAGTCTATCCATACACTTATGATGAATATGGAACTGTTGTGGTGAGAACTCAATAAAAAAGGTGGTTATCATCAATTAAAACATTGAACCTAGTCATCCAACATAGGTTTGAAATACCAAAGAACTTATTTAAAGGAATCCAAAAAATTAACTCAGGATAAACAAGAAAACTATCAACAAAAAAAGGGAATGCATAGATTCAAGGCTTGAAATAAGACATTAATCCTTCATGGACAATAAAAGAATAATATATAAATTATAGAAATAAGAAACACCTATCTAGATGAATAATAATTGTCACTTTCATTTAGTATCCATATCTGTATGACCCATTAATCAGTGTTATTTTAGATGTAATCTTGATCCGCTAATTCAATATTTCTACCAAGACCTAGAACATACATCCTTATAAACTCTTGGTTTCATGTAATTTACAATTTATAAAACTATATTATTCAATTAAAAGTTTTATATAGTTGTATATTACGGGTTTCACCAATAATTAATGTAATAATTTAATTTAATTTATTTATTTATTAACATGAAACAACTAACATTTGAGGATCCTATTGAAAACAAAACTAACATCATTCACAGTGTAAAAATACTATTCTAGACACAATTATGGTCTATTTATCCTAAGAAATATTACATTTAATAGATATAAGAATTTAATAAAAAATAAGACTTCACAAACAAAAAATTAAAACAATATTTATAGGATCATTTTTGGTGTTCAACATTACTCTGAATTTCTTTCCAAATTAGTGATTACATTTTAAATGAATCACACACATATCCTCATATATAAAAAATCAAAAATTTGGTTGTCACATTTCAAAAAATATTGACAGATAAATGCCTATTTAAATAATGTATATAAAATATTCCATAAATATTAATGCCTTGAAAACTAACAGAAACTCAACATAGTGGTAAACACTACTCCTTAAGATAAATTAAATCATTATAAAATATTTCTATGTTCATATCCAAGGGAAAATTATTCATTTTACCCATATCATGGTCTTATGATTTAAAAAGGCACATAAGTGGTGATAATTTCAACCAAGAAAAATATAGATTACTATAGATTTGGTGGAAGAGATACATATTTAAAATAAATAAATAGAAGAGAGAATAAAATTAATGACAATTAATAGAGTTAAAATGTTGATGTTAAATTAATTTTGATAAATAGATGTTATATTGCTTCCAAATTAGGCACATGTGAAAACCTCAATCATTAAAAAACATATGTTATTCCAATGTAGGGTTCCCCTAGATTATCTTGTCTTAGGAAAGAATGTAATGACAGAACCCTAATATTTGGACGCCTCCTTTTTTATTTTTTCCTGGGTTAAACTTATTTGGGAAACCCTTAGGACATATACCAATATAATAATGTTGAGTTTATCTATATGATATATTGGGAATATTGTTGTTCTCTTAGACATCCAAGAGTCATATATGAATTTATTAGCATGATTTCTTACCTAAAAAACTATGTCGTGAGAATAATTACAAGGTTTAATAACTTTATAGTTAAATATATATCATGGGATACTAATAGACATGACAGTTTTAAAAGGGGTTATCACTTAAATGGGATAAAACATAATAAAAGTCCATATTATATGAATATAAAAATTAATTATCTTCTTATAAGATATTATTTTATAGATATAATGAAAAAAAATCATTTTCATATTTAACATAGACATATATATTGGATATGGAAAAAAATTAATGGGAATAATATTATAGATTATCATAGAAACTTTTTAATTGTTCTTATGTAAGAAATAAAAAAATCGTTGTGTTGGAGAAATACCATTCTAAAAAAACAAATACAGATGTTTTTTAAAAAGTGAATCAAGATACCTACACAAATTATAGATGTATTCAAATATATGAAATGTGAAAAAGATAAGTATATTTAATATCTTCTCATATTTTGAATTTTATTGTGTATGTTTATGACATGAATAGACTGAGGGTTTACATAAGGCTTATTTTGTGAAATGTGTTCATTTGGTTACCATAAATGGAAATTCGTTTGAAATGTAAATGAGTTCAATAAATTTTTTCACTATTTTATAAAAACTGTGTGGGTTGATGAAATGGTAATGTGATGTATATATATTGGGGAAATATTAATTTTATATGTGAATAAAATATTAATCCATACGAATAAAATATTATGCGTTTAAATTGTTATCCAAGGTCATTGAAACCTAAAGATAGTATTAGGAAGAAAAGAATAATGTTTCAATAGGTCGGAATTTCCTATGATATTGAATTTTGATTTGGGAAACATTATGGCGATTTCTTATTAGGTATAAATGTTATAGAATCAATTTGTTGATTTTGAATGTTATATGATACAAAATTTATATTTTCCAAATTTTTTAAGTATATAGGAGTTTAAAATAAAGGATAAATATAATGAATCTTGTAGTTTTAATTGATGTGATAAATTAGATGGCAGATAAAAGCATGGAGTGGATTTAAAGGAATATTTCAATCTTATATTGATCTGAATAAAGCATATGTATAGTTTTTTAATTTTCCTTTTTTTATATGATATCCAATTCATTAAAAAATTGTTTTGATATATATGATGATACACAGGATTTGTAATTTACCATACTTTATAACATGTTTTAGAATATGAAAAGTATAATAGGATATTTATTTTGGATAAAAGTGTTTTATCCATGATATTTGTTAATATATGAGGGAAATATCCCCCACCACATTCAATGTATTTTATTGAACAGAAGGATTTTATGTATCTTAGTATGATATTTTGGGATGAATACTATTTCTGAGAGGCTAGTGGTAGTTTTTTAGACTTCGTTATGTTTGATGTTTATAAAATAAATGATTAAACCAGGGACATTGTAACTAAATTTAAATTAATATCCAAAAATATTTTAGGTTTAGTTGGCAAAGAAAAATCTAAAACATATATATAGATATCATACATAAGTGAATGTCAATTTTTTTAAAGTAATTTAGGATATGTTGGTAATGATAATCTAATTTAAATACATACATTCAGATAATAATAATGTATTAAAAGATATTTTGGAGGAAAACAACCCAAAATTATTAAAATTATTATCCTAGAAAGAGTTCTATGTTAATGTAGAAGGTAATTAGCAAGGTAACATTTTATTTTTATGATGTAAAGGAGTTTGAAGAGTATATTTTGAGAATTTATCATTTGTAAAATTATTCATAAGTATAAATATTATTAAAACTATATTTCATCATATATTTTACTTGCTAAAATATTTATTGGGTGGGTTTTGACTGATGGTCGCTTAGAGATGTCGTTGGAATTCTATTGTGATTTAATGAATGTAAAATCCTTAAAATCACATAAAATATAAAGCCTCATTAGTTGTACGTCACACGATATATGATTAGATTATGATTATTTATTTTTTGGTTTTTATTCCTACATTATTTTAATAACATAAAATGTACCATGTTATACAAAATGAAGCCACCACTTTGTCATTATTTCATGTTGGATGTAAAATATTATATAAATTATATTGATAATTATCTAATCAAATTATTAAAATAAGATATCACTAAAATATATTCATCATGTACTATTATAGGTTGGGGAGATATTTTACGGTTATTGTAGGTAATATTTCATACAAATATAAAAAATAAGCTAATAATTCTTAAAAAAAGACTTTTTTACTAGATAGACCCTGAAATACACCATATAATGTGTAATATATAATATATCTGGTATGTGATGGGTGACTGTTTTATATTAAATCCATATAATTTATATTGTAAATATATATAATAAGAATATATTTGTATTATATTATTTTATCAGATAATCCTTTTTGATTACCAAAGAAGGTGTGGTCGAGTATGTTTATGATCATTTCATCAGTAGAGGTTTAACCATTAGTGGATTTTTCCTCTCTTCTGATTAGTATGATATATAAACCCTAAATTTTTAAGGACTTTTAAATTTTATATTAATAATTTTATATGATATATATTATTTGATTATCTACCTTGATGAAGGAAATGTGATGTGCCCATCAACTAACATAAATGACAGGTGTTATATTAATAATCTTGGAAAATATATACTCAGAGAACGGGGAACTTATGAGTATGATATATTGGATCGACTTACTCCAAGGAACATGGTCACAAAATTACATAGAAAAATATAATATTTGGTTATATTTAATTGTAAGTAATACAAAAAGTGGACACTAGTATAGAGATACATGTGTTTGACAGAGATCTAGCCAGATCCATTTGTAACTTGAGTAGTATTCATACTTTTCTAGAGGCTTTTCATAGATTACATTTATGGACTTGGGAAATCAATTTTTTTAAATTCTAAAAATCCATATGGGGTGTAATGTTTTATTTTTAAAAATGTTGGTAATGCTTATAAATCTTTAAAAGCCACCTCTAAATAATTTTAGATGATATCAAAAATAATTTCTTGTTGATTTTTAAAATATTTATTACATGTGACATATGATATAGTAAAGAAGTATAAAATATCTACCCAAAATTATTTGTGAAATATATTTAAAATTATTTTTTGATATATTTTCACAATTGATTAAATATAATATAGCATATGTTGAAGATGTTCTCTTTTTTATGTGGTTTATAGAGAAAGAGTGAGACTGATGGATATGTTTAGTAAAAATCATATCTGGGATTTGTTTGTTTAGGCCACACCATATACTATCATTATATATAAGGTGGAATAGTATGAGATTCCATGTCATGTGGGTTTTGTATGAGATTATCATTTGGAATGAAAATTAATTTTTTGGCCTCCATATTTTACTCTAGTCATCATTATTGTATATTAAATTATATAAAGATGATTAGAGGTGTTTTAAAATCCTAAATTAATAGATTAAATGTTATAATGTTGATCATAAATAAATATACAAGTGTTAAAATAGATGAAACTCATTAAGTGTTTATAAAATGCTCTATTTAATGTATCAAAATTATTGATATATATATGGTCTCCATTGATGGATATATAGGTTGGCTCATAGTTTTTTATTAATGTCACAATTCCCTGGAATTAAAATACTATAACGATCCTTATAAAAATTACTCTATATCATTTATTTCCCCATTTACATTAAATAAGGTTTAAACTAACTATGTTGTGGTGGTACATCATTCTTATGTTTTGAGAGATTCCCATAATCTATGGACACCCTAGGAGGGAGGAGAAAATACTTTTCTACTCATTGATCACAATCATGATTTTTTGGATCTAGTGTAGGTTATATCATCAAGTTTTTTGATATGTAAAACTCTTTAATCTTATTATTCATTAAAAATATATATATAGATTCTATGTATAATTTTTTTTTCCTGTTTACATAAAATATTATTTTTATATAAGAAATCCTTCTAAAAATAATCAATATAAGAAATATGTTTTTTACAGGAATTAATATGCATGTGGTGGATGTCAAGATTACTGGATAGAGTCGTGTCTATGATTCAATAATATTAGTTTGCGAAGATAATCAAGATTGGTTTTTTATAAGAGACTCATAAAATGACGTATCAGTTATACAAAATTATGTTTAAAGTATTTATTATATTTTTTTGTGATTCCTTAATTTGTTTCATTTCTCTCCAGATTTCATAAAAGATGAGATCATTACTCATGTTCGTCCATGTGATCCCATGATTTTATAATAGGATTAAAATCATATACATTGAGAATTTTTGGGATCTTTTAACGTATTTCATTAGTTGAGTTTCATGAGTATATTGAGTTATGAACAATTCAGTTACCTAGAAATCTTATTTAAACGATGTATTCTGATAAGTAAATGTTTATAGCAGATCTAAATATAGGAGTTTGTTTTCTTTTTTACTATAGATAAGGTTTAATGTTAAACTTAACCATTACTTTCAATTAAGTTTTGCTTCAATATTGTGGGTGGTATACACCCGTTTAGTGGAACATTTTTTATTTTATGTTTTTCTAGAAGATGTAATAGAAATAAATTAATTTTATTACTTTAATTACAGATTAGGAAAATGAGACTCAAGAAAAATGTAATAATTTATAGACCACCTAAATAGTTTTATCAACCATATCACTTTTAGAATCTATACTAATTTAAAAAATAGTGACTAATGGAACCAAACATAAAGGGATATAAGAACCATATAAATGGTAAAGGTAGGTATAAGGGTGAAAATATATAGATTTTATTATGGAAAAAATTTGGATAAGGGATGTTCAAGAGGAATGATTATGATTACTAATTAGTATATTATAACTTTTATCTATACTTAATCTATTTTTAAATATTATTAGTGATTAATTTTTATTTCATATGCCTACGCAACTTCAAGGTGAACTTCCAATTTAGAATATTAGTTTTCTACTAGTATTAACCACTCTAGTGGAAGGTCAAATAAAGCAATCTATGTCAATTTTTTAATGTGATCATGATATTGGACCAGATTTATTATGATGTATTCTTGAATTATTTCTAATGAAACTATATTATATCTTTCATGGCATATAATAGTAGTATTTTATAGAATAGTTCATGGATTTTTATCTATGATGGGGGAATTGTTTCAACCTATTAATATATAATACTGTATTTATAGAGAAATAATTTTTTTTATTTTTGACATAGATGTGTTGAAACATGAATCATTACACATTAATTAGTGAGTTTTACTTATTGAATTCACAGTTGATGTGGAGGAATGAACCATATATGATGGAATACACTGAGGGTTTTCTATAACAAGATATAAATTTTCCATTAATAAAATTATATCTAGTTTTTTCATTTGTTATTTTATAATCTTATCATATGGTACATGTATAGATCCAAGTGTAAAGTTTAAAAATTGAATAATTTCTAATTACATGTTTTATATATTATAGTTTATCAACATCAGTTGTTTTATTTTTCTTCTTTATGAAATAATATAGAATCTTAATGTAATTTTTTATATTCAAAATTTTAGAAAATTTATTGATAAAATAACAATATACTTCTTCTGTTAAAATTTATTTCATAAAAAAGATCCAGACAATTAATTTACTAATTGGATACCTTAAGATATTTGTTCAATATCAGGAAATTGTTATGAAAACATCTCTATGTCATTTTATAATGTTGGATTTTTTGGTGATTTTATTTTGATTCTTGAATGTATATATTGTTTTAATTTTACTTACGTTTTCAGAATTTCAACCCTATATTAATTATTTTTTTATTATTTTTTGATGAAATTATTGTTTCTTTGAGGATAGTGGAAAACATGTGGTAGATCATTGAAAGGATTTTATATTAAAATGTGTAAATAAATGATATTCTAAGATATTTAATGTTTTGTTTTTAATAATTCTAATTCATTTTCTATGTTATATTATTTTGTAACTTGGTGTTGTAATATACATAGGTAATATTGAAAAATTTACAACATGTACCCCATCATAGAATATTTCTAAGGTGAAACGTCTCTTAGTCTTGAGAGATTATTATATTATGTTCTTTCATTATATATATTGGATTCCAAATACACTATAAAATTTGAATAAAAATGTACTATATTTTTTTAAATGGAGAATTTCCGGATTCCTTTGGAAAACCCTCAACCCTAGAAGCCTAGATTCATTTCTTTACAGTATTATATTATCATGATTAAATGGAATCAAATGCGAAAGGACAAAACAACTTAGTAGTTTGGGAAAACATTTTTTCCCGCATGATACCCATTTTAAATATTTTGAAGAACATATTACATAGAAAACCCTAATGAATTGCATCATTGAAACTCATTCTCAGAATTTATCTTTATATCATGGTGTAAGGAAAAACAATAAGGGTGTACTCAAATTCCTAGTAAAGGTAACCATACAAAAAATGTAATTATGAATCAATAAAAATAAAAAAAAATATGTAAAGGTAAATGGTTTCATTTCGGTTAATGTGTTACTTTTTAAGGACTAAATTTAAATACCCACTTTTACTACGAGCATAGAGAAAGTATGGGGTCAATCCACTAGGAGAGTTAATGTGATATATTTCTTGATTTTTTATTAATTAAGTGAATGTTTTTTGTATTTATAGTTGATATTTGATGTTTCTGAAGGTTGATTCAAATGGTTGAATGACTAGCACTTCAAATTATGGAATATATTACATTTAAATAGAAAGAATTAAAAAACTAGTGTTTAACAATTAATGAGAGAAATGAATCAGGGATGTGGGTGTCTGTAATGATTTTCAAGAATTTATTTTACTATTGTGTTATTTTTTTTACAATCACTCATATCATTGGGTTTCAAATGTAACATAACTCCCTTGGTCTAGTGAGTTCTGGTTTTGTTAATATAGATCAATTTCTTGGACTAAAAAATTATTTTTATAAACATTATGAAACTAGTCCCTTTAGATAGGACAGGTGCACCAAATGATCATGGGTTTACGTGTCTTAAATTCTATATTGATCCCTATAAAATATGATCTTATTATGATATACATTTATAGCGATATACATAATGAGATTATGGGAAAATTTATTAAAGTAAGATGAATAACACAAACAAAAAAAACAAAACAAGGAAAATAATTTTCTATGAACCCATATTTTCCAAAACCCCAAAAACAAAGTGAATTATATAAACATTGAATAAATAATTAAAAACAAGTTCTAAATACCTAAATTTTTTATTACAGCTGAGACAGAAATGAAATACACTAAACAATAACAAGATAAATTCTCCAAAACTTTCCAAAAATATGTTTTATGCTTCCCCTTTTACCAAAATTTGTCACTCCCAGATGATGATCCTCCTTCAAATGATTATAGGGAGCATTAATTGGCCATTACCCACTATCCCAAGGAGGTTAGGGGTCCATATCCTTGGTCAAATGATGGGTAGGTGGGGTTGATAGAATGTAGGTGGTGGCCTATGGACTTCTACATGGTTAAGGTGCACACTTAGTAAAACTATGCACCAACCATTCTAAATGATTTATATACTAAAATATAGGTGAACATGTACATGGTCTTGTCCACAATGTTTGGAAATCCTTCATATACTATGCAGTACACTTCTACCTCCAAACATGCACACCCTATATTATTTTCTGGAGGGCCCACACACTCTTTTGAACTATGGAGTGGTCTTATGGAAGGTTTTTTCTTGGCTATCCAAGCTATGATTGGTCTTTGTGGTTGGGTTGTTCAGCTTAGGTGATTCAGTAATAGCAGGAACCATGGAAAAATATTCAAAATACCTCTAATTTCCATCTGAATCACCCGATTGGTGATGAAAATTATTATCCATTCCATTTGACAATTAAATAACATCCAAATACATGTTAAGGTTGTAAAATCAAGAAATTTTATCCAAACAACCAATTTCAATATATTTAAATGAACAGAAATTCCTTAAGCACATCAGTGCATCAAACTCACCCACACATGATCAACTGTTTCTACTCAAGAAAATTCCTACACAATAATCTCAATTATGATAGCGATTACATAGGTAAAAATGTCACAGGTCAGAACAACACAATGAATATGGATTTTGGATGAATTATTGTTAAAATTCCAACTTTCATTCTTCATGACTCACCAATATGTGAAAATAACCAACAAAGAAAGCCTAATTCAAGACCTACAAATATTCATTCCTAAACCATTATTGTTTGAAACTAATATTTTCATTCATCATTCAAATAATGTTCTAGATTCATTTTATATCTCTTCATACACTTATAATTTTTAAGGAAAGATTTATTTATCTCAATATAGAGGGCTATAACATTTATTGGTTATAGAAACTCATTAGCATGCTGAGTTAGAATAACGAGGAAATCTCATCATTAAATTTGGGCATGCCTTTGCATATATCGAATTGTATTCATTGGGGAAATATAATATAATTAAAATTGGGCCAAATCTTTCATGTTTAATCATGAGGAATTTAGGGATCAATTCAAGAGATTATGAAAATAAAATCGTGTAATATGCAATAGTGTAGTATCAACAATTTCTATACATCACCTCCCTTTATTAATATATTGACTTACATTTTAAGGGGATCCTTAATTTAAACTAATAAATCACAATTTTCAGTTTTAAATAAAAATTATTGTGAATGAATAACTATAATATTTCACCTCATGTGATATAACTATTATTCGTATTAACAATTATTTTATCAATCCAGACATTTGAGAAATTCCATACATATTTCTCCAAATTTCATTTTTATCTAGTTGATATAAATTTGGGTCACCTATAATAGTTCTTTAGAAATACCCAATGAAAAAAATAATTCATATGTAATGATAATGAAATACCCAAATGGGGTTCTATATGTGGGTTCCCTCCACTACACTTATAACTGAGAATTGTTTTCTATGAATGTGGTAAGGTGGATAAGTATGGGAAGTGAAATGACATTAATGGGGAGGGAGAAATAATTGAATGGATTTAAATGTAATTTAAAACAGAAAAGATCATTTGGATAAAGTTCAGGTAGGGATCAACAGTTTGTGTGTGAGATTCCTCCTAGAAGAAAAGTTTCTCTAAGCCGTAAATAGTGATCCAAAAACTATATTGATAAGGAAACTAGAAAGAGTGGAGATAAATATCATAGTTTTTGCAAGTGGAATTAAGTAGAATCATATAATCACACCATTTATGACATAGAATATAACATCAAGAATACTAGTCATGATAGAAAATAGATTCACATTGGATAATATAGTAAATGAAGAAGAAAATATAAGATAATTAGTTCCATCCCATGGAGGGATCAAAACTAGAGGGATGACGAATCTATGAGTGGGATACATCAGCCAATGGTGAATCTTCTGGGGTCGAATAGGAGGCCATCACTTTTGTGGGGGTACTCTTGATGGGACACCTCACAAAGAATATCATAATGCTAGATCATGATGAAAAGGGTAATTTCATTACATATAATAGAATGGAGTCTATCTATGTAGGAGATGGTAAAGATTAGGTTTGGAATGATTGTGCATGATGATTCCTACCACCTGTCACAGTGTGTCCTAATTATTCCAATCCGAAATAGTATATGAATATCTCATCAACTTTTAGAAGATATTAGGGTCTCCATATGGGGTTCCCTACATGGGTTTGTATGTGGTAAGGGCTGAGTATGTTGTTGGTGGGAGGGAGGTGGGAGGAGATAGGGATTGGTACTCCTCATAAGAGGGAGAAGAGTGGTGAGAAGTTGTGGAAGGGGATGAGGTGGTTTGGGGCTCAGTCGGGCCTTCACAGGATGGAAGCTAAAATTGTAATGGTTTCCAAAATATTCAATCATTGTCATGTGAAAGACCATATTGATGTCACAAGGAATGTCCTATTTTAACTCAAGGAATGTGTCTACATTAAAATATATTTCAAGTTGTTTCATGAGAATAGTGGTGAACGACCCATAAGAAATGTCCCCTTTGGTGTTAAGAACATCTAAAAAATGTATTGGGTGATGGTGATGTAAACTTTTACTTGAGTACCAATAATCATGGAGTGCAAGATGAATGAATACCTAAGGAGAACATTGCATTCTTTATCATACCAATTTGTGAAAAATGTGGTGATAATCCAATGTATTGGGTGGTGGATGTTGTTCAAGAGGTAGGATGCCTTGGAATTCGGCGATATATATATATATATCTTGTCTAGGAATTGGTAGAAATAAAATATCGATTTTCCATATGATCCCATTTTTGGGATACTTCGGCATAGAGAACACTTTGAACATATCATTGATCATAAATCCCAACTAATATAGAGAATTTGGCCTACTGATAATTAACGTTATTATCATTTGGAATAATTTTACATCAACTTCACACTCCCTCATGATTCCTTACTCATCATCAACAAATTGGTCACGACACTTGATGGAGTCAGTGAATTACAAAACAAGTTCCTTGAATGTGCGATGGTGCACAACAAGTGCCGATGTGAAGTTCCCTTATGTAATGTGATGAATTCGCTCATCCAAAATTCCCAAAGACTCATGATTCAATGGGTTGAATTAGAATTGGGTATAAACCTCTTGTGTGGCCAAAATTAAATAACATTTATTATCCCCTTTTTTAGTAAATTTTATGTGGGGACCAAGGGGGTTTGAAGTGCTATAAGCATGAGATCTTTTCAATGAGGCCGTTTGGATTGGTAATCCTTCCTGAAGTAGAGATCATTAAAATAAATTTCCCATATGATGGAAATAATATAAATATATATATAATTTAAATTTTATTATAAAAAACATAAATAACCTATATATAATCACAAATCAAGAAACATTTTCATATGAAATTGGGTGTTTTGAAAAAAAAACATTGTTATACAGGTGTATATGAGACAATTTGAGAAACATGGAGTTAAAGAAGGGTGAATAAATGAAAAAATAGATATAGAAAGAAAATATAATAATGGGATAGGGAAAAATCATGAAACTCTATCCCTAGAGAGTAAATAGAGACGAACAAGGGAGATATAAGGAAAAGTGGAAGAGGATGAGAGAAGAGAAGATACCTTTCTTAGAGATTCAGTGGAAGGTGAAAGGAGGAAGGGTTGGAGGTTGGAGGAGAAGGAGAGGGAGGTGTTGTCCATGACAAGGATGAGTAATTTCATATGATTTTTAGGTTTTTAGAATAGTTTAAAATTATTATTTTCTTAAAATTTTGGGTATTTAGATGGGTCACATGGTTTCTACGCATGATTTAATAAACCATGTAGTAACTATGAATAGTTCAATGAGGAAGTGTTTGTCAATTCTTATGGGGTCCTAGTGTATCTGTATAGTAGGAAAATTTAGTGATACCCATGTGAGAATCCAATAGAATAAGTCTCCATCATTTATGGTTGGTGTACATGGTTTGTTTGATAGTGGACAAATAGTGTGTATGGCTCTGTCTTGAAAATTTTGGGATGTTCAACTCATCTGAATGAAATGAATCCCATTAAAATGGAAACACTTTCCCCCATTATTGTTAAAGGATGATTTTATATTTCCATAGGATATTTATGTTAATAATAACATAAAATCAAGAATATATTTATCACTTTTAATTTTTCATATGTATGAAATGAAAAAAAATTAAAATCACACTAACTTTCACCCCTATGAACACACAAAGAAAAATTTATTTTGATAAAGATTTATAAATTTCTGGTTACCTCCCAATTAGTGCTACATTTAATATCTCATCCTCAATATACTCTAGACTCTTATTTCTCAAATTTTAGGGTGAAGATTATTCCCATTATGTTCTCCATTTGAAAAAATTGTTTTAAACACTGTCCATTCACCATAAACGATTTACTATCTTTTCTAAAAAACGTCCACTTCACAATGATGGATGATATTGACCACCATGAATAGTCCTGACCATGGGGACATAAAATTTTCCAGAAAAAATAATAATCATGAGTTTAAAAATAACACGTAATCATTGGGATGGAATGATTTTTGGGAAACCATGTAGTCTTGAACTACCTTTGTCTTCACTTTATAAATCGTTGCATTTTCATATTCCTCTTGTCGTATTTATTCATTCATGGAAAATATATATTAGGATTTCTATTTCGAGGGTTTTTAATCATAATTTAATTCATTAACAACCCAGTTTTCTTTATACATATGCTCCATAGGTAGGTGACATTGTTTTCCATAGACCAAAATAAACGATAACATTCCCAAAAACATCGTGAAAGTAATTTGGTATGCCCATAAGGAATTATTAAGATTCATGGACCAGTCTTTTCTCAATGATCTTATAATATGTTCTTGGATTTGTTTTATTTCTTGATTAGATAACTCTACCTGGACACTAGATTGAGGTTGGTAAGGTGTCCTCATGTTATACTTCACTGCATAATTCATTAAAAAAATTCAATATTAAATCCTTATCAAAATGTGTCATGCTATAACAAAAAAGATCCATGGGAACAGTAATCCTATTGAACAAATCATTCTTCAAAAAGGAAACAACTAGTTTTTCTTTATTTTTCATTGTTGATATATATTACACCCATTTTGACACATAATACACACATACCATTATTTTTATATTCCAATATGATTGGGGAAGTGGCCCCATGAATTTAATAACCATACATCGAATAGTTTTACCTAAAGGATGGTGTTTTGAGGAATTTATTTTATACACCGAATGTTACCAGTCCACTGGAATTTGTCACAGGGTACTACAAAGTTTCATGAATGCTTATGATTGGTGGGACAAAAAGCTCTAGAATTGAGAACCTTCATGATGGTGGGGTCCTACCCATGTTTTCTCCCAGCTTATGGGAAGTGGAAGATTTCAAGAATTACATGGGCTTTATCATGAGGTATGTAATAGAGAATAACTCTATATCCACATGTGAAGAAGAGTAGCAGGCCTTCCACAAAATATCTCATTAGTTCTTACTCAAAGCTCTTCCTTTACTGGAACGTTAGATCAGGTTGGAGAACTCCCATATCCAAATAATTGGTGATGTCATCAATCCATGCATGAGGTGTGGCTCCTAATAAAAAATGTACTCATTCAGAAAGTCATCCATGATTTACTTATCATCTTCATTTTCTGAATTGGGTAATTCCAAAAGGTAGAGTGGATAAAAAACTATGTTTTAACTCCCTTTAATATCAAGAATCTCCAAATAATACACTTGGATAATTAATAACCGATAAATGAGCAGTTTATTTTCCTCCATCTTGTTCAATATGTATTTGAGTTTTGTGTGGATAGTAAAAAAAATGAATTTTGATAGCACTAAATATGAGGGGAATCTATCAAATTCAAAAACTACTACCAATATCTCCTTCTTAGTGGTAGTGTTGTTGTTTTTGGATTCGTTTAAGGCTCACCGTGCAAATTATTTAGGCCTAATGACGAGATATGGCCATTGTCCAAGAACTACTCTCACAGAATAGTCACTCGCATCACACATAATTTCAAATTTCTCATCCTAGTTTGGTGAAATATTGATGGGAGATTCAATAAGTAGAATCTTCCGGAGTTAGAAATATGAAATGCATGTTTCCTCAAATTTAAAGATATAATCCCTTGAAAGGAGATTGGTCAGTGTTTGTGATACCTTTGAGAAATCAACCACAACCCACCTATAAAATCTCAAATTTCAAAGAATTCTCTGTATTTATTGGATGGAATTTAGGATGGGATGGTGTGATATCTCGTCGATATTTATAGATATACTTTAATTTTCTTCCTAGAGATCTTGTGGCCCAAGACCATGCCATTCTGCAACATAAAATAGAATTTATCCCTATTCAAAACAAGATTTTTGTGTTCTCACTACTACAAGAATAATTCCAAATTCATCAAACATGTATGTAATGACATTATAGAGAATAATACATCACCAATGAAAACATCTATAATCGATTCCACCATGTCATGGAAGATATCCAATATGGACCATTAGTAGGTGGCAAGGTCATTACACATGCCAAAAGATATATGATAATAGAAAAATATTCCATAAGTGTTTTGAAGGTTATTTTCCCTTATCATTAAGGGAAATAAAAATCTAGCTATACCCTGAGTAATAATTTAAAATTTAATAGAGTTTGTTCCCCACAAATCACTCCAATATTTGATCCACGAATAAAAGTGTAATGTTATCCTTCCGTGTATCATCATTTAGATTTTTTTAATCTACACAAACCCTCAATAACATAATTGACCTTGTTGTTATTAACTCATAATTTTTATTATAAATCACAATGATACCCCCTTTTGAGAACCACTTTCAAGGGACTCACCCATGAGATGTTAGAAATTGTATAAATAATTCATACATCCAATATCTTTATTACTTATTCCTTCAAAACCTCCTTTATTAAAGGGATTAACAATCGTTGTACTTGCGAAGAGGGCTTGGCCCCTTCCTCAAGTAGCAACTTCTGTGTTTCAATGGTTGGAATGATTCCCTTATATTCATAAATCATCCATCTAATTTATTTTTTAAAAGAATCATAGAAACTATAAAAGTGTTTTCTCTTGATCTTGTGTAAGATACACATTAATAAATACTGTTTGTGTGTTCTTATCACCCATGTAACCATATTCTGAAGAGGATGAGATAGGTTTCAATTCAAGATTTGGGGATTTAAGAACTGAAGGTTGAATCAGTTCTACCTCATCCCACTCTATGATATCTAGAACCAATGATGACTACCAATAATGACAGATTTGGCCCGAAATAAACCTTAGTTATTATGTTTTGTGTTTAGTATAGATATATGATAAATCCAGTTCATTGGTAGTATGGAGACATTCCATGTCATAATCCATGCAATCAAAATAATCATCAACTATAGTTAAAGAACAATATTACTCATTCAAAATAAATGGAATTTTCTTGATAGATTTGAAGAATTTTCTAGATTTCGTTTCTTCCCCTACTCTAAAAATCAATTCAACTTGGTTAAAATATATCAAAACCTTTCTAGATTCAAAAAGGGTATACTGAAAATTAGTGGTGCCTCTGCATATTCCTCTATATCTTGTATGAAAAAAATAGCTGGAAGAATCAAAATACACAATTTGACAATCACACCATCATGTATCCCCACTGGATACTTATTAGAGTGATAAACTAGTTTCAATTCCTCATTTGTTTGTTTTAAATCACTCATCCCTAGCTTCTTAAAAACTCTAAATGGAATAATATTGACACTAGCCCCCAAATCACAAATAGTGTTTTGAAACATATAAGATCCAATTGTGAATGGGATAGTAAAACGTCAAATATATTAATGATTTGGAGGAATGAAGTGTTGAACCACTTCTGAGCATTCCTTATTGAGTGTAATATTTCACAAATCATCCCTATTCTATATATTTGATATGATTTCATTCATAAAAATTGTATTTGATAGGATTTCTCCCAAATTTTCCCTGATTCTCATTGATAATTCTCATTCGATTTCAAGGTTAAATAGAAGTGTTTACCTTGAAATGAAACATTTGAAATGAGTAATGTGTAATATCATACACCTATGGTTACATACAACACTAATAAACAAACAAATTATAAAAGGGAAAACCCCAAATAATAAAAAACAGATATGGGGTTAAGAATAGATTAATTTAGAAATTGTAATTTTTATTTTCACTAAATTAATAAAAATTCAAATTAATAAAAATTCATTTAAATTTCTACCCATATAAGATTCCATAATTTTGTATCATTTTGATTGAATTTTTAACTTTTGATTATAATGGCTGAATGATTTACTCTTTAAATTATTAAAGGGTTTACTTTAAAATAGGAAAAATGAAAACGTAGTTTTTAAAAATTAATGGGAGAAATGTTTCTAGGAGGTGGGTGTTTGTGAATGTCATCATGATTTTAAATTATTATTTATGTTTCAAATGTAATCGAAATCCCTTGGTGTGATGAGTTCTGATTAAGTTATTATTGATCAATTTCTTGGCCTAAAAATTCATTTTTATAATCATTTTGAGAATAATAGCTTTAGAGAATAAAATTGAACCCAATGATCATGATATTACTTGTATTAAATTCCCCATATATTCCTTGATACATTATTATCTTTATGATACAATTTTTTTATGAGATATATAAAGAGATTGCGGGGGAATTTATTAGGGGAATATGAAACAACACAAACAAAACAAGAATAATAATTATAAATGAACCTACATTTTCCATATCCCCAAGACACCAATAAAATTATATTAAAATTTTATAAATAATGATAAAAATCTATGAATACATAAAATATTCATTATAGATAATATGTAAAAGAAATACACTAAATAATCACAAGATAAATCCCCCAAAAAATCATTGAGTGGGTTTTAAGCTCCCCCATTTTTTCAAGTAGTGTCACTCCTAGATAATTATACTCCTTAAAAAGAGAATAGGGATAAATAATTTTAAATACCCTACTATCACATGGTGGTTAGGGGTCCAAATTTAATGTAAAATTATTGGTTGGATGGGTAGATAGAAGGTAGGTGGTGGCTGTTTGACTTCTGCACAGTGAAGGTGCATAGTTAGTTAAGCCTTGCACTAACAGTGATCATGCTTATGTCCCCTAAAATTTAGGCACACATGTGCCTAGGATAGTCCACTAAGTTTGCAAACTATGATGTAAGCCTATACCTCCAAACCAACAAATGACCACATGGATTCCTAGAGGGTCGACATGGTTTGTTAAACCATGAAGAGGTTATACAGGAGGTTCTACATTGGTGCCCCAAGATCTATACGGTATTTGGGGTTGGGGTGCTCAACATGGGTGACTCAACAATAGTTTGAAACATTGATAAATAGTCCAAATTCCTTCTTTTTTTTCTGAATCACACAGTTGATGTTAAACTAAATATCCATTCATTTTGAAAATAAAATACAATCAATATAACTGTTTATGATAAAAATGCATGAAAATTTATCTAATAAACAAATTTTAATATTCTTAAATGAATGGAAATTCCTCATTCACATTAGTGCATCAGCACATGATTGAAAAACCTTTCCATTTAAACATATGGATAATGAATAATCAATAAGGACATGTAAATTACTAAAAACACATTCAATTTAATCAATAAAAAGATAAATAAAATCATCAATATTTTTTATCATAGTGAAAATCATCTGGTTGATAGTAGCCCAAATGAAGAAAATGATTAATTATTTTAAATTTTCTATCTGACACAAGGACAAATACAATCAATATGTATCACAATATGGTTGAATTTTGTGGGTAGAAACCTATCTATTTTACTTAGAATCAAACTCAAACTATTTTTCACCCACTGATTTTACCTCATGAGACTAGAGATTTATCGAAGGGATTACACTAACTGGTCCCGAAATCGTGTATTACATGTCCATATCATTACTCTTACATTTGAATAATATATTTAATTAATAATTTTTTTTATCTCTTATTATCTGTATTCAATAAATAATATGGATTTATCAATAATTCCCCAGTGGAGGACAAGTAACAATAAGGTTTGTTTATATTGATGAATGAAAATACCATTGAATGATCATTAAAAAAATTCCTGATGAGTTTTATTTTTCAACATAAAAAATTTTATTATTAATTTTACTTCACCTATTACAATGTTGTATAATCTATTTAATCAATTAGGTTTACATTAGGTGTTTTGAAATTATTCAATGTGTGTGTCAACAATGACTTTGGGAAGTTAAATACGGTCGAAGGGTCCATGATATAAGCATATAAAAAATAACAATTATTATATAATAAACATATTTATAAATCAATATATCTTTGAAAAATAATAATCAAATATGGGTATCATAAATTACCCAATGTTACAATCATGGTGATGGTGGGTCGTACGTACACATGAGTATTGTTCCCATTTTCCAATGATCATTATGGAATGAAGTTAAGTAACATTATATAAATCTATAATGATAATCACATCATGAATAAATTTTTATTTAATAATAAATACTCATATATATAATTCTTTTGATTAAAAAGGAATCACATCCCCTCAAGTAGGTGGTAGTCCACACATCCGTGAACGATTTTATCAATTTTTATTGTGTGAAAAAGGAAATAAGGGAAATGATAAATTATATTTTCAGAAAGTTAATTATGTCATAAATATAATATATATTTAATTTTTGTCACATATTTTAAATAAAACCATCCTTAATACATTCCATATATTGTGTGAACATATGACATCACATTAAGCACGCGGTAGTCCACACGTCTAAAAATGAAGTTATCATATTTACACACAATCGAAATCATTATGTTATGTGTTATGTAAAAACATTTGATAATTAATAAATAATTAATATAAAATTTACCAAAATTAATAATTTTTTTCATAATAATTCCCAACAATGATAGGTGGTAATGTAAAAAAATTAACAACGTCATTTTGTGAGGTGGTAATTCACCGTACACGAATGGGAAGGTCATTACCCATTGGATGAAAGTGTATTCTAGTGTAATTATAACCCTTAAAATTATAAATTTCAGTATATTTATGATAATTATGTAAATATATAATCATTTAATCATTATAAATGAATGGGTGGTCAAATAAATAGAATATAAATGCATGTATAAAGAATGTTGCCACTTTTGGGGTAACTCCATTTGAATTGAAAAAAAGGGCTTCCTTAGTGGGATTTATTCCAAAAGTGAGGACTCTAGGATGAGGGTAGTGATTCTGGGTGATTATTTTGGTATATTTTGGGTGATCTAATGTGGCTTGATGGGTGTGATTAAGGGGAAGATTGAATTCCTTTTTTACAGTCAAGGAGGAGTGGCATTCTTATAAAAACCAAAAATAATACACTATTGGGAGGTCTCCCGTAACTTATTTGATTCCAAAATGGATTAAAAATGTTATAATGTAAACTTATGGTTTATCCAATTCTCCACCACATAAAAAGGCGTGCTTTTTTTTAGTTATTTTCCTTAGTCATTAATTATCCTTATATTTTCCAATCTGGTAACTAGTTTTCTAATCTATGTATTAAAAAAATAATACTAAAGTAAAAGGGATAATTTTTATAAAATTTAGAACCAATTAATTATAAATATTATATATAATTTAATAAAATAAAATTCCAGAATGATTTGGAAATAAATTTCAAAACAAGTGCATGTAACGTGAAAAAACACTAATTTAACTCGAACCGTGATAACAATGTTTATACTATCTATAGTTAAATATGTTAATTATAAATTTTTCTTGATAAATAGAAGATATTTTATATTTATTAAAATTTATAAATCAATTTTCAAATGATAATATTTTTAGAAATTTTAATTACATTAAAGAAAATATAATTTTTCATAAAATAACAATAAGGTAAATTTTGATATTATTTAACTAATTTAAAATTAAAAATATCATGGAAATTAAGGAATTGATATATATTAATTTCATAGATGTTTAATATGATATACTAATCTAAAAAAATAATGAAATATAAAAATTGAATCAATTAACATCAATTTTAATATTTATAGTCTCATTTATTTTAGTTATTTATAAAAAATTATCCATGTGATAGCCTTTGTTAATATTTAAATATAACTAATTCATTTCTAAAAATTAAATTTAAATTCCCAAGATAAAATAAACTAATTAAAATTTCAAAATAATGTTTATAATTGAAACTATATAGCTTATTCCAGTATATAAATCTTTATAAATATTATATATAAGGATGGTTACTTTTTTTGTCCCTTTCCTTACTTATCTATTTAGATGGTTCAATAAAATGAACAAGTGTCCTAATGACTCATCAAATTAAAACCAATAGTTTAAATTTTCTAAACAAGGATAGAAAATGTTTTTTGTACATGTTTCTAGGTCTTTTTTGACCTTATGTATATGGTTTATTCCCATTTTAATATTTATTTTATCATAATAACTATAAATAATTTTACTCACTTTCCCTATATATTGTTTCACAAAAAAAATATTTTTAACTAATTTAACATTATAAATTTTTCTGATTCAAAATATAAAATCAATTTTTTCAAATTATATTCACATATGTGGCAGAAATTAATTTAAAATTATTCTCAAAGACCGGACGACAATGAGTGTCTTTATAGTAAAAAATTTCAAAAGATTCTATGTTTCTACATCCAATTTTAATGTAAATCTTATTCCAATTAAATAAATTGTATTAAAATATATATATGATTTTTATATGTTAACTTTAAAAAAATTTAAAATATAATTTTATATTTATATTAATTTAAATGAAAAGATTGTTTTCAAATAAAATATATTATTTTTCACAATTCGTCATAAAATTAAAATTCTTATAAAAACACCAAAAAAACTATACTCAGATAAATTTGACATTCCATATTCAATAATTAAGATTATTTAGTAAAAAAAATTCGGAATGTTTCGATATTTAGTTTTAATAAACGTGCACCAATAAAAGGTGGTAGAAATTTGAAAAAATAAAATTTATTCTATAATGATAATATTTTAATTTCTTGGGTTGTCATATTCCCCCCACCTTAATTATATTGCATCCTCATAATTTATAGTTGATCATGGTAATCTATGGTCTAATATTTGAAAATACTATAGTTGAAAAAAAAACCCACATCATAAATAGAGTTAATAAAACAAATTATTAATACGTGGAAAGTAAAATGAGAATTTTATTAAAAAACAAGGCATTTGAATATATAATCTTTATTGAAAACACTAACATGGAGGAAAAATAAAACTATCATGTTCTGATGGAGAGTGATAGAGAGCATGTTCTGCTAAAATTTGATAAACCCAAGGTTATAAAATAGAGATTCTAAAAAGGTCATTGATATCATAAAAAATCTTGATAACGGGATAATTTTTTTCAATACCCTTTTCCTAGAGTTGATAAATTCTTCCACACTCTATGAATATAAGTAAATATATGTTAATAAAATATTTTCATTTGATTACACCAGGAACTATTTCCATTTAATCTCATAGCATAATATGATTCATATAGTGAAGTAATAAATTAGACTGTAAAACCTCATTCATATATCAACTTAAAAAATTTCATAAATTTCCAAATTTTATAAATGTTTATGAACAAAAACTTTAGAAATGAGGTCACTGAATTTTGAAAATTAACTTATCATTAACCTTTAATCAACATGAATCCGCTTTAAATTTTCTAATTCCAAACTTGTGAATACCTTCATCATGTATTCTTATGAAATATGGTAATAATCATAATTACCCTCAAATGTTATTTGAAACATGAAATCTCCCTTATTCTTTAAGTAAAACTAATGTTGCGGGATATATTTCTTAAATCCAAAAGTTTTTTATACCCCATCAATGATAGCAGAAATGAGTTTTTCAAAAAACCATTAATCATGTCTAATGTATTTTGTAATACCCAAAATAATTTATCTATATCAATCAACTGTTAATTCTTATATAATTATCTCAGTATCAATTACCAATTACGAGTTATATTACCCTCAACCATGTGTTTTCAAAAAATATTAACCTGCTTTTAAATCAAATTTCATGGTACCATTCAATATATGATCTCAAATATTTAATGAAATGTATTGAATTACAATCCTCATATATTCCATAATTCTTACAACCTTTACATCACATATAAACACTCAAATGGCATAATTAATGAATCCTAACCAAACAGCATTAATAATTCATCTTCATCTGTCATAACAGCATAATATTGACTATGATCCATTGGCCTATTTTTTGGTATATTACTTTAAAATATGAAAAATTTATTTTCATAGTTTCATATCTCTTTATAGTTGAAAAAGTGTACACTGTGAACATTTTTCTTACCCTTGAAATCACAAGAATTGTTTTTTTTATTCCACACAAGTAGAAAACTCCAATTCCATTTAATCAAGTTCCAGAGTGATTATTTCCACAATTATTAGACATGTTAAAATACTTCTCTACCTGATTTCCTTTATCCATATTTTCCCCATCTATCCTCTAATTATCCTGTTTCCCTCTAAAGCTATAATACTTATATAATTATTTCTCTATATCTTTGTAACATGATATTATATCCTCACAAGATGAGAATGTTTTGGTGACTAAATCCCTTAAGAATATTGGATTAAGACCATAAAAAAATGTTCATTCTAACTATTTGGATAATTTGTATCAGTGAGTTTGACATTCCCTATTCTAGGAACCATTTCTAAATGACAACATTTAGTAGGATAGATCTTATAATTATAAAACATAACATATAGAACAAAGATTATAAAAATACATAACATAAATTGAAATTGATATGTATATATAATGTCATAGTTATAAATATTGTTTATCTTGGATGTTCTTCTATTCGTATACTCATATTTTATCTTAGTGTTATGTTCCATAATGTAATTGTTATAAATCTAGTTTCCAAGGTTGCTACTGGACTTCTGTTGATGCCAACTATAATTCCTTGATCCAATAATCTAAGAGATGGTGCATTAATTTATTAAATTTTAATGACTGTATGGAATCAAATCACAAGGTACCAAACAATTTATAATTTATTGAAAACCACATTTTGTATATGATACCTATTTTAAATTGGGATAATAATATAATACAGAACATATAATAATAAACGACATTCTGGAAAATCATTCCATGATTTAAACATCGTATTATGGTGAAAAGAAACCAAATAATGTTTTTCTATAATTCCCAGTAAGGGTAAGTGTATAGTGAAAATAATAATGTATCAATAAGAATAAATAATATTGAAAGATAAATAAAAAAAAATCATTCCATTTAAACATCTATATAAGGAATAATCAATTTGGAAAGGTAATTTAATGAAGATAAATGTTATTTAATCAATAAAATTATAATGTAATTCATCAATATATTTTTTATTAGTGAAAATACATTATATAATAATAACTCAAATGCATGTAGTGCTTAATTATTGAATGTCGTGTGTTTGGAACATGAATCACTACAATCAAGACCTTTCACGAAGTGGTTTAGGTTTTTGGGAAGAACCCCATCTATTTTACTTATAAATAAACTCAAAGGGATTTTCACCAACTGATTTAATATCATGATTCTATTTATGCATCGAGATGATTACATTAATCGGTCCCCAACATGTGTCTTGAATGTTTAAAGCATTCAACATATATCGAATAATTTCATTAACTAATGTACAGCGTTCTGTAACACCCCAAGCTTCTACTGTATGCTTCTCTTTGAATAATGTGATAGCGTGTGTTGTACGCAACACCGAGTTCTAACACACCATGACCAATCAAACTAGCCGTTATGAATAGTAATACCTACTTTTTAAAATTATATATATTTTTTATATTTTAAAATGGACTTAATTTTTGGATTCGGAATATCGAATTTAGCCTAAAGTGAAATTTTGGAACTTTTCGGATAACTTTCATATTTTGATAAATAGAGAAAATTACTAAATTTTAATAAAAAACAACTTTTTTAATCAAAATAATTAACAGTGATAAATTATGAATTTGAGTGGTTTTATAGTATATTTAGAATATATTTTTACCATTTAATATAATGTTGGTCATTGGACATAATTTTACAACTAAAATGAACATAAACAAGTGTCAATCTTTTGATAGTTATTATCTCTCAAAAACACGCTTTTTGTTTTAACAGCGGGAATTAATTTTAAATCAATTTCTGCCACTTCTGTGTTTTGAATTTAGAAAAATGGATTCCATATTTGGAATCCGGATGTCCAAATGTTGTAAATAGGTAACTTTTATTTGTAGACATTTTGAATAAATACTGCGGTAAATATTTTATTTACCATGGTTAAGGGTAAATCCGGTAAATAATGGTTAAAACATAATATTATAATAATACTAAATTACCCTAAAACGTGTCCTAGACTTATTTGTTGATATGTTTTAGACCATAGGCATCTTTGGGTCGATTTTGGGACCCCATGGTGCCACTTGTAGGTGATAGGGACACTTTATTTTAATTAAGTTAAAATGAATACAAAAATGACACAAGCATATATCTTTTAGAAAAACAATTTTTACATAGGGTTATATATGTTGGATTTTAGATTATAAATATTCATTAGAAATATAAAAAGATGTCCTACATATTAATATTTTATTTATAATTTTTAGACATTAAATAAGTTCATTTATTTATGACACAATGATGATGAATTAATTACTATAATAGTGAAAAATTAAAATAATTGATATTATAAATAACCAAATAAATATAATATGAAACTTTTAATGAATTAAAATAATTTTATAGGATAATATGATATATTATTATGGATTAAATTGACTTTTTTAGAAGTAATCAATCTGTTATGAGTTTCACAAAAATCAACTATTGAATAGTGTCAAAATTGACATAAAAGAGTTCTTAAAACCAATATTATATTATTAATTGATATTAAATTCCTAAAAATCTAATGTTCGGCCAAGAGACTTATATCATGATAGGTTCATCATTAATGGACCACTTGGGGGTCTCTTGGATGTATATAGTAAGTTTATTAACCATATTATATAAAAATACAAAGAGACATTGTAAAAGTGAAACTAATTAGCTTAGAGTTAATACTTAAAGATAAGGTTAATATAAGTATCCAAACCTGTATAAAATCTATTTGTTGAGTTGTTTTAGACCTATCCCCACCTTAACATTTAAATAAACAACTTTTGAGCCATTAGAAACGGAATATGAATTTATTATAAATTAATATTTCTAGCTTTTCCAAAGGTGCCCCTCACCCCTCTTATAAAAGGGAACTCCTCCTTCTCATTTCTTCACACCTTCAAAGCCTTTTTGTTCGGCCAAACTCTGCACAAATACTCTCCCAACTTCCCTAAATACAACCTAGAGGCCTTAGTTTGATCATAAATCCAACCTAAGGAGCCCTTTTGATCAAATCAAAAGGAAGAACCCGAAGAAGATGTAATGTTTTCACCACCCCTTTTCAAGTTCCTTTCTTCTTCCACTTCTTCTTTATTTTTTCTTACCATTCTAAAATAATAACTCCAGTATCTCACATATAATGTGATTTTATTATAAATATGGTACAACCATATTCATTATTCTATTCACCCTTTGAATAACATGTCACCATACGTGTGTACGTACGGCTTACCGTCTCCACGTCGTGGTGTAATTGTTATTCAATATATTATTATTTGGATGGGTATAATAATGATGTGTAACTCATGTAAATATTAAATATGACATGTTAATAATTATGTATATATGATATACCATCCATTTATATATTATTTTAATATCAAAAGAATGATATTGTCGCTCGTGCGTACGTACGGACTACCGTCTCCACGAACGCGATAAGATTCATTCTCCATCGTATCCATTCAAGTATAATTATCATTTGATAATTTAAAAATGATGTTTAAGGACTTGATATAATTCTGGATATGAATAATATACAAACTATCCATTACAAACATGGCTTACGTAACAAAACATATAAATGAAAACAAGTAAGTTAACACCCGAAACAACGATAATACTAAGATATTATTATCAAATCAATATTAAAAGATCATATATGATATCATATTAATGTATATGATTCTTGTATAATTTAATAACAATTATTTAACCATTATACAGGAGGTTAACCTACCCCAACCAAGGAAAAATACAAGGTAAGGGGTTTTCATCTCACTTCTTATTCCCGTGAGATTCATGCCATATTGCCACCATTACCTTTTGTGTGGTGTATGTACTGCCCATAATTATATTCTTTGTGTAATACACTTTAATTTATGTGTATTTACATATTAATTGTATCATACCTCTTTCATGAGTTGTATGTTTCGTAATTTACCAAATTTGTAAGGATTATTTCACAATCTCTTCATTATCCGAGATTGTTTATATGTAATAATCTACTGGGATCTCATTGTCATCCACATCCATGTTTTCTTAAAAATGTATTTAAAAACATTTTTATTATTTACAAGAATATGGGTTAAAGTCATTTATACCATTGTTTGACTTTTTATAAGAGGAATCTTTCCGTCGTTTTCCAAACAAGGTGCTTTTTAACCTTTTCGACAAAATTAAGGTAAGAATGTTTTTTTTAACTTATACGGCGGGTGTGGCTATTTTCCGCCGTTATAAAATCATCGAAGCTTCCCTTACAAGATTATAAGAATATTTTCAAAGAAAAGGTTTTATTTATATGACTCTTAAATGATTTCAAAATATAAATACATATTTCTCTAAAAAGTGTTTTGATTTCATCTATGTCAACCTCCTTTGATGGATTTTACGGTTATTTGATGTTGATTTATTATGATACAAAACTTATATATTGTATTGAAGGTTTTGTGATATGTTTGACTGTGGATGTGGTATTTTTATACCATTCATGGTTTATGGTGAAAGTATTGACATTTCGTATGCTAATTTTAATACGAATGTTTATGTTATGTTTAAACCTTTTCATATGGGAATGCATTGGACTTAATATGTGACGGGTGGAGCCCGCTATAGCTCCTCGATGCATCAGTAGGTCTCATGAGACAAACTAGTGTCTTGGCACAAGGCCTTGGAAAAATCTTATTTATAGTCTTGGCACGAGGCCTGGGCTATGTGGTTATGATAGTCTGGTATTATGCATTCCATCATTATGAAAGTGGTTATTGATTTTGCATGTGATTATTCAATTAGTAGAATATCCATGTGAATAAGTAAATTTAATTATTTCATTTTATTTATTCCATACTATGTTGAAAGTTCAATATTGAAAGGCTTTTGTTTTAGTTATACATTGCCTTAATTTTTTATTCTTATTTATGAAAGTTTCCGCTATATTGTTATCCTTACTGGGCATTTGAGCTCACCCATTTTCTATGTTTTATTTTTCCCAGGATGTGAAGAAGTAAGTTATGAATGACCTGTAGGGATATTATGAGGCGATAATAGTGTGGACTGTGGAGACATTATGTTGTTGTAGTAGTTTTCCATTTTATGGTGTAATTTAAAACTTATGAATATATCTAGTGTTTCTAAGGCTACTAAATCAATCGGTCTTTCGAGATTTGATCTTTCTTGTGATCATGCCAATGTTATGTAATAATGCACCGACTCTGGGTAACTAGGGTCGGGGTGTTACAGTTGGTATCAGAGGAAGTTTAGTACAAACCTTGGAAGCTAGATTTAGATAAACTCTGATTAGAGCATGTAGACCTAAGATGAACTTTGAGGATTAGTATAGAAGAACTTTCTAGAATTTTGGTATTGTAGAGATTTTGTGAGTTTTCCAAGAAATACATCCATGTCTGGATACGAGCAGGTAGAGGCAGCTTTGGTACAGATGTACCTAGGGGTAAAACCCGAAAACACCGCTTTGAGCTAGACTCGAATGAGAACTGGTGCACAACAACGGGCCTTGCTACACTCTTGGTTACGACAATCCCGGGGGATATGCTTAGGATAACTCTCATTTTCATTACAAATCATTATGAAGGGTTTATGAGTATATACTTCCTCAAAGAAAACATTTTTATGATTATGGATTATATCCATAAATAGTTCAATTTATGTTAAGTGTTTTATTTGTATTTTGATTCATAAACTGATCTAGTTTATGCCATTGTTTAGAAATGGAGCCTAGTGGAAGAAATGGAAACCGTATCAATGCACGCACTCCATGTAGGGATTTCCCTCCTGCTCAAGATAATTATAGTGGAGCTAGTGATGCAACTGGTGCCGATCAGCTAATCACCATACTGGGACAACTTACTCAGGTTATGAATAATAACATTACCCATATGGAGCACCCTGATCCACAGCGTGGAGGATAAATGTTAGATCGATTCATGAGACAACAACCACCAACGTTCAATGGGAGTACAAATCCCTTAGTAGCTGAGCAATGTATATTTTCCCTAGAGAAAATATTTCAGGCTTTGGGGAGTAATGAAAGGGAAAAAGTTATCATGGCAGTTTACCGCCTCACTGGAGATGCTGATCAATGGTGGTCATTAATTCAAAATACAAAGGAAGATGATGAAGTATCAAATATGGAATGGTGGGAGTTCAAAGATCTGTTTTTAGAAAAATACTTTCCTCGCGACCATCGAGCAGATATGGAAAGGCAATTTCTAAGTCTGGGACAGAAGGAGGATGAAAATGTCACAAAGTATGAGGCTAACTTTACAAGGTTAGCAAGGTATGCTAGAGATTATATACATAACCCAAGAAGTAATATTGATCGTTTCTTTGATGGGTTAAAACCATTTCTCTGTCGAGCATTAGTCTCACAATCCTTTTCATCGTACGGAGACATTGTCTCATGTGCTATCAAGACCGAAAAGGAATTCTCTAAGTCTTATGACTTTAAAGAAAAGCAAGAGAAGAAGAGGCCTACTGATCAATCTGGGAATGGAAATAAGGGGAAGAAAGGAAAGATTGAATATCTATCCTGTGGTAAATGTGGGAAGAAACACCCTGGTACTTTCTTGAAGGGAATGGGAGTCTGTTACAAGTGTGGTGAAAAAGGCCACCAAGCTCGTGATTGCAAAGGGAAGAAGGAAGCTACCAACGTTCAGTGATACAATTGCAGGGAGATGGGACATTATGAAAATGAATTTCCTAAGCATCAGGAGAACTTACCTCAGAAAAGGCCAAGGGATCAAGGCCAGGCTTATGCTATCACTACTGCTGAGGTAGAAGCTCCGAAAGATGTGGTGGCATGTAATTTAATGGTTTCCTCAAGTTTAGCAAATGCATTATTTGATTCTGGATCATCGCATTGTTTCATATCTTCCCAGTTTGCTATGAAAATTAGATATTTCCAATTTGATTTGATAAGGGATTTGTCAGTTAAAACTCCTAATGGAAGTATCATTGCAACAATGTTTTGTGAATCAGTCCCCAATAGAGCACATAAATGTTCTTTATCTGCTGATCTCATCGTCATACCTATGATTGAGTTTGATATAATCCTTGGTATGGACTGGCTTTCAGACTATGATGCGAAGATTTATTGTAAGAAGAAAGAGGTTAAGATTCTTGACGAAAATGATAAGGAACACCTTATCTTTAGAGCAGAATCGTCACCACCTAATTCTTATTTAGATCCACCCTCAATAGCTCAACTAAATTCAATTATTGGGGAGGAAGAGAATGAAATAACTGTGGGTGAGGAAAGGAATTTTCAAATAGAGGATGTACCTGCTGTGAAAGAATTTTTAGATGTATTTCCAGAAGATTTACCTGGACATCCTCCAGAACGAGAAGTTGAGTTTTCCATTGATTTAATTCCTGAATCAAGGCCTATATCGAAGACCCCTTACAGAATGGCCACTGTAGAGTTAGTCGAACTAAAGAAACAACTAAAGGAATTGAGTAATAAAGGATTTATTCTCCCTAGTGTTTCTCCATGGGGAGCCCCTGTTCTTTTTGTTAAAAAGAAAGATGGATCTATGAGGTTATGTATCGACTACAGGGAGATCAATGCTATAACGATAAAGAACAAGTATCCACTACCTCGCATTGATGATTTATTTGACCAACTGCATGGAGCTCAATACTTTTCAAAGATTGACCTTCGATCTGGATACCATCAGTTGTGTGTGAAGAAGGAAGACATTCCGAAGACAGCATTTCGAACCAGGTACGGGCATTACGAGTTTACTGTAATGCCGTTTGGATTGACTAATGCACCCTCTGTATTCATGGATCTGATGAATAGAGTTTTCAAGGAGTATCTCGATGAATTTGTGGTGGAATTTATTGATGATATCTTGGTATACTCCAAAACCTACGAAGATCATGAAAATCACTTGCGCGTTATCTTGAAGACTCTGAGGAGGCATGAATTATATGGAAAGTTTAGCAAGTGTGAATTCTGGCTTCATGAGATTTCTTTTCTTGGCCATATTGTCTCTAAAGATGGAATCTCTGTTGATCCTTCAAAGACCAAGGAAATTCAAGAATGGCCAGCACCTACGAGTATAACTGAGGTACGTAGTTTTATTGGTTTGGCAAGTTATTATCGACGTTTCGTCCATAATTTTTCCCGATTGGCTAACCCATTAACGAAGGTCACATGTAAAGGGGTTAAATTTGTTTGGACAAAATAGTGTGAAGAATGTTTCGAAGAACTGAAGAGAATATTAGTCAATTCTCCTATATTGACTCTACCATCGGGGAATGATGGGTTCGTTATTTATAGTGATGCATCATAGAAAGGACTTGGTTGTGTGCTTATGCAGAATGATAGAATTATTGCCTATGCATCACGACAGTTGAAAATTCATGAACAAAACTATCCTACTCATGTTATCGAGTTAGTATCTGTGATCTTTTCTTTGAAGATATGGAGGAACTACTTCTATGGTGAAAAATGTGAGATTTATACTGATCACAAGAGTTTGAAGTATATTTTCTCACAAAAAGAACTCAACATGAGGAAAAGGAGATGGCTTGAATTACTCAAGGATTATGATTGTACGATACACTACCACCCGGGGAAAGCAAAAAAGGTGACAGATGCTTTGAGTAGAAAAGACCATGGAGTTTTGAATAATATGAGAATTGAAAGGGTTCCAATTTTCATGGATCTAGTGTTGATGGGCATGGGAATAACCAGGGAAGGCGAAACATCAATTGTTTTTCAAATGGTTGCCAAACCATCTTTACTAGAAAGGATTAAGAGTTCTCGGACCGATGATGAAGAATTTAAAAAGAATATTAAAGATGTGAATGATGGGAGATTGAGAGACTTTGTGTATGAAGATGGAATTTTGAAATTCGGGAAGAGACTTTGTGTTCCCGATTTACCTGATCTAAAAAGGGAATTGCTGGATGATGCTCATAGTTCCAATTTCCCTATACACCCTGGGAGCACTAAAATGTATAGAGACTTGAAGGAACATTTTTGGTGGGACATCATGAAGAGGGAGATTGCTGATTTTGTATCAAGATGTATGGTTTGTCAACAAGTGAAAGCTGGAAGGCAACAGCCTGGAGGATTCATGCAACCTCTTCCCATAACAGAGTGGAAATGGGACAATATTACGATGGACTTTGTCATGGGGCTACCAAAGACTCCTAGAAGGAACGATGAAATATGGGTTATTGTTGATCGTCTTACCAAGTCAGCACATTTTCTTTCTATAAGAGAAGATCTACCCCTGGAACGTCTAGCAAGACTATATATTAATGAAGTTGTGAGACTTCATGGAGTACCCCTATCGATTGTTTCTGATCTTGATCCCCGTTTTACTTCAAGATTTTAGAAAATTCTTCAGATATCCCTGGATAATGAACTTCATTTGAGCACTGCTTACCACCCTCAGACAGATGGACAATCAGAACGGACTATTCAGACCTTAGAAGACATGTTGAGATCTTGCTCACTTGACTTTCAGGGAATGTGGGATCAATATTTACCTCTGTTAGAATTTTCCTATAACAATAGCTTCCATTCCAGTATTCAGATGGCACCATATGAAGCGTTATACGGAAAGAGATGTCGTACACCAACCTGTTGGGATGACGTTGGTGAAATAAAACTTGTAGGCCTAGAACTGGTGGAGGAAACAGCGGAAAAGGTGAAGGTAATCGAAAATCACATCAAAGCAGCTCAAAGTTGGCAGAAGAGCTATGTCGATAATCGAAGGAAGGATTTGGAATTTCAAGTCAGTGATCATGTTTTCCTGAAGGTATCTCCATGGAATGGAGTCATACGTTTTGGTACGAAAGGTAAATTGAGTCCCAGGTACATCGGACCCTTCGAAATTTTAGAACGAATTGGGGTTGTGGCTTACGGATTGGAAATGCCGCCAAGTCTCTCCAAAGTTCACAATGTGTTCCACGTATCTCTATTGAGGAAATACATGCCTGACCCAACTCATGTACTCACCTATGAAGAATTAAAACTGGAACCCGATCTGTCTTATTGTGAAGAGCTCATCAGGATTCTTGATACGAGAGAACAAGTGCTGAGAAACCGGACGACGTGTCTGGTAAAAGTTTTGTGGAGAAACCATAAGATGGAAGAGGCAACTTGGGAACCCGAGGAACTCATGATAAAGAACCACCTGAGTATTTTCATGTGATAAGTATTCTAGAAATTTCGAGGACGAAATTATTTGAAGGAGGGGAGAATGTAACACCCCAAGCTTCTACGGTACACTTCTCTTTGAATAATGTGATAGCGTGTGTTGTACGCAACAATAAGTTCTAACACACCATAACCAATCAAACTAGCCGTTATGAATAGTAATACCTACTTTTTGAAATTATATATATTTTTTATATTTTAAAATTGACTTCATATTTGGATTCGGAATATCGAATTTAGTCTAAAGTGAAATTTTGGTACATTTCGGATAACTTTCATATTTTTATGAATAGTGAAAATTACTAAATTTTTATTAAAAACAAATTTTTTAATAAAAATAATTAATAATGATAAATTATGAATTTGAGTGGTTTTATAGTATATTTAGAATATATTTTTACCATTTAATATAATTTTGGTCATTGGACATAATTTTACAATTAAACCGAACATAAACAAATGTCAATCTTTTGATAGTTATTATCTCTTAAAAACACGCTTTTTGTTTTAACAGCGGGAATTAATTTTAAATTAATTTCTTCCACTTATGTGTTTTGAATTTAGAAAAATGGATTCCATATTTGGAATCAGGACTTACAAATTGTGTAAATAGGTAACTTTTATTTTTAGACATTTTGAATAATTACTGCAGTAAATATTTTATTTACCATGGTTAAGGGTAAATCCGGTAAATAAGGGTTAAAAAATAATATAATAATAATACTAAATTACCCTAAAACGTGTCCTAGACTTATTGGTTGATAAGTTTTCGACCATAGGAATCTTTGGGTCGATTTTGGGACCCCATGGTGCCACTTGTACGTGATAGGGACACTTTATTTTAATTAAGTTAAAACGAATACAAAAATGACACAAGCATATATCTTTTAGAAAAACAATTTTTACATAGGGTTATATATATTGTATTTTAGATTATAAATATTCATTAGAAAGATAAACAGATTTCCTACATAGTGATATTTTATTTATAATTTTTAGACATTAAATAAATAAATTTATTTATGACACAATGATGATGAATTAATTACTATAATAGTAAAAAATTAAAATAATTGATATTATAAATACCCAAATAAATATAATATGAAAATTTTAATGAATTAAACTAATTTTATAGGATAATATGATATATTAGGATTTATTTAATGGACTTTTTTCGAAGTAATCAATCTGTTATGAGTTTCACAAAAATCAACTATTGAATAGTGTCAAAATTAACATAAAAGAGTTCTTAAAACCAATATTATATTATTAATTGATATTAAATTCCTAAAAATCTAAGGTTCGGCCAAGAGACTTATATCATTATAGTTTCATCATTAATGGACCACTTGGGGGGTCTCCCGGATGTATATAGTATGTTTATTAACCATATTTTATAAAAATACAAAGAGACATTGTAAAAGTGAAACAAATTAGCTTAGAGTTAATACTTAAAGATAAGGTTAATATAAGTACCCAAACCTGTCTAAATTCTATTAGTTGAGTTGTTTTCGACCTATCCCCAGATTAACATTTAATTAAAAAACTTTGGAGCCATCAGAAACCGAATATTAATTTATTATAAATTAATATTTCTAGCTTTTCCAAAGGTGCCCCTCACCCCTCTTATAAAAGGGCACTCCTCCTTCTCATTTCTTCACACATTCAAAGCCTTTTGGTTCGTCCAAAATCTGCCCAAATACTCTCCCAACTTCCCTCACTACAACCTAGAGGCCATAGTTTGATCAGAAAGACAACCTAAGGAGCCCTTTTGATCAAATCAAAAGGAAGAACCCGAAGAAGAGGTAATGTTTTCACCACCCCTTTTCAAGTTCCTATCTTCTTCCACTTCTTCTTTCTTTGTTCTCACCATTATAAAATATTAACTCCAGTATCTCAAATATAATGTGATTTTATTATAAATATGGTACAACCATATTCAGTATTCTATCCACCCTTTGAATAACATGTCACCATATGTGCGTACGTACGGCTTACCGTCTCCACGTCGTGGTGTAATTGTTATTCAATATATTATTATTTGGATGGGTATAATAATGATGTGTAACTCATGTAAATATTAAATATGACATGTTAATAATTCTTTATATATGATATACCATCCATTTATGTATTATTTTAATGTCAAAAAAATGATATTGTCGCTCGTGCGTACGTACGGACTACCGTCTCCACGAACGCGATAAGATTCATTCTCCATCGTATGCATTCAAGTATAATTATCATTTGATGATTTAAAAATGATGTTTAAGGACTTGATATCATTCTGGATATGAATAATATACAACCTATCCATTACAAACATGGCTTACATAACAAAACATATAAAATAAAACAGGTAAGTTAACACCCGAAACAACGATAATACTAAGATATTATTATCAAATCAATATTAATAGATCATATATGATTTCATATTAATGTATATGATTCTTGTATAATTTAATAACAATTATTTTACTATTATACAGGAGGTTAACCTACCCCAACCAAGGAAAAGTACAAGGTAAGGGGTTTTCATCTCACTCCTTATTCCCGTGAGATTCATGCCATATTTCCACCATTACCTTTTGTGTGGTGTATGTACTGCCCATAATTATATTCTTTGTGTAATACACTTTAATTTATGTGTATTTACATATTCATTGTATGATACCTCTTTCATGGGTTGTATGTTTCGTAAGTTACCAAATTGGTAAGGGTTATTTCACAATCACTTCATTATCCTAGGTTGTTTATATGTAATAATCTACTGGGATCTCTTTATTATCCACATCCATGTTTTCTTAAAAATGTATTTCAAAACATTTTTATTATTTACGAGAATATGGGTTAAAGTCATTTATACCCTTGTTTGAATTTTTATAAGAGGAATCTTTCCGTCGTTTTCCAAACAAGGTGCTTTTTAACCTTTTCGACAAAATGATGGTAAGAATGTTTTTTTTAACTTATACGGCGGGTGCGGCTATTTTCGGCCGTTATAAAATCGTCGAAGCTTCCCTTACAAGCTTATAAGAATATTTTCAAAGAAAATGTTTTATTTATATGACTCTTAAATGATTTCAAAATAGAAAGAGATATTTCTCTAAAAAGAGTTTTGATTTCATCTATGTCAACCTCCTTTGATGGATTTTACGCTTATTTGAAGTTGATTTATTATGATACAAAACTTCTATATTGTATTGAAGGTTTTGTGATATGTTTTACTATGGATGTGCTATTTTTATACCATTCATGGTTTATGGTGAAAGTATTGACATTTCATATTCTAATTTTAATACGAATGTTTATGTTATGTTAAAACCTTTTCATATGGGAATGCATTGGACTTAATATGTGACGGGTGGAGCCTGTTATAGCTCCTCGATGCATCGGTGGGTCTCATGATACAAACTAGTGTCTTGGCACAAGGCCTTGGAAAAATCTTATTTATAGTCTTGGCACGAGGCCTGGGCTATGTGGTTATGATAGTCTAGCATTATGCATTCCATCATTATGAAAGTGGTTATTGATTTTTCATGTGATTATTCAATTAGTAGAATATCCATGTGAATAAGTAAATGGAATTATTTCATTTTATTTACACCATACTATGTTGAAAGTTAAAGATTGAAAGGATTTTGTTTTAGTTATACATTGCCTTAAATGTTTATTATTATTTATGAAAGTTTCTGCTATATTGTTATCCTTACTGGGCATTTGAGCTCACCCCTTTTCTATGTTTTATTTTTCCCAGGATGTGAAGAAGTAAGTTATGAATGACCTGCAGGGATATTATGAGGGGATAATAGTGTGTACTATTGAGATATTATGTTGTTGTAGTAGTTTTTCATTTCATGATGTACTGTAAAACTTAAGAATATATCTAGTGTTTCCAAGGCTACTAAACCAATCGGTCTTTTGAGATTTGATCTTTCTTGTGATCATGCCAATGTTATGTAATAATTCACCGACTCTGGGTAACTAGGGTGGGGCGTTACATGTTCCATATCCTAAAATATCAATATTGAATAAATAATATGGATTTATCAATAATTACCATGTCGAGGATAAGTAAAAAAGAAGAGTTTTTTATTTTGATGAATGGAAATGCAATTGAAATATCATTAAAAACATTATTTGGAGAAATGATTATTAAAAATTCCAATGTGTACCATACCACTTTCCAAAAATTGAATCATAACAACCATGAAGGAATAATTTTAAATTAAACATAGAATATAATTATAATATATATATATATATATTCATGATATAAAATTTTAAAGGGAATTATATATACCATATAAAAGAAAGTAGTTATATAATATCACATCAGGACAAAATAAAATAAAATTGAGAAGAAATCCCTCAACATGTGTCCCAGTTGTCTTGTATGTCTTTATCATCCAAAATAATAAAATTATATTAATTATTTACTTCATTCAATACCGTTTCCATGTTTATTATTACTTTTAATTCACAAATTACAATGTAGAAATCAACTATGTAAACAATTAATTTTACGTTGGTTGATTTGACCATATTCAATTTGTGTGTCAAAAATGACTTCGGAAGGTCAAATATGGTCAGAGGTGTCATTACTTAAACATATCCAGAATAAATAATTATTAAATAATTATACATTTTTACTTCAATTATACTTTTGAAAAAAATCATTAAATGTGGTTATGAAATATGAACTAACCTTACAATCATGGAGATGGTAGGTTGTACATACGCATTAGTAACGTTCCCATATTCCAATAATCACTATGAAAAGATGATAAATAACATTATAACATTACAAAATCATCATTATTTAATAAATAAAATGTTATTTAATCATTTATACTTATATATTTAATTCTTATGATGTAAAAGGAATCAGATCGTGTCGAGGATGTGGTAGTCCACATGTGCACGAACGGCAGTATCACTTCTTTATGTGGGAAAAGTGTTATAAGAAAAATGATATATTATATTTATATAAAGGTAATAATGTCATGAATATAATATATAATTATTTTCTTCACATATTTTTACTTAAAATAGTCATTAATACATTCTATGTAATGTGTGAATGTATAACATCTCTTTAAGGTGGTGGTTGTCCACACGTCCAAAAATGAAGTTATAATTTTTAAAAAAAATTGAAATCATAAAGATGTGAGTTATATAAAAAATTCCGAGAATAAATAATGAATAAATATAATATATGTCATATAAAAACAATTTTTCCACAATAATTCCCATATATTTGAGGTGTCAAGGTAAAAGCGAATGGAATTGTTTCGCGAGGTGGCAGTTCACCGTACACGAATGGTAAGGTCCTTACCCACATTATAGAAGTGCTTTTAGGTTTTGGTTTAAACCTAAAAATAAAAACATTTCAGTATATTTAGGATAAATATGTTTAAATATAATCATTTAAAAATAATAAATGTTAGGGTGTAGGAACAAATAAAACATAAATTCACTTTTGAATAATGTTACCATTTTTCGGAACTCCTTTCGGTTTGAACCAAAGGGTTTCAATGGATGGATTTTTTGTAATTTTTGGAATATAGGTTTATTCTTGTGATGTTGGAAGATTATTTTGGAAAATATTTGTTGATCTAAGGTTTCAATAGTGGTGTGACGAAGGAAAATAGTGAATTCTTTTTTATAGAGGACCAGGAGTGGCCTTCTTATAAATACCAAAAGGTATAAACTATTGAGTGGTCATCCTTACCTTTTATACATAAATATTAAAAAAATAACATAGTAATATGAATTTATGGTTGATAAAAATCTGCATCATACAAACACAATTTCATTTTTAAAATATAGTTCCACAATCTTTATGTTTCCCTATATTTTTTAGTTTTGGTTTACCATTTAAGTAACTTTTTTTCTCACTTATATAATTAGAAGATTAAGAAAAATTAAATTAATAATTATTATAAAATTTAGAACAATTGAATAAAAAATTTGATATATAATTAAAAATAATAAAAAACACATATGTGTTGGAAATAAATTTTAAAACAAGAACATGTTACACGCAAAACCACTACATTAACTCAGACCGTACTAACAATGTTTTTACTATTTATATGTCAATATGTTAATTATAAAAGATAAATTGGTCTATAGATTGAACATATTTTATATTTTTTAACATTTATTAATCAATTTCAATAATATATGATTTTGATAAATTTTAATTCTTTTTGAAAATATATCATTAATTACAAAATAACATAAATGTCAATTTTGAAATTATTTACATAATTTAAATTAAAATATATCAGGTCAATGATGGAATCAAAATTTATAATGTTAAAATATTTTAAACAATACATATTAATCTAATAAATAATGAAATGCAACAACTCAATCAATTTACTTCACTATTAATATTTATAGTATCATTTATTTTAGTTAATTATTAACTAAATAATCCTTATGTTAGAAATTGTTAAAATTTTAATGAAACTAATTAATCTCTAAAAATTAAATATAAATTAACAAGATAAAAAAAAATTTACCTTAAAAAATGATTTTAACTAAAATTATGTATATTTTTCCTTACTATAATGCTTTAAAGATGAAAAATGAAAGGATGGTTTCATTTGCCTGGTCTTTTTACAAAACCTATCATGTGAGTAAATTTCATGAACAAGTTACCAAATAACTCATAATTGTATTAAAATAGTGGTTATTTTATAAATATAGATACTAAATGGATTTTCCATATGTTTTTATTCCATTTTGTAACATAATTTTATGGTTTTATACCTTCTTAATCAAAATTTTACATTAAACAGAGAAATTAATTTTAATTATAGTCCCTAATCTTTTTGGTAAAAAAATGTTGAACTAATTATAAATTATAAATTTTTCTACTTCTAAATATAGAATCCATTTTATTAAAATTCCAATAACTTAATTGTAAGAAATTAATAAAAAATTAATTAAACTGATGGGATGAGAATGTAGGTTTCTAATGTAAACACATTCAAAAAAATTCTACTTTTTTATATCCTATTTCAATGTCAAATTTATTTCAATTATATACATTCGAGTAATAGATATAAAATTTATCTATTTTTTCTTTAAATTAAATTAAAATATAATTTAAAAATGATAATTATTTAATTATAAATACATTTTCACCTAGAATGCATTATTCATCACTAGTCATCAAAAAATAACACTTTAAAAAAAGCCTAAAAATTCATCCTAATAGAATTTTGAAATAACTCATTCAAAAATGATGTTTTTTGACCAAAAAATAATTAATGTTTCTAAATTTTGTTTTAAATTAGGAGTGTTATTAAAAGATAGTAAACGACAATCTTTTGTGTAACGCAAGCTAATTCTGTGTTGTATATAGCATAATAAAAGCATGATGTTTCTAATAAATTAATCTATAAAAAAAATTAAATGAAAATATTTTAAATCCTTATAGAATTAAAATTTTAAAATTTTAATGTATAAATTAATTAGTGTTATAGATGATCAATTCTGATAAGATGAAATGCCTAATGTGGTGTGTTGGGACATATAACATATTGGATTTTTATTAGTCTTGAAGTTGATTTAACCTATTATTGTATAAAGATAAAATTTTTACATCCTCATGAGCTATGTTTCATATGATTTTGGTGTTATAATAATGATATTTATGCCCTGTCTATCGAGGATTTATTTACATGGTGATTATTTTATATTCTATATATTTCATAAGATTCTATAACATATATTTTTATATCAGGATTTAAAAATATGATAAATATTATTACTAGAATTTATAAATATTATTTCACGGATAATATATATATACCTAAGAAAATAGAATTTGGTAGATGATTCATTGAACGGAAGTCATATAGTAATATTTCACCTAAAAATCATGGAATATAAGATAATAGATTTATTGATATATTTACACCTTAATCATGTGGTGATTTTGGGAGGATCGTTACTTTATATGATGTGAGGGACCTCTTGACTAGTGTAGTGAGTGATTAAGTATCAATTTTATTATTCTAGCATTGAGGTATGGAGAGATTTAATTGTTTATGGTGATTCACCTAATGGTTGGTAAAGTGGAGATGTTCATTATATAACTTTTTATATACTTTTTGTATTCCTTTAGATGTGTACGATGATGTAATGTTAGAATTTTATAAATAACCACTATCATTGTAACTAATATTTGGAATGTTGTATCATGTCATCCATTGGAATTAATTTTTTTACAGTAATGATATCTATACCAGATCATATGGATAAATGATTTACCAATAAATAGTTAATGGAGAGGCATCAAACGCCAATTTAATTTTTTATGACCAATTTATATTCTGTTCTGTAGGGGAAGACATATTCATTGATCTTTTTAATAATATTTCCATATTCTCTTATTATATTGGACACTATTTGGGTAATTTTGGATGGATGGAAGAAATCATATAAATTCATTCCAATAAAAAGGAAAATGTTTTGTGATGAATTTGGATATAATTTATATAGAGTTGATTGGATGGTTAAATAATGTACGTTGGATGATTTTATTAAACCAGAATACATGACTTAATTATCTTATATAAGAAATATTTTAGTGTTCCTCTCGAATCCAATTATGTCTATGTAGAGTACTTCATCAACAAATATATGGTTGAATTTAGATAAAAATTCAAGAGTTGGGTGATTTGATGAGAGTATTATTTTAGATTTTAGTGAATCATGGGTGATTTATTTACCAATATTTTTGTATTATTTTAGTATAATTTATCATTTATCAATTAGAATGGACCCATATAAGACACTTTATATACATCCTTTTGGATGACTAATATGTGGGGTTGATATTAATGAATAAACTTTTATTAAACCATAAGTAGTATAAGTCATGATAAAGAATATAAAATTATTCAATACCGCATGAGGACTATCAGAGTATAAAGAAATCATTTTTATACTTGGGGATAATCCTATTATATTTTTGAGTTAAAATTCATTTATTATTGTTAGTTCCTTCCCAATATGGAAAATAATGTTTTGGTTGGGAAAGTAAGTATTCACCAAGATTTATTAAAATAGTCATGGTGTTAAAACATACTATATTGATATATTATTGGTATGTTCAACTATCACTATAATATTTTCTTCATGAAATTTTTTATTAATGACATCTTTAAAAGTAGAATAATAACCCATAATTTTTTGGTGAGTTCAATAATTATGATATTTAGGATTTTATGAATTTTTTTTGCATCATGTAAATATTTAGCACCACCCAAAAAAATATTTTTATGGATCAGATATTCCATGGGTATATGTTATTTGAATATATGGTGGAATGGATAAATGTATTGGTGGAATGAGATCTCATATGATATTGTTGAATCCAAAATTTTTCTACTTATTTCTTACTCTATAATAATAATATATATCAAATTTATGAGAATAATTTAGTATAATTATCACATGTGAATGTTAATCTAATTCAAAAATTAATATTTTCTAAAGAGAGGGGAATATATAATCCTATATTTTGATTTCATGTTTCTGAAAACATACGATATTTTAGTTTTTGACTATGAATGGAAAAATGGTTCTTTCACATATCAGAATAAATTTAAAAGTGTACCATTGAGGTTAAAATTTTATTATTACCTTCTGTCAGAAATCGGTAAATTTCTATGATGGTAAATATTTTTAGATTATGACTTTTTGGAAGAATGTTGAACTTCATTATATATAAAATAAAAATACAGATACCACTCAAAATGAGATACAAAAGACACCTGATTTCCCAATAATTGACCCCTCAATTCCACAACCCACTATATAAATGAACATTATAATTCAGTAAAATAAAAAGACACATATGATTGAATAATCATGAAAATATGCATAATAAGTAATAAGAAACAATGAATCAAAGTCCAAAAATCCCCTATCTATGTATTCTTGAGCAAGTAAAGAACACGTAAAATTTATTATAAGACCAAATGAATATAAAACATCCACAAAAATGGTGTTCAATGTATAATCAAAATTATGAATCCAGGAAGTCTCTATATCAAATTACATAAATTTTCCCCCTTTAAATATCAGTCCATTTATCAAAAATATGTTGTAATTATACATCAATAGTAGGTGTGAGATAATTTTAAAGAATTAATTACTTTTTAGAATTGTTTTTTAAAGCTCTATAATCATTCAATTAAAATAGTAAATCACTTTTTTAATATATATGATTTCTTCTGAAACTTCATTACCAATATTTAAAGTAACTTTACAAGTTATAGAAGAAGTATAGTACAATTTCATTTAGCCTATAATCTAACATAAAGTAAAATGGTACAAGTGATTTTAAATAGAAAATTAACCATTAGATAATTACTATACATATTTTTATTTTTAATTGTCTATTTTTTAAGAATTTAAGGATAAAATTTCACTATCATCAACCTATTATTTTATAATTTTCCTTATCATATCTCTCTTTGTGAATTCCCTAACCATATTTTAATAGTTGACATACACAGTTTATCCTTATGTATGGTTGAGGAAAAAAGACTACTAAAAGAATTATATTTTAAATTTTTTGGATATCATATTTACAGGAAATAGGTAATGATATGGGAAACCAAATCTGAAGGGTTTTTTAGAGTCTAATATTAATAATTGTATCAAGTGTAAGTGATTAAAAAACGTTGTTTGGGGATCTCCATACATGATAATATGAATCCATTATTAATTGATAGTTTTTAGTGAGGTCAATCCATTAAAATATTAACATAGTTAATATTTGATTACACATCTGATTAAAGATAGTTTCACGTAGGGAATCTTATTTCATTATTGCCTCCCGATATACCATACACTTGATATAGCGGTGAATCATATTGTAGCTATATAGGTAGGCCATATCTCTTTCAATCTCTAACATCCACTAAAACGAAAATAACATGATCCATTTCAACTTATAAATTATCCTGAAAATAACTTGTAAAGCATATCCAAAAATCATTTTAGATATTTTCCAAAACCATTTTGGAAAAATATAATCAATATCAGCTTATATCACATTATAGGAAAAACATCATGAAACCACATAAAAAACTTTTTGTATTAACTCTAAAATACTTATAATATAACACTCTGAGTCAATATCAATCCCTATTTGGAAAACCAAAATGTGTGGTCCCATGAACCATTATATCATTTAAAAATTTAAAAATCTATAGATCGATATGTACAGGAAAATAACAACCTCTAGTAAATAATCTATTCTACTCAAGCTAAAAAGTGATTTTTCATGATCTCCTTCAAAAATGTGTATCTTTATACCTATTTCTAGAAATATATAACATATAAACAAATGAATTATTATATTTTACCATTGTTCAAGACATCGAGTGAACATGTTACATGGAGCAGGTAAATCCTATATATCTAACTCATACATTATTGACTCGTTGAGTGATTAATGATCTGATCAATGAATACATCATATGTCATCCATTATTTTGGATAATAACATCACATTTCCATTATCCATAGAGTTATAAAATATCTATTTGCATCTGCAGACTCCCATATTCAATCACATTATTGGGTCTCGTTATATTACTTGTTATATAAGAAGAAAAATGACATCTTGGTTAAGTATCAACTGATGACATGATCATAAATATACCCATCCACCCCGTTTTTAGCTAAGTCAGCATGTTTTCTTTCATAAGTAGGGAGTAAAGGTATTATGGTTCTCATGATAGGTATATAACCAAACTCCGGTTGTCAGAACACAAATATGATCCATTCACTACTAGTATAACAAAGACATCATTATAACACTCTATGTGGTATAATTAATGGGTCATAAAATTCACACCAAGAATTATATTATTTATTTTATACCTCATGAGCTTATTATGTATCTCCTTGTATGAATCTGCATCATTATAATAGTAATATTTCATTATAACCTATAGTAATCCATGATAATCATTACATAGGGACAAACTCAAAGTCATGATTTGAGAGTTCAATTATCATATAACTTCATTATATATATATTTATATATTCAGGTATAAAAATTAAATAATGATAAAATGGGGGTTTCATTCAATATGATATAATTTAATATTCTTGAACTCTTTACAAATATTTAAATAACCCAATATAAGATCCATTTTATAATGTCATATATGATAAACTGTTAGATAAACCTTATGTTTGCTACTCTTTCAGGGTTTTCTTAACAAACTTCAGAATATATAATTCAAGCCACATCTCAATGTGACCATATAACAAAACTATACCACTAAACTCTTTAGTGATAAACAGATATGAATTAATCCATTTTTAATGATGGTGAGACTAAAAAATCATTTTTCCAATTGTTTAACTCTTGGAACATATTCAAACTATATAACATCACAACATCAAAAGTTACAATGAAAAATCATTTTTCGTAATTTTAACTCTTTCTATGTTTATCATCATCAACATTGGAAACCAATCCCATCAAATTTTTCCTTAAATTAATGTAAATACTTACATTAATATTTACTAATACACCCTAACTATATTAGGAGATAATGTAAAATTAACATTAAAACTTGACTAGTATAAATGTTTATTTTTAAACATTAATCTTCTTTATGTCCTAACATTCCCCACTATCATCATAAACATTATATTATCATCACAATATATTGATAAGATAAACAAACCATTCTTTGTTAATAAATAGAATTTATTACCATTCAAGATGAATATTTAGTAAATCTATTATATCATATATGTAATTCTATGTGGTTCAACAAAAATTATTTTAAAATAATACTTTATTAAAATAAATTTAGTATTGCATACCTTTCAACATTAATTTCTATAATATTTATACATGATAAAGATATTATATTGAGTTTCAAAAACTCATTCTTGTATATATTGGATAATAAAATCAAATTGATGTATGACACTTCTTTTATGATGACATTAGGTTTCAATGACCTTGATAATCATCTTGAAGAAATATTATTGACCTTTTGAGCTAATATTTTTTCTTTTAATTTGAACTTTAACACAATTACACTACCCATACATTAATTTAGAACCTATAAATCGTATTCCGAGTTTATATATGTTTCCAACACTTGATAATAACTTATAAATTACATTTTATGTCGATTATGTTTCCCTATAAATTTCAATAGGTTACAATAATATTAATTACCTTACAAGAACATTCCATTTTACACTCCCCAAAAATCATGTTAGATATCTGAAAAAATCACAACAATGTGTATCAAAAATATATTATATACTTTTATTAAGAATAAATTGTTTTAATACTCTTATAAAGTGTTAAATGATATAAGATATATATCATATGACAAGATTATCCACGATTGAAGTATCCAAGTTATAAAAGTAACAAATAATTTTCTAAATTAGTCTTGAACAGCCTTCAATATCTAAAGATCAATTATTTTCTTACTCTAACAGATTGTATGTTCAAAAAACATATAAATCATATATTAAGTGTCATATATCTTTTATTATAATATAATTTATTTATTTATCCATTAATGTTTTCTGGAAAACTTTAGTTTCAAATATTCATTTAGTATATTTAATAATATTGAATATCATTTGAGATAATGAATCAAATTTATTATATGAGACTAAAATCATTGATATAAATAATCATACAGATTATATGAGTTGTGTCTATGATTCCATTGGTCATTTTTCATTCAATAGCTTTTAAACAATAAGTGAAACACTTTATGCTTCAATAAGCATCATGATTCGCATAATGAAAAATTTAAACCCTTCATTACCATGGGTGAAACTATTATGAATCAATGAAATTTTAATTAGAACTTTAATTAAATAACAAATTTTTAATGTAAACATTTATTATGATACCATTATAAAGAGATACTTACATTAATTTTCTCCTTATCATAGATTACACACAAATTTTAACTTCATTATGTTAATGAAGATATTATTTACAGTATAAGATTTTTCAAATGATTATAATGTATTATTAACCATTTAATAAGAACGTTTATTAAATGGGATCCCAATAAAATTATTTCCCCTTTTAAAAGTCCATTATATCCATAGTGGGCGAAGATCCACATTTCACTAATAAAAATAACCTTTTTTATGTGAAACTCATCAATTAGTTATTTATGTAGGGTAACATCCAAATCCTATCATATATAAATCTTTAATAGTAAAAAAGACAACCCTTTTTCAAAAACATCATATGGAAAAAACCAACACCATTCCTCTGGAATCAGAAACCTTATGGTTTTATAGAATGTGTAACCTAAATAAAAAATAAAAAATTATTAAATCATAAGATAATAACAAGGAACCCCTATTTGACGTGAAATAACCCAAGGATACTCCACTACCACTCATTATTTGTTTTCCTTGCAAAAGATAATCCAGAGGTACCACAATTCGGAATGAAACTACCTAGTTGGACAATTGAGGTAATGATAAATGTCTTTTTGGAAGGATTCTCACACATTGAATTTTATGGGGATTTTAATATCACCATATTATCTCAGGTTGTTATTTTTTAACTATTCATTTTTCTAGTAATTTAGTTTGTAATTCTATTCCATCCACTAAAAAAATATGTTCAAACCATATTTATTTGTAACTCTTTACACAATCCACTTTTATTGTGTAACTCATACAAAATTAGAAGTAATGTATAGTCATACATATTTAAACGCATCATATGTATAAGGTATATAAAGACTTCCTGTAAAATTTTAAAACTATATTATATTGAAAAAATCTACATGTGTAAGCACGGTGAGATAGATGACCACGTTCTCCAATCGAACTAAGCTATAAGCCTCTAGGTAGGTAGGTAGTCTGACCCCAAGTCCCTCTACCCAGGGATATATTACTCTAGAGACAATTCAATTCATTATAACCCTGACACATAATATGAGAAACTATATTAAATAACTAAAGTCAAGATAATATATTAAATTGAAAATAGAGTTTAAGGTATAAGAAAGTATAAGTCCATTTTTAAACATTATTATCATATAACGGAAAGATCTATCCTAGAGGTAATTTAAAATTTTAAACTACATCGTACACAATATTCACATTTATTAAACAATTTATTAAATAAGAATATTTTAGGGAATAACCTATTAAATTAATGTATAATTCAACTATTTTAATATGAGATACACATATATGAACATTTCAAAACTAAAATAAATTAAAAAACATTTATAATAATATTTATAACATTATATTCATTCCATATTAATGAATATAAACATTTCATAATCATTCCAATATGAACACATTCATATTTTTCATTATATGTCTTTACCAATTTAAATATATGATATAATATAAATTATAATAAAATTATAATCCAATTTATGTTATTTATAGTTTTTTTATATAATATATATAACATATAATTAAACATTATTTAATCCTTAATCATATCAATCATCAAATCATTTTTTGATGTGCCCAAAATAATATTCAAATAAGGTATCCTTTTATTATGAACAATGAAAAATAATAAATTACAAAAAATATATATTTTAAATTTTACATTTTTATATTTTATTCTTATTTAATAATTTCTAACTCATTAAAAGTTACCACTTATGATTTTTAAGTAAGAACTTTTATTTTTATATCATAAGTTTTGTCATATAAGTTGTTACATTTTTTTAAATGTAAACATTTTTTATTTTTGAATAAAATGATTCATAAATATTTAAATATAATGTATTTATAATTAATTAATTTATAATCCTTTTATAAAATAATATATACCAAATACATTTTTTAAGGATTTATAAACATTTTATAAACCCTTTATAATAAATTATATGTCAAAATAATTAATATTTTTTAAAACAAAATCAGATTATCCTTAGAAAAAACCCATATTCTATGTAAGGGTGGAATCCTTATACTCTTACACACACTCTATACATAAGAGTATTTAGATTTTAGAGCCCTCATGTATAGTTAGTACTAGGATACCTTTAATATGTATTAGAAAATCTCTATTACCCCTATTTTACCAATTAAATATTTTGTTCCATAAATGTAGGTCATAAATCATAAGCATCCCACCTCCATTGGTATCCCTATGTAAACTGAATCATCTATCATTCATATGGGATTCAACTTTTCTCCCAGGTATGATAGTAATTCTAAATTAAATGAATGAACATATCATAGATATTTTTGTATTATTAATCTCAACCAAGTATTATAAAATTTCACTAACAACCATCACATGGAGGTAATATATTTATATATATATATCACCTATAAAAATTCATAGTATTTTTCATTTATCCATGTGTATTTAAGGAATAAATTAATGTTTATGCATCTAACACTTGAATCCAATGAATTTATAACTCCCAATCCATTACAACTTCTGTAATAATGTCAAAAAAATATATTAACGAGTTTTATATATTAAAATATAAATACACCTAATATTAGGTTGCTCATCTCATTAAAGGCAACAGAATACATGAATCCTTATTCCATATAGACATCTGGATGTGCCACAAACTTGATATATTCATGCATTATATACATTCTATAGATTTACAAAATATCTTCTTCAATATGCCCCGACCGACATGTAGAAATATCTAAATCAGATAAAATAATTCTATAGTCATGTTGGGATAACTAGATTAATGAACTTACATTAAAAAAATCATTAATATTATGATTAGTTTGTGAAGAGGATTCAAAATAAAATTTATTATTTATAGGTGAATATTTATTTAATTTAGTATAATATTAAAAAAACCATAAAGTGGTACATTGGTAAAAAAAATAACATGAGTCATCTTTATCAATTAATGATTCCCCTGTTATAGTGTTCTCCATTCCAATTCCTATTATTGAATTATCTAGAACTAAATCTGTATCAATCATACTTTTATTATTTTTCAACAATATTAAATTTTAAATTTTCCTCCTCCTTCTGTAACTGTAATAACATAGGACCCATACTCCCTAAATTAAATACACAAAACATAAACTGTATAATTCTGGATTTGATACTAATAAATTTGACCCATTTTCAACCATTAAAAACCTACAAAACCAAGAAGAAATTTAATTTCACTTTAAAACCAAAGAACAATTTAGTTTTAGATATTTCGATAATTAAGAAAAAAATTTGTACATAGACTCTTCCTCAGAGTATCCATTTATCCTAAAAAATGGTTCTTTATAAATAGATTCTTGTTTTATATTATTTTTTCAATTTTCCCTCCCAACATGTCCACAAAATGGTTTTTAAATATTACTACCCATCATTATTCCCTTTGAAAAACATTTGAAAACGCATGACAATAAAAAAATTCTTAGTTAAAGATTTATAAAAAATAAAAGGAAACCCAATAGCCCATTACTAAATGATGAGGTCATGTAACTGAGTGTTTACATTAAAAGTATAAAATTTAATAGAAAATAATTTATTATGTACACATAAAATCAGATTAATTGCCCAACATTTTTCACAAAACTACTTATAAAAAACATAAAGGTAAAATCATATTCATAAAGGTTTATTTTATATACATTAAATTCATTGAGATTTTTTTTCCTGAGAGCATATATTTTATCCATAAAATGATAAAATTATTCCATTAAAACCAAATATCACCATATTTTTCTGTGAAATAATAATATTCACATGAAAAAATCATTATAAAACAATGAAAGTTCTTTTATGTAACATGGAATTTCATTTTCATATCACTCTTACATCCACTCTTACAAATACTCAATGCATTGGATAACTATATTGGGATCATCTATTGATGGTATATAATGGAACCACTCATCCTTGGTTTATAATAAAACCAAATCTCCTTGGATTATAATAGAACCAGCTTTTATTTATTTTATAACTGAACCACCCATCATCATAAATAATTCCCAATAACCATAACATATTCATAACACATAAAATCATGTATACAAATCATCTTTTTACCGATAAGGAAAAAAATTTAGGATATCAAAATATAGATTCCATTTAAATATATAAATATAATAATTTTAATAATATATTTCTGGATGAAAAAGTTTAAGAAAATAATCATTTAAGATATTCAAAATGAGGTTTTAAACATAATGTGTCCTTTAACTCAAGTTTGAATCATCAATTGCATTCATTATCTTCATAAATAGTAAACTTATGTTAACTATTTACTTTCTTAAGAAGCTTTTCAAGTTTATTATTATTATTATTTTATTTTATACCATTTTGTATTCAATTACATAATCGAATAAGTTATCAACGGATGTTTTGATGATATTTGGCTCGTTTGTCCAAAATAACTTTTGTAAGAAAAAATTGTATTAGGAGTTTAATATTCCATTATATGGAGAATAATAATCACAAACTATTTATAATATTTATAGATAAATTATAAATTTAAATCCATCTATGAAAAATATTTTTGAAAAATAAATTATGTTGCAATCACGGAGATGATAGGTCATAAGTTTGCAAGAGTAACTTTGGAATTTTTCCACAAGCATTATAGAAAAAAGGTAATTTTTTAATATTTATAGTTATTATTATTATATCACTAATATAATTTTATTTATTTAAATACACTTATATTTACCAACCAAGTGATGTGATGATGAAACATTAATCACATATCTTTATAGATGCGTAAATCCACACATACACTCAAACAACGATAGAATTTTTCAACGGATGGAAAGGTAAAAAAATAGATGATATATTAGCTTCATGGAGTGATAAATATGTCATTAAAATCATATATATACTTTAAATCCATCATTTTAACAATTCATGAGAGATATTTATGGAGAACTATTTGCATCTCATCATGAGGTGCTAGTCCGCTATACACACGAACGATGGATTATTTCTAATTTTATGGAAATGGGTATATTTATAGGTTATGAAATTAACATAATAAAATAATAATATATGGAATATAATTATTATTTTTATTTCAATATTTTTTCAAAATATTTTAATGATGTGTATGATGAAATAAAATAAAGACATTCGGTAAAGGGAAATACCTCTTCTTCAGACAACCTCCTAGGCTTTACAACTTAATACCTCTAAAGATAGTATTCTGAAAAAAATAATACCACTCAAATATGGGAAGTGAATATAGGAATGGTTTTATATAGTTAATATCCAAACCAAAAGGATCTTTATGTGTGTCAATAATACGATATACGTTGACCTTTTATAAATGAGGTGAGGGCCACCATTATAATTCTGTAATATATTAAATTAATTTTAATTAATATTACATGAACACAGATTAAAATTTTTATAATTAAAAAATAATATGGGGATGAGTCTAAATAATATCATATAATAAAATTTGGGCATGTTTTGGTTACGTTTTCTCACCCTTATCTCTTTGTTTTAACCCCTTATTAACCCTTTTGACCATTACAATGATTTCAATTTTTTTATTATATAGGGGTCAAGAAAGATACTATAATGGAAAAAATGACCCATAAATGTACCATGGTTGATATTTTAAACCATATAAAATTAAATTTTCCCTATATTGTATTTCTTTGATTTTTAAATAATCTAATAAAATATTTATTATTATAAATTATCATTAATGAAATTTTTTGAAATACAATAAATATTATAATTTAATATGTGTCTAACTCATGTAAAAATGTTCAAAAATGGAATTTATTATAAAATAATGAGAATATGTTCTTAATATAACTATACAATAATTTATTTATAGGTTTAGATATAATTTTACTTCTTATATTCTCAATTAACATTTCCCTCAACTATTTTTTACATTAACAACATTAATAACTTTTTCAATATATTAGGGTTAAAATTAAACTTATAAGCTGAAAATTGACTCATAAATGAAAAAATGAATAAATTTTAGTTCATTTCTCACCATAATTATCCCATATCATGATTTATAAAATTATTAAATAATTTAATAAAAAACATTTACATAAAAAACTATTAATATCATTTTTAAATCTACTTACATAATTTGATAGTGAAAGATACATGAAAGAAAAATAAATTTAATATAAAACATTAAAACAGAAATAATAGGTTATATTTATATTTAAAATTTTTGGTAAACATCATCTCATCCAAAATATAATATCTTTTGTTTTTTTTAAAATCATTTACTTGATTTTTCTACTAGAATAAGCACAGGGCCGAGGTTTCATAAGAATTTATGATAATTATATACCCACTAAAAATTTAATATATGTTACCATAAAAAAAATTAAATATGTTAAATATAAAACTTTATATTCGTTATATATATGTGTATATATGTTGAAATTCCTTTTATTTTCTGTGTATTATTTTTAAATATTATATGGAATTATTTCAAGACCAATCCTGGAGATGGTACGTCTTTTCGGGGCCCAATATGCTAGGAATGGTGGTTTGAACCTTTTAAGTTAAGTGAGTCGGCATGTCTATGTAGTTGTGTAAGTTTCTAAATGGATTCCTAGATTAAAATAATGAGGAAAACATTGTGTTTGGTATGATCACTTTACCTAAGAGCGGGACTAACCACGACCGGTGGAGGTTGAAGGAGACAGTTAATTTCAAGATGTTTTACGTAAAATTAAAAATAAAATTAAATAAATTGAAAAGTTTATTTTATTATATTATATTAAAAAAAAATTATGCCACGCCACAACGGGGAATCTGTGTCGATAATTAATGACACAACATAACCACTCTGAAACAACAATGTTGACTCATTAATGCCATAGTGAATCAGCAAAACAAAATGAAGAAATGTGTTCCCAAATTTAATGCGTTAATAAAATGTTGGTTGTGGGCAGATGATTGGGAGAAACTATGGAGAATTATTTGAGTTTTAGAGAGAACTCTCGACAATAAATGACGATGAATCAAAAGTATGAATTATTGTGCCAACAGAGTTAAAGGATCTCGACGATGACCACGGCATGATTCCTTCATCTCTGATCGATCCATTCTCAAGGTAAGGGTAATGTTTTAAATTTTTTCTTCCCCATTCATTAATTAAATGACTAACATGGACCAACCAAAGGACCAGTTAACCCGTGCATCATCCTTTTTGTGGGAGGTATTTTTTATCAGGTTCATTCCTGGGGATTCTTTATTCATGTTTGATGATTTTAATTTTCCAAATTTAAAACTTCAAACTAGAGCAGATTACCTTCGTGACAAATAATGGTGGAGGTTCAATCATCATTTTTTGTTTTTTCCTTCCTCCATCTTCACCTTGTTCTACTATTTCTTCATGGGGATATGAATGTGGAAATCTTTGCGCACTTGTTTCTTTGTGCAACAATCCCAAAATGGAGAATCATGGGAGTTTCATCAGTGGAGAACAGTGATTCTGGAAATTTCTGGAACACACGACGGGTATTCCAAAAAAGACACCATGTAGGGTCGGCCTAGTGGTGGATAGGGATACATGGTGTAGGAAGCGATGTGATGTATTGTTCTCCGAATAACATGGAGTGTGGGTACTTATGAAGGAATAATCATGCATCTCAAATGATACACATACATGAGGTGGAGTACATGGCTGTGTACTCCACCACAGAGCTAGACCACAGTCAGCTGCATGGGTTACCCCATGTACTAGTTACACAGGATGGCACACATGGGTTGAAGCCCTGTAAAGGCACATGACTACATAAACAGAGCGGACCACGATTACATAAACACTACATGTGATCCATCATACATGTCGGGTACCTAACTTTCTACATGGCATGTTCCCTCTAACTCGACTTCTGACACCTTGTAGGCAAAGTATATATCCTATAACATGGATTGATCCTATTTTCAACCATTACTTGTACATGTTTCATTTTGGTTATTTCCCATTTTGTTTGTTCCCCTGAAGTTCATGTATCATTTCCATCCATCAGAATATGATCCCTTCACAGGGACATTCCTAGATTGAGTTAGTTATCCCACCGAGAGGCTTGGAGAGAGATCCTTTATCCATTGTTAAACCTAGGTAGAGTCAGGTATCAATGTGACTATTCCTAATGGATGTGGATATTACACATAGTAGGTGAATCTATATGAGTCATGGTATCCACCAAGGCCCTCGTAGTGATCCACATCTGTGTATTGTGATCTTTCCCCACTCAGGAGTGTGATATCCGTAAATGACTGTATCTATCTCTCATGGCTTTTCCTGAAGAAAATTACATCTTGTACGAATGTCAAGGGAGCTATCATACTTTTGGAGGGAGTTCTCCTAGATTATTTCTTCATGGTATCTTAGAACTAAACCCCTAGCATGGGTACATGGTCGTGTGACTTGTCTCTAGACCACAGGTCTGGGTTTCGAGTATATCTAGATGTGTTTATCTTGTAATATGCTCAGTAGAAATATATTGTGTAGAGAATATTTTACCTTTTCATTGAATATTTCATTTTGGTTTTCAGGGTCCTATACTGAGTACATTTATACTCCCATCTTCTTGGGCATTTCACGTACATGTCGAGTCTTCTGCAGATGAGGGACCTTTTGAAGGAGTTGAGGGCAGACCAGGATTGGACCGAGCTTTCTGAGTTCCCAACAGGCTGTGGTGTTCCTATGGCTACATGCAGTTGTCCCAGTACCTCTTTGTGCATACAGTTTGGACTTTGTAGTTTTTAGACTCTTGTTTTTTGTGGTCATATATTCTGCCTCAGTTTTACTACCAGCACTTTACTCTCATTGTACTCTATTGAAATACCAAAAAATCACCCAAACTATATTTTTATATTTTGAATTTTAATTTTTTTTTTCCAAAAAATGTATCAAGAATATATTTAAAATAGGATCACCATAAAAAGTAGTTAAGATTTCCTTTTAGAAAAATACCTCTATCCATTCATATAATTTATTTATTATAATCTTATTCATATCCGATCTATTAGATGAGAGTCAAAAATAATTTATTGAATATATAATAACTAAATTTTGACCAAAAAATCATAAAAATTTCTATGTTTAATTTATTGAGATAAAATGATGTTTATAGATAGGGAAATATTTTCCTTAGAAATGAAATTATATTATTTTACACTTGTATTTACATTCATTTCTATCTAATTGATAACCAAAGGAATAATTTTATATACATTTTAAAATAATATTTTCACACTTTAGTTAATATTATTCATAATATCCATTCTAATGGATAGGTGTTAACATTAATAATATTTCAAAAATATTATTAATTATATATTCTCGTTCTATAAAACCCGGTATTTTGTGTAACACAATTTATCAAAGGAACTCATAATTCTGTGTAACAGAAGAAAAACATATTTTTTCATGCACCAAATTCTAATTGAAGTGTGGTGGGTAGTGAAAGGATAACATGAAATTATGTGAAAAAAATCAAAACATAGTGCTTTCATATAAAAAACTTATATTTAATGTTTTGTTAAAAAATGAATTTTGAAAGGATTAAATTAATTTGAAAAAATCAAAAAATATTAGGGTGTTAAAAAATTCATCCTCTATAGATTTTATAGTTGTATAAATCAAGGTATTTTATTAAGTAGAGACTGGACCTTTTTAATTGTAGAGTAAGGGATGATGCATCCTCTAAACATGTGTAGGAAAGAAGCTATAATTGGAACCATATATAACTCGAATTTGGATTATTTTATTGAATTTATAAATTATTATCAATAATTTATTGTATAAATTCATCATTAAAAAATTATATTATATTCTTTATCATTGATATGGTTTCCATTGAATTTTAGAAAGACTTGGTGGAGGATGTTTTCTTTTGGTTAATGTGAGGTCACATGGACTAGTTAAAAAATTAATAAGTATTTTTAATAAAAGGATAAATGTTTAATTCAATGTATATTATGATAATGATTGATTTTTATGTTATATAAATTAATGGATGATGAAGATTTATTATTTGTAAATTTTTATCTTGGAACTATCCTATTGGATGTGGAAACATATTATTTTATATTATTCTTTATAAAAATTATTGGATTTTCTCATTGTGTGGTGAAACAAGGGTGGTTGGTGACAATTAAAAATGGTTAATGTGAAAAAATATATTATAGTGCAGTGAATAATTGTATAATTTAGTTAGGTTAACAATTAAATTCTTTTATTTTAATCTATTTAAATATAAATTTAGGTTAATATTGAAATGTGATTATATTGATAAATTAAAATTTTGATACAACGAAAAATTACATATGTTGGTTTAAATATTGATTTAGAATTTGGTTATAATGATCATAAATAGGGAAATTATTGATTATTTGATAAAGATAATGTTTATGGAGAAAATTTCTTAATGATTAAAGGATCTGATTTAAAACATGTATTCATGAAAACATTGAAAATTTCTCAAGGTGGGGTAAATTTCATGTTTAAGAATTTTGAAATTTTTTCATTCCAAATTCCATGGTGTTCATTCAAATTCTATGACAGTTTCCTTAGATGATAGTTCTTCCTTATATAATGAAATAAATTCTCTCAATGGGGTCTTGACAAGTAGGGTTGGGTTTATTCTACATATTATAAAATTGAATTTTATCTAGTAGCTTATTTGATGATGGCGTAATTCCATAATTGGTTGAGAAAAATCCATACAAAGCTATTATAAAGTAACACTGGTTTCATGTCACCATATTTTGTTAACATTTATAAATATTTTTCAAGAGGGTGTGTTTTAATATATATATGTTTTTCTATTTTTTTTATGAGTAATATAGTTGTCTAAAACACTACTATAAAACTTATAAATGATGATTATAGTGTACTGAGTCATACGTATGAATATTTATTGGTGGATATAGATATATATTTTTCAATGAATTCATTTTGTTGAAATTTATATTTCTAGCTATGGGATTTTGAAACATTTTAATTTCCATGATATGTGGAATACATAGAGTGTTTACACCATATGAACTATATCGTCAGTCTCCTAAGTGAGAGCATTAATTAATGAATTTTTTCTTAAAACCCGGTGACCAATATTGTGGTTGGATTAGGTTTAAGGAGGGTACAAATTCTATGATGGGGTTACTATCTCCTTAAGAACTATATTTTTTACCCTGTTTGGGATATGGAATGGATAGTGGTGATATGAATCCATTCACAACCTAAAAATGAGGATTATTATAAACAATTATGATTTTATGAGGTTATGTTGGGATTCATATTATATAATATATATTTTAAATGAGAATACTTTTTTTAAATTTTTTATTTGAAAATTTCCCATTACTTGATATAAAAATATATTTTTGTGAAATTAAAATCGACTATATATAACCATATTATACTCTATAAGATTACGATGATTAAAAATAATATTATTTTATTTGGTTGATAATTTATATATGGTATGGATGATAAATTGATTTATGATATGAACTAGTAAATAGACTATATTCCCACACCATACATATTTATACTAGGGGTAAATAGTGGGATGATGAATGTTTAGTGAGGGTAGTTTATTGTGTGGAGGTCCCTTCAGGTAATAAATTGTTGAAAATGAATTTTTTTCTATATATAATTGAACAATCAATATTTATTTCCATCTCTGTGGAATGTACCTTGAGTATGGGATAAACAAAATAATAGTTTCCATGTGGGTGGATAATTTCCCATCTATAACATAAATTAGTCATCAATGGTCCTATTGATACATGTTTTTATGTCTTTTTGGTGTGTTATTATATATATTCTAGTGATTTTGGAAGTATTTTTTCCACTATAAGTTTGATATAAGTTATATTTCAAACAAACTAAGGGATAATATGTAGTGCTCCGGATCTGTATACTATGATCTAGTGATAAAATCAAACTCCTAAAATGTCAATTTTTCTACCAACTAACGTAATAAAAATTATAACTTCTATAATTACAGTTTAAAATAATAATTTTGTGTCTTATATATCCTAAAGATAGTTTATATTTGAGTTTTATTTAATTATAAAAAACATAACATATAAAGTATAAATTTTTACTCATGGTACATTTTTACACTAGACAACTTATTATGTTTACACTCATGTGGTCATTCATGAAAATTATTATTGGTTCAAGATGTTCCTCCATTGAGCTTAATAGAATCCCAAAACATCATTAATCCCTATGAAAAAAATTTATAAACATGTGATCAGTAAAAAAATCTCAGTAAAAGATATAAAATGAAATGAAACACATTAAACCATTTGAAATTATAAAAAACCCATAAAGCTATATTCCATTTCTAGATATAAACCCTGAGCTCAAAATAATAATTTACATACTCTTATAATAATTTTACCCCAATATTTTCATAAAAAAGTTTATAAGAAATCATGAAGTAAAAATTTTAATTCATTCAGGTTTTGTTGAAATTAAGGAAATATTTTCTATGAAAACAAAATTTTTACCCTTATAATATCATAATATTTTCATTTATATGAATAACTCAATTTCATATCATATTAAATAATATTATTTCCATAAAAACACATGAACAACATGAAATTAATATATATCGAAAGATAACAATACAAATAATCACATTTATGACAATAAATGATTTCATAATGATAAAATGGATTATATAGGATAATGGAATGTCCAACCCCAGAAGCCAAGAGTCGGTGCATCATTACATATCATTGGCATGATCATAAAAGATCAATTCTCTAATGACCGATTATTTTAGTAGTGTTTGATGTAATAGATACATTTATAAGGTTTACATTACATCATAAAATTGAAAACTACAACAACATTGTCTTTATAGACAACACTGAGATCCCATAGGCTATCCCTAGAGGTCATTCATAATATACTTCTTTGCATCCTAGGAAAATAAAACATGGAAAAGGGTGAGATCAGATGCTCTGTAAGGATAACATTAAAGCAGAAACTTTCATAAATAAGAATAAAAATTTAAGGCAGTGTATAAGACTAGAACAAAAGCCTTTTAAACTTGAGCTTCAGCATAATATGGAAAAGATAAAAATCAAATAATACCATTTACTTATTCACATGGATATTATACTAGTCGAATGATAACATGAAATATCAATAACCACTTTCCTAATGATGGAATTCATAATACAAGACTATCATAACCCCACAGTCAAGGCCTTGTGCCATGACTACAAATAAGATTTTTTCAAGGCATTGTGCCAATACACTAATTTGTCTCATGTGACCTACCGATTCCTAGAGGAGCTATAGTGGGTTCCACCAGTCACTTACTAAGTCTAGTGCATTCTTCATATGAAAATTTTGAAACATAACATAAACATTCGTATTAAAACTAGCATACGAAATGTCAATACTTTATCCACAATCCTTGAAAGGAAAAAAATAGCACATCTACAGTCAAACATAACTCATTAAATACAATATTTAAGAATTTATTGTAATAGATTAATCTTAATCGATAATAATGAAGGATATTGACATAGATGAAAATAATCATCAAAACTATTTGAGAGAAATATCCCCCTTTTCTTGAAAACATTTAAAAGTCACACTATTTGTCATGAAGCCATTTAAAAATAGATATTTTGCATCAAAGTGTCCCATAACACTTTGAAACTTTTAAAAGTGATTTTAATTTTAAAACTTTATTGTCCATATAAATAAATCATTAAAACCATTTTTAAAACATGGACATTAATGTGAAATAATTAGAATAATAAATCTTTAAAACATTTAAAATGATATTTTAGTTAGAGTTCCAAACCAAAAGAGAGAAACTTGATTACAAATAATTGAGGTAATACAAAAATTATAATATGATGAAAATAAAGTAATTCCTGATATACTATGTCAAGGTACATTATAAACACCATATAAAAGTGAATTGGTGTATAACAACAAAGAAGTCTCGATGGAATGTAAATTGAGATGAAATATCTTATAAAGACCGTATCCTTAGGTTGAGAATAAAAGAACAACATAATTATGTGTGAAAAATAAAAATAAACTCAATATGATTGGATATTCAGGGTAAATCAATCAGAGGAAATTCACAAATATTCTTGAAAAAACAACACCAATGAATTGGATATTTAAATCAACAAATGGAGATTGAGTTAAAATTAATCTTATCAAGTTCATATCGATGACTTGAGATTTTATCAATAGGGTGATTATGTGTATCCAAAGTATATCAAACGAAAGGGGAGTGGAAATTATGACATAAGCAAATTAATAGTGATTCCATAAATAATCTTGTAGTAAAATAATCAATGTCGTATGTGTAAAGCCAAATGAGTGGAAATTGAAATTTCAAATTCCTTTATCGATTTGGTAACTTACGAAACATACACCCATGAAAGAGGTATCATAAAATGATGATGTAAATATCCATAAATTAAAATATATTACACAATTAATACAATCATGGGCATTACACACACCACATGTAATAAATAAGTGGTGAACAATGGATATCTCATGGATTTAAAAGTGAGACGAGAAACTCCATACTTTGTACTTTTTCATTGGTCGAGGGTAGTTTAACCTACTTTATGATGGTGAAATAATTATTATTGAATTATTCAAGAATTATATACATTAACATGATATCATATATGACCTTTTAACATTGATTTGTTAATAATATCTTAGTATTAACGTCGTTTCAGGTGTTAACAGATTCATTTTCCTTTATATTCATTGTTATGTGAGAAATATTTGTTATGGATGGAATGTATCTTATTAGCATATAGAATTATATCATGTCTCTAAACATTATTTTTAATCATCAAATTAAATTTAGTTTTGAATGGATATGATGGGGAATGAATCTCATCGTGTTCGTGGGGACGGTAATCCGTACGTATGCACGAGCGACAATATCAATATTTTTAAATTAAAATAATATATAATTGGAAGGTATATCATATATACAGAATCAATATCATGTTATATTTATTATCTACATTAATTACACATCATTATTATACCCATTAAAATAATAAAGTATTGAATAACAATTACACCACGACATGGAGACGGTAACCCATACGTACTCACGTATGATGACATGTCATTCAAAGGATGGATAGAATAATGAAGATGGATGTACCATATTTATAATAAATTAACATTATATAGATTATACTGGAGTTATTTTTTTAAGAATGGAAATAACAAAAAAGAAGAAGTGGAAGAAGAAAAGAACTTGAAAGAGTGTGGTGAAATTATTACCTCTTCTTTGGGTTCTTCCTTTTGATTTGATAAAAAGAGCTCCATAAGTTGGCTTTATGACCAAAGGATGGCCTCTAGGATGAATTTAGGGATGTTGAGAAGATATTTGGGCAGGGTTTGGCCGAGACAAAGGGCTTTGAAGGTGTGAATTAGTGAGTAGGGGGAGTACCCTTTTATAAGAGGGGTTAGGGGCATCTTAGGAAAAGCTAGAAATATTATTTTTATAATAAATTAATATTTGGTTTCTAATGGCTTGAAAGTAGATTATTCAAATTTTAAGCTAGGGATAGGTCGAAAACCACTCAAACAATATATTTTAGACTGGTTTGGGTCACTATATTAATATTATATTTTTTATTTAACTTTTAGTTAAATAGTTTTACATTTACCATGTCTCTTTGTATTTTTATATTATATAATTAATAAAATTCTATATACATTAAAGAGACCCTAAGTGGTCCATTAATGATACAAATATCATTATATATGTCCCTTTTCTGAACCATATATTTTTAGGGATAGAATATCAATTAATAATATAATATTTGTTTTAAAAACTCTTTTATGTCAACTTTGACATTATTTAAAAATTGATTTTTTGTTAAAGTAATAAAATATTTATTAACTATAATAAAATTAATTTAATCAATAATAAAACGTTATATTAACCAGTAAAAATATTGTATGTAATCAAAACTTTCAAATTATATTTATTTTAACATTTATAATACCAATTATTTGATTCTTTCATTAATAAGGAAAATACTCCATCATTATTGTGTCACAAATAAATTTAATTATTCAATTTATAAAAATTAAAAATAAAATATCATTATGAAGGATATAATTTTAGCTTTATAATGAATATTTATAGTCTAAAATATAGCATATATAACCCTATATAAAATTGTGTTTTCTAAAAGATATATGCTTATGTCATTTTTATATTTACCTTAACTAAATTAATATAAAGTGTCATTATCACTTACAAGTGGATCCATGGGGTCCTAAAATAAAACCAAATATTTCCATGGTCGGACATGTATCAAAAAATAATGGTAGGACACGTTTTAGGGAAATTTAATATTAATATAATATTATTTGGTACCCTTATTTACCGGATTTACCCTTTAACCAAGGTAAATAAAATATTTACCGAAGTAATTATTCAAAATGTCTAAAAATAAAAGTTATCTATTTAAATAATTTGTATCTACTAATTCTAAATATGGAATCCATTTTTCTAAAGTCAAAACAAATAAGTGGCAGAAATTAATTTAAAATTAATTCTTATTGTCAGAACAATAAGTGTGTTTTAAAAAATAATAATTATCAAAAGTTTGGCACTTGCTTATTTCCAGTTTAAATGTGAAATTATGTCCAATGACAAACATTGGATTAAATGGTAAAAATATAATCTAATTATACTTTAAAATATCTCAAATTCCTAATTTATCACTATTAATTATTAGGATTAAAAAAGTTGTTTTTAATTAAAATTTAGTAATTTTCACTATTCGTCAAAATATGAAAGTTATCAGAAAAGTAACAAAAATTCACCCTAAGCTAATTTTTATGTTTTGAATCCAAAAATGAAGTTCATTTTTAAAGGTAAAATTTATAAAATTTCAAAAAGTGGGTATTATTATTCATAATGCTTAGTTTGATTGATTGTGGTGTGTTAGAACTCAAGGTTGCATACAACACATGCTTCTGTATTATTCAAAGTGAAGCATACCGTGGAATCTTGGGGTGTTAAAGATAACCTGATATTTTTTTCAAATATTTATTCAAGAAAATATTACATAAATATTCAATGTATATTCCAAATACCCATGGTTTTTTTATGATACTAATCGATTAATTGGGGGCTCTCTAATAGTGTTCACTACCCATTCTCAAACTATTTCTAATGCATTCATCATATGAAAAAAATGAATAAAAATAAAATATATAACAAAAAAATTCAATTTGAGATGATTTAATATGATATTTCAATATTTTCTGTAACACCCCAAGTCTTCATAATAACATTATTTTAGAATAATTTTAAGTTTTTCAATAGATTGTGATGCACACAACAACAAGTTTTAAAAAATGTGACACTCTATTAAAATATTATTTAAACATGACCATTATATCCAACCCATTAAGTATAATATTACCTTTATATAGATTATATTATTAAGATTTTAGCTTTATATTGATTATAAATAAAATTGGAATCATTTAAAATAAAAAAGAAATATTTCATGAAAAAATATATATTTATTATAAAAAAAGGTTTTGTCACTTTTCATGCAGATAATTTTAAATTAATTGTTTATAATTTTATAAAACGTATTTTATAAAATTAAATTAATTTTTCAAATAATAATATCAAGATTTTTTATGGTGAATTGTTTAGTCTTTTTTGAATCGATTCATTTTTGATGAATAGTGAATATATTGAATATTAATTACAAACATCCATTTCATAAAAATTATATATAATATTAAATTTTATTATGATTTCTTTAATATTATTAAAATTTAAACTATATATCTATTAATAAAATTTAGGAAATTTAAATAATTTTAATGTCAAATTTTTATAAAAAATCATTTTAAACTTTTCAATATTTTCTCATTAAAAAACACCTTTTTCATCATGCATTTGGGATTAATTTTAAATTATATTCTTCCAATTATGTTAATGAAATTATGAAAAAGGATTAAATATTTCAAATAATAAAAATTTATATGATCTAATATGGTAAAAGTTTTATTTTACCCTAATGAATAGTAAAAAGGGTATAAATTATTTAATGTAGTTATTATAAAAATGTGTTAACTGGTGGGGTTAAACTAAAAACACAAGGGTTAAAATAATGAGTATAAGTATAAAAAAAATATATTATTGAAATATTTAGACCTTATAATTTCTAAGGCTCTAGATTAATCCATTTGAGATCCTTTTTTATTTAAAAACATGTTGGTATACCTTTTTCTTTTAAAAAATTACAAGTGTTCCACTCACCTCACTTATAAAAGGCTAACAAATGTCCTCTCTTAATCACAACATAAAACATTTCAACTAATAAAATTAATGGACAAATAAATTCCAAAATTATAACCCCTAATCCTAGAATCATCGATTTGGTTGGAAGTGCATTCAAGGAATTATATAGATATAATCTTAAATAGGTGGTCTGAGAAGAGGTTATATTCCTAACAATGAATTTTTATTTTATTTCATCCTCCACCTCCTAAAATTTTTATTAAACAATGGTTATATAATAAAATCTATATCAAACATACACTGATATTATTTTATGATATGTTCATGACCTACGACCATCCCCATTTCCATAAAATGGGTTTTGAAATCATCAATCGTGTATAAGACGGACTACCTCATTACGAACTGATGTCATTCATTTTTCCATTACCACATGTCATGGTTGTGTATGATGATGGATATAAAGTATATATTTATATTTTAAAAAATAATTTTATATTTAGAGTAATTATTTCATAGATAAATTTTTAATTTCTCTTCTATAGTGGATATGATAATGTTTCTCATGTGTATGACGGACTACCACCTCAAGAAGTGATGTGATTCATTTTACACTCATTATTTACATGGATGGTAATAAAGATAAATTTAATGAATATATGGGATATAAATGACATAATTATGATATTTATGACATATTAATTATTATAAAAATATAATATATCATTTTATTTCTTACCTTTTCACTCAGTGGAGGATGATAACATTATTTGTGTCTTCATGGACAACCGCCTTCACGAAGTGATGTTATTCACAATTCTCCTCAATACATGGATAATTTATATTATCATATTTAATTAAATAATATTATATTGTTATTATTATATAATGATAAAATAATACTTACCTTCTTTCCATAATTATTATCGAAAATTGAAATGTTACTCATGTGTTGGTACGACCTACCATTGACATGATCGTAATGTACATAATTTCTAAAAACTGTTTTTCAGGATTAGTCATAAATGTAATATTTATGTATATATATGATTACTATTTCATGATTATTATTAATTATATTATGTGACTATATAATATACTTAATAACAAAACTATTCAGAATAATTCACTAACGAGGAAACAAGGCAATTGACACCCAAAGCAAGGAAAATAATGAAATATTATTAACGATTGTGGGATATGATGTTATAAATGGATCATACATGACATTATAAATATTTATATAATTATAGAAAATTTAATAAAAGTTTCAAAACCACTATATAATAGTTTAAATTATGTTGAACAAAATGATGTGTGAGGTAAGATACATCATCTCAATTTCTCTTAATTGAAGAATATTGTAATGTTGGGAACCTAATTTTTTATTTATTGTGTATATAATACACACTTGAAATGTATTACTAAGATTCATTAATAATATATGGTATTTTATGTTTCAATTTGAATTATTTCATCCAACGGTTTTTGAATTAAAAAATTACCAAGTGGTAAATGTAAATGTATCGTCTCACTTTATTTTGTAAATGTTAATGTTATATTGAAACAATATCTTTTTTATGGTCATTTTTTATTTTATTTTATATTTCCATTAAATAAAAATATTCTTATTCGTTTTAGATGATTACTTCCCAAACTTTATACCTTTTTATATTATTTTTTACATTGAAAGTAATTTGAATTACTGGGGGAATAGTGATAAATTTTTATCCTTTAATAAATATGGGTATTTGATGATAAGGAATATTTATTCATGAATTAAATAAATAATCTAATAAGATAGGTATTATTTGGAACCATAGTTATGGGTGAAACCTATAATTATATTGCCCTATGATTCATTTGTAGGTATCATGAGACAAATCAGTTTTCTAAATTAAACAAGTTTCTATATTTAGATCTACACTATCATTTTAAAGGTATTGCCAGTAGAGGTATCCAGATTCTTGAGATCATTAAGTCTAAAAATTAAGCATTTTAATCATTAATAATTCATTTATTATTATTCATGATTTTTTCATAATGATATTTTCTTTGGATAATTTTTATTCTCATTTTGTTGATTAAATAGAATGTTTTTCCCATTTTTTACCTACCCATATTGGTTATGCCTTATATAATCATTATAAAAAATTAATTATTAAATAGAATTGTTGGTTGATTTTTCAACATTCCATTTTTATTGTGATTATTTATTTATGAAACATTCCACTATACTTATCTCTTTCAGAGCATTTTAGTTTACAATTATTTTGTATCCTTTTTTTAGGAAAAGAAGAATAATTATTGGAATGAGTTTTCAAGGAGTGTAGATCACTTTATTTTTTAATTTATTATGTTTTATTCTCTATTACTAATTTAAAATGGGAATAATGTATGTATATGGTTCTCTAAATCTTATAATCGGATTGATCCTTCATGATTCAATTCCTTGTATATATGCAAATGTAATAAAGTATACATAGGATCTGTGTTACTAGAGTCTGGGTCACTGGAGTTGGTATCATATAAGGTTTAGTAGAAAACATGGGAACTAAACCAAACAAAAAAATATTAAGTATCATAAACCTATGTTAATAATTGAGTATATGTATAGAATAACATCTAAATGTTTTATTAAGAGATTATGAAGGTTCTCCTTGAAATGAATCCATGTTTGGATAATATAAGTGTTGTTATATCTAAGATGAGGTACCTAGGGTTAATAAATCTGAAAATGGTTCCGTGGGATTGAATTAATTTTCACTTAGTTCATGATAATGAGCCTTACTACACACCTGGTTTGACACTCCTGGGGGATATTATTATAATAATTCACATTTTATTTACAATCCGTTTTTATGGATATTAAAATAATGAAATCCTAGAAGAAACTAAGTTTATGATTCAGATATTAATAATGAATAAATTTTTATTTATGTTATGTGTTACAACATATACAGAATTTTAAATTATGATTTAAAATTCATAATTTTATTATGTAAGTGTTTATATTACATTCTTTGTAAATTGAACCCTCGAGAAATAAGGGTATCAACACTCATGGACAATATATATATTTCCAAGACAGGTAATCCAATACTACTGGTTTTGGAAATAAGAAAATTGTATCCATATTATGGAATACATTTTATGAAAAATAAAATTTCTTGGATAGAGAATCATATTCCACAATGATATTATACTATGTTTGAAAAATTTATGGGATAGAAACCCCCACCATTTGGTGGAAATAAGAATATAATAGAAACTTGATAATAGATTAAGTATATGGATAATATATTTAGGGAAATGTGATATAGTGAAAAAAATTTTACACTTGTTGTGTATTGTATCAAAGGAGATGCTGATCATTGGTGGCTATTGATCTAGAAAACTAGGGAGGAAGAGTTAATATAACTAATAGAATTGAAATATTTTAAGGAGACATTCTTTGACAAATATTTCCCTCTTAAAAAAATATATGAATAGAATTTTCGTTAGAATAATAAATAGGAAAAAATATTTTTTGAGTATGAGGATAACATTACAATGTTATGTAGGTTTGATACTTATTACATACATAAAATGGAGTATAAGATTCAACATTTATTTGAAGGGTTTAATCTATGTCTCTGAAGGGTTCCCGTCTCTCCAATTTTTTAATCATATGATGAAATACATTTATGTTCCACAAAAATAGAGATGGATTTATCTAGATCATACATATTCAAGGGATATAAAGAGAAAAAAAGGACATAAAACACTATAAAAATAGTAGTGTGCCTAATATGAATAAGAGAACAGAGTGATTTCCATATTGTGAAAATGTGGAATGAATAACCCTGGGAAATGGCCGAAGTGATTAAGTGTATTTTATAAGTACAGAGATAAGTTTCACATGAAAAATAATGCATGGGAAGTAAATAAAACCTTATTATTCAGTGCTTCAATAGTAGGGAGATGGGGAACATTGCAAATGAATTCTCTAGGACTCAAGGGAATAAACTATAAAACATTCCTAGGGGAGAAGGAAATGATCATGTGACCACTATAAATAAGGTGGATGTAACTAATGATGTGGTGTTAAGTACTTAAATCCTATCTTAAATTTTAGATAATTCATTGTTTTATTTTCAATCCTCACACTCTTTTATATCTACCATGTTTTCCAAGGAAAGCAGACATTTACCTTTTAGTCTAAGGAGGGAGTTATCAATCAAAACACCAGGGGAAGTATCACTTTAATAGGGATGTGTCATGTAGCCCCCATTATTACACAAAAACATTATTCATTTTTTGACCTTATTATCATTCCTATGGTTGAAATTGATATAATACTTGTTAATGACTAGATTCCAAAATACGATGCAAAAAAATTTATTTTCAATGAAATAAAATTAAGATTTGTGAGAAAGATTTGAATTCATTATATTTATAGTAGATAATTAATCATCTGATTCATATCTATATCCACCCCTTTTAGATAAAATATATGAGATTCTTTGGGAAGAATATAAAATCAAATATAGGGATGGATACGGCAATGTTTAGTGTGGTGTGAAGGGTGATGGAAACATCGCTTGACCCAAGCAGCATCATAGGGAGGGCACAACTGGATGCTACACACAACGGGGATGATGCGGATGGCTGGTTTTTCTAGTGGATGTGATCCCTATCATTTTGTGATTGAGATTATGTCCAGTTTACCCATCATATATGTGTGGACTACATTTTATATTATATGTATATATATTAGAATCTGTATATGTACTATACCTTAGGGGGATATTGTATGGATTAAACTGTTATGGTGTGTCTGTGTATTTCATTGAAATTTTTTCATTAGCACATAAGATATATATATATAAGGGTAAATAAAATTATTTATGATAAATAACAAGTATCATCTACCTCACATTGATGACTTATTTGATCATATTCATGGAACCACATATTTTTCAAAGATTTAATTTTGTGTTGAGGGTCATCAATTAAGTGTAATGAGGTAAGACATTAAAAATATATATTTTCAAATGAGGTATAAAAATTTCATGTTTATATTAATTCTATTTGGATTGACTAATTCACCCTCACTTTTTATGGATCTAATTAATATATTATTCCTGGATTGTCTTGATGATTCTATTGTGGTATTCATTGATGAAATATTTTTGTATTATAAAAGAAAATAAGACTATGAGAATTTCTTATAGATTATTTTTAGGCTCATATAAGGAAATATTTATAAGTGAAATTTAGTATGTGTGATTTGTATCTTCAAGAAGTTTCTTTTACTGGCCATACTATCTCAAAGTATGGAATTGTAGTTGATACTATAAAGACAACGGCAGCAATAGAATGGACTATGACAAAAAATATAAGTGAGTTATGTAGTTTATTTAGTTTGGATGTTACTATTAGTATTTTGTTCAAAACAATTCCTGATTGGATTACTCATCAACCGTGATTTAACAAAATGGGGACAGGTTTTTTTTTGAAAAATTGAATGTGATTATTTTCATGATAATGTAAAAATAATATTGGTCAATACACTGATTTTTACTCTACCATAATGAAATGGTGGGATCATGATATATAGTGATGAATCAAAGAATTTAATTTATTGGGTCATGATACAAGATGATAAATTTATTACATATCCATTAATGAAATTTAAATCTTTTGAATCAAACTGTCCAACTCATGATCTTGTGTGGGAAGCTGTGATCATTTCATTGATGATATAGAGACTTTATCTCTGGGGGGAGTTGTGAGATGTATATAGACCATAGGAGCGTAAAATACATATTTTCAAAAAGAGATCACTATAAGGAAAATGGGATGGCTTTATTAACTAAATAATTATAATTTCTCAAGACAATACCACCTACGGAAAGTATATTATCTAGAAGATGCATTGAGTTGAAATGATCATAGAGTTCGGGCCCAAATGAGGATTTATATGGATCATATGTTAATTTATCTTGTAAATATATATATACATACATATATATATATGGAAATTATTTCCAATTTGGATACATAACTCATTTTTTAAAATAATTTTTAATTCATATTTAATATAAAATTTAAAAAATTATCATTTTTATAATGAGACATTTCATATGAATATTAATGTTATGAATGATGGGAAATAAAATGAATTCAATTGTGGAGATGGTGTTCTAAAATTTTAAAATAGATTATGTGATCCATATATACAAGATATAAAAAGGTAATTTTTCGATGATTCTCACTCTGTGAGTATCTAAATAATCCTTGGTAACATAATGTTTTATAGGTATTGAGGGAAAATTTTTGGTTGGATAACATGAAGAAGAAAATTTCAGACTATGTGTCAAGACCTTTGGTTTTTCAACAGGTGAATGTTGTGAGATAATATCCTAGAGTATTAATTCCACAAATTTATATTCCTATGTAGAAATGGGATTAAATTTATACGGACTTTTTTACAAGACTACCAAAGACTCATAAAAAGAATGATGCAATATGTTTTTTCACTGATTGACTAACCAAATATCTGCATTTATATTATATAATATAATATTTACCTCTTTAAAAACTCATTAGGCTATATATTAATGATTTTAAGACTTCATGGAACACCTATTTTAATTTTTTATAGAGATCTACATTTTACCTCAAAATTTTGGAAAATCATTTAGAAGAATCACGATATTGTGCTTCGATTGAGGACTACCTACCATCCTCATAATGATGGATAGTATAAAAGGACTGTTCAAACAGTGAGATAAATTCTTTTTATCAATATCACTTATATTTCATGATAAGTGGTATCAATATTTACCATTAGTAGTGTTCTCCTATAGTAAAAGTTTTCATTCAAATATTCAAATGGAACCATATGAAGAATTATATGGAAGAAGATCTAATAATATAACATTTTTGTCTGAATTTAGTGAAATGAGAATTATAGGACAACAAATTATGGAAGATACAACATCAAATATAAAGGCCATTAAGTCTCACCTTTAATGACCTATAAGTAGTAAGAATTATTATTCTGAAATTTAGAGGAATTATTTCCAATTATAGGTGGGTGATCTTGTTTTGTTTAAATTATTTCTATGAAAGGGTGTTATATGGTTTGATATGAAAAGGAAAATAATCCCGAGGTATATTAGACCATTTTAAATCCATGAAATAATTTTAGAAGTTTCTTATCATTTGGAACCACCACTAAGTCTCTTGAAAGTACTTCTTGTGTTTCATAAATCATTGTAAAGGAAGTACAAGACATGACCAATACATTTTTTCACCTATTATGAAATTGGATTGGAACCTAATATATCTTACTATAACAAAACCCATACCAATTCATGTTACTAGATAGCATATATTAAGGAATAATATTACTTGTTTAGTAAAGGATCTTTGGATAATTAACTTAATGGAGAATTCATTGTCGGAACTATAGGATTTTAGGAAGAATAAATACCCCATATATTTTGAAGGTAATATCCATGAAATATTGAGGAATAAATTTTTAGAGGATGTAATAATGTAACACCCCATGAATTTACAATATATATCATTTAGAATAAATTTTAATTTTTCATTATCTTTTGATGCACGTAGCACCAGTTTCAAACTAAAGGTGATGCTCTATTAAATAATTATTTAAAAAATATAATTATAACCTATCCATCATGTTTTATAGAATTAATAGCACTCAATATAATTAGGAAATTTTTATAATATATTTATTAGAAATAAAATTTGAATCATTAAAAATAAATACAATGGTTCTCTATGAAAACTATATGTTTTGTAAAAGGCGGTTTAGTCACGCTTCACACACATGCTTTTAAATTCATTTTTAATAGTTTCAGAAATATTATTTGATAAAATGAGTTAATTTTCTTAAATAATTATATAAATATTATTTCTGGGAGAAATTTTTGGATTTTTGTGAAAGGTTTCATTTTTCGATGAACAGTGAAAAATAAATAATTTTAAATGAATATTGATTTTAATTTTAAATTATTTATAAAGCTAAATAATATTTTGAAGTGTAATTAAATAAAATTAGTTTAATTATATATATATATTCTTCAAATTTAGGCGATTATAATCATTTTCATATTAATTTTGAATATAAACATGTTGTAAACTTTAGGACACTTTCTCCATAAAAATTATCTTTTTTTCACTTATACGGAATTAATTTTAAAATAAATCTTTTCACTTTTGAAAATAGAATTTAAAAAAATGGATTACATATTATTAAAATTTAAAATTTATATTATATAATAATTTTATATATTTTTTACTTATAAATAGTACAAATGGAAAATGATACTAACTGCCGTTAATGCAAAAATGGGTTTGACATGGATTAAATGAAAAAGATTGGGGTTAAAATAACCCAAAAATTTTGAAAATCAATTTTATGTTCATATTTAGACCTTATATTGTCTATTTATCTTGTGTAATCAATTTTTGAACCTTCTGTATGTGAAAAACATGGATAAAGTTTTATATTCCAAAATTACATGGGTGTTGCTCACCTCAATTATAATAAAGTGCCTCCTATACTCTCTTAGTTACACCTTAAAAAATTATGATTGTGAAATAAACTACCCAAATAAATTCCAAACATTCATACCCTCATCCAATAATAAAATTATTCAGAAATACTTTCTAGTAAACCATTAGGTAAAATCGTAAAGAGGCGGTCCAAGATGAGATAAAATTCCTAACTATGAATTTTTCTTTAATTTCTTACTCAAAATATTTAAATTATTATTAAACCATACAGATATAATATGCAATGTTTATAAAATATAAATATATTTCTTTTATAATTTATTGACCTATAACCATCCCCAATTAAATAAAATGGGTTATGAAACCATCATTCATTTTTACAACAGACTACCGTCTCGCAGACGGATGTCCTTCATTTTCCCATTACCACATCCCATGATTGTGTATGGGGATTTATATAAAAAATATAATATTTATTACATAATTATACCTATGGAGTAATTATATCATATAAACCCTTTAAATTTCCATTCTATAGTGGATACGATAATGTCATGTCTGTATATGGTGGATTATTTCCTCACCAAACGACGTTATTCATTTTTCAAAAATTATTTACATAGAAGATAATAAAGAAGCATTTAAATAATATATGTGATATAAATTAAATAATTTTCATATTAATAAAATATTTATCACTTTGGAAATATAATATATTATTTTTATTCTCTCAATTTTCTCTCACTGAAAGCTGTTAACATTGTTCATGTTCGTGTGGACTACCACCTTCACAAAGAGATGCGACTCTTTCTTTTCGTCACAACAACACATGGATAATATGTATACGTATATTAATGAAAAAAATTGGATATTTTTATCATTTTTTAAATATAAAATATAATTTTCCTCTTTTCATAAAGATCATTTAAAAAGGAAATGTTACTCATGTGTACATACGGTCAACCATATCCCATATTACAATGTACTCCATTTCTCAAAACCATCTTTCATGATTGGAATTAAAATAATAATTTAGGTATAAATATGTTAATTATGTCATTATTACTGTTCTATGTATTATGAAGCAATATTATACTCACCATAACATGAACTTCCATGAAAAATCGTGAATGAGTAAACAAATCAACTAATACTCAAAATAATGAAAATAATGAAATATAATAATTACATGGTGATAAGATGTCATAAAATGATCATTTATGATATTATAATTATTAATATGGTTCTAATATAAGATAATTAATTTTTTAAAAGAATGATATTTGATTTTATGTCATGTTCAACCAAGTGGAAGCATGAGCTAATAGAATTTTTCTCAATTTCCATTCACTGAGGAATATTGTGATGTTATGCACCTACATTTTTTAATATTGTGTATATATGACACCTATTATATGTAATATAATTATGCATTAATAATACATGGTATTTCATATTTAATTTGTAATTATTTCAACTAGGTGGATTTGAGTTGAAAATTACCAAGTGGTAAAAATTATTGTGCAATACCACTTTTTTTATGATTGTAAACTTTCTCTTGAAACAAACACATTATTGTGATTATTTTTAATTAATAATTACTATTTTATTAAATAACCATATCCTTGAATAATGCATATTTTTAATTATTAAATCATAACCAATTTTTACAAAAGGACTTTACTTTGTTAGTTGTTTGATTAACTATAGAATTTTTGAAAAATCTGTATCCTTTACTTAATACATATATTTGATTATATGGAGTATTGATTTGGTAAATAAATAAATATTTTAAAATTTAATTAATTTTTTAGACTTAAAATGATGTTTGGGGAACAAAATTATATAGCCCATAAATATAATAATAAGTTTCATGTGAAAAATAAGTAGGCCAAATTAAAAGGGTTTCTACCTATAGTTCTAAACCATCTTATGAAAGGTCTTGATGGAAAATGTATCATCATTATTTAGAAAATGACACCCAATAATAAATAATTTCTTTCATTAAGAATTAATTTATTATTATCTATGATATTTTAACAATGATATTATCTATAGATTGATTCCACTCTCAATTTATTGATTAAATGGAATTAATTTTCAGCGATTTTCCATACCATATTAATTATGCCTTATCTAATTCTGATTGTCAAGTTACAAATTCAAAATAAGTTTTTCCTAGAAAACTAAAGTTCCATGTTTATTATTATTATCTATTAATGATATCTTTTGTTGTACTTAACCATTACATAGTAGTTGTTCTCACCCTTATTTTTCACTTTCCATAAGATATGATGAAGAATTCATGAAAAGATTTTTTAAGGATTCAGTTCATTTTATTATAAATAATATTTATTTTTGTATTAATAATGTAAAATAGCCATCATGAATGTGTTTGGTTCTCTAAAAATTCAAAACTGATCGGTCCTTTGAGATCTAATTCCTTATAACTATGTTAATGTAATAAAATAGACATTGACTTCCTATTATTGGATTCTAGGTCGTTATATTTTACATGGTTAAAAAATAGATCAAAATTCTAATAATCCATCCAATGAATGAATATGGATAGTATCATTAAATTTTATCCCCTATAATTTATAATAATATTTAAATAATATTGATATATTTGAAAACACCTTTATAAACACATTAGAAACACTCTTCGAATATAAGAAGATATAATCTTCTATTTATAATATATTTTTAAAATAAAAAATCACATAATAGTAGATATAGGTTTTTCAGTGAAACTTCATATAAATTAATAGTGTATTCTTGTTAAAATTAATTACTGCAACAGTGGGAAAAAATATCACGTATAAAAAATTAAAAAACATTCTTTTTAAATATTTTAGAAAAATTTCAAACACAACACATACCCAAATAATTATAGTGTTTTTTTAAATATTCAAAATTAATTCGAAAATTATTTGAAAATTTCCATAAAAAAAATTTAATGAATAAATAATAACATTCTTTAAACATTTTTAAAATATGTATATGGATGAAAAATTTAATAAAACATTCAAAATAATATTTTAAATAAATATCCCTTATATTGAGTCTCAAATTATTTCATACATTCTATGACTTCTTAATAATGACATTATATTAATAATTTATTTTGTTAATAACCATTTTAAATTTTATTATTGTTAATTTTAATTCAATCATTATCATTTTTCTTATAATTTCTAAATTGGATATGTTTATGTCAAAAGTTTGGAGGTCATTCAGTCTTTAACAATTTTAATAACTTCTTTATGTTGGCAATTTTCAATTTTATCATTCTTTAATTATATATAGGATCTTCAATATATTATTATTATAACTATACTAAATTAAATATACCTTTTAAATTATCCTTATATGGTGTTAATTAAAAATCCATCACATCATTTCAAGGAGATGATAGTCTGTAGGTACGTATCAATGAAGTTTTCATTTTTCAACTAGGTTAACAAAAATAAGATGTATAATATCATAAATTTGTAGAATAATAAATATTTCATAAATATCATATTTATTTATTATTTCCATTTGTTTTATTACACATGTAATGCAGTTATGAAAAATGAATCACATCGCTTTGTGGAGGTGGTAATCCACACATAAGCACAAGTGACGTTCTCATTTTCAAATAGATGAGAATGTAAATAGAAAAATAAAAATTTATATTTATAAATGAATAAATATTTCATTGAAATATTATATGTTTATTAATTGTTTTTTTAAAAACATTTTTCTGATATAAAATTAAAAAATTAATTGCATCTCTTAGTGGAGGTGGTAGTCCACATGTACTAACTAGTGAAGTGGTCATTTTCAATTGGATGAAGAAGGTGACAGAAAATGGTTTTATAATAAAAAAAAATAAAATTTATGTATATTTACGATAATGATGTTATTATTTACTCTTGATTATGATGGGTTTTAATGAGGTAGAATAAGAAATAAACATAAAATAAATTTTGTAAGACTTATACCTCCCCTTTTTTCATCCTTATTCGGATTAAGCATAATTTGTCTGATAAATATGTTTATGGTAACACTAAGGAATTAAGAACTTGGTAATGGAATTTTATATATGTTTTTGGTTATATAATTGAGATAAATATAGACATGATATATTTTTTAAAAGTGGTTAATGTGAGTCCCTTTTTATTAGAAAAAATTGATGGCATTTTTGCAATTTTAAAATATATAATGGTCATAAATAAAATATTAAAAATCATAAGTGAAAAATACATTGACCATTAATAATATTAGAGAAAATTTCCCATAAACTTGTGTAATTTTAGAATATTTATAACATTATTAATATGTAAAAAAATTTTTAATCATTAAATACCTATTTATGTCATTTTCTGGACTATTCATAAAATTTGACTTTAAAAAAATCAAGAAATAAATGGAATTAGAATATAAATAATTTATCCACCAATAATACCATATAATTATTCATTAAATTCATGGATTTTAATAATTCACTAAACAATATTACTTTTATTGTTTTTAAATCATTTACTTCATTTTTATACTACTTTTACTTGTACTGCATCGACATTGTGTAAATGATCTAAGTAATTATATCATCATAAAAAATAAAAATAAATTATTACCATTAAAATAGTTTATTATTCATAAAATAAATTTTCTATATTCATTCGAATATCATATATATATCATGATAGTATAGTAATGGAGATGGAGTGATATTATTTAAGTTTCTCTTAACTTAAGAAAATATAATGATTATAATCAAAGGTAAGTGGAAACAAATGCCCTTTTTTATAAAGGATGGATATAGTCTAATTATAATTATATAGACCCATCTAATAATGCACTACACTAGTTCCCCACGATAATGCACCATACGGCTCAGGCTCACCTCCTTGTATGCAAGCAGCTACTTACTCATAGTGGGGGTCTATAAGTTGTATAGTGGGGAGACTATAACCACATTGCCAAAGTGAAAAATGTAGAATTATATAATGGATATGAAATATAAAATCATAAAGTAGATAAATTAACCACATGTTATAAATTAAAATATTCACCTCATGTAATATCATAATGATCTAACAAACATATAGGTTGGAAATTACACCGTAAACAAGTCAAGAACAATATAAAAAATGTAAAAAATAGGAAAATACCATAAAATAAAACTCCCCTTGAAGACTCTCGACCTAGAATAAATCCCATCTCCCATGATCCATAAATTCCATGAAATCAATCACAAACCATGAGAAATTCCTTGAACATGTAACCATTGACCAAGGAGTATCTACTCGAGTACCCTATTGGCATGTCTATCAGAGTAGGGTGTGATTAAAACTCAGTAAGACCCCAAAAATATTGTCTAAAACATATATTGTCTATCTATATAAATAAAAAATCAATGAAATAAAAAATTGAGATCATGAATAAAATAGTTTCAAAAATAATTAGAACTAAGTAGTGCCACATGTCTCAAGAGGGAAACCTTAGTTGGAACTACCTTCTTCTACCATTACTAATATATCTAAAAACATTGGAGGAAACATGAATCAAATTGGTACTATGGTACATCGATGAGGTACCCATAATCAAGTTCCTAAATAAGAATTCACATGGATCATTTTGGTCTTACCGTCTAGAAATACCCATGAAAATCTTATTTCACATGTGAACTCAAGGGACCTCTCATGAAATTTAGAATCATGGCTCGATTGGAATATCAACACATAATCAAGGAATTATATAATAATAATAATTAATACAAATCTAGTTTGATCATAAAATTGAATTCAATATGGGGTTTATTCAATAATCCATGACATTAATCTAGGGAATTCGATAAATGGTGACATTACCCAAATATCAAAGGGAGAAACCCCATGTAATTCTTAGTAACGAAACTAAGAATAATCCACTAATTTTACTAAGGAATTTCAAAGCATTAGACTTTATTAAATCCATTTAATTATTCACTTCCAACATTCACATGAATACACTAATGTAATACATGTCTCATACATGGAATTCTATGTTAATACATGTTATAAAGAATCTATGGAATCTCTCCAATTTATTCAACACCCATGCTTTTCAAAGAGAATCTGATGGAATTCCCATGGAATTTCAGTTCTCATAAAAATTCCAAAATTATCAATTAAGATATTACTTCGATTTCAAACTATAAGATTTTATCCTTTCAATCCAAAATCTCGTACTATGGGTCATTTTCCATGTAAAAAGTTTTAACACTTTAAGCCAAATCACAATTTAGACAAATTTCACAATTAAAATTTTAGTCAGTGATTTCATACATAATATTGGAACCTATTGTTCTGCCTAGTAACTCCATATTTTAAAAATATATTATACACCTTATAAGGTATCTACCAAACCACCAAATTTAGTTAACCAAAACTATGTAACAAGCTCAACCTGCAACATTAAAGGCTCCAATGACAGTCTACCAAGAGCTAACATTGTTCTCTATGTTCAAGAGGGTTTGAAGAAATCTAAAGGATAGTTAAATAATTATTTAATTTCAATTTTAATTTTCCAATAGGTTGGTGGAATCATGAAACCCAATACACAATGTAATGAAAACATTAAGGAAAGATCATAATACCACCTACCCTATACTTGTAGATGTCCACTAACCCGGTATTGAATTTTGATTTCGGCTACACTAATAGAATTCATAAACGAATATGAAGGCCTTGGAAATTAGGAACACATATAAAAAATATGCGAAACAACTTGAAATTTGAATAAACAATGAAAAGAAAAATTCAAAAAAAGAATAATTAGTACTGGATCATTATTTCCACTATATGCATGTTATTCAATTGAATAATGGTGGATAAATCACACTTGAAGTGAACTAAAACAATAGGGATTGTGGGTTTCATTATATGTCACTACGAAGTGGAACCCCCCATTTATTTCAAAACACACCGAACCACATAAATATTCATTAAAAAATACTACCTGGTGGTTTTCCTCATGTGAATATAAGATTCACATCATGAGTTTCTAAGCCAGAACACAATGGGTGAACTACCTATTTATTCATTATGTGACATACATTGTCTGATAGTTAATTCTCCCTACCACTTCTCTACAACTACAACATCCTCTTATTTCTCCCTATCTCACTCCCAAGTAATCTTGACACATCCTTTATCTAAAAAAATTATATTACACTTGCATCAATAAGAAATAACTACCTTCATAACAAGGAGAAGGGTTTAGGTTTTACAAAATCCCTTCCTTATTGATATTTTTCTATAATACTATCTTTCTCAAAAGAACATTTGTCCTCAGTGGGAACCATCCATAGACACTCATCCAAGAAACCCAACTCGCACTCTCACATCTCCACCCGGACATGCCTAATGATACGATAACAAATACACACACCAAAAGAGTTGTCCTTTCATGGGGAGAGTTTATATTGTAATCAACATAAACCAGTTGGATTCTCCTCATATAGTGTGTTACCCTTGGGATCAAAGTCTCAATAATAATCCAATACCCCAGTCTCAATCATACTATTGATCCATGGTATTAACAACCTTGTTATTTCTAAGAGTTCCTTTTTGAAAGGACACCTTCAGTAAGATTCATCCCATGATCCCCTCCTCAAATAATGTGAAAAAATTTAGTTTCACTACAAAACCATGTGAAGAAATAGGTTCACCCATTGAATAATGTCATGTGGTGTTTAAACCCTTGAATCATGCCATTAACTAGGGTTCACCCCTTGAATTATATCATGAACAACTCTATCATTCACCGACCATTTCGATATCACTGAGAAATATATGAAATATCATACATGATACCTGGTCCTGATCAATGTATCTCACCAACACATAGTGGAGCGTAATGAAATATAATAATGATTCCTAAAAATAAGAAGCTTTCATAAATATACTATCATAAATTCCTCTAATACATTAAATTATCACTCTGATATCTAATCACCAAGCATGATACTTGATCTTAAAATTAAACATCATACCAATTGTGGTTGTGCCAACAGTTCCCTGACACTAGATCAACCACTCAAAACTTCATCTTCCAACACAAAATGGTGATGATCATTCCAACTTAATCCATTGTGATTACTAATTACATGGAATTTATTAATTCTATAAAACAACAAACTCTCCCCAATGGTTTATGCACAAGTTTACACCATTCTGCCTCTCACTCGTCCAACAAGGAACCCAAAGTATCACTCCTTATACTATCTATAACATAATTCCTCACCCTAATATTCACATTGGTTTGGTACCCCCATGGATTATAGTCTCGTATAATAGATTTCCCTTCCAACCAGTTTCCCAAAAACTACACCCAGTCATCCAACCTGATAGTAACTCTGTAACCAATGGTGTTCCGACAACTAATCATACCAACATAATAAAATAAATATTCAAATGACCACTTTAACAATGGTATGTTCCATTTCCCATATCTAACATTGTCACTTAAACCCAAGCTACTTAACCATACCAAAAACACCTCGGAGTTAGGTGGATAATCACTCCACTTCTAACATCTTGGAAAGACTATCCAAATAAGGGACACATGCTCAAACTGTCCATATGGGAGCTCCCCACCTTAAGAAATTTTTATTATCTATCCTTATGAGTGAACCTACCTATTTTCCATAATTATAAGACATTATAATACTCAATCCCAACCCATTTCACTTACATAAGTTCTCAACTCTAGAATTTCATGCATCTTTGTTGATATTGTAATGCCCCATCAACTCAAATTATATAAACAATCCACAACCATCATCATACACTCATTTGTGATTGATATAACATAGGGTACTAGACAATTACCATAGCCATGAAGCTTTCTTGTTATAATCTACAACATTACCATCTTATACATGCTTGAATATCATAACCAAGAAATTGAGAAACTCCCTGCTGTTAAGGCACTCTCTTGATTAATTTTCCTCCTAGTTGAGCCACTCTAAATTTCACAGAACCCAATGATCATCACCCCATATCTCTCATTATAAAATAGAAAAAAAAACCCATATTCCATATTAGTTAACCATATGAACTCCATATAAGTCCCCATGACCCCCTAACCATTTCATCATCACTTATAGAGACCCCACCATACACATCAGTCATACCCTGATGAATCCACTTACGGGAGTAAACTATAAATGGTATTAACCTATAGATAAACTTTATTTAACCAATATTAATAATAACGCCAATTTTATACACCCAATTCATGTTCCTCAACTAGTCATAATATCTCACACCATTCCACCATCACATCATAAGGATCATCCACGGATCACATCAACAACCCATGACCACACTCCAAAAGGTCAGAAAAACTAACGATTTATAGACCCTATAGAAAACACTAACACCTCATATGGTCCTGAATCTAATGAGTCTCTTGGGACCAAACACTTACATCCCACAATGTTAAATATAACCACTATTAAAAACAAATATAGAAACCCATAATTACCATTTTTATCATGAACTTACATAAGTAGTCCTGTAAATTATCTAACTTACAACCCACATCAGAAAGATTCCTTAAAAACAACACATTGGTATGTCCCAAGTAATATATTATTCTAGTAGAATCAATTTGGGCACCAATATTCTCTCTACAAGGCTAATATTAGGTATCTACAACCCACTTAACATATAAGTTAAACAAGATCTCACTCACATAGTACATGGTAATGGAATTTCTCATTTAACCATTCATAACAACACCTAATAGATCAAGTCACAAACCTAGAATACTCTACAAGAATACATCCTATTTTTACTTAGATACATGATCTGAATTAATAATTTCCTGCCATATCCCTTCAATCATACACTCTAATGTATAAAAACCTAGCTGACTATGCTTACCAGATATTAACTCAACTAGTCAAAAGCATCTCACATGGTGATTTATTTCCTAAAAACCTATGTCATATGACTTGTTCCAAGGATAATAAACAATAAAAAATACAATTAGAATCTTCAAAAAGATAGGGGAATCTACCCATACTCCTCCAATTCTAGTTCCAACTATCTAGGATCACATCATAATAACGTTATGAATAAAACTAGTTATGCCCATTGAAAAAACCCTATAAAATAAGGTCACCTGAACACTAAGATATCTTCTTCATAAAAATGAATGAATTTAATGTTCCAAAACCTCACGCTCAATAGAACATCCACGAAACAGATACCATATGTTAAGGAATATCCAATGATCCATGAATCTTAGTAATCACATGAATAGTTTAACCCCACCCTCTTATGGGTCACCCTCACGAGTCTCTACAATTTGATTCACTAATAACTAGTTTCAAATATAAGGGTCAATATGTCCTTACACATAGCCCAAACACTGGAAAACATAAAATCATACCTTATTGGAAACAATTCCATACACATCTCAATATTATACAACACCTAATTGGATATATCTGACCATTAGTCTCTTGGATCTCACACATACACAAATCAATGCACATATTGTAAGAATAAATTTTCTCAATCTAATGTGGATCATTTAAATTTCAATGTAACTATTTATTTTGAACTTAAAAGTGGTTCCTAGTGTGTTAGTGATGGTCTAAAGGGTTATTGGGGCTTGTTCAGAGCATGGAACACATCTTTATGCGGTACATGGAACTATCTCACGATTAGAGTAAACCGCGAGGGTAGGGATCATGGTTATATATAACTAAGTGAATGGTTTTCATTTAAATACATATCCATCTCGCATGGCTGGAACATAGGTTTACTCACCATAAATCATACCTTATTTTCTTCCTATAAAATCTCATTTTTTGTTGGAAAGCCATTTTGAAAACCATGTGGACAAACCATGCACATGATAAATTTTTGGGTAATTTTACATTTTTACACTTATTTATCTAATTAATCCCTACATCCCTAATATGATTTCCAGTTGTATTAGCCTTTATTTCTCACATTATAGAGATTTTTTAAGGCATATGATAGGGATCAAGATATTTTCATCACTCAACATCAGTTCGGTCTTCATTTCGTCACGTTGGAGGTGTAATGGTAAGTACTTAAGTCCATATGAGTTGTTCATATTCTCTCTTGGTCTCGACCTAGTTATCGTGGTGGGAGAATTTTTATGCATTTTTCAGATCTACTACATTAAAATCTAAATTAGTGGCTGATACTGGAGGAGGAGAGGCATACAAGCCTATGGTGGGTTGTCAATAACTCATCCTTAAAATTCGTTGATTTTGGAATTTTGTGTGGGGCGTATGGATTTTATTAGTTTCAGTTTATTAAATTTTTGTTCCATGGTTATAATAATTAGAAAAGTATGGTTATTCACTTTTTGGATATGTGATTAGTTGTTTGTGTTTATTCCCCCAACTCTATCCATCCCTTGTAGGATGTTTTTTCAATATTTTCATTTAAGTGTTTGGACATATTTGATCCATCGTTTGGGTGTTCCTTGGCTTGACCAATCGAAGGGTATGTTTTCCTATATTAAGTGTCTTCATTTAATTTGTAGATTTCTTAGTGGGTGCCACCATGTTTTATCACCACTTTACCCACCAATGGTAAGAGTTTCAAATTAATAAATTAATGTTAAATGGAAATTTGAAATTATACTATGTATATGACTTGTCCTTTTTAAAATATAAATGTATAATTAGTTGCATGTCCATAGAACACATCACCATGTTATTGTATGTTTTCATTGTGAACCTTAATTAATCAAGTTTCCTTAAATTGATTAAATGGTTGGTTCCATGATAATTTATGGTGTCACACAAATGGAAGGCATGGATTTAACCAAATGGACGTATTGAATAATTAAGACTGTATTAAATGGTTGAATTTTCAATTATAATTGTCACCATAATAAAATGTAATGGAATGAACATTAAAAAATATTACACAAATTCATTATAAAATCTGAGTGGTCTGACTTGATCTCACCTTAAATACCATAGGGAATACCTTGAGCACTTTAGAACTCCACTCTGATTCAGGGAAACAACTTGCTAAGGTTAAGACCCACCTAGCACTAGATCCTTTACTAACTATGGATGGCTGGTATGACACTAGAAGATTCCTTAAATAATATTATAGGATGAATTTGATACACTCCTTGGATCCAGCACTGACATGTTGGTCCTATGGTTAAATCCCATCAGTCCCAGTCAGTACTTAGACTAGTTTTAACATAGATAACCTCCTGATTCTCATTAGGAATTTTATAATAGAATACCTTGGACTATGATCCCTGAATTACACTCATACCATTAGATAGGATACATTAATTACTATTTTTGTGGCCCTTTATGCCTATGTTGCATTTGTTATTACCTTAGAAATTCATTATTAAATATCATTACAGGTTCCCTTGTTACATCTTGGGACCTTCACTCTTGAAAACATGTGAATTATTTATATACTATTAACAATCAAATAATTAGGGATACATGTTTAGAATCTATCCGAGTTCTGAAGTAGTTACGTTCATATTTAGTTACATTGTATTTATTTACTTTATATATGAATCCTTTCACACTATTACATTACCATTACATGGGCTATGTGTTTTAGACACTGTTGGTGGTGGACCACTAAGATTTATCTCACACCCTCTATGGCTGACATTTGGAACCTAGGGTATATTAATGGAATGAAAGGGTTGATAAATGGATGTATATGGCTTCAAACACATGATTTATTACTGTTTAGGATTGAGCTTTATAGTAGATTATTGAGTAGAAGCTCGAGATTCATGGGATTCTATTTTGATTTCCTTTATAATTTTTGAGAACTGGTTATGCCTGCTATATTTTATCCATGTTTTCCAATTATATAATGATATGACATATCATCCTCAAGTATTTTAGTTTATTTAGATATTATTATTGTTGTATCTATTTCCACTGTGACTTTTTTTTTCTTAATTTTCTTCTTTTGAATACCTTTATTTATATGTATCGACTATCCTACACTTAGGTAATGAGGGAATAATATCTCCATGGACAAACCCTTGGAACTTGCTTCTAGTAAGAAACTTTTCGCATTTTGAGATATGCGCATGAGGCCTTGTGGCCCACTAGTCTTGGGGAACCTATTATGAGGCATCAAACTCCAGTATATCACAAAGTGTCATCAGAGGGGTTTCCCTTATTACTTTACTATTAGTAGACAATATAATGGAGATTAAGAATTTATATACATTTCTTAAATCTATGTTTGGGTGTCACTGACCCATGTTTGGGGTAAAGGATGAGCTGCCAAAATTATAACTGATGTTCTGTATTTTCCTATTACAGCGGATATCATTACACCATTGGGTGAAATAACTGTTATGTGGTGTTGGTGAAAATTTTTATGATTGGGATTATATTTTATACTTCATTTGATTATATCAAGGAATGCATAATTGTTTCATTTATCATTATAGGCTCCTAGAATTTTCATTTCATGCATTTTTCAATGCCATATATGTGTATTACACAAATTTCATTACTTGATATGCCTGTTGTTGTTGAGTGATATTGTGAAACATATATATTACATTTATTACATAGATTATAATTGTATTACTTTGGGTTGGGATTGAGTGATTTATTGTATCAATTGATGAGGTGTATGGATCCTTGTGGGTTGGGATGATTAATTTAATTATTTGATCCATTATGCTATAAATAAATGGGTGTCATTTTTAGGGATAAGGTGTATGGTTGTTGATTTAGTGGGAATGGTTATCCATTATAAAGTGAAATATGAAATCTAAAAATAAAGGGTTTCACATCCTGATCCCTCCTTTTTATTTTTATTAAATGTAAAGGAGTGAACTTGGTAATTAAATGTAAATAGAATTGAACTTATACTTGAGAATTTATCATTACCTAGTCATGTATGTAGTTTGGGTTGTATATCTTGGTTAGGGATCACTTCCTTGTTCATCATCTTTATGTGTTTCTATATTTCTTCTTAAATCATTTTATGATGCGTGTTCTTGGAATTTGTAGACAAATGTCACCATGAAGTCCTTGTTTCATACACTAGGAGGGTGGAGATGACTATGATCCAGTTGTGTTGGGACCTAATCTTCCAATCATACCTCCAAGATTCACTCTTTAAGAACCTCTTGTTATACCTATTATGATGATTTATTCCAATGTTATTTATAGTTTCCAAAATCTGATGTTATCAATGAATATTACTCCATGATTTTCACCTACGATGGCTGATCGGACTAACGAGTTCTAGAAGCATCATCCTATTACATTCTCCATGGATATCAGTCCACAGATTATAGATTATTAGATAGAGTAAGCTATTTCATTCATTGAGTATCTAAATATTCCTCCTAATTGGAGGTTCAATCATGCTACGTACATGCTGTGAGATTCGGCGAAAAGTCAGTGGGATGGGATTTCCCAGGATGGTCATCATCGGGGCATGTTATGTTTTGATTTTTATACTGCCTTATATGATCGGTTCATTCCTCAAACAATGAGATCACATATAGCTAGAGAGTTCAAGGATCTTGAGAAATGTTCTATATTAGTTATGTAGTATTTAATTCGATTGAATGGTTTACTATTATTTTCACTGCTTCTATATTGTGATGATCTTTCACGTACTGGGTGCTTCAAGGAAGGGATTGTGTACACCATCTGTATGAAATTGAATGTCATTAACCTACATAATTTATGAAATTTTCAATCAGGGTCATATCATTATGCATAATATAAGGGAATAAAATAATTTTGAGTATAGAGGATCCATGTTGTTATAGGCTAGTAGTTCTCCTAGTGGAAGTAAACGTTCCCTCAAGGCCTCTCTTCGGGACAGTGAAAAACATATTTTCCATATTGATATCTCTATGGAATGTCATTAGTTTTCCCGATTTAGGAACATGAATCCTCCTTGTGATATAGACCCAATAGTTTATTAACTTGTGGCTATTTGGGGAATCATTAGATATTCTTCCCGACATTTCCACTTGATTCAAGTGGAAAAGGATCCAGGCCAACCACACCTTCAATAGCAGGTTCATTTTCACTTGGTTAGGCAGGGAGTTAAAATAGTACTGGTAGGACTAGACAAGGATGATATTGTGGCCACAGTATTTAGAATCATAATAACTAGTAGCACTAGGAGGGTAGTTTTGATAGTGGTAGTATAGCTATTACATAATAGTGCAAATCAAGCTAGTTTTATGCACTACAACCAACACCAGGGGATCATGTTGTGGGACTATCTATAGTATGAGGTACTATTCTAGTATCCTCCACTATAATATCTAAATTATTAGATACAGGTTCTCCGAAATCTTTTATTTATGTATCTATCATGGGGATTCTCAGACTAGAGATACAATATTACAATGGTGTAATGACCCCAGACACATCGTTAGGAGTGTGGTCAGTGGGAAAATTCCAGGGACTATCCCCTTGAGGTAGGAAGATAAATTTTATTATAGAATCTATTTTATATCAAGGTTTTAGGATTCATTGCCATTATTTGGATTCATTGGTTGGTTTAGTATCATTTTTTGAGGACTTCTATCACAGTATGGTATCGTTTACATCACCAGATGGAAGCTGTTATCTGTATAAGGGTGAGTGGGATTTCAAGGCCGGTTTAGTAGGGATAGACAATCATTGGGTCAGAGGAGTGATCACCCAAGTAGAAAATATCTTCCTGGAGGATCAAGGTTTACAGGAAGCTAATTTCCCTCTAGTAGTGAATCTTTTTTGGGATGTATTTACTAATGATTTTTTGATCTTACCTCCTAAGATAGAGGTTCATTTTTTAGTCAATCTTGTTCTAGGAGTATCTCTATTGTATATTACTATATACACAATTTAACCAATAGGTATTTAGGACCTCAAGGAGAATTTATTAGATTTAATGTCCAAAATATTTATATAGCCCATTACATCCTCTTGGGGTTTTCTTGTTCTTTTCTCTATGAAGGGAAATAAAAACTTAGTTCTATGTGTGGATTATAGATGGTTAAACTGCTTATAGTCAAGAACTGATATCCACTACCATGAATAGATGATCTCTTTTACTTCCTCTTAGGAGATAAGATCTTCTCATAGATCAAACTAAATTTGGGATATCACCATGTGTGAGTAAGGCCTTCAAACATACCATGTATAGCTTTTTATAGTCGGTTTGTTCTATATGAGAACCTTGTTATGTTGTTCATTATTAAGAATGTTCCCACCATTTTCATGTATATGATGAATAGTTTTTTCCACTCGTACCTCAATTCTTTTGTGGTTGTCTTTGGGGAAGACATCTTGGTGCATACTTATACTTGTAATGACCATACCAATCATCATTAGTTCATTCTGACTACACTGAGAAAGCATCAGCTTTATTAGAAGCTTGATAAGTTCAATTTTTGAATTGAAACAATTCACATCTTATGTCACATCATATCAGAATATGGAGTAGCTTTTGACCCATAAAAGGTTACTTCTATAGTTCCCTTGTAGAATCCAAAAAAATTGTTTAATATACAGAGTTTCTTGGGAATGAATTGATTTTGCAAGAAATTCCTAAATTAATTATCATGTATTTATTCACTTATTATTGGATTTAAAAATAAGGGTGTCTAGTTATTATGGTTAGAAGAATGTGATAAATCATATAAGGACATGAAATAGAGCCTTGTATCACCCCATATTCGGATTATTTTAGATCCAGGAAGAGGTTATACCATCTTTTTTGATTCATTATGCACTAGCCTTGGAGCAGTGATAATATAAAAGGATAGATATATTGCATATGGATCTCAGAAGTTAAGTCCTCATGACAGAAACTACATGATTCATGTCCTAGAGCTAGCAGTACTTGTCTATGCCTTATTATTCTAGAGACACTGTCTATTAAGTGAGTGCTTTTTGGTGTACACCGACCACAAGAGCATAAAATATATATTTTATCATTTTGAATTGATCCTCAGACAATGGATATGGGATGAATATCTAAAATTCCTTAATTTTGGACTTTTCGATGCACTTCTGATGGGAAATGAGTTTGTAGATGCACTAAGTCCAAAAAATCCAGACATTAGCCTCACATGAAACTTCTGATGAATGGATGTTAATGGACCTCTTTTCTAAGCTTCATATAGAGTTCCATGATAGTCATGAGTCATCTTACCTCTTATATTTGACAAAAAGTTCTTCTCTAATCGAGAAAGTGAAGGGTAGACAATTTTCAGATCCAAGGGGATTGGTTTTCTATGAGATTATATTAGGATATAACCCACCCCTTACTTAGTCTATAGTTATAAATGACATCCTTCATATTCATGAATGTGTGTGGGTTCTTACAAATATGATAGAGGAGTTTATGTGTGATTCTCAGGCTACTTAGTGGGATTTTAATCCAATTATCAATAAGATATATCGTGATGTGTGACGCTAGTATTTGGGGCCTATGATGAATAATTAGATACTAGGATTTTTCATTGGGTGTTCCACCTATCAGTAGGTTAAATTGGAGAATCATAGACTTTTAGGCTTGTTACCACAGCCTCCTGTCTCAGATTGGAAGTGGGAAGATGTTTCCATAGAAATTGTAGTCGATTTACCAAGGTCGAATATAGGTAGTGATGCTATATCTATTTTCATTAACAAACTAAAGATAGTGGATCACATGATTGTTATTTGATAGACTTTTATATTTGATGAGATGGGATGACTGTATGTCAATTAGATTAGACAACTACATGATGTCCCTTATACTATCATTTTGGATATGGAAGATCATTTAACATCAAGGATCTGGTAGAGACTGTAGAAGGTTATAGGAATGTAGGATCTTCTAAGAAAAAATTTTCACACTCAGACCATTGGACAATTAGAAAGAATGATATAGGTTCTAGAGGATATGTTCTAAGCATGCATACTTGATTTCAATAATTCTTGGGAGAATCATATCCCTCTCATCAAGTTCATACCTAACACCTGCTTTATGGAATAAATACATATGGGTGTTTTTTAATATTTTTATGGTTGGTCATTTAATTCACCCCTATGGTAGCTAGAGGTTGGTGAGTCAACCCAAGTAGGCCTTTGTCTCATATAAGAGACATCTAAGTAGCTTTAGCTAATAAAAAATTGTATTATTACTACTCATTCTAGATCAAACTTTTTTGTCGATTACCATAGAATACCTTAAGAATCAGAGGTCAGATATATTGTTTTCCTCCATGTATCACCTAGACTTGCGAATGGATGGTTACAGAAGCAAGAGAAACTCTCACGTATTTATGTAGGATTGTTTAAAATTATATAGAGAGTCATGTTGATAGCTTATGAGTTATTATTACTACAGTTGTATAATTCCATTCTTGATGTCTTCCATTTTTCACAACTGCTCTAGTATCATGCTAACCTAGCTCATACATTTGATAGTGAGGTTGTTAAGTTATATTTTAATTCTACTATTGATGAGTATCCAGAATGCATTGTTGACCGGGTATGAAGGATCTCTGAGGCTCCTATTTCCCTAGTGTTATGGTTTTACAGACACATGTCAGATGTGGAATAGGGGAGAGAGGTCAAAATATGTGGCCAATGGCCAATGTTTCTCTCAGAAAATTTTTCACTGCCCTTGTATGGTGAATGCATGGATGGGTTCCATTAAGTGGGAAGTCTATAAGAACTCAGTTTTACCACAGGTACAAATCCTTTAAATTTTATTATATTTATTTACATTGGACCTAATATGGACTCCTAGTGAGTAAGAGAATCTCCCAAGGGTGTATGGGGATTATTTGGATCTTAGAACCCATCTTCTAGGAAAAAATTGCATTTTCACATTGTTAGATTAAACTGTACGGGTACAATTGATGGTTTGATCTTACCATACGAATGGAATGAATTTTTGGGAAGAGCCATCTCATACTATTGGTGTAATGTTACCCTAACTATGTAGCACAACTATGTGGTATGCCCCTTCGTACAGGTTCTCATGAATGGTTGGAAAACAGTTGGAAAACCCTTTACTGGATAATATTTTGGGTAATTTTACTTTTTTATACATAATTATCTAATTAATCCATCCTTCCTAAATCTTATTTCATGCAAAATGAGCCTAAATAACACCCATTTTGGATTTTTTGTTAGGTCTAAGCTAGGTATAAAGATATATCCTTCATCCAAGATGCATTCAAACTTTCACTCATCGGGTTGGACATCTAATAGTATGTACTCGAGTCTATTTGAGTTGTTCTTCTTCTCTCTTCCTCTCGACCTAGTTATTGAGGTGTGATCTTTTTTACCTTTTTTACAGATCTAATCTATTCAAAACCAAAATATAGGTCTATATTGGAGGAGAATATTTTTATAAGCCTATGGTTTTTGGTCTATAACTCATCCCCCATGTTTGCTGATTTTGTAATTTTCAAGTGGGCCAACAGATTTTATCAGGTGTGTTTTATTGAATTTTAGGCCATGATTATATTCAATATGACCATATGGTTATTCTATTTCATGATATTTCATTATTTTTTATTGTTTTCACCCACAAATCTATCCATCCAATATATGATGTTTTAGAAAAATTATCATTTTTGTATTTTCACGCTTTTGAACCTCAATTCGGGTGTTCCTTACCATGACCCCTTTAAGGCTATCTTTTTCTATATTAAATTAATTATTTTAATTTTTGAATTACATAATTGAAATTACAATGTTTTCTAACTACTTTACCCACCTAAGGTAAGTGCTTCAAATTGATAAATTAATGTTAAATGGAAATTGTGAAGTATACTAAGAATATAAAATTTCATTTTTTTTAAAATATTTTTGAATAATAGGTTGCATGTATGTATCTCCCAATACCATGTTAATGGAATTTGTAAGAGTTAAAATTGATTATTTAAAATTTATTAAATGGATTAAATGAATGAGCCCATGATACATGGCCTTATCACGGTAATGAAAGGAAAGGTTTCATCCAAATAGACTTATTTATTAATTTAGACTTTATTTAATGGTTTCATGTTCAATTAGACTTTTCACACTAATGAAATATAATGTCTTGAAACATATGAATTATTATATGACTTCATTATCAAATACAAGTGGTCTGACTGAAGCTCACCTTTTATTACATAGGGAATTCCTTGAGCACTTGGGAACCCCATTCTGATTAAAGGATACAACTTTCTAAGGTTGATACCCACCTAGAACTCGATCGTGGACTAACATTGGATGATCTATATGACACATTAGGATACCTCCAATATTATTATAGGATTAATTGGATACACTTATTGGATCCAACATTGAAAAGTGGGTGCCATGGTTAAATCCCATCATACCCAATCATCAGTTTATCCCATTTTACCTTGGATGGACTCCTTTAACTCGATAAGTGTCTTATTGTTGATTGACTTGGACTATGATCCTTTGATTATATTCTTACCCTCAGAAAAACTACATTCATTTTTGAGTTGGTGACCCTTGAGTTCTACATTCTCTTTGTTATTACATTGGAACATCATTATTAAATTTCATTACAGGATTCCTTGTTACATCATGGAACTTCACTATTGCAAACATTTGTCTTATTTATAAACAGGTTACGATAAAATAATTATGGTTAAATGTTATGAAACCACCTGAAGGATGAATCAGGTACATGGTTATTTTGGTAAATTCTAGTGAATAAATTTATATATGTTTTCTTTCGCACTGTTTAATTTACATTACATTAGACAGATGTTATAAACACTATTGTTGGTGGCCCATTGAGATTTATCTCACAACCTCTCAGGGTTCTATTTAGTACATGGGGAAGATTACATGAATTATAGTGTAGATAAATGAAATAATGAGGCTTTAAACAAATGATTTCGTGTGATTTAGGACAGATCATGATAGTAGATGATCGAGTCTAAAAATGGGATTCTAGGGATAGTATTTTGATTTCCTTTATACTTTTTTAGAAATTGTTATGCCTACTATCTTGTATCCTTATTCTCTAGTTTTCTAATGAGATGACATATCCTCATCCGATATTCTAATTGATTAAGTTATTGTTATTATTGTCTCTATTTCTATTGTCCCTTATATTTACTAGATTTTATTCAGCTACTCACTTATGTTTATATTTATCCATTATGCTACACTATGGTAATGAGGTCATATTCTTCCCACTGAAACACCATAGTTCCTCTTTGATAGTTGGAAGCCTCTGGTGTTTGGGGCGATACACTTGAGTCCATGTAGTCCACCGAGCTCGGGGAACCTATTAAGTGAAATCTGTTTCTGGTACATTACACATATCATAAGGGTATCACAACCTAGGATCACTCTATATCTGAACCAATCCATAAACAAGGTCGAAAACTATCACACAATTCCACAACAAGAGCTCTCCTATGACCCCTCCAACCACTCGAGTCCATAAACCAGTACAAAGAGGGATTTATATTTTATCATCATTTAACAGGATTTACATTTTTTTAATTTTTATTTTTTGTTAAATAAAATAACTTTAACAGTTATAGAGTTAAAGATTGTATAAGTTTTTTATTGGAATTTTATTTCACCCAAACCATCATTTACATTGATATAGGATTCGTACACAATATCCATTATGGTATTTATCTTTTTCTGGTTCCATTAACACTGAAATTCCATCCCACAATGCTATTATATTATGGGTCAATCTGATGTTATAGGGGAAAAAACTCATTATGTTGTGATTAAAAACCCCATTTAACTAAAAATAATATAAATTTAAATTTATTAAATCACATACCATTCTTCATAACGGTTCCCATCTTAGGAATTTTACAATTTCCTCAAGATTCCATATTTTAACAATTTTTCATGATTTAGTAATCACAAACCATTATTGGATATATAATATGTAATTCCAAAGTAATAGAGAAATTGTATTTATATGTTTTTTACTAGAAACATATTACACCAAATCCATCACATTAATAATCCCCTTATATCTCCTAAAAATTTACAAGTGGGTTACTCCTAGAGTTTTCCAAGAATAATTCTATCATTTACTTGTATGTGAGAAGCACTATATAAAGGGTTATAGAAAAATTAAATACAAAGTCCCTCTCAATACTTTGAATCCAATTATGATATAAATTTCAATCATTTACAAGTCATAGATGATAAATACAACACCATAAAATATAAAAACCTTGCAATAATCAATCAAATGAATCATATATGAAACATATAAACCCTATGTTCCTAACATGAGACATGAATTCCCAAAACCCATGTTATTTTACGAGAAAATATTAAATGTTCTGTGAATCAAGAACATTACACAAAAGTGCACAATAAGAGGAGGTAATAAATTAAATTTAAATGTGAAAGGAAATAAAAAAAAGCCACCCCTATAAACATGAATTTCCCCCCAAACATGGGTATTGAATACCTAAGAACAAGATCAAAACTAGCATCTAACAATATAAAAATGTAATATAAACATCTTATAAATCATAAGATAATATAAAAAAAACATTGAAAACATTTCATAATATCTAATCCCAAAATCCACTATACTGGTGTCCTAATAAAATGTTCCACATGTCCCCAAGAACACATTCCTGTAAGTTAGTGGTTGTCATCTATGAGTGATGGTATATAGGTGGTACAATGGTAAGACTATATACACTTTACTATAGTGAGTAATGTATAAATAATATAAAATCACAACCTAGATAAATTAAATATAGGTACTATGTTTCCAAATTAAATACCATAAAATATCATAATGAGGCTACAAACATACATGAAGGGTAGTAAATAATAAAAAATTTATTTATAACAGATCATATGTAAACAAAAGGAATAGGCCATAAAATTTCACATTCCATGGATGTATAGATCTCTATCTTGGTTCCAAGATACTAGCCTCTTACTATGCCATGAACTCAACATTCAACCTTAATCCATGATTAAAATCTATAATCTTAAATAAAGGAGAATATATTTAGGTACCCAAGTGACGTGGATACCATATCATGGTGTGTGTGTAACTCGGTAGGAAACCCTCAATGATTCCTAATGAAAATTCATTTTGTGAGCATGAAGAATAAAAATGTGAAATAAATAAATGAGATAATGATAATAAAAATTTGTATAAATAATTGGAACAAAGTTGAGCTTTAAATCTTTAGAAGACTACACGGTCTAATACCTCAAACATTATCCGCCCTTGGAATCTCTAAATAAGTTAGAAACAACTTGTCTCAATTATCTTCCATAGCTCATTGTCTAGGAATCTATAATCAAGTGGGATATGATGAATCCAAATAGCTTATATGATCATTCCCTCAAAACAATATTCCAGAAAATTGTTAGTTATTTATGAATATAAGGGGCCGGATATGACATTCAAGAACTCTGATTGATTGTAATCCCAACTCACACCTAATGAATGTCAAAATAGAACAAATCATGGTGAATATTGGTTTTTCATATCACAACATTCAATATGTTATTACCTCAAGAATTTATAACATTAGTTAAATGTAGATATTGTATAAATCCCTAGGGAGATACCCCCTTAGAATTCATAGAATTGAATATATAAAGAATTAAATGGTTTTCTTGAGTAATTCTGTATTATTAGCCTTTTTTGAATCCCCATAAGTCTTTACTCGGGGAATTAACATTAATACTCTAGTGGAATCCAAGCCCCATCCATAGAATTACAAGTCAATACATGTCATCGTGAATCCAAGGAATTCATACACGAATTCCACACCCCACCTTTTCAAAGGTAATCCATGAAAAATCCCAAGGAAACCAAATTCTCATACACAATTCAAATAGTATTAAAATTTATTAATTTAACATTTAATATAAAAAAGTAATCATTTCAAGCCAAACATCACCACCCTAGTCCATTTTAATTATAAATAAATTTTATAATTTTTAATAAAATAAAAATTTAAAACAATTTCAAAATTACCATTATTGCCACCATGTCAATAAACACTACTCATTCCTAAGGATCAATCTCAGAATCAAACATTTCAAAAAAACTAAAACATTACTCTGGGATGTCCTAAAACACCCAATTAAATTTCCCAAAACTAAGGAAAATGTTAACCCTACTACTTTACTAATAGCTCTTGATTATAACTGATAGCATGTGATTCTACTAAACACTTATGGGTAAATCCCTCCTGAAGATATAGAGAAAAAGGGGTGTTTTATTACATTCTTCTTCCAAGGGTAACCCCCTATTTTAAAGCAGTAAAAACATCAAAGCACACAAAAAACATAAAACCCGCCACTAGAGGTTTTCAAAACAACAATATAATATTCACATCATGAGTTTTCTAGATAAAAGTCCCCCGGATAAAAACAATAATTATTCATGGAGTGACCAATATTTTAACACCATGAATTAATTCTACTGCTGACCAGTAATTACAAGCTCCTCATACTGCTCCCAAGCTCACAACCAAGCACTCTCGATACCTCATTCATCAAAAAATGATAATATTACATAAGTCTCAGATAGAAACAATGGGCCTAATTCATTGGATAATTTATTGGGTTATACAAAACATATTCAATGAAATAAAGTAAATTAGTTGATTGTTTTTTGGAACTTATATTATTGTGTTATACCCATGTTATCTATTTTATCCTTTACAATGTTGATAAACTTTTTAATGGTTAATACCCCTAATGACTAAAAATGAAAATGAATGTATTACCTAATTTATAAATATTGAATCCAAATATGAAATATATTAATGAATATTTAATTTCTATATGTGGAATAAATTATATTTAATATATTTCTACAAAATGTAATGAAAACCCCACATTGAAAAAATAAAATTTTATATATAAAAATTATTTTATCCCAAAATCATGTATAATATTTTTTTTATATCATTAGTTGATATATTTTTAAAAATATTATGGATATATTAATTTAAAATAATTAAAAAATATATGGAACATTGAAATTCATTTTTTGAAAGATAAATAATTATATTTTTTTTCAAAATTGATATTTTTGACTGTTAACCAAAAACGCATCATTTTTAGAAAGATCCCAAAATATTTTTTTATTATTATATTAAAATGATTATTTATAAAATGAAAACCATTTTATATAAAAAATAAAATTATTCATATTGTTTATTCAAAAAATTCAATAAAAATTATTTTTCAAGAAAATGTATTTTTAATGAAAAAATGATTTTAAACTCATTCCTTGTATAGTAGTAATCAATTAAAAAATTTTAATTTAAATTAATTTATGTTAATTAATTATATTATCTATTAATATCATTAATATAATTAAACTGTACTGATTAACTTAATTTAATTTAATAAAAATTCATGAAAGGAAAAAATTAGTTATCTGAGAAAAAAAATCTTTATTATTTTATTTAGAAATTTACTACATATTTCTTAAACATTTATCAATACATTTTTATTTAGAAAAAATAATCTATATATATTTAATAATATGATCAATCCTATTCATAATCACTAATCCATTTTCTCAGTATTAAAAATCATATTTAAATAATAATATTTAAATATTATATCATCGTTCATTATATTCTTGGAATTTTTTGACGTTCACACAATCAAATATATTAACCTTTAGAAACTAAAACCATAGTTTTTTATATTCACCATCACTTAATATAATTCCATTATAACAAATTTAATTTGATTATCAAAAAATTAATTTATCATTACATTTTATTAACATTAGAAATAGATCTTATCGTGAACTCTTATTTAATGGTCAAGACCAAGAAACTATAAATTTATTTTCCTATATTTGACTCCTACATGCATATGCGTTAGAAAAAGTGTAATTCGATATTTGAGGGTAACATTCCATATAAGAATCATTAGATTGGAGAAATTATTTTACCAACGAGATAAATATTTTGAGGGAATATACATACTATATTTTTTCAACATTATATGTGGATTTTCATCTTATATTTGTATGTCAACCTATTTAAACATTTATCTCATATATTACTACATGTTGTGAATATTTAAAATGAATTTTCTGTGCCTGAATCCCTAAAATTAACATTCAAATGATGATAAGAACTAAAATGGGATAATATTTTACTCATCCTATATTTAAGTGGTAATCAAAAGAAAAATGGTTGGTAATACTTAAGAAAATACATAATATGAAGAAATACTAAATTAATATAAAAATCCTAAAAAATAATACCCTAAGGTCAAATTAAATCATTTTTCAAACACATCAAAATATTCTTGGATAAAATTGAAACATAAGTATTATGATGATTTGATCATACATTCTTCAAATATCATGAAAAATGTTATCTCCAAACAACATTAATCACCCATAAAGTCAATTCCATAAAATGCCTATACCATGATCATATAACATATAAAATATGATGATAATTACCAAAATTAAAATATACAACCATATTGACTTAATAAATTTATATGAGCTACAATAGGATAATTTAACCTTCACTCATAAAATAAAATTTATTTTTACATTTATCTTAAAATGTTCCCAAAATATTGAAAATCATTAAAAATGGCATTAATCCCTTAGTCATGAATTCAATTTTCAATATCATGTTCATCTACATGATAAAAAATGTTCCAAGAGTATTGTAACCCATTTATCCTAACTAACCATAATTATATCAATATAAATTATAATATTATCCCTAATTGTTATCAACACCATTAAAATTATGACCAAAAAATATAAAATAATTATTCCCCATATATAATTTTCACAAGTGAAATTTAAGGGTTATGTGTACCTAAAATATCTATTAAATCTAAATAAATTTCTCCATGGTAATCAAATCACAATAAAAATCATAATATTATTAATAACATTAAATTATGATCATCCATAAATTTTTCAATAAAATAACACTAAATAATAACCCCCATAACTAAATTATAATAACTTCAATCAATCAATTAACTTCATAATAATTTAGAAAATAATTTTCAACTTTTTTTCATAAAAAACCTTCCTATAATATAAACCATGTCCAAATATTCATCAATTTAAATCTAATATTGTCTTCTATAATGAAAATATGAAAAAATGTTAAAATTGTTATTACCATTTATATGTTATTTTTAGGTTTGTTCATCTTCAGTATTAGGGAATATTACATTGAAAACATTTATTCATAGGATCCTACTGATATACTTCACGAGTTTCCATCCTTAAGTATTTATTTTCATAATTTCTATTCCCACCAAAATTAAATAATATTTTTCACGCCTTATGAATAACTTTACTTCCCTCCATCTCATTAACCAAACCCTTCATTTTTTCATTAATAGTTCCTTAATCTATACCCACCTTTAGCAAATATGAATCATAAGAAACTATCCTAGGTCTGGGTTGTTAATCATAACTCGATATAGTTGATTAGTCATAATCGTAAGATTATTCATTCTAGCTCATATCCTATTCAGTTTATTATTTATAAAACCAAACATTGACTTTCAGGCCAATTATTACCTTGGTTCCTAGTGGTTTCATCCATTTACTAAAATGAAAAATGTTTTGTGTGGTTATGTCATAGTAATATTTCTTATGAAAATGATAAATACTAAGACATCATTAACCATCTCTTCTTCTGTTCAACTCTTTTAATTGAATGAAAACCCACAATTATGCATCATATACTAACATTTATTTTTAAATAAGACTTCTAAATTATGACCCAAACTATAATATTAACCCATAAATGATTTTCAAAAAACAACATCCTATCCCCTAATGTTGTCTAAAACATTTCTTGATACAGTCTATAACACCTCAAACCCATACATTCTGACTTGGTGCTAAAATCATACGTTATACATATTGGTTTTAATACCAATTGATGTGAACCAAAATTTAACTTCCATAATTATAACGTCAAAAAATATCATTTCACTTTAATCCATGAGATCCTTTTGGTTTAGAGTATTAGATAATTATGAAAAATGTGACATATAATCTGGATATCTCCACTCAATGTAAATTTTATGCACAAAAATTGGTTCTAATGTTTACAATTATATTTTTATCATGGTACTTTTTCTTTATTCAAGAATTTTCACCAATGGAGTTGATATAATCGCTACGAATCTTTAATCCCAATGAAGAAAATTAACATACATGGGATATTAAAAAATGATCAGTATGAAATATTTAAATAAAGGAAACTGGTTAATCCATTTGAAATTCTTTCAAATATATAAAGAAGTTTTTATTTTTTAAAAACAATCATCGGCCACAAAATAATAATTTAACTACTCTTGAAAATGAAATGTATGGTAATTTTTTTAATGATATATTCCATAAGAAAGAAAAATTGAAAAAATAATAATTCATGGCGGTTTTTTATAAAACATTAAAGCTTTTTATTTAATATCAACATTTCACCCTTAGGTGATCATAAACCTACCATTTATGTCATTATTGTATTTTATTATCTATATAAAAAAATATTTCCTTAAAAAATAATCCATAAATTTAACAAAAAATATATAGAAGGAATAAAATATAAATAACCAAATATATAACAAAAAATAATTGAATAAAAATAAAATTTAAAATATTAGACATCATAATATATGCATTAAGGACTCATTTCGTGACATACTACATAAATAGGTAAGAAATACAATAAACGCCATATTTATTTTTTCTCATAAGACCAACCGATGCATCGAGGGGCTATCTAATAGTGGCCCACTAGATCACCTACTAGGTTCAATTTATTCATCATATCAAAGAAATTAATAAAAATACAATACATAATCAATATAAAAAATATTATTGAAAATTTTACATTTTGATATGTCAATATTTTCCACATTCAATAAATTGAACAACATGGTCATAATCCATCAAGATAAAAAAATATAGATGGTATCAGTAGACTATGTCCCCAATGAACCATAATAATCAATAACAAATATTGATGTAGATGGATAAATTAAAATAAAGACAATTTAAATCTATTTCAAAAAAATTAGCAATATTTTTGTCTTATGAAAAAAAACATAAAATTCCCATAATAATTGAAACAAGGTTTTATTAAAAAAAATAATGGAATTTTTTAGATTAATGTTGATAGTGAATAACATATATAATGGTGAGAAAATGTGATCAGGGATTAAACATGAACAAATTATTATTTCACTTTTGTAAAAATTAGAAATATAAACTCATAGAAAATAATGATTCCACATTGGAATTTTAAAATCAGTTTTTCCAAAACTGACATAATTGTTTTTGTGTTTGTTTTTAATAAATTATATGTTAATATTTTTTTTAAAAATGATATACTTTTTTAAAAAATGAGACCTCAATATATATATATATATATATATATATTATTTTTTAACTGTTTATAATAAATCCTTTATCAAAAAAAATTTCATAAAAAATTGATGTTGGTTTTTACCAATATATATATATATATATATATATATATATTACTTTTGACATGAATGTTTTTTAAAAACTAACATCAAAACTAATTTCATTGAAATCTCTATCGTCAGTATTATACATAACCAACCTCGAAAGTAAAATTTAATATAATGTGAAAGAAGGGATTTAAATGTTTCATAGTGTGATTTCTAATATTAATCTGACACCCAAAAATTTATTATACCAAATTACACATTTTCAAGCATATTTTATATGATTTCATTCTTCACACTTATTGATTTCATATCTACTCTTTTAATCCTCACTATAATTCAACTTTTTCTTCATTTAGTGATTTCATATTGGTATTTATATATATTATCCCATTACATTATTTATTTATGATTAGTTTAATATATTGAAAAATGGTTCTATGATCAATGTTTCAATAATAAAGGCTACTTAACCATATCAAGATAAAATTATAAATATTCCACTTGAAATTTATAGTTTCAATTATAAAACACCTTAGAAATTCAAACATTGGATGGCTCATTAGTTCTTCGATACAATGAATACTAAGTCGATGGACAATTCATCATGAATAAAAATTAAATCAAAGGGTTAACTTTATTCATCATGATTTTTTTAGTTTCTACAATATTATAATTTATTAATATTTTACTCCCATTCATGTGAGTCAAGTCCCTTTGAATCATTAAGTTGAAGCATTATATTACACTTCCAAAATTTTATTTATCTTTATGAATTTTACACTTCATGGATAATGTATTTCCATCCATGTGTATAATGAGAATTGAAATTTAAAATAATTAATTAATTAGTTTTTATAAAGGTTACAAAAAAACCAACATCGAAAGTGATCGTATAGAACATTCACTATATGATATATTAAATGACTGATGTTAAAAATTCTGAAGTGATAGTTCTTATATAAGTTATTAAAAACCAATGTAAAAAGTATTTTAATTTAAATACAATAATAATATTAAATTGTCAATAAAACCATAAAAAACCTCTATATTAAAGACATTTTAGTTGTAGTTGTAATTCATATGAATGAAATTATATGATTTGTTTTTCAAACTTTTAAAATATATTTAAACGTATTTGAAGATGAAATCTAAATATCATTGAATCATAAAATATAAAATTATTCATATATTTAAATAATAATGATATAGAGGAAAATAGATTAAAACATTCAAAACTCCATTTTGATGAAATATCACATACCTTGAATTACGAATTTTTTTTGTCATTTTTTAACACCCAAAAAATTAAAATAACACTATTAATATTCATTTTTAAGACCCTTCTATAGGTTTCTTATTTTTCATTTAAATTCAATCATTATAATGTTTAATTTAGTTAATAAATTAGTTATGTTTACATAGAACATTTTGATGTTCTTATATCGCTAACCTTTAATAAAATTTGATTTATTGATCATGATCAAATGGTTCGTGGTTACATTATATCTATAATATTAAATAATTGATAATTTTTTTTATTTTGAAATTAAATATACTTTTAATACCATCCATTTATGGTGTTCGTGAAAAATTGTGCACAATATTTCATAGACATGATAGTTTATATGTATACATGAATAACATTTCCATTTTTCTACAAGGTGAAAATAAATAAATTTAAAAAATAAATTTTAAACATTCATAATTATGTAATAAATTTAATATTTATTTATTAGTTACATCTTTATTACATGGAATGTGAGGTGGTAATGAAAAATGAATCACATCAGTTTGTGGAGGTGGCAGTCCATTTGTATAAAGGGGAGACATTATCGTCTTCCAATAGGTGGGAAAATAAGAAGGTAGATGATATTTTATCTTTAAAAAAATAAAAAATAGGTCATAATCATATTATGAGTTCATTAATTCTATATTTATAACCATTTTTATTATACAATATGTGAAAAAACAAATCATATTGTTTCATGGACATGGTCATTCACAGGTAATTGTGAGTGAGGTTTTTCATTATCATTGGATGAAAAGGTGATGGGAAATTGTTCTAAAATCAAAATAATTGATTTTAAGTATTTTTTTAAAGAATATATTATTATAAAATTAGTGTTATAATATTTTTGGTGGAGGTATAATAAGAAATAAACAAAAAAGACATAATTTAAGACTTACACCTCCACATTTGATATCCTTTATTCGATGGAGCTTAATATCACTGAATGAGAGGTTTATCGACACTCCATGGTATTTAGATAATGATTATTGATATTAATATATTTATTTTAGAATAATTTTTAGATTAAAATAGACTTGATTTGTGTTTTTATGTGGCTGAAATGTGTTCCTTTTTATACGCCAAAATCAAGGGATTTTGGGTATTTTTCCATATTTAAGGGCCATGAATGTTATTTAAAAAATTAAAACAATCACATATATGGAACATTAATGATAGGATAAAAAATACCATACCCTTGGGTAATAGTTTTATTTTTATTTTTTCATAATTTTTTGAATACAATTTTTAAACATTAAATATCATTTTAAGCCATTTTTTGGAAATGTTACAAAATTTTACTTTTATAAAACCGGAAAAAAACAATGGAATTGTAATATAAATAAAATTTTCTCCACTAATTCCTTATAATTATACAATAAATTCAATTAAATACACAATTACTCAAAAATATTACTTTTAATGTTTTTAAATTCATTTGCTTAATTTTTCTCTCACTTAAACAAGAATTTCATTAACATTATATAAACGTTCTCTGTAATTATATCATAAATAAATACTAAAAAAACAAAATAATTCATATATATTATTATTAATAAAATTTATCATCTATATTTATTTATATATATTTTTTGTCCATACAAAATCATGAAAACATAATAAGTGAGAGATAGTGACATTTTTTAGTTACTCTTAACGTACAATAATCTAAATTATGTTATCAAATTAAAGAGGACCTAAAATGGAATATTTTTATATTTAGAGTACTATGGTATAATATCACACATTAAATTAATTACTGTTATGGTTTCTATTTATTCTAAGTTGTTTTCATATAGTTTTAACGATGTTTACCTTATTTACCCTTTATTGTGGAGAATTTTTTTTAGCATGGTTACTTTTTATTATGAATTAATGTGAAATGAAAAATGTGACCAAGTTTTAACCTCTAGAATATATATTTATAATATATTTTTGAAGATTAAATTTACAATATTGGAAAAAAATTAATTTTAATATAAATTCTCAAAAAGAAAGGAAACCCCATTTTTAAAAATACTTATTTTATGAATTAAAATGATTTTTTACAAAAATCATGTATAATGTTGATTCACAGAGAATAATTTGAATTATTGTTAACAAAGTTAATCTTAAGTTATTTTAAATCAAACAGAAAACAAATTGTATAATTTAAGGTACTTGATAAGAGAAAATAAATGAAAGCTTTTTAGAAAAATTAGCATTTTTCATTTTTCATTTAAAATACAAAACTTTCAAAAAAATACAAACATATTATATGAAAATTATTTTTACCTATTATTTTATAAATAATTTATATTTTATAAAATATAATTTATAAAATATGTATAAATTAATCATAATATGTGAACAAAAAATAAAAAAGTTTTTGAGAGAAATATATTTTTAAAGTACAAAATGAATTTATAGTCATTCATTATCATGTAAGAAACATTAGTTGAATTAGAATTTATTTTATTATATATATGATTGATGAATTTCTTTAAAATCATTAATATATTGATATTAAGTTAATTTTATTTGATAAAAATACATTCCACACATATATAATTTTTCTCAAAGAGTATATCCTTTAATTTTTTATTCAAAAATTGAGTTATTATTCTATTGGAATTAATCAATACATTTTTATTAAGGAAAAATCATAATAAATATATTTACTAATATATTTTCTCTATTTCATACACACCTATAGAATAGATAGGTCATAAGGATCATATTTAAATAACAATATTTTAATAGTATGTCATTGTTTGTTCTACGCTTAATATACCTTGTGACACACACGATCAACCAAAATCTTCCTTTTAAACAAATATAATATGGTGTTACATAGTATGTTGGCTTTATTATCTTATATATTTCATTCATTGATGTACTAGTATTCCGTATAAGTATTCACATGTGGGGCCTTAGTGGAGGACAATATTTATTATATCTATATGCTCATCATTTTTTAATATTTTATCTCTTTATTGATTTAGGGGATAGAGTTTGAGATGGTTTTAGATAAACATACATTGTGTAGGTTTGTACGCTTGTGTTGGGGTCCTATATATTAATTTTTAGGTATACATTAGAATAAGATTCATGTTTGGTCTTCCATTTGAGGATTGTTCAGTTATATAAAAATAAATATATTAATTATATTTGACACATCGATTTATTATTTCGTTGTGAAAGTATTATATCATATGGTCTTATGATATATTAAATTATAGGGTAGCCAAATAAATTTTATGATACTTTTACTATGGTGTTATTCATGAAACCCATTCTTGTCGATGTTAGTATTGAGGTGTCAACTCTCAGTTTCACAATAAAACTAGGGGGCCTAATTGAATATAGTCATGATAATAAAAAATAATCTAATCAACTTGTGAAGTTTTTTGTAGAATATATTATAGCTATTATGGTGATAAAGATGTAAAAATACTAATTTATAAAGGCTTAACTACTTTTTGGAAAGACTAAAATATTATGAAGGTCGATTAAATACAATTATAAAATAGAAGGTTGTTGTGTTGGACTTTTCTAAAACTCATTATGAATGTTTCATCTTAGTGGGGGGCCTTATATTTTTTATTAATATTTTATCATTTATATAATCAATTATGTAACCATATTGTTTCATAAAAAATTAATTATATATAAGTTTTTTTTCGAAATCTCTAATAATTCATTTCATTAACACTAAAAGACTCTGTTAATTCATCCATAGATTCATTAATGGGTTTAGGTCAAGAATGTTCCATTAAATATCATATTGAAAATAATATTCAATCCTTATTTGTGTCTATTCATCTTCCTGGTCATGTGTTGAATTATAATTTATCTTCCAATATGGGAAATTATTGAATAAAAATCAGGAAAAAACCATATAATGAAAATAAAAAATTAATGTGGACCATAATCATATAGTATTTATGAAAACAATTATCTAATGAGTTGGTGGAAAGTAATCAGATATAGATAAGTTAATCAAAGATAATGATGAGGTATCTAAAGAAATTAATTATATTATTATAAAACAATATAATTTTTATGGTCATGATACATCTAATATTGGAGATGACTATGAGTAGAATGAAAAATATAATTTACAATATTATCTCTAGTGATGGTGATGATATTTCATGTAAATTTATTGATCTTTATCAATCATTGGTGTCTAGAAAAAAATAAGATATATGATGATATTTTTTAAATGAATTATCCATTATAGATCAAAATAATTTTCCTTGTATTTTGGTGATGGTTCTAGAGTCATATGTTCACGTAAATTGTAATGGCATTAAATCTATAAAAAGTTCATATAAATTCTCTCATATTAACTATTTAGAATAAGTTTCTATCTTAAAATTATAGAGTTTTATTTTTTAAATAAATTTTATTATCCTTGTTATTGGGTGTGTGTGTGTGTATCCTTACAGTTGTTATTTTTCTTTACAAGGTGTTTGAAATTTTTTTTATTTATACAATTATCTAAACCAATTTTTGTGTTATTTTAATTCCTTTCATGTTTATGGAAATATGTTGTTAATTTATATAATATTTTGGTAATCTAGATTATAATATTTTGATGAATAAGATTTAGATATATTATTAAGGTCTTCCATATTTCATTATTTTTTACATATATTTTTTATTTTTTATTTTTTATTTTTTTATTTTTCGGTGTTTTTTTTATATCTCAATTGGAATTTTTAATTTGTTATAGAATATATTTAAAATATGTTTTTTCATTTATAAAAAAAAATATTACATAGAGTATATTTTTTGTTCACAATTAAATATAAAACAGAAAAAAATTCAAAAAAAGCAACAATATTACTTAAACATGATTCGAGTTGTTTAATAAATAAAAAATATAAATTGAATAGATTGATATAAAAATTAAAGGGATAGATGTTCATATATAAAAAATATAATATATTTGAAAACAAACATAAACCCGTGACTTATGATGGGGATATTGCCTATAGAATTTAATAGATATATATATAAATCATAAAATTATTAATGGATTCAATATAAACTATCTTTGTTTATAATTTATTAGATGAAAATATATGGGTATGAATTATTGGGTGAAACTTTATTTTCCAAAATAAAATCACCATTTATAGGAAAACTATTTCTCTAAATCATAATATTATGAAAATCAACATAAAAACTATTGTGTCATCCAAGAGGAAATTATTCCACTTTTCATTATATTTATGTTCTTCGTAATTATTCTAGCCCTTATTTCTATTTGTAATAATGAGATATGTTGAAAAAAATTTAGAACATTATTCCCTAATAATATGACACCTGAGGTTGGATATTCTTTAAAACATGGAGTCTTCCCTAGATTAAATGTTTTTTTTCAAATTTATAAAAGTTGAAATGATCTATTTATACATTAAATCAAACATAAAAAAGATGGATCATTGATTTGAAAATGTAGTAAATAATTTATTATCATAAATAATAAAGATAAAAATTTAATATGAAAAAGATTTAGTGTTAATGAAAACAAATTTCTACTGTTATATATAAATAATTAAATTATCATAACTGACCTTACATTACTAAAGTTTGATAATATTTAGAGAAGAAATAACTTCTAAATTAATACCCTTCAAACTATTTATATTTTGGGTAAGTAGATATATATATATATATGGATCTATAATGTTTCTCAACTTTATTCAATAGACGTGAAATGATAAAATAATGAAAATGAGAAATATTTTGAATTCAACGATGGTTTTCATATGAGTGAAACCTCTAAAGAGTTATACGGAGACTTGATATCTATTTAATAGAAAATAATCATAATATATGAAAAAAAATTACATATTATTTGATGATTAGTTGTTCAAATTATTCCTTTTTATGTAATAATCATGATTTATTATATGATTAGAATATTATTAATGGATACTAGTAACATCTTGGAATGAATTAATATAATAATACTATGTACATACGTTATTATATGAGAAAGGATAATGGTAAAATTTTAAAATATGGTTGGGAATCTGATCTTTTTTTAATGGTTGAAACTAATATTATTTTCAACATATACAATGACAACTTCAAATAATGGTTTATATATGAGTTCTTTCCAAACGAAGATGTTTTTTACTATATAAGATTTAGGTAATAAAATTATTTGACCCCATCATAAAAAACGAATACCTTAAGAGATATCATTAGGTTAGAAAGTTATTTCTATTAATATGTTAATCTTAGGGACTAATTTGGTTCATATCACTATGTATCATAATGAAGTATTTAGTGATAATAATTATGTAGTAATAAAAGTAAATGAACATTGATTACACCCAATGTAAGAATACCCTCTATGATTATATCAACTTGTAATCGATAATTTTTAATGTAATAATTATAGAATATATATAATTTATATAGATGAAAACATAGTAGGTTCACTACAAAATCATTACCATGCCAAAATAATGATGGTTATATAATGTGAATTGATATTGGATACATACAAATAAGAGATTGAATTTAGTAAAAGTATGTAATGGTAGTGTATACAATAAATCCAACCATGAGAGAGGGTATTAAGGAATATATTATATAATATAATTAAATTTTTATTATTATTTAAAATATTTTTTTATTATTTATTTATTCAAGGATATAAATTATTAATGATATATGTAAGGTTGAAAACCTTTTAGAGTATAAAAGATATATACAAGGATATTACTCGATAATTATTATAATTAAAATAATATTTTATGATAGTTTTTTAAGTCTAGTATAAGCTGACTCGGAGGCCCTAAAATTAAGGATTAATGATTATCCCGAAAACATTACATTTGAGAGTTGACTTGGAGACCTAAATAGTGGTTGATAAAATTGGGATTTAATAAACTAATAGCACTAACTATTGATCTAGTACTATTAAGAATGTCCACCAATCATATTTTCATCTAGTGGAAAAATATATAATAATCCAATGATTTAATTGGGTGGCGTGGTTAAATAATATTCAAATTTGAACTTTGTAATAAACATTATTACTAAAAACCCACTTTATTGTTTCAAAAACACCACATGAATTATTGATATCATGATTGAAAACCCCAGGCATCAAGGATATGAATAAAACATTTATAATAACTACGTTATAGGTAATGTAACTTTTCCAATTTGGGATTTTTAGTAGTAGGTAATTGAATGAATAGAAAATTATTACAAATATCAATTTCCATTGGTGGTCTGCATGGATGGAAATTGTGAAAAAAAAATTAGAATTCCACATGGATCCACAAGTGTTTATTTCATGATGAATTTCACTATGGGTTCCATTTTTAATTTTAGTTGTGTGTGGGGTCTATGACATAGTTTATAACACATTGAGATTTTGGAATACTTTTTATTTTAAAAAACATTGTATCAATATATTATTTTACATAAAGCCCAAAATAAAATGATCTCATCCATATTAGATGAATATTATTAATAAATTTTAATAATAATAAAATAACTAGTAAATAAATAAATAGAAATCAATTAGAAATATATGCCTAATATATATAAGAACACATATCTTTTTAAAAAAGAATATTCAAATAAAAGTGGTATGTATTTATATATTTTAATTTAAAATAAAATAGTATAAGTTTTAGAATATTAATTTTGAAAAATGAACATAATCATTTAATTCATGATGCCAAAATTATGCTAGGTTAATTTTTTAGATTCTTTTAAAACAATTACATTTTAATTGAATAGTAAAAAATATAATGTTTTCTAATATTGTAACATTTATCTCATTATCATAAGGCATTAATGAATTAAAAGTGTTTGAAATAATTTTTTTCTATAAAAAATTATATACAAAAAATTAAATATTTTAAAAATGTTATTTTGAATTTATAAAACCCTATATTAATGTTTTGGAAACAAAATTATTGGTTTACTCTAAAAACTATATTTATTTCCCTATATTAAAAAAACATTTTATTCCCTTGTAGAAATTGAATTTTTCGAAATCTATTTTATATTTAAGATGATCATGTTCATATCATGTATTAAGGTCAATTTCATTTTTAGACATAAAATTATGATTACTAAGTGGAAATCTAATGGCCATGTTAATGATAAAAGTGTTATTTTCAAAGAATTTTTTTATCAAAATTTTTTTATTTTTATATAATAAATTAAATTGATATATTTTTTATAATGTAATTAATATTAAGACTACAACTTTATATAAATATATAATCTCTCATTTAGTAATTAATTAATGTTATATAAATTAAGGACACTGAATGTTAAAAAACATATTTCTATAAAACTGTTTTTATATATATAAATTTTTTTAACCTAAATGGGATAATAATATTATATGAAAATTGAATTATATAGTGCCTCAATTTGGGTTTAGAACATCAATATTTGGTAATAATTTTTACCTTGTATTTACTATAAAATATAGATACCTAGGTAAAAACTATTTACTAAGGTGAAAAAATAAAACAATTAAAAAACCAGTGGTAAAATAAATGAAAAATGATTCAAAGGTATAAAAAATTATGTTAGAGGATTTGTAAATTGTATACCACCCCATAATTTATTATTTAACCCAATTTGAGCCACTAAACATTGAATATAATAATATTACCATTGAAAATGTAACATTTATTTACCAAAGTTAAATTTTCTTCCCGTGAAAAAAGGGATCACTTTCACCACATTTATCCACCAATTCAAGTGGAATAGATTAAGAAAAACTCTGCCCTTTTTTCTCTTAAACATTCTATTATTTTCCTAGAATCTATTCCCTTTCTATGATACCAGGTAATGAATCATTAATGTTTTACGTAAGGGCGAACATCTAAAAGAAGAGGTAATGTTATCTATCGAAATCCATTAAATATTTCTTCTACTACCGCTAAAATATTTTCTAAAAATGAAATTATAAAAATGTAATTATTTTTAATATTCTTATGTGTTATTCTACTAATGTAATTTCTTTCTAATTTCTCTAAAACCATTTGAAAAACAAAGACATTATCATGTGTACGTTTGAACTACCACCTCAAAGAATGGTGTGTTAAAATTTTAAAATATTCATAACATGGATAACCATATAAACATTTCTAATATATAATAATGATATTTATGACACTATAAATATTCTAGAAATATAATATTGGATATTCTATAAGTAATACCATAAATAAATGGTTATAGAAAACATAACCTCCATAAATGAAAAATATAGTTTTTTTTTTTAATTTCAATAATAAAATATAAAAACTGTTAAATATTTGCAGAATATAATGTAATTTTACAACAAATATGTCCAAAATTAATATACCAAGTAAGTTTCCAAGAAATTTTAATAAACACATCAAGATACCACAATATCCAAAACTATTTGACAAATACATATCATGTAATAAAAAAGAGACCTTAGAAAATAAAATATTGATCGTAATTAATCATCATAATGATTTTAATAATCATAATTTTATGATTCATGATGTTAACCACACGTGCAGAATGTATTAAGACTCATTGTATGTGTTCTTGTTTCATAATTTTTTATTGATATATAAATTGCATTCACTAGATATTTCCTTTTTGTTCGAATATATATTGGCCAGGTATTTAATTTTCCATATTTTTGAAAGAAATATAGTAGATTTAATAATTAATATTATGTTATATGATTCATATGTTTTAAATATGAATTATATTATGTATCTAAGGGTTAATTATCATTCACTGATTTGTGATGGCTCTTCTAGATATTATTTCATATAAGTTGGCTAAATTTATTTATTTTATTTTATTTTTTGGAATTTTATATTTTTTTCTTATGGGGATTCATATTTCTAACACATAAACCCCTTTATTATTGTCTATTACTTCATGAATATTGAAATCTTTAAGGGATTTTATTATCTCACTTTTCGTTTCTTTGAGAAAATTTTCTTTACCTTTAGTATTGTTCTTATAATTTGGATAATTTATTTTCATTCCTATTTCATAAGATATTTACCCCTATATATTTGGGGAAAATTTTTTTTTAACTCAATCATTTATTGTTGATGAATTTATTTTTCATAAATGTGAAAAGAAAAAATCACATAACATTTAAGGACTTTTCACAAAAATTTCCATGATAATTTTTCCCAAATTTTTTATCATTTATTATTTTAAATACAATTATGTGTCATCTCTTGTGACCTATATAGTTCTCTTTTCCTGGTTTTAAAATAATTTTCTATTTTCTATTTTTATGACATAGATTTTTAAGGAAATTATTTTGAAGTATTAAAAATATTTTCATCATATATTTTATCTATCACTCCAAATTTGTTCTAAAAAAATTATATATTTTACAGGGACCGATAATTTAAATTCATTTTTTAAAGTAAAATATTTCAAAATAATTCAATCCATAATTTTGAAAAAAACTTTTTAATGTGACTCATACATTTATATTTTTTTAGAGTAGTAAGAATAATTTCTAAAAACATATTTTTGGAATCTCTCACCATACAATAATTCATAAAAATGATGCTTACATTCAATGTTATATAATGGTTTACCAAATGATTTTAACCTCTTACGATTTTAGAAATAAAAGAATATATTATTATATTTTCAAAAATTATAGTTTTAGTTTCAAATGGAATTCTGAATTTTTGAAAATATTTAGATGTTTTAGGTTATTAGAAATAAGTCATCATGTTTTTTTACATCTCAATGAATGTATTTGAATGGATATTTCAATTAGAAAAATATTTTTACAGAAGAAATTTCTAGTTTTGAAGGGATAATTTTAAAAAACTCATATCATTCCCAATGTGTAATGGACCATATTTCAATAAGGGCACATCTCATTTGTTTTTTAATTTAATTCCCATAAACATCCTTAATAATATTTTATAATCAAGTTAGGGAGGTTTTGGATACATTTGGTGTAAAGACCCGTAAAATTCAAGGAATTTTTTTTCATAATTTTCTTTGGAATTTTACAAGAACGCAGTTTCTGACGGCACGTGATTCCGAGGCCTGGTGTGCCCGGAATCATTTTCTGATGTTTTGGCTCGGGTACATTCAGTGAACGAACGAGTGGGTTTTTCTAAATTTTGAACTGGTGCTCAGAATCGAATTCTGAGGGCACCGATGGAATCACAGCGCCGGTATTTTCTTAGAAACGCCTCTTCCGGAGTTGTGTTTGCTCGGGTGTGGTTTTTATTTTTTTGGGGTTAAGTGAATAAAATAAAATAAAGTGCCATGACAAATTTATTTTATTTCACTTAAAACCACTTAAAGACACTTAAGCTGAGTTGAATCGGATAGGGTGGAACCCAAAATATCCTACCCTCTAGGTAGGATATTTGTGAGGTGGGTCCCACACGAGCCCCACCGTTTCTTCTCCCCTATGTAACGCACCTGCAAAAACCCCTTTTTAAATGAAAGTCAACTGGAGTGTTTTCTAAAAGTCTTAAACGCTCCTATTAAATGGACAGTTAAGTCATTACCATTAATTCACTGAATTAATGGTTTGTTTCTTAACATGTTTTCAAACTCTTGGGAATATAATAAAATTAGACCAACACACTTTCTTCTTGGGCGCGGTTTGTTGAGAGGTTTTGGAGAATCTGTATCTTCATCCTCCTTCACGAAGAACGTGAAAAACGCGAACAACGCGAAGAACGTCGGCCTTCGACGAAAGGAGACAAAGAATTCCGAACCCTCGGAGATCGTCGACGCGACGCCATATACTGCGACGACGCGACGCCCTTTCGAGACGCGACGATCCTCTTCTTCCGCGATGGTAAATTCCGTGAAAAACTCTTGTTCGGCGACTACTACGAGGTAGGGGTTTGTTTTATTAAATCTTTGTGATTTATGCCCGCGGAGTTTCATTATTAAATTTTTGTGGGGCTTTTAAACCGCTAACGCGGTGGGTGCGGACTAACGAACAAGTCCGAACCCACCGCCCCTTTTGTTCTTGGTGTGCGAAACGGCGGACGTCGACCAAGCAGGCCGCACAGGCGATGTAGGGTCCTCGCAGTGAAGGACGGACCCCGGGAGGACTTTTGGCGAATATGGCCAGGATTTCCGACCACCAGAACTCACCCGGTGGTACGCGGAGCAAACCATCGGCGCGCCACGCCGGCATGGCCGTGTCGGTTGCGGAAGGCGGCGACGCCCGGCGCGCCGCCGAGGAGAACCGTAGAGGCTGAAGTCGCGGCGGCGGCCGGCAGACCCGTGATAGCGCAGGTCCGGCGAGAGACGGGACGCGGCCGGCTTCCGCGTCCGCTGACCAAAGGGAGGCCCCACACGGGGCCGAAGTACTCTCACGCGGGGCCAGCATGCCCCCCGCGTCACTCGGCCGTAACCGGCAGAGCCGTCCCCTGGCTGCCAGGCCGCGCCCGCGCCGGCCGGGTCGGGTCGCGCCCAGGTCGTGTCGGGCCACCCAGGCCGGGCTGGGTCGCGCCCCGCCGGGTCGGACCCGAACTCGGGTCGGGTCGACCCGGTTTGGGCGGACCCGTGGGGGGGGGGGGGGGTTGGGGTGGGTCGGTCTGGGCCCACACCACCCATTTTCAGACCTTTTCGGTCTTTTTCCCGTATCTTGAGCTACGGGCTTCCGCTCGACGTGCCGTCAGTGGCGGTGCGATCCTTGGATCGAGACGGTCCTTTAGGTATATCGAACTCGAGGTTTCAGAGTACTTTGGGTGTGGCCGGGTTGGTTCGTACATGAAACCAACCGGGCCCTCGGAGCGGAAACACTCATATCTTGAGCTACGGACGTCCGATTGACGTGTCGTCGACTTTGTGGGATTCCTCTATGTGAGACGGATCTTTTGGAATACTTCTCCTGGGGTTTGGATGCCGGTGGAGTACAGTCGGGTTGGTTTTTCCTTAAAAACCAACCGGGCCCCTGGGACGAAAAAGCCAATAACTCTCAGACCGGGCGTCCGATTGAGGCGCCATCTGCGGCGTTGAGTTCCTGTTGACGATACAGAACTTTTGGATACATCAAATCTGGAATATGTGTCAGTTGATGTATCATCCTCTCCGCTCGTGGAGCGAACCCTCCTGAACGAGCTTGCTGTGTGCGGGAACCCTAGAGTTGGCTGCGTTTGCGACTGTGACGACGACGACTGTGCAGAGATCCTCAGTGGATTCGACGGCGACGAATACATCCCTCAGCGATCCTACGTGGGTTAGTTCTACGGATCCTATGTGGGTCTGATCTTGTGTGGGTCAGTGCTCAGCGGTCTTGTGTGGGCCAGCGCCTACAGATCCGGAGTGGGTCCGATCCTGTGTGGGTCTTTACGGGGGTTAGTTACCTATCGATCCTGTGTGGGTCATATCCTTTGTGGGTCATTGCATGGGTTAGTATCTATCGATCCTTTGTGGGTCCGACGACTTAGATGAACCAGTGGCAATACTTGATCATCTCTATCGTTATACAAAGAAGTATACCCGTGTGAGCTGAATCCTGTTTTTCTTTCCTTTGTGGATTGTGTTGTGCTATCCTGTGTGAATTTACATTTTTATTTCCTGTGTGGACTGGGTTGTACTTGGGCTCGGATGTTGGAGCCGAATGAGAATTGATGACTTAGGTATATGTATAGGCATATACCTAAGCAGTGTCTAATGTTACTTCGTGATTGTATCTTTACTTTGTAGATTATCTTTTGTGGATTCTGGGAGACCGTCGGGGGTCTCGGGGTCCCTACTGAGTAGCTTATACTCACCCCTGCATGGGGTATGCCCGCACTACGTTGTGTTGCTTGCAGACGATGGACATCGCTGATCTTGGTTGAGGCTTGCGGAGTAGGACGGTAGCTGGAGGTGGACCACTGGGCGGGACGTACTCGGAGCGGTCGGATGGACCCAAGGAGCAGTGGAGGCTATCTGTACCCACCCTTCCGGTGGGATTTCCAGTGGACAGCTCGACGTTGCGGCTTTATTTTTCAGTTTTTGTTTTCCCTTCCAGTTGTACTTTATTTTTAGTTTGGGTTTGTATACTGTCCCACTTACTTTTCCGCACTTATTGTTGTACTCAGTTTTTACTTAGTATTTTACTTCTACTGCTTGCTTGCTCTGTGGTGTTTGTTTACCTTACAAAGGAAATTCCTTCCCTTTTTACCGGGATTTAATCCTTGGTGCTAGTCGCCAGCCCCTGGCCTATGGAAGGCAGGCTTGGGGTAGTCACGGCACGGGCCCGAGGACGGGTCGTGACAAATTGGTATCAAAAGAGTTTGGTTATACCGCAGAACTTGGGACTCTGATCTTTTTCTATGTGAAGCAATAGTGTTAAGAGTGTTGGGTGGGGTTATCAGTCCAGGTTGTCCAGTGTTTGTGCGGCGGCCGATGTATCCGTACACCAGGACCCTGACTTCTGATTTCCGACTTAATGCACGAAAACATTGATTGCATGTGTGTTTCAAATTTCTTTGTGTTTACTTTGTGTCAGCTCACCAGGTATAATGTTCTAACCGTGGCGCAACTATTTCCTTTTCAGGATGGCCCCACGACGGCAGCCATCTTGGGTTCCAAGAGTTGATAGTGACGACAGCCCGCCGAGCGACGAGGCTTCGGTACAGGGCCCTTTGACAGCTGAGGCACCGGCGGTACCTCTACCCGCAGAGCCACCGACGTTTCCAGCCCCAGCCGCTGACGATGCACGTCTCCTTAGTGCACTGCATGAGTTCCAGCGCCAGCGACCGCCCAACTTCCACGGGGAGACGGACCCCTATGCTGCCGAGGACTGGCTGGAGGCAGTGGTGCGAGTTTTCTGGTTAGTGAGGACACCAGCAAACCTCATGGTGATCCTCGCAGTGAGCCTACTGCACGCGGCAGTGGGACGATGGTGGAGCTTGAGGCTTCAGGTGCACGATGAGGCATCTCTTCACGGACAGACTTTGAGAGCCTCTTCTGCTCAGAGTTCATCCCAGCCACCCTCCATGTGGTGCGCACCCAGGACCTTCTTCACCTGCGGCAGGGCAGCTTGACGGTCACCCAGTACTCGGCGAGATTTACCGATCTCTCGCGCTACTCAACAAAGATGGTACAGGACCCATTCTTCCGAGATCAGACCTTTGAGCAGGGTTTGAGACATGAGATCAGGGCGACGTTGATCTCCCTTAGCATTCCAACTCAGGCAGGAGTACTAGAGCGAGCCCTTTTGATCGAGAGCTTTCTTGCTGAGCCTTCATCAGCGCCGAGACCTACCGCGGGGCGGCACGTAGCAGAGTCTTCTATAGCAAGCGGTCGACGGATGACTCATGGGTCCAGGCAGACCATACCCTTAGATAGACGACCTCAGGACACTGGCTCAGCAGTGCAGGGCACACAACGCGGAGCCAGTCTATTGAGGGGCAGACAGTGCTACACATGCAGCGGGCAGGGCCACATGTCTCTTGACTGCCCGACCCACTGGGCTGAGGAGCAGCAGATGGTTGAGGGGCCACCCAGGCAGAGGCAAATGGTCGACCGTGGCGGTCCGCAGGGAGCAGGAGGACGAGGAAGAGGAGCTGGCCGAGCAGCAGGTGGTGGGCGACGCTTCGAGGATCTACCACCACCACCACCAGGAGGTCCACCCCGGGCATAGGGAGCTGGCAGGAAGAGATGGGCACAGCTCCAGGCAGTGGAGGCCTATGACCACGGCGAGCCCGACATGATTCTAGGTACTATCTGTGTCTATTCCACCTTTTATGCAGTTCTTATAGACACAGGATAGAGTCACTCTTTCATATCCACTGCCCTTGTTCGGAGCTTGGAGATTCCGACAGAGCCATTGGCTCGATCCTTACGACTAGATACTCCTACGGGAGAAAACTCGACGATTACGCACTGGTGCCGATAGTGTGAGCTTACTCTAGGAGGCGAGAGCCTTGGCTGGGTTCTTCTTGTAGTGGTGTCGAGGCCTTACGACGTCATATTGGGCATGTATTAGTTATCTACAGTCCATGCACAGATTGACTGTATTAGGTGCAAGGTGCGATGTGTACGCACCGACGGGAGAAGGTTCTCCTTCACCGGCGAGAAGGGAGCCTTCGCAGCACAGGATAGACTTCCGCATAGGAGAGGACAGCCCATCACTCATTAGTTGGCTAGCCTTATCCTAGGAGCAGTTGACGTGCAGAGTCCTAGTTTTCCTACAGTGGTGGATCAGTATGCGGACATCTTTCCCAATGACGTTCCAAGACTACCTCCATGTAGAGAGGTAGACTTTTATATTTACCTGTACCCTAGGACAACCCCGATATAAACTCCAGCATATCGGATGGCTCCCGCTGAGCTTTGAGAGCTACGGGTACGGTTGGAGGACTTGCAGGGAAAGGGTTTCATCTGACCAAGTGTTTCACCCTGGGCTTCCTCGATATTGTTCGCCAAGAAGGCGGACTGGAGATTGTGACTTTGTGTTGACTATCTTCACCTGAACTAGGTGACAGTGAGGAACAAGTATCCGCTACCGAGGATTGATGACCTCTTCGATCAGCTCAAGGGAGCACGGTGGTTCTCGAAGATAGACCTCAGGTCAGGCTATCATCAGCTCAGAGTTCGGGACGAGGACGTGCAGAAGACGACCTTCAGATGTCGGTATGGCCACTATGAGTTCTTGGTTATGCCATTCGGCGTAACCAACGCTCCAGTAGTGTTAATGGGCCTCATGAACATGATCTTTCAGCCATACCTAGATTGATTTGTCGTAGTCTTCATCGACGACATTTTGATATACTCGACGACTGAGGAGGAGCACGCCTACCACTTGTGAGTTGTACTGGACACACTCCGAGAGCACCCGCTTTATGTCAAGCTCTCGAAGTGTCAGTTCTGGATACGCAAGGTCCACTTCATGGGGAACGTCATCTCTGAGGCGGGAGTTGCAGTGGATCTTGCGAAGATCGAGGTAGTGATAGCTTGGGAGCCACCCAAGAGCGTGACGGAGGTGCGGAGTTTCGTGGGACTAGCTGGATACTACCGGAGATTTGTGTCGGACTTCACCAGAGTTGTGGCACCACTCTCAGCTCTTACGAAGAAGGGGAAAGCCTATGTGTGGTCAGACAGATGTCAGCAGAGCTTCCAGGAGATGAGACAGAGATTGACCAGCACCCCTATCTTGAGGTTGCCTGAGGAGGGAGTAGGGTACATAGTCTACTGTGATGCATCAGGGACCGGACTCGGATGTGTCCTGATGCATGAGCGGGCAGTGATCTCTTATGGATCACGTCAGTTGAGGCCGCATGAGCAGAACTATGCTACCCATGACCTGGAGTTAGCAGTAGTGGTCTTCGCTCTGAAGACATGGCGACACTATCTGATGGGCGAGCACTTTACAGTCTTTTCATACCATCAGAGTCTCAGGTACATCTTTTCTCAGAAGGACCTGAACCTGAGACAGTGGCGATGGCTTGAGTTCCTCCAAGACTATGACTTTCAGATAGTCTATACTCCTAGGAAGGGGAACGTGGTAGCCGATTCTCTCAGCAGGAGGATGGGCATTCAGCTACTTCAGGAGGCGACTGAGCAGCTAGCCACTTTGCGGATATCCTTTGTAGATAGAGATGGAGAAGCTTTCCTTCAGTCACTCACAGTCTCTCCTCCACTACTACAGTGAGTCAGAGAGGCACAACGTAGGGACACTGACTGTGAGACGCGACGTGCACATATATCCTCAGGAAAGGCACCTGATGGTTTCTCCATTAGAGTAGAGCACAACGTCCTTTTCAGAGGACATACCTTGGTACCAGTTGCTTTACGGGAGGAGGTGCTGAGAGAGTTTCACACTTCTCCTTTGGCAGTACATCCTGGAGTGGTGAAGATGTACCAGGACCTCAGACGAAAACACTGGTGGCCGGGAATCAAAAAGGCTGTGGCAGAGTTCGTTTATCGATGCCTCACCTGCCAGCAGGTGAAGGCAGAGCACCAGGTACCAGTATGCTTGGTACAACCCATGGAGGTCCCAGAGTGGAAGTGGGACGAGATATCTATGGACTTCGTGACTGGACTTCCACGCACTTCCAGAGGTCACGACTCCATTTGGGTGATTACTGACCAACTCACCAAGTCGGCCCACTTCTTACCAATCAGAGAGCAGGGGTTAGTGGAGATCTTGGGACGTATCTACATTTAGGGGATTGTACGGATTCACGGTGTTCCACCATCCATCGTCTCTGATCGAGATGCTCGCTTTGCTTCCCGGCATTGGAAGGGGTTGCAGGAGGCGTTCGGGATACAGCTACGTCTGAGCACCGCCTTTCACCCTCAGACGGATGGTCAGACGGAGAGGACCATTCAGACTCTCGAGGAAATTCTCCCCGCATGTGTCCTCGACTTTGGTCGTAGCTAGGAGGACCACCTACCCTTAGTGGAGTTTTCATACAACAACAGTTACAACTCCACCATCAGGATGACACCATACGAGGCCTTGGACGACCGACCATGAAGATCTCCTTTGTGCTGGACAGACCATGGGGAGTCAGCACTTGTGGGACTAGATATGGTCCGGGCCACGACAGAGAAGGTCCAGGTCATCTAGGAGCGGATGAGGACAGCTCATAGCCGGTAGAAGTCTTATGCTGACAGGAGGCGGAGGCCACTAGAGTTCGAGGATGGCGACCACGTCTTCTTACGTGTCTCACCTCGACATGGTTTACATAGATTTGGCCGAGGCGGAAAGTTTTCTCCACACTTCATTGGACCATTCCAGGTCCTCAGCAGGATTGGAGAGGTGGCTTATCGCATGGATCTACCACCTCAGTTGCACCGGGTGCAGGACGTCTTCCACGTTTCTCAGCTGAGGAGATACGTGCACGACCCGACGCATTTCATTGACCATGGGGAGCTAGACGTTGATGATGGGGAAACTTTTGCAGAGGTCCCAGTGGAGATCGCAGATCGACAGGAGTGGGTCCTACGGGGATGGTCGATTCCTCTAGTTCAAATCAGATAGCAGCACGTGAACCTCCAGGAGAGCACTTGGGAGCGGGAGGCTCAGATGCATGCTCAGTACCCACATTATTTTCCCTAGTTTATGATGTATCTTTACGGGGACGTAAAGCCCTGAGGTGGGAGTGATGTAAAGACCCGCAAATGTCAAGGAAATTTTTTTCTTAATTTTCATTGTAATTTTACAAGAACTCAGTTTCTGATGGTACGTGATTCCGAGGCCCGGTGTGCCCAGAATCATTTTCCGAAGTTTTGGCTCTGGTACGTTCAGTGAACGAATGACCGGGTTTTTCTATCATTTGAACCGGTGCTCGGAATCGCATTCCGAGGGCACCGATGGAATCGCAGTGCCGAAATTTTCTTAGAAACGCCTCTTCTGGAGTTGCGTTTTCTTGGGTGTGGTTTTTATTTTTTGGGGGTTAAGTGAATAAAATTAAATAAAGTGGTGCAACAAATTTATTTTATTTCACTTAAAGCCACTTAAAGCCACTTAAGTTGAGTTGAAGTGGATAGGGTGGAACCCAAAATATCATACCCTCTAGGTAGGATATTTGTGAGGTGGGGCCCGCACGAGCCCCGCCGTTTCCTTTCCCCTAAGTAACGCACCTGTGAAAAGCCCTTTTTAAATGAATGTCAACTGGAGCATTTTTTAAAACTCTTAAACGCTCATATTAAATGGAAAGTTAAGTCGTTACCATTAATTAAATGAATTAATGGTTCCTTTATTAACATGTTTTCAAACTGTTGGCATAATAATAAAATAATACCAACACACTTTCTTCTTGGGTGCGGTTTGTTGAGAGGTTTTGGAGAATCTGTATCTTCATCCTCCTTCGCGAAGAATGCGAAAAACGCCGACCTTCGACGAAAGGCGACGAAGAACGCCGAACCCTCGAAGATCGTCGACACGACACCGTATACTGCGACGACGCGATGCCCTTCCACGACGCAACGATCCTCTTCTTCCGCGATGATCAATTCCACGAAGAACTCTCGTTCGACGACTACTACAAGGTAGGGGTTTGTTTTATTAAATCTATATGATTTATGCCCGCGGCGTTTCATTATTAAATTGTTGTGAGACTTTTCAACCGCTAACGTGGTGGGTGCGGACTAACGAACAAGTCCGAACACACCTCCCCTTTTGTTCTTGGTGTGGGAAACAACGGACATCGACCAAGCAGGCCGCACGGGCGATGCGGGGTTCTCACAGTGAAGGACGGACCCCGGGAGGACTTTTGGCAAAGACGGTAAGGATTTCCGACCACCGGAACTCACCCGGTGGTCCGCGGAGCAAACCACCGGCGCGCCACGCTAGCACGGCGGCGCCCGGCGCGCCGCTGAGGAGAACCGCGGCGGCGGCCGGAAGACCCGCGACCGTGCGGGTCCGGCGAGAGATGGGACGCGGCCGGCTGCCGTGTCCGCTGACCAAAGGGCGGCCCCATGCGGGGCCGCGGTACTCTCACACGGGGGCAGCATACCCCCTGCACCGCTTGGCCGTAACTGGCCGCACCGTCCCCTGGCGGCCGGGCCGCGACCACGCCGGCCGGGCCGGGTCCCGCCCAGGTCGAGCCGGGTCGTGCCCAGCCGGGTCGGACCTGGAGCCGGGTTAGGTTGACCCGGTTCGGGCCGACCCAGGGGGGTTGGGCCGGGTCGGTCCGGGCCCAGACCCCCCGTTTTCGGACCTTTTCTGTCTATTGCCCGTATCTTGAGCTACGGGCCTCCGATAGACGCGCCATCAGCGGAGATGCGATCCTTGGATCGAGAAGGTCATTTCGGTATATCACACTCAATGTTTCAGAGTACATTGGGTTTGGCCGGGTTGGTTCGTACATGAAACCAACCGGGCCCTGTGAGCGGAAACGCTCATATCTTGAGCATCGGACGTCCAATTAATGTGTCGTTGACTTTGTGGGATTCCTTTAAGTGAGACGGATCTTTTGGCATACTCCGCCCGAGGTTTGGACGCAGGTGGAGTACGGTCGAGTTGGTTTTGCCTTAAAAACCAACCGGCCCCTGGGACGAAAAAGCCAATAACTCTCAGACCGGGCGTCCGATTGACGCGCAGTATGCGACGTTGAGTTCCTATTGACGATACAGAACTTTTGGATACATCAACTCTGGATTATGTGTCAGTTTATGTATCAGCCTCTCGGCTCGTGGAGCGGACCCTCCTGAACGAGCATGATATGTGCGGGAACCCTAGAGCTGGCTGCGTTTGCAACTGCGACGACGACGACTGTGCAGATATCCTCAGTGGATTCAATGGTGACAACTACAGTACTCAGCGATCCTATGTGGGTCATTGCTACAGATCTTTTGTGGGTCTGATCCTATGTGGGTCACCGCTCAGCGGTCCTGTGTGGGCCAGCGCCTACAGATCCTATTTGGGTCAGATCCTGTGTGGGTCTTTGCGGGGGTTAGTTACCTATCGATCCTGTGTGGGTCAGATCCTTTGTGGGTCATTGCGGGGGTTCGTACCTATCGAGCCTTTGTGGGTCCGATGACTTAGACGAATCAGTGGAAATACCTGATCATCTCTATCGTCATACAAAGAAGTATACCTGTGTGAGCGGAATCCTGTTTTGCTTCCTTTGTAGATTGTGTTGTGCTATCCTGTGTGGATTTACGTTTTTCTTTCTTGTGTGGACTGGGTTGTACTTGGGCTCAGATATTGGAGCCGAACGAGAATTGATGACTTAGGTATATGTATGGGAATATACCTAAGCAGTGTCTGATGTTACTTCGTGATTGTATCTTTCCTTTGTGGATTATCCTTTTTGGATTCTGGGAGACTGTTGGGGGTCTCGGGGTCCCTACTGAGTATCTTATACTCACCCCTGCATGGGCTATGTCCGCACTATGTTGTGTTGGTTACAAACGACGTAAAACGCTGATCATGGTTGAGGCTTGCGGAGTAGGACGGTACCTAGTGGTGGACCACTGGGCGGGATATACTCGGAGCGGTTAGCTGGACTCGAGGAGCAGTGGACGCTATCTGTACCCACCCTTCAGGTGGGATTTCCAGTGGACAGCTCGACTTTGTGGCTTTATTTTTTAGTTGCTGTTTTCCCTTCCAGTTGAACTTTATTTTCAGTTTGTGTTTGTATACTGGCCCATTTACATTTCCGCACTTACTGTCTTACTTAGTTTTTACTTAGTATTTGACTTCTACTGCTTGCTTGCTCTATGGTGTTTGTTTACCTTACAAAGGCAATGCCTTCCCTTTTTACCGGGATTTACGCCTTGGTGCTAGTCGCCAACCCCTGGCCTATGGAAGGCGGGCTTGGGGAAGTCACGGCACGGGCCCGAGGACGGTTCGTGACATTTGGGGCTCTTTTAAAGCCCAATGTCCCAAAATGGGAAAAAATTGTTGGGTCACATGGTTATAAGAAAAAATGTCTCCCATCCCTCATGATTTATCTAAAAGGTACGTTGGAATAGCATGTGCACCTGGGGGATGAACAGTTTTTCTACAACCATGCGACCTAGGGACCATGACATTGCAGTGCCACAAAAATTTTTGATAGAGTGGTTTCTCATGGTCTGTACAAGGTTATAAAAATAATGAACTTAATCATGTGGTGTTCCCATTTGAATCAGTGAATTTCCCACAGGTTGTACACTATTTGGAAAAAAATGAGACAAATCCAGTTTCCTTGTTTTTAGGGTTAAAATTCTATTTTCCCCAAAATAAATCTATTTACCCCTTCCATTATTATTTTTTATTTCTCTAGTAGACATTCATGGTTTTCTTCTCCTATAACTTCGCAAACCTCTCAATCTTCACATTGAGGTATCTCCTTCATATAGTGTATGATTCAAGATCTATTTAAGAAATTGGATTCCTTAAGGTGAGATCATGATTCATATCCCTTCTTATCTAAGTTTATCTTTGAATTTATCATTCTATTTAGGTGCTAGATAATTTTTCATATTTTTAGTGTGTTGGAAAATTTATTTAATCTCTTCATACATTCTATGAATCTAAGGTTAATATCTTGAATGGAGTCATCGATAACCCTGACGTAGGTGGTCTCATTGTTTTACCCAAAATTTTTGATGTCTCATAGCTATGTTGTTGATCCAAACACTTTCTGTTTTTTAGCATCACTTTTAATTGAATTATTTAAATCAAATTGAATATATCACCATGATACATGTCCATTGATCCTTATTTAGTTTTTAGAGTATGTTTATGACACATATGGTCACCCCTTGGATGTGATAAGGTGAATTTCCCCGTATGATTAATATTTCCAAAACCTAGAACTCCCATTTAGTTATCAAAATAGACATTAAATGAAATTTCCCTTGTTAGATGGTGGGTTAATGGACCCAAGGAATCTCTTTAGGATAACTTTAGTACACAAGATGATCATCTTACTATAGGTATGGATAAGGGAAATATCCCTTCAACTAGAATTTTATATGCTTACTTGTAGATAATGATTAAGATTAGAGGACTAGGAGTTCACTTATGTTGTTAGTAGAGCAGTTTTTCGCCTTTTTGTCTTTTCAAAATTTTGTATAGCTTGATTGTATCTGCTTTGATCATATTCCCCTTTTTGTGTATCGTCATGCCATTAATCTATATATTTGATACTACCAAGTATATTTTTACTATTATTGTGTTTTCTAGTAGTTTATTCTTCTAGAACTTATTTTTTATATCTTCAATATATGCTTTCGCATTTGAATATTACTTTTGGTATACATTTTGAAACATTGATAAGAAGTTATAGTCTCCTCACCCTACCACCTTTAAACACTCAAAACTATTTGAAATCCTTTAGCATATGGGGAGCCATGTTTGATTCCATGTTACCCACCAGCTCGGGGCATAGTTTTTGTGGACCCTGGGCCGAGACATTACAAATTGGTATTAGAGAAATTATTTTCTTTTTTATTACTATTTGCATATTAGATTGGTTCCTAAGAGTTAATGGGATATAGAATTTACCCTACGCCAAGATGTATCTAACCAATGTACCTGGAAACCCAAATTTTCAGGGATATGAAATTTTTATTATTCATTATTCCATTTATAGTTGATACAAATTCACTGATGGGTGAAACACATGTTTTTAGAGGTTATTGATATTGGTATTTTTGAAATAATGATTTCCATACTATGGTATGATGAACTTATAGTATTTCATTAAACCATTCATCCTTATTTGGAACATTAGGGATGATATGAACTATAGTTTTCCATGTCCCGTCTATTTTTAGCTTGTATTTTCATGTTTCATATTACGAGTGCCCTGAATATCTACTAAATTGTGATGACACTTCATTCATGGATTGTAAAACATAATTTATTCTCAAATTTCATGACTTAACCAAATTGTGGTTTTCAGAATAGTTTAGAGAAGACCCCTTAAGCTATAAATTGTGGCATTTGAATCAATGGAACATTGGTCAAATAGGCTAGAATCTGTTATTTTTGTGGGAAAACTGGATCCTATTGTTTTGTTCATAATGATAATGGGACCTTTATGGATCGAAAATGGTTATCCACTTAATTCAACTATTTAATGTGATTTAAAAATTTCCTCATTCAAAAATCTAAAATGAATATTACTTTTAATGAAAATGTAGCTATTATTTATTAATGATAAATAGAGACAATAACCTAAATATGACCTTTTTTTGGGTGTATATGTGTCTCTTACATTCTAATTGACTCATATATTCTCTTCCAACTACCAAGACTAGGATTTTTAAGTATGAAAAATGAATGTTTGTTTCTATAAGAAGGATTTAAATTTGTCCTAGTTTTATATCTGAAAACATCTTGATTATTAAATATATTTTATGGCATGTTTTCGGCATTGTATTTTCATTCAACCATGGCATCCTTCAGTCATGCCCCATGGTGGAAGAGACAAACATACTCCTGAGGTGGAAGGCCTTGAGCTACTAGTGAACCCTCCTATAGTGCCACCTATTGAACTGCTTCTTGACCATTATATGACAATCGAAATCCAACTCTGAGAGGGCTTCATAAATATGTTGAAAAATATTCATTATGTCACTCGACCTGCCCTGAGTATGGAAGAATAGACTCAGGAGTTACCGCAGACGTATCATCCCACCTTTTAGAGGGATGCTAGACAACACACTACTGAATCATAGCTCAAAGAAATTATTTCTATATTCGAGCATCTAGATGTGCCTATATAGGGGAGGTGCATGCTTTCATCTTATATTCTACATGATTCTACCAAGTGGTAGTGGGATATTATTACCCAGGAAGATCGACATCGCAATATGGTCTTGGAATATTTTTGGATGATATTATATTACTAAATATTTCCCTATACATTGAGGGATGATAGGGCTATAGAATTCATGAACCTACAGTAGGGAAGTATGGATGTTATTGAATACTCTTACCATTTTTATGATATATAATGGTTCACTCCAACTTAGGTGGGTGATGATCTTATGACCATTATGAGATTTGAGGATGGGTAGGTATACAACATCCAGTCAGAGGGTAATGTATTTAGGTTGACCGCTATTTCTAAAATTTTCATCCAGGCCCTTATTAAGAAGAAAAAACTAAGGGAAGTTGACAGTGTGTGTTTGGGAAGTTCGGAACCTAAAGCTACCTCTGGGTCTTCTAGAAAATGAAAATGTCATTTTGGGGTTTCTTTCTGTAGTATTATTACTCATGATCCTCATGTATATATTTAATTGATTTTTCATTAGTTATGAATTCTAATAAATACTAATCCTCAATTATTAGAGGATCTAGTGGAGTGAAGAGGCTCTAGTATGATAGTCTGTATCCACCATTTATGTAGAACCTTCCCATAAGTGCCTAGAGAGAGGGGATTTAATCCTACCTCACATTGTAGAGTGGGCAAGTAGGATCACACCAGGAAGGAATCTAGAATAACATCAACTGTTCCATATGAGATGGTAGTCAAGGAAGAGACATTCAGACTCATGATTCTCAGTGCCAATAGATCAGCATTTCTTAGGGGAGTCGGGTAGAGACTCATGGTTGGGTAACAGCCCAGTTAAATAAGGTGCATCCTATGCTGTGGGATTAGAGCACCAAACCATCTACTAAAAAAGTTATTATTCTACTGTCCCTCTCTTTAGTGACTTCTTTATTTGATACATGTGCATATCACAATTTAATATCTTAATAAAACATTGAAATCCCATCCCTCATGGTCGAACAATTCTATGAAGTTATGATGATTGGTACCTCATTATGTATGTGATCAGAGGGCGCTCTCCATTGTATGTATTGTTCCCTTGAGATCCTTATGAACCTATTCATTTGTAATATTTTTTCCCTCAATGTGAACAGTTTTGATGTAATCATCAATATCGACTAGTTATCAACATATCGACCACATATTGACTTTTATCATCATAGAGTGAATTTTATATCCCTAGAGGGTGGTAATCATGAGCATAATGGAGAATGGGATATTTGTTTGACTAGAGGTGGACCTAAGTATTAGAGGCATGGAAATATGACAACTATAATGACCATACTTTTCCTGGATGACTAGTGGTCATGAACCATTTTTTTCCACTAAAAGTGGAAAAATTACGGTGAATTTATACTTATGACTTCCCTAGTATACCTCTAGGGAAATAGGTAGAGAATATCATTGATCTTATTAGAAGAGTATCACTAGTGACTATTCCCCAATATAGGATGGAACCTAAGGAGCTTCTATAGCTCAATAAGAAATTTGAGATTATTGAAGCTAAAGGCTTTATAGGCCATAACCCTTCTCCTTGGGGTTCACCAGTACATTTTTCCCAGAAGTTGGATGGTACCATCATGATCTACATGGATTACCATCAATTTAACTGACTCATGATAAAGAATCGGTATCCAATGCCTAAAATATATGACATCTTCGACAATCCCCGAGGAGCGAGAGTGTTTTCAAAGAAATAAATGAGATTAAAATATCATTAAGTGAATATATGATCCTTGGACATGCCTCACAAACCATTCAGGAGAATATATAATCTATATAAGTACCCTGGAACGGTGTCAAGTCTCAAGAACACTATGACTGTCTTCATGGATATTATGAATCCGATTTTCCACCTGTATCTAAAATCATATTTTGTAGTTTTTGTTGAAGATATCATGGCGGATTCCCACTCCATAGATGTCCCTTACAATGACATTATGATCATGAATAATACACTGAGAGAGCATCACCTCTATACCAATCTTAGTAAACTCCACTTTGGGAATGAAAAATACCACATCCTGGGTCACATTATCTTAATGTCTGGAGTTTTTGTTGACCAAATGAAAGTGAGAGAAATAGTTTCTTAGGAGGATCCTAAGAACTACATGAAAATTCATAGTTTCTTAGGGATTGTTGGATACTATCAATACATCAAACATGATTTATAATGTCCTTCCGAACAGCATATAGGATCAACAAGGAAGTGTCTGAAATTTGTAAAGTCAAAATCTTATGAAGAAACCTTTCTGAATTTGATGGTCCATTTGACTTTAGTGTCAATATTGATTCTACTAGTACAATAAAGGATCTAAATTGTATAATTTTACACATTAGGTGTCAATACTATAGTTTTTTTGATGATGTTATACTGAGCCAAAAAAGTATGGTTATTGTTAGTTGAGGCTTCACAAGTTGAATTACCCAACACACTACCTTGATCTCTCTATTGTAGTTGACGCTCTATGTATTTGGAGAGATTATCAACCTAGAGACTGGTTTTTGTACTCACCAATAAAAAAATTCTCAAGTACATCATTATACAATGGGATCTCAATCTCAGGTATCACTAGTGGGTCAAGTACCCCAAGTAGATTGATTTTGATCTTTCCTACTCACATGGAAAAGGAAATGTAGTGGTTGATGATTTGAGTCGAGATACTTAGACATAGACTGTTCAGGAATCATGTGGAAAATGGAATTTCATGGCCTTTTTCTTAGAGATTAACATAGAGGTTCTATATGAACATGTAAAGACTATCATATTGACCTTATAAGTGAATTCCACTCCTCTAGAACTGGTAATAATGACCTATTTATCTGATCCTGAGGGTGTAATACTAAGCGAAATTGTTTCAGATAACGATACATATTCAGGTTGGACTATGGATGGGGAAGATAAATTACTATCCCATGTGTGTGTATTGGTCCCCACAGACATCATAAAGGACATGATGTGGGAATTACACACCTCAGCATGGTTGGATCACCCTAGTGTCACCAAAATCTATCAAGATCTATAGAACCCGTATTGGTGTCCTGGTATGGAACACAAGATTTCCAGCTTCATCACTTGGTGTTCCACCTATCAGCATGTGAAAGAAAAGCATTAGTGACCAGTAGAGATTTTACATCCATTTTCTATTCATGAGTGGAAATGGGATGATGTTTTGATGTTCTTTGTTACTAGATTTCCCAGAGAACCTTGTGTCATGGATATGTTTTGGTTCGTCATAGATTTATTGTAAATGGTCACATACATCATTCAAGTGTGGGAGACCATCTTGGTAGACATTCTTAGAATGTTGTATGTCAAGTAAATTGTATGTCTTCATGGATATCCTCATTATATAAATTCTGATTGAGATGCTCACATTATGTTATGGTCTATGTAAGGTTTGTAGAAGTCCTTCGGTACATTGGTGCTTCTGAGCATGACCAATCACCCCCATACTAAAGGGAAAATAGAGAGTATGATTCAAGTGATAGAGGATAATGTCCATGAATATATCATGGACATTGTGGGTTACTATGAGAAACACATTCCCCATGTGGAGGTCACTTATATTAATATATTTAAGGATACCATTGACATGGATTCTTTTGAAACCATATATAATAGTCCATACTATTCACATCTGTGATGGCTAGAGGTTGGGGAGGAAGCTATGCTTGCACTACATATTATATAGGAGACTACAGAGAAGGTCCAGATGATCATAAAGTGTATGATATTAGATTATTATAGATATAATCCATGAGCCAACAGACTTAAGCATCCTCTCAAGTTCAAAATCAGATACTAATATTTCATTTTAATCTCACCCCAGTCAGTTCATATACATATGTGGAGGTAGTGTAATCTCTCATTAAGGTTTTTTGGATTATTGGAAGTTTTGAAAGGGATCAGACCAGTGTCTTACCAGTAAGAACTTCTTTAGAGATACCAGTCAATGAATAATGTTGTTCATGTATCTCATTTTCACCGATACTATCAATATTTGTCACATTTGTTCCATAAGAATGCGGTTTTTTGGATATATATGCTTTCATTGAGTAATATTTAGTTTTTGTTGTTGATATGAGCATAATGAAATATTGATGTGGGTTTATTGCTTTGGTATGGGTATTATGGTAGAACGCTTTTGTTCAGGATGGGACCTAGGAATGGGAAACTGATATAATAGCTCAGTGTCAAGAACACTTCTCTAATAATAAATCTTTACCCTCAGAAGGCCAATTCATAAATGAGTTTTCTTAGGAGGGGATGTTGTAATAGTCTACCATTTCATGGTGGTATGAATATTTTTTTTTCAATTTAAATCCAATGAACAGCCCTAATAATGATTTATAATCTAGCCAAGGAGGTCCTGGGTGCTTCTGGGTCTCGTTCAGAGCTTGGATCCCCGAAATGGGAAGAAAATAATAAGCCACACATTTAGAAGAAACCATGTAGCCTAGCCTGCACAGTTTCCTTAAACCGTGATTTTGAAAATAGTGAGAAGTTGGGGGCTACATGGTTTCTCTAGAACTATGTGACCTATGTCACATGGACATGTGGTTTTATAGATAATTTTGATAGAGTTTTATCTCATGGTCTTCCAACAGTTAGACAAACTGTGCACCTAACTATGCGGTGAGTCCATTTGAAGCAGTGAATGGAACATGGATTGTATACAGTTTCGCCAACCGTGAGGCGAAACCCCGCTCCATTTTTTTGGATGAAAATTACATTTTTATAAAAATTAAATATAATCTCCCATTTCATTATTCTTTCTTTATTAACTAAAATATACTCTTGGTTTTCTACCCACGGGTTTTCCCCCACCCTATCAAATATTATCTTTGAATTGATGAAGTTGTTTATCAACCAGCTGATTTTATCTATTTTCTATGTGTTGGACCATTTATTATATCTCTTCCAACCTACTCCTAATCTAAGGCCTATATCAAGAGAATATTCATCTAAGGTTTTGAGGTAGGTGGTTTCACCATTTTCCCCATGAGTTCAATTGTCTTGTATCCACATCATAGTGTTGTACATCATTTTCTTTAGAGAACCCCATTTTAATTGATCTCTTCATATCAAATATATCAATGAACCATGATACATGTGGTTTGTTACTTGTTTAGTTTTTAGTGGATTGTCACCTCATATATGGACACCCATTTGGTGTTCCAAGTTTAATTTCCCCTTTTTAAACTATTCCAACACCCCGAATTCTTATTTAGCTATCTCCATACACTTAAAATGGAATTTCTATGCTTATATGATTGGTAAATGAACCCAATGAACCTTATAAGTGCATGGACCAATCTATAGTTGTAATTTTCAATATATGAAATTATATTGTCGACCATGTCACCATTAATATGGCTCTTGATACTTATGAATTTAGTTTCCATGTCTTAATAAATTAAATGGGTTGATTATAGGGAATGGTTTATGCATGATGGATGTCTTGCCTTAAATGAGTTAATTAGTTTATTTGGAATGGATTATAAAAGTCATTTTCATTTCCACTAATGAAATGGATTGTTTATGTGATGGGATTAAATAATTATAAGGCCATTCATAGAGTTTATAATCTTATATAATTCATAATTGAACTATTGTGCCTTATATATATATAAGGGCTTGATAAGCATGACACTTGATAAGTATTGCCTCATGATTAATATAATAACTATGAAAATGCCTTTCTATGGGCTATGGTATAATAGTAAGGAATATATTGATCATGATGGTATCACACTCCCTTACATTGGGTGTAGAGCATTAATTCTCTAACCATTGACACTAGTTAGATGTTGGCCATGATGTGTCGCATCCATTGTTTGAGTGTTGACATGATAGAACACTAACCATATTAAATGATGGTATTGGAATCCCCCCACTCATTAGGATATTTGGGGAGTGTTGCAAATTTATTGAGCTTATAGGATCATTAGATTGGTCATCATTGTCAACATTGCACCCTGGTCTAGTAAGTAACTAGTATTCTATGTATATATCCACTTACATCCACATGTACTTGGTTCATATGGTGTATGAAATATATATATATATATATATTACAATAATATATATACATATAATTACTATATATTGTATATAACCAGACATCCATTTAGGCCATGAGTCAAAGTAGGTGGAGCATTCAGGTGTCCTCTAGGAACCTAATAGGACAAGTTATTTATTTCAACACTAGTTTTTTTCATTTATCCCAACACTCTATTTAGTTACAAGAACTACATGGAATCCCTCTAGATAGCATTGGTGTTGGCCTAATGATATTTTTATCTCACAGATAATTGGAGTTACCTTTGGTAACTAAGAATATTATTTGACTCCCAGTCTGGATAAGGGAATGCGCCCTTCCGCAGGTCAATGATATGGTTACATAAAGATGGCTCTTAGGGGAAGAGGACCAGAGATTTTCTTGAGATTATATTGGAGTATATTTTGTCCTTTTTATTTTTTGTACTTTTTTATAGCCTGATTGTATAGTCCTATCCCATGTTCCCCTTCTGTATATCATCGTTACATGTATCTATGTATAAGAAACTGCCAAGTGGCTTTTGATTATTATTATATTCTTCAGTTTTACTCCATATTTATTTTATCTGTGATATGTGATTCTACTATGGTATATTAATGCTTTTATTCCTTGTTCCAATATGACAAGAGGTTTTAGTCTCTACACCATACCACCTTCACACCCTTACTACTTGTTGGAAACCTCTAGCATACCAGGAGGCAGGCTTGAGGCCTTTTGACACATGAACTCGGGATAAGGTTTATGTAGACCCTACATCGAGATGTTACACAAAGTATTCTATTTTAAAATAAATTTTTATGGAGTATCCCATTAAATATTGTAAATTCCACTTATTTTTCATGTAATTCATCTTATGATCTTCTAAACATATTTTTCATCTATATCAGCATCCTTAATGCTCCTTATGTTACAATTGGGTAATTTTTAATCCTCCATCTTACTTATTTATTTTGATAGATTACAAAATGTTCTTCGAATTATTTTCCTAAAAAACATCTCTTTTTAATAGTTTTTTAAGTGATATTTAAACCATGAATATTTTCTTATTATAATGGCACACACACAGAGAGATATATATGTGTGTGTTTGTGTGTCTGTGTGTGTGTGTGTGACTCATATTATAATGGTCGGAGCCCTATATCACCACCTGATGCATTTTTATTGTTTCATATCAAATGAGATGATAAATTGTTTTTTTAATGTGATGTGGGATGTTTTCTTCACATGTTTCTTGTGGGAACATGATGTTGGTGGATTTGTTCATATGTTTGTTAGATGAATGAGATATAGAAATATTTATTTACATGTGTTTTTTGTGAACATTATGTGTGGAGCTTTGATCACAAGATATTATATGTTATGTTTAATACATAATTACTTATTATGCTATGTTTCGATGTCATGCCATATTTCTATGTGCCTATTATTATTCTCCTTGGATCATGTTTATTATCTAAAAACTATTATGATGGAATATATTTTTCAATTATATATTGCAAGTCCTTCATTCATGAATTTTGAAAAAATATTAATATTCCTTGTTGTTTTAAAAAATATATTTCACCCCTAATCATGTTTTATCATATGATTATAATTTAACCCTCAATGAAATATTAAGGATTTTTTCTCTTGCTAATAATTTAAGATCACCCCTTTTTTATGTTTTCATTCCCTATGCTGTGAAGATGAGTATAACATATGAAAAGTCTAGAGGGGAATTTAGTGTGGCTCAATTTTAGGGAAATGTTCAAAAGTATCATAAAATATCTTCCAAATGTAGCTAATATTAAAAGACACCAAAACTTTCATTCTTGGGATTCAGAGATTTTTTTATGAAATTTAATGTTTATCTTATAGAAATGTTGTAAAATTAAGATAACTTCAACCCACATTTTAAATTAATATTTAACTTATCAAAATATTTTCTTAGAAATAGATCAGGGAGTGGAGGTCTAGGGAACATCAGTTGGAATCTAAGAATGGTTTAGTTAATTTTATGAATTAGTTTACTTATTTTTTGGAATTATTGTTAAATAACCTTACGGAAATCACTAAGGATGTGTCTATGTGTATGATATCATTATAATGTTTTGGTAATGTAGAGATAGTGTGGTCTTTGAGTAACTGCATACCATTTTGGATACTGGTTAGTGAATATTGTAGTGATATTGATGAACTAAAGAGTAATCCTAGTGAAAAAGGATGTTTGTGTATTAACTACGTAATCATTGAGTGCATAATGAGTGGTCTCAAGACTGCACATCGTTCTAGAGATTCTCAATGGTATACTTTGGAAATTCACTCTCTATTTATGATCTATTCTAAGGGTTATTATTTTTTAGGAGATGATAATAGGAAAATTATCATGGAAAGAATTGGTTAAACAAAAGGATTGATAGGTTGATCCAATTATAACATAGTTTAACTTAAATAATCAGAGGATTAAATGAAATTCTAATTAGAGATAACATATTGGGATTGTGTTTTCATATTCATATAATTATTTATTATGATTTAATTTTATAATATCATAATAATTTTGGTTAGAAACAATATCATGAAAAATATATAGAGGGAATTTTTGTCTCTAAAAACACTTATGACTTATCTATAGTGTTTTATTTTTAATAAGTGATTGAGAGTCATAATATATTCCTATTTTGAAGGAAAAGATATGTTACCCAGTATTACCATTGAAATCATGTATTGTATCTCTATAGAAGCTATATATTCAGTCATTATTGTATTTTAGACATACTTTAATCTTTTAATTAGTACGTGAGAATTAAAATTGTGGGGATGAAATTTATTTAGGGGGGATGTAACATCCCAGACTTCAAAATATATTTTTCTCAATATAAACATTTTATTTATAGTTTGGTTCACTTGAAAAACCAAACTAGAATGAGTTTTGATATATTAGATGAATATTATAAATAAAATTTAATAATAAAAAAACTATAGAAAATAAAAATATTGCAATAAATTAGAAATAAATAAAAAAATGTTTAAGAACTATTATTATTTTAAAATAGCATTTTCAATAAAATCAGTTTATATTTATATATTTTCTTTTAAAAACAATATTTTTAAATATCAAAATTTTAAATTTAATAAAAATAAATTCATTTCTAAATTTATAATGTGAAAATTATATTATGAATATTTTTTTGTATTTTTCTAAAATAAATAATTTTTAAGTGGGTATTGAAAAAAATACATATTTTGGAAATACCATCAATTCTGTGACACTATCATAATATAATGATGACATAATTTTTCTCGAAGAAAATTTAATATAAAAAATAGATATTTATAAATTAAAATAATTCATTTAAAAATACAATGTTGAATTTATAAAATGAATGTCTACTTTTTTGAAAACTTAAGTAAAATTTAACTCAAAAAATTGATATTATTCGTTTATATTAAAAAATAGTTTTCATCACATAGAGAAATTAAATATTAAAAAAGGAATTACATTTTTTAGATAAATATGTTGATATTAACTAATATGTCTAATTTAACTTTTGTCATAATAGTATGAATACTATTATTAAAGATAATTTCAATGAAAATGATGAAAATGTTATATTCAAAGAATTTTTTTTTATATTGTGTAATTTTTATATAATAAATAAAATTTATCTATTTAATTTAATGATTTTATTTTTTTAACTCATATAAAAAATATATTATTGCTCCATTAATTAGTAATTAATTTTATATAAGATTAAGAAAACATAATGGTATAAACATAAATAATCTAAAAATAGTTTATATATATATTAAATGTATTAATTTAGAATTTAACTTTATATTATATAGAAATTTAACTATATTAAATGGATCCTAAATTTGGGTTAATAAAATAAAAATTTGGTAAAAGTGTTACCGTGATTTTTTAATGAAATATAGTTTACTTGAGTAAAAAATAGTTACCAAGTAAAAACAAAAATGGTATAATTTAAAATTAATGTAGTAAAATAATTGAAACTTGTGTAAAGATTGTGTTAAAATGAATGTTAGGGGATTCCAAAACCATATCTCATCCTAAGATACATTATTTGATAATTTTGGATCCATTTACCCCTTAATAGCGTCATGACATCATTGAGAATGTATTGGGTATTTATAAAACATCAATTATATTCACATATAAAAGGGGACCACATGCCCCAAATTTATCTACACATTTCAAAGAAATATCATGAAAATTAATCAACCATATTGTCTCCATAAATCTCTCCCCATATACTTGAACCCTCATTATTTCCAGGATACTAAACAAATAATCCTTAAGGTGTCACCCAAAGGACAATGTCTAAATGAAGAGGTATCGATCTCAATCGAATTCCATTAATTATTTCTCCTTCTACGACCCTAAAATGTTTTATATCCATGAAATTATGATAAAATTCGGGTTAATAATATAATAAAGTATTGTTATACTAATACAATATCAATTTTATAACTTCCTCCAAAACCATTCTGAAAATGAAGATGTTGTCATGCATACATGTGGACTATGAACACCATGAATGACATATTCTATTTATAGTATCCTACTAACATGAGTTACATTAAAATTATATTTAATATATAATAATTATGTTATCATTAATATTAAAATTTTGAAAAGATAATATTGAATATTATAATAATGATATCAAGAATAAATAGTATTAGGAAGCTGAACCCCCTTAATTGAATATATGAAGTAACATTTCTTAATTGGAATCCATTTTTATAAAACAGATATAATTATATACATTTTGTTCAAATTTAAAAAATTTATACAAAAACACTACATTAATAGAGATTATGAAACTTTTTACAACATTTTTAATCATGGATAATATATCGTTGTTATTTTAGGGAAATCGACCAAACCACCCTAAATAAACCATCATATATGAAATATATTTAATAAATAAATAATATAAGATAATATATATATATATATAATGAATTATATATTGAAAATGTTCTAACATTAAATATTAATTAACATAATTTGACTATTGAAGATATTAAGTGAAATCGTATAACTGATAGGACATGAGATAAGGGTTTTCATAACTAAATTTTGATTTGTTGAGATATGATCTGTATTCACCACTTGTTTCCTTTTGGGGTTAAATATATTTCTCATGGTTCTAATTTATTGTAAATTTTAATAAAATATAAAATATAAAGTATTTATAAATCCATAACATTTATTACCTTTCATGGGTGTATAATTAGAAAGAAAATGATGATGTAAGGGGTTTTTTAACTCCATTATAATAAATTGAATTTTGATCATTATTCCATAAAATATTCTATATAAGTTGGGTATATTCTACTATTTGATTTTTATTAGTGTTATTTTCTATTTTTATTATAGGGATTCTAATTCCTACCACATACACCCCCTTTTAAATGTCTCTTGCTTCATGAATTATGATACGTGTAAGGGATTTTTATAACACAGGTTTCCTTTATTTGAGTTAAAATTTTATTCCTTGAGCATAGTTATTTAATGTTTTATAAATTCATACATTTAATATTTTATAAAATATTAACTCTTTTATTTATGGGGAAAATAACTTCTTTAACTATAAATTAATTTTTGATTAATTACTCTCCCATAAAAGAGAAATATTTTTAAGGAAAAAAATATAATATCTTTTAAAGATAGTTTTCCCTACATTTCCATGTTCATTATAAAAAATCCATTATTATTTTGATTTCCAATGGTGTGTTTTGTTGAGTAAACATACATTTCACTTATCATCTTTTCAAAATGGATGATTCTTTACCCATTTTAATAATGTTGGTTTTCAAAAAATGATTTTAAGATATATAAAATGTATCGATCATTTTCTTTATCTTACACTCCAAATTTCATCTAAAACCATTAATTAATTTTCTAGGATACATTATTGAAGATAATTTTTAAAAGTAAATTCTTTCAATAAAATTCACTTCAACTTTTTCAAAAAAAAAATTGAATTGGACCCATAACTTCATCTTTTATTATTATGGTAAAAATGGTTTCTAAATACAATTTTAATATTTCTCTCACAATATGAGAATTATTATTTATGAATTTTTATTTCCATGTTTCATTATTATTTAAGAAATTATTATAACTCTTGATTATTTTGAAATAAATGTTATATTTTTATATTTTCAAAAATTAAATGTTTTATTTTAAAAAGTAATTCTTTATTATAAAGGTTTTTCTAATGGTTGGTGTTTTTAGAAATAATTCTTCATGTATTTTTATGTCTCACAATGAATTTTTTAAAAGAACATTTCTACTATAATATTGTTTTTGGTAAATAATTATTTTTTAATGATATATTTTAAATTTTTTTTATTGTGATCAATGTATTTAATTTTAAAGAAAACATTTCTATTCAATTTTTAATCCTTTCAGAAAATGATAATTTCTTCTAATTTTTCAATAAATTTATACAATGATCATAAAATAGTATTTTTAATATATGTAAATTACCATAATGATACTTATGTAACACTTGGGATATATTTAATCCACTATAAAAGTTATTTCATTTAATTTAGTATATAATTTTCAAGAAATTGTTTTCCTGAAACCCATATTTTTTTTGAAAAGTTAACTAATTCATCTTTTATTTATGAATTTTTTTCATGTTCTATTAGAACACAATATTATTGAGGATTAAATAATGGATTATGGGGACCTATAACAACCTAATTTTTTTTAATGTTTCACTTCACATAAGATATAGTATTATTATGTCAACATAATGTTGACAACTTTGTTCACAAGTTAATTGTGTGAACATGGTACATGATCTTTGTTCCAATGTTTGTTATGTGAACATGATATATTTTAATAAGTTAATTCAATGAATATGATTTAGAAAGAATTATTCAAAATTTTATGGGGTTAAAGTGATGTGGGAAGGTCTTTTCACATGTTTTTTGTTTGAACATGATGTTGGAATCTTTGTTCACAATGTTTTATATTCTTATGATTATGTTATAGTTATTTATTATTCTATATTTTAATGAAATTTCATATTTTTATATTCCTATGATTATTCTAAATATCAAATATTAATTTTATTTTACCTTTTTAATATAACTCCACTAGATTTTATAGTATGTATCTTTTTAAATTTAATCATTTTGAAAAATTACATTACATATAACATCGAGCTTAGACAAACTATTAAAATATTATTTTATTATTAATGTTATCAACGAATCACTGTATAGGATGGAATGAATGATATTAACTAAATTATGAATATATAGTATAAAAAAAGTTATAGAAAGTTATTTTTTGATTTCTACTACATTTTATGTAAAAATAAAATAAAATTGAACATAATGGAAGTGTTTTTATAATAAACTATTTTTAGGCCCACATGGAGAATTGTAGTAATAATTTCAATTAATAATAATAGGTAAGATATATTAACAAAATATATATGTTATATATTCATTTATTTTTTTTAATTCATTAAATATGTTTTATATTCATGATATTAGAATAAATCAAGTTTTAAGCATAAAAAAGTAATTTTTTTTAAAAGGCAGTTTTCAACTTTTTGATGGAACCACTATTTTAAATGTAATTATTGAAAAGTTTATAATATTTATACAAAAAAATAAATTTTATTTTGGAAATCATAATATAAAATTATGGTTACTGTAAAATTTTTCAATTTTTAAAAAATGAATCATTTTTTGATATATAGTGAAAATACTAAATTTTAATTAAAAACTATTTCTCAGTTAATTTATTTATATCGTTAAATAATGCATAATTTGTTTTATAAATTATAATTAAATAAATTTTAAATAAATAAATACATTTTGGTTTATTATAAAAAAATTAATATTAAAATTAGATTTAAAAACATTTCATACATTTGAACTTTTCATATTAAAAAGCAATCATTTTCATCGTGTTTGGAGTATTAATTTTAAATCCTCTTTTATCAATTTTGTGAATTTAATTTGGTAAAATATATTGAATATTTGGAATTATAGGTTCCAAATTAGTTTTTATTGTCAATTTTTGTTTTATGTGTTAAAAAATATATCATGCTAAAAAAATTATTTATCCTAGTATATGTAAAATATCGATATGGGTTAAAGTTAAAAGGTAAAAGATTAACATAACTGAAAATTAAAACCAGATTAATGGTTTTTGTGGTATTTATAGACCATAAATTTCATAAAAAACATTAATTAACAATATAATTAGTTTGAATAAATTCCAAGCCCATGTGGTTGGATTTAATTATAAAATCATCATTATTTGAGTCACTTAAACCCACCTCTCCTCAAGTATAAATACAACACATAACCACCCCATTTAAACTCAAAATCCTTAAAGCTCCTAGAATATATACCCCAAACTCTACTAATAAATCTCCCCATATACAAGTTCTTTTGGTCTCACTAAAAAATAAAATTGATGGTCGACTAAGGGGTCTTCCAAGGAGGTGACATTCAAGTGGTATTTTCTCAAAACACCACTCTTATTTTCATTTGTTATTTTACATTATATTTATATCCTTCATAATTAAATGCATAATAATTCCTAAAACATGTTATTAATTTAATTTTATTTCTATAATTTAATATATTATATACATTCCTTTTATTAACTCCTCTTCTTCAAAGAAATGAAACAATTGTCCATGTTTTGTAGGTTAATCACAATTGTGAATAATGAATTTATTTTTTGATTACATTCCTAAAGGATGGTCATAAAACTATTGTTATAGTTAAATAAAATTTTAATAATATTATTATAACCTATTTCAAATTCTGAAACTAATATATTCTCATAATGGTAAATAAAATTAAACTTGTTTGTAATGTTAAGAAAAATTGTTAGAATAATCTAAACATTTATCATTAACGTTCTATATAATGAATCATACTTATGTTAGAAATGAAAATTATATATTGGAACAATAATAATTATGTATTTTAATTAATAATATTTGATTCCAATTTTTTATTTTTAATACCATTTTACAAAAACATCCATAATTTTACACAAATGAACCTATCATGAAACCATGAAATGAAGACACCTGAAACCATGAAAATAATTAAATTTTATTAATGAATGGGTCATAATATGTTATAAAATCATAATATAAGGTATTAGTAAAATTAATATAGTTTTTATTGAATTAATAACATGATTTAAACCATCATACAGGAGGATAAATAATGCTAAACTAAATGGAAGCATGAGGTAAGAGTTTTCTCATCTCAATTTTACTTTTATGTGATATATACGTTATACACCACTCATTTTTTGATGTGTGGTGTATATAATCACCATGAATTTGTATTTATTTTATTATGCATAAAGTTATGGGTATTTAAATATACATTTTAGTATCTATATTTCATTGGGTTTATGGATTCAATGTTACTAAATCGGTAATGGATTGTTGTCTCAATTTTTCTTCTTAGGGACATTTGTTATGTTATACACCTATATTATTTTATGAGGTGTATATACTATTCTGTTGACATGTTATATTATAAATATAATTTTTATCATGATATTAATAGTTTTATTTAAATTTAATTTATTTTTTATTCTTATAATTCAAATTTTTCACTGTGACATGAGACACTTTGGAATATTTAATGATTTTTTCCCTCAAGAAGTTTTCAACGAATTCACATAAATTATTTTCATGTATTTGAAAATACTTTATTGAATCATTTAATTAATTGAGGTTTATAACTTATGATACCATATTCTATGATTTATTAAATTTTTTATGTTTGGTTTTACTAGGTAAGTATTGATATACCATATGACTAGTTGTTGATTTTGTTAAAAAAAATTGATTCTGTTGTATTCATGTAAATAATTATTTGGATATGAAGATGTGGTTGGGGATTTGTTATAGTTATCCTCTTGATGCATTGGAATTATTATCATATGAATCAGTTAATCTATCATTAAACAGGTTTTTACCAGCAGATTAAACCATCTTGTGATATTTCATGATGGTAGTGGTTCATGTGTTAGATACATGATGTCCAATAATTAAGAAATCACTTTTTTAGTATTTAGATATCATTATCTAGATGATTTTCACTATGAAAAAAATCTGAAGGAGTATTCAATTAAATTTTTATTGATCAAATGGAATGTGTGTGCTCAGTTATTTACCATTCCATTTTGATTATTCTTTTTGATTTATATTAGCTTATATTTCACTTAACCCTTATTGAGCATATAAGATCACTCGATTCTTATGTTTTATTTTTACCCAAGTTTCCTAGAGTCTTATTATGCTTGATATTAATGGTAATGATCAGGGGTATAATGGTGTCTTCATAGAATATACTTTTTTATTTAATGTCAAAAATGTAATTTCTATTCGATATATCTATCTAGTTTACCATGATCACTAAACTATTTGGTCTATTAGCATGTGATTCCATGTATATATGATGATGTAATAAAGAATTGCACTAGCCCCAGTTTGATGGGTTAGGGGTATTTATAGTTGGTATTAGAGGATGTTTGGTAGACTCCTTAGGAACTAAATTTAGTAAAACTTAGATTAGTGAATATAAACATATGACTGACTCTTATGAAAATTCTTTGTAGAGAATATCATCCTATAGCCATTGTAATGGAAATTTCGAATAGATAGAGATAATATTTTCATCATTTTTCATATGTTTCTTAATGATTTAATCCCATAAAATTTATCAATTTTAGTTATTTTCATTAATTTTGGATTTATATTATCTTTTGGAATTAAACATGAAAATTTCATTATTATGGAATTTTAATAGATTCTAATCACTTTTTTATTTTGAAAAAAACATTTAGAATACTGATCCAGTTGGGGTGATTTGGTTTTCTATTATTCCTTTATTTCTTGGATATATGTTTTACTTCTATACCATGAACTAATTTTAACATCTAAAGGCCCAAAAAATCAATAAATATTAAAAATATTCATAACCAGCATAGTGGACATCACATTCATAAATGAGTAATAAATAGAGATAGAAACACAAAATTAAATAGATTCAAGATATATATGATAGGGAACCCAGCTCATCATTTCTCTAATAAATAACATAGTGTTATTCACTCATTAAGGTGGTCATTCAACTATGAATGTTAAAAAATATTTCTAGAATCCTCATCCATAACAAGTACTACTCGTTAATTATTTCATAAAATCCTATATATACATCAATTTAATTTTAAATTATAATACCTTACTGAAAAATAAATTTAGAGAAACCTATAATATAGAACCATGAGAATATTTGACCATACGGTGTTCCAAAAGAGATAAAAATTTCAAATGACACATTTTGCTAGTGAACTTTTCTTGTTTTATTTTCAATATTTTATTCTTATTAGTTTTTTAATGCCTTATTCATCCCTATTATTATTAGTTACCCTTTCCCTAGTCTATTAAATATATTATTTATTGGTCAATATATGGTTTTCTATTTTTTATGTTGGGATTCTTGAACTTTATTGAATGAAAACACTTTCTCTCTTTTGAACAATTCATTCCTATTTCATATAGTGGTTTTTATTATAAAAGTACAATCGTATTTGGTTTTTGATTCTGTTATATTTTTTTCATTAGTAAATGATCATAATAACCCTCCAAAATGTTATTGTTTATATATGATGTAATAGACTAGGTTTTACTTTTATTATATTCAACAATCTTCCATACATATGGGAGGGGTATTGGATGTTCTTGATTGTTTGGAATAAACCAGACCTAATCAGGTATTACATAAGTTAATTAAAGATATTCAGTGAAACTATCTTGCAAAATTAAGGAGAGTATATAGAAATAATATCTTGGTAGGGTTTTTTCTCACCATTACCATTTTACTAATGGAGTGAGAGGAAATGATCGTTGAATCTCCATTAGTCAACTTCACTGAAGAGGATTTTGTATAATAGAACTAGGATAACATTATAATTTTAAATTTTAACACAACCTGATCAACTATCTCATATAATATTTCTCAATCAATGGAATTTAAAATTTCCTTTCAATCCTTTTTGTAATTGATTTAATTTGTTTCAACTCTTTCATTTGTTCCCAAAACCAAACAACATTATAAAAAACACCTCATATTACCTCTATTTAAAAAAAGTGACAAACTAATTTGTGTGAAATATTCTTTAGAAGACTAATTAGGGTAAATCACTAAACTATACTTAGGTAATATAAAATATTATTTTTCTATTCCCATGATAGTTGTAAACAAAAAATTACATTGTTTTTGTGGAGGCAGTGCAACTCAACTATTAAAAAAATATTATCAAAACTAATTAACCCAAAACTAAAATGAACAATTAATTGAATTTGACAAATAAATTGAAATAAAATTAACCCAACTAAAAAACCAAAAAAACATTGTGTAAACAAACCTCTCATATTTATGTGAAACTCCAAGTGTTCACTCTAAACATGAAATAATGGCTAACAATTCCAACCAAACATTGTGTGATCTATGTGGACCATAATTTTCCATTTAAAATAACCAAATTATTGAACCTATATCCCAGAAATATTTTCAATTTCATGTAAATATGATTCTAGTGCTTCAAAAATTTTATGCTCTCTTAGTAGAATACCCAAATCTGTACATGAATGAATTCAAATTCACTTGCTCAATCCTCAAGCCAAGAGTTTCACCCTAAGATAAATTTCTGTTGAGGGATTCCACTTCTCAATTGAAGTAACTGCAAAATAATGGATTTAAAATGTACAAAAAAGAGAGATAAATTATTTTTAGGATTTCAAAACATGATTCGTGTAGATATTCCTTCAAATATCTAGAAGAACCTCTATCAAAAAGGGTTTTTTACATCATATGATAATAAAATAGATTTACCATCTAGGGGTTCTAGAAGTGTTTAAATTGCTCTATGGTAGCTTCCAACATCATAAAATGGAGTAAATCCATGTCCTTTTGTTTTTCTCCCAAGGACATCATGATAATGATCGAAATATGATAGAAGACTCATATGGAAGATCATTGATCAACAAGTCACCAACTTATGTTAGAGGTATGATTAAAAAGATTGCACAAAACTCATAACAATTTGGAAAGATGTGTGTAGGTACTAAGGGGATACTTTTGCTACAAACAGCTAATCAATATTCATTCATTAAAACCATTGTTCATAAACTCATAAGTATGGTATTTAAAATAGTTGTAACTTGGGAAAATAGACGATAATCGTTATCTCAGGTATGTGGTTTATATTCCTCTTACAATCAATATTCTGACTATTGTCCGGAGATATAGGCAAAATAAATATATGTTATTAACATTCATGAAATAAAATTCCAAAATAATCATCTATGTCAACCCCAGGCCCAGTAAAGAAATAAAAACTAGAAAAACCATGAGTGATCATTCAATCCTAACTAGTACCCCAATCATCCTCTTTACCCACATCAATAATATCAAAATTCCCACCATTAAAACAAACTTAAAAATAATTATACCAAGATTAAAGTATACAACCACCCAAATTCTATAGACCTTATGAACAACCATCTACTTGTGCACAACCTTCAATTAAAAACTGATAGTAAAATTCTAATATTGAGGAGCTGAATTACATTATAAAATATTTTTCCAAAACAATTAATTGCCTCAAAGACATTCTAACAAAAAATAAAGGAAATCACTATTCTCATACAATCCCAAACCCAAATAATAATTTAAACATGATAACAATAATAATTGGACATGAACTCCCACCTCAAGGAACCTTTCAACCTGAAACAATACCACATCTTCTGAGGTATATTAAAGATGATAATTCTAAAAATTTGGGGAGAATTCACAAAGAATAAGAAAATAAATATAAAGGAGAAGAAGGATGGGATGTGGATAAAAGAAACACCATTAAAAATGAAACAAGGGGGAATAAATACTTACAACCACCATTTCCATCAAAGATTATCTATTCAGTGAGATTGTAGGAAAAATCACTTCAAAAATTAATTCTGCACACCTTTTAGAAAGTGGAAATTAATATCACGCTACATGATGTAGTCAAAAAATCCAAGGTATACATAATTTTTTATGGATATTTGCACCATGAATCGAATTATTCAAGGGAATGAGAGGAAAAATTTGGGAAGAACTGTCTCAACCCTTATCGCACCATAGTTTCCAACCAAATGTCATGATCTGGAGACATTTTCTATTCCATGCACTGTTTGATATTAAAATTTATATTAGGATTTATGTGATCATGGTGCTTAAATTAGTTTATTTATACACATAGTTTACAATTCTTTTTATATGGGAGACATGAATCCTAAAGGAGTGGTGGTCTATATTTCTGGTAAATCCACAGTTTTCCCTGTAGGAGTTATAGAAGATGTCCTTGTGAAATTTAAAAATATTTTCTCCCAGTTGACTTCTATGTTTTGAATACAGAAGAAGATAAGAGACCATCACACTCACCTAAAACTTTTTAGATACATTTTATAATGACGTGGAAAACCATCATGAATTTCCATGAAGGGACAGTCAAAATTGAGTCTGGAGATAGAACTATCCACTTAAAAAATTTTGATTCCATGATGTGCACATCAGATGATCACTCACACTTATCAATCTCCCATGAATTTTTTACTAAACGAATTGAAGAATCAGGTATATTCACAGAATTCTTATACATCAGAGAAATTTTTTCCATGTAATAAATCAATGCATATTTAATTTCCCAAGACATAGTAGATTATAATTTTATGTGGGAAAAGTGGTAAAAAAATATTTATTTGAGTATTTATTAAATGATAAAGATGATGATATGATTTCTTAAGAGTATGAGATCCATACATTTGGAATTGGGAACCTAAATATAATTTCATCCCTTCAGAATCCCCCAGATCTAGAGTTAAAATCACTCTCTACAGATTTAAAATATGTGTACCTCAAGTAGGGGGATAAATTACAATTGATAATACCTAAAAATAAATCTAAAATCTATAAAGAATTATTTATTTGGAATTGGAAAGAGAATTTAAAGTCAATATGATGGACTTGAGGTGATATAGATGGAATAAACCCAAAAATATTCCAACATATAATTAATCTTGATGGAGATACCAAACCAGTAATACAGGCCTAGGGGAGATTGAATCCCATCATGATGGATGTTGTGATGAAAGAGATGGAGAATCCTGATAAATTTTGTATCATTTATCCAATTCAGATTCATAGTGGGTTATCCCAATTCATGTAGTTCCAAAAATATAAGTCTGACAACTATGAGTAATTAAATGAGTGAAATATCCCCTATGAGAATTCAAAATATTTGGGGATTGTGCATAGATTATTTGAAGTTGATTTAAGTCACTTGTAAATATAATTTCACCATCCCATTCGTTGAAAATGTGTTAGATTTACTATCAGGGATAACTCGTTATTTCTTCTCGATTAATTTTTTGGTTATTTCTAGGTACCCATTACTCTTGAGGATCAAGCAAAGACTACCATTACATGATCATTTGAAACATTTCCATATAAAAAATTTCATCTGGATTATGTAAGGAACTAGGTATATTTTATATGTTCATGTGTTGTATATTTTCTAATCACATGGATGATTTCTCAGATGTTTTATTATACTATTTTAGAGTTTTTTGGAGATCCTTTTAACCATTTTTTGAAAAATATTGAAATTTTTTTGAAAACCTGCCATGAAAGGAATCATTTTTTTCATTTTAAAAAATTTCATTTCATGGTTGATATTGGAATTTTTATTAGAAATTTCATCTCCAAGAATTCATTGATATTGATAAATCCAATCATGAAGTGATAATTTCATTGCCATTCCCAACTTTTATGAAACATGTAAGATCATTTTTAAGTCATCTGAGATTCTACATGAGGTTTTTAAATGATTTTAACATGATTTATCTCCCTATGCCTATATTAGATTTGAATTATTATGTTTTTTATTTCAATTTTCATATAGGGAATCCTTTTATGAGTTGTGGAGGAAATTGATTACCTCACCAGTGATGTAGACACCAAATTGGGAAGAACCATTTGAGAAAATTTTTGATGAATCCAACCATGTTGTTGGATTAGTCCATTCTTGTTGAATTTAAGGTAAGCCCCAAGTCATTTCATAATTATTGAGAACCTTCTATTTTTCACATTTCAATTAAACCAACACAAAAAAATATTTTTTAGAAGTTTTCAATGCTTTATAATGATTTAGATCATATATAAATGGATCTAAAATAACATTGTTTTATGATCATTCTTATCTTTTTTACATGATTAAGTAGCTCTATGGTAATAAAAGGATATTGAGATGGATGAAACTACTTAATTCATTAAAAATATAAATCAATGTCAAGAAGGGATTATATAACCAAGTGGTTGATTACATAAGTAGACTATGATACACTGTTGAAGCTGATATTCTAGACAAAGACCCACTGAATGATCAAATTCCAATAGTGAATTTTTTTTTAAGGATAAGTCCCTTAGTATTCTTAATTGGTCAAATATATAGAATCATATCATCTCCCATCTCATTTGAATTTCTACCAAATTCAATAACTAAAAACTAAATCCAAATTATTATTGTTTGGAATTTCTTTTACCACCCTTTTAAATTTTCGCATGAACATTGGAAAAGGTTTGAAAATTGTAATTTTTTTTGAAATATTTCAAAGACACAAGAAATGATTCAAAGCCATTAATTTTTTGAGGGATTTATGAATTATAGGAGATAGATTTTATGGAATATTTCTTAATCTAAATTGGATGTTTTTATATCATTCTAACAATTGATTATCTTCCCAATTGGGTGGAGGAAAAGCCACTAAGACTGATGATTCCATAGTTGATTATGATTTTGTTAGGGCTAATATATTTTATATTTTTGGTGTACCCATATCCATCATCAGCGATCAGGGGAACCAAATTAGATATAGGTTAATGTAAAATTTATTTAAAAAGTATGGGGTGCATCAAAAAACATCCACATCCTATCATCCACAGAAAAATGGAAAATCTTAAGTGTGAAATATGCAAATAGATTGATTTTTTGAAAAGTCTGTTAATCCCAAATAGAAGGATGGTTGCAAAATTTGGCAGGATACATTATGGGCTTCCAGGACTTTCCAAAAATAAATAATATGAATTATTCCTTATAAGATTATTTATAGGAAAAGTGTTCATCTTCTTATGGAATTCGAGCATAAGTAATATTGGGCTGTCAAAAATATGAATTATGATACTCAAAGTTCTAGAAAAATGAGAATATTATACTTACAGGAGGTTCATGATATTAAAAGGGAGGGTTTTAATAATTACATGATTTATAAAGAATGATTAAGTGTAGCTCATGAAAATATGATCCAACCAAAATACATCCATTGAACAGCCAAAGTGATGTTTTCAACTCAAGACTCAAGCTGATGCCAGCTAAAATTCTTTTAAGATGGGATGGTCCTTTTATCGTAACTCATGTATTTCTATTCACTTGTATATATATTTTGAAGGATAGAGAGTAGGTTCCCATAACTATTAATGGTTATAGGCTGAAGAAATAACATGGTATACTTCCATCATATCTATTGGAGGAGATAAAAATCCTCTAAATAATTTATAAATAAAATCCATAATGTCTTACTTTTCCCTAACAATTTCATTTTTGTTGTGATTCAATTAGAAATATGTTTTCCTATTAAAATAAAAAAGAATGAATTGAAGAAACATCATAATTTATGTTTGAGGGTGTAAACCTTTTTAGTTTAGGATTTTCAATTTGGTTTGTATTTTAAAATTTTCAATTTTACTTTTTATTTATTATTTTTTTGAAGTGTGGATTTAAAATTTTTGAGTGTTCCCATATTAATTTTTGTATGTTTTTGAATCTTGTAAGATTAAATAATTATCCCTTCCATTTTTTCAAACCACTTCTATGTGTGAAATAATTTATTCCATGAAATAGATCCTAAATCAATGTTTGAAAATGACTTTTTTTCGCATTCAAATATTTGTGGAATTTCATGGTATTACATATACTTTTTTTAATCCAAATCCATAGTTCAAAATCATTATCATTGAAATCACATTCTTATGAGACTTCTATACCATTTTTTCATAATATATACATTCACCTCACTTATTGAGAGAACTAATCCTTGCCTTCTTTGAACAGATTATGATTTTTTCCTATCAACACATGATGGTTTAATGTACTTGGGTTTTAAATGATTGAGGAATTTCATAGATTTTACTTCCCCCTTTTTAATAGAATTATTTTTAAATGGGTATAAGTTGATTAAATAATTATTTTATCCAATATAATTCTTGAGAAACCAATTAGTTTATCCACATTACAAACTAAATTTCCCTATCCAACCTATTCTTGAAGATAAATTGCATGATCTAGTTGAACATAATTATGAAAGGGAAATAATTATGTGTTGCGATACATCATTTGGTTATAAATTGGTTAGAAAATAAATGTCTAATAGAATATTTTACTGCAAAAAAAACATATGATGAAAATTGGGATTTTATGGAGATTGCATGATAAAATAAGGTGTGTCTTTCTGGAGATTCCAAATGAGAATGAATTTTATGCCTATCTGGAGCATTTAAAAAACGCCTAATCTTTAGGGAATTAGTTTTTTTAAAAATTATAAAGACATAGAAAATGTGTGTCCTTCCCATGATTTTTTTTCTTTTCGAGATTCTTTTCTAATATGGGATTTTATGAGGAGATAATACTAGAGTGAAAATTATAATCATGCAATTTTTCAACAATAAGGAGGTAAGACCTCCTCATCCAGCCTCAAATTATTGACATCAATATCCTACCAAATGAAATACACTTAACAATCCATCATGATAATCATATGTTCCTGACAAATTTCAGATGGAGATATATGAATTTATTGAGCCTATGGTGACCCTTCTATTTGTTTGTATGAGAAAACTATTGTTGAAAATTGAAATTTATGTGATGAGAGAAAATGAATGTGTAGATGCAGTTTTGTGTTCATTATATGGGAAATGAAGTGAAAAAATTTATAATTATTTAAATTTACTACATTAAATGACTTTTTTTATGATTCATTATATATTTTGTTTCACGTTTAAAAATTTGATCGATCTCCTCGATATGTGTTTTGAATTTTCTTTAATTCAATTTTGATGCTTACTTGTCAATGGGACAAAGTGATAAGTGTAGTTGAATTGGTAAAGATAATTTTTTCATCATTTTTCATGTATTTCATAGTGAGTTCATCAATAAAAATTTATCAATTTCAATTAATTGAATCAATTATGGATTTACGCTATATTTCGGGCTTAAATGGAAAAATTTCTTAAATTTGGAATTTTAAAAAATTGTAAAATCTCTGGTATTTTTATAATAACTTTTAAAATTCTAATCCAATTCATTTGATTAGTTTTTCTACTATTCCTTGATTTTAGGGATACAACTATACCTTCTAGACCATGAGATAAATCTATCATATAAAGGCCTAAAAAATCAACCAATGTTAAAAATATTCTTTGATGGTAGAGTAGACACCACCTATTTAAATGAGAGATTAAATGATATACACACATACAATTAAGGTTACTAAAGTTTGTTTTATGAAAGGGGACTCATATTATCATTTATCCATTAAATTATATGTATATATTCACTCATTAATGTGGCCATTGAATGCTCATAATTTAAGGAATATTTCTTAAATCCCCAGTTAGAAAAAAATAATACTCATTTATTGTGTCATAAAATATTATATAAACGTCCAATTAATGTGAAATTTGGAGGTAAATAGAAAATTTAATTTAGGTAATCCTATAATAAGTTACCTTCATGAAATTAAAACATTTAGTGTTCCAAATAGGAGAACATTTATGAGGACAAATTCTACTAGAGAACTTTTCAGCTTTTCTTTTCTATATTTTATTCATCTTTATTTTGTAATTCCTTATTATTCCTCATTATTATTGGTTACACTTACCATGTTTGGGTAATCATCTGGGTGATTTTGAGAGGGTATGTTATATTTTTTTAAATTTTTGAGTTCTATCACTTTATAGAATGAAAACTATTTCTCTCTTCTGTGAAGTTGATTTCAATTTATTATTGTGGTTTTCTTATCAATGTACGATTATATTTGGTTTTGTATTTTCTTATTGATTTTTTATTTAGTCAATGATCATTATCTATGTCCAGTGGGTTCTCTTTTATATACTATTTAATAGACCAGATATTAGTTGTTATGAACATGATGATTTTCAGTAAATGTGGTATTGGTATTTGATTTTTTTATTATTGGGGATAAACAAGACATGGTCCGGTATTGCTTAAGTAAATTAACTAAATTCACTGAAACTATTTTTCATAAGGAAGTAGAGTTGGAAAAATTGATACCTTGGTATGTTATTCTCTAACCACAAACATTTTACCAAGGGAGTCAAGGGAAACAATCGGGGAATATCACCATAATCAACCTATTAGAAGAGGATTAGGTAAAACAGATTTAGGAATGATTTTCAATTAGAAAAATAAACATCACCTGATCAACCTATTCATATAATACTATTCAATCAATTAAATTTCTATATTCTCTTAAAAAAATTAAATGATTTCTTTTGATTCATCTCTTTTATTTTTTCTTTTAACCAAACATCATTAAAAACACAACATTTTCCCCTCTAATTAAAAAAGAATCAAAATTATTTATGTGAACTCCTCTTTAGGTGACTATATAGGGTTAATCACTAGAAAATACATAGGTAAAATAAAATATATTATTTCAAAGCACCATTATAGGAATGCATTAGTAACCTAGGTTAAAATTATTGATTCATATATTTAGAATGTGTCGTGATTGAGGAATCATATAAATGAATCTTCATCATTATGTCATTCATCAATATGATTTTTGTTTCTCACACAATGTGTTTGGTTTTAGTCAATGGATAGAACTAGAAGGAACTAGGTTAATTATGAATGTTATAAAAACTTAATAATGATATAAATGAATAATTTTATGATTATTCGTAACCAATTAGCAAGATATATTACTAACAACTTTCACCATAACAAAATCACAAACTCGCCAAAGAAGATAAGAATAATTTTTTTGGAGTCTTAGGTGGTAAATATCAGAATGAAAAGATGATTTAATTTCCAATATATGAGAATGTGAGAATAAAAAAAGAAATTAGATGACTTATACTAATAGAAATATTTTTAGGTGTGTAAAATAAGGAAAAAAACAATGCAATTTCCCTGAAAAAAAGAAAGAAAAGTTTGGTTAACAAAATAGGTTGAGAATAAAGTATTTACAAAGGTTTGATTGTTAGATAAATGTTTTGAATGTTGAATATATATTCATTATGAAAAGATATTTCCTATAAGGAAATCACATGAAGGGAATAATAATGTTAATGAATATAATGGTTATACTACATATGATGTAGAGACTACAAATGACTTTAATGTGGTGTTAAGGAATTAGATGATGAAGTGAAGAATGGAGTGGAAGGATGAAATTTTATGCATATTTGGATTCAAGAATTATCTTATAAATTATATTTTGGTCAGAATAATTAAGATATATATAACGATTTGTTTAAGTACTTATTTTTTATATATTTTGAGGATTGTGATGAATATTACCAGTAATGGAGAGATGTTTTTCTTTTTCAAGTTGGTCTCTAAGAAAACACATGATTTGGGGAAGATAAAATTAGTATGTGATTGATATTGAAATAATAATGATTAATATATGAATATGATATAGTATTTGTTACCATGAAGTTGTATGTTATTTGGTGGTTTATGTTATCTTGGATTGATTTACTGCATGTTTGGAATTAAGGAATACATTGAACAACCTACTATCTAATTTTTGGAACCCTTATTGATTTGATTATGATTTAATATAAATCCATGTGGTCATATATTTCATATTTTATAATAAGATCTACATTTTTTTGTTATGAAAATATATTGTTACGTTGATTTTCGAAATTTAGTGAACTTCCTTCCAAAGGATTGGTCACTGAGTTTTGATTCACATATTTTATATGAGCCTTAATATTAACTACATATGGAATGGATTCTGTTGAATGTTGGATATAATTATTAGAGGTAAAATTATGATTTATAATATTGGATAACATGTTCTAAATAGTTTTATTTTGGTTTATATTTAATGGGTAAAGGATTGAAAAATGGATCTTTTGATAAAAGTAAAACAAGAATAAAATTTAATGTTGAATATCCATATCTATTTTAAGAAATTAATTAGAAATAGATTGGAGCAGAAAAAAGGATTCATATTATTCTTATTAAATAAAACCAAGTAATTATATCTTACCAAATTAATTTTAAATAAAAAAATTTTGTATTACCAACATTTTTTGATATTGGTGACCTTTTTCAGAGCTATTTGATATATGGTTTTGTGTTAATTAACCCTCTAGTGACCATGTCCTCTATCATTCTTCATCAGAAAATGATGGTTAAATTTCTCCTAAATATCCCATTTGACACGTTGAAATAATTTTATCCTATTCTAAATACTAATTTTGTATTAACCTTCACATTTTTCATTCCCTCTAATTAAGGGTATGCTTTATTAGCCCTATTTACGATATGGGTTTTCCAAAAAGGTATTTTCATGTATCAACCATTGATTTCAAATTTAATATTTTAAATTGCGGGGATGTAATTTATTAAAGGAATTGATAATGTAAAATCCCAATATATTATTATATTTTTTATTTAAAATTCAGTCTTTTGGATAGCTTACATTACACATAACACTACGCTTAAAAAACTATTAAAATATTTTTTAAATATAATAGTTTTCACCTATCCATTATAATGGAAAGAATAAATTCCATTAACTAAATTATAAAAAAAATGTTTCCACATGTTTATAAATTGAATTCATTTGTTACCAATTAATTATGAATTAAAATAAAATTGAATTGAACAAAAAGGAAATGTTTTTGCAAAAAAACAATTTTTATGACCACAATGGTATTTTATATTAATAAATTAAATTAATAACTATTAATGAGATATATTAATGAAATTTTTATGTTATATATTCATTAATAAACATTTAAATTCATTAAATCTTCTTTATTTTTTTAAGATAAGAATAAATTCAATTTTAATCATAAAAGGCAATATTTTTGTAATAGGGAATTTTGTTAACTTTTGATGGCACACCTGTTTTAAATCTAATTTTTCACTAATTGATAATATTTGTTTAATAATACAAAGTTACTTTTTTTAAAAAGTAACATCAAAATTATCTTTGGATAAATTTTTTGTATTTTTCAAAGAAGTTTAATTTCTTGAGGAATAGTATACAATACGAAATTTTTATTAAAAATTATTTGTCGTCTAATTTATTTATATAGTTAAATTATATTTAAAATTTCTTATGAAGTATAATTAGATCAATTTGACATAATTAAATCCAATTTTTTTTCATTTTAATTAATTTGACATTGATATTGGTTTTAAAAATATTACAATGATTTGAAATTTCATTTTAAAAAACACTCTTTCATATTTCCTGCAGGATTAATTTTAAATCTATTGTTTCCAATTATTTTAATTTAATTTGGTAAAAAGGATTTCATATTTTTAATCATAATTTCAAAAAAAAATTATGTTCATTTCATTTTTAGTTTAAAAAAAGATACCATGGTAAAAAAATTATTATTTACTATAGTATAGGTAAAATAGTGACAAGGGTTAAAGTTTAAAAGTAAAAGATTAATATACCTAAAAATTAAAAAACAAATTTTTTGATGATTTATTAAAAAAACTACCCATACAAAAAAAATTAATTTATAGTTTAATTCATTTAAATTAATTCCACTTCAATTTGGTTGGCTTTAATTATATAATAATCAAAATTTAAATCACTTAAAATCACCTCTCCTTAAGTATAAATATCACCAGAGACCAGCCAATTTTGACTATCAAGCCTGGAAGATCCTAAAATAACTTCCCAAACATCTCATCCTCATTCTACACATGTTTAATTGTTTATTTTCACAAAAACACCAAATCCGTGGTTTTTAAGGGGTCCTCCTATGATGTGATATTCAAGAGGAAATTTTCCAAACACACCTCTCTTATTTTCATTTATTCTTCTACAATATCCTTATATACTTCATCCATAAATCCATAATAACTCCAAAATAATCAAAAAACTATAATTTTATATTTTATGTTAGATTATTATTTATACATTTTTATTATTACCCCATCTTATTCAGATAAATAAAACTATTGTCCACGTTTTTCAAGTTAATAACCTTTATGAATAACGTTTTTTTTGTTTTTACATAACAACCTTCATAGATGGTATAAAAATGTTTTTATTATTGATTCAGAATTTTCTATGTATAAAATAACCTATTTCACATTCTTGAATTAATATAGACTCATAAGAGTAAATAAAATGAAACTAGTTTTTGATGTTCAGAAAAACCACTAAAATAAAAAAAACATTTAACATTAATGTTTTATCTAAAGAATAATCATCATGTAAGAAATAAAAATGATATATGGTACCATTAATGGTTATTCAAGATCATTAATTCTATTCAATTTCACTTCTGTAGTTTTATTCCCTTTTTACAAGAACATCAATAATTTTATAGAAATGAATTGATCATGAAATCATGAAACAAATGCACATGAAACCATGAAAATAATGAAATATTATTAATTAATGAGTCTTTATATGTGATAAAATTATCAAAAAATGAATTATAAATATTAATATAGTTCTATAATGAGTTAATAACATTATTTAAACCCTTTTATTTGAGTTCGAAAAATGCTACGCTACAGGAAAACATGAGGTAAGGGTTTTCTCATCTCACTTTAACTTCTATGAGAAATATGATTTATTAACCACTTTTTTGAGGTGTATATACTAAAAATGAATTAATTTTAAGTTAATTATTCTTAAATTAATTAATATTTACGTATCCATTTTTGTATATCTATTTAATGGGGTTTATAGTTTCAAAATTATCAAATAAAAATAGATTTTTATCACAAATTTCATTCTTTGAGACATTTGTTAAGTTATAAACCTATATTACATTATGAGCTGTATATATTTATCCTTAGAAATTATATGTCATGAATAATCTTTTTATCATGATATTTTGTGTTTCATTTAAAATTTATTCTTTCATGAGGCTTATAATTCAAATGTTTCAAAGTGGTGTGAGGAACATTGGATTGTTTAGAGATTATTTTCCCCTAGAAATTTTCTGTGATATCATTTAAATTATTTGAATCTATTTCTATATAATTAGTTGAATATTGTAATTCATTGAGGATTATCTCATATGATACCATATTCCATAATTTATTACATAGAATTTTAGTTTTAGTGAAGAAGTTTTGATATACCATATCGGTCATTGATTTTTTAAGTCATATTAATTCACTTGTATTTCACATGTGGAATGTTTTAGACAGGCTGAAATTGGTGGGTGTAGTTATTGATAAACGTGTAATATATTGGCAGTCTCATTGGATGAATTAGTTAATCTAGAATTAAACACATGTTTATCTATAGATTAATCCATCTTGTGAATGGTCTTGATGGCAGTGGTTTAAGTTCCAAATACATTACATCCAATAATTAAGAATTCCCTTCTTTCAATATTTAGTTATCATTTTACAATGAAATTTCACTATGAAAGAATATATGGATTCATTAAATTCTTATGTTTCTGATTAAATGTCATTTGGGTCCTCAGTTATTTACTTTTCTATGTTGATTATTCTTTTATATTAAATTTTATACCACTATACATACCCCTTATTGAGCGTCTAAGCTATCCTATTTCTTATCATTAATTTTTCCCTAGGTTTCCAGGAAACCAATTATGATTAATATTCATGGTTATGCTAAAGTGGATAATAGTGTTCTAAAAAATAGTTTTTAATTTTATGTTTAATATATTAATTTAATTTCAAATATGTATCTAGTTTACTAAGACTACTGAAATATTTTTTCTTTTGGGATGTGATTCCTTTTATCTTTGCTAATGAAATAAAGTAAGGAATAATATTTGTGATAGTCGGGTTAGGTTTGATACATTTAACATGACATATTTTTGTTCATCTTAGATTTTACTTATTTCTATCTTGACTTGTGATCAACTCTATTTGGTCTATGTTATTTTTAATATTATATTTCTCTTTTTCTCTTGTTTTCTCATATGATTATGATATAACCCTTGCTGAAATTTTGATGAGTTTTTTCCATACTAATTATTTCAGATCACCCATTTATTATTTTTACATTCTCCATGTTAGGATAAGGATTATAACTTTTTAAAATTCTACAAGGGGTCAGGTGATTATAATTAATTAAGGAATTTTCACATGTATCGAAAGATAAGTTTAATATGTAGCCAGTCCTCTAAGATACTATACCTTCCATTCATGAGATTTTTTACTTATTTATATGATATAAATTTTAACTTGAAAAATGATGTAAACTAATAATAGGCTCATCTTACTTTTCTTCTTAGACATTTTTTAAAGAATAATTTTTTTCATAAAATCATAGAATGTGTGTTTAGGGTTCATCATGGACTTAGATATGCCTTTATGCAATGATCATGTGTGTAATTATATATTGGATTTCCTTTTTGTGTTTGTGTGTGTGTTGGTTTAGTTGAGGTGAATTAGCTCATATGATCTTATCTTACCAGAAATTTACATATATATATATATATGTTAATTTTTGAATAGTATAATTATATATATGCGATAGTAACCATATTATATACATATGTTATAATTGTTATATATTAGGGAATTGTTTATTATAATGTATATATTATATATAATATCCAATGTAATATACATATATATACAGATATATACATATATATATATATATATTGTAAAGTTTTTCAAACTAGAGTAGCAGTATAGATGGGAATTTTTATCCTGTTAGTGGTGGAAATAAGGTACAAAACACGTTTCGTATGTTTTGATATAACCTCTATTTATTAAATTCATATACATTTGTATTGGGGTATATTTTATAACTCTTGGTGTGATATTCATGTGATATGAGAATTCATGTAGGTATTTCATCTGTCCAACTTTGACATGAGTTATCATTCATTTGGATAATAAAACATAAGATAATGAGTTATGATAATATTAGAAATGTTTCATCAATTATTCATCAATTTGATAGCTACCATGGGCATATAATGTGACACCATATCATTTTTATAATAATAAATTTATTTTGAGAAGCATTTTTTGAGTGTTTGAGAAAAAAAATTACTCGATGAAACTTTTTAATTTAATGATTAAATAATATATAAATTATTTTTAAACTCATTAAAATGGAGAAAAGTTTCTAGAACTCCATGGATAATATTTTTTCATCTCTATATCTCTTTATTTCATATATAGGTTCTATAATTTCATGGTCATAAAGAAATTCATATATATATATATATGATTCATTATTAAAAACATAAGGATTGCTTATAGAGATACGAGTTTGAAGGGTTTTTATAAATAATCCTTATGTAGCATCATTGTGATGAAATTTCATATTAATAGGGTAAATGTGAATAAAAAATTTATTAATTAATTTTCATCTAAACCACTCATAAAATAACATGGTGTTTAGATTTAGGTTTTTGAACTACATCTTGACTTATTATATGTCTCCAAAACTATTTAGTCATATTTAATAATTATCTAGTGATGTTTAATATAAAATCATTATTTCGGAAAGAATACTATGTTTTCTACAGAACATGAATATTTCAAGAAACAGTATGGAGATATCACCTCCTACAATATAGTAACCATTATCATGGATAAAATCTATTTTTCGGAACATATGTCATGAAAAATTATTTAGTATATCATTATCCCAGATTAGTTTTCCATTGAGCTTTCAAAAATGGAGTGTCATATCATTGTATGTGATATGTGATATCTCATGACACAATATGGAGAAAAAACATTTTTTTAGCATAGCAATATGGGAAATATGGGGATATTGTCTTTTGTAATGCAAAATAGACTAGCCAATTAATATATTTTATTTCCGTGTGGGTGTGATTAGACTAGAAATTTATATTAAACCCATCTATCACTACTACATAAGTATGTAGTGAAGAGGAAGTCTAAGTATAAACCCACAAAGAATTTCAAGTAAGGCTCAGGACCTAGAAATTAGAACATAAAAATGGATTCCCTGCATGTTGATTAAATTTTGGTTCTAAAATAATAATATAAAATTTACTTCAGTTGATAAATAAAGGATCAATATCAATTTCGGGAGATTATTCAAAGGGAATTCCTAAATAAAGCATGGGATAGTCCTATGTCTTAGGCTACAAACCAATACAGAAGACATCAATAGATTTTTAAAAACCCAATTGGATCTTCCTAGATAGGAAACCACTCCTTTGTATAAAGGTGGTTATCAGTAAAGGGGAAATAAGATTAACATCGAAGTCATAAATCATTATAGTTTATTAGTCCTAGTCTTCTTGAATAAATTAGGCCTAGATCATTTTGTTCTAAATCTACATAAAAATGTCGTGAAAATTAATAAGATAAGCATGAGTTGTGAATCTGAATTATTTTCCAAAGTGTTTCCCAATTTTTTATTTATTAATTTTTTAGGATTTTGATACCCATAGAGTTGACCCCTAACCCTAATATGGTTAGACGCACATTGAAATGACTGTATTAAACTAATGAAATAATATAAACATGACTTTTTTATTCCTAAAAAATTAATGATTAAACTATGTAGAATAAGCCAATGCACATTATTTTAATGATGAAATAAAAATAACAAAACAATTTGAATTGAAAGTATAAATCTAAATTGAGACCCACATGGTTCTGAAATAAGTAAGAGTAATACACCAACCCTTCTGATGAAGTTCATTTATTGATCGGACCCATCAGTGCCTGCATGGATGGTGGAAGATTAGGACACCACAACCCCCAAGATTTCCACCATAGGCTAGGGTCTATAAACAATCACTGAGAAGGAATATCTAATATGAGAGGCATTTTCCTAGTATTGTAGACACACACCTAACCATCTCTATGCATATGTGAAAATCAATAATAATAAAAGGAAATAACATCTAGAGGAAGAACCATGCATGTAATATCCTCTAGGGAATAAAAAATAATGACACATTTAAATCCATAATGTAGAATTAAAAATACATGCCCACCCAAAAAATATGTCCCAACCTGAAAATAACTACAATTAAAAAATAGTTGAGAGAGTCTGACACCTGATCTAGAAGTCCATCCATGATGTGTGATCTATACACCCAAGTATCGATATGACCCTCTGAAATCCCCAACGACCTATTATTTGTCTCCATAATAAATGGCATGTGTGTGAAAATCACAAGAAGGTGTGAGTATATGAAAACCTTGTAGGAATCCCTAAAATCAGAAGATGGAGCAATATAAAACATGATTAAATAGTCATCTCAACCCAAAGAAGTACGAAATCACACCCAACAACATATATATACATATTCTCATATAAATGACCAATATGATAAAGAATGGGGATCTGTATATCATAGCCCATCTCAGGTTGATGATACTACCAAAAGCAACAACAATCCCATCTCTAATGGACAACACCTCATTTTTCTGATGAAGAAATTGTGCCAAAGATCCCCAGCTCATCACTATGCTGCATAGTCAAGGGGTAAAATCTCCCAACAGAGGACCCATACACTTTTGAATAAGATGGGTGCCACTCGGTAGATATAGGACTCACAACCTAGTGCATCATGGGGGATAATCAAGAGATAGAGGACCCATGACCTGTGTGTAAGGGGGTTCCACTCAAAAGCTATTGGTCCAAAACCATAGTGTATTAGGGGGTTCCACTCACTAGGTAGAAGACCCATTCCCTATTGTGTTAGGGGTTCTACTCAGAAGAAAGAGGACCCACAACCAAGTGCATTAGTGGAATTCCACTCAATAGGAGTAGGAACAATAACCTAGTATATCATTGGTATTTCACTAAAACCAGTATTGGGTGTTTGAGGTCCAACAGTCGGGTATTATAAGGTGTTTGAGGACCTAAGTCTCCCTCATACAATCATACCTAATCACAACCATCTTCATGCATCACCTTAAGAAGCTTCACTCTCAGAACATTCCACATCATATCTAAAAATCCACATTGGATGATGTTACCACCATGTTATATAATGAAAAAAACTCAGTATAGGATTCTCATGATCGAAAATATGATTTCAATACAAAGGTATTGAAAAAGTTGGTGATTTATCAAAAAGGATGTACATGATGTGTAAGCAGCCCGCATGACATGTGGTCTTGCCCTACTACCTAGAAGTGCACTCCTTTGGAAAGCCTCAGAGGTCTTGTTGATGTACATTGTATGTAAGTGTCCCACATGGAATTTCTATATTATCCCAGAGTGGGATGTTTTCTCCTATTTATGATCATGTTCAATGGCTTAAGCCTATGTACTTTGTTATGTACCAGTTGTTCCCAAGTACTGAAACATGCCCCTGTACTCCCAAAGTACATAATGTGTCCTACCACAGTGGTTCCCTAGATTGTGCTACTATAACATGGATTTTCTTTTAGGAGACAGTCACATGGTTTGTGTACTATCCACATAACATGTTATTCCAAAATTTTCCCAAACCCTATCCAACATAGCTAGGTGAGGATATAAGATGTGTGTTCTTAAACAACATTCCATGTTATCAATTTTTCAAAATAAAATGTAGTCTATTATGATTTTTCTAATACATTTTTAAGGAAAACACATGACATGCATTTTTATTACCCCACATTCCAACATTTCAAATGTTGGTGAAATTCATCACCTTCATAAGTAATGTTTGATCCATGATTGTAAAGCGATGATGGAATGTTAGTTTCTTGTTCTATCGATGTTTCCATGAATCTCATTTACTAATCTGGATCTCCCACATATATTTAAGCCATGTTCAGGGAACTCATTCTCAGGGTAGTCTCATTGGGGAAACTAGTTAATTACACAGCTTCTGTCTTGGAAGGTAAGAAAACATTGGTTAAGAGAGTAGTCATGATGGGTATCTCTGGGAATGTATGTATGATAGACACATTTTTCACTTGTGAATATTCTTATTGGGAGGTAATATCATATGGGTAATCATAGGTATGGAACCTAATGCATCCCATATCTATCATGAGGTAATTAATTCCAAGGGTTTAAGTCTTCCAAGGATTTTTTACACAATGAATCCCATGATAATTTCATGTGGATGTTGTTTTGAGTAAGGTCACAAGTTCAATACCCCATGGAGATTGATAGGAACATATTATAGGGATAGATTTGGGCATTGGTTTAATGTCTTTTAGATATGGACCAAACACCTATCTAAGGAAGAAATATGAGGTGTATCCCAGGGAGGGAACACTTTGGTTTACTAGTTTGAATTTAATTCCCTTTGAATAATACCTGGAAGGTGTGTCACAAGGGGGAAGGTATCACACCATGATTTTTTTTTGAGTTTGGATAAAATTATCTATAGAGGAGAATCTAAATGATATTCCCCTCGTAGTTAAGACCTTCGCAGTTTACGAATTTGGATCAAATGCCTTGTCTGGAAGATCTAATGGTTCTTCCGTAGGAGGAAACAACTGGATGGTTTTCCAATGTGGATCAAACACACTATAGAAGATGATTGGTTAATGATTTAAATTTATTATGGATATGGATTTAATTTATTATGGAGGGGTATTGAGGAGGTTTATCCAATGGAGGGAACTCTAAAGTATATCAGTTTGGATCAAATGCCTTATGAAGAAAACCCAGACGGTGTGTCCCTAACAGGTAATATATCACACCTAGATAGTTTACCAAAGTGAATCGAATGAACTATGGAGGAGGATCTGGAAGGTGAAACCCTAGGCGGGAAGACCATGATTTTTTACAAATTGGGATTGAATCCCTTGTGAGGCAGATCCAAAGGTGCCTTATAAGGAAGGAACACAAGGATATTTTCCAAAAAATATTCGAATGCACTAAGAAGGAGAATCCAGAAGGTGTGTCCATTGGATGAATGATTTCATACCTATATTGTTTTCCAAATTGGGTAAAATTCCATTGGGTTGGTTCTAGATAGTTCATCCCAAATAGAGATGATGGCACACCTGGATAGTTTACTTGTTTAGATCTGAATTCTTGTGTGGATGATCTAGAGGTTAGTCCCAAGGAGAGAAAACTAAGATAGTTTACTAATTTTAATTGAAATCCTTATGAGGAAAATCTGAAGGTGAATCCCCATGAGGTAAGATGCCACACAAAGATTTATCATTTTTTATGATTGAACCTCAATGAGGCATCCTACATACCCAGTTTAGAGTCATGGATCAAAACCCATTTTGTTCGATGCATCATTTTAATGTCATGTGATAAGACTAAACTGTGTAGTTTAATCTCAATAAGTAATGATGGTCATGTCAGGAAAGGATCATTGATGAGGGATGGTTTGTAGATTACATATAGAATCATACCCTGATAAGATGATTTCTATTTGGAGAATACTGTGGGAATTACACCAGAAATGTTCCCTCAAATGGTGTCTTGTTCTTTTATGGGGGTGGATTTTATGTCACAGTAGGAGAAAATAGAATCTCTGGATGATCATAGACGGGTCATCCTATTTTTTCACACAGAGTAAGGCTATAGTTTTACATCACCATTTAAGGAAATTTTTATGTATTTTAACCACATACATCTAGAATGTGGAACTATGTAGTTTAACATCATGTTGCTCAGACATGTGGGGACTCACTCCTTACCCCTTGGGATTATGTGACCACCTCTCATGCTACTTTGAGAAGGGAATGACGTTGGAAACAACATGGATAAGTGTTCAATCATAAGGTCCAAATTAAATTCTATATGACTATAAGAAACATGGGTTAGATTAAATATGAATATAAAAAACATGAAAATTATAGGCTTGGTCCACACTGGGGGTGATGTGGGAGGAAATAAGAGTTTGTATCATGGGTCACATGGGTACATGAGGTGTTTCTAAACTTGTCTTTGATTGGTTTCTGGTCAAAGGAACTCAAAATTTTTGAAGGGGTATCAATATAAGGGAGGTACCAGAGAGAAGCACATGGGACAGGTCACATGAAGCATGTAGCCTCATGGAGAATTTATTCATGAAGTTCACATTCCTCTAGGAGGTTAGAGTATTCATGAAGGGGCACACTTTTGAAACAGGGAACCCCTACCTTAGTGTGATGTTCTGATTTAGAGTTTGACTACTTCTTGAAGAATTAATACTTCACAAAACCTCAATTTACTCATAGGGAATTATTATTTTATGAAAGGGTTAGGCCTTATTACAAGGAATCTCTACTTTAGGAGGATTCTTTAATGAACACGATGTAGGTTATTTGAAGATGATTAGATACCTTGAGTGTTTTATTTTCAATTTTTTCATGAAGATTAGTTGGTTAAAGAATAGGTTGAAATTTTCAATATTAAAATTTTCTTCTTACATCCCTAAAAATAGGGATAAATAGGGAATTTATAGTTATAGGAGTTTCTTGGATATTTGAGACCCTTAAGAGGAAATATTATATTCATGCACTGCATGTTTTAATTTCATCGCAAGAAGATTACTATCAACCCTTCATGAATTTGAGAGGTTCTCCACTAATCCAAATGTCATTACACTATGATTATCATCGGGCCTTCATGCATTTTTAAAAAGGATTTTAGGACTGATATATTCATTAGATCTGGTTATTCTTGAAGATAACTAACTCAATAAAAAGACCATTAGAATGATTTATGGGATGTTTAGGATTTGATTCATCCTAAATCTTCCATGAATTCCTCTACTATTCAAGAGACACGTGTATTTAGGTATCAATAAATTCCCCTCACCCCCCTTAGAATGGGAGTCAACCGGGAATGTAGGGTCTGATTCGAAGGAATAATCATTAAAAAATTTCAATAAACCCCCCCTTCACAAAGATAATTCACAATGTTTATAAGTGATTCCCACTTCACAGAGACTGTCGTCAACCCTTGGTCAGTCTTACACCTATAAATAATGGAGGTTCCCCTTAGGTGGATCAGTATAATTTCCTAATGAGAAAATATAATTCTCTCTTTTCAAAAATCTCACATCCTTCAAGGGAGGTTTGTGATCTTCATCACCATCACTTGTGATGCTCACCTTCTCCGCAATACTTTCTCAAAGAATAGATTTCTAAACACATCACTCTATGACCATAAGCTTTGGGAACCTATCTCTAAAAACCAATCTTTGTAAACTAGATATCCATGAATAGAGATTTGGGAATAGGACATATAAAAATCTATGTCTTGATCAAAATGGCCACTGAAGGATAAAATATTCTAGCTGCTCATTGAGAAAAAGGGTATGGAATATCATGATTGGGGAAACTTTTCAGAGTTCCTCAAACAATGAAATTCTCAATGCATTAATAATAGTATCTCAAAATTATTATCCACAGTGCAAGAGGATACCACTTTATGGCTTTTGGATGATGGATGATGTACTCATCCTTCAGGTGTGTAGAGAAAAACCATCCTATTGGTTCAAGATCTCACATAGAATATACTGGTGGCATAGGAATTTTGGAGGACACATCTAGAAGGATCATTCACCATATACGATATATAATCTCTGGATCCACATCAATAATATCAAAGGTTTGAAACTAGAAGATGGGGAATCCCCCATATTATGAGATGATTCTCAAGGTGGGTTGGGGGATTCACTAAAAAGGTGGATTGCTAACAAGGACAAACTCTATGGGTGGAAGTATCACCAATGAATCGGCCTAGGGCTGTTGGGTATGCAAGTCCATAAATCAATTCATGAAAGGGTTTAAGAAAATCGTACTCTATAAGGTATCATGGGGCTCACTGTTTCATCTCTACCATTACTATGAAATTACAACTAAACAACTAAGAAGAAGGTTGATGGGTACCAAGACTTTCCATCTACATCAAGGGGAGGTCGACATCAACCTATGGGACATTAACCAGATTGTTAAGATCCCAATCTAGGGGTGATGTTTGAAGAGTCCCTCCATATAGAAAATGTCTGGGAGGATGAAGATAATATGAAATCTCATTTAAGGGAACTACTAAGGTTGGTTCAAGGGACCAACAAAGAGAATCCACTGATGAAGGACCTCATATTAAACCTCTAGTTTGGATACATCATAAATAAGACATCATAGGATCTATTTGAGGTGGAGTACAATGTAAAGAATCTATAGGTGAGATTGCAAACATTCGTTAGGGAATAAAAGTGGTGAAATGAGTACTCCAACTAGAAAATACTATAGGGGACCTAATGAAATATGTGGCGCTTCATCAATAATCATAAATCTCCTTTGTCTAGGATGGTACTGGAAAAGCTATACAAGGTGATTAAATACATCAATTTGTGGAAGAATATACTTTGTTTGTGAAGGACCCTCCACTTTTTGAATAACTAGATTTCCGCACACATGGGGGATATTAATACCAAAAACCCCATCACACCTCTAACTACGAACTTCTGATCAGTGATTCTGAAAATTGCTATGAGTCACAACTCAAGTTGGGCTCATGACACATACTAGAAAGGTCCAGACTGGTTGATAATTGTATGTCTCATTTTCCCCCCCTTAAAATTATTATTGTTAGAGGATGATCGTTCACAATCAATTATGCTATGACCGTACCTCCAGGCCTTCTGAGATTGGGTATTAGTGGAAAGTGTCGACTATAATGTGATCTATGAACCGTAAAACCCGCATCAATTCACAAAAACGTTTAAATGAATTGAAAGTATGACACCCCAGGTTGTACATGGGGGTTTTCAAGAACACCAATATTATGACCTGGGGATGATTTGGTGCATGTTCACACACTAGTATATAATGGAGTGGAACAAGCTGCCACCACTTACTACCACCTATGGAATCATCCATGAACATTTTCAATGGTGGGAGACAAAATATAACAAAAAGATTATTAGGCACCACACAACCTACTTCGATGAATAAGAGGACCCAAATCCTTGAGTCTAAGGTAATATAGTGGTTAGTGCCCTTTGGGGAGGTGGGATTGGTCCAGTAGGTACATATGTAGTTGTAGGGCCAATGGTTCCAAGCCCAGCAAAGGATGAGGCTGGAGGAAGAGTAGTAGCAGCATTGAAAAAAATGAACCATGAAATGTTCAAACGAGATGAGGTCATACCATTCAAGGTAATCATGAGGGTACATGTCCAAGGCCCAGGGAAGCAGTTATGTTACCCACATATTCCCAATAATGCCTTCTTTTTCAATTTATGGCAGAGTTGGGGACTCCATATAGAGCTAACAACCCCCCAAGGGGTGTAGTAGTATCTCACCTGTAACACCACAGGATTTCATAGTATGTTACCTCTTTAAATTAAATTAATTTCTTTTATTTCATGCAACACCGACTTGTCTTGGGTTATACACAAGATCGAGTTTCTATGAAACAACACTTTGGTATTATAATTATTTAAAATATATATTTATTTATCAATTAAATATTGTCATATGAATAGTAAAAAATAAATTTTAAATGTTATATATAATTGTTTCACATAAATAAAGCATATTTATAATGAAATGAATCTGTTTTCTTAAAATAGTTATATATTTAGAAAAAACTATTTTCTTAAATGTACTACTTTTTTGTCCTTCTGCGAATAATAATAATACTAATTTTTGACACTTATAAAATTTGAATTTGGTAAAATAGACTTGATTTATTAATTTTTAATATCAATATTATCCTAGGGTAATTTTTTTGTATTTTTCTAAAAACATTCAATTTTTGATGAATAGTGAAAAATAATGCACAGTACATAAAACACGACTTTTTCATTTATATAATTTTTTCTAATTAAAAATTTATCTTCAAGTCAAATTGATACATAATAAATATATTTTTACAATGTAAGTCATTGGAGACATTCTATAATAAGAATAGATATATAAAATTTTGTTGAACCATTTTAACGTCCTTTCCCAACCTTCTAGGCACATTTACCCACCTTTTTGGCACATATGAAAATTTACATAAAATATAATTTTACCACTTCTATGATTTTAATTTAAATATCCTAGAAACATGGATTAAATCAGTATGAAAAATTCAGTTCAATAATATGGAAATAAATTTTGGTGAATAATAACTTTGAATTTTATTTACCACGGTTAAAACATAATAAGATAATTAGAGGTAAAAATTATATTAAAAATTACCCCAACACATGAATTAATTCAATTGGATAAGTTTATTTCAACCAAAATAATCCTTAGGATGAAAATAAGATCCTTTTGATATTTTTGGGTAAGATGAGGACATTTAGTATATTTTATTTAAAGAAGAGTTAAAAGTGTTAAATTCAATTTCTAATAACTAAAACATTTTTAATATAGGGATAAACATAAGATAAATTCTTATATAATAATTATTTATAAATATAATAATATTTCATACATCGTGGTATTTTATTTAAAATTTTTACTTATTAAATAATTAAATTTTTGTATGACACAATGACAATGTAGTAATTCTATTATTAATGAATGATTAAAATAATTGATGTTATAAATATCAAAATAAATTTAAATTAAAATTTTTAATCCCATAAACCAATTTTCTAGGTTAATATGACATTTTAGCGTTGATTAAATTTTTTTTGATGAAATTAAGTTTTGGTGACTTTAATAAAACAAATACTAAAAAGTGTCAAAATTGACATAAATGAGTTTTTAACACAAATACTATTTTATTAAATGATATAATATTCCTAAAAATATAAGATTATGCAAAAGGAATTAGATAAATTTATATATGTCATTAATTAACCACATTATTTTATCTCATCATTTTATAGTGGTTGTATTTACCATGTAGTATAAAAATACAAGAAGTCGTGGTAAAAGATAAACTATTTAACTAAGAGACAAATCTAAAAGAAAAGGTTAATATTGTGATCTAAACATGTATAAAACCAATGTTTTGAGAGTATTTCGACCCATACCCACATTCTCCTCATAATAAATCAATTTTGAGCTATTAGAAAGAAAATTAATTTTGTTATAAATTAATATTTCATGCTTTTCCTAAAGTTCCTCTCACCTATCTTATAAAAGGGTCGTTTCCCTTCTCTTAAATTCACACCTCTAATGCCTTATGGCAGATCCAACCTATGCACAAATATCCTCTTAACTACCCTCACTTCATCCAAGATGCCTTATTTTGATCATAAATATAACCTAATTATACATTTTGTTCAAATCCAAAGGAAGCACCTGAAGAAGTGGTAATTATTTCATCACCTCTTTCAATGATTTTTTCTTCTTCCACTACAACTTTATTTTTTTTCATAAAAAATTATAAATATAGTACCTTATACATAAATATATGTTATTTTAAATATTGTACAACCATATTCTTTATTCTACTCAAACTATGAATTAAAAAGTCACCATACATGCATACGTACGACTTATCATCACCATGATGTGATGAGATTCATCTTCAATGATCAGCCTTCTATAATTATTATAAAAATATAAATATTTATTAATGATGAGGTACATGAAAAAAATATTTCTACTATAATAATATATATTTATGTAGTTAAATATATTTCGTTTACTTACTTCCATAGTATGTGATAAGAAAATTGAAACAACGTTCATGCGTACGTACGGACTACCGTATCCATGAACCGTGTTTCCATTTCATAAATATATCTATTATACATATTTATATTCTTAATATATATGATATATAAATATTTTTTTATATTCAAGAAATATGAAAATAATGATCTAATTTCTACTATCAAGAATAACATGTTAAAACACGTATGATAAAGAAAGGGATTGTTACTCGAAATGCTACATTGACATTGAAATTATTATTAAATGGCTAGTATAAAGTAATAAAGGAATCATATATGATATCATAAATATCAACATGTTTATTTTATAATTTAATAACATAATATGAACATTATACATGAGGTTAAACATACCCTCAACAAATGTAAATTACAAGGTAAGGGTTAATTCCTCAATCTCATTATTATCTAAGATTATTTATGTGTTAGTTTTTTACTAGGACATATTTATCATCCATGTCCTTATTTAATAAAAAAGTATTCAAAATGAATATTTTAAGGTCTTTTATAAGATAAAATTTTGGAATATCATCATTTAAAATGTTTTAATGATTTATTTATTAAATACTTTTAATTAAAGTCCTTGTTTTGAAAATGAGTTTAAGGATTCATTTATATAGACCTAATTGTTTTAAAATATTAATTCCTCTCAAAAGTTTCTAATTGGAAGGGGACACATTGTTTTAATTATTTATTTTTATGTTATGCTTTAACTTTCACATATGAGGAATGAATTGGACTTAGTATGTGATGGGAGGGGCCCGATATAGCCCCTCGATCCATCGGTATGTTTCAGGAGACAGACTAGTTTCTTAGAACTAGTCCTTCAAAAAAATTAAATTTAGGGTCCTGGAACAGGGCCTTGAATTTGTGGTTAAGATGTTCGTCATCATGCATTCTATAAAAATGAGATTATTTATTAATGTTACATGTGATTATCTGACTAGTAAAATATCCATGTGATTAATTAAATTGAATTATTTGATTTATCATTTCCATATTATAATGATGTTTATGTTTAAAGTGCTTGTGTTTCAATTTTATACATTAACTTAAATGTTTATGGTTATTTATGATAGAATATTACATATTGTTTACCCTTACTAATCATCTGAGATCATCCCTTTCTTGTGTTTTATTTTCCCAGGATTCCAAGAACTGTATTATGATTGATATATAGGGTTTATTTATGAAAATAATGGAATCATAAAAATATTATTTATGTTTTTTTTATGGTATAAGTGTATTGTAACCTTAATATATGTAATATATCTTCTAATACTGCTAAACTGATAGATCCTTAGAGACATGATTCTTTGTATCATTCCAATATATTAAAATAATGCACTGACTCTGGGCTTCTGGGGTTGGGGAGTTACAATTGGTATCAAAGGAAGTTCAAAAATAACGTTGGAAATTATATTTTGATAATATATGGTTAAAAATAATTACCCCAATATAGGCTTAGAATATTAGTATAGAATAAAATCCAAAATATTTGGTAATGTAAATATTATTTAGGTTTTCCAAGAAATAAATCCCTATCTGGATACTACAAGTAGACGTGGTTCTGGTACAGATGTACCAAGGAGTGAAAAATCTGACAAGGAGTTTCAGGCTTGACCTTGGGTATCCTGGTACCAAAAAATGTGCATTACTGAGAACCTGGTTTGAAACTCCTCGGGGATATGCCTAGGATAATTCAAATTTTTTACAAACCATTATGTAGGATTTATGTGTAAATATGTCAGCAAAGGAAACATTTTTATAAGATTAGATGTGTGAAAATATACAATTAATGTTGATAATTTTTCTAGTTGTTTATTATACATTATGATACGATCTAACCTAGTGTATGACTTCATTTAAAAATGGCACCCAGTAGATGGAATGGGAACCCCAACAATACAAATGATCTAAAGAGTAATAAGGATCACATCTTTCATAGTCGTAACCCAATATTTTGTATGTAAATAGTCTCCCATGTATTCTAACCATATGATGAAATAGTATCATTTGTTAATAATATATGTCAAAAAATTATCTATGACCTATGGCTTTGAAGAGAAGCAAGAAGAGAAGGGGAAGATAAAAATATGGATAATGGGAAGAAGGGAAATAAGGATTTTCTCACATGTGATAAATATGGAATTAAACACCTTGGTAAATCCATAAAGGGAATTGGAGTATGTTATACGTGTGGAGAAAAAGGAAACCATGTTTGTGACTATAATGGTAAGAAAAAGGATTCAAATGTACAATGATTCATCTGCAAGGAGTTGGGACATAATGGGAATCAATGTCCTAATCATCAGAGTATGCCCCAAATGATGCTATTGGATAATAATCAAGTTATGATACCGCCGTATATGAATAGGAATGACTAGAGTTCTTATGTTGTTATTAAATAATTATGTCATTTGAGTGTTTTATCAATGATTTAATGGTTATATTAATTATGGAAATAAATAAGGATTGTACTGCAGTACTATTTCATTAACAATTTTATATTATTTTTTTCAATGAAATGTGACTCAATAGCAAGTTAAACATTTTGTAAAAAACATGTTTAAAAGAAAGATAAACATTAATATTGTTTTGATAATGAGGTTGGATTTTTGAATAAGATATGATTGATTTGGATAAATTATATTGGATATTCTTTTCTACCTTGGAACTAATTAATGGTTTGTTTAATCCATCATTGTTGGAGATTATAACATTTTCGGATTTAAGGTGTATATCCAGTATTCTATGTTTTACATTAGAAATATGGAATAATGTACCTATTCAAATAAGGTTTTTTCGTAACTCGGGTTGTGGCCATATTTTAATAGAATACTTGATAATGGTATTTAAATGTTGTTATGTGATAAAAGAGATCTTAATTTGGTTATGTTGAACTTCCATGAAAAATGTGGAATTAGAGTTTGGACTGAAGTATTTTGGATAATTCTAAAGGTTGGAATTAATTGATTTGGACAATTGATATTTTTTTTGAGGATAAAGTATAAATTATATTTTAATTTGACTTGTCATTTAAGATTTTAGTAAACAATTAGTGTATTAAGGGAACAACTTTGGACTATAGGATATATCAAATGTGCTTCATGTGTAAAGAAATAATTTTGGAACATTCATTTCCTTGTGTAAGGGATGGAGTGAAAATAGATCGAATCACAAGAAAATTATGAGATTGGGATTATGATAGGTAATGAAATCATGTATATTTTATTGAATTATTATCTTTATAGTAAAATAATCCCTCCTCTTAAAAAGGTCATCTAAAATAATGTGTTATCCAAATACCTTCTGTTTTTTAGCCAATGATACTTTAAATCTCCATAGATTTATGACGTTGATGCCCTAAATTTTCCATTTATTTTTCACTTGTTTGTGAATGATGACCTCGAACACTCCCTATAAATATTTATGTTTTTCTTCAAATTATGTGTCCTTAATTTCCACGAATGTTCACGTATATGAAATCCAAATTTGGTGGTTGCTTTTTCATTTCCCTTTCCCTCTTATTAAAACTAAATTTTCTTAATTCTATTTCCGATTTCAGTTTTCCACAAAGGTATTTTCTATTTTCAACCTTTTATTTTTGAAGAACAATTTCAAATTGTTAGGATGCAATTTATTAAAGTATGGGACAATTTAACACAACATGATTTCATAGTACATTGTCTCTTTAATGTTATTTAATAGCTTATATTTCACATAACAACGACTTCACTTGTGTTATATGCAAGATTGAGTTTCTTCAAAACAACACAATAGTATTATAATTATTTAAACAAAATATTTATTTAGAAATTAAATATTGTAATATTAATAGTAACAAATAATTTTTCAATGATATTTATAATTTTTTCACATAAAAAACATATTTATAATGAAATGCATAAGTTTTGTTAAAATAGGTATATATTTAGAAAATCTATTTTCCTAAAAAGAATACGTTCTATGTCCTTTTGTGAACAATAATAAAATTAATTTTATACACTCCTAAAAATTTTATTTTGTAAAATATAATTCATTTTTTAATTTGGAATATCAAAATTATCATATGGTGAATTTTTGGTATTTTTCTGAAAACATTAAATTTCTAATGAATAGTAAAAAATACTGCATAGTACATAAAAAACGATTGTTTCATTTAAATAATTATTTAAATTAAAATTTTATCTTAAAGTAAAAATAGATACATAATAAATATATTATTAGAATTCATTTCATTTGAGTCATTTTATAACAAGATTAGACATAAAATTTTGTTGAATCTTTTTAACCTCTTTTTACCCACTTCTAGGCACATTTACCCACATTCTAGGTATATTTGAAAATGTGAATAAAATGTAATTTTAATAATTTTGTTAATTTAATTTAAAAATCTAAGAGACATTGTTGACATCAGTATTTAAAATGTGGTTCAATATGATGAAAATAATTTTTGGTGATAGTAACTTTGGAATTTTATTTAACATGGTTAAAAGTAAATAGGGTAATTAAAGGTATAAATTATATTAAAATTACCCCAAAACATTTCCAAATTCTATTGTATACGTGTATTTCGACAAAAATAAACCTTAAGAAGAAAATAAGATCATTTTCATCCATTTGGGTTAGATTTGGACCTTTATTAAATTATATTTCAAGAAGAGTAAAAATTTTCTAATTCAATGTATATTGACAAAAACATTTTTAATATAGGGTTAAATATAAGATAAATTCAACTATATGTATTAATTATAAAGTAAAAAATATTTCACAAATCAAGTAAATTTATTTATAATTTTTAGATATTAAATAATTAAATTTATTTATGACACAATGATGATGCAGTAATTACCATATTAAAGATAGATTAAAATAATTGATGATATAAAGATCAATATAAATTAAATATGATACTTTTTATTATATAAGTGAATATGTCCTATTATGGTTGATTTAATGTATTTTTTAAGAATTAATTAAGTTGTTATGTCTTAAAAAAACAAATACTAAATAGTGTCCAAATTAACATAAATGAGTTTTAAAAACAAATACTAATTTTTTAAATGATATATTATTCTAAAAAATATAATATATGGGAAAATTAGATAAATAATTTTATATATATCATTAATTAACCACTTTAGTTTCTCTTGTAATTTTATTGTAACTATACTAACCATGTAGTATAAAAATACACGAAGATATGGTAAAAGATAAACTATTTAACTAAGAGTTAAATCTAAAAGATAAGTTTAATATGGTTATCTAAACATTTCTAAAACCTATTTGTTAAGTGGATTTCGACCCATCCCCACATTAGAATCTAAATTAATCAATTTTTAGATATTATAAACCTATAATAATTTTATAATAAATTTATATTTCTATCTTTTCCTAATGTGTCCCTCACCTGTCTTTTAAAAGGGTACTTCCCCTTATCTTAAATTCACACTCCCATAGCCTTTTGACGTGAAAAAAACCTACTCAAACAACCTACCAACTACCATAAATTTATTGTAGAGGCCTTAATATGATCATAAATCAAACCTAAGTATCGAATTTGTTCAACTGAAAAGGAAGCACCCGAAGAAGAGGTAATTATTTCATCACCTCTTTCAAAGATTTTTTCTTCTTCCTCTTCCACTTTCTATATTATTTTCATAAAAAAAATAATAAATACAGTACCATATACTTACTATGATTTTATTATAAATATTATACATCCATATTCAGTATTTTATCCATCCTATGAATGAAAAAGTCCCCAGACGTGCGTATGTATGGCTTAACGTCTACACGACGCGATGAGATTCATCTTCAGCGATCACCATTCAAGAATTTTTAGAAATTAATATATATATTGATTAATTATCAGGTATATATTATAATTTTTTTACATAATAATGTATATTTATGTTGATAAAAATACTTTATTTACTTACTTCCATACTATTGATCAAAAAAACGAAACAATGTTCATGTGTATGTACACACTACGGTCTCAACGAAAATTGTTTACATTTCATAAATCTATATATTATACATATTTAAATTTTTTATATATATGATAAATAAATAATGTTTTATATTCTTTAATTATGTAACTCATCATCTAAGTTATTCTATCAAGAATAACTAGTTAAAACACGTTTAATAAGGAAATCGATTTTTACCTGAAATGTTACTTTAACATGGAAATTATTATTAAATGGGTAGTATAAAGTAATAAATTAATCATATTTAATATAATAAATATTAATATGGATCTTTTTTAATTTAATAACATACTAAGGTCATTATGCAAGAGGTTAAATGTACCATCTACTAATGGAATGTACATGGTAAGGGTTAATTCCTCAATCTAATTTATTATATGAGATTGTTTATGTGTAAATTTTTACTGTGACATATTTATCATACATTTCCATGTTTCATAAATATGTTTTCAATAGGAATATTTTAATGTCATTTGGAAAAGAATCTTTATCAAGATTATTATTTAAAATGATTTAATGATTTATTTTTCTAAATCCTTGAAATTAATGTCCATGTATTCAAAATGATTTTAAGGATTTATTTATATGGAAATGATTTTTTTAAAATGTTAATTCCTCTCAAAAGTTTTAATGTGGTAAGGGTCACATTGATTTAGAAACATCTTTTAAATTTTATCCTTTATAAATTTGTTATTTTTATGTTATTTCAAAAAAAGTATATTTCTCTTAATGAGTTTTACTGGTCATTTTCAAATATGTTAACATCCTTTACTAGATATTATTCTTGATTGTGGTTGATTTATTAAAATAAAATCTTTTATGTTATATTGAATGATTTATTATATGATTGATTTGGGAAGTGCTATTTTTATACCAGTAATGGTTTATGGTTAATATATTGACATTTTGAATGCTAGTTTTAATATGAATGTTTATGTTATGTTTCAGAATTTTCATTTGAGGAATGCTTTGGACTTAGTAAGTGACGGGTGGGGACCACTATAGCCCCTCGATGCATCAGTAGGTCTCACGAGACAAACTAGTGTATTAGAATAGGGGCTTGACCAAATTTATATTTAGGGTCATGGCATGAGGCCTTGACATTATGGTTAAGTTTTCTGGCATTAGGCATTCCATCAATATGAGATTTGTTATTAATGTTAGATGTGATTATTCGACTAGTAGAATATCCATGTGAATAATTAAATGAAATTATTTGATTTATCATTTCATTATTATGTTGAATTTTATGTTTAAAGGTCTTGTGTTAGTAGTTTATAAATTGCCTTAAATGTTTGTGATTATTTATGATAGATTTCGGTATATTGTTTACCCTTACTAAGAATCAGAGATCACCCATTTATTGTGTATTATTTTCCTAGGATTCCAGGAAGACTATTATGACTGATATGCAAGGTTAAGAAAGGGGAATAATGTCATTATCAAAGGATTATTTATGTTTTTTTATGTTATAAGTGTAATTTAATGTTCATATATGTAATATATTTTCCCAGAATGCTAAACTAATCCGTCCTTCAGGACATGATTCTTTGTATAATTCCAATGTATTCAAATATTGCACTAACTACAGGCTTCTGGGTTTGGGGAATTACGTCATCACTAATAAAATATACCTCACTAAACTAGGTCATGGAAGCATTAGATTCTATTTTCCTTATGTTAATGAAAGAAAGAACGGGTAGAGATGGAGGAAGTTTTTTACTCCAACAGTACTATTCATCCCTTGACTGGTTGATTAAGGTTGTTGTTGGGAAAATCTTCCTCTCCAGTTGTCTCGATGCGTCACATGACCATTGGATGTGATAAAGGTAAGGAGTCAGGTGATTTTTTGGGGAGTGACTCCTATAAGGTCTCAGTTGTAGATAGGCATCATATTTCTAATCTGGTAAATATTCTAATATAAGGAGCTTGGAACCTCAATCATCCTTTAAACTTTTTGGCTAATTCCTTTTTCACTTGTTTATGAAATAGATGACACAAAAGAGGGGTAGGTCCATAAAGAGTCTCAAGTGGAGGATGAGGGAACCTAAAACCCTACAGTAGTGAGTGTGGGGTCCCTCCTCAGTTTTCTATTTTTGAGAATCCAAACATTGGTCAAAGAATCACCTACGACTGAGGAAATGTCTAAGGAGGAAACCTTACTAGTGGAATTTCCTATGAAGTTCCAGGATCTTCCAACTAGGTTGTGCTATTCATACAATACCCCACTTCCCAACAACATTGTCTCTTATTCCTTGAATTTATATGCTTAATCAACTCATTTTTAATTGGAAATTCAGGTTTTATTTGGACCTCAACCATTAGTACCATCATCTAAGTAAGCAGTGATACCTAAAGTTGAGATAAAAGTAGAGCGTGCATCTCATTTCAAAGATATGACCATGGTTGTTCCAACCACGGAGGTTCCATTGAAGGATAAAACTAAAATATTTCCCTCAATGGTGGGGGTTGAGAAGTGGCCTATGAAATGGTTGGACAAAGGGGCTACGATGGGGGGGATGATTATAGAGGCACCACCTGAGGTGGTTGTTGGAGTTAAAGTCAGTATGAAGGTGGTAGATATTATACTGACATCTAGGGATATTAGGGAGGAAACGTTGGACATGCCTACCCCATAATTGCCAACGATGGGTCTCTAGTGGTTGAAGATGAAGTAAAGCCACCAATAGGGTCATTTAAGGAATATGGGACAATTGTTCCCACCTCAAGGGTCACATTGGTAATTGAAGAGGCTTCCACTATAGTTGGTGAAGATATAGAAGATCTATTCTTAGGAATAGGTCTCCATAAACTAATGCCCAATTACATGAACCTCTAGGATCCATGAAATAATGTATTGGTGGTATTCCTACCCTTTGAGCCTGTGACAGTTAATGAATTTGAAGATTATGGCTTGGATTCCATTGAGGAAAACTAGGTCATGTGTCACAAGGCATGGAGTTATGTGGGAAAATTCATCACCTACACCCAGATAGCTGATATTACACAATGGGTGGGATCTCATTTCCATTGGCTGGGTAGACTAGGGATGGGTGGGGTAAATTATAGAAACCTCCATTAATTGGTTTACAAATTCCTCATTTAGAGAGCACCTGATGAATGGTAGGCACGTGACATTGCATGGGGGAATCACAGGATTGAGGGATCCAAGGAACTTGAGGTAGTTGAATGGAGGATTTACCACCTAAAAGGGGTGACCATAAGAATGAAGCCACAATTTCTTATAATGATTAAATCATCAACAATGTGAAGGAATAATTGGTGGTGGATACATCCAAGGTGACAGAGCAAACATCCTAGGTGGTTAACTATTTCATCGAGTAGAATTGAATATAGATCAAGGTCTATGTACTCAACCCTAAGGGTGATGAATAGAAAGAAATCATGGAGGTGTGGAAGAGTGCCATGGAGACCACCTAGCAGTGGTTAGATAAGCTCAATCACCTAATTAAAATGGATGATATTTAGGGAATTTTTGTAACAGATATGCTCAAATATTTGGATAAACCTCTCAAACATTATTTTGTTTTTTAACTCATATATGCTTGAATATGTCTACTTTTACATATCCTTTAACTCGGATCATAGTCATAGAATTTCCAATGACCAATCTATATTCTCTGGTGAGTTATGATCGTTTTATGTAATAATGGACGAATATGTGATTTCTTAGTCACATTATACTCTCAAAAAAATTCGATAACTCAAAGTCAATGTTTTTTGGACGAACACTGTGGGAATCTTGGATGAGAGAGGTTGTGTCCAGAGAATAAGTCTCTGTAAACATCTATAATCATTTTCCCACATGCAGTGATGCAGAAATGGTGTAATTCTAGGGTCATTGAATTATACCAGAACAAAGGGGGATACAGAGAGTGAATCATAATGCTAAAATATGGAACATAATGGGAGTGGCATGGAAAAATAGAATAATTGATGAACAGATTCAAAAAAGGGAATCAATACTGCTTAGCTGATAATAGGAAAAAAATGATTTTTAGCCGCTAACACTGTTCAAAACATGTTACATGTCTCATAATGTTGTCCATAGTCTTTCAGGGCATTGTCCCAGAATGGTAGGTGATCCATTTTGGCCAGAAACCAATACCATTATGGTTCTGTTTAGACATGTAGGAGAATTATGATCTAATGAAGGGGCTTGTGAAACATGGAAATGATGTGATGGAATGTTTTAACGGATTCCAACATTCCTAGAATTACCCCATAGTGACATAAATCACATTGGTGGGAAATTCAGTCTGAATAAAGATCAAACCTGCCTTCCAGGTGGAGTGACATCTCAGATTCCAAGTGGTGGTCAGAGAACATTAACAATGTGGTAGGTGACTGAAATAATAGGAAATGGAATCTCAGGTAAGGGATTAAGATGCCTCTTAGATTTACATCGTTAAATGAGGACGGTAGATACATAGTTTTATTTTTATATTCTTAAGACTATGTATCATAAAATTTTAGATAATGTGATAGTGAAGTGTTGGGTGTGGGGATTATATGATGGAATTCTTAACATCTCTTCTATATGTAAATTAATTAGTTAATCCCATTTCAATTGCATGTGGTAAAGTTATAGTTTAATTTCATATAAATGGGATTTAGTGAACCAATGTGAATGATATCCACCTAGCCACAGGAGCTTACTACATAAGAGGGTAACATGATAGGAGACCCTACACCGAGAAATATAATTTGGGATGTGTAGAACATACATTATGTTCTTGATTCATGTACCAAGGGTTGGTGTGTTTTGAATTAATGTGTGTGAAATCAAAGGAAAGTTTCCCAATGTGAATTACGATAAAGGTGGTCACTGCGTGGTGCACAAAACATCTATGAGACAACCAACACACAGTTAATGGTCAGGAAATTTGGACCATAACTCCTAGTCTAATGTCTTAGTGTTTGGCGCTTGGGTGATCATCCCAAAAGGGGTACATGTATCAATGTAGATAGATAATACCAATGTTAATTGAGAATAAAAGGGGGATAAATGTTGGGAAATAAATTCATAGGGACAAATTGAAAATAGTTTAATGTCGCGATGCTTGGACTTCATATTGTATCTCATTTATCCTCAAAGATTTCAGACCCATAATCACCATAAATTATTGTATGTGGCATAAAGGAGTAGTAAATCAATGGGAAAGAGGACTGAGAGAGGCTTGTGTTCCATAAAAAACACAAAGTATAGTTTGTAGAAATATTGATGTCCTAAAACTATGACCATGACTCTTAGTTTAAGGTCATAGAGTTTGGAGCATAGAAATTAGTTAAAGGTCCTAAACATTCAATCTTGAATGGGTACCCTAGAAGGACATGTGTAGCATTGAAGAGTGACCACATGATGTGAATTGCTAGTCAAGGATACCCAATTCTTGAGAACACATTTGAGAGATAATTTAAAAAAAAGATAGATTCGTGATATTTTGATATGGTCTTTCATTTTATAGTAATGGAGTTTGGGCCATATGTGAGTTTCTCAAATGGATATTTATAGTGTGGTAGAGTAGAAAACCTGATGTGAATGATTTTTAGGGAGTCCTGACAGCACAAAACACATTCTTAGAGTGAATTCACACACATTTTAGGGTCATGGAGTTTGGAATGTGGTGGTGTGTGGATCGACCACATCAGTACACTTCCCACCAAGAATCATGATCCCACGTGAGTCATGATCAGTTAGGGAAACAAGGATTGGTGAGGAAATTTCCTTGACACATGGAATCACATAGAAGGGTACTGGAGAAGCTTTGTTGAGAATGTCCCAATGATACTAACTTTCTTAAAAGACGTGGATTGATGCACAAATGGGTAACACAAAGTGTGTTAGAATTCTATCAAGTCGTGAGCAGGTGGAAAAGTGCTAATCCAATACTATTGAGGCATGGGAAAGGTGAAACTATTAGAAAATGGTAAACTATTGAACATTTTCAAAAAAATGATCCACAAACTCACTAGTTTGGAATTGGGTGATAAACTTTAGGGTCACCTTTTGACTATGTTCTAAACACATGATCCCTTGAATATTACAAGAGATCCATCAAGGCATTGACCTAGGAGGGGATGTGAGCCATCATGGCTAGGAATTATCACCATTATGTGGCCTATTTTTATTTAAAGGATAATGAAAATCCAAACTAAGAAAAACACTAGGTGTGGCGATGGATTGAGGGAATTCATGTGCCAGATTCAACACCCTAGGTTCCACTACAAAACATATTCAATAACGTCCTTGGGGAATATCATAAAGTGGGATTTCAAATTATTCTCAATGATGGGGTTCCTGAGTTTGGATAAGGACTATTATAGATCCAAGTTGTAGGACCGAGGTGTCTCTATGTATCCCATGAAATTGGTAATAATTACATATCTATTTAAGAGGGGCAATTTGGAAAGAGATAGATGCTGGTAGGGTGACCTTTATAGTGGGGTTATCATATCATCTCACATTAGGAGGCATCCGAATTTTTTATTGGGTAATGTCTCCATATTATACTTTCCATAAGAGGCATTCAAATATCAGATAAGGTAAATCCATCACTCATTGAGTGACATCCCAAATTCTTAGATTAAAATATTACTTTATGTTCATGAACTAAGGATGTGGGCTTAGTAGTTTAAATTTATGAAACTCATTATAGGGCTACTACTAGTTTATAGCGATGGAGCTTAGACTATATGGATATTTTCAGGATTAAGGTAATGTAGGTTTTACCAGTTGTATATGTGTCCCAGAATGGTATGGGTGGAATTGAAGGGTGATAACCTAACATGAAAGGAGGGAAAAATTGACCCTCTACCACTAAAAACCTTGAAACCCCAAAATATCTATGAATCACTATGTATCCCTTGAGGCTGTGAATCAAAACACACATAGTTTGGGAATATATCATAGTAGAAGACCAATTTTGGTAGGGTGATTCTCTCTTAAATTAGGTTATTTAATATTCTCAAACATGGATATAAGGAATATCAAATATATATAGGTTAACTCTATAGTTTAACTTCATGAAATGAGAAAATTTTAGGTCTTGTGCATTGATCTACCCATTATTTTATTTCTCATATCGAGTATGAGGTAATCTTAGACCATTGATGGGTCAAGGTAAATAAATGGGTTTTATACATAGAAAGTAGAATCATGGGGGAATTTTGAGGGGAGGGGGAATAAAATTGAAAATAATAGATATTTTTACGGTGAATCTATGATTGAGACTAATGAAACTAAGTCTAGGCATGACTATATATCCCAGAATAGGTGAGAATCAATACACATCTAGTTTTAGAGGGTGGAGGCATGGGATAATTAGAACACCAATGGGTTAATTTGACCATGTAGATGAGAGAGGATGAATATTGTTTAGAGTCATAGGGCTTGGGCCCTGAAAAATGGTTTAGAGACCCATTTCTTTAATAATGGGAAATTAGTTTAATGTTGTGATGATTGGAATACGGAACTTTTTGTTTCATGGGCACTCATATGATATGAATAATTAAAAACCCAACAAGAATTGAGCCAAAGGAAGGTCACATAACCTGAATTTTTTAAGCAGTAAACAGTACATAGTTTTAGGTTGTAATTCTTAGACCATGGAAAATCTAGAAAAATTTTTAACATCATGATGCTTGTATGGGGAATATATTTCTTTGAAGGGAATCAATGTGCCGTGTAATAGGTCAAACATAATGGGAAAGGTGGGAATGAATGACCATAAACCACATAAATAACTTGAAACAAATGTACCATAGTTTAAGTTTGTAATGTGTGGACCTTAGACGTTTACAATGGGATTAGGGGTAGGTGAATTTTATGGCTGGTTTAAGAGACAAAAAGTCTAGGTGTCTCCATGTATCCCATGATGATGGGAATAGAGACACATGTAGTTCTAGAGCATGGTGTGGTAGAAGACCGATTTCAGTAGGGGAAATCCTATCTATAGAGGGAATCAAGGCGAACTATAATTTTTGTGGGGAATCCCATGTTCCAGACATGGGTTTAAAATATTTGACCATCCCATACTTATTGTATCAGGAATCCATTTTTTTATAGGTAAACATAATGTCTTATCTATTATTTAAGAGGTATCACAATTATAGACTATGTATAATACCAGATTAGTGTTGTGTGTTGAGAATTATAGGATTTGTAGTTTAAATTCATAAAACTCATTATTGGGGCTGCAAATAGTTTAATGTCATGTTTCATGTAATATGGGGTGACTTTCAGTTTATGAACTTAAATCTCCGACCAAGGTCTACTATATTAAGGTTGTAGAGTTTAGAACATGATGAGGGGATTCTCAAATAGATATATCTAGGGTGGCATAGTGACAAAACCAATTTGAATGGGGTATATAGAGGCCTAGAACCACACAAAATATTAATGAAAATATTCCAAGATATTTTGGAGTCATTATTCTCTTATTTGGACTCCTAGTTTAAGTTCATAGAGTTTAGACTGATTACTCTCTTCATAAGAATTATTTCTTGAGAAACCTGGAATTTGTAGGATGATTGATACACTCTCTATCCATGTTGATTAAAGAGTATGCACCATTGGAATGAACCATATGAATGATATATGTCCCATCCAATGTGGGATCCAACATTGGTGGCTTCATTCTAGGAATCATTATCTTTCATAGATCCAACACCATGTCACCCTAGAGGAAGGAGTGAAGTTGAACGTTTTTTGATTAATGCTCTCGCTATCCTATTCTACTTCCTGTCAAGGTATTGTATGTCCTCGATTCTATAATCGTGGAATGATTTAAATTAAGATAAATGGAGTTCTTCCATTATTTCGAGTATCTATTGGTAATAGACAGCTATTCAGAGCATCAACAACTGAGCCTTGATGGGCAGGACATCCTCTATTCCATAAACCATAGATTATGCGGTCACCTAGATGGAATTATGAGTCATCATATGAGAGACCCATAGCATGTTGGGTATTTTTTCAATCCAACTCTTCTGGGTTTTTTCCAATATCTTTGGTAAAATGTTACAATGTTTCTTATTGAATGCCTCAGTCTATCCATTTTCCTACACGTGGTTGCAGAAACTATAGTTTGATAGGATTTTGTACTTGTTATTCAATATCTTATGCTCACCAACCCAAAATTTGGCATCATTTTATATGAAAATATCATTATGTACTCAAAATCAATAGATGATTTGGGATATCATAAACTCATTCATGGATTGAGACTTGAATTCGATTAGAGGAATCACTTATTCCTAATTGGGGATAAAATTTTTCACTATCAGAATGAACTTACACTAGTGGGACATTATTGGAAGTTATGGACCCACAACATCATGTCCCCATTCTATTAATGGGTAGGACTACATGGTGATGTGGAGGAGGTATTGTGGTCGATTATAAAAGATGGAATGAATCTGACTTGCATGTCACCTCTTAGCATACATGATGAAATCGTGGACAATGTTGGGCCAAAAGTATCCCAATATTTAAATCTATTGGGAGATCATCAATCCCACCTGATGGGATCCACATGGAACAATAATTAAATCAAATATAGCCTTGATAATCTCATTCTCTTTTGATATAATGAAGGATAATTCCATCAAACCCATGACTATAGAGATTCTGTTCAAGGTAAGGTCCACTCTGGAGTGTGAACTGTGACACACTGTGATAAATCCAATCATGATTAGCCTGGTCTATTGGGATAATGTCACACTATAGGTATTACACAAGGGGAGTTTTTTAATTTGGTGTTTCCTCTCCCATGGTATAACCTGAGGATCCTATCATAGAAGCATAAGTAGTCAGTTGGTTTACTTTTTGGTGGATATCATCATCAGATTTAATGGCAGGAGAGATAACCCTCAAAGGTTCTATATGGATGATCTGGTTATCTTAGTCAAGATCCAAAAAATACATAGCTAAAAATTATAAGGATTAATTAATACCATTATTTCAATGAGTGACATGATTCACTTCCTAATGAGTATGAAACCAGGTCGTCATCTGAAAAGTGCCCTCCAGTAGGGGCACGAGTTCTAGATTTCTAATGATATAGTCACCAATAATTTTTTGGATGTATAATTCAATCTATCCCTTCACATTAAAGCATGGGAAATAAATCTCAAGGTCCAACATGAGACTATTAAGTATATCTTGATACTCTACCTCATTTTTGGTGCAACCTTCTAACAATAGGAACAAGAACGGATGGACGACATGTTCCAGGGTGATAAATATGATCCTCATGACTACAGTATTGGGATTGGGGTCATTGATAAATTTATTGGTCGATATCTAGGAGGAACCATTGAAATAAATCTAAAAATAGTGCACCTCCTAATCCACAGATAGTGTAGCCTTGTTTTGGAAATCAACATATGGGGGTAGTTCTTCATTGGCTAGATGGGCGTCCCAAATTTCGGCAAAGGAATTACCCTTGACATCCTTCTATAGAATGTACCAAATTTCAAGATATTGAAGGATCACTTCCCAACATTTCAATCATTCTATATTCATTGGTAAATTCATGATATACTTTTGAGGGTGTACCTGTGCACTAACAATATCTTGTGTTGTCGAAGATAATTCCATAACTTCTACACTGTTAAAAGTAGAAGAAAAAATATCATCTTAATAGAGTAGTATCTTGTCACTATGTCATGGAGCATGAATCTCATATATTATAAACTATTTTATCAAACCTTTTTATTATTAAGGGAAAAAAGTGAACAAAGGGATCATTTTAGGGTGGTAACATAGCGAACCATTTAATTATATGTGATGGGTGGAATAAAATATGAATATTGGAGAATATACTTATTTATTTCATCAAAGTGGTTTGGCACTCCCTATCCCACTGGTAAATGGTGCCTTTGTTTATGAGCATTAAAAATGGTTTACACTTACATGCCAGATTTTTGATAAATTTTTTTATGTAAGCTATGTGTCCTTGGACACCTAAATGCTCCAAGAGATTTCTTTTGGGAGGAATTTTTATGATATCCTTGAATAATCTCATTGATGGTGGTCATGAAATCCACTTAGAATATAGGAGTTCCATAATTGTAATTACCATCATCATCTAATGTAGGAGAATGAATAGGAGGAGGTTGTTTATCCTAACATGATTACTTTTTAAAACCACCATTGTCTATGTGGGCAGACAAAGAATCCTTACTGAGGGGTTTTTTCTCTTTTAAAACTATTATGACAGAGACTATCGATCCAATTCCATCTGGCCTCTGACCAAAGGGTCCATTCTTGGTATCAAAGCAATGGTGGTGAGTTGGTGTTATTCGATTCAACATTTCTCTTTGAAACATGGATGAATTTCCTTAATTAGTGGCCATAAGTCAAACATATTGGAATGTCATGGGAGTATGGGTTTCTGGGATCCCATGATCTTTTTGTGTGTATGAGTAAGAGGTAATTTTTTTCATTCTTATTCATTGGGATACCAAAATCCTTTTTCATGTATATTCAGAAGAAACACCCTTGGTTTGGAATGGTGGGATCCTATTGATGAATCTAGAGTTTAAAAGAATCATCCAAGTATTCCCACAGATCAACTATGGTGATTGTTATATCATTAGTGCACCAAACTCCATTGGTCTGAACCTATTTTCCATCTCTCTTGTAGTATTTGAAATCCATATGGTAAGATTCATATTAGTCAAAGGGATATACATCAACTTGGAGTACCCCTACTCAACTATTAAGGTGGTACATGAGGAACTAGTGATATGAGGAGGGGGTCTCCACATGAAAATGAATCTATGGCCTACTTATAAGAACATTTAGTATTTTATCATATGTGACTACCCTAAATTAAATGATTGATATGAATCCACAAAAAAGGTCTTGAACCAGACCCTTCCACATGGTTTCTTCTCACTCTTTTCATATTCCTAAATGGCCAAATCTGAGAGAGTTCGATATTCTTTGGTCAGTCCAAGCATATGGAGAGCTTGGGTTAGGATGACGCTAATCCTAGAACATGTGTCTATGACGTGGTAGAAAATATCCATGCCATTGAATTGTCTAGTACTGTAAAGTGGGTTTATGTTCCCCTACATAAGAGATAACTCATCTTCACCAATTAATGATATGATGTCTATGAAATCCTTATTCTCAAATTACTCTTCATAGTAGGCCTTTTTGGAATCTAAAACTACTTCAAACTAGAGTGTTTTTCTCAATGAATATATGTGTGATTCTTGCAACTCTTTAGGTTAGAGGATATCCTTTATGACTGAAATCCACATGGGTATTCCTATGAGGTACATAAACATGTTGTAATTCAATAATAAATTCATATTCTTGCCCATTAGGGGTTTCTCCTTGTCTAGGAGAACAACATATTATGATGGCTGTATTGCTGGTTTGGGGATGGTACTAAAAATATCACATTTCTGACTAGTTGAACTCCTATGAACTACTGTCAGATAACTTTTATTTGGTTAAGGACTCTCTATGTCTATACACAGAAGATCACGACGTGATCATGCATGATCTTCTCAATCAACTAACATTTTTTGTTGTAGAGGCAGAATTGATAGGAAAGACTGGGAGGAATATGCCCATCGAGCTTTGTATAAAACCAACTACTTGGTTTCGGTGTCATAAATATCCTAGTTCGAGGAACTATCCTAAGAATTTTTATTGTTATCATTTTATTTCATTTTCTTATGATGTGATAAGTTAGAGGAGTTTTGGGGATTTATTGGGAATTACTCATTATTAGGCATTGTGAAGTAGTCTACCACCTAAACATTGTTCTTTGAGGCATACTCATTCTCATCATTATTGGATTAATCTAACACTCAGTGAACCCTATGATCAATTACCAGCTATGGAGGCATGAAATGAACTATAGTTCATGATTGATTTGGCACTAGAGAGGGACTCCAATTTCTTATGTTCTATTTGTTCTTATCCTACTTGGATTTGTAATAATGCAACATAGTTGATGAAGAAGCGGTCGAGTGAGTCACAAAGGTTCCAATATATTTTTTCCAACTTAAAAAGGAATAGATGACACCATGGGTGTGGGTGACTACCCTAAAATCCAACTAGTCAACATATTTTTGTGTCCTACAGCTGGAATATTGTTGTCATTCACTTGAGAATTTGTTATCACTATTGGGTGTGGGAGAGATATGTGTCACCTATGCTGGGAAATAAAACAATTTGTTGATCCCACAAACAAAATAATATTGTTTTAAATATTCAAAAACATATAATTTTTTAATGGTATGTCCATGTATCTTGTTCTATGTGAAATGGTTTTGGAAGTTATTGAATTCATCCTCCTAGGGCCATTACATTCTTGATGCTTCAGAATTCCCTTATCCATGGAATAGATGAAATAGACAAGTAACTATGAATCCTTGAAGCAATAGGTATGTTTTCTCTTATTTGGGAAGGTTACTATGGGATCCCGCCCTTGAAAATAATCTTGATCTAGATGAGGGGATGGATCCAAATTCTATTCTCTAGGTAGATATTATAAAAAATGTAGTTCCTAACAGTTCTGTGCTTGTTGAGGTTGTTCGGGATAGGGATGCTTCACTTGGAATGGTTCTTTAGGAAAATCGGATAATAACTATAATGGATTAGTGGCCTCTACCTATATATTGTTGTAAGTATCTGGTTTAGAAGACCTTCTCATAGGGGATAGTATAGGCAACTGGAGTGATTGTCTTTCCTGCTTCAAGGTTTCCTCTAGTTGGTGGAACATATCAGAAAACTTTTTTAATACACATGGAAAGTTATATGTAATGAGGACATGGACCATATTAGTCTTGAATATCCCAACTCACATCATTACCAATTTCTCTTGAGTTATGTTCATTTCAAGTTAGTACCTCATACCCTTCTATTGGTTTAAAAATTCTACAACTCACTCATCATGTATTTTCATAGACTTGAAGAAGTTACAAAGACTTATCTTGTGCATGGTGAGCATAACTACTGAAGGAAATACATGAAAAGTTATTCCCATCAAGATATGGACACTATGTTTAGCATGTTGTACAATATGAATGTGGTTATTTCCAACATCTAGAAATAAAAACAATATTTTGAAGCCTCCTTATATTATGAGGTTCCAAATATGGGTCAACTCCATGAAATGAAGTTGGAAAATCACTACAGTGGATCACCAATACCATTGAATAGGGAAAATAATTGATTTAAAATTTATGGGGGTGCTTTGATGCTTCCAACCCAAGCCAAATATTGTTTTTCATTAGGTGGGATTTCCACTTTAGTGTCTTCAGATCATTAAGGATAGCGATGATACTGGCTATCAGGTAATCTTGGTGAGGGTACCTATCTTGATGGGGCTCTATAACCACTAATGATTTTCAAGATTATAAAATCCAGAAGTAGGCTAGCTATCAAATAGAGAATCGGGGTCTAGATCATAGGGAGATTAATTTCACTACTTTAGAATTTTCAACAACTGCTGCACTGACTAATTTCCATTTACTCCTACCAATACTCTGCCTAGACAAGAGGGGATTTTGGGCTCAACTGGGATAATATGATCAATGGGGACTTGTTATCTAGTTGGAGGATAAATTTGGTCCTTTCAATTAGTTCCATAATACTAGCACTAATCAGTAATGAGACAAGCGATGATCCTTTTATTCCCCATCAACTGTTGTAGAAAGGAGTCTACGGTGTGTTCTTTCACAGATTTTGGCTTGAAGTAAATTAAATAGAGAGATAATATTGATCCTTTTCCTTTTCATGATACCATAAATTATTTAGAAACGTATTTTTAGAGGTATCCCCAAGTCCATTTGTTATCCATTGCTGATGAGTAAGGACACAAACTGGAGGGGCTTCTTGGTATTGTTCTGCCCCTTGAGGTGGATTTTACCTTTCATGATCCACATCAGGGTCCATGTTCCCCAAATCCTTTGGAATTTTGGAAACAAATATAATCACTACATGAGTACCTGGAGGGGAACCCTCTTTTTAAAAATGCAGGTTAGGATATCATAAGATGGGGATGAATTGGAGAGCATCGTATTGTACCCTTCCCGTGATCTGAACATACAGAGACACCTCTTCCAAAATATGGTGGAGCACTATGAGGCTCATAATGAATATATATAAGAGGATATATAGGTAATAATAAGATTTAGGGTTTTCATCCACTGATATTTTTCCCATATAAACCCTTTGACACTCCTAGTAAATAGATACAGGGTGCTCTAGACTACTTGAGGATGCCAACAATTGATCGTGGAGGCGGTGAACATCTCAAATATGATCTGTAAAAACCACATAGTATAGAAAATAATTATGGACTTTGGGATGTCAATTTTTAGAGATATAGGTATAAATAACACCACATATAGTCATTTAGAATCTAGAAATTTTCAAATTACCTCTTTCTCAGATGAATTGTCATGATCATTGTTAGCCTATGCTCCGATCAGTGCAGAACGAGAGATGGGTAGATGAAAAAATATAGATTACTATTGAGTATCGATTACCAGTAGAGGGGTCACTATGCGAGTCAAAAAAATTTGTTTACATGAGGATGTATCTTGAGGTGTTATACAACTATATGATCACATCTGGTTAGTATAGGTTTTTCGCCAGTGCTCATGTGTGAGGAAAGCAGTATTTATCCATGGCTTAGAAGAAATATTATGATCTGAAGGTACCAATGCTGAAACTAATATCTCTCCAACCACTAGGATGGAGGGGAAGAAGGTGGTGGTTTCAGGGGGAAAAGTTTTCTTCACTTAAAGCCACTAGATGGGATCCATAACTTATTCCACCTGTTAGAACCTACAGAGGGATCTGGGGTCTTACAGACCTCTGCTTCCGCAATGGAAAACCTCTACTATCTATCTCCTACCCCAATCTCTAGAAGTCTATGTGGGGATTAAATAATTGATTAATATGTCCCCTTAATTTCTGAAAGATCAGTTATGTCCATGACTACTTGTTGTTTCCTAGTATTTCACCTCCAACTATGAGTGTTAGGCCTTCTTCCCGAATATGGTTCTTCAGGGGAAGGGTACCTCTTCGTCATGGGGAGGAGCTTCGTATAGGTTGATGGTATCTTGGGGAGGATCTATACTCTAAAAATTGATGGATTGGGGAGGACCTATACTCTAGTGGGTAGAGACATGGGGTGGACCTTTCTGTTGGTTATTTGGGACATGAGGGGGACCTCTATGCTGAGAAGGATTGTGGGGTGGATCTTCATATTGGTTATCAAAAAAGTGGGGAGGAAAAATTCTTCAGTTTTAGATGGCATGGGGAATACCTCCATATTTTTTAGTTTCTGAGAATGGTGTACCTCTACTTTGTCTAGTAGCAAAATAGGGAGGACCTCCACACTGAGTATCCTCATCAAGTGTTAGAACATAACAACTATCAGTAGTGCCAACAATTCAAAGAGTAATGTTAGACTCTCTATGAGGTGTTTAGAGTCTTGATCCTAATAGAGTCAATATGGATACCTATTATCCTATCACAGGGACTTTGATGGATGGGTCGGTAGTGGTGGGGGTCACTGGAGCCATTTCATGATGTCTCATGTTGGTTGATGTTCTAGACTTCATCCCTATATTGGGATTGGGTACTATGGATTGGGGCCAGTGGAGTAGAGGTGAGGTCCACTTATTCTTCAACATTAGTAACTAGTCATAATAGGAATTGAAATGTCCTAATGTGAACCATAATAGGTAGTATCAGGGCAGTATTCATGTACTATGAAACTCGAGCATCCACCACCAGCTTGGTGTAAGGGAGAAAGTCATCAGAACGCTCTAGAGGGAGTCTCCAAAAGCGGTTCTTCATTAGTATGGGGGTGGTATCCCCCTTCATAGCCCTTGGGGTTTTTAGTGCTAAGGATTTTTTGATTCCCATTAGTCATAGAAGGCCATATACCTTGTGGGAAGGACCCCTTTCTACTCATTTTGAAGCATGATGGAATTGATCACCCTTCATTTGATGATCTCAACAGGGTGAGATGAGGTGTGGTCACCAAGTAGATAAATTTTCGAAAAAATTCTAGATGGGATGGAGTTGTGTCGGGTTACCACATTATTATTTATCTTTTCATGATGCCTCCATGCATTGGGTTGTTGGTTTCCTACTTCATAAGTCCTATAAGGCACGTGGATTCTGATGACCCAAACATTTATCAACTGAATTTCATTTCTCATAATTATGATTTAAGTTATAAAATAGATAAATAGCATAAGGATCCCAAGGAAAAAATTGTCCTCAAAAATTAAGAATGAAATAAGTGATTTTCATAGGTATTAAAGAGCCTATACCAATAAAATTGTAACTAGAACTATGGAATTGTAATGTGAAAATTAGAAATAGTAATCTGGAAAATAGAAAATTGACCTCACCTATTATCATATATATAAAATTTAACCATATTATAAATTAAAATATGATATAATTATATCAGAGCATAAGTAAATAAAATTTTTAAGAATTATTTAATAAGTGTTGGTATTTGTATAAAAAGAAAATGTTTATTTTCAATTTTATAATTAATATAATATTTTAAAATAAAATTTACATTCCTAAAATAGATTCTCAAGTCATTATTTTCTTGTCTTATGATTATAAAATAATTATATCAATCCTTAACTAATTTTTAAATGTGTCATAAAAGTAGTTATAATTATAGATTCGGTATAATTTATAAAAATGATGATTTTGATTTAAAATTAAATTTATCATACATAGAAAATTATTTTCAAAAAATGGAGTTCTATTTTGAAATTTAAAATTAAATAAATGGTTAGGGTGAATTTTTTTTGAAAAATAGTTGATTTTTTTTGTGAATATTTAAATACAATAATTTACCGTAACTAACATTATAAGTAAACAAATAAATTTTTGAGTCATCGATGATTCATATATGATGTAAGTGACTATTAACTCAACCACACCCTTATTATTTAATATATGTAGTTATAAGGTTCAAAATATTCCTATTCATGATCCAAAATAATAAACTAATGAATAAAATAATAATAAAAACACCCCTCCTCTCCCCTATAAATACGACCCACTTCTACTCACACCTTCCAAGAATTAAATATTGTCCATTTTATAACAAATACTCTTCCAAATTATCTTCCCCATGTCCAAAATCCTTTGGTCTCAAAAAAATACCTAATCCAATTTCTCTAAGCAGGCTCTTCTGGAGACAAATTCAAGAGGTAAAACCCTCTTTAATTTTCTTTTAATTTATTTTCATGTTATTTTCTTTTCTTATTCTCACTTCACCTCCATTAATCCAAGTGAAATGATAAATCCAGTATCATATATATACTATAATTTCTTCATGTTAATGGAATAATTCATCATCAATCCTCTTCCCCTCTCCTATGAATTCCAAAAGTGTAAGCGTCATCCCTAAGGTGTTGATTTATCACCTACAAGGATGAAAAGTTTTTATTTTCCATTACCACCATCAAGGATGGTCTTAAAATAATTATAATGGATGAAATATATTGTAGAAGGTATGCTATATCATTTTTTATATCCTGGAACTAACATATATATATAATAATAAAAACAAAGAAAAATGAATTTGTTGTTATTAAAAATCACAAAATTTAATCTAAATAATTATCATTAACATTTTATCAAATTAATCATCCAAATATCTAAATATATATATATAAAATTGATTATCCATTTCAAATTTCACTAATAACATATAATTTCAATTATGTATTAATATTCTCAAAATACATGAACTTCTATAATTGTGTACAAGTGAACCAATCATGAAAATCAAGAAACGAACACTCTCAGAACGATGGAAGTGAAATCTATAACTCATCATAATTTCCATAATGAAATAAAAACATTATAATGAATCAAATACATGTAAAATAGGTTCTTTATTTAGTAATTATTTAATCTAATATAATTATCTAGGATATTAAAGTGAATATAATTATTTGGAAAATAGGTAACGTGATTCATAAAACCAATTTCATTAATGGGTTATTCATCCTTCATGCCAAATTTTTGAGTGGAGGTTAATTTAATATTCCCAAAATATTTTTTTTTGATTTTATTTTCTTGGATATAAAATCTTCCAGTCTAATTTAGGGGAAAATGTAATTACTTTTTCAAAATAACTCTTCTTTATAAAAACCACATCCATTAATTCTCTTGAGAATTTTTCTTCTTCACTCAAGATTGATGATTACTATACCAAGTATGTTTTTAAATTTTTATATTGGGAAACCCAATTTTTATTCATTTATGTATGCATTATTACACTCCCATGAAACCCATTTCCTTTTCATGGGTTATTTTTTGAAAAATATTTCCATATGTTCTATGTGGAATGCATGATTATGTAAATGATATTATGTGATGGGTGCACCCCAAATTATATTACACTCCAATGAATTTGGTAATGTGGTGTATTTCATAATATATTGTGATGAAATATTGATCATGATGTAATAATTTTTCCAAATAATGATGTTATGATTATACCCAAATGATAGGCATAAACATGATGCTCGATTTTTCCAAAACTATGAGGGGAATTTGACCACTAAGAAAAAAATGTTTATTTTTAGTCATTTCCACATTCCATGTTTTTTCCTAATTATCCCTCTCATTATTATGATGAATATCCTATTATTATGTTCTAATGATGATTATTATGAACACCCATATTATATTGTTTCATGCCCTTATTTATCCTCATACTGTGATTTTATCTCACCTCTATTTTGGATCTATATCCACTAGTGACTACTTATACTAAGGAGAACATCAGGTCCACTAAGAATATGGAGAATAAGAAATGAAATAATTTTTTTAATTAGGTAAATTTTATGAATGATCCTAATTTTCCCAAGAGAGTAAATCTTGGAATCCAGGTTTTGTATTTATATTATTTTTTTATCATTAAAATGATGTAATCATTATATAATAAAACTAGGGTCACTTTAGTTGGTATCAGATCATAGTTTAGTTAATTTGAGAATTAATATTAGATAACATTAGTGGAACAACTTAGTATGATACTATGTATATGTAATCACCAAATAATATTTGTTTTAGAAAAATGATAAATATAGAGATCCCATGATGTATGACTTTAGAGTGTATTTAATGAAGTAAATAATTATTTACTCATGAATTTTTTACTTGTGTTTTTAAACTATTTATATTTTAGAAAATGGGGGAACCAGGAAAAATGGGGCAAAAAAATGTGTAGTAAAATGTAGTGAATTCCTAAAAAACATCCCCAATTCATTTGGGGTGGAGTTAATTATTTCATAGAGATACTTACCCAGATGTCTTAGAGTATGAACTATATCCTAAATAATGGGGATCATCCACCTTCACCAAAGAGGGAGGAACTAGATGTCAAATATTTTATGTGGAAACTTTTGTTTTTAAATGCAGCAGAAGCATGTGATGGAGGGTAATATATTATATTTTCTTTTAATAATCATTGCATGAAACTAAGAGTTATGATCTTGCACATAAAAGTTTCTAATTATTTTTTCAATATCTGAAGAAAAAACAAATGGTCTTTGGAAATTTCTTCTCTGGTGATAGTTCATCAATAGAAATGGACCTTCTAGATTTCCTTGGTTGTACTTGTGAGGATCCAAGCATAGAATCCCTTTAGTGGTGATCCAAATTCACGTTAGTGGTCTTCAAGAAATGTCACTCATTCTATGGGTGCTAGCATGGTGTATTGAATGTCTCGCACTATTCATTCTTCATTTATTTTTCATAGTCTTAAAAAATTTCCCCAAAAGGTTTCTCATTCTTGAGAGGGAAAGAGGAGGATGAGTCTAGAGAGAACTTCTTGTGTTCTAAATTTCTCTATTCCCAAACATGGAAGTTGTTTCGAATGAATTACACAATAGATGTAGCTGTATATTTATAGAGTAGAGATTTCAGTTACAACATTTAATTACATAACAGTGATTAAATATAATTATAACCATTAATTAAATCCCATTATACATAATAATAATAAAAATATTTTTATTTTATAGTCTTAGATCTTACAAAAAATGGATAAATAATATTTATTGACTCATAAATAATTATTTTATCAACAAACATGGTCTTGATCTATTCAAACTCCTATTATATTTATTTAACACCTGAATACATATTTTATTCTCTAAAATAATTTTTCTACTCACAAACTATTAAATTAATATTTATTAAACATTAAGTAAAATAAATAAATATAATCTATTAACAATCGGGTGAATAAATAGTTATTTAATTTATTTGATCAGCATGACATAACTAAAATTATCCCTTAGTCTTGAGAATAATATTTATTACATTAATTAAATTCAAATAGATTTTAATTGATACCACCATAAACACATAGTGTGGGACCCTCTAGGACTATTTCTCATCAGAATTAGGCATTCTTTCATAAAGTTCAAGATTACTATCTAGAAAAGCGTTAAAGAACCCAAGAGAAAGAACATAAAGTTATAATGACGAAAACAACATAAGAATAATCACTGTGTAATATATTCCATTTTTTCACATAATCTCATCACGTAGGTTTCATGATAGTGTCATCAACCTATATGCTTGATACATCATTCTTTGACTATCTAAAATAAACTCATTGTTACCCCATGACCATGGAATTTTGGGTAATGGTTTTATTTCAATCAAAGGGATAAAATATAAAGATCCATAAATAAGTAAGGGGAAAATCATTTCTTGAATTATACATTAATAACATGTCATTCATGACTCACCCAATGCACCCTACTTCTCATCAAAAAATGATGCGACAATGTTCATCAATTAATCTAATTGTGTGAGTCAAGACATGTAGTAATGATAATCTTATTGTATATGTACCATTACACACACTCATAGAACGGAATATTCGATGACTCCAAAACATGAATAATATAGATACCCTAGCCTTTTACATGTAATATTACATGACTTCTATCATAATAAAACATTATATTACAATCCAAGGATCATAAATTCTAGTGTCTTTGAAGACTAAGTACATAAGACTAAAAACAAGGAACTAAAAAAAACTTCTTTATTTAAACTTAATAAATCTGTTGTAACTTCATCTAAGCCCTTAAATATTCATAGGGTGCCTTGGGGTTCATTTGAATGAAGGGATGAGATAAAATCCCATTATGGAAACGAACATAATAACAAGGCTTTAGCACTTTGGTTAAAGATCAAGGCATAATGATATAAAATGGAATATAGAATCATAAAAAATAAACATGGGATCATATAAACATTGAATCATAGAAATATGGTAGCAACATAAATCATGACTTTATCATTATCCAAGGTTCATTTCACATAGAGGGGCACAAGTCAAGGTTAACAACCAAGAATGTTGCACATGGTAGCACATACCAAGGCTAACTGCTAAGACCGTTGCACATAACATCTCATGTGACTAAACATTACCCAATGAATTAGTGATATATCTAGGAATACCAATATTAATATGTCCATGAATATATTTTACACACTTATAATCATACATAATCAATAATACATAAACATAAGGGTTCCCACGGAAATAAATGGGTATCATAGTCATGCCAAAAATCATAATGAATGGGGGTATCATACAAGTGTAAATGAAAAAAATGAAATAAAAAAATAAAATTAAAATAATAAGTAAAAATAAGTATTTTTCATGGTATGTTATTTCAAATAGAATTGGAAACCTGAAAGAAAAGTATTTCATAAATTTATCATTAAAAAAATTAGTTTGATTTTAAGGAAAATACTAAGAAGCATTTAAAATAGAAAAGGGAGTAATATTTTATATAAAACCAGAAGTGATATAGGAATGTTTTCAGTTTAATAATGTTTGTTTTATAAAAACAATGGTGGATTAAAACATATGGTAGAGTGCACTAGAAATTGGGTAGGAATTCAGGAAGTTACCAAAAAACTGGTTTTCTTATCAGGAAGTATTGAGGAGGGAATCACTTAAAAGATTGTATATCCCTGAAATATAATGGATAATGGATCATGATGCATGTGTATGAAACTATAAACATAAATTATCTGATTTAAATAAAAAATAATATACAATTTTGTTTGGGTAACAAAAAGGGTTAGAATATCTCAAAGGTATAATTGATGTTCGGGTAGAATCCCTTATGAAATATCAGCATGGTACTATGTGTACATAAAATGACGTAATGAGAGAGAATTTGGTTTATATTATTTTATGCAGCATGAGGTAAGTATGGGGAGGTGAAAAATAATGCCACATAATTAGGAACTACACAAAAAAGTACATAACATAGAGGAGATTCTAGAATAAATGTGAGAAATAGAGGATCCCTTACCTTAAGTCCGATGGTGATATTTTCTTGATCTTAATGACCTGAATAATCAAATTGGGTTCAATAATTAATAATTCATCAAACTAAAATAAATTTTATTAATTTAGTATAACCTTATTATGTTCATCCATGTCCTTTTTTTAGATAAGAGGTTCAATTTCACTGTTTAGGAGCATTTGCTTCCTTGGTTTAAATGATCGGTTCACTTATACTCATGTTGGATAAATATGTATGATGATAATGGTTGACTAAAATTGATGTTATATAAAGTTATTGAAAATCCATAAGTTTACATGGTTATAAAATTCATTTAGTTATTTTTAGTGAAGGTGAATCATAATATAAAACATTAATGTAAACGCTTGGATTAATTTGGGGATTTTTCTCCTAATTAAATTTCTTGTATAATTATTCTACATAAAGTGAGAATAATGATTAACGAACAGAACATAGAATAAAATAAATATTTAATAGTTTTTTAGACCATAAAAATGGTTTCATAACCAGAATTTTCTATGGTAATAGTAATTTATAACCCACCATCCTTGAATTTGATCAATTACACATCTCAAATGGTGTTTTCATTTCATTCATATAAAAGAAGGGAAAAGGTGGGGTGATAATGAATTATTCCATTAGCATAAAAAAATTCTAGTACATGTATTTTACTATATTTCTCAAACCAGTTGGATGAGGAGAGTTTAAGATATAAAAGTGAACAAATAAACATGAAAAGAAAATGAAAGAAAGGAAAATTTGAATTTACCTCTTGATTTATTCTTCCTTGAGACCCTCATAAGGGAAAAGGATTTGGTCTTTTGAGGAGACAAAATAATGATGGATGGCGGGATGATCTTGGAGAGAAATTTGGGAAGAATTTATTGGAGGCATGAGGCTAGATAGGAGTGAACATAAGAGGGGATTGTGGGTGGTTTTTATAGTGGAGGGGAGGATGGTTTTCTTAATATTTGAATCATTTCATTATTATGATTCCATAAGAAAAGCAATAGTGATTATTCTTGTGAAACAAAATATTAATATGTTCTTGTGAGTTTGAAACCAAGTTGCATACATCATACATGACTAAATAAATAGTGTATTTAACATATAATGGATATTGAAGGTAAATTACAGTATTTTAAAATTCATAAAAAATTCTTGTACGTCAGAAAAATCTCAAGAATTCACTATAACCATTTTTTGACATGTCGAATCCAAAAAATGAACTTATTATTTCTAATAAAATTCTAAATATGATTAATTTAATTTTTAATTAAAATTATAATTTACTTGAAAAATAAAGATTCTAAAACTCTAACTGATTCTATAATGCATTCAAAAATTACATATGGTCATATAAAATAATCATAAAAATAGAAAGAAAAAAAATTTAATTCTTGTACAATTTTTAGGAAAATAAATTTTCTATTTTAGATTATTAAATTATTTATAAATTGATAATAAAATATTTATGTCTTATAAAAATACCAATACAATCATATTGTCCCTTATAAGATGGATAAATTTCCTTTATACTTTCATTGGTAGGTTTATTATTTATTTGGTTGATTTACTATTCATAAGAGTCATATTACTATTCATAATGGTAAACTTACTATTCTTAGGGTTCAGTTACTATTCAAAAAAAATTAAGTTTGTCTTATCAGACTCCAAATAACTTACTTATGGTAACCATCTATTTCAGTTTTCTGAAATTCAAATCACATAAGTGACTATATTATGTATAAAGGTCACATCGAACATAGTAGTTCATTGTGCTGCGATTTCATGTGATTATATGACATAATTATAAGAAGGTGATTTCCTTTTATAAAACATAGGGTCATAACATTATTCCCCGATATGAAATATTTCCCTTGAATTTTTATATTACATTCTATGAAATAAATAGGTGTGAGTTTGAAGACATTGGTAATAAGCATAAAAAGAAAACTTTAAACACAAAAGGATAAACTTTTGATGGAAATGTATATCCAAACTTTTGATTCCCTTTGTCACGACCCGTCCTCGGGGCTCGTGCCGTTACTACCCCAAGCCCGCCTTCCATAGGCTAGGGGCTGGCGACTAGCACCAAGGCGTAATTCCCGGTAAAAAGGGAAGGCATTGCCGTTGTAAAGTAAACAAACACCACAGAGTAAGCAAGCAGAAAAGTAAACACTATGTAAAATATGGTACAACAGTAAGTGCGGAAAAATAAAGGGGGCCGGAAATACAAGCCCAACTGTAAAGTACAACTGAAAAGGGAAAAACAGCAACTGAAAGGTAAAGCCGCAGCATCGAGCCGTCCACTGGAAGTCCCACCTGAAGGGTGAGTACAGAAAGCATCCACTACTCCTCGGGTCCAGCCTACCGCTCCGAGTACACCTCGCCCAGTGGTCCACCTCCAGGTACCGTCCTGCTCCGCAAACCTCCACCACGATCAGCGATGTCCGTCGTCTACAACCAACACAACGTAGTGCGGGCATAGCCTGTGCAGGGGTGAGTATAAGCTACTCAGTAGGGACCCCGAGACCCCCGAAGGTCTCCCAGAATCCACAAAGGATAATCCACAAAGGAAAGATACAATCAAGAAGTAACATCCGAAACGGCTTAGGTATATGACCATACATATACCTAAGTCATCAATTCTGACTCGGCTCCAACATTCGAGCTCAAGTACAACCCAGTCCACACAGGAATGAAAAACGTGAAATCCAAACAGGATAGCTCAACACAATCTACAAAGGAAAGTAAAACGTAAATCCACACAGGATAGCTCAACACAATCCACAAAGGAAAGTAAAACAGAGTTTCAGCTCACACTGTTATACATCTTTAAATGACGATAAAGATGATCACTGATCCATCTAAGTCGTCGGACCCACAAAGGATCGATAGGTACTTACCCCAGCAATGACCCACACAGGATCGGGCCCACACAGGACCTGTAGGCGCTGGCTCACACAGAACCGCTGAGCGCTGACCCACACAGGATCAGACCCACACAGGATCGGGCCCACACAGGACCTGTCGCACTGACCCACAAAGGATCGCTGAGTGCTGTAGTCATCACCGTCCACTGAGGATCTCTGCACAGTCGTCGTCGCAGTCCATAGAGGATCTCTGTATAGTCATCATCGCAGTCATAGTAGCAGTCGCAGCCAGCTCTAGGGTTCCCGCACACAACATGCTCGTTCGGGAGGGTCCGCTCCACGAGCCGAGATGATGACACATCAACTGACACAAAGTCCAAAGTTTATGTATCCAAATGTTCTGTATCGACAACAGGAACTCAACGTCGCAGACGGTGCGTCAATCAGACGCCTGGTCTGAGAGATATTGGCTTTTTCGTCCCATGGGCCCGGTTGGTTTTTAAGGCAAAACCAACCCGAACGTACTCCACCTGCCTCCAAACCTCGGGCGGAGTATGCCAAAAGATCCTTCTCACTTAGAGGAAGGCTACAAAGTCGATGCCACGTCAATCGGACGTCCGAATCTCAAGATATGAGCGTTTCAGCTCCGAGGTCCCGGTTGGTTTCGTGAACTTACCAACCCGGCCGAACCCAATGTTTCCCGAAAACATGAGTGCGATATATCGAAACGACTATCTCGATCCAAGGATCGCATCGCCGCTGACAGCGCGTCGTTCGGAGGACCGTAGATCAAGTTACAGGCAAAAGACCAAAAACGGTCCGAAGACGGGGGGTCTGGGCCCGGACCGACCTGGCCCGACCCCCCCTGAGTCAGCCCTAACCGGGTCGAACCGACCCAGGTTCGGGTCCGACCTGGTTCGGCATGGCCCGGTCCGGCCAGGGTGCGACCCGGCCGGTTGGGCCGGCCCGGCTCGGCTCGGCCGCGCGGCCGAGCATGGCAGCCGCGGGGCGCCGCCCCCGCGGGATGGAAGTGCCGCGACCCTCGAGGGGCTGTGCTAGAACTCAACGGATACGGAAAAGGCCGCGTCCCGTGCGTGTGAGCCGGACCCTCCCGGCCGCGGGTCCACTGGCCGCCGCCGGCGCCGCCGCGCCGGCGGCCCGCGCCGCTGGTGGCTTCCACGAGCCACCGGAGTTGCTCTGGTGGTCCGTTTTCCTTCCCGTCTGTGCCGAAACTCCTCCTGGGTCCCTTTCTTCACTGTGGAAACAACGGATCGTCCCTGCGGCATGTTTTGTCATCGCCCACCAAATCCGTACAACAATGAAAAACTGCGGAGGGTTGTCGGGCCGTGTTCGTTTGGCCCGCACCCTCCGCGTTAGGCGATAACAGTTGGGAGGATTAATCAACACATAGAAAACTTAACCACAAAAATTTTAATGAATTAAAATTTTTCTTATGAACTGGGTTCGTCAATTTGAACAGAAACATTCATGGAGTATAAAACATTCAACAAAACCCCTACCTCGTCAAGTCGTCGCACGCGGGTTCTTCACGGATTTGATCATTGCAGAAGGAGGGGATCATCGCGTCGTCGCGGTATCTGGCGTTGCGTCGACGAACTCCGAGGACCAAGAAACAACAGATTTAATTAATAATAATTAAATCCATATTGTTGTTTTAATCCACAATGTAATTTAAAAAATGAAAAGAGCGCAACCCCCTACCTTGTCGCTGCCGATCGAAGGTTGTCGCGGGGTTGGATTGCCGCAGAAGAATGTCGCGGAAGAAGAATCACCGGCGTTGCGGAACTTGGCGTCGCGTCGTCAATTTCTGAGGGCTCGGCATTCTTCGCGTTCTTCGTGTTCTTCGTGTTCTTCGCATTCTTCGCGAAGGAGGATGAAGAACTCTTGGTTTCTGTCAAAACCTCTCAATGAACATTTTTCCAGAAGTCGTGCATTGGTCTTATTTTATTATTACACCAACGGATTTCAAACAGGTTAAGAAACGACTAAATTAATTCATAGAATTAATTTAACGAATTTAACCGCCCAATTAATTCAACGAATAAAACCGCCCAATTAATTGGTGCGTGAAGAAATTAAGAAAACGCGTCAGTTGACTTTCATAATGACGGGTTTTCGCGGGTGCGTTACTTAGCGGAAAAGAAACGGTGGGGCTCGTGTGGGCCCCATCTCACAAATATCCTACCAATAGGGTATGATATTTTTGGATAGCACCCTAACCGCATCAACTCAGCTTAAGCAGTTTTAAGTGGCTTCAAGTGGCTTCCATGTGGCTTAAGTCAAATAAAATAAAGTTTGTCATACAATTTATTTTATTTCTTAACTTTAAGCCCAAAAATTAAAAACCACACCCGAGCAAACGCAACTCTGGAAGAGGTGTTTCTAAGCAATTACCGGCACTACGATTCCATCGGTGCCCTCAAAATTCGATTCTGAGCACCGATTCAAAAGTTAGAAAACTCGCTCGTCCGTTCACTGAACGTACCTGAGCCAAACTTCGAAAAATAATTCCGGGCACACCGGGCCTCGGAATCAGGTGCCGTCAGAAACTGCGTTCTTGTAAAAATACAAAGAAAATTAAGAAAAAAAAATTCCTTGAATTTTTCGGGTCTTTACATAACTCCCACCTCAGGGCTTTACGTCCCTGAAAAGATTCCACATAAACTAGGGAAACAAATGTGGGTACTGAGCATGCATCTAAGCCTCCCGCTCCCAAGTGCTCTCCTGGAGGTTCCCGTGCTGCCATCTGATGCGCACAAGAGGAATCGATCATCCATGTAGGACCCGTTCCTATCGATCCTTGATCTCCACCGGGACCTCCGCAAAAGTCGCCCCATCATCCACGTCTAGCTCCCCATGGTCAATGATGTGCATCGGGTCGTGCACGTATCACCTCAGCTGAGATACGTGGAAGACGTCGTGCACCTGGTGCAACTGAGGTGGTAGATCCAGGCGATAAGCCACCTCGCCAATCCTGCTGATGACCCGGAATGGTCCGATAAAGCGTAGAGACAACTTGCTGCCTCATCCAAATCTCTGTAATCCACGTCGAGGTGAGACACGCATGAAGACGTGGTCACCATCCTCGAACTCTAGTGGCCTCCACCTCCTTTCAGCATAAGACTTCTGCCGGCTCTGAGCTGTCCTCATCCACTCCTGGATGACCTGGACCTTCTCTGTCATGGCCCAGACCATCTCTGTTCCCACAAGTGCTGACTCCCCAGGGTCTGTCCAGCACAAAGGAGATCTGCAAGGTCTTCCGTACAATGCCTCGTATGGTGCCATCCCGATGGTGCAGTGGTAGCTGTTGTTGTACGCGAACTCCACCAAGGGTAGATGGTCCTCCCAGATGCGACCAAAGTCGAGGAAACATGTGCGGAGCATGTCCTCGAGAGTCTGAATGGTCCTCTCTGTCTAACCATCTGTCTGAGGGTGAAAGGCGGTGCTCAGATGTAGCCGCGTCCCGAACGCCTCCTGAAACCCCTTCCAAAGCCGGGAAGTAAAGCGAGAATATCGATCGGAGACAATAGATGATGGCACACCGTGAAGCCGTAAAATCTCATGAACGTAGAGATTCCCCAAGCTCTCCACTGAGCCCTGCTCTCTGATGGGTAAAAAGTGAGCCGACTTGGTGAGTCGGTCGACAATCACCCAGATGGAGTCATGACCTCTGGATGTGCGTGGAAGTCCAGTCACAAAATCCATAGATATGTCGTCCCACTTCCACTCTGGGACGTCCAAGGGCTGTACCAAGCCTGCTGGTACCTGATTCTCAACCTTCACCTGCTGGAAGGTGAGGCATCGAGAAACGAACTCTGCCACAACCTTCTTCATGCCTGGCCACCAGTGCTGTCGTCTGAGGTCCTGGTACATCTTCGCAACTCCAGGATGTACCGCCAATGGAAAAGTGTGAAACTCTCTCAGCACATCCTCTCGTAAAGTGACTGGTACCAAGGTACATCCTCTAAAAAGGATGTCATGCTCTGCTCCAAAGGAGAAGCCATCAGGTGCATGTCTTGAGGATAACTGCGCACGCCGCGTCTCACAGTCGGCGTCCCCACGCTGTGCCTCTCTGACCCGCTGCAGTAGTGGAGGAGTGACTGTGAGAGAATAAAGGAAGGCTTCTCTATCTCTATCCACAAAGGATATCTTCAAAGCGGCTAGCTGCTCTGTCGCCTCCTCAAGTAGCTGAATTCCTGTCCTCCTGCTGAGGGCATCAGCTACCACGTTCCCCTTCCCATGAGTATAGACTATCTCAAAGTCATAGTCCTAGAGGAACTCGAGCCATCGCCGCTGTCTCAAGATCAGTTCCTTCTGCAAGAATATGTAACTGAGACTCTGGTGGTCAGAAAAGACTGTAAAGCGCTCTCCCATCAGATAGTGTCTCCATGTCTTCAGAGAAAAGACCACAACTACTAACTCCAGGTCATGGGTAGCATAGTTCTGCTCATGCGGCCTCAATTGATGTGATCCATAGGCGATCACTGCCCGCTCCTGCATCAGGACACATCCGAGTCCGGTCCCTGATGCATCGCAGTAGACTACGTACCCTACTCCCTCCTCAGGAAACCTCAAGATAGGTGCACTGGTCAATCTCTGTCTCAGCTCCTGGAAGCTCTGCTGTCATCTGTCTGACCACACGAAGGGTTTCCCCTTTTACGTCAAATATGATAGTGGTTCCGCAACTCTGGAGAAGTCTGGCACAAACCTCCAATAGTATATAGCTAGTCCCAAGAAACTATGCACCTCTGTCACGCTCCTGGGTGGCTCCCAAGCTAGCACTGCCTCGATCTTCACAGGATCCACTGCAACTCCAGCCTCAGAAATGACGTGCCCCAAGAAGTGGACCTCACGTATACAGAAATGACACTTCTAGAGCTTTCCATAAATCTGGTTCTCTCGATGTGTGTCTAGTACAACACGTAAGTGGTAGGCATGTTCCTCCTCAGTCGTCGAGTAAATAAAAATGTCGTCGATGAAGACCACGACAAATCGATCGAGGTATGGCTGAAAGATCCTGTTCATGAGGCCCATGAACACTGCTGGAGCATTGGTTACTCCAAACTACATAACCAAGAACTCATAGTGGCCATACCGACATCTGAAGGCCGTCTTCTCCACGTCCTCGTCTCGAACTCTGAGATGATGATAGCCTGACCTGAGGTCTATATTTGAGAACCATCGTGCTCCCTTGAGCTGATCGAAGAGGTCATCAATCCTCGGTAGCGTATTCTTGTTCCTCACTATCACCTGGTTCAGGCGACAATAGTCGACACACAGTCGCAAGCTCATGTCCGCCTTCTTGGAGAACAATATCGGCGAAGCCCAGGGTGAAACACTGGGTCAGATGAAACCCTTGCCCTGCAAGTCCTCCAACTGTACCCGTAGCTCTCGAAGCTCAGCGGGGGCCATCTGATACGCTGGAGTCGATATCGAGGCTATCCCGTGGTACAGGTCAATATGGAAGTCTATCTCTCTACGAGGAGGTAGTCCTGGAATGTCGTCGGGAAAGACGTCTGCATACTGATCCACCACTGCAGGAAAACTAGGACTCCGCACATCAACATCTCCTAGGATGAGGCTAACCAACTGATGAGTGATGGGCTGTCCTCTCCTCTGCAGATGTCCATCCTGTGCTGCTAAGGCTACCTTCTCGCCAGTGAAGGTGAACCTGCTCTCGTCGGTGCGTACACATCGCACCTTGCGCCTAATGCAGTCAATATGTGCATGGACTGTAGATAACAAATCCATGCCCAAGATGACGTTGTAAGGCCTCAACGCCGCTACAAGAAGATCCCAGCCGAAGTTATCACCTCCAAGAGTAAGCTCACACTGCAGGCACCAGTGCGTAATCATCGAGTCTGCTCCCGTAGGAGTCTCTATCCATAAGGATCAAGCCAACGGCTCTGTCGGAATCTCCGAGCTCCGAAAAAGGGCAACGACTATGAAAGAGTGACTCGCTCCTGTGTCTATAAGAACTGTAGAAAGGGTGGAATAGACACAGATAGTACCTCGAATCATCTCGGGCGCACCATGGTCGTAGGCCTCCACTGCCTGGAGCTGTGCCTTTCTCTACCCGCCAGCTCCTTGTGGTCGGGGCGGGCCTCCTGGTGGTGGTGGTGGTAGTGACTCAAAGCGTCGCCCACCACCTGCTGCTCGGCCAGATCCTCTGCCTCGTCTGCCTCCTCCATGTGGACCACCACGGTCAACCCTCTGCCTCTGCCTGGGTAGCCCCTCAACTGTCTGCTGCTCCTCGGCACGGTGGGTCGGGCAGTCATGAGCCATGTGACTTTGCTCGCCGCAAGTATAGCACTGTCTGCCTCTCGAAAGACTGGATCTGCGCTGTGTGCCCCGCACTGCTGAGCCAGTGTCCTGAGGCCGTCTGCGAGAGGGTCTGGTCTTCCTGGACCCCTGAGTCATCCGCCGACTGCCTGCTATGGAAGACCCTGCTACGTGCCGCCCCGAGGTAGGTCTCGCCGTTGGAGAAGTCTCAGCAAGAAATCTCTCGATCATAAGGGCTCGCTCTAGTACTCCTGCCTGGGTTGGGATGCTGAGGGAGATCAGCGATGCCCTGATCTCATGTCTCAAACCCTGCTCAAAGGACCGGGCCCGGAAAAAGGGGTCTCGTACCATGTCGGTCGAGTAGCGCGAGAGATCGGTGAATCTCGCCGAGTACTGGACGACCTTCAAGCTGCCTTGCAGCAGCTGAAGAAGCTCCTGGATGTGCACCGCACGGTGGGTGGTCGGGACAAAATTTGAACGTAAGAGGCCCTCAAAGTCTGTCCAGATGAGAGAGGCCTCATCGTGCACCTGGAGCATCAAGCTCCACCATCGTTCTGCTGCTGCGTGCAGTAGGCTCACTGCGAGGATCACCATGAGGTCTGCTGGTGTCCTCACTAGCCGGAAAACTCGCACCACTGCCTCCAGCCAGTCCTCTGCTGCCTGGGGGTCCGTCTCCCCACGGAACCTAGGCGGTCACTGGCGCTGGAACTCGTGCAAGGATCCAAGGCGACGTGCGTCGTCGGTGGATGGGGCTGGAAGCATCGGTGGCTCGGCGGGTAGAGGTACCGTCGGTGCCTCCGCCGTCAAAGGGCCTTGTACCGAGGCCTCGTCGCTCGGTGGGATGTCGTCACGTACGACTCTCGGAACCCTAGCTGGCTGCCGTCGTGGGGCCATCCTGAAAAGGAAACAGGTGTGCCACGGTCAGAACAGTATACCTGGTGAGCTGATATAAAGTAATCACAAAGAAAACTTGAAACAGACATGCAATCAATGTTTTCGTGCAATAAGTCTGAAATCAGAAGTCAGGGTCCTGGTGTACGGATACGTCGGTCACCGCACCAACACTGGACACCCTGAACTGATAACCACACCCAATACGCTAAACACTATTTCTTCACATAGAAGAAACATCAGAGTCTGCGGTAGAACCGACCACCTCTGATACCAATTTGTCACGACCCGTCCTCGGGGCCCGTGTCGTGACTACCCCAAGCCCGCCTTCCATAGGCCAGGGGCTGGCGACTAGCACCAAGGCGTAATTCCCAGTAAAAAAGGAAGGCATTGCCTTTGTAAAGTAAACAAGCACCACAGAGTAAGCAAGTAGAAAAGTAAATACTAAGTAATAGCTGGTACAACAGTAAGTGCGGAAAAGTAAAGGGGGCCAGAAATACAAGCCCAACTGTAATATACAACTGAAAAGGGAAAAATAGAAACTGAAAGGTAAAGCCACAGCGTTGAGCCGTCCACTGGAAGTCCCACCTGAACGGTGAGTACAGAAAGCCTCCACTGCTCCTCGGGTCCAGCCTAACGCTCCGAGTACACCTCGCCTAGTGGTCCACCTCCAGGTACCGTCCTGCTCCGCAAACCTCCACCACGATCAGCACTGTCCTTCGTCTGCAACCAACACAAGGTAGTGCGGGCATAGCCCGTGCAGGGGTGAGTATAAGCTACTCATTAGGGACCCGGAGACCCCCGAAGGTCCCCCAGAATCCACAAAGGATAATCCACAAAGGAAAGATACAATCACGAAGTAACATCCGACACGGCTTAGGTATATGCCCATACATATACCTAAGCCATCAATTCTTGCTCGACTCCAAAATCCGAGCTCAAGTATAACCCAGTCCACACAGGAAAGAAAAACGTGAAATCCACACAGGATAGCTCAACACAATCCACAAAGGAAAGTAAAACGTAAATCCACACAGGATAGCACAACACAATCCACAAAGGAAAGTAAAACAGAGTTTCAACTCACACAGGTATACTTCTTCAAATGATGATAAAGATGATCACTGATCCATCTATGTCGTCAGACCCAAAAATGATCGATAGGTACTAAGCTCCGCAAAGACCCACACAGGATCGGGCCCACACAAGACCTGTAGGCGCTGGCTCACATAGAACCGCTGAGCGCTGACCCACACAGGATCAGACCCACACAGGATCGGTCCCACACAGGACCTGTAGCACTGACCCACAAAGGATCGCTGAGTGATGTAGTCGTCGCAGTCCACTAAGGATCTATGCACAGTGGTCGTCGCAGTCCACTGAGGATCTCTGTACAGTCGTCATCGCAGTCACGGTAGCTATCGCAGCCAGCTCTAGGGTTCCCGCACACAAAAAGCTCATTCAGGAGGGTCCGCTTCACAAGCCGAGAGGCTGATACATCAACTGACACAAAGTCCGAAGTTGATGTATCCAAAAGTTCCGTATCGACAACAGGAACTCAACGTCGCAGACGACGCGTCAATCAGACGCCCGTTCTGAGAGATATTGGATTTTTCGTCCCAGGGGCCTGGTTGGTTTTTAAGGAAAAACCAACCCGACCGTACTCCACCTGCGTCCAAACCTTGGGCGGAGTATTCCAAAAGATCCATCTCACTTAGAGAAAGAAACAAAGTCGACAGCACGTCAATCGGACGTCCGAAGCTCAAGATATGAGTGTTTCCGCTCCGAGGGCTCGGATGGTTTCGTGAACAAACCAACCCGACCGAACCCAAAGTTTCCCTAAACCTTGAGTTTGATATATCTAAACGACCATCTCGATCCAAGGATCGCATCGCCGCTGACGGAGGGTCGTTCGGAGGCCCGTAGCTCAGGTTACGGGCAAAAGACCGAAAAAGGTCCGAAGACGGGGGGTCTGGGCCCGAACCGACCCGGCCCAACCCCCCTGGGTTGGCCCGAACCGGGTCGACCCGACTCAGGTCCGGGTCAGACCAGGTTCGGCGCGGCCCGGTCCGGCCAGGGCGCGACCCATCCGGTCGGGCCGTCCCGGCTCGGCTCGGCCGTGCGGCCGAGCGTGGCAGCCGCCCCCACGGGATAGAAGTGTCGTGGCCCTCGAGGGGCCGCGCTGGAACTCAGCGGATGCGGCAAAGGCCGTGTCCCGTGCGTGTGAGCCGGACCCGCACGGCCGCGGCGGCCCTATCCGGCGGCGCACCGGGTCGCCGCCGGTGGCTTCCGCGGGCCACCGGAGTTGCTCCGGTGGTCCGTTTTCCTTCGCGTCTATGCCAAAACTCCTCTTGGGTCCCGTTCTTCACTGCAGAAACAACGGATCGTCCCTGCGGCATGTTTTGTCATCGCCCTCCAAATCCCCACAACAACGAAAAACTGCGGAGGGTTTTCGGGCCGTGTTTGTTTGGCCCGCACCCTCCGCGTTAGGCGATAACAGTTGGGAGGATTAATCAACACATAGAAAACTTAACCACAACAATTTTAATGAATTAAAATTGTTCTTATGAACCGGGTTCGTCAATTTGAACGGAAACACTCACGGAGTATAAAACATTCAACAAAACCCCTACCTTGTCAAGTCATCGCACGCGGGTTCTTCGCGGATTTGATCGTCGCGGAAGGAGGGGATCATCGCATCGTCGCGGTATCCGGCATTGCGTTGACGAACTCCGAGGACCAAGAAACAATAGATTTAATTAATAATAATTAAATACATATTTTTGTTTTAATCCACAAGGTAATTTAAAAAAAAAGAGCGCAACCCCCTACCTTGTCGCTGCCGATCGAAGGTTGTCGCGGTGTTGGATTGCCGTGGAAGAACGTCACGGAAGAAGAATCGCCGGCATCTCGGAACTTGGCGTCACGTCGTAGATTTCCGAGGGCTCGACGTTCTTTGCGTTCTTCGTGTTATTCGTGTTCTTCGCGAAGGAGGATGAAGAACTCTTGGTTTCTATCAAAACCTCTCAACGAACATTTTTCCAGAAGTCGTGCGTTGGTATTATTTTATTATTACGCCAACGGATTTCAAACAGGTTAAGAAACGACTAAATTAATTCATAGAATTAATTTAACGAAGTTAACCGCCCAATTAATTCAACAAATAAAACCACCCAATTAATTGGTGCGTTAAGAAATTAAGAAAATGCGTCAGTTGACTTCAATAATGACGGGCTTTCGCGGGTGCGTTACTTAGCGGAAAAGAAACGGTGGGGCTCGTGTGGGCCCCACCTCACAAATATCCTACCAAGAGGGTATGATATTTTTGGATAGCACCCTAACCGCATCAACTCAGCTTAAGTAGCTTTAAGTGGCTTCCAAGTGGCTTAAGTGAAATAAAATAAAGTTTTTCGTACAATTTATTTTATTTCATAACTTTAAGCCCAAAAATTAAAAACCACACCCGAGCAAACGCAACTCCGGAAGAGGCGTTTCTAAGAAATTACCGGTGCTGCGATTCCATCGGTGCCCTCAGAATTCGATTCCGAGCACCTATTCAAAATTTAGAAAAACCCGCTCTTCCGTTCACTGAACGTACTCGAGCCAAACTTCGGAAAATGATTCCGGGCACACCGGGCCTCAGAATCAGGTGCCGTCACAAACTGCGTTCTTGTAAAAATCCAAAGAAAATTATGAAAAAAAATTCCTTGAATTTTTCGGGTCTTTACACCATTGGTTTAAATCTAGGTTACCCATGATTTGTTTTCTAACAATTATACTTATTAACCATTGTTTTTCCTTAATAGTGGTTCGTTTTAAGATCATGAATTTATCAGAACATATCCCCCAAGAGTGGAAAACCTAGAGTGCCACAAGGCCTTTTCTTGTGCACCGGTTCCTATTCGTGTCTATCTCAATGTGGTGTTTTTGGGTTTTACCCCTAGATACATTTGATCCATAGCCACCTTTACCTATTTGTATCTAGAAATGGTTTTATTTTCCTGATAAACCACTAATTCTATACTTAACAAAATATATGGATATTTCCTTATACAAAGTCACATCTGCAAGGTTCTTACTAAAGTGATCTATTCCTAATCTCCAAAAAAACAAGACCATCCATTGATAAAAACAACAGTGAAACTATACTTTTATACATAACAATACATGATTTTAATCATAATAAAAGATCACATTACGTGCAAAATATCATAATGTTTTGTGTCTTGGAAGACTATGTACATAAATCGTAAAACATGGGAATATGAAATAGTTCTTTATTTAGTCTTCATAAAGAGATCCTAACCTCCTTTGACCCCTAATATCTATATAGGTTACATGGGGGATAATGTGAATGAAGGGATGAGTTAATGTCCCAGTAAGGGAATTAGCATAAGAAGAAAGCTTTAGCACATGGGTTAGAGATCTTGATAAAATGATATAAAATGGCATATGTAATCATAAAATATAATATTGGGATCATATATACACTGAATCATAGAAATATGGAAGCACCATAAATCATGGCTTTAGCATGAGTCAAGGATCGTGGAACATAGTGTAGAAAATTCAATGACAACTGACAAGATCGTTGCATATAGTAGAAAAATCCAAGGCTAACCGCCAAGACTGTTGCACATAATGTCTCATGAGACTCAAAATTTCCCAATGAATTGGATTGATATATGGTCACATTCATATTAACATGATCATGAATAATTTTTCAATATTAAGATCACACATAATAAATCATACATAAACATAAGGGTACCCAAGGAAAGAAATGGGTATCATAATCATGTTATTAAGCATTATGGATGGGTGTGTCATACAAGGGTCCATGAAATAAAAAAAATAAAACATACATAGAAATTCATATGGTAAAATAATCATATATCCTGGTAAGGGATGTCAAGCAGGATTGACAACATGAATGTCGAGAATTTAAGAAATTTTAGCAACAAAACATTTTAGTATTGTTTTAAAGAAAATACTAATGAGAATTTAAAATATAAAAGAGAGTAATATTTTATATAAAACCAGAAGTAATAAAGAAATTTTTTCATAATACAAACATTAGTTTTTTTAAAACAATGTTAACTTAAATAATATTGCAGTGTTCACATGAAATTTGGTGTGAATTTGAGATGTGCCCTTAAAATGGATTTGGTTATCAGGAAGTATTGAGGAGGGAATCACTTAAAAGCCTATATATCCCCAAAAGAGAATGGATAGTGGATCTTTATTCATGATTTTGGACATATAAATAGAATTATAATATTTTCAAAAACATAATATAGGATTTCATTTGGTAATGAAAAGAGTGAGAATAACCCAAAAGAATAATGGAGGTTCTGGTAAAATCCCTTACAGAATATTGGCATGGTACTGGGTGTACTTTAGTGGTCTTAATGAGAGAGAAAGGGGTCTATATTATTTTATAAATCATGTGGGAAGTATAGGGGAGGTGATAAATCATACCCCATCATTTGAAACTACTCATAAATGGACATAACATAGATGATATTCTAGAATAAATGTGAGAAAGAGACGATTCCATACGTTATGTATGATGGTGTTCTTCACTTGATCTTAATGACTTAAATAATCAAATTATGTTCATTAATTAATAACTCCAGAACCTCGACCACATGGTATTGATTTAGTATAAATTATTATGTTCATCCACGTCTTTTTTATGATTTAAGAATTTCAATATCATTGTTTGGGAGTGTTTGCTTCCTTTGTTTAAATGATCGGTTCACTTATATCCTTGTTCGGATAAACATGTATGATGAGAATGGTTGTCTATAGTCAATGTTATGTACAATTAGTTAACATCCAGAATATTACATTATTATAAAATTCATTTGGTTATTTTGGGTGAAGGTGAATCATTATGTAAAAAATTAATGACAAACGCTTGGATTAATTTGGTGATTTTTCTCATAATTAACTTGTTTTATATAATATTAACATCATGTGAGAAAATGATTCAAAAACATCACATAAAATAAAATACATATTTAATATTCTATTTCACCCATAAAAAGGGTTTCATGACCATAATTTAAGGTTGTAATAGAAATTGATATCCCGTCATCCTTGAATGAGATCAATTAACACATCTCAGACGGAATTTTCTTTTCTTTCGTATAAACGAAGGGGAAAAGAGAGATGATAGTGAATTATACCATTAGAATAGAAAATTTCTATACATTTATGGAATTTTATTTTTCATTCAATTTTGATGAGGAGTGTTTGGGAAATAATAAGGACAAAGGAACATTAATTGAAAATTAAGGAAAGGAAAAGGGGAATTTACCTGTTGATTTAATATTCATTTAGAGCCCCTTAAGGGGAGAGGATTTTTCCTTTTTACTATGCCTAGTGCTTACGGACATGGGGGAGGATCTCTGGGAGATATTTGGGCTGAATTTAGGGAGGTAACAAGGGTTTAGAGGTGTCATGTTAAGAGCGGAGTGTGGGTGGTTTTTATGGTGGAGGGGGTGAGGTTTTTCTTAATATTTTAATCATTACTTTATTATTTTTTCATATGAAAAGAAATAGTGGTGATTTGTGTTACTAAATATAATAATATGTTGATGTAATTTTGATCCCAAGGTGATTACATAGCATATAATACATTACTGAACCCATCACAAATTAATATGGAATCTTTTCCATTCTATTTCATGCATCATTGTCCTAATGACACATTTTCTGTGAAATATGAGTTCCATGTGATGATTGAAACAATACCCCCTTGGATTGATGGCTACTAAATCTATTCAGTATCTTGTCAATATATGTACTTTGACGTAGGCCGATCAACCACTTGGATCTATCTTGATGGATCTTAACCCCATGAATATACAAGCCTCACCCAATCCATTCATGGAAAATAATTTATTCAACCATCCCTAACAAAATGTAACACTGGTATTTAAATTACAATATGTAATATGTCATAAACATATACTATTATGAAAGTAAATATAATCACACTAAAACAATTATCAACACAAGTATCACATTCATTCTTTAAAAAAAATCCTATTATGTCTTCATCAAATGGAAAGTTACATTGCTTAGATGATTTCTTTAATCCATAAATGGATTTTGGTAAAATTCATATCTTATTGGCATCCTTTGGAGACATAAAACCTTTATGTTGTTTCATTTACACATCTTTCTAAAGGTTCCCATTAAGGATGGCTATTTTGAAATCCATTTTATGAATCTTAGAGTCATTTTAAGCTATAATGGAATGTGGAATTCAGATGGATTTCAGTATTCAAACTGGTGAAAAGCCTTCATCGTAGTCAAAATATTGATTTTGTTTAAATGATTTTTCAAATATTCATGCCTTATAGGTACAAACATGACTTTCCAAGTCCAATTTCTTCTTGAATACCCATTTTTAACAAATATTCCTTATGTTCACTAGGTGGCCTACCAAAATATATAATTTTTTTACTACATGGAATCCATTTTTGAATTAATGGATTCTTACCACTTGGAAAGATCTGATCCACTTACATCTTTCTTGGATGATATAGTATCATTATAATCAACAAATAATGTGTCACCATCCAAACTAACTATATAACTATACCACTCTAGTTCTCTTACCTCTCATTTACTCCTACATAGTACTTATGTCTCAAGAAAAGTTTCTTCTTCCACAGGGATTTGTGGAATTTTATCCTGTACCAACTCTTGTGTGCCTTGTGCCTCGACTTCATCAATGTTTATCTCACTACCACAATAACTTTTTGTTATGTTCTCCCTCTTGAGGAATATGGAGTTTCATTCCACTATAACCATTTTTTTCTGAGGGGTTTTATATTTAATATCCCCTTGATTCCTTGTGGCATCCTATAATGGTACAATTTGTGCCTCAGGGTGCAAGTTTGTTACCTAAAGAGGCCATAATAAATTCTTTACTTCCCTACACATGTAAATTAGTTAACATGGTTTTCCTTACACTCAAAAAGTTATATGGAATACCATTTATTGATTTATTTGGTACATGGTTTAGTATGTATGCCACTTTTTTTCAGGCATATCCCCAAAAGAATAATGGAAGACTTCAATGACTCATCATTTATCTTACCATGTTCAACATGGTGGGGTTACCCCATTTTCTTACACCATTCCACTGAGTCTTGTAAGGTTTATTGGGTTGGGAAGGGATCCCAAACATCGGTATGTAATCTAGAATTCTTGACTAATATATTCTCCACCTCAGTTTGAGTATAGATTATTAATCTTTCTACCAATCAAGTTCAAATTAATTCATGTATTAATTGAATTTAATAAAATAAACCTACTTATACCTGATTATCTAAATATATACATATAAACTCAAATTATCAACAAAAGTTATGAATTTTGAGTACCCACACCTATATTCCATAGGTAATAGTCCACACACCTCGGTGTGAACTAATTCAATAATATATTCATCCCTTTCACCTTTTCCCAACAAATGGGGCTTTGGCCATATTTCTTTAAAAACATGCATGGCATACACCATGTTGTTTAAGTTTGAAAGAACCTAAATATCCATCTTGATTAAATTTTTCCATGAATTATTCATTTACATCACTGAGACAGTGATTCCAAAGTGGGTTGTGGTATGAATCTTTTGAAATAACTATTTTATTGATTTCCATTACTTGGTTCATGTAATATAACACATAAAAACAATTACGAAAATTTTCCTTACCTTAAAAAATGTTATCTTTTAAAATGAAGAAACATTTATTTCGAAATTTCAAAATAAATCCATCTTTTTCTATTTAGGAAACATAATTAATGTTTTTTAACGGATGAAACATAATAACATCCCTTTAAAACCAAGATCATTCAATCCAGAATGTGAGGTGGTTGTCCCTAATATCTATAGTAGTAAGTTTATCACAGTTGGAAGCTCATTGATCTACCTACCCTCAGTCAATATTTATGAATCTACTTGGATATGGTATCTGAATACCTATTTGAGCAGCAAAATCTGTATCTAATACCTATGTTTTAGAAATAGATATATTGAACTTCATAATAAATGCACTTGAGGATTCCCCATGCTTCTTTATTGTCACGACCCGTCCTCGGGGCCCGTGCCGTGACTACACCAAGCCCGCCTTCCATAGGTCAGGGGCTAGCGACTAGCACCAAGGTGTAAATCCCGCTAAAGGGAAGGAATTGCCTTTGTAAAGTAAACAAGCACCACAGAGTATGAAAGCAGAAAAATAAGTAAACACTAAGTAAAAACGGGTACAACAGTAAGTGCGGAAAAGTAAAGGGGGCCGGAATACAAGCCCAACTGTAAAGTACAACCGAAAGGGGAAAAACAGCAACTGAAAGGAAAATCTGCAGCGTCGAGCCGTCCTCTGGAAGCCCCGCCTGAAGGGTGGGTTCAGATAGCCTCCACAGGTCCTCGGTCCGGTAGTCCGCTCCGAGTACACCCCGCCCAATGATCCACCTCCAGGTACCGTCCTGCTCCGCAAGATTCCACCACGATCAATGCTGTTCGTTGTCTGCAACCAACACAACGTAGTGCGGGCATAGCCCGTGCAGGGGTCAGTATAAGCTACTCAGTAGGGACCCTGAGACCCCCGAAGGTCTCCTAGAATCCACAAAGGATAATCCACAAAGGAAAGATACAATCACTAAGTAACATCCTACACGGCTTAGGTATATGCCCATACATATACCTAAGTCATCAATTCTCACCCGGCTCCAACATCCGAGCTCAAGTACAACCCAGTCCACATAGGAAAGCAAAACGTAAATCCACACAGGATAGCACAACACAATCCAAAAAGGAAAGAAAAACGTAAATCCACACAGGATAGCACAACACAATCCACAAAGGAAAGAAAAATAGGGTTTTAGCTCACACAGGTATACTTCTTCGAATAATGATAGAGGTGATCACTGATCCATCTAAGTCGTCGGACCCACAAAGGATCGATAGTTATTAACCCCCACAATTACCCACATAGGATCGATCATGAAGTTGAACCCAAAGCTATTTGGAAACTCCTTCTCCATCAAGTACATTGGTAATGAATTTACAACCAAGTGCTTCCCTCTTAACTTGGACTGCTGTAGTACTCCACCTATCGAGTACTGTGGGCATGCTGCTACAACCAAGTGCGTCCCACCATGGGTCTGCCGCTACATCCAAGCGCTCCCCCTCATATCCTCTAGAGGTACTCATTCTGTTGAGTACCATGGGCCGGCCGCTACAACCAAGCGCTCCTCCATCGTGGGTCTGCCGCTACAACCAAGCGCTCCCCGGTGCTGCTACAACCAAGCGCTTCTCTGTCGTGGGTCTACCGCTACAACCAAGCGCTCCCTGGTGCTGCTACAACCAAGCTCTCCTCCATCGTGGGTCTGCCGCTACAACCAAGCGCTCCCCCTCATAGCCTCCAGAGGTACTCCTACTGTTGAGTACTATGGGTCTGCCGCTGTAAGCAAGCGCTCCTTCGCCGTGGGTCTGCTGATACAACCAAGCGCTTCCCACTGGGCTATCCGTAACACACCGAGTCGTTCAATCAGCAGTCGTCAAGTCTCAACCGCCTCTAGGGTTTCTGCACACAGCATGCTCGCTCCGGGAGGGTCCACTCCACGAGCCAAGAGGTCGATGCATCAACTGACATGTAGTCCGGAGTTGACGTATCCCAAGATGTACCGTAGTGGTCACTGCCGAAAACACGGAGGATCCCCGTACTGTTTTCATCATCACCGTAGTCAAATCCACTGAGGATCTCTATACAGTCGTCATCGTCACAGAAACAGTCGCAGCCAGCTCTAGGGTCCCCGCACACAGCAAGCTCGTTCAGGATGGTCTACTCCATGAGCCGAGAGGCTGATACAACAACTGACACATAGTCCAGGGATGATTTATCCAAATGTTCCGTATCGTCAACAAGAACTCAACATCGTAGACGACGCGTCAATCGGACGCCCGGTCTGAGAGTTATTGGCCTTTTCGTCATAGGGGACTGGTTTGTTTCTAAAGAAAAACCAACCCGACCGTACTCCACCTGCATCCAAACCTCGGGAGGAGTAAGCCAAAAGATCCGTCTCACTAAGAGAAATTCAACAAAGTCAACAGCACGCCAATCGGGCGTTCGAAGCTCGCGATATGAGTGTTTCCGCTCCGAGGGCCCAGTTGGTTTCGTGTACGAACCAACCCGGCTGTACCCAAAGTTTTCTGAAACCTTGAGTGTGATATACCTAAATGACCGTCTCTATCGAAGGATCGCATCGCCGCTGACGGCGCGTCGTTCGGAGGCCCGTAGCTCATGTTAGGAGTAAAAGACTGAAAACTTCTGGAGACAGGGGGGTCTGGGCCCGGACCGACCCGGTCCAACCCCCCTGGGTTGGCCCGAACCGGGTCCTGGTCCGACCCGGTTCGGTGCAGCCCGGCTCGGCTTGGGCGCGACCCAGTCGGCGGGTCGGCTCGGCTTGGCCGAGCGGCCGTGAAAGGGAGCCGCGGGGGCGTGAAGTCCCCACGGGAATAGAAGTCACGGCCCATGTGGGGCCAGAAATTGCACTTGATCCAAGTTCTTTGTTTTAGGAGGAACATCCACAGAAATATGAATTATTTCACAAACAAACCCCTACCTCGCCGTAGTCGTCGAGCGTGCGTTCTTCACGGAATTGATCGTCGCGGAAGGAGGCGATCGTCGCGTCGCGAAAGGGCGTCTCGTCGTCGAGGAAGGGCGTCACCTCGATGAACTCTGTGGTTCAAGAACATGTAGATTAAATTATATTAATTAAATCCATGATGTTTTTATAAACCACAAAGAAGATTTTAAAGAAGAAACCTGAAATCTCCTACCTCAAGCAGTTGGTGATCGGAGATCGTTGCGGGGAAGAACGTCTCAGAAGAAGCGTCATCAATCTCTGAGGGTGACGGCGTTCTTCGCATTCATCGCGTTCTTCACGTTCTTCGCATTCTTCACGAAGGAGGATGAAGGCACAAAATTTTTCAAAAACCTCTCAACGAACAATCCTCAAGAAGTCGTGCATTGGTCTTATTTTATTATTACGCCAATGGATTATAAACAGGTTAAGAAACGATTAAATTAATTCATAGAATTAATTTAATGAAGTTAACCACCCAATTAATTAGTGCGTTAAGAATTTAAGAAAACACGTCAATTGGATTTCATAATGATGGGTTTTCGCGGGTGCGTTACTTAGCGGAAAAGAAACGGTGGGGCTCGTGCGGGCCCCACCTCACAAATATCCTACCAGGAGGGTAGGATATTTCAGGTTCTACCCTATCCGCTTCAACTCAGCTTAAGAAGCTTAAAGTGGATTTTACGTGGCTTTAAGTGAATTAAAATAAAGTTTGTCGTACCAATTATTTTATTTCTTAACTTTATGCTCAAAAATTAAAAACCACGCCCAAGCAAAGGAAACTCCGAAAGAGGCATTTCTAAGAAAGTACCGGCGCTGCGATTCCATCGGTGCCCTCGGAATTCGATTCCGAGCACCGGTTCAAAAGTTAGAAAAACCCGCTCGTTCGTTCACTGAACGTACCCGAGCCAAACTTCAGAAAATGATTTTGGGAACACCGGGCCTCGGAATCACGTGCCTTCTGAAACTGCGTTCTTGTAAAATTTCAAAGAAAATTAAGAAAAAAATTTCCTTGAAATTTACGGGTCTTTACATTACTCCAACCACAGAGCTTTACGTCCCCGTAAATCATCACCACAAACTTAGGGGTACAAGGTGGTATTGAGCACACATCTGAGCCTCCCGCTTCCAAGTTCTCTCTCGGATGTTCCCGTGCTACCATCTGATGCACACTAGAGGAATCGACCGTCCATGTAGGACTCGCTCCTGTCGATCCTTGATCTCCATTCTGACCTCCGTAAAAGTCACCCCATAATCAACGTCTAGCTCCCCATGGTCAAAGATATGCTTCGGGTCGTGCACGTACCTCCTCAGCTGAGATACGTGGAAGACGTCGTGCACCCGGTGCAACTGGGGTGGTAGAGCCAGACGATAAGCCACCTCGCCAAACCTGTTGAGGACTGAGAATGGTCCGATGAAACGTGGAGATAACTTTTCACCTCGGCCAAATATCCGTAATCCACATCGAGGTGAGACACGCAAGAAGACATGGTCGCCATCCTCGAACTCTAGTGGCATCTGCCTCCTGTCAGTATAAGACTAAAGTTGGATCTGATCTGTCCTCATCCGCTCTTGGATGACTTGGACCTTTCTGGTCCTACAAGAGCTGCTGAGATTTCTTCTTTGCCAAGAAGATAAATCCGGTCTCATCCCCTGGATGAACCATGTTCTTTGCCTAAAACAGTCAATCCCAACATGCATGATACTAATCCACACCAAGGATGACGTCGTAAGGCCTCGACGCTACTACCAAGAGATCCAACCGTTACTCTGGCCTCCAAGGGTTGAGTCACACTGTTTGCATTAGTGTGTGGTAACTCGGTCTCCTCCAGTAGATATCTCACAAGTGAGGGTCAATTCAACAGTCTCAACTGGAACCTCTTAATAACAACCCAAAAGTGGACAGGAATGAAAACAACACAAAGGTATGCGTCTTTTATTATTGCAGCTCATAATACAAAGACACCGCACAACAGCAACAAGGAACTAGAAGTAAAAAAAGATGTGTCCACTAGTTTCGCTCCTGTCCATCTCCTCCCAGAGCTCCATGATCAATGGCCTCAGCTGCCTGAAGCTGAGCTCTCCCATGACCACCAACTCCCTGTGGTCGGGGTGGACCTCCTGGTGGTGGTGGTGGCAACACCTTGGAGCGTCGTCCACCTCCAACTGCATGGCTAGCTCCTCTGCCTCGCCCGGCTGCCCCATGTGGACTGCCACGATCGACCCTCTGCCTCTGCCTGGGTGGCCCCTCAACCGCCTGCTGCTCCTCGACAAGGTGGGTCGGGCAGTCACGAGCCATGTGACTAACCCCTCCGCAGGAGTAACACTGTCTGCTCATTGTAAGTCGTTGTCCACCCCGGGTGACTCGCACAATCGATCCTGTGTCACACGGTCGACCACCGGTAGGTCTAATACTCTTGGACCCCTGCGTCATCTGTCTACTGCCCGCTGCAGAAGACTCTGCCGCATGCTGGCTAGTGGTGGGTCCTGCTGCTGGAGACTGCTCAGCAAAGAAACTCTCCACTAAGAGGGCTCGCTCGAACACTCATGTCTGTGTCGGAATAATGTGAGAAAAAAATGAAGCTCTGATCTCTTGTCTGAGCCCCTGCTCGAAGGTTCGGGCCCTGAATAATGGGTCATGTACCATGTCCGTGGAATAGCGCGAGAGATCGGTAGACCTCGCCGCGTACTGGGCTACTGTCATGCTGTCGTGCCGTAGTTGTAGTAGCTCCTAGATTTGCACCGCTCGGAGGGTGGTTGGGACGAACTCTGAGTGAAAAAGGCTCTCAAAGTCCGTCCAAAGGAGTGATGCCTCGTTGTGCACCTGGAGCATCAAGCTCCACCATCTGCCTACTGCCGCATGCAGGAGGATCGCTGCAAGGACCACCATAAGGTCTGCTGGTGTCCTCACTAACCATAAAACTCGTACAACAGCCTCCAGCCAATCCTCGGCTTCTTGGGGGTCTGTCTCCCCGCGGAACCTGGGCGGTCGCTGGCACTGGAACTCATGCAGTGCCCTAAGGCGACGTGCATCGTCAGCGGCCTGGGCTGGAAGCATCGGTGGCTCGGCGGGTAGTGGTACCGTCAGTGCCTCTACTGTCAAAGGGCCATGTACCGTGGCCTCGCCGCTCGGCGGGCTGTCATCACGCTCAACTCTCAGAACCCTAGCTGGATGCCGTCGTGGGGCCATCTGGAAAAGAAATAGGTGTGCCACGGTCAGAACAGTATACCTGGTGAGCAGACATAAGTAATCACATAGAAAACTTGAAACCAACATGCAATCAATGTTTTCGTGCATTAAGTCGGAATCAGAAGTCAGGGTCCTTGTGTACGGATACGTCGGCCGCCGCACCAACAATGGACTCCATGGACTAATAACCACACTCAATACGCTCAACACTATTTCTTCACATAGTAGAAAGATCAGAGTCTGCGGTAGAACCGAACTCCTCTGATACCAATTTGTCACGACCCGTCCTAAGGGCCCGTGCCGTGACTACCCTAAGCCCGCCTTCCATAGGCCAGGGGCTGGCGACTAGCACCAAGGCGTAAATCTTGGTAAAGGGAAGGAATTGCATTTCTAAAGTAAACAAGCACCACAGAGTAAGAAAGTGGAAAAGAAGTAATCACTAAGTAAAAACTGGTACAACAGTAAGTGTGGAAAAGTAAAGGGGGCCGAAATACAAACCCAACTGTAAAGTACAACTGAAAGGGGAAAAACAGCATCTGAAAGGAAAATCCACAGCGTCGAGCCGTCCTATGGAAGCCCCACCTGAAGGGTGGGTTCAGATAGCCTCCACAGCTCCTCGGTCTGGTCGTCCGCTCCGAGTACACGCCGCCCAGTGGTCCACCTCCAGGTACTGTCCTGCTCCACAAGCTTCCACCACGATCAGCGTTGTCCGTCGTCTGCAACCAACACAACATAGTGCGGGCATAGCCCATGCAGGGGTGAGTATAAGCTACTCAGTAGGGACCTCGAGACCCCCGAAGGTCTCCCAGAATCTACAAAGGATAATCCACAAAGGAAAGATACAATCACGAAGTAACATCTGACACAGATTAGGTATATGCCCATACATATACCTAAGTCATCAATTCTCACCCGGCTCCAACATCCGAGCACAAGTACAACCCAATCCACACAGGAAAGCAAAACGTAAATCACAACACAATCCACATAGGAAAGAAAACCGTAAATCCACATAGGATAACACAACACAATCCACAATGGAATGAAAAACAGGGTTTCAACTCACACAGGTATACTTCTTCGAATGACGATAGAGGTGACCACTGATCCATCTAAGTCGTCGGACCCACAAAGGATCGATGGGTACTAATCTCCATAATGACCCACAAAGGATTGATCATGAAGTTGAACCCAAAGCTATTGGGAAACTCCTTCTCCATCATGTACAGTGGTTATGCCGCTACAACCAAGCGCTTCCCTCTCACCTTGAACAGCTGTAGTACTCCACCTATCGAGTACTGTGGGACTGCTGCTACAACAAAGCATGTCCCACAATGGGTCTTCCGCTACAACCAAGAGCTCCCCTCATAGCCTCTAGATGTACTCATTCTGTTGAGTACAATGGGTCGGACGCTACAACCAAGCGCTTCTCCATCGTGGGTTTGCCGCTACAACCAAGCGCTCCCCGATGCTGCTAGAACCAAGCGCTCCTCCGTAATGGGACTGCCGCTACAACCAAGCGATCCCCGGTGCTTCTACAACCAAGCGCTCCTCCATCATGGGTCTGCTGCTACAACCAAGAGCTCCCCGTCATAGCCTCCAGAGGTACTCCTTCTGTTGAGTATCGTGGGTCTGCCGCTGTAACCAAGCGCTCCTCCGCCGTGGGTCTGCTGCTACAACCAAGCGCTTCCCACTGGGCTATCCGTAACACACCGAGTCATTCGATCAGCAGTCGTGAAGTCTCAACCGGCTCTAGGGTTTCTGCACACAGCATGCTCGCTCCGGGAGGGTCCACTCCACGGGCCAAGAGGTCGATGCATCAACTGACATGTAGTCTGGAGTTGACGTATCCTAAGATGTACCGTAGTGGTCACTGCCGAAAACACAGAGGATCCCCGTACTGTTTTCATCATCGTTGCAGTCGAATCCACTGAGGATCTCTATACAGTCATCGTCGTCACAGAAACAGTCGCAGCCAGCTCTAGGGTCCCCACACACAGCAAGCTCGTTCGGGAGGGTCCACTCCACGAGCCGAGAGGCTGATAGATCAACTGACACATAGTCCAGGTTTGATGTATCCAAACATTCCGTATCGTCAACAGGAACTCAACATCGCAGACGGCGCGTCAATCGGGCGCCCGGTCTGAGTGTTATTGGTGTTTTCGTCACAGGGGCCCGGTTGGTTTATAAGGCAAAACCAACCCGACCGTACTCCACCTGCGTCCAAACCTTGGGCGGAGTAATCCAAAAGACCCGTCTCACTAAGTGGAATTCAACAAAGTCAATAGCACGTCAATCGGACATCCAAAGCTCAAGATATGAGCGTTTCCGCTCCGAGGGCCCAGTTGGTTTCGTGTACGAACCAACTCGGCCAAACCCAAATTTTTTCAAAACCTTGAGTGCAATATAATGAAACGATAGTCTCGATCCAAGGATTGCATCGCCGCTGACGGCACGTCGTTCGGAGGCCCATAGCTCACGTTATGAGTAAAATACCGAAAACATCCGGAGACGGGGGGTCTGGGCCCGGACCGACCCGGCCCAACCCCCCTGGGTCAGCCCGAACCGGGTCAACCCTACCCGGTTCGGCGCGGCCCGGCCCGGCCTGGGCACGACCCGGCCGGCGAGTCGGCTCGGCTCGGCCGAGCGGCCGAGCAAGGGAGCCGCGAGGCATGAAGTCCCCGCGGGAAGAGAAGTTGCGGCCCACGTGGGGCCGCGCTGGATCAGCGGACGCGGCAAAGCCGCATCCCGTGTGTCACCGGACACGCGCGGTCGCGGGTCCGGCTGGCCGCCGCCGCCGCGCCGGCGACCCGCGCCGCCGGTGGATTCCGCAGGCCACCGGAGTTGCTCCAGTGGTCAGAATCCAGTTCCGTCTGCGCAGAAGTTCCTCCCGGGTCCCATTCTTCACTTCCAGGCCCTCAAAACGCCATGGCGGCCCCGTTTGTCATCGTCTGCCAATCCGCGCATCAACGAAAAACTGCGGAGGGTGGTCGGGCCGTGTTTGTTTGGCCCACACCCTCCACGTTAGGTGATAACAATCGGGAATAAATTATCATATGAAAACGTAACAAGATAAAATTTAATAAATTAAAATTTCACTTGATCCAGGTGGTTTGTTTTAGGAGGAACATCCACAGAAATATAAATTATTTCACAGACAAACCCCTACCTCGTCGTAGACGTCGAGCGTGCGTTCTTCACGGAATTGATTGTCCCGGAAAGAGGCGATCGTCGCGTCGTGGAAGGGCGTCGCGTCGTCACGAAAGGGCGTCGCGTCGACGAACTACGAGGTTCAAGAACATGTAGATTTAATTATATTAATTAAATACATGATGTTACTATAAACCACAAAGAATATTTTAATGAAGAAACCTGAAATATCCTACCTTAAGCAGTTGGTGATCGGAGATCATTGCGGGGAAGAACCTCTCAGAAGAAGCGTCGTCAATCTCCGAGGGTGACGATGTTCTTCGCGTTCTTCGTGTTCTTCGCATTCTTCACGAAGGAGAATGGAGGCACAAAATTTGTCAAAAACCTCTCAACGATAAATCCTCAAGAAGTCGTGCGTTGGTCTTATTTTATTATTACGCCAACGGATTGTAAACAGGTTAAGAAATTACTAAATTAATTCATAGAATTATTTTAACAAAGTTAACCGCCCAATTAATTGGTGCGTTAAGAATTTAAGAAAACGCGTCAGTTGACTTTCATAATGATGGGGTTTCGCGGGTGTGTTACATAGCGGAAAAGAAACGGTGGGGCTCGTACGGGCCCCACAGCACAAATATCCTACCAGGAGGGTAGGATATTTCAGGTTCTACCCTATCCGCTTCAACTCAGCTTAAGCAGCTTAAAGTGGCTTTTAAGTGGCTTTAAGTGAAATAAAATAAAATTTGTCATACCAATTATTTTATTTCTTAACTTTAAGCCCAAAAATTAAAAACCACACCCGAGAAAACGCAACTCCAGAAGAGGAGTTTCTAAGAAAGTATCGGCGCTACGATTCCATCAGTGCCCTCAGAATTCGATTCCGAGCACCCGTTCAAAAGTTAGAAAAACATGCTCGTTCGTTCTCTGAACGTACCCAAGCCAAACTTCGGAAAATGATTCTGGGAACACCGGGCCTCGGAATCACGTGCCGTCTGAAACTGCGTTCTTGAAAAATTCCAAAGAAAATTTAGAAAAAAAATTCCTTGAAATTTACGGGTCTTTACATTTATCTTGGTGTATATTTTCTTCGTGTGTCCCTTCTTTCCACATGTGAAATAGATAGCATCCTGATCCCAGACATACCCTTTGATCTTCTTCCTCATAGAAGGGAATAAAGAAGCATTGTGTTTAATTATCTTTGTTTTCCCATTACGTTTTTTCAACATAAGGACAAAAGGCCTATCAAATTTCATTTCTTTATCTACATGTCAATGGATGATAAGAATATCTAGAAGATACTTCTTAATGTTATTAATATTAAAATTCAAAACAAAATTGGAGAAGCTCTGAGGGAGTGATTCCAGAATGAGATTGGTGCCCAGTTATTCAGGGAGTTCAAACCCTAGAATCTCTAGGTGCTCCATCTATCCCATGATTATGACTATTTGAGGACCAGCAGGGGAAACCTCTCCAAGAACACTTTCAAAGTTCACCATGGAAATATAAAATTGTTCTTATCTATATCTCTCTTGGTAAATACCATGGAAGGGATTAGGTAAGTTATACACATCCCTATTTTCATGAGTCTTCCTGAGTTCACTAGACATAGATTAAAGAATCCAAAATTGAGCTTCGATATCGTCATTAATATTTTTTTCATAGACTACGAACTCTTAGTCACCCATCTCTTGAGTAGGAAGATCAAGCATTGAGAATTATAGCACAATATATTTCCGTTCATGGATTAGAACAACCCAACGGCATCAAAACCACTCTTGGAAGCTACTTCCAGTGAGAATATTGTCTTTATCTAATATTGATCATAGTGATAGTGATATTTTCATTTTATTATACAATAAAAATAGTATATTATTAGAATTTTATTCATTATAGATTTTTTGGGAAATAATTAGTTGATTTTATCAAATCTCCCACTATTTTATCAAGTCCCAATAGCCATCAACATTGAACATGGAATGTATATTGTCTAGGACATTCTAGTGGAAGGGATCTATATTTCCCATTTCATAACCCCCAAAATGGCTGGTCATGTTATTTTGAAATTATTTAGGTAGGCATAACTTTTCCAACCATGTGCTCGTGTCTCCTTAATCCATTGATTGGACTCCCCAATTCATAAATCCTTACATTGATTTTTCACAACACTCGCCTACAAATTACACCAATTCTAGGAAGGGATACACCACTTGTTGTAAAATGGTTATTTCAAACCAAAACAATTTTAAGAAATACCCTTATAAAATTATGTGTCCCAATAAGGGTTGGTCAAACACATAGTTCTATTGAGTTTTGTTCCTAATCAAGTAACGAAATGCTTAGTTGGATTAATATTAGATTGAGGGATTTTATTTTATTATGCATAATTTTTTACCTTGTATTATCCATTATATGTCTTGTTAATATTTAAGGGTAGGTTTATTTAATTAAATAACCTTATTCGGATGAAACATTTACACATAGTCAATTTCCATTAAATTCCATCTTGGCATATTAATTAATTCATGTATGTGATCGCACACTAGCATCAAAAAAATATAATATTAATAAATTAGAGAGAATATAATTAATTAATTAAATGACATGATCTTGATTTTACCTAATGTTGTATTTAATTAGAGGACAATAAATCATCCTAGGACTTAGGGGAAATTACTTCTTATGTTATACTTGGCATGAGCTACAGTATTCCACGTGTCCACCTTTGTATCATTGGGTTGGCATCATTACGGATCCATTTTGAACCATCCCCATACTTATTAGGAAGATTCACTAATTACAAATATTTATAAATCACACATAGTTGAGGGGACCCAAATAATTGGTGATAGGGTATAACATAAATATCCTTCAACACGCAGGTCCAACATAATAATAGAGGGAGGGTTGTCTCATAGGCCATATTTTAATTTAATATTAAATATTTTCAAAACCAAGATATAAATGTAATTATATAAATTCAAAAAAATACATAGGTATTGGTTAATCTCATGAATGGAAACAGATGCAATGAATACGCAAAAATAAGTGGCTATCATTTATTTCATTATTTGTTCTTTTTATCTAATATAAACTCTCTGACATTAATTATTTAATTAATTAATTAATTCTCTTTCATATTAATGATAATCCGAAATTATTTAGAGATACCCCTAATTAATGGAAATAATTTAAAATAAATGGAAGAACTAATAATGACATATTAATTATAATAAATTAATTGAGAAATTAAATTTCATTAAAATCATTATTAAATTTTCAAACACATAATAGTCTGATAACAAATACAATAAGGTTTTAATGTTGTAATATCAAATATAATGTCATTTTAATTTTTCCATTAATGGGAGACTACATGACATGTACATGTAGCAACACCTCAGGCACCTTGGTTTTTGTGTATCCTAGTCACATATCTGGAGCATCGGTGTGTTGACTTGAAAAGACTACATGGTGTTTTCACACCAATTACACACACTGTATCAACACTGATGGGTGTCAGGTTAGCCTAATAAAAACATAGTGTGCAAAAAAAGTACCATATGTAATTAATTACACAGTACATCCAGATACACTGTGTATGGGTATACAACGTGTGCTCCGACCGCATGTCGTGTAACCCAGTTTTACTGGGAAATGATTTGGCACTTCCCGATGGCATCTCTGGTCATTATTAATTTGTTCTTAAACCATTAGGAAAATGAAACATTGAACTAACATAATTAATTTGTTGATAAAATGTGAATTAAAATACGATTAAATAACTAATAACATAAAATAAATTCTAACCACAAATGCATATAGGTTGACAATCAAAGAATTAAATATAAATTTAAATGATATCACTATGATAGCACCTTTTGGTTCTGGGTACAATATAAGAATGCGATGGTGGGTGATATAACATAATTTCTTTTATTAATCATTTCCAGAAACAATGAGAGAGGATATTGAACCTCAAATTTATAATTAATTTATTTATAATATGAAGAAATAAATACATGGGCTTAGGGAATTTTTTCATTGATGATTGTTGATCATCCAAAACTGGCTATCTGGATTGATTTTTTTGATCTTGTGAGGATCCAAGGGTATAATCCCGCTAGCAGTGATCAACACTTTATTCAATGGTCTCAAAAAAACTCCCCCCATTCTCCTAGTGCTAGTGTGTTGAATAAAAATTCCTTCTTTATTCATTATTGATCACTCGTTCTTTAATATTTAATACGTTACCTCTTTGATTTCTCGTTCTTGAGATGGAGAGTGGAGGGGGAGTCAAGAGAGAATTCATTATGCATAACAATTATCTATTCCCAAACATGGAATTTGTTTCGAATGAATTACACAATAGACATAGCCATCCATATATAAGGCTGGGATTTTGGTTTCAAAATTTAATTTCACAATATCCATTTAATATAGTTTTATCCATTAAAGAAATACCCTGCCAAAAAATAATAATAATAGTATTATTATTTGGTGGTCTGCCCACTTTTTGAAAATGGATAAATAATATTTTCGTACTCATAAAAAATTATTTTATCACTGAACATGGTCTTGGCCCATTTTAAATCCTCTCACATTGATTTAACAGCTGAATAAATATTTTATTCTCATAAATAAATATTTTATTAACAAACTAGTTAATTAATACTAATTAAATATTAAAAAAATAGATAAATATATTTTATTCACAATTAGGTGAAAAAATATATATTTAATTTATGAGATAAATATAACTTAAATAAAATTATTCCACAGTATTGAGAATAATTTTTATTCAATTAATGAAATTAAAATTTAATTTAATCGAGGCCACCAAAAAGAGAAAGTATGTGACCCTCTATGATTCTTTCTCATTGTCATTAGGTGGGGTTTCTTAAATTCCATGTTTACAGTATAGAAATGACTCAAGGCACCCAATAGAAAGAACATAAAGTCCCAAATACAATAACCACATAAGAACACTCACTATGCAATATAATAACTTTGTCATATAATCTCATCAAGAAGGTTTCATGACAATTTCATCAACCTATATTCTTGATATATCATTCTTTGACTATCAGAAATAAACACATTGGTACAATATGGAAATGGAATTTTGGGTGATGGTTCAATATCTATCAAAGGGTAAAGATAAAAAATTTGATATATGTGGGAGGTAAAAATCCATTCTTTACATATCTATTAATAAAATGTCCTTCATGATGCATCCAATGTACCCTACCTCCCGCCAACATATGTCTTGGCGGTTTTCATTAAAAAATCTATCTACTTGAGTCATGTCATCCATTATGGAAAATCATAACATCTAGTGACCATTAAACACACACACACAGATAGGAATATGCGATGACACCAAAACATGTGGAATTTTTACTGGTGAGTCTATTCTTATAATATCCTATCCTTTAAACTTCCATGTAAGAACATCATGAAAAGATGTATCATTGGATTATGAGTTCTCACACCTAACAGACTATATAATATGATTCCAATAATAGTATGTAATCCAACCACAAAACAATATTAATAAAACTTGCATAGACCTTTCAGTTTCTCATCATATAAGGGAACTACTATGACCTTATCAATGCGACAAGTACTCCTGGAAATTATTAAATTATGATCATGTAGAAAAATAAACAATAACTAATAAGATATTTAATTTAATATATATATAAAAAGTATACATGTTATCAAAGTAAAAACAGTTGGTTCTATGAAACCAACTCCAACAGTAATGACCACCAACATTCAGTGGAACTTCAGATCCACTTATCATAGAATAGTGGTTAAAATGAATAGAGAAGTAATTTTTTGTGCATCATTGTTCTGAGATGGAGGAAGATACTCATCCCATTTATTATTTAGTTTGAGAAGTTGACCAATGGTGGGAATTTATTAAGAACACCAAGAAGAATGATAAAATTGAAGAGATGGAGTGGAAGGACTTTAAAAAGTCATTTCATAACAAGTATTTTCCCCAAAATCATCATTCAATTCTAAGTCCAAATTTATGAATTTTGAAAAGGTTAATTTTTTGTTGATTGAGTACATTATAGATATCGAAGATTTCAAAAATTCAAAAATCCATAGAGATCTGAATATTTAAAATTTCAAAATGAGAAATAACAGGACCCTCGAGTATATCACCTCCAAAAGAAGCACCATAGATCCTACAGGGATCTAGACTTGCGCCACCGGATGAAATAAGAATCCAAAATGCATTGGCCCATTGAAATTTAGGACTGAACCACCACCAGAATGACAAATCAATATTCACCCATCCAGAAAATGAAATCTAACCCAATTCAATGAAAAGAAGAACCAGCAAAGCTGCTTTTGTACAAGAATAAATTATTGAATCATATAAAAACCAACATCATGCATAGAACCAATACACATCGAACTAGAAAAACAAATAAAATCCAATATCATCAAGCTAAACAAGCCTCACCAAGGTCCTTATATACCATCGAAAACAACCAAAAGCACCTACCAAAACAAAATGAAATACTGGGATAAAATACCCAAATACCCAAAAAACCCCATGATCCATCGTAGAAAAAACACCCTCCAGTGAAAAGATATCCAAAATCTTGGACAACTAAACGAATATTTAAAAAGATTTATGAACTCTTTAGAAACCACCACCGAAAATGCCAAAACCATTCCCTAGAAAACCAGCTACCAATGGACTAAACCCCACAAGCTCTCACATCCCTCTCCACTACTGAAGAAATGTGCTCACTAAACACCTACTCACCATCATGTCAAGGAAGATAGACCAACGCCTATTTGGTCTTGAAATACCACCACCAGAATCTTAAGGTACAACCGAGGATGCCACTCTAGAAGACCTAAATCATATTCCACCACTAATCATTTCTTATGTACTAAGAACCAAAAGGGAAGGAAAATTTCTGTTGACGCACGACGAGACACACAACCAAGTAAAAAGTAGTAACAAAATTTTAAGACGAACGAGATGAAACAACTGAAAGAGCATACAAAGCATAAAGGACAGACCTTGAAGAGGAATGGGAATAGAAACATGTGCGATAATGAATGACCAAACCCTAAAATAACATCACGAAGAGTGTTCCAGGGCGCCACCGAGGATGATTATGAGTGTAATGGAATAAAAACGTAGATGATAATTCATAGAGATGAAGGAAAAGGAAAGTGAATTCTTCAGGAATTACAAAGAAAAACATCCTAAGTACTTCTTGGAATTCATTGGGTCTTGTAATCAACAATGGTTAAAAAATAGACTGATTCTTTATTGGTTTAAAATGAGAACATCAAAAGGATCTTTTTAATCAAGACATTGAGAGTTATAATGATGTTTTTTGATGATCTCTTAGTGTGGAAATGGAGTTTGTAGAATTTTCCAATGGCTATAGAGATGAGAAATAAAATATAGAGATTCAAGAGGGAGGATCTAATGATAATGGTGAAATGAAAACTCCACAATTCATGAGTCAAAAATGTGAGAATACGCATCATGGAAATTTCCTCAAATATATAGGAAAATGAATCATGTTTGAGAGATAAGGAAACCAAGTCCAAGAATTATAAAGATACATGAGGAATCTGGAAAATGTTTTAGTGGAAAGGAGAGAACCAACTATGGTTCAATGCATGAGCTTTAGGGAGCAAGGGAAATATTAAATCCATTTCACTAAACCTTGAGTTATGGAGGGTAGTCACGAATAGAAGAAGAAAAATCCAAATGATCAAGGGAATAATTATACCATCACTACTATTGAGGTTGATCCCAAAAATGATGTGTTGATTGGTTTGTTGTTTACTCATTCAAGAATAGAGAAGATAATATTTGATTCTTGTTCTACGAATTCCTTAATATCCTCAATGTTTATAAGAAAAATTAAAATACCAATACAAAATTTGAAGGTTGAGTTATCCTTGAGAATAGAAAATAGGGAAATTATTCAATCCAATGTATTATATTTCTCCATATCTAATGTTTATAGAATTAACCTCCTAATAAATCTTCTTTTACTTCTTTTTTATAGTTTGATGTTATATTCAATATGGATTTGTAATCTTAAAAAAAAATCCAACATGAACTATTTTTAAAGGGAGTCTAATTTTAACATCCCGAGGAATCATCCAACATTGTACAAGTTTAAGGAGGATGATGAATCTCCTTCAAAATCATCATCTCAATTATATATATTATTTTTTTATGAGAAAGAAAATGTACCTCAAATGATTGAGAAAAAAGAGGGAATAATTTTTAAACAAATGTTAATTGAAGGGAACAACATTAATGTGTTCTCAAATAAATTTCCTAGTCTTCCTCTAGACAGAGAGGCTGAGTTCTTAATTGAACTTATTCTTGGTATTATGCATATATCAATGACACTTTATAGGATGGACACCATTGAGTTATAGTAACTAAAGAAGTAATTATAATGGATTTTGGGAAAGAGTTTTAAACAACTGGGTTCTTCACCATTGGGTGATAAACTCCTCTCCATCAAGATGAATTATGTATCAACGAGCCACATCTTTTATTATAATGAGATAAAAAATAAAGATAAAGAAAAATTATCCACTTAAATGGATATATGACTTGTTCGATCGTCTTTGTGGAGACAAGTATATCTCTAAGGTGTTTCTTCAGTTGGGATACAACTAATTAAATGTGAGGAAGGAATGTATTCCTAAAAAATACATTGGAATGAGGTATGTACAATATGAGTTCATAGTGATTCGTTTTAGACTCACTAATTCACCACAAATATTCATGGACATAATGAATCATTTCATTACATACAACCTCAAGAGATTTGTGGATGTCATTATTTATGATATTTTGATCCTCTCCCAGAATATGGAGGAACAAGAGGAGAATTTGAATGTTAGGATAAATATGCACATGAGCCTCAGCTCAGTTGGTGAAGACTCATTAAGTGCATCCAGGAGACCTAGGATCAAATCCAGGCGAAGGCTAATTTCTGGGTACTATAGCAGTACTGTACCAGGCACTGTTGCAATACTGTAGCATGTAATGTAGAGGGTACTATAGCGGGAATTGTAGTAGGCACTGTTTGGAACTGTTGTAGCCAGAAATATTCCCCTGTTGGGACATTGGGCCACCAATTTGGTCCCCAAGTCCTTTAAGGCCTTCAGGCCACCCAGGCCTTCGGGGCAGTAAGGCCTTCGGGCCACCTCAAGGCATTTGGGCCCCCTTAATTACAGATAAAAACCAGACAACCTACAAGGAACAATCTTCAGAAGTAGGAGGAGAAAGGATCTCTCACCATAGTATATGTTAAACGGATTGAAATAATGAGAGGGTATGGCACCTGCCATTGGGACGAGCATGGGCATGCACGAGATAGCCTAGAAGAACCGCCATGAGAAGGTGGAGAGATGATTTCACCATGAAGATGCTGGGGAGGATCAGTTCCAAGTATTTAGTATGTGTTGTATGTAATGTTTGAATCTAATGGGGATTGAATTCATCTAAAGCCTACGGGCCATGTAAAACTTATGCCTATGGTCTTTGTAAGTGTTCCACCTCACCCCTTTAAAGGTGGATTATCATAAATCAATAAAAAAAATTATGGCCTTTGGGTCATTGGTGGAATATTAGGATAAATCCCTTATGATGGGAGAGGCTATAATGCAAGTATAGAAAATGTGAGTTCTAGACGGAATAAGTATCATTCATTGGTCATGTTATCCCCAACAAATGAATATCGAAGAAAAAGGAAATCTAAGAGTGGCCAAGGCCAACATCGATAATGGGGATCCATAGCTTCTATGGTCTAGCTCGATACTAAAAATGATTTGTGGAGAACTTATCATCATTTTTAAACCAACTAACTGAGTTGAATTGGGAGGGTAAAATGTTTTCCTGTACTAGTGAATGTGAATACTGCTTCAAAGAGTTTAAAATGAGGCATATCACTACACCAATACTCACACTTCCAACAAGTGGGAAACTATTTTTTCTATATATGGAAGATTAAATGGAGGTATTAGGCTATGTAATAATGAAAAAATATAATTTGACAGACTACAACACATGGTAGTTGAAAATTAATCAGAAAAACTTTCCCATGAAGGATCGAGAGTTGGAAGTTGTTATCTATGTGTTGATAATATGTTGATATTATATCTATGGAGAGAAGTATGAGATATATATTTATCATAATATCATTAAATATATATTCACATAAAATGATATTCATATTTCCTAGGGGAGATAATATGATCTTATCAAGGATTGAGACTGCCCAATCCAATGTCGTATTGGTAAGGAAAATAAATGGTGGTTGCTTTAAGTAGAAAGGAGACTAAAATATTATCAATGATGAAAGTTGAGAATGATTCAGTCTTCTATGATTTAAAAAGGATGTACATGGGAATAATTAATGAAGGAACACCATAAATCCTTTCTCAAATGATTTCTCATCCATCCTTCGTAGAGAAAATAAATAACTCTTACAGAAATGATGTGGAAATTCCGAAGAAGGTGGAAGGTATAAAAAAAAGAAATCATCATAGATCAAAATTGATAATAAAGGGGTTGTGATATTTGGTTCAGGACTATTTATACCATCAAATGTAAAGATAAAAAATAGATTCTGAGTGATGAAAATAGATCATCCATATTTATCCCCCCTAGGATAACTAAGATATATTGTGATGTCTAAGAGAACTATTGGTGGGACTATATGAAGAAGGAGATCGCTAAATATATCTCAAAGTGATGAGTATGTCATAAAGTAATGAATGAAAGGTAAACGTATAGGGGTGTGATTCATCCATTACCCATATCAACATGGATACAGGAAACATCGCCATAGAATTTTTCATCGGACTTTTGCATACATCCATAAAAAACAATTATATATGGGTTGTCATAGATTTTCTCACAGAGATAACTCACTTTATTTTAGTTTGAGAGGTCCTATAAATAGATCAACTATAATGGATTTACATTACATTATTTGTAAGGAAACATTGATTACCACTATTTATTATATATGATCATGATCTGAGATTCACCTCTACGTTATGGAAAAGTGCCCAACATGCTGTAAACACTAATCTAACATTCATTACGTATTATCATCCTAAAACTAGATTAAAATCATAGAGGACTATTTATTCCCAGAAATACACATTGATATAATGTTCTATGTACTTAAAAGGAGGATAGGACTAACATCTACCTCTAGTAATGTTGTCTTAAAAAAATATTTTCCAATTGAGAATCCAAATGGTTTCATGTGAATCCCTTTATGGGAATAGAGCAGAACACATGATTGCTGGGATGAAGTCAATGAATGTAAGCTTTTGGACTTGACATGGTCGAAGAAGTGGTAGAGAAGGTGAAAACCATTCATCCCTCCATCAAGAAATCCCATATTTGATAAAATAGCTATGCAAAAAATCATCTATGAGACCTGTATATTATAGTTGGAGACATGATATCCTTCTGCATATCTCTAGGGATAAAGATAATAAAATTTTGGAAGATATTAAATCTAATCTGAGGTACATCATCCCCTTCATGATTCTTGATCATGTCAATGTTGTGGCCTATTGACTAAAACTTCCACCAACCATGTCTTAAGTATATGAATTATTCATCATATCCCTCTTGTAAAATTCAATACCAGATCCCTCACATGTACTAAATACATATGTGGTACAGTTAGAAAATTATCTCTCTTACAAGGATCAACTAGGGAAGATTTGGACCGTAGATATAAAGATACATGTAACAAGATTTCTAAACAGGTGATAGTACTCTAGTGAAACCATATGTATGAAATGTAAACATGGGAAATGGAGGAAGTATTGAAGGACAAGAACCATCACCTATTATCATCTTGGTTTGTAAAATTAAACTTTGAGGGAAAAGTTTCAAAAGGGGGAAGAATGTAATGATCCAAAATTTAATAAATATAATTTCTCATCTTATAAATTTTTTTAAGGTATAAATCATACACATAGAATATATTTCCCAATAAAAAAATTATTCTCATAAATAACGAATGAAATAAGTGATATTCATAGAAATTAAAAAACATATACTAATGGAATATGAAGATGACTTTTCAATAGTACTATAACCATTAGAAATAGTAATTTATCCAATAAAATATTAACATCACTTATTAGAGTAAAAATAAAATTTATCCATCTTATAAACTAAAATAAGATATAATTATATCACATTATAAGTAAATAATTTTTTAAAATTGATAAATTAAGTGTTGGAATTTTTATAAAACATAAATGTTTATTTAAAATTTTATAATTAATATAATGATTTAAAATAAAATTCATTTTCATAAAATAGATTCAAACATCAGTATTTATTTTTATTATTATTATAAGATAATTTTATGAGCCCTTAACTACATTCTAAATGAGTCACAAAATTAGATAAAATTTTAAATTGGATATTTTTTGAATAAATGATGATTTTAATTAGAAATTAAATTTCATATATTTAGAAAATAATTTTCTTCAAATGGTGTTCATTTTTTAATTCTAAATGTTGAGAAGTGGTCAGGGATAATTTTTGGGTTTTTTTTGAAATAGTTTATTTTTTTGAATAGTGGAATACTATAATTTAAAGTACTTTACATTATAATTAAATACCTTGTTTTTGAGTCATGGATGAGTCATCAATGATGAAAGTTCCCATTATCTCAATATATCCTTAATTATTTAATATATTTAGTTATATGGTTAAAACTTTTCATACTCTTGGTATAAAATAATGAACCGATGGATAAAATAAAAAACCCCCCTATCCTCCTATATAAATACCACCCCTCACCACTTATTCTCCTAACAGATTCTTAGATTTTATTATTATTCATTTTATACCATATCCTTTACCCAATCCTTTATACAACATCCAAGAACCTTTGGTATCAAAATTAGATTAATACCATTTTCCCTAAGGATGTTCTTAGGTAAAAGAATTCAAGAGGTAAAATCCTATTTCATTTTCATTTAATTTTTATTCTAGTACATTTATTTTCTTATTATATCCTCATATCACCTCATATAAGTGTAAGGATAACTCTATATTTTTATATATGTTATAGTTTTATTTTTATTATGTAATAATTTATCATTAATCATCTTCTCCACTCCCTTTTATTCTAAAAATGAAAACATTTTCTATGAGGTGTTGATTTATCACCATTAAGGATTACATGTTTTCATATTCCATTAACACCTTCACAGAAGGACATAAAACCATTATAATGGTTAGAAACTATTTTAAGGTTTATGTTATAATTTTTTGTTTTCAAACTATGATATATATATAATATTAAATAATGAAACAAGATGAGTTCATTGGGATCAAAAACCACCAAAAGTAGTCTAAATTATTATCATTAACATTTTATCTAATGAATCATCCTCATATATGAAAAAATGTAATCCCATTTAAACATATGAAATTTCACTAACAAAATATCCTAATTTCCATAAATGAATTGAATAAAATTATAATGAATAAAATAAATGTAAAATAGGTTCTAGATTTAGTAATTTATGAATCAAATTTGAATACCTGTGATATTAATGTGAAGAATATTATTTGGACAAAATGTAAGGGGATTCTCAAAATTAATTTCATTCTTTGGGAAATTACCCTTTAATGAAAAATTTCAGTATGGATGTTCATTTAATATTTATAAAATATAATTTAATTTTAATTAACTATTATTTTTTGGGACATAAATGCTTCTAGTCTTATTTTGTGATAGGTGAAAATATTTTTTGAAAATAACTCCTCTTTCTAAAAAGACATCTTTTACCTCTATTGATATTACTTCTTCATCACTCAAGATTGTGGATTCTTATACCAATTATGTTTTTCTATATTAATTTTGGGAACCCCAATGTTTATTTATGAAATTTATCTTTATGAAATTCTCATGATACGTTTTTCCATTCTATGGGGTATTTTATGGAAAATAATTGTTATATGTTATATTAGGAATGCATGATTATCTAAATATTATTATTTTATAGGTGTGATAGGAAATTTATAATGCCCAAATGCATTGGGTAATATGGTGTATCTCATTATATAACTTTAAATATGCATGAACATGATGCTATTTTTTCACAAATATTATTTTAGGATTATAGACATATGTTATGCGTGAACATGATGTTATAATTAATATCAATATGTTGTATTTTTCCTATAAGACATGATATTTCATTTTTAAAAATTGTTGCATTTCATGTATTTATCAAATTCTTCGTATCATGATTATAATGATTATTATATAATTGTGTACTATGGATGATGATTATCATCGTCCTTATTATATTGATTCCTGGCCTTATTTATCCTCATATTGGGTTTTTAGGTGACCAATTTCATTGATATATATCCTCATGTGACAACTTATACTAAGAATAATGTGAGGTCCACTAAGAAGACAGAGAATAAGCATTAAATATTTTTTCTATTTTATTATGTAAATTTAATGAATGGTCCTAATATCTGCAAGAAATTAATCCTTTGGATCCTATTTTTGTCACACTATTATGTAGTTTGTCATTAAAATGTTGTTGTAGTTGTCTAAGAAAAGTAGGTCTCTTTATGAATTCATCCATCAGTACAAGTATGAGTAAATAGATTTTCAATTCCCTATCATCATCCAATTTTCCAAATATATAGAGTTATCAACATTTATAGTATCAGAAACCAAGGAATCCAAAAGCTAACTTCTTGAAATTTGAGTTCCATGTTGGGTCCAGTATTTTCTTAGTGCGACCGAGAGAAAAATGATTGAATTCGATCAAATGTTAGTATATTGTTTCACTAAAACTACAAGTTCTCATGTTTTAAAGAGAATAGTTTTGGGTTAGGCTTATCATTTCTATTTTGGATTCTTTCAGTGGTGTCACATATGGTTCAAGTTTTCATTGCCATGCATTCCTACTATCCAAAGGTAGGAAGCTTTCGTCACTTTCATAAGTTATTTATTCTCTTTGATCAAAATGGGATGATATTATGTTGGTTCCTCATTCCATGGATTCCTCATTGTATCTCATTGACTAATATGATTATCCCTCATAGATAAAAGTCATGTTCAAGGAACTTGTTCCTCATGCCATCTCTTTTTGGACACCTTCAAATTACCCTGATTCTGTCTTTATAGGGAAGAAATATACAGTCATGAGAGTAGTCGAATGGGGAATACCTATTAATTTCTATATGTTATGAACATTTCCCCTTTGTGAATCTTCCTCTTGGGGGGCATCTCATGTGGGGAGTTTAGACACAAAATCTAAGGCATCTCCTATTGATCAAGAGATAATTAACGCAAAGGTTATCAGTCTTGCAAATATTGTTTCCATGGTAATCACATGTTTATTACATGGGGTAGGATTTTTGAGTAAGGTTAGAAATTATACATCATGTTGATGCAGAGTTGGATGATGAAATGAGATTAATGAGATGTGTATACTGGTTGAATTCCCTGTGTAGGGGGATTTAGGATCTATAACTCTTGCAGGAAGCTCCTTGATTTTATAGATTGGATTGACCACCCTATAAAGAAGACATATAACAAGGATCCCTAGGATGAAATATGTCTCAATTGGATAGTTTACCAAAGTGTTTCAAACAACCTATGGAGGAAAATCTTGAAGGTGCATCCCTAGGAGTGATGACCTTGAATGTTTTCCAATTTTGATCAAACACGTTATAAGATGGATCCGTAGGTACATCCCTAGTAGGGAATATCTGAATAGTTTATAAAAGTGGATCAAATTCCATATATATTCTGATTGAGGAATTAGTTTAATTTATTTTGGAGATAGATTTAATGACTTATATTGGTAGATCGAGGAGGTTTATCCCTTAGTGGGAATAACTGGGTTTACCAGTTTGGATCGAACTACCTTTGAAGTGAACCTCGAAGGTGTTCCCATGGAGGGGAGATGTCACACATGGATAGATAACAATAGTGGTCCGAACAACTAATGTAGGTGGATTTTGAAGGTTCATACCTTGGAGGGAATACCTAGATAATTTACCAACTAGGATCGAACGCCTTGTGAGACAGATCAAGAGGGGTGGCCCTAGGAGGGAACAATTTGATTTTTTACCGAAGTGCATCGAATAAACCATGGTGTTAAAACCAAAAGGTTCATCCCTATGTGGTATTGTGTCACACCTAGATAGTTTATCCAATTGGATCAAACACCATCTGGGGCAGATTTGGAGGCGAGTCCCTTGGGGGGAAAACCAAGATATTTTACCAATTTGTATCGAAAACCTTTTGAGGCGGATCTGGAGGTGTGTACCTATGAGTGATTATATCACACATATATTTTCAATTTTTTAGTATTAAACCTCAGAGAGGTGTTTTACATACCCTTCTTAGAGTCAGGTATCAAAGCCCATGCAGTTTGATGCCACAGTTTAAGGTCATGTGACAGGGCTAACCCATATATTTTAATGTAATGTGGTAAGGATACTCATGTTGTGAAGGACCATCGATGTAGGATGGTGAAGGTATTATGTGTATAATCTTTCCATATCAATAGGATTGATCTTAGGGGAATAGTGTGTGGATTACACAAGAAAACTACCCTCCAGGGGTGTCTTGTACTCCTCTTTGGGTGGCAAGTACTTTGTGGTATGAGAGGGTAGCCTCCAAAGATGATCATATAAAGATCATCTTGTGTTTTTCACATAGGGATAGGCCACATTTTTAAATCACGTTCTATAAAATTTATTGTGTTTTAATATCATTTTACATGGATGTGGAACTAGGATATTTTACATCATGAAGCTCAAAAATGGGGTGAATATCTCATCACCCCATGGGCTAACACGACCACAGCTCTTGTGCCTTCGGGATGCATTGGAACTTCCACAAAAGATTATTCAATCACATGGTCGATGTTAGATTTCCAATACTTAGAAGCAATCTGGGGTAATAGTACCTATGTTTTTATTAAATAGGTATATTAGAGGTTTGGAAAACACATGGGGTGAAATGGGAAGACATAAGAGTGGGTGGAACTGGTCACATGGGGACATGAGGTGTCACTGAATTAGTTATGGATTAGTGTGGGCCCTAGGAACATAACCTTACTAAAGGGGTATCAGCAGAAGGGATACACTATGAAGGGGCTCGGGGGAGAGGTTTTATGAATATTGGGGCCCTATGGGGAAGTTATTTGTGAATAAAATGTTCCACATGGAGTTTAGGGAATTCGTGAAGTGGTATGATTCATGAAATAGAGTAATCTTTCCTTATTTGGATGTTGGGATTCATAGTGGGACTGCTTCAGGAATGTTGAATGCTTCGTAAATCCTTGAGTGCCTCAAATGGAATTTTTGTAATGCTAAGGGATTGGACTATCATGAAAGTATTCTCCATATTAAGTAGATAATCTCATGAACATGAGGTAGGTAACATCGTAATGATTAGATACCTTGGGTGATCTATTTTCTATTCCGTTCTTGGATATTAGGTGGTTCGTGAATATGAAGCAATTTTTAGAAGTCAATTGGTAATAGTTCATCACTAAAAATTAATATTGAAGGTGGTATTTATACATAGAGGGGTTTATGAAATATTTGTGTAATTCATGAATAATTATGATATTTTTGAGTTATCGGGTGCTGTAAGTTTGAATTTTGAAGTATAGATATTACCATCAACGATTCACCTATTTGTGAAGTTCCCCACCACTCTAAATGTCACTATGAAAAGGGTATTGTTATGCCTTAACATATTATTAAATAAGATTGTTTTACCAAGATCTTCTTGGGAAACATTATTTTATGAATGTAGTGATATTTTTTAAAAAAGCTGTTAGAGTGAGTTTTGGCCCGTTTTGGCTTAGATTCATCATGAACAATCCATGTCTTGATCAAATATTCAAATGAATCGCATATTTTGGTATCAAAACATGGGGATCTTAAATCCAGAACTTATTCCATGATTTATAACATTAAAAAACATAAAATGGTGGTATTCACCTTCAACCATCATTTCCTATCATCTAACGGATGGAAAATCAATTACTCTCATTCACATGAAGATTGCATGTGTGCCCTAGTCCCTTATCATTGTTGATCGGTCCCATATACCATTTCCTTTGGAACCATTACTTACAAAAAAACAAAGTAAATCGTTCCATTAAAAATATACACCCCAAAAATCACTATTAAAATAATAATAAACTATGGGTTGTAATCACGCTTGAACCCCAATAAATGTCGAACTACAGTCCCATAGGCCGACGACAAAGAACATGATAAATTTGTGGTGGAAAGGCACAAGAAAAAAGGTGTAATCATTGTTTTCCATGATTTCTTGTCCAATGATCATATATCCTGAATCCTAGGTTTATATCATGACATAATTCTAGAATAAAAGAAATTTAAAAAAAATTGCTCGTATATGGGGCTCATGTGAAGAACATGGGATTGTAGGATAAAAAGTAGGTAATCAGATATCTATGATCAAACATTTAATCAAGGGAGAAAAACATAGTTGATGAGACATACCAGAATTATGTATCAATAATTGGTGAGGAATGTGTTTTCTAGGGATGAATATGATTTTTTGGGTCCTCTACTGATCGATCCACCACGATCTAATCACAGATCAATTCCAAATGTCAATTCGCTAATGAAGGTCATCAGAGATTCTCTAATGACCCAAAGTTTCATTAATGGAATTCTCTCTTGATCTAATTAAATGTTTGTTTATGTTTATAAAAAATATCAAATTCTTTGGTTTTATGATAAGAATTTTTATCGTTGCTAATATTGTCGTTGAAGAGTGATCACATGATTAGTATAAATATAGGACATTAAAAAATCCAATTTACTCAGAAAAAGAAAGTGATGGCCTCATTCAGTAGAATTTCCCCATACGAAGCCCATTTGTCGAAGATCGGAAAAGATGTGGCATCCTTGGGCTTCACTATTGACCAAGCCCAAGCTGAGCTTCATCATGTCAAGCTCGAACGACACCGTCTATGGGAGAAGTGGAAGTTGATAGAAATTACCACTCGAGCGATGTTATCTGAGCCACGCCAAGAGTCTGTCACCATCACACACCTTACCCTTAGGTCTTATGAGGCTATTTTAAGGGTTTATGTAACTAATAAATAGTACTATATTCATGTACATTATTTTTTTGTATATAATAATGAATATAATTTCTTGTCATTATTTATACATTGTAAATAGTTATTAAAGTACAAATAATGTTTTTAGTTATTATTTAATTATGAATTATATTTTATTAAATTAAGGTATTTTTCAATTAAATAATATTTTAATAAAATATTATTATTATTATTATATTATTTTTTATTAAATATAAAAGATCTTATAATTTTATGAATGCAATTGTACTTTTTATTATGGTTTGAAAGCCATTTCTGTCAAAACACGTGAATTTTCGGTAAATGTCAGTTTTTATTTTAAAAGTGAAAATTAACATATTTAGAAAATTATTTAGATAAAATAAATGTTATTTCTGGAATCAGGATGTCGAAATTATCCCTCGTTGAATTTTTCATAATTTTCTGAGATAGTCAAATTTTTTGGTAAAAATTAAATACCGTTTAAATATATAATGTGTTTTATGACATCATAATTACCCAATAGTGATGTAATAAAATACTATAAGCTTAATTTTCGTCCAATATGTGTTTTTCCATTAAAATAATGTGATTTTGGGTTTTTTTGAGCTACTTTTCAAATCATTAATGGACCCCTCAAGACTTATTAAACATCTTATCTTTTTAAATTATTTTCCAAGGGAGTGTGACACACCTCCACATAAGAAACCTCGTTATTTTAAGAAGGTCAGACTTTGGCCTTATAAAATATTTTTTTCTTCTTCCCTTTTCCAAAAACCATGGGAAAAAACCCTGGTATGGTTTTTTTTTTGGATTAATTTATTGTAAGGGGACCCAAACCTAAATAATAAAGAATTCCCTCACCTTTCCTATATAAACCCACCCAAGTTCCAACTTCCTCCTCACTCATATCCTTTTGAGTTCGTCCAAACTCTACCCTAATCTCTATAGAATCCTCCCAAGGTGAGCCAAGCTCCCAAGAAGCCTCTCACAAGCCTCTCTCTAGCCTTTGGAAGCACACTTCCAAGTAAGGGTTTTTTCTTCCTTTCTCATTTTTGAACAATTTTCTTTAAGTTGTTTTGCCCTTTTAATTTCAATTATGAATGTTGGGGTATGGTTTCTAACCTCCCCCATAATTCATTAATATTGTTTTAATTATGGTTTAACCCTTTCTCTCTCATTAAATTCCTCCCATGTACACCCGTTACTATGCCGAAATTCCAAAAAGAACTTCTCTCTCCTATTTTACATTGAAGCAATACTTTTGTATAATGAATCTAAATTCAATTACAATTGTTTATAAATCTGTCTATATGACCCCCTTACTGTCCATTTCATGTAAATATTATGAGACACCCCTTTCTCTCTCATCAACCATTTTTATGAATTCTTATCTCACACTATTACGCTGCGGAAATTGCTCCGATTTTCTAAGCCAATGTCATTGTTTAGTGAATACCATGCACATTTCTCCATCAAGGGTATTCACCTTTATGCACATTTACTTATTTATTATAATGATTCATTTATTAATTAAACATTCCTTTATCATGTAATAAATGATTATGTTTTAGGAATCCATGTTTTATGATCCATGTGGCACACTTATACATGAAGTGAAATGTTTAAGAAGGGTGTGCCCTTGTAGCACTCCAATGCATTGGGTAAAGTATAGTATCAGGATACTTCATGTGCAATGAGTGTTTAATCATGCTAATTCAAGTGAAATGAGGGTTTACTCATTCTTCATGTTCAATGATGGTTTACTCATGCTCCATGTGCAATGAGCCTTGGCTCATGATAATTCCATGTTAAGTGGTGTTGCCACATTTCCATGTTATGATTATCATGCTTTATCATGCCTTTATGTTCATGTTTCTCTTATGATCTATTGATATTCCTGATGTCTAACATGTATTTTACTCCTCATGTTATTCCATGTGTATTCCCTTACTGGGCTTTATAGCTCACCCTTTTCTTATGCATGTCCTCAGGTTATCCCATGCAATGATAAGTATGAAGGAATGTAGTGGTCATGTAAAGGATGTTTTCAATAAAGATGTTGTATTTCATGTTTTATGTTTTTATGTAATGATACTAAGCCCCAAATACACTAAAACTTTCTATATTCTTTGTTATATCGAGTTAAGTTTTATGTAATAAATCATGTTTAAGTTTGTAATAAAAGTAGAGTTGTCATAGTTGGTATCAGAGGATATGTTTAGTTATTTTTGGGATTAGGATTACAAAACCCTAGTAAAGCCTTAGAGACAAGACTAAGTACAATAAAAACGTCCCTATGTTTTGGTGAGTATTGAGTAAGTGGGTTATCGAGCAAATACATCCATGTCTGGATACGAGCAGGTAGAGGCGGCTCTGGCACAGATGTATCCTAGAAGTAAAAGCCAAAAACACCGCTTTGATCTAGACTCGAACAGGAACTAGTGCACGACAACGGGCCTTACTGCACTCTTGGTTATGACACTCCCGGGGGATATGCCTTGGTAAATTCACAAGCGTAGTATGAACCCTTATTAAGGGAATAAAAAAATCCCCTAAGAATATATGTTAGAATGTAGATCATGAAAACCCTAGATTTAAGCTTATAGACTCATGAGTTAAGGAAATAAAAGTGTATTTATAAGTCATCCACTTTTGTCTTTGGATTACCCTTTATGTGTTACTCCTAACATTCCATTTATTCTAGCCAATGGCTGGTAATAGGAGGACTCGGGATAAAAAACCGTTATGAAGAGGAGTGTGATGACTGTACTAATGAGATGACCAATCCAATGGGAGTGGGAATCGTGAACTTTTCCACGCTTCTCTCTCAGATAACTCAAGTTTTTAATTTAAACACAGTTCAAGAGGAACGTTCAACCCCCCCCCCCCCAAGAATGAATAAGTCGCTATCGAGAGCTTCATGAGACAAAGGCCTCCAATTTTTAGAGGATCATCCGATCTCACGATCGCTGAACAATAGATCAACTCCATTGAAAATATCTTCTCCATTCTTCAATGTTCAGAACAAGAGAAGGTTCTCCTGGTGTCTTATCGTATGGAGGGTAAAGCTGATCAATGGGGGACGTTGATCAAAAATAAGAAGCCTAAGGAGGAGATCAAGGCGTTGGAATGGAAGTAATTCTGGAAGATGTTTTTTGATAAATATTTTCAACGCACCCTCCAGCTTAAGATAGAAAGGGACTTCCTTTCCCTCAAGAAAAAAGATGAAGAATATGTTGGAGGGTACGAGGAAAACTTCACAAGGCTTGTACGATATGCTTCCAGCTTTGTTGTTACCCCCGAATGAAAAGTTGATTGCTTATTTGGTGGGCTGAATCCTAGCCTGTGGAAAGCATTGGTGATCCGTGACTTTGACAGCTATGAGGAAATTGTCTGATGTGCCCTCAAGGACGAAATGGAGATCATGGAATCATAGGGGTATCATGGGGACAAGAAGCATAAGGAGTAATTCAATGATGGTGGTCCGATGGATAAATCTAACGGTGCTAAGAAGATCCAGCACCCAACTTTCCAAAAGTGCAGAAAGAAGACCCCTAGAAATTGCCTTAAGGGGATGAGGAAATGCTTCAGGTGTGGAAGAGAAGGGAATCTAGCTGTTAATTGTCGGCAAGAAAGACCCGCAGCTACGATAGGGGAGAGGAACACTCCATTCGAACCTTAACGCGCAGTTCAATGCTACAAATTCAAAGAACCGGGTCATTTTTCAAATTAGTGCCCTAATCCAAGGGTTTTCGGAGGCAACCAACAACCTCCAATGCAGAAAGGAAGAGCTTTTCCATCACTTCTGCTGAAGTGAACCCCGGCAACGAAGTGGTGACATGTATGCTAGTTATTCATTCAAGAATAGTGAATGTACTTTTTGATTCAGGTTCTACGCATTCTTTTACATCTAGAATGATTAGTAGAACAATCCCAGCACCACCAAAAATCATGGAAGTGAAGATGTCGGTGAGTACGGAAAATGGGGCAATCATTGCATCCCATTAATATAATTCCTCCCCTGTTATTATATATGGGTTGAATTTCCCGGCGAACCTCATCATCCTCCCTCTTGTGGAATTTGATGCAATTCTTGGCATGGATTGGATTTCCTTATGTAGATCCAACATATATTTCCAGGAGAGGGAAATCACACTCCATATGGAGAATCAACCCCTGATTCATTATAAGTGTAAGGAGGAAGATGAATCTCCTTTCTCTCCATCAACTCAAGCATGGATATTACTGACCTATGAGCACGCATATCTAGCTCAGATGATTGATTCCAAGGAAGAAACCATCCTTGAAGAAATTCCTATTGTGAGGGAATTTGGGGAAGTGTTTCCCGAGGAACTGCCAGGTCTTCCTCCTAGAAGAGATGTTCAATTCTAAATTGAACTTATACCCGGGGCATTACCAATATTTAAGACTCCATATATAATGGCTATTGTAGAGCTTGAAGATCTGAAAAAACAACTACAGGAGAATATGGATAAAGGGTTTATATGCCCAAGTGTTTCACCATGGGGTGCACCAGTCCTCTTTGTCAAGAAGAAGGATGGGTCAATGCGGCTTTGCATCGATTATCGTGAACTTGACAAAATCACGATAAAGAACAATTATCCTCTCCCAATAATTTATGAATTATTCGATAAGCTGCGTGGAGCACAATACTTCTCCAAGGTGGACTTGCGGTCGGGGTATTATCAAGTAAGGGTGAAGAAGGAAGATATCCCCCAAGGCTGTTTTTCGCACAAGATATGGGCACTATGAATTCATAGTAATTCCTTTCAGACTCACAAATGCTCTAGAAATATTCCTGGACATAATGAATAGAGTCTTTAGAGATTACCTAGACAAATTTTTCGTAGTCTTTATAGATGATATTCTAATATACTCCAAAACCAAGGAGGATCATGAGGAGCATTTAAGAATTGTACTGGAGACTTTGCATAAGGAGAAGCTCTATGAAAAGTACAGCATGTGTGAGTTCTGGTTAAAGAAAGTCTCATTCTTGGGCCATATCATCAAAAGCAATGGGATATCTGTGGATCCCTCCAAAATAGATTCAATTGAGGGATGGACGAGGCCAATATCAGTAACGGATATCCTTATCTTCTTGGGATAAGCTGGATATTATCAATGATTTCTGAGAAATTTCTCACGATTGTCCAACCCTCTTACCAAGCTAACTCTAAAGGGAGTAAAGTTTTCTTGGAGTGATGAATTCTAAGAAAGCTTCAAGGAGTTAAAAAGGAGGCTTATCACTGCGCACGTGCTCACTTTACCCACAAGTGGGGAAATTCTTGTGGTATTCAGTGATTCTTCGAAGAAGGGCTTAGGCTGTGTGCGGATGCATAATGATAAAGTAATATCATATGCCTCAAAGAAGTTTAAAATCCATGAGTGAAACTATCCAACGCATGATCTGGAGTTGGCGGTGGTGATCATTGCCATGAAAATCTGGCGTAATTATCTCTATGGAGAGAAATTTGAGATATATACTGACCACAAGATTCTTAAATATATATTCACACAGAAAGAGCTTAATATGCACCATAGAAGATGGATAGAGCTCATCAAGGATTATGACTTTTCAATACATTACCACCCTGGGAAAGCGAACAAGGTGGAAGATGCCCTAAGTAGAAAGGACCCACCGATTCTATCAATGATGAGAATTGAGAAGGATCCAATATTCTTAGACTTGATGAAGATGGACATGGGAATCATAGATAAGGGAACATCATCAATCCTTTCATAAATGATTGATCAACCGTCTATTTGGGAAAGGTTAAAGGATGCTCAAAATGATGATGTGGGAATTCAAGAAAAAGTGGAAGATATCGAAACAGGGAAATCCTCAGAGTTTAATGATAATGAATAAGGAATTGTGTGGTTTGGGAAAGGACTATGTGTTCTATCTAGTCTGGAGCTATAGAAGGAACTTTTGGATGATGCACATAGTTCAAATTTCTCTATTCACCAAGGGAGCATAAAGATGTATCGAGATCTCCGAGAAAACTTTAGGTGGGATAATATGAAAAAGGATATCGCTGAATATACATCAAAATGCATGGTGTGACAGCAAGTGATGGAAGAATTCTAATGGGATGATGCAACCATTGCCAATACCAGAATGGAAATGGGAGAACATCACCAGGGACATTGTCACCGGACTTCTGAGGACATCCAAAGGCAATAATTCAATCTGGGTTATTGTGGATCATCTTACAAAGGCAGCACACTTCATTACTATTCGGGATGATTTCTCATTGGATCAACTGGCACAGATATATATCAGGTAAGTGGTAAGGTTTCATGGAGTACCACTATCTATTGTGTCTGACCGAGATCCAAGATTCACCTCTAGGTTTTGGAAGAGTCTTCAACATGCTTTGAATAATGAACTGAACTTCAGTACGGCCTATCATCCTCAAACTGATGGCCAATCTGAGCAGACTATCCAACACTTGACGACTTGTTGAGAGCGTGCTCAATGGACTTTAAAGGAGGATGGGATCAACATATTCTTCTGGTTGAGTTCTCTTATAATAACAATTTCCACTCGAGCATCCAAATGGCACCATATGAATCTCTTTATGGGAAAAGGTGCATAACACAGGCGTGTTGGGATGAGGTCGGTGAACATAAGCTGCTTGGACCATAAATGGTCGAGGAAATGGTGGAGAAGGTAAAAACCATTCAGCAGCATATCAATGCAGCTCAGAGTCGACAGAAGAGTTATTAAGATAATCGTCGACAAGACCTTGAGTTTAAAGTTGGATACATGGTTTTTCTACTCATATCTCCATGGAAGAATGTCATGAGGTTTGTAATGAAAGGGAATTTAAGTCCAAGGTACATAGGCCCCTTCGAGATTCTTGATCGAGTCGGGGATGTGGCCTATCGACTAGCACTTCAACCTACGATGGCCAAAGTACATGATGTCTTTCATGTATCCCTATTAAGTATGTACATACCAGACCCTTCACATGTACTCTCTTCTGAGGTGGTACAATTGGAAGATGATATTTCTTACGAGGAGAAACCAGTGAAGATCTTAGATCGTAGAGAAAAATTTCTACGAAATAAGACAATTCCCCTCGTCATGGTGTTGTGGAGAAACCACAAGTTTGATGAAGCAACTTGGGAATCGGAGGAAATGATTAAGCTGAGTTACCCACTTCTATTTTAGTGTGGGAAAAGGAAAATTTTGAGGGGGAAATTTCTTAAGGGGGGAATATTGTAATGACCCAAAGTTTCATTAATGGAAATCCCTCTTGATCTAATTAAATGTCTCTTTATGTTTATATAAAATGTCAACTCTTTGGTTTTATGATATGAATTTTGACAGTTTCTAATATAGGCGTCGAACAGTGATCACATGATTAGTATAAATGTAGAGACCTAAATCTTAACATACATGGACATTACATTACTTTTGCGGAATACTTAGTACATAACAAAAACACACACACAAGGACCGTAATAGTTTAGTGTCTTTGGAAACTCGGAATATAATCCTCTAATCGTGGTGAAAGATCTTCATCATCTCCCATAAAGATCATCCCCTTTTGTTTTCTTACCTAAAACCTTTCTTTTAATCCTGGGGGAAAAGAAAACATAAAAAGGGTGAGCTCAAATGCTCAGTAAGGGTAAGAATGGATAAAATAAAACATACCATAAAAATTTGAACTTAAAAAAAACCTGAATATTAAAAATCATGAGCAACGACATAAAATATCGAATTACATAAGTCATAGATCATAATGGAACATAAATCATGATAAAATAGAATGGAAATAAAACATGTAATTGTGGAATCCATTAAGCACATCTAATGATTCCCATATTAGCCAAGGCATGGATTCCAAGACCATCTTAGTGGACAAAGTCCCTTTCTGAATCGAGTTCACTCGTCGTTCCAGTCCTGTATTACTAAACCGGTTTAACTTTCCGTTCCAGCCATGTATATCTCATGAGATATAAATCTTTACCCAATGCATTGGAGGGAGATATAGGTCACACCCATCTCATAATGAAATCATTCTTACTTGAGCCACAAAATAAACATACATCATTCATAATAACCCAATAAATAAAATGGGTTTCATAAATATCATCCCATAATCACATAATCCATATAAAAGAAATGGATATCATTTCATAATAGGAAAATTGAAACCATGTAAATAATAGAGACTTTATACTTGAAACATACACATTTGAAATAATTTCATCTTAGATGGAAAAAGGTATTGATAAAACACTTGAAGTGAATTCTTGAGGAAAATTTCCTTTCTTCTTCAAAATCAGTTTCTTTTCACAAAACGTCATGCTATTTTAAAAGAAGGAGATTTTGTTGAAAATAGTCATGAAATATTTTGGAGGAAGCTTCATGAAAATAAGGCTTTATAAAACTATAAAAATCCGTTCGTTCCATATAAGTTAAAAAAACATTCTTCTCGTACTTTTACCGGAAAAATCAAAAAGTACCTTATAGGGTTAATAAAAGAAGATTCCTTCCATACCAAGGGGTAAAAGTCAAAATGGGTAAAAATGACATTAAACATACCTGAATACATATTTATAAAACATGTACATGGATGATAGCAATAACCCCAGTAAATACTTACGAATTAGCAATCTCGGATAAAAATGAGATTTGAAAAATTATCCCTTACCTTAGGTCCGATATGCTTCATACGTATCCAAACCCCCTGTATAATGATTTAAATAATGTTATTGACCTATTAAAGAATCATATTAATTGTTATGATATCATATATGGTTCACTTATGAATTTATTTTACCCGTTCTCTTGTAAATTCCATGTTAAAGAGCGTTTTGGGTAAAATAGTTTCATTTGTCGTTCGTGTTTTGACTTGTAATTATTAATATGATTACTTAGATCATGTTTACATACTTCCAGAATGTAAAACATGATTTATATATATTATATATTCAGAATATACATATATATAATAGATCGATAAATGGAATGAAATACACCGTTCATGGAGACGGTAGGTCGTACGTACGCATGAACGCTATTTTTGTTTCCTTATTGAATTGAATGGAATAAAGTAGATGACATAAATATATATATACATAAATCCAGTATCATTATTATGTCATATATTTAATGATTACTTATTATATATACTTTATAATCATTCATGAATGGTTAATCATTGATAATGAATCTCATCCCGTCGTGGAGACGGTAGTCCGTACGTACGCACGAGCGATGATATCATTCCCATGATTGTGGAATTGTATTGAAGTGTATGTATAATATTTAATAATAAATATCACTTTCAAATAATCATATATAGTCATTATTTACACCATTATACCCATCCAATTAAGTTGGTGGTTGAAAATATATTACACCACGAAGTGGAGACGGTATTCCGTACGTACGCACGCGCGGTGATTTCATTTTCCGTAGGATGGATAAATGATGAAATAGGGTTGTTTCATGCTTATAATAACATATCAGTATATTAGTGATACTGATGGTATTACTTCATAATGAAAAAACTAAAGAAGAAGTAGTAGAAGAAGAAATAAAGTTGAAAGAATCGGTAACAGATATTATCTCTTCTTTCGACACGCCTTTTTGAAACCTCCTCTTAGGGCACTAAGATTGGTATTTTAAGAAGATCAGAACCTCTAGGATGTTTCTAGGGAAGTGGAGAAGTGATATGGGCAGGGTTTGTACGAGCTTTAAGGCTCAAAATGGTGTGAGGAAGAGAGGGAGGAGGTGCCCTTTTATAAGGGAGGAGAGGGGTACCTTTGGAATTCTTAAAAATATTAATTTATAATAAATCTAACCCCACTAAAAAACCTCCAAAAATGACTCATATTCAAATATTAGATGATATACGGTTGTAATATCATCAACCAATAAAATTTAGACATGTTAGGAAATTATTTTAAACATTATCAACTTGATTTATCCTTACTTAATCAATTTTATTTTATTTGTGGTAATAACATTCTAAATTTTAAATTATAACAAATAATTACTTATTTGTTGTGAATTATCTATAATTGGATACTTTATAACATTTTAGACCATATAAATTTAAATTTATAATTATTATATATTTTTGTAATTTTTGAAATAAATTTATAATATGTTATTTTTATAAAATAACAATATTGTCAATTTTGACACTATTCATTTATTTGAATTTAAATAAAATATATGCAGAGGATATGTTCGAAATATAAGCTTTAATAGATTCATAAAATTTCCTATGTATCTAAAAAATTAGTGGAGAACTTTAAATAGTTCATATAATATTTATTTTTTTATTTTTAAAACCATTTATTTGGTTTATCTCTTAATAAAATAATTACTACAACATTTTTTTATAATTATTTAATATACTTATTTGTTGCATAAAAATTAAAAATAAAATTCTATGATGAATAAAAATCTATTACCTTTCACAATAATACTTTTACTAGAACTTATCATCTTAAAATCATAATAGTTAAATTGTTATATTTATTAAATTATGAAGGTGACAACTTTGGCATCATTTAAAATAAAATAATATAAGTGTCATAATCACTTTTATATGGATCAAAACGGTTATATATTAGTTCATTGGATGCGTAAGGTGTATATATACACTACCAATAAGTTTGGTCAGGTTTTTGGGCCTTTTAATGGGTAATATTACTTCAATAAAAACTATATTACTGATTTTTCACTTAATAAATAATTTCTGCATCATTAATGTATCACCATTAATGAAAATTATTTAATCCCTAAAAATTCTAAATAAATTATCATGATGTAGATAATTTTATTAGATTTCTGGAGACTATTCATTTTTGAAGTTTTATGATGTTTATCACTAAATTAAAATTATTATACTTATAAGATTTAAGAGTGTGACATTTTGTCACTTTCTTTTGTTTTAATAATAATTAAATTATTTTCATGGTCAAAAGTCCATAAAATGAATCTAATACGACCCTTAGGTGATATGGGTCTACTTTTAGCCATCCAATAGAATTTTATCATGTGTTAGGGTAGTTTTATAATATTATATTTACCCTTAATTACCCGATTTACCTTTAACTATGGTAAATAAAATTTACCATAGTTACTATTCATAATTTCCAAAAATAAAAAGTAGATTATTAACATAATTCCGACCCACTGATTTCCAATATGGAATCCATTTTTCCAAATTCAATACACAAAAGTTGCAAAAATTCAATTAAAATTAATCCCGTTGTCGAATGAAAACTGGTTTTTCATTAAAACATTGCAAAAGATTGAATTGATTTAACCTACGAATTCAAGGTAAAACCAATGATAATGAAATAAATAATATTAAATGGTAAAAATATATTCTATTTATACTTTAAAACCATTCAATATTATAATTTAACCACATACGTTATTACGATGAAAAAAGATGTTTTTAATTAAAATATAGCGTGTTTTTACTATTCATTAAAATATGAAAGTTATCAGAATAATATGAAAAATTTATCCAAGGTAAAATTTTATATCCTGATTCCAAAGAATAATTTTATTTTTTAAAATGGAACTTATAAACATGTCAAAAACTAGATTCAAAGTAAGTGCGCCATCAAAAGGCGGCAAAACTGCATTTTTTTAAAAATACTTATTTTACCCGAAAAATTTATTTTGTTCTTAAACCATGTTCTAGAAAATGTGTAAGATGAATAATAATGTTATAAATTTCAAAATTTAGTTAATACTATTCATAAAGGCTAGATCATAATAATATTATAATAACATATCGTTGTTTAGTAAAACCCGGTATTTCGTACAACACACGCTATCGAAGAAGGTCACGATTGTGTGTAATGCAAGACAAGTTAGGGTTGCGTATAGTGCAAGACTCCTTTGTTGTTTCGTTGTAATATAATCCAACCATTTTTATTTATACATTGAATATATATATATATATACACTCAATGTTGCGTAGAATAACATCTATCAAATGAACTTGAAATTGTGTATAAAATGATCCAAGAATTGTGTTGCGTATACTGCAAGCTAACACGGTGTTGCATATAACACAATATAATCTTGGTGTAGCATACAACAGAAGATATGAAAGAAATAAAAATGAATATATCTTATAAAATCTCGGTTTGTTACATTCTACCCCCCTTAAAATGAATTTCGCCCTCAAAATTCGTCGGGGTTATAAATCGTTTACTATTCATAGAAACCCACATCATAAAAAGGAATATTGAATCTTAATTTTGAAAAACTAAAGTATGAAATGTAACGATTACCAAATGTAACTCATCACTCGGTTTCCATATAGGAGAACATAGGTGAAAATATGGATATATAAGAGAAATCTAACCATCATGTTCTGATGGAGAGTGGTAGAGAACATGGTATGAAAAAATCCAACAATCACAAAGCCATAAATTTGTGATGATCTAGGGTACCATCATATTCATCAGATATAAGGGCACTAGGACAACATTTTTGGTTTTCAAGTGTATTTCCCTAAAGTTGAAGAATTTGAATTAGTATAAATACTTACTTTATTTTGGTACAATATCACTGTTGTTCGTGATTTGAAAAATTTCCACTTCATCTCTTAAAGAAATGAAGTTGAATTTTTCATTCGTGAAGTGTTAGAAGATCATGTGATAGAATGATGGGTCACTCAGTCTGTCTTAATCAAAAGGTTAGAAATAGTTATATACATAAGTCCATCTATCGTATATCGTTCCAAAATGGACATATACTTCATCTATCATACCACTTAATAAAATAAAACTAGTTTATACTAACCAGGAACCTCCTGTAGGCCAGTGGTAGGCGATAAAGGCCAGTCTCACTTTGGTTGTGGGTTCTATTCCCACAGCCTTGTCCGACGTGATGGGTTGTCGCCCATCCTGCAGGTTGTCCTTTTTATAAAACTAAATTACTATAACATCCCATAAATAATATTGAAGAAACTTATATCCTTAAATAATACTAACTTATGTCCAACATAATCCATTCCAATCATTAGGATTATCCCAAAATACTGTTGTCCAATCTCATATTATAGTGAGAATGATTACCAAAGAGTTCATACAACTAGCATGTTAATACCATCGTTGATCCCCTTATATCCTGAGATATGTCTTTTTGGTCACATTCCAAACATTCGAAGGCCTTAATCATGTATTCTATTGAAAAAAAATGAATACCCATTGAATATTATTGAAAATATGAGTTCTGTCAAAAGTTAACTCTTTCCACATACAAAAATCCTCAAAATTGTATATACTCAAACAATGATATCACTTAGTCCTTATATCAATCATGAGCTCATGAATACAATTAAACATCTCATTATCTTCTTATCCCTTCATTATGCGTATATCATCTGCTTTCCAAAATATTTTAATCACCTTTCATGGTTATCGGTACCATAAAATTATTGAAAACCACAATAGACTAATACAAAAATATTCTAACACACCATAAAAATACCTCAACAACATTATTCTTGAATTCCAATACATAAAAAAATCAATCCATCCTCTTCAATGATTTTCCTGGAATAATTCCTTCCTTGATTTAGAAGTAACCTTTTAGGTTAGGGCATTGAGTTGGTTAATGCCCATGTTCTCCACAAATAAGACATTGAACTCCATAACAGTCTGTCACTCTATGACCCTTTTCTCCACACAGATAACATCGGTCCCTCCATTTGAGGTTTTCCTCAAGGGTCATCTTCCCTTCTTTAGAAATCTCAATCTTCCTTTCTTTATGCTCCTCAACATGCGAACATGCATAAAAGTATATCTTCCTCTTATTTGATGAATTAGGAATACCACTAAATTTCACATTTTTAATCATGTATCGCGATGACTGATTCGGCATACCGACAATATCTTTCTCTCTAGGAATTAACCAATTTTGTTGCTCATAGTCACCAATTTGTCCATTGGATTCAATGTTAACCGAATTCCTTCTGGTTCCCTCCATTTACTAAAACACAAAAAGAATTCTGTGAGAGGAAAAAATCATGCTAGGGAAAACAACATAGTAAAGGGGGAGTACCCTCAATATCTAACATCTTAGGTTAAATTCTAATATCATTACCTTAGTTCTAGGACTATATCCTATACGTATAATTATCCTTAGGGACATCCCTATTCATACCTTAGAAATATCTCTAGGGATCTCACTAACGTCTTCGCATCCTAGTTTCCAAAGGATGACTAAACCTTTCCTCTGATACCAACTGTAGAGACCCGAAGCTTAACGTACATGGACATTACATAAGTTTTTCAGAATACTTAGTACATAACAAAAACACACACACAAGGACCGTAATAGTTTAGTGTCTTTGGAAACTCGGAATATAATCTTCTAATCGTGGCGAAATATCTTCAACATGTCCCATAAAGATCTTCCCCTTTTGTTTTCTTACCTAAAACCTTTCTTTTAATCCTGCGGGAAAATTAAAAATAAAAAGGGTGAGCTCAAATGCTCAGTAAGGGTAATAATGGATAAAATAAAACATACCATATACATTTGAACTTAAAAAACATGAATATTAAAAATCTTGAGCAACGAAATAAAACATGGAAGTACATAAGGAATAGATCATAATGGAACATAAATCATGATAAAATATCATGGGAATAAAACATGTACTTGTGGCATCCATTAAGCACATGTAATTATTTCCATATTAGCCAAGGCATTGATTCCAAGACCATCTTAGTGGACAAAGTCCCTTTCTGAATCGAGTTCACTCCTCGTTCCAGTCCTGTATTACTGAACCGGTTTAACTTTCCATTCCATCCATGTCTATCTCAGGAGATATAAATCTTTACCCAATGCATTGGAGGGAGATATAGGTCCCACCCATCTCATAATGAAATCATTCTTACTTGTGCCACAAAATAAACATACATCATTCATAATAACCCAACAAATAAAATGGGTTTCATAAACATCATCCCATAATCACATAATCCATATAAAAGAAATGGATATCATTTCATAATAAGAAAAGTGAAACCATGTATATCATAGAGACTTTATACTTGAATCATACACATATGAAATAATGTCATCTTAGATGGAAAAAAGGTTTTGATAAAACACTTGAAATGAATTCTTGAGGAAAATATCCTTGCTTCTTCAAAATAAATTTCTCTTCACAAAACGTCATGCTATATTAAAAGAAAGATATTTTGTTGAAAATAGTCATGAAATATTTTGGAGGAAGCTTCTTGAAAATAAGGCTTTATAAAACTATAAAAATCCGTTCGTTCCGTATAAGTTAAAAAAACATTCTTCTCGTACTTTTACCAAAAAAGTCAAAAAGTACCTTGTAGGGTAAATAAAAGAAGATTCCTTCCATACCAAGGGGTAAAAGTCAAAATGGGTAAAAAGGACTTTAAACATACATGAATACATATTTATAAAACATGGACATGGATGATATCAATAACCCCAGTAAATACTTACGAATAAGCAATCTCGGATAAAAATGAGATTTGCAAAATTATCCCTTACCTTAGGCCCGATATGCTTCGTACGTATCCGAAACCCCTGTATAATGATTTAAATAATGTTATTGACTTATTAAAGAATCATATTAATTGTTATGATATCATATGTGGTTCACTTATGACTTTATTTTACCCGTTCTCTTGTAAATTCCATGTTAAAGAGAGTTTTGGGTAAAATCGTTTCATTTGTCGTCCGTGTTTTGACTTGTAATTATTCATATGATTACTTATATCATGTTAACATAAATAAAGAATGTAAAACATGATTTATATATAATATATATTCAGAATATAAATATATATAATAGATCGATAAATGGAATGAAATACCCCATTCATGGAGATGGTAGGCCGTACGTACGCATGAACGCTGTTTTCGTTTCCTTATTGAATTGAATGGAATTAAGTAAATGACATACATATATATATATATAAATAAACAAATTATCATTATTATGTCATATATTTCATGATTACTTATTATATATACTTTATAATCATTCATGAATGGTTAATCATTGAGGATAAATCTCATCGCGTCGTGGAGACGGTAGTCCGTACGTACGCACGAGCGATGATATCATTCCCATGATCATGGAATTGTATTGAAGTGTATGTATAATATTTAATAATAAATATCACTTTAAAATAATCATATATATTCATTATTTACACCATTATACCCATCCAAGTAAGGTGGTGGTGGAAAATAGATTACACCACGACGTGGAGACGATATTTCGTACGTACGCACGCACGGTGATTTCATTTTCCGTAGGATGGATAAATGGTGAAATAGGGTTGTTTCATGCTTATAATAACATATCAGTATATTAGTGATACTGATGTTATTACTTCATAATGAAACAACAAAATAAGAATAAGTATAAGAAGAAATAAAGTTGAAATATTCGGTAACGGATATTACCTCTTCTTTCAACACGCCTTTTTGAAACCTCCTCTTAGGGAACTAATATTGGTCATTGAAGAATATCAGAACCTCTAGGATGTTTCTGGGGAAGTGGAGAAGTGATATGGTCAGGGTTTGGCCGAGCTTGAAGGCTCAAAATGGTGTGAGGAAGAGAGGGAGGAGGTGCCCTTTTATAAGGGAGGAGAGCGGCACCTTTGGAATTCTTAAAAACCTTAATTTATAATAAATCTAACCCTACTTAAAAACCTCCAAAAATGACTCATATTCGAATTTTAGATGATATAGGGTTTTAATCTCATCAACCAATAAAATTTAGACATGTTAGGAAATTATTTTAAACATTATCAACTTGATTTATCCTTACTTAATCAATTTTATTTTATTTGTGGTAATAACATTCTAAATTTTAAATTATAACAAATAATTACTTATTTGTTGTGAATTATCAATAATTGGATACTTTATAACATTTTAGACCATATAAATTTAAATTTATAATTTTTATATATTTTTGTAATTTTAAAAAAGAAATTATAATATGTTATTTTTATAAAATAACAATAGTGTCAATCTTGACACTATTCTTTTATTTGAATTTAAATAAAATATATACAGAATATATGTCCGAACTATAATCTTTAATAGATTCATAAAAGGTCATATGTGTCTAGAAAATTAGTGGATAACTTTAAATAGTTCATATAATATTTATTTTATTATTTTTAAAACCATTTATTTGGTTTATCTCTTAATAAAATAATTACTACAACATTTTTGTATAATAATTTAATATAATTATTTGTTCCATAAAAATTAAAAATAGAATCCTATGATGAAAATAAATCTATTACCTTTAAAAATAATACTTTTACTCGAACTTATCATCTCTAAATCATAATAGTTAAATTGTTATATTTATTAATTATGAAGGTGACAACTTTGGCATCATTTAAAATAAAATTATATAAGTGTCATAATCACTTTTATAAGGCTCAAAACGGTTATATATTAGTTAATTGGATGTTTAAGGTGTTTATATACACTAACAATAAGTTTTGTTCAGGTTTGTGGGCCTTTTAATGGGTATTATTATTTTAATAAAAACTATATTACTGATTTTTCACTTAACAAATAATTTCTGCATCATTAATGTATCACCATTAATGACAATTATTTAATACCTAAAAATTCTTAATAAATTATCATGATGTAGATAATGTTATTAGATTTCTGTATACTATTCATGTTTGATGTTTTATGATGTTTATCACTAAATTAAAATTATTATACTTATAATATTTAAGAGAGTGACATGTTGTCACTTTCTTTGGTTTCAATAATAATTAAATTATTTTCATGGTAAAAAGTCCATAAAATGAATCTATTCCGACCCTTAGGTGACATGGGTATACTTTAATCAATAAAATATAATTTTGGAATGTGTTAGGGTAATTTTATAATATTATATTTACCCTTAATTACCCGATTTACCTTTAACTATGGTAATTAAAATTTACCGTAGTTACTATTCATAATTTCCAAAAATAAAAAGTAGCTTATTAACATAATTTTGACCCACTGATTCCAAATATAGAATCCATTTTTTCAAATTCAATACAAAAATGTTGCAGAAATTAAATTAAAATTAATCCCGTTGTCGAAAGAAAATAGGTTTTTCTTTAAAACATTACAAAAGATTGAATTGATTTAACCTACGAATTCAAGGTAAAATCAATGATAATGAAATAAATTATATTGAATGGTAAAAATATATTATATTTATACTTTATGACCATTCAATATTACAATTTAACCACATAAGTTATTACGATGAAAAAAGTTGTTTTTAATTAAAATATAGCATGTTTTTACTATTCATTAAAATATTAAAGTTATCAGAATAATATGAAAATTTTATCCAAGGTAAAATTTTATATCCTGATTCCAAAGAATAATTTTATTCTGTAAAATTGAACTTATAAACATGTCAAAAACTAGATTTAATGTGGGTGCGCCATCAAAAGGCGTCAAAATCGCATTTTTTTAAAAATACTTATTATACCCGAAAAAATTATTTTTTTCTTATACCATGTTCTAGAAAATGTGTAAGATGAAAAATAATGTTATAAATTTCAAAATTTAGTTAATACTATTCATAATTGCTAGTTCATAATAATATTATAATAACATATCGTTGTTTAGTAAATCCTAGTATTGCGTACAACACACGCTATCGAAGAAGGTCACGATTGCGTGTAATGAAAGCCAAGTCAGGGTTGCGTATAGTGAAAGACTCCTTTGTTGTTTCGTTGTAATATAATCCAACCATTTTTTATTTATACGTTGAATATATATATATAGATATATACACTCAATGCTGCGTAGAATAACTTCTATCAAATGAACTTGAAATTGTGTATAACATGATCCAAGAATTGTGTTGCGTATACTACAAGCTAATACGGTGTTGCGTATAGAAAAATATAATCTTAGTATAGAATACAAAAGAATATATGAAAGAAATAAAAAAATAATATATCTTATAAAATCTTTGGTTGTTACAATAAATATAGGATTTTAACAAATCCAATTTACTCAGAAAAAGGAAGCGATGGCCTCATCCAGTCGAATTGACCCATACGAAGCCCATTTGTCGGAACTTGGGAAAGAGGTGGCATCCTTGGGAGTCGCTCTTGACCAAGCCCAAGCTGATCTTCATCATGTCAATCTCGAACGGGACCGTCTACGGGAGAAGTGGAAGTTGATAGAAATTACCACTCGAGCGATGTCATCCAAGCCACCCCAAGAGTCTGTCACCATCGCACACCATACCCTTAGGTCTTATGCAGTTGTTTTAAGGGGTTATGTAACAAATAAATAGTACTATGTTAATGTATATTATTTTTTGAATATAATAATGAATATACTTTCTTGTCATTATTGATACATTGTAAATTGCTTTTAAAGTACAAATACTGTTTTTAGTTATTATTTATTTAAGAAATATATTTTATTAAATTAAGGGAATTTTGAATTAAATAATATTTAAATAAAATATTATTAGTATTATTAAATTAATTTTTATTAAATATAAATGATCTTATAATTTTATGAATGCAATTGTAATTTTTATTAAGGTTTGAAATCCATTTTTGTCAAAACACGTGAATTTTCAATAAATGTCGATTTTTATTTTAAAAGTGAAAATTAATATATTTATAAAATTATTTAGATAAAATAATTATTATTTCCGGAATCAGGACGTCGACATTATCCCTCGTTGAATTTTTCATAATTTTTAGAGACAGTCAAATTTTTGGGTAAAAATTAAATACCGTTTAATTATATAATGTGTTTTATGACATCATAATGACCCAATAGTGATGTAATAAAATACTATATGCTTTATATTCGGCCAATATATATTTTACCATTAAAATAATGTGACTTTGGGTTTGTTTGACCTACTTTTCAAAGAATTAATGGACCCCTCGAGACTTATTAAACATCTTGTCTTTTTAAATTATTTTCCATGGGAGTGTGACTCACCTCCACATAAGCAGCCTCATTATTTTTAGAATTTCTGACTTTGGCCTTATAAAATATTGTTTTCCTCTTACCTTTTCCAAAAACCATGGGCAAAAACCATGGGTTGGTTTTTAGTTTGGATTAATTTAATGTAAGGGGACCCAAACCTAAATAATAAAGAACCCCCTCACCTTTCCTATATAAACCCACAAAAGCTCTCACTTCCTCCTCACTAAAAGCCTTCGGAGTTCGTCCAACCTCTGTACTACTCTCTCTAGAATCCTCCCAAGGTGATTCAATCTCCCAAGAATCCTCTCATAAGCCTCTCTCTAGCCTTTGGAAGCACACTTCCAAGTAAAGGTTTTTTCTTCCTTTCTCATTTTTGAACATTTTTCTTTAAGTTGTTTTTCCTTTTTAATTTAAATTATTAATACTGGGTTATGGTTTATCACCTCCCCCATAATTCCTTATTATTGTTTTAATGATGGGAGAACCCTTTCTCTCTCATTAAATGCCTCCCCTGTACACCTGTTACTATGCCGAAATTCTGAAAGGAACTTCTCTCTCCTCTTTTACATTCAAGCAATACTTTTGTATCATGAATCTAAATTCCATTAAAATTGTTTATAGATGTGTCTATATGACCCCATTACTTTCCATTTCATGTAAATATTATGAGACACTCCTTTATCTCTCATCAACCATTTTTATGAATTCTTATATCACGCTGTTACACTGCTGAAATTGCACTGATTTTCTAACCCAATGCCATTTTGTAGTGAATACCATGCCCATTTCTCCATCAAGGGTATTCACCTTTATGAACATTTACTTATTGATTATAATTTTTCATTTATTTATTCCATATTACTTTACCGTGGAATAAATTATTATGTTTTATGAATCCGTGTTTTATGATCTATGTGGAATACTTATGCATGAAATGAAATGTTTAAGAAGGGTGTGCCCTTATAGCGCTCCAATGCATTGGGTAAAGTATAGTATCATGATAAGTCATGCACAATGAGTGTTGAATCATGATAATTCAAGTGAAATTAGGGTTTACTCGTGCTTCATTTGAAATGAGTGTTTACTCATGCTCCATGTGCAATGAGCATTGGCTCATGCTAATTCCATGTTAAGTAATATTGCCACATTTCCATGTTATGATTATCATTCTTTATCATTCCTTTATTTTCTTGTTTCTCTTATGCTCTATTGATATGCCTAATGTATAACATGTATTTTACTCCTCATGTTATTCCATGTGTATTCCCTTACTGGGCTTTATTGCTCGTCCTTTTCTTATGCATGTCCTCCAGTTATCCCATGCAATGCTAAGAACGAAGGAATGCAGTGGTCATGTAAAAGATGTTTTCAATAAAGATGTTGTATATTATGTTTTATGTCTTTATTTAATGATCCAAATCCACAAAGACACTAAACCTCTCGATCTTATTTGTTGTATCGAGTGAAGTGTTATGTAACGAATCATGTTTATGTTTGTAATAAAAGTAGAGTTGTCATATATTTTATCAATTATACATGGGTTTATGAGGATAACCCTATATAATTTTTGAAATTTTTTATTAATAGATAATTTAATTAGTTCATTTAATAAAATAAATTAATAATATATTTATCTATTTATTTTATTTAAACGTACCCGCCAATGACTACCTCAACAGGACATCCAGTGCCATGAAAAAGTAGGTAATGCCTAGTCTAAACTCTGCACTGTATATTGAACTGTGGTCATAGATTTTTTATTCCACAGTACATTGAAGAGATATTCCATTATTTAGGAAAATCTATGTATTTCTGATAAAAATATATTTAATATCTTTATAAAATTAATTTTTGGCTCACTGGGGCTTAGAATCTTATGTCATTCCCTCACCTAGATCTAAAAATATTCCTTATATATTTCTAATACTTATAAGTAAATATGGTATCAATAGTTTATTACAAAATAAATAAATAGATAATAAATAAAACAGGAGAAAAAAGTGTTAACAAAATTATTGAAAAAGAGAGAGTAAAATAGTATTTAGGTCTCACACCTTTAAATGTCATATAAACTAAATATAAATCGGATGATCAACTCATGACATTTTAGGATTTCAAATTTTGAGTTGGATTTTTTTACATCTTCCTAAAAACATTTATGTTGTGTATTTTCTTTTCATCTTCTGTAATTGGATACTTGAATTTTTGATTATTCCATATCTTCTCAACTTCACTACATGTATTTTGAATGAAAAAAGATATCCCATATTGAAGAAATTATTCATGCACCCTTATAGGGCTCTAAGCTAGGGTTTTCCCTCCACCACCGCCTTCATCTTCCCTATGGTGGATCGTCTAGTATTCCATCCTTGTGGATTTATCCTAGAATGCTTGTGGTATGTGATTCCTCTCCCCTGGAACCATCATGAGGCTATTTGGGCTCAAAAACCAATGTGAATCTTACCGTTGATGGACTTTTCATCGATCCATCCTAAGAACTGGATACGTCTTCACATGGTGGAGATTTTAGTATCCAATGTTATAGTTTCCAATTTCTTCGATGAAGGCTGCTTCTATGTTCCTGCGTTTGTGGGGGTGTGTTCGGTGGATCTGGTCGCCGAGTGCGGTAGCGGAGGTAGTGATGGGATTTTCGATCTCGATGGTCTCTACGTTAAGGGGTTTTATTTATGTTTCTTTGATGATCAATTTTCATATGGATTTGTGCGGAATCTCTATCATTAGAGGTCCCTCACTCCTCCTTTTGGAATCCCGTGCACAATTTAGACTTTGATGCATTCCTCTGGAATTTGCAGCTAGTTGAGGTTTGGATGGAGGTGGAGTACCTCCTCGGTTTTGGCGACCAGTGAAGGTTCCATGGTGATTGGGTTCTTGTTTCTAGATGAGATGTGGCTATTTTGGACTACAATCGCGATGTTGGATAAGGGTATATGTGATATTTACTCTAAATAGATTATTCTATGGTGGATTTTTGTTGGGTTTTGATGTTGTTGTTTGTGATTCGGAATGGTTTTTGTGTGGCCTGATGTTTTTCACCTGAATTTGACCCAATTAATAGGCCCCAAAAGTGGTTCAAGAGCTATCTATTCATATTTTTACTATTTTTTGGATTTTTATATTGAGAAGGTATGGCATCGGCCAATGGATCGGGCCCGTTCTTTGACAAAGGACACTTTTTTTATGATCTACAATGAAATGGTGTGGAGTTTTTTCACGCTCATATGATAGGGAGGGGTGTTTCATGTTGTCAGTCTAGTTTAATCTTTAGTACCTTTGGTTTGTATTATTTCTTATGTTCATGGAGTCTTTTTGGGTTCCACCTTCCACTTAAAATGGGTTTCTATTATTATAATAAAATTTGAAGGCCTTCGGGCCATTGTATTGGATGTATTTTGAATGTCAAGTGTTGATATTAAGTATTTAGTTTTTTTAAAATTCTAAAATTCTAAAAAATTATTTGTCTTGGAGTACTAATGAATTTTATTTCATTCATGGGATAAGTGATTCTTAGAGGTCTAGGCAGTACATAAGTTGACACTTTCATGACATGAGTTCCCTTCACATAATAATCTTCTTCATCTGGGACATTCATGACTTTAAATGGTTTTATGATCTATCCTTGAGTATATAGGAGGATTATAACCAAGCATTTATAATCTTGAGATGGATTCATGGTGTAATGTTTATGAAATTTTTTAACTTTAAAGTGCTTCTCATTTTATTATTCAGCTCCTATTTAATGAAAAATCCAAAAAATATCTAATGCATTGTATTATAAAAAGTTAATAAATCCCAAATTAATACTTCGAATGTATATATGTTAATAATTTCAAATTTCCCAACACTTGAAAAATTTCTTGTTCTCAAGAAAAAACTCATCTCAATAAGGATTACAAATGAAAAAATACATGAACTTGTTCATTACAACCATGAATATAAAAAACAATTAGTGTAAAAAGTTAGACCTTTAACATCACCCCATAAAAGAAAACTAGTCATACCAAAATTGATTTTATTTTATAAAATCCATTTTTCCATTAATTTAAAATTTTCAATCTCTTTCATAGCAGCTATAGCCATTTTTCAATTTAACTCATCATGAATTTTCTCTCATTAATAAATTTAACATTAAATTGGAATTATGATCATACCCTAAATACATATTCCTAAATGTAGGATTCCAATTTTCCAAACATCACTACTTATTAAACAAAAATACACACCTGATAATGAGGGTTTTATCAATAATGTTCAAATGAATCTAGGGCTGAGTTATTGTGAATAAATTATAAATATCATGCACAAAAAAGAATAGTAAAATCTCAAATAGAATGATTGGTTATCCGGAATGGTAAAATTAATAAGTTAATTTACAAAGTAGCATCTCCACACTTCCAAATGCTCTGGTAAGTTCCATGTATGTTCCATAATCGTGTAATGAATGTATTTTGTTTCTTCTTTTTCCAATTATTTTTTTTAAATAATGTTTTGTAAAAATCTAACCCCTACCACCTAGCCACATATATTTGATGAGATTCATCATTATTTTAATGTTGATTTCTGACCATCCTAATACACAAATCAATTTTCTTAAAAAAATTTAGAGATAAGTTAATAATGAATGATTTATTGAAAGATCCATGGACCACATCCTACAGATCATATGAACAAGTCACGATGAAACTCCTTAGTATACAATACCCCTTTTCTATCAATAGTCACTATTACCCCACACTTATTCATGTGATAATCATTCAATCATACTAAATTTAGGTTAATAAGGGATAAAATTGGCGTATAACATGGTTCAATCCTTAATAGGTCATCCATGGCATCTAGAGGCTTAAAAATACTATATAGGTGGGTCTCTGAAAAAATGGCTCATAAAAATTCCTCAATCATTTGAATAGTATATTTTTTTCATTCATAGTTTGAATAATATTCTAATGAATGTTCATATAGGTTTACCATCCACAAGTATATCTCAAGTAATATTTTTAAATAATAATGGGAAAACATATGTCCAAAATCTTCTCAAGAATGGAAATATATATAATAAGAAATCACTCAAGTAATAGTAACCAAAAATAAACAAATAAAACTCAATTTCAATTAATTATAATTCGATGTAAATTACTTAACTCAGCAAAAATGGTAAAATTCTAGGAAGTAAAAAAGAGAGTAAAACATTTTCTATCCAAACATTTAATTTTTTTTACATGGGTGTAATGGGATTTCAAGTCAAATCAAGTTTTAAATGAAAAATTTATCCTAGAATAATGTGAACAACAAACAATCCATGTGTGACTAAAATAAATCTGAAAGCACCCCACCCCCCATGCACATAAAAATGAAATAGTATCAACCCTATTTTTGGGAACTCTCATGGAAGTGATAACAATTTCAAAAGAAATAAGTTTGAAATGGAATGTATGAAAGTATTTTAGTGAATCAATATGTCCCTTTAATAAATTTCCAACCATGGGGGAAATTATGGATGCTGTTATGAAACTAGGACTCCAAAATAAATGATAAAAATTTTATTTGATAATAGATAAATGATTGGATCACCTGATATAGACAATATATAATAAAAAAAATTGGAAGGTTCACATAGTATCTATAAATATATATCAACTAAGAATATAATTATTGAATTAGAATACAAACCAAGTACCAAAAAATTTAACGATAAGAGAAATGTGTAAAAAAATAAAATACCAAAAACACTCAAAAAAATAAAAAGATATAAAACATGGGTTGTATACTACAAAGGGATAACAGGTCTATCATAAGAATCAAAATAATAATATGATCAAGACATAGAAATTGAATGTGAAAATATGATAGTAAATTAAGAAAATTGTTTTCAACCATCAAAGAATCCCTTCTATTAGATAATATAAATAAATCAAATTAAGGGTGTCAATATAGTAAACACAAAAATGCACCCAAAAAGAGTAAAATAGGGGTGTGCTACACTATAGTAAAAGTAAGATAAACATGATGAATCTCCTCTAGTAGGATCTATGGTCCCCTTCCAAATAGTGGGTGGATGAAGCTGACTCACCATGTTAATGGATTCTATAAAGCAAGAGGAAGGTGTTGTGGTGTTAGTATCATGGTAAATGAAAACTATATATTGTGAGGGATAGGTAAGGATCCTGAATCAAGTTTGGTGGCAGTACTAGGTGTGTTGGTGGATTGGGTTGGTATATTATATGATAGGGTAGTGGAGAAAAACATGGATATATCATTGAAGGGAATTATAAAATAATTTCTGATCATCCTATAGTTATATAAATAAACATGAGGTTATTTTCATGTCTTTGGAACACCTCTCATAGAGATTATGGAATGGGTAGGGTGGCTACAGAATGGGAAGGGTTTGGTACCTCATAGGAATGTGTGGTAGTGGTGAGGGTGGTTCAGTCATGGAATCAATGTCGGTAGAGGTGACGGGGTTGTTCTTTTTGTTATAGATATGGGGGGATCATGAGTGGGGGATAAGGATATGATTACTCATCAACATCCTCATCTTACATGGGAGTCCACTCATAACTCCTCCCTTGTTTTTTAAGATCTCCCATCTTGTGTGGTAGTATTAAATTAAATAACTACATCATTCCTAATGAATTTTGGGGTCGGAACATGCCAAGAACACACAAACGAAAGTCTAGGTGGGTAATAAAGTTCTCTCCCATCAATGTTAAAAGGGACATCTTCACTCATCCTACGAAATAGTGGGAGAACTGATGATAATTGTTCATGGTCGGGCCTCAAATAGAATATGCTAAAATGAGTACCTCAATCTAACTAAAAACCCTGTGAGACTCACCTCAGTAAAACTAATAATATACCAAGATATGGTGAAGTATCTACCTTGTAGCACCCATTAACATGGTACTCTACGATGTGTGTGGGTTATAGAATCTATTATGTTCGAGAGATATCAATTCAAAACTCCTTGGAGTGTCTATCTTGTTTTGGTCGAGATGTAATATAGAATTTTCTGGAGAGGCAATAATTTCAGGATAATAAATACCCAATCCCACCCCAAACTCACCTAGTGTGACATCCCACATATTGCCTCATAATCGGAAGGAGATGTGAATAAGGACCAACTCCAAATTATCCATGAAATAAAGATGTATATCTTAGTATGTCTCCTTATAAAAGTCAATGATGTGGGAAAGATTCTTGAATCCACAGATCTTCATGAACTTCTCATCCATGGGGTCTTCTCACCCATGGGAAGGACGAGATTATTATTATTCCACATGGGATTTGATTGAAGATGGGTCAAGAGGAGTGAAGTATTGAACTCAAAACACCTGATTCAGGGGTGTAGCTATTACTGTTAGGTAGAGCCATAGTAATTGTTGGAGGAAGACTAAGAATTATGGGGAGGCAATAGAGTAGGAGAACCCGATGCAGTGGTTTTGGGGGAAGGTTCTTCTTGTGGCAGTGAAGGATCATGAATCGAGCACATGGGTGTGGGAGGATTTCCATATTAGGCCATTATTTTAGAATATATAACACCGATAGACGTCTTATGTTCTATGGTGGTTAAGAGGAACAAAGAGATTACAGGTGGGAGGAAGAACGATAGAGGACCATTGCTAGTCCAAAGGAAGAGGGGTGGTGGAGGAGATTCGAACAACGAGAGGTGATCCAGTGGAAGGTGGAAGATCAGGTTTCTCTTTTGAACACTAGTTTCACAGCTATTATAGGAATCCTAGAAGATTTATTATATGTATTATGAGTAAGATATATTATTTGAGCCCTGAAAAAACTCGTTCCATGAATGCTATACTTGAAATGAAATAGGCCTCTCGTAGAAATTAATTGGGCCATGAGTCTTCGGCCAACTACTATTATTTATAAACCATCTTAATCTCATAAAACATACTTGAATCTGAAGAAGCTAACCTATGATTCCTACCAGTCATCACATCATTTTTCATTAAGAGATAGAGAAACCTAAAACAATTTAATTCTAAATATAGAATGCATAAATCATGAACTAGATGTTGGTATATTTTCAATCACAGACCATTGAACTTAATGTATAGCAGTCACCAATTTAAATTTCATTTGATCCATAAAAAATATTAACAACTTTGAAAGGACCCATATATCGAGATATCAATTTTTCAGGAGAAATATTTATGATGTAATGAAATAATAAAATTTTTATCACTCAGTGTGAATATAAGAAATGTGATACATTGGTATTTCCACTACATTATTTACTACATATAAATTTGGGAATTATAATAAGTATCCCTTATGATTTTCTATATATCATCCATTTTTTAAAATCATTGTTTTTGGGTTTTGAGCATTAATTTTTATCTTTTTTATTTCATAGTATGATCATTTCTCTAGTTACATTGAAAAATGATAAGCTTTTCAATAAACAACATGTAAAGATGTTGCGTCGAAGGTTTTTTATAATCCATGTGGTCTACCAATAGTGAATAATCAAGTTTGATAATCAAATCCATCCTATTAGAATTAGATATCTTTTGAAAAATCTGTTTGATCTCCCAGTGATATAATATCAATTTCCCACTTATATGATGGTGGTAGGGAGTTTCACTGTTGTGTTAAATCCCATATATTTTTCAGAAGCCGTTTGATAGAAGTATTCTTGAAGTTCATTCCTTAGCCACCAATAATAACTTGATAGAATCCCAATCAGAAAATGGTTTAATTATTTAGACATTTCAGGGATACATTGGTTATTTCAAGGGTGGTAGCTTCTGCTTTGACCCATATTGAAATTTTTTCAACACCAACCAAGATATAAAACATTCCAAGGGAATTGATAAATGAGACCATAAAATCAATCCCCAAAAAATTGAAGAATTGTATTTCTGGTAGGGACTATAGGGTATCATGTTATGTTTCCTAATGGTACATGTCCACTCTAATTGATCAAAAAATTTTATAAAACATCTCACATCATTATATAGTGTAGGATAGAAAATCCCACTTTAAAGGATTTTAGACATGGTATATTCAAGCCAATGATGTCCACCAAATGGAGATGAATGAAAGAGCGCTAAATCACTTTAAATTTTTCCACTAGAATGTAGTGACTCATTAAACCATCTGCACATTTGGTAAATAATAGAGGCTCCTCCCTGTAATATCATAAATCATAGTCATATAAATTCGTCTAATATTGATCGGATAAGTGTGGATAGAGGGATCCAATAGACAGATAGTATATGATATTAGTAATCCATAGTCATACTTACAAAACCATATAGAAAAGTGTATCATTAGTAAATTATACTTCTATATTCTTCCCATCATATTCATCAATATTGAGTTGAAAAAGTCTTGATATATTATAAGTAAAGTCATTTTCAATACCATTTTTGTCTTGGAAGATGATATCAAATTCTTATAGTAGTATCATCTACCGTATCAGTCTTTGTATGTAATCGTATTTATTCCAAAGTTATTTTAGTTCTTCACTATTAGTGTAAACAATGAATATAGATAGCACAATATATGATTGGAATTTTCAAATGTGATGACTAATATAATATGATCATTTTATAATGTCATAAAACTATATAAGAAGAATTTATAGTATGGATGGAATAATAAATGGGATTAAAGATATATCCAATTTGTTTCTAAAAAATAGTTACCATGGTTAACACACTAGCACCACACATCATTTTTAAGTCTTTTTCCTAGTCATATGATATAATAATAGGAGTTTCCAACATACTATTTTTATTAAAGGCCCTCTAACATTCAAAATTGAAATAAATAAAATTTCTATTGAAAAAAAAATGTTATTGTCTAAGATATCAATGCAAATCCTTTAACAAAGTGGTGACAGAATCCTGTGTGGCCTAGAAAAATACTTATTCCTTTCATTAATGTGGGATTAGGTAGGTCTTTGATTACTTTAAATTTCACTTAGTCAACTCCCATTTCGTGTTCTGAAATTTTATTTCCATGTACGATGAAACATGGACAATGAGATGAAATTTTCATCACTAGGAATTTCTCTTCACAAAATTGAAAAACCATATCCAAATTTTTACAGAAAGATTTGAATGATCGTACATGCATGGAGAAGTCAACCATGAAGATTTATGAATACTCTTATACCATATCCTAAATGATATTTTTTAGACACCACTGGAAAAAATTTAGAGCATTTCAAATTCCAAATAACATCCTTCGATAGGGAAAGGTTCTGAAAGGGCACATGAATATTATCTTTGAAAAATTCACTGGGTCGACAATGGGTTGATTGTATTAGTTATATCCACTCCAAAAATAATAGAATCCATTACCATCTGATCTCTCAGGCATATAATCCATGAATAGAATAGGGAAGTGGTATTTTGAAGTTCTAGTTTTTAGATTTATATAGGGGAAAAATAGTATCCATATAGTAATGGTTTGCATTGCGATTAATTCATTTTCATTATTTTAAATTTTATATAAGCAAACTTTTATTATGACATGCGGTGGGATCACCCACTTGATGTCTGTGATAAAAAATATTGTAATAATGTTGAGAATTTTTAGAACATATTTCAAAATAAATTCTTTTATTGGTGGGGTGAGTCACCTATGGGCTTAGCATTTCAACTTATAACCTTCTTCTCATAGAATATTATGGTATAAAATAGTGGGATTGATCACCATGATTTAATCAAATCCCTGTGCTATATAATTATTATTTATTTTCAGGACTTTTTACAATTTATCATCTTACCCTTGATTTACCTCTAATCTTATGATATATGATAATGAGTCTTCAGATTCTAATAAAGATTACATCAATGCTATATAAATTGGCCTTAATTCTTATTTCAGTTGCACAATGCCTAAGGGTTTTAACTTTAGAAAAGTGTCTCTCATAATAGGTTTAATGTAATTCAACTCCTTCTATTTTCTACACCCTTCTTCATTAGGAGACAGAGTCACTTTATCGTCCTCAATAGATATGAAATATTTCATTTAATAACTTTAATTAATTTCTCAACAATAAAAAGATTCACCATATTTCATGTCATCATTCACTAAATCGTACACTACATACTATTCACAAACTCATAAAATAAGTCTATATTGGTTCACATCAATCAATTCTTTACCAGTGGAATGAAATGGTTTCCCGAAAATATGGGGCCATATCATTCTACTAATATGTCTAGGATAAGGATTTCAATAGGGAATATGAACATCCTATCTATGTATACGACATCCTTGAGATTTCCATGTGGCTACATGACTGATCGGCCTTCCACCTGATGTGCTACTCATTTCAACATCAAGTATTCATGTCATAATTTCAGGAATTCACTCGTTGGAATGATATTTATAAATTCTTCAACATTGTAAAAATATTTTCCAAAATTACAGGTCATTATAGTATGGGGAATTGAGAAACTAAAAAAGTTAATCATTTATAGTGGGAGAATCTACAATAAAATTATAACAATTTCTTCACTAAAGGAAATCACTACTAAGTCATTAATTTTCAAAGTTTTAGGGAGCATATCCATTAATAATTTTTCATAAGTGAAAATTTGATTAATGGCTTCAAGAATGGGAATATTTAACAGGGGTTTCTTTAATATTGCAACAAATTTATTTTATTGACCCTGTATTTTTCTGTCTCATCCTCTATATGAATAAAAAATGGGATTTGTATTGTGGTGGTGCACTATAATAATATTCTTTTATGATTTACTAATGTAAGAGATAATTTTCATTTTTTTATGTTGCCATGTTTTTTTCTTTGTTATATTTCATTTTTCTCTTATGGATTTTTTCTTTGATGGTTTTCTCACATGATTTGGATTCATTTTTCCAATTTTTCTCACTTTTATATAGCTTTTGAAATTTTATCTCTATACCAATATGAATACACACAAATTTTATATTGAATCTTTCATAGTATTACTGGATAGTGTACCAAGTAGCTGATCTGATAAAGTATCAATGATCTCCCCATGGTTCTTGAAGTTGCAGAGACAATCCCTTTTATTTTTTAACTATTATTCCTAATTAGCCATTCTCTAGTCCAGTTTTTTGGATGAAAATAGTAAGAATATTTTAAATATTTTGCTGTTGAGGTGGGGATTATTGTGACTGCCTCAATGTAGCTTGATGAATGTGTTATTGATAAGGGGTGGAAAATTTTGAGACATATTTTAACATACCCATATTTTTTGAAATATATTTTTCAAAAAAATTTGATGTTTTCAATATCTTCTGTTACACAGAACACTTTGTTTTAATGAAATGTGACATACAATTAAAAAGTTTTTTTAATTTAATGGTTATCTCCTAGATAATGGAATGGAAGGTAAGAATTGGATTAATTAAAATATGAAAATATATGTTTTACACAATTATATAAAATTATTTCATTGGTAAACAATTAATAGTAAATAAAAATAAGTACCATTTTTAAATTAATGAAATCTTTTTCTAAAACAAACTATTTTTATGCATACAATTGTTCTCTATATCAATAAATTAAAAAATATATCTTTTATGAATTATTTTATTGAAATTTAAATATTATATATTGAATAAAAGTTTTAAAAATCAACTTATATTTCATATTGTAATGTGACAAGAATAAATTTAATTTGACACTTAAAACAACTTTTTTTTTCTAAAAAGAAGCTTTTTCAACTTTTGAAAATAAAATTATAAATTAATTTTTTCCACTTTTACAATATTTATTTAAAAAAATTAACTTTATTTTTAAATTAATAAAATGTTAATTACATTGGACTAAATTTTGAAAAATTTTCACAAAAGATAAATTTTCAATGAATAGTAAAAAATACTGAAAACTGTTTTTCATTAAATGATTTTACTTGATAAATTTTATTTAATTTTTTTTAGTATATCTAATTGAATTATATATATATTAATACAATTTATATCATTTGAATAAATTTATTTCTCAATTTTGAGATTATTTATTTTAAATCTTATGAATATTTTATATTTGGAAACCCACTTTTTCATCACGAATGTGAGTTTAATTTTAAATTAATGATTTTATATTATGTGAATTGAAATTAAAAAACTTTTGTAAATATTTGGAATTATCTTAAATTATATTATATAATTATTTAAAGTTATTTTTTAGAAAATGAAATGTAAAAATAGTAAAGAATAATTACCACAGTTAGGTTAAAACAAGTTTATTGGGGGTTAAACTAAACATATAATGGGTAAATTGGCATAGAAATTTTTAAATACAAATTTTAAAGACATATTTTGACATTATCACATATTAAGCTAAATAATGGATCCTTTTTGTGCCCTTTGGAATGTGAAAATGTGGAAATACTTTTTTGGTTCCAAGAATTCAATGAACATCATCTCCCCAACTTTTAAAAGACCACCAACTCTCCTCCCACTTAAGACATATAATACAATTTGGATGGGATAATACCTATTTGAATGTCTAAATTTATCCCCCAATTTTCTAAATGGTTTCATGATATCATAAATCCAATCTAGTAAGGCTTTAGGATTAACTTAAAGTGGTTGTTGGATGAAGAGGTAATGTTTCTAACATTGTATTTTTTAATTCTTCTTCTAAATACTTAAATAACTAGTTTGAAATGATTATATAATAGCCCCGTTATCTCAAATATAATTATATTTAAATATTATATTATAATAACATAAATATATATATACATCCACTTTCATCCCATGGGAAAAGATGTCATCAATCCTATGTACTTTGGACTACTGTCTCACTTACAAATGTTATTTTTTTCCACACCACATCTCATGGATGAATTTAATAAGGTATTAAATGTTTATATATTTTATTTTGGATTTTTATAACTCTTGAATTTTAATACCACATCAACCTTCTTACCTCCCAGTCTTTTGAAAAAAAATTACTTTTCTCATGTTTAAGGCAGACAGCCGACTCATGAACCGATGTGATGTGTTTTTAATGTCTATTTTACTTGGATGGTAGTAAAGATATTAAATGAATATATATAAATATATTTGATATTTTTACATAATTATATATCTATAATAAATATATCACATATACATTCTTAGCTACCATTTTGTGGGGGTTGGATAACATCGTTCTTGTGAATGGTGAACTACCGCCTCACGAAGAGAAGTGATTCATTTTTCATTAACTTTTTGTATGGATATTGAGAAGGGTATGATCAATAAATATAAGTGATATATATGAAATAAAAAATTATTATATAATTTTAAAATATAATTTTCCATTCTTTCATTTCATTTTTTGAGAAAATGGAAACAATTTTCATACATACATATAACATACCATCTCAATGAACGAGGTATTTCATTTTCAATATAAAAATTATCTGGATTACTATATATTCAAATATACTTAATATATAATATATATATATATAATGTATAAAATTAAAGTTATAATGGGACCAGGATTAATTAATGAATATTGAAAAACAAAAAATCAAAACATACATGAAAAGAAATGCTGTTATTACTCGAAAAATGATTTTAACCCGGAATTTTCAATAAAGGGGTAATAAAAGGTTATATGTAAATCATATATGGTATGATATATATATATATATAATTTTTTTAATATATCTCTAATAAAAATATATTTACTATACTGTAGGTTATAATTTTAATTATGGAAGTTGAGACTTATTATAAGGGATTTTCTTCTCACTTTTTACTTTTTTGAGACACATTACATATTACATGATTATTTATTTTAAGGGTTATAAATAATTACCATTAATTTATTTTATTATAATTATGATGAAAAGTATTTCTATTTAAAGATCCATTTTATTATCTCTCTTTCATGTGGTTTACAGTTCAAAAGTGTCCAATGTGGTAAGGGAGTTTTGTCTCAAATTACCTTTTTTGTGAAATAAGTTTTATTATACACATATCTTCTTATATGAGGTGTATATAATGAAATTTTTATAAGTTTTATCATGAATATAATTATTTGAATAATATTAAAAGTGTTATTGATTTTAATCTTTAATGTATCATAGGATTCAAAACATACCAATGTTATAAAGGTATGATGTAATAATTTTATTATTTATTGAGATTGTATATGAGTATAATTTATGTGATTAAATATCATGATCTATGTATTAATAAAATAAGGAGGTTTATTATCATATATTTGTTTCTTTAGAATACATTTTCCCCATCATTTTCCTCTCTTTATGTACTAAATATTCTAATTAATTTTTTAAAGTAAACAAAAATTATTTCTCTCTCTCGTCGAAAATATTTTTTTCATCTATAATTATTTATTATTAAAATTTTTCAAAAAGTATTTAACGTTTATAATGGATTTTTAATTTAATTTTTATCTTATAATAATTTTTTTTCATAAAAATAAAAGGAATCCTCATGTTATTTTTAAAACATAGCATGTACGGGTTTTTCAAAAAATTATAAAGGAATCATTATTTTAATGTGTACGACATTTCCCATGGTCATGAAAACTCAATGTTTAAAATATTCTATTATATGTTTGAATTTTTATTTAAAATAAAATTATTTCAAAATTTTTTATGGCTTTTTTATTTTAAAATTTTGTTTTCAATGAAAGGTTATCTTCCACAAGAAATGTTTTAAATTATTTTTATAGTCTCCTTTACATGTTTTAAAGGTTATTTTCAAAAAAAATTGAAAGTGTTTATTTTTTTATTAAAATTATTTAAATTAAATGTATATTTTCCTGAAGAATTTTTATTAAAAAAAATTCAAGGTTCCCTTATAATTTTAAAGAATAATTTTCTGGAAAAATATTCTGAAATATTTTTCTATTTTAAAAAATGTTTTTCAATGTGGTGAAGATATTTTACTCGTGAAATTATTTAAATGTTATTTAAAAATTCATTTATAAATTGGCTAGGGTAAATTATAGAATTATATTTCCATAATATTTGACGAATTTATTTTTTTTTGAAAGTCATTTTCAGATAAATGTTATTTTCCTCATGAAATGTTCAAAGTGATTTTTCTTTCAAAATAATTTTCTATTTATGATGAGATCCTTTGATGTTAATTAATATTTTCTAGGGAAAAGATCCAATGATAAAAAATTTATTCTTTATTTGTATGGTTTATTTATATGATATAGATATTTTTTGGAAACAAATTCCTTTTCCAAGAGTTATACTACGAATAATTGAAGAGACAATGATGAGACCCATTTCCATTATATGGGTTATGATTTGATGTAATGTTTTATTAAACACTTTTTTCATGGGTTATGATGTTGTGAATGTTTTTTTATGTTGAGGCACACCTAATTAACATTTTCATTATGTGATTTTGGTTAAATTATAACCATTTATGTTGTTCAAGTTATGACCAAATATGGGTGGAGCCTATATCTCCCTCTAATTCATTGGTTAATGATTAATGTTATATGAGAACAAAGGGTATAAGGGAGGTCATTAAAATCCTTAAAGGATAATACATGGGAGGTTATCTCATGCCGAATTATAGTGCATGGGTGGTTAGCCAAGGCCTAACATGTAATTAATGTATATGTGGGTACCCTTGATATAAGGTTTTATACTATTATGTGTTTTCCACAACTCTATGTCTTATGAAAATGTAATACTCTCATGGCCTATGTTATTTGATTAATTTATATTCACTTCTTATAAACTACCTTTATTTATTCCATTAATAAATTTTATGACCTATAATATATAGGGTATGGTAACCAAATGATATGCTTGATTTCTCATACCATTATGATTATCTCATGATTATGTGTTCTTTTATATATCCCTTCCTTACCTTATTGAGAATCTAAGCTCACAATTTCTAATGATTCCTTTGCCCATGTTATGAAAAATGGTTTAAATATGGTATTTCTAAAAACAATTCAATATATGATGATCTTTATTGTATATGATGACGATTTTTCAAAAAATTGGAATATTTTTTTTCTAGTCTCAAAAAACACAAATTATTTACAGTCATCAGGTGAGTTTTTTAAAATATATTGAATATTCATCTAAAAAGATGTTATTTTTATTTATGTAAATCTTGGGTTGATATATATGGTATTGAATGATACATTTAGTTATAATTTTGAAACTATTTTTATTAAACATTAGTGAGGACTATATGGATAATTCTTATTACTGTAAAATATCTAGGAATATTGGTCAAGGGTTGCGTGAGGGATTTCCAAAAAATTAAATCCCTCTTTATATGCTACATGTGTATATGGTTATAGAACATATGTACCTAGGGGTAATAAATCCAAATAAAGTTGTTTTGAGATTAATATGATTGTTACCTCGTACTCCACAATTGGCCTTACTCCACAAATTACATGGAACTCCCTTGGGATATTGTCTGAAAATTCACAATCTCTTCACAAACCATTATGAGGGATTTGAATAATGTCTATGGATGACCTAGGTTAATTCTATTGTAAAATATATAGAGAAGAATGTGTCATGATGTAAAAAACATATAAGTGATTTTTCATGATTATGAGGCTTACCATTATGAATATTGTTTCATACACTATTATTTTTTTAGTCAATGATATGAACCATAAGCTACTGGATCAATGTAGAATTTTCAAGACAATTTGTTGATGAGAAACAAAATGATATTTTGATTGAAGTGAAAGACATTATAATAATTCCAAATTATTTATCATTATATATGATTAAAAATATTCAGCAAAAACTACTCTAAAACTCACCAAATAAGAGAAGTATATAGTTTTTTGTGGGATCAAGTGGTGGAGACCATGGAGGAAAGAAGGTTTATTTTTCTATATGTCAATAATGTGGAAATAATCACCCAAGTAAATGTCTCAAAGGGAAGATAATGTGTTTTAAGGCGGAAAACGACACAAAGAAAGTAATTTCCAAGGACAAATAAAATTATTGGTTAATGGTATGGATGATAATAATGGTTTTCCAAAGGAATCATCTATGGTCTATAGTAATGAATATTAAAATTAGGGGAATAATATAAATATCTTTTCTTGGGGTAAAGATTATGAATGTTTTCATCATGGTGGAATAAGTAATGGGTACACTGTTGATGATGAAGAAACAAAAAAATACTTATGTAATTCACAGGTTATTCTAACAATATTTTTATGTTAAACATAGTAAACATGATTAAGTATTGGGTCATTAATGTTAACACATGATTCATATTTCATATTTTAGGAAAGATATATTGAGGAAAAAGATTATTAACCCTAGTTAATGGTTTAATAAAGAAGTGGCATGATTGAAGTTTTTTTGAATGGGAATTCATGATTTATGTTATATGAATCAAAAAATATATATGTATTATTTTTTAGGAACTTTTTATTAAGGGTTCATAAGAATATTATGAATAGTATTGATGTCCTTGAAAAATTGTTTAATGGGAATGTGATATTTTTAAAAAAAATACATGATTAATGGAATATGAGCATTAATATATTCTTTATATTGTTGATAATGATGTTTAGTTTGGATAAAGATATGATTGATGTATGATCCCATCTTCTGTAGTGGTGCAGTAGGATTAAGTGGTATGTTTTGGTAGTAGAAAAAATACATGTTATGGACCCAATTCAAAACAAGAATTATTTTGGGTAGACCATGTGAATTTAATAAGCGGCTAGAATTAATTCACAAATATTGAAAATTTCACCACCTATAACTACTTTTCACCACAGGTTGACATGTCACAAAACTAATTTCTACCATGTGTAGAAAATGTATGAAAGTTCATTACACCCCAATAATTATCCTTCACCACATGTCGACATGTAACAAAATAAAATTACACCACATGTGATTATTTTTAATGTTTAATTAAAAGGGGTAGTGACATGATCTTTTAGAGGAAATAGAAAAAAGGGGGATCACCTGTATAAACCGTCCATTATCACCTAAAACCAAACATACACCCCCACCCAATGTAAGGCTATTGTGGACCTCTCCTCTCAACTGGAGAGCCTCCGTGCACCTCCCCCTTGGACAGAAACTCTTCGACACTACATTGTCTTAGACCAAAAATCCACGAAGCACCTCTATTATAGACCAGAGCTCCTCTACGCACCAACACCATGGACTTAACCCCCTCTGCAAACCACCTTCTTCTATCGAAGACCCTCTACACGCCTCCTGGGTATCGTTGTTTTTCTAATTTAGATTTAACTCCCTCTTCCTGTCCTCTTCCAAGATAAATGAATTATTTTCTATTTTTGTATATTGATATATATATGTTTTTAATCTAGATCTAGGATAATTGGATCTAGATCTAGATTTTTTGAATCTGGATCTAGTATTTTTGGGTTGAGAGCAATATGTATTGAATCTAAATATTGGATTATTGGATATCGATCTAGATTTTTTGAATCTAGATCTTGACTTATTGGATGTATATCTAGATTTAGTTGTACTTTTTTATTTTAACTATGGATTTATGTTTTGGATCTCAACCGCCATCATCATCGAATTCTCGGATGATCTGCTTCAAATTGGAATTATCTATTTGAAACTGGTCAACACTACTCTTGAGATATGTGTTCTATAATTCAAATCCCAATTTATTAATTAAATTTATGGGTATATAATTTTAGAATTACAAGTAGTTTTTTAGAAATTATGTTCTTTATTATATTATTTAATTTGATGAATTAATTAATTAAGGGAAATGTGAACTTGGGAGATTTGGATTTTAGATCCTAAATAATTAATTGTTTACATAATAATGGAGTTGTTGAGATTATTGAACATGATTTACTATAAGTAGAATTAATTATTGTGAATGGTTGGGATTATGAAATTGTGATTTGAGATAACTAATTATTAAACTAATTGTGGTGAAATAGATATTGTGGAATTGATGAATTAATTATTATTATATTGAAGTTGTTGAATAGGGGTAATTAAATGTTTAATTAATTATTGGATATTTTTACGATTATTAGATTGATCATGGATGAACAATTAATTATGGAATTAATTAGTGTGGTTAAATTAATGGAGATATAAAAATTAATTAATGAATTTATTTGTAGTATTGAATTGTTTGAGATGAAGTAAATTAATTAAATAATTTATTAATTGATGTATTGTGAATATTTAATTGTTGAATTATATAATGGGATTAATGAATTGGTGAATTAATTAATGAGAGAAATGTGATTATTTAATTATTATATTAAAAAATGTGATTAATTAATTAGAGAATTAATTAATTTGAAATTTTTTATTATTTAACTGTTGATTGGATTAAGGGTATTAATTAAGTGACAAATTATTTAACATGGTACATGTGATTAATTAGTTTTTTAATTAAATATTGGGATTAATTAATTAGAGAATTTAATAATGTGACCAATGTGAGTACATAATTATTGAATTAAATAAAGGGATTAATTAATTGATGAATAAGTTGATGCGAGTAATGTGATTATTTAATTATGGATTAAATAAATGGATTAATTAATTAATGAATAAATTAATAAGGGTTATGTGATTACTTAATTGTTGAATAAAATAAATAGATTAATTAATTGATGGGTTAATTAATTGGAGTTATATGATTATTTAATTATTGAATTATATAAATAGATTATTTAATTGATGAATAATTAGTGGTTGTTATGTGATTATTTAATTAATGAATTAAATAATAGGATTCACAGGATCAGTTAAATGTTGAATTAATTAATTAGAGAATTTATTAATTGAGGCTAATGTGTTATAAATTCAATGAGATAGTTTATTTAATAGATATTGTTATGATAATGAAATTGAATGAGTTAGATAAATTAATTGGTAAATTAATTAATGTAGACTTTTCTGTTGAAGAAATTGAATGAGTTAGATTAATTAATGGGTAAATTAATTAATGGGGATTGTTGTGATGGTTTGATTGAATGAATTTTATTAATTAATTGATAGATTAATTAATTTGGATTATTGGGATATTGATTTAATTGATTTGGATAATTAACTGATGAATTAATTCTAAGATATTGAGATTCGAGAGTTGATATAATTATTGGGGGAAATTAATTATAAAGTATTGATATTTTGAATGAGATAATTTATTTCATAATTTATTATGGGATTTTGAGTTTTTGGATATTGATTAATTAATTGATGAATTAAGTAATTGTATTTTTTCCTAAATTAATTGGTGAACAAATTAAGGGTATTTATCTTAAAAACTAATTAGAGAATTATTAATGGAATTGGTGGATAACTAATTGTTTAGTTAATTATCGAATTGTTTTATTATAAACTATAAATAATTAATTAGTGAATAAATTATTTTATGTCTTGTTGTGAAATGATTAATTAATCTTTTAATCAATTAATTTAATTTATACGGTTAATTAATTATTAAATTAATTCAAAAAAGGGTTTTGATTAATTTATTTGGGATTTATTTAATGGGGTAGACATGGTTAAGTAATTTTTCAAATAATTAAGGGATTAGGAATAGTTAATTAATTGTGAAAAAAAATTAATGAAATTGATGTGATTAATTAATCATTGGGTTCATTAATGGTAATGTGTTATGATAAATTAATTAGTTAATTAATTTATTGAATGATTGGAGATAATTAATTGTTTAATTAATTAATAGAGTTGATGTTTCCAATTGATTGATGAATTAATTAAAGTGTTTTTTATGGTTAATTAATTATTGAATTAGTTAACTAAGTTGAAGTGACCAATTGATTGGTGATTATTTGAATGGTTTTTAATGGATAATTAAGTATTGAATTAATAATGGAGTTGAATTGACCAGTTAATTGAATAATTAATTGATGGGTTTTGTATGGTTATTTAATTGTTGAATTATTTAAAAGATTTTGACTTGATTAATTAATTGTGAATTAATTAATAGAATAATCGGTGAAACAACTATTGGTTGTGATTATGTTGGCATGGAGTAGAACATAGGATAATTGGGGTGCGTGAAGGGGGTTAACTACGAAGACTGAGGGATCTTATATTATTTTTTCCGAAGGAATATGTAAGCCTTAGAAGAAGAAGAATGTGCGAGCTTATGATTTTTTTCTGATGGACTGTGTGAGCCTTTGAGGAAGAAGACTGTGTGATATTCAGTTTGTTTTCTAAAGGAACATTTGATCCATTTATGAAGAAGACTGTGTAAGATTCTGTTTGTTTTTCTAAGGAACGTGTGATCCTCCATGGGGAATGACTATAAGAGATTTCGCATTTTTCATATGAATCACATATACTTTGATCTGTATTACTCACTATAGACCCTTGAGGTTAGATCCCATAGTGCACATTACACATGTCAGGATGATTTAATTGTTTATGTATTTGATACATTCCATATGAATTATGATATTGGATGGTAATATAGACATTCATATTTCTGATATACCCTCGGGATAGATCAGACTCCAGTGCATTCCAAACTAGGTGTTGCAGTTTGGGTGTCCATGGGAACATAAAAAAATATGTGGTCAAATAAAGAGAAACAAAATAAATATAAATTATTTTCATCATTAATTTAATTGTTTTGATTATATAATTGAATACACTATTATTGATTGGATTTGATTTAGATATTGTTGGTGGTGGCCTACAAAATTCTACTCAAACCCTTCTCTAGCTTCCTGATCATTACCTGAATAGACTCCATGTTCTCTTGACAGTTTAAGAGAAATATCCCCATGATGGATAGCTTATTTTGTGATGGAGCATGGATGGGGGAACTATATTTGGTTTTAGACATGCATGGGACTCATCAGTGTCCCTATAACATTATCATGGCATGTTTTCTGCTTTAGTTGGATAATGTGTTTCCACCTTTGATTATTATGAGTTTCTGGTATTTCTTATGGTTATATATATGATTCCACTATTTTTTTCTATTTTCATTGATGTATCACTATTAAAAAAGAAAATAAAAAAGGTGGTATAGTATCCCCATGATCGAAATTAGACCCTCCCTACTAGTTGAGAGCCTCTGGCCTAATGGGTGGTGCACTTGAGGTCTTGTGGTAGTTCTGATCAGGGCACCAGAGAGTAAAACCCATTCCAAGATGCAACAATTTATATGGAAAAAGTAAACAAGAAATTATTTATGAACCCATAATACATTATTTATTTTAAAAAAAATTAGATGTTATCATTGATGGAGTTTATAACATTTCTGGATTTCTGGAAAATATTCAATAATCTAGGGTATTATTTAATGAGTGGGGAAGAATGTATATTTTCATTTAATTTTGTGGAAATTATCATAATAATCATAATTTAGGATATCATATGAAAAATGTATTCACATATTTGGTATGTTTCCATTAAGAGAAACTTATTGATATTTTGGGGATTAATGTTATGTTTATTTTCATAAATTTAGGATCATCTTTATAAATTTGGAATTTTGAGACGGTCATAAGATTACCATTTAAGGAATATTTTGTGATTAATTGTAAATGTGGTTTTAAATATTTATAAACTACTTCACCAAAAGAATAATTATTCATATTGGACAACCATTTATATCCCTTTTATATAATTATAACATAAGAAAGAAGGAAAGACTGGTAAATTTATTACGGATCATGTGATCTGTTAGTGATTTGGGCATAAAAAATCATCTTCATTTATTTGAGTAAGAGATTAAATTGAAATTGATTGAGCCACAACCAACAGATGAAATTATTCTTATGATAAAAATTAATGCTAATACGTTGGTATATTGGCCGTTTGGAAATTCTTGATCGTATCAGGATGATAGAATATCATTTGGAACATTAACTAAACCTATAGAAACCTAGGATTATTATTCATAGATATTAAATAATATTATATTAATATTCTTTAAATTATATAATAACACGCCTGAAGTCCATAAATGTTTAGTGTATTTGAAATCATTGAAACAAAAACAGATGGTCCATTGGTAAACCATATCATCTCCCACAATGATCTTCATAACATTAACCCCTCTTAGAAATACCATACGTAACACATTTCATCATAACTTTGGAATGGAAACATAAGATGTAACACCCCAAGATTCCACAGTACGCTTCTCCTTCAATAATGCAATAGCTTGCATTGTACGCAAGTTCGAGATTCTAACACACCATGACCAGTCAAAGTTGCCATTATGAATAGTAATACCCACGTTTTGAAATTATATAAATTTTATATTTCAAAATGGACTTCATTTTTGGATTTTGAATAACTAAATTATCCTATGTTTAATTTTTGTTATTTTTCTGAAAACTTCCAATTTTTGATGAATAGTGAAACCACTAAGTGGTAGTTAAAAAACTAATTTTTCATTTAAATGAAACTTTACCACATCTGTGAATTGAATTTAAAAAATCAGACATACATGGTTGTCATTAGTAAGTAAAATGTGACTCAATGGGATGAAAATAATTTTTTGTGAATAGTAACTTTTAAGTTTTGTTAATCGCGATTAAAGGTAATTAGTGTAATTTAAGGTAAATATAATGTTATAATAATTTGAAATTACCTTTACACTTGTTCTACCCTTATTGGATGAGTCATTTCCGACCAAGACAATCCATGGGTCAACTTGGGGACCCCATGGAGCCACTTGGGTAAGAAAATGACATTAATAACTTTTTATTTAAATTAAAAATAAAATTGTAACAAACATGTGTTGTTTTAATAAAACAATTATTACATTGGGTTATATAAGTTAAATTTTTGACTATAAATATTCATTTTAAAGCTAAAAAGATTTCATACATCATGGTAATTTTTTTATAATTTTTAGACATTATGTAAATAAATTTATTTATGACACAATGATGATGCGGTGATTATCTCATTAATGAAAAATCTAAATAAAATGAAAGGATAAGGTAAAATATATGACATAAACATCTCTAAAACCTATTTTATGGGTGGATTTAGAACCCTTATCACCTTATCCTAGAAATATAACATTTTGGGTCCATTAAAATCCGAAAATCATTTCATAATAAAGTAACATTTCATGACTTTCCTATAGAGCCCCTCTCCTCTTATAAAAGGCCCCCAACTCTACCACCTTATTCACACCGTCAAATACTTTTGGCTCGGCCAAACTCTTCCAAAATACCCTCTAAACATTCCTACCTTCATCCTAGAAGCCTTACCTTAGGAAGAATGCTCTTCAAGAAACCATTTTGGTTCAAACTGAGGGGAGTTACCTGATTTAATGGTAATGTCTTCTCTTATGTTGTTTTGTTTTATTTTGCTTCTCCAACCCCCTAAAATCTTTTTATTCTTTTATTTTGATAAAATACTAGTATCCTAAATATACTTGGATGTTCTTATGAGAAGTATTTTATTTAAACTTATATACACCTTCATCTAATGGTTAAAGAACATACTATTTCTGTGGGTGGCGAGTTAGAGCCTCACGAAACGATGATTGTTTAATCTTCTTTTAACACCTGTCACGGTGGCCATTATGATGAAAATATTTTTATATATGATATATATTATGTTTATGTTTTCCTTATGCTTCTGTATTTTTCATTTATTGCATACCATTATGATTTCCATTATGGGTAAACGTGATAATTTCATTTTTGGAAGTGCAGACTACCGCCCCCTCAAAGTGATTTGATTCATTAATGCCATGTGTGGGATGTATAAAGGATGTAGTAAATGATATTATATATGATATTATACTGGAATTATAATATACCTTTAAATCATTATGATTTCATTCCATTAAATACGAAATAGAAATGAAAGTAGCGTTCATGCGTACGTACGGCTTACCGTCTCCATGAACGGTGCATTTCATTTCTTACCAATAAATGTTATGTAATATTATAAATGCATGTATATACTAGATATATATGATATATATGATATCTACATCATGAATATAATTCTGGATATAATTTATATTTTACCACATGAACAACTTGTAATTATAAGAAGTTTATTTTTGACTCAAGTACCAAAGATCGACAAAACGACCGTTATTAACTTAAATAATTACATAATGTTCATAACATGGTAATATGTGATATGAAAGGAATAATTAACTTGAAAAAGGTTCTTAAGAAAGTATAAATTAACTCTATTTTATTATTCAGGAGATTAAAGAACGATCGAGTCATGTCGGACACGAGGTAAGGGAATTGGTCTCAATGTTCTTTCATTGAGGCATATTTTGTTTTAATACAAGACTTTCTTTTATACAGTTTATAAACCCCTTTTACTTTTATTTTTATTCAAAAGGAATCTTTTTTTATATATATCGTTTTACTAAATGAAAAAAGGTAATGTTTTTTTATCGTATGTTTGCGGCGACAATGACTTCTTTGCCTCCGTGACCATTATTTGAGTTTCGGCTTCCTCTAAAAGCCCTAACTTTTTTTTAAATGAAAAATAAATACCATGTTTTAATTTTCGTTTATTTTGGTATTGAAAATGGCTTTCATAATGTTTTTATTATATAAATGTGTTGTATTGATATCTTGTGATTGAAATGTGTAAATTTTATGTTTCCTTTAGGCATGTTTTATGTGATACGATTATGTTGTGGTTTATGATATGTTTAAACCTTTTCATATAAATAATTCATTAGAATTAATAAGTGACGGGTGGATCCCACTATAGCTCTTCTATGCGTCGGTAGGTCTCATGAGACAATCTAGTGTCTTGGCACAAGGCCTTGAAAAAATATTATTTGTAGTCTTGGCACAACGCCTTGACTATGTGGTTATGATAGTCTGGCATTATGCATTCCATCATTATGAAAGTGGTTATTGATATTTCATGTGATTATTCGACTAGTAGAATATCCACTTAAATAAGTAAATGGAATTATTTCATTTTATTTTTTCCATATTATACTGAAGTTCATGTTTAAAAGTATTTTTCTTTAGTTATACATTGCCTTAAATGATTATGTTTATTTATGAATGTTTCCGCTGTATTATTATCCTTACTGAACATTTGAGCTCACCCCTTTCTATGTTTTATTTTTCCAGGATGTGAAGAAATATTTTATGACTGACTGATAGGGATAGTCTGAAGGGGATAAGAGTGTGGACTATATAGACTATTTTATTGTGATTTTTCCCTTTATGATGTAATTTATCATTTATGAATGTATCTAGTGTTTCCAAGGCTACTAAACTAATCGGACTTTCGAGATGTGATCTTTTGTGATCATGCCAATGTTATGTAATAATTCACCAACTCTTGGTAACTAGGTTCGGGGCATTATAGTTGGTATTAGAGGCAGTTTAGTACTAACCTTGGATGCTAGATTTATAAAAACTCAGATTAGAGCACATAGCCCTAAGATAGACTTGGAGGATTAGTATAGAAGAACTTCCTAGAATTTTGTTATTATAGTGAATTGGGGAGTTTTCTGAGCAATACATCCCTATCTGGATACAAGCAGGTAGAGGCGGCTCTGACACAAATGTACCTAGGGGTAAAACCCAAAAACACCGCTTTGAGCAAGACTCGAATGGGAACTGGTGCACGACAATGGGCCTTGCTGCACTCTTGGTTACGACACTCCCGGGGGATATGCTTAGGATAATTCTCATTTTATTTACAAACCATTATAAAGGGTTTATGAGTATATACTTCCTCAATGAAAACATTTTTATGATTATGGATTAAATCCATAAACTGTTCAATTTATTTTAAGTGTTTTACAAGTATGGAATTATGTATTTTGATTCATAAACTGATCTAGTTTATGACATTATTTAAAAAGGGAACCTAGTGGAAGGAATGGAAACCGTATCAATGCACACACTACATGTTGGGATTTCCCTCCCGCTCAAGATAATTATAATGGATCTGGTGATACAACTGGTGCTGATCTGCTTCTCACCATACTGGGACAACTCACTCAGGTTAAGAATAAAAACCTTACCCGTATGGAACACCCTGATCCGCAGTGTGGAGGGTCAATGTTAGATTGCTTCATGAGGCAAAAACTGCCAATATTCAATGGGAGTACAAATATTATAGTGGTTGAGCAATGGATAAATTCTTTAGAGAAAATATCCAATGCCTTGGGGAGTAGTGAAAGGGAAAAGGTTATCATGGCATTTTACTTCCTCACTAGAGATGCTGATCAATGGTGATCATTGAATCAAAACACAAAGGAAGATGATGATTTATCAAATATGGAATGGAGGGAGTTCAAAGAGCTCTTATTAGAAAAATACTTTCCTCGTGACCATCGAGCAGATATGGAAAGGAAATTTATGAGTCTGAGACCAAAGGAGGATGAGAATGTCGCAATGTATGACTCTAACATTAAAAGGTTAGCAAGGTATGTTGTAGATTATATACGTAACCCATGAAGTAATATTTATCATTTCTTTGATGGGTTAAAACCATTTCTTCATTGAGCATTGGTCTCACAATCCTTCTCATTATAGGAAGACATTGTCTCGTGTGCTATCAAGAGAGAATAATAAATTCTCTAAGTCTTATGACAACAAAGTAAAGCAAGAGAAGAAGAGAACAGTGGAACAAGAGACAGATAAAGGGAAAAAGGGAAAAATGATTTTCCATTATGCAATAATTTTGGATTGAAACACCCCGGTACTTACCTAAAAGGAATGGGAGTTTGATATAAATGTGGAGAAAAAGGTCATCAGGATCGTGATTACAAGGGAAAGAAAGAGGCTATCCAGGTTGAATGCTACAATTGTAGAGAAATGGGGCATTATGAAAATGAATGTCCTAAGTGTCAGGGAAACTTACCCCAAAAAAGGAAAAGGGATCAAGGCGAATATTATGATGTTACGACAGATGAAGTTGAATAATTATTGTATTTGTGTTTTTGGACTCAAGAACTATATTATGGTTATAATAATAATGTGAAATATATATAAGGATTGTACTATAGTACTTGTTGTTTTCATTAAGGTTTCAATATGATGAAGGTAATCATATTTTTAGTATGTTACAATAAGAGAAACTTTACTTTGTTTGGGTAATCTGATGTTACAATTGATTTTGGAATTTATAGACCTTTTAGAGAAAGTATGGACAGAGGTATTTTGGATAACTATAAAGGTTGAAATGGATTAAGTTGAACTTTGGATAGTATTGTTTAAGGTTAAAACATTTCTGAAGATTATTTTTGGAATATTATTAGGAAAAGGAAAACCTGTAGGTCAGGGGATAACCCATCACGTCGGACAAAGCTGCAAGAATAGAACCCACAACCATAGTGCGATACACCTTTATTACCTTCCACTAGCCTACTGGAATTCCCTGGTTATTAAAAAATAGTTTTCCTAATTTAAATTTTATGTGTTAATATTTGGAACCTTGTACGATTAGGATAAATATAATATTTTTGAGTTCTATTATATTTTTGAGTGAAAGATTGGTTTGTGGTAAAAAAAATTTTAAAGAATGAAATTCTACATGACAAGTATGTATATTTCCTCAAGTTATTAGTAAATCTCCTAAATAAATTCCTCAACTGTATGAAAGGTAACTTAAAACAAAAATGTTGTCGGTTAACTTTTCCTATTGGGGAATCAATGATTGTTTAACCAATCATAAGTTTGTGATTTTCTTGTAGTTAACTTTCTCATAATCCTGTTTTCTACAACTCTCTATCAGACCATGATGGTTTGTTTCTACTCCATATCCATGTTTTCAAATAATCCTAGTATGGGCTATCTCAGGTGACCTTTGAACTTCTCTTTCATTCTTTTAAAGTTATATTTTTGTTAACCCTATTTTTGATATGGGTTTTCCCCAAAGGTGTTTTCTATTTTCAACATTTTATTTTCGAAGAACATTTTCAAATTGCGAGGATGAAATTTATTAAAGGAGGGAAGAATGTAACACCCCAAGCTTCCATGGTACGCTTCTCCTTCAATAATGCAATAGCATGTATTGTACGCAAGTTTGAGATTCTAACACACCGTGACCAATCAAAGTAGCTATTATGAATAGTAATACCCAATTTTTGAAATTAATTAAATTTAAATTTCAAAATGTAAATCAATTTTGGATTCGGAATATCAAAATTAGCCTATGTTGAATTTTTGGTATTTTTCTGAAAACTTCTAATTTTTGATGAATAGTGAAACTACTAAGTGGTAGTTAAAAAACTAATCTTTTGTTTAAATGAAACTTTACCACTTCTGTGTATTTAATTTCAAAAATATGACATACATGGTTGTCATTAGTATGTAAAATGTGGTTCAATGGGATGAAAATAATTTTTGATGAATAGTAACTTTTAAGTTCTGTTAATCTCTATTAAAGGTAATTAGTGTAATTTAAGGTAAATATAATGTTATAATAATATTAAATTACATTTACACTTGTACTACCCTTATTGTATGAGTCATGGATGACCAAGACAATCTATGGGTCAACTTGGGGACCCCACAGAGCCACTTGGGTAAGAAAATGACATTAATAACATTTTATTTAAAGTAAAAATAAAATTGTCACACACATGTGTTATTTTACTAAAACATTTATTACATGGGGTTTTATAAGTTAACATTTTGACTATATATATTATTTGGAAAGATAAAAATATTTCCTACATCTTGATAATTTTTTTATAATTTTGAGACATTATGTAAATAAATTTATTTATGACACCATGATGATGCAGTGATTACCTCATTAATGAACAATTTAAATAAAATTAAAAGATAAGGTAAAATATAAGACTTACACTTGTCTAAAACTTATTGTATGGGTGGATTTCGAACCCTTATCACCATATCCTCGAAATATATCATTGTGGGTCCTTTAAAATCCGAAAATAATTTCATAATAAAGTAACATTTCATGACATTCCAAAAGCGCCCCTCCTCTCCTCTTATAAAAGGCCCCCACCTCTACCACGTTATTCACACCATCAAAGCCTTTTGGCTCAGAAAAACTCTTCCCAAATACCCTCTCAAAATCCCTCAATTCATCCAAGAAGCTTTACCTTAGGCAGAAAGCTCTTCAAGAAACCATTTTGGTTCAAACAAAGCGGAGTTACCTGAGTTAAAGGCAATGTCTTCTCTTATGTTGTTTTGTTTTATTTTGCTTCTCCAACCCCCTAAACTATTTTTATTAATTTCTTTGTAACAACATCAGTATCCTAAATATACATGGATGTTTTTATGAGAATAATTTTATTTACACTTACACACACCTTCGTCTAATTTTTAGAGAACATACTATTTCTGTGGGTAGCGAATTATTGCCTCACGAAATGATGATTACTAAATATTCTTTTAACACCTATCATGGTGGACATTATGATGATAGTATTTTTATATAACATATATATTGTGTTTATGTTTTCCTTGGTCTTATGTATTTTTAATTTATGGCATACCTTTATGATTTCCATTATGGGTAAACGCGATAATTTCATTTTTGGAAGTGCAGACTATCACCACCTCAAAGTGATTTGAATCGTTAATTCCATATGTGGGACGTATAAAGGATATAGTAAATGATATTATATATGATATTATACTGTAATTATAATATAAATTTAAATAATTTTGATTTCATTCCATTAAATACGAAATAGAAATGAAATAAGCGTTCATGCGTACGTACGACTTACCATCTTCATTAACTGAGCATTTCATTTCATACCTATAAATGTTATGTAATATTATAAATGAATGTATATACTGGATATATAAGATATATATGATATCTACATCATTAATATAATTCTGGATATAATGAATATTTTACCACATGAACAACTTGTAATTATAAGATGTTTATTTTTGACTCAAGTGCCAAAGATCAACAAAACGACCAATATTAACTTAAATAATTACATAATATTCATAACATGGTAATAAGTTATATGAAAGGAATAATGAACTTGAAAAAGGTTCTTAATAAAGTATAAATTAACTCTAGTTTATTATTTAGGAGATTAAACAACGATAGAGTCAAGTCAGACATGAGGTAAGGGACTTCATCTCAATATTCTTTCATTGGGGAATATTTTGTTTTAATACAAGACATTATTTTTTACAGTGTATAAACCCCTTTGACTTTTATGTTTATTCAAAAGGAATATTTTTTATACAAAGGGTTTTACTAAAATACAAAAGGGAATGTTTTTTTGTTCATACTTATGCGGTGACAACGACTTCTCCGCCGTCGTGACCATTATTTGAGTTTCGACTTCCTCTACAAGCCATAACTTTTTTTAAATGAAAAATAAATACCATGTTTTATTTTTCATTTATTTTGGTATTTAAAATGTTCTTCATAATGTTTTTATTATATCAATGTGTTTTATTGATATCTTGTGATTGAAATGTGGAAATTTTATGTTTCCTTTATGCATGTTTTATGTGATACGATTATGTTATGGTTTATGATATGTTTAAACCTTTTAATATAATGAATGAATTAGACTTAATATGTTATGGGTGGAGCCCGCTATAGATCCTAGATGCATCAATAGGTATCATGAGACAAACTAGTGTCTTGGCACAAGGCCTTGACAAAATCTTATTTTTAGTCTTGGCATAAGGCTTTGACTTTGTGTTTATGATAGTTTGGCATTATGCATTTCATCATTATGAAAGTGGTTATTGATATTGCATGTGATTAATTTACTAGTATAATATCCATGTTAATAATTAAATGGAATTATTTCATTTTATTTTTTCCATATTATGGTGAAGTTCATGTTTAAAAGGCTTTTGTTTTAGTTATACATTGCCTTAAATGTTTATGTTTATTTATGAAAGTTTATGCTGTATTGTTATCCTTACTGAGCATCTGAGATCACACCTTTATATGATTTTTTCCTAGGATTTGAAGAAATATTATATGATTGACCTATAGGGATAGTATGAATTGGGTAGAAGTGTGGACTATGGAGATTATGTTATTGTGATATTTCACTTTATGATGTAATGTAACATTTATGAATGTATCTAGTGTTTCCAAAGCTAATAAACTAATCGCTCTTTCGAGACTTAATCTTTTGTGATCATGCCAATGTTATGTAATAATGCACCGACTCTGGGTAACTATGGTCTGAGCATTACATAAGAAATGGTGATATTAGATGCTCATTAAGGGTAAAAAAGGGAGATATTTAAGCATAACCTTAATATAAGGGCATGAGAACTTGAGAATAACATTTAAAAACCATACCGAGCATATCAAATTTCATAATTCTTAGTCATGGAATAATTATTGGTAATTTATAAGACATAAATCATAAGGCAATCAAATAAAATTTTCCATGAGAGTGTAACATTGGCATAAGACATATATTTTTTACATACTAATAAGTATAAAAAATATTTATGTATTAGTCAAGGTATATTACCTGGGTTATCATAGTGCAATAGGTTCATTCAGAAAACATTATAGAATTCAATGTTCACTCCCAAGACCATCATAGTGGAAAACGTCGCTTACTGAACTGCGCACAATCCCCTTTTATGTATTTTCTGTCTCATGAGATATAAAACATTACCCAATGCATTGGAGGGAGATGTAGGTCCCACTTCTCTAGTAAGGAAATATATATTTATGTGTTTCACAAGACCATAAAAAAATTAATCATATCATACACATGAAATGAAATGGGTTTTTTAAACATTTAATCATATCATTACCAATAGAAAAGAGACAATATTTATAATTAGTTCATCATTTCTGCATAGAATAACCCATGGAAAAAGTGATGGGTTTCATTTTAATTTAATTCTAGTATAACCCATTGAGAGAGATATTTTCATCATTGTAAATATGTCATGGTATAACATGTTGAAGATAAAGGAGTTTTATAAACATTATTTTATCCTAAACTATATATAGAAATAATAATAAATGTATCCTTGGATTATATCCCCAATAAAGAATAATTAACCTCATAGGATTTCATCTTGGATAGATAATGATTTTAAAAGAATATCACTTGAATGTTTTATTTTTTAAAATAACCTTTCTTTGATAATCAATTTTTAAAACTAAAAACATTTTCGAAATCCATTTCTTTGAATATAACATTGAAAAATATAAAGGAATCATTAAAAATCATTTAATAAATTTTCTTGATGAAAACATCATTTCCACATTCAAAAAACACGTTTTAAAACATCATTCATTTTAAATATATTTTTATTTGAAAATAACCCTGAAAATATAGAAAGAAATATTAAAATAAAATGATTTCCATGATAATGGTATATTTCATTAATGCTATATTGTTTAGAACAACGATTCTGTTCACATTATTGGTAAGATCAAAATCGCCATTATTTGGAAAATGATATGATGATCCCTTCTAAAAAAATTAAAATGTAAAAAATTGGTAAAAATTACTTTTACAAATAATATGAGAATAACAAAACATTTTTGAATACATTTTTAGAATACATAGTTTTGGATGAAAACAGATTTCCTACTGAAGATATAAATAATTTCATATTTTCATAAAAAAAAATTTCCTCAATTATCTCGAGTACCAAAGATAAGAAAAAATAGTTATATTACTCGAAAGTATCATGAATAACCATCGGTAAAAAAAATCATGGTTATATGGAGAGATAGATCATAATATTTTAACATTAGAAACATATTCATAAATAATCTTGATAAATAATAAGATTGAAACAAAAAATAATTACCACATTCGTATCTATGAATCATAAAACCTTTAATTCTAACATAAAATGGATCTTTAAATATAATTAGGATAAATAAATTCCTGATATTACTTTTCCATGGTTCTTTATATACACCTATTTAATGAATATAGGTTCAGAACATAATGTACATCTCAAGGAAGGAAAATTTGGAAAAAAATATCTTACCAATTTGGTAACTTATGAACTATTGTCCATATGAAATATATATCATAAAATTGGTATGTAAATCCTCATAATATTAATTATAATAATCCAAAAATACATTCATGGGAAGCATATACACCACATATAAAAATAGGTTGTGAATATGAAAGTTAGATGGAAAACCATTACATATTTTGGAATATTTTAAATCATAATACCAAATAAAGAAAAACATACACTAAACATTAATTATCATGAAAAGGGGGAGATTAATTATATATAATTTATAAGGGGAAATATATATACCACATAAAATAAATTACTAGTGAATTAGTATATCTCTGCTAGAAATAAATGAGTGACTAGAAATCCCTTACCGTAAGTCTTGAATTCCTTCATACTCCTCAAAAACTATAGTAAAAAATATAATTTTATTATACATCTATTAAATAAAATAGTTTATATATATAATACCATATTTGATATTATTATGACCTTATATTACCCATTTATTAATAATTCCATGTTAATGTTATGTTTCGGGCAATAATTACTTTGTTTTTCAGGTATGTATTTTTTTGGTTCTATTAATTTGATAATGTATTAAAAATATATAAAATTATAAACATGATATAAATATCATATATATTCAGTATATTTGAATTTATAGTAATCCATATCATTTAGTGATAGAAAATGAAATACATAACACAACGATACGGTAAGTCATACATACAAATAAACATTCATTCCATTTTCTTTTCAGATTAAATGAATGAAATGTAATTGATATATTATCATTAAATAGTATTTTTCATTCTATATATGTAACATATTTTCATTTAAACCATCTTTATTACCTTCCATTTAATGTGTGAAATAATCACATCGCTTTGTGGGGCATTAATTTGTCACACACATGAGCAATGTTATCCCATTCCCTCAAAATGGAAATATTATATATATTTGTGATATAATAATTCAAGAACCATAAAAACATCATTATTATCATTTATAAATAGTAATTCCATCGTTATTTCTAATTGAGAGAGGTTATAATAGAAAAAAGAGTGGCATCGATTCACATGATGGTAGTCCTCTACAGACATGAGTAATGATTTCATAACCCAGAAGTGGATATGGTTTTAGGAAATTCCACTAAAATAAAAATATCTAAGTATATAACGATAATTGAATTATTTTATCTTCAGGTTATAATAATAATTTAATGATGAGGATGAATAAATAAAATAGAAACACTCATTGATGAATGTTACCTCTTCTTTGGGTATCCTCCTTTGGTTTGTAATAAAATCCATCCTTGGATGGTTTTATGTCCAAAACATGACTTCTAGGATGACCATACAAAATTTTAGAAGGGGTTTTGTCTTTTATTTTCTAAACCAAAACAGATTTAAGTTTTTAAGAGCATATGAGAAGGGGTGACCATTTATAACTGAGATGAGGGGCACACTTGTAATTTTTTGAATGGAAGAATTCAGAATAGGATTTTTGATCTGAATAATCACTAATAATTTTACATTATCAACCATAGAAGTTATATGTTTGATATATGTATCTTTAATTGTATTTTTAAAATTTTAGGGTAATTTTTTACAATTACCTTTTTAGTTTAACCCCTTGTAAATCGGTTTTTTACATTAACTACGGTATATAATATTTAATATTTTATCTATTTGTTCTGGTCAAAAACTAAGTTTATTTTATTATAAAATATAAATTATTTTGATTAAAAATATGGAATCCATTCAATGAAGTTGAAAATTTTAATTTTAAATTAATCTCATAGGAGCGACGAGAGGGAACATTTTCAAAGAGAAAACGATCAAAAGTTTACGAAATTTATATATCTAATTTCAATATAAAATTAATTAAAATTTCTTAAATTCTATAAATATATATAAATATTATCTAATTTAACTTTAAAACTAATTTAAAATATTATTTACCTTCCTAATCAATATAAACAAACCTGTTGTTTTCAATTAAAATTCGTAATATTTTACTATTTATATAAAAATTATTCTTCATGTAAAATTCTAAAAAAATTATTATAATATAATTTTAACAGTATTCATTAAAAAATTAATTTCATGTTTAAAATAAAATTTTATAATATTAGATTTTTTTTTAAAAAAACCCTTAAATTTGATGAAAATGTAGGTTTGTAAGATGTGTACTTTAAAGCACAAGATGATTTCTTTTAACTCTATATGAAATAGTAATCATTTTATGAATATAACATAAAATTTATTGATATATAATATATAATTTTCATTTAAAACATTCCTAATTATATATTATTTTCATTAAGAAAAATGGGGAAACATTAATCACATTTTTTTTTCAAAAAACCCATTTTAAACTACAAAGTAAATTTATACCAAAATACTTGTTAAATTTGATTGAAAATAAATTAAATCAATTAAATATAACTAAATAATAATTGTTTAAATTAAAACCTAATGAGGAATTAAAATTAATTAAATTATTGAAAATAAAATATAGTTTTATAAAAATCATGTTTTCCATTATTCACTAAAAAACCATATTTTCTACAAAATACTAACATTTCACCATAAGATAATTATAATATGATTATTCAAAATATGAATTTCATTTTATGAAGTAAATATTTTATATTATCGATAAATTAATTATGATATTTTCACATATTAATCAATAAAATCAGTTTCAAAGAAAACATATTTTTGAAGAATATAATCACAATACGAAAAATGATGGATTATTAACTAAGTGTTTATAAAAAAATTTATATTGAGTTGAAAATTTATATTTATATTTTATAAATCAGTTAATTTTATTCATACAAGCCTATTTAAGTACTAGTATATAATTATCTTATTTAATATAATATCTTTTCATGGTTCACTAAATCTTGGTGTTTTGTGTCACATACACTACTGAAGAAACTCATTGTTGTGTGTAATATAAGATAAAATTGGTGTTCCATGTAACACAAGAAAAACTAGGTGTTTCATGTAACAAAAATTAATTAAAAGGTAAATTTTTTAAATAAATTATTCCACAAAATCTTTTGGTGTTACATGATACCCCCAAAAAATGAATTTCACCCTTGAAATTCATCTCAATCATCAGTGGTTTGACATTTCATAAATCCTTCATAGAAATCCACAAGGTCAAAAGGGTTAATATAAAACCCTATTGAAAAAGAGAAAGGGATATTAGAAACATTTTTGAAATAATACATACTAGGTTTCCAAATATTATAACATAATTGGGAAGTGAAGACATGTATATAAAAGAGAAAAATAACACTTAAATACTAATAGAGAGTGATAGAGAACATTGATCACATGAAAATGGGTGATCTAGAGGATGTTAAAACACACAAATCCGTAAAACAAATCAGCATGGAAAATTTCATTAATATCCTTAAAAATTATGATAATAGGAAAACATTTTATTTCAAGTTCCTTTTACTAATGTCGAATATCTTATTTTCCATCTGGGAATAGAACATATGAAAACATAATTACTTTTTATCTTTTTATTTCATGGTCATATATTCCTCCTTTTTTCCTTGATCAATTTTCACTTTATATCACACTCTAAGGGATGAATTTTCATGTTTGAATCTCTAAATAAGATCTATAATATAATGATAAGTCATTCCTTCCATATCTAGTTAAAAAATGGTTAACATTAGTTATCCAATGTGGATAAATATTCATATGGTGATGGCGTATATTAATCCCCAAAACCACATCCAAAGTAAAACATAATCCATTTAATAAATGGTTACCCTTATAAACCTTAAAAACTATAAATATATAATGAAGGTCACCAAATTTATAAAAATATACTTAACATTAATCTCATGTATTTCATGAAATAACTCTAAATTGTTACGTACCAAACATGACTATAACTTCATCATGTATTCATTTAATACAATTTACTAACATGAATTTCTATAAAACCATTTTAAAATCACACATTCTTACTTATTCATTAAATAAAACCACAAATTATTGAATATATTCCATATATATAGTAATGTTTTAGACTCAATCAATGATAGTGTAATCTATGTATTCTACAATTTGGAAATATAATCAGTATTATCCAGTTTATGTATTCTTATCCAACATCTCATTATCCAAACATAATTATCTCAATATCTGGAACATATTAAGGGATACATTCCCCTTAATCATGGGATTTCCATAAATATCACCATTCCATTAAATCAGGTTTCTAGGTCATCATCATAATTCAATATATACTTTCAAATCCATAATGAAAAAATAATACAGAACAATCCTTATATATTGAATAATTCTTGAATTCTAATATGTAAATACTTCAATAATCCTCCTCAATCTCCATAAAATAAACTTGGATTCATCCACTTATTCTTTAATACCCCTTCGATTTTATAATTCATTTTTAGTCTCTTCATCATCATAAATTTGACCATTACATGTACAACCTTGCTGATTCTCTCAATGAGATTTCCCCTTTGGCAATATATTTTCATAATGCATAGACTTTCTACATTTATAACATTCAACAGTTAATGATACCTTAGGTTGAAAAATATACTCATCCATTAAATTAAATAATCTATTCATTTTCCCATACAATTAAATGATTTTTGTTCTTATCTTCCATATTCAAAACAACTTATTTTCCCTCTAAGATATTCCCTTGAGTTCTTATTCCCACATTCTTAACACATAGTAAACTAATTCTTCTTTCTTAAATATTATTTAACACATGGAATTTCATAATACAACATTCCTCTTATTAAATGTCTTAATAATCTCATAGAATTTCACATTGTTAATCATATATCATAATAGAATATTAATCATAATCACAGTATCATTCTCTCGAGTCATCCTCCAATTTGGTTGCTCATAGCCACTAAATTTTCTATTAGATTCACTATTGACATGATTCAATATAATTCAATCTATTAACTAAAACCAAAAACATATTTTATGTGACAATAATTGTAGAGACCTGAAGCTTGACGTACATGGAAATTACATTACATTTGCGGAATACTTAGTACATAACAAAAACACACACTAAAGGATCGTAATAGTTTAGTGTCTTTGGAAACTCGGAACGTAATCTTCTAATCGTGGTGAAAGTTCTTCAATATCTCCCATAAAGGTCATCCCTTTTTTTTACCTAAAACCTTTCTTTATATCCTGGGGAAAAGAAAACATAAAAGGGTGAGCTCAAATGCTCAGTAAGGGTAAACAAAAGAAATATCAATCACATCATATATATAAGAACATAGCTTTTGGAAATCTTAACCTGCAAAAAAGCTCATAATATCATAACATGGGTTAAATCATAGAAGTGAAATGTAATCCCAATAATCATAACTTAAAACATGAAACTTTGTGTCATACACACATAATCATAGAAAATCATTTCTTGTTAGTCAAGACTCATTGCCAAGACTATCTTAGTGGACAAAGTCCCTTTCTGAATCGAGTAACCCTCATTTCAGTCCTGTTTCACTGAACCGGTATAACCTACCATTTCAGCCATGTCTATCTCATGAGATATAAAATCTTTACCCAATGCATTGGAGGGAGATATAGGTCCCACCCATCTTATAATGAATCCTTTCTTATGTGTGCCACATAATCATAAACCATACATCATAGCGTAACCCATGTAATAAAAATGGGATTCTTAAACAACATGAAATCATAAAACAATTCATATAAGATAAAGGAATTCATAAAAATATTTCCATCACAACATAATCAAATCCATGTAATAATAGGGATAAAAACAGAACCCTTTTATTATCTTAGATGGAAAATAATTTTGATAAAATACTTGAACTTCATTCTTGAGGAAAATATCCTTTCTACTTCAAAAACACTTTTCTTTTCTTAACATGTCATACAATTATAAACTAAAAAAAGTTGATTAAAAATAAACTTGAAAACTTGTAAAGGAAGCTTCTTGGGAATAATGTTTTAAAAATCCATTCATGCCGTATAAGTTAAAAAAAACATTCTTCGTACTTTTGTCGGAAAAGTCAAAAAGTACCTCGTACGAAAAACGACAAAAGATTGCTTTCATACATATTACTAAAAACTCACCAAAGGGTAAAAATGGATTTAAACAATTGTAGGTGGATGGAAATAATATTACATATTGATGAAACATAGATGTGGATGATAAAATACACCCTAGTAAATACTTACTAATAAACAATCTCGGATAAAAATGAGATTGTGATATTTCCCTTACCTTAGGTCCAATTTGCTTTGTACGTGTCCGAAGCTCCTGTATAATGGTTTAAATAATGTTATTGACTTATTCCAGAATCATACATATTTATATGATATCATATATGGTCATATTATTAGCTTCTTGTTAGTAATATTTCATTGTTACTTGTTACTCGGGTCTTTATAACTTTTTGTTCTTATGCGTGTTTTGTCGAATAAATTCTTATTCTTATCTTTAGGTTATAGATAATTCATTTCCAGAATGGTATTAGTGTAGTATATACCATATTCATTCATTCAATTCATTTATATAATCATTATGAAATGAAGATCATGTAGAACGAGTCGCATCACATCGTGGAGACGGTATTCCGTACGTACGCACGAGTGATGATATCGTTCCTATGATCGTGGAATTGTATTGGAGTATATATATATATTATTTCAGTATCAATATTACTTAATAATAATCATATATAGTTACTCATTACACCATTATACCCATCCTTGTAAGGTGATGGTGGAAAATAGATTACACCACGGCGTGGAGACGGTATTCCGTACGTACGCACGCGCGGTGATTTCATTTTTTCCGTAGGATGGATAGAAGGTGAATTAGGGTTGTTTCATATTTATAATAACATATCAGTATGTAAGTAATACTGATGTTATTACTTTATCATGAAACAACTAAAGAAGAAGAAGTTGAAGAAGAATGAAATTGAAAAGATCGGTAATGGATATTACCTCTTCTTTGGAACGCCTCTTTGAATCCTCCACTTGAGGAACTAAGATTGGTCTTTGGAGAAGACCAGGACCTCTAGGATTATTCTAGGGAAGTGGAGAGGAGAAAATGGCAGGGGTTGGCCGAGCTTGAGTGCTCAAATTGGTGTGAGGAGGAGGGGGAGGAGGTGCCCTTTTATAAGGGAGGAGAGGGGCACCTTAGGAATATCTCAAAATATTATTTTATATTAAAGTCAAAATCGGTTTATAATGGTTCCAAAGGGTCTTATTTCGAAGCTAAAGTGGGGATGGGTCGAAATCCTATCAACCAATAGAATTTAGACAAGTTTAGGATATTATTTTAACCTTATCAATTAGATTTAACTCTAAGATAAATAATTTAACTTTTACCGTGTCTTTTTGTTTTCTTTCACTATATGGTTAATACACTTACAATAACATGCCAAACGAACCCAAAATTGTATATTATTAATAAATATATCCTTATCTAAGTCATTTGGCCGAACCTTAGATTTTTAGGAATAAAATAACAATTAATAATATAATATTTGATTTAAAAACTATTTTGTGTCAATTTTGACACTATTTGATATATGATTTTTCTGAAAGTCATAACAGAATTAAATGTTCGAACCAAGTTGATTAAATAAACATTAAAATATCATAGTAACCTAGAAAATTAGTGGAATTCATAAAAAGTCTTGAATTACATTTATTTTGGTATTTATATTATCAATTATGTCAATATTTCATAAATAAGATAATTACTGCATCATCTTTGTGTCATAAATAAATTAGATTATTTGATTTTTAAAATTACAAATAAAATACCATTATGTAGGAAACGTTTTTATCTTTCTAATGAATATTTACAATCGAATTTATCATATGTATAACCCCATATTACAAATGATTTACTTATTAAACTTTGATTTTAACTATTTTAACCCTTCTTTAAATAAATTAATAATAAATGTCCTAATCTAATCCAAGTGGGCCTAAATGGTCATATTTTATTCCTAAGTTTGTTTTTGGTCGAATTACACTTTTCCAATTGAATTAGGACATGTGTTAGGGTAATATTAATACCATATTTACCTTTTGTTACCCTATTTACTATTAACCGCGGTAAAAAAAGTAAAAAGTTACTATTCACCAAAAAATTATTTTCATCTCATTGAACCACATTTTAGTCCTTGATATTAACCGTGTCTCTCGGATTTTCGAAATTCCATTCACAGAAGCGGTAAAATTATGTTTTATGCAAAATTCAGTTTTTTAACCTACCACTTAGTGATTTCACTATTCATCAAAAATTGAAAGTTTTCAGAAAAATACGAAAATTTCACCCTAGGCTAATTTCGATATTCCAAATCCAAAAATGAAGTCCATTTTGAAAAATAAAATTTATAAAATTTCAAAAAGTGGTTATTACTATTCATAACGGCTAGTTTTAATAGCATATTGTTGTTTAGTGAAACTCGGTATTGCGTACGACGCAAGCTATAGAGGAAGGTCGTGATTGCGTGTAATGGAAGGAAAGTCAAGAATGCGTGTTGTGCAAGCTCTTTTTGGTGTAGCGTACAACACAAGACATTAATAAAATTAAAAATAATAGTTTTCATAAAATCTCGGGCTGTTACATTCTACCCCCCTTAAAAGGAATTTCGCCCTCGAAATTCGTCGGGGTTATAAATAGTTTACTATTCGAAAGTTTCTTTAATAGAAACCCACATCGTAAAAAGGAATACCAAAACATGGCTTTAAAAACTAAAGTATGAAATGTAACAATTACCCAAATAAACTAATCACTGGGTTTCCACATAGGTGAAAATATGGATATGGAAGAAAAATATAACCATCATGTTCTGATGGAGAGTGGTAGAGAACATGGCTATGGAAAAGCCAGTAATCACAAATCCATAGATTTGTGATGATATAAGGTACCATCTGATTCATCAGGTATAAGATCACTAGGACAACATTTTTGGTTTTCAAGATCATTTCCCTAAAGTTGAAAATTTGCTTAGAATAAATACTTACTTTATTTTGGTACAATCTCACTGTTGTTTGTGCCTTGAACAATTTCCACTTCATCTCTTAAATAAATGAAGTTGAATTTGTTATTCATGAAGTGTTAGCAGATCATGTGATAGAATGACTGTTCATTCCATCTGTCTCAAACAAAAGGTTAGCAAAAGTTATTAAATATACATAAGTCATTCTATAGTGAGATTAATCATATACGGTTCCTAAAATGGACTTATACTTCATATATCATACTGCTTAATATAATAAAACTAGTTTCAACTAAACAGGGACTTCCTGTAGGTCAGTGGTAGGCGATAAAGGCCATTCGCACTTCGGTTGTGGGTTCGATTCCTACAGCCTTTTCCGAAGCGATGGGCTGTCGCCCGTCCTGCTGGTTGTCCTTTTTATAAAACTATATTACTATAACATCCCATCAATAATATCGAAAAAACTTCTATCTTTAAACAATACTAACTTATGTCCAACATAATCCATTCTAATCTTTAGGCTTATCCATAATACTCCAGTCCACTCTCATAACATAGTGAAAACGATTACCAGAGATTTAATACCATCGTTGATCCCCATATATCATAAGATATGTTTTTTTTGGTCACATTCCAAACATTCAAAGTCCTTAATCATGTATTCTCTTGAATACCCATTGAACCTTATTGAAAACATGAGTGCTGTTAAAAGTTAACTCTTTCCACATACCAAAATCCTCAAAATTATTTATACTCAAACCATGATATCACTTAGTCCTTATATCAATCATGAGCTCATGAATACAATCAAACATCTCATTGTCTTCTTATCCTTTCATTATGCACTTATCATCTACTTTCCAAAAGTATCTGAATAACCTTTCATGGTTACTGGTACCATTCATCATACACTTAAGAAAAGACAACAATGTAACAATCCTTAGATGTCTCCTTATTCCAACACTACACATGATAAACATGTAATCATTCCACTACATTCTTAGACCATTGACCGAGCTTCAACATTTCTTTCATCTCACATATCATTTGTAGTTTCTTCATCATCGTCAATATAAATACTTCCCATACGACCATACTGATTCTCTTCATGAGACTTTCCCTTAGGGCATTGGTTTGCATAATGCTCGTATATTCCACATTTAAAGCATTTTACCATTGTTGATGTCGTAGCAATACCATTATCCTCATCCATGGTGTTAATTGAACCTTTTCCTTTGCACTTACTTGCTTTGTGTCCTTCTTTTCCACACCCAAAGCATCTTCTAGTTCCTTTGAAACATTCTCCTTGATGCCTCTTCCCACATGAATTACATAGTGGAAATTGAACTTTCTTTCCTCTATGATCTTCATGAAACTCCATCTTTCTCTTATTAGCCGAGTCAGGAAACTTACCAAATTTTACTTTATTGATCATATTATGAGATTGCTGATTCGGCATAATAATGATGTTTGGACTTCCAAATCCCATTTCATTTTGTTGCTCATGAAAAATATCATTCCATTGTCCATCATATCCTCCATTATCGTGAATCACCTTGTTTCCAGCCATTTTCTAAAACCCAAAAAGAATAGTGTGAGAGGCAAAAATCATGCTAGGGAAAATAACATAACAAAGGGGGAGTATCCTCAATATCTAACTTCTTAGGTTAAATTCTATGATCGTTACCATAGTTCTAGGACTATATCTTATATGTATACTTATCCTTAGGGACATCCCTAGACATACCTTAGAAATATCTCTAGGGATCTCACTAAAGTTTTCGCATCCTAGTTTCCAAAGGTTGACTAATCCTTTCCTCTGATACCAACTGTAGAGACCTGAAGCTTGACGTACATGGAAATTACATTACATTTGCGGAATACTTAGTACATAACAAAAACACACACTAAAGGATCGTAATAGTTTAGTGTCTTTGGAAACTCGGAACGTAATCTTCTAATCGTGGTGAAAGTTCTTCAATATCTCCCATAAAGGTCATCCCTTTTTTTTTACCTAAAACCTTTCTTTATATCCTGGGGAAAAGAAAACATAAAAGGGTGAGCTCAAATGCTCAGTAAGGGTAAACAAAAGAAATATCAATCACATCATATATATAAGAACATAGCTTTTGGAAATCTTAACCTGCAAAAAAGCTCATAATATCATAACATGGGTTAAATCATAGAAGTGAAATGTAATCCCAATAATCATAACTTAAAACATGAAACTTTGTGTCATACACACATAATCATAGAAAATCATTTCTTGTTAGTCAAGACTCATTGCCAAGACTATCTTAGTGGACAAAGTCCCTTTCTGAATCGAGTAACCCTCGTTTCAGTCCTGTTTCACTGAACCGGTATAACCTACCATTTCAGCCATGTCTATCTCATGAGATATAAAATCTTTACCCAATGCATTGGAGGGAGATATAGGTCCCACCCATCTTATAATGAATCCTTTCTTATGTGTGCCACATAATCATAAACCATACATCATAGCGTAACCCATGTAATAAAAATGGGATTCTTAAACAACATGAAATCATAAAACAATTCATATAAGATAAAGGAATTCATAAAAATATTTCCATCACAACATAATCAAATCCATGTAATAATAGGGATAAAAACAGAACCCTTTTATTATCTTAGATGGAAAATAATTTTGATAAAATACTTGAACTTCATTCTTGAGGAAAATATCCTTTCTACTTCAAAAACACTTTTCTTTTCTTAACATGTCATACAATTATAAACTAAAAAAAGTTGATTAAAAATAAACTTGAAAACTTGTAAAGGAAGCTTCTTGGGAATAATGTTTTAAAAATCCATTCATGCCGTATAAGTTAAAAAAAACATTCTTCGTACTTTTGTCGGAAAAGTCAAAAAGTACCTCGTACGAAAAACGACAAAAGATTCCTTTCATACATATTACTAAAAACTCACCAAAGGGTAAAAATGGATTTAAACAATTGTAGCTGGATGGAAATAATATTACATATTGATGAAACATAGATGTGGATGATAAAATACACCCTAGTAAATACTTACTAATAAACAATCTCGGATAAAAATGAGATTGTGATATTTCCCTTACCTTAGGTCCAATTTGCTTTGTACGTGTCCGAAGCTCCTGTATAATGGTTTAAATAATGTTATTGACTTATTCCAGAATCATACATATTTATATGATATCATATATGGTCATATTATTAGCTTCTTGTTAGTAATATTTCATTGTTACTTGTTACTCGGGTCTTTATAACTTTTTGTTCTTATGCGTGTTTTGTCGAATAAATTCTTATTCTTATCTTTAGGTTATAGATAATTCATTTCCATAATGGTATTAGTGTAGTATATACCATATTCATTCATTCAATTCATTTATATAATCATTATGAAATGAAGATCATGTAGAACGAGTCGCATCACATCGTGGAGACGGTATTCCGTACGTACGCACGAGTGATGATATCGTTCCTATGATCGTGGAATTGTATTGGAGTATATATATATATTATTTCAGTATCAATATTACTTAATAATAATCATATATAGTTACTCATTACACCATTATACCCATCCTTGTAAGGTGATGGTGGAAAATAGATTACACCACGGCGTGGAGACGGTATTCCGTACGTACGCACGCGCGGTGATTTCATTTTTTCCGTAGGATGGATAGAAGGTGAATTAGGGTTGTTTCATATTTATAATAACATACCAGTATGTAATTAATACTGATGTTATTACTTTATCATGAAACAACTAAAGAAGAAGAAGTTGAAGAAGAATGAAATTGAAAAGATCGGTAATGGATATTACCTCTTCTTTGGAACGCCTCTTTGAATCCTCCACTTAAGGAACTAAGATTGGTCTTTGGAGAAGACCAGGACCTCTAGGATTATTCTAGGGAAGTGGAGAGGAGAAAATGGCAGGGGTTGGCCGAGCTTGAGTGCTCAAATCGGTGTGAGGAGGAGGGGGAGGAGGTGCCCTTTTATAAGGGAGGAGAGGGGCACCTTAGGAATATCTCAAAATATTATTTTATATTAAAGTCAAAATCGGTTTATAATGGTTACAAAGGGTCTTATTTCGAAGCTAAAGTGGGGATGGGTCGAAATCCTATCAACCAATAGAATTTAGACAAGTTTAGGATATTATTTTAACCTTATCAATTAGATTTAACTCTAAGATAAATAATTTAACTTTTACCGTGTCTTTTTGTTTTCTTTCACTATATGGTTAATACACTTACTATAACATGCCAAACGAACCCAAAATTGTATATTATTAATAAATATATCCTTATCTAAGTCATTTGGCCGAACCTTAGATTTTTAGGAATAAAATAACAATTAATAATATAATATTTGATTTAAAAACTATTTTGTGTCAATTTTGACACTATTTGATATATGATTTTTCTGAAAGTCATAACAGAATTAAATGTTCGAACCAAGTTGATTAAATAAACATTAATATATCATAGTAACCTAGAAAATTAGTGGAATTCATAAAAAGTCTTGAATTACATTTATTTTGGTATTTATATTATCAATTATGTCAATATTTCATAAATAAGATAATTACTGCATCATCTTTGTGTCATAAATAAATTAGATTATTTGATTTTTAAAATTACAAATAAAATACCATTATGTAGGAAACGTTTTTATCTTTCTAATGAATATTTACAATCGAATTTATCATATGTATAACCCCATATTACAAATGATTTACTTATTAAACTTTGATTTTAACTATTTTAACCCTTCTTTAAATAAATTAATAATAAATGTCCTAATCTAATCCAAGTGGGCCTAAATGGTCATATTTTATTCCTAAGTTTGTTTTTGGTCGAATTACACTTTTCCAATTGAATTAGGACATGTGTTAGGGTAATATTAATACCATATTTACCTTTTGTTACCCTATTTACTATTAACCGCGGTAAAAAAAGTAAAAAGTTACTATTCACCAAAAAATTATTTTCATCTCATTGAACCACATTTTAGTCCTTGATATTAACCGTGTCTCTCAGATTTTCGAAATTCCATTCACAGAAGCGGTAAAATTATGTTTTATGCAAAATTCAGTTTTTTAACCTACCACTTAGTGATTTCACTATTCATCAAAAATTGAATGTTTTCAGAAAAATACGAAAATTTCACCCTAGGCTAATTTCGATATTCCGAATCCAAAAATGAAGTCCATTTTGAAAAATAAAATTTATAAAATTTCAAAAAGTGGTTATTACTATTCATAACGGCTAGTTTTTATAGCATATTGTTGTTTAGTGAAACTCGGTATTGCGTACGACGCAAGCTATAGAGGAAGGTCGTGATTGCGTGTAATGGAAGGAAAGTCAAGAATGCGTGTTGTGCAAGCTCTTTTTGGTGTAGCGTACAACACAAGACATTAATAAAATTAAAAATAATAGTTTTCATAAAATCTCGGGCTGTTACAATAATCATAGTGTAAAACCAAATAATCATGAAAAAATATTATAGGAAATCTAAATCATAACACATCCTTTTTAATACATGACTTATTAGAATTTTCCTAGATTATTCACACTCATCTTCTATTTAAATACTTAAAAATGGTAATAAAAAGAGTTTTTAAATTTTCAATTCATATCCCCCAAGAGTGTCAAACCTTGTGTGCATCAAGGTCTATTGTCATGCCCTATGTGATCATTGAGTCTAGATCAATGATCCATTGTTAGAGTTATTACACTTAGGTACCTCAATTTCAAAGCCACGTCCACTTATACAATCCATATATGGATTTAATTACATGTAAAACACTTTTTAAATCCTTTCAAAAAATTCCAAGATATTTTCTTATACTTTCACTCATACTTAGAATTATCCTTATGGACATCCTTAAAAATACTTAGAAATATCCATAGGGATATCACAAAAGTTTTATCATCCTATATTACAATATTAAACTAAAACTATCAACTTATACCAATAGCAGTGACCCAGGATTATCCTACATAGATATTACATCATTTTATATTAATATTAATTATATTACAAAAACACATGCTTGAACACTATAATAGTTTAGCTTCATTCGAATCATAGAAACACAAAAAACTGGTCCATAGGTAAACTAAATAATCTCCCATAATGATAATCATTTAAATCAACCATCTTACCTATATAATATGTAATACATTTACTCATAACATGGTGAAATGAAACATTATAAAGGTTGATCTTATAGGCTTAGTAAGGGTAAACAAGGGAGATACATAATTATAACATTAACACAAGTTTATGAGAACATGAGCATCAAATTTCAAAACCATACCCTATATATCAAATATCATAATATTGAGTCATGGTGTAACACCATGTAACCATTTTTCATATGCTTCGTGATCTTTTTTCTAGTTCATTCTTTGACTAAGGTATGTATCGGGTTGTCTTAGGTGAAATATTGAAAAATATGTAAAATTATGTGTTGCTCGTGGCTGGGGTACTTTTTTCCTAAACCCTGTTCCCACCCAGTGTGAACCAAGAAAACCCAAAAAGTGGTTATTTTCATGATTTAACAAATCATTCACCCACCTAGAATAAACTGTGCACCATATTAAAGGAGCACATGGTTTTTCTATGATTGTATGTGGGTTTTTTTATTTCTGAAAATTAATAAAAAACATCCTAAAACCCAATTTCATCACCTGATCGACCCAAACTCCACATAACTCAATATCATAGGTCAAGGAGGCTCTTGGGAACCATTATTGGCTCGCCAAACTCCTTCTTAGGAATATCAAAGCATAGAGATCCTCATTTGATCCCTCTATAGTAATTGATTTTCTCTCATTCCTTCTCTCTCGCACTCTATTTATTTTCTATATAGGGTTTGTTTGATCATATTGTTGTTGATGGATCTAGATACCTTATTTTCGATATAGAGTATTGGATGGGTTTATATATCCCGATTTCCTTCATTCGTCGTTGGTAATTCCCACTGTGGGTGTTGAGTTTTCATACTATGATTAAAGGTAGGTTTTCCAATATATGATTTTCTAATTAATTTAAATAGAAATTGATTTAATTGATTTAAATTTACTTTAGTTGGAAAATAAAAACCCATTCCAATTTGAATTGGAATTGAAATTTATTTTGTTTGGAAATTCGGTGAAACCCAATAATTTTTTATGGAATTTTAAATATTGGGTTTATTTTAAATTGATGGAATTTTTGAAATTGATTTGTGAAATTGATTTTGAGAAAAATGGATTAAATATATTTCATATAAATTAATTAATGGTTTTATCTTTAATAAGGCATAAAATGAATTTTTTAAAAACCAATGTTTTCATTTTGGAATGAAATTTTCATATTGAGAGATGAAATGGGGAAATTGTACTTCAAACTGATTTGAAATGTTTTAGTAATATTGATTTGTTAATTGAGGACATGAAATCTTGGTTAGTTAGTGGGTTATTTTGGAAAAGCACATTAGTATGGTCATTACCTATAAATAGATAGTGGATTAGAACTCTAAAAAAATATTTTTATGAATATCAAATTCAGGATGGAATATTGATGTGTCTTATTCAGCACGATCCTGAGTGACGTGTGTACATAAATTCCATGATCACTGATATGAGACTATGAGGATCCCATAACTTGAAACTATCATATAATAGGTAAAATGATCATATTTTTTGTTGATGTTACAATTATATTCATTCCATTGATTGTGATACTTATTTACTCATACCTAATGATTTATATAAACTGTTTTATATAAAAAATCAATAAAGACGTTGTTTGAAATTTTTACATCATTTGAAATGAAAAGAATGTTCTTTTATAAATATGAAATTTTAATTACATTCCTCTTATATTTGATATTGAAACCATTATTTTTTATTAATTATGGAATCTTATTATGGAACACTTGGTGATTCTGTATTAGTATTTTGAGCTCAAACCCAATAGTTTCCACTTAGAATTTGTATATATTCTTCTACTGGTTCTGAGAAAAGGGAAATCACCTATTGGAGGCCATGGATATTCTCTATTATTTGGGTCTTGGATTTTTGTATCCATTTTGACATGTCTTTTTTATCATTTCCAATTCTTCTACATTGATAATGTACTTTTGGGGATATTTTATTCCTTTTTCACTTTTGGAACTATCTCTTTTGGGAGTTTTCATTGAGTATATTGATATGTGTCTATTTCTTCTAGTAGTTATGTATAAAACCATCATATTTTTATCTTTTATGATTTTAGGTACTATTCACCAACCAACCAACATGAGGAATGCCCATCGGTCTATGCTGGTTTCAGCTCAGGCATTAGGGTACAATGATATCAATGTGGGTTCATGAAAAAGTGGAATCAATGGGGTAGGTTTTGAATATTTACTTGATCTTAATATGCAGCTGAGGGATATTTTCTAGACATAGGAGGTATTTATGAGTGATTTCCAAATTATCTCCCCACAAAATGGTCCACAATTCACCAACGGTGGTTTGGTAAAGGCATCTGGGAGAATAGTTCTTGTAATTTCAGAGCAGTAGATTTGGATGGGTTGAAATGAAAATCATTTTTTCTTATTTGATGAGTTTAATTTACCTCTTTCTCTTGTTGATTTATTTATATGAGTATTTTTTTATGTATTCAATGTTGTTTTTTTGATGGTGTGTAGAAAAAAGCCTCTAAGAATATCTTCAAATATGATCCAGGATGAATCTATTGATGAAAAACATTGAGAAAATTCTCCCAAAAAACAAGAATATGGATATAGTTATTATGTGTGTTGTATATGATCTAGGATAGGTACATTCACCCATACCCTTCTAGGGTTTAGTCTTGGAATATAATATAGATTCTCTTTAGAATCATTCAAAGTGGTTCCTTCCCCAAAATCAATGAGTTTCCATGTCTCTGATAATCCTCATGAGGTTGAGGATTGGTTCAGTAGGATGGAGATTTTGATTGTGTTCTTTAAGATTCTAGAGGAGATAAATGTGAAATGATCCACATTCAAATAGGAACTACCTAGAAGGTAATGTTAGGACAAGATGGTGATGAAGTATAAGAAATAGGAATTATAGTTAAAGGACATTAAATTTCATTTCACATACTAGTTCTATCCATATTCTATGGGTTTTTCTAATGCCATAGATTTTTTCAACCATGAGTAGGTTGATATGATTGTAAAAGAATATGAGGAATTATTTAGTAAACTTATTCATTCTTCTGTTAAGATTATATCAAATGAGAATATTTTGTCCCAATGTTTTGAGATCGTACTTTTATACGATATTCATTCTTGGGATTTGTTGTTTAAAATCTCTTCTTTTGTTGACATGTTGGTTAGTTAATTGATGGTCGAGCTTACTCTGGCTCATAAGTCAGGGTTTATGGTAGTTCCTTTTTATCCTAGTGGAAATTTTTCGAGTTCCCATAAATGAAAAATAATGGATGATGACTCTCATGGTGATTATTGACAACAGGGTTCTTCTTGACCTCCTGTAGTTCTGGGAAGAGTCTGTTTGACATACTTCCAGTGTAACAATACTAGGAACTCAAAATTGGTTTTCACTAAGGCACCCATGATATGGAACTCATTTGGATACTATGGTCACTTTTAGACGTTCCATTATATGTTATCTACTCTACATAGTTACAATTGATTTTCAGCACTGCAAATTACTATAGTATAATTTGGTGCTTCAAGATCTAAAGGGCTTAAGTCATAGGCTTTAGGAATGAAGATTATTCACATATTGGAGGAGTCTCTAGAAGATGTAGATATGGTTCCAGTGACTGTGAGTGGTACTATCACGGTTGATTTATCATTAGTGACTAATTTATTTAATACTGGTGCATATCATTTATTTTCATCGACTCATATTGTGAATCTAAAAATGATTAAATGGATATTTTATCTGATGTGAGGGATATTACTACTCCCCTTATAATGAAGAGAGATTTTGGAAATTGTTTTCCTGGTTTCACTTGCTCCTTATAAAATATTAATGTAACTTCAGATTTTCTAGTTCTCAACATGACACCTCTTGATGCCAGTTTTGAGAAGGATTGACTCATTTCAAATAAAAATGGTATCAATTTCTATCTAGGATGGATCTCATTTAATACACCTGAGGGATTGTTTCATATCTTTCATGAATAATGGGACATTTCGTTGAGTAGAGATAGACCTTATTGTCTGAATTTTAGTAAAGTAATATTAGTTATCTCTTTTGTTCTAGAGTAGGAATCTTTGAGTGCTGATCTCCCTCTAATTGTCTTCAAGTTTGTAGAAAATTTTCATTCTAAATTCTCTATTTTTTCACTATTAATGGAGGTAGGGTTTTCAATTTATTTAGTGACAGGTACGCATCTAGTATCTATTCCTTCTTACTGGATGTCACCAACTAAAATGAATGAGTTAAAGAGTCAATTGTATGATCTTTTTGAGAAATAATCTATAAAATAGAGTGTGTCACCTTGGGCGGGGCCTATTCCATTTCCTAATAAATATAATAGAAATATTTTCCTTTACCTTTATTACAAAAACATCTAAGAAGTTATAGTAAATAAAAAGTATCTGTATCCATGGATTTATGATCTGTTTGACCAGTTGAAGGGATAATGTGGTTCTTGAAGATTAATCTTTCATATGGTTGTCACAATTGAGAATAAAATAATAATTCATTTATAAAACCACCTTCTAGAGAATTTATGACCATTATTAAAAAAAATTCATGCCATTTGTTTAAAAAAATGATCCTATAGTCTTCATATATCTGGTTAATAGGATCTTCCACAAGCACCTTTCTTCTTTTTTTGTGGTGTTTGTGGATGAAATACCAGCTTACTCTATGTTTGAAGAGGATCATATGCATCATTTGAGATTAGTTCTAGAATTGTTGAGAAATCACTGACTTTATGACAATTTATCAAAATATAATTTTTGGATTTTGGATGTGAATGTCATATGACACATGGTAACGAAACATGGTATCTTAGTTGTCTTAAGAAGGTGAAATCTGTTATGACATTGGATTAACCAAATAATGTTTTTGAGTATTGGATAATCATGGGTTTTACTTGATTTTATCACTACTTCCTAAAGGATTTGTCAATGTTTGTTTTTCTACTGAATGATCTAACTCAGAAGGGGGTAATGATTTCCTTTTATGGTAAATGGTAGAGGTCATTTTTTGAGATGAAATTTATTTTTTACTTCTATGATAGTTTTGAATTATACAAAGGTCAGGTAGGGATATGTTTTCTTCTGTCATGCTTGAAGTTTTGGTTTAGTCCACTTTCTTATGAAGGGTGATAACATAGTTTTCTATTTCTCTTTCTATCTCAGCCTACATGATATTAATTACCTAACATATGACATTGAACTCAAAATAGTGACGCAAGCACATAAGAGTTCATGGAATTGATTTTTTGGAGAAATTTTTACCATGTATTCTAACAACCAGATCTTGAGTTATATATTTATCAAAATGATTTGAATATGTACTAGAGATTTTGGGTGTTGTACCAGCAATCCTTGGTTTTCAAAATCGCATATACCTTGAGGAAAAATAATTTCATTGTAGATGCTCTGTGTAACGAAATTCTAATTGGAGTGATAAAATAATAATTGGAATAGTGTATCATGATGTTTCTTTTTCATATTTACATATTCTTGTTCGGTAAATAGGGGATTAGGTTTCCTCGGATAATGTTCGACTAACCTATTATCTTCATGAGATGATCTTCAAGAAAATAATCTTTGTGACTAATTATGTAAAATTAGAAACTTAATTTATGGTGGGATGGACATTATAAAGGGGTCATTATCTATGGATGTTATTTTATGTTATTGGAATTAATTTGTTATTTTTTTGTTATGAGGAATGATTTGATGGTTGATTGTCAAAATTCCAATGGGGTTGTGCCCCCAAGAACCAAAAATATGTTCTTTGACATGCACTGATGATTCTTGTGGCAATGAATGAGACAAGACATCGTTGATATTGTCTCTCACTGTCATAGTTTCCTAGAGGTCATAATTGAGCACCATAAACATCCAAAATTTTCTTCATCCACTTACAGTTCAAACATAGATGTGGGTTTATATTTATATAGAATTTATGTTTGGTTTTCCTTATAATTATAAAAAGATGAATACATTATGGGTTGTGATAAATAGTCTAATGAAATCATATCACATTATACCCATTCTTGATAAAAACAATGTTGAGGGGGTGGGAAAAATATATGTGAGGAATATTGTTTAATTTCATTGAGTTCAATCTGCTATAGTGTTAGATAGAGATACCTTTTTTTACTTCTTGACTTTGGAGAGGCCTATAGGAAGAACCGGTATCCTAGGTTATCTTATGTATGATATACCATCTAAAGATAGAAAGTTAGATAGAAATACATATACAAATCCATCAAAATATGTTTCATTTCTATGTTCTAAGATTTTTTTGTAGCTTAGGATGACCATTTGGGATGGTTTGAGTATTATTATAACAATAGTTACCAGTACGTGATCAGAATGGCTCTTTCAGAGGACTTGTATGGTCATCCTTGAAAATATATGTTCTGTTGGTCGGAGATCAGAGGATGTTCTGTGGATGGATAGAGCATGGTCTATGAGATGAACAAAATGATTCAGCTGATTCATTAGATAATTTTGATGGCATAGATCCAATATAAATCTTATGTTGATCATCAACATAGACTGTTGGAGTTTCTTTCGGTGACCAGTTGTTCTTTAAAGTTTAACCTTGCTTGGGTTATAAGTGGCTTGGGAGGAAAGGGATACATTTTCTAAGTTTTGTGGGATCTTTATTTTTTATTTAATGAGTGGGTAATGTGTCTTACTATTTATAACATTCACCATAGATTATGTCGATACATAATGGGTTTTATGTATCATATCCTGGAATGTATCGTTCTAATACATTTCAATTTTCAGCTATGGTAATCATGGTGGTGCGCCCGATTTATCTGTGACTTAGTATATAATAAGGATAGAATATTCTTAAACCAATGTACTTAAGAGAATGATGATACATTTATTTTCAGTGTTATTGAATAATTGTTCTGATATGCGTGAGATGTGGGAGAGAGAGTCACTAATGAGAGGCCAATAGCCTCATCTTTTTAACATAGACAATTCATTATAGGATTTATGGGGATAGAGGATTTCTATAGCGGAGAGGATGTAATATATTGTTACTATTTTTTGGTACTCCTCAACCCTTCTTTTTGTTCATGATTTGATGGTGGTTTTTATCAAGTTCTTTTGGGTGAAAATTTGAAATGATTGGACAATTCTGTGTTGTGAAATGTTGGTACATGTTTTTCCCAAACCATTCACCCACCCAGTGTAAACCGTGTGACCCTAGGTAGTGGTATTTTTCATGGTTGGTCGAAATTATTAAAATGCTACACCCAACTAGTGTAAACCATGCACCCCATTAGAAGAGCACACAGTTAGAGAACATAGTTTTTACAATTATACAGCTCTACCCAGCTAACCGGGTGCATGGGACTTTTTGATTATATAAATTAAAAAAATACATACCCCCAATTTTATCACCTTAGTGACCTCAATTCCTCATAAATCCCAATACTCGTTTTTGGTGTCTCTCAAAAACCTTTTTTGTCACCTCCAAACCCCTTACTTGGTAGATAGAAGTAGGGGATATCCTCATTTAATCCATCTTTAATAAGTGATATTATCATGTTCCTTTCCTCAAAATCTTTATTTCTTTCATCCATAGGGTTTGTAAGATAATATTTTTCTAATGGATCTAATATCATTTGTTTTGGTTCTTCAACCAATATTGGATTTCCAGATATCCATTCTCTTAGTTCATTATTGGAAATACCTAAGGTAGGTATTTAGTTTTTATACCATGATTAAATGTGGGTGGTTCACCCTATGATTTTCCAATGGATTTAACCATGAATGTCTTGAATTAATATAAATTTATTTAAATTGAATTAGAAAAACACAATTTAGTCAGAGTTGGAATTAAATTGTTTGGGCATATAATTTTTGGGAAAAACTCCTAATTCTGATGGAATTGGACACTAGAGTGTGATTTGAAATTAATGGAATTTATGAAATTCATTTATGAAAATAATTTTGATGAAAATAATTTTGATGAAAATTTATTCAATTCATTTGATAAAAACCAACTGTTGGTTTTATCTTCAAAAAGGCATGAAATGAATTGACTAAAAACATATTTTTTTGTTTTTGAATGAAATTGAAATATTGATATTGGAAATGGGGTAATTGATTTTTAAAAATAATTTGAATGTATTTTACCATTTATGATCAATTGATTGTGAACATGTGATCTTGGGTAGTTATTTGGTTATGTGGGAAAATAATGCTAGGATTTTCATTCCATATAAATGAATTGATGACGACTACTATAGAAAAATGTAGTTAGTCAGAACATATTCATGATGAATCATTGATCAGTCTCATTCAAAGAGAGCCTTAAGTACATGTGTATAGATATTATAGGATCCCATATATGATATTATGAGGGTCCAATAATTTGAATAAATTTTAACTCATGAATGATGATCATGTTTCTTTTTGTGATTATTTATATATATATATATACCTTTGATTGTGAAAATTTAATTCTTAGGAATAGTGATTTAAATTTTTTTTATATAAAATGTTTAATTAAACCATTGTTTTAAATGTTTCCATCATTTGAAATGAAGAACATTCTTAGTTTTAAATATGAAGTTTAAATGCCCTGCAAGTTTTATTTTAAATTATAAAATCATTTTCGTTATTCATTATGGAATATTATTATGGAACACTTGTTGAGAATCTAATTGTATTTTGATATCACTCCCTAACATTTCCTTCATGTTTTTTATATTTTCATCTACTAGGTCAAAGTAAAGGGAAAGTTCCTATTTGAGGAGGTGGATGTTCTTGATTTTTTCGGGAGTATGGGGTTCCTTCCTTTGGGAAATGGGGTTTTATTATTATCAGATTTTAGAACATTTATGACATACTCTTGGGTTTTTTTTATACCTGTGTGACATATGGTACTATCTTCTTTAGTATTATTCTTTGAGCGTACTGTTATTTTTCTTTTTCTTCCACTATTTATTTAAATAAACTGTTATTTCTTATCTTGTATGATGCTAGGTTCTAGTTTTAAACTTGTGTGGATTGGGAACACCCTTCGATATAAGTCACTGCCCATTTGGGTATGAGGGTACCAGCTTATCTGGGCTAGATTGTGATACATGGATTATAGATATTAATTTAATTAGACATGAATCATATTCGAATCAAAGATCATGATTCATCATATAATAACATTGGCATAGGAAATTGATTTTGGGAATGAACATAAGAATATAATATCATTTCATCAGTAATCAAGACTCAATTATAATGACTTCATAGTGCAATGGGTTCACTCTACAAACCACCGTAGTTGTCATGGATCACTCACAAACCCATCATAGTGAACAAAGTACTTTACTGAACTTGATCCATTCCTCATTATAATTGTTTGCCTCATAAGATATAATCATTACCCAATTCATTGGAGGGAGATATAGGTCCAACCCATATCATAATTGAATCTATTTTTATGTGTTTCACTAGATTATAAAACATTCATCATATTATAATACATCAATTTAAATATGTTTTTATAGATATGGATCATAACGTTTTATCATTAGAAATATAATCATAAATATTACTGATAAATGATGAGATTGTAACACAAAATAATTTCCACTTTTGTAGCTTTGAATCATAATCCCCCGGATGGAATAACATAACATGAAACATAAAAATTTCTGCGGATAAATAAACTAAAGGTATTACATTCCAAATGGGATATATATACACCATTTGAAATAATATAGGTACATTACATAATTTATATCTCATGGAACCAAAATTGAGAGAGAAATCTCTTACTGCTTAGGTAAATTTTGAAATATAAACCCCATGAAAAATATATTCACAAATGTTTATGTAAATATCTATAATTTTTAGTATAATAATAACAAAATATATTCATGTGAATTTTATACAGAAAATACAATAAATAGGGGTGAATATGGCTTGTGTATTGCGGAAGGAGAAAAGTCATATAGAAATACCTTACCTATTTATTAAGATTTAGAATCATAATCCCAAAAAATAATAACACCAAATAAAAAGAATTATGATGAAAATAAGTATGTTAATGATATAACATGCCAAAGGGGAAGTATATACATAAAAAAAATAAACAAGGGGGTGCATTTTCATACGTCTTGAAGAAATAAAACCTAGAATATAAATCACTTACTAATGTCTTGAATTCCTTAATACAGGTTCAATATACTTGTATAATAAATATATGATTATTATAAAAATAATAAAGAATAATATTTATATATATCATACCATATATGATTTTATTAAGACATTTTATTACCATTTTATAAACAATTCCATGTTAAAATTATGTTTTGGGAAATAATTTACTTGTTTTTTATGTATGTTTTGATTTTTTATTTTGTCCATATTAATTTGATCATTGCTTCGTCAAATATATAATTTTTATGATGAAATAAATATAATATATATTCATAATATATTTATTTATAGTAATATATAAAATTTATTGATAGAAGATGAGTTACACAATTCATGGTGAAGGTTTGTCATAGGTACGCAAGAACAATGTTTAAATTTTCTTGAATGATGAAAATAAAAAAAGGTAAGTGATATATTAAAATTATTGAATCTTTATTATTTCAAATATATCACATTTTTTCATTAAAACCATCCTTATTATGCTCCATGTAAAGTGGGAATGAATCACATTGCTTTGAAAGGGGGTAGTCATCCGTACACGCAAGTGAAGTTATAATATTCTCCAAAAATAGATATCATGAAAGTGTGTATTAAATAATAGTTAAAAAACAATAATAATATCATAAATATTATAAATAAATATTAAATCCATCATTATTTTTAAACATGGGAGGTGTTATGGAAAAATGAATGATATCCGTTTGTGAAGCGGTTGTATGTCGTACCCACAAATAATGATTTCATAACCCATAAGTAGAGAAGGGTATATGTTATTACCTTAACATTAAAACATAAGTATGTTTAAGATACAATTTATATTATATAATCATAATATAATAATAATTTATACATGTGGAGGAAGAAATAAAAAACCTTTGTTGATGAACGATACTTCATCTTCGGGTATCCTCACTAGGATTGCAAACAAATTCATCTGATGTTGGTTTTATTTCAAAACAAAGGCTTATAAGATGATAAAAGGGGATATTTGAAGTTATTTATTTTATATTTTATGACCAATGTTTTTTGATGTTGTGAATAAGAGGGGAGAAGGGGTGTATTTTTATTAGGGAGGTGAGTGGTACACTTCTAATTTTTTGAAAGGTAGAATTGCACCCAAGATTTTCCATGTAAAATGAATAAAATATTACACCATTTTCTATAATAAAATTTATATGGTCTAAATATGTCCATATAATTGGTTTTGGAATATTTTTGAGTTATTTATAACCCGTATCTTTTTAGTTTTACCGCTCGATAAATTAGTGTTTACCTTAACTATAATAAATACTATTTACATTATTTTATTAATTTTGGTTTAAATTTCGGTTCAACTAATTATATAATATAAATTATTATGAATGAAAATATGTAATCCAAATTTTTAAATTCAATTCACATAATTCTAAAAAGTTAATTTAAAATTAATCCCACGGATGCGACGAGAAAGCGGGTTTTCAAAGAAAAATGATCAAATGTTTAACATGTTTTAATATCAAATTTCAATATGAAATTGATTAATGCCCTATATGTTATAAATATATATATATAATTTGAATAACTTTACATTAAAACCAATTTAAAATATATATTTATAAATAGTTTAAATGAAAAGGTAGTTTTCAACTAAAATTTAATATTTTATAAAATTCATAATTCTTCATTTTCATTTTAGAAAATTATCAAAATTTCAACCGAATATAATAGTAAAATGATAATTTAGAAAAAATTTATCATTTTTAAAAATAATATTTCTACAAGAATGAAAAAATAAATTTAAAACAAAAACTATAGTCACAAAGAAAACGTGGGTTTTTTAGAGTTGAATACTGTCAATCATAAGTTGATTTTTATTAAGTCTATGTTAAATAATTATATTTTTGGAATCTCAATTAAAATTTATTATTATATGGTAAGTAAATTTCCATTAAAAAATTACCAATTATTGATTTTTTTAAAATTAATTAAAATGGAGAATTGTTAATCCTATTAAAACTGTTTTTTAGAAAAAAAACATATTAAAACCCAACAATAATCTTATACTGAAATAAAATATAAATTATATTAAAAAGAAATTAAGAAGATTAAATATAATAAATAAGTATTACGTTACTTTAAAACCTAATGGGGAATTAAAATTAATTTATTTATTGAAAATAAATCAAAGATTTATAAAAATCGGTATTTACAATTATTCAGAGAAAAATCAATATTGTCTAATAAATGAAAAAATTTCACCATAAAATAATATTGATATGAATATTACAAAAATGAATTTTATTTTATCAAATAAAATTTCTAAATTAATTCTATATTTTCTCATAAAAATAAATAAAAATCAATTTTGAATAATATTTTTTTAATATAATTTGTTTCTTAAAATTTCATTAATTATTTACTAAGACTTTCTAACTAAATTTATATCGAGTTGTATATTTATATTTATGTTTCATAAATTAGTTAATACTATTCATAACATCCTATTTAACAGCTACGATATTACAATTTTATTTAAAATAATATCATATCACGGTTTGTTGAAGTTTGGTGTTGCGTGTTGTACACACTATCAAAGAATCTCGTTTTTATGTATAAAAAAATATAAACTCGTTTTTCAATTTAAATCAATATAAACACAGTATTTTTTGTAATAAAATTATTGAAATTATTAAATTCATTTGACAAATATATATATATAAAACTCTCGAGGTGTTAGAGAACCTCTCCCGTGTGCATGATGTGTTCCAAGTATATCTCCCAAAAAAGTATATACATAATCCTTCATATGTACTGAAATTATATATCATGCCTATAGAGAATTAAATTTCTTATAAGGAACAATCTGTTGTTATTATAGATTATATACAGAATGTTCTACCAAATAATAACACTTACATGGTCAATGTTTTTCAGTGAAACTATTTACTTGAGGAAGCTATGTGGGAACCTGTGGATGTAATGAGGCATAAGTATCCATATTTTTTTTATCATAGTGATGGATATTGAGGGAGAAATTTAATTTTATGTGGGGTTATAATTTTACACCATGAAATTTTAGGACATAATGTTTTCAAAAGAATTTAATTTTTAGTGATAGCTAGGGTTAAACAGAACACTGAGTTTTAATGAAACGCAACATACTATTATAATATTATTATTTAGTATAATAGTTATCTCATAGCTTTTGGAATAGAGAGTATGAATAGTATTAAATAAATATTGAAAATATATATTGTACACATTTATTTAAAATTATTTCTTTAGTGACCAATTATTTATAAATTAAAATAAAAACCATTTTCAAATAAATAAAATCTCTTTCTCAAAAATAATTTTTAATCGAAAAAATGTTATTTTAATAAATTAAAGAAATCAATTTCATAAAATTATTTTAATAAAATTTATATATTATTTATCTAATAAAATATTTAACATTTATCTAATGTGTTTTTTAGGAATGAGATAAAAATAAATCCAACTTTGTGCTTAAAACAATATTTTTTATAAAGAGCGGCATTGTTGACTATTCGGCACATTTACTTCAAATTAACATTTCAGATTTTTTAATATTGATTTGAAAAAATTATCTTCATTATTTAATCATAATTTCAAAATTATCTATGTTTTTTATTTTATGAATTCTATGAAAATATTAAATTTTAAATGAATATTGAAACCTATCTATTTTTTAATAAAAAACATAAGTTTCATTCAAAATATTTGTAGGAAAAAATTATTATAATGTTTTTTTTATTAATTTTTTTTAAATATTATATATATGAATCCAATTTAAGGAATTTTAATCAATTTAATATTGAATTTTCAAATAAAAGCTTTTTAAACATGTGAAGATTTTCTCTTTAGAAAATCACTTTTCATTGTATCTATGGGATTGAATCTAAATTAAAAATTAACAATTATATAAATTTAATTTGGTATGATGGATTAAATATTTTAAATTTTTCTTAGTTCATATTACATAATAATGACAGATTTTTTTTTTGAAAAAATTAATAATAAAAGAAATAAAATTTAATTATTGTGGTTAAGGTTAAAACAGGTTTTCCCGCGGCTTAAATAAGAATATAATGATTTAATTGACCTATAAAAGTTTCAAAAAGAAACTTTATGGCCATTTTTAAACATTATCACCAATAATATTCATGAATTTACCATTTTGGTGCCTTTCATAGTGGGAAATACTTGGGGTACACTTTATTCTTTTAAAAACATTCATGTGTATCCTCTCCTCCACTTCTTCACACATAAAAATCCATTTGGTGACTAAAATTCCTACCAAAATATATTCCTTAATTAACTCTCCATAAAATAGAAGCCCTTTTGAGATAATAAATCCAATCAAGGAATAGTTTATGTTAAACCTAAAGATGTTTTCTGAAGAATAGGTAATTTTTTTAACTACGAATTTTTGATTTACTTCTTTAAAATCATAAGATGTTTCTAAACTGTGTTTATAAAAACACAATATATCCCATATAGTGATATGTCATTATATTGTAACAATAACAAATATCCATAAACTCTTCTATAAAAGGCTTAATGAAACTATCGGTCATGTGTTCAGAGAGCTACCATCTCACATATCTTTGTTATTCATTTTCCCTCACCATCCCCCATGGATGGATTTAATGATGTATTTAAAGTTTAAATATGATATTTGTTATATTTTTATAAATATTTATTTGAAATACCACGTATAACTTCTTACATCCAATCCCATTAGAAAACAATAACCCCACTCTGATGTACGGCGGACTACTGCCCCGCGAACATATGTGATATGTTTTGATTTTTTTACCTATATATAAATAAGGAGATATTAAATTAATACATATGAAAATTTTAACATATATTTATACCCAAAAAAAATATATCACATATACCTTCATACTTTCTATTCTGTGGGGGTATTATAATGTCGTTCATGTGTACGACAGACAACCACCTCACGAAGCAATGTGATTCTTTTTTCACTAACACTTTGAACAAAATGTAATATGGTTCAATTTAATGAATTGATGTTTCATATATGAAATATAAATTATTATATTATTTTATTATTTTATTTACCTTTATTTCATTTCATCCTTTGAGAAAATGGGAACATTGTTCATGAGCACGTATAACTTAACATCTCCATAAATGGTGTATTTTATTTTCTATCTCTAAAATTGTATGATTAATACAAAAAAATATATACTAAATACATATTATATTTATAACCTATTAAAAATTAAAGATATTTTGGTTCCATGATCAATGTAAAATTACATAAAAAATACAAACATAAATGAAAAACAAAGTAGTTATTACCTAAAACGTGGTTTCAACAAGTAATTATTAATAAATAGGTAATAAATGTTCATAAGTTAATCATATAAGTTATGATATATATAATTATTTTTCATTAATATATTTATAATAAACTTATATTTATTACACAAGTGTTTTTAACAGGTACAAAGGAAGTCGAGACTTACGGTAAGGGGTTTTCGTCTCTGTTTTTTCTTATGGGAGACACATTCCCTATTCACTACCTATTTCTTATATGTGGTGTCTATAATTACCCTAAATTATTATTATTATTATTATCCTAAAAACTAACAGTATTTACATATCCATTTTAGGATCTATCTTTTTTGGGGTCAATAACTCAGAAGTTACTAAAGTGGTGAGGGTTTTTTGTCTCAAATTGCCTTCTTTGGAACATAAGTTATGTTATACAACTATAATATTCAATATGGTTTATAAACTGAATCATTGAAATTTATTATCATTAATTTAAATATTTTCATTATATAAAAAGTTCCATTAGTTTTCATTATTTAAGGGGACTTATGATTAAAAATATACCAAAGTGGTAAATGTTTGATTTTACAATGTTATTGTGTATCTAGATTGTTTATGATTCTAATTTAGATGATAAAATATTATGAAACATATCTTGAGAAACTCATTAATTTTCTTCTCATATATTTAATTATTGGTAATAAAGTTTTTCAATTCATTTCCTTCACTTTATATACTAATGATTCTGAAATAATATTTATAAATATTACCATCTTCATTTCTCTCTTGGGTAAAAACACATTTTTTTTCTTCCATATCCATGTTTTATAAATAAATAAATAAATTTTTATATCCCTATATGATTTTATAGATTCATTATTACCATTACATTAATTTTTAATTTTTTTAAAAAATTAAAATTTATGTGTTTTTTTTAAAAATTCCTCTTTGGGTTTTACAAAAACTGTAAAAAGATAAAAGAATTAATGTATATAAAATTTCCCTCTATCATGAAAAATAAATGTTTTAAAGACTCATTTATAATTTTTAATGATTATATTAAAATAAAATTATTTTAATCTTTTTTAATGATTTTTAGTTTTAATATTTTTAATGAATTGTTATTTTACTCAAGAAATGTTTTTAATGATTTTTAAAGCATTAATTATAAGTTTAAAAAGATATTTTCACAGAAAAGTATTTGGAAAATTTTTTATTTTTTAAAAAATGTTTTCCAAATTAGAAAAAAATGTTTTCCTCCAAAAAAATAAAATTATTTTTAAATATTCTTTTATATGTTTCAAAGGGTATTATCAAGGAAATATATTTTGAATATGATTTATGTTTTATAAAAAATTACAGTGGAAAGGATATTTTCATCAAGAAATTAATTAAATTATTTTTAATTCTTCCATATATGTTTTCCAGGTTTTTTAACGAAAATGATTTCCATAATATGTCATTAATTTACCATTTTAAACATGTGATTTTCAAAGAAATTTTATTTTACTCAAGAAATGTTCCAAGTTATTTTTCATTCAAAATCATTTTACATATATGATTAAAAACATTGATGATATGTATTCTTTATTTGGTATATGATCAAGGGTTTCCATATTTTTTTCCTGGGTAGTTTATGATTATAATAAATAGATTATGAAAGCCATTATTTTTATATGGGTTATTCTATGATGAATGGATGAGATAATGATGTGACCATTTTACTTTTTATGGTTTATGTTATGATGGAATTTTTTATGAAACTCATTTATTTTCATGGGTTCTGATGTGTTGGATGTTTTTCCATCTTGTTCCACACCTATGTATGGTTTTCATTATGTGAAATTGGTTATGTTATAACCAATGATGGTGTCCATGTTATAAAAAAATATGGGTGGGACCTATATATTTATCCTATTCATTGGGAAATGATTAATGTTTTATGGTCTCAAAGGGTTCATGGTAAGTTATCCCATGCATGAAAAGTGGGTACATTGGAAGTTATACCATGCCCAATTTGGGTAAATTTTTTATTAGATGAAGACTAAAATGTTATGAATATCTTGGTGGGTGTCCTTGAAATAATTTTTTTTATTATTATGTGCTAGACACAACTCTATGACTTTTTCCAACTTTATGCTCTCATGGCCTATGTTCTTTGATTTATCTATTATTCGTTTCTTTTGAACTATCATGATTTATTCCATGAAACGTGTTTAAGATCTACAATATTATGGGTATGGTTTTAAATGTTATGATCATGTTATGCTTATGTGATAATTGAAATCTCTCTTGTTTCCATTACTAATTATTTATGGTCAACCATTTATATGTTTCATTTCCCCATTTTATGAAGAAAATTTTATGAGGGGTATGTCTAAGAAGAATACTATATAAGAAGATATTTACGATAGATGTTGAAGATATTTTATGAAATATGAAGATTGTGTATCTAGTCCCCAAAGAAACTAATCTCTACAGTATTTATGAGAGCTTTTGTGATATTTATTGAATATTCATCCAAAAAGATCTTATATTAATATATATAATCCCTATGATGAAATACCTAGGGGAAAAGGTTATTATGGGAAGGGTTATTATGTTTGAGGATTTATGTACTTATATGGGAACCTAAGTGATCCATGATTTCATGGAGGTTCTTGTCCACTCCTATGATGATGATACCCTTGATTGGATTGTTTCTACTATAATGGTCTCTATTTGTAAAAGGGTATCTAAAATTTGGGTAGTTATTATTCTAATTAATTAAATTACAATCCTAACTTATGGTTTCTCCCATTACTTCTTGATAGTCCCGGAAATGGTGTGTTCCTCCAAAACATTCACATGCTTTAATCTTCATAACATGAGTAGGTAGTAGTGGAGGTGGAAGAGGTAGCTAATATTTTTAAAGATTTTTCATAAGTGATTTAACCCATGCTGCAGGATGGGTAGGGTAATGACTAATAATTTATCAATGAAATTCACCTTATAATAATTATTTTATATAATATAAAACACAAAAAACACATCTAGAACCTAATAAAAACATTATTCTCATAAAATAATAATTAAAACGGTGGTATTAATAGAAATTAAGTATCCTATGCTGATAGAATAGTAATATGACTCTTATAATTTTAATATGACCATTATAATTAGTAATCAATAGAATATAATATTAAATTAACCTATGAAAGTTCAAATAAAAATTATGTATCTTATAAATTAAAATATGATATATTTACATCATGGAATAAATAAAGAAATGTTTTAAAATTGATAAATTAAGTGTGGGTATTTTAGTAAACAAAAAATCTTATTTATAATATTATAATTAATATATTTATTTAAAAGAAATTTTTATTTTCATAAAATTGAGTAATAAAATAATATTGTTTCCTTATTATCATAAAATAATTTTATCAGACCCTAATTAATTTTTCAAGGCGTCATAAAATTGGGTTTAAAACTAAAACTAGTATTTTTCAAATAAATGATGATTTTAATTGAAAATTAAATTTCTAATATTTAAGAAATTAATTTCAAAAAATGGTGTCCATTTTTTAAATATCTATATTTAGAATTTTTTATGGCAGATTTTTGATATTTTTATAAAATAGTTCATTTTTTTGAATAATGAAATATGATAATTTAAAGTATTTTACATTTTAAGCCAGATAAACGAATTTTTATTCATGGATGATGTATGGATTAGTTAAGGAACCATTATTTAAAACTATCATGCACTATTTACTATACATATTAACAATAATTGATACTACTAATAATCTTGAGAAAAAATAAAAAAATGAAAAAAAAATCAAAAACACCCCTCTCCTCTCAGTATAAATACTACCCCTCTCCAACTATTCTCCTCATTTATTATAATATTTGTAGATTTATTATATTATTCCCAATTAATATTCTTAACCTATCCCCTACATCCTGGTATTTTTGGTCTCACCAAAAGTCTTAACCCATGTTCCTTTAGGAGGTTCTCCTTGAGACAACATTCAAGATGTAAAATCCTCCACCTTGGTCTTTTAAATTCATTATTTCTTCTAACATATCCTTTCCTCTTCTATAAAATGATAAATTATAACTCTGTTATCATACATATATTATAATTTTATTTTTTTAATGGAATATCCATCATAAAATATCTTCTCCTCTAATTTTCTCTTGAAATGAAGAGATTATATGTGGGGTGTCGATTCACCTCCCTTATGGATGATGAGTTTTAATTTTTCATTACCACCTTCATGGATATTTTTAAAACAATTTTTATGGTTAAACCAGATTAAAATATGTGTATGAAAACTAATTTAATGATTTCAAGGCTGTTTGAAATGTATTTCTAGTTCGTGACGGTCACAGAAAACCTATCAACACAAACTAATAATTTTTCATTAATGTTTTAAATAATGAATATTACTAATGTAAAAAAATTAATTGAATATATGGGACCATTTTAATATTTGGAAGTTAATTAGAATCATATAAATTCAATTATGGATAATTATTCATGATACATTACTTTTTATGTCATCATGTTATGCCTTCTAACTTATGTGTTATGGTTTATACTAATGTTTATTCCCTTACTGGGATTTTTAGCTCAACCCTGTCTTCATGTATTCCACAAGTTATCCTATACAGATGTAAGAGATCAAAGGATGTTATGAGTTCATTATAGAGTTTTAATAAAATATGTATTTATTTTGTTTTCAGGTCTTCTAATTATGTAACTAATTTTCCAAAGACAAAAGGATTTATGATCCTTGGATTGTATTTGATGGTTAATTATGATTAAAATCATGTAATGATATCTGTAAATATATAGGGTCCTATAGTTCATATTTGAGCACAGTCTACTTATTTTGGTATATTTGGACTATAAAATATGAGTAAGAACCCTAGGGAGAATTCTATCACCTTGGATAACATAGATTGAAACATAGGGAATCATATGTTATGATATAAATTTCATTTAAATTTTATACTTATATGTTCATAGTTTCCTTTTATTGTGATTATTAGAAAATTATTTAATCCCCTCTATTTATATTTTTCATTTTTTTATCTATTGATGAGAAATAGTAGAACCCATTCTAGAAATCAATTTGATAGGAAATGTGATTATTTACCATATGAGATTCCAAATATGGTGGGAATGGGAGATCAAAATATCATGATTGAACTAGAATAACTAGCTCAAGTTGGGAATAATAACTTGAATCGTGTGGTACACTCTATATATCCTTAGAAAGATAATGTTATAGTAGAATCCTTTATGGGAAAAGCCTCCAATATTTATTTGAACTTATAATACACTCATTTTAGAAAAATGGATTAACTCTATTGAGAAGATACTATGGTTTCCTCAGGTGCTTAGATTTAATAAAAGTTGTGTTATTGGTCAATTGTTTTTATTGGGAAGCTGATCATATGTGGAAACTAACTGAAAAAACAAAGTATATGGATCATATTTATTCCAAAGAATGAGAATCATTCAAGAAAAAAATCATCCAATATTTTCCTTGAATAGTTCATCCAAATATGGAAAAGGTGTTCCTTGTACTGAAGAAAAAACATAGAAGATGAGTCTATTGTGTCATATGAAGAAAAAAAACAAGGCTTCCATGTTACACATAAATATTTTTCATTAACACCAAAAGCAAAGTGTATAGATTACATTTCATAATAGATATGATTATATTAAAATCATTATTGATTAGAGACATCGAAAACTATGAGGAGATTGAATGTTGTTCCCTTAAGGTTGAAAAAGATATTACAACCTTTCAGTGGCATCATGGTATAAAGATAAAAAGTTCAAAATTGAGTTTAATATGGGAGTATTAATAGGTAAATCCAATGTAGAAAAGAAAAATAAAATCACATGTCTCCAAAGTGTGGAAACAAGCATCTTGGAAACATTTTTATGGGAACTAGGACATGCTTAAAATGTGGAAGAGACCATCCTCATGGTAAATTTTTCTAAAGGTACATAAATAATCTCACTAATATGGAAGAATAGAGGAATGTTTAGACAAAAAATATTATTATATTTTAGTGTTTCAACATCAAGGAATATGGTAATTATGCGAGCCAAATATTTAAGCCAATTGTTGTTAGAGGCCATTAAAAACAACCTCAAATGTAGTATAGAAGGGAATATTTTATCACTAATTCTTAGGTGGAGCCCAAAAATGATGTGTTGAAAGGTACACTAGTTATTAATTAAGGAATAGTTAACATAATATTTTATTCCACTTCAACACATTCTATCTTATATTTTTAGTATAACTGGTCAAAAACCACCTCAAAATATGGAAACTGAGTTATCTATGTGAATAGAAAATGGGGAAATAATTGCATCTAATGTATATAACCCCTCCGATATTTTTTTTGGAATAAACCACCAATAAAATCATTATTAGTTAATTTGGTGGATGTTGATGCTATATTGTTCATGGATTTGATATCTTCATATAAATCAATTGTCAATTATTGAGAAACGCATGTCACTCTTCACATCCTTATGAATCCTTAAATTCTATACGAGTGTAAGGAAGAGGGTGAATCTCATTAAAAATAGTCATCTTAATTGTGTAAATTATCACTTTATGATCATTAATATCTATCTTAAATTATTCATACAGATATAATCATGCTTAAAGACATTCCCATTGTGAAGGAAACCATTGTTTTGTTCCCTAAAGAATCATCTGGTATTCCACCTAACTGAGAGGTTGAGTTCTCTATTTAACTAATTTTGAGATCTATACCTATAACAAAGACTCATTATAGAATGGCCACCATTTAATTTGGTGATCTAATGATTTTGTTACAAGATAATTCATACAAGGGTTTTATACACCTGATTTCTTCATCGTGGCATGTTCATGCCCTCGTCATCAAGAATATGGATGGATCAATGTGCCTCTTCATTGATAATTTTGTGCTAAAAAACCATGCTAAATAACAAGTACCCCATGCCATGTATAGATGAATTTTTTTATCCTGTATTTGGGGACATGTATTTATGAAAGGTGGACCTTCGGTTGGGATATCACCAATTAAATGTAAAGAAGGAAGATATTCCAATGGCTGCCCTTAAATGGAAGTGTGGATGCTATGAGTTCATAATGATTTGCTTCATACTCACAGATTATCAAGTAATTTTCATGGAAATAATTAATATATTCTTTAAACATTACCATGACACATTTTTGGTAGTATTTATTGATTATATTCTGATAAACTCAAAGAGAATGGAGAAAGATGAGTATAATTTTAATATATTGAAAATGAATTTGAAAAAGGAAAAACTATATGAAAATAATATGAAATGGAAGTTATGGATGGAGGAAGTATCATTCATGTTGAATTTTATCACTATAAAAGGGATATATTTAGAACCTTTAGAAATAAAGTCAATTGAGGAGTCACCCCACCCAGTATTTGTAATAGAGATCTGTAGCCTTCTTGTATTATCTAGGTACTACTATTTTTTTTGAGGAATTTCTTATGATTTTCTAACCTGCTAAATATGTGAACACAAAAATGGGTAAAGTATGTTTTAATGTAAAATATGATGAAAGGTTTAAGGAGTTCAAGAAAAGGCTATTCACTACACCTATTCCTACACTACGACCATGTGTTGAATGTTTATTGATATACAGTTATTCTTTGAAAAATGGATTGGGTTGTGTACTCATGCATAAAGATAATGTGGTATACTACACCTCATGGTAGTTGATGATCCATGAGAAGAACCACTAGACTAATGATCTTGTGCAAGTATCTATGGTTTTTTCCTTGAAAATATGGCATCACTACCTATATGGTGAAGTGTGACATATATATACTTATCACAAGAGCCTAAAATATATATCCACACAAAAGGAACTCAACATTAATCAAATGATACAATTAGAGATAATAAAAGGCCAAAAATTTTCTCCAATCATTATCTTATTAGGAAGGAAAACATGGTATTTGATGCTCTTTGTAGAAAATAACCTACTACTATATCCATGATGTGGATTGAGAAAGACCCTATAGTCAAGGAAATACAAACGATGGATCTAGAAATCATAACACCAGGGAATATATCTTACCTTGACCAAACTATTTCCCAACCATATATCCAACAGAATATTAATAAGGCATAAAGGGATGATATTAAGCTTCAAAAGAAGTTGAAAGTAGTAAAGTAAGGGAACCTACATGAGTTCCACATTTATGATAATGGTGTAATTTTGTTTAAAACTGGGGTTTAAGTGCCTTCAACACCTGAGATAAAGAAAGAGATGTTGGATAATCAATATAGTTCATCTTTATCTATCCATCTTAATAGTATTAAGAGTTACGGTGATCATTGAGAGAACCTATGGTGGGAAAATATGAAATGGGATATTACATTGTATATATCAAAGTGTTTTTTATGTTATAAAGTTAAATTAGCGTGATAGCAGTTCAAATGGATGATGCAAACGTTGCCTATACTCACATGGAAATGTGTGAATGTCAATTTGGAATTTTTCACTAATCATATAAAAAAATAAATAGAAAACTAAACGATATGGGTTGTGGTGGATCAAATCCCCAAGACTTCCCACTTAATTTCTTTTTGGGAAGATTTCTCTCGTGAACAAAATTCCCTATTGCATGTGAAAGAAGTGGTGATGTTGAATGTGATACCACTTTTGAGCTTCACGGATCATGATCTAAATGCCACAACTAAATTATAGATAATTAATCAAAACAATTTTAGTTCCTAATTGAATTGTAGAATGGCTTATCAGCACAAAACTGATAGAAAATATGAAGGGAAAATTCTGGTGGTCAAGGACTTACTGATATCCTGGTCAATAGAATTTTAAAGTGGATGGGATCAACATATTCCATTGGCTGAGCTCTCAATAAATACATGTTTCAACTGGAGTACTCAAATTTCTCTATATAAAGCTGTATGTGAGAAGAGATGTAGAACTCCAACCAATTGGGATGAAGTTGGAAAACCAACGTTACATTGAACTGATATTGTAAAAAATATGACAGAGAAGGTTCAAGACATCCAAAAATATATCAAATCTTCACAAAGTCAGAAGAAGAGTTATGATGTCAACTTTCCAATGGATTTTGAGTTACATTTTGGAGACAAAGTATTCCTTTTAATTTCATTATGGAAGAAATTCTTGATGTTTAAAATGAAATAGATGCTTATTATAAGGGTCATTAGACCCCATTGTGATCCTTGATCACATAAGAGGATTGGCATATCGTCCTCCACTTCCACCAAATACGGTTCAAGTTTGTGACATTTTCCATGTAACTATCATAAGGAATTATATTCCTAACACCTAACATCAACTAATTCTAGAGGTGGTACAATAAGAGAAAGACCTCTCGTATGAAGAGCATTCGATGAAGACTATTGACCATAGAGACAAGTTCCTATGCAGCTAGAAAATTCATATTGTTGAGGTGTTGTGGAGGATTCATAAATATGAAGAGGAAACATGGGTACCATATGAGTCAATTAAGGAGAAGAACCCTCAATAATTTTCACCTTAGTATATAATAATAAATATTGAGGGTGAAATTTTATAAGTAGGGAGAATGTAATGACCCAGAATTTTATCAATGAATTATACCTTCTTATAATTATGTTATATAGTATAAAAAAATTATATCATATAGAGAACCTAATAAAAACATTATTCTCATAAATTAAGAATGAAATTAGTTGTTTTCGTATAAATTAAGAAACCTATATGAATAGAATACTAGCTTAACCATTGAAATAGATATATGACCATTAAGAATAGTAACTGAACTAAATAAAATAGAAATATCACCCATGAAGGTATAAATAAAATTTAGGTATATTATAAATGAAAATAATATATATTTATACATTGAATATGTTAATAAATTTTTTAAAAATGATAAATTAAGTGTCGGTTTTTTTGTAAAATGAAAATGTTTATTTAAAATTTTCTAATTACTATAATGATTTAAAGAAAATTTTAATTTCCTAAAATATATTAATAATATAATATATTTTTAATAATTATAAGATAATTTTACGAAACATTAATAATTTTTTCAATGTTTCATACAATCCATTATAATATTTAAATCGGTATTTTTTGAATAAATGATGATTTTAATTAAAAATTTAATTTATCATATATAAACAATTATAGTTACAAAATCGAGTCCATTTTATAAATATGTATTAAAAAAAATTAGTTTTCATTATTTTTATTTTTCTAAAATAATTGATTTTTTTTTGTGAATGGTGAAATATGATAATTTATAGTATTTGGCATTTTAAGCCAAATACAAGATTTTTTGAGTCATTTTTGATGTATGGATAATGTAATCACCCATTACTTTGAAATCACATGAACTAGTTACTATATGTCATCATAAGAATGAATATTATTGATAGTCTTGATCCAAAATAATAAATAAATGAATAAAATAATCAAAATCACCCCTCTCTTTCATTATAAATACCACCCCACTCCACCTCTGTTATCCACACCTTATAATCTTTGGATGTGGCTTATATTATGACCAATTACTCCCCCAAATCACTTCTCCATTTACCTCTATTTATAGTCTAACCAAAAGACCCAAAAAAATGCCTTAATGAAGTTCTCAGTGAGATGGCATTCAAGATGTAAAATCCACGACATTTCTATTTTAAATTATTTCTTTCTTACACTTCATCTTTTACTCGACTATCCAAAGATACAAGATAACTCTTATATATTTCATATATTAGATTTTTGTTTGTGTTAATGTAATATGTATAATTAAATATCCACTCCTATCCATTTGTTCTAAAAATGAAAACATTGTCCTTGGGGTGTGGATTCATAAACATTATGAACGATGAGTTTTAGTTTTTCATTAACACATAAAATGGTGGTGATAAAACATTTTTTAGTGTTAAAAAATAATATAACATGTTTATTAAAAATTATTTAATGTTCTGGAACTAGTATATAAACATAATATTAAATAAAAAGATAGTAGTTCATGAAGGTCGTAAAAACAGCCATATTAAACTAATCATTTTCCATTAATGTTTTGTCTAATGAATTATCCTCATTTCATAAAATAAAATGATATATGAGACCTTTGAAATTTATTTAGGCGAATTAATTCCACATAATTTCACTTCTATAGTTTTATTCTAATTTAACAGGAACATTCATAATTAAACATGTGCAAACCAACCATGAATCCATGAAACAAATGCTCCCAAAATCACAAACATAGAAATTATAAAGCATAAAAATGAACATAAATGAACTTAATAAAACTATAAAAAATATAATTTATGTATAATAGGTTATGAATTAATAAATTATTGTGTCAAAGTTTATTATCTAGGACTTAAATTTAATGTATATAATACTTTAAGACATAAAATAAGGGATTCTCTCTAAACATCCATTTTTCCTTCAGGTCACACTTTCTCTCTATTTACCCCAATTTAATTATGAATTATTCTTATATACTCCTCCTAAATTACATGTAAACATTCAAAAAAATATATACGTATCTTAATTTATCATTCATTTATGGGGAAAGGCATTCTTTTTAGGGTTCCGTTTTTAATTCCTCTCGATAACTAATCCTGATTAAAGGTAACTTCTTAATTTCATTACCATTTTCATGTTTACTCTATAATTTTTCTATGAAAACAATTTTCTTATAAAATAAAACTTTTAATATTTAAAAATTATCTTATTTAATTTATTTATTTATACAAATTATTCCCTTGTCTGCTTTAATGAATATTTTATTTTCCCATAAACTACACTAAATTAGCTCCTTTCCAAAATATTTTTAAACTCTATTTTTATTTTATTTCACTAACTTTGGACATAATTTATAACTATATATTCATATTTCCCCCTTATTAATTTCCTAGTGTGATTTAAATCTATTTTTTATTGTACACCATTATGATATACCCATTGGTTATGCCATATGGCATGATTACAGTACCCATTTATTTACATGGGTAAACCATAGGTTTATTCCAATGTTTGGATAATTAATGTGAAAAATATGAAGCAAAATGTTATGATTGAAACAACTATATGTAACTTTAATTAATTGTTTAATGTTTAGTCTCATCAAACTTCATGTTGATAGAGTTAGTAAAATTACTTCCTTTATGGGACTTTTCCACCATGTGATATAATCTTCATAGTTATCCTTAAATCCTTCTTATATCATTTTGTATGTTTCTTCCATATTCCTATGTTTCTATGATTAAATGATCCCTTGTTCTACATGATATGTTTCTCTATGATAACTCATGATCCTTTCCTTTTTATCTCATCATGTTGTGCTTTCTAACTCATGTGTTATACATTATACCAATTTCTATTCCCATACTATAATTTTTAACTAATCCCTTTGTTCATGTATTCCCCAAGTTATCCTATGAAGATATAAGAGATCAAAGGAAATTAAGAGATCTTTATTGAGTTTAATAGAATGATTTATTTATTTTGGTTTCATTCCTTCTACTTATGTAACAAATCTACCAACGAAATAGGATTTCTGATCCTTAGAATGTATTTGATGGTTAAATATGCTTAAAATCCAGTAATAATATGTGTGAAAGGCTATGATCTCTATAGGTGGTATCTTCTCCTAAGTGAATTTTTTTGAGGACCTCCTTGATCTCTCCTAAAAAGAAATGAATTATATGTGTCCTCATACAAAAGTGCTCGACCAAGATCTAGTGTCTTGAGAATAAGTATTCCATTACCGGAATCTTATATCACATTCATTGTAATTGGTTATTGTAACTATTAAATGTATTAATATGTATCCAAACATCAATTCCACGATGTGGGCAGATCTAATTCAATTGTTTGAAGTGATCCTAAGACTCCTTAGAAAATTTACCATTTTCTTGAGTTAATTTTTGGATGTCATTTTGTAGTTTCCATGTGTGTATGGGAGAAAAGTACTTATGATGGGATTCCTTTTTTAATTTTTCCAAGTTGTAATGGATTCAACAGCAGGGATTGTAAGACAGTCATTGGATTTGTTTTACGAAGAGAAGGGAATGAACCTAATACTGATGGAATTGGAAGATACACCTTGATTTCTAAATGTCTTACCAACTTCTAAAAAATTAACAATATTTTCATGTATATCTTCTCTCTAAATTACACTAATTTTTTTTGCACAATATATATCATGTGAATGACAGAAAGTTTTTCTAAAATATTGGATCTTAAATAGGATTATGAATTATGATGGGTGTATTAGAACTAATGGATGATAAACTGTCATTTGTGAGGGTGAGATTCGATAGCCAAAGTGGCACTACTTGTTATTTAGGTGGAACATGTATTTAATTTTTAGGGTTATGAGAAACAAGATTTGTGGGATCAGTCATGTTTATATTTCTGTTTATTAATAGGTATGTCACAACCCAACTCGGTGAGTCTTGAAATGAAACAACCCCATGATGGCCTCCAATAGGCCAGGGGCTTGAGACTAGTGCAAGGAAGTCATATCACACACTTGGGTAAAATTATCCTAAAGTACCTATATGAACACACACATATCAAATAAAATCCAATGTTAAAAATTAAAAAATTAATAAAAATGCATGAATAAAACTATAATCTGAAAAAAGATTTATGAAAAAAATTATTAAAAATATAAAAATGGGCCAAATAAATGCCAAAAGAAAATTGGAAAGTAGATTCCCACCTACTCATACAGAGGGGAATTATTTGAAAAGCAACTCTGGTATGCGCATTGGTATGTCTTGTCCAAACAAGCTCCACCTTCTCTTTATCCACCAAGGATCTGAAAAATGTTATTTCCTCTCTATTATACATGGCACATGTGGGAAGATCCCATGTTGGTGTTAGTATTATAATACCCAGTATGACACCCCAAAATAACCATGTACAATTCATCAATAGTATGAGTTAGTATTACACGTGTATATATATGCAACAAATACAATATGAATAAAAAAAAGATACTCAACAATGAAAAAAATTCTCAACGTAACTATCAAAACTATAAATCCGTCCTAGGATTTTTTTTCTCAGGGGTTCCATGTAAAACCCATCTAGGATTACACACTCCATGAGTAGGATATCACTTATCATTTCTATACAAGATGTATTTCTCATCGAGTCTCCTTAAAATAAGTATATGTTAGAAGTATAAAGATAATCTTACAAAGGTGAGGGTCACACACAAGAACATGGGGTATACCAATAACTCAATCTGGATTAACCTAGTATGTGAAGGATTGACACCTATGTAGTGTTTGTCATAATGAAACCAAATAACTACACCTAGGGAAAGATTATGATACAATATCTCACTTCAAGCCTTATAGAAGGATTCAAAAAAATATCCAACAATCCCAATGGAAGGGTGAACCAACCTTTGTGTAGGATATTATTCCATAGTAACCTCTATTGAAAGGATCAGGGGAAAACATGAAAATGATACTATTATATGAAAACTCACATAATCTCTAAAAGAGGATGATATAAGAAGAATGAGAAATCCATCCTCTCCTCAAACAAGTATACTACGTGTCCCTAGGGGTACATGAAATGTCTCACCAATCCTAGAACTTCTCGGGTCTCATGCTGACATGGAATGTAATTTTCCTCAATACATGGCATTTCCCTAAGGTACATTGTATATATATGTCTAGGATGGTACTCAGTGTGTATCATATACATTCACATGTACGTTCATAAGTATATAGAATGTGTATCTACATATATGGCATGTATCACCACATGATCTTTTGAGAATATACTCTAGGTACAATCCAAGCCACCTGCCAGGGTGTAGACATAATGTGGTATGGCACACACGGAGTGTAGCTATACCTAGCCTCATGGAAGTGTACTCCATTTACATGCCAAACTAGTCCTCTAAGGGCCACATGGTGTGTAATTATTTTCACTTTTTTGAAACCATAGCACCACACAAAATGGACTAAACGACATGTGTTCATACAACCACACACTGTGAAAATACTTCAGAACATGAAGAAGAACTTGGATCTTGATCAATACGAGCCTGTCCACCACCGTCTGCTAGATTCCGGCCATTCTAATCACATGGTAAAATAAACACCATTGTGTCTCATTAGTTCTACTTGACCAAACTAGGAAGAAAACTTGTGATCCATTCATTGATCCAATTCCATATCCATATATAGCATTCAAGTCATAAAATCTATACCCATTGAATGTGGTAATGATTTGGTTCACCAAAGATCAAATTTGTAATGATCTTTCACCGAGTATTCATTGAATCATTGGCCAAATTAAATTCTAATGAAGAACACCCATAGAATGAGGAAATAAAATCATAAAACATAAATATGATGAATAAACCTCATAGTTTTTTTTGGTTTTAGCCTTGATCCAGTTTTGTAAGAAAGATGAATTAAGAGGAGTTACATTCCTTGAACAAAAAAACTATAATCATCCCACACCCCTTCAATTTTACCCATTCCTTTCAAAAATAACCAATCCATGAATCCAACATATATTTTATTTTTTCTATTTCATCATGGGATAAAAAATGGGGATAAATCCATAAATAAAACATCGTTCCTAGAGTTTTTATCGATCACTAATGAATACTAGTTCTGTTTTTTCATCATTCGAAAGATCCCAGAACTCCCTTGTCACACTGATCTCTAAATATCAATTTGTCTATGCTTTTCCATAGAATATCCTCCATAGGATCCTCTCCCAAATTCCATGAATATGAGTTATACCAAAAAAAATTCTTATAAAATGGTTTATATAGGAGTTCATTAGGTTATTTTCTCAAAAAAAATGAAATAAATGAATCAACTAATTTATTTTATTTATTCGTGTCCATGAATTGTTTTAACCAATTCCCAAAAATAAAAAAGGAAATGTCATACCAAAGGTAATACCCACATTCTAAACTCAATGATTCACTCATATTTATTATATGGTTTCCCATATGGGAGTTATTCCACATTTTCTATAAAAATGTACTTGTGTGATTTCAATATATTTAATATATTTCAAAAACATAATTCCAGGTACACCGGATCTCAGAATCTCACATCGTCTTATCTCATAGCTTCAAAAATATTCCTATAAATATTCAAATGTATTAAAATAAAAATAATATTTTGTTACATTATTCCCTTATTCATGTACTTTTTTCCTTGAAAACTAGAAACTAAGAAAAATGTGGAGATACTAAGCTCTCAACTTGGTCTCCCACTACATTGAGCTCTCCCAACAGTTACCTATATAGTCAAAAAAACATTCATAGAAGAAACAAACTCATCCAAAATTGGTATTTATCCTTATAATTTTGATCATTATTGGATACATGAAATGGAACCCCACTCTTATAGCCCTTCTCAACTAGGTTAGTATCGAATAAAGAGTCATGCATATACCTCCTTCTCTACAACATAGGGGGAACACCAAGCAGCCAAAACAACTATCTCAATAGAGTAAAGTGGTATTCCACCTCAGTAAACTATAATAGAAGTGGGAAAATAATGGACCTAAGACTCCCGAAGATATCCTAACACCCTATATAATACTCTATAACTCTTTAACACAAAATCCCTTTGTCATCAGTCTACTGTGGAATCCTGATGTTTACCGACCAGTCAACATCCATCCCTAGATGAGTTTTACCCTTTACAACCATCATTATCCCCAAAAATATGACCCATTCACTTTTACCAACTGGATTTTACTTTCATAATAGTTTATCTTAAGTAAACTCATACATGTCCTTAAATGTGTCATCGTCAAGTGGATGATTTTTATTCATCATGACACACAAATCCCTCTGATGGTAGATGCTCCTCCCAGTTGTCGCTCAAAATAGACATGAAACCCCAAATCATGTTCACCAAAACATAAACGGTCCACTATTAACCAATATTTCCTTCTAGGATATAGCATTGTTTCCAATTGTAACTTATTCCTAAAAGGAATCCTGCTTCCTCTCCCTAATTTTATTGTAAAGTATGGGACAAAGTTTAAGATGATCATCGTAGAAATTCCACAATGTTGGATTACCTTTTGTATGCATCAGTGTCCCAACTATGCACAATGATATGTTTTTTATCACTAATAAACGAATAAAACAAAAATATTTTTAACTAGAAAACTTATCAGAACTCCCTTGGAATCCCAACCGATTCGATGATATCCCAATATATCCCCGTATCTAATAGATGTATTTCTATGTGAATGAAACCCCCTAGATACTCTTCACACATCATGACCAGAATCACCATTTTCCCCTAAAACTGAGGACAATATTACCTACCTCACAAAATTTCCATCAGTAATGTATCTATTGGGTAAACAATTAGGTAAAATATCTCAGTCAATATTCCCAATTTGTGCCTCCCAAACTCACTGAAGAATCGAATGGGTAACTGGTGGTGTGTTTCACCATCCTCACCCCAAAAACAGCCTACTAAAAAGAGGTCAATTGATTCATCACATTTCTTGACAATAGAAGATAGAAAAACTCACTACAAGAATATCATTCCACAACCATGCCCTAGGTGCCCCTCAAGATCACGTTTCCTCAACTCTACAAGGTTTACATCCACTCCCATGTCTCAGAATACATATTTTGATGAGCTACTCCATGAGAGTTTCCACACTAGTAGAACTCCTAGATCATGTCAAGAAGTTTCCTCATGTGTATCACATGCTCCATCATTGACATTGAGGACACAAAATTACCTTCATTGAATAATACCATGAACAGACCCATGAAGGGTTAAGGATCTAGCTCAAAAGTCCCCCAAACAACTTTATGGTGTTCAACATGCCAAAGGGTATCTCTAAGGAATCAAATTAATAATAGATGATCTATCATTCCATGTTTGGTACAACCACCTCTCAAACATGGAGCTGGTGATAACCCATCCTAAGTTCAAACATTGAGATCTACTTCATATCCATACATTGGGAGAAGAATCCATCGATTCTCATCAGTGGATACTTTCCCTCATGTTACTAGGTCCGTGTGACACCAATCCACTCCAAACCTTAAGCAGAAATTTTGACTATCTGGTGAAAAACATAGGGATTACTAGGAAAACACATTAGGTATTAAAAATCCCCTTTCTCTAAAAAAATCATAACTACACCTTCATCTCCTATAGATTATTGAGGATATATGTAATTCTAGCATACATATCAGGTCATTCCAAGGTAAATTGCATGCACAAATAAACCCTAGAAGGTGAGGCAAACCAGTAATGTCTTCAAGAAGGATTCCCTCATACTCCTACAACATCATAGGGACTGAAATCATATAGAAACTCATAATCCAAGGTTATAACTATCCCACTAATTTGTGAATGCTTTTATCCTCCTTTCAATTATCTCATCATTCCCTCCTGAGGATTACTCCTTATTAAAAGAGGAAAACTTCAACCCATAAAAAATAAAATAACGGATACTCTCACTAGTAGAATATATATGATTATGGATGGTAGATATCCAATCCATGCTAAGGAAAAGATCATAGGGTCTCACCTCTACTATGATGAGATTCCATGTGAGGATCTTTATCTCCCCTTAGAGTCAAGTCACTATTTAGGTAGAAGAATGTAATCACTAATCCTCTCTATAGGATACTCCAACTTATGGGTTGAGAAAAATGGGATCCAATGGTATCACTGGGTTTATAATAAGGGACACACTCTTGGATAATTATACCATGAAACTGTTTGATAAATACAACTAGAATAGTGAAAAAACACGTCAAACTTCAAACTGAACTCAAATACTCTGTGATATCCTACCACTTTAAACTCATCCTTTCCTTATCTTTTAATTTTAACAAGACCATGTCCTCCTACAAAACCTAGGAACATCAAAAAACTCAAAACATAAGTAAAAGAAAATCATATACCATACCTCTATAGTATCCAGTTTATGCTACACTGACTCGTCTATACATTTTTTATCACATCTCAAGAACATGTCTCAGTGGGGGAATTCTCCCAATTACTTTCATGTGCAAAGTTATGTCAAAAATCACCAAAATAGGGATATAACAAAACCAAACCACCCCTTGAAAAAATATCACCACCAGGACAACCATTATAAAGGGGTCTCATCCATGAGTGGAATTCACACCGTAGGCTCACGCCCGTCCTCCACCACCCATGAAGGAGGTCTGACCCACCATGTAACTTGGTAGATATATAAATCTCAAACATTCAATGTACACTAGGCATTAGTGTTTCATTTTTTGGAACCATCAGACCCAACATCTTCTCCATGTGGTAAATCAGTCTCATGTTCAACCATAAGATCAGTTGGGATTTGCACACGCGAGAAACATAGAAAAATACCTCAATTCAAACCTCCACCACTTGATGGTTTGTCTCATCATGGATCATAAGAAATACCTATCTCAATAAATCACCTAACAGGTTATTCCCACATGTACCATCATCACATCCTTATTCAGCTATTGACGACTCTACACGCAAAAAATTATCATCCTTACCAACAAAAATATCTATCTGCTACTCAGCAGGGGGTAGTACTTCTTAGTGCCCACCTGGAGAAAAACACCTAATGAGTGGGTCCCTATACCAAAACCTCCACACTCATCTACTCATCAACAAAATATTTTCTCAAAATACCATATGACTATCATCATAGAGTATTATTTAATGTTTTCAAGATGTTCCACAGTGAATGAGTGTATTTGTTGAGACAACTCAATAAGGACATAGAAACCACAACCAAATCCTATATGACTCATGTATCAATGTTTTACATGTAACTGGTGTTTAAATATACTATTTTAAAAGAATTTTATCAAGGTCCTAATGAAGGGATATGTCAGCCACCATACCAACACTGGACACCTGGTCCAGAGATATAATCTTGAAACAATTTAATATTTTCCCCCTAGTACGCAAACCAAAACTCGGTGCTAGATAAAAGAAACACAAAACTCTGATCCCAAACCTAGGAACTTTCATAACACTTCAGGTTGGGTATGTCTCTGATACCATTCTATCATAACCCATCCTGATGGGGATCAAGACGGAACTAATCCATTCCTGCCTCTAATAGTCCATGAGATGGTGACTTTCACCGATATGGAATTTCACACACATGGGAGGCATTAGCCTAAGGTACTTGTATTTACATGAACAACACTAAGATAATATAACATTGAAATGTACAAAAATTGATAATATTGAATGCATATATCTATAATCAAAAATCCAGAGTAAAAGAAAAAGTATTTAAATGTAACACCCTAAGATTTTGTGATCTATTTTTTTCGAATTAATTTTCCTTTTTAATATTTTTCATTTCACACCACACTGAAAATAGATTATTTTATATTAAATAAATATTTTTTGGATTTCATTAGATGAAACACAAATTTAATCTTCCACTAAATAGAAAATAAATTTTATCGTTCTCTACCCTGAACACTGATTTTTTTGATGCATTACATGCAAAAATTACTTTCCTCAAAGGCTTGTGTAACAAGAATGACCATTTTTACCAAACAATAAAATATTTTTTAAAGATTATTATTTAATATAACAATATATAAACTAAAATTAAAATTAGCAGTTATGAAAATTATTAAATTATTTATAAAAATATATGGTTTCCAAAAATATAATATGAATTCATTGGTTATCAATTAATATGAAATAAATATGAAAACTTATTGAATATAAAGGAAAATATTAATCTTTTTATAGTCAAAAAGATGGTTCACACGAAACCATATTTTTTTATAATGTTAACTTTAATGCCTTCTAATAGAGAACCAATATTAAATCCAATTTTTGGAAATTTTATATATTTAATATGTCCCCAATAAACATTATAATTTTAATAAAAACAGAAAAATTATTTTAGGATAATTTTTTATATTTTTTTTAAAGGTTTTAATTTTTTAATTATTAGTTAAATATAATGGATTTTAATTCAAAGAATCCTTTTCATCTAATTTATTTATATTTATAAAATATATTTTTAGTTGATTTAAACGATTAATTAGATTATATTTTTATCAATTCATCCAATTTGAGTAATTGGAAACTATTTTACCTTGAAATTGGATATAAAAACTTAGCAAACTTTCAATCATTTTTACTTTAAAAACTCATATTTTTGACCTGAATACGGGATTTATTTTAAATTAATTTCTAACACTTATATGACAGAAATTTGGAAAATTGTAATTCATATTTATAATAAAAATAATTTATAATTTATAATGATGTAAACTTAGTTTTTTACCATAATTATTAGTGAAACTAATTAAAATGAATTTCTTCAATTAAGGTAAAATTATGTTGAACTAAAGACTAAACCTCAGATTTAATACACAAAATGACTTGTAAACCAATATGAAATCCATTATATGTGAATATTTCGACCCAATAATTCCTTTTCTATAATTATATTTATTATTGGATCCACTTTCAATATTAAAAACGTGGGTGTAATTCTCTCTTCTAATATTTACAAGAGTACCACCCCGTATTCCCTATAAAAGGACAACACCTCTCCCTCTTCATCACAACTCTCAAGCCCCATGGATCGACCAAAATATTCTCAAATAATCCTTCAACATACCTCCCTTCCTCATAGAATCCTTTACTATGGAATATAGTCTTCTAAAGATGTTTTTTTGTCACAAACCAAAAGAAGTTTCTGAATTAAGAAGTAACACCTTCTCTCAAACTCATTTCTTTTAATTTACTTCTCCACCCCATCCACTCTATTTATTACCTAATTATATAAAAAATGGTTATAATCAATAAAAATGTATTTTTATATGATAACGGTTGTACCTATACTTACACACACCTATATATGATGGGTAATGAGCATACAATTTATGTGTACGAAAAACTTTTGTCTCCCAAAACGATGGTTGTTCCATTTACCTTACCACATCACATGATAGACATTATGATGAAAAATCATATTATATATCTTATATATTATATTATTTATCTATTAAGTATTTTTTATTCCTTTTAAAATACATATTTTTTTACTTTCCATTTGGTCTTAATATGATAATTTCGTCTGAGAAAGTGTTGACTACCGCCACCTCAAAGCGATGTGATTCGTTCACACACTATATGAAATGTACTAAGGATTTATTTAGTTAAAATATGTGACATAAGTAAAATAATTATTCTACTTTAATTTATATTATATTTATATATACATATATGTCATTTTCATTATTTCTTTCAATACAACAACAAAAATGGAAACAACGTCATGCGTATATACAACTTACCGTCTCCATGAATTTTTTTTTCATTTCAAAGTTATATTATATATATATTATTATAATAAAAATATAATATTTATATTATATTTATATTATTCATTACATTTTTTAATCATGGTATAATTTTAAGTACCAATGATATAACAAATTAGGAAACATGCGAAGAACAAAGAAAATATTATCTACAGTGAATCCTTAACATAGGACGGTTAAAAAGCGGATAACAGGAGGTCATAATGAAAAAATATATATTTTTAGATATAATAATATAGTAATGTAAAATATTTGTAATAAATTTTTATTTAATATGTAGGTTTTTTAACGAGAACGATGAGAGGAAAGAGACAAGGTAATGGGATTTCATCTAACATTTTATTTCCGTGAGATAAATGAAATGTTCACACTCTTTACTTTTGTGTGGTGTATATATTACCCATGATTCTATTATATGTGTATTATAATTAAATTTAATGTTATTAAAATATCCATTTTATGATCTTTATTTCATGGGTTTTAGGTTTCAAATGTTACCAAATCGATAAAAACGTTGTGTCTCAATTTTCCTTCATTGGGACTCATGTTTTGTTATGTGATGAAATTATTTTTCAATGTGTGCATACTTCCATTTACATGTTATATAATAAAAATTATTATATTCAGGATATTTTATTCTTAATTTAATATATTTTTTTTACATGAAGAGTATGATCCCATGTTACCAAGTTATAGGAGTTTATTGATATAATCACATCAGTTTCTGAGATTGTTTATTTTTATGCATCCTTTGATGAAATATTATGATCCATATATCAAGAAAATTCATTAAATTTATTCTCTTATAGTTATTAATGTTATACTAATGTATCGGTACCATATTTCTACTCTTTTTTACTTAATATAGTTAAGAATATAATTTTATGAAAGCTATACTTCACCCTCTCTTCGGTTAGAAATCTCAATTTTCTAAAAAGGGTTTGAAGAATATTATACAATAATTATAAAATATTTAGAAGAAATTTTTTGTACTCTTTGACTTTTACCAATTTTTTCAAATCATTCTTCTGGTCACCTTCTGAAAGAGCCATTTTTATAACATTTATACCATGCAAATGGATTTTAATTTTTAGCTCGTATGACATATACAGATTTACCCACCATCAATTCTTTTAATATTTTCATTATTTTTTAAAAGGATCATTTTTAATTAAATTATTTTAAAATTTCTTATAATGTAAATGGGTTTCAAAAAAATTTCATGATTTATTTGTTGGTTTTAGGGAAACTGGTTTTCAAAAAAAATTCTGTTTTGAAGATCATTATTCAGTGAATAAAGGTTATTTACTTCAATAAATGATTTCCAAATATCCATAAAAGTTATATTCCATCTATGATAGAGTTTGATGATGTTACTCATTCACTTCTATGAAATGATCCAAACGTTTCATTTATATTCATTCTTAAATGGTTTATGTTTTGATGGAATGATGATTTAGAAACCTTTTTCACTTCCATGGGTTTTATACATTCGAAACCCACTTCTATACATAGATTAAACTTTCCTAAAGTGATTGTGAAACCTATCTATTTTCATTGGTTATGATGTGACAAAATGTTAACGATACCAATTTCATTTCATGAGTTTTGATTTTATTTTTATAAATCTTATCTGTTTTTATGGGTAATGATATGATGAAAGTATAATTAACTTATGAAACATGTATGAATGATTTTATTATGAGATGGGTGGGACCTATATATCACTCAAATGCATTGGGTAATGATAAGTTGTATTATTAGAACTAAGGGTACATGTTTTTTAGACCAAGACTAAAAGAAAGTGGGTATATGGATTATATCCAAATCCTGAAACCAATAAGGTACATGGGTTGTCAAACAAGCCTAAAATTAAGAGGGTACATATATTGAAACCCATGCCCCAAAATAAGAAATTATATGGCCAGAAGCTCAAGGCCAAAAGTAAGAGGATACATAGGTTGTATCCCATTCCTGACAACAAGATGGTGTGTGTGTTGTATTCAGAGCCTAAAATTCAGAGGGTACATGGGTTGTTATCCTAAGCCTGAAGTAGGTATATAGTTCATAGTCCTAGCCTAACATGTTATAAAGGTATTGTTAGGTATTCTCGACATAATATTTTCTATTCTTATGTGCACACCAAATATTCCATGTCTTATTTTTATATTATACTTTAATGACTTATTCTCATAATTATCTTATGATATATGTCTTATGAAAATAAAATTTTATTATGATCTCTAAAATATAGGACATTATATTCAAATGTTATGAAAAATTTACTTACCATTTTGTTCATGATATAGTTACAAATTTTCTCTATTTACCATTAAGGATCATCTGAACTCACCCATTTCATATGTTTCCTTTTCCCAAGTAATTAAGAACGTGTTTTGGAAGAAGTACTAAATGAGGATATCAATTTGGGATATGTTGTGGATATTTCACCATGGTATGAGATTTTGATTCCATTTTTCCAATTACACAAACCTATTACGGTCGTTTGGAATTTATTTTTGTAATATACTAAATATTAATCTAAAATTATGTAATATCAATGGGTGTTTAGCCTGGTTCACTATATGGAAAGCATAAAAAGTTCCATATACAATACCAACTGAATATAGGATGTATGGTCTCATATTGTTCTATTAGAGGACTGCTGTCAAAAAAATAAATATACAGCTCTGTATGTCTACGCCAGACTAGCTCCACCAACTCATAGTCCACTAATGACTCTAAAAAAACAATTCTGCATAAGACATGACATGTGTGGGAAGATCCCATTCAGGGGTGGGTATAACAGTACCTAGTAAGACATCTCAAAATAACCAAAAACAAAGAATCTAGAGTTGTATCTATATCTAAAATGGTTTATTTCAACAACTTATACTATAAGAAACCCCAGATATACTAAAAAATACATGTTATATCAAGGTAGAGATCACAACTATAAATCCATCCTAGGATTCCTGGTCAAAGGTTCCACATAGCATAAATCTAGGGGAACATACTCCATGAGTCAGATAAAATGTGTGGAATTCATCTGAGAATTACAGATCATAGAGTCTCTTTATAATGAATAATTGTTGGAAGTATGAAGGGAATGATACATAGATGTGGATCACACCTAAGGCCATCGGGTATACCAAAAACTCAATCTGGATTAACCAGCTATGTAGGGAATCGATGTCCATGTGGCGTTGGTCAATAAGATTCCAAAAACTCCACCTATGGAAAGATGATGACAGAGGATCTCACTTCGGGCCTCATGGATGGATTCCAACAACTCTATATAAGAAGTCCAAAAGAAGGGATTATAATCCTATGCGTAGGAAACGATTCCTTACTAACCTTTTGGGAAGGGATCAGGGGAACACACTTAAATGATACTGATCTGTATAAGATCATAGAATATCTCAATGATGTTGAGCAAATGAGAAAGAGGAATCCAACCTTCCCTCAAAGGAGTATATGGAATGTCTTTAGGGGTATGTGGAATTCCTCACAAATCCTAGAACTGCCCATGTCTCATGCTCAAATGGCGTGTACTTTTCATCAAAACATGGTGTGTCCATAAGATACAGAATGTGTTAATGTATGGGCTAACACTCTAAGTGTATCATGAAATTTCCAATTTACTTTCATAGGAACCCATCATATGGATCACCATGCATTACTTGTAGGACCACATGATCAACTGGGTGTGTCCAACATGTATATATTGAGCCACTTACCATGGTGTACACGACATGTGGAACTACCCTCAAGGCATAAAACTCTCCCTGACATCTAGGGTATGTACACCTTATACCCACTGAACTGGTCAGCTAAGGGTGACCTGGAATATAACATGGGTCACATGACGTGTGATACTTTTCTCCTTGTTGAATCCATTTCCATGAAAAAAGGGGCTACAGGATGTTTGTTCAAAGGAATACACGTTGTGTAGTTTGTTTTTTCACAAAACTAGGGGAAATCTTTATTCACAATCATCAAAAAATCATGATTCCTAGATATCTACCTCGAAAAATGAAAAAAAAACATGGATCTCAATCCATGTGATTTCGTCCTTCATTATCAGCTAGATTTTGTCCATTCTGTTCACTCAAAAAAATACCTGTGGTCGTGCCTCATCATTTTTCAATAGACAAACTAGTAAGAACACCCCAAATCAATCTATAGATCCACTATCATATCCATATACTGAAAATGTGTTGTCAAATATCCATTCCAGGACCACAATAATGATATGTTGCATCATAGATCGAATGTGGGATGATCATTCACCAGCTATTCATAGAATCGTAGTCCAAATAAAATTCCCACAAAAAATGCATGTTTAATGAGGAGAGAAAACCATAAAACATAAATTTGAGGAAAAAACTTCATCATTTCTTCATTACATCATTGATCCATTATCATAGTAATTTTTAATTGAGAGATATTACATTCAATGAACAATAAAACAATAATCATCCACATGTCCTGTAATTTAAACCATACCCAATAAAATGATCATTTCTCAAATAAAAATGTTAGATGACTGATTCAAATTCATCATGGGAAAAAAAATGTTAGTTAATACAAAATGAAAACATCCTTCCTATATTTTGGAATGATCACTGATGGAGAAAAGACCATCTTTTCCACCGTTGGTGAGATCCATGAACTCTGTTGTCACACTTATCGCCAAAGTTAGATCCATTAGTGTTCATCTATGGAAAATCCTCTACCAAATTAACTCCCAAATTCCATGGTTATGAGGCCAACTTTGGTATTTTTTAAAACTTTTTTTATAACAGAGTTCATTTTTTATTGTGAAAATAATATTAAATGAATAAATAAACTAATTTATTTTATTTATCCACAATCGTTATGAATTTTCACAAATGCTCAATTACATCAAAGGTTATGTCATTACTAGGGTAAACCCACATTATGAACTCAATAGTTCCCTCATATTTATAATCCAAGAACCCATTTAGGAATTATTCCACTTTTTTAGGAAAACATAATCCGCATGATATAAATATATTTAATATATTTCATAAAAATAATTTTGAGAACACTTGATCATGGAATCACACACAATATCATCTCTTTTATTCCGAAATATTCCTAGAAATATTAAAAAATACTACACAGAAAAAATTGAGACTTTACAGAGTACCTTTTGATTTTAATATTGAACCTAGGAGGTTCATGAAATTTATGTATTATATAATGAATGAGAGGGTTCTCAGCATTTATAAACATAAAAACGTAGAATTAGGTCTTACTCCATGTGAAAAGGTTGTAAAAAGTAATGGGAAGCGAGATAGAGGGTTTGATGTAATCCAAGTTTCATTATAAAGGTCACTATTGTAAATAAAAAAAGAAAATATGTGGAAACTGTTCCAAAAAATGACCCTCTCATGCAATGTCCTTGATTCTTTAGGGATGTGATCAGTTTAGAAATTTATATTAAACCTAAGTAGAACTACATAGAATATATATAGAACAGTGGAAATTTAAGGTTGAACCAATATGGAAGTGGTGGAAATAGGCTTGAACTAGCGATTTGAACATGATAATGGATTCCTCATTCAATTCATTGATATTGGGTTCTATATTAATCATATTTAATTCACTTCAGTTAATAATGAAGGGACCAAGATCAATTTTATAGATCTTTTTCATAGGGTGTTTTCAAATCTATCAGGAGGGAGTCCTATGTTTTTTTAACAAACACTGAAAAATTATTAAGAAAATAAATATTACAGTGAAAATACAAGGTGAAAAGAATTTGCACCATCAAGAAGCTGTAAAAGGTTACACAGATGAAATCCATTAAATGAAAACCATTGAGTAAAAAGCAGCTCATGGAAGTATGACTGTTCAACTCTAGAGAAATTGAGAGAATTGAATCCAAACATCACTAGACCATCCATAATCCAACCTTCCCCGACATTAAAACCACCTAACAGTATGCATTGGTCCTCATGATATCGACATAAGCATTTACTTGTACAACGATATATTCTTGAAGGGATCACATGACCTATGTGCAAGCTCTCATGTTAGATCCAGAACAAGTGCTTAGTATAAAACAAGATCATAATCAAGCTCTTGAAGACTTCACTAGGATTACACTACCCCTACTCTACACCCCAAACCCTAAGAGGTTTAAAAACACAAGGAAATGATGGTATTTAACAAAAAAAATTGTTGTAGAAAGATGGGCATACTAATAAAAAACATCATGATTAAATCAAGTAAAATCAACCAAAAACAATATTTGAAATAAGAAATAGAAAATCATAATGAAATTAAAACTAAAAGAAACAATTTACATAGAGACTTGCAAGGTTCTGAATAAAGTACGAGCAATCCAAAACACCTTTAGATGATGTTCATCAACCAAAGATGAAAAATATAGGAAATAAAATGAGATAAAATAGGTTTAATTGATGTATAGAAAAATTAATAATAAAATAATATTTATGTCTCACTCCTTGAAATGTCTGAGGAATAGAAATATAAATAATTCCATCAACTCAAAACGTTTAAGGACATCATATCATGATTTAGATTTAAAATTCATCATCATCGAATCATTCATGACATGTATTTTCATTTCACAAAATGTAATTGGGTTTTCAAATATTATATAATTCCATATCTTATAAAATAGACAGCTTGTATTTATAATCCCAGGTGTTGATATTAATTTCTTCACATTGTGTAAATTATTCACATCTTAAACATTCCTTAGTTTAATGGATTCACTGCATGTATTACTTTCATGGTATCGAGTCTTCATGGATGGACGAGTGGTACATAAGTCGAAACTTTCATGTTATAAGTTACTTAAACAACCAAAACATCTTCATCTGAGATATTCATCACATAGATTGGTATCATGGCCTATAATTCATTCTAAAGGGGCCTTATGTCAGAGGATTACACATCATGAGATGAATTAAATATTTGATTTTTCCATAATTGTGGAATTTTATTTAAGAAACTCATTTGATGATTATAGAACTATTCCCTGAAAACCCCATAAAAATTGTAAGGAATTATATTATTGAACATGAAAAATCCATAATAAATTCTGTAAATAAATATTTAATTATATATTTTAATATTATCAAAAACATATCCAACGATATGGATTTTCAAAAAATTTCCAATAGATATTTCATGTACCACTATATGTGATATATTATATAATTTTCATTATCATAGGAAATTTTATATATTATATTCTATGATATAGGGGTATTAAGTAGTCTGAACTAAATTTTTACAAGGTAAAATAGCATTAAAATATATGATTTTATACCATTATTTTTTTATCACACAACAAATCGAGTCTTTATATAAGATGTGAGATAGGGGGAGTTCATTTAATAATGTATTGTATATAATAAAAAATATAAAAGTGTATATATATTTCATATAAATATTAAATATAAATTATTAATATATATGTTACAAATTTGACATGTTTATATTAATTTATGTAATTTTTATTCACATAGTGACACAACATTTTTCTTGCAAAACACAAATCTCAGTTTTTAGTTTTTGAGATTAAGACCTATCTATGGGTAAAATAAAAAAATTTAACCTAGATGATATCCTTGAAATAATTATATGGTAGTTCTATTGATTATTAGGTATTTTTTTTACCAACATTATAATATACTGTATAATTGTGAGCACAAAAAGGCCTTGTTAAAAATAAATAAATGATAAAAATATTTTTCTTATCCTCCAGGCATGTATTCTTGAAAATTATAATTTTATATCTAAAAAAAATTTCTAATGGAAAAATAGACATGATGATTTAACATAAAATTTTTATTTAACTACTACAAAAATACAGTATTAGTGGTAGTTTATTGGTAGATGTTTTTAGAACTTCCCCCTAAAAAATATTTATGAATATAATTTAAAACCAGTGGTGTTTTCAAAAAAAACCATGGAATATTTTTTTTCTTAGTGGGGTTTTAAACGATAGCTGATCATTAGAAAAACAGAACCTGAACCCCCCCCCCAACCTCATGCCCTAGTCTCCCCCCGCGACCGCTCGTCCCCCTCACGGTCGTGCCTCTCTCCAATGCTAGTGACCACATCCCCTGTCTCTTTTGGTCATGCCTCTTATTGATGTTGGTGACCGCCACCCCTCCCCCTCTTGGCCTCACCTCTTCATAATGCAATAACCCCCCCCCCATTATTAGTTGCACCTCTCCCCAATACCAATTACCACCCCTCCCCCTCTACCCAACCTCTCCCTGGTGGTGATCCCATTTCTATCTAACAGCTCACCCATCCCCCCAATACCCATTCTCTCTAATGTCTCTTCCCTCAAACATAATAGTAACCAAACCTCTCCCCACTCTCACATATGATCCTCATAACCCCAACCCCACCTCCTACCCTAATATGAACCCACAACATCCCCCTCCACCTTGATAGAGACCCCCAAATGTGTCCACTCTTCCCCTTTTCCTTGTCAGTGTGATCCCCAATCCTAAAGTACAATTTATAATTTTTTTAAATCGAATTAAAAATTATTATTATTATTTTATTTTATTTTTGTTTTCCCAAAATCAATATTTGAGGCATAATTTGTGTGTATTTATCATTACAAATATGTATAATGTGGTTCGATAAATTTTGTATCATTTCTATGTAATGTATTGTAATTTTTTAAATATTATATGTTTGATAATTTTTAATATCTAATTTATAATCATGATTTTTATTTATAGTTCTATTTTATTTTTTATTTTTAAATGTAATGATATAAATTTTAGGTGATATATTTTTATTATTTATTTTTTATATTTTTAAATGATATATTTTAAAAAATAATAAATATTACATAGACGATGAATGATTTGTTATTTGTTATCTTATAATTGTATACCAGTATTTTCACCATGATATTATATACTATATTTATATAATTATATGATATATTTTGTTATCATACTGGAAGATGTTGTGTGTGGTTTAATTTTTCTTACTTGTTTTATTACCCATTTATATCTTTATATGTAAATATATGTGGAGAAGAGAGACACAGTTTACTAATTGATATGTATGTTGGATTCATCAGAGTGAATAAAATTTAATGTAATTTCAAAATATTGAGAATCATATAAATTAAAAACAATGTGACCTAATATTGGGGAATTTATTTCTAAATTTGATAAATATCACTTTTGGATTTTTTGGATACCATTTCCAAAATTTTAACTGATCAATAGAACCATTAATTGACCATGAGTAGGTTAATCTCTCTCAGAACGTTAGTGAAAAAAATGAGTTTTATGAATTTCTTGATAATGTGAAATAAGAATTTTAGGAAGGGTATTACATGGGTTTAATGTTGCATTATTTACATAAGTTGTATCACATCAAGTGTCATGGTGGAATGAAAAAAAATAAATTTCCATGATTTCATAGTTTCGACATGATTTATTTAATGAAGATAAGATCCCTACGTCATTCTATGAGATGAATAAATTCATCAGAAAACTTGTACATGATTATACAAAGATACATGAATTTTATAATGATTTCATTCTTTGCTAGGGAGAAGATTATGATAAATCCAAATTAAAATATGTCATAAAATAAGATGGAATTTAATGAATAATAAATAGAGTATAAATAAATGAAACCCTTTGACAAACTAATTTAGAAAACTCTGAGAATGATATTACATTACATTCCTCTAAAAACATGATTTCAATGATTATTTGTGCCCTCTACGACTGGATATGACATGAAGTAACATACTCAAGATAGTAATGCTGGCTTGAAGATATATCCAAAAGATTCAAAATCATGGAATATATTTGATTCGTTATATTAAAAAACAATTCAGATCCTAGGAATATACATTTGGGATTGGCTTTAGAGGGTTTTAAAACTATTCCTACTTTACTTACTAAATATAGAATTTTCCAATTTTTTTCTATCACTAATAATCTATCTCCATGAATGTTTATGAAGAATACTTATTTAATTATTTTGATGATTATTCCAAGAAATAAAATGCCTATAAATGAAATTGATGTATACCTTCAAATAATAATAATAGAATTGATATAATTATGGGATGAGGGAGTGGGAACACATAATGCTTCAATGAGAAGAATATTACAAATGCATGCTACTTTAATCTGTGAAATTACTAAATTTCCTAGACTATTAAATATATATAGATGGAACACTCATACTAGTTCAGATTGTCCAGTTTTAATTTTGATTTTATACCACAAAAATTTCCTCATAGTAGAAAATGGTGTTTCATGTGTCATCATAATTTTCTTGATACTTCTCATAAATTCATAATTAATAAGGAATGATTCAATTGAGATATTGAATTGATAAATCCACTGAAGGTGTTATTTGTTTTAGAAATCGTGGGACAATTAATGAATGTTGCTATAGAACTTGTAAAGTGTGATCATTTTAAAGATGAGAGAATATGGTATTATGTTTAGTATCTGAATCAATTTGAACACAGAAATGGACAAAAAATAATATATATTTCAAATGTACTTATTGAAAGTTTAATTTGATATGTCATAATATTTACATAATGTATATGGAGAATAAGGTCTGTGATAATTTAATTTTCACAATTCCTAATGTGTAGGGTAAATAGAAGAATCTCATTAATGCTTATAAGGATTTACAATCAATAAATATAAAGAATGGTTTTGTGAAAATGATAATGGATGGTTTCCTTCATCTATTTTTACAATAAAAAATAAAGGGAATGTTTTATTTCTTTGAACTTGAATGAACACAAAAGTGGCAGATGGATATTTATGTAATATATCAAGGTGAATTTTCTCAAAATCATTCAATGTTATATGGATTGAAAAGTCACGAATCAATAATTCTAATGGAGAATTTGTTGTCTTTGGAATTGTGTAATATGTTACCTGAAAAAGTAATTATGGTTCTAGTTGAGTTTTGTACCTTTTTTATAGAGCTCTGTGGAAAAACTAAAAATCCAATTCAGCTTGATAAAATCCTGAAAGATTTTTTTTTACCTTTTTCAATTGTATATATTACATACAACTTCATTGTTCATAGTGAAGATTTATTTGAGTATTCAATTTGCTGAAGAAGCTATGCTTGGTGGACCGGTACACTATCTAGAGATGTATCCAATAAATAGGAACACAGATATTATTTTTATTTTCATTGGTGAATTCAATTTTATCAAATATCTAAGTATGATTTTTAAATATTTTTTTTATTTTTTTCATGAAAAACATAAGTCATTTGAAATAATATATAAGGAATAGAACTAAACAAGAAGATTCTATTACTAATGGTTACATAGAAGAAGAGTGCATGCCCTTCTATTCAATGTATTTGGATGTTATTTTTAATAGATTCAATCAAGTTGGATGTGATTATGAAATCTCAACTAATTATCATTCTGAAAACTATCCATAAGTATTACAAATTATTGGATGAACAATATTTACGGTTTAATGAAACATTCCACGAAGAAGAAACTTTTTAGAAAACACCGGAGCAGTAGCAGTTGATTATGGAAAATGCTTTAGTTTCCATATTTCAGTGGATGGTTGACACTGTCCTTGAAGAAATTTTTAGTCTTATAGCTCATCTTACTAAGGTAAATTATAAAATTTAGAGGTAATTCCCACATTTTCAAAGAACATATACAATTTTCAAAAATAAAACTAAAATTGGACTTTTATATTGAAAGAACACACTTCATGTCATACTGATTACGTAATGTTCTGTTTTGAAGTGTGGTTGATTCCTAAATATCAAAAATGTTTTATATGTCATTATACTTATGTTTGAAAACAATACTATGTCATTTTCTCATTTTTGAATCTGTAAATAGTTTATAAAGTTAATGAATCCTTTAAAAATGTGTGTTGAGGAGTAAAAACATGAAAAACGATATCTGATTGACTTGAAATCAACATGAAATTATTATTTTTTGGTTTTTAAAATGTAAAAATGGATGGTTCATCATTACATGTTATAGATTTCCAATGTTTCCCATAAATGTATTTTTAGTGTTTTAAAACACTAAATCATGCATGTAACTGTCAAAACTATAGAAAATGACCACATAATTATCTTAAAATATTGACAATCACTATTGAGTTATTTATTATGTTTATAAATAGAAAACATGTCAATCCAACATGTGTTGTGGTCAGAATGACTCGGTAATCATTTTTTAAAAGCACTAAATCCTTTAAAAACATATATCAGTGGGTAAAACTAGGAAAAAGATATCGAATTGACATGAAATCAAAGGAAAATACCAATCAATTGATTTTAAATATGTAAGAATAGATGGAACATCATTTTGATTTATGGTTTTCTCGGGATGCCTATAAACCCTTTTTTAATTTTTTAATACACAAAAATGTGCCTGTAATGGTCAAAAACATTTACAATGTTAGCATATTGTCATGAAATCATTAGAAAATAATATTTTAGTTATTTGTGATGTGTAGGAGAGTACAACAGTTCTATATAATGTGTGGTGTGGTCAGAATGACTTGAAAAATTGTTTTTAAGGTACTGAGGCCACTAATAATGTTTTCGGGGGGGGGGGGGTTAACACTAAGAAAACAATGTCAGAATAATATTAAAATTAGGGAAAATAAACATTGATTTTTTTTAAAATATAGAAACAAACGTTATGTCTTTCCAAATTTTAGTTATCCCAAGATGACCATAAATATGTTTTTAGAGTTTTCAAACACTAAAATGTGTGTGTAATGATAAAAACCACAGAAAAATACTATATATTGAAGTAAAATCATGGTACAACCACCATTGTGTTATTTGTGATGTTTATTCATAGATAGCATGTCAATATGGAATGCAGTGTGGTCATAATGATTCAGTAAGTAGTTTTTATAGGTATCAAAGCCTTTTGAAACATATTTCTGGGAGGTCTCAACTAGAAAAAGAAAATTTATTGACATTAAATCAAATGAAAAGTACTACTGACTTATTTTTCAAATTTATGGACCAACGAAATATCATTCCAAATTATTCTATTCCTGGGATGCATGTAAACACATTATTAGTGTTTTAAAATACTAAAATGAGCATGTAATAGTCCCAACCGTAAAAATGACCTCATATTGATGTGAAATCAGGTGAAAACCACCATTGACTTATTTTTACATGTACACAAAAAAACATGTCAATATGACCTGCAGTGTGGTCATAATGACTCGGTATACTATTTTTAAAGGTACTGAAGCCTTTAAAACATGCATCTAGGGGTCAAAATCATGTAAAATTTTCATATTGGTATGAAATGCAAGGAAAACGACCACTGATTTATTTTTGATATGTATGAATTTATAGAATTTCATTCTGCGTTATCATTTTCTAGAGATGTCCGTATGCTTGTTTTGGGTTTTCAAAACTCTAAAATATGTGTGTATCTTTCCAAATCATATAAAATGACCTCATAATGACGTGAAATCATGGGAAAACATCCAATGAGTTATTTTTAATGTGTAAACACAAGAAACATTTCAATCTGATGTGTAGTGTGGTTAGAATGTCTTGGTAAATAGATTTTAAATGTATTGAACACTACCAAAAATTGGTGAATGGGAAATGTCTGTTTTTATCAACTCTAAAGATAAATCATCGATAAAAATGAAACTTTTACCATCACTAACTAAAATCTCTAATAAAGGAAAACTTTATCACCACTAAAAAGCATTGATAAAGTTTCACCCTCAGTCATTAATTTTTCGCACTCATAAAGGTTGATCTTTATTAGTTAATTCCTTTGTGATAATAATTTTTTTAATGAAAAATATTTTTAATAAATATATAATTATTATAATTATAATCATAAAATATTTTATTTTTCATAGACTAATAAAAAACCCATATTTATAATTAATATAAATATGATATGTTAATATTTTTTTTAAAATCAAATATATATATATATATATATTGTTTTTAAAAAAGTAGTTATAATATTATAAATTAATATATATATATATATATATATATATTAAATTATAATATAAATATTTAAATAATAAATATTTTAATTGTGTATATTTATATATTAATAAATATATATATATATAATTACATAAATATAAATAAATATATATATATATACACAAATTTTATGAAAATATTTATTTATAATTACATTTATAAATCAACATATATTTAAATAATTATAAAATTATAATAAATATTTTTAAATAATATATATTTATTTTATTTTTAATTATATATACTTATATATTTGTAAATATATATAATTATATATATATAATTATATATATATGTAAAATTATATACAAATATTTATAATTATATACAAATATTTATAAATATATTTACCTACAATTATAATTATAAATAAATAAATATTTATTTATATATTTGTAAATTATTTTCTATATAAAAATTTATAATTTTTTTATTAGTCAAAATGTTTAATATTTTATTTATATACATTGATTACAAAATGTGTATATAATTAGAAAAAATATAAAAAATTAATAGTTAATTTATTCAATTATATAACATATAAATTAATATATTTATATAAATATAAATATATTGATAACAAATAATTTAAAATTTATGTATATATATAATTGCTTGTATGTATGTGTATGTGTGTATATACAGGACAATATATATATATTTTTGTGTGTGTGGGGAAATGTCTATGTGCAGATATGAATGTTTGTAAATCTTGTAAATGTTAAAAATTCCCTTTATAGAATTTTTTAATTTATTTAATTTTATATATCCATTTATTATGATACATTCATTGGTATTGTTAAAAATACATTTATTAATTTTATAATATTAATTTATTTATTTATTTATTTACTATACATGTAATATTTTCAATATGTTTTTATTTTATATGAATAATATTTAATCGTTTTATTTATTGCATTTAAACATTAAAAATATGTTTGAAATTTAAATAATTGTCATATTTATATGAATTTTTAATGATTTATTAATGGACTTGTGGGGGTTCGATACCCAATTGGTGTGAGATTTTCCTCAACATATTTGGTGGGTGGTGTGTGTTTTTGGGCATGTGATTGAAACAGCAGAGACAATCTATGAAGGTGTTCAATGGCTGGGGGCATGTCGGCTTTTGATCGAAGTGTTTTCAGATGATTGTAATGACACATGGGTTGTTTAATGATACTTTCCTGCTAATGGGGGATGATGGAAAATTTTCAATGCGGGTTCTGGTTGGTGTGCATCCACCAGTGACTGTGACATTCTGATGATTATTGTGCAGGGAACAGTGTAGAAATTTCTACTAATGGATGGTATGGGACACTGGTAGAATCACTTTTAGGAATAATGGTTGTCAGGTGTTTTCTTTCAGGGATGGTGGAAAATTCTTGGGATGAAGGGGAGGTTGTTATAGGAGGGGAAACAACTCTTATTTTCAAAGGTTGTGAGTGAAGCTTGATAGTGGACCCCAACAGGCAATGGCGGCGGCACCCCATCGCTATGAAAACTCCTTCCAGTGAGCAGTGTCGGTGTTGTATGATCTGATCTGCTACTTCATGAATTGGATTGGTTCCCTAATGTAGCTGTAGGCCTACTGACTAATGATTGCATCTTGAAAACCTGCACTCATTGATAAGGGTGTTGGTCCAGCCTTCACCAGCTGTATAACGATTGATTTCTGGCAAGACGATGCTGGTGTGGGTTTGGTAGTGAGGGTGCAGGGATTGTGTAACATAGGCCCGGTGGTGGAATGTTGTCGTTGATCTGTGGGGGGGGGGGAGGAAGTTTGATTAAGGTGGCAATGTCGATGGATGACTTGTTGGGGACGAAGTATTAGGGGTGGGCAAGTTTTTGAAGGCCTTATGGGTGGTATGAATCGGTCATGGCTATTATGGTCTTACCAATCAAAAATAAAAAGCAACGTATGGGTCCTCATGGATCAGAAAATACATGTATGGGGCTTGCAGGCCATTGTAATGGGTGGGTTATCCCTTAGGGGGGTGCTATGACTCACCCACCGGCCTATATGAGGTGTGTGTGTCTATATTTTGATGTAATTTCACAACAAATAAACTATAATATATAAATCACTACATACATACTTAAATAATTATAAAATTATAGTAAATATATTTAAATAATAATTATATTTATTATATTTATGATTATATATAAATACTTTTTAAATATATTTTTTATATATATAATTATAATAATTATATATAGATATAGTTAAATAACTAAAACATTATAATAAAAATCATTAAATTATAAATATAGATATAATATTTATAATTATATATTATATATGTGTGTTTGTGTTTGTTGAAATAAAAAAAATTATATAAATATACAAAAATGGTGTGGATCATGAGTTATAATTATATAGAAATATTTTTAACTAAATTTATTTACAATAATATTTATAAAAATATATATTTATTTAAATAATTCTAAAATTAAAATAAATATACATATTATAATTTTACAAATATATATTTATATATTAATAAATATGTATATAATTATATAAATATCTAAATATATTTATAATTATATGAAAAATTAATTTATAATTATATACAAATATTTATAAGTATATATATTTGTAATTATAATTATATATATATAATTATTAAATTATTATAAATATATATTATATTAACAATTTTATAAATATATATAATTAAATAAATATATTTTCAAATTTATAAAAATATTAATAAAAATATTTATTTATATTTATAATTATATATATAAATATTAATATAGATAAAAAATTAAGATTAGATCTTTATTAGTGGTTTTTGGTCACTGATAAAGAAACACCTCTATCAGTGCAAAAAAATGGTAAACCTACACTTTCTGAGTGATAAAATTTTAATTCTAATAAAGAGTTGTTTTATCAACACATTAAATTTTATAACTGATAAAACTACTCTTTATCTCTTCTTTTTTGAACGTGCAGATAAAAGAGTTTCAAGATCTTATAAAAATAACCCTAACAGAGTGTTGCTGCCACTCACACCGTCATGATTTCGCAGAACCATAGCCTTGTCGTTGTTCTTGTTAGACCATAATACTACCATCGGCCAACATTCTCGAATAATCGATATCTTCAAATCTAAGTTATGTGTCAATTTTTCATGTTAGCACCTATGACCACACTATTTCTTTAGTCACAGCTCGCCGAATCCTATTGTGTTTATCTTCAATTCTTCCTAATGAGTTGAAAGAATATCCACAAAAACCATCACTCGTGTACCTGGTCCAAGTATGAGTCTCTTATCCTCATCCTTCCATTTCCTCTATTTCTCTCAACTATCAATTTTTATTCATGCTATAGGCCCAAATTTAGGGTGTAGGGATAATCGTTTTTCATTTTTTTTCATGGGATCGACATGTTTTGATCACTCTTCAAGGATTCTCGGACTTGGCTGAGGTATAGTTAGGCCTCCATTTTTGAAAGCAATGAGTTCAAAGTAGGTTTTCCCCACATTTATATCTTTTATTTTCTATTGATTGATTTATTGGTCTTTAAATTCATGTTTTTGACATCTAATATCAATATTAATTATGTTAGTGGAATCCATAAGATGAAAGAAAGGTTTTATTTTGGTTTCCAATGAATGTAAAATTTTTTTAATATAAAAAAATAAATATGTTTTAAATTCATTATCAATTTCCTTGTGCACCATGACTTTGTTATATTTCATGAATAACCCATATAAAAGAAGTGTGTAATTTTAAAAGTTGTTTTGGTCTTCAAAAATAATTTTGAATTGGCTCTCAATTTTTAAATGAAATTTCTAGAAATACATTAAATTCAATGTGTTGATAAATAATTTCAGGTTTAGTTTTCAATAAAAAATCCATGGTTTCCAAAGGAATTTTCATATATTCAATTTGTTTCATGTTTATAATTTTATAGTTTTATATGATTTTAAATTTATGTACTACTGTATATTTTATAGAATATAAAATTATATTAATATATTTTAATAAACAAATTTATTACATATTTATACTTTTATAGTTTTCTTCATTTATGGATTTATATTCAATTATAAATTTTATTGTATATCATAATTACATATATAGTTTAAATATAAAATTTTATTAATTATTTATACTTTTATTGTTTTTTATATTTATAAATTAATATAAAATTATAGTTTTATTCATTACAAAATAATTATAATTGAAAAATCTTAGTCATGTATTTAAGAACAAAATCCATGAATTTAAATTTATTAATAAAAGGTAAAAAACTTTGAGAAGATCTGGTCAAACAAGGAACATCATTCCACAACAAAAACAAGTGTTCACTTCCCTATAAAGCCAAACATTTTTTATGTCTTCCCCTTCCCTTTAGGTTCCTTACTCTCCACCACATATTGACCTATTGATGTGTCACATTCTACTAATCATATTAATATGAATATTATAAATTCCTAAACATCCAAGAGAGATCTTGAATGTCCATTCTAGGGTTTTCTTGAAAACAATACTCTATATTAATATCCAATTACTTTTTCACCAGAATGTATTCATTGAAACCAAAAAACATTGATTCCATCATAGATTATATTGCCTTATGCTATAAGAAACCCCAATCTTCTACCATATTTCTAATTTCTTTTATAGGACTTTCACATTCAGAGTCTTCAGGGGGAATGATTGAATAATTTTTATCCTGTGTAGTGAAAAATATTCCTTTGAGGATTTTCTAAATAATAATAATAATATTTTCTCATGAGGTTAGAAAAATTGGTTGTGTAGAACCAATCCACATTTTTATAATCCACTTGGATCCCAGAACATTAATGTTCCACCTATAGAGGGAGTTCCAGAGTAATAGATGACTACACCACTTTAGGTGATGACACATGTGTCTTATATTTTCAATGGAGAATGACTTGGAAATCCTCATCATCTACCAGAAATTTCATACATTTTAGAATAGATACCTATTTATACTCAATATATTTAATTGATTTTTGAGTAGGTCTCACATTTCATAGAGCAGCATCTATATTGAATTTACTTTTCTAAGCACTTTCCACAGTCATATTCTCATTGTCAACTTGCTGAAAAACTAATTATTTCACTTCATCTTCATCAGAATATTTCATATCAATTGTTTCCTTATTAGTACAAGAAAAGTGTTTAATATCCTTAAAATAACCTAAATTCATAGTGGAGGCCACCACACTATCTTCCACATATACATGGATTGTGATACATTCATTAAGGATGTCACTCTTTTCACTAACACAAGCGATCTATTTTATAATATCATCTCAGACCATAAAATAATAATCATCTTTTTCATCCCCCTTAGAGGGTTTAGAGTAATCTTCAGGAGGTGAAACAACATATCATTATGTAGAAGGTTTATCTTATTGTGATATGGTTCAAGAGAATAATCTCCCACATAGGCTTCTTCAACAATATCCACCCATGTTTTTCTCCCCCATGTAACTGCCACTGAATGCCCATCATCATGTACATCTCTATCTTTAGGAACAAGTATAGCACAATCATCATATTCATCCTCACAATTATTGTGATAAGTATGGAACTTTGCACCCACCTCCTTGACAAACCATTTGTTCATCTATCTACAGCTAGTAGATTCATAACCTCTCTAATTATAGAAAGTACAACATATACCCTAGTGGAAAGTATTTTTGTCATTCCAAATGGTCTGGAAAAAAATAAAAACTAGTGGTATTTTATCATACCTTATATTTAAATAAAAACTAAAATCTAGTTTTGATAGATTCACACATTCTATGGGCATCAAACTGAGGTTCACCACTACCAAAAATCATGAAAAGAAATATAAAATGAGTTTCCTCCATTGCCTGATTACATTTCATCGGAGTTCCAATTGATGAATAATTGTAAAATAATATCTAATGATGCAAAACAATCCGATCCAAACTATAACTTTGAACCCAAACCTGAGTTTTTGTGTTTTGTATAGCAAATAGACTGAATCTAGGGTCCCAATCATGGTTTCACATTGACCCTGGCTTGAGAGAGATCTACAAAAATCCCCATGCCTTATACATTAGATCTTCATTGTTAAATAGAAATTGGAAATTCCCCCACCCAATGGGGAAACAATTACACTCCCAAAATCCCCAAAAATTAGTTAATCACCATTATAGACCTGATTCCTCCATGTTTTATGACTAGTTTGCAAGAGAACTCTACCAATAATTGAAATTCATTGATTTTAAACCTATCTAGAAGTAATTATTTTTTTTAGTTGGATGTATGATTTTAATTGAGTGGTGAATGAGTTTCAAATTTAGCATAGTTTTTTTTCGATTTCATGTTCAACAATGTATATAAGGGGGAACTTATTCGATTCCTTTTCTATAATTCCATCAGTAAACTATTTTTTTTATAAAAAAGTGAGTTATTATATCAGTAGGGTTTCATTTCAAACCAACTGTGAGTTATGGAACCATAACAAATAAATATTTCAACAACTACAAAATGTTGATAGATCTAAGAGGTGTGATCTGAATGATATGATATTTGATTTGTTTTATTTTCATTTATAATCAGATTTTATACTTTATGACTAGAGATTTAATGTAATTGTTTAATTTTTTTTAAATGTAATAATTTCTCTTTTATGAAACCATTATAATATTCAATATATGTATTGTCTATTATGAAAATATTTTTCAAATAATATAGGTTTTATTTATTCCATTATTTCATTCAATAGCCATATTTTCATCAGTTTTTATAATTTAAATGTGATTTTAAGGTTAAAGGATTGGTTTTAAAGTTAGTAAATTGGATCGATATGATGTTTGAGAGTGAGGATGATTTTTTATTACAATGATTATTTAAATAAATGATATTTCAAATATCAGATTAACCTTAAAATGATGGTTTGTAATTAGTAATTAGAGTGAATGGATTCATTGGGGTTTTTATAATATATTATTCTCTATCAATAGGATGAGTGGTATCTAAATTTATTTGTGAAAACCTGGGTAATGGAAATGGTTTCTATCTATATTAATATGATCATATTAACATTCAGATACCTACAAGATACACGAAATGTCACATGTAAAATAATATATATTGATAATAAACCCATGGAAAGGGAATGTCACTAAAATTATCCAACCCATTGGATATCATGACCTCGCTCCTACAAAAGGTGAATTAATGTTTAGAGACATCAAAAATACAAAACCAACATTTCATCCAACATCACCAATGTGGTTTAATTTAGTATATTCCTCCACAACAATATCTTCTCTCTAATTTGGGGTAATATTCAAAGGGAATGAGTTGTAAGAAACAAAATTCAAAAATAACTATCATAATCATCATTTCCATATCCTAAACATTTAAAATTTCATTATGTTTCTTGAGACTCATTGCCCACATCTTATAGGCATGGAATTATGTTATTTGAATGAATCTAAGAAATATTCTTCCCAAACTAGGTACTTGTGAACATTGTAGATGAATTCATAGGATAACACCTACCACCAGTGGAGTAATTCTTTTTTATATTCAATTACCCATTTCCTTCAAACAATAATGAAATTATTTAAAACATTCAAATGTTGTGTTCCCTGCTATTTTAAAGGCCCCTTTTGTGTATTTATTTATCTTCATATGTATTAATATTACCAAACTAAATGGGATAGATATGAATATAAAATGGAAGGATTCAAATCATATGATAAAATATTATGAAGATGGGGTGAAAGAGTTCATCATTTTTATTAAAGATCATTCATAGGAACCTTCTCAAATCATTTTTCCATGTTTACGTTGTTTTTATTCAAGGATAATTATTCTAAATGAGTTTTAATAACACATGATCATTCATGGAATAGATTAATGTTATAAATTTTGGAATAAACACAGAGAAAAATTTAATGTACCCAGTGATAAAGATAACACTGAATTTTTTGGATCATATAATATTATTACAATGGTCGAAAAAGAAGAAGACCCTATCGATGATGTGAATATAGGGGTGATTGAGGATGAAGACTATATTAAGGACATTAAAAGTATAGTTTAAGATAAATTTTTTGATTGTATTGAATTTTTAGAGAAGTTAAAGAGGTGTGAGAATAATCCATTGTGTGCTAGTTTCACTAAATATATAGCATTTTCAGCCATACTGAAGCTGTATCATTTGAAGTTGGGAAACAGATAGAGTGATGCTAGTTTTACAGAAATAATTTATCTCTTGAAAGACATGATCCTGGATTATAATGAGATTCTTAGATGAATATATGATTCTAAACAAATGCTACGATCGATGGGTATGATCTCTGAAAGAATACATTCATTTATAAATTAGAATATACTAATTTTCAGGGACTATAAATCACTTAAATAATTCCCAATGTTTGGTACTTATAAATATAAATCCTAGGAATTGTATCCTAAAAAAATTATGGTAATTTCTGATCATTACATGGTTTATGAACCTAAATTGAAGTGAGAATACTCAAATCCAATTGATGTGGAACAAATATACATGAAATAATAATGGGAAACATTTTCGCCTAAAAAAACACTTTATTAGAAGATAATTGGTCACAAGTATCCTAAATTTGTAAATGAGATGACAAACATTCATCATGCATTATCTTCAGATTTAATGAATCCTTTTCTATTCATAGTAGAACACATAATACATGGCCAGTTCTATTGATAAATTATAATTTTCCATTGTGTTTATGAATGAAATAAAAATAATTTATGTTATCGATGCTAATAACAAGACCAAAAAAACCAAGTAAATGTGTTGATGTTTATTTGGATCCATTGTTCAATGATTCAAAATTATTGTGGGATTCATTTTTTCTGTTGTATGATGATTATAGAAATGAATATTTCATGTTGAGATCCATGATTTTTCTGATAATAAATAACTTTCATGATTATGGAAATTTTTAAGAATATAGAAGTAAATGAACTCATGGGCGTCCCATTTCTGAATATGTTACATAGTTAATTAGGTTGAAACATTCATTGAATATTGTGTTTCTAGGACATCACATATTTATACCCTGATGACATAAGTACTAATCATTGATGACATAATTTGGTGGGAGTTCAGAAGAACATACAACACCATCTCAACTAATATGTGATAAAGTATATGAGAAATAAAAAGTTATGGACACTTGTTTTGGTAAACGTATTTCAAAAAACATTATGAAAACTGGTTGAAAAAATGATCATTTTTTTAATTACCATATTATAATTTAATGCACATTAGAAATTTTCTTGATGTTATTCATATTGAAAAAAATCATGTGATAGTTTTATGGGAACAATACAAAATGTACCCAAAAAATAAAGGATATAATTTAGACTTCCTTGTACATGATTGACATGGGAATATGGAAATTATTGGCACTAGTGAAGGGTAAAAATGGGATTTTCTTCATTCAGTTGCTTATAATCTTTCAAGGAATGATAGATATTGATTTTAAAACTTATCTAATGCATGTTCATTTACATATCATTTTTTTCTAATAATTTATCTCGTACGTTAACCAAGTTATGTTTCTTTTTGAAAGCTATATGCAGAAAAGTTATAGACTTGGTGAAATTTCTTAACAGGGAAAATAAAATTTAAATCTTGTTATTTATATTAGCAGTTTTCTTCTCTCTGAAATCATTTGATATGATAGTTCACTTGATGGTTCACTTGGTTACATAGATTCAACTTTGTGTTCATGCACATCATAGATGGATGTACCCCATTGAACAGTAAATGATGATTTGGAATGTGTATGTCAAAAATCATAGTCATCTAGAGGGTTGTATTGGAGAGAAATAAATTTTTTAGTAATACATGGAATTATGAACTAGCTATCAATCTGGTGATGAATGAATTGTTCAATCAAAATATCATTACATTGGGTGGATTTTTGGTGAATGAATTTCTAGAATAGATGTTTTCAGAATCAATATTATAATTTGGTAGAAATACCACCTTTACATTTTTCAAAATAGTTTATAGGTTTCCCCATATGTTGATACAATAGAAGAAATTATTATGAATTTGAATCCATCATGGGATGAAAGGTGGATATAAAATATAAAAAATCAACAGTTAATATGATGGCATTAAGACCATATTTTTATGGTGTTAGAAGAAAACCCAGATTCAAATTTATAATGACTTCAATAGATAGCCAGAGAACTAAGTGTGAATTTATTATCCAACAATAGTTATCTAATTATGGGTTATACATTCTATAAAAATTACACATATTATGGTAGTTCCATGAAAAATAGTGGAGTTAAACTTGTTGCTAAACAGTTGAATGTTTTTTTATCAATAAAAAAATAAAATTTCAATGAATACGATATACTTTTGTATCATCAAATAAGTGTAGGATTTGGATTATAAGACATTTTATATTTTTATATTTCAATAAAAGTGGGTTGAAACTAAGAGTGTTGTCAAAATAGATGAATTGGTATTCATGAAAGTGGATTTGAGAAAGGATATAAATATGAATTGTTTATAATATAATCACAGTAATTCAATATATTTTATGTTCTAGATCTCACAAACTGAAAGTGGTCCATTGTTATATTATGAACTAAAACCACTAAAGACTTTGATGAAAATTCAATTGAGGGTGAATATTTCCTTGGGATGTTGTAGTCATTTTGCAGAAATCCCAATTTAGATGTGGTCTTTTTTTCAGTGGATACCATAATGAAGAGATTTAGATACTCAATAAAGGGGTCAAATCACTTCATCATTTAAAAAAAATAGATTTTAGGAATTAGGTTAGATATATATTGTAATATACATTATGTTACCCCATGTTATTTTCTTCTCAATGATGTATTTACATAATCTAAATTAGATATTGATTCAATTATATAGATAATGAATTTTTCACATGTCGATGCTCCCAATATAGAGGTGCAATAGGTTTCTTAACCTATCTTTGCTCCCAGTATAGAGGAACAACGAACTTATTCAGCTGACATTGCTACCAGTCTAGAGGATCAATATATTGATTGTGTTGAAATCATGTAAATATTAGATGGTGAAGAACCAATATCCAAAATTATAGTATATTTGTTTCATGATGGTGTTAGAAAACATTATTAAATTAAAAATCAAGGGAATCAAATTTAATATTGAAAGGAATGCATGTGGCTAGACTATTAATCACAATAAGGCTATATTCAGTGGTTTTATTGGCCTCATCATTTGGAAGTGTGTTCCAATTGATTTATATTTTTAGTACCATGTTTTAACCACACTTAAGACACTAATTTGGGAAGAGATCTGTGTAACATTATGATATACTGTATTTATTTTACTAAAAAATAAAATAATGATGCATTAACATAATATTCATTGTCCTTTACAGAGTGAATTTATAGTATATGAATCCTATAAGAAATTTTTATTATTGATTACTGGAAATTTCCTTAGTTGGTTTTACACAATTCTAGTTAAATTTCATTTTAAATATACTGAATATAAAGTAAAACCAGATCCAAAACCTATGTATTCACACCTAAACAGTCAAGAATCATGGGATGTGTTTATTGGTTGTCATGAGGAGATATATCGTCAAGTACATTGTGGTTGGTAACACTTTATTTGAAAATATGTGTATTAAACACTTTGATTAAGAATTTTTAATTTATGAAATAGAAAATGATTACTAAAAATATGTAACATGCTACAAAACCATGGTAACATTACCGTAAATTAAAGAGGGGGTACACTTCACTTGAAAAAAAATTGGACTATATTTTAAATCTACCATAATAATTTTATGTGACATGAAAAAACAACATAATTATGTTCCTATTTTCATATGTTAATTGATGAATCCAAATCCAAATTCACTAACATCCCATATTAGGTGATATAGAAGGAGGCATATGTAAATAAATAAGGGATAATAATAGATGAAAACACACAATAAGTGTGGGAATCATGTGTACGTATGACATAACATTTTTTTCTTTAAATCAATCTTACATGAAAATTATTACATATTTTCCTATATTTCATATCTATCTAATACATCATAATCATTAATAAATGTACTAGACGAACACCTACAATTAGTATCCTAGAAGAGTATTGAATAGTATAGCTACTTCAAAGGTGTGGGTTTAGGGGTGACACTCCAAACATATTTTTAAAAAAAACATGGGAATAAATATAAATAGATATAAGATATGAAGGAAAATTATATTTTCATAAAGAAAAATTTTATTGGATTTGTGATTTTCAATAAAATTTAAATGGGGGAATAAAAGAGAAAAAAGAACTCAAGAACAAACACTATGTGAACATCCCCCCACCCCTATGAACTTTGAGGAGATCCATTCCCCTCATATATGAATGGGGATAAGTGTATATCATGAAATAAGCACTAAGATACCTATTTCACTTCATTACACAGATATTTATATAGTCAAGAATGTTTATTGGAACATTCATATCATTACCGTCAAATCATGTAAAAAAACATATCAACAAGTATTTATTCATTTGGAATTATTTCTTCATGCTAAACGTTTGATAAACAATGAAAAAATGTCTAAACCAATGAATGTTATTACATATGAATAAGGGGGAGAGGGTGAAATGAATGGTGAAATCAAAAAAAAATCTAAAGGACCAATTGACCAATAAATAATATCTTCACAAAACACCATTACCCTACCCATTGAATTTATATATTTACTAACATTAATGGTTCATGAAAATAAAAGGTTACAATGTGTTAGTATTCACATACTGTATTTTAATGATAAAATTTATGGAAAGGACATTTCAAACTTCATTACTCTTGATAATGAAAATGAAATACTGAAATTATGAATATTTGGGAGTCTCAGTTATAAATTTATACAGGAGGTGTGTTTTAAAGATTTTTCTTTTTCAATTATCGATCTAATATATTAGTTTTTTATAAATACAATTCATATTTTTTGAAGGCATCTATATCAATATTATTTTAAGGGAAAACCCTTTAAACATAAATATGGACTCTTTAGTCCTCACATCACTTCAACAGACCAAACCAAAATGGAAACAACTACAATTGATGAAATAGTGTCAGAAATAGACACAATATTTGAATGAAAACTTATGGATGAAATACACTTATTATTACCAAATATGTAGGGGTAAAACTCTATAATTTAATAAATTCAATTATATTTTAATTCCATTTATAAATTATTCCTTTTTTATTTTTAGGCAGCACTGAGTACTCATTATTGTCAATCTGGACACTCCAATGATTTTTTTACTATATTCACTACATGGATACCTAACAAACCAACCACACGTGATGAATTTTTTAAATTTTTAATAAATTTAATCAGACATTATAAGACTAAAAATCATGTTATGTATTTTATATTATGTTATCATGATAATTAAATTATGATAGGGTGGTGTTTAAATATCATGAAGATCATGGCATGAGGACAGATAATGTACAATATATCCTCTTGAATTCTATAAGTGGGGAAGTATCTGGGTATATATAATAATATTTCACTTTAAAAACAATTTACTTATTTTCTCAGTGTTTCTATAGTGTCTAAAACAAACCAATTGAAAATATTATGGTTATTATGATTAAATTTTCATGAGATGTATTATATACCATAAACAAAATAGAATCCTTGAAGTGGTATTTTTTATGAAAATTACTATAACATTTAAAATATTAATTAATCATTTGTTTTATATTTTTTCAGTACTAACATGACTGTTGAATTTCATCCTATTCACATGATAATATTCATTTTTTTATAAATTAATCACAATCATACCTGATGTCATAATGTACACTCATATAAAGAAGATATAACTTCCTACAACATATTTATTTGATTTTCTCATCATTTTATCTAATTTTTTTAGTTAATTTCGTCATCATTTCTATCTAATACTTATTTTGATTATTTTCATGTAGATCATGATGAAATGACTTCATCAACAATGTTTATTCACTCTTATACTATAATCATTTACTCAATATGATACATAGTGTGCCCAGTATGACTCAAATTGTCTGGTTTAAGTTTAAAATTGACATTTTATTATTGTAATGTTCCATATTTATGTTTTATTTATTCATATATAGTTTTATGAACTTTTTTTTCATTTACAAAGGGATTATTTTTCATGGGTTGGGGTGGTTTTTTCGATGCTCCTTATGATCTTGTGAGGTTGGACTTTGAAGTTGCAACTGATATAATGACATTAAAGAAATGGGTCAAGAATGTATACTACAATCGTGAAAATGTGAATTATTACTACTTAGTTAACTAATTTTTCACCATTTTATCTAATATTTTAAATTTAATTTCCTTATAATTTCTACCTAATACTTATTTAGTTTTTTTGACAGATCTTTGGGGAATTAATATTTTTCTATCAACTATCTCCAACAAGCCCAAAAAAAGAACAAGTTCCTTTTTAATGAAAGAGAAATCCCCAAGAGGCTTGAAATGTGAAGTGTTTTAGGGAGCGTGGGGTTTCACTTCCATTAGAATGGAAAATGTTCTCTATTTTCTAGATTTTTACAAGTATTTTAAAGAAAAACACATCTCATATATTCAATCACATACACCTCAATCTGATACACAATGTGCTCAGTATGACTCGAACTGTATGTTTTTAGTTTATAATTTTTATTTTGGTTCAAAATGCATATCACCTTATCAAAACTAATTAAATTCATTAAGAATATTTTGATACATTTGGAACTCAATATATAATTTATTTCTAACGTGTCATCTACACCCCAATCAAATTCACGGTGTCATTAGTATGACTCCAAGTGTGTCTTTTTATTTAAAATTTAGAATAATTTTTGCAAAAAAATGTGATATACTGAAAACCAATAAAAAGAAATCACTATTTTCATTACATTATTAAAATGATCATTAAGTCATTTATAATTTCTAGGAATCAAATGTACCTCAATCTAACCCACGGTGTGGTCGATATAACTCCAAGTGTGTCTTATTATTTAAAATTGAAATTAATTTTAGTAAAAAAGAACATGTTACATACTAATATCCCTAAAAATTCCTTCATAATATTTTGATACATTTAGAAAATGATCCAAAATTCATTTGTGATGTTTAGGAATCAATCTCATCTCAATTCGATGCATGGTGTGACCGATATGACACAAAGTGTCCATTATCAATTTAAAATTCAAATTTTAGTCTAAAAAATGTGTCACCCATTTAAAACTAAGAGAAAATTCTTTGATTTACTTGATAATTTCAGTTAACAATTCATAATTCATTTGTGATATGTAATAATTAATATCACATCAAACCAACACATGATGTGACTAGTATGTCTCAAAATGTGTGTTCCCAGTATGAAATGACATTTTAGAAAAAAAATATGTTACATACTAAAAACTAATAAAACATATTCTTATTGTTATTATATATTGGGAGAAACATTTTATGTCATATTTGACATGTAGGAGTAATCCACACCCCAATCTGATGCATGTTATGAACGATATGACTCCAATTATTTCTTTTTAAGTTAAATTGACATTAATTTTAGTAAAAAGAACAAGTGACATAATAAAACTAAATAAAATAATTCCATATTGTTTTGATACATTATTAAAATGATTTATAATTCATTTCTGACATGTAGGAATCCACCGTATCTCAATCTTGCACATTTTGAGACCGTCATCACTCGATGTTCATTTTTAATTTTAAATTCACATTAATTTTATTAAGAAGAATAAGTGAAAACCAAAAAACCAAAAAATGAAATTGAATTATTTTTATACTAGTAAATCTTTCAATAATTCATTTTTTATGTTTAGGAATCAACCTGACCTCAATCTGAGGCACGGTGAAACCGATATGACTCAAAGTGTGTATTTTTATTTAAAATTGACATTAATTTTAGTAAAAAGAACAATTGGCATACTGAAATATAATAAAAATAATTCATATTTATTAGACAATAAAGGGAAAAATATTTAGTTCATTTTTTTTTTGAATCAACCCTACCTTAATCTGATATAGAGTGAGACTGGCATGACTCCAAGTGTGTCTTTTAATTTAAAATATTCATTAATTTTATTAAAAAAAAAGTGACATACTATAAACCAATAAAACATATTTATATTGTTTCAATAGTTCATGAAAACTATCTCTAAGTCATGATTATGTATAATAATCACCCCCACCTCAATCTGACATATAGTGTGACCAATATGCCTCCCAGTGTGTCTTTTTAATTAAAATAAACTTTAATTTTTGTTAAATGAAAAGTTGACATATTGAAAACAGATAAATATTATTCAATTTTTTTGATACATTAGTGTAATTATACATATATATTTTTTGATTTATAGGTATCAAACTGACCTCAATATGACACATGGTGTGACTGGTATGACTCCACGTGTGTCTCTTTATTAAAAACTGACCTTAATTTTTTTTAAAAGAAAAAAGGCATTATAAAAACACATAAAATACATTTTAATTATTTTATACATTTATAAAATTATACATATGTAATTTTTAATGTGTATGAAAAATCTTCACCACAATCTGATGCATAGTTTGACTGATATGACTCCAAGTGTGTCATTATCTAAAAATGACATTAATATTAGTAAAACGAAAACGTGACATACTAATAACCAAAAAAAATCATATTTTTATTATTTTAATACTTTAATAAAATGATCCATAACTCATTTTTTACCTGTAGAAATCAACCCCACCTCAATCTGATGCACACTATGACTAGGATGGATGAAAGTAATTATTTTTATTTGAAATTGGCATTAATTTTAGTGAATAGGACATGTCATAAACTCATGACTGATAAAATTCATTTAGAATATTTTGATACATAAGTAAAATGATAAATAAGTCATTTTTTATGTTTTGGAATCACCGAAACCTAAATATGATACACGTTGTGACAAGTATAAATCAATGATTCTATTTATAGTTTAAAGTTGATATTTTAGTTAAAAACATGTTTCACTCAATGAAAACAATTAAAATTCACTATGATATTCTTAATAATTTTGGATAAAGATTCATAAGTCACTTTTTTGCGTAGAAATTTGTACCACATCATACTGACACATGATGTGAGTGGTATAACTCAAAGATTGTGTTTCAATTTCAAAATAATGTTTTTGTAAAATACACAAGTGATGTACAAAAAGATGAGAATAATAATTAATATTTTTTGAGACTTTTGAAAAATGATCCATAAGTCCATTATGACTTGTTGGATCTAGATCAGCTTAAACATAGTCATGATGTGATAGATATGACTCCAAGTGTGTCCTTGTAAATAATATTGACATTAATTTTAGTAATAAGAATAATTGAAATAATCAAAACTAAGAAAAATAATCTGAATTATTTTTGATATTTTAGGAAGAGGATCCATAAAAAAAATTTTACCTATAGAAATAATCGTCCCAATCTAATTAATTTTATGACCACTATAACTATAGGTGTATCTTTTTATTTATAAGTGACATTAATTTTAGAAAAAAAAACAAGTGACAGACTGAAAAATGATAAACCACATTTGGATTTTTTTTATACCTAAGTAAAACAATCCATAAGTCATTATAGATGTGTAGAAATCAGCTTCGCCTCAATCTAATGTATAGTGTGAATAATATGACTCTAAGTGTATCTTCTTATTTAAAATTGACCCTAATTTACATGAAAATATGTGCTGACATATGGAAAACTAATAAAAAATATTCAAATTGGATTGATACTTTGAGAAAAATATCCATATGTCATTTTTTGTAACATAGATATCAACTGCACCACAATCTAATGTACAGTGTGATAGGTAAGACTCAAAGTATCTCTTATTAGTTTAAAATTTTAATTTTAATTTAAAACATGTGTCACTCATAGAAGATATATAAAACACACTCCAATTGTCTTGGTAATTTTGGAAATTGATTCCTTTGTCATTTGTGATGTATAAGAAGCATCCTCACATCAAACCGACCAATGACATGACTAATATGACTCAAAGTGTGTGTTTATGGTTTGAAATGAAATTTTGTTAGAAAAGAAAATAACATACTAAGAACCAACAAAATGCATTTGGATAGTTTTAATACATTAGGAAAATGATTCATAATCCATTTTTTATGTGTAGGAATCATCTGAACCTCAATCTGATGCAGTATCAGACTAATATGCCTCCATGTGTGTCTTTTTATTTATAATTGACATTAATTTTTTTTAAAATAACATTTGACATATTTAAAGCTGAGAAAACACATTAATATTGTTTTGATAATTTATGAAAATGATTCATATGTCATTTTAGAAGTGTAAGAATCAACACCACCTTAATTTGATGCATGGTGTGACCAACATGACTCCAAGCCTTTGCTTTTTAAAAATATTTACATTTTATTTATGTATTGTTTCATATTTATATTTATTTTATTTTATTATATTGTTAATAAAATAATAAATTTTTGTATATATAGGTGGATTCATTTTCGTAGGTTTTGGAGGTTTTTTCAGAAACTGATACCATGGTAAGGATTTTTTGAGAGGGGTCACGGGTATACCCAAAACAATGTGAAAATAATGTTTTTAAATTATTATGGATAGAAATTTCAAATGTATTTATAAAAAATATTTTTTGAAATGTATATAGTAGTGTTTTTTTTATATTTTTTTAAGTAAAATGGTTTTCAATTAATCTATGTATACTCATACTGAAGTATTTTCATATTGGTTACAGATGTATTTTCTATCGTGTATTTTTATAGAAGCAACACACTATAGAATATGGGACTTTAGTGATGATTTATTTAGAGCTAATGAATTCCCCTAATGACGATGAGGATGTTAGAACTTTTTTGGCCAGGTTAAATCCCTTTTGTGTTCTATTAAAGGGACAGACTAAGGTAGTAGAAGCCCTTAAAAATGTGTGTCAGGGGTTAAAAACAAGGAAAATAATGTTGTATTGACATTAATCCCGAGGAAAGAAACCATTGATTTATTTGTGAAATGTAGGATCCAATGTCACGTCATTGCAAGTTAAAATTTTTCTAAGACTCACATAAAGGATTTTTTAGTGTTTTAAAACTCTTAAATGTTCATGTAATGGCCTGAACCATATAAAACAAGCACATATTGATGTGAAATCATTGAAACCCGGCTTTGAGTTATTTTTGTCATGTACGCACGAAAAAAACAGCACTCTCATGTGTCGTGTAGTCTGAATAACTCAGTAAAATGTTTTTAAAGGTATCAAAGCCTTTAAAAACATGTGTCTTGGGGTCAAAAGTTGGAAAATGATTTCATGATGACAAGAAATTAGAATCAATTGATTTTCATTTGATTTTTAAAATATAGGAACTGATGATATGTTATTCTATGTTATGATTTTCCAGGGTAGCATGTAAATGTGTTTTTAGTGTTTTAAAAAACTAAAAAATGCATGTAAAGTTCCAAGCCGTATAAAAAACCTAATATTGATGTGAAATAATGGGGAATATTCACTTGTGTTATAATTTATGGGTATATTTAGACAACATTTCCATCTGATGTGTGGTGTGGTCAAAATGGCTCTGTAAATAGTTATTAAGGTACTGAATCCTTTAAAAATGTGTGTCAGGGGGTTAGAACCTAGAAAAAATACAAGATTGACAATAAATCATAGGAATAGCTGTTTATTGATTTTTGAATTGTAGTAACCTACATCAAATCATTCAGAGATATGGTTTTCCCAGGATGCCTATAATAGAGTTTTTAGTCATTAAAACACTAAAATGTGCATGTAATAGTACAAAACAAAGAAAATGGCCTCAAATTGATATTTAATCATGGTAAAACAACAATTTATTTATTTTTTATGTGTACAAGAAACCATTACTTTAATATGATGTGTGGTCTGGTCAGAATGACTCGGTAAATATTTTTTAAGGAACCGAAGCCTTTAAAATTTTGTTTCAGGGGCCAAAAATTTGAAGCATGTTTTTTCTTGACATCAAATTAGAATGAAATTACTATCTATTGATTTTTGAAATGTTGGAACCGATGAGTTTAATTCCACATTATGGTTTTCCAGGAATTCTTGTAAATTCATTTTTAGTGTTTTAAAACACTAAAATGTGTGTTTAATGGTCCAAACCAAAGAAAATAATCTCATATTGATGTGAAATCATCTTAGAGAGAATACTAAGTTATTATTATTTTTATCACTGAAATACATCAATTTGATATGTGGTGTGGTCGGAGTGACTTGGTTAACCATTTTAAAGGTTAAGAAGCACTTTAAAACGTGTTTCAGGGGGGTCAGAACCAGAAAAATATTGTCTGTTAGACATGAAATCAGAGGGGAATGACTGTCTATTTATTTTTTAAAATATAGAAACTTGTAGAACATCATTTATAGTTACAGTTTTCCTAAGATTCCCATTAACATTTTTTAGAGTTTAAAAGCACTAAAACATGTGTGTATTGATCAAAACTATAAAACCGATGTCAAATTCATGTTAAATCATGGTATACCCACCATTTTACTATTTGTGAAATATAGGACATGATGTAATATCAATGTCTTTAAAATTTTTTTATAAAAAAATTTCATGCACACCATACATTGATTTAAAAATAAATTTGAATTTTATATACATATTCCTTTTCAGTTTCAATTGTTGAATTATATCTTAAATAGAAATTTCTATGTTTCCAAAGTGTTTAGAATGATATATTATTTTTTAAAGTTAAAATTGTTTCTATTTAATCACTAAAATAAAAAAAATTATGTGCAACATTCTGAATATATTATGTGCCTTTTCTCTGTCACACTTATTCTATTAAATGTTCTTGTTTTTATTGTAGGTGACATATATCAACTGTAATTAATAGGATGGCCATTCTAATTCATGACATTCATTAGAAGGCAGTCATTATAGCTCTTAGTATGCGTGGTATGTTAAAATTTTATCAATGATACTACTATAATTCAAATGTATTATGTTTAATTTTAATTTCTAATTGTTTTTGTTACATTTATTGAGAATATGTGGTCTGTTTTAGTTTATGAGACTTTTTAGAGGTAGATAGATGTAGTGGAGGTCATGGGGAGGATGTTTATTGCTTATGTTTTTTTGTTGGAAATATTTTATATGTATATATTGATGATTGATGTATGTGTTGACTGGGGTTATGGTGATTGGTGTTATGTTTATTGTAGTTGTATATATATATTACCAACGATATATGAGGTATGTATGATGTATATATAATGGGTTTATCTTAGATTTATGTTTTATTTTATTTGATTTCATAGTATTTATATTTATAGTTTCTTATTAAATATTAAGAAAATTTTAAAATATATATTGAGCTGCATTTTCTAAAGTCTTCCTCTAGATAAATTAATGAAAATCATAATTCTCGATGGTTATTTGAAAATGGTACTAAAAAAACCACTTCTAATGTTATTAGGGGTAGTTAGGTTCATCTTATGTATTTTATTATTAGGGTTTTTTTAGAAAAAAGCAACACTGAATAAAATTAAAACAACCAATAAATGCTCCATAAATGACACATAAAAAACCGAATCTTCCTGGAAGAAACCCACCAAAAAATTATTTGAGACTATAAAATAGTGGTTAGTTCTAATAACTACCACTAAACGATTAGTAAGTGGTTTAAACCATCAATAAATGGAGAAAAAACCTCACCTAATGCCTGAGTTTTTATATTTTTATACTCTAGTAGAACTATATATAGGTTTGAATCAATTTTTTTGAGATTAAGTAGTTTTGTAAGGATTAATTAATTAATTTAATTTAATTATTGAATTCATTCATTCATTTAATTAATGATAAATAAAATAGAGTTCCTCTATATAAACACTTCTTTGAAATTTCCCTAGGGTGATACACATTCTTTATTGATAAACCCAGGGTTAAAGAAGAGGGACTATATCATGGTTGAAATAATTTTGGATCAAATAACATATCATTTTCATCACCAATGACTACCAATACAGATGTGATATTCTTTAACAACTGCCCCAACCTTGTGGTAATAATTTTTTATTATTAACTTCTTTTTCATTTTGGTAAGTGGTTATTGAATTTGTTTGTTTGATCATATAAAGTGGGTTTGTCTTTATCTCAAATGGATTCATAGGATCTAGTAACCTTATCATCCCATTTCACACTTATTAATCTTTATAGATAATTAATATAACTAATTTAATCATAAAATCTTATAATTCAAATTTTTATATAAATAATTTTGTTATCAAATTAATTTAAGTATAATCAACACATAGTGTTTTTATACACCGATCAGCTAGTTTGGATCCCATTCAAATTATGAAATATTTATCACATTGAAAAAAAAATTATTCTATTTTGAAGAAAATAACTGATCTATGTTTTATTGAATTGGAAGGGTCATTAGATATTGACTAAAACTATTTATGAATAAAATTAACAAATTATTCGGAACACATTATGGTATTTACCAGCATCGTTACAACTCCAGTATGAGATGGTGGTGAATCTTGAAAATGATCTCCAATTGATTAGAATTCTTATCACCATTGTCTATGAATAATATGTGATGTGTGTGAGATGATGACACGTCAAACTGATGTGTTATGTTCTTGAATGGACTAAATTATTTTTTTGAAAAAAAATATTTTATTCCATTGCAATTATATTTCATCAAAATTTATTAATTTCTTTATTTTCAAAAATTTCATATATGTTTAATCCATGTTTTTGGTTTCATTTAGATTTTTCATATTGTTTACATTTTATAGTCATTCTAAGCCACAAAATTGAAACATTATTACGCTTCAAGTAGGTGAATTTTGAAGCCTATAAAATATAATCTATAACAAAAATTTAAATAAAACATTAAACATGGATTTAACATATAATAAATAGCTTGAAATAAAACTATTAATAAATATTAAAAAAAATTATATGACATTAAATTTATAGATTTAAAATAAAACATTTACGCCTCAAAAATTTTATGCACATAAAATATAGAATAAATAAAATATATACAAAAATTAAACCACTAATTGTGAATATAAAAATTAATTGAAAGTAAAAGGATGGTTTGAAAAATAATAAACAAAATATTTTAATTTATATAAAAAAGTTTGTTGTAAAAATAAATTATATGTACAAATGGTATGTTTTGAAATAATAATAATTTGTGCTATGGAAATTATTTGTCAGAAAAAAATTAGGGTTATTTATTTATTTTAAACTTTTTATTATATTTTTAATCCATTTTTATGTTTTATTTAGGTTGGTCCAATACATTATATTTTATAGGCTTCCAAAGTCACCTACTTGAAATATTTTTACGTATCAATTAGGTGACATTAGATGCTTATAAAATATAAACTATATGCCCAATATTAATGAAACATAAAACAAAGAATAAAAATATAACAAATAATAGAAAATAAAGAAATTAACAACTTTAATAAATCAAAAATAATTTACATTACACAATATTTATTGATTAAAAACATTACATTTACAGTTGAAAACATTTATTCACATAAAATAATGTATAAAAAATCGATATGAAATTTAAAATATTGACTATGAATATAAAAATTTGTTGAAAATAAAAGTAATTTCAAACAAAATAAATTATAATATTATTGTCAAATATTAATAATTAAATATTTAATATATAATAATTATATTTCTAAAATATTTATAATATTTTCAAAAATAATTATGAATAATGAGGTAAATAACATAATTCTTAATATACATATTGGAGTAGTTAATAATATTATTTAAAATAAATATTAAACAAAATTTTAATAAGAAAATTATAATTGTTACTAATAATGTTATTATTAACAATTTTTAATAAAATTATTAATCATTCATAAAAACCATAGTAGTATAATATTTAATATTTTAATAAAAAAACAATAAAAAAATATTAATTTTTATTTTTACAGTCACTTACGCATTTAAAAATATTAAATTACAATACAATTAATAAATATATTAATTTTAAAAAATAAGAAAGTCAAAATGATTATATGTGCATAAGTATTATTTAATAATTATTATATTTAATGATAGAAATATTATAATTTATTTGATTATAAAAATAAAATATTAAATACTTTGATGGATAAGAAATTATTTTTCATACATAATAATAATAATACAAATATTTACATGATGATGATGATTATAATTATTAGTAACAATAATAAAAATGATAATTTACATGACATAAAAGATTATATTTTAAAAATAATTAATTAATATTAATAATAATATTATTATTAACCGAACTAATAATAAAATATTTTATATTCATTATATTATTAATAATTACTAATAATTTTTAAATATCAAATTAAATATATTTTTAATTACATTATTTATATTCATTGTTATAAATTATTAAAAAATATATTTTTATTATTAATCTCATTATCTATCATATTTTATAAAAAACTAAAAAATATTATTCAATTCATTAGTATGTTTTGTTTATATATATATATAAACAAAACAAAATTCAATTAAAAAAATTAAAAAATAGAAAGGCCAACAATTTTTATAAACTGATATTCATTAATAATTTACTTAAGAGTGTTCTATTTCAAAAATCAAAATCATAAGATTTATTTCAAAGAAGGTTCTAAATGAAAAGGTGCATACTTTAAAATTCCTTTAATGTGGGAAACTTGTTATAAAGTGTATTCCTTAATGATTTAGTGAAGGGGGATATTTTGAGAAGTTTCTCAACCTTTACCACTCGCACCCTTCCATATATGGGTGGTCTCTGATTTTTTTTTTCAAGGTTCGTATTCCTGGAATTTATTTTTTATTTTTGGTTATATTGGAAAACCTACTTCAATAGTGACAAATTAAACTGTAATAACCTAGAATTTTATCAATGGAAATTACCTTCTTATAGTTTTTTATCTAGTATAAACCATATAAAATCACTTAACGAACTAAAAGAAAACTGTATAAATGATGAATGAATGAATTAAGAGGTATTTCTAGGTATTAGGGAATCTATCATGATGGAATTGTAACCTGGCCCATAAAAAAGATAGATAACCATTAGGAATAGTGATTCATCCAATAGAATAATAAACTTATCTATGAAGGTATAAATAAAATTTAGGCATCTTATAAATGATAAATTGATATAGTTATATCATAGAAGAAGTAAATAAATATTTTAAAAATTATATATTATCTTTTGGTAATTTTATAAAACAAAAATGTTTGTTAATAATTTAATATTTATTATAATTATTTAAAATAAAATTTATTTTCATAAAATAGATTCATAAACGATCAATTTGATGTCTTATAATTGGAATTTTATTTTATGAGACTTTAATTAATTTTTCAATACAGAAACCTTTATATAACATACATTGATATTTCCATAGAATTCATGTAAATTTATTACAACATATAGCAAAACCATGACAAGACCGTATAGGTATAGTTTCTTTAGAAAATGGGAAAACATATACAGTTGGTTTATAACACATCTAAATTGTATCCCATTTATTTCTTTAAAACAATACTCCTTTTTTACATATCATACATAATACCCTTCATCATAACCGAGGGAAAAGAAACATTTGAAGGAATAATATGAAATTCTCAGTAAGGGTAAAGAAAGGAAATATCAATCATATCATATTAAAAAAACTTAACATTTGAAAATATTATCCTTCGTATAAAAGATCATAATATCATGTCATGAGATAAATCATAAAATTGAAATGTAATCCCAATAATCAAAACATAAGACATTCAATTTTGTGACATACACACATAAGAATAGAAAGTCATTTCTTATTAGTCAAGGTTTGTTACCAAGACCATCATAGTAGACAAAGTCCATTACTATACCAAGTTCACTCCTCGTTCTAGCCTTGTATCACTGAACCAATTTTACTTTTCATTCCATCCATGTTTATCACATGATATATAAATCATTACCCAGTGCATTTAAGTTAGATATAGGTCCCACCCATCTCATAATGAAACCATTCTTATACAGGCCACAAAAACATAAAAACATTCACTATAGCATAACCCATGATATAAAATGGGTTTCTTAAACATCAATCCATCATGACATAATCCCTAAATGCATTTCATAAAATTAATTACATAATTTACACAATAAAATAAAATTAATAATATGTATAGAAATATAAAACTATATATTATTAGATGGAATGTAATTTTGATAAAACTATTGAGCTTCATTCATGAGGAAAATATACATTCTTTTTCAAAGAATTTTTCCTCCCTCAAAATATCACACAATTTTAAAGAAATAATTTTATGTGAAAATAATATTTTAAGCTGGTAGGGGAATCTTCAAGGATATAAATCATTATGAAAGAATAAAAATTTGTTCATGTCATACAAGTTAAAAAACATTCTTCTCATTCTTTAGCCGGAAAAGATAAAAAGAACCTCATACCAAAAATGTTAGAAGATTCAATTACAACCATTTAGTAAAAACATACCAAAGGGTATAATTGTCTTTGAACAATTATCAAGGAATATAAATAATATTTTTAAAATTATATTTATAAAACACGGGTGTGGGTGATAAATAACCCCCAGTAAATACTTTCGAATAAACAATCTCAGATAAAAATGGGATTCTGAAAAGTTATCCCTTACCATAGGTCTGATATCCATCGTATGTATCCAAAACTACTTTATAATGGTTTAAATAATTTTTCTGATATATTGTAGAAAATTAATAATTTTTATGATAACATTTATGGTCATATTTTCATCTGTTTTTTAATAACATTTCTTTGTTACTCGTTATTCGAGTATTAACTGCTTTATGTTCTTATGCATGTTTTTTCAGATAAGTTCTTATTCCTATTTTTTGGTTATTTTTATATCATTTATATCATGGTATTAGTATAATATATTTAATATTTATTCAATAAATTCGGTTATATAATCATAATTTAATGAAGATTATGTAGAACGAATCACATCGCACCGTGGAGATGGTAAGTCGTACATACACACGAGTGACGATATTGTTCCCATAATTATTGAATGGTATTGAATTGGATGGTGAATTTTATCTCAAAATTATTGTGAAGTTATATTATTAATTTGTAGTTACTATTTCATACATTATACCAATCTATGCATGGTGGTGGTGAAATTCAAATTACACCACAGCGTGAAGACGGTAAGTCATACGTACACACGCATGAAGATTTTGTTTTTTGTAGGATGTATGGAATGTGAAATTGGGTTGTTTAATATTTATTATACCATATCAATATATTATTTATATTGATGATATTAATTAATAATTAAACAACTAACGATTTGTAAGTAGATGATGAAATAAATTTGAAAGGATTGGTAGAAGAGATTACCTCTTCCTCGACATGCCTCCTTTAAATTTCCTCTTAGGGCACTAGATTTGGTCTTTTGGAAAAAACGGAAGCTCTATAATTTAACTAAGGAAGTTTATAATAAAAATGGGTAGGGTTTGGGCCATATTGAAAGCTCAAAATAGAGTGAATAAGAGATGGTGGAGAATCCCTTTTATAAGAGAGGAGAGGGGCACTTTAGGAAACTCCCAAAATATTAATTTATTATAAATTAAATTTAGATTAAAAATATGAGAATTATTATTTAAATGAATGATAATATGATTTTGGTTCAAATAATCATAATCCAATAATTTTTAGACAATTTTGGAATATTTTTTTATCCTTATCTTTTATGTTTAACCCATATTTTACCCTTTTCAATCTTAGTGTAGAATGATGTTATTTACACATTGTGGGTCAATGAAATTTTTATATCATGTCAAACGACCAATAAAAAGTTAAATATGGCACATTTGGACTTATTTTAACCATTTTTCCAAATCAGAGATCTTTTGGAATTTATTATCATTTAATAAACAATTTTATGTTTTGGTTTATGAATAATGTCAATTTTGGACACTCTTCATACTTGACTTTTTAAAAAAAATTATAACAAACTAATTACTTCGAACCAAATGAATTAAATAATCTATAATATTTAAATGGAATCCAAAAAATTCTTGTATGGCATCAAAATATTCAAATTTAATTTATTTTCATATTTATAAATTCATTTAGTTCAATCTTTCCTTAATGAGGTAATAACTACATCATAATTGTGTCATAAATAAATATATTTTTCTATAATCTAAAAATTATAAATAAAATACCATGATATTGGAAATATTTATATATTTATAATGACTATTTATAGACATAGATATCGGTTATAGAACACAATATTAAAATCGATTTATTAAAATATATCTGTCTATGTAATAATTATCTTTACATTAAATGAATTCTTATAAAATTTCATTTTCATATCCAAGTGAATTCATGGGGACCGAAAATCAACACAAGTATTCCCATGGTCATAAATATCACATACAATATGATTAGGACATGTTATATGGTAGTTCTATACAACTAAATTATTATTTTTTACCTTTGTTTACCAGATTTTCCCGTTAACCGTGGTAAATAAAAACAATTAATGAAGTAACTATTCATAATGTCCAAAATAAAAATCTAATTATTCACAAAATTTATAAATTATTATTCTTAATATGGAATCGATTTTTCAAAATTCAATACATAGAAGTTTCAGTAATTAATTTAAAATTAATCCCGTTGTTGAAATGGGAAAATGAGTTTTAAAAGATAAAACATTGCAAAGGATTGAAATATTTATACATATGAATTCATTGTAAAATTAATGATAATGACCAAAATTATATTAAATGATAAAAATATATTTTATTTATACTTTAAAACCATTCAAAATTATAATTTAACTATATAAATTATCTTGATAAAAAAGTTTTTTAATTAAAATTTAGCATATTTATATTATTCATCAAAAAAAGAAAGTTAATTGAAATTTAACCAAAGAAATTTTTTTAAACCACTTCATAATAACATGTTTAGGTTTTCATATATAAATTATTAATGTGGGAAAATCTTAATTTAAAATTTGTTCTACATTCAAAGGTGTAGAAATCAACCTTTTAAAAAACTAGGTTCTTATACATAAAATAGTGTTTTATTCATACCCTATGAATAAAATATCCATTGGATGAATATCAAAACTAATTTATTAATTATATAACACATATATATCACATTAATTTCATTAAAAAAGTTAATTTATTCAAAAAAATTCATTTATATAATTGATTTATATTTTTCATAAAATATTAATTGCTAATGAATTCATAATTCATTTTCATAAGTTAGTTATTATTATTCCTGCTAACCTAATTTCTAGGCTATAATGGTAATATTATATTAAGGGAATATCATGATTCATTTTAACTAGTAATTTTGTGCAAATCAAGCTATAAATGAATAAAAATTATTTACAGAATATATTTCATAAAAACATTCGGGTGTTAAATTCTACCCCTCTTTAACTGAATTTTGCCTCCAAGATTCGTCACTTGGATATAAATAAATGAGGATAACTCTCCCTCATCATATCCTCAAGTTCTTATATAGCTTCTTGAAATTAGTGGTTCCTACATAAACCATTAACCAAGTGAGTGTTCATGTTTCATAGAACGTTTTTTCTACGATACAGAATCTATGTCTATTGTTATTTATTAGAAAGATATTTCTCTAGGGGTATGATTTCTGGGATTAGTACATGTGAAGGATCGATTATACACTTTCTCATGAGAGATACATGTAACACCTGATGAACTTGGTAGATATTCAGTGGATGATCCAATCTGTAATCTATCTTCCCAACATGATCGAGTATTTCAAAAGGACTGATATACCTAGGGCTTAACATCATCTTCTTTCCAAATCTCATTACTCTTTTCTAGGGATATATTTTTTAGAACACCATATCATCAACTTCAAACACTAGGTATTTTCTTCAGTTTCACCACATATTTTTGGTCGACTCTGAGCTTCTCTTATGTATTGTTCAATAGATCATACATTTACTACCATTTCATCAATAAGATCATGTCCTAATTGCTTTATTTCCCCAACTTCATCCCAGCAAGTTGGAGTTCTTAACATCTTTCCATAGAGGACATCATAAGAAGATATATGAATACTAGAGTGAAAGATATTATTTTAAGAAAATTCCACCAATGGTAGGTTTTGATCGCAACCACCTTTGAAATCGATAGAGAAAGATCAAAACATTCCTTCTTGAGTTTTAACTATCCTCTCAGACTAACCGTCTATTTGAGGATGATAAGAAGTTCTGAAACGTTAATCTGTATCTAGAGTATTATGAAGACTTCTGCAAAACTTTGAGGAAAACATTAGATCCCGATCATATATAATGGAAAGTGTAACTACATGAAATCTTACCACTTACATTACATATATCATAGGATGATGATCGAGAGATAAATCCTCTTTGATAATAATGAAGTGTGCCGAAATCATAAGATGATCAACTATAACCTAGATAGAATTATTTCCTTTGTATTTTTTGGTAGTCTAATGACAAAGATCATAGGGAAATTTTACCATTTCCATTATTGAATGGGTTGTGGTTTTAACATCCCCTTATACTACTATCTCTTACTTTTAACTTGCTGACAAACCAAGCATCGAGAGACATATTTGGTGAAATCTCTTTTCTTACCATCCCACTAGAAGTACTATTTCATATTCTTGTACATCTTTGTGCTTCTATGGGGAATAGATAATGAATAACTATGAGACTCAACCAATATCTCATTCTTTAATTCTGGTATGGGAGGAATACAAACTCGGTTCTTAGACCTTATAAATTCATCAAAATCATGTTTGAATTTAGAAGCATTTATTACCTTCTTTTTGTAGCTCTACATATTTCTTCTGAACCTCCTTAATCTTCACATGTATTAATGGTTGTGCATTCATTTGAAAAAGATATGATTCCCCCCATCAATTATAATTTCTAGATCCATCTGATGAAAATCAATATATATATGATCTTTCAAGATCCTCATTAAGGATATTCTAGCAAGGTATTTTGGACACAAAGCATCTTCCTTCCTTGTTCTCATTCCCAAGGTGGTAATGTAATGAGAAGTCATAATATTTAATCAAATCCACCCATAATATTTGGTGCATATTCAAATCCTTTAGTGTGAAAATATAAATTATACTTTTATGATCAGCATAAATATCACACCTTTCACCATTAAGATAATGCCTCAATACTTTTGTTGCAATGATTACCGCAACTAACTCCAAATCATGTGTTGATAATTTTTCTCTTGTATTTTCAACTTCCATGAGACATAAGCTATCCCAATATCATTTTTCATGAGAACACACCCTATAACCTTCATGGATTTATAACTGTAGATCACAAACCTTTCTTTACTACAAGTTAATGTGAGCACTGGTGCACTGGTTAACCTTCTATTTATCCCTTTGAAGTTTTCTTCACATTCCTCCATCCAAATGAACATAAATCCTTTCTAAGTCAACTTGTGGGGGTGGATTAGATCATTGTGAAATATATTTCACAAAATGTTGATAATATCCATCCAAACCCAGAAAACATCGGATCTTGGTTACTGTTGATGGCCTCAACCATCAATCAATAACTTCTACTTTTTCTAGATCCACAGATATCCCCTCAATTGAGATACTGTTACCAAAAAATGAAACTTTTTGAATCCTAAATTCATACATGGTAAATTTGGAATAAAGCTTCTCCTTTCTCAAGGTCTTCATTACAATTATCAAGTGATCTTCATGTTCTTATTTTCTTTTTGAATTGACAAAAATATAAGCTATAAAGACTACCACAAAATGATCAAGATAGTCTCTAAAGACTACATTCATTAGATCCATGAAGATTTCATTAGCACTAGTAAGACCAAAAGGTATCACTATAAATTCATATTGTCCATACCTTATATGGAATGTCATATTTGGAATATCTTTCTTTTTTACTCTTAATTGATGATATCATAAATGAAGATCATCCTTGGAAATGTATTGAGTGCCACATAGTTGGTCAAATAAGTCATCAAAACGTCGGAGATGATATTTATTCTTGATAGTAATATTTTAATGTTCACGATAATCAATTTAGAGACTCATTAATTCATCTTTCTTCTTAACAAATAGAATAGGTGCACCCAAAGGAGACACACTAGGGCATATGAATCCTTTATGAAAATTCCCTAGGAGTTTCTTCTCCAATTCATGCAACTCAATTGGGGCCATTGTATAAGGTTTATTTCAAATAGTCATAGCACCCGGTATGAGTTATTTTGAAAACACAACTTCATGCTTTGGTGGAAGACCTAGAAATTCCTCTGGAAAGACATAATTAAATTCCCTTAAAATGGGTGTATTATCAATTGTGAGTTTAACCCCAACCATTTGAGATAAATAACCATCATTTATTGGAATTAGAAGCCATAAGATGGAATAATTTCCTACTGGAATGTTATATTAATCCTGGCATCGATAAATGATAATTGAATGATCTGTAATATGAAATGTGACTTATCTCCCTTGGAAATTGATTTGAGATCCATATAGAGAAATCTAATAAATTACAAGAATAACATAAAATTCTACTATAAGTAGGATAACAAGATTTTAAGGAAGCACTTTCCCACAAAAATCAACTGGATAAGTATTATAAACTTTTGATGCATCTATTCTAAAATTATGAGTTATCAAAGATAAATAAACATCTAATTGATGAGGTAATATGGTGATACCCTTAGAAATTTATTCAGAAATAAAAGGTTAGGTGGATCCAAAATCAAATAAAACATTTTCTAATTTAGAGTGGATGGTAAGTATGCTTTTCACCACTTCATTATCGTACTCCACTTCGCCGATAGTAATTGCATGTGACATTCCTTTTTATTTGGCCTTAGAAGTTTTTTGACGTCGATAATCATCAATAACCCTTAGATTAGGGCATTTATTTTCATAATAACCCATTACCTTACATTGGTAACATTGATGTGTAAAAGGAGAATTATATGCAGCCTCTTCTTTGTTCGCATCATTAGAGAAATTGTTCCCATCACTTCCGCATTCAGTTTCCCAATGACTTTCCATTCCACACTTAAAACATTTACTAGTCCCTTTAAGACAATTACCTCCATGTTTCTTTCCACACATTGAGAAAAAGGTAAAACTCATCTTCTTTTCAATATAGTATTTATATTTTTATCTGAATTCCATTTCCCTCTTCATATCAAACCCATATGACTGGTGGGGTACTCAAACATCCATCTCATCCTTTAGAGCACATTGGACAATTTCCTCATGGATATTGAAGTCTTTGATGGCTAATTCCCTTCAAAGACTTAGTTGTATTCCACTAGTGAATAGATCAATTTACTCTCAGGTGGGATAATAATTCAAGAAGCATAACATGCATGTCTTGTAAAATCTTCTTAACTGGAAAAAAATATTCATCACCCTTTTGATTAAGTTCAAGTAACTCAATCTCTATCATTGTTCGAAGAATACAAGGAATGAACTTATTGAAAAATTAGTTCTTGTACTCGTCCCATTCTATAGACTCAATTTCAACTCTTTTCCTCATATTCTTGATAGGATTCCACCATTGATCAACTTAAACTTCCAAAAAATATACTACTAAGATGACTTTATCATGTTCAGAACATTATAGAACTGAAAATATCTTTTCAGTGGTACAGATCCATTGTTCGTCCAATAATGGATCAGAAGACCCACTAAATGAAGGTAGACGATGCCTTATAAAGGATTAAATAAAATGTTTCTCCCTTCTTTGCTAATTTGAAAGTCTAGAACGATACATATCTTGACAAAGTTGAGTGATCTTCGATACAATATTTTTCAATCCAGATCCCATAACATTTGGTTTCTCAAGGAGAAAATCATGACATTTCCCATCACATTAATCTTCAATGTGGTTCTTTCAGGTTCTATACATTGACTAAAACTGAGAATCATAGTGTAATAAACACTAATCATAATAGGAAAACAACATAATCAAGAATAAAATTTCAATTTAGGACACTTTAGTTTTTATCCAAGGTTATTCATGGACATTTCTAAAACACTAGGATTGTATACTATATACTTAGACATATCCTTAAGGATCTATCACCCTAGTTTCCAATGGATAACTATACCTTTCCTCTAAAACCTACTATGGTGACTCATACATTAGATAAATTTTTATTACATCATAATTAATGAAAATTCATTACAGCATATAACTAAACCATGAAAGGACTATATAGGTATTGTTTCTTTAGAAACTTGGGAAACATAATAAATTGGTACATAAAACATCTACTTTGTTTCCTATTTATTTCTTGATAACTAGACTCCATTTTGACATATCATACTTAATACCCTTCTTCATGGAATGAGGAAAAGAAACATATTAAAGGATGAGATCAATGTTCATTAAGGGTAAACAAAAGAAATATCAATCATATCATATTCATAAGAACAGAACATTTGAAAATCATATCCTGCATATAAAATATCATAATATAAATTCATGAGACAAATCATAAAAGAGAAATTTAATCTCAATGGTCATAACATAAGACACTAAATTTTGGGGCATATACAAACAATCATATAAAATCAAATCAAATTAGTCAAGGGTCATTTACCAAACCATTATAGTGGACAAATCCCATTACTAAACCGAGTTCACTCCTCGTTCCATCCTTGTATCATCAAACCAGATTTACACACCATTCCACCCATGTCTATATAATGAGATATAAATCATTACGCAATTCATTAAAGGGAGATATAGGACCCACCAATATCAGAGGGAAACCATTATTAAGTGTTCCATAAAAACATATAAATATTCACTATAGCATAACCCATGAAATAAAATGGGTTTATTAAACATCATTTCATCATGATATAATCCATAAATGCATTTCAAAAATATAATTACATAATTTACATTATAAAATTAAAGTAATAATATGGATAGATACATAAACCTATATAATCATAAATGGAAAATAATTTGGATAAAATAGTGGAGCTTCATCGTCAGAAAAATATCCTTTCTTTTTCTTAAACATTTTTCTCACTCAAAATATCATACAATTTTAGAAGAAATCATTTTAGGTGAAAATAACCTTATAATATTGTAAGGAAATGTTCAAGAATATAAATTATTATGAAATCATAAAAATCCATTCATTTCGTACAAGTTAAAAAAACATTCTTCTCGTACTTTTGATGGAATAGTCAAAAAGTACCTCATACCACAAACAACAAAAGATTTCATTCATAGCATTTATTAAAAATTTATCATTGGGAGAAATTGACTTTGAAAAATTATTAAAGGATATAAATAATATTTTGAAATAAATATTTAGGAAATATGTATGTGGATGATAAATAACCCCTAGTAAATACTTATGAATAATCAATCTCAGATAAAAATGTGATTTGCAAAGTTATCCCTTACCTTAGATATGATATCCATTGTATGTTTCTGAACCTCCTATATAATGATTTATATAATTTTACATATTTATTCCAGAATAATAATAATTTCTAGGATAACATTTATGTTCATATTTTCATCCGTTTATTGGTAACATTTCACTGTTACTCATTATTCGGGTATTAGCTACTTTATGTTCTTACGCATGTTTTGTCAGATAAGTTCTTATTCATATTTTTATGTTATATTTATGTCATTTATATCAAGGTATTAGTATAATATATATAATATTTATTCATTCAATTAATTTATATAATCATTCTTTAATTAAGATTATGTAAAGTGAATCACATCACACGGTGGACACGGTAAGTCGTACATACACACGAGCGACGGTATCATTCCCATAATTAGTGAGTGGTATTGAAGTGGATGGTGAATAGTATCTATGAATTAGTATCATGTAATATTATTCATATATAATTATTATTTCCACCATTATACCCATCCATGTAAGGTGGTGATGAAAAATAGATTACACCATAGCGTGGAGATGGTAAGACCTATGTACACACAGACACGGTGATTTCAATTCTTGTAGGATGGATAGAAATTTAAATAGAGTTGTTTCATATTTATAATAACATATCATTATAGGATTCATATTTATGTTATTAATTTATAATGAAATAACTAAATAAGTGTAATTAGAAGAACAAAGAAACTTTAAAGAATTGGTAGAAGGGATTACCTCTTCCTCGACATGCCACTATTAAATTTTCTCTTAGGGAACTAGATTTGGCCTATTGAGAAAACCAAAACCTCTATAATGTTAAAAAGGAAGTTTATAAGAGAAATGGTCAGGTTTTGGCCAAGAGTGAAGTCTCAAAACGGATTGAATGGGAAAGGGATGAGGTGACCTTTTATAAGAGAGGAGAGTGGCACCTTAGGAAACACTCAAAATATTAATTTATTATAAATAAAATTTAGATTAAAAATGGTCCAAAACATATTTAATTCAAATATAATATAATTTTAGTTCTAATATAAATGATCCAAAAAAAATTAGGCAATTTTGGAATATTTTTTTATCATTATCATTTTAGTTTAATCCATATTTTACCGTTTTTAATCTTACTGTGAAATCATTTTATTTACACATTGTGGGTTATTGTAATTATCATATCTTGTAAAACGACCAAAAAAGTTATTTATAACATATTTGGACTTATATTAACCATTTTATCGAATTTAATATTTTTAGGAATTTAATATCATTTAATAAACAATTTAATGTTTTAGGTTATGAATTATCTTAATTTTGGACACTATTCATACTCGACATTTTAAAAAATTAAAAACAACTGAATTCTATTAAAAAAGAAATTAAATCATCCCTAATATGTCAGTGGAATCAAAAAAAAAATTCTTATATGGCATCAAAATTTTATATTTAAATTTATTTTAATATTTATAGGTTAATTTATTTCAATCGTTTATTAATTAGGTAATCACTTCATCATAATTGTGTCAAAAACAAATATATTTATCTAGTGTCTAAAAATTATAAATATAATACCATGATGTAGGAAATATTTTATCTTCCTAATGACTAATTATGGACATAGATATCAGTTATATAACCCCATATTAAAATAGATTTAGTAAAAGATATATGTTTATGTTATAATTATCTTTACTTTAAATTAATTGTTATAAAATTTCATTTTCACATCCATGTGAATCCATGGGGTTATATAATAGACCCAAGGATGACCATGATAAAAAATATCTTGTCCAATAAAACTATGACATGTTTTAGGCTAGTTTAATACTATTAAAGTTTTATTTATTTACCCTTATTTACCAGATTTAGCCTTTAACCATAGTAAATAAAAATTATTACTGAAGTTATTATTCATAATGTCCACAAATAAAAGGTAACTATTCACACAATTTGTACCTTATGATTCAAAATATGGAATCTATTTTTACAAATTCAAAACATAGAAGTTTCAGTAATTAATTTAAAATTAATCTCGTAGTTGAAATGATAAAACGGGTTTTAAAAGTTAAAACATTTCCAAACATTGAAATGTTTTTACCAATGAATTCAATGTAAAATTAATGATAATGAAATAAATTATTTTAAATGGTAAAAATATATTCTATTTATACATTAAACCCATTCAATATTATAATTTAACGATATAAGTAATATCGATGAAAAATGTTGTTTCTAGTTAAAATTTACCATATTTTTACTATTAATCCAAACATGAATGTTATGAGAAATTTATACAAAATAAATTTTTATATCCATATTAAAAATAACATGTTTATTTTTTCATATATAAATTATTAATGTGTCAAAATAATAATTTAAAATGGGATCTCTATTCAAGGGTGTAAAAATAACCTTTTAAAAAAATGTTCTTATATATAAAATAAGGTTTTTATTCACAACCTAAGAATAAAATATCCCTTGGATGAATATAAATAATATTTTATTAAGTTTATAACACATATATATCTCATTAATTTCATTACCAAAAGTAATTTACTCAAAAAATACAATTATATAATTGATTTCTATTTTTTATAAATAATTAATAGCCAATGAATTCATAATGCATTTTCATAAGTTAAAATTATTCCTGCTAACCTAACGGCTAGAATATAATGGTAATTTTATATTATGGGAACCTAATGGTTTTTTAAATAATTATTTTGTGAAAATAAATCTACTAATGAATAAATTTTATTTAATGAAAATGTTCCATAAAAACATTCCGGTGTTACATTCAAAGTGTTATAAAATCATTTATATTTTTAAAATCATTATTTTTAAAGTAAATGGAATTTTTAATTAAAAATTAAATATATAATATATATATAATTATTTTCATAAAATTTTGTTCATTTTTTCCTTCTGTCGGCAAATGTTTAGGGTTAATGTTTTTGGATTTTTCTAAAATACAAGAATTTTTTATGAATAGTAATGTACTATAATTTACGATAAATGATAATTACATGAATTTTTTAGTAAATTTTGATGTAAGTATTATTTATGCCCAAAATCTTGTACTCCCCATTATTTTAATACAGTTATTTTATAAGGTTAAAACTATTCATAGTCTTGATCCTAAATAATAAACTAATGAATAAAATAAATAAAAACACCTTTATCCCCCTATAAATACCACCCCTCACAACATCTTTTCCTTGCACCTTAAAAACCATGAATATTATACAAGTTCTTCATAATAATCATCCCAAAACCCTCCCCCACTTCCATTAACCCATGTTTTCTTCAAAAGAAAAAACCATTTTCCCTAAGGAGGTTCTCAAGGAGGTGAATTAAATATGTATAATTCTCTTTCATTTTCTTTTAGTTTCTTTTCAATTTCTTTTAATTTCCTTTTTCTACACTCAACTCCCCATATCTAAGTAGCATGAAAACTTTAATATTATTAATATAATATAATTTAATTATTTTAATGTAATAAGCCTTCCTCAAACCCCTTCTCCTCTCCCTTTTATTCTAAAATTAAAACTTCGTCTGTGATGCGTTGATTTACCACCGACATGGACGATGCACTTTTATTTTCCTATGCCGCCTTCATGGTTGGCCTTAAAACAATTATAGTGGTTAAAACATATGTTAAAATTTATTTTGTATGTTTTATATGATTTTAACTGACATATATACACAATATTAATTAATAAAACAAAAAGAGTTCGTTGTGATAAAAAAACTGCCAAAATTAATCTAAATGAATATCTTTAATATTATATATAGGGATTCATCCACATATAATATATATATATATATATATAACCCTTTAAACTTATTTAATAACATTAATAACATATAATCTCTATTCTATAAAATTATATTCATTTTACATGAACTTCTAAACATGTATACAAGTGAACCGATCATGAAAACAAAGAAAACGAACCGACCCAAATGATGAAATTGAACACTATAACTCATAAAACTAGCCCTAAACACACTCAATAAAAGTATAATGAATCAAATAATGGTATATAATTACTCTTTATTTATTAATTAAAGAATATTATTTGATTATTCTTGATATTAATGTCAATAAATCATTAGGACATAAGGTAAGGGGATTCTCAAACCCAATTTTCTTTCTTTGGATTATTCCAATTTCATGCCAAATTTCAGTATGGATGTTATTTTAAAATTCCCCAAATAAAATTTTGTTTCCCCAAAATTTTCATTTCTAGGATATACATTCTTCCAATCTGATTTTATGAAAATGCAATGATTTTACCAAAATAAATATTCATTATAAAATCACATGTTTTACATCTCTTGAAATTATTTCTTATTCACTCAAGATTGATGGTTCTTATACCCAGTATGTTATCCATTTTTTATTTTGGGAATAACATGTTTTATTCATAAATGTATTCTTTATAAAATTATCATGAAACCCATTTCATTTCCATGGGTAATTTTATGTGTAATATTGATATACAATCTACGTAGAATGCATGATTATGTAAATTCTATGATGTGATGGGTGAGCCCAAATTTACATATCACTCCAATTCATTGGATAATTTGATATATCACATGATATAATGTGAAATATCATTAACATGATGATATATTGTTTCTCAATGATTATGTTATGATGATGATGATATATTATTCATGAACATGATTCTAGAATTTGTTCACAATTATGTTTGGTAGTTGACCACAAATACATGATGTTTTATTTTTATGCATTTCCAAATTACATGAATTTATCTAATACTTAATTTATTTTATGTATATCCCAGGGTGACTACATGTAAAAAGGATAAAATGTGAGCCACTAAGAATCTATAAAATAATTAATTAAATAATGTTTGTTTTATGTTATATAAAATTTATTTAGGATCCTAATTTTCCCAAGAAACTAAACCATTGGATATATGTTTTGTAACACTATTATATTGTTTATCATTAAAATTATGTAATTGTTATCTAATAAAAATTAGAGTCTATGTAGTTGGTATTAGTGAACGATTTAGTTAATTTTGAAATTTGGATGGTTAACCTAAGGGAAAACCCTTAGTACAAGGCAACATTTATGTTTTCACCCAAAAATATTTTATTTAGATAATAATAAAAATTGGGATACAAAAATATATGTCTTTAGAGTTAAATACACCAATGAATAAATTATTTATTCAGGACTTGTTTACTTTTTTTTAAACCAATTCGATTGTATAAAACTGTTGGAACCTTGAGAAACCCTGCCAATATCTTATGTGAGGGGAAATGCAGTGATTTCCCAAACAACATATATAATTCCTTGGGAGGTGGAGTTCAAAATTTCATAACGATTCTTTCCCACATATATCATGCTATGAACAATAACCCGAATAATGTGGAATATCCTTCTTCGCCTAAGAGGGAGTAACTAACTCTCATTTTTTATGCAGCAACGACCAATTTAATTTAGTGGATATTTTGATCCACTAATCGTAGAATAATGGGTTGACTAAATGGTGAAGATCTTTTATTTTCTTCATTTTTCTGAGATGGAATAGGCGACCCTGGTTTTTTATCATCTACATAGAGAGATTGATCAATGGAAGGTTTTTTTTAAAAACCCCAAGCTAAAAAATGAATTTGAAGAGGTGGACTATGAAACATTTAATAAAATATTTATTAACAAGTATTTCCATAAAACTGTTAATATTTATATGGATAGAGAATTAATAGAGAAAAAGAAAAAGGAATCTGAATTTATCATGTCCTATGATGAAAATTTAAAGAATGATTGTATAGTAAACTTAATATTTTTTTATCAACAATGATAGAAAAATTGATAGATTCTTTTTTTATTTAATCCAAAGATTCGAAAGGATATTTCAATTTGAGACTTTGGGTGTTTTGAATAAGATGATCGATGTGCTCTAAAAGTGTATATGGAATTTAGATAATGGTCCCATGGATATGGATAAAATAAATAAAACATGGGGTTTTCAGTCAGGGGATCTAATGAAAAAGGTGGAAAGAAAACTCAACCACTGACATTTAAATAATGTGGGAAGAAGAATCATGGGAATTACCTTAAATGGGTGGGGAAATTATTCATGTTTGGGAGAGAACACCACCAAGCTCATGGATTTTGAAGAGACGTGAGGAATCAGGACAATGTGGTGGAGGAAAATATTGTAGCACCCATGGTTCAATGCATCAACTATAGAGTGAAATGGAACGATGCAACCCAATGCACTAAAATTTGAGTCCATGAGGGTAATCGGCATTAGTAGCCACCAAGAAAAAGAGAAAGGGAAATATTATGCAACCACTACAGCATTGGTGGATCCTAACAATGACTTGGTGACATGTACACTGGTTATTTATTCAATAATAGTGAACATAATATTTGATTATGGTTCTATGAATTCTTTCATATCATGCAATTTTAAAATAACTATTAAATCCCCACCTCAAAATATAGAGGTTAGGTTATCTATGAGAACCAAAAATGGGCTTGTTATTTAATCAAAAGTATATAACTCCACCATAGTGAATGTTTTTGGACTGAACCTCCCTACAAATATGGTCTCACATACTTTGGTGAAGTTTGATTCTATTTTGGTTATGGATTTTATATCTTAGCAAAAAGGCAATATAAACTACCAGGAAACAGATATCACTATTAAAATCCTGATAAATACTCCAATTATGTACAAGTGTAAGGAGGAGGATGAATCTCATTCATAATCATTTTCTAAATTGGGGATTTTATTTCCATATAAGAAAGTATATAAAGCTCATATGATTGAAACAAATGATAGAATCATGCCCATAGACATGCACATTGTAAGGGACTATAGTGATGTGTTCCCTAATTAATTTTTTGGGCTTCCTCTTGACTAAGTGTTTGATTTATAAATTGAAATTATTCTTGGATATATACCTATGTAAAAGAAACCTTTTGGAATGGCCACCATTGAGTTGGAGAAACTAAAAAAGTTGTTACAAGAGAATCTAGAAAGGGTTTTTATATACCTAAGGGCTTCACAATGGGGTTCACCAGTACTATTCATCAAGAAGAAGGATAGATCAATGAACCTATTCATTGATTATCATGGACTCAAAAAATCATGATAAATAACAAGTATCCCCTTCCACAAATATCTATATTGTTCAATCAACTTTATGGGGAAATCTTTTTCTCTAAGGTTAGTATTCATTCAGGATATCACCAATTAATGTTGGGGAAGGAAGATATTCCAAATATTTCCTTAAGAATTAAGTATGGACACAATGATTTCAAAGTGATTCATTTTGGACTCACTAATTCACTAGAAATATTCATGAAAATAATGAACATAGTCTTTAAAAATTATCACAGCAAATTTATAGTAGTTTTTATTGATGAAATTCTGATATACTCTAAGAGTAATGGGGGACATGATTAGCATTTGAATATTTTTCTAATGACTTTGTGAATGGATATATTTTATGAAAAGTACATTAAATGTGATTTTTGGATGGAGAAGTGTCTTTGTTGGGGAATTTTATCACCAGAAAAGGAATATCTGCAGACCCTTCCAAGATAATGGCTATCAAAGAGTTTCCAAGACCGAAATTTGTAATGGAGATATATTATTTCCATGTTCTATATAGCTATTACAATAGATTTTTTAAAAACGTCTCATGATTTTAAGACCCAATATCAATGCTAACTCAAAAGGGATATATTTGTTTCTGGGCTAGTGAATTTGAAGACTACATCAAAGCGTTAAAAAGGTGGATTATCACTACACCAGTAATAACACTTCCAACAAGTACTAAACTCTTTTGGGTACTCATCGATGATTCAAATAATGGATTAGGCTATTTACTAATGAAAAAATATAATTTTATTTCCTATGAATCATGGAAGTTTAAAATTAATGTGAAAAACTATCTTATGCATGATCTGGAGTTGGCGATTGTGACCTTCCAATTGAAAATATGGAAGAATTATCTCTATGGGGAGAAGTGTGAGATATATAATGATAATATGAGACTCAAATATACATTCACGTTGAAGTAGATTATTGTGTTCTAGTGAACATAGTTACAGCACCTCAAGGATTATGACTCCTCAATCCACTACCATCTCGGTAAAGAAAATAATGTGGAAGATGATCTCTATAGGAAGGATATTGTTTCTTTATCAAATTTGTGAATTAAGAAGGATACAATCTTCTTAGACCTGAAAGGGATGGACATAGGAATCATTATGAATGGAAAATCACCAATCATTTATCAAATTATTTCTCAACCATCCCTCATAGAGAAAATAAATGATGCACAAAAAAATTATGTGGAAATTTAAAAAAATTGGATGTCATCAAAAATGAGAAATCTACAGAGTTCAAAATGGATGAGGAAGGATTCATGAAATTTTGTTCAAGACTATGTGAACAATCAAATCCAGAGATAAATAAAGATATTTTAAATATGCACATAGATAAACCATGTCTATTTATCATGGGATCACAAAGATGTATCAGGATATCCAAGAGAACAATTGGTGGAATAATATGAAGATGTAAATAACTAGGTAGATATCAATGTTCCTGGAATATTAGAAAGTTAATACTAAAAAGAAGATTTATAAAGGGATCATGAAACCATTACCCATAACTACATGGAAATGGGAAAACATCACCATAGACATTTTCACCATAATTTCAAATACATCAATAGTAAACAATGTTATATGGGTTTTTGTGGATCTTCCTATTATGATATCTCACTTTATCACAATTTGTTAGGACTTTTAACTAGATCAAAATTCATGGATACATATCTTAGAAATGGGAAGGCTACAAGGAGTACCACTATTGATTATATCTGATCTAGATCTGAGATTCACCTCCATGTTATGGAAAAGACTCCAATATTATCTAGAAACTAAACCAAACTTTAATATGGATTATATTATTTAAAATATTTTCCAATCATATCAGATTATTCAGACATTGGGAGACATGCTGATAGCATTTTATATGGACATCAAAGGAGGATCAGATCAACATCTACCTCTAGATGAGTTATCTTACTATAATAGTCTCCACTAGAGCATCCAAATAGATCAATAGGAATACCATTATAGGAAAAGTTATAGAATACTGATGTTATTAGATGAAGTCATAGAACGTAAGCTGCTAGGACCTAAAATGGTCAATGAAATGGTAGAGAAGGTGACAACCATTCAGCAGCACATCAAGGTATCACAACAATGACATAATATATTTGTAGAAAATTTTTAACAGGAACTGGAGTTTAAGGATGGATACATGGTATTCCTTTGCATATCTAAATGGAAGAGGATCATGATATTTGGGAAGAAAGGAAAGACGATTCCTAAGTACATCAACCCCTTTGAGATTCTTTATCATCTCGGAGTTGTGTCCTATCGACTAGACCTTCCCCCTACTATTTACCAAGTACAAAATTTATTCCTTGTATCCCTCTTGAAGAAGTACATACCAGATCCCTCACATGTACCGAATTCATAGGTGTTACATTTGTAAAATGATCTCTCTTATGAGGAGCATACAGTGAATATCATAGACCAAGGAGATGAATCACTACAAAAAACACTACTGGAAAACTAACATATACCAATGGTTTGGAAGTGTTGGTATAGGCTTCCAAACCGTTGGTATAGCCTATACCAACGGTTTGGAGAACCATTTCATAGTAAGTCATTGGGATAGGTCTATACCAACGGTTTTCCCAAAACCGTTGGTATAGACCTATCCCAACGGTTTTGGAAACCGTTGGTATAATTAATGTGACAATATATACCAACGTTTATGGAACTGTTGGTATATGTATTTCAAAAAAAAAACATTCGATGGGATTTGATCCCAGGACCCCTAGTTTATTATTCAACGACTTAACCACTAACCTAACATGACTTTTGTGAATATAATTACATAAATATATATATGTATTCTCATAATGATTTAAAATTTTGATTTATATAATGTTCTGGGTAAGAAGAAATGATAAAAATCAACGGATCTATACCAACAGTTTTGACAACCGTTGGTATAGATTTTGATTCTAGATTTTGATTCTGGGGGAAGGTTGGTTTGTGGGGGACCTTTCCCAACGGTTTTGGAAAACCTTTGGGAAATGTGGCGACAATGTGGGCTTTCCCAACAGTTTGGCTAAACCATTGGAAAGGTCGCCTCAATGTGGGATTTTCCAATGGTTTAGCCAAACCGTTGGGAAAGGGAACCTATACCAACAGTTTTTACGAACCGTTGGTATAGAAGCATTGGGAATGGTCAGATTTCCATTAGTGAAAATACTACTCTCCTCATTAATGTACTATAGAAGAACCATTAGTATGAATAGGAAGCATGAAAACTAGAGGAAGCCACATGGGGACCATAGTAATCAATGAAGGAGAATTACCTTCATCAATTTTTTTAAAACAAAATTTCAAGAGAGAAAATTCATAAGGGGAAATAAAGTAAAAACCCAGAATTTCTTCAACAGAAATTCCATAATTATAATTATTTTCATATAGCATGAACCATAAAATATATACTTATGAAAATTATAGAATCTTTATAAATGAATAATTAATTAATTTATATGTATTTCAAGGAATTAGGGAACTAGTACCAATGGAATAGTAACCCAATCCTTCCAAACCATAAATGTTGTACAAATTTTACCCAATATTATTCCCTAGACCCTCCCCCAATTCTAGGACTTCTTTATATCATTATAAGACCAAACCCTTTTCCCTAAGGAGGTTCTCAGAGAGGAGTATTGAATAGGTAAAACCCACTTTCATTTTCTTTTAATTTCTTTTCAATTTATTTATTTTTATTATTATCTACACAACTAACCTTATCCAAGATTCATGATAACATAATTATCTTAAATATACTGGAATGTTATTATGATAATGGAATTACCCCTTATAGTACCCCTTCTCCTCTCCATTTTATTATAAAATTAAAACCTCATCTACGATGTGTCGATTTACCGCCATTATGGACGATGCACTTTTATTTTCATATAAAACCTTAATGGATGGTCATAAAACCATTATAATGGTTGAAATTGTTTTTAAAATTTATTTTATATGATTTTTGTTTTTCTAGAACAATCATATATACAAAATATGAAATAATAAAATAAAATTAGTTTGTTCTAATTGAAAATCTCCAAAATTAATCTAAACGAATATCATTAACATTATATCAACTGATTTATCCTTTTAACCAAAAATAATAATATATATAACCATTTAACATTATGTAATACCATTAATAAAATTAATCTCAATTCTGTAAAATTATCCTCATTTTACACGAACTTCCATACTTGAATAGAAGTGAACTGATCATGAAAACCAAGAAAACAAACAGTCATGAATGAGAAAATTGAACTCTATAACTCCTCAAATTCAGAATACAAAGACTAAATAAAATTATAATGAATAATATTTATTTTAAATGGTTACATGATTATTAATTAATGAATCTAATTTTATTATCGAGGATATTAAGGGGAATAAATCATTCATACATAAGGTAAGGGGATTCTCAAACCCAATTTCCATTATTTGGGTTATTCCTATTTGGTGCCAAATTTTACAATGTATGTTATTTTAATATTCCTATAAGAAAATTTCATTTCCCTTCCATTTTTATTTCCTAGATATACAACTTTTCAATCTTATTTTATTAAAAATGCAATGATTTTTTTCAAAATAACTCTTCTTTCTAAAAACCCACGTTTCATTTATCTTAAGATTATTTCTTATTCTATAAATATTTTTGATTCTTATAAGAAGTATTTTATTCCATTTTTATTTTTGGAACCACATGTTTTATTCATTAATTTATCTTTTAAGAAATTTTAATGAAACCCATTTGATTTCCATGGGTTATTTTATATCTATGATTGATATTTATTTTATGTGTTAGGCATGATTATGTAGATGTTAATATGTGATGGGTACACCCAGAATTTTATATCTCTCTAATGCATTGGGTAAAGTGATGTATCTAATGATATAATTTTCAATATGAATGAACATGATGATAGATTCGTTAACAATGACGAGGTTACGATGATGCACATATATTATCGTTAAACTTTATGCTAGCTTTGTTCACAACTATGTGTGGTAGTTGACCGCTAAGAAATGATGTTTCATTTTAATTCATAGACACATTCAATGCCTTTTTCTAATGATTACTCTAATTATTATGATTATGATATTAAACTTATGTTATTATGAGGATGATTATGGTCACCCCATGTTATATTGATTCATGTTCTTATCTATCCTCTTATTATGCCTTTAGCTTACCCCTTTATTTGATGTATATCCTTTGGTGACTATATTTACTATGGATAAAATGTGATCCACTAAGAAGATAAAGAAGAAATAATTAAATAATTTTTATGTTTTATTATGTAAAAATTATGTTTTATTCTAATTTTAGCAAGACACTATACCTTTGGATCTTATTTTTATAAAACTATTGTTTTTTATCCTTAAAATTATGTAATAACATGTAAGTAAAATTAGGATCACTAAATAAAATACCAAAAAATGATGGTTTCCAGTGAACCTCAAGTGAAAGAGAGGGAGGGGAGTGGTAATTATTATTTGGTAAATATCTCAGTCATTCTATGGTAAAGGTAGTGTAGTGTGTGCTATAGAAGATAATGGTAGTGTCAATGGTGTAGGTGTATTGTGGATCTAGGGGAGAGGCACAATGAAATATTTGTAATAATAAACTAAAACAATGGTTGTGTGATGGTAAATCAAAATGGGAAATAGGATTAACAATAGAATGGAGTGTGATATGTGAATAATTTCTCCCAACTCATATTATTTTATAATAATAATTATTATCAGAATAATTATTATTACTATTATTATTATTAATGTAATGAATTCTTGTTTCAGATGTATCTTATCATTATGATATTGGATTTGTGATCTTCTTATGGTATAATAATCAATTCATTATGACCAACATTTCCAGTACAATATGTGACACATAATTTTAACTCATAGAATAATCCTTGGGCCCAATCATATAACTCCTCTTATTATTGTCATGATGAAATTCATATTTTTCATCTAAGGAACAGTTTTTATAATTAAATTACCTAACCAATTTATTTTTACACATATTTCATGATATAGTTGTGTTTATATTTATCAAAGTCTATTTTTATATAAGATAAGAAGATTATAAATTTAACTCTATAGTGTTGGTTGCAATGTTCTTGCATAATAAACAGATAATTCTTATCCAATTGGTAAAGTGAAAATTTACCATGCATGATCAGGTATAAGAACCCTTATATATGGTTTATTCTATAAGGATGAGCAGTATTTTTCTCATATTCACAAGGATGAGATCCTTTATCTAAGCAGTCTTAATTTCCTATAACTAAAACCTCATTTGGGGCTGGGATCCTCCACTTGATTTGGTATTCCCCTAAACTAAGGTGTATTCCATCCAAATTAAATTTTTTATTAATAAAAATCCATTTTAAGGGAAATGGCATAGATCCTACACTCTTATTTTTGTGAGGTTTCCTAGGTTTATTGATGATATTAGTTTGGATTATTTTTTAGAGGTACATTTTCGATGGACCATAGGGTGAAGTACTCCCTTGAATGATGATAATTATTAACGATGAACTGGATCACAATTTATGGTTTCAAGAAGAGGATTGTGTGATAAAAAGTGAAGCATATGATTTTTTATTTGGGTATTGTGACACCTTAGAAATTCATAGGTTTCCTTCAAGATGCTATATACAATTGAACTATCGAATTCATACATTTTGAGTTCTTTTAAGTACTCAAATCGTTCATAGTTTCTTGTGAGATTTAGATATTTAAGGGAAGGAGGATTGATGGTTGGGACTTCTCAATGATCTTGAGAATTTTATTTCTATAGAATATCTTCATTTCCTTCTCACTCCCACCTCAAGTTACTTCCCTTTACCTAAATTTGAGTCTGATATACCTTATCTACATTTTGGTAATGCATTACTATTAGGATCCTCAAAAAATTTATTATTATAGATTCTATATTTTTCTTTCCCAATTCACCCTCCTAAACCAAGGGTTCGATCTAACCTGTATTTTTATGTTTTATTTTGTTTTTCTTGGGTTTTCTTATTGGGATTTTTTATACTCACCCATACAAAAATATTATTCAAAAACTTATTGTGATTGTGTTGATGAAACATTGGTTTGAAGATGCTATTTCAATATATATAGAGTTTTTATTATCAATATATTACACATAATGATTTTTTTCAACAAAAGATAGTGTCTGGTAGTCCTTGATTGGGGTGGTGACCGTTGAATCTAGAGTTCATAATAGGAGTACATTCAATAAAGAGGTGTTTTTTCAAGACTTTTATCTATTATATTGAACATCTTATCATATGTAAAGTTACTTTATATTTTCATATGTGGGGATGTTCATATATATTTTGGTCTCATTCATGTGTTATATATAGCTTAGTTATATAAATATATTCTATTTTTTATTTACACATTAGAATATTTATCATTGTAATGTACTGATCCAAGATCCACTACATAGTTCCCCATGTTGTGGGTCACATGGCCTTATGTGCACCACCCCATATGCCAAAGGCTTCTAAATAGAATATATGGTTAGAGGTGGTGAAATGGGGAGACTATAACCCCATAATTAGAGTGTATAGAAACAATTTAATATCAATAATAAATATCAACAAATTATCAAATATATAATAATAACATAACATATAGATGATAGTAATAATAAAACCAACCAAAATGAGTATCATATATAAAATTAGTATCACAAGTTTCTATAAAAAATGGAAGGTGATACATTCTTACAAATAACGAATTTTATATATGTATGAAAGCAAAAAAAAGACCAAAAGAACAGTCTCCATATAGCATCCCAATCATATATTGTTCTTTTTCTCCCCTAATACTACAAAAAATAAATCATAAATCATAAATCCAACACTTTCCTTCGTCCCTACTTACATCCATAAAGTCTTTTTGGGTACCCAACGATGACCCAAATTGGGAGTCATAAAATACATAGTAGGCCACCAACATTGATGTCTATAGAACATGTAGTCTATGTAATATAAGCATACGAATTGGGAAATATATCACAGTGATATGAAAAAGTAATAAATAAGATGTTGTCTGACCAAACAATATCATTATAAACCAGAAATTTTAAACATGAGAAAACTACTAATAATGATAAATCATATGTCATGTTTTCTAGTCTAACAACTATAATTAGTTACCCTTACCAAGGATATATGTCAACCATGAAAAACTTCCACTTCATCCTATGTCGAGTAATCCACTGTCACATCCAAAGATCTAGAACCCAGGAGTAGAAATATCCAGAAAATCCTTGATGGCCTATGCTAGGTAATCAAGTGTCAAGCCCATATCCTGATCCAATGAGTGGTAATGTCTAAGAAATCCTCAATGGCCTATGTCGTGTAATTAAGTGGAAGGAACATGAAAAGATCCAAGGAGTTGTAATGTCCTTGGAACCCAATATAATCTTTATCCATGGAATATAAATTGTAGGTTTTGGGTGTAGTGGAAGAGAAAGATTGGCATGTAACAACATTTTCAAATTTCTGTAATCGATGAATAATCTGAGATCAATATGATGATGAATGCCAGTATATATGGAATTGAATCAAATATAAAAGGCAAAGACAGTACCTATTACTGAGAAGAAAGGATCAACATATTTTGTTTATAATTAATTTAAATAAATTATAGAATGACCTCCAAGGTAAATTTTTCTTTATTGATGCATCTGACCATGGTTGTGAGGTGAAACTTCATTGTGATTTAGAATCCAAGGATAAGAATCCTATTGTGGAGATCCAAACATGCCCCATATATATCTGGACATCTCTGAAGGAGTCTCATGGTGCTAGAGTGGATGTTACTTGTGCTTTCTAACTCCACCTTTGATCTCCTTGAGAATCACTTTCTAATCATTATCCATGATCTAGTGGAGGAGGATCTCTCTCATTTTGGAGAGTGTCCTTACAAAAGGAAGAGTTTTTTAGGATCAAGATCTTTTCATCATGGATGTTGTGAAAACAACGATTAGTTAGCCGATGGAATGACCCCTTGGCTTATATAGATAATAATAACATAACAGGGAATTTAATTGACTAGGTAATAATAAATAATTATCACAGGTTCTGTTACTTAATTTATTATTCCATGTGAAATCCCCATGTCAAAAATAATACAAAAACTATTATTTCTATGACCTGTTCTTAAAAAATTTAATCCACCGGATAGTAATAAATAATTTTCACATGTTTTGATTACATAATTTATTTTTCCATGTGAAAACCCCATGTAAAATAATAATATCAATGCTATTATTTCAATGAAATGTTCTTAACTTTCATGTTATATTTATATATTATTTAACCAAATATTATTTAATATTATTTCTCACCGGTCCCATAACATGGTCCGCAAATCCACCTCAATATTTATTAGGCCTTAAATAATGACTCTTTATTTATTAAATAAATATAACTACATTGTTTTCCAATAAATAAATATTCAATCTGAAATATATTGTATTTAATAACTGGAGATGAAATAAATGAAATCAGGAATACATGAATAATTATTAAACCATAACTAGAAATAATATTTATTGAACTTGTTAAATAAATAAATTATTTAACAGAGATATTGGATACTCTTAGTGTGTGACCCTCTAGGCCTATTTCTCATTAGCATTAGGTGGTATTTCCAAAAGTCCAAGATAAAATTATTAAAATGGTTCATGGATCCCAAGAAAAAGAAGTTATTGTCACAAACACATGTCACCTCATACGTACACTTATTTTGTAATATTATCCCTTTTCCCAATAGCACCAATCAAGTGGATTGGATGATAGTGTCATCAACCCATGTGCTCGATTTCTCATTCTTGGAATTCCTAGAGTTGAAGCTTCCTAGTGAACACCATGGACAAAAATATTGATAGGCTATATCATTTACATCAAAGGGATTAAGATATCTACTTCCCTAGAAGTGACAAATCCTTTCTTTCATTACTCATTAATGCATCATTAGTTATGACACACCCAACAAATCCTACTCACTTTGAACATTTATCATCATTGTTTTCATCAATACATCTAATTGCATGAGTCATAATAACCATTAATAATAATAATAATGTCTAAGGACCAATACAAACATTTGTAGATAGGAACATCAAATGAAACTTATGAATGTTTATTTTCTACTAGTTGGTATTGTTATAATAATATCCTCCTAGATATTACCAAGGGTGCACACCATGAGATGTTGCCCCAATGTTTCATGAGTCCCCACCTCTGACACTATGTATCATTTGTGTCCCTGAAAATGATTTCATACATCCATAGAACATATCTTCTTGAATAATGTCACTGAAAATTTGGGTTCTCATCATAGAAGGGATCCACTATGACCTTTTAGTGTGAATTATTTTCTTCCAACATTATCACATACTAGGTCATGCATAAGAACAATCATGATGTGATATGTAGTTTATTAAGATTCATCCAATGAATACATATTTATCATAAAGTACATATATGTTGGTTTCTAGGGCACTAACTCCAACCGACTCCCACTTGCACTAGAGCCAATTAATAACAACCTTAGTACACTATCTCTCACTTGATATTCATGTGTTTTCTAAGATAGGTCTTCGGTCAAGGGGTCCACCATGTTCTCTTTCGTGGAAATTCTACTCACTACAACTTCACCCCTTTGATAAAAATCCATCAACAGGTGATACTTTCTCCATATATTCTTTGTTTGTTGACGTGACCTTGGATTTTTTTCAAGATCCACCTCTACAGTATTATTAAAATATAATGCCATGGGATCTTTACATCTAAGAACCACATCATGCTCTTGGACAATGTTCTGAATCTAGATGGATTCCTTGTATACATCAGAAGCCACTATTCATTCAAACTCCCCTGTAGAATCAGAAACAACTATGTTCCTTAAGCTCTTCTTGCTCACAGCACATCTATTGAGTCAGAAAGCATGCATTGATTACAAATTCAGATCTTCTGATCCATTTGAAAACCAGAATCAGTATACCCTCTTATGACAAGCTCGTCATATCCCCAATACACTAGGAACATATCCTTTGTTCTTCTAAGATACATGTGGATAATATTGATAGTAGTCCAATATTGTTCTCATAGATTTTCTTTATATCTTCCTACCATGCTCAGTTTATAGAAAACATCAATTTGGGTACAAAACAAGGCATACATGATAGATCATATCTCTGAAGCGTATGGTATCTTACTCATCATATATTTCTCATGTTTTGTCTAGGGACACATTTTCATGGAAATGTCTACACAATGTTACACTATAACTAATCCTCTCTTGGATTGATCAATACTAAATCTCTTTAGTATCTAGTCAAAGTATATACTTTTACTTAGTCCTGGTAGCCTCTTGGATCTATCATGAATGATCTTGATCCCTATAATTTAGTCCACTTTGAATATGTCCTTCATGGAGAAGCACCTGTTCCACCAGTCCTTGACTTAAATTAAAACTGGTATGTCATTTTCAATAAGAAATATGTCATCAAAATACACTAATAAGAAAATGACCTCATTCCCATTAAACTTATTGTAAACACATGGTTCACATTAATTCTTAATGAAACCAAATTCTCTTTTGGATTCATAAAATTCAATGTCACATGAACTAGATTCTTTCTTTAATCCTCAAATGGATCTCCGCAACTTGAAAACCCCTTTATCATCAACTAATGTCACAATAACTTTTGGTTGTTTCATAAAGACATCTTCCTATAGTTTCCTATTAAGGATTGATGTTTTCACATCCATCTTACAAATCCCATAGCCATTGGAATCTTCTATGGAAATTATGTTTCTTATCAATTTAAACATGGAAATTGGTGAAAATGGTTCATCATAGTAAACTCTTTGATTTTTTTTAAACCTTTATTTACTATCCTTTCTTTATAGGTATTGACAAGACATTTCATGTCTAGTTTCTTCTTCAATACTCATTTACACCCAATAGGATTTACATCAACTGGTGCATTGACCAAAACATAAAATTGGTTCTGATACATGGAATCCATCTCAAAATTCATAGCTTCAATCCATCTTGCTGCTTCTGATATTTCTACTGCTTTTTTGTAGGATAGAGTTTTATCATTATCCAATAATAATGATTCACCATCCTCGTTGTTAAAGAATCCATATCTCTCTAGTTCCCTTACCACCCTTGTACTCGTATATAGTACTTGTGTTTTAGGAACTACCTCTTCCATGGGGACCTATGGAACATGTTCTTGTTCCAACTCCCATGTATCATGGGAATCAACTTCATCGAAGTAATTATTTCTTTCACTGTCCTTTTTAATGATGTGATCCCTCTCAATACAGATATCCTATTTGGAAACAATCACTTTCTTGTATGAGGGGTTGTATAGGTAGTATCCCTTTTTTCCACAGGATACCCTATAAAGATAGACATCATGCCCTGAGGTGCTTGTTTTTTTCCGGAAAACCCTTAACAAATGCCTCCCATCTTCATATATGTTTATGTGATATAGTGGGTTTCTTTCAACTCAATAGCTTGAAAGGGAATCCATTTTTTGCCTTAGTTGGTACATGGTTTAATGTGTATCCCATAGTTTTCAATTAATATTCCCAAAAAGATAATTGAATTTCTTCATGACTCATCATTGACCTTACCATGTCCAATAAGGTATGGTTCCCCCTTTCACTAAAATTAATCCACTATGATGTATAAGGTGGAGTGAGTTGAGATAGAATCCCAGAATCCAATAAAAGGTCGATGGACTCTTGGTTGAGATATTATCCCCCTCGATCCGATCGAAGTTTCATTATCTTCTTACTAAGATGATTCTCTACATCATTCTTGAACTCCTTGAATTTCTCAATGGACTCTAACTTATACGTCATTAAGAAGACATAGCCATATCTACACAAGTCATCAGTAAAAGTAATTAAGTAAGAATATCCACCACTAGATTCCACTGGAAATGGTCCACAGATATCAGTGTGCGCCAATTTTAGAAGCTCTATAGACCTTTCACCCTATCCAACAAATGTTTGTTTTGTAATTTTCCCTTATAAACAAGCGTGAAATCTATCAAGTGGTTTTATCTCAGAATAATCTAAATAAACATCTTGATAGACCTCTGTCTGGTGCTTCTTTTTTACATGATTAATTCAGTGATGCCACAACTGAATGTTTTATGAGTTAATTTAACTAGGTTTTTTTTATCAATTTACAAAACTTGGTTCTTATAAATTAATACATATATACCGTTATTTAAATGTTACATACCATAAAATATGTCTCCCTTATAAAAGTAACAAAATTTATTTACGAACTGTAAAATAAATCCATCTTTATCAAAACTCGATACACAAATTATGTTCTTGGAAACACTAGGAACATAATAACAACCATGTAAAACTAGAATAATTCTTGTCAACAATGTGAAGAGGTAGTCTCCAATGCCAAGAGCATCTAGCCTCACACCATTGGTATCTCACAGATCCACCTCTCCTCTAGAAATTTTCTATTATCTATTTGATTGCTAAATTTGAATATATATATATATATGTGTGTGTGTGTGTGTGTGTTTGTGTGTGTGATCTCCACAAGCTATATGTAGTTCCCAATTATTAGAAATGTAAATATTTCAATCAATAATTAACACATTTTTGGATTCCCATTTCCTCTGGGTATAGTTCCTCCAATAGTGGTAAGACATTCAACATGAAAAGTATACTACATCCTTTTCCTTACCCAGTATTTGGATCTTCTTCTTCCTGGTCAGATAGTGCTTGGAGGCTTTAGATTGTTTATAATCCTAGGCCCCTTTTCCTTGTCCTTCCTCCCCCAATTCACCATAAGGACTGCGGGTTTTTCACACCCCATGTCCTTATCAACTAGGTGAATCAGGGTAAGAATATCTAATTGACTCTTCTAATTATTTATTTTATTGTAATTCACAATAAAACTATAGATGGTCTTAGTCAGTAATGATAGTAGGAGATTCGTATACAACTCATCTGGTAATTTAATCTCCAATATGTCCAAACACTCAATGTATCCAATAATCTTAAAAAAATATGGTCTAGCTAGCACAGAATCTCTAAGATTAGTAGTGAAAAATGAATTGGAGATCTCATACCTCTCTTATCTCACCTTCATTTGATATAGTTCCTAAAGGTGAGACATCATGCAATAAGCATCCATTTACTCATATTGCTTCAAGAGATCATTGTTCATTGATGATAGCATGAGTAACTAAACATCTATAGAGTCATTCATATGATTCTCATACATAGAGAGTTCCTCGTCACTCGCCTCATTTCTAGGCGCTACTAGTAAAGGATCTTCCAACACATACAGTTTTCTCTCATGCGGATGGATAACCTGAAGGTGCCTTTTCCACTCTTGGAAATTAGTTCCGGTGAGAAGGTTTTACTTACTGAGTATGGATCACTGTGATATGGTTGATTTCATATTGATTTGTTTTCTAAAAATTAATATTAATATATTTTTAGTACTTTATCTTGTTAATTATTGAAAAATAAATAAATTTATATCTATCAGTCTCCCTCTATTTTTTCAAAACCAAATATCTCTCACTATTGGCTTCAAAATATCCTGTTTCATGGGCACTATACTAGCAATGATCCATATTTCCCATCTAATAACCACAACTAGGGTTGGTCAAGATACTTAAAAGGTTTTAGTTAGTCATTCCAAATGCCAACTGTATTAACTCATAGCTCCTTGATATGTTGAATGGACTCCCCAATCGTGGAATAATTAATTTTGGATTTCCTCAACCATTGCCCCTCTGTTACACCAAGTGATTCTAGGGCAGTCAACCATTGATGTAAACTCGGTTAAGTCAACTAGAAAAATCAAATTGGAATTCCCAGATAATTGAAAGCACCCCAACTATGGTTAGTTAAGCACTTTGAACTATGGTTCGATTCTAAGCGATGTAATGGAAGGATATACCGACTTATAAATAATTATGGTATTTTATCCTTTATACATTAATTTCCACTTATTATATTTTCAAATGCTTGTAAATTTTAAGTGGTATATACTTAAGTGATTAACCATGTGTAGACAATTTTTACGCATAAACCATTTTTATTTTAGTTCCATCTTATATGTTTGTAAGTTCATTAATTATGTGATCGCATAGAACATCAATAATTAATAACCATACATCTAACTGAAATAAAATAAAGGGTATGATGATGAGATTTACTACTAGTTTGTTTATATAGTGGTTGATAAACTAACCCTGGTCTAGGGGGAAACACCATGAACTATTTAAGGTTCGTGTTTATGCTTTCCTCTTGTCCACCTTTGTATCTCCTTGGATTGGTTTCTCCTTAACTCCTAACTTGAAATTCCTCCACTAGCATGGGAGATCCATCCATTACATATGTTTTTAAGACATACATAGGTAAGGGGTCAAAGGGGGTTTACATAAAAGAAACCATGGTCATGCAGAACCTACATATTAATGAGAAGAAGGCATGGATGCTAATAATTTTAATTTAATAAATAAATTAAAATGGAACCAATAACATACAAAGGTTTTGTCTAGATCATGATGGTCCACATACATGAAAAAAATTATGAATTTAAAAAAACTAGAATTAAATTCATTAATCATTCTTATTAAGAAAATTTATTCTTGAATCAATTAATCACTATCTTTAATTAAACAATCTTTTTTATCTTAATCATTTTCTAAATTTCCTTTAGATTCTCATCCATAAACTTATATAAAACATGTACCTAGGTGGAAACATGATGAATACCCATCTAAAACTACTGAGCATGTATTTATACTTGTATACACTTTATTCATTATGACATGTAGCATGAATGAAGAATTATAATTTTTATACTAATCTTACATGATGTGAAGATATTTGTATATTACACAAATGTTAATTAAACACACACACACTCACAGATATATATATATATATATATATATATATATATCAAAAAAAATCTCGTGTTTTGTCATAGATTTATTCCCCTATGAAGGTACATGTATTAAGGTTTTACATAATATAATAATAAATTTTTAAATCTATGTAATTTAGAAAAAGTGCATGGTTTGTAGATCCAACTACATGGCATGTACCCTACTCACAGTCCATCTGAAGTACACACATGGGGAAACAGCATGTGAGGTGTACTTTAGAAATATTTGGAGTACATGGAATGTATAGTGGGCCACACATCATGTATACTTTTAATTAAATAGTCACCAGCCGAGCAAGCCATGTATGGGATAAAAAACATGACCCTTACCTGAAGGGACTACACATTGTGTCCTGTGGGCCACACAATGTATAGTCTGGCTGACCATTTTCCAGTCTATCCTGTTGAACATGTTGTGTAAGAATTAAATACAAAAAGTGTCATTAATTCACATAGATTGAGTAATTTTTGAATTACCCCTAATGCATTGAACACAAATACAAGTTTTATAGATGCAACTATAAGGAATGTATTCTTATGTTATCTGGACAGAATCGCTGGTGCCTCCTGAGGAAATCCTCAATTTAATTTTAATCATAAAATTATTTTTTTCTATTAGATCTTCAAGAAACAATAAGCGAGGAACAAATCTAGAAATTAAGATTACAATAATGATTAAACATGAATTGACAAACTAAATTATTAAAGTTTAAATCATCAAAAAAATTATTTAAATTATAATAAATTAAAATATAACCACTCTAATAAAACATTTAGTTTCTAGGTGTAATGGAAGTGTAGGTTGTTCATGTATCCAACATTGTAAATTTCTATAATCTATGATTAATCTAGGATCAATATGAAGATGAACTCCAGTATCAACATAATTGACTCAAAGATAAAAGAAAAAGAGATAACACATAACTGAGAAGAGAGGATTTACATATTTTGTTTCCAATTAATTAAATTAAATTATAGAAATATCTCCTAGGTTATTTTTTCTTTATTGATTCTTCTAACCAAGGGTTCGAGGTGTGGATTCATTGTGATGTTGAAGCCAAGGATTTGAATCCTCTAGTGCTGATCCACATGTTGTCCACATATCTCTAGATGTTAGTGATGGAGTCTCCGGGTGCTAGTGTAGGAGATCATTGTGCTAAAAAATTCCTCCATTGATATCCTTGAGAATAACTTCCAAAGAATTCTCCTTGATCTAGTGGAGGACGATCTCTTTCTTTCTTGATAGAGTTATTTGAGAGGGAAGATTTCTCTATGCTCTAGAGCTTTTCTCCCAACATGTCGTGCACACAACGATTGGATAGTCAGTGGAATGACCCCTTATATTATATTGATAATAATAACATAACATGAAATTTAATTCACTAGGAAATAATATATGATTACCAAAGGTGGAATTACTTAATTTATTATTCCATGTGAAATGCCCATGTGAAATAATAATAGAAATTCTATTTTTTTCTATCGAATAAACTTAAACAATTTAATTCACTAGGTAATAATAAATAATTAGCACAAGTGTCATTACTTAATTTATTATTCCATGTGAAAACCTCATGTCAACTAATAATAGCAATTCTAATATTTTCATGCCATGTGCTAAACATGCCAGTAATATTTAAATATTATCAAACCAAATAAAATTTAATATTATTTCTCACTGGGCCCATAACATGGTCCACTAATCCTCCTTAATTTTTATCGGAGCTTGAATAATGACAATTTTTTAATTAATTAAATATAACTACATTATTCACTATTAAATAATTATTTTTCCTCAATATATTCTCTCAAATAACTGATGATTAAATAAATTAAATCAGGAATACTTGAATAATTATTAAACCACAATTGAGAATAATATTTATTCAACTTGATAAATAAATTTATTTTTTAACTAAGACACTAACTACACATAAGGTGTGGCCCTATAGGAATGTTTCTCATTGGAATTAGGAGAGATTGCATAAAGTCCAAGATTTCATTCTAGAAATAGATAAGGCACCCAAGATAGAGAAGTTGATGTCGCAATGACATGTCACCTCATACAAACTCTTACGGGGTAATATAATTCCTTTGTCACTATATCTCCAACAATGTGTTTTTTTTCAAGTTTCATCAACCCATGTGCTCAATTTATCATTCTTTTACTTCCAAGAATTGAACTTGTCTAGTGAACAACATGGCCATGGATTTCGTTAGGCTATATCATTTCAATCAAAGGGGCTGAGAAATCTACTTCCATAGAACTGACAAATCCTTTCTCACATTATTCATTAATGCATCCTCACTTGTGACACACCCAACATATCCTACCTCATTATGAACATCTTTAATCATGGTTTTTGTCAATACATATAAGTGAATGAGACAAAATACCCATTAAAATCATAAAGTCTAAGAACCAATACACTCTTCCACAAATAAGAACATCCAATTACACGTATGATTATGGATTTCCTACTGGTGAGTCTTCTTCTCATAATACCATCATGGATATTACCATGGGTGCACACTAGGAGAAGGTGCCTCAAAGTTTCTTGAGTTTCCACCCTAGATAGCCTATATCATCTGTGTCCCATAAAATGATATCATCTGACCATAGAACATATATTCAATAATAGTGTCCTAGAACTTTCAAGTTCTCATCAATACAGGGATACACTAACACCTTTTAATGCATCATATATTATTAAGACATTATCACATACTATATCACACAAAAGATCAATAATGATGTGATAAAGAGTTTATTAATATTCCTCCAATGAATATAGGTTGATCAATAAGAACAAAATATTTTGTTTCAATGGAACCAAATCTAATATAAATATCCATGGAATCGATTATAATCTTGAATCCATGGTGAATATATGTACATTTCATTATATAAATTTCAAAATACATGGAGTATAAATTTACTTGTTATTAAATTATGTTCTAAAATAATGGAGTTGAAATGCCTATAACATTCAATATTATCCTGAATATTTCATTAATATTTCACAATCAATTCATTCATCAAACTCATTCTGCATAATCCATTTGATCAATTTAACCAATTTAATTTCATGTTGTCACTAGGAAAAGGATGAACATATACTCTCCTAAAATCCCACTAAATTTATTATGGATCTTAATAAGATAGAGAGAACGCACACACACACCCAACAAGGTGGTAAATTTTTGGTAAGATACATAAAACACATCAACTATTTCCTGGGTTAAGGTTAAAAACATCCAACCATCACATGGTACTATGTGGGAAACCTAACATGTTCCAATAATTTAACAAAGGCATTTTATTTATTTATAATCAATTTCCATAATTTCTAGAATGAAGCACATGGGAAACTATCTATAAAACAACTATAATTTTCATGAAAAGGTATATACAATATATAGTATGTCTGGGGTAGAACACTCATCAACTATTAGCTCCAAAATATATCTGGATTGGAATAAAATGAAAGAAATGAGGAACTCTCAATAAAATTCATAAGATCTTATAAAAAATATCATTTTCAAGAATAATAAGACTAATAAAATTATAAATAGGAATAAAGAATTCACTGGAAAGCATCCAATGAGAATGAGAGAGAAGGAAAAAAGTCTACATCATGTAGATTTCATAATTCCTAAGTTATGATCCCATTAGAGAGATCCTCGGGGACCTCCTCACTGTGAGTGAAGAGGGTTTTGGGATCTATCCAAAATGGAGGCCCTACCTTTTATTTATTTTTTAGAAAATCCCTGGAATATTATATGATGTGAATCCTTTACATGTCATGTAATGTTCAAGTTTTCCCATATAGTGATAAATCATTACATGTCATGGATAGAACTACTAAGGTCATTACACAATGTGTATTAAACACATGTCATGTATTCCCAATACACGTCATGTACTTGGCCTATATCTAGACTTCATCCCCCCTACTTCCTTCCTTCAAAAATAACACAACTAGTCCAAAATCCTAGATTTAGGGTTTGAAACAAAACCGGTAAATTAAATAAGAGTTTTTCATGAAATTAATGGATCCATACCTTATCAAAAAAACTAAGATCGTACAATCTCCTTGTCTTAAGATAACTCATAACCAAGTTTCTATTCTAAGAGTTTTAAAGAATACCAAGCTATTTTGAGCAAATGAGATTGTCATCTACCTCTATCACTTAGGTCTCATCATGTACAAAACCATGTTGTTGTAGCACCCATACCAAAGGAACAGATCAGCCTTGAGGAGCCTTCAACCTCTGGTCCTTAATACATATGGGATTATCCTTTAATAACACTTCTACATATAACTTTTCCTTATTGGGATAAATAGTATGAGATGGTTTTGAGTGATAATGATATAGCTGAGATATATGGAAGATGTCGTTCATGGATCAGTACCTCTGAGGTAACTACAAATGACATCCTACCAGCCCAACTATCTCCAGAATATCAAACTGCCTAACATATCATGGTGAAATATTACCCTATCTCATTGTAAATATATTTCCCATCCTTGATTAGATACATAAAAAGACTCAGTACTCAACCTCAAACTCTAGAGGTATTCACGATGATCGGTATTGGATTTCTATCTAAAAAATGTTGTATCCATCCCCTTTTTTATCAAATGATGCTACTATGATGTCTCCAACATGAGACAATATGCAGGTACTGATACCTATCCTACCTCTAACCAGCACATAGGAGATCATTATGACCTTCCATATAAATCCTCATAAGTTTTCATTTATTCCATTGCTTGATTTTTATTATTATAGGAGAAGTCAATTATGGTTATATGCCTCCCCCAAGTTGCCATGAAGTCTAGGATGCATGCTCTATCCATTTCCTCTAGAACATGTATAGTTTTTATGACTAGAAATTAGTCTGAAGGTAATATTCACTGCTAATAATCATCCATACACACAACTCCCTATATAATATTTCCCAAAATAAAGATGTAAACCATGAATCCCTATCTATTACAATGATATGAGGAATATCATGAAGGATCAAAATCTCACGGATATAAAGTCTCCCAAGATCATCTACTGGAAAGATCTCTTATATTAGAAATAAATGAGAGGCCTTGATGATCCTTCCCACCAAAACACATAAAAATCACTACCTCAGGGAGACCTCAACAACGTGGTCATCAAATCAATTGGATCATAATCTAATTTCCACTTTGAAATGCAACAATGTTGCATGATCCTAGCTAGTCACTATTGTTCTGCCTTCAATAGCTGAGTGGTGGAAAACCTTGTGAAAAAACATTCTACGTCATGTTTCATCCTTGGCCACAAGTACTAACAACGTAATTCGTGATATATAAATGTATCTAATTTTCTGTGTATTATTTCTAAATATTATATGGAATTAATTTGAGACTGGGATTTGTGGTGGAATGTGATTCTATGCTTCGGAGTGCCCAGAATAAATTTTTGAATAAACTAAGAATTTAAATAGCGTGTGTGAGTATTTTTCTGTAAAAACTGGAATAAAAATTAAATGGGTGCCTGGATTAGAACTCTAATGGAACCACTGTGTTCAGAGTAGTTACTTTACCTTAGATGATTCTAAATTCTACTAGCATGGGTCGGCTGCAAAATTTGATTTTTTAAATATAATGGAAATAAAATAAATTAACACATTATTTTATTCCAAAATTATTAATGACTCATTGACATGTTTTATGGTTTTAAATAACCATGATCCCTTTTTGGCTCATAACCCTGGAAAAATCCCTATAATCCTCTGGAGATTTGGTGAGGATATAATCCCTTAGAGAACTCTTGATGAACGACAATGCGTGGATCATTGGGCAGCAAAGTCGGATCTCACCCATGATAGAAACAAATACACCCATCACTGAGGATCGAGGTAGGGGTTGTAATTTTGATTATGTCTTCCCCCATTATTTTATTGAAATAATGAATTCAGATCAACATATGAATAGGTTGACTAGTGGATTGTTCCTTCTTGCGGGAGGTTTTTATTATCGAGTTTTACATTGGGAAATCTATTTTTATTTGTTTTGTTCTTATTCATCCTTTTAATGGGAGAGGATCAATACCATAACAAACAACAACAGAGGTTAGTTCCTTTTTTTATATAAATTTCTTCTCCCCTTTTACCTTGTACATTACTCTCCTTCTTTGCATGGTTATGAACAATGGATCATTTTGCATCCATATCACAATGAAACGATCTCAAATCAGATATTTAACATCGTGACAACCTTGTAGAGGTGCGATGTTGATTGTGACATTAAATTTGAAATGGTTTAGAAGAAATCACTCTTTAACTATTCTTCATATGAGTGGTCAGACACAATTTTTTGGAGCTGATCCAAGGTCCAAAACCAACCCAATCCGATTTCTGTTGATGAAACATCCTTGCATTATGGATTATGAGGCACAAAAATTTCTAGATTGAGAATCATATGACCACCTGAAGTCGTCCAAACGATAGCATTGGTTCTGGAATTTTCAGAAGAACATGAAATTTATCCCAAAGAACACAACATGTGGTGTCGGCTCAGTAGAGGATAGGTTTTGTGGTAAAAGTATGGTCGAACACGGTGTGTGATAGATGTCACAAGGTGTGTGGGTCCTTTCTCAAGACTTATCATTTTTCTTGGATGATACACATACATAGGGTGGAGTACACAACATGTTCTCCACCACATGGCTAGAATAGGATGATTACACAGATTACCATGTGTACTGGTACATGGGTTGGCATATATGGGTTGAAGCCGTGTATGGGAACATGGACGGCATACATAAAGAGGCCCCCAATTAGTAGGAAACAGCGTGACACACTCTTACATTCCATGTACTTTTCTTGAAACATGACATTCTCTTATCGACATGGGTTGTTGTACACGGGTAAGACTTAGGCTGAGAGGACACATCATGTGACACCTCAACATTATGTGTACATTCTTTTACTTGGCTTGATATTCTTGTACATTGTACCTTGGACAAGTTTCATTTGGGTTAGTTCCCCCCCCTCTCATTCCCCTACAGTTCAGGTATCATTTTCATCGACATGAGTATGATCCCTTTAGTAGGACTTTCTAGATATAGTTAGAGTCCCTCCGAGAGGCCCGAAGTGAGATCCTATATCCATTCTGAACCATAGGTAGAGTTAGGTATCGTTGTGAACAATCCTATAGGAAATAAATCCTCTAATTATAAGGTGAATCAAGATGAGTCGTGGTATATGCAAAGGCCTTGGTAGAGATCCTCTTTCATGTATCATGATCTTCCCACTCTAGATTGAGTTCTACTATAATTAGTGAATTTGATCTCTCTTCAGATCTATCAATGAATATATATCTCTCGTGACACATCATGATGAATTGTACTTCTCGTATAGATGTCATCAGATCTATCACTCTTAGGGAGGGATTTATCCAAGGAGAATGCTTCGTGGAATCTTTTAACTGAATCCCTAGGTTGGGTATATGGGTCGTTGTGACTTACCTCTAGAGTATAAGTCTAGGTTATGAGTAAATTGTGATGTTTCCATTTTTATATTTTCTATAGACATATACAATGTAGATTTTTTTGTAAAATTACTGTATGTATTTCTTTTTGGTTCTCAGGGTCTCCTACTAAGTATATTAATACTCACACATGCATAGGATTTTCCCACACGTGTCGTATCTTATGGAAACGAGCGCCCTTTTGACAGAGTCTAGGGAAAACCCTAATAGAACATAGATTTGAGAGCTTCCTTATAGGTCTAGGTGTTCCTTTGGAATCGATCTGTAAACCCAGTACCTTTCCTGTTTATAGGTTGAAAATTCTAGTTGCATTATCTTTCTTTTTGTGGGCCTGTATTCTAGCCCAGTTACCTTTCTTCACTTTACAATCTATTGTACTCAGTTTTTTGGGGATCAGTTATATGCATGCATTTTGATCCTTAGTGATTTTTACATTTCATCATTTCTGGGCTTGGAGATGTGTCAACGTGTACATGTATATATGTAATGCCTCCCATGTTAGTGATATTACTACTCGGTGCTAGTCACCAGTCCCAGGCCTGTTGGAGGTGGGCTTGGGGAGTCATGGTGTGGGCCCCACTGGGATTGGTTGTGACATAATGGTATCATAGGAGGTCAAATCTACATTAGGACTGATATTCATTGAATTTTTTGGGGAAAAGGTTTTAATTATTTTGAGTTCATCTTTCAGGCCAGTGACATCAGTGCTGGTACGAGCAGCTGACGTATCCGTACACCAGGAATTTAATAAACTACTTTTTGACTCTGTACATGGAACAATACTTGCAGGAAAACACAAAGAATGGTGCATGAATCAGATATGAATGGGTTGTGATTTCCATTTCCTTTTTTTTCAGCTATCCAAATACAATCCTTGACCTTGGTGTAGCTTTTTCCCATAAAGGTTTCCTCTGGGATGCATACCATCTAAGATTCCGCAACTCAATGTTGAAGATGACCCCCTCAATGATGAGGCTTCGATTTAGGGTCTAGTTACCTAGGTGTTACCTCCAGGTAGTGCACCTACTATAGGATCACCAGTGGTGCAACATGTGCTACCTATAGTACCAACAAATGAGGAGCGCAAGATGAGTGCACTCCATGAGTTTCATAGATAGATACCCCTTAGGTTCTGAGGCTATCCCAACTGTCAAGCGGCTGAGGACTGGCTTGAGGTGGTTAACATATTCTTTTTTCTAATGATGAAACCAACAGACTATACAGTGATCAGAGGATTGATCTTTCCTTATGGTTTAGTAGGGTGATGGTGGAGTATTACCATACAGACTCATGATGAGGTGACTCCTCTATGGAGAGAGTTTGACAGACCCTTTAGGGAGGAGTTCACTCTGGTTATGCTGAGATCATTGTGTATCCAAGATATTCTTTAGCTCTAGCTGGTTAGTTTGATAGTGGAGGACTATTCATCAAGGTATAACTACCTTTCTAGGCACTCGATGGATATGGTCAGGGATCGTTACTTTAGAGCTCAGACCTTGGAGCGTGGTTCACAACCAGACATCCCAGCTAGTGTCACACCTTTATGAATTCCGACTTATGATGTAGTGCTATAGCGAGATTTGGTGGTTGATAGATTTTTAGTTCAGCAGAGACAACCCGTAGTAGGATGATAGAGGAAGAGACATCGGATGTAGGAAGATGATGTCTGGCATAGGGATAGGGACATGGAAGGGATCTCAAGAAAACCTAAGAAAGGAGATCTGTAGTCCAGGGTTCTCAATTTGGATCCAGTCAGCCTAGTGAGAGGTGATTCTACAAATGGGATATTAGAATACATCTACCTAGATATTGTCCAACCCATAGATCTACTTACAGGGACATGGTGGATGGACCACCATTGAAGAGGAGTAGAGAGATCTGTGGGAGGTGGAAGAGGTTTGGAAACACTTCCACCACCACACCTAGGAGGTCCACACCAGGTTCAGGGCGCTATGGGACAGGGGTGAGGGTAGCTACATGTGGTCAAGGTGTATAGCCCAGGAACTATAGGGATGATCCAAGGTACCTTATGTGCCTTTTCTACCTTATCTTCCTTACTTATAGACATAGGTTCCAGTCATTCTTTTCTATCCACATGCATTGTGTAAAACCTTGATATTCTGGTAGAGTTGTTGATTAGAGCCTTATGCTTAGAGAAAACTACGTTAAGAGACTCTATGATCACGTATCTTTTATGACAGTGTGATATTACCCTCGGAGGTTAGTGTTTTGGTTGGAATCACTTGGTGGAACCATTGAGGCATTATGAAGTCATCCTTGGTATGGATTGGTTATCTTCGGTCCATGCCTAGATTGGCTACATTAGGAAAAGGGTGTGGTGTGCCTATAGTGATGGGATGATGGTTTCCATTACTTCCAAAAAAGATACAATGGAAACACGAGAAGGGATCATTCATTGGAGTGAGTGGCTGATCACTCATTAGTTGGCTATCCTTACCCTCATAGAAGTAGATGTTATGAGCTTTCAGTTCCATGCTATAATGATGGAGTACAAGAACATCTTCCCCAAAGATGTTCCAGGGTTACCTCCCTACCAGTAGATCTAATTTTGCATCAAATTACACCCCAAAAAGTCACAGATCTCCTCACTATCATATCAAATGAATCCTATAGAGCTATGTGAGATTTGGGTGAAACTAGAGGATTTTCATAGGAAGGGATTTGTGAATAAAATTGTTTCCCCCTAGGTATCCCCAGTTTTGTTTCTCTAAAAGGCATATGGGAGTTTGAGATTTTGTAAGGATTACCAGATCCTGAACATGGTAATGGTCAATAAAAAGTATCCACTAATGATGATCAACAACAAATTCAATTTGATGAGAAGGTAATGATGGTTTTAGAAGGTTGCCCTTCGATCAGGTTATTATAATTTATGAGTATGAGACCTGGATGTGAATAAGATGGATTTCAGACTCTGCTATGATCACTATGATTATTTGGTTATGCCCTTCGGCATGACGAACAACACTGTGATGTTCATGGGACTGATGAATTGTATCATCCATATGTACTTAGAATTGTTTTTATTAGTCTTCCTTGATGACATCCTTGTGTGTTCAGTGTGAGAGGATGATCGCACAAGACACTTGTGGATGGTTCTAGATGTAATATGACAACACCCACTCTATTGGAAGCTCTTGAAGTTATATTTATAGATATATGAGGTCCCCCTTTTGGGACATGTCATATTATAATATGATGTAGTGGTGGACCCATCCACGGTTGAGGCAATGTTAGCATGGGAGCCAACTAGGAGAATGACATAATTGAAGAGCTTCCTTGAGCTGGCAGGATATTACCAGAGATTCATTCCTGACTTCTCCTAGATATCATCCCGGATGATATCTTTGACCCGAAAGGGGTATCCTTTTGTATGGATGGAGAAGTTCAAGTTAGCATTCCAGCTGTTGAGGGAGAGTTTTATGAGCACATCGATCCTAAGAATTCTAGAGGAGGGTGTTGAGTATATATTTTTCTACAATGCATAAGAGGCTGAGAATGGCTATGTTCTGATGTAGAGATAGCCAGTGAATTTGTGTGGTTCATTCTAACTGAGGACTTATGAGCATAACTAGGTCACCCATGATCTTGAGTTGGAAGTGGTAGTTTTCAAATTTTTGTTTTTGTTACACAACCTGATGGGAGAGAAGATTATAGTCTACTCTAACGACAATATCCTCATGTAAATATTCTCACCAAAGGATCTGAATCTTAGGTAGGGGTGATGGCTAGAGATCCTCCAAGATTATGAATTTGAGATCCTATATACTACTGGGAAGGGGAATGTAGTGGCTGATGCTCTCAGTCAAAGATCGAGTTTGTAGCTACTGAGAAGAAGTCGGAGTATTTGGCCTCACTATAGTTATCATTTTTGGATGGAGATGATGTGTCTCAACTTCAGTCGATGATTATTACATCTTCACTCTTGCAGCGTTTCAGGGAGGCACAACATAGAGATATCGACTATAAGGCTTTAAATGCTCATTTATCTGCATGAAAAGATCCTAATGGATATTTTTAAGGTGGAGAGCACGTCATCCTTTTCAAATAATGTACATTTTTACCAGTAGTGTTGTGGGAGAAGGTTCTGGGGGAGTTTCATACATCCCTTTGGCGGTACATCCTATAGTGTATAAAATGTTTTAGGGCCTCTAATTTCAGTTCTAGTGGACCAGAATGAAGAATTCAGAGGTAGAGTGTGTTTCTCAATGCCTTATGTGAAAATAGGAAATGGTTGAGAATAATGTTCTAGTGGGACTAGCTCACCCTCTAGAGGTGCTAGAATGGAAGTGGGATGGAATATCAATAGACTTCATGAACATATTACCAAAAATCCCAATTCGTAGCTATCAGGGAGAAGATTTCCATAGACTTATTAAGATGCCTCTATGTGTAGGAGATTGTTTGGATACATGGAGTCCCCCCAATGATAGTCTCGGATTTTGATCCATGTTTCGGATCTCAATTATGGAAGGGATTTTAGGTGGTGTTTTTATATGAGATTCGCTAATTCATGGTGTTCCATCCTCAAATAAATTGTCATATGTAGAGGAAAATTCATGTTCTGGAGGATATCTTGTGATCTTGTACATGGACTTTGGTCATAGTTGGGAGGACCACCTGTCGTTGGTGGGGTTTTCATAAAACAATAGCTACCACTCCACCATTGGTATAGCACCATTTCAGTATTTATATCGGTGACCCTTCTGCTGATTGTTTTTCTAGACAAACCTAGGAGAGTCAGCACTCATGGATCCAGAGATGGTGTGAGGTACCATTGAAAAGGTGCATATCATCCCTGAGAAGAAAAGACTACACAAATCCAACATAAGTTTAATGTTGATAGATGAAAGATACCTATATAGTACAAGGAGGGAAACCATGTCTTCCTTAAGGTCTCACATTGACGAGGGATACAAATATTTGGAACTGGAGGCATGTTGTCTCTGACTTTATTCATCCCTTTCAATATACAATAGAGAGTTGGAGAGGTGGTGTTTGGCCTAGCTCTACCTCCATAGTTACACAGGGTACATGATGTCTTCAACATGTTGTAGCTGAGGAGGTCTGTGCATGATCTGTCACATGTCATTGACTACGAATAGATGGCCATTGAAGATTGAGAAAACTTTGGGAAGTACCCCATAGAGATTGAGGATTGGTTGAAGATGATCCTTTATATGTGAGAGATTAACTTGGAGCGTGTTCAGTGGCAGAAATGGGATCTTTAGGAAAGCACATGGGAGTGGGTGTCTTAGATTAATGTTTAGTACCCACATCTATTTGAGTGGCCTTTGGTTTTTCATTTCGGAGACTTAAATCCCTAAGGTGGGGAGAATGTAATGTCCATAATTTTCCATGTATTATTTTTAAATATTATATATAATTAATTAACAACCGGGATTTATGACAACAAGCGATTCTAAGAATTATATTGGCTGAAATAAATATTAGAAATAAAATGAACTTTTAAATAGAGTGCTTGAGAATTTTTCCTAAAAAAGTGGAAAACCCATTAAAATGCTTCCCATATCAGAAATTGGAGGGAAAAATTGTGATCAGAGCAATGACTTTACCTTAAGCGAGTCTTAACTTCGACCAGCATGTGTGAGTTGAAAAAGTTAATTTTTAGAAGTTTAAAGAAAATAAAATAAATTAACAATTTATTTTATTTCATATATTTTAATGACAAAACAATGAATTTTAGGCTTTTAAAAAACCAGGAGCCTGGAGATAAGATCCTAACCCTAGAAAACTCCCTAGAATCCTCTAATGCTTTGGAGAGGTGCCACCCCTTTGGAGAAATCCTAACGAATGACAACACATGGATCATTGTGTAGTAATATCTTATCTCACTAATGATGGTATCACATCCATCCTTTGTTGATGATCATGGTTGGCATTTTTTTTCAATTATGTTTTCCCTATTCTGGGATTTAAACGACAAATGTAGATCAACCCCTGAGTAGGTTGACCCATGGATCGTTTGTTCATGTAGGAGGGTCTAATTATCATGGTATACACCAAGGCCCTAGTAGTGATCCTCATACATGTTTCTTGATCATCCCACTCAGGATTGAGTTCTACCTAAATGATTGTATCTGTTATCCCTTGAGATCTATCATTTCATCTATACCTCTTGTGAAACATCCCAACAAATGTACTTCTTGGAAGGATGGAATTAGAGTTATCACACTCATGGAGTGATTTTTCCCAATATAGTGCATCAGGGGATCTTTGAACTTAATACCTAGTGTTGGTATGTGTGTCATTGTGACTTGCCTCAAAAATACGGGTTTGTGTTTCAAATATATTTGGATGCTTCCCTTGTAATATGTGTTGTAGAAATATATTGTGTAGAGATGACTATAACTTTACTTTGTGTATTGCTTTTTCATTTTCACAATCACCTACTGAGTATTCTTATAAACACCCATGTGTGGGCTTTTCCCACATGTGTCATTTCTTATTGGGAAAAATTCCACAAATTAACATTGAATCACTTTTCAGTTGTTTGTGTTTGTTGAAAAAGCTGGTTTGTTTGTTGACATGGATGGTTTCCGTGGTTACTTGTTGAGTTCTAGAGATATTGGTGAAATAAAATGATGAAAAAGAACCATAAAAAGGTAATGGTTGATTTAGAGGTGGTACAAAATTTACAGATATAATGTGGTGCTATTTTCTAATGTTTTCTAAATAATTGGGCCACAAAATCAGAAAATGGGGAAATATGTTTTGGGAAATGAAATTTGTGCACAAGATAGATGGTGGTTTAGAAACTTTCATGCAAGGTATGTTTTTGGAGAATAATTTCAACAAATTCCAAAGGCATGAAGTGTGAAAAAAATTGGAAATGTGCATGAAAGATGTGGCTGCATGAAAGAAACTAACCTGCCCAATGCGACGTCGAATTGGGTTTTACACAATCAAATATGATCTTGTGTGACATGGTGAATCCTTTATTTAGGGGTAGATGACTCTTATAAATAAGAGGTGACCCCCCTCCCCATTTGGAACATCTCAACACATATAGATATTTTGAGCTTTGGAATACATAATGATTTTGAGGAAAAGGAGTTGCGTGAAATATTTCAAGTTAAGGGTAAGCTAAGAAAGTTTCGTGTAAGATTTGAGTTATACATAAAACTGATTTAAGGCCAAAGGGTGTTTCATGAAAATGGTGGATTCTTTCACCCAGGGCATTGAAGATGCGCACAGGACATAGTAAGTGTTGCGTGAAATATTTGACGCATCCCATTAATACTGCGATAAAGATGTATTTATTAGTTGATGAAAGAGTAACTTCAATAGAGAATCTACATACAGAAGAAGATGTATTAATTTTTGAAAATAAAAGGACATACAATTATTTAAATTGTGAGTGGATCTTCTGAAGAAGTAGTTATCACACATTATTTGAGAGATTAGTGATCATTCATATTGTGAGTGGTTTGACAACCAGGAGGGATAGCGAGTCCACTCTGAATTTTGTAAAAAGCAGTGCGCTTTTGGAGTATTAGGTACATTGGCACATTGTCAATGTATGCTCCATGGATGTATGTTAGTGAGGGTGAACTAAGTAAAATTTCTTTTCCACGTTCTTGTTTTAATATTAGGTCATACTCTGAAATCGGAATGAGAGGGAATAGTGTTTTATTTTACAATGAAACAAGATCAATAGGGGAAGTATTTTTAATATATCATACCCAGATTAACCCCCCCCCCCCTCCCCTCATGTTATATAACCTAGTGGACCTAACATTTCTTCTGTAGACGAGCAACATTTTTATGGAGTCTAGGGAGAACCAAGACCGGACCAAGATTTTTGAGCTTCCCTATATTTTTAGGAGTTCCTTCAGGGTCGATTAGTAGTACCATTACCTTTCATGTTTACAGGTTGGACTTTGTAGTTGCAGGCACTTTCTTTTGGTGGGATTATATTCTAGCCTATTTAATTTTCTACACTTTACTTTCCATTGTACTCTATTGGTTGGGTTTAGTTATATGCATGCATTTTATTCCTTAGTGGTTTTTATATTTCATCATTTTGGGGATTGGATAAGTGTGTGTGTTTGTAGGTACTTAGGCAATGCATCCCATGTTACTGATATGCCTACTCGGTGTTAGTCACTAGCCCCTAACCAATTGGAGGTGGAATTGGGTTGTCATTGTATGAGACCCACTGGGATTGGTCGTGACACGATACGTCTTGGTTATGTGGAGATGTAATTCCCAGGTAGAGGGATGAAAATCTCACATAATATTCTCATATATGTCTTCTGGAAAAAAAATGTACCAAGTGTGAAATGTACTTCATCCTCCTCAATGATCCTACTAGGTGGCGGGTCATAAACAAACATGCTCTCCCATGTGACTAGGCCCTCTAAATATAATAATTTTCTCAACCTCACCCTATCCAGAATAGTAGATATAATTTTTATGGATGATAGACAATTATTCACCAGACTATCATGCACCTCCAAGTGAATCTCATAGAATAAGGACATAAGCCGCCACTAGCTACTGGCCTCATGAAATAACGATATATTATTCCTCTTACTCGGTGCATAAGCAACATCATTTTCCTTTCTAGGCATTTTGGAAAGCTCTAATTTGAAATACTCTAGTTACTTAACCCACCTTAATTTCTTAATACTGATGTCACACAATAATAATATGTACATGAGGATTTGGAGGTTCATCTAAACCAAAAAAACTCTTCTAGTAAATATTGTATCTAAGAGCACAAGGCATGACCTAAATTGGATTACATGTAATCATGAATCGAGTAGTTCCTCTCGTGTTTCCTCAACTAACATAACCCTTTTTCCACGACACACTATTCCTAAATGTTAATCTCTCTTATATTGATAACTGATGCATCAAAATATAAAATATAGCTTCTTCCCAACTCTCTAAGAATAAGGACCAATAATAATGTCAACCTTTCTTTCAAATCCTAAAATTATATCTCATGTGCATCTAATAGAGACCCTAGAATTGAAACATATTATTACATGATTTTTAATCATAATAATACATCAAATAAATTCAGGGGATCGTAAACTCTAATCCCTTTGGAAGACTAGGAACATAAAATTAATAACATGAACTTAAAATGAAATAATCACTATGGGAAAACTAACTTATACCAACGTTTTCGAACCATTGGTATAGGCCTCCAAACCGTTGGTATAGCCTCTACCAACGTTTTGGAGACGGTTGGAAAGTAAGCCGTTGGGATAGGTCTATACCAATGGTTTTTGGAAAACCATTGGTATAAACCTATACCAATGGTTTTGAAAACCGTTGGTATAAGTAATATGAAATTTATACTAACGGTTCCATAAAACCGTTGGTATATGTATTTCAAAAAAACATTCGGTGGGATTTGATCCCAGGACCTCTAGTTTATCATTAAATGAACTAGCCACTATCCTAACATGACTTTTGTGAACATAATTTGATAAAATATATATATGTATTATCATAATTATTTTAAATTTTGATTTATATAATGTTCCTGGTAAGAATATTCGATTGATACCCACCCTTTCCCAACGTTTTGGCCAAACCGTTGGGAATATGGCCTCAAAGTATACTTTTCCCAACAGTTTCGCCAAACCGTTGGGAAAACCATACCCTTTCCCAACAGTTTTGGAAAACTTTTGGGAAAAATGACCTCAAAGTGGGGTTTCCCAACGGTTTTTCCAAACCATTGGGAAAGGGGACCTATACCAACTATTTTTACAAACTGTTGGTATAGAAGCGTTGGGAATGTTCAGATTTCCAATAGTGAATATTTTTATTTAATATTCATACTGAGATCATAAATTTCTTTGATCTCTTACATATTAATAGGAAAACATTGGGAATACATATACAAAAGGGATGAGCTAAAAAATCCAGTAAAGGAATAAACATAAGAATAAAAAATAGTACTTGGCTTAGAAGGAATAACATCATGACATAAAAATGAATGGAATATGAATAAAAATATGGAAGAATAATATATAGAACATGGGATCATGTAATCATGGTATCATAGGAATGGGGAAGAAACAAATAACTTTACATAAACATGATTCAATGCTAACTTCCATGACTACCACACATGGTGGACAAAGTCCCATAATGGACTAGGTTTACTCCCCAATACCAAACATGACTTCTCATGAGACTAAACATTTCCCAATGCATTTTAGTGTTATCTAGGTGCACCCATCATAACATGTTCATGCATATTTGTTCCAAATGAATAGTAAAACATAATAAATATACATAAAGGTTACCCATGGGATGAAATGGGTATTATAATCGTGTCATATGGCATAACAAAAGGGAATATCATAATGGTGTTCTTGAAATAATCGATTTATATAATTATTGGAAATTAAAATGAGAAAATAGTCATATATCATGAATAATTATGTCCAACTTAAGTTAAAACATTTAAAAATAGTGTTTAATAAATATTATAAATGATCCACTTTAGTGTGGTATAAGGGAAAATATTACAGGGTCATTAAAGAGGAAAATAGATTTTTTTTTATAAAATTATAAATGACATAAGTTATTTTTTCATGAATAAATGATTTATTTTAGAAAAATATTGGTGACCTAAAATATATTAAGGGATGTACTTGAAAATGTGATATAAATTTGGAATTTCCTTTTAATTGGGCTTTCTTATCTTGGGGAATCCAGAAGGGGAAATTTTAAAACATGTATTTATACATAAAAGAAGGTTTAATTCTTCTAGATACATATGTTTTGAACATAATCATATAATTTATAATAATTATATAATAATAATAAAAATATATATTGTTAAAAAGAATGATAAATTGTGAGTCAAAGGTAATTTGGATGTTCGAAGAGACCTCTTACCTTATATCTGAAAGTGTTCTACACTTTCAATTGATGTCCTAGATAATAAAATTAGATACATTAATTAATTAATTTGGAACCAATTTTACATATTTTTGAATTATTATAATTTTATTAATTTCATTTATGGTTATTTCAAGGAGTTATAGTGTTTAATTTTGTTCTTTTGGGAGTGTTTGTTTCATGATTTCCTGGTCGGTTAGCTTGGGTATAATTATTGCTTTTCTTATCAAATTAGAATAATTATATAGAAGTGGAATGAAATTGTATTAATATACTTTTAGAATATTAAAAGTTCCCTTATATCCTTTTAATTTTTTACACGAGGATGACTCATTTGATAAAATTTTAATGATAATAATTTATATTATTTGGTGGTTTATCAATCATCACAGGCTAGTTTTGTTTTATTATTTAATATTATGTATATATGTTCGTTACATAACATAAAATTGGTTACAATATTCATTTGAAAATATTTTTCACCCATTATAATGGTTTTATTAAAATCATAAAATTCGTTAATGGAAAATGAAAAATCATCCTCCATGTAGGCAGTAAATCGACATATCATAGATGATGTTTTCGTTTTTAAGATAAAAGGGGAAGAGAATAGTTTTGATGAATGATAATAAATTAAAAAAAATAAATTAAATTATTTATATGATATTGTACTTATCATGTATTTTTTGTATTTGGGATGTGAGGGGAGGAAAAAAATAAATTAAATTAAATGTGAAAATGGATGATTTCACCTCTTGAATATCATCTCCCGGCGAACATCATTAATGCACTTGGGTTTCGAAAGGTGTTTTTTTACTATTTTATTCATTTGTGTTTTATTTTGGATCAAGAATATCAATAGTGACAATTATTACGAATAAATACAGTAGCTAGTGCATATGAGTTTGACCTAATGGTTTCTTACAACATTCATGACTCAAAAATTCATAAATTTGTCTTAAAATGTTAAATGTCGTAAATTAATGTGTTTCGCAATTCACAAAAAAATCATTTATTTTAGAAAAATACAAAAAATTAACCCGAAACATTTTTTGAAATATAGATTTTATAAATAGACTTTATTTTATGAAAATAATTTTCTAAATATGGGAAATTTAATTTTTATTTAGAATCAACATTTATTCAAAAAAACATTTTTTAATATGATAATAGATTTTATGTCACTTTCCAAAATTAATTATGGTCTCAAAAAATTATCTTATAATAATAAGAAAATAATATTAATTTATTAATCTACTTTCCGAAATTATTTTTTATTTTATATCATTATATAAATTATAAAATAGTAAATAAAAATTTATGTTTCACAAAAATACCAAAAATTAATTTATCATTTTTAAAATAATTATTTACTTATTAAATGATATAAATATATGATATTTTCATATATAAGATACCAAAATTTAATTTAAACTTTCATAGGTGATGTTAGTAATCTAATGGCCAGATTACTATTCCTAACTGTCATATTTCAATTCCAATGGTCTAGTTACTATTTCAACTGTCATATTTATAACTGTCATAAGGGTTTAAAAAATCCTATAAATGCCTCTTATTAAATTCATTAATCACTTATATTTTATCCCAAAGTTATATATAATTTCATATTTTAAATAAATATTTTATTATTAACAATAGTTTTTATTTCTACAGCTTTGTTCATGAATGTGGTCATTCTAGTTGATCGACCAAATAAAATTTTTCTCATTCTTATTGTATTATTTTCTATTTATAGTCCAATAGTAATAATTGGTATTCTTATTGTATTACTTTCTAACTAATGTATCATTCTACATTTAAGAGAATAATTTTTTTATTGGGTTCTCTTTGTGATTCATGTGTTTTATACTGCATGAAATAACTATAAGAATGAAAATTTTCATTGCTAATTAGATGTTGTTATATATTTGATCATAAAAACATCACATCCCTCTCATTAAAGCTCGTATGAGGTGAAAAGAACTGTATAAAACTAATTTAATAACCAGCTATCCCCATGAAGCACCATATGTCAAAGAATGTTTTGGGATGCTCCTAGGAAACTAGATCCCTCACCTTCTCTTGGTTAACTAATACTAATGTCACTACGAAAATATGATCCACGAAATTAATATTATCCATATCATATAAATAATTCTCTCTCTGTGTATCCAAAATGATCTAAAGTTGTTTTTCATGGATGTTTCAATTGAGATAATACACCAATATATCATCCATGAATGCCACCACAAATTAATCCATATATAGTTGGAAAACTTGGTTCCCGAGTGCCAAGAAAATTTTTGGTACATTTGTGAGACCGAATGGCATAACGAGATATTCGTATAGACCATACCTACTAGGAAAAGTTTTGTGATGTCTGTGTTAGGTTCAAACGTGTGCCAAGTGGCTAACCTCAAATATATTTTCAAGAAAACCCAAGATCCTCAAAACTGGTCGAAGAGATCATCTATCCACAGAAAGGGATATTGGTTCTTAATATTCAATAGGTTTAATTTTTAGTAATACACACATAGTCTGAGGGATCTATCTTCCTTTTTTCCAAAAAGGACTGACGAACCTGAGAAAAAAAGAATTGGTTTGTAAAATCACTTTGATTATAAAAATTCTATCTTCCACTTATTCTCATTCAACTTTATATTAGTCATCCAATAAGGAGGAAGGGATATCAGTATAGCTCCAGGAACTAGATCGATAGAGAACTCCACCACTCTCTCAGGAGATAAACCAAAAATTTTTTATAGGATAAGGATATTAAGATCGTACCTCTCATGGTAGATGGACCAACACTATTCCCCTCATGTATAGGTTTCACTAAATATATTTTGCATGAATCACATCCCTATTAAATAACCTAACTACCCTGAGCAGACTCAGTTTTCTATCAAGCCCCCCCATCCATGACTACCTCCTCAGCCTGAAGAACTAATAGTGCTCCAGATTCCATCCAAACGTAGATATTTTTATCATGCACCTGAATCAAGAGTCGGCGTAAAACCCCACCTACTAATCACTTGATTAACGGTCATGAAAAAACATTGAATATGGAAATTACTACCGGAATCTCAATAGGCAACTGAGTCTCTATTTCACTGACTTCTCATGTGTTTTCTTCTACCACTCTGATCAAAGAAGATATAACTACCAACAAAAAAACTCTGGCTCATATTCACATCAAATTAAGCCTTAAAATATAACTTCTTGCAATCTTTTAATGAACCACTTGGTCCAAAAGCTGCACTGCATTGCTCAGGGCCTCCATCTTCTATCGGGTTGTGTTCAATAATTGCACATGATTCCCCATCTCATCAATAATATTCCACCAAAACACATTCACATGTGACCATATAAAATGGTTGATACCATTCTTAAAGTGTCTCACCCTAGACTGATCATTAATATGATACAATAGTACAATGTGTGGGGGCTCTATAAAGATAGAAGAATGCTCCATAATACTTATAGATACCTAATTCAGCTACTTAAACTCACTAGAGTGTTTAACTCTTAGGGTCTCATGAAATATGTAATCATTGGACCTGGTCAATAAATCATTCCAAACAATATCTCAAAGTGTAATAGCTTGGATCAAAACATCCCACCAGTGCTTAAAGGTAACCTGAATTAGAAAAATTTCAAGCTTCAATATCCTCTAAAGAGGTGTCTTTAGATGCTTGAAAATTTTTAAAATTTTCTCAAGACACAACTTATCAGCCTTTGGACCTCCATCCTGCAAAAACATGGGTGGATGTTGCTACTGGAACACACATGTCAGCTCTACTATAAGATCCTAGGTTTTCATATGAGGTAAATATCATTATTTTTTCATCTTAATGTCATGTTTTTTGACCTACTGTGAGTGAATTTTGAGGACATATATTTTCAGGGGTGTCTAGGGATTTTTTGGAGCCTAAAGAATAACATTAAGAGAAATTCAGATTGGCTATAGTGTTAGTTGAAATCATGTGACCCGGGAAGAATTGTTGGAGTAAACCATATGATTTTGGATAAAGAGTAGGAGGCCACAAAATTTGAGGAAATTGTGAAATCTAAGGTGCATGACCATGTAATCAATCTATAGTTTTTAGTAGAGGAATGCAACATAATTTGTGCTTAGTTTCCCAACCAATGCACATAAACCATGTGAGGTCACCATTGAAAAAGTTAAGGGCAGACGGTTGGTGAAAATTTTTTCTAGCCTTGGGACCAAACCGTTTGACCCTTTGTTTTTGGGAAAAATCACCAAAATTCTTAAAAAAAATCTTTCTTACCTAAATCTAATATTAATTTCTCCACTGATGGACATACCTCATTATTTTGGGCTCCCTTTGAAGTAAAATCATATTCTTTTCACCTATTTAATCATTCAGACTCAAATTTGAGCACAATGTTTCTCATTGGATCCGTGCTGATAGGTTATTTGATCATTTTTTTTCATTTTTCATTTTCCATCATATATATTAATTTATTTTGGACAAACCCAATATTCAATTTTTCAATATTTTCAAATGTTCTTTATTTTTCATCCTTAAAGGACTGAATATGATTTGGATACTGGATAATTGCTCTACTAGAGACCTATAGTAGGTGGTATATATCTTTTCCCACATGTATGGTGGTTTTTATAGCTATATTTCATTGTCCCACATGCCATAATTTATTGAATTTTCCCTAAAAGTAATTAGATAATTGAATTTAATGAAATGGGACCTGTTTAAGTTTCCCACTAGTTCCTTTGAGATTGTTGGAGGTTTTTATATCCAACCTAGTCCACCCATGGGGTGTGTCCTTATACCAACTTGATGTTATACCACCACATTGGGCGTGTGTGAGATCACCTTGATTAAGAGATCCTTTTTTTAACTAAATGATAATTGAACTAAGATGATAGGAGGGGGTTGATGCCTCCATTACATGTGATGGATTGTTTTTTATATTGATTAAATATAATATATGTGGGAATTTTTTATAGGATTCTAAACTAATTGAATGTCTATAATTTTTGAATTATGAATTATTGAATTGATGAATCAATTGTGGTAGTATATTCCCTGATTGGTATACCTTGGACCCTAATTCTACAGGATTCCATGAACAAATCCACTCATAGGGGTTGATTGTAGTATGTGATGCATTGGACATGTTTACTCATTAGATTCAGATTTCATAGGATGGTAGGCCCTTTACCACCCCATTGAAATGGATTTCTTCGACATGCATTGGACATGGTCTATTGACGTGCTCCTATAACTGTAACCATGTTTTTACCATGTTTCCATCGAGATGATCATGGGGCTAGATGTGGGTTACATGGTCTTATATACCTTGAATTCATCCATTCGTAGCCTGAAAATTTTTATTAAATGGAATGAACATTATGGAAGTGATGTAAAATTGTTTATATGTCATGGTCATGGTAGATGTTGTACACATGATTATAAAACATTGTTGTAGAACTTGTTATACCCTATATTACATGATATAGACAGATGAGGATTCTTTTTTGTTTCTTGATTATAGGACATGGACTTTGTGGATTATTTATATTGCTTTACAATTAGCCAATGTTTATATTGGATTTGTTTATAGTTGAACCCTATTATAGGAACTTGATTATTGTTGACCAAATAGACAGTATCACTTATAGTTGTTACATTTTGCATGGAAATTTCACTTGTACTGCTATTATATATATTATATTTTTCACACAACTTTATATTATTATACACTTATGGAAAATGTTATAGACATTGTTGGTGGAAACCTATTTAGTGTTATCTCATACCTTTTTTGGGCCATTGTTGGATACCTAGAAAGAATTTGATTATATAGGTAGGGATTGGGTAAATTTCTTGTTGCATGATTTTTTATTTTTTTTTCCTTAGGAGAAACAGAGAACTGGAACGAGCATCGCTCGTAAGGGTATCTAGAGATTGTTCTTATAAAATTTTATAAGATTGATTAATGTATTTTATTGGATTAATTATTACATATTTTACTTATTTTTAGATATATCACATGACACATCATCTTTTGTATGATATTTCTTTTGGAATTGTTCATATATTCTTGTTTTGGATGTTTATCATATGCGTCATTGATTTAATACTTTCATTTTTGACTGATATGACTATTACCACTGCATTATACTCTGACATGAGGACATAATCTCCCCAAAGACACACCATAATCCCTTGCTATTTTACTTAAGCCTCTAGAATATATGGAGGTACACATGAGGCCGTGTGACCCATCAGCTCGAGGAAAAGTTTAGTGGCACCTGGATTGGGATATCACAAAGTGCTATTAGATAACTTCTTCCAAGTCTAATATTCTATCATAGTAGACAATATATTAGTAAGGTATTGAAATTTTTTAATGGACTGTTCATGGGAGTATCTAACCCACATATAGGAAAATCCAAAATACCTTGAATGAAAACAATCTTTTTATTTATTTTGACAATTATTCTCAATTTGATTCCACTATTAAGTGACACAATTGATATATGATGTTATAATTAATAAGATTTTTATTTTTATTTTATTTTAACCTAATGAGATGAGGTTATTCCATCTCATGTATCATTTTAGGATCCTTCTAGAATTCACATGTTAAGAATTAATCAATTCAACATAAGATGCATTTCTTGACTGCATGACATTATGATGTTTTCCAAGTGTTATAAAATTTTTTATTGAGAAATGATTTCATAATTTAATTGAGAATCATGGTATGTGCATAGAGTTATAGTCATAACCTATATAGTATTTTCCTATTTAGGCTATAGTAGAAACCCTAAGCAACCAACTATGGCACGTTGAGCCATGGACCATCAGTCTCATTAGGCTAGAATGTGCTATATTCATAATTAAATGAATTCCATAGATAAATTTAAATTTTTTTGGTCCCATAAAAATTATAAAATAGTAAACTATTTAATTTAACCATTAAAATATAATTACAAAACAATATGAATTTAAAAAGGAATTGGATTGTGAAATAGAGAACATGAAATTGAATTTTATTTTTAGTGGGTAGTAGATAGTGTCCCTCAAGTTTTCTTGGGGTTTTTATTATACCCATTCCAGGATTTGTGATTTGGAATAGGGGTTTGGTTTGTTTATAAGATGTATTTGACCTATCCTGCATGTCTTGATCTTATCATTATCGATATTTTTGAGCGTGCCTATATGTAATAGTAGATACAATCCACCATGATGACCTCTATTCATACACCAGGTGGGTGGAAACGACCATGCCCTCAAGGTGGTGGGTAATGGGATACTGGTAAATCCTATAGTAGTACTACTTATGGAACTAGCGGTTTTACCACATATTTAAAACGAGGCATATTTTCATGGGAGTTTTATGTGATTCATTCAGAGAATTAAATGAGCAATGTAGCATTCCTTTTCTATGGAAGAGCTGACACACATGTTCTAGTATCATCGTACTACAACATTTTTGGGGGATGGAAATCCAAATGCTACTGAACAATGTCTTGAGATTACTTTTTCTATCCTAGATCATGCAGAGACACCTCATGAGACAAGAGTGAAGATCATTTCATATATTATTAATGGAGTAGTTAAGTGTTGTTCAAATGTTTTAAACCCGATTTATTTTCTCCAAGATATAGATGGTATGGACTACCAATCCATGTATTTCAACTAATTTTTTCTTGAAACTCTATGTGTAGAGAAATCTAGAGATTTTATGCATCTTGAGCAGGGTGTGATGTCTGTTTTGGAATATTTAGCATACTTTATAGAGATTCAACGTGTTTTGTTAATATACCTTAATAATGGGGCATTTAGGGGGGGCTTGGAGTAAGGTATTTGGAATTTACTTCAATCAATGGTCAACATTTTTAGATTGATGACAATTATTGAAATAGTGAATGATGTGATGATTATAGAGTGGAGGCTGAGGGAAGATGGCAGTGTAGAGTAGCATAGTTTAGCCTCTTTGCCTAGTGCTTTGACTTCCAATGGCAGGGAGCACTTTTTGAGGCTTCTCGTGAGGGGAGTACTATCTAATAAATCAGTGACAGTACCTCTATTTTGAATCATCTGTTTGGTAGATGGGAGAATATGAGGAACCAGTGTGACTAAGACCAAGTCGAGTTCCATACTAGCGGCATGATGGGTCATGTACCACATTGTTTCGGGAACTTCCCCCAAGGATTCAGTGGAAGGTAATCAACTCTAACTCCATGTTTAAGATAGGGATTCATATATCTGCATTAGGGAGGGATATGGAGTAGTGTCAGTAATTCAGGATAAGGTGGTGGTCCTGAATGAGGCATCTAGGCCCCATTTGTCCATAGATTACATAGTGGGCCTCTTTGGGTAGCGAGGTTGTGTTACAGGGCCACGATTCAAGCCTTATATATTTTGTACACCCTACACATAAATATGATAGTTTTATTACATCTATGGGGAGAAGAAAGATCTTTTTATCCTCTATGTTATTAACAATTCTTTTTTTGATATATGATCTTCACATAATTACATATTTGTACCTGTGGAGGATATCCTTGGATTTGTGGTTTAGTTTTCTGGTGTCATTATGACCAAAGATACTTCGTTGGGGATCAGGACAGAGGGTGTACTCTAGTGTAAGACTTTCCACCTTAATATTGGTGGGTGTAACTTCATATGGGATATTTTTTTTCTTTGATATTACTAGGTTTGAAGTGATATTTGGAATGGAAAATTAATTTTCTTATCATACATAAGTTTATTTTTATCACCAAAGGGTTATTTTCTCATCACCGGTGGGAGAGGTTTCTATTCACCAGGGTGAATGGGATGTCCAAGATGGGTTGATTTGAACCATAGCAACATGGTATGAGTGGGACAATAGCCCAAATAGTTATTTTATACATTTATGATCAAGGAACATATCAGGTGGAATTTCCTCTAGAGGTTGATCATTTCCAAGATCTTTTTATAGATGAATTTTCTATTTTACATCCTAAGGGAGAGTTAGAGTTATCCATTTATCTAGTGCCTAGAGCTTTATCCATATCCATTCCTCCTTATAGGATGGAAACTGTAGAGTTTCATGAGATTAAGAGGCAGGTAGTTGTCTTGGAGTCAGAGGGATCTATACGACCTAGTACTTCAATGTGGGGGGTTTTGGTGGGTTTTTCCAAAAGGACATATGTTACCCTAGTTAAATGTTATTATTATCAAAAATGGAACTGGTTTAAGGTTTAGAACTAGTGTCCTTTTCTATAGATAAATGATCTTTTCAACCAACTTCAAGGATATCTGATTTCCTTGATGATTGATTTGGGGTTGGGTTGTCACCAAGAAATTTTCTAACCGACAGATAGAACTCATATAGATTTTCATATCATTTATGGTCTATATGAATTTTTGTTTATATCTTTCAGCCTCACGAATGCGATAGAATAATTGATGGAGCTCAAGAACTGATTTTTCCATCCTTCTCTAGATTTGTGTGTCGGTGTATTCAGGGATGATATCTTGGTGTATTCTCATAATTGACACAAACATGTCAAACATCTTGAGATTATTAGATACACTAAGAGATAATAAGTTATATGAGAATCTAAAAAAGTTACACTTTTTTATGTATTAGACACACTTCTTGGATCATATCATCTATGATACCGGAGAATCAATTGAAATAGATAATGTGAGATATGTAGTCTTTTAAGATCATCCTAATATTTTTTATGATATATAGAGTTAATTGGGGCTAGTTTGATATTACAAGAATTTCATACAAGACCATTCACGCTTAGAATCACCACTTATGGGATTGAATATGAAGGTTGTAAAATTTTTGGGGGTTGATACCTTCAAGACAACCTTTATGGTGTTGAAAGGGAGAGAGAATTCAGTGTATTTTCTGATTCAACTAGATTTGGGAAGGATCCTTACTATGTATTTTCATGCATCAGATATTGGGTTGAGAGTAGTTCTAGATTAGGGGGTGAGGAGTGGCATACATGTGTCAGAATTTCAGGCCACGCAAGAGGAACTACATGAAGAACAATCTTTAGTTATCTATTATTATTCATGCTCTACATTGTTGGATACATTACTTACTGGGAGAGTTTTCTATTTTGTAAATGAACCAAAAAAATCCTCAAGTATATATTTACAAAATGTTAGTTGAATTTGAGGCAATGACAGTAGGTTGAGTACCTACAATATTTTGAATTATAGATTGCATATAGTCTTTGAAAGGGAAATGTTGCTACCATTATACTAGGTAGGAGGACTCAAATACAGGTAATTCAAGATTCCAGTAGTGAGTGGAAGAATTTGGCCTTGTTTTCTGAGATGCACATGGAGGTGATGGATAGTCAGCAGATGAATTTTATCTCATTATAAGAGATGACTTCCACCCCTCTAGATAGAGTGAGCAAGAGACATATTTTTAATGATAAGGGCCTAGTCATATGTAAGATTGTGAAATGTGAGGACCTACCTCCTAGTTAGACTATTGGTTATGATGGTATTCTAAGAATCCATGGTTGTGTCTAGGTTCTATCATACATACTTGAGGAGTTGATGTGGGAATTTCACACCTCAGTTTGGTTAGTACACCCCTATGTTACAAATATGTATCATGATATACCTTGTCGGTATTGGTGGTAATGGTTGAAATGTGAGTTATTTAGTCTTTTAAAAAGTTGTTCCACATACCAATGGGTGATAAAATAGCATCAGTGACCAACAAGTATTTTAAATTAGTTACTTATTCATGAGTGGAAGTGGGATGATGTTGGGATGGATTTTATGACTAGGTTGTTAAGGTATCCTCAATGTAATAATGTTGTATCGGTTATTATGGAAATGCTCACAATGGTATCCCATTTCCTTCTAGTCATTGTGAACTTCTTAATAGATTATCTTGGGAAGATTTTATATCTGTGAGTTATCATTGCATCACAAGGTTTCTCATTCCATTGAATCAAATAGAGACACCTATTTTACATTTCAATTATGGAAATTCTACAAAGGGAGTTGGATACATAGGGGTTTATAAGCATATAATACCACCCTCATACTGATTTTCAATCAGATCATATTATTCAAGTGCATGAGTAGATGATGTAAGTAGGCATTTCTTATTTTGGGGGATATTGGGAGATGTATATTCCCCATTTTTGGTTTCACCGACAAAAAGTTATAATTGGAAACTATATAGATGAAACCTTATAAAGAATTTTATTTTACACCATGTTGATCCCCCCTGTGGCGTTAAGAGGTAGGGGATGAAGTGTTTCCTAGACTTCTTCTCATGTATGAGACATCAGAGAAGGTCTAATTGCTCTGAAATCATCTGGCTACGGCATAGTCTCAACAAAAATCTTACACTGATCATCATAGATGACCTCTAGAGTTTATGGTTGGGGGTCAAGTCTTTTTACACATCTCACCAAGGCTAGGACACAGATGAACTATCATATCAGATAAACTTTCACAAAGATTTTTTTGTCAATTTTAGATTCTAGAGAGAGTTGGGTTGGTAGCCTATCGGTTATTGTTACCTCATAGGCACTAATCCATGTATGACTTCTTCTATGTATCTTGATTTTTCGATTATCATGTAGACATATCCCACACTATCAAGAAATTTGAGGTGAATTTATAGGTAGATACTTCTTTTTATAATAATTCTATTCATATTGTTGATTGGAGAATGAAGGTTCTATGAGGCCATTCAGTTCCTCTAGTATGGGTGCTATGGTAGCACATCCATCAATAGGAAGATACATGGGATATGGAGGCCAATTTATGTGACCAGTGGTCAGAGTTATTCTCAAGAGATTTTGGACCACCATTTTCAAGGAAATTTATGGATTAATTTCTTTAATGGGGGGAGATTGTAAGATCATGGGTTTTTCTAAGAAGTAAAAATATTTATGATTTCTCTTTGACTCCTTAGTTTTAACTTATTTTGAGTGAATTTTGAGATCAAGAATATTCCACAGTACTTGAGGCTTGTTTGAATCCTAGAGCCCATCTTTTGAAGAAAGGCAGCTAGGTCGCAGGGTAAGTAGAAACCGTGTGTCCTAGGCCACATAGTTTGTGTCAAATATGCAGGGATAGACAGAGAGTATCAAGAGGCTGTAAGGTTTGAGGAAATTATGCACCCCAAGGTGCACACCTATGTAATCCATTTGAAATTTTTAGAATAGGCATGTAGCAAGGTGTACACATGGTTTCCAAAATCTCTTACACAAACTGTGTGAGGTCCCCTTGATATAGGGACGGGTGCACAGTTTGTGCATGGTTTGACCAACTGTGTATCCCAACCATGACACCGTGTGTTTTTTTAATGACAAATATTAACTTAAAACACCTTTTAACCAAAATACAATTTTCATTTCACCTCTGGTGGATAGATCTCTTGCTTCAGATCTCCCTTAAAATCCAAATCATAGGACTTTCTCCTGTTTCATTGTCTGGTCACAGACTTGATCATTATATTCCTCGTTTGATCTAAAATAGTATGTTGTTCAATAATCTTTTTTCATTATTCATTTTTCTTTATATTGAAGGATTTATTTACGTGAAATCTAATATGACCTATTTTTATGCTTTTTATCCATTCTTTATGTTTCTTCTGATTTGGACTAAATCAGTGCTTGATACTAAACACATTGTATATTAAGGAACTATATTGGGTGGTATATAACATTTCCCAAAAGTATGGTTGTTTATATATATATATTAACTGTTGTTATATAATCCATATTTTTTTATGTTTCACCTAAATTTAATTGGATAATTTAATTGAATGAAATGGAACCTGCATAGGTTACCCACTAATGTCATTCAGATTATTGGAGGTTGTTATCCCTGACCTAGTCCCCCAATGGGGTGTTCTTTTATAAAATCATTATGTTATACAACCTTGTTGAGTGTGTGTGATCTCTTATTGATAGATAGAGAATTTATAAACTAAATAAATATTGAATTGAGATGAAAGGAGGTAGTTCATGCCTATTTTCTATGTAATGACTTATTGATTAATATGATTAAAAAAATTTATATATGAATTGTTGTATGGGTTGATGAAATCCTAGAATTTTTGTAATTTTGAAATGGTGAATCAGTGGATTTATGAGTGGATTATGGTAGTGTATTCCTTGGTCGGTATACATTGGATATTAATTCCATTGGATTCCATGGACATTTCTACTCCATAGATCTTGATTTTGGTAGTGGATCTTTCGACCTGGTTACTACTTAGATCCAAATTAAAAAGGACTCCAAAGGCCTTATTACCACGTGGATCAAGCGTTCATGGACTTATGCAATAAATGTTATATTGACATGATTATTGGACCCCAATCATGTTGTTACAAAGTTTCCATCGAGATGTACATACGACTTTACATGGGTTCCTTTGTCTTCTATACCTTGAATGTAGCACTTCGTGGTCTAAAACTTTTTATTACATAGAACAAACACTGGGGATGTGATACACACTATTTTATACAGTATGGTTAAGTTTTATGTTGTACACATGATTATACTATGTGGTTGTGCAACATGTTATACCGTGGATTACACGGCATAGGCTGATGTGCATGCTTTTGGTTTCTTGATCACACAACATGGTCGTTTTGGTTAATTTACCTTGATTTAAATTTAGTCTATTCTTATGGAAGATTTTTTTTATAGTCAACCCCAGTTATGGGAAAATTATTATTATTTACATACTGGATAGTATTAATTGTAGTTATTAGTTTTTTAGGGGAATTTAACTAGTACTACTATTATGTATGTTATATATTGCACATTCTTTTATCTTGTTATACATATACTAAATATATTATAGACACCATTGGGGTGGCCTATTGATTTTATCTCACAACCTATTCAGGCCACTATTGGGTACCCAGATAAACATCATGGCTGTTGTTAGGGATCGAGGCCAGTGCATGTTGAAGGATTCTTGATTTGTTAATTTCTTAAGAGTAGGGGAGCATAAGACCAATCATCTCTCATGATACAATATGAAGATAGTTATTTTGGAATTTTTTTTACTTTCGATTCATTTATTGTTTTGGATGCCTATATACTGATTTCTAGCTTTATAGAGGAATGAAATTACATATAATCATTTATATGAGATTGTGTTTGGAATTTTTTATATATTTTTGTCTTGGATAATTATCTTCCTTCTAGTTGATTTTCTACTTCTACTATTGACTGTAATGATTAAAACTACTGAATGACACTCTGAAATTAGTGTATAGTCACCCCAAAGACATGAAATAGGCCCCCACTACTTTTCAGCAACCTCTAGTATAAGGGGGAATGCTTGAGGCCATGTGACCCACTAGATTGGGGAATAGTTTAGTGGTTCATGTGTTGGGATGTTACATCTTTCATAGATGATTCAACATGTGCGACTCCCTGAATTCTCTATATTAATTGTATGAAACCCTCCTATACATATTAATGAACACCCATATAAGGAACAGTTGGTGGTTCCACAAGTGGGACTGCTAAAGGTTCTATTAGAAGCTTATGTCCCACCTCCTCTGGAGAATGGTCATCACCACCATCCGGACAGATATATGGATTAAGTCGTAGTGGAATATCTTTATAAATAATAAACTCATGCCTCAAAAAATATTTCATATCAACCATATTATAGATATAAGCATATGATAGGTAAAAGCCTTCCTATAAATATCTATAACCCTCTTCTAGCACCAAAATCTATGACTGGGTAATTGGAACAATCTTAAATTATGTAAGAGTCACTACATACTTCCCACTCTAAAGTCTTGTCAGGGTTAAGATCTCTGTTTCACAGAATAGGTCTAGGTATATGAACCATCAATTACAATTTATAGAGACACACCCTTTAAATTGAAATTGGAAACTCCCTTTAATAGAGACCCTTCCATTTCATAATTAAAAATCATTTGAATTCATTCTCAATTATATAATAATTTCATTAAATGGTTATATTATTTGGATTTCCATTTCTAATTTATAATATCCCATACACCTTATAAATTGATGTGGGGAATCCATTTAACCCTAACCATAACATGTTACAGCTCATGTTACCAACGGTCAATGGCTCAGCATGCCATAAATGACGGTTCAAGGTGTTTGATATAGCCTATGCTAAAAAAACTACTTATGTTATGGAAGACACATTAGGTGAAAATTATGTAGCTCAATATCCTTTGTGAATATTAGTAAAATAACATTTGTATCATGTAAGGCATAGATAATAATTTCAAGAAGTCATGTAATGTATCCTATATAGAATGAAATATGTATGGAATGTGAATCCTATAAGGTTCCTAAAATTATGCATGATCAATAAATCCTTATCATATTAGGCTAAGGAAAAAAATCAATTCCTAAATTAATTCAATAATAACATCACATATCTTGTTCATTACCCAAAAATGGAATAAAATCAACTGTAATAACAATAATGGAGAATGTAATATCATATCCCAGACAACTTAGATTTTCCTATAAGTAGGTTAGGTAATACCAGGAAAAACTCATTACCAAACTCCAAAACATTCCTATTTCTCCTTTCTACCATCCTAAACAGTAAGTAAAAAAGTCTCTGATACCACTTTGTAATTTCCCAAAATGAGATACACTAAATAGTTTCTTGATTTTGTGGATCACATGGTGTCATGCTTACCTCCCCATATGCCAAAGGATTCTGACTAAAATTGAGGGTATGAGGTGGTGTAGTGGGGAGACAATGCCCTCATTTTCAAAGTTTAACACAATTGGTTCATCACAAACATCCACAATAGAAGTATATTAAATAAATGATCATCAGATAACAATTTTATGCTAGTAATAATAAACCAAGAATAGTTAATATCATATACAAAATTTGTATGTCTTGTGTCAAAAAAAAATTGTTGGAAATACATCGTGATAGACAAACAATACAATACAGGTTTGAAAATCACAAAAACACCAAATGAATTATCTCTATAAAGAATCATCTTCATATCTCAGCCCTATTATCACTTAATTCTATGAATATTCAACCAATAATCATAAGTAAGTTTGTTCCCTGGTCCCTACTAACATCCATAAATTCTATCTTGGTAAAAAATAATTTCCTAAACAGGGTGTGAGATAACACTCAATACACCACCACCAATGGTGTCAATAAAAAACAAAATCTATTTAATATATGTTGAAGATGTGGGAATTATATAATAGTGAAATAAATAAATAATAAATAGGAAGATGTCTAGACATCCAGGCTCACTATAAAACAACAACCATAAACACACACTAATTGTAAAACATCACAAATCATGTGTGATACTGTCTAGTATAGAAATCGTAATATGATACCCCTATCAGGAATATTTGTTAAGAATGATAAAAATTCACTATAACCTACATAGAGTAATCTAATTTTAGACCCAAAGGGAATAATCCCCGAAGTACAAATGTACAAGGCATCATCACTGGCCAATGTTGTATAATCAAGTGTCATAACCAAAACTGAATCCATGAGGTAGTAATTTCCAAGGCATCCTCAATGATGTATGTTGTGTAATCAAATGTTAGGATCATGGATGGATCCAAGGAGTGGTAATTTCATTGGAATCCCATGTAATCTATATCCATAGAGTAAAAATTCCCATGGGGTCCATTATAATCATGAATCCATGGAGTAAAATTTCAATGGCATTCTATGTAGTTCTGAATCCATTGAGTTTAAATATACATGGAATTCAACATAGTTCTGAATTTATAGAGTATAAATATCCATGGAATTTAATATTATCATAACCATTTCATTAATCCTTGAAAAGCCGTTAGATTATCCAACTCATTCCACAAAATCCATTTAATCAATTTATCCAATTTAATATCATTAATTTACAAGGAGATTGAGGCATAAACCCTCTCATATTATCCAATTAAATTTATATAGGATCTCACTAATATAGAGACCACACAAATTCAAGAAATGGTGTAGTAATTTAAGGGGAATATATATAAACACACCTGAAAGGTGACCTGGGTTGAGGTTGACAACCTCCAATTATCACATGGTACTAAGTGGGAAACCTTCTAAGGATCCAATATTTTAATCAAGGAATTTAATTAATTTAGGATAAACCCCTAGAAACTCCATCATGAGGGACATTGAAAAATATCTATGAAAAAACATGAATTTTTTGGAAAGGGTATAAACCACCTACCATATGCCATGGTAGGACACTCCTCTAGTATCAGCTCCAAAGTCGACCTAGATCAGAAGATAAGGGAAGAAAAGATGAATGCCCATAAAATAGGGCATAAGTTCCAACACAAAAATAGTGTTTTTAAGAAGAATAATTGCAATTAAAGAATAAATAGTAATAGAGAGCTCACATGTGCACATAGAATGGGATATATGGTCGATGAAATAGAGTCCATATTGGGGAGATATAACAAATCCTTGGTTAGGATCTACTAGGAGACCTAGTCGGTGAAACTCTTATGTGTGAGAGAAGAGGGGTGAGGAATTGGTCCAAAAAGGATGTATTGGATATTATTTAAAAAAAATTAACCATGAAGATTACATGGAATATAACCTTGACTCTCTGTGTAATGTTTGGTTTTCACCTCCAGGGAATTACCATTATACATCCTGAAAAGGACTGCCAATCCCATTACACATCGAATATAGAATACACGTCATGTATTCCCAATAAATGTTGTGTACACGGCCTATATCCAGCCTTCATCCCCCTACACCCTTCCATATGAAACAACACAACTGACCTATGGGCCCATGTTTAAGTCCTAAAACAAATGGAAACTCAAATAAGAGTTTTTTCAGAAATAAATGGATATGTACATTATCCAAAATCCTAGTATCATACAATCTTTCAAGAGTTGATATAGGATAAGGCCACCCATATTATAATATTTTCCTACTTTGTTATTAACACCAGACCCTAACCTATTAGAGGTTTTATTGGGGTGGTGCACCTAGCTTATCATCATCTTTAGTGAGGATTTAATTGGTTGAGTCATTTCAAAGTTATATCAAATTTGATTTGTCCTAGAGATGGTGTTTAGATTTAGTATTCATATGAGGTCTAGAATGGAAAATTATGGAAATGTAGTTAAGTAATACTGAGATTGGGTTCCAAGCTAGACAACCCATTAATAGTGTGGTGGCTGACAAATCCCTTCATCGAGACCATCATAACCTGCTTGTCGACAAAGTACACTGAGGCACTAGTTATGGAAAAAAATAATGATAATTACATCATATATGTATGGGTAATTGATTTCTATTTTCTCCCTAAGTTACCTCTCTAGATATTCCTTATTAACTGTGGCTCATCATATTAATATTTGGAGGATTCCTTGTGGGTATCCATCTATGATGATTTTGTAAGGTCATGACATACCAACACCCACGATTGTGCCTCTAATAAACAACTATCTACGTGATGAGGAATTCATTGAAGTGTCCAATACCTATAATCTACTCTCATATATCTATGATTCCATCAGTTGTGTGCTATAGGAAAGTGTTAAGTGTCACCCTCTTATGTTGTATGCTATCAAAAAATGTTTGGGTCCATTGTGTTAACTTGATTATCATCTACTGGCCCACAGTAAAATTTTGAATTATTTTATTTTACTATTTTCATGGATTTGTAAAATTTTGGTTGAGTTTCAGGTTTAGTATCAGTTTGAAATTTAGAATTTTGGAATTCACGGGTGTTTATTTGGATTCTGTATGTTTTTTCACGGTTTAAGTAAATTGTGCGCCCCCACCTAGGTAATTATGCCTCCTTTTTGGGGGTAAAGTGGTAAGTTTCAGGGGTTCTGTATGGTTAAGAAAATCTTTTAGAAACCATGGTTGAGGTTCTATCTATTTTGATAGTGGGTACCACATGGTTTTTGCAATGTTTGGAAAACTGAGCTACAAAACTGTGTGATCTTCAAAATTTCTTAAAAATTTAAAATTACATGTATTTCCCTCTGTTTTTAACCATAAATCAGGTTTTCCACCACTCTTCTAACCTAGGTGAACCAGGGGGTCCCCCAAGATCCCACTCCATTTTCCTCCTTCTATTCTTGAAGTCCCCAAGAAGGTTCCAATGTACGATCCATTTATGTTTTGGTTGATTTATCCTTATCTTCTCCCTTCACTCCTGAGATCTTGGTCTCTCTTGGTGGGGTTTCCCTCTTGGTTGAACCCTATGGATTAGGTATGATGTTTTTTTTTCTTTAGGGTTTGGTAGAGTGTACGTATTGGGTCTCAGGCTTGGATCCCCCTTATCACGAAGATTCATTGCATATGTATTCCATTTATGTAGTTATTTCCATCAAATTATTTTCCGACACAATCCATTGACTATTGAAATTTGAAATAATTTTTAAAAAATACTATAATATTTCTTGGGATGCCTTATTATGAATTTTTTTGGTTTTTTTATAATGGAAAATGAGTGTGAAATGGTTTTCCAAATGGTTCCTTCATTATGACATTAAATTGATGCATGCCTAGTGTTTGATGAAATTACCTTTTGTTTTCTAAATTTAATAATGATTGTTGTTTAGAATTGAAAATTATAGATATATTTTTTATGTAATAAATTGTATCTGATTTGTGGTTAGGTTTCCATTCTTTGTCTTGAAAAATTCTAGTAAAATGTTTTGGGAATGGTTCTTCCATTTTTAAACAATTATTCATTTTCTTTGTATTTTTTAACTTGTTGTGTTTGTTAATGATAAGATGTTTTCTAGAAAATGGTTTTCAAATGGTCTCATAGTCACTTGAAAGGTGCCATTTGATATTAGACATCCATCTATTCCGAGGTTTCACACGTGGATGGGAATTCAATGATGATGGAACTTAAAAATCATGTGTTTCTTGAACCTATGTTCTTCAAAAGATTTATCATTTCTTCCCTCATCCCCTTTTCCTAAAATGTTCCTTGATTTAAAAATGGTGAATTGTTGCTTAATGTGACTTTAAAATGTGACTTTAAATGTTTCCCTTTAATATTTTCCCATTTTCTACCTTGTGAAATATGGTTTGTTTCAAAATGAAATATAAAGTCCCATTTGGAATTCTCAACAAGAAAGTCATGTTTAGAATTATTTCAAAAATGATTTGGAAATGGTTTTTAAACATATTTGAAATGGACATGATATAAGGCCCGATTGACACTTCGTAACATTTGTGAATTAATTGTGGTTTTGGAAATATGATTGCCCGGTTAGAAACTTGGGATATTTTGAGAAATGGTTTTGGAAGTCATATGATGTGAGAACTCAATTGGAACTTATGCAGAATTTATTCTATAAATGGAACCACTAAAGATGATTTACCAATATGCATTATCATGTCAATGGGATCAGTGATTTTAGTAGCCAAGTGTAGTGGTAGCAGGTAAGGTGAATCACACATAAGATGGCCTCTCCTTTCACTGTTTACTATTACTACTATCATGGGATTTCTGGGCGTCACATAGAGGATTGGGTTACGGTTTCTTTTGGACCCTAATTAGATGGGTTTATACCCCCATTGAATTTATAGGGATTGGAGAGATGTTCCACTAGAATGGAATTTAGAATGGTCATTGAAATATTGAATATGGATTTCCACCATATATCAGTAGGTGAGTCCGATCTCAGTACTTCTAGGGATCATTCTAGGGATTTTTAGGAAATCCCCATAGTATCTTTCTATTTGTTCTATTTTCCTCATAATGAATATAATCCATGTTAGTTTTTTCATGCTTCTGTATTTCCAGTATATATTTTTATCTCATTGTTTGGATTTTGGTTTTGATTTTGTTTTTATGGTTGTAATCCTTTTTGGAAATAGGGATGTGGTGAGTGTTGTTTTGAAAATGGGAAAGGTTTGTTTGTTTATTAAAATGAGAAAATCCTATTTTCATATATTTGTTCAAAATGTGTGCTTGTGGAATGTTTCAGGGAAGGAAATGTATGGATTCTTTGGTGGTTTCCTATTGGGTTGTTAAGCTCACACCAAACTAGGACCATTCGTGGTTGGCAGGCCCAAAGCATTTTGAAGGTAAAGGTTTCATGTTTGGTTTATCGTAGAGTAGGTCAGTCATGTGGATGGTCGTGACCATGTGATCACATGAAGATTGGGTTGTCCTCGGTTTGGTTTAGTTATTTTTTATTATCCTTTAATTTTTTCGTTTTATTTTATATCTAGATTAATATTTATATTTATTTAGATTCAGTTACTATTATATAGTTTTAGGTTTTGTTTTTTATTTTCACACAAGATTGTTTGGTTTAATAATTCCCATATAGATTATTTTGATTCCCAATACCAGTTTCTAGTTTTTGAGGATCGAGAATGCCCCTTGGGCCTTATATCAGTTCTGGTCGGGTTTCGGGCTGGGTGGAATCGTGGCCTAGTTCATGAAAAAATGGAAGGAGTGGAAGCCCTTTGTTATTTAGTGTTCTAGGTATATTGGAGATTATGATAGTCGAGACATGAGGGTGGGGGTGGTACAAGATGATAATCACAAACTCTTTCTTGTTCTCATCCTTTAGTTTCTTGGGGTAGTCTGGGATTGAGTTATTGTTTTGGTTTTTTGGATTGTTTTTCATGAGGAATGATAATGGGTTGAGCTAGTATTATGTCCTAATATCGCATGGATTAGTGACCCATGTGGTGTCTGAGTAAAAGTTTAAAGCTCCTCCAAGATATTGATTCTTACTTGGGGCATGTGCTACTAATCGTATCTCTATGTTATGCATAGATACTAGTTCCACACATCAGATGCATAGTGTGAGTTATGTTTTGTCTTGGTCCTTATTTGTGAAAAAATTATTACAAAACTACAATGGTCTATGAAATGGTATTGTTTTCTTTGAAGTGGGTTTGGATTGTAAAAATGGTCTTTCTTTGTAAAATTGGGTTTCATTTTTGAGATAAAATTGGAATTTTTAAAATATTGGGAAAATGTGGAAGACAAGTGAAATGGGAAATTAGTAAATGATAGTGATAGATGAAAAATTGGTATGTGTGACCCTTTTCACTCATTGTGAACATTCACATATGTGATGGTTGATATGGAAAGGTCATGTTGGTACATGTGCATGGATGATATGAGTGTATAGGGGATGGACACATATGTTATTTCTAGCACATTCTATTGACACTTGAGATTTCCTTTACTAATTTTAAAATACCACAATCTTTCTTGGTATGTCTTGTTATGATTTTTTTTTGGTGTTTTTAGGATAGAAAATGAGTGAGAAATGGTTTTCTAAAGGGTTCCTAGATTATTCATTTAAATGGATTCATGTCAAGTGTTTGATGAAATTCCTTTTGCTTTCTAAAGGTGAAGTTGAGTAATTGTGGTGTTATTTCAAATTTAAAATGTTTGATGTCATGTTTAATTAATCAATTGGATATTATTAGTTGTTTGAATTCATTTTATGTCTTGATAAATTCTGGTAAAATGTTTTGAGAAAGGTTATTTTGTTTTTAAATTCGTATTGATGTTCTTGACATTATGTAACATTTTTTGTTAGTTTATGGTAATAGAAGTTATGGAAAATTGTTTCAAATGGTCTCATGGACACATGAAAGGTGGAATTGGATTTTTGAACATCCATGTGTGCACATGGTGCACACATTGAAGGGAATTCAAATGATGCTAGCATTTTAAATGATGTTTTCTTTAAACCTCAGTTCTTTAAATGTTTTCTAATTTATTAACTCCTCCCTTTTTCCTAAAAAGGTTCTTTGATTTCAAAATGGTGAAGTTTTTATTCAAGTGAATTAAAAATGTGACTTTTAATTTTCCCTCTAAATCATGGCTTGTTTGGTACCTTGGAAAAAATATGGTTGGTTTCTAAATGAAATGTAAAGGCCCATTTGGAATTCTGAACATAAAATTTGTGTTTCGAATTATTTTAGAAATGGTTTGAAAATTATTTTTAGGTATATTTAAAATTGTCCTGATGTATGTCCTGGTAAAAACATTTTAATGTTTGTGAAATGATTATATTTTTGGAAATATAATTGAATAGTTGGAAACATAGTGTATTTTGGGATGTTGTTTTAGAACTCGTATGATGTGGTGGAATATTTGACACTTTTTCATGGTTCATTGTAAGATGGGCACCCCTATGGATTATTTCATAATATGGGTTATCATGTGGGTGGTGTCTCTGATTAGGGTAGGCAAGTGTTGTGAAAGGAGATAATGTGAGTCACACATGTGTGGTCCTTCCCTTTAACTGTGTATTATTACTACTACCATGGGATTCCTATGAATCTTTTAGAGGGTTAAGTAATAGTTTCTTATTGACCTCGATTAGATAGGTTGATACCACCCATGAATTTTTATGGTTTGGTTGGATGTTTCGATGAATTGGAAGTTTGAACGGAGAGTGAGTTATTGACTTTTGAGTTGCACCATATGTCGGTAGGTGAGTCCGATCTAAGTATGTCCAGTGATCATTCTAGGGATGTTTAGAAAAATCCCATGATTATCTATCTATGTGTTTTATTTTTTTTCTAAAAACTGAATATTATCCATTATACTTTTTATCCAACTGTGTTCTTTAAGATATCTTGGTATCTCTTCGTTTGGATCTTGGTTTTGATTTCGTATTTAAAGTTGTAATCTGTTTTGAAAATTGTGAAGTGGTGTGTTTTTTTTTGAAAAAGGGAATGTTGTTTTTTTCTTAAAATTATAAAAACATATTTTCATATATGTATTCCAAAATAGTGTTTGTGGAATATTTTAGGAAAGAAAATATATGGATTTTTTTGTGGTTTCTTAATGAGTTGTTAACCTCACACACAACTTGTATCATTCGGTGTCGATATGCATGAGCTATTTTGTAGGTGAGAGTTTTTGGTTTAGTTGCTCATGGAGTAGGTTGGTCTTGTGGGTGGTTTTGAACATAAGGTCACATAGAGAGTTGGTTTTCCTTGGTTTGGTTTAGTTTTTTCTTTTTATTCTTCAGGATGTTTAGTTTTATTTTTTATCTAGAATAGTTTTTATATTTATTGAGAATAATTTTTTTTATGTTTAGTTTTCTTCCCAGATTGTTTGGACTAAATAATTTCCATCTTGATTATTTTGGTGCATGAAACTAGTTTCCATCCTTTGGGGATTGGGAATGTCCCATAGACCTTCTCATAAACCATGTTAGGTGTCTGGATAGATGGAATCCTGGCCTAGTTCATGGAAAACTAGTATCAATGTAGGCCCGCTGTTTTTTGGAGTGTTAGGTACATTGGAGATTAGGATAGTTGGGACATGATAGGTAGGTATAGAATGAGATTTTGGATAGTCTTGGTTTTGTGTCTTTTTTTATTTTTGGATTATTTTGGTTATGGAATGATAGGGGAGAGTCGATGTTATTTCTTGATCTCACATGGAGTAGGGATCCATGTCCAATTCGAGTACTTATTTCACGATCAACCAGGATGTTGGTTTTTAAATCGGGCTTGAACCAATAACCATGTCACTAAGATATTCATGGATAATATTTCCACACGCCATTATTTTAGTGAAAGTTATGTTTTGTTTTGGTCTTCATTGGTGGAAGTGATCTTTTAAAATTACAATGGGTTTTTCAAAATTGGAATGTTTTCTTTCAAGTGGGGTTGGATTGGAATAATGGGTTTTTTTTGTAAAATAGGGTTTAATGTTTGAGATGAAATTGAAATTCTAAAACATTTGGAAAAAATGTTGTGGAAAATGTGAAATGAGAAATAGTTAAATGTGGAGTTTTGATGACAAAGTGGTATGTATAACCCTTGGCACTCCTTATGAACGTTCACATATATGAGGCTGTTTATGGAATTTGCATGTTGGCACTTGTTCATGGATGATATAAACAGAATGGGTATAGACACATATGTGACGGTTCATAGGAATCCATGGGTGAGAATTTGAAATTAAATTTTCAAATTGGTTTTTCTTATTGGGTTCCAGAAATGAAAAATGGTTTTAGAAACATGTTGTTCTTTAAAATGGCTCTTGGAATTTGGAATGTGTCCTTGAAAGAAGGATAGTTTGAAATTGGGATGTTATTTTTGGTTTTCGGAAAGTGGATTTTTGGTCATGGTTGTATGTGTTTTTCTTTTGATCCTGTTGTGTTGGTTTTAGATGTTCTTTTTTAGTGTGTTTTGGGTGGATATTCATTTTGGTTTTGGGATTCTTGTGTTATTCAGAATATACCTCTTAGAAAGGTCCCCAAAGATTCTAATGAGTCATTCCCAATTTCTGGTTATTCTTGAGTGTTCCATGACTATCATGGTTATTGAGGACCATTAGTGGAAGTGGAGGGGATTGAGGAAGTTGATAATATCATTATATCATTAGTAACAACCAATGTTGTTAGAGTTTGTGATGTTCTGGGTTGGTTAAAAGGTCCATATTTGGATTATTGGAATATTTTCTCTCTACCTTTGATGTTGGTTAGGATGATGTGGGATGTGTATAGGCCAGTTTTAATCTGATGGTTTATATTTGAGGAGGTGAAGGTGAATAAAGTGGAAGAGCTCATGAATTTTAAAAAGGGTCAGTAGATAGTGAAGGATTATATTGAACATCTTAACAATCTTGTTTATTTCTCTCTAGAGATAGAATTATAGGATATATTAAAGGGTTATATTTTAATTGTGGGTCTTCATCCAGAGATCATGGAGAGATCCCAATCCTCTAAGAATCATCATATTGAGAATTTGGTTGATAAATAATTTTTAGCTTAGTTGGTTTCTGGAGTGTAGGTAGTTGGCACTCTAGTGTTTCTTATTTCTAGTATAGGTTCCCTATCTGGTGAGAAGTGTATTTCAGATAAACTTGTCTTTGAGAATTCTCCATTGTTGGCTCTAGCTTCCTATTTTTCAGACCACTCACTTGTGTTCTTCTAGTGATGTTGGTTTGGGCACTCAAAGTCATATTGTCATAATACTTATAAGACATGCCATCATTGTGGCCATTTTGGACATATATAAAAGTTTTGTAGGAAGAAATTCATAAATAGGATGTTTTGATCTGGAAAATTCTACTATTTATTGTGAGTCTATAAATACTTCAAACATCAAGGATTAAGCATTAGGCCTTGGAGTGACGTTCATGCACAATTAAGAATCATCATGGGTGTGTGAAACCTTGCCCCATTGTTTATCTCCAGTGTTAAAATGGAGATGGTTGATGTTTCTATGTTTTAGTTTTTTTATAATACCTTCTTCCTGTTATGAATTTTTAATGGTTTGGCTCTTTTGGAATTCAAGTGGTTATTTTTATATGGATGTGACTCTATGAATAGGTTTGTTTTCCATTGGATGTGTTTAAACATAGTGGTGGGTTGGTTCCTTGTTGGTTGTTTTAATTTACATATTTATGAGTATTTCTTTTGAATTGATGTATTGTGTTTAATTTTTTGTTTGGTTTGAGTTCCTCATGTGGGTTCACCATTCAATAGAGGGTTCCTTCTTTGGGTTGGGAGTTCCCAACCCCATTTTTCATGGTGATGTTAGTTGAGTTATTATGGTTGGGAGAACCCTCTCGTATTCTATAATTTATCCTCATTCTATGGTTATCTTTATAATAAATTATTTGTGACATGTGGAATGATAGGTCACCCCATGTTTTTTAGTTTCATTCAATTTTGATCAGGCATGAAATAAGATATTTTTTACCTTTCGACTATGAGACTTTTTATGGTAGAAAGTGTTATTATGGGGAGAATTATCACACCCTGACCATTGAAATTATCTTTTTTTCATGGATTTAGATCATTTTCATTGAGGTTTGGGTTGAGTCCCAGTTTAAATTTTTTTATTTTTAAATTCTAAGGTGAGTTGTTGGCCTCTACACTGTTTTCACGCTATTTAGGTAAACCGTGTACCCTCACCCAGGTAATCAAGATACCTATTTGGGGGTCATGTGGTAAGGCTCATGGGTTTTTAATGGTTTTGGAAACCATGTGGAAATTTTTCCTGACATTTATTTCATTTAGAAAGTGGCTACCACCTATTTTTCACATGGTTTGGAAAACTCTATGGAAATAACTTGTGAGCTTCCCAATTTCATCAAAATTGTAAATTTCAAGTCCCCCTCTCTATCTTTTTAAGACTAAATCAGGTTTTCCTCCCCCCCCCCCACTAACCTAGTAACACCAAGGGGACCTCCAATATCCCTCTCTTTTAACATCCTTCCATTTTTAAAGCCCCATTAAATTTTGAAGGTAAGCTTCTTTCGGTTTTTGGAAGATTTATCCTTCTCTCTAGAGATCTTGTTCTCTCTTGGTGGGGTTTCACTCTTGGACAAACCATATGGGTTAAGTTTGATGTATAGTTAATTTTCATTCATTTTATGGTGTGTGGATTGTGTCTCACTCTTGGATCTGCCTTCTCGAGAAGTTTCACTGTGTCCGCACTCTGTTGAGGTAGGTGTTTCAATCAATTTCCATTTCTTCACATTCTGTAGATAATTGATCTTTTATTTAATTAATTTAAAATACTATAATCTTTCTTGGTAAGTCTTTTAATGATTTTTTTTTTGGTTTTACTATGATGTAAAATTAGTGTGGTATGGTTACACAAATACTTCCTTTATTATTCCTTCAAATTAATACCTGACAAATGTTTGATGAAATTACCTTTTTTTTCTAAAGGTTAAATTTAGTACTTTTGGTTTTATATGGCCTTGAATTTGTTTTATATATTGATTAAGTAATCAATTAGATATTATTGTTGAGTCAATAAGGTTTTCCTTATGACTTTTCCATTCCTTCTTATTTTGAAAATCACAAACACCTTATACTAAAGCAAATATAAATTTTACCCCCATAAAAAAATTACTTCTTTAAGGTAATTTACCCTAACCAAGAGTTTCTTATACATAGAAATATTTTTTCTTAAAGTACAAAACCTGGATTGTTAACTAAAATCCCAGAATCATATAATGACATGTATTGGAGTATTATTTTTTTAGGATCTGAATTATGGATGTGAACTATAATGAAGTTCCAATCCGAATTCTGGACTCCGAACTTTTATGAGTTCGACTCCAAACTCTTAAGTAGTTCGATTCTGAACTCTTAAGTAGTTCGATTCCGGACTCTTAAGTAGTTTGACTCTGAACTCTTAAGTAGTTCGACTCCGAACTCTTAAGTAGTTCGAGTCCGAACTCTTAAGTAGTTCAACTCTGAACTCTTATGTAGTTCGACTCCGAACTCTTAAGTAGTTCGACTTCGAACTCTTAAGTAGTTAGACTCTGAACTCTTAAGTAGCTCGACTCCAAACTTTTACTGGTTCGACTCTGAACTCTGCAAGTTCAGATTTCGATCTTAGGTAAAACCAGACTCCAAATTCCAATAAAACGGAATCCAAACTTTTCTTAACATTGACTCTGAATTTCATTTTGGTTAGACTCTGAACTTTTAATTTACTTACACTCCAAACTTTTGTATGGTTTTTACATACATATGTTCCATTTAAAAATGATGTCATGAATTCATTTTACATGATTTATTATTAAACGATGTCATTCATTCTATTTCTAATTAACCGTTGGTTGACTTACACGTGTACAGGTCCCTCCGAATTTCATGGAAAATATGACCGTTGGAGGAGGGAGCTGACTATTGGAAATTTTCCTATAAATAGGAGCTCATTTAAAAGAGCTTGGGAGAGATGAAAAGAGGTTAATCGATCTAGAGACCACACATTGTTAAGGTGATTTCTAGAGAGAGAAGCTTTTCATGCCTTGTGCGTACTGAACCAATCGTTCAGATTGCTTCCTGTGACTCCGAATGTGGGTGATTACATTCGAGGACATCCAGGGATAGGAAGACAGAGGTTCCGAATACCTGGAAGTTCGAGGGCTTCCTTGCTAAGGAAGACAGAGGTTCCAACTACCGTGAAGTTGAGGGCTTGCGGGGATAGCAAGACAGAGATTACGATCTTCGTATCGAGGGCTTACCCCGGTGTGGGTAAGACAAACTTGCTTGAAAGTATAAATCAAGGGACCTTTATCCTAGGTTGTTGGATACCCTTCTCTTTGGGTTAAAAGACTTATATCTTATTACTTGTAGTTTTACTACTTGATTTTCCGCTGCATACTGTATTTTAAGGAAAGTACCTTCTTGTATTTCCTTAAACTTATACTCTGATTAGTTTAGATTCTGTACGCTTTAAGGTAGAATCTCATTTTATAAACCTCAGTTCCAATCCTACAATTTGTGTTAGAGGTGTTGTGAATCTGCTTAGTTTAACTACGTTAAACTTAGATATTTCCTTGTCTAAGGAAAACATAGTTATCTGTAACCAACTTTAAAGGTTCCAAAAGAATTTTTAAAGTGTACAATTCACCCCATCCTGTATATTAAGCATCTACATCATTATTTAGATCCTACAACTGGTATCAGAGGAGGTCTCTAAAATACTTATACTCACGTATAAGATTTTCCTGATCACTTTCTTGTTCCGAACTTTTTCATTCTGAACATTGTTGTCCTGAACTTTGTCATTCTGAACATTGTCATTCCGAACATTGTCATTCTGAACTTTGTGGTTACGAAATTTTTTTACTAACTAGTTTGGTTTCCAAGTTTTTATTAGAATGGAAGGAGTCAATGTTAGTTCTATTGAAAATATAAATCCTACAAGGCCACCAATCTTTGATGGTAATTACTCTGAGTACTGAAGAGATAGAATGAAGACTTTTGTTATCAATACTGGAGTGGGAAACTTTGTTATTCTTACTGGTGATTATAAAATTCCTGATAAGGAAGTTAGAACATTCACTAACCAGGAAAAGCAAGAGTATCAACTCAATTATAAGGTACGTAATACTTTACAATGTTCAATGAATAGAAATATATATAACCAAATTTCTTCCTGTGAAGAAGCTAATTGTATCTGGAAGAAGTTAGAGGTAACACACTTTGTCACTTTTAAAGTAATTGAGACTAGGAGAGCTATGCTTAGAGCTGAATACAATGGATTCAATTTTCCGTATGGTGAACCAATTTGCAAAGTTCAACAGAGATTTATGGCTATAGTCAACAACTGACAATCTATGGGAGAAAAAGGTCTCGATGATGAAGCCCTTGTGGATAAGATAATTGATATTATTCCCAATGAGTGGGAATCTAAGAGAACATCTATAGATGAGAACAGAAAGGTCACTCAAATTTCTCTTGATGAGTTATTTGGAACTCTTCTCCAACAAAAAACAAGAATGATGAGAGATGCTGATAACATCAAGAAGAAGAATGGGAATGGTACTGTTGCTTTTACAACAACATCAAATCATATGAAAGCTAAGACTCATGAGTGAGTAACCAGATCCAAGTCTAAGAAGATGGTTATTCAATCAGATTCTAGTGAAAGTGAAATCTCAGAAAATGAGTTAGCAAATCTTTCTCGAAGGATGAACAAGAGAGCTGGCCAGAGAAATTTCCAGTCCAAGTATAATAAAAAGGAAAGGAATGATAGGAAATATGGAGAAGTCACCTGTTATGAATGCAAGAGAGCTGGACATATTAGACCGGATTTCCCTTTGCTCAAAAAGAATGAAAGGAAAGAAAGGCATTCAGAAAGAAACATAAAGAAGTACTACAAAACCAAAGCTAAGAATTTTCTGAAAGCAAATGACACCTGGAGTGCCAGTGCTGGTGACTCTTCAGATGAATCTTCTGATTATGAATCTTCAGGACAGGATAATCTTGGTCTTATAGCCATATTTCCTATGAATAATCATTGTTTTATGGCTAAGGTATGAAATGCTGAATCATTGACCAATGTTTCTTTAAATTCTAATGATAGAAAATATTATAACTCTTTTTATGAAGAATCCTCTTCTGATGAAGAAAATACTTTACCTACCTATGAAGAAGTTTCTAGGTTTTCTGAAATTCTTGAAATTGAGAATTCTAAACTCAATAAAAAAACATGATAAGGGAAATTCTAGGAATTCTATTCTTACAAAATAAATATCAGATCTTTCTAAAGATCTTGAAAGGAAAAATGATGATTTTATAAATATTTCAAAAAAACCTTGAGGAAGTAAGTTTAGAGAAGAACAAACTTTCTAAAGAGTTAGAAAAAGAAATTTCTAAGAAAAGTATCTTCGAGCCTACCTCTAGATCTAAATCTAATTATTTTGAAGATAAAAACATGGTTATAAAACTCAGGTCCGAAATTTTGTCCTTAAAGAATTTTTTTATCAAACTTTACCCATGGTAAGGAAAATTTTGATTAAATGTATTCTCAAATACGACCTTTAAGAAACAAATACGGATTTGGTTATACCCATGCTAAACCAATTTTTAGTAACAACTACTTTGTTCCACTGAGTTCCCCATTTAGTAACAACTACTTTGGTTATACCCATGCTAAACCAATTTTGAAAAATGTTCTTTAAATAAAACCCAATCCTTAGGTTTCCATAAAGCCTATTTGTCTAAGAAAGTGTGGGTTCCTAAAATTTTGTTGTCTGGAAATCTCATATCCAAGCAAGTTTGGATTCTGAAATTCTAATTCTTTTCTTGTTTTCAGGAAGATAAAGGATGTACCAACAACAATACATGATACATGGATAGTGGATGTTCCCGGCACATGACTGCTAACAAAATATATTTTGAAAATATTATCAAAACGAAAGGAGGAAAGGTAAATTTCGGAGATAATGCTCAAGGAGAAATTGTTGGTATTGGTAGTATTGTTCTTCTTGGTAAAACTTTGATTTCAAATGTTTTATTTGTTTAGGGTCTTAAGCACAATCTCATTAGCATAAGTCAGTTATGTGATGAATGTTACCTTATGAATTTTAGGAAGGATAAGTGCTTAGTACACAATTCCAAGGAAGAATTTATTCTCTCATCCAATAGGTAAGAGAATGTTTACACTTTGAACATTGAAGACCTTAGAAGCCAGGACCTACCTTGCCTAAGTGGAACGGAAGATCATTCATGGTTATGGCATAGAAGACTAGGTCACTGTAACCTTAGGAACTTCTGTAAAATCTCTAAGAAGAAACTAGTTAAGGATATAATGGAGCTTAAATTTGATTCTTATAAAGTTTTTTATCCTTGTTAATATGGCAAGAAACATAAATATAGTTTTAAATCAATCGGTGAAGTCTCAATGACTGATGCATTACAGTTTGTTCACATGGATCTTTTTGGTCCAACACAAACCGGAAGCATTTGAGGCAAATACTATGTGTTTGTTTTAGTTGATGATTACACCAGATTTACTTGGGTCTATTTTCTAGAAAAGAAGTATGAAGCTTTTTCTTAATTCATAAGTTTTAGTGAACAAGTTAAAAATGAGAAAAACCTACCACGGAAAACTATTCATAGTGATCATGGAGGAGAATTTCAAAATTCTGATTTTAAAATCTTTTGTAGTAGAAAAGGTATTACTCACAATATTTCAACTCCTAGAACACCTCAACAGAATAGTGTAGATAAAGGAAGAAATAGAATTATTCAAGAGATAACTAGAACCATGTTGAGTGAATATTCTATAGCTATAAATTTCTGGGATGAAGCTGTAAGTACTACTTGTTATACTATAAATCGAGTTTTTATTAGACTTTTTCTTAATAAAAATCCTTATGAGGTATGGAACGGTAGAAAACCAAGACTTTCCAATTTTAAGGTTTTTGGTTGCAATGTATTCATTCTGAATACTAAAGATAATCTACATAGATTTCCACCAAAATCTGATGGAGGAATTTTCTTAGGCTACTCCACAACTTCTAAGGAATATAGAGTTTTCAATAAAAATACTTGTACTGTTGAAGAAACAACACATGTAAAATTTGATGAGTTGGATCCTTTTCCTTTTAAACCATCCCAACCTGCATCCTCAGATGTATTTTCAAAAACTGATTGTCAACCTTTGATAGAAGATCCTTCTGATAAGGAAAATGTTCAAGAAGATACTTCTGAAACATTTACCCTAGAATACTTTCTACCCTATGTTGATGAACAGGTTTTACAAAACCCAAATCAGGTGTTTCTTAAGAATCATCCCAGTGATAGTATCATTGGTGATGTATATCAACCTATAAGGACTAGGAGTTCCTTGAGAAATGAAGTAGAACATCTGTCATTTCTTTCCCAATTGTTACAAAAAATAACTGATGAAGCTTTAGGTGATGATGATTGGATCAAAGCCAGTCAAGAAGAACTAAATGAATTTGATAGGAATAATGTATGGACCATGGATGAAAGACCTAAGGAAAATTCTGTTATTGGAGTAAATTGGGTCTTCAGAAACAACTGTGATGAAAATGGAGTCATAGTAAGAAATAAAGCTAGACTCATTGCTAAAGGCTATAACCAGCAAGAGGGAATAGACTATGAATAAACCTATGCTCCAGTAGCTATACTTGAATCTATTCGTATTCTACTTGCCTTTGCAGCATTCTGCAATTTTAAAATTTTTAAAATGGATGTGAAATGTGATTTTCTTAACGGTTATGTTCAAGAGGAAGTTTTTGTTGAACTACCTTCTGGCTTTGAAGATACAAGACATCCTGATCATGGTTTTAGACTTACCTAAGCTCTTTATGGTCTTAAGCAAGCCCCACGAGCCTGGAATGATAAGCTCACATGGTTTTTTCTTCAAAATAACTATTTTAAGGGAAATGAAGATCCAACTCTTTTTATAAATAAAAAGAAGAAAAATGCTTTGATTGTTCAAATTTATGTTGATGACATCATATCTGGTCCAACTCAGCAATATTTAACTGACTCTTTTGAAATTCTAATGCAATATGAGTTTAAAATGAGTAGGATGGGTGAGTTAACTTTTTTCCATGGTTTTCAAATTTCTCAAAGACTAGCAGGAACCTATATATCTCAACATAAGTACATTAAAGATCTTCTCAAAAAGTATGGTTATGACAACACTAAGAGTATAAGTACTCCCATTGGTACCTCAAAATCTTTAGATCTTGATGATTTTGGGGAACCAGTAGATCAAACATCTTTTAGAGGTATGATAGGATGTTTAATTCGATTAACAGCTAGTCGACCAGACTTAATGTTATCAGTCTTCTTATGTGCAAGATATCAATCCAATCCTAAGGAACCTCACTTAAAAGTAGTAAAAATAATTTTTCGCTACCTTAAGGGAACCATGGATCTAGGATTATTTTATACTTCTGGAAATGATTTTATTCTTAAAAAAATTTCGGATGCTGACTTTGGTGGATGTAGAATGGATAGAAAGAGTACATCCGAAACTTGTCATTTCTTAGGAGATTCATTAGTTTCTTGGTCCTGCAAGAAGAAAAATTCTGTAGCACTTCCCACTGCTGAAGCTGAATATGTAGCAGCTAGATGTTGTTGTGCTCAAGTGTTGTGGATGCAACACACACTTACAGACTATGGCCTGAGTTTTACTAAGACTCAAATTTTGTGTGATAACACAAAATTTTCCCTAAGTAAGAACCCTGCACATCACTCTCGTGAAAAACACATAGATATTAGGAATCACTTTCTTAGGGATCACACACTTAAAGGAGATATCATTCTTCAATTTATCGGAACGCAAGATCAACTTCCTAATATTTTCACAAAATCATTACCCTTTGATAGATTTTAATACATTAAACAAAATTTAGGAATAATAACCGTAAGGTAATTATTCTTTATTAACTTCTTGTTGAACAATTCTCCTAACTATAATAAACTCCTTTTCATATGAGGAGTACATTTGTTTGTTAGGGTAACTAATTTTTTTTTCGTAGCTAGTTTTTCAAACTTTTCGGAACTGATATTTCTGGAATGCGATTTCCGGAACTGATATTTTCAGGATTAAGATTTTCGTATTGAAAACATCTGGAATGGAGATTTTCGTACTAATGTTTTAGTAACGAGATTTTTTTACTGAGAACTTCTGGAATGGATATTTTTATACTGATGTTTCTTTAAGGAGATTTTTTTACTGAGAACTTCCGGAATGGATATTTTCATACTGATGTTTTTGTAACGCGATTTTCGTACTGAGAACTTCCAGAATGGCGAATTTTTTACTGGTGTTTTTGTAATAATATTTTCATACTAGAACATTCATAATGAGTTTGTTTTTAAATTCATTTCTTCAAGAAGCATATTACTAATTATGAACAATTTTTCTAGCCAATCCGAAAGCTTTGATTTCCTTACTTATAGTTTCATAATCAAATTTTCCTTGCTGGTATTTTTTTTATTTTTTATTTTAAAAAAAGTTCAGATTCTAGTTTTTACCATCAAATCCGAATGTTTTCTTTTAAAAAAACTTCAAAATATCGGACTCACGTTTTCCTTGTGAGTTTGTTTTCAACCATCAGATCAGATAAAAGATTTTTCAACCGTTAGATGGCTTTTGAAAGACCAAAGGTCACATTCATCGCCTATATAAAGGGGACCCCAATTCTCGTCCCACATCGGTTTTTCAAGACTTTTTGTCTTCAAGACCTGCTTCACTTCTTAAGGCCGGTTCCGAACCTTGAAAAGTCATTCCGAATCATTCAGATTTCTTCACTCTGAATGTCTGTAGAAGCAACATCTCAAGATATGTCAACTACGAAACCAATCTATAAGTGGTTAGTCTTTAGGGAAAGGTTAGTTCATCCGGATTTCTATAAGCTTGATTCCATTATAACCAAGAATATAAAGCTGAATGGATGGGAAGATGTCTGTGTTTCAAAGTCAGATAAGCAAGATCCGGTTTATACTGATTTTCTGATCGAGTTCTATGAGTCTGTTTCCTTCCAGAATGAAGATGACAGAGAATGGTTTTCTTTTAAGTCTTATGGGAAGACTTATAAGCTATCTTACACCAAGGCCGCGATCTTGGTTGGTTTATCCAATGAATAAGAAGATGAATTCTTCTCTCACAAACTTCCTGATGTTCAAGGAACTATCAACAAGGAGAAGGCACTGAAGTGTCTTGGTCTTAAGGATGATTAAACTATCAAGATTGCTCGTCTCACTCCGAACAATAGAATCCTTCAGCTTTGGGTACAAGGTTTTCTGGTTCCAAGAAGATGTGATAAAGACAATTTGAAGAAGAGTTATATCTATGTCTTAGATTTCTTGGTAAATCTAAGAATGATAAATCTGATGAGGCATGTCTTGGTTACGATCAAGAACATCAAAGAAGGTAATTTGAGTGCTCAGATTATCATGTTTCCTACCTTACTATCTAAGCTGATTGTTTAGTGCTTAGAATCTTTAAAGGTTTCTTGCAAATCAAAAGTTCAGAATTGAAAGCTTATGCTAGTCAGTGATGATACCCTCAAGAGGATGAAGATGGGTTTTTCCAGTGAATCTGAAGAATTTTACCCTCTGTCTATGGAAGAGGTTGAAGCAGCTCAGAAAGGATCACAGAATCCAAAACCATCCAATAAGCAAAGGAAGAAGAGAAAGGCTAAGGAAGTGGTTACTGTAGAAGAAAATACTAAGGCTAAGGAAACTCAATCTGCTCCCCCAAAGCCTAAGAAGTAGAAAACATATACAGATGAAGTGGCAACCAAGTGGAGGGAAGATAAAGAAAAGAGGAAAGAAGGGGATCCACAATTCGGATTAGACCCTGCAGAGGCTAAAGCCTTAAAAGAAAAAGCCACTGAGGAACTAGAGAAACAAGTGAAGGAAAATAAAATGAAAAAGAAAATTTCTGAAGCTGAAGTGGTGCAATCTTTTCTAAAAGATACAGAGTTAGCTTCTGAAATGCTTCCTGTTCCAGAAACATTTGATTATGAACCTTCTTTACCAGTAACTCCAGCCAAGAATTATGTCACTCCAGAAAAGGCCTAGGGTAAAGAAGTAGTTGAAGAGGATGAAAAAGAAGTTTTTGAAGAAGTAGAAGTAGAGTAAGAAGTTGAGTAAGAATAAGATGAAGAAGAGGAAAGTGAATATTTGGATACCCTGATCAAGAAAGTACAAGACTATAAAGATAAGGCTGAATACGCAAAGTTAGTATCTCCAGGAAAGGAAGATCAGGAAGCTAGAAAGAATGATGATAAGCAACAGCAAGAAGAAGAAGAATAAAATTTCTTGTATGATGAGGAAGAATCCTATGAGATGAATTTCCTTGAGTAAGGACAAGAAAAATAGAAACATGATGAAGACCAGATTGTCCAAGTGTCTGAATCTGAGGAAGTATCCCTTAATAAAGAACTCATTCCGAGAGTTGATAAGGGGAAATAAACTCTCATGAAGACACCTATAAAAGATGTCATTAGGAGGAAAAAGGTTGGTGGTACCTCTAAAATGAATCTAGTGAAAGATGAAGAGGAGAAATCTCAAAGAGATGTATCTGATTCAGAATCATCATCTCATGGGCATGATTTTGTGGTTCACTCTCTGAGGAAGTTGGTGGACACCATTTCGATTTTTCCAACGATAGATTCCAGATGCCAGATGCTGCAACAAAGTATGAATCTGAAATCGAATTCTTTATCCATGGTCATGGATAAGTTTGTGAAGTTGGAAGAGGAACAGAAAAGTTTTCTTATCGATTATGATTTCCATAGAAAGTCTTGCAGTAAGGTAACAAAGTGTTCTAAGAGATTTTAAGAAGACTTGGTTGTGTTTGATAATTTTCATAATGATATTAAAGAATCTTTTGGCATAGCAGATAAAAAGGTTAAGAATCTTCAAGATGAGCTGATTAATGATCAGAGTTCCCAGAGTCATGAAGTGAAGGAACTAAATGACAAGGAAAATTCTCTAGCTAAAAATCTTATGTAACGCCCCGACCCCAGCTACCCAGAGTCGGTGCATTACTTCATAACATTGGCATGATCACAAAAGATCAAGTCTTGAAAGACCGATTAGTTTAGTAGCCTTGGAAACACTAGATACATTCATAAGTCTTTCATTACATAAAAAAGTAAACAAACTACAATAACATGGTCTTAATAGTCCACAATCATATCCCTTTCTGACTACCCCTGTAGGTCATTCATAAAATACTTCTTCACATCCTGGAAAAATATTAAAACATTGAAAGGGGTGAGCTCAGATGCTCAGTAAGGTTAACAATATAGTGGAAGCTTTCATAAATAAACATTAACATTTAAGGCAATGTATAACTAAAACAAAAGCCTTTTAAACTTGAACTTCAACATAATATGGAAAAAGTAAAATGAGATAATGTCATTTACTTCTTCACATGGATATTCTACTGGTCGAATAATCACATGCAATATCAATAACCACTTTCATAATGAGGGAATGTATAATGCCAGACATTCTGAAACATTTTGTCAAGGCCTCGGCCAAAACATCTAAAATGATTAAGGCCTCGGCCAAAACCATAAATCAAACTGGGAAAGGGCCTCGGCCAATTCCACGTCTAGTTGTCTCATGAGACCTACCGATGCATCGAGGAGCTATAGCGGGCTCCACCCGTCACTTATTAAGTCCAATGCATTCCTCATATGAATAGGTTTAAACATATCATAAACCATAACATAATCGTATCACATAAAACATGCATAAAGGAAACATAACATTTCCACATTTCAATCACAAGATATAAATACAACACATTGATATAATAAAAACGCTTTCAAAACCATTTTCAATACCAAAATAAAAGAAAGTTAAAACTTTGTATTTATTTTTCATTAAAAAAATGGCGGCTTGTAGAGGAAGCCGAAACTCAAATAATGGTCACGGCGGTGGAGAATTCATTGTTGCTGCATATGTACGGAAAGGAAAACATTCCATTTTTGACGTTTAGTAAAACGCTTCGTATAAAAAAGATTCCTTTTGAATAAACATAAAAGTCAAAGGGGTTTATACACCATATAAAAGAAAGTTGTGTATAAAGCCAAATATGCCTCAATGAAAGGAGATTGAGACGAAGTCCTTAAAAAGATCATTTTTAAAATAACATATATCTATTATGTGTATTCACTATCAGTACACATAAAGAAAGTAAAAATACAAAATAGGACATAATAATATCTTGACATAATTTGAAAGTAGGAGATTAACCCAAAGAATGGAAGTTGGTTTAAGAAGTTCCCTTACCTTGCGTCTTGTCCTGACTCGACCGTTCTTTAACCTCCTGAGTAATAAACTAGAGTTAATTTCTATTTACTTAAGAACCTTTTCCATGTTCATTATTCATTTTATATCCCTTATTACCATGTTATGAACATTATTTAATTATTTAAGTTAATAACGGTCGTTTTGTCGATCTTTGGTACTTGAGTCAAAAATAAACTTCTTATAATTACAAGTTGTTCATGTGGTGGAATATCCATTATCTCCAGAATTATATTCATTATTTATATGTCATATATATCATATATATCCAGTATATACATTCATTTATAATATTACGTAACATTTAGAGGTAAGAAATGAAATGCACCGTTCATGGAGACGGTAAGTCGTACGTACGCATGAACGCTACTTTCATTTCTATTTCGTATTTAATGGAATGAAATAATAATGATATAAATTTATAATATAATTCCAGTATAATATAGTGTATAATACCATTTACTTCATCCTTTATACATCCCACATATGGCATTAACGATTCAAATCACTTTGAGGGGGCGGTAGTCCGCACTTCCTAAAATGAAATTATCGCGTTTTACCCATAATGGAAATCATAAAGTATTCCATAAATGAGAAATACAGAAGCATAAGTAAAACATAAACATATTATATATCATATATAAAAATAGTGACATCTTAATGGCCACCTTTGAAGGTGTTATATGAGTGTTGAACAATCATCGTTTCGTGAGGCAGAAATTTGCAATCCACAGAAACCGTATGTTCTTTAACCATTAGATGTATGTGTGTGTAAGTGTAGCTCGAATCCTTCTTATAAAAACATCCTAGTATATTGAGGATACTGGTGTTGTTACAAAATAATGAATAAAAAGATTTTATGGGGTTGGAGAAGAAAAATAAAACAAAACAACATTAGAGAAGACATTACCTCAAAATCGGGTAACTCTTTTTGATTTGAGCCAAAGGCTTCCTTGGGAAGAGTTATGCCCAAAGTGAGGCTTCTAGGAGTAAGTGAGTAATGTTGGGAGAGTATTTGGGCAGAGTTTTGCCGAGGAAAATGGCTTGAAAGTGTGAATGAGGTGGTAGAGGTGGGGGCCTTTTATAAGTGGAGAGGAGGGGCACTTCTGGAAAGTAATGAAATGTTATTCAATTATACAATGCTTTTCGGTTTCTAAAGGTCCCACACTTATATAATTCGTGGATAAGGTGATAAGGGTTAGAAATATACCTATCCAATAGTCTTTGTACAAGTGTAAGCCTTGGATTTTGCATTATCTTTTCATTTTATTAAAATCGTTAAATAATGAGGTCATCGCTGCATCATAATGATGTCATAAATAATTTAATTTATTTAATGTATAAAAATTATAAAACAAATACTATGATGTAGGAAATCTTTTTAGATTTCTAATGAATATTTATAATCAAAATTTGGACTTGTGTAACCCCACTTAAAAACTGTTTTAGTAAAACAACTCATGTTTGTGTCAATTTAATTTTAACATTAAATAAATATATATTAATGTCATTTTCCAACCAAAGTGGCTCCATGGGGTCCCCAAGTTGACCCATGGGTTGTCTTGGTCGGACATGACTCATAAAATAGGAGTAGTACAAGTTTCAAGCTCATATAATATTATTAAAAAATTGTTTTTACCTTAAATTACACTAATTACCTCTAATCGCGATTAAGAACTTAAAAGTTACTATTCACCAAAAAAAATATTTTAATCTCATTGAACCACATTTTACTTCTTAATGAAAAAAATGTATGTAGGATTTTTGAAAATCAAATCACAGTAGTGGTAATATTTCATTTAAACGAAAAATCAGTTATTTAACTACCACTTAGTGGTTTCACTATTCATCAAAAATTGAAGTTTTTCAGAATAAGGCCAAAATTTCACCCTAAGCTATAATTGATATTCCGAATTCAAAAATGATTTCTATTTTACAAAATTCCAAACATATAAGTTGAATTAATTAATTTTATAATTAATTCCCGCTGTTACAACAAATAGCGTGTTTTTAAGAAACAATTTATATCAAAAGATTGGCAATTGTTTATGTCCAATTTCAATGTTAAATTAATTCTAATGACCACCATTGGATAAAATGGTAAAAATATATTCTAATTATACTTTAAGACCACTAAATAGTATAATTTATCACAATAAATTATTTTTATTAAAAAAGTTGTTTTAAGTATTTTTCACTATTCATAAAAAAAATCAGAAGTTCTCAGAAAGTTACAAAAAATTCAAATTAGGATAATTTCGATATTACGAATACAAAAATGAATTCCATTTTGAAATATTAAATTTATATAATTTTAAAAAGTGGTTATTACTATTCATAACGGCTACATTGATTAGTCGCGGTGTTTTAGAACTCGAAGTTGTGTACAATGCAAGCTATTGCATTATTAAATGAGAACCGTATCGTGGAAGCTCGGGGTGTTACATTCTCCCCTCCTTCAATAAATTGCGTCCTCGCAATTTGAAATTTTTCTTTTAAAATAAAAGGTTGAAAAGAGAAAATACCTTTGAGGAAAACCCACATCGGAAATAAGGTTAATAAATATATAACATTAAAAGAAAGCAGGATAAGTACAAAGGTCACCCGATATAGCCCATTCTAGGATCATATGAAAATATGGATATGGAAGAAAAACAAACCATCAAGGTCTGATGGAGAGTTATAGAAAACAGGATTAGGAGAAAGTTTAACCATAAGAAAATCACAAACTTGTGATTGGTTAAACGGTCATTGAATCCCCAGTTGGAAAAGTTAACCGACAACATTTTTGTTTTAAGTTACCTTTTATAATGTTGAGGAATTTATTTAGGAGATTTACTAAGAACGTAAGGGAATATACATACTTGTTATGTATACTTTCATTTGTTAATAAATTTTTTACCACAAACCCAACTTTTACTCCAAATGGTAACGGAACTCAAAAATATTCTATTTATCCTAATTGTATAAGGTTCAAAATGTTAACACATACCATTTAGATTAGTAAATCTATTTTGTAATAACCAGGGACTTCCTGTAAGCTAGTGGTAGGAAATAAAGGCTTGTCGCACTATGGTTGTGGGTTCGATTCCTGCATCTTTGTCCGACGCGACGGGTTATGCCCCACCCTGCAGGTTGTCCTTTTCCTAAAACTATAGTATTATAATATTCCAAAAATAATCTTCATAAATTTTTTAACCTTAAACAATACTATCCAAAGATCAACTTAATCCACTCCAACCATTGTAGTTATCCAAAATACCTCTATCCAGACTTTCTCTAAAAGGTCTCTTAATTCTAAAATCAATTTTTCAGATTCCCCAAACAAAGTAAAGTTTCTCTTATTGTCACATACTAAAAATATAATTACCTTTATCATATTAAAACCTTACTGAAATCAACAAGTACTGCAGTACAATCCATATATATATCACATTATTCTTATAACCAGAATATAATCCTTGAGTCCAAAAGCACCAATACATTAATTATTCCGCTTCAACTGTAGTGACAGCATAAGATTGTCCTTGATCCCTTGGCCTTTTCTGAGGTAAGTTTCCCTGACGCTTAGTACATTCATTTGCATAATTCCCTGTTTCCCTACAATTTTAGCATTCAACTTTGACAGCCTCTTTCTTTCCCTTGCAATCACGAGCCTGGTGACCCTTTTCTCCACATTTATAACAAACTACCATTCCTTTTAGGCAAGTACCAGGGTGATTCTTCCCACAATTATCACGTAATTGAAAATCCTTCTTTCCCTTTTTCCCTTTATCTGTCTCTTGTTCCACCGTTCTCTTCTTCTCTTGCTTTACTTTGTTGTCATAAGACTTAGAGAATTCCTTTTCTGTCTTGATAGCACACGAGACAATATCTTCGTATGATGATAAGGATTGTGATACTAAAGCTCGACGGAGAAATGGTTTTAACCCATCAAAGAAACGATAAATCTTACTCCTTGGGTTACGTATATAATCGGCAGCATGCCTCGCTAACCTTGTAAAGTTAGCCTCATACTTTGCGACATTCTCATCCTCCTTCTGCCTCAAACTCAGAAATTGCCTTTCCATATCTGCTCGATGGTCACGAGGAAAATATTTTTCTAAAAATAGATCTTTGAACTCCCTCCATTCCATATTCGATACGTCATCATCTTCCTTTGTGTTTTGAATCAGCGACCACCACTGATCGGCATCTCCAGTGAGGCGGTAAACTGCCATGACAACCTTCTCCCATTCGCTACTCCCCAAGGCATGGAATATTTTCTCCAAGGAGTTTATCCATTGCTCAGCTACTAACGGATTTGTACCCCCATTGAAGGTTGGTGGTTGTTGCCTCATGAAACGGTCTAGCATTGATCCTCCACTTTGCGGATCAGGGTGCTCCATACGAGTAAGGTTATTATTCATAACCTGAGTAAGTTGTCCCAGTATGGTGATTAGATGATCGGCACCAGTTGCATCACCAGCCCCACTATAATTATCTTGAGCAGGAGGGCAATCTATACATGCAGTGCGTGCATTGATACGGTTTCCATTTCTTCCACTAGGCGCCATTTCTAAACAATTTCATAAACTAGATTAGTTTATGAAATAAAATACATAATTCCATATTTGTAAAATACATTACATAAATTGACCTATTTATGGATATAATCCATAATCATAAAAAGAAATGTTTCCTTTGAGGAAGTATATACTCATAACCCTTCATAGTGGTTTGTAAAGAAAATGAGAATTATCCTAAGAATATCCCCCTGGAGTGTCGTAACCAAGAGTACAGCAAGGCCCGTTGTCGTGCACCAGTTCCCGTTCGAGTCTAGCTCAAAGCGGTGTTTTCGGGTTTTACCCCTAGGTACATCTGTGCCAGAGCCACCTCTACCTGCTCGTATCCAGATAGGGATGTATTGCTCGGAAAACTCACAAAATCTCTACAATACCATAATTCTAGGAAGTTCTTATATACTAATCCTTAAAGTACATCTTAGGTCTACGTGCTCTAATCAGAGTTTATCTAAATCTAGCTTCCAAGGTTTGTACTAAACTGCCTTTGATACCAACTGTAACGCCCCGACCCCAGCTACCCAGAGTCGGTGCATTACTTCGTAACATTGGCATGATCACAAAAGATCAAGTCTCGAAAGACTGATTAGTTTAGTAGCCTTGGAAACACTAGATACATTCATAAGTCTTTCATTACATAAAAAAGTAAACAAACTACAATAACATGGTCTTCATAGTCCACAATCATATCCCTTTCTGACTACCCCTGTAGGTCATTCATAAAATACTTCTTCACATCCTGGAAAAATATTAAAACATTGAAAGGGGTGAGCTCAGATGCTCAGTAAGGTTAACAATATAGCGGAAGATTTCATAAATAAACATTAACATTTAAGGCAATGTATAACTAAAACAAAAGCCTTTTAAACTTGAACTTCAACATAATATGGAAAAAGTAAAATGAGATAATGCCATTTACTTCTTCACATGGATATTATACTGGTCGAATAATCACATGCAATATCAATAACCACTTTCATAATGAGGGAATGTATAATGCCGGACATTCTGAAACATTTTGTCAAGGCCTCGGCCAAGACATCTAAAATGATTAAGGCCTCGGCCAAAACCATAAATCAAATTGGGAAAGGGCCTCGGCCAATTCCACGTCTAGTTGTCTCATGAGACCTACCGATGCATCGAGGAGCTATAGCGGGCTCCACCCGTCACTTATTAAGTCCAATGCATTCCTCATATGAATAGGCTTAAACATATCATAAACCATAACATAATCGTATCACATAAAACATGCATAAAGGAAACATAACATTTCCACATTTCAATCACAAGATATAAATACAACACATTGATATAATAAAAACGCTTTCAAAACCATTTTCAATACCAAAATAAAAGAAAGTTAAAACTTTGTATTTATTTTTCATTAAAAAAAATGATGGCTTGTAGAGGAAGCCGAAACTCAAATAATGGTCACGGCGGCGGAGAAGTCATTGTTGCTGCATATGTACGGAAAGGAAAACATTCCTTTTTTGTCTTTTAGTAAAACGCTTCGTATAAAAAATATTCCTTTTGAATAAACATAAAAGTCAAAGGGGTGCTTCGTATAAAAAAGATTCCTTTTGAATAAACGTAAAAGTCAAAGGGGTTTATACACCGTTTAAAAGAAAGTTGTGTATAAAACCAAATATGCCTCAATGAAAGGGGATTGAGACGAAGTCCTTAAAAAGATCATTTTTAAAATAACATAGATCTATTATGTGTATTCACTATAGGTACACATAAAGAAAGTAAAAATACAAAATAAGACATAATAATATCATGACATAATTTGAAAGTAGGAGATTAACCCAAAGAATGGAAGTTGGGTTAAGAAATTCCCTTACCTTGCGTCTTGTCCTGACTCGACCGTTCTTTAACCTCCTGAATAATAAACTAGAGTTAATTTCTATTTACTTAAGAACCTTTTCCATGTTCATTATTCCTTTTATATCCCTTATTACCATGTTATGAACATTATTTAATTATTTAAGTTAATAACGGTCGTTTTGTCGATCTTTGGTACTTGAGTCAAAAATAAACTTCTTATAATTACAAGTTGTTCATGTGGTGGAATATCCATTATCTCCAGAATTATATTCATTATCTAGATGTCATATATATCATATATATCCAGTATATACATTCATTTATAATATTACGTAACATTTATAGGTAAGAAATGAAATGCACCGTTCATGGAGACGGTAAGTCGTACGTACGCATGAACGCTACTTTCATTTCTATTTCGTATTTAATGGAATGAAATCATAATGATATAAATTTATAATATAATTCCAGTATAATATAGTGTATAATACCATTTACTTCATCCTTTATACATCCCACATATGGCATTAACGATTCAAATCACTTTGAGGGGGCGGTAGTCCGCACTTCCTAAAATGAAATTATCGCATTTTACCCATAATGGAAATCATAAAGTATGCCATAAATGAGAAATACAGAAGCATAAGTAAAACATAAAAATATTATATATCATATATAAAAATAGTGACATCTTAATGGCCACCTTTGAAGGTGTTATATGAGTGTTGAACAATCATCGTTTCGTGAGGCAGAAATTTTCCATCCACAGAAACCGTATGTTCTTTAACCATTAGATGTATGTGTGTGTAAGTGTAGCTCGAATCCTTATTTTAAAAACATCCTAGTATATTGAGTATACTTTTTTTGTTACAAAAGAAATTAATAAAAAGAGTTTAGGGGGTTGGAGAAGAAAAATAAAACAAAACAACATTAGAGAAGACATTACCTCAAAATCGGGTAACTCTTTTTGATTTGAGCCAAAGGCTTCCTTGGGAAGAGTTATGCCCAAATTGAGGCTTCTAGGAGTAAGGGAGGAATGTTGGGAGAGTATTTGGGCAGAGTTTGGCCAAGGCAAATGGCTTGAAAGTGTGAATGAGGTGGTAGAGGTGGGGGCCTTTTATAAGTGGAGAGGAGGGGCACTTTTGGAAAGTAATGAAATGTTGTTCAATTATACAATGCTTTTTGGTTTCTAAAGGTCCCACACATATATAATTCGTGGATAAGGTGATAAGGGTTCTAAATATACCTATACAATAGTCTTTGGACAAGTGTAAGCCTTGGATTTTGCATTATCTTTTCATTTTATTAAAAACGTTAAATAATGAGGTCATCGCTGCATCATAATGATGTCATAAATAATTTAATTTATTTAATGTCTAAAAATTATAAAACAAATAATATGATGTAGGAAATCTTTTTAGCTTTCTAATTAATATTTATAATCAAAATTTGGACTTGTGTAACCCCACTTAAAAACTGTTTTAGTAAAACAACTCATGTTTGTGTCAATTTAATTTTAACATTAAATAAATATATATTAATGTCATTTTCCAAACAAAGTGGCTCCATGGGGTCCCCAAGTTGACCCATGGGATGTCTGGGTCGGCCATGACTCATAAAATAGGAGTAGTACAAGTGTCAAGCTCATATAATATTATTAAAACATTGTTTTTACCTTAAATTACACTAATTACCTCTAATCACGATTAAGAACATAAAAGTTACTATTCACCAAAAAAATTATTTTAATCTCATTGAACCACATTTTACTTCTTAATGACAACCATGTATGTCGGATTTTTGAAAATCAAATCACAGTAGTGGTAATATTTCATTTAAACGAAAAATCAGTTATTTAACTACCACTTAGTGGTTTCACTATTCATCAAAAATTGAAGTTTTTCAGAATAAGGCCAAAATTTCACCCTAAGCTATAATTGATATTCCGAATTCAAAAACGATGTCTATTTAACAAAATTCCAAACATATAAGTTGCATTAATTAATTTTATAATTAATTCCTGCTGTTACAACAAATAGCGTGTTTTTAAGAAACAATTTATATCAAAGGATTGGCAATTGTTTATGTCCAATTTCAATGTTAAATTAATTCTAATGACCACCATTGGATAAAATGGTAAAAATATATTCTAATTATACTTTAAGACCACTAAATAGTATAATTTATCACAATAAATTATTTTGATTAAAAATTTGTTTTAAGTATTTTTCACTATTCATAAAAAAAATCGGAAGTTCTCAGAAAGTTACAAAAAATTCAACTTAGGATAATTTCGATATTACGAATACAAAAATGAAGTCCATTTTGAAATATTAAATTTCTATAATTTTAAAAAGTGGTTATTAATATTCATAACGGCTACATTGATTAGTCGCGGTGTTTTAGAACTCGAAGTTGCGTACAATGCAAGCAATTGCATTATTAAATGAGAAGCGTATCGTGGAAGCTCGCGGTGTTACATCTTATAAGTGATATAAATCTCCGGATTGAGCTTGAGAAGAGAGTCATTCAGAAAGATGAGTTGATAAAGATACAGAAATAAGCTATTGAGGCTCAGGCAGAGGCTTTGAAATCCCAAGAAGAAAAGACAAAAGCCTTGGAGAGGCAAGTCGAGGAAGACCAAAGACACTTTAAGAAACTCAAAATCTTGTTAAAGAAGCTTATTCTGAAGGAAAAGGAGGAAAAATGAACTTACCACGATCTTTTGTCGTATTCGTCTTTCTTTGTAAATTTTTTCAAACTCTAATGAAATGATTATTTGGTCAGTTGTATCTTGTTATATACTAATGTTTCAGGTACCATACATTGTTTTTTCATTCCCTTCAATTCTTTTTGAAAATCACAAAGGGGGAGAAGGAAAAAAACTACTCCTAAGGAGGAGAAATAAAAATTTCTAAGTAAAATATTCTTAAAGAAAGGGGGGGTTTCTCACTTCAAAGTTTTTCATTACTATGTTAATGTGAACTCCACTCCGGAAAGTCATAATACAATCCTTAGAGTTTCAATGCCTAAGGGGGAGTTAGTTGAATTCATTTTCATCCATGAACAAAGGGAGATGAGTTTTAATTTCAAAGTCTAAGGATATTTTTGAGAGTCCATATATTGTTTTTCGTAAGGTTGTTTGTGATTTCCAAAAAGGGGGAGATTGTTGAGTCAATAAAGTTTTCCTTATGAATTTACCATTCCTTCTTGTTTTGAAAATCAAAAACACCTTATACTAAAGCAAATATAAATTTTACCCCAATAAAGAAAATTTTACTACTTTAAGGGAATTTACCCTAACATAGAGTTTCTTATACATAGCAATATTTTTTCTTAATGTACAAAACCTGGATTGTTAACTAAAATCCCATAATCATATAATGACAAGTATTGGAGTATTCTATTTTTACGATCCGAATTCTAGATGTGAACTATAATGAAGTTCCAATCCGAATTCTGGACTCTGAACTTTCATGAGTTCCACTCCGAACTCTTAAGTAGTTCGATTCTAGACTCTTAAGTAGTTCGACTCCGAACTCTTAAGTAGTTTGACTCCGAACTCTTAAGTAGTTCGATTACGAACTCTTAAGTAGTTCGACTCCGAACTCTTAAGTAGTTTGACTCCAAACTCTTAAGTAGCTCGACTCTGAACTCTTAATTAGTTCGACTCCGAACTCTTAAGTAGTTCGACTCCGAACTCTTAAGTAGTTCGACTCCGAACTCTTAAGTAGTTTGAATCCGAACTCTTAAGTAACTCGACTCCGAACATTTACTGGTTCGACTCCAAACTATGCAAGTTCAGATTTCAATCTCAGTTAAAACCAGACTATGAATTCCAATAAAACAGAATCCAAAATTTTCATAACATAGACTCCGAATTTCATTTTGTTTAGACTCTGAACTTTTAATTTACTTACACTCCAAACTTTTGTATGGTTTTTACTTATATATGTTCCATTTCAAAATGATGTCGTGCATACAGTTATACATGATTTATTATTAAATGACTTCATTCATTCTGTTTCTAATTAACCGTTGGTAGTGTTGCACGTGTACAGGTCCTTCCGAATTTCATGGAAAATATGACTGTTGGAGGAGGGAGCCGACCATTGGAAATTTGCCTATAAATTGGAGCTCATATGAAAGAGATCAGGAGAGATGAAAATAGGTTAATCGTTCTAGAGACCACATACTGTTAAATTGATTTCTAGAGAGAGAAGCTTTTTATGCCTTGTGTGTACTGAACCGCTCATTCAGATTGATTTGTGCGACTCTGAATGTTGGTGATTACATTTGAGGACTTACGGGGATAGGAAGACAGAGGTGCGGACTACCTTGAAGTTCGAGGGCTTCCTTACTGAGGAAGACAGAGGTTCCAACTACCTTGAAGTTGAGGGCTTGTGGGGATAGCATGATAAGGATTCTGGTCTTCGTATCGAGGGCTTACCCTAGTGTGGGTAAGAAAGTATTGCTTGAAAGTATAAATCAAGGTACCTTTATCCAAGGTTGTTGGATACCCTTATCATTGGGCTAAAAGACATATATCATGTTACTTGTAGTTTTACTACTTGCTTTTCCACTGCATACTATATTATACAGAAAGTACCTTCTTGTATTTCCTTACACTTGTACTCTGATAAGTTTAGATTCTATACACTTTAAGGTAGAATCTCATATTGTAAACCTTAGTTCCAATCCTACAATTTGTGTTAGAGGTGTTGTGAATCTTCTTAGTTTAACTTCATTAATCTTAGATCTTTCCTTGTCTAAGGAAAACATAGTTATCTGTAACCAACTTTAATGGTTCCAAAGGAATTTTTAAACTGTACAATTCACCCCCCCCCCCCTCTTGTATATTGAGCATCTACATCATTATTTCGATCCTACAATTATGTGTGGTTTGGATTCCTTTTTTGGATTTAGAAATATTTTCAAAATGTTTTGGGAAAGGGTCTTCCGTTTTTAAATGCTTTATGATGTTCATGGAATTGTGTACCATGTTGTGTTAGTTAATGGTAAAAGGAATTCGTGAAAACAAAATTCAAATGGTCTCATCGACACTTTAATGGTTTCATTTGATTTTGGAACATCCATGTGCACACACATGGATGGGAATTCAAATGGTTATGGCACTTAACAATGATGTTTTCCATGAACCTTAGTTATTCACAAGGTTTATCATTTATAAAATCCTCCATTTTTTATAAAATGTTTACATTATTTGAAAATGGTGATGTTTTTCCTCAATTGACATAAAAATGTGACTTAAAATATGAACCTTAAATCTTTTCTCTATGGTACCCTAGAAATGATGGCGGGTTTCCAAATGAAATCTAAAGGCCCATTTGGAATTGTGGACATGAAAGTTGTGTTTAAAATTATTTCAGAAATTGATTTGAAATTAATTTTAATAATATTTGAGATGGACATGACATAAGGCCCGGTCGACAATTTTTAATGGTTGTGATATTATTTTGTTTTTAAAATATAATTCTATGGTTGGCAACTAGGTGAATTTTGATAAATGGTTTTCATAGTCAAATTATGTGACATATCATTTTCAACTCATTCATGATTTGTTCTAAGACAAGTACCCCTATGAAGTATTTTCTAATATGGGTTTTCGTGTGGGTGGTGTTGGTGATTCAGGTATGAATGTGTGGTGGCAGAAGGTATGGTGAGTTGTTAAAGGGAGGGCCAATCATTTCATTGTGTATTATTACTACTGTAATCAGATTACTAGGGATATCTTATAGGGTTGAGTGATGGTTTCTTGTCGAACCATATTAAACAAGGTGATACCCACATTGACATTATATGTATTATAGGGATGTGCCACTAGATTGATAAGTAGAACAACCTAAGAGTTATTAACTATGGTGATGAACTATATGCCCGTATGTGAGTCTGATATTAGTACATCAAGGTATCATTCTAGGGATGTTTAGGAAATTCAAATGATTATCTATATAAGTATTCAATTTATTGGTGTTGCACTCGGAATATTACCAATGTTATTTTTTATCTTCTTGTAAATGATCTTCATATCTTGATATTTAATTCATTGGAGTTTGGTTTGGGTTTTTGTTTTAATGTGGTAATATGTTTTGAAAATAGTGATGTGGTGTGTGTTCATTTGAAAAAGGGAATGTTGTGTTTGTTTATCAAAATGATAAAAATATATTTTCAAATATGTATTCCAAAATACTTTTTCTGGACTATTTCTGGAAAGGAAATTTAGGGATTATTTTGTGGTTTCCTACTAAGATTTATCTCACACCCTACCTGTACCATTCATCGTTGGTAGACCTAATCTATTTTGTAGGTGCAGGTTTCTGGTTCAATTTCTCATGGAGAAGGTTGGTCATGTGGATGGTGGTGACCATGAGGTCATGTGGATATCATGTTGTCCTTATATTGGTTCAGTTTTTCCTTTATTGTCTTCTGTTTGTGGAGTTTTATTTTTTATCCAAATCAATTTTTATATTTATTGAGATTCAATTATTATTATTTTGTTTTGTGATTAGTTTCCTTATTTTGGTCCTTGTTTTTTGGGATATATCATTCTTATATAGATCATTTTGATTCCCAACACTAGTTTTCAGCCCGTGGGTATCTGGAATGCCCCCCATGCATTATCTCGGACCTGGTCAAGTGTCATGTTTGATGGTAGCCCGGCCTTGTTAATAACATGTTCCACCCTCATTTGTTCATCTTATCTACTAAGGTGTGGGTTATAATGTGTGATTCAACTAATTTTTGTTTTCATCCCTCATCGAATGTGTACTATTGTATTATTTGAAGTCTCTCTATTAAAATATAAATAGGTGATGAGGAAATGTTTCTGAAACACATTTGAGAAACATTATTTACCCACAATTTGATATAGTTCCTCCACCCTTTTGTCTTAGTGTGTGCATTTATTATATAGCTGATGGTATCCTCCAATGAATTGGATTAAAATACATGTAGACTTAGTATGTTGTTTACATTCCAATTACATATGCCTAATGGGGTTTTTAGAGGATACTCATTCTCTAAGTGGTAGAGGAATGGTTATATTACAAGACTCATATCTCTATCTACATTGGACTATCTCAAACTAGTCGATGACTCCTGAGATGAATGACTTATCTAGCATCACTATCCATTGGTGTACAATGCTTTCTAAAACTAATAATGTGACTTCTCTATTGTTAATGGAGTTTCACCTCTCATATGGGATTGATTTTCATTTGATATTATCAAATCCTTCATGGGATATCACGATAATATTAATGTATGTGTCAAAGGCCATAGACCATGAGTGATTATACCTAAACAAGTTTTCTCATTGAAAATTCTCAAGATTAGTGGATCTTGTAGAGACTCTATAGAAATATGTTATATTTTTATATAACACCACTTATGTCAGAGTTAATTACACATGTATTGATATATTGTTAATTCTTGGTTGTTATACACATTGGTTGTGGGAGCAAGAAAGCATTTTTCAAATCATGACCAAGTTGGTTCCCTGAATCGATATTCATGTCAGAGTTATATTTGGAATTCATGGTTGTGATTCACCCTACCGAATTCTTCAATGTTCATCCAAGTGATTGTGATTAGGTCTTTCTGGGTGGAATGATGGACACCATTGTGGATGTCATAGATCATCAAGATCGAACCATCCCTTAGGATGGGATGAGAAAATCTTGTTCATAATTTTAATCTTATCTAACCATGAGAGTATCATCAGTATAGTTACCCCTCATGGAGGGAGTTTGAGATTCAAGGGTTATTATTTTCCTTCATGAAATTAGATCTATTGTAGTTGATATTTTAGTGGCCTAATAATGGTGTGGCATTTCATGCTCCATGTACGGGACTTTGTGTCCAGTTAATTGTGGAGACACATGAGACTCTAACTTAAAAACATTTATTCTTTTGTATATAGATGTATTTTTCACACCGTAAGTCAAAATTCATGTCCCCACACTATTCCTTGGTTTGTGTGGTAACCATAGAGGTAATGTCAACTCAGCAGTGTTGTTTGATCGGACAGTCTCTATTGTTATACCTAAAGGGTTTTCTGAAGGTAAAGAGAATGTCTTCCAATTACCTAGGTGGATAGTGGTTTTATATTGTTATTCATATTAATTTCTAGGATAGAAATCTAGAATAAAGGACTACCCAAGTGTATCCTGACCCCAAGTGTGGTATGTATAGTAGATATTTTTTGAGGCTCTAATCTCATGGAAAATCTTAATAAGTGGTGGCGGAAGAGGTTTTCTTAGAAGCTCTTGTTTTTAGACTACTCTAGTTTGATATTTGTTTCCTTAGAACTAGGATGGATAGAGCATGGTACTATAAATGTATAGAACCATCCACTTGGATTGTGGTGGAATGGAAACCCGATGGGTAGTTTTGTGGTGTTGACCATAATGATGTACTTTGTGTTGATCATAATATCCTTATTGGAAGCTTATATGAAAGATATATAACAAAACAAATAAAATTCTTTCAATTTCAGTGAAAACATATTGGAAATTATGATACAAATGAGGGATTCTTCTGAGTATTTGTTTAGCGAGAGGGAAATGGTCATGTAGCTCTTGTATCATGAGCAAGTGAATTAGTTTCTTGTGTTATGCTTGTAGGAGATGTCAGAGAGAGCAGGATGTGGGATCATAATAGCATGTTTCCTTAAATATCTTCTAGTGTTTGTGAAGAATTTAGGTGAAGTTTTCATTGATGTAAGTGCAGTGTGGATTCATTGGTCCCATATAAAAACCAACCATAATGCTTTTTCAAGAACAGGTGGGGTGTTCTTCCACCATGGTAATCCTTGAGGTGAAACATTCTAGGATGGGTTTTAATGGTGGGTGGTTATTTTTTATTCCATGTAGAATAATGATAATCGACTGATGAGAGGTTTTGGGTGTAGAAGCTTGAAAATACTCCCTTAGAGCATATTCATGTTTCTGTTAAAAGGGTTTCTTCGAGATGGGGTAGATTTAATATCTTATGTATGAAAGAGAAAGTTTCTTTCATAAATGGTTTTTTACTATGTTCATTTAGATATTTTATTTATGAGAAAAATTACATATGATGGTGATTTTTACAAGAGGTTTTTTTGTGAGCATCTTTTGGGAGCTCTGATTCTTTACTTTTTCAAGGATTAAAATTTTAGAAACTAATTTTTGGGATCACTATGGATACAAACATGTGGATTGATCATATATCACAATGAACTAATTACTTAGTGAACCACCTATACATGGAAGTTCAGAGGAAAAATCGGTAGAGAGAGAGGCAAGGCAGCAGTTTCGAGTGAGGCTGCAAAATAAAAACAGCAACAAGAACAACAACAATAACAATATATCTTCTCATTTTGAAATTGGATTAATGATATTTTACCCAAGTTTATGTTATTTTATAATAATAATAATATTATTATTATTATTATTATTATTACTATTACTGTTATAAACTTTTTTAGGTGTATATCTTCTCATTATGACATTTTATTAATGATATTTCTATAACATCAAGGTCTAGAAATTATGATTTATGTTTCCTAACCATCATGTGATACATAATAAAACTCATGGAATAATCCAAATTATAGTCATATAACGTCTCATGTCTACATTACCAAGGAATGTTATTTTTTTCATTTGTTTCCCATTTTTGATATAAAAATAGATCATTGTAAGTATTTTTCTTCATATATCAATATGAAAAGATCTGTGTGGCTATCTAAGGCCATTTGTGACATAGGCTTGGAATATTAGGATTTTTTATCTCTATAAGGCCGATCGGGGACTTAAAGTGTACCATTCATAGTGTTTTCATCTCACATGAAGAGTTTTTATTTCACATGTATGCTCACAGAAATGATCCTCTAACTATGGATTATTTTATAGCTAGTATGGTGACCAATCATATTATTCCATAAACCTTTCACTACGTGGTAAAACATTTAACAATTCCAGGGATCTTTTTTAGTCAATTATCTTGAAAATAGAAATATATTACATGAAAAGAATAAATATTATTCTAATCTTCTTAAAATACAAATCGTTCTTTGTTACATTTACTACATCCCATGTCCTAAGGAAATAATATTAGAAAGGGGTGAGCATAATACTCAATAATGAAATAAAGGGTATACTTAACTTTTGATTAATAAGAGTATCAATTACGCATGATCATATGATATGAGGCATATAATAATATAAATAACATAAATTATAACATTTAAATGTGACTATAACATAAAATGAGATATTTGTTAGCATATATCACCAAGGTTTACCACCATGGAGTCATAAAATGTAATTACCATGGTTATTCACCAAATTATTGTAAAACATGTCATATTTAGATTTCAATTAATTACAAAATTAATTATAGTTATATTAGGGTTTACCAGTCATATATATTAATTCTTGTGATCCTCATTGGTCATAATAAATCATTTCATCAATATCTCTAGGAGAATAAAAAAAAGTGTTTCCCATGAAATCATTGAGTAAATAAGTTCTTAATGACTTTAACACTATGTCATTTTTAACCCACGAAAATGGAATGTTGGTTTCATACAATTAAAACCCTTAATATATATATATTTATTTATTTATTTACATCTTGGTGAATTTCCATGGGTAGTAAGAAGTTTGGGTATTAAAAATATAATAATATTTGACGATAAAGGTAATTTATTTTAAAATCATTTCTACACCAAAATAGTATACAACATAAATTCAAAGGAGGTAATGATGAGAGAGAACATAGGTATTCCATTGGTAAAACAAAAAAAATTCAGTATAGGGAATATTAAAAGTGCATTAAATGAAATAATCCTCAACATTTAGATGATCCATAAAATTGGAGTACTTCAATGAAAATGGAGAAGAGAAGAAAGTTCTTACCATGAAGATTTGGTTCATAAAACATGAGCAAGGCACCTTGACACCTTGAGGGAACCTTGAAGAGACGATTTCACAAGTAAAATTACCATAACATCATGACTTCTGAAATTTTAGGGGATAAGAATGGCTAAGGGGTGGTTGTGTATTCATATAGTAAAGTATGTTTTAACAGATTAAATATTGATAATTTTCTCATATAAGACCACCAAATGTTTTTAAAAAATTAAAACTAATTTTCTAGATAATTAATGAGTGAGCGAGTGTGTTTGAACATTAAAGTTCTTCCAAAACATTACCATACCTTATATCCAACAAAATTAATGCACGAAATTAAAATTAAAATTATATTTCAAAATTCTAATTTTTTTAAGAATATATTTATAAAATAAAATTTCTATTTTTAATTAATTTTTATAATTATTAAATAAAAATTTTATTGCAAAAAATTTTTCATAATTTTTTTAATCATACTGACAAAATAATTATGTCATAAATTTGTAGTGCTCACAAAGATGCAATTTTGACTTTTTCAAAAAGCAATTAACTTTTTTCAGAAAATTTCAAAAAAAAAATAAACCTAAGCTAATTTGGGAGTGATGATTCCAAAAATAAAATTTATTTCATAAAAATAAATCTCTATGTATGATAATTTTAAATTTTAGAAAATTAATTATTTTAAGGAAACTTAAAAATTTAATAGATAAATAAGTATTAGGACCCTTACAAAATTACGTAGGGATTAATTAAAATATATTATAAATTTAAAAATATTATAATATGAAATAATTTTTTTACATTACAAATAAATCATATATATAATAGAATATTTTTTTGTATCCTAGAATAGTACAATTTAGATTATATCCTTAAATAATCTTGATGATCATTTGAATGCTTCTACGTTACCAACAATAATAATGACCAACTGTTTTCTTGACTAATTCTCATAATTTTGATCAACCATATTAACTAAAAAAATACTATAAAAATATCAAATTTCTATAAAAATATACCACAACTCTTACTCTTCATCATTCCCTTATATTTGAATCAAGATTCAATATCATTTCAAAAATGAATATTTTTATACTTACTCTATGTTCCACTAATATAGTGACATTCATGGGTGTAACAATTCAAGGGGATTGAAGTTGCCCATATTTTTATATTGAACTTAATTTATCCTCCATTTTTATTCCCATTGTAATATTTGGTATGATATTGGTTGTTTTTTAAACTGAATGTAGCAGTATTATGTAATGAAATAATATGTTTCTGGTTTCTAGTATGTGTTTTCTTCCATTTAATGTTCCCAGGTGTACTAGATCATATTAAAAATGATGTTCAATGAAATTTAAAATTCTGTATTTATGATTATGTGGAAAAATATTGTAATTTACCGAACCCGAGTTCCACTCAATATTGTCTTGAGCCTAGTTGGCCACATGGCCTTAAGCACATCTCCCCAAACTCCATAGGCTGATGACTATCAACGAGAGTTTGGGTTGTGTTTGTGGAGAGACTATTCTCTCATAACTAGAGTGTAACACAACAGAATAACAATAAAAATCAATAGAGGAAGCATATATACAACTATACAAATGATAAAAATAAGAAATATGTATCAATTCCAAAAAGGAATCTCCTATACAATGAAGGACATTTCATGTGTCTACAAAGCATCCAAAATTGGTATACAAAAAATGGTACAATAAATGAAAACAAATATGAAAAATTCCAAAAGACACTATCTCCAAAAATAATCATGAGCCTCATCTTGCTCATATGCTCCCATGGTCCTTAGCATGGCACAATGTTATGAATCAAACTATGGGTGATTTCCCTAGTCCCTACCAACATTAATAAAGTTTATTTGGGTACCTAATAACAGCCTAAACATGGTGTGATATACAATCCTAGTAGGTAACCACCCAAAAGCTCTATACTAATTAGGGATTTGCAATATAAGATAATCAGTGTGCAATACATGTATATCATAGGTACGTGTTTATTGAGTGTAATGATTCCATGAAATATAATATAAAACTACTGGTATTTTATAGCCAAATAAGGATCCCTACAAAACATGGATTGGGATCTTATAACAAGTTAGCAATTATGAAAATATAATTAAACACCCCAAACTCACCGTGTACATAGCATATCATATGACCCATGACTGTTCCATATAATCTTTATAAAAAATCAACCATGACCATTTTGTATAAACATAAGTGTCACATATACCATGTATGAGCCGTATAATCATACAAGTTACATTTACCATGGTTGTGCCATATAATCAGTAATGTCAGACCCCTGAGGGCAGGATATAAGGTATAGTGAACCAAGGAATCTCCTCAAACCCTATGATCATCTCAATAAAAACTCGATTAGGAATGACTGGGATCCAAGGAGAATGTATTCTAACCATTTCCACTTTGAGCCTAAGAAAAATTAAATAAAACGGGTAGTAAGTTCCAAGGAATCCAACAGAATCAGAATCCAAGAAGTATACAGGTCCATGGATTTCTCTACAATTTCCATGACCTGTGGCATATCACACACATGGTATCCTATATAAACATTCATCAAATCACATTCAGTTCCCATGAGTTTACCCAATCATATCATAATTCATATATAAATCGGTTTCACGAGTTTACACACTCATTCCACAATTCCTAAAAAATAAATTTAATCAATTCAATTTTCATATAAACCATTCATATAAAAACATCAAAATTCAATGGATTAAAACCATATCATATTTAACAATTTATGTTCAATTCAATCATTAATAGGCTTCCTAAAACTAAGAAAGCCCCAAATCACCCCATGGGTGGTTCAACAAGGCATTGGAATAGGTAATTTATATGGCACACCTCATACCTAGCCTTCGATGGAGAACCAACATCAAACATATCTCAAGGAACTAAAGGGAATCCCTTATATGTTCCATTTCATATAATTTAATTATTCAATTCATTTTTTGGCATCATTCAGGAAATTCCACCAAGAGGCACAATGATAACTATCCCTATAACCCACCAAACCATAATGGAAAAATATATACCACCTTCCATAGGTCCATAGTAGAGTGCTCACCCATTATAAAATTATAATTCATCTTTGATAAAAAGAAAAATAAATAATGGATGAATAACCTAAAAATTCTGTAAATTAACCTGAACCTAAAGAGCTCATCTGATACCATGAAAAATGATTCAATGAAGAAAATGTAATTGAGTAATCAACGGCACATATCCAATGAGATGAATGGATCTCGATTTTGATTCTAGATGACGAAGATTTCCCCAATCCAATTTCAAACACCAATAGAGCTCTCAAATGTCCATGGCTGCCACCAGATGAAGAAAAAATAGATTTTAGGTTTAAATATAATTTTAAGGTCAAAAAGGTAAATTCCACACAATGTAATGGGTCAAATAGTTTGGCTACACGTTTGGCCAAACCGTTTGTCAACTGTGAACCCACTGTTACAAGGAGGGGCACATCGCATGGTTAATGTGAACGGTTTTCCAAACACAACACACACAATGTGATTACACTCTATTAGTAACTGAAGGTTCCCCAAATGGGCATGCACCTCCATCAAGAAGGTTTTATAAAACAGTTCATCATGTAGCCCTTCTCTGTCCATCCTCGCATGGTTTTTAGTAACCATGCATCCTACCCTGTGTGATTTCTACTAACTTTGCAGCCCATCCTACATTACTAAAAAGTTGGGATCTATAATATGAAGAATCCTCAAGAACCCCTATTACACTCATGACCTAAAAGGGTATTCAAATTTGGCAGTAATTAATAATTTAAACTGGAATTAATGATATATGTACCTCGAATGAAAACCCAGTTTCTTACAATCTTCCACCTTAAAAAAAATCGTCAATGAATTTCCCTCTCAGCGTTGGTCAAGAATCATCAGAGAACAACTTATGCCACTGAGCTTGTATGTCGATCTCCCACTCCCAAGTCTTATCTTGTAGATGGTTGTGCTTCCATAACACCCATAATAGATGAAATGACCATCCTCAAAGAACCTTCATTCTCTTTTAAGAAATATAAAATAGGATTCTTCTCAAAGGATTTGTTGGGACCACTTTTTGTATAAGGTTGTATTTGTTGTCAATAGTTGTCAATGAAGATCAAAATGAAGGAGATCAAGAAGTACTCTAATGAAATGGGGGAATGGAAATTCAGATGATTTTTGTACTGATCATAAGTTCAAAGACCTTGTTTCAAAGGTGACACATTGTTTACAATAGTGAATAATGGTGAGGTATAATCCATCTAAGGATGATTAAAGAAGAACGGGGCTTTGATGAAGACCATTAAATTCTTCATGATTACATGATAACCATGCAAGAGACTTCTTGAAGAATATAATTTTATGATTTTCATGAAGTGGAGAATGACGGTTGAAGAAGAAGACAGTGTGGAAGGTATTGGAATTCTGAGATGGCCATGCACTTCACATTGTATCAAAATATGATGATGCTAAAGCTGATCTGTCAAAGGATATATATCACGATAGTGGAGTTTGTGATGAAAGAATTAGAACAGTGGCATGTGCGAAAAACAGTGGTGTGCGCGAAAAATAGCATGGTGCACGGAATAGTGGAGAGAGAGTTTTTCGTGCAAGAGGTGATTAGGATTCAGAACGTCAAAAAATGGAAAAAGGCATGGTCTGCATGAAAAAATAGAGTTGTGCGTGGAAAAATGGGAATGTACATGAAATAGTGGGCTGATATTTTCGCACAATAAGTGTATCAGATCAGAAATACTGAAAATCGGGAAAGGAAAGAGGCGCACGAAAAATTGGAGATATTCGCGCCATGTGCGTGGAAAATCAAACTTGAGCGTGAAAAGATGGTTGTGTGAAAAATGTGGGTATGTTGTTTTACACACAAGAGAGGCTCCATTTTTATAATCATGAAAAATGAAAAGTCATTAGTTGTGTGAGAAATCCAGGTGGTGCACGAAAATAAAAGGAAGGCGCGCGTAATCTAAAGAACTGAGAGAGAGTTTTACGCACAGGAAGCAGTTATACGTGCAAGGTCAAAAACACCTATAAATATGAGGTAAAAACCTCCCATTGTAGGGTGGCTCAACACATAGAAAAATCCTGATCTATGACGCATGGAAAAATTTAGGTATAGAGTGGTGCGCGAAAAGAATAAGTGTTGCGTGAAAAAAAGGTGTTGCGCAAAAAAGAGAAGTTCGTCGCGAAAAAAGAAGAGTTGCATGAAAATCCTTTTTCACGCCAAAAAGTTATTTTCACACGCAAGGTTTTAATTTTATGTTCAAGACACCGGAAAGGGTGCGGGGAAATTTGGGGGTCCCGCAGGCCTTTTATAGTTGCTTAGTAGCCAAAAATATGCTTTGCGAAGAAATAAGAAAAATGAAGAATTTGGTTTTACGAAGAGAGGAAGTACCGCACACATATGACTGGTGTTTAACACCCTCATTGTGCTTCACGAAGAGAAGAAGAATGATTAAAGAAACCAAACTCGGATCTGAACAGAGAAAGGGAAATATAACGATACACTCAGGTGTCAGTATTGGGAATTGAAGGAAGAGAAGAAAGAGATTTAGTGCAATCAACTATTTCACTAAAATAGAAGATTGATTACAAAAGAGCATCAACTCAGGACTCTGATGCAAGAAAAGTCTCACGCTAAGCAAAGGCAAAGACTTCAATGTGAATCTATTGAAGATACCCTGATGTCTATAATCTGACTCAGACTTCACTGAAGGCAATGAGCCAGGGGGATTCAACGAGAGTGACCCAAGGGACGCAGCGAGCTATCCCTAAACTTTTGTAAAGGCAGTGAGACTGGGACAAAGTGTCTATTCCCAAACCATTGTAATCCACAACTAGTGAAGAATAGTTGAATTAGATATAACTAGAAACTTGTCGGCATTTGCTCCTTAGATGTATCCCTTAGTGGTGAACCAAGTAAAACTGATGTGTCAACTCATTGCTTGTGAATGTTCGATTGTTGATCATATCCATCATATAGGTTTTACAAGTTCCTACCAACATGGGGAAAAGATCCATCACATTAAGAGAACAATTTGACACCTAGATTCACCCCTCCCCTCTCAGGGTGTCTCGGGGTCCAACATGATTCATATTCCTGTAACTAAAACTCCATGGGATGAAAATTATTGGTTGAGTCTGAATGATAAAGGCCTAACTAAGATATGTGGAAGACAATGTGCATGGATCGATACATCTGAGGTAACTAAAATCGATAGGCTACCATCTTGACTCAACCCAGAATCTCAAACGGTCCAACATATCATGATGAAAGCTTACCCTATATCATAATCCATCTATCTACCAACCATGATGAAATATATAAAAACACTTGATCCCTGACCCGAAACTCTAGAGTTCTTCTACAGCGACCAGTGTAAGATTTTTGTGGTGACTATTTTGTAACCATCTGATTTCTAATCAACTAGACATGCTCATAAGTCTTCTGCACAAGACATAGTCCTAGTATGGACTCCTTTCCTACCTCTGGCCACTATAGGGTGGATTGGCATGGCCAACCACAAAAATCCTTATAAGTATTCTATCAGTATAGTCACATGATAGTTATTATATAGTAGAACTCAATTATGGTAATATTACACTCCCAAGGACCCCTAAAATCGAGGAAGTATGTTTGGAACATGTCATCAAGCACCATTATTTCATTCATTGACTGGCCATCAGTCTGAGGGTGGTAAGCTGTGATCATAGGAATCTATGTACACATGGCCCTATGTAAGATCTGCTAGAAACAAGACATAAACTGGTCATACCTATCTAAAATAATAGTTCATGATACCCCATGAAGATGTACTATCTCATGGGCATGAAATCTCTCAAGGTCTTCCACACTGGTGGTCTTCTTGATCTGTAGAAAATAAGAAACAATCATGATCCTGTTAATAGAAATCCACACAACATCACTACATTGAGGTGACCTTGGTTTAAGTGTCCTGAAATCCTCTTTGAAATCGTCCTTTTTCCACTTAGAAATAGGTAACATCTATAATATTATGTTTGGTTTCTAATGTTTCACCTTAACCTGTTAACAGGTGGAACAAATTGTGATAAAACAAACTACCTTGTGTTTTATACCAGGCTGGTAGTACTGATGGCATAATTCAGAGCACATCTTGGTAACACTGAGATGCAATAACCTAAAAGATTCATGAAAATACCATGTAAGTTCCACACATATATCCAATGGTACAAAAAGGTGACCATTTATACATAGGATCTCATCCTCTCGATTGGTCCAACTTGGAGGTGGTTTCTCACCTTCCAGACTCTCTTGTAGGACTAGGCCCTCAGAATATGATATTTGACTCTTCCTCAATCTATCTTGAAGGGTATATTTCACCAAAAATGTTGAAATAAATCTCTTCCTTTGAATATCATGCACATCTAAGTGCATCTAAGAGAACAAATGCATAAGCATCAAATTGCTACTGGTGTGTTGAACTGCCTGTATCTGAGTCCTCATGCTCAGTGCATCAGCCTCTATATTTCCTTTACTAGGGCCGTATGCAATCTCGATAAAAACATACTATAGGTACTCAACCCACATTCACTACCTTAAATTCAAATATATAAATTTAAATATGTACTTGATAATTTTGAGGTCTATGTACACCAAAAAAATTATGTCCCAATAAATAGTGTCACCAACAACGCAAAGCATGAATGACTAAAACTAACTCAAGATCATCTATTAGGCAGTTCCTATCATGTGGCCTCATCTTACAAGATCCATATGACATGAATTTATCCCCCTGCATCAGCACCACCTCAATCCCAATAACGGATGCTTCATAATACATAGTGTCTCTTCATCTCTGCTCTAGATGATTCAATACTGGTGGTGAAGTCAATCTCCCTTTCAACTCATGAAAGGTTTTCCCATAGGTATCTATCCATATAAACATCATACCCTTCTTTTTCTTGTAAATTTTTAGTACTTCTAGGTGTGATAAGTCTTGTATGACTTGATAGTAATATCATGTTTTCACTAATGATCTTTGTATATCAAAGAGGTTCTTTGGATTCTCCTAATAAACTACAAATCTCACCTTCTATGGGTCAACTAATACTCCTTTCTATGAGATAGCGTTACTCAGAAAGTGAATATCACCCTTCCAAAATTTTCACTTTGTGATCATAGCTTATAAGTGATTCTTTCTCAATGTATCCCAAATGATTCTAATATATTTGTGTCAGATTTGGTTCCCTAGAACCAAATTCTGTGTAATTTATGATAAAAAAGTATTCATTGTTTTGAAATTTAATAAACTACTTATCAAGTAATGATTTTTATTCTACATGATATGGTATGTGATAATGTCTTCAGAGTAGATGTCTCACTAAAAGTTCATAGAAATTCCCCAATATGATGAGAATCGTGATGTGGTATGATGCATTTCTTGAATATATGTTCTATATCCCTATGATATCATTTTAGAGACACAAATGATACAGGATCTCTGGGATAGAGACTCATAGGACATTTAGGAACCTTATCATGGTGTAATCACATGGTAATATCTAGTGGGACATTATGAAAATGGGAGCTTCTAGTAGGAAATCCTTATTTATATGTGTCATTGAACATTCCTATACTTGTAAAAGTGTTTTTATCCTTATCCATTGATATTATTATTAATGAATATTATGAGTCATGTAATTTGATGTATTCATTAAAACTATGATGACATATGTTCGCGATGTGGTAGGATATGTTGGTTGTTTCGTGAGTAATATAGCATTAATGATTAATGGGATAAAGGATTTATCCCTACTATACATTAATAGAAGTTAATATATCATTCCCTTTGATAAAAATGATATAGAAAAAATAAATCTATGTCTATGGTGTTCTATAGGCTAGTTCAATTTCTAGAATGCCAAACAAAAATAGAATCATGCATACATGTTGATGGAACTGGAATACAACCTACACATTTAGAGATATTGTGATAAAAGGCTTATATTACATAGTAAGAATTCTTATGAGTTGACATGAAATTGTATCATTAACTTCTTTCTCTAGGTGTACCTTGGTGTGTTCCTAGATGATAACCTTGGACTTTAAACAACTATACTTAATGCCACATGGAAAGTGGCATAGGGAGTCACATGCTAAGTGTATCCAGAATCTATGTTAATGTCACTAACCAACCCTGGTCAAACCAAAATCGGTCACTTGATCAAACCCCTAGAATGTCCCTAGGGGCATTACTGATCCCCTAGGATATAAACACTTGTCGGGCATTAAAACATTCACTTGAAAACAATTTCATCCCAAACAAAAGAATGACAAAATAAATAAAACTAAACAATCATATAACCAACAACTAAATCTCATATAATAATATAAATAGATTAAATTACAAAACATAACTCATCCATCTAAAAAAAACTATAATACTAAAACTAAATGAAAAAATTGAACCTCCAACACACGGTCCCCATGTGACCACTTGGTCACCTCCAACCACAAGACCATCCATTTTCCAATAATGAGAACCTAATATGGAACCATAACAAAAGATGTGCCTGTAAAACATCTTGGTTTTATCAACACGGAGTCTTATAGGTAGGGTGTAAGCTAACAGCTCAGTAAGAAACCCCCAAAGATTCCAACTCATTCATTTCCCAAAATCATTCCTTTAATACTAGTTTTAAATACATTTAAAAAATTCAATTTTCAAAAAGTTTTTTTTTTATTTTAAAACAAACAACTTATTCATTGCACTCATAATTTAAAAACAGGGCATAAGAATGATGAAGGGGAGTTTCACTTTCTCATTAAAGTCATCTACTGAGGAAATATTCATTAAAACAACCCCTAATTAAATGTTTTTACGAATAAAAACCAAAACTAGGTACAAGGAATGTGATTCTATACAATGAGGGAAACAACACTAGTAGTACTCATAATGGGGAAACACTGGAGAAACTAAGAACTCATAGGAAGACTAGAACGTACTATACATGTGACTCATCTTGAAATAATACCCTACTCAATGATGTCATAATGACCTGACGTTCAACCATCACCCAACCTAGCCTGGTTAAGGGGGACAATCCCATATAAATAAACCCATGTCCCTCTAGCTATTGGCCACTAACTAGTACAATAACCTAGGCTAGTGCAGCAATCACTCTCAGTAAACCTATTTGATATGATAGGTTCCCATTTATAGTTCTCTAGGGAGTGTTCCATACAATAATACAATAATACACACACACACACATATATATATATATATATAAAATTTCCCCAAAACAGAAACCACCCAATTTCTTACAAGGGTTAGTCCCTTGCCTCAAAATAATTATCGTACACGGATGTCCCATTCTGAGGACACTTGCATCTCACGATCAACCGATGAGGCAAAATACCCAAATCAATAGGGGTTTTAAAAAAACCATTTCAATATGCCAAATGGGCCTTTAGCTTCCCCACATTATTCCATTTACCAATACACTTAGAAACCATTTCCATAACCACATAAAACACCATCTTTTTATGAATGTGGCCAAACAAACCTTTTGTTTTACCCAACTGGGGTACATTTATCAAAGATAACGAAACACATAAAATTTTTTTTTCAAAATAATGAAATTCCATTTTCACTATGTCATTGCCAATAGGACATTATGTTTCCAACACGCCCCAAATATGTCACAATTACCAAATGGGTCCTTATCTCAAATCCACATTACTACAAAACTATTTTGAACAAACCAAAAACACAGAAAAGTTCCAAACGGGATTCCAACCATTTTGAGAAATAATATCCTCTTATCCAAAAGCAACGAAGTCATAAAAACATCCAATAAATTTTTGAAAACCCCTAAGTCATTTTGAAAACCTTGGAACAATTTTTCAAAAGTGATCGGAAGAGGAGAAAAGGGTTTATTTTGAAACAAGGTCTGAGAAGAGGACCACTGCAAATTTCATCATCATTATAAGGCTCATCCATGGGTGCACTCTATGCAACCTGGGATTTTCCCACATCCAATGGAATAGAAAAAGTGATTTATTCCCTAACCTTTTTTAAGAAAGCCACACACGCACCTTCCACTAACATAATAAACCCTTTCATCGAAAAACGGGTTTTCATAAATCCAACCCAACAAGCTGAAAAAGTCCCATAAAACGATTATATAGGTAAACACATCCCAAAACATCCAACATTGCCATTTAAAAAAGAAACACATTTAATTAAACCCAATTGACTTGGACCAAACACGGGAATATATAAGAAAACATCCAAAAACATATTATTATGCAAACCAACCCGAATGAAAATGCTACAATTTATTAAATATGAATATCATAAGGGTGAAGAACATGTTTTAAGAATTAAATACAAAACCCCAAGAATCTGAGGGAATGAAATTGGAAGGGCCTGGAGACACCTACTAATCATACCTAAAAGCAAAGAGACCATTGATAATAAAATATTGAAGCCCCCACGGACCATTAGCATACCATAGAACCCAGGAAACACAAGCTAAAACCCAAACCTCGGATTAGGGTTCATCTATGAGAGGGAAAACTAGTGAAAACCTGAGAATAATGGGGTGGAAGAGAGAAATGAGAGAGAAAAAACCCAAAAACCTAAAATCATACCTTGGAAACAATGATGGAGCACCATGGGAGGAGGTGAGCCAATGGAAAAGGGTTACTGATACCTCTTGGTGCACCAAAAAATAAAGGGGGAGAGAGAGGCCTGATTTAGGGTTAAAACGGGGAGACGTTAAAAAATAAATTCAAGATTTAATTATTCTGGGCCGACTGTATAGTTTTCCAAACCATGCAGACCCCACTGCCTAGGGAGGTGAAACGACATGGTTGTTTGGGATTGATCTCACGATTATGCACAAGCCTTGTGGTCAGTTCTATCAAACCTACACTAGACACATGATGTACGTATAGTTACTACTAATCGTGCGACACCCAAAAAAACCTCCCAATCTTTTTAAAATATCAAAAATTACGACCGGGTATCAACCCAAACCTCGACCAAAGAACCCACCACTAGAAACAGAAGAAAATAATGAAGTACCTAAGGTTAAGGCATGACAATTCTACCCACCAAAGATACTTTTTTTCCCATAAATTCACCTAGATAATTGTTAACACAACTAGAATCCATGGCCAACAAAACTGAGGATGACTAGAAGCCTCAGGGTGACTATTCACAACAAAATTCACACCCAAATGATTCAAGAAAAACCACATCACGAGATTGAGGGGGAAAATTGGAGGGTTCTCCCCTCCATAAGAATCACATTAACGTGGAGGTATTGAAATCAAAACACACCACCCCTACAGGGGCGTGTGAACTCCCCAAACTAATCTTACCCAATTTCCTCCACATGGACTGGTCAACACCCTAGAGAACATAAACAGAAATCTCACTATATTAAAAACCATCACCAAAAGTCCACACACACATCCCACAAGATCCTATTAAAATCCTTGATATAACAAGAAATTAGGGAATCCCTTGCCTAGGATCAACCCACATTCTCAATTCTAACAGAGAAAATCAACCACAACGAGTCAATGAGATTCATACAATACAGAATCCCAGAATACTGTGAAACTGGAGCAGATAACTTCTATATGAGAACTGAAACACACTAGAGGAAAACTCACTAAGAGGTGCCTGAATAAATAAAGGGCCTAGAAACACCACCCAAAAATCTCAGGATTCCAAACATCACCCAAACAGACTTGGATGAAACCAAACTCAAAACCAGAACGAGTTTGTTTATTGATGGCCCCAATACCCCTCAATGAATATGAATGGTTTAAAATCCATAGTTATATAAGATAAATCCGCTTGGATTGAGGTAGAATGAGTTAATCACACCACCAAAAAATGATGAAATCACAATGATAACAAAAATATGACAATAAATAATTGTGTATTTCCATCCCAAAGCAGAAAACATGACCCTAGACTGAGGCTCCACACACCCTCGGCAACTATTGACTGTGTGTGAGCTTCACCATGAGACGTATGGCTAGGGCTCTGATGGCTGAAGCATGTCAAGCCTCACAGTTAGGCACCAGAACCCCCATATCACAACTCCTTCTTCCTCTCAATGATTCAAAATACCATAATGGTGGTATGTTTTTAGAGGGGTGAAACACTACAACATTGAATACCCAAGCCGTCCATAGTGATGGCACACTAAAAAACAATCAGATGAACAAGATGTCAGGTCCAACTGGATAGAATTTCACAAACAAGTTCCTCTACTATACATTCTCTACCAGATGGGGAATGCTCATGAGAGTAGATCACAACCAACTACACCCAAAATTTCAACAATGGTGATACATTAATCCTCTACTAGTCAAAAACTGAACCCTCAAACAAACCCAAAACAACATCAAACTTAATAACCACGAGAGTCCCCAACAACCTGAAGACACTTCCCTTCCACAACCACACAACTTCTTATAAAAGACCGCAATTACCTCGATAAACATGAAACACTGAAAAAATCCTAAAACTAGGCATGGCTCTTTAGAAAACATGGGGACCTTTCTAGGAAGCACATCTTGAACAACATGAGAAATAAAAACTAACCCCCAAATAGGGCCAAAAAAATAAAAGAAACACCATGATCCCAAAACAACAATCTTGAATGCCGAACAAACTCAAGCAAAACAAAAAACACCCGTTTAAAAAATCTCATTTCTTATTAATTTTCAATATATCCACATTTCCAAGGCACTTTCAAAATGATAAAACCCACTTTTTATGAAAAACCTACTTCTAAAATCATAATCTTATTCAAATCCATTCAAGAAGAATCAATCCAAGCCTTAAATTCTAAAATCCCATCCATGGAATCTTATGAACTGTCACTAGTACATTCATCCAATACTGCTTACATCATCCATAGAAAATTTCCCCCATGCACTCTCCAAACATACCAACACACATGTAACCCCCCCCATAAAGAGTACCAACGTTCAAACATCTCTTCTCTATATCATATCCAAATATATACCCATGTTTCAAAATCAAAGAACTTTCCCTTTTAAAAAATGCACTTCACCAATTTCAAAACAATTTGAAAAAAAATCCATTTTTCCATTTCGAAATCCATTTCATTGTGGAATGTGACTTTCATATTCAATACAAAAATTTACAAACCAAAACAGAATTGAAAAAGAACCAAAAACAAATCAATGGAATGAGGAAGTAGTGCATATGCCTATCCTAGTGACATGGTGGTGATCCATGCCCCATGTAAGGAATAACACTAAGAGTATATTATCTAAGAACTTAGACTCCACACGGTTCACCACCCCATGTGGGGCCGCAACATGAAACCAATTTTCCTCTATTGTCATTCCTTAATCCAACACAATCGAAGACAAAATACCCAAACACTGAATTACCCCTGGTAACTTGAGGATTAGTGCGAACAAGAGTTTGTGATGCTCTTCATGCAACTACCTCCCGAGTCCCGAAAGTCCAAATATACTTCTTTAGGACACCCCCAAAATTTCGAGAACCTCTTATGATACAATTTTTTCACAAACCATCCAAACTCAACACCAAACCGGTCACCTGAGTTGGTCCACAGCATGTCCCAAAGGGAATTCTTGATCCCCCAAGGATGGAAACTTGTGTCGGGCATCCAATCATACACATGGGAATGATTTCATCCCAAAAAAAGACCAAATAAATAAAACGAAACACACAGATATCCAACAACTAAATCTGAGATAATAATATAAACATATTAAATTACAAAACACAACATAGCCAGCTTGAATCAAAACTATGAAACTGAAAATGATGGAACAAACTGAACCACCATCACACGATCTCTATTAAAACTCTTGGTCACCCCCAACCACAAGACCAACCATGATCCAAAATTAATCACCTACAAAATAACCTAATCAAAATCTAATACTGTAAAACATATCGAGTTTACCAACACTGGGTGGTATGTGTAGGATGTGAGCTGATAGCTGAGTAGGAAACCACCAATGAATCAATTCCATTCCCATCCCAAAATCATTCCATTAATACTAGTTTTAAATACATTAAAAAAATTAGGTTTTATTACATATTTTGCAATAAAAAAATAATCCATTTCCCCCATAATTTAAAAATTAGGCAGAAGAAAGAATAAGGGGAGTTGCACATTCTCTTCCAAATCATCTACTCAGAAAATATTCTTCTAACCAACCACAAATTCATATTTTTTCAAAATAGAAACCAAAACTAGGTAGAAAGAATATGATTCTATAAAACAAGTGAACCGACCCTAGTAGTAATCTTAATGAGGAATCATGGGAGATCTTAAGAACTCAAAGGAAGACTAGAACACTCTATACATGTGACTCATACTTAAGGCATGCCAAACTAAATAACAAAATAACACCCTAATTCTTGATCATCGCCCTGCCCGTCCTAATCGAGGGTCCCAATCCCATAGTAATAAACCCAAGCTCCACCTTCTATAGTTCACTAGCTAGTATAAAAAACTAGGATAGTGTAGAAATTGTTCTTAGTAAACCACTTTGCTATGTTATGGTCCCATGTATAGTTCTCAAAGGAGTTTGTCCAAACAATCAAACAACTGGACACCCATATATATACAAGCATGTCAGACAAAATAACACCACCTCAGACACCTCAAGGGTTAGTCCCTTGCCTTAAAATAGTTACCATACAATGGAGTCCCATAATGCGGACCCATCAATATTACGGTCTACTGATGAGGAAAAAGACACCACTCAATCAGTGTTTTACAAAATCCATTTCAAAATTCCAAATTGGCCATTAGCTTCCGAACATTTAAGTATTTACCAAAACAATTAGAAAACATTTCCAAAACCACATCAAACACCATATTTATATGAAAGAGGCCAAACAGGCCTTTAGTTATACTCTACTAGGGTACATTTATCAAAGAGAAAAAAACACCTCCAAAACCATTTCCAGCAATAAGAATTTCCGTTTTCACTAGGACATTTCCATTAGGAAATTATGTTTAAAACAAACCATAAATACATTAGAACTTCTAAATAGGACCATATCTCAAATCCACTTTACCACAGAACTATTTCAAAAAAACACAACAAACACAAAAGTGAAAAGTGGGTGTCCCACCATTTCAAAGAACAATATCTTTTTATCCAATGCCCAAAAAGTCATGAAACATTCCACAAAATTTTGAAATCACCCCAAGTTATTTTGTAAACTATGGAACCACTTTTCAAAAGAGAGGGGAAGAGGGAAAATATTTCTTTTTGAAAACCAAGGGTTAAGAAAAGGGCCACTCCAAATGTCATCCTGATTTTAAGTCCCATCCATTGGTGTACTCTGTCCAACCATGGATGTGCGTACATCCGGTGTAACAACACAAGTGGTCTATTCCCCAACCATTTTGATGAAGCCAAACATGCACCATCCACCTACACAATAAACCCCTTCATCCAAACACTGATTTTCATAAATCTAACCCCAAAAGCTGAACAAGTCCCATAAAATGTTTCTATAGGTAACCACTACCAAAAACATCCATCATAACCATTTAAAAGAGAAAAAAAATTATTTATACCCAATTGGCTAGGCATAAACATGGACATATATAAGAAAAAAAATCCAAAACCCTATTATTACCCAAACCTTACAATAAAAAAATGCTACCATTAATTAACTATGAATATAATATGGGTTTGGAACATGTTTTATGAATTAAATACTAAAACCCAAACATCACATGGAATGAAATTGCATGAAAGAGAATGGAGACACCTACAGGTCTTGTCCGAAAGAGAAAAAAACCCTTGAAAACTGAAATTTGAAGCCCCCATGTACCATTCACATACCATAGAGCCCAAGAAACACAAACCAACAACCAAAACCTAGAATTAGGGCTCTTTTAAAAGAGGTAATTTCAATGAAAACATGATAATATAGAAGAGGAAGAGATAAAGGAGAAAAAAACACCCAAAAATCCTAAAATATTACCTTGGAAACAATGATAGCGCACCATATAAGGAGGAAATCCAAGGGATAAGGGGTCTGGGGACCCCATGGTGCACCAAAAATGAATGAGGGAGGGAGGATCGATTTAGTTTAAAAAGGGGGAGAGGGTAAAAAATTAATTTCAGTATTAATTATTCCAGGATGATTGCACCGTTTTCCAAACCGTGTGGTAACTGTGCGGACCCTTCTAACCATGGAGGTGAAACTACATGCTTACCTGGGATTGACCACATAGCCGTGAACAAGTCATGTGGTAGTTTCAGTCTAACCTACACCAGTCATATGGTGTTTACACAGTTACTACTAACCATGCGATAACTGTGCAACACATTGAAAATCATCCAAAACATTTTAAAATCACTATAAATTTTGATCGAGTCTCAACCAAAAACTTTACCAAAGGACCCAACAACATAAATAAAACAAAATAAATGAGTATTTGAGGTCAGGGTGTGATAGTTATATAATAAATATTATTATTTATTATTTAACAATTTGAATAAAAGTTGTTCCCATTATTCGTTTAATAATTATTCATATATGATTGTTCACATATTAATATTCATTTTCTATTTAGTAAATATAATATTTGATTATATATTGGTGAATAATTCATTGATATTTATTTAATAAATAAATAGTCATTTTTATGGTCTGATTAATATTATGGGAGAATAGAGGACTGATTTTTTAGATCCAGTGAGAAATAATATTTATTGAATATTATTTGATTAAATAATATTTAATAATAATTCTCATGTTAAGCATATGTTGGAAAAAAAATATATTATTATTATTATTTTACATGGGGTTTCAATAGGATTAAGTTAATAATTAAGGGAAATTGTGAAATTATTTTATTTTAACCCTAGGGATATATAATCCCACTTATGCTATTTTCTCATTAAGAAATTCATTTCTCTTGTTTTTTCATGACAGATTTGGAGAATCCTCTCAAGCCTAGAGATCTCCCTTATCCAAAAATGCTCCCTTGAATTGAGAGTGATCCCCCTCCACCAGATCAAGAATAATTCTTTGAAATAGTTTCTCAAAGAAATCAAAGGAAGATGACACAAGTGCAAGGATCTGTCATACTGGCACCTGAAGTTTCATTGAGTGACGCCTGTAGATTCATGGAACACATGTGAATTACCTAAAAAACACTTAATTTTTGTAATGAAAAGATGGAGAACTATAGGTCTATCACCAAATCCATAAATAATAAATGAATTCAAATAAATGTAATTATTTTTTAATTAAATTAATTATAAGTAATATTTGATGATCCTCCCTCTAGTTCTTGTGTAATTTTCCTAGTCTTTTTTAAATGAATAAATTCCATAGAAAAAATTGTATATCATCATTTCGATATTATAATGATCATTGATCATGATAAAAACAATGTTGGGCACCACACATGTCATGTTTCGGCTGCACTCGGAACCTAAAAGTGGTATCAGAGTTGTCCCATAATTATTTATAATTATTTATAAACGTTGGCGATTCATGAATTTTAATTTAGTTTTTCCAATTCATGTTTGTTTGTTATTTTAATCTAAATTTAGAGATCTGTTTTTCATCCTCCATTTCTAAAAGATCTAATTGAGACATATAATTTTATTATTAAAATAAAATTTTGGAACTCTTTTGGAGGTTCCAAGTTTTTTTGGGTGAACAAAATGAGACTACACGTTGTGTAATATGAGTTACACATCAGGTAGTCATGTTCAATGGATCAGAATTGATTCATAAAATAATCCAAGATTATGCATTGAATAATAAATTAATTATGATCTTATTTAAATTTATATTGACAATAATTTAATGTCATTTTGATAGATAGACTGCATGTTTTATATCCCATATACATGGAATGTAGTCCCCTTGAGACACAAATGGGACATGTATTCCATGCATGGCCAACCTGAGGGGTGATCGTGTAAATAGGAGCTCAAACAGCATGTGACACAATGTAAAAACCATGTACTCCAAATTTTTTGAGGCACATACTACATGCTGACTCCCTAGGTATGTTTCTCAAATAGACAATGAGAATGGAAACATCATGTATATGAGATCAACATGACATGTACTTTTAACATGTATGCATATTTAAAATGTATTTATTTTACTATGTAAATAGTGATACATGAACTTGCACGTGGTAATAAATATAAGACATGTCATGTGATAGGTTTTAATAAATGTAAATATTTAAATGTTTAATTAATATCTAAATAACGTTCAGATCTACAGATCATGCATGAGTTGTATTACAATTTGTTACTCTGTGTGCATTGAATCATAACACGTGACTAAAAAATATTGTTATTTTTGTATTCATCCATTATGTAAACATTGGTAAAGTACGTGATAGTTTGTGTATTCCATATGTCATAAGAGAAAAACGATATATGAGTATATTACATTTTGGGAAGAACTGGACGGGTATTCACCATGATGTCTCCAAGGAATATTTATGTTCAAGGTTAATTTTAAATGAATTTATTTAATTGGATTAAAAATATATTGGATGAGAATATCAAAAAAAAATAGATGACAAATAAGATAAAAGTATTGATTAATTAAAGATAATAATTAAATGATCTATGTATTATTTATCTTTAATAAGAATGATTAATTATTTAATGAGGGTTTTATTAAATGAGAAATTTTTTGAATGAATGTGGATGATCATGGGCTAGATCAGTCCTTTTGTATGTAACTGGTTCCATTTAATTTATTATTAAATTAAATTTTTTCCCTATGTTCCCTCTCATATTTAATTATGTAGGGTATGCATGCCCATGGTTTCTGTTATGTAAACCCCCTTTTCCCCTCAACTACATGTGAGTAAAATTCATATCTAATGGTTGGAGCTCACAAGAAAATGGAGGCGGTTCAATTTCAGATCTGAGTTAAAACCAATCCCAGGAGATACATAGGTGGATAGGTAGAAAGTTGCAACATGAACATTAATTGGTTTATGGTTTTCCCCATGGTCAATAGTTAGTTTATCAACCACTATATAAACTAACCACTAGTAAGAGCTTCAGTTTCATGGTTATTTCATTATGGATTTCTTACCATGATGTCATAATTAATGAATTTAATGGCATACAAGATAGATCTTAAATAAACCATTTTATACATAAATATTTTTTAAAACATGGTTAATCCCTTATGTAATCTCAATTAATATTAAAAAGATTCTGATAAAGATAATAATTGGAAATTTACACATAAAAGGATAAATTATATCATTTAAAATGTAATTTGGTAAAGCCTTCCATTACTTCAGTTAGAATCAAACTATAGTTGAATGTGCATGACCAAACAAAGTTGGGGTGCTTTCAATTATTTTGAAATTATGACTTAAGGTTTGGGTTTACATAACTTATTTTACATCAGGGGTTGATTGGGAATTCCAGAATTGGTGTAACTGTGATGAAAATGTTGAGGACATATAAATTAATGATTTCAGTATTAGGGAGTCCACTCATCAGATCAAGGAACTATGAGTTAATGTAGTTCTCATTTGGAATTATTACATAAATCCATTTGAGTTTCTTTACCATCCAATGTTTTGGCAAGGTGAAATGGAATATGGATCATTTCCACTACAATATCTAGGAAATATTATATTCTATATCCAATGGTGCGGGATATTGGGTTCTGATAAAATAGTGGGAGACTAATAAATATAATATTTACTTATTTGTCTAAATTTTAGCAGATAATGTACAAACATTATTCTCATCTTATTTTTTAGAAATATCAATAAAATGGTATAAAAAATATCATTGTGATCCATAATTGAGAATTAAAACCTTCTCACCGACACAAATTTCAATGATTCGAAAAGGTGTCTACATTTCATCCATTGCTATAAAATGAAATTGTATGTAATAGAAGAAACCTTACTAGTTGTTTCTGGAAATAATGCAGGTTATGATGAAATATATTTCTATGAAAAACATCTCAATGATGCTACATATGTTTAGTACTTAATGATATCATCCATGTGAAATTATATTTTTGAAAAACATTAGGATATGGATGCCAATAACATGATGTCTCACCTTTGGGATCTCTATCAAGAGAAGGTGAGACAAGAGAGGTATGATATGTCCAATGATTTTTTTCACAAATTATCATGTAGAGTCTACACCACCTTTAACTCATGTTGTCATGATTATTATCTACATTTAATTATAGGAAATTGTAGGTATTAAATTCACAGTTGAGTTGCATGTAGATCCCATATATCCATCACTTCCCAATACCTTCTCAAACATTATTTTTAATAATAATAAGTGAAATAATGAGAAGAATATTTTAGAACTTCTGAACTTCATAATATAACAGGATAATGACATGGGTCATGATAAACCTGTGGTACTTATGGTGAAAAATAAATGTAAGAATAAGGAAAAGGCGACCAATACCTATAGACAGTCTAAATCTCCCATGCATCATCCTTACAAGAAGGGGAATATCTAAAGGCAAGGTAAGGGAAATGAGACAATATGTTTTTTATGTGGAAAGCTAGGAAACTAAAAGAGGAACCACATCCAAAAGCAACTGGAAACTAAATGTGCATTTTTTATCAAGTGAAATATTTTAATTTCTACACATTGGGTATTAGATGCAACTTTTGGTGCTCATGTCTATATCCAAAATCTAGAACCAAGTTGATTCTAAAAGATTTATAGAGGATAGGTGGATCTACAAGATCCAAATAGTAAAAGGTTGGTTTCTCTAGATATTGGTTACTACCTCCATAAATTTCCGATAAGAAATATTTTGGTTTTAATATATTGTTATTATGTACATACAGTTACAAATAACATAATTTCTATGTCATGTTTGGATACAGATGGGTTTACTTTCTTATTTGGAAATGAATTTTTTTCTTTTATAAGGACAAAATATGAATTTATATGACACATTTATATAATTATTTGTATGTATTATATTAAGAAAACCATTTTTTGGAAATTGAAAATGAATCATGTTCACAGGACTCATAGAACACCCTACTGTGGCATCACCATCCTGATCATGTAAATGAGAAGTGTTTTATAATGCTCTGTCAAGATAGTTATATAGACTCTTCTTAGATAAAACCACTTGATATATGACATTCTCATTTATAAGGGAAGATGACCTAACCCCATTTGGTGGACAGGTTGAATAGGCCACAGAGCATCTAGGATTGGTACACACTGATGTATGTGGACCATTTCTAATAGCAGCTAGAGGTGGTTATTCTTACTTCTTAACTTTACTGATGACCAGAGTAGATATGGCTTGGTATACTTGATAAGGTATAAGTCTGATTATTTTTTTAATTTCAAGGATTTCAAGAATAAAGTAGATAATAAACATGGTAATAATAAGAAAAAATTTCGATCAGATCGAGCTGGTGGATATCTTAACCAAAATTTTATTGAATTTTTATGGGAGTTTCTGATTCTATCTCAACTCACACCAACTTATGCATTATTGTGGAATGATGTTAGTAAAAGGATGAATACTACCTTGTTTTACATGGTATGGTTGATTATGATTCATGCAGATCTTCTATTATCCTTTTGGGGATATAAATAAAAAACTCTGGAATAAAAAATAATCCAAGTACCAAATTAAGTAAAAATGGAATTTGCTTCGAGTTATTGAATGTAAAGAAACTAATTTTGTTGCATACATGTGTATGGGGTTGAGCGACATCGTTAAGGACTTCCCCTGAAACAAACCGACAACCCGAGAATGATGTGTATCTTTATACGGTATCATATGGAAACAATGGGATACTACCTATACAATCCCTTATACAAGAAAGTGACTATCACCAGACAAGCCTTCATTGTTGAGAGGGAGAACATCCTCAAAAAGGTTAGTGGGAACAATATTTATTTCAATGTATTTTATTCTTAAGGTACACAAGATTTAATTAGAAGAATAGATTCCCCAATTCCCCAAGGAAGAAGTAGTACCAAAAACACACGTATTGAATAGGAGTGTAAGAGAGATAAGAGAACTCAGGAGATAGGGATTTCTAGTCACCAAAGATGGTGATTCATTATTGGTTTACAATGATGAACATATATCTTGCAATGATGTAGTAGATAGTGTAGAAGATTCAAGATGAAAATAATCCATGAATTCTGAAATAGATTCCATATATTACAATGAATCTTGGGTTCTGGTTGTTGCACAAGTTGATATAAAGCCTTTTTTATAAAGGGGTATTTAAGAAGAAAATGGAAATAAATGGTAAAGTAAGTACCTATAAATAATGTGTAGTATCTAAAAGGTTTAAACATCATCATGTAATTGAATATGGTGAAACCTTTTTTCCAGTTTTGATATTTAAATCCATTAGAATTCTACATTCCATAGAAGCTTACCATGACTATTATATTTTTAAAATGGATGTCACAAATGGATTACTTAATGGGAACCTTCAGGGATATGTATATATGAAACAATTGAAAGGGTTTCTGACTCTAGTTCATGCCAAAATGATATGAAAGTTTCATATATTAATTTATCGATTGAAGTAGTCATCCATGTCATAGAACATTTGATTTGATATTTCTATAAAATAATTTTTTTCAATTATTAATGAATGTGAGGTGTGTGTTTACATGAGGTTTAGTAGGAATTAGGTTGTTATCTTAGTATAATATGTTTATGACATATTACTTATTGAAAATGACATACCATTCTTACAGTCAGTTAAGGAAATTTTAAACAAGTGTTCTCCATAATATACTTAGGTGAAGAAGCCTATATTCTATAGATCATGATCATTTGTGATAGATCCAAAAGGTTTCTTGGAATTCAAAGTACATATGTTGACTAGTTACTAAAGAGATTTATTATTAAACAATCCAGGAGGGTAATGGTTCTAGTGTTGCATGGATTACATCTTTTTGAGAAAATTTATCCTCAGACACAATAAGATAAATAGAGAATGAGTAAGATAGCATATGCTTCAATGATAGGATCAATCATGTATGTCATGTTATGTACTAGAATTTGTATATCCTATGAATTGATCATGGTAGGAATATATCAAGAAGATCTCGAAGAACAACATTGGATTTCCATTAAGGATATCTTTAAGTATCTGAAAATAACTAAGGATATATTCCAAGTGTATGGTCTAGATGAGGAGTTGGTCATTCGGGGTCATACAAATTCTAGTTTTCTGACATATCAAAATTATCAGATGTTTCAATCAGGATATGTTTCTTGTCCCAAGAAAGATGCTATGAGATGTAAGAGTTCATAGAATCCAATTTTAGCTTATTCAATAGTGGAGTCCAAGTATATAGTGGATTATAATGCAAAAAGGAATCCATTTAGATTCATAAATTTTTCTAGGAGATTGATGTGGTATCAAATAGTAAAGACCATATCACATTGTATTGTAATAATAATACAATGGTGGCTCTTGAAAAAGAGAAAAGGTCATAGAAATAGACAAACCTCATACTTTATAAGTACCACCTTTTTTGGGATTATTATGAGAGGGATGAAGTTGAAATGAAAAGAGTACCCACAAAAAAAATACGGCAGACCCCATGATTAAAAGGATTATATAACATAGTAAGCATTCATATATAGTGACATATCGTTATGATATTAAATTCTTTATATATGGGTTCCTCGGCGTGTTCCTAGAATCTAACCTTGGACTTTAGGATGATTCACCTAATTCTTCTGAGAAAGAGGCCTATAGGGTCACACATTTAGTGTATCTAGAATCTCAGTTAAATAATAAATATTATTATATTTTTTTAATAGGTTGAATAATTATTATTCCTATACATGGTTTAATACATAATAATGTATTCTTGATCAGATATAAATATTTATTTTCTATTTAATAAATATAATATTTATTTATTTATTACAAAATAATGCAATGATATTTATTTAATAAATAAATAGTCTTTATTCATGGTCTGGTAAATATTATAGAGTAATAGAGGAATGATTTTTTAGGTCTGGTGAGAAATAATAAATATCAAATATAATTTTATTAAATAATATTTATTTTAAATTCCCATGTTAAGTGCAAGTCAATAAATAATGATATTATTATTATTAGTTGACATGGAATTTCGCTAAGATTAAATGAATAATTAAGGGAACTTGTGAAATTATTTTATTTTAAATCTAGTGATATATTAACCCAGTTATCATATTTTCAAATTAATCTAATTCATTTTTATGGTTTGTGTGCAAACTTTTTAGAGATTCTTCTCAATCATATAGAGCTCCCTTCTCCAAGAACACTCCCATGAACAGAGAGCAATCCTTCTCCACCAGATCTAGGAGAACACCTTGGATGTGGTCCTCGAAGCGGTAAATGGAATACGACTCAATTGCAAAGATATGTTATGCTAAAACCCTTATATTCCTTCAGTGACTCCAAGAGATTCTTCAAACTCTTGTAGATTATCGTTAAAGGAAATATACATTGTTTTCTACAATGCAACAATGGGGCACTATTGATCAATCACTAAATCCGTCAACAAAGAAAGAATTCCAACAAAGGTAATTCTTTATTTAATTTAATTAACTATAAATAATAGGTGAAGACCCCCCCTCTAGTTTTGCTATGATTTTCCTTGTTTGTTTTCATTGAATAAATTATATAGATATCATCAGTTATGGTTTTTTAGAACTCTGATTGATCATCGATCATGACAAAAAAATGTTGGGTACCACCCATCGCATGATTTTGTTGTGTCTGAGACCTAAAATTTTCCAAGTTCATATAGATTATGATAATACCCCAGGACATAATCCATGAAATCCACTAAAAATATCCAAATAAGGATGGAATACTCGGTTTATAAGTGCCATGAAAAATGTTGGCGCATTCATTAGATCAAACAACATAACCAGATACTCATACAGACCATACCTACTTCAAAACGTTGTCTGAGGTACATCTTTTGGTCAAACACATACATAGTGATATCCAAACCTCAAATAAATTTTCTAGAACACCTGATCATCTTTGATCTGATCAAATTTCTCATCTATAAAATGAAAGATTTATATGTTCTTAACCACCAACTGATTTGATTTATGTTAATCCATGCATAGCCTAACGGTATTATCTACCTTTTTCACACAAAGGACCATAGAACCCCCATAGATAAGTGATGGGTCAAATAAACCCTATTTCATCGAAATCATCTAGTTTCCTCTCTATCTCCTACAACTCCATCATTTACATACAATATGGTGGAATGGATACCAGTGATTCTCTTGACACTAGATTGATAGAGAACTCATCCTCTATCTCATGAGGTAAACGAGAAGATTATCTTAGGAAAAAATCCTTGAAGTTATCAAACCTCGGAGAAAATTATTTTGAATGTTCCCCATGGTCATAAAAATACTAACTGGTAATTTGGGTTGTCAACCCAAATAGCCCACAATGTTGTTGGCTTGCTCATAATGCGTGGTCATCCCATTCACCCTTGTAAGTATAAACTGAACCCTCTAGTGATGTGAAAGTCACCCTTAGGTGATAGAAGTCAATGTATGCTCAATAATATACTAGAAATCCATCCCAAGTAGGATTTCAAACCCATTCATCTCAAGGAATAAAATCAAGAAGAAGTGACACCCATCGACCATAAGGGGTAACTTCCTGCACTAGTACTCACTCTCCGTTCTGATCCCCAATGGATTATAAAGTGTCATGAAACCCATTGTAAATAGTATAATGACCCCAAGGCTTTCTACCATAGGTAAAAAAATATGAGACTATGTGATGCACTTGTATAGAAAAGAGAAGATTCATTATTATAGGATACTAATATCACACCTCTAATAATAGATGGTATGACACCCTGATCCTCAGGGTTAGATTGTATGTAAAATATCTATCCTAAATTGTGACCCTGTGACATAACATCACTACCTGGAGTAGGCCTGCTATGCTGTCTTGGTACAACTGGTGTAAAACTGCCTTTTCTACAACCACCACCATATCAGCCTAATCAAATAGTACTACTCCATCTCTCTACTTGATGTCGAACTATAAAACCATCTCTCAAACCGAGTGTCAAATTTGATCCACTAACACTCTCTGCTAGAGGTAAGATATTAATAAAATATTACAGGTGGACCATATTTCCACTAGATCGGAACTCAACTTAGTTGTGATCTCATTGTTTACTCACATGTCCCCATATTCCACACTAATGATAGAAAAATGCACTATCAGTACTATTGGCATGGCCGATACTCATCTCATAGAAAGCCCCATTTTGGAGATTCCTTCCTAGAGTGGTTGAAACACTATGTTAAGAGACTACACTACTTTAATCTACACCCCTAGCTTCCCTTAGGTTCAACTCTGTAATCTATTAATGATACATAATTTCAGGGATAGAGGTCAATTTGAACATACTAACCAATGATTTGATGGAATGTTGGATAACTTCTTCAAAGAATCTCACCCTCTATAACTCCTCAGAAAATTACGTCGGCATAAAATACCTAAAATATATAGAGAGTGAAAAGTACTCCATAACCATCATAGCGCCCTACTCCAGACACATGACCTCACTACCCTACTTCGCCCTTAGAGTGTCAGGGTAAAATTAATCGTAAAACCATTTTTGAAAATAAACCCAAACCATATATTGCATCATTTCATCCTTTTTTAGAACACCCCACCAAATCATTGCTTGTCCACGTAGAATATAATTCGAGAGCATCACTATCCTCCTCAGAGATGTCTCCAGATTCTTGAGGATCGATAGGGTAGACTCAAGCCACATATTATCAGCTTATAGACCACCATCCCCTAAAAATGTTGGAGGATGATTCTACTGGAACACCAAAAATTGCTCATCCATAGACAAGGTATCTTGTGGTGCTCCCTAAAAAGTATTCATGAAGCAAAAAAACCCCTCATGGAACTGTTACTTTGAAATTGTGTCTGGTACAATAGGATGTTCCATACCCTTAACTAAATGAGGATCCCCCAGAATCTCATAGACCACCACCTCCAAAGTGTGGTCATTTCCACTTTCCAGTAATATTAATGGTGGTCGTGGTGGTCGAATGGATCTATAATTCCAAACGCATGCCTTTGGAAATATCAATATCAAAGATTTCATCTCAAAAAAATTAGACAATCCAAAAAAATAATTTTACTAGTTCATACCACAAGGACTTAACCTATATTCAGGATTGTAACAATAAACAATAGTAAAATTGACTAGAGGCACTACCTCTTTCCTACTCAAAAGTCGGGTCTAGGTCAGTCTTTTTTCACAAGTTTAGTTTTCCATTTCAATTTCATATTATTTCCACTTTTCATTTAAATTTTTTGAACTAAATGGTTAACCACTTTAGATCCATAAGGTTCCACGATCCTTATGAACTAAAATATGGTTTTCATATAATCTACACCACAACACAATCTAGTCCGTGCGACTCATGTTTCAGGACTCAACATTCAATAATTGGCTACTTAGGGTGTCTATTATATCCAAATGAGGAAAAAACTAATTACATTATAGTAGAAACTCTATGTATCAACCATGATTCCAAATTTACTGAACTTATGTCAATCACAACAGTATGTATATCTATCATGACATCTACCACAACATCATGAAAACACATAATACATCTTATATGGAAAGGAATAATTCTTGATATGTGATTCCTATAAAGTGCCTAAAAATGATGCATGAGAAGGCATACCCTCATATATTTAGGATGAAACACAATAGAAACTACAATAATATCAATAATGACATCAAAATCCGTGTTCATATGCCAATAGTGAAATCAAATCAACTTTAATAGCCAAAATCCAGAAAACAAGAATTCCCATTGGATGAAATTTGGAATTTTTATTTATGTGGGTTAGTTATGCCAAGGAACATCTCATTAACGAATCCCAATAACTTCCTATCCATGTTTATGTCACCAAATATTAAATAAAACCAGATAGGATTTATCTAATACAAATTATTAACATCTCGAACCCGAATGTTTGTCAATTGTGCCTTGAGCCTGGTTGGCCACATGGCCTTAAGCACATCTCCCTGAATGAAAAAGTTTTCCGACTAACATCGAGGGATTGTGTTCTGTCAATGGGAATACTAGGACCTCATTAACAAATTTTAACACATTAGAATATAAAGAACAATCAATATTGGAGGTAGATATACAACAAAGAAAATTATAAGCAATAGGAATAAATAACAATTCCAAAAATGAATCTCATATAAAATGATGATCATTTCATGTCACTACAAAGTATCCAAAACTAGTATATAGAAAATGGTAAAATACATGAAACAAAATACCAAATAGGAAAAAAATCTCTATCTCTAGATATAATTACGAGCCTTAGATTGGTCACATGATCTCCCTCTCCTAATCATGGAAGAAAACCAACAATCAAACAGTGGGATTTTTTCACATCCCTATAAGCATTTATAATGTAAATTCGGGTACCTAATGGCTTCCCAAAGAGGGGGTGATAAAAAATCCTAGTAGGTAACCACCCAAAGTTCTATCTAAATTCTATATGTAAAATATAGTCTAAGCCATGTTCAATATATTTATATCAAAGTAAGTCGTAAATGAGTGTAAATTCCCCATGCAATATATACTAGAAAAAAAGTTATGTTATATATCCCAACAAGGATCCATAAATGGGTTAGGATCCTATAATAAGGAACCATAAAATTAAACATAAGTAAACACCACGTCCTCACTGTATACATAGCATATCATATCATGCTTGAATTTTCCATATAATCTATATAAAAATCAACCACGGCCACATCATATAACAATAAGAATAAATATACCATGATAGGGTCATATAATCATGCAAGTCACATTTATGATAGTTATTCCATCTTCAGTAATGTTATATCCCTCAGGGCTATATCCAAGGTGTAATGAAGCAAGGCATCCCATCAATTACAAGGGGAATCTTGATGGAAACATGGTTAGTCTAGTGTGGGGATTTAAGGAGCATGTCTACCTACAATTTCCAGTGTGATCCCAATAAATTTTTTTATCTAAGTGGTAGAAAAGACCAAATCATCCTGTGGAATCAGATGCCAAGGAACATAGAGGTCCAAGGCATTCTCTACCATTTCCAGACCAATGGTATTAAACTTAAATGGATTCCTATATAAAAATTTATCAGTTCACATTCAATTTACAATACTATACCCAATCATATTATAATTCAAATTCAAATCCATTTACGGAGTTTACCAAATCATTTCCACAATTTCAAAAAAATCCATTTAAGCAATTCAAGTTTCATATAAACAATTAAAAAAATATCAAAATTAATAGAAGTAAAACTATATCCTATTTAACCATTTCGGTTTAATCCAATCATTAACATGCTTCCTATAACTTGGAAAGCACCAAATCACCCCATGAGAGGTTCAATAAGGCATATACATAAGTAATTTACAAGGAACATCCCATAGGTGGACTTGGTTGGGTAAAAAATGTCCAACACATCTCAAGAAATGAAAGGTCATCCCAAACATGTTATATTTCATTTAATTTAATTATTAAATTAATTTTCAGGGTTGTACCCAAAATTCTGGTAGGCGACATAATGAAAACTAGAACTATATAGCACCAATATTCAAGGGGAAAGTATAGAACACCTATCATAGGTCTGTAGTAGAGTGACTATCATGTATCATCATCTAATTTGAATCATATTAGAAGAAAAATGAAGAACAGATTAAGAACCTATAAATAATGAAAAATTACCTTGCACTTAAATAGCACATATGATACAAAGATGAATGAATAATGACACAAAATAAATTGAGTACTCACCGGAATGGATCCACGAGGTGAATGAATCCTGATTCCATTTCTAGACAATGATGTTCTCTAAAATCCTAGTTTACACATCAAAGGAGCTCTTAAATTCTCAAAGATTCCACTATATGAAGAAAGGAACATATTTTCGTGTTAAATAGAAATCTAATAGAAAAAGATAAATTTTCCTCAAAATACTAGGCTACGTGGTTTTGAAACACTATTATCCAAATTGTGTGCCAACCGTGTACCCATTATAGTAAGGAGGTCCCCCTCACACAATTAATGCAGAGAGTCTACCAAAATATCCATAAGTCATGTAATAAGGATGCATTAAAAATGCAGACTCCCTAAATCAGAATGGGCCTCCATCCGCATGGTTTCCTAAAATTGTGTAACATGTATCCCTACTCTATCTAGTCTGGAAAACTTATTAGTAACTATGCGACATGCCTTGTACATTTTCTACAAACTATATGACCTATATTTACTTTCCAAAAAGATAGTATCCTTGCTCCAATTAACCCCTAATCACTCAGGTTACACCTGTGACCTCAAAGGGTATTCATATTATGATATAATCAAGTATTTTAATAAAAATGTTAAGATATTTGTACCTCATACAATAACCCAGGTTATGATAGCCATAATAAAAAGTTATTGAGAGGCAATAGATCCATTAATAAAAAAAGGCTTTTTTTGTTCTTTACATTATTCCACCCTTAAATAAATTTTTCCAATAAAATTTTATTTTTCATACTAATGTGAAAATAGGTTATGATAAATTTTCTTCATGGATTCCACTAGTTCCCAAGTAGCCTCTTTTAACTTAGGATTTCTCCATAGGAACTTCAGAAGCAGTGTTATCCTGTTTCTCATCAATTATTCCCTTATGTTAAGTATACTTATCAATTCCTCTTAATATGAAAATCCATATTCCAAATGTACAACATTAGTATCAAGTAAATGTGATGGTTCAAACATATAATCTCTCAAGAGGGATATATGGAAGATATCATGGACATCAGAAACATTTGGTGGTGTTTTAATCGATAGGAAACCTCTCTAACACGCCCTAGAATCTCAAATGTCCCTATGTACCTTGGTCTTTGTTTCCCCTTCTTTACAAATATCATCAGTCCTTTCTATGGTGATATCTTGAGAAAAACATGATCCTCAATATGATTCTCTAGGTCCTTTCTTTATTTTTTGAAATTAATATTTTTATGACATTGACTAGACTTGATGTGTTTTTTAATCACTTGAATATTTTCTATATTTTCATTCACACTTTTTTTGTCACAAAATTTATTTCTCCGACATCATTCAAACAAGATTGAGTTCTACACCTTTTTCTGTAGATAGCTTCTAAGGGATTCATTTTAATGATTGAGTTGAAACTATTGTTATAGCAGAATTCATCAAGTGGAATATGTTTCTACCAAATCCTTTGAAAACAAGTGGCCCATATCATTACATATTTTCTAATGTTTGAAAACTCCTCTTATATTTCCAATTAATTTGGGAATGGTATGTTTTGATTACGTTTACTTCTATATTCATATCCTTTTGAGGGATCCCCCAGAATTTAGAAGTAAATACTTGATCTCAATTTAAAACTACTGATACGGGTACTCCATGGAATCTCATTACGTCAGGAATATTGAGAGGATCTGGCCTCTCTAGGGAGAAATCCTCTGATATCACATTGAAATGGGAATAATTTTTAAATCTATCAATGATTTCCCATATAGATTTTCTACCAATTGGTGTGTTTGAAATGAAAGTGAAAAAGTCCACAACGATGTTATCCCACATCCATATAGGTATGCATAGTTTTTGTAATACCCCTTTAAGAAGTTTCAACCCTACCTTTACTTTTTGAAACACCAATAACCATTTGGTGTAATCAACTATCTACCTTTTCATATTTTCCCACCAATAATTATCAAGAGGGCCCCTATAAATGTTAGTGTTTCCAACATGTATAGGGAATGTAGAGCTATGAGATTCATCCATCATCTCCTTATTTATCTTTGAAATATTTAGGATACACAACCTTATACCAAATTTTAGTACACATTATGGATAAATATTGAATTAAAGAAACTTAACATTTTTCAGAGCCTCTATTATTTTTTCACCAAGGGGCCATCTCTTTGAGATTAAATTATCTTCTATTGTAATGTCTGTTGAAAAATAATTTGATATAGTATTGATGATATCCCTTCCCTTATGATTCTTGTGTCCAAACTTACAAGGTCCTTGATCAATAGATCTCATTCAGTTCCCATAATTACAAGAACACTAAGATCATTCCTACTCAGTTCATCTAAAAACTTTTTTAATCATCTAGGGTGACAATGAAATAAATAATCATAGCCCTCAAAAAATATAAATATCTACATTGTCTCTTGTTCAGTTCTTTATGTTTGATAATATACTTCAAAAATTAGTGTTCTGTGTGTATATCACACTTTTCACCATAAATATAGTGTCTCTATATCATTAGAGAAAAAATGACTGAACCTAACTCCAAATTATTGGTATAATAATTATGTTCATGATCCTATAAGTGTCATGATGCATATATAACTACAATAGTAAAAAAATGTATTTAACAGTGCTAGACTTTATCATCACTAGACAAAAGCTTTAATAAAGACCACCTTTATCAGTGAAAAAAATGATAATAAGTGATGTCTTCTATTATCATTAAAAAACATATAAAATTCACCCTATATCCATTCTTTTAAGGGCTAATAAGGAAAAACTTTTATCATGACATTTATTTAGTAATAATAAATGGTAATTTTTATCAGCGCTCTACTTTTAGCACTAAAAAAAGGTAGCCTTTATCAGTATTTTATTTTTTTCTCTGCTAAATTTTTTCATTAATTAAAACAAAAAATACTAATAAAGGTCTCAAAAAATGAAATAACAAAAAAAATGCTTAAATTAAAAATAATATTAAAATATTAATTAATTAAATCATTGTCGATAAAAATGAATAAATTTAATATAAATATATATTTTATAAATCATAATAAATAGAATATTTAAAATATATAGATATGTAAAATGAATAAAATGAAATAATTAAATGAATAAAAAATAAATATATGTAAATTAGTAAAAATAAAAAACTTTTTATTCATTAAATAATTATTGATAAAAATTACTAAATTTAATATACATATATATTGATTATAAATATTAATGAATAGTATATATTAAATATAGATATATAAAATGAATAAATTGTAATAATAAAAAAATTAAAAAAGAATAAATTTTAAATTATATAAAAAAATTAAGGAGATAATTATTTATAACATGAATAAGTTTAATCTATATATATATATTTATTATAAATAGTAAAAAATTGTATATATTAATTATAAATATAGAAAATTAATAAAATTTAATAATTAAAAACATATTAATGTATATTTTTTAAGATTTGAGGTCGAAGAATATTTTTATTAAACAAAGGAATGACCTCTTTTATACTGGCCAGAGGGATATCCATTATATACCCCAAAATCCTTATGGAATACAATCCTATTTATTATGAGCTAAAGGCCCAAATTTGTTCCAATGGAATATTATGTGAATAATAATGTTACAGGTCCTAGGGTTCTACAATACTACCACCGCTAAAGTAACCACTGCTACTATAGTGTCACCCGCCATGGCTAAAATACTATAATATGGTCCCTCCTAAAAATTATTCCTTTTATTACAGCTAAAAATTGATGATAATAGATATCTTTATCAGAACTAAATCATTATCCCTAAAAAATATGGCTTTTATCAGTGATTTTTAAGTGATGATAAGGATATATTTTATCAACGCATATTAATTTAGTGATTATAAAATCTATCTTTATCAATGACTTATTTGTAAGCGTTGATATGTAACATCCTATTACATTGATCAGGTATATTTTCCCTTTCTCTGTGTTCTCTTTTTGGCATGGAGTTTTTGAGGATGGTTTCTAGATTTTCTACATGTTGTTGGTGATTTAATGGTCGTGTAACTATGTTACACAATGTGTAATGGTTGTTGGGTGCATTCCATGAGATGGATTCACAGTGTGAAAGGTTGCATGATGTGATAGGTTTTTACACATCTAGAGTTAAATAAATATTGGATTTTAATCCGTAGTGATGGGTTTTTCGATGTATTAGGACATCACGGATTTCACAATATGTAATGTTATTACATGTCATGTAATTTCTCAAGAATAGATTTTCAGTGTGTCGTATGGGTTTTAGTGCCCATTTTGGCTATTATTTTTCCATGTCTCTCGATCGGGGGTCCCTCTCTGGTGATTCTGTGACACTCAATTCTTTCCCAACTAATCTGTTTTGTGTTTAATCTTTGTTACATTTTTAGTGTGTCTCTCTGGGTGAGTAACCTTTCTAATTATTCATTTCCATTGATCATGATTGCACCCTTGCATTGAATTTTTAGATTCAATAGTCTGAAATGGTGTCCCTTCTATTATTCTTATATATGTATAATATGATCTCATTCTAGAGGATATTCCTTTTTTGGTTGTGGTGTGGCAGGTGCTCATTCTTTATGGTCTTCATTAACGTTATTGAGTTTTTGTTGTGGGTGGATACTGTTGAGGGCATGTGTGACCCTAGTTTCAAGGTATGTGGTTCTGTCTCTAGCCTATTTTGAAGAACCTTATAATTGTTACTTTATATACTAATTTATACATGAAATTGGAAAGTCTTTTTTTTGTGTGTGTTGAAGAAAGTTTTTAATGAAAAGTTGATTTCCCTAATTATAGATAAAATGAATGAAAAGGGGTGTTTTGAAATCATTGAAATGAAATGTGAAATGTTTTCAATGCATTAAAATGAATTTTCAAAAACAATCACTTGGGATACCTTAGGTACATAGGTTAAAGGTTTTGCATGAAGTCATTGTCCATTTTTGTGATTATCATGAGGTTTGGACATGGGGCATTCCTCTGTTTCCTAGGAGAATTGTTCTAGGGGACTGATATTTATATTGTTAGATTGGTTTACTAATGTGAAATACCTTTTCTTCCAGTGCATGTGTTCTAGTAACTCTATTGTGCACTAGATTGATTGTGGTATGACTAGTCTGATATTCTGACCTATAGTGATCATTGGTGTTGATACTTGTGCTTCTGTTTTTTATGGATTTATTGTTTTAGCCTTGGTATTCTTTTTTATTATTGTGAAATATGATATAGAAAATGTTCTTTTCAATTGATATACCTTCTTTTTTAGAACAATGAAAAAGGTAAATGTTTACCAGGTTCCTATATAACTTATTTATTGCTTATCATGCCAAGTCTTATTGAAATGATCATAAAAAAATTATTATATATAAACTTGTTAAATAAAATTGTGGTGGGATCTCATTGAGCATGTTTGATCACATCCTGTACACCCCTTTGGTGGGGTGTAGACCATTGTATGTCTTCTAATTTATGGAAAGGAACGGAATCGTAGTCATGCGCTGAGGTTTTGTATTAACTGAGTTGTGTAGTAGTTGGTGAGATAGTGGGGGTTTTCCATGCTACCACAATGAGTATATATATTTTTTGTCATTTTGTAGTTGGACGTGTCTCTTGGTGTTTTTGGATTTGTAGTAGGAAGAGCATTGGGTGTTGGAACACACCAATCGGGTCGATGAGCTTATCTGTTTTGCTCTAGATGGGGTGAAGAATGGCCAACTGAAGGCTCAAAAGTACCTATGGGGTCTTCTATTTGATATCAGATCATGTATTTTTATTTTAAATATTTATACATATGTGTATATGGTAGAAAATGTTATGATAAAAAGATGAATACCGTAATAAGGATGGATTTCCACCCCTTCTCTTCCAACCTATATAAGTTTCAGTAGTATTAAAGGGGAGAAGAGGAAGTTGAAAGATCATCATAGAAGTGGTGGTGGTTGGTAACTGAAATGAGCCTCCTTCCCATTTTCTTCTATAGCTACAAATGTCACTCTAACTTCATATCGGTATGGAAAGGTCATACATACAAGACGTTCTTGTCCTATTCCCATGAAGACGTGAAACAGTTGGGGATGCACTGGTCACATACAATACTTATGTCAGGCTATGACTACACCAAGATATGATCAGGGTTTGTCAGCCCCAAATGCTACTACAGGAGAGTCAGATGCTTCAATGACTAAAGGTGTAACACCCCAAGCTTCCACGGTACGTTTCCCTTTGAATAATGCAATGGCGTGCATTGTACGCAACTTCGAGATTTTAACACACCACAACCAATCAAACTAGCCGTTATGAATAGTAATACCTACTTTTTGAAATTTTATAAATTCTGTCTCTCAAAATGGACTTCTTTTTTGGATTCTGAATATCGAAATTAGCCTAGGGTGAAATTTTGGTACTTTTCGGATAACTTTCATATTTTGATGAATAGTGAAAATTACTAAATTTTAATTAAAAAAAACTTTTTTAATAAAAATAATTAATAGTGATAAATTATGAATTTGAGTGGTTTTAAATTATATTTGGAATATATTTTTACCATTTAATACAATGTGGGTCATTGAACATAATTTCTCATTTAAACCAGACATAAACAAGTGCCAATCTTTTGATAGTTATTATCTCTTAAAAACACGTTTTTTGTTTTAACAAAGGGAATTAATTTTAAATTAATTTCTTCCACTTCTGTGTTTTGAATTTAGAAAAATGGATTCCATATTTGGAATCAGTATGTTCAAATTGTGTAAATAGGTAACTTTTAGTTTTAGACATTTTGGATAATTACTTCGGTAAATATTTTATTTACCGTGGTTAAAGGGTAAATCCGGTAAACAAGGTTTAAAAAATAATATTATAATAATACAAAATTACCCTAAAACGTGTCTTAACCCTATTGGTTAATACATGGTCGGCCATGGGTATATTCGGGTCTATTTTTGGACCCCATGGATCCACTTGTAAGTGATAATGACACTTTGTTTTAATTAAGTTAAAATAAATACAAAAATGACACAAGCATATATCTTTTAGAAAATCAATTGTTACATAGGGTTATATATGTTGGATTTTTGACTATAAATATTAATTAGAAATATAAAAAGATTTCCTACATAATTATATTTTATTTATAATTTTTAGACATTAAATAAGTTAATTTAATTATGACACAATGGTGATGCAGTAATTACCATAATAGTGAAAAATTAGAATAATTGATATTATAAATACCCAAATAAATATAATTTGAGACTTTTGTTGAATTACACTAATTTTCTAGGTTATTATGACATATTAGTATTTATTTAATTAACTTTTTTTGAAGTAATCATTCTGTTATGTGTTTCAAAAAAATCAACTATTGAATAGTGTCAAAATTGACATAAAAGAGTTTTTAAAACAAATATTATATTATTAATTGATATTAAATTAATAAAAATCTAAGGTTCGGCCAAGAGACTTATATCATGATATTTATATCATTAATGGACCACTTGGGGGTCTCTTGGATGTATATAGTAAGTTTATTAACTATATAATATAAAAATACAAAGTGACATGGTAAATGTCAAACTAATTAACTAAGAGTTAAAACTAAATGATAAGGTTAATATAGTGACCCAAACCTGTATAAATTCTATTGGATGAATTGTTTTCGACCTATCCCCACCTTAACCTTTGAATAATCAACTTTGGATCCATTACAAACCGAATATGAATTTATTATAAATTAATATTTCTAGCTTTTCCAAAGGTGCCCCTCACCCCTCTTATAAAAGGGAACCCCTCCTTCTCATTTCCTCACACATTCAAAGCCTTTTGGTTCGGCCAAACCCTTCCCAAATACTCTCTCAACTTCCCTCACTACAACTTAGAGGCATTAGTTTAATCAGAAATCCAACCTAATGATCCCTTTTGATCAAATCAAAAGGAAGAACCCGAAGAAGAGGTAATGTTTTCACCACCCCTTTTCAAGTTCCTTTCTTCTTCCACTTCTTCTTTCTTTGTTATTACCATTATAAAATAATAACTCCAGTATCATATATATACTGTGATGTTATTATAAATATGTTACAACCATATTCAGTATTCTATCCATCCTTTGAATAACATGTCACCATACGTGCGTACGTATGACTTACCATCTCCACGTTGTGGTGTAATTGTTATTCAATTTATTATTATTTGGATGGGTATAATAATGATGTGTAACTCATGTAAATAATAAATATAACATGATAATGATTCTGTATATATGATATAACATCCAATTATATATTATTTTAATATCAAAAGAATGATATTGTCGCTCGTGCGTACGTACAGACTACAGTCTCCACGAACACGATGAGATTCATTCTCCATCATATCCATTCAAATATAATTATAATTTGATGATTTAAAAATAGTATCTAAGGACTTGATATCATTATGGATATGAATAATATACATCCCATTAATAATGAATACGGCACACATAACAATGAATATAAAGTAAAATGAACTCGTTAACACCCGAAATGACGATAATTCTAAGATATTATTAACAAATCAATGTTAAAAGATCATATATGATATCATATTAAAGTAAATGATTCTTGTATAATTCAATAACAATTATTTTACCATTATAAAGGAGGTTAACCTACCGTCGACCAAGGAAAAAGTATAAAGTAAGGGATTTTCTTATCTAACTTTCAATTCCGTGAGATTTCCATTTTTCGCCACTAAATTATTGAAAGTGTTGTATTGTGTACTTACATTGGATATATATTATCACGATTCTCTTTATATTCACGTTATTCTGTAAATAATTTGGTGGTAATTAGCTTTTGGCCATATGACTCAGTTGATTAACGTGGTAAGGAGTTTCTTATCTCACTCTTAATTTCGTGAGAATTCCATTATTGACCACTTATTTATTGCATGTGGTGTGTGTGCTGCCCATGTTTGTATTCATTGTGTAATATACTTTAATTCATGTATATTTACATCATCATTGTGTTATCCTTCTTTCATGGGTTCTTGTTTTATAAGTTACCAAATCGATAAGGGAATTTGAAATTCCAATTTCCATTTATTCAGCTTTACGCAAACTCCATTGATTATTTTACTCCGAGATTATGTGTGGAATCTCTATTCATTTTATTATGTCATAATTTCCACTCCCCTTTTATGTGGATATACTTTTGATACACATAATCACTCCATTGATAGTTTCTCAAGTCATCGATATGAATTTGATAAGAGTAATTTTATCTCATTCTCCATTTGTTGAGTTAAACATCCAATTAATTGGTGTTGTTTTTACAAGATTATGTGTGAATGTCCTTTGATTTTTTTTACACTGAATATCCAATCATATTTAGTGTATTTATATTTTTCACACATAACCATGTCGTTGATTTATCCTTATCCTAAGGGTACGGCCTTTATGAGAGATTTCATCTCAATTTACATTCCATTGAGACTTCTTTGTTGATATACACCAAATCGCTTTTATGTGGTGTATATAATGTACTTTGACATAGTATATCATGAATCCATTTATTCTCATGATATTAAAATTTTTTGATTACATCAATTATTTGTATTCAAGTGTCTCTCTTTTGGTTAGAAACTCTAACTAAAATACTATTTTTAAATGTTTTAAAGACTTATTCTTCTAAATCATTCTCATTAATGTCCATGTTTTAAAAAAATGATTTTAAGGATTTATTTATATGGAAATTAAATATTTAAAATTAAAACTCCTTTTAAAAAGTTTCAAAGTTGTATGGGACACTTTCATTCAAAAATCTATTTTTAAATGGATTCTTGACAAATAGTGTGACTTTTAATTGATTTCAAGAAAAAGGGGGATATTTCTCTCAAATAGTTTTGATGATTATTTTCATCTATGTCAACTTCCTTCATTATTCTTGATTGAGGTTAATGAGATACAATATAATCTTCCATATTGTATTGAATGAGTTATGTTTGACTGTGGATGTGCTATTTTTATGCCATTCATGGTTTGTGGTTAAAGTATTGACATTTCATATGCTAGTTTTAATACGAATGTTTATGTTATGTTTAAACCTGTTCATATGAGGAATTAATTGGACTTAATAATTGACGGGTGGAGCCCGCTATAGCTCCTCGATGCATCGGTAGGTCTCATGAGACAAACTAGTGTCTTGGCACAAGGCCTTGGCAAAATCTTATTTGTAGTCCTGGCATGAGGCCTTGGCTATGTGGTTATGATAGTCTGACATTATGCATTCCATCATTATGAAAGTGGTTATTGATATTTCATGTGATCATTCGACTAGTAGAATATCCATGTGAGTAAGTAAATGGTATTATTTTATTTTATCTTTTCCATTTTATGATGAAGTACAAGTTTAAAAGGATTTAGTTTTACTTATAAACTGCCTTAAGTGTTTATCCTTATCTATGAAAACTTCTGCTATAATGTTATCCTTACTGGGCATCTGATCTCACCCCTATAAATGTTTTATTTTTCCTAGGATTATGACGAAGTAATTTATGAATGACCTGCAGGGATAATATGAGGGGATATGAAGACAAGATGTTGTTGTAGTTTTTTTACCTTATGATGTAATGTAAGACTTATGAATATATCTAGTGTTTCCAAGACTACTAAACCAATAGGTCTTTCGAGATTTGATCCTTTGTGATCATGCCAATGTTATGTAATAATGCACCGACTCTGGGTATCTAGGGTCAGGGCGTTACAAAAGGGCTCCCAAAATAGGCCTCAAGAGTGAATAAATTTCATGAAGTAGATGATTTCCAATGGAGGCCAATGTAAGTCCAACAACATTGAGAGGTACTATCTTTATTTCGTCCTTCATAGTAATTTATTTATTTAATATTGGTTCCTCCCACATGATTACATCAGCATGTTTTTTTAATATTATTAAAATTCCAATGGAACTTATGTCCATTTTAATGGAGTTAGTGATGAATCATGGTAAGAGGAAACAGTAGGGGTTTTGGTTTTTTTCCTGTTCAATAAAAATATCTAATATAGAGATATTCTTGGATTTTATCACTCTTAATATGGATATGTTTGAAATCATCATCAATATTTATTTCCTTATTCCTCATTGAGCTGAGGTTGATTTTTTATCATCGGTGTGATTCATTTCTTTCTACTGATGGGAGATATTATGTGTTTTAGGAGGAGTGGTACATGATGTCTTGTTGTGTAGGGTCTTCCCACCTAGAGATCAAGATCTTGTTGTCTAGTATTTTTATTGATCAAAATGGAATTTCTTCCATTTTTGATCTTCTTGTTGTTGTTTGGGACTTTGCTAACATTTTCCCATAAGACTTCTCCAATGTTACTCTATAGAGATAGGTATAGTTTATGACTAAAAAAGTGCTAGGTATGTATCTAATATCGATATGTTTTTCTATATGACACTAGTTGAATTGAAAGAGAATATGATTTAGTGTGATGACCTTTTAGAAAAAAGTTCCATTCTCCCTAGTGTTTCTCCTTAGATAGGCTTTGTTCTCTTTTCTTAGAATGTAGTTTGATCCCTTAGATTGTGTGTGGTCTATCAGAAGTTAAAAAAGGTAATAGTTTTGAACAAGTATCCATTTTCTCATATGGATGATTTAATTATAATTCAAAGGGGGAAAGTGGTTACCAAATATTGATCTTCAGTTGGGTTGTCATCGGCTCAGAGTCTAAGAGTCTGATATATTGATGAAATCATTCCGTATTAGGTGTGGACATTATAAATATCATGTGATGTCTTTTGGTTTGACTAATTATTCTATAGATTTTATGGATTTCATGAATCATATGTTCCATCAATATCATGAATCCTTTTTGGTAGTTTTTATAGATGATATTATAGTTTATTCAAAACCCAAATGTCACCATTAGCACCATCTAAGTTTGGTTATGAAAAGTATAAGAAGTCGCCACTTGTATGGAAATCTTTATTAATTTTGTTTCTTTATTTAAGAAGTGAAGTTCATAGGGAACCTGATTTCTGAACATGGATTATTAGTTTAACCTAGAAAGGTATATATTTTCTTCTCATGGAAAGAGCCATGAAATATATTTTACATATGGAGTGTTCTTGACCTTTTAGATACTACTTATGGGTTGTTATGTTTTTCTCTAAGCTATAATCACCCTTAAATACTCTTACCCAGAAATAAATGAAATTCATATCAGATGAAAGTGTCAGTTTTATTTTGATGAAATGAATCATCTTTTGACATCAAATCCTATTTTGATCTTACCTAATCCCTGTAATGGGTTAGTGGTGTTTTTATATGCTTATAGTGCTGGTTTTGGATGTGTTTTTGTGCAGGATGACCATGTGGTAGCTTAAAACTCTCACCAACTTTTGATACATCATAAGAATCACCCCACTCATGATTTAGAGCTTGCTACAGTTATGCATCTACTTAAATGTCGGCAACACTATCTTTTTTGTGAAGAGGTTCATGGTCTTTTCTAATTATAAGAGATTAGTTTATATAATTTCTCAAATTTAATAGAATCTCAGACAAAGATTATGGGTAAAATACCATAAGATGTTTGACTATGATATCACCTACACCACCAGGAAGGGGAATGTAATTTCATATGCTCTTAGTTGGAAAATACCATCATAGAATATTCTAGAATTGAAGGAGGAGTGGAACCTAATGCTTATTTTTGTCTCAGTTTCAAATAGATTCCTAGGAGGATAATTCATGTATTATTATTCCCAGTGTTTAGTTATCATCATATATCCTAGAGTCTATAATCCAAATTCATCTATTGGATGATGAGTTCAAAGAAAATTTAGAAAGTCATTATGTTGGGGAGAACATTTCTGGTCGGTGTCTCTTTTCAGATAGAATTTTCTATTTTGGGAATTGAGTGTCATCCCAGAGTTTTTGAAGAGTTATGTCTTGTTTAATTATCACATATATTCATTTGTTATTTATTTGGGAACTATTATGATGTATTATGACATGATATGATGATTTTGGTGACTATGTATAAAGCACAACATTATGGATTATGTGTCCCACAATTACACCTACCAATATAAAAAGACAGGGAACTTGAAACCCTTCGGTTTATTTCAGGCTCCTCATCTTCTAGTTAGGAAATCGGACTAGGTGTCCATGGATTGTTTTTGTTGGATTAGCAGACAATCCATGTGGGAGAAATTTTATTTGGGTAGTTATTGCTCAGTTGACAAAGTAGGATCTTTTCATTCTATCAAGGTTTCCACTACGGTTAATGATTCTGGTAAGGTATTTGTGAATGAAATTTGTAGGTTTCATGGGATTACTTATGATGTTGTTTTAGATTTGGATCCTAGGTTTACCTCATTGTTCTAGGGGATTCTATCGGGGGTTATGGGAACCCCGGTCAAGTAGAGAACAACTTACCATCCATAGACAGATGTTCAGATAGAGCCTGTGATTCCAAACATGGAGGATATTCTTCATTCCCGTGTCTTGTATTTCAACGGATAATTGGATAGTCATCTAGGAATGATTGATTTTGTTTACAACAACAGCTATCAACCATTGATTAGAATGGATCCCTTTGAGGAGTTGTATGGTCTCCAATATAGATCACCTCTTTGTTGGGTTGAGGTGGTAGAAGTATCATTAGTTGGACAAAGTTTGGTTTAAGAGACATAAACGAAGATTCAAGATGTACATCAATATTTAGTTTCATCCCAGAGTTCAGATAAATCATATTTGGGTCAACGACATCATCCTTTGGAGTTTTTAGTTGGTGATTGGTTTTTACTGAACGTTTCTCCTCATTTAGGTCACTATAGACATTGAAAACTTGGAAAGTTTGCTCCAAATATGTTAGACCATTTGAGGTCCCCGAGTGGCTCAGAAAGGTTGCATATTGGGTAGCATTTTCAGTTCAGTTGGCTGGTATTCATGTTGTTTTTCACATATCCCAAATTAGGTAGTACCATCTTAATCTTTCTCACGTTTTTATTTGAAATGAAATTGAGTTTGAGACAAATGTTTCTCTTTTGGATAAACCAGTTGAGATCATTGAATCTCAGGTGAAAATATTTGGTGGGATTTTGATTCTATTGCTTAGAGTTTTATGGAAATAAGGACACGATACACATTAGTCATTATAATGAAATTCGTTAACGTGGGAGTAGTGGCCTCATATATTTTCAGGGTTACATATTCCACATGACTTATTAGATATATAATTTATTAATGGCGGGGATTTTATAACATCTCATTACCTTGATCTGGTATTTTTTCCAGCTATTTGAGTTCAGTTTTTGGCATGGAGTTTTAGATGATGGTTTTTGGATTTTCTATATGTTGTAGGAGATTTACATGTTGTCTAATAAGGTTACATGACATGTAATGTTTCCTAGGTGTGTTCCATGAGAAGGATTCACAACGTCAAAGATTGCAGGACATGATGAATTTTTACACATTTTGATTTAATTAATGACCATTATTTAATCTAAGTGGATAATTTTTTCAATATATTTGGACATCTTAGATGTCACAAACTATAATGTTATTACACATCTTTTAAATTAATGAACATGGATTTTTAGGGCATTGTATAGGTTTGAGTGTCCAATTTTGCTACTATTTTTCCTTGGTTCTCTATAGAGGGTTCCCCTTTAGAAATTATTGGAAACTCCATCCCATCCCTATTGACCCATTCAATGTTCAATTTTAATTTCAGTTGTATCGCATCTCTCTATGTGGGTGACCTTTCATCTTATTCATTACCCTTGATAAGGAAAGCACCCTGGTGTTGTGTTTTCATATTCATTAGTATGAAATGGCGTTTCCCCATATCTTCTTCATTATCTATTGTATGATCTCATTTTGGAGTCCATTCCTTTGTTGGTTGTGGTAGGATGGGTGTTCATTCTTGTGGGCCACCATGTAATTCATTGAGTTTTCAATGTTTGTGGATCCCATTGCGGGTATGTGAGACTTGAGTTTTGAGGAAAGTAGTTTTTTCTCTAGCATATATTGAAGAACATTATTTTTCCAGAATTTTAAACTAATTTATACATGAAATTGGAAGGATTGTTTTGTCTGTATTGAAAAGAGTTGTTAAATAAAAATAGTTTTCCCAGGTTGTTGATAAATGGAAAGAAAATGGGTATTTTCATAGCATTGAAATGGATAATAAAATGGTTTTCAAATCATTGAAATGAATTGTGAAAACTGATCACAAGTGTTACCTTGGGTAGTAAGGTGGAAGGTTTAGGTTGAGTTCATCATCCATTTTTGTGATTATCAGGAGGTTTGCTTATAAAAGTTTACTCTATTTCCAAGACATGTTATTATAGGGCACTGACATTGAAAATGTTAGAGGGGTTTACTCATGGTGTATTCCTATGCTTCCTAGGTATGTGTTCTTAGTAATATACTATTGACTTGATTGATTTTGGTATGAGTAGTCTTTCAATGTGACCTATAGTGATCCTTGGTGATGATATGGGTGCTTCTGTTTTTTTTCATGGATTTTTTTTTAAGCCTTGATATGCATGTTTATGCTGGTGATATAGGATATGGAAATTGTTCTTCAAAATTGATATTCCTTCTTTTGTTTTAGAAATGTGAAAAGGGGAAATGTTTACCATCTTTTATATAAAACTACTTTACTACTTATCATGCATTGTTTTTTTGAAAAACGAGAATACATGAATTGTTATAGAGAGACTTGTTATGAAACACTAGGGTGGGATCCTTTTGATCTTGTTAGATCACACCCAATGAACTCCATTGATGGTGTGTATAAATTTTTATGTCTTACAATAATGGGAAAGGCAAGGAACCATAGTGATGTGGTGAGGTTTCTTGTCAGCTGAGTTGGGTAGTTGGTGATGAGATGGTGGGAATCCATCCAGACTACCACATTGAATAGCAATTTGGTTTTGGTACATTGTAGTTAGAATTTTCTCATGGATATTTTGACGAAATTTTCAGTTATTTTTTTTCATAGTTTTCTTACTATTATGGCATATATTTATTAGCTTTATTTTGTTCCTTCATGCTCCATGTATATATATTCCATGTGATTGTTCAGGTTGGGAAAAGTTATTCACATTGGCTTGTTGATTGATGCTCGGGTTCTTATCTCCATCCCATGGGGATCTATAATTCCATTCACGTATGTAAAATAATGGGTTGGGTTCCTGGTTTGAGGGTAACCCTGGTCATTTCGTTATATTATAAAAGTATCTCCGATTTATTTTAAGAACTCTACCCGTGATTTTTTAGGCCACAATTTCTCAATTTTTTCATGGAAGCCACATACTACTAGAACTCTTGCTCCTCTAATCCATGCATGAATCAAGTCTCAAAAGCATCCAAGGAATGAATCCAAGGCATGAATGAGTCAATTCTCAAAAAAATACAAGGTTCAATTGAATCCATGATTTCATACACTATATCTCTTATTTATCTACGAAGAATAAAAAATTGACTCCAAGGTATGTTCTTTTCAACTCCTCCTCGATTATTTATTGATTGTTTAGGTTTCACATAAGGTAAATATAAATATATATTTTCTAGTAATCATGTTATTTTCTATTTTCACCAGTCTTATTTCTTCTTGAAATCTTTTGTTTATTCTCCCCTTCCATTAATTACCTTTTTCCACTATAGTTTTATCACTACTTTCCCACTCACTATTGCAGAAGGGTTTTCATCATATTTAATATTCCTAGGTAGGTACATTTATGATTTATCTATTCCCTAATTTTTTTCAGGTTTTTTTCCGTTTCATATTGGTTTTAGTAAAATTATAATTGATATTTGGGTTTAATTGGATTTAAATATACTTATTTCTTATGGATTTAAAGGGATTATAATTGATTTACAATAGGGTTATTGTGGATTTCAATTTTTTTTATATTTTTTATTTGGGTCTTCCAGTTACTGAATTGTATTGAATGTCTTTATTTCGGTTGGTCAAGTTTTATCAAGAATATGAAACTTTGAATGATCCAACAAAGAAAAATGAGTATGACCATGATGTTGGGGATAGTTTTGATGAAGCATTGGGTGATAGCCCCATGGATGGAGAGTCTGAGGACTATTCACTAAAATAATATGATTTATATTCTTAGATAAATCAATTATCAGTTATTTTTCCCCAATTTTAGATGTCCATGAGGAGTATACACTTGAGGATTCTCTAGAAGGTCTTTATAATGAGGAATTAAAAAATATTTCCATCTGTTATTACATAATATGATTCTATTTTAAATGGTATGTATGATGATTATGTTGTTGTATATGTCCATAAATATTTAGGGTGGATCCCATTCCTTGAAGTGGTTTATTTGTTTGGAAGTAAGGGATTAAAAGTTGTTTTTTCTATTGAATAAACATATTGTGGGGATTCATGAACTAAAATTATTAACTAGGGAATTGTCTTTATGATTTCATACAGGAAACACCATTTCACTTCCTACTATGGAAATGGGGGAACTAGAAGGACAATGGTAAACACCAACACTATTGGGATGAAAATGTTTTGAGGGAGAATATGTATGTAATGGTTCTTGTGTAAAAATGAAATTGAATAAGATTGTGTAGTGATGGATAGAAATATATCTTTATTTCCCATTGTAAAAATCATCCATAGAAACCTCAAGTGTGTACTACTCACTACCATTTGAAATTGGGTAAAAAAGAACTGTTAATTTGTTTCTTGGAGAAGAAGAATCTGATTATTTCAATGAATAGTCCTTACACTCACCATCTAAGGTGTTTTCACCTAATGATTCAACATAACCATACCCAACATCTTAGTCATACAATTTTCACATTTGGGGATTGTTCAAAGATTCATATTCTCAAAAAAACTCTTCCATCTGAAATAAAAACATTGAATACATTTTAGTAACAAGAAAACATAATAACGTAGAATTATCAATATAAAAATAAAAGAACACATAGAATATTTGGATCATTTTGGTACATTTTATCGATAACTCATCCTAATGTCATCCAGTGAAGCCCAATTTTATAATAAAAAACCTCAAAGTACATTTGTTTTTGTTTTTAATATTGGTTGTTTTCCCATCATTGAAATATTTTCTACATAATAGATGTAAAAATAACTAGGAGAGCCACACTTTATCTAATACTTATTTTTGAGTTTTTCTATACATTCAATTCATAAAACTATTAAATTTTTATTTTTTTATAGTGTTTCTTAATTATTTTTCAGACATTCAATTTTAAGGTTGTATGTTGAAAACCCTAATGATGAGTGGTTTTAAATTTCTGTTTTCATTGCTTCCTTTGATGTGTTGACATACAAAAACAAAATTGGGAATGCGTTAATCATTGAAATTTATAATTATTTCATACTAAAATGATTTTGGAAGTTAAGGGAAATAGTATTTCTTTAAATGATTATAGAATTTTATACTTCTCTAATATTGAATAATTCTATTTTGATACTAAATATATTCATTTTACTTATTTTTTAATGGTTATCTTAATTTATAGTTTCTTTTCGTTTGTAAACTACCGATTACTATGAAAATGTAGTTTCACTACACATAATGTTTTAACTATAATAAAAACTATTAAAATGTGTGTTTAATCAATTTTATTTATTAAATATTTTTTATATAAAATTTCATGAAATATTTTTCACATGATTAATATTAAAATGTTAAAATGGTTCAACCATAATTATTTTTATATGAATATTACATTATGCATCCATCAAAAACTTTTCATTTTATGAATATTTGATTACACATACCTATGTTTTATTCCCCCAAGTGTTTCTTTTATTTATGTGATTTTTTTTAGAAATGTTTTTTTATTTATAGAAAAATACATGTTATTCTTATATTCTACCATCCAATCAAATATTATCATTAAATAAATTTATAATTTTTATAGAAATTTTTCTTCAAGCAACCACGTTTCACTCTAACATACATGATGTACTTGAAAAAATACATATATGGAATCTCAAGGTGCTACATATAAAATAATGTCGTACTTTAAACTAATATTCCTAAATTACACATCTTTATTTATTTTTAAATATTTTGATTCAATTTTCTATAATTTCCTTTATTGTATCTAATTATTTTATGATTTATATGTTTTCAGGACACTAATCCAAAAAATTTGGAAAAGGAAAACATTTCATCCCTAATTACATATGGTGTTGGTCTCTTACAGGTGTGATGATATCGTTTCATCGTAGTATTTTACATCTATATTATCTCATACAATATGATTTCCTTCATATTTTATGTTTAAAATGATTTTCTTACAATTTTATATTTTTTTGTTATTGAATAAATTTTTTTATATATAATAACAAAATTATGGATTCTTTGTAATTGTATAGCTTATTTTTGTATTTATTCATATTATTTAATCAAATTTGTCAAAAAAATAATTGATTCCACTTAAATATATAGACTCATATTTTCTCCTTGTTTCTTAAAAATAATTTTATATAAAAAAATTAACATAGTTATATATATTTATATATATATTTATACACGTTCTTATATTTTAATTAAATAAATGATTCCACTCAAATATGAAAAGTTAAAGATTCATAAGATTGAATTTAGCACACACTTTTCCACTAAATATTACATAATGGTTCACATTTAATGAATATTGATATTTTTATGTATCCACTGTATTGTGCCCCTTGGGTTGGGATGTGATGTAAACTTATCATTTTATTCTCATAATGTTTTGAATGAATACGAGGTCAATGTGCTATATTATGAAGATATGTTTTTCAAAACAATGCCTTTTATTTCTTTTAATTAACATAATGGTTTCTTTTAATCATTATAACAACTTTTTATAATTATTTATAGATACTCCTAATAGAAAATTATATAAAGAAATATTGTAAGACCCTACCATTGGTTTCAAATGATCTGATCATGTAATGACCGAAGATTCTATCAGTGAAATTTCCCTTATTATGTTTATTTGATGTTGTATAAATCACAAAAAATCACATAGATAGCACAATATAAACCTTATAAATTAAGAATGAATGAAATTATAGGTATTTATTTAAGTTAAGGATCTTATAAAGATGAATTAGTTACTCGACCATTGGAATAATAAATTGAAAAAATGAATAGTAACATCACCCATATTTGTATAAATAAATTTAAATCATATTATAAATGAAATTATGATATAATTATTTCCTAGTATATGTGTATAAATATTTTAAAAAATTACTAATTAAGCGTTCGTATTTTTGTGAGTCATAAATATTTAGTTACAATTTTATAATTAATAAAATTATTTAAAAAAAAATTAATTTTCATAAAATATATTCATAAATAAATGTTTTGTTGTCTTATGGTTTTAGGAAAATTTAATGAACCCATTCTTAATTTCTTAGAGTGTTTTAAAATCAGTTTTAAATTTAAAAAAACATTATTTTAATAGTTAATCGTCATTTTAATTTAAAATTATGTTTATCATATTTAGCAAATTATTTTCATAAAATGGAGTAATTTTTTTAATTCAAAGTGTAGAAAAATGGTTAGGGTGATTTTTTTTGGATTTTTCTAAAATACATGCATTTTCTGTGAATAGTAAAATATGATAATCTACAATAAATGTAAAATACATTAATTTTTTAGTCTTAGGTGATGTATGTCTTATGTAAGCCCATAGTAATGAACTACAGTTCATTACTCTAATATATTTGATGATAATGATCAAAATATTCATAGTCTTCAGCTAAAATAATAAAAAATGAATAAAATATTCAAAAAACACCCCTCTCTTCCACTATAAATACCACAACTCACCACCCCTTCTCCAAACACCTTCCAATATTTGAGAATCCTATAATTTCTACCCAATACTCTTAACAATCCCATATCCCATGTCATTGATATCTTTTTCTTATCGAAGTACCAAAACCATTTTCTTAAGGGGGTTCTCAAAGAGGAGATTTCAAGAGGTAAAATCCTCCTCCTTATCCTTTTAATTTCTTTTCATGTCCTTTTTGTTTATTATTATATCCTCACCCACAATTATCCATATATCATGAAAAATATAGTACCCAAAAAGTAATGGAAAATTATTATGCTAATGGAGTCCATCATCAAGCCCCTTCTCCTCTCCCTTTTATTCTAAAAAAATGGAAACGTTATCAATGAGGTGTTGTTTCATCACCTTTAAGAACAACAAGTTTCCATTTTACATCATTGTGTTAAAGGATATTCGTGGAACCCATTAAATGGTTGAAATAGATTTTAAAATTTTAATTATAATCCTTTTTATATTTTAGATGTAACAAATTTTCATAATACTAAATGATAAAACAAAATGAGATTGTTTTGGTAAATAACTGTCGTAATAATAGAAATGATTATCATGAATGTCTTATCTAATGATTCACACTCATAACTTATAAAAAATTTATATATATATATATATATATATGAATATATACTTATATAGGTTCATTAATTACATATAATTCCAATTCAGTATAATTATTCCCATTTTTCATGAAATCCATAACTTAAAAAATAAGTGAACCAATCATGAAAACCATGGAAATGAATGCTCTTTAATGATAAAATTATATATTATGACTCATCAACAAGAACATAAATGAACTTTATAAAATTATACCAAATAAATTACATTTATAAACGGTTATGAATTAATTAATTAATGGATTTTATTTTATTATCAATGACATTAAGGTTAATTATGGAACACGTTTGGACAAAAGGTAAGGGAACCTACCCGGACGCTCATTTTTTCCCTTAGGTTATTCATTCACTATCTTTACCCTAATGTAATTATTATTTTTTCCCATTTTATATACTCAATTTATATGTTCCAAATCCTATATAAATATTATTTCATTTTTGGTTTGTGGGAATTACATGTTTTAAAAGGTTATTTTCATAATTATTCCCATATGAAAGCACGATTAAAGGGAATGTCTCGATTTCATACCCATTTTCAATTACCACACAGAATATATTTTAATACCCCCTTATTTTTCAAAAATCACTAATTTTTTCAAGAAAAAATATATTTGTTCATTTATAGTTTTATACAAACAATTTTTAGAAATACAAATGATTTTTCAAAAAGAACACTTTTTGGAAAAGTAAAAGGAGTATTTCTTTCGAGAATTACTCGATAATTTTATTAGAGAAAAATCATTTTTAAAAACTCTATTCAATTTAATGATTTTTTTATATTGGTATATTATTATTATCATATACCATATTTTATTAATTATTTTACAATCACTTTGATAGTGGAAGTGCTATCTTGATAACATTCACCATACTACTCAAAATGGTCTGTGATTATGTTTGCATAGTGGGGGAAGTTATTTATATATCATATATATATTTATATGTGTGTGTGTGTTTTTTTTTGTTAAAAATCATTCATATGAGTAATTAATTCGACTTATGATGTTATGGGTGGGACCTGTTATAGCCCCTCGATGTATCGGTAGGTCTCATTATACAAAACAAACATGGATTGGGCTAAGAGCTTACCCATTTTCTGATATAGTTTTGTCCAAGGCCTTAATCATTTTTAGATTTCTTTGGCCAATAACATGATGGTGTGTTTCAGATTTCTAGAATATTAATTTCCTCATAATGATATTAGTAATTGATTATCCATGTAAATATTTGACTATTACATTATCAATGGTTTAGCTTCTTCTTCGTGATAATTCTTATATGGAATTATTTATTCAACTTTTATCCTTACCATATCATGTTAAAGATAATTTTCTTATCCCATGGGTTTTATATATTATTATTTATATTCTATTTTGATATATTACTTACACTTACTAATCATATGATCTCACCCCTTTCTTATGTTTTATTTTTCCCCATAATATGAATATTAATATTATGAATGACTTGAAAGGTTAATATAAGAGTTTTTGTGTGTGTTAAATGGAGTTTCTATATTAATTTTTCTTTTCATGTTGTAATGTAACGATCATGTATATAATATGTATCCACAATCTAATGAACAAATCTGTCCATTGGGATTTGTGGAATTTTTCTATGCTAATGTAATAAAGAAAGGAACTGGTCCCGGATATTGGGTCGGGGTATTTAAAATTGGTATCGAAGAATGTTTAGAAAAAACCATGGAAACTAGATTAAGAAAACATGTATTATAGAAAATAGACTTAAATTATACTTTGAAGATAAGCACGGAAGAGCATCCTAAACATTTGGGAAAGTATATATTATGTGATTCTTCTTAAAAATACATCCCTAACTGGATACTACAAGGGGGAATGGTTCTAGGAAAAATGTACCTAGGGTAAAAAAACTCTAAAAAGGCATCTCAGGCCTAACTCAGGGTAACCTGGTACTTGAAAACATGCCTTACTCTCCACCTATTTTTACACTCTTGGGGTATATGCTTATGATAGGTCACATTTTCCTTACAAACCATTATGAATGATTTATAATTAATATAGACCCAATGAAACCATGTTTATGATTATGATATTAGCTCAGAATAAAACATCAATTTATGTTATGTGTTTTACTATTTTGAGATTATACATTAAAATTCATAACATATTCTAGTGTATTACAATATTTAGATATGGAACCTTGTGGAACAAATAGAAACCGTATCAACACATGTATCCCATGTAGGGATTTCAAACCTATGAAAGATTATTATGTTGGTACTAGAGAAATGATTAGTGATGAGAATCATATAACTATACTTGGAAAGTTGAATTTGGTTACAAAAAATATAATTGCCCATTTAGAGAATCCTAAACCAGAATATGGTGGACCATGTTAGACTAATTTATGTGGTAATAACCTCAATAATTAAATGGGACTACAAACCCATTTGTAGCAGAGTAGTGGATATGTTACTTAGAGAAGATATTTCCCTCTTTAGGAAGTAAATAAAGAAAGATGGTTGTCATGGAAGTCTATCATTTATTGGGAGATACAGATCAGTGGTGTTCACAAATTCAAAACACAAATGAGTGGTAAGAAATCATTAATATGGAATAGAGGGTTTTAAGGAAATTTTCATAGAGAAATATTTTCCTCATGAACAATGAGCATATATGGAAAGGAAATTATAGAATCTGACTCCAAAGATGGATGATAAAGTCTCCAAGTTTGTATCCAAATTTATATTGTTATCAAGGCATGCCATAGACTACAAACATAATCCAAGAAGCAAGATTTATATATTCTTTGATTGTTTAAAAAAATTCCTCTAAAGTGCACTACTGTCCCAAAATCTTTCATTGTATGAAGATAATGTCTCATGTGATATCAACATTGAACAATAATTATCTATGTCTTATGAGTTAAAGGGAAAAAAAGAGAACAAGAGGGTGTAGGAAAAATAATGGGTAAAGGGAATAATAAAAGCGGGAATTTTCCAACATGTGATACTTGTAGAAGGAATCACCCTGGTGCCTGCATAAAAGGAAAAAGAGTCTTCTACAACTATGGAGGGAAAGTACATCCAACTCATGATTTCAATGGAAATAAATAATATACCAATGTTTAATGTTGTAATTATATGGATATGGGACACTATAAAAATGATTGTCCAAAGATTCAAGGTAACCTTCCCCAGAAAAGGTCATAGCAGCTTCGAAAAGATTATACAATCACAAAAAATGAGGTTTTCAGTTCCTAATAATGTGGTTGTAGGTAAATTAATCATCCCCTTAAAATTATCTAAAGCTTCATTTGATTTGATATCATCATATTCCTTTATTTCTTCCCAGTTTTCTTTAAAAATTAGATATTTCCAATTCTCCATAACAGTGGAGCTATCATCCAAAACCCATAAGGGAAGCCTCATTGCAATAATGACATGTCAACAAGTTCCCATTATGGAAAAAAAATTTATTTATCTACTGTTTTTATAATCATAAATATGGTTGAATTTGGAATAATATAGGGCATGGAATGAATTTCAAATTTTGATGTTAAATTATATTCCAAGAAGAAGGAAATTACCATTTGTGAGGAAGGTGTATAATCCCTTACATTTAGAGAAGAAACATCACTATAAGATTCTCATCTAGATCCACCCCAAATATCTCTATTAATGAAATTCTTGTAGAGGAATAGAAAACATTATCTATAGATAAGGAAATAAATATTCAAATTAAGGATGTACCTATTGTACGATAATGTATTGATAAATTTCAAAATGATTTACCTGCAAATCCTCCAGAGTAGGAATTTGAGTTCTCCATTGATTTAATTCCTTGTTCAATACCTATATCAAATACTTATGATATAATGGGCATTGTGAAATTAGTAAAAATTAAGAAACAACTAGAGGAATTGAGTTATAACAGATTTATTCCACCTAGATTCTCTCTATGGGGATCCCATGTTCTCTTTGTCAAGAAGAAATATGTATCCATGCGGTTTTGTGTTGATTATAGAGAAATCAATGCTATCACAATAAATTAAAAGTATCACCTAACTCACATTGATGATTTATTTGATAAACTTCATGGAGCTCAATACTTTTCAAAAATTGTCCTTTGATATGGATATCATTAGTTGTGTGAGAGGTAAGAAGATATTCCAAAGATAGCATTTTGAATTAGGTATTCACATTACATGTTTACAGTAATTTCATTTAGACTGACTAATGCACCCTCTTTTTTGATGGTTCTAAGGAAAATATTTTTCATGTAATATATTGATAATTTTTTGTGGTATTTATTAACGATATCTTGATATAGTCCAAAATCTAAAAAGTCCATGAGAATCACTTATGGATTGTTTTGAAAGTTGTTAGAAGAAATTAATTATATGGGATGTTTAGTGAGTGTGAATTATGGATTCAATTAGTATCTTTTCATGGAAATATTTTCTATAAGGATGGAATATCAGTTGATCATATTAAAAAAAAGGCTATTTTGTAATTTCCTACACCAATGAACATAACAGATATATATAGTTGTATTTTTTTAGTAGGTTATTATTAGTTTTGTGTTCAGAACATCACCTGATTAGCAAACCCATTAACCAAGATTACTCATAAAGGGTTTATGTTTGTGTAGACAAAAGAATGTGATGATTGTTTTGAATAATTGATGAAGATAATAGTGAATGGTCTGATCTTGAATCTGCCGTCTGAAAATCTTGGATTTGTGATTTATAGTGATGTTGAAATAAATGACTCGGTTGTTTCCTTATACACAATGATAGAGTTATTTATTAGGAATAATGGTAGTTGATAATTCTGGAATAGAACTATTTAACTCATTATCTGGAGTTAGAAACTTTAATATTTTATCTTAAAATAGGGAGACACTATCTCTATAGTGAATGATGTATGATATAAACAGATCACAAGAGCTTCCAATATATTTTGTCATAGAAACAACTCGTTATGAGGAAAAGGATATGGCTCAATCTACTTAAGGATTATGATTATTCAATACAATATCACCTAGTAAATGAAAATAAGGAAGCTGAAAATTGAACCAGAAGGATTATGGAGTTCTAAAAATGAGGATTTACAAGGATCATGTGTACGTAGATTTAGAAAATTTGGATAAGGAAAAAATTAGCGAAAATGAAACATAATTATATTTTTAATTGGTTTACTAATAATATTTTTTGGAAATGATTAGAATTTCTAGTTTTAAGAAGATAATATTCAAAAGAAAATTAAATTTGTGAATGATGGGAAGTTGGAAGACTTCCTGAATGAGGATGGAATTCAGAAATTCTGGAAGAGGATTTTTCTTCCCTATATAACTGGTCTAAAAATGGAGTTATTGGATGATTCCCATAGTTGGAATTTATCTATTCACCATGCTAGAAATAATATATATAGATATTTTAAGGAACATTTATGGTGGGATAAAATGAAGCAAAAAATTGCTGATTATATATCAAGATGTTTATTCTATCAACAAGTCAAGGCTAAAATACAACATTAAAGAGGAGTCATGCAAACTATAACTATTTCTACACGGAAATAGGATGATATCAAAATGGATTTTGTCACTGGATTACAAAAAAAAATCCCAGAATGAATAAAGTTATTTCAGTAATTATTGATAGAATTACCAAATATTCACATTTTCTTACTATAAGGGAGGATTTTCAACTATAGAGCCTTCTACGACGTTATATCAATGAAGTTTTAAGACTTTATGGAGAACCTCCATCAATTGGGTCTGATTGTGATCCACGATTTACATCAAAATTTTGGAAAAGTCTTCAAAAATATTGGGATACCCAGCTTCATTTGACTACTACTTGTCACCATAAAACTAATGAGAAGTCAGAAAGTATGATTAAAACTTTAGAATACATTTTAAGATAATGATCACTATATTTTCAAGTATGTGTGATTAGTATTTACCTTTGATAGATTTTTCCTAAAACAATGGTTTCCATTCTATTATTTAAATGGGACCGTATGTGGAATTATATAGTAAGAGATTTCATACACCAATATGTTGTGATGATGTTAGTGAAAGGAAGCATGTAGGCCTAGAGCTTATAGAGGAATAAACAACAAAGGTAATGAATATTTAAACACACATCAATGTTTCTCAATGTAGGAAAAATGATATGCTGATAATTGAATTAATTATTTGATATTTCAATTAGGAGATCATTTTTTCTTGAAAGTATTTACATGGAAGGGTGTTATTAGATTTCGGAGGAAAAGGAAACTGATCCCAAGGTACATTGGTCCTTTTGAAATTCTTGAGATAATTGGATCTATTGCATATCATTTGGAAATGTCGCCTACACTTTCTAAAGTACACAATGTGTTCCACATCTCTTTGTTAAGGAATTTCATTAAGACCCAACACATGTCCTCAATTATTAAGGAATATATTTGGAACCTAATTTATCTTTTTGAGAAGAGCCTATCCAGATTATGAACACTAAATAGTAGGTATTCAGGAATCAGACTACTTGACTAGTATTGTTTCTGTGAAAAAATCATAAAATTGAATAGGTGACATGGTAATTAGAGGAAGTTAGGATGAATAACTACCCAAATCATTTTGTGAGGTGAAATTATGGAAATATTGACGTTAAAAGTTTTGTTAGAGGGGAGAATATAATGACTCAAGATTCTATAAATGAAATTTCATTTATTATATTTATTTCATATAGATTAAATCACATAAAATCAATTAAGAACATTATAAAAACATTATAAATGAATAATGATTGAATAATAGGTATTTATTGAAGGTAAAGAACCTATAATGATGAATTAGTTACTTGACAATAGGAATAGTAATATGACCCTTAGGAATTGTAAATTACCAAAATGAATAGTAACCTCACCCATGTTTCATAAATAAAATTTAGGCATATTATAAATGAAATTATTATATAATTATATCATAGTATAAGTAAGTGAATATTTTGAAAGGGTAGTAATTAAGTGTTGGTATTTCTATGAGTTGTAAATATTTAATTACAATTTCATAATTAATAAAACAATTTTAAAGAAAATTAATTTTCTTAAAATTTATTAATAAATCTATTTTTTACCTTTTGATTTTAGGATTATTTAATAAGTCCTTAGTAAATTTATTAGAGTCTTATAAAGTCAGTTTTATTTTTAAAAAATTGTAATTTTTGAGTAAATGATTATTTTAATTAAAAAATTAAATTTCTCATATATAGAAAATTATTTTCACAAAATTGATTCCATTTATTAATTACACATGTTGAAATATGGTGATGGTGAATTCTTGGTATTTTTCTAGCATACATGAATTTTTTGTGAATAGTAAATTACGTTAATTTATAATCAATGTTAAATACAATAATTATACAATCATATGTGATGAATGTGTAACAACCCGATATTTTATGATAAGTATTATTTTTAATTTATTTGATGTCATGTGTTTTATGCTATAACAACATTATCTTGTGCTATACACAACACAATATTATCTTGTACTATACGCAATACTATTCTTAGATTGGGTTATACACAATTTCATGTTCGTTTGATAATATTCATTCTACACAACATTGAGTGTATATATATATATATTCAATTTATAAATGAAAAATGGTGGGATTATATTATAATGAAACAACAAAAAAGTCTTGAACAACACGCAACCCTGACTTAGCTTACGTTACACGCAATCGTGACCTTCCTCGATAACATGTGTTGTACGCAATACCAGGTTTCACTAAACGATGATATATTTTTATAATATTATCACGCACAAGCCATTATGAATAGTATTAACTAAAATTATGAATTTTATACCATTATTATTCATCTTACACATTTTCTAGAACATGGTATGAGAACAAAATAAATATTTCGGGTGAAATAAGTATTTTTCAAAAAATGCAGTTTTGTCGCCTTTTGATGGCGCACCCACATTAAATCAACTTTTTGACATTTTTATAAGTTCAATTTTACAAAATAAACTTCTTATTTTTCATCAGGATATAAAAATTTACATTGGATAAAGTTTTGATATTTTTCTGATAACTTTCATATTTTAATGAATAGTAAAAACACGCTATATATTAATTAAAAACAACTTTTTTCATCATAATAATTTATATGGTTAAATTATAATATTTAATGGTTTTAAATTATAAATAAAATATATTTTTACAATTTAATACAATTTTTTTCATTATCATTGATTTTACCTTGAATTCGTAGATTAAATCAATTCAATCTTTTGCAATGTTTTAAACAAAACCCCGTTTTCTTTCGACAACGGGATTAATTTTAAATTAATTACTGCAACTTATGTGTTTTGAATTTTTAAAAATGGATTCCATATTTGGAATCAGTGTGTCCAAATTATGTTAGTAGGCAACTTCTTATTTTTGGGCATTATGAATAGTAACTATGGTAAATTTTATTTACCATAGTTAAAGGTAAATTCGGTATTTAAGGGTAAATATAAGATTATAAAATTACCCTAAAACCTGCCAAAATCCTATTGGATGACTAAAAGTCGACCCAAATCACCTAAGGGTCAGATTAGATTCATTTAATGGACTTTTTTCCATGAAAATAATTTAATTATTATTAAAAACAAAGAAAGTGACAACATGTCACTTTCTTAAATCTTATAAGTATAATAATTTTAATTTAGTGATAAAATTAATGAAATTTCAAACATGAATAGTATCAAGAAATATAATAAAATTATCTACATCAAATTAATTAATTTAGTATTTTTAGGTATTACATAATTATCCTTAAAGGTGACATAATAGTGACGTTGAAATTATTTTATTAAGAGAAATATCAAATAAATGGTTTTAAAAATACTAAAATAAATATTATATGAACTATTTAATGTGATACACTAATTTTATAGATAAATATTACATGTTATGAATCTATTAAATCTTTTAGTTAGAACATATCTTCTGTATATCGTTTATTTAAATTGAAATAAATGAATAGTGTCACAATTGACACTATTGTTATTTTATTAAAATAACATGTTATAAAATTGTTTAAAAATCACAAAAATAATTAAAAATTATAATTTTAAATTTATATGGTCTAAAATGTTATAAATTATCCAATTATGGAAAATTCACAAAAAATATGTAATTATTTATAATAATTTAAAGTTTAGAATATTATTACCACAAATAAAATTAAATTGATAAACAAGGATAAATCAAGTTGATAATGTTTGAAATAAATTCCTAAAATGTCTAAATTTTATTTTTTGATGATATTACAACCCTATCTCATCTAAGCTTCGGATATGAGTCATTTTTGAAGTTTTTAAGTGGAGTTGGGATTTAATATAATCTAATATTTCTTATATTTCCAAAGGTGACCCTCTCCTCCCTTATAAAAGGGCACATCCTCCCTCTCCTCATTACACAACTTTGAGCCTTCAAGCTCATCCAACCCCTGCCAAATTCTCATCTCCACTTCCCTAGAAATATCCTAGAGGTCCTGTTCTTCTTCAAAGTCCAAGCTTAGTGCCCTAACAGGAGGTTTCAAAGAGGCGTGTCGAAGAAGAGGTAATAACCGTAACCGATTCTTTCAAATTATTTCTTCTTCTACTTCTTCTTATTTAGTTGCTTAATTATGAAATAATAACATTAGTATAACTCATATACTTATATGTTATTATAAATATTAAATAACCCTATTTCATGTTCTATCCATCCTACGGAAAACAAAATCACTGTGCGTGCGTACCTACGGAATACCGTCTCCACGCCGTGGTGTAATCTGTTTTTCCACCAACACCATACATGGATGGGTATAATGGTGTAAATAATAAATATATATGGTTATTATAACATGATACTTATTCTGATATATTATACCATCCACTTCAATTCTATTCAATAACTATGGGAACGATATCATCGCTCGTGCGTACATACGGACTACCGTCTCCACGACGCGATGAGATTCATTCTCCATGTTAACCATAAATGAATGATCATAAAGTTTATATAATTAATAATAATGAAATATATGAAATAATAATTCTACTAGATTTATGTATATATATATATGTATGTCATCTATTTAGTTTCATTCAATTCAATAAGGAAACGAAAACTGCATTCATGCATACGTACGACCTACCGTCTCCATGAACGGTGTATTTCATTCCTTTTATCAATCTATAATATATATGTATATGATGAATATATATTATATATATATATATATCATGTTTTAAATTCTGAAATTATGTAAATAATGATATAAGTAATAATATCAAGAATGAAAAGTCGAAACACATACAATAAATGTAATGATTTTACCCAAAACGCTGCATTAACATGGAATTTACAAAAGAATGGGTAACATAAAGTCATAATTGAAACATATATGATATCATATCAATGAATATGATTATGTAATAAGTCAATGACATTATTTAAATCATTATATAGGAGATTCGGATCCATACAAAGCATATCAGACCTAAGGTAAGGGATAACTTTTCCAATCTCGTTTTTATCCGAGATTGTTTATTTGTAAGTATTTACTAGGGTTATATTTATCATCCATGTACTTATTTCTAAAAATGTTTTCATGTATTTGTAATTTAATTTTTACCCATTTTTTACTTTTACTAAATGGTATGTATGGAATCCTTCTTTTACGAGGTAATTTTTGACTTTCTCGGAAAAAGTACGAGAATAATGTTTTTTTAACTTATACAGTACGAACGGATTTTTACGGTTTTATAAAGCCTTATTTTCATGAAGCTTCCTCCAAAAGATTTCATGACTATTTTCAACAAAATCTCTTTCTTTTATAATTTCATGACGTTTTGTGAAAAGAAATTGAATTTTGAAAAAGAAAGGTTATTTTCCTCAAGAATTCATTTCAAGTGTTTTATCAAAACCATTTCTTCATCTAAGATGACATTATTTCATATGTGTATGTTTCATGTATAATTTCTCTATGATTTACTTGGTTTAAATTTTCTTATTATGAAATGATATCCATTTTTTTATATGGATTATGTGATGATGGGATGATGTTTATGAAACCCATTTTATTCGTTGGGTTATTATTAATGATGTATGTTTATTTTGTGGAACAAGTAAGAATGATTTCATTATGAGATGGGTGGGACCTATATATCCCTCTAATGAATTGGGTAAAGATTTATATCTCATGGGATAGACATGGCTGGAACGGTAAGTTAATCTGGTTCAGTGTTACAGGACTGAAACGAGGAGTGAACTCAGTTCAGAAATGGACTTTGTCCACTAAGATGGTCTTGGTAGCAATGCCTTGGCTACTATGGAAATCATAACATGTGCTTAATGGCTGCCACAATTACATGTTTTACTCCCATGATATTTTATCATGCTTAATGTTTCTTTATGATCTATGCCTTACGTACTTCCATGTTTTATGTCATTTCTCAATCTTTTGATGTTTAAACATTATGTACATGTTTTTAAGTTCAAATGTATATGATTTGTTTTATTTTATCCATGCTTACCATTACTGAGCATTTGAGCTCACCCATTATATGTTTTCTTTTCCCCCGGATATAAAGAAATGTTTTCGGTAAGAAAACAAAAATGGGATGATCTTTATTGGGGATTTTTAAGATCTTTCACCACGATTAGAAGATTATTTTTTTCGAGTTTCCAAAGACACTAAACTATTACGGTACATTGGTGTCTTTTTTTGTTATGTATTAAGTATTCCGCAAAAGTAATGTAATGTCCATGTATGTCAAGCTTTGGGCCTTTACAGTTGGTATCAGAGGAAAGGATTAGTCAACCTTTGGAAACTAGGATGCGAAAACGTTAGTGAGATCCCTAGAGATATTTCTAAGGTATGTCTAGGGATGTCCCTAAGGATAAGAATATGTATAGGATATAGTCCTCGAACTACGGTAACGATCTTAGAATTTAACATAAGATGTTAGATATTGAGGGTCCTCCACCTTTACTATGTTGTTTTCCCTACCATGATTTTTGCCTCTCACACTATTCTTTTTGTGTTTTAGAAAATGGCTGGAAACAGGAAGATTCACGATAATGGAGGACATGACAGACAATGGAATGATATTCTTCATGAGCAACCAAATAAAATGGGATTCGGATGTCCAGACATTGTTATTATTCCTAATCAGAAATCTCATAATATGATCAATAATATCAACTTTGGTAAGTTTCCTGACTCAAATAATAAGAGAAAGGTGGAGTTTCATGATGATCATAGAGGAAAGAAAGTTCAATTTCCCTCATGTACATCATGTGGGAAGAGGCATCGGGGAGATTATTTCAAAGGAACGGGAAGATTCTTTGGGTGTGGAAAAGTTGGAAACAAAGCTAGTAATTGTAAAGTAGAAGGTTCAGTTAACACCATGGACAAGGATAATGGTATTTCTAAGACATCAACAATGGTTAAGTGTTTTAAATGTGGAATGTACGGGAATTATTCAAACTAATGCCCTAAGGTAAAATCTTATAAAGAGAATTATCATGGTCATATGGGTAGTATTTATGTGGATGATGATGAAGAGACTACAAATGATATGTGAAGTGAAAGAATTGTTCAAGCTCGGTCAATGGTTTAAGAAGGTAGTGGAATGATTACATGTTTATCAAGAGTAATGTTGTATAAGTAATATAATGGTACTATGGAATAAAGAGACATCTAAGGATTGTTACACTGTTGTCTTTCCTTAAGTTTTGAAAGTGTATAATGAATGGTACTGGTAACCATGAAAGGTTATTCAGATATTTTTGGAAAGTGGATGATATGCGCATAATGAAGGGATAAGAAGATAATGATATGTTAGATTGTATTCATGAGCGGATGACTGATATAAGGACTAAGTCATATTATGGTTTGAGTATATAGAATTTTTGGTATTTTGGTATGTGGAAAGTGTTAAAATTTAACAACATTCATGTTTCCACTAAGGATCAATGTGTATTCATTCTTCAAGAGAATAAATGATTAATTTATTAACATATTTTTAATTTGAACAAAATGTTATATTTTGTGATATATGGGGGATAAAGGATGGAATTCACGTGATTGTTATGTGACATTTCAAGTAATCATTTTCTTTATACTATGAGCTTGGCCCGAAGTATTTTAGATAAGCCTAAAGATTGGAATGGATTATGCTGGATGTAAGTTAGTATTGTTTAAGGATAGAACATTTTTCAATATTATTGATGGGATGTTATAGTAATGTAGTTTCAGAAAAAGGACATCCTACAGGATGGGTGACAGCACATCGCGTCGGACAAGGCTGTGGGAATCAAACCCACAACCAAAGTGTGTCATGCCTTTATCACCTACCACTGTCCTACAGGAAGTCCCTGGTTAGTAGAAACTAGTTTTATTTTATTAAGCGGTATGATAAATGATGTATAAGTCCATTTTTGGAATCATATCTGATTAACCTCACCATACATGGACTTATGTATTCGATAAATTTTTCTAACATTTTCTTTGAGATAGATGGAATGACCCATCATTCTATCACATGTTCTTTTAACACTTCACGAATAACAAATTCAACTTCATTTCATTAAGTGATGAAGTGGAAATTGTTCAAAGCTCAAACAATAGTGAGATTGTACCAAAATCAAGCAAGTATTTCTTCTAATTCAAAATTTTCAACTTTAGGGAAATGATATTGAAAACCAAAAATGTTTTCCTAGTGTACTTATATCCGATGAATCAGATGGTACCTTAGATCATCACAAATTTATGGCTTTTTGATTGATGGATTTTTCATACCCATGTTCTCTACTACTCTCCGTCAGAACATGATGGTTAGATTTCTCTTCCATATCCATATTTTTTCACCTATGTTCTCCTACGTGGATTCCCAGTGATTAGTTAATTTGGGTAACCGTTATGTTTCATACTTTAGTTTTTAAAGTTAAGTTTCCGTATTTCATTTTACGATGTGGGTTTCAATTAAAGAAACTTTCTAGTAGAAAACCATGTATAACCCCGACGAATTTCGAAGGCGAAATTAATTTTAAGGGGGGTAGAATGTAACACCACGATATTTTATGATAAGTATTATTTTTAATTTATTTGATTTCATGTGTTTTATGCTACAAAAAAATTATCTTGTGCTATACACAACACCGTATTAGCTTGCAGTATACGCAACACTATTCTTAGATTGTGTTACACACAATTTCATGTTCGTTTGATAATAGTCATTCTACGCAACATTGAGTGTATATATATATATATATTCAATGTATAAATGAAAAATTGCTGTATTATGTTATAACAAAATAACAAAAAATCCTTTCACAACACGCAACCCTGACTTGGCTTGCATTACACGCAATCTCGACCTTCCTCGATATCGTGTGTTGTACGCAATACCATGTTTCACTAAATGATGATATATTTTTATAATATTATCACGAACTAGCCGTTATGAATAGTATTAACTAAATTTTTTAATTTTATAACATTATTATTCATCTTACACATTTTCTAGAACATGTTATGAGAACAAAATAAATATTTCGGGTGAAATAAGTATTTTTCAAAAAATGCAGTTTTGCCGCCTTTTGATGGCGCACCCACATTAAATCTAGTTTTTGACATTTTTATAAGTTCAATTTTACAAAATAAACTTCTTATTTTGAATCAGGTTATAAAAATTCACATTGTATAAAGTTTTTATATTTTTCTGATAACTTTCATATTTTAATGAATAGTAAAAACACGCAATATTTTAATTAAAAACAACTTTTTTCATCGTAATAATTTATGTGGTTAAATTATAATATTTAATGGTTTTAAATTATAAATAGAATATATTTTTCCCATTTAATAAAATTTATGTCATTATCATTGATTTTACCTTTAATTCGTAGGGTAAATCAATTCAATCTTTTGCACTGTTTTAAACCAAAAACCGTTTTCTTTCGACAACAAGATTAATTTTAAATTAATTACTGAAAATTATGTGTTTTGAATTTTTAAAAATGGATTCCATATTTGGAATCAGTGGGTCCAAATTATGTTAATAGGATACTTTTTATTTTGGGCATTATGAATAGTAACTACGGTAAATTTTATTTTCCATAGTTAAAGGTAAATTCGGTAATTAAGGGTAAATATAAGATTATAAAATTACCCTAACACCTGAAAAAATTCTATTGGATGACTAAAAATCGACCAATATCACCTAATGGTCGGGTTATATTCATTTCATGGACTTTTTTCCATGAAAATAATTTAATTATTATTAAAACCAAAGAAAGTGACAACATGTCACTTTCTTAAATCTTATAAGTATAATAATTTTAATTTAGTTATACACTTCCTGAAACTTCGAACATAAATAGTATCAATAAAGATAATTAAATTATCTATATCATATGAGTTTATTTATAATTTTAGGGACTATATAATTATCCTTAATGGTGACATGATAGTGATGTTGGAATTATTTTATTAAGAGAAATATCAAATAAATGGTTTCAAAAATATTAAAATAAATATTATATGAACTATTTAATGTCCTACACTAATTTTCTAGATAAATATGATATTTTATGAATCTATTAAATCTTTTAGTTCGAACATATCTTCTGTATATTGTTTATTTTATTTCAAATAAATGAATAGTGTCAAAATTGATGCTATTGTTATTTTATAAAAATAACATATTATAAAATTGTTTAAAAATCACAAAAATATTTAAAAATTATAAATTTAAATTTATATGGTCTAAAATGTTATAAAGTATCCAATTATGGAGAATTCACAACAAATATGAAATTATTTATAATAATTTAAAATTTATAATATTATTACCACAAATAAAATTAAATTGATAAATAAGGATAAATCAAGTTGATAATGTTTAAAATAAATTCCTAACATGTATAAATTTTCTTTTATGATGATATTAAAACCCTATATCATCTAATCATAGGATATGACTCATTTTGGAAGTTTTTATGTGGGGTTGGGATTTAATATAAACTAATATTTCTTATATTTCCAAAGGTGACCCTCTCCTCCCTTATAAAAGGGAACCTCCTCCCTCTCCTCATTGCACCACATTGAGCCTTAAAGCTCATCCAACCCCTGCCAAATCCTCTTCTATAGTTCCCTAGAAAAATTCTAGAGGTCCTGGTTTTCTTAAAAGGCCAATATTAGTGCCCTAAGAGGAGGTTTCAAAGAGGCGTGTCGAAGAATAGGTAATAACCATAACCGATTCTTTCAAATTATTTCTTCTTCTACTTATTATTATTTAGTTGTTTCATTATGAAGTAATAACATAAGTATAAATAATATAATGATATGTTATTATAAATATGAAACAACCTTATTTCATGTTCTATCCATCCTTCAGAAAACAAAATCACTGTGCGTGCGTACCTACGGAATACCGTCTGCACGTCGTGGTGTAATCTGTTTTTCCACCAACAACTTACATGGATGGGTATAATGGTATAAATAATAACTATATATGGTTATTATAACATCATAATGATTCTTATATATTATACCATCCACTTCAATTCTATTCAATAATTATGGGAACGATATCATCGCTCGTGGGTACGTACGGACTCCCGTCTCCACGACGCGATGAGATTCATTCTCCATGTTAACCATACATGAATGATCATAAAGTTTATATAATGAATAATAATAAAATATATGAAATAATAATTCTAATAAATTTATGTATATATATATATATATGTATTTCATCTATTTAGTTTCATTCAATTCAATAAGGAAACGAAAACAACATTCATGCGCACGTACGGCCTACTGTCTCCATGAACGGTGTATTTCATTCCTTTCATCGATCTGTAATATATATGTATATGATGAATATATATTATATATAAATCCTTTTTTAAATTATGGAATTATGTAAATTAGGATATAAGTTATAATATCAAGAATGAAAAGTTGAAACACATAAGATAAATGAAATGATTTTACCCAAAATGCTGCTTTAAAATGGAATTTACAAAAGAACGGTAATATAAAGTCATAAGTGAAACATATATGATATCATAACAATGAATATGATTATGTAATAAGTCAATGACATTATCTAAATCATTATATAGGAGGTTCAGATCTATACGAAGCATATTGGACCTAAGGTAAGGGATAACTTTTCCAATCTCGTTTTTATCTGAGATTGTTTATTTCTAAGTATTTACTGGGGTTATATTTATCATCCATGTCCATGTTTCTAAAAAAAATTTCATGTATTTTTAATGTCATTTTTACCCATTTTTGACTTTTACTAAATGGTATGTATGGAATCTTTCTTTTACGAAGTACTTTTTGACGTTTTTGGAAAAATTATGAGAAGAATGTTTTTTTAACTTATATGGAACGAACGGATTTTTACGGTTTTATAAAGCCTTATTTTCAGGAAGCTTCCTACAAAATATTTCATGACTATTTTCAAAAAAATATCTTTCTTTTAAAATTTCAAGACGTTTTATGAAAAGAAATTTAATTTTTTAAATGAAAGGTTATTTTCCTGAAGAATTCATTTCAAATGTTTTATCAAAACCATTTTTTCATCTAAGATGACATTATTTCATATGTGTATGTTTCAAGTATAATGTCTCTATGATTTACATGGATTAACTTTTCTTATTATGAAATGATATCCATTTATTTTATATGGATTATGTGATGATGAGATGATGTTTATGAAACCCATTTTATTCGTTGGGTTATTATGAATGATGTATGTTTATTTTGTGGAACAAGTAATAATGATTTCATTATGAGATGGGTGGGACCTATATATCCCTCCAATGCATTGGGTAAATAGTTATATCTCATGAGATAGACATGGATGGAATGGTAAGTTAATCTGGTTCAGTGTTACAGGACTGAAACGAGGAGTGAACATAATTCAGAAAAGGACGTTGTCCACTAAGATGGTCTTGGAAGAAATTCCTTGGCTACTATGGAAATCATATCATGTACTTAATGGTTTCCATAATTACATGTTTTAATCCCATGATATTTTATCATTCTTAATGTTTCATAATGATCTATGCCTTACGTAATTCCATGTTTTATGTCATTTATCAAGATTCTGATGTTTAAACATTATGTTCATGTTTTTAAGTTCAAATGTATATGATTTGTTTTATTTTATCCATGCTTACCCTTATTGAGAATTTGAGCTCACCCTTTATATGTTTTCTTTTCCCCAGGATATAAAGAAAGGTTTTAGGTAAGAAAAAAAAGGGGAAGATCTTTATGGGAGATGTTGAAGATCTTTCACCACGATTAGAAGATTATTTTTTTCTAGTTTCCAAAGACACTAAACTATTACGGTCCTTTGGTGTATGTTTTTATTATGTATTTAGTATTCCACAAAAGTAATGTAATGTCCATGTACAACAAGCTTTGGGCCTCTACATAATGGATGATGTATGCCAATAATAATAAACTCAAATTCATTATTTGAATATATTTTAGGATAATTCTCAATCTATAGATAGTCTTGAGCCAAAATAATAAACAAATAAATAAAATATTACAAAAACAACTCTCTCCTCCAATATAAATACCACCCCTCACCACCTATTCTCCTCACACCATCCAAGATTATAGACTTGTGAAATTTATTACCAATCTACTTCCCATGAACCTACACCATGTACATGACATTTGGGACTCATCAAAATACCAAAACCATTTACATAAGGAGATTCTCATGGATGAGAATTCAAGAGGTAAAATCCACTTCATTTTCCTTTTATATTATTTCGAAGTTCTTTTCTTCTATTATTCTCCCCTAACCTCCTCAAATTAAAATTGAATGAAATATACAGTAAATAAAATGTAATATTATATTATTATTATAATGTAATCCATCATCAATCCCCTTATACTCTCCCTTTTATTCTAAAAAATGGAATCTTTGTCCGTGAGGTGTTCTTTCATCACCTTTAAGGATGAAAAATTTTCATTTTCATTAACTGTATTCATGGATAATTGTAAAACCATTTTAATAGTTGATACATATTTTTAAATTTATATTATAAACCTATTTATGTTTTTAATGTAACATATTTACATAATACTAAATGATAAAATAAAATGAGTTTTGTTATGACCTATAACCGCAGTAATAATCTAAACTATTATCACTAAAGGTATTATCTAATGATTCATCCTCATACCATATAAAAATTTGGTATATATAATCATTTTCCCTTATTTATGTTCATAAATAACTTATAATTTCAGATCTGAAGAATTATAACCATTTTACATAAACTTCATCACTTATAAATAACTAAACAGATCTTGAAAACCAAGAAAACGACCGCTACTGAATGATAAAATTGTATCTTATAACTCATAAAAAAGACCATAAATGAATATAATATAATTATAAAAAATCAATTACATTTATAAAAGGTTATTAATTAATTATTATTTTTTAATTCGATTATCTGGGACATTAAGGTCATGTGCAGAACATGTTCAGACATAAGTAAAGGGATTCTACCTAAACCTTCATTTTTTCCGTCAGGTTATTCTTTCAATATATTTACCAAAATTTAATTATTAAATATTATTTTTACTTATTATATATTATATATTTATGTTAAAAAATCATATATCTACATTGTTTCATATTTTTTTCTTCGGAATTACATATTTTACACGGTTCCCTTGTTTATTCTTCTTGATATGGAAGCCTGATTAAAAGGAACATCTCGATTTCTTACCCATATTCATTTACCAACCATAATTTTTTTTAGTACACCATTGTTTTTATAAAATGAGAATTTTTTTCAAGAAAAAACTATATTTTTTCATTACTAGTTTTATACAAACTATAATGGAAAATTCCATTGATTTTTCCAAAAGAACACTTTTTTTTGAAAAGTTAAATGAGTATTTCCCTCAATATTTATATGATAATATTATTAGAGTATTTTCATTTTTTAACAAATATATTAAATTTTATCCCTTATTTAGATTTAATTTTTTTTTATCTTATACAAAATTTTATTAAATAGATTATGATTAGTTTGATTGTGGATGTGATATCTTGATACCATTCATCATACTACTCTGAATGGTTTGTGATTATGTTTACAAATTAGGGAAATTTATTTAAATAATATAATTATATGTTGTTTATGTTTAACCCCATTCTTATGAGGAATTCATTGGATATATTATGTTATGGTAAGGGGCCACTATTTCCCCTCGATTAATCGATAGGTCTCAGGATACAAAATAGATGTGGACTTGGTCGAGGCCCTGCACGTTTTCAGATATAGTTCTGGTTAAGGCCACACTCATTTTCAAATGTCTTGGATGAGGTCTTGATAGTATGTTTTAGATGTATGAAATATGTATTCCCTAATATTTATATTAGTAATTAATTATCTATGATAATATTCAACTATTAGAATATCCATGGTTAAGCCTCTACCTCATGTGAATTCTTATATGTCATTATTTATTCATCTTTTATCCATTCCATATAATTTTCTTGATTATATTATAAGGGGATGAGTATTTATTCCTTATTTTTTATATTGTATTTCAATGTATTAATTACCCTTATAGAGCATATGATCTCACCCATTTATTATGTTTTATTTTTTCTAGGATATGAAGATGAATATTATGAATGCATTGCAGGGTTAATGTAAGAGTGTTCAGTGTTAATAATAGAGTTTCTATGTTTTTTTTCTTTTCAAATTGTAATGTAATGATCATGTATGTAATATAGATTCCAAAACTATTAAACTGATTTTTCATTTTATAATTGAGTCTTGTATCCATGCCAATGAAATAATGTAAGGCACCAGTTCCAGGACACAGGGGTTAGGGTCTTTATAACTCATTTTTATCCATTTTTATTATATTTTTATTGTTATATATATAGAAATTGGTAGCATAAAGTTTTATAGTTCATCACCAATGATGAGTAATTGTTCTGACAATGGGGATCCCATGGATGAATTGAAGATATCCAAGTGTATCAGTGGGGAAACCAGAGTTTCTAGCAACAACAATAGTTACCTTAATGAATATAACCATGAAATGAAATAATCATGTTACTCTCCCAATTCACCTATTACATGATTTTATTCCCGATCTAATATTCTTAGAGTTTTCTGGACACTAGATCTCAATATTCACTTTGTTCACAATGATTACAGGCTAAGAAAAAATCAAAGTCTCTCAATCCCACCCTCTTTTCTCAACTCATCCTCCTCTATTGAACTGAATTTTGGAGTGTAGGGGCCACACCTTGGGTGCAGGTGCCAGATCCAAGTGAGTTTTTCAATTGGTGAAAACAAAGGGTCTAATCATGAAAAATTAAATTCCAATTACTTATTTAGTTAATTTTTTCCATTTTATCATCTATTTTATGTTAATTTACTCATCATTTTATGTAATAATTAATTGTTATTTTTCATAAATATTTTTTGTTAATCATATGTTTTTTAAATCATTTATCACATGCCATTAAATCAAGAACATGGAGCTTTTGGATAAGGACTTTTAGGAAGCATGGGGTTTCCTATTCTAGAAAAATGGAAAATTTATTTATTTTCAAGTTTGGTGCATGTGATTGGAAGAACAACACACATCACATACTCAGTCTTCCACACCTCAATCTGGTATATAGTTCTCTTTCTAGGAATCAAACTATATGATATTATTTTATAATTTTAATATTATTTAAAAAATGCATCACATACTCAAAATTGAGAAAACACATTCCCCAAGATCTGAACTACATTCACTTATATTTATATATATATTATCAAATAAATTTAGTGAGTTAAAGAAAATGTGGTTGGTTGGTTATTTCCAAATATTTCAAACACTTTTTCTCTTACAAAGTCTTTTCAATATTGATGTGTACACTGTAATATCATTTTCCATAAAATTAATGAAGTGTTTTATATATTATGTTTAATTTAATTTTTTTAGTATTAGTCACATAATAATTTTTCCTATACAAATAGATTCATTTCTTTGAGTTGGGGTGATTTGTTTGAAGTTTCTTATTCTTATGAGATATTTTACATTGAGGCTATAATTGAGATAATAACAATAAAAAATGGTTAAGAATGTATAAAACCATTATTAAAAGATGAATTCAAACTATATATTTAATTAATATTTTCATCAATTTTATCTGATTTTTTTTGTTAATTTCCTTATCAATTTTTATGTAAAACTTATTTTGATTTTTTCACATATCTTTTGGGAAGTATTATTTTTCTTTCAACTATCTACAACAAGATGAAAAAAAAGAACATGATCCATTATAATTGAAGAGAAAACCTCATGTTTCTTGAAGCATGAAGTGTTTCAAGGAGCATGGGGTTTCATTTCTATAAAAATGGAACATGTTACCTATTTTTTATCTATTTGGTGAAATTTTAATGAAAAACAAATATCTTATTCACAATAATCTACACCTCAATCTGAAAAAATGGGTCATCATTGTGACTCATATTTCTTGTTTTTAGTTTATATATTTTATTTTAGTTCATAATGAACTTAACATACTCAAAATTGATTAAAAATCTTAATATTGTTTTGATACTTTTATATAATGATCTATAAGTCAATTGTGAAGTTGAAGAATCATCCATACTTCAATCTGATGCATGGTGTGCCTATTATGACTCCATTTTTGTCTTTTTATTTAAAATTGAACTTAATTTTAGTAAAATAGATATATGACCTAGTAAATCCTAATAAAACACACTTTTATTGTTTTCATAATTTAATAAAATGATTTATAATTCATTTTTTACTTGTATAAATCTTCCTCACATAGCAATGACACACGATGTGATCGGTATGACTCAAAGTGCATGTTTCCAGTTTAAATTGATATTTTAGTAAAATAAAAAAGTTACTTGGTCAAAACCAAAAAACATTTTTCTTGTTTTGATACATTTTTAAAATGATACATAATTCATTTTAGGAGTGTATTAATCACCCTCACCTCAATATGATCAATGGTGTGACCAGTATGATTTCAGGGGTGTCTTTTTATTTAAAAGTAACATTAATTTTAGTTAAAAAGACAACTTTCATACTCAAAACTGAGAAAAAAATTTGATTGTTTGAATACTTTAGAAAAATGATTCCTAAGTAATTTTTAATGTGTATGAATCAACCATACCCCAATTTGATACATGAGGTTCCTCATATGACTCAAAGTGTTCGTTATCATTTTAAAATTGAAATTTTTTTCACTAATAGAAAACCAAGAAAATAAAATTGGACTTTATTTAAAATTTATTAAAATGATTCATATATCATTTGTGACATATAGGAATAATTTTCAGGTTAAACCGACACATGATATGACTATTTTGATTCATATTGTGTTTCAAATTTAAAATGACATTTTAGTAAAAATTAAAAATGATGTACTCAAAATTGAGAAAACACATTCAGATTGTTTTGTTACTTTAAGAAAACAATCCATAATACATTTAGGATCTGTAGAAATCATCCACACATAAATTTGAAACATGGTGTGACTGATATGACTCCATGTTCATGTTTTCAATATATAATTTTCATTTTATATTAAAATGTGCATCACGTTTCCAAGACAAAGAAAATAAGCCTAGATTTTTTTACCAAAATTCTTTCTAAAATAATGTAATTTATTTACATAAAATTTTTATCATATACATATTTTATTAATTTTCAAAAAGTTAATTTATGAATATGAATAATAAATGGTGTTATGTAAAAGAATCAAGTGCAACCAAATCGGATACACAATGATCTTGGTAGGAGTCAAATTTTAGTTTAAAATTAACACTTTTTATTTTATTTTATTTTTTATTTTTATTTTTACTAACATAAGAATTATATATATATATATATATATGTCTATTCATTTTCATGATAAGGGGTGGATTGTTAAAAAATAACATGAGTTGGGGTCTAGGGAAAAATAAAAAGGAACATTGATATTATTGAATGTATGTGATAATTTGTACTTATTAATTTAATTTTATAAACCAATCATAGATATTTATATAATATAGTTTTTTTTCATTAATTTTTGTTTTCAATTTTATTTTATTTAAAATCTATATTCATACATAATTTTTCTTCTTTCTGGTGCATTAGTGTTCTATTACAAGACACTGTAGTATTCACATTTACCTGTGATACTAAATGTGCTGATAAAGGTATCCTTTATCAGTGCCTCAAAATGTGTAGATAAAAAACCCTTTATCATCACTTTCTTAGATCTTATAAAGAAACACTTTATCAGTGACAAATAAAAATGATGATAAATGGGGTCTTTTATCCGTGATTTTAAAAGTTCTACGAAATGAGAAATTTATCAGTACTTTTTATCACTTATAAAGGACCATTTTAACTAGAGTTTTATAACATGGATAAAAGATGAGGGAATTTAATTTCACTTAGGTAGTCATTGATTCTCAAGTGATAATAAAGGAAAATTTTAGTGTTGTTAAAATCATGTCTTGTTGTAGCATCACTTTTTGAATTTTCATGAGTACACATCCATGTCCCTAAAAGGATGAATCAGAAAAATAGAAAAAGCCTTATCCAATATTGAGTAAATTTATAATAGGTTCACTAACCAACCTCCTCTCCAGTTTATGGAAAATTTCATCACACTCCTTTTCCCAGATAAACTTTAATCCCTTTTGTGCTAAAATAGTGACTGGGCTAAAAAGCTATGATTTTTTTCACAAGCATCCTATACTATCTTTGAAGACCATGAAAACTGGGAATATTAGTTATAGTTGTTGGACATGGCTAGTCTTATATGGTCTTTTTATAGCAGGATCCACTATGATTCCATCATTGTTCATGATGTGTCCCAAGAATATGACTTTTTATAACTAGAGCTCACATTTTTTGAAATTACCAAACAAAATATTCTTCCTTATAGTTTCTAATGTTACCCTTATATGCTCTAAAATCTCCTCATATATTTTGGAATATATCGAATATCATCAATAAATACCACCATTAAAATTATCAAGGTAGTCCTTAAAGACTCTATTAATCAAATCCATAAATATGGATATATGATTAGTAAAATCAAAGGGTGTAAAATCCAACATGAAATTCCCATTTATTTTTCGGAAGTCAGTATTTTAGATATCTACATTATTCACCCTCAATTGAAGATACCCATACTAAAGATCAATCCGGGAAAAAATGGGGCTCCATGAATCTAATCGAAAAAATCATTAATCATTGGTAGAGGATATGTTTTCTTAATTGTGATTCCATTTTGTTCTCTATAATCAATTCACATCTACATTGATCCATCCTTATTCTTTATAAAATAATATGTGCTCCCAAGGAGACACACTTGGTCAAGAAAACCATTCTCCAAAAAATTCTAAAGTTTCTTCTTTAATTCCTCTAACTCCATATATTCCATTTTATAAGGGGTCTTTAATATTAGCCTTGATCCTAGTAGGAATTTAGTTGAGAACTCGTCCTCTCTTTCTAGGGGATGTCTCAATAACTCTTCCAGTAATAAATCAAGGTATTCCCAAAAAATGGTTACATATCCTATATTTTAGTTTTCATTTTATTGTTCTTCGTAAATAATAATTTCCATAAATATGGACTGACTGAAAAGTCATTTTTTTATAAAAAACACTTTTAAGGACAAAGTGAGAAAACACCATTACAACCAAATCCAGCAAAACAAGAACAATCCCATCATAACTAGACTCTGTCTCACCCCAGAAAATGCATCATGTCAAAGACCATCACCAATTCCTGACCAGAAGACAAGTAGTCCCATGCGAATGCACGGGCATGGAACCGATGGCCTGAGCCATACCCTCTCAATCGTCCTTTAAACTGGAAAGCACAAGTGATGACCACATGTTTGGAACCCCATCTAACACAAAACCAAGTAATGTTGGGAACCCAAAAAATACCTCAAGCCACATAAAGATGAAACCAAAAGCAAACCACAAACGAACCCACCAGAATCCAACACAAAACCAAAGCCCTCAAAGTTAGCAAGGGGCATTAAAAAGTAAACTGATATTACCTATACCTGTCTCCCTGAAAAATATTCCATGAGATATAAGTTACTTTTCTTGGAGACACCGCCATCATATTATCAATCTCGGAGGCCATCCAATCCCAGGATTTTATGTACTCCTCAATGCTAATCACCCATCTATTGAAGCCCCAACAAGAATAATATCCTTTCTTATCAACCAAGGTATATTTCTCCTCATTAAGGGATGTTTTTAAAGGTCTCCCCATCATTTTAGCTACCTCCTCTTCAGATGCATTATGCATTATGATCTATTCAACTGCTTACTCTTCAGAGCATAACAAGAGTTCTGAGCATTGATCCACCTAAACCCCTAACCTCTGAGTATCCACATCTTTAAGAACTTCCTTTTTGGATTTTCCCTTTCTAGATGGTCGGGTCTCCAAAGGTGGAGGTAAAATATAGTAATCCTTCATACTCTTCCTTCGCCTATTACCCCAACTGATTCTCGGACTTGCAGCTTCAACAGCTGAGAGGCTATGAATATCCTCTATGTGTTCTTCCACGCCCACCCCAACGGCCTCCGCGGAGAGAGCAAGATCATTGCTCATTCCTACCTCAAGTAGCCCCAAGAACCTGTTGCATAAATGTATAGGATATTGGTTTCCTGCATTGGGTCTCCCTGGATGTAAGAACCTGGGTTTTTGGAACGGGTCAAAATCCCGACCCTGTTTAAATTTATGACTGGTTTCTGAGGAGTCCATGAGGCCGGGATGCCGTGGGGCATGGGTTGAGGTGAGGGAGAGTAAGGGTAGTTGTTATGCACTTCCTTTCACTGCATTACTTATCTACGTAGAATATATTTTTATCTAAATATGTGGGATGTCTGACCATTTATGGTATTCAGCGGGTTACTCCTTCACGGCTCGATGGAGCACCAGTCAGGAGAGGATACAATGCCTCAAGATTAGGGGTCAGACTTCAGTACAGGATGAGCATGAGACGTAGGTACAGGCTCAGGGAGAGGAACAGGTTCAGGATCCAGTGCAGGCAGGACAATAGCCAGGTTTGGCATCATTCCAGTCGTGGCTCGATGAGCAGCTCCGAGCTAGCCTAGTACGTGTCTTGTAGGGGATTGATGGAGGATCACAGGGTACAGAGCCTTCTATGGCTTATCTGACGTGGGAGTTCCAGTCGTAGCACCCGCCACTTTTTCAGGGAGAGGGTGGTCTGCAAGCGGCTGAGAACTGGATAGAGATTATGCAGATGATTTTTGAGCATCTCGAGAAGCCTCCAGGGCATAGGGTCAAGCTGGAAACGTACATCCTAAGAGGACTGAAGAAGGGTTGGTGGGATGTACAGGTATAGGCTCACAGGCACGAGGGACTGGATTGGAAGTATTTCGAGGACAGGTTCTTTGAGCACTTCTACCCGGAGACACTGAGGGTAGAGAGAGCTTGGGAGTTCTTGAGTCTTCAGCAGGGAGACTTGGCTGGTATGGATTATGCAGCTACCTTCACAGAGTTGTCTTGTTTTGCACCGGGTATGGTGAGCGATGACGCAGCTAGGGTGAGGCGCTTCGAGGATGGCTTATGACACACCATTCGGGTCCAGGTGAACATATTCAGGCTGGGTTATTTCTCTGAGGTGGTGAATCAGGCACTCATAGTTGAGGGCAACGAGAGAGAAAAGTCTCGCTTGGGCAGGGAGATGGCTTCAGGGGATGGTTCAGACAGCAGGAAGCGAGGGCGAGATGAGTTCCAGCAGGGCAGTTAGGCCAGGGATTCAGCTAGACCACGTTGTGGTAGTTCTTCAGTGATTTGCTTCTGGTGAGGATGGTCGGGACATGTTCGGGATCAGTGTGATAGGCCTCTAAAGAAGTGCCGGGCATGTGGACAGGACGGGCATCTGGATAGGATTTGCAGGAAGCCTTCTCAGATAGCCGGAAGGCAGGGACCCAGACAAACTGTGGTGTCTAGAGTTGGCTCAGGTTCGGTACCCAGAGAGGGTAGTCAAGGTTTAGTTGTACGCAGAGGTCGTGACAGAGATAGTGGGACCCAACTAAGGGGTCAGTGGCCCGTGACTGGAGAAACATCGAGAGGTCAGGCATCAGGCAGCCGTGTTTCAGGCCAGGTGCACGCCGTGGAGCTTCCAGAGGCTGAGCAGGCCGGTGAGCCAGTGACAGTTAGAGGTACATCACGGTGTGACCGTGATCTCCATGTTTCCTTTTTGGCATGACCTGTAGAGTTATTTTTGTTTTGAGTGCACGAGGTGTACAACATCTTTGTGGAATGACTAGATGCTTGTCAGTGGGTTGGCACCATATCGGGTGTGTGATATATATATATATATATATGTGTGTGTGTGTGTGTGTGTGTGTGTGTGTGTGTGTGTGTGTGTCTGTATGTATGAGGTGTTGTGGGCATCGGGGCATCGTGGATGCGTGTTACTTGAGGTGACATGGGCATCGGGGCATCGTCGATGCGGGTTACTTGAGGTGTCGTGGGCATCGGGGCATCGTGGATGTGGGTTACTTGAGGTTCTTGGCACTAGGACCTTGTGGAGGAAGACAACGATGCGGTGTGGGTTACGTTGGGTTTCAGAAGCAACACAGAAGCACCAACGAGGTACAGGGGTGATGATGCATCACGGGAGGAGTATGCGTCCGGAAAACCGGTTAGTAAACCCTGTTTGATTTAAATTTTATTGGTTGATACCGAGTAGGCAATTCTTAACATGGAGAGCCCCTTGAGGAATTTAGCCAGAACCTTGGGACCGGGGTAGTCCAGATTGTTTAACTAGGATGGGAATGTTTGGCGCCATCTCTAGGTTTCATTTGGTATCTCGGGGATGAGCTACGTTAAGGTGGGGAGTTTGTAAGAACCTGGGTTTTTGGAACGGGTCAAAATCTCGACCCTGTTTAAATTTTTGACTGGTTTCCGAGGAGTCTGGAAAATTTGGGAAGTTTTTGGAAATTTCCAGACTACACGCCGTGTAATTTTCGTACACGTCGTGTGTGTGTAGGCGAGTGACCGGCCATGTGATTGCCGAGTACATGCCATCCAGTGACCGTGTAGAATTTTCTTACTACACGTCGTGTAGTTTTGAACACGCCGTGTGTAGCCCCGATCGTGTGATTCCATACATGGCATGTAGGCCTATTGGCTAGGTAGAACCGAGGACACGCCGTGTTTCCCTTTGGCACGCCGTGTAGTCTAGCTGTGTATAAGGAAAACACATGGTGTGTGAGTCCGACGGTGAGCAAAGGAAGAGGAACCAAGTACACGCTGTGTACCCCTAGGTACACACTGTGTAATCATGTCGGCAGGCTTGGAAAGTAAGTCGGCGGAACCTTTCTGTCTTATGAACTGTTAAATGAACCATACACGGCGTGTCGTCCCAAAGTACACACCGTGTACTTTCTTTTTTTGCTTAAAATGGGCAGTAGCCTCGTATTGAGGCAGAACCTCAATATTATGGTCGGGTTATGCAAACCATGTCGGCCGGATCTTCATTTGCTTCCTGGTTCTTCGTCTGAACTCTGATCTGATCCCGGTTGTATGTGTTAGAACCACCTCAGTAAGGCCTTGCTTTTTCTTTGGCCGTTTTGTCTGATTTTCGTTATAGAACAAGTTATAACCCTTTGAGCATTTTGGAATCTTCTATAGATTTACCACGTTTTAGACTGAATTGGCGGGTGTTACCGGAGGAGTAGCATCATGCAAGACTCGGGTAGGAGGTGCACTCTTCTTTTAGTGTTTTTGTGGTTGTTTGGGTAATGCGGCCTTCATCGCGTTTTCAAGTATTTTGAGCTGGACCCATTTTATCTTCTTTTTCATATTGTAATGATTATGGGACCTCTGGGATGCTTTTGGGTATGCTTGGTTACTAGTTTGTGTGAGCAGGGTCGGGTGAGGTGTCATTGCTCGTCGAGGCATTTTGGTCGGGGGATGCCAAAATGGTTTTAACTGAAATGTTAATGTTATAAACTGTTAGTTTTATTTATTAATGTTTTATATAAATTGTGGAGGAATTTAAGACCTCAGTGCTTGTATGGGACAACACCTGGTAGAGTGAAATTCAATTGTTTAGCTTGTTTTGTCGGTTTATGTTTTCTATTTAAATATGTACATATATGCAATTGGTGGATTGCATCTGCTGGACCTTTTGGGTTGTGTTGGGATTGGCCCGGTTACACTTGAGTGATGCTGATCACAGGTTAGGGCTTTTCCTGGGTTACATTGGGTGGTTTTGACCACGGAATTGGGTGTCATGGACGTCGGCTTGAGGTAGTATGACTGTCAAGTTGGGTATGGCCCGTGTTACATGGATGGCGAGGCCATCGGACTTGAGCGACATGGTCGCAGGGACACAAGGTGTCAGACGTGTTGGTGGCTTAGGTACTATTTTGGTGATTACCGCTCACAGAGACTTTGATTAATGTCCACATAGAGATACTCTGTGATGAGGTGGTTTTGACCACTCGTGTGGGTAGAGGCCCCCATAGTTGCGATTAGGTATTCTTCTTGGGGGTGCTTGCCTTAGAATGCCACGTGGGTGGTCAGGAGCCTTCAGGGAAAGGGCGTCCCTTTGGGATGTCGGTACTTCAGACACGAGGTTTTAGGAGGCAGGTGGTGCCTGGTTACTATTTCTGGGTGTGCCTTCGGGACATCGGTACTTGAGACATGAGGTGTCAGGAGGCACATGGTGTCGGGTTACTATTCTTGGGCGTTCCTTCGGGACGTCGGTACTTGAGACATGATGTGTCAGGTGAAACATGGTGTCGGGTTACACGACATAGATTCTGGCGTTGGCCGAAGCAGGTGACACTCCTTGGTGGCTGTTGAGCACCAGTGGAGTTTGCGTTTACTTGTGAACTATACTGTTTACTACTTTCCTTGTAAATGCATTACTTCTTAAACACATATATTTGGTACGCGCCGTTGGGTGGTATCCTACTGAGATTTGTCTCACACCCTACACGGGCCCTTTAGGACGCGTGCAGACTTTATGGATTTATGTGCATGAAAGAGGCCAGCTTCGGGACCTGGGCTGTGTTAGTTATTGCATGGAGATGCTATGGACCTTGAGGTCATGCCTAGTTGGGTTTACCTTGCATTATTTACTTTTCTGTATTGGCATGCTTGTTGTAGCTACTGTTGGTTAGCCGTTGGCGCCCTTTTTATATTCAGTTGTGTATGACCTGCTTTGGATGCATGTTTTACTGTTTAGTAGTAGTCACATGTTATCAGCATGCTGTTGTGTTTATTTCCACTGCTGTTGTTATATTAACTTCTTCCACTGTTTATCTATATTGATTATGTCTCCGCTCTGCGGGTCTGGTTCGAGTCTGCTGAGTCTTTCTTTCTACTGCATATTTATTATTATTCTCAGACTAGTACCCTTATTATGATCCTCCGAGAGGGTATAGCCTCCCCACTATACCTACCAGACCCTCGCTGCTAGTCAGCAGCCTTTTGCGTTCGTGGAGGTGCACCTAAGGTAGTATCACCTGACCCATTTGGTACTGTTCGGGTGGATGGCTGGGTCCGGGACGTTACACTGGAGTCCTATCTTCGCTTGGTAGGTCCGTCTCTAGACCAAGGCCCTGCCTCCCTCCCCACGGATTAACTCTGTCTGCAGAAATTTCCTCTCAGACTACCATTCACACAAAGGCTAACTCACCCTCGATTTCCTTGTGACCAGCACAAAATCTGTCCTTCTTGGACCTACCTTCCACCCTCACTCCATCGGTGCAAGCAGGAGGACCAGCTAAATCCTCCTTCAACCTGCAAAACACACTTTCAATCGATGGGTTGACTTGAGAGGCCCCCGTAAAATGAACACTAGTGTTCATACCCTCTTCTGACTCAATTGGTGCAACACAGACCCCTCATGTCCTGGTTTCTTCCCTATCCTCCCTAATCTACCTTCTAGAAAGAGTTACCATGCCCGAATCATTGCTCAACCATGGGGGCTCCTACACCATCCTCTCTGCCTCCTCAAGGACCTCCGCCTATCTACCACACTCATATATCTGCCTCGAGGCCTTCAGCTCCCTTGGGCAGTAGGATCGCGAGTTCCCCAGTCGCCTGCATCCAGTACAGAAGTCCATCCAACTTTCATATACCACTTTTTTTTAAACGATACTCTTATACCACCATAATCCACACAAAATCAAATGGAACTATTGAAACATTCATTTTGACACACTGCCCTATCTCTTCATAACTCATAAGGTCTCATATTTATAAAACCTTCTATAGATGGGGTCATAGACTTCCAAACAATTGATCTATCTTCCCATTATAATTGATGAAAATTATTAATGTATAACATTAAAACCTTGTAAATTTCATCTCAAAATTCCCCATAGATTCATTTTCTCTTTGTTTCAACTAGATGAATTTACTCCCTATTTTTTCTTGAGGGTATAAAGAAAATATGTGATAAAAATAGACCTTTGGATGTCCTCTGATTCCATGGATTCCACCTTATCCCTTATCATTATGTTTTGGATCAGTATCTACCATTTATTAGACTCTCCCACCGGGTGATATACTTTAAACATAACTGTCTCTATCTTTGAATAACGGATTATAAAAAATATATTTTCAATAGTATTGATCCAATGTTATATGATTATTAGATCATAGGTTCCACTAAAAATAGGTGTTAATTGACTTGTGAAGGATTCATCATGCCCGTTGTTCCTTCTATGGTGAAGCAGGACACTCCACGTGGTTTCGGTTGTTGTTCCTGACATGAGTAAACATATTCATCATCATCATGAATTTTTCAACTCAATCTACCCCTTATTGGGAATTCCACTATCAAATTGTCTACTGGATCAATTTTTTTCATGATTCCTTCATTTCCTCATAATATTTTCTATATGAAGAAAACCTATTTTTAAAATCTTTTACTATTGGGAATATTATAACTATTCTAGATGAAAAAATAATCATAATTTTTTTATATCATACTTCTTGGATGGTGTACATCAATCTTATAAAAATTTACACATTATCTTTATATCCTACATAATAGTTTTTACAAGTGTGTGATTAACCAAATCATATCCCTTGGGACTTCCAAACCATGTGGTCAATAAGGATCATTGTGGTTCAATAGTTTTTGATTGATTCTAGCACAATAATGTGTTTTTAGTGTTGTTACATCTAGGTACATCTTTTCTATATTCACATCCACTTATAATAAACATACATAGATATATTTTCTAGAAAACCCCTTACCCTATACTTCACTAAAATACTAGGATTTCTTCCTATATTTATGCTAATACCTAGGTTTTTTAATAATTTTTTGAAATAATTATTCTAAAAATTGAATAAACTATACATTGATGCTGACTATGGTGACCCAACTTTTTATTTCATAATTCTTTTATTACATGGTACAATATTAAACAATTCTGAGGATCATTAGTGTTTTTGTGTCTTTGAAATAGGATAATAATAAATGAAAAACAAAAAACATTATTTTAATCCACTTCAAATAATTATTCATAGGTTCTTCCTAAGTAAATTTGAATATATCTTATATTTTGGGGGAATACATCAAAGAAAGGGGTGCACATAATGTTCATCAAGGAAATAAACAAAGAAGATTATAAATATATGGAAAAGAAAAATACCAACAAGGAATGATCATATGAATATGAGGAATATCATAATAGGAAGAACATGAATCATAAAATTGAAATATGAATACAATATAAAAATGATACATTTATAATCATATCACCAAGGTTTATCACCATGGTGTAAAAAATCATAATTACCAAAGTTATTCACCATGATATCATAAAACATTTCATCTATAGAGATAGATTATTTACCCAAATCAGTAGAGAAATATTAGGGAAAAACCTTCATATTTTTTAATTCATGTTATCCAAATTTATCAAAATAAATCATTTCATCAATAACCCACGGAGAATAAACAATGGTTTACATATGAATACATTGAGAAAATAAGTGCTTAAAGACATGAACATTACATTATTTTTAACCCATGAAAAGGGAATTCCATTTTCATACATGAAAATACCTATATATATATCAATGTGAATTATCATGGGTGAGGAAGTGGTTTGGGCAGTCACGATATAAGAATATTTTATGATAAAGGTACAAATTTCAGAAATGATTTTAGCAGCATAATGTTATAAAACATAGATTAAAGGGAGGGAATATTGAGAGGGAATATATTTCTATCATTTCTAAAAAAATTGGGTATTAAAGGGGATATAAAAACTTTTTGATGTGAAATGTTTTTGACATTTATATTATTCACAAAAAAGGATTACTAGAATGAAAAGTGGATAAGTGGAAAATTCACTTATCTTTAAGATTTTCTTCCTAAACTAGAGGGTGGCACTGTGAAAACATCAAAAAACCTAGGAGGGACTATTTGGGTGGTAGTATGACTATTAATTCTTATATTATGAATTTTATTTGGATATAAATGGATAAGGGGTGGTATTTATACTCAAGGAGGGGTGGGTTTTATAGGATTAAATATTGGTTAGTCTATCATATAATCCAACCAAATGTTGGGAAATTGAATCAAATGAAATTTTCCTGATAATTAATCTGTTTTTAGTGTAGTTTTATGTTTTTGTCCTTATAAAAACGAACCATACCTTCCATCAAACCCAATTAATGCACAAAATCTAAAAAAATAAATTATATTTCAAAAAACCATGTATATATTTAAAAGAGTATAAATTTAAAATTTAAATTGATATTTATAAATTAATTATTATATTTATTGATTGAATTTTTTATTGATAAAAATGTTTCATAATTTATTTTATCATGCTGACATAATAATAATGTCACAAAATCATAGTGCTCATAAAACGACAATTTTCACATTTTTTCAAAAAAATAAACTTTGACATAAAATTATAAAAAATAATCCTAAGGTAATTTTTACATAATGATTCTAAAATAGGAATTTATATCATCAAAATAATTCAATAATTTTTAGATTCATAAATTTTAAATAAATCCTTTTTAAGGAAAATTTTCAATTTAATAGAAAAAATAAGAATTCTAGCATTATAAATATTACTTAGGGTCTCATTAAAATATATTATAATTTAAAAAAATATATGAAAAAATAAATTTTTATTTATAACATACCAATAAACCATATTTTTAATATAATATTTTTATATCCTCCAAAAAATATAAATTTTATATTGTAACACTAAATAATCTTGAATATCATTTAAATGCATCTACGTAACCAAAAAAATGATTACCAAATATTTTATTTTCAAATGATCATAATATTGATCAAAAAAATTAGAAAAATAACATAAATATGGACACATCATATTTCCGTATCAATACACCTATAATTTTATTCATCAACAATCACTTTAATTCAAATCAAGGTTCAAAATCATTTCTAAAATGAATGATGTATTAATAACTCTCTGTTTCATTATTATGTTAATGTTCATGTGTGAAATGATTGTATGGGATCTAAAAAGCCCAAATTTTTATATTTTTCTTTATTTAGACACCATTATTCTTATAATTTTAATATTTGGTATGATACTTGGTTTTGGTTTTACTGAATGTAGCGTACTTAAATAATGAAATAATGCGTTTCTAGTTTCATGTATGTGTTTTGTTCACTTTACTATTACTAGTTTTACTACTTCATAACACCAATGATGGTCTAAGAAATTCAAAAATATTTCTATGTGATTCTATTGTAGAATATGATAAAAAGTTATTGAGAGGAAATTGATCCTTTAATTAAAGAAGACCATTTTTCAAGTCATTACAACTAGGGTTAGAATTATCTAAAAAATGTTCCAGGTTAGGATCCTATATCTATAGAGTCTGTATTCCACCCAAGTAAGAGCTCATCTAGGGTCAGGACATACCACTATAGTCAATATATCCATTGACTGGGTGTATTCTAGTGAGGGAATATCCTCCCATAAATGTTTTGTGAGGTTTCATGGGTTAATCGACACTTCTAGTTTGATTTCTTGTTTGGAGGTATTGTTTATATGGAATAGAGGGTTTGGTATTCCATTTAAGGATAAGATTTCCTAGAGATGTTAATAAAATTCCTTTATGATTTGGAGTGATTTATTATATGATTAAAGGTAGATTATATCAAATTTCTTTGGGTCTTGTCACACCTCACAAACTCATATATTTCATTTGGTATATGAAGAATAGCTGAGCTATTTATTTTAAACTATGTGAGTTATTTTCTATACTCTAGGTGTCTATTGATTCATGTGAGATTCATACATTCATGGGTTTTAACTATGGTTATTGGGACCTCTCATGTTTCTTGATAATTATAGTTCTAGGGAAAATTTTGATTACCTTCTCATATCCTCCTCTGATTACTTCCATATATGAGTGTTTGGGCCAGTTTTTCCTTAACTGCCTTCCAATTTCACTTTAATTCTAGTAGCCTTAGGATAACTAATTTCTCTATATTTCATCTTTTTCTCCCCCTAGTCACCCTCTCATACTAAGGGCTAGTTTTAATTTGTTTCTTTGGTTTACATGTTGATTTTTTGGGTTTCATCTTGGGTATGATTACAGTCACCCATGCAAGATACCCTTTCCCACACATGTTGTGTATGTGCAGACGACACAAAGGTTCGGGGATGGTTATGTTAGACATGGTTCTAATGTATCTTATTCATAGCCAATTCTTAATGATTCTTGGAAACACATGAATGATCTTGGGGATATTTCATAGTGGCGATGACCATTGTTCTTGGTGATCATACCAACAATACACACAGTAAGGAATAGATTTCCAAAGAATTGTATTCATTGAATTAAAAGGAATTTCCACCCATATTATTTGATTTTCCTACTTGGTTCTAGTCAAAAAAATATGGCCTATTAGATGTGGACATAGGGTGGAACAATCTGGTTTCTTTCAGCCTAGGAAATTCTCCTATGAGTTTAGTAATGTCCCTACAATTATTCTTTAAGTCATTAATTTTTTATAATTAATTATTATTGAAATATTTTTTCATTTATTTTCTTATTTTAATATTAATGAATATAATATTTTTTAGGTAATGAATATTGTTATATGTTTTTTAAATTTATCACGTATATTATATTTTATAACACTCATTTATGAAGCTTCATGCTATATATTAAAATAAAATTAATTTTTTTCTACAAAAATTAATACTTTGATTGTTTCAATTTCGCAGTTGGGTTGTGTTTTGTTAATTATTATATATTCAAAATTAAAGTCATATGATAACTTAAATTAATTCAAACTAAATATCAATTAATTTTTGTATGTTGGTAAACTATTCTTACTGTCCTAGGGATTGAGGCACTATCATGAAATGTGGGTTTCGATTACATTTCACACCATAAATTCTCTTAATTTTAATATTTTTTTTGGATTTTATACCTAATCATTAAATTGGTTTCATGTAACATTTTCATGTGATGTATAAGTTAATTTATTGAATTTTATAATTTAATTTTAATTAAGGATATGTAATAGATATCCTTATTCATATAAGATGTATACAATAACATGAGTAGAACATCCTAATTTTGTAACATTCCCAACCCAGTTCTCCCTCATGTGGTTGGGATGGGTCATTATGATACATAAAAAGCACCACCATATACCTCAAATTCTAACAACTAGTAGTGAGGTAGTTATTATTATAAGGGCCGATATTATACCCACTAGTAAAGAGTAGTAATCAGAGTTGAAATAAGATAAACCTAATAAGATATACAACATATCTTGTAGATATATAGTAAAAATCCAAATAAATCTAAATATAATTAACCACGTCATGCCTTGGTTAATTTTCAATTAAATTTCATAAAACCGTCAAACTAAAAGAAATACACAAAAAATAAAGACACCAGAAACGTGTCTCAATTCCCATAATTTAGCCCATCTCCAAACTATAATCCCAACCAGCATACCAAACAATCAAACACAAGGCCATTTTCAATTTTCCAGACATACATATGTGAATTATGTCTGAGTAAAAAAATGTGGCCTAAATATGATGTGATTAAAACTCAATAGGCCACCACCAATAGTGGAAATACAAATCCATTTTGAGTAATAGTGCATGAAACAATATGATAAACAAGATCATTAATTTATAAATTAATACAAAAACATAACAATAAACCTTTCAACCCTCGTTCTTCAAAACTGACTCATGATATCATACAAAACCCACATTATCTTAATGTCGAATATCACTCTCAATACTATCACCAAATCTGGGTGGATTACCAGTCCAAGGACTAATCACACATATTTTGTATTAATGGATCTATAATAAATTTCATGATTGATTCATTTACATATTCCCAAGGAACAAGACCATGCAAAGGGTGAAAAGTATCATTGGACCCAGTGTGAATTCCCTTTATAGGGACACTTACATGCTCAGAGGATATCGGACCCTTTGTGAATTCCCATGATAGGACCGATTTAAAATATAAAATATCAAATGAAAGTAGATCCAATTCATTTAAAATTACAAAACATGTCAGCCATGTTAGCATATAGAATATTTGTTAATTAATTCCAATTACTATTTATCAATGCATTAATTTCATTATACAATGTTATCCATTTATAGGCCAACATGATTAATTACCAATTACTGATTTCATGTCAATTCTAGTTTCATACCAATTACCGACATAAAATCCAAGTTATTTTTTATAAAACCAATTACAAAAATTTACATGTTAAGCCAATTAAAATGTTAATCCATCCATAAACAATTCCTAATACACCATTTATTTATATGTTATTATGTTCTATTCTCTATCCTAGGGTTAATGGTTGACACACCTATCAGATTTTCACACATCTCATTATCAATATTCAATGGACCTAATAGGAACTATGGGATGTCTAAACATGAAATTTTCAAGCCATATATGTGAAATAAAATTAATATTGGTTTTTTTTCATGGTCTTCTAAAAAGATAACAGAATATTAACATATTATAAAATTAAATAAGACCTTATGTAGGTGTTTTAGACCACTTACATTAACTAGAGAAGAAGAAAAAATGAGATCGTTCATCCTAATCAACATGCCACATCATGATCCCATATAGATAGTGTTATATCCCTCATAATAGGTTTATCTGAATAAGGTTCAAGGACAAAGTGATGTGACTTCACCGAAACCAAGTCATACTTACAGATTCATGGCGTTTAGGTCAAAGAATGGATAAAATAATCAAGGAAAGGTGTTAGAGATGCCAGAGTAGCCTTGAAGAACCCTACAAAATCATTAAACATAAATTAGGTTCAAAGTGGGCTAATTAGGAGTTTTGGGGGGTTCTGTGGATATGATTCCTCCCCATAGTATTCTATATTATCTTGATTCCACATGATAGTTAGTGATTTGTGATGAAGTGGATACATGAATTAAAATCCCATTGACTTTCCAATAGGATTTCTATAGAGAACCCATTTTTTCTAGAATCGATAACCTATATAGTGTGTCTCACTAGGGCTTCAGTGGAATTTTGATTTACATACCAGGAAACTTCCTGATACACTGGCTAGCCATAGGAACTACATAATATTTATTGATGTAAACTACCACTAGTATCTACTAATCCGGATATTTTTGAGCCTACAAGCACCATTGAATCCTCCCCGAACCAATAAATGAGGCCCGATTATATAAATTTATATGGTTTGATAGATACTTAGAGAGATAATGTAGTTTATAAAGTTATGGGTCTCACAAATTTAGTTAAACAAATATATGATTCATAGATTAAATCATTATTATCTTGCCTAAATAAAGGTAATTCATAAGATGTAATATACATGATATGTATATACAAATTTTATTGTGTGGACTTTAAAATTACCCCAGATATCCATGTAATATTTATCTTCTAAAGTATACCCTAATCAAGAGCATGATTTTTTAGCATTGGTGACACTAGTCGGAATAGTTTTCCATGGATTATCTTGTGCAAGGGTTGAATGATATTGTAACATCCCAGGTAAAGAAAGAATAAAACATATTTCATATTTATTAATATTTGTGAATTAAATATTAATTTTACTCTAAATGGGTTGCTATGTTCGATAGAATACCTGATACGCAATAATGGGTTTCTTTAAAATCTTATGTTGCACACTAATAATATAATATTATTGTCTTAAATGGTTGTCATATCCTAGCTGTTTTATTGGAGGGAATGAACACAACTAACTAAAATATGATTATACATGTTTGTTAAATGTATTTACATTTATCCAATAAAATTTAGAGGCTTAAAATTTGAATGAATCTAATTTTAAGCATAATTGGCATTAAAAGGCTGATTTACCACCTTTTAATGGAGAACCCTCAGTAAATAAAGTTTTGGTCATCTTTATATGTTCTATTTGACCAAATAAAATTCTCTTTCATATTTGGGACATCAAATTTTACTTTGGGTAATTTTTTGGTATTTTTCCGATAAAGTTCATTTTTTAATGAATAGTGAAAAATATTGTATTTTAATTCAAAAGTTCCTTTTAATATAATTTATTTATATGGTTATATTATCTTCTTAATTGGTTATAAAGTGAAATTAAAATATATTTTTACCATTTAATCCAATGTTGGTCATTTTAATTAATTTCACTTTGAAATTGGACATAAACAAGTATCAATCTTTTGATAGTTATTGTTTCTTAAAAACACGCAATTTGTTTTGATAACGGGAATTAATTTTAAAATTAATTAATGACACTTCTATTTTTTGAATTTGGAAAAATAGACATCATATTTGAATTTGGAATATCAAATATAGCTTAGGCTGAATATCTAGTATTTTTCGGAAAAACTTCAATTTTTTAAGAATAGTTAAACCACATAGTGGTAGTTAAAAAAACAGAATTTTCATTAAAATGAAATTTTACCACTTCTGTGAATTGAATTTCAAAAATCCAACATACATGGTTTTTATAAAGAAGTAAAATTTGGTTCATTAAGATGAAAATAATTTTTGGTGAATAGTAACTTTTCACTTTTATTTACCGCGGTTAAAGGTAAATAGGGTAATTCAAGGTTAAAAAAATATTATAATAATTAAAAATTACCTTAACACTTGTACAAACCTTGTTGTTTGATTCATTAACGACCATGGGTATCCTTGGATCGATTTTTGACCCCATTGAGCCACTTGGTAGTGATAATGATAATTTGGATTAATTAATTTAATGTAAAGACAAAATTGACATTAAAAAAATCTTTTAGTAATTAATTCTTATAAGGGGTTATATAAATTATCATTTCGAATATAAATATTAATTGGAAATATAAAAAGATTTCCTATATCATGGTATTTTTTTTATAATTTTTTGACATCAAATAAATTAAATTATTTCTGACACAATAATGATGCAGTATTTACCTCAATAATAAATGATTTAAATAAATAAGATTATAATGATTAAAATATTATCCAAAACATATCCAATTATTATTGGATGATTTTATTTCGACCATTAGTCATATTATATGCATCTTTATTTATTTTTGGACCTTTTGAAACCGAAGATAAGTTTATAATAAAATAATATTTTCACACTTTCCAAAAGAGCCCCTCCTCCCCCTTGTAAAAGGAGACCACTTATAACTAATTACTCACACCTCTCAAGCCAATTGGATCAACCAAACTCTACCCAATTAAGCCCCCTACATCCCTCTACTCCCCCTAGAAGCCTTACTTTTTGTAGAAAGCTCTTCAAGAAGTCCTTTTGGTTCAAACCAAATGAAGTTACCCAAATTAAAGGTAATGGTTTCTCTAAAATTGTTTTTGTTGATTTTACTTCTCCAACCCCTAAACTCTTTTTATTACTTTATTTAGTAAAAAAAAGTATCATAAATATAATAGGAGTTTTTATAAGATGTATTAAAACTACACTTACACACACCTCCATCTAATGGGTAAAGAACATAATGTTTCGGTGGATGGAAAACTAACACCCCACAAAACTATGATTGTTCGATTTTATCCTACCGCCTCTCATGGTGCCCATTATGATGGAACTATATTTATATATGATATATATTATGTTTATTATTTCCTTATGCTTCTGTACTTCCCATTTATAGCAAGCCTTTATGGTTTCCATAGTGGGTAAATACGTAAATCTCATTTGAGCAAGTGTGGACTACCGCCCCCTCAAAGTGATGTAATAAGTTAATGCCTAATGCGGGATGTATAAAAAATAGAGTTAAAGATATTATATATGATATTATACTGGAATTATAATATACCTATGTATCATTATGTTCTAATTCCATTAAAATAAGAAATATAAATGAATGTAACGTTCATAGATACGTACGGTTTACCGTCTCCATGAACGGTGCATTTCATTTCTTACGTCCAAATGTTATTTACTATTATAAATACATGTATATACTGTATATATATTATATATATGATATATAAATCATGAATATAATTCTAGATATAATGTACTATTGACTACAAGGACAACTTATAAAAATAAGTTGTTCATTTTTTACTCAATTACCAAATATGGACAAAATAGAAGTTATTAACTTAAATGATTACATAATGTTTATAACATGGTAATAATTGATATAAAAGGAATAATAAACTATAAAAAGGTTCTTAAGAAAGTTAAAATTTACTTTGGTTTATTATTCATGATATTAAAGAATGATCGAGTCAATTCGGACACGCGGTAAGGGACTTCTTCTCAATCTCCTTTCATTGAGGCATATTTTTATTTATACACAACATTATTTTATACGGTGTATAAACCCATTTTAATTTTAATTTTATTCAAAAAGAATATTTTTAATTTTATTCAAAAGGAATATTTAAGTGATATATTGTGAATGAAATGTGGAAATGTTTTCTTTTTTTATATTTATTGTATGTGTTATTATTTTATATTGGTACTTGGACATTTGAAGGGTGGTTACATGATAAACCAAATGATGGGTGGTGCCGTGATAACCAGGATGGGTGGTTATGTTATAAACTCCAATGTATTTGGTGTGGAAGTCTGCCGTATGGCTGTTCGATTTAGTGATATGTGTGGAAGTTGACCGTATGGTTATTCAATTTAAGTATGTTTATGTCCCAAGTTACCTTTATATGTTTTTTGTTCTTTATATGGGTTTTAAGGTAATCTTCTTGTTATAAAAATGATAAGTAATGATCTTTTATTTATTGAAGAGTATTTACTACTTCATAAAGTTGAAATGTATTACTTATGTTAAAGTATTCATGGTTTAATTTTTGTTTTGAAAAACTAATAGTTTTCCTTCTTTGTGTATCCCTTACTGAGATTTTTATGCTCATCCCATGTTTTTTAAATGTTTTTCACAGGACATAATGTGGAATAGGTTCAAGGATGGGATCAAGGTAAATACATTCTCTCTTAAACATGGAACTAGACATGACTCTTTTGTTCAGGAGTTCATGTTTTGTAAAAAAATGGAAACCGTGTAGAAGTGTCTACTTTGTAATATTTTGAGATGTAATAGTTATGTCCTAATTTTCTAAAACTCTAAACCTGAAAAGATCCTCAATGTGAATTATGCATTAACTTCAATTTTATGTAAGGTTAAAGTTCGGGTCCTTACAGTTTGTATTTGAGGTCGGTTTAGACAACTTTATGAGTTAGGGTATTTTTAAATTAATATCCATAAATTAATTTATGTTAATATTGAAATCATATAGCATTTATTGATTACCATGCTGCTTCGCCTAAGATGTTTTTGTGTTCAGAATGGTTTTCCATAGAGGAAAGAGGGCCGCTATGTTGGGGTGAAATCAGGAGGAAGATAACCCTCCAAATCATCAACCTGAGATGGTCGGAATCGGAACTGAATAGTTTGTTACAGTGATGGAACAGTTGACTCAGGCTATAAATTGTGGTGTTATCCATGTATGAGATCAGCCAGATCAAACGTAGAGGAACATTTTTGTAGTGGAGAATTTCATGAGGCAACACCCCCCATCATTCAGAGGATCATCTGACCCTGTGCTAGCTGAAGGGTGGATTAAATCACTGGAGAAGATTTTTGATGTCATGGGTTGTTCAGAGCATCAAAAGGTTAGTCTTGATATTTACCATTTGGAAGGTGAAGCTGATCAGTGGTGGTCGATGATGAAAAATACCAGGGATAGTGATGAGATTGATGCTCTTGTTTTGGTAGAATTCAAAGGTATGTTTCTTGAGAAATATTTTCCTAAGGTGGTTCGTCTTAGGATGGAGAAATAGTTCCTGGAATTGAGGCAGGAGGATGACTCAGTGGCTTCTTATGAAGAAAAATTCACTCGACTAGCATGGTATGCTCCAAATTTCATAAGAGATATTGATAGTAAGATAAATGAATTTTACTCAGGACTGAAGCCATGATATCAAAGAGCGGTAGCCTCTCGTGAGTTTAAAAGTTATGAAAAACTTGTTCGTTGTGTGGAGAAAGTGGAAATAGAGTTTGCCGACGATCAATTGTTCTTTGAAAAAAAACAGAATAAGAGGTCCAGTTGGCAGGAAAGGTCAAGAATTCATCAAAGAATCCTAGAGGTAAGAAAACTAAATACCTAACTTGTGATAACTGCGGTAAAAAGCATCCGGGAGAATGATTATTAATGTCTGGAAAGTGCTTCCAGTTTGGTAAGCCTGGTCATATTGCTCGTAACTGTAGATAAGTTGATCAAGTAGGCAATGAAAAACCATAGGTAATATGTTTTAAGTGTAATGAAATGGGTCATTATGCAAATGAGTTTCCAGATAAGAACTCAACTAAGTGAAAGAAGCCAAACTACAAGAAGGAAGTGGTGGTGAAATCCTTTTCAACTACTTCAGAAGATGTTGGGCCATCAAACGAAGTAGTATCAGGTACACTGTTTGTTTGTTTAGATTATGCCAATGTGTTTTTTGATTTAGGGTCTACACACTCTTTCATTTCTGAGAATTTTCTAGTAAATTGGTAATTCCATCTCAAGATATAAATACAGAACTTACGATAAAAATACCTGGAGAAAATTTTGAGACAAAAAGAAAACATAAGAACATTCAGGTACTTGTGTGTGGAACGAATCTACCTGCAAACCTTATTGTTTTTCCTCCAGTAGAGTTTGATGTTATTTTGGGCATGGATTGGCTTTCTGTTTATCATGCTAAAATTGACTGCAGAGCTAAAGAGGTTTCATTTCAGAAAGATTTACAGTTTTTTACATGAATGAACCATTTCTTTTGATAACATGTCAGGAAGATGAGAAACTAGTAAAAAATGGCAATGAATGTTACCTTGAACATATTATTGAAAATAAAAGAATTTTTCAGATTAATGATGTGCTAGTGGTAAATGTGTACCTTGATGTTTTTCCTGATGATTTCCCTAGAATTATAACTGATCGAGAAGTTGAATTTAAACTTTACTTAGTTCCTGATGCTATGCCAATTTCAAAACCCCCTTATCGAATGGCTCAAATTGAACTTTTAGAGTTAAAGAATCAATTGCCAAGGTTATTAGAAAAATGTTTCATTTCACCTAGCACATCACCATGTGGTGCTCCTGTCTTGTTTGTTAAAAAGAAAGATGGTTCAATGAGACTTTTCATTGATTATAGATAATTGAATAACATCACTTTTAAGAATAAATTTCGTTTTCCTCATATAGATGATTTGTTTGATCAGCTCCTAGGAGCTCAGTATTTTTAGAAGATTGACTTGAGGTCGGGGTACCATCAGTTAAAAGTAAAATAAGCAGACGTTCTGAAGACTGTGTTTCATACTAGATAGGGTCATTATGAATTTGTATTTGTGCCTTTTGGGTTAACCAATGCACCTGTTGTATTCATGGATCTTATGAATAGAATTTTCCGTAAGTTCTTGGATAAGATTGTGGTTGTGTTCATTGGTGATATTTTGGTTGATTAAAAAATTAAAGAGGAGCATGAAAGTCATTTAAGGGTCATCTTTCAAACCTTAAAAGAAAAGAAACTATTTGGTAAATTCAAAAAGTGTGAGTTTTGGTTACAAAAAATTTCTTTCCTTGGTCACATTGTTTCAAAAAATGGCATAACTGGTGATCCTACTAAAACGAAAGTCGTTGAAGAATGGCCAAAACCCACAAATATAATGTAGATTCGTAGTTTTCTTGGTTTGGTAGGTTATTACTGGATTTTTGTTGAAAATATTTCTTGGTTATCTAGTCCAATGAATAAGTTAACTCAAAAATGTGTTAAGTTCATCTGGAAAAAAGAATGTGATGATTGTTTTTAGGAATTGAAAAGAAGATTAATGAATGCTCCATGTTTGGCACTGCCAACCAGAAATGGTGAGTTTGTTATCTACAGTGAAGCTTAATTGAAAGGACTTGGTTATGTCCTAATGGAGAATGATCAGGTAATTGCTTATGATTCACGTTAGTTGAAACCACATGAGTTAAATTACCCTACACATGATTTGGAATTATATGCTGTTGCTTTTTCTTTAAAAATTCGGAGGCATCATTTTTACAGAGTGATGTGTGAAATATATAATGATCACAAAAGTTTGATGTATATATTAACCCAAAAATAATTGTACATGAGAAAGAGGAGATGGTTGGAATTAAACAAGGATTATGATTGCACGATCCATTACCATTCGAGAAAAACAAATAAAGTAGCTGATGCTTTGAGTCGAAAAAGTATTACTTCATTAACCATGTTACATTTGGAACGAGATCCTTTGGTTTTTGATTTGATGAATTATGGCATAGAAGTTGTTGGTGTAGGAAATTGTTCTGTTTTGTATCAGGTTTCAGTGAGATCATCTCTATCAGGCAGAATAAAGAAAGCACAGAAGGTAGATAATGAGTTGCAGAAAAAGGTAGAGTTGGTTCAGAAGGGTAAGTTGCATGAATTTAACATTGATAATGATTGTGTTCTCTGGTTTAGAAAGATATTATGTTTGCCTTGTGATTCACAGTTAAATAAGGAGTTGTTATGTAGAGCTCATAGTTCCCCATTTTCAGTTCATCCTAGAAGTACTAATATGTACAGAGATCATCGGGAGTATTACTAGTGGGATGGAAGGAAAAGAAATATTTCTGATTTTACTGTGAAGTGTTTGACTTGTCAACAGGTAATAGCAGAGTGACAGTTACTGAAAGGAATGCATCAGTCTCTACCAGTGCCAGAGTGGAAATGGTAAAATATATCCATGGACATTGTTGTGGGATTATCAAATACATCATGAGGTAATAATTCAATCTGGGTTATTGTTGATCGATTGACTAAATCTGCTCATTTCCTTCCGATTCGAGATACTTTGTCTCTAGATCAGCTGGATCGGTTGTATGTTAAAAAGATAGTCAGGTTGCATGGTGTTCCCCTATACATTGTATCTTATCATGATCCCAGGTTCAATTCTAACTTTTGGAAAGGCCTTCAGAATTCATTTGGTACTAAATTAAATTTTAGTACATCTTTTCATCTGCAATCACATGGGTAGTCAGAATGAACAATTCAGACCTTGGAGGATATTCCACGTGCTTTTTCACTATATTATCATGGAAGTTAAGACCAACATCTTTCTTTGGTTGAATTTTCTTATAATAAGAGTTTTCATTCTAGTATACAGATGACTCCATTTGAGGATTTATATGGAAAGTGTTGTCAAACACCAGCTTTTTGGGATGAAGTAGGTGAAAGGAAGCTGATAGGGCTAGAATTGGTAGAAGTGATGGCAGAGAAACTTCAGTTGATTCAGAAGCACATGAGAAAAGCTCAGAGAAGACAGAAAAGTTATGCAGATAACCAGAGGAAGGATCTTTCTTTTGAGGTAGAAGATCATGTCTTTATCAAAGTTTCTCCATGGAAAAGTGTGATGTGTTTTGGTAAGAAGGGAAAGTTGAGTCTGAGGTTCATTCGACCTTATGAAATTCTGGAGAAAGTTGGATCAGTTGCGTATAGAGTAGATTTACCTCCATGGTTATCCCAGCTATACAATGTTTTTCATGTTTCGATGTTGAGAAATTATATGCCAGATCCATCTCATGTTTTGAGCCCAAAGGTAGATCTGTTGGAAGAGAATCTCTCTTATGATGAACAATCAGTCCAGATTCTTGACCGTAGGGAGCAAGTTTTGTAGAATAAGATAATTCACCGGGTAAAGGTTTTGTGGAAAAACCATATGGTTGAAAAGGCAATGTGGGTATCTAAAAATTCTATGAGGGATAAATACCCCCACTTATTTTGATAAGTGAATAAAAATTGCGAGGGCGCAATTCCCAAAAGGGGGAAGGATGTAACATCCCAGGTAAATAAAGAATAAGACATATTTCATATTTCTTAATATCTGTGAATTAGATATTAATTTTACTTTAAATGGGTTGCAATGATCGATAGTGTACCTGATATGCAACAATGGGTTTCTTTGAAATCTAACGTTGCACACTAATAATATAAAATTATTATTTTAAATGGTAGTTAACTCATAGTCGTTGTATTGGAGGAAATGAACAAAACTAACTACAATATTATTTTACGTGTTTGTTAAATATATTTACATTTATCCAATAAAAGTTAAAGGCTTAAAATGTGAATGAATCTAATTTTAAGAATAATTTACATTAAAATGCCGATTTACAACCTTTTAATGGTGAACCATCATTAAATCAAGTTTTGGTCATATTTATATGTTCTATTTGACCAAATAAAATTCTCCTTTAGATTTGGGACATCAAATTTTACTTTGGGTAATTTTTTTGGAAATTTTCCGATAAAGTTCATTTTTTAATGAATAGTGAAAAATATTGTATTTTAATTCAAAAGTTCCTTTTAATATAATTTATTTATATTGTTAGATTATCTTTTTAATTGGTTTTAAAGTGAAATTAAAATATATTTTTACCATTTAATCCAATGTTTGTCATTAGAATTAATTTCACTATGAAATTGGACATAAACAAGTATCAATCATTTGATAGTTATTGTTTCTTAAAAACACGCTATTTGTTTTCATAAGGGGAATTAATTTTAAAATTAATTAATTCCACTTATATGTTTTTAATTTGCAAAAATAGGAATCATATTTGAATTCGGAATATCAAATATTTCTTAGGCTTATTTTTTGGTATTTTTCTGAAAAACTTCAATTTTTGATGAATAGTGAAACCACTTAGTGGTAGTTAAAAAAACAGACTTTTTCATTAAAATCAAATTTTACCACGAGTGTGAATTGAATTTCAAAAATACTAAATACATGGTTATTATAAATGAGTAAAATTTGGTTCATTAAGATGAAAATAGTTTTTGGTGAATAGTGACTTTTGACTTTTATTTACCTCGGTTAAAGGAAAATTGGGTAATTCAAGGATAAAAAAATATTATAATAATTCAAAATTACCTTAACACTTGTCCAAACCATATTGGTTGAGTCATTAACGACCATTTTCATCCTTGGGTCTATTTTGGGACCCCATTGAGCCACTTGGATGTGATAATGACAATTTGGATTAATTAATTTAATGTAAAGACAAAATTGACATTAATAAAAAAGTCTTTTAGTAATTAATTTTTATAAGGGTTTATTTAAATTAACTTTTTGACTATAAATATTTATTAGAAAGCTAAAAATATTTCCTACATCATGGTATTTTTTATTATAAATTTTTTTACATCAAATAAATTAAATTATTTATTACACAATAATGATGCAGTATTTTCCTCATTAATAAATGATTTAAATAAATAAGATTATAATGACTAAAATATAATCTAAAAAATTTCCAATTATGATTGGATGATTTTATTTCGACCATGAGTCATATTATATTCATCTGTAATTATTTTTTGACCTTTTGAAACCGAAGATAAGTTTATAATAAAATAATATTTTTACACTTTCCAAAAGAGCCCCTCCTCCCCCTTATAAAAGGAGACCACTTCTAACCAATTCCAGACACCACTCAAGCCATTTGGATCATCCAAAATCATCCCAATTAAGCTCCCTACATCCCTCTTATCCCCCTAGAATCCTTACCTTAGTCAAAAATCTCTTCAAGAAGTCCTTTTGGTTCAAACCAAAGGAAGTTACCCAAATTAAAGGTAACAGTTTCTCTTAAATAGTTTTCTTTTACTTTACTTCTCCAACCCCTAAACTATTTTTATTCCATTATTTTGTAGCAACTCCAGTATAAAAAATATACTAGGATGTTTTTATAATAAGTATTTGAACTAAACTTACACACACCTCCATCTAATGGGTGAAAAACATAATGTTTCGGTAGATGGAAAACTAACACCTCACGAAACGATGATTGTTCGATTTTTTCCTACCGCCTATCATGATGGCCATTATGATGGAACTATATTTATATATGATATATATTATGTTTATTATTTCCTTATTCTTCTGTACTTCCCATTTATAGAACGCCTTTATGGTTTCCATAGTGGGTAAATACGATAATCTCATTTGAGGAAGTGTGGACTACCGCCCCCTCAAAGTGATTTTATTTGTTAATGCCTTTTGTGGGATGTATAAAGGATGGAGTTAATGCTATTATTTATGATATTATAATGGAATTATAATATAACTATGTATCATTATGCTTTCATTCCATTAAAATAATAAATATAAATGAAAGTAGCGTTCATGCGTACGTACGGCTTACCATCTCCACGAACGGTGTATTTCATTTCATACCTCCAAATGTTATGTACTATTATAAATACATGTATACACTGGATATATATGATATATATTATATCTAAATCATGAATATAATTCTGGATATAATGGACTATTGACCACATGGACAACTTATAAATATAAGGTGTTATATTTTTGACTCATGTACCAAATATCGATAAAACATACATTATTAACTTAAATGATTACATAATGTTTATAACATAGTAATAATTGATATAAAAGGAATAATAAACTTGAAAAAGGTTCTCAAGCAAGTAGAAATTAACTTTAGTTTATTATTCATGAGATTAAAGAATGTTCGAGTCAAGTCGGACATGAGGTAAGGGACTTCATCTCAATCTCCTTTCATTGAGGCTTATTTTCATTTATACAAAACTTTATTTTATACGGTGTATAAACCCCTTTAAATTTTACTTTTATTAAAAAGGAATATTTTTCTACAAATGGTTTTACTCAAATACTAAAAGAATGTTCCTTTTAACGTACGCGGTGACAATGTCCTTTTCCAACGCCGCGAGTATTATTTGATCTTTGGCTTCCTCAAAAAGTCGTACTGTTTTTAAAAGAAAATAAATATCATATAATATTTTATTTATTTTTGGCATTTAAAATGTTTTTGAAAATGGATTTTTTATGTCAATATATTTAGGTGATATATTTTGATTGATATGTGGAAATTTTTTCATTCCTTTATATTTGTTGTATGTGTTATGATTTTATATTGGTACTTAGACATTTGACGGGTGGTTACATGATAAACCAAATGACGGGTGGTGCCGTGAATACCAGGATGGGTGGTTATGTTATAACCTCCTATGAATTGGGTATGAAAGTTGGCCGTATGGTTATTCCATTTAGTGATATGTGTGGAAGTTGACCGTATGGTTATTCCATTTAAGTATTTTTTATTTCCCAAGTTACCTTTATATGTTTTGTGTTCTTTATATGGGTTTTAAAGTAATCTTCTAGTTACAAATATGGTAAGTAATGATCTTTTATTCAGTGAAGATTATTTACTACATCATAAAGGTAAAAATTATTACTTATGTTAATGTATTCCTGGTTTACTCGTTGTTTTGATAAACTAACAGTTTTCCTTCTTTGTGTATCCCATACTATGCTTTTTATGCTCATCCAAAGTTTTTGAAATGTTTTTCACAGGAGATAATGTGGAATAGGGTCAAGGATGGGATCAAGGAAAAGTCATTCTATCTTAAACATGGAACTAGACATGACTCTTCTTTTCAAGAGTTCATGTTTTGTAGAAAAATGGAAATTGTGTAGAAGTGTATACTTTGTAATCTTTTGAGATTTAATATTTATGTCCTAATTTTCTAAAACTCTAAACCTGAAAATATCCTCAATGTGAATTATGCATTTAATTCAATATTATGTAAAGTTAATGGCTGCGTCCTTACAGATATAGATAACCCTAATATTTTTATAACATTAATTTTGTTGTTTGTTTGGGATTTCACTTATCTAAGAAACCCAAAAAATTTGGTTAGTATTGGAATAATTTTTTTATAATTTAGTATATTAATTTGGTCAATATGTTGTACAATCAACTATCTTTGATTTATATACCATATAATTGATACAATTTTCTATCATAATTGTTATGTGGTTAGATGAAGACTAATATAGACTCATATAGAAGCTAAATATAGATCTTAGATCCCTAACTGGTATGATGTAAGGGATCATTAATGTAACGTTAGTATATACTAAAACATACAATAAAATAATTTTAAAACTGAATATCATTTTTGACTGTGTATCATTTCATAAAAAATGTGTTTGGATTGATATTTATCATTAAGAGGTATCATTTTATTAGAAAATATAATAAATTTCAATTATAAAATGGGAAGCGTTCCAAATTATATGAAAAAATCATAATGGAAATATATATTATAGAAATTATAATTCTATTCTTATTACATGAATTGAAATTTGATTTTTATTTCTTGCGTGAAAAAATAGGTTTTTATACATGATTAAGAATATATTTTTCCCTATATGAATGAAATAATGATACATCATATGATTAATAATTTATATTGTAGACCTGAATACTTTTAACTATAACATAATAAATGGAAATATTAATATTGTTGATTTAAAAAAAGATACTTTTATATTTTTTAATATAAATTAATAATGGAAAATATTTCATAAAGTTGATTTTTGAGACATATTAATTTTGAAATATTGAATAGTTTATAGAATTTTTTATCAAATATTAATGAATGAATTTCCATAAAGTGAAACAGAGGACGGTCTTGTAAATTATTTAACCTATTATATACTAATTTATGTGGTATAAAGAGAACACATGAATTTTTTAGTAAAATCTTTATAAATATTGAATTTTTAAATGTGTTTAAAATGAAGTGTTAAATAATATTTAGTAATGATATTATTATTCTTTGACATGATCAAGCTGGTGAATACATATGCCCAGAGTAACCTTTTTATTAAAAAGTATAAAATTTCTTCATATATAAGTTAGTTAAGTCATATTATTTTTGTGATTATGTTACATTTATATCGAATTTGATTCTGTCAAACATAATTTTAAAGACAGCACATGATTTATGTATTGGGAGAGTCTTGTTTTTATTTATAAATATTTACTCTTGTAAGGTAAGCATACAATGTTTGGTATATAACATAAATCTATAATTTATTTATTTATTTGTTATGTCAATGGTTTTATTGGTTATTGTTTTAAAAAATAATATAACATCAAAAATACTTGTGAAATGACTTGGTATATTCCTAAACAAGGAAACATTACTTTTAAAATCTAATGGATGTAAATTTTATGCTTGGTGAAGTTTTCAATGAAAAATAAAATTTATTTATAAGATTTTTGATGGATTAATTTGAAATGGTTTTGTGAAAATTAAAATTGATTTTTAAAAAATATATTATATAAATAAGTTGGTCAGTTTGATTGAAATTGTTTTTCTAGTAATGTATATGATACTTATCATCATAAATAACATAAGGTGAGTTCTTCTTAATAAAGTATAATAAGATATTTGAAAATAGATCAAGAAATGGTTATGTGGTATGATATATATGATGTATCTCATGTTCCATATTATACATGATCATATTTATTTTATGTTTTTATTAAAATATCAATTAAAATATAGTTAAAGGCATTGGTTTTTTTTAAGAGTATACTAAAATATTTTTTAATAAAATTTGATATATTCTTATTTTTTTACAAGGATAGTTCATCTAAATATTTACATTGTTGATAGTTTCCAAAATTAATTATTATAATGGAAGAATGCGTTTTGGATAATAATATTTAGTATAAAACATTTAATGGACAATAATTAAGAAATAATCTTAGAAAAATACAAAGGGGTTGTTGTTTTAGATATCCTAAGTTAATTATATCATAACATTAAAAAACTATTTGGATAAGAAATTTAAATGTTTGACATAAGGATGTTCTAATCCAAGGATTTAAAAAATCTAATCTCATAAATATAACAACACTATTTTTAAATTTATCATCTCATTATTTTTTTTACTAAGGGGATGGATATAATAATTCATTGGTTTTCTAAAATTTAATATAGAATATATTATTTATCAATGTAGAATTTTCTTTGATAAAAATAATAAATGCAACAAAAAAGGGGATATTCTATGTTCTTATTAATTACAATGTTGTAATAATAACTCCTTTATATATATATATATATATATATATATATATATATTATTTTAATAATTTCTATAACATGAATATATTTACATGATTAAATTTTATGGATATAAAAAATGCATTGATGTTTATAATAAAATTTAATTTCCATGTTGTTATTAATTCTTTTATAATTTATAGAATATGAAAATTGAATCACTAATATCCACAAATTTTACCTAATTGATTCCCATGATTTATATTTAGGGGTTATAATTATATATTAACATAAATTAAAGTAATTTTATAATTACATATATTTTAATCAAATTATTTTTGATTTGTTTTATAAATATACATGCATTAGTATACCAAATGTAATGTCATAAATAATGACCTCGGTATGATTTAGGAGTATATTTCATAGTATTACCCTAAACTTGAAATTAAATCAAAAATTTCTTTATTTTTGTTCAAATTTTTATACAAAAAAACCCATTTTGATTCACAATATATGCCAATTCACTCAAAATTTAGTAAATACGACCCATTGAAAGTTTAATGTTAATAGAACCTAAAATCATGATTTTAATGATTAAATTTACATTTTTTATTTTAATGATATGACCTTAATTTAATATGTTTATTTTTTATGATTAAATAGGATTATAGGTTGGGAAATATATGAAAAAATGAAGTATCACATTGACCACTAAGTAATATTATAATCAATGTAGGATGTATTAACATGAAAAAGTAGTCTCATAGAAAAACTTAGGGATGCATCAGATATCAAACATACAACCATAATGTCCCCTAACAAGTCATTGATAAATAAACACTATCACATGCTCTATCACAAGGATATGCCAATTCTCAATCGATTTAGTGTCAACTAACCGGTACCACATTTCATGCCAATGTATTCTGGAGGAATGCTTGGAGCTTGCATTAACTGATTAATGCATCCTTAGAAAAGTACCCCCAAATTATTATATCACACACCCAACATTAACATGTATATACTTTATACATTACATTAAGGACCCAACACCATCATATTGAAGGTCTCATCATTATTTTCCAATTCTAACATAGTATTTTATAATATATTGACACTACTCCATCACCAATGGTAGTTATGAAGACATTATGAGACATTGTCTCCATAAAAATGTATTCTCATTCAATTATGCCCCATACATTCTCTTTAAAACTCTCTTTGGGTTGTGAGGCCTGATTTTTTTTGAAGATATAATCCCTCATTTACCTAATCATAATAATTGGAAATATAACCTCAAGTGCCACAAAGACACTACGCCTTCACCAAAATAAGCTGTCAACCGTGGACCGAATGTTACATCAGTGAGAAGATGAATTCTCAATAGACAACACAAAATACTCTTTTGGATAACCTAGAATCAATATTTAAATGTTAATATTGAATTATTCTTGATCTTTGATGATAACTGGAGCCACTTGGTTGTCATGCATGACCTGGAGAGACCATCTAGGATCACAATATCATTTTTCTAACTAAATTTGGTAACTTAAAAATAAGAGGCCCCCATGTAAATCATCCATGTAAAGGGAATATTGGTATTATGGTCTTCAAAATTGTGAATTCATAAGGATTCAAAGGAATTAAAGAAATGTGGGAGATATTTATAAGTATAGTGGACTCCCAATATGTAAAAGGTTCCCCATTTAAGGGTTACTATGGGGTAATTATTTTACTATATTTCCAAATTCTAATTTTATTTTCTAATTGAAGATTATTATTATTCTAGGAATATGTTTTTCTATTTTAATGAATGTAAACTCTAAATACATCATTATAGTGAGCTAACCTATGGGTACTTCTTATAGAGGTTTTCATATTTTCTATGTCTTTACATTTTAAATTATTTTTTCAAGACTAATATCCAAGGATTAAAGAAGTTGTTGGTATAGGAGGATGGTGATTAAGCTTCCCACCCTATATTTATATATGTTTTCTTCTCCTAATAGATCATAATTTTCCCTTCCTTCACTCAGTATACTATAATAGAATGGTAATATTGGATTAAGTGATAAATGTATGTGGTATAATTATAGGTTTTCCACTTGAGTATTCCTTTATTTGAAGAGTGTATTATTGGTTGTCAATGAAGTAGGAGGATGTGTTGTACATAAGAGATTTCTTTAGTGACTCTTAAAATCAAAATATCAAAATATTTGTGATATATTGTCATCAATATTGTGGAGTATGGTCAATGAGTTCATATAATATTTATGTGGGTGTGATAGTGAATGAGCTTCTTTGCGCCAATCCAAGGTGAGTATTATTTCTACCTATCTTCATTCCATGTGATATTAATTTTAATAATTTCATTCTATTTTCATTCTAATTTCATTCCACCACATATACCACCCCTATTAATTTGATTTTTCTAATTATATTATAAGAAATAATAATTTTAAAAGGGTTTATTAGAAAATTGTGGTATTTATATATAGATACCCACTTGTTACCGCCTAAGAAGAATTCAATATTTTTTTAACTGGGCCCAAACACTTCAAAATTTCAATGGGAAATAACTTTTTGGAACCATTTTTTGGGATAAACCTCTTTTTTACTATTTTTATTTCTATTTTAAAATTTTAATAAATAAAATTTAAGATAGAAATTAAAAAAATATGGAGTATGTCTTGAGGTAACCCTATGATTTTAGTTAATTATTGTCACATACATAACAACATGTAAAGGTATTTTATTGATCCACTTATAGGAAATTGGTATTTAGAATGTAAATCATATAAATTGAATTATATCTTGAAACAAAATACCTTAAAGATTTAGCAATAGAGATGAATATCCTATCTAATGGCTATATATAATTCATATATATGGTAAAATAATCAAGAAATTCACTAAATTTAAATCCTAAGAATGAAAAGGGACCCCATAGGTTAATTTACTAGTTAAAGTCTTCACAAAACCCAACAAATCCAAGTAACTATTGGGGAACCCATAGAAAAACAAGAAAAACATGTTAAAACACTTAAGGGAGATGATATAACTTTAATATCTTTTTATAATTTATCTAATGTACAATTGATAACTCAAACTCCCTTATTTAATTCTTTTAATCTATAAATTTTAGTGTTTTTATTGTTAGATGAAAATGATAAAGCCACATGATGAGTTCTAGGTTGGAACAAAGAATAGATGAGCCATTAGAATGAGATTATAGAAAATTTATAGATGATTGTACAAACCTGTGCATAACTAAAAAGTCCATTATTGAACTTGATCCATAAGAAAAGTCATATTATTACTGAAATAATTCATTACCATTGTCCAAAACTCCTCTATTTGAAGAAAATTGTGAGCACTCATTCATCTAATTCTAGCCTTCACAAGTCCATAAGAAGTATAACGCCAAGGATGGGGGCATGATACAATTTTTTGATACAACTCCATATAAAAAGTGAAAAGTAACGAGCACTATATCTAGGTAACATCTCCATCCAAATTTTTTTCATGAGAATAGATAATGTTCCACTAACATTAGGTGGAATACCCAATACACCAAATGTGGAAAATAAATATAAAGATCTTTAGAATTAATTTGGGTATGATTTTCCCTTTAAAGATAGAAAACCGAATGATATAAAATGGAAACATATATACCTTATATATGATGCATAAGAAAATTATTACAACCCAGACATAAAACCAGACGAACTAAAAAAGAGTAAAAATAAAACCTGGAAAATAAACTAACACAACCAAAGGAAAAAATGACTCAAATATATCATGGTGACATGATCCCAAGTACCACCTAAACTTGCTCCAGGCTCCCAGACATCCTCTCAAGCCCAAGGTATCATGATTCATCACTTGATAAATAACATACCTTTACTTTTCAAGTGTCTCAATATATGATATATGTAAACACAACAATGTGTCCAAGAAGGTGGTGAGTATAAAATTAATAGGCAATCCCTAGACACTTCTCAATATATGCCTCTATGAAAAGAATTGTCTATCACATTAGATATAAAATAATTTAAAAAATTTAATAGTTTATATAATGTAATAAGTGAAATACATGGGGAAAAATAATAAGAAAGATTATCAACATTTATTTGTACATGGAATAACCATTCCCATCATCACACACACATGGAAACAAATCCATATGCACAAGATTGGTGTTACCAATGACGTTGGTACTCCATGACCATAATCTTTCCTATTTTAATGGTGGTACATCAGTCCAAAATATATACACAGTGACTACACACCAACCCAATTATACCAAATTCCACTCCAAAAGTGTTTACATAAAAAAATATTAATTTTAAATAATTTCATCAAGCATTTATCATGCGTCAAAACCATATAATAATTATTGAATCACAATTTTAAATTTATAAGTAAGTAGGGATTTCCAAAATCCATCCAATTTAACATAATTACAAATCATAATGCAACATGATTTCCATCGATAAATTACACAAAAAATCCTAAAAAATATAATAATCAACATTAAAAAAAACCTTCTAGTTTTAATAAAACTGGAGATGAGAGATAAGACACCCACCTCTCGAAGTATAGAAAAAATAAAGAATGACACTAAAAATTAATTGATAAAACCTTTAATCTTATTCCCTTAAATATATTCAATAATATTTCCTTAAGATCATCAACATAGGATTGATATTTATCCATATAAATATAGATATAATGATCCTAGTGAGATAAGGAGAGAGTATCTAAATTGAAAGAGAATAAATGCGGACATATATCCAATTTAGGATCTCCAAAATAATTAGATTCACAAAAAAATGTCTTTAGACAAAAGTAAATATCCAAGGGTTCCTATAGAGGACGAATATTTTAACACACTATAACGAATATGTTCAAAATTGATGTTTTGGGGCTTTAATCTAATTTAAAATTTAATTTTCATATCATTAAATGCATGTTTCATGGATAGATAAAATGTTTTAAAAAACAATGTTCCAACCATGCACATTCAATTGGACATCACGTAGGTAGCTGCATGTTTTTTCACACAGTTTGGAAAACTGTGATCTAATCATGTAGTGTTACTGTCTTAAGGCCAACCCCTTTCATGGTTAGATCACATTGTTTCAAACCCCATAATTTTCCCAACTATCACTATTCCCAAGAATTCCCTTGAAATATACAGAGTTTAGAAAAATCTCCAATCATGTGCCTTCCTAGTGACTTCCACTCTCTCCATACACAGTTTCCTAGAGATAGTGTGTGCTTTTTACGAAGTGTTCTCAAACTTTGAACCTCCAAAAACACTTCCAAACATTCAAAAAAATATATATAATCTCCAAAAACATTACCAAATAATTATATAACATAAAGAAACATAAAAAATTATATGACCTGAAACTAGTGATTTTACATAGTCCCCACCATTGGAATTTCCATCCTTAGAAAGTAGAAGACCAGTGTTTCTTTGGAAGAGCTTAGACCACTACTCCAACATTTATCCTTCACATTCCCATGTCTCTTCATGAATCTTTCCATGTTTCCATTAAACACATACTAAAATAATGATTTTTCAATGAAATACATTTTCATTCCCCTGAAAATATGTATCAGAAAATGAATCAATGTATAATTTGGTTCAATATCAACATGGTCTCATCAATTCACATGGTTCGAATCAGGATGGTACTTATTCAATTATGCTACATGAAACACATTATTCCCAAAAACATATCCTTGGAAATAAATCCAAGAAATATTCTATATATACAACTCATTAAAGTAAATCAAAAGTGTAAATGTACTGAGGAGATAACTTTCCTTACTTACCAAAACAATGATTTCCAAGCCTTAGAGAGATTATCAGGAAAACATGACCAGTCACTTTAAATGTAAATGGTGGAAAATGATGATCTATATATGATTTCAGATGAATTTTAGCTATCATCATCCTTTTTATTTTCATCTTAATATTTTTTCCATCTATTAAATATAGATATAACTGATAAGTGAATTATCACCAATTTATTCCCAACAAAGTGGATAATTACGAAGATTCCAATACAAGGATTTGAAAGGTGAAATATGTATCGAGTATTGAAAATAATTTTTGTATGATAACTCCTCTAATGGTATATAATACACCCTTGAGCCTCTAAAATCCATCCCACAGCCTCTAATAATGTGTTAAAATGTCTAGATCATCTGTTCAGATTTTACATCCATTTGAGGATGATGAGCTCTAATCATGGTTAGCTAGGTTCCAAGGGATTATTGTAAGGAAATACATAACTAATATGTAAATATGGGATCATGGTTAAAGATTATTGAAACTAGAACAACACATATTTTTTCAATTTCTTGAAAATAGTGTATGTACATGTCTTCTACCGTATTAGACTCAGGGATATTGATGAAGTGTGTGAACTTTGTGAGTAGATACACAATCACCCATATAGAGTATTTTTTCCTATAAATACTTGGTAGACCTATAGACAATCCATAACTATCTTCTCTCATTTACATGTAGTAATTGGTAATTAATGTAACATACCATCTGGTCATATGTGCTCCTGCATAACCGATTGTCAAGTGTGGTTTCTTGAGACAAATTCGACCACTTTCCTCTCCACATAGTCCCAATAAAACTTTTATCCCACTTATTTATACATATTTTTGAAGCTATGATGAAAAAAACATATTGATTGTTGGTAGTAAACAAGATATTATTTTCTTGATAGGTTTGAGGAACTACCATTTGATCTCAAAAGAACTACATAGATCTACCATATATTAATCATCCCTAAATGTTCTCCAAACCATTTCATTTTACATCATGGTTAGAAATTAAATATCATATTTATAATTATATCTAACATTCTATGAAAATTCTAGAAAAAAGAAATGAGAATGAAAATTGAAACATCACATTGATTGGAACAATATATAATCATATCAGCTGAAACATACATTTTGTTCCATTGATTCAAAGCCTCTTTTGACAATTGAGTATTTGAATTCTTGTTCAATTCATCTACGAGAAAATTTCATTTCTCTACTGTATATGTCATTCCAATGTCAAATATCTATAGATATTTCATCCATATTCATTTCCATAGATTCAAATCCCTTTGTTAGTAAATGTGTTTCAAGATCTTTTGATCCATGAACATTGTAAGTATCTCACCAAAAAGAAAATGTAATGACCCGGAAATTTCAAGGAATTTTTTTTATTTTCTTTGGAATTTTACAAGTATGTAGTTTCTTGACGGCGCCTGATTCCAAGGCCCAGTGTGCCCGGAATCAATTTCTAAAGTTTAGCTCGGGTACATTCAGTGAACGAACGAGCAGGTTTTTCTAAATTTTGAATCGGTGCACTGAATCGAAATCTGAGGGCACCGATGAACTCGCAGTGACGGTTTTAGCTAAAGAGGACATTCACCTCGATGGCAGATTATCGAGCTTGAGAGTTGATTTTTGGGTTTCCCGTGGATTAATAAAATAAAATAAGTGCCAACATATTTTATCTTTGTTGAACCCACACCATGTGGATAGTGATGGTTAAAAGCTCCACATAGGAGTTGGTGGTGGGACCGCCACACCCTAACCTCCCATGGGAGGATTATTAGGGTGGGGACCGCCCGAGCAGCATAACCAACCAAGAGAGGTTATGACGTGGGGTCCACACGGGGCTTAACCCCCCATTTAATGGGAGGGGAGGAAATCTCTCAACACTCCCCCATTAATGAGGGAGAGCCTCTTGGACTCTAACTCCCCTCTTAATGGAGGAGAATAAAACTTCCTCAAAACCCCCCCATTTAATGGGAGGAAACTCCTTGAACCTCTCCTTGTTAATTAGGTGGGGACCACCTGGGCCCCTAAACCCCCCTCGAAACTCCCCAAATTAATTATGTCATCCACTCTGGAAATTAATTTGGCGGAGCCTCTCCACTATTCTATTTTTGAATTGTGCCAACCATCGTGAACTTAATTAATTAGGGCCCACAAAATTAATTTCCGCCATCAAGAATAATAGATTATATTCTATTATTTTGGCACGTCCTTACACCTTTTGGTGGAGAGCTTGAGAGAACTTCTTTCTCCAGTGAAGAACGCGAAGAACGCCGATGACGCTTCTTCCTCGACCTTCTTCGGCCTTCTTCCTCAGAGCCCCCCTTTCTAACATGGTGTTTCTCTGACAACCCTCCTTCTGCCCTCCTCATTTTCAACCCACTGACGCACGAACATGGAAGTGGAAGCATGCGGTTAACGACGTCATCATCTTCCCCCACGATGAACGCGCACCCCGATGAATCAAATGTAGGGGTTATTTTTTTTTTGCCCGTGATTTTTCCTTTGTCGTTCATCATCTTCTTATTGGGCCGCCTGTTATCGTAATAACGGGAGGAGGTCGGACCGCACGAACATGGCCGACCCTCCTCCCCCTTTGTTGGTTGTACTTGTTGCGTCACGAGCAAAGGCTGCGCGGTGCAAGGGTACCACGCGGAAACAACGAAGAACGGGTGAAGAAGGGTGGCACCGTCGCGCCGCGCCGTTGCGGCATTTTGAAGGCTCCACAGTTTGATTAATTGATGGTGGATCGACGGGCATTGATGGAAAGGGCCGTAGAGGCGGTTTGATGATTCCGCAGTAAAGTACGAGACCCGAGGTGAACGACGGCGCAAATGGAATCGAAAACGGACCACCGGAGCAACTCCGGTGGCCCGCGGAATTCACCGGCGGTGAGGGTCACTGGCGCCGGCGGCCAGAGGCGGCAGCCGGCCCCGGCCGGCCGCCCGGAGGCGGCGGCGCCCGGCCCGACCCAAGGAGGGACCGCCGTGGCGACAGGCATCCAGTCACGCGGCCACGCGGGACCAAGGAGGTGACGCGGCGACCAGCGCCGCATCGCTGGCAAAAAGCGGCCCCCACGTGGAGGCTGCAGCTCCCATCAAGGGGGCAGCGCCCCCTTGCGCGTCCGCTCGGCCAGCTTCAAGCCGACCCCGCTCGGCCAACGCCGAGCCGCCCCGAGCCGGGCCGCCCAGGTCGGGCCGAGCCGTGTCGTGCCCACTAGGCTGGGCCAGGCCGCACCCTAATGGGCCGGACCCGGACCCGGTTCGGGTCGACCTGGTTCGGGCCGACCCGGGGGGTGGGGCCGGGTCGGACCAAGCCCAGACCCCCCATTTTCAGACCAGTTCCGGTCTTTTGCCCATATCACGGGCTACAGACATCCGATAAATGCACCGTCAGTTGCGATGCGATCCTTGGATCAAGACGGTCGTTTCAGTATATTACACTCATGGTTTCGGAGAACCTTGGGTACAGCCGGGTTGGTTCGAACCCGAAACCAACCGGGCCCTCAGATAGGAAACGCGTATAACTTGAGTTCCGGACATCCGATTGACGTGTCGTCGACTTTTATAGTTTCCTCTTGATGAGACGGAACTTTTGGCATAATTAGCCTAAGGTTTGGAAGCAGTTGGATAGTGGTCGGGATTGATTGAACCCAAAATTCAACCGGGCCCCTGGAATGGAAAAGCTGATAACTTTCACACCGGATGTCCCTTTGACGAACCGTCAGTGGCATTGGTGATCACGTTGAGAAACGGTCCCTATGAGTATACCCTATGGGAGTTTGGGGTACAATTGAGATACGGCCGGGCTGGTTCGCACACGAAACCAACTTGTCCCCTAGGACAAAAGGCTAACAACTCACAGACCGGGAGTCCAATTGACGCGTTGTATGTTGCGTTGAGACCCCTATGATGAGGAGGTTCTTTGAGATAATTCTTTGTGGGACTTTGTGATACTTGGAGTATCGACCTGCAACTCATGGAGCGGACCCTCCTGGAGAAGATCATACGGAGTACAAAGACCGTGTAGCTGGCTGAGACCCGAAGACTGCTTGTCCGACTCGAGTCGGAGTGACTTTTATAGCCCAGTGGGGAGAACTACTATGTTTGTGTGGTAGAACCATGGCGGGGAGCACTATTGTGTTTGGGTGGAAGACCTGCGGTACTCGACATAAGGAGTACCTCTGCAGGCTATTAGGGGGTGCACTACTATGTTTGGGTGGCAGACCCCAGTGGGAAGCACTACTGTGTTTGGGTGGCTAGACTGCGGTACTCGACAGGAGGAGTACCTCAGCAGTCTTAGGTTAGTGAGCAGTACCTCAGAGTCAGAACAGGATCACTATGCTCGTCAAAGACGGGGCTCTTCAGTAGTTACGGTTTCGATAATGAAAATCTTGGTTTGAGCTGAGTCTACGACCTTTGTGTTTACCTCATGAATGAGATGGGTCACTTGATAACTTAGGTATCTGTATGGGCATATTCCTAGGTAGTGGTTATCCGTTGATTTCATAACCTTTGTCTTTCCTCGTGATTGAGATGGGTTATTTGATAACATAGGTATAAGTATGGGCTTATACCTAAGTAAGGGTTTTCTGTTGAGATCCTTCTTGTGGTTATCCTTGTTGGATTTAGTGAGACCTTGAGGGTCTCAGGGTCGCTACTGAGTATCGTATACTCACCCCAGCACGGGTTATTCCCGCACCTCGTTGTGTTGGTTGCAGACGACGCGGAGCGCTGATGGAGACCGAGTGTTCCAGGATTGGACGGTACCCGGTGGTGGACTTCACGACGAGGCAATACTCAGAGGAGGTTGACGTGCAAGAGCGTTTCAGAGGCTATATCTGCCTACCAATCAGGTAGGATCCGTGGTGGACGATCCAGGAGCTGCGCTATCTATACATACCCTTCAGGTAGGATCCGTGGTGGACGATCCAGGAGTTGCGCTATCTGTACCTACCCTTCAGGTAGGATCCGAGGTGGACGACCCAGGAGCTGCTTCTATTCTTCCAGCTCTTTTTCTTTTCTATTGTACTTCATTTTAGTTATAGATATACTTTTCTGTTGGGTTGTATTCTGGCCCTTTTTAATTTTCAGCACTTTCTTTGTACATAGTGTATTACTTCCGCTTGTACTCCATGGTGTTTTGTTTACTTTTATAAAGGCAATGCCATCCGAGTTATCGGAATTTACGCCTTTGGTGCTACTCTCTAGCCCCTGGCCTATGGAAGGCGGGCTTGGGGTAGTCACAGCACGAGCCCCAAGGACGGGTCGTGACAAATTGGTATCAAAGGAGTCGGTTCTAGCGCAAAACTTATAACTCTAATATTTTCTTCAGTGAAGCAATTGTGTTAAGGGTATCGAGTGTGGTTTTTAGTTCAGGGAGTCCAGTGTTGGTGTGGGAGGCCAACGTATCCATAAACCAGGACCCTGAAAACTGATTTCCAACTTTGTGCATGAAAACACTGATTGCGTGTGAGTTTCCAAAGGTTTTCCCTTAAAACAGCTCAAACCAGGTCAGATCACTAGGTATAAATCGTTTGACCGTGTCACGTCTATTTCTTTCAGGATTCCTTATCACAGGAGACCAGCTAAAGCCTAGAGGGATGTATGTACTTACAGCCTACCGAGTGACGAGGCTTTGTTAAAGGTCCCTCTTGCAGTTGAGGCACCGACGGAGGCACCAGTGGTACTACCATACGTTGGGCCACTGATGCAACCGGCCGCAGCAGTGGGCGATGCACGCCGCTTGAGCGCGCTGCACGTGTTCCAGCGCCAGAGGCCACCCAGGTTCCAGGGAGAGATAGACCCACAGGGGGTTGTGTATGGGCTGGAGGCTGTGGTGGGAGTTTTCAGGATATAGGGTACACCAGCGGACTTTATGGTGATCTTTACTACTAGTCACCTTCAGGCAGCAGCTGAGAGATGGTGGATCCACTTTTTCCAGTTTTGCGATAGGATTACCTTCACATGGGGAGACTTTGAGACCATCTTCAGGGTGGAGTTTATACCAGTGGCTCTACACCCTGAGCGTGTTCAGGATCTTCTACCTTTGCTGCATGTTTTCCCATCAGTAGCCGAGTCATTTGTAGGTAGTAGACAGATGATGCAGAGGTCCAGGAGGACCAGACCAACAGATGGGTGATCTCGGGTTTTAAGATCGGTGGTGCGGGGCACCTGGGGTGGGGTCAGAGCCAGGCATGCCAGAAACGGACAGTGTTACTCCTACGTCAGGAAGGGTCACATGGCACGTGATTGTTTGACTCCCCGCACATTTGATCTGCAGACGTTGGAGTAGCCACCGAGACAAAAGCAGTGATGGGTGCTTGAGTAACAGCCGAGCATTGGACAAGGCAGTAGAGCTCTGGAAGCAGGTGGATAGGAGCAGAACTAGTGGTTACATTTTTGTTCTTGGCACTTCTAGTTCCATTTTGTTCTTTCTGTCATATTTCTGTCTTTGTACTTTGAGCTGCTGTAATAAAAGACACTTATCCTAGTGAAACATGCTTTCATGTCCTTTTGTTTGGTTGATACTGAGTGGTCCCGGTTTAAACTGTGGACTTGACCCTAACTTTCGAGATTTCTATTGGAGGAGTCCCAGTGACCTCTCACTGATTCCAATAGTGTGAATTGACCCTTGGAGGCGAGAGTGACGGTTGGATCTCTTGGTCGTAGCGTTGAGGCCTTACGACGTCGTCCACGGCATGAATGCATCATTCATGTCAGGATTGACTGTATTAGGCAATGGGAGTGGTTCATCCAGTGCATGAGACCGAGTTTCTTTTTTCGGCAAAGGAGAAATCTTTGCAGCTCTTATAGATCGTAGGCAAAGAAGGTGCAGATCATCCAGGAGCGGATGAAGACTGCACAGTGCAGTAAGAAACGTGAAACTGGAGCCAGTCTTAGTGACTCGGGCGTGTGAAATGTTTCAAGAAGAGGAAGCTTTAAGGAGAGATGAGTCTGCGAAGTAGCTAACGTAGAGGCAGAGCTAGGAGAGTAGCATGAGGTGGTATACATTTCAACATGCTACAACCACCCACCTTATTTTTCCCCGCTAGGCTCAGGGAGCTGGAGAGCAGGGGAAGAGTGCGGCTGTATGCGGTCAAAGAGTGTGACCCAATGGCTCTAAAAAATGATTCAAGGGATAGTATGTTTCCACTACTAGCTGTCGTAGTAACATACATTGATATTAATCATTCTATCCTTCCACGAATCTTGTCCCAGACCTAGAGTTTCTGGTTAGCCGTAGACTTGACCCTCACATCTAGAGATACCATGGGAGGAGACTCGATAATCACACATATGCCAACAATGTGGTCTGAACCACGAGGCAAGAGTTTCGGTTGGAATCTCTTGGTGGCAGCGTCGAGGCCTTACGACGTTGGTCTTGGTATGGATTGGATTCACAGTTCATGCTCTGATTGAATGTAATAGGCAATAAGGTTGTGGTCTAACTACAACGTCAGGATGGGTTTTCCTTGGCCGGCGAAAAGGAAACCCCAGGAAGCATAGGATGAACTCATGCATAGGAGGGTTTGGCCGATCACTCATGGGTTGACCAACCTTACCCACATGGCAGGTGGAGTTTTGAGTTTCAAATCAATCAGGAAGTGGAGGCCTCTAGAGTTCGAGGATCGTGATCGCGTCCTTAAACGGGTCTCACCTCGACGAGGTTTACGGAGATGTGGCCGAGGCGACAAATTATCTCTGAGGATAAACGTACCTTTCTAGGTTCTCAGAAGGGTAGGCGAGGTGGTTTACCGCTTGACCCATCCACCTCAGTTGCACCAGGTGCACGACGACTTCCACGTATCTCAACTGAGGAGATACGTGCTTGACCCGACACATGTCATCGACCATGGGGAACTGGACTTTGGAGATGGGGTGACTTTTGCGGGGTTCCATAAGAGGTTGAGGATCGATAGGAGAGGATCCTATGAGCACGGCCGATTCCTCTTGTGCGCTTTCGTTGGTAGCACAGGAACTTCCAGGAGAGCACATAGGAGTGGAGGGGTCAGATGTGTACTCAGTACCACTTTTGTATCCCTAGTTTGTGTTAAAGCTTTACGGGGACATAAAGCCCCGTTGTGGGTGTAATGTAAAGACCCGGAAATTTCAAGGAATTTTTTTTTATTTTCTTTGGAATTTTACAAGTACGTAGTTTCTGACGGCGCATGATTCCGAGGCCCAGTGTGCCCGAAATCAATTTCTAAAGTTTAGCTCAGGTACGTTCAGTGAAAGAACGAGCAGGTTTTTCTAACTTTTGAACCGATGCTCAGAATCGAAATCTGAGGGCACTGATGAACTCGCGGCGCTAGTTTTAGCTTAAGAGGACTTTCATCTCGATGGCAGATGATCAGGTATGAGATTTTGTTTTTGGGTTTCACGTGGATTAATAAAATAAAATAAGTGACAACTTATTTTATCTTTCTTGAACCCATGGCATGTGGATAGTGTTGGTTAAAATCTCTACATGGTAGTTAGTGGTGGGACCGCCACACCCTATCCTCCCATGGGAGGATTATTAGGGTGGGGACCGCCCGAGCAGCATAACCTCCCACAAGAGGTTATGACATGGGGTCCACATGGGGCTTAACCACCCATTTAATGGGAGGGAAGGAAATCTCTTGACACTCCCCCATTAAAGAGGGAGAGCCTCCTGGACTCTAACTCCCCTCTTAATGGAGGAGAATAAAACCTCCTCAACCCCCCCCCCCCATTTAATGGGAGGAAACTCGTTGACCCTCTCATTGTTAATTAGGTGGGGACCACTAGGCCCCCTTAATCCCCCCTCAAAACTCCCCAAATTAATTATGTCATCCACTGGGGAAATTAATTTGGCGGAGCCTCTCCACTATTTTATTTTTGAATTGTGCCAACCATCGTGAACTTAATTAAGGGGGGCCCACATAATTAATTTATTACATAAAGAATAATAGATTATATTCTATTATTTTGGAACTTCCTTGCACCTTTTGGTGGAGAGCTTGAGAGAACTTCTTTCTCTAGTGAAGAACGCAAAGAACGCCGGCGACGCTTCTTCCCCAACCTTCTTCGGCCTTCTTCCTCGGAGCCCCCCTTTCTGACGAGGTTTGTCTCCGACGACCCTCGTTCCTCCCTCCTCGTCGTCAACCCATCGATGGACAAACTCGGAAGTGGAAGCGTATGTTTAACGACATCATCATCTTCCCCTGCGACAAACACGCGCCCCGATGAATCAAAGGAAGGGTTTATTTGTTTTTTCCCGTGGTTATTCCTTTTCCGTCCATCGTCTTCTTATTGGCCCGCATGTTATCGTTATAACGGGAGGAGGTCAGACCGCACGAACAGGGCCGACCCTCCTCCCCCGTTGTTGGTTATACTTGTTGTGGCACGAGAAAAGGCGGTGTGGTGCAATGGTACCGCGTGGAAACGATGAAGAACAGGCGAAGAAGGGCGGTGCCGTCGCGTCGTTCCGTTGCGGCATTTCGAAGGCTCCGTAGTTTGATTAATTGAAAGTGGATCGGCGGTCATTGACGGAACGGGCCGTAGAGGTAGTTTGATGATTCCGCAGTAAAGTGAGATAATCGAGGTGAACGCCGGCGCAGACGGAATCGAAAACATAGCACTGGAGCAACTCCGGTGGCCCGTGGAATTCACCGACGACGCAGGTCGCCGGCGCCCGGCGCGCCACGTGGAGGGAACGCCGCGGCTGAAGCTGCAGAAAAAGGCATCCGGTCGTGCGTTCGCGTGAGACCGAGCAGGGGACGCGGTGACCAGCGCCGCATCGCTGGCAAGAAGCGGCCCACATGTGGGGGCCGCGGCTCTAATCAAGGGGGCAGCGCCCCCTTGCGCGTCCGCTCGGCCAGTACCGAGCCGCCCCGGGCCGGACCGGCCGCACCGGGCTGGGCCATGCTGGCTGGGCCAGGCCGCGCCCACCGGGCTGGGACGGGCCCTAATGGGCCAGAACCGGACCTGGTTCGGGCCGACCCGAGGGGGTTGGGCCGGGTTGGACCGGGCCCAGACCCCCCATTTTCAGACCACTTCCGGTCTTTTCCCCATAGCATGGGATACAGACCTCCGATCGACGCACCGTCAGTTGAGATAAAATCCTTGGATCGAGACGGTCGTTTCTGTATATTACACACGAGGTTTCGAAGAACTTCGGGTATGGCCAGGTTGGTTCGAACCCGAAACTAACCGGGACCTCGGAGCGGAAACGCTTATAACTTGAATTCCGGACGTCTGATTGGTGTGACATCGACTTTGTTGGTTTCCTCTTGATGAGACGGAACTTTTGGAATACTTCTCTAGAGGTTTGGACGTAGATGGATAGTGTCCGGGTTGGATTGAACCCAAAATTCATCCAGGCCCCTGGAACGAAAAAGCTGATAACTTTCAGACCGGACGTCTGTTTGACAAACCGTCAGCGGCGTTGGTGATCACGTTGAGAAACAGTCCATATGAGTATAACCTATGAGATTTTAGGGTACAGTTGAGATACGGCCAGGTTGGTTCACACATGAATCTAACCGGGCCCCTAGGACCAAAGGCTAATAACTCACAGACCGGGCATCCGACTGACGTGCCGTCTATTGCATTGAGAACCCTATGACGAGGTGGCCCTTTGAGATACTTCTTTGTGGGACTTTATGATTCTTTGAGTATTGACCAGTAGCTCATGGAGCGGAACCTCGCGGAGATGAGCGTACGAAGTACGAAGACCGTGCAGCTGGCTTTGACCTGAAGACTGCTTGTCCGACTCGAGTCGGAGTGACTTGTATATCCCAGTGGGGATCACTACTGTGTTTGGGTGGTGGACCACGGAGGGGAACACTACTGTGTTTGGGTGGCAGACCCACGGTACTCGACAGAAGGAGTACCCCTGCAGGCTATTAGAGCGGGTGCACTACTGTGTTTGGGTGGTAGACCCTGGCGGGAAGCACTACTGTGTTTGGGTGTCTGGCCGGCGGTACTCGATAGGAGGAGTACCTCAGCAATCTTAGGTTAGTGAGCAGTACCTCGGAGTCGTGACAGGATCACTGTACTCGTTAGAGACGGGTCTCTTCAGCATTTACGGTTTCAGTAATGAAAATCCTGGTTTGATGTGAGTCTACGACCTTTGTGTTTACCTCATGAATGAGATGGGTCACTTGATATCTTAGGTATATGTATGGGCATATACCTAGGTAGTGGTTATCCATTGATTTCATAACATTTGTGTTTCCTCATGATTTAGATGGGTTACATGATAAATTAGGTATAAATATGGTCTTATACCTAAGTAAGGGTTATCTATTGAGATCCTTCTTGGGGTTATCCTTGTTGGATTTAGTGAGACCTTGAGGGTTTCGGGGTCCCTACTGAGTATCATATACTCACCCCTATACGGGTTATGCCCGAACCTCTTTGTGTTGGTTGCAGACGACAGGAAGTGCTGACGGAGGCCGAGTGTTCGAGGACTAGACGGTACTCGGTGGTGGACTTCACGACGAGATGATACTCAGAGAAGGTTGACAGGAGAGAGCGTTGTGGAGGCTATCTGTGCCTACCCTTCAGGTAAGATCCCTGGTGGACGATCCAGGAGCTGCGCTATCTGTACCTACCCTTCAGGTAGGAACCATGGTGGATGATCCAGGAGCTGCGCTATCTGTACCTACCCTTCAGGTAGGATCTGAGGTGGACGACCCCAGAGCTTCTTCTATTCTTCCAGCTGTTTGTCTTTTCTGTTGTACTTCATTTCAGTTGTAACTGTACTTTTCAGTTGGGTTTGTATTCTGGCCCTTTTTACTTTTCAACACTTTCCTTGTTTAGTGTATTACGTCTTCTTGTACTCTATGGTGTTTTGTTTACAATTATAAAGGAAATGTCTTCCCAATTATCAGAATTTACACCTTTGGTGCTAGTTTCCAGCCCCTGGCCTATGGAAGGCAGGCTTGGGGTAGTCACGGCATGGGCCCCGAGGACGGGTTGTGACAGAAAATGTTGTCGCGTCTCTAAATATTGAACTACATTAGGTGATTCCAACTCTTAGGTTGGGTAGTTTTTCTCATGAACCCATAACTATATTGATCCATACACAACAACATGATCTCGTTTTATAATAAAAAAACCAACCCTAAACCTGATGTAACACAATATTCCAAATACCCTTATCCAAATTTTGGAAATGTAAGGATATGTGTAGGTTTAATCCTAAAATTATGTTCAAAGAATAATTTTTGGAACTCATCATTCCATTTGAAAGGAAAACCTTTCCTAGTAAAGGTTTTCATTTGTGAAGAATGTTGTGAAAAATAATGAAAAATGAATCAATAATATCCTACTAAGACAAATAAATTACATATCTCAAAGAAATTATTGGAGGGTTTGCAGAAGATAACAACCATACTTTATCAAGAACCATATAAAATCATATTCCAAAAATTAAATTTCCAAGGAAACATACCTCTTATATATAGAAATCACACTTTCATAGATTAAAAAAAATTGAAATGATGCCTCATGATACTCAACACTATGGCCAAGTGTTTTCATGATCGACCTCAGTCCCAGAAGGAAAAAATATCATAAATTAAAACCACTACAATTGAATAAAGTTATGTATTAAAGATATGATTCAATAATTCCATAAACAACATAGGTTTATTTGTCAGACAAAAAGAAATACCCACATATTTATAGTTCCCATAACTTCTATTGAATTTTTTATTTTGAATATTCGTCTTTCAAACTCATAGTTGGTGATACCCTGATGATAAGTCAATTTTATAGAACCATTGGGATCTAATTAATTGATCAAATGAATCATAAATTAATCAAAGAGGATGCTAATTCATTATCATAACTTGTTTAATCTTAGGATAATCTATACACAGTCTAAGATTTCCATCCACTTCTCTGCAAAAAGAACTAATTCTACACGTAGGGATGTGCCCATTAGAATAAAATCGTTACTTTATAACAATTCTATTGAAATTTCAAATTCCCAAAATCCTATTGGTTCTATCCTATAAGATAAAATACAAATAGCACAAGTCCTTGGTAGGATATAAATTGTTAAATACACTTATTTTTTGAGGTAACTGAGAGAAATTATCAAGAAAGACATCAAGAAATTGGTCAAAATGGTTGTAAAATACCTACATCTAATTTTATCAATATATTTGAAAGTAGCCACTTATAATTTATTGGATATGGTCCCAACCATTGAATCCAAAGTTCATTTTAGGCTTGCATTCACACCATAATATCCTTCATATATATTTATAATTCTATAAGAATGTGTTAAAGTAAAATTACATTCATAATAGTAAATTTAGGCCTTAAACGATGATAATAAATCCATTCCCAAACGGAGTACATATAAATCCGTCTCAATAACATATAATTATGAAACTATTTTATCCCCATAAAATTTTAGAAATCGTTCTACTCACTTAAAGGTTGGAAACTCTTATTGTCCCAAAGTTGCCTTGAGTTTCAACAAAGAAGGAATCATATCAACTTGTAAACCAATATAATACACAACAAGAGAAGCAATAAAGTATAGGGATTCACACCTATCAAACAATGATTTCATAAGAGAAAAATTCAAAATAATTTTTCCTCACCCCATGGAAGGTCCAAAATTTTTAATCCATGATCATTGGATCAGTTCTATAAAACTACTTACTAGATCCTCCATGATCCTTACTGCCTTTCTAGGATTGCATAACCTTAGGATTCTTGGTGTATGTTGAATTACCTTAGATCACTCAGTTATGACAGTGTGATTTATTCTAAATAGATCACCCCCATGGAGGCATAGTATGTTTGAGAAACACAAGATGCATCTCCAACACCAAACCTTGGAGCACTACAACAGTAATAATGGAGATGTATCCATAGATTATAGTTGTGACAGACTTGTGTTGGTTGCATACAATATCACTTTTTTGAGAATTTGATCCACATTAGAAACATCAAAGAATAATATTGGTTCATGGAGGGAAATTACGTGATCATGTGGTCTAATTCTGAAATGCTCCACCACCTTGGAGGTATGTGTCTTTTTTTATATATAGTGTTTGATTTCCCACCCATTATCATGGAGATAAAAATAATCCCTTGATTATAATTTCAATAAATATCACTTTATACTACCATATATCTATTTAATATCTCTATATAATACATAAATGAAATAATAGTTATCATATAAAAAATTAGTGGTCATATTCTAGAATTAATCTTACATTCAATCAAATAAGAACAATGATAAATTGTTACGGAAAAGAAGAATAAGTTCATAAAATTAGATGAATACTCTATCAAAAATAACATCTCATGTTCCAAGCTAAAGAAATAAGTTATTCATGAAGTTTTGAATGTGTGAATATAGAATTATTTTTTGAACAATTGTTTGAAGTCTTCCCATGTAATGACTACATAGAATTTATCTTGAAAAACCAAATACCCAGATTGGAATGGAATATACTCTATTATATAAGTTGTAAACATAACATTCAACTCAAATAGTGTACCCAAGAATTCGTAGATTCAGTTCATTCTATTCAGCCACACCTATTATTTTATATGATCAAAATCCCACAAAAATATCAGTGTAATATATTTTTGAAATAGTTTGAAGATATCCACTTTTCTAGGTTCATCATTATGATTACCACTCTCAAGGGATTGAAAATTATGAATGATGCTATGGACTTTTTGGTTAATTTATGGATCTAGGGAAACCACATTTTCATAAGTGACTTATTACTGATTCTTAAGATGTCTAACAAATTACATTCTCTATAACCAGAAAAAATTCCATTTAGTCATAATTTCTATCAATTGAAGGCTTAGAAAATTCCAAATCACCATAATAAAAAATAATTACAACCATTATTTCAACTAATCAACTATTTTAACAAATTTATAATCATCTAACTCAAAATGATTAATGAAGTCCCATTGGAAAATCTCACCAACAATGCTTGATATGAAATACTCATCAGTTAAACCCATAAAGATGAGATGAAAACACACGTAGAAGTGTATTAGTACAATTTTATACCTAAAAACATGGGTAACATTAATTTCTGTATAAAAAGGATAGCTAGGTATTTTTAAGCTATACATTTCACGTTCTGAAAATCATATCTATTTGCTACCACAACAAGAAATAGTTGGACCAACTAAGACAAAAAGCATTTATAACATCTCAACTAAACTCATTTTCTTGAAAAAAGATTGAGTTACATTTACAGTAGGTGACTTACCCAAATCAACAAAGTCCAGCAATGAATTCCAAGGGCTTTAGAGAAATTTAGGGGATTATTTTCCATTAAAATAAAAAATAACAATATAAAAAATAAACATCTATACCTTCAATATGAATCCTGATAAAAGTGTTTCAACCCAAACATAGAACCAGTAGAACTACAAAATTATAGTGAAAATAAAACATGGAATATGAATAGAAATAACCCGAGTACAACAAGACTCAAAGAAATCATAGACACCTGTTCCCAAGTACCAACTACACTATTTCCTAGACCCCACACAACATTCCAAGCACAAAATGTTGTGATAAATTACTATATAAATAAGATACCTTTCCCTTTCTTGAATCTTAGTATATGAAATCTATTAAAAAATGTTCCCAAGAAGGGGTGAGTATAAACTCATTAAAAAATCCATAGAGGATTCCCAACACATTCCACTTGGATGAGAACTGGTAATGAAATTTGATACAAAATAGTTAGAAAGAAGTTAAATTGTTTTTATAAATTTATAATTGAGATCCATGTGAGAAAAAAGAATAAGAAATATTATTACTATTATTTCTTAAATGGAATAACCATTCTCATATTTACACACACACACACATCCATTGATAGAAAAATAGCAGTACCATTGATGGTGGTACTCTATTGCCATCATACATACCACTTTGATGGTGGAACTTCTGACCTCACTCCATCCACATTGAACACATTCAAACCCAATTATTCCAAATTATATACTAATACAGTTCATATAAAACAACTATTACTTTGAAGTAACTTCATAAATAAATATCAGGAATCAAAAAATATTATAATATTAAAATCATTATTTTAAAATTAATGTAATGATGGATTTACAAAAGCCATCCGATTTTACATAATTCCAAAATATAATCCAACATTATTTCCTTCATGAAATTTCACAAAAAAACATAGAAAATCTCAAAAAAAAACAACTTTTAAAAACTATGATTTCAAGGTATAGAATAGTGGAGTCATATAAAATCCACCTACATCATAAAAGATGGTGAAAATGATGATCCTAACTAAAGACCTCTAGATATGTAAATGAATCATCTTCCCTTCACTAGATATAACAAGATCTCATTATGATCTTCATCATACGATATTGATCTATCTACGAAAGAATAGATCTAACTATCCATGTGATAGAAGATCAGTTAATCTAAATAGAAAGTGAATAAATGAGGACTTACAAATGATTCTTGATCACCAATGCACTTATACTTGGAAAATGATTCCTTTAAACCAAATGAAATATATAAGGGATCTTAAGGAGGAAAAATACTAAGAGTCACAAAAATAAGGGAAAATGAGGGTTTTGGATCATTAATAATCTTCAAAATATAATTTACAGAGAATTAATAGCCTTTAACGTGGTTGGGTTGCATGGTTTGAGAAACCATGAACCAACTGTGTGCATTCTACTCGATATAAAAAAATTTTCCTCTAGGTTGTGTTATGCGATTTAGAAAACCATGCACCAACCATGATGGACTATTTTCTCAAGGATAACCTATAAAATAGTTGTCTCAAATAGTTTGAAAAGAACATGACTGATTCATTCTCTTCATCATTAGCTCTATCAAAACGCTTTCCACTATCATGTACACGGTTTTAGGAATCTGATCTCTGACCATGTGTCTATCCAGTGAGAGCCAGCCTTACAATAAAACATTTTCATAAATATAGCACATGGTTTCTACTAACCATTCTCAAATCACAAACCTCTAAAAAATTTAAAAATATTCAAAAACCTTATAAAAAAACTTGAAACATAACATAATAATTATATAACTTTTAAATAAACAAAGCAGGGATGATGTACCTAAATTTAGGTTTTTTACAAGAAACATATGTATGGTGGTACTTATTAAGGAAACCCCATCCCACTTATGATTGGGGATGGAAAACTGCAACTTCCTAGATGAAGGTAGTATAAACTCAGTATCCACATAGGGTTTTAAACAAAAATATCTTCTTTTTTCTCTTTCTTTTTTTACTTTCATTATTTCTATAAATTAATTATGTTTCTTCAGGTTATTCTAGTTTATATAATAACACGTATGAATATTATCATAACTAATATTTCCACTAGAAATAATAAATAGTTTGTGTGAATATTTCTATTTGGTAATATTATTTCCCAAATCATACCATGTATACATGGTTGCAATTGAAATTAAATTTCATTATGGGTAGTAAAATATAAGTGTGGGGGTATTATACCAACTTGATTGAGGAATTTCATATTTTTTTATGTTTTCTCTTTTATAGTATTTTTAAAAACTTATGAGATGAACTAAATACATTGGAAAACCTGAATTATCTAATTATCTGTAAAAAGATATTAATTTTAACATCTTAAGGTTTTAATTATTATTGAATTGGATTTTTCTTTATTATTGAAAACCTATTAATTTAATGAACTTTAATCAAATTTTAAATTCATGTGAACAAGTGTTATTGAATGATTATATTACTAACCAGAGTTATTTCTAAACATATTGGAAATATTATTTAAATATTGTTTTCTTGAGAGTCTTCAATTATGATATGGGATCAAGAAATTTTTGATATATTTTAAAAAATATAGAAAATCTTGGGTTGTGCGAAAAATTATTAAGGAACCATTTTAAAAATCCTTTTCGAAATATCAACATATTTTGAGCCTTCCATTACATATATCCCTTTTATAAGCCCCTAAAATCCACAAATAGGAAATTAGGTAGATATATTATAAATCATTCATCCCAACCTACCATATTATTGAGAATTTAGTTTGATTTCATAAAAAAAATTTATATAGAAAAATTTTGTTTGATGTATTTCATGGTAGGAAAAATTATTATATGGAATGATTATTAGGGATATGCATCAATTTTTTCATAGGAGAGCTTATTATATTCTTCAGAATGAAGTTTCTTTCTATTTATTTAAAAAATAGCTATAATAAGTAAAAATAAGAGGGACAAAGAGAGGAATAAAAGATCACTATTTTCTCTTAATTTTTGGACCATTATTAAAGAAAATTGTTGTGATTAATAAATCATATAAATGGGACCAAGTGAAGAATATTATAATATGTTCCATACTTGTGCATTATGCATAGTTATTTAAAGAGTTAATCATCTTATATTTACAATTTTTTTAAAACCAAACCACCCACTATAAACACAAATTTACACATTTCAACCACTCATTATGGACACACTCTTATGACCCTACAAAATGGATAAACTAAAATAAAAGAAAGAATTTGGAAACTCCAAAAAAATAATCCCAAGATAACCTAAAAAATCAACTAAGATCATTATTACACAAGCCCCAAGGCACATTATAGGTCTCCATAGATTTATAATAAGAATGTAGGTATCATAATTAAACATGTAAGAAATATTTCACTCTTATAAAATCTATATCAATAATAGACCTAATTGGAACATAGAATGAGGATATCTTACAATGATGACCATGCCAAAATGAACATGGGTAAAATAAATAAAACATCCCAACACGGTATAAATCTCAAATAAAAAAAATAATTCCCATAATATTTTCATACATGAATCCATTTTTATACTTTCTTTACACATTTCCAAAACAAGGAAATAGAAACTAAATTAAAAGGAACCAAGTATCCTAAGATTCCAATACACCAGATGAACTGAAACTAGCCAAAATAAAATAATCTAAAACCCCAAAATCATTATGTTACTCACTTGTCACTACCTTAACCCAAAAATCTCTTACTTTTCAATGGAGACTGGAAGAAATCCAACATGTAAGTAAAAACCTAAAATTCTTAGAAAACATTAATATTGTATGACCAATAAAATGAGTGTGTTGGGAGTGAGAGAAAGACCAGTAGGATACCACTATGATTCCATTCACAGTCCATTTGTAATTAAATGAATAATTCTATTTTGAAAAATATAGAGTAATAAAATAAGTTTTAATTTTATTTATAAAAAATTGAGAGAAAACAATATATACAAAATGTATGTTCTCAAAACATGAAATTCTCAAAAACATGCATTAAATATGAATTTATAAAGTAATTTAATTTCAAAAAATAACCACTTAACTTTTCAAAAAAACACATCCATTTCAACAAGAGAAAAGATAAACGTTTTCTTTCGAAAGCACCCTCCTTTGATAAAAAAAACTCACACATGAGCCAACAATAATAAACAAGAATAATATAAAGTAAAAACCATGAGGAAATACCATACACAAGTGTTACATACTACAAGGGGTTACTAGCTAGTGAATCCAACTCAAATAGTAAGGAAACAAAATTCAAAAATATCCTACATAGTAACTTAGTATCCTTCTATCACAACTAAAAATAGGTGATTTCCTTTAATCTAATTTCATCATGTGACTAAAAAACCTCACTATGAAATGAGATATAGGAATAAAATAAATAACCCACCTTTAACACAGCCCATTTGATATTAATCACCATCCAAAATATAAAAAAATGAATCACAATTCATATAATAAAAGACATTCTAACATTAATAAAAAAAATAGGAAATAATAAGATCCTCTAAGGTGTAAATGTAATCCAGGAAAATAGAATCACATAAATTATCAATCAGACCTTATATTTATTCATAATTCTCACATGCATTGGAAATCATTTTTTATGAACATTTTGAAACCAAATGAAACCCATGTAAAATCATACACACACCAAGAAACTCCCAAAATATGTCATTGTTAATCCTATTTCAAAATCACCGTTAAACATAATGTCAATTTTGTTAATTCCCAAAGAACAACAAGGAATTAAAATGACCAACATAATTAATGGCTTTATAGATTGATAAAAAATAAAACAATGATTCACACCAACTTTTTTAAAATAGTGAAATCCCATTTCTAATGAGACACACACTTTTACACTTAAGGGAAAACCTTTAACAAATAAGAATGTTTCATTTTCAAATAGAGGAAACTATTAAAATTTTGAAACCATTTTTTACACACAAAACACTTCACATTATAAAATAAAATTGTTTCTAAACACCATGAACCAATTTTTTTATCATAAAACCCATCAGTGGAACTTTATCAAATAATTAGAATTCGTAAAACACAATTAAAAATCAAAATTCCATTGAATAAAGTATTTCACTAAATTTTTCCAAATGATGAAACAAAAAACATGGAAAACCATTATTAGCACAAAATTAGGATTCAAATATATCTTTAATTTAGTTTATGAACACTCATTAAAAATAAAGTAATAAAGTAACACTTTAAAAATGGAAATGTAATAGAAACACCAACTAAATTTAGTTGAATCATGATTACTTTGATGAAAACCACACAAAAAAAAAGAACTTCAATGATGGATAACAACATTTGAAAACTAAAATCCCCAATTTAGAACAACCCTAACCTTTAAAATTATCTCATTATGTCCACTTGGGTTAGAGGAAATTATATAAAAACAAATAAACTAACTGTGGGATAGATGGAAAACTAATACCTCTTGATTTGAATGAAGAAGCATCCAAGAATCACTCCAAATAAACATAGAGGTTCTTGGAATAAGAATGGGACCCCATGGAGATGTGACACAAATGTGGGGATCAAATGGGGTAGTTTGGAGTGAAAGAACCAATTAAAAAGGGTAAGAAATGTCAAAAGACTCCATATTTAGAAGGTTAGATGATTGTTCCACAAAATTTACCAAAACATGGGCAGACCATACTGTTGTCACAACTCAACACCCTAGAGGTCGCCATGTTACCTCTCATGGTTTGAAAAATCATGCACATACCATATGATTTCCTCAATAAAAGCTATATAGGGTGAATGGTTTGGTTTCATGATTTAATAAACCATTAACCTATCTTTGTAGTGTGGAAGGGATTAAAATCTGATTTTAACCCTGGGACATCATAGGGGAAATGGAGAAAGAAAGTGGCATTTTAGTGTGTTGTAATTATACCCACCGTGCAACTTTCTACACCCAAATTTTTACACGCAGAAATTATTTTACAACTCATGTAAATGTAAATTAAATATTCACTCACCAATGAGTAGTATCTGACCAAAAAAATCCCAAATATACAACCAAAAACATGAGACCCAAACAACAAGAATCTTTGGAAAACCCAAAAATTATAGATTTTCTGAACACTTCTTTAATATATATAAAAATAAGTAACTCCACTAAAACATAATTTAAATCTCATTAGATCTTTTTCAAACTTAAATAGACCAAAATGGATTAAAAACACCACTAGAACAATTGAAAAATTATCCTTGAAATACAATGGCACTTACCAACTTAAAATAAATTAGAAACAACTCCATGAGAATGATAAAAACACATGAATGCCAGATAAATGTCTCCACACCATTTAGAATCAATCTAATTGGTAGAATCATTAAAGATACATATTTGAGAATGATCATTTATAACCCAGTTATACCAACTTGAAACATCATAAATGACACTTCCTCAAAATATTCAAATGATCACCAGGCCAATCCACTCCACTGAACTGAGAGAAAACCCCCCAAATAGGATCATTCTCTAAAAATGAATGGACAGGGTCTAAATTTTTGTCATGTTACTCTCGAAAGGATAAATCAATGCTCATCCTTAGAAATATCTACCCATGGTAATTCTAAATTAAAATACCATCTTGGAAGCTCTAACATTATACTCCCCAACTAGAAGTATATCCTTAGTACATTAGCTTTCACATAAGTCATTTTATGTCATTCATCAACATCACTCAAACCATGGTCAACACCATGAATAACAACATCAGATAAGAAAATATTGAGGCCTAAACGTTGAAAATATTAGAAAATAAGAAAAAAACAATATCATCCACTAAAACCAATGAAATGGTGCATGAAAAATACATAGAACAAAGTCTAAAAAATGGGTATTATAAATGAAAACATCCCCAAAATGACAAAAATGGATTTTGACCCTCCATATGGAAGAAACACTATATATCCCTACTCAAATCAAGGCTTAGTCTGAGGCATCTTCTTTTTTCATTTCATCAACTTGTAAAACCTAAAAAGTTGATTGAGATGGAAACATAGAATATAGTTCCTCAATTATTTTTGATAGGAATTTAGAATGTTCTCATACTTCTCATACTAATAGAATACAATTGGATTTATGTCCTACTAGCCAAAACTCGGATACGAATTCAATATGGGGTTATAGAATCACTTGTTGTAAGTTTACCTGTTGAAAATCCACAACAACTATAGCCTTGAACATCACTTCCTTGAAGGTAGTTAGGCCAAACTAAAAGAATTCAAAATTGAGATCTGGGTAATGGCCCATACAGATGAACCATACCCTCTGGAAATAATAATCATCCAATTATGTGGGGGAAAAATATTTTATATTGAATAATTCCACATAATACTTCACTAATCTCACTTATGCATGTGGAATAACTCTATAACCAAAAATATTTTCACCACCTTGAGACAAAAATTATGGATTAACATGGAATTTAAACACAATCCCAAATAAATTCATCAAATATTTTAGTACAGATAGTGCACCTCCAACAATATTAGTCCAAGCCTTCGAAAAAAGTTGTGGTGAACCTCACACTAGAGAACTCTGGAGTTCATATTGACATAATGATTTTGTTAACCTTATATCGACACTCCATCACCTTTGGAGATCCTTGGTAACCACTAAGAAAATGTGTATACAATTTAAAAATCCCTGGAACATGATCCAAAATATGAGAAGAGTTAGGCTCTTCCACTCCATTATGAGTCTAGGAAATATCTTAGATTGGAAAGGATACTTCTGGATCACAAGGAAGACTGCTAAAAATAAAATATTTTATACTTCTTAAATCCATTTTTTGGGTTACATTCTAAAAAATAAAAAAACGAAACACATAATAAAATAACAAAAAATGACAAAAAAAAGTATAAAATCACTAATCAAATGAAATAAAATAATAAAAACCTTTTGAAACTTCATTTCAAAAATTCTTAACATATCCTTCTTTCCTTTTTTAAAACATCAAAAATGTTAATAACCTTAAAATAGTTCAGACCCAATGAATGAAATAACTCATTTCTTGAAAAGAATTTATATTTAAACCACACATCCCAAACCATTTCAATAATTTCACCACTAAAAACTTAGGAATTGTTTTTATTAAAAAACTATCACAACCCAAAAAAAAGTCCAAATTTTTATACGAATGAAACTTTATCAACCACTATAAGATTTTCAAAATAAACTTAAATATCAAAGAATAAAAAATATCTTAAAAACAAGATTAAATAGTTTCCAAAACACAAAAATATTCAATCATACACTGACAAACAAGAACCAACAATAACAAGAGAGTATAAAATATAAAAAATGACTGAAAACAGTAAAAATTAATAACCCTCTATAATGTGAATAGTTTGGCCACACCGTTTGTCTGGTCATGCACCAACCATGTGAGTTCCATTTGAATTTTTCCAAGATGTCTTTCGTGGGTTGTGCATGGTTTGATAGAATATGGAATTTAACCATGTGCCCCTTCGTTTTCCAACGGTCTACCTATAAAACTAGGAATTGCCCAAGATATCTCCTTAGGTATTTCTATAATTAAGTGTAGAAACACAACACATCAAAACATATCAATAAGAAACCCCTATAATTATAATAGTTGAATAAAACTCTCAAAAACCCATGTATACTCAATATTCGACAGAATTAAGAGTGCTAAAAGAACTTCCATGGACCTACCACCCAAGTTAGGATGGATATAAGTCTAGTCTACATTTACATCCAAATAAAAAGAGGGGGATATGATAAAATATTTTAATGAGTTGTACCAGGATAACATGACACATAACATGATACCATTCCACTACAAGTCTCAAGGCATATTCCGGATCACCTTGAGCTGGAAAAAGGTACCAGATGATCATAATTAAACTCATGGGATTGTTTCACCATATTTAAATTAGGATCAACACCGATACCCCTGGGGGCCCAACATGTGGCATTATTATATTGGATGACCATGACAAAATAAACATGTGAGGAAAAAAATAAAACCTCTTAAAAGGGCGTAAATTTCAAATAATAATATATTTCTCAAAACATTTCCATAAATTAGACAATTTTTATACAGGATTTACATATTTAAAAAATAATAAAATTAAAACTAAAATAAAAGAAAACATGTTGCCAAAGTGGTTGATACACCACACGAACTGAAACTCGTTAAACTATAATCGTTCACAAACATTAACCTCTCAATGTGACTCATAGTTCACCACCATAAACCAAAAAATACTCGCTTCTCAATAGAGAGAGGTTGAAAGAAAACCTGCAAGATATAACCTAAATCTTTTAAAATACATGGTGACCACATATGAAAACAAAAGATTGTGTAGGGTGTGATCCAATGGCTAGTAGGATACCATCACGAGTCTATTCACATTGAATTTATAAAAAACTAAAAAATATTTTTTTAAAAATATGAAATAATAAAATATATTTTCATTTCCTTTATAAAAATTGTAAATGAAATAAGATATAAAAAATATACATTCTCAAAACATTCCATTTACAAAACATTAATGGTTCTGAGCACATAATATGAACTAGTTTGGATAAGGAATTCTTGGATTTTTTCATAATCGATGATTAATCTGAGATATGCATTATTGATAAAGATAGGGACTAAAGGAATTGTATCATATATTAATTGAAGAATGGACTCTGAAACCAAATTTATGGATCATGACATAATATTTATAATTATTTTAAACAATTTGAGAATTGTCTTATAATGAATTATTTCTTCATTAATGAATCTAAAATTGTCTCTGTGTTGTACGGTCATTGAACTACAAGGAATAAGAGTAAATTATCTCCAACAGTGATCCACAAATGCTCTACAAACCTATAAACATCGCCATAGGAATCTCTGAGTGCTTGCACAGTGGATTATAATGCTTGTGTCATTTGTGTTTGATCACCCAAATAATATCTTCAGGAAGGGTGCTCTTTCATCATTCCATAAATGAGAGTGGTGGAGAAATAGTAACTCTCTCCTGTCCTGAGAGTATTCTTAGAGATGGATCACTCAAGGGATTCATGAAAATTCCCTCTCGATGTTGTAATGTACTATAAATGAAATTAAATTCCATGAGAAATATTATAATAGGGTTTCTATACTGTGAGGGTTGGAAAATAATAATTTCATATATTCCCTTATAATATTTTGTAATCCCCAGGGAACACCATATCTATAATAATAACAATATTATCATTTATTGAAATGTGTTAAACTGATGAATAAAATTAAATATTATTGATTAAAATAATATATATTATATATTACTTCTCACTAGATCATTAAACTCGGTGCCCCATTCCTATATAATATTTATCATACAATGAATAATAACTATTTATTTATTAAAAAATTATAAATACATTACTCTCCAATAAGTAATAAAATATTAAATTCACAAAATGGTAGTTAAATATTTATTAAATATTCTATTCGCAAAATATTCTCTTGAATAACTGATGAAGGAATATATGTGATCAAGTAAAGATGAATAATTATTAAACCATGTGTGGTGAATAATATTAATTCAACATATTAAATATATGACATAATATTATTTAATTGAGGTTCTAGATACACTTAGTTTTTGACCTTCTAGCCCTCTTAATTAGTGGAATTTGGTCAAGCAACCCAAAGTTTAGGGTAAAAATATATTAACACTCCAAGGAACCCATAGATAATTAATTTAATGTATAAACAACATAAAACCTCAAATATATTTTTACTCTATAATATAGTCCCTTTATCTTGATATCTCGAATAAATAAGGTTTCATGCTAGGGTCATAAACCTATGTGATCAATGTCTCTTTCTTTGAATTTCCATAAATTGAACATTCCTACATAACATCATGATTGTGTATTTATTCAGGATATATCATTTCCATAAAATGGCATGAGATATAAACATTTTTTAAAGAAAATAATGGAGAAATCCTTACTAACATTATTTATTAATGAAATATTACTCGTGATGCAACCAACATATCCTACTTTTCCATGATCATATTTCATCATTGATTTTGTTAATGGGTAAAACTATGTGACTCATAATATCCATTAATAGTAATTTTAAATTATATAGATCAATACACATGCCTTCAAATAGGAACATCCAATGATACATATAAATGTGGATTTTCTACTAGTGTGTTTTTCCTCATAATAACCTCCACTAAAAATTACCAAGGGAATACACCATGAGTAGGTGCCTCAAAGTCTTATAAGTCTCCACCATAGATATCAAATATCATTTTTATCAATCAAATGATTTCATCTGGAAATAGTTTATATATCTAAGAATAGTTTTACTGTACATTTGGGTTCTCCTTATATCAAGGAACTCTTATGACCTTTTAGTATGATATTTACTCTTGGGACATTATCACAAAAAATGTCACATAGAAGAATAATCATGATGTGATAAGTATTTTATTAATATTCAAAAAATGAATTTAAGTAATAATAATGTAAACAAAATTTTTCTCTAGGGAACCAACTCCAGCATACTCCCATTACACTAGATCCAACTATTATCAACCTTCAGTCCACTAGCTCTCACACAATACTCCTGATTATGCTGATATAATGCTTCAGTCAGGGGGTATTACATGTTTACTACTATGGAAACTCTTCTTACTATAAATTCCACCCCCATTAGAATAATCTCTCAAGAGATGAAACATTCATAATATATTATTTATTTATTGGTTTGACCATGCCTCTTTTAAAATATCCACCACTGCATTATTATCACAATATAATATGATAGGGTCTTCATAGATAGGTATTGAATAGTGTTCTTGGAATAATATTATGTATCAAAAAGAATTATTTGGAGACATCAAAAGACACAATATACTAGAAATCCATTATAAAATTGGTGATAACTAGATTCTTGGAAATCTTTTTTGCTTACAGCTCATCCAATGATATTTAAAACATACCCTCAGTGTTACTTTAGATCATTATGATATATTTGAAAAATAGAATTAGTATAAACCTTGATGACTTTCTACTCATCTCCATTATACACAAATAACATATCCTTAGTTATTTTTAGATACATATGGATATCCTCAACACCAGACTAATACTTTTCACCTGGATCATCTTAATATTTCCCTACTATGCTCAATGTGTAAGAACAATCAAGTCTAATATATAACATGTTATAAATTATTGATCTTAACACTGAAGTATATGAGATCTTAAGAATTATCCCTTTCACCTATGATGTTTGAAAAAACATTTACTTCAAAAGATGTATACAATGTGACACTAGAAACGGTCCCATTTAGAATATTCAATATTAAATATCCTTAGTATATAGTCAATGTATGTTCCTTGACATAGTCCAAAAAACCCCTTGGATCTACCTTGAATAATCTTAATCCCTAGAATATAGGTTTCATCACTTAATCCCTTCATGGAGAAACACTTTTTTATTTATTCCATAGGATACATTAATATTGGTATGTCATTTCTAATAGGTAATATGTCATCCATATATAATAAAAGGACAATAAACACTTTCCCACTAAGAATCTTGTACATACATGGCTCAAAAGCATTCTTAACAATACCAAAATCAATAATTTCATTATTTAATTGAGATTTCCATGACTAGAGTTCTTTCTTTAACCCATAAATGTTTCTCTCAAACTTTTATTTCTTGTTGTCATCACCTAGAGTCACAAACCCTTTTACTTTTTCATGTAGAAATATTCATTAAGGTTCCCATTAAGGAAATTTATTTTGAAAACCATCTTTTAAATTTCATAGTAATGGTATTCCTCTATAACAAATGTAATTATGATGGATTAAAATAGTTCAAATATAAGAAAATATTCATTATATCCAATACCTTGATATTGTTTAAACCCTCAAGCCACCAACCTTTCTTTATAGGTACTTACTTTACATTCCATGTCTTGTTATCTCTTAAATATCCATTTTATACCAATAGGATTTCCATAAAAATGATGATGGAAGAGAACTCAAAAATGGTTATGATACATGGAATATATTTTAGAGCTCATGGTATCTTTTAATCTTGTAGCTTCTGAGATCTTTAATGAATCATTGTTAGATGGAGGTTTATTATTGTAAAAAAATAATGATTTTCCATATTTGGTGATTAGAAAACCATATATCATTGATTATATTTCCTCTTTAGTGATCCAATTTTGTAATTGTGTTTCAGGAACTACTTCTCAAATAGGGACCTATGAAATATGTTCCTTTACAAACTTCTATGTATCTTAAGAATCAACCTCAATAAAGTTTATCTTGTTCGCACTATCCTTCTTGTGGATCTTCTACCTCTTAAGAAATACAACATTTTTAGTACAATCAATTTCTTATCAAAGTGTTTGTATAGGAAGTATCAATTTCTTTCCATAGGATACCCTATAAAGATACACTTTTTATCTAAGGGTGATAGTTTTTTTCTAATAATGCCTTAAAACACCTCACAGCCCCATACATGTGTATGTGATAAAACAGGTTTCTTTCCACTCCATAACTGGAAGGTATTTTCGTTTTTCTACTTTATTTGTTACTTGGTCAGGTATATGTGTCACAATAATTAATGCATATCCCCAAAAGTATAATGTAAGATCCTCATCACTCATTATCGACCATGCCATATCTAGTAAGGTATGGTTTATAATTTCACTAAAACCATTCCACTATATTGTGTAAGATGTAGTGAGATGAGATAGAATCCCAACCCCCCATAGAAAGTTTATAAATTAGTTTTTATTATATCTACCACCTCAATTTGATGAAATATTCTTTATCTTATTTCCAAGTAATTTCTCTACTTCATTCATGAATTCTTTTAATATCTAAAAGGGCTCAGACTTATACACCATTAAGTAGAAATATACATATCTACATTATCCATCAGAAATATTTATGATGTAAGAATACAAAGCTCCATCTTATGTTTGAAATGGTCCACACATATCAGTGTGTACCAATCCTAGATTCTTTTTTCCCTTTCACCTAATCCATTGAATGGTGGTTTGGTTATTTTTACTTGTAAACAAGAATAACATCTTTTTGGTTGGCTTATCTCAAAATAGTCTAAATAAATATCTTGATCGAGATTTATTAAACCCTTCTCCTTTACATGAAAAATATGGTGATTCCATAGCCGAGTGTTATATTAGTTGTATGAAAAATATACTTTATCAATTTATAAAAGTTGTTTTTTATAATTTAATACATAAAGAACATTATTTTATGGTTCCCTACCTTAACATATATTTTCCTTATAAAAAACAACCTTTGTTTAAAATTTTGAAAATAAAACCATCTACATCTAGGAAGGATTTGGAAATTATGATCTACTTAATAGTTGATACATAATAACAATCTCTTAAAACCTATATCATTCATTTGGAAAATGAAAACTGGTAGTCTCTATTGGCAATAGTAGCTAGCCTTGGACCATTAGAAAGTCACAAATCAACCTCTCAAGAAATATTTTATAATCACATTGGTTCTTTCACTTTGACACATATGACGACACCAAAAGCTATATCAAATAAACTATTTTTTAACAATTTATATATTACACTAGGTAATAAACATTCATTTATCCTCCCTTTCTTCTGGGTGATGTTCCTCTTTTATGGGCCTTCTTTACACATGATAAACATACTTCTTCATTTTCATTTCCATTACAATTGAACTTATTCTTCTAGAAAGTATGGTGATTTATAGGTTTTGAATTATTATTCTTCTTGGGCCCCTTTTCCTTATTCATATTTTTCTTATTCAGTATAAGTAGTGTGAGTTTTCTATGCCTCATGTCCTTTTCCACATGGTGAATCAATGAAAAAAGTTATTAAATACTCTTCTAATTATTTCTTATATTATAATTATTAATAAAATTTGATAATGACTTGGTTAGTGAGGAATTTATGATATCAGTGTACAACCCATCTGGGAATTTTCCCCCCAAGATGTCCAAGAATTAAATGTATCCAATAAACATAACTACATGAGGCCCAATTAGCACCAACTCTCTGGGATTGGTTATAAATAGATCATTGGATATATCATATCTTTGTTGCTTCATATTCTCTTGATAAGGATCCAAAAGGGGCAACATCATTATATATAAATTTATTTCCCCAAATTTATTTAGAAGTTAGTTGTTTATGGATGGTAGCATAAAACACTGAACATCGATGGAATCATTCAAGCATTTATCATAGAGAGAAAACTCTTCCAACATAGACTCTTTACTATGTGCTTCAGGAATAGGTTTTCTCAACACATACAATATCCTTTCATGTTGTAGGATAATGCATAACTTTATTAGACTCTCTAGAAAATTAGATAATGTGAGAAGGTTCACCTTATCTATTATTGATCATAGTGAAATTTTTAATGTTATATTTATTTCCATTTATACAAATAAAGTAGTTGTAATTTTTGTAATTTATCTTATAAAGGTAGATAATAAATATTATATTATATTTATTAATCTCCAACTATTTTATCAAAAACAAATATCTCTCACTATTGGATTTATAATATCTTGACTCTTGGATATTCTAGTGTTAAGGATCTATCTTCCCCTTCTCATAACCCTGACATTGGTTGGTCTAGCAATTCAAAGGGTTTTGTGTTGAAATTAAAAATTCCAACTACATTAACTCATTGTTTTTGAAATTTTGAGTGGAATCCTCAATCTTAAAATCATTGAATTATATTTCCTCAACACATGACACTTAGTTACCACACGTCCTACATTGGTATCCAACAGTTGTTGTAAACTAAATTATTTAAACCTAAAACATCAAGTTAGAATTCCCTAATTATTGAAAGCACCTCAAATATATATAGTGAAGGACACTGAAATATGGTTATATTTTAACATAACTAGTGGAATCCTATACCAACTTAATATATATAATTGAGGTATTTTTAACTTTATGGAAAAGTTTCCCAATTTATCTTTACTACATTCGTGTATATATTAAGTGGATTTAATTATATGATTAACCATGCTTTAAATAAAATTAACACATAATAATATTTATTTTAGTTACATATTTTATTCTTATTAATTATTTAATTCACGTGATCATGAGAAAACATCCATAATGAAATAACCATGTAACTATACATAAATGAAATAATAAAGTGGTATGGTCCAGTTCATTTAAAAATTGTTAGTTTATATAGCGGGTGATAAACTAACCCTCGAACTAGGGGGAAAATTAGGTCAACCATTTTATGGTTCATGTTGCATCTTCTCACTTATCCACTTATGTATCTCTATTGGATTGTTTTCTCCTTGGCTCCAAAATTGAACCACCTCTGCTATTTTGAGAGCTCCATCTATTACATATTGTTTTACTCGCCCATAAATGAGAGGAACCAAATGATTGGTTAAGGGGTTTACATAAAAGAAATTGTGGTCTCATTGGACCTTCAATAATTAGAGGAGGAATGATGTGTAGGCCATTAATTTCATTTAGTAATAAACTAATAAGACATATCAAAAGGTCTAATATATGATCATGATCATCCACATACATGAGTCGAGTTACAAATTTAATAAAATAGAATTAAGTTATAATTGTTCTTATTTAAGATAAATCATACTTGGATAAATTAATTATATTATTTAATTAGTCAATTATTTTATCATAATTCTTATCCGAACATTCTTTACATTCTCATCCATTATAATTTTACACAAAATAAATTTATTTAAAATTAACATTGTCCATAACATGTACCTTAGACATGACATAGTCAGTCCCCATTAGAACAATTCAATGTGTTTTATATTCATATATTGTTTACTCATGTAGAATGAGGAATAAATGACATATCTTGTGATTTTATGGCATGTACAAAGTCATATAAATGACACAGGGAACAAAAAGTATTTATGTATCATGTTATGTTTAAATTAGTGTAAAGTAATAAATATAATACAAGTTATACATGATTTGAATTCCAAAGATTATATAGAAAATAATTATATATTTAATATATATAACCCAACACATAGAATTTACATAGTCGAATGAATGAAACCTAGAACACATGATGATGAGGCCTAAAACCTAAAATAAATTAATTTTTAATTCTAAATAATTTGGTAACATACACAGTCTGTACAATACATCTAAACGACATGTATATTTCTCAACTTATATCCATTGTAGCTATCTAGGGTCTCTACATGTAAATTTACCAATGAAAATAATGGATTAAATGGTATGTACAAGGGGATATTGTTTGTGTTCTCTGGGTTACACATTCACCAGTCAAGTTGGCCATGTAAAGAAATACACAACATGTGTTTGACTAAATAAATACAAATACCACATTTTACTATGTCTTTATTTCGTACCACAATTATGTGGTAGGAATCAAGAGAATATTTTCTGTATTGGGGATCCAGGCATGTTCCATGAACCCCTAAATGTTGTTGTAGGAATCTGTTGGTGCATGCATGGTAGATCCAAACTCTTATGTCATTCATCTTTGTTCTCCTCAAGAATATATTCAAGTAAAGGTTATCTTTGATATGTATAAATATTCCAGTGGTGGAGGAGGAGGATCACTCTATACTCTTGAGATAATTCAAGGAGAGGGATCTCATTAGGAAATCAAATAAAATAACTTAGGATGTCTTTGTACACAACAAAAGAAATGACAACACTTGAAGAATAACATAATTAGATTTATTTACTTATAGGGCTAGAAAATAATAATTTTACATATGCCCTTATTATTTTTCTTACTCCCTATAGAACCACATGTCAATAATAATTATAATAATACAATTTCTTAACTTTCTCTAAAGTTGTGAATTAATTAAAATATTATTTATTAAAATTACATTCAATATAAATTATTTCTTACTAAACCCTTAAACTCTATCTTAAATTCCTCCACAGTATTTATAGAACCCTGAATAATTCCTATTTATTTAACGAAAAAGTATTACTTCATTATTTTCTAATAAATAATTTAATATCATATTTAATAAATAGAAAATAAATATTTAATAAATATCCTTCTTAAAATATATTCTTGAATAACTGGCGATAGAATATACGATCAATAAAACCGGAATTATTATAAAATCACATGTTGTAAAAATGTATATTAAACATGTTAAATAATAAATTATAATATTATTTAATTGAGGTCCTAAATACACTATGTGTGTTGCCCTATAGTACTAATCCTCAATTAAATTTGTTGAATGAACCCAAATTCCTTGGATATTTTATATAAACACCATATGTTAACCATATAGAATGAAGTTAATGACACAATGACAACAAAAAATCATATAGATTATTAATGTTTAATATAATCCCTTTATCATGACATCTCAAATAAAGTAGGTTGCATGCTGGTTCCATCAACCTATGTGCCTGATGTCTCTTTCTTTGAATTTTTAGAAATTGAACTGACCTAAAGAACACTATGGCTATGGATTTATTTAGGATATAAAATTTTCATAATAGAGACTTAGTTATCAACATCTATTAAATAACTAAAGTTACAAATCCTTTCTTGCATTATTCAATAATGAAAATTACTCGTGATTGACACAACCTATTCTACTTTTCCATGAACATATTTCATCATTGTTTTCATCAATACATAAAAGTACACAACTCATAATATCCATTAATAATAATATTAAATTATAAGGATAAATTCATACATCTACATAGTTGGACAACCAATGACTTAAATAAATGTTCATTTCATACCGGTGGGTATCTTATAATCTTTTATACTTGATATTACCAAGGGTGTATACAATGAGAAGGTTTCTAAAGGTACTATGAGTATCCACCCCTGATAGAAAATATCATTTTATCCCTCCAATGATTTCATTTAGATATAGAAAAAATATTTAAGAATACTATCATGACACTTTTTGGTTATCACCATAACGAGGAACAATTATGACCATTCAGTGTGACATTTATAAAAAATTATCACTTAATATGTCTCAAAGAAGTAAAATCATGATGTGATAAGTATTTTATTAATTTTGAAAAATATGAATATAATTTATCATAATTTACATAGATATTAGTTCTATGGAACAAAACCCTACAAACATGCGTCAAAGAGGACTTAATGTAATATCATTTTAAAACCCACCTACTTACATTTTCAAAACAAATAAACTTTCATTTAAAAAATATAATGTTAAACCTTTTCTTTTGAAAACATCATCATTTAAAAACAAACTCATAAATCATTCAAGATTCAATATCATTGTAAACACATTCCTAGTATTTAATATTAAACAAATTTATCTCTATCCTTTAAAAAACATTAACACTAAAACCATACACACATTGGTATTAAAAATGGAATACATAATAAAACAAAAATACATAAACATTCATAAATAGGTGAAAATAATCTTATAAGGCGTGTCTCACCCTTATTATCCTTACTCACAAAGCAGCAACATAATAATATAACCAAAAGTGGAAACTCATATGATAATAACAATAAAAAATATTAATATAAAGTACAAATCCGGAAGAAACACCCTTGTAACTAATGGTGCTAGATTCCCTCTATGACAAAATGTGGAACCAAATATTGTTAGGTTGATGGTCACACATCTCATCCCCCAAATTTCTCTCTCATAGCCTCATCAGTGACACATATCCTAGACATATGTTATATAAAACTATGGATTACTAACAATTGTATAACACTAAAATATTATGGAATAACCCTAAAAATACCACTTGGTAACCTAGGATCCTCATGTAATGTTTAAAAATATGTTATTTTCTTCAAGATAAAATTATCATTTGACTATCACCCCACCCTAAGTCATGAGAAACAGAAATAAGATTAACACATCACCTCTGACACACCCCATTTAATATTGAGTACCAATACAAATATACAGTCATGAATCATAATTAATATAATCAAACACAAGTTTATAAGCATAATAAAGGGTGACAGCGGGATCATTTAGAGGGTAAATGACATCTAATCAAATAGAATCACAAAAAAGTGTCGACTCAGCCTTCTCTTAATTCGTAAATATCACATAGTCTGTAAATCCATTTTTCAAACCATTTGGATACCAAATGAAACCGAAGGAAAAATTATATACACATCAAATCATACAAAAAATCTATCTCTGGGAATTATCTTTAAAAATCACCTCTAAAAACAAGGTTAATTTCAGAAATTCAGAATAAACAACAAGTTAATAAAAGGGAAAAAATAATTAACTGATTTATCTTAGAAAAATAAACCAATATGGAATTATAACCCCTTTTTTAAAATATAGAAATCTTTTTTATAAAGAAACACACCATTTTAAACTACTTTTATCCCCATTAACTAATAAGAATCTTTATTTTTAAAACATTGGAAAATGTTAAAATAAGGAACCACCTTTTAACACAAATCAACCTTCGCTTTATATAACTGAATTAGTTATCGACACTATAAACCAATTTTTTGTCTGGAAAACCCATCAATGGAATTTAATATAACACCAAGAATTTTATTTTAATTAATATTTCCATTGAACCATGCCTTTCACCCAATTTGGTCAAAGTAAAAAAACCAAGAAATAAGGAATAAATTTGATAACAGTAAACTAATTGTCACATATGTCATCAATTTCATTTATGAAAAGATTTAAAATGTCATAAAATCAATGAATTCATCAAAAAAATTGAAATGTAATGGAAACACCAATCGAAAGTGATGGAAACATGTAGACTTTGATGAACACCACTAGAAAAAGTGAACTCCTAGGGTGGATCAGAATCTTTAAAAACCAAAACCACTAATTTAGGACAACTCTAACCATCAAAATAATCTCAAGATGGCCACTAGGTTGTGAGGAAATTAGAGACTAAGAGAGATACAAAGAGGGAGGATACTCATACCTCTTTATCTAGATGAAGAACCACCCAAGAATCAAATAAAATAAACTTATATAAGATTTTACGAAGAATATTATGCCTTAGAGAGGTTCTAAAGATGAGGGGATTTAATGTGGTATCTTGGAGTGAAAGACCCAATCAAAAATAAGATGAAATAAATAAATACCCCATCTCAAGTAGGTCCAATGGTTTTCTCAAATTGTTTACGAAACTATTTGTAGACTCTATTTCTTCTAATAAATTAACACCACAGAGGCCACATGGCTATCACATACATCTTGAAAGACAATAAAAATACCATGAGATCACCTCTGTTAGTACTATAGAAGGTACACATTTTCTACTGCATGGTTTCATTAACTGTGGGCCTATCAATGCAGCCTTAGGTAGCCCTTAAAATTTCAAAATTTCACCCCCAGTTCACCCTGATCCAAATGAAGAAATCAACCACAAGAATAAGGTAAATAAAATGGAATCTCGGGGTGTCATATAAACCATTCATGAACTTAATTTTGAGAATATATTTTTAAAGAATGCATTGAGTAAAAATAGATGTAATTTTGGGAAGTTTGGTACAACATGTTCATTAGTGGAACAAAATATATATTGTATTTCCTTTAATTGAAAGGATTTGGGGATATGGTATTCATATCGTAAGAATGATAGATATTAGATGTAAATATTTAAATGATCTTCCCGAAATTACTTAAGAAGTTCAATTTATCCTTTGATCAAAGTATTTACCAAGGACTATAAATAGATATGGGTATGGGAGTGATTCAACACATATTTACCAAGTTTTATACAATAATTCAATGAAAATACCCCAAAGAATTCCCAATATATGATAATTTTCTAAATATTTAGTATATATGGCTAAATTGTAGAATAATTCTATATGGCCTAAAATACTGAATTTAATGACTAAATTGATAATATATATTTCATGATATGTTTACAATTTAACATGTGACTTATTATGATTACATGTGAGAAGAGGTTTGGAAATACATTAACAAATGAAGGATCCCATGGGCTACTAAAGAATCTACTGATCAATCTAGGATGAAATAAGAGTCCCTCGTAATCTCCTGGAAAACCTCTAGGCTTTTACAAATCTCCAACATACACCTGTGATTTCCCTTTAGAAGGAGTAATTGTATTGAAAATGTATTGGGCTTTTGGATCAAGATATTCCAGTTTGTAATGGACATTGAATTGACAATACAAGAAAACATTACATAAAAATGTATTCAAGATGAATTCTTTGAGGTTACATCCACCATTGGACACAACACTATAAAATCACCACACATTACACCATCACACAACTAACATTACCTCACAAAGACTCTTTACATCACATTAGATAGCTAATTATTTTGACCAGAATGCCTTTATAATGTGTTTTAGTGATAAAAAAATCTCAAAGAGTATCTTGAAAATACATTAACACCAATTTCATCAGACTCAAAATCTCGAGGAAATATTCACAATCCAGCACATTCTCATTCCCATACATGCCTTGTTTTCTCTATCTATAATTATCCCCATTGTGTGTCATTCAATATAATAAGACAGAATACCTATGTGATGTAATCATGAGATGTGTCATTGAGTTTCATTAAGGAATAAATCTAATAATAGATACCTTATAACTACATCATGTTCCCAGTTTCCATCTTATACAATTACATTCTTCCATAAACCACACACAAATATCACTACTAGTACCTATAACCACTTCTCACAATGATTAATAATATACACTAGATTATTTATAAAAGAAACCTTTAACTAAATCTCCCAATCATATTCACATTGAATTACATGGGTGGGATCTATTTAATACATATTTTATTGAGATACAAGAACAAAATCTTGTATATCACCGCACTTTGGAGGAATAAATGACTCTTAAGAAACCTCCTTGAACCTCCTCAACCCCACATATTCCCAAACGTACCATGGAGAAAATTTTCCCAATATTCTCTTTCTATAGTGTCCCATCCGGGTTGAGACCCAAGGAAATACAAGATCCTCCACATCAAACCCAAGATATTGAACCCTATAATTAGTATAATTTTAATGCTTTCTCTCATCCATATAAAACCTCAATTTTACCAAAAGTACCATATTATATATCTTTTTAACCATGATTTTTCCAAATAAATTCACCTCACAAACATCCATGAAAGTAAAGGGAGGATTAAATGTAATTCCATTCAATGATTCCAACAATTCCATATAAATAGATTATAGGAAGATTTTGATATAAAATAAACTCCACCAAGGACACATAATCCTCCCATGCACCCATAAAATCATGAATACATGCACATAGAATATCTCTATGAATATAAATGTTACTCTCATACTAAATATACTTATGTTTATGATAAGTTATATGTTGCATCACATGAGAACCTAAAAACATTTGAAAGACATCTCAAAAATGAGACGTGAAGTTTATATCAGGATCATACATGATGCTATTGGATATCCCTTGATGATTTTTTATCTTACAAAACTAAATATTTTCCTGATCTTTATTAAAATGATTATATAATATTAGTAGGAACTGTGAAACCCTGGTTAGTGCATCAAAAACAACATAAGACACATATTACCATATCCACAATCTCAAGAATCCCATTAAATAATTTATAGTTACTTTATACCATTTACACCAATGAAATAAATCATTATGACCACTCAATTACCTCTAATTCTCTACTTTAACATGTTGGAATGAAAAACACCTAAAAAACCCATCCATATCACATGTTATGTTTATACCCAAAAAGTTTCAATAGACACAATGGTACATTTTTGTTAATCTACGATAATTTGTGCATTAATACATATTTTAATCCCATATCATCTCTTCTCACTAAACTAATAGTATATAGAGTCTTTCATATAAGAAGAAGAAATATTTATCCCCAAAATTTTCTCTGGGAATCTACTCCCCACTATTATGATTTCCTTTATTTTCATAGAAATCGTTATATAAACTCAAACACTCATTCACTCACTCCCCCATGGATTTTTTTTATTAATGTCCTAAGAATAATATAATCATCCAACTTATCCAGATCTAAATTCATTTTTGATAAGAGAGTCATAAGTTTCCTCTCCCCTTTTGACACCCAAAAAACAACAACTTAATACTTCTTCCTCAAAGTATAAATAATAGTATTCCATTTCCCATGATTTTATATCACATTAAAATAAAATTAATGAATATATTTAACCCACATTATTTATATTATATCCAAACACCTCTGAAAATATATATACTTCAATCACATGTGGTCGGTGAATACTACAAATTTTTCACTAAACAAATAATGTTTTCAACTCTTAAGAGTATGAAAAAATTCATTCTAAATCATGAGTAGGATAATTCAGGTAAGGTATCCTAAAATATTATGAAAACAAAATTACACTAATATAATCTCCTGTAAAAACACATAGCTAAAACCCACACCATAGGCCTCATAATATACCTCATATCACATCATTAGATCTGGTAAAGTGACAAGAGGTGATGATGTCAATGTTTTCTTATGATCACAAAACATAGTATGAAATTTAATATCCATATTAAAAGTCACACCTTTATTAGTTAGTAAAATCATTTGACTAACTTGATGAGTGACAGATGGAAAAAAGCTATGATAATATCCCATTAAACCCAAAAACACGTAAATCTAAAAAATATTCTAGAGAATTTATCAAGAATAACATAACCGAATTTATTTAATTACACATACATACTAAATTAAAAAATTACATGACCATTAAACCAAACATCATTAATCAAAAACCCACACACTGTTATCTTTCCATAAAATTGATGAACACACAACACATTAATGATATTCACCAAATTATCACTATTCTCATCGTATTATTGTGAATATATCAATATGTAATAAATAAATATTATCATTATGGAATCCCAATATATATGTAAAAAATGATAATTAAGACTGTAAATACTTTTTTAAATTCATTACAATATGATTCAACCCTAAAAACTCAAAATTTCTATAATAATTCTTAGAGGCTATCCAACATACATCCTATATCATCACCCTTAGCTGATGATAACCTAGATGAAGATAAATCTTAGAAAATTATAGATCCCCTATAAAATAATTGAATAAATCATTGATATGTGGATAATTTTATATGTAATATATGATAACGTTGATCATTCTGTGGTAATCTATACATAACTACAAACTCTAATATGCATCAAAAAAATAAAAGGATCACCCCATTGAGATATACTATTCTAAATAAATTTATTGGATTCGAAAATATCTCCATTGAATCTTTAAATCCCAAATGATAGATAGTACCAAATGATATGGTGGTATATATATTTTATTGGATACATGTATTAATTCAATCCTAAACTATACCTCCCACTTCAACATAAACCTCACAAAATACTCCGAAAAAATATGACACCAAAAAATCCCATGAAAAAAAGCACTAGAATCCCCCTAAGAAAAAGTAGGATACATATCTAACACCTAATATATAATAAACCTTAAAAAATCTAAATTATATGGTATCCTTCTTTAATAATAACCCAATCTCTTAAAATAACACATGACTTATTTGACAATTGATAGAACATCGCATTTCTAAAGGTTCCGGGTGCAGCGGAAGCTCGTGGGTGGATGTGCCCACTTGGCTTTTTGTCATTAATAATGATCAATTCGGGATCAATACGACGATAAATGTCAGTCTCCACAGATCGAATCACAGAAATAGACAAAGAAGAAGGTTTGTCCCGGAACCACAAATAAGGATCGTTACAGGTTGATTATAATTAATTTAATTAATTGAAAAGAAATACCTTTTGGATTTTCTTTCTTCTTTGATGTTCTTGATCACGTTCTGATGTGATTCGTCATTGCGTCGCAGAATCCAAGTGTAGACTTCCTCTAGTGGTGATCCACACATGTATCTCGTATCTCAGGATGTCACCAAAGGAGTCTCTGGGTGCTCACATGGAGAAACCTTTGCTTGCATTGTCCACCATAGATCATCGTGATCCGATGGTAGATGATCTCCCTCGGACTTGAGAGAGTTCTTGGAGGAAGAGGTTCTTTCGGCCTTGAAAGAACTCTCCAGAATTATTTTGCACAATGATTATCTTTTGTAGGAAAAGAGTCGGGGTTGTAAGGATATTTACAATCGATTTTGAGGTTGTAGAGTTATGACAATAAATAAACGTGTTATGTGTTTCAATTATTTCATTAACTCTTATTGAAAACCCCCATGTCGAATAATTAATTCCTTGACATGCACTCACACTGATTGTAATAAATATCATTTAATAAAACAATATTATATCCTCAAAATACCAACTGGAAAAACTACACGGCTTGTAATAATAAATACACAGTATGTGCTTTTATTCATTGAAAACTACATGGTGTGTACATTAAATGTACACAACCTCTATATATTGTTTTCATTTATTCATTTCCTTTTCAAAATAAAAACTATACGGTGTGTAATAATAAATACACGGCGTGTACTTGTTTTTCATTGAAAACTACTTGGTGTGTACATTAATTGTACACGGTGTGTATATCTTTTTTTCATTTATTCATTTCCTTTTCAAAATAAAAACTACATGGCGTGTAATAATTAATACACGGCGTGTACTCTTTTTCATTTTATTCTTCCTCTGACATTAAAACGATTTAGGCTTCCTTGAATAATTATTAAACCACATACATGAATAATCTTTATTCAACTTGAGATACTGGAATACACTTAGTGTGTGACCCTCTAGGCCTCTTTCTCATCGGCATTAGGCGGGCTTGCCTAAAGTCTAATATTACTGTCTAGCAATGGGTCAAGGCAGCCAAGAGAAAGAAGTTGACGCCGCATTGATGCATCACCTCATACGAACTCTTACTGTGTAATTTAATCCCTTTGTCTCGATATCTCATCAAGTAGGTTCCATGGCTATGTCATAAACCGATATGCTTGATCCGTCTTTCTTTGTCTACCTGAAATAAACTCATCGTTTTTACCATGGCGATGGAATTTAATGTGATGGTTCTATTTCAATCAAAGGGCCGAGATATCAACTTTCATAAATGGAAGTGACAAATCCTTCCTCGACTTATCCATTAAAAACATGTCACTCGTGACGCACCAAACGTACCCTACTTCCCGCCAACTATCTGCATGATGGTTTTTGTCAGTAAATCTAAGTGTGCGAGTCATGACATGAGTTAATGATAATCTTCCAGTCTAAGGACCATTATACACACTCGTAGATAGAAATGTCCGATGACACCAAGACATGCGGAATTGCTACTGGCGGGTCTGTTATCATAACCCCCCATCTTGAAGATTACCAAGTGCAAACTCCATGAGTGAGAGTCTCATTTTCTTACGAGTACTCTCACAAGACGGTCTGTATACTATGTGTCCTATCATAGTATGTCATCCAACCGTAGAACTTTATTTAAGAATAATGTTATAGCATTTCAAGGTTCTCATCATAGCGGGGATCTTCCATGACCTTATAAATGCAACAAATATTCCATGAAATTATTATATTATAGTCATGCAGAACAATGAACAATATATAATATGTGAAAATTCATGTAATCAAAGTACAAAACATTTGGTTCTCAGGACACAAACCCTTACAAACTCCCACATGGACTAGAGCCAACTGCCTACGACTTTTAGTCCTCTAGACCTCACATGATGATCATTTTTTAGCTGAGTCAATGCTTTAGTCAAGGGGTCTGCCACATTGTCTTCCGTGGAAATAATGCTCACTACAACTTCACCTCTCTAAGAAAAATCCCTCAAGATATTATACTTCCGAAGTATGTGCTTTGTCTGCTGATGAGACCTTGGCTCTTTTGCAAGTTCCACCGCTGCAGTATTATCACAATATAGTGTGATGGGATCTTTAGTGCTTGTTACTACATCCAGCTCTTAGACGAAGATTCACATCCATACTGCTTCTTTAGTTTTCTCAGAGGCTGCGATATACTCTGACTCTGCTGTAGAATCTTCCACCACACTTTTCTTTGATCTCTTCCAGCTCACTGCACCTCCATTCAAACTGAATATGTATCCAGTCTGTGACTTCATGTCATCTTGATCAGTGTGGAAACTAGCATATACATGTCCTCTAATGACTAGTTCCTCATCTCCTCTATAAACCAGGAGAATATCCTTAGTACGCCTCAAATACTTAATGATATTCTTGACTACCATCCAATGGTGGTCTCTTGGATCAGCTTGATATCTACATATCGCACTTAATGTGTAAGAAACATCTAGCCTCATACACAGCATAACATACATGATTGACCCAATTGAATATGAGTAAGGGATCCCTGCCATTCTCTTTCTTTCCTCATGTGTCTGAGGACACATTTTCTTGGAAAGATGAATGCCATGTGATACTGGCAACAATCCCCTCTTGGAATGTTCCATATTGAATCTCTTCACTATCTTGTCAACGTATATACTTTGACTCAGGCCCAGAATTCTCTTGGATCTATCATGATGAATCTTGATCCCCAGAATATATGCTGCCTCGCCCAAGTCTTTCATGGAGAAGAATTTATGAAACCATTCCTTAACTGACTGTAAGACAGGTACTTCATTTCCAATTAGTAATATATCATCAACATGCACTATTAGGAAAACGACTACACTACCACTAAACCTCTTGTAGACACAAGGCTCACATTCATTCTTAACAAATCCAAATTCTGTTACAGCTTCATCAAAAGGAATGTTCCATGACCTTGATGCTTGCTTTAATCCATAAATGGATTTATGAAACTTTCATACCTTGTTTCCATCCTTTGGAGTCACAAAACCTTCAGGTTGTGTCATGTAGACATCTTTCTGGAGGTTCCCATTAAGGAATGATGTTTTGACATCCATTTTCCAAATTTCAGAGTCATGGTATGCGGAAATGGCCAATAGGATTCTGATGGATTTCAGCTTCGCAACTGGTGAAAATGTTTCATCGTAGTCAATTCCTTGACGCTGTCTAAAACCTTTTGCAACCAGTTGTGCCTTGTAGGTGTTTACTTGCCCTTTAATGTCCAGTTTCTTCTTGAATACCCATTTATTACCAATACACATTACATCAATTGGAGGATCTGCCAAAATCCAGACTTGGTTTTGGTACATGGAATCCATTTCAGAATTCATGGCTTTTTGCCACATGGCAACATCTGTGCCTTCAACTACTTCCTTGTAGGTACGAGGATCATCATAGTCCACCAAAAATGAGTCACCATCCTTGGTGACAAGAAAACCATATCGTTCTGGTTCTCTCACCTCTCTCGTGCTTCTACATAGTTCTTGTGTCTCTGGAACAGATTTTTCTTCCATGGGGCTTTCTGGAATCGGTTCTTGTACCAACCCTTGTGTATCTTGAGCCTCGACTTCATCGAAGTCTATCTCACTCCCACTATCTCTTTTGGATATGTGCTCCCTCGCAAGGAATATGGCATGTATTACCACTGTAACCTTTTTGTCTGAGGGGTTGTATAGGTAATATCCCCTTATTTCTTTGGGATATCCTATAAAAATACACTTTGTGCCTTGGGGTGTAAGTTTCTTACCTGAAGAGGCCTTAATAAATGCTTCGCTACCCCACACATGTAATGTAACATCCCGAGTAAATAAAGAATAAAATATTTTCATATTTATTAATATTTACGAATTAAATATTAATTTTACTTTAAAGGGGTTGATATGTTTGATAGCTTTCCTGATACGAAACAACGAGTTTCTTTGAAATCTTACGTTGCACACTAGTAATAAAATAATATTATTTTAAATGGTAGTTAACACGTAGCCGTTGTATTGGCAGAAATGAATATAAATAACTAAAATATGATTATATATGTTTGTTAAATGTTTTTATGTTTATCCAATAAAGGATAAAGTCTTAAAATATGAAAAAAATTCAATTTTAGGCATAGATACTCTAATATTCACTAAAGGTCCATGTATCGCCTTTTGATGGAGAACCGTTATTAAATATAGTTTTCGTCACCATTATACATTCTATTGGACCAAATAAAATTCTTCTTTAGAATCGGGACATTGAAATTTACTTTGGGTAAATTTTCGGTATTTTTCTGATAAAATTCATTTTTTAATGAATAGTGAAAAATGTTGTATTTTAATTCATAACCTCTTTTTAGTATAATTTATTTATATGATTAGACTATATTTGGTATTGGTTTTAAAGTTAAATTAGAATATATTTTTACCATTTAATCCAATATTTGTCATTGGAATTAATTTCACCTTGAAATTAGAATTAAACTAGTGTCAATCTTTTGATACATATTGTTTCCTAAAAACACGCTATTTGTTTTGACAATGGGAATTAATTATTAAATTAATTAATGTAACTTATATGTTTTGAATTTTGTAAAATAGACCACATTTTTGAATTCGGAATATCAAATATATCTTAGGGTGATGTTTTGGTATTTTTCTGAAAAGTTTCAATTTTTGATGAATAGTGAAACCACTAAGTGGTACTTAAAAAATTGATTTTTCGTTTAAATTAAAGTTTACCACCTATGTGTTTTGAATTTTAAAAATCCTACACACATTGTTTTCATTAGGAAGTAAAATTTGGTTCAATGGGATTAAAATAATTTGGTGGTGAATAGTAACTTTTATGTTTTTAATCACAATTAGAGGTAATTAGTGTAATTTAAGGTAAAAATAATGTTTTAATAATATGAAATGACCTAGACACATGTCCTACCCTTATTGGATGTGTCATGTCCGACCAAGACAACCCATGGATCGATTTTTGGGACCCCATGGAGCCACTTTGGTAAGATAAAGACATTAATGCCTTTTATTTAAAGTAAAAGTAAAAATGACACAAACATGAGTTGTTTTACTAAAAAAATTTTTAAATGGGGTTATACAAGTCATATTTTTTACTATAAATATTCATTAGTAATATAAAAATTTTTCCTACATCATAGTATTTTTTTATAATTTTTAGATGTTAAATAAACTAAATTATTTATAACACCATGATGATGCAGCGATTACCTCATTATTTAACGATTTAAAAAATGAAAAGATAATGTAAAATCTAAGACCTACACATGTCAAAAACCTATTGGATGGGTGGATTTCTAACTATTATCACCTTATCCTAGAAATATATAATGTTCTGACCTTTTAAATCCGAAAAGAGTTTTATAATAAAGTAACCTTTTATAACTTCCCAAGAGTGCCCCTCCTCTCCTCTTATAAAAGGCCCCCACCTCTTCCACCATACCCACACCTCTCAAGCCTTTGGATCGGCCAAACCCTGCCCATTATGTCTCTCCACATCCCTCTCTTACTCCTTGAAGCCTCACTTTGGGAAGAAGTCTTCCCAAGGAAGCCTTTGAGCTCAAATCAAAAAGAGTTACCCATTTTAATGGTACTGTTTTCTCTTGTGTTCTTATGTTTTATTTCGCTTCTCCAACCCCCTAAACTCTTTTCATCCCTTTATTTCGTAAAAACATAAGTATCTTCAATATACTAGGATGTTGTTATAAGAAGGATTCAAGCTACACTTACACACACCTACATCTAATGGATAAAGAACATATTGTTTCTGTGGATGGGGAATTTCTGCCTCACGAAACGATGATTGTTCAACACTCATATAACACATTCAAAGGTGGCCATTAATATGTGACTATATTTATATATGATATATAATATGTTTATGTTTTACTTAAGCTTCTGTATTTTTCATTCATGGCATACCTTTATGGTTTCCATTATGGGTAAACGCGATATCTCCATTTTAGGAAGTGCGGACAACCGCCCCCTCAAATTGATTTGATTCATTAATTCCATATGTGGGACGTATAAAGGATGGAATTAATGATATTATATATGATATTATACTGTAATTATAATATACCTTTATATCATTATGATTCCATTCCATAAAATACGAAATAGAAATGAAAGTAGCGTTCATGCGTACGTACGGCTTACCGTCCCCATGAACAGTGCATTTCATTTCTTACCTGTAAATGTTATGTAAAATTATAAATTCATTTATATACTGGGTATATATGATATATATATATCTACATCATGAAGATAACTCTGGATATAATGGATACATTAACAGCTTGTAATTATAAAAGAGTTTATTTTTGACTCAAGTACCAATGATCGTTAAAACGACCGTTATTAACATAAATAATTACATAGTGTTCATGACATAGTAATAAGTGATATAAAAGGAATAATGAACATGAAAAAGGTTCTTAAGAAAGTATAAATTAACTCAATCTTATTATTCAGGAGGTTAAAGAATGATCGAGTCAAGTCGGACCCGAGGTATGGGACTTCGTCTCAATCTCCTTTCATTAAGGCATATTTTGTTTTATACACAACCTTCTTTTATATGGTGTATAAACCCCTTTGACTTTTACATTTATCCAAAAGGAATCTTTTTTATACTAAGCGTCTTACTAAACGACAAAAGGGGATGTTTTTGTTGTACGTATGCAGCGACAACGACTTCTTCGCCGTCGTGACCATTATTTGAGTTTCAGCTTCCTCTACAAGCCATAACATTTTTTTAAAAGAAAATAAATACCATGTTTTACTTTTATTTTATTTTGGTATTTAAAATGGTTTTCATAATGTTTTTATGTTAATGTGTTGTACTGATATCTTGTTATTGAAAAGTGGAAATGTTATGTTTCTTTTATGCATGTTTTATGTAAAGCGATTATGTTATGGTTCTTGGGCAATATTTTGAAGATGGGTGGTTTCGTGATAAACTAAGGGTAGGTGAGCCTGATATAGCTCTCCAATTCGTTGGGTAACACAAAGGAGTTAAACATTAAGGTTTCTCCGAAGAGATTTAGGGAATATACTGTGATGGTTATTCCAAACATAACCAAGAGGGTTACTCCCTATGTAAGAATGTTATGAATTCCTCAAGTTACCTTTATGTCTTATGATTTCTATGATTTATTCATGATTTGATGAGTTATGTTTAAGTGCTTATGTTTTATGGGTAAAGTATGATTTCATTGATTCTTATGTATACATGTACTCATTTTTCCTTTCCATATTTTTATATCACTTACTGAGCTTTTTATGCTCATCCCATGTTTTTGAAATGTTTTTCACAGGTCAAGGTAAAGGTATATGATATGATGATAGTGTCAAGGAAGTGTCAAGAAAGAATCCATGTTTTATTTTAAATATGTTTCCATTGATGGAAAAAATGAATAAAATATTTTATGTAACCACTTTGTTTAGATGTGTAATGTAATGCATGTTTTCTGATCTAATTCTCTAAAACTCTAAACCTGAAAAGATCCTCAACATAAATTCTTGAATTAACTCAAGATTAAGTAATGTTTAAGGCTCTGGCCTTATAGTTTGTATCAGAGGTCGGTTTAGATAACTTTAGGAATTAGAATTTTATTAAATGATTATCCAAAAATATTTTTTTACGGTCAAATTGAAATGATATAGCATTTGAATATTACCATGTTGCTTCATCTAAGACATGTTTGTTCAGAATGGGTTTCTGCAGAGGAAACAGGGAAGCAATGCTAGGAGGCATACAGAAAAAAATAACCTTCCGAATCAGCATCCTGAGATGGTTCGAATTGGAACTGAACAGTTTGTTGCAGTAATGGATCAGTTGACTCAAGAGATAAATGGTGGCGGTATCCATGCACGACATCATCTAGATCAACCGCAGAGGAACATGTCAGTGGTGGAACATTTCATGAGGCAATATCCCCCATCATTCAGAGGATCATCTGACCCTGTGCTAGCTGAAGGGTGTATTAAAGCACTGGAGAAGATTTTCGATGTCATGGGGTGTTCAAACAATCAAAAGTTTAGTCTTGTTATTTACCGTTTGGAGGGTGAAGCAGATTGGTGGTGGTCGATGGTTAAAAATATCAGGGACGCTGATGAGATTGATGCTCTCCACTGGGATGAATTCAAAGGTATGTTTCTTGAGAAGTATTTTCCAAAGGCTGTTCAACTTAGGATGGAAAAAATCCTTGGAATTGAGGCAAGAGGAAGACTCAGTGGTTTCCTATCAAGAATGGTTCACTCGATTGGCAAGGTATGCTCCAAATTTTATCCGAGACCTTGATAGTAAAATCAATCTTTTTTAATCAGGATTAAATCCAAAATATCAAAGGGAATTGGCTTCTCATGTGTTAAAAAGTTATGAAAAGCTTGTTCGATGTGTTGAGATGGTGGAAGTGGAGTTTTCCGATGATCAAGTGTTCTATAACAACCAGCAAAAGAAGAGACCGAGGTGGCAGGAGAAAGAGAAGAATTCTTTAAAAAGGTCTGATGGTAAGAAAACTATGTTTCCAGTTTGTGATAAATGTGGGAAAAAGGCATGCTGGGGAATGTCTTCTGAATTCTGTAAAGTTCTACCAATGTAGTAATATGGGACATAAAGCTCGTGATTGAACTGAAAATGATCAAAGTTATGGTAATTCCAAATTGGATTTGTTGTTAGTGAAATGTTTTAAGTGCAATGTGATGGGTCACTATGCAAACGAGTGTCTGACAAAGAGATCAAGTGATGGGAAGCAGTTAGACTACAAGTAGAAAGGGGTGGTGAAATCCTTTGAAACAACTTCAGCAGATTTTGGGATATCAAATGAAGTTGTATCAGGTAATTTTTTTTGTTTTTTCAGATTATGCCAGTGTGTTGTTTGATTCGGGGTCTACACATTCTTTCATCTCTGAAAACATTATGAATAAATGGGAATACCATCTCAAGAAATGACTCATGAACTTGTGGTAAAAACACCTGGGGGAAATGCTGAGGTAAAAATAATTTATAAGAATCTTCCTATCCTTATCCGTGGAAAGAACCTACTTGCGAACCTTATTGTTTTACCTCTAGTAGAGTTTTATGTTTTCCTAGGTATGGATTGGCACTCTATTTACCATGCTAAGATTGACTGTAGAGCTAAAGAAGTTTCTTTTCAGAAATACTTTCAGTTTGTGTACAAGAATGAACCCTTACTGTTGATAACTTATCAAGAGGCCGAGAAACTTGTAAAATATAGAAATGAATGTTACCTTGCACAAATTTTTGAAAATAAGGGAACTGTTCAGATTAATGATGTGCCAGTGGTAAATGAGTATCCTAATGTTTTTCCTGATGATTTTCCTAGAATAATACCAGATTGGGAAGTAGAATTTACTGTTGACTTAGTTCCTGATGCTAAGCCGATTTCAAAACCCCCTTATCGAATGGATCAAATTGAACTTTTAGAGTTGAAGGAGCAATTGCATGATTTATTAGAGAAAGGTTTCATTCGACCTTTCACATCGCCATGGGGTGCTCCTGTTTTATTTGATAGAAATAAAGATGGTTCTATGAGACTTTGCATTGATTATAGAGCCTTGAATAACATCACTGTTAAGAACAAATATCCTTTGCCTCATATCGATGATTTGTTTGATCATCTCCAGGGAGCTTAGTATTTTTCAAAGATTGACCTAAGATCAGGGTATCATCAGTTGAAGGTAAAGGAAGAAGATATTCTGAAGACCGCGTTTCGTACAAGATATGGCCATTATGAATTTGTAGTAATGCCTTTTGGGCTAACCAATGCACCTGCTGTATTCATTGACTTAATGAATAGAATTTTCCATGAGTTCTTGGATAAGTTTGTGGTTGTTTTCATTGCTGATATTTTTGTGTTTTCTAAAATTAAATAGGATCATGAAAGACATTTAAGGGTTATTTTTCAAACCTTAAAAGAAAATAAATTGTATGGGAAATTCAGCAAGTGTGAGTTTTGGTTGCAACAAATTTCTTTCCTTGGTCACATTGTTTCAAAAGATGGGATAACTGTTGATCCTTCAAAAAGAAAAGTTGTTGAATAATGGACAAGACCCACAAATGTAACTGAGATTTGTAGCTTATTTCGTTTGTCAGGCTATTACTGAAGGTTTGTTAGAAATTTTTCACAGTTATCTAGTCCAATTAATAAGATAACTCAGAAGGGTGTTAAGTTTATCTGGACAAAAGAATGTGATGATTGTTTTTAAGAACTGAAAAGAAGATTGGTGAATGATCCAGTTTTGGAACTACCTTCTATGAAAGGTGAGTTTGTTATCTACAGTGATGCTTCATTGAAAAGACTTGGTTGCGTCCTAATGCAGAATGATCAGGTAATTTCTTATTCTTCAAGACAGTTGAAAACTCATGAGGTAAATTACCCTACACATGATTTGGAATTGGCTGCTGTTGTTTTCGCTTTAAAATTTTGGAGGCATCATTTGTATGGAGTAAAGTGTGAAATTTATACCGATCACAAAAGTTTAAAGTATATATTCACTCATAAATAATTGAACATGAGACAGAGGAGATGGCTAGAATTAATCAAGGATTATGATTGTACAATCATTACCATCCGGGAAAAGAAAATAAAGTGGCTAATGCTTTGAGTAGAAAAATTAATGCTTCATTAACAATTTTTCGTTTGGAGCGTGATCCTTTGGTTAAGGATTTGATGAAATTTGGCATAAAAGTTGTTGGTGTAGGATGTCCTTCTGTTTTGTTTTAGGTATCAGTGAAATCCTCTCTATCAGACAGAATCAAGCAAGCACAGAAGCAAGACAGTGAGTTACAGAAAAAGGTAGAGCTAGTTTAGAAGGGTAAGTTTCCTGAATTCAACATTGATAATGATTTTGTTTTGAGATTTGGGAAGAGATTGTGTGTGCCTTGTGATTCACAATTGAAGAGAGAGTTGTTATTTGAAACTCATTGTTCTCCATTTTCAGTTCATCCTGGCAGTACTAAGATGTATAGAGATGTTTGGTAGTATTACTGGTGGGACGGAATGAAAAGGGATATTGCTGATTTTACTGTGAAGTGTTTGACATGTCAACCGGTTAAAGAAGAGTGGCAATTACCGAAAGGGATGCTTCAGCCTTTACCAGTACCAAAATGGAAATGGGAGAATATATCCATGGACTTTGTTGTGGGATTGCCGAAGACACCTCGAGGTAATAATGCAATCTGGGTTATTATTGATCGCTTGACTAAAACTGCTCATTTCCTTGCTATATTAGATACTTTTTCACTATATCAACTTTCCTGTTTGTATCTTAAAGAGATAGTCAGGTTACATGGTGTTCCTCTCTCCATTTTATCTGACCGTGATCCCAGGTTTACTTTTAACTTTTGGAAGGGATTTCATAAGTTGTTGGGTACTGAATTAAATTTAATACATCTTTTCATCCTCAATCAGACGGGTAGTCAGAACAAACAATTCAGACTTTGGAGGATATGCTACGTGCTTGTTTGATGGATTATCAGGGAATTTGGGACCTTCATCTTTCTTTGGTTGAGTTTTCTTATAATAACAGTTTTCATTCCAGTATACAGACGACACCATTTGAGGCATTATATGGGAAGCGGTGTAGAACTCTATCTTTTTGGGATGATGTGGGTGAAAGAAAGATAATGGGACCAGAATTGGTAGAAGAGATGGAAGAAAAATTTCAGTTGATTCAGAAACACATGAGAACGGCTCAGAGCAGACAGAAAAGTTATGCAAACAATAGGAGGAAGGATCTATCTTTCGACGTAGGTGATTATGTTTTTCTCAAAGTTTCACTGTGGAAATGTTTGATGCGATTTGGTAAGAAAGGAAAGCTAAGTCCAAGGTTAATTGGACCATATGAAATTCTGGAGAGAGTTGGATCAGTTGCTTACCGAGTGGCTTTACCTCCGACTTTATCTCAGGTACACAATTTTTTTCATGTTTTGATGTTGAGAAAGTATATTCCAGATCCATCTCATGTTTTGAGCCCAAAGGTAATTCAGTTGGAAGAGAATCTCTCTTATGAAGAACAGTCAGTCCAGATTCTTGACCGTAGAGAGCAAGTGTTGCAGAATAAGGTAATTCACCAGGTAAAGGTTTTATGGAAAAATCATATGGTTGAATAGGAAACATGGGAATCTGAAAATGCTATGAGGGATAACTACCCCCACTTATTTTGAAAGTGAATAAAATTGTGAGGACGCAATTCCCAAAAAGGGGGAAGGATGTAACATCCTAGGTAAATAAAGAATAAAACATTTTCATATTTATTAATATTTACGAATTAAATATTAATTTTACTTTAAAGGGGTCTTTATGTTCGATATCATGCCTGATACGCAACAACGAGTTTCTTTGAAATCTTACGTTGCACACTAGTAATTAAATAATATTATTTTAAATTGTAGTTAACACGTAGTCGTTGTATTGGCGGGAATGAATATAAATATATAAAATATTATTATTATTTTTAAATGTTTTTACGTTTATCCAATAAAGGATAAATGCTTAAAATATGAAAAGAATTCAATTTTAGGCATAGATACTCTAATATTTCCTAAAGGTCCACTTATCTCCTTTTGATGGAGAACCATCATTAAATATAGTTTTGGTCACTCTTATAAATTCAATTGGACCAAATAAAATTCTTCTTTATAATCAGGACATTGAAATTTACTTTGGGTAAATTTTTGGTATTTTTCCGATAAAGTTCATTTTTTAATGAATAGTGAAAAATGTTGTATTTTAATTCAAAACCTCTTTTTAATATAATTTATTTATATGATCAGATTACCTTTTTAATAGGTTTTAAAGTGAAATTAGAATATATTTTTACCATTTAATCCAATAGTGGTTGTTGGAATTAATTTCACCTTGAAATTGGACTTAAACTAGTGTCAATCTTTAGATAAATATTGTTTCATAAAAACACACTATTTGTTTTGACCACGAGAATTAATTATTAAATTAATTAATGTAACTTATATGTTTTGAATTTTTTAAAATAGTAATCATTTTTGAATTCGGAATATCAAATATAGCTTAGGGTGAAGTTTTGGTATTTTTCTGAAAAGCTTCAATCTTTTATGAATAGTGAAACCACTAAGTGGTACTTAAAAAACTGATTTTACGTTTAAATGAAATTTTACCACCTCTGTGTTTTGAATTTCAAAAATCCAACATACATGGTTGTCATTAGGAAGTAAAATGTGGTTCAATGAGATTAAAATAATTTTTTGGTGAAAAGTAACTTTTAAGTTTTTAATCGCGATTAGAGGTAATTAGTGTAATTTAAGGTAAAAATAATGTTTTAATAATATGAAATGACCTAGACACATGTACTAACCTTATTGGATGTTTCATGGCCGACCAAGAAAACCCATGGGTCGATTTTTGGGACCCAATGGAGCCACTTGGGTAAGATAAAGCCATTAATGCCTTTTATTTAATGTAAAAGTAAAAATGACACAGACATGAGTTTTTTTACTCAAATAATTTTTAAATGGGGTTATACAAGTCATATTTTTTACTATAAATATTCATTATAAAGATAAAAGTATTTCCTACATCATAGTATTTTTTTTATAATTTTTAGATATTAAATAAATTAATTTATTTATGACACCATGATGATGCAGTGATTACCTCATTATTTAACGATTTAAAAAAAAGAAAGGATAATGTAAAATCTAAGACCTACACAGCTCAGAAACCTATTGGATGGGTGGATTTCGAACAAGTATCACCTTATCCTAGAAATATATAATTTTGGGACCTTTTAAATCTGAAAATAAGTTTATAATAAAGTAACCTTTTATAACTTTCCAAGAGTGCCCCTCCTCTCCTCGTATAAAATCCCCCACCTCTACCACCTTACCCACACCTCTCAAGCCTTTGGCTCGGCCAACCCCTGTCCATTTTTGTCTCTCCACATCCCTATCTTACTCCTTGAAGCCTCACTTTGGGCAGAAGTCTTCCCAAGGAATCCTTTGATCTCAAATCAAAAAGAGTTACTCGTTTTCAAGGTAGTGTTTTCTCTTGTGTTCTTATGTTTTATTTCGCTTCTCCAAACCCCTAAAATCTTTTCATCCCTTTCTTTTGTAACAACAACAGTATATTCAATATACTAGGATGTTTTTATAAGAAGTATTTGAGCTACACTTACACACACCTACATCTAATGGTTAAAGAACATACTGTTTCTGTGGATGGCGAATTTCTGCCTCACGAAATGATGATTGTTCAACACTCATATAACACCTTCAAAGGTGGCCATTAGGATGTCACTATATTTATATATGATATATAATATGTTTATGTTTTACTTAAGCTTCTGTATTTTTCATTCATGGAATACCTTTATGGTTTCCATTATGGGTAAACGCGATATCTTAATTTTAGGAAGCGCGGACTACCGCCCCCTCAAAGTGATTTGATTCGTTAATACCATATGTGGGACATATAAAAGAATGAATTAATGATATTATATATGATATTATACTGTAATTATAATATACCTTTATATCATTCTGATTCCATTCAATAAAATATGAAATAGAAATGAAAGTAGTGTTCATGTGTACGTACGGCTTACCATCTCCATGAACAGTGCATTTAATTTCTTACCTCTAAACGTTATGTAAAATTATAAATGAATGTATATACTAGATATATATGATATATATATCTACATCATGAGTATAACTATGTATATAATGGATACATGAACAACATGTAATTATAAAAGAGTTTATTTTTTACTCAAATAACAATGATCGTTAAAACGACCATTATTAACTTAAATAATTACATAGTGTTCATGACATGATAATAAGTGATATAAAAGGAATAATGAACTTGAAAAAGGTTCTTAAGCAAGTAGAAATTAACTCAAGTTTATTATTCAGGAGGTTAAAGAACGATAGAGTCAAGTCGGACCCGAGGTATGGGACTTTGTCTCAATCTCCTTTCATTGAGGCATATTTTGTTTTATACACAACCTTCTTTTATATGGTGTATAAACCCCTTTGAATTTTAAATTTATCAAAAATAAATCTTTTTTATATGAATTGTTTTACGAAACAACAAAAGGGAATGTTTTTTTCATACGTATGTGGCGACAACAACTTCTCTACCGTCGTGACCATTATTTGAGTTTCGGCTTCCTCTACAAGCCATACCCTTTTTTAAAAAGAAAAATAAATACCATGTTTTACTTTTCTTTTATTTTGGTATTGAAAATGGTTTTAATAATGTTTTTATATCAATGTGTTGTATTGATATCTTGTGATTGAAAAGTAGAAATGTTATGTTTCCTTTATGCATGTTTTATGTGATATGATTATGTTATGGTTCTTGGGAATTATTATGAAGACGGGTGGTTCCATGATAAACTAAGGGTGGGTGAGCCTGATATAGCTCTCCAATGCATTGGGTAATGCGAAGGAGTTAAACGTTAAGGTTTCTCCAAAGAGATTTAGGGAATATACTGTGATGGGTATTCCAAACGTAACCAAGAGGGTTACTCCCTATGTAAGAATGTTATGAATGCCTCAAGTTACCTTTATGTCTTATGATTTCTATGATTTATTCATTATTTGATGAGGTATGTTAAAGTGATTATGTTTTATGGGTAAAGTATGATTTCATTGATTCTTATGTATACATGTACTCATGTTTTCTTTCCATATTTTTAGATCCCTTACTGAGTTTTTGATGCTCATCCCAAGTTTTTGAAATGTTTTTCACAGGTCAAGGGAAAGGTACATGATATGATTATAGTGTCATGGAAGGGTCAAGAAAGAATCCATATTTTATTTTAAATATGTTTCCGTTTATGGGAAAAATGAATACTATATTTTATGTAACCACTTTGTTTAAATGTGGAATTTAATACATGTTTTATGATCTAATTCTCTAAAACTCTAAACCTGAAAAGATCCTCAACATGTATTCTTTAAGTAAATCAATATTAAGTAATGTTTAAGGCTACGGCCTTATATGTAAATTCGATAACATGGCTTTACATCCACTCCCTAACTCATATAGAATACCATTTATCGATTTAGTTGGTACTTGGTTTATTAAGTGCACTGTTGTTTGTAATTCATATCCCCAAAAGGATAATGGAAGACTCGCATGAATCATCATTGATCACACCATGTCCAACAGGGCGTGGTTCCTCCTTTCACTTACACCATTCCACTGCGGTGTGTAAGGAGGAGTGAGTTGAGATAGAATCCCAAACTCCTGTTAGAAATCAATGAAGTCCTGAGTAAGATATTCTGCTCCTTGGTCTGAGCTGAGTTCCTTAATCTTCTTACCAATATGGTTCTCAACCTCATTCTTGTATTCTTTGAACTGATCAAAAGAATTTGGCTTATACCTCATTAAGTAGATATATCCATATCTACTAAAATCATCAGTAAAAGTTATGAAGTACGAGAACCCACCACTTTCCTCAACTGGAAATGGACCACACACATCTGTGTGAACTAATTCTAGACGCTCTTTATCTCTTTCACCTTTCTCACTAAATGGGGCTTTGGTCATTTTTCCTTGTAGACACGCATGACATACACCAAGTGGTTTTAGTTCAAAAGAGTCTAAATACCCATCTTGATGTAGTTTTGTTAAACATTTCTCATTGAAATTACCTATCCGGTGATGCCAAAGTTGGGTGTGGTATGAGTCATTTGAATTGAATTTTTCAACGATTGCCATTACATGGTTTGTGTAGTCTAACCGATAAAGGCCATTATATAAATGTGCCCTACCAAAACAAATTCTATCGTTATAAAAGTAGCAACATTCATTTCCAAAATTGTACATGAATCCATCAGTATCTAATCTGGATACTGAAATAATGTTTTTAGTAATATAAGGAACATAATAAAAACCCTTTAACACCAAGATCATTCCAGTTGGCAACGTGAGGTGGTAGTCTCTGACAGCTACAGCAGCAAGTCTGGCTCCGTTGGCTGCTCGTAGATCTACCTCCCCTCGATCAATCTTCTTGAATCTACTTGGTTCATGTATTTGGATACAATTGTGATCACCACAAGCAGTATATAATACCCAATTAGTAGAAACAGATATATTGCATTCGATAAAAAACACACCTGAAGCTTCCCCTTTCTTCCTTGGTTGGGTGCAGTTTTGCATCCAGTGGCCCTTCTTTCCACATGCGAAACAAACATCATCATGTTACTTTGCCTCCCCTTTGATCTTCCTTTTCATGGAAGGCTTTGAAGAAGCTTTAGGCTTAAATCTCTTCGCCTTCCCTTTCCTTTTTTTCACCATAAGGACAGAAGGCTTTTCACGCTTCATGACATTGTCCACTTGGAGAACAAGGATAAGAAGATCAGATAAAGACTTCTCAATGTTGTTCAGGTTGAAATTAAAAAATAATTTTGAGAAGCTCTGGGGTAGTGATGCAAGAATGAGATCGATACCCAGTTCTTCACGGAGTTTAAACACTAGAACCTCCAAGCTCTCAATGTAGCCAATGATATTGACTACATGAGGCCCGGCTGGGGCACCCTCTCCAATCTTGCTCTGAAATAGAGCCTTCGAGATCTCAAACCTTTCATGTCTTGCTCTCTCCGGGTATAGACCCTGGAGGTGATCGAACATGCTATAGGCATTCATGTATTCATGAGACTTCATGTTCTCACTAGACATCGAGGATAGCATCAAACATTGAACGTTGAGGGCATCGTTCAAATGTTGATCATAGACTCGGAAATCTTCATCACTCGCCCCTGGGGCAGGAGAATCAGGAAGTGAGGACTCCAGCACGTAAAACTTTTGTTCATGACGTAGGATAACCCGAAGGCGCCTAAACCATTCCTGAAAGTTACTGCCAGTGAGGATATTGTCTTTATCCAGTATTGATCACAGAGAAAATGTGGTCGATGAGTTTGTCATCTTGATTCTACAATTTAAAAGAGCAGATTTATTAGTACTTTCTTGATTACAATTTATGAGAAATAATGAATTAATTAATTGATTCTACCACTATTTTATCAAGTCCCAATGTCCCTCACCATTGAACTCAGAATGTTCAGTTTCTTTGACATTCTGGTGGCAAGGATCCATATTCCCCTTCGCATAACCCCAACAAGGGTTGGTCAATCTATTTGAAGGTATTTATGTAGGTAGGTCTTTGCAAACTGTGATCTTACAGTTCCTTGATCTATTGAGTGGATTCCCCAATCCTGAAATCCTGACTTCGATTTCCTCAACTCTTGCCTCCAATATTACACCAAGTCTAGAAAGGGCTACTTCTCTTGATTTAATATGGTTAAGTCAACCCAAAACCTTTCATAAGGGATTCCTTTATAAAAGTAAGTGTCCCAACCAGGGATGGTCAGACACATAGTTTTATTGAGTCTTTCCCTTAATCATGTAACGGAAGGCTTGGTCTGACATAATATGGTATTGAGGGATTTTAGTCCTTTATGCATAGTTTTCTCATTATCACATTCTATTTAATATTTCTTGATCCTTGCTTAAGTGATTAACCTTGTTCTGATAATGTTTATGCATAGTCCAGTTTTTATTTTTTTCCATCTTTGCGTTCTTGGTCATTTTATTAATTATGTGATCGTTACAACACATACATAATAAATAAACCATGCAATCAGACGGAAATAAAATAAGATTTCATGATCATGAGATTCTATTTGGCTAGCTTATCTAGCAGTTTTGATAAGCTAACCCTGACCTTGGGAAAACACCTTGAACCTGATGGTTCATGTTTTGCAGATCCCACCTATCCACCTTTGTATCTTCTTGCATCGGTTTCTCCTCGGCTTTGGGATTTGAACCATCTCCTCTGTCTTGGGAGATCCTCCGTTACATGGGTTTACATTAAAGAAACCATGGGCACGCAGGCCCTACATTTTATTGGAAAAAGGCTCGAAGGCCAACAAATTTAAATTAAATAAATTTAAATGAAACCATACACATACAAAGGGTCTTTGGTCAAGCTCATGGTCATCCATAGCATGCAATGACATTTACTCATATTTAGAATTCAAATTCTTTTAACCGTTCTTTCGTTTAAGATAAGTCGCGCTTGAATTTAATTAATTATGATCTTATAATTAATTAATACATTATCTTAAATTCCATTCTGAATTTACTTGAGATTCTTCTCATCCACATTCCTTTTACGAGTCTTTCTACATTAGAGGAAACCTGGTGAAATTCAATTTCTGGAAATTACACGATGTGTAGTTTATAAATACACGGCGTGTATTTCTTTTAACCCTTTATCCAAAGTACATGTTGGGGGCTTTGGCGTGTTTTCTTTACTTTGGAAGTTTTAGAGTTCACGGCATGTAGATAAGTCATACACGGCGTGTACTTCTTTGTTACACGGTAACTGGCCTAGCGATCCCGTGTACGTGGTATGCGGCTTATCCTTGTACACGGTTTCACCTGGGATGAAAATTACTACATGGCATGTTGCTCCAACATACACGCCGTGTATTCTGGTTTTCACACGCCATTCAATTCTGGTCAACACGGCGTGATTAATACTTAGGCATATTCAATTCACATCGCATGATTTGGTGGACCAGTGTCGGTTCGTTGAACCTAAGTACACGGCGTGTAGTTTTAATTACACGCCTTGTAATCCTGTGTTGTACAATCAGAAAGAGCGGCTCCTCTCGATGAGTTCCTCATTTTTATTTTAATCAAAATTAAAATTAAAAGGTTGTTTCTTTGATATGAATATAGAAACGAAGGAGGTAGAACAGATCTCATTTATTCATATTTATAGAACGATTTATTTCAAATTGAATCAAATATAAATGCGTAAATTATCAATGAAAATTAAATAACTATAATCAACGTTGTAACCCCTCTCTGATACCATTTAAAGGTTGTAGGTGTAGTGGAAGAGCGTGGGTGGATGTGCCCACGTGGATTTTTGTCATTAATAATGATCAATCCAGGATCAATAAGATGATAAATGCCAGTCTCCACAGATCGAATCACAGAAATAGAAAAAGAAGAAGGTTTGTCCGGGAAACACAAACAAGAATATTTATAGGTTGATTATAATTAAATTAATTAATTGAAAATAAATACCTTTTGGGTGTTATTTCTTCATTGATGTTCTTGATCACGTTCCGATGTGATTCATCATTGTGTCGTAGAAGCCAAGTGTAGACTTCCTCTAGCGGTGATCCACACATGTACCTTGTATATCGGGACGTCGCCAAAGGAGTCTTCAGGTGCTAGCGTGGAGAATCTTTTTCTTGCATTTTCCACCTTAGATCATCTTGATCCGATGGAAGAGGATCTCTCTTGGTCTTGAGAGCATTCTTGGAGTAATAGGTTCTTTCGGCCATGAAAGAACTCTCCAGAATTATTGTGCACAACGATTCTCTTGTGTAGGAAAAGAGTTGGGGTTGTGAGGATATTTATAATCGAGTTTGAGGTTGTAGACTTATGAAAATAAATAAATGTGTTACGCGTTTAATTTATTTCATTAACTCTTATTGAAAAACCCCATGTCGAATAATTAATTCCTTGACATGTTATCACGCTGATTATAATAAATATAATTTAATAAAAAAATATTATATCCTCAAAATCCCTACTGGAAAAACTACACGGCGTGTAATAATAAATACATGGCGTGTACTTGTTTTTCATTGAAAACTACATGGAATGTGCATTAAATGTACACAGCATGTATATCTTGTTTTCATTTATTTATTTCCTTTTAAAAATAAAAACTACACGGCATGTAATAATTAATACATGGCGTGTACTTGTTTTCATTTTATTCTTCCTCTAACATTAAAATGATTTAGGCTTCCTTGAATAATTATTAAAACACATAAATGAATAATCTTTATTCTACTTGAGATACTTGAATACACTTAGTGTGTGACCCTCTAGGCCTCTTTCTCGTTGGCATTAGGCGGGCCTGCCTAAAGTCCAAGATTACTGTCTGGCAACGGGTCAAGGCACCTAAGAGAAAGACGTTGACGCCGCATTGACACATCACCTCATATGAATGCTTACTGTGTAATTTAATCCCTTTGTCTCGATATCTCATCAAGCAGGTTCCATGGCAGTGTCATAAACCTATATACTTGATCTGTCATTCTTCAACTACGTGAAATAAACTCATCGTTTACACCATGGCCATGGAATTTAATGTGATGGGTCTATTTCAATCAAAGGGCTGAGATATCAACTTCCATAAATGGAAGGGATAAATCCTTCATCGACTTATCCATTAACAACATGTCACTCGTGACACACCCAACGTACCCTACTTCCCGCCAACTGTCTGTGTGACAGTTTTTGTCAGTAAATATAAGTGTGCGAGTCCTGACATGAGTTAATGATAATCTTCCAGTCTAAGGACCATTACACACGCCCGTAGATTGCAATGGTCGATGACACCAAGACTTGCGGAATTGCTACTGGTGGGTATGTCCTCATAATCCCCCTTCTTGGATATTACCAAGTGCGAACTCCATGAGAGAGAGTCACGTTTTCTTATGAATACTCACACATGACGGTCTATATACTATGTATCCTATCATAGTATGTCATCCAACCGTAGAACTTTATTTAAGAATATTGTTATAGCATTTCAAGGTTCTCATCATAGCGGGGATCTTCCATGACCTTATTAATGCAACAAATATTCGAGGACATTATTATATTATATTTATGCAGAACAATGAACAATATATAATAAGTGAACATTCATGTAATCAAAGTACAAAAAAGTTGGTTCTCAGGACACCAACCCTTACAATTTCTATATTTTCTATCAATGTCCCCAAATAATGTAACAACATATCCATCCAAATTATAACATAAAATCCCTCAATATCTATGATAATTAAATCCCAAATATGAACATATCCATAAAAATTAGTATCACAATAGATACCCTCACATTTCATAACTTAACATTACATCACTTTTTTGGAATAAATAATACATTACAACAAAGCATGCCCAATGACAGTAATAGATTAGTGAATTTAGAAATATGGAACACATTCTTATATTTTTTTGAAATTTCTTAAGGATCCCCATAAAGATATTTCTATTTAGTACACCTACTTAAAATCATTCATTATAACCTATGAAAAGGAAACATAAGAAAAGGGTGAGCTCAGATTCTCCATAATGGTAAATAAAGAAGATATGTAAGTAAAATAAGAACATGAGGGCATGAAAACATAAGCATAACATTTTAATATCATACCATGTATATAAAAATATCATATACTTGAGTCATGGCATAAATTTAATAAGTTCATATGACAACAATGATTGGTAAATAAAGAACATAATCCATGAAATCATAATATAAGAATAAGACATGGAATTTGTGGTAAACTCATTAGCATATAAAAATGATTTCCATAGTAGTCAGGGGATCGATTACAATGCCATATTTGTCGAATGGTTTAACTCCCTTGCCATCTTGGTAGTAATGGTTCACTACCATAACCATCTTGGTGGTCAGGGTTGACTCCCATAACCATGTTGGTAGTCATTGATCACTCAGATAACCATCAAGGATTATAAGTTCCTTTATGTCTTTCTCATTAGATAAAAATATTTACCCAATGCATTATAGGAAGATATAGGTCCCACCCATGTCAAAATGAAATCATACATATGTGTTCCACAAGAACATAAATAATTTATCATATCAAAACCAGTTGAATGAATTGGGTTTTATAAACACTATTCAATCATAACAAAACCCGTGGAATGGAAATGGGTCTCATAAATATAATTCCATCATAAACATAACCATTAATATAAATAATAATAATGGAAACATCGAATCATATCCCTAATAAAACAAAAGTTACATCAAATAATCATACCATAGATGAAGAATAATTTTGAGGGAACTCATGAAAACAATTTCTGGGGAAAATATCCTTTGTTCTTCAAATTTTTTTTCTTTACATGAAACATCTCACTATTTTAAAAGGAAACATTTTAATTGAAAAATAACTTTTGATCTTAAAATGGAAACTTCAAAGATATAAGGCATCCTTAAAGTGTAAAAATCCATCCATGCTGAATAAGTTAGTAAAACAACATTCTTCTAGTAGTTTTTCCAAAAAAAATTAAAAAGTACATCATTGGGAAAATGAAAAAAATATTCCTTTGAAACCATTTAATGAAAATTATTAAATTCATAAAAATAACTTTTAACAATTTTAGAATAATAGTAAACATAATCTTGAAAAAAAATTTATTAAACATGGACACAGATGATAAATATACCCAAATAAATATCTACATATAGAAAATCTTGTAAAGTAATGAGATTGTGAAATTAAACCTTATTAAAAATAACAATTTTCATAACATAAAACATTTTTGAAAATATGTTTTTCAAAAATGAGCATAAGATAAATTTTATAAACATTTTTTTAGGAAAATAATTTTCAAACATTTCAATGTGTCCAATACCAATTTGAAATATTTTAATCATAATCCTCCTAAAACAATAATATTAGAATAAGCCTAAAATATAATTAAAATAGATATATTCCTAATATAACATATAAAATGGTAGTATATACCCCTCATAATAGAATATAGGTTCATAAAAAACATGTGTCTCAATGAAGGAAAATTGAGACAAAACTACCTTACTCATTTTGTAACTTCTGAACCATGAACCCCAATAGAATAGAGGTCATAAAATGGATTTTTATATACCCATAAATTAAATTATCAAATTAAAAGAATACATTCATGGGAATTATGTACACCACATGAAAGAAATGAGTGGCGAATAAGGAATGCATCTCACTGAAATAAAGAGTAAGATGAAATTCCCATGCAAATTTTGTATCAATGATGTAAGAATTTTTCAATGGGTGATTATGTGTAAAACAGTATAGCCTAAAAATTAAATTTAAAATTTAAAAATAAATAAATATTTACTTATTCTGTACATAATCTTTTCATAATGTAATCAATGAATTATGTGTAAAACCCAATGAGTGGAAATTGAGTTAAGAAACACCTTACATAACACTTCCCTTTAGTGTAGAATTATATAGACTCATGTATAATGGTTTAAATAATGTTTTTAACTTATTCCATAATTATATTAATATTTATAATAACTTATATGATCCTTCTATAACATCTTACAACTCATTCATTAATATTATTTAATTAATTTCATTGTTATGGGTGTGTCTGTTTCATGGTTTCATGATCGATTTATTTGTGTATAATTATGGATGTTTTTATGATAAGATTAAAAATCAATAAGTGTAAAGAAATAGTATTAATTCAATTAAAAAATTATAAATTTTCTAGTATATCATTTTAATTTCTTACATTAGGATTATTCGTTAGATAAAACATTTATGATAAACGTTTAGTTTATGTTGTTGTTTTTCTCAACACCACAAACTAGTAAAATTTTATTTACAATTATGAGTATAGATTAGTTCCAGAATATTAAATAGGTTATATTACACATAATAAAATATTATTTAACCTAAAAAATTGTTTCCATACTAACCATTAATGGGATAATGAAAAAAACAAAACATTATTCCCAGAGGTGATTAACCTAAAAAACATGGACAACAAATTTGTTTTTTTCAATAAGAGGAGATAATAAATTAAATGGGGATGATATTTTCCATAATAAAAATAAAAAATTAGTATATAAATGATTCTGTAGTTATCATTAATTTATGGAATAATGGGGTGGGGTGAAATTAGAAAAATAAAAAAAATTAAGATAGGTACTTTGGGTAAATTACCTCTTGAATATAACCTACTTGAGAGATCGTAAAGAACCTTGGATTTGGTATTTTGTTGAGAAAATAATCACTTATAAGGGGAGAGGGTGAGGAGGGGAGTTTTTGGTAGATATTTTTGGATCCACAAGGATTTTAGGGTCGAAATGGTGTGGTGATGGGTGGTATTTATAATTGAGGATAGGTGGGTTTAAGTGATTAAATAATGAATATTTTATAGTTAAAGAAAACCATTTGAGGTGGAATTAAATTCAAGGAATTTGGATAGAAATTAAAAAAATGGATTTACAGTTTTTATAAACACCTCAACCAACCTTTAAATGTTTTATTATTTTGGTATTTTAATCCTTTATTCTTTTTAACTTTAACATGTTTCATATTTTACATATATCGTGATAAATAATTTTTTTACCGTGGAAACATTTTTTATAATTATAAATGAAAGTTACTGTAAAAACTAATATGGACCTTATTATTAGAAATATTCAATTCCTTTTACCTAATTAAATTCTTATAAATTTAGAAATTATATAGTAAATTAAACTCATAGACACAACGAAAAAGCGTATTTTTAAAATGAAAAGATCAATAGTTCCCAATATTTTTATATATTATTTCAATGTTAAATTGATTCAAATTACCTAAATTAAAATAATTGATAAAATAATTATAATTATAAATTCAAACCAAGTCAAAAAATTATTTTCCTATATAAATAAAGTTTACGGAAACGCAATTTTGAACTAAAATGCATTATTTTTCATTATTCATCCAAAAAATGATGTTTCATAGAAAAATACCAAAATTTTATCTAAATTAAATTTTTATATCCCAATTTAAGATAATAATTTTATTTTATCTTATAAAAAATCTAAAATTGTAAATTTTTATATTGAAAATTGGTTCTGAGTTAAAACGTGTTGAAATAACCCCCTTTGACTTTTTTTTATACATAAGATTTATTGGATCTTATCTTATTCTTATAAATTCTATTTTATGTTTAACATCGCAAGTAAATAAAGAATAATACATTTTCATATTTATTAATATTTTTGAATTAAATATTAATTTTATTTTAAAGGGGATGTTACGTTCGATGGCATACCTGATACACAACAACAAGTTTCATTGAAATATTACGTTGCACACAACATTGGGTCATACTGAAAAATATTAATATAATATTATTTTAAATGGTAATTAATGCCTATCTATTTTATTGCAGGAAATGAATAGAACTAACTAAAATGTGATTATACATGTTTGTTAAAAAAATTACATTTATCCAATAAATGTTATAGACATTAAACGTGAATGAATCTAATATTAAGTATAATACTCTAATATTATTAAAAGGCATATTTACCACCTTTTGATGGAGAACCATCTTTAAATCTAGTTTTGGTAACATTTATATGTTCTATTTGATAAGATAAAATTCTTCTTTAGAATCGGGAAAACAAAATTTACTTTGGAAAAATTTTTGGTATTTTTCTGATAAAATTCATATTACAATGAATAGTGAAAAATAGTGTATTCTAATCAAAAATAGACTTTTAATCTTATTTGTTTATATGGTTATATTGGATTTTTAATTTTTTGCTAAAGTGTAATTAGATTATATTTTTTTATAATTTAATCCAATGTTGTTTATTGGAAGAAATTTCATTCTTAAATTGGACATAAACTAGTTTCAATCTTTTGATAGTTATTATTTCATAAAAAGATGCTATTTGTTTTGACAATGGGAATTAATTTTACATAACATAATTCGACTTCTATGTTTTGAACATGTTAAAATAGACATCATTCTTGAATTTGTAATATCAAATTTATCTTAGGATGAATTTTAGGTATTTTTCTAAAAACCTTCAATTTTTGATGAATAGTGAAAACACAAAGTAGTAGTTAAAAACCGACTTCTTCATTTAAATGAATTTTTACAGCTTCTATGAATTTAATTTCGAAAATACAACACACATGGTTTTTATTATTTAGAAAATTGTGGTTCAATAAGATGAAAATAATTTTTGATGAATAGTAACTTTTGGCTTTTATTTACCACGGTTAAAAGTAAATAGGGTAATTAAGGGTAGAAATGATATTATAATGATATAAAATTACCTTAACACTTGTCATAAACTTTCTGGATATGTCATGGTTGACTAATGAAATCCATGGGTGAGATTTTTCGCCTTTTAAAGCCATTTCGGTATGATAATGACATTAATTACTGTTTATTTAAAGTAAAAATAAAAATATCATAAGCATGTTTTATTTTTCTAGAACAATTTTAATGTGGGGTCATATAGTTGATATATTTGACTATAAATATTCATTATAAATATAAAACAGTTTCATAAATCATGATAATTTATTTATAATTTTTAAACATAATATAAATAAAATTATTTATGACACAATAATGATGAAGTCTTTATGTCATTAATGAATGATTTAAATAAACAAGATTATATAAAAACAAAAGAAATATTAAAAACCTATCCAATTATTATTGAATGATTTTATTTAGAAAATGAGTCATCTTATATTTGACTTTAATATGTTTCGGAACTTCAGAAACTGAAAATATTTATATAATAAAATAATATTTTCAAACTTTCCTAAAGTGCCCATCCTCCCCTTTATAAAATCACTCACCTCTAACCCATTACTCACACCGCTCAATCCCCTTAGATCATCCAAAATCTCCCCAAATAATATCTCAAGATCCCTCTCTTCCACTTATAAGCCTTACCTTTGGTAGAAGGCACTTCAATAAGTCCTTTGGGTTCAAACCAAAGGGAGTTACCCAATTTAAAGGTAACGTCTTCTCTTAAGATCTTTTCTTTTATTTATTTCTCTAACCCCATAAAATATTTTTATTCTGTTATTTTATAAAAAAACAAGTATAATAAATATAATAAGTTATTTATATGATAATTATTCGAAATAAAATTACACACACCTTCATCTAATTGGTAAAGAACATACTGTTTTTGTGGACGAGGAACTACTGCCTCATGAAATGATGATTCTTCAATCTTCTCTTAACACCTCTTATGGTGGACATTAATATGGAACTATATTTAAATGTTTTATATATTATATTTATATTTTCTATATACTTATTCACTTTTCATTTATATCATACCATTATGGTTTCTGTAATGGGTAAATATGATAATTTCATTTGAAGAAGTGCGGACTACCTTCCCCTCAAAGTGATATTACTCGTGCATGCCAAACATGGAACATATAAAGGATATAGTTACAAAAATTAAAAAACATAGATATTATATGTGAATTATAATATAACTATGCATTATTAAGTTTTAATTCCTTTAAATATAAAATATAAATGAAAGTAGTTTCCATGCGTACGTACGATGTACCGTCTCCATGAATGGTGCGTTTCATTTCTTAACTCCAAATGATATGGAATTTTATAAATACATATACAATGGATATATATGAAATATATGATATATGTGATATCTAAATCATTAATATAATTTTTTATATAATGTAATTTTTACCCCATGGATAATTTGTAATTAAAACATGTTCATTTTTACTAAAGTTCCAAACATCGAAAAAAACTGATATGAACTCAAATAATTAACTAATTGTTATTGCAATGTAATAAGTGATATTGAAGGAATAATAAAAATTAAAAATGTTCATAAGAAATTATAAATTAACTTTAGTTTTTTATCAAGAATAACACAAAACATATGGGTCAAGTAGGATACGAGGTAAGGGGTTTTCGTCTCAATTTTTATTCCCATGAGATACATGCTATATTTGCCTATATTCCCTTTTGTGTGGTGTGTGTACTACCCATGATTTTATTATTCATGTAATATAAACTAATTTATGGATATTTAAATCTTTATTTTATGATCCTTCTTTCATGGGGTGATTCTTTCGTAAGTTACCAAATCGGTAAATGAATTTCAAACTTCAATTTCAAATCATCGGGTTTTATGCATACTTCATTGATTATTTTACTCCAAGATTATGTGTGGAATACCTATTTATATTTTGATGAAGTAATTTCCACTCCCTTTTGTGTGGATATAATTTTTATACACTTAATCACTCCATTTATAAATTCTCAAGTCATTGATATGAACTTGATAAGGGTGATCTTAACTCAACTTCCATTAATTGAGTTAAATATCTAAGTCATAAGTTTTGTTTCTACAAGAACAAGTGTGAACATCCTATAATTTTTTAACACTTAATATCCAATCATATTGAGTGTATTTATGTTTTTCAGACATATTTATGTAATTTATTTTTCATTAATCTAAGGATACCATCATTATAAGAGATTTCTTCTCAATTTACATTTCATTGAGACTTATTTGTTGTTATTCACCAATTCACTTTTATATAGTGTATATTCTATCCTTTGACATATTATATCAGGAATCCATTTATTCTCTTGATATTATAATGTCTTGATAAATTTTATTCCTCAATTATTTGTATTAAAGTGTCTCTCATTTGGTTAGGAACTCTTTAACTAAAATATCATTTTAAATGTTTTAAAGATTTATTATTATAAATATTTCTCATTGATGACCATATTTTCAAAATGGTTTTAAGGATTTATTTATATGGAAATTAATGTTTTAAAATGTTAATTAATTTAAAATCATAGAAGTGGAATGAGACACTTTGATTAAATAATCACTTTATTAAATGTTTTAAATGGTTTTTAAATCATTTATTATGTCAATATCTTGAAATGATATATTGTGATTTCAATGTGGAAATATTATCTTTCCTTTATTCTTATTTTATGTGTTATGAATATCTTATGTTTTATGGGCATTGTTTCTATATACGGGTGGTTCCGTGATAAACCTAGGTCGCGTGAGCCTGAGATAGCTCTCCAATGCATTGGGTAATGATATAGAGGTAAACGTTAATGTTTCTCCTAAGAGATTTAGGGAATATACTTGGATGGGAATTCCAAGTGTAACTCCCTATGTTGCTGTGAATTCTAAATATAAGTATGATATGGATTCTATAAGATACCTTTATGATTTATGATTTCTATGTGTTATTCATAAATTATATGATTTCATGAGGAATGTAAAAGAGCTTCTGTTCTATATGTATTGATGCACTAATGTTTTCTGTGTTTATTTTATAACCCTAACTGAGCTTTTTTTTTCTCATCCCATGTTTTTTAAATGTTTTTCATAGGGTATACGGTAGGGTAAGAGAAAGGAATAACTCAAGAATATTTATATCAAGAAAATGATTATTATTTTCTTTTCATATTTTTTATTTTATGAAAAAATGGATACTGAGTAGAAGTGACTAATTTGTAATTTTTGAGATGTCTTGTAATATTTATGGCCTCGTTCTATAAAACTCTAAACCTGAAAAGATCATCAATGAGAATTATTAAAATAATTCAAAATTACGTTTTATTTATAGATGGGGCCTAATATGATGAATATAGAAAATATTTGATTGAATATATATATAATATATATTCCATTAATATCATTCACTAATTGTAATTAACTTAATTTGATAAGAAAAAATGACAATGGAATTATAAAAATTAAAGTATTTTTTTAATCAATTTGTATATATTTTCATTTCTAATTAAATCATAATAAATGAATTAATATTATAAACCTTATATTTTAATAATTTAGTTAATAATATTGATAAATGATAATTCAACAGATAGGTTATATTTTATTATAGTAAATAATAATATTTTAATAATATGTTATTGTTCGGTAATATTATGTATTGCATGTAATGAAATGTATCAAAAGAATGTGGTGTTGTGTGTAACCCAAGACTAGCCTAGTGTTACTTATATTGAAAAATAATCCAAGTGTTGTTTATTAGACAATGTCAACTTCGAGTTGCATATAACTCAAGAAAAAAATTTATTTTTTCAGAGAGAAAAATTTATATTCACTATTGTGTGAAATGAAAAATATTGAAAAGATTAAATTAATTTGAAAAAAAATATTTCACAAAATCTCAGGGTGTTACATTCTACCCCTATTAAAATGAATTCATCCATCTAAATTCATCTAGGTAATTGAAGGATTAATTCATGACAGTTTCATTCTTAGAAACACAAATCGTAAAAATGAATACTAAAACTTCCTTTTAAAAATGAAAAGTTGAAAACCTAACAGTTACCCATAGTAACTCGTAACTTTGTTTACAAATAGGATAAAATAGGTGGAAAGTGGAAACATAGACATGGAAGAGAAATAAAACTATCATATTCTTATAGAAAGTGATAGAGAATAAGGTTAGGATAAATTCAACAGTCACAAAGCCATAAATCTGCAATGATTTATGGGACCATTTGATTCATAATAAAAGAATATACAAGGATGACCTTATAATAATTCCATAAATGGTTAACATTATATACAAGGATAACCTTATAATAATTTCATTACTAAAGCATTTTTAGATCACGATATGCATAAATAGAATGATAGGTTATTCAATCCATAATTGGTTAACCTTATAATCATTCGATAAATGGTTAACCTTATAATCCTTCCAAAATATGAAAATCCAAAACATTATAAGGAAGCCTACTAAATCATTTCAACATTTATCTCACTTATATAATAGGGTATCTCTTGGTCATAACCTTCCAAAAATGTGAATACCTTCAGCTTGTGTTCTCGTGAAACATGGTAATAACATGAATTAACATACATCTTTATTGAAAATAAGCATGTTTCCTTATTACAATGTTTATTGGATATATTACTTATATCCAAAATGTTTAATACTTTATCCATGATAGCATAACTCTATGGTGAGAAAATCCATAATCAGTTCACAATAAACTAGTATCATTCAATTTGCTTATTTGTATCCATCATAACTTATTCCAATCATCAGTATCTTCACATAATGGATATATTAAGTGTTATATTTAACTTAATAATGTGTTCTGAAAATATGTCTCCTTACACATAAATAACATATCTAGGTCTTTAGAACTATTCAACATATCCTTTCTAATATTTAATGAAAAAAATTCCATAAAATTCCATATATCTTTCATGATTTGTATAACATAATATTTTAATTCTAGAACTTATACACCACAGACATCTAACTTTATCCTTAAAACATTACTTAGGATCCATCATCTAAGTCTTTCATGAAATATGAAATATTAATCATGCCTTATAGATACTCAACCCTAATATAACCAATTTTCTTATGTTTAATGTAAAAAATAATGCTAGAACATCCCATACCTTTTGAATGTCATCTGTAGTATCTTTATCCCTTGTAGTATTTCCAATTCCCATACCACCTTCATGATTATCTTCATGAGATTTACACTTAGGAAGTCAATTTTAATAGTTTCCGTACTTTACACATCTAAAACATTCAATGTTAACCATATTCTATCAACTTCTAGAAATTTAATAAGAAAAAAAAAGAAAAGTGTGAAAAACAATTATCTTAGATAAAAACCACATGACCAAGGGATATCAATTATAATATATCAATCTATGAATCCTTAGGTTTAATCTAAGGTTATTCATGATCATTACTAAAATTATAGTATTTTAACCAATAGTTAGACAAATCCTTAGGTACATCCCGATAAATATCATTAGAAATATCACTAGGCATCACAGTATGTTTTCGCATCCAAGTTTCCAAAGGTTGACTAAACCTCATCTTTGATACCAAATATAGAAACCTTATATTTTCACACCTTAACATTATATAACTTTTTCAAAATACATAATTCATTACCAAAAAGCACACCAAAACACCGTATTAGTTTATTGCCTTTGGAAACATGGATTTGCTGAAAGATACTCAACATCTCTTATAAATACCTTTCTCTTTATTACTCATACAGAAAACCATTCCTTATAACCTGGGGAAAGAAAATATATGAAAAGGGTGATCTCAGATACTCAATAAGGGTTAACATGGAATATATGTATGTGTAATAAGAACAAAAGTGTATGAAAACATATGGATAACATATGATAATCACACCATTCATATCAAAACATCATATTCATGAGTCAAGGCATAAATATTTGTAGTTCATAATATATAAATCATAAATAAATAAACAACATAATCTATCAAATAAATACATAAGAATGATAAATATGATTTTTTTAAAACACATAAGAATATAAAAATGATTTCCATAACAGTCATGGCATCGCTGCCAGGGCTATCTTAGTATTATGGGTTCACTGCCATACAGTCTTGGTAGTAATGGTTCACTCCCATAACAATAATGGTAGTTATGGTTCACTCCCATAACCATATTGGTTGTCATGGTTCACTCCCATAACCATTTTGGAGATAAAGTTCCTTTATGTCTATCTCATGAGATATAAATCTTTACCCAATGCATTGGAGGGAGATATTGGTCCCACCCATCTCAAATTTTAATCATAAATATTTGTTCCAAAAGAACATAAATCATTTATCATATTAGTAAACATCGAATTAAATGGGTTTTATAAAAATCATATAATAATAACATAACCAATGGAAAAGAAAGGGTTTTCATCAATATCATTCCATCAAAAAAATAATCATTCAAAAAAAGATTAAGAATGGCATAATCAAATCATACCCCCAGTAAAACCTAAGTAACATCAAAAAATGTTATCATAGATGGAATATAATTTTGAGAGAACTCTTGAAATCAATTCCTGAGAAAAATATCCTTTCATCTTTGAAAACATTTTATTTACATGAAACGCCACACAATTTTAAAAGAAAATATTTTATTTGAAAATATCCTTGTAATATTTTAAGGTTATCTCAAGTCAATAAGGTATTATGAAAGCATAATAATCTATTCATCTCGTATAAGTTAGAAAAAAAACATTCTTCACGTAATTTTTCAGGAAAATTCAAAAAGTTTTGAATTAGAAAAAAATGAAATACTACTTTCAAACCATTTAATAAATCTCATATATGAATTAAAATTACAATAAAAAACTATAGAATAAAAAAAAATTGGATTTTTTTTAAAAAAACATGGACATGGATGATAAATATACCCTGATAAATACATATGTATAAACAATATCTAAAAATAATGAAATAGTGAAATTAACACTTTTTCTTCAAAAAAACTCTTTTCATAGAAAAAAAATTAAAATCTATTTCATGAAAATGAGCTTAACAGATATTTTAAAAACATTTATTGAGGAAAATAATCTTCAAACATTTCTAAGTGCCCGATAAAAATTTTGAAATATATTAATCATAGTGTCCTTTAAATAATAACACTAAACGAAACATAAGATACTGTAAAAATAAATATTTTATTGATATAACATTTAAAATTTTAGTATATACACCTCCTTAAATAACATATGTGAAAAATAAAATATTTGTCTCAATGAAGGGAAATTGATACAAAATTACTTTACTAATTTGGTTAATTTTGAACAGTAAAACCCAAGTGATGAGATATCATCAAATGGATACATAAAATCCCATATATTAGATTATGAAATTCATATAATTAAATCATGGGAATTATTTACACTTCATGAAATAAATTAAGGGTGAATAAGGCATGTATCTCAAAGAAATAAAAAGATAGATTAAATTCCCTTAAAAATTTCATATCAATGACGTAATAATTTATCAACGGGGTGATTATGTGTTTAAATATTATATATTCATAAAGGGCAGTGTAATCTACAAAATAAATATATAAAAATTAATTCTACACATAATCCTGGAAAAATATAATCAACTAAGTAAACATAAAACCCAATTAGTGGAAATTGAGTAAAGAAACCTCTTACATCACGCTTCCTTTTAGTGTATCATTCTTAAACATAATTTATAATGGTTTAAATAATGGTATTGAGGTATTAAAATACTATATTCATATTTATAATACCTTATATTATCTTTTTATGACATCTTACAACCAATTCATTGATAAAATTTCAATATTTTTATTGTTTCGGGAGCATTCGTTTCATGGTTTCATGATGAGTTTATTTGTGTAAAATTATGGATGTTATTATAAAATGAAATTAAAAATAAATAAGTGGTAATAAATAGAATTAATTTAATTCCATAATTATTTATTTTCCCATATTAAATTTTAATTTCATACATGAGGATGATTCATTAGATTAAATGTTAATGAAAAACATTTAGTTTATTTTGGCGGTTTTTCCGAACACCACCAACTAGTTTCATTTTGATTACTATTATGAGTATATTTTAGTAACAGAATATTAAATATGTTGTAATATACTTATTAAAATCTTATTTAATCATAAAAATAATTTTAATATAATCCATGAATGTGTTGTCGAAAAAACAAAAACATTATTCACATAGGTGAATAACCAGCACAACATGGACAATAATATTATTTCTTTGAATAAGAGGAGATGAGAAATGAAATGGATATGATATATTCCATTAGAAACATAAAATATAATTATATAAATTATTCTTTAGTAATCATGAATTAATGGATTAGGGGGTGAGGAGAAAGTAGAAAAAAGGAAGATATTAAGAGAGGTACTTTAGGAAAATTACCTCTTGAATATCACCACCTTAAGAGACCCTTGAGGACCTTGGATTTAGTCTTTGGGTGAGACCATAAGAACTTGGAAGTAGGTATTGTGATTAAGATAAGTGTTTTCAGATATTTAAGCAGTGACAAGTATTTTTAGGTCGAAATCCGGTGGTAAGGGGTGGTATTTATACTTAAGGAGAGGTTGTTTTAAGTTATTAAATAATGAATATAATATATTTAAATCCAACCATTTATAGGTGACATTAAATTCATTGAATTTTTGGAGAAATTAATATTTTTACGGCATTAAAGTATCTAGAAACACGAAAAACAACCTTAAAAGTTTTTTGTTTTTACATATTTTAATCCATTACCCTTTTCAACTATAACATGTTTCATTTTTTACCTATACCGCAACAAATAATTTTTTTACCATGATACATTTTTTATACCTATAAATGAAATTTACCATAAAACCTAAAATGGACATTCTGATTAAAAATATGGAATCCTTTTTTACTAATTAAATCCATTTAATTTTCAAAATTATAAATTAAATTAATCCTATAAACACAATGAAAATGGGGGTTTTTAAATTGAAATGTCAAAAAGATTAAAATGTTTTTATATCAGATTTCAAGGTAAAATTGATTCCAATGAAATTAATAGGATTAATTGATAAAAATACAATCTAATTATATAATAAACCAAATCAAAACATAATTTATATATATAAATAATGTAGATGGATATGTATTTTTGAACTAAAATGCAGTATTTTTCTTTATTCATCCAAAAATTATGTTTCAAAGAAAAATACCAAAAATTATTATAAAATAAATTTTTATATCCTGATTTCATAGAATAAATTTTTTTCAAATAAAAAATCTAATTTTTTCAAATTTCATAATAGATATAGGTTATATATTTAAATGTGATAAAAATACCCTTTTGAAAAATTTTGGTTTTTACGCATAAGATTGGGTTGGATCTTATCATATGCCCATAAAATATATTGGATGAATATAAAATATAATTTATTTTATATATAAAATTTATATTTAATTAATACCATTCACTAATTATAATTAATTTAATTTATTAACAAAAAATTACTTTGGGAGAATAAAAACAAAACAATTTCCTTAATAATCAATAGGTCTATATTTTCATTTCTAATTAATCGGAAACCAATGAATTAAAATTATATACCATATATTTTCATAATTTTTTTAATAATATTCATAAACTCCAATTTTATGTATAGTTTATATATTATTATCTTAAATAATAATATTTTAATAATATAATATTGTTCAGAAAAACTCAGTATTGTGTGCAATGAAATCTATCAAAAAAACATGGTTTGGTGTGTCAGAAGATACAATCATAGTGTTTCATATACCGAAATATAATACAAGTGTTCCATGTAGTAAATACTTGACTGGGATTTTCTATAATTCCATCCAGACATTGTGTTTTTCATATAACAAAATCAATATTCAGTATTGTGTGAAATGCACAAAAATATCAAAAATATTATATGAATTCAAATACAATTATTTAAAAAAATTATATGGTGTTACAAAAACTATAAAAAAATCTCCTAATAAGGTTCTATATTCTTTTTAATATAGTATTCATATATAGAACATCTTATTATACCTCAAAATTCAAACCCATGTAAGAAATGAAGTAAGAATACATTTAAGAATCAGAAGCACCATGATCGAAAAACACAATAACTAGGGTTTATTAAAGATGTATCATAACTCTAACCATGATATAACCCTCATTGAGATCCATAAAAACTCTATTAACTAAAAATATCTGCCTAAAACTTTTATAATGGTTGTTTCCTCGGGTCGCTTGGCACCACGACCTATCATTTTCTCGTTGAGACTGTCCCTAAGAACCTATGAGGCCACCTCTTATTGATATCCCATATGATATAGGGATCACAATGTAATTTGTCCCAATATTCAAACCTCATTATTTTAATATAGATGATGAATCATGACCTAAAATTCCCTAAAACCCATTCAAAAAAACATTCAATGTTTTTCCATCATTCCAAGTGGGTGAAACTCCTTAGGCTCACTTAGACAAGTGGATTGGGAATAACACTTTAACCACATTTATAATTCACTAATGGTTCCCTTACATAAGAATAAGTAGAAGAAAAATTATTTATTTTACCATGTGATCACTCCCCAGCCTTATCACAACATATACCTTCTGATTCTTTCCACACAAAAAATTCACCTTCTTCCATTGATTCTTTCTTCTCTTCTATAAGATCATTATCATCCATGAGATAGATGTTTACAACTTCTGTAAAAGTGGTTAAAAATTGTTTTATATGCTATCATATCTCTAACCATAGGTCATAATAAAAACCTATGGGCCTAAGAATGATCATATCCTTCTGGGCAGGAGAAATTCAATGAAGCTCCATGTATCTAGTATCATAATTTAAGATGGGTACATTTCCTTAATTTAATTAAATAAATTGTTTCCCTATTCTTAACCATTAATTAAGGATAGAATAAATTAAATGGAGCACCCTAAAGGTCTCCTATAACAACCCCTCAAACATTTTCACATGTTCCTAGATATCCCACCAGCACTATGTTGGTCCCTTAGACATATAAATAAACAGCTTCACCTTCTTCCATTATATTTCATCGATCAACTTAAAAATACTATCCATGAATTCTAACCAATCTACATCCCCATGAGGATCAACATCTCCTATATAGATAGGGTATGTTGTGTCCAAAAATCATGTATCCTATCAGTTATCCTCAAAAACCTGTGGATTTATTTTACCTATATTTTCTAGATCACTTTCTATAGAATATTAGTGATCTTATTTTCCATAATCTCCTCAGGTTCACCTTCTAGGGGAAAATTTTTAATGTCCACTTATATATTACCCTTATAAAATATCTCCTACTCAACCTATTTCCACTAAGGTTTTTGAAATTTAAACCTTAGTTCCAAAATTATAGAAAATATTCATCAAAATCTTGATCTCATATACAACCAATATCATAGTAAGAAAACAAATAATATTCCACTACCTGTATATGTTTAAAAAATAATTATTTAGGAAAATCAATCACTTTAGAAAACCAATCATTTCACAAAATTCATAAAATTAATCCATTATTGATGATCTATTTTAAAAAAAACCCGGTTAGTTTATTGAAAATTCTATTATTTCAATTTAATTTAGAGTATAAATCAATCAGAAACTCATGAACGCATTCAAAAATGTCATTATACTATATCCCAAAATGATAAACGAACACCCCACTACCCACTCCCAAATATGTAACCATCATATCCTAAAATATTTTATAAACTAAAAAAATATAACTCCATACACAACAATAAACATATACTTCTATTGTGGTTGTATTTCCTGGGAACACACTAATAGCTTCCATTCCAAGTGTGGGATTAAATTATCAATTCTACCATATCTCAAATATCAATGCTCTATTATAAAATAACACCGATACAATTTTGAAATTTCCTTACCTAGAATTAGTGTGTCACTAATATGAAACACCACATGGCCTTAACTTCACTCCAATAATCTAGGTATTGTAAGTAGCACTGAGGATCTAATGATATCCCTAGGGAATATATTCACCCTATGAATGTATATCACATCAAAAATGCCAATTGTCAGAATCTAATAACCATATAAAGTTGAAAAAATAAATTATACTATCAAAAATCCATAACATCATCCTCTAAATACCCTTATATGTCACACAACTAAAAATAACTCAAAGGTAAACCTCATCTACCCTAATTAAAATAATATAAAAAATAAGAAATAAAATAATGTGTAGGTAACCTCATCCAAATGACCGCAACATCACATGTACATAGCTTCAAAGTATCTTCTGTCACAAAATCCCAGATATATAAGACTATTTTATTTATCAAAAAAATCATGTATATACTATATATGCCCTAAGGTATTCACATACATGGAGTGAGAATATATTCCGAAGTAAAAACCAATACATCCCATTTCATCCAATTGATTTAACCATAATGATATAAAATAGGTGTACTGTCTAAAAGGTTTGACAATAATCATTTTTAGCAAGCATATAATTTTTTTAGTGAAAACTGTGTCACCCAAATAACCCATACATACTTCATCCAATGATGGTATGGATGGGATCTGGCATCTTTATATAATTTTCATCATCATACCAGATAATAATTCCATAGAATCACATCATCTTTTATTCCATGAATATAACACATACAATGTTTCTCTGGCCTAGATCATGTCAAATCCAAACCCATATATAACAACCCTGCTCTTTATTACACATTAATTCATTATTTATTACATAAAAATTACACTTAATACAACCCAAAAAATCTATATGTCAAGTGAATTTTTGAATCATTTAAAAAAAATACATTTTGAACCTGGGATACAACAACATTGTCGAAAAATTCCTTAACAAGCTTCCAAAAATCAATCGATTTTTAAAACTACAAGGGATAATCAGGGGAAAAACATAAGAAAGGTCTGTGCTATAAATCCAAGTAAGGGAAAAAATATGTTATAAGGTGATACATTTTAAGGAATCGGTATATTAGTGGTGAATAAAAGAAATTTGAATGATATGGTATGATATAGTGTGATAATCATAATATGGTAAATGTGGCAACACCTTTAAAAAATGCATCATAAACATAGGTCAAGGCCAAACTACCAAGGCATCATTGTGGTAAAAGGGCCATAATGGAATCTCTTTCACTATCTATACTAATATAATGTATCATGATAATAAAAATTACCCTATTAATTGGAGAAAAATATAAATTAGGGTGTTCCAATTACATTCATTTCATTCTCATTCTTAAGTTTTCAACATTGTTCATACAACATGTAATCGTTCAGCATCATAATTTATTCCATGATCACAGAGTGAGGAATATATATATTTATATATCATTACCCAATAAAAATAGTACATGGACATAAATTTTAATACCATTGGTAGGAAATGTGTATGGTATTCACTACACAATTGTTTAGGCATGGAAAAATAATGGTTAAATTTCAGCAGCATAACAACATCAGTTAAAGATTCATAAAAATGGGTTGATGAGATAGAAGGGGTATCTCATCACATGGGAGTCAAATGGGAAGTAATATTAAAATGGAAGAAAATATTCCAACATTAGAAATTGTACATTGAAGGCATATGTTAATGAAGAAACTTGTATAATGAAAAGAATCATAACTATATTTCGGCATGGTAATGGGTGTGTATAAAGGATCATGGAATGCTTAATGAGAGTGAAAGGATGATATCATAATTTATACATTAAACCCATAATAATATAATATAGAATAGCATATACCAAAATTATAAAATTTAATTTATGTGACATAACACAAAATAAGTGATTGATAAAAAGAGAAGAGTGGAAGATTCCTTACAGAATTTTGGTTTAGTAATGACTTAAGTAAGGATCCAAATGAGAGAGGATAAAACATTTTTCATTCATATAAAATCAATTTTACAATAATTTAATCATAATAAATTAATTTAAATATAAAAACATGAGAGTAAGAAGACTAATTTCAAATAATGTGCTTTAATTGAAAGGAGGAGAAGAATGTGAGGATCCCTTACATGAGTGTGTGGTTACAAAAGCTTGGGAGGTGGATTTTTAAGATCTTTTAGTGCCTTTGGAGGACTCTAAAGATTTTAGGGAAGATTATTTACATGATACATGCAGTATAAGTGATGATTAATTGGATATTTATTGGGTTTAAAATGGAAATGTGGGGGGATTTATTTATTATTTAGGTTTTGGAATCCATATAATAAAATATCCAAAACCACAAACCATCACATTTTTTTTCATGGTTTCTTCCAAATGAGAGTTTTTTTATTATCTTTTAATTCCAAGGGATGAACATATTAAAATAATTCCCTTTCTTCTGTGCAGATGAGTCACAAACAAAAATAAAGTATTTTAAAACCTTGAAATATATTACAAGTTATGGAGGATTCACAATGGATTTAAAAAATCAATCAAATGAAATTAAAATCACATTATTTTATATTTTATACATTAATTTTGTCATGGATAAAATTTATATAAATTTTTACATCACTTTTGTGGGCTTTCAATGTCATAAAATACAAAGTATATTTATACTATATTTAATTTTTACTCGAAAATTTAATTGTCTCAAAAAATTATGAAAAATTCACCATTGGATTATATTGACATTATAATTCTAGAAATAATATTCATTTTATATTAATAATTTTCTAAATAATTTAAGGTTCTCTTTTAAATAAATTGACATTTATTAAGAAATGATGGGTTTTTTGACAATAACAATTTTCGAACCCTTATAAAAATTACATTTTCCTTTATAAAATTTATATGATAGTTTATATTTTATTAAAATTATTTAATAATATTAAAAAAAATTATAAAGAAAATAATTTAATTCAAAATTTCATTAATTTAATTTGAATATTAACCAAAATTTCAATTTGGGCTTTATTTTATCTACATAAGAATCAATTACTAAGTAAAAATAATGTATTTATTATTCAATAAACATAATGTACATATTATTATTGAAAGGGTATTGATACATATCCCTTTAATACGGCTAAAAAGGCCCTAAGAGTAAGATGCACAATAGTGTGACTTTCATGGGATAGTTTGGCATACATGTTTTAGGTTGTGATCTCAATGAGCTTAAAATTCTCCCACAAATGGTTTCACCCATGCTTAATTTGTCAGATCTCTGCTAGGGCATGGTCAAGGGAAAATCCTATGGTTGTTATTTCCTTTAGAATCTTAGATATATGGGATTCATATGGTATGATTCAACTGGTTGAGGCCATCACTTCCTTTGTTTGTGTTAATTGGATTTTTTAAAACCCTATATTTATAATAACCTTGCGATCTTTGTTCAATGGTAATATTATCCATGGTAATGATACTTAATGGTCATTAAATCTAATAGGATATAAAAAAACAATATAATTTCATGTTTTTTCTTTGACCATAATACATTTAATTATTTTCAAATGGAAATTTTATTTATAACTGTTAGGTTTGTTATAATATCCCCCACTTAGAAATCTTACCATTGAAATTTTATTTTACCACACTAAAATAGATAATGGAAACTTTGTTTCATCACCTCCTCTGGTTCCCATGTTTCTCCTTCAAATTTTGGTTTATCCATAACACTTCAACAATACGGGTTCTCTTATTTATTAGAACTTTTTACCTATGATCTAAGATCTTCACCGACTACATTTCCTAGGAAATATCATTTTCCAATGGTATCACCTCTGGATAGTGTAAAAATTGAGGGGTTTGGTATGTACATACACAATATGAATACATGGAATACATAATGTACTATAGATTGGTATGGTGGAAGTGTTAGTCCTTAGGCCACCGCTTCGATGGTATCAAAGATCCTAAAGGGACTAATGTAACCTGAACTAAGATTTCCCTCCTCCCAAAACCTCACCAACTTCTTCTTTGTATATATGCAAAGGAATACCATGTATCAAACATCAAATTCTACGTCTCATTAAATATTTTTGGTATAGCTCTAATAACAAATATATATATCCATGATGTGATATTAAATGGTCTTAACCCTCTCTACCATTTCCTTAACAATTTCAAAACCTAGAAGTTTTCTTTTCTGAACTTCATCGCAACATGCTACTAATTTGAAAATCCTCCCAAAAAGGGCTTCATTGGGATCCATTTGGTTTCTCAAGTGGAAACAGTTATTTTAAGATAAATCAACAAAAGGAACATATTGGTCCCATCCTCAAATGAATTCCATAGAACATGATCACAAAGTTTCTTACAATGTCTGAATAGTCCACTCAGATTGGCCTTCAGGTTGATGTTGGTCAATCGTACTAATTTCCAGCTTAGTGTTTAGAGCATGTTGGATACATTTCCTTAAATTGCAGGTAGATTTTATATCTTTGTTAGATAAAATCATTATTGGTACTCCATTCAGCCTTACCACTTCTCTAATGTGTATCCATGAACATTGATCCTATGAGAAATCCTCTCGAATTGTGATGAAATTAGATGTCTTTGTAAGATGATCCCCCCAACCCATACATAATAATTTATCCTAGATTTCTTATGAATTCTTGTGATGACGTCCACGGTGATGTTCCCCAATTTCCATGTTGGTAAGGGTAATGGTTGCATAATCCTCTAATACTTCTGCCTTTCAACCACCAATTTCTGAAATCTAAGGTACATTGATGTATATTCAATGATGTCATTATTCATACTATCCCACCCATAATATTCTCATAGATCTCGATACATCTTTGGGAATCCAATTTTAATGGAGAAAGTTGAACTGTCTGAATTATCAAAAAGTTTCGTATTTGACTTGGGATTTGACGGTACACATAATAGTGGCCCAAATCAAACAACTCCTTCTATATTAACATTGAACTCTACAGATTTCCCTTTTCTTATAGTTTCAATTATCTTCTAACTTTTCATATATACCCTTTTAGAATCATTTATCCTCTCCAAAATGGATGGTTGACCAATCATTTTTCAATGGATTAATGATGATAAATCCTTCATGATTCTCATGTCCACCCTTTTTAAATCTAAGAAGACCAGATCCCTCTCAATTCTCATTAACGATACAATTGTTGGATCCTTTCTACATAGAGCTTCCAAAACTTTATTATCTTTACCAGGATGGTAGTAGATTGATCATTAATAACCCTTGATCTACTTTATCCATCATCAATGGTTCATATTCAATTCTTTATATGTGAATATATACTTGAGGATTTTGTGATCTGTATATATTTCACACTTATCCTTAATTAGATAATACTACAATATTTTCAAAAAGTGAAGATCACTACACCCTTCTCCATATAATGTGTTGGGTAGTTCTATTCATGATCCTTCAATGGTCATGAATCATAGGATATGGATTTTTCATTTTACATTAACACAAATCCCAATCCCTTCTTTAAAGTGTCTTTGAACACCATGAAAAGAACTCAACTTTTGGGTAGTTTGATAATATGGGAAGTGATAAGCCTCATTTTTCATGAATTTAATCTCTCTTCACATTCACCATTCAAAACTAAAATTACTCCCTTCTGATTAATCTTGGTTTGTGGGTTTGAAAATTGTGAGAAATTTATCAAAAATCGATGACAATACCCATTTAATCCACGAAAACTATGTATATCTATCACAGATGTTTGATTCAATGATAATTAAATTGCTTATATCTTTGAAGGTTCCACAGATATACCATTTCTTGTGATGATATGTCCTACAAAAGTGACTTCCTTCAACTGGAAATCACATTTTTTGTACTTGGAATAGAGATTCTCCTTTACAGGATCTTTAGCATAGTGATCAGATGGTCCATATACTCTTCATGCTCCTCCTTACTTTTGGAGTATATTTTAATATCATCTATAAAGATAACACAAATTTTCGGAGGTAATATATAAATACTCTATTCCTCAGGTTCATGAATAATTCTAGAGAATTATTGAGTCCTAATAGAATTACTATAAACTCATTGTTCTCGTACCAAGTATGAAAGGATGTTTTGGGGATATCCTCATTCTTCACCCTAACTTTGTAATATCCTGACCGAAGATCAACCTTGGAGAAGTATTTTTCTCCATATAGCTAATCAAAAAATTCATCAATAAATGGTAGATGATACATGTTCTTTATCATGATACTTTTGAGCTCACAGTAATAGATGGAAAGATGAATTGACACATCCTTCTTCTTAATGAAGTGGACTGGTGCACCACATAGTAAAGAACATATGCATATGAACCCCTTATCTAGATTCTCCTATAATGGTTTATTATAATCCTCAAGTTCCATAAAATCCATTCTATATATTTTCTTGGATAATGGTAATGACCCAGGCATAAGTTCCATTAAACATTCAACCCCTTGGCTAATATGAAGACTAGGAATTTCCTCATGAAATAGATCATCATATTCTTTCACAATAAGAATCTCATCGAGGATGGTTCTTTACTTATTATAAATCATTTAAACTAGATACTCTTTCTCATTGGGATATAATATCTATTCCTTAAATGATGGTGATAAAGAAGATTCATCCTCCTCTATGCACTTGTACAAAACCAGGGTTTGATTCACCATACAGAGAGAAATTTCCTTCTAATGGTAATTTCTGTTAGATCTATATAGGGAAACCCAACCCATGACCATAATTGCATCAAATTCCACCAAATTTAGTATGACAATGTTTTTTGGGTAGTTCATCCCACAAATTATGATAGGGGAGGAGTTATATTCTTGGGGTGCAATAATTTCCCAATATTCCATTTTCACTGACAACTCTATATCCATTATTTTTGGGGGTGTTTGAATAGTTATAATAATGTTTTATGATATTATGGAATGCATAGAACTAGAATAAAAAAGTACATTCACTATTATTGAATCAATAAATGACATACCTATCAACACTTCGTTTCTGGGATTCACCTCAATGGTTGTGATGGAAAAAGCTCACCCTTGTTTCCTTGTAGGTTTTTGGTTGTCACCAAAAACCCTTGGCATAGTGAATTGGTTTTCAAATTTCACCATTTACTTACAGTTGAATTATTTAACAATGCATTGAGGGTTTACTATAGTATTTATTTCCTCTATCACATTAGTGGGTTTCTCTTATCAGCAATTGTAAGTTATGTGTCCTTCCTTCCCACACCTAATTCATTTATTCATTACCTTTAAGAAATTTATGGGGTGTTTCTTTTTACAACCTTGACAAGTCGAATGTTCAAATTTTATGGAATCATTATATTTCTCCTTTAGAAGAAAATAATTAAACACCAGGTTCAACTTCCTATCTCCATGATACCCTTGGGATTCACCAATATCCAATTAAACTTTGAGGACACATCATATTCTTTCTTCATAGCAATCAAAGTCATGGATCACTAGAAATTTTCATAGGATAGTTTTTATCCCACCAAAGAAGTGGTAAAACGTGCAATAGGGGTTAACTACAAATATGGAGGCATATCATGAAAGTCTTCAAAACATTTCCTCATATTCCTCAATATATTTTTTTTCTTTTTTCTGGAGGGTGAGGAAATCCATTTCCATTTTATGTAGGAGAGTGTGAGGAAAAAAATTGTCAAAAAATTTTCATAATTCCATAGATTCCATCACCTCGATATCTTCCTATAGATTTATATTTTTGAAAAAATTTCACCAGTGATCAAATTCTCCCTCCATATAATAAATAGCTTGCAGAACCTTCTCATCCTCAGAACATTGAAGGATGGGTATGATATTATCAATGGTGTTGATCCATTGTTCCGTGATTAAAATATGGGATGATCCATTGAATGTAGGAGTCATTTGTCACATAAAGCTCTCAAATATGGATTTTTCTCTCTTAGGGGGTTTTGGGTGCTCCACATGATCCATTTTTCTATTTAGAACACGAGTCAACTGAGAGAGTTTCATCATAAATTTTATGATTCTCACTCACATCAGGTTGGGAATCTCATTGGGGCAGTCATCACAGTGCCCATCACATTGATTGTTTACCTGATTCCTTATATTTCTAGCCATTGGCTAAAATAAAAGGAAAATTCAGGCTAATTAATTTAAACTATTAACCACATAAAGGGGATTCCCATGAAATCAAGGAGATAACTTATAAATTACACTTATTTCCTTAAATTGGGAATTTATATTATTTAATATCTGTTATCCATGATGTATTTACTAACATATATTATTATGGGAAATTTTCCCCTAAATAATGTTTCATAATAAGCTCATGAATTTACCATTGTATATCTCCAGGATTTTCAAACTAGGTGTGCAATAATGCTTATTTTTGTTTGCCAGGTTACCTGAGTCAATCCCAGGACATCGTGTTAGAGTTTTTACCCCTTGGTACATCTATTCCATAACCACATCCACTTATAGAATCTAGGAAGGTATGTATTTACTTAATAAACCACTAACTCTATACTTACCAACATTTTTGGATGTTTTCATAAAGATATTCTTATCCCTAATGATTTTACTATTTTTTTCTAATCCTAATCAAAAAAATAAATAAACATTAACTTTGATAGCAAAAACAATAATCATTATATTTATTATTCATTAACTCGTGATTTATTACATAAAACATTAAACATAATACAATACAAAATATCGATAATTATAGTGTATTTTGTAATTAGGTACATAACATAACATTTTGAACAAGGGATACAACAACATTATTGAAAACATCCTTAACATGATTCTAAAATTCCATGGATTTCTAAAATTGCACAGGTTAACTGAGGGAAAAAAATAATAAAGGGGTGAGCTATAAATCCCATTAAGGGAATAAACATTTCATACGGTGATACATGTTATAAAATTGGCACATAAATTGGAAATAAAAGCTACATGAATAAAAAGGAATTGTATAATAATGAAATAATAACATGGGAATTGTGGAATCAACATAAAGCACTTAGTCATAAACATAGGTCAAGGATAAACTGAAAAAAAAACATCATAGTGGAAAAAGTTTCATAAAAGATCAGTTTTATCCCTATCCCAACATGAATTAACATGATAATATACATTAATCAGTCAATTGGAGTGCTATATAATTATAGGCACACACATTTATATGACTATTGTCTAAAATTTATCACTTTATTCAATGTATATTCCCATAATGGGATTTATAAATCACCCATTTCTTATGTTTTCTTCTAGCTTATCCCAGGAATTTTTTAAATACCATGGAATTTTAGAAGAATGTTAAGGAAGTTATCATTATTATTTTGTGCACCCCTTGTTCAAAATTTTATGTTATGTACCTAATTATTAAATACACTATATTTATATATCTTTTGGTTTGTGTTAAGTGTAATTTTTATCTAATAAATCATTAATTGAAGTGAAATAAATAGAAGGGTTTTTAAAAATTCCTCAGGACTTGTGTCAGTAATTTATTCTCAATGCATTGGAAACCACAATCCCTTTCCCATGGCTATAATCAATATCAAAATAAATTTTATAAAGATAATCTTCCTAGTGTCTCTATTCAAAATCAAAATCCCTAGGATTCAAAATATATTTTAGGCTCTTACAATCAGAATATATCATTAACCGCTCCACAATGTGATAGTGATTCCATTTTTAAGTGCATACAAAACAAAAACCAACTCAAGATAATGGGTGGGGTATTTTTTTCCCATGAGGGCATAATTGTTGATATCCATAAACCACAACTTGTTTCCCCGACAATATGACACATCCCAACCCCATGCTAGAAGCATCATATAAAACATCATAACCCAAATTTGATTCCAGAAGGATCAAATTTGTTTCTAAATTCAACCTCACCTTCAACTCTTTAAAATATCTTTGAAACTGTTCATTCTATTCCAACGTTACACCCTTATATGTCAAATCATTCAATGAAGAAGAGATCTCAAAGAAGCCCAAAAAAATCCATATGAAACACATTTATTGAATACTCCCTGTACATGACTGCATTTACCTATTTAGGATTAAATGAGACTCCCTACATAGATATCACGTGACCCAAAAATTTCAAATCTCAGATCCAAGAGCCACACTTTAAATGATTACCAAACTAATGATGTTCCTTTAAGGTTCAAATAATGGCATAAAAATGGTCCATATGCTCCTCATTTGACTTACAGTACACAAAAATAACATCCATAAACAAAAAAAATTAAGGATTCTAAGAATAGATGAGTGATCTGGTTCATCAAATCCATAAACACTGTAAGAACATTAGTGAGACGAAACAACATAACCAATAACACAAAATTCATATATTGTCTCCTAAATTATATCTTAGGTATATCCATATCTTGGAATCTCAACTGGAGATACCCCAACTGTAGTTCAATCTTTGAAAACCAATGATACCCTATAAGTTGATCGAATAGATCATGAATCCTTGGAAAAGGATATTTGTTCCTAACAGTTACCTAATTTAAATTTTCAAAATCAATACATACTCAAATTCTTTCAATAAATTTATTAGAAAAGGGGATAGTAGAATCCTACAGTGACATGCTTTGATGTGTAAATCGTTTAGCCACTAGGTCCTCAAGTTGGACCTTTTGTTCCACCAAATTAGAAGGTTACATACTATAAGATGACATAGAAATGGGAATCATACCAAGGAGTACTTTAATAGTATATTTTACCTCTCTCTGTGGTGGAAATTAAAAAAAAAGTCATTTTAAAATACCATAGGGTACTCGGACACAACTATTCGAAGTTGACCACCCAATAAAGGGTCAGCTACATAAATAAACATACTTAAAAACTTACATGAGATTACCCCATCACAATGAACAACATTCCCTGCCCTTCATGATGTAGAGTCCTACTGATCTTGAAAAACATGAGTGACCCCATTGTCAATTAATATCTAAACTCAATGATGATAATGGTCAATCTCAGACTTAAAAATGACCATACAATAAATTCCTATAATCAAGCTGAAGATGTCAATATGAATGACTAAGAATTACCACTCCACCTCAAAGTCAGCTACAATCACTAAACACATGGGACTTCTAAAACCCCGTTTGAACTTTTTTTTAATTGAGTAGAAAGATCCAACAAGAAAGGAATATGTTCCGAGTGCAATCCCAACAGGTCAAATAACATTGAAGATTTGAAAGAATGAGTATCACCTTTATCAAACAAAGATATCACCATAGAAGAAAAGATAGACACCATACCTCTAATAGTAGATAGCCTTACTTCAGATTCCTAATATACAAACTCTACAACAAAACTTTATCTGGTCTTATATATATGAACATCTCCCTTGGCCTGAGTATTTTACCTACCACCATTGGAAGCATCTTTATGAACCTAAAATTTAACACCCCAAGATTTCAGAGTATTTTATCTCTTTAAAGTAATTTAATAGCTTATATTTCACACAACACTGACTTGTCTTGTGTTATATGCAAGATTCAGTTTTTGTGAAACATTACATTAGTACTATAATTATTTAAATGATATATTTATTTATCAATTAAATATTGTAATATGAATAGTAAAAATTAAATTTTAAATTTTATTTATAATCTTTTCACATAAAGAAAACATATTTATAATGAAATGTATAAGTTTTGTTAAAATAGTTATAAATTCAGAAAAAATATTTTTAAAAGAACTACTTTTTATGTCCTTTTGTGAAAAATAATAAAATTAATTTTAGACACTCCTAAAAATGGAATTTGGTAAAATATACTTCATTTTTAAATTTTTAATATCAAATTTATCTTTGGGTGAATTTTTGGAATATTTCTGAAAACGTTCAATTTTTGATGAATAGTGAAATATAATGCATAGTACATAAAAATCGACTTTTTAATTTAAATAATTATTTTTATTTAAAATTTATATTAAGGTCATAATAGATAAATAATACATATATTATCCCAATGTAAGTTATTTATGTCATTTTATAAAATAATTAGATACAAAAATTCATTGAACTTTTTTTAAAATCTTTTTACCCACCTTCAAGGCACATTCACCCACATTCTAGGTACATTTGCAAATTTTCATAAAATGTAATTTTACCTCATATGTGAATTAAATTTCAAAAATCCAAGAGACGCAATTGACATTAGTCAGTAAAATGTGGTTCAATAGGATGAAAATACTTTTTTGGTGAATAGTATATTTTAAATTTTATTTACCACTCCTAAAAGTTTATAAGGTAATTAAAGGTAAAAATAATATTAAAATTACCCCAAACCATGTCCTAATTCTATTGGATAAGTTTATTTCGACCAAAATCAACCTTAGGACTGAGATAATATCCTTTTTATACATTTGGGTTAGATTAGGAAATTTACTATATTTTATTCAAATAAGTGTTAAAATTGTTAAATTCAAAGTTAAATAACTAATCCATTTTTTATATAGGGATACACATAAGATAAATTTGAATATAAATATTAATTAAAAATCTAAAAATATTTCCTACATCATGGTACTTTATTCATAATTTTTAGACATTAAATTATTAAATTTATTTATGACAAAATGATGATGTAGTAATTAACTTATTAATGAAAGATTAAAAGAAATGATGTAATAAATAATAAAATAAATGTAAATTGAAACTTTTTATGTCATCCATGAATTTTAAAGGTTAATATTACATGTTAGGGTTTATTTAATGTATTTTTTCGAAGTAATCAATCTTTTATTACTTTCACAAAAAATAAATACTAAACAGTGTGAAAATTGACATAAATGAGTTTTTAAAACAAATATTATATTATTAAATGATATAATTTTCCTAAAAATATAAGATTCCACAAAATGACTTGTAGAATGTTATATATTTTATTAATCAACCACTTTATGTTCTCTTGTAATTTTTTAGTAACTATATTTACCATGTAATATAAAAATACAAGAAGACATGGTAAAAGTTAAACTATTTAACTAATAGTTAAATCTAAACGATAAGTTTAATATAGTGACTTAACTCTTCTAAAACCAATTGGTTGGGAGTGTTTAGACCCATAACAACCTTGTCCTCTAAATAAATCCATTTAGTGGTATTGGAAACTCAAAATGATTTTATAATAAAGTAATATTTCTAGCTTTTCAAAAAGTGCCTATCACATCTGTTATAAAAGGGTACATCCCCTTTTCTAAAATTCACACCTCTAAAGAGTTTTGGCTCAGAAAAACCCCACTAAAATATCATCCCAACTACCCTCAATTCAACCTAGAGGCATTAATTTGATCAGAAAGTCAACCTAAGGATCCCTTTTGTTGAAATCAATAGAAAACACCAAAAGAATAGGTAATTATTTCATCACCTCTTTCAAAGTTCTTTTCTTTTTCCACGTCCTCTTTCTTTATTGTTTCCATAAAAAAATCCAGTATCTTCTACATAATATGATTTTATTATAAATATGGTAAAACAATATTCATTATTATATCCATCCTATGAATGAAAAAGTCACCATACATGTGTACGTACGGCTTACTGACTCCACGTCGTGGTGTAGTTTGTTATTCAACACTTCATTATAAGGATGGGTATAATAATGAGTATAATAGATGTAAATAATAAATATAAAATGTTTATTATTACGTATATATAATATACCATCCAATTACAAAATATTTCATCATCAATATAATGATATACTCGCATGTGCGTATGTACGAATTAACGACTCCACGATGCGATGATATTCATTTCCAGGTTCCCCATTCGATGATGACTATAAAAATATATTTTATTAATAATTATGTAATATATGAAATAACAATGATACTCGAAATATATAGATATGTGTTTATGTATTTTTATATATCTCATTCACTTACTTCCATTCTATATGAAATGAAAATGGAGACAACGTTTATGCGTGTGTATGTATAACGACCCTTAATTTACATACATTTTTAATACTTCAAAATTGAATCACACTTATTAAAACATATAACAAAACCAAGAAAGGACCGTATAGGTATAGAGTCTTTAGAAACTGGGAAACATAAACAACTAGTTCATAAAGCATCTACTTTGCCTCCCATTTATTTCATCACATCTAGAGTCCCTTTTGGCATATCCTACTTAATAATCTTCTTCCTGACCTGGGGAAAGAAAACATACAAAAGGGTGAGCTCAAATGCTCATTAAGGGTAAAAAAAGAAATATCAATCACGTAATATACATAAGAACATAAATTTTGGAAATCTTTACCTGCAAAAGAGATCATAATTTCATAACATGGGATAAATCATAGTAGTGAACTGTAATCCCAATAATCATAACATAAAACATGAAACTTTGTGTCATACACACATAATCATAGAGAATAATTTCTTAGTAGTAAAGACTCATTGCCAAGACTATCTTAGTGGACAAAGTCCATTTCTGAACCGAGTTCACTCCTCGTTTCAGTCCTATTTCACTGAACCGGTTTAACCTGCTGTTCCAGCCATGTCTATCTCATGAGATATAACTCTTTACCCAATGCATTGGAGGGAGATATAGGTCCCACCCATCTCATAATGAAACCATTCTTATGTGTGCCACAAAAATCAGAAATCATACATCATTGCATAACCCATGTAATAAAAATGGGATTCTTAAACATCAAGACATCATAAAACAATTCATATAAGATAAAGGAATTCATAAAAATAATTTCATCACAACATAATCAAATCAATGTAATAATAGGGATAGAAACATAACCCTATATTATCTTATATGGAAAATAATTTTGATAAAACACTTGAACTCAATTCTTGAGGAAAATATCCTTTCTACTTCAAAAAAATTTTCCTTTCTTAACATGTCATACAATTTTAAACTAAAATAAGTTGATTAAAAATAAAATTGAAAACTTGTAAAGGAATATTCTTGGAAATAATGTTTTAAAAATTCATTGATGCCATATAAGTTAAAAAAAATTCTTCTCGTACTTTTTTCGGAAAAGTTAAAAAGTACCTCGTACAAAAAACGACAAAAGATTCCTTTCATATCTTTTACTAAAAACTAACCTAAGGGTAAAATTGGATTTAAAAAATTGTATGTGGATGGAAATAATATTACATATTGAGGAAACATGGATGTGGATGATAAAATACACCCCAGTAAATACCAAAGTATAAACAATCTCGGATAAAAATGAGATTGTGATATTTTTCCTTACCTTAGGTCCGATTTTCTTCGTAAGTGTCTGAACCCCCAGTATAAAGATTTAAATAATGTCATTGACTTATTCCAGAATCATACTTATTTTTATGATATCATATATGGTCATATTCTTAGCTTCTTATTAGTAATATTTTATTGTTACTTGTTATTCGGGTGTTTATTGCTTTTTGTTCTTATGCATGTTTTATCGAATAAATTCTTATTCTTATTTTTAGGTTATAGATACCTCATTTACATAATGGTATTAGTGTAATATATATCATATTCATTCATTAAATTCATTTATATAATTATTATGAAATTAAGATCATGAATAACGAGTCGCATCACATCGTGGAGACGGTATTCCGTACGTACGCACGAGCGATGATATCGTTCCCATGATCGTGGAATTGTATTGGAGTGTATGTATACTATTTCAGAATCAATATCAATTTAAGATAATCATATATAGTTATTCTTTACACCATTATACCCATCCAAGTAAGGTGGTGGTGGAAAATAGATTACACCACGGTGTGGAGATGGTATTCCATACATACGCACGCGCGGTGATTTCTTTTTTTGTAGGATGGATAGATGGTGAAATAGGATTGTTTCATACTTATAATAAAATAACATTATATTAGTGATACTGATGTTATTACTTAATAATGAAACAACTAAAGAAGAAGAAGTGGAAGAAGAAATAAAGTTGAAAGAATCGGTAACGGACATTGCCTCTTCTTTGAAGCGCCTCTTTGAGACCTCCTCTTAGGGCACTAAATTTGGTCTTTGAAGAATACCAGGACATCTAGGATGTTTCTAGGGAAGTGGAGAAGATAATCTGGCAGGGGTTGGATGAGTTTTAAGGCTCAAAGTGGTGTGAAGAAGAGAGGGAGGAGGTTCCCTTTTATAAGGGAGGAGAGGGGCACCTCTGGAAAAACAAAAAATATTATTTTATTATAAAGTCATATTCAGTATTTAATAGCTCCAAATTGATTTATTTCTGAGATAAGGTGGTGATGGGTCGCAATACTCTCATCCAATAGAATTTAGACAAGTTTAGGTATCAATTTTAACCTTATCATTTAGATTTAACTTTAAGTTAGGTAATTTAACTTTTACCATGTCTTCTTGTTTTCATACAGTATAAGGTTAATAAACATAGTATAACAAGCCAAACGAACCCCAAGATGTTTATTATTAATATATATAGCATTATATAAGTCATTTTTCTAAACCATAGATTTTTTGGAATAAAATAACAATTAATAATATAGTATTTGTCTTAAAAACTATTTTATGTCAATTTTGATACTATTTGGTAATTGATTTTTGTAAAACTCATCACAGAAATATTAGTTCGAAAAAAGTGAATTAAATAAATACTAACATGTCATATTAACATATCAAATTATTGGAATTCATAATATGTCTCAAATTACATTTATTTGGGTATTTATAACATCAATTATGTCAATATTTCATTAATAAGATAATTACTGCATCATCATTGTGTCACAAATAAATTAGATTATTTAATGTCTAAAAATTACAAATAAAATATCATTATGTCGGAAATATTTGTAGATTTCTAATGAATATTTATAGTCTAATTTATCTTATGTATAACCCTCTATTAAAAATGATTTACTTATTAAACTTTGATTTTAACTATTTTAACCATTCTTTAAATAAATTAATAATAAATGTCCCAATCTAATCCAAGTGGGCCTAAATGGTCATAGTTTATTCCAAAGGTTGTTTTTGGTCTAATTACACTTATACAATAGAATTAGGATATGTGTTAGGGTAATAATAATATCATTTTTACCCTTAATTACCCTATTTACTTTTAACCGTGGTAAAAAAAAGTAAAAAGTTACTATTCACCAAAAATTATTTTAATCTCATTGAACCAAATTTTAGTCCTTGATATTAACCGTGTCTTTCGGATTTTCGAAATTCCACTCACAGAAGCGGTAAAATTATGTTTTGATGAAAAATTTAGTTTTTTTAACTACCACTTAGTGGTTTCACTATTCATCAAAAAAATGAAAGTTTCCAGAAAAATACCAAAAATTAGGCCTAAGCTATATTTGATATTATGAATTCAAAAATGATGTCTATTTTACCAAAATCAAAACACATCAGTTGCATTAATTAATTTAAAAATTAATTCTCGTCGTCAAAACAAGTAGCGTGTTTTTAAGAGATAATAACTATCAAAAGATTGACACTTGTTTATGTTTGGTTTAAATGTGAAATTACATCGAATGACCAAAATTGTATTAAATGGTAAAAATAAATTCTAAATATACTTTAAAACCACTCAAATTAATAATTTATCACTATTAATTATTTGGATTAAAAAAGTTGTTTTTAATTAAAATTTAGTAATTTTCACTATTCATCAGAATATGGAAGTTATCCGAAAAGTACCAAAATTTCACCCTAAGCTAATTTCAATATTCTGAATCCATGAATGAAGTCCATTTTGAAAAATAAAATTCACAAAATTTTAGAAAGTGGTTATTACTATTCATAATGGCTAGTTTTAATAATATTTTAATAGCATATCGTTGTTTAGTGAAACTCGGTATTGCGTACGACGCAAGCTATCGAGGAAGGTCGTGATTGCGTGTAAAGAAATCCAAGCTAGTGTTTTGTGTAGTGAAAGATTCCATTGATGATTTATATAACATAAAAACAAAATATTTCTCATAAAAGTCTCGGGTGTTACAGTATGGCCTACCATCTCCAAAAATGGTGTTATACATTTCATATATCTATCTATTATACATATTTATATTATGAATATATATTATATATAAATATTGTTTTACATTCTGGAAGTATTTAAATCATGATCTAAGTGATATGATCAAGAATTACAAGTTAAAATGTGTACGATAAATAAAGCAATTAATACCTGAAATGTTACATTAACAAGGAAATTAATTTTCAATGGGTAGTATAAAGTTATAAATGATTAATATGTTATATAATAAATTTCAATAAGGTTCTGGTATAATTTAATAACATAATATAGTCATTATACAGGTGGAAAAATGTACCCTTGACTAAAAGAAAGTACAAGGTAAGGGTCAATTCCTCAATCTCATTATTATCTGAGATTGTTTATGTGTAAGTATTTACTGGGACATATTTATCATCCATGTCCATATTTCATAAAAATCTTTTCAAAATTTATCTTTTATGGTTTTATTAAAGGGTTTATTTAACTATATCATCATTTTAAATGTTATAATGATTTATTTTTTTCTAAATCATTTTAATTAATGTCCATGTTTTCAAAATGATTTTAAGGATTTATTTATATAGACATCATGATTTTAAAATGTTAGTTACATTAAAAAGTTTCAAAGTGGTGTGGGGAATTATAAATCAAAAATAAATTTTAAATGACATCCTTTATAAATATTGATCCTTTTAAATTATTTCATGAAAAAGGTATATTTCTATCAAAGAGTTTTACTAATCATTTTTAACTATGTCAACATCATTTACTAAATATTATTCTTGGTTGAGGTTGATTTATTATAATAAAATCTTTCATACTGTGTTGAAGGATTTATGATATGTTTGACTATGGATGTGAAATTTTTTATACTCCTCATGGTTTATAGTTAATGTATTGACATTTCTTATGCTAGTTTTAATACGAATGTTTATTCCATTTTCACCCTTTTCATATGTGGAATGCATTGGACTTAGTGAGTGATGGGTGGGGCCCACTATAGCCCCTTGTTTCATTGGTATGTATCATGAGACAAATTAGTGTCTTGGAACATGTCCTTGAAAAAAAATTATTTGTAGTATTGGCATGAGACCTTGACTATGTGATTATGATGTCTAGAATTATGCATTCACTCATTATGAAATTAGTTATTACATGTGATTATTCGACTAGTGGAAAATCCATTTGTATGTTTATATGGTAATGTTTGACTTATTTCTAGAATATTATGTTCAATTTTTATTTTAAAAATTCTTCTATTTTTATTTTAGATCTTGCCTTAAATTTTTATAGCTTCTGTTGAATTATTTACCCTCACTAAGTATCTGAGCTCACCCCATTCTTATGTTTTACTTTTCCAGGATGCCAAGAAATATATTATGATTTATCTGCAGGTTTAAGCTAAGGTAATAACGTAATTTTCAAAGGATTATTTATGTTGTGCTTTATGTTAGAGATTGATATGTAAAGTTCATGTATGTAATAAATTTTCCAAGACTAATAAACTGATCGGTCCTTCAGGATATAATTTCTTGTAATCGTAGTAATGTATTAAAATAATGCACCGAAACTAGGATTCTACGGTCATTGTATTATAGTTGGTATCATAGTAAGTTCATCAAAAACATTGGAAGCTAGATTTAGATAAACTCTGATTAGGAAACATTAACCTAAGATAGAATTTGAGGATTATTATAGAATAAAATCAAAGAAATATTTTTAATTTATATATTATGTGGGTTCTCCAAGAAATAAATCCCTCTCTGGATACTACAAGTGTTCGTGGTTCTGGAACAAATGTACCTAGGAGTGAAAACTCCAACACGGAGTTTCAGGCTTGACCCGGGGTATCCTGGTACACGACAATGGGCCTTACTACGCACCTGGTTTGACACTCCTGGAAGATATGCTTAGGATAATTCACATTTTCCTTACAAACCATTATGAAGGATTTATGAGTTAATATTTCATCAAAGAGACAATTTTTATGATTATGGGATTAAATGTGTGAAATTCTTCAATTAATGTTGATAATTTTTTTAGTATTTGGATTATATATTGTGATATGATCTAAACTAGAGTATATCATCATTTAGAAGTGGTGCCCAATATAAGGAATGATAACTCTAGCAATATGCATTATCCAAAGAGTAAGAAGGATCATATCTTTCAGGGAATTAATCCAACACATATAGGGGAATTAGTCTCCCGCATATTCTCATCATAGAAATAAATAGTTTCGTTTTTTAACAAGATAATTAAACAATTCTCTGAGTCATATGGCATTGAAGGGAAGCCAGAGAAGAAGAGGATGTTAGAGAGAAAGATGGATAAAGGGAATAAGGGAAATAATGATTTTCCCATATGTGATAACTATGGAAAGAATCACTTTGGGAAGTGCATGAAATGACTGGGTGTTTGTTTTAAGTGCGTAAAAAAGGGTCATCAGGAAAAAGAATGTAAAGGGATAAAAAAAGACTAATATTTAGTGTTTCAACTGTAGTGAAATGGGGCATTATGAAAACAAATTTCCTAAGTGACAAGGAAATATAACTTATAAGAATCAAAGGGATCAAGGTCAAAAATAAGTTGTTACTATAGTAGCCATGGAATAATTAATGTATATGTGTTTCGAGAATAAAGAATTATGTTATTTGAGTGTTCTATAAATGATGTACTGGTTATATGAATTATGAAAATAAATAAGGATTTTACGATAGTAATATTTCGTTGAAGATTTTAAATTTTATGGTACTAAGAAAAGTGACTCGATAACAATTTAATCTTTTTGGAAAATACATGGCCGACGAAAAGATAAAACATAATATTGCCCTAATACTGAGGTACTGATTTTGGAATAATAGATTGTTGATTTGGATAAATTATATTGGATATAGTTGACTACCTTGAAACTAGTTCACTGTTTATTTATTCCATCATTGTAAGATTTTACGAAAAATTTCAATATAAGGCATATATCTAGTATTCTGTAAGGAAAAATGGAGCATGAATAAATTCAATAAGGTTTTATGGTAATTTAAGGTGTTACCATGTTTTGAGGGAATACATGATAAAGGTCATCATATGTTATTATGTAGAAAAATAGATCTTCATTATGTTTACTGCCCATATAAATTTTTGGATAGTTATTTTAGACACAATTATATTAGATAAGTATAATGGTTAAAATGGAGTAAGTTAAGCACTTGATATTTTGGTTGAGGTTAAAGTGTAATTTATTGCAATCTTTGACCTTTTGGATTTCAAAAAACATATAGAGGATTGAGGAAATACTTGTGGTCCTTATGATTTATCTAATCCACATATGGATTTAAAATTTCATTTTGAGCATTCATTTCCTAGTATAAGGGATGAAGTGAAAATAGATTGAAGCACAACCCAAGGATGAGATTATGATTATGATAGGTAATGAAATAATGTATGTTTTATTGATTTCTTATCTTGATAGTAAATTAATCCCTCCTCTTCAAAAAAATTATCTTAAAAAATGTGTCATCCTAATACATTATGATTTGTTGAACCGATGATACTTGAAATCATCATAGATTTATGGCTTTGAGGCCTTCAATTTTCCATTTATTGTTCACTAGTTTGTGATTGAGGAACTCAATCACTCCCTATAAATATTTTTGGTTTCCTCCAATTATGTGTATCTAATTGCCACCAATATTCTTTTATTAGAAATCATAATTTGGTGGTGACTTTTTCATTTCCATTTCCCTATTATTATGACTAAATTTTATTAACCCTATTTCCTATGGGGGTTTCCACAATGGTATTTTCTATTTTTAACAATTTATTTTCGAAGAAAAATTTAAAATTGTGAGGACGCAACTTATTGTAGGACAGGAGAATGTAACACCCCAATATTTCATAGTTCATTATCTCTTTAAAGTAATTTAATTGCTTATATTTCATGTAACACCAACATGGCTTGAGTTATACGTAAGATTGGGTTTCTGCAAAACAACACATTATTATTATAATTATTCAAATAATAAATTTATATATCAATTATATATTTTAATATGAATTGTATAAAATAAATTTTAATTGTTATTTATAATTTTTTCCCATTAATAAAACATATTTATAATGAAATGTATAAGTTTTTTTAAAATAGTTATATATTTAGAAAAACTATTTTTAAAAGAACTACTTTTTGTGTCCTTTTGTAAACAATAAAAAAATTAAATTTAGACACTTCTAAAAATTTAATTTGGTAAAATATAATTCATTTTAGAATTTAGAATATAAAAATTAGCTTAGGGTGAATTTTTGGTATTTTTCTAAAACATTCCATTTTTGATGAATAGTTAAAAATACTGCATAGTACATAAAAACGACTTTTTAATTTAAATAATTATTTTTAATTAAAATTTATCTTAAATTAATTATAGAAACATAATACATATGTTATCCCATTTTAATTCATTTGAGTCATTTTATAATAGAATTAGATATAAAAATTCATTGAACCTTTTTTAACATCATTTTACCCACCTTCTAGTCACATTTACCCACCTTCTAGGTACATTTACAAATTTTCACAAAACGTAATTTTACCACTTATGTGAATTGAATTTCAAAAATATGAGAGAAAATTTTGATATAAGTATGTAAAATTTTGTTTAACAGGATTCAAATATTTTTTTAGTGAATAGTAACTTTTGAATATTGATTACCACAGTTCAAAGTAAATAAGGAAATTAAAGGTAAAAATAATATTAAAATTAACCAAAAACATGTCCTAATTCTATTTTATAATTTTATTTTTACCAAAATCAACCTTAAGAAAAAATAAGATCATTTTGATCCATTTGGGTTAGATTAGTACATTAATTATATTTTATATAAAAAAGAGTTAAAACTGTTAAATTCAATGTTTAATAACTAACACATTTTTAATACATGGTTAAAAAAATATGACTATAAATATTAATTAAGAATATAAAAATATTTCCTAGATTATGGTATTTTATTAATAATTTTTAGACATTAAATAAGTAAATTTATTTAGGACACAATGATGATGAAGTAATTACCTTATTAATGAATGATTAAAATAATTGATTATATAAATATTAAAATAAATGTAAATTTAAACTTTTAATGTCATCCACAAAATTTCTATGTGAACATGACATTTTAGGGTTGATTAAATTTATTTTTATCGAAGAAATCAACTTGTTATGACTTTCACAAAAAATAAATACTAAATAGTGTTAAAAATTGACACATATTAGTTTTAAAACAAATACTATATTATTAAATGATATAATATTCCTAAAAATATAAGATCAGTAAAAATAACGTATATAATGTTATATATGTCATTAATTAACCACTTGTGGTTCTCTAGTAATTTTATAGTAACAATATTGACCATTTACAAAAATACAAGAAGACATAGTAAAATTTAAATTATTTAACTAAAAGTTAAATTTAAAAGATAAGGTTAATATGGTGACCTAACCTTGTCTAAAACCTATTGGTTGAAAGGATTTAGACTCATACCCACCTTATCCATTAAATAAATCCATTTTTAGGTATTAGAAACTGAAATAATTTTATAATAAATTAATATTTCAACCTTTTCCTAAAGTGCCTCTCACCTCTCTTATAAAAAGGCAATTCCCCTTCTCTAAAAAACACAACTCTAAAACCTTTTTGATCTTCCAGCCTATATTTAAATATCCTCCAATCTACACACAATTCAACTTAGAGGCCTTACTTTGATCATAAAGTCAACCTAAGGATCCCTTTTGTTCAAATCAATAGTAAACACCTGAAGAAGAGGTAATTATTTCATCACCTCTTTCAAAGTTATTTTCTTATTACACATCCTCTTTCTTTGTTGTTTTTATACCAAAATAATAAATCCATTACCGTAAACATATTGTGATGTTTTTATAAATATGGTACAACTATATTCATTATTCTCTCTATCATGTGAATGAAAAAGCCACCATATGTGTGTACGTACGGCTTATCATCTCCACGTCTTATTATAGTTTGTTATTCCACACTTAATTATTTGGATTGGTATAGTAATGAGTATAATTTATTTAAATAATAAATTTAACATGTTAATGATTCTTAAAATATAATATTCCTTCCAATTACAGACAATTTCATCATCAATAGAATGATATCCTCGTTTGTGCGTACATACGACTTATCGTCTCCACAACGTGATGAGATTCATTTACACGTTAACCATTCAATGATGATTATAAAAATATGTATTATTAATAAGTATGTAATATATGAAATAATAATGCTACTGGAACTATATGTGTGTGTGTGTGTGTATTTACATATATCTCTTTCACTTACTTCCGTTCAATATGATATGAAAACGGAAACAACGTTTATGCGTACATACGACCTACCGTCTCCATAAATAGTGATTTACATTTCATATATCTATCTATTATACATATTTATATTCTAATTATATATAATATTTAAATCATGTTTTATATTCTGGAATTATTTAAATCATCATCAAAGTGATACGACCAAGAATTACAAGTTAAAATAGGTTCGATAAAGAAAGTGATTATTACCCAAAATGTTCCACTAACATGGAAATTGTTATTAAATGGGTAGTATAAAGACATAAATGGATCATATATTATATAATAAATATTAATATAGTTCTAGTTTAATTTAAACACATACTATGATCATTATACAGGAGTTTAAATGTACCATTGACTAAAGTAAGGTACAAGGTAAGGGTTAATTCCTCAATCTCATTATTATCTGAGATTGTTTATGTGAAGGTATTACTGGGACAAATTTTTTATCCATGTCCATATTTCAAAAAAAAATCAAAATGAATCTTTTAATGTTTTATGGAAGGTTCTATTTAACTATATCATCATTTTAAATGTTTTAAAGATTTATTTTTTTATAAATCTTGTTAATTAATATCCATGTTTTCAAAATGATTTTAAGGATTTATATATATGGACATCATTTTATTAAAATTTTAATTAATTTAAAAAGTTTCATAGTGGTATGGGACACTTTGATTCAAAAATAACTTTCAAATGAATTACTTTATAAATTTTGACACTTTTAAATGATTTCATGAAAAGGGATATTTCTATCAAAGAGTTTAACTGATCATTTTTAACTTTGTCAACATCCTTTAGAGGATATTATTCTTGATTGAGGTTGATTTATTATAATAAAATATTCCATACTGTATTGAATGAGTTTTGATATGTTTGAATCTGGATGTGCTATCTTTTCTTTGTTTCCTAGTTTATGGTCAATGTATTGACATTCCATATGCTAGATTTAATAGGAATGTTTATGCTTTGTTTCTCCATTTTCATATGAAGAATGCATTGGAGTTAGCAAGGGATGAGTAGGGCCCGCTATAGCCCATTAATGCATCGGTATGTCTACTAACAAAAAATAGTGTCTCGTCACACAAGGCCTTGACAATATTTTTTATTTTTAGTCCTAGGACGAGGCCTTGACTATGTGGTTATGATGTCTGGTATTATGCCTTCCCTCATTATAAAATTAGTTATTACATGTGATTAGTTGACTAGTAGAATACCCATATGCATGTTTATATGGTAATTTTTGACATAATTATAGCATATTATATTCATGTTTTATGTTTAAAATGATTGTATTTTTATTATACACCTTCCCTTAAAAGTTTATAGCTTATGATAAATTACTAACCCTTACTGAGCATCTGAGCTCACCCATTTCTTATGTTTTATTTTCCCAAGATTATAAGAAGTCTATTATGATTTATATGTAGGTTTACGATAATGGAAAATTGGTGTTCTCAAAGGATTATTTATGATTTGTTTTACATTATAAATTGTAATGTAATGTTCAGGTATGTAATCTATTTTCCAAGACTGCTAAACAGATCGGTCCTTCAGGACTTGATTCCTGGTAATAATGCCAATGTATTAAAATAATTCACCGAATCTGGGATTTTGACGTTGGTTTGTTATATAAAAGTTGTTACACCCCGAGATTTTATAAATAATATTCATTTAATTTTGTTTATGTCTTGTGTTGTAAGCTACACCAAAGGGATATTTCACTACACGCAGCCCTGACGTGGCTTGCATTACATGAAATCGTGACCTTCCTCGATAGCGTGTGTTGTACGGAATATCGGGTTCTACTAAACAATGATATATTATTATAATATTATTATATACTAGCCGTTATGAATAGTATAAACTAAATTTTGAATTTTATAACATTATTATTCATCTTACATATTTTCTAGAACATGGTATGAGAACTAAATAAATTTTTCGGGTAAAATAAGTATTTTTCAAATAATGCAGTTTTGCCACCTTTTGATGGCACACCCACTTTAAATCTAGTTTTTGACATGTTTATAAGTTCAATTTGACAAAATAAAATTCTTCCTTGGAATCTGGATATAAACATTTAATTGGGATAAATTTTTCATATTATACTGATAATTTTCATATTTTGATGAATAGTAAAAACACGCTATATTTTAATTAAAAACAACTTATTTCATCGCAATAATTTATATGGTTAGATTATCTTTTTAATTTGTTTTAAAGTGTAATTAGAATATATTTTTACCATTTAATCCACTGTTGGTCATTGGAATTAATTTCACTTTGAAATTGGATATAAACAAGTATCAACCTTTTGATAGTTATTGTTTCTTAAAAACAAGCTATTTGTTATGATAACGGGAATTAATTTTAAAATTAATTAATTCCACTTATATGTTTTCAATTTGGAAAAAAAAACATCAATTTTGAATTTAGAATATCAAAAAATGCTTAGGATTAATTTTTGGTATTTTTTTGAAAAACATCAATTTTCGATGAATAGTGAAATCACTTAGTGGTAGTTAAAAAACTGACTTTTTCATTTAAATTAAATTATACCACTTCTAGGAATTGAATTTAGAAAATTCGAGAGACACTGTTAATATCAAGCACTAAAATCTGGTTCAATGAGGTGAAAATAATTTTTAGTGAATAGTAACTTTTTACTTTTTTTACCACGGTTAAAAGTAAATAGGGTAATTAAGGGTAAAAATGATATTATTATTACCCTAACACATGTACTAATTCTATTGGATAAGTGTAATTCGACCAAAAACAAACTTAGTAATAAAATATGAACATTTAGGTCCACTTGGATTAGATTAGGACATTTATTATTAATTTATTTAAAGAAGGGTTAAAATCGTTAAAATCAATGTTTAATAACTGAATCATTTTTAATATAGGGTTGTACATAAGATAAATTAGACTATAAATATTCATTATAAAGAGAAAAATATTTCATACATAATGGTATTTTATTTTTAGACATTAAATAATTTAATTTATTTATGACACAATGATGATGCAGTTATTATCTTATTAATGAAATATTGACATAATTGATGTTATAAATACCCAAATAAATTTAATTTGAGACTTTTTATGAATGCCACTAATTTTCTAGGTTAACATGACATGTTAGTATTGATTTAATTAACTTTGTTTGAACTAATCTTTCTGTTATGATTTTCACAATTATCAACTACCAAATAGTGTCAAAATTGACATAAAATAGTTTTTAAAACAAATATTATATTTTTAATTGTTATTTTATTCCTAAAAATATAAGGTTCGGCCAAATGACTTATATAAGGTTCTATATATTTATAATAAACAACTTGGGGTTCGTTTGTCTTGTTATAGTAAGTTTATTAACCTTATAGTGTAAGAAAACAAGAAGACACGGTAAAAGAAATATTATTTAACTTAAAGTTAAATCTAAATGATAAGGTTAAAATAGAAAACTAAACTTGTCTAAATTATATTGGATTAGATGAGTTCAACCCATACCCACATTAGCTTCGAAATAAATCAATTTTCAGCTATTAAAAATCAAATATGACTTTATAATAAAATAATATTTTTAGTTTTTCCAAAGGTGCCCCTCTCCTCCCTTATAAAAGGGCACCTCCTCCCTCTCTTCCTCACACAATTTTGAGCCTTTATTCTCATCCAACCTATGCCCATTTCACTTACCCACTTCCCTAGAAACATCCTTGAGGTCCTGGTCTTCTTCAAAGCCAATTTTAGTGCCCCAAGAGGATGTCTCAAAGAGGCGCTTCAAAGAATAGGTAATGTCTGTTACCGATTCTTTCAACTTTATTTCTTCTTCTACTTCTTCTTCATTAGTTGTTTCATTATGAAGTAATAACATCAGTATCACTCATATACTGATATGTTATTATATATATGAAACAACCCTATTTCACCATCTATCCATCCTACGGAAAACGAAATCACCGTGCGTGCGTACGTATGGAATACCGTCTCCACGCCGTGGTGTAATCTATTTTCCACCACCACCTTACTTGGATGGGTATAATGGTGTAAATAATGACTATATATTATTATTGTAAAGTTATATTGATTCTGAAATATTATACATACACTCCAATACAACTCCACGATAATGGGAATGATATCATCGCTCGTGCGTACGTACGGACTACCATCTCCACGAACGCGGTGAGATTCATTTTCCATGATTAACCATTAAAGAATGATTATAAAGTATATATAATGAATAATAATTAAATATATGAAATAATAATGCTAAATTATTTTTTTATATACATATATATGGCATCTATTTAATTTCATTCAATTCAATAAGGAAACGAAAACAACGTTCATTCGTACGTACGGCCTACCGTCTCCATGAACGGTGTATTTCATTCCTTTTATATATATATAATATATATGTATATGATGAATATATATTATATATAAATCATGTTTTACATTCTGGAATTATTTAAATCAGGATATAAGTAATAATATCAAGAACGATAAGTCAAAACACATACGATAAATGAAATGATTTTACCCAAAATGCTGCTTTAACATGGAATTTACAAAAGAACGGGTAATATAAAGTCATAAGTGAAACATATATGATATCATAACAATGAATATTATTATGTAATAAGTCAATGACATTATTTAAATCATTATACAGGAGGTTCAGATCCATACGAAGCATATCAGACGTAAGGTAAGGGATAAATTTTCAATCTCATTTTTTTATCCGAGATTTCTTATATGTTAGTATTTACTGGGGTTATATTTATCATCCATGTCCAAGTTTTACAAAAATGTTTTCATTTATTTTTAAAGTCTTTTTTACCCATTTTTAACTTTTACTACATGCTATGTAAGGAATCTTTCTTTTGTTTACGTTACGAGGTACTTTTTTGACTTTTCCAGCAAAACTATGTGAAGAATGTTTTTTTAACTTATACGGCACGAACGGATTTTTACGGTTTTATAAAGCCCTATTTTCATGAAGCTTCCTCCAAAATATTTCAGGACTATCTTCAAAAAAAAATCCATTTTTAAAAATTGCATGACATTTTGTGAAAAGAAAATGATTTTGAAGAAGAAATGATATTTTCCTCAAGAATTCATTTCAAGTGTTTTATCAAAACCATTTTTCCATCTAAGATGACATTATATCATATGTGTATGTTTCAAGTATAATGTCTCTATGATTTACATGGTTTCACTTTTTTTATTATGAAATTATATCCATTTATTTTATATGGATTATGTGATGATGGGATGATGTTTATGAAACCCATTTTATTCTTTAGGTTATGATGACTATTTTAAGTTTATTTTCTAGAACAAGTAAGAATGATTTCATTATGAGATGGGTGGGACCTATATCTCCCTCCAATGCATTGGGTAAAGATTTATATCTCATGAGATAGACATGGTTGGAATGGCATGTTAAACCGGTTCAGTAATACAGGACTAGAACGAGGAGTGAACTCAATTCAGAAAGGGACTTTGTCCACTAAGATGGTCTTGGAAGCAATGCCTTGGATACTATGGAAATCATAACATGTGCTTAATGGTTTCCACAATTACATGTTTTATTCACATGATATTTTATCATGCTTAATGTTTCATTATGATCTATGCCTTACGTACTTCCATGTTTTATGTCATTTCTCAGGCTTTTGATGTTTAAACATTATGTTCATGTTTTTAAGTTCAAATGTATATGATTTGTTTTATTTTATCCATGATTACCCTTACTGAGAATTTGATCTCACCCTTTTTATGTTTTGTTTTCCCCTAGAAAAAAAAGAACGGTTTTAGGTAAGGAAACAAAAAGGGGAAGATCGTTTTGGGAATTTTTGAAGATCTTTCAACATGATTAGAAGTTTATATTCCAAGTTTCCAAAGACACTAAACTATTACGATCCTTGTGTGTCTGTTTTTTTATGTATTAAGTATTCCGAAAAAGTAATGTAATGTCCATGTACATCATGCTTTGGGTCTCTTCAAAAGCCCTTTGAGAGATTGGATTCTTCCCTAATTCCTAGAGATATATTTTCAGAAAATCCCTCTAGATGGCCAAATCATCCATATAGATGGAATGAATTAACAGCCACCACATCATTATTCTTGTTAGGATCCATCCTTAAAATTTGGTGGTAGGAAACCTACTAATACCCAATCATCACCCTTGAGATTGGTCTTGAAAAAATCTGAACACTCTTATTCTTCCTTTTTTGGCTAGAATGAACACCTTGGCTAACTGCTGAACCAACTTAAGCTCCACTCAAACTTTTCTTCCTAGATATGTATACCTCAACCAAATATTCCATGTAAACCTCCTCTAAAAAGGTCTGAAGGAACATGACTATTAACATCGATTGAATATTATGCCTCAAATATAACTCAAATATTTGTTCATTTTGGTACTCATTTGTGACATGCTTCGATCCCAGATACACTAAATCCATAAAATGGGAAGAATAACCTAGAAAAACATGATATCTTAGATCTAATATTATAAAATACTATGAATTTATTTCATGCAATGTATCCGGGTAAAACATCAAGTTAATGATCTTATTGATTGAAAAAAAGAAATATCCCCATGCAACTTTACTTGCACAATTGATTTCCACCAACTCCTTTATAGTCCCTCAAGCATATACATGGAAAACATCATATTTGAGTCCCCAAGACTCTTCATGAAGTTTAATATACATTGTATCCATTAAATCCAATCCTCGAATTCTTGGTTTCTTTTTTCACCATGAATGATGGATGGATACTGGTTAGTAAATTTTGAGCCTAGATCCCCTCTGCATCATGGGTTTCCGAATCCTACTAGAATATAGTCTGAATAGTGAAGGTAATAGCTTCTAATAAAGTAGGGTCCCTGGGAGGACTCACCTACATAACCTATATTGTAGTTTCCTCTCTCTGATTTGGAAGAGCTCTTCCTGGAGTCATTATCTATCAAAATACAAAAACCAATCAGTCACGAGAAAATTAAAAAATTATTGCTCCAACTTCAATTATTAACATAAAATAAATTAAAAACTAATAATTTAAATAAAAAATGAAAAATTCATTACTTAAAGAGAAATAGGTCAATTTCCATAAACCTCCAATACAATTCATTCAAAGTAACTTAAACTATAAGTCTCAAACCTGGTAAAAATTCCCAGACCACTAATTGTAACTAGGTTTTAGACATGGAAGTGAAATGGAAAAGACCCTTTTAACCTTATATTATCCAAGTTATGATGGTATTAACTCCTATATACCCAAAAAAAATAGAACCAAACTCAAGAAATTATAACACACTTCAGGCTGGGCATCCCTTTGATACCAAATTATAACAAACCAACCGAAGTCAACATTAAAAGTCACCTAACCATCCCATCACGTGACATGGGTAAAATAGGAAAATAAAAAACATCTGTGAATATAACAAAAAAAATAAATATAACCCATGTACGAATAAGATTCTGAGGATATACCACAAATACAAATAATACAAACCAAAAAAAGACAAACCAAGAAGTAATTCAAGTCCCCACATGACTAACAGTCGCCTCTAGGCCAACCTAAACTGGAATAAGCACCAACAAGAGAAGCCAATATACTACAAGATTCTTCTATATTTACCTGAATCTTATAACAAAACATCTAAAAACACACAAAGGAACAAGTATTGTGTCATCCCAGTCCTAGAATGATACCACCAAATTTTCTATACAAGGTCTCATATTAATAATTAAAAAACTGTAGAATTTAAAACCAAATAGTTTTACAAATAATTTTCATAAATCTAAAACCATATATAAATCATTTACCATCTCCTTTCCATTGATTTTCATAAAATCCTTTCATATTCTCTATCTAGAAATATGACAAGTAGAGGTGATAAAATAGGAAATCATATACATGCATCAATAGGTATATAGGAAAGAACATATCCATGAAGTAACATATCATGTGAAGCTATGTGATACAAACATATATATAAAAACCCACAAGAAACAATACATAATAAAAAATCATGCAATAAATAACCGTAAATGGAAAATGATAAAGCACCATTTATTGGGATCTAGTTTATGGTACGATGCCTACTAGACACTAAGAAGCCCAAACAACCATACATTGGATCCAATAGATATCGACTCCATCTAGGCGATATCAAAAAAAGTTGCCTCTTTGTGGTGTAATTAACACTAAGGCTACCCATTTCTCTACCCTGATGAACCTAGGGTCCCAATGTGAAATTTTCAAATACATTTCTAAAACCATTATCAAAATTAAATAAAACATTTTCAGATCCATTATAATCTATATTGGATTTTGAAAACCCATTTCCAAATCATGTAAATCAATTTTAATTTCAAACCCCAGTTTGAATACATTTTCCTTTACCTGGAAATGTTTTCAACCCTTTATAACTTTATATCAATGAACAACCAAAAGGAATATTTCAATAATGACTTCAAATTAATCAAATTAACTCATTATATAGAAACAACTACATAAAAAAGAATAAAAGCTAGCTGCTTTCGACAATAGTGACTGGAAACCAAGAGAAACACCTTCAAAAGAAAAGGCATGCCGAGGAACGGAAATTGATCGATAGAAAACACAATCTGATCACAAATCCAAATCCAACCCATATTTGAGGCCAAAATCAATTAATAATATAATTATTACAAACCTATAGAGAATAAATCCAATCATAATGGTGAACAATCACTAAATGAACAGATTCAGATGGAAGAAAATCACCCAGAATCACCTAGGGAGAGAGATATGGCCAAGAGGAGAAGGCTGCAAAATCATATAAATCCTCTACACCTATATAGTTCTCTAAAAAACCTTTTCTATGACATTTACATGATTTTTAATACATTTACACATTTTGTAATCTTTGGGACATAGAAATTCTTAAAAACCCCTCACCTTTTTAGTAAAAAATTAATATTTAATATTTGGACGACATGTAATCTCTACACAGAGTGAAAAAATTCATGTTATGTACCAAATTCATGGAATATGTCAGTCAATGATCACACATTTTGTAATCCCATTACAGAACATATAAATCCATAGAATATTGTAAAAATGTTTTATGCTAAAAATTACAATAAATCTCTGACATCACTATTACATATATCCTCCAAATTCCTTCTCAACATTACTCTTCCAATGAGAACGAAAAACTAAAACAAAGTTTAAAAAATAACTGAATTAAAGATAATGGGTTGTTACATGACATCATGAGGAAAACCCACTAATAGGAAAACCATATGTTTTCGGTTTCATTAGATGTTCCTATATATAGACATCTGTATTTGTCTCCGGACTTGAGATCATTATCAATGTGTTCCATATGATCGCATACTTTAATGCAATGAAAAAACCTTAATATGAAATTTTGGTGAGTTAGCTCGTGTTTTGTGCGTCGTTGGTGGTATTGAATTAGTTGGATAGTCAAGATATAATTTTTGACTTCTGATTTGAGGAAGTAATATCTCAGGAAATGCTTATTAGGATTGTTGTGCCTTCATAAATCCATGTCCATGGTATTTTAGGGTAAATCCATCCCGATAAATCCATAAATAATATAGTAAGAAATGAAAATGAAACAAGTGTGCATCCTATTTTATGAGATATCTATTGAAAAAGAAAATGTATTATATAATGCATGATCATAGGTTGGTTTTCGTTTCTATGACTATTCCATATCTCTTTTAGGGACATGATGGGTTGCTAGACTCCACTCATGGTCTTTGAATACTATTAAATACTATCATGATAAGAGCCAAGTGGGTCACAAACAATAGCATATTCAAGAATCTGCATTATTCTAATGAATATGTATATCAAAAATGATGGGCCCACCATGGGGTTTGGGTATTGTCCAAGAATTATTGATCTATAATAAATAAATCAATTCAATATTATTTGAGTTTAGAATAATTGGGTTGAATTTATTAATTATTTTTTTAATAAGTTTTTAGGTAAATTAAAAAATTATATTATTTAAATGAATATTATTTTAATATTTCAGTTTCATTTTTTATTAATTGAAATTAGAAGTTGAGTTAATGAAATGGGTTTATCAGGTAATATCACTGATATATATTATAGGTATGGGATAAAATATAAATAATATTTATGAGGTATTTTAGTACATCGTAGTTATTTATTTGTTTCTTATTTAGTTGTTGTTTTATTTTCATATGTCGGTGAACCCATTCTTGGTATTTGATCCACCCACTATATAAGAAGGAGATGTTTCACATTCCAATGATTATTCATTCATTAGGAATAAGATCCATTCTATCCTATACCACTTTCTAGAGAGAGAATCTCTTGATCCAAATGGTTAGATCAAGCTCATATCCTTTCATTGAAGGAATATTGATGCAGTTAGCATTGGGATACCTAGGTCTTCATTGGATCACCACACTAGCTTGGAAAATTCAATGAACAATGTGAACAGTGTTTCATGGATCATGTGTGGATAATCTATAGGGGTTCATATTTAGATCCATTGAGCAATGGTCCCCATCAGAAAGTTATAGTTGAGTGCACTCTTAGCTGGAATGAAGTACTTCATAGAATTTATATTTTGGAATCTTTTTAATTGATGTGAGATCCTCATACAATATCGTGGCTCAGATCATTGAAGATAACAAGCTCTGTCACTTTGGTGATAAATTTATTTAAATACACTCATTGTAAATTTTTAACAATTTAATTTCACCACATGTTTATTTCTTATATAAACTAGTATTGAGAAGGATCTGGCATTTTATATATCTAGTTTATTAATTTAATAATTTATTACCTATGTGTGAGGATTTCAATAAGTAGTTAATTAAATGATATTTTGGGCATCATATTTTTTTAATATGTATAAGGGATTGTGTTTCCAATTTATTCATGCTATATTTAACTCCTTGGACCTTCTCTCATATGTGTGATTATATTTTTACATTAGATGTTGTCTATTTAAGAAATATACCCCCACAAAGATGAGTCAGTACACTAAACAAGATGATTATACATTGGATTTGGTGTGAGATGCAATACGAGTAAAGACTAGACTTCGATATCAAACACAATAGGTCATGATTAGTATATTATTTTAAAATGGATAAATAAAAACTAGATTCTTGAGACCATTTAGGTAGAATAATATCTATTATTAATTGTTTTTTATTTTATAAAAGTTTCAGTCTATTATAAGATCACATAAAATAATAAACAGGTAAAATTCATAGAGACGTGACATATATTTTTTATATTAATTCTTGTTTAGTTGTGATAATTAAAATATAGTATAAATATATTAATAGAAATGGATTAAATTCATTGAGAAAAATATAAAATCCCAAAAATAAATATTAAGTAGCAAAATGCCTTCCATTATTTGATTTTGAACAAAACCGAATGTATGGAGTGCTCGATCAACCAAATTTGAGGCTACCTCATGATACTACGGAGTTATAATGAGAGTTATGGGTTAACTTAAATGAAGTTAGTAGAAATTAAGTACCTAAAAAATATTCTCCAATCATTAAAGGAAATAATTGAGTAAATCATATTTATGAATTTAAAAGATGGGACTTCACTCAATAGATCAAGGAGCTATGAGTTAATGTCAATGGCCAATCATCTTGAACTCTATGTGTATTGGAATAGCCAATTATTGTGGACTATGAGGGGAGGTTTAAGGATCCTTTCAACTATAACACTCATTTGATAGAGTATTTAGTTTATAGTACATATATTTTCTGGACTTTGGTAAAATAGTGGAATAAATTTAATTATTTAATTAATTAATATATGATGTCTAAATTGGTAATCATGATAAATTAACAAATCTTCTTGATTTTATTTTTTTTTAAAATGTAATGTAATACCACAATACATACTTTGATATTTATTGTATGATTTTAATGATCTATCTAGAATGAGATTCCAAATAGTAGTATAGGCACTGGCACACAATACTAAAACATTAGAAATTCAATGTGTCGGTGTCCCTAATACATGTTAGTCCACCTCAGGAAGAGAGGGTTTAAAATTTTCTTACAAGATATCAATGTATTTAGAATATTATTTTTATACAATAATTAATCCATCAAATTCTAAAGTAATTTGTGCATAAAAAATTATGACCTGGATAATATTACATGTATTATCATCTCGAAGAATCTCGTGAGGATAAAGTGAAGTGAATTAATGAATAGGTAATGATTAAAATGGATATGTGTAAATTTAAATGGTATCATGATCTTTCAATGGATCCACTTCCCATATCATTTTCATGCATTTTATCCTATTTATTTTATGATTTCAAAATGAAGATAGTGGAAAAATTCTTCATTTCTGTTTGGGTAATGTTCTCTAGGAAAATATGAACGTTAAAAAATATTAATCTTCAGTAATTATGGAAAAAAAGTTAAAAAATAAGGTCAAAATGTAAATGACAAGTTTCAATTCAAATTCAGATTCATAACTTACTTCACATAAATATTTATTAAATATATTATTATTTTCATTATATATCATGAATGTTTAAATGTAATGAACTGAATCAAAGAATAAAGTAGTCATTTTTTCAGATATATTCATCAATTATAAGTAATTTTTCTTCCATAATTCTTGGATATTAAATACAATATTATTATCAAATATGTTTATCAAAATAGTTTATCCAAGTAAGTATAGAAACATTACATGAATTAAGATGTATTCTCTAAGAAGTTGAGATAGGGTGGTTCCTAAGTCAGTAGTGAGAATTACAAAACATCTATATTTCCATGTTAATTGATTCCAATTGATCATTTCTTGTATCACTAAAACATTAATCTCATGTTTCCAATGTAAATAAGGAGACATTAATCTTTTTTAGGAATGAATATTGTTTGTGGAGTTGAATACTAAATTAATAGTCCAGTGATACATGAATCATTGGAAATGGGTGATTAATATAAAATGTAAGACTTATATACCCAGTTGTGGCATGATAATACATTATAAAAAAAGTAGCTTTCCGGGATATAACAAGAATATTTTTAGACTCTTTGGGGTTAAATACCATATGTATTACCGACACACATATGTACTTAATTTTGGATAAAAACCGTTATAAATAAAGGTACACCACAAATATTTTAGAATTGGATTGGCTAGAGAGCATGAACTATTCCATGGGTAAGATAGTGGTAAATATACATCATTATATTCCTTTAATAATTTTTTAGGGATTGTGAAGTGAAGTGTGGTATATTCCAGGTTAGAAGATATGATTTTCTTTTTTTTGGAATGCCAAAGAATATCATGACCTAGCATTCATTGACCAATGTATTATAGCATGGAGTAATTACTAAATGCACATTTTTTTATTCATATCAATGAAATGATGCTAATAAGGAGGATTTATTATCATTATTACATGTTAAAATTGGTCTAAAAAATGTAGTATGGTGTAATTCATAAATGAAAATTTCCTTATACAGATTATGTTTATGATATAAGTAAAAGGAGTATCAACATTTTAAGTTATGTACATTGTGGAAACTTTCATTTTTTTAAAAAAATTCATCACAAATAATTATTTTATACCATAACCATATCCCAACTACTATGAATAATGGATAAAATGAATGATTAAAATACATTATGTCATAAGAACATGTGTTTATATGTAAAGAGTTTGTTAGGATATAAACAAACATCCATCAAGAAAACCATAAAGTGTATATAAAGTAATTATTCTAAAATTTTATTAAGATATTATATAAATCCTAATAATAGAAAAGTGGTAATCATGGGATAGACCAAATTTTTATAAAAAGAGTGAAAATATATATTTCAGATAGTGGGATAAAGGTTTTCATTGTTGTAATCAATTCCATTGATGCACAAATAGTTTACGTAGTAACTAGTTCCTTGAGAGTGGTGGAAGATAATTTTCTAGATACACATACTATACAGGAAAGATAAAACCTTGGTGGTGGTTTTATATTCACCGTGACTGGTGATACATTATTTATTGAGAATAGTAATTCCAATAAGTAATTAGTATATTGATATTATCTAAAATTGAAAAGATCAATTAAAATTCAATAACTATTTAAATGTATCAAAGTACCTAGGGATTATTATTTTGAATACTATGGTGGGTATTAAAATTAAACTAATAATGGATGGTACAAGATAGAAACAATATGGATTTATTGGTTTTAATAATTCATTATGCTTAAATCCATTATAATTTTAATTTTCATAGCAATATTCTATGATTATGTTCTTTGAGAATTGGATTTCAAGACCACCAATCGTAGAATGTGACAATATGACACAAACAAAAAGGAATGGTGACATCAAAGAATACAAATAAAGGGTGAATGTTACTGAAATCTAGTTCAGGAAAAAAATTAAGGAACATGATCTTAGAAAATTCATTTCGAATGAATATTTTACATATGTCTTGCAAATTATAGTGGTTGAATCATTGCTTTCCAAGTAAAATGTGTTTTATAGCATATATGAAATACTTGTTGGTCATTAAATTTATTAAGACCTGGATAAAAGTAATTCTCTAGTGGTTGAATTAATGTATCATCCTAAGTTATAAAGAGTAGGAAATATGGAGGTAGATATAACGGCTTCTTAGACCAATTAAAGCATACATATGTTGAAAATGTAATGAAAAATACTAGTTGGAAAAATTCAATAGATAATTTCTACTAATGTCAAATGGCATAAATAACTCCAAGGACACGTGTGAGGGAGATTAGATTAGATTAATGCATTAAGTTTAATTCAATACAAATTAGTGATGGATAAATCATGTATGCCATTATATGAACAAGAATTGATATTTATATGATTAATTTATTGTAGTAAAATATCAATTATATCTAGGAAAAATGAAAGGTAAGTAGTGAAAACTATCTGATTTTACTTTAGGAAGTACAAGTGACATGAACTTGGTAAGTGGATAGGAAAGGATACAATTTTTTTGGGGGGGGGACTATTTTTATTATAAGACCAATATAATCTAATATCATAGTCAAGCTAAGGTAATGAGAAATACAATATCATTCACTTAGTGGTGGGTATATCTAAAAATATTGAGTTTTTTATGGCTTCTATGGAAAAAATAAGTATGGTATTAAATGTAATGATTTGGTCCAGTTCTTTGAATTCCACCTAGTATGTATGGTATTATCATAATAAAATTTTGATACTCTTAATAGCCAAGATGTCATGTGTTCATTGTGGACAAAAATTATACACTCAGGGTTTAATCTCTTGAGGAGTCTTACTCAAGGAGATGAGGTCGCACATAGAAAAATAGCCACTTAAAAGAGATGTGTTAGAACCAGTAACTAAATCATTGACTTGGTTGTAACATGATCTTAATCATGTGAGAGATAACAAGGATGGTTTGCAAGTTGGATCTCGTAAAAGTGGGAGCATTGTAATAGTGGGTTCCCTAGACCCAATTATAATGTACATTTTGATTACCATTTCTTGTATACCAACAGATATGGATGATGTATACTTAAAATTATAGTGTAAACATTTTTTCTACCACTATTTAAATTTTAATTTCAATATATTCATTTTTTTATCAAAGGGTTATATAACATCCCCAGAAATAATGAGAACCTCAAGATAATATGACATTAATCTTAGATATATTTCCTATTTTTAAGATACATTATAAAGAATGGACACGGTAGATTTCTAACTATCAGGTACTAGGGGATCATAAGAATTGATACTTCATCGCATGAAGTTCAATCTAGGTGATATCTTGTTAGTGAGCGGAAAAACCCTACAATTAGAACCCCAAATGTTTTGGTTGTCATTGGATGATCTTATCTATAGACATGTGTATTTGTCTCATAACTTGAGATCATTTTCAATGTGTTTCATTTGATCTCATACTATGATGCATGAAAAAAACATGATAATGAAATCATGGTGTGGTAGCTTAAGTTGGGTAAATTATTGGTGGTATGACATTGGCTGAATGGTAAAGATAGAATTTTTCACATACAAGTTTAGAAAGTAATATCTTGAACCATGTTGATTAGGATGGTAGTACCTTCATAATGTTAGTCAAGGGTAACTCCATCTAGATTGATCAACTAATAATGAAGCAATAAAAGATGATGACACAAGTGTGTTTCATGCTTCATGAGATATGTAATGACAAAGAGTTTATACTACATAGTATGTGCTCATATGTTGGTTGTTGTTGTTATAACTATTCCTTATATCTTTAGGGTCATTGATGGGTTTATATAATCTATAATTAGTCTGTGAATAATACTCACTACTACTGATATAATGTCCTAGAGGGTCATATATAATAGTATATTCAAGAATCTTCCCTATTCTGATGAATTGGTATATCAGACATGGTGGGCCCCACAATGGGGTCCGAGTACTATCCAAGAAATATCAATATCTAGTAAATAAATAAATAAATTTTAATTTTATTTAGAAATAATTGGTTTGAATTTATTTATTATAAGCATTTACATGTGTTTAAGTAAATGCAATGAGTAATATTATTTGAATGAATATTATTTTAATATTCCAGGTATTTTTAATTTTAGCAGGAATTACAAGTTTTGTTGATGACCCAAGTTTATCACATAATATATTTAACATATATTAAATGTATGTGATAAAATATAAATAATATATATGGTATATTTTGGTCCATCATAATTAATTATTTTTTATTTATTTAGTGGGAATTTTATTTCTGGTGGTCGGATAACCCTTTCTGGGTATTTTCTCCATCAACTATTTAAGTAAGAGGAGAGGCTCATTCAAGTGATTATTCATTCATGAAAAATCTTATAATCTCTATCCTTTCCAATTTTTGTGAGATATAAGTTCTCAAACCAAGTGGTCAAATTGAGGTCATATCCTTGCATCGAAGAAATGGTGATACAGTGATCGTTGAAACATTCAAGTCTTCATCGTACCACTGCGCTTGCACTCAGAATTCCATGATCACAACGCCAATGGATTTTTTAAGAGAGTGTGGATTACCTGGAGGGATTATACTTTGTATCCTTTGTACACTAATCACCAGTCACAAGTAGATGTTGAGTGCATCTTTATATAGAAAGAGTCGTGTTTTTTATTTAGTTTCTATGCTTATAATAATCTATGTGTGATCCTATGAATGTACGGGAGCACGAATTTCTAGTGAAGACATGTTCTATAACTCGAGTGTATTTTTTTAGAATACCTGACCCATCGAATTCCACAAAACATGCTGGTGCCAATAGTATTTAGGGTTTGTAATGCATAATACTAGGGATGATTCATAGATTATATTCTTGAGTGAAATTTTTCATCATATATGAAATATTTCAACAAAATATATAGGGAATTATAGTTTTGTGTGTTATTTTAATTAATTATTTTAATATTTTATGATATTTTGATTTTGAGTAATATGGTCATGATTTTAACTCTATAAATCAATAGGGTTGGTTTTGGAAAATTTTAAAAACAAATTATTTATAAAGGAAAAATTGTATTATATAATAAGAAAATTTTAAAGATACTTTAAATTTCTGTTTAACTTTAAATTCATAATGATGCATTAGCTTTTGAAATATATGTTTTGATGAAAATAGGGATATTATGATTTTTAAATGGGATAATTAATTTGGTATTGGATTACAAAATTGATATTTAAATTTTCTGATTTTTATATATTCAATTGGAAAATTGGAATTTTAAAATCCAAATTTTGTTTACATTTTATATTATGAAAGAGTGTTTTGAAATTCAAGACTGATTCGAATATTAAAAATAAGTACGAAAACCAAAATGGAAAAGGTTTAAAAATTGTATTTTGGGTATTTTGTAGAATGTTTAGGTATTTTTGGTATGTTAAAATATTTAAATGGGAATTAAATTTTCTTGAATGGTAGATGTGAAACATGATCTGATTATATAAAAAATAGGATTATAATGACTCATTTATTTTAAATACATTATTTCAATTTAGGTTCAATTATTCATGTATCCAATATTTGTTTTTTTGTTCCAATTTCTTTTGGGTATACTTTAACATTGATGTAGGTGTTTCTCTATAGTGGGGACCCCAAAAAATCTGGTTTTGTTTTATGTTAGTGCTAAGGAAATGGATGGGTATTCACACACCATAACAAATATTTTTCTTTTATAATTGGTAGTGTTATATTTGGGTTATTTCAGTTATGTATAAGAATCATGATACTCATTTTATAACTAAAGGAGTGTTATGTGACAAGAAGGTGATTGAGATATATCAATGATTAAAATACTCGTGGTATACATTTTTTAATATATTAAATTATTAAAAATTAATTAAGTGTTAATTTGGGACTACGTTTCATTTTAAATATGTGATATTTTAGTTTTTCATTGGGGAATTATATTTAAAAATTCTCAATCATTTTCTTTAGAGGTTTTAGGTAATGATAGATAAGTTGAAATGTATAAGGGATACATTATTAGAGTTTATGAAATGTAATAAATTTTAGGATCATTGTTGGATGAAACCAGAAATATGGTGGTAGTACGCTAGATGTATGATAGAATAGATAGTGGCATAAGGACACTTTCACTCTCACTGAGAGTTTAGTGGAAGTACACTTGGATTTTGGTGGCTCTCTATGACTCTAATGAGATCCATTGAGACTCAACTGGAGAGGATTGACTAGCTATTTGAATTTTTAGAATTATTTCTCTATAGTTTTTATTTTAAAACCCATTTGTGATTTCTTCTTCTATAATGTGTGAACAAAGTGAAATTCACCTAGATCTATCTCTTTATTATCTTTAATAACCCTAGTACTGTTATGTATTTTGGTATCTTAGTCATGCTAAACCAAGGTGATATGTTCTTATTTTTCGTTGCCTCCCCATATCTTCATATTCCCTCTATTTATAGTAACTAATTTCTATAGACTTGGTTTAAGTATTTACTTGGATCATAATGAAATCCATTTATATCTTGAGTTTTTTTTCTAATCAGGTTTATAGGATTTTAATGTGGTATGAATATGTATCATCACATCATTACCTAAAATTTTAATTCCATTTTATGTGTTCTAATTTAAATTTTCTTAAATTGGGTGATTTTACCAATTCAATATGTAATGAAAATTATATTTTTATTATATTAGATTTTTTACATTATTGGTGATGTCCTAAATGATCTCAAATGAAATGATATATGTAAGATTATGTATGAGTACTTCACTCTTTTAACTGTTATTAATTAAATTTCATTTAATTTCCCTACCTACTGTTTATTAATATTTGATATTTTTTCATTATTATGATTTTAATAGAGTCTTAGTGACTGGAATAGAGACTTTCACTTGTGTATATGTAAAAACCCAAAATTATCTTGTATAATAAACACATTTATCTTAATATATGATATGAAAAAACTATAACATACATAAATTATATATCATTTTACATTAGTATTCATTATATATCATAATAAATCACACCCCATAACCATTATGTTTAGTGACTTTAGATGTTAAATACATAACCATATTATTTACAAAAATTCCTCAACACATCCCATTAATAATATTCACAGATGATACCCTTATAGACATATCATATGTAATAAGTTTCTTAATTTTAAAGGGAATGGAAACATTAGAAATGGTGAGCTCAAACATGTAATAATGGGAAAATATAAGAGATGTCAATCGAAGATCATACATGAGAATATTTTTGGAACTAAGAATATTTTTTACTAGAAATGGATTGTGGTTTGTGTTTATTTTCAATCCTCACATAGAAGATCAGGGGGTATGAAAGGAAAGGGATCTTATAGTCAGAAAGTATTTTTGAATTTTGATGAAATGCTCCACAATTATGATGAGTGCCGTGAATGGTTGTTTTATAGAATCAAAATTTCATAAATATGGAAAAGGCATGGATTTCCTAAATCCTTGGATTATGTTTGTGAAGATGAAGAGCATCGCAAATAGAGATTGTGTGTCTATGTGATTATGAGAAGATAAGTATCATGACTCCACAATGTTTTAATGGAAGGCTCTGCAACTGCGACGAGCATTGTGAACAGTGAATTTCAAAGGAGCATCCTAATGGGAGGAGCACCGTTAAAGTTATTTTGAAAGATCCTACAATAACTCTAGAGGTGGTGGAGCTTCACGAATGGCTGATCCTTTAAATAAGATGCTACCCATCTTCACTGATCATGAATAGTTCATAGAAAATCTAGAATCGCTCTGATTTCGTGAATCAAGGGTAACTCCATGAAATTTGGATTCTATGAGAGCTTGAGAATTGAAAACATATTATCTTACTATTTAATGATGCCAATGTTTCTATGTTTTTAGTGTTTTTTGAAGATGGGATGTTTCATATTGTCTTTGTGAGATTCCCAAAGGATTTTCTTCCATGAAGGTTGGGGTACTTCGTGAAGCAACTTCATAAAGGAGATTCATGAAAGGAAGTCTTGAACAATAGTTTTCTACAGAATGAGGTTTTTAGTGTGCATCAACATAGGATTACTATGGGAGAACAGTCTTGTGATAATTTATGCAAAAATACTTTAATTCCAATCCATTGAAGTGACATTCAATTAAATAAACTGAGTTTGACTTCTCTCAAAGTAGTGATATAGGGGGAGTTAATGGATGTGTACTGAGGGACACAGTGTTCTTTCCCAAAATTATTGTAAAGGCAGGGTTCCTTGTATAAAGTGATTGTGCCTAAATTATTTTACAAAAAAACTAGTGAAAATTAGTGGACTTAAGTACAACCAACGCACTATAAGTGTATGCTCCTTGGACTAGCCCTTAGTAGTTAACAAAGTAAAATTGTTGTGTCATCTCTTTGCATGTGATATTTTATTGGTTTAACAGGTTCCTACCAATGTGGTAATAAGATCCGTCTCTTTAAGAAGAAAATGTTAACACCCTAATTCACCCATCCCCTCTAATGGTGTTCTGGGGTCCTTTACATATCATAAACATGTGTGGATGATAACATAATCAAGATAAATAAACATACAATGATGAAATCATGCCCAATAAAGTATGGATCATAAATCATGATGCATAACCTAAGTATTTCCAAAAAACATTCAAAATGAGGCATGCAAATGTGAAATCAGGAGAGAAATATCATAACTCTTAGAAATAAAAAATATGAATATGGAATAATATAAAAAAATTTAATAAAAATGTGATATGTGTTTAATTTTATAAAATAATTTCATATCTCAGGTATCACTACAAATACCATCATCGCATATTGGATTGATTCCCATAGTTGATTTGGTTCACTATCCATTCACATAAACATCATGGACTGGGTTCACTCCCCAATCCTATATATATTATATCATGAAATTTTATTATATAACCAATTGATTTTAGGTCTATATAATTCCAGTCCTATCCATCACATAATGAAAACCATACATATGTGTGCCACATAAAAATGAAAACATTTATTATTACATCACCGCTGAATTAAAACATCATAAAGAAATGGGGCTCATGAATATTTCCATGATACATGATAATAATCCATCTATTGAAATATTTTTTATGGAATCATTATAGAATATCCCAAGGGAAGCATAAGAAACAATTATGTAATTTGACATAAATGAAAAACACTTTGGAAGAACTATATAAAATTATTTCTAAAAAAGAAGAAATATCCTTCATATATTTAATAACATTTATTCTAAAAAGAGATAAATTATAAATAAATAATTTTATAAAAATAATGATAAATTAAAAATTACTCAACAGAAACATGAAAACATAAAAATGATGTTTTATAATGAAAATTAAATAAAGCAGTGGAACAAATTGACTAACTAGGAAACATTAAAAATATACCTTCAAAATTTTTGTAAAGAAAATTAAATTTAATTATTAAATTACCTTAAGAAATCATAGAAGTGTGGATAAGGATATATATATATACATATATGAAAAAAAATCATAAAGGGAGGATAAATATTTTTGACTTAAGAGAAGAGATAAGGTAATCTCCAATTACAAGAATCCCTTGGTTGAATTATGAACCCAAGGGAGTCGAAATTGAATGGAGACATGAAAAAATAAAATAACTAAAGGAAATGAAAATATTTTTTAATTTAGAGATAAATTATATAAAATTTCCCCAAATATGAATTTTGACATAGATAATCTTGGTATCAATGTGATATTAGAACAGAAACCCATATGACTTTGGTAACTTTTGAATCATAAGCCCTTAGAATAGAAAAACTGAGATGAATTTTCAAATCCATTGATCTATTTGAAAATTATATTAAATTTAATAAATATTTTTGACATCCTAACAAATATTCCACTTAGATAATTCCCCAAGCTAGTGAGCCAAATGGCCTCAAGTGCACCTCCCGGTATGATAGAGGTTGTCGACTGGCAGTCTGGGACTAAGTTGTATCCACAAAGAGTATATTCCTTCATTAAAATAGTAGGGAATACCATATAAGTAATAACATATAAATAGAGTAAGCATATCAAAAAGGTAAAAGATATCTGAAACATACACTAATAATTATGGGACTAGAAACCCTTCATAGTGGAAGAAGACCTAACATCCAAGAAACTATAATAAACTAATAAATTGAAACAGAATCATATACAGAATGATGGTAATGTATGTCATGTATCTATAAAGTATGAAAACATAGATACAAGTTGTAAGAACTATTACAATACATGAAATTAAAAAAATAATCCAAAAGTGGAAAATTCTATACAGGCATTATGAGCTCTAACTCATTCATTTTCTACAATGATCTCATCCTATGTTAAGCTAGAAGTCAAGAATCTATTATAGGATGCTTCCCATTAGCTCCAAGGTTCCCACTCACCAAAAAAGTGGTTTATTATGAAAATAAAAAATGATTTGGAGGAGATGTTAGCTATAGTTACTATAAGGAAACCAGGCAGACACTACCTTCTTCGGCCCATGTTGAAATATCTTTAAATATATAGTGGGACACAATGCCCAATATCACAACACTACCACCAACCATTCATTTAACAATTCTGAAATTTATTAACACAAAAAAAAATCACTGATAAATGGAATCTTATTAAGTGTTAAAAAAAGTTATAATAAATTTAACCTTTTATCAGCGCTTTATTTTTAGCGTTGATAAAGGGAACCATTTATTAGTGCTATGTTTTTAGAAATCATAAATAAATCCTCTTTTAGTGATTTCTAAGTAATGATAAATGTCCAAATAAATAAAAAATAAATAATGATTTTATTAAAAATAACAATAGAAATTTTACTAATTGAAATTTTTTTGATAATAATGAATAAATATAATACTATATACAAATTATAATTACTAATAAATAATGCCTAATAAATATATATATATATATGAAAAATTAAAACTAAAAAAATTATAATTAAAAATAAATAAATTGAGAAAAATATTAAAAAAATTATTTATAATTTTATGTTTACTATTTTTATAGATTTACAATTATAAATAAATAAATAATATTTTTTAAAAAAAGTATTTATGTAATTATAAATAAATAATTATATAATTATAATAAATTTATTTAAATAATTAATATATTTACTATGTTTATATATATATATAATTATATAAATATATATAAAGATATAAATATTATTTTTTAAAGAAGTATTTATATTATTATAAATAAATTATTATATATTCAAATAATTCTAAAATTATTAATTTATAAAAAGTATTATTCTAATAATTGTAGTTATGTATCTAAATTATACATTTTTCAAAAGTTTTTTTGAATTTATTATAAGTATTTATCATCGCTCTTTTAGGGATGATAAAGATTCATTTTATTTGTGTGTATTAACTTACCGCTGATTAAAGGTATCATTATCAGTACATTTTTAAGTGCTGATAAAAGTGTCACAATCTATTTTAAGAACCCTAACAATTGAGAAACCATTTGTTGATATCTGAATCTCTCTGGAGAAGCGACCTACTACTGGTGCAACTTTTTGTTGAATCTAATCTTGAATCTCAGCCATAATCAAGTCTCCCACTATTCTGAGGCTCGAATCATAGTCTCAAGTGATTTAATGGTTGAACAGAACCATGGAATGAATGAAATCCATGTTTTTTTATTTCTTTATTTTCCCTTGGTTTTACACTAAAACTTCTCATTCCATATCAGTGTATCCCAATAAGTATATTTTCTCTATCCTTTAATAAAACAACCCAAAATTCATTATTTTTAGATGTATTGATGTTTTGTGTTCACCAATGTCATGTGGGTCTCCTTGGGACAACATTGGTATTGTGCAACTTGAAATATATCATACTCAATATTGGGTCAGGTTTTTGTGCGGTATAATAGTCTCCAAATACCTATATTCAATGACACCTACCTCTTTTCAATTATTAACTTTTGAAAGTTTCATCCATATAGTGGTAAGTGATTTCATTGGATTGAAATATTACATTGAAAATAACTTGGACGATGAAATATCTGACATCACTTATATTATGTCATCCACTAATTAGAATTCAGAGGTTTGAGTGAGGGGGAAATAAAATATAGGGTTACCACCTTCTATTTTAATGGTAATTCTATAAGTTGTTTCCAAAAAAATAGATGATGAAATATCTGACAGATGGGGAAAATATTATAATGATTGTTTCATGAAAATTTTTCTTAGGATAATGATCACTTAAATATGGTTTAAAATTAATGGATTTATTTAGGATTAATTTAAACTATTTAATAAGGTTGGATAGATTTAGGGGTTACTTATGAAAATTAACAATCAAATGATTCTTATGAATCCGTAAAATCAAATGAGAAAAAAAATTATATAAGTTTGATTTGTTGTCTTATTTATTTAACTAATTATTGACAAAAAAATATTTTTTTCAGTTTTTAATTTTGAACCACATAAATTTGAATTTAAATAATGTGAATTAAATAATATAAAAATAAAAATAAAAAAGGATTAATGTTCTATCATTCTTGGACTATAATATACAGAAAAAACTTATTTTGAGATAAAATTGGACTGATATTTTGATTTTGGTTTTTGAAATATAGTAAGAAAATAAACAATTGAAATGATTAATTTTCTAGGAAAAACCTCAGCATCATGGTATTTTAGGAAACAAAATATTGCTTCATTTTTTACTGTAGAAAAAGAGTACATTTTTTATAGAATTTATTGTTCTGAATCCTTTAGGATTGTTAACAAATTTTCTAAATTTGATATTTTCATTGTAAGGTAACTTATTTAACAAGAAAAGTATTCTATTATTTAAATTTTAAAGAATATTTCAAATCCTTTAAGAATAAATATTATACCACTAGATTTAACTAAATTTGATAAATGAAAATATTAGCATTGATTGATGTAAATTTAATAAATATGTTTTAATACAATTTATTCTATTCAAATAAAAATTATTTTTCTTGGATAAAATCAATTCACATTTATAATCCCACTTTAAGTCAACTTTATTAGTTTAGATTTAATAAATTAATGAAATGCTATGTTTACTATGGATTCTTAATTCTATGTAATTTTATGTTTAATAACATAAACATAAATCCATTTTTTATGTCCTTCTAGTGGTAATATGACGCCCCATAGATATGACCATATCAATTACATTCAATAAAATAAGTTTTACATTATAATACATTACCATGACCTTTTATGATAAGAGATTAATAGAATTTGAACAAAACATTAACTAAAAAACTCTTAAATTTTTATACTAATAGAGATTTTTTAGAATAATATATGCGACCACTTGATCCAATAGAGGCCTTCATTGTTTCTTTATTTGGATATAGCTCCTCATGTCACATTGTTCTTATTCTGATCATTCTACTCATGCATAGATTTGATCCTATTATAATCCTTTACAGCTTCTCCATATGGTTTAGGCACTTCTTACGTAAAAATGAAGTTTTTTGTGGAGTCTTACTCCTCCAAGTTTCCACCAAAACATTCCGACCACCAATGAAATTTTATTCATTGATTTAAACCATGATTTTATTTCATACAGTTGATAAAAATATAACCATATTTGAAATGATAAGACACTAATTAATACATTTTAAAAATTACTACATTTACTTTATCACATGTCTAATAGACACTATGTATGTTTTACATTAATCTATATAAAAAATTTCATTATTTAAGCATGTATTTTGATTCCACCCTAAGAAATATTTGATTACCAGCTATATAATACTCACAAATGGGAGGCATTCAACTTTGAGAATGAATATCTTATGTGTATTTATTTATTTATTGTACAAAATGAAAACATTATGAACATAATAAGATATCTTTACTTTATCTTGAATGATTCAAAGATTTAATCCAATGTATATTATTTTATCCTCATCCTCCTCACACGTTGATTGATTGTCTGGTGATATCTATTTATATTTTTTTATCATCATTCTAGCTTTATATTCAGCATATCCCTATGGTAAACAATGTTTTCAAAGTAAAATCAATATCCATATAATTAATTTAGTATTTTTTATTTATGTTTAATTTATGTATTTTTAGTATTACTCTTATAATAATTTTTTCCTTTTACAAGTATATTCTTTTGTTTGAGTTGGGGTGGTTTGTTGGACGCTTCTAATGCTTGTGAGGGATTGGAATTCAAACCTAAAACTAAGATAATGACATTAAGGGAATGTGTCAAAAATGAATAAAACCATCAAAAAGGTAAATTTCAACTACTTTTTTAATTATTTGTTTTGGCGTTTTATCTACTATTTGTAAGTTAATTTCCTTATCATTTTTATCTAGTACTTATTTAATTTTTTCACTAATCTTTTGGGAAGTCAAATTTTGTTTTCAACAATCTAAAACAATCTACAAGAATAAAAAATGATTCTTTCTACCAATTTAACCATGTTTTCCATTTTAATTTCCATTATTTACTGATTTTAAATCATTTCATATTGATTCAAGGTTATTAGTTGAAAACTCATTCTCATTATTGAAATTCACTACTCATCTTACTTTCAACAACGAGCAAGGTTTATAAGCTAAGAACATTGATCCAACATGTAGTGTTGAAACTTCAACATAGAAATACAGGGGAAATGTGGTAAAATTGGTAGTTAGGATTGTCTTTGAGATGTTGGGACCTTTATAAATCCTCCATAAATCAATCTGACACACAGTGTGACCAGTATGTCACTAATTTTTTCATTTTATATAAAATTGACCTTAATTTTAGTAAAAAAGAAAACTAAAATACTCAAAACCATGGAAAAATATTTGGATTTTTTTTGATACATTAGTGAAATGACTCATAAGTCATTTAATATGTTTTGGAATCATCATAACCTCAATTTAATGCATGGTGTGACCGATATGACTCAATGTGTCTATTATTAGTTTAAAATTGACAGTTTAGTTCAAAAAATGCCACTCACTGAAAATAAAGAAAATGCACACATATTTTCTTGATAATTTATGAAATATATTCATATGACCTTTTTTATTTGTATGAATTGGTCTCACATAAACCTGATATATAATGTGATTTTTATAGGTCAAAGTGTGCGTTTCCATTTTAAAATGACGTTTTAGAAAGAAAAAAAGTGAAATATTCAAAACTGATAAAACACATAAAAATTATTTTTTCACTTTAGGAAATTGATCCATAAGTCATTCGAGATATGTAGGAATAAATATAACATCATTCTAATGCATGGTGTGACCAGTATGACTCAAAGTGTGTATTTTTATTTAAACGAACATCAATTTTAATAAACATGAAAACTAAGAAACTCAAAACTGAGAAAATGCATTTGGATTGTTTTAATACTTTATTAAACTGATCCATAAGTCATTTGAGATATGTAAGAATGAACCTTTCCTTAATATGATGCATGGTGAGTTCGGTATGACTCAAAGTGCATCTTTTTATTTAAAATGACATCATTTTTTATAAAAAGGACAACAAACCTACTAAAAAACATAGAAAACACATTTATATTGTTTTGATACTTTATGAAAACAATATATAAGTCATTTTATTTGTGTAGGAATCATTTTTACCTCAATATGTAACACGGTGTGATCATTATAACTTTAGGTGCATTTTTTATTTAAAAATGTCATCAATTTTAATAAAAATGGAAATTTACTTACTCAAAACAAAGAAATTTAAATCATATTGTTTTGATACTTTATGAAAATGATCTATAACTCATTTTAGACAAGTAGGAATCAGTATTACTTCAATTTGACACATGATGTGACCAGTATGACTCCAAGTGCATCTTTTTTATTTAAAAATGACATCAATTTTTAAAAAAGAAATATTGAACTACACAATACCATGAAAAAAAATTCATGCTATTTGGATACATTATGGAAATGATCCGTAAGTCATTTTTTAAATATAGGAATCAACACCACCTCAATCTGATACATGATGGGCCCTGTTTGACACAAAGTTTCCATTATCATCTTAAAATCGATAGTTAAGTTCAAAAAATGTCCCTTACTCAAAACCAAGAAAACATTATTGGACTTTCTTGAAAATTTATTAATTTTATTCATATTTCATTTGAGACATGTAGGAATTGGTCTCACATAAAACCGATACACAATGTGATCAGTATGAGTCAAAGTGTGTGTGTCTAGTTCAAAATGACATTTTAGTAAAAAATAAAAGTGACGCACTCAAAACTGATTAAATGCATTCAGATTGTTTTGATACATTATTACAACTATACATAATTCATTTGGGATGTGTAATAATTAGTTTAACCTCAATCTGATGCACGGTGTAACTGATATAATCTATGTGCATCTTTTTATTTAAAATTGTCCACTATTTTAGTAAAAAGGACAACTCACCTACACAAAACTTAGCAAATTGATTTGGATTGTTTTGATAATTTAGGAAAACAATACATTAGTCATTTTTGATGTGTTAGTGTTTTTTTATCTCAATCTAATACACTATATGTCTAGTCTGACACAATTTCATTGTTATCAGTTTAAAAACAAAATTTTAGTTCAAATAGAGTCACTCACTGAAAACCAAGAAAACACACTCGGAATATATTTATAATTAAAAAAATATTCATAAGTCATTTGTGGCAAGTAATAATTGATATCACATCTAAATGACACATTATGTGAGTGGTTTTTTTCAAATTTCATGCTTCCAGATTAAAATAATGTTTCAGTAAAAAAAAGACAACTGATGTACTAAAAAAAAAACAAGTTCAGATTGTTTAGATACTTTAGAGAAATGATCCATGCATCATTTGAGACATGTCAGAATCATCCACACCTCAATCTAATTCACAATGTGAATGGTATGAATATAAATTTGTTTTCTAATATATAAGTATCATTTTAGTTTAAAACGGGCATCACATCGCCAAAACCAAGAAAACGAGCCTAGATTGATTTCTATTCATTTAAACTCTATATTCATAGTTTGTTTTTCTAATTTCATGGTATTTTTGATGTTGTGGTGTGCTGTTACAACACACTTCACCAGTTATATATTGTGATGTAATAGCCCGCTACAGTATGCCGTAACAACCCACTGTAGTATTCCCCTTCATCATTACTTTTATACATGCTGATAAGGGATATCTTTAACAATTCTTATAAACATGATGAAAATTGGATACTTTATTAGAACATTTTTAAGTGTTGATAAAGTATTTCTTTATCAATGATTCCAAAAGTTCTATTAAAGGACCCCATTATCAGTGCTTCTATAATCACTAATAAATGACTCAGGTATTTAATCTCGCTCTAGTAGTCAGCACTTCTCTAACTCTAATAAATTTCATTTTTATTGCTATAGAATGTCAAGTTTCAATTAGTTTAAGAGTATATGAAACCATTAATAGTATCATGGTATAGGTATTCCATGTCCAAAATCATAGTGTAGGGATTTCAAGACCAGTATCATAGTATTAAGGAATGACATGCCTAGTATCACAGTATAGGGACGCCATTCCCACGATCATTTCACAAGGGACACCATTACTATTTATTATCACAAGGGAGGTCAGGATTTTATAGTATAACAAGGTATTCCATGCCCATATAGTATCACAAGGGACATCTTTCCCCTATAATATCACATTTATAAAAGAGTCTGCATGCCCATGTCACATTTATAAAGGGACTCCAAGCCCATATCACATTCATTAAGGGAATCCATGACCATATTACATATATAATGGCACACCATGCACATACTACAATTATTGTAACACCCCAGGTAAATAAAGAGTATGAAATTTTCAAATTTATCCATATTTGTGAATAAAATATTAATATAACTTTAAAGGGGACGCTATGCTCGATGGCATACCCAACACGCAACAACATGTTTCTTGGGAATCTTACATTGCACTCTAATAATAAAATAATATTATTTTAAATGGTAGTTAACTCCTAGATGTTGTGATGGAGGGAATGAATAGAACTAACTACAAAATGATTATATATGTTTGTCAAATATTTTTTACTTTTTACAATAAATGTTAGAGGATTAAAAATGCGAATGAATCCAATTTTAAGCGTAAACATTCTAATATTCTTTAAGAGGTCGATTAACCGCCTTTCGATGGAGAACCTCTTTTAAATCCAACTTTTAACAATTTTATGTGTTATATTTTACAAAATAAAATTCTTCTTTAGAATCGGGGCATCAAAATTTACTTTGTGTAAATTTTTGGTATTTTTCCGATAAAGTTCATTTTTTAATGAATAGTGAAAAATGTTGTATTTTAATTCAAAACCACTTTTTAATCTAATTTATTTATATGATTAGATTATATTTTTAATTTGTTTTAAAGTTCAATTAGAATATATTTTTACCATTTAATCCAATTGTGGCCATTGGAATTAATTTCACATTGACATCGGACTTCAACTAGTGTCAATCTTTTGATACTTATTGTTTCATAAAAACACGCTATTTACTCTGACAGCGGGAATTAATTATTAAATTAATTAATGAAACTTATATGTTTTGAATTTTTTAAAATAGAATTCATTTTTGAATTTGGAATATCAAATATATCTTAGGGTGAGGTTTTGTTATTTTTATGAAGAACTTCAATTTTTGATGAATAGTGAAACCACTAAGTGGTACTTATAAAAACTGATTTTCCGTTTAAATGAAATTTTACCACCTCTGTGTTTTGAATTTCAAAAATCCGACATACATGATTGTCATTAATAAGTAAATTTTGGTTCAATGGAATTAAAATAATTTTTTTGGTGAATAGTAACTTTTAAGTTTTTAATCGCGATTAGAGGTAATTAGTGTAGTTTAAGGTAAAAATAATGTTTTAATAATATGAGATGATCTTGACACATGTCCTACCCTTATTGGATGTGTCATGGCCGACCAAGAAAATCCATGGGTCAACTTGGGGACCCCATGGAGCCAGTTTTGTTGGGAAATGACATAAATAGCTTTTTATTTAATGTAAAAGTAAAAATGACACAAACATGAGTTGTTTTACTAAAACAAATTTTATATGGGTTTATACAAGTAATATTTTTGACTATAAATAGTAATTGGAAATCTAAAAAAATTTCCTACATCATGATATTTTATTTATAATTTTTAGACATTAAATAAATAAAATTATTTATGACATCATAATGATGCAGCGATTACCTCATTAATAAAGGATTTAAATAAAATGAAAAGATAATGTAAAATATATGACCTAAAAATGTCCAAAACCTATTTGATTGGTGGGTTTCGAAACCTTATCACCTTATCCTCAAATTATATCAATGTGGGACCATTTAAATCCGAAACTCATTTTCAAATAAAGTAACATTTCTTTACATTCCAAGAGTGCCCCTCCTCTCCTCTTATAAAAGGCCCCCACCTCTACCTCCTTACCCACACTTCCAAAGCCTTTGCCTCGGCCAAACCCTGCCTATTTTGTCTCTCCACATCCCTCTATAACTCTTAGAAGCCTCACTTTGTGCAGAAGTCTTTCCAAGGAAGCCTTTGATCTCAAACCAAGGGAGTTACCCGATTTTAAGGTAATGTCTTCACTTGAGTCCTTTTGTTTTATTTTGTTTCTCCAACCCCCTAAACTCTTTTTATTCATTTATTTTGTAACAAATCCAGTATATTAAATATACTAGGATGTTGTTATAAGATGTATTTGAGAAAAACTTACACACACCTACATCTAATGGTTAAAGAACATACTGTTTTCGTGGATGGCGAATTTCTACCTCACGAAACGATGATTGTTCAATATCCTTCTAACACCTTCAAAGGTGGCCATTAAGATGTCACTATATTTATATATGATATATAATATGTTTATTTTTTCCTTAAGCTTCTGTATTTTTCATTTATGGAATACCTTTATGGCTTCCATTATGGGTATACGCGATGTCTTCCTTTTAGGAAGTGCGGACTACCTCCCCCTCAAAGTGATTTGATTTGTTAATACCATATATGGTACATATAAAAGATATATTTAATGATATTATATATGATACCATACTGGAATTAAAATACTATTATATATCATTATGTTTTAATTCCATTAAATATGAAATAGAAATGGAAGTAGCGTTCATGCGTACGTACGGCTTACCGTCTCCATGAACGGTACATTTCATTTCTTATCTCAAAATGTTATGTATTATTATAAGTACATATATATAATGGATATATATGTAATATATTACATCTAAATGATGGATATAATTCTGTAATTATAACATATATATATATCTCATTTTGTTTTAATTCCATTAATATGACAATGAAAATGAAAGTAGCGTTCATGCGTACGTACGGCCTACCGTCTCCATGAATGGTGCTTTTAATTTTTATCTACAAATGCTATGGAATAGTATAAAATGAATATATACTGGATATATATGATATTGAAAACATAAATACTATTCTAGATATGTTGTACCTATAACTACATGGAAAATTATTTTCCAACAAGTTCAATTTTTAACTCATGTACCAAACATCGACAAAAATGTCTGATATGAACTCATATTATTAACCAATTATTATAACATTAAAATATGTGATAAGAACTGAATAATAATATTTATAGGAGTTCCTTAAGAAATTATAAATTTACCAAAGTTTATTATTCCGGAATATAAAGACACGAACAAGACAAGTTGGACTTGAGGTAAGGGATCATGCCTCTCTCTTTCTTTTTAAGTACACTCTTTTATGTCATTCCTTTTAAGATCATCTTTCTTATGATTGGGTTGTTCTTTTATATTAATATTACTGTACTTTTTAAGTTGATATGATGAGAGACCCTATTTCCTCTCATCAATCCATTTTGGATGTTTTTAGTGGCGCCTTAGGCTGTCGAATTTTCGTAAGAGATCTAACCTCTCTCTTTCTTTTTAAGTACTCTCATTCATGTCACCTCTTTTAAGATCCTCTTTGTTATGATGGGGGATTTTATTTTATATTACTATTTCTATACATTTTATTTTAATATGATGAGATACTCTATTTGATCTCATCAATCCATTTTTGAAAGTTTTAAGTGGCACTGTTAGGCTGCCGAGTTTTCGTAAGGGATTTTTCATCTCACTTTTATTCCCGTGAGATTTATGATACAATTGCCACAATTTCCTTTGAGTGGTGTATGTACTGCCCATTATTTTACTCATTGTGTAATATAATTTCATTTATGAGTATTTACATCAATGTTTTATTGTCCCTCTTTCACAGGGTGTATGTTTCGAAAGTTACCCAAGTCGGTAAGGGAACCTTTCACCCTCCACTTTTTAAAAGACATATTTTGTTATGTATTTTAATTCACATACTATTATGTTGGGATATGTTCTTATATATCCTTATTGATGTAAATTTTATGAAAAAGTGATGAGATACCATTTTTATCTCTCATCAACTATTTTTCTGAATTTTGTAGTGACGCCGTTAGGTTGTCAAATTTTTGCAAGGGAACTTCTTAACCTAATTCCGATTCTTTGGGATAAGCTTGTACTCCTTGAATATGTCGTTCTATGATTATGTGTGAATTTCCTCTGATTGTTTTACACTTAATACCCACTTATATTTCGTGTATTCCTTTGTCACACATAATTATGTAACTGATTTATCATTAATCCAAGGATATCGTCTTTGTATGGGACTTTGTCTCAATCTCCTTTCAATGAGACATATTATGTTTTATACACAACTTTCTTTTATACGGTGTATAAACCCCTTTGACTTTTACGTTTATCCAAAAGGAATATTTTTACATGAAGCGTTTTACTAAACGAAAAAAAGTAATGTTTTTGTCATACGTATGCGGCGACAACGACTTCTCCGCCGTCGTGACCATTATTTGAGTTTTGGCTTCCTCTACAAGCCATACTTTTTTTTAAATGAAAAATAAATACCCTGTTTTACTTTTCTTTTATTTTAGTATTGAAAATGGTTTTCATAATGTTTTTATTATATCAATGTGTTGAATTGATATCTTGTGATTGAAATGTGGAAATGTTATGTTTCATTTATGTATGTTTTATGTGATACGATTATGTTATGGTTCTTGGGCATTATTATGAAGACGGGTGGTTCCGTGATAAACTAAGGGTGGGTGACCCCGATATAGCTCTCCAATGCATTGTGTAACGCGAAGGGGTTAAATGTTGAGGTGTCTCCGAAGAGATTTAGGGAATATACTGTGATGGGTATTCCAAACATAACCAAGAGGGTTACTCCCTACGTAAGAATGTTATGAATGCCTCAAGTTACCTTTATGTATTATGATTTCTATGATTTATTCATGATTTTATGAGGTATGTTAAAGTTCTTATGTTTTATGGGTAAAGTATGATTTCATTCTTATGTATATATGAACTCATGTTTCCTTTCCATATTTTTATAACCCTTACTAAGATTTTTATGCTCATCCCAAGTTTTTTTGAAATGTTTTTCACAGGTCAAGGGAAAGGTACATGATATGATGATAGTGTCAAGGAAGTGTCAAGAAAAATCCATGTTTTATTTTAAATATGTTTCCGTTGATGGTAAAAAATGAATACTATCTTTATGTAACCACTTTGTTTAAATGTGGAATGTAATGCAAGTTTTATGATCTAATTCTCTAAAACACTAAACCTAAAAAGATCCTCAATGTGAAATTTTGTAATAACTCAAGATTAAGTAAGGTTTAAGGCCGGGGCCTTATAGTTGGTATCAAAGGTCGGTTTAGATAACTTTAGAGGTTAGGGTATTCTTTAAGCATAAGTGACATTACCATAATGGTTAGGATTTCAGAAAGAGTCATAGTTTTTAGATAAACTGAATGAGTAAGTTTATCTTCCTCATTAGTACATGATGGTTTTGTTGATATACTCAAACTGATATTTCTGTTTTTAGTGAATGGATGGATCTAGCAGGCACCAAAGTGACAATAGGTTTGAAGGAAACTATGGTGGTTCTCTGATTAAGAGACTGGATGAAATGGGGGATTCAATGAGGAAACTTGTGGTTGTTCTAAACCAACTATCAATGAGTCATGATCAACCACTTGAACCTTGGTATGTTCTGTAATGCATCATGTATGAGATGGCCAATCTATGTGGAATTTCTGGTAATAATTATAAAGGTAACCATTTGGGTTTATATGATCCTTACTTTTGAGGTAATTATGGGATACTATATGTTATTATGGAAGTGAACGACATAAGATAAAATTGAGTTTAAATTATGTTATGGTTATTTTTGATGATTTTATCTCTTTTTGTGGAATTATTTGAGAATTATATAGTTTGGAAAAAGGACAACACACAGACCGTGTGACAACCCGTCGTGTCGGACAAAGCTGCGGGAATCGAACCCACAACCAAAGTGCAACTGGTATTTATCACCTACCACTAAACTACGTGAGGTCCCTGGTTAGTATGACTTATTCTTTTTAGTTAGGTGAATTTATGAATTAATAATAAGTTGATTTTGGTTTATTTATGAAAATGATTAACCTATCATGGAGGATATGTGATTAGGTTAATTACTTTTCAATATGAGACTTTAGGAGCAACTGATGTTGTTTGGAGATAAATGTTGCGATTTAACTTGGAAGACTATGTGACTAAATCCTTCAAATATTTGGGTATCAATCTTAGTTTGTTTTACTTTGAAGAATTTTATGGACAAATTGTTTATCGAATGGTCCTCGTTGAACTCTGTTTTTTGTTGGACAAATTTTGGAGATTAAGAATAGATTTTCTTTTTATAAAGGGTTATCCTTTTCTGGATTTTATGATCTTATACTAACCTTTTTGGTTTTGGTTTTGGTTAAAGTCTAAAGACATGGGAAGTATATAGTTCTCTTTTATGGATTAGGTGATTCTCTAGAAATTGATTATAGTACTCTAAATGCGGACAAGTCTTTCTAAATACTTGTCTTTTGGAGAAAATATGAGTTTGATTAAGGAATCTAGTAAAAGTTAAAAGTCTACATGACAAGTAAGTTTGTTTCATTATGATTTAGTTAAGCTCAAAAATAAATTCCTCAATGAAAAGTAACTTAAAACAAAAAGTGTTGTTTGTTAACTTTTCATACTGGGGAATCGAATACCGTTTAACCCATCACAAGTTTGTGATTTTCTTATGGTTAACTTTCTCCTAGACATGTTTACTATCACTCTCCATCAGAACATAACCCTTTGTTTTTTCCTCCATGTCCATATTTTCATACTTGGAATCCTAGTATGGGTTAACTCAGGTGACCTTTGTACTTATCTTTCTTTATTTTTGTTTTACTGACTCTTGTTCTGATGTGGGATTTTCAATGAAGTTTCCAAGCCCAATTTTAAAATTGCGAGGACGCAATTCCCAAAAGGAGGGAAGGATGTAACACCCCAGGTAAATAAAGAGTATGAAATTTTCACATTTATCCATATTTGTGAATAAAATATTAATATAACTTTAAAGGGGACGCTATGCTCGATGGCGTACCTAACACGCAACAACAAGTTTCTTGGGAATCTTACGTTGCACTCTAATAATAAAATAATATTATTTTAAATGGTAGTTAATGCCTAACTATTGTGATGGCGGGAATGAATAGAAATAACCACAAAATGATTATATATGTTTTTCAAATATTTTTTACTTTTTACAATAAATGTTAGAGGATTAAAAATGCGAATGAATCCAATTTTAAGCGTAAACATTCTAATATTCTTTAAGAGGTCGATTAACCGCCTTTCGATGGCGAACCTCTTTTAAATCCACTTTTTAACAATTTTTTGTGTTATATTTGACAAAATAAAATTCTTCTTTAGAATCGGGACATCAAAATTTACTTTGTGTAAATTTTTGGTATTTTTTCGATAAAGTTCATTTTTTTAATGAATAGTTAAAAATGTTGTATTTTAATTCAAAACCACTTTTTAATCTAAATTATTTATATGATTAGATTATATTTTAAATTTGTTTTAAAGTTCAATTAGAATATATTTTTACCATTTAATCCAATTGTGGCCATTGGAATTAATTTGACTTTGAAATCGGACTCCAACTAGTGTCAATCTTTTGATACTTATTGTTTCATAAAAACACGCTATTTGCTCTGACAGCGGGAATTAATTATTAAATTAATTAATGAAAATTATAAGTTTTGAATTTTGTAAAATAGACTTAATTTTTCAATTTGGAATATCAAATATTTCTTAGGGGGGAGTTTTGGTATTTTTCTGAAGAACTTCAATTTTTGATGAATAGTGAAACCACTAAGTGGTACTTATAAAAACTGATTTTCTATTTAAATGAAATTTTACCACCTCTGTGTTTCGAATTTCAAAAATCCTACATACATGGTTGTCATTAATAAGTAAAATTTGGTTCAATGGAATTAAAATAATTTCTTTTGGTGAATAGTAACTTTTAAGTTTTTCATCACGATTAGAGGTAATTAGTGTAGTTTAAGGTAAAAATAATGTTTTAATAATATGATATGATCTTGACACATGTCCTAACATTGTTTTATATGTCATGGCCGACCAAGACAATCCATGGTTCAACTTGGGGACCCCATGGAGCCACTTTGGTTGGGAAATGACATAAATAACTTTTTATTTAATGTAAAAGTAAAAATGACACAAACATTAGTTGTTTTACTAAAACAATTTTTACATGGGGTTATACAAGTCAGATTTTTGACTATAAATTGTCATTGGAAATCAAAAGAGATTTCATACATCATGATAGATTTTTTATAATTTTTAGAAATTAAATAAATAAAATTATTTATGACATCATAATGATGCAGCGATTACCTCATTAATAAAGGATTTAAATAAAATGAAAAGATAATGTACAATATATGACCTAAAAATATCCAAAACCTATTGTATTGGTGTATTTAGAAACCTTATCACCTTATCCTATAATTATATAAATTTGGGACCTTTTAAATCCTAAAATCACATTCAAATAAAGTAACATTTCTTTACTTTCCAAGAGTGCCCCTCCTCTCCTCTTATAAAAGGCCCCCACCTCTACCTCCTTACCCACACTTCCAAAGCCTTTGGATCGGCCAAACCCTGCCAATTTTGTCTCTCCACATCCCTATATAACTCTTATAAGCCTCACTTTGTGAAGAAGTCTTCCCAAGGAAGCCTTTGAGCTCAAACAAAAGGGAGTTACCCGATTTTAAGGTAATGTCTTCACTTGAGTCCTTTTGTTTTATTTTGCTTCTCCAACCCCCTAAACTCTTTTTATTCATTTCTTTTGTAACAACTCCAATATATTTAATATACTAGGATGTTTTTATAAGAATTATTCGATATAAACTTACACACACCTACATCTAATGGTTAAAAAACATACTGTTTCCGTGGATGGCGAATTTCTACCTCACGAAACGATGATTGTTCAATATCCTTATAACACCTTCAAAGGTGGCCATTAAGATGTCACTATATTTATATATGATATATAATATGTTTATTTTTTCCTTAAGATTCTGTATTTTTCATTTATGGAATAACTTTATGGCTTCCATTATGGGTATACGAGATGTTTTCATTTTAGGAAGTGTGGACTACCGCCCCCTCAAAGTGATTTGATTCGTTAATACCATATGTGGTACATATAAAGGATATATTTAATGATATTATATATGATACCATACTGGAATTAAAATACTATTATATATCATTATGTTCTAATTCCATTAAATATGAAATAGAAATGGAAGTAGCGTTCATGCGTACGTATGGCTTACCATCTCCATGAACGGTACATTTCATTTCTTATCTCAAAATGTTATGTACTATTATAAGTACATATTTATAATTGATATATATGTAATATATTACATCTAAATAATGGATATAATTCTGGAATTATAACATATATATGTATCTCATTTTGTTTTAATTCCATTAATATGACAAAGAAAATGAAAGTAGCGTTCATGCGTACGTACGGTCTACCGTCTCCAGGAACGGTGCTTTTAATTTTTATCTACAAATGCTATAAAATTGTATAAAATGAATATATACTGGATATATATGATATTTAAAACATAAATACTATTCTGTATATGATGTACCTATAACTACCTGGAAAATTATTTTCCAACAAGTTCAATTTTTAACTCATGTACCAAACATCGACAAAAACGTCTGATATGCACTCATATTATTAACCAATTATTATAACATTAAAATATGTGATATGAACTGAATAATAATCTTTATAGTAGTTACTTAAGAAATTATAAATTGACCAAAGTTTATTATTCGGGAATATAAAGAAACAAACAAGACAAGTTGGACTTGAGGTAAGGGATCCTACCTCTCTCTTTCTTTTTAAGTACACTCTTTTATGTCATTACTTTTAAGCTAATAATTCTTATGATTGGGATGTTCTTTTATATTACTCTTACTGTACTTTTTATGTTCATATGATTAGAGACCCTATTTCCTCGCATCAATCCATTTTGGATGTTTTGAGTGGCGCCGTTAGGCTGCCGAATTTTCGTAAGAGATCTAACCTCTCTCTTCTTTTTAAGTACTCTCATTTATGTAACTTCTTTTAAGATCCTATTTGTTATTATGGGTGATGTTATTTTATATTCATCTTTCTGTACATTTTATTATAATATTATTAGCTACTCTATTTTATCTCATCAATCCATTTTTGAAAGTTTTAAGTGGCGTCGTTAGGCTGCCGAGTTTTCGGAAGTGATTTTTCATCTCACTTTTATTCCCATGAGATTTATGCTACAATTTCCACAATTTCCTTTGATTAGTGTATGTACTGCCCATTATTTTACCCATTGTGTAATATACTTTCATTTATGAGTATTTACATCAATTTTTTATTGTCCTTCTTTCACGGGGTGTATGTTTCGAAAGTTACCCAAATTGGTAAGGGAACCTTTCACCCTCCTCTTTTTAAAAGACTTATTTTGTTATGCCTTTTAATTAACATACTATTATGTTGGGATATGTTATTATATATCCTTATTGATTTAAATTTTATGAACAAGTGATGAGATACCCTTTTTATCTCTCATCAACTCTTTTTCTGAATTTTGTGGTGACACCGTTAGGCTGTCAAATTTTTGCAAGGGAACTTCTTAACCCAATTTTGATTCTTTGGGATAATCTTGTACTCCTTGAATATGTTGTTATATGATTATGTGTGAATTTCCTCTGATTGTTTTACACTTAATACCCACTTATATTTCGTGTATTCGTTTTTCACACTTAACTATGTAACTGATTTATCCTTAATCCAAGGATAATGTCTTTATATGGGACTTCGTCTCAATCTCCTTTCATTGGGGAATATTATGTTTTATACACAACTTTCTTTTATATGGTGTATAAAACCCTTTGACTTTTACGTTTATCCAAAAGGAATCTTTTTACACGAAGCATTTTACTAAATGAAAAAAGGGAATGTTTTTGCCGTACGTATGCGGAGACAACGACTTCTTCGCCGCCATGACCATTATTTGAGTTTTGTCTTACTCTACTAGCCATACTTTTTTTTAAATGAAAAATAAATACCTTGTTTTACTTTTATATTATTTTGGTATTGAAAATGGTTTTCATAATGTTTTTATTATATCAATGTTTTCTATTTATATCTTGTGATTGAAATGTGGAAATGTTATGTTTCATTTATGCATGTTTTATGTGATACGATTATGTTATGGTTCTTGGTCATTATTATGAATATGGGTGGTTCTGCGATAAACTAAGGGCGGGTGAGCCCGATATAGCTCTCCAATGAATTGGGTAACGTGAAGGGGTTAAACGTTGAGGTTTCTCCAAAGAGATTTAGGTAATATACTGTGATGGGTATTCGAAATGTAACCAAGAGGGTTACTCCCTACGTAAGAATGTTATGAATGCCTCGAGTTACCTTTATGTCTTATTATTTCTATGATTTATTCATGATTTTATGAGGTATGTTAAAGTTATTATGTTTTATGGGTAAATTATGATTTCATTCTTATTTATATATGAACTCATGTTTCCTTTCCATATTTTTATAACCCTTACTGAGCTTTTTATGCTCATCCCAAGTTTTTTTGAAATGTTTTCACAGGTCAAGGGAAAGGTACGTGATATGATGATAGTGTCAAGGAAGTGTCAAGAAAAATCCATGTTTTATTTTAAATATGTTTCCGTTGATGGGAAAAAATGAATACAATCTTCATGTAACCACTTTGTTTAAATGTGGAATGTAATCCAAGTTTTATGATCTAATTCTCTAAAAATCTAAACCTGAAAATATCCTCAATCTGCAATTTTGTAATAACTCAATATTAAGTAAGGTTTAAGTTCGGGTCCTTATATTTATAACATTCATAAGTGTCATCATACACATTTACCATAATTATAAAGGGACATCATCCCCATAATCATAAGTTACACTAAGCAGCCGAGGCCTTAGGAAGAGTCACAAAATTAATTCAAAACTCATTTATATTTAATAATATCAAGGTAATAATCATTGATACATTTAATCACATGATGTGGCCATACTAATCACATTAAATTATATTCATTATAATTCTCTATGGCGTTAGCCTCGCTATGAGACTACATTCATCAACAATAAACATGGATTTATTAAATTAAATAAATATAAACACACCATTAGGTGTTTTGGATGCATGATCTTGAAACAAAATTAGGCATAACGAGGGAACAACCAAATGAAATGGCTCACTCCAATGTTGACAATCACAATTATAGCCTAGGTTCTTATAATTATATAGGTCCTAAGAAAGGAATAAAATTTAAGGTAGATACAAATTACAGGAAATGGACAGTGAAACTGGTGTGTGTCACATATCGCGTATTATAAAACATCAAGACATGAAGGGATAATTTGTATACCACCTACCTCATGCTCGTAAAACTATACCCATCCAATATCAACCCCTTATTTGGTCTCGATTGATATAATAATTAAGAACTAAAGAACACCCTAAAAATAAGTCATATTATCCTATATCGAAATAGTTTTTTATAGACAGAAGAATGAATAACCAAGCCTAAGGATTTTATATCATTCATGGAGAAATCCAAATAGATAAAAGGATATTCAATTAGACATTATCTCAAGAGTTGGTATCAAAATTTATCAAAGAGTGATTTTTAGAGTTGAAATGTGAATAAGGATATATCTTTGGTCTACTAGAGGTGAAATAAGAGGAGTAGTGTGTTTAAAATAGAATTATGGTTCTTTTGGTCTTTTCACCTAAGAAAAATCGGGGTGCACAGTTTTGTATCATGGTTGGTCAAACTGTACTCCAACCATGTTTGAATCATCGAATAGTAAGGGACCCACATGGTTAGGTCACACAGTTAAGGAAACTATTTTCCAACCGTGTGAAATTGATCTGCTAAAAACTGCATACATCCCACCTGCGAATTTGGCCCAATCTACATGGTTTCCTCAAACCATACATCCCTTTGTTGCTCACCATCAAGACTTGTACAGTTAGGGGTAACCATGTTTCCTACCCCGTATGGTTTCTATTAACCATGAGGACAACTAATTTCTCCCAAAAAGCATTGTTCTAGGCACTGAAAAAAAAACCCAAACCCCCTCGAAACTCCTACGCCCTCGTTATCCATCCCTATTAAGTCCAAAGAAAAGGATTAGACCAAATTAAAATGATAAATACCTTGAATATAGACTAGGTACTTATAGTCTTCCCCCCTAAAGTGACTCATCCCTGAGTTCACCTTCTATGGGTAGAAAAACTACAACTAAGAATAATTTGGTCCATTGAGTACATACACCAACCTCCCACTCCCATGTACCATCCTATACGCAGTCGTGCTACCATATCATCTATACTAAATGGAAAGACCAACCCCAGATATCATTCATGCTCAAATCAATGATGTGTATAGGATACTCCTTAAAGGAAGAATCAGTATCTAACTGAACATCCACAGGATTAAAATAATGGGATGAGTTGTCATGATAATGAATAATCTATGAAATATGGAAGACATCATACATGAAATCCTACCTATAAGGTAATAAAAACCAATAGGTTGTTGTCCCGACTCTCTTCATAATCTCAAATGGCTCAGAAAATCATGATGATAGCTTCCCTTGTGTCTATATCCATCAATCCCAAGTCTCGGTGATACCCTTAGGAATAAATAATCCCTGACCCTGAACTCCATAGTTCATTGATGGTGATCGACATAAGATTTATATGTAGAATGAGAAGTAGACATCTATTTCTTAATAATTTGAACCAACTTTGACGTATCCATAATGATTTGATAACCAAGTAGTGTTTCCTCTCCTACCTCTAATTGGCACAGGGATGAACGACATGGTCTTCTGTATCAGGCCTCATAAGGATCCATATGCATCATCACATGAGAAATATAATTATAGGAGAAATAAATGAAAGGAATTTGGTTCTCCAAAGAACCACTAAAATCAAGGACACAAGCTCAGAGCATTCCCTCTCGATCCAATATAGTCTATTCCAACCAGAAATTAGATTGAGGGTGAAAGTCAATGGTCAAAATCACTTGTGTACCTACAGCTTCCTACAACCCTTCCAGAACCTCAATGTGAAATGAGCATCCCTATCTAAAACCTTAGTATGAGGGACCTAGTGTAGCCTTATGATCTTAGGGATATATTTTCTTTACATGTCATCAACTGATAAAGTCCCCTATATAGGAAGGAAGTGAGATAATTTTTTCAATCGGTCCATGACAAGCCAAACTGAGTCACTACATCGAGGTGACCATTGTAAGTCAAAAAAAATACATAGAAACATCCTCCCATTGACATTATGGGAATTTTAACAAATGTAACAAGCATGTGGGTTGGTGGTACTCCACCTTCACCTATTGATAAGTGGAACAAAAAGTGATAAAACATATTATCTGACATTTCATCTTGGTCCACTAATACTATCAGTGCATGTCATCATACATCTTAGAGATACCCTTGTGAACTACCCACTAGGAAGCATACGAATCGCACATCAGCTACTGTATCATATATATGGAAACCCAGATAGGCCCAGGTGTATAAAAAGGATGTTTTCATCATCGACATTCCAACCAAGAGGTGGATCCTCACCTAAAATACTCCCTCGCATTACCAATCCTTCATGATCAAAAAATTTCCTCATACTCCCTTTCTCCATAAGTGAATAAGTCATTGATAGTTATTCAAATACATAATTTCTATGATGGCCATGCACCTAGATGTGGATCTCAGAATATAGGGTCATAAGCTTTCATTCACAACTAGCCTCCCAAACTGCATGTGTTTGAGTCCTCCTGCTCAATGAATCAGTGGAAATATTTTATTTCTCATGCATATAGGCAATCTCAGATTCAAATAAGTACAGATATTCAAGTAATATTTTCAACATAATATTCAAATCTCATGTGTAAATATATACCCAAAGATATTTTGCCCCATAAACACCACTAAATGCATTCCTTATGGGCCATTCCTCCAAAAAAAACAAGGTGTGCACAATAACTACTAAATCGAGATCACGAGTCTGGTAATTCTGATTATGAGGCCTCAAATGTATTGACCCATATGTAATGAATTTATCTTCCTACATCAGAACTACTCCTCGCCTGATGCATGATGCATCACAATATACTATATAACTCTTACCTGGATCAGGCAGAATCCGAATTGGCAATGAATTCAATTTTTTTTAGCTTCAAAAATGCTATCTTGCAAAATTCTACCCAAATAAACTTCACACCATTCCTAGTCAATTTCTTAAGAGGTGGTGTTAAGAATTATAAATCTATTATTAAAAATATGTATTAAACATCTAACACCAAAAAACTTTGTTTATCAAATATGTTCTTGGGATGATCGAAGTAAGCATAGCTCTCACCTTTACTGGGTCAACTGAAACTCTTACCTCTGAGATCATTTTACCTAGGGAGTAAACCCTGACCACCCAGAAGGGATATTTTCAAAGCTTAACATAAATTTTCTTCTCACTCAGTGTTTTTGAAATTATCTCAACATTAGTGACATGATCTCTTTGAGTGTGAGAATACACCAAGATGTCATCTATAAAGACAATGACAAAGGAATCCAGATAGGGATCTAAAACCATTTCCATTAAATCCATAAATATAGAAGACGCATTTTTAAGACCGAATGATATCCAAATATACTCATATAAATGGCACTAACTATGGAATGTCATATACTATAACACCTCAAGCTTCCACGGTACGCTTCTCCTTCAATAATGCAATAGCTTGCATTGTACACAAGTTCGAGATTCTAACACACCGCGACCAATCAAAGTAGCCATTATGAATAGTAATACCCACTTTTTGAAATTTTATAACTTTTATATTTCAAAATTGACTTCATTTTTGGATTTGGAATATCTAAATTATCCTATGTTGAATTTTTGGTATTTTCTAAAAACTTCCAATTTTTTATGAATAGTGAAATCACTAAGTTGTAGTTAAAAAACTAATTTTTCGTTTAAATGAATCTTTACCACTTCTGTGAATTGAATTTCAAAAATCCGACATACATGGTTGCCATTAGTAAGTAAAACTTGGTTCAATGGGATGAAAATAATTTTTGGTGAATAGTAACTTTTATGTTTTGTTAATCGCGATTAAATGTAATTAGTGTAATTTAAGTTAAATATAATGTTATAATAATATGAAATTACCTTTACAGTTGTCCTACCCTTATTTAATGAGTCATGTCCGACCAATAAAATAAATGGGTCAACTTGGGGACCCCATGGAGCCACTTGGGTAAGAAATTGACATTAATAACTTTTTATTTAAAGTAAAAAATAAAATTGTCACAAACATGTGTTGTTTTACTAATGAAATTATTACATGGGGTTATATAAGTTAAATTTTCGACTAAAAATATTCATTGGAAAGATAAAAAGATATCCTACATAATGGTAATTTTGTTATAATTTTTAGACATTAAGTAAATAAATTTATTTATGACACCATGATGATGCAGTGATTACCTCATTAATGAACAATTTAAAAAAATGAAAAGAGAAGGTAAAATATAAGACTTACACTTGTATAAAACATATTGGAAGGGTTTATTTATAACCCTTATCACATTATCCTCGAAATATATCATTTTGGGTCCTTTAAAATACGAAAATCATTTCATAATAAAGTAACATTTCATGACTTTTCAAAAGAGGCCCTCCTCTCCTCTTATAAAAGGCCCCCAACTCTACCACCATTTTAACACCTTCAAAGCCTTTTGGATCGGCCAAAATCTGCCCAAATACCCTTTCAACATTCCTCCAATCATCATAGAATCCTTAACTTTGGCATAATGCTCTTCAAGAAACAATTTTGGTTCAAACCGAGGGGAGTTACCCGATTTAAAGGTAATGTCTTCTCTTATGTTGTTTTGTTTTATTTTGCTTCCCCAACCCCCTAAACTCATTTTATTCTCTTAATTTGTAACAACACCAGTATCCTCAATATACATGGTTGTTTTTATGAAAATTATTTTATTTACACTTACACACACCTTCGTCTAATGGTTAAAGAACATACTGTTCTTGTGGGTGGCGAATTACTGCCTCACGAAACGATGATTGTTCAATCTTCTTTTAACACCTCTCATGGTGACCATTATGATGAAACAATTTTTATATATGATATATATTATGTCTATGTTTTCATTATTCTTCTTTATTTTTCATTTATGGAATACCTTTTTGATTTCCATTATGGGTAAACGCGATAATTTCATTTTAGGAAGTGCGGACTACCGCCCCCTCAAAGTGATTTGAATCGTTAATGCCATATGTGGGACGTATAAAGGATGGAGTAAATGATATTATACTGGAATTATAATATACCTTTATATAATTATGATTTAATTCCATTAAATATGAAATAGAAATGAAATTAGCGTTCATGCGTACGTACGACTTACTTTCTCCATGAACGGTGAATTTCATTTCTTACCTTTAAATGTTATATAATAATATAAATTCATGTATATACTGGATATATATGATATATATGATATCTAAATCATGAATATAATTCTGAATATAATTGATATTTTACCACATGAACAACTTGTAATTATAAGAAGTTTATTTTTGACTCAAGTACCAAAGATCGACAAAATGACCGTTATTAACTTAAATAATTACATAATGTTCATAACATGGTAATAAGTAATATAAAAGGAATAATTAACATGAAAAAGGTTCTTAAGAAAGTAGAAATTAACTCTATTTTATTATTCAAGAGAATAAATAACGATCTTGTCAAGTCGAACATGAGGTAAGGGACTTTATCTCAATCTCCTTTAATTGAGGCATATTTTGTTTTATACATAACTTTCTTTTATATGGTGTATAAACCCCTTTGAATTTTACTAAAAAAGTATATTTTTATATAAATCGTTTGACTAAATGACAAAAGGGAATGTTTTTTTGTTGTACATATGTGGCGACAACGACTTCTCCGCCGCCGTGACCATTATTTGAGTTTTGGCTTCCTCTACAAGCCATAATTTTCTTTAAATGAAAAATAAATACCAAGTTTTACTTTTCTTTTATTTTGGTATTGAAAATGGTTTTATTGTATCAATATTTTGTATTGATATCTTGTGATTGAAATGTGGAAATGTCATGTTTCCTTTATACATGTTTTATGTGATACAATTATGTTATGGTTTATGATATGTTTAAACTTGTTCATATGAGGAATGCATTGGACATAATAAGTAATGGGTGGAGCCCACTATAGCTCCTCGATGCATTGGTAGGTCTCATGAGACAAAATAGTTTCTTAGAACAAGGCCTTGACAAAATTATATTTATAGTCTTGGTACAAGGCCTTGACTACGTGGTTATGATAGTCTGGTATTATGTATTCCATCATTATGAAACTGCTTATTGATATTGCATGTGATTATTAGACAAGTAGAATATCTATGTGAATAAGTAAATGGAATTATTTCATTTTATTTTTTCCATATTATGATGAAGTTCATGTTTAAAAGGCTTTTGTTTTAGTTATACATTGCCTTAAATGTTTATTTTTATTTATGAAAGTTTCCACTATATTGTTATCCTTACTGAGCATCTGAGATCACCCCTTTCTATGTTTTATTTCTCCCAGGATGTGAAGAAATATTTTATGACCGACCTGCAGGGACAGTCTGAAGGGGATATGAGTGTGGACTATGGAGACCATGTTATTGTAGTTTTTTACTTTATTATGTAATGTAACATTTAAGAATGTATCTAGTGTTTCCAAAGCTACTAAACTAATCGGTATTTCGAGACTTGATCTTTTGTGATCATGCCAATGTTACGTAATAATGCACTGACTCTGGGTAACTGGGTTTGGGGTGTTACAGTTGGTATCAGAGGAAGGTTTAGTACCAACATTGGAAGCTAGATTTAGAAAAACTCTGATTAGAGCACATATCCCTAAGATAGACTTTCAGGATTAGTATAGAATAACTTACTAGAATTTTGTTATTATAGAGATTTGGTGAGTTTTATGAGAAACACATCCCTATCTAGATACAAACAGGTAGACGTGGCTTTGGCACAGATGTACCTCGGGGTAAAACCCGAAAACACCGCTTTGAGCTAGACTCGAACGGGGAACTTGTGCACGACAACGGGCCTTGCTACACTCTTGGTTACGACACTCCTGGGGGATATGCTTAGGATAATTCTCATTTTCTTTACAAACCATTAAGAAAGGTTTATGATTATATACTTTCTCAAAGAAAACATTTTTTGATTATGGATTATATCCATAAACTATTAAATTTATGTTAAGTGTTTTACAAGTATGGAATTATGTATTTTGATTCATAAACTGATCTAGTTTATGCCATTGTTTAGAAATGGCACCTAGTGGAAGGAATGGAAACTACATCAATGCATGCACTCCATATAGGTATTTCCCTCCTGCTCAATTATAATGGAGTTGGTGATACAAATGGTGCTGATCATATTATCACCATACTGGGACAAGTCACTCAGGTTATGAATAATAACCTTACCCGGATAGAGCACCCTGATCCGCAGCGTGGAGGGTCAATGTTAGATCGCTTCATGAGGCAACAACTACCAACATTCAAAGGGAGTAAAAATCCATTAGTAGATGAGAAATGGATAATTTCCATAGAGAAAATATTTCATGCCTTGGGGAGTAGTGAAAGGGAAAAGGTTATCATAGCAGTTTATCGCCTCATTGGAAATGATGATCAATGGTGGTCATTGATTCAAAACACAAAGGAAGATGATGAAGTATCAAATATGGAATGGAGGGAGTTCAAAGATCTTTTCTTAGAAAAATACTTTCCTTGTGACCATCGAGCAGTTAGGGAAATGCAATTTCTATGTCTGAGACAAAAGGAGGATGAAAATGTCGCAAATAATGAGGCCAACTTTAAAAGGTTAGCGAGGTATGCTGCAGATTATATATTTAACCCAAGAAGTAATATTGATCATTTATTTGATGGGTTAAAACCATTTCTCCATCGAGCATTGGTCTCACAATCCTTCTCATCATACGAAGACATTGTCTCATGTGCTATCAAGACAGAAAAGGAATTCTCTATGTCTTATGACAACAAAGTAAATCAAGAGAAGAAGTGAACAGTGGAACAAGAGACAAATAAAGGGAAAAAGGGGGAAAAGGATTTTCCATAAGGCGATAATTGTGGGAAGAATAACCCTGGTACTTACATAAAAGGTAATGGGAGTTTGTTATAAATGTGGAGAAAAAGGTCACCAAGCTCGTGATTGCAAGGGAAAGAAAGAGACTATCAATGTTGAATGCTACAATTGTAGAGAAATTGGGCATTATGAAAATGAATGTCCTAAGCATCATAGAAACTTACCTCAAAAAAGGCCAATGGATCAAGGCCAATATTATGCTGTTACTACAGATGAAGTTGAATAATTATTGTATTTGTGTTTTTGGACTCAAGAACTATATTATGGTTATAAGAATAATGTGAAATATATATAAGGATTGTACTGTAGTACTTATAATTTTCATTAAGGTTTCAATATGATGAGGGAAATCATATTTTTAGTATGTCACAATAAGAGAAACTTTACTTTGTTTGGGGAATCTGATGTTACAATTGATTTTGGAATTTAGAGACCTTTTAGAGAAAGTATGGATAGAGGTATTTTGGATAACTATAAAGGTTTTAATGGATTCAGTTGAACTTTGGATAGTATTGTTTAAGGTTAAAACATTTCGGAACATTATTTTTGGAATATTATTAGGAAAAGGACAACCTATAGGTCAGGGGATAACCCGTTTCGTTGGACAAAGATGCAGGAATCGAACCCACAACCATAGTGCGATAGGCATTTATTACCTACCACTAGCCTACAGGAAGTCCCTAGTTATTAAAAAATAGTTTTCCTAATCTAAATGGTATGTGTTAATATTAGGAACCTTGTACGATTAAGATAAATATAATATTTTTGAGTTCTATTATCTTTTTGAGTGAAAGATGTGTTTGTGGTAAAAATTTATTAAAGAATGAAATTCTACATGACAAGTATGTATATTTCCTTACATTATTAGTAAATCCCCTAAATAAATTCCTCAACTTTATGAAAGGTAACTAAAAACAAAAACTTTGTTGGTTAACTTTTCCTACTGGGGAATCAATGATCGTTTAACCAATCACAAGTTTGTGATTTTCTTATAGTTAACTTTCTCCTAATCTTATTTTCTAAAACTCTCTATCAGACCTTGATGATTGTTTTCTCCTCCATATCCATGTTTTCATAGAATCCTTGTATGGGATATCTCAGGTGACCTTTTAACTTCTCTTTATTTCTTTCAGAGTTATATTTTTATTAACCCTATTTCCGATATGGTTTTTCCACAAAGGTATTTTCTATTTTCAAACTTTTATATTCAAAGAACATTTTCAAATAGAGAGGACACAATTTATTGAAGGAGGGAAGAATGTACCACCCCAATCTTCCATGGTACGCTTCTCCTTCAATAATGCAATAGCTTGCATTGTATGCAAGTTCGAGATTCTCACACACTGCAACCAATCAAAGTAGCCGTTATGAATATTAATACCCACTTTTTGAAATTATATAAATATTATATTTCAAAATGGACTTCATTTTTGGATTTGGAATATCTAAATTCTCCTATGTTTAATTTTTGGTATTTTTCTGAAAACTTCCAATTTTTTATGAATAGTGAAACCACTATGTGGTAGTTAAAAAACTAATTTTTCGTTTAAATGAAACTTTACCACTTCTGTGAATTGAATTTCAAAAATCCGACATCCATGGTTGTCATTAGTAAGTAAAATGTCGTTCAATGGGATGAAAATAATTTTTGGTGAATAGTAACTTTTAAGTTTTGTTAATCATGATTAAAGGTATTTAGTGTAATTTAAGGTAAATATAATGTTATAATAATATGAAATTACCTTTACACTTGTCCTACCCTTATTGTATGAGTCAACGCTGACCAAGAAAATCCATGGGTCATCTTGGCGACCCCATGGAGCCACTTGGGTAAGAAAATGACATTAATAACTTTTTATTTAAAGTAAAAATAAAATTGTCACAAACATGTGTTGTTTTACTAAAACAATTATTACATGGGGTTATATAAGTTAAACTTTCTACTATAAATATTCATTGGAAAGATAAAAAGATTTCCTAAATCATGGTAATTGTTTTTTAATTTTTATACATTAAGTAAATAAATTTATTTATGAATTTCCAAAAGAGCCCCTCCTCTCCTCTTATAAAAGGCCCCCACCTCTACCACCTTATTCACACCTTCAAAGACTTTTGGCATGGTCAACCTCTACCACAATACCCTCTAAAAATTCCTCCCTTCATCCTAGAAGCCTTACCTTAGGCAGAAAGCTCTTCAAGAAACCATTTTGGTTCAAACTAAGGGGAGTTACCCGATTTAATGGTAATGTCTTCTCTTATGTTGTTTTGTTTTACTTTGCTTCTCCAACAGCCTAAACTCTTTTTATTATTTTCTTTTGTAAAAACCCCAGAATCCTAAATATACTTGGATTTTTTTATGAGAAGTTTTTTATTTACACTTACACACACCTTCTTCTAATGGTTAAAGAACATACGTTTTCTTTGGGTGGCGAATTACTGCCTCACGAAACGATGATTGTTCAATCTTCTTTTAACACCTCTCATGGTGGAAATTATGATGAAACTGTTTTTATATATGATATATATTATGTTTATGTTTTCCTTATACTTCTATATTTTTCATTTATGGCATACCTTTATGATTTCCATTATAGGTAAACACGAAAATTTCATTTTAGGAAGTGCGGACTACTGCCCCCTCAAAGTGATTTGAATCGTTAATGTCATATGTGGGATGTATAAAAGAAGGAGTAAATGATATTATATATGATATTATACTAGATTTATAATATACCTTTATATCATTATGATTTAATTCCATTAAATATGAAATAGAAATGAAAGTAACATTCATTCGTACGTACGGCTTCCTGTCTCCATGAACGGTGCATTTCATTTGTTACCTCTAAATGTTATGTAATATTATAAATGCATGTATATACTCGATCTATATGATATATATGATATCTACATCATGAATATAATTCTGGATATAATGGATATTTTACCACATGAAGAACTTGTAATTATAAGAAGTTTATTTTTGACTCAAGTACCAAAGATCGACAAAATGATCGTTATTAACTTAAATAATTACATAATGTTCATAACTTGTTAATAAGTGATATAAAATGAATAATGAACTTGAAAAAGGTTCTTATGAAAGTATAAATTAACACTAGTTTATTATTCAGGATATTAAATAATGATCGAGTCAATTCGGACACGAGGTAAGGGACTTTGTCTCAATCTCCTTTCATTGAGGCATATTTTGTTTTATACACAACTTTCTTTTATACAGTGTATAAACCCCTTTGACTTTTACTCAAACGGAATATTTTTATATGAAGAATTTTACTAAACGACAAAAGGGAATGTTTTTTTGTCGTACGTATGTGGCAACAACAACTTCTCTGCTATCGTGACCATTATTTGAGTTTCTGCTTCCTCTACAAGCCATATTTTTTTTAGAAGAAAAATAAATACCAAGTTTTAATTTTATTTTATTTTGGTATTGAAAATGGTTTTATTATATCAATTGTTTGTATTGATATCTTGTGATTGAAATGTGGAAATGTTATGTTTCTTTTTTGCATGTTTTATGTGATACGATTATGTTATGGTTTATGATATGTTTAAACCTGTTCATATGAGGAATGCATTAGACTTAATAAGTGATAGGTGGAGCCCGCTATAGCTCCTCGATGCATCGGTAGGTCTCATGAGACAAACTAGTGTCTTGGCACTGGGCCTGGACAAAATCTTATTTGTAGTCTTGGCACACTGCCTTGACTATGTGGTTATGATAGTCTGGCATTATGCATTCCATCATTATGAAAGTGGTTATTGATATTGCATGTGATTATTCAACTAGTAGAATATCCATGTGAATAAATAAATGGAATTATTTCATTTTATTTTTTCCATATTATGATGATGTTTAGGTTTAAAAAGCTTTTGTTTTAGTTATACATTGTCTTAAATGTTTATGATTATTTATGAAACCTTCCGCTATATTGTTATCCTTACTGTGCATCTGAGCTCACCCCTTTCTATGTTTTATTTTTCCCATGATGTGAAGAAATATTTAATGACTAAGCTACAGGGATACTCAGAAGGGGATATGAGTGTGGACTATGGAGACCATGTTATTGTAGTTTTTCACTTTATAATGTAATTTAACATTTTATAATTTATCTAGTGTTTCCAAGGCTATTAAACTAATAGGTCTTTCGACACTTGATCTTTTTTTATCATTCCAATGTTACATAATAATGCACTGACTCTGTGTAACTGGGGTTGGGGTGTTACATATATGGAATATCTGAAAGCCTGACTTGAACCTGATGATAACACAATCTGAGAATGATCATTGAGAATACCCTCTCTCTACTAAGTTGTTCAAAAAGGTAATCTATGTGAGGTAAAGGGTACTATCTTTCAATGTAAACGGATTCAACTTCTATTAATCCACACAAATCATGAGGGTTATGTCTTCCTTCTTGGTGAAAAGTATTGGTGAAACCTTGGAAGAAGTATAGTTCTATATTAAACCTTTGGCCTCTAAATCCTATAACTGCCTCTTGATCTCCTGCAACATAGTAGTAGACATCTTGTAAAGAGGAATGGATACTATTGCATCTCTAGGAACTAGCTTGATAGTATGTTCTACCGCTCTCTTAGGAGTAAGTCTAGAAAACTCATTGATGGAAACATCCCTGATTTGATCAACTTTAGGTGGGAACTCAATATGATATAGTCCTAGATAATTTATAAAAAGGATAGAAATTAGTGTGGTCACTTCACTTATCCCAAGATTCTTTGGTCCATATCTACCATCCTATACATCCCACACTCCCTTTTTTAATATAAGTGTCACCCTCTGGTGATGTAAATGATACCCTTTGGAAATAATAATTCGCATAAGTCTGATAGGGGACTAACCAGTCCATCTTGAGAATGACATGAAAAACAATCATCCAGATGATGAAGATGTCCCACAAGAAGTGATGGATACCAACCTCAAGATGAAAGTCCTCTCACATTCATATACTCTCTGAACATATACCCAAAGGTGTATCAGGCATCATAACACTACTAGAAAATAGAACATTGATGTCAGGGCTCTCGAAAAATTGAATTTATTTTAAGGAATGTGATGCACTTTTATTGAATAAGGATGAAATGGTAGTAGAGGCTACTAAAATAGTACAAAGAACAGAAGATGGATTGGAATCATGCCCCTATGGTATAGGCTACACTAAATTGAACTAGCCTAATCCCCAACCTTTTTCTTCAACATAACAACCTAGAGCACGTCCACTCTATTGGCATTATAAATCTAATGCCTTCCAATGACAGCAATGACCTCATCATCTGCCATTATGGCTAGTATTACTCCATATACTTTCCTAGTGATGTGATACTAAACCTTCTTCTAAAGTATGAGCTTTCACATATCCTCTCCCACTCAAAACAGATGGGAAGATCCGGAATAAATTCTATAGATAACACAATATACTATATATTTATCACTTTGTGGAGTCTATGAGACACTAGTGCTTCTTATTCCAAGGCATCCCACACTAGTGAAATACCATGTAGCTATCTGTGGGTTTCAACTTGTTGTCGCTGCTCTAGCGCATAGTCCAAAAGCCTCGTTTTTGATCGCTAGTCAAACAAATACCCAATATAGGTTCTAAACCTCCCTAGATCTCATAGTCTTCTTACCTAAGGTTTCTCTTGATGATGTGTAATTGTTTAACTACATAAAATATAGTATTCCTCAAAAAAAATTACTTGAGAATGAATAGGATACCTTAGACCATCCTTGAATTGCCTCACTTTAGATGTTTCATAAGATATATAGATAGGCACAATGTGATGAATCAGAGTAAAATGAGTCAAATAGTATATAAATATCAACAAACCATACTAAAAGTTCATGAAATACCTGTAATGATTAGACCTCAGGGTCACAAGGAATAAATAATCAAAAAGATTGACTAGAAGTCCCTCCAATTGGCTTCCCATTACTGTGCTGCTTAGTTTATAAAATCCCATCATTGTTTGGTGGATACTCAAAGTATATAAGTAGATATTTTCAATCACTTCTCAAGAGGTGTATCCAGATTCCCAAATATAGACACAACCATATCAAGAAATTTTTTTACAGCATGTGGTCCACCATCCCTTGAAAATGTGGGCGGATGCTGTTACTGGATCACTTGATTCAACTCTCCCTTGGAAGGGGTAGAGCATGGAGCTCCTTGTATCATCTACATAGGCCTCATGAAATCTCATAAAAATTAGGCATCATCGCCCATGTCAGGAATATGAAGTTGTTCCTCAGGTTTCACTATAAAAGTTATAACTAGAGGCTCAGGTCCCACCAACTCCAGAGCATGGTCATCACCACCCTCGTTGTATTCGACCATAGGACATCATAGTAGAATTTATCTATATATTACAAACACATGACTCAGATAATATTTGATTGTGGAATAACACATGATATAGAAATAGAATAGGTAAAAACAATTTCTAGGAAAAATAGACACACCCATTTTCCAGCTCAAAGATTCATGTCTGGTTGATATAAACATTATACAAAACACAAGATACACCACCTATTTCCTACTACTGAGGTCTGGACTGGGTCAATATCTATGTTTTATTATATCAATCTCATTTAAAATTCATATTTTTATTACATTCATCTTTAAATGATCAAACCAAATGGTTCAACACATCTAATCCATAATGTACCATCCACCTTACAAACTGAAATATGGCATATATTTAATCCATACCATAACACATTCTATTTTAAGAAACTAGTGGTCCATGAATCAACATCCCATAGTTGAAAACATATGGTGTCTACTATAGCCTAATTAGGAAAACATTTTTTAGGTTATGAAAAGAACTCTAAGTACAAAATATATTTTCTCAATCCCCTTCATGAGTAATTATCATATAATAATTATATCTATAGTAATCATTTACCTCATGGAAATCACAAGAGATGAAAACAACACCATGTTCTTTTATAGAATGGCATATGCATGGAATGGGAATTTCATACGAGGTGACTAAGATGATACTTGTTTAATTCTTTCTTTCATTCATCTCATTGGTTAAAGGATTAAATTAAACATCAATCATAAAGATATTAACATCAAAATTCAAGTGCATCACCCAATTGTGGAATCAAATAAACTATAATAAGAATAATATTAAACAAAAATTCATTATTTTAGGAAACATAGTGTTACCCCATACATGGGTTAGATACTCCCAGTAACAGCTAACAACCATGTTCTGAAGTGTTCCTAATCTCCTGTATATTATCTCAAAATAGTAAACCCAAAAAAGGAACTTCCCTGATACCACTTTGTGGAATCTCGGCCTCGATGCCACTTAAATGGTTCTCTGAGCCGGTGGGCCACATGGACTTAAGCGCACATCCCCATATGTCAGAGGTTGTCGACTAGCAATGAGGGAATATGGTGTGTATGTGGGGAGACTATAACCTCATTACCAAAGTAAATAATAGTGGAAAATTAATAATAGATAAATTGAAGAAGCATATCAATAAGGGAAAAGATAACAGAAGCATGCACTAATAATGATGGGACCTATGATCCATCATAGTGATAGAAAATATAACATCTAAGAAACTATAATCAACTAATAAATAGAAATTGAATCATATACAAAAGAATGATAATATATTTCATCTATTTATAAATTATAAAAACATGAAAAAAAGATGATAATAGTACTACATGTATTAAAAAAAAGAATCCAAAAGGGAAAAAATCTATCAAATTATCTCATGCTCTATCCCGATCATCTACTGCCAAGATATCTTCCTAGAATTAGTGAGAAGTTGATAATTTGTAAGAGGATGCTTCCCCTAATCTACAACTTCAAACATGTATTCATCCATGGTACCATTGGCAGACCAGATAGGGTGTCAGATAAACCCATTAGGCCACCACCAACGATGTCTATTAATATCATGTCCGTGTATACAATATAAATGTGTGTAGATATAACAATTAATTGAAGTAGTAATAATTATAAATGGGACATCTTCAGTTCTTGTAAGGAAGATAGGATGACACTACCTTATTCAGACCATGTTGGATTATATCTGAAATTATCAAGGGACACAATGTCCAGTATCAAAAGATTGGAGGATTCCATTCCTAATATTACAGTATAGGGATGACATAACTTGTATCGCAATTTTCTAATTCCATGAAGGGTATCAGAGTAATAAGGGACCTAATGCCTAGTTTCGCAATATAGGGATTCCATTCCTAAGAACATATCACAAGGGACGTCATTCCCATTTAGCATCACAAGGTAAATCATGCTTGTATATTATCAGAACATATTTTTTTCCCATATAGTATCACATTTATATAAGGGTCTATAAACCCATGTCACATATATAAAGGGAATCCATGATCATATCACATTTATTAAGTGAATACATGAATGTATTACCTTTATAAAGGGACTTTATACCCATACTGCATTTATACCATGGATAAGGGTAGTCACACCCCTTTACCATAATTATAAAGGGTCATAATTCCAATAATCATATGATCAAAGAAGAAATTGTGGCCTTAAGTAGAGCCAAAATATTAATTCATAACACACATAAAATTACTAATATCAAGGACATAGCCATTGATACATTGAATCCCATGATGAGTTCATACCACTAACATTCAATTAAATTCCTTAAAATTGACTAGGGGGTTGTCCTTTCTATGCCACTACATCCAACCACCATCAACATGGTTTCATAATATTAAATAAATAAATAAAACCATTAGGTGATCTGGGTGTAAGAGGTTGAAATAAATTTAAGAATAAGGAGGTAACACCCAAACAGAATGGATAACATCAAGGTTGACAATCATAATTAGTGTCTAGGTTCCAACATGTCTTTAGGTTCTTAGTAAGGAAACCAATTTAAGGTAGATAAAAATTTGGGGAAACACATAGTGAAACCGGTGTGCAGCACATATCAAATATTATTGAATATCATGACTTGAAGTGATACTTAATAGACAACCTACCTCATGCTCATAAAATTATCACTGCTAAAAACAGGTCTTTAACATCTCTAAAAATAGCATTTATCAATGCTAGAGAAGTGTTGGATAATGGAGAAAGATTTAAATCCTGATTCTTCTATTATCTCTTATAGAAGTGCTGATAGAGGACCATTTATCATCTCTTTTATAGGCACTGATATAGGGGTATACTATAGTGTGTTGTAATAGCACATTACAAAACCAGTGTAGTGTGCTATAACAACACAGTAGTGTTGTGTGTTATAAAAACACATCAATACAATGTACTCTTATAGCACACCACAGAAACATAAATACCATGAAATCAAAAAACTCAAGTACAAATATATAATTTGAACAAAGATGGAACAATCTAGGATGATTTTATCGATTTTGGTGATGTGATGTTCATTTTAAACTAAAATGATACTTATATATTGAAACAACACATTTAGAGTAATATTGGTCACACGATGTGTCAGATTGATTTGATACTAGTTCTTACATGACTCAAATGAATTATGAAACATTTTACTAAAAATATAAATAATCCTAATTTTTTTCTTATTTTTGAGTACATTGTTTATCTTTTTTACAAAAATGTCATTTTAAACTGGAAACATGAACTTTGACAAATAATGGTCACATCATGTGTCAGTTTTATGTGATACCAATTCCTACACATCACAAATGACTTATGAATCATTTTAATAAATTATAAAGACAATTCGAGTGAATTTTCTATTTTTTCATTGCATGAATATTTTTGACATAAAATTTTTATTTTAAACTGATAACATATAAATTCATCCATACTGGAAACATCATGTATCATATTGATTTCTGGTAGATTCTTAACCATAAAAAATGACTTATGGATCATTTTCTTAAAGTGTAAAAATAATATGAATGTGTTTTCGCAGTTTTGAGTAGGTGACTTGTCCTTTTTACTAAAATTTATGTCTATTTTGAATTAAATAATGCCCTTGGAGTTATATTAGTTAAACTGTGCATCAGATTGAGGTGAGGATTGATCTTACATGTCTCACATATCTTATGGATCATTTTCATAAAGTATAAAAATAATCCTACTGTTTTTAATCATTATTGAGTACATCACGTGTATTTCTTACTAAAATGACATTTTAAATTAGAAACACACACTTGGACTCATATCGATCACATCGTGTATTAGATTGATGTGAGACTAATTCCTACACATCACAAATTACTTACGAATAAATTTTATTAATTATAAATAAAATACGGTCATATATTATTAGTTTTTATTGAGTTCCATTTTTTGAATTAACAATGAATATTAAACTGATAACAGACACATTGAGTCGTACTGGGAACATCGTGTATCAGATTGAGGTGAGGATAATTCCTAAATATCAAAAATTACTTATGGATCATTTACCTAAATTATAAAAACAATATAAATGTGTTTTCTTGGTTTTGAGTTGGTCAGTTGTCCTTTTCTATTAAAATTGATGTAATTTTTAAATAAAAAGATGCACATGGAGTCATAACGGTCACACCATACATCAGATTGAGGTACAAATGAATCTTAAACATCTCAAATGGCTTATAGATATTTTTTCCTAAAGTATCAAAAAAATATGAATGTGGTTGATTGGTTTTTGAGTAGGTTAGTTTTCCTTTTTATTAAAATTTATTTCATTTCTAAATAAAAAGATGCACTTGGAATCATTCTGGTCACATAGTGCATCTAATTGAGCTAAATATGATTCCAACACATCAAAAATGACTTTTGGATCATTTTAATAATGTATAAAAACTATCCAAATTTGTTTTATTATTTTGGAGTATGCCACTTTTTTAACTAAAATGTCATTTTAAATTGGAATCACGCACTTTGACCATTTTTGATCACATCGTATATCGGTTTAAGGTGAGATTGATTCTTACACATAAAAATTAACTAATGAATATATGTAATAAATTATCAAGAAAATAAAAGTGTGTTTTCTTTCTTTTTAGTGAGTGTGATTTTTTGAAATAAATTATCAATTTCAAACTTATAACGGACACATTGAGTCATAACTGTCACACTGTGAATCAAATTGAGGTTTGGATGATTCCTACATATCTAAAATGACTTATGTATCATTTCCCTAAAGTATCATAATAATAAGAACATGTTTTCATTATTTCATGTATGTTATTTTTCCTTTTTACTAAAATTAATGTAAAAATTAAATAAAAAGAAGCACTTGGAGTCTTATCGATCACACCGTGTGTCAGATTGAGTTGTAGTCAATTCTTACAAGACTTAATGTCTAAAAAGAATCCTAAATTATATCGTTACCATGTTTCCATTGACTTTATATATTGAACATCCAATATTTCATATTGACTCAGTGTTTTTAGATGAAAAATCTTTCTCATTGTTGAAAGTTAGAAGAGCGGATGATTTCAACAATGAGAAAGGTTTTTTCGATAATAACATCGAATAAATATTCAATGTTGGTAATTTAAAAAGCAAAGGCTGTGAAATTGTAAAATTTGGTAACATTGGATGAAATAATAATTTTATCTCTTTTGTGGATATTTTTTAGATATTTGAATGAAAAATATGAGTTCCCCAAGGTTTTGTGAAAAATACTAATTAAGTATTAGATAAAATGACATGGAAATTAACTTACAAATAGTAGATAAAATGATGACAAAATTAATCAAAAAATTAATATGAATTTATAATTCCCTGATGGTTGTATTCATTATTGATGAATTTACTTATTATTATTATCTTAGTTGCATGATCGAAGTCCAATCCCTCAAGATAAATAGCAGCATTGAAAAACCACCCCAACTCGAACAAAATAATTCAATTGTATAAGAAAACAATTATTAGATGATTAATAATGAAAAAAAATAAATTAAAAATAAATCGGAAATAATACCTTAATTATTTGGATAATTATTTTACTATTAAAACACTGTTTACCACATATATATGTTGATGGTATATCAATAATGATGATAAGAAAATGAAAATAGTTCTCACCGAACAATCAATCAATGATTTAGGGGTATGTGTAGAAAATAAAATACAATTTATTTAATCTTTGAATAATCCTAGATAAAGTAAAAATATCCTATTGGTTTCATAAAATATTCATTTTGTATAATAAATAAATAAATACACATAAGATATTCATTATGAAAGGTGGATGTATCCTATTTGCGACAATTACATGGATGGTAATCAAAGTTTCCAAAGGTTGGAATCCAAAGGCAATGTTAAAGAATACTCTTTTTAGATGTATTAAAGTAAAACATACATATTATTTATTAGATATATGATGAAATAAAGAAATGATTTTTAAGAAGATTTAATTAGTGGGTCTACATATCAAATATGGTTATATTTTTATCAACTGAGAGAAATAAAAGAAAGGTTGAAATCCATAAATAAAATGTATTTGGTGATCAAAATGTTTTGGTGAAAACACAAAGGAGTGACACTCTTCAAAGAACCTCATTTTCTCCAATATAGTGACTAAATAATTTGGAGAGGCTGATAAGGATGATAATTAGATCATGTCACTGCAGTAGGTGATTGATCCAAATAAGAACAATGTGACATGAGGAGCATCATCTGAAAAAGGAAAATGAATATTTTTTATGGATCAATTTCTTGCATATGTTGTTTCGAAAAATTTCCATTAGTTTAAAATTTCATGAGCTTTTAAGTTAATTTTTTCCCTAATTTTGTAACACTATAAACATTAAAGTTCGGGAAAATTTATTTTAGTAAAACATTTTTTATGTCATGTAACTGAGATGGTCACATTAATGGGGAATCATATTACCACTAGAAAGAAATAATAATGGATTTAAGATTATATTAGTAAACCATAAAATTAAATAGAATTATAAATCCATAGTGAACATATAATTTCATTAAATTATTAAATCCAAACTAATAAAGTTGAATTTATGTGAGATTCTAAAGCGGTAATGATTTTATCCCTGAAAAATAATTTTTATTTCAAAAAAAGAGATTCTAGTAAAATTTATTTATTAAACTCTCATCAATAAATGTTAATTTTTTATTTTATCAAAATTAGTTAAATCATGTTCTTTTAGATTTATTATTTTAAAATATAAAATATTCTTTAAAATTTAAATAATAAGAAAATTTTCTAATTAAATATGTTTTTTTTTCAAACAAAATAAAAAATATAGAAAACAATTATCAATCCTAAAAGATTGAGAACAATAAATTCTATCAACAAATTACACTTCCTCTACACTATATAATGAAATAGTATTTTTTTCATAAAACAGCGTGATTTTTGAGGTTTTTCCTAGAAAATTACTCATTCAAATTATTAATTTCCTGAATATATTTCAACAACCAAAATAAAACATCAATTAATTTTTATCTCAAAATCATTTTTCCTATATAATATATTCCAATGATTATAAATCCTTAAATATCTTTGATATTTCTTTTTATTTCATTTTGGTTATATTATTTAAATTCAAATTGAAATATTTCAAAAATAAAAACATAAAATATTATATTTTTTTCAGAATTAATTAAATAAATAAGCCAAAAAAATAAAACATATATACTTTTTTTCTCATCTGATTTTACAAATTCATCAGAATAATTTGATTATCACATTTCATAAGTGAACCCTAAATATATCCCAGGCCTCATGAAATAGTTCAAAGTCATCCAAAATAAATCCATTAAATTTATAAAATATTTAAATGCTCATTATCCTAGAAAAAAAATTCATGAAAAAATCATTATATAGTTGTTCCCATATGTCATATATTTCACCATCAATTTTTTGGAAACAACTTCAAGAATAACCTTTCAAATAGAAGGGGATAACTCAATATTTCAGTTCTTTCTCACTAAACCCTCTCAATTCCAATTGTGCATGACTTAATATAAGACCCCAATGATGTCAGATATTTCATCATCTATGTGATTTGAAGTGTAATATTCCAAAAAAAATGACTATAATGACTACTATATGGATGAATTTCTCAAAATTTGATGATTGGAAAGGGGAATATATAATAGAAAATAGGTATTGGGAGCCTATTATACCTCACAACAATATGCCCCAACTTTTCCTTTTAAATATTTCAAGTCGTACAATACCAATGTTGTCCCAAGGAGAGCCACATGATATTGGGAAAGACAATACTTCAATTTATATAAAAAGAATGAATTTTTGGTTGTTTTATTATAGTATAGTAAACTAGACTTGTTGGGATACACAGATATGGGATGAAAAGCATTGGTGGATAACTGAGGGAAATTATTAATATCGAAAAACCTAGATTTTTTTTTCATCGTTGCGTTCAATCCTTCAATTTCTTGAGACTTGGAGTTGAGCCTTGAAAAAGTTGGATCCTGGATTCTAGACTAGATATGATCTTGGATTAGACAACAAGGAGCGTCAGAAGTAGGTTGCTTCCACAGAGATCTTCAGATATCACAAACTAGTTTATGATGGTTATAGTTCTTAAAATAGATCATGAAACTTCTATATGCACTTCAAATAATGTGCTGATAAAGATACCTTTTATCAGCACAAAGTTAATTAGCAATAATATAATGAATGTTTATCAGAGCTAAAAAAAGCACTAATATATACTTAAAATGCATTTTTTTAATAATACTTTCTGAAAAAGTATAATTATTATGTATAATTATAATAGTTATAATAAAACATTTTATAAAATAATAATTTTATAATTCTTAGAATATATAATTATTTACTTATAATTATTCATATAATTTTTGGAATAACAATAGTTATACTATTATATATATTTATATCATTACATATATGTAATCATTATATATATTTATATAATTATATATATTAATATCATTATATATTTTTTTATCATTATATATATTTATATCACTTTATATATATATCATTATATATATTTATAAAACTATATATATTTAAACATAATAAATATATTCATTATTTAAATAAATTTATTACAATTTTATAATTTTTTGTTTTTAATTATATAAATACTTTTAAAACAAATATTATTTATTTTTTTATAATTATATGTTTATAAAAATAGAAAATATAAATTTATAAATATATTTATTTATAACTTTTTTTACAAATGTATTTTTTACATTATTAATGAATACTTAATCTTAAGTTCATGCATGTTAAAAATGAGTAAAATTTATTAATTAAAAATGAGTACAATATTGAAACTATGTATAAGATTGATTAATATAAATCATTAAAAAATGGATATATATTGAAATAAACATGAATAAAAATTGAAAATATTAAAACAAAGTAAATAAAAATATATAAAATAAATCATATTAACTGATTAAATTATAAAAACAATACTTCTGTGTGCGTATATATATAAAAATTCATTAATTATGTATTTGTGAAATCAATATAATATGTTTAATCAATGTTATATCTTTAAAAATCAAACGATATTCAATTATGTCTATTACTCGATGCAATTAGTCGATATTTTTAATTCATATTAAATTTTAATTATACACAATTAATCAAAAAATATATTACTATTTTATATAAAGAATAAATAAAATTTTGTATTATATAAATCATATTTATATACATTGAAAAATATCAATATATTTAATATATACTATTTATTAACATTATTAATAATCATCTAATAAATAAAATATCTAAAGTTTTTATTAATTTAATTATTTTTAATATTAATTTGTTTAATTTTAATTTTTCATATATCTATATATTTAATACATACTATTGATTAATATTTATAATTTACATATAGTATAATCAACTTTTTCATTTTTATCAACAATTATTTAATTAAAAAAATTTATAATATTTTTTGAATAAGCACCTTTTTTATATATTTAATTATTTCATTTTAATTATTTGGACCTATATCATCACTAAAAAATTTTGATAAAGGATTAATTTATTAGCGCTAAAAATACAATGCTGATAAAGGGTACCCTTTATTAGTGCAAAAATTAAAGTGTTGATTAGGGGTACCCTTTATCAGGCTAATAAAGGGTTAAATTTATCAGCACTTTGTTTAGCACTGACAATGATTCCATTTATCATCCATTTTTTTTCAGTGATGATAAATATTAGTGCTGTTAAATGCATATTTTGTAGTAATGTCTCATCATCCAATATCAAACATTGATTTGGTCTGGACTAGGAGAAAACAGAATAACGATTGATTACCCAAACAATAGGTCATATGACTCTGCATAAAAATAGCATCTTCAATAAAGTGAATAATGAATAACTATGTCAGAGGATTGTATATCTTATATAAATGAATCAAATGAGACTAATGGTGCTTTTATTGGACAATGAATGAAGGTTCATGATCATAATTGAAGTTCCTTTTTGATAAATTGTTTTAGTAAATTTTATAAAAAAAATTGAAACCTAAAAGTTTTCTTATAAGAATTTTTTTTATCTGTGAATAATGAAGTTGATGAGTTAGATATAAAGAAGTTGATCAAGAAAGAAGTTACTGAATGAAGAAGTCCTATTATGGATGAAGAGGTTTTGAAAGAGGATATTGATTACGATTTCCATGTTAGAAGTTGGAACGTTTTTTAGACATTATATACAAAATCAGATGATTCTTTGCCTTGTCAAAAATCAACAAAACATTCATGATAAAATATTTTGAAGAAATTGTGGAGATTTTTTATGAAATTTAAATCATTAAAAAGAAGATAAAATATATTCAAATTTTTTTCTGAGAATATTAGAACCAACATTCTGCACAAATCGGAACCAGCATTCTATATAAATAGGAACCAACATTCTACACAAATCAAAACCAACATTCTGCACAAATTAGGACCAGCATTATACACAAATTGGAATCATCATTCTATACAAATCAAAACCAGTATTCTGTGAAAATTGAAAATAGTTTTCTGAGAAAAATTAAAACCAAGATTCTATAAAATCAGAACAATCTTTATGCCCAAATCAGAACCAGCATTCTACAAAAATGTAAAATAGTTTTATGAGAAAATTGAAACCATTTTTCTGAGAATATTTGGAAAAACATTTCTACAAAAATCATAACCATCATTCTACAAAAATTGGTACTAGCATTCAGAAAAAATTAGAACCATTTTTCTTATAAAATCAGAACTAGTTTTCTAAGAAAATCAGATCCGTGATTCTGAGAAAATTCGAACTAGTTTTTTTGGGAAAATCGGGACCAGTTTTAGGAGTAAAATATGAAAAAAGATTCTGAGAAAATCATAACCAAGTTTCTGCGAAAATAATAACCAATTTTCTAAGAAAAATCAGAACCAATATTCTAAGCTAATAGGATCTAGTTTTCTGAGCAAAATCAAAAAAAATATTTTCAGTAAATCGGAACTAGTTTTATAAGAAAATCAAAACCTATTTTCTATGAAATATTGATTTCATGATTCATAGAAAATAAGAACTAGTTTTCTAAACAAAATTGAAACCAAGATTCATCCAAAATCCTATCCAAAATTTTATGAAAATCAGAACCAAAATTTTGTATACATTGAAACAAACATTCTTCAGAAATCAGAACCAATATTCTGTATAAATAAGAATCTAATTATGTGAAAATCGGAACCAAGATCCGACATTATTGTTCTTTTAAAGATACTAAGAGTTAAATAAGTCAAACTTGAATTTCAACTTTCCATAAATCTTGGAGAAATTTAAGGTGATATGAAGAAGTCAAAGTTGAAGATTAAATGCAATAGATTTTAAGATATTTTGAGATTAGAGGAAGTGGAAAAAATTTCTTGTTTCCCACCTTTGTTTTCTGAGTTTCCTATACATACATTCTTATATCAATTATTCTTTTTTATATTTTATATAAATAGAAAAGGTGGAGTGTTGAATAATTATGATGTGAAAATTTTCCACCAGATTGAAGAAGATTTGTATTCAGCTCTTCAGTAGATAAAAATCAGAACTATTATTACCATATTGACAAGATCAGACTCAGCCAAATCTATCTGAGGATTCCAAATGAGCATTTTTTGGATCATATTCAAAAATGTTTTTATTATTTTATTTAGCTCTATTGTTTTATAATAAAACATTTTAAAATATCATAAGTCAGTATAATTGTTCCTATCAGGATATAGAAGGTTTCTAAAAGGATTTTGGCATAATTTATATTCACTTCTTCATAATAGTTAATTTCAATATACCCACTGGAGTGGCTATGGAAATTATGTAGGTTCTCACACTGAGGCTGAACCTTGTAAATATTGTGTTCTTTAATTACATTACTACCTTTTAGTGCATGATTATTTACTAAGGATGATAAGGATATAAATTTTAATAGGTTATATGGTTTATGTTTCTAGATGTTCTAAAACTTATAAAAATTGAACAACTGATTCAACACCCCCCCCCCCCCCTTATCAGTTGTTATTTGATCCTTGGAACTTCAATTGGTATGAGATCCATGTTCCCCTATTGAATCCTTATTATGGATAATATAAATTATGTCAATAGTAGAGTAATTCCTACATTCGATCGAAAAAATTATTATCGATGGAAAAATAGATTGATTCCCTATCTCTTATGTCATGGTTTGGAAGTTGTTGATGCTGCAACAATTGGGTTTCTACCAATTCAGAAAGATTATCCTATGACGTTTTCTGATAATAAAAATATATAGGTTGATGGAAATTCATAAAATGTAATCCTTGTGTCATTATCAGAAAATTTTTATCAAAAGGTAATGGGTCTCAAAACCTCGAAAAGTATGTTGGACAAGATGGAATGTGTTCTCAAAGGGAATAATAAAGTCAAGGAATCAAAGCTACAAATCTGGCATAGTAAGTATGAAGACATCTGAATGAGGGGTGAAGAAAAAATTGATGAGTACATCACTAGATTAAATGAAAATATTTTCAACATTATAGGATTTAGAGATTTTCTGAAAGATTCTGCAATTATGAAATAACTTATGAGAAACATTCTAGAAATGTTTATTTCAAAAGTTTCTTCTTTATAAGATAATTATGATTTATCTCTTGATGAATTTCATAAATTTAGTATTTCTTATGAAATGAGAAAATCCAGAATTTTTAAAAATAACATGAAATATGAAATGTATTTTGAAGCTATGAGAAATATTAAATCCAAGATATTGAAGATTATGATCCTTGTGAGTCATAAGTTAAATAGGATGATGAGATAAATGAAACAATCATGTCTCTTATATCCAAGAACTATCAAATAAAAATAGGAAAGTATGGAAGTAAAATTCTTATCAACAGTTTTGAGTCTGGTGGAATTAGACACTTTTCTATGAATTTCACTAAGAATAAAGTTGGAAAATATCAAGATGATTCTGATAAAAAATCTCTATGGAATAAGTAGAACAAACATTATAAAGAAGAAAAGTCTTCCAAAAGATACAATAACAATTTTACTGGAAAAAAAATAAATTTGTTTAGTAAGAAAGTTGAATTAGACTCAACTGACAACAATTCATCTAAAAATGAAAGTTCAAAAAAATTCCAAACCTTCATTGAAAAAGTTGGGAAAACAAAATATTCCTCAAATAGTGAAGAAGGTGGTGAAGACTCATATAGAAAGTTTCAGTATAAAACTGAACTTGTTATATGACTTTAGAAAAACAAAACTCTTAGGAAATAAATTGCAGTAATGAAGAAAGACCGTGAAGAAGTTTTTGATGTAATAAAAGATGTCATCAAGTAGAAGAATGAATACATACAGGAGATTATAGGTTACAAAAAAAAGAATTTTTGAATAGGGAAAGATGATTGAAGATCTTATGAAGAATCTGGAATCTATGGAAGAAGAGGTTAACATGTAGTAATAAAAACATCTTGAGTCTGAATGTACCTTAAAGAAAATGAATGAAAAAATCAACAATGCTTCATAAAGAAAAGGTGAGAATTCTAATGTTTCTAAGAAGGATCAACACAAGAATCAGGTAAAATCTTCTTACCAAAAATAATGTTTCATATGATTCCCTTAACATTTAAGGTTCCAAAAAAATTATTGGGAAATCTTGGCTGGAGAAAGGAAGTTATAATCCTATCAATTCAAAAAATTAGAAAACATTCTCAAACGGAAATATGTTCCATGTCTTTATTATGTTATAGTTGAAATAAGTTACCAAACTCAACAAAGTTTCAATAAATAAACATCTTTCTAAAAAAGTAGACACAAAATTGATCGATATTATTATTGTTGTGGAATATATGGGAATAGAGATTATTATTTTTGGCACAACATATATTTACATGGAAAAAGGTTTGAGAAAAATGTAAGTAATAGTGAAAAAATAATGAGTTAATTTTCTAACATACAGGAAGTTGAAAAGGTGAATTCTCAAGATGTTAGAAATATTCTGTCAAAGAATCAATTTGAATGTCTATAATAATTTTTTGGAATATGTTATTATCTTGGTCAACATTTTGAAAGATGTGTGGAACTCATCCTAGAACAGTTTTCTTATGATAGAAAAGAAAATAAAGATGAAAATAAGAAGGTTGAGGAAATTGATTTTATTGTTGAGACAGCATTAAAATCAAGTAAGAGGAATAAACCATATATAATATATAGTGGTTTTCCTTCATATATTATAGGTGATATAAAAAACATTAATCATGTAGAAATTCATGATGGAGGAGTAGTTAATTTTGGAAATAATAGTTCCTTTTGAAAGGATTATTGTATCATCAAAAGTATGAAATATGTAAAAGTTGTTAAAATAGGAGAAATAACTAGTGGGAATCTCTTTCAAATAAGAGAAATCATTAACTCGTGTTACTTGAGTTTTAAATATGAAAAAAAGTTGGGGAACCGAATACTTGGTCACCTTGGGCAGAAAAACATGAATAAGCTTTTTAAAGTTGATGTTGTCCAAAATTATCCAGAATTGAAAAGAAGAGATGAAGATGTTTGTATTACCTGCCAGAAAGGAAAGATGACAAACAAAAGTAATAAAAGAGTTGAGATTTAATCTACCAGACCACTTGAGCTTATTTATTGTGAATTATGTCAACCAATGATACATTAATCAACAAAAAAGACTTATACTTTATCACTTTTATTAATGATTTCACTCGTAAGACAAGCATCGTGTTCATGAAGCACAAGTCAAAGGATATTTAAATGTTCAAATTCTTCATAAAAGGTGCTGAAAATAATTGTGGGTTTCCATCATGAATTTGAGAACTGATAATGGTACTAAATTCACAAACAATTATTTTGAAGATTATCTAAGAAAACATAGTATCAAATATCAGTATAGTTCTCTCTATACTCAACAACAAAATGGTGTAGCCTCAATAAATAATAGAAGATTGGTGGAAATGCAATTAAGTATGTCCTAAGAATAACAAATTTTAAAATTATTTTGGATAGAAACTGTTAGTACTATTTCACATGTTCAAAATAGATGCTTGTTGAGACCATAAACCAACATTAATCCTTATGAAATGCAGTACAATGAAAAAAAAATCATTAAAATACTTCAATGTTTTTTGATGCACCTATTTTCTCAAGGTAAAAAATCCATATTTGGTAAATTTTTATGAGAAAGCTGATGAAGGAACTTTCATGGGCTATTCAAAAAATGAGAGAAGTTTCAAATATTGGAACAAACATTTACAATAGTTGGTGGAATCATATGATGTGGATGTATTTTAAAATCATAGTTCCTTAAAAATATTGTTGAGAATGGTGAGTTGGATAAATTATAGATTTCAAAAAATAGTGAAAGTAATTAAAAACATTCTTGTTAGGATTTAGAAGAATCACGTGAAGTGGAAATTCTAGCTAAGAAAGAATATTTTAAATTTCCTACCTTACAAAAATAGTTTGAATCTGAAAACATTATTGGGAATTAGAAGGATCCTGTTCAGACCAGGAGAAATTTGAGATTAGAAAACTAGAAATCACTTATCTCAAAAGTTGAACTAGAATTCATATCATAGGATATTCATAATAAAGAATGGGATGATGTTATAAATGAAGATTTGGGTCAGATTGAGAAGGAATAAATATGGGAACTTGTTCCAAGTCCAAAAAATAAAAATGTTATCATAACCAAATGGTTTTATAGAAAAAAATTGAATGAACAGGGAGAAGTTTCAAGAAACAAAGAAACACTTGTTTGTAAAGCATATTCATAGGTGGAAGGTGTGGATTTTTATGTGTCCTATTCCATGTTGAAAGTATATAAAGTATTTGAATGATTCTTACAATTTATTCTCTTCGTAATTACAAAGTTTATCAGATGGATGTACAATTAGATTTCTTAAATGGTTATGTTAAGGAAGAAGTTTTCATTGATCAACCTTGTGGGTTTCTACTTGATGTGGATGAAAATAGTGTTTTTAAATTGAAGAAATATTTTTATGCGCTGAAACAATCTCTACATGATTGGTATTCAAAACATGATAATTTTTTGAGAATTATGAAATTTTCTAAAGGAAAAGCTGATAGAAACTTGTTTGTGAAATATTTTAACTCTACAAATTTAATTTTGATTGTTTAGGTGTATAATATAATTTTTGTTGGAGATGAAGAAAATGTTTGTGAAGAGTTTCCTGAAGAAATGAAAAAGAATTTTGAAATGTAAATGTTGTTATAATTATCTTTATTCCTTGGCTTATAAGTTTAACAGAATGGAAAATATATTTTCTTATATCAAGAAAAGTATGACAAAGAATTTTTAAAGTTGTTTTGGATGGTTGTATCCAAAGAAGTTTCAACTACTATTTTAGTGAGAACAAAGTTGAGTAAAGATAAATCTGTAATAAGTGTTAATCAGAAAGACATTCAATAGCTTATAAGAAATATTCTTTACAATACATTTTCAAGACCATATATTGTTTAGTATGTGACTTTATGTTCAATTATCAAAGTAATCAAAAAGAATCAAATATATTGGATATAAAGAGGATATTGATATATGTAAAAGGAACAACATCACATTTGTTGTTATACAAAAGAAACAAAGATATGAATTTTCTTTGTTATACTGACGTTGATTGGGCTGTAGATTGTTATTATGGAAAGTAAACCTTAGGAGAAACATTTTTCTCGGTGAATGTTGTCTGAGTTGGCATAGTAAGGAAAAATGTTTAGAAAATTTGAGCATAGAAGAAACTGAATATATTGCAGCCACTTATGATTATACTCAAATGTTGTGAATGAAAGTTATGTTGGAAAATTTCAAAAAAAAGTTTCTAAAAAATTGGATATACTTTGTGATAATCATAGTGAAATTGATATTTCTAAGAATCATGTCCAAAATTCATGATCAAAACACACTAATATAAAGTTTAACTTTATAAATGAGAAATTTAATTCTGGAGATTTTTTATTGGAATACATTTCAACAAAGTATCAGATTTTTAATATCTTTAAAAATAAATTTTGAAGGAATTTTTGTTGAATTGAGGATAAAACTTATTTTTCATCCTCCTCCCATGTCATCCTAACACTTGTAAGGAAGAACCCCCACCGTTCATTGGATTTGGTTGAAAAGGGGGAGAGAATGTAACGACTTTATACATTGTAATAAGTTTTAATTGTCTTCATTTTTTTGAATCTGAAGTTTTTGTTATCATATAATGGGGGATATAAAAAAAGTGAGAAAGGAAAAGATAATATTTAGAGAATAAGGAAACTGAGGGCGAGTTATCTTTACATGGCCGAAAAACTTTGATTGCCACTGAGGGATGAAATTCCTTAAAAACATTACTTTATCCCGTAGTGTGGTGTTAGGAAACTCTCTTCTATGAAAGGATATATTTTGAAAAAAATAAGAAAAACATCATTTTCTTTCAAAAGATGAGTTGTGAAAAAAAATATGAGATTTGGAAAAGTTGTTAACAAGGTTTGTAAAAAAACCAAAGGGGGAGATTGAAGTACCTTTGTAGTGAATTTTTTTAAAAATAGTTTTTTATATTTTTTGAAAACTGACCTTTTTTTGTATAATAACATTTCTGTTACACAGGAAGAATGTAGTTACTGAGTTAGAAAGAAGTAAATTTCTCAATACATAAGTTGTTGAATGAAGAACTCCATTTTCTACTGAAAAGTTATTGAAATTGGTTGTTTATAAATAATGAGAAAGCAGAAGTTATAATGTTATTGAATCTTATTAATCAAAATCATATTTTATTTTTCTGATCAATATGTTCTCAAAAATCATTAAAACATTCCTTATAAAATCATTTGAAAAAATGGTGTATATATTTGAAGAAATAGGAATCACCAAAAATAATTGACAAATTGAATCCAAATTTTTTTGGATAAAATTGGAACATAGATTCTACAAAAATAATTACCAGAATTCAATAAAAATCAGAACCATAATTCCTCACATATCAGAAGCATCATTCTACACAAATCGGAACTAGCATTATGCGCAAATTGGAACCAGTTTTCGGAGAAAAATTAGAACCATGATTCTGTAAAAATCAGACCCATCATTCTATACAAATCAGAACCAGTATTATACAAAAATCGGAACTTGTTTTATGAGAATGTCGGAACAATTTTTCTGGGAAAAATAAGAACCATGATTCTATATAAATTGGAATTAACATTCTGCACAAATTGAAATCATAATTCTATGTAAATTTTAGCTAATTTTCGGAGAAAATAGGTCCCAGTTTTCTGAGAAAAATAAAAACTGAGATTCTGAGGAAGTCAGAACCATTTTTTATAGAAAATTGGAACTAGTTTTCTAAGAAAAATCAAATCAAATATTCTGAGAAAATCAGAACCACTTTTTTGAGAAAATCATAACTATTGTTCTGAGAAAAAATTAAACCAAGATTATGAGAAAATCAGAACCTATTTTCTGAGGAAATAAAAACCAACTTTCTGAGAAAAATCAGAACCAATATTTAAAAAAATAGAACTAACATTCTATGAAAATCAGAACCCACATTCTACATAAATTTGAAAACATATTCTGCACAAATCAGAACAAACATTCTATAGAAATCAGAACCAATATTATGAGAAAATAGGAACCAAGATCCAACATTATCACTCTGAGAAAGATATAAAGAGATGAATAAGTCAGACTTGAATTCCAACTTTGTGTAAATCTTAGAGCAATATAAGGAAGTTTGAAGAAGTCAACTATTTAAGATTAAATGTGAAATATTTTTAGAGATTTCTATATTTGAGGAAGCGGGAAAGTTTTCAAGTTTCCTACCTTTGTTTTCTTAGTTTCCTATAAATACATTCTCATATGAGTTGTTCATTTGTAAATTCTATATACAAGAAAAAGGTGGATCTCTAAATAATTAGAATTGAAAATCTACTACCACATTGAAGAATATTTGTATTGGTTTTTTAGAAGAGAAAAATTACAACTGTCATTACCATAATGAGAAGATTAGACTCATCCAAATCAGACTGAGGATTTGGAATGATCATTTTGTAGAGCATATTCAACAATGTTTTTATTCTTTTGTTTGTCTCGATTGTTTTATAAGAAAACGTAATGACCCAGATCTTTGACCAAAATACAAGTCATTAGTTTTTTTTTTGGATGTCTTATATGGTCCTAATAAAGTGACCTAATCAAGATAAGAAGGTCATGGGAGAGTCCAGGGAGTTTCCAAAGACTAGAAAACTGAAAAGGGAAAAACATTCTAGCCCACACAGTTTGAATGCTACTATGTGACCCAGGTGCACGATCATACAACCGGTTGTATAGGGTGTCCAAAACCCTTTTACATGGTGTGCATAGAGTTAAGGAAACCATCCAAAGAGGTCATGTGATGTGCCTACAAAAGCGGTGGGGTGCGCATAGTTTTTGAAAGGTTTGGAAAACCATTCATACAAACCATTCCAGTCAATTTTATGGGAAAAGTGGCCATTTTTTCCTCCTCCCTTTTATGTTATAATTTCCATTTTTTCTCCATTTTTCAAATAGCATCCCTATTATCTCCTCTTTGAGCTTCCAAGAGCTCATCTTCTTCAACCGTCTATTTCTCCTTCAACCGGAATCCTATCTTTAGTCTGTCAGTGGCATTGGATGCCTATAGGTAAAGATAACTTCATGCTATCTTTTTTCCTTCACTAAATTCCACCATTGGATGGTCTGTTTAGGGGCAATATCATTCTCCGTATTTTTTGGGTGTTGGAAAGAAACTCAGATCTACTCCAACCTACTCTAAATATGTGGCTAATACTCAACAAGTCATCATATACATCCCAAAGGTCGGTGGTCAAATAATTTTCCATTTGCGATTTGGTCATTTTGTAGTTAAAATCTTTGTTTCAGGGGCCAACCATTTCCAATCTCCTTTAATGTGTTGATTTATTCATGTCTAATTGATCCTTGAGTGATTACATAGGTTAATGGACTCTTGGTTTGGGGATTATATATCACCCTTGTAATATATGGACTCCCAAGGGGTGTTCCACCTAATTTGTCCATTTTAGGCCAAATTCTGGAAATATGGATTTATGGTTTAGGGTTCTAGAACTAGTTCCTAAATAAATTGGACTTGGACCCATGTGTACTTTAACCAATCCAAGACACCCCATGGGTGTTTGGACACATTCGGTATGGAATTTCAAACTTAACCCTATGGCTATTTTCTTATGACCTTTCCCTGAGCTAGTTCCCTTGTCGATTAATTTTCCTCATTATGAAATTGGGATGGTCAGCTTGAATTGGTTGTCTAGGACAAGATAGCTTGAACCTTTAAAATTAAAATGACATAAATTAATGTTCTCAAGGGATGGAATGGTCATTACCTTTCATTGGTTTCATAATAAATTCAATGAAACTTGTTTTATTTTATTGACTTTAAATAATGTAAGATGGTTTGCCAAAAATTTTCTATAACAAGTGATTGCATGTATCATGGCAATGCTTTTGGATTTATATAAATGTAGTTATTAGGTATATTTACCCTCTTCCATTATTTCCATGTGGTTAGTAGGCATTAAAGCCCTCTTCCATTATTTCTATGTGGTCGGAAGGTATATTTACCCTATGCGATTATTTCCATGTGAGAGGTCGACATTATATCCTCGTGACATTATTTCTATATGGGTGGTAGGTATATTTACAATTTTACATTATTTACAAGGGTGGAAATATTATTACTGCTCACCAATTATATATATATATATTTATATTTATATTTATATTTATTTATGGTAAATTTTTCAGACATTCCATTACTAAGAGGAAGCAGGTAGACCTTCCAGGTTCCCCTTCGAACCTGATTGGGAGGGTAATTCTTTAATTATGTATTGCCTTACTTTCCTGATTTTACCTACATCATGATTACATATGAGAGCCACTCAGATTACACATAGACATTGTTGGTGTTGGACTACTAAGATTTATCTCACATCCTATTTGGGCCTCCTTTTCACCTGAGAAGACTATTTTCCTACAGGTATAGATAGAGGAAAACACCACTCTTCAGGTTATTGACCCTTTAGTTTAGATGGAGCTTAGCTGTAGAGGATCGGTATTAGGGTCAAGATGTTATGTAGTAGCTTTTGGATTTTGTTACACTTTTGTAGTTCTGTATTATGTATGCATGTTTCCTTCTTTTGTTCCCTTTTTGTACTTGCATTCCATGCATGCATAATTGTATCAGAAACTAACTATGAGGATTTTGGTTATATTTTTAGTCTTATACTCTATTTTTTATCTATTCTTCCATTTTTTACTTTATCTTTTTGATTTTTTATGCTTTCAATATAGTATTTTTCTATTACACCACTATGTACTCTGAAATGGGGGTAGAGACAATTTTTCTTAATTATTTTTATTATTGTTTTTTCTATTAATGTTGATATCATTTAACTTTTTGCGCTTCACATGTGTTGTTATGTTTTTGATATTGATGATATTGGAATTATGATTTCATTTTTTGACTCGATGAGATAAAGGTTATGTGTTAGAACATGCATAAAAATATGCAAAATATGGACAGGCCATTCATTTTTTCATGTCACGTTTAGATTTTAATAGTACATTGTTTGTGGCATGATTTTATTTCTTTTTATATATATACAATTTTTCTGACACTTTTCTACAAAATTTGGATCATTCTATGGTGTGACTAGTGGGTGCCACTCTTTGATTCATAAGGTTTTTGGGCCCTTATTGATCCAAAAATGGAATTCCAACTAGCTCAACCATTTTAATAATGATATAATCACCAGTATAAGAAAAATTTAAAATGAAAATGATAAACAAGTGAGAGTCATATTCTGAATCATAGTGTATGTTCCCTTATGGGTCAGAAAATGAAATATCATTGGTTAAAACTAGTTAAAATGAATTTTAATTTAGGAATAGTCCTTTTTACACATGCCTCATGTAGAATCTTGACCCAACCCTAACATTAGTAGTGGGTAGGGGGTTTTCTTCATTCTTATAGCCTCTTAATATCTATTCTAGAATCTAGTCCTCACTTTAGAAAAAGATAGAGAGGAATCTTCATTCTTATAGGAAGGATTTAGGACCTATCTTAGTTTCATAAATGAAATCCTTTGAATTGATTAAATCTCTTATAAGACTTTTTTTTGGAATTTTATTATTATGTTTCCATGACTTCCTCCATTTGTGCACCCCGAAGGTGGCAAGCACCATGTTCTTGTGGTGGCAGGCCCTATACCACCAGTTGTTCTTCCAGAAGATCCACCAATGGTTCCTCCTCTTATACCAGAATTGGGTTATAATACCTAGATTTGAGGGGGATTATTATGTATGATACAGAATATTCAAAGTGGAGTGTGACATGCCCGAAGTATGGCATAGTTGACTCATGAGTTTCAGCTGCAGCATCATACCACTTTCTTAGGGGATGGTAGAACTTTTGATGTCGAGTCTTGGATCGAGGCAATACTTTATATCTTTGAGCACCTAAAGACACCTCCATAGTGGAGGTTCATACTAGCTACATACAAGTGTGACCCAGCCAACAGGTGGTGGGATGTCATCACCCAGGTAGGCCAACATAGAGATATGGTTTGGGATAACTTCCAGATTGTGTTCTATGACTACTTCATTACCCAGACACTGAGGGCTAGCTAATCTAGAGAGTTCATGAGTCTATAGTAGAGGGACCATTTCATTCATGGAAAACTTGTCCTGGTTCACTGAGTTATATAATTTCACTCTTTCTTTATCCAATGATAACATTATGGATCCAAGTAGATTTAAGGATGGGTTGTGTTACATAGTCCAGTAACATGTCAATATTTTTAGGCTAGAAACTATTTCTAATATCATCAACTATTCTGTAATTATAGAGTAAAATCTAAGAGATACTAAGGGAGAAAACCATGGCGGTTCAACACCAAAAGCCTCAAGTGGATTTTTTTCCGGGAAAAAGATGTGTTTTGGGGAATCTCATGGGAGTGGTAGTGTTTAGGATCCTTCCACTGGTGTTTCTAAAATCTATCACAAGTTTGGAACACCAGGGCATTACAAGGGTCAATACACATGAAACCTAGTTGAGTACAGAGGTTGTGATAGGATGGGTCACCTCTAATATTTCTACTAATTTTCTCCTCTAGTGCCTATTGAGAAAGGATTTTCACCTACCACTCAGTCAGGAGTGGGGTCAACATGATCATTGTAGGCAGGTACTAGGAATACCACCGATTGATTTGGCCAAGTTGGTGGTCAAGACAGAGTCAATCAGGCTTATGATTCTCATGACCAGTAGAGTGAGCCTTCTTAGGGAAGTCAAGTAGTGAATCATGGTCACATATCATGCCTGTTACATGCCATGAATCCTAGGCTGTAGGAGCAGGCCGCCAAACATTATACTGTACGAGGTACTATTCTAGTAGCCTCTACTCTAGTATCTACTTTGTTTGATATACGTGCTTCTCCCTCTTTCATATCTGAGCCAATCACTAAGATTATAGGCCTCGATGTGGAGTATTTTCATTATGTTATGATGAAAGATACCACTGTAGGTATCCATTCAGAGGGTGTTCCCCATTTTCAGAACTCTCCCCTTGAGATAGGTAGTTAAATTTTTGAATGGAACTAGTACATTCTTGATAATATGGGTATTTATATAATCCTTGGGATAGAATGTTTAGTTCCCTATATATCCCATACTGACTACTATCGTTTTAGGGTGGAATTTACATCCAAAGAGGGCATTATGCATGTGTATAAGGGATAATGGGATATTTTTGCGACATGAGCAGGACTTGAGTAGAAGAAATGAGGTAGTGTTACGACATAGGTTTTTAGTCTTTACCTTGATGACCAGGGGTTGAAACCCACCATTTTTCTTCTCGTAGTGGAGCACTTCAAAGATTTTTTTTCCTAAAAACATCTCTAGTCTACCTATGGAGTAAGAGGAAGAGTTTACTATTGATCTTGTTCCATGAGAAGTGCCTAGGATCATTTCTGCAAATAAGATGGAACCGAAGGAGATTTTGGAACTCAAATGTTAGTTGGGGGATCTGTAGGTGAAAGAATTTATATTCTCCTTGGGGTTCACATATCTCTTTGCCAAGAAGGAAAAATTACCTGTAATGACCCAAACCTTCATTAATGAAAATTCCTCTTGATATGATTAAATGTATCATTATGTAAATTGTTTATATAAATGTAAACATCATTGGTTTTATGTTTTTTTATTTTAAAGTACCGTTAAAAATTTTTATTGTTGCTAATATAGCCATTGAACAATGATCACAAGATTAGTATAAATATAGGGCTTTAACAAATCCAATTTACTCAGACAAAGGAAGAAATGGCCTCATCCAATAGACTTTCCCCGTATGAAGCCCATTTGTTAGAGCTAATAAAGGTGGTGGTGTCATTTGGCTTCACTCTTGACCAATCCCAATCCGAGCTTGATCATGTTAAGATTGGGCGAAACCGACTATGGGAGAAGTGGAAGTTAATAGAGATTACCACCCGAGGGATGTTGGTCGAGCCACCCCAAGAGTCTTTCACCATTGCACACCTTATCCTTCATACTTATACAGGTGTTATAAGGGGTTATGTAACAAGACCTTAGCACTATGATTATGTGCATTATTTTTTTATATAATAATAAATATACATTCATTTTATTATTGTTACTTCGTAAATAGTTTTTAAAGAGCAAATATTTTTTTTAGTTAATATTCAACTAAGAAATCTATTTTTTTGAATTAATTTATTTTTGAATTAAATAATATTTTAATAAAATATTAATAAATTTATTTTTGTTAAATATAAATTATCATTCAATTTTATGAATACAATTGTAATTTTTATTAAGGTTTGAAAGCTCTTTTTGAAAAAACCCATGAATTTTCAATAAATGTTGATTTTATTTTAAAAGTAAAAATTTACATATTTAAAAAATTATTTAGATAAAATGAGTATTATTTTTGGAATCAGGATGTTGAAATTATCCAACGGTGAATTCTTCATAATTTTCTAAGATGGTCAAATTTTTCGGTAAAAATTAAATACTGTTTAAATATATAATGTGTTTTATGACTTCATATTTACCCAATAGTGATATAATAAAATACTATAAACATTATATTAATCTAATATATTTTTTACCATTAAATTAATGTTATTTTTGGTTTGTTTGATTTATTTTACAAAGCTCTGGTGGACCCTTCAAGGATTATAAAACATTTTTTCTTTTTAAATTGTTTCCCATGAAAATGTGACTCACCTCCACATAAGCAACCCTATTATATTAATATTTTAGGATATTGTCCTTTTAAAATATTTATTTACACTCCCCAATGGAAAAAACCATGGGAAAAACCATGGGCTGGTTTGTGGTATTTATTAGTTTAATGTGAGGTGTCCCAAACCAAAATAATAAAGAATTCCCTCCCTTTTCCTATATAAACACAACCAAGATCCCACTTCCTCTACAATCAAAGCCTTTGGAGTTTGACCAACCCCTTACCTCATCTACCTATCATCCTCCTAAGGTTCCCGAAGCTAATAATAATCCTCTTTCAAGCCTCTCCCAAGCCTTTCGGTTCTCACTTCCAAGTAAGTGATTTCTTCCTTTCTCATTTTTGTCCAATTTTCTTTAAGTTTTTATTCCCTTTTGTTTCTAATTACAAATATCGGGGTATTATTTCACACATCCCCTATACTTACCCATTTATTTTTGGATGATGGGAGACCCCTTTATCTCTCATTAATGCCTCCCACATACACCAATTACCATGCTGAAATTCTGTGAGTGATTTCTCTCTCCTCTTTTACATCCAAGTAATTAGTTTGTTTTATGCATCTAAATTACCTTATGTTTTTTGGGACATGTTTATATATGACCCCCTTAATGTAAATTTCATTTAAATATGATGATACACCCCTTTCTCTCTCATCAACCATTTTTTAGGAGTTCTTATTTCACATCACTATGCTGCCGAAATTGCACTGCATTTTTCCAAGCCAAGATCATTGTGTAGTAAATACCATACCCATGTATCTATCAAGGGTATTCACCTTTCTGAACATGTAAATTTTTAATGGTAATTTCTTGTATTTATTTCAAATTACCTTTTCATGGAATAACTATTGATTTTTACTAATTCAATGTTATATGATCCATGTGGCACACTTATGCAAGAAATGAAATGTTTAAGAAGGGTGCACCCTGATATCGCTCCAATGCATTGGAAAAAGTATAGTATCATGATAATTAATGTGAAATGAGTGTTGAATCATGATAATTAAAGTTAAATGAGGTTTTACTCATTCTTCATGTGCAATTAGTTTTTACTCATGCTCAATGTGCAATGAGCCATGGCTCAAGAAAATTCCATGTAATGTTTTGTTGCCACATTTCCATGTTATGATTATCATTATTTATCATGCCTTTATGTTCATGTTTCTATTGTTACCCATTGATATGCCTATTGTTTAAAATGTACTTTATCCCACATGTTATTCCATTTTGTTCCCTTACTAGGCTTTATAGCTCACCCTTTTCTTATGCATGGCCTCAAGTTATCCCATTCGATGCTAAGTACGAGGGAATGTTGCGGTCATGTAAATAATTTTTCATTAAATATGTTGTATTTCATGTTTTATGTTGTTATGTAATGATCCTAAACTGTAAAGACACTATACCTTTCGATATTCTATATTTTATTAAGTGAAGTTTATGTAATAAATCATTTTTTAGTGTGTAATAATGACCAGGGTTGTCATAGTTGGTATCAGAGGATAGGATTAGTTATTTTTTGAATTGGAATTAGAAAACCCTACTGAATCCATAGATATAATACTAAGTATAATAAAAACACCAATATGTTTTGGTGGGTATTTAGTAAGTGGTTTATCAAACAAATATATCCTTGTCTGGATACGAGCACGTGGAGGTGGCTCTGGCACATATGTATCTAGGGGTGTACACCCTAACAAGGAATTTTGGTCTTAACATTGGGTATCCTAGTACAAGACAATGATCCTTGATTCAATCTTGGTTATGACACTTCTGGGGGATATTCTTTGGTAAATTCACAAGCGCAGTATAAACCATTATTAAGGGAATTCCCTTAAGAATATATGTTACAAAGTAGATCATGAATAGCATAGATTGAAGCCTATGGATTCATATGTTAAATAAATAAAAGTTATTTATAAGTCATCAGTTTTGTCCTTGGATTACCCTTTATGTGTTAACCCTAACTTTCCTTGTATCCATCCAATGGTAGGTAATAGGAGTACTCAGGCTAAAACTTGATGTGAATATCAATGTTATTATTGTGCTAAAGATATTCCCAATCTAATGGAAGTGGGAATCACGAACTCTGTCACGCTTCTCTCTCAGTTAACTCAATCATTGAATAGAAACATGTTTCAAGAGTAACGTTTAACCCCCCTAAGAAAGGATAAGTTTATATCGAGAGCTTCATGAGAGAAAGGCCACCTACTTTTAATAGATCATTTGATCCCTCAACCTCCGAACAATGGATCAACTCCATTGAAAAGATCTTCTCCATCCTTCAATGTTCTAAACAATAGAAGTTTATCCTAGCTGCTTATTGTATGGATGGTGAAGCTAATCAACTGTGGAAATTGATCAAAAATACAAAACCTTAGGGGGATATCGAGGTGTTGGAATGGACGGATTTATGAAAGATGTTTTTTTATAAATATTTTCCATGCACCCTCTTGCTTAAGATGGAAAGGGACTTTCTTTCCCTCAAGAAAAAAGAAGAAAAATCTGTCAGAGCATATGAGGAAAACATCACAAGGAATGCATGATATGCCTCCATCTTTTTAATTACACACAAATTCATGGTTGACCACTTCTTTGGTCGGTTTAAACCTAGCCTATAGAAAGCACTGGTGATCTGTGACTTTGACAGCTATGAGGAAATTTTCTGATGTGCCCTCAAGGTAGAAATAGAGATCGTAGAATCTCAGGGGTATCATCGGGATATGAAGAATAAGGTGGACTTCAATGCTAGTGGTCTAATGGATAAATATAACAGTGCTAAGAAGATCCAGCACCCCACTTTCCAAAGGTGCGGAATGAAGCACCCTGAAAACTTCCTGAAAGATAATAATGAAATGTTTTCAGTGTGGAAAAGAAGGGAACCTAGCCATTAACTACCAACAAGAAAACCCCTCAGCGGTGACAGAGGAGAGGAATGCTCCGTTCAACTCTCAACACGTTTTTCACTGGTTCAACTTCAAAGAACCAGGTCATCTTGAAAATTGGTTCCCTAAGCCAAGGGTTTTCATAGGCAACCAGCAACCTACAAGGCATAAAGGGTGATCTTTTTACATCACTACTACGAATGTGAACCCCGACAACTATGTGGTGACAGGTACGCTAGTTATTTATTCCCAAATAGTGAACTTACTTTTTTATTCAGGTTCTACGCCTTCTTTTATATCACCAAAGTTAAGTAGAACAATCCCAAAAACAACCAAAAATCATGGAAGTAAATATGTTGGTGAGTACAACAGATGGGGAAATCATTACATCCCATGAATATAACTCCTCCCTTGTCATAATATGTGGATTGAATTTCCTAGTGAACCTCATCATACTCCCTCTGGTAGAATTTGATGCAATTCTTGGCATGGATTGGCTTTACATATATAGAGTCAACATAAATTATCATTAGAGGGAAATCACTCTCCATGTGGAGAATCGACCCAAAATTCTATACAAGTTCAAGGAGGAAGAGAAATCTTCTTTACCTCCATCATATCAAGTGTGGATATTACTGACCTATGAACATGCATATCTAGCTCAGATGATTGAGTCTAAGGAGGCAACCATCCTTGAAGACATACCTGTTGTGTGGGAATTTGCTGAAGTGTTTCCCGAGGAATTGCACGGTCTTCCTCCTAGAAGAAATTTTGAATTCTCAATTGAACATATACCTGGGGAGTTTCCAATATAAAATACCTGGTATAGAATAGTTTTTGTGGAGTTTGAGGAGATGAAGAAACAACTACAAGAAAATCTGGATAATGGGTATATATTCCCAAGTGCTTCACCATGGGGTGCACCAGTCCTCTTCATCAAGAAGAAGGATGGGTCAATGCGCCTTTGCATCAATTATTATCAGCCTAACAAAATCACAATAAAGGACAAGTATCCTCTCCCACGAATTGATGACTTGTTAGATCAACTTCTTGGAGAACAATACTTCTCCAAGGAGGATTTGTGGTTGGGATATTATCAAGTAAGGGTGAAGAAGGAATATATCCCCAAGAATGCTTTTCATACAAGATATGGGTGCTATTAATTAATATTAATTCCTTTCAGACTCACTAATGCTCTATAAATCTTCATGGAATTGATGAATAGAGTCTTTAGAGATTACCTCGACAAATTTGTGCTAGTCTTTATATTTGATATTCACATATACTTCAAAACCAATTAGGATAATGAGTAGTATCTAATCATTGTACTATAGACCTTGTGAAAAGAGAACCTCTGTGAAAAGAACAACATGTGTGAGTTCTGGTTGAAGGAAGTCTCGTTATTGGGCCATATCATCCTAAGAAATGGGATATTTGTGGATCCCTCCAAGACAACTTCTATAGAGGGATGACCGAGGCCAACATCGGTAACGGATATCTATAGCTTCTTTGGGTTAGCTGGATATTATAGACGATTTGTGAGAAATTTATCATGATTTTCCAACCCTCTTACCAAGCTAACTCGGAAGGGAGTAATGTTTTCTTGGAGTGATGAATGAAAAGAAAGCTTCATGGAGTTGAAAAGGAGGCTTATCACTACGCCCGTTCTCACTTTACCCAAAAGTGGAGAACTTTTTGTGGATTTCAGTGATGCTTAGAATAAGGGACTGGGATGTGTGTTGATTCCAAATGACAAAGTCATTTCCTATGATTCAAGGAAATTGAAACTTCATTAGAAAAATTATCCAACACATGATCTTCAATTGGCTGTAGTGATCTTCACCTTAAAATTTTGGTGGCATTATTTTTTTTGGGAGAAGTACGAAATATATACGGACCACAAAAGCTGCAAGTATATATTCACACAGAAAGTGTTAAACATTCACCAACAAAGATGGTTAGAGCTGATAAAAGACTTTGACTGATCAATCCATTACCACCCTGGGAAATCGAACAGGGTGGTGAATGCTCTAAGTAGAAATGAACCAGTGATTCTATCATTGATGTGAATTTAAAAGGATCCAATCTTCTTAGATTTGATGAAGATAGACATGGGAATCATAAAGAAGGGAACATCATCAATCCTTTCACAAATGATTTCTCAACCATCTCTTTTGGAAAGATTAAATGATGCTCAAAGGGATGATGTTGAAATTCAGAAGAAAGTGGAAGCTATCAGAAGAGGGAAATACTCAGAGTTCAATGTTAATAAAGAAGAAATTTTGAGATTTGGGAAAATACTATATGTTCCATCAAGTTCAGAGCTGAAGAAGGAACTTTTGGATGATGCACATAGTTCAACAATATCTATTAACCCAGTAAACAAAAAGATGTATCGAGATATCCAAGAGAATTATTGGTGGGATAATATGAAGAAGGAGAACTCTGAGAATGCATCAAAGTGCCAGATGTGTCATCAGGTGAAGGAAGAGAGGTAGAATTATAAGTGGATGATGAAATCATTTCCCATACCAACTTAAAAGTGGGAGAACAACACCATACACTTTTTCACCGAACTTCTGAAGACTTACAAAGGAAACAATAAAATGTGGGTTGTTATTTATCATCTTAAAAATTTTGTACACTTCATTACAATTCAAGATGATTTTTCATTAGATAAACTAGGACAGATATATATCAGGGAAGTGGTAATGTTGAATGGAGTACCACTATCTATTGTATCTGATCGAGATCCAAGATTCACCTCTATGTTTTGGAAAAATATTCAACATGCTCTGGATACTGAACTAAACTTCAGTACGGCCTATCATCCTCAAACGGATGGCCAATCTTAGTGAACTATTCAAACACTAGAGTAGATGTTAAGATCATGTTCTTTGTACTTCAAAGGAGGGTGGGACCAACATCTTCCACTGGTAGAATTCTCTTACAATTATATCTTCCACTCCAGCATCTAAATGGCACCTTATGAAGCCCTGTATGGGAAGAGGTGTTGAAAACCATCATGTTGGGATGATGTCAGTGAGCCTAAGCTACTGAGACTAGAAATGGTCAAAGAAATGGTGGAAAGATGAAAACCATTCAGTAGCATATCAATGCATCCGAGAGTTGACAAAAGAGTTATGCAAATAACCATCGATGAGACCTTGGTTTTAAAGATGGAGACATGTTATCTCTATGAATATATTTGTGGAATAAGTTCATGAAGTTTGGAAAGAATGGGAAGTTAAGTCCAATCTACATCGACCCCTTCGAGATTCTTGATCATGTCAGGGTTGTTGCCTATCGACTAGTACTTCCACCAACCATGGCCAAAGTACATGATGTATTTCATGTATCCCTCTTAAATAAGTACATACCAGACCCTTCACGTGTACTCTCTTCAGAGTTAGTACAGTTAGAGGATGATCTTTCTCCTGAAGAGAACCCAGTGAAGATCTTAGAACATAGAGAAAAGGTTCTATGAAATAAGATAATGCCCCTTGTCAAGGTGTTGTGGTGAAACCATAAGTTTGAAAAAGCGACGTGGTAATTGGAGGAAGTGATGAAGAAAAGTTACCTACATATATTTTAGTGAGGGAAAAGAAAATTTCAAGGGAAAAATTTCTTAAGGGGGGAATATTGTAACGACCCAAACTTTAATTAATGAAAATTCAATTTGATCTAATTAAATGTCTCATTATGTAAATTTTTTATATAAATGTAAACTTTATTGATTTTATGTTTTTGTATTATAAAATAAGGTTCTGAATTGTGACCATTTCTAATATAGTCTTTTAACAGTGATCATATGATTGGTATAAATATAGGGATTTAACAAATCCAATTTACCGAAACAAAGGAATAGATGGCCTCATCAAATAGACATGCCTCATAAGAAGCCCATTTGTTAGAGCTCGGAAAGGAGGTGGTGTCATTGGGCTTAGATCTTGACCAATCCCAATATGATCTTGATCACATTAAGCTTGAGTGGAACTGACTACGGGAGAAGTGGAAGTTAATAGAGATTACCACCCAAGCGATGTTATCCGAGCCACCCCAAGAGTCTGTGACCATCGCACACCTTACCCTTTGGTCTTATGCGAACGTTATAAGGGTTTATGTAACAATACCTTAGCACTATGATTATGTGCATTATTTTTGTATATAATAATGAATATACATTCATTTAATTATTGTCACTTCGTAAATAGTTTTTAAAGTGAAAATAGTATTTTTTGTTAATATTCAACTAAGAAATATATTTTGATGAATTAATTGATTTTGTAATTAAATAATATTCTAAAAAAATATTAATAAATTACTTTTTGTTAAATATAATTGATTTTTCAATTTTTATAAATATAATTGTAATTTTTATTAAGGTTTAAAAGTTTTTTTTTGTCAAAACACATGAATTTTCGATAAATGTCGGTTTAATATTAAAATTAAAAATTCACATATTTAGAAAATTATTTAGATAAAATGAATATTATTTTTGGAATCAGGACGTCAAAATTATCCAATGGTGAATTTTTCATAATTTTCTAAGACAGTCGAATTTTTGGCTATCAATTAAATACCATTAAAATATATAATGTGTTTTATGACATAATAATGACCAAATAGTGATTTAATAAAATAATATAAAGTTTTTTTAGGACAATATATGTTTTACAATTAAAATAATGTGATTTTGGGTTTGTTTGATTTATTTTACAATGCTTTGGTGGACCCTTCAAGGCTTATAAAACATTGTGTCTTTTTAAATTGTTTTCCTTGAGAGTGTGACTCACCTCCTCATATAAAACCATATTATTTTAATATATTTGTACATTGGCCTTATAAAATATTTCCTTCCACTCCCCTTTGGAAAACAAATGTTCAAAAACCATTGGCTGTTTTATGGTATTGATTAGTTTAATGTGAGGTTTCCCAAACCTAAATAATAAATAATTCCCCCTCTTTTCTGATATAAACCATCCCAAGTTCCCACTTCCTCTTCACTAAAAGCCTTTTTAGTTTGACCAAACCCTGTCCTCCTCTCTCTATAATCCTCCCACGGTTCCCCAAGCACCCAAGAAGCCTCTTTCAATCATCTCCCAAGCCTTTGGGATCACACTTCCAAGAAAGGGATTTCTTCCTTTCTCATTTTTGTCCAATTTTCTTTAAGTTGTTAGGCCCTTTTGTTTCCATTTATAAATTTTAGGGTATGATTTCACACCTCCCCCATACATCCCTCTTTATGTTTTTATGATGGGATACTCCTTTCTCTCTCATTAATTCCACTCATGTACACCCATTACCATGCCAAAATTCTGTGAGGTATTTCTCACTCCTCTTTTACATCCAAGTAATTATTTTGTATTATGCATCTAAATTACATTACTTTTGTTGGTACATGTATCTATATGACCCCCTTACTTTCCATTTAATGAAAATATGGTCCACTTTCTCTCTTAGAAATAATTTTTAAAAGTTCTTATTTCACGTCATTATGCTACAGAAATTGTACCGCATTTTTTCAAGGAAAGATCATTGTGTAATGAATACCATACCCATGTCTCTATCAAGGGTATTCACCTTTATGCACATATACATATTGAATGGTACTTCAATGTATTTATTCCACATTCCTTTATCATGAAATATCTTATGATGTTGATTGATTCCATGTTATATGATCCAAGTGGCACACTTTTGCATGAAATGAAATGTTTAAGAAAGGTGCGCCTTGATAGTGCTACAATGCTTTGGGTAAAGTATAGTATCATGATAAATCATGTGCAATGAGTTTTGACTCATGCTAATTCAAGTGCAATGAGGGTTTACTCGTGCTTCATGTGCAAGGTGGTTTTACTCATGCTCCATGTGCAATGAGCCTTGGCTCAAGCTAATTCCATGTTAAGTGTTGTTGCCACATTTCCATGTTATGATAATCATGCTTTATCATGCCTTAATGTTCATGTTTATCTTGTTCCCCATTGATATGCCTATTTTATAACATGTATTTTATCCCTCATGTTATTCCATGTTTCTTCCCTTATTTGGATTTATAGCTCACCCTTTTCTTATGCATGTCCTCAAGTTATCCCTTGCAATACTAAGTATGAGGGAATATAGTGGTCAGGTAAAGGATGTTTTCAATAAAGATATTGTATTTATTGTTTTAAGTTGTTATGTAATGATCCTAATCCCCAAAGAAACTATACCTCTCGATCTTCTATGTTGTTTCAAGTGATTTTTATGTAATAAATCATGTTTTAGTGTGTAATAAAGTCCAAGGTTGTCATAGTACCCTTATGATTTTCATAGATTACCATCTATTGAATCATCTAATAATCAAGAATTGGTATCCTTTATATAGAATAGATGACCTACTTGTTCAACTTCAAGGAGATAAGGTGTTTTCGAAGATAGACTTGAGTTCAGGCTATCATCAAGTGAGTTTCAGGACTTCAGACATACCTCACACAGCTCTCAAGACAAGGTATGGTCTCTACAAGTACCTATTTATTCCTTTCAGATTCATGAATTCACATGTTATATTTATGGTGCTTATGAATTAAGTCTTCCACCTATATCTTGATTAATTTGTGGTTGTCTTCATAAATTATATCTTGGTTTATTCTCACTCAATACCCGACCATGAAACTCATCTAGAGATCATCTTGAATATGCTGAGGGAGCATCAGTTCTTTTCTAAGCTCATAAAATGCTGCCTTTGGATCGATAAAGTCCACCTCATGGGTCATATCATCTCAGAATCAAGAGTTTTTGTTGACACAAAGAATGTAAGGGTTGTGGTTTCTTGGGATTATCCTAATAAAGTATTTGATATGCAGAGATTCTTGGGGCTTGCTAGATAATACAAATGATTAATTTGGTATTTCTCTTTCCTTGCAGCATGTCTTACTATTCTAATGAAAAATGGTGTGAAATTCGAATGGTTAGAGCCTTGTGAAATAGATTTTCAAGAGATGAAGGGTTGACTTACTTCAGCACTGATACTAATTGCTCCAGAGCTCAGAATAGATTTTATAGTTTATTTAGATGCATTCGTTATCAGGCTTGGTGTAGTTCTGATGGAGGATGAGTGAGTCGTTGTGTATGGTTCCCATCAGTTGAGGCCTCACGAGTAGAATTACCCAATGCACGACCTTGATCATACTATTGTTGTTAATTCCAAACGTTTTTGGAGGCACTACTTATTGGGATATCATTTTTGGTGTTTATAAACTACAAGATCCTCAAATACTTGTTCTCATAGTGATATCAGAATGTCAGGTAGTGTAGGTGGTTCAAGTACCTACAATTGTTTGATTTTGAGCTTGCCTACACTCATGGTAAAGGGAATTCAGTAGCTTATGCTCTTTGCCAAAAGACTAAAACACAGGCAGTCCAGAAGTCCAAGGAAGAATGGAATCTTATGGCCTTATTCTAAGATCTTCATGTTGAGGTTTAGTAGGACTATGGTTAGACTATCCAATTATCCTTATCAGGGACATATACACTTTTTTAATGGGTAAGGTTGAGATGGTTGTTTGATCCGGAAGTCTTTGTCCTATGGGAGTGTCTCGAATGATGACACATCTTCTGATTTGGCAGTCAATTAGGATGATAATATTCTATTCTATGGGATTTTATGGGTCCCAGTAGACATCAAAGTGTACCTACTGAGGGATTTCCATGCCTCATTATGGGAAGTTCACCCTGGTGTCACCAAAATGTACTAATATATATGGAACCAATATTAGTGTCCCAACATGAAATGTTAGATAGTCAGTTTCATTATGAAATGTTCCACATATCAGTAGGTGAAGGTAGAACATCATCCCCTAGTAGGGCTTCTTCAACTATTGTTCATTCCAATGTGAAAATGGGGTGATGCTTCAATAAACTTCATAACTGGTCTACGAGGATCACCTTGTGGTAATGATGCAGTGTGGGTTATTTTTGATCATTTCATAAAGGTCTCACATTTTTACATGTGTAAAAGACCTTTTATGTTGATGATCTGAGAATATTGTACATTAAGGAGGCAGTACATCTTCATGTAGTACCACATTCTATTGTTTATAAAAGGAAACTCATTTCACATCTCGGTTCTAGTCAGGTTTGTAGAAGGCCTTGGGTATGAAGGCACATTTTAGCATGGCCTATCACACTCAGTCTAATGGGAAGATAGAGAGTACAATTTAGGTACTTGATGATATGATTCATGCATGTGTTCTCAACTTTGGTGTTTCTTGGGAGAAACACATTCCCATTTGTTCAATTTTACTTTAACAAGAACTTCCAGGATTCCATTGAGATGGATCCCTATAAAGCCTTGTATTCTAGGACTTTTTGTTATCCTATGTGTTGGTTGGAGGCAGGGGGTGCAGCTGACCTTGGGCCTTGTCTCATACAAGAGAATTTAGAGTTGGTCCAACTAACTTAGAAGCGTATGTTGATAGATTAGTCTTCACAGTAGTCTTATTCCCACAAGCATCGATTACCTATTGAGTTCGAGTTCAGAGACTGGTTTTTCTTGAAGGTCTCTCCTAGGTTGGGGCATAGATTTATTCGAATGCAGGGTAAGGTATAACCAAGATTCATTGGACCCATCGATGTTTTGAAAAGGATCAAACTTGTGGATTACAAGTTTTTACTTCCTCAGATATATCAGTCCATGCATGATGTCTTTCTATTATCTCATCTTCGCCAAAATTATCCAAATCCATCCCATGATTTTTATCCTGATGAGGTTGATCTAGATACGGATACTTCCTTCGAGGAGTATCTAGTTTGTATTGTTGATCAGATAGTGAAGACACTCTGAAGCAGGTCTGTTCCTCTTTTATGGGTACTTTGGAAGCACAGTTAGTTACATGATGAGACCTATGGGTGGGAAGCCAATGTTTGATCTCAATGGATGGAACTCTTTACTAACAGTACCTCTTTACCTTTAAAAGGAAAACTCAAGGACAAGTTGTTATAAGGAGGAGAGGTTGAATGGACCCGACCCTTTGACCAAAGTATGGATCATTAGTATTTTGGATATCTTATATAGTCCAAATAGAGTCACCTAATCAAGATAAGTGTTCGGGAAGTTTCTAGAGACCTATGCTCCAAAAAGTAGAAAATAGGCTGGGATGCACAGTTTGACTATAACCATGTGACCTAGCCACATGGTCGTGCAGCCGGTTACAGAGGGTATCTAGAACCCTTTTTCATGGTCTATGCAAGGTTGAATAAATCGTGCGTAGAGGCCATGTGATGTTCCTAGAGAATCCTTGGGGTGTGAATGGTTTACAGATGGTTTGGAAAACCATGCATAGAAACCATGAGAGCTAGTTTTAAGGTCAAAATGACCATTTTTACCCTCCTCCCTTTTATGTTATATTTTCCATTTTTCTCCCTTTTTCCCACAACAGCTCTACATTATTCTCTTTGAGATTCTGAGAGCTCATCTTCTTCAATCATCCATTTCTCCTTTATTGTTTATCAGATCTTCAGCTTTTCTATAGTGTTGGATTCCTAGAGGTTATGGAAACCCCATGATCTCTTCTTCTTCCCCTAAATTCCTCTTTCGTTTGTGCTATTTAGGTGTAGGATCATTCACCTTATTTTCATGTAATTGGACGGAAACTCAAATGTACTCCAAACGACTCCAAATATGAGACCAATACTCTGAGAGTCTTCATCTATGGCCCTAATGTTGTCGGTCGTGTCGTTTTCCATTTGATATTTGGTCGTTTCATAGTTAAACTCATTGTGTTGTTTTCCAGACTTTGTTGATCTCCTTTAATGTGTTGATTACTTAATGTCAAAATAAACCTAAATTGATTAATTAGGTTAATTGACTCTTTTTTATGGTATTAGAGATCATCCTTAAACTATATAAACCCCCAAGTGGTGTTCCACCTAATTTTTCCATTTTAAGAAAAATTCTTGAAATAGGGATTTACGGTTTAAGGTTCTAAGAATGGTTCTTAAATGAATTCTCCTTGGCCCCATGTGTACTTTGACCAATCCAAGACACCCCATGGGTGTTTGGGCCCCTTCAGCTTGGAATCACCAACTTGACTGTATGGGTATTTTTTTGTGAATTTTCCCTTGGCTAGTGTGTTTTAGATTAATTTTCCAAGTTAGGAAAATGGGATGGTAAGCATGAACGGGTTGTCTATGATAAGATAACTTAAACCTTTTAAATTGAAATTACTTAAATGAATGTTCTTAAGGGATAAAAAGGTCATTCCCTTACTCTGGTTTAATAATAATTGCAATTAAACTTTGGTTTGTTTGATTTACATTAAATAATGTAAGATTGTTTGCCTTACATTTTCTATAACATGTTATTTCCTTTATCATGGTTAGGTTTTTGGATCTATATACATGTGAGCATTAGGTATATTTACATGGTTCCATTATTTCAATGTGGGTGGTAGGCATTATAGGCTTACACCATTATTTCCATGTGGGCGGTAGGTATATTTACCCTATGCCATTATTTCAATGTGGGTGGTTGGCATTATAGCCCTATACAATTATTTCTATGTGGGTGGTAGTTATATTTACCTTGTTCCATTATTTCCATGTGGGTGGTAGGTATTTTGTCCCCATTCCATTATTTCCATGTGGGTAGTAGTTATATTTACATAATGATATTATATCTAAGGGTGGGAGGTATTATTACCCCTCACCAACTATATATATATATATACTTATGGTTACTTGTTAAGACATGCCATCACTAAGCTGAATCAAGTAGACCCATCAGGTGTCCCTTCTAACCAGAGTGGGAGGGTAATTGTTTAATTATGAATTACTTTACTTTCCTTCTTTTAGTTTCACATTGATCACTTACAAGCACCACTTTGATTACTTGTAGACACTGTTGGTTGTGTCCAACTGATATTTTTATCACACCCTATTTGGGATACCTTTTCAACCCAAGTATTCTATTTCTTATAGGTACAGATAGAGTCAAACACCACTCTTCAGGTTCGTGAATATTTGGTTTAGATGGAGGTTAGGTGGAGAGGACCGGGCATAGGATCAAGATGCTATAAAGTAGATTTTGGATTCTTTTCACTTTTATAGTTCTATACTATGTAAGAATTTTTTTGGATTTTTTTATTTTTTTTACTTGCATTCCATGCGTGCATACTTGTATCAAACATTGCCTATGAGGATTTTGGTTATATTGTTAGTCTTCCACTTTATTTGTTATCCAGTCTTATACTATTAACGTTATCTTTCTAAATATTTACGCTTCCACTACTTTAAGTTTATATTACAATGATGTGTACTCTGACATGGGGTTATCATCTCCCCAGAGATTTCACCATTACAAACCCACTTCTATTGGGAAGCCCCTTGCTTATGGGAAGACACTCCAGGGATTATGTGACCAACTGGGCTTGGGGCATGGGTTACGTGGAATATGGTCCTGGTACATCACAAAAAACATTGTAAAATGATGGGGGTCGGTATAATCTTTAATTTATGGAGATAAAAGGTTTTTAAAGGGATTTGGAACATGTTCTATTCACTTCTTCATAATAGGGAATTTCTATTAATCCATGGGAGTGGCTATGGAAAGGAAGTAGGTTCTCACTCTAAGGTTGAACTATGTAAATGCAGTGTTCTTTTCTTTCTTTCCTACCTTTCCATGCATGATTATTTATTAAAGTTTGATAAGGATAGATATCTCAATAGGCTATAGGGGTTAAGTTTCTAAAAGTTTTGAAACATATAAAAAGTGAACAACTGATTCAATCCTCCCTTCATAGTTGTCATTCGATCCTTGGAACTTAAAATATGTATTAAAGAGGGATTTAGGGAGATAAAACATGATTAATGAGGGTGTTCCAGTCCATTTTAGGAAAAATAAGTTATTTTGTTTGTTTAAAATAGAATTAAGGGTATTTTGGTATTTTCGCCTAACAAAAACAAGGGTTTTCGGTTCATCCACACAGTTTGGCCTCACGGTCAGCCAAATAATAAATCCCTATACTATTAATTTTCAAGCCCTTCATAGTTAGGGGTAACTGTGTAGCCTTCCCGCACACAATTTATCTTAACTATGTGGCTGGCCTATTTCTACCAAAAAAATCGGGCTCTAAGAGAGACCTAGACACCCCTAAAATACTTGTGGCCTCATTAAAAGTCCATATTAGGTAAATAGAAAAAAATAGGATCAATTTAAAATGATATATACCTTGAAGAAAGACTAGGTTCTTGCAATATTTAAGTATATAAAATATAAAAATTAAAATAAAAGGTGAATATGAAGAATGTATCAATTAAAGGAAATTGAAATAAGAAATGCTTATATTTACTCAATATTTACCTGAAAGTGTATTGACCACCTATATAATAAACATAACCACGTTAATAAATTATTTACAAACATTATTCATATTTATTAACTTTTTTACTCATCAATTTAAATCATTTATTGCACATATATTTTATACTTATTGTTTATTTTCTACATTAGATGCTTCTAATTTTGATTATTTCATATAGGTTTCATAATGGTGTGGTTGATCCATGTTTTGATAATAATATTTTAATTCTTATATTGTTAAAGGTATTTAAATCATTTTGTTCAAATTATTTTTTTATTCCCATTTTCATTTTATGGATGGTAAGGGCTGGTTTGGGAGAATGGAATCCATGATAATCATTTTTTGGGCAATTTACTAATAATAAAAAGTTACATTTCAAAAAACATTTCCTTTGTGTATCCCTTAAAAAACTTGTTCATAAAATATATTTCCATTTTAAATCAAATATTATTAGTTTTAATTTCATTATACTCACTCATTCTGGAAATATTGAAGATAATATAGCATCGTTCTTTTAGGGAGTTGAACCAACATAAATGAGAACAAGTTATACAAAATGATGAGAAATATTATTGAGTTATATATTTGTAATATCATTTTAAGAGAATCATAATAATGTTAACATAATTTAATTATAGTGTACAATGATATTTAAAAAGTGTTTAGATGAGAATTTAATTGAAAAATGGTGAAGAACTAGATACTTACTTTGATGAATTCACTCCTTCTTGAAACATTATCCTTTGAAATTTAGGATTTATGCCTCCTTCTTGGAAGTAGTGGATAAACAACATGCACTAATTTTTTAAAATATAGAATTGTGGTGTATATTAAAGTTATAATATAGAAAAAATAGTTGTTTTTTAGGGGTATAGTATGAGTATTTTATAGGTGATTTTTGAGTAAAATTTCCACAAATACTCATTCCTTATGGTATATGGTTGTAATTTTACTTGTAAAGTTCATAAAATGATAAAAAAATGAATATTGTTCCTAATTCCCATTATAAAAAAAATTATATATAATTTTAGATATATTTTAGGCCTTACCCCTTAATTTAACCATTTTACCACATTTTACCTTTACTATTGTAACTTTATTTTTACCACTATAACTTTTTAAAAAAAATTGAATTTGATCATCTTAAATAATTGAAAAATGATGATTAAAAATTTGGACACAATTTAATTTATTCAAATCACTAAAAATGACAAATTTAACTTCTAAATTAAAACATAAAATTTATATAGAAACAAATACTTCGATAGAAAAATGCCATTTTAAATAATAAGTGTTCTTAATATTATTTCATATAAACTAGTAATTGATTGAGTGTTAATCTATAGAAACATTAATTTTTTTTAGAAAAATCCAATTAAAAATATATATTTATATTCAAATATTTCAATTTTATCAATCAATTGGTATTAGAATATTTTTTTGAATTTTAAAATCACATCAAAACAATCTTTAAAAAAATAAGGAATAAAGTTATATGTTTTTCTAATAAATCATTTTAATTAATTATTATCTTTTTATTTGATTCCAAAATTATTTAATATATATGAATTGTATTATTTTTAATTTGATAATAAAAATTATACAACTTCAATTTTTCTATTGGATAAAATTATATCCAATAACCATATATCCATAATCCATATTTCTAATAAAAATATGTATAATGACCATATGACCAGTAATCATATATATAATGTTATTATTACATTCATTTATATATCCTTACATACATTGCTGAAAGAATCCATCTTATTCTATAACATCAGTGTCAAGATTTTTATAATATTCATAACATATATTATTATTATTTTTATCATTGATGATAGGATCTTCCATTGCAAATTGTGATGATGATAATTTCAAACTTGTAGTATTTGTATTTACTTGTGAGTTTATTATTTTATTAATTTTACCTATTATTTTTCTTTTAGTTATATTGTAATGTATTTAATTTTACATTTCAATATTTTAACATAATAAAATAATTCAATGTCCATTTATTTCAATGCTTCATGTATCTTAATCTATCAAACAGACATGACTTATTAAAAGGGAAATATATACTAAAATTGTGGGGTGTTACACTCAATACTATTTAAAAAAATCCAACCAAGAAATTTCATTACTGGGATGGAAAAAAATTTTGGGTACTTCTTTCTTATTACATCTTAATATTCCCATATTTCTTTCTCAAAATTATAAATCCTCTTTATATCATTATCCAAGATATTAGTACTCATTAATAGTAATTTATCTCAATGATACAAGATTTATATCAGTAATTCCCCATATGATATATCATTTTACAATTGTACTACATTTGGGTTTAGTGCATGTGATAGATTGGGCACACACTTCCTTAGAAGTGAAACATGGAACACATCATAGACTTTTGAGAGGCTTGGTGGAAGTTAAGGATAATAAGCTGTTGTCACCACATAATCGAGGATTATGAAGGGGATAATTTATCTAGGTATCAACATTACCTTCATCCTAAATATTATAACCCTCTTCCATGTTTATATTCTATTGAATACCTTACCTCTAAATTAAGACTTTAAATATCACCGATTATTATAGGTATAGCTCTAATATTTACTTTGTTCAGTTTTAATGTATTTTTGAATGGGACAAATCTTTTCTTAATTTTCTTAAGCAATATCCAACTTTATAAGTTAATTTCATTCAACATTATCCTGATATGTTGATGTTCTAAAAATCCTCTTATATAAAGCCTCATATAGTTCCAATTAAATTTTAGATTGGAAACTGTTATTATATGATAATTATATCATGGAAAGGAATTGATCCTATGCTCCTTAAAAATCTATAGAGCGGTCTCTAAGAATATCCTCTACGGTTTCAATGTTCTTTTTAGATTGAACATCATTTTCAAAATGATAAGTTGTACTAATTCTTAGTTATATATCCAATTCTTATCAAAGACATCTCTAGAACCTTAACATAAGCATCAAATCTCAATCAAATTCATTTGAGAGTTATACTCCTTATAGACTAACTACATCCTATATATATCTTTGAAAACAGATTTAGTGGAAAATATTTTTCAATTTAAATGAAATGTACCAATTTCATATGGAGGTAACCTATATCACAAATTTTAGTATGGAATTTATTGGTATTATGAAGTCTTAAAATGAAATAAATTGTATTTTTATCCCACTTCCATAATGGTATGGGAAATTATTTCCCCGCCCCATTATAATTTTATTATTCTACCTTAATTCTCTAGCTACCTAGCACTGAGATATATACTTTGTAATCTCTATTTTCATGGTGTACAAATAGGAATATTCCTTGATATCTCTATATATAATTATTCTTCTAAAATAGATAGAGAATAATTAACTATTTGTATTATCCAATATCTCATTCATCAATTATGTTATTAAATATACATAAAAATTCATTCATTTAATCTCTTAATTCCATTAATGTTACGTTTAAACCATATAATATTCCTTACCTTCCTATATAACTCTATCTCCCCATTTTCTTCTTCCTCTATCTTTAAATAAATAGATAATTGAGAATTAATTTGGGAAAGATATGATTGATCCCATTACCTTATCATTTAAAAGTCCATAAATTAAAAATCTAGGATTATTGGGTCTTTTTTAATCCTTATCATGGATAAGGTAGTATTATCCTTCTTGGTCATAGCATCAACAACCTTGTTTTCCTCTCCATGATATTAATGTATTATGAATTCATAGTCCTCAATCAACTCAAACCATCTCCTTTGGAATATATTCAACTCCTTTCTTGTGAATATATAATTTACAATCTAATGATAATTATATATTAATATATATCAAACACTTCATCATTGATAAAATTCCTCTATACATTTAATGGAAATATTTTCACTTCTAACTCTAGATCATACATTGGGTAATATTTGGCATAAAATTTTTATTTTATGTGATAAATAAGATAGCACCATGTGATTTTACATAATGAAACATCCCATTACCTTTATTTATGCATCCTTTTATATCAAAAACCATTCACTTATATAGGGCAGTGTGAGTGTGGGTGCAGTTACGGGCCTTCTCTTATGATCTATGAAATTTTATTCACATTTATGTTTCCAGAGGAACTTGAATCCCTTATGAGTTAACTAGCCTAGTAGATATAAAAATCATGATACATATCTCCCAAATCATCAATAGTATCCAACCAATCATAGAAAACAATTTATCTCTATTACAATGGTTGGTCTAAGACATTCTTCAATCACCTCTGTCATTGAAGGATCCATATATATACCCTCAATTATGATTATATATATCAATAATGGTACTTTCTATAGCCATAAATAACAATTACTAAACATGTATTATAGTTTCTCATTTTATAAGGTCATTAGATCAATCCTTAAATGATCACTATTTTCTTTATTTATTTTGGAATATCTTATAACAATATCTATAAATAATTCAAAAAAAGATCATGATAATATTTAATGGGTCTATTCATCATATCCCTGAAGATAGTAGGGGGATTTGTAAGTTAGAATGGAAACACTATGAATTAATATTTTCCATATCTTGTATTGAAGTATTTCTTTGAAATAAAATCTCTTTCCACCCTTAATTTATGACATCCAAATCAAAGGTAAATATTTTAGAAGTATTTATTCCCTTATATTTGATCAGATAAGTATTCAATATCACGTAGAGGATATTTGTTTCTTGATAGTGATCTTTTTAAGTTCTAAATAATCAACATTGAGATGTATTAATCCATTTTTCTTCTTAAAAAATAGGATGGGTACACCCATGGTGAAGAAATTGGGAATATAAAATCCTTATATATATTCTCTTGGAGTTTCATCTATAATCATACAATTCAATTGATTATATTTTATAAATATCCTTTGATATAATTTTAGATCAATATATGAGTTCTATTATAAATAAAACATCATGGTATGGAGGAAGACTAAAACTCAATTAAAAATAAATAAGAACATTTCCATAAAATAGACGTACCTTCAATATTTATTTTTCCCTAACCATTTAATCTAAATACACCTCATGATTGAGTATAAAAACCCATATATGTAAAGTAATTACCATAGGGATTATATTTTCATCCTTGCATCGATAAATGGTCAGGGGTAGATTTGGGATATTAAATGTGATATATTTATCCCAAAAATATATATAGGATCTATTCTTAGAGAGAAAATCTATTCCCTAAATAACATAAAATTTTAATATAGGTAGAATAAAAAAAATTTCAGGAAGAACATTCCTAAAAACCTCAGTTAGGGAAGATTTTGTATACATTTGATGAAATCATCTCACCCTTATGAGTCTTCACTAATAATTAACTATCTATCAATTACGGTCTTGATTTTATTATCTTAAAATTTTTCCAAATATAAAGGAGTGGGTAGAACCAAAATCCAATATGACATTTTCAATGCTTTAGTGGAATATGATTATACCTTCAAACAATTTGATTTTATAAACAACATTATTTATTGTGATTGAATAAAATTTTTCTTCCTCATTTGTATTTTGAGGTTAATAATGTTTATTTTTATAATTAACCCTATTTTTAGTTCACTCATTAACATAATTTCAATTTTTATTATAATTAAATAACATATGAGTGGGTGGTGTATCAAGTTGAGCTTTATTATCATTCATTTCATTAGTTGATCTCCATATTCCTCTTCAGAATTAATATACTAGATAGACTTCTCTTATAAAAATGGATAATTTCCTAATTCCATTGACTAATTAAATCCATACTTATTTTGACATTTTTTGTATATGAGACTATGAATTTTCCTTCCTCTCTAGGTTTTATCATTTGATTTTCCAAAAAATTCCAATTTCCTCTTCTTTTCCCCCAAAACTACAATAGTAAAAAGGAATCTCCAATTTCCATTTCCACCTTTAGAGCACATAACAACTATTTTTTATGATTTTGTGATGCATTCCTATCACTAAAATTCATCAATGATGGGAATTCATCTCAAAAAACAAGTTTCATAAAATGACTTTGAAAATATGCATAAAGGCAATGAACTATTATAAAAAATAATTATTAATGAAATTATGTTATTACTATCCCAAATAAGGGTACAATTTTTTTAAAAAAACAAATGGTGAAAAATTACAAAATTTCACACAGTCACTTAAATATTTAAAAATAATAATAACAAAAGGAATTTTTTTAAATAATAAATAATAGAAAAAAAATTTAAATATAATAAAACCATGCATAACATTATTAAACTATTTGACCCATAATATATTTATTAACCCAAATACATAACGATCATAAAAAATAAGGATAAACTTGTATCAGGGGGAGGATGATCACCCAATGGGTTAGGGGGATTTATACAAATATCATGCATAAGTCATCATATATACTCCAAGATCTGTTTATCTCTCTGGTGTTACTTCTCATGATCTTCATCCCACTCTCTCTCTATATCTACTATATCATCTCATTCTATGACTGTAACCTCTCTTCATGTTGTAAAATTGATGAGGAAAATGACACTACATGGACTCCCATTGAGTTGGATGATGATAACACAAAAGTACTGTAATAATAAGTATAAGTCAATCATGAACCAATACAAGCTACTCAAACTTTCTCAAAACAATGAATAAAATCCAATATATGAGTTCCCTCATTAAAACCTAACTCATAGGTGGTATCTAATTCAGTATCATCGTAACTCTCACATGAATTGTAATATGTAGTATTATATGGTTCCTTAAAATATAATTTTAAATTAAATTAAATATAATATTAAATTCTGTAAAATTTTAAAAATAATATTAACCACAATCTGGCACTACATATCACCGACACGCTATCCTGTGTGGGGATCAGTGTATTTCTTCTTGAAAACCTCAAACTATGTAATATAGGGTTCAGTATCAGCCTATATAATATATAAAAAATATCATTAAAGTATATGAAAATAAATAACAAATATTATTTACCATATTTTATCAATGTATACCAAATGTTTGACTCTAAATCATTTATAGGACCTACTGCCTCCCCTGGTTCTGATTCCCAGATGATAACCTCATCTTAAAAGTATCTGTTATCCAATAGAAGAATAATCCATCCCATACTTGAGCTAAGATATAGTCAGGTTGATGAGAGAAGCAAGACTATTTAAAAAAAAGTAACATACGCTCTATCCATGGCTCTCTTTCTTAGGTTGTTTACCAACTAATGAAAACATTCAAGTATATATCCATCTCCGATAGGATATCTCATTATATCATCAATCAAAGAACATAAATTCATAAATACAATTAAAAAAACATTTTTTTAAAGATTGGGTCTGAAGCCTCAATTTTTTATTTAAAGCGAAGACCTCTTTAAGACTGGGTGGAGGGAGACCCATTAAATAGCCTGAAGGCCCAAGGCCAAGTGGCCTGAATACAAGGCTTGAAAGCACATTTTTTCCCAAAGGAGCCCTCGGTGAATAGTACTGCTACAGTTCCCATGCTATTACAATACCTTCTACAGTACTGTCGTCACTACAGTGCCTGCTAAAGTGCCTTTTCCGCTACTGTGCCACCGCTACTATAGTACTGCTACAGTGCCCTACTATAGTACCTGGAAATTTGTCCCTGCCTAGATTTGATGTAGAATAGAAATGGGAACCTGATCCCATGACACCCATGGTACAAAAAAATAATTCTGTAAAATCACACTAGTCTTCCTAATAATAAAATGTGAGAAAATTGCAAATAAAACCAAATAATTTGAATATTATTACAAAAATTATTAAAAAATGTGATATAAAATAAATTCCTTACAAAATTGAACATACCTCTATAAGTGATGATCAATATCAATAGATGGACATATTTCTAGAATAGGGTCCAGAAAAGACAAGCTAGAAAGTTTGTACCCCCTCTTAATTGATGGTGATATAGAAGAATCTTCTGGGTTTGATGAATCAGGATCATCCTCATGATGCCTGACATTAGTGGGACAATTGAATAGTTCATTGATACCATCTCTATCCATCTAAAATAAAAAATCATAATTGTAAAAAATCATTAAGAAAGATATCAAATATAAAAAACTAATAAATACCAAATTATAATAATAATCCAACTAATAATTAATTATTAATATATATGTAAAATATAAAAAAACAATTAAATTCCAGAATATGATAATTATCTATAAATAAATACCAAAATATAATAATAATACCTATAAATAATTATTAACACCTATATCAGTAATAAAAAACTAATAAATATAATGTAGTACATAAAAATCTTATATAAAAATAATTGTTAAAAAAATATAAAATATAAAAAATTAAAAAATAATAGCACCCTCGAGGAAATGGAAAAGATCATTGGGACTATCTATAGCCCTATGAAATAGAAAATATTACCTATAAATAATTTTTAATGAATATATAAAATATAAAAAATAGAAAAATACCTAAATATAATACATCATTCATCATCTCCACCCCCATCTTCATTGACAAAAATATCTTCATCTTCCTCTTCAGTGTCATCAACATCCATACAACTTTTAGTTTCATCATCCCTTATTACTTCATTAAAATTATCAATATCAGTGTCCCTTAAATAAGAGGATTAATCATTGATATTTATATCACATTGAGTAAGAGATCTATTTGGTGTTGTTTAATAAACAATTCCAATACATTTCACTTCTAAAAAACAATTTTTGTTTTCAAGAAATTGATAATCATAACATTTCATTATTATTACACTACACTAGTCATTTAAATATCTTGAATATTCATAGTAATTTTCATAATAAACTTTATGTGCTTGATGTTTCAACATAAATGATTCATTTGAGGCAAAAATACTTATATTTAATTTTAATGACTTGATGTTATGGGAAAAATCCAAACCCCTGATCAAAATCAAACCAGTTATATTTAAACATTGATACATAGTTTTATCTAAGATACCACAAGTCAATTATTTCATCCATCATAAAAGTTAACTTCAATTTCCTTATGATGGGATACTTTTAAATAGAGTTTAATATTCATTTATTTCTTTGATTCACCATATCTCCATGTATAAAATAAAAAATTATTAACAAAGTACCCATTATAATATTTCACCAATTTTTATAGGGGATTTTTCAGAACACATAATTGACTATAAATTTTAATTCCATGTTGTGTTCCTAGTAAACAATTAAAATTGTTAATAATAGATGACATTACAAAAAATCAATTTAATGTTCCATCATAAACCACTTAACATACTAATATTTAAAGATAATATTAAAAAATTTATTGCTGGAACTCTATAAAAGCAATAAGGGTAATTTTTATAAATTATAATTTGTTATGGTAATCATATAGTCTTTGAAAACAATAATGTAAATAAATTTGTCACTTAATTTTTTAAAAAAATTAATAAAAAGTAAGTACTTAATTCTCAAATCATGTCATTTCTTCACAATTGAGAAGAACATATATATAAGCTCTATGTAGTTCTCCATCTAAAATCCATCATTCATGATAGCCAAATAAACCAATCTCGAGTTGATTAGAAACTTAAAACTAATGGTTTGTGACATTATTAACATTTTCCTCATTATGTCCCATGAAATTATGTTTTTAAGGATATTTATATTGAAAATAACAAGATAAAAATTTAAAGGTCTATCCTTGAATTATGGTTTGGTAATTGAACCGTGAATCAATGATTTATTACAAACTTTTTTCATTAATTTTTTCATAAATCTGATAAATGAGTAAAACCATTGTAATTGAATAGGAACTCCATGTTTATCTTCACATTGAAATTTTAATATTAAATATTTTATTGAGCTAAAGAAGTCAAATTGGAATATTTTTTGAAATTTACTTAAAATTAAAACAACATAGTTTTTTAGTGTAATAAATCCCTCAAAATATGTTGTTTCTATAAAAATATCTCATAGAAGTATGATGTTTCATTAAATAGGTATAATATTGAAGAATTAAACACCCCATTAAGAAAAAAAAGGTATTATGAATTTCACTATGACAAGACATGTATGATTTTTTTACTTTATAATATGTCTATTTAAGATGAAAGATGAAAAATTAAAAGCATAACTATATAAAAACCTCAAATCTCTAATCTTTTGAAAAAATAATAAATGAATTTATTTATAAATTATATATATTTATATTGGATTCATTAAATTATGTGATCATTAAACTTTAAATAATTCAATTTCAGGATGCCGGCTAATTTGGGCAATATCTAATTGTGCCTTTACATTATCATTGGTCTTAATGGGTGTCTCCAACATGATAAAAAATATGTTATCAAAAAAATTATTTTCAATATGAATTAAATATAACTTGTAATGAACCAATAAATCCAACCAATATAGTAGGTCCCAAAAATGATCTTCTTTACCCAATTATGATCTCTCCCAAAACTGTATATTTTTTGTTTGTTTATAGTTGGTCTAAAAGTCATATGAGGTAATGTAGGGACAATAGATTTTACCTAAATATCTAAGATCAATCCTAGTGGTTAAACTCTATCATTATTACATTTTATAAATGAATTTTATACCATCAAAAAATGGATATCCACATAACTAATACCCGATTACAATAAAAACATAAAAAATATTTCTTCCATCGACTAGAATTAACTCTTTGTTCTTACACAAGATAGACATACCTGATTTTAGACCACGTGTAGTCCATCTAGATAATATACCATACATTATAAAGTCATTGATTATCTACATTAATGAATCCATCATTGTAAAATTATGATATGAAACTATATAATATGTAGTTACACCATCTTCCCATAATGAGATTAACTAAACAATTGGTGGCCTCACATAGACATTGATATTCTTCATTGGAATTCATAGAATTAATAGCACAAAATATATATGTGTTTCATTCATCTAAATATATGGAGGTATGTTATACGAATTTATAAAAATAGTCCAACTAGAATATTAAATTCCATAAGAACTAAATGGACAAAAACAATTATTGTAAATACTCAACTGTATGTATTGAGGTTTTAAAGAAAAATAAGGATGAATCTGATCAATGTATTTCCATGAATTATAATTAAAATGAGGATTTATGATTTTACAAATGTAAGTTTTTGATTTACGTTGCGTCATCAATGCAACAGGGTTTTGAGTCATAAATAGACATTATAAAGAGGGTGTAATTGGAAAATACCTCAATTATTTCATAGTAAATCGGAACTTTTATTTTTTGTGCCTCTTTATACCTCAATTAACTACATGGTATAAAATTAAATAATGATTCATAATCGACATAATATAAGATGATTTCATTTTAACATGAATGGTTCTTCTAATAACTTGGACCCAAATTATGGATAATCATTCTAATTTTATAGAAACTTATTGGTAATGTATTTCCTTTAGGATTCAATGATTTAAGTACTGAAAATATTTGATCACAACGACTCTTCCTCCTTCCAAAATCTTATTTAATTGAAATAAATTTTTTTAATAGCTTCATGTTTTCTTATTTTGCATCCCAGATATAAGGCATCATCAGCAGATTTCTACAAATTTTAAAATTGAGATGGTTAATATTTAGCATTTGGAATATTATTCAATGTTTTTGTTTCATTAATATATGGTCCAAGAAACTCATATAGTAAATTCTAAAATGATAGATCCTGAACAAAAAAACTTATTTTCTACTAAATTTCTTTCACCATGTTGATACCAAAAAATATTATCTTTTCAAAAACCAAAACATAGTAGATTAAATATAATATTGTCAAATGTTTTGAATATAATAATATCACATTTCATATATTTTCATTTAATTATCTCTTCATAAAAAAATTCTAAATTTGATGATAAAAATTACATAAATGATTCAACACCATCAATGCACACAATATTTATACTAGATCCATTGTGATTTTTGAGATGATTTATATAATCAAGAAATCATAACAGAAGCTAGTGTATACATCCAAATTTTATAGTTATCTAAGAAACAGCCTAAAAAGGATAATTATTACACATTGTGAATAATTGAAAAATATTATTAAATTATAATTATGGTTAATTATGACTACATATCAGTGATTCTTTTTAATTTTTAATAATTATTACAATTACTTATTAATTATTATGAATTATTAAAAAATATTAAATAAGAGTATTTTTATAAATTATAAAAAATATTTTAAAAAATATTACTAATTTTTTTTAAAAACATTTTTTATATTTTTTACAAGTGATCACAAATAATGGTAATTTTCTCTAATATATTCAAATTATTAAAATATTTACTATTTATTGTCAATATTTACGAATTTTTGCAAACATTGACTAATTATTTATTAATTATTTCAATTTATTTTATAATTTTTAATAAATTAATTAACTGTTTTAAAATTTAAACTAATAATTCCAATTTTTTAATAAATTTTGGTATTTCATAATTGTTATTACAATTAAGAAAAAAATATCATAATTTAATAATTTTTACAAATTATTAATAATATTTACTAATTAATACTAACATTTTATTATTATGACTAATACTTAATAATTAATTATTTATTATTAAAAATATTTAATGATTATTACTAATGACATTATTTATTACCACATTTTTACTAATTATTGTGAATTATTAATAAATATAAGTATTTTTTATTTTTTAAAAGGTATTACAAAATTATTACTAATTTATAATAATATTTATTATTTTTTACTCATTAATATAGTTATTTATAATCTAGTACTAATTATTTACTAATTATAACTAAATTTTTAAAAAATATAACTAATTTTTAGTTATTATTTGTATTTTGAAAATTTTATTACAATTTATTACAAATTAGGATAATGTTCTCATATTTAAAAATTATAATTATTTAGAAATGAATACTCACATTTACTAATTACTACTAATTTTTAATAATTATTTAATAAATATTAAAATTAATTAATTATTATTACAGATTATATTAATTATTATTATATTTTTACTAATTATTGTGAATTTTTAATAATATTTAGTATTTTTGTATTTTATTACAATTTATTACAAAAAAAAATTCTAATTATTAATAACTATTTTTTTAAGAAACATTACTTACTTATAAAATTGATTTGTATTTTAAATATTTCTTTCCTAAATTAATAAAAATTATCATAATTTACAAATATTTACTAATTATTATGGAAATTTTTTAATTCTTTATTAATTATTTAAAAACATTTGATCATTAATACAACATTTTTAAAATTTTTACTAAATTTTTACTAATTATTGTGACTTTTTAATAGTTATTAGCATTTTTATATTTTTTTACTAATTATTCATATATTAATTATCTATTACTAATTATTTATTAATTATAAGTAAATTTTAATAAATATTATTAAGACATGCTAAATAATCTCAAACATGTGAAAAAATGAAATCCCATAAGTTTATTAATTTAATATCGTTAATGAATGATACATAACATTAAAATAATTAATACAATCAATAAGTAAAATCATGTAGTTCAAATATTTCATATATCTCATGCTTTGTAGTAATTAAAGAAAAAACAATCATATGAACATATCAATCTATCATATGTTGTCACCACTTTCGAATGATATAATTGTAAATCTATAATTATACACAACTCAAAATATATCCAATATCATATTTGAAATATAAATATGTGGATTAAAAAAACATGTACAATATGCTAACAAATCATTTAAAAAATTCAAATAAGCGATTAATGTTGAAAAACATGGAAACTGCCCTTCAAAGTAATTTTTAAACCTTATTTTGATTGAAAATATCTATTAAACTCTAGAAAAATAAATGCAAACACCCAAATAGGAAAATATATTAAATCTAAATGTTAAACATTCAAAAAACTACCCCGATTTATGATTAATCAATGCATAATGAGCCAAAATGCATCCTCTTTGATGGTGCACACCCAAATAGGGAAGAATAAACCTACAATAACTGTAAATACTAAAAAAATCAAAAAAACGGGAAAAAAATCTCCTATGTTTTTACCGAACCAATTTTTTTAAGAGGGAGGATATAATCATAAAAATAATGAACGGGGAGAGAAACTGACCCTATAGCTTGGATTTCCAAAACCTCAATCATTAAGAAATTAGGTGTGATGGATTATTTTGGGGTGAGTCATTCGATAAGTGTGTGATGGGATCTAGCCACGTCAAGGAGAAAGGAAATAAAGGGATTAGGGGAGGAGAATAGGGTTTGCATGATTTTTAATTATATTTTATCTCTGATAGGTTTATAAAAAAAGATAATTTCCAAAAATAATTTCATGAAAACATTTTTGTGATGGACCATGATATAAATCACTATTAATATTATCATGATGGATAATAGTGATGGATAACATAGTCCATCGCAATTTTCCATCTCAAAAAAAAGACTTTTGTGATGGAAAATGATATCTATCACAAAATGTATATATTATCGATAATATGTGACCAATAGAAATCTATCATGAATAATCCATCGCAAATGGATACTTTTCTTATAGTGTAAAAAACATTTATTCATAGCTTCCAAATTCCCTTATAACCAATTCCTTTTGAATACTTGGTTTCAACACACTAATTAAATAATGAAATTTTCTTTTTGGGTAAATGATAAAACCAAAATCATACCTTGAAAATCTTGTGAGGTTTTCATCATAGGTACTAATGGATTCATTATATATTTACCCTAGATTAAGAAATTATCTCTTTATTTTAGTGTAAAGATTTTAAGGGAAATATTTGTTAAAATATAAACTATTAAACCCCCACCCACCCCATTCTTTAGAGTATATTTCCACCTCTTGTTCACAATTTCTTAATTGGATTCCACCATTAATAGTATTCACCTTCCAAATTATAAAAATCTAAAACATCCTTTTTATTATTTGAGCACTACATAATATAAAATAAATTTTCTATTTTATTAACCCATTGGTCAACAATTAGTGGACCATAAGACCCATTAATGGAGGGTGGTTGTTGTCACATTAAGTAATCAATAGAGAGTTGTTTCTTCCTTGGAACATTGGTGAGTTCAACCTGATTCCTATTATTATTCATAGATTAAGAGAGTTGGGTGAGAATATCTATGATATTTGTCACTCCATATCTTATAATTTCTGGTTTTTAATTTGAAAATTCACTGCATTGTATATCATAGTCATTGTTTACTTTGTTCCTCCTAGTTTCAATCATTAAATAAAACCAAAAAATTCAGTGTGAGTATTAAAAAATAATATCCATAGAGACAAACATCATATGATAATGAAAATAAATCCTAATATGTCTCTTATTATGACACATTCATTCCAACTAATATATTAGGTTCAACCTATTCCACTCATGGTTCATACTATAATAATTTTGGTTAAACATAGGTTGATTTAATTTTTATTCACTTATTCTTCATAATCATGACCTAAAAATTAATTAAACCCCACTTTGATATCAATTAATATGACTCAATTATAACATAAATACATATTACATAATTTATTATCAATATTCCTTATATATAAAATTAAATCACACCCTAAAACTCAAAGGTTTAGTATAAATGGAACTTAAATAAAAAAAATATTTTAAAAACATCACTCAAAATCCCCCAAAAATATTCACACATGATACACTTCTATATATATCATACATAATACTCTTTTTTGTTACCTAGGGGATGAAAAAATAATAAATTCTGTGATCATACACCCAGTAAGGGGTGAACATTAGATATATCAATTGAATATCATAAATGGTGTTAAGATAAAAATATGTTTTTGAGAATCATGACATAACTATTTTGGAAAAACATGAGGAATGTGACATATGGATTTGAAAACTTGAGACAAATATCATAGGAAATTAAAACATGAAATTTGAATTCAGAATAATAAAAATTTATTTAACAATAATGTTTCTTATATATAAGCATATAAAATCATTTCTTTTTTTAAGGCACACTGCCAAGGTCACCATTGCTTAGCGGAATGTGTCCCATAGTGGATTGGGTTCACTCTACAATACCATAAATACCATGGATTGAGTTTACACCCCAATGCCATATATATCATCTCATACGATATAATTCTTTACCAAATGCATTAGTGGGCATAATAATTTTTTTCCCAACCAATATATAATGAAAAACTAGACATATGTGTGCCACATAAACATGAAAATATTTATAATTTCATCAAAGGATAATTAACCATTGAGAATAAAATAGATTTCATATATATTTATATAAAATATTATCATTTTCCATCCAAATAAATAAGTTGGATGAAATCATTTAAGCATAACCCCAGTTAATTATAAGAATCATTAAAGGATTGGATATTGTTGAAAACCAAATTTGCAAAAAAGTTGAGAAAAATTTGTAAATAATAAGAATTATCCTCTATATATTTAATAAAATATATTTTAAAATTAAATAAATTAAAAATTTATCATTTAAAAAACAATAAGAAATTAATAATTAATTTTAAGAAGCATGAAAACTTTTAAGGGAGGCATCATAAAGGAAAGTAAAAAAACAATATAAGAAATCGACTATGGAAAAACTGATCAAAAATATTTCATTTTCACATTGGTAAATAAAGAAAATGTAAGTATAAAATTACAATTAGAAACCATAGAAGTAGTTATAAGGGAATCCATAAATTCCTGTGATAAATTGTGTACATGGTTGAAAAATATGTTCAATCTAAAAGTAGAAACAAGGTCGGCTCCACTTATAATAATTCTTTCATATTAATTGTCAACTCATGGGAGGAAAATGGAAAGGAGACATGAAAACACCAAAAATAATTATACTATGGGAAAAATTTTATTTTAGATATAATGTATATAAAACACCGCAAATTATAATTTATAGATAGATAATATTAGTTTTAAAGTGATATTGGAAATGAAACCCTTACGATTATGGTAAATTTTGAATTAAAACCCCCCATGAAAGGGAGATACTAATAAATATTTGTAAATCCATTTAATTTAATCAAAATTATGACCAAAAAAATACATGTATTAGTATATAGAAAACAAAAAATAAGAAAATTGGTGAATAGGGACATATCTCAAAGAATATAAATTGAGATAAGAGAACCCTACCATTATTCCTAACTTCCACAAAATTACTTTTACCTCACGTATAATAAATTTAACCATATAAATAAATAATTTATTTACATTATTCATAAATATTAATTTTTATATTCTAAATTAATAATCATTTATTAAGAAAATATTAGTTAGTTATTGTTTATTATCATCATTGGATGTTAGAAATAATGATTGTTTCATATAGGTTTCACAATAGAAATGTTGATCCTCAATATTTGATAATAAGTTCATTGTTACCATATTATTCAAGGTATTTAAATATTTTTTTCAATTATATATGTATTCCCATATTCATTTTATAGAATGCATGGTTATGTTCTATAAAAATGGAATCCATGATGAGCATGTTTTGGGTAATTTGCTGATAACAACAAGTTACATTATAATGAACATTAATCTTTGTGTCGCACTTTCAAAACCATATTCATAACATAAATTACCTTTAATATAATATACTATAAATTTTAATTCATTGACAGTCATTTATATTCAAAATGGTTAAGATACTGTAGAATCATTTTGGTAAGTGGTTTAACTGACCAAATCACGAACATGTTATACTAAGAAATTAGTAATATTATATAATTTTATTATAGTAATATAATTTTTAGATAAGATTTATAATGTTAATAAAACTTAATTATTGTGAATGATGAGATTCATAAATATTTTATATGGGTATTTAATTTAAAAAATGGTAAATAAATAGTTACTTGGATGCATTTAATCCTCAAAAAGGGTTCCTTCAGAGTTAAAAATTTATGCCTACTTATTGAAATTATGGTCCATAAAAATTTTATTTAAAATTTAATAGATGAAACTTTTAGAGGTATTAATGATATAATTTATGTAAAATATGAATTTTGGATGGGTTGAGGAGGACTCCCTAAATAGGTGTGTTTTGAGTGGCATTTCCATAAATACAAATTCTATAATGTGTGAGGTTGTAATTTTAAATGTAAAGTGGATTCAAAGTGGAAAAATAATTGATATGGGTCATTAATACCATAATAAAAACAATTTATTTATAAGTATAGTTATATATTTCTCCATTAACCCTTTACCCTCATTATTCCTTTACCATTGTAACTTTATTTTTACCTTGACAGCTTATTTTTCCTTTTAAAAAGTAAAATTAACCCTCTTACCTAAAGTCACCATGGTGATTCAAAATTTTTAATCCATTTAATCTAATTCAATTTATATATATTACAAATTTTATTTTCTAAATAAAAATCTAAAATATGAATAAAAAATTGTTTTTATAAGTAAATGATATTTTAGAAATTATGTGTTCTTAATCTTATTTCATAATAATTAGATTAATGTTAATATATAGAAACATTAAATTTTATTATAATCATACTTTAAAAGTGATCAATTTTAATTTCTAACATAAAAATATTAAACACTTAGAAAAAAATGTCTAAATGATATTAACCACAATGCATTAAAATTAATTATTTATCCTCTCACTATTATATTTTATCAATCCATCGGTATTAGAATCTTTATTTGAATTTGATAATAAAAAATAATAGTTATTTTAAAAAATAATAATGAATAAAAAACATATTTTTATAATAATTATGTTTGATAAATTTTTATCTTTTTATTTCATTCTATAATTATTCATTATATGTAAATTATATTATTTTTAATTTGTCGCTAAAAATTATACAACTTCAATTTACCAATCATATAAAATTATATAAAAAGACCTTATATGTCCAATGTACATATTTTCAAGGACCATATAACCAATGGGCATATATATAATGGTCATATTACATTCCTATATATAGCCTTAAAAATATATCTAAAATAATTTATTCTATTCTCTAGTTTCATTTTAAATATATTTATTATATTTCTAATGTGTTGTATTCTTTATGTAGTTATCATTAAAGGTGGGATCATTTTTTAAATTCATGATAATATGAATTTCAACCTTGTATTATTTTTTTCATGACATTTCATTTCATTGGTATTTTTTTAAAATTTTGTTTCATTTATTTATCATATAATTTAATTCATTTTGTGTTTTAATATTATACCATAATGAAATAAGTTATTTGTTATTTTAGTTTTATATTTTCTATATCACAATCTATAAAATACACATGATTTATTTAGAGCTGAATACATACTAAAATCATGGGATTTTATAATATATGTGAACCATAATTACGTATAACATAGAAAAAATAACAAATATGTCATAATTGAAGAAAAAAAATATCTACATAAAAAATTTTATATAAATATTAAATATAATAAATACAATATAAAATGTTATAATGAATCAATATGCACAGATAAGTAACATGACATGATTTTGAAATTCTTGTGTGTCATGATCTCTTATAACTATCATAAATCTGAACAACACTATAAATAGAGAAATAACTATTAGAAATAATATTGGAATTGTTTGTAACATTATAAAAATTTAATGACTGAATAATAAAGTAACTAAGAGTTATTTATAGGATACTATAATGATTTTAAAAACTCATACATTAATTATCCTTTAAATACTTTTAAAATATTTAAAAAATATTATTCATTCACGTTGGTTTTATAATACCTAAGTGAATGATGATGTTTTGTTCTTCACTTATTCATTATATTTATATTCTTCAAAATTCATTTAATGATTTAATATAAAAATAATAATGAAATAATATTATATTTATTATCCTTAAGTGGTGAGATATTAATAATAATAATTATATTAAAAAATAAACAATTATAGTCACTTTTAACCATCTAAAACAATCTCATTGAGGATGATTCCAAGAATCGCAACTATTTACTAAAATATTAAAATTTTATGCTTCATGAATGACATGAACAAAATACCATGACACATACGGAGCTTATATGACCATTTTATAGTGGCCTTCATTATTTCCTTTAATAAAGGTTGTTTTAGAACTATGAATCGAACAACCTCAAAATGATCATTTAGAAAATATTAATAGAATAATGGTACAAAAAGGATAACCGAGGATTATAAGAGATGGAATAAATTTATAAAAAAACATTAAATAAAGTAATTAATTATTTTATCATGTCTATTTTTGAAGTTTAAGATCGTTTGAATCAATTCAAGGATCTAGGTAAGGGGTATTTCTAGATATTTCTCATTTTGAGGTTTTTTATTTATCACACTCTTTCTATCTCTCTACCTCTTCCACATTATCCATTTAATTTGTGTTATTGATGCATTATTTTAACATATTACCTTTATTTTAACCATTCAATACCCCAATATTTTGGTTCTAGAGATTTATATGTCTCTATAATATTCATTTCCAATATTTTATAGGCATATTCGTGTCTCTTCATGTTTAATTTTAAATCATTTCTTTTTAATTTAACCTGAAAAGGAATAATTATTTTTATTATTCCCTTTCATGTTCCACTCTTATAAATATTATTTTATATAAATTATTTCCAAAAACCTCCTTATTTTAACATTTAATATTTTTATTTTTTTATTGTTGTAGGAAAACCAAACTCTCTAATCCCTTTAAAAGATTGAATTTTACTTTTCATAGAAGTCTCATAAAATAGTATTATTAGATTACTTGTTATTTATATTTTATTATTAGTTTCCCTTGACATTTAGATCTATTTTTATAAGCTATTATCATTTTTTTACAATGAATCTCCATGATTACTTAATCACTTATTTTCTTGGGATCATTCATAATAGCTTGATAGTTAAATGTATTAATTATTTATGTTACATATTTCATTATCTTGGGTTTATTTAATATTTATACTTTATATTAATTTTCAATGTTATATAGATATTCATTACATATTATAATGATGGTTTATACCAAATTTATACATCCCTTGAATCAATTAGGTAATATTTTATATCTCATGAGATCATTATATGGGAATCAAGTATTGTTTGATCTATCCATAATTTTAAGAATGGGATAGATGTTTCTAGATTTTCCTATAATGTTGTGATGTAATGCAATTAAAAATTCAACTATGATTATAATTAAAGTACTATTGCTTGTTCCACATTTCATGATTTTTAAGATATTTTTTCTCTTATTCCATACTTCAATGTGTTGGTTTTTTATACTTTTTTTATGATTCCATGACATGATTTTTTACACTTATGATATCTCACCCAATTTTAGTCATGTTTTATCCCTTAATAGGATTTAAAACTCACATATTCTTTTATGAATTTCCCTAAGATAACTTATCTGGTGATAAACGTATGGTGAGCTTAAAAATAATTTTTTTCAAGATGTAAAATAAAATATTATGTTATTTATTTAAAACGTGTTGTATTATGTTATTAATTTTACAAATAAACTATACCTCTAAATTTATGGGTTTTATTTCGGATATTTATGTTAAAAAATAGTTAAAATTTTGTGTTGGTGATTTTGTTCATTATATTTAATATCAGATCAAGGTAATGTTATCTTTGGGGATTATATTAGTAAAAATTGTAAGAAATAATCCCTAAATAACCTATATTGAGAGCCATGAAGTCAATAATAGGGTTTATATGTGATTAACAAGTTATGTTTTCTAAATTAATTATTTCACTCATATATTATTACTAATATAAGTATTAATATCTATAAATTAATTTTTATTAGTAAATTTATGGAAATAGGAGGAATCATTTCAATAATTAATGAAATTAGAAATTCATTTATTAACCAAACACGATGCCAAATATAATTGTAATGGGAGTTAAAAAACTCATGTATTTATTCCTTCAATTTACTCAAATAATGAATCGTAACTTGAAACAAATAAATCACCTAACTCCCCCAAAGAATGATCAAATTTTGGTTGAATCCCTAATATGACAATGATCACAATATTTTTGTGTAAATTGTGATCACTTGATCATGGGGAGATAGATGAATTATATAGATAAAATATTTTTCATTATTAAAATCTCCTATGAAAAGAAAGTGATATTTTCCATTTAATGCTTATATAGATAATTCAATCAATCATAAACACAGATCAAGAACACTAAATCCAAAGAACTATTCGACTTGATGTAATGGGAAGTACTTAAAAATATATTTTTCAATAAATATTCTCCATAGTATCTCTTTGTTAAAATAGAGAGGGAATTTCTTAGGACTATGAAATATAGGATGAATTAATTAGGTTGTATGAATAAAATTTTATATGGATTTCGTGGTATACCTCAATATTTTTCATTGACCCTAAGACAAAGTTTGGTGGCTTATTTAGTTACCTAAATCCATGAATTTGAAAATCTTTTGAAATTATAGATATTAAAAAATATAATAAAATGGAATGATTATCCTTTAAAGTGGATATAAATATTGGTGATTCTTAATGGTCACATGGGACATAGATAAGAATAAGTTAATATAGTTTAACTCTAGGTGTTTAATTGATAAAAATCTTAGAGGAAAGATGATTTAATTATCGACATGTCAAAAGTGAAGAAAAAATGACCCTAGAAACTACCTAAAAGGATTGTGGTAATTCTTCATGTGTGAAAAAAGGGAATCTAGTAAATGATTACTATAGAAAAATTAAGCATCCAATGTCAAGGATAAAAGAAAATATAGATTCACCCAATCATCTCCCATAGATATAATTTTGAAACTATAAGGAACATACATGCAATGAAAATAATTAAAATAAGAAAAGGATTATATAGGAAAATAAATGAATAAAACATATAAATCCATGGAACAATTGAGATCTTAATCAATAACTACCATCATGTAGGATCATGAAAATGAATAGTAGTTTCATAAAATTATTGAATAAGGTTTAAGTTTATATCATGAATATTTGGTGTTAAACTATTAAGTTGTGAAGGCATCATTTTTATTAAAACCTTTTATCGGTTCATCAAATTTATGCAGTTGGCTCCCTAGTATTTGTGGAGGTTCATGTCATGATTTTTGAATATGTAAACCACTGTGGAATGAACATACTTGTTTCATTTTCAACCAATTTTTTACTTTTTAAAAAATAATTTCATGGTTATTATCTTCATTTATCTTCTATTTCAGTAACTTCTTTTGTACATAAGGTTCCCAAAGGATATATTAATACCCATTCAGTAATTCAATAATATAACTTTGGTCCATATATTTTAATAATATAGACTCTTATATCCAAGGTGATATTCACTCCCATTTGCTTATTCATTATTGTTTCTTCATCCTAGGGAATCTGTAGAAATGGGTTGGATTCAGTTTGGTGAATTTTGGTTGTGGTTTTAAAAGGGGTTGATATGAATGGTTTTTTATTGGATCAAAGTGATTTTTTGGTGGTTCCACTGTTGTTCCTTCTTTATTCTTATGTTTTATATGTTAAAAATCTATTGATGTAATGGATTTGGGAATTCACTTATATTACTTTTGTTTGAAGGGGTAATTATCATGATTATGTTTTAATTGGGTGGATTTTTTAATTAACATTACAAATATAATAGACCTAATTTATGAAATTAAGAAGGGGAAGATGGTTTTCATGTGTTTTTAAATTATTTCCTGATTATTTCTTATGTATATTTACCTTGAGAATTAATATAAAATAATGTTAATCCTTTGTTTTTTTATATGTGTATGTTTTATCTGCTTCTATAAATGAGTAATTAAATTAATATTATAAAAACTTAACGGAATGGAATTTATAAAATAGTATTGATATGTATGTTCTTATGGTATTAAATAAAAATGGAAGTTTGATTATAATTTGGAGTGTTTGATGTGATTAAATATAGAAATTGTTTTTGTTTCTTACTTTCCTAGTTTGGTTATTCTTCACATTATTATAAGTGATCTTGGTAATCAGTTGTGGTTTCAGTATATAGAGATGAGAAGTTCCATTTTCATAGTGTCAGATGGGGTGGTGATGTGTCATTGTCATTGAATTTTTGAAACAGTTGATGTGGGTATGATGGAATAATGTTTTTCTGGATATAGTGGTTTTATTATTTGTTGTGGTTGAATGAATAAGATGTTGTGGTGGTCATTATAGTGGTGAGGAGAGGGTATTATGGATTCTATTTAGTTCCCTAGAAATATGGTTATTTATAAAATCAAATTTAAAAATTAATAATTTGTTAAAAGTGTAATGGGTTGATGGATTAATGTTTTGTTGCAATTAATAATGTATGTTACGGATTGTTAATAAAATATAAAGTGGTAATATTTAATGAAATGTAAAATTATAAAACAAACAAAGAATAAAGAATATATTATAGTGGAATGTGTATTAAATGAACAATTTTTTCTGGGTAATAGTAAACTTGGAAACTGGTAATGATGTGATCAAATGGAAACATTTATTTATGTGGTTGATATGGGTTGTTTATGTTGGTTTATAGTTATGGAAATTGTTTTTGGGTAAAGGAGGTGGTGATGAATTTGTTGTTGTAGGTGGGTTATTGTCTTTTCCTAGTATGGATGTAATGTCCTAGCCCAGCTACCATTAAAATGGTTCCCCAAGCTAGTGAGCCACATAAACTCAGGTGTATCCCAATATTTCATGAACCAAGCTAGGGTTTCATCAAACCTGGCACTAGACCTAGCCTGTGGAATGGTGAAAAGGGCATTCAAGATCCCCAAGAGCTAGAAACTAGTACATGGTTATAAAAAAATCACTTATGGGAATGATTTCACCTATGATAAACAACCATGAACATTTAAAAACAACAAAATATCACACCATTATTAATATCCATAACCAAAAAAAGGTACAAAAATTTGAAGTTGAACATTTTACAACTTATACCAAAAAAGAAAATTTAAGGATGGGGATGGAACCCAACTACAGTACATGAAATCCATTCTACAAGAGGGTAAAAACCCTCATGCCACATCCACCAACACCTATAAGAAGAGGCACACTAGAAACATTCCCCACCATCTACACCATGAAACATCTTTCCATTACCTGGGTCCAACATAAAATTATCTACAAACACATGAGAGTGTTTGTAGGGTGTGATCTAATTCCTTATAGGATTCCACCGAAAAGATATTCCATTCCATAACATTATAACACAAGTTAGCATGCATGTTTTAAAAAAATAAATTAGAAAAATTTTTAGTAAAATATTTTATTAAAAAAATATTCTTGAGATGAATGTTTTGAAATAAAAATGAAATAACGGACCACTGTATATCAATGGAAAGTGAAAAATCGCAATAGAAATACAGGTAACCCCTAAAGGAACTAATACTAGTGGAACCTTAGGAACCACATACCTTAGTGAAATAAGTTATAACAACCATTAACCACATGGTCCTCATACACTAGCCACTAGGGAAGAATTTATCCAAAGTTATAGTGGTCTCGGATAACCATCATAGTTTGGTTAGTGTTGTAGCATTAATCCTACTAGAAAAAATCAGGCCTCCTCACCTTTGATCTGACTTGCGTACTAGTCCTAGTCCACCCACCAAGATACCTAATATTCCCTTTGTGATCGATTTTTTCTTCCCTTTTCACATAAAAAAACACCTTCATATACAAACACCAGGATATATGAATAAATTTGAAGAAATATCATTTTTCATGGTAAAAACCTCTTTAAAGTACCTATTAACTCAAAATCCATTTGAAAATATTTTTTCCACTATTTACACATCTGAATTTAGAAGCACAAAAATGGAAGAACACATAACAAACAATCAATTCATTTATAAAATCATATTTTGACCCATTATCACCTCAAACACTTTTAAATTAACATTTCAAAAAAACTTAAATAATCTATAGAACAAATTTAAGAAGCAATGAAAGAATAAAAAAATCTTATAATAATATTAAAGCATGGAATCCCCAACCAAATGCTTTAAAACATCCAGAATCTGGTTGAAAACCCTAATTGCACCTCAAGGGTAACCTATAAAGGAAATACCAAACCCTAATCTTCAAGATTAAACCTAATTAACCAAGGTTCAACCCATATTATGGAAACAAACCCAATAGATAAGAGAGAACCCAATAAATATGAAATAAAAAATCAGTAATAATGAAGAAATAAAAAAATGGAGGGACTTAGTTGATGATTTCTTGAATATCCACACCAAAACCACCCCATATTTGGAGGTATGAGGGAGTAAGGAGAAGAGGGAGAGGCATGTATGACTTTAAATCCTAAGTGGGGGAAGAAATGGGTGGAATTGGGGTTAAATTAAAAGAGGGAAAAAGGGGAAACTCCATATTTTTAATGACTTGAAAAGAATACATGGTTAGGCTTCATGGGTTTCTTGGGGTGGGAACACACCCATGTGATAGGTCATATGTCCTAGAATGTTCCATTTTATATCGTGCATGGTCTTTTCTAGACTGGTTTATGGTTATCCCTAACCATACACCAACTGTGTGCCACTTGGTGTCAGGTCCAAATGATTCATTTTTCACCAAAAAACTCATAAGAAAGCTAAGTAACAAAGATGAGACCAAAAATAATAAAAATTAATACCTAAAAATAAAATCCTATATGTGATAACACCCTCCACCAAGAAAATATTTCCCCCATATAACATTAACTCAATCTATGATCAGAGAACAAAAACAGTTATCTCTCCAAAACCCAAGACTTCCACTCCCATTTCTCATGATCATCATTCCCAATTTTCCAATGAACAAGGACCGATGGTATGGAATTCCCCTGAATCACTTTCCCCAAAGAATCCAAAACCCTTAATGGGCACTCAAACATATAAAAATTGGGTTCCAAATCCTTCTCTTCCAAATTTATCACATGAGGCGAATCCGTATTATACATATTTAACTATGATAGTTAGAACATGTCATGAATTGACATCAACTATTATGGAAAATCAAACTGATATGCCGCATTACCAACTCACTTGGTAATATAAAAAGTCTAAACATACCTCAATGTTACCTTCCCTTTCATTCCCAAATAACAGCGACCCAAATGAAGATCCACTTTTAGAAATACACAATCACCAACTGAGAATTACAAGGAATAGAGCCTTTGATCAACATAAGATGTGTGGTGGTTCTTCATTGTCAAAACCATTCCCTGGTCAACTTGAAATTATCAGAGTTATCCTGCACAAGGCTCAGTCCCAACAACAAGGTCTCACCTACCATATACCAACACAATGGAGACTGACATGGCTGACCATATCATGCCTCAAAGGGAGCCATTCATATTGAGGTTTTGTAACAATTATTATAGGAAAACTCAACTATCCCCAATTGGATATCCCACAAGCCTTATAAATCTTACACATATGCCTGAATCATGTATTCCAAGATTTTTTTTACTCATTCTATCTGAAAATTCATCTAAGGTTGGTATGTCATACTCAAATGAACTATGACCCCATTACCTTTATAAAGACATCCCAAAACTACAAGATAAAATGGGGGTCCCTATATAAAATGATATCTAATGGAACACCATGAAACCTTGCTATCTTTTGAATATAAAACCATCTCAATTCATCTGCTTTTGTTGAATCTCTGGTCAAAATGAAAGGGGATGATTTGGATAGAAGTCCAATCACTACCCAAATAGAATTCCTTACCCATGTTGTATGAGGTAAGACAATATTAAAATCCATGGAGACCTTATCCCACTTCCATATAGGAATTGGAAATGTCTGAAGAAAACCAAATGGTCTATGGTTCCCTTATTTAACTTCTTGACAAGTATAACACCTACATATAAAGTCATTTATGTATATTCTATTGCCTAGAAACTAGAACTGACGTATTACATCATAAAACATCATTTTGTTACCAAGATTATTGAACCTTTAAGATTGGTGGATATCTTGCATCACCATATTCAACAATAAAAATGGAACCATGTTAAAAACCTTAAAATAGAGAGTATTATAAATAGATAGTGACCAATCACAAGGCACCTCCCCACAATTTAAGAATTGTATAGAATGTAGGTACAACTCATCACTTAGCTTATCTTTCCAAATAAACTCCAAAAGGGAAGGTTTTAGCTAAATTTTTTCTAGGCACACACCTTTGGTGTGCTCCATAGCTCCCAGATTCATCTAGGAGAAAAGGATCATCAAAGTCCATTCATCACCAGACTCCTCCAACACTCACACTGGAACTTCTATGGTCAAAGTGTATTATACAACATTACAATTTATAAGGGTATATATGATATCAAAATTAAATCTCTAAAGGTACTCGACTCAATGACGTTGCATCAGATTCAGATCTTTCTAGGAGAATATGTAGTCTAAAATCTTATAATCCGAATAGACCACATAATTCTTCCCAAAAAATAATGATACCAAAAATTTAAGAAATTAATCAATACCATTAATTCCATTTCATAGTTTGGGTAATTATTTTCATGTGGTAATAGTGGGTAAAAACCATACACCACCACATAGTCAACCTGTATTAAGAAACACCCAAGACCTATATCTGAAACATCATAGTAGACCATGTATCCCTTTCCATATTTTGGAAAGATAAAACAAGGGTTGTGGTCAACCACCACATAACCTCCTGAAAATAATATTGTCACTCTAAACACCATTCAAACTTTACCGCTTTCCATGTGAGTGAGTTCTTGTAAATCAAGATGAGAGAAATCTAGAACAAACCACATTTAATACCCAGACAGGCCCAAAAATATCTTAATTTTAAAAAAATATTGTGGCTATTATCATGATATCACAACAAATATCATCTTGGGGTCCACCGAGATACCTTGTTCTAGGATAACATGACCCTGAAAACTTAACCTCTCTGATCCAAAAGGTGCACTTGGAAAACACTACCAAGAGGCTATAATCTTCAAGGGTGCTGGGATCAATACTCAAGTTTCACTCATGATCATCCTAGGTCCCAAAGTATAATATGATTTCATCCAAAAATACCATAACAATGGATTCAATATACTGGTTTAACACCCAATTCATAATAACCTTAAATATGATCAGATCATTCATCAAACTGATAAGAATGACTAGATACTCAAAGTAATCGGACCTTCTTCAGAAGGATGTTTTTAGAACATCTCCCTCTATGAATCTACCCATGTTATACCCAGAATGGAAGTTAGTCTTAGAGTACTAACCCACCCCATTAATATAATAAAATATTTCATCAATACGGGGAAAAGTGTATTCATTCTTGGTCGTCAACTTATTCAGCTTTGGTTAATCGATGCATAATCGAAGAGATCCATCAGCCTTTTTACGAACATGATTGGGGCATCCCAAGGTGAGAAGCTCAGGAGAATGAAACATTTGGATTCAAAATAGTCTAGCTATATATTTAATTCCCTCATCTTTGTGGGGGGAATATGGTATGAGGGAATAGGTATTAGTAATGTACCCGACTCAAAACCGATGGGAAACTCTACATCTCTCTTCGGAGTTAATCCTAAAAAGTATTCTGGGAACACCTCAAGGAACTCATCCAGAACAAGAGGTAATACACCCTCAATGAATATAATATCATCTTCCAAAATGAGCCATCATATCTGGGAAGTAGACTATCCAACTCTAGAAGTGTAGGTCCAACACATCTTGACTGAGGATTCAATTCACCCTGAAAAACCTTAGTATTTCCATCAGGTTCCCTGAAACTGACTCGTCGTTGATAAAAATAAATTTTCACAAAATAATGCGCATCCAATCTATACTAAGGATCACATCAAAGAGGGTTATTTCCAAAACTAGAAAATCTCATTCTATGTGGAACCCTGACACGGTGAGTGGAAAATATAGACACCTAAAACCCTACCCTCACTTCTTATCTGGAGATGTCACAAGATCCATTACATGAAAATTAAGATTAGTTAAAAAATTAAACAAAACCAAAATATGGGAAAAAATAAAAGAAACAAAGGTGATTGTATCAAATATATAAATAGCTATAGAAGATGCAATAAAAATAGTACATCAAATCGTGACAGGTCTCACATTCGATTTCACTATTTCTTGATCTAAAGCATGAAGATTCCTTGTCTCTACTTGATCCATAGAATGGCCACTAACCTATGGTTCTTTCATAAGATGACTCTTCCAAGAAGAAGATCCATCCCTACCGCCTCAACCACCAAACCAATAATCTCTCATCCTGGGTGGGTCAAATTGGGATGACATCCCCTTGGAGGTGATACAAGATGCACTACCATAATATGGACATGTATCTCTGTAAAACCACTACAAATTACCCATATTTCCATATAGAAGGAAAGGACCGGGTGGGTCTAGACACATCGACTTCATGTTCCCTGCCCTTCTACTCAAATGAAATATGACTAATATGGTGTCTGAATCCATGGAATAAGACAGTAAGGGAGGATGGCCAAAACTACCATCTTCCCTCTTCTCCTACTCATCCCACATCCTATTATTCTCAAAACAACTACCACTTCCCTATCCCATTACTAACACTAATCTAGAGAAACCATATTTCCCACTATGATCGATCACCACCATCAAAGATTCATCAACCACCTCAACATTCATCTTCTGCTGGAACCAGAATACATGAGATCATATATCTGTATAAAACCCCATTTCAAACCACTGAGCCTTCATCTGCTCATTGAAAACTTCCTCAAGTTCAAAACCAACCAACACAGTGAAATAGTTGTCATTATAAAACATGGTCTGATCTGCCTAATAGAGATATAGAAACTCCATGGTCTTGGAAAAGGCCAATGTCTCATGGTAATACTGTTCATTTGAAGACAGCCTTGAAATCCATCCAACCCATATTCTCAAGCTTCACAATATGAACCAATTAGTCCCACCACCACTAAATAGGACATTCCAACAATAATAAAGAACATGTCACGTTTACTATGTTAGGATTATCAAGGAAACCAAACATAATTTTGATTGTTTCAAGACACTCATTCGGTTCTTGGTGGTTTGTGCTACCCCAAAAGGATGGAGGATTATTCATGAGGAAATCTTGGGATTTTTCCTTTCTATGACCTTGTTTAGCTTCCCCTACATGAGTAGCTCCAGATCCCTCTCCCTGACCCATGGCATGGATAGCCAAAACCATGGATTCCACTAGTCTCTAATAAACTAATGAGGGAGAACTCTCTTTGGCCTCTTACAACAATTGTGCAGGAAGTCTTTATGGAGGCAACCTTCTACATCAAGAAAAAACCACAAGGAAACCCATAAATACACCATAGTGAAAAATTTTAGAAACAAAAAATATATAAAAAACCTATATAGATATAAATAGAACCATATACACCACAATAACATGTCAAACCACTTCACCCCTACCTAGTGTCCATGCACAACCTACATCCTATATGTCTCACCTGGAGAGGAATTCAAGCCGCATCTCAATATCATGTGGCCACTTAGGTCCCATTACAATGTTTTTTAGACATAAACCACACTCACACCAACAAAATCAAGCCCTAAAAATACTAGCTTCATCCTATCAGGACTCTCCCAAATATCATGACCCAAATAGAGGGAGAAAACATTCTTTGATACCATTTTTTCATGAACCAAGCTGGGGTTCCATACAACCCGACACCTGAACTAGCGTGAGGGAATTCCCAATCCCCACAACATGGAAGCTAGTGCATGGGTAGCATAAATACACTTTTAGGAATTATTTCACCCTTATTATGAAATAATAAACACCCAATAAAAGTAAAACATCACCCCAATATCAATATCCCTAACTAGAAAAACATACAATAATTTAAATTTAAAAATTTTACAATATAAAACAAAAACAAATACCAAAATAGGGAGGTAAATCAACTACAAAATCATACTGTTATGTAGCAAGAGGTTCCACACCTTCATGCCACCACTACCAACACCTGCGATAAAAGGTAAACTAATAACTAGATACACCATCACCACCACAAAACATCCTACCTTTAACTGGTTACAAATAACAAGATCTACATACACTCAACGTTTTATGTAGGTTTTCATCTAATATCTAGTAGGATTCCACCCAAAAGATATCCCATTCCATAAAATTATAATAAAAATTAAAATGGAAGTTTTCGAAAAAAAATTGGAATCATTTTTGGTAAAAATTTAAGGAAAACATTTTTATGAGAAGCATGTTTTGAAAAAAAATGAAAGTAAGTTCCACTATATGATTTAGATAAGAAAAACATCATAAGAGAACCATGGGTAACCCCTAAAGGAACTAGCACTAGTGGGGACCAAATAAACTCTTACCTTAGAGAAACATGGTATAGAAACTATAACCCACTATGTCCTTGTGTATCTAGAGAGGAATTTATCAATTTTTAGTTGTCTCTAACCATCATCATAGTTTATTCAATGTTGTAGTGTTAATCTGGTTAGATGAAACCAAACCACAGCCCTAGAAATCCAACTAGTGTACTAGTCCTAGTCTACCCACTTTGATACCTAGGATTCCCTTTGTACTCAATTTCCATTTCATATGTCACATATATCACCACTATCACATACACATACCAATAAATATTAATACACATGAATAACCACCATTTTTCATAGGAAATACCTTTTTTAAATCTATACACACACAAATCCTTTTGAAAACATGGTTTTCACCATTTAGACAACTCAAATTAGAAGCACACCAAGGTAAGCACATATGATACACCATCAATTAATTTATAAAATCATATTTTTACCCAAACACACCTCAAAACCTTTTAAAAACACATTTCACATCACATAAATAATCCATAGAACACATTTAATAAACTAATAAAGTATACCAAAATATTATAATATTGTTAAAGCAAGGAACCACATAAGTAAATCTTGGAAACTTCCGTAATCTAATGGAAAAACACAACTGAACCTAAAGGGGAACCTGTAAAGGAATATCAAACAATAAAAAACAAGATTAAAACCAAAGAACAAATGTTCAAACCATATTAGTGAAACAAATCCACTATAGTAAAGAGAACCCAATAAAGAATATATAAAACCCTAAAAAGAAGGAAGAAATAAATAATGGAGGTAATTACAAAATTATTTTTTAAATATCCATGTAAAGAACCAGAATTTCCATGGAATTGTTTTTCTTAAATACATGGGAATTTTATAAGTTTGTGAAAATTTTCGGCACATGATTTCGAGGTCCGGTGTGCCCAAAATCAGTTTCTGAAGTTTTCTTCAGGTACGTTCGGTAAACGTACGATCGGGATTTTATAAATTTTAAACTAGTTCTCAGAATTGAAATCTGAGGGCACCATTGAACTCAGAGCATTGGTATTCACATAAGAAGGCTTTCGTCTCGACGACAGATGGTTGATAATGGAAGTTAGTTTTTAGAGTTTTTAAGAAAAAAGTTAAATAAAAATAAGTGTGTCTAATTTTAATTTGTAGTTTTTAAAATCTCCAAGGGGTGGTTAGTGGTGGTGGCCACCACACCATAACCTCTCATGACAGGTTATGGTGGTGGGTCCCACCCTATAATAACCTCCCTTGGGAGGATAATTAAGGTGGGACCACCCGATCTTCTTAACTCCTTGAACTCCGCATAAGTGGGGTGAAACTCTTTAAATCCCCTCATTAAAGTTCCACTACACATGAATTAACTAATGGAACATTACTTAATTAAATTTGAAATATTTTGAATTAATTCCAACAATTAAATAATAGAAAAATCTATTTTTTCATTTTGGTTGGAATCTATTCATTTGGTCATACCTTGGAAGAACTTGGAGAATTATCCTCCCAACGAAGAATGCATCTTCCGCCAATGAAGAATTCCTCTTACGCCAATGAGGAACCATTTATCGAGGAATGAAACTGTTGCACATGGGGAACACGGATGATGTCATCTTCGACTTCATCTTCTCTGAACTGACCGTCCACCGTCAATGATCAATGTACCTGAGATGACGGTCAGCAGTGATCGAGGCTAAGGGAGACGGACGGGAGGATGCTCGGAGTTGGACTAGATGGGACGTACCTAAGGGAAAAGTTGTTCGAGATCTGTACCTACCCTTCTAGTAGTATTTCCCCGGTGGATGATCTAGGAGTTGTTTTCCCTTTTTACTTGTACTTGTACTTCAGTTGGGTTTGTATACTGGCCCATTTACTTTTATCACACTTCCTATACCAGTATTTGTTTTTACTATTGCTTGTGTTTCAAACTATGTGTGTTACAGTTTTAAAGGAAATGACTTCCCTTTTAGGGTTATGCCTTTAGGTGCTAGTCGCCAGCGCCTGGCCTATGGAAGGCTGGCTTGGGGTAGTCACGGCACAGGCCCTGAGGACGGGTCGTAACAAATGGGTATCAGAGGAGTCGGTTCTATAGTAGAACTTGGACTCTGATTATTTTAATGGTAATAGTGTTAAGTGTTTTGGGTGTGGTTATCAGTTTAGGGAAACCGGTGTTGGTGTGGCGGCCGACGTATCCATACACTAGGAATTTGACTTCTGATTTCTGACTCAGTGCATGGAAACACAAATTGCGAGTGTGTTTCCTTTGAAAAGTTTTCTTTTTGATTACTTTGTGTCAGCTCACCAGGTATATTGTTTTGACTGTGGCGCACCTTTTTATTTTCATGATGGTCCCATGTAGGCATCCATCCAGGGTTCCAAGTTTTGTTCGAGATGGTAGCCCATCGAGCGACGAGGCCTCGGTGTAGGGCCCCATCACAGCAGAGGTACCAGCGGTACCACTACTCACTGGGCCACTGATACCCCCATCTCTAGCAGCAGAGAGTGCACGCAATCTGAGTGCATTACACAAGTTCCAATGCCAGAGGCCACCAAGGTTCATGGGAGAGATGGACCCACATGTAGCTGAGGATTGGCTGGAGGCTTTTGTGATAGGTTTCAGATTGGTAGGGACTCCAGTCGACCTTGTGATGATCCTTTCTGCGAGTATCCTGTCGGAAATAGTAGGCATATGGTGGAGACTAATGCTCCAGGTGCATGACGAGGCATAACTTCTTTGGGCAGACTTCGAGAGCCTCTTCAAGTCAGAGTTTGTTCTAGCCACCCATCATGTGGTGCAGATTTAGAAGCTGCTTCATCTGTAGTTGGGCAGCATGACAGTGCCACAGTACTTAGTAAGGTTCACCGACCTCTCGTGCTACTCCACATATATGGTGTGGGACCTGTTTTTTAGGTCTTGGACCTTTGAGCAGGTACTCAGTCATGAGATCAGGGCTTCTATGATCTCCCTCATCATTCCAACGCTGGCGGGGGTGCTGGAGTAGGCCCTTCTTGTGGAGGGTTTTCTTGCTAAGCAGTCACCAGTAGAAAGACCCACTACAGGGTGACACGTAGCAGATTCTTATATGGCCAGTAGTAGGCAGATGTCACAGAGGTCCAAGCGGACCAAGCCATCAGGTGGGAGACCCCAGGATATAGGTTTAGCTATGCGGGGTACACGATCCATATCCAGCCATACGAGGAGCACGTAGTGCTATGCATGCGGCGGGCAGGGTCACATGGATCATGACTGCCCGACCTGCCATGCAGATAAGCATCAGACAGTATAGGGACCTCCCCAGAAGAGGTAGAGGTTCGACCGTGGTTGTCCGCTGGGAGCAGTTGGACATGGCAGAGGAGCTAGTTTAGTAGCAGGTGGTGGATGACGTTTTGAGGTCCTACCACCGCCACCACCAGGAGGTCCACCCCGACCATAGGGAGTTGGCAGATAGGGTCAAGCTCAGCTCAAGGCAGTCGAGGCATGTGACCATGGCGCACTTGAGATGATTATGAGGTACTATTTTTTCTACTCCACCCTAGCTACAGTACTTATAGACATTGGTGTGAGTCATTCTTTTATTACTGCTTCCCTTGTTCAGATCTCGAAGATTCTAATGGAGTCGTTGGATCAATTTTTATGGCTATAGACTCTTACAGGGGCAGACTCGATGATTACGCATTGGTGACGGTAGTGTGAGCTTACTCTAGGAGATGAGATCTTCAGCTGGGATCTCCTTTTAGCGGCGTCGAGGCCTTACGAATTCATCTTGGGTATGGATAGTTTATCCACAGTTCATGCTCATATTGACTGCATTAGGTGGAAAGTGCGGTGTGTCTGTGAGGATGGGATGAGGTTTACCTTCACCTATGAGAAGGGTTCCTTTGCAGCACAGGATGGACTTACCCAGAGAAGGGGGAAGCTGATCACACATCAGTTTTCTAGCCTCATTCTCAGAGCGATTGATGTGCGGAGTCTGAGTTTTCTTGTTGTGGTGGATCACTACACGGATATCTTCCCTGATGATGTTTCGGGACAACCTCCTCTCATGTAGGTAGACTTTTCCATTGTCTAGTACCCCGGGCAGACACCGATATCCACTCCAGCATATCGGATGGCTCCTGCGGAGCTTCGTTAGCTATGGGTACAGATTGAGGACTTGTAGGGGAAGGGATTTATCTGCCCCAGTGTTTTACCCTAGGCATCCCTGATTTTCTTTGCCAAGAAGGCGGATGGGAGCATGCGACTGTGTGTTGATTATCGGCACCTGAATCAGGTGACCGTGAAGAACAAGTACCCACTCTAGAGGATTGATGACCTCTTTGATCATAAAAAGGGAGTGCGTTGGTTCTTGAAGATAGATCTTCGATCGAGATATCACCAACTCAGAGTACGAGATGAGGATGCACAGAAGACAGCCTTCAGATGCCGGTATGGGCACTATGAGTTCTTGGTTATGCCATTTGGCATAACCAACACACCAGTTGTGTTCATATGACTCATGAATAAGATCTTCCAACCATACCTTGATCGCTTTTTGGTATTCCTCATCGATGACATTATGATCTACTCAGCTACTAAGGAGGATCACGCCTACCATTTGCGGGTAGTACTGGACACACTTCGAGAGCACCAGCTTTATAGTGAGCTCCCGATGTGCCTGTTCTGGATCTGAGAGGTACACTTTCTGAGACATGTAATCTCAGAGTTTGGAGTTGTGGTGGATCCAGAGAATATCAAGGAAGTACTTTCTTGAGAGCCACCCATGAGTCTGATGAAGGTACGGAGTTTTTTTGGTCTGGCTAGGTATTATTGGAGATTTTTTCCAGACTTCTACAGAGTTACGGCACCACATTCATCATTGACGAAGAAGGGGAAACCCTTCTTGTGGTCAGAGAGATACCAACAGATTTTCTAGGAGCTGAGGCAGAGGGTGACTAGTGCACCCATCTTGAGGCTACAGGAGGAGGGCGTTGGGTACGTAGTCTAATGTGATGCATCAGGGACCGGACTCAAATGCGTCCTAATGCAGGAGCGAGCAGTGATAGATTTTGGTTCTTGTCAACTGAGACATCATGAGCAGATCTACATCACTCGTGACCTGGAGTTAGCAGCATCGATCTTCTCCTTGAAGATGTGGTGGCACTATCGTTTGGGAGAACATTTTACAATCTACTCTGACCACCAAAGTATCAGGTACATCTTCTCACAGAAGGACCTGAACTTGAGATAGCATTGTTGGCTTGAGTTCCTCCAGTACTATGATGTTGAGATAGTCTATACTCCTTGGAATGGGAACATTTTAGCAGATTCTCTATGTAGGAGATCAGACATTCAGCTTCTAGGAGAGGTGATGGAGCAGCTGGCTGCGATGCAGATATCCTTTGTGGATCGAGATGGAGAATACTTTCTGCAGTATCTTACAGTCACACCTCCACTTCTTTAGAGATTCTGGGAGGCGCAGCGTGGGGATATTGACTGTGAGGCTCGATGTGCATAGATATCCACAGGGCAGGCACCTGATGGATTTTATATATGTGGGGAGCACGTTATTCACTTCAAGGGACGTACCATGGTACCAGTGTCACTTCGGGAGGAAGTGTGGAGGTAGTTTCACACATCGCCTCTATCAGTAAATCCAGGTGTGGAAAATATGTACCAGGACCTACGACGACAACACTGGTGGATAGGTATAAAGAAGGCAGTAGTAGAGTTTGTCTCCCAATTCCTCATTTTTTATCAAGTGAAGGCGGAGCACTAGGTTCCAGCAGGTTTAGTTCAGCACATAGAGGTCTTAGAGTGGAAGTGGGATGGGATATCCATGGATTCAGTGATGGGACTTCCAAGTACATCCAGAGGTCACAACTATATCTGGGTTATTATCGACTGACTCACCAAGTCAGCCCATTTCCTACCAATCAGAGAACATGGTTCAGTAGAGAGCTTGGGACGCGTCAACATACAGGAGCTCATACGGCTTCATGGTGTCCCACTGACGATCGTCTCCAATCGAGAAGCTCATTTCACTTCCCGGATATGGAAGGGGTTGCAGGAGGCTTTCGGGACGCATCTTCACTTGAGCACTGCCTTCCATCCTCAGAAGGATGGTCAGACTTAGAAGACCATTCCGACTCTCGAGGACATGCTCCGTGAATGCGTCCTCGACTTCGGTCGCAGCTGGGAGGATCACTTACCCTTGGTAGAGTTTGGGTACAACAACAGCTACCACTCCACCATCGGGATGACACCTTTTGAGGCACTGTACGACTGACCTTAAAGATCGCCTCTGTGCTGGACTGAGCTAGGGGAGTCAGCACTCATGGGACCAGAGATGGTGCAGGCTATGAAGGAGAAGGTGCAGATCACCTAGGAGCAGATGAAGACTCCACAGAGAAGGCAGAAGTCCTATACTGATAGAAGATAAAGACCTATGGAGTTTGAGGATAGTGACCACATCTTCCTACGGGTCTCACCATGATGAGGTTTATGGAGATTTGGTCGGGGAAGAAAGTTATCTCCAAGATTCATCAGACCCTTTCAGGTCCTCAACAGAGTAGGCGAGGTGGCTTAACGCCTGTCTCTTCCACCTCATTTTCACCGAGTGCACGACGTCTTCCATGTATCTCAGCTAAGGAGATATGTGCATGACCCATCCAACATCACCAACCACGGGGAGCTAGACATCGATAACGGGGTGACTTTCACAGAGGTTCTAGTAAATATTGAGGATTGATAGGATCAGGTCCTTCATAGATGGTCAATACCTCGGTGCACATTCGCTGGCAGCATGGGAACCTCTAGGAGAGCACATGGGAGCGAGAGGCTTAGATGCGTGCTCAGTACCCCCATTTGTTCTCTTAGTTCGAGTTGTAGCTTACGAGGATGTAAAGCACTGAGGTGGGGAGAATGTAAACACCTTGAATTTCTGTGGAAATGTTTTTCTTAAATACATGGGAATATTAAAAGTCTGTGAAAATGTACGGCGCATGATTCGAAGGCCCGGTGTGCTTAGAATCAATTTCTGAAGTTTTTTTCATGTACGTTCCGAAAACATACGAGCGGGATTTTATAACTTATGAACCGGTGCTCGTAATTGAAATCAGAGGGCACCGTTGAACTCGCAGCTCCAGTATTCACTTAATAAGGCTTTCGTCTCAACGACAGATGGTTGAGAATGGAAGTTAGTTTTTGGAGTTTTTAAGAATAAAGTTAAATAAAAATAAGTGTCGCTTATTTTTATTTATGGTGGTTAAAACCTCCAAGGTGTGGTTAGTGGTGGAGGCCACCACACCATAACCTCCCATGAGAGGTTATGGTGGTGGGGCCCACACAAGCATAACCTCCCTTGGAAGGATAATTGTGGTGGGGACCACCTGAGCTTCTTAACTCCTTGAACTCCCCATAAGTGTGGGAAAACTCTTTAACTCCCCTCATTAAAGTGCCACTCCACTTGAATTAATTAATGGAACATTAATTAACTACATTAGAAATCTTTTGAATTCATGCCAAAAATTAAATAATAGAAAAATCTATTATTTCATTTTGGTTGGAAACTATTCATTTGGTTGAGCCTTCGAATAACTTGGAAAATTATCCTCCCAACGAAGAATTCATCTTCCACCAACGAAGAACGCGTCTTTCGCCAATGAGGAACCTTCAATCGAGGAATGAAACTATCACCCATGAGGAATGTCGATGACATCATCTTCGACTTCATCTTCTCCAAACTCACCTTCCACCGTCAATGATCAATGTACCTGAGACGACAGTTAGTAGTGATCGAGGCTGAGGGACACATAATAGAGGTTTCTCGGAGCTGGACTAGATGGGACATACCTCATGGATGATTTGTTCGAGATCTGTACCTACCCTTCAGGTAGGATTTCCCCAGTGGATGATCCAGGAGCTATTTTCCATTTTTACTTGTACTTGTACTTCAGTTGGGTTTGTATGCTGGACCATTTACTTTCAGTTCACTTCCTATAATAGTATTTTTTTTACTGCTGCTTGTGTTTTAAACTGTGTGTGTTACAGGTTTAAAGGAAATGCCTTCCCTTTTAGGGTTACACCTTTAGGTGATAGTCGCCAGCCCCTGGCCTATGGAAGGTGGGCTTGGGTTAGTCACGACACGGGACCAGAGGACAGGTCGTGAAAATCCACACCAAAACCATACCACATTTAGAGGTCCAACGGAGCAAGGTGGAGATAGAGAGGTTCCTAGGGCTATAAGTCCCGAGTGAGGGAAGAATTGGGTGGAATTTTGGTCAAATTCAAAAAGGTAAAAAGTATAAATTCCATATTTTTAATGACCTCAATAGAACTCACTGTTAGGCTGCATGGTTTTCCAAATCTTGTGGAAACTATACGGTCTCCTTTTTCAAAGAGGAAAACAGTCACATAGTTTTCATAGGGAGGGTGCATTCCCATGAAATAGGATTTGAATCCTAGATAGTGACACTTTCCATGGAACATGGTCTCTTCTGGGCTAGCACATGGTTTTCCCTAATCATGCTCCAACTGTGTTCCACCTACTTTGGGGTTAAAAATTCCATTTTTTCACCAAAAACTCTTGGGAATTATAAGGAACCATGATGAGACCAAAAATAAACAAAGGATTTCCTCAAAATAAAATTACTAATGTGATACCAAATGAAAAAGGATACAGAATAATTGCAAGGTTCTAATAAATAATGTGGGGTGACTATACCCTCTTTACCATAGCAAGACAATAGTATAAATCAAGATAAATAATAACCAAGTAATTTTAATAAATAAATATGCATCATATAATCTATTCCACAAAACATGTAAATGCTCATAACCATTCAAATAAACATTCCAAGTCATAGAAGTGTTAGGTTCCAAAAGAAAACCAAAATGATACACTAAATAATATACCCAAAATGAGTCCTAACTATAATACCATGAGATATTTTGAATTTTTTTCTTCAAATAAATTTAATTTCTTTGATATCTTCTGTTACACGCAACACTGAGTTTTTAGTGAACCATGATATATTATTATTATTATTTAAAAACCTCATTATGAACTATTTGTTAATGTTGGGAGTATGAATAGGAATATAAAATTTTTAAATATTAATTATAAATTTTTATATAAATAAAACATTTTGATAAAAGATGTACTTAATTTCAAGTAAACTCTATATGTTTCAAAAATAAAATTTTCTCAAAAGGATTTTTTGTTCAATTTTGTAAAAAAAATGAAATTATTTAAAATTTTATAAAATTTATTTATAAAAATAAGAATTAGTTTTTAAATTTATATTTTAAAATTATCTTTTAGTGATTTTTGATAATTTTCTGAAAATATTAATTTTTCAATGAGTAGTAAAAAAATAATAACTTTTGTTAGAAACATCCTTTTCATTTAAAGAATTTTAAAAGCTTAATATTATTAAAAATGTTTTAAAATTAAAATTAATTTAGTTATATATTTATTAATTTAATTTTAATCATTAGAACCAATTACATATTTAATTTTGAAATTTAAAAATTATAAAATTACGAAATTATTCTCTTTGTAAAATTGTTTTTTCATCACCTCTAGAGGCTTAATTTGAAATTATTATTTTACACTTAAGTTAATAGAATTTAAACAAATGTATTCCATATTTTGAATCATAAAAACTAATATTATATAGTAACATCATATAAATTTTTTGTTCCAATAAAACAGTAAAAACAATAAAAATTAATTACAGTAGTCAAGGTCAAAACTGGTTTACCAAGGGTTAAACTAAAATGATAAATGGTAAAATAAACACTAAAGTTGTAAAAATAAAATTTTATGGAATTATGTTTACCTTATTACCTATAAGTATTTAAAATGACCATTTTTTATCCTTTTGGCATGTAGTAAAGGTGGGTACACTTTATTCTTTTCATAAATTCCAAGTTTGTCCTCTCCCGCACTTATAAAAGGTCACCCCACTTCTCTCCTCTTCACACTTCCAAAACACTTCGGTTAAGTCACTTACTACTCAAATCCATTCCTAAATTACATCTCCATATCCTAGAGTAATAATTTTTAATATTAAACCCTCTCAATAAGGCTTTAGGTACAAACCTAAAGGGGTTCTGTGAATAAATGGTAAAATTCTTAAACTTGTGTTTTTATTTTATTTCTTATTCCACCTCATTAAAATATTATCCAACATTGATGATATAATAAAAACATTATCTCCCATATAATTATATTTTATTATTCTAATTTCATAGCCTATATTAACCTCCTCTTCCATCAAATGTGAAAATAAACTATCAATCGTGTGTATGGTAGACAATCGCCTCGTGAACTGATGTAATTAGTTTTCCATCACCGCCTATCATAGCTAGATATAATTTTGGTTTTAATATATTTTAATTATATTTATAAAATAATAATACTTCTATAATTATGATATCACATATATCTTTATTACTTTTCATTCCATGGGAATATGATATCGTTGCTCATGTGAACGGTGGACTACTGCCTCACAAAACGATGTGATTCATTTTTCACTTACATTTTACATAGAAGGTAATAAGAAAGGTTTAATGAAAATATATGATATATATCATGTAAAAACGATTCTTTAACAATAACATATTATTTATATTTCATTCATTTCATCAGTTTAGAAAATGAAAACAACATTCATGCATATGTATAGCCAACCGTCTCCATGAACGGTGCAATTAATTTTCTATATATAACATTGATTGATAACTATAAATAATTATATAATGAATATATATGATATATATAAATATATCATTTTAAATATCTTTTAGATGATTAATCAATGATAAATGAAAATGGATCAATAATAAAAAATCAAAATATACATGAAAAATGAAACAATTATTACCCAAAATGAGATTTCACAAGGAATTGTTAATAAATGGTTAATAAAAGGTCATAAGTAAATCATATATTGTATTATAAATATGAGTTTGGTTATTTATAATATTAATAATAAAATTATATTTATTATACATGAGGTTCTAACTTGTATGAAATATGTCAAGACTTATGGTGAGGGATTTCAATTCTCTCTCTTATTTCTGGGAGACATATAGCATAATCACCACTTGTATCTTTTATATGATGTATAAACTGGTCATGAATGTATTTTATGATTATTATCAATAAATTAATGGATAAACATATACACCTAATGTTCTCTCTTTGATGTGGTATATAATTCAAAATTTACCAAAGTGGAAAGTGTTTGATGTTATTATCTCATTATTTATCAGGATTATTTATGATTATTCTTCTGATGATGAAATATTATGATATAATTCCAAAATTTTCATCAATTTTATTATCCTCTGATTATTTATTGAGAATTATTTTTTTTCATTTCATTTTCATCTCCTTATATATTCAAGATTCCAAGATAATGTTTCTAAATAAAACTGACTATAATTTTCTCTTTGATCGAAAACCCTTTTTCTCCCATGACCATTTTTATAAATATATATTAAAGTATGTGTTGATAAGAAACTCAAGAGGGGGTGAATTGAGTTCCTATAAAAAAATTATTGAAAACATTATTTGAATGAATCTCTCAATTTAAAAACAGCACAGTCCTATTAATCAAAGTAGTAAATTTATAATTGTCTAACTTTTCAATTAATCTCTTAGAATATTGATTATTGATCAGCTATAAAAATATTTTATGTGGATATAACTTTTAAAACTAATTTACCAAAAAATAGTTATAAATACTATCTAACACTAACTATTAAAGTGAAACTTATCTTTCTGACATATGAGTTAAAATAGAGTAAACTAAATTTCAAAACAAAGTGGATTAACATAGGAGGTCTATTGTCAAGCTGAGACTTAGTCCTATCCACTTGGTGATAAACTTCCAACAAGAAATATATATATATATATATATATATATATATATATATATATAAAGCTTTGATCCACGCTCTATATTGGGGTTTACACAATAGTATACAAACTGTCTAGGTCATAAGACCTCTACCAAAATTCTACATGGGAACAAAAATAGCAATGTCTAAAAAGACCTCTACAATAGTTCTATATGGGATATAACAGGTGTAAAAAATGTTTTTATAAGGATATCTTGTATCCTTCAGAGGTGTTGGAACTTTGGTGCAGAAAAAGTTTTATTTTGTGTTTAGTCAGCAAGAATGAGAATGCCTCATGTGTTCTTTTTTCCTTTTGTTTGCAGGTTCAGTGTGGGTGCTTGTGCAAGTCCACTAATATGTCTATCTGTATGTCTTTAATCTCACATGATTTTCTCTTTTTTATTATGTATCCCGATAGTAAGAATCGTTTGGAGAAGGTTTTGGAACTCATACTTTTTACATACCAATTTATATTGTTTGAAAATATCATTAATTTAAAATATAACATTAAAACACTAAAATATGGTCACTATAGATAATTTTAAAAAAAGAATATAAATAGTCTGTTAAGGATTCCTTTGTTGGTGAGTCATTCAATTAGTGACTCCTTCTATCAGTGAGTCCTTCTATTGGTATCGATTTCTCATTCTATCAGTGATTTGTTATATCATTATATCAATGTGTTGGTGACTCAATGTGTAGGTGACTCATTTAATTATTTCAGTGAGTCATTCCATCTCTCAGTGTCTCATTTTTATTGTCGGTGAGTTGTCTATCGATGAGTCAGTTTGTACTGTTAGTGATACATTCTTTATATTGGTGAGACATTCCTTTTGTTAGTGAGTCATGCCTTCTAAGGGTGTCTCAGTTGAACTGTCAGTGAGACATTTACTCTACTGGTATCGGTGAGTTAGTTTGTGTGATCACTGTCACACTTGTTCTATCAGTATCAGTGACTCATACATAGCCAATTTTTCTATTTTACTTATCTTTTAACATGAATATACACAGAATGTGTTAAATACATAGTTGATCATATATAATCATAATTAGACATATTTAAACATAAATAAATATGATTTAAATTATTGGACATGATTTGACCTGATTTGTTCTTATTAAAACCATAGAGGGGCCAACAATCTCCTATAGGCCAAAAATATCCCCTTTTGATGATCACAAATCATGGAATTATAAAGTACAATTATTTGATGGTTAATACAATAATTCCACTTACTATCTCCCATTACTTATTATCATAAAAAAATAAAAACTCTCAAAATAGATATATGGATGAGAGGTAAAATAAATAATGTCTAATGTTCTCCCCCTTTATATTTTCTCCCCCTTTATCTTAATGAGATGTAAAAAAGATAATGGCTTTCCTGATGTTCTCCACCTTTTGGGATTATCACAAAGGCCAAAAAATATTCAAGAATAAAAACAAGAATTAAAATAAGAATCAATGGGATGAAATGCAAGATCATTGAATTTCAAATATAATGACATTACATAGTATAGTTGAAGTACAAGAGATCAGTGAAATACAACAAAGATTACAAACACTCCGCCCTATAGAGAAGTTATCCACACTATGTCTTGGAATCCAGTTTTTCATTTCCTTTGTCATAAGGATCAACAGTAGGTCTAGTGGATGGGGGATAAGAGGATGGTGGATCATAATGAAATCTCAAGGGAGTAAGTAAAATGGATTCAAGAATAAAAGGGGAAAGGGCAATTTTGGTTGAAGAACGAGGTTGGATCTACTCTGTAAAGATAGGCTAGATCTAACTCAATTCCTGAGCAACTGACATAGACTGTGGAGGATGCATTAATGTAGTAGGGGAGGCGGCTAGTCTTAGAGGTGTAGCATATCTAACCACTATGGATTCACTCAGAATATGGAGATAGGGATTTAACATATTGATGGAATATGTGATTATATCCCCACTATATTTTATTTCTATTTCAAAATCATCCTTTTTCTCCAAGAACATAACAAGAATGGGTGTGAATTCATTCAATTTTTAAACTTTATCCTTAAAAGAACTTATCACATGGGGAAATATCAAATTCACTAGAAAATTTTATAAATGACTTGTTAGTTGATTTTTTTATAAATTTTCTTGAAGTAATAGTCCACTTTCTCTATGATCTAAGCATTTTCAGTTTTATCACACTTTGAGTAGATCCTAACCATATCATGCACACGATCAGTGTTCTACTCAATTTTAGAATTACTTTCTTCATATGTATTAAATGTTGGCGCTCCTGGGAGAGACCTGCTCTCGGGAGCATCATAGGGCTTGGTCGCATTTCGTGGAGGCAAGGATGGATGGTCTAGTGATGGGGGTGGTTTTGGCGAGTGGTGGGTCCAAGTCAGTAGGATCTCATCCGGGAGTCGCTATGGTGGGTGGTTCGGTGTAGATGGGAGAGGATTCAGTGGCTTCTGAGTTCATCCGATGTGAATCCCTTCCAGTGTGGTGATGTCTCCTTGGCACTTCTGGCATTATCATTTCGGTCATGACTTCAGCGGCAGAGATAGGTGACATTATCGAGACATCTCTGATCAAACTTGATATGCTCTTGTTTTTAATCTGAAGGTAACCCTTGATTTTAGTCATATTGATCTATGGATTTGATATTTGTGAAAGATGATATGGATTTGAGATGAATGGAGATGTGTAAAGGTTTTTTTTTGGTGAGTTTTGTTCTTGATCTCGTTTTATGCTTGCGCAGTGATGAAGAAGATTTACATGTGTGTTTCAAATTCCACCATCTTTTCCTTCTTCTTCCACTCAACTCTATTTTAACTGGATATGTTTTAGTGGTCTATTTGATAGAATTTCATGGCTACCTCTCGCTCTCACCTCTTCTCTTATCATCTGATCCTTCATGCTAAAATTAATCTTGGTTTTACATGAAGACTCTCTGGTGGTTTGGGAATGTTTTAGTGTGAAGTTTTGTGGATTCCCCTTGACAATTTTGACCTCCTCAGCTCTTTCTACCATTCCCCTAATGCCTGATCTCATTTGGCTAAGTATGAGGGTGTTGATGGTGGTTTTGGGATGGTGTTGGTGGGTGTGATTAAGTGTTAGGGGCTCGACTAGGTTGGTGATGACTAATGCCTTGACATCCAGTTAAATCAGATGTTTGAGGGCAACGATTATCTAGGGTTTCTTCCAGGTGATGACGATGTGTGATTATGTACTCTGTTGGCATTTCTGATGGTGTTCTGCTTTATTTTTTTCATCTTTTATTGATTGTTTTTGTTGTTTTATGTGGGTTTATGGTGTTGGATTCATCAGGGATTGTTTTGGAGGTTATGCCGCTCCCACTCTGCTCTGGCTTCCAGATCCACTACCCCTTCCTGGTCGGTCAGGTGTGTTGGTATCAGCAGAGGATCTGGGATTTGTCTGTGTTAGTGAAAGGTTTTTCCAAGTAGCTTCTTCTACTGGATCTGATGGCCTATGTTGTTTCATTTTGGTGTTCTACGGTGGTTCTGATTGACTTTGGTGGGGGCATGACTCCGGTAGTCAGTTATCTCCAGCGACTGGTATGATTGTAGTATGTCGATGGAGTTAGTGGAGAAAGAATTGTAGTGATTATTGTGGTGGATCATAATGGCAGGAGATGTGATGAAATTTAGTAGGTATGTGGCTCGATTCTATCATCAGTGATGGCACTAGGTATTTTTGGTATTTGAATTTTGAATTATTCTTGTTATCATGAATCTTTATGGTTTGGTTGAGATTTAATTATGAATTTTTAATTTTTAATTTTTAATTTTATTGTGAAATATGGTTCCATTGCTTCTATTTTTTAATGTATGGTTACCGCAAACCCATAAAGTGGTTTTTTAGAAAATAAAAAAAAGGATTTTTAGTTTATAAAGACTTTATAAACCAGAGGCACCAAACAAGGCGTGAAGCTCTCCTTTAATGCCACATCTAACCACTTCACTGTCCAATGATTGAGAAGGCTAAGAAGAGGTAAAAGGAACAACAGGAGCTATGGTGTGGGTCTATAGAGCTTTAAGAATAGTTTCCAAACATCCTTTATACTCAGTAGTAAGATGGTTTATGGCAGAAACCAAGTCACACATTTCATTTCCAAACATTGTGTTGTTATCAACTATTTTTTCAACTACCGAAATTAAATTTGGTTGAATATATAATATAACATGAATTGAGACTAAGACAACTTCAGTTTGACTTATACTAACATTATGAACTAGAGGAAAAGTATCATGCACAGACAGCTTCATCTCTTCAATCAAGGCCTTTAATGAATTTACCTCATCACTTTGAGTAGGCATGAGAACGAATTGAGTTTGAATAGATTCCCTAATAGCTGAACACATTTCTTCTATAAACCATTCAAAGTCATCCTTAGTGACATAGTCACTATGATGGGTTTGAGCCACTGATTATCTTGCAATAGGTATAAACACCACATCATCTGATTATTCATAGTCCAAACCAATTGCTACATATCTAGGATTATTTTCCCGTTTATCCATAACATCATAATCTAAAGGGGTGAGAGTGTCAAGTATAACTCCTCAAGCTTGATGATCCCCTGCATATTGATCTCTAATTACATGAGGATCCCTCTAAACATGATTTCTTCTTCTAGAATACATTAATTATGGTGTAGAGACTATATGAGTATCCACTACATCCTCGACTTCAATAGTTTTCGCTTATCCAATAGGAGCTTCTACCATACAAGGAGGTTTCATATTCTTTCCTTTGTCTATAAGAACATTTAATTCTATGGTTCCATCTTGATCATCCCCAGGATGATCATATCCATTATCACTTACAGTTACTTCACCATTTTCTTTATCTCCATCATTTTCATCATCTTCTTTACATCAATTATCATGTTCTTTATTTCCTTCTTCCTCAACATCCTCACTTCTAGATCCACTTCCCTTTTCTTCTTCTATGTTTACTTCTTCATTCCCTCTAGATTCATATCTAGAACCACTACATATGCTCACATACTGAACACATAAGGACAATTATGTATCCTCATCACCGTTTTCACCAAGAGTTGGTTCATCTGAGAGTAAGGACATAGGTGGACTTGGAGGTCCAGATGACATTCCCCTTGTTGATCCAGTTGTATCTGGTTCACTCTTATCATCAACAAAATACCCTTATTCCCTAGAGGGTCCAACTTCCTCTTCTTTATCCTCATCATCATAATATTCAGCCAGTTCATCTAGTCCAAGACCAGGATCAGTCAAATCTCTACGTCTAATAGGATTCTCAACAGGATTGAAATATCTCATATAACTTCTCTTAATCTCCAACCCATTCATTTTTCTAGGGATTATAATTAATTTTCATCCTTTTACATATTTCATTTCTCAAATAGATTCCACTGCAGACAGAAATTATCCCCTCATCTTCACTCACAAAACCTTTCACTTGCTGCATGGAAGATATCATCTTTGGGTAGAAAAGAGAATTGGTCTTTAAATAAGGATTGATCATTTAACTGATATGAACTATCAGATATCTTATTGTTCGGGTCAAATGCATCTTGAAGACTTAAAAATAAATTTTACTTGCTCTAGAACATTCGAACCATACACCCTTCTTGGTCAAGCATAATATTGGCCCTGTTAAGGGAGAAAATTCTTTAATAATATTTAGGTAATAACCTTCCCAACTCAAGAATATTCAAATATCAAAAACAATTATTTCACTACACCCATGAAAAAACTACTTGAACCTTCTCTATGCCCACTAACACTCCTTATATGATGATATGGCCCATGAAATGTACATTATCGGTCCAGAAATGACACTTTGATAGCTTGGTGTATATTCAATGCTCTCACCATTTACTAAATATGATATCAAGATGTTCGGCATGATCATCATGAGTCTAGGAGTATACCATTATAGTATCCTCAAAGAACAACTTCCAACTAATCCAGGTATTGGTGAAAAATCCAGGTAATCAAATCCATAAACACAGTAGGTTCGTTCTTTAGCCTATACGAAATCACAATATGCTCATACAAACTATAAATTATACTAAAATAAATCCATATTATATCATAATGTATCACACTCAATAGATGATTCCCTAAACATAAATCAATTTTGGAGAACACAAAATAACCCTTCACCTAGTAAAAAATATCATCAATAACTAGAATTGGACCCTAATTCTTAGTTATCATCTAGTTCAATTTATATTAATTGAAACATTATCATATAGTCCCATCCACCTTATTAGAAAAAAAACATCAGTGGTCCTCAAGTTGACATACTCATATGGATGAATCCATTAGCCTATAATTCCACCAACTGAGTTTTAATATCTTGATGCTATGTTCATTCCATTCTATATGGAAATATGAAAAATTTCTCTGCTCTAGGAACTAACTCAATTGTGAACTCAATCTCTCTCTCAGGTGGAAACCATTAAAATTCGTCAGGAAACACATCTTGAAACTAATCAACTATAGTAGGGAAGAAATCATGCTCCAATCCCCCATCATAAGAATAGTACTTTCTTCTTGGATTCTGAGTTCACACAATTTTCAATGAACTGGAACTACACAGTCAACCTAGATATTACATTCCTCATGATGGACATATATATCACCCTCAGGAGATGTGAAACTCACTCTTAAATGGTAACAATAAATGTAAACCTAGTATGTAACTAACCACTCCATTCCTAGTATTAGGTCAAAACCGTTCATCTCAAACAGGTACAAGTCCCAAAAGATATATCCAATCAACCTCGAGGGCACATTCCTTACAATGATGGATATGCTCATATCACATCTCCAATAATGTTCTGATCAACATAATCCCAACCATATACTCCACTACCAAACCCAAACCACATAAAAACCTATAATATATAAAACAATGTGAGTCTCTTATATCAAATAAATAAAAAACTAGAATAGAAGCTATAAGAATTGTAACATGAACAATCAACAGTCTAGCCTCACCACCAGTGGGTGCAGGCTGAACTACATGCAACTCATATGTCCCTCTACCATGTGCTCCTATCTAGAGAACCAAGGTTACACTACCCTTCCAATGTGGATTCTATTTTTTTAGTATACTAAATCTCCATCCCCAACTATTATGGCTTATGGAACTCTAATTTCCTGACTGATATAGTTTAGAGGACCACATGCCAGTGCGCTACATCTATCTAGGTCCCCCATCACTACCCATTTGTTGAGGTTTCCTACACAATATCCTCACATGAACCATTCCACGAGTGTTCATGGGAGCTAAACATGCACTTTTCTCTGTCTTCCACACCAATAGTCGAGAACTCAGTCACATACCTATAATATAGATCTTCTTCCCTAGTTACCTTATCTTCCACTACCTAGGTGTAATTTTACATAATGTAACATCCTAGTATCATATGACATACCACTAGATATCCTACCTTAAAATGTCATCCCACCACTAGAATCCTCTTTCGTGTTCCCCTCAGAAATGATATCCTGATCCACCACTTCAGCAAAACACTTCAAATGAATGATATTTACCTAAGAATTTATCTCACATATAATTCCATCTTAAAAACATCTAGCCAATGTCACCTCATATCTTGTCAACATCAGAGAAAAATACTAAGATTCAGTGAATTGGATAGCATGATCTATCATGTCAAAATTCCCTATTTCAAACTCATAATATATTCATCATTACTTTACCTCAAGGCCATAGGGTAAAATGTTTCTTGGAAATTCTCCTTGAAGTGCTTCCAATACATTCCCTCAAACTACACATCCTTAGCCTGAATATCCCACCAATGGTTCATCGGTCCTTGTAACATGAAGTAATCAAATTTATATCTCTTCTTAGGAGAAGACTCTAAATAATCTAGAATCATATGGATAGAATCAATACAATGCTTAACTACCTTAGGTCAACAATCTCTGAAAAACATTGTATTGTGCTATAGTTGAAACTCTCTCATTAGGTCAAACATACTTGACACATCTCACTATGGGTCTCTCTCCATAAACTATATAAAACGGGTGAAGTTATCATAGAACTATTATTCCCACTAATAGTTATAACCAATGGGGGTTCTTATACAAAACTAGAGGATCATTCTCTGGGATTTCCTCCTATCACCCAACCATTATATGTCATCATGTTATAATATCTCTACAATACCAAACACACATCTCAAATCACATAAAATATATTTTCCACATTTTACACAAAATAGGGATCACCACTATCTACAAACAACCCACTCTATATACATGTTTCCTCTGGAAATGGTAAAGACCTCATTGATTTATGGTTCAAACATTACAAGAGGTTTATAATGGGTTTGTTTGTAGAATAGGAAACATCCAATGATTCCATATCCATTTGTACCTACATTCCAAAGTTTGGTGCTCATTAGTTGTGACCCGATGAGGCTTAATAATTTTCATTGGTCGAGAGGATGGTAGGTCGGACTCATCGCACCTTTTTTAGGGGAATTATTGTCTACTCTGGGACTCTCTTTATAGATTTAGGTTATGTTCGTGAATCCTTATTAAATTACCAAGAATGAAAATGAGCTTTCCATTAGATCTGATAATCAATAATTAGTATGAATGAGATTTAGAGAATCTTTTATATGTATTTGAGGTTCTTCATTGATAGAGAATCATCGGTATTTGTTAGAGATTCTTAGTCAATGGTATCCTTCGACACATTATATAGAAATCTCTTGGTCATTATGATAACCATTCTGGTTTTAAAGCCACTCAGTGGGGAACTTAAAGTTTATTGTCATTCAGAAGGACATAGATTATTTCAGAGTTGGGATCGTACCCGCAGATGGGCTATCTACGTATCCTTTTTTTTACAAAAGGAATCAGAACTCATGTAGTTCGAGTAAAGAAGTATGAGGTTTATGATGATTTACGGATCAAAGAAATATGTCATAATTACTTTTACACTCTAAGCTCACGTGATTCATGCTCGGTGTGAGAAACAAGAGGTATTGGTTAAACCAGACAATTGTGCCACGAATGTTGCAATTATATGAAATGATGTGGCGCTTATGTATGTATGACGACACAGATAGATGAAGATTAGGATTTACTTTAGGAAAGAAACCTGGTAATAAGGTCCACAAAGGTATATGTGCTTTATAGAGATTTGGATACTTAACTTTGGACTTAATCTTTATAAGGATTCCCAAATTAGAGAGGAATTATTATTGGGTTTTACTCCTGAGAAGGAATCCCAAATCAAAAGTAAATTAAGACTAGTTAAGAGAAATTATGACTGGGGCTTACTCTTAAAGAAGAGGCCCAGGTTAAAGGGAATTATGACGGGGGATTACTCCTGAAAAGGAATCCCAGGTTAAGGGAATTTGGATTTTGGGAACTTGGGGCTTACTCCTAAGGAGGATGCCCATATTAAAAGAATTGTGGTTGGGGCTTACTCTTGAAAAGGATGCCCAAAATTAAGGGAACTTGAAGACTGGAGCTTACTCCTGAAAAGGAGGCCTAGGTTAGGGGACTTGGGGCTTACTCCTAAGGGGGATGCCCATATTTGGGATTTTGAGATTGGGACTTACTCTTGAGAAGGAGGCCCAAGTTAAATATCCTCTCATCTTTAAAGGATGAGGTTGAATGAATGAAATTTCTGACCTTAGTGACATAAAGATATGTAAACAACTAGGTTTTGAGAAATGTTCCACATAATTCCTTTCAGATAAGAAATCCAATAAAGGAACCATGTCATAAATGACTTTGAAGAAGGTTTTGAAGGATGATTCTTGAAAAAGAGATGTGTATTTGATGAAATAAAGTGAATAGGCAAGAGGGTCACCCAAAAAGAGAGAGGCGTACAAGTCCTGCGTGGGCGCCCAAGTCACGGTCACGCAAGTATACTTGCGTGACACATGGGTACTTGCACGATGGTCAACCCTTAGGGTAATACTTGGGCAAGACATGGCTCAAGCCCTTAGCATTACCCCTAAATGCTTCCAAAAGAGTGGTACGCAAGTGTTATTGAAGGGATAAGGTGGTGCGCAAGTGTGGCCATTTCTCTTAAGGGCTGACCACTTTGGCGCACAAGTGTTGATGAGTTTCAACACTTAGGCCCGGTTTCCCCTGTTTAGAGCTTCCATTCTAGATAAGAAATTAGCTTTGAAGTGTTCGGAAGACTTCCAGAATAGACTAGAGCGCCGGGAGCTCAAATATGAGTTTTGGAATTTTTCCGTCCTGAAATGGGGGGCCCACAAGAGGTATTTATAGGCTGCTGAAGACCCTGGACGAAAGTCAAAGAGGGTGAGCAAGTCACCTGCACGACCACTATGCGGCGTGCAAGTATACTTTCTTGACCATGAGGAAACTTGTGTGACCCAAGTGGGAAGAAATCCTTCTTCATGCCTTTGTCGATTTTTGATGTTTCTTTAAAAGATGAATCACTATGGACTAAGGTATTTCCCTTTTTTAGTCGTTATAATTTGTGACAGAAAGGAGCGTCAAGAAAAGTCCCCCCTCAGAGTTTGATCCAAAATAAATGAGGATGTGACTCTGAGGTAAAGAAGAAAACCAAGGAACATGCGGTGCGCAAGTGTTGAGAACACAAATGGCGGCATGCAAAGGTGAGTCGTGCAGGCTTTGGCGCGCAGGGGTGCGGCCTTGCCTATATATAGGTGTTCATTCCTCGCGTAAAGAACTGAATCTGAACGCTTCCAAGCTCTCGTCGCGCAAGTTACCTTCCCCACGCAAGTTACTCAGTTTTCCGCGTTTTCATTTCTTTTGTTCATGTCATGCTACTGCATAGGTATTTTGACCTGCGCGGTGATACCTACGTGCCAAAAACCTGGGAGACACAGTTACACTTGCGCGCCAAAATTGGACTTGTGTGCCTTAATGCCTTTTCCATTTTTTTACCTTTCTTCACAAATTTTATGAAAAATCAACTCAGTTAAGAGTTAATTATTCGACATTTCTGCATATTCAATGGATTTTTAGAATAATCGGAATGGCTGATGAATTGGATAGAAAGAGGATTGATGACATGATGAATGTTGTTGGCCATGCTCTGTATGGCCATGGTCATATACAAGGAGTCAATGTTATAGATGCAAATAACTATATTCCTGAGATGCAATCGCACTGCTCTTCCTATATTTTGGTTATGTTGTGCATTAAGAGTAGCAACAATGGTGTGAACTTTCAAATTTTTCCTTCATGCCATTTCCTTGTAGATATGACAATGGAAATCCATGGGATGATATGTTTTCCACAGCCGGTTGATGGAGATAAGACTATCATGACATTAGAAAAAATATCTGAAAAGAGTACTCTCTCCAAATGGATCTTTACTTCCAATGCTCCATTCTAAAATCCATGTATCCATCTTCTGAGTCTCTTGGAAAGAAACATAGTCACTATTTGATCAGCAGAAAATTTTCTCAAACCGCACTCAAGAACATTCTTTTACAATTGTTCAAATAAGAGCTGGTATCACTACATCTCTTATTGTATCCCGTTGAATGAATGAATTCCAGGTGGTTGCTGATGAATCTCAGGATGTCATAAATCAAATGAAGAGTTATGTTGAAATACTCTTGTAATTCTTGAAAATGAGAAGAGAATCCAATCTGTGGATTTCCTTCTAACTCTTGTGCATTAATGAAAAATACTTTCATCCTCAATCATTTTTGCATGCCTTCTTTTTCTACCTGCTTTAAATTTTTACCTAAGCCAATGCGCCTAGTAAGCATAGTTTTATTTTTTCTAGGATTATAAAAAAAACCCCTAAAAACTTTGAATCATTTAATTTCTCAATATTACCTAAATCATACGAAATGTATGTTTAGTGAGCTGGCACTTGACTTTTTTTCAGAGTTACCTTGTCTTTTGTGGGCAGTTTAAATTCATGCATGTCAGACATAAAAAGGCTAATATTTAAGGTCGAAATATCTTTAACTGAATGGATTAAATTTGACTCAATTCCTTGATAATTTATCTGAAAACATATTACCACACTCATGTATGGGGGAAAACATGTAAACAATGACTTAAGAAATTTTGAATCTGAGGAATGACATGAAAAATGGCTAAAAGGCATTAGAAGAAGTAGTTCCCAAGAATGAAGTTACCACTATTTAACAAACCCGTTAGTGGGTTGAATTATGCAGGGCCACCTAAGGGCATTGGCTGCATAGTCAAATAATATCATCTTTTGGCTGATAGGTCTGTTATGTAGACTACTTATGCAAGGCCGCCTAAGCGCACGTGCGGCATAGTCAGTCAAAAGAACTCTTAGAAATTTACTTTTCTTCTGCTAAAAAGCCAATGGAAGTTTATGGGGATTCAAATTTTCCAAAGTATAGAGTTTTCTGTATGGAGAGAGGTACTTGAATATGGAGATGATATTTCCAAACAAGATTGTATAAGAACTGAATGACACTCCTACGAAGGTCTGACCCAAACATAGGGAAGGGAAATATAAACCATAGACTTGACTAATTTCAGATCATGAAAAAGAGTATGGGAAAAATATGTTAAGGATGGATATTTTTTAGGATCCCTACATATTTTCATTAAGACCAACAAGGAAAAAAGAGGTTTTTCTCCCAAAAATAAAGTTTCCACTATTTGAAAAACCCGTTATGGGGTTGAATTATCCAGGTCCACCTAAGGGAATTGGCTGCATAGACAAATAAAAGCATCTTTTGGCTGACAAGTTTGTTATGTAAACTATTTATGAAAGGCCACCTAAGGGAACGTGCTACATAGTCAAAGAAAAGAACTCTCAAAAATCATACATTTTGTGACTATGAGTCAAGAAAAGGGTTATGGAGATCTGAAAGTATTTAAGGTTAGGAGTATGACACATCAAAAATGGGCATTATTCAATACATGTAAAGATACACAGACCAATGCTAACCATAATTATGTTATGGCTGGGTCCTGAATTGAAATGTTGGACTTCACTATGTATCCCATAAGGATGATAATCAAGCCATACATAGTTCTTGAAATATAGTTTAATGTCATGTGGGATGAAATTATGGGAAATCTCAGTTTAGGGTCATAGAACACAGACCATTATAATGAATACACAGTGTGTGTTTTCTTAAGGACTTTTCAGCCAGGGGATTGAAAGTAAAACTTGGGGTTAGGCCTAAAGACTTAGGGCTGGATTAGAGGGATGATCGAACGTTCCTATGTATCCCATAAGGATGGGAATCAAGCCATACGTAGTTCTTGAAATACCCTCTGTACAGATTTGGTTCATACATATGAAGGGTGAAAAGGGGACTTTAGTGAAAGATAGTTTTACCCAAGATAAAAGGTTCAGGTATTTCCATGTATGCATGTAGTCTTTGGAATATAACATGATTGGAGATCAATGTAAATAATGATTCCCTCTCAGGTGAGGGTGTCAATGAATGTTGTAGTTTATTGTCGTACAGGACAAAAGTGCGAATATTTTAAGGTCATATGCATGGACTGTGGTGAACCAATGTAAAAATATTGGTTCTGGGGGTGCTTCACATATCAACATTATATGAGATGGAGGTGAACCAATGTGAAGAGATTGGTTTTGGGATTGAACATCAGGAGGTTTCATAAGTACCCATCCTAGAAGGCAAGGATCAAAGTTTGCATAGTTCAATTAAAGAATGAATTGGTGATTAAGTTGTTTTTTTAGGACAACGATCTAAATAATGGTGTCGGGACTTACACATGGTTAGCGGCCCAGAGAGGGTGTTATGGTTGAAGTTTACTCTAAGCTCACATGAGTCAAACTTGGTGTGAGAAACAAGAGGTAGTAACAACCTTAACAATGCACAGTTTAATGTCATGTAGGACATATGAAGGGACTATGCATTTTAAAGTCTTGCTGTGAGGACTATTGTTACTGCACAGTTTAGTGTCTTGTAGCAGGGACAATACAGTTTAACGTCATGTTGGAAGAAAGGGGGACTGTTCAGTTTTAATGTCATGCAGTAAGGACAAAATAGGACAAAGTTTAACGTCATGTTGTATGTATTAGGGATTTTTTTCATAGTTTAACATCATGTTGGACAATGACACAGTTTAAGGTCATACGCATGGACCATGGTGAGAACAGTTTAAGGTCATATGCATGGACCATAGATTATGCAGTTTAACATCTTGCAGGACGTAAGGGACTTCTATACAGTTTAGTGTCATGTAGTTAGGATGTCATAGTCTAACATCATGTTGGATGAAAGGGGGAAATAGTTTAAGGTCATATGCATGGACTATATGTATTTGAATTATAAAAAATACTTCTTCAAGAATATAGCATTGGTTGGATTAGTGATGAGTTCTCCATCCATCGAGAATAAAGAATAAGCTCCATTAGAGTAGAACTTATGTACTGAATAAGGTCCTTCCCATTTTGGCTCTATCATGGGAGGTTTCTTTCCTAGTTTCATTGGAGTTCTGAGAACCAATACCAATTCTCCCTGAACTAATGAACGAAGATGAACTTTTTTGTTGAAAGCTCGTGTTATTCAATTCTGATAGACTTCCAAGTGGTGCAAGGTGAATAATCTTTTCTCATCTAACTATTCCAATTCATCCAATCACTTTTGAGATTGTTCATCTGTAGATGACTGATCAAAAATGGATACTCTAAGCAAGGGTAATTGAACCTCAATGGGAAAGAATTATTTTATTCCATATACCAATGAATATGGAGTTGACTGCGTTGCAGTGTAGGTGGTGGTCCAATAAGCCCATAAAGCATGAAACAGTTTATCAAGCCATAATTTCTTATCTTTATCCACCATCTTTTGCAGTATGTTTGAAAGATTCTTGTTGAAAGCTTCTATCTGGACATTGGCCAATGCATGATACTGAGATGAATGATTGGATTTGATATTTTATTCTTGATACAACTTCCTTATCTCGGATGAACAGAAGTCGGTGCCATTTTCCATCAATATGGTATGAGGGACACCAAATCTGGTAATGATATTAGACTTGATGAAACTGATAATTCTTTTAGAACTAACTACTATGAGAGGTATTGCCTCTGTCCATTTGGAAAAGAAGTTAGAAGCAGTAAGAATGTACTTAAACTACTTCGATGTAGCTAAAGGATAAGGTCCTACTACATATATTCCCCATGTGGAAAATGGCCATGTGTATTTAGCTGTATGAAGCAACTCTGGGGTTTGATGAATGAAGTTGGCATGTACTTGGCAAGAATGACACTTCTTTGTGAAATCAACACAATCTTGTATCATTGAAGGCCAAAAGTATCCAAGCCTACTAATTTGATCAGATAGTCTGTGTCCAGACTGATGGGCACCATAGACTCCTACATGCACTTCATTCATGATAGCCATTGTCTCTTCACCATCAATGCATCTGAAGAGAACTCCATCAAAACCTCTTTTTTAGTGAATTTTCTCAAGGTGATCCGGGCTATCATAAAGAGTAAAATTGACCACACGTCGCCAAATTTGTTCTTTCCTAGCTCTATTAGGTAGAATTCTTCCATTTTGAAGATATTCCCTGAGAGGTGTCATCCATATTGTAGTATGACCATATGGTTCAGGAATGGGACTAATTTCATTGATTTCCTCTATTCTGATTTGAACATAAGGTGAAATTGTACGATGATGGGAAATAATGATGCTTGTCTCATCTCGATTTGGATATTCTAGAGTTGTGGATATATTAGCCAGTGCATTAGCTTGGGCATTTTGTGATCTTGGAATAGAAGAAAATGTTGGTTCCGAAGGAAATTCCGCCATTAAATCTCTGACGTAATCATAAAAAGGGGTTATTTCTTCTTTTATGATTGCATAATCCCCCATTGACTTCTTTTATTACCAGGTCTGAATCACCTTTCACCTTTAAGTGATTCACTTGTGCTTGAAGCGCCAACTCCAATCCTGTGATAAGAGCTTGGTATTCTACTTCATTATTTATACCGCCTCCAAACAATGAGAAGGAATAAGGTAGCACTGCCTTTTCTGGGGAAATGAGTACAGTTCCTAACCCAACTTTTTTGAATTTAGGATCTTCCATTTTCTTCCCTGTTGGACTTCTGGAAGCACCATCAAAGTACATTTCCCATGTTTGAAGACTATCTTGAATAAAAAAGACTTCCTCATCAGGAACTTCAATATCTGAAGATGTATCTTCTACTGAAGGATGTTTCGCAAGGAAATCAGCCAGATATTGGCCCTTTATTGCCTTTTGATACACATACTGAATATCAAATTGCTGTAAAATAACTGCCCACCTTGTCAGACGTCCTGTAAGCTTTGGACGACTAAGGATGAATTTGAGCGGGTTATTGCGAGATACCAATTGGATCTCATGATGTTTTAGGTAGTGTCTCAACTTCTGAACTGCAAATATTAATGCTAGGCAGCACTTCTCAATATTTGAATATCAGGTTTTTGCTTCAAGCATAGTCTGACTAAGATAGTAAAGGTTGTTTTCATTACCAACATCATTCTTCTGAGCAAGAAAGGCACCCAATGATCACTCTAAAGATGTCACATAGAGGATAGGTGGTCTTAATTAAATAGGTGGAATTAACAGTGGTGGGCTCAAGAGATATTTCTTGAGAATGTTGAATTCTTCTTGACATTCTTCAGTCCACTTGTAAGTGACTCCCTTCTTCATCAATTTGGTGAAGAGTAAACTTTTTCCTACCAAATTGGCGATGAAACGCCGAATATGGGATAAGTGTCCTTGAAGTCCTCTCAATTCTTTCAAATTAAATGGAGGTGAGATATCAAGGATTGAAATTGTCTTCTCATGATCGACTTTGATACCACAATGGCGTACAACAAAGCCGATAAATTTTCCTGAGGTTACCCAAAAAGCACATTTTAAGGGGTTCATCTTCAAATTATTTTTCTGAAGTTTGTGGAATATGACTTCCAAATCATCCAAGTGATGAGAATGTTCCTTGGATTTAACAACCAAATCGTACACATAACATTCAACAAAATTCCCTAAAAAGGGTTTGAAGATACAATGCATGGCATGCTAATATGTTGCGCCTGCATTCTTCCGGACAAAGGGAATTACCAGAGAGAAAAACACACCCTGAGGGGCTCTGAAGGCTGTAGATTCCTCATCTTCTAGAGCCATTCGGATTTGATTATAACCTTAATATCCATCCATGAAGGAAAGTGCTTCATAGCCAGCTATTGAATTAATTAAGAGTTCTGTAATGGGAACTGGAAAATCATCCTTAGGACAACGCCGATTAAGATCTCTGAAATCAATGAAAACTCTAATTTTTCCATTCTTCTTTTTCACGGGGAAAATATTATCCAACCACTTGGGATATTGAACATCTCTGAAGAAGTTATCTTTGATAAGACTATCCACTTCAGCTTCAATTTTGGAAGCATAGGTTGGGTGTGTTCTTCTTGCAGCTTTCTTAAATCCTTGATGTTCTTCTGGAAACCCCAAATGATGAGTAGCAACATCAGGATCAAGCCCTGGAATCTCTATATAGTTCCAAGAAAATATATCTCGATTTTCTTTAAAAATGAAATATACATCTCTTTCTCTTCAAGAGATATGGCCGCATTAATTAAAGTGGGGAGTGGATCTTTTTTTATACCCAGATTTATTTCTCCGATTTCATCCACGGTGGAAGAGATACCCACTTCAAATGATGGAGGAGCATCCCTGAGATCTTCCTATTCTTCTTTAAAATGTGTTATTTCTTCTATTTCTACTTGCATAGTAGATGGTTAAGTATAATTTCCATGATCATAAGAGATTTTAAAATTTGAACATCTTGAAGAAGAAGCTTCCATTTCCGACCCAATTGATGATAAAGGGTCTTTCTTGGGTAATAAAGAGGAGATGATGGATTGAGAATTGACATCATCATTCACCTCTAACATTGCTATAACTAATTTTTGGACTCCTCATGTGTTAATCAGGTTTTAATGATCACAAATCCTATTACTGTTAATTCATCTCAATCTTCACTGCACATCTTGCTAATTCTCTTCAATCTGAATAATAACTACACATCATGTTTTAATGATAACAAATCTTATGATGTTAACTACTCTCTTTATTATTTAAAAGTCTCATGCATGATCTTAAATCTCACATATATTATCAAGCCTTTATATTTATGAGTCAAGATCTCTTACTCTCTAATGCTTAAACTTAATCCATGTTCTGCATATTACTGTCTAAGTCCAAATAAAGATATTTGTCTAAGTATGGAGACACCGTGAAGGACTCATCGTTACCAGACACCGTGAAGGACTCACCGTGACCAGACACCGTGACCCAGACACCGTGATCTAGATACCGTGAAGCACATACCGTGAAGCTCATTCTGTGAAGCAGACACCGTGAATCTCATACCGTGAAGCTCATACTGTGAAGCTCATACTGTGAAGCACATACCGTGAAGCTTATACCGTGAACCACATACTGTGAAGAAGACACCGTTTACTTAATCACTGTGACACCATTTCTTAACTTTTTGTCAATATTATTTTAATAATTCTAACGGTCATATTTGATGTTTTTAATGAAATTAATGTTATTTAATGATAGTTGTTAGCATTTTAAGAAACTGTATCTCGTACCTATGAAAACGGAATCATTCTTACTGCCAGAACTCATGGAATATAATATATATTGAAATGTAGTACATGTGAAACAAGCACAAGTAGTGACGTGAAAGTGTGAATATACAACGAGAAGAACTTGAATACACCAGAGAGCACTGTGCTAAAGGAGAAGAACAATCCTGAGTAAGAAAGAGATTGCAAGTCTTTCAAAGAACTCTCATGATTGCAAACCAACACCACTGAAGAACACACGAAGAATAAAGAGATCATTCTCACTCCTTTAGAAGACAATCTGAACTACGACACTCTGTTTTTCAACAGAAAAACTAGAGAAGGACTCAGAAGCACTCTTGCTGAATCCAACGAGCCCTGAGGTGAATTGATAATCACTACAACTTTCTAAACTCTTATATATCATCTCTAAGTGATTTATTTATTAACTTTCGAGCAGTGTGGTGTACTCTGTATTTCTTATACACACACTGTCTCCTGTACTGAACTAGAGGATACCAAAATCCTCACACCAAATCTCTTATCACTTGTTTACCCACGTCAAATATGGAAGAGGTCCTTGTGTGGCCTGGTCTTTGATTTGTTTCCCATGTAGAACAGTGGTAGAGGTCCCTGTGTGGCCTGGACAGTTTTGTAAACTGTTGTTAACCCCGATCTAGGGTGTGGATCAAATTTATATAAATTTGAGAGGACTAAGTCTCGGCTTGAGAATGAACCTCTAGTTATATTTGTTGTGCATTTTTTGTTTAAGTTCAACGTTTACTACATATATCTTATTTATTCCAATGCTATTACTTTGAAATACAAAACTATTTTAAAGAAACTTTGATAGTTAAATTAGAAAGTTTTTACACTTACTGTAAATCAGTAGATTAGTTTCAAAAGTTATTTTGATCTTGTGGTTAAACTAACTGAGACCTAATCAATCTTTGAGAAGCTAAGTGAACATTTGCAATCTGTATAAATTCACTACAGTTTAACTTGTTTTATAAATTGGGGGATTTTAAATAGACAATATTTTAACAGAAATTTTAATTGGAACTCAATTCACCCCCCTCTTGAGTATCCACTCCGACCAACATTTGGTATCAGAGGCGTAGTTTTTGCTTAAAAGATTTTTGGAATTCTCTATTTTTTCAACTGTGATTTTAGTTGTATTTTAAAGTTCTTAAAATTTCTGTTATTTCTAAATTTTTATCTCTTTAAATAAACTTTCTAAAATCTAGTTATTGATAATAGACTAGAGGGTGCTGCTACTAATAGGCCACCTTTCTTTAATGGTACAAACTATGCACAAGGGAAGCTGAAAAAGAAAATTCATTTAGAAAGCATGGGTTTTGATATCTAGACTGCAATAGAATCAGAATATAAAATTCCCACTACTGTTAGATCCATTTGGGATGAACATAAAATGACTACCTAAAATAACAATTGTAAAGCTATGAATTCCTTGTAATGTGCTTTAGGAGATGAAGAGTTTAATAGAATTTCTGATTGAAAAACTGCTTTTGAAATTTGGGATACTTTGGGTGTTTCTCATGAAGGAACAACCAATATTAAATAAATGAGATTAAATACTTATACTATTAAATATGATAATTTTAAAATGAAAACTGATGAACCTATTTCTAATAAGTATCTCAGGTTTAATGAGATAGTCAATACAATGAATTCACTTGGAAAGGTTGTTCCAGCAAAGGAACAAATTATGAGAATCTTGAGATGTTTACCAGACCAATGGAGAGGCACATCTATTTCAATTATAGAGTCATGGGACATTGCCGATCTACCTATCAAAGAACTCATTGGTAAGCTTATGATGTATGAGGAAGAACTCAAGGTAAATAAAGAGGAAGATGATGAACCTAAGAGAAAATCTGTGGCTTTCAAGACTACTGTTTCAAAGATTAAGGACAAAGATAAAGCTCAAATACCTACTAACAGTTCAACCAGTGAAAATTCAGACTCTGATAGTGATGCTGAAATGGCTCAGATAGCCAGAAGGTTTAAGAAGTTTTATAGGAAAAAGAAGTTTTTCAGAAAATCAAATTAAAAAGGAAAGTATGACAATAAGGGACACTGGAAAAAGGATTGGAATAAATATGAAAAATTTGATGAAGTTGTCTGGTATGAATGAAAAAGAAAAGGACACATTAAAGCAGACTATCCAAAGATGAAATACAAGAAGAAATATGATTACGAGGATAGTAAGTACAAAAAGTGTATGAAGGCTACTTGGAGTGCTTCTGAGGATAGCTCTAGTGAATCTGAAGCCTCTGAAACAGAAAACAGAAATAAGGCAAACATGTGTTTTATGACAAACACTTCTGAGGTAACATCTGAAACTCCTGCTTTAAATTCTTATTATTCTGTAGATGATTCTGATTCTGAAAATATGTCAGAATATGAACTGTTTGAATACTGTGATATGTTGGAAGAAACCTGTAATGAACTGAAAGAAAAATACAAAGGTTTAAAGAAACTTTATGCTTTAACTGTTAAACATAAATCTGATCTTGACAGAGAAATGGAAAAGAATGCTCAGTTGCTGAAAGAAAACACTGAACTGAAATTGTCAAATGAGCAACTTAAGAAGGATCTATAGAAGTTCACAAATTCAAAAGATACACTAACTCAAATGTTAGGTAAGCAGATTGCATCTAGATATACTACTGGTATAGGATATCAACCTGGACAAAGGAAAATTACTAAAACTATATTTATTTCTAAATATGGACAGAATGTAGATAGTTCTAGTTCTAGAAGTCTGTATGCTTCAACTAGTTATATTCATAGTTACGGATCTAATAAATTTTATATTTCAAAATATGTTGATTCTACAAATTTTATGAGACCCATAAGTCAAATTTGGGTACCTAAAGTGTTATTAGATAACTTTTCTGGACCCAAGAAGATCTTGATACCAAAATCATTTCCTACCTAAATCTGTTTTGTAGGAAACCTGCTTGAAGATTTCCCACAAGAAGACATGGTATTTGGACAGTGGATGTTCGAGACATATGTCTGGGGATTACTAATGCTTCCAGAGTTTAATAAAGGTTGATGGAGGTCATTTCACCTTTGGTGATAATTCTAAAGGGAAAATCATCAGCCTAGGCCAAATTAGTAACACTAATTCAATTTTAATTTCTAAAGTTTCACGTGTTGATGGACTTAAATATAATCTGTTAATTATTTCTCAATTATGTGATGATGGATTTAATGTGAAGTTTGAAAATGATTCTTGCAATTTTTTTAATTCTAAAAATGTTTTAGTCTTTTCTACTCTGAGAAATGAAAATGTTTATGCAGTTGATTTAAATTCCTTAGCCAAGCAAAATGTTACCTGTTTAAATTTTTTTCATAAAGAGTCCTCGTTATGGCATAGAAAATTAGGGCACTGCAATATACACTCACTTAGAAAACTAACTAGGAAAAACTTAGTTAGATACCTACCTAAACTTGAGTTTCCAAATGACAAAGTTTGTATTCCCTCTCAAAAGGGAAAGAAACATAATGTTTCCTTTAAATCAAAGAAAGAAGTTTCAACTTTTCAACCTCTCGAGTTGGTTCACATGGATTTGTTTGGACCATCTAGAGTTTCTATCTTAAATTGGAAGCACTATGTCTATGTCCTCGTAGATGACTTTTCTAGATATACTTGGGTATACTTCTTAGCTCACAAAAGTGAATCTTGTTCTTAATTTGTTAAATACTCCAAATCTGTAGAAAATCGTAGTGGACTTATGATTAAAACTCTAAGAAGTGATCATGGCTGTGAGTTTGAGAATCATGAGTTTGAATCCTATTGCTCACACAATGTCTATAGTCATAACATTTCTACTCCTAGGACACCTCAGCAGAATGGCGTAGTAGAAAGAAGGACTAGAACCCTACAAGAAATTGCTAGAACTATGCTTAATGAATATGACCTGTCTATTTATTTTTGGGCGGAAGCTATAAATACAACTTGTTGTGTTATTAAAAGAGTTTTGATCAGACCTGTTATTAAGAAGAATCCTTATGAGTTGTGGAACCATAGGAAACCTAAGGTTAACTACTTCCAAGTTTTTGGTTGCAAAGTCTTTATTCTTAATAAAAAAGATAATATTGATAAGTTTTCATCCAAGAGTGATGAAGGAATTTTCCTAGGTTACTCTATTTCTAGTAAAGCCTATAGATTCTTTAATAAGAAAACCATGTGTGTGGAAGAATCTGTTCACATCAAGTTTGATGATGCTGATCCACATGAGCCTAAAATGTCTCTTCAAAATCTTGAAGAAGATTTATCTGTTCTGGACCTTAATGACAAATCTAATGAACCTGCTATAAAGACAACAAGTTATGGACTTATTCCAGAATCTGTTCCTAATGAAACCGAATCTAGAGAAGAACATGAAATTTATAGTCCTACCTTTACTAGATCAACTAGAATTCTAAAGAATCATCCTTTAGATTTTGTTGTAGGAAATCTTGATAGAGGGACACAGACTAGAGATTCTCTTAGAAATCAGGTTGAACATCAAGCCTTCTTGTCACAGCTTGAACCTAAAAACATTGATGATGCTATTAATGATGAATTTTGGGTAATTGCTATGTAAGAAGAACTCAATCAGTTTGAAAGAAATAAAGTTTGGAATCTTGTTGAAAGACCTAAGGACACTTTCACAATAGGCACAAAATGGGTGTTTAGAAATAAAGTAGATGAATCTGGAAACATAGTTAGAAATAAAGCTAGGATAGTTGCACAAGGCTATAGTCAAGAGGAAGGTATTGACTATGAGGAGACTTTTTCTCTAGTATCCAGATTAAAAGCCATTAGGATTTTACATGATTATGTTGCACATCTAAATTTCAAACTATATCAAATGGATGTCAAGAGTGCATTCTTGAATAGATATATTGTTGAGGATGTTTTTGTAGAACAACCACCTAGTTTTTCAAACCCTCATTTTTGAAATCATATTTTCAAATTATCAAAAGCTTTATATGGTTTAAAGCATGCTCCAAGAGCTTGGTATGATAGATTAAGTACTTTTCTAATTTCTAAAGTTTTTAGAAAAGGAATTGTTGATCCTACTCTATTTATAAAATGAATTTCTAAAGATGTTTTAGTTGTACAAATTTATGTAGATGATATCATTTTTGGATCTTCAAAGACTACATTATGTAATGATTTTTCTAAAATGATGCAAAATGAATTTGAAATGAGTTTAATGTGTGAACTTAAATTCTTTCTTGGATTTAAAATCTTTCAAAATGATGATGGAATTATTTTAACTCAAAGTAAATATACTAGATATCTTTTAAAACGTTTTGGATTAGATAGAACAAAAAGTAATGACACTCCCATGAGTACCACTTGTATGATGGATCTTGATGAAAATGGTAAATCCGTTGATCAAACCACCTATAGTGGAATGATTGGAAGTATACTCTACCTAACTTCTAGTCGTCCTGATATTATGTTTACTGTGGGTATGTGTGCTCATTTTCAAGCAAACCCTAAAGAGTCACATTTAAATGATGTAAAGTGATTTTTCAAATACCTCAAGCATACTCCCAATTTAGGATTGTTTTATCCCAAAGGACAATCATTTGAATTAGTTAGTTATTCTGATGCTGATTTTGCTGGATGTAAGTTAGATAGAAAAAGAACCTCTAGAGCATGTCACCTTTTAGGCAAGTCACTAGTATCATGGTGTAGTAAGAAAAAAAATTCGGTTGCATTATCTACTGCAGAAGCTGAATACATAGATGCTGGTGGTTATTGTGCATAAATTTTGTTGATGAAACACACATTACTAGACTATGGATATCAATTCAGACATGTCTCAATAAATTGTGACAACACAAGTGCTATTAACATTTCTAAGAATCCGGTTTCTCATTATAGAACGAAACATATTGATGTAAGACATCACTTTTTAAGGGATCATTATCAAAAAGGTGATATCACTTTGGAATTCATTAGTACTGAATATCAACTTGCTGATATATTCACTAAACCATTAAATTATGAAAGATTATACTACATCATACATGATCTTGGTATGATTAGTCATAAATGAATATCTTGCTGATCTTATTGTATAATACTTTACTGTACTTTAATTTACGGTTTCATAATCACTGTTTCTAAGTTACTATTTTATGATCATGGTCTCACCGTCAAGACTCTATGCTCACGTTCTATCAACTCACTGTCTCACCATGACTATACAGAATGCCCATTGTCTCACCGTGATGACTACCAACTATCTCACCGTGATGACTAGTTTTCATCTCATCGTAATGCCTACTCACGGTCTCACTGTGAAGATTTATTTATATTCTTATTTTAACCTGTATCGCCGTAATTTTTATTTCACCTCTATTTGTTTTCCCGCGTTTTTGTTTTTATGACGTTTGACATTCCCAAATGATAAAACATAAGGGTTTCATTCGATTCCTTACCCGAACTCTCTCCTGAACCTTCTCTTCCCTCTCGACCGAACCTTCAATGGATTCCAAGGATGAAGCATCTATCCTCACCTTCGTCTGAGAAGCATCGCACTAAGAAACAGAATAGGATACCGAGGATAGCTCCTAAAGGACCTCTAAACCCAAACCTGGTAAGTCTTACAGTTGTACCTGAAAAAGAGGTTTGTGCAGAGTGGTTATTGTCTAGATGATCTTTAGTTCTGAAAGTTTTAAGAGAACAAGGACGGATTGAATGGTTCACTGGACAGAATAGACCGATTTACCCGAGACTGGTATCTCAATTCTATCAGTATGTGAAGTTCTCCTTTGAGTTTGGAGAAAGCTTTATGGTGACAAGCTGGATAAATGGTCAGAAGTGCTCTTTCTCTTCAAGGTTGTGGGTTGCATGCCTAAGAATTCCTCATGAAGGAGTTTGTGAAGATTACCATAGAGACCCTCCTCCAACAACCGACATCTTTGACCTGAAGAATTCTTTGGAGAACCTAACTAGAAATGGCACCAAGCGAAGGGCCATAGCTGCTGAATTAAATGGGGAGACTAGACTTCTGTTCAAGTTTGTTCAGAATTTGATTAGTCCTAGAGAAGGAGACTTTGCTGTGATGAAGTATCAGGATGTGTTCATGATCCACTTGTTAAAGAATGGCCATAAAATCAATATTTTCAAGTATGTTATCAACCATATCTGTGAGCTGATTGAAGTCACTTCCAAATCCACCTCCTTGTTTTACTCAAGGATGATCTCAGCTATGTTAGTTGAAAAAGGGATGGTTGGACCGAATGAAGAAAAATTAGAGGACCTTGATTACTGCCTATCCATGCCTATCATCAGAAGGATGAAGATTAGCTGGAACCCCTGGAAGAAGCAATGGGTTGAGGATAATGATCAAGTGTATAAAAAGTTTAATCCTGTTGACTATCCAAGAAGGCCTAAAATCTATCTGATCCTAGTTTGGAACAAAATGAAGTGGATAAGTATTCAGAAGAAGAAGAAGAGGAAGTAACAGCTGAAGTATCTCTTAGCGAAGAAGCTAGAAGACCTCAAATAGAAACAGCTCCGGTTGAAAAAGAAAGGACCGTTATCCCTGCTGAAACACCTCAAGAGGAGGAAGTTGGTGTTAGTTTGAGAGAAGAGGAAGCTCCTGCTTCTAGTGCGGATGTATATCTAGAAGCTCATCTTAATGCTGCAAGGAAGTTTGTTTTTCCTGATTCAAAATAGCAAGCAACCCTAAAGGAAAATCCTATTGAAGAGGATCTTTCTATTGAGAAAGAATCAAGTCTGGAAGTTCAACCAGTGGAACAGTCAGATCCTGAGATTATTCCCTCTGCTGAAGAGAGGATGGAAATTGCCTTTCAGCTGGAAAGGAAAGAGTTTGCTGAAGAGATTAGGGATGACCCTAAGGATCTTGTCCATGTTCTTGAGCCTCAAGAATCTAGAAAGGAAACACAAGGTGAGGGGGAGGAACCTCAAATCCTTGAGATTGTGGAAGCTAGATCTTCTGAAGCTTCTCAACCTTCTATCACATATTCTGTGTACACTCGGTATTAATTCCCAAGCTTTTATGATGTGAATGAGTCACAGCAAGTGACTACAACTGGAATGGATATTTCTTCTCTGTTTCAACTGAAGTCTTTAGCTCATCCATAACTAGAACCAGAGCCTCAACCTCAATCTGAATCAGAATATGAGTCTGAAGATGACTCTGAACCTTGACCAGAATCTGAACCACTACCTTTACCTGCACCCTTACCTGAGCATCACTCCATTGTGACCAAAGATGATCTGAAAGTTTTTGGAGAAACTTTGTTAGCTGGAGTTGATAAAATTGTCTCCACTCAACCTCGTCCAGTGACTCAGTTAAGTCAAGAAGATGCATCAATTCTCTTGGAAAAATTATCTTGAATATTCGACCAAGGATGATCCATGAAATTCAAGAATTCAGAGTTGAGAATAAGATGCTAAGTTCTGATGTTGCAAATCTGAAAAGTATGGTAGCAAGTTTTCATAATGAGTTATCTTTGTGATCAGAGCCTGCTCATGTTTCTGCTCCTGCACCTGTTGCTGCTTCTCCTGATCCATCTGATTCCATCCTTGCTAGAGATATTGTGTCTAAAGTTCATCCATACCTACTTTATTTTTATGAGAAGATTGGAAAAAGGCACACCAAGATACTGGAATGCATGAGAGAGCTTGTGTAAAATCTGAATAAGCTTACAGATGAATACACTGGATGCCTGCAAAAAGATTTGAAACAGCTCAATGTTCTAACCGAAACTGTCAAAGCTTCACCTGCTTCTGGTCAGTCCTCCACACCTTCTTTGGATGATTCTATGCTGAGATCCATAATCATGGAAGAACTTCAGAGTGCCTTCAATGGCTTGGATCTATCATCTTTGACAGAAGTGATTTAGAACAGTGATAGAGCATTGGACTTGGTTAGAATTCATTCGAATATAGCCAATGATGCTCAACAAGAGATCACTAAGAAAATTGATTTGTATCTCTCTCGGATTTTCTCTAAAAGTGATATGATAGATCACTTTAGATATCTTGTGGAAAATTTGAGAATCCCTCCAGTGACTCAAGCTTTTAATGCTCAAGTTCAGAAACATACAAAGTTCACCAGATTGTTGGACAGATTTCTGGAGAATATGGATGATTTTGAAAAGTCTATGCAATATGGTGGTGAAATCATTACTGATTTCATCAATCTTTTGAAGTTGTATCTTCATGTGCAGAGCACTGCTATAGTTGCTCCAGTTGTTGCACCCCTTAGACCTGGTCTACCTTCCTTAGCCTCAATTGCCATGACAGTTAGCCAAGCTCTTTATCAGATCCGGCCAGTCATTCTTGACCAACCACAGCCTAGATCTTCTACTGCTCTCACTTTGGCTCCATCTGTTTTGGAAGGTCTACCCTTACCCTCTTTGTCTACCACATCTATTCCTTCTTCTACTTCAGCACCATCTCCTGCTGCTGATAAAGGCAAAGACAAGGTGGATCCCTGAAGAGTCTGAGGACTGTTTTTCTTTTTGATGGGATGTCATTTCTTGTTTACTGTTTGTACTTCTCTTTTATGTTCTATTCTGAACTCTTTTTAATGCCAAATGCAGTGTTTCATTTCATTTTTTCTACTTTTTGATAATCCCAAAAGGGGGAGAAAACTCCATGTATTAAAGGGGGAGATATCTCTACAAGTATAAATGGGAGAGCAAAACTACTAGTGTCAGTTCTATAATGGTTTTTTCTATTCTAGTATCTTTAATATTACATGTCATTTATATTCTACCTATATATGATTTTTTGATCATCAAAAAGGGGCAGATTGTTGGACTCCTCGTGTGTTAATCATGTTTTAATGATCACAAATCCTATTACTATTAATTAATCTCAATCTTCATTGCACATCTTTCTAATGCTCTTCAATCTCAATAATAACTACACATCATGTTTTAATGATAACAAATCTTATGATGTTAATTACTCTCTTTATTATTTACAAGTCTCATGCATGATCATAAATCTCACATATATTATCAAGCCTTTATATTTATGATTCAATCTCTTTTACTCTCTAATGCTTAAACATAATCCATATTCTGCATATTACTGTCTAAGTCCAAATACAGATATTTTTCTTAAGTATGGAGACACCATGAAGGAATCGCCGTGACCAGACACCGTGAAGGACTCACCGTGACCAGACACCGTGAAGGACTCACCGTGACCAGACACCGTGACCTAAACACCGTGATCCAGATACCGTGAAGCACATACCGTGAAGCTCATACCGTGAAGCAGAAACCGTGAAGCTCATATGTTGAAGCTCATACTGTGAAGCTCATACCGTGAAGCACATACTGTGAAGCTTATACCATAAACCACATACCGTGAAGAAGACACTGTTTACTTAGTCACTGTGACACTGTTTCTTAACTTTTTATCAATATTATTTAAATAATTCTAACGGTCATATTTGATGTTTTTAATGAAATTAATGTTATTTAATGATAGTTGTTGGCATGTTAGGAAACCATATCTTGTACCTATGAAAAGTGAATCATTCCTACTTCCAGAACTCATGGAGTATAAGAAATATTGAAATTTTTTACACGTGTAACAAGCGCAATTAGTGATGTGAAAGTGTGAATATACAACGAGAAGAACTTGCATACACCAGAGAGAATTGTGTTGAACGAGAAGAAAAATCCTGAGCAAGAAATAGATTGCAAGTCTTTCAAAGAACTCTCATGAATGCAATCCAACACCACTGATGAACACACGACGAATCAAGAGATCATTCTCACTCCTGTAGAAGACATTCTGAACTACGACACTCTGTTTTTCAACAAAAAAACCAGAGAAGGACTCAGAAGCACTCCCGCTGAATCCAACGAGTCGTGAGTTGCATAGATAATCACTAGATCTTTCTAAACTCTTATCTATCTTCTCTACGTGATTTATTTATTAACTTTCGAGCAGTGTGGTGTACTCTGTATTTCTTATACACACAGTGTCTCCTGTACTGAATTGGAGGATATCAAAATCCTCACTCCAAATCTCTTATCACTTGTTTACACACGTCAATTGTGGAAGAGGTCCTTGTGTGTCTTGGTATTTGCTTTGTTTCCCACGTAGATCAGTGGTAGAGGTCCGTGTGTGTCCTGGACAGTTTTGTAAACTATTGTTAACCCCGAACCAGGGTGTGGATCAAATTTATATAAATTTGAGAGGACTAAGTCTCAGCTTGAGACTGAACCTCTTGTTATATCTATTGTGCATTTTTTGTTTAAGTTCAAAGTTTACTACATATATCTTATTTATTTTGCTTCTATTAATTTCAAATACAAAACTATTTTAAAGCTACTTTGATAGTAAAATTAGAAAGTGTTTACACTTATTGTAAATCAGTAGATTAGTTTCAAAAGTTAGTTTAATCTTGTGGTGAAACTAACTGAGACCTAATCAATCTTTGAGAAGCTAAGGGAACATTTAAAATATGTATAAATTCACTACAGTTTAACTTGTTTTATAAATTGATGGATTTTAAATAGACAATATTTTAACAGAAATTTTAATTGGAGCTCAATTCACCCCCCCCCCCCTCTTTAGTATCCACTCCGACCAACACTACTTCTGGCCTGATTGGCGAAGTATAGACTTGCTGGATTTCAGTGGATGAAATGAAGACATCCCCATTTGAGCTTTCATCATTGCTTGGTGAATCACCAATTTCTCCCATGATGTCTGGCTTGATTTCCATAATTGATAATATGGAAGTTTCCATAAGAGTATTTGGATTCGGGTCTATCCTATCAATTTCACTGATAGGCAACACATAATCTGCACTCACATGTGTAAATGGATTTACTGGAATCTTTTCCAAACCAAATGGATCATTAACCTTGGTAACCTCTCTTTATGTGGATTTCTCTTTACCCTTCATGTGATAGAATTCCACCTCAATGTATTGAGATTCACATGTTTTTAATGGGGATTTATCACCATACAGTGTCCCAATTTGACCATATAAACAATATTTGAGACATTTATGGTATGATGAAGGGATAACCGCATGTTGATATACCCAAGGTCTTCCAAGAAAAACATTAAAGGTTGTGTCATGATCATCAATCATGAAATCTAAATTGGATACAAGTTCTCCAAACTGAGTTCTGTGTGTAATCTCTCCCAGTGGTTCTTGTTCATTTTTATCATATCCTTGCAACATCAAAGTAGAAGGAGATAAATCCGATTCTGTGAGGCCCAATCGATGAAGTGTACGAATGGGGATGAGGTTGAATCCTGAACCATTATCATTGAAAGCTCTTCGGACGCCTACACCATTGACCTTTCTAGATAAGTATAAAGGACTAATATGTTCATGCATGAAAACATCTTCATATTCATCTGTGAAAGATATCATTGCATGACATTCTGTAGGATTATTCTCTACATGGTAGACTTCAGCCGTAGAAATTTTAGTTTCGAACTCTTGATGAATTTACAAAGCCTCAATGAGTGCCTCCTGAATATCCTTTGATAGATTCAAGACATACAGAATTGATAAATTGGCTGGTACTTGGGCCAAATGTTTCAAAACATCTTATTTTTTATCCAAAGGTCTGTGTTTCCCAACAGGAACACGTGGTTTCACAGGTGCCTTAGAGGTTGATGCTTTAGAAGTAGATGCATATTGTATCATGGTAGGAGTTGAAAATACTCTTGGATTTGGAAGATTAGAATGAATAGGTTTATTTACATACTGAGAGGAATAAGGTGGAACCTCTAACTAATCCTCTAGAATAACTATACCAGGACTAAATCTGCCTTGCGTGGAAGAATTTTCTTGTTCTTGTTGACCCCGCTGAAGGGCTCTACCATGAGTTTCTGCTGCATACACAGTTCTAGAAGGGGTAGAATTGGAATAGTGGTTTCTGGGATTTCCACGTCTTCCTCTATATCCCAGACCTCTGGAACCTCCTCTATTTCCTCTGTTTGATACAGGGAACACAGAATCATCAAGATCGAAGCTGTGAATGGAATAAGGATTCGTTAAATGAATCATATTAACAGAACCAAAAATAAACTCTTCATCTGATGAAGATTCTGCCTGATTAGCCTGTTTAGGCTGATTATCCCATTTAGGATGTGTCGTTTGGTGGGGCGGTGCCCGTGGCTTTGAAGTAGATGGCATAAAATCTGCCAGAGTCAAAGACAATTTGGGCTTTGACATGATCCCATCTTCTTCTGATTGTTCTTCTTTCTTTGAATTATGTCGTTTCTTTGAGGATTTTCCCACTTATGAAGGGGTATATTCTATGGAATTCATAGAATAAGACATAATTTGTTTCTTCAATTGCATTTTCAAAATGGCATGATTTTATTTGATTGTTTTTATGACCATCCAATCATCATATTTCTGCGCTTTTTTTTTTTGACTTCTTTCCACTCGCATTCTTCCTCTAGATTTGTAGCAGTAACACATGCTACCTGAGCTAAAGAACCTTTCAGTTTGACTTTTCCCAAGTCCACCATCGTTTTCAGGAGGTCTTTGAATACAAAACAGTCCTTAATGGGATGCCCCAACATTTGATGAAATAGGCAATAGTTGGGATGGTTTTCATCTCCTTCCTTGTTTGGCCTTTGGGGCCTTGGAAATTGAACCAAATTATTTTCCAGAGCTGAAATGAAGTAACCAGGAAGTTGATCATTTCAGAAAGAGTAAACTTTGCTCTCTAGATCCTCAAATTGTTTCTGTCTTTGATCCCATTGATCATCTTGACGAAACAGCCTATGTTGTTGATTCTCAGGAGGTGGATCCCTTCTAGAAGATGAAGGCCTTGAAGTAGAAGTAGGTACAGATCCTTATTTAAGCGTAACTGTAGCAGTCTCTTCTTTACCCATTCTCCTTCCTGAAGCTGATGGAATTACATGAGCTTTATCCTTACTTTTTATAAGAGAGTCTTCAATCTGTTGAGCGATTGAAGTAAGGTCTAAAAACCCTCCTGTGTATTTCACAGGGATCAATGGTGTGCATAAGTCATCACGCAAATTTTCCACACAAATTGGCAACAATTCTTCTTAAGGGAGTTCTAAGCTCAGAGAACATGTTAATCCCTTCCAGTGAGCAATGAAATATGAAACCCTTTCATTCTCCCTTTTCATACAGTTTGTAAGATCAAAAACTGTTGTCTTTGGGAACGTTGAGCTGAATTGAAGAAGTAATCATTGACAAAGATCCTCCCACCCGGTAATTGACTGGGATTGCAAGCTTGTATACCAGAAAAAAGAAGGCCCTTGTAATGACTATACAAAACACATGAGCTTAACTGCTTCTTGTTGCTGAGGGGTTCCCATCATAGGATCGCAACGAGAAACAAAATTTGTTAAGTGTTGCTCTGGGTCTCCCAAACAATTAAATATTGGGAATGTGGTATTTGAAAAATTTGATGGGGGAGGAATTGTGTCTACCCATTCCGGGTAAGCTCTCTTCTCCGGTTGAACCGATGCATGCTTTCCTTCCATAGCTTCCAACCAAGCTGTTAATGACTCAATGGTAGTCATTAACTTTTGAGAAACATCTAGTTGAGCTTAGACTAGTGCAGGTGCAATAACTGGAGCTTGGATAGGTGTGGTGACCAGGACTGCCACTGATGGTAGTATTGCTGATTGTTGTTTCGTATAACCCATAGGATTATACATCTAAGGGTGTACTAGTAAAGGAGGATACTCTTGATCTAACTCAGTAGCTGCAACAAATTCTCTTGGCTGACTGACTCCAGTACTCTTAGGAGGAAGACTACTTTGAAGTAGTTCTGCATTCAACCTCCTTAATTCCTTCATCTCTTCCTCTTGTTGTGTGAATCTTTACTCTAGTGAGAGTGATTGGCTTTCTCCATAGGAAGGTTATGTAACTTGATTCTTTCCTTTTCCTTTGTTGTATGCCTTTCGAAGAGGGGGAAGTTGGTTATTTGAAGGAATGCCTAGATTATGGGCAAGCCTTTGATTTCATGTACTCACACCTTCTTCATTTGTGTCTGTGTGTACAACTTCTTGAGCAGGAACCTCTTGATTTGATCCCTCTGAGTGAGCCACATTTGGGGAATTAGCAACAACGGCATTGATGACATTAATTAATGCATAACACATTGCATCTCTTCTATTATAATTTCTGCGATATTTTCTTCTTCCATGTCCCTAATGAGACACTGACTTCTGCTGATTTGATCCCTCGTGAACTTCTTGATGAACCATAATTTGGAGGGAATATCCTGATAATTTGGCTATGTGTTCCTCTTGTGTCTTCTTCCCTAATTGAGAAAAGACTGAATTTCTCTGAGGAAGAGATTGGGGATTTGAAAAAGTCCCCAGTCCAGTGGACAGGGACTGTTCCTGCTGTTTCTGCTCAACTCCTCGAATCGTATTTATTGATTCTGAGGGTTGGGTTAAAAGAGTACTGAGTCTGGTGAGCTGGGTGGTTCTTGAGTTTCTATATCTGAGACCTTCTTAAAATCTCTCCTGATCTTACGGAGTTTATTCTGGAAATTGGCTAGATGCATTAACCTGCATCCACTCTTATCACCCAGCTCAAAAGACCATTGGATGATTTCTGACACTTCTGTCACTTGATGATGTTCATGCTCCAAACAAGAAGCATGTTCAATATTCTCATTTTCTTGATGCAGGAGTAATTCAACAACTTGTTCTCTGTATGCTTGATTTTGATAGGAACTAGTTGAGGCATGTTATTGAGCGAGCCTTTGATTACAAACAAAGCCAATTGGTTGTAGCCGACCATGGGTAAAAACATTGCATGAAACCATTTTCGACGGGCTTTGCTAACTGGAGAGTACATTGAAATGTAGTTCTCCATGGACACCCCATCCCCTGATATGAATACTATATGTGGTATTGGCAATTAACTGGCACAATATTCTTGGTGCACCAAGGCATGAACGCTGAAGGGCGCTTTACTGCTTTTTAGCCTTCAGATATCGAGAAACTGAGAGAGATGCCAAGTCAATTTGGCATTTTAACCCTTCTATTATCTTGACATTATTTTCATATTCATCATAAGATAATATTTTCTTTTTCAACTAACAAAGAGTCTTCCATATTTTGAGACAAATATCCTGAATTACATCTTCCGTCAACATCTCTAGAATGTCATACTGAGAGTTAGCCAAAGGCCAAAACATGACTGGCACTTCACCTTTCACCAGTTGTTTTCTCATATTCAGTACTTCCTCCATGTCATTTTATGAAGATTATTCTACCTAATTAGACCAAAGTTGGTGCTTCTTTTTTTCTTCATCAGATTCTATAATATTGGTAGAGAATTCATTTACCAAATTAGAAGATGCATGACTCAGGGGTGGTTAAGAGAATGACCTACACCCCAGGATATCTTCTGGTTGAGAAAATATTTCACCTACTATTGGTAAAGCATCAGACATAACTGGATTCATATTTTCAAGTGCCTAAAGATAATAGGGCTTTCTCGTCACTATATTTTCCATTGGAGCATTTTCCAGGAAATGTCAATTAGTACTTCAGAGAAGACTTTCACAGATAAATTCATCATCATGGGGAGGAACACCATGGTGGGTTACAGCAAAAGATGAAACATTTTTCTCCTTGATCGTCTATCCACAAAGAGGGTTCTTGTGGCTCTCATATGAGGATGAAACTTCTTGATCAACCGAATTGTCATGAATCAATCCTTCACGAGGAAGTGTCTGATATAGACCTTTGGAATTATTTTTCCCACTATTGGGAACTGAGAGAGTAGAATCTTGAGTTGCAACAGATAATTGTTTGAGTGCATCAAGAATTCCAGCATCGATCAAGGCCTTATTACAGATTGGATCTTGATTTCATGACTGTACTAGATGGGTCTTTTTTTTTAGATGCCTTCTTACTCACTTTGGGAACCACTTGTTGAATAAAGTGGTTATTATAGGAAATTTTATGTTCCTTCTCATTAGAAATGATCAGGTTAGGCTGATTATCTCCACTCAAATCAGGTTTATTTTCCTAACTTGGTTGTCCATATGACATGGGGGAGTATGCCTCACAACCCACTTGGACTAGAACAGAGGTGTGTGTCTGTTCTAGAGTGAACTGTTGATGTGTCACTCCACTGGTAGGGATAGATTTTCATTTCATTTCTTGTGATGCTATTGAAGCTGTTATAATATCCTGGCTGGCATCTAGAATATGAGCAAGGATTTGCTTCAGCTCTTTCACCACTAACAGAATGTGCTTGGTGACTTCAGCTGTCGGAATGGGAATATACATCCATTCCATGCTTAGAGTAGGTGTGTGTTCCTTCTCTTGTCATCCTTTTCCTATCATTGAGTTCTGACAGTACTTATGTGTGGGGGCAGAGAGTTGAGTCTGCCTCCTGTTCGTCATTGGGTCTTTCCAATTGACTTCTCCGTGTGCTACCAAATGAGACTGTTGGTAGGCTTGATCAATAATGGAAGGTGTATGTGCCTGCTGATTTCACTCCACCGAACGTGGTTGATGAAATTCCTTCAATACTGGAAGATGAGACTGCTGGAAGGATTGATGAGTGTAAGCAGGTGTATGTGCCTATTTACCAGTTTTCAACACATTGGGTTGACAGGCTTCATTGTATGTAGTCAGACAAGCCTGCTGACTAGATGATGATTTATAAACAGGTGTATGTTCCTATCTATAGTACTATGCCAGAATTTCCTTGCAGGAATGGCATGTTGCTGCCAGACGAGTTTGTTGGACAGCGGAATTAAAACGGATGGGTGTGTGTGCCCGCTCGTTGCTTGACACCATGTTAGGTTAGTGGACTTCTCCGGAGATGGAAGAGATAAGAACCTACTCACTGTTGACCAGATTTTTCCTCTGGCAGTTTTTCTTTCATGCTCGGGTCTGAGGGACCTGAGCTGAACACCAAGAGATGACACCCTCATCATGTTGAGGGCGCACTGCCACATGAGTCTGGCAGCGATTTTTGGTGGGAGCCCTCAGTAAGGACTCGTGTTTCCTTGAATTAAGGCCTTGAGTGACCTTATCATTTACCTCCTTAGAATATGGGAGGGAATGGTGATTGTGTTCTAGGGATAATGACATGAAACAGTTGGAGACGGTGGTTAGCACCGCCTGCTTCTTGATCGCTGGTCATCGCTGTCCGGACGACCAGGGTAAATTATTGACTTGGAGGGCTTGTCGAGCGGCATCCAGATTCGGAATAGTACCATTTTTATTTTATTCCTTAACCAGCGCATTTTATAACCAACATTGAAGACGTTGAGTAGGTGATGTCTTCCTCAGAGCGGACGATGATCCAGCAGGAGTAGCAGCAGAGGTATTCACGGCAAAGGGATCCACAGGTGTGAACTTAAGAGAAGCCATTTCTGTAACGCAGAAGATCGTAGAAAAGAGTGCATGTTTGATATAACAGACACAATCAAGATAAGCTTGGCCACTAAGTCTTTTGGATGAGCACATATGTTATTCATTACTTTGTTGGCCCTCTCATTGAGTTTAAATAGGGGCCTAACAAATAAGTAAAACATCATTTTAACTTGGTTAAGGATTCATGTCGGGTTCACCATTTTTTGTTTCCTCTGGAAATGGGAATGACCTCATTGATTTAAGGTTCATACATTCCAAGTGCTTTTAAATGGGTTTGTTCGTAGAACCGGAAACATCCATTGATTCCATATACATTTAGACATACTTTCCAAATGTAGGTCCTCATTAGTTGTGAACCGATTAGGCTTAATAATTTGCATTGGTCAAGAGGATGGGAGGTCGGACTCCTCACACCTTTTTTAGGGGAATTATTTTCTACTCTGGGACTCTCTTTATAGATTTAAGTTATGTTCGTGATTCCTTATTAAATTACCAAGTATGAAAATTAGCATTCCTTTAGATCTGACAATCAATAATTAGTATGAATGAGACTTAGAGAATATTTTATATGTATTCGCGGTTCTTCATCGATAGAGAATCATTTTTATTTGTTAGAGATTCTTATTCAATGGTATCCTTAGAAACATTATACAGAAATATCTTGGTCATTATGATAACCATACAGGTTTTAAAGCCACTCAGCGGGACACTTAAAGTTTATTATCATTCAGAAGGACATAGATTATTTCAGATTTGGGATCGTACCCGTAGATGGGATACCTACATATCCTTTGTTTTAGAAAAGGAATCATAACCCACGTAATTTAATTAAAGAAGTATGAGGTTTATGCATGATTAATAGCTCAAAGAAAGATGTCATAATTACTTTTACACTCTAAGCTCGCGTGAGTCATGCTCGGTGTGAGAAACAATAAGTATTGGTAAAACCAGACAATTGTTCCATGAAATATGTAATTATAAGAAATGATGTGGGGATTATGCATGTATGACTTCCCAGATAGATGAATATTAGGATTTACTTCAGGGAAGAAACCCAAGAACAAGGTCCATAAAGGTATATGTTCTTTATGGAGATTTGGATATTTAACTTAGGACTTAATCCTGAGAAGGATGCCAAAATTAGAGAAGACTTACGATTGGGTTTTACTCCCGAGAAGGAAGCCCAAATCAAAATTAAATTAAGACTGTTTAAGAGAAATTATGATTGGGTCTTACTCTTAAAGAAGAGTCCCAGATTAAAGGGAATTATGACTGGGGCTTACTCCTTAAAAGGAAGCTCAGGTTAAGGGAATTTCAATTTTTGGAACTTGGGGCTTACTCCTAAGGAGGATTCCCATATTAAAAGAATTATGGTTGGGGATTACTCTTGAGGAGGATGCCCAAAATTAAGGGAACTTTAAGACTGGGGCTTACTCCTGAAAGGGAGGCCCGGGTTAGGGGACTTGGGGCTTACTCCTAAGGAGGATGCCCATATTTTGGATTTTGAGATTGGGACTTACTCTAGAAAAGGAGGCCTAGGTTAAAGATCCTCTCATCTTTAGAGGATGAGGTTGAATGAATGAAATCTATAACCTTAGTGACATAAAGATATGTAAATCACTAGGTTTTGAGAAATGTTTCACAGAATTCTTTTCAGATAAGGAAGCCAAAAAAGGAACCATGTCATAAATGACTTTGAAGAAGGTTTTGAAAGCTAAATATTGAAAAGGAGAGGTGGATTTGAAGAAATAAAGTGAATAGGTAGGAGGGCATCCAAAAATAGAGAGGCGCGCAAGTCCAGCGTGGGTGCGCAAGTCCTGGTCATGCAAGTATATACTTGCGCGACACATGGGTACTTGTGCGACGGTCACCCCTTAGGGTAATACTTTAGAGAGACTTGGCTCAAGCCCTTAGTATTATCCCTAAAGGCTTCCAAAAGAGTGGTGCGCAAGTGTTATTGAAGGGATAAGGCGGCGCGCAAGTGTGGCCATTTCCCTTAAGGGCTGGTCACTTAGGAGCACAAGTGTTGATGAGTTTCACTACTTAGGCCTTGTTTCCCCTATTTAGAGCTTCCATTCTAGGTAAGAAATTACCTTAGAAGTGTTTGGAAGACTTCCAGAAGAGACTAGGGCACTGGGAGCTCAAATATGAGTTTTGTAATTTTTCTGTCCTGAAATGGGCGGCCCACAAGGGGTAATTATAGGCTGCTGAAGACCCTTGGTGAAAATCAAAGAGGGCGTGCAAGTTACCTGCGTGACCATTGTGCATCGTGCAAGTATACTTACACCACCATGAGGAAACTTGCGTGACCTAAGTGGGAAGAAATCCTTCTTCATGCCTTTGTCGATTTTTGATATTTCTTCAAAGGATGAATCACTTTGGAATAAGGTATTTCCCTTTTTCAGTCATTAGACATTGTGATGGAAAGGAGTTTCAACAATACACTACCCTAAAGGAAATAAACACATCAATATCAAAACCCTCATCACCCCTATCATGGGCCATGGCTAACATTGGGTAAACCAAACTTATATACTCTCAAGTGTTCCGTTAAACATTATTTTAAACATTTCACTTTCAAAAAAAATTAAATATTTGTCATTTAGGCACCATTTGTACTATTTCTATTTAACACTCCACAGTTAAAAGCATTTACAATTATTTATTAGGCGCCATTGTCTTAAAATTGTATGAAAACCAAAAAAGTTTTTTCATTTCCCACAAACCACAATAACGTTATTTTCTATGAGTGCCTAACATGATGCATGACACATAAATCCTAAGAGACTAAAATGATGCAGAATATACAAACCTTGGGTCATTCCAGACCATTAATAAAACTAATCAAAATAATAACATCAAACAACAAGTGTTTCACCCAATGTGGAATAACATCCAACTATAACAGGAAAACATCAATTACAACAATCCCACCCTAGGTATTTGGGTTTTACCCCATACAATTGATTATCTAATCCCATTAACAATCTCATTACCAAGGCCTTAAATATCCTATCATCCAATATAACTATCCCAAAATAGTAAAATAATAGAAAATAAAATATGTTGAGATCCTTTTTTAGTTTCCTAGCCTGGGTTCCACAAATATGGTGCCTTGATCTGGTTCACCACATGACCTCAAACGCACCTCTCCATACACCAATGGTTTTTGACTATTAGAGATAGTCTAATAAGGTATATGGGGAGACTATACCCTCATTACCAGAGTAATTCAACACTGGAAATCAATATAAATAATAAAAAAGTAATAATAATCAACAAACATGCATCATATAAAAAAATTCCCAAATGGGTAAATGCTGATAATAATTCAAATAAGCATTCCATGCCATGGTAGTGTATGGTACCAAAATAAAACCAAAATGAGTCCCTAAAAAATATCCCCAAAATGGGTCCCGACATCACATTCAGTTCCCTCATCCATGCTCTATCCCCAATCCAATATCATCCTTCCAATATAGGGCCCTTGACCTTATCCTGACACGCAACTATGAAGTCTACTTGAGTACCAAATGGAAGACCTATAAGGGTTTGCCTACAACTTAATAGGCCACTACCTATGTTGCTTATCATATTATATAGTCTATAACAATTTATGAAGGAGTACGGTGAGAAATACATAAGAAGTAGATAAACCAGGTTTCATTATTTAACAATATTTAAATTAAATTCATTTTTTCCTAGTTTCAAATGATACCTATAGCCATAAAACATGCTCCAGACCATGTCATATGTCTAAAAAAATATTAAAAAGTTATCACGGGTTGGAATACATGGAGCATCAGTCCAATTATACAACTAGGATTCTGAAAAACATGTCCAACCATCCCAACCATTATATATAACACCATGTACATACACATATAGTTAGTAAAATTATTCCATACATCAAATATATGATTCATCAGATCACCTATAACATCAATATATCCTTACCAATCCATAACATAATTAGATCAACTTCCCAACCGAACATTAGTCACATTTTTTATGGACAACATTAGTGACCTCTATCATATAATAACAACAAGGTTTCATATTTTCATTTTATCACATTTCCATGGTTTATTAAATTTAACATGTTCTCAATTCCTATAGAAAGCCCATTTCACCATTTAAGCACTTTTCAAACATTTTTCATTTCTTTAATGCTATTTAACTACAAGTGCATGCCTCTTTAACCATTCATCACATTTACCCATATATAGTATATAACGTATTTAACTTATTAGAGTTAATAAAAACACCACCTTTATGATAGATAACATGTTAAGAACCATTATAATTGTTTTAATCTCATAAAACCTTCAATTCATCATTTAACAACTCAATTTCTATGTTCAAGGGAGTGGCACACCCCATGGGTGGCCTTAGGCCCAGTCTAATAATCCTAAAAAAAATTCAATGGGTATTATGAGGGGTACAAAAGATAATATATACACCCAATTTATCATTTCCTACCAAATAATTAAATTCATATTCCAACATCACCAAATGACAACCACATACACATGAATAAAAAAATACTATGGAATATATCTTTTAGACCACCTATCTAAAGTTTGTAGACAAGTGATCATCAAAAAATGGAACTTGAATCAATCCTAAACAACCCTCAATGCCCAATATAATAATCTGATGAAAAAAATAAGGGTTTAGGGCATCATAAGGATATAAAACATCCAACCAAGTTTCTTCTAAAAAAATAGAATAAAGAGGAGTGGTAGACTCACCCAAAGCATTGATTTGTAACAAAATATGCTTCAAATGACCCATTATTGAGGGATAATCACTCTTGAAGGAGGAGGGGTCCCTTGGTTCGTCACTCTTGCTGTTGGAGGTGGAAGGGGTAGTAAAATTAGGTAATAAATATAAAATCCAAAAGTGGTAAAAGGTTAGTTTCCCTAGTTTTTAAAGAGGTGCATGGTTTGGACCCAAGGATGTAAAATTCATGCACCAACCTTGAATCTCCCTATATACAAGATGGTTCTAGTATAAATGGTTTGGTTTGGCCACCTACATGGTTTAACAAATCATGTGGTGGTCATGAACCTACCTCTATTCAATGGGGTCGGTTTTCACAGTTTCCTAGGCATGGGTGCATTATTAGTACTAATTGTGTGCCAACCATGATCCCAATATAGAATTATATCATTTCCCCCTATTTCATGTCCCAGACCCAAGTAACACCCTCAAGAACTATAATATATTTGGAAACCTATCATTTACTAATTTAATGGGATTGAAAAAAATTAAGCAATAACACATCTCCTCAAATGATCAGGATCTTATATTAGACCTTTAAGATTTGTTGTGTGTTACACTATATTACATGTATTTTCCTTTATATTTCTTATATGGAACCATCCAATTTAGTTAACCTTACTAATATCCATATATTTTCAAGGGTTTTAGTTGTATTCCATAATATTCTAGTTATAAAGGAACAAAATGCCAAATACTCCCCCTTCCCCAATATCCCATTCAAATTTAGTATAGATTGTGATGGCCATATGTATGATGCATGAGATATTATATCCAAAATAAATTTTTCTTATTTTATGTGATTTTGGTTTTAATATATGGTGGAAGATGTGCATAATATGAGGACACAAGTTTGTTTTCAATCATGTTTAAGTTACCGTGATATAATGGGGATGTAATGTGAAGATATAATGTGGTGATATTTCATGTGGTGATGATGTGGATGATTTATGTGCTATATGGCTGCGAATATGTGTTTTATATTGTGTGTATGTAGTTATTTATTCATGTGGATATAGAGGGGAAAAGTGTGGTAAGGAATATACCATTATATCATAAGCATTTCTAGATTAGAGGAGAATTAGTTGTGGGGTACCTTCTTTATATATGTTTATTTTTATTATGTTACTATACTTGGATGTATAGTTATGTTAGTGAGCCTTGGTGAGGATGGGTGATATATGAACTAGAATATGTGAAAAGTATGTTTCATTATTTATTAATTAGGGAATTAGTATGGTTATTCCATATTTACATGAGATGTTTTTTCAAGGATCCTACTTAGTCTTCTTGAATTCTAAAATATATATATATATGTGTGTGTGTGTGTGTGTGTGTATATATATATATATTTATTTATTTATTTATAGTTATCTAGAAGGTAGTCAATTATTGGGTAAAATTTTACATGATTATGGAGATTTTGATTGTTTTTTATGACTCATACACATATTTTTCTTCAAGTATTACATTTTAAAAAAAAATCGTGATTTATGAAATTTACACGCATTGTGGATCGGGATGTATTTTATATTATATGGATTTTATTGATGGATTTATATTATTTTACAAGGATTCTAAGGGTAATTTCTTAAATTGTGATTATATCCTCAATGCTAGATTCCTACTTGGGGCCTGAGAGGTAGGATTTGATCATCATTACTATTGAACTAGGAGGGATTATAGAGGGGATGGGTCCTAAGAGAATGGTATTAGAGATATGATTGAGAGTAATGATGGATTTTATAATTAGACAATGATGAGGACTACAAGGGTTAGTTATGGTAACAGTGTTTTATATGACTTGTTTTGACATGGAAAAATGAGACTATTTTGGACATACATGTTCGGTAACACCTATGATCTAGTAAGACCTTAATATTAACAGACATTTAAAAAAATGATTCATCTTTTAAGTTATATACTAAGGATGGGTTCATGTATCTTGATCGATTATATATGAATTTTAATTATGAAGATTTATTTGAAATTAAAATTTATATAACTAAAACATCATAAATGAATTACATGTTTTTTGTATTTGGATATTTCTATTCTATGTTATAGAAATGGATGGTGTGTTTCATCCTCATGAAATTCTAGTAAGATATATACAGCAATGTTCTATGGTTGACCATAGAAGTGTTGAACCTAAATATGCATCTTGAGTTTCTAAATTAGAGTGTAGTCATATATGATAGTATTTTCTTTGATCATAAGATAAATTAGTGTTTGGACGATCATGTTATTTATTTTACTTAAATATATGCAGGTAAGAAGAATTGTATCTCATTACTCATTAGTTTATTGAGTATTGTTTCGCTTGAATGGTGTATCTATATATTATGTGAGTGTGAATAATCTTTAGTCATATGAGATGATTTTTTGTAGAATTTTTATGTTTAGTTTCACTCTTTGATAGTAATGGTTGATAGGTAGTGAGATTTTCACACACTTTTACATGAAAGATTGAGAATGTGGGAACTCAGTGCCTAGATCAAGAATTTTCATTGTTTTCTCCTGGTCATCTCTTAGATGAGGAGGCTAGGGCATGAAATTTTAGAGAGTATATGTATCTATATAATTTCTGTTTGGTTAATCCATTTACACTTCCAATATATGTTGAGGTGTTAGTGAAGTAATAAGTGAAATAATTTCCATATATGGATTGAATCATCTTGAATGACAAGTCATTAGTACACCCCAAGGAGCAATGCAGTTGATAGATGCTCTTATCTATTTGATAAATAAAGTTTTTGGCCAATGAAATGTTTTCTTCATCCTTATTCTTCCTATTTCTCTATATATATTAGTTCTGGATAATATAATAAGAGTTAAATTCCATTGTTCATTACTTATGGAGTTCATAGTCATTTTTAGTTTGAATTCCCTACCATCATTAGTGATTTCCATGTAGAAGTCAACCAGATTATTATACACCCTCATAAGTAGTTTCCTCTATGAAATTATCTATTGAAATACAGTAAAAAATAGCATAACCAAAATGGGGGATATGTCATAGGTAGTGTATGTTTTCATGATTCTTTTCATCCTTAGGTACACAGGTCTGGGAACTTTTGTGTAGGTATCCATCATCAACGATAGTGGGGTAGATGAGAATTCCATGATCGTTTTTAATCTATAGATATTTCTAGACCAATTATGCCATATATCATTTGAGTTACCATATTTTTTATCTTCAACCATGTCTTATATAATGTTTTATTCAGGATAATCACACTCCTTTATTGAATATTCCTTTTTCAAAGATCTACAACTCAAGGTGGAGAGGATTCATGTTCCCTTGATGTTTTGAAAATAGTTATATGCTAGTCTATATTTCTTAAGGAGTGTTATGGTTGTGATATGATTATAAGAAAACATCATTCATTAGGTGATTTACTCCTAGTATAAATACCAAAATAATATGTAGTTCCCATCAAGTATTGGTTTCATTTTTTATGTAGTAGTTGATTTATTCTAATGGAAAGTTTTTGTCTTTGATTTGGAAGTTGGTTTCACGGTTTTTTCTATAAGAAGGATAATTGGAAGGGTTTTGGTTTTATGGATTCCTTATCATACTAATTTTTATTGTTATAGATGGTATTGATGGTTGTTTTGGTAATGGTCTTCCAAAGGGTTTTTGAATAATTCAAGGTTTTTTCCCTAAAGTGGTGGTGACATTACCTCCTAGATGTAATATTAAGTTAAAGATAGAGTTATATCCAAGTGTCTCTAAATTTTTTATGTATTGTTATCATATGAAACCATGTAAGATACATAATTTATGTATTCTAATTGATGATCTACCAAAAAAGGGTTTACCCATCCTAGTATGTCTCCTTGTAGTTTTCTAGTGGTATTCACCAATGAGGAGGAATGTTGATTTTATTGATTATAGTAAATTGAACATGGATATAGTGAAGAATGATTATCTACTCCAAAGGAAATATTTTCTATTGAATCGGTTAAAGGGAGATAGTGGGATCTTGAGGATCCATCCAAAGTTAACATTTTTATTAAGTACACTTTTATGGAAAAAGTGTGAAATAATCAAGTAAAAACCAGAACATCAAACATTATCGTTGGTGGAAGAATCATTAAAAACCAACCTCAACATTTTAGATGCATCCTCCCTATATCATTTTTAGGAAAGTTCGGTCACCTTTTTTTTGAGATCATCTCTAATAATATCTTCAAATCAGTAGGCCAATTTTTCCCACGTCTGCACGAACTCTTCCATTGTTATCTTCTCAGTGTTGAAGCCTCTAGAAAAGATTAAATATTGCTTGATGATCTAGTCACCCTACTCCCTATTCGTGTCCACTTGAATCAGTTATTTATTCAACCTTACGGCATCCTCTTTAAAAGCATTAAATATCAATACCTTATCTAGAATCTCCTCCTCAAAGTGCATAAAAATGTCCCACAGCTTTTCCATGGTCTCTACATCATCATCCAGTGGAAATACATCTGTAAATACCACTACAACACCCACATCAGCCTCCTTACCTGATAGCCCATGAGGAGCAGTTGGAGGGGAAGAAAAAACCCCCAAGTCTTCCTGATTCCATTATCGTTCTTAAACCATATCAACCTTCTTCTCCAAACTGTGATCCTTTGTCTTAGGACCTTCCTTCATTCCACTTCCACTCGTCAAGTTCAAGAAAACCTCCTTCACTTGTGCCTTTTTAGATGACTTTCCCTACAATACCTTGTTCCCTCCCTATTTAGCTGATATTGTCTCCATAGGTCTTGGGAGGTATGAGTAGTCCTTGTGGACTTTTTAATTTCTCCTCTTGCACACAATGCAGCTACCTGGGTCCCTATTTTCTTTCTATCCCATCTTCTTCCTTAGTTTATGAAGCCCTCTACTGGACCCTCATTTTTCACTATCCTCTAAGGATGGGTCGCCGCTCTCCCCACACTCAGACTCCTCTCCTGAGGGATAGTCTACCCCGGTTGACACCAGATTAAGAGTGTCAGATCCCAGACCATCAAAACGATTACCAATTTTAATCGAGGACAGGGTCAAACTCTGATTTACTCTTCCCCCACCATTATACCACTTCCCTAATTCACCTCGTATTTCCTACATCAGAGTATTATTCCCCCTGTTTTCCACTGCCTCCAGTCCCTCACCAAAAAGGGAAACTTTTTCATAAGAAGGAATCCCAAGATACTCTCTTGCATCAGTACCCCCTACCCCCATAGCAACTGTAGGTCCTCCAAATCTGTTTATCAAGTGATCCACCCTATGCACCATCATATCTTTACTCACATTCACATGGTTTTCCCCTTGATCTGAATCATGTTGTACCAAACTTCCCTTCCTCGCATTAACAATATGAAGCAGTGCATTGTGGGATGAAGGTCTGGCAAGTTCCTGTCTCAACCTGTTAAAAACATGAGAAACTGATGGGTTTTCATGAGTAACCAATGTTTTTTTCACAGGTGACTAAGGAGTCTGTTGTTGCTCCATCATCTTTGCCTCAAAAAATGCCTCAGACTCCTTGCCACCACCATAACCCCTCCTCCATGTGGCCAATTAAGACCCCGTATGAAAGTTGACCAGCGAGTGTCCTAGGTTCTTGCATCTAGAGCAGAATTCGGTCCAGGTTTCATATACCACCCATTGTTTGCAATGATAATAATCACCCATAGTTATCCACATATACTCAAATGGATCTTTGGAAACAAAAATTTCCACACAAACACGCGGATTTATAGGGTGACAAAGTGCCTTGGTGGGACTATCTAAGCACATGTATCTACTGATTAGATTCCCTAGCATATGCATAACATAAGGGTTTTGAAATGGTAGGGAAAATTAGTAAAGCTTACCCAAGTCTCCATAGTAGGAGTATCACGATTCATATGAAAATAGAAGGACCACCAAAATAGGTAAAATGTGAATCTGTTGAATCTAAGAGAATAAAATGGCTAGTCGTTGATGAGATCTACCTCTAAGCCAAAACAAACCAGCATATACCTGTTATCCATAAGACCCACTATTTCCCTATCCTAGAAATCCAATGCTCTGAAGACATGACTATATAATGAATCAATGGAAGGAATCTATTTTATAAACCTTGCAACCATGGTATGCTTCAATAGATTCGAAGATTCAGAGAACTCCGCATTCGATAATGGAAGATTAGGGAACCCATCAAGCAAATATGGAACCCTCAAACCGAGCATAACATGAGGAAAAGAATGAGGGAAATTGGGATTTAACATAGGGGAGAAGGAGGAATTGACTCCTTTGGTGGGTGGAAAAGTTCCCTCCCCCGTCGATGGGGTAGGGACCAACGTTGTGGCCGCCACCATCACGGCTAGGATAGAATCACCAGGGTTCCTCTTGACTTCCATCCCTCTCCTTCTGTAATGATATTACCATGGATCTTGAAGATTTATTTATGGTATAGGTATCATTAGATGAGGATGAAATTTAAAGTTATACTGATGAATGATTCAATGTTTCATTGTTGAAACTTTATATTCATTGTTATGTAATATGGTGTCATAAACAGTACAACTATTTTTAAGATATTCATAAAAATATTATTCATTGATTATTTCATGGTATTGTTCATTATTTACATCCTTATATATTCAAGGTGTGAGGGGGATCGTGAAGAGAATATGAGAGCCATTTTAGAGGTTCTTCAATGTAATTGTCTCAATGGGATGTTATCCAAGTGAAAGTGTTGGAATCATGATTTCATTTCATAGGACATTTTGTGTCCTGTTAAGGAGTATCAGTAAATACATTGAAGGTTAAAGCAGTTTTTTTTTGGTTGGATCCTAAGAATCCTATAGAGCTTCATAGATTCCTTAATCTTGTAGGATATTATAAGATGTTCATATATCATTTTTCATAGAGGGTAACATATTCTAAAAAAATTACTATGAAGGACTAGTCCTTTATATGGGATAATTTTTGTTAATTAGTGTTTGTATATGTGAATGATAAACTAATCTGTACTATATCACTTAATTTTCTAGAGGAGGGAGAAATGTTTCATTTTTTTGCGAAGCATCTCCGCAAAACTTGTGATTTGTTTTGATGTAGTAGAAGGTGGTGATATAATATGGGTATTGGTAGTTAAATCCCTAAGATTGTAACATTATACCCATGGTCTTGATTTAGTAGGAGTGGTATTCACCTATATTATTTGGAGAAATCACCCCATTGGAAAGCACTTTATGATATAAACCAATCAAAAAATCTTGAGGTATATTTTCCATTAATTAGAAATGAATATATACAAGTGGTGGTGGATTGATTTATCACAAAAATATGAATATGAGATCTCCTAATCATTAGGTGAACATAATATTTTTCTAATTTTCTAGGCAGAAAGTCTCAGGGTGGTGTTATTTGAGAGTTTTAGGATGCATAGATAGTGATATAAGAGGTTCAAACTTTCCATCTTAATATAGAGAAATATGATAGTAGTGGATTTCTATATACTAAGACTATATAATAATACTTATTAAAACATGAAGAGAAATTTTTTTAGGAGATCTTAAGGTGATTTTTTTACATGAATGTATCATCTGTGTAGATGCTCTTAAGGATTTGTTAAATGATGATTAGCATCGAGTGCTGTTTTAGGGAAAGATATTTTTTTCATTGGTGTGGATTTAGATATTTATGATTCCATAGCTCACCTATATAATTAAATTCTACTATATCCATTATATACCATGATTTTATGAGCTAGTTCTTTTTTCCATGGTTGAATAGGTTGGTGGAAACGTTCATATCTCAATGCTTAGTTCTTCAGTATGTGTAGGCCAAGAATCATTTTCCTAGTGTGTTTTTTTATCCATTTTATGTTCCTAAGTTAAATAGGGAGGACATATCATTGGATTTAATCACTATTTTTCCATGATCTCGGTGAGGATATGATATTATCTTTGTGATTATGGATCATTTGACAAATTCACCTCATTTCTTGGTAGTTAAGGAACCGAGAATAGAGGACTCTTTTGAAAATATGGATGTGGAGTAGATTGTGTGACTCCATGGGGTTCCAAGGATGGTCATATCTAATCATTATCCATATTTTGATAATTTTAAATGGAATTAATTATGTTTTTTTTATTAGTTATACTTTACCATTTCTTTTCACCCACAGATAGATGGTTAAGCAGAGTGGATTATTGAGACACTTGAGGATATGATGCATACATGTGTACTTGTTATCAGAGGATTATATTTGAAGCACTAAATTTTAGTGTACTTACCTAATAACAATATCCATCATTAATCCATTGTTATGGAACTATTCAAGAAATTTTTGGGAGGCCTTGAATGTATCATTTATGTTACATCAAGGTTTCAGTTTTTGTGATTATATAACTAGAGTTAGTGAATAAAAAAACTGAGAAATTTTATGTGATTTGCAAGAGGATAATGGTTGTATAAGGAAATAAAAAGTATTATTATGATCATAGGAGGAATATTATAGGTTTTTAAGATGCTGGTCACATGTTCTTAAAAGTTTCTCCTCATTATGGTTAATAGAGGTTTTATCCTAGAAGTAAGTTTTCTCTGTGATTTAGTATACCTTTCAAAGAGTTGGATAACCTTTGATAGGTGGCATATCAGTTAGTGATTCCTTCATATATAGATCATTCACAGTATGTATTTAATGTGTCACAACTCTAATAATAGATTCATGATGACATCCATGTCATTGGATGGAGAGGGTTGGAAATTAAATAGGATTTGAAATTCATAGAGCAACCCATTTGGATTTAGTAACTTTTAGAGAGGTTTCAATGTAATCATGTTCTTCCCATAGTTAATTTATTATGGATTCATGGTGTATTAGAATATTCTATGCAGGATAATGAGTCATAAATGCCTACTCAGTACCCCAATCTTCTTTGAACCTTTTTTCTTTATAATAATGATTTTTTTAATGTTTAGTTGATTGTTTTGTGTTGTTATGAATTAATAAGGGACTAATTATGTGTTTCATTATACCAAAATTAGTTTTTAGATTCCTATTTTAGAGGTATCTCATAGGTTTTCTAGTTTTTATGGTGTTTCATCCTATTTATGGGTTCAGTTTTGATTATTTGGTATGAGAATCATTTCATTTGTATCCAATGTAAATCCATGTAACATATAAGACATTTATTTTTCATTTTCCAAGAGATAGAAATACTTGGGGAAGCTTATACAGGAGTGGTAGAGGATAAGTGGAGTTCATAGATAAAATGTTAACATTCAACATTAGTTTCACTATGAACTTGTGTTTTATAACATGGTTAGTTTCATAGAGAATAGATTTTGTTTTAATTCGGTGTATTGTGTCATGATCACTTTAGTTGTGGCGTGAGGCAATTTTTTTCACCATGGAGTATAGGATATGATATTTTGTGTTGTTATATCTAGTTAGGGGAAAAAAATAGTGGTTTCATGATCCTAATTTATAATAAATATCTCTAGTTTATTCTTATGTTCAGTTCTTAAAGTTATAGTCTATTGTATTAAACAAAGGGAGGCTTGGATAGAGATTTCGTGGTTCTACCATTTTTGGATCATTACATCGAGGTAAAGGGAACTACACTATAGTGTATATCTAGGGTATATTGGGATATATAGATTAGTTAAAGGATTATTCCATGAATCATGGGTGTTCAAGAGTTATAGAATGAAGACATTGTTAGACCTTCAATTTATTTGGGTGCATCAAATTTTTATGGTTAACACCCAAAGATTTGGGGAGGTTTGCAGTTTGATTTCTAGATCGATCTAAAATAGTTTCATGGCCCTACATGTTACACCATGATCATTTCTTCTATTTCTAAATATAAATTTATGATTATTATCTCAAATTCCCTTAGATTAATCGAAATTAAATTAAACCCTAAATTTACTAAGGAGTGTCTTGAGAGACTTGTTTTCTTTATTTAGTGACTATTTAATCCCTATCATCATATATTCAAGATCCTTTGATTTAATGTCGAAATATGTCCCATTTACATGTTTCTTATCCCCCTTATTTCTAGTGAGGTTTTAGTAGTGAATTTTCTTATGATTTAGTGAATTTGTGTAGTTGTTTTTGTTTGGGGTTGATTTGTTTTCGGTTTTTGTGAATTGATTTTATTTTTTGGGGTATGATCGTTGGTTATTCTCTATTCATATGCTATGTTCTTTGAAGAATAAATTAAGGTAGGGTATTCAAGACTTATCTTCCATTGTTTATGTGTGAATATGGAATTATAAAGCATTCATTTTCATAGATTGAGTAGTTGAATTAATATAATAAATATAATGAACTTGATTTATGAAATTGGGAATGTGAAGATGATTCAAAATTTATGTTATGTTATTTATAGTTTATTTCCTATGTATCTTCACCATGATAATTGATATGAACTATAATAGAGGATTTTTTTACTGATATGGTTATGTTTTTCACCCTTTATAATGGATTAATTATGTAAATATGGTAAAAATAGAATAAATGTAAATATGGAAATAGTTTTGATATTATTATTCATAATGTGTTAAATGGATATGGAAATATGATTAAAACAATGATTATTTTATGTGATACATTATTGAAATTATTATTATTTGTTACTGTCCTCATGTAGTTATTATTTTATTGATTATAAGTGGTCTCAGTAGGGAGTTGTGGCTGTTATTATATGGAAATGGTGTGATGTGTTTTCTATAGTGGAAGTTTGGGGTGATGATGTCTTATCATTATGGCTGGTTTGGCATGGTTGATATGGGGAGGATGGAATAATTTTGTTGTGAAAGTAGTAGTTTGTTGTTTTTTATAGTTAACTATATGTTATGTAATAGTGGAAATTATGATTTTGAGGATAGGTTTTCATGTTTATGTCATATTAGATTAAAAATATAGGTAATGATGAAATTTAATTAAAAATTGATGAATTTTTTATAGTAGAATTAATTTAGGGGTTAATATTTTTTGGAAATTATAAAGGAATTTATGGGTGGTGGATGAAATATGAATCACAGTATTTGAATGAAAAATTAAAGGGAAAAATAAATAAATAATATATAATATATTTATATTAAAATATGATTATATAAATAAATGTTTTTGGTAATGAAAAAAACGAAATTGATAATGTTTTGATCAAAAAAAAGATTATTCTGTAGTCGATATGGGGTTCTTATGTAGTTATTTTTTGTATGAATTTTTTTGTGAAAATGGGGTTTGGAAAATGTAAATGGAAATAAATTTGTTTTTTTGAGTTATATTAGTGTTGTTTCCATGTTCTAGCCTTTAATGTGTGTTTGGTGTTATACTATATTCCTTTTATTTTCTTTTTTATTTCTTTTGAATCTCCACCCAATTCATAAATCCTTACTAACTCCCATAAAAGGTCATGGATTCTATATCCTTTCCCCAGTATCCTGGTTATATGGGGAATTAATACCTGAAAACTATCCCTTCCCCACCCTCCCTTCCAAATGTAGTATAGATTATGATGGCATGTGGTTATAATGTATGGGTTGTGATGGATAATGTTTTTTTTGTGATGTGATTTTGGTGAGGATTCGTAGTAGAGAACATGCATTGAAGGTGGAGGGGATGTGGTTGATTCGATTAATGTTAACTTTACCCTACTCTAATGTTTATTTTATGCGATTATTATGTGGTTTTGGTATGTGGTATGTAGATATATATATGTAGTTGTGGTTATATTGATAAGGTTATGTGGTCATGTCGATATAGAGGGGATGAGAGGGATAGTACATCTATTGTTAGGACATGATGTTGATTATAATAGTGGGGAAATGGTTATAGAGTACCTTATTTATATATATTCTTTTGATATTATGTTACTAAACTTCTATGCAATACTGGGTTATTGATTTTCAGTAAGTATGGGAGATAGTTGACCAAGAATAGGTTATGAATTTATTCTAATATTTATTCATTACAAGATTAATATGCTTCTTCCACAATTTAATATAGGTGTTACGGGATCATGATGAGTAAACTATTATTATCAAACATATATATATATATATACAGGTTTCTCAGAGGATTCATTGATGGGGTTCAACCTTACTAGATTATGGTAATCATGATTGGTGTTTGTGTCACCACCATAATAGTAGCTTTTTGAATTTAATTTTGGATACCTATGGTTATGTTTGACATTTAAATTCATTATATACTGGTTTTTATATAATTCAATTAGTATTATGAGGTCAATTACTCTCATATGTTTCTTTTTATAACCTTATTTTTATTCACCAACCAGTGGCATGTTGGAGGTATTCTTCAGATGCCACTCTCATTTTCACTGTCATCCCATGAGGGGATCCAGTGGAGTATTGTCAAGATATGAATCATTAAAAGTAACCTTAAAACATTATTTTAATTATTATATTATAGTTTTATAAAACTAAAATGTTTATTTATTTAATCTCTTATAAACTATTTAAAAAGTATTTTATTTATTGTGTCTTTGTGGTAACTAAGTGAATAATGATGTTTTATTCATCACCCTTTCATTTACTGTAAATTATTAAAAATTTATTTATGAATTAATATAAATTAATAATAAAATAACCACTTGTTTATTATTTTTTAATTATAAAATAATCATGATTATATTGATATTATAAGTAAAAAATCATATTTATTTCTAACCCTGTAAAACAATCTTACTAGGATGATTCCATGAATTTTAACTATCTAATTATTATTAAACTCCCTTAATTACATAATGTTATTAACACAATACATTTACAAATTTGTAATTTATGTAATTATTGTATAGTGTACTTTAATTGGTAACATTAACTTAAGGAGTTTTTTAAATAAACAATCAAAAATACACAAAATTGTTGACACGGACAATATTAATTTAGTAAATTAATAAAGCAAGAAAAAAATAGATTATAAGAGATGGGATAAATATGAGAAATTTTCTATATAAATTCATTAATAAATGAAACGTTATTATTTTAGTAGTTAAATATAAATCCAAAGTACGTTAGAACTTGAGGTTTGGGGTATGTCCCACTCTTTCTTATTCTTGAGGTAATGTTCTCTATAACACTCTCTCTCTGAATATTCCTCTTTTTACATTTAACTTTTGTTATTTATATTATATATATATATATCATTTATTTTTACCATTTAATTCCTCCTCTATTTTTTAGGGATATTAATGTCACTCTATGCCCTATTTCAAATATTCTCATTAATTTAACTTAATAATGGTAATAGTTATATTTTTGATTCATTTTCATTTTACCTCTTATAAATATAATTTTCATATATGATTTCCATAACAAAAAAAAGATTTTTTATTTCTAGTTTTTCAAAAACCATTTGCTTTTTTCTATTTTAATTATTTTCTTTTACTTTTGTTAAAAAATTTATAAAATAGTTTTATTTCATAAATTATCCTTTAACTATTAGTATAATTTTACCTTCACAGTGATATCTATTTTTATTAACTAAGAACGCTTTTTTATAATGAATTTATAAGAATAATTATACAATATTTTATTGGGATAATACATGATACCTTAATGTTTAAATATTTTGGATTTATTATGTTACCCATTTCTTTCAAATGGATTTATTTCTTGTTCATTATTTACGTAAATTTATTTTATATATGAAGCATATATTCAAGAAATATTATGAATATAGGGGGGATTTATTAATATAGTTTCGCAAGTGATCGGTTAAAGAATTATATCTCATATGACCATTATACTGGGGAATGATTCCATTATCCTTGTACTTAATGTTATTTTTGGTCCATATTTTCTTAGATTTGTCCACAATGTTATTGATTTGATTCCATTATTGTATACTCTTATGATATATCACCCCATGATAATAGTTTTTATCCTAATACTGGACTTTATGGTTCATCCATTCTTTTATGTATTTCCCCAATATATCCCATATAGTGATAGAGTATTGTGAGATCTAAAATAAATTAATGAATATAGAAGTAAAATATTACAAAGTTATTTTAAAAATTATCATATTATATTTCTAATTTCACAATGAAACTAGACCTCTAGGTTTTATGGTTTTTTTATTGAAAAATTGGTTAACATATGATGTAATATTATGTTTAATAGATGTTATATATTATAACATAGGTTCATTAAAATGGTATAATCCCCTCATTGGTCCACTTTACCAGTTAGTTTTTCTTATGTGTTGTGTGTGTGTGTGTGCACATAGGCATGCATGCATGTGTGTGTGTGTGTGTTTGTATGTGTGTGTGTACCTTCATATAATTTATTAAAATATGTTTTAGATTTTATAATAATTTTATGAAAATATTTTAAATGTTTTAATGAATTTAATTTAAGGTTTGGATTTAAAATATAAAGTAATTTATTTTTTAAAATTGATATAATAGAAAATTAACTTATTTCAAGAAGGAAAGAATCGGTTTTGAAATGGAATGTGTGGCCTAATTAGCCATATTTTAAAAATAGTGTTTTAGAAATAAAATATTTTTTCCATTTAAATAAAAATTTAATTTCGATAAAATATGATTTTTTTTCATAACCTTTAAAAATGGATTTTTATTATAAAACATGATTATGACTAAGTATTTTCATACATTTTATTATCATCTCATATGTGAATTTTTAGTTATTTTTTCTTAATAAAATATTTTTTTTATTATATTTTTTGTGTACTGTAGAGACACTATTTTTCCTTGAAAGTATTTGAAATATATTTAAAAAAATCTAGAGCCAGTCACTAAGATGACATGAGATTTCGAGGCCCGGTGATCCTAGAAAAAAATTATACAAATATTAAATATAACTTATATCATGTGAACATAATTTAACAAAAAAATGTAATATAACATGGATATAGTTTTAAATTATAAATATAAGACCACAGTTCAATTTGGAACATGATTTGGACCCTATGAGTGACCTAATGTTTTATAGCTCCGAACGTTCAGATCAGGTAGTCGTTGCCAGGTATGTTAAGTGAATTAACTAGTTAATTAATTAATTTAATTAATTTAATGCCTAAATACTATTTCCTCTACTATTTTGATATCATGGAAAATCACCAGGGTTAGCTACCAAACCCTAGGATCATTGAGATGTGGTTTCTTCATTATTCATTGGAGGATCGAGATTGAATGAAGACTGGATATCGGATCAAGGTGGATTGATAGATATCAAATATAGTATATCTTTACCATGATTGGAAAACATGTTCTTCCCCAATTAACAACCCAAAATCATGGTAGGGATCATCAATTTTTTTCATTGATTAAAATATTTACCATGTTATTATTTAATATTCTTTGATCTACGATTAATTTAATCCTTTTCATGTGCCCATTTATCGAATTATATTATTTATTTATTTTATTTATTTTTTATGCCATGTTTCTCACCTAGAATATCCCTAATCTATGATCATTGTGCATGAATGTTTGGCTAAAGATCAGTTAACATTTGTTCTTGTTCATTCTCCCAACCATCTTTTTATGTTCTTTGTTGTTGGGATAAGGGGAAATGGTTCTAAATTGTTGGGCAGATATGAGCACGATCGAACCCCCATATTCATAGTGGATATTATCATAACAACCATATTAGTTTTTTATAGAAATATCATGATAGATTGTAGGTGGAGATGATGTATTCATGGATCCAAGTTCCAATGTGGCAATAACAGTGGCTTTGAAGGCGTGTGGGACATGCTACGGAATTCTTATAAGTGACCAGATTCTGATTTCTGACCACTGGAGGTTGAGAAACATATCAATGATTTCATTATCCACAATTTTTCTAGATTTCAAGTTGTCAAAGGCCAGATATCATAGTGGAAATAGCGGATCTTAGATCCATGGAGCATATTTAAATTTCTATGAAAATCCCAACTACACGACATGCACTAGGATAAACAAAAGACATATATCCACCTAGCTATGGTGTCTAGGGTTTTTTATGGAGAAAACTATCAAACACTATGTGGGACCTCCCCACACCATGTGACATAGTGATACAGGCTTAGCGTGTACTACGAGAGTACAGGGGCATGGACACGGCCAGATACACTAACGTAGCCTAAAAAAATAACTTGACCTGGACATGTACACAGGCTGGGACATGGTCAGGTATAAATACAGGTACATGGGCATGGAACAAAGGACAAGGGCGTGAAATAGAGCACACGGGCAGGCCATGAGTGGCTGATACATGCTATCACTACTAGAAAAACAAGTATTTGCGACGGGGCATTTGCGACGGGATCCCGTCGCAAATGGCTTTTTGCGACGGGGGCCCGTCGCAAATAGACCGTTGCTGAAAACGGCGTCGCAACAACACTTATTTGCGACGGGCCCGTCGCTAAAGCCTTTTTTTGCGATGGTCATTCTCCCGGTCGCAAATAGTATTCTGTATTTTTGTAAAAAACTTTTAAAATAGTTTTTGCGACGGGACCCGTCGCAAATACCTTTTGCGACGGCACCATCGCAAAAACTATTTTTTAAAAAAAATAAAAAACTATTAATAATACTAGTATCTGCGACGGGCATAGTATCCCGTCGCAAATACTATAAAAAAAATAATAAATAATAAATTATTAATAAATTATTTTAATTAATATAATAATAGAATTATAATTCACAAATAAAAATAATTAATTATTTTAATTAATATAATAATAATAGAATTATAATTCAAAAATAAAAAATAATAGAATATTAATAAATGATTTAATTAATATAATAATATTAGAATTATAAATGATAAATAAAAAAAATATTAATAAGTTATTTTAATTAATATAAAAATAATAGAATTATTTTACATTCAAATATTAAAATAATTCAAGTATTACAAAAAATATAATTAAATTATAATATTATAAAATTTTAATATATATATATATTTTAATATTATAAAATATAAATAATATTATTATTCATATTAATATTTTTATTTAAAAATATAATATTATTAATATTTTATAATGAGACAAAAACTAAGAATAGAAAAAAAAATATTTTGATTTCCCAAATTTTATAACATAAATACAAACTCAAATCTGAAGGAGGGGGGGAGGTGGGGGATCTGCAGATGGTGGTGGAGGAAACTCCATCCCTAAAACATGAGTGAGTCGGCGCATGTACTCCATCTGCTCCTGATGCTGCTGCTACCACCGACTCGTCTGCTCCTCGTACAACTGCTGCTGGCGTCGACGCTCCTCCTCATGCTGCTGACGCATCTGCTCCTGCTCCTGTCGGAGACTCTCTATCTGTGCAGTCTGAGATCGCAACTGATCCTCATACTGTGTAGTAGAAGAAGATGCACGATCTCCTCTCGAGCTGGACGCCGACATCGCAGCACTGCCATAATAATCTCCGGGAGTCAGTCGAGAGCCGATACCAACTACCCGGCCCTTCTCGAAGGCATACTGGGTGGCCTGCATCCATGCCGCCTCATCAAACTGACGGGCAGTGGTCTGATCTGATGACTCGGCCTGACTCTCAGGCCGGGCCTGTGACGCTGCGGCCTCATATGACTCCTATAGTTGCAATTTAAAATCAAAATTGTGAATATATTATATGCAGTTAATTTTTAAACTTGAAAACAAATAATACTGACCATGATGTGATGCTGACGATCACCTCTGAGCTCCCCAGTAGAAGGATCACTATACATCCCCCGATATACGTCGTACTCTGTAATATCGGGGTGCTCGACAGCCTATAAGAATAAAAAATAAACTGTTAATATTTATAGTTATATAAAATATTTATAAATAATGTACGTACCAAATGCTGTCTATGAGTACTGAAAGAAAGACTCCCAACTCGATGAGTCACCTCCTGTCTCCCCCGATTCTTCCTCCCCACCGATGATCTCCTCTGAAAGGCACCACTCAACCAGTGCGCACATAATCCATCCCATACATGGGATGAAATATACTCTGGTCGGTGTGCTCTACATGACTCCTCAAAATCTGACACTCCTGCTTTCTTCATCGCAGCTTTTCTTAAATTGTGTAAAAACTGACGAAGGCGATCACGCATGGCCACCTCCCATGCCTCGTGGATGGCGTCACGCATGGTATCCTCGATCGGATACCATAAACCCTACAAATAAATTAAAATATCAAGTTAGAAATGAAATAATTTTCAAAATAAAAATTATTTATTTACGTACGTACCAACCAATGGCCGAACATGTCATGTTGCACATCAATGGGAATCTGCTCCCATGTGGTCCACGACTGAGAGAAATAGTTGCACAAAATAGCGCTACCCTGTCCGACTGCTATATGCGGAAAACTGAAAAAATAATAAACATTTATTATGTGAATAGATTAATGAAATCTTAGTCAAATCCACAGGTTATCACACAGGTTATCACACCTCCGTGTGCGTGGATCAAACCCAAGACGTGGACGTCGCTCGGGGACGGGGTCAGGAATCATCAATCGTGCAAGACCGCGCCCCCTCCGCGTACTCCCTGGAGCGCCTGCAGGCTGAGGGTCATCTGTCAGCAACGCATCCGCATCGAAAGTCAGGTCAGCATCCGCCAACTCACGAAATGTGGCCTCGTCCATCTGAAACAGAAAATGTTAATGTTAGCAAATAATTGATAATTACTATTATATATACATATATACATATATACATATTATGATTGTATATAAATGCCATGGAATGCTATCAGTGTTCATCTTCATCATCATCTTCATATATGTCAATGTCATCTTCATATTCCTCCTCAACATCATCGATATCCATTCGAGTTACAGTTTCTTCATCTCTTACCATTTCAAATTCATATGTGACATCATTAACATCATCATCATCACCGACTCTTAAATGTGGGGTGTCATCATCGATACTCATGTCTCTCTGTAAAAAAGATTGATTTTGAGTACTCTCTTGAAAAACTTCAATTCTTTGCACATCAGTGAAAGCACATTGACTTTGACTAAACTGATTATCTCGAATTTTGATTTTTATTATACTCCACCAATTGGTAATTAATACCAATTATTGGTAATTAATATCAATTATTGGTAATTAATATCAATTATTGGTAATTATTGGTAATTATTACTAATTATTGGTAATTATTGGTAATTATTGGTAATTATTGGTAATTATTGGTAAATATTGTTAATTATTACTAATTATTGGTAATTATTACTAATTATTGGTAATTAATACTAATTATTGGTAATTAATACTACTTATTGGTAATTAATACTAATTATTGGTAATTAATAATAATTATTACTAATTATTGGTAATTATTACTAATTATTGGTAATTATTACTAATTATTGTTAATTAATACTAATTATTGGTAATTAATACTAATTATTCCTAATTATTACTAATTATTACTAATTATTAGTAATTATTGTTAATTATTGTAAATTATTACTAATTATTACTAATTATTAGTAATTATTACTAATTATTAGTAATTATTACTAATTATTAGTAATTATTACTAATTATTAGTAATTATTACTAATTATTAGTAATTAATTATTGGTAAGTATTGTTAATTATTACTAATTATTGGTAATTATTGGTAATTATTACTAATTATTGGTAATTATTACTAATTATTACTAATTATTGGTAATTATTACTAATTATTACTAATTATTGGTAATTATTACTAAGTATTGGTAATTATTCTTAATTCTTACTAATTATTGGTAATTATTACTAATTATTGGTAATTAATACTAATTATAGGTAATTATTACTAATTATTGGTAATTAATACTAATTATTGGTAATTAATACTAATTATTGGTAATTAATACTAATTATTACTATTTATTACTAATTATTGGTAATTATTCCTAATTTTTCCTAATTTTTCCTAATTTTTCCTAATTATTGCTAATTATTGGTAATTATTGGTAATTATTGGTAATTATTGGTAATTATTGATAATTATTGGTAATTATTGGTAATTATTGGTAATTGTCGCGACTCGGGTTTTTGGCCCTGTCAGACTTTGGAATATTTCTACGAATAATTCCAGAGCTGGGCGCGAAGACGGCGTGCGATTCCGAGGCCCGGTGTGCCCGGAATTAATTTTATAAAAATATTAAGTTTTTTTTAACTATGCACGTGGCGGGGATGTGATATCTCCTAAACGGTAGCTCAGAACGGGAATCTGAGGGCACGGTTGCGTCCGTAACGTGCCGTTTACCCTAGGCAGGGTGTAATCTTTGCGGGCGCGGGCCTGCGGTGGGAAACGCCACCAGGGGCGTTTCCGTAAATAAGTGGCAAGTTTGTGTGCGAGCGTCGGCTCAAATAACTTCTGAACGGAGTCTCGGATCGAAAATCTGAGACCGCCGTTGGGTTCAGAACGGCGCGTTTACCCTAGGGGTGACCTTACTTTTGTTCGCATCGGGCGTCGGGTCCGAGGCGGGTTTGGCGCCGGCGGGCCGCTGATATAAATATCAGCGCCCCCCCCCCCCCCCCCCCTTTTGATTGTTCTTCGCCGTTCTTCGTCATTCTTCGCCGCCACTCTGCCGAATCGAGCAAACGGAGCGCCCACGAGCTCAGAATTCGACGGCGGACGTTCCAGGAGCGCGCAGCGGAAGCTTTGGAGCGCGGATCTGAGGCAGAACGTCGGCGTTTCGCCCGCGAGGTAGGCGGTTTGAGTTTTAATCCCCGATCCCGTTTTTGCTGCGTTTTTCTGCAAATTGAAGCCGTAGCAGTATAGATCGGGTCCCGAGGGTCGCGTAGGCGCCTCCGGATCGCAAAACGGACCACCGGGGTGACCCCGGCGGTCCGCGGAAGATCCGCCGGCGTGGCACCGGCGCGGCGGCGCCGGCGCCGGCGGATTCCGGCGGCCCGCGGCGGAGCCGCGGCTGCCGGCGGCCCAGCGCGGCGGCGCGCGGCGGAGCCGCGGCTGCCGGCGGCCCAGCGCGGCGGCGCGCGGCGGAGCCGCGGCTGCCGGCGGCCCAGCGCGGCGGCGCGCGGCGGAGCCGCGGCGGCCCGCGGCGGAGCCGCGGTGGCGCGCGGCGGAGCGCCGCCGGCCAGGGCGGGCCGGCGGCGGCGGCCGGTCCAGGCCGGCCGGACCGGCCGGTCGGGGCCGGTCCGGCCTTTTGTCGCATACGGGGGTCTTTAAACCCCCGTATCTTGCACCTCGGGGGTCGGATTCGCGTGCCGTTTGCGGCGACGTGACCCTGACGACGAGGCGAACCCTCCGGTATGGGTTCGAGGGTTTATAGGTTCGGGATCGTGGCCCGGAAGCGAGAAACGTCGTATAAAATAATATTATTTTATTATTTCACGACTTCGGGCCGTTGTAACTTCTACCCGGAGCGTCCGATTGACGTGCCGTCAGTGGCGTTAAGACCCTGACGGTACGACGGACTTTTTGAGATGGTTTCCGGGTGTTGGGTCTGAGAACGGGGTGCGGGCCCCACGAGGCCGGGTTTTGGCGTTTGCTGGGAAACGCAGCTTTTGCACCAGGAGTCCGATTTTGGCGGATGAATAGTCGATCCTGTGTGTTTTTCCGAGAGGATCGCAATGGTGCGATCCGTTCGATGAGTTTCGGAATCCAGGCATGGGCCCCACCCGAGCCGGCCTTCGGTGAATAGTACCTTTTTCACCGGGTGTCCGTTTTGGGCGAGTGAGTAGTCGATTCCGCCTGTTTTTCCGAGGGGATCATCGTGGTATGGTCCGCTCGATGGGTTTCGGGATCGTTGTGTGGGCCCCGCACGAGCTAGCTACGGTGAATAGTGCCTTTTTCACCGGTGCTCCGTTTCGGGCGAGTAAGCAGCCTATCCTGCGTGTTTTTCCGCGTGGAACGCGATGGTGGATCCGGCTTTGGCCTAGGAGGTGCGTAGTGTGGCGTTGTGGCGGGTCGCTCGGGTTAGCGACGTTTGGACCAGCAGTGGTTGAGGGTTCTCCCTTGGTTCGTTCCCACGAGGGTTCGTGTGGCATCACAACCTTCGTTGGGTTTGTGATCCTCTCGATGGGATGTTTAAACTGTTAGAGTTGTGGTATCCCTCCGGTGGGCCCGGAGTGGATCCTCTAGCATCTTTACCCTAGATCGGGTTCTTGGTATCGCTGTGACCGCTTATTCACGGGCAGTGATCCCCTATCTAGCAGGTTAACCCCGTAGGGTTTGTGGCATCAACGGGAATTTGATCCCCTACGCGGTGGGTCGTGCACAGTAGGGTTGTGGCATCGTCGGGTTTACGATCCCCTACTCAGCATGATGTTTATAGTAGGGTTGCGGTATCGTTGGTTATACGATCCCCTACTCAGCGCTTGATGTCGGTAGGGTTGCGGTATCGTTGGTTATGCGATCCCCTACTCAGCGCGTGGTTTCGGTAGGGTTGCGGCATCGTTGGTTCGATCCCCTACATCGCGAGTTATACCAGATAGGGTTCCGGTATCGTCGTGACCATCTTTATATGGACGATGATCCTCTATCTGGGTGTGGAGCTTCTGCCGAGCGACAGATCGGGTTGTGGCATCCCCCAGCGGATCCTGGGTGTGATCCCCTATCTGTGAGAACTACGTATGCCAGATCGGGTCGTGGTATCCCCCAGCGGACCCTGGGAGTGATCCCCTATCTGCGAGCTACGTATACCGGAGTGGGTCTTGGTATCCCCTAGAGGACCCTAGCGGCGATCCCCTATCCGTGGAGTTTGGTGGTTATGGTGTTCCGGTGATGTTTCCTCAGTGATGTTATCCGATGAGCGTGGTCTCTCGGGTGAGCGTCTGTGATGTTTGCGAGTATCCCGATGGAGTGTATCTCTCGGATGAGTGTCATCTGGTATGACAGTGTTCGTGGTGTACTCTCCTGGTTGGGACAGTTGCTGGTGATGAGGTCGGTACCTCTTGTGGCTTTGTGGCGTGAGCTGTGTATATCTGGATTGTTCAAGGTGTATGTATGGGCATACACCTGAGCTGAGCTGAGCTGACTAGTTGTGTTTAGCCGAGGATGGTCACGGGATGGAGTTTCTCTCTCGTCTGGGTTCCCTCTGGCTGGGTTGAGCGGACTGTTGCCTTCAGTTGCTCCCTTGGGTTTTGGGTTTTTGGGGTGCCTACTGAGTATGTTTATACTCACCCCTGCACGGGCTTTGCCCGCACATGTTTGTGTCTTGTGCAGACCACAGGCCTTTTGACGGAGTCCCAGGAGGACCCGGAGCAGGCGGAGCTTAGTGAGCGGGTTGACCGGGGTGTTTACCGGAGCTGTGCCGAGGGAGTTTTCCGGCGGGTGTTTGTGGCAGCGTTCCCCTTCTTCGGAGCAGGTTGGACGCGCTTTGTAGTTTTCTTTTGGTGGGCCCTGTTTTGCCCTTGTACTTTTGCTGTTGCACTCTGGTTTGGGATAGACTGTATGCATGCATTTACTTTTCAGTTTCTATATCTCTGCACTGCTTCATGGAGGTGTTTGTGGGTGCGTGTGTACAGGTACCTTAGGCTAATGCCTCCCTTGTGTGTGATAGCCTACTCGGCGCTGGTCGCCAGCCCCTGGCCTATTGGAGGCGGGCTTGGGGAGTTGCGGCTCGAGCCCCGTTGGGTCGGGTCGTGACAGAGTGGTATCAGAGGAGGTTCCACCTTTGGGATCTCAGAGCGTAGCTGGTCTAGCTGTGAGTTGGTTTGGGTTGCATAGCGGCAGTGTTAGGGTGTTTCGAGTTCGGCTTTCAGGCCAGGGACTCCAGTGTTGGTGCGGCGGCCGACGTATCCATACACCAGGACTCTGATAACCTGCCTTTTGACTCGGGACATTCGTACACTGGTCGCGGGGACATAATGGTACATGCATCATGTAGGACTGGGTTTTGGGTTTTCCTTGTCCTTCTTAAGTCAGCTCTCCAGATATACTCTTGACTGTGGTGTGTCTTGAATGTATTTCAGGATGCCTCCACGACGACAGCCAGCGAGGGTTCCGCAGCAGGATTGTGCTGATGACCCGCCCCGTGTAGTGGCTGTGGAGCAGGGCGCAGGTTCTGAGGTTGCACCTCCAGGTGGTCTGCCAGTTGAGCCACCACCTGTCGAGCAGCTGGTTGTGCCGGCGGTGCAGGACGAGGTTGCACGCAGGCTGAGTGCGTTGCACGAGTTCCAGAGGCAGCGACCTCTGAGGTTTCGGGGTGATCCAGACCCCCAGGCAGCTGATGACTGGCTTGAGGCAGTCACCCGAGTTTTCCGCCTAGTGAGGACACCTCCAGATCAGATGGTGGTCCTAGCGGCGAGCCTTCTGCATGGTTCGGCCGGGCGATGGTGGAGTTTGGTGACGCAGTCCCATGACGAGGAGACGCTCACGTGGGCAGAGTTTGAGCGGCTCTTCAGGGAGGAGTTCTATCCGGTGACGCTGAGGTCAGTGCGGATCCAGGAGCTTCTGCAGCTTCGTCAGGAGAGCATGACTGTGGCGGAGTACTCAGCGAGGTTTACAGACCTGTCGCGCTACTCCCTGGATATGGTTCGAGACCCGTTCTTTAGGGCTCGGACCTTCGAGCAGGGCTTACGCAGGGACATCCGAGCAGGTGTGGTTTCCTTGTGCCTGCCCACCTATGCTGGAGTGCTGGAGCGAGCGCTGGTGGTGGAAAGCTTTCTGGCTGAGCAGATCTCTCCTGTTGGTGCTGGGCACGCGAGAGCTGAGACTTCGTCGGTCGGATCGGCATCTGGTAGCCGACGACAGACTCAGGGGTCTGGACGTGGCCGACGTTTCAGGAGGCGACCCCAGGATGGAGGATCTGAGCCTCAGGGCTCACAGGGCTCGCATGCCGGTTTTGGTCAACCGCAGGAGAGGCGGTGTTATGCTTGCGATGGTCGGGGACATCTTGCTAGAGATTGTCCGACCCGACGTGCTGCTGAGAGGGAGCCGGTCGATGGACCGCCTTGGCAGAGACAGCGTCTCGAGCAAGGAGGTCCGCAGGGCGGCGGACGTGGTGTCGGAGCTGGTGCAGCGGGAGGCGGTGGTAGACAGTACCAGTTGCCACCACCCCCACCTCCAGGTGGTCCACGCCAAGCTCAGGGAGCTGGTGGCCGAGGGCGAGGACAGTTGCATGCCCTGGAGGCAGTCGACCCAGAGGCACCGCGGATGGATAGAGGTACGCCTTGTGTCTTTTCTACTTACTGCAGTAGTTTGACAGACACTGTTTAGCGGTACTCTTTCCTTTTGTTTCTTGCTCGAGTTTTGTTCAGGGCGTTGGTAAGACCCTGAGTGGTTGTTTGTTGGTGAGCTCGCTGGTGTGTGAGACCCAGTTGAGAGTCCAGTCGCTTTCCTTGTGCTTAGGGCTTTTCGGGGACGAAAAGTTCTAAGGGGGGGAGGATGTAGCGACTCAGGTTTTTGGCCCTGTCAGACTTTGGAATATTTCTACGAATAATTCCAGAGCTGGGCGCGAAGACGGCGTGCGATTCCGAGGCCCGGTGTGCCCGGAATTAATTTTATAAAAATATTAAGTTTTTTTAACTATGCACGTGGCGGGGATGTGATATCTCCTAAACGGTAGCTCAGAACGGGAATCTGAGGGCACGGTTGCGTCCGGAACGTGCCGTTTACCCTAGGCAGGGTGTAATCTTTGCGGGCGCGGGCCTGCGGTGGGAAACGCCACCAGGGGCGTTTCCGTAAATAAGTGGCAAGTTTGTGTGCGAGCGTCGGCTCAAATAACTTCTGAACGGAGTCTCGGATCGAAAATCTGAGACCGCCGTTGGGTTCAGAACGGCGCGTTTACCCTAGGGGTGACCTTACTTTTGTTCGCATCGGGCGTCGGGTCCGAGGCGGGTTTGGCGCCGGCGGGCCGCTGATATAAATATCAGCGCCCCCCCCCCCCCCCCCTTTTGATTGTTCTTCGCCGTTCTTCGTCGTTCTTCGCCGCCACTCTGCCGAATCGAGCAAACGGAGCGCCCACGAGCTCAGAATTCGACGGCGGACGTTCCAGGAGCGCGCAGCGGAAGCTTTGGAGCGCGGATCTGAGGCAGAACGTCGGCGTTTCGCCCGCGAGGTAGGCGGTTTGAGTTTTAATCCCCGATCCCGTTTTTGCTGTGTTTTTCTGCAAATTGAAGCCGTAGCAGTATAGATCGGGTCCCGAGGGTCGCGTAGGCGCCTCCGGATCGCAAAACGGACCACCGGGGTGACCCCGGCGGTCCGCGGAAGATCCGCCGGCGCGGCACCGGCGCGGCGGCGCCGGCGCCGGCGGATTCCGGCGGCCCGCGGCGGCCCGCGGCGGAGCCGCGGCTGCCGGCGGCCCAGCGCGGCGGCGCGCGGCGGAGCCGCGGCTGCCGGCGGCCCAGCGCGGCGGCGCGCGGCGGAGCCGCGGCGGCCCGCGGCGGAGCCGCGGTGGCGCGCGGCGGAGCGCCGCCGGCCAGGGCGGGCCGGCGGCGGCGGCCGGTCCAGGCCGGCCGGACCGGCCGGTCGGGGCCGGTCCGGCCTTTTGTCGCATACGGGGGTCTTTAAACCCCCGTATCTTGCACCTCGGGGGTCGGATTCGCGTGCCGTTTGCGGCGACGTGACCCTGACGACGAGGCGAACCCTCCGGTATGGGTTCGAGGGTTTATAGGTTCGGGATCGTGGCCCGGAAGCGAGAAACGTCGTATAAAATAATATTATTTTATTATTTCACGACTTCGGGCCGTTGTAACTTCTACCCGGAGCGTCCGATTGACGTGCCGTCAGTGGCGTTAAGACCCTGACGGTACGACGGACTTTTTGAGATGGTTTCCGGGTGTTGGGTCTGAGAACGGGGTGCGGGCCCCACGAGGCCGGGTTTTGGCGTTTGCTGGGAAACGCAGCTTTTGCACCAGGAGTCCGATTTTGGCGGATGAATAGTCGATCCTGTGTGTTTTTCCGAGAGGATCGCAATGGTGCGATCCGTTCGATGAGTTTCGGAATCCAGGCGTGGGCCCCACCCGAGCCGGCCTTCGGTGAATAGTACCTTTTTCACCGGGTGTCCGTTTTGGGCGAGTGAGTAGTCGATTCCGCCTGTTTTTCCGAGGGGATCATCGTGGTATGGTCCGCTCGATGGGTTTCGGGATCGTTGTGTGGGCCCCGCACGAGCTAGCTACGGTGAATAGTGCCTTTTTCACCGGTGCTCCGTTTCGGGCGAGTAAGCAGCCTATCCTGCGTGTTTTTCCGCGTGGAACGCGATGGTGGCTCCGGCTTTGGCCTAGGAGGTGCGCAGTGTGGCGTTGTGGCGGGTCGCTCGGGTTAGCGACGTTTGGACCAGCAGTGGTTGAGGGTTCTCCCTTGGTTCGTTCCCACGAGGGTTCGTGTGGCATCACAACCTTCGTTGGGTTTGTGATCATCTCGATGGGATGTTTAAACTGTTAGAGTTGTGGTATCCCTCCGGTGGGCCCGGAGTGGATCCTCTAGCATCTTTACCCTAGATCGGGTTCTTGGTATCGCTGTGACCGCTTATTCACGGGCAGCGATCCCCTATCTAGCAGGTTAACCCCGTAGGGTTTGTGGCATCAACGGGAATTTGATCCCCTACGCGGTGGGTCGTGCACAGTAGGGTTGTGGCATCGTCGGGTTTACGATCCCCTACTCAGCATGATGTTTATAGTAGGGTTGCGGTATCGTTGGTTATACGATCCCCTACTCAGCGCTTGATGTCGGTAGGGTTGCGGTATCGTTGGTTATGCGATCCCCTACTCAGCGCGTGGTTTCGGTAGGGTTGCGGCATCGTTGGTTCGATCCCCTACATCGCGAGTTATACCAGATAGGGTTCCGGTATCGTCGTGACCATCTTTATATGGACGATGATCCTCTATCTGGGTGTGGAGCTTCTGCCGAGCGACAGATCGGGTTGTGGCATCCCCCAGCGGATCCTGGGTGTGATCCCCTATCTGTGAGAACTACGTATGCCAGATCGGGTCGTGGTATCCCCCAGCGGACCCTGGGAGTGATCCCCTATCTGCGAGCTACGTATACCGGAGTGGGTCTTGGTATCCCCTAGAGGACCCTAGCGGCGATCCCCTATCCGTGGAGTTTGGTGGTTATGGTGTTCCGGTGATGTTTCCTCAGTGATGCTATCCGATGAGCGTGGTCTCTCGAGTGAGCGTCTGTGATGTTTGCGAGTATCCCGATGGAGTGTATCTCTCGGATGAGTGTCATCTGGTATGACAGTGTTCGTGGTGTACTCTCCTGGTTGGGACAGTTGCTGGTGATGAGGTCGGTACCTCTTGTGGCTTTGTGGCGTGAGCTGTGTATATCTGGATTGTTCAAGGTGTATGTATGGGCATACACCTGAGCTGAGCTGAGCTGACTAGTTGTGTTTAGCCGAGGATGGTCACGGGATGGAGTTTCTCTCTCGTATGGGTTCCCTCTGGCTGGGTTGAGCGGACTGTTGCCTTCAGTTGCTCCCTTGGGTTTTGGGTTTTTGGGGTGCCTACTGAGTATGTTTATACTCACCCCTGCACGGGCTTTGCCCGCACATGTTTGTGTCTTGTGCAGACCACAGGCCTTTTGACGGAGTCCTAGGAGGACCCGGAGCAGGCGGAGCTTAGTGAGCGGGTTGACCGGGGTGTTTACCGGAGCTGTGCCGAGGGAGTTTTCCGGCGGGTGTTTGTGGCAGCGTTCCCCTTCTTCGGAGCAGGTTGGACGCGCTTTGTAGTTTTCTTTTGGTGGGCCCTGTTTTGCCCTTGTACTTTTGCTGTTGCACTCTGGTTTGGGATAGACTGTATGCATGCATTTACTTTTCAGTTTCTATATCTCTGCACTGCTGCATGGAGGTGTTTGTGGGTGCGTGTGTACAGGTACCTTAGGCTAATGCCTCCCATGTGTGTGATAGCCTACTCGGCGCTGGTCGCCAGCCCCTGGCCTATTGGAGGCGGGCTTGGGGAGTTGCGGCTCGAGCCCCGTTGGGTCGGGTCGTGACAGTAATTATTGGTAATTATTGGTAATTATTGGTAATTATTCCTAATTATTACTAATTATTACTAATTATTACTAATTATTACTAATTATTCCTAATTATTACTAATTATTACTAATTATTACTAATTATTACTAATTATTACTAATTATTACTAATTATTACTAATTATTACTAATTATTACTAATTATTCTTAATTATTACTAATTATTCCTAATTATTACTAATTATTCCTAATTATTGGTAATTATTGGTAATTATTACTAATTATTACTAATTATTGGTAATTATTGGTAATTATTACTAATTATTACTAATTATTGTTAATTATTGGTAATTATTCCAAATTATTGGTAAGTATTACTAATTATTGGTAATTATTACTACTTATTGGTAATTATTACTAATTATTGGTAATTATTACTAATTATTGATAATTATTACTAATTATTACTAATTATTGGTAATTATTACTAATTATTACTAATTATTCTTAATTATTGATAATTATTGATAATTGTTCCTAATTATTAGTAATTAAATGCATAATTATCAATAATTAGGAATAATTACCAATAATTACAAATAATAACATTATTAATATATTTTATTATTAATATTAAAATAATATAATTTTCTAATTTATATACAATTCTCCTTTCATCTGTGCGTTTTCTATCTCCACATACAAATAATACATGTGAAGACAGCAAACACACAGATGAAAAGAGAATTGTATATATATAAAAAATTATATTATTTTAATATTAATAATAAAATAGACTAATAATGTAATAATGTTATTATTCCTAATTATTGGTATTTATTACTAATTATTAATATTTATTCTTAATTATTAAAAATTATTACTAATTATTCCTAATTACCATTAACTATGAACAATACTAATAATTTAAATTTATTAATTAATAAAACAATGTAAACATAATTAAATTACAACTAATTAAGAATAATTGAAACTAATAAAATATTAAAAATAAATATTAAATTAAAATGAACAAAAATACCTTGAAAATTGATCTGCTCTGATCGTTCTCCAAAACATTAATATCAGCTCCGGAGAAAAAAATTAAACTGGAAAAAAACTGAACTCTAGAAATATAATTTTGAGAGAAGGAGAAGATAGAGAATGAGAATGAAATGAAAAAAACGGATGGGGGTATTTATAGGTTAGATTATTTGCGATGGGCCCATTTGCGACGGGATACCCGTCGCAAATAGTATTATTTGCGACGGTACCCGTCGCAAATACCTTAGCCAACATTAATTACGGTCAACGGGTAAATAGTTATTTGCGACGGGTCCCGTCGCAAATACCTTTTACTGCCGCGGGTTATTTGCGACGGGAATATTCCCCCGTCGCAAATAAGTTTCCCGCGATTTGGCGCGCAAACCGCGCCGGTCCTTTTGCGATGGGGAAAGCTGTCCCGTCGCAAAAGGCTAATTATTTGCGACGGGCAAATAACCCCGTCGCAAATAAGTTTTTAACAGGACTATTTGCGACGGGAATAATTCCCGTCGCAAATGCCCTTTTTTCCCGTAGTGTATGTGTTCCCCATACACATTGTTTATGGTGACATGGACAATAATCCATGTCCAAAGTAGGAACAAACATGCAATGGTGTGAGGTATCATGTCGTGTAGACCCCTTACACATCGTGTAGTTATTTATGAAACTTATTCCTCTCATATCTCCTTTATTTTTAATGGGATTTAGTCCCATGAGTTTTCTATCCTGATTTTTTCACATATAATGTTTTTTTAGCCTTGGTATAGGAATTTGATATATTATGTGAGACGTTCTGAGCACAATGCTTCTTTAGGTGATGTTTGAAAATGGAAGTGATCAGGCTCGATCATCAGAGAGAGGTTGGGATTATCAACCCCATTGATAGTTTTGGATCCACAAGGTTCAATTTCATAGGAATTTAGATTCTAAGCATGGATTAGATATGGACATATAGAATATAGATGTTGTGCTTTCTTGGGAGACAAACAATAGTGTGACAGTGGTACGGAGTTTTCCAAACATGGTGGGGTACTACAAGAGGTCCATGATATACTTCTCCAGGATTTCATCCTCTTTTACCACTTTGATGTGGAAAGGGTCACCCTTTACCTAGAATGAGTAGTGTTAGAAATCATTTGGATAATTGAGGTTGATGCTGACTAATGCTTCGGTTTTGAGACTACCGTAAGAGGATGTATAGTACGTAGTGTATTGTGATGCCACTAGAGCTGGGATCAGATATGTGTTGACGTTGAGGTAGGTATTGATTGAATATGAGCTGAAGTAGTTGAGACCTCAGGAGAAGAACTATAAAACTCATGACATGGAGATGGTTTTGGTAGTCTTCACTCTGAGGGGGTGGAGGCACTATATTCTCGGAGAGAATTTTGTCAATTACTCAGGCCATCAGAGTCTCAGGTATGTTTTCACACAGAGAGAATTAAACCTGATATAGATGAACAAATTAGATTTCTAGCCGGACTATGACTTTGAGATATATTATAATCCTGGGATGTCCACATGGTGTCATACTCCTACATTAGGATGTCCCATTCTCATTTGATGGAGGAGGCGTCTGACCAGATGGATTCTTTACATCTAACCCTGGTTGGGGAGAATGGTGTAGCTTATCTTCAGTCGATGTTAGGAGACATTGACTATGAGTTCCTACATAACTATATATCCTCAAGAGATTCACCAAAGTGGTTCTTTTAAAGAGTAATTCACGTCATACTTTTCAAGTAAAGATGGTGGTTCTGGTCATGTTATGAGTGCAAGTGATGAGGGAGCTTCACACGTCTCCTTTGGTTTTACATCTTGGTGTATAGAAGATATAGAGGGACCTTTAGAGGAAATTTTTGTGGGATTTAATATGGTGTATAATTTCTGATTGCATCTCTATGTTTCTCTCAAGTTAGTATGTGAAGGATGAGAACCAAGTTATGGAAGGGTTTTTATTATTTCTTGATATCCTAAAGTTGAAATATGGTGGAATAACCATGGACTCGGTGATAGGTATTTTGTTGATTGTGAGAGGCCAAGATACCATATAAGTGATAGTATATTATCCTAAATGGACCGAAGGCCTTCTTTTTTATTAATTTTTGACAATCCCTCATTCAAGGGATGAGTGATAACCCTTACAAGGACTGTAGGATTATAGATTACATGGCCCATAGGATTATGATACATTACATGACCCAAAGGTCTTAGGGAATTCAACTAGACTATAACTAAAAGGAACTTCCCCTCCCCATTTAATACCTCATGCTTTCACGATACGCTTCTCTTTCAATAATGCAATAGCTTGCATTGTATGCAAGTTCGAGATTCTAACACACTATGACCAATCAAAGTAGCAGTTATGAATAGTAATACCCACCTTTTTGAAATTATATAAATTTTATATTTCAAAATGGACTTTATTTTTTTATTCGTAATATCAAAATTATCCTAAGTTGAATTTTTTGTAATTTTCTGAGAACTTCCAATTTTTTATTAATAGTGAAAAATACTTAAAAAAATTTTTTAATCAAAATAATTTATAGTGATAAATTATACTATTGAGTGGTTTTAAATTATAATTAGAATATATTTTTACTATTTTATCCAATGGTGTTCATTAGAATTAATTTCACTTTGAAATTAGACATAAACAATTGTCAATCTTTTTATATATATGGTTTTTAAAAACACGCTATTTGTTGTGACAGCGGGAATTAATTATAAAATTAATTAATGAAAATTATATGTTTGGAATTTTGTAAAATAGAAATCATTTTTGAATTTGGAATATCAATTATAGCTTAGGGTGAAATTTTGGCATTGTTCTGAAAAACTTCAATTTTTGATGAATAGTAAAACCACTCAGTGGTAGTTAAAGAACTAATTTTTCGTTTAAATGAAACATTACCAATTCTGTGATTTGATTTTCAAAAATCCGACATACATGGTTTTCATTAGGATGTAAAATGTGGTTAAATGGGATTAAAATAATTTTTTGGTGAATAGTAACTTTTAAGTTTAATTAATCGTGATTAAAGGTAATTAGTGAAATTTAAGGTAAAAATGATATTATAAAAATATGAAAATACCTTTACACTTGTCCTACCCTTATTGGATGAGTCATGGACGACCAATAAAATCCATGGGTCAACTTGGGGACCCCATGGAGCCACTTTGGTAGGAAAATGACATAAATAACTTTTATTTAAAGTTAAAATAAAAATGTCACAAACATAAGTTGTTTTACTAAAACAATTTTTAAAATGGGGTTATACAAGTAATATTTTCTACTATAAATATTCATTAGAAAGATAAAAATATTTCCTACATTATGATATTTTTTTATAATTTTTAGACATTAAATAAATTAAATTATTTATGACACCATGATGATGCAGCGATTACCTCATTAATTAACGAATTTAATAAAATGGAAGGATAATGTAAAATCTAAGACTTACACTTGTCCAAAGCCTATTGGATGGGTGGATTTCGAACCCTTATCACCTAAGACTCGAAATATATCATTGTGGGGCCTTTATAATCCGAAAAAGCATTTCATAATAAAGTAACATTTCAATCTTTCCAAGAGTGCACCTCCTCTCCTCTTATAAAAGGCCCCCACCACTCCCACCTTATTCACACCTTCAAGCCATTTGGCTCGGCCAACCTCTGCCCAAATAATTTTCCAACTTCCCTCTATTACTCCTAGAATACTCACTTTGGGCAGAATTCTTCCCAAGTAAGCCTTTGGCTCAAATCAAAAAGAGTTACCCGATTTTAAGGAGGTTAAAGAGCAGTCGAGTCAAGTCGGACACGAGGTAAGGGAATTTCTTAACCCAATTTCCATTCTTTGGGTTAATATCATACTTTCAAATTATGTCATGATATTATTATGTCCTATCTTTTATTTGTAATTTCATTATGTGTACTTATAGTTAATACACATAATAGATCTATTTTATTTAAAAATAATGATCTTTGTAAGGGACTTCATCAAAATCTCCTTTCATTGAGGCATATTTTGTTTTATACACAAATTTATTTTATATGGTGAATAAACCCCTTTGAATTTTACATTTATTAAAAAGGTTTTATTTTATAATTATGTGATTTATAAATGGTTTCAAAAAAATTATATTTCTCTCAAATATATGAAAAACCTGTGCAAATGTATATGTATTTAACGCAAACTTAAAAATGTTTTCAGAAAACCTGACTCTCGAGTGTGGTAGACATGAAGGGATTCGGCGTGGACCCATCATGGCCTGTAATTAGTCGAGCAATCTCAGAATTGGTTATTTTGTTTTCCGAAGCTTGCATTATGTTTTCAGAAAAACACTGGAGTATATTTGAGAAATTTTAAATGTAATTATATTCTAAAAAAAATTGCATCGGCAGGTCTCATGAGACAAACTAGTGTCTTGGCACGAGGCCTTGACAAAATCTTATTTTTAGTCTTAGCACGAGGCCTTGGCTACGTGGTTATGATATTCTAGCATTATACATTCCATCATTATGAAAATGGTTATTGATATTGCATGTGATTATTCGACCAGTAGAATATCCATGTGAAGAAGTAAATGACATTATCTCATTTTACTTTTGCCATATTATGTTGAAGTTCAAGTTTAAAAGGATTTTTTTTTAGTTATACATTTCCTTAAATAGTTATGTTTATTGATGAAAGATTTCGATATATTGTTATCCTTACTGATCATCTGAGCTCACCCCTTTCAATGTTTTAATATTTTCCAGGATGTGAAGAAGTATTTTATGAATGACCTGCAGAGATAGTCAGAAGAGGATATGAGTGTGGAATATGGAGACTTTGTTATTGTAGTTTTTCACTTTATGATGTAATGTAACATTTATGAATGTATCTAGTGTTTCCAAGGCTACTAAACTAATCGGTCTTTCGAGACTTGATCTTTTGTGATCATGCCAATGTTACGCAATAATGCACCGACTCTGGGTAACTGGGGTCGGGGCGTTACACCCCATCAGATGCATCATGATGGTAGCTCTCCACCTTTTCATGGACATCTAGATAAGATTCTTGTTCAGGAACAGGCTAGTCCCAATGGAATTTCCATACCCTCTCATTTTTTCAAATCTGTTGGTTCTACTCTAGTGATTGTGCCTGTTCTGAATCCTCCTCTGAGGATGCTTCTTTTTGTATATTTTGTCTGGGGAAGCTACATTGGTCATGTGGCCCGAAGGCCTTGAGGTGGCCCAAAGGCCTTGAGGTACACCTAAGTCCTTATGGTTTCCCAAAATCCTTACTAGACTGAATACCTTGGGTGGCCCAACCGCCCAAACAGGTGAATAGTTTCGGCTGCTACAGTACTTAATAGAGACTACTATAGTACCCAATATAGTATTACTATAGTAACTACTAAAGTAACTCAGAAATTATCCTTCTTATTGGTTTTGATCTTAGATCTCTTGGATGAACTTTCTGAGTCCTCACCAACTTTGATGAGGCTGTTGTGATATAAGTGATAGAATATTGATTTGATAAGTTGGTGTACTTCCTTTGTTTTGGGGATCAAATTTCAGAAGAGAGTTTGGTGTAGTTGTGCATGCAAGAGATCCTTAGACTTTGTGGAATTCCGTCAATGATTGTATCTAAATATGATGGGTGGTTCATGTCTTGTTTTTTGAGAGGACTACATGTGTAATTTGGGATATAGTTGAAGATGATTATAGATTTTCACGCCTAGGAGGATGAGTAGACCTTGAACAATATCCATGTGTTTGAGGATATGTTGAGTGTTTACATGTTAGAATTCACCTGGAGATATTAGGATCACTTATTTTTGAAAATATTTTATATTAATAACAACTATCACTCAACTATAATCATGTCACCTTTTGAGGCACTGTACAACATACCCTACAGGTTACACTTATGTTGGACTGAGATCAGTGAATCATCCCTTGTTGGTCCAGAGATGGTATAGGTGACAACAGATAAGATCAATGTGATCCACAAGTGGATGAGGACCACCCAGGGCATGCAGAAATGTTATGAATATCAATTTTTAGGCCCTTGGATTCCGAGTAGGTAGAACATGTTTTCTTGAGATTCACACAATTATTAGAATTGTTGATATTCATCCAGTGTGGGAAGATATCCATGTGCATAATCAGTCCATTTGATATCATCCATAGGGTTGATTAGGTTGCTTACTACCTAGCCTTACCCCTATAGTTAGAGAAGGTGTGTGATGTCTTCCATGTGTCACAACTGAGGAGATACTGCGTGACCCTATGCACTTTATTGAATATATTGAGATGTACATCGAGGATGGATCCACCTTTTTAGAGTACACTTTAAAGATTGAGGATCGACATGAGAGGATCTTGTGAAGATAGACCATTCCATTGGTCTATGTGTTGTGGGGGCATGGGAGCATGTAGGAGAGCTCCTTGGAAAGGGAGATCCAGATGTGGACTCAGTATCCCAACCTTTTTTATTAGTTTATGATTTTCAAGGATGAAAATATTTTAAGGATTTAATAATATAGAGACTCTATTTTTCCATTTTATGACTTTTAAATGTATTAAGGAATATTTTGGGAGTTAGGCACTAAGATAGAACGAGATTCCAAGGTCCGGTGAGCCCACAATTAATTTTATAAAAAATGAAATATATTTTATATCACACATTCATAGTATATTATAAATAATGTAATATCTACAAAAAATATTAAATCATAAATATGATACCAATATTGAATCTGAAGCATATGTTTTATCCTATGTGCTACCTAAATTTGGTGGGCGCCAGACATTCGGATGAGATAACCATTGGCGGGTACATTAAGTAAATTAATTTCTAATTAATTTAATTAATAAATTTAAGTCCAAAAACATATTTCCCTTAATAAGTATCCCATTAGGTAAAATCTACAAGGTTAGCCACATAACCTTAGGATCATTAAGAGGAGGTTTCTTCTTTCTTCATTGGCAGATCAAGATCGGTTGACGACCAATGACTGGATTGAGGTTGATTGATAGATAGCGAACGCTGTGGATATCACCCTTTGCTAGTGAATGTATTATTCACCAATGACTGATCTATAATCAAGGTAGGACTCATTAATTGTAGTTTTTATCGTTGATTAAAATATTGAGCATGTTTTTATCTATTATTCTTTTAATTGTGATTAATTTAATACTTTGCTTGATCATGTGTATCAAATTAGATTTTTTATTTGATTTATTCTTTTTTATATCTTATTTCTCACCTGGTATATCCTTAATATATGATAAATGTCCAAGGAATCTTGGAAAATGATTTATTTACCTTTCTTCTTGTGTCTTCCCCACACCTTTTATTTATTTTCTTCATCATTGGGATACATTTCCATGGTTCAATATTTTCAGGTGGGTCTGAGCATGATCGGGCCACTAGATTTTGGGTGGATGTGAACACAATGACCATATTAGTATTTTGATGGTTTATTATGATGGATTATGGGAATAGGTGATGGCTTCATAGATCCGGGATCTGAGGTGGTGATGAAATGACACAACAGGTGAGCAAGACGTGATATAGAATTCATACAGGTGGCTGGATTTCGATTTTTGACCACTAAAGGCTATGACATTAATGGTCAGCATCATTATCCTGAGTTTAGGTAGATTTCAAGTGGTAAATGGTTAAAAAACACAGTGAAAATATTGGATCTAGGATCTAAATAGCATATCTAACTTCTTTCATAATCCTGACTGCACAGTGTATACTGGGATGAACACACTCTGTGTAGTCCACTAGATATAATGGCTAGGGTTTTTGAGTAGAGATAATTATCACACACTATGTGGGACACCCAAATTCCATGTATATCCCCCATATGTTGTGTAACCTAGTGTAGGTGTCCCAGAATATACTTAAAGAGTACATGGGAAAAGAAATATCCATACCAACAGACACAGACTAAATACACAGGCTTGGATATAGATAGGTACCTAGGTTGGGTCATGTAAATGTGGTCCCCGTACAGGTTGTGTATAGTGATATGTCCACCGAGCTGTGTCTATATGATACATGGACAAGCTAATATGAGGGGTCACATGCTGTGTGGACCCCTTACACATAGTGTACTTATTTATAAAACTTCTACCTCTCATACCTCCTTTGTTTTGACTTGTATTTTAGCCCGTTTGTATCCTATCTTGAGTATTTTTTCACTTGTATTGTGATGGTTTCCTTCATAGTGTATTTCAAAATATGATGTGATATTTGCTGAGAACGTGATTTCTTTAGGTGACACTCAACAGTGGTAATGATTGTGTTGGATCATCAAAGATAGGTCAGGGTTGACAACCCCTCTATCGTACCACGTTGTGGTTCCCCATACTCCTAAAACTAGTTTTAGTGGAGCCCCATGATGGAAAAGGGTTTGGTTCCTCTACCTAATAATTGGAACCCCCAAATAGACTAGGACGTGAGTCCTCTACCTATTGAGTGGAACCCCTGATGGATTATGGTTTGGTTCCTCTACCTATTGAATGGAACCCCCTTGAGAAACTAGTGTATGGGTCCTCTATCTACCGAGTGTCTCCCCTATTAGACTAGGGCATGGAACCTCTACCTACTAGTTTGAACTCTCCTAAAAGATTAGGTCATGGGTTTTCTATCTACTGAGTTTTACCCCTGATGTACTAGGGTGTGGGTCCTCGATCTACTGACTCATGCCCCCTCATTGACTAGGGTGTGAATCCTTTACCTATTGAGTGTAACCCCCCTAACGGACTAGGGAATTTGTACTCAATCAATATAATGAGTGGAACCCCATTATTTTACAGAGTTCTGGGTCCTCTATATAGATATTTTTTCCCCTCGACTATATGTCACAGTGGCGAGGTGTGGGTTCACCACATGGTTACTTATTTGGAACAAAACATGAGATGTTGGACATCGATGATGGACCATTGGAGCTGTAGGTAGAATCTTAGTCCTGGGCTTGGCTATGAGAAGGAGATCCCCTTTCACTCTCATCTAGATTTATAATATGATAAAATAGCTATGTTTTTGGCTTCATTACCCTCTTTCATTAGGTTTAGTTGAATACTTCTATCATTTCTCCTATTTATCCCTCTTTGGTTTTTTGGGAATCCTACTGGGAATTTATATATTCAATCCTACATGGGATTTTATCACATGTTTCATGTATTGTAAAGATGATGGATATGTAGGTGGTGGAATTTTTGGAGCTTAGGGATACTTGGGTGCATAGACCGGGTATAGTGGGTGGGCATGGAGATTTAGGGTTCGTCTCTCTCAACATTTATTTTCCAATTATTATCAGTTTGGGACATATTTTTTATGTGGGAAGGTATATTTTCCTTTACTTTTTAAATTATACTACCTCACACTTGTTTTTGTCCCACCCATCACCTTTAAATAATTTTTTTTATTAATTTTATTGGTATCGGGGAGTCTGGGTGAAACTCGACTTAATGTTTTGAATTCTTATTTAGAAACACACTTTTTGGCCTTAACAGCATTCAGTGGGCCGTTGTCGAAGTCGCGCGACCTCGCATGGGTCACCGCGCGGCCTCACTCGGTTCTCCGCACGCATTCCTGATGTTCAACTAATTAAATAAAAAAAATTATTAATAAAGAAATAAAATTTAAAAGGGGGATAAAATGGAAATAAAATAAAAAAAGAAGTTGATGAAAATTTAATGGATTGTTTTAATATTTAAGGATATTATTATCATTACTATTGTTAGTTATAAGGGTAATAATTTATTTAAGTTACTATTATTATTATTATTACAATTATTAATATGTTAATTATTATTATTAGTATGATTATTATTATTTGTTTTGTTTTTGTTTTTAGTTTTTATTTATTTAGGTTTACTTTTAATTTATTTTTTCTTCTTTCTTTTTTCCCCTCCCCCCCACTCTTGGCGTCTAGACATAGCTCCCCCACCCCCTCGTTTTTCTTTCTTCCCCATTGAAACCCCCCACTCTCCTCACCTGGATCGCGCCACCCCCCCCCCCCCCTCGCCGGTCACCTCTCCACGCCTTCTTCCATCCCCCCCTCGTCTGTGTTGTCCTCCAACCTCCCCAGCTCGCGTCGTCACGCGACTTCCCTCGAAGACCCGGCGCCACACCTCTGCTTCTGGCCAGCCGGCTCGCACAGCCTCCCAGACCCCTGTGCACGCCTCCTGTGCTAGTCGTCCTTCTGATGTCCGGACCTCCAGGCCGAACTCCCATTTTTTCACCGCCTCTCCCTTTTCCTCCGATTAATCCCTTCCATAGATCTTGGGGTTTCAGTTTTGGGCATTGGAGTTGTTGAGGTCCAATATTGATAGCTTCTGTTTGGTCCTCTATTTTAGGGTTCAATTGTGTTTTTTTGTTCAAATTATTGTTTTAGGATCCAATTCAATGAACATGTGGGAAATTTTGGTTCAATTGGATATTCACAAAATTTTTTGGAGTTTTCCCAACACCTAGGTAGGTGTTTCTATGCCTTAGCATCATTAGATTAATTTAATATGTTTTTCTAAATTTATTAATGTTTTCCTTGGTTTTATTATTTGATGTGTTTGGTGTTTTTGAATTGGTTTTTGTTTAAATGTTGAATTTGGATTTCTAATATGGATATTGGCTAGGTTTTGGTGTGTGCTTTGTTGCAATACTTTTAAAAAAATGGGCTTTATGAGTTTTTTGGGTTGCACAAAATGTCCTCGGAAATATTTTTGACATGCACATATGATATTGGTTCTACCCATCATAGGAGTATTGTTGTGAGAGTTATTGGAAGTAGGAAATTATTTATTTTAGGTGTGGAAAATATAATTTGGTAATCGTTTAATATGTATCTGAGTTAGAAATGTATTTTTCTTGAAAACAAAATTGGTTGTGTGTCATGTGTATCATATTGCGGTGTTTCTTGAAAAAGGTTTTCGGGTCTGATCTTAAAAGTGTGAAATATTTTCTAAAGAAATTAAGTTGAGAGTATAAAAAAAGGGTTTAAAGGAAAAATTATTTATTATGGCACGTTGAACTTATTGCTCACCTTTTTATTTAAATTTTAAATAGTTGGATTAGCAGAAAACAAGTTTTGGAACAGTTGTGCTGCACATTCGGTTTTTAAGTGGTGTTTTGACATGAGATCAAGTATGTCTTTGGTTTAAATTATCTTGTGTTAACCTTAAATTTTTATATATTTTTTTAGTTGAATTTATTTAATTGAATGTGATGTGTGGACGTGGTGTTTTATAGAGTTAATCATGTGTTAAATTATAGGAGTCGTTATTGTGTGAAAATTTGGCATTTTTCATGTGAAACTGCTGATTTTCCAATTAGAAACTTTCTATTAGTTTATTAAATGATTTATGAATTAATTCATGGGATTTGAATTATGATGTGAAATAGTTTTGGTGTGCGTTTGGTCTAGAAAGTGGGATTTTGGAACGTGTATTCGAGTTTAAAGTTTTGTGGTGCCTTTGAAAATTGTTTTGGAATTTTGGTTATGAAAAATCAAATTGCATAAGTGGTGCGTGGCATGTTTATCAAATGGTTTAGTATGTGTGTTTTTAGAGTGGGTTTTGGGTGTGTAAGTGGTGGCACATTGTGTACCTTGTTTGTCTTGACTTTTGGGTGTAAATGTGTTGTCTTAGTGATTTGTAAATGTGAAATTTGATTGAGCACAAAGGGAAAACCCCGGTAGCTAGGAGGGGGGACTAGACTATTGGGCTAGTGTTCGGAAGGTGACTCGACCCAGTTTCACTGGAAATACTGATGATTGCAACACTAACTAAACATATGCTTTTCTGAGGTTTTTGGACTTCTATTCCTCATTTTCTAAGGATCGTGGCCTTTTAAGCCGTGTTTTCTGAGGGTCGTGGTTTCCAATCCATGTTTCACTGAGACATGATGTTCTAGGGTCCCACTCGATCTAGATAAACCTTAGGGGATTTACCCATAGTGATCTACTATTCATGACGTGGTGTCTTCCGTCGGCATACAGAGGACCTCTTGAGTTCGTGCGTATTCTTTATAAATGTTTCCCTTCCAATTTAAATTTGTATTGTGAAATGGTGTTTCTTTCATTACTCTTCCCTTTTGACTTTCAGTTTTTAAATGTTTTCCATAAAAGCTTTTTAAAATTATGGTTTTAAATAAGCATGTTAAATTATCTTTTTGATGTTGTGGCATGGAACCTTTTTATTGGGTGACGTCCTACTCGGCCTTTGGTTCACACCCTACATACACCTATGGGTGTATGTAGACCATGTTTCTTGTGTATTCCAGGTTGTGACATCATGCTTAGTGTTGGTGGTTCTGGATGCTATTGGTCTTTGTGTGTAGGTTGGTGTTGGTTGCTGGGGGATGCGGCTTCATGCGTCACTTGGAGGTTGGTATTGGAGTTTAGTTCTTTATCCTTGTTGTGGTTCACTTTGGGTTTTTAGTTTAATTGTTGACCTTGAACTCATTTATATTTTAAAGTCGTGTTTGGTTGTCTGTTTCTAGTTTCAGTTTGTTTGTCTTGTTAGTTGTTTTTTCTATCTTTTATTTCTGGTAAATTGTTCCAATGTAATGTTTTGATACCTAGGCACTTGTGACAGCCCGTGGGGATCGGGAATGCCCTTCGGGACATGTCACAGACCGGGTCTAGCATCAGGTTGGATGGCGACCCAGCCTGGTTCATGACAAAATGGTATCAGGGGAGGTTTTCTCTCTTGGTTTGTGTTCTTTTGGGATAGAGTCATGGTAGACTGGAGTTAAGGATGTCAGAACTCGATGTTCTAGCTATGAGCAAGGTTCCTGGCCAGCACACCTCGTGGCGGGACTCGAGTTACCAAAGTAAGTTGAGGTTTTCCTGAGTCTTTGGTCCTTGTGGTTAATCTTGTCTAGGGGAAATAAAAAGGGTGTGGGTTCAATGGTCCCAGTGAGCTTTCATGGTCTAGAAATCCATGTGGAGCTAGGGACGCTATCCTAGAATACTCTCTTTGGCATTGGTGTGATTGGCGTATGGCCGCCAACCATATGTCCCAGTCACCCACTAACACCATTTTTTTCTTTCATTGTCCCACATCTCTTTGTTTTGGATTCATGGAAATCTGGTTTTAAGTAAAATTGATTTGGTCTTGAAAAAATGTTTTTAAATGAAGTGCTTTAAAAATAAAATGATGTGAAAGGTTTGAAAATTGTTGGTTGAATGTTTGGTTTTGAAAAATAGAAAGTGTCTGATTTTTATTCCTGGTGTTATCATGGGCAGCCACATGCATTAGTGTATATAGAAATAGGAATAGTCAATGGCATGAGAGGATGAATTCCTAGATGGATATGAGGCGGGTGTCGGTGTTGCATGAGAAAAGGCATGTGCGAGGCCCATGGGACACCATTAGTGTTTGTGCAACCCACCACCTTTTCTCATTTTCCAAAATTATTATTAAATGAGAATTTGGTGTGTTAATAACCGGTGATTGTGTGGTGTGTCCTTATGTTTTGGAAATGTCGGATGTGAGGCGTTTTGAGCCGAGGATCCTTTTTGAATTATTTGTGTCTTGAGTTTGAATTCTTATTTGTAATTTGGTATCCAAGTGTGTAGCTAGTGAATCATTTTGAAAGTGCTTCAGGAAGCCCTTGTAGTGGTTCCCCCTACACGTTTAGTGTTTACTTGTGGTATGTCTGGGCCATTGGACCAGTTTGGTTGGGTCCATGGTTTTCTTTCTTGACTAGTGCACCCCCCCCCCACACACACACACACACAACGCATTAAAATTTGATTGAAGTGCGGCTATGGGTAATTCTCCATTGGATGACCCTCCATTTGATTAAAGCGAGGACTCTCCCTTTTTAGTGACAATGATAAGTTTGTCCCTTATATTTTTCGGTTAAGAAAATCCTCTCGTAGTGGGATGATAGACGTGAGAGGATTTGAAGGGAGTTTTGGTCTCTTTGAGTTGTCTGATTCGTCGGGTATGAAGTTTGACACTGTGGTATTTGAAGGCCACCTGGAAACGGTTAAAGGAATTCCAGTGGGAAAGTGTAAAGGAGGTTTAGAATTATTGGTGCTGACTGATGTCCTGAAAGGCTTGAAGATCTTTCATCGGCAGCAAGGTTCATGTTTTGTGACAATTTTCATCGTGAGTTTTCTTGAAGAGAAAAGATGGACTTCGTACAACCCTCTAGGAATCCCTATTTTCATAGGAATGTGTCCTTCTCTTAGGGAGTTCTAATTTTTTTTCTATTCAGAGGGGAGTGTTTGTCGGGCATCTTTTCTTCTTAGGTTTCTTGTTTAAGGTGAGGAAGTTATGCATGTGTGTCATCTAAAACCTTGTTCTGGTGGACATGTCGTGAGGGAGTGGGTGGATGTCGGAGTGTGTCGTGTCTGATGGTGTTGTCTCATTTGCGGTGTGGTTGTGTGTGACACCAAAAGGAAAAGATCCGTTCGGGACTCTTCAATACCTAACCGCGAGGCGGGAGATGCTTCAAAATCAGGTCTCCAGCCATAGGCCTCGGAGTGAAGTTGGTGCATGGTCAGGAACCCCGGGAGTATATGTGACCCCGACATTATTTCTGTCATCGGTGTTGAAAGTAAAGGTAGTTTAAATTGATTCATGTGGTTCCATTACGAACAACTTGTTTGAGTGCGTGGGGGTTTCTCGTGGCTATGAGGAGGTGCGGTCATCTTGTTACCTTAAAGTCCCATGGGTTGCGTCCCACCAGATGTAATCACTTTTAGTGGTCCTCATGGACTCTTTTTGGAAAAATTAGTATCAAAGTTGAATGATGTTCATCCAGAGATGTTGAGATGTTGATTTGTCTTCGGCTATGGTTTTGATGCCTGATGGTTAGGCCCCGCCCTCCCCGCCCTTTTTTTGGGGTGTCGAGTTAGTACTAGGAAGCCTCTTAGTTTGTCTGTTTTCATTGGTGCCAACAGTTGTGAGACCCATTGGGGGCCTCACCGAAATTCCCCATAAATAAACTGATATTACCCTATTTTTATCGTGGGGACTCTGCCTAGGCCTCCCTGTGTCGGTTTTCCAATCTCATCTCGAGTGTTATTAGGTTTATAATGGTGGGGAGACCTTCGAGATTTCCCATGATGGCCTTTAAGTTCTGTTCCTAGTAATGACATTGTGGTAGGGGATCAGAGTCTTCCTTGGACATACTTTGTATTGTTTGTTTGTCATAGTCAAACGGTGTGGGTTTTGTTCAATGGTGCTCAAGGTGTTCTAGTTTGTGAAGATGGTCTCTGCGGGTTCATGTTTTCCTTTCCTTGATCAGTCAACTGGAGGCGTTCTAGATTTTTGGGGAAGATGACACATATCAGAAATTATTTTTACGAGTTTCTTGAGTTTGTCATTTTAGTCACCTTCTCAAAGAATGATGTGTTTGCCTCCACTTGTTTTCATAGGGATCCTATTGAACCTTAAGGGGGTGTTGTTTCCTACTTTGGGTCTCAGCTTTAGTTGTGTCTTTCTGGGGATGGAAAGTTTTATGGTGGGGAGAATTTTCACACCCATCGTCTTTAAATAATTTTTTTACTAATTTTCTTGGTATCAGGGAGTCTGGGTGAAACCCGACATAATTTTTTGAATTCTTATTTAGAAACGCACTTTTGTTTCCTTGACGGCGTTCAACGCGCCACTGTCGAAGCCACGTGACCTCGCATGGGTCACCACGCGGCCTCGCTCGGTTCTCTACGCATCTTCCTGACGTGCAACTAATTAAATAAAAGGAATTATTGATAAAGAAATAAAATTTAAAAGGGGATAAAATGGAAATAAAATAAAACAATAAGTTGATGAAAATTAAATGGATTATTTTAATATTTAAGGATATTTTTATCATTATTACTGTTAGTTCTAAGGATCATAATTTATTTAAGTTATTATTATTATTCTAGTTATTATTATTATTACTATTATTAATAATTTAATTATTATTATTAGTATAATTATTATTATTAGTTTTGTTTTTTTTAGTTTATATTTCTTTAGTTTTCTTTTTCTTTTATTTTTTCTTCTTTCTCTCCCCCCCCCACACTTGGTGTTGAGACCTAGCCCCCCCCCCTCATTTTACTTTCTTCCCCATCAAAACCCCCCACTCTCCTCACCTAGATCGTGCCACCCCCCCCCCCCTCCGCTGGTCTCCTGCGCTGGTTGGCCTTCCGGTGACCGAACCTCCCAGTTGTACTCCCATTGTGCCGCCGCTTCTCCCTTTTCCCCCAGGTAATCCCTTCCATAGATCTTATTGTTTCAGTTTGGGGTTTTTGAGTTGTTGAGGTCTAATATTGATAGCTTCAGTTTGGTCCCCTGTTTTAGGGTTCAATTGTGATTTTTTTGGTTTGAATTATTGTTTTAGGATCCAATTCAATCTACATGTGGTTCGTTTTGGTGAAATTAGAGGTTCACACAAGTTTTTGGAGTTTTCCCTACATCGAGATAGGTGTTTTTGTGCCTTAGCATCATTATATTAATATAATATGTTTGTTTAAATTTATTAATGTTTTCCTTGGTTTTATTATGTGATGTGTTTGGTGTTTTTGAATTGGTTTGTGTTTAAATGTTGAAGTCGGATTTCTAATATAGAGATTGGCTAGGTTTTGGTGTGTGATTTGATGCAATTTATTTTAAAAAAATGGGCTTTATGAGTTGTTTGGGTTGTGAAAAATGTCCTCGGAAATATTTTTGACATGCACATGTGATATTGGGTCTACCCATCATATGAGTCTTTTTTCTGAGAGTTATTGGAAACATGAAATTAATTATTTTAGTTGTGGAAAATAGAATTTGGTAATCGTTTAATATGTATTTGAGTTAGAAATGTATTTTCCTTGAAAACAAATTGGTTGTGTGTCGTGCATATGATATTATGGTGTTTCCTGAAAAAGGTTTTTGGGTTTGATCTTAAAAGTCTGAAATATTTTCTGAAGCACTTAAGGTGAGAGTGAAAAAAAGTGTTTAAATGAAAAATTATTTATTATGACACGTTGAACTTATTATGCACCTTTTTATTTAAATTTTAAATAGTTGGATTAGTGGAAAACATGTTTTGGAACGGTTGTGATGCACATTCGGTTTTTAAGTGGTTTTTGGTATGAGATCAAGTATATTTTTGGTGTAAATTGTCGTTTGTTAATCTTAAATGTTTTATAAATTGTTTACTTGAATTTATTTAATTGAATGTTATGTGCAGACATAGTGTTTGAAGGAGTTAAGCATGTGTTAACTTTTAGGTGTCATTATTGTGTGAAAATTTGGCATTTTTCATATGAAACCGTTGATGTTCCAATTAGAAACTTTCAATTAGTTGTTTAAATAATTTATGAAGTCATGCATGGGATGTGATTTATGATGTGAAATAGTTTTAGTGTGCGTTTGGTCTAAAAAGGGGGATTTTGGAACATGTATTCAGGTGTAAAGTTTTGTGGTGCCTTTGAAAATTATTTTGGAATTTTTTTATGAACAATCAAATTGCATAAGTGGTGTGTGGAATGTTTATCAAATGGTTTAGTATGTGTGTTTTTAGATTGGGTTTTGGGTGTGTAAGTGGTGGCACACTATGTACCTTGTTTGTCTTGACTTTTGGGTGTAAATGTGTTACGTTAGTGATTTGTAAATGTAAAACTTGATTGAGCACAAGGGGAAACCTCAGGTTGCTAGGAGGGGGGAATAGACTAGTGGGCTAGTGCTCCGAAGGTGACTCGACCCAGTTTCACTAGTAGGACTAATGATTACAACACTAACTAAACATATTCTTTTCTAAGGAAAGTGGCCTTCTAAGACACTTTTTCTATGGTCCATGGGCTTCTAAGCCATGTTTTCTGAGGTTCGTGGTTTCTAAGCCACATTTCACCAAGACACGAGGTTCTAGGGTCCCACTCAATCTAGATAAGCCTTAGGGGATTAACCTGTAGTGCTCTACTATTCATGACGTGGAGCCTTCCATCAGCATACGGAGGACAACTTGAGTTCATGAATGTTCTTTATAAATGTTTCCCTTCCATTTTAAAGTAGTATTGTGAAATGGTTTTTCTTCCAGTACACTTCCCTTTTCACTTTAGGTTTTTAAATGTTTTCCTTAAAAGCATTTTAAAACTTTGGTTTTAAATAAGCATGTTAAATTATCTTTTTGATGTTGTGGCATGGAACCTTTTTATTATGTGACATCCTAATAGGCCTTTGGCTCAAATCATACATACACCTATAGGTGTATGTAGACCTTGTTTCTTGTGTATTCCAGGTTGTGACATCGTGCTTAGTGTTGGTGGTTCTAGATGTTATTGGTCTTCGTGTGCAGGTTGGTGTTGGTAGCTTGGGGATGCGGCTTCTCGTGTCGCTTGGAGGTTGGTATTGGATTTTAGTTATCTACCCTTGTTGTTTTTCACATTGGGTTTTTAGTTGAATTGTAGACTTTAAACCTGTTTATAGTTTAAAGGTGTGTTTGGTTGTCTATTTCTAGTTTCAGTTCGTTTATCTTTTTAGTTGTTTTTATATTTTTTATTTAGGCTAAATCATTCCCATGTAATGTTTTGATCCCCGAGAACTTGTGTCATCCCATGGGGATCGGGAACGCCCTTCGGGCCATGTTGCAGACCGGGTCGGGCACCGGGTCGGATGGCGACCCGGCCTAGTTCGTGACAGTTTTACCTAGAGGTTATTACATGCATGGTTTTTACTCTAGATGTTACTTTATTTTATTATTATTCCTTTTCCCTTTTCCATGGAGATTCTTAGATGCACGCATAAAGGTACATTAGGAAAAGTCCCCCATTTTTTTATTTGTTATTGGATCTTTTTACTGACCCCTAGCTTATGGAAGTGGGCTTGCCGATATAGTGGCCCAGTCTTCCACCATCTTGGTGGGCCTCGGGGGTTTAGGTAGTTATAGACTGGTGTCAGAGGTGGTTCAACCTTGTCAAGGTGTTTGATATATTTTATCCTAATGAGGTTTTATGGGAATTTAGGGAAATAGTGTCCAAGTGTCTCGATTGTGGCTTTCAAACAATGTAACCTAGTGTTGGTGCAGCAACCAACATATCCATTCACCATGACTATGACTACCTTCTTGTCAACTCGACCCTTCTAGAAATTGTATATAGGGAACATTGTTACATTAATCATATAGTATTGAGTCCTTCTATTATCCTTCTTGATTAAAACATATATATATATATATATATATTCATATGGTCGTGGTATGTATTGATTACAATTAGGATGCCTCTACAAATATTTCCATCCAGTTTACTGATTCAAGATTGAGGATAAAACCCAATTAGTTATGAGGCCTTAGTTTATGGGCCACATCATGAGATCAATTCTCCTACAGGGAAGATAGCAGCACCCCCACCTGTCGAGTACCAGATTATACCAATAGAGTAGGTTGATATTGCATAATGGATTAGTGTAATCTGTGAGTTCCAATGCTAGAGGTTGTTGAGGTTCTGTGATGAGCCATATCCCCAGCAAGATAATAATTTTCATGAGGTGGTTATTTGAGTTTGCAGTCCTAGACTTATCAAATGGTTGTACTGGATGCCAGTCTTTTCCACAAAGTATCTGGGTGGGGTGGAGTCTATTCACATAGACACATGATGACTATCCAATTTCATAGTCCAATATCTAGGAGTTGTTTCCTAAAGAGTATCTCTCCTCATTATTTCACTCTGTTTAAATTCATAATTTTTTAGAGCTGTTGAAAGGATGGAAGATAGTTTTTGAGTATGTCACTAAGTTCTCTGACATTAGATCATACTCCATCAACATGATTTAGGATGGATACTTATGGGTAAGGAAGTCTGATTAGGGTTTTTGCAGAGACATCCATGATAGTGTGGTGAAATTATGAATTCCCATATAAATTGGACTGCTAGAGAAGGTGTTGGTGATGGATAGCTTTGTATGTGAGGGACAAAAATTAGCTGGACCTGACTATGGATGTTATGGTGATGAGTAATTTGCAGCAGCTAGTAGGCACCAGTCAGTAGGGTCTTAACATAAGATACTTCCTCATGGACATACATAGGAAGATGGTTATAAAGAATAGGGATCACATAGAAGACTGGGGAAGCCTAGATTGGGGAGATTTTATGCATGTGATGATCTTGGTCACAGGGAATGTGATTTCCCATCCTATCATGCTAAGGAGGGTAGGTATATTATAGATGGACCTCCATGGAAGAGGCAGCTCCATGATCATTATTATTTCATGCATTTCTAGGTAGGACCTTAGGGATTTAGTGTTGGCAGAGGAGTAATTGTATCATTGGAGTGGGGATTTTTTGGTGTTATAAGACACTATGAGTTACTTAAACCACCACCATAAAGAGGCTCATGCCAGCCTTAGGGAGCCAGAGGTCGGTTCTATCGGTAGTTGTAGGCTATGGAGGCTTATGGCTTGAAAATCATGAGATTATTAGAGGTATGATATGTGTTTATTATACACTTTATTCAGTACTTGTATAAATAGGTGTGAGTAATTATTTCATATCTTTACTCCTTGTGTGAGAGTTGTAGCTCCATGTTTATAATTTAGCCTAATAACTTTGACTTCAGGTTCCTATAGGGAATTCTTGTTTAATATCACTTATCTTATAATTTTTCAAGATTTTATTTAGTGGAATGAGTTTATAATGGGACCTCTTAGAATTCACAATGTTTCCATATGATTCCATCTTGGGTATTGACCGGTTGTCCATGGGTAAAGCCCAAATTGAAAGTCACTATAGATTAGTGAGATGGCATTGGATGGATTGTGAAAGATTCTCCTTTGTTATATAGAGGGATCTCATAGAGGAGAAATTGAATTTTATGAGTAGGAAGATACATACCGTCACCCAATAGTGGGAGAGTTGATCCCTTGGTATAATGGATTCTTCTAGAATCTGGGTTCCCTAAGTCATGAAAGATTATATGGACATCTTCATCAAGGATATTCTGAGACTACCTTTGAGGTGGGATATGGATGTTTTCATCGACAAACAACCTGGGACCACTCTAATATCTTATTAGGAATATGGTATATCCCAAACTGAGCTCCATGAGCTTAGTGTGTAGTTGGAGGATCTTCGAAAGAAGGGTTTTATCATACCCAGTGTGTCCGGGGATAGGAGCATACATATTTGTTTTGATTATCATCACCTGAACATGGAAATGATAATGAAAAATTACCTCTTTCTAAGTAATGATGACCTCTTTGATCTATTTTAAGGTATGGGATGTTTCTCAAAGGCTGATCTAAGGTTTGGCTCCCAACAGTTGAGGGTTTTTTATGATAATATTTTGAAGCTATCATTATGATGTTTCTATGAACAATATGATTTCCTGGTGATGGATTTTGGTGTAATGATTTCCCCCACTATGTTTATGGATTTGATGAACTGGATCTTCCAGCTATACTTGGACCATTTTTTATTTTCTACTTTGATGAAAAACTCATCTACTCTACATCAAAGGAGGAGTATGCAGAGCACTTGAGGATTGTACAAAACATTCATTAGGACAACCATATTTATAGTCATATCTTGATATTCCAGTTCTGGATTCACATGGTTCACTTTCTAGGGAATGTCATTTTTTATCAAGGATTAGCTATGGACCCCATGAAGATTTATGTAGTGCTTTCATGGGAGTCACCCAAGAGTGTGTTAGAGGTGAGGAGTATTCTTATCTTTGTGGGTACTATATGAGGTTCATGATGGAATTCTCTATGATTGAACCTCATTCAACCACTTTGACATGGACATGATAGTCATTTACCAAGACTGGATAGTGCCAAAGAGACTTCTATGAGTTAAGGATAAGGCTAACTAGTGCCTGAACTTCCAAGGATCGAATAAAAACTAAGAAGGGGGGTTGAATCAGTTGTTTAATTTTTATAAGTTTCAAAACTGTATGAAACATAATCCTTGCAACCAGTTAAGATTTCTTTTCTTATCAACCTTTAAAAAGAAACTCAAGCATGCAAGAAAGATAAATCATGAAAGGCACACAAGATATACAAGGTTCAGCCTCACAAAGAAAACTTACATCTCTTCCATAACAAGTCCCATGGGTCTATGGAAATCGACTATAATAAATAATTGAATACAACTTATGCCAACTCCCATTAGACACCTTCTATATCTCGATAGGAACGATTATTCTGACTCCCGTCAGTTTACTTTTTTTCTTAAAGAAAAAATGATCCAAACACAATAATAAGAACTTTGTGGAAGCTGCTCCACAAATGCTCACTCCAAATATTCAGTATGTTTTTCTTGAAAACAATTTTATAAAACTGGTATTCACAGCAAGGTAATGATGGTTCAAATTTCCTTCTGCTAAAAACTCAAAAAAACATCTTCAAGTTAATTCTAATCTTCTTAAAAAGGTAATGATGGTTTTGATTCCCTTCTATTAAAAACTCAAGAAAACGTCTTCAAGATAATTCTGATCTTCTTAGCAAGGAAATAATGGTTCCAATTTCCTTCAGCTAAAAACTCAAGATAAAATTCTTCAAGATAATTCCGATATTCTTATCAAGGTAATGATGGTTCCGAATTCCTTCTGTTAAAAACTCATGAAAACTTCTTCAAGATAATTCCGATCTTATTAACAAAGTAAGATGATTATGATTCTCTTTTTCTCAAGAACTCAAGAAAACTTCTAAATGATGGTAGGAACTTTTCACTTTGAAGTGTCCAGTGCTCCGCCTATTCTGAGTGTGTAAAAGTTGATAATGAGTGAATGATTTGAGCACATATTTATAGACAACTTGTAAAACAAATGCGGGAATCTTAAAAATAATTCCCACTTCCTCAAATCTAAAAAACTCTGCAAATCTCTCAAATTTAATCTTCAATCTTTGAATTATTCAAATATCCATAAATTTCTCTAAGATTTACACAAATTTGGAATTTAGGTTTTCCTTCTTGATCTCTTCATATATTTCACAGAATGATAAAGATGGATCTTGGTTCTGATTTTCTCATAAACATGCACAAAAAATAGGTTCCAAATTGTACAGAAATTAGGTTTTAAATTATGCAGAAATTAGGTTCCGAATTGTTTAGAAATTTGGTTCCGAATTATGCAAATAATCAGTTTCTGAATTTTGTAGAAATAATGTTCCAAATTATATAGAAATTAGGTTCTAAATTTTTTATAAATCATGTTCTAAATTACTCATAAATTAGGTTCCAAATTGTGCAGAAATCCATATTTGAATTATACAGAAATCAGGTTATGAATTGTTCAGAAATCAGGTTTCAAATTACTCAGAAATTAGGTTTCGAATTGTTTAGAAATAATGCTTCGAATTACTCAGAAATCAGGTTCTAGTTTTCTATGGAATCAGGTTCTGAAAACAGGTTCTGGTTTTCTGGTTTAGAAATCAGGTTTTGGTTTTCTTAGGAATCAGGTTCTGAAAATAGGTTCTGGTTTTCAGGTTCAGAAATTAGGTTCTGGTTTTCTCAAGAATCAAGTTCAGAAAGCAGGTTTTGGTTTTCAAGTTTAGAAAATAGGTTCTGAATTTTCTCAGAATTTTTCTTAGAGAAAATCAAAAAACCTATCCACCATTTCTTCAACAGATTTTATCATGAAAGTTCTCATGATTTGTTAGTAATTTAAGATCAGCAAAGCATCGCCTAATTTTGTAAATAAATTTTGAGATACTTTCCAAACATCTAACTTCTTATTCTTCAACAACATCCACTTTAAGAAAATATTCAGCAACCTGCAACTTCATTTTTCATTAAGTCAAAAAACATTCTTCAAAAAAAATATTAGTTTTCAACGAATACAAAAATTTTCAAAACAAAACACCACAAAGGTTCTTCAATCTCCCCCTATGGATTTGTTGGAAACACTTTTAACAAATTATCACCTCTAAAAAATTTCCACATCTCAAGTTCTTGAACTTTACCAAAACATAGCATTTCTCAAAAAAAGATTTTCCTAACCCCACGCTACTAGATAATGTAATTTTTTTGAAGGATTTCCATCCCTAAGTGACAAGAAATTTTTTTGGCCATGTAAGGATAATCTTCACCTTACTCAAACTCCCCCTCAACTTTTATCTTTCTCTTTATCACTTTTCTTTCTCTCTCTCCCATTATATGATAACCACAGCTTCGTATTCATTAAATAAAACCAACTAAACATTGTTACTTACTCTCCCCCTTTGTCAACATAATCCAAAGCATGGTGGGGGAACTTCCTTATGAGTTTTTGGAAGTTACGAGAGGATTCTAAACATGGAGTAGCAGCCACAGTTCAAAAAATTATTCCTTTAACATTGCTATTGTAAAAATATCAGCAATCTGATACTTTGTTGAAATATATTCCATTAATACTTCTCCAGCAGTGGAACTCTCTTTTAAAAAGTGATACTTTATATCAATGTGTTTGGATATTGAATGTTGAACAAGATTATTAGAAAGTTTAATGTCACTTTGATTATCACAGAGTATCTTCCAAGGTTTAGAAACATGCAATTTCAAATATTCTTACTGAACCTTCATCCACATCATTTGAGTACAATCTTGAGTAGCTAAAACATATTCAGATTCAGATGTGCTTAAAGTTACTGAACTTTTTTTTCAATTCTAACTCACAGAGCATTCCCCTAAGAAAAATGTTCCTCCTAATGTTGATTTTCTATCATTACAATCACTAGCCCAATCACCATCAATATAACCACGAAACTTTATCTCATTTTTTCTCTTATATAACAGCCCATGTGAATTTGTTCCTTTAACATATCATATAATCCTCTTAGTTTACAACATGTGTGATTATTTTGGATTACTTTGATACCGGGAACATAGAGTTATAGCATAAGAAATACCATGCCTTGAAGCTATAAGATAAAGAATACTTCCTATTGGATTTCGAAATTCTCTTTGATTCACACTTTTCCCTGATTCATCTTTTCTCCACTTTTTTCTCACTGAGATAGTATTTGAAAATTCCTTTAATTTTTCAATCCCAAACTTCTTTAACAATTCCTTGGCGTACTTTTCTTGTGATAAGAAAATGTAGTTTTCTTGATGTTGAACTTGTAATCCAAGGAAGAAAGTTAATTCTCCCAACAATGAAATTTCAAATTTTTCCTTCATCTCTTTAGAAAACTCTTCAAAAACCTTTTCTTCATCTCTAGAAAAAATTATATCGTCCACATAAATAATTACAATTAAATTTCTAGAGTCAACATCTTTAACATACAAGTTGTTATCAACCATTCCTTTAGAAAAGTTCAACTTTCTCAAAGAATTTTCAATATTTGAATACCATGCTCATGGAGATTGTTTCAACCCATACAAAGATTTATTCAATTTGAAAACATTGTTTTGATTATCATCAAGTAAAAACCTACAAGTTTGTTCAATGTAAACTTCTTCCTCAATTTCATCATTTAAGAAAGCTGAATTTACATCCATCTTATAAACATTGAAATTCTGATGAGCATCCACTGCAAGAAACATTTGAATAGTTTCCAAACTTGAAACAGGGGAAAAGGTTTCATCAAAATCCACACCTTAAACCTATGAATATCCTTTACAAACAAGTCTTTCTTTGTTTCTTGTAAATTCTACATGCCCATTAAATTTATTTCTATAAAACCACTTGGTTCCGAAAACATTTTTATTTGATGGTATTGGAACAAGTTCCCATGATTCATTATTCTCAATTTGATCCAGTTATTCATTAATAGCATATACCCATTCTTTATGTTTAATAGCTTATGAAACTGATTTTGTTTCTACTTTTGGGATAACTGAAGTCTGATTTTCTAATCTCAAATTCCTTCTTGTTTGAACTAGAGCCTTCTGATTCCAAATAATATTTTTAGATTCAACAAGATTTATTAAGGTAGGAAAACTTAAATTTCCTTTTCTAGAATCACTTTATTCCCCATGTGACTCATCTAGGTCACTTTCAATTTTCTTTGGATTCTCTGATTTATCTTCCTCAGTATTCTTAAATGATTTTGTGAAAGAACTTGGATTTTCAATTACCTTCACATCATATGAGTCCACCAACTTCTGTAAACATTTTTTCCAGCATTTTTAACTTCTTCCATTTGGTGAATAACCCATAAATATTCCTTCTTTAACTTTCTTATCAAAATTTCCTAAGTCTGGATTTTTTATTTTGAGCAAGAATGGACTTCCAAAAACATTAAAGTATTTCAATGAAGGTCTTTTGTTATACCACATCTCATAATGAGTCATGTTGGTTTTTGGTCTCAAAGATAATCTATTTTGAACATGTACAGTAGTGCTAATATCTTCTCTCTAAAATAATTTTAAAATTTTGTATTATGATAACATACTTCTTCCCATTTCCACCAGGATTCTATTATTCCTTTCTGTTACTCCATTTTTTTATGGAGTATGAGGATCACTATACCGATGTTTGATACCATGCTTCCTTAGATAAGTTTCAAAAAAAATCTTGTGAATTCAGTACCATTGTCTTTTATCAGCTTCTTTATGGAAACCCCCAATTCTTTCTCAACATATTTTCTGAAGAATTTAAACATTTAAATAGCCTATGAATTAAGCTTCATGAACATGATGTTTTTCATCTGAGCAAAATCATCAATAAAAGTGATAAAGTATAAATCTCCTTTTATTTATTGATGTCTCATCATCCCACACAAATAAAAATGAATAAGATCAAGTGGTTTTTTAGATTTAATCTCAACTCTTTTATGACTTTTTTAGTCATATTTCCTTTTTGTAAAGTAATACAAAAATCATCATCTCTTCTTTTTAGTTATGGAAAATTACGAACAGCATAAACTTTAGAAATATTATTAACATTATTCTTCCCAAGGTGGACAAGTCTTAGGTTCCACAACTTTTTTTTATCTTCACCATTGAAATAATAATAGTTATTAGATTCTCCAATTTGAAATAGATTCCCACTGGTTCATTCTCCTTTTGTTATCACTTTTCCATTTTTCATAGTTTTGATGATGCAATAATCCTTTCTGAAGATAACTTATTTTCCATCATCACAAAGTTGACTTATACTAAGTAAGTTATATTTTATCCCATCAATAAGAAATACTTCCTTATATTTTGTTTCTCTACTTCAATTTCTTCCATTTCGATTCCCTTAATTTTTAAGGAGATATATTTTCCAAAAGTAATTGCTCCTCCATCATGACATTCAACATGTTCCAAGATTTTTATATCACTTTTCATGTGTAAAGAACAACCACTATCAAGAATCCATGGTTTGTTCCCCTTACTTGCTTTTAAATCTATTCCGACAACCGAATTTATCTCATCAACATTCTTATTTTCATCTTTCTTTTCTTTCTTATCATAAGAAACTTGTTCTTGAAGGAGTGTCATATATATTTCAGTATGATAACCAGAATGATCACATCTTCCACATACTTCTTCTAAACATTCAAATTGATTCTTTGTAGGAATGTTTCTAACATCCTGAGAATTCACCTTTCCAACTACCTGTGAGTATTAAAAGTTACTCATTACTCTTTCTCTATTTATTCCACTTTGCTCAAACCTTCTTCTGGGTAGAGATAAATTGTGCCAACAATTATAAGCTATATGCCCATATATTCCACAACACTAGCAATAGCCCTCAAATCTTGATATTATATTAAATAATGATCTTTCTTTATAGAAACTTTATTGAGGTTGACAACTTCTTTCAACTCTAGAAAACTCCAGATGTATGCCATCTCTTATTTTGAGTGAGTTTTATATTTTTGTAGGATTGATAGGTTTTTCACATCTTTTATTCACCCAAGATTTACTAGTACTTTTTCCATAACCAAAAATGTTATAAGAATCAGATAAAACATTATTTTTGATATGAAAACATCCTGATATTCTACAACATTCTTCTTAGGTCAATTCATAGAAAAGTTTCGGATTCCACCAAACTCAAAACATTTGAGAGGAATTTTCCTTCCATACTTTCCTCTTCCTCTTCAATAGTTCATGGATATGAGAGACATGATTTTTTTCATTCAAATCTTCCTATTCCTTATCATCGAACTCACAATGATCAAATTCCTCATCATCTTGGATTTTCATCTATCTCATAGCTTCAAAATCCATTTCATCTTTCATCTTCTTCTTAAAGATTTTAGCTTTACTCATTTCATAAGAAACAAGAAATTTATGCAATTAATCAAGAGATAAATCATCCTAATCTTCTAAATCTGAAATTTTATAATCAAACCTGTCTGGAAAGTTTCTCATATGTTTATTCACAGTTTTTGAGTCTTCTAAAACATCTCCAAACCCCCTGATTTTGTAAATAATTTTATTCACTCTGACTAAGTATTAATCAATTGTTTCTTTATCTCATATTCGTATATCTTCATACTTACTATGCTAGATATGTACCTTTGCTTCCTTAACTTTTTTATTCCCTTGAAAAACACTCTAAATCTTGTCCCACATACTTTTGGAAGATTTAAGACCCAACACCTTTTGATAAAAATTCTCTGATAAGTACATAAGGATTTTATTTATTGCCTTTACATTAACTTCTAGGTTATTTTTATCAGTAGCTTTCATGGGGGAATCATTATCAATAGGGGGAAAACCAATAGTGGCAACATCAACAACATCCAATCCAATAGATAGGACATAAAGAATCACACTATTTTTCCATCCATAATAGTTCTTACCATCGAATATAGAAACTCCTTTACTATTAACAGAATTTATATTATCCATGATAAGGATTCAATAACTGAACCTACCTATAATACCACTAGAAGTAACAATGATCGAATAACAACTGAGAAGGGGGGTTGAATCAGTTGTTTATCTTTTTATAAGTTTCAAAACATTAAGAAACAAAACCCTTGAAACCTATTAAGATTTATTTCCTTATCAACCTTTAGTAAGAAACTCAAGCATGCAGGAAAGATAGAGCAAGAAAGGCACACAAGATATACAAGGTTCGGCCTCAATAATAGAACCTACATCTTTTCCATAGCCACTCCTATGGGTCTATGGAAATCCACTATAATAAAAGAGTAAATAAAACTTGTGCCAACTCCTATTAGACACCTTCTATATCCCAATAAGAAAGATTATACTGACTACCATCAGTTTACAATGTTTTCTTAAATAAAAAATGATCCAAACATAATAAAAAGAACATTGTTGAAGCTGCTCCACAAATAATACTTCTGAATCATCAGTCTGGTTTTCCTGAATTCGATTTTCTGAAACCGATCTTCTCAGTAAGGAAATGATGGTTCCTATTTCCTTCTGTTAAAAACTCAAGAAAACTTCTTTAATATAATTCTGATCTTCTTAGCAAGGTAATGATGGTTCCAATTTCCCTCTGCTAAAAACTCAAGAAATATTTTTCCAAATAATTCTGATCTTCTTAGTAAAGTAATTATGGTTCTGATTTTCTTCTGCTAAAAACTCAAGATAACTTATTCAAGATAATTTTGATCTTCTTAGAAAGGTAATGATTGTTCTTATTTCCTTCTACGAAAAACTAAAGAAAACTTCTTAAAGATAATTCTAATATTCTTAGCAAAGTAAGATGATTGTGATTCTCTTCTTCTCAAGAACTCAAGAAAACTTCTTTAATATAGTAGGAACTTTTCACTTTGAATTCTCCAGTACTCTATCTTTTCTATGTGTGTAAAAGTGGCTAATAATCAAATGATATGAGAACATATTTATAGGAAACTCAGAAAAAAATGGCAGGAATCTGGAAAATCTTTCTCACTTCCTCAAATTTAAAAAACTCCACAAATATCTCGCATTTAATCATCCAAAATTGACTTCTTAAAATCACCTTAAATTTATTTGGGATTTATGAAAAGTTGAAATTCAGGTTTTCCTTCTTGAACTCTTCATATATTTCTTAGAATGATAAATATGGGTCTTGGTTCTGATTTTCTCAGAAACATGCTCAGAAAACAGGTTCCAAATTGTGAAGAAATCGGACTCTGAATTATAAATAAATCTGATTCTGAATTTTTTATAAATCAGGTTCTAAATTACTCAAAAATCAGGTTTCGAGTTGTGCAAAAATAAGGTTCCAAATTATGCTGAAATCACATTCTGAATTGTTTAGAAATAAGGTTCCAAATTACTCAAAAATCAGGTTCTGAATTGGGAAAAATCAAGTTCAAAATTATGAAGAAATCAAGTTCTGAATTGTTTAGAAATCATGTTCTAAATTACTCAAAAATCAGGTTCTGAATTGTTCAGAAATCAGCTTCTGAATTACTCAAAAATCAGGTTCTGGTTTTCTTAGGAATCAAGTTCCAAAAACAAGTTCTAGTTTTTAGGTTCAAAAATTGGGTTCTGGTTTTCTCAGGAATCTAGTTCTGAAAACAGGTTCTGGAATTCAGGTTCAGAAATTAGGTTATGTTTTTCTCAAGAATCAGGTTCTGAATATGGGTTCTTGTTTTCACGTTCAGAAAATAGGTTCCAAATTTTCTCAAATTTTTTCTTAGAGAAAATCATCAAACCTCTATATCATTTCATCAACATCTTTTATAATGAAAATTTTTATGATTTGTGAGAACTTTAAGATCAATAAAGCTCGTCTTATTTGGTTAATAAATTTTGAGACACTTTCCTAACATCTAACTTCTTATTCATCAACTACATCCTCTTTAAGAAAATATTCAGCAACCAACAACTTCTCCTTTCTATAACTCAAAAAAAATTCATTTAAAAAAATATTTGTTGTCAAAAAATAAAAAACTTTGTCAAAACAAAACCCCACAAAGGTTCTTCAGTGCCTCTATTTTGAGACTATCGGAGGAGGGTGTGGATTATGTAGTGTATTACGATGACTCTAGGGCTAGCCTTGGATTTGTATTGATGAAAAGTTTGGTAGTGATCACATATGGGTTGAGGTAGTTGGAACCCCATTAAAATAACTACTCGACTCACAATATAGAGTTGGAATTTTTATTCATTGATCTATGGATGTCAATGCAATAACGTTTGGTAGAGTGTTTTGTTTTATACTCAGACCATTAGAGTCGCAGGTATGTCTTCATATAGAGAGACTTGAACCAAAGATATAGGCACTTGTTGATGTTCCTTTAGGACTATTAATTTGATATAGTTTATAATCATGGGAATAGAAACATGTTTGTAGATTCCCTCAATAATAATTATCATTCTTTCTTAGTGGAGGAGGCATATAATAATTTTTATTCTTTGAAGCTAAACCTAGTATAGGAGAGGGGTTCAACATATCTTCATTCAATGGTGTTGACTCCTCCCATTATTCATTGTGTGAGTGGGTCTTAGTTAAGATACATCTATTGTAAGGTCATTTGTTACTAGATATCCTAATGATATTCACAAGATGGGTTATTTGAAGGAGTTAATCACATCACTCTTTTACTAGGATGGAAGGTGTATTTTTACATTTTGTGAGAGGAGGTGATTAAGGAGTTTCATGATTCCACTTTGTATGTACATCCCAATGTAGGAAAGATGTATAAGGACCTTAATTTTTAGTTTTGGTGGGATGGCATGAGGTATAATTTTTGTTGATTTAATTTCTCAGTGTCTCACATGTCCGCAGGTGAAGGTCAAGCACCAGGTTTCAGTAGATTTATTACAGCCTCTTGAGATCTCATAGTGTAAATCAGACAGTATATACCCATAATTTTTTATAGGGATACCTTATATAGTGAGACACCATGATTCCATTTGAGTGATATTTGAATTACAAACTAATTCACCACACATCCTTTCTATCAAGAAGAAAATTTCATTATAGAGTTTTAGGTAGTTGTACATGTGGTATATTGTCCACCTTCAAGGGGTTCCCTCGACAATTGTCTCTGACTATGATGAATGGTTCACGTCGCGGTTGTGGATGGGCCCGAAAGATGCATTTAGGACCCATTTATGGATGATTACATCTTTTCACCCCTAGATAGATGGGTTAACTAAGCACATTATCCATATGTTAGAGGATATACTAAGGGATTGTGTGTTAAACTTCATCTGAATCCGGTAAGATCACTTACCTTTGGTAGAGTTTTTTAATAATAATAGTTATCACTCTACTATCATCATGGAACATTTTGAGGCCTTGTATGGGATACCCTATAGGACACCCTTATACTGGATTGATATTAGTGAGACATCTCTTGTTGGAACAGAGATGGGGAAGGCATGGATGGATAAGATCCAAGTGATCTATGAGAAGATTAGGACCACCTAGAGTTGGCATAAATATTATACAGATCAATATATTAGGCCCTTGGATTTCAAGAAGGGAGACCATATTTCTTGAGAGTATCCCAGCGATGAGGATTATAGAGTTTCTACCAGGGAGTAAATTTATCCCTAAGGTTCATCGATCCATTTGAGATCCTACAGTGGGTTGGAGAGGCTATTTATCATCTATCTTTACCTCAACATGTGGAGTATATTCATTACATCTTCCATGTGTTACTACTAAGGGGATATGTTTATGATCCTATAAACATTACTGACTAGGGAAATATAGAAATCAAGGATAGTTACACATTCATGGAGTACCCAGAGGTGATCAAGGATCGATAGGAGACGATCCTATGAGGATGAACCAATCCTTTGGTCAGCATGATGTGGCAGCATGGGAGTATGCAGGAGAGATCCTGGGATAATGAGATGTAGATGGGAGATCAGTATCCCCACATTATTTCTTAGTTTTAACATTTTTGTGATGAAAAAAATTGAATGATAGAAGAATTTAGAGAGTCTATTCTTTCCTCATAAAACTTTAAAATATATCAAGGAATATTTTCAAATATAGGTGCTGAAATGGTGTGAGATTTGGAGGCCCAGTGATCCCAGAATTAATTTAATAATAATATTAGTAATATTTTATATCACTTGCACATATTTTAGCATAAATAATGGAATATCTTTTAAATGGAGTACCTAATAAAAAATATAGAACCAAATTTGAATCCATAGTGTGATGTTTACCCTAGGTGTGATGAAAATTTGGTCAGTATTGGACATTCAAAGGAGGCAGCTGTTGGTGGGTATGTTAAGTGAATTAATTGAAAAATTTATTTAATTAATTAATTTAATTCCTAAAAACTATTTACCATAATAAGTATCCTATAATGGTAAATTTCAATGGTTATACACATAACCATGTGATCATTGACATGATTCTTCTTATTTCTTCATTGGCGGATTGAGATCATATGGCGACAAATGGCCAGATTGAGGTGGATTGATAAATAGTGAATGTATATGATCTTCTCCGTCACAGGAGAATGTGTTCTTCGCCAATTATCAATCCATAATAGAGTTAGTACTAAAAATTTATTATTTCCACCATTGATTAAAATATTGATCATATTTTATCTGGTATAATTTTATTTTTAATTAATTTAATCATTCACATGAGCTTGTGTATCAAAGTAAATTGTTAATTCAATTTATTCTTATTTATTCCATGTTTATCACCATGAATATCACCAATATATGATATTTGGTCAAGAAATATTATCCAATTATTGATTCACTTTTATTTTGGTTCCTTTACTTGACCATTTCGTTGAGTTCTTTTTCATTGGGATAGAGGGCCATGGTTTGACATTTTCGGGTAAATCCATGTGTGATTAGACAACCAGATTTATTATGGATGTGCACACAATGATAAAATAAGTTTTATGTAGATAGATAAGGATGGATTTTTTGTAGTGGTGATAAATTTTTGGAATCGAGATCCAATGCGGTGATAGAAGAAGCATGGGATTTGTGCAGAACATTCTATAGGATTCCTACGAGTGGCTGAATTCCAATTTTCGACCACTTAAGGCTGGGAAATCAACATCTGACATTTCTATCCTTTATTTGAATAGATTTTCAGTGTTCAATGGATGGAAACTATGGTATAAATAGATTATCTAGTATCTTTGAAAGATATATAACTTTCTACAAAAATTCTATCTATATGGCATGTACTAGGGTGAACACACATTGTGTAGTCCACTGTCTGTGGTGGCTAGGGTTTCCGAGTGGAGATAAGTATCACACATTGGGTGGGATCCCCACATGACATGTCACTTTGTGCGGGTGACCCTATATATACTCTGAGATTACATAGGCATAGACACAATTAGGCACACTAACATAGCCCAACTACATAGGCTTGGACATGGCCAAGTACCTAGGCAGGGACACGACTAGGTGAACATGTAGGTATACAGGACTGACCTGAAGGACACGAGCATGGATAGGAGCACACGACTAGGCCCTGAGTTTCCAAGACACATTTTGTGGACCCCATACATTCCTTGTATAGAGACATGACCATTGATTAATTTTTGTAGGATATAGGTCCAGGAAAAGAGGCGAGGTCATAAGTTGTGTGGACCCCTTACAGATCGCATACAAATTTATGAATCTTATACCTCTAATATATCCTTTGTTTTGACTCAGATTTTGGAACATGAGTAGTCTATCATATTTTTTCACATAGATCAATATGGTATCCTTTATAGTAGATTTTTAAATAATGTGTGAGATTTTATAAACATGATTCTTCTTTAGATGATGCTCAGTGATGCTAGTGATCGACATTGATCATCAGAGAGAGGTTGGGGTTGGTAACCCCTTATCATAAAAGGTTTTGGGTCCCCCATAATCCTCAAACTAGTTTAAGTGGGCCCCCTAAAGGACTAGGAATGGGTCATCTACCTACTTATAGGAACCCCCTAAGGTACTAGGGTGTGGGACTTATACCTACTAAGTGGAACCCACCCGATATACTAGGACATGAGACCTCTACCTACTGTGGTAACCCCATGATGAACTATAGATTTGGTCCTCTACCTACTTCGTGGTACACCCCTGGTGAACTAGGGTGTGGTTTCTCTACCTTTATATTGAAACCCCCTAATAGACTGGGGCATGGTTCCTCTACCTATTGAGTGTCAACCCCTGATAGAATAGGGTGTTGATCCCCTACCTATTGAGTGACACCACCCAGATGGACCAGGTAATGGGTCCTCTACCTATCTACTGAGTGACACTACCTTATTGTACAAAGGTCTGGGTCCTCTACTTGAATATTTTCCCCCACACTATACATAATAGTAATGAGGTGTGGGTCCATCACATGGTTAATTATTTTGATCGACATGCGAGATGATGGGAATCGACGATGGACATTTGGAGCTATAGGTTGACTCATTATCATAGGCTAGTCTGTGAGATAAAGATCCATTTTCTCTCTCAATTGGGTTTCTTATATGAGAATATATCTTTGTTTTTGGGTTTTATTTCCCTCTAGTTTTGGGTTGAGCGTACTAATTCTATCATGTATCTTATTTCTACCTCTTTGATATTTGGGGCTCCCTACTAGGTATGTATATACTCACCCTTACACAGGATTTTCCAACATGGGTCAGGTCTTATACAGATGATGGAAAGGTTGGAAGTGGCACTGATGGAGCTCATCGATACATAGTTTCATAGACCATTTATAGTGGTCAGTATTGGATATCTGAATCTGGGATCTCTTAGTGTTTCTATTCCCGATATTATTAGGTTGGGACATTTTTCTATGTGGGAGTTTATTTTTTGTTTAATTTTTAGATAATACTATCACACCCTTTTATTTTCCCTAGGGGTTATTACATGCATGGTTTTTTCTCTAGATGTTTCTATCTTCTATTATTATTTGTCTACACTTCTGCATGGAGATGGTTGGGTGCGTCCATATAGGTACATTAGGCAAAGTCCTCCCATGTTAGTTATGTCTTCTCAACACTTATCCCCAGATCCAAGCCTATGGAGGCGAGCTTGGATTTTTCGTAGCCTAGTCATCCATTAGCCATGTGGGTTCTAGTCGGTTGGATCATTATGTGAACCTTCCTTTGAGTGATTGGTTAGGTTATGTTTGGAGCCCATAATTTTTTTTTTCATAACTTCATAGAGATAGAACATGAATTATATTGAAATTTTATTTCTTTGATCATAGGAAAGTACTAATTAGCATGTGTAGTGACCCTTTAATTTTAGTGATTACTTATTACAGTTGAAGAATATGGAGAGTGAGAGTGAGTGAGACATTCCCTTTTTTCATTAATGTATTTTCAATTGTATCTTGATCTTATATTAGATCTCTATTTGATTGAGTGATTGGACACTTTTCTCTTTACGTAGCAGCTCCCTAGTTGATTTTCATTGGTTATTAGAGTGGGAGATAGTTCCCTTTCTTCCTTTAATAACTTATGTGAGGTAATTAGGTTATTAGGGTGAGGGATCTCTATTTTTATAGATTTTTTCTTCTATGATTGAGTGACCAGTCATATTTTGTTTCTCACTTGTATTCTAAAGGTTAACTTCAAATAATAAGGTGGAATTTAGTGTGAAATCTTGGATTATATTATATTAGAGTGTTAGAAATACCTTGTTTTTCTTTGAGTGAGGTTGCATGAAAATATATAAATTCATTCCCATTTGTTATTTAAGATTATTGCAATCGGATATCTCTAACTATAGTCCATACATGGAATAGTTGATAAGGATGTAATGACTTAGTTGGAAAGGTAATTTACTCCTAGGTGATGTCAAGATGAATTATCATGTTAATATCATGGTTTCACCTTTTCTTTCAGGATTTTAATTATATGTTATGTCCATGGATAGGGAATGTTCATTTTTTATTTTGATTTTTTTTATTTATTATTTGAATAATTTTTGGTTTCATGTGGAATATAATAGGATATTATTTAAGCTAGTCTAAAATTGTTATTTATTTGGATTGTTTACAAGATACTTTGAGATCAATGTAGATATATAAGTGACCTTATGTTAGTTATTTTAATTTATCCATATTTGAATCCTATTTTTTATTATTTATTTTGGATTATAGTTATATTTTTTATGTTTGGGACATCTATAACAACCCAGTTTTCTTTTATTTTTGTTGTTAAATGTTGATCATTCTTTAAAATATTTTTATTTGTTGATATGATTATGTTTATCATATAATATTTCTGGTTTGGATAGTGAAAATTAGTGAGATGGTTGATGGTTTATATGAGTTTTTTATGGGTTGGTTAAATAATTATTAGAGGGTTGACCTCAAGATATAATCTATTGTAAGGAGAGTGTAGTCTTAAGAAGGTATCTGGTATGGGGTATAATATTATAAACTGTTTTTTTTATGGGGTAAGGACTTGTCTAATGTTTTAATATGTGTTTGTGTGTGTGTGTGAAATCTCTATATTCCTCTTTATATACATATAGTAATTATTATATATTATCTATTTTGGTGATTTATATTTTTTATTTTGGTAGATTCCCACTCACAAAAGATGTGTACATGTATCCCCTTTGATAACTATCTCCTAATGAGTTAAGCATCAGAGGTGAATCTTACTAGTTCAATAGATTCACCCTCAACAATTTTATCCATACACGGGTTGACATTATGTTTTATAATGATTACAGTATGACACTGGGATGGGGAGATTATATATCTAGATCAGTGTTGTCATGGAATACCATGATCTAATGGGAAGCTATCTTATTATTTAGGATAAAGGATGGCCTTATTTTATTTGAGTATTATTTGTTATGTATTATCTGATTGTCCTTAACCACATTTCTTTTTTGATAACTATTCCTATTGACATGTATTGTATCTATTAGATAAGGTGTATCAATTACATATAAACTTTTTATTATTATTTCTATTTTTATATTTTTGGATGTCCATTGGTGGCTCCTTATTTTATTTTTTTACTATATGGATTGTTTAGTATATGAAGGAGTCATACCTAACTTTTAAGAAAAATCATGACTTCTTTGGGAAGTGTTTAGGGTACAGTTTCCCAAATTCTTGAATTAGGATCTCAGAGTTATTCAATAGACTTTGGAATTTAATGAGGCATGGTTAGGTGGTGTATTATTTAAACTCAAGTTTGAAGATAGGTAACTACTTCAGGTCATTAAAAATTACTATCTTTGTATTGGAATTTTGCGACAAAGTAACTTAGAGGTGGATATAGTATATCAATGTTTCATAGGGACACCAAAATCATGTTTTGAATTAATTATTATGGTATAAAACCAAATTATAAGGTAATTTTTAATTCAGAGTTGGAATTCTCCAAGTATTTGTGGGGATTTTGGTTTCGATAATTTTTGAACAGAATGGATAGAAAATGGGATCAGTTACAGGGATCAATGGGAATCGAAATATTTAATTAATCATTTTAATTTTTTTATATGTGTAGATTAGTGTGAATGAATGTTTAATTATTATTTATGATGTAATTATATGATAATGGTTTCAATTACAATAAAAATTATCCTAAAATTTATTAATTTTTTACCTAAATAATTTATTTGTTTTTTATTAACTTGAGATAGACTAACCAATATAATTTTACTTATTGTGATTGTAATTATTTTTCTTCTATCAGGTAATGAATTTGGTTTTATATAATTTTAAAATCTTGAATTTTGGAATGAAAAATTTGTTTAATGGAATAAGAAGTTATAAATCATGTCTCATGACTTTTTTTCCTTTAAATTGATATTAAGTTCATAGATATTAAAAATTATGTTTTAAGGAGATTTAGATAGTGAAATCTTTAAATGTAATATAATCTTGTTATTGGATTGTGAAATAGGTTTTTGAAAATTTAGAATTTTATTTTTTTATTTAGGTATTGAAAGATAGTTCATAAATTTATATGTTGTTTTAATTTAGTTTTATGAAATTGTGTTTTGAAATTCAATGGTGATTCTTATTGTTATTGAATATATGAAAAACAAAGGGGTGAAAACATTTAAAATAGATTTTTATTATATGTAAATCCCCCAAAAATTAATTGAGTGTGTAAAATGATTTAAATGCGTTTTAAATGTTGTAACTAGTGGATGTGAAATGAGTTACCTGGATTTTAAATAATGATATTGGAATGACCAATGTGTTTTGACTTTAAATTTTTTGATTGAGGCTAGATGATCCATGTAAGTGGTATTATTATTGTAGTATTGTATTGATTGGTTTGGGTATGGTTATAATTTTATTAAAGTGAGTATTTTTAGTGGGGATACTTATAAGGTAGGTTCAATTTTTCTTTATTTTTTAGGAAATTGGATTGTTTATACCCATTATACTAGGTTTCATACTTTTTATGATGGTATAATCATACTCAGATAATAGATGTCATGTGATAGAAGTGTGATGAAAATTTTGGGTAAAAGTTAGTGTGATTATGATATGATCATGATTGGGATAGATCAAGGTGTTTTTTAACAATACTTGAGTAAAAATATTGGATAAAAATAACTATGGTGGATTTTTTTTAACATATTACAATATTGAAAATTAATTAATCATTATTTTGGGATTTATTTAGATTCTAAATAAGATAAATTTTATGTTAATTTTATTCTTTACATGATGAATTATAATTTAGTCTTTTATGGTTATGATTTTTTATTTTATAGTATGGATATTTTGGTAGAGAATATCGAGGTTGTATTTTTAGAGTTTATGAAATGTAGTGAATTTTGATGGTTATTTTAGTTTCCATAGAATCACTTGTGGAAACCCACTAAGAGTATGAAGAAAAAAATGGAACAAGTATGATTTCTTTACCACCAGGAATCTGGGGGAAATAAATTGGCTCTAAAATGGTATTATACTGTTACCCAACTGGAAACTATAACTCAGATGAGTTTCATCAAATGTTTAGTGGGGAAGTAATTCATCTTGTATAAATATGGTTTTTTATATTTTCTAAGGTAAATTATATAAAACCCTTATCTTTCCATCATTTTATTGTCATTTTCATTATATTATTTTTATTATTATGATTATCATTTAGTCTAGGTGAGTAGTTATAACATACCGCCCCTCCCCGTTATCTTGAGAAGGTGAAGAACATTACATGGCCTTAAGAAACATCCCCAAGGCACCATAGGATGGAAATAAATATTAAGGGATTCAAAATAGTTTGGGAAATATTATCCCTTTGAAGATAAATCAAACCAACCAAAAACTGTTTGGAAAAAATCCCTTAATGTACCACTGTAGTATTTTTGGGTTATTTGTGTCTGTTAACAAATAAGGTTTTCATGGTGAGTTTGCTAGTTCTAGATATTTTTTTGATATTCCATGTTGAAAAAGAACCATGAAAAATGAATTGAAGATCTGGAGGTAGTGAAAAAGAATAGATATAAGGTGGTACCATTTTCTGGAGTTTTCTAAATTTTTGGGGTCCAAAATTTAGAGTTTGGTGATAATCATGAAAAGTGTATTTCCTTGAAGATCTAATGAAAATATGGAAAAGGCATGAATTTCGTGAATATGTAATTTCTGAGTTTTTTTCTAAAAGTAGAAAAGAGTTCTGGAAGAGGTCTTTGTGAAAGCGACGAGCTTCTCGATTCTAAGAAAATAAAGTTTCACAATCAGTGACAGAGTTCTTTAGAGTCATTGATATAAGTCTTTGAGATTTGGATGGGTGCCACAAAGGGTGTTTGAAATAATTCTCTATGATTATGATAGTCTTCAAAAATGGAAAATTTTAGTGGATCTTTACGATTGGAGGTGTGCAGTGAAGATGGTTTTGGTGGTTCCAAAAATCAGGCTGGAGGAGGTGGAGCTTAATGAAGATTCAAGCCCCTAAATATGAGGCTACCTCCCTTAAAAGGTATGTATAGAATAAGAGAGACTCTAATAAAATTATAAGTCTCTGAGTTTACAATGTATTTTGTGAAGGTGGTATAAAAAAGTCATTCTCGAAGTCTATAAGCCAACTGAATGTTCTGAGCATTATGAAAGTGCAGATTTTGTGAAGTCCCTAAAAATCCAACTGAAACGTGTGAGCTTCATGAAATCTAGTTTTTCTTCATTAAAGAGGTGTGATTCAATAAGGCTAGTGATATTCAATAAAAGGAAATAATATTCTTCATGAAGGTCAGTTTTTGATTTGAAAAAAAAAGGATCTTCGCGAAGGAAGTGATCTTTTTGAAAAGAGGTGAAAATGTATTCCCCAGTGTTTAGTAGAAAATGGATATTCATAAGTGTATGAAATTTGTACATCAAAAGAGAATTTACATACTATGAAGGATACATTCACTATGTATAATGAAAGGACCTTCAAGTCTTTAAACTATGAGTGGATCTTCTGAAAAAAGTAGTGAGATCACTTCAGTTGAGAGAGCAGTGAGCTTTCAAATTGTGATTGGTTGTAAATTTGTAGGGATAGTGAGTTCACTCCAAACTTTTTTAACCATTGTTTCATTATAATGGATTTGGTACATCATCACATGATCAGTGTATACTCATGGGCATAACCCAGTGAGGGTGAACCAAGTAAAATTTCTATGTCATGTGCATGATTTAATATTTGTTCATACTCTGCAATGGGAAGGAGAGAGAAGAGAGTTTTTATAACAATGACGAAAGATCAAAGGGAAAGTTTTATTAATTAATCATACCCTGATTCACCCCCCCCCCAAGGGTATCTTTCTTAGAGGGCCTAACAATTGGTATCAAAGGGAAAGGTTGGTATTAGTGTTTCTCTCTCAATGGAGGTTGTCAATCATAAAGGGATTACAATATTCGACGGTAAAAACATTCAATTATGGATGAATCAGATGAAACAATACTTCCAATCCTTGGGAATGGATGTGTTTATATCAGCGATGCATGGTATCTCAACCGACATCAATAGTGGTGTGTTATCAGAGGCTGAAATATGGGAACTGCATACTAACACTAAAGGAATCAATTATTTAGGAGGAGCCCTATCCAATGCTATCTATATGAAGTTGGTTTCTTGAAAAACATCACATGCTATATGGGAAAATCTATTTAATATATATGAAGGAGATAGAAATTTCAAATATGCAAATATGAAAGTTATGTATTAAATGTATGAAGATATGAGAATAAACCTGAATGAATCTATTGATTCATTATTTGACAGGGTAAATGTTGTTGTGGAAGACATGTGAGGTCTTGGAGAAGTTATTTAAGACATAAATATTGTGAAGTGCATATTGATGAAACTTCCACCTTGGTTCAATCCAAAATTTTCAGTTTTGGAAGATAAATACCTGAAATAGATGACAATGGATAACCTACATAGCACCCTTATTGCATATAAAATGAGAAATAGTTATAAAGATGTAGTGTAAAAGGGGAAATCTAAAGAGGTGGTATTCAAGGACATGAAAAATATCACCATTGAAGATTATAATGAATAAGAAGATAAAAAATTAGGTGATTTCATTCCTTTCCTCAAATCATCCAAGAGGAAAAAGAAAGCTCAAAGGGAAAGTTCCACTTTCTTACTTTATATGTAGAAAATTTGGTCATCTAGTAGCAAGGTTCCCCATGAAGTTTTAATAATACGATAAGGATGAAATTGAAATTCCCAAGAAGAAGACTTCATCCTACGTTAAAGGAAGAAAATAGTTCAAGGGAAATTTCTTTAAAAAGAAGAATATTCTTTCATAATAATGTGACAGTTAGGATGAGTCTGAGGTTGAGGAGGTTGAAGAGATAGAAAACTGCAAAGAACATGGAGAAAATGATATGGTGGTAGTTGTTGGTAGTACTCAAAAAAAAGAAATAAAATGATGTTGATAAAGAATAATAAGTTTTAGGAAGATTTGATATACAAGCTGAGTTAGAGGCTGCTCTTGAAGAGATAATTGTTTGGAGAGCCAAAACAAAGAAATCCAACAAAGTAGTTTATGACACCAAACTCTATATCCATCAGCAAGAAGTAGAGACTTCTAAGTTGATGGAAGAAATTGAGAAACTCAAGTCATCAACACTAGAGGACTTAGAATCGGTTAGTGAGTATAAAATCAAGTTTGGAGAATAGAAAAGGAAGATCGATGGCTTGAATAACATAATGAAAGATCAAATCAAGCATATTGAAGAACTTAAAATAGAGGTTGTTAGTTTTTAGAAAAAAAGTTAAGGATAAATAAATACTCTTTACTCATGTTGTGACATTATAAAAGAAGATCTATCAAAAAAATGATACGCTGAAATTGGAGCATAGTGGTTATATAGAAAGGATGCATCAATTATGTTTAAATGCTAAAGATGATGTGGGATTTTACCTAAAACAAGAAGTTGTGAGAATTAAAGTCATAAAACAAGTATCTGTTCAGAGTTTGAAGGTGGATTTGGGTATAAATGAGAATATGAAGATTCAGAAAACCCAAGGGAGACCCAGTGGTGCAGAAGTGACGTGTATGAATGCATCCCATATCAAGTGCTATTACTGTGAAATAATGGGATACTCACAAAATTTGTGTTCCATAGATAAGAGGTAAAAAAGAGAAAAAGAGAAACAGTGGTATCCAAATAGAGCCCGATACTCTAGAATATCTTTCAAGGGAAATTACTTTTGGTGTGGAGGATTTAGACATATGGATAGATACTATACATCGGGCATGCAGAGGAATGTGCCAAAGCAGAACCAAACTATTTTTAAGCAATAGATTAATAAACCAGTAGGTGAGTTGAAAATGCATAACAGATTAGCAGTCTTGAAAAATAAAGCTATTCCATCATACTCCGATAAAGATAAAGATTATAAATCTATGCTAAGTGTGAAGAAAAAAATATGGATTAAAAGAAAATAGATGAGAAGGTAGTGGTTGCTGAAATTTCCCTTAAGGCATCAGACCATTATGGTATATGGATCCTTGACAGCGACTACACATCCCACATGATAGGTAATAAAGATCTTATTACAGGAATAAAATATGACAAATAAGGAGTTTTCATGTTTGGAAATGATGAAGTCCTAAATATTATTGGCACTAAAAAGGCCAAGTTTGTGGGTAAATAAATGAGACATATTGATTTCAAAGTAGTAGAAGGTCTCAGTCATAATTTTCTTAGTGTCAGTCAACTGTGTGACTCAGGGCATTCTATAAGGTTTACTAAGAAGACGTGTATCATCAAAGGAAAATACGGTGTAGTGGTTATACAGGGAAAACTAACAAAGGTAAATCTCTACCTTATAAGTGGAGAAGAAGATATGTGCTCTTTGTCTAGAGAGGAGGAAAACAATCTATGGCATAAAAGACTGGGTCATCTATACCAACCATCCCTAGAAGATCTCGTGAAATGTGATATAGCTAGAGACCTCCCTAAGATATCATGTGATCATACACATACATGCGATGATTGTAAACAAGGGAATATCATCAAAAATATGTACAAAGCGAAGGAAAAGAAGTCAACAAGAGTGCTCTAATTCTTACATGCTGGTGTTTATGGACCTATCCCACCAAGAGCCATTAACGGGAAGAGGTATTATGTTATTTTCATTGATGACTGTAGTATAATTTCATGGGTATTTTTTAGTTCACATAAGTCCAATGTGTTTAGCTACTTAAAACTGTATCGGAGGGAATCTGAAAGGATTCTTGGGTAGAAAATTCTAAAGTTTTGTAATGACAATAGTGTGGAATTTACAAACAGTCATGTGGAATACTATCTTGAGAAACCTGAGATAAGGCATCAAATTTCTTTAGTAAGAACTCCCTAATAGAATGAAGTGGTTGAAATGAGAAAAAAGGTCATCAAAAACATGTCTAGAACAATGATTATATAAAAAGACCTACCAGATAAATTTTGGAAGGAAGTAGTATTGACATCGGTCAACATTTATAACAGGGCTCTATTGTATCCTAAGGAAGGAAAGACACAATTTCAGATGTGGTACAGAAATAAGCCAGAAGTGATATACTTTCAAATCTTTGTAAGTAATTAATTTATTCTCAATAAATAAAAACATATGAAATTTGAGTCACATGGAGATGAGGGGATATTCTTTTCCTACTTGGTAAAAATCAAATAATATAAATGATTTAATAAAATGATTGGAAACATAGTTGAGAGAAATGATGTAACGGTTGTGGAAAATGAAGAGAATATTTAAGAACACAATGAAAAATTTTCTAATAAAGGTTATGAGGAGGAAAGAAATGCAAGGGAAGTGGTAGATGCTAATTCAAAATAATATACTAATGATTAAAGAGGAAGTCAAATCTATATTTGTGAAGAAGCCAAGGATTTGAGCTGAAATTGATAGGTAGAATATCATTGGTGATCAGACAGTGCCAGTTCAGATAAGAATAATGAAATCACTACAGAAGACATATCTCTTATCTAAATTTGAACCTAAATGTTTTTTTGATGTAGTTGAAGATGAAAACATGGTTCAGGAAAGGAATCAAGAGCTAGACCAAATTGAAAAGAATCAAAATTGGGAGATTGTTTCAAGGACAGAAAATAAGAATGTACTGGGGACTATATGGTTCTATCATAACAAGATAAATGTATATGGAATAGTGATTCTAAATAAAGAACTATTGGTGTGTAAATGATACTCCCAAATAGAGGGTATTAATGTCGATTATACATTTTCACTAGTTACAAGGCTGGAGATAATCATATTATTCCTAGAAATTACATTGCAATAGAAGTTCAAAGTGTTAAATATGGATGTTAAAAAATCATTTTTGAATGGGGTTCTAGAGGATGAAGTTTATATTTTGAATCCATATGGTTTTCTCATTCATGAATATGAGAAAAAAGTTTTTGGGTTGAAGAATGTGCTATATGGGCTGAAACAAGCACCAAGAGCATGGTACTTTAGGCGTGACCAATATTTGAAGAAGCATGGTTTTCAATGTGGTGGTGTTTATTAGAATATCAATTTCAATAAAAATGGTAATTAAAGGATGATGGTGTTGGTTTTTGACAATGACATAGTATTTGGTGGATCAGATGAAGCTTAGTGCTAACAATTTTTTGAATTCATGAAATGTGAGTTCAAAATGTCTATGATTGGTGAGCTACCATTTTTTCTTGGTTTATAGGTGTTGGTCAGAGTAGAGTACTCAATAGGGGGTTGAATTGAGTATCAATACAAAAAATTGTTAAAAAATATTGTTTGAAGTTCCCCCAATATTTAAAATTAAGTTTCCCAGTTATCCAGTAGTGAATTTATAAGAGTTTGATCAATCGATTAATTTCTCAAAAGACTAATTAGTTCTCAGTTGTATCAATTTGATAATTAATATAGCTTTTGAAACTAATATAATAAGTCAATACTGTTATAAAAACTTTCTAAGACTAACTATCAAAGTTAAATATAGTTTTATGAAATATTTGTTAAAATAGAGTCAAAATAAACAGTAAACACAGCGGAAATAAAAAAAGAGGTTCGGTATCAAGTAGAGACTTAATCCTCTCCAATTGGTTATCACCTACCACCAAGTAGTTTAAATTAATAAATAGTATGATACACACCCTGGATCAGGGTTCACAATAGCACACAGGCCTGTCCAGGTCACCCTTGATCTCTACCACAGTTCTTCATGGGAAAAATAACAAATAGATCATACACGACCTCTTCCACAGTTCTGCGTGGGATAAAAGAGTGATAGAATGATTATATCAAGTATCATCTAATTATGAACATGAGTCTTTGTGTGTGTGTGTGTAACAAACATATACACACACTACTTAGAAATTAAACTAAATGAACAAAAAAGACTTGAAGATTTTGATTTAGGTTTAGAAGGCTATGTGTGATATGTTGTGCAGCTCTAGAATCATTTAATGTAGTGGATTTGAAATTTGAGTCCTCTTATAGAAGTTAACTCCAAAATAGAGTGTTTAAGCCTCTGTGTTTTGTCTTCTAGGAGTATGAGATTTTCAGCTTCTTATTCGAAATATGTTTAGGGTAGGTTGGTTGATTTTTCTAGAATTCTTGATCTCCCTCTATGTTCTTCCTTTTGAATTCTTGGGTTTTGGAATTATGTTGGAGTTATTCTCTTTTATGTGCATTATTTTCTTTCTGTTATTCTCTATATCAGGAATGATCTAGCTAATAATTCTTTTATACTTTGAGCTCTAGTAGACATAATGGTTTCCCCATGTGCATATACCTCGTACGGTCCTCTAAATATCCTACAAACAAAATTAAATAATTTCAGAGACATTAATTTTTCTAAATATGACCATTAGATATAAATATGAATTAATAGAATAAAAACAATTTTTATGACTATCAGTGAGTCATAAGTATCGATGAGTCCTTAGCATTAGTCTATCAGCATTAGTGACTCTCTTTATCAGTGAGTCTTTTCTATCGATATCGGTAACTCTAGGCATCGGTGAGTAATTTTTTCTATAAGTATATTTTGGCATAGTGAGTCATCATCAATGACTCATTTTGAACTAATGGTGTGTCTCCCTTCAGTGACTCATCCATCAGTGACTTGTTTCAACGGTGAGTCCTTCCTTCTTTCAGGGAGACAGTTTATCTATTGGTGAGACATTTCAACTGATGGTGACTCCTTGCATCGGTAGCATTATTAAACGATAGGTCACTTAGACTAATAGTAGGTTTTCTACATCGATGAGTCATATGAAATGGTGGGTCCTTAAACAGTTTCAACTTTACATACTTAGAATATATTCCTTTTTGAACTGTTTGTCAGTGAGTCATATGTATGTCGGTGAGTCATCTGTCTGTCGGTGTTAGCGACTCATAATTAGTTAATTTTTAGATGTTTTGTCTGTCTTAAAATTCAACAAAGTCGGAGAGTGTTAATACCCATAATTACACATCGATAATTAGTTATAAGCTTGTTTATAATTAAACCCACATAAATAAATATATGATTTAAACTATCTAATATTAAAGATAATTCTTTAACATAATTTAGGATCGGACATGAGGTAAGATATATGTTAATATATGACATGATTTTTTATAATTAAAACCATTATAGTTAAAGATAGTGACCAATATTATATATGGGCCAATAATCTCCCACTTTTTGATGATCCCAAATCATATAGTTATTAAATATCATCAGAGAAAGATTAAAGTATTGTATCAGAGATAATAATGCATAAACAATAACAAAGTTCTCCCCATGTTAATAATGCTTAATAAAATTCTCCCCCTTTTGGGATTAGAAAAAGGTGTAAGGCGTAAAACTAAAAGTAGGGAAATCACATTCATAAGTAAAGTAAAATGAATAAGATAAAGTACAATGACTCAGCCTTATCAAAAAATATAAATCCACACTACATGGTAGGGCCAAGGGGTCCCTTCCCCTTATTATAAGGATCAATGGATGGTTCAACCGGAGGGTTAGGCTGAGAAGTAGGAAGGTCTAAATGGATTTTTAGAGAAGGTAGAGGCACTTCATTAGGAACTTTAGAAGCTGGGATAGGTCTGCGTTAAGAAATAATCTGAGGCTGAATAGTTTCTATAATGACTGGTCTGATTTGACATAAAGCTTGAGAAACTGACATTTGAGTTTGATTAGGCACTGAACCAGCAAGTCCTAGTAGTGCAGAAGGAGGTACCACAATTGCTTCACATTGGACATGGGGATATGGTCTTAATATCTTGATGAACTCTTCAATTATCTATCCACCATATTTCAATTCCTTTTCAATATAATCTTTTTTTCTATGAACTTTTCCAACAAATGTGTAAAAATCCTTAGCTTTTGAATTTGATCCATAAAATCCTTTGTCACTAGAGGAAGATTAATATTGGTAGCCAAATAATTAAAAATATCATTCATTTGATGCTTTGTGATCAGTTTGGAGAAAAATTCGTTAATCCTTTTAGTCAGATCTTCTTGAGTCTATGAAGCACTCCTTTTATAATAGTTCACATGATTATGCACCTTATCCAAAGTGTCCTCAACTTTGGTCATACATGCACTTAATTCTTGAAACTATTCTTTCAAAAATAATCTAATAGTAGTAAGTTCTTAATATTTGGAATACTGAACAGGTTGAGCAGAGGTTGAAGCAAGAGCAGAGGAGGAAAGTTCCTTAACTTCTTTTCTGAGCTTGGAAAAATCAAGATATTTAAAATGAGAAACAAGATTCTAAATTCCTTTCATGACACTTTCCATTTTATTTTTATACTAGGTGTTCAAGGAATTGATACCACTGGTTAAATTCTTCATCTCATTCCCAAGCTTAGTGTTTCTTGTCAGAATTGTTTCTATAGTTGTAATCAAATTTGGATGAATTTCTTTTATGACCATCTTAGAAACCGAAACAGTATCAGCTTGAGATACACTGGTTGTAGTAGGAGTAGAACTAGAAGTTCCGTCTTGCCTTACACCATCATCTATAGACTGGATATCTCTCAAATTATTGGTCATATAACTGTTCTCTCTCATGGAATGATCAATTTCATACCTCATCTAAGATTGTACTGTGTGTCTTATGGATGAACATATGTCTTGCTTGAATGATTCAAAATCTTCCTTAGTGACATAGTCACTAGAAGAGGTCTTAGCCATGGGTACCCTTACAACAAGTTCAAAGACTTCATCATTAGAATCTTCATAATCTAATCCCAGTGCCACATAACCAGGATTACTTGCCCATTCACCCAAAATATTAGAATCTATTAGAGTAAGATTATCAAGCCTTACTCTACCAATTTGATTTTGTTCATCAACTTGAGATACTCTTCCTTAAGGCTCCCCCTCAGTGTCATATTTCTTGGCAGATTACTCCCCATCAGTTAGTACTTCCTGTCTAGATTTCGTCTTCTGATGTAGAGTTATTTTTCTATTATATACATCTTGAGAAACAGGTTTGGCAGGAGCAACATCTTCATCTTGAATAACACCCTGAATAGATGAACCAGTATTAGCTTCAACAACCTCCATACTAATAACAACTATATTTTCATCAGGATTTCTAGATTCACTATCACTACCACATTCACCACCTTCTTCATTATCACCATCTTCATTATTTTCATTTCCATTGACATCATCAACTTTCTCTTCTTCTTCATCTTTACTTGATTCTGTATCACATTCACCACTACTAGCTTCTTCTTCATCATATTTTTCTTCACTAGATTCAATAACATATTCTACATTTCCTTTAACTTGTATTTCCTCACTCCCAGTATATTTGAGAACAGGTTTACGAGAAGGTAAGTCCAAAGGTGGACTTGTAGGCCCAATAGATACTCTTTTTATTGATCTAGTAGTGTCTGGGTCACACCGATCATCAATTGGTGATCCCACGTCATTGATAGGAGTAGAAGGCTCCTCCTCCACATCTGAAGAATAAATTAATTGTTCATTTGGACTGATGCTAGGATCCACTATATCCATTCATCTGACTAGATGAACTATAGGATTTAACTTCTCATAAAACCTATCTTCATCACTACCCAATTCCTTTCTCCCTGGGTTCTAGTTAATTTTCATTATCTTATATATTTCATTACTTAAATATATTACACTACATTCACTGACTATAAAATCATCAACTTCACTTACACAGCCTTTCTCCTTTAGCAATGATGAAATCATTCTGGAGTAGAAAATAGAATTTTACTTACAATCATGTTTTATCATTTAATTTATTTGAACCATCATATTTCTTCACAGATTCCATTTAACTCCTTTATATATAAAATACACCAAGTATACATCTTGATACTTGAGAGAAGAAAATTCCCCATTCCTGGGAAAAATCTGGTGCTGAATAAACATAAATAAAATTCTGCACTAACCATTTAATTATGAGGCAATGGGTCTCCTATGTTCTTTATTTCCAGTTATCTCTTTCAGATCTGTCTCATTATAAAAGAGTTCACTTTCAGAATTATAAGTAACTTGATAATCATAAAACCTTCCTTCATGAGGAACCTTAAGACATTCATCCCAATATCTTGAAGGCAGATAAATTCTCTTCCCTTTTACTATAGAATTGGCGCAAGCTACATCACTTCCTTCTAAAAAAAAGTTACATATTCATGTAAAATTCATATACCAACTTCGGGTAGAAGCCATTGTCATTAATTTTCAACCAATAAATCCATTCTTGATCTTGCATCTCCTTCAACAATAGGTACCAGCTCTCTAAGATCCATTCCACTAGGACTTCTTTCTATGAGGTTACAACATGGTTTCCTAGACCAGGATTCACAAGACCTGAAGGTTTTCTCGATTCACCTTTTTGTTTCTTGGAAGAATGAGACTCACCCTCTTCCAGAGATCCATTTACACACGCCAATCTAATCAGTTCAATATGGAGGTTAGAAGTTGAACGTTCGAGGGTAAAGAAAGAGATCATCGACCAAGAGGGAGAGTCACGGTAAAGAAGTAGAGTGGATCGATTCAAATTTATATCTTTTAGGGATTTTGAAATTAAAGAGTCGAAAAATCATGAACCAGGTTCACTGAAATTAATGAAACAGTTTCATTTTGATAGATTCATAAAATGTGTAGAAACAATGAGTCGTCAGTTTCAGCATTATAGACCTTGTATAACACTAAGTGTGTCGGCATGACAATGGTGTCAACAAGACAATGGTTTCGGCATGAAAATTGTTTAGGCATGAAAATAGTGTCGGTGTGACAACTTTATAGAAACGGATCAAAGGAAATGAATACAAAGGGTCTTACTGATTGATCATTCCCAACTCATGTCTTATTTAATTCATTCTTTCAGAGTTCAATGTCTTAGTGAATATGTCAGCAAGATGATATTCATTACTAATAAATTCTAAAGTGATATCACCCTTTTGATAATGATCTCTCAAAAAGTGATGTCTTACATCAATATGTTTTGTTCTAGAGTGATAAAATGGTTTCATAGAAATGTTAATAGCACTTTTATTGTCACATTTTATATGTATATGTTTAAATTTATATACATTGTCTATAAGAGTGTGTTTCATCCAAAAAAATTGTGCACAACAGCTACTAGCAGCTATGTATTGAGCTTAGGTAGTAGATAATTTAACAGAATTTTGTTTCTTACTACCCCATGAAACCAAATACTTTCCCAGAATGTGACATGTCCCATAGGTGATCTTTCTATCTAATTTTCAACCTCCAAAGTCAACATCAGAATAACTCACTATATCCAATGATTATCATTCAGGGTAAAACAAACCAAAATTGATAGTATTTTTGAGGTATTTAAAAATACTTTTAACAGCATTTAAGTGATATTTTTTGGGATTAACTTCAAAATAGGCACACATACACACACTAAACATTATATTTGGCCTAATAGCAGTCAATTAGGGAAAATTTACAATCATTTCTCTGTAGTTGGTTTGATCAACAGATTTACCATCATCATCAAGATCCAAATTACATGTTGTACTCATTAGAGTGTCACTACTTTTAATTCTATCAAATACAAATATTTTTAAATGATCTTTTGTATATTTACTTTGATTAAAAATAATACCATCTTTATTTTGAAAAATCTGAAATACAAGAAATTATTTGAGTTCACCCATCAAACTCATTTCAAATTCATTTTGTATCATCTTTGAAAACTCAATACATAAAGAATTTCTTGAAAATCCAAAAATAATATCATCAACATAAACTTGAACTACTCAAACATCATTAGAAATTCATTTTATAAAAAGAGTAGAATCAGAAATTCATTTTTTTAAACCTTTGTAATTAAGAAAACTACTTAATCTATCATACCAAGGTCTTGGATCTTGCTTTAAACCATATAAAGCTTTTGTTACTTTGAAAACATGATTTCGAAAATGAGGGTTTTTAAAACCAAGTGTTTGTAAAAAAACATCCTCAACTATATACCCATTTAGGAATAAAGTTTTAACATCCATGTGAAATTTTTTTAAATTAATATGGGCAGAATAAACAAGAAGGATTCTGATGGCTTCAAGTCTAGAAACATGTACAAAAATTTCTTCATAATCAATTCCTTCTTCTTTAATATAACTTTATGCAACTTTTCTAGCTTTGTTTCTAACAATATTACCATATTCGTCTAATTTTTTCCTAAATACCCACTTAGTACCTATGGTCAAGGTCTCTTTGGGTCTATCCACAAGTTTCCAAAATTTATTTCTTTCAAATTGGATAAGTTCCTCTTTTATTGACATCACCCAAAATTCATCTTTAATCGAATCATGGATGTTTTTAGGTTCAAGCTATAATAGGAAGGATTGAGGTTCAACCAAATTTCTAAGATAATCTCTAGTATGTGTCCCTTTATCTAAGTCTCCAAAAGTAGCATCTAAAGGAAAAAATTTGAGAGTTCTAGTTGTTCTAGAAAAGAAGGGGCTAGTAAATTTAGGTTCATCTACAAGTTTGAATTCATCATGTTCATATTCTAAAGAATTTCCCAAACTTTTTAACATAATAGATTGTTTGATAAGAGGATTAGATGATTTTTCACTTATGTCCAGGTTTGACATATCATCTTCAAAGTTGCCTATAGAGATCTTAGGTTCATGTAAATCTATTTCCTCAAATTTTATATGTACAAATTGTTCTTCACACATGGTTATTTTATTAAAGACTCTATAGTATTTTCTAGAGGTTGAGTAATATAGAATATTCATTTATCACTCTTGGATAAAAAAAATTCATGATTGTCCTTAGTGTTAAGGATGTAGACCTTGTAACCAAAAACTCTGAAATAACCATCTTTTGGTTTTATATTGTTCCACTGCTCATAAAAAGTATTCTTGAGGATGGATATAATTAATACTCTATTAATTATGTACCAAGCTATATTTATTTCCTCAACCCAAAAGTAAATAGTAAAATCATATTCATTAAGATTTTTTTTGCCTATCTCTTGTAAAGTTCTATTCCTTTCTACAATTCCATTTTGTTTAGGTGACCTAGAGGAATAGAAGTTATGAATATAGCCATTATGTAATAAAAATGATTCAAAGTATTGATTTTCAAACTCACAGCCATGATCACTTCTTAAGGATGTCCAATTAGATTTTCCACTATTTTAACATACTTGGTGAAGTATATACATGCTTCACTTTTGTGAGCTAAGAAATAAGTCTAAGTATACCTAGAATAGTCATCTACAAGAACATAGACATAGTGCTTCCCATTTAAACTAGAAACTCAAGATGGTCTAAACAAATCCTTTTGAACCAACTCTAAAGGTTGAGAAGTTGAAACTTATTTCTTTGATTTGAAATATATATTGTATTTTTTACCCTTTTGACAAGGATTGTATAATTTTCCATTTTAAAACTCAAGTTTGGGTAGATCCTTGACTAGTCCTTTTGTAGTAAGATTTCTAAGAGAGTGTATATTATAATATCCTAATCTCCTATTCCAAATCCAAGACTCTTTTTGAAATGCACTTAAACATGAAACATTTTGAGAAGCTAAAGAATCTAAGTTAATAGAATATACATTTTCATTTCTAAAAGAAAAGAATACTAATTAATTTTTAGAGTTAAAAACATTGCAAGAATCATTCAAAATTTAACATGAAATCCATTATCACATAATTGGAAAAATTATAAGAAAATGATACTTCAATCCATCAACAAAAATTACATTATAAATTATAACTAAGTTAGAGATACAAATCTAGCCTAAGCCAATTATTTTTCCTTTAGAATTGTCACCAAAGGAGACATATCCCCCATCAATCTTGATTAGGTTATTAAAGCTTAAATAATATATTTCAATATGTCTTGAACATCCACTATCCATGTACTATTGACTCTTATAGGAGATCTTCAAACATATTTCCAACAGAATAATCAAACAAAAATATATTTTGGTACCCAGACTTGTTTTGGTCCATTGGCATTAGTAATCAATGGTTTAGGTACCTACATATTCCTTATGGGTTTCCTATAAGAATTATGTAACACATTTGAAAAATATACTCTATTTGGTCATGAAAAACTAGATATAGTAAATGATTTTTCATAACAGGTACTAGCAACATAATTTTGATGTTTAGGTAGAAAAACAGATTTTCCATATTTAGTTACAAAATGTGTTTTGGGTAAGTTTCTCTATCTAGGTTGATATCCAACACCATAAGTGTACTTAAGAGCTATCTATTTACCAAGTATTTGAGTAATAGTATCTTTTCAATTGGTAAAATTTTCAATATCTTTCTTCAATTGCTCATTAGACATTTTTAATTCATTTTTCCCTTGAGAAGTTAAGATTTATTTTCTTTTTTAGTAGTAAGTTCAGATTTAATAGTTATAATAAGATCATGATATTTCTTTAAATATTTATATTTATCCATTAGTTCATTACAAGTATCTTCCATCATGTTATAGTATTCAAATTGTTCAACACTTTTTATATTTTCAGACTCACTTTCATTTTTAGAATAATAAAAATTATGTTCAGGTGAATCTAAGGTTACCTTAGATGTGTTTTTCATAAAACACATATTTTCCATGTCATATTTCTCATCATGAGATAATGCTGATGCCATGGAGCTATCTTCAGAGGAATTCCATGTGGCCTTGATTTCTTTTTTATATTTCCTATCGTTATACTCATACTTATTTTTATATTTAAACGTTGGATAGTCAGATTTGACATGTCCCCTCCTTTTTCATTCATAGAAAACTATTTCTTCTAATTTTTTAGGATTTTTCCAACCCTTTTTCTGATTTCCTTTATTGTTATATTTTCCTTTATAATTGGCCTTCCTGAAAAAACTTTTTCATTCTGCAAAATTTTCCGAATCTCCTGGCTCGTTGGTCTATTTCCTCATCACTGTCTAAAGTTGATTCTTCTCTAATATTTCTCTCAACAGAATCTTGAAATTTCTCTTTATTTTTTCTCTTGGATATGGTAGTCTTGAAGGCTACTGATTTTCTCTTAGGTTCATCCTCTTCTTATTTGTTGACTTTCAACTCTTTATCATACATCATCAATTTTAAAATGAGTTATTTTACATGTAATTTTCTGGATGTCATGTGATAATATAATAATGACATAAGTTCCTCTCCATCTATCACATAAGCATATGATAATCCTTATAATTTGTTCTCTGGTAGTAACATCTCTTCCCAAAGAGACCATAGTATTCACTATTTCATCAAACTTGAGATACATTTCATAAATAGGCTCATCAATCTTTATATTAAAATTGTAATATTTAATATTATATGTGTTAAGTCTCATTTCCTTAACACTATAAGTTTATTCATGTGAAACAGACAGAGTATCCCAAATTTCATGGGCTGTTTTACATGCAGAAATTCTATTAAATTCTTCATCTCCAAGAGAATTGTATAAGGTATTCATGAATTTTTCAATTATTGTTATAAGAAGTATTTTTTAGGTTATCCCAATTAGTTCTATTGGTATCAGGAATCTTATACTCATCTACAATTGAAGACCGAATTTCAAAACTCATACTTTCTAAGTGAATTTTCATTTTAACTTTCCATTGGCAATAATTTTTTCTATTAAACAATATAGGACTATTGGTAGTAGAACCTTCTATCCTATTATCCATAATTAAAATTTTAGAATAATATTTTAAAGAGATAAAAATTTAGTATTAACAGAAATTTTATGATCTTTGAAATAAAACTAAAATCATAGTTGAAAAAGTTTGAAAAATATTTGAAAACTGAAAATTCCTAAAACCCTCTAATACTAAATGTTATTCAGAGTAGAGTACTCAAGAGTGGGTGAATTGATTATCTATAAAAATTTATATTAAAAATTTTTGTTTTATGTTCCCCCAATATTTAAAATTAAATTTCCCAGTTATATAGTAGTGAATTTATAAGAGCATGATTGTTCGATTAATTTCTAAAATGATTGATTAGTTCTCAGTTGTATCAATTTGATAATTAAAAAATCTTTTCAAACTAATATAATAATTAAATAATGTTATAAACACTTTCTAAGAATAAATATTAGTGTTCAATTTAGTTTTATGAAATATGTGATAAAACGTAGTAAAACCAAAGAGTAAACACAATGTAAATATAACAACAGGTTCAGTCTCAAGAAGAGACTCAATCCTCTCCACTTGGTGATCACATACCACTAAGAAGTTTAAAATAATAAAAAGTTTTATCCACACCATGGATTGGAGTTCAAAATATTTCATAGGGCTTTCCAGGTCACCCTTGACCTCCATTATAGTTCTTCATGGGAAAAACAAAAAACAGGTCAAACATGACCTCTTCCATAGTTCTACATGGGATACAAATACATAAAAAGAGTGAGAGATTGAGGATATCAAGTATCCTTAAATTATGCACTGGTGTCAGTGTGTGTGTGAGTGTGTGTAACAAACAGATACACACACTACTTATACATGAAACTAAATAAACAAAACGAAGATAAATATGTGAAGTTATCTTTAGAAGGCTTTGTGTGTTATGCGGTGTAGCTCTAGACTCGTTTGATAAAGTGGATTTGAAGTTTGGGTCCCCTTCTGGAATTTGACTCCAAAACAAAGTGTCGAAGCCTCTTTGTTTTGGATTCCAAGAGTATGATATTTTCAACTTCCTGTTTGAAAGATGTTCATGGTAGGTCAATAGGTTTATCTTGATGTCTTGATCTCCCCATATGTTCTTCCTTTCAAGATCTTGGGTTTTGTAAGTATGTTGGAGTTATTTTCTTTTACGCTCTTTGTTTTCTTTCAACTATTCTCTATATCAGGAATAATCTTGCTGATAATTCTACTATACTTCGAGCTCTAGCAGACATAATGATTTTCTCACATGCATATACCTCGTCATGTCCTCTAAATTTCCTATATAAAACATTAAATAATGTCAGAGACATTAATTTGTCTAGATATGACTGTTAGATATTAATTTTAATTAATAAAATAAATACATTTTTTATTACTATCGACGAGTCATAAGTATCGGTGAGTCATTAGCATCGATCTATCAGCATCGGTGAGTCTCTGTATTGGTGTGTCCTTTCCATTGTTATCAGTGACTCTAGGAATCGATGGGTTATTTGTACTATAGGCCTGTCCAGAAATCAGTGAGTCATCATCGATGAATCATTTTGAACTAACGATGTGTCGCCCATCGGTGACTCATCTATCGGTGACTTGTTTCAATGGTGAGTCCTTCCTTCTATCGATGAGACAGTTGATATATTAGTGAAACATTTCAACTGATAGTGAGTCATTGGTCAGTAGCATCATGAAATGGTAGGTCACTTGGACTGATAGTAGGTCGTATGCATCAGTGAGACATATGAAACGGTGAGTCCTTCCATGGTGTCAACTTCACATACATAGAATTTATGTTTGTTTAAACTATCTATCAGTGAGTCGTATGTCTGTCAGTGAATCATTTGTCTATCAGTGTTTGTGACTCATTATTAAATAATTTTTAGATGTTCTGTCTATCTTACAATTCAACAATGTCAGAGAGTGTTAATACCCATAATTACACATAGTTAATTAGTCATAATCTTGTTTATACTTAAACACACATAAACAAATATATGATTGAAATGATTTGATATTCAAGATAATTCTTTGAAATTATTTAGGATAAGAAAAGTGGTAAAATAGATGTTAATATATAACATGATTTGTGTTAATTAAAATCATTATTGTCAGTGATAGTGGCCAATAGTATTTATGGTCCAATAACAGGTAACACAATGAAGGAATAAAACTTTAATTTCTCAATCCAAATTTTCCAAAGAGGTTTTGAGAAGATTTTTCTTGGAAAATTACAATGAGATGAAGACTTCAGTTGCTACTCAGATGAAATTATCAAAATATGATGATGGAAAGTCAGTTAACATCATAGAATATAGGAAAATTATTGGAAGCTTATTTTACCTGATAGCGATAAGACCTGATATTGTTTTCACCGCATGCCAAGCAGTGTGATATCAAATAAAATCCAAAGGAAATCTTCATGATTGTAGTAAAAAAGGATACTTTGGTATATCAAAGGAACTATTTATTTTGATTTGATGTATAATGACAAATCTCAAACATAGCAATTGGGATTTACTTATGCAGATGGGGTCGGTTCAGTGGACGACAGGAAATCAATGTCAGGGGGTTCTTTCTATCTAAGGGGATTGCGTATTTCTTGGCTAAGAAAGAAGTAAGACTAAATTTCATTGAGCACTATAGAATCTGAGTATATTTTGACCACTCAAGCATGTACAATGTTGTTGTGGATGAAGCAACAACTTGATAATATGGGCATTGAAGTGATGTCTCTGATAGGAATCCAGTTTGATAATTTTATTTTTAGTAATCATATAAAAAATCTATTCCATCACTCAAGGACAAATCACATTGAGATAAAGTATCATTTTATCAAGGGGAAGGTTGAGCAGGGAATCATGAAGTTGGAGTATGTGCCTACAGAACTATAGGTTGTAGAAATTATGACAAAGGCCTTACCCAAGGAAGCTTTTGAGAGGCATCGACTGGCCCTTGTATTTTAGTCGACTTCCCGCACATGAAAAAGTGTGGATATGGGACTCCCCCTCTCCCAGGGGTATGGTGTGTTTTTCCCTAATGTGTTGATATGTTTTCTTGACTCTATTGCAGACCAAAAAGGAGTGACATTTGGTTTTGTTGAAAAATGGGGATAAAGAGTGACTCCTAAAGGGGAGAAACTGTGGATAAATAAGGAATAAAATGAGAGTAGAGAGATATGGGAGAGAAGTGAGATAGGGGGAGTTTTAAAATATGATGATGCATGAAGTGATCGATCAAAGATTAGATATCCCGACAGTTAATATTTTTAATGAAATCATTTTATTGGTATCAGTATGGTATCAACAATTGGTGTCAGAAATGAATTTCTTTATTGATGAACTTTTTATACTACTCTTGTTTCTTATGTCGAGCATTAATCATGTGGGCTTAGAGTATGTGGTGAGTGAATCATTGGTCACTATATGAATTATAGGATGAAAATGATGGTATAATATGGAAGCATATTGAGTGAAGTGCCAAAGTGAAGAGAGTTTTTATGAGCAGATCTGTCAGCAAACCCAAAGGGGTAGATTGTTGGGAAAAATCCCTCAAGGAAACATTTTAGTATTTTTGGGTTGGTTTTGTTTGTTGAAAAAGTAGGTTTTCTTGGTGAATTGTCAAGTTCTAGAGATGTTGTTGACAGTCCATGTTGACAAAGAAACATAACAGATGAAAGGAATATCTGGAGGTGGTAAAAAAGAAAAAATACAAGGTGGTTCCATTTTCTAGAGTTTTGCAAAAATTTTGTGGTCCAAAATGTGTACTTTGGTGAGTATCACAAAAAGTGTATTTACTTGAATATTTAATCAAAATATGGAAAATGCATGAATTTTCCAAATATGGGATTTGCAAGTTTTGTTTCCTGAAGGATAAAAGAGTTTTGGTGGAGGTCTTCATGAAAGTGATGAGCTTCACAATTCTGAGAAAATGGAGCTCTATAATCGGGGATGGAGTACTTCGCAGTCATTGACAAAAGGATTTGCAATTTGGATGGGTTCCACGAAGGTTGTTTGATAGAATGATCTATGATTATGATTGGCTTTTCAAATGGGAAATTGCAATGGATCTTCATGAATGGGGGTGCATCATAGAGAAGTTTTTAGCAGTTACGGAAATTGCGCTCGAGGCGGTGGAGCCTCGTGAAGAGTCGAACCTATAAATATGAAGCTACCCCCTTCAATGGTGTGTAGAGATGAAGAGAGACTCCACAAAAATTCTATGCCTCTGAGTTTTAAAAAAATTTCATGAAGGTTGTATGCAAAGTCATTTGAAAAGGCTATAATCCAACCTAATGTTCTGAGCATCGTGAAAGAAATGATTTCACGAAGGCCCTTAAAATCCAACCAAATCTTGTGAGCTTTGCGAGGGTTAGTTTTTCATCATGAAAGAGGTGTTCTTCAAGATGGATAGAGAGATTCATGAAAATTAAATAAGTTTCTTTATGAATTCCAGCTTGTGCTTCATAAAAAATGAACTTTGTGAAGGCAGTGAGCTTTGAAAAAAGAGTGAAAAGGGTTATTTGTCAGTGGATGAAATTTGGACATCAATAGAACATCTAAAAATAGTGAAAGACGCATTCATTAGAGATAATGAAAGGACCTATAATTCATTAAACTGTGATTGGTTCATATGAAGAAGCATTGATATCACTTCAATTGAGAGAACAATGACCTTTCAAATTTTGATTGGTTATAAACCAGGAGGGATAGTGAGTTCACTCCAGACATTGTAAACAGTAGTGCGCTTATAGTAGATTTGGTAAATGAGCACATCGTTGGTGTATTCTCCTTGTACATAGCCCAGTGAGGGTGAACCAAGTAAAATTGTTGTGCCATGTGCATGCTTTAATATTTGTTCATACTCTACAACAGGAAGGATAGGGAAGATAGATTTGTCTAACTATGAAACAATATCAAATAGGCAGTTGTTTTAATCTGTCTTACCCTGATTCACCCCCCCCCCCCCCCTCAGGGTATCTTACCTAGTGGACCTAACAAACACAACATAAAAAATACCACTACATGATGTATTATAACCATGTAAAACAACTACAAGTAATACCATTGATATCACATTCAAACTACAAGAGTACCACAGTGGAAGAAAACTAATCAAAAAAGTACAAGATAAAACCAAAAATGCTCAAATACTCCAAGAAAAAACTCTAATCTCTAACACTATCTCCATTCCCAAGTATCACAAAGCACCTCTAAATAAGTTTTATGCTTTATATTTTCTTGTATGTTGATAGAAAATATCTACAAAAGAACAAACATCCAAAAGTAGGGGTGAGTAATGAAACTCAGTAGGTTTCCCCCAAATGACTTCCCAACTCATGACACCAGGATGTAAAATGTTATCCCATTTACATAAAACAGTATATATTAAAAAATTAAAATAGTTCACATCATAATATAAACATTTTCCATAGAAAAATATTTTTACCAAACAAAAATCAATATTCCAAGGAAGCAACCAAACAAGTCATTTAACCATTTCTAAATTTCACTTTGGCATAATCCATTCCATTTTCACATAACCCAACACACACACTCAACCACATAAGATTGGGGTTACCATTAATGGTGGAACTTCACATCCATAACCCATCCCAATAATGGTGGTACTTCACGACCAATATCCATCCCATTAAACTCATTCTTAACCATTTAATCAAATCACATGAAAAAAGCATTATGTCAACCCATTTCATTAAACCAATATTTTTATTGAAAACATTTCCACAAACCATTTCAATAAAACAAACCCATTTATTGAAAACACTTTTCCATGTGTCAAAACTAAATAACTAGTTTTAAAATCATTATTTTAAAATCGATCAATAATGCACTTTTCACAATAGTTCCAAAATTTCACGAAATCCACAAACCATCACTAAATAATGTTTCTACCATGATTTGTACATACATTTCACAATAAATTTCAATGAAATTAAAAAAAAATTGAAATCTATCCTTTATGTTATAAGAATAAGAGTTGAGATTGAAGCAACCTACTTTTGGAATTATGGAGAAAATGGAGAATGGCATGAAAATTCCCACAAAACCAAGTTGATTCTCCAAACACCCTCCTTAGAACTCTTCCACTAACATCAACAAGGCCATATCTAACCATGATTGGGATTAAACACCTTAGATCTATGCATAGTGGATTATATCTAAGAAACTGAGAGGGGAGAAAGTTGATCTAAGAAAACCCAATAAAAACTACCAAAAATGATGACTTTACAAGGTAAATGGGCTTCAATGAACCATGAAATGATTCCATATCGCCTCTAATTTGATGGGGAAAGGTTCCATAGCCTTCAGGAGGAATAATTTTATATTTGAGGCTGAATTGGAGAAAAAATGAGGGGTTAAAACTTAATCCTGACCTATATCCACTTTTTAGGAACTTGTTTTCAAATTGTATGCTAACTCTGCACCAGCCTCTATCTCTAGGGGAACATCACATGATTTTCCCAAATTTTTGACAAACCATCTTCCATCCATGAAAAATTCTACTCTCCCACTTTTCATAATTTCTCCTTGGTGGTGGCATGGTTTTTTCAAACTGTGTACCTATCTATGTGCTTTCCCATTAGCATGTGTCTCACTACGCATGGTTTCCTGTAAGATTTTCATAGTTTCCACAAGTCATTCACAAACCATGTACCATTTTAAAATCCACAAAAACATTCCAAAACTTTTTCAAACCCTCCCAAACATCACCCTAACACTTTACATACTTAAACATTACAAATAAAGGGTTACTTAATTGATACTAGGGGTCCAAAATTCTCCCCGCCATTAGCCTTTTCATCCCCTATAAAGTAGAAAATTAGTATTACCTTGAAAGAATTTAGGCCATTTATCATCCATTTATTTCTCCTATTCCCATGTCTCTTCTAGAATCTGACCATGTTTCCACAAAACTCCTATTATACTGATTCTTTTCCCATGCAAGATATTCTCTTTCCAATACACAATATGTACTGGAACAAGAACCAACGAAGCACCTGGCTATAGGTCAACATGATCTCATCGAACCACATGGTCAATATCATGTTGATAATTTTTCAATTAAGATACATGAATCACATTTTTCACAACATTGAACCATAGTGGAAAATCCAACCGATATTCCACCTAACCAACCCATTAAAGTATCATAAAAGGGCCGGAGTATATAGGGGATAACTTGAACTGCTTCCCAAAATGATGATTCCCAAGCCATAGAGATATCCAAAAGAACACATGATCAATCACCTCAAAAAACAATATCCATCGATGATGATCCACATATGATTTTTGAAAACTCTAAATCATCTCCATTCTCTTCCTTATTAATTGGATCTTTTATTTTGTTTCTTATATAATAATTGGCCCAACTAGTGAAGTATCACCTGTTTCCACCCAACAAAGTGTAGAATGATAATAAAACCAATAAAATACATTAAAATTATCCATGTGTATCAATTCATGGTAAATGTTATTATATGATAACTCCACTAATAGTACATGTTCTTTATATGAGCTACCAAAATATATTACACAAGGTGACAACATTTATTCCAACATTTGTACCATCCATTAGAATTTCCCATCCATATGAGGATGATACACCATACTCAAAGTGAACTAAGTCATAAGATATTTCTATAACTATTTATAAAAATGAGATATAAAACTTGGATCTATATCCAAAACAATTGAAACTAGTACTCCATGACTCTTTACCACTTCTCATATAAAGATTTTGGGCAAGTCCTCCACCGAATGAGATTCAAGAATAGGGATGAAATGGTCCAACTTTGTGAGTTGATCCAATATCACCCATATGGAATGGTTTTTCCAAACCATTCTCGAGAGTCCTATTACAAAATACATGGATATCTACTCCCATTTCAAAATAGGAATTGGAAAAGAATTCAACATTTATATTGGCCGCTGATTCTTTTCTTTAACCTACTGAAAAGTTAAGCATCTCGAAACAAACATAGCCACTTTTATTTTCATATCGACCCTCCAAAACTATGCTTTAAATTCATTATAAATATTTAATGTTCTATGATGAATATCCCATATCAAATAGTGGTGGTCATGAATAATTTGTTCTTGACAAGCCATAGGTATAACCATCTGATCTAAAAACCACAACATTGAACTCCCATCCAGCTTTCATCCCTCAATGGTATCCCCACCATTGAGTTTTGAACTCATAGAAATGCATTCATAATTAAAAGTATGTTCCCATTTAACCATATTTACAAAATAATGAATGAATGAAACTAGAAATAAAATCTCAAATTCACCTCAATGTTAACATTCAAAGTACACGTCAACTAGGACCAACATCAACTGCCACTCATCTGAAGCTTCTTTTTCCAACTGAGCATATGAACTTATGCGTAACACATCCACTCTTAATTTCCTTTACCCGGTGTATACATCAATTCAAGGTCAAACATTTAGAGATACTCCATCCATATTCCTTGTCTCATATCCAAATCTCTTTTTGAGAAAATATGCTTTAAAATCTTATGATTTGTAAGCACTATGACTTTATCACCAATGAGGTAATGACGCCAAGTCTTAAAATCATGGACTATGTTAGCTAACTCCAAATAATATTTTGGGTAGTTATTCTCATGAAACAATAACTATCTTGATCCATATGTATCAAAATTATCTCACCGCATGGAATACATCCCAACCCAGATCATAAAGCTTCATAGTACAGCACATACACATGTTCTGATTTCAGAAATATCAATATAGGTGTTGATGTAAGGTGAAATTTCAACTCTTGAAAATACTTTTGACACTCTTCAATCCACTGGAATGGAAAATTATTCCTTTTCAAAGCTATCATAGGTGAAGCTAGTCATGATAAGTCACAAACAAAGCATCATTAATAACCAGCTAGACTATGAAAACTATGTATCTCGAAGACATTATTTGGTGGATGCCAAGAGATAATAGAAACTATCTTTTCTAGATCCATAGAAAAACCTATTTTATAGATTACATGGACAAGTAAACTTACCTATTTTTTCTAAAAAATAACTCTTTGATTATTTAGAATAAAATAGAAAATCCCTAGTGATTCCCAACATTGTCATCAAGTGTTTCTCATGGTCAGCCTTTTCCCCTGAATACACCAATATGTCATCCAAAAACACCGCAAAAAAATAATCCAGATACCATTTAAATATCTAATTCATCAATTCCATAAAGACTACCAGTGAATTCATAAGGCTTAAATTCATAACCACATATTCATAATGGAAATATCTACTCCTGAAATCTGTTTTTGGAATATCCTCCTTATGAACTCTCAATTGGTGATATCTTGATTGTGAGTCAGTCTTAGAGAACCAATAAAGATCCCCTCAATTGATTGAACAGATCATAAATGTGTGTAAGGTGATAACTATTCATTATCATAAATTGTTTAAGATTGTGATAATCCACACACAACTAAAGAGTTCCATCCACATTTTCAGAAAACATGACCACTATTTCCCACAGAGACATGATAGGCTGAATGAAACCTTTTATTTCTATCTCTTCCAATTGAAATTTCAATTAACTTAATTATATTGGTTCCATTAAATAATATGTAAGTGATATAAGAATTTTCCCTAGAAGGAGATCAATCCTGAACTCCACTTCCCTTATCGATGTAAACCCTAAGAAATTCTTAGGAAAAATATCTAGAAATGGATAAACAACCTATGGAAAAATACTATTATTGACTTCTTCTATTGATTCTAAATTATATGATTCCAACTGGTATAATATCATTCCAACTTCTGGTTACAACAAGAATTTTTAACCTACCTTTACATTCTGGTCTCCTTTAAAGAGATTCTTGATGCCTTCTTCAATCATGAAACTAACCCTTTGGGTATAACAATTGATGTGATCCATGAACATTTTCAACCATTACATACCTGGTATAATTTCATAAACATCCTTTTCCATTACATATAATTCCCATATCAATTGAGATCTATCATAAGTTATAGAACATGATCTACACACAAAGGCTATACATTCTCTTTGACCCAGAGGAGTTTGAAGTTTTAACATAGAATGCATCCTCTCAACATTTAAACCCAAAAAATAAATAGCACAAGAATAAATAAAGGAATGGGATGCACTCATATCAAAAAAAAATCTTTCATAAGGGTAGGATACAAAATAATCATACCTCACACCATTGATGGTCGAGATTAATCATCCATTATAACTTTCTCAGCTCCATATAATTTAGTATCACTACATTTTGTTTCTTATTTCACTATTTTCAATTCCAATATTGAGGAGTCTTCCTATAATCACCGTTTTTATCTCTACTTTACAGATGTGTTTTATTTTAATGCCCTAATCCCATTGAAGATTATTGCATTTTTTGACACATGAGAAGTGTCTTAAACACCCGACCTCAGATAATAGTGACAATACCGCTAAATATTCCTTATCTTGTTTCAATTCTGGCATGCTCTAGGTGGTTCTATACAATCCCAATTAATGTGGGTTCAAATAACCACATTGGAAACTTCCTCTATTTCTCTTTTGTTTAGGGGAATATTTACCGATCCAACCATATGATTCTGATCCATCCCCATACCTTGGAAATAGGTGTCCCTCTTCCACTTTCTCCCAGCATTCGATTTCCCACCATTTCCCATAGGTATCAACATACTTCCTCCACCTATAGCTTTTGATATTTCCCTTTATACCATTATCAATCTATTGACCAACTTTTTTTAATCCATTATATAGAGTATAACATTCTTTGAGAGAATATCCTACCATAGACCCGATTAAAAAATATGTGCCTTCAAGGATGAACTAGTAGAAAATTCAGGTGTAAAACGAACTAAATTCATAAATTTATCTATATATTATGTCAATGTGAGGCTCTCTTTCTTAAATATAAAAAATCTATTCATTATTTCAATTTTTAACATGTGACGATAGAATTTTTTGTTGAAAAATTCCTCAAAATCCCCTCATGACATACGTTGGTTTAATTTAGCCAAAACTTCTAAATCCCACCACTATAGTGCATACTCCTCCAGTATTTACATCACCAAATTAACTTCTAACTCTTATTGTATGCCAAGGAAATAAAAGATTATATTTATCCTATCCATCCACACCTATTTATTCTCTAGGGTTGAATCACCATGAAAGATGGGCAGATTCTCCATCTGGAATAGGACTGCATGATCCACCTTCTTTAGTTCATCCCTTCAGTTCCCTGTATCCATATCCAGAAAAGCGTGCACAATACTTTGAAATAGTTTTTTTTCACCTGTAACCCAGGTGTAACCACATTCTCACCAACTTCTTCGGGTTGGTTTCTATGATGCCAAATCGGTTGCATTTTCTGTACAAAAAAAGAAACTCGATAAGTATCACTCTCTTGCAACTGAAGGCTTAAAAATTTCAAATTCTACCACATCATATATCACAAAATTACTTTCTAAAATTCACAATTTTCATGTTCAAAATTTTTTGAAAATTACACCATGCTTCTAAAAATAAAAAAAATTAAAATGTTTATTTTATTCCTTTTTTAAAATCTCACATTTGAAAAAAAAAATCCACACTTTTCAAAAATAATTTTTTTGGCACCAAATCATAAATCATTACTCAAAATGAAATATGAATGCTTAGTGGTAAGTCGTTTTTATAATGCATGGCATGCCTGTATCATTGTCTAAACCCATGATAATGAGATTATAATCAAGTAAGTGTCTGTAAAACACTTATGTACCCGACTCCCTGGTAACTAAAAGTTCGGTATAAAAAGGTTAGCTACATTTTTTTATGATCTACATTTCAAGTACCAGCAATACTACTCCTTTCTAAAAACCCAACACAAGTAATAGATAATATTGAATTTTAACTCCAAGGACGAGAAAATGATTACCAAGTCAGAGACTGACCAAGACTAATACAACTTTCCATTCAAAGACCGAATAAGATAATATCACTTATTCAAAAAAGATATTTGGACTAAAAAATATGGATAATATTTGTAACATCATCCACCTCCTCATTGGATTGAGAAGGTGGGAGGAAATTATATGGCCTTAATCTACATTCCCAAGGTGCCAAAGGCTTGCAATAAATCCCATGGGCTTCAAAACATTTGGTGGAATATTTTCTATTTCAAGATAAAACAACCCAACCAAACATTCCATAAAAAATACCACTACATGATGCATGATAACCATGTAAAACAACTAAATGTAATGCCATTTATATCACAACCAAACTAAAAAAGAGTATCATTATGGAAGACTAATAATCCTCAAAGTAAAAGACAAAACCAAAAGTACAAGACATAACTCTAAGCTCCAACACCATATCCAAGGCCAATTATCATTAAAAACCACTAAATAAGTGTTATACTTTACCTTATTCCTTATCTCGATATAAAATATCTATAAAATCACTAATGTAAAAAAGTATGGGTGAGTAATGAAACTTATAAGGTTTTCCCCAAATGTCCTCCAAACTCATTCCATAAGGATAAAACATGTTATAACATTTATATAAAATAAATTATAAAATAAAATTGAAAATAGTTCATATTATAATTTAAACATCTTCCACAACCTTATAGGTTTACCAAACCAAATACATATCCTAAGGAATCAACTAAAAAATTTATTTAACCATTTCTCAATTTTACATTGGCAAAATCCATTCCATTTTCACATAACCACACACACTCACTCAACCACACAAGATTGGTGTCGCCATTTATGGTGGAACTTAATGTCGATAACCCATCCCTTTTATGGTGGTACTTCATGACCAATGTTCATCCCATTAAACTAATTCTTAATAATTTAATCCAACCACATGCCAAAACCATTATGCCAAAACATTTCAACAAAATAATACTTTTATTTAAAACCTTTCCAAAAACCATTTTAATTAAACCAACCCATTTATGGAAAACATTTTTCCACGAATCAAAACCAAATAACCAGTTTTAAAATAATCATTTTAAAATCAATCAACAAATCACTTTGCACAAAAATTCCACTATTTTAAAAAATACAAAAACTATAAATAATGATGATTTCTACCAATATTTTCACATCAATTTCACAATAAATTTCAATAAAAATAGAAAATTTTAAATCTAGCCTTCAAGTTATAATAATAAGTGTTGAGATTGAAGCCACATACCTCGGGAATTATGGAGAAAATGAAGAACTACACAAAAAGGACTATAAAACAAGGTTGATTATCCAAAACCCACCATAGATCTCTTACCCTAACATAAAAAGGAAAAAAATATGACTATGAATGGAAAGAAACACCTTATATCTATCTAAAATGGACTAGATCTATGAAACTGAGAGTGGGAAGAAATTAGATTAAAGAAAAACCAAGAAAAACTACCATAAAAGATGAATTACCAAGGGAATTGGGCTTCAATGCAATAAGAAAAACTTCCAAATCACTTTTAATTAGATGGGTAAAGGTTCCAAAAACTTTGGTAGGAATAATTTCCAATTTAGGTTTGAATTTAAGAAAAAAGGGGGTTACAAATTAATCTCAAACTAGATCCACCTTTTTAGGATCTTGTTTTTAAACCATGCAGGGTTAGTCACAAGGTTAAAAAATGGTTCAATAACCATAATCCATCCTTTGTATCAAGGGGATCCTCACATGGTTAGACTGCATAGTTAAAAAAACATGCACCATCCTTGAAAAATACCAATCTATCACTTTTCATGGTTTCTCCTTAGTGGACGCAAGGTTTGGCCAAACCATGTCTCTAACCATGTGCCTTCCCATTAGCTTTTATCTCACTGTGAATGATTTTCTTTCAGAGTTTTCCGGTTTCCACTAAACATTATCAAACCATGAACCTTTAAAAAATCACCAAAACATTCCAAAATTATTCCAAACCCCCAAAACATCACCCTAATTCATTACATACTTAAGAAACATAAATAAAGGGTTACTTACTTGAAACCTGGTGCACTATAGTGGTATTGAGTTTTTTCACTAATGTATTGGTTTTGTAAAATAAGTTGGGACTTGGTTCACTAAAAATGTCACCAAATAATTTCATAACTAAGGTTAAATAGTTTATTTTGGGAAAACCCAGTGGATCGAGAATATTTGGTCCAATTTATGGGAATTTTAACTTCTATGATGCATGTTCATGTGAGTGAGTGTGGGGGGTGTCTGATAATGTGTAATTAATTATAAATATATTGTGGTTTTCTAAAGTAATTTAAAGTTCTATTTTTAATGCTTTAAAGGATGGATTATGAGGTATGGATTTAAAATATAAATTAACCTTTCGGGAAAATGGATTTAAAATAATGTTGATTTATTTCAAGAAGGAAAGATGAATGTGATTTGAAATGGCATGTTTTTTTGGTTATCCCTATTGAAATAATGAATATTTTAAAAATTAAAATTATATTTTACTCTTAAATAAAATTGTTATTTTAAATGAAGATTATTTAGTTTAATTATCCTTTATAAATATATTTTCCTTTACAAATAATATTATACTTTATTATTTTTTTTATATTTGATTAATGTCTCACATAAGCATGATACATGATTATGTATTCCTTGGCTCTGTTCATGTAAATCATTTGAGTCATTAGTGGGGTTGGTTTGGGAGATTATTCTTTGGGTTTTCCTAAAACAATTATAAATGGGTCATGGATTATAGTATAATTATAATGGGTTGATGTAACACATGAGCTTTAATTTTAGTAAGTAGTGTTTTTTACCTAAGGAAATAACAGCATAATGTGTGAAGCTTTATTCAATAACGTTATTAAATCCCAAATTTAAAAAATTTAGGAATTTAATTTTATGAAATGAATTTAATTTTTTAAATCTTCATGTCAAGATTATCTTAATTTTTATTTTTGTTTTTTTTCTAAATAGTTTATATTTAGATGAATTTTTAAAAATAATGATTTTACAAAAAAACTATCTCATTTATGACATTATAATGATTTAAGAATAAGTTGAATGTTTATAAATCCACTTTTATAGGAAAAATATGTATTTAAGAATTAATATAATTCATATAAAAATATAATGTTGAACATCAAGATTTATGCTTAACATTTTAGAAATCAATGTATTATTTTTGTTCAAATAAAACCCATTTTTAGTTCTTTTCTATTAATCAAGTATTCCCATGGTTCATTTCGGTTTTTTTATGATTTCATAGAAAAATAATTCTATATTTATTTAAAAAACAATTAATACTATTGAAATCAATATTGTACTTTATTTTATGTAAAATCATTTATATGCTTAAGAACACATTTTTCTAAAAATAGTTTTCGTCGCAAATTGTGAACTTATATTAAAAGTAATTTCTTCCACTAAATGGTGTATAAAATTTTAAAATTGATTTAATATTTTTTATAAAGATATTTAATATTAGGTAATAATTTCAACAAGATTTTTCATCATAATTAATAGTAACCATGGTAAATATTTTTCACCATAGTTAAGGGTAAAAAGTGTAAAAAGTGTTAAAAATAATGGGATAAGTCTTTGATATAACACAAAACACTTATTAAAACCTCATTGGTTGGTTTTATTTCGACCTTAACCTTATCATATTTTAATCTATGTTAAATTTGTGCCAATTTCATAATAAAATAACTCCATATTATTTAAATGTTTTGAGTAATTCCTTGAGTGTCCCTCCCCTAAAATTTTACCTCTTCTCCTCCATTACTCATAAACATTAGGCTATCTAGATTGTCTAATACCTACCTAAAACCCATCCTATATTCCTTACCTTAATTTGTTATCTTTTATTAATACCCTAAGACCTTCTGAACAAGGTTTAAGGTGTAAGAAAAATGAGGTCTCTCAAAGAAGAGGGGGTTAAAACATGTATGACAAAGTAGAGACCCAAGGTAAGGTAATTCTTTTATAATCTCATTTTATTTTGGGATTCCTTATGTTCATATTTCATTTTGAAAATTATATGATCCTAACCTCTAAATCCCTATCTAATTTCTTCTCCTCTATTTATATTTGGTTTTTACATTTTTATATTCCATTTTGTCTATTATTGGATTAAGAATCAATAATTTAGTTACATGTAAGGGAATTTTTTTTAAAAACCTTGTTCTAATGTTTTACTTCTAAATAATTTTCTTCCTTGCCTAATTTATTTTAATATTTTCAAGAATATTCTTAATTATTATTCAATGGTCTATAGAGGTCCTTTTAATCGTTATTAAAATTCTTTGTAAAGGATTAAAAAGGAAACATTTCAACATTTTCCATGGGGGTTGTTTTATAAAATTTAAAAAAGTGAAAAATGAATGTTTTCTAAAATATACAGCTTAAACACCCTTCCCCGCCATTATATCCGCTATTTATTATCAATATTCCTTTACATATTTCAAAGTTTATTTTCAAAGAAAATATTTTTCCCCATATTCTGGGATTTTTTTTTGTTTTCAAAGATATCAAAAGAAAAGTGTTTTATATTATTAAAAGAATTAAAATAATTTTTAATGTAATTTATAAATTTTAGTTACACAAATTTATGAGTAATATTTTTTTTATTTTCATTAAACTTTATTTTCTATTCTTTAAATGATTAGTTTTACTAAAAAACCTTCATTTTTTATGAATTGATAGTTTTATTTCATCCTTTACTAGTACAAGGTTTTTTTCATTAACTTTCCCATGATCACATTATTTATCAAGATCCATTATTTAATAAAAAATTGTTTTATCCTTATGTTTATTTTAATAAATATGGATTTAAATTGCATAGTTTCTTCCACTTTGATGGTGTCTCAACCATATACCACTTCTATATATGGTATGAATTGAAAGAAGTTTATTTAGAATGATTACCTCAATGATAGGGGAAATATTTTTTATTATTGATTCAATATAAATAAATTTTGAGTTATAATGAATTTTGAGGATGAATTGTGTATATCATTCACTAAATGAGAAATTAATATGACTTGAAAGTGAAACGTGGGGCCTGATTATAGATAGTCATGTGATGCATCAACAGGTCTGATGAGACAAAACAATATCCCTTCCATATTATATAGGAATCTGGTTTAAACCTACCCATTTATTAGGAATGATGTATTAACAAAGATATTGAAATTAAGATTCCTAATAAATAGAATGAGGCCTTGATGAAAAGTTTATGAATTTCTAGATTTTTGATTTACCTTTATTGAGAATTTAGTTTACAATATCAATGTGATTGATTTGTTTTTATTATCCATGGATGTTTATTGAACAAAATTTGTTGATTTAATGGAATGTGTTTTGATTATCCACTCTAACATATTGATTATTCCTTATTTACACATGATAGATTGCAATGTACATAACCCTTACTGAACATCTGATCTCATTCTTTTCTTATTTTCTTTTCCATAAGATATGAAGAAGGATGTTTTGAATGTTTAAAAGGATAAAATAATACTTCTTATGTCATGTTTTAATATTTTCAATGTAATATTGGAATCAAGAATCTATCTGGGTTTTCAATACTTCTACACTGATCAATATTTTATGGTTTTATTCCTTATATCTTCCACATATTTAATAATGTAAACACAGACTCTGGGTTATTGTTTTTGGGTTGTTATAGTTTGTATAAGATAAATTTTAGAAAGAACCTTTGGAACTATATTTTAAATGAATATTGAAAAAAATGTTAATTATAAAAATCCCTTAGGGTATTTGAGAACTTATACAATTATATGGGTTTTTATTTTATGGCTCAATATTCATGAGTATTATTAGATAACACAATTTGTGCCATTATTTAGAGATGGAATCTAACATATGGATGGGAATCAACACCCCCAGTCAATGTAGAGATTTCCTTATTGGGAAAGATAATATAGATAGTGTTGTAACTAAGCATATAATTTTCATATTAGGGCAGTTAAGTCAAGTTATAATGAATAACCCTTCTCATATAGAGAAACATATTATCCCAAAACATGATTATCCCATGTTGGATCATTTCGTGTGATATAAAAGTCCATATATTAATGGAACTACTAATTTGTTAGTATATTAACTATAGATTAATTCCCTTGAAAAGATATTTCTATCCTTGGGATGTAATAAAAGAAAAATGGTTGTTATAGTAGTGTATTTTATGAAGGAGAATATTGGTCAACAATGGTCATTAATTCAAAACACTAAATAGGTTGATAAAAAAACATTATGTAATAAATAACTTTTAAAGTGATAATCTTTGATAAATACTTTATTTCAAAGAAGTGTTAAAAAATTAGGAGGAATTTTCTCAATTTAAATCAGATGGAAGAATAAAGTGTTACAAAATATGAGTATAGTTTTAAAATATTAGTTAGGCATGCTATGAGCATTATATGTAATATAGAAAGCAAGATTGATCATTTCATTTATGGGCTTAAGTTATGTTTTTAAGGGAACTAGTTTCTCAAAAAAAATACTCAAAAGAAGATATAATATCAAGTTTCATCAAGACAAAGAAAGGATTTTATAGGTATTATATCATTAAGGGAAATCACGAAAAGAAGGAAATGGTCTAGTACCAAGAAAAAAGAAATGGGTCGAAGAAGAAGAATGGGAAGATGGGTTTTCCAACATGTGATAATTTTGGAAAGAAACACCCAAGTACTTTCTTAATGGGAATATGATTCTATTTCGAGTGTGGATAAAGGTTTCATAAGCCTCATGAATATAAGGGAAAGAAAGAAACCACTAGTATCCAGTGATTTAGTTGTAAATATTGTGGAATTATTCAAACCAATGTCTCAAGCGTCAATGTAATTTGTTGGAACCATGGCTATTCTATGCATAAATTGGAGTATGTTTTGTGTTTGTTTTCAATCATTAGTAGAAGTTCAAAATGTGTTCCAGTAAAGTGATCATATAATTCTAGTAGACAACAGTATTAAAGGTGGCTCCATTTCCCAGTGTTTGCCAAATTTTTGGGCCTCAAAATCGGAAAATGAAGACATGAATTGTTGGTAAAAGGAGGTGCGCGCAAAGAGGAAGATATGCGCAAAAAAAGGAGGGATGTGCACCAAATATTTGGGTTGGGCATGAAAAACAGTGTGGTGTGCGAAATAGTGTATCGAGGTTTTTCGCGCAAATTGTGTTCTGGAATCAGAATCTCAAAAAATGGCAAAGTCATGGGATGCGTGAAAATTCTGGAGATGTGTGTGAAAAATGGTACATGTGCGAAATATTACGCGCCAAATGAGAGGTTGTTCATGCCACTGGGGGTTTTGCGCACTGGGGTCTGAGATGCCTATAAATAATAGGTGACCCCCCTCATTTCGGACAGTTGAAGACTTAGAGAAGATCTAAGGTCTGATGCGCGTAAAAGTTTCACGTAAAGGGGCCTGCGTGAAAAATTCTCAACTGTGCGAAAAATTCTGGGTTACGTGAAAAATTATGTGTTGCGTGAAATATTCCAATTTACACAAAAATCCTAGTTTCACCCAAAAGGAAGAGTTTCGCGTAAAAATTGAGGTGGCGCATAAAATATTCAATTGCACAAAAAAGGGTGTTGTTGCGCAAAATATTTTTCCGCGCGAAAAGGAAATATTACGCACAATAGGACGACCTTGTGAGAAAAGGGTTGTTGTTGTGAGAAATTGTCAATGAAACTTGTTTGCACGTTCTGGTTATCCAGTTCAGTGGTTCAGTGCATACAAGTGCATCATTTCCAGACTTCGATGCAACCAATGTCTCGTGCTAAGAAGAGGAAAAGACTCTAATGCAAATCTATTGAGGAGACCTTCACGTCTGTAAACTGACTGGGACTTCATAAAAAGCAGTGAGCCTGGGGGATTCAACAGGAGTGACCTAAGAGAAGCAATTGGCTATCCCTGAATAGTTGTAAAGTCAGTGATCCTGGGACAGAGTGACTGTTCCTAAACCTTTTTAATCCACAACTAGTAAAGAATAGTGGAATTTGGTATGACCAAAAACCTGCCGGCATATGCTCCTTGGACTTAGACCTTAGTGGTGAACCATGTAAAAAGTGGTTTTTCATCTCTTTTCATATGAATGTTTTATTGCTTCCCACATCCATCATATAGGTTAAACTAGTTCCTACCAATGTGGTAATAAGATCCATCAGTTTAAAAGAAAAAGTTGACACCCTGATTAACCCCTCCCCTCTCAGGGTGTCCCGAGGTCCTTCATAATTCACCTCAGAAATGTACATGGGGTAAATACAAGATTATAAAATCACTATAGTTGAATATGAGTTTCTTAAAGATGTGATGGAAGTACTTTAATCATAACCTCAAATTTTTTTAATGATTTATTTGATTCTGGATCTTCATACTCTTTTATATCTTCTATATTTTCCAATAAAATTTGATATTTTCCTAGCACCTTAAAATGGATTTTTCAATCAAGAAATGTAGTGTAATTAATATTTCAATAAGGATGCATAATTCAGTTCCCATTATGACACATATAAATACCCTATTTTCAAACTTGATTATTATACTTAAAATTGACTTGGATATAATCCATTGTAAGGATTGTATTTCAAATTATATTGTGAAAATCTATTCCCAAGAGAAGGAGAATGAAATTTGGGATAGAGATTTGGAATACCTTTTCTTTAGAAGAGAGACTACATCATATGAATCTTGTATGGATCTTCCTCTAATGTATCTCCCTAATTAAATTATTTGAGATGAAGTGCAGACATAATTTATTAATGGAAAATTAATCCTTATAATAGAGGATGTACTTATTGTGCATGAATAGATTGCAATGTTTCTCAAAGAACAACTTATACATCCACCTAAGAGAGAGGTTGAGTTTTGAATTTATCTCATCCCTGATACAAAACCTATATCTAAGGCTCCCTATATGATAGACATATTTGAATTAGTAAAACTAAAGAAAAAAGTGTAAGATTTGTGTAAAAAGGGATTTATAATCCCTATTGTTTCACCATGGGAGGCCCCTATTCTTTTTATTAAGAATAAATATGGTTTTATGGGTTTGTTCATTTATTATAGGGAAATAAATTCCATTACCATAAAAAACAAGTATCATATACCCTACATTGATGACTTTTTCATTCAACTATAAGGTGATCAATATTTTTAAAATAGTAATATTCATTTTAGGTATCATCAACTGTGAGTAAATAAGGAAGATATTCCAAATATGACACTTCATACAATGTATAGAAATTGATAATTTATAGTAATTCCATATGGATTAACTAATTAATACTTTTTTATGGATTTGGTGAAAAAAATCATGGATTATTTTGATAATTTCATTGTGGTATTTGTCAATGATATCTTGAAATAATATAAAAGTTGTGATGAGAATAAGATTCATTTGTGAACCATTCTTTGGTCTCTTAGAGAAAATGAATCATGTGTAAAATTTAGGAAATGTGAATTTTATCTTTAGGATGTTTCTTTTTTTGGTTGTATTATCTATAAAGATGGATTTCAGTTGATCCTACACACAAAAAAGTCAGTGATGGAATGGACAACTCCAATAAATATAACTAAGGTACATAGTTTCCTTGGATTAGAAGGTTAAATTTGAGTATTTTAAAAAAAATCACAATTAGTTAACCCATTAACCATATTGACATGTAAAAGGGATGAAATTTATATTTTTAGATTAATATAAATGTTTTCTTCTATAATTGAAGTGGATATTGGTCAATGCACTGATATTAACTTTATCATCGGGAAGGGATTGATTTGTGACATATAGTGATTCATAAAATAAGGTACTTGGATGTGTCCTTATACCGAACAATAGATTCATTTCCTATATATGAAGTTAGTTAAATACTTCCTAAAATAATTATCCAACCTATGATATTGAGTTTGAATTCATAATCTTTACATTGAAGATAAAGAGGAATCACCTTTATAGTGAAGGATTTGAAAGGTATATATATATATATGGATCCAAAAGTGTGATATAAATATTCTCATAGAAATATCTCAACATAAGCAAAAGGCTATAGATAGAACTACACTAGGATTATGATTATATAATACACCACCACATCAAGAAGGAAAATAAGGTTGTTGATGTGTTGAGTCAGAAATATCATGGATTTTTTTACTAAAATTAGGATTTACATGCATCCTATATTCATGTATTTTATAAATTCGAATAGGGGAATCATTAAGGAAGGTAAAATATCACATATATTAAAAATTATTTCCAAACCACCCTTATGGGGGAAAACAGAAGTTCTCAGCTTGATGATAAGAATATTCAAAAGAAAATCAAAGGTGTAAATGTTGGGAAGTTAGAATAATTCATCGGTTAATATTATATACTAAAATTTTGAAAGTGGCTATGTGTAACATCTATGACTAATCTAAAAATATAATTTTTAGATGAAGATGATAGCTCAAATTTCTCTACACAGCTTGGTATCACTAAAATGTATCAGGATTTGAAGGAAAATTTATGGTGGGATAATATAAAATGGGAAATTATAGACTATGTATCAAGATACTCGTATTTTCAACATGTAAAGTATGAGATAAAATGTATTAAAGGATTTATACAACCTATACTTATTCATATATAGAAATGGTATGATATTATTATGGAATTTCTCACAAGATTTCCAAAGAATCGTATAAAGAGTAAATCAATATAGGTTACTATTGATCACCTTACCATGTACATACATTTCTTCTCTATAAGTTACGATATACTTATTTATTTCCTCGTGAATCACTATATTAATGTAGTTGTGAGACTTTATTGTGCACATATTTCAATTGAATCTGATTATAACCCATAGTTTAAATTGAAATTCTATAAAATTATTGAGAAGGATCTTGACACTGAGATACATTTGAAAACTTAATGTCATCTTTAGTTAATGGATAGTATGCAAGGAATATTCAAACATTATAAAAAAATTTGAGGTCATTATAACTTGATTTTCATGGTATATGGGATCATTATTTACCATTGGGGGAATTTTATTATAATAATAACTTCTATTTGAGCATTAAAATGGCACCCTATGAAATATTTAATTGGAAAATATGGTGTACATAAACTTGTTGGGTTGAATTTGGTTAAAGGAAAATTTTAGGCCCATTAATTATTAATGAGACAATTGTTAAAATAAAAAAAATTCAGAGTCATATCAAGGTATATCAAGGCAAGAAAATGAGTCATGCAGATAACCAAAGGAAGGATCTATAATTTCATGTAGGGGATCGTGTTTTATAGAAATTGTCTCTATGGAAGGATGTTATAAGGTTTAATAGGAAAATGAAACTAATTCTTGGGAACATCAGGCCTTTTTAAATTCAATATATAATTGTAGTTGTGGATTATAATTAGATAATTTCTCTTAAACATTCTAAACATCATGATGTTTTCCGTAACTCTTTATTTATAAAGTATATACCAGACCCATCTCATGTGATCACCTACGAGTAAATATAATTGTAACCCGATTTATCTTATTATAAAGATCCTATATAGATTCTTGACACTAGAGAACAAGTGTTGTATAATCAAATGACTTGATAGGTGAAAAAAATTTAGAGAAATCAAAGCATAGAAGAAGCAACATGGGAACCAAAATAAATTGTGAAGAATAACTGACCACTTCTGTTCATAATGTGAAATTATAAAAATTTAAAAGATAAATTTTTTAAAGTAAATAATAATCTTACACCCAAGCCTCATTTATAGTATCTAAGTTTTTCTTTCTAAATAAATAATATCATAATGCACATAGATTTATTCCAAAATTTGATTGAATCCTAAATTACAAAATTTCATATGTTCATTTTACATAAATTAATTTAATTTTTGAAATCATTATTTCATAATTATATTAGGGTTATTTTTTATATTTTTTAAAAATAGTTTCTTTTTGTTTCAACAGTGAAAAATACCTATTTTACAACAAAAAAACATCTATTTTTATGACATTATAATGTTATAAGAATAATATTAATGTTTTTGAAACCTTTTTATAGAAAAATATATATATTTAATAAGTAATATAATTTATAAAAAAATATAATTTTTAACATAGAAATACATTCCTAACATTTTGGAAACATAAGTATTGATTTTTCCCAAATAAAAAGGGTTTTAGTTATTTTCTCTAAATTAAGTATTTATAGGGTTATTTTAAATTTTGTTTTTCTTTTAAAGACAAATAAGTCTACATTTTTTAACATAATCCAATTAAGTCCATTTTTATCAAAATTATGCTTCATTTTTCTATAAAATAATTCTTATTATTAAAACAAACATGTTTCTAAAAATAGTTTTCAATGAATTTTGTGAACTTATATTAAAAGTAACTTTTTCCACTTATAAAAGTTGAATCGAGTAAAATGGATTAGATATATGGAATCATCATAATTAATATTATGTAATAATTTTGAAAATAATTTTTATTTTTCATGAAAAGTAACCATGATAAATATATATCACCTTAGTAAAGGTGAAATGAGTTAAAGGGGTTAAAAATAAATGGATAATGCTTAAATATAACACAGAACACTTGATTAAACCTCATTGGTGAGTTAAATTTTGAACATACCCATATCATGCTATAAGATATGACAATTTTTAGTCAATTTCAAAATAAAATGACTATATTATTTAAATATTTTATGTAATTCCATTTGTGTCCCTCCCCTCACTTATAAAAACTCACCTCTTAACCTCCCTTATTCACAAACCTTGATTCCTATTTCTTATCCAAGACCTACCCAAAAAAAATTTGGCTAACTTTACTTCATACTTGATCTCCTAGTATTACCTTAATACCATCCTATGAAGGATTAAGGTGTAATCCAATTGAGTTATCTCATATAAGAGAATGATCAAATATGTACAACTAAGTGGATATCCAACGTATGAGATTTCAATTACAATCTCATTTTTTCAATATTTTTTATATTCAAATTTCCTTTGATAAATTATATAATCATAACATCTTAAAAACAATCTATTTTCTTCTCCTATGTTTATGTTATGTTTTTATATATTTATATTCCATTTTTTCTCTTTTTGTATTAATAATCAGTAAGTAAGTTACATGTAAGGGAATTTCTTTCAAAAATACTATTTTAAAGATTTCCTCCTAAATATTTTTCTTCCTTTTAAAGGTTATTTTAAATGTCTTAGTAATATTATTAATTATACTTCAAATATTGATAAATGTCATCTTCAATCATTTTATACTATCTTTACAAAGGATTAAAAAATAAAAGATTTCAACTTTTTCACATGGGTTATGTTCAACTTTTTCACATAGTAAAAAAAGAATGTATTTAAACATATACATCTTGACCACTATTTCCCAACATCATAGATGTTATTTTTTATCAATAATACTTTATTGTTTTCCAATATTATCTTCAAATAAAGTAATTTTCTCAATATTATGGGAATTTTTAGTTTTTATAGATATCGAAAGAAATGGGTATTTTTTTCTTAAGGGAATGGAAATAATTTTCAAAGTTATTTAAAATTTCATTTTTACACAAAGTTACGAAGAAGTTATTTATAATTTTTTTCATTTTCTTTATTTTTTATTCCAAAAACAGATTTATTTTTCCAAAAAACCTTCATTTTTTAATGAATTTATGAGTAATGAATCCTATTTTCCTAGTTTTATTTTTAGAAATTTGTTGGAAAAACTTCAAAGACCAAGCATTGAGATGGCGTGTGATTCCGAGGCCTAGTGTTCCCAGAATGGTTCAATGAAAAATGTTGTGTTTTTAAATAGCATGTGTGAGTGGTTTTCCAGAAAAAGTGGAATAACTCTTAAACAGGTGACCATATCAAAAATATGAAGGTCATATTACCTTCAGAGTAGTGGTTTTACCCTAGGATGGGTTTAAGTTTAGTTAGCGTGAGGATGCTGTGCAAAATCGCAAAAAAGGACATAACCATAAATAAAATTATTAAATAAAATTATTTTATTTTTCAAAATATTAAAACTCATGAATATTAACTCAGATTAAAAATTTGAGACGACTGTTGAGCTTGTGAAGGTGTACTTTCCCTAGGCGGGGCCTAACATCGACCACCATGGGTCGAGGGTAAAAGTTAGTTTTTTGGATGTGAACACCATTTAAAGTATTAAATAAATATATTTTAAATTTGATGTTACATGTTGACACAATAATAAATTATTTTTTTTAATAAGCCTCATTAGAGATCTAGGGTTATTGTTATAACACTTGAGTTTCTATGAGGCATGGGGAGGAGGCACTCGTCGCAACGACAGTTTCGAGACCACAGCTTAAATCAAACGACAACAGATCGGCGATCAGAATTCTGATCAAGAATTGATGAATGATGGCACAGAGACCATTCTTCGATAGCAATCAAACTGAATCAAGGTAGGGTTTTATTTTATGCATTAATTTATTCTTTTTTCTTAATTTCAATGATGAACACAGACCAACACACGAATAGGATTATCTGTTGTTTGATTGTTTATGCGGTATGGTAAAAATTCAGGATTAATATGGGAATTAGATCTTTGTGATTTTTAATTCATTCTTCTTGATCCTACTAACAAGAAAGAATTCAGGCTGACATGAAAAATGTCTTGGATCCATTCTTTGGGAGTACTTTTGATCTATTTTCTCCCATAAATTATTTCTCATTATTCTTGGAACAACAATCCATGAAGGACTGGCAGAACAGTCATCAGATCGATGGTTGATGGTGGCAGAAGTGACCTGCGGTTCATATGGGACCATGGTGGCGAATTGGCCTATGGAAGGAGGTTGCAGGTGGCGGCAGGAAAAGCCATCGGCTCGATGGCCGGTGGCAGGGAGACACATGCTAGGAGGCCGCAAGTGGTGGTGGCACTAGGCGGCCACCGGCTTAGCAGTCGGTGGTAGAGAGTCTTATGGTGGTGTGGCCATAGGCGGCATTCCGTGTCCTCAACTAGGTAGGCCATGGTGGTGGATAACAGCAGTAGAATGAGGCTACAGTAGAGAGACGTGGTTTTCCGAAGCTGCGTTGGTTCAAGGTGGGACCCGCGGTAGAGACGCGGGATCCACTGGTCACATGGACCAGCCATGCCACACGGTCGGATCACATTGACCCAACAGCATATGGCATAGCTTCAAGCGGGATACTCGAGAGCTGTGGCCAGGGTGGGTCGTGACCATCAGAGCACATTGGCCCACATGTGACGGGCCAGACCGGAATAGCAAGGTTTCCCTAGTGGCCTAGCAAGCTTGACCAGTGTCCCAAAGGTCCACGCCAATTTTGGCTAACCCAAACTGATTCAGTTTGGGTTCGTTCGGCCAAACTAGATTGGTTTGATGGACCCTGGGTCAGGTTGGTTCGATTCGACTAGGTCAAACTATACCTGAACCTGACCATCCCCTTTTTATAAGAAAAACCCTAACTCTCAAATAGTGTTTCCATTTGATGATCCGTTTATGGTATTAGTACCCTAACGATAGGTTTATCCTTTGGAGATACTCTAAGTGAGTTTCTTTGAAATTTGGTGTATGGAAAACTGGCTCAAGGAGTAATTTCTCCAAGAACGAGTGCTCTAGGGATGGAATCCTATGGGTGGATATAACCTAGAAGCTATGTGATTACCTAGACTATGTGTCTTAACTAGATTGTGTGTCTTACCTAGACTGTGCTAATTACCTAGACTATTTGTCTTACCAAGACTGAGTCGAGACTCCCCTTTCCCACCAGGGTACGGGTCTGCTAGACTTTGAGGGCAATCCATGTGATACCAATACTTTGTGTGTTACCGACACTCTGTGTATTAGCTACATTCCATTTGTTATCAAAACTATGTGTGTTATCATTTCTATTTGTGTTACTACTTGAGGTTAATTTTGATTCTTACGATAATTTTTTGATGTACCATATACCTATACTTAGTGTGATCTGACTCTTGTTACTCTCTTGAATATACCTCTTATAGGCTATACTTTGTGTGCCTCTTTGGTATTATACTTGTTGTATTTCTTAGTTCTCTTCTTTTTGGTGTACTCCGTGTGTTTATTTGGTGGTTTAATTCTTTTATTTCTTAATGGTGTTACGTTTTTTGTTTCAGGGTCTCTACTGAGTATTGTGTTACTCACCCCTGCACAGGATTCATCTTCATGTGTCGTGTCTTGTGCAGATGATTGATAGCTTTGATGGAGTCTTTAGTGGGCTAGAGACAGGGGTGATTTAGGGTGACCTGACAGATTTGGTTTGCTTCAGTGATGTTCAGACAGCTTATTATACCTACCCTTTAGGTAGGGTTTTCTGTGGATGAGACCCAGGAGTGTGTACTTTTAATTTTTCAATTGGTTATGTATTCTGGCCCATTTACTTTCAAATTTGTACTATTACTCTTAGTGGGTTGCATATCTGTTTACTCAGTGTTTTTATTTTCAGTGCTTTTCTTGGGGATGGGTGTGTGTGTGTAGGTTTATAGAAAAATTCCACCCATTTGTGATAAATTTATACTTGATACTAGTCTCCATCCCCTGGCCTTTGGGAGGCGGGCTTGGGGTAGCCATAGCACAGACCTCAGGGGACGAGTCATGACATTATGGTCTTATTTCAAACTTTATGGATTAATGGTTTTCTGGTCATTAACTTTCTCATGATCACATTCCTTTCCATGATCTATAATTTCATTGAACATTTTTTCTCCTCTATGACCATATTTTATGTATCATGGATTCAAATGATATAATTTCTAATAGTTTGATGTTTTCTCCACTATATAACACTTCTATATACTATATCAACTGAAGGAAGTATATTGAGAATTATTTTTCATTAAATGGGGAAATATTCTATATTATTGATTCAATAGGGATAAATATTGATTTATAAGGTATTTTGAGAATAAAATGTGTTAATCATTAAATATAATAGGAATGCATGGGACATGAAAGTGGCAAGTGGGGACCGTTTATAAATAAACAATCAATGCATCGACATTATCATAAGACAAAATAGAATATATTCCATATTAGATGGGTATATTCTTTACATATATATGTTTGTTATGAATGATGACTTGGTTGATTCCTTTACCATAAGATTCATGATAACTTAGATGAGACCATGATGGAAAGTTCCTAAATTTTTATATTTATACAATTCCTTTATTGAGAATTTAGTTTCCATTATCTATATGATTTTTATCTTGATATTAGACATGGCTGTGAATTGAACTAAAGTTGTTGATTGAATGGAATTTATTTTTATTATCCACTCTTCCATGTTGATTATTCCTTATTTACTCATGATTGCTTCCAATTTACATAACCATTACAAGGTATCTGAGGTCACCCTTTAGTTGTTTTCATTTCCCTAGGATATAAAGAATGGTATTTTGAATGATTTCAAGGATGTAAAAATGTTTCTTATGATATATTTTTATATTTACAATGTAATATGGGAATATAGTATGTATATATTTTTCCAAGACTACTAAACTAATAATACGACATTGTGAGATCCCTTGAATCTTTTTATAATGTAATAATGTAAACATCAACTCTCTATTACTAGATTTGGGGTGTTATGGTTTATCACACATTGGTGTTATTTTTTATCGGTAATTCTAACATTCCACCCTAGTATGACCATGCAACCAATGTGAAACAATACATAACCACATGTATTCCCCCAGATCACTAGTTATAAGTGAGTAATATCGAGGGTCTAATGTATTTCTTGGGGATAAATTTACCCATCTAATGGAACATCGCAAAAATATATTTATAATAATCGTAAACATAACAATATAAAAATGATACGATAGCATTAAAAAATCTATAAAGTAAATACAAATAGTTTCCCACTTGTTATATGATCATACAACAAAAATAATCATGTACTAACACATTCATTATTGAATAATGTAATAGTAATACCCAAATTAAAGGGGGAAATAAATTTCTGTCAAAACTTTGGATCTCCTCCAATGTCATCACCATCATCCTAGAATGCAATTCCCAGCTACTAAATGTTCATATTATTACTTGAAAGTAAACAAGTATAATTGTACATCCATGATATATGAATGTATAGGGTGTGAGAAAAACATATCAGTATAATATCACCAAATCCCAAAACATCTCTTAACTCCTAAAATAATCATATGTGTATAGTTATATGTATAGTATTAATTTAACACAAAAAATCATCTTATAAAAATTGTATTAATTTCTTAAAAAACAAATTTATCTTAGAGTTCACTTACTTCAACCAAATCTAGTAGAAGAACATAATATATATTAAAAAATATCATAACCAAATACATGGATCAAGTAGTAACTATTCCAAACACAAGGAAAAATACCCTTATTTTAGAAATCATGACATATCTAAACCCATGGATAATCTTATTATATCCCAAAATGAGGATTAATGCATATCATACCCACACTCATGGTTATGTTATGTCCTAACTCAAAATTTTTCTAAAAAAATAAATAAAAACATATATTTTCAAGTCAACATGAACACATCACATACTCATATATTCATTACAATATTTACAGTATGATTTTTATTACCAAATCATGTAATTTCTATATCGAACTATTCTAACATAAGTATTACACCATCATTAAATCTTAATTAACCCCCAGCATCCATAAAAAAAATTGACTCATAAACACCCACTTATCTCTTATTTCCCATTTAATTCTACAATATAATTAATTTTTTAAAACCCCTTTAATATAATATAAATATTTATTCAATATTATCATCACATATTGAAATTATAATATTATTCCGAAGTATAATTTAAAATATTTTATTTATTTTTAGAACATAAAATCATGTGATTTCACCAATCATTTTACATAATAAGAATATTTTCTATTTATCAAACTCTTAGAATAATAAAATAATTAAAACCACCCAACCATTAATTTTATTCATGAAAATTATAATCCTATTTGAAATTATTTACCAAAACCAAACATTTCCCATTAAATTTATAAATAAAAGGATATAAAAAATATCATGGGATTCCCCCACTTTATAAGTCACAAACATAATTTCTAATAATCAATACATATTTCATATCATAGGAATTACCCACCATAATTTCCTTATCAATCATTAAATCCATGGGAATCATTTTTAAATAAAAAAATATATCAATAAAACACTTGATGATTTATTTTAAAATAAAAAACTAAATTACATCACATCAATAAAATTATATATGGAAGCCTACCCCATGGTTTTAATTAATTTATTTCTATATAAAAATATTTTCTCCTCTCATAAACCCTTATTTGTGCACTAATTTCCAAAATAAATTACTTCAAGACTCATCCCCACAAGTCATTCATTTTAATATACTATTAACAATTTAATTACCAATTTATAACTAATAATTAAAATTATTTCAATTAATCACTCCATTTTATTTCTATAAGTAATTAAATGAAATTATAAACATCTTTTTAACCCATAAGTGTCTTAAACTGTCAATAATGTAGTTATAAGATTCGCATAACCTTATTTAAATCACTCAATATAGTAGAAAATCACTTATATTCTAGGGTATGAATTTTTACACCATTGGTATCATCTAGTTTGGGACATGTCTTGTATTTTAGTGTGTGTTTCAGTGTTCTTGTTCACACATGTATGAGTTTTTTTATACTTTTTAAAGAATTCATATATTCTTATATCTTACCTATTATGCTTATTTTCATTTTATAGGTGTGATAAATGTCACAATGTATATATTTTCACTTGAATATACTATAATAATTGTCACATAATGAGTATATCATTGTTTGAGAATCTACAAGGTCAGTGGACTCACCCTTTACCCATGCACAGCATATGGTTTTTAGTGTGCATGGGTAAACCTTTGGTTTTATATAGGTTTATGTACAACTCCAATTTGTTGATATTGTTTATTAGGATCATAAATTTCATGGATTCCAATGATTTGGTAAGATTTTATACAATTAGTTGGGCTTGAAGTCACTCGTACATTATTTTATTCTTATTTGTCTTTTGTCAATCAATTTGACCCACACCTTATTTTGGAATTGATTATTATCATTATTGAAATATGTATCTTTTTACACTCATGTATTAATTCTATATTAAATGTTGAATTATATTCATATTTTAGACTATGGGGTGCACATTATTGGATCCTTATTTTATTTATTTACAATTAATATTTTCCCATATATAAATTGGGCATTCCTAATTTTTCGAAAATCATGGAATGATAATTTTGGATGGGTGAAGGGAATATTCTCCAAAAAAAATTATTTATTCCTCAGAGTGGTTCATCAATATCAGCTATATGAAAAGGTGCATCCGCATTCATATGGAATTCTATCTATCAGGTCGAGTAATTGGTTCAGAAAATTACATTGTTCATTATATGGTGGTTTATTCTTAAATAATATAATATTTATCCTCCAATATGGCCAGTATGATATTTTTCCATTTATTGATTAATACAGATGAATTTTATATTTATAGCTAATTGAGTGGCCTAAGATGAAATCATCTTCTTATATGAATGACATACAATGTATTCACTTATTTTGGTTAGTGTTCACTTAATAAATTGAGAATGGATGATTTGGAGTATATGAGAATAACATGCTTCACATATCAGGATTTCATATGATGTTTTATAAAAAATTATATTCTAAATATTGATGATGTATAGAGATAAATCTTGTGAACACTAATTTTTTTATACATATTTTTTATAGAGATCATCCTTTATCTCTTTTTAGCTTGAATATCATTAATATTTTACTTGAGTTATATCTTTAATTCTAGTTATATATTAGGAATTAATAATCAATTTGAATACTATGAAGTCCCACTAAAGTTTGAGTGAATAAATATTCTACTTTTGAACAAAAAATTTATCCAAAAATTGAGAGAGTATATTATAGCATATCCAAAGGAGTTTTAAGTATATCCAACATAGTTTCTAGTATGGATTAAAAAATTATTACATATGATTTAATATAATGTGAAGTATATTTAAGCCTATAAGGATTTAGTGCAGGTGTGATATAGATGAAAAATAAACTAAATCCAATATATCATTGTTATATATAGGCTATATCACTTTATTACATGCACATTTGTTTTTTGATATATGTTATATCACATTTTGTGATATACATTTGATATGAGATCAATCTTGGGTATTATCAAGTATTAATTACAAGTGATTTGTTTTCCATTTAAATTCCACATCAATAGATGGTGTGTTAAAAGGATTTTAACCAAGTTACTTTAATTATTAAAGTATTTAATAATTAATGGTGAGTCATAAAGTGATATGTTATAAATGTTATAGTGAAAAATTCATTAATTCAATTGCCAGATAAGTATTTATAAAATGCTTAGAATGTAGGATACTTATTAATCTAATAAGATAATGTTATGTAATAGATTTATTTCTCATTGAAACAGTACATCGATGATAGAACTACATAAATGACTATATACTTTTCTCCCAATATCATTTGTTTATGGGGACACTAGATTAACATGTTGATGGTGGAGGTCTAGTATACATGATACATGATTCAAACATATTATAGATTACCTAAGGAGGCATGATTTTTATGGTTGTTTCTAAATTATATTAATTAGGGATCATGGTGATGGAGTTTTGAATAAATAGAGTAAATGTATATATGATTTTTTTATTCATAATTATTATTCTTTTAAACATACCATTGAATATCTTTGTACATGAGTTTTAGTTTTTACATTGTATATTTATTTGTTATAATTATTTAAACCCCTTTATTCGGTTTGATCTATATTAATACCTTTAAATATGAGGTTAAAATAAATTATTGTTAAATAAATCTATAGGAAGGAAAATATTATAGTAATTTACTTACTATCATGATATCCATTGGTAAAAATCCTATCATTATAAGAGAGAATATCAAGGTTTTAATTATCATTAAGAGTATTTATAATGATTATTTCATTAACTTCATCATCCAAATCACACCTATTCATTATTTCATGGAGATTAATTTATATTTTTATAATTCAATAATATATTTAAGGAATTGTTTCAAACACAAAAATTAATAAATTTTCCTTATAATGAAATACTATATTTTCTTTGTAGTTAATCTATTTGATCATTTAGTACATTTTATATTTTGAAATTTAGTTAGATATTTTTTTGTTATGATAGGGAATTTCAATAAAAATAGTTCATTTAATGGAATATATATCTCACAGATTGATATTACATGATTTAGGAATTTTAAATTCTTTATAATTTTTTGTATCATTGTCTAATGTTTCAAACCAGTAAGGTTTCGTTATATTTAGAAAAATAATTTCAAACATCTTCATAAGGTCATGAATTAGAAGAAACATATGAAGAGATGAAAAATATAAAGTTATAATGGGTGTATATCACTTTCTTAGTTTATGAAAACAACATTCCTGGTATTGGTAGAGTTTTACTAAATGCATTCCAAATTCCACCACTTTAAAATTCTGAAATCAACATTAACTATTATTTTTATAACACTTCCTTGTATATGTTAACAGTATAATGTAATATCATTCAATTATAACCTTTAAAAAATAATACGTAACATACATGCCAAATATTATTTAATTTCATCATTATATGAAGTTGACTCACTAAATATTTATTAGGGGAACCACATTGGAAAAAATATCGTTATTAAAAACATAGTGAAATATTGATAACTCACTATAAAATGTTTTATTTTTACCATGATAAAACCTTTCCAAATAAAAAAACATTGCAAAAATCTTTCATCCACATAAAAGGAGTACAATTATATTAATTCCCCTTTATAAAAATATTATCTATATCTTTGAAGTGATTATATTTAAATATCAACTAGTATAATTTTAAATGTATTGTTTTTTCACTTTAATCACTCATCGGGATATTGATATTACTTGAAAACTTGATGATAAATATTGTTAATGGGTTTAGATCAAAATTATTTTCATGCATGGGTTGGAAAATGTGTTAAATCCAATAAGACATTCACCTTTGGTGAAATGTGTCATGGGATTTAACGTATTTCATTTCAAAAGAAAATGAAATGTGTTAAAATATTAAAATTATTTAACATGATTGATAAAAAAACTAATATAAATTAATAAATATTTGGGTGTTATAAATACATAAACTACTAAATTATATATTTAATATCAATAATAATTCTATTATTATTATTTATTGATAAAATTAAGTTATGTTAAACAGTTACTAATTATTAATAGTAAATTAAAAGAATTAATTTTAATTTATAAATTATTATTGATAATTTATTATTTATTAATAATAATTGATAAATAATTAATAATAATTAACAATAATAAATATTTATTTACAGTAATTCATAATAATTAACATTAAATAATTATAAGAAATTATTTATGTTTTATTAATGTAAATAATGTTATAATTATGTAATATCTACCTTAATAACTATTATTTATGTTATATCTATGTAATTAATAAATTTATTTTGTTATTAATGGAAATTATTTATGTTTTTTTTATGTTAATAACAATATATTTACATTATTTTTTCATTATATAATTATATATTTTCCTGAAAAAATTATAGGCTTTTGAGCGGCGTCTCTGACTCCTATGGAGGCGACTAGGGTTTTCCCTCGTTCTTGCATTCCTTCCCTCTTCGGCTGACCGGTCTGGAGTCTACTTCGACCAGGTTGTCTCGGCGTTGGGGTGATGGCGCTGCGTCTCAACGCGACGGTGACCCTTTGAAGGCTGACGACGGAGCTGGTTGGGTCCGGGGAGGGGAGGGTTTTTCCCATCACCGCCTCCCTCCGATGGTGGTTTTTCTTCGGTTTCTTCTTTGCTCTCTGCGATGGTTAGTGGCTTCCTCTCTTATTGTGGAGATGTGCTATGGGCTTCTATGGTGCTGATGATTCAGATCTGCAAGCGTAAGACTAAATGCCGGCATACTCTTAGGAGCGTTCATGGTTTTGTTCTCAGCAACTCTTTGTTGACCCGTGGTGGTTTCTCAACGTTTGAAGGATGGAACCGACATGGTTGATTTCTTTGAGGGTCCATTGAGGACTTCTTCAGCAGTTATGGTGGTGGCTTTGGAATCTTTCTTTGTTTGCGTTCGTGGTGGCTCTGCGTGGTTCGTGAATCACTGCTGATGTTTTTTTTTGGGTTTATTTGGTTCAAGATATGATTCAGATGCATTTTAATTTTGAAATTTGTGATTTGGTGCGGATCTGGTGGTTTGATGATGCTGTTTGAATTCGGTGAGTTGTCTATTTTTCTGTGGAACGGACGGTGATTTTTTGTATGTGTCCTTTGAGGGTTCTCACTGGTGATGTTTGGTTCTGAATCACTGACGGTGGTGAAGATGGTGGATGGTGACCCGAGCTTTGTTTGATGCAGATGAACATGTTTTTCCTGGTGGACGGGATGAAGGTGATGGTTTGACAAGATTTGGCGACTATGGTCCTGCCGGCGTCCTGGAATGGTGGCGGGTGGTCTTGGTTTCCAGATCGAGGCGCAGGGTGCGGGTACGATGGTGGGTGCACGTCTCGAGGCAGTTGTCTCAGTTTCAGTTTTGAATTTGAATTCTGAATTTGAACTATATGTCTTGTAATGGTGATTGGCAGTGGTGAAGTCGTGTATTGGGTACCGGCAACCCTTAAACCGGACATTAGAAAATGAAAAAAAAAGATTTGTAGTGTGTACCTTATATCTATGTTAATAATGTAAATATTTTTGAAATATAACTTTATTTATGTAAATATATCATTATTAACATAAATAAAGCATAAAAATAGTTATTAATAACTTAATAAATAGTCATAAGTTGCTTGTAGGTGGTTGGGGTGGCAGGGGGATGCGGTGTGGGGTTCTGATTGCAGGGTCGAGTCCTCAGGTTGTTTTCTTTATAGCATGAATATATAATAGAACCCACCTTTTAATAAATAGCATTAATTAATGTAAATATAATATAAAGAATTTTTATTAACTTAGATATAATGTGGATATAACCTAAATATAACACAAATATAATATAAATATATTGTTATTAACATAAGTATAATGTAAATATAGTTAATAATAATATAAATAATAGTAATTAATGACATATAAATAACATAAATAATCTAATATAAATATTTATATTGGGGTATTATTTATAGAAAATACTCACACACCTACATAGGATCCTATTATATTGGACCACTTCACCCCCCCCCCCCCAGGGTTTTCCCACCTCCAACTACTATATTTTATTACTATATTCCTTGAATGCTTATAAAATTGGACCAGAAGTCCTTAGAAAGATGCCCAGAAAGACTTACAAGAATTCCCTAATGGGCCTTATGAATTTTTTTGAGCTACTTTAGTATACAACTATAGTGCATGATATAGTTCCCACCACTATGCCTACTATATTTTCTACTACGTTTCTACTTCAGTAATTCATGAATTTGTTTCTACAAGAGTTTGAAATATGATTTCATGGATATTAACACATGCCCCATACCACTAACCTAGATGGGTGGGTGTTAATAATGTAAATAATAGATATTAATATAGATATAATAAATATATAACATAAATAAAATATAAATATAGCATTATTAATATAAATATAACATAAATATAATGTTATTAAAAAAATATAACATAAATAATAGTTTTCAGTAACGTAAATAATTGTTATTAATAATGTAAATAAGAATTATTAACATATATTTTATGAAAATATGGAATAAATATAATTTAATTAAAATAAATATAATATTAATATATCATAAATATAACATAAATAATAGTTATTGGCAAAAAAAATAATCATAATTAAATACATAAATAATAGTTACTAACATAGATATAACATAAATATTTAAGATACTTTAGTACCAATGTGCATATAAATCATACAGAATTCATAGATATGGGGTTGATTTAGTGAATCAAATTATTTTATGTTTTGAAACCCACCTACCCTTTTCACCAATCAAGATGAATACCACACTATCTATTTTTAATTGACCCTAATTTAGCACTGAATTTTAATGTGGTTAATAATTTTAATTTAACAACCACAGTCACCAATCAAAAAAAAACACAATGACTATAGTGATTAAAAAGGTTCACCAATCATCATGAATGATTATATACTTGGAATGATCTATAAATATCATGATCAGATGATGCACTAGAATCATCTAGATGGATATAATGATCATGTTTTATCCTTTAACTCATAATGTAATAAAATGACTCCTAAAAATATATTGTTCTCCAATAAAAGAAAATTTTTACCTTAATGCTTTAAGGAAATCATTAACTTGTTGAAGATGAACACTAACTTCACTTAATTTCCTATTAAAATAAATTATTCATAAAATTAGTGAAAAAACTTTGACCATGATAACCCAACATCCTATTATATCTTCCTTGGAGGTGACTAGGTTAATGAATAAGCCTATGATCATTAATTAATAAAAAAACATTACATAAATAGTACACTGATTATATAAATATTATCCTATTTAAAAATTATCTTTAATCCATATATCCTTGTGTTATACCTTTAAGAAATGAAATAATGAAGTGAATGTTCAAGGATTTAGAGAAAGTGTTGGGACTATAGACAAAAATATCTATCATCAGTTCCAATGGATAATATCTGAAGAATAAGATGATGGAAACCCTAAAATCATCTAGAGGGGATCATTCACAATTAATTTATAATTAATTTAAAATAAGAATGACCTCAAACATGATAATTCATAATGATCAATTTTTTTTCACTCATTTCGTTTCATTATTGTGGTGGAGAATCTAAATGTGGACTCCTTTAGTTGTGTATATATGTGCTCCAGGAATATCTAATAAATTGTCTTGGCATTCCAAGTTCCATTTTTGAGGTACATAGTACTTTTCTTTAATCTTCATTGATCAAAATAAAGAATTTCCCATGTTCTATCGTGATTCTTGAGAGGGATAGAGGTGGATTTCTCTATAATGATTAATAAAATTCTAGAGTCTCATTTTTTGTGAATAATAGCTCTCATCTCTGAAATTATGTAAGTAAGAATATATACTTAGGGTTAAATACTATTTAATTGCCTAATTTCACTTTTTCTAATATTCACTCTATGTCTATTAATATTATTATTATTATTATTATATCACTTGTAATGTTTATATTTAAATATCATTTTTTTAAATAAATAAATAAATATTAATTTAAATGATATTAAATAAAAAATATCAATCTTGATATAACCTTAACTCAGCTTTTCAACCCTCCTAGATATTTATCAGACCTTGAATAATTAAATATTTATTCAAATAAATATTATTCATTTCATAAATTAATAAATATTACATTATCTAAACTTTTGAATAAATATATATATTAATATTCACATAAATAAAAAAATATTTATACTAATCAATTCACTAAACTAGTGAATAAATATTTATTTATTTATTATATTTTGAATAATAAATATGGGAGAAAATTTAACTCACAAACTCTAAACTTAAATATCTGGTATCTGAATTTATATGATCAATGATACTCAAATAAATATTTTCCCACTAGTCGTGAATAATATTTACTATTAATATTAAATTTAATAGAACTTAATGAGAATCTAAATAAACTTAGTGTGTAAACATCTAGGCCTCATTCTCATTGGCATTAGGTGAACTTATGTAAAGTTTGAGATCAATGTTTAGAAACTTGTTAAGGAACCCATAAATGAAGAAGTTAATTTTATAATGACAAAAAAATCTAATGAATGTTAATGTGTAGTATATTATGTTTATCTTCAAATCTCATTAAATTATATAAATTATCTTTTCATCATTATATTGCATGATTTATAATTTTTTTATATTTTTCAAAATGAACTCCCTAATGAATTACTATGATCATGGATTTAATCTGATAGTTTTATTTCAATCAAATGGAAATAGATATCTTCTCCACTAAATTTAAAGGGTAATATCATCAATTGACATATTAAATTAATATCATATCACTTTTGATGTACCTAATGTATTCTACCTCATCGTGAACATATGTCATCATGGTTTTCATCCACACATCGAAGTATGTGATTCAAGATATACATTAATAATAATCTCAATGTTAATGATCAATTTATTTATTTATGAATAGGTATATCTAATGAAATTTGTAATTTGAGAAATTCCTATTGAAAATTCTTCCCTTATAACCTTCCTTCATTGATATTATCGATTTAAAATGTTACAAGAAAAAGTGTAAATTTTTTATGAGCCTTCAACACCTGATAGTCGAACAAATTTTGTGTCCTATTAGGAATAATCTACCTAAACCATATAATATATTTTTAATAATATTATCATAGTGTTTCTAGGTTCTCATTATATTTGGAAACAATGATAACATATATATGTAAAAAATACTCTAAGGTAATTATAACATTAATGTTACATAGTGTAATAATTATCACGTTACAATCTATTTGTTACTATTCATAAAATCAACACTATAATTAAATTAGTTTTCAATGGGATCAACCCGAAAATAACTCTTACTTCTGATGGTTTTCCTAAAAATTTCTATTCGCGATATGGGAGGTAATCCACATGGAATGCATATAGGGGATTGGTATTTCTTCAAGGGAGGTAATGTTCCTATAGTTACTTGTGATTCTACCATTGATCCCATTTTTATGGCTAAAAAATTGTGTTCTTTCAATAAATATCATCCCATTATCTTGTGAAATATTTTTTATAAAATTTTGGTTTTCATTTTTAATAGTATTCTACTTAAACTTCTCCCCAATAATATATTTAGGTAACAATATAGTTTTATTAAGGGTAGAAGTTTTCAGTGAACTATTGTTCCAGAATATGAGATAATAGTTGCTACCGAGAGGAAGGTAATGGGAAACTACATTATGGTTAAGGATTATATGAGTATTGTTTCTGATAGACTTTAATGGAATTTTATATTAAGTAACATGAGATAGTTTGGATTCTCATAGTGTTCGTGTGTCCTTTTATTTCATTATTATTAATCTCCTTGAATTTTCATCATGCTCATGGGTGAAAATTTTGGTTTCATTAAATCAGTGTGTGGACATCGAAAGGGTGATCCACTTTTCCCCAATAATTTCATTATTTCTCAATATTTTATTTGTATAAACCTTAATAAAAACATCTCAAAATGGGAGATATACCCTTTCAAAGGAATATTTGATATTTATGGTGGCTCTCATATTTTCTTTTTGGATGAAAAACCTTTATTTCTAAATGGTAAAAATAACTCCATTATTAGTTTCAATAGTGTTATTGATTCTTATAGAAGGTGGAGAAGATAATGTATCAATGTTGACAAGAGTAGTGTGTATATTTATAATTATTGTTTAAGGCACTATGAAATGAAAATTAAGTATTTGTTACATATTTATAGAAAAATCATCGCAATTAAATATCTAGTTTTCTTCTATCATGTGGTAGAATACGCATTTAAAATTTTGATAACATTATCAATAGGGTTACTACTCATATTAAGAATTGGAAAATTATATTCTTATAATTTAGTGGAGGGATTACTCCGAAAATGGTTTTTTGTTCTCTATTCACAGGAATGTTTCATTCTTTATTAGAATAATTAAGTATTTAATAAAAAGGTTGTAATGTGTTCTTAAAAAGTTTCCTTGGGACTTATATCAAAAAGGAAAATTCCATTGGTCTAGATGGACTCATCTTTCTAAGTCTATAAGTGATGTCGGAATCAATATGAGAAGTATTGAAGAGAGAAAATATTTTATATGTTCTAAGCTTTCATGGGAATCTTATGAGGGACATTATGTATGGGAAATGTATGTAAAAAATAAATATTTAAATATTGAATTTTCTATGCTCAATGAGAATAACACTGATTCAGATATTTATCACAGGATTTTAGGGTATCTATATATCATTCTAGGGAATTTATATTAAATATTGGGGTGAGATGATATTAACTTCTAAAAGGATAAATGGTCTGGAGTTTCATTGTATTTTCCATGATACCACACACCCATCATATCTTTTTTGTTATCCAGTAATCACCCTAGGATCATGAATTCTATTCTTATCAATGAAAATAAAACTATTTTTTCTATATCCATATATCAAAGGAGTTTTACCATTATGTTTTCACTCTTATGGGATTAGGTTTTTTCAATGCCTTGGAGTTCCACAAGCTCATGCATGTGAAAAAAGGTACTAATGAATGTGAAAAAAATTATGATGTGAAGATATTATTGTTAAATATAATTTCTTAGTGTAGATAATTTGTAACCACATTATTTTTTTGATTTTTAAGTACATCCTAAAGGTTCACATATGTCTTCTAAATTCATTTATTATTGATGATCTCAATCAAAGTCATCAGTGCACTTATACATTAAAAGAGAATGGGATCAGTTTATTTGAAATCGTTTGGTGATATAAATGGATTCACGAAACTACTTGGTGTAATAGATATATTTTTCAGTTTATGGATTCTTCATAGTGGTGCTTCTCATGATAGAAACTATGTTCCTTGTATGTTCATTCATTTAGGATTTTGGATCATATGGTATTTGGGAAATGAGGAAAATAAGTTTGGTTATATTCGTACTTATCCTAGTATGAAATCAAAGGACATATCCCTCATTATAGACAACATATTTTTAATTAAATAAACGGATAATTCTATCACCATCAAGAATATATTCCAACAAATAATCTTGGGTACGTCTAGAGTGATATCTTAGGTGACTTGGTTGAAGTGGTGTCCACCTAAAAAAGATTTAAGTTCAGTATAAAAATATCATGGGACCAGGGAATTATGTTTGGATGATGCATATCTGAGATAGTAATGGATCTATTGTAAAATATTTAAATTCATTTTATAAACTAGATAACTCTATTTTAGTGGAATCTTGAGCCATGATTGGTAGAATCTAGTTATCTAAACATTATAATTATAAATTGTCTAAGTTGGAAATTGGCTATTCTCTGGTAAGAAAAGTTTTCTTTGGGTTATTTAAAACTCATCCGGACATTTAATACCATATCATAGCGTATATAAGACTAATATATTGGGGAATTTATATTTTATATACTTTTGGAAATGGATATGTGGTGTTCGATCATCTTTCTTTAAATCGACAGAGGAAGACTCTCACAAAATTTACCATATAATTAGATCACTTACCATTTATTTTATGTTAATTATTTTTTTGTATGACCTCAGGATCCATCATTTTAAACCCCCTTAATTTTTTATTTGGTTTCTTCACTCCCTTTTATGATAAAAAATTTAATTTTGAGGGAATCGAAAGTACACGGTTAATTGGTTCTAGGAAACCAACAAAAACAAAGTCCCACTTTCACTAGATTGGATATCTAACTAACCACATGTTATCTCTCACATGATAAATATGATTCTATAGATGTATGGTTATAAATTTTGGGTATTCCATGGTCTCATGGTTCTATTCTATGTGTTCTTACTTCACTCCTTTGAAAAAATACCACAAAAGGTAATATCATCATGTATTTACCATTTTTTCTCTATCATAAACTTTAAACATTGGATAATATCATAATGATAAGTTTATCATAATATATATTATCATAAATATTTAATATTTTATTACTACATGAAAAATTAGTATAAATAACTACTTAAATCATTTCATAAGATGTATTAAAAACTACAAAGTACTCGGTTAATGTAGATATTGATACCACTGTCTTTAACAAGCTTCTATTTCTTAATTATAAAAATTGATATATAAAATTAAATAAATTTTTATAAATTTTAGTTATTTTATCCCCTTGATAACTTTTATTTCCACTTTTCTATGTACAACAAACATATCCTCTTCACTTTCTCAAGTACGTTTGGATATTTCTTACGGTTACACTATAAAATGATGTAGGATCTATTTTGATATATTTTCACTATGATAAACACATAATAAATATCAATACAAAGTACATATCATGGAATATTATAAATATTCCAAGAACATAAGTGTATGGAATTCTATTCATCATAATTATCTCTTATCATGTCTTAATACATCATCTTGGAGAGATTTTTAACTATGTGACATAGTAAAAAAAAATTATTGAATTTTTTCATCTTGTATAATTCAATACCTTCTCTATATATGTTTTATAAATTAATTTATGAAACACCATATATATATTTGATAAGATATTGTTCCCCAGTACTTTGGCTTCTACATTAAGTAATTCTTAGAGAAAAGGTTTTAGCATAGTCTTAAATAACTATAAGACTTAATATCTGTTTTCTCTATATTATTAACAAATTTTACATGGAAAACTACGCACTCCCATTAACCACTTTTAGACACATAGCACACTTTCATTAATAACAAAAAAAACACTCTTATGGATTCATCAAAATGAATATTCAATGATCATAATTCTTTTTCCAATCCATAAATGGATCGATGTAATTTTCATACCATAATAGATTTCTTTATTATCACCAAAACTTTTAGTTGTTCCATATAGATATCTTTAAAAAGGATTTCATCATGGTAGGTGGTCTTAATGTTCATTTTCCAAATAACATAATTATATAAGGTCTTCATGAAAAACTAAATTTTTAATGGATTCAACATGGAAATTAGTGAAAAGGATTCATTAATTTATTTTTATAGATGTTTCTAGTAACCTTCACTAACAAATAATTCCTTAGAGGTGTGAACTTATCCATAAATTTATAGTTACTACTTGAATACTTACTAACTACTTTATATAAATTAAAGAAACCACCAAAATACATAACTGAATTTTAGTACAAGGAATCCAATTCTCATTCCATAATATCTTTCTTGTCTTAGATAATTTCCACTTATTAATTCCTCATAGGATTCATTATTCTTATTGAATAATATATTACCTCTCTTGGTGGATACGAAACCAACTATTTGGTTTTAACTTTACTACATAGTATGTGTCTCTATAATAACTCCTCCCACTAAATATTATAGAGTTCAATGTTCCTATGCCAACTAATGTCAATATGAAACCTTGAAACCATTAAACACTAGATTAATCAATCTATCTTCAAAGAGAAGTGATTCTCTCTTACATAAATATATTCAATCACATGATCAACAGCTTACTATATTAGGGATATCTATATCCTAATAATCATTTATGATAACAAATTGAGATTCACTAAGTGGTTTCCTGATGTATATTAGTTATCTTTAACAAATGGTTTTCATCAAAACACCTAAAATTGAGGAATAATTTAATTATATAATATTGTAACTTATATGATATCCATTATTCAATACAGTGACATATGTCTTAGTTTTAACATTTTTATTTTCAAAACATGGCTTGAGAAAGTTTATGGAAGTCTTAAAATGTGTTTAAGACTCATAATCAATCATCTTTTTTACTACCATCGCCATTATGATGTGTTTAAGGTTATGTGATATTAGGGATATCTCCACTCTAAAATTAATTTATTGGAGAATTATCAATTAATATAATCTCTAAATAACTCACCCAGAGTATACGGAATCTTTCAAAAAGTATACTCATTACGTCCACTTAACATTCTTAAAATTTCTTAAAGGAATATCATGAAGTATATGAACTTATCTTTATATTCTTCTTATAATATTTCACATGTTTTATGTTAAAAAAATCTAGAATTTTTTTTCTTAATTAACTTTAATACCTAATGAATTATTTTTCTAAAACATAATAAGTAATTACATCAAATACATATGATATTTATCTCCAAAGAGAATAAATAACCCTTTTAGGTATAATCTATAAATTTAATTTTTTGTATTACTTAACCAAGAATTATCTTTACGAAGAAAGTTATTATTTGATTCCTATTGTTTATATTCATCATTAATTACCAATAGTTGAGATATATGATACAATTATTATTAAACTTTTACTTAAGTATGATATTAAAAAACAAAATACATTCCAAAAATGAAATAATTTCCCATTCTTTTAAGAAATGGACAATGAGATAAATGTTTTGGAAAAAAATAATAGTTTTATATGAATAAATCCACTTTAAAATATAAAGTTGGGTCTTATTCTTGTCTATAATTGGAATAACCCTTCTTCAATTACTTTATAAAATACCCCCTAATTATATCAAAATTTATGGAATTACTTGTGTTTTTATTCTAATACTAATATGTGAGTTTCAAATTATATTTAATATCCAAGAAATAAAATAAAAATACTATATCAAAAGATGAATATACCTAAATTATAAGCTTATGAATTATTATTATTCAATTAATTATGGTTTCTCTTCCATTTATTTTTAATTTTCATATGTGAAGAAAATAGCCTTATGTTCATTATACTATATTAGAATCTTTAGTTTTATTAAAAGTTGTTTAAAAGGATCTATTGACCTTAAATTATCTATATTAATTCAGAATTTAACCTAAATTTATTCACTATAATTAGTGAGGAACCGTGTTACCACCAATACCTAATATCTATATAGAGCATGGTCAAAAGATTATTGAGTGGATTCCCCATACTATTCATTTTTTAATTCTTAATGAATATGGAATATCTAGGTGGTGAATAAGATTATATGATATTAATAGATAATTTATTATCCATGTAGAAGCCTAAATATTCTAACTAATCCATATACTTAAACATTCTGAAAGCAAGATCAAGAGTTAAGATCTTATCTTACAGTCTTCACATGTATAGTGTAGTGACAATATCATTTATCTCAATCCTCTCATTATATTTTTCATGTTCTAGGATAAGGAATATGGATCCATGTATTTATTTAGCTCTCTATACATAGATGATAAAATGATGCAGTGAATTTTTTTTATCCTATATATATCTCATATAGAAATCCTTTTTACCACCACTCGCTCAATGAGGTGGTTCATCAAGAATAGGGGGTTCCAACACATGATATAATTTTTTCTATAGTAGTTTTATGTATTAGATACTATAAAAAACTGGTGAATTTGTGTCGGTGAGTAGATTTTCTTTTTCCAGGAATTATCGTAGTGATCTCATAGTTTTTATTTTAATTTTTCTATAGTAAATAAAAGTATATTTTAGTCTATAATTATTTAATCCATTACAAACACCCCTTACCATTTGGTTTGAAATATCTTATCACTTGGATATTATTTTATAAAATATCAATATTCACCTTCTCATAACCAATAATATATCAAAAAAATTACTTTATGGTATTTAGGTAGGATATTTTTAGTAGTTTTCGTGACTGGCAGTTCCTTGATCTATTGAGTGGCTCTCTAATCTTAAAATCCTAAATTCAGATTCTCTCAATTATTATCTCAAAATTTTATTAAGTATACTATGGTCATTATAATTAAAACCAATTTAGATAATTCATTCCATTATCTTTGTTAATACTACCTAATAATAGAAATGTGTCCTCGACTATGCCATGACCAGCACCTTAACTATTGTTCCATATTCAATCAGAAGACAGATGGATTTATCTAACTTAACATTTTGTTTGTAATTTTTTTACTTTTATGAACATTTTATATATTTTATTCATAACATTCTTATTAATTTCATATGTATTTTTTATAATTTATTATCCATGTATGATAAAATAATTTATACATAATTTAATTTTATTTCATCTTGGTATTCTCATTAATTTATCTACATTATGTGATCATGTTTAATCATCAAATATACCATGTATTAAACAAATAAATAAATAATCAATCACTATAAAAAATAAAATAAAAATTTGATATGATCATGTTCATTTAACTACTCGTTAGTTTGTCAATATGAGATAAATAAACTTTTACACTACAAGAAATAATTCCTTAAGTTGACCCTTCACTCAAGTTATTTCATTCTTCCATTAACATACGTAGCTTCTTGGTTGGTTTCCCCTCGAATTGGGTATTGAACTATCTCCTCTCATTATGAGCACCATCCTTTAAAAATTCTTACTCACTCATATGTGAGGAGTACCAAGGATTTAGGTTAATATAAAATAAACCTTATACATGTCAACAAAAACATAATAAATGAGAAAGGTATAATATAAAAATCATCATATTTAATTTAATAATATATAATCACATAAAATCATGACAAAAACAATTAAATGAAATGAACTCAACAAATACATAGGTTGGTCAAGATCATTATTGATCATAACATGCAATGATTATTTATTTAATTTTCTAGCTTCCATTTCAATTCATTATTATTAAGATAAATTTACTCAAATAAATAAATTAATCATATAATTAATTAATTCATTTTTTATCTCAATAATCTATCTAAATACTTGTTAAGATGCCCATACTTTATAATTTTAAATAAATTTAATAAATATAATTAATAAATTTAAAATTAACTAAGTGCACTACGTGTACTGAGAGGACCATAGTTCATATACCCACCTAGTCAATTTAAATTCAATACTAGAATTTAATATATAAATGGTGTATACTTGAGGTTACATAGAGTGTACCCTTTTTCATATGATTAAATATATTTATTGAGATTAATTCTTACAAGGTATGTTTTGTAACACGACACTGTTGGATCATTAATGATGGAAAATATAACTAGAGTGGGGATGAATAGTTTTTTTAAATTTTTAAAGGAAAAAATAATCAAATTTTATAAAATACAAATGTAGTTAGTGAAATTTTCTTAAAAATATTTATAGTGGAAATAAATAAAATAACACAAAGATTTATAGTGGTTAGGATAAAAAAGATCATAGTCTACTCCTCAAACTCCTCTAATCTTCATGGAGATTGGTACCCACTAATAACCTCACTTTTAAATGTGTGAGAACCTTATTATAGAAATTTTCTATTAAAAAACTCGGAGACACAACCCAGTATTATTGAAGGAGTCCAACCTAGTCTTATTACCCAAATTTTTATTAGGGCCACAACCCTGACTTTCTTTTAGGTGGCGGAATAACTATAGAAATGAAAGACTTGGTTTTGATGAAAAAACGTAATCCAAACGCAATGAAATAAAAATAGAAAGTGATTACAGGAACAAAAAACTAAAATAGGAAAATTAGAAGAAGATGGGAAATGTTAAAGAACTTTAAGTTCAATTTTTTTCATCACTTGGAAAGGGAAAAAATTAAAATTTAAAGTTATTTTTTTGTCACATCTAGAGTGTTAAAGTTGAAGAATTTTGTGAACAATTAAGAGAAGTAAGAAAGTCAAAGATGTATCATAATTTATCGGTCGAATGATCTACACTGGTATATGTTTTTAATCCTTCAAAAAATATCTTAGATCAATAAAAAAATGATTCTATAGGAGTGTGTTAGTGCCCAATATTTTCATGATAGTTTTTATAGAATGAAAATAAAAAAATTTGACTGTTACCTTTGTTTGTTAAAGTTGCATTGGAAAACATAATTACAATTGGGATTTATATTTCTTCATGAAATTTTAATATAAAAAATTAATGTGTTACCTAAAATAGTTGTAAAAAAATCACGGTTATAAAACAATTGAAATAAAAGTATATACCTCTAGAATATTTAGACTGCAAAAAGATATAAAAAATAGAGCATCCCATGAATTTTCTTCTGCAATAATATGTGTACAAGAAATAATGCTATAATTAATTTTTACACACCTTGTAATTTTATTTCAATATATAATAATAAAAACTTTAAAAAAAGAATTTATTTTAATAAAATTAATTAAAAATATGAAATAAAATTTTTAAGGCAATGTTTTTAACTAACAGTGGCTTATTTTTTCTACCACTGAAAATAGATAGTTGTGGCTTATTTTTTCTACCACTGAAAATATATAGTGGTGAATCATTTTTTCTACTACTGGAAATAGAGAGTGTTGACTCATTTTATCTACTCTTGAATTTAAAAGAGATAAAAAAGATAAAAAAAACATATTCCATACCACTGAGTAAAAAAAGACTTTAGAACAAGAAATAAAAAAATCTACCACTGGATGTCCAATGGTGACTTGTGACTCACTGTTGGTTTCCAACAATGACTCTTGACTCACAATTATCTTCCAATAGTGACTCATGACCTATCGTTGTAAATTTAAAATGGTGAATCAAAAAAATATAAAAACTGTTTTTGTTCAAAGAAGCATAAAATAATAATTGTGCACAAAAAAAATGAAAAAGGAAGATGCTTCCAAGCTTCTTTACACCTGAAGATGGTACCACTATTGGTGAAGTCCAATGATGGCAGACCAAAAATTTATTTAATGAAACTGATGTTGTAAAAAATGAAAACTACTAAATATAATAAAATAACTATAAAATGAAAAGAGTTAATCAGTAGAAAAAAAAGACAAATTGGTACTACTAGAATAGTCGAACAATAGGAGAAAAAAATAATATAACATTCTAATAATAAAAGGAAACAACTTTATATAGAAAAAAATTCAACTCCACCCGATCTAAGGAGGAGGATCTCCTATTAGAGCATGAAGAATATACTGCCAAATTTCTATACAATATAAGGAAATAACAGTGGGTAAAGAATAAGATCCACCATTCAGGTCCAACGATGAGTAAAAAATAACTCACCATTGATGTCCAATGGTGACTCGGTTCCCCTTTGGTATACGATGGTGACTTGACTCACCATTGGTTTCCAACGGTGACTCGAATCACCATTAGTGTCCAACAGTGACTCAACATGCCATTTATGTTCAATGGTGACTTGTGACTCACTGTTGATGTCCAAGGGTGTCACCATCAAGAAAATAATAAAAGATAAGTCTTCGAACTAGGTAACAGTGAGTGGATGGAAACCCCAAAGAGAAATAAGAAAAGATTACTGTTGAAACTCAAAAGAAAATGTGAGAAGAAGATATTGAGACCAAGTGATACAAGATATGAAGGAATAAAAACCTTGTTTAGAAATTATAGAGTTTCTGTGAGAGACACCAGAATATTGTATGTCGAAGGTTGGCCGAGTAAGAGGATAAGAAAATTTCGAAAAGAAGAAGCGTGGTAGTACAAATGAAATTTGGGAGAAATAAAAGGATCGGATGGCATGTAGGGATTCAATACAACGGATGAGATCATATCTAAATTTTTAAGCTCGGATGAATTGTGAAAACATATATACATCCCACATCTATTTCTTGATATGGAGTATGGTCAGTATATCAAACATCTCATGTTGATCCTTGATTCAATATGGAAACTGGCGATCAGCATCTGTTACACAGTGCACACACACAGTCCTACAACTTAGTATGTGACCAGGCCCAACCAATGCACCTACAGTCATGCTATACAGGCCTTATACATGGGATTGTATGGATTAAGTGTGAACTATGAATATTGTTTACTCCAACCTCCATATGGACTACTGATGGTGGGCCCTCCCACAGGGTTGTCCCAATGGGTCCCTTAAGTGGTTGAGGGCTAGCCTAAGTGGCCAACATGGATGGACCAATGTTTTTACAAAACCAATAAAAAAATATTAACCTTTGGTAAATAAAAATATAAAAACATTAAATATAGATTTACAAAATTTACTTAAACAACATTATTAAAATAGTATCATCATTAAAATAATTACAAAACTATTATTAGAAATTTAAATAAAAAAATTTAATTAAATAAAACACTTGAGACATTAATAAACATGAAAATGTAGTAAAATGGTAAAACGGAGAAATTTATCAAAACAAATAAAACTATTAAAGTATTTAAAATCAATTTCAAAAAATAAAAAACTCAACATTTTTTTAAATTATAAAAAATTAATTTTAATAAATTTTCAAAAAACCATATCCCCCCTTTTAAAATTTGTCAAAAAGTATATTAAAATTTAATAAATAAAATAGACTCCCTTTTTAATCAAAAACAACAACTCTAAAAGTAACAATGTAGTATATTTTCATAATAATAAACATGAAGTTATATATTAAATGCTAGTAAAATTAAAAGAGTAAGATTTTAAAATTTTTAATTGTAAATAGTATGATCTAATAAAAAAATTATTATAGTTAATAATATTATCAAAGCAAAAAAATTACACAAAATAAAAAAGTTAAACTTTTTTCATGTTAAGTACAAACGTAAGTAAATTATAAAATACTGTTATATTAAATGAATAAATAAAACTGATTTCCATGAACAAATAGATAAAACAAAATACATCCAAAATAAATGAACTATTTGTTTTCATTCAGATATTTAAAGCAAACTCACCTAGAGTTTATGCAAAAAAAATATTAGATTAAAAATAGATCAAAAAATTAAATTTTATTGTCAATATTGAATAAATTTTAGAATAAATTGATTATTTAAATCAATTCAAAAATCCAAACATATTTCAACTAAGAAATATGAAAAAATAAATTATAAATAAAATAATAAATTTTGAAGAGTGAAAAATACTTCTTTAGAATAGTTGCTTAAAATTTATTTCAAACAGACTAAGGAAATTTATGTTTTCATAAGAAAAATGTTTAAAAACTTATTTAAAACATACATAGAATAATTTTCTTTAAATTAACAAAAAAGGGGTAACTCAACCTAAATTTATGAATCTTTTAAGAAAGATAAATTAATATTGTTAAAACACTTTATAGAAAAGTAAACATAAAGTTAGCATATTTAGAACTAAGATTTTAAATATGTAAACTACAAAAATTTTACTTGTTAAAGAAAAAATAGAAAGAAATTAATGCACATGCCTTGAATCTGAAATAAGATGATTTTTGAAAATATATTAGATATATTGTACCAGTATATTAAATTATATTTTAGTAGATGGTATGCATGCAAGAAAAAATACTTATCTGAGAATGGTGACCAATATTGGTCCAATAAGATTTGAGTAACATCATTTTGGTACCCATGCTATCATAAATTTTTTAGAATTCACAGAAGGTCTTTTGACTACCCAAACAGATTTAGAACATTTGTTTCATGGTGAATCTGAATACAAATTATTAGATAAAATAGTTTTAATATGACTACATTATTGTGTAAAACTCAATGAGAATTCATTAGTATAATAACATTTTGCTTTATATTTAAAGAAAGTTGTAGTATAAAAAATTCCTTTTGAACCTATAACAAAATAAGCCTTATTCATGTTTAGTGTAAAATTGTTATAACCAAAAAATTTCTTGTTCTTGTTTGTTTTTACCATTGACATCATTTTATCATATTGTTCTTTACATATTACAAGTGTTAAAAAATCCTCTTTAATATTAACAACTTCATTTTTCAAAAGCATATTTTCTTGTTTAATAGTTTATAAATTATTATAAACCTTTTAATTGGATTCAAAAGTCATGTTTATTAATTTCTTACTTTCTTTCATTAATTTATTAAATTCATTTTCTACTTTATTTGGATCATCCACAACTAAATTAAATATTTTATCCTGGTATTTATCATTTTCTTCCAAAAAGTCTTTAGGTATTTCAATTTCATCTTTCAATTTCAAAATCTCATAATCAAAATTCCTTTTATATTCTTCATTTAGAGAATTAATGATATTCACATTTTCACATTCCCTTTTCAGTTTTTCATTTTCATTCACTAACTTCTTATTTTTACATTTAAATTATTTATATTATTAAATAATTTTAAAACTTACATTCCTTAGTTATTCATTCTCTTTAAGAAATTGTTTAAATCTATAATTGTTATAATTGGAATTATAATTAGAATCATGATCAATATCTTTTTCATTTTCAGATATTGAATTATGATAATCATTTTTAGGAGTTATCAACTGAGTAAAAAGTGAATCATTTTAATCACACTATATACCCATGAGGGAAAGTGTTCTGGTTTATTTTTTACTTTCAGAGTCACTAATAGATTTAGAACTGTCTAAGCAGTCTCATCCTTCGAACAGAACTTGTTTCTCATTCCACTATTTTCCTTGTACATCTTTTAATGCATGAGTTTAAGGAAATTAGGTATTATGTGAAGTATATTTATACTCTAATAACATGTTAGATCTAAAACATCAATATTATTACTTAAATTATCATTATTTTAATCATTTTCATTCTTCATTCTAAACCATCACTTTCCACTATCGTTTTTTAGAAATTTTAAAATTCTCTTACTAAAGTGTGTCATCTCCTTGTCACTTTACTTGAAATCAAAATCAAAGGAAATATAGGTATCAATTAAATTATATTCAAATGTAATAAATTTTCCCTTTGTACACTCCTCACCAATAATATTTTTCATCTCTAACTCATAATACAGAAAATATCCTATTAGTTCATCTAATGTATAATCCTTAAAATTATTATCCTCATTGATGGCCACCTTTTTTCATGCCATATTTTTAAAAGAGATCTCATAACTCTTTCCATTTAAGCTACGTTTTCAAAGATATATCCAAAATCACTCATTCCATTGATTATACTTGTGAACCGAAGTAATATCTAGTTTAAATATTATTTTTCTCCCATCTTGAAGAAAATTTATTCTGCTCAGAGTATTCCTAACTTGGTTCTCTTGAGATTTCCAGTCAAATAATGAGTCACTTGAAGTATCTTCCATATGTAATGGGTTATCTATCAATATATGGATATAGAAAAGTATACATATAGAAAAGTATAAAATATTTTTAAATTTATAATTAAAAACATATTTTCCCATGTTATTACCTACAATAGTTTCTTGATCAAATTTAGGTAGCTTATATGGATTATCCATGACGGTCCATCAATCCACACTCAATTATTTCAAGTAGGCTTCTATTACATATTTTCAATAGTAATAGTCAGTTCTATCAAAGAATGGGGTTTTCTATGTAATCCAACCATAATTTCTATTGACATCATCCATCTTAGAAGAAAACTTTTATTTTGTTCCTTAAATTGTTAATTCTAGGATACCATGTTAACACAGAGTTAAATCAAATAAGTAGTAGAAAGACTAACCTATTAGAGACAAGGTTTTGATACCAAATTTTTTATATCAAAACCATAGAGCTATTAGACTAGATGTGATACTAATTTTTGGGTCATTAGTGATTGAAAATATTACTATAGTGGGGGTGAATAGTCATTTTAAAAGTTTAATGAAAAAATAATCAATGTTTTTAAAATATAAATGTAGTAGGTGTAGTGTTTTGGAGAAGGGTTATAGTGGAAATAAAAAAAAGAACACCAGGATTTATACTGGTTTAGATCAAAAAAACCCAGTACACTCCTTGTCTTACTCTACTCATTAATGAAATTGGGACCCAGTAAGAACCTCTCCTTTAAAGGTGTGATAACCATATTAAAAACACCTACTTTTCAAAAACCTATAGGCATAGCCTAGTCTTGTTACAGGATACCAACCTACTCTTCTTGCCTAAATTTTTATCGGGAGTCACAACCCATACTTCCTTTTAGGTGATGTAATAACTAGATAAACGTAATACTTTCTTTATATGGGAAAAGCATAAACTAGACATGATTAAATAAAAATATAAAGAAAGAGATTACATAAATAAAAAACTAATACATGGAAATTATAATAAGATCAAAAATGTCAGACAAGTTGAATCTCAATTATCATTGATCACTTGGAAGGAAGAAATTCAAAGTTGAAGTCCTTTTATTATCACAACTAGAGTGAAGAAGTTGAAAATTTTCATGAACAATTGAGATCAGCAAGAAAGTTGAAGATGTATCATGAGTTATCTATTGAATGATCTCCACTACTATAAGATTTTATTCATTGAATAAATCTCTTTGTTCATTAAAGAAAATATTATCTAGGATTGTTTTTATGTCCAATATCTTTATGAAACTTATTATAGAATAACAATGAAAAAATATGATTATTACCTTTATTTGTTAAATCCATACTGAAATCATAATTACAATTGGGATTTATATTTCTTTATGAAATATTCATATAAAAAATTAATATGTTAAGTAAAATAATTGTAAAAAATCATAATTACAAAAAAAAAATTAAAAAATTATAATATTCTATAATATAAACACAATATAAAGTTATAAAAAATAGATCATCATGTAAATTTTATTCTGAAAAAAAATGTGTACATAAAATAATGCTACAATTAATTTTTACTCACCTTTCAATTTTATTTCGACATAGAATAATAAAACTTTAAAAAAATAATTTATCTTAATAAAATAAATTTAAACTAAGAAATAAAAATTTTGAAACAAATTTTTTAACTAATGATGACTTATTTTTGCTACCACTGAAAACAGAGAGTAATGGATTATTTTTTCTGTCACTGAAAACCGATAACGGTGACTCATTTTTTTCTATCGATACAAATAGAGAGATATGACTCATTTTAGATACTATTTTACTTATAATATAAAATAAAAATACCAATCAACAAAACATATTCCATGATACTGAGAAACCAAATCCTTTAGGAGAATAAATAAAAAAAATTCTACCATTGGATTTCCAATGGTGACTCATGACTCACCGTTGGGTTATAATGATGACTCATGACCTTTTGTTAGAAATTTCCAATGATTACTCAAAAAAAGATAATAACTAGTTTTGTTCAAAGAAGAATAAAATAATAAAATTACACAAAATGAATGAAAAAGGAAGATACTTCGAAGATTATTTTAACCTAATTACGGTGCTAATATTGGTGAAGTCCAACGGTGGTAGATAAAAAAATTATCTAAAGAAACTAATGTTGTACATAATGAAAACTATTGAATATAAGAAAATAATTATAACTTGAAAAGGGTTAATCAGCAGAAAAAAAATTAATTATTTCTAAACTAAATGAAAAAAATGAATAAATAGATAAGATAATATTCTGATAAATAAAAAGAAAACAACTTCATATAGAAAAAAAATCTACTACACTCAATTAAAGGAGTAGATCCATTTGGATATTGAAGAAGCTACTACCAAATATTTCTATGGCAGAAAGAAATAAAAGTGCGTAAATAAATAGATCAAATGTTGATATCCAATGGTGAGTAAAAAATGACTCCCCATTGATGTCCAAATGTTAATTGACTCATCTTTAGTGTCTGATGGTGAGTTAACTCATTGTTGAACACCAACAATGACTCAACTCACTGTTTATGTCTAATAGTGACTCGACTCACCATTAGTGTCTGATAGTGACTCAACTCCCTATTTATGTCCAATGGTGACTTTTGAGTCACCACTGATGTCCAACAGTGTCACCATTGAGCAACCAACAAAAGAGAAGGCTTAAAACTAGAGGACAGTGAGTGGATAGAAAAATCCAAATAAGAGGAATAAAATATTACTATTAAAACTTTAAAGAAAAATTGAGAATAAGATGTTGAGACCAAGTGAGATATAATCTATAGTATGGAAGAAAATTCGTATGATTCAATGGAGTTTCTATTAGAGACACCAGTGTACTAGAAGTTTATGGTCACCTGAGGAGGATAATAATAAAAATTTGAAAATAAGAAGAGTGGGAGTTCAAAAGAAAAGTGGGATAAATAAAAGGATCGACTGAAACATGGGGATTCAATTTGAGGTTGATACTATATCCAAATTTTTAATCTTGTATGAACAGTGAAAACAAATCAGCCTCCCAGATCAGTTTCTCAATATGGAGGACAAGAAGTATATCAAACATCCCATGTCAATCCTCTATTTGAGGTAGATATCGAGGATTATTATTGGTTACACAGCACACACACATGGTCTTATGTCTAATAGGGAAACCTAGACCAACCCATACACCCACAGTCATGCTCTACATGCCTTATACATAGGCACACACATGTTAAGAGTGTGTTATGCACACCGATTAATGCAACCTCCTTATGGGATACCTCTGGAAGGCCATCCCAAAGGGTTAACCCAATGGGTCCCCTAAGTGGTTGAGGGTTATCCTAAGTGGCTAATAAAGATAACCAAAATTTTTTACAAAACCAATAAAAAATATTAATCTTAGGTAAATAAAAAATATAATTACATGAAATATCAATTTAAAACATTTACTTAAACAACATTATAAAAACATTAACATCATTAAAATAATTAAAAAACTATTATTATAACTTTTAATAAAAAAATATTAATTAATTAAAATAATTGTGAAAATAATGAACTTGAGAATTTAATAAAATTGTAAAAAAGTGCAATTTATCAAAATATATTAAACTGTTAAGGTATTTAAAAATAATTTCAAAAACTAATAGACATATCTTGTGACATGTGATGTGGATGGTCTTATTCATGTACTATGCACTTTCATGACATGTATACCCACATAACATGTCATGATATACATGGAGTATTGTTCTGTGAGTCAATATATGTAGTGTGGATTATATGTATGACTACATTACCTACTATAAATAGACACGAAACATACAAATGAAATTGTGTGTAATTTACAAAACATGTATAATTCTTATACACATCATGTATTTCATAATCTACATGGATAATAGTTATTAATAATTTATTTCCACACAATATTCCAAAAATCATTTGGAATGTACTTCATATTGAGTTACACCTATTATATGTTGTGTAAAACCATTTATAAACTTTGTAGTTAGGTCTTAGTTTTAATTAGCCATGTCTTGACTTACATGAAATTTTTGTCTTGGTGTGTAACTTGAGTTAGTATGAAACTGTTACATGTCATGTAAAACTAGCTAAATTCCATGTAATCTCTTTCTGACCACCGAAAAAACATTCTTAAAATCTCAACATGTATCCCATATGGGTTCTCATGTGTTACTTGATGTGTATAGTGAGTTATATATCGTTTATTCCATGTCATGTCATGTCACTTGTCTAACAGTCAATACATTGTGTGTAATGATATCACATTCTTTTATCACATGACATTCCATGATTTATTTAAAGTTAATGTTGTGTGGGGTTATAAAGTGTGAACATGAGCTACAAACTATGTATTCCCTATTAATTCATGAGCTAAATAGAATTTAATACATGGTATTTAATGACAACATATAGAAATCCACACTGATTATTGTTATTGAAGTATCCCACACCATGTGTGGTTGACTATGTGTACATGGGGTGTAGTTTACTATTATATACCATGTATACCTATACTGTATTAAGAAACCTTGACACTTCATATGGAATATTCAACTATTATTCATCTATACTTGGATCATTATAGTCTATATAAAACTATATGGTTAAGTTTTCATGACATGTGGCTTTAAAAAAATTAACTAAAAACAAAAACCTCACAAACTAATGTGAAAATTGATAAAAAAATTATTAATTATAAATTATAATTTTATAATTATGATAACACTTGAAGTTTCCGAGGTGTAGTGGAAGCATTGGTCCAGTGGCCAGAAAAAGGTTTAACATTGGTTTCAACAAATAATTTCTAAATAAAATTATGATAGAAACTCTAGAATATTTAAGAGAGGGATCTTTCACATTAAATATTTTATTAATTAAATAATAATAATTACCTCAAACATAAAAAAAGTTATGATCAATTAGGATTCCTATCTTGCCATGTCGTCATTTTGATGGAGAATCCAAATGTGGATTATTATAGTTCTATCCATGTGTTCTCTATGAATCTCTAAAAAACGCTCTTGGAATTTTGGGTACTAGAACAAAGGAACCTAGTTCTTTTTGTTAATTTTCATTGATCACAATGAGGAATTTATCAAATTCTCTCTTGATTCTTGAGGGGGTAGGATTTCTATTTAGGGGTTGAAAAAATTTGAGAGTCTCTTCATTGTTTATAATAACTCTCATCTCTAAAATGATAAAATTGGGAATATATACTTAGGGTTAAATATTAGATAATTTTTTAATGGACCTTTATCTAGTATTAACTCAAAGATATTCCTCATGTTTATTAATATTATTTTTATTTTTATTATATCACTAGGCATGATAATATCTAAATATAATTTTTAAAATAAATAAATCAATATTTACTTGAATGATATTAAATAAAATATATCATTTTTAGTGGTCCCTTCACTCAATATGTTAGTCCACATTGGTATTTATCAAACCTTGAATAATATAATATTTATTTAAATAAACATTATTCTTTTAATAAATTAAGAAATACTAAATTTCCTAAACTCATGAATAAATATTTATTTTAATATTCACATAACTAAATAAATATTTATATTAATCAATTAACAATATTTTTGAATAAATATTTATTTATTTATTAACTTATGAATAATAAAAAAGAGCTAAAATTCAACTCACATATTATAAACCCAAATATATGGTGATTGAATTTATGAAATCAATGTTACTTGAATAATTATTAATCCACTAGTCAAGAATAATATTTATTATTAATATTAAATTTAATATAATTTGATGAGAATATAAATAAATGTAGTGTGTGACCTTCTAGGCCTCTTTTCCAATGTAATTAGTTTAAATTACCTAAAGTATAAGACCATCATCTAGAAACACATCAAGGTACCCATAGAGAAATAAATTAATGTGGCAATGAAAATAACCTCCAATGAATTTTATTGTGTAATATAATCCCTTTGTATTATTATTTGATCAATCAGGATACATAATTTTGTCGTTATACTATATGATTTATTTAAATTTATTTGATATTATGAAATGAAATCTTATATGAATTATTATGTCCATGTATTTAATAAAATATTTCACTTTTAATCAAATGGTCTAGGATATATTCTTCCATTAAATATAAAGGGGAAATTCCTTTATTCACTTATTCAATTAATATCATATGACTTATGAGGTATCCAATGTATTCTACCTCATGGATAGGATATTTCATCACGGTTTTCATTGGTACATAAAATTACATGATTCATGATATACATTTATAATAATATCAATTATACGGACCAATGCACACATTCATAGATGGTAATATCCAATGACACATATAGCATGAGGAATTATTATTGATAGTTATTCCCTTATAAACACCCTTCTTAGTGATTAAAAAGTTTATAATTTAGGATAAGATACTTTAATGTCTTAATAGCCTCCAATAGTTGATGTTCAAATATCATATGTGTCCCTTCTTCCAAATGTTATCTAGACCATAAGATAAATGTTTGAGAATATTTTCATAGAATTTATAGATTCTCATCATAGTGGGGAACTATTATAACTTCTCAATACAAAAAATATTCTAATGGAATTATCACATTAATATTACATATAAGAGAAATCATAATGTGATAATAAATATATATATCAATATTTTGTTAATCAAAAGTATAAAGTTAATTGGTTTTAGGGAATTAAATCTAACATGAATATCCTCCATGAAAATTCTCTCACTTTGGGTTTCTTATTCTATATCTTCTATCCTATTTATATATATCAAGCATGATGCACTAATAAGAAAAAACTTACACATTATATTTCTATTATTTTTTTAATTTCTTATTTAAAAACTAACTCCCATCGTAACTTATATCTTCACCCACATCATTCTCAGTATTCGAATTGAACACAAACATAAAATAATATTTGATATGTTCAAGAGACATTGAGGTTCTATATTGAGGGTACCTTATGGAAAATAAAAATCCACATCACCACAAAAAGTCGTGAATTACATTTATAAATAAATTATGTCATGGTGAGACATACCATATTATTTTTTTATTCAATAATTTAAAATTGATTTAAATTACACCTTGAAATTAGAAAACCACAGCTAACTCTGAAGCCACGGTGGCTTATTAGAAATTTATCCTTCATTTATATGAAACATATCCACCACATAAATATGGATTGAAAAACCATGACTTACACTATTAGTGAGAATGGCAATGATAGATAAACCATGAAATAGTGTGCTGTTTATTTTTTCACAGCTAAGAACTATAAAAAGTCTCTATTTTATAAAAGTTTGGAACACCAATATTATGTTTTCCACTTTAATAAATAAAATTATTCTCCATAAACCATGGTATACAACCCCAAAGCATTATGTGTTTTGATTCTTTATGGAATATTGGAATTTTTTCGAAAGACACAATATGAATACCCATTTTTCCTAACCCATCACAAGTTGTTTTAATAAAACATGAACCATTTTGTGTTTTATGATCATTTTCACTCCAAATATAATATACCTTCACATTTCAACTCCAATATTATTATATTTCTTCATTAATCACTTTATGACCATTAAAAAATCTCAAAAACCCTCTTTCACATGAATATGAATGGGAAACATGTGTTGACAACCAAATCCAACACAAACTCCAACACCTCTAAATATAAAATTTAACTTCTTTAAATGGATTAAATAAATATAATTTAACTATAACATAAATCTAATGTTATTTACTTAAATAATAGTTACAAATAATGTAAATAATAATAATTAATAGTGTTAATATAATGTAAATAGTAGATATTAATAAAGATATACCACATGTATAAAATAAATATAATATTTTTCAATTTCAATATAATGTTAATATTATATTTTAAAAAATATATTATAAGTAGTAGATATTAATAATGTAAACTACATTTATTAAAAATTTAAATATAAAAAAATAGTTATTTATATTGATATAATGTAAATATAACATAAATATAACATAATTATAATATAAACATATGTTTTTAACATAAATATAACACAAATAATAGTTATTAATAATTCATATAATAGTAATTAATAATGTAAATATATGATAAGTAGTATTTATTCACATAAATATAGTACAAATATATCATAAGTATAACATTATTAATGTAAATATAATATAAATATTACATAAATAAAACATAACTATAATGTAAATATAAAGTAAATATAATGTTATTAATGTAAAAATAATATCAATATAAAATAAATATAATTATATAAATGTAAATATAATGTAAATAATAGTATGTAATAATACAAAAAAATAGTAATTAATCACATAAATAGTGATGGAAATGGGTCATGTAATTGAAAAGTGAAGCTACCAAAATCTGAACTCATTTTGCTACTATGATACAAAAACCCAGTTAATACTTTTTTTAAAATAAATTAATATAAACTCTAACCTAAAATTAAATACCCATTTTAATCAAAAACACATTTAAATTTTTATGTTTAAAAATTGTTATCTGGATAAAACCTATTTAACCAGAATCTAAACTCAAATATAATATTTTTAATAATAATACAAAAGTAAAACAATTAAAAATGAAATTTAAAATACCCTTTTCAATATATATATATATATGTATTTACCCACTAAAATAGATTAAATTATAATAAAGTTGTCAAAATCTATCAATTGTCCCATTAAAATAAATTCACAAACTATGATGCATCATCTTATACAATCTTTTTTATTCCTTTGGCTTCCCCATATGTTCTCCCAAAACAAAATAATGAAATATATCCTATGGGTTCCCCAGGTAAATATTTCTATATGGTGTGAATATGTTTGTGAGGTTGTTATCCTCTCACGTAGTTCACTTAACATTCATACATTAAAAATAAAAGTATGATAATAATATAATCATTCAATGAATTTTGAATATATATATATATATATATTGGTGGTCCAATAAGTAGTTCTTAAATGTAGAATAATTTATAATGATCCAAATTTTAATATTCCTCTACGTTTTAGTTTTTAGATGTAAAAGTACTTAGGATTGATTTCTAAGGTGGTTTAAGGATAGTAAGTTAAGTTTAAGTTTAAATTATTTCTTATAGATAAATCATGTTGTAATAGGTTTTATTTTCATCATTATTTTTTGTTGATTGGTGTGGATAAGTAAGTGTTGACTCTAGACATTATATGTAAAGACCTCGACCCTAGTAGACCAGAGTCTATGGTTAAATTATTACATTTTCACAAGATATAAGGAATACATCATGAAGGGATGAATAGTTTAATAGTATTGTTAAACTAAATACTTACATGAAATTCATATTACAATTTAAAACATAAAATATGCAAAAAAAATCTTTAGTAATGGTATATTTCCCCTTATCATATCCCTGCATATCAATCACAAAACACTTCCCAATATCCTAGAGGAATAATACATAAGAAAGTGGTGAGCTCAGATGCTCGGTAAGGTAAAGCATACATAAAAATATATCATGAATAATTAATAATAATCAATATGGAAAGGTAAATAACAGCAACACATGTCATTTAAACAATAACTTGATCATAATATAGCAGGAATATCTGATGATCAAATAAATCCATATACATAATTAATTGATCTTGAAACTTATCTATGGATATTCTAACTAATAGAATATTCACATGGAAATCAATAAATATTCTCATAATTATGTAATTATTAATTTTGGACTTTAAAAATACATTGTAAAGACCTTTCACAAGATAGTTTAAATATATGGATAAAACCCCATTTAATATGGCTAACTAATTTATCTCATGAGACCTACCAATGCATTGAGGGCTTGTATAATTCTGGTCTTCACTAATTACATGATAATTCCAATGAATTACACAAATAAAATGGTTGAAAATAATCAAAATAAACATTAAAATTGAAAAACTAACATATGAAATGTTAATACTTACCCTAATCAACAAACATAATCATAAACCATCCGGAGGAAAATGGTGAATAGTAATAAAATTTCACATCCCCAATAAAAATGATCACAAACCATCTCAAAAAATAATTATTATGGTATCAATATAGCATATACAAATGGATCATAAATATAATAAATTTTTTATTTCATTATTGAATATTAATACCATAAAAATGTCATTAAAAACATTTTTTGAGAAAAATAATTTTTTCACTTTAAAAATATTTTTAAAACTAAAAGTTCATAAAATATTTTTAAAATAATTTTCCTTGAAAATAAACTTTAAAACATATAAATTAATATTTAAAACATTTATTGGTCATGATGGTGGGAAATTTTCTTCATTTTATAAGAATTAAAACAAATATTCCTTTCATATTTTTACTAAAAGAAAAATGGGCCTTGTTTTGAAAATTACATTAACATTCCATTAAAAAAAATTTAAAAATATAAAATTTATAAAAAAATATTTAAAATATCAGTTAATTTTTTTAAAGCAGTCTTGAAATCATTTTTAAAAAACATGAATTTTGATTAAATGGGATTTTCGGCCGAAGAGAGAAATAAAGTTTGATTTTCTTAAAAAAATATCAATCATTTTAAGTACCAAAGATAGGTAAAATGGTATAATTACTAGAAAAAATTAATGAAATATTATAATAAAATATATTTAGAATAATATAGAAATATGAAATAATTACCCAAAGGGTGTCTTAATCAAAAAATAGTCTCAAATAATTATGATATTGTGAAATAAACCTTTACTACTTTAGTAAATTTTGAATCATAAGGTCCATGAAAGAAATAAATTTAAATGAAACATTCATTAACATGAATAGAAATATATTCATGATATAACATATAAATATGGGTATTATATAAAACACATAAAGTAATATGTGATGAATATGGCTTATGTTTTAAGGAAGTAAAATTGAGATGAGAATCCCTTACCTCAGGTTTGATTTCCTTCATACGTGTTTGAACCCCCTATATAATAAATATAGATTTATTATAAATATATTATAGAGAAATAATGACATATTTAATACTTTATATTATTTTCTTGTAGTCTTTTATCACCCGTTTATTAATATTTCATTGTTAAAATCACTATTTTAGGTGATAATTGATTCGTTTTTCATGTATGTTTTGGTTTGGTAATTTCAGTCCTTTTACTTTGATCAGGGTAATATAATAACCATAATTATAACCAAGATTTAAATATAATATATATTCATTATATATTTAATTAGAGTAATCTATAAAATTTAGAGATACAAAATCGATTACAACATTCAGGGTGACAGTAACTCATACGTACGCATGAACGTTGTTTCTATTTTACTCAACAGATGGAATGCAAGGAACATAAATGTTAATTAAACTTTAAAGAATCATTATTATGTTATATATATAATTTATATTAACAAAATATATCTTTATTATCATCCATCTAAAAATAAAATGAAAAAAATATTTCACATCACTACGTGGAGGTGGTAGTCCACACGTACGCAGGGGCGACATTGTTGTTTTCCAATGGATTGGAAGGTAAAAATTTAGATATGATATTATATTTAAAAAATTAATTTTTGGTTCATAAAATCATATATATTTATCAATTTTAACCTTAATACCTTCCAGGTAAAGTTTAAAAAACAAATCACATTATTTCGTGATGCGTTTTTCCGTCGTACACATGAGAGATATTATCATATCCCCAAAGGAATAGAAAGTAAGAATGTATTTGTGATATCATAATTTTATAAATATAAAATTTAAATAAATATAATATAAATAAGATTAATATATCATTATTTATAGCCATTAAACATGGAAATGGAAAACAATTTACATCGGTTTTCGAGGCAGTAGTCAACTATAAACACGATCCCTGATTTCATTTCCAATTTGAAGGAAGTGGAGATAGAAATTGGTTATGCCATTAAAATAATAAAATTTAAATATATCATTTATAATGGATTTATTATATTATCATAGTTTAATATTATTTTAAGGAGGTGGAAGAATAAATAAAATAAATACACACGTTTAATAATTTCACCTCTTCTCTAGAGTACCAATATATGTTTATATATAAATCCTTATTAGGAGGGATTATCAATCAAAATAAGGAATATAGAATTTTTTGGGAGTATTAAATAAGATATTTGGGTATTTATTGTACAAATAAAGGATTTTTGGAAGTGTGAAGAGGGGGGAGATGGTGTCCTTTTATAAGTGGGGGAGAGGACAGATATGGAATTGTTGAAAAGATAAAGTTATACCCACATTTTTATCATTTCACAAGCCTATAAAAAAAGAAACTATCGAACTTTAGAGTAAATAAGGTCAAAATGTTTCCATCCCATGGGTTTCGGACAAGTTTTAGGTAATTCTAACCATTATATTTTTTGTTTAACCCATGGTAAATCCATTTTTACATTAAACATGGTAATTAATTTTCTAATATTTTCACCATTAATTACGGTAAAAAATTATGTTCAAAATATTATATAATATAAATTATTATTACACCAAATATTGAATACAATTTTCCAAATTCAATCTACTTATGTGGTAGAATTCAACTTAAAATTAAACACATCAATAGATTAAAAAAACAGTTTTTCCGAAGCAAAACATTCAAAAGTTTAAAATGAAATTATATAATAATTAAATATAAAATTAATTAAAATGTCATAAATTAGTAAAATTTTAATATAATTGAACTAATTTTATATTAAACCCAATTTAAACTATAATTTAACCATCTAAATAATTTAAATGAAAATATAATTTTCAATGAAAATATTTTTTTCTTACTATTCAACAAAAAAATTATTCTTTTCATAGAAATAACAAAAAATCACAAAAATATAATTTTGAATTGTATATTTCTAAAAAAATATATTTTTAATAAAAAATTATAGAATTTAAAAAAAATAAATTTTAAATTATGTGCATAAAGAGCAGCTGAACCACATTTTAGAAAATTACAGTTTTTCTGAAAACATTTCTTCCTTTTTAGAATGGTTATTATTTTATATATAATCAATATATAGAAATTGAACTTATTTGAAACATATGTAAATAATATAATTTTTATAATTTATGTAGTCTTTTTCATATCATCCAACTAAACAACTAGTTTATAATGGTAATGTTTTAATAATTATATTTTAAATGAGTGTCATGTTGTAACGTCCTGACCCAAGTTACCTAGAGACGGTGCTTTATTACATAGCATTGGCATGATACATGGAAATAATTTCTGAAATACAGGTCTGTTTAGAAGTCTTGGAAATATATTACATACATCAACTTCACGTTACAATTTTAAACATAAAATACAACATAGAAAGTTCTATGAGAATTTCATTATTCCCTTTTAGCTTAACCCTGTATATAAATCATAATACACTTCTTGGAAATCCTCGGAAAATAAAACCGAATAAAGGGGTGAGCTCAGATGCTCAGTAAGGGTAAAAAATTTAGCGGAAGATACTATAAACAATAGGCATGGTGAATAATTGAAAACACATGCCTTTATAAATAACAAACATGAACAATTTATGGAAAAAATATGAGATGAGTAAATAATTACATAATAAAACATAGTCATATGTATTCTATTAGTCAAATAACCACATGAACCGTCAATATTATTTACGTAATGTGGGAATTTATAATACTATACATTCAGAAACATTTTTTCAAGGCCACGACCAATACGTCTAAAAATGATTAAGGCCTCGGCCAAAACCATATATCAAATTGGGAAATAACTCGGCCAATTCCATGTCTAATTGTCTCATGAGACCTACCAATGCATTGAGGAGCTATAGCGGGCTCCACCCGTCACTTAATAAGTCCAATACATTCCTCATGTGAAAAGGTTAAGACATAACATAAACATTTGTATTAAAACTAGCATCTGAAATGTCTTTAATTTAACCATAAACCATGAATCGTATAAAAATAACACAATCACAGACAAATATATCACAAAACCTTCAATATAATATGGAAGAATTGTATCATAATAAATAAACTTCAAACAAGTTTGAAATCCATCAAAGGATGTTGACAGAGATGAAAATGATTTACAAAACTCTTTGAGAGAAATATCCATTTTTCATGAAAACATTAAAAAGTCACACAATTTAGAAAGGAAGAAATTTAAAGATATTTTTTAATCAAAGTTTCCCATACCACTTTGAAACTTTTTAAAGGAATTAACATTTTAAAACATTCATGTTTATATAAATAGATCCTTAAAACCAATTTGAAAACATGGAAATTAATGAGAAAGGATTAGAAGAATAAATCTTTAAACCATTTAAAATGATGTTTTATAAAAAGAGTCTCTTAAAAATAATACCTTTAAAAACTCTTTTATGAAATATGTATATGGATAATAAATATGTCCTGGTAGAAACTCGCATAAAAACAACCTCGGATAATAAAGAGATTGTGAAATTAACCCTTACCTTATACATTTCCTTAGTTGATGGTATGTTAACCTCATGTAAAATAGTTAAATAATTGTTATTAAATTATACAAGAATCATATAAATAAATATGATATCATATATGATCTTCTAATATTTCTTTGTTAATAATATTTTAGTAGTATCATCGTTTCGGATGTTAACTGATTCGTTTTCCTTTATATGTTTGGTTACATAATCCATGTTTGTTATAGATATGATTTATTTGATTAATATACAGAATTATATTATGTTAATAAACATTATTTTTAATCATAAAATTAAAATTATTCATGAATTCTTACGATGGGGAATGAATCTCATTGCGTTCGTGGAGACGGTAATCCGTACGTACGCACGAGAGACAATATCATTATATTGATGGTGAAATCGTATGTAATTGAATGGTATATTATATATACATAATCATTAACATTTTATATTTATTATTTACATTATTTATACTCATTATTATACCTATCCAAATAATGAAGTGTTTGAATAACAAACTACACCATGACCTGGAGACGGTAAGCCGTACGTATGCACGTATGGTGACTTTGTCATTTATAGGATGGATAGAATAAATAATAGGGTTGTACCGTATTTATAATAACATCACATTATGTATAAGTTGTTGGAGTAATTATTTTGGTATGGAAACAACAAATAAATAGGAAGTGGAAGAAGAAAATAACTTGAAAGAGGGTGATGAAATTATTACTTCTTCTTCGAGTGTTTCCTTTTGAGTTGATCAAAAGGGATCCTTAGTTCAGCTTTCTGGTCAAAGTAAGGCCTCTAGGTTTATTTTAGGATATTTTATAGTATATTTTTTCAGGGTTTGGGTGAACCAAATGGATTATGAGGTTTTAAATTAAGAGAAGGGTAAGTACCCTTTTATAAGAGAAGTGATGGTCAATTTAGGAAAAGATTGAAATATTATTTTAGAATAAAATAATTTTCATTTTATAATGACTCAAAAATGATTTATTTCTAAACTAATGTGTTTATGGGTCTAAAAACTCTCAACCAATATCTTTTCGATAGGTTTAGGTCACCATAGTAACGATATCTTTTAGATTTAACTCTTAGTTAAGTAGTTTGATATTTACCATGTCTCTTTGTATTTTTATATTATATGGTTAATAAAATAACTATACAAAGACAATAGAACCCAATTTGGTTAATTAATAATATATATAATCCTATCTAAGTAATTTGGTTGAACCTTATATTTTTAGGAATATTATATCAATTAATAATATAATATGTTTTTTAAAAACTCATGTATGTCAATTTTGACACTATTTAGTATTTGGTTTTTGTGAAAGTCATCACAACTTTATTAATTCGAAAAAAAATACATTTAGTCAATAAAAACATGTTTTATTCACCTATAAAATTTTTGTATTGCATCAAAACTTTCAAATTATATTTATTTTAATATTTTCAATACCATTTATTTGATTCTTTCATTAATATGGTAATTATTGCATCATCATTGTGTCATTAATAAATTTAATTATTTAATATATAAAAATTATAAATAAAATATAATTATGTATTAAATATTTTTATTTTTCTAATGAGTATTTATAGTCAAAAATATAACTTATATAACCCCATGTAAAAATTATTTTACTAAAAGATATATGTTTATGTCATTTTTGTCTTTACTTTAAATTAATTAATATAAAGTGCCATTATCACTCTCAAGTGACTCCATGGAGTCCCAAAATAGATCCAAGTATGACCATGGTTGGAAATGTATCATCCAATTTGAATAGGAAAATTATACGGTAATTTAATATTATTATAATATTATTTTGTTACACTAATATATCGGATTTACCCTTTAACCATGTTAAATAAAATATTTACTAAAATAAATATTCATAATGTCTAAAAATAAAAGTTACCTATTTACACAATTTTGACCACATGATTTAAAATATGGAATCTATTTTTCAAAATTCAAAACACAAAGGTGGCCTAAATTAATTTAAAATTAATTCCCGTTGTTAAAACAGAAAGCGTGTTTTTAAGAAATAATAACTATCAAAAGATTGACACTTGTTTATGTCTAGTTTAAATGTAAAATTACATAAAATAACCTAAATTATATTAAATTATAAATATATAGTCTAATTATTCTTTAAAACCACTCAAATATATAATTTAGCACTATAAATTATTTCGATTAAAAAATTTGTTTTTATTTAAAATTTAGTATTTTTTCACTATTCATTAAAATATGAAAATTATCAAAAAAGTACCAAAAATTTATCCAAACTAAATTTTTATATCCCTATTATAAATTAGAATTTAATTTCACTAAATTAAATATATAAAAGTGTTAAATATTTGATTTAAAAAGGGTTCTCCATTAAAAGGCAGAAAAAGTGCATTTTTTGAAAAATACCTATTTTATCTTCAAATTTTAATTTTTATTATATTATGTCAAATAAACACAAAATAGGAATGTTAAAATTATATAGGATATATAAAATTTAAAATGTCGTTAATATTATTCATAACATCTATTTTTAACAGTGATTTTGGTAAGTCGTGGTGTGCTCGAACTCGGTGTTGCGAGTAGCGCAAGTTATTGAAATACTTTAAAGAGATAACATACTATAAAATCTTGGGGTCTTACATTCTCTCTTCCTTAAATAAATTGAATCCAAGAAATTTTAAATTTTTCTTTGAAAATAAATGTTTAAAAATAGAAAAATATCTTTGTGGAAAACCCACATTGGAAATTGGGTTAATAAAATTTAGTCTTAATAAGAGGGAAAGGGAATAAAAAAGTCACTACCAAATTATGATCTTGATTAGGAGAACATTGGCAGAAATTAGAGACACATAATTGGAGGTAAAATGTAAATATTTTTAGGGATTTATTGAGTTCATCAATCACAAACAAGTGTAAAATTGAGGGCCTCAAAGCCATCAATCTATGATGATTTAAAATATCATTCGTTCAGCAAAACATGAGAAATTAGGATAACACATTTTTTGTTTTAATATCCCTTCTATAATGTTTAGTAATTAATTTATTCATTTATTAAGAGGAAAAGAAAATATACTTGACAAGTAGAGTTTCATCCTTCAACTAATTCCTACCACAAACTCATCTTTCACTCCAAAAGATAATAGAATTAAAAAATATTCTATTTATCCTAATCGTATAGGGTTCAAAAAATAATGAATTTATAATTAATTTTTCAAACTATTAAAAAAACTATATAATATAGACCCGGACGTCACGTATTCTCGTGGTTGGTGATCCACCCTTTTCGCCCTTCAGTTGTGGGTTCAAGTCTCACGACCTTGCCAGAGGCAATGGGTTGTCGCCCAACCTCTGGGTTGTCCTTTTTATAACAATCCAAAAATAATATTAAGAAATTCTTTAACCTTAATAATAGTATCCAAAATCAAACTTAATCCATTCCTACCTTTAGACGTATCCAAAATACTTCTATCTAAACTCACAGTCCAAAATTTATAAGGAAGGTAAACAAAATGAAGATCTCTTTTGCCACGTAATAACATATGAATACCTTCATCATGTATTCTTTTAAAACACTGTAACACCCTGAATTACCATAAAACCATATTGATTACACTATTTCTCCCTTATTTCGTATATAATACTGGATATACTTATTCTATCCAAAAATTTTGTAAACTTCAATAATAATGGAATATACAAATCACTAATCAGTTTCAATGTAGTCAATAATATCCAATATAATTTATCAAAATCAATCATATATTATTAAAAAATCACTACCTCAGAATCAGAACCATATTATGGTTTATCTTTCTCTCAACCATATATTTTCCAAAACATTTTACATTTGATTGAGTCACTTTTCTTTGTTCCACACAATCTCAAGTCCATAATGAAATTGTACTGTAGTACAATTCTTTTATACTCTATAATTCTTTTAACATGTATATCATTAATAAAATACTCAAATGACACAATACTTTAATAACAACATAAGAAATATAATCATTCCACTTCATCTTCGGTTGTATCATAACATGATTATTATCCAATAGAAGCATTTGGGGTATACTCTGATGATTTGGACATTTCTTCGTGCAGTGTCCCAACTCCTTGCAGATAAAGCATTGTACATATGAAACCTTTTTCTTACCCTTGAAGTCACGTACTTGGTGTCCTTTTTCTCCACACTTATAACAAACTCTCATTCCCTTTAAGCATTTACCAAGGTGATTCTTTCCACAGATATCACATATGCGAAAATCTTTCTTTACCCTCTTCCCTTTATCCATCATTCTCAATTCCATCCTTTTCTTCTATAAATTCCCTTCAAATCCATAGGACTCAGAGAATTATTTACTTATCTTATTAACACATGATACTATTTCTTCATATGATGATAATAAATGGGAGACTATTTACTTTATAAATGTTGGATTAATACCATGAAATATATCATCCTTCTTACTCTTTGGATCATGTGTATTGTTGGAGTTCTCATTACATATACTTGGCACCATTTCTAAACAATGGAATACACAAGGTTGGTTTATAAATCACAATTCATAAGTCCAAACTTGTACAATACCTAATGTAAATTAAAAAGTTTATGCATATAATGAATAATCATAAAAATATTTTTTTAAGAATTATTTACTCATAAATAATTTATAATGGCTTGAGAATAAAATGTGAATTTTCCTAAGAATATCCCTCAGGAGTGTCGTAACCAAGAGTGAAGCAGGGCCCGTTGTCGTGTACCAGGATACCTCAGGTCAAGCCTGAAACTCCTTGTCAATGTTTTCACTCCTAGGTACATCTATGTCAGAGCCACCTCTACCTGCTCGTATCCAGACAGGGATGTATTTCTTGTAAAATTCACAAAATATCTACGTTACCAAAATTCTAGGAAGTTATTCTATATTAATCTTCAAATTCTATCTTAGGGTAATGTTCTCTAATAAGAGTTTTTCTAAATCTAGTTTCCAAGGTTATTGCTAAAAATCCTCTGATATGAACTACAACGCCCCGACCCCTGTAATCCAGAGTCTATGCTTTAATACATATCATTGGCATGATACAAGAAAATCATGTCCCGAATGACCGATCTGTTTAGCAGTCTTGGAAACATATTACATACATCAACTTCACATTACAATTTGAAACATAAAATACAAAATAGATAGTTATTTAAGAATTCCATTATTCCCCTTTAGCTTAACTGTTCATATCAATCATAATACACTTCTTGGAAATCTTGGGAAAATAAAATATAAGAAAGGGGTGAGCTCAGATGCTCAATAATGGTAAACAATTTAGTGGAAGATAACATAAAAAATAGGCATGGTGAATAATTGAAAACACATGCCTTTACAAATAATAAACATGAATTCTTTATGGAAGAAGTATTAGCTGAGTAAACAATGCTATAATAAAACATATTCATGGGTATTCTACTCGTCGAATAACCACATGAACCATCAATATTATTTTCATAATGAGGTAATGTATAATGCCAGACATTTGGAAACATTTTGTCAAGGCCTCGGCCAAGATGTCTAAAAGTGATTAAGGCCTCAGCCAAAACCATATATCAAATTGGGAAAGTCCATAGAAAATTCCACATATAATTGTCTCATGAGACCTACCAATGCATTGAGGGGCTATATCAGGCTCCACCCGTCACTTACTAAGTCCAATACATTCCTCATATGAAAAGGTTGAAACATAACATAAACATTTGTATTAAAAATAGCATATGAAATGTCAATACTTTAACCCTAAACCATGAATGGTATTTAAATAACACATCCCCGGTCAAATATATCACAAAAACTTCAATACAATATGGAATATTTTTATCATAATAAATCAACTTCAAACAAGTTTAAAATCCATCGAAGGAAGTTTATGTAGATGAAAATGATTTTAAAACTCTTTGAGATAAATATCCCTTTTTCATGAAAACATTAAAAAGTCTCACAATTTAGAAAGGAATACATTTAAAGATATTTTTGAATCAAAGTGTCTAATACCACTTAGAAACTTCTTAAAGAAATTAACATCTTAAAACTTTCATGTTCATATAAATAAATCCTTAAAACCATTTTGAAAACATGGACATTAATGAGAAAGGTTTAAAAGAATAAATATTTAAAACATTTAAAATTGTGTTTTAGTAAAATATACCCTTAAAAATAATACCATTGAAAAATCTTTTATGAATCATGGACATATATAATAAATATGTCCCAGTAGATACTCATGTAAAAACAACCTCAGATAATAAAGAGATTGTGAAATTAACCCTTACCTTGTAATTTTCCTTAGCCAATGGTATGTTAACCTATTTTATAATAGTTAAATCATTGTTATTAAATTATAAAATAATAATATACATAAATATGGTAACATATATGATCTTATAATACTTATTTTTTTTAATAATATTTTATTAGTATCATCATTTCAGATGTTAACTGATTCGTTTTCCTTTATATGCCTGGTTACGTAAGACATGTTTTTTATGTATATGATGTATTTTATTAATATAAAAAACTTATATTATGTTCTTAAACATTATTTTTAATCATAAAATGAATATTATCCTTGTATTATTATGATGGGGAATGAATCTCATCGTATTCGTGGAGACGGTAATCCGTACGTACGTACGAGCGACAATATCATTATATTATTGGTGAAATAATATGTAATTGGATGGTATATCATATATAAAGAATAATTAAAATGTTATATTTATTATTTACATTAGTTATACTCATTATTATACTCATCCAAATAATGAAGTGTTTGAATAAAAAACTACAGAATGGCGTGGAGACAGTAAGCCATACGTACACACATATGGTGACTTTGTCATTTATAGGATAGATAGAATAATGAATATGGTTGTAATATATTTATAATGACATAAAGGTTTGTATAAGGTACTGGGGTTATTATTTTGGTATGGAAATAATAAATAAAGAGGAAGTGTAAGAAGAAAAAAACTTGAAAGAGGGTGGTGAAATTATTACCTCTTCTTCAGGTGTTTCCTTTTGAGTTGATCAAAAGGGCTCCATAGGTTGTCATTATGATCAAAGAAATGCATATAGGTTTAAGGGAGGATATTTTATAGGATATTTGGGCAGGTTTTTGCTGAATCAAATGGCTTTTGAGGTGTGAAATTAATAGTAGGGGAAGTACCCTTTTATAATAGAGGTGAGGGTCACTTTAGGAAAAGCTTGAAATATTATTTTATAATAAAATCATTTTCGGTTTATAATGGCTCAAAAATGATTTATTTCTACGATAATGTGGGTATGTGTCTAAAAACTTTCAACCAATGGGTTTTTTATAGTTTTAGGTCACCATACTAACCTTATCTTTTAGATTTAACTCTTAGTTAAATATTTTGATATTTACCATGTCTCTTTGTATTTTTATATTATATGGTTAATAAACTTGCTATAATAAGCCAATAGAACCCCATGTGGTTTATTATTAATATATATAACCTTATATAAGTCCTTTGGACTAAACTTATATTTTTAGGAATATTATATCAATTTATAATATAATATTTTTTTAAACTCATTTATGTCAATTTTGACACTATTTAGTAAACTACCACAAAACTGGGCAAGGCCTGCGCCCCCCTTTATCAGTGCTAACGGTTTAGCACTGATAAAGGGATTATTTATCAGCGCTAACAAAGCGCTGATAAAGGTTGTATTTATCAGCGCTTTTCATTTTAGCACTGATAAATATACCCTTTATCATTGCTTTTTACTAGCGCTGATAAAGGGTCCCGTGGATTTGTTAAAAACCCGCGGGTCCTCTTCCTCCTCCCCGCACACAATCAAGCTCTCGTGGAAGCCCTTTTCTGCGCCACTGCCGCCACCTCCTCCTCCGCTGCCGCGGCCGCCGCCTCCTCCTCTGCTACTCCTCCTCCTCCTCCTCCTCCACCGGCCTCATCCTCCTCCTCCTCTGGTGCCTCCGCTGCCTCCACCCTACCTCAGCCCTGCCTCCGCACCACTGTCGTCGGTACCTCCTCCTCCACCGCGGCCTCCTCCTCCACCGCGGCCTCCTCCTCCTCCGTCGGTGCCTCTGCGGCCTCCTCCTCCTCCGCGGCCTCCTCCTCCTCCATTGTGCGTTATTCTATTCCCAATAATTGTAATTTTCTTTGTTTTTTTTTGTTCTATATTTCAACTATCATGATTTGTGTGAATCAATTTTATTTGAAGTGGGGGGTGCAGGTGTTGCGGGGGTGTAGTGGGTGGGGGGGTGTGCAGGTGGGGGTGTTTAGGTGGGGGAGATGTGCAGTGGGTGAAAATGTGTAGGTGGGGTGTATAATGGGGGGTCTATTGGGTGTGAGGTGGGGGTGTACAGGTTGGGGGTGGGGGTGGGGGTGGGGGTGGGCTGTACAGGTGGGGGTGGGTGGGATATGCAAGTGGGAGGGGGGGTTGTTCAAGTGGGTGGTGGGGAAGAGGATGTTCTAGTTGGGGGGGGTCCAGGTAGGTGGGAGTCTATTGGTGGGTGAGGTTGGGGGGTGTACAAGTGGGGGTGTGAAGGTGGGGGTGGGGGAGGGGGGTTGTGCAAGTGGGGGGGTGTAGTGGGTGGATGGGAGGGGGGATGTGAAGGAGTCTGCTGGGGGAGATATGGGGAGGGGGGATGTGCATGTGGGAAGTCGACACTTCCATAGTTTTCCAATAAGCACTGGGAAGTCATCACTTCTAGAGATTTGGATAGGCCTGAGGCCTCTTAGGTTTTGGTTCTTGTCTATTTATCTTGATGAGTAAGGAATCATATGATCTAAAAGTGACATCAACTATATATGATTAATTCTTTCTCCCAAAAAACAATTTTCTAGAAATAATATATCATTGCAAGGTGAGGGAGCCTTTTAGAATTCTTTCATATAGAGACCAGTCAAGGAAAATATCAATATATATCCACCTAGAGTAGGGACCTCTGCAGTCGCCGCCTCCTCCTCCTCCGCCGCGGCCGCGGCCGCCGCCTCCTCCTCTGCTCCTGCTCCTCCTCCTCCTCCTCCACCGGCCTCATCCTCCTCCTCCTCCGCTGCCTCCGCCGATGCCTCCTCCTCCTCCGCCGGTGCCGTTGGTGCCTCCGCGGCCTCCTCCTCCTCCGTCGGTGCCTCCGCGGCCTCCTCCTCCTCCGCCGTCACGCCGCGGTCAAGCTGCGGTCACGCCGTGGTCACGCCGCGGTCACGCCGCGGTCATGCCGTCGTCACGCCGCAGTCACGCTGCGGTCACGCCGCGGTCACGTTGGTGCCTCCGCAGCCGTCGCCTCCTCCTCCTCCGCCGCGGCCGCCGCCTCCTCCTCTGCTCCTGCTCCTCATCATCCTCCTCCACCGGCCTCATCCTCCTCCTCCTCCGCTGCCTATGCTGCCTCCGCTGCCTCCGCCCTGCCTCCGCCCTGCCTCTGCGCTGCCGCTGGTGCCTCCTCCTCCACTGCGGCCTCCTCCTCCTCCATTGTGGCCTCCTCCTCCTCCTATGCAGCCTCCGCTGCCTCCTCCTCCTCCGCCGTGGCCGCCTCCTCCTCCTCTGCTCCTGCTCCTCCTCCCCTCCACCGGCCTCATCCTCCTCCTCCTCTGCTGCCTTCGCTGCCTCCGCCCTGCCTCCGCGCTGTCGCTGGTGCCTCTGGTGCCTCCTCCTCCACCGCGGCCTCCTCCTCCTCCGTCGATGCCTCCTCCTCCTCCGCCGGTGCCGCCGGTGCCTCCACGTATCCTCCACCTCCGCGGTCACGCTGCGGTCACGCTGCGGTCACGCTGCGGTCACGCTGCGGTCACGCTGCGGTCACGTCACGGTCACACCGCCGTCACGCCGCTGCCACGCCGCGGTCACGCCGCGGTCACGCCGCGGTCACACCGGTGCCTCCACGGCCGCCGCCTCCTCCTCCTCCCCCACGGCTGCCGCCTCCTCCTCTGCTCCTGCTCCTCCTCCTCCTCCTCCACCGGCCTCATCCTCCTCCTCCTCTGCTGCCTCCGCTGCCTTCGCCCTGCCTCTGAACTACCGTCGGTGCCTCCTCCTCCACCGCGGCCTCATCCTCCTCCGCCGATGCCTCCTCCTCCTCCGCTGGTGCCGCCGGTGCCTCCGCGGCTCCCTCCTCCTCCGCGGTCACGCCGCGGTCACGCCGGTGCCTCTGCGGCCGCCGCCTCCTCCTCCTCCGCCACGGTCACCGCCTCCTCCTCTGCTCCTGCTCCTCCTCCTCCTCCTCCACCGGCCTCATCCTCCTCCTCCTCCGCTGCCTCCGCTGCCTCCTCCCTACCTCCGCCCTACCTCTGCGCTGCCGTTGGTGCCTCCTCCTCCACCGCGGCCTCCTCCTCCTCCACCGTGGCCTCCTCCTCCTCCTCTGCTGCCTCCGCTGCCTCCTCCTCCTCCGCCACGGTCGCCACCTCCTCCTCTGCTCCTTCTCCTCCTCCCCTCCACCGGCCTCATCCTCCTCCTCCTCTGCTGCCTTCGCTGCCTCCGCCCTGCCTCCACCCTGCCTCTGCGCTGCCGCTGGTGCCTCCGGTGCCTCCTCCTCCACTGCGGCCTCCTCCTCCTCTATTGATGCCTCCTCCTCCTCCGCTGGTGCCTCCACATCTCCTCATCCTCCGCGGTCACGCCGTTGTCACGTCGCGGTCACGCCGCGGTCACGCCGCGGTCACGCCGTGGTCACGTCGGTGCCTCTGCAGCCGCTGCCTCCTCCTCCGCCGCCGCGGCCGCCGCCTCCTCCTCTGCTCCTGCTCCTCCTCCTCCTCCTCCACCGGCCTCATCCTCCTCCTCCTCCGCTGCCTCTGCTGACTTCGCCCTGCCTCCGCCCTGCCTCTGCGCTGCCGCCGATGCCTCCTCCTCCACCTCGGCCTCCTCCTCCTCCGTCGATGACTCCTCCTCCTCCGCCGGTGCCGCTGGTGCCTCCGCGGCCGCCTCCTCCTCCACGGTCATGCCGCGGTCACGCCGCGGTCACGACGCGGTCACGCCGCGGTCACGCCGGTGCCTCTGCGGCCGCCGCCTCCTCCTCCTCTGTCGCGGCCTCCACCTCCTCCTCTGCTTCTGCTCCTCCTCCTCCTCCTCCACAGGCCTCATCCTCCTCCTCCTCCGTTGCCTCCGTCGATGCCTCCTCCTCCTCCGCCGGTGCCGTCGGTGCCTCCACGGCCTCCTCCTCCTCCGCCGGTGCCTCCGCGGCCTCCTCCTCCTCCGCCGTCATGCCGCGATCAAGCCGCGGTCACGCCGCGGTCACGCCGCGGTCACGTCGCGGTCACGCCGCGGTCACGCCGCGGTCACGCCGCGGTCACGCCGTGGTCACACTGGTGCCTCCGCGGCCTCCGCCTCCTCCTCCTCTACCGCGGCCGCCGCCTCCTCCTCTGCTCCTGCTCCTCCTCCTCCTCCTCCACCGGCCTCCTCCTCCTCCTCCTCTGCTGCCTCCACTGATGCCTCCTCCTCCTCCGCCGATGCCGCTGGTGCCTCTGCGGCCTCCTCCTCCTCCGCCGGTGACTCTGCGGCCTCCTCCTCCTCCTCCGTCACGCCGCGGTCACGCCGCGGTCACGCCGCAGTCACGTCGCGGTCACGCCGCGGTCACTCCGCGGTCACACCGTGTATTACAATATATAGGAAGAGTACTCCGATAATCTGGAGGTTGTTTTGGGTGTTTTTAGAGAGATTTTTCTTTATTAAAATATTATAAATTCCCCATATTTTGTTTAAGAAGTATTGTTTCATGGTCACATTATTTCCTTGGAAGGAGATTTAGGTTATCCAGAAAAGGTTCGAGAAGTCATTTCTCCAAATCAGTCAGAGAATGTATTCAAGATCCACAACATTCTAGACTTAGTCATTTCATGGTCACATTATTTCCTTGAAGTATCTTGTTTAATATCTAAATTATACTCATATTCCTTCTCCTCTAACCTATATACTCATCCTATGGATTTCAAATAGGATGAATATAAATAAAGAATGGATGAATGGCAATCGGTTGACAAAACAGTATGAAGAAGGCGTGAAAGAGTTTATCAAGTTTGCAAAAGATCATGCATGTGACTCTTCTCAAATTTTTTGTCCGTGTTTACGCTGTTGTTATTCAAAACAAATTAGTCCAGATGAGTTGGAAGAACACTTGATCTGTCATAGAATAGATCAAAGTTATACATGTTGGAATAAACACGGGGAAACAACGAATGTAGGTAGTGACTGGGATGACATTGCGTTTTATGGATCATCTGATATGATTACAAACATGAACAATGAAGATGACCATATGGAGGATGTGATTACAGATGTGAATGATGATGAAGATCATATTGAGGAAATGACAAGGACCTTCGAAGATGAACTTCATGATTGCCCAAAATTGTTTGAGAAGTTAAATAGTTGTGCAAAGACACCAGTGTATGCTGGTTGCACTAAATATACAGCATTGTCAGCCGTACTAAAGCTGTATAATTTGAAAGAAGATAACGGGTGGAGTGACAACAGTTTTACGAAACTACTTGCCCTCTTGAATGACATGCTCCTAGAAGACAATGAGCTCTTGAGCTGAACATACGATGCCAAACGAATGCTACACTCTATGGGTATGATCTCTGAAAGAATACACGCCTGCCCGAATGACTGTATACTATTTCGCAAGGACCACAAATCACTTAAAGAATGCCCAAAGTGTGGTGCTTCTCGATACAAGAAAGATAAATCCAGCCCTACTAAAGTTGTATGGTACTTTCCAATCATTCCAAGGTTTAGACGCCTATATGGAATTGAGGAGACTGCAGAACAATTAACATGCCATGAAGATACAAGAATTAAAGATGGGATACTACGTCACCCAGCAGACTCTCCTCAGTGGAAGAGAATCGATCACGAGTATCCTGAAGTTGGAAACGAGTCGAGAATCCTTCGTCTTGCGTTATCTACAGATGGAGTGAATCCTTTTGGTTTTCAAAGAAACAGTCACAGTACATGGCCGGTTGTGTTGATAAATTATAACTTACCACTGTGGTTATGCATGAAACGATAATACATCATGTTATCTCTGCTTCTATCAGGACCAAAACAACCGGGTAATGATATTGATGTTTATTTAGCTCCATTGATCGAAGATTTGAAATTATTGTGGGATTCAGGTGTTACATTGTATGATGCTTACAGAAAAGAAGATTTCACTTTGAGAGTCATGTTGTACGGGACGATAAATGACTTCCCTGCTTATGGAAATTTGTCATGATATAGCATTAAAGGAACTCAAGGTTGTCCCGTTTGCGAAGAAGGTACACAATCAATTAGGTTGAAACATTCATCGAAAACCGTGTTTCTAGGACATCGCAGATTTCTACTGCGACAACATAAGTACCGTTCTTTGAAGACATCATTCGATGGAAGTTCAAAAGAACATACAGCACCGTTTCCACTAACATGTGATCAATTGTTTGAGAAAGTTAAAAATCTGGACACTACTTTTGGTAAACCGGCTTCGAAAAACCTTACGAAAATCGGTTGGAAAAAGAGATCAGTTTTTTTTGGAATTACAATACTGGAATTTTCTGTATGTAAGACATTTTATTGATGTTATGCATGTAGAAAAAAATGTATGTGATAGTGTTATCGGCATATTGCTAAATACATCTGGAAAAACAAAAGATGGAATTAAGGCTAGGTTGGACATGGTTGAGATGGGAATACGAGAAGAGTTGGCACCAGTGGAGGGTGAAAAACGAACATTTCTTCCTCCTGCTGCTTACACTCTTTCCAGGCAGGAGAGATATCAGTTTTGAAACTTCTTGAATGACGTAAAGGTTCCAGAGGGGTATTTGTCAAATATCAGTAACCTTGTGTCAATGAGAAACTTGAAGTTAAAAGGTATGAAATCACATGACTGTCATTTTTTGATGAAAAATCTCATTCCAATTGCTTTACGTTGCATTTTTTCCAAGAATGTCCGCCATACATTAACGAAACTGTGTTTCTTCTTCAAAGCTATATGTAGCAAAGTTATAGACCCGGCGAAATTGCCAGCTATGGAAAAAGAAATTGCCGTCATATTATGTGAATTAGAAATGTTCTTCCCGCCTTCATTTTTTGATATGATGGTTCATTTGATGGTCCACTTGGTGAGAGAGATTCGACTATGTGGTCCTGTACATTACAGATGGATGTACCCCATTGAATGGTATATGAAGATTTTGAAAGGGTATGTCAAAAATCGAAGTCGGCCAGAGGGTTGTATTGCAGAGCGATATATTGTTGAGGAAGCCGTTGAATTCTGTACCGAATACTTGTCTGGTGTGGAAAGCATTGGCTTACCGAAATATCGTCACACTGGGCGGCTTGAGGGTGAAGGAATTTCTGGAAGAAAGGTTGTCACAATCAATATTACAGATCGGGAGCAGGCCCACCTTTATGTTTTGCATAACAGTTTCGACGTTGACCCATATATTGAAATCCACAAAGAAATTCTTAGGCGTTTTAATCCATCAAGGGATGAAAAATGGATATCAGATACACATAATCGACAGTTTATAGGATGGTTTCGAGATCATATTTTTAAGAAGTTAGATGGAAATCTAGAGTCAATTTCGGAACGACTTCGATGTCTAGCCGGAGGACCAAGTGTGTATGCATTATTTTACAATGTTTATGTAGTTAATGGTTATACATTTTATACTAATGAACATGATGAAGACAGTACCATGCAGAATAGTGGGGTTACACTTGTGGCTGAAGCGATGCATGTTTCTGGTGCTAAGGATAGAAATCCAATTTATGAGAATATGTCATACTTTGGCATCATCAAACAAATATGGGAGTTGGATTATACGAAATTTCAAGTTCCGATATTTCAATGCAAGTGGGTAGATGTTTCGCACAAAGAATATGTTTTAAGACTGGCAGGAAGGATTCATATATGCTTTCGCACCATTTTAACGAAACATCATCTGAAATATGCCGAAGGGAAAATCAAGCCGCACCCGCCTCCTCTTTATGCACACTTGATATCCCAAGGAATGTGGGATGCATTTTGCAACCGTCGTGCAGAACAGAATTTTTAGGTACATTGTGTTTGGTTACACGTTGTGTAACATTTCTTGTATTCATCGCGTTGATTGATAGGTTTTTATTTATGAAACAGCAAATGAGTGTTGAAAATAAGGAACGGGCAGCAAAAGCAGCGTACCCCTACCGTAAAGCAAGGTTGGGGTACGCTTCAATTGAAAAAAAATTGGTATGTATTTTAAAAGTACTGTAATAATTTTATGTGACATAAAACAACACTGTAACCATGTTTCTCTGTTTATATGAAGATTGATGAAGCAAAATCTCAAGTCACTTCCATTCTACGCCATGTGCTATGGAAGGAGGCTCGTGTTAATAAAGAGGGGAAAATGATAGATGAAAACACAGAAAAAGTGTGGGAAACATGTGTAAGTATGACATAATATAAACTTATTTTGCTTTAAATCACTATTACATAAAAATGCTTACTTATTTTTTCATATTTTCTATTTGAAATAGTCACAGGAATCAACAAAACCCGCACTGGATGCAGACATACTTTCAACGGCCTTGAAACAGGCAGAACAGTATGGCCGCATCAGAGGTGTGGGTTTTGGGGTGTCACCCCGGGCATATTTTAAGAAAAAAAAGGAGGATGAACAAACTAAAGAATTGCATGTAATGAGAGATAAAGTAGCTACCCTTGAAGAACTAATCCAAACTCAGGGAGAGATGCTAAAGAGTTTGATGGAGGATAGGCGAAGAGAACAAACAACTCAGGAACAACCCCCGTGAGAAGATCCACCCCTCACCAGCTTTGAGGAGAGCCATTCCCCTCAAAGACCTGACTTAACCGAGGTAATCAATGTTATAATATTCGTTTTTGTGAGATGTGAATCACATAGACACTGATACCTTTCATGTAATGATATTCTGCAGGGTGAAAATGACTGTGATTTATATCTGTCAACTCCCACCCATCGCCTTGTAGCGAGGGCTACGGTGTTCAAGATGCAGAATGACACACTACACTCCAGACCACTTCCAAGAGGTCATGTCAAAGTGTCGATTAACGTAGCTCATGAGTTGACCTCCGAGATACCCGTGCCAAATGACGATGACGACATTCATACAGTGGAAAAATCTGTTGGAACATTCGTTGCATGGCCGTCGAATCTTGTAAAAAAACATGTCGAGAAGGAGGTATTCATTTTTAGTTCATTTTTCAAGCAGAACCTTTAAAATTAAATTAGAAAATGGCTGAACCGATGAATTTTTTTTACAGAAGGATAAAATGGAGAAGCTAAAACGAAAGAGCGGCTCCAACATTGCATCAACCAACCGATCAAAATGATCTACTGAGAGCGCGTTCAACCCGCCCGTTCTATATCCACATTTAATAGCATTGTAATCTCATGTGGATACGAAAATGAAAGACGGAAAGAGTCATACAATTTTTTGTGAAAAAGATATGTACGGAGAGGAAACATTAGATTTCGTTAGTGCAGACGTTGTTTCTGAGATCATCACATACGACTGGCTAGGCGCCTCAGTTATAAATGTATACATGAGGTATGTTTTCATGATTTGATTTTACATAAGCTGATATACTTTGATAATTATGGATAAATACATCTCATATTTTTCAAAGGCGTATATATGAAAAAAAAAATTGAAAGGATTTGCCTATGAATACAAATTTGGACTCGTTAGTCCTCACACCATTTCAACACAACGAAGAGAAGTAGATTCTAATGTTCAGGCTGAATTGATGTCAAATCTGCTCAGAATGTTTCAAAGAAGAATTACGACTGACAGGATCTTTTTAATACCAACGATGCAAGGGTAAAAATCTACATTTTAATCATATCAATTATATTTTCATTTCTATCAGTACTTATTTCTTTTTGTGTTTTTAGGGAACATTGGATGCTCATTGCAGTCAATTTGGATACTCCAAAGATTTATTTTCTGGATTCACTGCATGGATATCCAACTAACTGACCACACATGATGGCGATTGTCAATTTGTAATACACTAGATCCAACATTTTAGAAATAAATATCTAGTTATATAATTTATATTATCTTTTAATGAGGATTTTGTTATGATAGGGTGGTGTATGAATATCGTCTAAAGGCTGGAATGAATCCAGGGCATAAGGACGACAATGCCCACAAGATCTACAAATGGAGAAGTATCTGGGTATATATAATTATATTTCACTATCCAAATACATATCAAAACATATTACTTATTTTTCTCGATGTTTCTGTAGTGTCCAAAACAAACAAATGACAAGGACTGCGGTTATTATGTTTGTAAATTTATGAAAGAGATCATATTTCATGAACAAACTAGCATCCCTGAAGAGGTATTTTTGAAAATAATTACTACTTTATTTAAAATAATTATTAATCCTTTGTGTATTTATATTTTTTCAGTACTACTATGACTGTCGCAAAAACTCCTATTCAGAAGATGATATAAATGTCTTTAGAAACGAAGGGGCAGCGTACCTGATGGAAGAATGTAAACAAATAGGACAATGAAGGTGAATTCCTAATACTTATGTTATCTTTATATGGTCATTGATATCTCTATTTACACTTATTGAGCATCTATGACATGTAAGAATCGACCGCACCTCAATCCGATGCACGGTGTGACCGGTATGGCTAAAAGTGTCTGTTATCAGTAGGAAAATGACATAAACTTTAGAAAACAACACCAATGACATACGGAATACCAAGAAAACGCGTTCGGATTGTTTTGAAACTTTAGGACAATGATCCACGAGTTATTTGTGAAGTGTATGAATCGACCGCACCTCAATCCGACGCACGGCATGACCGGTATGGCTAAAAGTGTCTGATATCAGTTTCAAATTGAGATAAACTTTGGAAAACAACACCAATGACATATGGAATACCAAGAAAACACGTTCGGATTGTTTTGATATTTTAGGAAAACGATCCATGAGCAATTTGTGACGTGTACGAATCGACCGCACCTCAATCCGACGCACGGTGTGACCGGTATGGCTAAAAGTGTATGATATCAGTTTCAAATTGAGATAAACTTTGGAAAACAACACCAATGACACACGGAAAACCGAGCAAACGCGTTCGGATTGTTTTTATACTTTAGTAAAACGATCCACGAGTCATTTTTGACGTGTAAGAATCGACCTCACCTCAATCCGATGCACGGTGTGACCGGTATGGCTCAAAGTGTCTGATATCGGTTTTAAAATGACATAAACTTTAGAAAACAACACTACTGACACACGGAATACCGAGAAAACGCGTTCGGATTGTTTTGAAACTTTAGAACAACGATCCACGAGTCAATTGTGATGTGTATGAATCGACCGCACCTCAATCCGACGCACGGTGTGACCCCTATGGCTCAAAGTGTTTTATATCAGTTTCAAAATGATATACACTTTAGAAAACAACACTACTGACATACGGAATACCAAGCAAATGCGTTCGGATTGTTTTGAAACATTAGGAAAACGATCCACGAGTCAATTGTGACGTGTAAAAATCGACCGCACCTCAATCCAATGCACGGTGTGACCCGTATGGCTCAAAGTGTTTTATATCAGTTTCAAAATGACATAAACTTTAGAAAACAACACTACTGACATACGGAATACCAAACAAACGAATTAGGATTGTTTTGAAACTTTAGGAAAATGATCCACGGGTCATTTTTGACGTGTACGAATTGACCGCACCTCAATCTGACGCACGGTGTGACCGGTATGGCTAAAAGTGTCTGATATCAGTTTCAAATTGAGATAAACTTTGGAAAACAACACCAATGACATACGGCAAACCGAGTAAACGCATTCGTATTGTTTTGATACTTTAGGACAACGATCCACGAGTCATTTGTGATGTGTACGAATCGACCGCACCTCAATCCGATGCACGGTGTGACCCGTATGGATAAAAGTGTTTGATATTAGTTTCAAAATGACATAAACTTTAGAAAACAAAACTACTGACATAAGGAATACCGAGCAAACGCATTTGGATTGTTTTGAAACTTTAGGAAAACGATCCACGAGTCAATTGTGACGTGTACGAATTGACCGCACCTCAATCCGACACACGGTGTGACCCGTATGGCTCAAAGTGTTTTATATCAGTTTCAAAATGACATAAACTTTAGAAAACAACACTACTGACATATGGAATACCGAGAAAAAGCATTCGGATTGTTTTGAAACTTTAGGAAAATGATCCACGAGTCATTTGTGACGTGTATGAATCTACCGCACCTCAATCTGACACACGGTGTGACCGGTATGGCTAAAAGTGTCTGATATCAGTTTGAAATTGAGATAAACTTTGGAAAACAACACCAATGACATACGTAAAACCGAGCAAACGCATTCGGATTGTTTTGATACTATAGGACAACGATCCAAGAGTCATTTGTGACGTGTACGAATCGACCGCACATCAATCCGACGCACGGTGTGACCCGTATGGCTCAAAGTGTTTGATATCAGTTTCAAAATGACATAAAATTTATAAAACAACACTACTGACATACAGAATATCGAGAAAATGCATTCGGATTGTTTTTAAACTTTAGGAAAATGATCCAAGAGTCAATTGTGACGTGTACGAATTGACCGCACCTCAATTCGACGCACGGTGTGACCCGTATGGCTCAAAGTGTTTTATATCAGTTTCAAAATGACATAAACTTTAGAAAACAACACTACTGAAATACGGAATACCGAGAAAACGCGTTAGTATTGTTTTTAAACTTTAGTAAAATGATCCAAGAATCATTTTTGACGTGTACGAATCAACCGCACCTCAATCTGACGCACGGTGTGACCGTTATGGCTAAAAGTGTCTGATATCAGTTTCAAATTGAGATAAACTTTGGAAAACAACACCAATGACATACGGAAAACCGAGAAAACACGTTCGGATTGTTTTGAAACTTTAGGAAAACGATCTACGAGTCAATTGTGACGTGTACGAATCGACCTCACCTCAATCCGACGTACGGTGTGACCTGTATGGCTCAAAGTGTTTTATATCAGTTTCAAAATGACATAAACTTTAGAAAACAACACTACTGACATACGGAATACAGAGCAAACGCATTCGGATTGTTTTGAAACTTTAGGAAAATGATCCATGAGTCATTTGTGACGTGTACGAATCGACCTCATCTCAATCCAACGCACGGTGTGACCGGTATGGCTAAAAGTGTCTGATATCAGTTTCAAATTGAGATAAACTTTGGAAAACAACACCAATGACATACGGAAAACCGAGCAAACGCGTTCGGATTGTTTTGATACTTTAGGAAAACGATCCACGAGTCATTTTTGACGTGTACGAATCGACCGCACCTCAATCCGATGAACGGTGTGACCCGTATGGCTCAAATTGTTTGATATCAGTTTCAAAATGACATAAACATTAGAAAACAACACTACTGACAAACGGAATACCAGGAAAACGCGTTCGGATTGTTTTGAAACTTTAGGACAATGATCCACTAGTCATTTGTGACGTGTAAGAATCAACCGAACCTCAATCCGATGTACGGTGTGACCGGTATGGCTAAAAGTGTCTGATATCAGTTTGCAATTGAGATAAACATTGGAAAACAACACCAATGACATATGGAAAACCGAGCAAACGCATTCGGATTGTTTTGATACTTTAGGACAACGATCCAAGAGTCATTTGTGACGTGTACGAATCGACTGCACCTCAATTCGACGCACAGTGTGACCCGTATGTCTCAAAGTGTTTTATATCAGTTTAAAAATGACATAAACTTTAGAAAACAACACTACTGGCATACGGAATACCGAGAAAATGCGTTCGGATTGTTTTGAAACTTTAGTACAATGATCCACGAGTCATTTTTGACATGTACGAATCGACCGCACCTCAATCCGACGCACGGTGTGACCGGTATGGCTAAAAGTGTCCGTTATCAATTGGAAAATGACATAAACTTTAGAAAAAACACCAATGACATACGGAATACTGAGCAAACACGTTTGGATTGTTTTGATATTTTAGGACAACGATTCACGAGTCATTTGTGACGTGTAAGAATCGACCGAACCTCAATCCGACGCACGGTGTGACCGGTATGGCTAAAAGTGTCTGATATTAGTTTCAAATTGAGATAAACTTTGGAAAACAACACCAATGACATACGGAAAACCGAGAAAACGCGTTCGGATTCTTTTGATACTTTAGGACAATGATCCATGAGTCATTTGTGACATGTACAAATCTACCGCACCTCAATCCGACCGACGCACGATGTGACCGGTAAGTCTTTTTATTAGATAAAGAATCAGTATATATTAAATGATATAAATCAATCAAAAACATATTGATTTTACATTATTCCCTTTCATTGTTTTGAAAATGAAAGCATTTGAGTTTAAAATTTCATATTTTAGTTTCACATTTCCATATTAATGTATTCTTTCATATTACTATTTTAATTTCTTTAATTATTGCATTACTAACATAATATTTGTTTTCTTATATAGGTGAATTTTTTTCCTTGAGTTCAGATGCTTTTTTTGGCAATAAATACCATCGAGAGCGGATCACAGATATCAAAGGATGAAACATGAATGTTTATAACTGTTGTTGAATAATTTTAATTGTAACCATGTAAAACAATGTTTGAAATGTATATAGTAATGCATTTTTTTTATTCATGATGTTAAGTAAATGTATATACCATTGTCGGTCAAAATATTGTGTGCGGTTTCTTGGGTGTGCAGGTGTGCATGTGCTACTTTGTGCAGGTATTCTGGTGTACAGGTGTGCAGGTCCTGTTTTGTAGGTGCAGGCGATGGGGCCTTTATCAGCGCTTTTTTAGCGCTGATAAAGGACACCTTTAACAGCGCTAGAGAAGCGCTGATAAAGGAAGACTTTATCTGCGCTCTGTTAAGCACCGATAGAGGAGACCTTTATCAGTGCTAAAAGAAGCGCTGATAAAGTGTTCCTTTATCAGCACTCCGAGAAGCGCTGATATAGGGTACCTATATCAGTGCTAAAAAAAGCACTGATAAAGGAGGTCCTTTATCAGCGCATCTCGGAGCGCTGATAAAGGGGACCCCCCCCCCTATATCTACGTCGGCATTAACAGCGCTTTTCTAGCGCTGTTAATGCTGGTTTTTAGCACTGATAAAGGTGCAGTTTGTAGTAGTGGTATTTGGTTTTTGTGGAAGTTATCACAACATGATTACTTCGAAAAAAATATATTGAATCAATACTAACATTTCCTATTAAACTATAAAATTCTTATATGGCATCAAAACTTTCAAATTATATTTATTTTAATATTTACAATACCATTTATGTGATTCTTTCATTAATAAGGTAATTATTGCATCATCATTGTGTCATAAATAAATTTAATTATTTAGTGTCTAAAAATTATAAATAAAATTTAATTATGTAAGAAATAATTTTATCTTTCTAATTAGTATTTATAGTATAAAATATAACTTATATAACCCCATGTAAAAAAAATTTACTAAAAGATATATGTTTATGTCATTTTTGTCTTTACTTTAAATTAATTAATATAAAGTGTCATTATCACACTCAAGTGGCTCCATGGGGTCCCAAAATCAACCCAAGGATGCCCATGGTCAGACATGTATCAACCAATAGTAGTAGGACACATGTTAGGGTAATTTAGTATTTTTATAATATTATTTTGTTACCCTAATTTACTAGATTTACCTTTTAACCATGGTAAATAAAATATTTACTCGAGTAAATATTCATAATGTCTAAAAATAAAAGTTACATATTTACACAATTTTGACCTCATGATTCAAAATATTGAACCTATTTTTCCAAATTCAAAACACAGTAGTTGCAGAAATTAATTTAAAATTAATTTGTGTTGTCAAAACAGAAAGTGTGTTTTTAAGAAATAATAACTATCAAAAGATTGAGACTTGTTTATGTCCATTTGAAATGTGAAATTACATCCAATTACCTGAATTATATTAAATTAAAAAATATAGTCTAATTATACTTTAAAACCACTCAAATTTATAATTTAACACTATAAATTATTTTGATTAAAAAAGTTTTTTTTAATTAAAATTTAGTATTTTTTCACTATTCATCAAAATATGAAAGTTATCAGAAAAGTACCAAAAATTTATACAAACTAAATTTTTTGGTCCCTATTCTAAAGGAGAATTTAATTTCAATAAATTTAATATATAAAAGTTTCAAATATTGGATTTAAAAATGGTTTACCTTAAAAGGTGGAAAAATGCATTTTTTGAAAAATACCTCTTTTATCTTAAAAATTGAATTTTTCTTATATTATATCTAAGAAACACAAAATATGAATGTTAAAATTATATAGGATATATAAAATTTAAATTTTGGTTAATACTATTCATAACATCTTTTTTGAATGGCTAGTTTGGTAAGTCGTGGTGCACTCGAACTCAGTGTTGCGTGTAGCAGAAGTTATTGAAATACTTTGTTGAAGAGATAACATACAATAAAATCTTGGGGTGTTACACATGTTTCGTTTAAACCTGGTGTTTCATGTATCATATTCTATTGAATAGACTGAATTTATTTTAAAATAAATAAATCATAAAGTCTAGAGGAATTATATTCTATTATAATCTTTAAGTTTTGTGTCATACACTCTATTGAACATGATGTGCATCTTTTAAAATCTCAAGGTGTTACATTCTACCCCTAAAATAAATTGTGTCCGCACAATTTAATATTAATATCAATAATAAATTGTTTGAAATTAAAAATACCATTTTTGAAAACCCACATTATAAAAAGGGTTAATAAAAATTCCTCTTAATAAGATATAAATGTAAGTACAAAGGTCATCTAGAATAACGCATACTAGGTTTCCAAATAGGATAACAAACGTGAAGATATGGAAATAGGGGAAAATCATTAATAATTATGAAGAGTGCTGGAGATCATTGATCATAAGAAATTGGGTGATCCAAATAAGGGTAATGACTACAAAATCATTAATCATTAAAGGGTTAAAATACCATTGGTTCAACAGAAATGAAGGTACTAGGAGAACATTTTTTTTTCAATATCCCTTTCCTAGAGTTGAGGAATTCAATTAATATCTAAATAAATAAGATAAAGAAATATACTTAATTGATATATTTCTATTTCATTAGAAATGTTTAATCCTTCGGTTGTGCATCGATCAATTTCCACTTCAAATCTTACTCCAAGAAATGAGTATCCAAAAATGCTTTTTTTATTCCTGAAGCACTAAAATTAACTTTTAACCGGTCTTAAGATCCATAAAAGTGTATCAATTTATTCCTCTTATCTTTACTAAAACCAAAAATGGTTTGAAAAAATTATCCAATATAATAAATTAATCTCTAATCTCTCAATAGTAACTACCAAAATTCAAATTCATCCTTTTCATAAATGGTTATCCTTAATACTCATCCAAAATATGTATCACCAAATTCAATGTTATAATATTTTTAAGGAAGGTCATTGAATTTATGAAATCAAATTAACATTAGATATCCCAAACAACATAATGTATGTCTTAACATCACATACCAAATATGTGAATACCATGATCACCATAAAAACATAAGGAAAACATAAATTCCTTCAAAAAATAAAATCTCAGGTTGTCGAATATATTTCATAAATCCAAACATGCAGTAAAATCCAAAAAAAATAACATAAACCATCAAATCACTAACCAATTTCAAGGTCATAAATATTACCCAATAAACATCTCTTTATCATTATTATATCAACATTAATCACATATTAAGGACTATATTATTTCAATCCTGTGTTTTCCAAAAAGATAAACTTTACACTAAATCAATTGTCCTTGTCATTAATACCATTCAACATATGATCTCAAATCCATAAAGAAAAAAGTAAAGCAGTACAATACTTATATGTTTTATTAGTATTGTAATTATAAAATAATGGAAAAAATACTTCTTCAATGTTGTTCTTGAATCCAAATACACAAGTACATTATTCCAATTCATCCATATTGAAATCATAAGTTTTTCATTGATCCCTTAACTTCTTCTGGGGTATATTCCCTTGATTCTTTGGGTATTAATTTACACAGTACCCCATCTTATTATTGTTGAATAATTTCACATTGGTAGATTATTTTTTCCCCTATGAATCATGATCATGGTGGCCCTTATTTCCACACTTGTACAACACTCTCATTCCTTTTAATAAAGTATTGGGGTGTTTCTTTCCACAGTTATCATGTGGGGTAAAATATTTCTTTCCCTTATTCCCTTTATCTATCTTTTTCTCTTTCATATTCTTCTTCTCTTTATTCCCATAAAATCTATAATATATAGATAATTTATTCTTTATCTTTCTACCACATGGTATTATATCCTCTTATGATGAGAATTTTTTGGAGACTAGTTCCCTTTGAGGAATTGGATTAAACCTGTCAAGGAAATGATCAATCTTACTCTTTGGATTTTTCATATAGTATGTAGAATTCCTCGATAACCTTATAAAGTTATCTTTATGCTTATAAACATTTTCATCTTCCTTTTCTCTTAGTGTAGTAATTGTCTATCTATGTCCACTTGTTTCTTATGAGGAAGATACTTTTCCAATAAGAGTGCCTTAAAATCCTTCCATTCCATGTTTTCTATTTATTCTTTATACTTAATGTTTTTAATCAATAAACATCATTGATCCAAATATCCTGATAGACAATAAACTATCTTGAAAATTTTCTCCATTCCATTGCTTTCCAAAGAGGTTAATATCTTATCTAAGGAACTTATCCATTGCTTAGCAAAAAATGGATTTATAGTCTCATTAAATGATGTAGGTTTCTGATGCATAAAGTGGTATAACATTGATACGTTATATGGTGGATTAGTTGGATACTTCATAAATGCGAGGTTATTTATCATAAACTAATTCATATACCTCAATATGGTTATAATTTGATCTGTTCTAGTTGTAACTATAGCTCCAAATTTATTATATTTACTTAGAGGGAAATACTTATATAGGGTATATGAATTGATATGGTTTTAATTCATTATACTTGGATCCATTTCTAAATTATTATATACACTATATTAGAACATAAAATTATAAAACATAATGTATAATCCCAAAACTATTGAAATAATTATCATAAATTAAAAATTTTATGCATGGCTAGTATCATAATCAAAAACATGGTTTCTTTGGGGGGGTTTTCTTCAAATAATAAAAATATTTCCAAACCCTTCATAATAGTCTATAAAGAAAATGTGAATTTACCCAAGAATATCCCCTCGGAGTGTCAAAACAGATGTGTAATAAGAATCGTTGTCATGTACTAGGTACCACTCGAGTCAAGATCAATGTTCCTTTTTCAGAGTTATTACCCAAAGGTACATCTCTTCCAGAACCACACCCACTTGTAGTATCCAAATAGGGATGTATTACTTGGTAAACCACATAATCTCTACCTTATCCAAACATTAGGGTGTTTTTATATACTTATACTAAATGTATATCATAGGGTTAAGTTTCATAATATATGTTTTCCTAAAATTAATTTCAAAGGTTTATACTAAACTTTCTCTGATACCAACTGTAAAGACCTCAACCCCAGTATCCTAAAGTTGGTATTTTACTTTATTACATTAGAATAAGATACAAGAAATCACATATTGAAAGGAAAAAATAGGTTAATAGTCTTGGTAAACTAGATAAATACTAAAAAATCACATTATAATTGAAAACAATAAAATACACAAAGTGATTTCCTTCATAACATCATATTTACCCTTATCATATCCCTATATACCAATCACAAAACACTTCCTGGTATCTTGGGTGAATAAAACATAAGAAAGGGGTGAGCTTAGATGCTTTGTAAGGGAAATTCTACTGCATAATCTATCATGAATAAATAATAATAATAAATTTGTCATGGTAAATAAATAAAACAAATTATATTTAAAAAAATAACTTGATCATGATATGGTAGGAATAAATAATTATAAAATAAATCCATATACATAATCACATGAATTTGAAACTTATACACGGATATTATAACTAATAAAATAATCACATGGGCATCAATAGATGATCTCATAATGAGGGAATCCATAAATATGGATATCTGAAACATATTTTCATTAACTCTCACTAGATAGTTTAAATCTATGGTTAAAACCCCATCTAATTTGGTCAATAGATTTGTCTCATTAGACTTACCAATGAATTGAGGCCCATGTAGTTTCAGACCCCACCCATTACTTAAGAAGTAAAATGAATTCCTTATATTATAGGGATGAAACATATATCAATATAAACATCCATTTTGAAAAACTAACATATGAAATGTTAATAAATTCCCCAATCAATAAACATAATCCTAAACCATCCAAAGAAAAATGGATAGTGGTAATAAAATTTTACATCCCCAGTCAAACTGATCATAAATCATCATGAGAAATAATAATTATGGAATCAATACAACATATACCTAATTTATTATAAATACAATAAATGTTTTATGTCATTGATGAATATAAATACCATAAAATTTTCATTAAAATAATTTTTGACGAAAATAACCTTTTCATTATCAAAATATTTTAAAAAATAAAAGCTCAAAAATATTTTTAAAGTAATTTTCATTTAAAATGACCTTTGAAACTTATAAAATAATATTTAAAACATTTATTTTTCATAACAATGATAAATTTCATTCAGTCTATAAACATTAAAATAAAGATTCCTTTCACATTTTTTGTAAAAGTCAAACAGACCTTTTTTGAAAATGACATGAATATTCCTTTCAAAATATTTTTTGAAAATAAATAATGGGTTAAAATTAAGTAAATAAATAATTTTAAAAGTTTAAAAAAAATTAAAAAAATATAAACAATGAATTTTGATGAAATGGGATTTTCAATCAAAGAGAGAAATAAAGTCGAATTTTCTTAAGTACATTTTTTCGATCATTTTAAGTAAAAAAGAGATTAAAATATGTAATATCACTTGAAAATTTTCATTAATAACTATATTATAATAAAATAGATTTATTTTCAGATAGAAATATCAAATAATTCTCCCAGGGTAGACTTAAACAAAAACAATCCTGAATAATGATGAGGTTGTGAAATAAACCCTTAACATTTTTGAAACATTTGAATCATAATCCTAAAAAAATAAATAACCTAAAATGAATATTTAATACCATATAGATAAATAGATTAAGGATATAACATATAAAAATGGTTGGTATAATCACCACACAAAGTAATAAGTGGTAAATATTGTGTATGCGTTGCGGAAGTAAAAGTGAGACGAAAAACCCTTACCTCATGTTCAATTTTCATCATATGTGTTTGAACCTCCAGTATAATAAATATACTATTATTATACATATACTATAAAAGAATAATAATATATTTAAAATCATATATGATTTACTTATAGAATTTTATCAGTTTTTATTAACATTTCTTTGTTAAAATCATTGTTTCATGTGATAATTACTTCATTTTTCACGTATGTTTTAGTTCGGTGATTTTAGTCCTTTTACTTAGATAATGGATAAATAATCTCAATAATTTTAACCATTATTTAAATATCATATTTATTCAATTTATATTTAATTATATTAATCTATAAAGTTTATATATAGAAAATGTATTACGCTGTTCATGGAGATGATAAGTCGTATGTATGCACAAATGTTGTTTCCATTCTTCTCGACAGATGGAATGAAAGGAAAATTAATGTTAATTTTCCTTTATATAATTATTATTATGTTATATATATCATTTATATTAATCAAATATATCCTTATTACCATCAATATAAAAATAAAATGAAAAACATTTCGCATCGCTACGTTGTGGTGGTAGTCCATACGTACGCAAAAGCAACATTATCGTTTTTCAAATAATTGGAAGATAAGAAGTTATATGTGATATTATATTAACATAATAATTTTTAGGTAATAAATATAACATATATTTATTAATTTTAACCTCATCATCTTCCATGTAAATCTTAAGTGAATTTCGAAACACTTCACTTCACAGGGTGACAGTTCGTTATACATATGAGCGACATTATCGTATCCCCCATAGAATTTAAATTAATAAGGTATATGAGTTATAATAATTAAATAAGTATAAAAATGTCATAAATATAATATATATATAAGTTTAATCCATCCTTATATCCATCCTTGAAAGTTGGTGATGGAAAATGAATGAAATCGGTTCGTGAGGCAGTAGTTTGTCGTACACACGATAGATGGTTTTGTTTCCCATTTGGTGGAAGTATAGATGGATATGAGTTATGAAATTATAATAATAGTATCTTAGTATATAGGGGTTAATTTTTTATTGTATTATAATTTTTTAATATGATTTTAATGAGGGGGAATAAGAAATAAAACAAATATGAACATTTGATAATTTTACATCTTATTCAGAGAGCCTCTTTAGGTTTATATCTAAATACTTATTTGGATGGACTAATAATAAAAATAATGAATATAAGATATTTTTTTATTAATTCATAAATATATTTGGTTATTTATTTTCCAAATCAATTTTTTTTTGTAATTGTAAAGAGCGGAGGAGAGGGGCGACCTTTTATAATTGGGGGAGAGGACACACATTAAATTTTTGAAAATATAAAGTAATACCCATGATTGTTTCATTCCAAAAGACTATAAAATAGTTAATCCTATAAAATTAGATATTATAAGGTCCAAATAAGTACATAAATTTGTTTTTGGAAAAGTTGTAGGTTATTTTTAACCCTAATCTTCTTAGTTGAACCCCCTGTAAACCAATTTTCATCTTAACAGTAGTAATTAATTCTTTAATATATACACTATTAATTATGGTAAAAAATTAAGTTGGATTTATTATATAATATAAATTATACTTATTAAAAATATTTAATACATATTTCTATATTCAATCCACATAATTGGTAGCATTCAATTTAAAATTAAACCCGTAGATGTGTCAAAAAATGGTTTTTCCAAAGAAAAACTTTCAAAAGAATAAAATGTTTTTATATAAAAATTAAATATAAAATTGATTAAAATGTGATAAATTAGTATAATTTAAATATCATTTAGCTAATTTATTTTATAACCATTTTAAAATATAATTTAACATTTTAAATAATTTAAATGGTAAGGTAGTTTTTAATGAAATCAGTATTTTTCACTATTCATAAAAAAATTAAATTTTTATGAAGAATCCAAAAAATAAAACAAATATAATTTTGAAATGTATATTTATAAAAGTAAGTTTAATTTTTTACATAAAGTTTCTAAAATTGGTAAAAAATTAATTTCAAATTATATGTGAAAAGTGCGACTAAACCGCCGCTTAGAGAAATACAGTTTTTTAGAAAATATTTATTCCTCTTTAGAATGGTTATTGTTTTATTTAAAATCAATAGATAACCATTTAATTTATTTTATACATTTTTAAACCATAAAATTTTTTAAAATTATTTATTAATATTTATACCTTCCAACTTAACAGCTAGGTTATAATGGTCATGTTTAAATAGTAATATTTTAATAAAGTATCATGTTTCGTTTAAACCTAGTGTTGCATACATCGTAATATATCAAAGATATTAAATTTATTTAAAATTAAATATATCATAAAGTCTTAGGGTGTCATATTCTCTTATTATCTTGACTTTTTGTGTCATACACGCTATTGAACATGACATACCTATTTTAAAATATCAGGGTATTGCATTATAGATTAATCATTGTATCATATTTCATGAAATTATAACATCATAAATTATATTATTCCATTATTTATTAGGTCATGATATCATCATGTTTCTTATAGATTTTTTTTTTGATTGTGTCGCACTATGATGGTCATTTTGTATTAAGTTTGTATTTCCTGGATATTAGATTTAATGAATAGGGATGTCATTTGCATTATGAATTTATAGAGTATATCCATTACATAATGAATATTATTACACCATATTATTCATTGACATTATCGAATTTAATCAATTTTCTCCTAATAATTATAATTGAGATATGAGGATATTTTTTCCATAGATTTAAGAGGTAAGATTGGTCGACCATCATTGTCTCGCGATGCTAAGGCATTGCACCATTATTTTTGAAGTTCTATTTTTATTGTTCCCTTGGATAATGATGTAATATATCTATTTTCAATAGGAAATTATGCCAATGTGTGTTTGGGAGAGAATATTGGATAATGATTAACTATCCAATAAATAATGTCAATATGTGTATAGTTTGTGAAGATTTAAGAACAAATTTGACATTTGAGATTAAAAAACCCTTAGGTTTGACACATACTAAAGGAATACTGCCAATAATGAGGAAAACTTGAGATATAACATCATCCTCATATAAATTGTCTTTATCATTTTCTTCTAATGATAATGCTACTATATATATATCCATATGTTGGAAAATGTTGAAATTTAATATTAAATATGAATTGAATTATTTTTTTGTAAATATTTGAGGAATACATAACAAACATTATGGATAAATTTTATGATTTTATGAGTTTAATAATATATGTTTCTATATATTATTATATTACAAAAATATTAATCATCTATTAAGTATTGTAAAATATAGTTGAAGTTTGAGAATTTTTTTTCTTGGAATTGTATGTACACAATCTATTTATCATGCTAAACAAGTTAATGAAATTAGGAGATATGTTACTTGTATCGTATAGAAGGATATTCATAGTTGGTTATGAGTTCCATAAATTGTGGAAATTTCTAAATAATATATATTTATGAATAATTTCATAAAATATTTGTGATTATAGTATAATTAAGTCAGAGGGAATTTTGAGATATCCATCCTTGTGTAATCAATCTTGAAGGGCACTACATTTTATGGAATCTAAACTTGGATGATAATGTGTGAAATAATTGATTATAATCTAAGTTGAGGTAGGTGATGGATTTATTAATAAATAGGTAGATCACTATGAATGTTTAAAATAAATTGAATAAGTGTGAAAGTAAATGAAGAAGGTGAATATTTATCTTAATTATTGTTTTTAGTTGAACTAAATATTGATAAATTAGTTATTAAAATCTATAAGATCTTTGGGATCATTTTATATTATTGAAGATAATATAAATTTGTCTTGAAGTGATTTGATATGAATAAAAGTGGTCAAAAATATTTTAGAATAATTTTGAGTTGAATTGAATAATTCTATATTAGTTAGAGATCATACTTTATATCCAGAAAAACGTAGAAATTAGAAATGGAATACATAAGATATCTCTGAATAAAAAATAGTAAAGATATGGGAGTTTACACTGGGATACATACCATTTAAATGATTATATGTCATATTAATTTATTAATATATAATATATATTATATCATACATAATAGTAATCCTGGGTTCAAAATGAGATGTGAAATATTAAATATTTTTAAAAGGAAATTTTCATTGTGATATATAAGAAGAACTCAAAACATATGGAAGATTAATCAGGTTATAGGTAATATTAACTCCAAAATATCAATTCTTATGTAAGATTAAATAGAATCATACATAATATTAAGTTTGATATTCCAAATAATGAAAAATAAGAAATTTGGATCATATAATAGTAACTCTAATGATATATAAGAGTAACTATAAGATTTCATGTGATATTTATGATCTTTTATAAGGTCGCATAAGATTAAATAGTTCAAATGTAATATTAATTATAACAATGTGATATTATCAAATGATCAAATATTATGATGCTTGATAATTAATCCATGATTCTAGTAAATATTAGTGTTGGTATTTAATAGAGGATATTATAGTATGAGAAGAAAATTCACAACACAATATTATTTTTTTCATGTGAGAATACACATGTGAAAACAAATATGGGTTTTCGGAAGATCTACGGATATAATGAAGCTGATTAATTGGTATAATTAATTGAGAAAGATCATGGAATTTGAGGATAATTCAAATATAATATCTGAATAAACCTTTAATGATATCTTTGAATAGTTTAAATAAGAATTAATTGCAATGAATATAATAATATCCTATTTCTTAGAAGTTTCAATATTCAAATATATGGGAAATATAAATGTGATTAAAATTTGAGATTATATAGGAGAGAATATAATAATAAATTTTTCATTTCCTAGATTAATGAAAAGTGAACTCCACAAGCCTGCCTCAACTAGTCGAGGGGCTAGTGACCAACATTGTGGTTTCCTCAAAACATGGTATAAATTACTTATAAATGAAAATTATAACCTTTTATAATAAATTAAAATTTACTATAACATGAATGACATATAAATTTAGATAATATGAAATATACATATATAATAAAGTCACTATAATATAATATGAACTGATACTATTGAATAGCTATGATATAACTCACACATCCTAAATAGATGAAATCCTAAACTAGAAGATGTAAGGGTGGATGTAACTATGAGATATCTTCTCTATAAATGATCTATATCCCCTGCCTATCCCCTAGAACCATGGACATCCAATATCTACATCTACTAATCTATATGATCATAAGGAAAAAATATAAAAATGTGTATGTAGGCGTGAGTATAATAATACCTAGTATTCTCACCCCTGGAAGTAGGCCATCCATATAAACATATAGTGTATATGTGAATCCAAAATAGGTAAATTATAAACATAAAAATGTCACTATACATCATCATCATACTTATACATGATTAATCTTGATCAATCTACTCATTACTCACTTACAATGAACTCTAAAAATAACAATAATTATTGAAAAAGTGTATTAGTCATACATCACAACCCATTATAGATTCCCAATATAGTAACTCACCTTGGATGTAGTGTTCATAAGATTTTTGAGGAAAATAAATACTCCAACTATATCAAAATTACTAATGGAAATACACTTATTTATCTATATTTGAAGGGTTTAAGGAAATAAACATCTCTAGCTTGTGAAAATACACATCTCCAAAGATATAAATATATACATATTTGGATACTAAAGGAAAAAAATACATATCCAAGGTTAAATATGTATAATGGAATAGTAGAGTAAATACACATCTCTAAGGATGGAATTTTGTATCAAGTACTATTAATCCTAGAGTATTGGGAGGGAGTAGAGATAAAATTGGGTGGATCATTATCCACCATGAACCAAGATCTATGGGTAAGGGAGAGTGTCATCACTCAAGTAAATTACCATCCATCACATTTGTAGCATCCCGCCCCTAGAATCCACTTAGTGGTTCCCTGAGATGGTGGTCCACAAGACCTCAAGCACACCTCCATATATTCCAGAGGATACCAAATAGTAGTGAAGGACTACTGTGTGTATATGGGGATACTATGCCTTTAGAGAAAAGAGTGAAGCATGGTAGTGTATAATAAATAATAAATATCAAAAGTAGTAATAATAAACAGAGAGAAACAAAATAATAATAAACATCTATATAAATAAACAAAATATAGAAGATGAAATAAAAAATATATAAAAATTATGATGATGATGATGATGTGTCTATAAAGATATGATTACATGAGAATAGGTGATAAAGGTATATACCATATGATATAAAAAAATATAAAAAGTCCAAAAGGAAAATATTAATAGCATCACAAGAATAGGATTGGTCCTCTTCTCATATACTACATCCTAGTATTGATAATCAAACATATAAAGATGAACAATTCCCTTTATCTATACCTACAATCATAAATTTTTTTGGGGATCTAAAGGTTGCCTAAGAAGTGTATGAGATATACTCAATAGGCCACCACCAATGGTGTCTAGATCAATCCAGTCTGTGAAATATAAAATTAATAGTGTTCCATAAATAATAAATTAAAGGAAATAAATAATCAACCCACACTACCTTATTTGGCATAAGATAGATGTATCAGAACCAATTAACCTATAAAAGAGTGATAAGTTATGTACATGGTTCATCATAAATAAAGAATCAAGTGTGGACCAACCCCAAGCTTGTGATTTGGATTGGATGATGCAACCCTATGTCATCGATCAAGCATTCACGTAATTTAATAATAAGGAATCATATGTAAACCAAGCAAGGAAACTATAAAATCGGGTATGTCATCATGAGCTCATCCAAGGTGATTCATAAAGGAATCCTAATGGTCACTACAGGATTTCCTAAAATACCTAATACCATAGAGCTTGTCCAAGGTGATCCATAAGAGTAGTCCCTAGTATCACTCTTGACATGGTGAAAGCATGACCTCTGAGACCATCCTAGGTATCTCAAATAGGGGATCATGTATCACCAATGGCAGGGTATAACCATTTTTCCAATGAGCCTCTCCATGGTGCCTCCCCTAGATAACTAGTGTCACTCATGGGTATAAGTAATTTTTATTTGGAAAACTCATAAGTCGAGCCATATATCACTCCCATCATGTCCAATGGATCCAAACACAAGCACGATGATCCCATCCATGGAATCCTTAAGTTGGGACCCATGTTCTCTCCTAGCTCATAGGTAGGTAAGGTATATAAATCAAGATCATAAGTCATAAAACTAGGAATACCATGTGCAATATATTAATCAAACATCCTCTTAATTTAATCCAATCCAAACAACTATGGAATAAAGAAATAATCACAAGGCATGAGGAAACAAGAATAAAACATAAGGAACATGGCATAGGGAACAAGCATAAGCATGGGGCACACGGTATGGGCACAAACATAAGAATAAAGCATTAATTATTAAGGCATAAAGTAATAAGTCATACGGCATAAAGAAATAAGGATTAAGGCATAAAACAATAATCCTTGAGGGAATAACCCATGTCCTGCCATTAATTTTAATTAAATTCACAAATTTAAGACTTTTATTACAAGTGAAACACTCACTACATGGTGGTTTAACATCCTAAGGAAAATGAATTTAGGTTATTTAAGGATGGCATGCCAAAAGGGTGGCTCCCGTCAAGGTGAAAAACCCAAGGATGAGTTTCACCTTAGCCTTGGGTCACAATATACATGAGAAACCATTTAGATTGATTTATTTAACATCTTGGAGGAATCACCTGATAGGTTAGGTGCATAGAACAATGTCATGTAGCATAAACACAATGAAAGTTGAGGGATATAATCTAGACCATCTACCTTAGGTTCATAAATGATCACTCATCTATTGTCATCCTTCGATTCAATCTAGACAATAAGGAAATAAAAAAAAAGACCAAAACCCTTAAAATAGGGAAAATCATCTCTCACAAATATATTAAAAGAGATGGGAAGTTAAAAAATGGAAAGTGGAAATAGGATTAGGGATCTTACTATTAATGATCCAATATAACATATGGTGAAGAAAATAAAGCTGAAATGAAGGAGGAAGAACTGTAGAATCCTAGGTCTAGGTGTGGCGGGACTCCTATGAATAGATCCCCTTCTATGTGAGTGAAGAAAAGAAAACATATTAGAAAATAATGGGGGTTTTTTCCATTTTTAAAAAAATGGATCGATCATTTTCATGGAATGAAAATTCATTACATGTCGTGTAAATCTCGAGTCCCTTTCCCCCGAGAAAACCCAAATCATAGCATGCAAAGGGTCTAGACAACCCATTACAAATCATTTACTAGGTACACACCATGTAATATAATTACACTATGTGTATATAGTACATGTTGTGTACTTGGATTGTATCTAGTATCTAACTCCCTACTACCTTTTCTTCAAAAAGAAAATAGACCCACCCTTAGGCATAGTTTTTAGGTTTAACCAAAACTAAAAAGGAAACATACCTCGCTAAAAATCAAGGACATTACATCCCCCCTCCTTAAAACAACTCTTCCTTGAGTTTCCCTTCCAAGTGTAATAAATCCTCATCTAAGAAATGTTTTGGCCACTAATCACATGCATTGGCCTCCCTCTCCCATGTCTTATCCTATAAACGATCATGATTTGAGAGAATAAAAACTAGCATAACTAACCATCCTTAAAGAGACTTCATGCTCTAATCAATGATTTGTATTGGATGCTCCTAAAAGGACTCATCTTCCTCTAGCTTCATATCCCTAGTGTCAAATGAATGATATGGTTCATAAAGATACCAACGAAGCTGTGATATGTGGAAGATTTCATTCATGGAAAGGTATCTTTGAGGTAACTGTATTGATAAGATATTGGACCGACTACCTCCACTATATCTAAAAACATAATATAATGGGGTGATATATTTCCCTATCACTGAATTCATCAATGACACAATCTAAATGATACCCATAAAAAGACATTATGTCCCACCTAGAACTCCAGAGGTCGATGCCAACGATCAGTTTAATAATTCTTCCTAGATTGAGTTGTATCCATATATTTTTGAATCAGCTGGACTTACTTTAAAGTCTCCTAAACAAGATTAGTACCCATTAGTGTTTCCTCACCTACCTCTAACTGTCATAGAGGTGAACAGAATGACCAACTATAAAGGTCCAATACATATCCATATAAATCATTCGATGAAAGTTTTTATTATATGAAAACTCAACAAGAGTTATATGTTTAACACTTGAACCTATAAAATCAAGGATGCATGTATGAACCATATCCTATAAAACTCATATATCCCTCTTGAACTTCCTTTTGGTCTAATAATGATAAGCTATACTCTAGATCACCTATAAATCCAGTTCCTTCTATAGTCCCAGTCAAAACTGTGATGTAAACCAAGCATCTTGGTCCAATACAATAGAATGGTTAAAACCATGAAGTCTCACTCATATATATAAAACCTATCAAGCTCATCAACTGAGAAGTTCTCTTAGATTGGTATTAAAAGTGCGACCTTGGTCAACCTATCAACGATCACCCGTACTAAATCACTTCCTTGGTGGGATATTTAAAATTCCATCACCAAATCCATGGTGTCATAATTTTATTTCCACTTAGGAATAGATAGAGGCTGTAAAAGTGTGATTAGTCATTGATGCTCTGCCTTCACCTACTAATAGGTGGAACACCTCATGTTGAAACTGAAAATTTGTCTCTTCATACTTGGCCACAAATAATGAAGATGTACATCTCAGTACATCTTGGTAAGCCCAAGGTGAACTTCCCAAAAAGTGTCATGAGATTCCCACATCAACTTTTCCCATATATCTGAAAAAACCTAGATGTATCTATGGAAGATAAGGATCTTATTCTCATAAAAAAACCAACTAGGTGATGGGTTCTCACCAGAGACACTCTCCCATATGATAAGGCCCTCAGGATCTAATAGTTTTATCATCTACAACCAATACAGAAGTGAATATGTCACTACTAAAGCTATTAAAATAAGATGTTCGTGATATTCCTCAACCTCCAAGTGCATCTCAAAAAACTAGTTCACCAACTCCCATTCACTATTGGCCTCCTAGATGGTATGTTTCTAATTCATTCAACTCAAGATGTCATCCAAATCATTACCCTTTCTAGGTGTATAAACAAGCTCAAAATCAAAAAACTATAAGTATTCCACCCACCTATGCTTCCTCAGATTCAAATATCTCTGGGTGGAGATGTATTTGAGACTTTTTTATTTTTGTAAACAATGAACCACTTGCCCAAATGATAATGCATCGAACAATGTAGATCATAAACCATAGCTACAAACTTGAGGTTGTTTGTAAGGTAATTCTGCTCATGAGGTCTCAGCTAGCAGGACCCGTACACTACAACCTGAGCTCCCTACATCAGAACTACTCCAATATCAATTCCTAAAGCATCATAGTATACTTTATAGCTTCTTACTGAATCTAGAATAATCAATAATGGATATTAATTCATTCTCCCCTTCAACTCCTAAAATGTTGTATCACAAGATTTAGAACAAATAAATTTTACCCCCTTCTTAGTTAGGGTTATAATTGGAATTTTTAAGTGTGAAAAATCCTAAATGAATAACATGTAATAAATAGTTATCCCCAAGAAACTTTTTATGTCAAACACATTCTTAGGATTCTCCTAGGAATCCATGGTGCCCACCTTCTATGGTTCAATAAATGCATTGTCCTCTGAAATGATATGACCCAAGAAGTGAACCTTGCTTATCCAAAAATTTTATTTGTTGAGCCTAGAATATAGTTGATTCTATCTCATTGTATTCAGAATGATCTTAATATGGTTGGCATGGTTGTGTCTGGTGTGAGAATACTCCAAGATTTCATCGATAAATACCACCATAAATTAATCCAAGTAAGGTTGAAAACCCCAATTCATCAAATCTATAAAGACTATCGATTTGTTCGTAACGTTGAACATCATAACCAGATACTCTTATAAGTTGTACCTATTTTAGAACAGTGTATGTGGTATTTCTGATGGTCTAACATGCACCTTATGGTATCCCAACCTCAAATCAATCTTGGATAAAATTTATGCTCTTAATAGATGGATGAATAAGTCATTTATATGAGGCATTGGATGTCAGTTCTTCATCGTAAGTTGGTTGAATCGATGGTAATCTACACACATCCTAAGGATACCTTGCAGATTCTTGGAGAAAAGTACAAGTGAACCCAATAGTGATGTTTCATGTTAGATAAAACCCTTTAAATATAGATCATACAACTACTTCTTGATTTACTATAACTCTATAGGTTCCATCTTATAGGGAGGAATAGAAACTGGTGTTACACCTGGAATTAGCTCAATAGTTAACTCCACCTCTCTCTTGGTAGGTAATATAGAGAAATCATCAAGGAATAATTCCCTAAAATGATCTAAAACATGAGGGAATTCCAAGAAATTCATTCCCTGATCACTCATAAATAGACTTTCCATCTGGGTTATCACCCTTCCTAGACCTTGATGTTTGGGTCTAGATCAACTTGCCTTTATATCCCATTCACCCTTTTGAATATACGTTCTTCCCCCACGGTGATGTATATGACACCCTTTGGTGATAAAAATAAACATGGTATTAATAAGGCACAAGCCATTACATTCTAAGAATGAAGTTGATGCCTTTCATCTCGAGGATGAAGAAGTTAGACAATAAATAGTACCCATCTATCCCAAGGGGCACTCTTTTCACTGATGTATGCCTTCTAATCTGACCCATGGCACTGTATAAAGATTCATCACACTACTGGAATACTCTATTGGTAGGCCCAACATATCATAATTTAATAATACATAAAAGAGTGGTACGCACCTATATCAAATAGGGTAGAAACTAGAGTAGAGGATACCAGGATAGTACCTTATACCATAAAAGGACCTAGACTATGCTCCTCAGGTGTAGGCTACACAAAATTTATATGGCCTGATATGTGGTCCTGAGATGCATCTTGACTATCCTGAGTAGTTCCAACTTCATGGCGCTGAGCCTCTAAGGATTGACTACCTCGGTGAAAACCACCTCCTCACCTTGATCAGCTAGTAGAAGACCAAATTATATCTTGATGTGGTGTCAATGATCATGTACCTGAAATATTTTTTGGTAAATATCCCTACTCACTTGGAACTATATTAAAATATTAGTAAAATCACTGAAGTTAATCCATCCTACCACAAGCTCAGCACTCGATTAGGTTCCTCATGAACTGAGGCTTATTATGGCATGGCCTTCCACACTGGTGAAACACCACATAGCTATTGGCGCATACCACTTGGTCAGTACTAACCCCATGTGCACCCTCAAAATGATGCTTACTACAACCAGACAAAACATCACCTTTCCTCGGAACTGAACAACCCTAGCTCATGTTTCCAACTTCCCTAAGGCTTCGTTCTGTAATGAGGGTCTATTTCATTATCTCTTAAATGGTAGTCAACCGAAATATGTTCACAAGTGATCAAAAAGAGAAAAAAATCATGTCCTAAAATAATCTCCCAATCATCAAATCATCATTGTTTAGAGTTAGATAAAAATTATGAAGCTCGGTCAAGTGATAAGAATACTCTAACACAGTCATAGTGCCCTTCTAAAGATACATAAACTCCTTGGAATGGTTCTCTCTCAGTGTTTTTGGTAAGAAGTGATCATAGAAGGTTGTCTGTAAATATGCCCAGACCATACCCCAATGACGATCATCCTAAGAGATGAAGTCCAACCAATTCTTGGCAATGTCACGTAGCATGTATTTAGTGATATTTACACTCTACTTTGGAGACATCTCAATATGATCAAATATAGAAATCATGTCCTCCATCCATAAATTTGTAGCATGAGGTCCACCATCCTCTGAGAAGGTGGTAGGATGTTTCTATTAAAAATCTCACATAAATTCTACCATAGAAGGGTAATGTTGGGGATCACCCTATAAAAACTACATAATATGGAATATCTATCATAGAATTGAGCATCAGTTCCCAGTGGGTGATCAAAAAGAGGTTCTTCAGGAGTCACTATAGAAGGTATTGTGGGTGGATTTGGGCCCACCACCACTTTATCATTCTCATCACCACTTTCTTATAATATGATTCAATGATGTCATAGTGTTATATATCCAAAATTTCCAATTTCACTCTTTAGATAATATTTAAAATAGATATGAAAAGAGATAAAAATAAATTAAATGTACAAATACTTTATACAAGTGATTCACACCTCTCAATCTGCTCCTAAATCCAAGTATAAGTGATAATAAATCCCATAGAATCCTCAATATACATAGCCTCCTACCCACTACTAAATTCAGGTTATGGTCAAGGTCTCATATAACACAAAAGAGATATCAGTTTATGGAGTTTCAAATGCAAGGTATAGATGAAAACACCCTTTACATTGCATTTGGTATCCCCATTTAGTGGTAGCCTTGTGTTTTAAACATTAAATTATTAAATTTAATTATTCTTTATTTTTTAATAGATATCTTGATATAGTTAATTGTTCTAACAATTTCAAATTTAAAAGTTCCTTACATTTATAAAATGAAATAAACACATTAAGTATGTCAAAACCTGACCTTAGTTTTTCCTTTATTTTATTATTTTCTTGGTTTTGGGTCTTTTATTTAAGGTTCATATTGAGTTCCTAATAAACATTTTTGAGTTTGGGATCTTTTTTGTGAGTTTTGGCCTTATTGATAGTTTCTGTCAGTGGTTTGGGGGTAAACTGTGTAGCTGGTTAAGGTAAAGGTTGTTTTTAGTTCTTTTTTCTTCTTAAATAGTTTGCCTTGTATGGATTGTGCATGATTTGGGTCAAACCATGTGAGGCCCAGGAGAAATTTTTTGGATGATTTTGGTGTTAATTACTAATCATATGTCTTGCACATGGTTAGGGGAAATTGTGTAGCAAGCATGCGGGGAGGCTCAATAATTTGACAGATCCAAATTCCATGGTTGGAACTTAGTTTCCCAAATAGTGTAGCCAGACTGTGTGTGTTTCCTCCTTCTTTAGTATGATGGGAATGGTTTGGAAAACCATGTGACTTTCCCATACTTTCTAAAACATGAAATTATAAGTTTTCATTCCCCTAATTAAAACCAATTTTGGGTTTTCCCTCCCCCTTTCTTGTTTCTAGCACATAAGATGGCTTCCAAGCTTCTCTACCTTGGTCCCTCTTCCTCCCTTGGTGATCCTCTTTCCAATATAAGGTGAGTTCCTTTGGTTTCATTTGTATTTTTCTTCACTTATCTTCTCTCTCTCTTGGTTTATTGGGTTTTCTTGTCCTAGTTCTCTCTCATATGAACCCTAGGGGTTAGGGTTGATGTTTTTATTGTATTTATTGGATGTTAGTGTGTGTGGATCATCTATTGGGATATGTTCTTCATTCTCTTGTAGTTGCGTTGCATTTTCACACCATTGAGGTATGTGTTTCTATCTATTTCCCTTTCAAAACATTCTAATTGATTCTTGATATTTCCTAATTAAATTATAATTGTCTTATTCATGATTGTGAGGTGTTTTTGTAAATTATAATGGTTCTTTCCTGTTGTGAATTTGGTAAAAATGAGTTTTTAAATTCTTCTTTTAATTATAAATATATATATAAAAATTTATTGATAAATTTTCAATTGGTTATTTAAAATGAAATTGGGTGTTTTGGGTCATGTTTTTCCTTTGTTATGTTATGGTAAATTGGTTTTCCTTGAAAATTATGATTTGTGTATAGTTGTGATTCCTTTTGTGGTTTAGTGCTTATATGTGTGGTTTTTTTTGATTGGTGTTAATTTTATTTGTGGGTCGTGGAAATGGTCTTTTTATATTTTATGTCTTTCAAAAAGTATTTCATTGGATTTTGGCATATCCCTATATGCAAGTGGTGCACATTGTTAGAGTTTGTTCCCTAGAACCAACTTTTGTGTACTTTATGATAACATGTATTATTAGTTTTGAGTATTAATAAAATTCTTATCATATCTTTATTGTTATTATGAATTACCTAGTAAGTGATAATTTTCTAATAGTAGTTGTCACACTAAAAGGTCATAATAGTTCCCCAATATGATAAGAACCTGGATGTGCTATGAAATTATTCTTTAGTATATGTTCTATAGATAGATGAATTCATTTGAGGGACACAATTGATATAGTCTATTAAGGGTGGATACTCATTGGACATTGAGGCACCTTCTCATGGTGTACGCCCTTGGTAATATCCAATGTAGGATATTATGAGAACAAGACCTTCCAATAGGAAATACATATTCATATGTGTCATTGGATTTTCCTATCTTCGGATGTGTATATTTATACTTATACTTTCAAATTATAATTTATAATTATTATAAGTCACGTAATTTGGTTTATTGATGAAAACCATGATGACATATGTTCATAGAGAGGTAGGATATGTTGGGTGTTTTGCGAGTAATATTGCATTAATGAATAATTCGAGAAAGGATTTTTCCCTTATAATCATTAATGGAAATTAATATCTCAGGTCCTTTTATGGAAATGATATATCCTAAATAAATACATGTCCTTCTTGTTCTATAAGAAAGTTTAATTTCTAAGAATTCAAAGAAATATACATCAAGCACAAAGGTTGATAGCACCAGCATACAACCTGCTTTATTATAGATATCATGATAAAGGGATTATATTACATAGTAAGTATTCGTATGAGTTATTGTGTCATTAAGGCATTAATGACTTTCTCTATGGGTTCCTTGGTGTGTTGCTAGAATATAACATTTTAATTTATACATCTTCACCTAATGCCACTGAGAAAGAGGCCAAGAGGGTCACACACTAAGTGTATCCAAAATCTATATTAAATGACATATTATTATATATTATCCAACAATTTGAATAAATATTATTCCCACATGTGGTTTAATAATCATTCAGGTTTTCTTGATCGCATGTATTCCATGACCAGTTGTTTGAGAGAATATAATGTGAGAAGAATATTTAATAAATATTTATTTTTTATTTAGTGAATAAGATATTTATTTATTTATTGGATAATAATGCAGTGATGTGTATTTAATAAAAAAATAGTCATTACTCAAGGCCCAATAAATATTTTGGAGTAATGGAGGATCGGGTTAAATGATATGGAGAGAAATACTATATATTGAATTTTATTTGAATAAATAATATTTAATTTTAATTCTCATGTTAAGAGCATGTTGAGAAATAATATTATTATTATTATTATTGACATGGGGTTCTACAAGGGATTAAATATATAATAAGTGGAACTTGTGAAATTATTTATTTCTAACCCTAGAGATATATAAACCAAATTATATTATTATTTTTGCGAGTCAATTCATTTGTTTGGTTGCGCATAATGGATTAGGAGAATCATCTTAATCCCTAGAGATCTCCCTTCCCCAAGAATGATCCTAAGAACATGGAGTGATATTCCTCCACCTCTCATCATCAAGTCCAGAGAGATCAATGAGAATTCTTTGTAAGTGATTCGCATGGTGATCAAATGATAATGACACAAGTGATAGGATCGACTATACTAGCCCCTAGAAATTCCTACAGCAACATTCAGAGTTTTTTGGAATACATTTAGATCAGTGCTATAGGGAATATTCTCTTGATTCTTATAACACAACAATGGTACAGTGTATATCTATTATTAGATCCATCAATGAAGAAATAATTCCAATAAAGTAATTATTTTATTGATTGAATTATTTATAAATAAAATATGATGATCCTCTCTCTAGTTCTGTCATTTTATCCATTATCTATTTTCTTTGATTTAATTCCATTGTTCATGATGTTTATCATTTTGTAGATCTCTGATTTATTATCAATCATGAAAAAATAAAATTTGGGCTTGACCCATCGAACGCTTCTATTGTACTTAGAACCAATAGTTGGTATCAGAGCAGTCACATAATTATTTATAATTATTTAAAGATCATTTATTGATTTGTGTATTTTTATTTTAGTTTTCAATTCAATTTTAATCATTATTTTAATCCAAATTGTGATTCCTACTCCTTATTTTATCATATATATAATAAAAATGATTAAATTTATGAAATAAATAAAATTGAAGAACTTGTCCAGAGGTTTCTAGGATTCTGAACGGATAACATAGGAGTACATGCCATGTAACTGGAATTACATGTCGTGTACTTGTGTTCAATGCACCATGAATTAATTTGGAATTTATTAAAACTGTGTACATTTATTACAAAATGTCCATTTAATATCTTACACCACATGTTGGTCAGGCTAGCATGGCACATAGTCATCCATAGTACATGATATGTATCCCACGTACATGGAATGTAGTCTTTTTAAGTCACAAATGGGCAGTGTATTTCCATAAATGGCCTACCTGACTGGTGACCATGTAACTTGTAGATCACACACTGTGTAGTCCTTTATACACATTGTGTACTCCAATTTTTTGAGTCATGGTTTACACGCTAAGTCCCTAGGCTTGTGCCTCAAATAGACAGTGAGAGATGTAAATTCCATGTAGCTCATCTGTACATGTTGTGTACTTATACTAAATTATGTAGAATTAAAATTGATTTACTATACTTTGTAAACCTTATTATCATATTCTTAAGTTTGGTCATTAAGTTGATAGTACATTCTATGTGATGGGTTTTAGTGTGTGTGTGTGTGTGTGTGTAAATTTTTAATTAATTTATGCATAGTGTTATGATCTCCATATCATGTGTGAGTCATATGAAAGACATTCCTCTACATGCATTGAAGCATAACACATTACGGAAAAATCATATAATTCATGTAATAATTAAATTGATAGTATGCGTTATTAAAGTATTTGATAATTCATGTATTCTATATGTCATGATAGTAAATTTTATATGAGTATAATACATGTCAGGTAGATCTATATGGGTATTCACTATGTTACCTCCACGGTACATTTATGTACATATTTAATTTTAAATAAATTTATTTAATTTATTTAAAATTATGATGGATGATAATCACAAGGAAATTCATATCAGAATTAAGATAAAACAATTGGTTAATTAAATAAGATAATTAATTGATTCAAGCATGATTTATCTTAAATAATAATGATTAAGAATTGAATATTATTTTTATTAAATGTGTAATTTTTTTGCATGCATTTGGATGATCATGAGCATAGACCATACCTTTTTATGTGATTGGTTTCATTTAATTTATTATTAAATTAAATTGTTGGCCTATGTGCCTTATCTCATCTTTTTATGTTATGGTTTGTGTGGTCATGGTTTCTTTTATATAAACCCTTTTCCCCTTACCTACATGTGAGTATATGTATATGTAATGGATGGAGCTCCTAGGCTAGTGGAAGTGGTTCAAGTTTGGATCCAATGAAAACCCAATCTAAGAGAAATGCATAAGAGGACAGGTGTAAATCTATAAAATGAACCTTAATTGGTTCAAGGTGTTTTTCCCCCTAGGTTGATGGTTGGTTTATTATCCACTAGATCAACTAACCATTAGTATAACCTCATGATCAGACCACTTTATTATTTTATTTCTGCCAAGTTTCATGGTTTTTTCATTATGGATGTTTTATCACGATCACATGAATTAATGAAATTAACCATCATGAAATATGTAACTAAAATAAATTTTATTATGTGTAAATATTATCTAAGTCATGGTTAATCACTTAAGTAAATACACTTAATATTAACAAGAATTTGATAAGGATAATAATCGAAAATTTATTTATATCATATTAAATCCCTCAACAATATATATTTAGTGTGTATATCCTTCCATAACATCATTTAAAATCGATTCATAGTTCAAAGTATTTGGCCAACCAGAGTTGGGGTGATTTCAATTATCAGGGAATGCTAACTTGAATTTTTGGGTTGAATTAACTTAGTTCACATCATGGGTAGACTACCAAAGAAGGACTTGATATAACTGAGATGCAATTTTTTAGGAAATCCAATTTAAGGATATCAGGATTGGGGAGTCCACTCAGAAGATCAAGGAATTATGAGTTAATGAAGTTGGCATTTGGAATGCCTACCTACAACCATTCAATTTGTTTGACCAACCAAATTTTGGGTAGGAGAAGGGGAATATGAATCCTTTCCACTATAATGTATAAGTAATAGGATATTCTAAAGCCAATGGTGAGGCCTTTTGGGTTTCGATAAAATAGTGAGATATTAATAAATATAATATTTATTTATTTGTCTAAATTTTATCAGATAAAGTACTAAAATTATAATCATCTTATTTTATAGATATAGTATTAAAATGACTTTAAACATATCACTATGATCCATAATTGATAATGATAACCTTCTTATTGGCACAAATTTCTGAGAGTGGAAAAGGTGATTATGTGTTATCCTTCCCCATGAAAGGAAATTGTATGTTCTAGAATAACTTATTCCCAATGTGCCTAGAAATGAAGAAATTAATGAAGATTTATCTCTCTATGAGAAACATTTGAATGATTCCACAAATTTTCAATGTTTCATGCTATCATCCATGACCAATGAGACGTTGAAACAACATATGGACATGGATACATATGGCATGTTGTCTCACATTTGGGATCTCTATCAAGATAAAGTGAGATAATATAGGTACGAGATCTCCATTTCTTTTTTTACAAATAACTTGGAGAGTCTGATCCATCTGGGAATCATGTATTTAATCTTATTGGCTACATTGAATGGCTATATATCTTAGGGATTAAATTCCTAGACGAGTTGTGTATAGATCTCATACTTTCATAATTTCCTAATACATTCTCTAGTTTTATAGTTGATTAAAATATGGGAAATAATGAGAATAGTATTTTAAAACTTCTTACTTTACTTATCCAAGTGGATAAGGAAATGAATAATGATAAACTCATAGTACTTATGGTGAATAAGAAAAGAAAGAACAATGAAAATATCCCCAAGACTCAAAAAATTATAAAGATCCCAAGCACTGCCCTTCGAAGAAGAATAAGATCCAAAGGTGTGGAAAGGAAAATGAAGTAGTATGATTTTTGTGTGTTAATCTAGACCACTAGAAGAGTAAAGACACCCATAAGTAAGGGGAATCTAAAGGTGAATTCATTATCGAGTGTAATCTTTCAATATCTACAAATTGGGTATTAGATACAGCTTGTGCTGCTCACATATGTATCCAAATATAAGAACTAATTAGATTTAAAAATATTTCTAGAGGATAAGTGGATCTGAGAGCTACTAATTGTACAAGGCTGACTACTCCATATATTGGTAACTACTGCCTTTCATTTCCAATAGGAATGATTTTGGTTTTAAAAGATGGTTATTTTTTATTGATGGTTACCAAGAACATAATATGTGTATCATGCCTAGATGTAGATGGTTTTATTTTTAATTTTGGAAATAAAAGTTATTTCTTTTATAAGGAAAACATATGTGTTGGTTTGGAACATTTATATAATGGTTCTTATGTATTAAATTATGAAAATTTGAGTATTGGAAATTGATAAAAAAAATCATGTTCACACGACTCATATGACATCCAACTATCGCATAACCATCTTGGTCATGTAAATGAGACGTGTTTTTAAAATATATATCAAGATGGTTATTTATACTTGTCTAAGAAAAAACCATGTGAAATATGTCATGATTTTTTAAAAGTAAAAATTATCAAACCAACAGTCATTCGATAGGGTGAAAGGGCTACTGAGCTTCTAGGATTGGTACACACTAATTTGTGTGGACCATTTCCAATAGAATCTATCGGTGGGTATTCTTACTTCATAAATTTTACGGATGACTTGAGTATATATGATTATGTTTACTTGATAAGTTATAAGATCAAGTCCCTTGATAAATTCAAGGAATTCAAGAATTAAGTAGAGAATCAACTTGGAAAGAAGAATAAGAAACTTTGATCAGATTGGGGTGGTGAATATCTTAACCAAGAGTTTATAGAATCCTTATAGGAGTTTGGGATTCTATATCAACTCACTCAACCTTATACACCATAGTGGAATGGTGTTAGTTAAAGGAGGAATCGTACCTTTTTCTATACAGTAAGTTCAATAATGAGTCATTCAGACCTTTCATTATCCTTTTAGGGATATGCATGACAATCTGTGGAATACACATTAAATTGAGTACTAACTAAATCATAAAATGGAATTCCATTCTAGTTATGGAGTGTAAAGAAATGTGTTTTGTTGCATACATGTGTATGGAGTTTCAAGGAATTTTTTAAGGCCTTCCCAGGAAACAAACTAGCACCCCAAGTCACAAAGTGAATCTTTATAGTGTATCCCAAGTAAATAAATGGATACTACCAATACAACCCCTCAGACAAGAAAGTGACTATCTCTAGACAATCTATCTTTATTTATAGAGATAACATCCTCAAAATGGATAGTGGGAGAAAGATTGACTTTGATGAAGTTGATATTCAATATAAAAAAGATTTGGTGTAGGAACAGGTTCCACAAGTCCCCTTAGAAAAAGTAGTTCTTAAAACACAATTACTGCATAGGAGCACAAGATAGGTAAGAGAAATAGAGAGATATGGTATTTTAATCATTGAATATGGTGACTTATTATTGGTTTAAAATGATGAATATCTCTCCTATAAAGAGGTAGTAGAGATATCAAAATCTTCAAGATGGAAATAATCCATAAATTTTGAAATGGATTCCAAGTATCAGAATCAAGTTTAGGTTCTGGTTGATATGCCGGTTGATGTAATACCCATAGAGGGAAATGGTTATTCCAGAGAAAAATGGACATAGAAGGTAAATTAAATTCCTATAAATAATGTCTAGTGGCTAAAGGGTTTACACGGTGTCAAGGAATTTACTATGATGAATCCTTTTCACCATTTTTCATGTTTAAATCCATCTAAATTATACTTTTTATATCATCTTACCATGACAATGAGATTTGGCAGATGGATATCAAAATTTAATTCCTTAATGGTATCCTTTGGGAATATTTCTATATGACACAACCAGAATGTTTTTTTACACCATGTGGTTCTAAAAGGATTTTCAAGTTATAGAGATCTATTTATGGTTTGAAGAAAGAATCTAAGTCATGAAACATTCAGTTTGATGAATATATAAAATAATTTATTTTCATTAAGAATTAATGTGAGCCATATGTTTAAAAGAGGTTTGGGGTAAATGAGTTTATTATCCTAGTAGTATATATTGATGACATATCACATATTATAAATGACATACCAGTATTATAGTCAATATAGACTAGTTAATCATGTGTTTCTACATGAATTACTTAGGTGAAGAAGCCTACATTCTAGGAATAAATATCATTCATGATACATCCAAGAGGCTGCTTGGACTAACTCGAAGTATATATTTTGACCAAATATTAAAGATATTTAGTACAGGAATATCCAAGATGGGATTGGTTCGAGTGTCACAAGGTTTACATCTTTCTAAGAAAATGTTCCATCAGACATAATAGGAGGAAGATATAATGAGTAAGATCTCATATGATTAAGTGATAGGATCAATCATGTATTCCATGTTATGTACTAGACTTTATGTTTCCTATGCATTGAGCATGGTAGGAATATATCAAGATTATCCAAGAGAATAGAATTGGTCTATTGTTATGGCTATCCTTAAGTATCTGAGAATAAATAAAGATATATTCCTAATGTATGTAGGAGATGATAAGATGGTCATCAAGTGTTATATTTATTCTAGTTTTAGATAGATCAGAATGATCTAAATTTTCATTCGGGATATGTTTTCTATATCAGTATAGGAGTTATGAGCTGGAAGAGTTAAAAGCAGTCAGTTTTCTCTGATTCTAAAATATAGTTCGAGTATATAGCAACTTCTTCTATAGATAAAAAATCCATTTGGATAAAAAAAACTTTTTCCAAGATCTTGATGTGGTACTTAGGATTAAATAACCTATCATGTTTTATTGTGATAATACTACAGTGGTGGCTCTTGAAAAAGAGCCAAGGTCACACTAATGGATAAAGCATATACTCCGAAAGTGTCACCTCTTGAGGGGTTTTTATCAAAGGGGTGAATTTGTAGTAAGTAGAGTACCCACAAAAGAGAATGTGGAAAACCCCGTGACTAAAGGCCTATCTCAGCAAAAGGACAAGTATCATGTGAGAGCTAGTATATTAAAGGTTGTTATCGGGTGGCTCTAGTGCAAGTGGGATTTTGTTAGAGTTTGTGCCCTAAAAAACTTCTATGTACTGTATGATTACTTATATTCATAGTTTTTAATATTAATAAACTTTTTATCACATAATTATGGTTCTTATTAATAACATAGTATGTGATAATATTTTAAGAGTATTTTTCACACTAAAAGGTCATAGAAGTTACCTACTATTATGAGAACCTGGAAGTTCTATGAAACTATTCTTAAATATATGTTCTATTTCTATATGATATCATTTTAAGGACATAAATGATACAAGATATTGTGGGTGGAGACTCATAGGAATTTGAGAAACATTCTCATGGTGTATTTCTTAGTATTATCAAGTGTGAGATATTATGAGAACGAGACTCATTAGTAGGAAATACGCATTCATATGTTTCATTTGATGTTCCTATATGTGGATGCGTGTATTGATACTTAGACTATAATATTATTATTTATGAGTATTATATGTCATGTACTTTGATGTATTTACAAAAACCATGATAACATATGTTCTCAATGAGGTAGGATACGTTGGGTGCATCATTAGTAATATTAAATTAACAAATAACATGAGAAACGATTTTTCCCTTCCATTATATAATGGAAGTTGATATATCAGGCATTTTGATGGAAATGATATATAATAAATAAATCCATGTATATGAGGTTATATAGGAAAATTTAATTTTTGAGAAGTCAAAGAAAGAGTCATCTGGCACATAGGTTGATGACACCAGCATGCAACCTTCTTGGTTACAGATATCATGATAAAGAGATTATATTATATAGTAAGCATACATGTGAGGTATTATGTCATTATAGAATTAACTTCTTTATTTATGGGTTCTTTGGCGTGTTTCTATATGTGAATCTTTGAATTTAGTCTGCTTCACATACTTCCACTAAGAAAGAGGCCTAGAGGCTAACACACTAAGTGTATCCAGAATCGTTGTTAAATAAAATATTATTATTTATTATTTAAAAATTTGAATAAATATTATTATCACGTGTGGTTTAATATTTATGTATATTTTCTTGATCACATGTATTCCATCACTAGTTATTTGAGTGAATAAATTGTGAGCCGAATATTTAATAAATATTTATTTTCTATTTATTATTTATAATATTTGTTTATTTATTAGAGAATAAAGCAGTGGTATTTATTTAATAAATAAATAGTCATTATTGAAGTCCTGATAAATATTTTGGAGGAATATAATACTGAGTTTAATGGTCCAGAGAGAAATAATATATATTGAATATTATCTGAATAAATAATATTTAATTTCAATTATCAAGTTAAGCACATGTGGAGAAATATTATTATTATTATTATTATAGATATGGGGTTTCATAGGGGATTAAATGAATAAAAAGGGGAACTTTTGTAATTATTTATTTCTAACCCTAGTGATACATAAACCCAATTATATTATTTTCTATGATAAATAATTCATTTTTTTGGTTGTGGACAATAGATTTGGAGAATCCTCTCAAGCCGTAGAGATCTACATTCCCCAAGAATGCTCCCAATATTAGAGATTGATCTTCCTCCACCACCCACTCTCATATCTAGAGAGATAATGGAGAATGCTTTGGAAGCAATTCTCCTGGTGATCAATGGTGGATGACTCATGTGATAGGATATTCCATGCTAGCGCCCAGAGATTCCTATGGAAACATTTGGAGATTTTTGGAATGTGTGTGGATCCCCACTAGAGGGGATCTGATATTGATTCCTAAAATGGATATATTTTATTAGATACATCAATAAATAAATAATTTCAATAAGGTAATTCTTTTATTTATTAAATTAATTATAAATAATTTTTGATGATCCTCTACCTGGTTCCAATGTTTTATCAGTTGTCTATTTTCTTTGATTCAATTCCATTGATCACAATGTTTATCATCATGTAGATACCGGAGTGATCATTGATCATGAGAAAAAAATGGGTATGACCCATCGCATGCGTCCACTACACTTGAAACCTAAAAACATATAGATAGGCACACAAATTATGATGGAAATACATTATGATGTTTACCTTAAACCCCAGTTTTCAAAACACCCTTCTCACTTTCTCTTCTTTCCTTCCTCCCTTCCCATCTTTCAAATTATTATTCAAAATATATAATCTCTCTTTGGTCACCAAATGATCTCAAATGTGGTTATAAAATAAGTTTCTTAATGTTTGACCCATTTATCACCATAAAATGTGAAATGGTAACTAAATGGTGTGAAGGCCCATTTGGAACCTTTCGAGCATGTTGCTTGGTTTTCCTATTTTGGAGATGGTTTTAGAAATGAATTTAGTTTTGTAAACTCTAATTATTGTTTTGTACTTTGTGGTATTTTGGAAACTAGTTTTGAAACTCATGATGTGAAGACTCGGTTGGCACTTGTGTATGGCTTGATGCATGACAGGAACCTCTATGGTTGTCCCCCCAAGGAGAGGGTCTCTGCATAGTTGACGTCGGAGTTTGGAATAGGAAACCATAGTGGCATCAGTGGGTTATTGCTTTATTTCATGCATGTGATGAACTCCACATTATCCACATACTACTATCATGGTATTCCTAGAAGTCATATAAAGGGTCAAATAATGGTTTCTTGGTGACCCCAATTAGATGGGTTGGTACGCCTTGGATTTTTTGAGTGTCCAGGTGGGTTGTGCCACTAGTTAGGCAAGTTTAGAGTATCTAGTTGGTTATTAACTGTGATGATGCACCATATTCTGAGAGGTGATTCCTATTTGAGTACATCTAGGTCTTACTTCAAGATATGTTTAAGAAATTCCTATTATTACTTATATGTATGTGCTAGATTTACTTCTATTGAACTTTTGATTTTAGCCTTTATAGTTTCTTTCTGCTTGTTTTGTTTCCTCTATTTTCACCATATCCCTATTTATTACTTTATTTAGTTATTATTTGGGTCTTGTTTTTTTTAACCTGATTTTGGAATGGAAAATTATTTTAAAAAGGGGACACTGTGTTTTGTTTTCAAAAGTATATTTTTTGGGAAAGTGGTGTTTGGTTCTTTAAAATGATAAAACCCTATTTTATAAATTTATTTAAAACTAGCATTTTTTGATTTTTTTTTTTGGAAAGGTAATGTATGGACTCTATGGTTCTTAACTACTGTGTTGTTTATGATCACACCCTAGTTGTGACACTTGGCATTGGTAGGCCTGAGATGCTTTGTATTTTTAAGTTTTTGGTTTGGGTAACCTTTAGAGCAGGTTGGTATTATGGTCAGTTATGACCAAGATGTCACATGGATATCATATTGGGTCCCAATGTGAGTTCAATTTTTTTTTCCTTTAGTTTTCACTGTATGTGGATTTTGTTTATGTATTATTTTTGTTCAATGGTTTCATATTATGAACTCTGTTTGGTCTATTTGTATTAGTTTTTTCTTGGGATAAACTGTTCCCAATGTGATATCTTTGATTCCCAGCACTATTTTCTAGATCGGGAGGATTAGGAATGCCTCTTGATCCTTATCGTGGAACGAGTTAGGTGTTAGGTTGGATTTAAACCAGAATTAGTGAAAAAAGGGTATTAGTGTGGACCTTTTTTATTTGGGTCATCAGGTTGTTTGGATGTTAGGACTGTAGATACTTGGGAGGTAGGTATGAGAAGAGTGTCATGAACTCTTACTCATCCTGAGCCTTAAGTTGTAATGACCCAGGACTTTACAAATGAAATTTTCCTTCTTATAATTATATCATAATGTATAAATCACATAAAATCACTTAGATAACACAATACAGACTTTATAAATGATGAATGAATGTAATAAGAGGTATTTCTATAATTTAAGAAACCTATACTAATGAAATAGTAACTTGGCCTTAGGAATAGTAATATGACCTGTATGAATAGTAAATCAGTCGAATGAATAGTAATTTCACCCATGTTTTAATAAATAAAAATTAGATATCTTATAAATGAAAGTATGATATGATTATATCATATTATAAGTAAATGAATATTTTAAAATATTATTAATTAAGTGTTGGTATTTTTGTGAGTCATAAATATTATTAATAAAATTATTTAAATGAAAATTAATTTTCATAAAATGTATTCATAAATCAATATTTTGTTGTATTATGATTTTAGGATAATTTTATTAGACCTTAGTTAATTTTTCAGATTGTTATAAAATCAGTTATAAATTAAAAATCTACATTTTTTGAGTAAATGATGATTTTAATTAAAAATTAAATTTATCATATTTAGAAATTTATTTTCATAAAATGGAGTTCATTTTGGAGTTCTACATGTTTATAAATGGTTAGAGTAATTCTTTGGGATTTTTCTGAAATACTTGAATTTTTTGTAAATAGTAAAATACGATAATTTATGATAAATGTTAAATACATGAATTATTGAGTCATAGGTGATGTATGGATAATGTAAGCCCATAATCTTGAACTATTATTCATTATTTTTATATATTTGGTGATAAGGCTCAAATTATTCATGGTCTTTAGCCAAAATAATAATCAAATGAATAAAATAATCAAAAACACTCATCTCCTCCACTATAAATATGACCTCTCACCACCCCTTCTCCTCATACATTCCAAGATTTTAGACTTGTCAAATTTCTTCCCAATACTCTTCCCAAGTCCCTTCCATGCATCTAAGAGATCTTTTTATCATCAAAATACCAAAACCATTTCCCTAATGAGGTTCTCAAGGGGAGAATTCAAGAGGTAAAACCCTCTTCCTTTTACTTTTAAGTTCTTATCAAGTTCTTTTCTTTTATTATTCTCTCCTCGCCTACCCTCACCCAAATTTCATAATAACTCTAGTACCGTAAAAATACTATGATTTTATTATTATAATTTAATAATCCATCATCTAGTCTCTTCTCCTCTCCTTTTTATTCTAAAAATGGAAATGTTTTCTGTGAGGTGTTGTTTCATCGCCTTAAAGGATGAAAATTTTTCATTTTCCTTCACCATCTTCAAGGTTGTTCATGAAAAATTTTAATGGATGAAACATATTTTAAAATTTATATTATATCACTTTTTATGTTCTATAAATAACATATTTACATAATACTAAACAATAAAACAAAATGAGTTTGTTGTGATCAATAACCGTCGTAATAATCTAAACGATTATCGCTAAATATTTTATCTAATGATTCATCCTCATACCATATAAAAAATTATATATATAAACATTTACAATTTTGGATGTTCATAAATAAAATATAATTCCAATCTGGATAATTATACCCATTTTACATGAACTTCATTACTTATAAATAAGTAAACTGGTCATGAAAACCAAGGAAAAATGCTTCTGAACGATGAAATTGAACCTTATAAATCATCAAAAAGATCATAAATGAACTTAATAAAATTATAAAAAAAATTAAATGTATAAAAGGTTCTGAAAAAAAATAAATAATGGATTTAATTTTATTATCTTGGACATTAAGGTCAAGTGCAGAACACATTTAGACATAAGGTAAGGGTTTTCTTCCCAAACCTCCATTTTCATTTGCATTGCTCTTTATCTCTATTTACCCAAATATAATTCTTCTTTATTTTTATTTTTTTTTAAATTAATTTTGTATTTTCCAAAAACATATATCTAGTTCATTTCACATTTTTTGTGGGAATTATATGTTTTACAAGGTTATCTTCTCAATTCTTCCCGTTATGCAAGCCTAATTAAAGGGAACATCTAACATTCTTACCAATTTTCAAGTATCATCCATAATTTTTTTTAAAGACCATTATTTTGGTAAATTCACAAATTTTTTCATTAAAACTATATTTTTCATCTCTGGTTTTATACAAACAATCATGATAAATAAAAATTATTTTTTTCAAAAATAAATATTCTTTGCAAAGTAAAAGGGTTATTTATCCAAGAATTCCTCAATGATTTTATTAGAGTATTTCCATCTACTCAACACCTATGTTGAATTTTATGATTTATTTATATTTATCTCTTATTATTATAATATATAATATTTTATTAAATGGTTTATGATTAGTTTGTCTATGTATGTGCTATCTTGATACCATACACCATGTTACTCAGAATGGTTAGTTATTATGTTTACAAATTGGGGAAAGTTATTTACATTTCATATATATATATATATATATTGTTTATACCCATTCATATTTGGAATGAATTGGATATAGTATGTGATGGTTGGGGCCTACTATAGCCCCTTGATTCATCAGTAGGTATCATGAGACAAAACAGATATGGACTTGGCTAAGACCTTACCCATTTTTTAGATATGGTTTCAGTTGAGGCCTTAATCATTTTTAGATGTCTTGGATGAGGCCTTGATGGTATGTTTCAGATTTTCATCATATTAATTTCCTCATAATGATATTATTAATTGATTATCCATGTGAATATTTTACTAGAATATTATATATTTTTAAGCTTTTTTCTCATGTGAATTTTTATATGGAATTTTTTATTCAACTTTTATCCTTTCCACATCATGTTTAAGATTATGTTCTAATGGTATGTGTTTTTATGCCTTATTATTTATATTTTATTTCACTATATTACCTTCCCTTAATAACCATCTGATCTCACCCCTTCCTCATGTTTTATTTTTCCCCAGGATATGACAATGAATATTATGAATGACTTTCACGGTTAATCTAAGAGTTTTTTTGTGTTACAAATAATGTTTCTACATTTGTTTCCTTTAATATTGTAATGTAATGTTCAAGTATGTAATATGGATTCAAAAACTACTAAACTAATCAGTCCTTTGGTATTTGAGTCTTGTATCTATGCCAATGTAATAAAGTAAGGCACCGACTCTGGGCTACTGAGGTCGGGGTCTTTACAGTTGATATGAGAGAAATTTCAGTAGAAACCTTGGAAACTGTATTTTAAAAACATAGATTAGGGAACATATCCATAAGATATAATTTGAGGATAATCATTGAAGAACATCCTAAAATTTTGGTAAAGTATATATTTTTTGAGTCTTCCTAGAAATACATCCCTGTCTGGATACTACAAGTGGACATGGTTCTGGTATAAATGTACCTAGGTGTAACAACCCCAAAAAGGTTTCTCAAACCTGACTAAGGGTAACCTAGTATACAACAATAGGCCTTACTATGCACCTAGTTTGATACTCTCAGGTAATATTCTTAGAATAATTAACATTTTCTATACAAACCATTATAAAGGATTTAAAAGTAATATATCCCCAAAGAAACCATGTTTATGATTATGAGATTAGATATGCATAAAACTTCAATTTATGTAAATTATTTTTATAGTTTGAGATTATAAATTATGATTCATAACCTATTATAGTGTACGTAATTATTTATAAAATGGTTCCTAGTAGAAGGAATGGAAATTGTATCAATGCACATATCCCATGTATGGATTTCCCTAATATACAAGATAATGGTGTTAGTACTGGATCTGTGACTGGTGTTGAGAAACTTATAACTATACTGGGATAGTTGACTCGGGTTATGAACAATAAACATACCCATATGGAGTATCCTGATCCACAACATGGAGGAGTAATGTTATACCTCTTTATGCAACAACAACCTCCATCATTCAATGGGACTATAATCCCATTTGTAGCTAATTAGTGGTTAAGTTATTTAGAGAAGATATTTCTTACTTTGGGAAGTAACAAAAGGGATAAAGTTTTTATGGAATTTTATCATCTATCGATAGATGCGGATCAGTAGTGGTCACTAATTAAAAACACATAGGAGGAGGAATAAAATAAAAAATATGGAATGGAGGTATATTAAAAATATTATCCAATGTGAAATACTTTTCGAGGGAAACACCCTGGTGCCTACTTAAAAGGAAAATCAGTTCACTATAAGTGTGGTTTGAAAGTCCATCACGCTCAATATTGTAAAGGAAAGAAATAATATACCAATGTTTAATGTTATAGTTGTATTGAGATGGGACACTATGAAAATGATTGACTAAAGTGTTAATGAAACTTTACTTTGAAAAGGCCATAGGACAATGACAAGCCTATGCGATCAAAACATCTGAGTTTGAAGTTCCTAGTGATGTGGTTACAGGTACATTAATCATCTTCTCAAATTTAGCTAAAGCTTTATTTTATTTTTGATCATCGTATTCCTTTATATTTTCAAAGTTTTCTTTCAAAATTATATATTTCCAATTCTATTTAACAAGGGATATGTCAGTCAAAACCCCTAAAGGAAGTCTCATTCCTACAAATATGTGTTAGAAAGTTCCCATTATGGAATATAAACATGATTTATCTCTTGATTTTATCATCATAACTATGGTCAAATTTGACATAATCCTCGACATGGACTGGATTTCAAAATATGATGTGAAAATTTATTTCAATAAGAATGAAATTACAATTTGTGAGGAAGGTTTAGAATCCATTTTCTTTAGAGAAGAAACATCACCATCTGATTCTCATCTAGATCCACCCTAATATCTCTACTAAATGAAATTCTTGGGGAGGAATAAAAACACCATCAATGGATAAGGAAATAAATCTTCAAATTGAGGATTTACCTATTGTACAAGAATACATTGATGTATCTATAGAGTATTTACCTAGACATCGTCCAAAACAAGAAGTTGAGTTCTCTATTGATTTAATTTCTAGTTCAAAACCTATATCAATCACTCCTTATAGAATAGCCATTGGGAAATTGGTATAACCGAATAAAAAACTAGATTAATTTAGTGATAAAGGATTTATTTTCCCTAGTGTTTCTCCATTGGGAGTACCTATTATATTTTTCAATAATAAAGATGGATCCATGAGGTTGTGCATTAATTATCAATAAATCAATGTTGTTATAGTAAAGAAAAAGTATCCCCTACCTCACATTGTTGATTTTTTTGATCAACTTCATGGAGATAAATACTTTTTGAAGATTGACCTTCGATATGGATATCATCATTTTCATGTGGGGAAGGAAGATATTCCAAATACTGCATTTCTAACAAGGTATGGACATTATGAGTTTACAGTAATGCCATTTGGACTGACCGATGCACCCTTTATTTTCATGGATCTAATGAATCTAGTCTTTAAGGAATATCTTGATAACTTTTTGTGGTATTTATTAGAGATATCTTGATATACTCAAAAATATACAAAGACCGTGAGAATAACTTTTAGATTATTCTGAAGATACTTAGAAGAAATGAGTTATATGGTATGTTTAGAAAGTGTGAATTTTTGCTTCAATCATTTTCTTTTCATGGCCATATTGTCTCTAAGGATAGAATCTCATAAAATCTTATGAAGAAAAAGGTTGTTCAGAAATGTCCTACACTAACAAACATAACTGAGGTACATAGATATATTTATTTAGTAGGTTATTAACATCATTTCATTTAGAACTTCACCCGATTAGCTAACCTGTTAACCAAGATTAGTCGTAAAGGGGTTAAATTTGTATGGAAAAAAGAATTTGAATAATGTTTTGAATATTTGAAGAGGATATTAGTGAATGTTATAATCTTGACTCTTCCATTAGGAAATGGTGGGTTCGTGATTTATAGTGATGCATCAAATAAAGGATTTGGCTATGTCCTTATGAAAAATGATAGAGTTATTTTTATGCATTAAGAAAGTTAAAAACTTGTGAATAGAACTATACACATCATGGTATTAAGATAGTAGATATAATAATTGCTCTAAAAATATGGAGATGCTATCTTTATGGTGAAATATTGGGATATATATATAGATCATAAGAGCTTGAAATATATATTCTCAAAAATATAACTCAACATGAGGCAAAGGAGAAGTCTTGAGCTACTTAAGGATTATGATTGTTTAATACACTATCACCTAGGAAAGGAAAATAAGGTAGTAGATTCATTGAGTATGAAGGATCATGGAGTTATGAACAATATGGGGATTGATAAGGATCATGTGTACATGGATATAGTAAAGATGGATATGGAAATTATCAATGAAGGTGAAGCATCATTACTTTTTCAATTGGTTTCCCAACCATATTTATTAGAAATGATTACAATTTCTTAGTTTGATGATGAGAATATTCAAAATAAAATTAAATATGTGAATGATGGGAAGTTAGAAGACTTATTGCATAAGGATGGAATTATGAAATTTGGGTAGAGGTTTTGTGTTCCCTCGATACCCTATCTAAAAATGAAGTTATTGGATGATTCCCATAGTTCTAATTTCTCTGTACACCCTAGTAGCACAAAAATGTATAGATATTTGAAGGAATATTTCTAGTGGGATAACATAAAGTGGGAAATTACTGATTATGTATCAAGATGTTTAGTTTGTAAACAAGTGAATCTTTAAAGACAACATCCTAGAGGATTCATGCAACATTTTCCTATTCATACATGGAAATGGGATGATATCACCATTTATTTTGTCTCTAAATTACCAAAAACCCAAGGAAATAATGATTAAATATGGGTGAGTGTTGATAAACTTGAAAAATATGCACATTTCTATGTTATAATGGAGGATTTCCCACTAGAGAACCTTGCACAGCTCTATAATAATAAAGTTTTAAGACTTCATAGAGCATGTATCTCAATTGTGTCTGATCGTGATCCATGATTTACATAAGAATTGCCAAAAAAAATTATAAATATTTGGATACTAAACTTCATTTTAGAACTAATTATCAACCTCAAATTGATAGGCAGTCAGAAAGGATGATTCAAACATTAGAATACATGTTGAGATTATGCTCACTTGATTTTCAAGATATGTGGGATCAGTATTTACCTCTAGTAGAGTTTTTCTACAATAATAGTTTCCATTTAAGTACAAAAATGGCACCATATGAAGCATTGTACAGAAAGAGATATTGTACACCAACATGTTGGGATGAATTCAATGAAAGGAATCTTGGGGGCCCAGAGCTTGTGGAGACAACAATAGTAAATGTAAAGAAAATTAAAACCCATATCAAAGCATCTCAAAGTAGGAAAAATACATATGTCGATAATTGAAGGAATGATATGAAATTTCAAGTGAGAGACCGCATTTTCTTGAAAGAATCTCTATGGAAGGGTGTTATAAGATTTGGGAGGAAAGGTAAACTGAGCCCCAGGTACATTTCTCCATTTGAAATTCTGGAGAGAATTGGTTTTGTGGATTGTTGTTTGAAAATTTTGTCTGTCTTTTATAAATTACACAATGTGTTCCACAACACATTGTTAAGGAAGTACATGATAGACCCAACACATGTCCTCGCTTTTGAAGGAGTACATTTCAAAACTAATTTATCTTACTATGAAGATCCTATCTGGATCCTAGACACTAAAGAATAGTTTTTGAGGAATAGGAAAACTCAGCTAGTAAAGGTACTTTAGAAAATCATAAAATTGAAGAGGCGACATGGGAACCAGAGGATGTTATGATGAATAACTACCCAAATCTTTTCATTCGGTGACGTTCTAGAAATTTCAAGGATGAAATTTTTATAGGAGGGGAGAAGGTAACGACCCAATATTCTATCATTAAAATTTCCCTTCTTATAATTATTTCATATAGTATAAATCATATAAAAACACTTAGATAACACAATATTAACTTTATAAATGAATAATGGATGAAATAAGAGGTATTTATAGAATTTAAGAAACCTATACCGATGAAATAGTAACTTGACCATAGGAATAGTAATATGACCCTTATGAATAGTAAATAAACCGAATGAAAAGTAATAAATAAAATTTAGTCATCTTATAAATGAATGTATGATATAATTATATCATAGTATAAGTAAATGAATATTTAAAAAAATTAATTTATTGTTGGTATTTTTATGAGTCATAAATATAATTAATAAAATGATTTAAAAGAAAATTCATTTTCATAAATTTTATTCATAAATAAATCTATTTTTTCATGTTATTTTATGATAATTTTATTATACATTAGTTAATTTTTTAGAGGGTTGTAAAATTAGTTATATATTTAAAATATGTATTTTCTGAGTAAATGATGATTTTAATAAAAAATTAAATTTATCATATTTAGAAAATTATTTTCATAAAGTTGAGTTCATTTTCAAATTATACATGTTGATAAATGGTTAATTTGGTTTTTTGGTATTTTTCTAAAATACTTGAATTTTTGCTGAATTATAAAATACGATAATTTATGATAAACGTTAAATACATGAATTATTGATTCATAGGTGATGTATGGCTAATTTAAGAACTTAATATCAAACTATAATTAATTATTTTATTATATTTGGTGATAATTCTCAATCTATTTAAAGTCTTCAGCTAAAATAATAAAAAAATGAATAAAATATTCAAAAAACACTCATCTCCTCCACTATAAATACCAACCCTCGCCGCTCCTTCTCCTCACTCCTTCTAAGATTTGATACTTATCATATTTATTCCTAATAGTCTTCCCAAGCCTTTCTCCCATGTCTATAACCTCTTGGTTTCATCAAAATACCAAAACCATTTCCCAAAGGAGGTTCTCAAGGTGGAGAATTCAAGAGGTAAAATCCTCTTCCTTTTCCTTTTGATTTCATTTCAAGTTATTTTCTTTTATCACTTAACCTGATCCAAATATAATAATAACTCTAGTAAATTACATATACTTGAATATTTTTATGATAATGTAATAATCCATCATCAATCCCCTTCTCCTCTCCCTTTTATTCTAAAAATGGAAACATTGTCTGTGAGGTGTTGTTTCATTGCATTCAAGGAAGAAAAGTTTTCATTTTCCTTCATTATCTCCAAGGTTGTTCATGAAATCATTTTAATGGTTAAAAAAGATTTTAAAATTTATATTATAACCCTTTTTATGTTTTATATGTAACATGTTTACATAATACTAAATGATAAAACAAAATAATTTCATTATGATCAATAACTATCGTAATAATCTAAACAATTATCACTAAATGTCTTATCTAATGATTCATAATCATACCATATAACCAAATGATATATATAACCATTTACACTTATATATTTTCATCAATAACATATAATTATAATTATGTAGAATTATACTCATTTTACCTGAGCTCTATTAATTATAAATAAGCGAACTGATCATGAAAACCAAGGAAACAAACACTCCTGAATGATAAAATTGTATCTTATAACTCAACAAAGAGACTCTAAATGAACATAATAAAATTATAAAAAATAAATTACATTAAGAAAATTTTAGGGATTAACTAATTTATTTATTTAATTTGACTATCTGGGAGATTAAGGTAAAGTGTAGAACACATTCATACATAAAGTAAGGGTTTTCTTCCCAAACCTCCATTTTCATTAAAGTTACTATTTATCTCTATTTACCCCAATATAATTCTTCTTTATTTTTGTGTATTTATTATAAATTATTTTTTATTTTACAAACACATATATCTATGTCGTTCCACCTTTCTTTTATGGTAATTATGCATTTTACAAGGTTCTCTTCTCAATTCTTCCCGTTACGCAAGCCCGGATAAAGGGGACATCTAAATCTATTACCCATTTTAAAGTACCATCCATAATCTATTTTAAGACACCATTATTTTTCTAAAATCACTAATTTTGTCATGAAAAATAATATTTTTTCATATATGGTTTTATATAAACAATCATTCCAAATAAAAATTTTATTTCCAAAAGAACTCTTCTTTTCAAAGTAAAATGGTTATTTCTCCCAAGAATTCTGCGATGATTTTATTAGATTATTTTCATCTATTCGACACATATATTGAATTTTATTATTTATTTAAATTGATCTATTATAATTATCATCTTTCGTGTTTTACTAAATTTTTTATGATTAGTTTGACTGTGGATGTGAAATCTTGATATCATACAACATGTTACTCATAATGGTTAGTGATTATGTTTACAGTTTAGGGAAAGTTATTTAGATTGCATATATATATGTGTTGTTTATATTTATGCTAATTTATATGGGTAGTTAATTAGACTTAGTAAGTGATGGGTAGTGACCATTATATCCCCTCGATGCATTGGTTGATCTCATGAGACAAAATAGATATGGACTTGGTCGAGGCCTAGCCCATTTTAAGATATAGTTCCCGCTAAGGCCTTAGTCATTTTTATATTTCTTAGATGAGGCCTTTATGGCTTGTTTCATATTTCCAACATATTAATTCCCTTATAATGATATTTTTAATTGATTACCCATGTAAATATTCGACTACTAAAATATCCATGGTTAATCTTCTTTCTCATGTGAATTCGTAGATGGAATTATTTTTTCAGATTTTATCCTTTCCATATCAGGTTCAAGATTATGTTTTAATGGCATGTGTTTTTATGCCTTGTCGTTTATATTTCATTCCACTGTATTAATTACCCTTACTGAGCATCTGATCTCACCCCTTCCTGATGTTTTATTTTTCCCCAAGATATGAAGATGAATATAATGAATGACTTGTAGGGTTAATCTAAGAGTTTTTGGGTGTTATAAATGGATTTTATACATTTTTTTTCTTTTAAGTTGTAATTTAATGTTCACATATGCCATATGTATTCCAAAACTACTTGTCAAGACCCATCCCCTAGGGCCCGTGTTGTTACTACCCCAAGCCCTCCTCCCATAGCTCAGGGGTTGGCGACTAGCGCCAAGAAGGAATATCCGAAACAAATAGGAGTCATTTTCCTAAGTACCTGTACACATGCACACCACTCCAAGACATAGATGCTGGAAAGAAAAAACACTAAGTAAAAACACAAGGTATGACAGAAGAAAACAAAAGGTAAATGGGGTTATAATACAAGTCAAAAAAAAATACAAGTCTCTGGAAATCCTCTGCAGAAAACCCTACCTGAAGGGTAGGAACAGAAATAGTTGTATGAAGCCATAGAAGCACACCTCCTATAAAGACCCTAAAATTTCAAGGAAAATTTTTTCTTAAATTATTTGGTATATTTTGAGTCTGAAGTTTCTGACGGCGCCTGATTCTGAGGCCCGGTGTGCCAAGAATAATTTTCTGAAGTTTTGTTTGGGTACGTTCAGTAAACGTACATGCAGGTTTTTCTATCTTTTGAACTGGTACTCAGAATCGAAATCTGAGGGCACCGATTAACACGCAGCGCCAGTATTCGCTTAAGGGGACCTTTAATACAGTTTCATTTTATGCAGGTTGAAAGTTAATTTTTTTGGGATTCATAGAAAAATAAATAAATTTGTTATATTGTACAATTTTATTTAAGAGGTGGTTATTTCCACCAAAGGGAAGTTAGGTTGGGTCCCACGCCCCACATAACCTCCCATGGGAGGATAATTTGTGTGGGGACCACACGAGCCTAACCCCTCAACTCCCTCTTAAACTCTCCATTAACTCCCCTTTAATTTATTTTGAAAACTCCCCTATTTTATTGTTAAACTCTCCACCTTCCACTTGTTGTCATTAATATGACAACACCTTGAATTAATTATTTGAAGTCCACAAATTATTTAATTAATTTAAGTGTTTGAATTATGAAAAACATGTGGGAATAAAATAATAGCCTAAGCTATTTTTTTGTTTGGAACTTGTTGTGTTGGGGAATATCTGAATAATTAGAAGAATAGAGTTCTTCTCTCGAAGAAGAACATCGTTCTTCCATGAAGAACATCTCCGACGAAGAATGCGAAGAAATTATCCAACGACACACCATTTTCGGATGCACCCTAACGTCAACGGAATCGACGTCTGTATTCCGCGACGCCTGACCTTCGCGATGTTCGTCTTCTGCGGCTCATTGACGTGCACCGTTCTTGAAATCGAGGTAGGGGTTTGTATAATTTAAATTGAATAATTTTTACCCCATTCCTTTTTTAATTTCTTGTATTATCTTCGGCCATCTGCTATCGATTAACACAGAGGGCACATGCCGAACGAACACGGCCCGAGGACCCTCTCTTGATCCTTGTTTTTATTCGTGATGGAGGTGGTGATGGAAAAAGGTGGCGAAGACCGAAGGCGGCGGTGGAAATGGCGGCCGCGCTCCGGCCCATTAGAGGACCACAAAACTGGGTGCCATGCGGGCGGAGGAGACCGCGGCCCGCATCCGCGGGCCTCTTGGCCGAGTAAGAACCGGTCGGTCCCTTGACCGGCCGGGCTAGAAGAATCGGCCGGCTAAAGCCGGCCGGCTGGAGAACCACGGCGCCTCATGGTGCCACGCTACGTAGAACTGTGGCCTACACTTCCAAGGGCCACTTTGGTGGGAGAACCGGCCGACACGCGGTTGGCTGGGTTGAAGAAAGTTGTGGCACCCGAAGATGCCACGTGGGAGAACAGCGGCCCGCCTGTGCAGGCCGCTCGCGCCGGAGAAGACTGGCCGACTTCAGACAGCCGAAAAGGAGACGTCGTGCGCCCGATCCACTCGGCCATATGGCTGATCCATGGCCAGCCGCAGGCCGGGCCGCACCCCGCCGAGCCGCGCTGGCTGGGCCTATTTCGCTTAAATGCAAATAACTTCTTGACCATGTGTCTGATCGATGTGTCATCTACGGCACTGGGACCCTTACGATGAGACAGTAATTTTTCAATAATCTAGGTGAGTTTTGGACAACTTTGGAAAATGGCCGAGTTTGGAATGACGTAATTCCAACTGAGCCCTTAGAACGGAAAAACCAATAACTCTCAGACCGAGCGTCTTATTGACACATCGTCTGTCATGTTGGGTTTCTTTTGATGAGACAGAACTTCAGGATACATCAACTCTGGACTTTGTGATAGTTTATGTATCGACCCCCTTTGACTCGAGGAGCAGACCCTCCCGGAATTGAGCGTGTTGTGTGCGGGAACCCTAGAGCTGGTTGCGACTGCATCGACTACTGTACTGGAATCCTCCGTGGGTTCGATAGTGACGATTACTGTACTGGAATCCTCCCTGGGTTTTATAGAGATGACTACTGTACTAGAATCCCCCATGGGTTCGACATCAATGACTATTGTTCTTGTATCATGTGTGGGTTCAGCAGTTTGACCTCTGTACTTTTATCCTGTGTGGGTCCGAGAGAGTAGCTGGTCTTGTATCCTGTGTGGGTCCGACAGCTTATATGGTCTTGTATTTTGTGTGGGTCAGACAGCTTAGATGAATCAGTGACTATATCTGATCATCTCTATTACTCTCGAGATAGCTGGTCTTGTATCCTGTGTGGGTATGACAGCTTAGCTGGTCTTGTATCCTGTGTGGGTCTGATAACTTAGATGTTCTAGTGGCTACATATGATCATATATATATCTCTACTATGGTGGCATACCTATGTGATCTGAGTCTTGACTTTCAATCATTATCGTTTATGTGATTGAATTTACTTCCTGTGTGGACTGGGTTGTGCTTGGGCTTGATAGTTGGAGCTTAACTGAGATTGATAACTTAGGTATATGTATGGAAATATTCATAAGTAGGGTTGGTTGATGCTTTTTGGTTGTATCTTTCTTTTGTGGTTTATCCTTCGTGGATTATGGGAGACCTTCAAGGGTCTTGGGGTCCCTACTAAGTATCGTTTTACTCACCCCTGCACAGGCTATGCTCGTACTTCGTTGTGTTGGATGCAGACAACGGACATCATTGACGGAGGCCGAGAGTGAGCCAGGACCGGTCGGTACCCAGAGGTGGACCACACGGCGAGACGGTACATGGAGCGGACCGATGGATGTGAAGTGCTGAGGTGGACATCTGTACCTGCCCTTTAGGTAGGATACTCGGCGGACGTTCCAGGAGCTTCCCTTTTTAGCTGTTGTCCCTTTTTCAGTTGTAATTGTTTTCCTTTGTACCTGTACTTTACTGTTGGGCTTGTATTTCCGTCCCCCTTTACTTTCAGAACTACTTTCTGTAAACAGTATTCACTTAGTGTTTACTTTTTGTTGCATACTCTGTTGTGTTTTTTTACTTTCATAAAGGCAATGTCTTCCCAGCTTATAGATTTATGCCTTTGGTGCTAGTCGCTAGCCCCTGGCCTATGGAAGGTGGGCTTGGGGTAGTCACGACACGGGCCCTGAGGACGGGTCGTGACAAATTAGTATCAAAGGAGTCGGTTCTACCGTATAACATAGGACTCTGATCATTATTTCTGTGAAGAAATAGTGTTAAGAGTATTGAGTGTGGTTTTCAGTCCAGGGAGTCCAGTGTTGGTGCGGTGGTCGACGTATCCATACACCAGGACCCTGAACTCTGATTTCCGACTCAGTTCACAAAAACACTGATTACGTGTGTGTTTCCTTTGAAGAGTTTCCTTTGTGGTCTCTTTGATTCAGCTCACCGGGTATAACTTATTGACTGTGGCACACGTATTCCTTATCAGGATGTCACTGTGAAGACAGCCATCTAGGGTTCCCGAGAGAGAGTACACGATGACGGCCCACCGAGCGACGAGGCTCTGGTGCATGGCCCTCTTACTATGTTGGCACCTTCGGGTGGTGTACCAGCAGCAGCACCACCCGTTGGGTAGCATATTCCACCAGCCACATTGGCGGACGGTGTGCGTCGACTGAGCGTGTTGCATGAGTTCCAGTGGCAGAGGCCTCTGAGGTTTCGAGGCGAGACAGATTCCCAGGTAATAAAGGATTGGATGGAGGCGATTACTGGAGTTTCCACCTAGTCGAGACACTAGTAGAGCATATGTTGATCTTAGCTACTAATCTTTTTCAGTGAGTGACCATGAGGGTGGTCCGCATAAAGATGAAGTTTCGGTACTTGGACTGTTGTTCGAGATGGTACCATCGGGAAGTGTGCCAACTATATCACTGCCCGTCGGTCAGAAGACACTACTGGCGGTACCGGTAGAGGAAACTTGTAGGCTTAGTGGCTTACATGTTTTTCAACGCTAGATATCCCTCAAGTTCTGAGGTGAGCCCGACCCACAGATGTCTAAGGACTGGCTTGAGGAGGTGGCTGAGAGTTTTCTAGAGCTTATACAGCTTTGGAAGGACGACGTGTTGGTAGTTGAGTATTCATCGAGGTATACCGATCTTTCCTGGTACTTGATGAATATGATTTGATCAGTGATTTAGAGCTCAGACCTCTGAGCGAGGTGTGTTTAAGGATATCTGAGCCATCACTTTTTCCTCTATGCATTCCTACCTATGTTAGGGTGCTAAAGAGAACCTTTGTGGTTGAATGTTCATTGGATGGGCGGATACAGCCAGTGAATGTTAACAGTTGGAAAGCATGAAACTGGCGTTAGTCTTAGAGACTTGAGCGTGTAAAATGTATCGAGAAGGGGAAGTGTTAAGGACAGATGAATCTGCAGGGCAGCAGACATGGAAGCAGATCCAGGAGGGCAGCATGAGGTGGTGAACATTTCGATATGTTACAACCCCCCCGCCTTTGTAATCCCCGCTAGGCTCGTGGAGCTAGAGGGTAGGGGAAGAGAGTAGCTACATACGGTCAAGGAGTGTGACCCAAGGGCTCTAAGAATGATTTTAGATACGGTCTGTTTCTACTACTGGTTTCTGTATCAATAGAAATAGGTATCAATCATTCCTTCCTTCCATGAATCATGTCCCAGACCTAGAGTTTCCAGTTAAGACGTTGACTTGATCCTCACATCTAGAGATACCTTTGTGAGGAGACTCAATAATCAAATTTATGTCGATGGTGTGATCTGACCCTTGAGGTGAGAGTTTCAGTTGGAGCCTCTTGGTGGTAGCATTGAGGCCTTACGACGTTAGTTTTGGTATGTATTGGGTAACCACAATTCATACACAGATTGACTGTATTAGGAAAAAAGGTTTTGGTTTAACTACAACGTTGGGATGGGTTTTCCTTGGTTGGTGAAAAGGAAACCCCAGGAAGCACAGGATGGAATCATGCATAAGTGGGTGCAGTCAATCACTCAAGAGTCAGCTAGACTTACCTTGTGCCAGACTTCTCCAGAGATGCAGCACCGCTTTCTACTTTGATGAAGAAGGGGAAACCCTTCATATGGTCAGATAGATGTCAGCAGAGATTTCAGGAGTTGAGGTAGATGTTGACTAGTGCACCCATCTTCAGGCTACTGGAGGAGGGCATAGGGTACGTAGTTTACTATGACGTGTTAGGGACCATACTTAGGTGTGTCATAATGCTGGAGCAAGCAGTGATCGCGTATGGTTCACGGAAGTTGATACAACATGAGAAGAACTATGCTACCCATGACTTGGAGTTAGCAGTTGTGGTCTTCGCCTTGAAGATATGGTGGCACTATCTTATGGGTGAGTGTTTTACAGTCTACTCTGACCACCAGAGTGTCAGGTACATCTTCTCGCAAAAGGACCTGAACCTGAGAAAACGAAGTTGTCTTGAGTTCCTCCTGGTATATGACTTTGAGATAGTCTATACTCTTAGGAAGGGGAACGTTTTAGCAGATTCTCTCAGCAGGAGATCGGGCATTCATCTGCTAGGAGTGGCGACAGAGCAGCTGGCCGCGTTGCAGATATCCTTTGTGGATAGATATAGAGAAGCCTTTCTGCAGTCTCTCACAGTCACCCCTCTACTTCTACAGCGGGTCAGAGAGGCACAGCGTGGGGACATTGATTGTGAGGCGCGACGTGCTCAGCTATCCATAGTACAGGCACCTGGTGGTTTTTCTGAAGGTGGAGAGCACATCATCCTCTTTAGAAGACGTACCATGGTACCAGTTGCTTTACAGGAGTAGGTGTGGAGGGAGTTTCACACTTCCCCTCTAGCGGTACATCCAAGGGTGGCGAAGATGTACCAGGACCTCAGACGATAGCACTGGTGTCCGGGTATGAAGAAGTTTGTAGCAGAGTTCATTTCACGATGCCTCACTTGTCAGCAAGTGAAGGTGGAGCACCAGGTACCAGCAGGCTTGGTACAGCCCTTAGAGGTCCCAGAGTAGAAGTGGGATGGCATAACCAAGGATTTTGTGATGGGGATTCCATGTACATCTAGAGGACATGACTCTATCTGGGTGATCGTAGACCGAATCACCAAGTCTGCTCACTTCCTACCGATCTGAGAGCAGGGTTCGGTAGAGAGCTTGGGACACCTCTATGTTCAGGAGCGGATGAAGACTACACAGAGTAGACAGAAGTCCTATGCTGATAGGAGATGGAGACCACTTAAGTTCGAGGATGGAGACCACGTCTTCCTATGGGTCTCACCTCGACGGGGTCTACTAATATTTGGCCAAGGTGAAAAGTTATCTCCGCATTTCATCGGGCAGTTCCAGGTCCTCAGCAGAGTAGGTGAGGTGGCTTACCGATTGGCCCTTTCACCTCAGTTGCACCAGGTGCACGATTTCTTCCACGTATCTCATCTGAGGAGATACGTGCATGACCCATCCCACATCATCGACCATGGGGAGCTGTACATTGATGACGGGGCGACATTCAAGGAGGTCCTGGTGGAGATCGAGGATCGACAGAAGCGGGTCCTACATGGATAGTTTATTCCACTGGTGTGCATTTTTTGGCAGCATGGGAACCTCCAGGAGAGAACATGAGAGCAGGAGGCTCATATGCATGCTCAGTACCCTCTTTTGTTTCCATAGTGTGTGTTGTAGCTTTATGGGGACGTAAATCCCTGAGGTGGGGGTAATTTAAAGACCCATAAATTTTAAGGAAATTTTTTTCTTAAATTCTTCGGAATATTTCAAATCCGCAGTTTTTTATGGTGCCTGATTCCAAGGCCCGGTGTGCCTGGAATCATTTTCTGAAGTTTTATTCAGATATGTTCAGTAATCGTACATATGGGTTTTTCTATATTTTAAACCAGTGCTCGGAATCGAAATCTGAGGGCACCGATGAACTCGTAGCGCCGGTATTTGCTTAAGGGGACCTTTAACGTGGTTTCATTTTATGCAGGTTGAAAGTTAATTTTTGGGGATTCGTAGAAAAATAAATAAAATTGTTATATTGTACAATTTTATTTAAGAGGTGGTTATTTCCACCAAAGGGAAGTTAGGGTGGGGCCCACACCCCATATAACCTCCCATGGGAGGATAATGTGTGTGAGGCCCACATGATCCTAACCCCTCAACTCCCTCTTAAACTCCCCATTAACTCCCCTTTAATTAATTTTGACAACTCCCCTCTTTTATTGTTAAACTCTCCACCTTCCACTTGTTGTCATTAATATGACAACACCTTGAATTAATTATTTGAAGTCCACAAATTATTTAATTAATTTAAGTGTTTGAATTTTGAAAAACATGTGGGAATAAAATAATAGCCTAAGCTATTATTTTGTTTGGCACTTGTTGTGTTGGGGAGGCTCTGAAGAATTAGAAGAATAGAGTTCTTCTCTTGACGAAGAACACTGTTCTTCCACGAAGAACATCTCCGACGAAGAACAAGAAAAACTTCTCTAACGACGCACCCTTTTCGGACGCACCCCGATGTCAACGTAATATACGTCTGTATTCCGCGACGCCCGACCTCCGCGATGCTCGTCTTCCATGGATCGTTGACGTGCATCGTTCTTGAAATCGAGGTAGGGGTTTGTATAATTTAAAGTGAATAATTTGTACCCCATTCTTCGTTGAATTTCTTGGATTATCTTCGGCCATCTGCTTTCGCTTAACGTGAAGGGCGCGATCCGAATGAACACGGCCCAAGGACCCTCCGTTGATCCTTGTTTTTATTCACGATGGAGACGGTGGTGGAAAAAGGTGGTGACGACCGAAGGCAGCGATGGCAACGGCAACCGCGCTCCGGCCCGTTAGAGGACCGAGACACCGGGTGTCGTGTGGGTGGAGGAGACTGTGGCCCGCATCAGCGGGCCGCTCGGCCGAGGAAGAACCGGCCGGTCCCTCGACCGGTTGGGCTGGAAGAACCGGCTGGAAAAAGTCGGTTGTCTGGAGAACCGCGGCGCCTCATGGCACCGCGCTTTGGAGAACCGCAGCCCATGCTTCCGTGGGCCGCTTCGTCGGGCGAACCGGTCGGCAGGTGGCCGACCGTGTTGAAGAAGGTCGTGGCACCCGAAGGTGCTGCATGGGAGAACAGCGGCCCGACTGTGCGGGCCCCTCGCACCAGAGAAGACAGGTTGGCTTCGGCCGGCCAGACAGGAGGGGCGGCACCGCTCGACGCCGCCGTATCGGAAAACCGGGTGATGTGCCCCCGATACGCCATGGGCTGGGCCACACCCAATCGAGTCGGGTCGTGCCAGCTGGGTCGGGCCATGCCCCATTTTTCCAGGATGACCCCTTAGCTGGGTCGGACCCGCCAAGCCAGGACGGGCCGACCCGCCAACCCACCGGACTTGACGTGTTGGGCCCGTTTCGCTTAAATGCAAATAACTTCTTGACCATGCGTCTGATCGACGCGCCATTTGCTGCAATGGGACCCTTACTACGAGGTGGTCCTTTTGCGATACTCTAGGTGATTTTTGGAAAAATTTGGAAAATGGCCGAGTTTGGAATGAGCGTAATTCCAACTGGGCCCCTGGAACAGAAAAGCAAATAACTCTCAGACCGGGCGTCTGATTGACGCGACGTCTGTCACGTTGGGTTTATTTTTATGAGACGGAACTTCGGGATACATCAACTCTAGACTTAATGATAGTTGATGTATCTACCCCCTTTTACTCAAGGAGTGGATCCTCCCGGAATCGAGCGTGCTATGTGCGGAAACCCTAGTACTGGCTACGACTGCGTCGACTACTGTACTGGAATCCTCTGTGGGTTCGACAGCGAAAACTATTATACTGGAATCCTCTGTGGGTTCGACAGTGACGACTACTATACTGGAATGATCCACGGTTCGAAAGTGATGACTATTTTTCTTGTATCCTGTGTGGGTCCGGCAGTTTGACCTATGTACTTGTATCCTGTGTGGGTCTGACAGAGTATCTGGTCTTGTATCCTATGTGGATCTAATAGCTCAGCTGGTGTTGTATCCTGTGTGGGTCTGACAGCTTAGATGAATTAGTGACTACATCTGATCATCTCTATTACTCTTGAGATAGCTGGTCTTGTATCCTGTGTGGGTCTGACAGCTTAGCTTGTCTTGTATCATGTGTGGGTTCGATAGCTTAGATGATCCAGTCGATACATCAGATCATCTATATCTCTCTACTATGGTGGCATACCTATATGAGCTGAGTCTTGACATTCAATCATTATCTTTTATGTGATTTAATTTACTTCCTGTGTGGACTGGTTTGTGCTTAGGCTCGATAGTTGGAGCCGAACTGTGATTGATAACTTAGGTATATGTAAGGGAATATACCTAAGTAGGGTTGGTTGATACTTTTTGGTTGTATCTTTCTTCTGTGGTTTATCCTTCATGGATTCTGGGAGACCTTCGGGGGTCTCGGGGTCCCTACTGAGTATCATTATACTCATCCCTGCACGGGCTATGCCCACACTTCGTTGTGTTGGATGTAGATGACGGACAGCATTGACGGAGGCCGAGAGCGATCCAGGACCGGTCGGTACCCGGAGGCAGACCACACGGTGAGACGGTACACGGAGTGAATCAATGGACATGGAGTGATGAGGTGGACATTTGTACCTACCCTTCAGGTAGGATACTCGGTGGAAGTTCCAAGAGCTTCCCTTTTTAGCTGTTGTCCCTTTTTCAGTTGTACTTGTTTTTTTTGTACCTTTACTTTACTTTTGGGATTGTATTTCCGGCCCCCTTTTCTTTCAGCACTACTTTCTGTATACAGTATTCACTTAGTGTTTACTTCCTGTTGCGTACTCTGTTGTGTTTGTTTACTTTCATAGAGGCAATGCCTTTCCAGCTTAGAGATTCATGCCTTTGGTGCTATTCGCCAGCCCCTGGCCTATGGAAGGCGGGCTTGGGGTAGTCACGGAACGGGCCCCAAGGATGGGTTGTGACACCTCCTCTACCGGGTCACTCTAAGCACCATCTGGCCCTAATCCACCAAGGACTCCTTCAAAGAGTCGATCAACTGCATAAGACACAACAGGTGTGGGAAAAGCCCATGCAGGGGTGAGTAAAACAATACTCAGCAGGGCACCTTGAAACACAAAGTAAAAGATCAAAACGGAAAAACTACTAAGAATATATAGTCATCTCAAAAAAGGTATGTTTCAAAAAACCCTATAATAAGAACATCCAGGTATACTTGTAAAGGATTCCAAGAATCAAGGTCTCATCCACTTTCATCTATATAGTCCCACTCGTAGCATAATCGATCAAGAAGATCTCACTCCTCGAGCTATCTGATAGTAAGCACGTAGAACTAGTCAACCAAAAGTATCCAAGAAAACACCTAGTCTCGGTATGTCATGATGTTTCCCTGAGACATCCAATCTCTCTAAGAAAAGGAGTCTCGATATCATAGCCAATACAGTTACTAGAGTCTTCTCACATAGGTATAAGTTATGACACTAAAAGAAAGATTATAATATGTAGTCCACAAAACCCCCAGTATCGAAGAGACATGTAGTCCTGATGGTACACTTAGTCTCGATGAGACACCTAGTCTTGGTAAGTCATGTAGACACCAAGTCACAAATCCACCAAGTCGTATAGTCACCGAGTCTCTACCAACCATAGGATGCAATTCATAGCACACTTATTCTGGGATAACCTACTCCTCAAGCCTAAGGTCATACTTAAACTTCAACAAAAACTCACATATAATATCGTAAAAGGACTACCTCATCTCGAGGGTCTCAATTCCAAAAACATCTCATCAAACAGATGTGTGGTTTGGAAGTTATGTGCATTTTAGTAAAAAGGGGTTAGTTGGGTCTGGGTCCAGTCTGACCCAGTCGGACCGACCCTACTCGACCCCTGTCCCACCTGACCTGACCTGCCAGTTCGACCCAACCCATCAGGTCCAACCCAACCCTCTACCCCAATTCATCCAACCCAGAAGCAAGGGGCGTTGCATCCCCGCCTAGTCAAAGCAGTCAGCACTCGATCCAGCCACTCCTCCCGCATGCGGTCTGTGAGAACACATTCTAGCTGATTGACACAGTGCTCGGTCGCATCATTGGTCCACACCATCGTGTCCCATCCTAATTACATATATCATCTCCACCTACTTCTGTGGGCTCCTCTGCTACCATTCGTCAATCTGAAAGCCACCTGCTGCCAGTTGGTCGCACCACCGCAAGCCACTGTTCACATCGTCGCCGCCAGCTCCCCTTCTGCGGGTAGTCACTGTCGCCCTGCTACTCTGTTTTTCAAAACAGAAGCATTGTTGAGATCCTTGGGTTGCAACCTCCACTAATTTGGCCTTTGATCCTTCTCACCACCACTCCAGGGGTCCGACAGCATTTGGAACCTCCCAGAAAAACACGCCGCCACCATGGGAGTTCTCCGACGAAGAATGCAAGAATGGGGATATAAGAATTTTTGAATAATGAACTTCGATGTTGTTTGTTTGGCCATCGTTCATCCAGTTAGAAAATGGGAAACTAAAAAAAAGTATTCTCGTAGATTATTCTCTCTTTAAAACCCAGCATTAGAAGACCCCATCCCATAAGAATGATTGACCCACCGATCAACCTATTCATGGTATGATTCATGTTCATAATTTGAAAGAAAGAATGGGAAAGAAAATCACAGAGAAATAAATCTTCTACACAGATTCACTTCGATAATTGATGAAAAGAGATTGTGTTCTCATCATTCGTCAACCCTCTATCCTTGATATGTGATCCATGATCTATGATCCATGATCTGTGATCCCCGATTTTTGATCCGTGATCCACTGACATTTATCATTGCTATACATTCACCAATGGGAGGAACCCACCAAGTACTTTATCTAGAGTTTTCCTATTTAATTAGGGAGAAAGGAAAACATTTTGGCATGTTGTAGCGTTGTAGTGTCACCATGCTGTTTCATTTAGGAAACGAAATAGGTCGGCTTGTCCCTGCGTTACAGCATTGCTGCTTCACTACAAAATATTTATAGATAAATAAAATAAACTTCTTTAAGTTTATTTCATTCTTCTTTAAAAATTCAAAAAAAATAACTTTTGCAGTTGACCTACACCGGTCGATGTTAGGCCCGACCTAAGGAAAACACCACATTAAAAACTCAAGGGTGGTCTTAGATTTCCAATTCAAGTCTCCATTCATGAGTTATTAGGATTTCAAAAACAAAAAAAAATTATTTAATTGTTTTATTTACAGTTATGCCCTTTTCAGGTTTTTTCACTGGAGACCCACGTCGGCTAAAGTTAAGTCATTATTAGGGTATACCCGACATCCTAAATGCAACGGTGCCCCAGATTTCTGATATGGGCACCCGTTTAAGAGTTATTCCACTTTTTTTTAAAAAATTCAATCGCTTGTGCTATTAAAAGAAAGAAATTTTTTCATCGAACCATTCCGGGTACGCTGGGCCTCAGAATCGCATGTTTTCTCATCACCTGGTCTCAAAATTTTCCCAGAAATTTTATAAAAATAAAACCACAAAAATCAGAGTCATTATATCCTCCCCACCTTAAGGCTTTACATCCCTAAAATCCAAACTAAGGGATACCCAAACTGATGATGGTATGAGCACAAACCTGAGCCCCCCGCTCCCATGTTCTCTTCTAGAGATTCTCGTGCTGCCACCGAGTGTGTACTAAAGGAATTGACTACCCATGGAGGATCCTCTCCTACCGATCCTTGATCTCCACGAACACGATACAAAGAGAGCATACCGATCATAAACTATAATCTATGGGATTCTAGGGAGTCGCGCTATCTCGTGTATGTAGAGGCATCCCAAGCTCTCTACTGAACTCTGCTCCTGAAAAGATAAGAAGTGGATGACTTGGTGAGTCAGTCAATGATCACCTAGATGGTATAATTTCCCATGGATGTATGTGGTAAACCCACCATGAAGTCTATAGATATCCTTTCTCACTCCTTTCCTGGCATCCCAAGGAAGAAAAGAGCAACCCTGTCCAAGAACAGGGGATCAACATGGTGAGTTGAAAAAACATGAAACTGATTCAAACAAGAGCTCATCTTTTATATCAATAGGTAAGACCAAATTTAACCTGTTCTTTCATCCTTGCTGTCTTCCTTGACACCAACGTGCATATCTTGATGCATCTCACCACTCTAGGCATCCACTGCTATAGCCATTCATCCTTTGAAAGGAACGAAATGCTCCTCACCTTTCGAATATGCATCAGGGGAATTCCCCATGGAAAATTGAGCATGTAAAGACTCGCCATTGGTATCACCGACCCATGCCTTCGTGACTCGCTATAAGAGTGGAGGGGTAAAAACCATCGACTGGATGTTAGATGAATTATCTCTATCCATGAAGGATAATTTTAATGAGGTAAACTGCTATGTTTCCTCATTCAACAACTACAAACTGGATCTCTTATTGAGAGAATCCACTGCCATGTTTCCCTTACTAGGAGTATAGACTCTCTTCAAGTCATAGTCCTAGAGGAACTCTGGCCAACACCTCTATCTCAAGTTTAGAACCTTTTGAGAGAATATATACTTGATACTCTAGTGGTATGAGTAAATAATAAACTGCATGCCCATCAGGTAGTGTCACCACATCTTTAATGCGAAGATTACCATTGCCAACTCAAGATCATGGGTGACGTAGTTATTCTCATGTGGTTTCAACTAATTCATATCATAGGAAATCACCACTTTCCACTTCATTAGGACACAACCAAGTTTGGTCCCAGATGCATTGTAGAACACTACGTACTCGACTCCCACCTCAAGAAAACTCGAGATCAAGGAACTCTTCAAACTCTATTGTAACTGCTAAAAAGACTATAGGAACCTTTCTATCCATGTGAAAGGATACCACTTTCAACTAATCAAAGTGTTCATTGTCCCTTTGGTAGTGGATATTTATTCTTCATGGTCACTTGGTTAAAGTTCTGATAATACACACATAACCCTGAACATTGGGTCTTACTAATAGCATCCACTGTAAGTCCTCCACCTGCACCCTTAGCTCATGAAGCTCTGCAAAAGCCATCTGATATACTTATGCTGATATTGGTTCCATCTCAAGGTGTAAAACAATTCAAAAGTATATCTCCCTACAGGGAGGTAAACCTAGAAATATCTCCTGGAAATATGTCCTCATACTCTACCACTACTTCTAGGAACTGAAAACTCATAACATCCACTACCCCAAGGGTAAGGCTAGTTGTCTCAAGAGTGATTGGTTGTACCCTCCTATGCATGGGTATATCCCTTGCTTCCTGGGTTTCCATTTTCACCAAAAAAAGGAAAATCTTATTCCATCACTGAGGACATACCACACCCTTTTTTCCAAAAACAGTCAATATGGTCATGGACTATCAATAACCAATCCATACTAAGAATGAAATCATAAGGCCTCGATGCTTCCACCAAGAGGTTCCAACAAAAACTCTCTCTTCAAGGGTTAGATCACACTATCTTCATAAGTTTGAATATTGAGTCTCGTCCTATAGGTATCTCTAGACATAAGGGTCAAGTCAATGGTTTAATTGGAATCTCTATTTCTTGAACAAGGTTTGTGACAATGAAAAATGATTAACACTTATGTCTATTAAGATGGAATCTAAGAGAAGACATAGATTGTACCTTGAATCATTCCTGGATCCCTTGGGTCATATGACTTGACTACATGAGGCTACCCCTTCTCCTTTCATCCAGCTCCATATTCTTGGTGTGGACCATATGGGGGTAGTGGTTGTAGCATGTCAAAAATGTATACCACCTCCTACTACTCTCCCATCTACTTTGCCACATCTTCTGCCCTGAAGATTCATCTATTCCTATCTCTATCTCTACCTCAGTTTCCCATCCACCATTTCACTATTAGCAGCATGACAGGCTGGAAAATATCTAGTGAGATGTACCCTACGGTCTCATGAAAAGAATTTTGTCTCTCTAGGTTGACTGGACTCACCCTATAAGCCTTGATATGTAGATACCTTGTACTGGGATCTCCTATTTGAACGTCTCACATATCCAACTCTCTGAGACTGATGTTGGCTTCCTTTTCCGAAGTTCTCTGCTCATGCTTTCCCCTAATAACATCCACTAGTTGTATCCACTCAGCCAAAGGACTTTTAACCACAAAGGTTAACTCTAGAAACCAATAATAAGTAGGAATGCATAGAGGAATAACACTGGCTTTGATGTCCCTAAGAACACTTTGCTGAAAGTTCTGAGTCCTGATGCACTAGTCATGTATCATATCCATTGAGTACCTAGGAAGGTTGGTATGCCTTGATGAATACCCAGATACAGACATTTCATCCTTCCAAAGTTTTAGAAGCTCATAGGCACACATAGACCATATATTTTATGGTGAGATCCCCTTCTCTGAGAATGGTTCTCAAACTCTATCCACAGAAGAGTCACCTCATCATAAGATTGGGTAATCTAAACCTCATCATCGCCCTGTTGATCCACGTAGAAGGCTCACTCCTAGGACTTCCATTTGATCTAACGGTGTCTTAATTGGACAGAAAACTCAATCACCTCCTCAAGCCAGTCCTCATCCACCTGAAATTTGAGATTGCCTTATAACCTGAGAGGTCTTTGTTTCCGAAACTTATAAAGTGCGCTCAACATGTGCATCACATCCACTAGTACAACGAGTACCATGTGCAACTCTACATGTGGTGGTATATATGGTACACCACCTGAAGGTTCTATCCTTGGTACAAATCTATGTACTGATATCTCATTACCCCATGGATCATCCCCGTGATCAAGCAGTGGAATCCTGGATGGCTGTCTATATGGAAGCATCTTGAAGTAAAACAATATGTACCATGGTCAAAAAAGTATACCTTGTGAGATGACTCAAGAAGGACATGGAAAACACAACTCATTCCTATACGATGCATGTACCATTGTTTTTTCCTGCAACTAGTTTTTTTATGTACCAAGTTGAAAAGCATAATTCAGGGTCCTGGTGTATGGATACATCGGTCGCCGCACAAATACTAGATTCCCTAGTTTGAAATCTAAACTTGAAACACTTAACACTATTTCCCCAAACCAAACTCGTATAATCTAGGTTCTTAAGGTAGAAATGACCACCCTCTAATACCACTTGGTCATGACCCATCCCCTTGGGCTTGTGTCATTGTTACCCCAATCCCACCTCTCATTGGATAGGGGTTGTTGACTAGCACCAAGTAGGCATATCCAAAAAATATGGGCGGTATTTTCCTATGTACCTATACCCCCACACACAAATCCAAGACATAGATGCTAGAAACTGAAAACACTAAGTAAAGAAACACAAGATACAATAAAAGAAAACTAAAGGTAAATGGGGATAGAATAGAAGCCCAACAAAAAAAGGAAAAGTAAAAGTACAATTCTCTAGAACTCCTCCGCAGAAAAACCCTACCTGATGGGTACATACAGAAAAAGATGTCTGAAGCCATAGAAGCACACCTCATCTATTGGGTCACTCTAAGAACCACCTAGCCTTGGTCCACCAAGTAATCCATAAAAGAGTCAATCAAATGCACAAGACATGACACATGCAAGAAAAGCCTTTGCAGGGGTGAGTAAAAGAATACACAGTAGGTCACCCCGAAACACAAAGTAAAACACCACAAAGGAAACACCACTAAGAATATATAGTTAGCTCAACATAGGTATGTGTCAACAACACCTATAACAAGAATATACAGGTATACTTGTAAAGTATTCCAAGACTCAAGTTCTCATCCACTTCCTGGCATATGGTCCTAATCACAGCATTGTCAATCCAAGAGATATCACTCCTCAAGCTATCTGATAGTAAGCACGTAGAACTAGTAAACCAAAAGTATCTGAGAAAACACCTGGTCTCGGTATGTCATGAAGTTTCATTGAGACATTTGGTCTCACTAAGACAAGGAGTATCGATATCACAGCCAATAGATTCACTAGATTCTTCTCACACAAGTATAATTTTATGACACTAAAAGTAAGACTATCATACATAGTCCAAAAAACACCCAGTATCAGTGAGATTTGTAGTCCCAATGAGACACTTAGTCCTGATGATACACTTAGACCTGATGAGACACTTATTCTTGATGAGGCACCTATTCATGGTAATTCACATAGACTCCAAGTCATGAAGCCACCAAGTCGTATAGTCACTGAGTCTCTACAAGCCATAGGATACCATTCGTAGCGTGCTTGTTCCAGGACAACCTACATCTCAATCCAAAGATCGTAAGTCAACTTCAACAGAAACATAATTAGAATATCTCAAAAGGACCGCCTCATCGCGAGGGCCCCAATATGGAAAACGAATCATCAAATGGAAACACGGTTTGGACATTATGGGAATTTTAGTAAAAGGGGGCTGCTTGGGTCCGAGTCCGGTTGGACCCGGTCGGACCAACCCGAACCGACCTACCAAGACCGACCTGCCTGCCCGAGTTGACTTGGACCACTGGCTCCTCCCCAGCATGCTTGGGTGAGCCCATTCATTCACCCAAGATGTGGCAGGTTCCACATCACCACCTATTCAACGTGGCTGGCCTTTGAGCCAGTCAGTCGACACGGTGCTCTGCCGCATCGCCGGTCAGCACCACAGTGGTCCGTCATGGTTGCATCTCTTGTCGCTACCCGTGGTTGAACTTTCATGGGCTCCTCTAATATCATTATCCACCTACTTCCAGGTTTCCATGCTTCCACTAGCCATCTTCATGCGCCGCTGGTGGCAAATCCCCTTCTACAAGATTCCATCATTGCCTTGCTACTTTGTTTTTTGAGACAAAAGCACTATTGCGATCCTCGGGTTGCAACCTCCACTACTTTGGCCTTCGATCCTTCTCACTGCCACTCTTAGGGTCTGACTACATTCAGAACCTCATAGAAAAATGCTCTATGACCACAGGGGTTCTCCATCGAAGAATTCAAGAATGGAGATAGAATAATTCACCAAGAACGCCCAATGAACGAATATTGACCTTGTTCATTCATCCTCTATTCATCTCATTAGAAAAAGGGGAATTAAACAAAATTATTCAAATAGATTATTCTCCTTTTAAAACCCCATAGCATAAGACCCCATCCTACAAGAATGATCGACCCGCAGATCAACCTGTTCGTGGGATGATCCACGTTCATCGTTTGGAAGAAATAACAAGAAATAAAATCACACAGAAATAAACTCCCTACCTAGATTCAGTTTGATTGTTGACAAAGAGAGATTGTTTCATCATCATTCATCATCCCTCGATCTTTGATCCATGATACATGATCCATGATCTACCGGAATTCATCGTCATTTTTTGTTCACCAATGGGAGAGAACCACCAATGACTTTCTCTAAAGTTTCCATGGAATTCATGGGTTATGTGTTAACCCTAAATTCCTATTTAATTAGGGAGAAAGGAAAAAACATTGGCCCATTGCAACATTGCAGCATCACCACATTTTTTCATTTAAGAAATGAAACAGGCTATCCCATCATTGCGTTGTAGTGTCGTTGTGTCGCTGCAAAATGTTTAAATAGAAATAAAATAAACTTCTTTAAGTTTATTTTATTCTTCTTTAAAACGTCTAAAAATTTACTTTTGCAGTCGACCCACGCAAATCAATGTTAGGCCATGCCTAAGGAAAAATATACATTTTGAACTCAATGGTTGTCTTAGATTTCTAATGTGAGTCACCGTTCATGAGTTATTAGGATTTCAAAAATAAAATAATTTTATTGAATAATTTTATTTACAGTTTTTGTTATTTGGGTTTTCTCATTGGAGATCTGTGTTGACTAAAGTTAAGTCATACCTAAGGTAAACCCACCATCATAAATGCAACTGTGTCCCCAGATTTCTAATTCAAGAACCCGTTTAATAGTTATTCCACTTTTTTAAAAAAACATCGTGCACGCGTGCTATTAAAAAATTAACATTTTTCATCGAACTATTCTGGGAACCCTAGGCCACAAAATCGCACGCCATCTTAGTGCATGGTCTCAGAATTTCCCCAAAAAATTTCTAAAAAAACCAGGAAAATCAGATTCATTACACTACTAAACTAATTTCTCCTTTAGGATTTGATTCTTGTATTTATGTCAATGTAATAAATTAAGGAACCATCTTTGAGCTATTGGGGTTAGGGTATTTACAGAATTTGTATGTTGTAGTCTAGGAATTGAGTATTTATTTGGGTTTTTTTTGGTGTGTGGATGGGTAATGACAATGTAGGTGAACTGGTGATGTGTGGTGGGATTAAGTGGAGTAGTGACCAATGTGGAGCCAGGGTGCATGGTTCATGGTCCTCCTAGTGTTTGGTGTTTTCCTAGGGCATGGTCTAGTAAACCATGTGGTTGAGTTTTTTGTGGTCACTATTTCCCTATCCCCTGAGAGTGGTGTGAGTTGCATTTTTTTTGTTTTAGTTAGTGTGAGTGTATTTTTTTAAAAATGAAAATGGTTTTGGTAAAATATGTTTTCAAAAGTAAAATGATTTTGAGGTTTGGTTTTGATTTAAAAGGATAGTGTTTGTGATTTTGAAAAGTTTCCTTGGGGTGAAATGGTTTTTGGATTTGGAATGGGAGTGGGGGTTTTTAAAAGAGGATTCTACTTTTTTGTGATTTTTAGATTTTGAGCTTGGTGTTTTGGCTTGAGGTTTTTTTTGGTTGAGTTTTGGTTGGATGTTGATTTGGGCCTTTTTTCCCTTTTTTGTTCAGAGTATGTCACCCAAAAAGGTCCCAAATTTCTCTAGTTATTCTCACCTAGTTGTTTACCCTACTCAAATTCTTGGTGGGGTGAAAGGATCAAGTTATTCTTGGTTGTTTACCATATTCTATGGTGATAGAGGTTCATTATAAGCTGTAGAATGGATTCAAGAAGTCAAAGGTATCTTCAAGTCAATGGGAACTCATAATTCTGTGATATTGTGTGTTTTTATGAGTTCAATCAAAGGTTCGAGTTTAGATAGGTGGAAGGTGATCATCATAAAATTGTTTCAAGTTTGGATTTCTTAGTAAGTGTTTAATACCACTTTCATCAGATGTTTCATACCTAAAGAGGTGGAGGCAAGTAAAGTGGAAGATCTCTTGAGTATTTAGCAAGGTCATTGGATGGTGAAGAACTATGTGGATCACTTAAAAAAGCTAGTTTATTTTTCTCTGGAGATAGATTCAAAGGATCACCTGAAAGATACTCTCTTTTCCTGGGGTCTTTTTATAGAGATTAAGTATTGATTCCTCTCATCTGGTGAATTTTTATTTAGCAATCTTTTGGATGAGAAATTTCTTGCCGAGTTGGTTCTTAGGGTGCAGTTGGTTGCAGTTGGAGCTCATTAAGGTCCCTCATTTAGTGAGAGGTGTATGTCATAGGATCCCATTACTGAAGAGTCTCCTTTTTTAGTCCCAACTTCTTATTCATCATACCATTCGCTCGGGTGTTTCTAGTGTGGTCTATTTGGGCATTAAAATTAATCTTGTCATAATCCTCCAAATTCCCATCAATGATGTGGTCATTTGGGTCACTTGTAGAAGTTATGAAAGTAGAATTTCCATAAGAGTAAGTCTTAGTCATAGGTGTCATCTCTTGTATGTGGGGAAGTGGAGCCTTCAAGAAATTATGACTCCATCCATAAGCCCTGAAGTGAAGCTCTTCACACAGTCAGGAATCATCATGGGTGTATGGAACCTTGGTTTATCATTTGTCTTTTCCAATTGAGTGAATATAGTTTAAATGTTCATGAAATAGTTTTCATTATCATTGTATGTTTATATCATTATTGTAAAAATATTGTAGGTCATGCTCTAGTGTAATACTTGTGGTTGTGACATTTTTTTATGTGAGTCATTGATTAATTTCTCTTTCTTGTATGTGCTTAATTTTTTCACAGACCTATTTTGGTTTTGGGTTGTGATCATTTTGGAGATTCTTTTGTTTGAGGAAATGATGAATCATGGGTTGGTTCTATGTTTAGTTTTAGTTCCTTCCATGGATTTTCCTTTTTTGGGGGGTTTTGGTTCAGGTTGGGAGTTCCCAGTTTACATTGTGGTGGGTTTCTCTTGTGGGTGTCATGGTGTTAGCTGGTTCCTTGTGGTGGGAGAACCCTACCCATGTATTTTTTTCCCATGTTTCTTTTTTTTGTTATTATATAGAGATATTCATGTGTGACTTGTGGATTTTAAAGGTCACCCTGATATTTGTGGTTTTGTTTGGATTCATTCAATTTTGAGCTCCAGTTTGTTCCTATTTTGGATGGGTGAATTTCTAGGGGTAGAAAGTGTTTGTGGTGTAGATAATTTTCACACCTAAACCTTGGTTTTTCCTTTATTTTATTCATTACTTGGTTTTGGATATTTCAGTTTTGGTTCAGGTTGAGTCCCCAGTAAAAAAATTACTTTTGGATGTTTTGAGAGAATTTTGGGCTTGTGTACAATTTGTGTGTGAGGTTTGGGGGTAAACCAAGTGGATGGTTATGGTTGAGGGTGTTTTTAGTTATTTTTCATCTTTCATGTTTTTCTTTGCATGGCCCAAGTACAATTTGATACAAACCATATGAGGCCAAAGAGAAACTGTGTGGCCTTCTATGGGGTCAGGGAATAAGCACATGGCTTGCGCATGGTTAGGGTAAACTATGCGGCAAGAATACAAAGAGGCTCTACAATTTGATAGTTCCAAATTTCATGATTAGAAGATGGTTTCCTAAATCGTGCATCCAACCCATGTGGGTGTCCTCTTTCTCTAATAGGTTGTGCATAATTGGTCCATGGTTTATCAAACCATGCGGCCAAACCATGTGACATACCCATATTTATTAAAACTTGAATTTTAAATTTTCCCCTACCTTAATTAAAACCTATTTGGAGTTTCTCCTCCCCCTTTATCATTTTTGGCACATGAGATGGCTTCCAAGCTCCTCAACCTTGGTCCCTCTTCCTCTCTTGGTGCTCCTCCTTCTAATCTAAGGTGAGTTTTTTTTGTTTCCTTGGTCTTTTTATTCTCTTATCTTCACCCTCTCTTGGTTCCTTGGGTTTTCTTCAATTGGTTCTCTCTTGTAAAAACCCTAGGAGTTAGGGTTGATTTTTGGATTGTATTTCTTGGATATTAGGGTGTGTGGATCATCTCTCAAGCTAAGTTATTCATTCCCTTGGAGTTTCATTGTGTTCACACACCATTAAGGTTGGTGTTTCCATAAATTTCCTTTACAAAACATTATAATTTATGCTTTATCTTTCCAAATTAAATTATAACTATGTTATTCCTGATTTTGGTGTGTTTTTGTGAATTTTAGTGGTTCTTTCATGTTGTAAATTTGGTAAGAATGGGTTTTTAAACGGTTCCTTTAATTATGACAATATATATGTATAAAAAGTATTTTATGAAATGTTAATTGGTCCTTTAAAATGAAATTGGGTGTTTTGGGTTACGTTTGGACTTGGTTGTGTTTTAGTAACTTGGTTTTCCTTATGAATTCTGTTTTTTGTGTGGTTTTGATGCCTTGTGTGTTTTAGTGATTATATGTGTGGGTTATTTTGATTAGTGGTAATTTTAGTGGTGGGTCTTGAAAATGATCTTTTGTTATTTTATGAATTTTAAAAATTATGTCATTGGATGTGAGAATATCCCAATGTACATAGGGTTCACATAGTGATACGCACACAAATGATTATGGAAATCCATTATGATGCTCACCTTAAAGCCTAGTTTTCAAGACACCCTTATCTCTCTCTTCTTTCCTTCCTCCCACCCCATCTTCCAAATGGTTATTCAAAAAATATAATGGATATTTGGTCTCAAAATGATCTAAAAATTGGTTCTCAAATAAGTTTCTTAAATTTCATCCTCATTGGAACCTTAAAATTTGAAATGGTAACTAAATAGTGTGATGGATCGTTTGGCACCTTTTGAGCATGTTACATTGTTTGTCTATTTTTGGAGATGGTTTTATAAATGGATTTGGTTTTGTAAATTCTAAGGATCATTTGGTTATTTATGGTATTTTAGTAAGTGGTTTTTAAACACATGTTGTGTAGGCCTGATTGGAACTTGTGTATGGCTCGATCCCTGATGGGAACCTATATGGTTGTCCCTCTTAGGAGAGGGCCTTTGCATAGTTGGTGTCGAAGTTTGGGATAGGAAAGAATAGTGGCATCTATGGGTTATTGGTTTATTCCACACATGTGATGACCTCCCCATTCTCCACATACTAATATCATGGGATCCATAAGCATCATCTATAGGGCAGAGTGACAATTGTTTGCTGACCCCGATTAGACAGGTCGCTACCATCTGGATTTGTTGAGAGGCTAGGTGGGTTCTGCTACTGGTGAGGCTAGTTTAGAGAAGATAGTTGGTTGCTGACTATGAAGCTACACCATACAGCGATAGGTGAGTCCAATATGATTACGTCTAGGGATTTATTATAGATATGTTTAGGAAATTACCATGACTACTTTTTTGTATGTTTTTGTTTTACTTCTATTGCACTTGTATTTTAGTCTTTCTATTTTCTACCTTCTTGTTCTATTTTCTCTATTTTCATCATAGCCCTATTTATCACCTAGTTTGGTTCTTATTTGAGTCTTGGTTTTATAAATTTCATTTTGGAATGGAATACTATTTTAAAATGGTAACACTATGTTTTGTTTTCAAAAGTGTATTTTCCTAGAAAGTGATGTTTGAATCTTAAAAATGATAAAACACTATTTTATAAATTTATTTAAAACTAGTGTTTTTAGACAGTTTTTTGAATGGAAATGCATGGAATCTATGGTGATTACCAACTAATATGTTTATCCTCACATCATACTTATGCCACTCGGTGTTAGTAGTGTGACATACTGACCTAGATGCCACAAAACAATGCACCGAGCATGATGGAAATAATGCCTCAAGCGCACCTCCTTGTACTTCAAAGGCCTCTGACTAGTATTTAGGGCCTTGGGTGTGATAGTGGGGAGATTATTCCCTCATTCTAGAGTAAAAAACATTGGAAATATCTATGTATCATACATAGTAGAATGTAAGCAGAGTGTGGAAGTAGTAAATAGACTGAAATAGAACATACTATAATAATAAATGATAATTCTATAATCATGAATAGATATTCCATACAAACAACACTGGTCACCACCTAGGCCAACCATACAGATACAAGAGTACAAAAGAAACTGAAATAAAATTATAGGGCTCTACTACTAACTCTAAGTCAAACCATGTACTAAATCTCTAGAAACTATTGTACTGCACCAACCTGATCAGAAAAAACCACACGAGCATCTCTGCTTGAACATGAAACATTAGGCCTTATCCTTATTTACCATGTAACTATGTTCAACCTAAAAAGTAGATATAAGGTCTACACATACACCAAGGTTCACATTTAGGGGTGATAAATAATCCCAGCAGGTCACCCCCAATGAGGAACCTATAAAATATACTACTGTAAGTGTATGGAAAATAACTTCTCGACCTAGCTAAGACACAACTAAAAAGATAAGTAAATAAAAATGTAAAACCACAATCTAATATGGGTCTACAATATCAATAAACTTGTAAAGTATCACCTTGTATTTCTATATCTATATGTGTATACATGTTAGTCCCATACCAAAACATATAAACATAAATATGAATATTAACAAGTAAGTGAAAGAAATAACATAAAACCAACTGAAATCAATCCTTGGGTCCATTATCCCAATATCTTGGACATCCTATGAAATGGAATTGAGGTAGATTTCATACCACTCAAGTTGTGTGTCATTAAGTTGATCTTTAGGTCTGTATTCCCAATCGACATATACCTGATTCAGCCAATGATGGAAGAATATCTCTGAGCAAGCTACATCATCATAGGGGGATACATGTCATACACCTGGGTTCACCCCTAATCACATAAAATCACTATAAAGAAGGATTCCAGATAAGTACATCTAGACATAATGTAAATGGACACTAATCTAGATGACATGTTGCTCAGTCTATGTAAATCTAGTCCAATATTTTTTCCCTGGGTCTCGGTCCGTAGGCGGTCACGATATTCAGAACTCAAATAATCCCTAAGGTTTTGACCCTTAAGTGCTATATAAGGAAAAATCATCGGTGAGAAACTATGATATTCACCACTGGAGTCTCAAGGGAGATCATAATCATCCATATCTTCCGATAGGGTGAAATAATTATTGGTATCCAATGATGTGAGACGCCATGCACAACATCGTGGTCATGTAACTGATCATGGAGAGCGTGATCATATCTATCCATCAAGAGAGTGTAATCATCCACGAGTATAATTATATTGAGGGGAGTGTAATCATATTAATCACATATCAAACTGAGGAGAGTCGAATCATCCTCATCACTCAGTAGAGAGGAATCATCCATGAGTATTAGTACTAAGGACACCATGCCCGTATATTATAGTAGTCTTCTCAATAACTGAATTCTAGGGAACATCTCTAGACATACCAAACATATAATAATCAAAATATATGGCTCAATATCCAAATCCAAGTTAGTACCTCTGGGTATACTGGTAAACATGAGAAAATAACATGGCTCAGAATCCATATCCCTAGAAGAACGTATGGGCATCCCAAAGAGAAATTTTTTTTCCTAGTATCAGTATCAACATCCACCAACTAGAAATCATTGATGGTAAACATTACTGCATCAGAAAGAAACATGAGAATATATAAAAAAATAGTTAGGTTAGAATAATTCTTAAACCCAACACCACATCCACAGATCCATGGGCTTAAAATTTTGGCATGAGTTATAAGTTGACACCTGCTACCATCTCTACCCATACCTAATGTACCATCTCTAGATTGGTCAATAACGAGCACCCACTGGGTCCCTCAAGTCAAACAAAAATAGACATCCTATTTTGGATCCTCGAGGTAAACACATAAGATAAGGATTCCTACTCAGGATCCATAGTTGTAAGGTAATGGAGGAATCCTATAGGAGATCCTCTAATGGTAAGAAAAAGGAGGCATCTTATAGGGGATCCTTTGAATGGTATACAAGAAATGGGATCCTACAAGGGACTCCCTGAGTCAAAATATAAGCAAGGGAATCCCTTAGAGGATCCTTGGTAAAATGAAAAAAGATATAGGCATCCTACATGGTATCCACTAGGTCAAAATATAAATAGAGGAATCCTACAGGGGGTCCTCAATAACAACTGGTTTCACATCCTCATAGGCCATAAGGGCATATCTCTCTAGGGAGACATCCTCAAGGGAAAATCTATAGAAACATCATTCATGAGAGATATATCATGTATCATATTAGAACAAGTGTCACAAACTAGGTTGGTCTGAACACCTAACTTATCCTTATCATTTTAAGTCTCTCTTTCAGGAGACAAAAAAATTCAACTACTGGAGGAAGAACCTATCCTTTTAAGAAATGCCACATAGGATTCATCAAAACACCTCATGGGTCTAACATCGTGATATATGAAAAAATATACTCGAATTGGACTAATCACAACCCCAATTCTGACTCCTAGGTGAAAATATATAAAAAACCTAGAAAGGATTACAAGGGGGAAGTACACGGCATGTCTCCCAAAGTACACAACGTGTACTCCCATAGTCTCACCAGGGTGTGTACTCTCGTCGAACATGGCATGTAAATGCCTATGTACATGGTGTGTAAGGTGGGTAGATGGCATGTACCCTATATGAGGAACCTTCATGTGTCCCTCAAATGGTATGGTCGTGTACTTTTACACTGCATGCGACCCACACGTGGTCTGACCATGTACTCTACATAGCCATATACCTCTACACGGGTAGCCTGTCAAATACTCGACTACATGGCCAAGTAAAAGTACACAATGTGTACACACTAGTACATGATGTGTAATTTGAAAACTTCATCTTCCCCAAACCAAATGTTGTGTAGACTAGTTTTCCCAAATGGAAAACCCTCAAAATGCCCCAAAACCCCCGTTTTCACACTTAAAGTAGTAGATCGCCCCACTAGGGGTCCCAAAAAATCATTATAGGGGATTAAAACTAGAAAAAGAAAAACAATATATAGGGTTTTATGGTGAAAACTCAAAAATTCCTCCCTTTGGGCGGAAACCACTGAAGCTTCACTCAAAACCACGGTCCACAGTTGTCGCACGTCGATCTGACCTGTCGAGAGCTCCGTGAAAGTACCTCCCTTACCCACTATCTATATTTATCTCTCCCTATCCCTTTATCTCATTCACCCAATGAAGGATACCATATAGGGGCATACACGAGAAGTAAGAGGAATATGGAAATAGACAAAAAAGAAAATAAATAAATAAATAAATAGAAAGAAAAAGAAAAGGGGGGCCTAGCTGGCCCCAGCGCCCGACCTGAGTGTATTTCCTACCTAGAAAACTACCTGTATCAAACTCAACTGCAATGAAAAAAATGTCAATCTCACACTCCTTTCAAAATGTATGTCCAAATGAACCCTTGGGAATACTTTGATATTTATTTAATTATATATTAAATATTAATTATTCTTCTAAAATTGGAACGGCTCATAATTCCACAAAACTCTTGTACTAAGGTAAAAACCCTATTTAGGGACCAACAGAGTAGTCAAAAAAATTATCTAAGATTATCTACTAGGGTAAAATTACCATTTCACCCCTTAAAAGCATCTAAAATCAAAAATTCAAATTTATGTTAAAAAATACAGTCCATAAAAACATGGGTCCTTACAATATCCCCACCATAAACCTTCTCATACCCGATAATCCTTGGTGGTAAGACTAGCAGCCATGCTCTCAACCCAATCATCTTCACAACCATGCTATCTGGACTGTCCAAAGACCGATCTCATAGCATCAACAATTGTCTCCTAAATGGGAGAGACTTGACTATGATTGATCTAGTACTCCCCACAATAGGAATACCCTTATAATCATCTCAAAACCAATACTTGAGCACAAAATATCACTAAAAATTCCAAATTTAAATGGAAAATGAGGGACACCACTCTCAAATGGAAACGATGCACTCCCCACCATATGGATTACCTTACACCGTTCCTTTAGTGTAACCTTATCATGTTCCTTTTCCAAACTAGGAAACACATATAAAAGAAAAGAATATCGAAATAGGGCTGATTCTATCTCAGTATACTCAATATAATTTCAAAATAGAGAATGACCTTATCTTACTTGAGTACACTAAGATTATACAAAAAGGGCATGTATAGCTCCCTTCGAGCCACACCCACATCCTATCAAAACCTAACCAGGATACAACTATAGGTTGACCATATCATGGTACCTGAATCATTTCTTGTGTCACCTCTACCATGGAGGGATATTCTATATTAATCACAACTCTTGGAAAACCAAGACCATGACAAGTTTAGAAAACATTGTTCATCGTCTCACACATGGAAACTCACTAATTTACAATTAAACAGTACCACATGAACCATCATGTACCTTTATCACCCACCTCGTACTCCAGTGAGTCGTATACGACAAGGCTGAGATGAACATGCTACATGTAACGTCAGTCTAATTAAGTCAGAATCTCCCTTAGAACTCCTCTTAAAAATCATGAACCTCACCTGTGCCATGATTTATTCCATGATAGTCCATCACCTGACTTTGTTCCATTCAGGATCATCTACCCATGCTCTAACTATATTAAAAATAATAGAAACTCAGGTAGATCAGGCCAGGCACCTGAACAGTCCTCCCTGTTGAATCCGATCTTTAAAAACAAGCACCCTAGGTTCTTCTCCAAAAACTAAAGGCATCAACATTCCCACCACACAAAACTCAATAACATATTGTGCCTAGATCTCAAAACTAGTATATAACCAAGCTCACTACCTAAAAAAGAATCTGAAAACACTGGCCAACCTCTCACACATAGGCTTCCCTTGAAAAAAATGAACATTGGCCTATAAGGGCCCGAGTCAAACTAAGTGCCTCTAGGCATCCCACCTAGCTCCACATAATGAGTCTCACAACTAGGTCACAAGGTCTAAACACATAGCCCAAAAGATAAAACCTATCTAAATAATGTAAAGATTATAATGGCCTATGAGGGTCAAAAATGAAAACACGGCCTATAATGACCTAATCCTTACTAAGCATCCTCGGGAGGAACTACTCCCTAGAGGTCATGATACCAACAAAGAAGAGAAATTGGACTAAAACTCACCATGTATCCATATACGGTAATACCCCCTCAAGGTCCAGTTCATGAGAAAAGTCTCAGTATCCATTGGCATAGTACTTAGAAAACTAACTATATTACCATGACCTTCGAAACAACACCTTATAAGGGGTAAAAAATAAGTGAATCACGTGCCATATCGACCAACTAGTTTCCTTGCACCTCTCGTGCATGATGACTATGTCATCAGCCTCACAAAAAAACACCTCAGTATAGATCCACAAAACCTTCCATCAGAATGATATATATATATATAAAAGTATGCTCAATATAATATGCATCATTCATCAATAAAATCACACACTAGCATGCCTATATGATGTTAATTCTATGTGCCAAATATGATGCATGAGACGCCTCTTTCCTTTACCGTCCAATAGTCAAAATCCATCTTTGGCCTCCTACCAATGGCTAATAGCCAGATATCCATAGTAAATCATAAAATCCACACAAAATGTGCATCTATCATGGTTAAAATCATATAAAATTGTAACATCATAGATCAGAACAACAATCCCATACCCCGGGAAACCAGGGCTTCTACTAGAATAAGTGTTCATGGAACACCAGTTTTTAATCGATGACGGGTTCTGAAACATTCATAATACTCCTATATACCATATACCAAATAGTAAAGATAAGGAAAAGAAAACCTTGAATACCACTTTTTAATGTCCCGACCTAGATACCGCTAAACGCTGCTATGATCTAGTTGGTTATAAGGCCTCAGCCACACCTTCCCATAGGATAGAGTCTGCTGACTAGTAACGAGGGCCTATGATGTGATTATAAGAAGAATATGCCCTCATATCATAGTAAGAAAATAGTGTAAATAACTAAGTTTCATATACATCATAAAGTAAATAAAGTGCGGAAGCAGTAAATACACTAAAATAGAATATTTTGTAATAAGATATGAAAATTCTATAAGCCTGAGTAGTTATTCCATATAAACAACACTAGTCTCCCACTTGGTCAACCATAAATATATAGGAGTGCAAAAGAAACCGAAATAAAAGTACAAGTATCTACTACTAACTCATATCTAGACCGTGTACCTGGTCTCTAGACACTGTTGAACTACACCATCCCGATCATTAGAACCCACATGAGTAGCTCCATTCAAATATGAAACATTGGGCCTTAGACCTATCCCACAAGCAACTGTGCTCAAAATGAAAAGCAGACATAAGGTATAGATGTATACCAAGGTGCACATGTAGGGGTGGGAAATAGTCTCTGTAGGAAACCCCAATTAGGAACCTATAAAATATGATTCTATAAGTTTTTGAAAATGCAATTGCTCAGCCTAGCAGAGACACGACTGAAATGATAAGTAAAGAAAAATGTGAAACCACAGTCGAACTTGGGTTTGTAATCCCGATAAACTGGCAAATTTCCACCATGGATGTTCATATCTATATGTTTATACATGTGTAGTCTCATACCCATAAATATATACATAAATATTAATATTCATGAGTAAGTGAAAGAAATAACATAAAACCAAAAGTAGTCAATCCTTGGGTATGTAATCCTGATCACCTGGACATCTTGTTCAAGGGCATTGAGTTTGATGTCATACCACTCAAGTAATTTATTATTAAGTCAATATATGGGTACATAATCCCAATTGAAATATACCTGCTTAAGAAAATTTCAGAAGAATATCTTGGAGCAAGCTATGTCACCACAGGGGGATACTCTTCCTACACCTGGGTTCACCCGTACTCACCCCCAATCACTGCAAAGAACGATTCTAGATAATTACATCTAGAAATCCTGAAAATTTTCACTATGATACACACCATGATTCTCAGTACATTTAAATCTAGTCCAATTTTTGAGCCCTAGGACCCGGACCATATGAGGTCACGACATTCGGAACTTTGATAATCCTTAAGGGTCTAGCCCTGGGTGAACTATAACAAGAACTCACATGTGAGACACCATGTTTCTCACCCTTGGAGTCACAAATAAGAGAGAGAGTAATTATCCATATCATCTGGAAGAGTGTAATCATTCTGGGTATCTAGTGATGTGAGATGCCATGTACAACACCGCGGTCAAATAACCAATCTAGGATAGCGTAATAATCCCTATCCTTTAAGAGAGCATAATCATCCATGAGTATATTTAGATCTAGGAGAGTGTAATCATCCCCATCACATATAAAACTGAGGAGAGAGAAATCATCCTCATCACTCAAGAGAGAGGAATAATCCATGACTATAATTAGTAGGGACGCTATGCCCATATGTCATAGTAGTAGGCTCAATAACCGGATTTGAGGAAACACCTCTAAACATAAAAAATATATAATATTCAAAATATACGGATCAACAGCCAGATCACAAGTATTACCTTTTGGTTATACCAGTAAACATGAGAAAATAACATGGCTCAGAAGCTAGATCCCATGAAGAACATCTGGGCATCCCAAAGAGAAAGAAAGATGCCTCACGTCAGGCTCAACAGCCACTAACTAGGAATCACCTCTGGTAAACATCATTGGATCAGCAATATACATGTGAAGGTGTAATGACCCATCATTTTTCAATGGAAATTCCCTTCTTATATTTATGTCATAAAATAACATAAAAACACAACATAATGAACTACTAAGTGATAAGTGACCTTTAAACATAAGTTTTTCACTTTTGTGTTTGGAATTTTAAAAATCCGACATACACGGTTCTGCTCAAGATAATTTTTGGAGTCTAATGAAACAAAAATAATTTTTGGTGAATAGTAACGTACCCTTAGGAATAGTAACATACCCTTATGAATATTAATATGACCCTTATGAATAGTAATCATCCAACATAAGAGTATCCTTACCCATGAATAATTAAATAAAATTTATACGTCTTAAAAAGTGACAATTTGACCTTAGTAAACGTTTTGGAATTTTTTAAGTTATAAATAATTAATTATAACTAATTAATTAATTTAAAGGAAAATTTATTTTCTTAAAATGTATTAATTATTTATAAAATCAATTTCTTATAGTTTTTAGATAATTTTATAAGACCCTACGTAATTTTTAAAAGCACTATAAAATCAGTTTTAATCTTAAAAACTGTGTTTTTACATAAATTATGATTTTAATTAAATATAAAATAAATAATATTTATAAAATTATTTTTAAAAAATGGAATTCATTTTTGGATTCTACATGTCGAAAAATAGTTGGGGTAAATTTTTGGGATTTTTCTGAAATACTTGAATTTTTTTTATGAATAGTAGAATCCGATAATTCAAAATAAATGATAAATATTGTATTAATTGAGTCATCGATGATGTTCTACTGATGTAAGCCCACTTGGTTCGGGATCACATGATAAAATTACTATTCTTGGTCATCCAAGACTCATTATTCCTTGTCTTAGGGGAAATTAATAAACTAATGAATTTTATATTAAGGAAACCTCTCTCCCCTCCACTATAAAAGCCACCCTTCACACCCTCATTTCCTCACACCTCTCAAGATCCAAGCCTTCTCTAAACTCTGCCCAAACATCTTCTCTAGCCCCTACCCCATGTCCAAAAGCTGCTGGTCTCATCAAAAAACCAATCCTAGCTTCCTTAAGGAGGATCTCAAGAGGAATATTTAAGAGGACATTAAAGAGAAGGAAACATTCAGGTACAAGGTAAGGGGAAATCTCAAACCCAATTTTCTTCCTTCAGGTTCTCCCTCTTCCACTCCATTTTCGATATTGTAACTCCTTAAAGATCATTTTTTTCATCATTGTCTTTACTTTTCTAGGATATACATGTTTGTCACTTGTTTTTATGTCAAACAAAATGTTTTTCAAAAGAACTCCTCTTTTAAGAACACCCCTTTTACGTCTCACTCAAAGTGGACGGTTCTTGTAACATATATGTTATTCTCTCTTCCTTTTGGGAAACCAAAGCTTATGATTGTGTTATTATGAGATTAAACCCATTATATTCCATGGTTTAGTTATGTAAATTTTTTATATGTGTTCTATGTGGCAAGCATGATGATGATAATGTTATGATGTGATGGGTGCGCCCGGAATTATATAGCGCTATAAGAATGATTAAATGTGATGGGTGCACCCAGAATTATACAATGCTCCAATGCATTGGGTAATGTGATTAATCTCATGAGTAAATGTTAATTGATGTGTGAACAAGATTCTAGCTTGGTTCAAAAGTATGTGTGGTAGTTAACCACTAAGACATGATGTTTCATTTTTAGGCATTTCCACATTTCAAGTCTTTTATTTATTCTCCTCTCATGTTCATGATCTTTTGCCTATATTATGATTATTCTCACCCCATGATATATTGTTCTTATTTATCCTCTTAATGGGATTCTAGATCACCACTTTTGATATATATCCTCAGGTGGCTACATGTACTAAGGAGAGGACAAGTGCCAATAAGAAGCTGGAGAATAATAAATTAAATAAATGTTTATGCTAGATGTTGTATTTGTTATGTGTGGTCCTAGTTTTCCCAAGACACTAAGACTTTGGATCCTCTTTGTGTAATACTATTATGTTGTTTATCTTTGAAATGATTTAATAGTAATGTAAGAAAAGGTCGGGTCACTATAGAAGGTATAAACCAATAGTGAGGGTGTTCAAATGCCTAAACCCAACACTATAGACACATCCCCATGGGATTAAAATTTTGGCATGGGTTTTAAGGTGACACCTGCAACCATATCTACCCAGACCCGATGTTCTAGCTCAGGGTCGATCAACAATGGGCACCCACTAGGTACCTTAGGTCAAATAAAAAGAGGCATCCCATTTGGAATCCTCGAGGTAAACACATAAGAGACACCTACTCAGGATAATTAATTGTAAGGTAAGGTAGGAATTCGACATGAGATCTTCTAATGATAAGAAAATGGAGGCATCCTACAAGTGATCCTCTAAACAGTATACAGGAAAAGGGATCCTATGAGGGACTCCCTAAGTCAGCATATAAGCAATGTAATCCCTTAGGGGATCCTTGGTAACCAGATATAATATAGATTCATCCTACACGTGATCCTCTAGGTCAAAACATAAATAAAGGAATCCTACAGGGGATCCTCGATAACAACTAGTTTCACAGCCTCATAGTCCAGAAGGAAACATCTCTCAAGGGAGACATCCACAAGATAAAATCTATAGAATCATAGGTCATGACATATATATCATGGATCGTCTCAAAATAAGGTTCACAAACTAGTTTGGTTAGAACACCCAACCCAGCCTTCTCAGTTTAAGTCTATTGTTCAGGAAATGACTGAATTCAATTACTAGAGGAAGAACCTCTCTATTCAAAAAACACCACCTAGAAATGCTAAAAACACCCCATGGGTCTTACCATTATGATCTATATGAATAGATACTCAGATTGGACTACTCACGACCCCAATTCCAACTTATGGGTGAAAAGATACAAAAAACCCAAAAAGGGTTACAAGGGGGAAGTGCACAACATGTCTCCCCAAGTACACGTTGTGTACTCCCAATGTCCCACCAGGGTGTGTACTCCCCCCATACATGGATTGTAAATTCCTATGTACACAGCGTGTACCCTACATGGGATACTTTCATGTGTCCCTCAAACAGAATGTCCTTGTACTTGTCCTAGTCATGTACTTTTACATGGCATGCGACCCACATAGGGTCTGGCCATGTACTCTACATGTCCATGTGCCCCTACACGGGTATCCTAGTCGGATACTTGTCTACACGACTGAGAACCAGTACATGGCATGTAAACCCTAGTACAGAATGTGTACATTGAAAACTTCATCTTCCCCAATCTAGAAGAACACACAACGTGTCTCCCTAAACCACATGTTGTGTGGACTACTTTTCCTAAACGGAAAACCCTCAAAATTCCCCAAAACCCCTGTTTTCACATCGAAAACAGTAGATCGGATGACTAGGGATCCCAATCAAGCATAATGGGGGATTAAAATTTGATAATTAAAAAACTAAGGAGATTTATTATAATTTCCTATCCTTAAACATTACATAATCTTGAGCTAAGTTAATAATTTGACTTTATTTCACATTGAGGGTCTTTTTAGGTTTAGAGTTTTACAGAATTAGGCCATAACTATTACATAATAACTCAAAATTTACAAATTAGACTCTTCTAATCACTATCGAATTTTTTTTACAAAATAAAGCTCATTAAATAAAACATAAATTATTTTCTTGATAAAACTATTCTTGAATTATTCCTTTCTCTTACTCATCCTTATACCCTATGAAAAACATTTCAAAAACTTGGTATGAGCATAAAAATCTCAGTAAGGGGTATAAAATAAGGAAAGAAACTATTAATCCATGAATACATATAAATCAATGAAAACATACTTTTCACTCATAAAACATAAGCTACTCATCTTACATCATGTAATCATAATATTCCTACAAAACATCATAGAAATCATAAAACATAAAGGTAACTTGTGGCATCCATATCATACTTACATTGTAGATTTTACATCTACATAGGGAGTAACCTTCATGGTTACATTTGAAATACCCATCACAATATATTCCCTAAATATCTTAGGAGAACATTTATCATTTACCAACATCACGTTACCCAATAAATTTAAGAGCTATCTCAGGCTCACCTACCCTCGGTTTATCATGGAACTACCTATATACATAAACAATTCCCAATAACCATAACATAATCATAACAAATAAAATAAGCATAAAGGAAAGATAACATTTCCACATTGCAATCACAATATATCATTTCAAGATATTTACATAATCAATACTTTCTCAAGACCATTTTAAATACCAAAATATGTAAAAAGGGTATATGGTATTTATTTTTCATTTAAAAATATTACAGCTTGTTAAGGAATCCAAATATCAAATAATGCTCCCAGTAGTGGAAAGTTCATTGTCGCCGCCTACGTTAAAAAGAAACACTTCTTTTTTAATTTAGTAAAACCCTTCATAGAAAAAAGATCCCCTTTGAATGAAATTAAAAGTTAAAGGGTTTTATACACCGTATAAAAGAAGGTGGTGAATAACATCAAAATATGGCTCAATGAAAGGAGATTGAGACGATGTCCCTTACCTTAAATCCGACTTATCATGTTTGTTATTTAATTTCATGAATAATAAAATTTGGTTAATTTATACTTTATTTAGAACATTTTTAATGTTTATTATTCATTTTATATCACTTATTACCATGTTATATCAATTATTTAATTATTTAAGTTTATATCAGATGTTTTTTCGATGTTCGGTACTTGAGTCAAAAATGAACTTGTTATAATTACAAATTGTCCATGTAGTAAAAAGTCCATTATCTCAAAATAGTATTCATGATTTAAATATCATATATATCCAGTATATATGTGTATTTATAATAGTCCATAACATTTGTAGATAATAAATGAAATGCACCATTCATGAAGACGGTAGGTCGTACGTACGCATGAAGGCTACTTTCATTTCTTTGGCATATTAAATGAATAAAAACTAAACTATACATAGGTATATTATAATTCCAGTATAATATATATTTTATATTTGTAATATATGTTCATTAACACCATTATTTATACGTTTCATGTATGGCATGAACGAGTCATATCACTTTGGGGATGATAGTCCACACTTCCTCAAATGAAATTATCATATTTACACATTATGGAAAGCATAAAGGTATGTTGTCAATATAAATTACAGAATCATAGAGTAAATACAAATATATTATATATCATATATAAATAAATTTCCATCATAATGTCCATCATGAGATTTGGTATGATAAAATTGAATAATCATTGTTTCGTGAGGCAATAGTTCGTCGTACATAGAAACAATATGTTCGTATCCATTAGATGGAGGTGTGTGTAAGTGTAGTTAGAATAATTCTCAAAAAAATATAATATTATATTGAGGATACTGGTGTTTATATGTAATATAATAATAATAAGAGCATATGGATTGGAGAAGGATAATAAAGTAAAGGAACTTGAGAGAAGACGTTACCTCTAAATCGAGTAACTTCTTCTGATTTGAGCCAAAAGGCTTTCTTGAATTGACTTCTGCCCAAGCTAAGGCTTATATTAGGGAAGGAGGAAAGTTGGGAGCTTATTTGAGTAGAATTTGGTTGAGACAAGGGGTTTGAGAGGTGTGAGTATGTGGGTAGAGGTGGTGGCCTTTTATTAGAGAGAGGAAGGGCACTTTAGGAAAGTCTTGAAATATTAATTTATTATAAATTCAATTTTGATTACAAATGGTCCAAAACTCATTTAATTCAAATATAAGAGGATTTTGGTTCTAATACCCATCATCCAATAATTTTTAGACATGTTTTGAACATTTCTTTTATCCTTATTTTCTTTAACCCTTATTTTACCCTTTTCAATCTTATAGTGATATCATGTTATTTACATATTGTGGGTTAATTTAATTACCATATCATGTAAAAAAATCCAAAAAAAGTAATTTATGATATATTTGGACTTATATTAACCATTTTTCTTAATATTATATTTTTATGAATTTAATATCATTTAATAAACTATTTTATATCTTAAGTTATGAATTATATCAATTTTGGGCACTATTCATACTGGACTTTTTTAAAAATTCAAAACAACTTGATTCATTAAAAAAAGTATTAAATAAAAAATAATATGTCAATATCATTCAGAAAATTCATGGATGGGATAAAAATAATCAAATTACATTTATTTTAAAATTTATAATATCATTAATTTGAATCTTTTATTAATAAGGTAATCAGTGCATCATCATTGTGTCATAAATAAACATATTTATGTAATGTATAAAAAATATAAATAAAATACCATGATTTAGGAAATATTATTATCTTCTTAATGATTATTTATAGTAGAATATATCAATTATATAACCCCATATAAAAATTTTATTATTAAGAAGATACATGTTTGTAAAGACCCGAAAAATTCAAGGAAAATTTTTTCTTAATTTTCTTTAGAATTTTACAAGAGCGCGGTTTCTGACGGCACCTGATTCCGAGGCCCGGAGTGCCCGGAATCAATTTCCGAAGTTTGGCTCGGGTACGTTCAGTGAACGAACGAGCGGGAATTCCTAACTTTTGATCCGGTGCTCGGAATTGAAATTCGAGGGCACCGATGAACTCGCAGCGCCGTTATTCGCTTAAAGGGACCTTTTCGGAAGTTGCGTTTGTTGCGGGTTGAAAGTTAGTTTTTGGGTTTTTAGTTTAAGTTAAATAAAATTTGTGAGGAACAAATTTTATTTTAACTAGTTAAATCCTACCAAAGGGAGTTGGGAGTGGGACCCACATCCACTTAACCTCCCTTGGGAGGATTAAGTGAGGTGGGGTCCACACAAACCCCAACTCCTCAAATTCTCTCAAAACCTCCCCTTTAACTCATTTCAATTAATGATGTCAACTTGACTTAATTAATTGAAGAGGGTTATTTTAAATTTCAAACTTTTGAAATTCTAGTGAGTTGTTGTGTTAATTAAATAAGATAGAGTCTTATTTTATTTTGGGTTAATTGTTTGTCTTCTTGAGAGGTGGAGAGCTTTTTCTTCTTCTTCTTCATCTCTGACGAAGATCACGAAGAACGCTCAACTTGACGAAGAACGCTCAAGTCCCGACGAAGAACACCGCTCCGCTCTTCTTCGTCTTCCGTGTCAACGAGTGGGAACGCCGCTTCCTCCTCGGATTCCCTTCGTCGACATAAGAAGTTTCACCATCGACGTGTCTCTTCAGACGCATTCCTTCGTCATCGGATTTGACGAACGGCTACCGCGACGCCCGACCTCCGCGACGTCGTCTTCCGCGGAACGTTGACAATCTTCGAACCTTATACCCGAGGTAGGGGTTGTTGATTATTGTTTAATTACTCTATTCTTGATCATGAATTTTAGCAAGTCTATCGTGTGGCTTTGGATTAATTTTAAGATGCGTTATTGCTTAACGTGAAGGGGTCGGACCGCATGAACACGGTCGAACCCCCTCCATCGTTCTTGTTGTTATTTCTTGCGGGTGGAAGCAAAGTGGCGTGGTGCCGTCGCACCACGCGAATAATCGTGCAATTATTTTACGCGGCGCCGTCGTGCCACGCCGAGGAAGAATCTTCAAGAACGCGACGCCGTCGTGCCACGTTGAAAGGAATCAAGGCACGGCGAAGGGGCGCGGTGCCGTCGCACCGCGCCGGACGACGAACACCGCGGCCGGTTCCGGGCCGCGGCGGGACGAGGAGACCGCGGCCGGTTCCGGGCCGCGGCGGGAAGAGAAGACCGGCGGCCAGGCCGCCGGCGTCGGAAGCCGAAGAGGGGACCGGAATTTCCGGCCCCGTTGGAGAAAACAGGCCGGCCAGCTGGCCGGCCGGATAACGTTAAACCGGGGGAATTAATCCCCCGGCCAGCGCATAAAAACCCCCCTCTTAAAGGGGGGCGGTTTTCATATAAAGGGGGGGCAGCAGCCCCCCGGTTTCTTTTCCAGCCGGCCCCCACGTGCGGGGGTCGTTTCTTGCAAATGGCGCGGCACAAAGGCCGCGCCGCCATTCCAGGAAGCGGGGGCTTAGCCCCCGCGTGCAGCCACCTCGCGGCGACAAGCCGCCGCGGCTCCCCGCGCCACCGCGCCGCCGCGCCGCACCAGGGGGGGGGGGTCAGGCCGGGTCGGCCCGGACCCGGACCCCCCCGTTTCGAATCTTTTTCGGTCTTTTGGCCATAACTTGAGTCACGGACCTCCGATCGATGAACCGTCTACGGCAACGCGATCCTTGGATCGAGACGGTCGTTTCGGTATACTATACTCAAGGCACACCTTCTTTTTCGGGAGCCTACGTGGTTAAAACTCCGTAGTTAAGCGTGCTTGGCTTAGAGTAGTGATCAGGATGGGTGACCTCCTGGGAAGTTTCCCAGGGTGGGTGTCAGACGGAAAGGCTGATATCTTTCAGACTGGACGTCCGATTGACGAACCGTCAGCGGCGATGCGATCCTTGGATCGAGACGGTCGTTTCGGTTTATCGCACTCAAGGTTTCGGATTACTTTGAGTTCGGCCGGGTTGGTTCGTTCACGAAACCAACCGGGCCTTCGGAGCGGAAACGCTCATATCTTGAGCTACGGACGTCCGATTGACGTGTCGTCAGCCGTGTTGTGTTCCTCTTTATGAGACGGATCTTTTGGCATACTCCGCCCGAGGTTTGGACGCAGGTGGAGTACGGTCGGGTTGGTTTTGCCATAAAAACCAACCGGGCCCCGGAGACGAAAATGCCAATAACTCTCAGACCGGGCGTCCGATCGACGCGCCGTCTGTTGCGTTGAGTTCCTGTTGACGATACGGAACTTTTGGATACATCAACTCTGGTCTTCGTGACAGTTGATGTATCAGCCTCTCGGCTCGTGGAGCGGACCCTCCGAACGAGCTTGCTGCGTGCGGGAACCCTAGTGCTGGCTGCGACTATTACTGTGACTACTACTGCTACTACTGCTACTGTGACTGCGACGACGACAGTACAGAAATCCTGTGTGGATTCGACGACGACGACTACAGCACTCAGCGATCCTACGTGGAACAGTGCTTCCGAACCTGTGTGAGCTGAATCTTCTGTTTACCTTGGGCGGTGGAGCGCTTCGTTGTAGCAGCATATCCTTGGTAGTGGAGCGCTCGGTTGTAGAGGTAGACCTGCGATACTGGAGACGAGCGTACAGAGTACGGAGACCGTGAAACCGGCTGAGACCTGAAGACTGCTCGACCGACTCAACTTGGAGTGAGTCGACTAGCCCAGTGGACGGAGCGCCCGGTATTCGGCGGCAGACCCACGGCGGACGGAGCGCCTGGTAGTTGGCAGCAGACCCGCGGTACTCGACTGGAGTAGTACCTCTGTAGGCTATCTGGGTGAGCGCCCGGTATTTGGCAGCAGACCCTCAGCGGACGGAGCGCCCGGTAGTTGGCAGCAGACCCGCGGTACTCGACAGGAGGAGTACTTCAGCAGTCTTAGGTTAGTGAGCAGTACCTCGGAGTCGTGACAGGACCACTGTACACTTCAGAGATGGGACTCTTCAACAGTTACGGTTTCGTTAATGAAAATCCTGGTTGAGCTGAAACCTGTTGTTTTCCTGTGTGGATTGTGTTGTGCTATCCTGTGTGGATTACGTTTTGCTTTCCTGTGTGGAATACGTTTACTTCCCTGTGTGGACTGAGTTGTACTTGGGCTCGGAGGTTGGAGCGTATTTGAATTTGATGACTTAGGTATATGTATGGGCATATACCTAAGCAGTGACGGTTGTTACTTCGTGATTGTACCTTTCTTCGTGATTTATCCATTGTGGATTTGAGAGACCTTCAGGGGTCTCAGGGTCCCTACTGAGTAGCTTATACTCACCCCTGCACGGGCTTTGCCCGCACTACGTTGTGTTGGTTGCAGACGACGGACAGCGTTGACCTTAGCTGAGGCTTGCAGAGCGGGACGGTACCCGGAGGTGGACCACTGGGCGGGACGTGCTCGGAGCAGACGGTGGGACCCGTGGAGCAGAGGAGCTATCTGTACCCACCCTACAGGTGGGATTTCCAGTGGACAGCTCGGAGTAGCGGCTTTTACTTTTCAGTTGTTGTTTTCCCTTTCGAGTTGTACTTTACTTTCAGTTTGGGTTTGTATTCTGGCCCATTTACTTTTCCGCACTTTCAGTTGTGCTCTGCTTTTCTTTAGTGTTTACTTTCCGCTTGCTTACTCTGTGGTGTTTGTTTACCTTACAAAGTCAATGTCTTCCCTTTTTACCGGGATTTACGCCTTGGTGCTAGTCACCAGCCCCTGGCCTATGGAAGGCGGGCTTGGGGTAGTCACGGCACGGACCCCGAGGGCGGGTCGTGACAAATTGGTATCAAAGGAGTTCGGTTCTACCGCGAACTCTGATCTTTTCTATGTGAAGCAATAATGTTTAGCGTATTGAGTGTGGTTATCAGTCCAGGGAGTCCAGTGTTGGTGCGGCGGCCGACGTATCCGTACACCAGGACCCTGACTTCTGATTTCCAACTTAATGCACGAAAACATTGATTGCGTGTGTGTTTCAAAGTTTTCTTTGTGATTACTTATATCAGCTCACCAGGTATACTGTTCTGACCGTGACGCACCTGTTTCCTTTTCAGGATGGCCCCACGACGGCAGCCAGCTAGGGTTCCGAGAGTCGAGCGTGACGACAGCCCACTGAGCGACGAGGCTTCGGTGCAGGGCCCTTTGTCAGCAGTGGCACCGGCGGTAGCTCTACCCGCCGAGCCCCCGATGCTTCCAGCAGCAGCCGCTGACGATGCACGTCGCCTCAGCGCACTGCATGAGTTTCAGCGCCAGCGACCGCCCAGGTTTCGCGGGGAGACGGATCCCCAGGTAGCAGAGGACTGGCTGGAGGCAGTGGTTCGAGTGTTTAGGCTAGTGAGGACACCAGCAGACCTCATGGTGATCCTCGCTGCGAGCCTACTACACGCAGTAGCAGGACGATGGTGGAGCCTGATGCTCCAGGTGCACGATGAGGCATCTCTACTTTGGACGGACTTTGAGAGCCTCTTCCGCTCGGAGTTCGTCCCAGCCACCCTTCGTGCGGTGCGTATCCAAGAGATTCTACAGCTGCGGCAAGGCAGCATGACGGTCGCTCAGTACTCGGCGAGATTTACCGATCTCTCGCGCTACTCGACCGACATGGTACGGGACCCATTCTTCCGGGCCCGGACCTTCGAGCAGGGTTTGAGACACGAGATCAGGGCATCACTGATCTCCCTCAGCATACCGACTCAGACAGGAGTACTGGAGCGGGCCCTTCTGATCGAGAGCTTCCTTGCTGAGTCTACACCAGCACAGCGACCCACCGCAGGGCGGCCGATAGCGGAGTCTTCGGCAACAGGTAGCCGACGGATGACTCAGGGTTCCAGGCAGACCAGACCTACCAGTGGCCGACTGCACGATTTAGGCTCAGTTGTGCGGGGAAGCCGGGGTGGAGTCAGAGCCAGGCGTGCCGAGAGTGGGCAGTGTTACTCCTGTGGCGGGATAGGTCACATGGCTCGTGACTGTCCGACCCGCCATGCTGATGATCAGCAGTTAAGTGAAGAACCTCCCAGGCAGAGACAGAGGTTCGACCGTGGCGGTCCGCAGGGAGGAGGCGGACGAGGCAGAGGAGCTGGACGAGCAGACGGTGGTGGGCGACGCTTTGAGGCTCTGCCACCACCACCACCAGGAGGTCCACCCCGACCGCAGGGGAGAGCTCAGCTTCAGGCAGCCGAGGCCTTTGATCATGGAGTTCTGGGAGCCGACGGACAGGAGCAGAACTAGTGGATACATCCTTTGTACTTCTGGTTCCTTGTTGCTTTTGTGTAGCGTCTTGTATTATGAGCTGCAATAATAAAAGATGCATACCTTTGTGATATTTTTGTTCCTGTCCTCTTTCGTGATGTTACTAAGAGGTTCCAGTTTTGGCTGTTGACTTGACCCTCACTTGTGAGACATCAACTGGAGGAGACCCAGTTACCACACACTGATGCCGACAGTGTGAATAAACCCGAGGCGAGAGTAACGGTTGAATCTCTTAGTAGTAGCGTCGAGGCCTTACGACGTCATCCTTGGTATGGATTAGTATCATCCATGTTAGGATTGACTGTTTTAGGCAAAGAATGTGGTTCATCCAGGGGATGGGACCAGATTTCTCTTATCGGCAAAGAAGAAATCTTGCAGCTCTGATGGGACCGGAGATGGTCCAGGCCACGACAGAGAAGGTCCAGGTTATCCAGGAGCGGATGAGGACAGCTCAGAGCCGACAGAAGTCTTACGCTGATAGGAGGCAGAGGCCACTGGGGTTCGAGGATGGCGACCACGTCTTCTTACGGGTCTCACCTCGACGTGGTATTCGGAGATTTGGCCAAGGCGGCAAGTTATCTCCGCGCTTCATCGGACCCTTCCAGGTCCTCAGCAGGGTTGGTGAGGTGGCTTATCGCCTGGCTCTACCACCTCAGTTGCACCGGGTGCACGACGTCCTCCACGTGTCTCAGCTGAGGAGATACGTGCACGACCCGACGCACATCATTGACCATGGGGAGCTTGACGTTGACGATGGGGCGACTTTCACGGAGGTTCCGGTGGAGATAGAGGATCGACAGGAGCGGGTCCTGCGTGGGCGATCGATTCCTCTTGTGCGCATCAGATGGCAGCACGGGAATCTCCAGGAGAGCACATGGGAGCGGGAGGCTCAGATGCGTGCTCAGTACCCTCTTTTGTTTCCCTAGTTTTTGATGTATCTTTACGGGGACGTAAAGCCCTGAGGTGGGAGTAATGTAAAGACCCGAAAAATTCAAGGAAATTTTTTTCTTAATTTTCTTTAGAATTTTACAAGAGCGCGGTTTCTGACGGCACCTGATTCCGAGGCCCGGAGTGCCCGGAATCAATTTCCGAAGTTTGGCTCGGGTACGTTCAGTGAACGAACGAGCGGGAATTCCTAACTTTTGATCCGGTGCTCGGAATTGAAATCCGAGGGCACCGATGAACTCGCAGCGCCGTTATTCCCTTAAAGGGACCTTTTCGGAAGTTGCGTTTGTTGCGGGTTGAAAGTTAGTTTTTGGGTTTTTAGTTTAAGTTAAATAAAATTTGTGAGGAACAAATTTTATTTTAACTAGTTAAATCCTACCAAAGGGAGTTGGGAGTGGGACCCACATCCACTTAACCTCCCTTGGGAGGATTAAGTGAGGTGGGGTCCACACAAACCCCAACTCCTCAAATTCTCTCAAAACCTCCCCTTTAACTCATTTCAATTAATGATGTCAACTTGACTTAATTAATTGAAGAGGGTTATTTTAAATTTCAAACTTTTGAAATTCTAGTGAGTTGTTGTGTTAATTAAATAAGATAGAGTCTTATTTTATTTTGGGTTAATTGTTTGTCTTCTTGAGAGGTGGAGAGCTTTTTCTTCTTCTTCTTCATCTCTGACGAAGATCACGAAGAACGCTCAACTTGACGAAGAACGCTCAAGTCCCGACGAAGAACACCGCTCCGCTCTTCTTCGTCTTCCGTGTCAACGAGTGGGAACGCCGCTTCCTCCTCGGATTCCCTTCGTCGACATAAGAAGTTTCGCCATCGACGTGTCTCTTCAGACGCATTCCTTCGTCATCGGATTTGACGAACGGCTACCGCGACGCCCGACCTCCGCGACGTCGTCTTCCGCGGAACGTTGACAATCTTCGAACCTTATACCCGAGGTAGGGGTTGTTGATTATTGTTTAATTATTCTATTCTTGATCATGAATTTTAGCAAGTCTATCGTGTGGCTTTGGATTAATTTTAAGATGCGTTATTGCTTAACGTGAAGGGGTCGGGCCGCATGAACACGGCCGAACCCCCTCCATCGTTCTTGTTGTTATTTCTTGCGGGTGGAAGCAAAGTGGCGTGGTGCCGTCGCACCACGCGAATAATCGTGCAATTATTTTACGCGGCGCCGTCGCGCCACGCCGAGGAAGAATATTCAAGAACGCGACGCCGTTGCGCCACGTTGAAAGGAATCAAGGCACGGCGAAGGGGCGCGGTGCCGTCGCACCGCGCCGGATGACGAACACAGCGGCCGGTTCCGGGCCGCGGCGGGACGAGGAGACCGCGGCCGGTTCCGGGCCGCGGCGGGAAGAGAAGACCGGCGGCCGGGCCGCCGGCGTCGGAAGCCGAAGAGGGGACCGGAATTTCCGGCCCCATTGGAGAAAACCGGCCGGCCAGCGCATAAAAACCCCCCTCTTAAAGGGGGGCGGTTTTCATATAAAGGGGGGGCAGCAGCCCCCCGGTTTCTTTTCCAGCCGGCCCCCACGTGCGGGGGCCGTTTCTTGCAAATGGCGCGGCACAAAGGCCGCGCCGCCATTCCAGGAAGCGGGGGCTTAGCCCCCGCGTGCAGCCACCTCGCGACGACAAGCCGCCGCGGCTCCCCGCGCCGCCGCGCCGCCCCAGGGGGGGTCGGGCCGGGTCGGCCCGGACCCGGACCCCCCCGTTTCGAATCTTTTTCGGTCTTTTGGCCATAACTTGAGCCACAGACCTCCGATCGATGAACCGTCTACGGCAACGCGATCCTTGGATCGAGACGGTCGTTTCGGTATACTATACTCAAGGCACACCTTCTTTTTCGGGAGCCTACGTGGTTAAAACTCCGTAGTTAAGCGTGCTTGGCTTAGAGTAGTGATCAGGATGGGTGACCTCCTGGGAAGTTTCCCAGGGTGGGTGTCAGACGGAAAGGCTGATATCTTTCAGACTGGACGTCCGATTGACGAACCGTCAGCGGCAATGCGATCCTTGGATCGAGACGGTCGTTTGGGTTTATCGCACTCAAGGTTTCGGATTACTTTGAGTTCGGCCGGGTTGGTTCGTTCACGAAACCAACCGGGCCTTCGGAGCGGAAACGCTCATATCTTGAGCTACGGACGTCCGATTGACGTGCCGTCAGCCGTGTTGTGTTCCTCTTTATGAGACGGATCTTTTGGCATACTCCGCCCGAGGTTTGGACGCAGGTGGAGTACGGTCGGGTTGGTTTTGCCATAAAAACCAACCGGGCCCCGGAGACGAAAATGCCAATAACTCTCAGACCGGGCGTCCGATCGACGCGCCGTCTGTTGCGTTGAGTTCCTGTTGACGATACGGAACTTTTGGATACATCAACTCTGGTCTTCGTGACAGTTGATGTATCAGCCTCTCGGCTCGTGGAGCGGACCCTCCGAACGAGCTTGCTGCGTGCGGGAACCCTAGTGCTGGCTGCGACTGTTACTGTGACTACTACTGCTACTACTGCTACTGTGACTGCGACGATGACAGTACAGAAATCCTGTGTGGATTTGACGACGACGACTACAGCACTCAGCGATCCTACGTGGAACAGTGCTTCCGAACCTGTGTGAGCTGAATCTTCTGTTTACCTTGGGCGGTGGAGCGCTTCGTTGTAGCAGCATATCCTTGGCAGTGGAGCGCTCGGTTGTAGCGGCAGACCTGCGATACTGGAGACGAGCGTACAGAGTACGGAGACCGTGAAACCGGCTGAGACCTGAAGACTGCTCGACCGACTCAACTTGGAGTGAGTCGACTAGCCCAGTGGACGGAGCGCCCGGTATTCGGCGGCAGACCCACGGCGGACGGAGCGCCTGGTAGTTGGCAGCAGACCCGCGGTACTCGACTGGAGGAGTACCTCTGTAGGCTATCTGGGTGAGCGCCCGGTATTTGGCAGCAGACCCTCAGCGGACGGAGCGCCCGGTAGTTGGCAGCAGACCCGCGGTACTCGACAGGAGGAGTACTTCAGCAGTCTTAGGTTAGTGAGCAGTACCTCGGAGTCGTGACAGGACCACTGTACACTTCAGAGATGGGACTCTTCAACAGTTACGGTTTCGTTAATGAAAATCCTGGTTGAGCTGAAACCTGTTGTTTTCCTGTGTGGATTGTGTTGTGCTATCCTGTGTGGATTACGTTTTGCTTTCCTGTGTGGAATACGTTTACTTTCCTGTGTGGACTGAGTTGTACTTGGGCTCGGAGGTTGGAGCGTATTTGAATTTGATGACTTAGGTATATGTATGGGCATATACCTAAGCAGTGACGGTTGTTACTTCGTGATTGTACCTTTCTTCGTGATTTATCCATTGTGGATTTGAGAGACCTTCAGGGGTCTCGGGGTCCCTACTGAGTAGCTTATACTCACCCCTGCACGGGCTTTGCCCGCACTACGTTGTGTTGGTTGCAGACGACGGACAGTGTTGACCTTAGCTGAGGCTTGCAGAGCGGGACGGTACCCGGAGGTGGACCACTGGGCGGGACGTGCTCGGAGCAGACGGCGGGACCCGTGGAGCAGAGGAGCTATCTGTACCCACCCTACAGGTGGGATTTCCAGTGGACAGCTCGGAGTAGCGGCTTTTACTTTTCAGTTGCTGTTTTCCCTTTCGAGTTGTACTTTACTTTCAGTTTGGGTTTGTATTCTGGCCCGTTTACTTTTCCGCACTTTCAGTTGTGCTCTGCTTTTCTTTAGTGTTTACTTTCCGCTTGCTTACTCTGTGGTGTTTGTTTACCTTACAAAGGCAATGCCTTCCCTTTTTACCGGGATTTACGCCTTGGTGCTAGTCGCCAGCCCCTGGCCTATGGAAGGCGGGCTTGGGGTAGTCACGGCACGGACCCCGAGGGCGGGTCGTGACAATGTTTGTGTTATTTTTCTCTTTACTTTAAATTAATTAATATAACATGTCATTATCACTCCCAAGTGGCTCCTAAATGCCAAAGGTTTGGGAAAAGTGTGCTCATGGTCAGAAATAACTCATCCAATAGGATTAGGACAAGTGTTAGGATATTTTAATATTATTATAATATTATTTTTTTACCCTTATTTACCGGATTTACCCTTTAATCATGGTAAATAAAATAATTACTGACGTTACTATATATAATGTCCAAAAATAAAAGGTACTTATTTATACAATTTGGAATTTCTAATTCCAAATATGGAATCTATTTTTTCAAATTCATAACACATAATTTGTAAAAATTAATTTAAAATTAATTCTCATTGTCAAAACTAGAATTTGGGTTTTTAAGAAGTAAAAACTATCAAAAGATTGGCATGTGTTTATGTCTAATTTAAAAGTGAAATTACCTCCAATGACCAAAATTGGATTAAATGATAAAAACATAATCAAATTACACTTTAAAACCAATTAAAATGACAATCTAACTATATAAATAAATTAGATTAAAAAGGCAGTTTTGAATTAAAATGCAGTATTTTTCACTATTCATTAAAAATGAACATCATCAGAAAATTACAAAAAAAAATTAACCAAAGTCAATTTTCGATGTCCTGATTCTGTATAAGAAGTTTATTTTTTCAAATATAACATATAAAAGTGAAAAAGACTATATTTAAAAAGGATTCATCATCAAATTGCGGTAAAATGACCTTTTAAAAATATTAAAGTATTTTATGCTTAAAATTGGATTCATTATCATTTTAAGCCTCTAAAATTCATTAGATAAATGTTAAAACATTTAAAAAAATATATATAATCATAATATAGTTAATTTTGTTCATTCCCAAAAATACAACGGCTATACATTAACTACCATTTAAAATAATAATATTATTATTGTATTATTTTTTTGTATAAATCAACGTTATATGCAACGTAAGATTTCAGAGAAACCCATTGTTGTGTGTCGAGTACGTTATCAGACAAAGTTTCATCTTTAACGTAAAATTAATATCTTACTCATAAATATTAATAGATATGAAAATATATTATTCTATAAATATTTGGATCGTTACATTTATGGTGAAAACTCGAAAGGCCTACCTTTGGGTGGAAACCACTAAAGCTTCTCTCAAAACGCAGTCCACGGTTGTCACGCGTTGATCTGTTGCATCGAGAGCTTTACGATGATACCTCCCTCTCTCTCTTTCTCTCTACCTATCCCTTCTATCTCTGTCACATGGTGAAGAAACCCATAGAGGGGTGTACATAAGAAGTAAGAGAAATAAGGAAATAAAATAAAAGGAAAATAATGAAAAAAGACTAGTAAAGAAAAACAAATGGGGTCCAGTTGGCCCCAGCGCCCGACCTGGGTTTATACCCCACCTAGGAAACAATACTCGTTTTGAAATCAAAAGTGGTGAAAACATCTCAATTCGACTCTCCGTTCAAAATATATGGTTGAACGAACCTGCATGAATAATTTAATATTTTTTTAATTATTTAATAAATATTAATTATTTCGCTAAAATTTGAACATCTTGGAATTCCACCAAACTTTTTTCCTAGTGTAAAATTCTTATTCTAGGACCAACATAGTGGTTATAAAAATTATCTGAGATCATATTCTAGGGTAAAATTACCATTTTACCCCTTACAAGCATCTAAAAGCAAAAAAATCAAATTTCTACTCAAATATGCAGTCTGGAAAAACATGGGTCCTTATAGATAGACCCAAGCTATTTTGCAGTTTGAGGATTCTAGATCAGGTTGCTTTTAGATAAGGTTGTTTTTATGGTTGGTGGTGACCAAGAGGTCACATTGAGATCATGTTGGGTCCCGATGTGAGTTTGGCTTTGTTTTAGTTTTCTGTTTTGTTTAGTTTTTGTTGTATGTGGATTCTGTTTATGTATTATTTTTGTTTTGGGGTTTCATCTTGTGTAATCTGATTGGTTTATTTGTATTAGTTGTTTCTAGGGATAAACTATTCCCAGTGTGATATCTTTGATGTCTCACACTAGTTTCCAGCCAACCAGGATCAGGAATGCCTCTCGGGCCTTGTCGCGGACCGGGTCGGGTGTTGGGTTAGATGGAAACTCATCCTGGTTCATGACAAAGTAACTACGGCATGGTCTGTACATCTGGTAATAGGATGTAATGGGTCATGTATAGTGATTTGATTGAATTACTACCATCCCCAATTTATATAAGTGTTCTCCTCTTAAATTGATGTCGGCGTTCATCAATCAACCCAACTAATACGACATAATTGGTTAATTAAGGTGTCACCATTAATCTATGCAAGAAAACACCACTTAGATTGATGTTGACACTTTAAATGAGCTAATTATATCATCCCAACATGAAACACAAGCACATTGAAACACATAACAAATAAGTCACCACAACGATCACATGTAATACAGGCAATGATTACATAAATATAGATATGACATGGAATAATACATGACATTTAAATCCTAAAGTGCCTAGTATGATGAAGGAATTTTAATAAGCCCTCATATCCTCGGGTCAATGGTAAAAAATTTCCATCATAATAGTATCATCAATAATAACAGCATAAAATAAGTGTGTCTCCCAACAGTGAAATCCAAAAACCTGTAACAAGCACAACCAATAACAACATTTACACATACCAAGAAATTTGAGTTTCCCCTATACATCAGTTAGCTACTCTCAGGCATAGGATTATTACCAAATTTCAATACTCCTAGTCTCCCCTCTAATGCCCAAACAGCAAGACAAAAGGAAAAATAATATAATGCCACTTTATAGCATCCTGCCCCTGAAGCTAATTAGTAGTTCCCTGAGATGGTGGGCCAAAAGACCTCAAGCCTGTCTCCCCATACACCAGAGGCTGCTGAAACTCAGTGAGGTCCTTAGGTGTGTCTTTCAGGAGACTATGCCCTCATAGATCAAAGTGGAGCACAATGGTGTATAATAAATAAGAAACACTGAAATAAGTAATAATATACAGATAACAAAAGAGATTGGAAGATAAATAATGAAAAGAGGCAAGAGGATTAATAAGATTACCATTATAGATCCAACATGACTGATGGTGAAGACAATGGAGCTTGGATGAAGGAGGAAAAACTGGAGAAACCTAGGTCTTTGTGTGGAGGGACACCGGTGTGCGGCTCCCCTTCTATGTGGAAGAATAAAAAACCCCTGTTAGAAAATTAGGGGGTTCTTCCTATTTTTTAAAAACTAGATCAGGCATTTACACGGCCTGTAAATGCTTTACACGTTGTATAAAGCTTAGGTCCCGTTCCCCTAGGAAAACCCAACTCATGACGTGCAAAGGGGTTGGCCAACCCATTACACGTGTACTCAGTACACACCGTGTAATCTAATTACACAGTATGTATTCAGTACATGTTGTGTACTTGGCCTTCACCCAACCTCCAGCTCCCTGCAACCTTTCCTTCCAAAAAAATAGACCCGTCCTTAGGCACAGTTTCTGAGTTTATCCAAAATTAGAAAGAAAACTCACCTCGCTGAAAAGTCAGGACAGTACAACATTTTCATGTCTGGATATTGGAGAAATTGCACATATCCACCCATCTCATTCATAGTGCCCTTGTATATAAGATATTTGAGGTATTAACCGTCTCTATCTACCCTAAATCGAAGATGTTGGAGGAATTACTCATCCCAAGTTGTCTTCTAGAAATATCGAAAGATTCTAATCCCATAAAAGTGGGTGAGTGGTGAAAAATGCATGAAAATTTCATTGCCAGTGTCCATCCCAATTGTTGGGTAAGACAGTTTGTTATCACTGTCATCTCACACCAATCCTAGATTGGGGGGGTGAAACATAGATCATCCACCTTGTCCCATCATCATCGATATCCATCTGCAATAGGCTTCATCACAACTCAGGGAAATGAGTACGCATAATTAATCACCATCAAGGATCCCCCTATCAGTCTCGCAAGACTCTCATATAAAAACCTAGAGATGCTACATCATCCTCATCAAATTCTCATTGGAAAATCTCTTAGAAGGTCAAGGATAATCCAATAAAAAATGAATGTTAGTTACTAAATTATTATTCTAGTCGTATCATAGCATAATCAATATTACTTTCCACCCAGTCATCTTAGGAAGCAATAACAACCCCAAAATATTTCCACAATCTCATCTCATCACCTAGTAACAACAACAATTCAATAATTATAAGCATTGTTATTGAATTATTCGGTCAGGAACACTATAACCATGATGATACCACTTCCTCCACATAGGATTTATCTATGTCAAGTCAAATTACCAAAGTTTATACACTACTTTATCCAACCATTTCTATAGTTTACCTAAATCTTTATCAGACATATTCTATAACCTCGGACCCAAAGCTCCTATCACCAATCATTAATATATCTCGAGATTATAAGAAAATTGTTTAGAATCCCTCATTTTTCTTAGTAATTTTGCCACATCATCTAAGGGAATTCCCCCATCATTAGTATCATATCATTATTTAATTGAAGTTCTCATCATTTCTATAGTTCCTTTCATTGCATTACTTTATTTGAGCCCAATATAATCAAACATGATCCACATCTAGAATTCACTATAAAACTAGGAATTCATAACCAAGTGTCATTAATTATTTTTAAGAAAATAATTGTAAAGTTAATGGTTTTATTCCCTTGTTATATCATCTAATCATAACTACTGGATAGTCATCATCAACCATTTACCACTTTTCGTAACTAAGAAATACATTTGAGTAAACAGATCAAGTTACCTTTTCTTTTTTTATAATGTTTCTCTAAATATTATTATTTCAAGAAATAATAATATTATATGAGATAATGTTGTGCAACGATGGCTTTTCTAGTACTATAATACACTACTAATTTTTCAACAAGGATCCACAATATATATATATATATATATTGTATTTTCAAATGACACTTTAAAAGGATAAGTGTGAACCCAACACAAATCCAACTAGATAAGTCATATCCCGCCCATTACAAAAAACAAAGAACTGCGCCCAATAAAATTTTCCAAATTTCAAATTTCAAATTTCAAAAGGAAATCATCACCAATATCGGGCCACGAGCCAACCTGCTTCACGTGCCCCATCATTACCTACCATCATCCATCATCATTGTTGTCAAAGAAAGCCACCACCCGAGACATCGCCGCAATCATCGCAACACTGACCTTATCCTTTCACCACCGACACTGCTGTCACATCGTTCCATCACCGCCGACATTGTCCCATCATCGTTGGCATCGTCATCATTGAGTTGTCACTGTCGGCCACTTCTTTGACGTTCGCCACCAACACTGAACGTCATCTTTGACTCTGGTCTGCCACCACTATTGTCATTATTGTTCGAACATCCCACCAGAACACCGAAGGCCATCAACAACATCATACCGTCGCCACTATCTCATCTTCTCGCCACCAATGACCAATACTAGAAAATGAAACCACCGGCGTAGAGCACGAACCGCCAATGAGGAAGAAAACCAAAAGATAAAATGAAACCGGGGTAGTAGCCCTAAAAGAAACCGAAACAAGAGGCTACTAAGAATGAAACCCAAACAAGAAGAAGACCAGGGAAGAAAGGACATAGTCATGGAAGAAACCGTAAAGGAACTAGAAGAAGAAAAACTGAAGGAAGTCGGGGATGAAACCCTAAAAGGGGGACTCCACGACCGCGAAATCGCAATGCCCAAACCCCTTGTGTATCCATCGCTCCAAATCCGACCCGGAGAGGAGCAGTGGAACGCTAGGTCAAAGCATGGCGAGGTGGCCCAGGATGAAGACCCTGGGAAAGAAACTCTAGGAAGAAACCCCAAAATGAAAAGAAGGAAATTGGGAATGAAACCTTATAAAAAAGAACTGATTTTGATAAGAGTCTGGAATCCGATGTCTGCCAAACTGCTTGCTCAAAACCTTAGAGTATCCCTTGCTCCAAATTCGACCTGGAGAGGAGCGGGGGAACACAAGGTCATAGCGTAGTAGAGGTGGCTGGGGAGAAACCAAAGCGCCTTCATAGAGCAAGGGAGGCGAAACGAGGAGGGGAAACCTTGAGAGGAGCGAGAAAGAGAGAAGAATAATCGAGGAGAAAGTGCAGCCTAGAGCGAGCGAGGAAGATAAGAGAGAACCTGAATGGAGCGGGGCGGAGGAATCATCACCACCATGAGGAGGTCGAAACCCTAGGAGACGGATGGCAAGCCGAGAGCTTGAGAGCGCCAGGCGAATGAGGCGCCATTGTATAGATGCACTCGTCAATAAGGATCATTCATCACTATCCATGGTATAGTAAGTCGTATAATTAATTCATTTAAATAATAATAATAATAATAATTAAATAATAATAATAAGAAAATAAATAAATGACATCTCGGTCTAGCGACCCACGTTTCATTAAGTCTGTTCATGACCCAAGGTGACAATTCATGTTATTTATTTGTTTGAGCAATTTTTCCATTATATTTTTAAATAACTATAATTTTCAAAACTCAACTTTCAGGGTCTGATTTGGACCTTTCACGCATCCTCATGCACCCACGTGGAACCTCCACGCCCCACCCATTCATGCTATCGGTCGTGCCTTGACCTAATTATTCTTGGATATCTGGTCTATTTATCGGATATCCCTGCTTTTTCATTTATCCCATATGGTTCAGCATACCTGTTTCTCCCAGATCCGCATCCGATCTAATGGTCGTGTTGCGGCCACGTCGCACTCCCGGATCACATCACCGCCCAACATCCATAAGCATTCGATCAATCAATCAAACGACCATGGATTTCCCATGGTCTCACCCGCTGGATCGTCTGAAATTCATCCAATCATTTCATGTAATCGCACTGCCATCACGTGAATCTCACATGTCCCTCTATATTAGAGCTGACATGGAGATCCCACAACTATTTGATGTGATATCAGACTCATTATTTCCCCGGCAACCCTATCTTCGGCCACCGCTCTAGAGAAGGTCCGAAACGTATCTCTAGATTTTCTCTTAATCTATAACTACAATTAAAGTGATTCCAATAGGTTGGATTCATCTCATCAAGATTTTCTACAACACATGGTAGGTTTGATGGATAAATAAAAATAAAAGTTGATTGAAGTATTTTCAAAACCCCCCCTGAACTTCTCTCTAGAATTTCTCTAAATTTGCCCTTCATATTTATGAATTTACTTGGGTTGTAGATTCAACTTATAATTTAGATAAACAAACTACAATTTCAGCTTTGAATTCAAAGAACAATTAAAAAAATATGAAGAGAGAAATTTTCTCGAATAAACAAGTAGTTGGTGCAAAGAACCATACCTTTCCCGATTCTTCTACTGATCTTTAATAGTGAAGGATTCCTTCATGATGGGTGTCTTTAAGGCCAACCCTCGATACCCTTCTCCATCTTCTCAATAAAAAATGATTCTAAGGAGTAGTGGATATGTAAATTAAACAATTTATTATTCATTATTAACTATAACTGTTTCATCATCACTATGCACCAATGCAAACTCATTCGAATATTACACAAACATCTATTATAAGGTAAACACCCTATTTTGGACTCAACAATTTTTTTGTTTCTCAATAGGAATTTTCGATTAAGGAGAATTTATAATTTCCTAGTATTTAGTCAAAAATTAAAATTTTACTAAAAATGCTTGGAGCGATCAAACTAATCCATTAAAGCACACAATATGAGTCACTACTGAAAAAACAACCTATACCCAGGGTTCAAAACCGTGGGTATAGGCTATACCCACGGTTTTGGGAACCGTGGGCTGGAACGGTGTCGGTATAGGTCCACAGCCCAAACCCACAGTTTTCCAAAACCGTGGGTATAGGTGTTCTTCCACCTTGTCAACGAAACCTACCCAATTGCGACGGTGTCAAAGGCTTTTACCCACGGTTTCAAAACCGTGGGTATAGATCCTAAAATAATGCACGTGGCGGGTATAGGGGTACCTATCCCCAAGGTTTTGAACCGTGGGTATAGGTCTTGAAAATTGACCTATCCCCGCGGTTTCAAAACCCGTGGGTATAGGGGTACCTATCCCCACGGTTTTGGGGAAAACCGTGGGAATAAGTCCATTTTCCAGTAGTGAGTCAAATAACTGCTAATATATTAAATGAAACAGAGCTTGGCATCAAATCATGGTCATAGGAAATAGAATCCTCAAATGAAAATCTCATGCTGTAACATCTTCCCCACCATAAAACTTTTCATCCTTGAAAAGAAACAAACTATAGACAACCCAAGCATCACATTAATTAACCTTTCATCCTAGAAGAGGAAACCCTCTAATCAATGTTTAACCAATGGATGGAATAAACGTGCTATAATGTAGTCGACCAAAACAACCAAAAAACTTTCCATAACCTTAAGAGCATGTAATAGTAACACATTTCTGCTCACTATGACAACTAGCATAAAGGTTCCATACAAGAAAAATTCAGTTGTCTAACTGAACTTTGGATGAGCATCACATCCCTTTAAATCACTCCCACAAAAAAAATCACTATCATGAAGCTAAACCGTGTCAACATTCTCAATAACTGACTAAATGAATTCATTTACCTAATAGTTCAATTATCAAAATCATGATAACAATCAGAAGTGAAAGTCTCACTCGACAAATTCTAACAAAACTTGACAACATTTATCATCCAACCCTAGGGTGAGCATCAATCTTTCCACCATTAAAGAAGGGCTTAAATTTTTTATTAAAATATATCTGATCACAAAAAACCTCTCAATCAATTTCTTCACACGAACCAATAATAAATATTAGGGATTATCCATTCCTGATGGATACTTTAAATAACAATCCTCCAAAATCCCAATCCAAGGGTGCCCCCAAGGGTCCCCTAAGGGTTAACCAAGGGAGAAAATATAACAACCTAATTTTTTTTCAATGAAATATCTCTTCTTATAATTATATTATATTTTATAAAACACATACATTACATAGAGAACCCAATACAAGAATTATTCTCATAAATGAAGAATGAAATATGTGGTATTTATAGAAATTAAACCCATACCAATATAATTGTAACCTGCCTGTTGGAATAATATTATGACCATTAAGAATAGTAACTCAACCAATAGAACATTAACCTCTCCTATAAAAGTATAAATAAAATTTAGGCATCTTATAAATAAAAATATGTTATATTTATATCATGGTATAAGTAAATAAATGTTTTAAAAACGATAAATTAGGTTTTGGTATTTTTGTGAAACATTAATATTTATTTACAATTTATAATTAATATAATGATTTAAAAGGAAATTCATTTTCATAAATAGATTCATAAATTAATATTTTTTTGTCTTATTATTATAAGATAATTTTTTGAGGCCTTAATTAATTTTTCAAAGTGTCATAAAATCAATTATAATATTGAAATCAGTATTTTTTGAATAAATGATAATTTTAATTTAAAAATAAATTAATCATATTTATATTTTTTTTTATAAAATGGAGTCTGTTTTTGAAATCTATACATCAAAAAATGGTTGAGGTGTTTTTTGGTATTTTTCTAAAATAGTTGAATTTTGGGTGAATAATGAAATACGGTCATTTATGATATTTAACAAAAACATGAATTATTGAGTCATGATTGATATATGGATGAGGTAATCACCCATTGGTTTGACCTCTCATGGACCATTTACTGTATTTAGTCATAGGAATCAACACTATAGATAGTCTTGAGCGAAAATAATAAACAAATAAATAAAATAGTCAAAAACACCCCTCTCCTCCCACTATAAATACCACACCTCACCACCCATTCTTCTCACACCTTCTAAGCCTTGAAAATTTTCTAAATTTTACCTAATTCCATTCCCAAGTCTCTCCCGCACATCTAAAAGATTTTTTTCTTATCAAAAGACCAAACCCAACTATCTTAAGGAGGTTCTCAAGGAGACAACATTCAAGAGGTAAAATCATCCACATTTCTCTTTTAAATTCCTTTTTTCTTCTACCTCATCCTTTCCTCCATTATCCAAAATTTTATGATAACTCTGGTATCATATATATAATATAATGTTATTATGTTAATGTAATATCCATTATTGTGTCTTTTATCTTCTCCTTTTATTCTAAAAATGAAAACATCGTCTGTGATTTGTCGATTCATCACCTTCATGGACGGTGAGTTTTTGTTTTCTATTACTGCCTACAAGTCTGGTCATAAAACCATTACTAGGGTAAAATCATATTTACATATGTACATTATATCTTGTTTCTTGTTCTGGAACTAATATATATGCATAATATTATATAATAAAACAAACTAGTTCACGATGATCGAAAAACCAACAAAATAAACTAAATGTTTATCATTTACATTCTATCTAATGAATAATCCTCATACCAGAAATAAAAATCATATATAGGACCATTAAAAAAAATTAGGTTCATCGATATCATATAATTCCACTTCTGATGTTTTTCTTCTAATTGACAAGAAATACCATAATTAAACTCAAGGGAACCGATCAAAAAACCATAAAAAAATGCTTCCAAAACGACAAAATTAAACATTACAACTCATCAAAACGACCATAAATGAACTTAATAAAATTATAATAAATCAAATATATGTCGAAGAGGTTTTGAATTAATTACTTAATTGATATATTTTTATTATCTCGGATATTATGTGCAAGTGCAAAACACATTCAGACATGTGGTAAGAGATTCTCTCTGAACCTCCATTTGTCATTTAGGTTATACTTTCTCTCTCTTTACCCTAATGTATTTCTTAATTATTCTTATATAAATCTTATAAATTCTATTTACATGTTCTAATTTTATGTATTTAGATCAATTCATATTTCTCTTATGGGGAAGTACATGTTTTAAAAGGTTCCCTCCTTAATTCCTCCCGATAAGTTAATCTGATCAAAGAGAACTTTCCAATTTCTTACCCATTTTCAAGTACACTCTATAATCTATTTGAAGCCACCATTTTTTTAAAGTACCTCATTTCATAATTAAAAACTATCTTATTTCATTTCTATTTTTATTCAAAAAAATTATTCCCTTTTCATCTTTAACGTCTCTTTAATATTTTTTCTAACACCACACTAAAGTGGCTCATTTCTAAAGATTCTTAAACACACTTTTTACATGATTTCAATTCAATTGGAAATCATTTATCATGATATATGAATTTTTTCTTTCACGAATATCCAAGTATGATTTAAATCCATTCTTTCTTGAACACCATTATGATAAACTCTTTCGTTATGCCATATGACATGATTATGATACCCATTTATTTCCATGGGTAACCTTATGTTTATCCCTTATGTTTGATTCTTCATGTGGAACACATATACATGAACACATTATGATGGGTGCACCCAGATAGTGCTCCAATGCATTGGGTAATGATCAGTCTCATGAGACGTCATGTATGAGATTATGGAGTAAACCTAATCCATTATGGGATTTTGTCCACCATGTGATATAGTGTTGGCAGTTATCCACAACTCATGTTTATGTCATGTTATATGTTGTTACCACATTACTATGTTTTCATGATCATATGATTCCATATTCTATGTGCTATGCTTCCATAATATTATTCTTATGCAATTCCTTTTATGTTATCATGTCATGCCTTCTAACTCATGTGTTATGTTTTATTCCTATGTTTATTCACTTACTGGGCATTTTAGCTCATCAATTTGTTCTTGTATTCTCAGGTTATCCTGTGCATATTTAAGAGATCAAAGGAAGTTATCATATCATTATGGAGATTAAATAAAATATTTTTTTTATTTTTGTTTCAGGTTTTATAGTTATGTGCCTAGTCCTCCAAAGTCACTAGAATTTATGATCCTTGGTTTGTATTTGATGGTTAATTATGGTTGAAATCATGTAATAATTTGTGTAAAAGGATAGGGTCTCTATAGTTGGTTTCAGAGAATGGTTTAGTTATTTTTTTGGGATTAGGACTAGAATACTTTAGTAAGAACCCTAGGGATTTTTTTATCACCATAGATAACCTAGATTGAAACGTATCACATGAAAAAATTATAGTTTTCATATATAATTTTATACTTTTATGTTCAAATTTGCCTTTTTATATACTTATTAGCTAAGTATTCAAGCCCCCTAGTTGTACTTTCTTTTTCTTAGTTAATGGATGGAAATAGGAGAACCCATTCAAAAAATCAATGTGATTGGCAATGTGATGATTTCCCTAATGAATGCCAAATTTGATGGGAATGGGAGCTTAAAACTTCATGATAGTACTAGCACAACTGACTCAAGTTATGAATAATAACTGGAATCATGTGCAATGACCTTCTTCTCCTAAGAAAGACCATGTTGTGGTCAAATCGTTTATTCAACAAAGATCTCATATATTTAGTGTATCTTCTAATCCTCTCATCGCAGAACAATGGATTAAATCCATTAAAAATATATTATCTATGCTCCAGTTCTTAGAAGAAGAGAAAGTCATGCTGGAGGTCTATCATTTTTATGGGGAAGCTAATAAGTGGTGGACAATAATAAAAAACACAAAGTAAAAGGATGAAATTGATTTTATGGATTGGAAATAATTCAAGAAAATATTTTTCAATAAATATTTTCCCCAAAATCTCCGAATTAAGATGGAAAGGGAGTTCCTCAAACGGAATCAAAAGGAAGACGATTCTATTGGGGAATATGAAGAAAACTTCACAATACTTTCATGACATGCCTCTGGCTTTGTCATGACCATTGTAAGTAAGGTGGATTGCTTCTTTAACAGACTAAAGTTGAGTCTACGAAAGGCATTGGTGATTTGATACTTTGATAGTTATAATGATATTGTCTAATGTTCCCTTAAGGTTGAGATAGAGATTGTAGGCTCTCAGTGGCCTCATGGGCTCAGAGATAAAAAGAAGAAAATAGAGTTTAATATGGGAGGATCAATAGATAAATCCCATGTTGGAAGGAAAACCTAATATCCTAGATGTAGAAAGTGTGGGAATAAGCATCCTAGAAACTATATAAAGGGAACTAGGATATACTTCAAATGTGGAATATATGGGTATCCATCTAATTATTTTTGATGTGATATAAAGAAGACCAAAAATGTGGAATAAGAAAGGAAGGTTCATATCAACACTTATCTTGTAGTGTAGTGTTTCAATTATAAGGAATGCGGGTATTATGAAAGCCAATTCCCATAGCCAATGGTTGTTAGAGGAAATCAACAACAGGAACCACCAAGACAACATGTAAGGGAATATTCTATCACTACTGCTGAGGGGGATCCTGAAAATGATGCGGTTACAAGTACACTAGTTATTCATTCAATAATAGAGAACATATGATTTGATTCTAGTTCTACACATTCTTTTATATCTTGAAAGTTTAGTAGAGGTAATCAAATATCACCTCAAAATATGAAGGTTGAGTTATCAGTGAGAATAGAGAATGGAAAAATTATTTCATTCAAAGTATATAACTCCACCCCAATAAGTGTTTGTGGACTAAACCTCCTAGAAAATATCTTCAAACTTCCTTTGGTAGAGTTTTATGCTACGCTGGGCATGGATTGGATATCTTTATATAAATCCAACAACAACTATCAGAAAATAGATATCACTCTTCACATCTCGAGGAACTCTCTAATTCTGTAAAAATGTAAGGAGGATTATGAGTCTCCTTTAGAATCATCATCTCAACTGTGGATATTATTGCATTATGCGCAAGAATATCTAGCTCAAATGATTAAGACAAAGGAGATGATCATGCTTGAAGACATGCCCATTTTTAAGAACTATACTAATGGTTTCCCTAAAGAATTGCTTAGTCTACCTCCTGGTTGAGATGTTGAGTTTTGAATTGAACTTATTCCAAGATAACTACCCATATTGAATACACCTTATAGAATGACCACCATTGAGTTGGTGGAACTGAAGAAGAAATTACAAGAGAATTTAGATAAGGGTTTTATATGATCGAGTGCTTCACCATGGGGTGTGCCAGTTCTCTTTATCAAGAAGAAGGATGGATCAATGCACCTATTCATTAATTATTGTGTGCTCAACAAAATCATGATAAAGAACAAGTATACCTTACCATATATAGATGAATTATTCAATCATCTATGTGGGTCCATTTATTTCTCTAAGGTAGAACTTTGTTTAGGATATCACAAATTAAATGTGAATAAGGAAGATATTTCCAAGACTACGTTTCAAATTAGGTATGGACACTATGAGTTCATAACAATTCTATCAGGACTCACTAATGATCTATAAATTTTTATGGAATTAATGAATAAAGTATTTATAGATTACCTCGAAAAAATTTTGGTCGTATTTATCAATGGTTTTCTTGTATACTCCCAGAGCATGGAGTAACACGAGGAGCATTTGAATACTATGCTAAAAACATTGCAAAGGTTGAAACTTTAGGTAATGTATAGTAAATGTGAGTTCGGGATGGAGGAAGTATCACATGTTATCACCAACAAAAGATTATATATGGACCCTTCCAAGACAAAGGAAAATAAAGAGTGGCCCAGAGAAACATATGTAATGGATATTCGTAGTTTTCTTTGCATAGCTAGGTACTATTGATGTTTTGTGAGGAATTTATTATGATTTACTAACCATCTAACTAAGTTAACATGGAAATGGGTAAGTATGTCTGGATGGAAGAATGTGAGAAATACTTCAAGGATCTCAAGAAGAGGTTAATCACTACATCGATCTAAACTCACACTACAAAAGAGTGGAGAAGGTTTTGTGATATAAAGTGATGCTTTAAAGAAAGGATTAGGTTTTTTACTCATATAGAATGATAAAGTGATAGACTACACCTCATGATAGTTGAAGATAGATGAGTTGAAGTACTCGAAACATGATCTGGAGCTAGTGGCTGTGATTTATTCCTTGAAAATCTGACAACACTACCTCTATGGTGAGAAGTGTGACATATATACTGATCAAAGGAGTCTAAAGTATATTACCATACAAACAGAACTCAAAATTCCTCAAATAATATGATTATATCTAATCAAGGACTATGATTTCTCTATTCACTTCTATCCCAGGAAAAGAAAACAAGGTAGATGATGCTCTTAGAAAAAAATAACCCACTACCTTATCCATGATGTAGATTGAGAAAGACCCTATCTTCATAGATATGAAAAGGATGAATTGGAAATAATAATGGTAAGGAATACATCATATATTACCTAAATTATTTCCCAACCATCTATCCATGAGAAGATAATGGAATCACAAAGGGATGATCTGGAGCTACAGAATAAAGTAAAAAGAAGTAAAGGAAGGGAAGCTACAAGAGTTCCATATCGATGATGATGGTGTTATTCGGTTTGGAAAAAGTATTTGTGTGCCTTCATCACATGATATAAATAAGAAGATATTGGATAATTAACATATCTCATATTTATCTATCCATACCAGAAGTACCAAGATGTACTGTAATCTTCGAGAGGACTTCTGGTGGGAAAATATAAAGAAGGAGATTGCAGAGTATATCTCAAGCTGTTTGGTATGTCAACAAGTTAAAGCAGAGTGACAAAAGACTAAAGGGATGATGCAACCATTTCCTATACCCACATAGAAATGGGAGAATGTCACTACAGAATTTTTCACTGGTCTCCCAAAAAATCCAATGGAAACCATGTGATATGGGTTGTGGTGGATTGAATCACAAAGACTGCCCACTTTATCGTTATTCAGGAAGATCTATCAATTGAAAAACTTTTTGAGATATATGTGAAGAAAGTGGTGAGGATGATTGGACTTCAACATTCTAATAACTCTGATCATGATACAAGGATCACAACTAAATTCTTGAGAAGTATTCAACATTATTTGAGTAATAAATTGAATTTTAGTGTGGCCAACCACCCCGAAACTGATGTCCAATCTAAAAGGACTATTCAAACACCCGAGGATATACTAAGATCCTAATCAATAGAATTAAAAAGAGAATGGGATCAGAATCTCCCATTAGTTGAGTTTATACAACAACATCTTCCACTCGAGTATTCAGATGGCTCCATATGAACCTCTATATGAGAATCAATTTTGAACTCCAACTTGTTGGGATGAAGTTGGTGAATGAAAGATACTTGGACCTAATCTTGTGCAAGAGATGATAGAGAAGGTTCAAGATATCCAAAAACATATAAAATATTCTCAGATTAAAAAAATGAGCTATGCTGAAAATCCTCGAAGGGACTTGGAGTTTGAAGTTGAAGACAAATGAATCATTAGAATATCACCCTCTAAGAGAGTCATGTGATTTGGAAAGAAATGGAACCATAGACCAAAGTACATTGAACCCTCTGAGATCCTTGATCGCATATGAACAGTGGACTATCAACTTTCACATCCACCAAATATGGCTTAAGTTCATGATTTATTTCATGTATCACTCATGAGGAAGTGCAAACCTAACCACTCACATATATTGAATCTAGAGGTGGTACAAATAGAGAAATATCTATCATATGAAGAGTAGTTAGTGAAGATCATGGACCGTAGAGACAAATTCCAACATAATAAGAAGAATCACCTTGTCAAAGTGTTTTGGAAGAACCTTAAGTATGAAGTCATGACATGGGAACTAGGGGAAGAAATGAAGGATAAATTCACTCACTTATTTTTACATTAGTGTGTGATACAAAATTTTGAGGGTGAAATTTCAAGAGGGGGGAAGAATGTAATGACCCAAAATTTTATCAAAGTAATTTACCTTATTATAATTATTTTATATAGTATAAAACACATAAATCACATAGATAAACCAATAACAACATTATTCTCATAAATTAAGAATAAAATAAGTGGTATTTATAGAAATAAAGGAACCAGTATCGATGCAATAATAACCTAACCGTTGGAATAGTAATATGACTATTAAGAATAGTAACTTGGACAATAGAATAATAACCTCACCTATGAATGTATAAATAAAATTTAGGAATCTTATAAATAAAATTTTGATATATTTATATAATCCATATCCATTTATTTGTATTTAAAAATGAAACTTTTAAAGGGTAAGTGTGACCCTAACAACTTCAACCAATAAAAAAAATAAAAGGAAAGTCATCCCAGATAGAGAACACATGAACTGCCCCTCCCTAGTGACTACATCGTTATGTCAAGACTCTACCTTCACATGACCTCTTGGATTGATGTCCCATGCAGGGTCTCACAGGACTAGTATAGATATCAAAAGTCATACCCAATCGTTCATCCAAATCCAGATGGCCAAGCTCTGGGGAATAATTCTTGCTCTGCCTCCTCATCTAGAGCTGTTCCTTGTAGAGAGTCTAGGTGCTTTCACATTCTAGAATCAAAATCCATTGTAGAACGTCACATCCTCAGCATTGTCAACCTCCGAGAGCCAATAGAGATGGGACCACCACAAGATGCATGTGGTCACTCGCCCTCACATTCCAAAGCACCATGAAGACCACCACTCGGATCTGCCTCAAAAAGAGTTGTGGAGTCTTAGAGAAAGAGCAGAGGAACAAGCAGCCAATGACCTTGATGAATCACATTTCCATGTCCCCCAAGCATCGATGACCACCACCAAAGTCAAATTTGAACATATAATCCAAAAATACCAATCACAACTCATCCAACTAACACTCAACCTTTCATAGAAAAAAGCCTAGAATCTATCGCTAGGAACCATAACAAGCTTCCTAGTAGACACGAACAGTCAGCAGGACCAAGAAAACTACACATGGAAACCAAAAAACTTCAAACAACATTGGGCATCAAACATTTAAACACCTCCATGCTTCAATATGGTGTTCTTCCGAACATGAACAACTCAGCACAATCAAACAGAGTGAAACAAAAAACAAACATGAAAAACCGATTCAATCAGCCTTGATCGCTGTTTTCATTAGATCTTCAACTAGCTCTCAAAACAAAAATAACACATCCAATGCTAATGCCAACGCAAATCACCATCACTCGAAAATGAAACTGTGGAGGGATTGGGGGAAGAAGATAGCAGATCAACAATGGCGAAGGGTTAGGAAACCCTCACCGCCGCTGAATGAAGCCAAGTTAGACTAGTCGTGACAAAGAATAGGATCACCGTCACTCATCAAGAACCCCCACTGCAATGACGCTAAACCAAAACAATTCCATCACCTGTCAAATGCTGTTGCCCGAAGATCCTTCACCTATGAAGCCAGTGCAATGCCACCAAGTTTCCAAGACACACCAAGCTGATCCTTTATAGTGTACTAGAACTGAGTTGTGCCTCTATTGACCACCGAAGCTAGTGCATGGGGACCCAAAACAAATCAACAAGAAGCCCCCGTCGTGCGACCCATGCCTTCTAGAGCTGCCAAGCTAGGGCCGACGAGGAAGGGTGAAACCCTAGTAGAGCTAGGGAGCTCTCTACCAAAGTCAAGAGCCCCATCAGTCATATTTATATCATGGTATAAGTAAATAAATGTTTTAAAAATGATAAATTAAGTGTTGATATTTTTATGAAATGTAAATTTTTATTTACAATTTTATAATAAATACAATGATTTAAAATAAAAATTTATTTTTATAATTTTTTTGTCTTATAATTATAATATAATTTTATGAGACCTTTATTAATTTTATCAATGTGTCATAAAATTGGTTATAATATTAAAATTGATATTTTTCTAATAAATGAAACTTTTAATTAAAAATTAAAATCCTCATATTTAGAAAATTATTTTCAGAAAATGGATTCCATTTTTCAAATATACAAATAAAAAAATGGTTGGGGTGATTTTTTTGGGATTTTTCTAAAATAGTTGACTTTTTGGTGAATAGTGAAATATGGTAATTTATGGTATTTAAAAAATACATGAATTATTGAGTCATGGCTGATGTATGGATGAGGTAATCACCCATTGGTTCAAACTCTCCTGAACTATTTAATTTATTTAGTCATAGGAATCAATACTATTGATAGTCTTGGGCCAAAATAAAAAATAAATGAATAAAATAATCAAGAACACCCATCTCTTCCCACTATAAATACCACCCCATACCACCCCTTCCCCTCAAACCTTATGTTATCCCAACTAGGTTAAATATCTAAAGGGGGGGGGGAATTGGGGTATGAAATATTAAAACAACTACCCCTTTAGATCTTCTTTTATTGTCAAATAAAATAATCTTCTCTCCCTTTCCCACAACAATGTAAGAATAGAAATGAAATCATGCATGAGACATAATGATTTTACTTAGTTCACCCTCACTGGGATACATCCAAGTAGCATATAACAAAAATGTGTTAATGTACCAAATCCACTAAGGATTAATGCCAAAATAATTTTCCTGCTAAATCACTTCAATACCAAGGCTCACTGTCTTTACAAAGTTTAAGGATAACTCACTACTTCCCAAGGGTAACTCCCTAAATCTCTATTTCAATGGATCACTACCGGTGTAACGAATCACCTTATTCCACTTTCTTTTCTCACAACTCTAAAAAGGATTCATACACAGTTTATGGACATGTAGGTCCCTTCATTTAAAATAGTGAATACAACCTTAGTTATAGATAGATGCTCTGTTGAAGTCCCACTTTCATCCACTTGATGAATATCAATTTACTATAGTTTAATTGGGAAATCCCTTTTCAATACTTTCATGATGCTCACTACTTTCATGAAGCTCACAAAACCTTCACAAAACTACTCAATTATTCATAAGTATATGCTTTCTTTTGTGAAGCCCACAACTTTCACAAAGCTCACCTATTTCACGAAGGTCAAAAACTTTTGCAAAACTCACTTAGCTGTCACAAAGCTCACAAATATTAGTCGTATTTTTATAGCCTTCATGAATTTCAATAATTTCATGATACTTATAACTTTCAGTCAGCTTTCATATACTTCATGGACTTCCTTTATCCGCAAACAATTTTTCAAGAACAACCATTGCAAATCACCTTCGCGAATTCAGAGCCTACGAATTTTCATTAAGGTTTGATCTCTTTTCTGGGGGGGGGGGTAGAGGCGTATTATAGGCATTGCACTCAATTCTATAAGATTACATATTTTTCATCACCTTTTCATGAAGCTCCCCAATCTCATTTAAGAATCTCCCAGTGTTTAAAAAGATCAAGGGAAAATTCTACGTTCGCAAGGGTTCTCACAGTCACAGAGAGTACCATCAAACCTTTATGCATTCATGATGCTCCACTTCTCATAGTGGCAGAGATGTTCCATTTTCATTACGCGATCACGATGTTTCCCACCATCAAGAATCTCGGCCTTAAAAAAACCAATTGCCTTTGTGAAGATCCTTACCTTTTTTGAAACTCCAATATTCATAAAACTCATGATATTTCCAAATTTTTATAAGGAATTCATAGAAATCCAACTTTTCACGATGATTGATCTATCCTCTAAATTTTAGACCCCAAAATTTTGGAAAACACTGGGAAATCATTCCACCTTGTATACGCAACTTTCTATACCACCTTTAGAGAATACATTCCTTTGTATTAGATCTTTGTCAACATACCATGCCAAAAATATCTTTGGAACTCCACAATGACCATAGAGACCTTCTTTTTCAGCAAACACAATCAACCCAAAAATACTACAATGCCACCTTGAGGGATTTTTCCCAACAATATCACCCTTTGGGTTTATTGAAAAATATTTACATTTTGATACCTTGTTAAATATTCTTCTATATTTTACCAACATTCAATTATTTCCATTCAAATGGAAATCAACGATTTTACCCAACACACACTATAATACGACATGATTCATGCTCAGTGTGAGAAACAAGAGTAGTATGAAAAGTTCATCAATGAATCAATTCATTCTAAAACCACTCAATTACTTTCATCACAAAACCTATCTATCGTGATATATTAAATTTATTGATCATCGATAGCATCGTCAGATTTAAAAATCCCCCTACTTTACTACTCCCCCTTTCAGCTTCTCCCCTATCTTGATTAAGATAATATCCCCCCCCTTTTATAGCCACAAATTCTCCCCCTTTGTCAACAAAACTGAAGGTCACTCCTTTGTGGTCTTCCATAGGGTAAATAAAATAGAGTAACACATTAGAGAAAACACAACATACCTCAGGGAGAGGGGGTCCCAAATCTATACTTTTTCAAGGGAAGGGGGTCAAATGAAATCCAAGAGCCAGTCGATAAAATTCAAATTCTTATTTGGGTAAGGACTTTTTCAGAATGTCCACAACCTATAGTTTTGTATGAACATACTCTAACTTCATAAGAACTTGATCCACCTTATCATTGATAAAATGATACTTGATTTCAATTTTATTTGTCCTTAAGTGATGGACTAGATTTTTTATAAGAATTATAGTACTTGAATCACCGTAATGGATTCCAATCGGAGACTTCACTTCAAATCCCATATATTCAAGATGCTACTTTATCTACACTAACTACATGCATGCTTGAGTAGCCACAATATATTCAGATTCTAATGTGCTCAATGAAATGTAATCTTGCTTCTTTATTAGCCAAGAAATACACAATCCACCAAGATAGAATGCACCACCTAACATTTATTTTCTATCATCTGCTGATCTAGCACAATCTACATTTGTATATCCCAATAACTCTTGATGAGATTTGTCATTATATAGAAAATCGAAATCCAACATGCCCTTTATATACCGAAGTATTACTTTCACCACAAGAAAGTGGATTTACTTGGGATTTATTTGACATATTGATGCTTGGCATGTGGAGAAAAGAATATTAGATCTTATAACTATCATGTATAATATACTACTATTGATTTTCTTGTATTCTATGACATTAAGTGCATTTCCTTCATCACCCCATGGCAGTTTTATCTAGGTAACCACTAAATTTTTCATTTCCTTATAATTAACCATTACAAATATTCTCAAAACCTCATTGTAATATTTAGATTGAGAAATTAATGTTTCATTATTTCCTTGTGTCACTTGTAAACCGAGTAAAAACTTTAGTTCACCAATCATTGACATTTAGAATTCACTTTTCATGAATTCCATGAACTTTTTGCATTGTGATTTATCTAATCCACAAAATATTATGTCTTAAATATACACTAGAACCATCATCCTTTAATTACTATCATTGTTTACATATCGATTTTAATCAACTCCCCCACACTAAAAACTGAGATTCTTCAAAAATTGATTGATCCTTAAATACCACACTCTCGGTGCTTACATCAATCAATATAGTGCCTTTCTTAGATGAAAAAATATATTATCATCTTCATGAATGAGAAAAACATATGGATACTTAATATAAAATTCTTCTTCTAGAACCCCATTCAGAAATGCAAACTTGACATCCACTTAGAAAACTTTGAACTTTCATTACACTAATATGGACAAGAATAATATAATTATCTCCATACTTAAAATAAGTGAAAATGTTTCATCAACATCGATAAAATCTATCTAGGATTACCCTTTCCACACTAGTAATGATTTTTTTTGAATCACTTCCCTATATTCATTCATCTTGTTCTAAAAGACTTATTTAGTCCTAATGACATTCTTATTTGTTGGTCTCAAAACAATATCCAATGTATAATTATTTTCAATTTGGTCAATCTCATCATTCATATCCTAAACCCAGTTGTCATCTCCAACTTCTTCCTCAAAACATTTAGGCTCTACCTATGATATGAATGATGCTTATTGTAATGTATTCATTCTCCCTGTCTGCATTGGAGCTGTCTGATCACCCGTTATGTTCTGTCTATCAATTTCAGCTCCACCTTTCAGTCTTTGTGTAGATACTGGTTTATGTTTATCCTTTTCATTATCTGAATCTTCTTTTGAATCAACCTATGGAACTACAACTTTCCCTGAGCTGCTTATCTCTTCATCACTATCCTCTTGAAAATAATCATGTATTCACTGAATATTCTTCTCATTCTCTACTATAGTTTCACAATTTCCTTCAACTACCTTTCCTAGCCACTTATTGAAAAATTTATATGATTTTATTTTTCTTGATTATCCATGCAATATCCCTTCATGTCCATGAGATTTAAACTTTATGTGTTTCTCCTTATTGAGAATGAAACACTTACTTTTGAAGACTTGAAAGTACTTCAACATTTGATTCATTCCACACTATATCTTATTGGAGTCTTCTCTTATTTTTCACATAATAAAACTCTATTTTATGTGTATAATGATGTAATTGAAACTTCTTACCAATACTTATCTGGAAGCACTTTATCAATGAGCATTGTTCCATCCATGTTGATGATATTTTGATTTCTTCTCTCAATTACTCCATTTTGATATGGAGTTCTTACTTCTGAAACTTAGTGCCTTATCCCATGTTTCTAGAGATAATTCTTCACTTGGATATTTTTGAACTCTATTCCATTATCTGTTTGGATCTTATATTTTTTTTACCTATCATCGTTTTAACTTAACTTCTATAACTTGTTATGAAATTGAACACCTCATAATTATGCGTGATTACTGAAACCCATGCCATTCTGCTAAAATCATCAATGAAGAGAATATAATATCTCATACCATCAAAATCTCTTGGTGAAATAGGTCCACACACGTCAATATGAACTAGGTTAATAACTTTTGTTGAACTTTTCTATCTTTCCTTATATATCTTTCAAATGATCTTCCCTTGTTGACAAGAATCGCACATATGAGTACAATCACATGATAACATAGTGCGGTATTCAAGAAGCATCACATTTTACTAGATCTTCCAATGATTTTTGGATCAAATGGAAAAGGCGTTTATGCCATATTTTTTTTCTTCCTCCTTGAAAAAATCACATATCTTCTTCTCTACTTACAAGGTAGTGATTCCCCTTAGTACACTTTCCCTGGAAAACAAATACACCATATTTTTCATTAATGATACATAATTTATTTGAAAAGATTATGGAATTTCCTGAGTCACACCATTGAATTACACTTAACAAGATGTGACTGAGACCTTTAGTAATAAAGAAATCTTCATGTCTCATGTAATTTCCCCCAAACTTGTCTTTTCCGGAGCCAATAATTTTTAGGCCTTCATCATTACCAAATATTACAATAACTTCCTTCTTTATATAATTCCTATCACCAATTACTTATTTATTTTCATACGGGAGATGCATACACTATTAATGATCCATATTCCAATGTGATCTAATGCTTTGAAAGAAATATCTTCAACCACTTCCTATTCATATCCCTTCTTTTTGATCCATGTTTTTTTTTCTACATACCCAGTACAGATTAATAATATTGATCTTCCTTGGAGTATGATGGTCCAAATTCATCTTTCAAAGCTTTAAATCATTTTTTCATTTTCATCTAATTTATTAATATATTTATCTACTAGTTATGACCACATTTAGTCTTCTTCAACACATTCATCTACATTATTGATGAGCAATATCTTACCTTGTGGCTGAACCCTACACACCCAAAATAGTGACCATCAAAAGATACCCTGGAAAATTGAGCTATGTATGGATACCTCTGTTGGTCTTATTCCCTTTCATACCTATTTTATATGTATAAAACATTTTGTGAGTGTCCCATATTTCCAATGTAGGGTGAATTACTATGTGTCACTACTTCACTAATAGTTTTCCCTTGGGTTCTATGAATGTTTTGGTTCTAATTCATACGCAAATTAATATTTAATCTTAGAGCAGGTGCTTGTGGTTTGACTTCAACCATTACTAATTTTTGTTTTTGATCAAGCCCCATACCATTTGTAACTTTCAGATCTATCATTTCTTCTCCAGACATTCCTTGGTCTATTTCACCAGTGTATTGAACTATACTTTTCCATTTTCTATTGCCTTTGCATCCTGGTTTGCTAGAGTCATTATTTTCTCTTGATCTTTCACTTTCCTTCATAGGTTGAAACCTCCTCCTTAATATTTTCAATATTTCTATCTTAATCATGCACTGTATTATTCAAACCATCGATCACTATTTTTTGTTCTTCAACTTTGATCTTGTAATCACCAATCGTATTTGAGTTCTCTAGCATTGAATACTTAATATTTTCGATTTCATCTATCATCTCAAACATATCTTCTTTTTCATCCTACATAAAGAGTTTTGCATCATGAACCACTCTGTTGGATTTCTTTGTTTTGGCTCTCCAAATGTCTATATCTTCAAGTGAAAATTCTAATTCGACCCGAAGTTCAACTCTTCCAATGACTTATCCTTCTTAATTTTAACTTTCTTCCCTTGTTTGGTAATTTTTGAAAACTTCCACAATAGAATTTTCTTCATGATCCTTACATTCCTCCAACTCATTTTCCCCAGATTCTTCTAAACTGTCATCTTCTTTTGAAAGAAGATTTTTCTTTTTAAAGAATATTTTCTTTAAATTTTTCAAAACTTTCATATAGGCTGAAGAATTATTCATGGGAATTTTATCTTCATCCTCATCATCATATTTAAACTTCTTAGGGAACCTCACTATAATATGTCCAACCTTTCCACATAGAAATCATGCAAGTGTGAGTTAGCCTTTGAACTTTCCTTTTCCTCTTACTAAATTTGACGAAAGGAAGAAAATGAAATCATATGTATCTTCTTCCTCCTAACCGTATTAAATATTGAGATTCTTCATTTCCTTTAATTCCAAATCTTTATACTTCCCTTTTTCCATGGACTCATAATCATTATTTCTCATCTCATATGCAACAAGAGTAATGTGAAAGCTACCCAATGTCATCTCCTTTTGATTTTTATCTTCTAATATAAAAACATTATAATTAACCTGAGGAGAGAGTATTATCAAGATGAACTTGATAATATTTAAATCTTCAATAATTTCTCTAAGACCATGCTTGTATTCCACAACAATATTCACCCAAACAAAGAATGAATCAATAGACTCATTAGGGTGTATTATGAGATCCTTATATTAGTTCCATAGAACTTGCAATTTTTCTTCTCTAACTTTTCTATCACCCTCATAAATATATAGAAACATTTAACACATAGAATGTGATGAATTAAAATAAATCACCTTCCTATAGATTGTATTAGATAAGTATACCCTTAAAGAATTGATTCCTTTGTCTTCAACATCCAATTCCCTTTGGTCAGCTTTTGATAAAGCACCACTGTCGATATAGGACGAATTTTCATTCATCGCTGTGCTAAATACATTCATTCCTAAATATCTAAAGTTTTACTGCATCTGATTCTTCCATAATTAATATTTTTTCCATCAAAGATCATAATAACTTTATGATTTACAACCTCCATTTAAACCTTTTTGAGAGAAACACTGATATTAACATTTTTCTTTGAAACTAATTGTTAGTCCAACTATGTTAAATACACTGGGGGGGGGGGGTGAATCAGGGTATGAAAGATTAAAAAAACAACCCCCTAAAATCATGCTTTTTTAAACAAAACACTCTTATCACCCTTTCTCAAAGCAATGTATAAAAAAAATAAAATAATGCACGATACATAATGATTTTACTTGGTTCACCCTCACTAGGCTATGTCCAAAGAGCATAAAACAACAATATGCTGATGTACCAAATACACTAAGGCTCAATGCCAAAATATGGTTCTTTATAGATCACTTCTATATATAGGATCAATGCCTATAAAAAGTTTAGGGACAACTCACTACTTCCCTAGGGTCACTCCCTTGATCTCTTTTTTGATGGATCACTACCAGTGGAAGGGATCACCTTATTTATATTTATTTTCTCACTAATCTAGAAAGGATTCTCATATAGTTTATGGAAATGTAGGTCTCTTCATTTGCAATAATTAATGCATAATAAATTATAGATAGATGTTCTATTTAAGTAATGCTTTCATCCACTTGATGAATATCACTTTAGCACTATTTAACTGGTCAATCCCTTATCAATAATTTTCTGATGCTTACTACCTTCACAAACCTCATAAAGACTTTGTGAAACTAGTATATTCTTCATAGGTATATATTTCATTCACAAACCCCACAACTTTCATGAAGCTCACATCTTTTTCTAAACTCAAACAATTTCATGAATCTCACTTAGACTTCATGAATATCACAACTTTCGGTCGACTTTTTATATCCTTCATAAAATTAAATAATTTTATGATGCTTAAAACTTTTGGTCAGCTTTCATAACCTTCATAAAATTCCAATATTCATGAATAATTTCACAATAATGACATTTAAGAATTAACTTCATGAATTCAAAGCCTACATATTTTTGTCATGTCTTTTTCTCTTTTCTGAGGGGGGGGGGGGTGTAGAGGCCTATTTAAAGGCACTGAATTCCATTATAGAATCTTCAATCCACATCATCACCTTTTCTAAAATACCCATAGTATTGTTTGAGAATCTCCCTATGTTCATGAAGCTTAAGGGAAAATTTTCCATTTTCAAATATTATCGTAGTCACGGAGAGTACCTTTAAACCTTTTCACATTCACGATGCTCCCCTTATCATAGTTGTGGAGATGTTCTATTTTTCTTCACGCGATCACAATGCTCCACACCATCGAAAATACTAGCCTTCACAACACCAAATTACTTTAGAAAGCTCCTTACCTTCTAAAAAATACTATCATAGTGAAACTAATGACTTTTCCACATTTTTACAAGGCATTCAGGAAAATCCAACTTTCGTGATGTTTGAGCCATCCTCCAAATTTTGGACCCCAAAAATTTGGAAAACACTAGGAAATGATACCACCTTGCATACATAACTTTATATACCATCTCCATATAATAAATTATTTTATCTTGGATCTTTGCCAACATAATTTGTCAAAAATCTCTTTGGAACTCCACAACTGACCTTGGAAACATTCTTTGTCAAAAAACACAATCAACCCACAAACACTACAGTATTATCTTGAGGTATTTTTTATCAACACATTATATTGCATAAATATTGTCTAAATTATACCTAATTCCCTTCCCAATCATCTTACCTATGTCCAAGATCTTTTGGTATTAGAAAAAGGCCAAACCTAAGTTCCATAAGGAGGTTCTCAAGGAGAAAATATTTAAGCGGTAAAATCCTCCACCTTTCTCTTTTAAATTCTTTCTTTCTTCTACCTCATCCTTTCCTCCACTATCTAAAGATACAAGTTAACTCAAGTATCATATATAAAATATAATTTTATTAATTTAATTTAATATCCATGATCAAGTCTTTTCTCTTATCCTTTTATTCTAAAAATGAAAATATCATCCATGATTTGTTGATTCACCGCCTTCATGGATGATGAGTTTTCGTTTTCCATTACTACCTTCAAGGATGGTCATAAAACCATAATTATGGTTAAATAATATTTAAATATTTATATTATAATCTTTTTCATGTTATTGAACTAATATATATATATATATATTAAAAATATTAATTAATAAAACAAATTAGTTTGCGATGATTAAAAAACCACCAAAATAAACTAAACATTTATCATTAGCATTCTATCTAATGAATCATCCCCATACCAAAAATAAAAATTATATATGGGAAAATTAAAAATTATAGAGGTACATCAATATCATATAATTCGAATTTTTAAGTTTTTCTTCCATTTGAAACAAAATCCCATAATTAAACTTAAGGTAACAGATCTTAAAATCATGAAATGAACGCTCCCAGAACGACAAAATTAAACATTATAACTCATCTAAATAACCATAAAAGAACTTAATAAATTTATAATAAATAAAATAAATGTCTAATAAGTTTTTAATTAATTAATTAATGGATCTAATTTGCTTATTCAGGATATTAAGTTCAAGCGCAGAACATATTCAGAAATAAGGTAAGGTATTCCCTCAGAATATCTATTCTCTACTTCAAGTTACACTTTCTCCCTCTTTACCCAAATTTATTAATTCATTATTCTTATATAATTCTTCTAAATTATATTTATATGTTCCAAATTAATGTATCCAGATCAATTAATCCTTCACTGATGGGGAAGTACATGTTTTAAAAGGTTCCCATCTCAATTCCTCCTGATAAGCAAGCCTAATTAAACAGAACTTTCCAATTTCTTACCCATTTCAAGTACACTCCATATTCTGTTTTAAGTCAAAATTATTTTTCTAAAACACCTCATTTCATCATGAAAAAAATATTTGTTCTTTTCTGGTTTTATAAAAAAAATTATACCTTTATCCTCTTCAAAGTCTCTTTAATATTTTCTCTTAAACTGCACTAAAGTGGAACATTTCTAAATTTTCTTAAACACTCGTTTTACATGTTTTTACAAAAATTGGACATCATTTATCATGATATATAACTATTTTACCTCATAAATGTCCAATTATGATTTATATCCATTCTTTCTTATACAACATTATGATATGATCTTTGATTATTCCATATGACATGATTATGATACCCGTTTATTTCCCTAACCTTATGTTTATCCCTTATGTATGATTCTTCATGTGGAACAAATATTCTTAAAAATGTTATGATGGATATTACCAGATAGTGCTATAATGCATTGGATAATGTTTAGTCTCACGAGACGACATGTATGAGATTAGGGAGTAAACCTAATACATTATGGGACTTTGTCCACCATTTTATATAGTCTTGGAAGTTATCCTAGACTCATGTTTAGGTCATGTTATATGTTACTACAACATTACTATGTTTCCATGATCATATTATTTCATTTTCTATGTGCTATACTTCCATAAGATTATTCAGGTGCCATGCCTTTTATGTTATCATGTTATTCCTTCTAACTCATGCGTAATTATTTATTCCCAAGTTTATTACATTACAGGATTTTTTATCTCATACCTTTGTTCATGTATTCCTAGGTTATCCTTTGTAGATGAAATATCTCAAAGGAAGTTAGGATTGTGTTATGTATATTAAATAAAATATGTTTTTATTTTGGTTTCATGTTTTATAATTTTGTACCTAGTCCTCCAAAACACTAGGCTTTACTATTGTTGGTTTGTATTTTATGGTTAATTATTATTAAAATCATGTAATAATATGTGTAAAAGGTTAGGGTCACTATACAAAACAAATACATTCCCCACCATGAAATGAAAAAACTAGTAAAAGGCTCAAATGAATTTTGCACCAATTCAATACCAGGTGGTGATGAGTAATGATATAATCACTGATATATACTTAGCCTATTTCACCACTTCCTATTACTGCAAGTATTAAATTTCCATGACACGGTTACTCACTCCATATAATGAAAGAATTTTCCAAACCCTAGTCTAAAATTCATGAGACACTCCCAACCAAACCAAAGAATCTCATCACACCAGGATTCTTTCATCTCTCTTCAAATCACAATCATCCACTAGTAACCACATAATGTTACAATGAGTATGATCTACTCAGTGTAGAAGAATATTACTTCTTAAATACTCATATCCATATTCCTTCCAAAAAAGGTGAGCATACCACATCCTTTAATTCCCATTATATAAAACATTAACCACCTTTATTTTCCACTTTCATCACACTATAATTGACAAACATGATTTCAATACCACATAACCTATACTAAAATTCCACATAATTTATTTACTAAATAATTAATTCATTTAGGAATTTATCAATACCTAGAGAAAAAGTTTTTTTAAGGATATTTCACAACCCCTAACCAGAGTAGAGTGACTTTAAGGATTCTATCAAAATACTCATCACCAATACTTTACTATTCTCACAAAAATCTCTATCTTCCATCCCAAAAATGTACAAAACAAGCAAATTTGATGACAACCTTAGACCAAATGATAATAATCATAGTTTATTAACACATAAATTCCAATAGTTGGGAAATAGAGAATAAATCCACAATTGAATTCCCTTTAAATAATTTACTTGTCTATTAACTTTGTGAAATTTAATTATGGGAATAATTCTACATAATCTCATTAATCAGCATTATATATTTCACCTTAAAATATGATTTTTTATTGTACTATGCTAATAAATACATTAAATCATCAAATAACCCACTAGAAACACCCTAATATATGAGAAATCAAATTTATAAACCTAAAATTATTTATAAGTCTATAGGATCTCTATTATGACATGAAACTTTACAATTACTATCCACACATAACATAAAAAATATGAATTTGACAAACACCAGTGAATTTATTTTCTACTCTATAAGTACGACCAAGTAGAAATATTATTATTTAACTCTGCTCGAGTCCTTTGAGATTTTCCATCCAAATCAATGCCTTAACATACCATCTATTTTTCGATTTTAGATCTTCATCACAACCGTTGATTCACTCTCAAAATAATGTCCTTAATATATATGATGAATGATTACCACATTACATTACTTGTTTATATACTAAGGCCTCATTAATTTATAATCAATAAGATTCATGCTAATTAATATATAAGCAACTTCATCCTTCCATAGTTACTCTATCATGGACACATTTACTTGAGATACTTAGTGAGTCTCTATATATCTTATTCCAATAAAACCCTTACATGTTCCTAACTCCAAACTCTAACCTTAAAATCTGATAGTAATCTGTTACATCTTGGATTACTGGTAGGTTAACTCCCCAACCCTACCTCCACTAGGTGAGGGGTTAGAGACTGACACTGAGGCATCCACACAACATGAGAGGCATTACCTCTAAATGAAAATTTCCAGATAATATCATACATTAATATCCACTACAACATCCATGAATTATAAAACTAGATAATGAAAGATATGTATATATATAAAAAATTAATATGATTCAATATGAGATTATATAAATGAATCGCTAGGATTTGACTCACATATTCTAAATAGATGGAATCCTAAAATCGATTACATGAGGGTGTTCATCACTATGATATCATTAATCAATAAAAAATCTATATCCAATAACTATTTAATGGTTCCATGATCATCCATCATCTGAATATGTTGATATATATAGACACTAGGTGAAAAAACACACAAGTACAGATGCATGGGTGAGTATAAAAATTACAAATAAGTTCATCCCAAGTAGTGAGACAACCATGTAAACATCCAGTATCTATAGGAATCAATAATAAGTAAAGTGTATACATACTGATGTCACCCAATGCCGCCATAAAACTTATCAAGGATCAACATTGACCAATCAACCCACAACCCACATTCAATGAGCTACCCAAATAAAAATACTTCTAATAAAAGAGTAGTAGTCAGGAAACACAACCTGTCATACAATCCCCACCCTGTAATTCATCATGGATGTAGTAATCATCAGATTCTAGAGGGAAAACACATCTCCATGTATCTCATAAGTACTAATGTAAACAAAAATCTTCATCTATCTCTGAAGTGTTGATGAAAATATATATCATCTTCTTGAGTAAATACACATATCTAAATATATCATCATATACATGTATGGATGATAGAGTAAATATAAATCCCTAGGGTTAAAGATGGATGCTGGAATACTAGAGGAAATACACATATCAAAGGAAATATATGTATATCAGGTACTCCCAATCTCATATTAGTTTTAAGGACTAGAGATAGTATTTGGTATGTTAGTCTCCACCTTGACCCAAAAATATGGGTGAGGGAGAGTGTCTCCTCTTATTTTAATTTCTATCTATTACATTATTGTAACATGATATTGGAGGAATGACCCATTTATACCCATCTCATCCATCATATCCTCATTTTTGAGATACTGAATGTTTTACCTATCTTCATCTATCCTGAATCAGTGATACTGGTGGAATTATTCTTCCCCAACTATCTCCTATAAATATCTAACCAATCTATTCCCATAGTAGAGAGTGAGTAGTGGTATATACATGAAAATATCATCTCATGTAACTATATTAACTGATGGGTAAGATAGGTATTGGTCACTATCACCTCACTGTAACCATTGATCAAGGGTGAGTAAAAATGAGGTCCACCATCATATCTTTTCACTATACATGTCCTTTTGTAATTAGTTATACACCAACTCAAAGTAATTAGTATATGAAATCAACCACAGTAAAGGATCCCCATACCATAGTCTTGAAATATTTTCATAAATCAATTTAGAGTTTTTATATCATCCTTATTAGATTTTTAGGGACTATACTCTTAGAAGGTTAAGGATAATCCAATAATAGATGAATGTTTGGTACTAAATTATTTATCTAGACATATCATAGTGAAATTGATATTACTTACCACATAATCATCTATAGATTCAAAAATATCCCCAATATATTTCCACAATCACATTTCATCACTTGAAAATGATAATAATTCCATAACTATAAGAATTATGATTTAATTATACATCTGGGTACACTAGAACTAGACCAATAACACTTCCCCCACATAGGTTTTATCCATGTAATCTCAAGTAACCAACGTTTCTACACTACTTTACCCATCCATTTCTAGAGTGTAACAAAATATTTATAAAAAAATATTCTTCTACCATATTCTCAAAGGTACAAGTTACTAATCATTTATATATATCATTGGTCATAATAAAATCATTAAGCATCTCCAATTTTCCATATTAATTATGAAATATCATCTAAGGAAATTACCGAATCCTTGGTATTATAATTTTTTTAATTTTAATTCACCTCATTTTTGTAGTTCCTTTCACTCCATTTATTTATTTCTATCCAATTTTATCAAAAATGATCAACATCTAGAATTCACCCTTTTAATATCAATTTATAATACCTTAAGTGTCATCAATATATTTATATGGAATCCATTATAAATTTAATTATATAATTATTTTTCTATAACATATAATCATATCCACTGGATACTCATCATCAACAATTTACCACTTTCTATAGCTAAGAAATACACCGGAGTAAAAAATTCATGTTCCATTTTTTTTGAAAATGTTTCTCTAAATATTATAATTTCATGAAATAATAGTGTTATATGAGATCATATCATTAAGGAAAGTTTTTTCCACTCCTATAATTCAATGGGGATTGAGTGTTAAAAAAAATCCATTCACCACTTTCTATGGTTTATAAATTTAAACAATTAATTCATCAGATATCATATTTTTCAGTTTAATAATAATTTTGTAAATATTATTATTATTAGAAAAAATAATATTTATATAATTATTCCAACAAAACTGACATCGAGGTTTATCGACCTAGATTCCATTAAGTATGTTCCACATAATAGTCCTTTATCTGTTGACCCGAGGTGACAAATAAACTTAATTATTCATTTTTTATCCAATTAATTTTATTAAATAAGAATAATTTTCAAAATTATTTAATAATAAAGGGATTAAATCATCCATAATATTATCACCAAATAACCCAAAATTTATTTCATTGGGGTTGTAATTAAATTAGAGGTCTGGTATAACATTCATGGTCCAATTTAGACTCTCCATGCACCCCAACAAGACCCTTTATGATCATATAATTGGAGGTTACACCTACATGAAATCCTAATTGTACCTCACATGAGTTAATATCATCCCTCCAACCTTTTTATCCCTACTTCCTCTATGAATCCCTTATGGTTTATCTTCCCCTTTTCAACCTGATTTATTCAATCAGATAGATGTAGTATGGTCGCATCGTATACTTACACCGTGTTATATCTCCATGGAATTCCAGGGTTGTTGTCTGATAATTTAATTAGAAAAATACACTAAATCATTACATTAGTGTATAAATTCCATGCCCCATCCATATTAGGGTTTATGAACTGATCCCATATCCATCTGATGTGATATTAGATAGCCATGATTTCCCTGGTGTCCCTCGTATTCATCATTACTCAACCTCAACATAGGACACCATACACAATGGTTGACCAATGTTAACCACCTAAAATGTACACTAAATTTCATAACTTTGGTATTTTTGAACACTTTATTCTACATACTTCCTTGATTATCCATGAATCAAATTCTAAGTGCCTTAAAATTAAGAGAGGGTTTAAGAAGGGTGGAAACTTATCTCTAGATTTTCCCCAAATATGAAACCCCAATTGAAGTGATTATGAATGGGTTAGATTGATATCATCAAGGTATTTCTTATGAAATATGGTAGTATTAATGAATCAATGAAAATACATGTAAATCATTGAATTTTCAAAAAGATCAATTGAAATTCTCTCTATATTCTTTCATAATCCATATCATATTTATGAATTTCCGATGGTTTTACATTTGTCTTAAAATTTTAGATAAATATACTTCAATTTATACTTTGAATTAAAAATATAATAATGGAAAAAAGAAAATATAGGTTTTTATAAAAAAAATAAGTAGTTAGTATGAAGAACTATACCCTTCCTATTGCTTTCAGTGATCTTTGGTAAGATAACCCAATCTCCTATGAAGGATACCCCACTATGGGAGCTACCTCCATACCCAACCCTCTACTATCTCTCATTCCTAAAAAAATGTTTCTTCTATGGAGAGGTGTATAGGTAAAATAAATAATTTATTATTTATTATAACTATTAACTATATTTATTTCTTCACCACTGTACACCAATGAAAATTCATCCAAAAAATGCATAACACCTACCATAGGGTAAATATCATATTATAGACTCAAATTCAAAGTCCATTTATCAATCTGACATCCTAATCAAGGATAATTTACCATTTTAATAAAAAGATAATATTTTTAATGAAAATTTCCTTTGGTGATGAAACCAATCCATCAAAGCACATAATTTGAGTTCAAATGAGTGAAAATATAATTAATGACACTAATTAAAGAATAAAATCATAATCATAGGTAAAATAATACTCAAATTAAAACCTCATAAATTTATTGATGTTTTTCTATAAATTATCTTATTCTCATTGAAGGAAAGAGAGAGAGAGATAAGTCTACATGAATCTTTTAAATATATTTACATATTGATGATTATAAGGGGTAGAGTTTAAATTTTTTTTCTTAATCAATTGAAATATGTTATAGATTTCAAAGAAAGATAATGGGTGAATTATTGATAGGCGGACACTATAATAGTTTGATATCTTTAGTATCAACTTTCTCAAAGAATAAGGTATGAGATAACCAAAGTGATTAATAAGTAATGGGAACCAAGGTTTCTATAACTAAATAATGATATTAGGACATGTTTAAGTCTATGATATACTTTTTTATAATATTTATTATAATTCAAAAGGATCCAGATTAATAAGGTTGCAATGATAAGACTTGGTTGGTTCTAATGTCTGAAGATCTTTGAGTTTGTTGTTTGTTGAGCTTATTAGTTTCATGGATATAATTCAGTTGGTGATATATATAAGGGTTCAAATTCATCCTCTATCCCTTAGTTTTTATTGATAATAAAATAATAGACATGTTTATATGGGATCATAACCACCATACACTAAATACTATCTCACACATTGTGAGCGAATCTTGTAAAAATCTATGCGTGATATTTTTGTTTTATTCTTGTCTTTATTGAAATTATGCAGTTTAAGTGTGAGATGAGAGTGTGAGATCCATTTATTTTAATTAGTGTAGAGATAAAAATTAAATTTTTCTTAATTGGTTTAATCTCTCAACACATATTAACCCCCACTCTCAGTGTGGTTCCACAGATCATTTGGGAACAACAGTTGGTATTTGATCTCTCAGATGAACCTTTTATTGGATCCTAAGTAGTTTAAGATTTAAAATATTTAATTTTTATTCTAAAATGAATGATAAATTGTGTAATTGGAGAATATGTTTCTACTAATAATATAAATAAAATATATTCCATGAAACTAAATAATAAAAAGAAGAAATATATGATAAAAATAAATAAGGAATCCTTCATGAGAAAAGAGGAAGAAATCATTTCTTCTACATGCTATAATTATGGAGAAATATGACCTATCATGGTTGGAGAAGATCTGGTGTAAAAATAAACTATTTAGAAATAGAAAAAAATATACCACAAAATTTTCTTATTATTTACATATAGATGAGGTAAATTAAGTTTCTTACTAAGATTGTCCTTTTGATGAGTCAAGTACAAGTGGGGAAGATCATGCATCAAAGGAATTATTTTATGATTCAGGTGTGTTTTTAAACAGAATGATCAGAATCTATCTAAATATTTTTCAACTTTATATGTGCCTCTTTTAAATAAATTCTATATGATATCACTGACATGAAACATATATTGAATTGATAGAGTAATTATTGGATTAAAAAGTATTCATATGTATCAATCTCAAAAAAAAGTTGAGGAAAAAGTTCTATGAATGTTGTGATTTTAGAAATGTGCTATGGAACTAAGAAGGAATTACTTAAAGATATTAAAGATAATGATTTATCATTGAAAGTTCTTGTGGATAATTTCTATGCATTATAATAATAGATAAATTCTATCATTGATGTCAGGAATTCTCAACTAGTGAAGTGCCCTATGGAATTTTTGAGGGATCGTATTTAATATCTAAGAATCATTGGATGCAACTCAAATAGTTTTATTTTTTTAGAATTTTTTTGAGAATATTTGAGAAGCGTTGAGATGAATTCAAGTGGTTTTATAATTATTTAATGACAATATAGAATTCTATATAATATTTGAAAATGGAAAAGGAAAAAATTCCTAAGGTTGTTTGGCATCATCGTAAGGTTTTTTTATATAATTTATAAATTGTTTATTAGACTATATAAAGTATTTTTCTAGACTAATTAAAGAGAAATGTGTGCTAAGTAAGGTGAATAGTCAACTTCATAAGGAAATTTTTGAGGGTTTGTAAAGTGTTTTCTGAGGAATATAATATGGGCATTGGAGAACATGAAGTTAGCTCAGAATTATTTTCAGGTGATTTTATTATTTTTAAAGCTGGATACCTGAATCCATAAGGTCATTGATAAGAAAATTAATTTGTTCTCCAAATTCATGATGTGGGAACAATTATGAAATTTTCAAGGATATTTCCATAATAGAGGATTTCAGAGGATGCATTTTTTGATTTTTTTCATATTAAATATTCCAAGGTAAATTAAATTTGATGAGTCTAAAAAACATTAGTGGACTAAAAATTATAAATATAATTAGATTATAGTATATTATTATGATAAATAAAAGAGTGATCATTGTTCAATTTTGTTTTTGTTTTCAGATATAATTATTTGTAAAATAAAAATGGATATCAAAGCAAAATTTGTTAAAGGAGAATATCCTTCAGATAATTTTAGAATGAAAATAAGGAGATGTTGTGTTATTTTGTATTTCATAAATCAAATGAAAATTTCCATGCAGTGATTGAAGTTGAGTTATCATGTTTCTGAGTTGTCAAGTGTTGTTGTGTTTTGAAGAGATATGTCACACTGAAAGTCATTTGAGGAAGATATAAACCAAACAAAAAGTGGTAGAAAGAAGAGGAGATCACTCCAAGAACTTTATGAAATTAAAAAATTAATTTATTTTTGAATTATTTTATGTGAATTTTACTGCTGAATAATTACCTATGTATTTTATTTTACTACTAAAATGAGGAGAAAATATAATAAGGGTATTTCTATAATAACACTTGAGACTGGATTTAAATACACAATAGAATGTTGGGTGATCATGGGAATGTTCACATATAAAAAAACTTGATTGGGGAAATTATTAAAGGATATAATTGTACCATTTAGTTTTGATAATTCTCTTTAATTTAAGCTATAATTGAATTTTATGAATTAAATCAATTCATGACTTTTTGATAATTATTGATTAAGGGGGAGTTCTTTTATGATAACTAAAATATATTTCTAGCAACTAAAAAAAAGAAAACATGTAGAGATTGAAGTCAGGGGAGATTAAAGAGTAGAAAACCTCAAAATCATAAGCTATTTAGTGATTTTTGATTATGAAGAAGTTTGAGAAGAGGGTCATTAACTAATTATTTATAAATTAAGCAAGCATGACTAATTTGTTTCCATTATTTTACATTGGGGGTTAAATATATTGAATACCTAAGAACATGCTATTATGATATTCTTGAAATATATTTTAGGAAGATAATCATTAGTTTCGGAAGAAACCAATATTCTCAAGTGACCTAAATCAAATAGATTAGTTCATATTATTAACCTTGGGTTGTTGTAACTCTATCAAGATGTTATTTTTGTGTTTAGAAACACATGTAAATAGGATTATACCTAATATAACCACTTTTAATTGGTGATTCATTATTAGTGTAAAAACTTTATACCTAGATATAAATCAGACACAAAAAGAAGTAAGTACCCACCTTGGGAATGAATCTTGTAAAAATTGTGTGTTCTTTATTTATTTTTTAGTTCAACTTCATTGAGGTAAGGCTGAGTAAATAACTTGATTAGACAATTTTTTTACTATTTTAAGAGGTTTATTACAAAGAGAATAAAATTTTAAAATATTAAATACAATGATTCATGCCCCCTTTCTCGATGGTGCGACCATTTCTAGGGCATATCAAGTGTTATCAAAGACAAGTTCTCTCCGCTAGTTCCAAAAACCATGAATTATTGAAAATAAAAATTCTATCAATGGTAGGGGTTTTCCAAATTTTTATACAAAAAACTATCATTAAAGGAATAAAAAGATGTTACCCTATATTTTATCTCTTGGACTATAAGTTAAAGATGTAGAAATAGTGAGAATTCAACTAAATAAGAAAAATTTCCCAATGTATTTTACTGATAAAAGGAATTTACAAGTTTACCAAAAAGATAAGAATTACAATCCTATGTATCTATCATATATGGTTACACAATGGTTAGGGTGTTATAAAAAACTAAATAAATCATAGATAAATTGGAAGGAATCTGTGAATGCAATGTAAAAGTTAAAAAATCTAAACTCCATATATAGAGGAGAATATCTGAAATGTTAAGATGGATGAAGAATAAAAATTGATAATTACTTTAAAAAATTCAATGAAATTGTTTCCAAAATCAAAGGATTTGGATAAAATATAGACAACTCTAAAATTTTTAAAAATCTAATGAGAGATTTTCTAGAAAGGTTTGATCCAAAAATTTCAACATTAAAAGATAGAGATGATATTACCCTTGATAAACTATAGAATATTTTAAATTCCTTTGAAATGAAAAATTTATCATTCAATTATAAGGTTAAAGAGGTTTTTTTTTATGCATGAGAAAAATAAAAATAATAGATGAAAAAGATAAATATTTAAGAGAATATGAGGATGAGGAAGATAGTGAGGAGTATAATAGAGTTACACCTCTTATCTCAAAGACATTTAGAAATGGGAAGGAAAAATAAAAAGGAAAACATCCACTTAAATTCTTAAATTTTGATTTAATTATACACTTTTAAAAAATTTATCCAAGTAATAACAGTCAGTATAAGGATGGTGAATAAGATAAAAGCCTTTAAAAGAATAAATAGGGTAATATCTCATGAGAAATTTCAAAATATATTGAGAACAAAAAATAAATTTCCAATAATAAAAAGAAGATTTTTTTTGAGTAAATTGGAAAATATTACATATATTTAATAATCCAATCGGATAAAACATTTTTTATAAATTAAAAAATCCCATAGATTAAGTTGAGGAGAATGAATAAATCTCAATAATTAAGGAAGAATAATGTAAGAAATAATATATGGAACACATGATAAAATAAAAAATGGAAGAATTTCTTGAGTAGAGCACTAAGCTCAAAGGACCAAAAAAATAGTGAAGATTTAGTCTATTAGGTCATTGGAGTTAATTTATATAGATTTATGTGGTCATATGAGACATTGGATTTGAAGAGGTTATTTGTAAATTATTAATTTTATTAATGATTACACTAGGATTAATACTATTATGTTTATAAAATATAAATCTAAAGTAGTGTATATGTTTAAAATATTTATAAAATAGGTTGATAAAGAGTTTGGAGTTTACAATACCAAGATGAGATAAAATAATGATAAGAAATATACCTATAATTATTTTGAAATTTATCTTTAAATGAATAGAATCAAGAACTTATTTAGTTCACCCCACACTCCCCAATATAATGGATTATCAAAGAGGAATAACTTAAATTTATTTGAGATGAAAAAAGTGCTAGTTAAACATAGAATTTCAAAAAAATTCAGGAAAGAATCTATTTATTCTTCTTTTTATATTCAAATTTGGTGTATACTAAGACTCAAGAAACACATGAATCCTTATGAAATGTGATATAAAATAAATCTAAATTTTAAGTACTTAATTTTTTTAGTAACACTTGTTACATGAAGATCAAAATTGCTAATTTGGGAAAGTTTGAAGAAAAGGTATAAGAAGGAATCTTTATGGGATAAATATCCATTAGTAGTGGATTTAGATGTTGGAATAAAAGAATGAAAAAACTTCTTTATTATTATGATTTAAAAAAAATAAAAATAAATTAATAAAGAATAATGTTTAAATTTTTTGATGAAAATGTTGAAGTTCATAGCATGCATATTTCTAAAAAATGGGTTGATAAAGAAGCTATAAAGGTGAATAAATCTCTAAATATTGATTTTGATCAGACTAGAGATAAATATAATACTATTGATAATCAAAGACTAAGGCATTATATATTGAATAAGGATTTTTATTTAGGGAATATTATTTAAAATAAAGGTTATCCAATTAAATAAAAGAATATCAAGGCTTGAAAACCAATCTGATCTTATTTCCAAAGTTAAACCACATATTGTTTTAGAGGCAGTTTAACATGAGGAAATGATTAATTATTTGAATAAATAACTTAAATCAATTTAGAATAACTCCACATGGGATTTTTTTCCATGAATAAATTAAAATACAATTGTCACTGAGTGGGTCTTCATAATTTTTTTATTGAGAAATGTGAGGTGAAAATAAAGAAATCCATACTGGTTGGTAAGGGTTATTCAAAAATAGAAGGCATTTATTTTGAATATATTTCTTTAATAGTGGAAAGGATATAAACTATTATAATATATATTATAGAAGATTCTCATTGAAATTAGAATGTGTATCATATGGATTTGAAGTCATCATTCTTGAATGGAGATATAGATTAAGAAGTGTTTATTGAAAAACCTGATGGATTAATTTTTTATAATGATAAAATCGTAGTTTTTAGATTAAAAAAGTGTTTGTATAGCTTAACACATTCTCCAACTTCATATTCTTCCATGTTTTATGGTTGCCTAAAACAAATTGACTTCACTAAAGGAAAGGTTGATAGAAACCTTCATGTTTGGAAAAAATACTCAGGCACTTTCATAGTCTAATTATATATAGATGATATTATATTTTCTTTTGAAAAGAGACTTCCAATGTGGAATTTTATTATAAAATGAAAATTAATTTTGAGATATCCATTCTAGGTAAAATTAATTACTTTTAGGGATTATATATTTCTCAAAAATATGATTTCATATTTCTATCCTAAGAGAAATATGATAGAGAATTTTTGAAAAAGTTTTGTATAGAGGATTAAAAAAGGATTAAACACCTATCCCAGTTAGAATAAATATGAATAAATATAAAGTAGGAAATAATTTAAGTAAAAATTATTTTAGGAGAATCATTGGTATCTTACTTTATCTAACTGCATCTTGGGAAGATGTTGTTTATTTTTTGTCTCTTTTGATAACGTTTTAGAGTGATCCAAAAGATTTTCATATATTTTAAGCTAAAATAATCTTAAGATATATTAGAGGTACTCTAATTTTTTTTTTGATTTTTTATATAAATATATCAAATTTATACTTTCATGGATACACATATGTAGATTGGGTAATAGATTGTACTAACAGAAATTCTATATCAATTGGAGAATTCTTTCTTGGTGAAATCTATGTAAGTTGTCATAGTAAGAAGTTGAATATATTTTCATTGAGTATAGATGAGGTAGAGTATATTATATAATTACATTCCTATATATATATATTCTATGGATATAGGTAAAATTATAATATCGAAAAATAGATGTTGAGAAACCATGAAAAATTTATTTTTATAATCAAAGTGATATTGATCTATCAAAGAATCCAATACTCAACACAAGATAGAAGAATATTTATATTAGATTTTATTTTGTTAAAGATGGAGTGTCCAATGATGATGTTAAACTTGAATCATTTTGTACCAAAGATCAAATTGAAGATATTTTTACAAAGTCAATGCTAAGAGAGAGGTTAGAATAATTAAGGGTAAAACTTTATGTTTAGTATTCACCTCTCATTTGAGGATGTGTGGATGTACTCTATAAGGATTTAGGTTATGTTATCTAAGGGAGAGATATGCCATACTATTTTTTATCGGGGGTAAAACTTTTTATTTATTCATTTTTAATTTATAACATTTTTATTACAAAATATGAAAGAAATGGAACTATGAATTGAGGGGGAGATCATTTATGTACCTTGGAGACAATTTCTAATCATTGAGAGATTAAATTATTTCAAAAAAATTACCTTATCTGGTAGTGATGTGTTAGGAATATTCTCATGTGATAAATTTTTTTATTTAGAGATTCTGGAGTACATTGATAAATTTTCGAAAAGTGATGAGTAGAGTTAGATGAATTGAATTGATATCGATAAAGTGAGATGTGTTAACAAAAAATCCAAAAGGATTGATTGAAGTTCCCTATGGAACTACTGAAGGATTTTATTATTTTCAAAAATGTATAAGAATAATTGGAGGCTACTAAATTATTTTTTATTCTATTTAGAGTGTTTTTGAGAATATTTGAGAATCCCCAAGATGAACTGAAGAGGTTCTAGGATTATTTAAAAAGAATCTATATTTTGTTTTATAAAATTTGAGAAATGGAATTAGAAAAAAAATTTGATTGTTTGGAATATTTATAAGGTTTTTACACAGAATTTATTAGGTGTTTCTTAGATTATTATTTTTATAGACTTCATAATGTTAATTATTAGTTGTGTAAGGAAAATATTTAACTTTTTATGGTTATTTCTAATGGATTATAAATTGTGTTATGAGGAATGTTAGATGATCCCGGGAGCACATAATGAAAACTCAAAAGTTTTTAAGGTGATTTTATAATTTTTAAAGGTAGGTAATATAATCAATAAGGTTATTTTAAAGAAATGTATGGTGATATAAAAATTTAGAAGATACAAACACATAAAATTTTTTCAAAGATATTTCAAGAAAATAGAATTATGAAGTATAAAAAATCCATGTCTAAAATATTAAATATTTTTAGGGAAATTAAATATGATGATTCAAAAAAAAAAATTCAATGGATTAAACATCAAAATTAAATTATGATTCCAAAATATTATTATCATAAATAAAATTGTGATCACTTACAAAACTGTTTAAAGTATTTAAATATATTCATTTGGAAAATAACAATGGTGATAAAAACTGAATCAATTAAAATAGAATCTCGAAAAGATAATTATAGAATGAAAATGGGATGTTGATATATTATTTATTATTTCAAAATTCACACAAAAATGATCATGTAGTTATTCAAACTATGTTATCAAGTGTATGAGTTATCATGTTTTTATGTTGTGAAGAGATGTTTTACGCCCCAAGAAGGTGGAAGAAGATATCATCGAAAGGAGAATAAATGGAAAGAATATGTGATCAATACAATATGTTTCTATAATTAAAAAATTAAATTATTTTTGAATCATTTTAGTTAGTGATTAGTATTTAAAAATTACGTAATCACTTTATTTAATTACTAAAATGTAGATAAAATAAAATATTTGATTTTTTTGGAATTACTCTAGAGAAAACAATTAAATAAAGAAGATAATATTTCATGATCATCTCAAGTAAAAAAATAAAATTATGTTAAAAATCAGAGGAAATAATTTTACTATTTAGTTATAAGAATGATCTAAAAAAATTGGAATTTAATTATTTGAATTAAATCAATTTAATAATTTTGAGTAGTACCAATTAAGGGGTAGAAGTTTTGTGAGATATAAAATATATTTTCTAATACTAACAAAATAAAAAAGTAGTTCTTAAACCAAAGTGAAATTGTAGATCATAAATCTATAAGACCCTAAGCTATTCTATGACTTGTGATTGAGAAGATGTTTGAGAAGAAGATCATTAATTGATTATTCGTTAAGTGAGAAATCCGAAATGATCTATGTTTATTATTTTACATTAATAGTTAAAGATCTTGAAGTAGTGAGAACATGATATTCTTATATTCTAAAATTCTAGAAGAATATCATCAATAGTTGTAGATGAAACTTAGGTTATCAAGTGATCTTAGTTGAACCTTTTTATTAATATTATTTATAGTGGGATGATATAAATTTAATAGGTTGTTGAATATGTTTTAGGAAGTACAAGGATACAAGATGATACATAGACTACCCACTTGTAATTAGTGATTCATTATTAGTATAAAAATTGGGGACCTAGATACCAACTAACTGCATCAAAGAGTAGGCACCCACACCGGGAACAAACATTGTAAAAATTATGTGTCACATTTATGTTTGTCATTTATACTTCCTTCAAGTATTTTTGAGTTAATTTATTGAGTTGATCATTTCATAACTTGTAGTAGAGGTTTATTTCAAAGTTAATGAAATTGTAAAATATTAACACTAATAATTTATCCCCCCTCTTAGTGGTGTACCCATTATGAGGGAATATAAAATGGAAATCAAATTAAACAAGATAAATGATCTTGAAAAATATTTCAAAGAGAATATCATGATCCATAATAATAATGATAAACATGATAAAATCATAAAAAATATTGTTAAGAAAGAGTGAAGTCCATTTAAGATCATAAGAACACTGTAAACATTATGTGTCTTGATCTATAAGTTAAATTGGTAAATATGGAAGTGAAACTATTTTAATCTTCACAAAATACTAATTAAAGAGCTATATTCATACATATTTTTTAGAATAATTGTTATACTAAAATACCTATACATTATTTTAAAAATATATTTAAATTATCTAATGATAAATCTCTTATAAGATAAAATAAAAAATTTAACCCTTATTTTAGAAGATATTGTTAGTACTAATTAATTTTAAATGTAAAGGGTAGGTTATAATGAAAGATATAGACAAAAAATGTTTATTGAAATTATGAGATAACCACCATTACATTAACGGTGGAATTAATTACCAATAATAAATAAATTTTCCTAAAAAATTATTAAAAATAAATGAGTTTCAATATAAAAAATAGTCATAATTAAAATTTATATAGATTGTGTTTAAATTAAGAGTTCAAGTCCTTTGGATATTGTTGGTTTTATAAAAAGTTTATGAATAAGGATTTTGGTTGTTGGTGTAATATATTAATTATTGGAAGAAAAATAAGTCCAAAATCTAAGGGATAATTGTTGAGGGGATGATAAGTTCATGAAAGAATAATATAATGAATCTTTTGATCTAAAATAGATTTGAAAGTATTGGAAATTATTTTAGAAAATTATAAAATTTTTGGTCATTGTGCTGATGAATCATGGTTTATATCTACTAAGAAATATTCATTTCATACTAAATAAATCAGAGAAAAAATAGGAGAAATAACCAAGATAAAAAAGGCGAGTTTACCATGGGATATAAGAAAAAGGAAAGTATTGAGTAAAATGTTCCCATGAATTCCAAGTGGGATGTTACACTAAATATTTCACGCTACTTCTATAATCGGGGAAAAGGATATATGAATTTTTTTTACAGAAAATCATTGAGTGTTTGTTTTTATAAACTCATCATGGAGATATAAATAAGATAATAAACTCAATAATGAATAAGATGATTGGTTTACAGGAATACAAACATAAGAATAAAGAAGAGTTTGAATTTTATGAGTGGTTTCTAATAAAAGGTTTCTCAAAAAATCATGAGAGGATTTAGGGAAGGTGCAAGAAATCTATAAAAATTTCAAAATAATGGTTAATCATACTACTAGAACAAGAGAATATTAATAAGATAAGTAATTAGATATAAATAAACTCATGTCTTGTTCTATATTTACTAAATAAATAAATACCACCCAAGGAGATCGCTCAAAGAAGAAAGGAAACTATACTACTTAAGAAGGTTTATTTTTATAAAAATAAATAAGCATGATCAGTTATCTTAATATTATATCTAAAAGAATTTTTTTTGGAATAACTAAATTATTTTCATATACATTATGTTTATTTTCATATAAAAGGATTTAATGTTTATGGATGTAAAGGTAGATCTGATTTATTGAGTGCTATGAAAACCAGATTGCATGTTGAAATATCCAACATAGAATGATATATCTTGAGTTTCATTAGTTCATGAAGGATTTTAATTAAAATTATGTTTTTTGTTGTTTTTATAGGGAGATTGGCCTTAATGAATAAGTTGTTTAAGTATACCCTTTATAGGGGAGAAGATTTGAGAAAACTACAAAAAGTACTTATTTTATATAAATCTAGAAATTCTATAAAATTTATTTAAAAATGTTATTATTGAGGTATGTTTGAAGCATTATTCTATTATAGTTTTGAAAGAATAAATCTTGAAGTTATGCAAAAGAAAATATTTTTCTCAATGATAAAAAAATTGAAAAAATATTGAGGAATACAAGGTTGTGCAAAATAATGATAGGAAGTTGATTAGTTACTCTTTTTTTATACACTGATAATTGCTTAAGTAGACTTAGATTTGAATAATTAATAAATCACATATGATTTTATCCTTTATTTTTATTTTCAATAAAGGGTATTATGTATATGAAAATAGTTGAGAACATATTCACATATATTTTATTTTTGGGTATCCAAATAGGGTATTGTTGTTCCCTTGGATGATGATATGTTGTCCATAATAAATGATGTCAATATATACTTAAGAGTGATTATTGGATGTTTATTTAAGTATCCATGAAATAATCTAAATATTTTCTGAGCTGAGGAAGATTAAATAACACATTGGAACTTAGATATTGAAGTACCTTTAGGTTTGATACATGATAATGGAAAACTGTCAATAAAGGGGATGAATTGATATATAACTTAGACCTTATACGAATTCTCTTCATTATTATCTACCAATGATCATACCTCTATAGAAACATTCATATATTAGAAAAATAGGAATATTAATGATAAATATTAACTAGATTATTGTTTTTCTAACCTCCTCCCTTCAAAAGTACCCCACATGGGCTAAAAATTAAGAAAGAGATATAATGACTCCCAATCCCCCCCTCAAATAGGACATAGGTTAGAGACTAGCCCTGAAGGTATATAAATCTCAAAAATGTGGGGAATTAACCTTACATAGTTTAAGGAACATGTGATATGATTAGAATAACTGCTAACCAATACCATGCATAAACCAGAAGCAATTAAAATACATTTATTATCATACATTAACTAAAATAACAAAAAAACTAAAAGTACCAAAATTAAATCCTCATCAATGATAACCAAGCTCCTAAAACTCCTAAAAACCTCAAACTAGTACCACCCAACTCGATCAACAACCATCTCTTGTGGACCTAAAGAACAATATATATAAACATAGGGTGATAATAACATGTATACTCAATAGGATCCTCACTAAAACTACTAATGTAAAATGTGAAAGAATCATATTAAATCACATTGAGTAAACAAATGATGTTAACTCATCACATAAATATTTAATAATATTTTCCTCATCCTCTATATGGATCACTCACTATGTAATTCATATAGATAAACCATTATATATAAAATTCATATATATATATATATATATATATATAAAGAAGAAACCTCTCTTCTAGTTATCCACTAGTGTGTCACTCTCACACCTCGATTCCACACATCATGTGCTCATAACTTCCAAAAATATGATAGAAATGATGTGATTTAGGCCTCTTCCCTACCTACCTCAGTCCAGTACATGACCCAAAATACCATGTTGGCATTAGTCTACATGTATATCTCATCATTGTCACCGTCTAATTTGTAACCAGGTATTGGTTTGAAATCCACTATAGCCTGTGTAAATGCATTTTACCTCAAGCTATCATAGCCCAAGAATTTGTACCCATGGGAATCTGGAGCCAACATGACTGGATACAAGTATGAACTATTCCTTAATACATTAAATCTTGTGCATAAATGTATAGTAAAACTGAGAGTGAGGTGAACTGAGAATAATGTATAGAAACATTACATCATTTTAGATGAATATTCAATACATTTCACAGTAATACAATTCCAAATAAAATAAAGGTTTAGTGTATTTAGAGACTAAATACATAATCCTATTATTTAATGAAATATGTTCAACATTTACAACAAAGTCTTCTCACATAGTACACATTTTAGTCATCACCAACTTAGAACCTTTCTTCAGAAACTGGGGGAAGGAAACATAAGAAAGAGTGAGCTCAGATGCTTAGTAAAGGAAAAGTTGAGAGATATCAATCAATGATCATTGTAAGTATATCATGAGAATATGGGTATAAGAATAAGAGCTTTAAATTTAAAAATCATACACAATAATTAATAGATCATAATCATGGAATAAGGATTTGGTAGTTATAAGACATCAATCATTGAAGAATAAAGGATTATGAACCATGAGATTATATCATATGAATAAGAACATTTCATACAACATGGCATAAAAAGTTTGATATAATCATATTAATAGAAATCATTTGTCAAAGATATATACCAATACATTTATCACATGTTGGGCTTAGGCAGACCACCCATTCACCCTTTTTGGGCTTGGGATAACCTCTAATGTACCCTCCTTTAGGCATATCACCTCTCATTTACCATTTCATCTCATTAACATTAAAAATTACCCAATTCATTAGAGGGATATAACAAAACCACCCATTTAATAATCATAATCCATTTATATGTATTCCATAATATCATAAAAACATTTGTCATTTATTTATAGCTTAACCTGTGGAAATGAAAAATGGGGTTCATCAACATTTCATCATCATAATAAATAACCATTAAAAGAAATAATTAATATGGTAAAATTGGGTTATATCCATAGTAAATCATAAAAAACATCAAAGTATGTTATTATATATTAAAATATCATTAAAATATTACCGAAACATTTATTGAAAAAAAATACAATTTTCAGTTTAAAATAACTTATTTAAAATATAATTTTTTTATAATATTACCAAAAAAATTTCTTTTAAAAGAACCATGTAAAATTTTAATGGAATCTTCAATAAAAATAGTAGTCATTATGGTTGGATAATTATTTTCTATGAAAAACATCAAAACAAATATTATATTCACATCTTTGGTAAAAATTACCTTGTTCAAAAAATTATAAGAAGATTCCTTTTAATTGTTATAGAAATTAAAACATGTTTTAAAATTAATTTAATAAATAATTGGAGAATAGTAAAAAAATCTTGAAAACATTTTAAATAAAATATGTAAATTGAATAAAAATATCCTTGATCAAACAAAAAAACAAATTCGATTTCCTTAAAAACATTATTTAATAATTTTGAGTACTTAGAGAGAATAAAAGAAATTTTTTTTTGCGATTTATAGAAATAAAAATAGGTTAATAACTTATATAATATTTTTGATATATATATCTTATAATTTCATCATTGTAAAATTTAATTATAAAAAATACTGATAAAAAGTGAGATTGTAACATAACACCCTTACTACTTTGGTAACTTTTTAATCGTAAACCCCATGAAAAAATAACTTCAAATGAAACATTAAATACCATGAATATAAATAGGTTTTGGATATAAAATATCCAAGGGTTATTATATGCACTACATTAAAGAAACAAGTTATGAATATGATATATATCTCACAAAAACAAAAGTGAGATGTGAAACCATTACCTCAAGTCTGAATTTATTCATAAGGACTCTAACATCCTATATAAAAAATATAAATTTATTAAAATTCATTACTAGAACCATATTAATAATTATAATTCCATACATGTTTTACTTATAATATCTTATCATAATTTCATTAACAATCATTCATTATAATCACCATTTTGGGTGTTAACTACTTCATTTTTCATGAATGTTATGGTTTGGTAATTATGGTCCTTACACTTTGATCATTGTTGCATCATATCAAAAATTATAATCATATAATAATAACGTTATTTAATCATTATATACACTTTTATAACCATTTATATAAAGAAGTGATTAAAATGAATTACATCACTTCCTGAATACTATAGTATGTACATATGCATGGGTGATGTTTCAACTTTTCGATTGATGAAATGAAAGAAAGGTAAATAATAATTCACATTTATAAAATCATTATTATATCATAAATATAAAATATATTCATTAAATATATCCTTATTAAAATCCATGTAAAGATGAATGAAAAAACAATCACATCACTTCGTGGAGGTGGTATTCCACACATATATATGAGTAACAATATCATTCTCTAATGAATGGGATGGTAAGAAGGTAAATATGATATTATAATTATATAAGTATAACTATGTTATAAGTATCATATATAAATATTAAATCCATCATAATAAAAAACCAGGAAATATGATTATGAAAAATTTATAATATCTCTATGTGGAGGAGGTAATCCACACGTACGTACAAGCGATACATTAATTTCCCATTTGATGGAAAGGAGGTAAAAAAATTTTATACCATAATCATAATAACATATCAATATATTTTTATACTGGATTCATCATGTTAGAGTCAATAAAGATGATTAACTCTTCTATGAGATAACTCAATTGGATTACACCTTGTGATTTCCTAGGATGGTCTTAATGTAATACCAAAAGATCAAGAATGAAGGGAAGTAAGCTAAGAAGGTTTTTGGATAGGTCTTGGATAAGCTAAAGGGATAAAATTATGTGAATAAAGGAGGAGAAGTTATACCCTTTTATAAGTGTAGGGAGGGAAAAAAATGGAATTAATTAATAGATTTAATTCATATAAATTAAATTTTATGTGAAAGTGGTAAAAATGGACAAGACATAGAATCTGAGATAAAACAAGGTCAAAATATATTCAAAAAATAAGATTTCGACAATTTTAAGTGGAATTTATAGCTTTATCTATTATTTTAACCAAACTCTAAACTCATTTTAATAATAACCATGGTAATAAATGTTTAATATTTTTACTATTTATTATGAATAAAACTAAGAGTTTCCTTATAGTGACCCAATAATTTTATACATATTATTACATGATTTTTGACATAAATATCCATTAAATACAGACAATGGATCTAAAATCATAGTTTCTTTGGAAGACTAGGTTCATAATACATCAAAGTGAAACTAAAATAAAATAAAACTTTATTAATCTCCATAATGAGATTATAAATTCCTTTGATCCCCAAAAACTACATATTATTTCTTAGGGAAATACATAGACAAATAGGCGAGCTAAAAATCCCAGTGAGGGAATAAACATGGAAATGAAGCATAGAATACTTATAAGAAGTCATAACATGATAACACAAAAGGAATGGTTCATAAATAATCATATGTAGGCATAACATAATGAACATGTAATCATAATATCACAACAGCATAGGGATATAGAAGTAACACAAAACATGAAATAAGAATAATTCATGGATAATTTCCAAGAAAACTTCACATGGTAGACAGAGTCCCATAATGTGCTAGGTTCAATCCCTAATCCCATACATATCTCCTCATAGTACTAAAACATTATAAAATTCATTGGAGAGCTATTTGGGAACACCCTTCACAAATTTACATGTATATATGTTCTACATAAAGAAATCAAACATGATACATAAATATAGGGATTATCCATGGAAAGAAATGGGTTTCATAATAATGTCATAAATCATAACTAAATGGAATAAATTAATGGTTTCTATGAAAGGAGGTATTTAATAATTATTTCACATTAATAATAATAGTATATGAAAAATTATTCCCAATTTAATATATTACTTGAAAAATTGTAGTGAAATCACTTTGGAAATGTATATATTAAGTGAGGCTCTATGAAAAAGGGTAAAAAGTATTTAAAGAGTATAAAGACATAATAATTTCAATGTAAATATAAATTATATAAAATTGTTTTCCTGAAAAAAATTAGTTATTTTGGAAAACATGGGTGTTTTAAAGCATTTTAATGAGTGATACTTGAAAAGGGATAAGAAACAGAGAAGTTCTATTTAATAGGGGTTTCTTATAAAGATGAATTAAGAAGGTAACCTTTTATAACATATATTTCCCCATCAAAAAAAAGATTAATTAACTAGGTATACATGTTTGGGATTTATATATAGAATATATAAGAGGTAAAAATGAATAATATTTATTTAAAGTAATGTAAAGAGAGAGAAAGAATAACCCAAAGTAAATAAGTTGGTTCACAGAGATCCCTTACCTCAGCTTCCAAAATTATTATGTGCTTTCACTTAATGTACTAAATAATCAATGTAGACTCATTATTTATCTATTTAAGAACCCTTTTCATCTATATTTGATTTATTTTAATTTAATTATGTTAATTTATAACCTTTTTAGTGATACGTAAAGACTAGTTTTATTATTCTGAGACCATTAATTTCATGGTTTCATGGTCGGATCACTTGTGAAAAATTATTGATTCTCTTTTAAAATGGGACTTCAAATACAAAATTAAAATTAAATGGAATTAATTTATTTCCATAAATTAAAATAGTCCCATATATCCTTTTGGGTTTTGAAAAATTGATGATTCACTTAGTAAAAATATTAGGGTTATGTAGTTAGTTCATTTATTTGATTTTACTGACCATCACAGACTAGATTAATTTTATTTAATTAAATTATTCTTAAAACATTAAATAACATGGAATAAATTATAAAATAACTATTATAATCATATTTAACCATATTATTTTTTCTCTTACCAGCCTTGAATGCGGTGGAGAAAAAATAAAGTATGTTGTTCATGGAGGTATTGAACCAACCATATTGTAAATAACATTTAAAAAAATAAGGGAGGGTATAATATGCATATCCAATTAAAAAAATAAAAAAATAAAATATTTATAACACTATATTAATTATGTTATGTTGGGTGATGGAGGTGAGGAGAAGGTAGAAGAAGAAATTAATTTAAATGGGGAAAATTGAGAATGTTACCTCTTAATTCTTATCACCTTGAAATACTCCTTAAGGCACCTTGAAATGGTCTTTGGGTGAGACCAGAAGCACTATAAAATGGTGTAGAGGGTAAGAAGGTAATTGGGTAGAATTTTGTGGAGCTCCAAGGATTATATGTTGCTAAGTGAAGGGGTAGTATTCATAAAGGGAGGAGAGGGGTATTTTGGAATATTATATTAATTAGTTTATTATTTTGGATCATGACAATAAATAGTATTGATTATTGTGACTGTATAGGGTAAATAGTTCATGAGTTTTCTAACTAATGTTTTCTTACATCATCCATGACTCAAAAAAAATAAAGTATATAGATTATAATAATAAATATCACAATGTATTGTATTTTACAATTCACTAATAAATCAACTATCTTAGAAAAATACCAAAAAATAACCATCAAAATTTATCAATTTATATATTTAAAAAATTAAATCCATTTCATGAAAACAATCTTCTAAATATGTAAAATTTAATTTTGAAATAAAATCCTCATTTATTTGAAAATACCAATTTTAATATTATGATCAATTTTATGAGCCTTTGAAAAATTATTTATAGTCTCATAAAATTATCTTATCATTACATTATAACATAATATTAATTCATAAATCCATTTTATTAAAATAAAATTTCTTTTAAATAATCATATTTATTATAAAAGTGAAATTAAAACATTTATGTTTTACAAAAATATAAATAATTATTAAATCATTTAAAACATTTATTTAATTTTACAATGATATAAATATGCCATATTTTCATTTTATAAGATACCTAAATATTATTTTACACTTCTATAAGTGATTTTACTTTTCTAATATTCATATTACTATTCCTAATGGACATATTACTATTCCAATGAGTAGGTTACAATTCCAATGACTATATTAATATTCCAACAGTCATATTTGTAATGGTCATATGGGTTCTCTAATTCCTATATATAACTCATATTTCACTCATTCTTCATTCAATTATATTTTCTCTTAATGTTATATATTCTCATTTTCAAGATGAATACTGTATTACTAATATTATGCTTCATTTATATAGATTTGTTTATGAGTGCAGTTAATCTAATGAATCGAGAATATCACAATTTTCATATTTTTGTTATCTTATTTTTTATTTTTATCCCATTGAAATATTTTTAATTATTTTAGCCATTTTTATTCTCTAAATGTAATGTTCAAATTAGTATAATAAAATTTCTTTTGTTTCATCATGTGTTTCTTGTGCTTTATACTACTTTACTAAATATGACACAATTATAAGAAGAAAAATTTTCATTAATAAAATTCTAGGTCATTACATTATTCCACTTTAAGAATTGTTTATCTAGAAATTTCATTTTACATGCTAAGGTGAAAATATGTGAGGGTACTTATTCTTTATATATTCCTTTGGTTCCCATGTCACCTCCTCTTACTTATGGTTTCATCATTATACTTTTACTAGGTGAGTTGTCTTATTATAAAAAAGTTTATCTCTATGGTACAAGATCTTCACTGGCTACTCCTCATATAAAATATAATTTGATAGGTGTACCACCTATAAATTCATTACATGTGGAGAATCTGGTATGTTCATCCACAAGGGGGATACATCTTCAAATCAGGTACTTGAGAAAGGGTTGGTGGGAGTGCTAGTCAATAATACACAAAATTAATGCAATCAAGAATCTTAAAGGGTGAAATGTACATGAGACATAGCTTTTTATTATTCCCAAATATCATGGATGTCTTCTATGGAGATACATGAAGGAACACTTTATCTCTAACCTCAAACTCTAGGTCTCATTTATGATTGTCATCATAACTATTCTGTTGACTTTGAGAAACCTTGAAGTGATGTTGAATGATCTTGACCACTTATACTATTTCCTCATCTGTTTTAGGTCCTGACATCTTGCATTCACCAACTTCATCCCAACACATAGGTGTTCTAAATCTCTTACCATAAAGGCCTTCATATGGAGGTATTTTTATTCTTGAGTGAAAGCTATTGTTATATGAGAACTCAAATAGATAAAGATGATAATCTTATCCTATTTTTAAGAGAATCAAGAATTACCCCAACATTTAATCCAGTGTTTAAAAATTCCACTCAGATTGGTCATCATTTAGGTGGTGATAAGATGTACGGATGTCCAACTCAGTGTTTATATCATGTTGGAGATTTTCCCAAAACCTAGAGGTAAATCTCAAATCTCGACCAGATATAATCAATAATGGTATTACATGTAATCTAACCACTTATATGATGTATATCCTTACAATTTGATCTATTGAGAAGTCCTATCTAATTGAAATGAAGTGAGCAGTCTTTGAAAGATGGTCCACCATAAATGATATAATATTATTTCCCATGGATTTATTCAGAACACCAGTGATAAAATACATGGTTATGTTTTTCCATTTATATATGGATATAAGTAATGGTTTCATAATAACCTTAAACATTTACCTTCCAGCCTTAACTTATTGATATACCAGACACTTAGATGTATATTCCACAATATCCTTCTTCATATTTACCCACCAATAGTGTTCTAGGAGATATCAATATATCTTCATTTTTCCTTGGTGGATGGAGAAGGTCGACCTATGTACATTATTTCAAATATCCTTATTCATCTTGAGATTTTAAGGTATACATAGTTGTGACCCAAATCATAAAACTCCTTCATCATCAAATTTGAACTCTGAGGATTTTCCCATTTCAGATAGATTCCTCCTTTATTTGAATTTCCACATCATATCTTTGAGAATCCTTTATCATTCACACAAGGGATGGTTCAACAATAATCTTATAAAGGAAATACGATATACCTTCCTTTATGATTCCCATGTCCATCATTTGTAAGTATAAGAAGATAATATCCTTCTCAATTATCATCATTGATAAAGTTATAGGATCCTTTTTACTTAGAGCATCTTCCACATTATTCACCTTACCAGGATGATAGGGGATAGAGTAGCCATAATCCTTGATCAACTCTAACCATCTTCACTGACACATTCTAAGAACCTTAAATGGGAATATTTATTTTTGTTTCTTATAATCTGTATATATCACACACTGCTCCCCATAGAGGTAATTACACCATATTTTCAAAGTGAAGATCAAAACCACAAACTCCAGATCATGTTTGGGATTGTTATGATCATGAAATTTGTATCATCATACCCCTACTCATTGGATTGAGTCGAGGATGAAGTGCTACTTGGCCTCAAGAAACATCCCCAAGGAAACAAAGTCTAGAAATAAATTCTGAGGGAATTATGAATAGTGGGGGATGATTTTCCCTTTAAAATGAAAACATCCAACAAAATTTTCCATTACCAAACAACTACATGATTCATGTCAACAATGTATCACAATTAAACCACTTTCCAACAATCACAATGAAAACCATAACAATTCCAAATAAGAGTACAAATCAGAAGACAAAAACAAAAAAACTCAAGACACAATGATATAACTCCATAACTACAAAGAAATCTCTAAGATCCACCACCACAAGACCGACCAATCATCATGATGAACCACTAAATAAATGATATTTTTTCTTTTACCTGTGTCCCAGAATACCACATCTAAAAAATCACCCATGTTCCAAAGTAGGGGTGAGTAATAATAATCAGTTGGTCTTCCCAAAATTAATTCCTTACTCATTACACTAGTATATAAAAAAGTATCATATTTATATAAAATAATTTATATAAAACCATTAGAAATGTAAAAAATTACAACAAGCCAAACACACCCTTACCAAATCAGTTTACCCAAACAACACATTATAAAGTAAATAAACTAAACAAGTCATCCTACATTTTCCCATTTCACATTGGAAAACCATTCTATTTTCTGTGGCTTCACACATATTTCATCTATAAACCCAATTCTACCACATGAGCTCAGTGTTACCACTGACGGTTGAACTTCACATCCAACCTCATCCCTTTTTATTTTGGTACTTCATGCCGTATTCCAATCCTTTGATGGTGTTAATTCTCACCCACTATCCATCCCAACCAACTCATGCTTAATCAATTAATCCATAACAATAGAATCAACATTACAAAAAACATATCAACCAACAATTTTAAACCACATTTCCAAAAAACATTCCAAAACCATTTCAATAAAATCAACCGTTTATTGAAAATGACCTTAAGACGTATCCATGCCAAATCTGTTTCAACAAAAAAATTTAAAACCATTTTCACCAACTATTTTCCATAAATCCCACTAATTAACTAATTTTAAAATCACCATTTTAAGATCCAAAAATAAATAACATTGCATGATAATATCATATTTACCCAAAATCCATAAATCAACACTAAAGAGATTTTAGAAAAGATTCACACATAAATATCACAAAAAATTTCAAGCAAACCAATTAATTTGAAATTAATCCTTCTAGTTCTAAAAAGTGGAGTTGAGAGTGAATCCACCTACCTCAAGGGTTTTTATGGAAATGACCAATGACACAAAACACTCACCAATCTAGGTGAAAACTCTAAATAACTACCTTAGATATCTTCCCCTAACATAAATAAGAAAAAAAATCACCATTATTGAAAAAACCCCCTATATTTATCCAAAAATGAAGTATATATAAGAAACTGGAAGAGAGGGAAAATTATATCTAAGGAAAACCACAAAACTACCAAGATAAGAGACTTAACAAGGGAGATCCTTCTTTAAACCACCAAGAAAACCCTTCGAATCACTTCCAAAATGAGTGGTAGAGGTTCCATAACCTTGTAGAATAAAAAATATAGAGTGAGGGTAGAAATGGGGATTAAGTGGAGTGTTTAGGGTTAAAAACGCATGGGATCCATTTTAAAAAAATAGACTTTTTAAGGCATGCATGGTTCGATAAACCATGTGCTAACCGCGTTCCTGATACTACCTTAAGGGGGGCATCATATGGTTGGACTGCACGATTAGAAAATCCATGCACCAATCACGAAGAGGATATTTATACCATGATTCATAGTTTACCTGGGGAGGCCTCACAGTTTGGAAAACTGTGCGCCAACTCCCTTTCCCTTGCCTCCACTTACATGGTTTCCTGCAAGTGTTGCACAGTATCCAATAATTGTGCTCAAACCATCCACCATTATAAAATCCCCAAAACCTTCTTAAAAACCTTATAAAATCTCCCAAACCTTACCCCAACACTTTATATACATAAAAATAATAAAAAATAGTTACATACCTCAAATAGTGGTTGCTACATTCTCCCCACCATGAGCCTTTTTTTCCTTGGAAAGTAGAAAACTATCACTTTCCTAAAATATTTCAGGCCATTGCTTGACCATTTTTTCCCCTGTTCCCAAGTCTCCTCCTGATTCTCACCATGTTTCCACAAAACCCACACTAGACTGATTCTCATTCCATGCAAGAATTTCTCAAAACAATCAATAATCTGCATTGGCACGTGCACCAAAGAAGCATCCGAATCTAGTTTAACATTATCCCATCGAATCACTTTGTCAGGATCTGATTGATACATTAACTAAGATAAATGAAATACATTGTGAACCACACTGAACAGTGGTGGAAAATTCAACTAATAAGACACCTCTCTAACCCACTCAAGTATCTCAAAAGGCCTAATATATCTCAGAGATAAATTTCCCTACTTCCCAAAATGATGACGTCCCAACCTCGGATAGATTCTCAATAACACATGATCACCCAACTTGAACAAAAATGGCCATCAATAATGGTCTGAATATGATATCTAATGACTCTTAGCCATCTCCACTCTTTTCTTGATCAACATAATCTTCTCTATAGTCTCTTGGACAGGGATCAGAAAAACCATTAAAGTCTCATCTATTTCCACCCAATAAAGTGAAGAACAACATAAATGACCATACAATTCATTAAACAGAGCCATATGTATTGAGTCCTAGCAACTGTTATTGTATTCCAATTACACTAATGATAAGTGATACTCCCATGAGCCACCAAAATATATGACATAATCCCACAACATGTATTTCAACATTTTTATCATCCCCTCAGATTTCCCATTCGTCTGAGGATGATATGGTGTACTCATAATCAGCTAAGTCCCAAGGTATTTTTGCAAGGATTTCTAGTAATGAGATGTGAACCTTGGATATATATCTGATACAATTGAAACTAGTACACTATTCATATTTACCACCTCATGGATATAGATTTTGGATAGATCCTCTACCATATGAGATTCATGAATAGGGATGAAATGCGCTGACTTTGTGAGATGATCCATAATCAACCATATGGCATCATGCTTATGAACTATTATTGGGAGACCTATAATAAAATCCATAACTATTTTCTCCCATTTCGATACAGGTATAGGTAATGAGTGTAACATACCTACTGGTCACTTATTCTCTTCCTTGACTTGCTGAAAATTCAAGCATCTTGAGATAAACTCAGCCACTTTCCTTTTCATACCCACCCACATAAAATATTCTTTCAATTACTTATACCTTTTATGAATTTTAAGATGTAAATCCCATCTCTAATGATGTTAATCACTACAGATTTTCTCATAATAATCCATCGATAAAACCATTCAATTCCAAAACCACAAAATTGAATTTCTATCTCATTTCCATCCCTCAATGGTCTCCCCACCTTTGTGTTTTGACCTTATATCCACACAATCTAAATCAAAGGCCTGCACCCCCTCAACCATCTTAACCAAATTAGGAACAACTAAAATCGGAAAGAAAACTTCTATATAAACTCATTATTCACATTCTAACAACATGTTGACTATGACTGATATCAAGTGCCACTGATCCGAAGCTTCTTTTTCCACATGAGTATATGGATTTCTACATAATGTTCCCACCACTAAATTTCCTTTATACAGTGTGTATATTAAGTCAAATTAAAACATCTAGGGATACCCAATCCATATACATTGTCTTAAGTTTAGATCTCTTTGTGAGGAAATTTTCTTTAAGCTCTTATGATCAGTAATCACTATGAATTTCTCATCGAAGAGATAATGATGCCACATTTTGAAATCATGCACCACAACTACTAACTAAAAATAATTTTTTCGGTAGTTTTTCAAATAAAAAATTAACTACCATGAGTATTACATAACAACATGATCAAAATTCATGAGAACACACCCCAAACCCAATATCGACGCATCAGAATACACTATGTACCATTTTTCTAGTTTTGTAAAAACCAAGATCAGTGATGATGTAAGATGACCCTTAATCTCTTTAAAATACTTGTAACATTATTCATTCCATTGAAATGTAACATTATTACTTGTTAATGTTGTCATCGGTGAAGCTAATCGTGAGAAGTCACAAATGAAACATCAATAATACCTTGATAGAACAAGGACACTCTATATCTCAAAAACATTATTTGATGATTTCCAGAAATGAAAGCCTCTATCTTCTTTGGATCCACAGATACACCCCGTACAGAAATAACATGTCCAAGGAAGCATCCCTCTTATATCCAAAAAACACACTTTAATATTTTTTCATACAACCAATGGTTTCTTAGGATTCCCAAAACTATTTCCAAGTGTTGTTTATACTCAACCCTTGTTCTGGAATACACCATTATATCATTGAAAAACACCACCATGAAAGAATCTTGATATTTCTAAAATATCCAATTCATCAATTCCATGAAGAGAAGGGGGGAATTTATAAGACCAAAGGGAATAAAAACATACTCATAATGGCTATATCTACTTTTTAAAGACTTTTTCAGAATATCCTCTAGCCACACCCGAAAATGAGGATATCCTGATCGCAAGTCAATTTTGGAGAACCACCGTGCCTTACTCAATTGATCTAATAGATCATTAATACATGAGAGTGGATATCAATTCTTTATCATAAATTTATTAAGATTATGATAATCCCCACATAACCAGAGAGTTCCATCATCCTTTTTAAAACATAAAACCAGTTCTGGCCATGGAGATGTTCTAGGACAGACGAACCCTTTATTTTCTATCTCTTCCATTCATAACTTAAATCCCATAAATTATTTTGGTTCCATATGGTAATATGTAAGTGATATAGGACTGGTCCCCAGGAGTATATCAATCATAAACTCCAATTCCCTTAAAGGTCGAAACCCTAATAAATATTTAAGAAATACATCCAAAAATTGATCAATAACTGTTGAAAAAATGCTTCTCTCAATATCTTTCATAGATGGAAAATATAGATACACCAACTGATATGAGATCATCCCAACATCCAGTGCCAACAAGTCTATTGAACTAACCTTTTAATTCTTCTCTCCTATAAAGAGATGCTCAACCCCATTATCAGTCCTAAAACTAACCATTCATGCATAACAGTCGACATGGGCCTTAAACATCACCAACCAATACATACGTAGTATTACATCATAAAAATCCATCTAAAGAACTAATAAGTCCCATATCAACTCAATCCCACCAAAATCTATAAAAAATTATCCATAGTGAAAGGTTCTATACTCTCTTTGACCCAGAGGAGTTTGATGTTTCAAAACAGAAGACATAATTTTCACATTTGAACCCAAAAATTTAACAACATGAGAAGTAATGAAAGAATGAGACACAATTCAATTAAACAAATCTTGTATAAAGTTATAATTCAAAAGAATTTTACATATCACCATGGGTGGCCCCGACTGATCATCCATCACAAATTTCTCAACTCTGAAAACTTATTTAATGGCCACACTTTGTTCCTCATTACCCTACTGAAACTTCCCCTACTGAGGAGTCATGGTGTTCCTTGAATTAGAATAGATAACTCTATTCTTCTGAAAAGGGGTAAGCTGCTGCCTACATCCCGTTGAAGTATATGTCACCTATGACCCCTGAGAAGTGTCATAAGCACTTGAACTCAAAGCATTGAGACAGTAACACTGAATATTCCCCATCTGATTTCAATTATGTAATGATCAAGGTGGTGTTGTAAAATATCTCTTCTTGGGGATTGTTGAACCACAATAGAAATATCTTGTCTTTCTCTAAGGATTTGAAGAAAGATTCACCGATCTTGCTGATTGATTCTGAGCCACACTCCCACTTTAGAAATAAGTGTTCCTCTTATTCTTACTGCCCGTGTTAGAGTTCCAACCATATCCTTTGGGTATCACAATACATCCTCCTACTATAGCCCCCAAAATATCTCTTTCATCCACTATATATCTATTTACCATTTCTGTATAATTTTTTATATAGAGCACCATAATATTTGAATAAATTTCCTACCTCATTCCCGATTCAAAAATGTGCAACTTGAAAGATGCAGTAGCTACAACCTCAGTTGAAAACCATACTAAGTTCATGAACTTAGCCACATATTCCGTCACTTTATGGTTATCCTATTTCAATATGAATAAATCTGTTTTTCTCTTAATTTTGAACATGTAAGGGTATAATGTTTTGTTAAGAAATTCATCAAAATTCCCCCATGATATGCCTTGGTCCACCTTAGATTGGAAGAATAACTCCCACCACTAAGGTGTAAGATCATCTAGAATGTACATTACTAAATTGACATTTAACTCTGCTGGTGTGTCTAGGAAATTGAAGATTCAATTCGTCCTATTCAGCCACACCTATACCTTTTTTAGTTCCAAATCACCCTAAAAAAGGGGTGGATTCTACTACTGAAACTAAACTGAATGATCCACATGCCTTGGTTCATATTTTGGGTTACCTATATCTAAAACATGAAAATCTTGCACAATACTATGAACCAACTGATGGTTCACCTAGGGCTCAGGTGAAACCATGATTTAAGTAGCTTTATCCAGTTGGTTTTTGAAATGTCTGCCCAGTTCCATTTCTATCAACACATAACAACCACCATAAGTCTCACTCTCTGACAATGTAATTCTTAAAATTTAAAATTCTATCACATTGTAACTATCAAAACCATGCTTTCCAAAATTTAACACTTTATTTTTCAATCATTTTTTTAAAAATCCTCCATGTTTTGAAAATTAGTCCCCTTTCAAAATACCACAACCATTTCTTTTTCAAAATCACACATTGGAAATCAATTTTCATATTTTTTCAAAAATAAACACATTCATAGAATAACATAAATCATTACTCCAAATGAGATTCTCAATCCTAGTGAGAATTCATTTTCTACCATGTATTCCATGCTCTTATCATTTATTAAACCCATGAAAATGATATTACGCTCCTATAAGTGTCTCCAAACACTTATGTACCAAACTCCCTGTTAACATGAAGTTCAGAATAAAAAGGTTAGCTATGTATTTTTATGATATACATTTCAATTTCTGAAAATCCTACTTTTTTATACCATCCTAAATCAATGAATAAACTAAGAATGAGTGCCAAATCCAAGAATGAAAATGAATACTAAAGGAACAAACAAGACTGATTTCACTTGTAAGTCAAGGAATAAACAAACTGATACCACTTGTGACACCCCGTAACACCTCATTGGATTGAGATGAGGAGGAAGTGATACTTGGGCTTAAACGACATCCAAAAGGCTCTATATGATGACAATAAATGTTGAGGGCATCATGAATGATGGGGTATGATTTTACCTTTGAAGTGAAAACAACCAACCAAACATGCCATTACCAAACAACTACATGATGCATGTCAACAATGTATCACAATTCAATAAACTTCCAACAACCACAATGAAAACCATACTAATAACAAATCAGAGTACCAAGTAGAATACTAAAACAAAAAAACCCAAAAAAAATTTATAGAACTCCATAGCACCACACCAAGCTCTAAGATCCACCACTACAAGACATCCCAAGAATCATGATGAACCACTAAAGAAATGAGATGCTTTACATTTACCTATGTATTGGAATACCACATCTATAAAAGCACCCAAGTTCCAATGTAGAGGGTGATTAATAATACTCAGTAGGTCTTCCCCAAATTAATTCCCTACTCACACCACTAGGATTGAACAAGTTAGCACATTTATATAAAAAAATTAACAATGAAACAAATTACAACCATCCAAACACACCCTTACCAAAATAGTTTACCCAAATAACACATTATCAAGGAAATAAACCAAACAAGTCATCACCCATTTTCCCATTTCACATTGGCATACCCCATTCTATTTTGTGTGGCCACATGCATATTTCATCCATACACCCAATTCCACCACACAATCTCAGTGTTACCATTAAAAGTGGAACTTCACATCCAACCCTGTACCCTTATTATTATGGTAATTAATTCCACATTCCAATCCTTTGATGGTGGTACTTATTTCCCACTATCCATCCCACCCAACTCATGCTTAATCACTTAAGCCACAACCATCAAATCAACATTACAAACAACATATGAACTAATATTTGTCAAACCACATTTCTAACACACATTCCCAAACCATTTCAATAAAATCAACCATTTATTGAAAACACCCTTAAGCCACGTCCATGCAAAATCCATTTTAACAAAATATTTTTTTTATTGAAAACCATTTTCACCAACTATTTTCCATAAATCCCACCAAGCAACTGATTTTAAAATCACTATTTTAAAATCCCACAACAAATTACATTACATGAAAATATCATATTTCCCCAAATTCAATAAGTCAACACTAAAGATATTTCACACAAGATTATCACATAAATTTAACAACTAATTTCATGGAAACCAATTAATTTAAAATTAAATCTTCTAGTTCTAGAAATAAGAGTTGTGAGTGAAGCCACATACCATAAGGGTTCTGATGGAAATTACCAACGACACAAAATGATAACCAATCCGGGTGAAAACTACATAAAACCACCTTAGATACCTTCCCATAACATCAAATAGAAAAAAATAACCATTATTGGAAAATAAACTAGATATATATGAAAATAAATTAGATCTATGAAACCAGAAGAGAGGGATAATTTGATCTAAGTAAAACAAAAAAAATACTAAGAGATGAGAATTAATAAGGGATATCCACCAATAAAACACCAATAAAACACTTTGAATAGATTCCAAAATGAGAGACATAGGTTCCCTAAACTCATAGAAGAAGAAATCCCAAGTGAGGATCAAAATGGGGCACAAATGGGGTGTTTCAGGTAAAAAAATCATAAGATCAATTTTTTAAAAATCCACTTTTTATTCCGTGCACGACTTAACCACACAGTTAAATAAACCATGTGATAAACATGCACCCGCTACTACCTCAAGGGGGCCTCACATGGTTGTCCTATATGGTTAGAAAAACTGTGCACCAACTGTAAAAAAATAACTCTGTCCCATGATGCATGGTTTACCTGGTGAGGCCTTAAGGTTTGGCAAACCATGATCCTTAACCATGTGCCAACTCCCTTGCCTTTGTCTCCACTTGCACGGTTTCCTACAAGTGTTTCATGGTTTTAACTAATCGTGCTCAAATTTTGAGCCCTTATAAAGGCCCCAAAACCTTTCCAAAAATGTTTGAAACTCTCCCAAACCTTACCCCAACACTTTATATACATAAATAAAAAATAAAAAAAAGAGTTACATACCTCAAACCATGGATGCTATAAACATTCATCTGCCTTGAGTCATAGGCTACCACTTTATCATTTTTTATCAATACATATCCTACGACCTTCTTCGAATAATTTTTGTATACCAAAATGCATTTCTCATATGCAAGTAGTTTAAGTACTAGTAAGCCTCCTTTTTAAATATTTGAATATCTCTTCACATTTATTGGTCTAGGAAAATGTTACTCACTTCAGATTCAACTTTGTTAGAGGGTTTGAAAATCATAATAAGTTTCTCAAAAATCTCTGATAATACCCATCTTGTCTAAGAAAACTATAGCTTTCCATTACATATGCTGGTCTATGCCCTTCCTCAATTTATTTTTTCTTAGAAGGGTCTACAAATTTCTCTTTGTTTGTGATAACATGCCCCAAGAATGATACTTACTCCATCCAAAAATCACATTTACTATGTTTTGTACATATATTATCCTTTCAAAAAGTCTATATAATAGTATTAAAATTATCCTCATGCTTCTCCTTTCTCATAGATTATATCATAATATTATCTATAAAGAGTGACATAAATTTATTAAGGTAATATCCAAGGACTATATTCATTAAGTACATTCTGAATCATTAGTGATTCTTAAGGGAATCATTATGAAATCATAGTGTCTATAATTTATTTGAAAGTTATAATTGGGAATATCTTCCTTCTTCACCTTTAATTGGTGATATCCCAGCTGCAGGTCCACCTTAGAGAAATACTACACCCCACATAATTGATTGAACATGTCATCTATCTATGGTAAGGGATATTTGTTCTTTATATTGATTTTTTATCTCACAATAATAAATTTAGAGGCACATTGATCTTCCCTTATTCTTGATAACGAGGATCAAAACACCCCAAAGTGAAGCAATCAAGTGTATAAAACCCTTTTATAGATTCTCTTGTAACTACTTCTTCAGTTCTTCTAGCTCAATGGTGGACATTATATAAGTAGTTTTTTATGGTAGGTTATCCAAGTGCAAGTCCAATTTAGAACTCAACCTCTTGATCAAAATGAAGACCATTGAATTCTATAGGGAATACATCAGTATAATCCCTCATAATAGGCATGATTTCAAGACTTATTCTCTCCATTATTTCAATCATTTGATATAGATATTCTTACTCATAAGGAAATAATATCCACACATGAGATAAATATTCCAAATAAGATTTATCCACCTCCTTACACTTCTAAATAATAAAAGGATGACTTAGGACATGAAGAGTAATCTCCCTCTCCTAGAAGTTGTTGTTGGATTTATGTCAGGATAGCCAATCCATGACCAATATAGAATCAAAATACACTAAAGTAATTGGGATAAAATTTTATGGGAGGTTCAATCAACAAACATTGAATAAGGATGAGTTATATACTTGGGATGAATTAATTTATTAATTTTATATTCTAAATGATAGATCATCCCCTAGGTTTTGAGGTGGTGTTTGAATAGTTATACTAAAACTAAAATATATGAAAGAATGTTTAGAACCATAATAAAAAAAGTATATTTTATATTATTAAATAAATAACCAGTGTACATGTAACCATATCATTATTAGGATCCACCTCAATAGTAGTTATAGTTCATTCCCTTCCTTGATGACTTGGAAGATGTTTTTAGTGATTGTATCTAAAAAAACATGATTAGTTAATTGGTTTTCATAATTACTAGGTTCCTTGTAGTTGAAAAATTAGACTATTGGACCAGTGTTGATCTGAACCTTCTTTTCATCTATCACATTTTCAGGATTATTCATCTACCTTCAGCATTGATTAGCCTGATTCCCCTCTTTTCCACATTTTATGAATCTCTTAGTTCTTATGAGATAGTTTACAGTATGCTTATTCAAACATTTTTGACATGTGGTTAGTTTGGATTTCTTTCCTCTATGGCATTTATCCACTGATCCTCCAAATGAAAAATCCATTTTACACTTTTTATCTCTTGGCCCAGGAGACCACCGAGAGTCTCCAATATCCTTCTTGACCATGAGAATACAATAAAAAGTCTATTCATAGTTATAAAAGTATTGAATTTCCATATCTTTTAATTGACTCATCTTTAATCCATTTAAGAAAATTCCCTCCTTACTTTCAATGTTAATGATGAAGTTGGATGCATACTTTGAGATCCTTGTGAATCTTTCCTTATAATCCATGATAAACTCATATTTATTTTTCTTCAGTATGATAAAATACCTCTCCATTTTAAGATGGAAAATTCATGTAATTTTTTTCAAATAATATTTTCTTTAATCCTTCCCATTCCATGGAATCAATTTCCTATTTTGAATTTGTGTTCTTGATCAATTTCCACCACTGATCATCTTCCCCCTAAAATGATATATTTAAAGCAAGAATTTTTATTCTGATAAGAAATGGAGGCTATAAAATATATTCTAAATGGAGTTAATCCACTATTCCTTGATGTGGGGATCAGAATATCTACTAAAGGTATTAAGCCTTTTTCATATAAAGGATTCGACTATAAATTGTTATTTCTTAGGAGATGGAGGGAATTTCTCGTGATTCAAGTAATTATTCATAAATTGATCTAGTTGAGCCAGTTAAATCATGAATTTATCTTCCCCCACTCCCACTAGGTTATACATATCATTAGGGAAATCCTCACATTGCCTATCACATTGGTTGTGGGCTCGGGTTCTCTTATTTCCCTCAATTAACTAAAATTAGGAATTTTAATACTTAACTAAAAATAATATAAAAAGGAAACTGTGAACTTAGAAGGAATAAATTATAAATTAAATGTATATTCTTACTTATGAGTCTCTATATTTCAATCTAGGTTATTAGTGGAAATTTTTTTATTAGGTTTTCCAACTTAACAATCTATTCAAGTCCTTCATAATGGTTCATAAACTGTTTTGTGAATTTTCCAAAGAATGTCATCTGGTAGTGTTAAAACAAGTGCACAAAAAGGCATAATTTTTTTACACCAGGTTATGATATATTAAATTACCTATGTGTTATTTTTGAGGTTTTTACACCTAGGTAAGACTATGTCAGAGCCACATCCACTTGTAGTATCCATACAGGGATGTAATTTATTGGGAACCACTTGCTCTATACTTCACCAAAATTCTATGATATTTTTACTATACTTAGACATATCCATAAACTTATCCCTAGGGTTATCACTAAATATTCAATTACTAATCCCTCAAAATAAATATACCATACTATGATACCAACTATAGTGACCTAATCCTTTTACACATATTATTACATTATTTTTAACTTAAATATACATTAAATACATCTAAAGTATTAAAAATACTAGTGTCTTTGGAAGACTAGGTTCATAATACATCAAAGTGAAACTAAAATAAAACAAAATTATATTAATATCTATAATGAGATATTAAATAACTTTAATCTCTTAAAATTTTATAGTATTACCTAGGTAAATACATAAATAAAGGGGTGATATATAAATCCCATTAAGGGAGCAAACATTAAAAAAAAGCATAAAATATGAGTTATAAGGCATAAAATGATAACATAAAATGCATTTATCATGAATAATAATATAGATTCATAGCATAAAAAACATGAAATCATAATATTACAATAACATAGGTATATGGAAGCAACATAAAACATTACATAAGCATAAGTCAAGGCTAACTGCCAAGACAACATCACATGTTGAATAGTATCCCATCATGGATTAGGTTCACTCCCTCATTCCATACATATTACCTCACAAGACTAAAACATTTCCCAAATAATTGGAGAGATATCTGGGAACACCCTTCATAACATGTACATGCATATATGTTCCCCATAAATAAATCAAACATAATGTATAAACACAAGGATTACCCATGGAAATAAATGGGTTTCATAATCATGTCATAAAGCATAAAGAAATGGAATATAATAATAGTTTCCATTAAAAAATGTATTTAATAATTATATGAAATTATTAATCATAGTCAATTAATAATTATGTACGAGTGAAGGGATAACATGAAAACAAGTATAGAAATCACTTTGAAAATGTACATCTTAAACGGGGCACTTTGAAAATGGGTAACGAGTATTTATAGTGTAAAGCCACAATAATTTCCATATAACCATAAATTATATAAAATGGTTTTACATGATAAAATTAATAATTTTATAAAACAATAATGCTTTAATTTTTTTAAGGATTGGTACTTGAAAATGGGTAAGAAACAGAAAAGTTCTCTTTAATCAGGTTTTCTTATTGAGAAGAATTGAGTGGGGAACCTTTTTAATCCTATATTTCCACATCAAATAAAGATGAATTAATATAGGTATACATGTGTGACACATATATAAAAAGTATATATTAGGTAAATAAAAAATAATAGTGATACAATGTGAGGTAATGAGAGAGAAATCACAACCTGAAGAAAATAGGGCTGTTTGGAGAGATCGCTTACCTCATGTTCCAGAATCATTTTGCGCTTGCACTTAATGTCCTGAATAATAAAATTTTACTCATTAATTAACTAATTAAGAACCTTTTAACTCTATATTTGATTTAATATAATTTTATTATGGTCATTTATAACATTTTCAATGTGATATAAATACCAATTTCATTATTCAGAGAGCGTTCATTTCATGGTCGGATCACTTGTGGATAATTATTGATTCTCTTTTCAAACAATACTACAACTACAGAAGTGAAAAGAAATAGTATTCATGTACTTATATAAATTTAAATTGTCCAATATATACTTTTTTTTCCTAAAAAGTGATGATTAACTTAGTTAAAATGTTAACGTTATGCAGTTTGTTCATTTAGGACATTTTATTGAACGTTACAAACCAACTTATTTTTATTTTAAATAAATTATTATTTAAAAATTAAATAACCTGAAATAATTTATAAAATAATTTTTGATTAATTTTAACCATTTTATTATTTCTATAACCATACTTGAAGGTGGTGGAGAAAAAAATGATGTATGTTGATCATGGAGGTGGTGGACCAACCATATTCTAAACAATGTTTTCATTCTGTAAATGAAAGAAGGGAGGGTGTAAGATGGATATATCATTAAAAAAAAATAAAGTATATTTACAATAATTTTTTGATTATTTTATGTTGAGTTATGGATCCAAGGACAAGGTATAATAATAAAATAATTTAAAAGGGGTAAATTGAGTATATTACATCTTAGTACTTGTCTCCTTGAAATTATTCTTAAGGCACCCTGAAATGAACTTTGGGTGAGACTAGTAGAACTAGGATGTGGTAGAGAGGCTTGGTAAGGGAATTGGGAAAAATATTTTAATGCTCAAAGGCTTAGAGTTTGTGAGGATAAGTGGTGGTGAGGGTGGTATTTGCAAGGGGAGGAGAGGAGTGTTTTTGAATATTATATTCATTAGTTTATTATTTTGGATAAAGACTATAAATAGTATTGATTCTTGGGACTATATAAATAAAAAATTTCATGTTATTTATAACTAATGGATTATTACATATTCCATGAATAAATAATTAAATTATCTATCTTATAATGTTAAATATCGTAATTCACCATATTTCACTATTCACCAAAAATTCAACTATTTTAGAAAAATACCAAAAAATTACCCGAACTATTTTTTGGAATTTATATTTCAGTAATGAAATTTATTTTATGAAAATAATTTTCTAAATCATAGAAATTTATTCTTTAAATAAAATCCACATTTATTTGAAAAATACGAATTTTAATATAATGACCAATTTTATAGACTAGAAAATTATTTATGGTTCATAAAATTAGCTTATAAATATATTAAAACTTAATATTCATTTATAAATAAATTTTATGAAAAAAAATTTCTTTTAAATCATTTTATTTATTAAAAAAGTTCAATTAAAACATTTATGTTTTATAAAAATACAAACACTTATTATATCATTTAAACATTTATTTAGTTGTATCATGATATAAATACATCATATTTTTATTTTATAAGATAATTAAATATTATTTTACACTTCCTTAAGTGAGTTTACTATTATAAAGATCATATTACTATTCCTAATGACCAGATTTCTATTTCAGAGGTCAGGTTACTATTCTGATGGTCAGATTTGTAATAGTCATATGAATTATCTAATTACTATATACACCTCATATTTCATTAATTATTAATTCAATTATTTTTTATCTCAAGATTATATTTTTTTATTTTCAATAAAAGTATTTTATAAATAATATTATACTTTATTTCAATATCTTTGTTTGTGAGTTCAATTATTCTGGTGGATCCAGTAGATCCAAATTTTCATATTTTAATTATCTTATTTTCTATTTTTTACACCCTTGCAATATTTTAAATTATTAAGTCCATATTTATTCTCTAAATTTAATGTTAAAATTATTATAATAAGATGTTTTTGGTTTCATCATGTGTTGAAAGTGTTGTATACAACATTACTAAATTCGACACAATTTTACAAAGGGATATTTCCATTAATAAAATTCAGGGTCAGTACAGGTCGCATTACCAAATTTTGAAATGATGATTAACAATATTAAATCCATTTAATTAAATTCAATTTATATACATGGAAGATATTAATTTTAAAACAATCGTGAAAAACACAATGAAAACCCATTTTTTGAAATATGCATTTTTAAGTAGAAAAATGAATTTATTCCTTTTATTTACCTAGTAAAAGCTATTAGATTAATGTTAAAATATTTTATTGAATAAATATTATATAAAATTAATTAAAATAACCAATAAGTAGTTATTTATTTAATTTATTAAGATAAAAAAATTCCACACATAAAAAATAGATTTCATAAGAATAACTTTTTCCCATCAAATGATTTTATTTTCCTTCCTAACTATTAGATAACAAATGTATGAATACATATTCATAACCTACAAATAAATTTCATGAAAACCAATTTTTAATAGTTATAAATATAATTTTTTATATAAAAAATAATGACAACTATAAAAATAAATTTCTTCATAAAAATAGGGTTTTTAATCGTGAAATGGATTTATTAAAATTTAATGATTATTTCTTTAGTGTTAATAAATACATTTAAATAAATGAAAACATTTTTTTGGATGGAGTAGATTACTCAAGAGGGGAGGTGAATTGATTATATATAAAAATTTCTAATTAAAAATTATTTCTAAAGGGTTTCCCCAAAAGGTTAAATACAGCCCAGTTAATCAAGGTTATACTGTTATAAGGGTTTGATTGTTTAAATAACTTCTTAGAAGATTGATTAGTTCTTAGTAATCTTAATGTCGGTTATTAATATTTCTTTTGAAGTTATTCTATTAAGACAAGAAAATTATAACTTCTTTCCATGATTAACTATCAAAGAGAATTTAGTGATATTTGAATTATACAGTAAAACAGTAAAATAGAGAAGACTAAATTAATCAGCCCAGCAGATATAAAAGAAGTGGTTCAGTCTCAAGCCAAGACCTAATCCACTCAACTTGGTGATCACCTACCACTAAGCAGTTTATATAAATAAACTTGATCCACACCCTGGATTGGGGTTAAAAATAGTACACAAGACTGTCTAGGCCACACAGGGACCTCTTCCACAGTTCTTCATGGGTACAAACAATCAGGATACACAAGGAACACTTCCACACTTATCGTGGGTATACACAAGAGTAAAAGAATGTTTGAGTAAGGATATTCTATATCCTTCAATTTAATACAGGAGAAAGAGTGTGTTGTAATACAGATACACACTCTGCTTGAAAGTTAATAAAATGATAAAGAATAGAGTAAAACTATTGAGATAGGTTTAAAAGTGCTCTTAGTCTTAGTCTTTGCATCTCTGGACTTCTAAGATGAGGTAGATGCAGAACTAAAGTCCTCGTATAGAAAATAGAGTGTCATAAGTCAGACATATCCAGCTTGTGTTCTTCATGGTGTTTTACAGTGCAAATATGTTCTTGAGATTCTAGGATTCTAGTATGCTTCGTGTGATCTTCAGTAGAGTTGAGTTTCTTGAGAAAATTATCTAAGTGTATTCTGTTGCCACGCTCACACCCACCAGCTTGTTTTCTTTTTTAGTATCGTGCAAGTACTCTTAGGTATATTTTTTTTTCTAGGCCGAATTACTCTTTTATCTTGGAGTTCATGTGTTTGAGCCGACATGTTGTAAGTATTATGAACCTCATACCTCATACTGTCAAGGAAATTTCTACAAAAGAAGCATTAATTATGTCAGTGCATTAAAATATTCAAATATTACTGTTAGAGATCAAATCAAAAGACAGAAAAACATATTAGGAAATAGTGTCATAGTATGTCATGGAAATGGTGTATCCTTCACATGGTGTCTAGATTGGTCATGGTGTCTTGTGGTCATGATGTCTGGATGTCACGGTGTCTGGATGTCATGATTTCTAGATGTCATGGTGTCTGGATGTCACGGTGTCTGCTTCATGGTGTCTCATGGTCATGGTGTCTTGTTCACAGTGTATAATTCACGGCATCTCATGGTCATGGAGTCTTGTTCTCGGTGTCTACTTCATGTTGTCTCATGGTCACAATGTCTTGTTCATGGTGTCTTCTTCATGGTGTGTCATGGTCATGGTGTCTTGTTCATTGTGTCTGATTCATGGTGTCTCAGACTTAGGAAAATATCTATTTTATGACTTAATCAGTGATATTCATGAAATGAATTAAACTTAATCATTTGTTATAGAAATTATTATAAAGTGAATCAAAAGATAGTATATAGTATCCAAACTGAGTGTATAGCACTTAAGAGCTTTGGATGACTTTTACTAAGCCACTGTACATTTTATTTGAGATAGATTATATAGCATTAACATGGTTTATAGACTAAATAAGATTTGTGATAATTAAAACATGAGTAATACATGAGGTGTCCAAAAATCTCCCCCCTTTTGATGATCACAAACCATGGAGATTTAGAGTGTATATTTTTCCTAAAAACATAGATCTAATGCATATAACATATATAGATTGAGAGTTCTCTTCTCCTATATATTTTTTCTTATATTTCTCCCATATTTTTTCATATATTTCTCCCATATTTTTTCATATATTTCTCATATCTTTCTCATATATTTCTCATATATTTCTCATATATTTCTCATATATTTCTCCTATATTTCTCATACATTTCTCCCCCTTTTGGGATTATCAAAAATTAGGAGGGAAAAGAAAGAAAAAATAGACAAGAAAAGTGCACAATGTATTAGATAAAAATAGTGGTATTAAAAAAAGTAAAAGAAATGAAATAAGATTCCCATCAAAATAAAGTAAACACAGTCCTTCTTCACTGACTGGTCTTCTCTTTGGCTTTAGCAGTAGCAGCAGAATTGGAAGCAATAGGAGCATAAGTTGAGGTAGAAGAAGGGAGTGAGATAGTTGATAGAGAAGGTAAAATAAGGCCTTAAAAGATAGAGGGATCCAGAGTAGGTTCAGTAGAAGAAGAAGAAAGTTTTTGATCAAGGATCATAGGCCTATTATGACTCAGTGCCTAACTGATAGACATAGAAGTGGTGGCTAGGGAAGAGGTGAATATAGGAAGACCAGGTCTCAGAGGTGCAACCACAGGAGCAAGAATGGTAGTACTCTGGACCTAAAGATAGGGCCTCAGAAGTTTGATAAAATCCGTAGTGATCTATCCAAAATACTGCATAGCCTTCTCCAAGACATCCTTGTTTTCCATAAACTTATCCAACATACAAGTGAACTCTATGATATTTTGAACCTAGGTCTTTAAAGCTTGAGTAATAGGAGGAATAATCATATTTTCTAAAAGATATTTAAACTGATTGGTCTCGTCAGTATTTGAGAAGATTCGGTTGAAGTATAAATCAACTTTCTTGGAAATTTATTACTGAGTATCCTTAGAAATTTCTGAATGGATTTGGACCAGATTAAGAACTTTGTCACTATTCCTGATGACTTCATATAGAGAATATTTATTGAAACCACTAAGCATAGTCTGAAGTTCTTCTTTGAACACTGTACTAAGCAGGTCACTGTATAGGGAATGTTGAAATGATTTCCCGGATGCCTTAGAAGAATTGACATCTGAGGTCAAGGATTTTCGTTGGTTTAGCACTTTTTGAAAACACCCCGTATTTTCATCAGTGATCTTGTTAAGATTAACAAGAATCTCTCTCATCTCCTTCACAATCTGTTTGTTCCTTTCAACAACCTTTTCAGCTAAGGAATCTAAATGAGGTTGAATATGGGACACAACATTCTATGGGGTTTGAGGAACAACAGGTTCGACAGGATGAGAACCAAGCTCTGATCTATAATGCATCTCTTTCTACATTTCTTCAATCATACCTCTTAGAGTCTTCACTTCATCACTAAGTAGTCTATTTTCACCTCTAACTTCCTGAATCTCATGAAGAATTTTGGGTTGAATCTACCAAATAAAATTTTCTAAAAATAGTGAGACATCTTTCTCACTTATATGAGTTACAAGAGAAAGTTGGGAATTCAGAACTTTTTCAACATGAGACAAAAGGGTAGATCCAAATACTTTCAAATCATCTTTACTCACCAAGGATGGTTGTTCTGATGAAGGTTTAGATATAGGGACTGATACAAGCTCAGGTTCCTTCTCAAGGGAAAGATTAGAGACAAATTTTAGTTGGAACATAGTAAAAAGTTCACGGAATTTTACTGAAACTTTCTGAGAGGCATCCACATTATAAATATTGGGGAATTTATATTGAGTGTCTACAGGGCTTGAAACTATTGGGTTTGGTACTTTAGTAGATTCTAGATTTGGGGGTTTCTCCTCCTCAACAGTTGCATCCTTCTCAGAACTGAGAAGCTTAGGGTCTTGATCTAAATCCATAAACTCATCTATTAGTTCCTCACCCATTTCATGCCTAGCTAGCGGAAAATCTAGCTCCATCCTTTCCTCAGCCGAAGGAATGACTTCAGGAACAGATTGTTCCACTGGGAGTTCTTCAAGGTAAGCTTCTTACATAACAGGTAATTATTCTTCTATAGGTTCTTCCACAATATTCTTTTCGGTTTCTTTGACAAAAAATTCTGTTTCAAACTCGAGTTGATCTTCTAGATTAACAACATCTTTAGAAGCAGGGACTTCTTCTTTACTTACTATATGAGGAACATAAGTAATGTCTTATTTATAAGAAATAGTTTCCTTGGGAGGCACAACAACCTCTTCTTCATCTTCTTCAGAATACTCAACAACGTCATCTGGTTCCAAACCAGGATCATAAATATCTCTTGGTCTTGAGGGATGTTTTACTAGATTGAAGTTTTCATAAATTCTATTATTGTCTTCCACCCATGCCTTTTTCCAAGGATTCCAATTGATTTTCATTCTCTTGATAGTGAATTTCAAAAGGCAGAACTCACAGTCCTTGATAACTTCCTCATTAGGTCCAACCATACCTTTGGCATGAAGCATGGATAAGATAAGCCGAGAGTAAAATAGGGAGGTTAACTTGGATGTGGCTTTGATCAGTTCACACATATGTTGTATGATATACTTACAAAGGTTGATCTTATGCCAATTTTTCATAAGATGAATTAGAAACACATCTTGATATTTTAGAACAGAAAAATCACATTTTCTAGGGATAAAAAGGTTCTGTATAAACTTAAACAATAGTCTTGATTCTCCATCTAGTTCGGCAGCAATGGCTATTCTCTTGGTGCCATTTCTGGTTAAGCTTTTCAGAGAATCTTCCAACACAAAAAACTCACCAGAAGGTAGAGGTCCTCTCTGGTAGTCCTCACAGATGCCTTCATGAGGTATTTTAAGGCATGCATCCCATAACCTTGAAAAAAAATGAGCATTTATGGCCATTTATCTAGTTTTTCACAACATACCCATCTTTAGAACCAAAGGAGAACTGAACATATTGATAAAACTGAGCCACTAACTTAGGATAGATATTTCTATCTTCCTTAAAAAACCACTCTTACCAGCCTTTCTATTTTAAAAATTTCAGAACTAGAGACCTACTTGACAAAAGCTGTTTGGGGGAAACCTTTTTCTCAGGTACTACAACTCGGTCTTCCAAATTTGGGTTTAGAAGACCTTCAGGTGCTAGCTTGGGTGCAATATTCTTCTTCTTTGAGCTATGATTTCCAGGAGTCGACGATGAAGGGTGTTTCATCCTAGGAATTCATCGAAGGTTCGAGAGAAAAGGGTTTAAGGGTTGAAGAAGGTTTACAAATTGAGTGATTATAAGAGAGATCGAGTGCAGGGAAAGTGATACTTCATTTATTTTATCATTTAGGAATAAAAAATGTCGCAAAAGTAAAAACGAGGGAAAATATAGAGGTTAAATGAATAATTACCGTGATAGAGATTTTAATTCATAAATAAAAATCATAAAGAATCATTATAGTGAGAATATATCAGGTCTTTATGGTGAGACAATGAAAGAATGTAATAGTGATAAAGTGAACACACTTCACGGTGAGATAGTAAACATGAACTTTACGGTGAGACATTAAACATGAACTTTACGGTGAGACAGTAAACATGAAATTTACGGTGAGACAGTAAACATGAACTTTATGGTGAGACAGTAAACATGAACTTCATGATGAGACAGTAAAATATAAAATAGTAAGATATAAACCAGTAAGAAATTTACTTAATATTTATCATGCCTAATTCATGTATGATGTAGCCTATTATTTTATAGTTTTGTGGTTTGGTGAATATATCAGCAAGATGATACTCAGTACCAATGAATTCCAAAGTGATATCACCCTTCTGATAATGATCTCTTAAAAAGTGATGTCTTACATCAATATTATTTGTCCTAGAATGTGAAACTGGATTTTTGAAATGTTAATAGAACTTGTTTTTTCACAATTTATAGGTACATGCCTGAATTGATATCCATAATCTAGTAATGTTTGTTTTATCCACAAGATTTGTGAACAAAAACTACCAGCACCTATGTATTCCTCTTCTGTAGTAGATAATGTAATAAAATTTTGTTTCTTACTATACCATGATATAAGTGATTTTCCTAAAAAAGGGACATGTTCTAGAGGTTCTTTTCTATCTAACTTACATCCACCAAAGTCAGCATCAGAATAACTAACTAATTCAAATGATTTTACTCTAGGATAGAATAGTTCTACATTGGGTGTATGATTGAGGTATTTGAAAATTATTTTTATAGAATTTAAATGAGATTCCTTAGGATTTTCTTGAAAATAAGCACACACACACACTAAACATAATGTCAGGTCGACTAGCAGTTAAGTAGAGTAAACTTCCAATCATTTCTCTATAAGTGGTTTGATCAACAGATTTTCCAACTTCATCAAGATCCAACTTACAAGTGGTACTCATAGGAGTGTTACTACTTTTAGTGCTATCCAATCCAAAACGTTTTAGAAGATCCCTAGTATATTTACTTTGAGTTAAAATAATACCATCATTATTTTAAAAGATTTGAAATCTGAGAAAGAATTTTAGTTCACCCATTAAACTCATTTCAAACTCATTTTGCATCATTTTAGAAAAATCAACACATAAAGAATTTCTTGAAGATCCAAAGATAATGTCATCTACATATATTTGAACAACTAAAACATCATTTGAAATTCGTTTTATAAAAACAGTAGGATCAACTATTCCTTTTGTAAAGGCTTTGGAAATAAGAAAAGTAATCAACTGATCATACCAAGCTCTTGGAGCTTGTTTCAAACCATAAAAAGCTTTTGATAATTTAAAAATATGATTTGGAAAATGATGGATTTTAAAACTAGGGGTTTTTTCAAATAAGACATACTTAGCTATATACCCATTTAAGAGTTCACTCTTAACATCCATTTGATATTGTTTGAAATTTAGATGTGTAGCATAAGCAAACAGTATTCTTAAGGCTTCAGGTCTAGCTACTGGTGAAATGTTCTTCTCATAGTCAATTCCTTCTTCTTGACTATAGCCTTATGCCACTAATCTATCCTTGTTTCTAACTATGTTACCAGCCTCATCTACCTTGTTTCTAAACACCCATTTAGTGCCTATAGTGAATGTGTCCTTAGGTATTTCAACAAGTTTCCAAACATTGTTATTTTCAAACTGATTAAGTTCTTCTTGCATATCCATCACCTAAAATTCATCATTGATAGCATCATTAATTTTTTTGGGTTTAAATTGTGACAAGAAGACTTGATGTTCAACCTGATTTCTAAGAGAAGCTCTAATTTGAGTTCCTTTGTCTAGGTCTCCTACAACAACATCTAAAGGATGGTTCTTAAGAGTTCTAATAGATCTAGGAAAAGAGGGACTAGTGATTTCAGGTTCATCGACAGGTTTATGTTCATTATGGATTGAGTCTAAAGAATTTCCAGAACTATAAGTTTTCACAGATTCTTTCACAGAATGGTATGAGGATTTTGGACTAATGCTCATATTTGATACATCATCCTCCAGGTTCTCTAGAATGGTGTTAGGATCATGTGGATCTATTTCATCAAATTTGAAATGGATAGATTCTTCCACACATTTATTTCTTTTATTTAACACTCTATAGGATTTAGTGGATATGGAGTATCCTAAAAAGATACCTTCATCACTCTTAGATGAAAATTTTTCAAGATTGTTTTTAGTATTAAGAATATAGACTTTGCAGCCAAAAACTATGAAGTAGTTAACCTTGGGTTTTTTATTGTTCCATAACTCATAAGTATTCCTCTTAAGAATAGTTATGATTAACACTCTATTGATTATGTAGCATGCTGTATTGACAGCTTCAGCCCAAAAATAAATAGGTGGCTCATATTCACTAAGCATTGTTCTAGCAATCTCTTACATGGTTATATTTCTTCTTTCTACAACTCCATTTTGTTGAGGTGTTATAGGGGAAGAGAAATTGTGACTATAACCATTTTGTGAGAAAAAGGATTCAAACTCTTGATTTTTAAACTCACAACCATGATCACTTCATAAGGATTTAATTTTAAGTCTACTAAGATTTTCCACAGACTTGGAATATTTAGTAAAATAAGAGTAGGCTTCACTTTTGTGAGCTAGAAATAAGGTCCAAGTATATCTAGAGAAGTCATATACAAGAACATAAACATAGTGCTTCCCATTTAAACTAGAAACTCTAGATGGTCCTAATAAATCCATGTGAACCAGTTCGAGTGGTTGAGAAGTTGATAATTATTTCTTTGGTTTGAAGGGAATTTTGTGTTGTTTTCCCTTTTGATAGGGATTACACACTTTGTCATTTGGAAACTAAAGTTTGGGTAAGTCTTTATATAATATTTTTATAGTTATCTTTCTAAGGGAATGAGTATTACAGTGTCCTAGTCTCCTATGACAGAGCCAAGACTCTTTATGAAATACAGTTAAACATGAAGCATTTTGAGAAGCTAAAGAATCTAAGTTAACAGAGTAAAATTTTCATTTCTTAATTTAGAAAACACTAATTCATATTTAGAATTAAAGAAATTTCAAGAATCATCTTCAAATCTAACATGAAATCCATCATCACATAATTGTGAGATACTTAGTAGATTATATTTTAATCCATCAACAAACAATAATTTCGAAATTAAAACTAAGTTAGAGTTACCAATTTGGCTGAGGCCAATGATCTTTCCTTTGGAATTGTCACCAAATGTGACATGTCCTCCATCTATTTTTATTAGATTATTAAAGCATGAGTAGTCCAATTTCATGTGTCTTCAACATCCACTGTCCTAGTACCATACACTTTTACAAGAACTCTTTAATAAGATTTCCTACAAAATAATTAAGCAAAAACATATTTTGGTACCCATACTTGTTTGGGTCCAGTAATATTAGTAATAAGTGCTTTAGGAACCCATATCTGTCTCATAGGTTTCCTATAAGCATTAAGTAAAGTATTTGAAAAATAAAATCTATTTGGTCCAAAAAAATATGAAATAATAGAAGATGTATCATAAATAGAATTAGTTGATTTGTGTCCAGAACTAGGAGTAAAACTATATGTCCAAGATTTTGAAATAAAATTTGTTCTACCAAGATTTTGTTTTCCAGGTTGATAACCAATTCCAGTATTATATTTAGGGGAAATTTGTTTTCCTAGAATTTGAGAAATGGTATTCTTGCCATTTTTAAAATTTTTCTAGGTTATTCTTCAATTTCTCATTAGAGATTTTTAATTCGTTGTTCTCTTTGAGCAGTTGAGAATTTTTCTCTTTTTCAGTGGTGAGTTCAGATTTAACATTCACAGTAAGAGAATATTATTTCTTCAATGATTTATATTTGTCTTTTAGTTCATTTCATGTTTCTTTAATCATTTTATAATATTCAAACATCTCTTCATTAGGATTATTTTTAGAGTCACTATCATTTTCAGAATAGTATGAATTATGTACAGTGGAGTCGAGTGTTACCTCAGATGTGTTTGTCATGAAACACATATTGGCTTTGTTTACCTGTTCATCATGTGATATTTCTGAGTCACTTGAACTATCCTCAGAAGCACTCCAGGTTTCTTTCATGGCCTTTTTATGCTTCCTTTCCTTGTCCTCAAATCTCTTTTTTTCTTGACATTTGGATAGTCATCCTTGACATGTCCTTTGCACTTACATTCATAGCAGAAAATCTCATCAGTCATGTCACTTCCTTTCCAGTCATTCTTCTAATTTCCTTTTTGGTCATATTTTCCCTTGAAGTTAGGCTTTCAAAAAAAGTTCTTCTTCTTATAATTTTTTTTGAATCTTATGGCTAATTGAGCCATTTTATCATCAATGTCAGGTGATGATTTTTCACTACTGGAACTTTCTACATAAGCTTCCAATTTCCCTTTGTCTTTGTGTTTAGAGGCGGTGGTCTTCAATGTAATAGATTTACTCTTTGGTTCATCCGCCTCTTCCTTGTTGACTTTCAGTTCCTCTTCCTAAATCATCAGTTTCCCAATGAGTTCTTTTACAGGTAGCCTGCTGATGTCGTATGATTCTCTAATAGAGACAGAGGTTCCTCTCCATCAGTCAGGCAGACATCTGAGAATTGTCACGATTTGTTCCTTGGTAGTTACTTCTCTTCCAAGATAAATCATTGTGTTGACAATCTCATTGAACCTAAGATACATGTCATAGATAGGCTCCTCAGGTTTCATTTTAAAGTTATCATATTTAATAGTTTAAGTATTAAGTCTCATTTATTTTACACTAGATGTTCCTTCATGTGAGACAAACATAGTATCCCAAATTTCATGGGCAGTTTTACAAGAAGAAATTATGTTGAATTATTCATCTCCTAAAAAGTAGTATAAATCATTCATAGCTTTGCAATTGTTATTATAGGTAGTTTTTATAGTTTCATCCCATGCGATTCTATCAGTAGTAGGAATCTTATATTAATCTATAATGGATGAACAAATTTCAAAACCCATACTCTCTAAGTGCATTTTCATTTTAATTTTTCATTGAGCATAGTTGGTTCCATTAAAGAATGGTGGTATGTTGGTTGCAGCACCTTCCAATCTATTATCCATAATTCAAAAATACTTTGAAAGATATAGAAATTTATAATTAACAAAAATTTACATATCTTCAAAGTACAACTACAATCACAATTGAATAAGGTTAAACAAAGTCTTAATAAACAACCTTTGATACCAAATGTTGGTCAGAGTAGATTACTCAAGAGGGGGGGGGGGTGAATTGAGTATCTATAAAAATTTATAATTAAAAATTATTTATAAAAGGTTTCCCCAGAAGGTTAAATACAACCCAGTTAATCAAGGTTAAACTATTATAAAGGTTTGATTGTTTAAATAGATTCTTAGAAGATTGATTAGTTCTCAGTAATATTAAAGTCAATTATTAATATTGCTTTTGAAGCTATTCTATTAAGACAAGGCAATTATAACATCTTTCCAAGATTAACTATCAATGAAAATTTAGTGATATCTAAATTATACAATAAATCAGTAAAATAGAAAAGACTAAATTAATCAGCACAGGGGATATGAAACAAGTGGTCCAGTCTCAAGTCGAGACCTAATCCACTTCACTTAGCGATCACCTGCCAGCAAGCAGTTTATATAAATAAACTTGATCCACACCCTGGACTGGGGTTAACAACAGTACACAAAACTGTCTAGGCCATACAGGGACCACTTCTATAGTTCATTGTCGGTAAAAAAAAACCAGGACACACAAGGAAATTGTTAGGTCCACAAGGCTGAATACCCTGAGAGGGGGGGGGGGGGGGTGAATCAGGGTATGACTAATTTAAAATTAAATCCCATTCTGATCTTGTTTATCTGTTAATCAAAACACTCTTCTCTCTCTTTACCGTTTCACAATATAAACAGAAAGTAAAGAATGCACAGGACACATCAATTTTTACTTGTTTCACCCTCACTGGGCTACGTCCAAGGAACATACACTGGAAATGTGCTGATGTACCAAATCCACTATAAGCACACTGCTGTTTACAAGGTTCAGGATAGATCACTTCTATGCCTATACTCACTAACTTTACAAGGTTTAGGGTCAGCTCACTACTTTCCTAAAGGTCACTCCCTATTTCTCTCTCTGGCTCACTACCAGTGGAGAGGATCACCTTCTTCCTCTTCCTTTGCTCACTGCTCTGGAAAGGATCCACTCAAAGTTTATAGACCTATAGGTCTCTTCATTATAACTAATGAATACATCCTCTGTTGTATGTATATGCTCTATTTAAGTCCAAATTTCACCCGTAGATGAATCTAACTTTGCACCGAAGGGATCGAGCAATCTTCCAGATTCCATGCAGCCTTGAATCACTACTGTACTTCAACCTTACCTAGAGACCTTCTCCAAGCTGGTGCACAAGTATCGGCGTGAAAGTTATAACTGGTGTCCAAGTCCACCTCAACCACTTGCGCAACACAAGATTTTGAAACTCCAAACCTCTGCCACTCACACCCTTTTATGCCCAAACCAATATTGGCATGCAACCACCAACTATCGCGCTTCTTCAAAACATTGTGCGCAAGTGTCACCAAACCACTTGCACGACACCCCATTATTCAAATCAAAACTTGGGCGACTCCCTTCCTTTCTCGCCCACACTACTCTGGATGCGCAACAAACAACTGACGTGCAACTTCTACTTGCGTGACCACACCACCACTTGTGCGACCACCACACCTGCACGACGAGAGCTCTGATTTTCTCTACGTGTTTAACTCGTACTGAATGAGGATGGGTCAACCTCTATTTATAGGAATTTGGACACCTTGTGTGACGGCGCGAAAGTATCCCCTCAGTTCGCAAGTCTCTACTGCGCAAGTCACTTGCGCGACCAACCCTAAAACTTGGGCGCCCCTTTTTCCTTTTCCATATTTTGATGTTCTGATCTTGAAAAACATATGGCGTGAAAGTTTCCCATCCTTAAATTCAACGACTTTCAAGTCTCTTTGACAAAACCACTTTTCTCTATTTGTCGATTTTCAGGCCCAAAAATTTGGCAAACACTAGAAAATGGCGCCACCTTGTATCTGCTCTTTTTATACCACCTCCAGATTATTCATTCCTTTGTCATCATTCTTGAATCAAACATGATTCTTTAACCACAAACCTTGAACTCGACATGCCACCATGAAATACCATTTGTCAACAAATTTGTACGTCATGGTTTTCTTTGTCAACAAACACAACACCTGAGGCCCACATTGTCAACAAACACAATCACCACAAAAATTATTCAATGATACTTTGAGGGATTTTTTCCCAACAATCTGCCCCTTTGGGTTTGTTGACATCTATTCCATAAAAATATACATCGTTAATTCTTCATTCACCATTCACCTATTACGATTCTGATAGAGATAAAGGATTTACTCAACACATACTCTAAGACCACATGAGCAATGATCGACGTGAGAAACAAGATCAAATGAAAAGTTAGTCAATGAATCAATTCAAATATGACGCCCAATTTTGATACCAAACTGATACCAATTGTTGGAAATATTCTTACCACATTAAAACACCACTCTTATGATTTTATCATGATCCTCAGTCATCGTGATATCTATTCTTTGATCGATCACTTCTAGCATTATCAGATTTGATATGCTCCTTGTCTAGTCACAACTTTAACTCATGTTAGCTACAAATCCTCTTCAGCACTATTGCATGTGTTGTCCAAGCTAAGCTCTGGCTAAGCATGTTCAAATAGCTTCAACTCCCCCTATCTGGATGATCCACCTATTATCTTCTCCCCATATCTTTCATGATTTCGCAAATATCCACACTGTCTGCTCACAGCTTTAACTCTTGTCTACTATAAATCCTCTTCAGCACTATTGCCTGTGTTGTCCAAGCTAAGCTCTGGATAAACACGTTCAACTAGATTCAACTCCCCCTGTCTGGATGCTCCTCCTGTTAACTTCTCCCTGTATCTTTCATGATTTCTCAAATATCCACACTGTCTCCCCCTTGATCAATCACAATTTTCTGCCCCTTTGTTAATGAACCCAAAGGTCACTCCTTTTCAGTCTGTAAAAGAGTAGAGAAAAAATATTAGCACATTAAGGAAAAACACATCATACCTTGGGGAGGGGGGGGGGGGGGGTTCCACATCCACACTCTTTTAAGTGCGGGGAGTCGACTGAACTCCCAGAGCCAGTTGATTCCTTTCAAACGCTTCCTTGGGTAAGGCCTTTGTCAGAATATCTGCAACTTGTAGCTCTGTAGGCATATACTCCAACTTCACAAGCCCTTGATCTACCTTCTCCTTGATGAATTGATATTTGATCTCAATGTGCTTTGTTCTTGAGTGATGAACTAGATTTTTTATAATATTGATAGCACTTGAGTTATCACATTGGATTCTGATCGGAGAATTTACTTCAACTCCCATCTCCTCAAGCTACTACTTCATCCACAAAAACTGTGTGCAAGATTGATTGGCCTCAATATACTTATATTCTGCGATGCTTAATGAAATGAAATTATGATTCTTGGTTAACCAAGCAATACATAGTCCACCAAGATTGAATGCACCTCCAGATTTTGATTTCCTATCATCAGCTAAACCGGACCAATCTGAATCAGTATATCCCAATAAATCTGTCTACGATTTATCATTATATGTCAAGTTGAAGTCCACCGTGCCCTTGATATACCGAAGTATTATTTTTACTACAAGCATGTGGATTTCCTTGGGATTACTCTGATATCTCGCTACTTGTCATGTGGTGAAAACAATGTCAGTTCTTGTTGCGGTCAAATACAACAAACTTCCAATAATTTGCCTGTATTCTGTGATATTAACTACCTTGCCATCCCCATATTTGGAAAGTTTCATCTGGGTAGAAACTGGAGTCTTCATTTCCTTTGAATTTTCCATTCCAAACCTTTTTAAAACCTCCTTGGGATATTTGGATTGAGAAATGATTGTTCCATTCCTGACTTGTGTCACCTGTAGACCAAAGAAAAATGGTAGTTCTCCAATCATTGACATTTTAAAATCATTTCTCATGAATCCAGAAAACTGTCTGCACTGAGCTTCATCTTATCCGCCAAATATTATGTAATTGAAATAAACTAACACTATCATCCTTTGATTACTGTCATTTCTGAAATAGAGATTTTAATCAACCCCCCATTCTAGAAACCAAGATTCTTCAAGTACTGATCAAGCCTTGAGTACAATGCTCTTGGTGATTGTTTCAACCCATACAATGCTTTCTTCAGTCTACAAACCTTGTTATCATCATCATGAATGAGAAAATCATCTAGCTGCTCAATATACACTTCCTCTTCTAGAAGCCCATTCAAGAATGCAGATTTGATATCCATCTGGAACACTTTGAACTTCATTTGTATTGCAATGGCTAGGAATAATCTGATTATCTCCATCCTTGCAACTGGTGCAAATGTCTCATCAACATCTATTCCCTCTATCTGGGAGTATCCTTTGCACACTAGTTGTGATTTGTTTCGAACCACTATGCCATATTAATTCATATTGTTGAGATAAACCCATTTAGTCCCTATGACATTCTTATTTTCTGGCCTTGAAACAATATACCACGTCTGATTCTTCTCAATCTGGTCCAATTCTTCATTCATAGCCTGAACCCAGTTTTCATCTTCAACTGCATCAGCAAATCATTTCGTCTCTACCTAAGATAGAAAATATGTCTGATGTAGTGAATTCATTCTCCTTGTTTGAACTGGAGCTGTCTGATCACCAATAATATTCTTCCTATCAATTTCAGATCGAATCTTTGGATTCCTTGTAGACACAGACTTGACACTTTGTTGTTAATCATCAGTATCTTCTTCTGAGTCATCCTCCGCCACTTCTACTCCCCCTGTGTTTCTTACCTCTTCATCACATTCATCCAGAAACTGTTCACTACGTTGTTGAGTATTCTGTTTATTTTCAACTATAGTGACATCATTGATCTCAACAAAATTTCCCATCCTTTTGTTGAAGCATTTATATGCTATGATTTTTCGTGAGTATCTAAGTAATATCCCCTCATCTCCTCATGAATCAAACTTTCCTATGGTTTTCTTTGTTGAGAATGAAACACTTACTTCCAAAGATCCGAAAGTACTTCAACGTTGGTTTCTTTCCATAACACATTTTATATGGAGTATTCCCTTCTTTCAGACACAACAGAGCCCTATTCGAAATATAGACCGATGTCAAAACTACTTCCTTCCAAAATTTCTCTGGTAGGTCATTTTGAATAAGCATTGTTCTGGACATGTTGTTGATGATCCAATTTCTCATTTCAACTACTCCATTCTATTGAGGAGTTCTCACTGATGAAACTTGATGCCTTATCCCGTGTTTATCAAGATAGTCTTCTACTTGATTATTTGTGAATTCTGTACCGTTATCAGTACGAAACTTTATAATTTTCTGCCCAAGCATCCTTTCTGATTCCCTCCTATACTGCTTAATACAAATAAACACTTCTGTATTATGTGTAATGAAAAATACCCAATCCATTCTGCTATAATCATCAATGAATAGGACATAGTACCTTTGCCCATTTATGGCTCATGGTGAGATAGGTCCACAAACATCAGCATGCACCAATTCGAGCAATCTGGTTGATTTCTGTTCCTTTGGCTTGTATGTCTTTCTAATGATCTTACCTTGTTGGAAAACATTGCACGTATGAGTGTGATCATGTGATAATTTGGGAAGGTCTCTAGAAGAATCACTCTTTACAAGATCTTCCATGGATGGTTGGCATAGATGATTAATTCGCTTATGACACAACTTGTTTTCTTCCTCTCTAGATAAAAGACACATATCTTCTTCACCACATACAAGGTAAAGATTTCCCTTTGTCATTTTTCCTTGTAGAACAACTTCTCCATATTTTCCTTTCAAAACACACATCTTCTTAGTAAACCAGATATAGTGCCCAAAGTCACATAGTTGACTGACACTGAGCAAGTTATGACTGAGGCCCTCTACAACCAAGATATCAGCACGTCTCATTTCTTTTCCCCCAAATTTAGCCTTTCTGGAACCAATAATCATCAACCCTTCATCATTACCAAACTTGAAAAAAAATTCTTTATCATATTTTATGCCTGTAATGAGATCCTTGTTACCTATCATATGGGATGTGAAACCACTATCAAGGATCCATACTCCTGAACGATCTGAAGCTTTAAGGGAAATTTCTGCAACTACTGCCTTCTCATCCTTTTTATTTTTGATCCATGTCTTCAACTTCACACTTGGTGTGGTTTGGATAACTTGATCTTCCTTAGAGTGTGATGGACCAACTTCATCCTGTAGTGCTGCAAATCGATTCTGTGTTTTCATCCCACTTGTCGATTCGCTAATTTGTTGCTTATGACTACTCAAGTTTTATTTTGGAATATTCCTCTGTATGATTGATGTGAAATATCTCACCATGTTCCCAAATCCTCTAAACCAAAAAAAAATACCTCCAAAGGAAGCTTTATAATATTGATCTCTATTTGGCTACCACTATTGTTATTGTGCCCTTCAGTATCTTTTAAATATAGAACACACATACTGTGAGTGTCCCATCTTTCCACAACAATCACAACTAATATAAGGAGCATTCCTATGTGTCACTTCTGCACTGCTGGTTTTCCCTTGAGATCTACTAATATTTTGATTCTGTTTTGTACCCAACTCTATCTTCATTATCAGAGCAGGTTCTTGAGGTTTGACTTTATCCATGACTGCTTTCTGTTTTCGTTCATGTACCATACTAGTCTTGTCGTTGGAACATGACTGTTGCTTCTTTTCAGCGGGAGGTCTGTGCTCTACTTCTAACTTTTCAGTCTTCTGATCAATCTGTTTTCCTGGCATTGTACTGAGTGTCAAGAGTTTTTCTTGATCCTTAATTCTTTGTCACATACCAACGACTTATTTTTCTAGTTCTTTGATATGTTTGACCTGCTCCTTTCCTATGTTAGTCAAACCATAGATTTAATTCTATTGTTCCTCAATTTTAAGCTTATACTCAACAACATTTTCTGAGCTCTCTAGTGTTGAAGATTTTAGTTTTTCAATTTCTTCTAACAGATCAGACTTTTCTTCATCATGTTGCTGCATATAGAGTTTTTCATCATGAACCACTTTATTGGCTTTATTCATTTTGGCTCTCCAAACATCTATCTCCTCAATAGCTGCTTCCAATTCGGCCCCCATATAAACTATTCCTTCAAATTATTATTATTCTTCTCTAGCATTAGTTTCTTCCTTTTCTTGTGAACTACTGACGACCGCCACCATGGAATTTTTCCCAAAATCTTTGCAGTTTTCTATCTCTTCAACCTTTTCAACCTCAGACTCATCTAAAATTTCATAGTCTTGTGAAAAAAGATTCCTTTTCTGGAAGAAATTTTTTTTGATCTATTTATTTCCTTTCACATAGGTTGAATACTTCTTTTTGGGGATTTCAACTTTATCCTCTTCATCATCTTGAGAATTATTTGGTCACCTTACTGTGATATGTCCAAACTTTCCACATCTAAATCACGCAAGTGGTAGTTTCCCTTTATACTTTACTTTTCCTCTTTGAAGGTTTTATGAAAGGAATGACATCACTGCATCTGTCTCTTCATTCTCCTGATATTATTCAATGGTGAGATTCTTAATGGCCTTAAATTCCACCTCCTTGGATTTCCCCTTTTCCATAGCATCATTTTCATTATTCCTCATTTCATATGCAACAAGGGTACTATGCTGGTTATCCAACGTCAGCTCCTTTGGGTCTTTATCTTCCAAGACTGAGACTTTCGGATTAAACCGAGGTGGAAGTTTTCCCAAGATATGATTCACAATCTTTATATCTTCAATGAATTCTCCAAGACCCCTCATGTCTTCCACAACAACATTTACACTGTAGAAAAATGCATCAACAGATTCATTCGTGCTAATTCTCAGATCTTCATACTTGTTCTATAGAACTTGAAGCTTTGACTCTCTAACTTTTTTACCCCCTTCATATATATTCAAAAGATTCTCCCACATATCATGTGACTTTTTTCATGACATCACCTTCATATATATCACATTGGAAAGGGCTCCACATAAAGCATTAATACCCTTAGCATCAACATATATCTCCCTTCTTTCAGCTTCTGATAATGCTCCATTGTTGATATCTGCTGAGATACCATGCATAGCTGCTGTAAACACATCCATTCCCAATGATCAGAAATAGTGTTGCATTCTATTCATATATAACTGAAAATTACTTCCATCGAAGATCGGAATCCCTTTATGATTGGTGACCCTCATTTGAGAGAGAACCACTGATACAAACTTTTCCCTCTAATACAAATTGTTAGGTCCACAAGGTTGAATACCCTGAGAGGGGGAGGGGGGTGAATCAAGGTATGAATAATTTAAAATTAAATACCGTTCTGATCTTGTTTTACTATTAAGAAAAACACTCTTCTCTCTATTTCTTGTTTCAAAATATAAATAGAAAGTAAAGCATGCACAAGATATATCAATTTTTACTTGGTTCACCCTCACTGGGCTACGTCCAAGGAGCATACACCAGCAATGTGCCGATGTACCAAATCCACTATAAACACACTACTGTTTACAAGGTTTGGGCTAGATAACTTCTATGCCTAGGATCACTACCTTTACAAGGTTTAGGGTCAGATCACTGCTTTCCCAAGGGTCACTCCCTGTTTCTCTCTCTCTGGATCACTGCCGGTGGAGGGGATCACATTTTTCCTCTTACTTTGTTCTCTGCTCTAGAAAGGATCCACTCACAGTTTATAGACCTATAGGTCTCTTCATTATCACTAATTAATACATCCTCTGTTGTATGTAGATGCTCTATTTAATTCCAAATTTCACCCATAGATGAATTTCACTTTGCACCGAAGGGATCATGCAATCTTCCAGCTTCCACACAACCCTGAATCACTGCCATACTTAAACCTTACCTAGTTCCCTTCTCCAAGCCAATGCGCAAGTATCGGTGTGAAATTTATAACTGGCGCGCAAGTCCACCTCAACCACTTGCACGACACAAGCTTCTGAAACTCCAAACATGCGCGACTCACACCCTTCTACACCCAAACCAATATTGGCACACAACCACCAACTGTCACGCTTCTTCAAAACTTGGCACGCAAGTGTCACCAAACCACTTACACGACACCCCCTTCTTCAACTCATAACTTGGGTGACTCCCTTCCTTTCTCTCCCAAACCACTCTGGACACACAAAAAACAACTAGCGTGCAACTTCTACTTGTGCGACCACACCACCACTTGCGTGACCACCACACCTGCATTACAGGAGCTCTGATTTTTTCTAAGTATTGAACTTGTACCAAATGAGGAGGGTTTGACCTATATTTATAGGCATTTAGACACCCTGCGTGATGGTGCACGAGTCTCCCCTCGGCATGCAAGTTTCGGTGTGCAAGTCTCTGCCGCGCAAGTCACTTGCGCGACCAACCCTAAAACTTGGGAAACCCTTTTCCTTTTGCCATATTTTTATGTTCTAATCTTGAAAAAAATATGGCACACAAGTTTACCCTCCTTAAATTCAACAATGCGCAAGTCTCTTGGCCAAAACCACTTTTCTCCATTGGTTGATTTTCAGGCCCAAAAATTTGGCAAACACTGGAAAATGGCGCCACCTTGTATCTGAGCTTTTTGTAACGCCTCCAGACCACTCATTACTTTTTCATCATTCTTGAATCAAACATGAATCGTTAACCACAACCCTTAAACTCAACACGCCACCATGAAATCCCCTTTTTCAACAAATTTTTACATCATGGTTTTCTTTTTCAACAAACACAACACCTGAGGCCCACTTTGTCAACAAACACAATCACCAAAAAAATGCTTCACTGATACCTTGAGGGATTTTTTCCCAACAAAAATCTTTCAAACTTATTGTGGGTATACACAAGAGTAAAATAATGTTTGAGCAAGGATATACTGTATCCTTCAATTTAATGTTGAAGAAAGAGTGTGTTGTAATATAGATACACACTCTACTCTAAAGTTAATAAAATGATACACAATAGAGCAGAAATATCGAGATAGGTTTAGAGGTGCTCTGAGTGTTAGTCTTTGTAGCTCTGGATTTCTGATACAAGGAAGATGCAGAACTCAAGTCCTTGTATAGAAAACAAAGTATCGCAAGTTAGACAGATCCAACATGTGTTCTTTGTGGTGTTTTATAGTGCGAAGATGTTCTCAGGATTCTAGGATTCTAGTATACTTCATGTGTTCTTCTACAGAGTTGAGTTTCTTGAGACAATTCTCTATGTGTATTCTATTGTCGCACTCACACCCACCTGCTTGTTTTCTTTTTTAGTATCATGGAACTGCTATCACATATATATTATTTTTGTTTCTGGGCCGCATTAATCTTTTATCTTGGAGGGAATGTGTTTGAGATGACTGGTTACATGTATTCTGCACCTCGTACCTTGTACTGTCAAGGACATGTCTATAAAAGAAACGTTAATTATGTTAGTGCATTAAAATCTTCAAATATGACCGTTAGAGATCAAATAAAAAGACGAAAAAACATATTAGGAAATGATGTCATAGTATGTCATAGAAATAGTGTCTCCTTCACACAGTGTCTGGATTGGTCACAATGTATTGTGGTCATGGTGTCTGGATGTTACGATGTTAGGATGTCACAGTGTCTGGATGTCACGGTGTCTGGATGTCACGGTGTCTGGATGTCACAGTGTCTGGATGTCCCGGTGTCTGGATGTCATGGTGTCATCTTCACAGTGTCTCATGGTCACAGTGTCTTGGTCAAGGTGTCTGCTTCATGGTGTCTCATGGTAACAATGTCTTATTCACGGTGTCTGCTTTATGATGTCTCATGGTCATGGTGTCTTGTTCACGGTGTCTGCTTTACGATGTCTCATGGTCATGGTGTTTTGTTCACGGTGTCTACTTCACAGTGTCTCAGACTTAGGAAAATATCCTCTTTCAGACATAACCAGTGATATTCATGAAATGAATTAAACTTAATCATTTTTCAAGGAAATTATTATAAAGAGAATCAAAATATAGTATATAGTATCCAAACTAAGTGTATAGCACTTAAGATATTTGGATATCTTTTACTAAGCTACTGCAAATTTGATGTGAGATAGATTACATAGCATTAACTTGGTTTATAGAATAAATAAGATTTATGATCATTAAAACATGATTAATAAATGAGGAGTCCAACACACAAACACACACACACACATATAAATATATTATGTGGTTAATACTATCCATAATCATTAATCTAATGGTTAGGTTTTAAGGCCATAATATATCATAGTTCATTTAGACATAGGGTTACATATAAAAAAGGTATCAAATACTTAAAATTTATTTCAACATAATACATATAAAATCTCATGGTATTACATTATACCCCCATTAAAATGAATTTCACCATTTAAATTTTGTAAAAATTACAAAAAATTGAGGATACATCTATTTCATCATATCCTTGGGTTCCCATGAAGCTTCCTCAAATTTCCCATTACTTCATAGAAATTTAACCGGGTGATTTTTCTTCTTCCATAGAAATTTATCTCTAGGATTCAATATTTATACTTATTGTTTTTATAGGAAATATAAATATCAATATTTAAAACCTATTATTTCATTATTTTTGAATTATTATGTATTTACTTCCACATAATAGATACATAGAACACATCATGAACATGAGAGAGTTTCGATGGAAGTGCCTTGTCATAAGCTACCCTACCTAATCGATCAATAATATTATTAGGAAAAATAAACCTAGGGTTAATATGTCCCTTCTTTTTGAGTCTCATAACATTATTCCATGAAAAAATTAATAGGAATACATTATCACCAACATTGAATTCTAGATCTCACTAATGATTTTTAGTATAACTCTTTTATTAACTTTGATCTTCCTTGATGTGTTGATAAATGGATCTAAACATTTTTGTCATTTTATTAGTTATATTAGGTCCCGATAGCATTTATTCTCCAACTTCATCCCATTATGTCGGAGTTCTATACTTCTTCTCATATAGGTATTTATAAGGAGCCATTTGAATGACTGAGTGGAATATATTATTATAAAAAATTTGAACAAGAGTAAGGGGTTGATAAAATCCACCTTTCAAATATAGAAAACATAATCTTAGAATATCCTCTAAGTATTGAATGGATATCTTACACTGACAATATTTCTGAGGATGATAGGTTTTTGGTTGGAGTAGGAAACTCAAGAGGGGGTTAATTTATTTCCTATAAGAATTTCTGTTAAAAAGTATAATTTTAAATTCACCCAAATTTATAATTCAATTGACCAGCAAGACAATAGTGAATTTATAAGAGCTTGACTATTTGATTAATTTCTCAAGAGATTTATTGGTTTTCAATTATATCAATTTGATAATTAATAAAACTTATGAAACTAGCCTAATCAGTCAATACTATTATAATCACTTGCTAAAAATAACTATTAGAATTCAATTTAGTTTTATGAAATATTTGATAAAACAAAGTAAAATAAAAAATAAAAACATAGTGGAAATAAAAAAAGAGGTTTAGTTTCAAGGAGAGGCCTAATCCTCTCCACATGGTGATCAACTGCAACCGACCAGTTTAAATTAATAAACAGTTTGATCCACACCTGGACTGGGGTTCATAACAACACACAAGCTTTCCAGGTCATAAGACCCCAACCAGAGTTCTTTGTGGGTACAAACTACCAGGTCACACAAAGGCCTCTTCCACAATAATTCGTGGAGTAAAAAAATGTAAGAAGGTATGAGTGGAAGGATATATTGTATCCTTTAATTTGATATAGGAGATAGTTTGTGCTCTATATACAGATATACACACTACTCAAAAGTATGTAAACATGACACAACAAAGCAAAGAAATATGAGAAAAGATCTAGAGGGATATATGTGTCCTGAGATGTAGCTATGGACTCTTCAGATGTAGCTGAGATGAAGTTTGAGTCCTATTCTGAAAGTTGACACAAAAACAGAGTGTTTTATTCTGGATTCTAGGTCCAAGTAAGGTTCTGCAGATATATCCTTTTCCTTCTTTAATATGCTGAAGTAGTTTGTCACTTTGATGTTCAGATCGATTTAGATTGCCTCGTGTGTTCTTCATTGAGTTCACAATGGGTGAATGAGAGTCGTAGATGATCTTCAGTATGTCTCACATGTAGGAACACCAAACTTATCTTCTGTTCTATGTGTCTTATTTCTTTTCTCTTCAAAAATTATTTTTATACATGAGGGCTTACAATGATCATTTTCGTTCCATGCGCATAGGTTTATCATACCTCGTACTGTCTGCTAAAAGTCCTACAAAAGATTATTAAATATTTCAGTATAATTAAATGAATCAAATATAACTGTTTGAAATAATATTAATAAATGAAAATTTAAACAGTCTATCATTGACTCATCTATTGGGGAGTCAGTCTATCGGTGAGTCGTTTGTCAGTATCTCCTTATGTTGGTGGCTCAACCCATCAATATGTCCTTCTATCAGTCATGCCATACGCTAGTTACTCATTACATCAGTGACTCATTTTAACTGTCAGTGAGTCCTTTCATCAATAGAACCATGCATCTATAGGTCACTTTTACTAATGGTAGGTTTATTTCATTAGTAGGTTGTCTGTGTCGGTAAGTCATATGAATTGGTAGGTTGTCTGTGTCTGCAAGTCATATGCATTGGTAGGTCGTCTACATCAGTGAGTCAGTTCTTCTATCAGTGTTAGTGACTCATATTTAGAAAATTTTAGATTTTATATCTATATTATAGTTCAACAAAGTTAGAAAGTGTTAATAACCATAATTACACATAGATAATCATTTATAAGCTTGTTTATACTTAATCAAACATAAATAGTAATATGATTGAAATGATTTTATATACAAGATAAAATTTGACATAATTTAGAATTTGTCATGAGGTAAGATATATGTTATAATATATGACATGATTTGTGATAATTAAAACCATTATAGTTAGAGATAGTGGACAACAATCTCCTATGGGCCAATAATATCTCCCTTTTTGATGATCACAAATCATTTCATTATTAAGTACCATTAGAGAATGATTAAAATAAATAGTGTGATTATTAGCTCCCATAAAGATAAATAGGATAAAAAATAATTATGGGAAGTGAAATGTATCAGAGTAACATAAAAAAATAATAATGCATAAACACATGATAATGCTAAATAATGTTCTCCCCCTTTTGGGATTATCAAAAAGTGGAAGGTTAAAAACAAAAATAGAAAATTAGAAACAATGAGTTGTCATTCGTAAGAAAATTTTACTGAGATACCAAAAGTACAAGGACTCAACTATATAAAAAATAATCACTCCACACTACTTTGGAGGGTAAAGGGGTGCCTTCCCCTTATTAGAGGGATCAATGGTAGGTCCAGGAGGTGGTAGTGGAGAAACAGGAGAATCCAAAGGGATATTCAGTGGAGGAAAAGGAATTCCTACTGGAACAGTTGGTGCCAGGATTGGTTTGTGATGGGATAATAACTGAGGTTGAGGTTTTTATGTGATAATAGGGTGGATTTGGGTCAATGCTTGAGCAACTGACATTGGATAGGAAGACACTGGCTGAGCAGAGTGAAGAGAAGCCACAACTTGAACAATAATGGATTCTCTCTGAACATGGAGATATGGGTTTAACATTTTGATGAAATCCTCAATAATATCTTCTCAATACTTCATTTATTTCTCAAATTCATCCTTTTTCTACATAAATTTATCCAACAGAATAGTGAAGTCCTTCAATTTCTCAACTTGTTCTTTGAATTCTTTGTAACTAGGGTTAAAGTCAAATTTTCTTCCAAATACTTAAAATGACTTTTCAACTGATGATTAGGGTAAATATGGGATAAATATGAATTTATCATCTTTGTAAGCCCTTCCTGAGTGGAAGATGCATTGTTGTTATATAATCTGACCATGTCATGCACACAATCACTATTCTTCTCAGTCTTTTTCAGGCTGCCCAAGCCAGAGGTATCAAATAGAGCTTTAAGCTCCTCTTTTACAATAGTTCTGATTGCCTCAGTATCCATAGTCTGAGAGGTATGACCAGATGTGGAATTAATAGCAGTAGGAGTTAAGGTTGAAGTAGATTGCACAATTTCTTTTACTTCCTTTCTCAGTTTGGAAAAATCAAGAACATTAAGATGAGAAACAAGATCTACATGTCCTGTCATGACACTTTCTATTGTAGTCCTATACTTAGTAGTTAATGAATTAATGATGGTAGTTAGCTTCTTCATATCATTCCCAAGTTTGGTGTTTCTTTACACAATGGTTTCATCAGTTGTAATAAAATTTGGATGAATTTCATTTGTCAACATTTATGAGACTAAAATAGTATCAGCTTGAGATACACTTGTTGAGGTAGGAGTCGAACTAGAAGTTCCATTTTTCCCTACACCTTCAGCCATAGATCGGATAACTCTCAAGTTATCAGTCAACTCAGTGTTTTCAATTCTAGATTTATCAATCTAATATCTCACCTGAGATTGTACTGCATGTCTTGCTGATGAACATATGTCATCATTGAATTTTTCCAACACTACCTTAGTGACATAGTCACTAGAAAGGATCTCAGCCACTAGTTATCTTATAATAGGTACAAGGACTTCATCATCAGAATATTCATAATCTAATCCTAGTGACACATATCTAGGATTCCTCACCCATTCATCCATTATATCATCATCCAGAGGAGTAAGAGTATCAAGACTTACTCTTCCAAGTTGATTCACTTCTTTAGCTTGATTTTCTCTTTCTTGAGGATACCCCTCAATCTAAGATTTACTTACTAGTTTCTCACCATTAACATGAGGTTTTCTTCTTTCATAAATTGAAGGAGATATAATAATTTCTTGATCTTCCACTTCAGCAGAAACTTCAGGATTTTATCTCACTTCAAAAACAAATTCTGGAGGTTCCTCCAATTGAGCATAATCCATAGCTTTAAACATTTCAACACATTCACCATGATCATAATTATGATTTTCATTATCACTTCCATCACTTTCATCATCATCATGTCCATATACATATTCTTAATTTTTATTTTTATCACCACCTTCTTCATCTTAATCTTATTCATTATCACTACCTCTTTCACCATTTTCACTTTCTTCTTCTTCTTCAGAGCCACTTGATCTACTTACATATTCCACACTACCCGAGACTTCTCTCTCCTCATCTCCATTATATTCAAGAGTGGTCTCATCAGAGGGTATGGTAAGTGGAGGACTAGGAGGTCCAAATGAAAAACCTTTGTGAGGACCAGTTGTGTCAGGATCACTCCTATCATCAATAGGTGATCCTTGATCTCTAAATGGAGTGAAAAAATCTTCTTCTTCTTCTGAAGAGAAAACAACTTCCTCATTTGGTCCCAAAATAGGATCACCATATTCTTTGGTCTAGTTGGATGATCCACTAGATTGAACTTTTCATAGATATTATCTTTATCTCTAACCCATTCTCTCTTCCATGGATTCGAGTTGATTCTCATCCTCTTACAAATTTATTTACTGAGGAAGATCCAACTACACTCAGAAATAGCTTCCTCACCATCATATACACAACCTTTTTCTTTTATCATAGCTGATATCATCCTTGGATATAATAGGGAATTAGTTTTTTAGGAAAGTTTTATCATCTCATTCATGTGAACTGCAAGGTATCTACCGAAATTTACCTTGATCCCTTTTCTCAGCAGATAAACCAAGTAGACATCTTGATATTTCAAAGATGAAAAGTCCCATTTCCTAGGACATATTTGATGCTGGATAAACTTAATCAAGATTATACATTCTCCATTTAACTTTGTAGTAATGGGTGTTTTGTGCTCATCATTGTTAGTGAGTTCCTTTAACACTGTCTCAAATCAAAACATATCACTCTCAGGTGGAGAGGTACCTTGATAATAATCAAATACACCTTCATGAGGAACTTTAAGACATTCATTCCAATGACTTGAAGAGGAAGAGATTCTATTCCAATTTACTATGGATTTTATCCAGGAAACATCACTCCCTTCCAACAAAAAATCCATATTCATGTAAAACTCATGAACTATCTTTGCGTAAAAGGGTCGTTCATTATTTGAGAACCACTCAAGAAAACCTTGATTTTGCAGTACCTTGAATAGAAAAGACTTTATTTCTAACAGCTATTATAAAAGAACTTCTTTTTCTGGAATTACAAAATGATTTTATAGAGTAGGATTTATGGGTGCAGATTATTTTCTCGATTCACCTTTATATTTATTAGAATCATGAGACTCGCTATCATCAATAGATTGCTTCACACGTGACATTACAATCCATTCAGTCTGAATGTTATAAGGTGAAAGGTCAGGGGTAAAAAGAGAGAAAAGACCAAGAGAGTGCAAAGGTAAAGAAGTATAGTGGATCGATTCAAATTTATATCATTCAGGGCTTTTGAAATTACGCAATCATGAAATCATGAACCATGTTCAACAAAATTAATGAAACGATTTTGTTTTGATAAAAAATAAACCGTATAAAAATAGTGGGTCATCTGTATCGACATGATAGATTTTACATAACACTAACAGTGTCGGCATGACAACTATGTCATCATGAAAACTTCACTTAAAAGATCAAAGGAATAGTAACACAATGTCTTATAGATTGATCATTCCTAACTCATGTTTTATGTAGTTTATTCTTTAAGAGTTCAATGGCTTAGTGAATATGTTAGAAAGACGAAATTTAGTGCCAAAAAATTCTAAAGTGATATCACCCTTTTGATAATGATCTCTCAAAAAGTGATGTCTGACATCAATATATTTCATTATAGAATGAGAAAATGGGTTCTTATAATTGTTAATAGCACATATATTGTCACATTTTATAGGTACATGTCTAAATATATATTTATAGTGTATTAGAGTGTGTTTCATCCACAAAATCTGAGAACAATATCTACCCTCAAATATGTATTCAACTTCAGCAGTAGATAATGAAACCGAATTTTGTTTCTTACTACACCATGAAACCAAAGACTTTCCCAAAAAGTGACATGTCCCGGTGGTTATCTTGCTATCTAACTTTCATCCACCAAAGTCAGCATCAAAATAACTTACTATATCAAATGATTGTCCTTTAAAGTAAAACAAACCCAGATCGATAGTTTGTTTGAGGTATTTGAAAATCCTTTTAATAACATTAAAGTGAGATTCTTTTCAGTTAGCTTGAAAGAGGGAAAACATACACACACTAAACATTATATCTGGCCTACTAGTAGTTAAGTATAGAAAACATCCAATCATTCCTATATCAATGGTTTGATCAATATATTTTCTATCTTTATAAAGATCCAACTGACAATTAGTACTCAATGGAGTGTCATTACTTTTATTTATATCAAATACAAATCTTTTTAGAAGGTATTATGTGTATTTACTTTGATTTAAAATGATACCTTATTTATTTTTAAAAATCTAAGTTCCAAGAAAGAATTTGAGTTCACCCATAAAACTCATTTCAAAATCACTTTTTATAATTTTAGAAAAATAAATACATAAATATTTTCTTAAAGATCCAAAAATAATATCATCTACATAAATTTGAACTACTAAATAATCTTTAGAAATTAATTTTATAAAAAGTGTAGGATTAGAAATTCCTTTTCTAAAAACTTTTGCAATGAGAAAAGTACTTAGTCTATTATACCAAGCTCTTGGAGCTTGATTTAAACCATATAAATCTTTATTTAATTTTATAACATGATTTAGAAAATGAGGGTTTGTAAAACCTAGGGATTGTTCAACTAAAAAATTGTCAACTATATACCTATTTAGGAATGAAATTTTAACATCCATTTGATAAAGATAGAAATTAATATGGGAAGATTAATCAAGAAAGATTATGATGGAACCAAATCCAGAAACAGGTGAAAAAGTTTCTTCATAGTCAATTCCTTCTTATTGACTATAACATTGTGCAACCAATCTGGATTTGTTTCTAACAATATCACTAGACTCATCTACTTTTCTCCTAAACACCCACTTAGTATCTATAGTCAAGGTCTATTTGGGTCTATCCACAAGTTTCCAAACATTATTTATTTCAAATTTATTAAGTTATCCTTTCATATCCATCACCCAAAATTCATATTTAATTAAATCATTGATGTTTTTAGGTTCAAGTTGTGACAAAAAGGCTTGATGTTCAACCTAGATTCTAAGAGAAGCTCTAGTTTGTGTCCCTTTATCTAAGTATCCAAGAATAGAATCTAAAGGATGGTTCTTGAGAGTTATAGTTTGTCTAGAAATTTAGGGGCTAGTAATTTCAGGTTCATATATAGGTTCAGGTTCATCATGTCCAGACTCTAAAGAATTTTCAGAACTGTTTGATTTAACAGATTTCTTGACAAGAGGATTACATGATTTTTCATTTATGTCCAAATTTGTCATATCATCTTCAAGGTTGTCTAGAGAGGTCTTAGGTTCATGTGGATCGTTTCATTGAATCTTATATGCACATATTCTTCCACACACTTAGTTATTTTATTAAAGAATCTATAGGATTTACTAGAGATTGAGTAACCTAGGAATATTCCTTCATCATTCTTGGATGCAAAATTTTCAAGATTTTCCTTTGTATTAAGGCTATATACTTTGCAACCAAAAACATTGAAGTAACTAACTTTGGGTTTTCTATTATTCCATAACTCATAAGGAGTATTCTTAAGGATAGGTCTAATTAAGAGTCTATTAATTATTTAACGATCTATATTCACAGCATTAGCCCAAAAGTAAATAGGTAGATCATATTCATTAAGAATTTTTCAAGCTATATATTATAAGGTTTGATTTCTTCTTTCCACAAATCCATTTTTTGACGTGTCCTAGGGGAATAGAAATTATGATTATTGCCATTATTTGATAAAAAATATTCAAAGTCATGATTTTCAATCTCATGTCCATGATCACTTCTTAAGGATTTTATCCTATGTCCACTTAGATTTTCCATTGTTTTAGCATACTTTGTGAAGTAAGTACAAACTTCACTTTTGTGATCTAAGTAATAAGTCCAAGTATACCTAGAATAGTCATCTGCAAGAACATAGAAATAGTGTTTCCCATTTAAACTAGAAAATTGAGATGGTCCAAAAAAGTCCATCTGAAGCAACTCAAGAGGTTGATAATTTGAAACTTGTTTCTTTGATTTGAAAGATATCTTGTGTTGTTTACCATTTTGACAAGGATTACAGACTTTATCATTTGGAAACTCAATCTTGGGTAGATCCTTGACTAGTCCTTTTCTAGTAATCTTTCTGAGAGAGTGTACATTACAGTGTCCAAATATTCTATTCCAAAGAAAAGACTCTTTATGAAAGGCACTTAATCATGAGACATTTTGAGAGACTAAAAAATCTATGTTAACAACATATACATTTTCATTCCTAAGAGCAGAAAATATTAATTGAATTTTAGATTTAAAAATATTAAAAACATAATTTTAAAATTTAACATGAAATCCATCATCACATAATAGTGAAATACTAAGAAAATTATATTTCAATCCATCAAAAAAAAGAAATTTAGAAATTAAAATTGAGTTAGAGTTACCAATTTGGCCTAAGAAAATTATTTTTTCCTTTAGAATTGTCACTAAAAGTGACATATCCACCATCAATATTGATTAGGTTCCTGAATCTTGAGTAGTCTCCTATCACATGTCTTAAAAACCCACTGTCCAAGTACCACTAACTTTTACAGGAGCTTTTTAAATAGCTTTCCTATAGAATAATCAAACAAAAACAGATTTTGGTACTCAAACTTTTTTAGGTCTAGTGACATTAGTAATTGGTGATTTAGGTACCCACATTTGCCTAATGTGTTTCCTATATGAATTATGTAACATATTTGAAAAATATACTTTATTTAGTCCAGAAAAACTAGAAGTAGTAAAAGATTTTCTATAAATGGAACTTGCAGCAGAATTTTGATTTTTAGGTAGAAGAATAGATTTTCAAAATTTAGTTACAAAATTTATTTTAGATAGATTTCTCTATCTAGGCTGATATCCTATACCAGAAGTGTATTTTGGGTCTATTTGTTTACCAAGAATTTTATTAAGAGTATTTTTTCCATTGGTAAAATTTTGTAGATCTTTATTCAATTTATCGTTAGAAATTATTAATTCATTATTTTATTTGAGCAGTTGAGAATTCTTTTCCTTTTTAGTAGTAAGTTTAGACTTGATATTTACAGTGAGAGCATGATGTTTCTTTAAAGATTTATATTTATCTTTTAATTAATTTCATGTATATTCCAACAAATTATAGTATTCAAATAGTTCATCACTTGTCATATTTTTCAAAATTAGTTTCATCTCAAGAAAAGTATGAATTGTGTACAAGAGAATCTAAGGTTGCCTCCGATGTATTTGTCATAAAACAAATATTTTCCATATCATCTCTCTCATCATAAGATGATGTTGATTTACTAGAACTATCATCAGAGGCACTCTAGGTGGACTTCATATATTTATTATATTTCTTCTATTTGTTTTCATAATTCTTTTTGTATTTTAATTTTAGATAGTCACCTTTGACATGTCCTCTTCTCTTACATTTATAGCAGACAATCTCCTATGATTTGTCAATTTATGTCTAGTCTTTTTTCCAATTTCTCTTTTTATCATATCTTTCTTTTTAATGGGGTTTCCTAAAGAACTTATTTTTTCTAGAGAATTTATTGAATCTTCTGGAAAGTTGATCCATCTTCCCATCACTATATGATGTTTATTAATCATTAATGGAGCTTTTAACAAAGGTTATCTCCTTCTCTTTTTTCTTATTCCTAGAGGTAGTAGTCTTGAAGGCTAAATTTTTTTTCATAGGTTCATCTTCTTCTTCCTTGTTAAGTTTCAAATCTTCCTCATACATCATCAGTTCCCCAATGAGTTCTTTGACATGTAGTTTTCTAAAGTCACGTGATTCTATAATGGAGAGAGTAGTTCCTCTCCATCTATCAGTTAAACATCTGATAATCCTCATAATTTGTTCTTAAGAAGTAACATCTCTTCCTAGAGACATCATAGTGTTCACAATTTCATTAAACCTGATATACATGTCAGAAATAGGCTCACTAGGATTTATTTTAAAGTTTTCATATTTAATGGTATGTTTGTTAATTCTTATTTCTTTAACACTAGAGGTTCCTTCATGTGAAACAGACAAAGTATCCCAAATTTCACGGGTTTTTTTACATGCAGAAATTCTGTTAAATTCTTCATCTCGAAAAAAACAGTATAAGTCATTCCTGGCTTTGTAATTATTATTATAAGTAGTCTTATTTGGGTAATCCCAAGTAGTTATATCTATAATAGGAATCTAATATTCATCTACAATTTAAGACCACATTTCAAACCCATACTTTCTAAATGCATCTTTATTTTAATTTTCCATTGTGCATAATTTGTTCCATTGAAAAATGGAGGCCTATTGGTAGCAACATCTTCCAGCCTATTTTCCATAATAAATATTGAAGTGTAGATATTTAAAGAATTAAAAATTTAGAACTAACAGAAATTTTGATATCTTGAAAACACAACTAAAATCACAGTTTACAAGTTTGAAAATTCTTTTAAAACAAAAAATTCTAAATCCTATGATACCAAATATTGGTTGGAGTAGGAAACTCAAGAGGGGGGTGAATTGAGTTCCTATAAATAATTCTATTAAAAAGTTTAATTTTAAATTCCCCATAATTTAAAATTCAATTGACCAGATAGCCAGTAGTGAATTTATAAGAGCTTTAATTTTCGATTAATTTCTCAATATATTGATTAGTTATTAGTTATATAAATTTGATAAATAATAAAACTTTTAAAATTAACCTAATAAGTCAATACTGTTAGAAACACTTTCTAAGACTAACTATTAGAGTTCAATTTAGTTTTATGAAATATGTGATAAAATAGAGTAAAACTAAAAGTAAAAACACAGTGGAAATAAAATAAGAGGTTCAGTCTAAAGCAGACACCTAATCCTATCCATCTGGTTATCACCTATCACCAAGCAGTTTAAATTAATAAAAAGTTTGATCCACACCTTGGATCAGGGATCAAAATAGCACTCAAGCTATCCAGGTTATAAGACCTCTACCACAGTTCTTCGTGGGTATAAACTACCAGGTCACACAATGATATCTTAAACACTTATCTATGGGAGTTAAAAAAATGTAAGAAGGTTGGAGCGTAAGGATATCTTTTATCCTTCAGTTTGATATAGGAGATATTGTGGGCTATATAGATAGATATACACACTACTAAAAAGTATGTAAAAATCACAAAATAGGTAAAATAAATATGAGAAAATATTTAGGGGGCTCTGTGTGTCTTGAGATGTAGATCTGGACTCTTCAGATGTAGTTGAGATGAAGTTTGAGTCCTCTTCTAGAAGTTTACACAAAAACATAGTGTCATATTCTGGATTCTAGGTACAAGTAAGGTTCTGGAGATATATCCTTCTCCTTCTTTGATATGCTGAAATAGTTTTTCACTTCGATGTTCAGCTCGATTGAGATTTCCTCGTGTGTTCTTCCTTGAGTTCACAGTAGGTGCATGAGAGTAACAGATGTTCTTCAATACGTCTCACATGTGGGCACACCAAACTTCTCTTCTGTTCTATGTGTGTTCTTTACTTTCTCTTAAAAAATGTTTTTTATACTTGAGGGCCGATAAAGAGCATGTTCTTTCCACGTGAAAAGGTTCATCAAACCTCGTACTATCTGCTAAAAGTCATAAAAAATATTATTAAATATGTTAGTATCATTAAATGACTCAAATATGACTATTAGAAATAATTTTAATAAATTAAAATTTAAATAGTCTATTAGTGACTCATCTGTCGGTGAGTCAGTCTCTCAGTGATTTGTCTATCGATATCTCCTTCGGTCGGTGAATCAACCCATTGGTATGTCATTCTGTCAGTCTTTCCATCGATATGTCACTTGTAACGATGGTAGGTTGATTTCATCGGTAGGTATTCTACGTTGGTAAGTCATATGAATCGATAGGTTATCTAAGTCAGTAATTCATATGCATTGGTAAGCCATCTGCGTAGGTAAGTCATATGCATCGGTAGATCATCTGTGTTGGTGAGTCGGTTCTTCTGTCTGAGTCAGTGACTCATACATAGACAGTTTCATATTTTCTGTCTGCCTTATAGTACAACAAAGTCAAAAAGTGTTAATACCCATAATTACACATAGATAATAAGTTATATTCATGTTTAGACTTAACCAAACATAATTAGATATATTATTTAAATGATTTTATATAAAAGATAAAATTGGACATAATTTAAGAGCTGTCATGAGGTATGATATATGTCATAATATCTAACATGATTTGTGATTAGAACTATTATAGTTAGAGATAATAGCCAACAATATCCTATGGGACAACATAGGTATTACGAAAACATAACATTGTATCTATATCTTACTGAAGACTTATCCAAAACATTTTGGTAAACCTCAAATCTCGATTAGATATAGTATAATGTGGAACTCCATTAAACCTTAACACTTAATTAATGTATATCCAGTTAAGTGGATCAAGAGATAAATCTTATTTGATAGTAATGAAATGTGTTGAATTTTCAAGGATATCAACTATAATCCTAATATAATTATGCCTTTTAGTTGTCTTGGGGAGTCTTATGTTGAAATCCATGGATTTTTTTTCAATTACCATATAAGTAGGAGTAATGGGTGTAACACCCCCTTTGATTTCTTCTACTCATCCTTAACTTGGTAGAATCTTAATCACTGAGATACATACTATTCAATATCTCTTTTCACATTATCTCACCATAAATTCTTCTTAAGCTCAAGATACATATTCATACTTATATAATTTATAGATAATGATGAGGTATGTTCTTAATCGAATAACTCCTACTTCAATTCTAGTATAACATATACACATACTCTATTCCTAAAACATATCATTCCATAATAATCACGGATGAACTTAGAAACATTTCTCACATTCTTTTTCATCTCTACATCTTCCTTATGCACCTCTTTAATATTCACCTGGATATATAGTTAAACAGTTATTTTAGAAAGATAATATTACTTCACTTCAATATTTCAGGGTCCCTCCTTTATAAATCCATAATTATTGGATCATTTGTGATCCTCATCATAGATAATATATAAATGTATTTTCAAATTATATTATCATCCAACTTATTCACTTACCCAGGGTGGTAATTTATAGAGAAGTCATAATCTTTAATCAAATCAAAACATCCTCTATGGAATATATTAAATTTTTTTAGGTGAATATATACGTTAAAATTTTATGATCAATATATATGTCACACCTTTCTCTATAAAGATAATTCCTCTATATCTTTAATTCAAATATTACCACTAATAAATCCAAGTCATGGGTTGTGGAACTCTACTCATAAACCTTTGATTTATGAGATGCATAAGGTATCACCATACCATTTTGTATACGAACAGATATTAATACCTTCTTAGATTCATCACTATAGATCACAAACCCTTGTCCACTATAGGGTAGTGTCAGTACTTGTTCATAGACCAACCTTATCTTTAGCACCTTGAAATTTTATTCACATTCATTAGTCCAAAGGAACTTGACTCTCTTACATGCTAACTTGGTGAGTGGATTATATATCTATGAGAAGTTTTTCAAAAATAATTGATAATATCCATACAATCCATGAAAACTATAGATCTCATTTATAGTGGTTACTATAAGACAAATTTCAAAAGATTATGTCTTAGAAGGATTTACTAATTTACCCTTATTTGTGATCATGTTCCCCAATAATGACACTTTCTATAACCCAAAATCACACTTGATGAATTTGGTATATAGTTTCTCCTTACTCAGGGTTGTATATACAATTTTTAAGTGATATTCATACTCTCACTTGATATTATAGTACATAAGAATATCATATATAAATACTACAAAAAATTTATTGATGTATTCTCCAAAGAAACTATTCAATAAATCCATAAATATTGTAGGAGAATTGGTGATTATAAATGTAATCACTATAAAATCATAATGTCCATACCTCGTATGAAAGGTTGTGTTAGGTATGTATTCATTTTTGAACCCCGATTGATAGCATCCAAAAAAAGTCTAATCATTGATAGGTATTGAGATCCTCAAAATTGGTCAAATAAATCATCAATATGGGGAAAATGATTCTTATTATTGATTTTGGATTTGTTATGTTCCTGATAATGAATGCAAAGTCATATTGATCAATCATTCTTTTTTACAAAGATAATGGGTTCACCCCATGGTGATGCACCTATCCCAATTAATACCTTATCAAGATTCTCCAATTGTTTCTTCTTCAATTCCTAAAACATAATTTTGGATATTCTATATGGAGTATTCTAAATTTTTATATCACCATGTATGATTTATATTAAAAAATAAAATTAAAAACTTTGAGGAAGACTATAAAACTATTCTGAAAAGTCATAAAAAAAATCTTTTATAATAGTAATACCTTCAATATTGAGTTTCTCTCCAACCATATGAGATAAATACCCATGATGAATATGAATCAAGTCCCATAAACTAGAAATAATTTCCATTGGAATCTCGTATTTACCATTATAATGATAAATAATCAAAATTTCATTTGGAATATGAAATATGACTTCCAATCCTTGGGAATTGATATGGGATCTACATAGAGGGATCTAATACTTTCTAAAAATCAATTCAAATTCAACTATAGTGATAATAACAATATTTGAAATAAGAACATTCCCACAAACCTCAATCGAATAATAATAATAGAATTGAGATGTAATAATCATAGCATTAAGAGTTTTCACTTCCAATTCAAACACTAATCATTAATTTTGTGATGTGATACAGTAATAAATTTATTAAAATATAAAATAATGGGTAAAACTATAATAAAATAAGAGATTATAAATTTTTAAGTGGATGATACATATAACTTTCACCAATTTATTCTCATAACCCACATTAGAAATAGTGAACAGATGGTATTTAAATTTATCTATAGGATTAAGTGGTTGTTGACATCGATCATCATCATTAACCCTTGTATTTAAGCATTGGTTAGCATAATGACCATACAACTTTCATTTGAAACACTATAGTGTGGGAGGTTAATTCTACCAATATTTATCTCCATTGACAACATTAGCTATATTATTCTCATTACTTAAACATTATATTTCCTGATGACCTTTATTTACAGAATTAAAGCATTTAATAGTGGACGTAAGATAATTTTATTTATTTTTATATCCACAATTTAGGTATAAAAGAAGTATCTTCTTATTCACTCCATGGTTTTTATTATTATAATTTACTTTTAATTCCATATTTTGTTTCTTATAAAAACCATGATATTGATGGGTAACTACGATATCTATTTATACCTTTAGAGAACATATAATTCCTTATTCATAGATACTAAAGTCTCTTAGGGATAACAACCTATGGATACTAGGTTTTAAGACACTTATGAGTTAGTCAATCTTACTTTCAGGTTGGATGATAATACCAAAAGACTACCTCCCAAGTCTTGTAAAATATTCCTCATCGGTAGTAATGGATTTATCAACATTATTCTTTATCACAATTAATTACTTCTATATTCTCTTATAAATAATAATAGGATAGTAATTATTGAAAAATAACCTCCTAAACCAATCCTACCCTATAGATCCAGTTTATTCCTATTGCATCATGTTCTTGATAAGTGTCCACCATTTATCTGCTTCACCTTCCTAAAGATAATCAACCAAAAAATAAATATTTTTTCATTTCATGATCACAAGAGAACATAAAATACATTTTCAATGGTACTAATAAATTTCTCAATAATTAGTGGATCAATAGACCCACTAAAATAAGGTGGTTGTTTTCACAGGAAGAAATCAACAGTACATTGTTCCATCCTTTTCTTGTATTTAATCTCAACATCAATCAAATATTGATTTTTTTGCAATTATAGAAAAAAGATTCTACATTCCAACTCCCATAATAATAAGTAAATTAGGAGAAAAATCATTGAATTTTACAACACATTCTATGTTGACATGATTTCTCCTAGTCCAAATAAGTTTCTAAAACTAAAAAGAATAGTTTGAGCAATAATAATCATAGTGAGAAATCATATAATCATGAAAAATAATATATTGGATGTATAAATAATGAAACCTTAAATTTATCCGAGGTTATCTTTAGTAATTATCTATTAAAATACATTATGATGGTTCATAAAGAAAATGTGACTTAACCTAAGTATATCCATTGAGAGTGTCTGTCAAGGAGTGTAGTCTTGGTCCCAATCATCATGCACAAGTGATGATCAAGTTAATACCCAATACACCCTTTTTCATGTTTTTACTCATATGTACATCTATTCCACAACTATGTAAACTTTTAAATATCTTGATAGGGATGTATTGGAGAAGAAAAACCACATTCCTTTCTTTACCATAACTTAGTATGGTCTATTATACTTAGGATAATCCAAAATGTTCTCACTAAAGTTTTGTTATATATATATATCTTGAAATAACTAAACTGTCCTACGATACCAATTGTGGTGAATCAACTATAACATACATTAATATTTCATCATTTTAGATGAATATTCATTACATTTAACAATAATACAAGCCCTAGGACCATTAAGGTTTTGTGTATTTGGAGACTATATACATAAGACTCTTATTTCATGAAAGATATTAAACATCTCCAAAACATTCTTCTCACATATTCTAGTTCTTGGTCATAATCTACTTAAAAGACTTCTTCAAAACCTGGGGAAAGGAAATATAAGAAAGGGTGAGATCAATTGTTAAGTGAGATAAAATATGTGTGATATCAATCAATGATCATATGTAAGAATGTCATGATAATTATGGTATGATAATAATATCTTAACATTTGAAAATCATAGAGTGTGATATGAAAAGTTTTTCATAATCACAATCATTGATATATTTTTTCAAGGTTATCTGCTAAGAAATTCACCACATATTAGACTAGGTATAACCACCTACATACCCTCTTTGGTCTTGGGATAACCTCAAATGTTCCCTCTTTCAAGATTAGGATAACCTCATTTGTAATTTCAATATCATAAGAAAAAAATCAACCCAATTCATTAGATTTATATAACATACCCACCCATTATATAATCACAATCCATTCATATATATTCTGAAAGATAAAAAAATAATCATTTCATCATATCTTAACTCATGGAAAATAAAAATTGGGTTTATCAAGATTTAATAATCATAATAAATATACATATGGAGAATTAATACATATGGTAACATTTGATCATGTGCCTTGAAAATCTTAATAAATGTCAAAGGATATTTTTATAGATGAAAATACCTTTAAAAGACCACTCGAATAATTCTTAAGTTAAATACCATTTTATTTTGAAATAAATTATTTAAAATATCAAAAATTTCCTTTGAAAATAAATATGGAAACTTAAATAGAAATATTATAAGAAAAGTTTAATCATTATGGTGTGAAAATTTGTTTTTATGGTAAATATTAAAAAAATGATTCCATTTACACCTTTGGTAAAAAGTAACTCATTCATAAAACGAAAAAAAGATTCCTTTTAGGCCTTTTTAATATAAAGTTAAAAATGTGTAAAAATGAATTTAATAAATCATTACAGAATATTAAAAAACATTATTTAACACATTTTAATGAAAATATAGACATGATAGAAAAATATTCACAACCGAATAAAAAATAAAGTTAGTTTTACATAGAAACATTATTTCAGAATTTTGAGTACTTAGAGAGAATAAAATGAATTTAAAACTCCTGATTTTTGGAAATAGAAATATGAGAAGAAAATAAATAATATTTTTGAGATATTGATCATATAATTTCATCATCCAAAAATTTAACCATAAGCAATCCTCATAAAATGTGAGATTGTATCATAGGACCCTTACCACATTCATAGATTTAGAATCATAAACTCAATGAAAGAAAAAATTCAAATGAAACTTTAAATACCATGAATGTAGAGATATTAGTGGTATATCATATTAAATGATTTTTATATACACTATATGAAGTAAATAATTAGGGAATATGGTATATGTATCATAGAAACAAAAGTGAGATGAGAAACCCTTTCCTCAAGTATGAATTGATTCAAAATCACTATATCATATTATATAATAAATTTAAATATATTATACATAAAGACCAGAGTTGTAGTAATAGTTATAATACCATAAATGGTTTACTTATATCATCTTATCACCCATTCATTAATAATATTTCATCATCATAATCATTCTGGGTGTTAACAACTTTTTTTATATATGTTTCGATTTAGAAGTTATGATCCTTGAAATTTGATCTTGGTTACATCATCTTCATAATATTTACAATCATATGTATCTTATTTAATAATTATATAAAATATTATAACTATTCATATAAAGCGGTGAGAAAAATGAATTATATCACTTCATGGTGACGATTGTCTCTACGTATGCATGAGTGATGTTTCCACTTTTTGATGGATGGATTGAAATAAATGTCAATATGAAAATTTAAATGATCAATATTATATCATATATATCTTATATATTCATTGAATATATCTATATTACCATCAAATTAATGTTTAAGTTAAAATTAATCACATCACTTTGTAGAGGTGGTAGTCCACATGTATGCACTAGCGACATTATCATTTTCTAACGAATGAGAAGTTAAGAAGAATGATAATATATTATAATTATATAATAATAATTATGTTTTAAGTATCATATATAAACATTAAATCCATAATAATATCCAACCTTGGATTATGGTGATGAGAATTGAATCGTATCTCTACATGGAGGCAGTAGTACACATGTATGCATGAGTGATACTTCCACATCCCATTTTATGGAAGGGGGAGTGGGGAATGGTTGTCCTATAATCATGATGAAATATAATTATATTTATGATACAATATTCATCATTTTATTATGGATATAATATATTTATAGGATGCATAAGAAGAAATAAACTTTGAAAGAGTCAGTATAGATGATTACATATTCTTTGAGAGACAACCTTTGGCTTACATCTTAAGCCTTCATAGTATGGTCTTAGGGTAGTATAAGAATATAAATAATGAAGGGTATTAAGGTAAAAGTGTATTTGGTTAGGTAATGGTCATGATATTGGATTTAAATTTTGTGAATAAGGGAGGATAAATGGTTCCCTTTTATAAGTGAGTGGAGGGGCACACATGGAATTACATAAAAGATTTAAATGAAAGTGGTAGAAAAATTCCAATAATTGTAATTTGAGATAAGGTAAGTTCAAAATATCTTCAACCAATAATAATTATACAATGTGTAATTTTTACCTTTATCTCTTATTTTAACCCCTCAGTAAACTTGTTTTAACCCTAACCATGGCATTTTTTAATAATTTTACAATACAATATTACAAAATATTAAAGTATACTTATTAATTTTTTTGGATATTATAGATATACGTATTTATTTAATTTTCTCAAATTCAATTTCTCTAAGTAGAATAATTTTATTTTTAAATAATCTATTAAAATTCAATGAAAATATGTTTTATGATAAATGAATTTTTAATTATAAAACCAAATTTATTCACATTATTTTCCTAGTAAAAACCATTTGATAAATGTTTAAACATTTTATTTAATATATATTATATAAATTTAATTACCATCATTAATCAATAGTTATTTATTTAATTTATAAATATAAAAACACATTGCGAATATAAAAATAGCTTTTTGAGAAATTACTATTTTTACCCCCAAATGATTTTATCTTTATTCATAACAATTAGGTAACTAATTTATGAATTATTATTAATAAATTAAAAATAAATTTAATTAAAACCACTTTTTAATATTGATCAATATGATTTTTTATAAAGAAATTCATAACAATTAGAAAAATACATTTCTTTAGAGAAATAATTCTTTTCATCATGAAATGATTTCATTAAAACCTAATAATTATTTATTAGGAGTTAATAAATACATTTGAATTAAGAAAAACATTTATCTATATATATCATAACATGGTTAATCCTATGCATACCCTTTAATACAATGTCTAGGTTATAAATTCCTTAATACACTGTGGTTTATTTATACTTAAGGTTGCATGTAAAGTAAGCTATTTAATACTTACAATTTATTAAAAAGGAATACATATAAAATATTAGGTTGTTAAAGAGAATTGTCAAATCCTAGGTAGAAAATAACCTGATATAAGATTAAATTATACTTTGGGATAAACCTACTCAAATCTATTTCTAAAGAGAGAGTGACAGCGAAGGGTAAGTTATACATCCTTTCTCTTAAAATATGGATATTGAAGAAAATACCCCCACAAAATAATTGGTTATCTGTTTCCCTACTAATGAATATGGGTAGTGTTTGAAATCATAATATATAAATAATATCATGCACAAAACATATTAAGAAAAACTACATATCCTTAGACTCATCTGCCAATATCAACACATAGGACCCCCAACTGCCACTACAATGTTCTAGATATTATACAACCATACAAGCATCATGTTCATTATTAATATTATTATATTATTCATTTTATAAGATTAACCTTTTAATATTCTTAAGCTTGGTTCCTTTAAAACTATTATTCATCTATTTATATTACTAAGTATTTAATCATAATTAAATCTAGTTTAACCATTTCATTATTTCTAATATGATTTGTTAAAACACATTACAAATTTCAGATTTTAAACCCATCCTCCTTGGAGCATGACGTTCCACCATCCCATGGATTCCATTAAAATCATAAAAATGATTTAAAATCACTTTCATCAATAACAATCCATACCATGGGTTATTTATTTGTTCCTTTATCATTAATAATTTATCTAAGTACTCTAGGACTCTTCTTGATATCCCACATCAAATTTTCATTCATAGTGTATAGAGTCTGACTGCATCAAGAAGTGGAAACTTCAAACAAGGAACATCTAGCCACCTGACCACATAGAATGTATCATGGAATAAATAAACATCAATGAGTAAGCCCATATCTAAAACCATCCTAACTGCCTCAGTTTCCAACACCATTGCACATAACATAAATTGTCCCTTCATCATCAACATGAACCATCAATGAACCTTGGGATCCCAACCCATTTATCATCATGAAAACCAACAAAAAATGTTCATCAAATAAAAAAATTCTTGTATATGAAATTCATAGAAAAAAATACATTTTAAATGTATTTTTTCCACACATAAGAAAAGGCACTAAATTTATAACACAAATGCATACAGGCTTCCACAACAAGAATGAGCTCTCTCATACCCTAATAATTTATCTTTAGAAAACAAGAATTTTAATTTCTTCTTAAGTTAATTGGTTCATTTTATAAATATTTTTCAGAAAAAAATAATCCAATAACTTATCAACCATCAATATCTATGAATTAATAAAACATGTGTTTAAAATTAATTTCATATTCCATCAAATTCATGGAAGAAAAACTATCAAATTAACATGAATCTTAATTTAATCATGTCCCCATAATTATTCAAAATTTATGTTTTTTATATTCTTTTTTAAATATTCATTCAAAGAACAATAATATCAATAACCTAAATATAATACACTATCTATTAAAACAATAGGAAACAATAACATAACAAGATACACAAGTGATCATAAAACCCAAGCCACAAAATATTGTTCATTTAATCTTATATTACTATCTTTTTTAGGTTAATTCCACAATTAAAAAATAGATTAAAGAATTATAATATTACACTTGTAATTTAAATAGAAGATATGGTAATAAATCTCATGCCTCAATAATAAAATTCAACATTCTCCAAGTTAGAACAGAGCACCAAGTGCCAAATTTTAATTACATATTCCATAAGGAAACATCGATCCATAAAATATCCCCCTAAACATGACCCCTAAACCATTAATATATAGAAACTACAAGAAAAAGGAGATAATAACCCACAATATAATTATTTATAAGAAAAAAATAGTACAAAACCATTATAGAATAGATAAATAACCTAAAATCACTACGACTTAATATCTAGAATCAAGGGGATTAAGCCTCGAAAAGGTACTTGGAAGGATTCTAAGAAGGGTTCACGGGTTTCCTAGGGTTCTAAGTTGGAAGAATAAATAATTAATACTTTATAATCACATTAGAATTTATACTCGGTTGTTAAAATATAATGTCATAGTGAAACCTACCAGACCATGCTTTGATAGATAGGTTTGTCACTAATTTTTTGGTGAATGAGGTCTATCCATTTTGTGATTACTCTAGTCAAAGTAGCCTTATAGGATTCATGGAGAAAATACCCACATATCTCTCCATTCCAAAAAACTAGTCATAATTTGTCCTAAAACTGTAGGGTAACACTATAGTTTACCCCCATGATCCATGGAAAAACCACCCTCAAAATGATAGAGATGATGAAAAAGAGAAACCAAGACTATTGGGTTACTCCTATAAGAGGTGGTATTAAAGGGTTACTCCAATATTAATTACCATCCTAGGGGGTTCTATTGGGTATTTTTCATGAAACATTGATATCAAATATTAGTTAATGATCTAGTATAGAGTTTGGAGTTATGTACTCTTAAGGACTGCATTGGTTTAGTAGGGCGATAGTATCATTCGAGCTTAGAAAGGGATGTAAAGAAGGGAGACCATCTTGGATACAAATAGGTCTCCTATGATTCAATCTATAAACCTTGATATTTTTGAACATACTAATGTTAGATTATACTTATTTTTGGGTGGATACCTTGCCATGGTACTTACATTATACTTGTCCAATTTTGTTAAAATTAGTAATGATATTTGGGAAATTGAAATTAATTTAATTAAAAGAAAATGTAATTAAATCTATATCATAGGTTTAAGAGTTAATTTTGGTGTTATATTGATGTATATTAGAATTCATATTCATATGGTTTAGGTTGGTGAGGTATAGAAGGATTCTCCAAGGGATCGTATGTAGGTTGATACTAAGGAGGATAAATCTTATTGGAGGGATTTTCATGATTTTCAGCAAGAATGTTTGTTAAAGTATAATGAGTCTATCTCTTATTATGAGATAAATATGTGGATAAATATCTTGATATTAACCTTGGTATTATTTTCATAATAAAGGACATTGGATTCTCTAGGCTATTAGTTTTTTGAGAGTTGTGGATCGATAGTAGTAGATAATGTTTCATGATGATTGAGACGAGTTAGAGGTGCCATATGAGAAGTTCAAGTGTCAGTTCAAGGATCAGTCTCTATATTCAATGTTGAAGGTGGAATAGTAGCATATTTTTCTCACTTTATAATAGGGGATCTTGAGTGTTTAGGATATTGGAGTCCCATTCAAGAATCTCCTCCACTATTCTTCTATTCCTTTTCTAGATGAAGAGATGATAATGCTACATTTTAAGGATTTTTTGTGTCTAGATATCTAGCATATAGCCAACCCTTTCAAATTGTTTACATGTATTGGGATTTTAAAAAATGATATGATAATCAATAAAATATTGGAAAAGAACGATTATTCTTAAAAGTGAATTTATCAAAACTTATGAAGAATTAGACCTATGGATGGGGGCTTAAATTTGACTAAGAAGTTGTGGTTTTAGCATATGGGGAGTCATTATCAATATTATTCATCAAATTTATATAGATTTTAAATATCTTTGGTTTCCATAGGGATCCTTATTATAGTTTCAATTGTTTTAAAAGGTTGATTCCATCAATAGTTCTAGTGTGAAATGCTTCTTGGTAGTTAGTGTAGAGCTGGTAGCCAGTTCCAAATGAAGCTATAATGATAGTTGCCTCTAAGAAATTATCAAAAGTACCAAAGTCCATAGTATTTTAGGTTAGAGATGGAAAATATACCTTGAAGAGAGAATCTCATGTATATTTTAGGTCCTCTATGACCAAAAGATGTGTATGGATAAGGTGGCAGTTTTCATAAGAGGCAGCGAGGAAGGGATGAAGGAAAAAATCAATTGTATTATATAGAGCTTCAAATTATAGGGATATAGATATTTTTAGGTACTATTTTTATCTTTTATATATTGGTTTATAATTTTATTTATTTTTTACCCTTGTGATCGTTTTTTGTGCATGACTTAGACTGAGTATTGGGACTCAAGGTGGGAATACATCTAGAGCCTTTGGTATTGACTACCCCAGTCGGAGGTTAGTCAATTTTTTCTATAGTGTTTCAGGGATGCGATTTTATAATTAGGAAATATACATCATTAGAAGATATTTTTTATTTACTATAAAACTATAAGATTTCATCCTTGGAATGAATTGGTTATATTCTATGTGGAATACTATTGATTGATATTATAGGAGAATTTTTTTCTTCAATATAGAAGCTGAGCATGTAATGTTTGCAGAATATATTATTATATTGAATAAAAATAATTATAGATCCTTTCATATTAGATATTATTTTTGATATTGTGGTCAGTATAAGTGAAAGTTAAGGAGTTTCAAGGAATTTTTTGGGGTTTTTGGATGTTTCTCCCAAGGAGTTCATGACACTACCCCCTCAACATGACATCGAGTTTAAGAAATAAATAAAACCTAATGTCTCCTAGATTTATATATATAATTATCAGATGGATTGTTCAAATATTAAAGAGTTATGAATTAGAATTTATGATATATTATATAAGGGTTTCATCTAGAATATATTTACAACTTGTGGTTTTCTAGTGTTGTCTATGAGAAAATCATATAGTTGTTTGTGGTTGTGCATTAAATATAATTAGTTTAACCATGTGATGGTGACAATTTTTTATCCCATACCAAGTATTTATTAATTTTTTGATTATTTATATGGAGAGATCTATTTCAAAAATATTTCTCTCTAGTCTTTCAAGGAATCCTAATTTGAAAATTTTGATATTTTTTTATATTATTAGAGAAGGGTAAAATTTTAATTTTCCAATCATTAGAATAACATTTTCAGTGCTTCATTAGATTTGAGATGACTTTTTTACCCTTGTGTGGGGATTTAATAATTTTACATTATGCTTGGTTTTCCAATTATGTCAAGTTTAAGATAAATAATAATATTATTTATTTTATTTTTTAGTCCATTTTAAATAAATAATGAGGAAAGAGATTGTTTTGTGGAGATTATGTGGATGTATAAAAAGATATTTTGGATATTGATATTTTTTATGTGATTATGTATCAAGTTGTATAAATTCAAAATTTAATTAAATGGGTGAATTTTATGGGAAGTAATGGAAACATTAATGTGTTATTATGCTTGTAATCAATGAGGAGTTAAAGGAAACGAATATAGGGAAGGTATTTTCTAAAGTTTAAATGGGATCTAAATAATATATTCTATCAATTTTGTAAAGGGAGAGAATAAAAAGAATTATAATCATGTGGATGATAAAAAATTTAAGGGAAAATGATGAATGATATTATTGAAAAATAGTTGATAAAGATCAATAGAGTATTGAGTAATAGTTTTCATCGTGGAATCGAGGTAGGTGACTCATAATTATCATATATTTAAATATCCTTATGAAATTATAATTATTTTTTATTCATGTTTGATAAATGTTTCATAATAATATTTAAATATGATTTATCACTATGGAACTAGTGGAATTATTACTCTGGTATAATCATTTAAATGAGATTAGTTAAGACATTGATTAAATAATATCATTCTTGATGAATAATTTAAAATAAAGGAATATTTTTATGGTTGATTATTCTGTAATTAATAAATGGTGAAATTGGATTATAGAAATAGATAAGGAATTATTTATATGATACTATAATTTAAAAGGATAGTGATAGACGTATATTAATATTGGAAATGATGATAAAGTGTGAATATAAATCTTAAATTATTAGGATAAATATACTCTATGTATATTTGAAATAAAATAATAATTGGTTTATTAAAAAAGGAATCATTAAATGGTGATATTTGAATAAGGTAATTGTTAAAAATATATTATGTAAATATGACAATTTTAATTATAGTTAAATGAGGACTAATGATAGTGAATTATGTCATGATAAATATTTATGAATTTATTTAATGTTGTGAAAAATATAATGATATTTGAAATTGATCATTTGATATTTTATATATTTTTATAATTCTTAAGTGAATTATTGATGAATTTTTTATGGTGGGGAAATGATGTATGATGAAAAAATATATGAAAATAATGAATTGGTTTTTTTATGATTTATAAAAAATGTGTTAATTATTTAATATGTTGTTTATCCTAAAAATAATTATTGATAATTGGGGTTTAATAATTATTTGAAATTTTTTAAAGTCCCAATGTGTAATTAGAGCCTGAGGTAGTGAAAATCTATAGAAAAGTTTTTAGAATTGAGATGATTGAATTTTTAATTTTTTTCAAAACCTATGCTATTTAAGAATTGGGTTCATGCCACATGATTGGATTATGTATTGAAGTGATAGTGATTGTTGGGGGATAAAGTGGAAGATATTTTGATAGGTTATCCATACTTATCATGAGTTCATTCCAATTCTAGTATCATAGTAAAATATATGAATTTTTTGACATGATGACTATGAGATTGGTCGGTGGTAACGATGGAACTTGAATTTAATAAGAACCCCTAGATAAAATCTATATTGTAAATTATTAGAGGATAAGATATTGAATGGCATGGTAGATAGAGTAGTTTTTTGAATGGAGTAATTTGATATGTGTTTACTTTGTGATGTGGTTATGGTGATTTTTTTCTCCCAAGACATGTGGAATATTGTAATGTGGTGTGATTTTTCATGACACCCTCCCAACAATGTCATGAAAAAACTTGAATCAACCATGAACCAGTCACCTGAGCCAGTCTGCGGTATGGCCCAAAGGGAGTTCCTGATCCCCAAGGGCTAGAAATTAGTGTCGAGCATAATCAGAGTACACAAGGTATTTATTTATCCCTATAAATAAACAATAACCAACAGTGGAAAGAAACCAAAAAACCCACTATATATATTTATAAAACTGAACCGATCATCATTTATACAAGGAACAAAAAGTAAAAATGAACAACACAACTAAACCAACCGAACCTGAAAAACAAAATAACTCCATGTGACTCCACTGGTCACTCTCCAACAAAATAATCACACGTCACTCAAGGCAATTGAACTCAAGATTGTACTTGAACAAGGGCTAAAAATAGAAAATAACTATATGTTTGATTATTAAAACTCAGTGGGATAGCTTGGTAGTATATTTCCGATGCACTTCCTTTAAAATAAAATAAACATCCATTTTCATGTTTGAACTAAAATATATAAAATTATCTTTTCCCAAAAAGATTCCATGCTATAAAAATTATAGGACAAAATTCTTTTATGTTTTCATATAAAGGAAATGCTAGTAACAAATTTTAAGGGAGGAAACATTAGATGAATGATAAAACACTATTTTATTTAATATTTAATTGATAATAAATGATATAATTTCCTCACATTGTGTTAAATATGTTTATTTATAAAATATTTGGGATTTGATCATTCATTTGAAAATTTGGTGAAAATTCCAGTTTTATCCTTAATAGTGCACTGTAGTATTTCGAATATAAATATTTTTATATTTGTTATTTGAATTTTCAATTTTTTAACAATGTTCCTAAATTAATTATCTACAACTTTTATTCAGGACACTAGATCTAAAGAATGCATGTTAAGGGAGTAATTGGGCCATAAAGTCAAAGCTGGGCTGGGCTCTCCATAATGGAGAAGCTTCTGTATTTCGGCCATAACCACTTCATATGGGCCTTTATTGAGCCCAAATTTGGAGAGGAGACAAAGGACCAATATCCTCACATTTGATCCTTCTGGAAGGCCGGCCAATTCACGCGTTTGTGTGGTCAAATGAGCGGTGAAAGTTGGAATAAAATATTTGGCCGAATTTCCACATTCACACTTGAAACAACTTGTAACCTCTCCTCCCCTACCCTCTATAAATTGGAGTTTTTCTCATTTGGAGGGGTTGGGAAGTGCATTGGGAGATTTTAGGTAGAGGAGAATTTGTTTCACCCAAATTCTCCAACCATTGTAAGAGGGGTAGCTCTTGAAGCAAGGATCCCCTCATCGAAGCCTCCTTCTCTTCTTCGTTTTGTACTGTTTTCATTTGTGTAATAAACTTATTTGTTCTTCTTTTATTTATTCTCTTTTATTCTATTTTATTTAAATTTCTTCTTCTCTTAATCTTCCTATTTGGGCTGGAATTCTTGAGTAGAAGCGTTATTGGGTTATACCCATTATAAACCTTTGCACATGCAAAACGCTTCTACGATGATTACGCCACCCATGGAAGATTAGTCTTTTAGTAATAGATCTATCTTATACCCTCTTCATTTAATTATTTTGAATCATTGAGCTACTGTAATTTACTTAATATGATCCATGAATTTTGTTTTTAAATTTTAAGAAACTATGCAAGCAATTGAACAATTAACACAAAAACACGCGAGGTCGGGATTTTGTGTAAATTGTGAGAGCACGATCTTAATCGGTAATACAAGACCACACAGGATAAATTTGTAGAGTTAAAATATAATCCCTAAACACAATTCATACTCATTTCCAGAATGGATATGAGACTTAATTTACCACTGACCATAAGCTAATCTTAGAACATCAATCAAAGCAGGGTGCTGCGATTGCATGTTCCGAAGTTAGCCTAGGGTTAAATTCACATCATCTTCGTGGTAAAGTTAATTCTCATAGGGTTCGGGATTTAACAAATTAAGGGATCATAATTAAGTGAATTTTAATCTACATGATAATGATTAATAATAAAGTGAAGAGGTAGAGTTAGATCGATTACGCCTTTTAAATAGATTTCTAAAAAAAACTTCTTCTTGTTGTGTCATTTTAACCAAAATTCATTTCAAAACTAAAAACAAAAAAAAATTATACAATCTACTTCCAGAAAACTTCTTCTAGATTCATAAACTACAACAAAACCCAATCCTTTAAAGTAGTGTTTTTATTCTATTTTATTCTATTTTTTTTTTTTAGAATACCTCTAATAAGTTGTTAAATTCACTTCCTCCTTTGAGAGACGACCTTGGTCAGCCACTCTACTGCATCTAAGTACCCCAAATCACACTAATCATTTGAGGGCGCCCACGACAACGCTCTATCAAATTGGAACCGTTTCCGGGGAGGCAAGTAATTATTTCAACTAATTAGAGGTATTTATTTTGTTTTACATTTTATTCTCTTCCTCTCTTCTTTCTTCCGTCTTTACCCAATCTGATTTTTTTCTCCTTCTTTTATTTCCTTCTACTTCTTTTTGGACCATCAACTCAAACTTCTAATTTTTATTTTACTATGGTCCAATTTTCTTCTTTTCATCTTTCATTGATTGATGACACGAACTAATCCCAAAGATCTCTTAGATCTTGACCCTGAGATTGAACGTAGCCTTAGGGCACGAATCAGACATTCTCAATCTACGGGAAGTTTCAATATTCAACCAGTTGGTGAATTCCTCTTTTCTGGAAACATTGAAATTGGAAGCAATTCAAATTCAAACATAAAAGAGGAACCAATGGCTGGAAATAATGGAAATAAACTTAATAGAACCATTCAAGAATTGGATGCACCTGATATTAACTATCAACCAAATTGTATTGCATACCCAAATCTCGAATCGGACTTTGAACTAAAATCTGGATTAATTCACTTACTTCCAAAGTTTCATGGCCTCTCTGGTGAGGATCCCAATAAACATTTGAAAGAATTTAATTTGGTTTTCTCAACCCTTAAACCAAGAAATGTTTCTGATGATCAAATCAAATTAAGAGCATCCCCATTCTCACTTGATGGAGCTGCAAAAGACTAGATGTATTATTTACAACCCGAAGATGTAACTTGTTGGAACGATTTGAAACATCTTTTCTTGCAGAGATTTTTTCCAGCATCAAGGACGACATCCATTCGAAAGGAGATTTCGGGGATCAAGCAAGCACAAGGGGAGTCAATATATGAGTATTGGGAGAGATTCAAGAAGCTGTGTGCAAGCTATCCACATCACCAAATCAGTGAGCAACTCCTCATTCAGTACTTCTATGAAGGACTCACACCTATGGAGAGGAGCATGGTGGATGCCGCAGCTGGAGGAGCATTGGTGGACAAGACACCAGCAGCCGCACGTGGATTGATCGACAAGATAGCTCAAAACTCCCAACAATTCGGTGATAGTGGTACACCACATGTTCGAGGAGTACATCAAGTAAGTCCTTCTTCTCTTGAAATTAATTTGATTGATACTAAGTTAGAAGAATTGACAACTATGGTGAGGCAGATTGCATTGGCTCAAAAGATATCCCAACCCCCTCCTTCAAGGCCATGTGGCATTTGCACTGAGACAAGCCACCCAACTGACTGTTTCCCACAACTACAAGAGACAGAATATTGTGCATCAGTGTTCCCTGGGAGACCATTTCAGCAGCAACAACAACAACCATATCCCCAAAAGAAGTTTGATACAGTATACAACCAAGGGTGGAAAGTTCAGTCAGACATGAGGTATGGCTCTGGACAACAACAAAGGCCCCCTTTTCAACCAAACTTCCAGCAGCCTCCACCTTACCAACAGGGTTTCCAACAACCCCAAAGGAGATTCGAAACTCAAAAATCAACGAGTCAGCAACAAGGGAATATCCAACACAAGGTAGACTCTAACACTGATGATCTTTTGAATCAAATTGTTCTTAATCAACAGAATGAGCTGAATATTCAAGGTTCGGAGCTGAGAGAGTTGAAGACTCAAATGAGTCATATTGCCACCACCCTCCATGAACTTGTGAGTAAGAATTCTGGAAATCTACCTTCCCAACCCACTCCAAATCCAAAGGGGAATGTTAGTGCCATCACATTGAGAAGTGGGAAGAAAATGAATGATACATCTGGACCTACCATTCCACCGGGATTCAACTCTACTCTAGAGAAGCTGCATTCTATACCAACTGATGAGAAATCCAAGGAGAAAGATAAAGGTAAGAAAAAGATTGATGATGTACCTCCAAAACCCCTTCCTTTTCCAAACAGGGTTGTTCAAACCAAGAAGATGGCTGAAGAAGCAATGCAAAAGGAGGTTTTGGACACATTCAAGCGTGTGGAGATCAACATTCCTCTACTTGAATCCATTAAGAAAATTCCAAGGTATGCGAAATTATTAAAAGAACTTTGTACCAATCGAAGAGGGCTCAAGGGAAATGAGAGGATCAACCTTGGGAGGAATGTATTGGAACTCATTACACCAACTCTAGCAATGCCAACAAAGTTCAAGGATCCCGGGACATTCACCATCCCATGTACCATAAGGGAGTTGCACTTCTCTGATGCTCTTTGTGATTTAGGAGCTTCAATAAATGTGATGCCTCACTCTTTATTCTCTTCCTTGAATGTTGGTGAGTTGAAGCCAACAAGAGTAGGGGTGAAATTGGAGAATAGAGCTACGACATATCCAGCAGGAGTTCTTGAGGATGTACTTGTTTGGGTAAGAGACATGATCTTTCCAGCAGACTTCTATGTGCTTAACATGGAGGATGATCAGGTAAGTTCTCAAGCCCCCATTATCTTAGGTAGACCCTTCCTCAAAACTGCAAAAACTATCATAAATGTCAATGAGGGTACACTTTCCATGGAGTTTGGAGATGAAGTTGTGATATTTAATGTTATGGATTCCATGAAGTACCCCTCTGAGGACCATTCTACTTTTGTTATCTCCCATTTTGAACCACCAAGTAAAAACATCATCGAATTGGATTGTCCTATGCTTAGGGAGATTATGAGTATTGGTTCTAGTTTGATGTCTAAGAGTACTTCTATAACCGTTTTTAAGGAACAAGACTCTCTAAGATTTGATTTTGAAATGGAATCATATTCTGATTTTGATCATGTGAACTCTGATTATGACATGGCTATTGAGTATGCTGATGGATTTGGTGCTTTATTCTCTGATTGTGATTATTTTTATTCTGATACTGATCTTCAATGTGCAGATATGTTTGTTGCATCAATTTCTCCATCCATACTACACCCTCCTTCATTAGAACTCAATCCATTGCCACCAAATCTGAAATACTCATACTTGTTGAATGGTGAGAGATTACCTGTTATCATTGCTAACAATCTCCCTTTTGAACATGAAGAAAATCTTTTGAATATTTTGAGGGAGAACATCAGGGCGATTGGGTGGACCTTGGATGACATATCAGGTATTAGCCCCTCTATTTGTATGCATAGGATTCTCTTGGAGGATGGGGCTAAACCGGTGAGACAGCCACAAAGGAGACTCAATCCCACCCTCCTGGAAGTTGTTAAAAAAGAAGTTGAGAAATTGATCGAGGAAGGTATAATCTTTCCCATTTCAGATTCTCAGTGGGTAAGTCCAATTCAGGTTGTGCCTAAGAAAACTGGTTTTACTGTTGTTAAAAATGAGAAAGATGATTTAGTTCCAATGAGGGTTCAAAACAGTTGGCGTGTGTGGATTGATTATAGGAAACTAAATTAGACCACTCGCAAGGACCATTTCCCCCTCCCATTTATTGATCAAATGCTGGAGAGACTAGCTGGGAAAACACACTATTGTTTCTTGGATGGATTTTATGGATATTTTTAGGTTCCTATAGCTCCAGAGGATCAGGAGAAGACTACATTCACCTGTCCCTTTGGCACATTTGCCTACCGGAGGATGCTAATTGGACTTTGCAACGCCCCAGGTACCTTCCAGAGATGTATGGTGATTATTTTTTCTGATTTTATTGAGACCTGCATGGAGGTATTTATGGATGATTTTACAGTGTATGGGTCTTCATTTGATGAATGTCTAAGTAGTTTAGGAAAGGTGTTGAATCGTTGTATTGAGAAGAATCAAGTCCTGAACTTTGAAAAGTGTCATTTTATGGTAGAGCATGGCATTATCTTAGGTCATGTGGTTTCAAAACATTGGATAGAGGTTGATAGATCTAAGGTAGACATTATTTCATCCTTACCCTATCCTTCATGTGTGCGTGATGTTAGATCTTTCCTAGGGCATGAAGGATTTTATCGGCGCTTCATCAAAGATTTTAATAAGATCGCTCTTCCTATGTCATGATTACTTCAAAAAGATTCTGATTTTGTGTTTGATGATTCTTGTAGGACTTCCTTTGATGAGATGAATAAGTGTTTGACCACTCCACCTATCATACAGCCCCCACGGTGGGACCTTCCATTTGAGATTATGTGTGACTCCTCCAACTTCGCGGTTGGAGCTATCTTATCTCAGAGGGTGGAAGGACGTTCACATGTGATTTACTATGCATCAAGGACATTGTATTCAGCCCAATAAAACTACACAACCATGGAAAAGGAGTTTCTTTCTGTCATATTTGCTTTAGATAAATTCCGTTCATATTTATTGGGCTCTAAAGTAGTTGTTTTTTCTGACCATGCAGCTTTGAGGTACCTCCTGAAGAAGCCCGATGCAAAGCCACGACTTATCCGTTGGATGCTCCTTCTTCAAGAGTTTGACATCGAGATAAAGGACAAAAAGGGGTCATAAAACATGGTGGCGGACCACATGAGTAGGCTTACTCACACACTAGAGGATGACACCTTGGATCAGGTACCACTTCGGGACACTTTCCCTGATGAGCATCTCTATACCATCTCAGGTACGCATCCTTGGTATGCTGATTTAGTTAACTACCTTGTCGCTTCTGAAATCCCTACAAATTTAAAGAAACATCAAGTCCAAAAATTAAAGAGTGAGTCAAGATTTTATGTTTGGGATGATCCATACTTATGGCGCATGTGTAGTGACCAAGTCATTAAGAGGTGTGTTCCCGATCATGAGTTTGAGTCTGTTTTGCATTTCTGTCATACACTTTCTTGTGGTGGACACTTTGGACCCCAACGGATAGCTAGGAAGGTTTTGGACTCTGGATTATATTGGCCTAGATTATTCCATGATGCCCATGTGTTTTGTATGTCATGCTCTCGTTTCCAACACACTGGGAACATTTCTAAGAGACATGAGATGCCCCAACAACCCATACTATTCTGTGAGATTTTTGATGTACGGGGAATTGATTTTATGGGTCCTTTTCCTAGTTCATTTGGATTTTTGTATATTTTGGTTGCTGTTGATTATGTGAGTAAATGGGTGGAGGCCAAGGCCACCAGGACTGACGATTCTCATGTTGTAGTGGATTTTGTCAAGGCTCAAATTTTCTGCAGGTTTGGAGTACCAAAGGCCATCATCAGTGACCAAGGGACACACTTTTTCAATAGGAATTTTTCTTCCCTCCTTAGAAAGTATGGGGTGACACACAAAACATCAACACCATAGCACCCCCAAACAAATGGCCAGGCTGAGGTTTCAAATCATGAGTTGAAACAAATCTTGGAGAAAACCGTGCAGCCAAATAGGAAGGATTGGAGCAAGCGATTGGATGATTCATTGTGGGCTTATAGAACAGCATACAAACCCCCCACTGGTATGTCCCCATTTCGGATTGTTTTTGGGAAAGCATGTCATCTCCCAGTTGAAGTCGAGCATCAGGCTTATTGGGCTATAAAGAAATGCAACATGGATTTGGCCCAAGCTGGAATCCAAAGGAAGCTGCAAATTCAAGAGCTTGAGGAGATTAGATTATCATCATATGAGAACTCAAGGCTCTACAAGGAAAGATCAAAAGCATCTCATGACAAAATGATCCAACAAAGGGAGTTTCATGTTGGAGAGAAAGTCCTTCTCTACAGTTCAGGACTGAAGTTGATGCCTGGTAAGTTGCGTTCCAGATGGTTAGGTCCTTATGTTGTGACTAATGTTTTTCCTTATGGTGCAGTGGAGATCACACAAGATGAAACTGGAAGGAGCTTTACAGTCAATGGGAAACGTTTGAAGAGATACATTGAGGGACTTCCTACTGATGCAGTGGATTTTATCACACTGCATGACCCCATCATCACTTGAGCACATCAGGTTGTTCCTAACCCTTTCACTTTTATATTATTTGTCCTATTTAAAAATTCTGAATTTCATGTGCATATATCATCTCATAGGTTCACATTGAGGACAATGCAATATTTTAAGTGTGGGGGAGGGAACCTTTTAGTTTAGTAATTTCAATTGCTTTCCTGTTAAAAAATAACCAAAAAAAATTGTGTGTTTTTCAAATTTTGTGTGTTTATTTTACAATTTTTTGTGTGTTTTTGATACTTTTGGGCTGAAATGATTCTCATAACCATTTTTAAATCCATATCAATAAGTGAAACAATTTACCCCTTGAAACTAAGCTTAAATTAATGCTGAAATGACTTTGTTTCAAGTTCAAATATTTAGTAATTTCATGAAAAGTACGCTGAATTTTGAATCCCATGCCAATCTCACTGTCTTTATATTTGAAATCACTTTCCTGTGTGGCTTCTAAACCATTATTTTCATATCCTTTACATTCACCTCACTTCTTGAGAGAACCAAACCATACTTTATTTAACCAGAATTTGATCTATTCCTGTCAAAACTTGAGGGTTTTAGGTACTTATGTTTAAATGATTGAGGCATTTGTTTGGTATTAAAGCCCCTATTTCAAAGAATCCTTTTTTATAATGGACTACCTTGAATATTTAATCCTTGTAGACCTTAGAATCCATGCAAAGACTGTTAGGTTATCCACATTACAAGCCAATTTTCCCTATCCAACCAACTCTTGAAGTGAAATTGCATAATCTAGTTGAGCTTAAGTGTAGGGGAAGTTGTCTTGTGTTTTGCCACCACATTCTATGATACTTTGGGTGGAAAATTAAATTCTGAATAGATGTGTTTTCTGCTAAAGAAAGTCATTATATTGAAAGCTGTACCTTTTCTGGAGCTTTCATGACAAGTGAAGCTGTGCCTTTTCTAGAGCTTCTAATTGAGGTGGAAAGCTGTGCCAATCTGGAGCTTTCAAGAAAATCATGTTTGAGAAGATTGACATTTTTTATGCTGAAATGATGAATGGTGTAAACATTTCATGAATTTTCATGATGATGGAGCTGAATTGATACTATGGGGATTGAAGAGAAGACCATATTTAAGTGAAAATTAGATTAATTCAATTTTGCTTCAAAAGAGTCAAGCCCTCCTCATTCAGCCTCAGAGTTTTTCACATCTTAATCCTACCAATCGAAAGCCACAGAACAACCCTGAAAAGTCTTCATGATAAACATATTTCCTTGACTCACCTCGGTTAGCGATGTAGGAATCTATCAAGCCTATGGTGACCCTTGTATGAGTTTGGATGAGAAAGACATTGCAAAAAAAATGATATTTGAGTGATGAGAGAAAATTCAAGCGAGGTAAGTGTTTTGTGCATGGGCGGATAAATGAAGTGGAAATATATTGAATGATATTAATGGAGAACTTGAAATAAGGTTTTTTATGAGGCATGATATCTTTTGATTCTTGGTGTGAAATTTAATGATCTTAAGGATATGTGTTTTAAAATTGGTTTTGATTTGATATTGATGTTTACTTGATATGAGGTTTTGCCCAGGTGTGCAAAAGGGTAAGTGTGGGGGAGTTGATAAAACACTATTTTATTGAATATTTAATTGATAATAAATGATATAATTTTCTCGCATTGTGTTAAATATGTTTATTTATAAAATATTTGGGATTTGATCATTCATTTGAAAATTTGGTGAAAATTTCAGTTTTACCCTTAATAGTGCAGTGTAGTATTTCGAATATAAATATTTATATATTTATTATTTGAATTTGAAAGTTTTTAAAAGTGTTCCTAACGTAATTATATACAACTTTTATTCAGGACACTAGATCAAAAGAATGCATGTTAAGGGAGTAATTGGGCCATAAAGTCAAAGATGGGCTGGGCTCTCCAGAATGGAGAAGCTTCTGTATTTCGGCCATAACTACTTCATATGGGCCTTTATTGATCCCATATTTGTGGAGGAGACAGAGGACCAATATCCTCACATTTTATCCTTCTGGAAGGCCGGCCAATTCACACGTTTTTGTGGCCAAATGAGCGGTGAAAGTTGGAATAAAATATTTGGCCGAATTTCCACATTCACACTTGAAACCACTTGTAACCTCTCCTCCCCTCCCCTCTATAAATTGGATTTTTTCTCATTTTGAGGGTTTGGGACGTGAATTGGGAGATTGGAGGCAGAGGAGAATTTGTTTCACCCAAATTCTCCAACCACTGTAAGATGGGTAGCACTTGAAGCAAGGATCCCCTCATCGAAGCCTCCTTCTCTTCTTCGTTTTGTAATGTTTTCATTTGTGTAATAAACTTATTTGTTCTTCTTTTATTTCTTCTCTTTTCTTCTGTTTTGTTTAAATTTATTCTTCTATTAATCTTCCTCTTTGGGCTATAATTCTTGAGTAGAAGCGTTATTGGTTTATACCCATTATAAACCTTTGCACATGCAAAACGCTTCTACGATGATTACGCCACCCATGGAAGAGTAGTCTTTTAGTAATCGATCTATCTTCTACCCTCTTCATTTAATTATTTTGAATCATTGAGCTACTGTAATTCACTTAATATGATCCATTAATTGTGTTTTTATATTGTAAGAAACTAAGCAAGCAATTGAACAATTAACACAAAAACACGCGAGGTCGGGATTTTGTGTAAATTGTGAGAGCGCGATCTTAATCGGTAATACAAGACCACACATGATAAATTTGTAGAGTTCAAATATAATCCCTAAACACAATTCATACTCATTTCTAGAATGGATATGAGTCTTAATTTACCACTGACCATAAGCTAATCTTAGAACATCAATCAAAGCAGGGTGCTGCGATTGCATGTTCCGAAGTTAGCCTAGGGTTAAATTCACATCATCTTCGTGGTAAAGTTAATTCTCGTAGGGTTCGGGATTTAACAAATTAAGGGATCATAATTAAGTGAATTTTAATATACATGATAATGATTAATAATAAAATGAAGAGGTAGAGTTAGATCTATTATGCCTTTTAAATAGATTTCTAAAAAAAACATCTTCTTGTTGTGTCATTTTAATCAAAATTCATTTCAAAACTAAAAAAAAATTATACAATCTTCTTCCAGAAAACTTCTTCTAGATTCATAAACTACAAAAAACCCCAATCCTTTAAAGTAGTGTTTTTATTCTATTCTATTTTATTTTATTTTTTTTAGAATACATTTAATAAGTTGTTAAATTCACTTCCTCCTTTGAGAGACGACCTTGGTCAGCCACTCTACTGCACCTAAGTACCCCAAATCACACTAATCATTTGAGGGCGCCCACGATAGCGCTCTATCAATGAAAACCATTTTTAAGAGGGAAAGTTTAAATAATGAACAATTTTAAATAAGACACACTTGCAACTAATGTTACAAATCAAACACATTGTATGCTGATGGTATGTACAATATAACCAGTGAGCACTAGTCACAAGAACACCCCTAGGCACTAGCTAGTTGTGGGGCCTTAGGTACATTGTATCTCAATGTAAAAGTATCCATAACCAATAACCTTCTCATGCATGATCCACTAGGAGGGGAAACCCCAATGGACTAGTTTTCCCCAATCATAATCATAGTTTATTTAGTGTTTTGATCTTCAATCTTGCTAAGTGAAATAGAGATGAGGCCACTACCAGGTCACTAGCATACTAGTCCTAGTCCACCCACATAGATACTCAAGCTTCACTATTTGTGCTAAAACAAGTTCCACATGTTATAAAATTCCATTTTCACATAAAAATTACATTTATAAACGTTACACAAACCAAATGGTACCCAAACACATTTCAAACCCTTTATATAATTCAATAAACCACTTAAAATTTTCATAAAACAATTTCAGGAAGTATAACAAGGGTTTGCACATAAAATCCATTCAAAAATGATCTTTTAAGGAGAAATGACCACCCATACCATACCAAACCAGATTTGGAAGCCCAAAAACAATTTAATAAATCAATTTCATGAATCATAAAATGACCCCAAATTGTACAAAATGTAATACCCATGAAAACCATTTACAAAAAGAAGAATGGTCCATTTACTGGAAACACATGCCAAAACACCTTAAAAACCAATACAAATTATTTGTAAAAACCAAAACCACATTGGAAACCCATCTAAAGACTTCAAAAATTTGATTTTTCATGCTACCAATACTTCAATAAATTTAAAAAATCATTTTATTTCACATTTATCATGTAAAGTCCAACCGGGCACCTTACCAAAAACATGGCATGAAATATTTAACAAAATAATTCTCATTAAACACTTAACAAGGTAAAAAGAACCAATTTCATGCCATAAGTTTATTAAAGCTTCAAAAACATGTTTAAAACAGCACTTGTCATGTGAAAAATCTAACAGAACATTTAGACAAACACTTAGTGTGAACAATTTTAACAAAACGACACTTTTTAACATAAAACAGGGTATAAACCGATACTTCACACACAAAATAATTATTACAAGGATCAAACAACAATATTAATAACATAAGGAAAGTGAGAATAACATTAAATAGATGAATATTAAATAAAAATGGAAAGTTTAATGGGGATTATACCTCAATCCATGGTAGAATGGAAACACACAACTATACACCTTCCACAAGGGTTCCCAAACCATAGATCTACCAAGATAAACCCTAAAAGAAAAACCCCTAACATAAACAAGGTAAAAACCAATACCTAGTACAAAATGACCAAGGGATAAGAGAAACTCAAGAAAAAATGGAAGAAGAAGGAAGAGGGAAGAGAGGGGAAGTGGAAAAGGAAGGATTTGATGAAGAAATCATGAAGAATCACTAGGCTTTTCTAAAAAAGTTCCAAAAAAGTGTCCCAAAATGAAAGAGAATGAATGGGGGAGCCATCTGGTCAATACCCAATAGTTAAGGAAGAAAATGAGAGGTAGAATCACTTAAACTAGATTTTTATATTAATTTTTATTTATCTAGAAATGGGATGCACAATTTTACTTTATGGTTTTGTAAAACGTGTGCAAATCGTGCAAGTGCTACTCGAAAAAATCTACAACTTGCAGGTTGGGAAAACCATGTTCAAACTGTGTGACCAAAAAAATTGGACAAAACACTCAAATGACACTACAAAAACTAGGGAATCCCACCCAACATTTCTTGAATGATTTAAATACAATATAATGACACTCTGGGTGCCACAAACTCTCCACCATGGAACTTTCTCCCAAAATGAACTAAATATAAACCACAAGGCAATGAATATAAAAATAAAACACCCAAAAACTCATCACCTATCACACACATAAACCAAAAAAAGGATGGTATTTCCAACGAACTGGACCTAAACCAAAACATGAAAAACTGAGTGTGACACAAAAAGTTTACCCATCTTTGGCCGACAATGAGAAAAGATAGATAATGAAAACTGAGTACTTCCTCCATTTGGATTCTAGTTAATGACTAGCACCAAGGGTATATTAAAGACACAGATGGGAGGAATTACCCTCTAAGAGAACACATGACATAGAGAGACATAAGATATACACCAACCAAATCCAAATCAGAATCCAATATAAAAGAAAACCAAAGTGCACATATGTAATGAAATGAAATAACTTCAACAATTGAAAGGAAAACTAAATGTACCAAAAGAAAAGTAAAGGAAAAAATGACCATGAATCCCAAAAAACTAATGCAATTCTCATAAGATATTATTAACCAGCCTAATCTTCAACTTACTCCAATTGACCTGAAAAATAGTTTATATGTACATAGGGTGATTATAATAGTATAATCAATAGGACACTCCCTAGATCCTCTCCCGAAAAAGATAAATAAAGCATGATAAAGAACAATGAACAATAAGTGAAACTAACTCACCACGTAAATAGGTATACTAAGTTCCTAGCCTCACCATGGATACTCTCACCAAGTATCACATACAAGAGAATATAACATAATAAAGAATATAAAGGGTAACCTACTACCGCTTCCCCCATTGGTTTTATGCTATGACCCAATGCTGCACATCCTGAAAATCTCTCTCCAAAAGGCTATCCTACAAATACCTGGGCAAAGCACCACAATGCACACCTCGTGTAACATACCACCACATCCATGCAACCAAAATTAAATAGGTTGTTTCTGAGATCCACCATAGCCCATATAATTTGTATCTTATATCAAGTATTATACCTAAACCTATCACATCCCATACACCGAGTAAGGTACCTCAAGTCATCATACCTTATACACATTATACATATAGTAGTCCTTCGGAAACTATTTGTAGAATACATGTGTGTGATAAAACCACAATACTTTAAAACCCTCTTAATACAAATATGGGGAGAAATAACCATCATGCATACCAACATAAGTAACCGCCAATAGAAGAGAGTAAGGCTAAATGGGGTAGTCATCCATCCATCCTCCCACCGAGATGTTAGGGAAAACACCCCCCAGGCATAGAATCCCAAGGGTGTCAGTTTCCTTAACTGATAGGGTGGAGTATCATATATAAAAAATGTATGTGACATAATACATCTAAAAAATACACTAGGGGAATAACATAATATTAGAATTAACTAAAACTAACATCTCTCTGACTTCTGAATGACACTACTAAGACCAGATATCATATAAGCCCACAACCATTTAAAGAGCTAAATTAAATTACTTTATTCCTTTTTTAGTTTCACTTTATGTTAATTAATTATTTAACCATTAATTAACCAGTAAAATTTTCCACTTTACATTACATTGGCACCAAAAAAAGTTCTATGCCCTCCGGGCATAAGCAAACTATGTTCATGGATTCTCAGAATTATAACCTCAACATTGCATCCTAGCCAGCTCCAACCTCATGAGTTAAAAATTTATTCATTTATTAGCAACATTAATTTCCATATTACCAGGTACTATTGGAAAACTTCCTAAAATACCAAATAAGGTATAAAACAAAGAACATCCATATGCCTCAAGCAGTGGGGAAATGAAATCAGATAAAAAAACAACCTATCCATCAGCCATTCAATAGATTCAAATAATCATCCAACATTCATATCAATAGGTAATCCTAGATTCAACCTGTTTCATCATCCCTGGTGACCTCCCTGACACAAGGATGTATATCCCAATGAATCTTTCCATCACAAGCGTTAATTTCTACCATAACAACCAGGCACCATATACTACAACATCCCTCTAGGACCAGCTATCCCTGGCTCACGTCACATCACAAGCAGCAGGAAACAATCATAGAAACATTGATGTTTCCCCTAAATAATGGAATCCATCCCTAACACACAACGAGACCTCATGAACCCAAATCACAAGTCCCTTGGTCTTTACAGGCAAGTGGGAAGCTCAGACAATAGAGAGAAATTATCTTTTATTATACAATGGATTCACTCCATCTTGAATTATCTAATTCATTATTTATAGTTTACAACTATGGGAAACCTAAGAAGCAAGATAGAACAAGATAAGACAAATTAATTAAATAATTAATTTCAAACACCTTTAATTGTTTTATCAATAAGAATCAATATAATACTCATCTTTATTCAACCCCAGTAACACATGGAAGGTAAAATCATTTAAACATGGCTGCATCATTAGGTTTACAACACACTGGATTCATTAAACACGACTCTTTAATATTTTATCCAATTAATTAACAATTATTTCAAGCTTTATGTTCTTTACCAATTTCACATTCTGAACCATGCATAACAAACAAAGCATAGATACCACACTATCTAGAAAATCAAGAGGAAAACCATTATCATAGTACAAAACAACATCATAATGATTTCATTTATATGAATTATTTATTCCAGTTCAAGTAATTATTAGGTTAATTTATTTGGGATAAAAAGGGATAAATCATGAAATCTCTAAGATAGCATGTAAAAATAGAGAATCGATGAATCCCCTACCTCAAGAAGGGTGTCAATTTTCATTGAATGATAATGGACTAATTTTGTAGATCATTATCACCACTCCCGAAAGAACTATATCCACCCAAGGACTCCATGCCATAATCTCACCAAAAAACAACTAAAAAAACACTATTAGAAACATGTAGATCAAGATTCTTCACATGGAAAAGATAAATAATAGGAAAAATATTGAAGAAACCACTAGAACAGATGTAGATCATAACTTGGATCACTATGGATCACTACGGATTGAAGAAAAAATCCCAATGATTGATTAAAGTCAAAGGAATCTCTAAAATTCCTAGAAGGGAGATGCTAGCCAATGGAAAATGAGAGGAAGCATTGTAGCTATAGGGTTTCTGAAAAAACTAATCAAATGAAACATTATAAAATATATAGAATTAGGGATTTACAAGACATGTAATCCCCTTTCATGTTGTGTAATCCTTAGGGTTCAGTTTCCACTGAAAAATGAATCGCCTTTTTATTTTATTTATTTTTAAACCCTAAATTTTATAGATTGTGAAACCTAATTTCACCTCATGTAAATTCTTACACAGTGTTAAATATCCATGATTCTAGATTTTAGCAGCTGAAATCCTCTAGACATCCTCCAAGCATCCTCTATGTTTTGAAAACCTTAGAATCATGAAGAAGATCAATCCACATGGATCTGGGCCCATACAATAGATAAATCTCAAAACATTCTCTCCCTTGAGAGAATAAAACCAACCCAGTAAGGAAAACCAAAAAGGGGTCATTCTAACAACCAACCCATGAGATACCTCTCAAGGATCTTACCACTACAGGAGCTCAACCACCACACCAAGGAAAAAATGTGAAACTACACAACAAGTACAACTTGCTCCTAAACACTCTCCTGGGGGAGATACCTCTCAAAAGAGAGTAAGACACAACAAGAAAAAAGGGAAATATATCTCATAAACCAAAAAATGTCTACAAACACAAAATGAATATCATTATAAGAGAAGAGAAAAAAATCAAACAACTCAGGGTACTGTGCACGTATCTTTGACTCACGTTCCCAAATACTCTCCTCCATGACACTATTCTTCCACAATACCTGAACCAAGGAGATAACATTCCCTAAAAACACATTATCTTAGAAGTCCTTAATATCTACAGTTCCCTCCTCAAAGGTCCATCATCATAAAAATCAATCTCTCCCCAATTGATGATGCGAGAGTCTCCATGAAGATAACAACTTACATGTGACACGTGAAAACATCATGTATTCGTATCATCTATGGGGGAAGCACTATCCAATATTCCATATCTACAACATGATATAACACCTCAATATGGTCAACAAAATGGTAGAAATTTTACTCCCATGACCAAACCTTCGTTTCCCATGATGGGGAGTCACCTTCAGGAATGTCCAACTCTATAGGTCTCCTCATAGGATTAATATAGGAATTTTGTCGATCCTATGCTACTTTCATCCTCTCATGAATCACCTACACCATCTTTTTTATATTCTGTACTAGTTTTGGTCTGAGAATTTCTAACTCTATGAACTTAGTCTAACACAATGAAGAATGGAAAGTTCATCCATATAAAGATTCAAACGATGCTATACCAATGGTGGAGTGAAAACTATTTTCTTAAGTGAACTCTACCGAGGTTCAGTGCCTCATCAATGAAGCTCCAAAATCCAAGACACAAGAGCGCAACATGTATTCAAGAGCCTGGATGGTACACTATATATGACCATCCATCTATGGATGAAACATAGTTCTATGGTATATATGAGAACCAAAACCATACTAGAGACCTATCCACACCTTGGAGGTAAAACAAGGATCTCGATTAGAAATGATCATCCTTGGGACTCCATGGAGTCTCACCACCTCCTCCAAATACTTCCTCAACAAAACCTCCACTAATATCGACTCCTAGATCAATATAAGGTGGGATGATTCTTCAAATGATACACTAACACCCATATAGCATCTTAGAATCCCTAATCTCAAGGTAAACTGACAAAAAAGTCCATTGAGATGTCCCCCCACTTCTGTTAAGGAAAATATAATGGATGAAGAAAACCACTAGGAACACAGTGTTAAAACTTCACCTCCTGACATACCAAAAATAGAGATACAGATATTGGTTCTGAATGAAAATGAAGAGGGAACAACAAAGATGATGGGGAGGTCCCTGAAAGTGTCTCTTAATGAGGAGCAATACTCTTGGATTGACCAACAAGACCTCATATTGGTAGGGGCTTCAATAAAGGTCTAATCAGCATGGAGGACTACATCCAGTCTTGGGATCAGCTAGCTTATGAGGTTGAAAAGCGGGTGACTAAGGTACCAGACACTCAGGTCTCGTCTTTATCATAGAAACTATTCAGGGAAGTGGGCTCTGGAGACCTTAAGTTACTCTTTTATGATTTTGTTTAGTTTGGTCTGCTGAGTTTAGCGGGTTTGGTGGTCTGTTGTTCCTGCTGCACCTAAGTTAGGTGAAATGTTCTGTTTATTATGCTAAAAAATATTTCCTGCAATAATCACTTCATGTGGTCTTGCTCCAAATAGGGATTAGAGCACATAGTCTTCACCAGATCTTGCCTTTCAAATTTGGTCGTTGAGAGGGTATGGCTTCGCCATCAGTACTGTGCTCATGCATTTGCACGGGACTGCTAGTCAAAGGGTCATCCTCTGATGAAGGCTGTGACATGGTACAACTGCTGGGGAGGAGCCTGTTCTGTGTTTGTTTCTTTTTTTTTTGAGAGCTTTGTGGTTGGTTTTGGACTCCATGGTTTCTCACTTTTCCTTAAAAGTGTTTTTATAATAAAAAAAGTAATTTTCAGCCAGGCCACCAAAACTAACCCCTCAAGGATTGGTACATCATTGTCACACAAGGATGTACCACAAAAGGCAAACTATGGAACTCTCTATGAACCATATCAAACTTTTCCAAAGGAATAAAATTCTTTCCGTAAGACAACCCTTGGTGTTGTTCATCCTTAGACCAAACATTATGGTCCTCACAAGAAAAAAAAACTCTTTAGACCTCCACATAAAGATCCCCCAACTGGGACTCTTCCACTTGTCGCACCAGAGATTAATACAATGTCATCTAAAAAATACAACATATTTCCGCAACTTTTCTCATATCAATATTTAATGCTTAAAGTTCTTCAATCACTCTATAGGAATCGCCAGATTCACACACTGTATCACTATACGACCTCCTGCTTAGCACATTGGCCAAGAAATTCCTCTTTCCAGGTGGATATGAAATCTAAAAGTTGTAGTCCGATAAGAACTCCATCCACTAATTTTTGGGAAATTTCATGTCACCCTAGGAGAAAACATACCTCAGGCTCTTATGATTGGGGAACACAACAAAATTCTCACCGATGAGGTAATGTCTCAAAAATTTAGGGAAAACACTACCAATACCAACTAAATATCATGGGTGGTATAGTTATGATCATGGGGAAATAACATACGGGACCCATAAAAAACAATTGATATCTACTTGATCAGAACACAACCCAACACAAGACATGAAGAATCACTTAAAACCTTAAATGAAAATCATTCCATTGAAAAAAAGAACTTGGGAACTGACTAAGTTCTCCTTTAGATACTTGAAAGTTTTCTGACATTTATTATTCCATAATAACTCCTAATACTTTCTGGTAAACTCTGTTTGAGGAGTCTCAACTCAAGATAAATCGACTATGGACCTCCTAAAATATCCTGCAAGACCAAGGAAACTTCTCACCTCCTCCACTATCTTGGGTGTTTCCCAAGACAAAAATTCTTCTATATTCGGTGGATCCATAACCACTCCCTAAAGGGATATAACATTACCCATGAAACAAACTTCTCGATCCAAAAAATGACACTTTGGAAATATCCCAAATAGCTTCACATGACTAAGAACTCCTCAAATGACCCACAGATTCTCTGCATGATACTCCTCAAACACGGCGTACACAAGGATGTTGTCGATTAAAACTACAATGAAATTATCTAGGAAAACACAAAACACAATGTTCATTAACCCCATGAACATATTTGGATCATTATTTACACAGAAATACATCACAGAAAACTCATAATTCCCATGATGAAAATAGAAAGCAGTCTTGAGAATGTCCTCATCCTTCACATGAATATGATTATATCCTGACCACAAATCAATCCTTAAGAAAAAACATTCCCCCTTATATCAATTGAATAAATCTTCCATCCATGGAGAATGATATCGGTTCTTCACTGTCACTTGGTTAAAGTAACGATAATCGATACACAAATTCAAACTACCATCAGCATTCTTCATGAAAAAAACGAGTGCACCCCATGGTGACATAATCGGCTAAAAAAAACCACATCCCAATAGATCATTGAGTTGTATACACAATTTTTACAACTCATAAGGCTCTATCCTATATATAGACATCGAAATAGGATACATGCCTACCTATAGTTTGATCCTGAACTCAATCTCTCATCAAGGGGTTAATGCTACAACCTCCTCTGGAAAGACATCAGGATACTCTTCTACGACCCTAGGAAAAACCATCTATTAAAACTATGAAGAACTCAACATTATCACATACATCATGGATGACAAGGAAATAACACTCTTATGATCCATATGAGGGTATCACTTGCTAACAAACACTATTGGATTTCCATAAACATTTAAGAACACAACTTTTCTCATAAATAAATCCATGATAACATGCATTGAATAAAACCAATCCATTCCAAGGATGATGTCATATTGTTGTACCTATAAACATTTGAAATCTCCCCAAGAGAGGTGTTTCCCCAGAACTAGCTCACAGTCTCTAAATACACCAAACAGGCATAGTCAATGTCAGGGGAACTAGAAGCCTCTTTACCTCAAGTCCCAAAGCATGGGAGAGGGTAGGTGATATGAAGGAGTGTGTCACTCCTGGGTCAAAAAAGGCATGCATCCAAGTATAAAATAATCAAAGGGTACCTCAAATTATGTCTAGCTCACTTGGTACTAGCAATGCTAAAACATGAACCTGACCATGACTGTAACACCCCCACCCCTGTTACCCAGAATTGGTGCATTATTACATAAATTGGCATGATGCAAGAAATCATGTCCCAAAACACAGATCAGTTTAGTAGCCTTGGAAGTACTAGATACAAACCTAAGTTTTACATTACATCGGGAAATAAAAACCTCAAAAACATTTTGTCCCCTTTTTTAAAACACTTATATCCTTAGCTTATCCCTATAGGTCAACCATAAAATAAATCTTCACATCCTGGGAAAAATAAAACATAGAAAGGGGTGAGATCAGATGCACAGTAAGGATAAAAATATATCCAAAACATTCATAAATAAGCATAAACATGTAAGGAAATGTATACGACTAAAACCAACGCCTTTTAAACTTAAACTTCATCAAAATATGGAAAAGATAAAATCAGATAATTTCATTTACTTATTCACATGGATATTCTACTAGTAAAACAATCACATTCAATATCAATAACCACTTTCATAATGATGGAATGCATAATTCTAGACTTCATAACCACATAGTCAAGCCCTTGTGCCAAGACAACAAATAAGATTTTGTCAAGGCCTTGTGCCAAGACACTAGTTTGTCTCATGAGACATAGTGATGCATCAAGGAGATATAGTGGGCTTCACCCATCACTTACTATGTCCAATTCATTCTTCATATGAAAAGGTTGAAACATAACATCAAAATTCGCATTAAAACCAGAACACGAAATGTTAATACTTTGTCCATAAACCACAAACAGTATAAAAATAACACATCCATAGTCAAATATATCACAAAACATTTAATAACATTTGAAAGATAGTATAATAATGACTCAACATTAAACAAATATAAAATCCAATGAAGGATGTTGATATAGATGAAAATAATCATTAAAACTATTTGAGAGAAATATCCCCTTTTTCTTGAAAACATTTAAAAGTATCACTATTTATCAAGAAGCTATTTAAAATAGATTTTTGAATCAAAGTGTCCCATACAAGTTTGAAACTTTTAAAAGGAATTTTAATTTTAAAACATTCATGTCCATATAAATAAATCCTTAAAACCATTTTTAAAACATGGACATTAATGAGAAAGATTTAGAAGAATAAATTTTTATAACATTAAAAATAATATTTTATTTAGATTTCCAAACCAAATGAGAGATGCTTGAAGAAAAATAATTGAAAAAATAAAAACATTATAATATCATGAGAATAAATATATTCATGATATACTATGTCAAAGTACAGTATATACACCAAATAAAAGTGAATTGGTGCAGAACAACAAAGAAGTCTCAATAGAATGTAAGTTGAGATGAAATCCTTTATAAAGACCGTATCCATAGATTAAGGATAAATAAATGACATAATTATGTGTGAAAAATATAAATAAACTCAATATTATTGGATATTCAGTGTAAATAAATCATAGGACATTCACACATATTCTTGTAAAAACAACACCAATGACTTGGATGTCTAACTCAATGAATAGAAATTGAGTTAAAATTACTCTTATCAAGTTTATATCAATGAATTGAGAATTTATAAATGGAGTAATTATGTGTAAAAAAAGTATATCCACACTAAGGGGAGTGGAAATTACTACATAAGTAAATAAATAGTGATTTCACACATAATCTTAAATTATAGTAATCAATGAAGTTTGCGTAAAACCGAATGAGTGGAAATTGAAATTTGAAATTATCTTACCAATTTGATAACTTACAAAACATAAACCACATGGATGAAGGATCATCCAATGGTGATGTAAATACCCATAAAGTAAAGTAAATTATGAAAAAAAATATAATTATGGTCAGTACATACACCACACAAAAGGTAATAGTGGCAAATATAGCATTAATCTCATGGGAATAAAAGTGAGATGAAAACCCTTTACCTTGTAATTTTCCTTAGTTGAGGGTATTTTAAACTCATGTATAATAGTTAAATAATTGTTATTAAATTATACAACAACTATATACATAAATATGATATTATATATGATCCTCTAATATTACTTTGTTAATAATATTTTAGTAGTATCATTGTTTCAGGTGTTAACTGATTTGTTTTTCTTTATATGCTTGGTTACGTAAGCCATGTTTGTTATGGATATGATGTATTAGATTCATATATATAATGATATTATGTTCATAATAATTATTTTTATTCAAAATATGAAAATTATTCTTGAATTATTAATATGGGGAATGAATCTCATAGCATTCGTGGAGACGGTAATTTGTACGTACGCACGAGAGACAATATCATTATATTGATGGTGAAATAATCTGTAATTGGATGGTATATAATATAAAAAGAATAATTAAAATTTTATATTTATTATTTACATCATTTATACTCATTATTATACCCATCCAAATAATGAAATGTTGGAATAACAAACTACCCCACGGCGTGGAGACGGTAAGCCATACGTACGCACGTATGGTGACTTTTTCATTCATATGATGGATAGAATAATGAATATGGTTGCACCATTTTTATAATAATATCACAGTATATATAATATACCGTATTCATTATTTTAGAATCGAAACAACGAATAAATAAGAAGTGGAAGAAGAAAATAACTTGAAAGAGGTGATGAAATATTTACCTCTTCTTCGGGTTCTTCCTTTTTATTTGATCAAAATGGATCCTTAGGATGGATTTATGACCAAAGGAAGGCCTCTAGGATTAAGGGAGGAAATTTGGGAGGATATTTGGGAAGGTTTTGTCCGAGATAAATGGCTTTTTAGGTGTGCAATTAAGAGAATGGGAAGTACCCTTTTATAAGAGAGGTGAGGGTCACTTTAAGAAAATCTTGAAATATTATTTTATAATAAAACCATTTTCATTTTATAGTGGCTCCAAAATGATTTATTTAGAGTCCAAGGTGGGGATGTGTCTAAAAACTCTAGACCAATAGGTTTTAGATAGGTTTAGGTCACTATATTAACCTTATCTTTTAGATTTAACTCTAAGTTAAATAGTTTGACATTTATCATGTCTCTTTGTTTTTTTATATTATATGGTTAATAAAATTACTATAACAAGCCAAGAGAACCCCAAGTGGATCATTATTAATAAATATAACCTTATCTAAGTCCTTTTTCCAAACCTTAAATTTTTAGGAATATTATATCAATTAATAATACAATATTTGTTTTAAAAACTCAATTATGCCAATTTTGACACTATTTAGTATTTGATTTTTTAAAATCCATAAAAACTTTATCACTTAGAATAAAATTTAGTTAATCAAATATAACATGTAATATTAACCTATAAAATTATTTTAATTCATAAAAAGTATCAAATTGTATTTATTTAGATATTTATAATATCAATAATTTTAATCTTTCATTAATAAGGTAATTACTACATCATTATTGTGTCATAAATAAATTAAATTATTTAATGTATAAAAATTATAAATAAAATAAAATTATGTACTAAATCTTTTTATCTTTTTAATTAATATTTATACTCTAATTTATCTTATGTATTACCCTATATTACAAATAGTTTAGTTATTAAACTTTGAATTTAACTCTTTTAACTTTTCTTTAAAAAAAATAATAATAAATCTCCTAATCTAATCCAAGTGGACCAAATGGGATATTATTTTATTTATAAGGTTTTTATTGGTCTAATTAAAATTATACAATAGAATTAGGACATGTTTTAGGGTAATTATAATATTATTTTTACCCTTAATTACCCTATTTACTTTTAACCGTGGTAAATAAAAGTCAAATATTACTATTCAAGAAAAATTATTTTCATCCTATTGAACCATATTTTACTTACTGATATCAACCGTGTCTCTCATAATTCTTAAATTCAACTCACAAAAGCGGTAAAATTAAGTTTTATGCAAATTTTTAAATGCTCTTAGAAGGTGGGTAAACGACGGTAAAAAGTTCAATAAAATTATATATATATATAAACTTGTTATAAAATGAATCCAATGAATTAAATTGAACATATATAGGTATTATGTGTATATTTTGACTTAAAATATATTTAAATAAAATAAATAATTATTTAAATAAAATGTTGGTTTTAAACAATAACGCTGTGTTTTTCACTATTCATCAAAAATTGAAAGTTCTCAGAAAAATTCCAAAATTTCACGATAAGCTAATTTTTATATTCCAAATTAAAAAATTAATTCTATTTTACCAAATTAAAAACATATAAGTTGAATTAATTAATAGAAAATTAATTCCTGTTGTCAAAACCATAAAGCAGGTTTTTATAAAAAGTAAAAACTATCAAAAGATTGACATGTGTTTATGTCAAATTTAAATGTGAAATTAGTTATAATGACCTAATTTATATTAAATGATGAAAATATAATCTAATTATACTTACAAACCATTAAAATTCATAATTTAACACTATAAATTATTTCAATTAAAAAATTTGTTTTTAATTAAAATTTAGTATTTTTTAGTATTCATGAAAACATGAATGTTATTAAAAAAGTACCAAAAATTTATCCAAAATAAATTTTTATGTCCCTATTCTAAAGAAGAATTTAATTTCATTAAATTTAATATATAAAACTGCAAAATATTGGTTTTAAAAAGGGTTTTCCATTAAAAGGTGGTAAAATTTCATTTTTTGAAAAATACATATTTTATCTAAAAAATGAATTTATTCTTATATTATGTGTAAGAAACACATAATATGGATTATAAAATTATATAGAGTATATAAAATGAAAAATTAAGTAAATAATATTCATAACTACTTTTTGACTGCCTAATTTGGTAAGTCATGGTGTGCTTGAACTCAGTTTTTCGTGTAGCACAAGCTATTAAATTACTTTAAAGAAAATAACTTACTATGAAATCTTGGGGTGTTATATTCTTCCCCCTTTTGAAAATTGAGTCCTTGAAATTTTAAAATTAAGCTTGGAAACTTCATTGAAAGTCCCACATTGGAAAAAGAGTCAATAAAACTGTTACATTAAAATAAAGAAAGAGAAGTACAAAGGTCACCCGAGATAACCCACACTTGGATTCCATGTAGGAAAACACGGATATGGAAGATAAAATAAGTGTCATGTTATGATGGAGGGTGATAGAAAACATGATCAGGAGAATGTTAACAACAAGAAAACCAAAAACTTGTGATGGGATATACAGTCATTAGTTTCCCAATAGGAAAAGTAAACGAACAACATTTTTTTAAGTTCCATTTCATAAAGTTGAGGTATTTATTTATGAGATTGACTAATAACATAAAATGATATACTTACTTTTTATGTAGAGTTTCACCCTTTAATAAATTTCTACCACTAACTCATCTTTTTTTTCAAATGATGGGTATTCAAGATGACTTGGTCACACCTGAAGTGCTAGAATCAACTTCTAGGGAATAAAATAATCCAAAAAGGATAAAATATATATTTACCTTGTATTTAGAGATTAAAGAAAATCAAAATGGTTAGAACAAGATCAGATGATCCCCAAAAAGGATAATCCTTTAGAGAAAAAAATATTAATCTTAATTTCTAAAATTAAATCAACAATACCCATAGTTTAAAAAATACCATTCAATAAATAGTTGTCCTTAAAATAATTCAATATAATACACACTAATATTGAAACCCAAAACTTAGAAGAATTTGATTACACATTCTTCCAGGTTAAATTGTATCTACAAATAACATCGACTAATCTCAAAGTCACATACTTAAAAGTAATTAACCTAATCACATATTCTCTATTATAGGTTAATCATTTCCATAAATAACCCACATCGCTATAAATCCACAATAAAAACACAGATAAAAATCCTACATTACTCCTCAAATTAAATCCCATAGTATTCTATTTTCCTTAGGAATATAGTGTTCCCAATATAGTGAACATCTTCTACAATAACATTTGTCACTTAATCACCAAATAATTTTCTTATACTAAGGATATCTATTTGATAAGATATAAGATCCCAAATAAACTTATTATTGATCAATAAAATAATTTAACTAAAAAGAATTAGTTGCACTAACCAGGAACTTCACGTAGTCCAGTGGTAGGCAATAAATCTCAATCACACCTTGGTTGTGGGTTTGATTCCCGCAACTTTTTTGGATGTGATGGTTTGTCACATGGTCTGCGTGTTGTCCATTTTCAAAAATTATATTTTATAACATTCTCAAAATGATTCAAATTCCTCAATATAACTATAAAATAATTTCACCACAAATGTTATCTCTTACCTCAAATTTTCATCCCAAAATTTAATTACTTGTAATTGCCTCAAATTCAAGGATCATATAAACCCAAAAGGTTATTTATAACTATTTAAATAATAGAAAAGATAATTATTCCTAAAATAGCATTTTATCATAACAAACTACAGGGTTACACATACAAGAGAAAAGTCTTCCAAAGTAATCCCATCAACAAAGAGCACTAATACTTTTAAAAATTTCACCATCCATTTATTTCCACATAGTTTCTTCCTTGAATAATTGGTTATCCTATAGAATAGGGAATTCACTCATGTAATTCCTCGGTCCCCTAAATTTATAGAAAATGGTTGTAAATGTATTCTTGTTATCTTTTTTATTTTCTTCCATAGTACTCTTCATTTTTCATCAGTAAATATTTACATTATATCCTTCTTTCCCACACATAATGAATTTCTTTGACCCATTGATATAATTTCCTAGGTGTCTCCTTCAACATTTCCTACATGATGGAAATTGAGATTTCTTTTCTCCATGGTCTCCACTACTGGAGCTCTTATCATTCCACACCTTTCTCTTCTTTTTTGAGTCTGGGTGTTGGTAAATCTATATGTTGTTGATTATAATTTTGAAAAACTGATTCAGAATAAACACGATATCTTTTACACCTACCAACATTCCATTTTGTTTCTCATTTACACCACAGTGCCCACCTTGTACATCATGTTCAATGTTACTATCACTTCCCTGGAATCCAGCCATTGACTAACACAAGAAAGCATAGTGTGAGTCATAAAATCATTTGGAGAATATCATAACACTTTATTTTCAATCTAAAATACATTAGGATTAACCAAGGTTATTTATTCTCATCTTATATTAAAATCATTCATATTAGTTTGTAATGAAAATGTGAATTATCCTAAGCATATTACCCAAGAGTGTCATAACCAAGAGTACAACAAACCCGTTGTCGTGTACCAGGATACCTTGAGTCAAGCCCGAAACTCCTTGTCAATGTTTTCACTCCTAGGTACATCTGTGCCAAATCCGCCTCTACCTACTCATATCTAGACAGGGATGTATTTCTTGGAAAACCCACATAATATTTACATTACCAAAATTTGTAGATGTTCTTTTATACTAATCTTCAATGTCTATCTTATGGTAGTGTTTCATAATCAGAGTTTTTTTCTAAATCTAGCTTCCAAGGTTTCTACTAAACTTCCTCTGATACCAACTGTAACTCATCGACCCCAATTACCTAGAATCGGTGCATTATTACATAACATTTTCATGATACAAGGAATCATGTCCCAAAATACCGATCAGTTTATTAGCCTTGGAAGTACTATATATATACATAAGTTTTACATTACATCGTGAAATAAAAATATCAACATTTTGTACCCTTTTGAATACACTTATATCCTTAGCCTGTCCCTGTATGTCAACCATAAAATAATTCTTCACATCCTGGGAAAAATAAAACATAGAAAGTGGTGATCTCAGATGATCAGTAAGGATAACAATATAGAGTAAACTTTCATAAAAAATCATAAACATTTTAGGTAATGTATAAGACTAAACAAAATCCTTTTAAATTAAAACTTCAGCATAATATGGAAAAGATAAAATCAGATAATGACATTTACTTATTCACATGGATATTATACTAGTCGAATAATCACATGAAATATAAATATCCACTTTCATAATGATGGAATGCATAATTCCAGACTTCATAACCACATAGTCAAGGCATTGTGCAAAGACTACAATTAAAATTTTGTCAAGGCCTTGTGCCAAGAAACTAGTTTGTCTCGTGAGACCTACCAATGCATCATGGAGCTATTTAGGGATCCAGCTATCACTTACTAAGTGAAATTCATTCCTCATATGAAAAGGATGAAACATAACATAAACATTCACATTAAAACTAGCACACGAAATGTTAATAATTTGACCATAAACCATGAATGGTATAAAAAGAACACATCCACAGTCAAACATATCACAAAACCTTCAATACCATTTGGAAGATTGTATCATAATGAATCAACTTTAAACAAACATAAAATCTAATAAATGATGTTGACATAGATGAAAATAATCATTAAAAATATTTAAGAGAAATATCCCCTTTTTCTTGAAAACATTTAAAAGTATCACTATTTATCAAGAAGCCATTTAAAATAGATTTTTGAATCAAAGTGTCCCATACCATTTTTAATCTTTTAAAATGAATTTTAATTTTAAATAATTCATGTTCATATAAATAAATCCTTAATTTTTTTTAAAACATGGACATTAATGAGAAAGATTTATAAAAATAAATTTATATAACATTTAAAATGATATTTTAGTTATAGTTCCTAACCAAATGAGAGACGCTTGAAAAAAAATAATTGAGTAAATAAAAATATTATAATATCATGAGAATAAATATATTCATGATATACTATGTCAAAGTATAGTATATACACCAAATAAAAGTGAATTGGCACAGAACAACAAAGAAGTCTCAATGGAATGTAAGTTGAGATGAATTTATTTATAAAGACTGTATACTTAGGTTAAGGATAAATCAATGAAATAATTATGTGTGAAAAATATAAATACACTCAATATTATTGGATATTCAGTGTAAATAAATCAGAGTACATTCACACATATTCTTGTAAAAACAACACAAATGACTTGGATGTTAAACTCAATGAAATGAAATTGAGTTAAAATTACTCTTATCAAGTTTATATTGACGACTTGAGAATTTATAAATGGAGTAATTTTGTGTATAAAAAGTATATCCACACAAATGGGAGTGGAAATTACTACATAAGTAAATAAATAGTTATTTCACACATAATCTTGGAGTATAGTAATCAATGAAGTTTGCATAAAACCGAATGAGTGGAAATTGAAAATTGAAATTCCCTTACCAATTTGGTAACATACGAAACATACACCCCATGGAAGAAGGATCATCCAATTATGATGAAAATACCCATAAATTAAAGTATATTACATAAACAAAACAATCATGGGCTGTACATACACCACACAAAAGGTAATAATGACAAATATAGCATGAATCTCATAGGAATAAAAGTGATATGAAAACCCCTTACCTTGTACATTTCATTGGTCAAGGGTATGTTAAACTCTGGTATAGTAGTTAAATAATTTTTATCAATTATACAATAACTATATACATAAATATTATATCATATATGATCCTCTAATATTTCTTTGTTAATAATATTTTAGTTGTACCATCGTTTCGGGTGTTAATAGATTCATTTTTCTTTATATGCTAGGTTACATAAGACAAGTTTTTTATTGATAGGATGTATTTGATTCATATAAATAATGATATTATGTTCATAAACATGATTTTAAATCATAAAATTAAAATTATTCATGAATGTTTATGATGTGGAATGAATCTCATCACATTCATGGAGTCTGTAATCCGTACGTACGCACGAGAAAAAATATCATTATATTGATGATTTAATCATATGTAATTGGATGGTATATTATATATAAAGAATAATTAACATTTTATATTTATTATTTACACCAGTTATACTCATTATTACACCCATCCAAATAATGAAGTTTTGGAATAACAAACTACACCACGACGTGGAGACGGTAACCCGTACGTACACACGTATGGTGACTTTGTCATTCATATGATGGATAGAATAATTTATATGATTGTACCATTTTTATAATAACATAAAATTATATAGAATATATTTTATTTATTATTTTATAATGGAAACAACAAATAAAGAGGAAGTGGAAGAAGAAAAGAACTTGAAAGTGATGAAATATTTACCTCTTCTCCGGGTTCTTACTTTTGATTTGATCAAAAGGGCTCCATAGATTTGATTTCTGACTAAAGTAAGGACTCTAGGTTGAAGGGAGGAATATTATGAGGGTATTTGGTCAGGTTTTGGCTGATAAAAATGGATTTTTAGGTGTTAAATTAAGATAAGGGGAAATACCCTTTTGTAAGAGAGGTGAGGGTCACTTTTGGAAAATATTGAAATATTATTTTGTAATAAAATAATTTTCAATTTATAATGGATCAAAAATGATTTATTTAGAGTATAAGGTGGGTATGGGTCTAAAATATTTCAACCAATAGGTTTTATAAAGGTTTAAGTCGCTATATTAACCTTATAGTTTAGATTTAACTCTTAGTTAAATAGTTTGACATTTACCCGGTCTCTTTGTTTTTTTTATATTATATGGTTAATAAACTTACAATAATAAGACAAAAGAACCCAAATTGGTTCATTATTAATAAATATAACCTTATATAAGTCCTTTGGCCAAACATTATATTTTTAGTAATATTATATCAATTAATAATATAGTATTTGTTTTAAAAACTCAATTTTGTCAATTTTGACACTATTTATTATTGGATTTTTTTAAAGCGATAAAAATCTATCACTTAGAATAAAATTTATTTAATCAACCCTAACATGTCATATTAACCTAGAAAATTAGTCTAATTCATTAAAATTCTCAAATTAAATTTATTTAGATATTTATAAGATCAATTATTTTAATCTTTCATTAATAAGGTAATAAATGCATCATCATTGTGTCATAAATAAATTAAATTATTTAATGTATAAAAATTATAAATAAAATACCATTATGTATTAAATATTTTTATATTTCTAAATAATATTTATAGTCGAATTTATCGTATGTATAACCCTATATTAAAGATGGTTTAGTTATTAAACTTTAAATTTAACTCTTTTAACTATTCTCTAAATAAAATAATAATAAATGTCCTAATCTAATACAAGTGGACAAAAGGGGACCCTATTTTGTTTATAAGTTTTTTTTGGGTCTAATTACACTTATCCAATAGAATTAGGACATGTGTTAGGGTAATTATAATATCATTTTTACCCTTAATTACCCTGTTTACTTTTAACTGTGGTAAATAAAAGTCAAAAGTTACTATTCAAAGAAAATTATTTTCATCATATTGAAACAAATTTTACTTACTGATATCAACCACGTCTCACAAAATTTTTAAATTCAACTCACAGAAGTGGTAAAATTATGTTTTATGCAAATTTGTAAATGCTCCTAGAAGGTGGGTAAAAGACGATAAAAACTTCAATAAAATTTTATATATCTAAACTTATTATAAAATGACTCCAATGAATTAAATTGAAAATATATAGGTATTATGTATCTATTTTTACTTAAAATATATATAAATAAAATAAATAATTATTTAAATAAAAAGTCGATTTTAAACAATAATGTAATGTTTTTCACTATTCATCAAAAATTGAAAGTTCTTAGAAAAATACCAAAAATTCACCCCAAGCTAATTTTGATATTACAAATTCAAAAATGAATTATATTTTACTAAACTAAAGTCATATAAGTTTCATTAATTAATTTAAAATTAATTCTCGTTGTCCAAACCATAATGCGAGGTTTTAAAAAAGTAAAAACTATCAAAAGATTGACATGTGTTTATGTCAAATTTAAATGTGAAATTAGTTATAATGACCTAAATTATATTAAATGAAAAATATATAATCTAATTATAATTCCAAATCATTCAAATTCATAATTTAACACTATAAATTATTTTTATTAAAAAAGTAGTTTTCAATTAAAATATAGTATTTTTCGGAATTCATCAAAATATGAAAGTTATCAGAAAAGTACGAAAAATTTATCCAAAATAAATTTTTATATCCTGATTCTAAATAAGAATTTAATTTCATTAAATTGAATATATTAAAGTGTCAAATAATGGGTTTATAAAGGTTTTTCCTTTAAAAGGTGGTAAAATTTCATTTTTTGAATAATACTTATTTTTTCTGAAAAAAATGAATTTGTTCTTATATTATGTATAAGAAACACATAATATGGATTCTAAAATTATATAGAGTATATAAAATTCAAAATTCAGTTAATACTATTCATAACTTATTTTTGAACGGCTAGTTTGGTAAGTCATGGTGCGCTCGAACTAGGTGTTTCGTGTAGTGCAAGCTATTGAATTATTTTAAAGAAAACAACTTACTATGAAATATTGGGTTGTTACAACGATCTTCTCTACCCTTTCTAACCATGATGATGAGCACCTCCACATTCACAATCTTATCTCTAAGGATGGAAAGCATCTTGGGTCTGTCCTCTACCAACCCTATCTTCTATTTGCTGATCCAAAATTGGCACAATATGCTATTGCTTTCTTGGATGTACTGCCACAGTGGAGGATCCTGAAGCAAAACAACTGGGGCATGATGACTCATCAAAAAGGCCATAAACTCTCATAGATTATGTCCTCAACCTCCATAAGAAAAATATGCCTTTGATCCCTTGGTATGGGTCTAAGAGCTACTACCCCTAGTGAAATAAGACATTGAGGGTTGGGAGCTACCCCCAAATGATTGGAATATCTTTTTTCCTAAAAACTAGGAACCCAAAACCATAACTCTACTTTGTGAGGAATCCTAACTACTCTCCTCTCGTGAAAATCCAGTTATGGCTAACGACCTGCCGATGAACTATCCTTTCACCAACACCTCGTGATATATCTTCATCATAAACGAGGTTACTTGGTACTGGATATCTAGATGTAGAGATTCCTCAAAATACCTTTCCCTGGCCTCCTCATTTGGGAATATGTTCAAAGTATATCATAGAAGGTTCCTGAAATAGATCCTAAAATCTCGTACACTAGATTTCCCCTATCGAAGGGTAAGAAAATCCTAGCGACTTGCCACCTTCGTGAATGAAGAAAGAAACTCGGCTCTGAACTGGTCTCAAAAGTCCTCCCATAAGACTGAAAACACCTAATGATCCCTGAAAAATAAGAACCACCACTACATCACTTCCCCACGCAGTATCGTACCAACCAATAATACCCACTTTTCCTTCCAAGAACAGATCGAAATGAAGGATATCTCAAACTCCACTAACTAGTCTTCCATGACTAATTTTGAAATGGATCCATCATAACTATGAAGAATCTGGAACTAAAACTCTTAGAGTGTCCTCCTCTAAGTGTTTTCACTTTCAACCTCCACTCTGTGATGATCTGTTGGCACAAACTATAGAATATATTATTCGTGAACCTAAAAAGGATGTTGACCTAGAGCCATACCTGCAAAAGAAAAATTAGTTTGAGTTTCTAAACCTAGAATATGAAATATTTTAACATTAATTAACTATTTTCTTTTATTCATTTTAGGTTAACCTATCCCATGTTATACTCATTTAAACATAGGAGAAAAAAATAATGATGCACGATCCTTTTCTAGGTCTCTACTTTGTAACCAGTATCCCCTCATTTAGTAACTACTGTATTCTTAAAGGTCCAAGCATCAGATCACGGGGGCCCCAAAATAACCATGTCTAAGATGATCTCTTGTGTTTATAATCCATTTTAAACTAAGTTGATACCATTTCGCTACCATCCCATGCAACCTCAGCTGTGCCTAACTCCAAAATCCATCATATCCCTCAACTAGACCCATGATACCACTCTATATTGAATTCATATCCACAATGTGTACATATCCTGGGTCAGTAATGGGAGAAGAGAGATAGTGACACCTGAGTCCTACCTCAAAAGGGCCCTAGTTTGGTGACTAGAACTGAGGATATAGTAAATACAGATACAGGAGGAATTAAACTCTAAGAGAACACATGCAAAAGATAGATATAAGAAAAACACCAACCAAGTACTACTTAGAATAAAATATAAAATAAAACCCAAGTACACATATTTAATGACATGAATGATCTACTATAATTGAAAGGAAAACTGTAGGTACCAAAAGAAAAGTAAAGACTCTAGCAACCACAAATCCCAAAAAACTCCTGTAAAACCCATAATTTAGTAATAACCATCCTGATCTCCAACCTTCTCCAACTAAACTGAAAAATAGTTTATATGTACGTAGGGTGAGTATAATAGTATACTCAATAGGATACTTCTTAGAGCCTCTCATGAAAAAGATAAATAAAGCATGATAAAGGACAATGGACAACAAGTGAAACCAAGTCATCACCTAAACATATATACTAAGTTCTCGACATCACCATGTATACTCTCACCAACAATCACATATAAGAGCATATAATATAATAAAGAATATCAAGGGTACCCTTATATCACTTTCCCACTAGATTTTTACTCTACCCCAATGTCGCACATCCTAAGTATCTCTATTCAAGAAGGCTAGCCTATATACACCTGGTCAAAGCATAACAACGTGTACCTCATGTAACACACCACCACATCCATGTAACCAAAAGTAACTAGGTAGTTTCCAGGATCCACCACAACCCATATTACGTGTATCATATGTTAGGTATTATACCTCAAGCCATCATAGCCCATACACCGAGTAAGGAACCTCAATCCATCACATCCTATACATGTTATTCCTATAATAGTCATTAGAAAACTATATCTAGAATACATGTGTGGGAAATAACCACAATCCATTACAACCCTCTACACACATATATGGGGAAAATTAACCCCCATGAATTCTAGTATAAGTAACTACCAAGAGAAGAGAGTGGGTCCAAAGGGGGTAGTCATCTATCCATCCTCCCGTTGTGATTTTGGGGAAAACACCCCCCAATGCTCTGAATCCCCGGGGCATCGGTGGCCCTAACCGATAGGGTGTAGTAGCATATTGAAACACAAAAAGTATATGCTATAATATATCTTACAACCACACTATAGGCATAACTTAGTTTCAGACTTAATTGTAGATAACCTCTCTTAGACTCTTGACTAACACTACTAAGACCAGATATCCTATAAGCACACAAACATTTAAAGAGATACATTAAATTATTTTATTCTTTTTTATTAGTTTCACTTTGTGTTAATTAATTCTTTAACCATTAATTAAATATTAATATTTTCCACATTACATTGCATTAGCACTGGAAAAAAGTTCTATGCCCTCCATGCATAATAAAACCAAGTTCATGGATTCTTAGAATTATAACCTTAGAATAGAATCCCATCAAGTTCCAAACCCATGGGTTAAATATTTATTCATTTATTAACAACATTACTTTACATATTACCAGGTACTCTAGGAAAAAATTATAAGCTACCAAAAAATGTATACAACCAAACACATCCATCTGCCGAAAGCATTAGGGAAAGGAAAATAGATAAGAAAACAACTTATTTAAAAAATTCTCTGAGAGCACCAATCCCTGCGATGATTCCATAGTGAAGATGGTGGCCTTGACAACCCCTCCTCCACCAGGGGAGGGATATCTTTCTCATGCTTGCGATGCTCCTCAGCAGGGGTCTAAGGATAGAGGTAGGGTCTTTGTAGTGTTACCTCTAGGCAAGGGCCTCTTGTTTTTCCCTAGTATTTTCATCTCCCCAAAGGTTTTAGGGGTCCTACATGGACAACCTGTGGTTCCGATTTACCCACAAGAGTTCACCGAAGCCTCTATGCTCCTTTCTTCATCTCTAGTGGCACAGTTCATTCGGTGATGACCCTTGATTGATTTTTTTGATAAGTATGTTAATGAGAAATGGGGTTTAGCCTAGCATGCAGTTTTGAGGATGTTAGGGTAGTGACATATTCTTCTAAGCTTCTCGAGTGAGTAAGATCTGGTGCGGGTGTGGTCTAGATCTTTAAGATCTATTCGAGGCTTCCACTTTCATCTAATCTACTGGTCATTCAATATCCATTTGAAGTGAGACCCTTCTACCATGATGATTTGGATTCAACTTCCTAGCCTCCCATTTCCCTTCCAGAATCCGGCGTTACTCCATTCTATAGGTAAATCCATTGGGTGATTTTTCTATGCAGATCAGAGGAATTCCACTCTAAAGCACCCGATAGTGGTTCATTTCTATGTTGAAATGGATCTCTCTCAACCCCCACCCAATGTTGTGTGGATTGTGATTAAGGGGGATTATATGTATTGTCAACCGATTGTCCATGAATCTTGGGAAAATCTTGGTTCCTTCTACAATAGATAGGGCCATTGTATTCATTAATGTCGAAAGAAGGCTCTAGGTTATTCTGAGGTTGACCCCCCTAGTCTGTCTGCTGGGATCAATTCCAAGGTGGATGTTTCAGGGGGTGAGGAGAGTTCGCTTCTCATGGATGCTGATCAGGCCAGTCCAAGGGCCTCCTCTGGTCTCTAAGATGTTGGGTTCAGATAGTAGTCAGGATTGATTTAGGATAGGGTTGGTTAGGAAGTGAGGGAGGCCCTCAAAGATACTCCACATGCATCATAGAAGGATACTCTGAAAAAACTCGATGAAGCTATCCTGATAAAGGCTGATAGTAAGGTACATGACACCAGTGAGGATCCATAATGCCTGGAATTGGAAGACAGAAAAAATTATTTCTAATTTATGGGTCATGGTCTTGAGCAGATAGGAGCTCCTAACAAGCCAAAGTAGGCCCCACATTCCTCCTCTTATGCCGAGAAGCATAAAGCAGAGGGGCCAAATGCGACCTCTCAAAACTGCTATGCAGTGATAGGAGTTGAATACTGCCATAACAGGGAGGAAGTTATAGGGGTGGGTCACAAACTTGACCCCTTGATTAATGTGGTAATATCCCAAGAGGAAATGGATGAGGCTTCATACCGTGATGAGTCCAAGGAACTGGCCACAGTGGAGGACTACTATATATCCTCTATGCGGAAGGGAAAGAATAAAATCATGGATTCTGAAGGCTTCATTTTGAACAATCAGAGGGCATGAAGAATGAAGGATTACTCCAAACTTCCTAGCCCTCCTATTACAAGATCTTCTTATAAGGGAAATTTGTCCATGAAGGCCTCTATAAAGGTTGGTATCTCAACCCTGAATTGGTCAAAAGACCCTTGTCAACAGGAGACAACTGCCATCTCCAAGGACCTAGTTAAAGCAGAATGCGAGGCTGCTTCTCCAGCTTCTTCGATTGGTGGTGTGGAGTTGATTGGTCAGGGGCATCAATGCAAAGTAGGTTTGAAAGTTGATTCCCAGTGCCAGATGGCCTTAGTGATGGAACATATGGATCTCCTCATGCACTCAGATAAAGAAATGGTTGAGGATGCTTTGGATATTAAGGTATTGAAGAAGATAAGACTGATTCATATGACCAATACAAAGGAGAAAGGCGAGTGGACTGATAAGCAGGCTCACATTATTCTTAGAGTCTTCAACATGGGAAGATTAACAGGGTGGAATACAAGAAATCTTGGGAAAACTTGGCACTTCTATACGAGGTCACCTTGAAGGATTTCCCAGACACTCAGGTAAATACTATTCCTAGGGTTTTGTTTAGGGAAAATGATTCTAAACAACTCACTCTTTTCTTTAATAGATCTATCGTATCCTTTGGTACTGAAACTATTTATTTGTGAGGGTTCCCACTTTCCCCTTAAAAGTGCTTATTTTAATAAAAAATTAACGTTGGATGTATGGATAAGAAAACAACCTAGCCATCGACCAATCAAAATATTCAAACAAGAATCCAACTTTTATATCAATGGGTAATACTAGATTCAACCCGTTACATCATCCTCGATTTCCTCCCCAACACCCACATGTATTTCCCAATGGATCTCAACATCACAAGTGAAAAATTATTCCATAACAACCAGGCCTCTCGGACCTATATACCCAAAAAACCATCTAGGATCTACCATCCCTAGTTCACATCACATCCGGGCCTCCCCACCCCATATACCACAACATTCCTCTAGGCTTATCCATCACAGGCTCACATAAAATCACATTTTAGATGAAACAAACATAGAAATAAGGCTCTTGTACCTAAATAAAGGCATCCAACCTTCACACACAATGATCGCTCACGACCCCAAAGCACAAGGAACTTGGCCTTTACAAGAAAGCGGGAAACTTAGGACCTACAATGGAATTATCTTTAATCATATAACCGATTCTTATTCCATCTTGAATTAATTGATTTATTATTTATAGATTCCAAATATGTGAAAACTAAGTAGAAAGATAGCACAAGCTAACATAAATTAATTAAACAGTAAATTTAACATGCCTTTAATTATTTTATCAACAATAATTAACATGATTCTCATATTTATTCAACCTGATTAACACATTGAAGGTAAAATCATTTAAACATGCCTACAGTATGAAGTTTACATTACATTGGATTCATTAAACATGACTATTTAATATTTTATACAATTAATTAAAAATTAATTATAGATTTACATTCTTTAGCAATTTCACATGCTAAAACAAGCATAAAAACACTGCATAGATACCATACTATCTAGAAAATCAAGAGGAAAATTGTTATCACAATACAAAAAAGAAACATCGCCATGTGATAAATACCAATTCTTTAATCTGGTTCATGTAATTATTTGGTAAATTTCATCGTGATCTAAGGGGATAATACATGAGCCTCAGCCCAGTTTGTAAGGACTCTTAAGTGCATCCAGGCGACCCGGGATCAAATCCAGGTAGGCACAATTTTCGGGTCATTGTAGCGGTACTATAGTAGGTACTATAGCGGGAACTATGCAGTACTGTAGCAGGGACTATAGCGGGAACTGTAAAAGGCACTATTTGGCACTGTAGTAGCTGGTAATTTTACCCCGTTTGGGCCTTCGGGCCACCAATTTGGTCCCCAAGTCCTTTAATGCCTTCAGGCCACCAAAGACTTCGGGCCACCTCAAGGACTTTAGGCATCTTTTAGTGAAGATGCAAACCAGAAAACCTACAAGTAACAAGCTCTATAGGAGGATGAGTAAGGAGCCTTCTACAAAACAGAAGTTACATGGATTGCAAGAATGAGAGGGTATGACACCTGCCATCGGGACAAGCCTATGCATGCATGGGATATCCTAGCCGAACAACCATGCAAAGATGGAGAGCTGATTTTATAATGAAGATGCTGGGAGGAGTAGTTCCATGTAGTTAGTTTGAGTTGTATATAATGTTTGAAGCCTATGGGAAATGAATTCATCTAAGGCCTATAGGTCCATGTAATACTTATGCCTACAGGCATTTTAAGGGTTCCACCTCACCCCTTGAAAGGTGGATTATAAAAAATCAATAAAAAATGAAGGCCTTTGGTCCATTAAATGGATGGATATAAGGGGATAAATCATGCTATATCTACGATTGTAGGTAAAAATAGATATGAAATAAATACCCTAACTCAAAAGGGTTTCAATTCTATTTTCAGAAGAATAGGCCAACACCCCAGATTCCAATAACCTCTCCTACAGGAACTGTATCCACCTGAGGATACCACACCACAACCATGCCAACAAACAACCAACAAAATTACTTTAGAAAAAATAGAGATTAAGCACCATCACATTTCAAAGAGGCACACGAGGAGAATCATAGAATAAATTGAATGAATTGAGGTATATCATACTTTAGATCACCATATATCTCCATAGATCAACGATGGAAGCCCTATGATCAATTCCCACAGAAGGAATCTGCACAATGCCTGGAACAGAGCCACTGGCTGTTGGAAAACAAGAGGAAGCACTATATTTGTAGGGTTTTTGAAAAACCCAAGTGGATGAAACATTATAAAACATACAACATCAGGGATTTACATAACATTTAATCCCCTTTCACATCATATAATCCTCAGAGTTTGATTTCCTTTAAAAAATGCATCACCTTTTTATTTTATTTATTTTTAAACCCTGATTTGTTACACGTTGTGAAATCTACTTGTTTCTATTTTTTATCATCCAAACTCTTATAGAATTCCTTGAAGACTCCTTTGAGCTCCACAAGCCTTGAAAACATGTAAAGGGTCGATCCAGGTGGATAAGGTCCCTTACATGATTATACTCCCTTTGATCTTATTATGTTAGACCTAAGTGGGATATTGGTATATCTATGTAGTGTGAATATATTTCTTAATACCTGTGTATGTGTGCAAGCTTGGGTGGGATAAAAAATAGATTGTGGGGGTTTGAATCTATTTTCAATAAGTGGTAGTGATATAGAAGTTGTTACTATTAATGTGTTAATGGTTTTCTATGCATGTTAATGATGATGGGGATAATGTCAATAATGGAATGGATGATATGGATTTATATAGTGGATAAATGTGTGCCATAGTGGTGTTGAAACATGTTGATAAGTGAAGTATACCTAAGGGTGGACACCTATGAATATATCAAAATTCCGTAAAGATGGATTATTTCTCAATTGATTGAATTTGATGATATGCGATGCAAGGTAGTGGGGGTATAGGTTGAGTAGGGAAGAGTCTCTAAGAGTGTACACCCAAAAATATAGTGAGATACCCCAAATGATATAAATCTACCAAAATTATGTGTGTAATGGTGGGGAGAATCCTTAATGGTGGACATCTGGAAAACCAATGAGATTCTTTATGAGTGGGAAGCAACCCATCCAATATATGTGGATGAAGAGTAAGTTCCTTGAAGGTGGATAACATCATGATTATGGAGTTGTTATAAAGTGTTCTATATTGGTGGATAACTACTTGATGATAGTGATTTTACAGTAATTTCTCTATGGGAATATTACTACATAGTGATGGAGTTGTTATTGTATGCTCATAGTAGGTGGACTGTAATTTTTTATAGTTACATTATAGTGTAGTCTCTAAAGTCTGACAACTACATGAAAATATTACAATGAGGTCCTTTTGGGTGGAAAATGACATGAAAAAGTATTGGTGGTGGTGTTGAAATAATTGTGGTTATATGATGACATGTGAAAAGGATTTTATGTATTTTGTAACATGTGATAATATGGTATCAAATAGAAATGGTCGGTTGATTGAATTTTAGGATATAAATGTTGATTGATTGTTTTTTTATTACATAAATAGTTGAATTACTACGATTATTTCACATGGGAACTGTAACACCCCAAACTTCTATGATACCCTTCTCTTTGAATAATACAATAATGTGTGTTGTATACAACTTCAAGTTCTAACACACCACAACCAATCAAAATAGCTGTTATGAATAGTAATACCCACATTTTGAAATTTTATAAATTTTATCTTTCAAAATAGACTTAATTTTTGGATTCAGAATATCAAAATTATCTTAGGGTGAATTTTTGGTATTTTTCTGAAAACTTTCAATTTTTGATGAATAGTGAAAAACATTGTGTTATAGTTTAAAACAGAATTTTTATTTAAATAATTATTAATTTTATTTAAATTTGTTTTAGGTCAAAATAGATTCATAATACCTATATATGTTAAATGTAATTCATTGGAGTCAGTTTATAATAATTTTGGATATATAAAAATTTTATTGAACTTTTTACAGTCTTTTACCCACCTCCTAGGAGAATTTGAAAATTTGCATAAAACATAATTTTACTGCTTCTGTGAATTGAATTTCAAAAATCCAAGAGAAAATGTTGATATCAGTAAGTAAAATTTGGTTCAATAAGATAAAAGTAATTTTTTGTGAATAGTAACTTTTGACTTTTATTTACCACGGTTAAAAGTAAATTGGGTAATTAAAGGTAAAAATGATATTATTATTACCCTAACACATGTAATAAATCTATTGGATAAGTTTAATTCGAAAAAAAACAACCTTAGGAATAAAATATGATCCTTTAGGTCAAATTGTATTAGATTAGGACATTTATTATTATTTAATTCAAAGAAGAGTTAAAAGTGTTAAATTCAATGTTTAATAAATAAACCATTTTTAATATAGGGTTATACATAAGATGAATTTGACAATAAATATCCATTATAAAGATAAAAATAATTCCTACATAATGGTATTTTATTAATATTTTTATACATTATATAATTTAATTTATTTATGACACAATGATGATGCAGTAATTACCTAATTAATGAAATATTAAAATAATTGATATTATAAATATCCAAATAAATTTAATTTGAGACTTTTTATGAATTAAAATAATTTTATAGGTTAATATGACATGTTAGGGTTGGTTAGATTAATTTTTTTTGAAGTAATAATGCTTTTATGAATTTAGAAAAAAACAAAATACCAAATAGTGTCAAAATTGACAAAAAAGAGTTTTCTAAAAAAATATTATATTATTAATTGATATTATATTCTTAAAAATCTAAGATTCATCCAAAAGACTTATATAATGATAGTTGTATCATTAAATAAACACTTGGGGTTCTCTTGGAAGTATATAGTATGTTTGTTAGCCATATAATATAAAAATACAAAGAGACATGGTAAATGTCAAACTATTTAACTAAGAGTTAAATCTAAAATATATGGTTAATATAGTGACAAAAACCTGTATAAAACCTATTGGTTGAGTGGTTTTCAACCCATCCCCAACTTATACTTTAAATAATTTATTTTTAATCCATTAGAAACTGAAAATTATTTTATTATAAAATAATATTTCTTGTTTTTTCTAAGGTTCCCCTCACCACTCTTATAAAAGGGAACTCCCCCTTATCTCTAATTAACATCTTAAAATCCATTTGGATCGGCCAATACCTGCCCAAATACCCTCTTAAATGTCCTCCCTTAATCGTAGATGAATCACTTTAGTCATAAAGCCAACCTAAGGATCCATTTTGATCAAATCAAAAGGAATAATCCGAAGGAGAGGTAAATATTTCATCACCTCTTTCCTTTCTTCTTCCACTTTCTCTTTCTTTTTTGTTTCCATTATAAAATAATAACTCCAGCATCTTCTATATACTGTGATTTTATTATAAATATGGTACAACCATATTCATTATTCTATCCATCCTTTGAATGACATGTCACCATATGTGCGTACGTACGACTTACCGTCTCCACGTCGTGGTGTAATTGTTATTCAATACATTATTATTTGGGTGGGTATAATAATGATGTGTAATTGATTTAAATAATAAATATAACATGATAATTATTCTTTATATGTGATATAACATCCAATTATATATTATTTTAATATCAAAAGAATGATATTGTCGCTCGTGCGTACGTACGGATTACCGTCTCCACGAATGCGATGAGTTTCATTCCCCATCATATCCATTCAAGACTAATTTTCATTTGACGATTAAAAATAATGTTTAATGGCTTGATGTCATTCTAGTTATGAATAATATACATCCCATATATAATAAATATGACTCAAAATACAAAGAATATAAAGGAAAACAAATCCATTAACTCCCAAAACGACGATAATACTAAGATATTATTAACAAAACAATGTTAAAAGATCATATATGATATCATATTAATGTATATGATTCTTTTATAATTTAATAACAATTATTCCCCCATTATAGATGAGTTAAACCTACCCTCAACAAAGGAAAAGTACAAGGTAAGGGTTAATTTCACTATCTCTTCATTATCAGAGGTTGTTCATACCTAATTATCTACTGGGACCTCTTTATCATCCACATATATATTTCTTAAAAATGTATTTCAAATTTTTTTTACTATTTACTAAACAATGGGTTAAATTAATTTATACCCTTATTTGAACTTATATGTTTTGAAAGGAATCTTTCAGTCGTTTTCCAAACAAGGTACTTTACGACCTTTTCGACAAAATTAAGGTAAAAACGTATTTTTTTAACTTATACGGTGGGTGAAGTTATTCTCCGCCTTTATGAAATCATCAAAGATTCCCTTACAAGCTTATAAGAATATTTTTAAACTAAATGTTTTCTTTTATAATTATGTAACTTTAAATGATTTAAAAAAAGAGATAATCCTCTCAAATAGTTTTGATTTCATCCATGTCAACATCCTTTGATAGATTTTATACTTGTTTGAAGTTGATTCATTATGATACAAATCATCCATATTTTATTGATGGTTTTGTGATATATTTTATTGTGGATGTGCTATTTTTATACCATTCACGGTTTATGGTTAAAGTATTGACATTTCATATGCTAGTTTTAATATTACTATTTATGTTATATTTGATCCTTTTCATATGAGGAATGTATTGGACTTAGTAAGTGATAGGTGGAGGCTAATATAGCTCCTCGGTGCATCGGTAGGTCTCATGAGACAACTAGATGTGGAATTGGATGAGTCCTTTCCCAATTTTATATATGGTTTTTGCTGAGGCCTTAATCATTTTTAGACATCTTGGCCGAGGACTTGACAAAATGTTTTAGAATGTCTGACATTATATATTCCCTCATTATGAAAATAATATCAATGGTTTATGTGGTCAATCGACTAGTATAATACCCATTATTATGTTTTATTATGGCATTATTTACTCAGCTCATATTCCTGCCATAAAAGTATTCATGTTTATTATTGGTAAAGACATGTCGTTTCAATTATTCACCATGCTTAATATTTATGTTATCTGCCGCTGTATTGCTTACCCTTACTGAGCATTTGAGCTCACCCATTTCTTATGTTTCATTTTCCCAGGATACGAAGAAGTTAGTTATGAGTAACTTTCAGGCATAATCTAGGAGGCTTGGATGTTTCTAATAGAATAAAATCATGTTGTATTTCTTTTAAAATTGTAAAATTGAACTTATGTATGAATCTTGTTTCCAATAATACTAAACTGATTGGTCTTTCGAAACATGATTTCCTTGTGATCATGCCAATTTTATGTAACAATGCACCGACTCTGGGTAACTAGGGTCAGTGTGTTATAGGAACATGGGTGTTCTGGGGAGGAACTTACTATGTTCATTTATATTCTCACCCCTTATTTAATGAAATTATTTTAAATTATCTTGAAAGAGTTGTTGGATGTGTTGGGTGGCCTCCGCTCGAGACACATTAGACTTGTTAGTAGAGGTAGATTTCACTATACATTTCCATCGAGGAGATGGTACATTTATGGTTATTTTTCTATTATGATTTAACTTATATGATATGGATTTCAATGTATAATTTTATTCATATATTAAGGATGGTTTTTTTATTTATATTGATCCTGGTGTCATTATTTTTTTATAAAATAAATGGTATTAACTTCTATGTATGTGCGATATTATACCATCATGATAGTTTACAACACATTACCTATTAAAGGTTAGTTTTCTGGGTTACACTTTATCATTTTCCAACATAGTTAGAGTATCATCACGGGTAGGTCATGAAACAATTATTTCAAAGAAAGTGTAATAAGATAAAGTTTGGATTATCCACTAGTGAGGATTTCATGGGTGGTTTGGTAGCTATATTACTTAAACCTAATATGTGAAGTAGACCAAAGACACTAACTTGATCCCTAAGGGACCCTATGATCTAAAATAAGAATTTACCACCTACATATAAATACTTACTGAATATTATACTAACAATAGGTTATCTTGATAAGTTTTGAGTCATGTATCTTGTAGTTTTGGATTGTAATAATTGTTTATGTGTGGGATTGATGTGATTATCCATATGCAGTGATGATGTGGAGGTGTTTTTAGCCATCTAAATAATGTGGTAGTGTGCTTCTACATTCTTGAAATATTTGCCCTTAGGTTGAGGTTGGTTGTTGAAATATGAGGCATATATCTTTAGTCATAAGGCTGAGTGTTAGTTATAATATGTATAGATAGTTTTTTAGAAAATCTAGGTGGGATATGAGAATAATTTTCCATTGTTGGTATGTTTTCTATGAGGTTTAATGATTCAGTGGTGGATTCTATGATGGGCAGATCATTATGTTCCTATGATTTAATTGTAAAGGATTTATTGAAGTATCTTATATTCAAGAGGAGGTAGTATATTGTGGTAGTATATTAAGGAAGATTTTATGTTCAAGATTTTATTGTGTGGTTTAGAGATTTGATATGATATTCTATTAATTTTATTATTGATGAGAAGTTGAGAAATCAAAATTTTTAGAGATCTTTGAGGGCTGAGATCTAGAGAAATATTGGGATTTTTTCTCTAAGTTATTTTATAGAGATATTAGAAAAGTATGAGATGGTAGATATTTTTTTTGATGTGGATAAGAATTTTTCTAGGAAGTAACTAATATATTATAGCTCAAAATGGATCCTGCGACAAGAGATGTTGATTGTCAAGAAAATTGAGGTTTATTAATGGCCATGGGAGTTTGTTATATATGCAACATTTATTCTCTTGTATGGGTAGTACATAGTGGAAAAAAATGATTTCTATGATACTCCTATGGAATTATAGTACATCACTTGGTTGTATTCATATTATATCAGGGAATTAAAAGGATACATGTGTAGAGTGTGTTTATTAATGGACTACCTTGTTAGTTTATTTATCCTTTAAAAGAACAAATTTAATAATAGTAGTAGTATAAATTATCATGGGGACCACTATAATAAGGAGGCGATGAAAGAGGACATCATGGTAGAGGTCAGTCGATAGCTAACTAGAGAGGAGATAAAGGATGTTATTAGGGACTAAAAGGAGGATGATTTGGAGGAGAAATCGCCATATCATGGAAGTTCAAGAAGTGATGGAATGTTGGTTGGTTAGAGGTATAAAAACATCCCTAGTTTAGGGGATAGTGATAAATATAGAGAAGCTCTAGAGGCCTTTGAAGTTGATTAATCAAGTGTAAGGTCAGATGAGGTTGGATGAGGTGTGCTGATGTGATGGATTATAACATCTATCCCCCATTTAATAGTCACTAAGTGAAACCCAAATTGGGGGAGTCGCCACTGGACCTCATGAATTCCTCCCTATACACTATAGGCTCCTAACTAGAAGTGGTGGTCTAGGGTGATACTATGGGGAGACTATAACTCCATATCAATGTGAAAAAAGATAGAATAAACTAACCATTATCCATAACATAAACCAGAGTATGTGAAATAAAAAAATAAACAATTCCAGGTTAAATGAAATACAACATGAATTCGTACAAACTCAATGTATTTCTACCCAACCATCCACATATAAAAATTTAAAATAAAAACATAATAAATGTGCATGTGGATCAGCTACATCCCTAAGCCCCACCTATTCCTAACTCTAATCCTACCCAAGATATCAAGATAAAGGATCAAATATTATTCCTTTTTCTAACATAAACCTACAATCAGGGAAGTCTATTTAGGTACCCAAGTTCTATAGCTACTTGAGAAGGGTATGGGTACAACTTGGTATGGAAAAACCAATGCAGTACCTTATATAACTACTAAATATAGGGTGTACACATATAATATGAATATAATAAATAAATATAATAAGTACATAAGTGAAAAAAATAACCAATGTCAATCCTTGAGTTCTCATGTGAAACCTGAGATTGACTCAAACCTACTTTGGCCAGTGTTTTGGTGTCTCTTAGTATATCACAAAAATGGATCTACCAATGTTATTACTAATAAGAGATTCATATGAGTATATACTAGGTAATTGAAAATATGTATCCTTTTAATCTAAGGGTCATGTCTAAGGCATTCCAAATCATATCATAACCGAGTTTGGGGAACGTATCCCATGAATTTAAAACATTATCACACCTCATTCCTTGTTGGTTGTCCAAGGAAATCCAAAATGTATCATCTTTGAATCCAAGGAGCATTTCCAAGTCATACCCAAACATAACAGATTCATATCCAAGTAGAATTTACAAGGTATCCCAAACTATATCATGTATGAATTCATAGACTATGTATAAGACATTCCAAACTAATAATCCATCTAAATCCAAGGACTATATTCAAGGAATTAAAACCACCCCTGAGAAAAAATTGGAAGGGTCACATCCCATGTCCTGATTCTGAGGAATTCATCTATGTTAATATTATCTCATCTAGAAATTTAGGGGATTTACCTATAAGTAATCTAGTCACATAGTGGAATATATGGATCCAAGGAGTGTGTCAAAGTCATCCAAACTGATATCACATACAAATCCTTGAATTTCATCTCAGGAATTACAGACCATTTCACATTTAATTCCTAGGAAAATGTCCTAGGTAATTTATGCTCTATATTAGTCATGAATATCAGATACTCAGAGAATTACCTAGGAATCACATGTATTACTATACATCTTAGAGACCAAAGCATCTCACCCAATAATCTCACGTGCCTTCATTCATTCAAATTCTTTGGTGACAGCTAGAAACATCACTATCTATTTTCCATACATACCCTCACTAGGTTTAACACATTACTAGGGAAACCATAGGGGTCCCCTTGGTCAAATAATATCTATGATACCATTCATGGGTCCTCTTATCTCAAACTCATAGCTTGGATCAACACCAATCACTCGGAGGGAATAGTTCCCCTTAACAACTCTAAAGTCTAATCACGACCTCAAAGACCTAAAATGAAAGTCCCACAAGGGATATAACCTCAATCCCATTCCCTTCCCAAGTATCCCTAGGCCAGTCCTCAAATCCAACCTATCCAAAATCTACCAAGCTCACCACTACCTAGTGTTCATATATCAATGGGAAGAAAGACTCACCCCATGCTCTCTGTACCAACCCAATGGATCTAAGATATAACATGGTTCTATCATAACCTACCCAGACCACTCACTACCAATCCAACAATCTCCTCTACAAGGAGGCATCTTGACCACCTACAATAAGGGCCTTGATTTTCATTAAATTTTTTAATATATCACCCATCATGTTATATTCATCTCAAGGTGTAAAACAATAGTAAATGTCTCACCCATTAGCATTAGAGGAAAACAAACTAGTTTATAGGGGTCCAACACAACCCTTGTAACTTTTTTAATGTCTATATATATACATTTAATTTTAGTAAAGCAAATTATATAATTTAATGGGTCAATCACCCTCAATGGGGAGGCTGCAGATATCAAATTCTATATAAATATAATACGAAATACAAAGGGGGCATAAAATAAATACCACATATGTCATGACCCCTCCCCGTGGGGCCCACATCGCGACTCCCAAAGCCCGCCACCAATAGGCCAGGGCTAGTGACTAGCACCAAGAAGGCATATCCCTGATATGGAAGGCCTTATCCTAAGTAACTATACACATGAACACATCTCCAAGGCCATAAAAATTCTAAAATATAAAACAACTGAATGACCATGCGTGCATACAATTAAATCCCGTAACTAGAGTATTCTAAGAAGTAAAATAAAGTAAACAAGTCCAAATACAAGCCCACCACAAAGTGTCTGATGCACAATTTCAACTTAAAGGTAAAGATATTGATGTTTGAAAGCTGCAGGAACACACATCGGTCTATTCGGTGTCACTAAGAACTATCTGGCCTGGGTCCATCCATGTCTCTGTTAAAAGGTCAGTCATTCATACAAGACATGAAACATGTGGGAAAATCCCTTAAAGGGGTGAGTATACCAATACTCATTAGGACACACTAAAATGAAAAATAAGATAATAAAGGAATTATAGTCATATCTACATAGGTATATGTCTAAAACACATATATAAAGAATATATGGATATACTGAACAAAGACACATAGTCTAGAGTTAAATCACAACCATAGTATACGAGCCTAGGATTCTACAAAGCACTCATCCAGGAGAACACACTCCTGAATCTAATTTCACTGATGATGTCTATCTAAGAGGTACTTCTTGTTGGGTATCTTCATGAGAAAGAAAAATATAATAGTCTAAAGAGAATATGATACACATATGAGGATCATTTAAAGGGCCCTGGGGTGATAGCAACAACTCAATATGGATTAACCCGCTAAGTAGGGGATCAACGCCTGTGTAGTGTTGGTCACGACGATACCAAGAACTCCACCCAGGGCATGAATATGAATATATGATCTCACTTAGGGCCTCTTGAATGGATTCCAATGACTCTATCTAAGAATTCCTAATGAAGGGATCATATTCTTAGGAGTAGGAAACAATTCCATACTAACCTTTAGGGATAGGATAAGGGGAACAAACCCTAATGAAACATTTCCAAGATATGGAGGGAAAGACATCCAAGACATGTATAATAATGTACATGGGACGTAGTAGGAGTCACATTCTGTATCCCTTGAACTTGGGTCCTGCCTGTGCAAACAACCCGTATCATCAAGCCGTGTTAGTGTAGTGGTGTACACGTCGTGTAGGCAACTAGTGTACTCCACCCTGTATCCATGTATCTTCCGAAATGAAAATCGAGTTCACCCAGAAGGGACCATACACTATGTGATTGGGGTCACATTACATGTGATGGATAAACACACCAGAAACTGAATCCTATACTCATGGGGCCTCACACAGTGTGTGGATCTGGTTTACACACTGTGTAATGTGGGATTTTCTAGAATCCCAGATCCGCTGTCCGCAATCTTCCTAAAACCTCTGGCCTCTAATCTGGTGAAAAGTTATCCATTAAAATGAATATCCAAACTCTTCCAAGCATCTCCATTAATGAAGAACACATTCTTCCATCAGTTCTTCCCAAAAACGAACCAAAAATTCATTATTTATTGTGCATTGAAGAACACTGAAGAATGAGAAATTAGGAATCCATTGTCATCCAAATTTCTCCATATCCATTGTCGCACCTACCTTGTTTCATGTTGATCATATATCTATGATTTATGATCATTTCATGAAGAAATGGGTGAAAAATTATCAATTGATCAGGATAAGTTAAGTCGCAGGCCAAACAAAGTCGCATCCCAAGGGAATGATTGGTTTAGTAGCATTGGAAAACTAGATACATACCTAATAGTTTCATTACAACTTGAAATGAAAAACCACATATCAAATTATCTTGAATCTCACATAAAATCTTTTATTATTCCTAAAAGTAATTTATAATATAGTCTTCACATCCTAGGTAAAAATAAAACATAATAAAGGGGTGAACTCAGATGTGTAATATGGGTATGTAATACAGAATAAGCATAAGTAATAAGGCATGGTGAATTAATAAAAGTATGAATTCCATTAAAACATAAACTTGAGAAAAATATAAAAAGAATAAAATATGAATAAATAATTTCATAACAAAAAATAACCATGAATACTCTAGTATTCGAATAATCACATGGACTATCAATTACTAGTTTCAAAATTAGGGAATGCATAATTTAGAACATCTAAAAAAAGTAGTTAGGGCCTCTGGCAAGATATCTAAAAATACAAGCCTCAACCAAACCTAAATTCTATTTTATCTCATAAGACCTACTAATGCATCGATGGTATATAGTGGGCCCCACCCATCACTTTCTAAGTCCAATTCGTTTCTCATATCAATGGGGTTAAACATAATCAACATGAACATATGAAATAACTTTCCCCAATCTGCATACATAAACACTAACCATTATGAGTAGTATGGTGAATGGTATCAAGATAGAACATCCACAGTCAAACTCATTATAAACCATTTAATAAAATATTTTATATGATAATAATAAGAGGTATATCAAAATAAAACATAATATTCTATAGGGGTGTTTAAATTGATGAAAATGATCCAATAAAATCATTGATTAATACTTGAGAGAAATATTCTTTTACTTTGCAATGAAGAGTTCTTTTGGAATAATCATTGCATAAAACCAAAAGAGAACTAATATAAAATTTTTATAATAAAATGAGTTATTTTAGAAAAATAGTTGTGGATTAAAACAGACTATATAGTGTACTTGAAAATAGGTTATAAATCAATCAGTTCCCTTGAATTTGGCTTGTTTATCGGAAAGAATTTGAGAAAGATCCGTTTTAAACATGTAACTCCCCATAAAATAAAGAAGGATTATGATTGGTAAATATATATAGAAAACTAAAAAAGAATTTATATGGAGTAAATAATAATAATTAATAATTTCATTGAGTTAAAGAGAGGTAAAGTGTAATCTCGAATGGAAAATGGATGTTTGTAGATAAACCCTTACCTTATATCTGAATGTGTTCTGTACTTGACCTTAACATCTTGGATAATAAAATTATTTAGTTAATTAATTATTTTATAACCATATCTACATATATTTGATTCACTATTGTTTTATTAAGTTCATTTATAGCCTTATTGATAAGTTATAATATTGAATTCTATTGTTTCAGAGTGTTCGTTTCCTTGATTTCACGATTGGTTTTCTTGATTATAAGTAATAGAGTTCATGTAAATGGGTATAATTATCCATAATTATAATTTCATGTTATTAATGAACATGTAAAATTTTAATTGTTGTTATTTATTATTTTTTTCCATAAATGATGATTAATAATTGGATAATATATTAATGATAATCATTTAACTTAATTTTAGTGGTTCTTCAATCACAATGAACTAATTTTATTCTATTATTTAATATCATGTATATGAAATGGTTCCAAAACCTTAAATTATATACAATACATATTTTATAATATGGTTCAACCATAAAAATGTTATCATGACCAGTCTTGAAGGATAAATTTAATAATGAAAGTTCGTCGTCAATGAAGGTTGTAAATCGGCACCTCCCAGACAATTATTTCATTTTTTAAAATAAAATAGAGAGAGAGAGTGAGAAGATTGATGATGGATCATCCATTAACATTATATAATTCCAATATATAGATTATACTAGAGTTATCGGGATAATTTGGAAAGAGGAGGTGAGGTGGTAATAATAAAATAAAATAATTTGAAATGAAATTAAATGAAATAGGAAGAGGATTTACCTCTTGAATTAACCCTTTGAGAACCTCTTTATGGGAAGGGTTTTGGTCTTTTGGCAAGAAAAAGAACTCTTGGATGTGGGGAGAGACCAGAGAGAAGGATATGGATAGAATATTTACATGCTTTAAGGCTTAGAGGGGTGAAGAGAAGTGGGAGTGTGGAGTAGTTTTTATAATTCATTATTTTATTATTTTTATCAAGAAAACCAATATTGTTGATTATTGTTACTATATACAATAATAAGTGCATGTGAGTTTTAAAAAAGTGTTCTTAAATTAGCCATGACTTTAGGAATAGTGTATTTATATTGTAAGTTACCATATCTTACTATTCACTAAAAATTCTAATATTTCTTAAAAATACAAAAAAAATTTAAAAATGAACTCCATTTTTGGATAATAATTTTCTAAATATGTGAAATTTAATTTTTAAATAAAATCATTATTTACTTGAAAAATACATATTTAAATTTAGAACTAATTTTATAACACTTTAAAAAGTAATTAAGGTCTCATAAAATTATACTGAAATAATAAGACAGTAAAATATTTATTTATGAATCCAATTTATGAAAATAATTTTATTAATTATAAATCTATAATTAAATATTTATGACTTATAAAACTACTAAAATTTAAATATTAATTTTTTAAAATATTCACTTACTTTAATTATGATAAAATTATATAATACATTCACTTATGATATGAATAAATTTTATTTATACTATCATGGGTGAGATTACTATTCATTAGGCCGATTTACTATTCATAAGAGTCATATTACTATTCCTAAGTTCAAGTTACTATTTCATCTGTATATGTTCCTTAACATATAGAAATACCACTTATTTATTTATTATTCATTTTTAAAGATTGTATTGTGTTCTCTATGTAGTTTTATATGATTCATACTATATAAAATAAACATAAGAAGGGAAATTTTATTGATAGAATTTTTGGTCGTTACAGACTTCGTGTACCTGATCTAACTACAGAGTTATAGATTAGTGGTATGTCACCTCACCAACTCTATGTAGCATATGTAAAAGGACAATAAAACTTAGAGATAATTTGATACCCCAAATATATATTCTTAATCCACATCGAGGTGAAATCTGTAGGAATACATGGTATCCATCTTCGAACTCCAAAGGCCTACATCACCTATATCATAAGACTTATGATGGATTTGTACAGTTTTAATCCACCACTAGATGATATGAACATTCTATCTTGTATCTCACACTAACTTTGGTCCCATGAGCACTGACTCTCTTAGGTAATTCCAACAAAGTGGTGACCTATAGGGCTTCCCGTTCAAATCCTCGAATGGTTCCATACTGATGGTGGAATGGTAGCTATTGTTGTAAAAAAAATCCACCAGTGGTAGGTGATCCTACTTACTATAACCAAAGTTCAACATGCATTCTCACAACATGTACTCCATAAATTGAATTGTCCACTCAGTCTGGTCATTGGTTTGGAAGTGAAATGCTATGATCAAGAGTAACAGGGTTCGAAATGCCTCCTGTAATCCCTTACACAACTAAAATGTGAAGTGACAATCAGGGTTAGAAACAATAATCGATGGAACTCCAGGGATTTGGACAATATACTCAACATAGAGGTATCCTAAGATCTCAACATAATGCTAGTATTGTATTGTTAGGAAGTTGGAAGACATGGCGATTTAGTCCATGATCACCTATATGGCATCATGTCCCTTGGACATACATGGTAATCCCATAAAAAATCTATAGATATCCCATTCCACATCTATTCTGGCACCTCATGGGGTTGAGCTAAACACGTTGAAACTTAGTGCTCAACCTTCACTTACTGACAGGTGGGGTATTGAGAGACAAACTCTACAACTACCTTCTTCATCCCTGGCCACCAAAACTAACATATAAGGTCATGGTACATATTTTTCACACCTGGATGTACTTCCAAGGGAGGTGTACAAAACTCCCTCAATACATACTCCCGCAACATCACTTGTCCCATCGTGTATCCTCTGAAAATAATGGCATGCTCTCTACCTTTATAATATCTATTAGAAGCATAACCTATGGACATCTAAGCATGTAGGGTCTCACAGTATGTGTCTCTGAGCTATACCTTTCTGACTCGATGAAAAAGAGGAGGGGTAAAAACCATGAATTGGAGTTAAGATACTCCATATCCATACATAAAGGATAACTACAATGAGGCCAACTACCTTGATGCCTTATTCAAAAACTACGAACAAAATCTCCTACTGAGAGAATTAACTACCATGTTCCCATTCCTAAGAGTATATAAAATTTCAAAGTCATAGTCATAGAAAAACTCTAGCCATCACCTATGTCTCAAGTTGAGATCCATCTGAGAGAAGATATACTTGAGACTCTTGTGATCAGTGTAGAAGATAAATCTCTCACCCATCAGGTAGTTTCACCACATCTTCAAAGTGAATACTACCCCTTCCAACTCAAGATCACGAGTCCCATTTTTCTACTCATGTGGTCTCAAATGGAATAAACCATAGGCAATAACTACTTTAATCTACATCATAACACAACCAAGCCCAGTTCCTAATGCAATGCAAAAAAATGATGTGTTCGATACCCTCCTCTAGAAATCTTAAGATGTGAGATCTTGTCAAACTCTACCTCAACTATTGAAAATCCTTCTGAAAATTCCCCATCCACATGAAAGGATTTCACTTTTATGTCAAAGCTATCATAGGTGATGATATCCTAGAGAAATCCGGTATGAATATCTAGTAATATCCTACTAACCCATGGAAGCTCTGCACCTCTACCATGCTCCTGGGTGGATCCAAAGATAACATTTCATTGACCTTATACGGGTCCACTAAAACTCTATCTATTAAGATAACTTGTCCTAGAAAATGGACCGACTAAATATAGAACTATCACTTTGGGAGATTTCTATAAAAATGGTGCTCTCAGAGTACATATAGAACTATCCTTAAGTGTCTAGTGTGATTCTCCTTAGATTTTGAGTACACAAGGATATCATTGATGGATACTACCATGAACCAGTCTATGTATGGCTAAAAGATCCAATTCATGAGTCCCAAGAACACTGCTAGGGAATTCATCATGCCAAATGGAATCACTAAGTACTTATAGTGACCATAGTGACATCTGAATGTCATTTTTGGTATATCCTCATCTCTTACTCGCAACTGGTGATAACCAAATCTAAGTTCGATCTTCAAGAACTATCGTACCCCTATCAATTGATCAGAAAGGTTATCAATCCCCAGTAGTGGATACTTATTCTCCATGGTCACCCAGTTCAAGCGCCAGTAGTCCACTCACAACCTCAAGATCTTGCCTTCTTTCTTTGTAAATAAAAAATGGGGCTGCTCAGGGTGAAACACTAAGGAAGAGGAATATAAAAATGAAAAATTAGTATTTTTTATGATTTATATTTATTATGTGATTTTTTTACACGTGTTAAAAATTATTATTTTTTATTTTTTGTTGTATAATTATGTGATATAGGTTAAGATACCCAATCTGAAATTAGACATTATATTTGTGAAATCCCATAGAAAATAATTTGAATATGTAATAATTAAATTTAAAACATTTTTCATGGACCATTCTAATTAGGCATGGGATATATTCCACATTCTAGGATTATGTGTTGGAGTAACAGTGAGGGTGCAATGACTTGGGTTTTCCTAGGTGGATGACTTAAATCATTTTTAGCTTCGGAGAATTGAGATTTCAATAAGAGTAAAATTGATACTTTTCTGTAGTAAATGATCTAAAAAATATTTTCTGAGGGTTATGTTTTCTTAGGATTATATGTTTACCCTTGGGCTTGAATGTGGGGGAGATTCAGAGCTAGTTGAATTTATATGATATTTAATATTTATTAAATAATTTTTTTATCTTACATGTTTAAACATTAACATATCTTAAAAAGGGACCGTGATCGAAATTATAACTCTAATTTTGAGTCTGTAATTGTAAGTTGCAATGTACGGAACCAAGAGCCACTAAAATAATGCTCCAAGCCTGTTGGCCAATAGCCATGAAGCATGCTTCCCCGAATGTCAGAGGATGCCAACTATTAGAGAGAGTCTAACAGATGTATAGTGGGGATAATATACCCTTTGTATTAGAATATAATAATAGTATAAACCATAATAACTAAAGTTAGTTTAATATAATAAAAACTGAAAATAAATAATAATGAATAAATTATCAATAATGGACAAGCTACAATGTAAAAATATACATACAACAGGTGATACATATAAATAACATGTAAAGAACTGAATAAAAGACTTAGTAGTTTTTTCCAATAACATCATGAGAACTAGATCAATCCTCTTCTCCCACACTCCATCCTAGCCTTGAAGGATACCAATAAGAAAGTACAATCCATGAACCTGATCGTGTATCCATCAGGTCTATTCGGGTACCCTAGTGCAATGGTGGCCCAAACAGGGTGTGAGATATACTAAGTAGGCCACCACCAATGGTTTATAATGCTATATATACTATGTATATAAAATAATAATTGTGTGGGTATATAAAAAAGGTAGTAAATGAATAAAAGTAAACTAGTCGGGATCAGTTTCCTTAAGGACACCTAGTTGACCATACCTACCATAGCCTAAGTCTGAATATCTCTAAATATGTAACACTATATACATATATATATATATGACTCTGTGTGTATATATATATATATATATTTCATACATACAAGAGTATATATCCATATATATAGATATGTCATAGTAGTCAGGACTCGAGGCATAACTCAATCATTCTTATATAACCATAAAAGTTCTATACTTTGTAAGGGATGCCATGCCCATAAGATATCAAGGAATGAATAGGGGAATCCCATCTAATAGTCTCTAGTAAAAATAATAATAAAAATAAAAGTAATGATGTTGGTTCTTATAATTCATGCTTCATAAGACTAAAAATATAAAAATGGGATTCATAAGTCATGTCCTTCATCATGCTTATTGATGTGATTGGCATGTCAAAATCCAAATCAATGGGGAGTGAGACACCATGACCAATAACCTAGTAGATGTGAGAATCCAAGCCCATCATCCTCAACCTGGGGGTGTGAGAAGACATTCTCAATGACCCTATCCAATGTTCCTATAATCATAATCTATTATAGGCAATCCCACATTTCCTATGATCCCTTAGCTCGATGTTCTATAAATATGAAACCAACATTTCTCTAGGAAGAGTGGATCCTTTTTAGTATAATTTACATAATAATTATAAAATAAAGGTTCTAAGATCACCCATTCGATATTCAATTTAATTTATGCAACTTGTCCATTTCATATATAAGTCACATGAAGGAAATTAAATTTAATAATAACTATAAGGGATATGGGAAGAACCCATGAAAATGATACAAATCATAGTCCACATTATCAATCAATCCAACTTTTGATTTATATAACAACACAATTCAAAAAGTTGTTTTATTATAAAACATGACATTTCCATCAAAAAATTCATTTCCTTGAAAATAAGAAACTCATTCAAGTAAATAAAATTAATATACCTCAAATATTAATCTAATCATAAGTTGTCCAATCTATTCATAGTATTTAAATTAACAAACCCTGTTCTGGATAATGCTTGGTTTCTCAATTTTACTTGATGTTTTTGGAAATGAAGAAGTTATTTTCCAGTTTGTGTGTCTCGAGGTGAATCTGGGTGTTTCAATTCTAGCATGTTACATGGTTCTGATTTAGATGAGGTTCAGAGCACAAGGCCATCAATTTTTCATGGCATTTGGAGTAGAATAATGAGAGGGTATGGGTTTTCCATCAGTTCTATGCCCATTAATCTTTGAACAAGACTGTTTGCTGAGTTCCAATGCTTTGGTTGAGGCCTTTTAATGACGAGTTGATGGGGAGAGGCAGGACCGATATTTTTCTCGGGGTTATTTTGTGCTATTTTATTTGGTTTTTTTGATGGACTTGGGGTTTCTCACTTCATTAAAAGTGACTTGATAATAAAATTAAAAATAATTTTCAGTCTATTCATAAGGTAGATAACAGAAATTATTAATGAGTAATTATGTAAGAACACCCTAAAGGGGTGTTTTGGGTTGAATTAATAACCTTTAACTGTATCAAAGGGGGTCTAAAATATAGTACAAGGTGGTATAAGTATTTAATTTAAGGCATTTCACATTTTATTGGCCACCCCAGAGAAGTTCAGTATACAACAAAACAAAAATATTAAATAAATGATATAATATTAAAGGAAAAGAATATACACCACCTAAATCATGCTTAGGAAGGTCAACATATCCAATATCGATATTTGATTCAATCTAGAACAGAAGAAAATGGAAGAGTTGTCAAACAACCTAAGAATTGGGAAAAGGTGTTTGCATGGATTTAGAATTTCATATGGTGAGATAAATGAAGGAGAGAAAAATGAGGAGTCAAGATATTGCTGATATGGTTCAAATGCACCTGATGATTCTTGATTCAAAAAAGAATTGGAGAATGAGGATGAAATCCTAGTAGGAAGGAAAGGAGAGAACTCACACGAGGGGGGCGGTGCTGTACACAGCTGGGAAAGAAAAAGTAAGAAGACCCCTTCAATAAAGGTAGGGGAAAATGGTATTTTTCATCTCTTTAAAAAGACATAGGGGTTTTTCCACATGGTTTGGAAAACTATGCAGTAACCGTGCAACCTCCTCTGCCTTGGATCCACACCTTGAATGATTAGATCATGGGTTTTGGGAAACCATGTTCTTAAATCGTGTATAGTTGTTGGTTATGTGGCACTAAGGGTGCTGAATATGGGCACGATTTGGGAAAATTATGCATAGCCGTGCGGGTAACCTATGCACACCTACAACAAGGAACACAGTTACACCTAGGGGGCTGCATAGTTTAATAAAACTTTGAACCTTAAGAAAATGGGTTGCACAGTAGACCCACACTGTTAAACTTACAATGTGCCAACCGTACACCTCATTCCACCTCTTCAAAAGCTGGTGCCTTTAGAGCCCAATGCTTATGAAACACAACTAAATCCCCTAAATAGATCCGTAAATGTAAACCTCATCTAAAAAAAAATCTTTTACGTTCTAAAACACTTGGATTCATGATCTAAGACTTATGTAAAAATCAATCTCATCTACTAAACCAAAAAAGATCAAAAACACATGAAAATTCAACATGGTCCAAAAAATGGGATGTTAAAGTCTCCCCACCTTATAAATTATCATCCCAAAGAATATTTGGGGGATAACCTAAAAAAACCTAACCTACTAGGGCCCTGAAGTTTCACTCAAACTATCACATTAAGTCTTAGATCACCCATCTCACCGTTAAGAGTCATTTTGAGAAAAAAGGAAACAAACCATTTAATCTTGAGGAAGCACTCATATCCAAGTCCAAAATGTCTATAAAGAGATTTCCTGAGTCCATATTACCCAAGAAAAAATATTTTCATTGTCTCTTTTATCAACCAATGTAAGGAACCCCCCACCTTAGGTCTTAACCTTTGATCGGCCAATTCTGAGTCATGGAATCAAACCATCATAATTTCTAGATGAAGAAAGTATGTAGAATTATATTGACAGTCTTAACATTTTTCTCCAATGATACACCTAGTCATAGGCTAGGACACTACTCCTAGTCCTCATTTTTATCTCATCAGTCAACTCCGATTAACCTAGATCAAAACTAGTTGCTTTGGATTTTGTTGAAAAACCCAGAAAAACATTTCCATGACAACCACCTTAACCTATGACATGCACGAACCAATTCCAAAATTCTCATATATCTCCTTTCATGAGATCTCTAGTAGAACAACCTCCATCAAACTATTCAAAAAAAAATACTCATCTTAGACAACCTTTTAATTTTAAAATCTACATCCCAATGCCTTTAAATGAAGTAATCTTGACATCAAATCAAGAACGTTCACTAATGCTCGTAACCAACTTATGGTGATGATTCCTAATCGAACCAAATAACATACATTTCCAAAAAACAACCATCAAAAAACCTATCCTGCATTTACATGACCCTTTTTCAATTATGTCATCTTCCAAATGTCTATAGTGGCATCCAGACCATAAGGATTCCTTTAATAAACTCCTTGAGTGAACATTCAAGGAGTCCATCCATTAAAATTAAAAAATATTTTGATTTGTTTAATATTTTCATATAATTGATTCCCTCCAAGCGTACTTAGGATGAGGCCAAGATAGGGGTCATGGTTGTCTCTAAATAAGGAGTACACAAATAGTTTATTATTAAGCACATAGGGATCCTTATAAGACACATTCATATTGAAAACACAATATAATAACCTAATCTAAATCCCAACACCATGTATCCAGAACATGAGTGTCCAGCTCTAAAAATGGATCAACCTTCTCATGGTGTTGAAATTAATTTCAGTATATCCCTCATCATGACACTACCTTTATTTTACTCAATTTCCATTTCATCATTCCCAAAATTATCAAGAGGAAACCACCAATCGTCATCTTGCACTTAGCCAGTCACCAACTAGTTATCCAAATAGCACCCCATGAAACTATCATGCACCACACTTTCCTTACATATCAGGTTTAGTCTCCCATATCTCATAGTGCCATAACTGACTCAACACTCCCGTGGGTCTTCCATCATCAAGGCCAAGATGACCGTGATATTCAAATTTTCAGTCTCACTAAGGTAGGATATCCCTTATAAATCACCCTGAAAATTGGCATCCATAGTTCCATTCAGTATCTAAACCCATTTTGAACATTTTTTAATGGTCCCTTGTGATCAAGTTCCTTCTAATTGGAAGAAAAAAATTCTTATGACTGACATGATGCTCCACACTGTTGGAGTTTCCAAGTAATCAAGTTATTGAGGATGAATGAAATCCAATGAAACACGTCCCACCAACACTAAACCTGGTTCTTTGACATGGATTTTTTAGAAACATGATTATAAGAATAGAGGAAAAACTAGACACTCATAAGCATACTAGATCAAATTTTTCTTCTTCTTTTAGATGTACACATGACGCTCCTCCTGATTCAAGTCCATATGCTTCATTAGAATCATTTTTGAAATCTAAAACTAATTTGGATCATCCATGACACATAAATGATCCATTTTATAAATTTATCTTGAATCATTGGGTCAACTCATAATTTTTTTCCAAATCAAAGTTATAATTCTCATAATGATCTTACAACACTACAGTTACTCTACTCCGAAGATGACTTGTAAAAGAGATTTCAAGAACCCAAGACCCTTCATCCAAGAAATCAGGTAACCATATGGCTAGAGTAATTATGTGTCTTTGTCGCTCTAACACCAAAAATTTAAAATATACCTTTTTAAATTGATATTACCATGTTTAACAATGCATATTACTGTGATAAAAGAATAGTTCTACTGATGCTATGCATTCTTGGTATGTCATAGCCCATAAAAGGAATGAATTTCTCATTACCTATGAAGTGGTTGTTCATGATGAGGAATTTTTAACCTACTAAAATGGATCATTACACGATGTTTATGCATTTAACAAGGATCAACCTACAGAATGATCAACCATTTACTTAGGGGTGTTGCATTACTATTATGATTCCTACTCAGGACAAATGACACCCAAATGAAACCTCTCATCTAAAATTGAAAGTTAGAATTAAAAAATACATAAAGGTTCTGAGGGATCTACCTCTACGGAGATAGGCCCTTAATAAAGCATAAGGAATCAAATCTCAATTTATTACACACCTAAAAATTCACCAGGATTCACAACTAAATCATTAGGTTTAAGGATAAAAGATCTTAAGGTAATTGTGAATTATGGGCAATGATCACGTTCCCAGAAATAGAAAATTAAATCTAACCATTACTTGAGGGTTCATGATATAAATGCCATTACAAGGATTCATTTTAAGTAATTTAAAATAATTTATTTAAACATTTAAATAGCTAAAATACAAGGGACATCAAGTTCCATTTTTAAACAACTATACTAAGAAATTTATTTATCATGTACAACACAAACCATTTTTGGAAAATTATATTATAATTTCATTTTTATCCATTTACTTGATTAAATAGTTTTTAAAACGGTATTTGTTAATAAAAATTTAAATTTACAATATATAGAAGAAAACACTTTTTACTTTGTAATTGGAATTTAAATTAACTAACATGTCATAATAATAAAATATTAAAAGAAGATAAAAATTCTTTTATTAATTAAGGGAACTGGTCAAGTAAGATGCCACACTACATTTATATGTAACACCATATAAGTGGTTGTGTACATTTTAAATAATCATTCCATTTGCATAATATATCACCATGGGGTTTAGTTACTGAGGCCATAAAAAGTAAAGACATCTTATGAGGGTTCCATCATGTTAATCTGGTCTCAATTAGATGAAACCCATAATAAGATGTCTTTACCTTTTGAATTTAGGGATTTATTCATATGAGTCATCATACCCAAGTCATAGAGGTATAATCCCCTTAAGTCAGAATTTACCCTTTATTTAAAAGCATTCATTTACTATAAGAATTAAAATCTAGTATATATATACATATTAGTTCATTTGGATTAATCACCACCCCAAATTATAATGTTACATTCATTTATAAGTTTCGATTAGCATTCATGCATATGCAACCTGATTTTTATCATTGATTTTAGAATATAAAATCCCATATATGTTGGTTTAATTACACAAATCACTATTATCCATTTTTTGAGGCCCATACAGTTATAAATTGGACCATTGGTTCCCATTTTATTGAAACTACATTTCAACAATTGATTCCAAAATATAGAAAGTCTATATGAGATGGTTCAACTATATGGTTCACCATTTCCCAATTTATAAAAATCCTATACAATTTATAAATTGAAAATATGGAACCCATTTAATTGAATCCATTAATTTTTCATCTCATTCCACTAATGTTAATGAATCAAATATTTCAAAATCGGTTGGTTAAATATAATTCCATCATTAACTTATATGGAAAATACCATTTATTTTGATGTAGACACTTTATTTAAGCATCCATATTCATAATTTTTACCAGATATTCAATTAGGGGGAAAATAATACAAGAAATCAACCAAGCATGGCATATCACATGAGCCTCAGCCCAGTTGTTGAGGACTCATTAAGTGCATTCACGAGACCTATGTTCGAAACCAGGAAGAAGAATATTTCTAGGTTACTATTGCAGTAATGTATTTGTACTATAATAGTTACTATAGCAGGCACTATTCGATACTGTAGTAGCCAAAACTATTCACCTTGGGCCACTAGTTCAGGCTTGGAGTCCTTAAGGCCTTTGGGTCACCTAGGCCTTTGGGTTAGTAAGGATTTAAAGCTAAATTTAAGGCCTTAGGGACACCTCAAGGCCTTCAAGCCACATGATCCGTGCAGTTACCCCAGACAGACTCTACAAAAAAGGAGTAGCCCCAAAGGAGGATTCAGAGCATGTGCACTCACCAAAGTAGAACCAAATGGATTTGAAAGAATGAGAAGGTATGGCTACCCCATTGGGACCAGCCCATGCTTGCATGGGAAGCCTATCTTGATGACCATATGAAGGTGGAGAGCTACCATCAAAATGCAGATGTTGGGGAGGGGCAGATCCTTATAGTTATAGTATGATTTAATTCCCTAAGACCTTCAAGTCATGTAATATCTTAAGCCTATAGGCCATGTAATATTTAAGCCTACGGGCCATGTAAGGGTTCCCCCTCATCACTTGAAAGGGGGTTATCAAAAAGTCAATAAAAATGTAGGCCTTTAGGCCATTTGGGAACCAAGCAGGGCATAAAAATAAGCATGATAATAAATCACACATCAAAACATATAAGTGAGAATATTAGAAATATCATAAATAGGGTATACAATTAATCATGTTAAATTATAAAGTAAGGCACATTTATCACAAATGTCAATAAATCTATAAATGTAACCTATGTGACATGGAATATTCCTGGAAATATAAATATCTATATACCTATAATGCTATATGAACACACCTCACTTCTCTTTACATACTGGTCCAAGAGGTAAAAACCCATAAATCAATAACTAGTGAACATACAACAATCACCCAAGGTGAATTAATAATCAATTGTAATAACAGAATCATGAAAAATAGTCCCATTCCTTGGAAAATTTATCTTTTCCTCATTCATGGGTTGGATGGACCAAAACACAATATATTTACCAAGTGTTGACACATTACAAGTCTCATCTCTACCATCCCAAAATAATAAGATTATGGAGTAAAAATAAATCCTCTAATATCATTTTTAGTTTCTCAACCTGAGAGCCACTAAAACACTGCTCTGATCAGGTTGGTCACTAGATCTCAAGTGCACCTCCCCATATGCTAGATTGTTCCTACTAGCAATGATGGTCTAATAGTGGTACATCAGGGAGACAATACCCTTTGGATAATAATATAAACAATATGGAAACCATAATAAGTAATGGAATTGGAATATAATCACAACTCATGACCAATATTAATGAATAAATGATCATTCATAGACATGTAATAATGTAAAAATAGACATATAATATGGCATCCTACCTTTTTATTACAAAACTTTTATTTAAATTTTACAAATAGGGGATATTTAAAGTCTAGTGTCTTGGAAATCAGGAACAAAATACATAAAATATTAAAACATTATTCTAATACACTTATAAGTATTCACCATAGGTTCATCCTATGTATAATTATTGCACCTCATAACCTGGAGACATACATCAAAGGAAAGGGAGAGTAGAAGGACCACTAAGGGTAAACAAGGGTGATCCATGGAAGAAGAGGCATATCATAATAAAAATAACATGAATCACAAATTTAATTTGTGGCTACAACATATCATTTAGACATTAATAAACATATCACCATAGTTTATCCCCAATGCGTCATAAAAATTTACTAAGGTTATTCACCAAGGTACCGTGAAACTTGTCATCTCTAGAGACCAATTCTTTACCCAATGAATTAGAGAACTATCCGGGATAACCCTTAATATGAATTTATTTTCATGTTATACACACATATAATAATCAAACATTTCATAAATAACCCAAATATAATAAAATAAATGTGTTTCATTTCAAAATCGTGATGTTTTAAGAGTGCTTAAAAATAAGATCATTTTGTCTTTTATAACCCATGGAAAGGGAGTGAGGGTTATATGTATTTCAATTCCAGAATAAAATATATCATTTTTTTTATTTATTAACACCCATATAAATGAAATAGTTTTGGGTATTCACATACTTAAGACAATATAATTTATTGAGAGAAAGAGATAAATTTTGAGAAGAAATTTCTACAGCATAACAGCTATATAACATTGTTTTAGAAAATAATAAAAAGAGAGGGGGAAAGGGTCTAAAATCCATAAATTAATCATTTTACAGTACAGGGACATGATAAAAATAAATAATATCAGGGTTTTTATATTCTAATGACATAACACATGAAAATTAAACTTGAAAGAAAAGAGAAAATGCGATTTCTTTTACGAAATTTCAGTAGCCTAACGACGTCACATAAAAATTTCGAAAATAAATTGATGAGAGAGGAAAGGGTATCTCATCATTTTTACATTAAATATACATTAATAAGAATATATAATAACATACCCTCATATAATAATATGGAAACGAGAATACATAACATAAAGGAAGTCATGACTTAAAAGATGAGGGTGAAAGGTTCCCTTACCTTTAATAGTGACTTCGAAAGCTCAAAGGTTGTGACCTTTGGGGGCTTGAGGGAACCTTGGGAGGACTCCTTGGGAGGAAAAAATACCATATCTACGTTGAGGAGGATTTTGGAATGAAAGGAATGAGGGAATTGCTTGATATTTGTTGCAAAAGTGAGGGAATATTTAACTAAATTCCAAGGGACACCTCATCGGTGGTATTTAAAAAACCATGGGCTTGACCATGGTATTTTCCCATGGTATTGGACACTTGGGAAACCTCATAACATATCTTAAAATTCACAAGTTGAATATATTTATTACATCATGATTACATCATCAACGATGTCATTAAACACCCGAAACTCAAAACTGTTTTTTCACTATTCACTGAAAAATTATTTTGATCTTATTTAACCACATTTTTAACCCTGATTACAAATGTGTATAATTTATTTTTGGAAATCATTTAAGATAAAAATTTATTCAATAATAAAATATTTTTATACTATTCATAAAAAACACTATTTATCAAATACTATTCATCAAATTGAAACTTAGAAAATTTATAAAAATTCAGCCTAGGTTAATTTTGAAATTTTAAATTCAAAAATGATGTTTATTTTACCATTATAATTATATATGAATGATAAATCATTGAAAAATATAATTTTTACTTCTAAAATAAATTTATCAAATTTATCTTAATTAAACATATACTTTATTAAGAAAATCTATTAAAAAAATAGGAATAATGAAACAACAATTTTATTTATACAAAAGGAGTACAAAAAGTAACTAAGGTCTCATTACATAACCCCATATAACACCTTCATAGGACCTATGTGTAAGGTGTGCTAGGGTGATAGAATCTTGGGGCACCTTGGACAACATTTCTTGGGTGGTGATTTCTATCATCTTGAACTTCTCCCTTAGGTGATTCCATTCAAGCTTCACATGTTGAATCTCATCTTGGTATTGGTCCATAGAAAATCCTAGTGAGGCAAACTCCTTCCCAAGCTCTGACAGATGGGCTTCGTTTGGCCCGAGTCTACTGGATGAGGCCATTGAATCTTCTTTTTGTATTATTTAACCAAGATCACTTGTATTTATAAACAATAATCGTAATGTTAAGAGTTTAGTTTCTGATAGTCATATTGACCAAGAATCATATAAAAATAAAAAACCAATGGTATTATTTTAATTATAATCACTTCATTACTTTAAGGGTATAGTTTTTTGAGTATTAAATAATGTACAAAATTTAGGAAAGAAATATTATTCAAACATTCAGGTCTTTACATTCTTCGCCCATTAAGAAATTTCATCCCCAAAATTTTAACTCGTACCCTCAAAAGAGAAAAGGTGTGGGTATTTTCCCCTGATAGAATCCTCCAGTTCCCATGTGGCTTCTTCACATTTGTGTTTCCTCCACAACACCTTAACAATGTGGGTAGTCTTGTTGTGTAGAACGTTGTCCCTACAATCCAAGATCTCCTCCGACTGCTCCTCATAAGAGAGGGAAGGTTCTAGTTGTACCACCTCTAGATTTAGTACAAGTGAAGGGTCAGGTATATAATTCCTCAAGAGGGATACTTGGAAGACATCATGAACTTGTGCTAGATTTGTATGAAGTACAAGCCAATAGGCCACTACTCCTACGTGATCAAGGATTTCATAGGGGCCAATGTACTTATGGAAGAGCTTCCCTTTCTTTCCAAACCTCATGACTCTCTTCCAAGGTGAAATTAGAAGAAAGGCTTTGTCACCAACATCAAACTCCAAGTCCATTTGATGGTTGTTGGCATATCTCTTTTGTCGACTCTGAGTAGCCTTAATGTGTTGTTGGATGGCATGGACATTTTCTATCATCACTTGCACAATATAATGCTCCAGAAGCTTTCTATCACCATCTTTATCCCAATAAGTAGGAGTTATACATTGCTTCCCATATAGAGCTTCATAGGGTTCCATTTGAATGCTCAAGTGGATGGTTTTGTTGTAATAGAACTTAACTAAAGGTATATGTTGATCCCATCCACCTTTAAATTCCATTTAGCATTTTCTCATCATATCCTCGAGTGTTTTAATATTTTTTTAGATTGACCATCAGTTTGGGGGTGATAGGGCATACTGAATTTCAATTTAGTGATCAAAGCATATTGAATACTTCTCCAGAATTTTGATGTGAACCTTGGATCATGATTAGATACGATAGAATATAGAACTCTATGCAGCCTTAACACTTCTTTCACGTAAATCCTACCAAGTTAATCAAGAGAGAAATCTTCCCGAATGGAGATAAAATGGGAATTCTTAGTGATATGGTCCACAATAACCCATATCAAATTGTTTCCCTTGGAATTTATCGGGATACCAGTGATGAATTCCATAGTGATATTGTCCTACTTCCATGATGGTATGGGTAGTGGGTGTAATGCCCCTTTAGGAAGTTGTCACTCTGCCTTTAATTGCTGATATACTAGGCACCTTGAGGTGTAGTAAGAAATCTCCCTTTTCATATTACCCCTCCAATAATGATCATGAAGGTCTCTATACATTTTCATGCTTCCAGGATGTATAGAGAAAGTATATCTATGAGATTCATCCATCAAATCCTTCTTTATTTCTAGAATATATGGAACACATAGTCTTTTATGAAATTTCTGTACACCTTCTTGATCAATATTGAACTTGGGACACTTTCCATCTTTCACAGCGTCAAAATTTTTCTGAAACAATGGATCTTCATTATGAGATTTCTTGATCTTATCTAGTAATGATGGTTAGAAATCATTTGGGTTAGGGTTGATGATGTCCCTTCCCTTATAATTCCCATGTCCAGCTTTACTAGGTCATTGATCAAAGGATCTCTTTGAATCCTCATCATGGAAAGAACAACTAGGTCCTTCCTTCTTAAAACATCAAAAACTTTGTTTTCTCTTTTGGGATGATAATTAATTGAACAATCATAGTTTTTAAGAAGTTCCAACCATATCCTTTGTCTCATGTTCAATTCCTTTTGTGTGAAAATATACTTCAAACTTTGATGGTCTATGTATATATCACATTTCTCCCAAAAAATATTGTGCCTCCATATCTTCAGAGAAAAAACAACTGCATCCATCTCCCGATCATGCATAGGATAGTTCTTCTAATGATTATTCAATTATCAAGACACATATGAAATGAATTTGTCATTTTTCATGAGGACTCACCCAATACCTTTTAGAGATGCATCACTAAAAATAATGAATGCTTCTGCACTTGAATATAGAGTTAACACGAGTGCAATAACCAATATTTTCTTAAGCTCTTGGAAACTTTCCTCACACTCCTTCATCTAGTTGAACTTGACCCCTTTTCAAGTTAACTTGGTTAGTGGATTAGAAATTAATGATTTTTTTTTCACAAAACTCCTATAATATCCCACTAATACAAGGAAACAAAAAATCTCAGTTATTGTTGTAGGTTGAGGCCACTCCTCTATAACTTTTGTCTCTACAGGGTGAACTATGATTCCTTCATTGGATACAATGTGCCCCAAGAAAGAAACTTGTTGCAACTAGAATTCATAGTTTCTAAAATTCCCAAAAGCCTCTCCTTCTATAGAGTTTTCAAAATAACCCTTATATGATCCTTATGCTCCTCGCAACTTTTGGAATATATCAGAATATCATTAATAAAAACATACCACAAAGTTATCAAGGTAATTCTTAAAGACTCTATTAATCAAATCCATAAAAATTGCAGTTGCATTAGTCAGTTCAAAGGGAACAACAACAAACTCATAATTCCCATATCTTGACCAGGAGGCAATTTTTGGAATATCTTCTTTCTTCACCCTGAATTGGTGATAACCAGATCGAAGATAAATCTTAGAGAAGAATTGAGCCTCACGAAGTTGGTCAAATAAGTCATCAATTATTGGAATAGGCTATTTGTTCTTCACTCTAATCCCATTCAGTTCTATATAATCAATACATAACTGCATTAATCCATCCTTCTTCTTCAGAAAGAGAATAGGTGCTCCCCAGGAAGACACGCTTGGTCGAATAAACCCCTTTCCCAAAAGATCTAGGAGTTGTTTCTTTAATTCCTCCAGTGCTACATTTTCCATCCTATACGAGTATTTTATATCGGATGAGATCTAGGTATGAGTTCAATGGAGAACTCTACCTCTCTTTTTGGGGGAGGTCCGAGTAACTCATCAGGAAATAATTCATTATATTCCTAGACTATGGGGACATTTTATATCCTTAAACTCTCATATCATTCTTTTTCTTCACTAATAAAATCCATAAAGAAGGATATAGGAGGTTCTTCTAGACAAAGATCATGTTGAGATATATCTCCTTGGAAGATAACTATAGGTTTTCCATTCAAGACTACTGAGATTTTCTTACTTATACATTTGATCTTAGCATTATACTTTGAGAGCTAGTCCACCCCTAGTATAATGTTGAATTACAACATGGAAATCACTACTAGATTTGTGATAAGATTGTGCTCACTAATGTATATACTAGAGTTTCTAAACACTGAAGATTCTTGGTTAATCCCACCAGGAGTCTTGACTAAAAACTCTACTTTTAGAAAATTGAGGCTTGATTCTAAATTCTTTGCAAACTTGGAGTAAATAAAGGAATGCGTAGAACCAACATCAAATAAAGTACTTTCTAGTTTTGAGATAACAATAAGAGTACCTACCACCACATCATTTGGAGATTCAACTTTAGTTATAGTTATTGAAAAAGTATGACCTTGTTCCCTTGACCGTTGTTGAGGCTGTTGGTGATTCCCATCCACTTCCCATAGATTTGGACAGTGATTGGAAAAGTGCCCAAGTTGTCCACACTTATAGAATTGGACATCAGGTATGGCCTGCACCATATTACCCTTTTTTTTAGTGTTTTGTAGTTGATTATTCACCTCAATATGACAATTCTGTGCAATATGGCCATCTTTTCCACACTTATATCACTTCATTCTCCTGAGAAGGAAGTTCCTCGAATGCTTCTTCCCACATTTATTACACGTAGGACTTTGCAATTTCTTGCCTCCTCTTCTCAGATCAAAGATCCTCATTAATCTGGGATCCATCAATCACTTCATGTAATTGTATTTATGAGACCACTTTGTCTCACAAAAATCTAGATCGACATTCATCACACTCTGTACGATCTCTTCATAGCTGTCATAGTCTCAGTTGGCTAGATTCTTCCGTAGACAAGGTATTAGTCCTCCAAAGAATATATCAAACTTTCCACTAGGATCTATGACAAAGTTTGAGGTATATTGAGAAATTACGGTGAATTTCATCTCATAGCTTCCTAAAGATTCATTCTCCTTATGGTTCAGCTCGAGAAACTCCTTCTCGATTATTTTTCTCATGGAACGAGGGAAATACTTACTAAAGAAGATCCCTATGAACTCTTCCCACTCCATAGTTTCAACCTATACTCTTGGCCTCATGTTTTTAATCAGTTCCCACCACTGATTAGCTTCTCCCTCTAAGTGATAGACAGCTATGGTGACCTTCTCTTACTCTGAATAGTGGAGCACAAAAAAGATCTTCTTGATATAGCTGATCCACTATTTAAAAATCAAGGGTTCAGTAGATCCACTGAACGTTGGTGGTCGTTAATTCATAAAGGATTCAATATAAAGTTTTTCCCATCTTGGTGAGATCAGTATCTCAGCTTAATTCATGTTATTTCTCATAACTTGAGTCATTTGTTTCATCATTCTCATGAAGGTTTCCATTACAGCTTCCATCGGAGGGTCATCAATGCATGGTCCATTGCAGTGACCATTTGAACGATTCATCCTATTGCTCACCATTTAATAAAAGAATAAAACCTTAGTGGGAAACTTATTTCATTTACAAATCTTTTAACAAAAAAGGATTTTATTTCATTAAACTTCATGCTTAAAAAATTACATTTCTCTAAAAATCCTTCAAAATGATTCATAAAAAGCTTGTGATTGACCAAAAAAATCCCCCAGGAGTGTCAAACCAGGAGTGCAGTGAGGCCAGTTTTCATGTACCAGGATACCCCAGTTCAGGACCAAAACTCCTTGTTATAGTTTTCACTCCGAGGTATATCTTTTCCAGAGCCACATCCACTTGTCCATATCTATACATGGATTTATTTGTTCAGAAACTACTTACTTAATATTTAACCAAAATACCAGGATGTTTTCCTATGTTTAAACATTTCTATAGGATTATTACTAATGTTTTCATACCCTAATTTCCATAAATTACTAAACTATCCTTTGATACAAACTATGGCATCCTCCTTTTTATTATATAACTTTTCATTACATTTTACAAACAGAGGATCTTTAAAGTCTAGTGTCTTGGAAATGAGAAACAAAATACATAAAACATTAAAATATTATTATAATATACATTTAAGGCATCACCATAGGTTCACCCTAAGTATAATTATTACATCCCATAACCTAGAGGCATACATAAAAGGAAAGGGTGATTAAAAGGCCTAGTAAGGGTAAACATGGGAATCAATTTACTTATGATATCAATAAGAACTTGATAAAAATACAAAAAGACATGTGCCATGGAAGAAAAGTAATATCATAATAAAAATAACATGAATCATAACTTGAATATGTGGCTACAAAATTTCATTTAGAAATTCATGAACATATCACCAAAGTTATCCCTAAGGTGTTATAAAAATTTACCAAGGTTATTCACTAAGGTATCATGAAACTTATGATCTCTAGAGATTAATTCTTTACCCAATGCATTGGAGAACTATCAGGGCACACCCTTAATATGAATTTATTTTCATGTGATCCACATAGAAAATAATTGAACATTTCATAAATAACACAAATATAATAAAAGAAAAGGGTTTCATTTCAAAAATGTGACGTTTTAAAAGTGCTTAAAAATAAGATCATTATGTCATTTATAACCCATGGAAAGGGAGTGATTGTTATATGTTTTTCAATTACAGAATAAAATATATTGTTTTTTTGTATTTATGAACACCCATAGAAAAAAAATCGGTTTGGGTATTCACATAGTTAAAACAAGAGAATCTTTTGAAAGAAAGAGAGATAAATTTTGAGACGAAATTTCTGCAGCATAACGACTATATAACATGGTTTTAGAAAATAATCAAAATAGAGAGGAAAGGGGTATCCAATCCATAAATGAATCATTTTATAGTATAGGGACAGAATAAAAATAAATAAGATTATGGTGTGGATATTTTTATGACATACCACAAGAAAATGAAACTTGAAAGAAAAGATAAAATGCAATTTTTTTACAAAAATTCGGCATCCTAACGACATCACTTAAGAATTTAGAAAATAAATTGATGAGATTGGAAATGATATCTCATCATTTGAACATTAAATTGAAATTAATAAGAATATATAAGAATATACCCCCATATAAGAAGATGGAAACTAGAATACATAACATAAAGAAAGTCATGACTTAAAAGAGGAGGGTGAAACATTCCCTTACCTTAAATAGTGACTTCGAATGCTCGAATGTTGGGACCTTGGGGGGCTTGAGGGAATATTGGGAGGACTCTTTGGGAGGTAAAAAGACCATATATTTATATACGAGGATTTTTTAATGAAAGGAATGAGGGAATGGCTTCGTATTTATAGAAAAAGTGAGGGAATATTTAATTAATTTCCTAGGGACACCTCATCGGTGGTATTTGGAAAACCATGGGCTTTCCCATGGCATTTTCCCATGGTATTGGACACTTGGGACACCTCATAACATATATTACTATTCACAAGTTATCCAGATTTATTACATTATGATTACATCATCAATGATGTCATTAAACACACGAAACTCAAAATTGTATTTTTACTATTCACCGAAAAATTATTTTGATATTATTTAACGACATTTTTCACCCGGATTACAACCATGTATGACGGATTTTTGAAAATCATTTCAGGGAAAAAGTTATTTAATAATAAAATATTTTTATACTATTTATAAAAAACACTATTAATCAAATTGAAACTTCTTAGAAAATTTCTAAAAATTCAGACTAGGTTAATTTGACATTTGAAATTCAAAAATGATGTTTATTTTACCATAATAATTATCTATGTATTAGAAATATTTGAAAAGTAAAATTTTTACTTCTAAAATAAATTTATCAAATTTATCTTAATTAAACATTTACTTTATTAAGAAGAGATATTAAAAAAATAGGAATGGTGAAATAACAATTTTATTTATACAAAAGGAATACACAAGGTAACTAAGGTCTCGTTACATAGGCTCTTATAACACCTGCATAAGACCTAAGTGTAAGGTGTGCTATGGTGATAGAATCTTGGGGCGTCTCAGATAACATTGCCCGGGTGGTGATTTCTATCAGCTTTAACTTCTCCCTTAGGCGATTACGTTCAAGCTTCACATGTTGAAGCTCAGCTTGGGATTGGTCCAGAGTAAAGCCTAGTGACACAACCGCCTTACCAAGCTCCGATAGATTGACTTCGTAAGGCTCGAGTCTACTAGATGAGGCCATCGACTATTCTTTCGGTATTAATTAACCAAGATCACTTGTATTTATAAACAATAATCATAATGGTAAGAGTTTAGTTACCAACGGTCATATTGACCAATGGTCATATAACATTCGAAACCCAATGGTATAATTTTAATTATACTCACTTCATTACTTTAAGGGTGTAGTTTTGTTGAGTATTAAATAACACACAAAATTTAGGAAACAAATATTATTCAAAAGTTTATGTCATTACATATAATAGGTGATATATACACAGAACATATAAAGAAATAAATAAAAGAATCAGCATATATCCCCCTTAGAAACAAAAGTGCTAGATAATTCTTTTTTTCTCTTACTCCAGACTAGACTATAAGGATAATAGTATGTATGTACAATCCATCGACCTAATCCTGCAACCATGATGTTTGTTCAGGTACCCCAGTGCAATGGAGGCTTTAATAGGGTGTGAGATATACTCCATAGGACACCACAAATGGTGTATAATGATATGCAGTTGGTTTATAAAAAATAATCAGTGTGAAGGTATATTAAGAAGTTAGTAAATGAACAAAAGTAAACTTGTTAGGCTCAGGTTCCTCATGGAAACCTGTCCGACATTGACTACATAGGCCTATTCTATAATATCTCTAAACATGTTACCCTGTATAAATATATATAAAGGTGTATATATATTTACTTTATATATGAGATTATATATATCCATATATATATATATATACATAATATTAGTTATAACCTGAGGTGTAACTCATCATTAGAGTTCCATACTTTATTAAGGACGTCATTCTGATAAGATGTCAATATATGAAAAAGGATATCCCATCTAATAGTCTCTAGTAAAAATTAATAATAAAAATAGTAGTAATGATGCTGGTTCTTATAATTCATGGGTCATAATCCCAAAATCCATAACATGGGATACAAAAGTCATGTTCGTCATCGTACTCATGGATTTGACCATCATGATCAACATCCAAATCAATGGGGAGTGAGACTCCATGAACAATAAACCAAGTGATGCGAGATTCCATGCCCATCATCCTCAACCTTGAGGTGTAAGACATCATGATAAATAACCCTAAATAGGGTTTCTCTAGTAATAATTCAATATATATAATCCCACGTTAAATATTATTCCATAGGCCGATGTTCTTTAAATAGAAAACCGACATCGCTTAAGGCGTAATGGATCCTGGTTAGTATAATTCAATTAATAATTTTAAAATAAAAGTCATATGACTATCCAAACCATAGTCAATTTAATTTATCAAACCAGTAGATTTCATTTATAAGTCACATGAAGGCCATTACAGTTAATAATAACTATAAAGTCCATGGGAAGAACCCGTGCCAATGATACAAATAACTATTCACATTATTAATAAATTCACCTTTTGATTTATAATAAAGGGAACCTTAAAAAGTTGTTTTATTAGAAAACAAGATATTTATGTCAAAAAACACATTTAATTAAAAATAATAAACTCATTCAGTTGGAAAATTTTAAGACACCTCAAAGGTGAATCAAAGAATAAGTTTTCTATTCTATTCATAGTATTTAAATTAACACACCCCAATGGTGGACTAGTCAGAAGGTGGATAACGATAATTATTAATGAAAAATTGTGTGAACTCACACTAAAGGTTCAGTTAAACTTGAGGTAATAACGTAAAACCATCTAAAATGGTATCTAAAATTTAGTACATTGTGTTCTAGGCATTTAATTTAAGGTATATCTAATTTTAGAGGCAACACATGAAAAGTACAGTTCAAAAAAACAATGAAAATATCATATAAAAAATGTAAATTTAATGGAAAATAATAAAAATAACCTACCTTTTTCATAGGAACTTCCATAGGTCCTATGTTGAGATTTGATTCAATAAATAATGGACGAAAATAGAAGAATCATAAAACACCCTAAGAATATGTCAAAAGAGATCACACCGATTTAGTATTCCATATAGAGAGATAAAAGAATAAGAGAATAATGAGGAGTTGAGAGCTTAACTATATAGTTACAATGAACCTAATAACAATTGATTCAGATAAGAAATAGATATGGAGGTTCAAATCCTAGGAGGTAGGATATGAGATCTCCCACATAAGGGGGGGGGGGGGTTGTACACAGTTCAGAAAGAAAAAGGTAGAAGACCAATTTAATAAAGGTAGGGGAAAATGGTATTTTATCCCTATAAAGCGCCACACAATTTAGAAAACAATGCACTAATCATGCAACCTCCCCTTCCTATAAATCACACCCCGCATGGTTACCTTTCATGGTTTAGAAAACTATGTGCCTAAACCTTATGTAGCAACTATTTAAGTGGAACTAAGGGTGTGGGATTGACAGATGGTTTGGGAAAACCATGTGTAGTGCCTGTGGTTCACTACTACACACCTTTAAGAAGGTTCATTATTACACCTTTGGGGATAAATAGTTTAAACAAATGGTTCCCCTAAATAAAAGGGGCCTCATGGTTAAACATAACATCCACCTTATTTTTCCTTTTAAAAAACCAGTGATTTTGGTGCATGATTCTTTCAAAAATCAACGAAACTTCCAGGATGCCTTCTGAGATGTAAAAATCATCTAAAAACAAAACATTAAAGTGTTCGAACACTTGGATTAAAAATATGATCCTCATCTCAAAATATGCATTTTACACCAGAGGAGAAAATTTAAAAAACACTTTCAAATTCATCCCATTCCAAAACACAATACACTGCATTGGATTTAACTAAGATTGGTATAAAATTTGATCAAGTTCAGGGTCCTGGGTTATATTTTTATTAAGAAATTATTTAATTTTTTTTCTTTTTATCCTTAGACTCTCTCCCCCCAATTCAGACATTGGGGAGGAGACCCCCTTCTTTAACATTTGGGAGATCCAAGGGATAATGTAGAGAAAAGACAAACTTTTTCCAAGGAGGAATATTAGAGCGTGATCAAGAGAATGTAGTGATGGTTCATGAATCATCGATATATAATCCTTTAATCTATAAAGATTTTTTGTGAGGTATATATCAATATTTCAAATTTGGAATCCATTTAATTTTTTATTGTTTTTATTTTTTTATATTTTTTATTCTCGACTAATGGTTATTAATCGATATAGGATTAGTTTTCAATATAATGGATAAATCGAATTTCTTCATAGGGTTTTTATACTTAGAAGATTTTATCACACAATGTGTAATTCTATGAATACACACTCTGTATTTCATCAGTGTGGTTGGGTTAGAATATGATTGTCACATTATATGTATTTCACACACACACACACACAGACTATGTAGGCCCTTGAAAAGACTACCTGGGGTGTGGCATAGTGAACAACCATAAACATTATGTGATGTGAATGGTGTGTAAATTTTACACTCCATGTTGATCTTTACAACACGACATGAGCTTGGGTACATGAACATGTAGACCTTGAGTACCACACATTGTGTAATAGAGGGTACATATTTTGTAGTATGAGACTACATGATTCAGGGTCCCATGTCACATACATGATGTGTACTTCATAAGACATTCCAAGTATAATGAGGTTACATGAAAAGACAAATCACATATATCCCCCGCTATATGAATTGGGTTTACAATTCATTTATTCCATTTTTCTCACCACTCACTATTATCTAATTAGTGTTTGTAATATTTTGTAAACCATGAGTTAGATTTGGAAAAGTTAATAATCTATTTTTAGTATTTGTCCTCATAGATTGAGATGGTGGGACCCTTCACTAACAATGGCATTTGGTGAGATTTTTTTGGGTAGTTTTTAAATCTTAAATCCATGATGATGATTAATGGATCAAGGTAATGATCAAAATAATGTTATAGGATGGTAAAACAACCTAAAAAAATTCAAATTCCTTGGTTTAGGGCCCTATATATTTTTTTCATGTTTTTTATTCCCCAGGTGTTTGTTGGTTGTTATTGATCCTTTAAAGGAGGATATAATATTTGGAAATTTAGGAGTTTGGGAAAGTCTATGGAGGTTCTCCCATCGTAGTAAGGAAATCTAAAAGGGCTTATAGATTATCATGAAACCCAAATAGATTCCATACTTTTCATTCACCTGAGCATTGGAGTTTATGAATATGGTTTGGATAGGTGGAAGAAGAGTTGATTATTCACTTCTATTGGACTATGGATTTTTTCCAAATTACATCATGGATTATGTAAAGAATCTATCTCATGTACTTCTCCATGAGTGGACAAAGGGTTTGGAAGGCGATGATTTTGAATCATTATTAGTGACCCATTCACTAGATTATCAATTTTGATTACAATGAGGTGTAAGAAGATTATACATTTCATTGGGTACTCCCTCAATCCTAGCATCATTATTATGGTATGTATCATCCATTATGTTAATAGTTCTTGTACTCTCCTAGAGATATAGGGTGTGATTTCTCCTTATTAAGAAATAGTTTCTTAGATATCCCTTTAAGGTGTGGTATTAAACTTATATTGAAAGGTGATAGTATTATCCTTGATTATTCTTTTCCTTTGGCGAGGCATGTGGTCCTATATTGGGATTGGTAACTCTCTCATCCTGTTTATGTACTATGAAGATGCATGGGTGTCCTATTATGATTTTGGATTAGTGTCACGATGGTTAAAATATTTTAGTATCATGAATAATTTAGATTATTAGGGGACTTGTGGTGCACAGGTGCTCTAAGTTCCCCTTAATTATGCTAATCTCATCAAGATGATATTAGTGAATTATGAGACTCTATACTATAAGTTTATTTCCAACTTATATCATTTTTAGACTCAATACTTCCTTTTGGCATTGGATCTATTGAGGTGACATGTTTTCTCTCTTGTTGGATGGGGCCGGGAACCCCCCATGGAATGAGGTGAGGGTCACTAAGATACAGGTTAAGTAATTCCCTCAACTGGTATGAATTATTTCCAAAAATATGTGGGTCCCAAAATTTTATTTGAAAATCAATGCTAAATTCTGAGAGAGAAAAAATTATATAGTTTATTTATGGTATAAGGCATCATTCTAGGAACAAAACTACATTGGTGAGTCTGAATCATTTCCATATGTGTCAGGTAGGAGATGACATTGGTGAATGTAGTGTGGTTCATAGTGTGATGATACCCCATTCCCCTTGGTATGATATATTTGATATTTGATCCCCTAGGTATGATATAGCGATTTGGGCTAGGGTCTCTTTGTGTTAACTGATAGTGGTTTGACCTTCTATCTCATAGATGTGTGGGGAGATAGAGTTTTTTTCCAGAGTCATGGGATTTATTTATTAATTCCTTATTCCATTGATTGAGTAAATTTTTATGGTATCCCTTAAACTTATATAAAAACTTTCAGGTCTTTATTAGGAAGTGAATACATATATTTTTCCATGTATTATGTTTTTCCCTATTCCTGATGCAAGTAATATGGCAGTACAATTCAATAATTTGTTGTGATATGAAAAGTAGACTGTTACCCTTTTGATTTTTGGGACTTCCTACTAGGTATTATTATACTATCCCATTTATAGGCTTCACTCCCACACATGTCTTGTCTATGAAAATGATGCATAGGTTTGTGTCATTTTCTATAGGTGTGGTGAGGGTATAGTTGGAGCATTGGTGATTCCTATGATGGATGTTATTGGAAGTGATTAAATTAGTGTTGGCACAGTGCACTGATCCCCCTTAGTAGTTTCTCGAGGTATTTTTTGAAGTATTGGGCCTTTTATTTATTACCCTTTTTACATGCATTTTTATTATATACCGTTAGGATTTTTATCATGTATTTCATGCATGTTTTATTTTAGTTTGTTACATACGTCCTATATATTTTTGGTTGTTTGGTGATATATATATATATATTATGTTGTATTGAAAAAGGAATATCATGTATGATTATGTTTTTCTCGTCTCAGTCATTAGTCCCTATCCTATTGGAAGCTGGCTTTGGATGTCACACCTAGCTTACCACTAACCTAGGCAGGGTCTTGGGGTTCATTTCATGTTAGGTTATTATAGAATTAGGTAGGTATTAGGGTCTGATATTTGAGTTCTGTGTCCTTGGAGTTTTGGTTCGGTACATTTATAGTAACAATTCTTAAGTTACTTAGGTCTAGTTGTCAGATGAAGGAACTTATCTAGAGTGTGGTGGTTGAACCATTCTTATAAACAGAATTATATAATCTATTAACTAAATTTATTACTTATAGAATTTCTTTTATATTGTCATTAATTTTTTATATGAATCATATAGAAAACATGAAATTGTTGTCTTGGTGATGTGAAATCATATTTCTAGATATATCAACATGCAACGAGGAAGTTTATTACCTCATCACATTGATTTTCCAAGAGGTATACAATGGACCTTCTATGGATGATGAGATAAATGGGACTAATAATGATTCTGTGAGTTTATTAGGTGATTATATCCTAACATTATAGTGGTTTAGTTACTATAGTATTTTCATAGAATGGACCTGGATTGGGGATATATGTCTATATAGCCTTGGGTGTTGGGTTTGTAGAGGGTTAGTAACCCCCTCATCCCTAAGGGTGTATATTTTAGGGAAGTAGTCTCCTATATATTCTAATGAGAATACCTAGAGTTTGGGTAATCCTCCATGATTTAGGGTAGAATAATTACATTATTCATGTTGATAATTCCCATGATATTATATTGATCATGGGGAATGGGTCCCTCATTTGGGATTGTAGAGTTTGGAACTCCCGCATGGATTCATGGGTGCAGACTATTGTTCATGTGTGTGTGGGTCCTCTATTAAAGAATGGGTTTGTTACTCCCTCATTCTCAATGAAGTGTAGTTCCTCTATACTATAGTGGAGTTTTTACCCCCTCTAAATAAGTTACAGGTCCTTCATTTTTAGTGATTAGTGTTCTTTATAACATAGGGTGTGGTTCATTTAACATTGTTAGTTTATACACCAATGGGGTGGGCATGCATCGTTTATGGGGGGATATGCATTCCCTATATTAACATAAAATTCTCAATGATTTTCAATCCCCCACCTTTATGGTGGAGTTTAGAGCTCACCAAATAATACTATAGAAAAGATAATATTAATAGATTCATGGATAGATTATTAAACCATGTGGTCGGTACACACTTGATCCTAACGAAGTGAATTTCCCCCATAATATAGATGGGTTGGTATTCCAATATTAGACATGGTTCAAGTAAATCATTTTTATAGGTTTATGTTCAAAATTATATGGGGTAGTATTATTTTACCCTTATAGTTTATCACTCCCCACAATGTTTGGGGCATGAGATGCACCATCACTGGGGTTGGATACCCTCTCAACCGATTCAGAAACTCTTAGTGTGGTGTGAGTCCCTACCTTTGTTTCAGTGATTTGTGGATTCGTAGATGGTGCATTATTTTTTATTATAATCTCATATATGAGAGTTTGGTTCTATAACGATCCTTTAACAAAGGTCGGTGTAGACTATTGGGTTCCTTCCTTCGGATGATGATGGTTCTGATGGACCAATTTTAGGCATCAGAGCCTAGACTAGATGGGATTTATTTTATGTATTCCCTATTATACATGTGAGACACCATTTATGTATAGTTTTTTTCCATGTATAATAAAAATATATTAGATGTTTATTTTTCATTTGATTTCCTCCTAGTATGAAGTGGATGATGTAATAATAAAATTCCCTCCCCACCACCTATAAGTGTTCCTCACTCGACTCAGGGAGTTCATGGGAAGGATCATAGAAGATTGTGAGTTATCAAAAGATTTTATCAAGCAGTTCCAAATGTGTCTTAAGTTTTTATCTATGGACTTTTACATTGGTTCTTGTATTTTTTAGCATCAACACATGCCACATTCCATTTATTCATCATTTTCCAAAATCTTGAGATCCTAGTAGAGACTTTAGGCTATCTCTTTATTAATAGACACTCAAACTAGATGTGAAAATATACTCTCATTTCTATTTATGGTGTTATTTGACACTAGTAGAGAGGTTTTCCTCATGATCTCATCATGAAAGAGTGAGGCCCGGTGATAAAATCATTAGAAAGGACAGGATATTAGTAGTCTAATCTTAGGTGGATGGCTATCTTGTGGGGTGTTCTATTATCAATTAGATGGGTAATGGTTAACAATCATCAGGAATTAAGTCCTAAATTATGAGTATGGAAAATTATTAGTAAGATATAATTAGTTCATTAAATGGTTGGTGATACAGAGACTCTAGTATTTTACACATATCATTACATAATTTAAAGCAAAATTAACCATTAAATACAACCAAAGTTCATAAATTCTAATGTCTTTGGCAGATGACTTGCATAATTTTTATAAAATGATTCCAAAAAAAATATTTTATTTAATATATATAATTATATCCTAACCTCCATTGATCTCTTATATCTGCATAGGATAACATGAGGAATACATGAACAAAAGGGATGAGCTAAAAAGCTTAATCAGGGTATAAGCATAGGAATAAAATATAGAACATGGGTTTGAAGGCATAACATGATGACATAAAAGGAATGAAACATAAGTAAAAATAAGTAAGAATAAAATTTATAACATTGGAACATATAATCATGGAAACATATAAATATTTCAACAACATATAACATGAAATAAACATGAGTCAATGCTAACTGCCAAGAATATATAACATGGCAGCCAAAGTCCCATAAATGAATTAGGTTCGCTCCTTGTAAAAACCTGATGTATCATGGGACTAAATATTACCCATTTCATTGTATCACTATCTAGGTGCACCCATCATAACATGTTCATAAATATGTGTGCCACATGAAGAATCAAGCATAAGGGTAACCCATATAAATAATTGGGTATAATAATCATGTCATAAGGCGTAAAAAAAAGGTAATATCATAATTGTGTCCATGAAAGAATGGATTTAAATCATAAATTTAAATTCATAAGGAAAAATAGTCATATATCATGATAAGTAATTCCAAATTATAGGTAAAACTTGTAAAAAGAGTGTTTAAGAAACTTTAGAAATAAAACATTTTAGTGCGGTTTAAAGAAAATATTAAATATATTTTAAATGAAAAGGAATAATTTTTTGTATAAAATAAAAAATTAAACAACGTGGTTTTTAATTATAAAATGAGATATTTTAGAAAAATAATGGTGGCTTAAAATATATTATGGAGTTCACTTAAAAATAGGTGATAAATTGAGAAGTTCCCTTTATTCGAGCTTTCTTATTGGGGAGAATTAAGAAGGGAACATTTTTAAAACATATATTTCCCTATAAAAGAAGAATGTGATGATATAGATACATGAGTTTGGAAAATATAAATATAATTGGGAAAAATTATATAAAAATAAATAAGTGTTACATTGGGGTAAAAAGAGATAAAGCATAACCCGATGGAAAAATGGTGGTTCAGAAAGAATCCCTTACCTTATATCTGAAACAATACTTTACTTAATCTTAATGTAATGTATAATCAGATTAAATACATTAATTAATTAAGTCATAACATTTTATACATTTATTTGATTTATTATAATTTTATTAAACTCTGTTATGGCCTTTTTGATGATTTATAAGTTATAATTTTATCATTTGGGAGAATTCATTTCCTTGATTTTCAGGAATGGTTTACTTGTTTACCTGTATGAAAAATCATATAAAATGAGAATGGTGGTATAGAATTTAAGTTAAATGTTATTAATGAATATAAATAATATTAAATTGTTATAAAATTAATTTGGTAATTTGGGGTGATGATGAATCATTAGATAATACGTTAGTGGTAATCATTTTATATTATTTTGATAGTTTTTCGATCATCACAAAATAGTTTTTTTATTAATTAATATTATGTATATAAAATGGTTCAAAAACAATAAATTGGATGTAATAAATATATTATAATATTTTTTGAACATATAAATGGTTTTATGAGAATTATTGAAGGAGGTGATGTAAATTGAAAACATTTTCATCCTTGAATGCGATAAATTAACACATCACAGGTGATGTTTTCACTTTTAGTAAAAATAGACAGGGGAAGAAAAATTGTAACACCCCAGTTCCGGAAGCCACCCAAAGGCACCCTGTACCAGGTTGGTCACATGGCCTCAAGCACATTTCCCCGGACACCAGAGGCTGCTGACTAGCAGTGAGGGACTTAGGTGTGATTGTGGGGAAATTATGACCTCATTGGAAGAGTACACTATGGAAGAGAAAAAACAATAAAAAATAGCGGAAGCAATAAAAAATACATACACAAGTGAACAATGGAAGACTAAATATGATAAAGAGTAGGAAGACACATATATAAATGATTCATGATACATATGTCTAGGAAAACAGTCAAACAAGTCACAGTGTTAGAAATAAAACAGTACTAAAAACAAGTACAAAAAAAGATAAATAGCTCCTTAGCATCGTAAGCCTAAGCTTGGTCCCATGCACTCCGGCTCCACAGTAGTCAAGTACCCGAAGTCGAAGGGAACTTTCACTTGTCTATACCTGCAACAATATAGTCTGTTCGGTCCCAAAATCATGACCCAAACCGGATGTGAAACTAAATCCCAATAGGCAACCACTAGAAGATCTGTGCCTAACAGTCAATAAATATGTGGCAGGTGAAAGTACAGAAAATAGTAAATAAGAACATGCTAAAAATAAATAATAAAGAGTTCCAAAGTCAAGAAATAGATAACAAGCATCAAAGCACAATAGGTAATCCTCCGGTCCTACCTAGAAAAAACCATCAACCCTTTGGGTAGTGAACTCAGCCTAACCCCTCTGGTTTGGTCATACAGAATTATAAAGACTCTCTGAGGAAGCACACACATTCAATTCCCCTTATAGTCTAGGGTCATCAGGAACTCTGTGAGGAAGCTCGCACAATCAATTCCTCTTATAGCCCCAAGGTCAAGGACTCTCTAAGGAAGAAAACTCGGTCAAATTTCCCTTTATAGCCCAGGTTGTTCATAGAATCTTTGAGGAAGCACAATCGGTCAATCCCTCCTATAGCCTATGGTAATCAGGTGATTCAAGAAAACAGAACAGAGACTCTCTGAGGAAGCTCACACGGTCTATCCACGTATGGTCTAAAACAGTCAAGGACTCTCCGAGGAAGCTATCAAGGCCTATCCCCTTATATCCAAAAGTAATCCTAGGATCTCTGAGGATGCTCACTCATTCAATCCCCTTATAGCCTAAAGCTTAATGACTCTCTGAGGAAGCTCACTCGGTCTGTCGCCTTATAGTCTACTACTGTCTAAAGACTCTATGAGGAAGGTCACTCGTTCTATCCTCTTTTAGTCTATAGAACCAGGTTCTCACGGCCCTGGGTAGGTTAATGCATAATAATTCTATATGGCCAAAGTAACCCTATATAACTACTAGGATGACCAGTCTACAACATCTCAAGCATGTCATAAAACAACCCTCCACCCTATGATCACAAGGCATGGAAAACAGGTAAACGACCAAATAGGCTAAACAGGACCAAATGGTCGTAAACAGAAAAAAGCATGAGCAGAGCAACCATGATATAACAATAAACCCAAAACATGTCCAATTTACATCTACACAAGCATACAGGCATGGAAGGCATACAATGGGGGTAAAATGGTAAACACACAATACCCCGTTCAAGGGTATTGGTGGAATTTGAACATAATATTCAAGGAATTTCAATGTAAAGGCACAAAACACCTACCTTGGTGCTAGGAGATCAATATACTTGAACCATGAATCTTGAATCTCCTTAGAACTTCGTAGATCTAAGAAAACTCACAAAATGTTCAACCCACGATAACTTTCAAAAGAAGAGGAATTGGAAAATGATGCTCTAAAAGAAAGGAGATCATATCGCTGTGGTTCCAATGCAATTGATAGTGGTTGATTCGGAGAACAGACAGAGGCTTGGGGGCTCAGAGAAGATCCACAACCGTACCCTCCCTCTCGGACGAATCAAAGCTAAAAGGAGGGTGTTCTGTCTGTTAGATGTGACCCCGGGTGCGTTTAATGAAAAAAAATACACAGTGTGTAATTACTATTTCCATACACCACTTTAAGTGGCCTCCAAATCACCCCACACGACCATGTGTGTGGCCCTTACACGGCCAAAACACAGCCTCACATGACAACAAAGTACATGGTGTGTACTCATAAAGTACACGACGTGTACATCAAAAATTTCTAGAAACTCGTTTTTTCTCAAAAAATCCAGAAAAATGAAAACATACCTGAAAAGAAGGTCCATGTTCTTACAAACTTCCCCCATTAAAGAAATTCATCCCCAAATTTCTCTAGCGAGGCGTAGAAGAAGAAACACCAAACAGCTCTGGCCACTGCGATCGTACATCAGCCTCCCTCTCCCAAGTCTCGTACTGTACTCGCCCGTGCTGCCATAGCACCCGTACCAGAGGAACATACCAGCCATGGATAACTTTCATACTGCGATCGAAAATATGGATAGGATGCTGCTCAAAAGACGCATCCCCTTCGAGCTCAACCTCCTCAGGTTGAAAGACATGAGATGGGTCAGAAGAGTAACGTCGGAGCTGAGAAACATGGAAGACGTCGTGTATAGCCTGGTACCTATGAAGAAATTTCAACCGATAGGCAACTAACCCAACTCCCTCCAACACCTCAAAAGGCCTGACGTACCTTGGTGAAAGCTTACCCTGTCTCTGAATCGTCTTGTGTCCCAACCTCGGTGTGACATGTAAGAAAACCTGATCCCCGACCTTGAACTACAGAGGTCATCTCCACTGATCATCATAAGACTTCTGTCGAGACTGTGTAGTATCCATCCTCTTCCAAATCAACTCTATCTGCACTATGGTCTCCTGAACAAGAAGAGGTCCCAACAAAGGTTCCTCTCCTGCCTCCAGCCAACATAAGGTTGATCGGCATGTCCTACCGTACAAAGCCTCATATGGTGCTATTTGAATAGTTGCTTGAAAACTATTATTTTAGGAAAACTCCACAAGAGGTATATGCTTCTCCCAAGGACCTCCAAAATCTAGAATGTAAGCTTGGAGCATATCCTCAAGCACCTGAATCCTATGCTTGGACTGAACATCTGTCTGGGGATGGTAAGCTATACCCAAAAGTACCTGTGTACCCAAAGCCTTTTGAAACCCCTGCCAGACCCGAGAAGTAAAACAAGCATCCCTATCTGAAACAATAAAGTGTGGAACTCCATGCAGACGTACAACATCTTGGATGTACAACTATACCATCTCATCAACACTGAAGGTTTCCTTGACCAGTAAGAAATAATCAACCTTTGTAAGCCTGTCGATGAAAACCCAAAAAACCTCATTCCCATGAGGTGATCTCGGTAACCCTATCACAAAGTCCATCGCGACATCATTCCACTTCCACTCAGGAATGGGTAACTGCTGTAAAAGTCCTGCTGGTCACTAATGCTCTACTTTCACCAACTGACAAGTGGAACACTTCATGACAAAACCAGCAACATCTCTCTTCATACCTGACCACCAATACTGGCAGTGTAGATCACGATACATCTTGGTGATGCCAGGATGAACTATCCAAACTGAGGAATGAAAATCCCACATCAGCTCCTCGCGTATGTCTGATGGAACCCATACGCGTCCCTGGAAACACAAGATCTCATCCTCGCGTACTGTCCATCTAGGAATAGGGTCCTCTCCTGACATGCTTTCCCGTACGAATAGGCCTTTGGAATCTGATAGCTTCCTCATTCGAACTCGGTCAAGAAGCATAGAGGTAACGGCTACAGAAGAAAGAAACGTTTTCCCCTGTCTGTCGTGCACCTCCAGATGCATCTCATAGAAGAGATCCATAAGCTGCCACTCACTGCTGGCCTCTTGAACTGACTATATCTGATTTCTCCTTCTCAATGAGTCAGCCACTGAATTTTATTCCTAGGTGTATAGGCAAGCTCAAAGTCAAAGAACTGAAGATACTCGACCCACCTGCACTATCTCAGATTCATATCATGCTGAGTGAATATTTATTTGAGACTTTTGTGGTTAGTGAAAACCACAAAATTCTCTCCCATAAGGTAATGTCTCCAAAAGCCTAAGGAATGAACAACAGCTGCCAGCTCGAGATCATGCGTTGGTTAGTTCCTCTCATGTGGCCTCAACTGCCGAGACCCATACGCAATGAATCCATCTCCCTACATAAGCACAACTCCCAACCCGATACATGAATCATCATAGAAAACATTGTATCTCTTTACCAGATCTGGAAAGACTAGTTTCAGTGCTGAAGTAGACCTACCTTTCAGCTCTTGAAAGACCGACTCAGAAGAATCTGAAAATAAGAACTTCACACCCTTCTTAGTCAGACATGTCAGTGGTGTTGCCAAGAATGAAAAGTCCTTTATGAATCATCTGTAGTATCCAGACTGAAGGTTCCGGGAGCAGCAAAAGCACGTGGGTGGATGTGACCACTTGGATTTTTGTCATTAGCAATGATCAATCCGGAATCAATATGATGATAAACGCCAGTCTCCACGGATCGAATCATAGAAATAGACAAAATAAAAGGGAAGTCCCAGAACCACAAAGTAGGATCATTACAGGTTGATTATAATTAATTTAATCAATTGAAAATAAATACCTTTTAGGTGTTCTTTCTTCATTGATGTTCTTGATCACGTTTCGATGAGATTCATCATTGTGTCACAGAAGCCAAGTGTAGACTTCCTCTAGTGGTGATCCACATGTGTACCTCGTATCTCGGGATGTCACCAAAGGATTCTCCGGGTGCTAGAATGGAGAATGCTTTTCTTGCGTTGTCGGCCTTAAATCGTCTTGATCCGATGGAAGAGGATCTCTCTCGGTCTTGAGAGTGTCCTTGTAGGAAGAGGTTCTTTCGGCCTTGAAAGAATTCTCCAGAGATGTTTTCTATATGAAACGAGTTGGGGTTGTGAGGATATTTATAATCAGGCTTGAGGTTGTAGAGTTATGACAATAAATTAACATGTTACACTTATTTTTCATTTCATTGAATCTTATTTAAAACCCCCATGTCGAATAATTAATTCCTTGACATGAGCCCACACTGATTATAATAAATACCATTTAAAACAATATTATATCCTAAAAAATCCCGACTGAAAAAACTATATGGCGTGTATTAATAAATACATGGTGTGTACTTGTTTTTCATTGAAAACTACACAGCGTGTACATTCAATGTACACGATGTTTATATCTTGTTTTCATTTATTCATTTCCTTTCCATAATGAAAACTACATGGCATGTAATTATTAATACACGGTGTGTACTTGTTTTCCATGATAAACTACACGGCATGTAATCTTTAATACACTGAGTGTATATCTTGTTTTTCATTTCCTTATTCCTCCATAATTAAATTTATTTAGGCTTACTTGAATTATTATTATACCACTTACGGGAATAATCTTTATTCTACTTGAGATACTTGAATACACGTAGTGTGTGGCTCTCTAGGCCTCTTTCTCGTTGGCATTAGGCGGGCTTGCCTAAAGTCCAAGATTACTATATAGAAACGGGTCAAGGCACCCAAGAGAAAGAAGTTGACACCGCATTGACGTATCACAACATACGAATGCTTAATGTGTAATTTAATCCCTTTGTCTCGATATCTCATCAAGCATGTTTCATGGCAGTGTCATAAACCTATAGGATTGATCTGTCGTTATTTGAATACCTGAAATAAACTCATCGTTCACACCATGTCTATGGAATTTAATGCAACAGTTCTATTTCAAAGAAAGGGACGAGATATCAACTTCCATAAATGGAAGGGAAAAATCCTTCCTCGAATTATCCATTAACAACATGTCACTCATGACGCACCCAACGTACCCTAATTCCCGCCAACTGTCTGCGTGACTATTTTCATCAGTAAATCTAAGTGTGTGAGTCATGACATGAGTTAATGATAATCTTCCAGTCTAAGGACCATTGCACTTTCTTGTAGATAGCAATGTCCGATGACACCAAGACATGCGGAATTGCAACTGGCGGGTCTGTTCTCATAATCCCCCATCTTGGATATTACCAAGTGCGAACTCCATGAGAGAGAGTCTCGTTTTCTTACGAGTACTTGCACATGACGGTCTGTATACTATGTGTCCTATCATAGTATGTCATCCAACCGTAGAACTTTATTTATGAATATTGTTATAGAATTTCAAGGTTCTCAATATAGCGGGGATCTGCCATGACCTTATCAATGCAATAAATATTACAAGACATTATTATATTATAGTTTTACAGAACAATGAACAATATATAATAAGTGAACATTCATGTAATCAAAGTACAAAATAGTTGGTTCTCAGGACACCAACCCTTACAAACTCCCACTTGGACTAGAGCCAACTGCCTACGACTTTTAGTCCGCTAGACCTCACATGATGATCATGTTTCTGCTGAGTCAAGGTTTTAGTCAAGGGGTCCTCCACGTTGTCTTTTGTGGAAATATTGCTCACTACAACTTCACCTCTCTAAGAAAAATCCCTCAAGAGATGATAATTTTGAATTATGTGCTTTGTCCGCTGATGTGACATTGGATCTTTAGCAAGTGCCACCGCTGTAGTATTATCACAATAGAGTGTGATAGGATCTTTTCTGATTGGTACTACATCCAGCTCTGGGATGAAGATTCGCATCCATACTGCTTCTTTAGCTGCCTCAGAAGCTGCGATATACTCAGACTCCGCTGTAGAATCTGCCACCACACTTTTCGTTGAGCTCTTCCAACTCACTGCACCTCCATTAAAACTGATGATGTATCCAGTCTGCAACTTCATGTCATCTTGATCAGTCTGGAAACTAGCATCTACATGTCCTCTGATGACTAGTTCCTCATCTCCTCCATAAACCAGGAACATATCCTTAGTACACCTCAGATACTTAAGGATAGCCTTGATTTCCATTCAATAGTAGTCTCCTGGATCAGCTTGATATCTACCTACCACACTTAATGTGTAAGCAACATCTAGCCTCATACATAGCATAGCATACATGACTGACCCAATCACGGATGCGTAAGGGATCCTTGCCATTCTCTTTCTTTCCTCATGTGTCTAAGGACACATTTTCTTGGAAGGATGAATGCCATGTGACACTGGAAACAATCCTCTCTTAGACTGTTCCATACTGAATCTCTTCAGTATCTTGTCAATGTATGTACTTTGACTCAGGACCAACATTCTCTTGGATCTATCACGATGGATCTTGATCCCAAGAATATATGCTGACTTGCCCAAGTATTTCATGGAGAAGAATTTATGCAACCATGCCTTAACTGACTGTAAGATAGGTACTTCGATTCCAATTAGTAATATATCATCAACATATACTATTAGGAAAATGACTGCACTTCCACTAAACCTCTTGTAGACCCAAGGCTCACATTCATTCTTAACAAAGACAAATTCCATTACAGCTTCATCAAAACAAATTTTCCATGACCTTGATGCTTTATTTAATACATAAATGGATTTCTGTAACTTTCATACCTTGTTGGAATCCTTTGGAGTCACAAACCCTTCAGGTTGTGTCATGTAGACATCTTCCTAGAGGTTCCCATTAAGGAATGCTATTTTGAAATCCATTTTCCAAATTTCAAAGTCATGGTACGAGGAAATGGACAATAGGATTCTGATGGATTTCAGCATCGGAACCGATGAAAAAGTTTCATCATAGTCAATTCCTTAATGCTGTCTAATACCTTTTGCAACCATTCATGCCTTGTAGGTGCTGATTTTCCCCTCCATGTCCAGTTTCTTCTTGAATAACCATTTATTACCAATAGGATTTACATCAACTGGAGGATCTACCAAAATACAGACTTGGTTTTGGTACATGGAATCCATTTCAGAATTCATGGCTTCTTGCCACTTGGCAACGTCTGTGCCTTCAACTGCTTCCTTGTAGGTAAGAGGATCATCATTGTCCACCAATAATGAGTCACCATCCTCAGTGGCAAGAAAACCATATCGTTCTGGTTCTCTCACCTCTCTCATGCTTCTACGCAGTTCTTGTGTCTCTGGAACAGATTGTTCTTCCACAGGGATTTGTGGAATATGTTCTTGTACCAAATCTTGTGTATCTTGAGCCTCGACTTCATCAAAGTCTATCTCACTCCCACTATCTCTTTTGGAGATGGGCTCCCTCTCAAGTAATATGGCGTGTCTTGCCACTGTAACCTTTTTTTTCTGAGGGGTTTTATAGGTAATATCCCCTTGTTTCTTTGGGATATCCAATAAAGATACACTTTGTGCCTCGGGGTGCAAGTTTTTTACCTGAAGAGGCCTTAACAAATTCTTCGCTACCCCACACATGTAAATTCGATAACATGTCTTTGTGTCCACTCCATAACTAGTATGAAATACCATTTATTGATTTAGTTGGTACTTGGTTTAGTATGTGTGCTGTTGTTTGTTATACATATCCCCAAAAGGATAATGGAAGAATATCATGACTCATCATTGATCTCACCATGTCCAACAGGGTGCGGTTCCTCCTTCCACTTACACCATTCCACTGCGGTGTGTAAGGAGGAGTGAGTTGAGATAGAATCCCAAACTCCTGTAAGAAATCAATGAAGTCCTAATTAAGATATTCTCCTCCTCTGTCTAACCAGAGTTTCTTAATCTTTTTACCAAGCTGGTTCTCAACCTCATTCTTGAATTCTTTGAACCGATCAAAATAATCTGACTTAAACCATATTAATTAGATATATCCATATATACTAAAATCATCAGTAATAGTTATGAAGTACGAGAACCCACCCCTTGACTCAACTGGAAATGGCCCACACACATCTGTGTGAACTAATTCTAGAATCACTTTAGCGCTTTCACCTTTCCCACTAAATGGGGCTTTGGTCATTTTTCCTTGTAGACACGCATGACATACACCAAATGGTTTTAGTTCGAAAGAATCTAAATACCCATCTTGATGTAGTTTTGTCAAAAGTTTCTCATTGACATGACCTAGCCGATGATGCCAAAGTTGGGTGTGGTATGAGTCATGTGAATTGACTTTTTCATCGATTTCCATTACATGGTTTGTGTAGTCTAACACATAAAGGCCGTTATATAAATGTGCCCTACCAAAACAAATGCTATCTTTATAAAAGTAGAAACATTCATTTCCAAACTTGAACATGAATCCATCAACATCTAATATGGATACTGAAATAATGTTTTTAGTAACAGAAGGCACATAATAACACTCCTTTAACACCGAGATCATTCCTTTTGGCGACGTGAGGTGGTAGTCTCCGAAAGATACATCATCAAGTCTGGCTCCGTTGGATGCTCGTAGAACTACCTCCCCTCGATCAATCTTCTTGAATCTACTTGGTTCCTATATTTGGATACAGATGTGAGCACCAAAAGCAGTATCTAATACCCAATTAGTAGAAACAGATAGATTTCATTCGATAACAAACGCACAAGAAGATTCCCCTTGATTCCTTGGCTGGGTGCAGTTTTTCTTCAAGTGGCCCTTCTTGCCACATGCGAAACAAACATCATCCTGTTCCTTTGACTCCCCTTTGATCTTCATTTTCTTGGAAGGCCTTGAAGAAGTTTTGGGCTTAAAGCTATTCCCCTTCCCTTTCCTTTTATTCACCATAAGGATATAAGGCTTTTCACGCTTCATGTCATTGTCCACTTGGTGAATAAGGATAAGAAGATCAGATAGACACTTCTCAATGTTGTTCATGTTGAAATTAACAACAAAGTTTGAGAAGCTCTGGGGGAGTGATGTAAGAATGATATCAGTACCCAGTTCTTCAGGGAGTTTAAACCCTAGAACCTCCAAGTGCTAAATGTAGCCAATGAGCTTGACTACATGAGGCCCAACTGGGGCACCTTATCCAAGCTTGCTCTGAAATGGAGACTTGGAGATCTCAAACCTTTCCTGTCTTGCTCTCTCTTGGTATAGAACATGGAGGTGCTCGAGCATGCTATAGGCATCCATGTCTTCATGAGACTTCATGAGCTCACTAGACATCGATGATAGTATCAAACATTGAACATCGAGAGCATCGTTCAAATGTTGATCATAGACCATGAAATCTTCATCACTCGCCCCTGGGGAAGGAGAATCAGGAAGTGAGGACTCCAGCACCTAAACCTTTCGTTCATGGCGTAGGATAACCCGAAGGCCTTTAAACCATTCCTGAAAGTTACTACCGGTGATGATATTGTCTTTATCCATCATTGATCGCAGAGAAAGTGTGGTTGATGAGTTTTTCATCTTGATTCTACAATTTAAAAGAGCAGATTTATTAGTACTTTCTTGATTACAATTTATGAGAAATAATGAATGAATGAATTAATTCTCCCACTATTTTATCATGTCCTAGTGGCCCTCACCATTGAACTCAGAATTTCTAGTTGCTTTGAAATTATAGTGGCAAAGATCTATATTCCCATTCACCTAACCTCAAAAAGGTTTGGTCAAGCTATTTGAAGGTATTTAGGTAGGCAGGTCTTTTCCAACTGTGAGCTTACAGTTCCTTGATCTATTGAGTGGATTCCCCAATCCTGAAATCCTGACTTGGATTTCCTCAACTCTTGCCTCCAATATTACACCAAGTCTAGCAAGGGATACTTCTCTTGATGTAATATGGTTAATTCAACCAGAAACCTTTTATAAGGGCTTCGTTTATAAAAGTAAGTGTCCCAACAAGGGTTGGTCAAACACATTGTTTTATTCAGTCTTTCCCTTAATTAGGTAATAGAAGGCTTGGTCTGACTTAATATGGTATTGAGGGATTTTAGTCCTTTATGCGTAGTTTTCACATTATCACATGCTTGTTAATATTAAGTGATGATTTCTTAAGTGATTAACCATGTTCTGATAATGTTTACGCATACTCTGTTTTTTATTTTATTACATATTTGCATGCTTTTTCATTTTATTAATTATGTGATCATGACAACACATACATAATAAATAAACCATGCAATCAGAAATAAATAAAATAAGATGGCATGATCATGATCTTATATTTGGTTAGCTTATCTAGCGGTTTTGATAAGCTAACCCTGACCTAGGGAAAACACCTTGAACCTGATGGTTTGTGTTTTGAAGCTCCCACCTATCCACCTTTGTATCTTCTTGCGTCAGTTTCGCCTCGGCTTTGGGATTTGAACCATCTCCTCTGGCTTGGGAGATCCTCCATTACATGGGTTTACATTAAAGAAACCATGGGCATGCAGGCCCTACATTTTATTGGAAGAAGGCTCGGAGGCCAAAAAATTTAAATTAAATAAATTTAAATGAAACCATAGACATACAAAGGGTCTTTGGTCTAGCTCATGATCATCCATAGCATGAAATGACATTTACGCGTATTTAGAATTCAAATTCTTTTAACGTTTCTTTCATTTAAGATAATTTGCGCTTGAATTTAATTAATTATGATCTTATAATTAATTAATTCATTATCTTAAATTCCTTTCTGAATTTACTTGAGATTATTCTCATCCATATTCCCTGTATGGGTCTTTGTACATTGGAGGAAACCTGGTGAAATTCCATTTCTGGAAAGTATACGACGTGTAGTTTATAATTACACGGCGTGTATTTCTTTTCACCCTTTATCCAAAGTACACACCGGGGGATTTGGCGTGTTTTCTTTTCTTTGGAAATTTTGGAGTACACGACATGTAGATAAATCATACACGGCGTGTACTTCCTTGTTACGCGGTAACCGACCTAGAGATCCCATGTACGCGGTACGCGGCTTATCCTTGTACACGGTTTCACCTGGGCCGAAATAGACTACACAACGTGTTGCACCAACATACACGGCGTGTATTCCGGTTTCCATGTGCCGTTAAATTATGGTCAACACGGCGTGATTAATACTTTGTCATATTCAATTCACACGGCATGGTTTGGCGGACCAGTGCCAGTTCGTTGAACTTAAGTACACAACATGTAGTTTTAATTACACGTCGTGTAATCCCGTGTTGTATAGTCAGAAAGAGCATATCCTCCGGATGAGTTCCTCGTTTTTATTTTAATCAAAATTAAAATTTAAAGGCCATTTTTGTGATATTAATCGAGAAACGAAGGAGGAAGAATAGATCTCGTTTATTCAGATTTATAGAACGATTTATTTCGAATTGAATCAAATATAAATGTGTAAATTATCAAAAAAAATTAAATAACTATAATCAACATTGTAACCTCCCTCTGATACCATTTGAAGGTTCTGGGCGCAGCGGAAGTGCGTGGGTGGATGTGCCCACTTGGCTTTTTTTCATTAGAAATGATCAATCCGGGATGAATACGACGATAAACGCCAGTCTCCACGGATCAAATCACAGAAATAGAAAAAATAAAAGGGAAGTCCCGGAACCACAAAGTTGGATCATTACAGGTTGATTATAATTAATTTAATCAATTAAAAATAAATACCATTTAGGTGTTCTTTCTTCGTTGATGTTCTTGATCATGTTCCGATGCGATTTGTCGTTGTGTCGTAGAAGCCAAGTGTAGACTTCCTCTAGCGGTGATCCACACATGTACCTCGTATCTCAAGAAATCACCAAAGGATTCTCCGGGTGCTAGCGTTGAGAAACATTTCCTTGTGTTGTCTGCCTTAGATCATCTTGATCAGATGGAAGAGGATCTCTCTCAGTATTGAGAGCATTCTTGGAGGAAGAGGTTCATTCGGCCTTGAAAGAATTCTCCAGAGATGTTGTCTATATGAAAAGATTTGGGGTTGTGAGGATATTTATAATCAGGCTTGAGGTTGTAGAGTTATGAAAATAAATAAACGCGTTACACTTTTTATTTATTTCATTGAATCTTATTTAAAAACCCCATGTCGAATAATTAATTCCTTGACATGCTCCCACACCAATTATAATAAATATCATTTAAAACAATATTATATCCTAAAAACTCTTGACTGGAAAAACTACACGGCGTGTATTAATAAATACAAGGTGTGTACTTGTTTTTCATTGAAAACTACACGGCGTGTACATTCAATTTACATGGCGTGTATATCTTGTTTTCATTTATTCATTTCCTTTCCATAAAGAAAACTACACGGCGTGAAATTATTTATACACAACATGTGATTGTTTTCCATGAAAAACTACACAGCGTGTAATCTTTAATACACAGAGTGTATATCTTGTTTTTCATTTCCTTCTTCCTCCATCATTAAAACGATTTAGGCTTCCTTGAATAATTATTAAACCACGTACAGGAATAATCTTTATTATACTTGAGATACTTGAATACACTTAGTGTGTGACCCTCCAGGACTCTTTCTTTTTGGCATTAGGCGGGCTTCCCTAAAGTCCAAGAGTACTATCTAGCAACGGGTCAAGGAACCCAAGAGAAAGAAGTTGACACCGCATTGACGTATCACCACATACAAATGCTTACTGTGTAATTTAATCCCTTTGTCTCGATATCTCATAAAGCTTGTTTTATGGAAGTGTCATAAACCTATATGCTTGATCCGTCGTTCTTTGACTACCTGAAATAAACTCATCATTCACAGCATGGCCATGGAATTTAATGCGACAGTTCTATTTCAATCAAAGGGCCGAGATATCAACTTCCATAAATAGAAGGGACAAATCCTTCCTCAACTTATCCATTAACAACATGTCACTCGCGAGGCACCCAATGTACCGTACTTCCCGCCAACTGTCTGCGTGGCAGTTTTCGTCAGTAAATCTAAGTACGCGAGTCATGACATGAGTTAATGATAATATTCCAGTCTAAGGACCATTACACACGCTCATAGATAACAATGTCCGATGACAACAAGACATGTAGAATTGATACTGGCAGGTCTGTTCTCATAATCCCCCATCTTGGAGATTACCAAGTGCGAACTCCATGAGAGAGAGTCTCGTTTTCTTACGAGTACTCCCACATGACAGTCTGTATACTATGTGTCCTATCGTAGTATGTCATCCAACCGTATACCTTTATTTAAGAATATTGTTATAGCATTTCAAGGTTCTTATCATAGCGGGGATCTTCCATGACCTTATCAATGCAAAAAATATTCCAGGACATTATTATATTATAGTCATGTAGAACAATGAAAAATATTTAATAAGTGAACATTCATGTAATCAAAGTACAAAACAGTTGGTTCTCAGGACACCAACCCTTACACAGACAACCCTAGGAAACTCCATACCTCAAAGATGATCTTCGGCTACTCCCAGGAAACTACTACCCTCAATTTCTCTGGGTCTACTGATACTCCTATCTCTGAGATTACATGACCCAATAAGTGAATCTTATCTATCCAATAGTGGCATTTTAAGAGCGTAGCATATAACTGATGCTCTCTTAGTGTACTCAAAATGATCTCAAGATAGGTATCATGGTCGTGTCGAGTTTGAGAGTATACCAAGATATCATGCATGAAAAAAACCACGAAAGAATCCATGTAAGGAAGGAAAACTCTGTTCATCAGTGCTATGAAAACTGCTAGTGCATTCGTGAGACCGAACGACATAACCGTATACTCATATAAACCATACCTACTCCTGAAGGCTGTCAGAGGTATAAATGATGGTCTAACACGTAACTGATGATAACTGGACCTCAATTAAATCTCCGAGAACACCCGGGATCCTCGAAGCTGATCAAAGAGATAGTCAATCCTAGGCAAGGTCTATCGGTTCTTGACCGTCACCTGGTTCATCTTCTGATAATCTACACAATGCCCATGGGTACCGTCTGCCTTCTTCACAAACAGGATAGATGAACCCCAAGGAGATGTACGGGGTTAGATAAAACCCTTTTCCTGCAACTCCTCCAATTTCTTTTTGAGCTCCTGCAACTCAGGTGTAGCCATCCTATAAGGAGGAATGGACACCGGTGTCGCTCCTGGCACAAGCTCAATTGAGAAGTCTACCTCACACTCTAGAGGAAAACCTGAAAAGTCCTCTGGAAATACATATCTGAAATGATCCACCACTGGAGGAAATTATAACTGTGAAGTCCCCTGGTCATTCAGATATAGACTAACAATCTGGGCTGTAACTCCTCCTAGCCCTAGATGCTCGGGTCCTTCTGGAATTTCTGAGACATCCCACTCACCCTGATGAAGAAAACATCCACCCTCTAGTGATATAAAACTCACCCTTTGGTGGTAGCAGTCGACGACTGCCTAGAAGGGGACTAAACAGTCCTTTCCAAGAATGAAATCATAGCTCTTCATCTCTAGGACATAGAGGTCCCATAAGAAGTGACACCTGTAACTTCAAGAGGGAACTCTATGCACTGATGTACGCTAGATGTCCTCATTTCCAACGGTGTGTCTAGTGTCAACATGTTAGCAGAAGAAAAGATACAGAGCCCAAGTCTCTCCAAAACAGCAATAGAGATAAAGCTATGGGATGCCCCTGTGTCGAAAAGAGCAGAAGATAAAACTAAGGCTACTAAGATCGTACCTCGAATGGTGGAAGGTTCGGGATCCTGTTCTTACTGGGTCTGCTCCATCACAAAAGTCTAGCCTGATCCATGGCCCTGTGACCCTGCCTGACCAATCTGAGCTGATCCGCCCTGCTGTTGCTAATAGAACAGTGACTGACCACCCTAGCCACAACCTCCCCCTCGGCCTGAACGGATGGAAGAACTCCAGTTCCCAAACTGGTGGTGATTCTCCAGAATGCAGAGTAATAGAAGAACCCCTTTCTCTGGATGCTGGAGGAAAAAACTGAAAAAAATGCTATAGATGGCCCATCTTGCCACAAGATCAGCACTCCATCAGGTCTCTTAGAAAACGTGGCCTCTTAGGCGTACTCCTTCTGCCCTGGTAGCATGCCACGTGGCTACCATAAGGTGCATCCCCCCTACTCTGATCTCCTTAATAAATCTCCCTGCGACGCTTCCTGCTATCAGTAGGAGGAACACTTTCTCTGGAAGTTGAACAGCCCTAGATCACTGCTCCAGAATCCCTCAGATTAAACTCTGTGATCAGCACCTGGTTGAAAATAGAGGATACCTAAGTCAACCTAAATATGTTCACCTAGGAATAGATCTCTTACATGAGACCGTCCTCAAACTTCCTAGCCAGGAACAACTCATCACCTACTGGGATTGGTGTGAAACGTTGCAGATCCATGAAAAGAGAGGAATACTCCATCATAGAATGAGTACCCTTCTCTATTCTCATGAACTCCTGGGCTCGGTCGGCCCTCAAGGTCTCCAGGTAGAAGTAATTGTAAAAGATACACTAAAACTCCTCCCAAGCCATATTCTGGTGGAGTCCCTCTTGAGAGATGGCATCCCACCACCTCCTGGCGGAGTCTCAGAGCATGTAGGTCAAGAGATTCACCCTCCTATCTAGTGGTACCTCGAGATGCTCAAAGATCATCAGTGTGGATTTGATCCACGACTCTACAGCCCGAGGTCCTCCTACCCCTGAGAAGGTGGGAGGGTACTGTTGCTGGAAAACCCGCATCAAATCAGCCATCGACGGGGTATGAGGCAGCACTCCCTGGAAGGTTTGCATCATTATTAGAAAAACCTCCCTAAACTGTGCATCAGCGCCTAAAAATGTTATAACTACTAGTGCGAAGGCTGGAAGAACAGGAGGATCTACAGGAAGTCCCTAACCAGTGATGTCGCGCGTCTGATCACTCCCCTGTAACTAGCGGTCAACCGGAGGATGTCTAGGTGGAATTATTCTACAAATTCAAATTCACACCTTAGATTCAGGATTATCCAAATCCAAAAAAATTGAATGCACAAGAAGGAACACAGAAAATATAGAATTCAAGTTATGAAAATATGACTAGATTGAGTGTTCCTTCCCTACACGGCGTGTTCCCTTAAGTAATTCACATGGGCGTGTACTTCTTCCTAAACTGGTCATGTAACACCCAAAATACACGGTGTGTTTTCCTAACACACAACGTACACTTGAATCCTCTTCCCTGCCTGGGTCTCCTTACACAACTAACCCACACAGTCCTCTTAGTCGTAGACTATACAACGTGTTAAAGGTGGACATGACGTGTACTTCGACAAGCTTCACTAGACCGTGTTGTCTGTGACACGACCTGTGTACCCAGGTTACACTACACAACGTGTTCTAGATGGACACAACATGTACTAAGAAGTCCCAACTGACCCGTGTTGTTAACTACACGACCGACTACATGGCCGACACTACACGGTGTGTTTCAAGAGGAAAAGGTGTGTATGTGAAGAGGTAACACCGACCCATGTTGTTTGTGACACGACCGGGCACCCAGTCCATACTACAGGGTGTGTCAAATTCCGACACGGCGTGTATGTGAAAAGATAACATGACCTGTGTTGTTAGTGACACGTCTGGGGTACCTATTTCATAGTACACAACTTGCTAAACTAGTACACGACGTGTTCCTACAAGATTTTTCACAACCCAATGTCCCTGCTCACACAATCAGTGACACGACTATAGACTAGACAATGTGAATTCATAAAGTAAACACCGTGTATTTTGGGTTTTTCAAAAAAGTAGCCTCAGAACTGCACTGGAGCCCAGAAAACACAAAAAAACAAGCGTTAAGGTTCCAAATTTAGATCTGTGAGGGCCCATACTCTCTGTGGATCAAAGCTTGGCATCTTATACATGTTATAACAAGGAAACCAGACAATTATCCACCAAATTCCGGTCCATGAGGGCCCATAACACCTCAAGAACCAAAGTTTGACTTCCATATAAGCAAATTTCTATACAAACAAATTCTTTATCAAACAGCAGAGATTCTAACAAAGCATCTATCACAACAGCATGCATAATGTACAAAACGTCTATCACAACAACATGTAATTGCTAATGAATCCTAGATGGCATGGAAAGAATGCATGACATGTGATTTCTAACAAGTGCCTATACGATGCATGAGATGGAATACCCTCATCTCATCAGGTTGCGATAGAAATAGAACCGCAAGAACAACAACGGACTACTACAAATACCCCTTTTATCAGCGCTAAAAATGGCCTTTAACAGTGCTAGAAAAGTACTGTTACAGACGATGTAGATAGGGGGGGGGGGTCCCCTTTATCAGCGCTAAAATTAAGCGCTGATAAAAGGGTCCTTTATCAGCACTTTATTTTTAGCACAGATAAAAGACCCCTTTTATCAGTGCTTTTTTAAAAGTGATGATAAAAGTTAAAAAAATTATTTTTTTTAAAAATACTAGCAATCTCAGGGGGTTTTTTACAGTGCTTGATCCCCCCGTTTATCAGCACCTTCCCGCACCTTCGGCGCCCCCACACAACCCCTCCACCATTTATCAGTGCTATCCCCACCCATTATCAGCGCTAGCTCCCATATTCCCCCATGCACGCGTGCCCCTGCCTCCACTAGGTTTTGAACTCGAGACCTCCCCCCCTGTGCACCTAATCCCTTACCACTCCTCTATTTTGATTTTTTTCCATTTCACGATATCTATATATCTATATATAGTCATATTTTTTCATATAGTAATATATATTTATATTAATAAATATATAGTTATATTAATATATATAGTTATATTAATATATATATAGCTATATTAATATATATATATTTATAGTGATATTAATATATATATTTATAGTTAAATTAATATATATATATATATAGTTATATTAATATATACATATATAGTTAGATTAATATATAGATATATAAATATTCATATATTTGTATTTTAAATAAAATGGATATTATTTATTATTTAGATAAAGCTAATATATTTTATATGTAAATATATTTTATTATTTATAATTATAATCAAATTTTTATGTGTGAATATATAATAAATATGTATATATTGTTATATATTGGATTATAAATAGCAGTGCATTATAAAAAATGTTAAAAGTTATGACCGTTTGAAGTTCGAGTTGTGTTTTCAACATATTTTGGATCTTTTTTAATTTTTTTTTTAATTTTTTTATTCTTCAAATTGTTATTAAATGACTAGTACTCCATAATAATTAGAAAGTTATTTATTAAAAATATTTTTTTAATTTTTTTATAAGCCATTTTCACTAAATATCTTATATATTAAGTGTAACTGTATATTTATACTTATCTAAAATATATTTAAAATTATATTTTAAAAATATATAATATATTTATATCAATATAACTATATCTATATATTTAAATATTAATATATTTTTTAATTATTTTTTTGGAAGTAGACCCTTTATCAGTGCTACTAAAAAAGCGCTGATAAATGGGTACCCCTTAACAATGCTAAAAATAAGCACTGTTGAAGGGGGTACATTTATCAGCGCTAAAATAGCGATGATAAACGGGTACGTTTATCAGCGTTTTTTTAGCGCTGATAAAGGTACACCCTTTATCAGCACTTTTTCGTTAGCGCTGATAAAGGGTGGCACTGGCCTTGGCCCATTTTGTGGTAGTGAACGGTAACAACACAAAACATGTGAATCACCTAACAGTGAAATCAAATCAACTGTAAAATTGCAAACCAATATAGTTGCAATAAATGAGGTAGTATGGATTTTCCCTATACACAAATTATCTAATCCCGAGAACAGCTTATTACCAAGTATCTATTATAACCTATCCCTGGATATAGTCTCCAAACAGTAAGTCAAGAGAAAAGAATTCCTCGGATACCACTTTGTAACGCCCCAGTTCCAGAAGCCACCCAAAGGCGCCCCGTACCAGGTTGGTCACATGGCCTCAAGAAAATTTCCCCGAACGCCAGAGGCTTCTGAATAGCAGTGAGGGCCTTGAGTGTGATAGTGGGGAAACTATGCCCTCATTGGTAGAATACACATCGGAAGAGAAAAAACAATAAAAAGTAGCGGAAGTAGTAAACAATCCATACCCATGTGAACAATGGAAGACTAAATATGATAAACAGTAGGAGCACATATATATATGATGCATGATACATATGTCTAGGAAACCAGCCAAAAAATTCACAATGCTGGAAATACAATAGTACTAAAAAAAGTACAAAAGAAAGATAAATAGCTCCTCAGCATCGCAAACCTAAGCTTGGTCCCATGCACTCCAGCTCCACACCTGTCAAGTACCCGAAGTCAAAGGGCGCTTTCCCTTGTCTATACCTACAACAATATATTCTGTTTGGGCCCAAAAGCATGACCCAAAAAGGTTGTGAGACTAAATCAGAGTAGGCAAAATCCCAAAGATCTGTTCCTAATTGTCAGTGAATATATGGAAGATGAAAGTACAGAAAATAGTAAATATGAACATGCTAAACAATAAATAATCCACAGTTCCAAAGTCAAGAAACAGCTGACTAGTAATAAAGAACAACAGGTAATCCTCTGGTTTTACCTAGAAAAAACCAATAACCCTCTTGGAAGTGCACTCAGCCTAACCCCTCTAGTTTGTTCATACAGAATTATAAAGACTCTCTGAGGAAGCACACACAATCAATTCCCCTTATAGTCTATGGTAGTCAGGAACTCTCTGAGGAAGCTCTCATAGTCAATTCCCCTTATAGCCCTAAGGACAAGGACTCTCTAAGGAAGCACACTCGGTCAAATTACCCTTACAGCCTAGGGCGTTCATAGGATCTCTAAGAAAGCACACTCGATCAATCCCTCCTATGGCCTATGGTAATTTGGTGATTCAAAAAAAAAACAGAACAAAGACTCTCTGAGTAAGCTCACATGGTCTATCCCTGTATGGTCTAAAATAGTCAAGGACTCTCTGAGGAATATCCCACGGTCTATCCCCTTATATCCCAAAGTAATCCTAAGCTCTCTGAGGAAGCTCAATCGGTCAATACCCTTATAGCCTAAAGATCAAAGACTCTATGAGAAATATCACTCCGTCTGTCCCCTTATAGTCTACTACTATCCAAAGACTCTCTGAGGAAGCTCACTCGGTCTATCCTATTTTCTTATATAGCACCAATTTGGCATGGACCCGGGTAGGTCAATGCCTAATAATTCTATATGGACAAATTAACCCTACGAAAATACTTTTCTAACCAATATATAACATCTCAAGAATTCCAGAAAAAAATGCTCCACCCTACAATCACAAGGCATGGGAAACAGGTAAACGAGAAAATAGGCTAAACAGGACCAAACAGTCGTAAACCGAACAAAGCATGATCAGAGCAAACATGGTATAAAAATCAACCCAAAACATGTCCAATTTACCTCTACAAAGGTATACAATCATGGCAGGCATAAAATGCGAGTAAAATGGTAAACACATAATACCTTATTCCAGGGTATTGGTGGAATTTTCACATAATATTCAAGGACTTTCAACGGAAAGGCACAAACCTCCTACCTTGGTGATAGAAGATGAATATTCTTGAACCAAGAGTCTTGAATCTCCATATAACTTCATAGATATATGAAAATTTACAAAACTTTCAACCCATGATAACTTGAAAAAGAGGAGGAATTGGAAAACCATGCTCTAGAAGAAGGGAGAGCTTACCACTGTGGTTCCAACACAATCGGCGACGATCGATTCAGAGAACAGACGGAGGATCAGGGGCTCAGAGAAGATCCGCGGTCGTACCCTCTCTCTTGGATGAATCAAAGATAAAATGAGGGTGTTCTGTCCATCAAACATGACCTCGATGTGTTTAATGAAAAAAAACAAAATACACAGCGTGTAATTTTGGAGACACTGTGGGTAGTTACTGTTTCTGTAATCCATTTTAGGCGGCCTCCACATCACCCCACACAATCGTGTGTGTGGATATTTCATGTCCAGAACACGGAATCATGAAAAAATGAAGTACACAGCGTGTACTCATAAAGTACATGGCGTGTACTTCAAAAATTTCAGAAACTCCTCTTTTCTCAAAAACTCCAAAAAAAAGAAAACATACCTGAAATGAAGGTTCGGGTTCTTATAGAAATGATGATGAATTATTCCATTAAAATGATAAAATTAAAGTATATATATTTTATTGGATATTTAATTCCACTTGGATAAGGGGGTGAGGATAGAATAAGAAAAAAAATAAATTGAAATGAAATTAAAAGAAAATTAAAGAGGATTTTACCTCTTTAATTTATCCTCCTTGAGAACCTCCTTAGGGAAAGGGGTTTGGTGTTTTTTTGAGACCATGGGTTCCTGTACATGGGGGAGATACTTGGGAATAGTATTTGGAAAAATTTGGAAAAGTATAAAATCTTGAAAGGTGTGAGTATAATGGGTGGCGAGGGGTGGTATTTATAGGGGATGAGAGAGGTGTTTTCTCATTATTTTATTTATTAGTTTCTTATTTTACCTCAAGAATAAAAATAGTTGGAAAATTATCACTAAAAATATTAAAATAATTATATATATTTTGATATTATGGGATTACATCATCCATAAATCATGTATGACTCAATAATTCTTGTATTTAGCATTTATCGTAAATTATTATATCATACTATTCACTAAAAATTCATGTATTTTAGAAAAATCAGAAAAATTAAACGTAAATTTTTTTCAACACGTATATTTTAAAAATTAAATAAATTTAATGAAAATAAATTTCTATATACGAGAAATTTTATTTTTAATTAAAATCATCATATATTTGGAAAATACTGATTTTAAAATTATAACTAATTTTATAACGCTTCGAAAAATTAATTAAGGTCTTATAAAATTTTCTTATAATCACAAGATAGAAAAATATTAATTTATGAATCTATTTTGTGAAAATAAATATTATTTTAAATCATTATCTTAATTATAAAATTTTCAATAAATATTTATGTTTTACAAAAAAAATAAAAACATAATTTATCATTTCCAAACCATTTATTTACTTATATTATGGTATAATTATGCCATATTTTCATTTATAAGATGCCTAAATTTTTATTACATTTTCATTTTTTTCTTTACTATTTTATTAGACAATTTACTATTCATATGGGTCATATTACTATTCCAAAGTTCAAGTTACTATTCCATTGGAATAGGTTCTTTAACTTATATAAATACCTCTTATTTCATTCATTATTAATTTATAAAGTTTATATTCTATTATATATGTTATTTTATTAAATTTATACTATATGGACTAATTATGTGAAGTGAATTTCCATTGATATAATTATGGGTTTTTACATTCTCCCCCCATTGAGAATTTTCACCCTCAAAATTTCTTTATATATACTATGGTAAAAAAAGTGAGGTTATTTATCCTTCATTTCTTACTCTGGTTCCCATGTTTCCTCTTTATACTTATGGTTCCTCTATTGTACTTTGACCAACTGAGTAGTAATATTACGTTGAACATTATCTCTATCATCTAAGATTTTCATTGGATTCTTCTCATAAGAGAGATCATTATCCAACTATTTGACCTTCAAATTCAGTATATACAAGGGATCTGGTATGTACTTACCCAAGATGGATATGTGGAATACATCGTGTACTTGAGACAAGGTTTGTGTAATTTCTAGTCGATAGGCCACAACTCCAACACGATCAAGATTTATGAAGGGGTTTATGTACCTAGGATATAGCTTTCCCTTCTTTACCAAAATCATGATCCTATTTTATAGAGTTATGTAGATGAATACCATGTCTCCAACCTTAAACTCATGGTCTAATCTATGATTTCCCGCATAGATATTTTTTCGGCTTTGGATTGCCTTGATGTGATGCTAAATGGTTGTCATATTCTCCACCATTTATTCGAACATTTTAGGTCCTAGAAGATTCTATTCACTGACTTCATTCCCACATGTTGGTGTTCTACATCATTTTCCATAAAGGGATTCATATGGCTCTATTTGGATTCTCAAGTGGAAACTATTGTTGTAAGAGAATTCATCTAGAGAAATATATGGGTTCCATCCTCCTATGAAGGACATAGAACCCGTTCTCGACATGTATTCTAGTGTTTCAATAGTCCATTCAGATTGGCCATCATTTTGAGGATGATAAGACATACTGATGTTCAGTTCAGTGTTTAGACAAAGTTGGATGGTTTTTTATAAACCTCGAGGTGAATCTCGGATCTCAATCAGATACAATCTACAATGTTACTCCATAAAACCTTACCAATTATCTGATGTATATCCGTACAAGTTTATATTATGAGAAGCCCTCTCAAATTGCGATAAATTGATTTGTCTTTATGAGATTATTCAAAACAACCCATATAACATTGTTTCTTCTGGATGTCTTCAGAAGTATGATGAAAAAGTCCATGGTAATTTATTCCCCCTTACATGTTGGAATGGGTAATGGTTGAATCATCCCCTTATAATTTTTCCTTTAATACTTGACTTGCAGACATACCAGACACATTGATGTATATTTCATGATATCTTTCTTCAAATTTTCCCACCAATAGTTATCTCAGAGATATCAATACATCTTTGTGCACCCTGGGGGAATAGAGAATGTTGAGCTAGGTGCATTATTCAGAATCTCCCTCTTTATATATGGATTAGTTGGTTCACATATTTGTGACCCAAATATCACAACTCTTTCCTCATCCATTTTGAACTCTGAGGATTTCCCATTTCTGATAGCTTCAAACTTTTTCTAAATTTCCACATCATTCCTTTGAGCCTCCTTTATTTTATCTATGAGGGATGGTTAAGAGATCATTTGAGAAAGGATTGATGATGTTCCTTCCTTAAATATTCCCACATATATATATATATATATCATTTTATGGTCTATGAATATTGGATCCTTATCAATTCTCATTATTGATAAAGATACAAGATATTATCTACTTAGAGAATATGCCACCTTATTCAATTTACCAAGATGATAGTGGATTGAGAAGTCATAATACTTGATGAGATCTAACCATATTCACTGGAACATATTAATATCCTATTGTGTGAATATATATATGAGGCTCTTCTGATCAGTATATCTCTCACACTTCTCCCCATAGAGATAATGTATCTATATTTTCAACACAAAGATAACAGCTTTGAACTCTAGATCATGTGTGGGATAGTTTTGTAAATGAATTTTCATCATTCTAGAGGTTTAGCCAATAAATTTATCATTTTTAATTAGTGAATATCCGAATAACATTTTTTAATCATCACTATACACCATAAATAGTTCCCCACTTTTCGGTAGTGTGATCATTGATGTTGTGATAAGTCTGTTTTTCAACTCTTTTAAGAAATCTCCACATTCACTAGTGATGAAAAACTTAACTCCCTTCCAATTCAACTTGGTTTTTGGGTTTGAAAACCATGATAAATTCTTAAAAAATCATCGATAATACCTAGATAAACCATGGAAAATACAGATCTCCGTTACAGGTGTTGGCCTAGGCCACTCTTTGATTGCATTTATCTTGGAAGTGTCCATAAATAATCATTTGCTGGTGATAGCATGGCTCAGTAATGATACTTATTCCATACAAAACTCACATTTACTATACTTTTCATAAATTTTATCCCTTCACAACGTCTTAAATGCAATATTCAAATTCTCCTCATGTCCCTCCTTGCTCATAAATTATATCAGAATATTATCAATAAATAATACCACCAATTTATTGAGGTAATCTCTAAATAATATATTCATTAAATCCATGAAACTTTCTCAAGAATTAGTGATACTGATGCGAATCAATGTGAACTCATATTTTCCATACCTTGTTCAAAAGAAAGTTCTAGGAATATCTTCCTTCTTCACCATTAATTGGTGATATCCCAACTAAAGGTCCACCTTAGAGAAATAATTTTCCCCACATAGTTGATCGAACATGTCATATATCCGTGGAAGGAGATACATGTTCTTTATCATGATTTTATTGAGCTCATGATAATCAAGGAAGAGACACATTTATCTGTCCTTATTTTTGATGAAAAGGACCAGTGTTTCTCATGGTGAAGCACTCATGCATATAAATTCCTTATACAGAGTCCCTTGTAACTATTTATAAAGTTCTTACAACTCAATAGTGGACATTCTATAAGGTGTATTTGATATAGGAAAATATCCAGTAATAAGTTCAATTGAGAACTGAATGACTCGATCAGGAGGAAGAGCAATAAATTCTTCATGGATTACACCAGTTTAGTACCTCACAATGGGCTTGTATTCAGGTATGATTCTATCCATTATGTCAATAATCCGAGATAGATATGCTTGGTCATAAAGAAATAATATCCTCAATTGAGATAATGATTCTAAAGGAGATTCATCTTCCACCATAAACTTGTAAATAATTATAGGATTCCTTAGGATGCGAAGAGTGATATCCCTTTCACGACAGTTGATGTCGACTCTATATAAAGATATCAAATCCGTACCCAATATATTATAAAATTACCCCAATAGAAGTAATACAATATTTGAAGGGAGGTTAAGTACCCAAAAATTAATTGGGGAGGAGTTATATAATTTGGATGTAATAATTTCCCCAATTTATATTCTCATTGATAACTCAAACACCATATTTTGAGGTAGTGTTTGAATAGTTCTAATAAACTTTAAAGATATGAAAGAATACTTAGAACTAGAATAAAAAATTATTTTCTCTATTATTGAATGAATAAACAATGTAACTTTCAACACATTATTATTGGGCTCTACCTCAGTAGTAATGATAGAATATGCCCTTCCTTGCTGCCTTGGAGTTTTTTATTTCCTCCAATATCCCTTGGATTATGTAATTCTTTTTCTTAATGATCATGTTCATTATAGTTGAAACACTATACTACTGGCTGAGTGTTGATTTGAACCTTCTTTTATTCTTCCTCATTAATGATATTCTTCATATTTATTTAATAATTACTATCCATATACCCGTCTCTTCCACATTTTATGAATCTCTTGGTTCCCTTTAAGAATTTTTTTGGATGCTTCTTCCCACACTTTTGAAATGTGGTAATTTTGGTCTTATTTACATCATGGGTTTTATCTGTTGATCCACCCATGTTAAACTCCATTTTCCTTTTTTTGTTGGTCCCATGAGACCACTGGGAGTCTTTGATCTCCATTTAAACATTAAGGTCACAACTAAAAATCTAATCATAGTTATAAATGTCTCAAATCACCAATGTTTTTTTATAAACTCATATTTGGTATGTTAAAGAAGATATACACCTTGATTTCAGGGTTGATGACAAAGTAGTAGGTGTTTATTACACGCCTTGTGAAGTTTTTCCCATATGCTCTAATAGACTTATCTTCCTTTTTCATCAGTCCAAGGAACTGACCTTCCATCTTAATATGGAGGGTTTAGGAAAAATATTCATTGAAAAATATTTTCTTGAAATCTTTCCATTCCATGGAATCAATTAACTCTTTGAACTTTTTGTTCTTGATCATTGTCAAACACTGATAAAATTCCCCATCAAAAAAATAAACTAGAAGCACAAATTTCACTTCTTCTAAAGAAGTGAAGGACTTATAATATATTCTTAAGGGAGTTAATCCATTTTTCTATGAGTAGGGGATCCTAAAATCCACTAAAAATGGGTGGCATTTTTTGCATGAAGGATTCGACTTAAACTGACTATTTGTTAGGGGTAGGAGGTTGTGCCATGCGATTGGAGTTAGTATTCATAAATTGAGATAGTTTAGTAGGAACTTTCATGATTCTTTGAGCACACATTCCCATCATATTTGAAATATCATTAGGGAAATTATCACATTGCCTATCACATGATTTTCATCATGATTTATTCTATTTCCATCCATTAATTATGAAATATAATGTACAATTAGGGGTCTTGAATACTTATATAATGAGAATATAAAAATGAAAAATCTGAACATAGAAGGATAAACTTGTAAATGAAAGGTATATCCAAACTTCTGATACCCTAAGTTTCAATATAGATTATCCATAGTGATAGAATTGTCCCTAGGGTTATTACTAATGTTCTCTATTCATAATCTTTAAAAATAACTAGACCATGTTATGATACTAACTATAGAGAACCTAGACATTTACACATATCATTACATGATTTTAAGCATAATTAACCATGAAATACAACCAAGGATTGTAAATTATAGTGTCTTTGGAATATTAGGTACATAATTTTTCAAACATGAAACCAAACTAAAAATTTATTTTATTTAATCTCTATAATGATCTCCTAACTACCATTGAGCTCTTACATCTTCATAGGATATATTGGTGAATACATTAACAAAAGGGATGAGCTAAAAAGACTAATAAGGGAATAAGCATAGGAATAAAACATAGCACATGAGTTAGAAGGCATAACATGATGACATAAAATGAACAGAACATGAATAAACATAATGAATAATAACAAGTATAACATGGGAAAATATAATCATGGAAACCTAGAAATGTGGAAATAATATATTACATGACATAAACATGAGTCAAGGCTAACTACCCAGACTATATCACATGGTGGAAAAATTACCAAAAAGGAATTAGGTTCACTCCCTGTCACAACCTGACGTCTTATGAGGAAAAAAATTACCCAATGAATTGTAGCACGATTTGGGAACACCCATCATAACATTTCCATGAATATGTGTTCCACATGAAGAGTCAAGAATAATTGTTACCCATAGAAATAATTGTGTATAACAACCTTGATATAAGGAATAACAATGCGGAATATCATAGTGGTGTTCACGAAAGAATGGATTTAAATAATACATGGAAAATAATAAGTTAAAATAGGCATATATCATGAAAACTTATGTCAAAATAAAGTGAAAAATTATAAAAATAGTGTTTAATAAACTCTACAAATAAAACATCTTAGTGCGGTTTATGGAAAATATTAAGGATCTTTTAAAAGAAAAAAGATTAATTGTTTGTATAAAAGTAGAAATGAAAAAATAATTTTTTTATGATAAAATTAGTGATTTTAGAAAAATGATAGTGTCTTAAAATAGATTATGTAGTGCACTTAAAATGGGTGAGAAATTGGTAAGTTCTATTTATTCAGGCTTGCTTATCAGGAATAATTGAGAAGGGAAATTTTTTAAAAGATGTATTTACCCTTAAAATAAGAATGTGATGATATAGATACTGGATTTTGAAATATATAAATAAAATTTAAAATAATTATAGAAAAATAAATAAGTGTTATATTGGGATAAATATAGATAAAATGTAACACAATGGAAAAATGGAGGTTCAGAAAGAATCCCTTACCTTATATCTGAAACGGTTCTGAACAGGATATTAATATCCTGGATAATCAGATTAAATCCATTAATTAATTAATTCATAACCATTTATAAATGTATTTTATTTATTATAATTTTATTAAGTTCATTTATGGTCTTTTTGATGAGCTATAAGATACAATTTTATCATCCTGGAGCATTCGTTTCCTTGATTTCCATGATCGGGTTACTTATATATATATACGGAAAATCATGTAATATAAGAATGGTTGTACAAAATTGAAGTTATATGTTATTAACAAACATATAGAATATTAAATGGTTAAATAATTCATTTGGTAATTTGGGTTGAGTATTAGTCATTTGATAAGACATTAGTGATAATCGCTTTAGATTATTTTGGCAGTCTCTCAATCATAACAAACTAGTTTTGTTTTATTAATTTATATTATGTATATAAAATGGTCATAGAACATTAAATAGGCTATAATATAAATATATTATAATATTTTTTAACCAGAAAGATGGTTTTAAGATCATTCGTAAAGGAGGTAATGGAATTTGAAAACTTCATCGTCCTTGATTGTGATAAATTAACACATCATAGAGAGTAAAACTGGATAGGGGAAGTGAAATGATGATAAATTATTCCATTAAAAAGTTAAAATTATAGTATATATAATAAAATAGAGTTTTATTTCCACTTGGATAAGGGATTTGAGGATATAGTAATAAAACAATATAAATTTAAAATATTTTTTTAAAAAAATGAATGAGGATTTTACGTCTTGAATTTCTCCTCCTTAAGAAACTCATAGGGAAAGGGGTTTGGTATTTTTTTGATACCAAGGGATCTCAGACACGGGGGATATACCTTGGAAGATTATTGGGAATAATTTGGATGAGTATAAAATATTGAAAGGTGCATGGAGAAGGGGTGGTATTTATAGGGGCAGAGAGGGGTTTTTTCTCATTATTTTTTTTCATTAGTTTTTTTATTTTTCCTCAAGAATATAAATATTAGTATAATTATCACTACATATATTAAAATAATGAATGATATTTTGATATTATGGACTTAAATAATCAAAAAATTATCTATGACTCAATAATTTATGTATTTATCATTTATCCTAAATTATCGTATTTTAGTATTCACAAAAAATTTAAGTATTTTCGAAAAATAACAAAATTTCACCCCAACCATTTTTTGATGCTTAGAATTAAAAAATTAAATCCATTTTTTGAAAATAATTTTTCAAATATGATAGATTTAATTTTTAATTAAAGTCATAATTTACTTGGTATATAATGATTTTAAAATTTTAATTTTGTTTATAAAAATTTAAAAAATTAATTAAGGTATCATAAAATTATCTTATAATCACAGGACAAAAAAATATTAATTTATGAATATATTTTATGAAAATAAATTTTCTTTTAAATCATTATATTAATTATAAAATTTTAAATAAATATTTATGTTTTACAAAAATACCAAAACTTAATTTATCATTTTCAAAACATTTATTTACTTATATTGTGGTATAATTTTGTAATATTTTCATTTATAAGATGCAAAAATTTTTATTATACTTTAATTGGTTCCTTTACTATTCTATTGAATGATTTACTATTTTTAAGAGTCATATTACCACTCGAAAGGTTATGTTATGATTCCAATGGTATAGGTTCCTTAACTTCTATAAATACCTCTTATTTCAATCATTAGTCATTTATATAGTTTTTATTGTGTAATATATGTGATTTTATATGATTTATACTATATGGAATAGTTATAAGAAGTTAATTTCCATTGATATATTTCTGGGTTGTTACAGGTGAGAATATCTTCATATGCCATTGTGCATGCAAAAGATCAGCTCTCCCGTTGTAGAGTAGTGGAATAAATTTACCCTAGAATATTTTATTGGGTTCCCCCTTGTTGATAATAGTACCACCATGTCAATTTGTGTTATATACTACAGTAATTTATTTTATAGTCTATTGGATGTCCCATTTAAACTTTTAGAGTAGAGTAATGAGATTTTAGTGACTGTTCATCACATAATTTAGGTGATTTCAAGGATCTGGAGTAGAGGTGGAATGATACCCTTATTATTAATTGTTATAGTATAGAGTCATGTGTGTGGTGCTCTATTATTTCATTGTAGTTAGACTAACAGATGTGGAAAGGTATAGATGAGCTATAAAATTAGAGTTTTGTTATTGTGATTATCCGACTGACCATGCAGTTAGTCTTCTCTCTTATATGGATACCTTCTAAATATATTGAGAATCTTAGTAGTATATTACATATAGAATCAAGTGATACGTGGTGATTAGTGGTATAAATCCCTCATTATGTAAAAATTTTCTCTTTTTTAGTCTCATGGTGGTAGTGTTGATATCATTAGATTATTCCATATGAAACCCATCTAGGATACCCTTTTTAAACGTGAGGAGATATATTACAACAAATATAATTACTTGGTTAATAAACTATATATGACTGATATTGATAATTCAGGGTTTTATTTGTATTGGTGTTGATGGAAATCATGTTGTTAGAGAAATTATTTTAGTTAAAGATCCTTGATGAGATTCACATAAGGTGATTTTCACATTTTTAGGAGCTTCCCCAATGATGGGTTGAGTTTGTAAAGTGTTTATGGAGGAACAAGAATCAAAATTGAGAAATAATTTATTTGAATGATGTAAAAGGGTTGTTTTCCTGAGGGGATTTTATTTTAGATACCTATGGATTTTTTCCTTTAGAAGTAAGTGGATCTCATGTGATGGTGTGTTATCTTTACACATGTGGATGGTTTATGGCCTCCTCATAAATCCACCCTGGTTTTCTTCCTTTCAAGAATGAAATTTTTTAAATGTGGGAAGGATTTAACGATCTAGGTTTTCCTATGTTGAAGACTTGACTCATTTTTTATTTATGGAGCCTCGATCCTTCAAGAATACTTAGTTATTTTTACATAATAAAATATCCTTAAAATTATTTTCAAAGAGGGTTTTTCACAGAATTAGATGTTTCCTAGGGGCTATAATTTGAAGGGAATATAAAATTGTTGAATTTTAAGGATATATAATATTTTATTAAATAACAATAATTACTATCCCACATCCATGAACATTAATATATCATAAAATAATAAATAGATAGAAATTATGACCTTATGGTTGAGTCTGTAATGGGTAATTTTACAAATTTAGGTATAAACTCTAAATATATTTTATGTCTCAGGTCAGGTATTTATCAGGACATTATTATTATTTTTACCCATTAAATATCTATCCCCCATTCACACATAGGGGAGGATCCCACCCATTATTTATGTTAAGGGTATGAAAGGGAGATAAGGAATATGAGTAGAGCTTTGTTAGAGGAGGAAGATCAGAGTCAGATTAGAAGAAAGAAAATATGGAGCACATATCATCAACATGTGAACACTGAAGATTCAATGATTCCCCACAATGCATGCGTTGTTTATTTTTTTTATTTTTAACCTCCCTTTAATTTTCAATAAATATTTATTTTCATTTTTTAATATTTATTTCTTCTTGATTAATAATTATTGTTAGAGGAGTGATTTTAAATATAATTGGTAGATCACGATGTTTCATAGGGGTTTTTATCCACAAAGCTCTGACTATACAACGTGTAATTCCACGACCTCATTACCTATATTTTTTTCGTATATTTTGGGTATAATATGTTCGTAACACTACATGTAGTTCCTTGAAATATTCTATATATGACCTTGAGTACATAACCTGGGGTGCAACATAGTACGTAGTCATCCACTTCATGTTAGATACATAAAATGTAGATTTTACATGCCATATTAGTCTATATTACATAACATGATATGTGGTACATGACATGGACATTACTCAAGAAGAAAATATCATGTGTTGGAAGGTATATGTTGTATATTATGAGACTACATGACTTGAGGTCTCATAGGGGATACACAAAATATACTATATGAGTCACACAATTTTTATTGAGGTTACATGATGAGACAACATACACACTAAACTGGATGCCTTGGATGTACACACCATGTATGATATAGTTCATGTCTTGTACTTTTTCTTCATTGGTGTTTCCTATATTTTCTCAGTATGGAGTCTAACATAGAGAAGTAATTATTTCATTCTGAGTATCTTTCCACATAAATAATGATATTGGAGTCCACTTCCCTATCATAGGAATTTTAAAATTTGTTTTGGGTCAATTTGTGAATTATATATCATTGGTGATGAAGAATGTATCAATATAATGACCTAAAGAATGTGTGGGGCCATTAAACCACCCTAGAAGTATTTAGATACCAAGTAGTGGGACTCCAACATGTATTTTATTGATTGGTATTATGGGAACACGAGACTAGGGAATCACATATGGGGTGTGAATTATTTATTCAAAAAAATTATGTTTTTAATTTAACATAACCTTCACCACTAGATACAGTGTAATACTAAACTTTTAAAATAAATATAATTACAAACAGAGAGATTTTATGTGATTTACAAGGTTCACTACTCAAGTTGAGTAGTTAGTCCTTGGTATGATCTTATAAAACCCACAATCATACAATCCACTGATAAAATCTTATGAATCATGGAGAGTAAGGAAAATACATATAACTTGGTTACAATTATTCCAACTATTTTTTCATCTCAAACTCATACTAAATTCAAATGATAAAGAGATAACATATTATTCTATATCTTATAGACAATAATCTAGATGTCTAGTGTGATGATATCTTCTTCTTGTTCTTCTTATTCATCTTCCCTTTTTACCCAAAAGACTTCACTTTGATTTACATGCATAAAATTTCATTAAACCACTTCTCCTTCAAAAACAGTTGACTTATTCTTCATAAAAAACATTCAAAATGAAAAACTTGGTAAACCATTTATTGATCCATGAGGGTTAATCTCTTCTATTACCCATTAATTCAAATATTTATGAAATAATGTAAATAAATTTGATTTTAAATCACCAGAATATTAGTATATGGTCATCAAAATAAATTCCATTGAAAACATATTCCATAATATCTTGTAATTTCATTGAAATATGTATAAATAATGTAACCCATTCACCCTTAGTAAGACCACTGTTTCTTATATATTAAATCCATGTATATGAATGAATATATTCATCATACAAAGATGGGATTGTATCAGCATAAATCATGGAATTATTTCTCTAGAATACCTTTTAAAATGAACAACATTAATTACAAAATAAAAGCAGAATCTACCACATATAGTAACCATGAATTTATGCCTACATACAATCTGGAAAAACTTCCTTCAAATTTAACATAAATATTTTTATGATATCATTTTTCTAGATTTATGTCAAATGAATTTGAATAGTTTTTCAAAAAGGATAAATTCATATCCAATTTTCTCAATCATCATTTATCATTATATGAAAAAAAATATACACAACACATTTTTCTCCTTTTAATATTATTTATTACCCATTTCATCATTCAACAGATTCTTTTCAAGAATCATGATAGTCCATATCATGATATTAAATCCTTTGTAGAAAACTATATTTTCCAATGATATTTTTAAATCATGGTACCAATAGGTACCAAACAACTCAAAGTTTCTCTATTTTCATCAACGGTTACACCTCACGGTAGCACAACCATGGTAAAAATTGATGGTATGACCCCCATGGTTGCACACTTAAAATATTCTTCAACTATTTTACAAAAAAAGTAACACAAAGCCTCTTGGTCTCAAAAGTTATTCCCCAATATTTCAATGGAGGTTTTGGATCCTTTGAAAAATTATAGAAGAGTTATTGACATGATAATTTAGGTAAATATAAAGTGACGATACCTTAATACTATGAAGTTTGAAAGTGATTATAAATTGACATAAAACTCAAGGATATTACCTAATTCCCATAAAACCTAGGGTTATAGTTCATGAATGTTGTTTGGATAAGATTATGGGGACTATCCATTCACTCATTCTTAGTTATAGTCTTAATATAAATTTACATCATGGATGATGGAAATCATCAATATCATATATCACCCCATGAGTGGACACAAAGGATTAAGATAAGTGATTTCATAGCATTATCTATGTCTTATTCACCAGATCCTTGATTACAATGACTATGAGGCATAAGAGTCATGGAATATATATTGGTTACTCCCTTAGGCTTACCATAATTTTAGAGGTGGGGGTAATCTCTTATGTTGATGGAGTTAGTAATCCCCCAAAGATATGGGGCGTGGTTTCTCTTTTTCAAGTGTTAATTTCTCAAAGAAAACTTTGAGGTGTAGGATAACCCTTATATGGAAAGAAAAATAGAATTATACTTGATTATTATTTTCCTTTATATATTTTTATAGTCCTACTTTGGGTTTGACCACTCCCTTACTTGGTTTACAAACTCAAGTTAAGTGAATCTGTTGTTTCTTGTAAATTGATGATAATCATATTGATGAAATGAACATGCTTAATTAGATATATTATTACATGTTAATGTAATTGATAAATATCATGAAGAAGGTTTATACTTGTTTCTAATAATGATGAAATGGATTGTTAATGATAATGGTTCTTCTCTATATTCTTGAAACTGGTATTAATGATAAGAGAAAGTTTAAATTTTGATATCTTATTATAGCTTGATGCCTTAGGTTGCACATAGTTGTAAACTATGAATAATAAATTAGTTATTTCATGATATAATAAAAACCAATTTCTTGATAAAGATAATTGGTAGGGATTGAGTTTCCCATTTTCTTAATAAATCTATGTGACTTGAGTATAGAGATGTAAGGGCTTGTTTACGTGTGAAGTCAAGATACCTTATTTTAGGGCCTAGATTTCCATGTTAGAAATGATTGTTTGTTTCCTACTTGTTTTTTGATGTGATCTAGATGTGATCATATCTATGAAATGTGATATAGAGTAGGGAGGTCCAAATGTGATATGAACCTAGGATGGCTGAGCCTAGGATGGCTAATGTGATGTTGGTGAGGATACCCATATTAATTGGTAGAAATTGATGCCTGTGATCAAGAGATGGATTAGTATATGCATATGGGTGTTAGGGATGACATCAGAGATGATGGGATGGATGTATTCTAGGATTATCTATTGATGTTATATAGATATATGCGATTATCTATTATAAATCTTTTTAATGGATAATGGTTGGGTTGCTTGTTTTATCCGCATTCAATTCCCCACTTTTTGAGGCATATGGATGTGTTTGGCTGCATGTTTATTCTTGGAGGTAGATTAAGATGTTTTTCATAGAGTAACTGGTTTATGGAATGATTCTAATAATTAATAAATAATTATTAACCCATGGGGTTATTAATGTTTGAATGTAAATGATGAAAAGATATTAGTCCTGGGAAACCATAGACTCAGTTGGGATTTTTCCAAGAGGAATGTACTTCACACTAGTGGTTAATGAATGTATAATTAAATAATGTTAATGTCTAAATTAATAGATAATAAAATAATCAAATTACTAAAATGATAAAAAATGAAATATCTGATTAATATATCACTTTTAATTTCTTGTTTTCTTATATGATATTTGGTCTTAGTAGTGGAAGCTGGGAGTCCGAGCTACGTCAACTGTAGATGAGTCTAAGACTAGGTTATACCCATAGTGTGGTTGTGAGATATATTATATCTTTTATATTATATTATTTCAAATGATTCCCCATCCATGTCAGTTAGGGAGATTGAAACTGAGTGAAATCTGGGAGGGTGTTTTCCCCAACATCCCCGTGGGAGAAATGATGGATGACTACCCCCTCTAACCCCACATTGTTCTCTTGGAAGTTACTTGTGTACAAGTATAAATAGTTGTTTGTTTCCCCATATATGTGTGTAAAGGGATGTGATGGCTTATGTTTATTCACATACATGTATCCCTATATATAGTATCAAAATTATTATTTTAGGTATGATGTGCATAGACTTTGATGGCTAAAGGAACATACCTAGTTTATCTACTGTGATGGATTAAGGTATAATACCTGATGGATGATACATGACATATGAGCTACGTTGGCTCCAAAAAACTACTTGGTTACTATATATAGTTATGTGACATGTGATGGTGTGATGATGTGATGCATGAGGTGCAGGCTGTGATACCTTTCCTAGGTTTCTTCGGGATGGCTTGTGTTGGAGAGAGAAGGATCGAGACTTGCGATGTTAGGGTAGAGTGGAAATACAATATAGAAGTGGGAGAGGTGTACCCTTGATGTTTCATTACTAAATTTTATTCTCTCTTGTATGCAATAATTGGTTAGAGTTATCCATAGTGATGTTGGGAACTTAGTTTACATGGTTAGGTGATGATGTATTTTAATTATGGTTCACTCTGATTTTTCATGATTTTTTATATTTGGAATGAGAGGATATATGGAAGTTCATAATGAGTATTATATTATTCTCACCCAACATATATATAAACGTTTTTTAGGACATCTATAATAGGTTGAATATTGGGATGGATATTTCTACCTCATGGTTTTGTAGGAGTTGTTTGGGCTTCATAGTCATTTCCATATTTACCTTTTGGTAATTCTAGTTCTCTTTTCAGTTGTTATAGTACTATATGAAATTTCATATTTTCACATGGGTTTTATTTATATATATAAGTAGGTTTTAATTGGGTTATCTATAAAATTTGTCTCTTGAAAATTTTCTCTTAGTGTGTAATGCCTCCAATATGTATGGATACTATACCCATGGTGCCAATCTCCGAACTGGGGCCTATTTGAGGAGGGACTAGTGTAGTCACCATATCACTTGTATCATTTCCTACTAAGGAGGGGTACACATTGTTGACTCAACAAGTATCCTTAAGAATTTCCCATTCCATTATGTTTTGAAAATCACTAACTCATTTCATAAGGAAAAGTATCTTTCTCTAAGAATTATTTTCACAAGGAAAATTTTATTTCTATAAGAAAAGTTTTATACATACCATTTATTTTCAATATATTATTTAATGTTTTCTCAAACCAAGTATAAACATTTTTTTCTTAAGACAAAATATCGAAAAACTTCCTAACTTAGAACGTTACATTTCTTTAGAATCCGATTTCCATATAATTGTGAATCTATTTTCATCTGAAATCTAAAGTCTCTAATTTCATTTGAAATCAGACTCTAATTTCTCCTAAAATCAGACAACAATTTCTCCTTAAATTAGACTTTTGAAATCAGATGCTGATTTCTCCTAAAATCAGAATCCGATTTCTCCTTAAATAAGACTCTAATTTCTCCTAAAATCATTCATTGACATTTCCTAAAATTAGGATTTGATTTCTCCTTAATACCTCTCATGCTTTGTGCGATCTAGGAACATACTATTCCGTCATGAAAAAATTGTTCAGCCTACCTAGTGCGATTGTGATTGGTTGATAAATCGAGGGATTATAGGGATAGGAATATATAGGCGTTGACTACTTTAAAGTTTGAGGGATTATGGGGATAGGAAGAAGGAGGTGCTGACTACCTTAATGTTTGAGGGCTTGCTGGGATGTTAAGACAGACCTCGATACTCTTATCGAGGGCTTACCCTGGTGTGGGTAAGACATAATTTTTTGAAAGTATAAATCAAGGGACCTTTACCCATGGTTGTTGGATACCATTCACTTTAGGTTAAAAGATTTATTATACTTGTTTTTTTAGTTACACGATTTTAATTCTGCTGCATTTCGTTAAATAAATCAAATATAACTTTCTTATACTTTTTTATACTTGTATACTATAATATAAATAAGATTATATACACTTAAAGGTGGTATTTTTCTCTAATTAATGTTGGTTTAAGTTTCTTTATTAGATCCATATTTTTGGATCCTAAGCAAGATTGTTTCCTAGTTAAGAACTATAGAGGGTTTGTGAATCCATCTTGTTTAAGGATAAATTCATATCCAATTTTCTCAATCATCATTTATCATTATATGAAAAAAAATATACACAACACATTTTTCTCCTTTTAATATTATTTATTACCCATTTCATCATTCAACAGATTCTTTTCAAGAATCATGATAGTCCATATCATGATATTAAATCCTTTGTAGACAACTATATTTTCCAATGATATTTTTAAATCATGGTACCAATAGGTACCAAACAACTCAAAGTTTCTCTATTTTCATCAACGGTTACACCTCACGGTAGCACAACCATGGTAAAAATTGATGGTATGACCCCCATGGTTGGACACTTAAAATATTCTTCAACTATTTTACAAAAAAAGTAACACAAAGCCTCTTGGTCTCAAAAGTTATTCCCCAATATTTCAATGGAAGTTTTGGATCCTTTGAAAAATTATAGAAGATTTATTGACATGATAATTTAGGTAAATATAAAGTGACGATACCTTAATACTATGAAGTTTGAAAGTGATTATAAATTGACATAAAACTCAAGGATATTACCTAATTCCCATAAAACCTAGGGTTATAGTTCATGAATGTTGTTTGGATAAGATTATGGGGACTATCCATTCACTCATTATTAGTTATAGTCTTAATATAAATTTACATCATGGATGATGGAAATCATCAATATCATATATCACCCCATGAGTGGACACAAAGGATTAAGATAAGTGATTTCATAGCATTATCTATGTCTTATTCACCAGATCCTTGATTACAATGACTATGAGGCATAAGAGTCATGGAATATATATTGGGTACTCCCTTAGGCTTACCATAATTTTAGAGGTGGGGGTAATCTCTTATGTTGATGGAGTTAGTAATCCCCCAAAGATATGGGGCGTGGTTTCTCTTTTTCAAGTGTTAATTTCTCAAAGAAAACTTTGAGGTGTAGGATAACCCTTATATGGAAAGAAAAATAGAATTATACTTGATTATTATTTTCCTTTATATATTTTTATAGTCCTACTTTGGGTTTGACCACTCCCTTACTTGGTTTACAAACTCAAGTTAAGTGAATCTGTTGTTTCTTGTAAATTGATGATAATCATATTGATGAAATGAACATGCTTAATTAGATATATTATTACATGTTAATGTAATTGATAAATATCATGAAGAAGGTTTATACTTGTTTCTAATAATGATGAAATGGATTGTTAATGATAATGGTTCTTCTCTATATTCTTGAAACTGGTATTAATGATAAGAGAAAGTTTAAATTTTGATATCTTATTATAGCTTGATGCCTTAGGTTGCACATAGTTGTAAACTATGAATAATAAATTAGTTATTTCATGATATAATAAAAACCAATTTCTTGATAAAGATAATTGGTAGGGATTGAGTTTCCCATTTTCTTAATAAATCTATGTGACTTGAGTATAGAGATGTAAGGGCTTGTTTATGTGTGAAGTCAAGATACCTTATTTTAGGGCCTAGATTTCCATGTTAGAAATGATTGTTTGTTTCCTACTTGTTTTTTGATGTGATCTAGATGTGATCATATCTATGAAATGTGATATAGAGTAGGGAGGTCCAAATGTGATATGAACCTAGGATGGCTGAGCCTAGGATGGCTAATGTGATGTTGGTGAGGATACCCATATGAATTGGTAGAAATTGATGCCTGTGATCAAGAGATGGATTAGTATATGCATATGGGTGTTAGGGATGACATCAGAGATGATGGGATGGATGTATTCTAGGATTATCTATTGATGTTATATAGATATATGCGATTCTCTATTATAAATCTTTTTAATGGATGATGGCTGGGTTGCTTGTTTTATCCGCATTCAATTCCCCACTTTTTGAGGCATATGGATGTGTTTGGCTGCATGTTTATTCTTGGAGGTAGATTAAGATGTTTTTCATAGAGTAACTGGTTTATGGAATGATTCTAATAATTAATAAATAATTATTAACCCATGGGGTTATTAATGTTTGAATGTAAATGATGAAAAGATATTAGTCCTGGGAAACCATAGACTCAGTTGGGATTTTTCCAAGAGGAATGTACTTCACACTAGTGGTTAATGAATGTATAGTTAAATAATGTTAATGTCTAAATTAATAGATAATAAAATAATCAAATTACTAAAATGATAAAAAATGAAATATCTGATTAATATATCACTTTTAATTTCTTGTTTTCTTATATGATATTTGGTCTTAGTAGTGGAAGCTGGGAGTCTGAGCTACGTCAACTGTAGATGAGTCTAAGACTAGGTTATACCCATAGTGTGGTTATGAGATATATTATATCTTTTATATTATATGATTTCAAATGATTCCCCATCCATGTCAGTTAGGGAGATTGAAACTGAGTGAAATCTGGGAGGGTGTTTTCCCCAACATCCCCGTGGGAGAAATGATGGATGACTACCCCCTCTAACCCCACATTGTTCTCTTGGAAGTTACTTGTGTACAAGTATAAATAGTGGGTTGTTTCCCCATATATGTGTGTAAAGGGATGTGATGGCTTATGTTTATTCACATACATGTATCCCTATATATAGTATCAAAATTATTATTTTAGGTATGATGTGCATAGACTTTGATGGCTAAAGGAACATACCTAGTTTATCTACTGTGATGGATTAAGGTATAATAACTGATGGATGATACATGACATATGAGCTACGTTGGCTCCAAAAAACTACTTGGTTACTATATATAGTTATGTGACATGTGATGGTGTGATGATGTGATGCATGAGGTGCAGGCTGTGATACCTTTCCTAGGTTTCTTCGGGATGGCTTGTGTTGGAGAGAGAAGGATCGAGACTTGCGATGTTAGGGTAGAGTGGAAATACAATATAGAAGTGGGAGAGGTGTACCCTTGATGTTTCATTACTAAATTTTATTCTCTCTTGTATGTAATAATTGGTTAGAGTTATCCATAGTGATGTTGGGAACTTAGTTTACATGGTTAGGTGATGATGTATTTTAATTATGGTTCACTCTGATTTTTCATGATTTTTTATATTTGGAATGAGAGGATCTATGGAAGTTCATAATGAGTATTATATTATTCTCACCCAACATATATATAAACGTTTTTTAGGACATCTATAATAGGTTGAATATTGGGATGGATATTTCTACCTCATGGTTTTGTAGGAGTTGTTTGGGCTTCATAGTCATTTCCATATTTACCTTTTGGTAATTCTAGTTCTCTTTTCAGTTGTTATAGTACTATATGAAATTTCATATTTTCACATGGGTTTTATTTATATATATAAGTAGGTTTTAATTGGGTTATATATAAAATTTGTCTCTTGAAAATTTTCTCTTAGTGTGTAATGCCTCCAATATGTATGGATACTATACCCATGGTGCCAGTCTCCGAACTGGGGCCTATTTGAGGAGGGACTAGTGTAGTCACCATCTCACTTGTATCATTTCCTACTAAGGAGGGGTACACATTGTTGACTCAATAAGTATCCTTAAGAATTTCCCATTCCATTATGTTTTGAAAATCACTAACTCATTTCATAAGGAAAAGTATCTTTCTCTAAGAATTATTTTCACAAGGAAAATTTTATTTCTATAAGAAAAGTTTTATACTTACCTTTTATTTTCAATATATTATTTAATGTTTTCTCAAACCAAGTATAAACATTTTTTTCTTAAGACAAAATATCGAAAAACTTCCTAACTTAGAACGTTACATTTCTTTAGAATCCAATTTCCATAGAATTGTGAATCTATTTTCATCTGAAATATAAAGTCTCTAATTTCATTTGAAATCAGACTCTAATTTCTCCTAAAATCAGACAACAATTTCTCCTTAAATTAGACTTTTGAAATCAGACGCTGATTTCTCCTAAAATCAGAATCCGATTTCTCCTTAAATAAGACTCTAATTTCTCCTAAAATCATTCATTGACATTTCCTAAAATTAGGATTTGATTTCTCCTTAATACCTCTCATGCTTTGTGCGATCTAGGAACATACTATTCAGTCATGAAAAAATTGTTCAGCCTACCTAGTGCGATTGTGATTGGTTGATAAATCGAGGGATTATAGGGATAGGAATATATAGGGGTTGACTACTTTAAAGTTTGAGGGATTATGGGGATAGGAAGAAAGAGGTGCTGACTACCTTAATGTTTGAGGGCTTGCTGGGATGTTAAGACAGACCTCGATACTCTTATCGAGGGCTTACCCTGGTGTGGGTAAGACATAATTTTTTGAAAGTATAAATCAAGGGACCTTTACCCATGGTTGTTGGATACCATTCACTTTAGGTTAAAAGATTTATTATACTTGTTTTTTTAGTAACACGATTTTAATTCTGCTGCATTTCGTTAAATAAATCAAATATAACTTTCTTATACTTTTTTATACTTGTATACTATAATATAAATAAGATTATATACACTTAAAGGTGGTATTTTTCTCTAATTAATGTTGGTTTAAGTTTCTTTATTAGATCCATATTTTTGGATCCTAAGAAAGATTGTTTCCTAGTTAAGAACTATAGAGGGTTTGTGAATCCATCTTGTTTAAATTTATTAAACATAGATTTTCTTAAGGATTAAAACAAATGTTTTTAAACTTAAAATTCACCCCCTCATGTAATTGATCATCTATATCAATAATGCAATCCCCCAATTGGTATTTGAGTAGGTCTATGATATACTTATAATTGTATATAATTTTTATTTCCCAACTTTTCTTTCTTATATTTACTTGTTCAATTTTTCCTTAAATATTTTAGTTATAAACTCTTTTTTTTAATTTTTTACTAATTATTTTTTTGGAAAAGGCATATTTTATTTTCTTATAGAATGGAAGGTATGAAAATGTTGGTTCTATAGAAAATATAATTCCTACCAGACCACAAATCTTTGATGGTAATGATTATGAGTACTGGAAAGATAGGATGAAGATTTTTTTTATTAACACTAGAGTGGATAATTTTTTCATGCTCACTAGTGAATACATGATTCCTGAAAAAGAAATTAGAATATTTACAAATAAAGAAAACAGTAATATCAACTAAATGAAAAGGTATGAAATACTCTTTTCTGTTAAATAACCAGGTATATCTATAGTCAAATATCCTCTTGTGAATCTGCCAATATTATTTGGAAGAAACTTGAAGTTCAACACTTTGGATCTTCAAATGTAATATAAAATAGAAGAGATATGTTAAGAGCTAAATATCATGATTTTATGATTACTTATGGAGAACGTGTTTCAAAAGTGAAACAAAGTTTTTTGAATATTGTCAATAGTCTTCAATCTATGGGAGAAAAAGGACATGATGACGATGTTCTTGTGGATAAGATAATAGATATTATTCCCAATGAGTGGGAATATAAAAGTACAGTTATTGATGAGAATAAGAAAGTATCTAACATCACTCTCGATGAGTTATTTGGAACACTTCTTCAGCGTGAAATAAGAATGAAGAGAGATTAAGACTTTAATAAGAAGACAAATGGCAATGGAAGAATTTTTTCACTATTGCTTCTAAATCCAAGACTCTAGAAAGAGTAACTAGATCTAAAGATAAGAAATATACTATTATATCTGAATCATGTGATAGTGATCAGTCCAAGAATGAACTACCCAATCTTTCTTGGAGGTTGAACAAGATTGTGGGAAATAAATATTTTCAGTACATATATAAGAAGAAAGATAGAAAGGACAAGAAATATTCTGAAGCAACTTGTTATGAATTCAAAATGGCTAGATATATCCGACCTAATTTTCATATGGTCAAGAGAAAAGACAAAAAGGATAATCATTTTAAAATAAACAGAAAGAAGTACTAAAAATCTTAGGCTAAGAAATTATTAAAGGCTATTAACACCTAGAGTGCCAGTGGTGGTGACTCTATAGATAAATCCTCCGAATATGAATCTTATAGTCAGAAGAATATTGATCTTATAACCAGATTACCTATTGAAAATCATTATCCTATAGGTAAGGTACACAATTTTGAATCTTTAACCAATATTTCTTTAAATGCAGATTTTCCTAATAATGAATATTATGAGTCTTCAGATGAAGAATCATTGTCATCAAGAGATAATACCTTACCTTTGTTTAAATAAGTCTCTCAATTTTCTAAATTTCTTAAGAATGCGAATTATATGATAATAAAAAAGATAGAGAAAGAAAATTCTATAATTTCTGTTTTAACAAAAGAAGTACCAGATCTTTCTAATAATATTGATCCAGAAACTCTAGATTTTAAAAATATTTCAATAAATCTTAAAGAGGTTAATTATAAGAATGATAAACTTTCTAAGGATCTTGAAAATGATATTTCTATGAAAAATGATTTAGATAATAACTAAAAATATAAGACTATTAAATACAAGGATAAGAATTTATTCATTAGACTAAAATATGAAGTATTTTACTTAAAGAAACTTTTATCAAATTTTACTTTGATAAGGAAAGAATTTGATAAAATGTATTCACAACTTCTTCCTATTAGGAATAACTATGGATTTGGTTATACTCATTAAAAACTAGTTTTCTGTCATAATTATTTTATTCCCCAAATTGATCCTTTTTGAAGTAAGTTTCAATATGGTGGGCATTGGGAGAAAAATTATTCTACGAATAAAATCCAATCCTTAGGTTTTCATAAAGTTTACATTTTTAAGAAAATGTCGATACCTAAGATTTTACGTTGTCTAATTTCCAGATCTAAGAAAGTTTTGATACCCAAAGTATAACTATCTTATTTTTAGGAAAATAAAGGAAGCACCAACAACAATACATGGTACATTTATAGTGGATGTTCCCTACATATTACTGGTAACATAAACATATTTGAAAATATTATAAAGATGAAATGAGAAATGTTAACTTTTAGATATAATGAAAAAGTAGAAATTATTGGTATAGGTAACATTTTTTTTCTTGGAAAAGCTTTAATTTAAAATGTTTTATTTGTTAAAGGTCTTAATCAAAACCTTATAAGCATAATCCAATTATGTGATTAAGGTTACCTGGTGAAATTTAGGAATGATAAATTCTTAGTACACAATTCCAAGGAAGAGTTTATTCTCTCTACCCATAGACATGATAATATTTATACACTGAATGTAGAAGAACATAGGATCCAAGATCTTCCTTGCCTTAGTAAAATGGAATTTGAATCTTGGTTATGGAATAGAACAATAAAACACTATAACCTTAGGAACCTATGTAAACTATCAAAGAAAAGACCTCTTAAGGATCTACTGGATCTTAGATTTGATTCTTCAAATTTTTTTGATCCTTATCAATATTGAAATCAACATAAGTCAAGATTTAAATAAATTAATAAAGTCTTAACTTTAAATTTATTACAGCTTGTGAATATAGATATTTTCGGTCCAACACAAACTAGAAGTATTGGAGGAAAATATTCTATATTTGTTTTAGTTGATGTTTACACTAATTTACATGGTTTTATTTTCTATCAAAGAAATATGAAGCCTTTTCTTATTTTAAATATTTTTCAGGAAAAGTTAAAAATGAGAAAAGCCTTCCATTGATAACTACTGATAGTGATCATGGGGGGGAATTTGAAAATTCATATTTTGAAAATTTTTGTAGTAAGAAAGGCATTACTCATAACTTCTTCGCTCCAAGAACTCCTAAAAAAATGGTGTTGTTTAAAGAAGAAATTGAATTATTTAAGAGATAATGAGAACCATATTGAGTAAATATTATATTGCTAAACATTTCTAGACTAAAGCTATATGTACTATTTGTTATACTATAAATCAAGTTTTAATCAGACCTTTTATTAATAAAAAACCTAATGAAATATGGACTGGTTAAAAATGTAATGTTTATTACTTCAAAGTATTGGGATGAAAAGTATTCATCTTGAATACTAAAGATAACTTACATAAATATTCTCCCAAATATAATGAAGGAATTTTCTTAGGCTATTCCACTACTTCTAAAGATTATAGTGTTTTTAACAAAAATTCTTGTACTGTTAAAGAAACAAGTCATGTTAAATTTGATGAAACTGATCCTTTTATTTTCAAAAAACCCCAACCTATATCTTCAGATGTGTTTTCAAAAACTGATCATCAACCTTTGATGATATATTCTTCTAATTAAAAAATACTAAATAAATTTTTTCTGAATTATTTACCCCAAAATATGTTTTACTTTATGTTGATGAATAGATTTTACAAAACCCAAATCAGTTGTTCCTTAAGAATAATCCCAGTGATAGTATCATTGGTGATGTAAATCAACCTGTAAGGACTATAAGTTCTTTAAAAAATGAAGTAGAAGGTTTATAATTTCTTTCCCAGTTAGAACATAAAATAGATAATGATGTTTTAGGTGATGAGGATTGGATAAAGCTATGTAATATGAATTAAAGGAATTATAAAGGAACAAAGTCTGGAACTTGGTTGAATGGCCTAAGGAATCATATGTAATTGGTGTTGAATGGGTCATTAGAAATAAATGTGATAAAAATAGAATCATTTTAAGAAATAAAGAAATATTAGTTAGTAAAGTCTATAATAAAAAATAAGGAATAGATAATGAATAAAACTATGATCTAGTTGATAGAATTGAATCTATTCATATTCTACTAGAGTTTGTAGAATTATTCAGTTTTAAAATTTTTCAAATGGATGAGAAGTGTGATTTCGTTAATGGATGTGTTGAAGAGGAATTTTATGTTGAAAAAGCTCCTAGTTTTGATGAAAAAAAACATATTAAGATGTTTTCAAACTTACCAAAGCTTTATGTGGACTTAAATAATCCCCTAGAGCTCGGTATGATAGACTAACATGATTTTTTTTACAAAAAAGATTATGTTAAGGGAATTGATGATCCCACCATTTTTATAAATAAAGATAAGGGAAAAAAATTATAATTCAAATTTGTGATGATTACATTATATTCAGATCAACTCAACAATCTTTAACTGATTCATTTGTGAATCTCCTGAAATATGAGTTTGAAATGAGTATGATGGGTAAGATAACATTGTTACTTGGTTTTCAAATTTATAAAAACCAGAGGGAAATTATATATCTCAACATAATTATATTAAATATCTTCTTAATAAGTATGGATATTACAATACTAAAAGTATAAGTACTCCAATTGGTACCTCAAATTCTCTGGTTCATGATGAAGCTGTGAAACCAGTAGATCGAACATCTTTTAGAGTTATGATAGAATGTTTATTATAATTAACATATATTCATTCAATAATAATGTTATTAGTATGATTACATGGAAGATATCAATCTAATCTAAAGGAATCTCATTTAAAAGTAGTGAAAATATTTTTTCTCTATTTAAAGGTAACTATGGATTTAAGACCTTATTATTCTTCTGGAAATGATTTTATTTTAAAAATATTTTCGGATGATGATTTTTGTGGATGTAGAATGGATAGGAAAAGTACATCTGGAACTTTTCATTTATTAGAATATTCATTAGTTTATTGTTCAAGCCAGAAAAAACACTCTGTAGCACGTTCCACTGCTGAAGAATAATATGTAGAAGTTAGAAGTTGTGGTGGTCAATTACTATGGATAAAAAACACATTCACAAACTATGGAATAAGTTTTACCAAAACACAGTTAATGTGTGAAAATACTAGAGCCATTTCACTAAGAAAAAATCCTTAACACCACTCTCGTGAAAAGCACATAGACATTAGACATCACTTTCTTTGGGTTCACACAATTAAAAGAGATATCATTATTCAATTTATTAGAACACAAGACCAACATACTGATATATTTACAAAATCATTACCCTATGATATATTTGAGTACATTAAGCAAAATTTAGGCATGATAACCATAAGTTAATCATCTATATTAACTTTTTATTGAAACTTATCTCCTTATATTAAGATACTCATTTTCATAGGGGGAGTATATATGTTTATTCTTTTTATTTTTCTTTAATTTTTTTAGAACCAAATTTTTTTTCTTTCATAATTTTTTTTCAAAACCTAAAATATTCTTTCCCTAATAAAAATTTATAAAACCTAATTTATATAAGAATATCCTTATCAATATTAATAATTCTTACTGAGAAATACAGAAGGCATTTTTCATTACATAAATCTTCATTTTCTTTAATTGTTGGTATTTCTTTCTTGTTCTATGAAAACCTTATTGGATTCAATTTCATTAAATTCAATTTTTCCATAAAACCTCAAAAGATCGAAACCTTCAAAATTATTCTTCAGTGTTGATACGAACCATGATATCAGATCAAGTGAATCTCAACCATTGGATTAATTTGGGAATATGAACTGTCACCGTGAAGCCTATATAAAGGTCCCCAGTATTCATGTCCCACATTGGTTATTCTAGTGTTTTTACACCAAATCTCTACCGCTCTTCAAATCAGCCATTTATGATTCTCTATTTCCTTAAGCTATAAATGTCTCTTGAAGTTTCTTCATAAAATCTGATGGCCTCCAATAAGGAAATCATGGTTTGGTTAATTTACCGAGAATGGTTAGTGGACCCAAATTTCTTTCTTAAGTATGATAATAATATTTAAAAAATCATTAAGAAGAATGGATGAGAAAGTCATTGAGTTTCTAAACTAAAGAATCAAGATCTAGTTTATTTAGATCTCCTCATAGAATTCTATGATACACTCAATTTTTATGAACAGGGAGTAAGAGATATGTTTTCTTTTAATATAATTGGAAATAATTATTCTTTATCATTCAACGAGGTTGCAATAATTCTTGATATACCATATGAAAAAGATGCTATATTTTGTTCTCACAAGTTTCCAAAAAAGGAAGGTACTTTTGTTAAGGTTAAATAAATTTAATTCCTTGGACTTAAAGGAGTTAAGTCACTAAAGATAAATCATATTTCAACCAACAATAGATTACTAGCTTTTTAGATGCAAGGTTTTCTAACTCCAAGAAAGGGTGACAAGGATTCCCTTAAGAAATGTGATATATTAATGATGGATTTATAGGTGAATATAAGGAAGATGAACCTCATCATGTAGATTATCTTTAACATCATCAATATCAAGAATGGCACCCTCAAGTCTCATATTATAAATTATCTAGAAATATTGTCAAATATTATTTTTCGTTTCCTAGAATCATTCAATTGTCCTTACAGTTAAAAACCCAAATCTTTTAAGATAATGTTGTTGAGTGATAATACTTGAGAAGGATGAAAATTGGTTTTAGTATTAATATATAATAGTTATTTGATATTCCTGATATTGATGTTCCATCTATTAGAAAGAAAGGAGAAGTAGGTGAAAGTTCCAATCAATTCCCAAAGAAAAGAAAATAACCAGAACCAAAAGACAATGTACCAGTACATGAGTAAGTACCAGCTCCACCAAAGATGAAAAAGAAAAATACATTTTATGATGAAGTGGTATCCAAGTGGAGAGAGAATAAGAACAAAAAAAATGAAGGATATGTAGTTTTTGGGTTATAAGCTACTGAGGCTAAGGCCTTAAAAATTCAAGCAGCAGAATATCTTGAGAAGAAAGTAAAAGAAAACAAGTTGAAGAAGAAGATTTCAGAAGGTGATCTTGTTCAAGATTTTATTAGAGATACATAGAAGTCATCCAAACAAATCCAGGGAAAATAATACTTCTTATAATAATTAGTTCATATTGAGACTCCGAGTGTAGATAAGATAAATATAGTTTCAATTCTAGAACCCATTGTTGAAGAATAAGCACAACAAGAAGAAGAATAAGAAGAAGAATAGGAAGAGGAAATTAAAGATGTAATCAAAATGGTAGAAGAATACCAAAATAAGGAAATTCATTTAAAAAATTTGTCTATAAGAACTTTCCAAGTTGAATTAACTAAGATAATATCAAAAGGAAAAATGATGATGCTCAGGATGAGGATGATAAACCATTAGATGATGAAAGTTGTGATCTTGATTTTATTCATCCTGATGATGTTAAGGATGTTGCTAATAAATTTGGTGAAAAAGTTGCTGATGATGATAAAATTATTCAAGTTTATAATAGTGATCATGAGACTCTAAAAGTTGAGAAGGTAATATCTAGAGCTGGTAAAGGAAATAAAGTGGGTTTTGATTCACCTAGGAAAGATGTGGTCACAAAATCTACAAAATATATTGTTGGAACATCTAAGTGGAATGAGAAATATAAAGATAAACTTCCCTCACCAGCAAAGGAATCTGCTTTGGAATCTTTATCCTCCTTAGGACAAGATTTTTTTGTTCTATCCTTGAAGAATCTAGTGAATACCATTCCCTTATTTTCATGTACTGACTCCAGATGTCAACTGCTTCAAAAAACAATCAATCAAAAGTCATATTCAAAGGCATTGTCGTGGAAAAGTTTTTCAAACGTGAAGCTGAGTTCAAGAATTTTAAAATTGATTATGATTCTTAAAGAAGATCTTGAAAAGAAATAACCATCTGGTCTAAGTCATTGATTTATGATATGAAAATCATTGATATTTCCATGATTCAGTAAAACATTCCTTTGATAAGTCAGATGACATAATCAAGAACTTTTCAACAAATATTTTAGAGGATATAAATCAAGAAAAAGTTTCTCAGATCCAATAGAATAAATACCTCAATGGAAAGATGAATTCAATTTCTCTAAATTTGAAAATGGAAAGAGAACTCAAGGAGGAAATGGAAGAAAAATTTAAAGACCAAGAAGTCGTGGTAAGGTCTCAAGACAAAATTATTATGTCTCAAGAAGAAAGAATCAATGTTCTTGAAAAGAAAAATCAAGATTAGGATCTACTACTCTAGAAGTTTGAGGATGATCATATAGTTGAAAATTTTTAAAGCTACAATGAGAAAGCTAATGATGAAAGAAAAGAAGGATGGCTAATTTTTTAATAACCTATCGTTTTTTTGTATTTTCCTTGTAAAAGTTTTTCCCATATTAATGAAATTTTTTATCCTTCAATTTTTTTCTTTTATATTCCTAACCTTTTAGGTACAAGTTTTTCTTCTTTATCTCCTTTCATTTTTGAAAATCACAATGGGGGAGAAAAGGATGATAAAAAATATTAAAAAAGAATATTCCTAAGTAAGGGGGAGACTACTTAAAGAAGAAATTATTAATTAATGAAGTAGTAACTACTCTAAGAAAAACAAAAATATGATCCTTAGGGATTTCAGAATCCAAGGGGGAGTTAGTCGTATTCATTCTGGGTCATAAGTAAAAGGAGATAAGTATTTCTTTTTAATTTAAAAAATTATTTTTATGCCTTATATTCTTTTACAATTTTTTGTGCTTTTGAAAAATGGGGATATTGTTGAGTCAATAAATATACTTATGAATTTTCTATTCCTTTATGTTTTTAAAATCACAAACACACTTCTTAGGGAAAAGTATATTTTTATATGAATTATTTTATTAAGGAAAAATATCTTTCTCTAAGAAAGTTTTTATCCTTACACTTGGTTTTCAATGAATTATTTAATGTTTTCTCAAAAATAGTATAACCATTTTTTTCTTAAACCAAAAAATTAGATCCTTACCTAACTAATAACCTTACAGTTACTTTGAATCTGATTTCCCTAGCATTGTGAATATAATTTCTTCTAAAATCAGACTTCGATTTGTCCTGAAATTAGAATCTAATTTCTCCAAAAATCTAACTTCGATTTCTACTAAAATTAGAAACGAATTTTTTCTGAAATCAGACTCTAATTTCTTATGAAATTTTACTTTGTAATCTTTTGAAACTAGACTCTGATTTATTCTAAAATCAGACTCGAATTTCTTAAAAAATCATATTTTAAATTCTCAAGAAATATAATGCTGAACTCTAATTTTTATAGACTCTGAAATATTCATAAATAAAATTCCAAATTTATCATAAATCTGGTTCTGTATTTCTATGAATTCAGTCTCTGGGTATCTATTATTTTAGAATCTGATTGTTCATGTTTTATTCTCAATTCCTTAAGAATATAATTAAATTCTTTTATTACAGTTACTTCATTTCCTTAAAGTAAAATTTCATTTTATTGGATCCTAAAAATGTTAATGTTTATTATGCTTAAAATTTTTTTTCCTTATATTTTTTTATACATGATAATGTTTCCCAAGTTTTCTTACATGAAACACTATTGTATAATATGTTTTTAACTAAGAATTGGGTGAGTGACACATGTACCGGTTCATCTGAAATTTATGGAAAAATATGACAATTGGAGGAGGAGCCAACTATTGGGATTTTCACTTAAAAATACCCATACATTTGAATACTTAGAGATATGTTGATATGTTGAAACATTGACACGACACACTTCTTTAGATTACATGTTGTGGTGCTGCGATGTGTTTTCTAGAGGGAGATACTCTCATGGTTTTTGTGATCTATAAACATCTCGTTCAGCTATGAACAACTTGTTTAACCTGCCTAGTGATATTTCGTTTGGATGATCAATCAAGGGATTCCATGGATAGGAATACTGAGGTGACAACTACCTTAAAGTTCTAGAGATTATGGGGATAACAAGACAGAACCCAATACTCTTATAGAGGGCTTACCCTAATGTGGGGAAGACAAAATTTCTTGAAAGTATAAATTACAGGACCTTTATCCCAGGTTATTGGATACTCTTCTATTTGGGTTTAAATATTTCTTATTCTTATCTTATTTTTTTAAAAGTTTTTAATTATACTGCATTTTATTAATGAAATAAAACATAACTTTCTTATACATTTTTATACATGTATACTCTGATATAAATAAGATTCTATATGTATTAAGGTAGAATATTTATCTAAGTGAATTTGTTTTATATTTATTTATTAGATCCATATTTTTGGATCCCAATAAAGATTGTTTCATATTTAATAACAAAAGAGGGTTTTTAAATCCATCTTATTTTACTTTTTTAAATATAGATTTTCTTAAGGATAAAAATGAATGTTTTTAAACATACAATTCACCCTCTCTTGTAATTGGGAATCTACATCTATATTTCAATCCTACAAACTTTGATGGTAAAGGTTATGAAAGAGTGGTATCAGAGGAATAGGTTGAAGTATATGATGATTTTTTGAGTTTTTTATAGGTGAGAATATATGTGTTGGTAGGTAAACTATGTTAGATAAGTTTAGTTAGTGATGTAAATAAGTTGGACGGGTTGAGACTTGGGTATGTAAGGCCCCATGTGATCTAATTAATTTTTCATTTTGTTTAATAAGACTACTAAATTAATTGATACTATTTTTAGGGAAGAGATTAATGGAAGGATCATAAATCTTTATTCTTTTTTCCTATGTTTGAAATGGGTAGACATTGTGATTAGTTAAAAATATAACAATATAATTTATAGATAATTAATTAAGGATAAATATTCCATATTATAGGTTTAGGACCTCTAGAAGTTTTTTCTTTTTTCAATAATGGCTCTAGATTAATTTCCTCCTTAGCTTCCCATCGAATATGTTCAACTGAATGTGCTAGAAGATCACTGTTGAGTGAAGCTTGATGATGATGACATTTGGAGGAGGATGCTATAATAGTTTCATTAGTAGAGTCTGTAAAATTATGTGGTATCTCTTCCATATTCAATTACATCACACTGGTTAGAGGAGGTTGAGATATATTACATTTTGATCCAAGATTATAAGGAGCAATGGGTTCCATTTTCTATGATGATACTGCATGGATCAAAGAGGAAGTTGTAGTTCCTATTCCTTGGGGATTGTGATGAGTCATAAATCTCATAGGAGAAGTTTTGAGACTAGTTATGAGTAGATTTCATTTCTTCTTTCATGAAGGAAGATAGTCGATTTGATATTCTTATACTTTTATTGGGGAGTTCCAGTGTGTGAGAGTTCCCGATCCATTTCCAGACAATCTACTTCAAAATAATGAATCCAAAGTGAGACATTTTATAGAGTGTTTTCATACCAAGATCCAACTATTGGTCACCTCAATAATTATTAAGAGGTATCTTAAGGTGATATAGAGAGTAGTGGTTATTGAGGGGAAGCTGGCTAGGACTGGACCTTCATGATACGTGACTCTTTAGGATTTTTCAAAAAGGAGAGCTGTAGTTTGGGGTTCCCAGTTTCTTAAATAGAAGAGTTTTTGGTCAGTTAGGGGTAGGTCCCAACCCTAATAATCTGATTTATCTATGGTTGGTATCTCTCACACCTATAGAAATGGATCAGATGTGTGTTTTTTTATGGAGTCTAAATTCATCAGTGGTGAGTGTTCCTAACCTTTTTTAAAAGTTAGTGTGCTCCAGGTGTTCAACTTCAGTTTCCTCCATTGAGGCTGTTTTTTCTGAGGCAGTAGCAGCATGGTGTTCTAGTTTGGGATCAAGAGTGAGGAAATGATGTTGGAAGATTATGTCAGTGATATTCTCATCATCCTCATATTGTATATCACAACCACAGAGGTGGACATTAGAAGGGTCCGAGAGGTCATGGAGCATCTTGTGGTCAGCTTCATTCTTTAGTGTTTCTAGCACTAGGCAAGCCATAAATCATTTGAGATACCCTTTTTTATTTTCTACATGGGTGCATGATTTGTTTGATCTGGGAGTGACAAACTACTTTATATAACTTACCCTCATCCATGCTTTTGGATTTGAGGTATAGAGGATTATAGTTCCTTTATTGTTTACTATGCCAACTAGTGGTCGAGATAACATGTATGATGTATGAATATACTATTATCTAGTGATGGTGTAGAAGTTCAATTGAGTATATTTCCTATCTTTATGAATGTAGTCATATGAAACCATCCTTTATATTTATTGGTCATATTATGTGCATGCTATTGTGGATTTATTCTGGAGGAAGGCAGTGTTCTTTGATGTTGATGGAGTACCAATGCTCTTTGTTGGCATGCGAGGCCCTTGAATGGGTCATATGCATGTTTCATCCTTATCATATTTGATCGAAACGATGATGAAATGTTCTTTATAAGATTATAATTTCATTTTTCATTGGTTCATAGAAGAGTACCCTGGTGTCTTTCTAGAGGAGGTTGTCGCATTACCCACTTAGAGGGAGATAGAGTTTTGGATTTAGCTACAAAAGGTGCATCACCTATCTCGATGTCTCCATATAGGATGGTTCCTTCTGAGTTGTAATATTTTATATTACAACTCCATAATCTATTTTTGTGAGTTTTTTTTCAATTGAGTGTGACACCATATTGTGAACATGTTTTTATCATGGAGAAGGTTGATGGTATTTTATGGCTTTGTATCTATTATAATTGGTTGAACCAAGTGATAGTAAAGAACTTATATCATCTTTTATGGATTCATGATTTATTCAATCAACTAAATGGAGAATTATGGTTCTCAAAAATTTATTTACAGTCAGGATATCATCATATGTGGGAAAAGGATGAGGATATTCAGAAGACTAATTTTTGTTGTCATCAAGGACATTATGAGTTTGTTGTGATGTGACTCAGTTTAAAGAATTATCTTGCATTTTTGAAGGGGTTAATGAAAAAAACATTCATATATTTCTTGTATATGTTTATAGTGGTTTTCATTGATGACATATTCATGTACTCCATGTTTGTGGAGAAGAATACAGATCATCTGCAGGCGATTTTGGGAGTTCTTCATCATCATTAGCTATTTAGGAATATTTTAAAGTGTGATTTATGGGCCCATGAATTCCATTTATTTTGGAATATAATTTCCTAATTGGGATTATCTATGTATCCTTCTAAGATAGAGTAATTTGTGTCTTTAGATGACCCCAAGATAGTGGCATCGGTTCAAAGTATCCTTAGTATGGAAGTCCTTTTCAAAAGGTTCCTAGACGATTTCACTCAGGTTTTGAATCCTATGAAATCTTTGACTATAATGGTTCAGTTGTTCTTGTGGAATGAATGATGTTAAGAATATTTTGATTACATAAAAGAGAATTTGATCAGCAAACTAGTCATCTGTTTTCCACCATAAATTGTTTTATTTTAGGATTTTTGTGATTCTTTATGTCATGGCTTGGGAAGTGTTCTGATGAAACATAGATTAGTTGATTCTTATGGGTCTCGGTAGTTACATCCCTAGGAGTGTAACTATTCGACCTAGGATCTTGAGTTGGTATTAGTTGTGTTTACTTTGAAGTTATAGTGACATTACCTCATCGGTGAGTGTTTTGTGATTTTTACCAACCACAAGTGCCAAAGGTATTTCTTCTACTAGCATGAAATAAACTTGAATCCATTTCAGTCGATGGAATTCATGAAATTTTCAAATTCAAGAGTTTTTATGTACCAGGAAAAGAAATATTTTTGGCCAATTAGCTGAGAAGGAAGTCATTTAGTGATTCCAAGCATGAATCTAGAGATTCCTGAAGAGTGATGGAAGAACTCTCCATGATGAATCTAGATATGGGAGAGGTTAGAGGAAAAGGTTATACTTTCCATATGAAGGTGTAGTATTATTTGGTATAATAGGTAGAGGTGTCCCATATTTGGGATTCCAAGGTGGAGGTATAGAGGGACCATATTGTTTTTATTTATTCCCTTGATGGTTAGTTTAAGTATATAAAACACCGGGTGTTGTTCCATGGAAGGATTTTCATTCCTTCGATGATGTGTGAGATAGTTATCCATGTGTTCCATATCTCACCTTTAAAGCTATATATCAGTATTCAAAAGATGTACCAAGATTTTATAGGTTTGTTTTAGTGTCCTAGTTTGAAGTGTGTAGTTTCAGAGTAGTTTTTTGATGTTTGGTAAACTAGAAGGTGAAGGCCGAGAACCATGGTCCTCGTAGTTAGCTCGAGTTATTCGATGTTACCCAATCAAAATGGGAGGATATCTCGATATAATTTGTCACTTATTTACCTCGTCATCAAGGAGGATACGATTCTATGTGATTTATAGTAGATGTTTTGAAAAAACATACCACTCAATAGTGATCATAGAGTCAAATTTACTAGAGGTTTTTTCAAAGAAGTATTTGGAGGAGGAGTTGGGACTCTATAGAGTCTCGAGGATGATCATCTATAAATGAGATACTGATTTTACCTCTAGGGAGTGAATAGGTCTCCATAATTCTTTGGAATCTTAGTTATTCCTTAGTGATACTTTTCATCCATAAAGGTATGGTTAGATATAGCTAACCATCTAGAAACCTGAAGACATGTTGTGATATTTTCTTTTGGATTTTAGAGGTTTTTGGAAGAGGAAACTAACCTTAGTTGAGTTTTCATACAATAAAAGTTTTCACTACACTATTGGTTTGGATCCATTTGAAGCATTTTATAGACAACCTTTCCATTCACCACCGTGTTAGGATGGGGTTGGAGTGGTAGTAATTCTTAATATGGAACATTTACAAAATACTGCAGATATGGTACAAGTAATTTTAAAGAGGATGAGGGCATCATAAGATCATCATAATTAATAGATAGATCATAGGAAGGGGCTTATGGATTTTGACATTGGAGATCACATGTTCTGAAAGGTGATTCCACATCATTGGAAAAAAGGTTTTTTCATGGGAGTAAGCTTTCTCTCAAGTTTTTTGGGCCTTTCGATGTGTTGGATCATGTCAGATATATGGCATATTAGATAGTACTTCAACCATATATGATCAGAATACATGATTTTTTTTCATGTTTTATAGCTCCATATTTATCTTTATGAAGACTATCATTTCATCAATTCGGTCAAGATTGATTTTGATGTTGATATGAACTTTGAGAAGTGTATTATGGAGATCTAGGACCACCAGAATAAGGTGTTATAAGAGCATGCTATTCCCTTGGTTCATGTCTTGTGGTGGCATAATGCCTTAGAAGATAGTAATTGGGAAAGGGAGTCACATATTCAAAATTAGTACGCTGGGATGTTTGATTCTTAACAATTCTATTGCAATGTTGTTTGTTTTTTGGATGTTGACATTTATAGTTTATGTTATGGTTTCCTCTTGTTTCTTATTATGTATTTACTATCATTTGATATGTACCTATCCTAGGAGAGTTTTTAGGATTTGGTTGTATATATTTCAAAAATTAGTGTTTTTTATGATGAGGTGGTTAAGCTCCTGTGATGGAGATATCTTTGATAGGTATCTCATGTGGTGGTTTTTCAGATGAACCTATTTTCATTTTATCTTTGGGTTTAGTTTTGGATTATCTAGGATGAGAATGTTTTTATAGGAATGTAAGTTAAGGGATATAAACCATCTATTGTTACCATTTGTGTGTTTATCAAGACTGTGGTGCTTGGAGGAGGAATATAGTAGGTATATAGGTGTTCAGCAACTAAAATCTGGAAGAAGGAGAATTAAAGATGTATAAGGGTTTCACATTGTGAATTTTAGGTTCATGTATTGTGTATGGATGGTTCACACTATTAGAAATAAGATCTATGCCAACGGTTTTTGGAAAATCGTTGGTATAGTTCACTAATTTGGACCTATACCAACGGTTTGGACAAAACCATTCGTATAGGTCACTTATATGGACCTATACCACCGGTTTTGGGAAAAGTATTTCTATAGGTCACTAATTTGGAGCCATACCAACGTTTTTGGGAAAACCATTGGTATAGTTCACTAATTTGGACCTATACCAACGGTTTTGGGAAAACCGTTGGTATAGGTCCCCCTATACAAATGGTTTTTCCAAAACTGTTGGTAGAGGTCCCAAAATCAACGAATCTATACCAACGGTTTTGAGAACCGTTGGTATAGGTACATGTATTGTAATGGAATATTCTTACAGAGGACATTAAATAAATAAAAATTTATAAGACTTATGATAATAAATATATATATTTATGAAATTATGTTTACCAAAGTATGTTAGGTTAGTGGCTAGGTCATTCAATCACAAACCGGAGGTGCTGGGATCAAAACCAACCGATTGATTCTTTTTTGAATTACATACACCAAAAGTTTTGTGGAACATTGGTATAGATTTTCATATTACTTATTACAACAGTTTTGAAAACCATTGGTATAGACATGTCCCCATGGCTTACTAGCCAACGGTTCTCCAAACCATTGGTATAGGCTATACCAACGGTTTGTAGGCCTATACCAATAGTTCCAAACCGTTGGTATATGGTATATTTCTAGTAGTGTCATTGGGTGATTCATGACATGAATAAAATCATGTTTTAATTGTTTGACACAACATGATTTTTAGAAAAACCTAAAAGTTGATACTTACAAAATGTGAAAGGGTTTCACGACTTGAACATATTATATACAATGTACCTTTATCTGAAACAAAACCTTAGATTTTCTCCAAACTTACCACTCTTTATTTATTTCAAGATATATGACAGTTCTATCTTCAGAAATATAGGAATCGATTTGATGGGTACTGATTCTCAAATTCCTGTATTTGATCCTTGGGGATATGAGGTACATTATACCTCTTCTCTCATAGTTATTCAATCTGGATCCTCTTGCTTCTTATAACCTTGTGGTGGTAGTTTCTGTCTATAATTCTATTAAATATTCTTTATTATTTGTTGGTACTATTTTCACATGACTTCGTTTGAGGGTTGAAGATATTATGGGAGGGGTGATCTAGATCTATGACGTCGGTCTATTATTGTGTGAAGAACATTGACATCTTTACAGAAGGAGATTTGTTTATTCTCTTATTTATTTATGTGAAATCATAAAGTTATCATGGTATATCCCTTTGGATGGAAATTGAATTAACCTAGTAATTATTGAATCGGATTAATAATTAATTGTTTCTAGTGATCACATGTTTTTTATTTTTAACATAATAAGGTTTTGCCTCTTGATTTTCTAGATAGAGTACCCTCTATATTTTTATTTTTAGTATATCTAGTTATGCTATGTATTAGCATTTTGTTCTTGATGGGATCTAATAAATATCATAAATACATAATTAATTGATTAATTGGTTTAAGAATAATTAAATAAGAGGCATTTTTTAGTGAATCCATTGTTTCTTGTGAATTGATGATAATCATATTGATGCAATACACATGATTAATTAAATGTGTTATTATATGTTAATTCAACTGATAAATAATTTGAATAATGTTTATGGTTATTAATAATAATAATGAAATGTAATGTTAATTATAATGGCCCTTATATAAGTTCATGAAACTAGTATTAATGCTAATATATTATTTAACTATTGATAACTTATTATAGATTGATGCCTTAGGTTGCATGTAGTTGGTATAACACCCCTATTATTTATTACACATTATTTCATGATTTATTACATAAAATTTCACTTAATAAAACCTGAAAGATCAATAATTATAGTGTATTTGGGAATTAGGTACATATCATAACAACTTGAACATGGGATACAAAAACATTATTAAAAACATCCTTAACATGCTTCTAAAATTCCATGGATTTTGAAAATGCAAGAGATAACTTGGGAAAAAACATAAGAAAGGGTGAGCTATAAAGACCATTGAGGTAATAAATAAGGAATAAGGTGATTCATATTATAAAATAGAAACATCAATGGGGAATAAAAATAGTAGTAATCATAAACATGAACAATGAGACCTGATATAAAATGATAATGATAACATGGAAAATGTGGTAACAACTTAGAAAACTGAATCATAAACATAGGTCAAGGATAATCCTCCAAGACACCATTCTAAACAAAGTACCATAAAGGAATTAGGTTTACTACTAGTCCAAAAATGAGGTATCATGAGAATAAATATTATCCAATGCATTGGAGTGCTATATAATTCTGGATACACCATTTACTTTCATTTCATTCCTAGACTTAAGTGTTCCACATGGATTATACAAGCTTGATTCATTCATGATCATAATTTATTCCATGATCAAGTAGTGTTTAACCCATATATGTTAGAACCAAATAAAAAGTATGTGTGCATAAAGGTGAACAACCTTGATAAGAAATGGGTACGGTATTTACTACACAATTGGTTTGGCATGGAAAATCATAGAGATATTTGGGAAGCATAATGGCATCATATAATGATTAATAAAAATGGATTTTTGAGAGAAAAATGGGTCTATGATCACATAGACACAAAATGGTAAGTAATAGTGACATTTAAAAACATATCCCCATATCATAATTTGGAAATATAACTCATAAGGTAACAAATAAACATGAATAAAGAAGAGAATCCTAAGCATATTTCTACAAGGTAACAGGTGTACATAAAGAATCATAGGAGGATTAATGAGAGTTAAAGGAAGCTATAATTATTTATAAATCAAATTGAAAGTATTTGGGATATATAAGAACATATCACAACATAAGAAAATGTATTTTAATATACATAACATAAAATAAGTACTTTAATAGAAATTAAAAGAGAGAAATCCCTTACTAAATTTCTACATGGTAAAAGGATTACCTAAAGGATAATGGGAGGCTTAATGAGAGTGAAAAGGTGATGTCATAAAATATAAATAAAATTAATATTTAGGGTAATATGGATGAAAATATAACAACATTAAAAAATGGTAAATATGATGTATAACATAAAATAACTGTTTTAATAGAAAAGATAAGAGAGAAATCTCTTACTAAATTTCAGCATGGTAACTAGTGTACATAAGGGTTCCTGGGAAGGATTAATTAGAGTGAAAAGGGTATATCATCATATATAAATTAAAATTATATTAATTTTTATATGGAAGAACATATCTCAACATGAAAAAATGTAAATGAATAATCAAAACATAAAATAAGTGCTTGAATAAAAATGAGAGTGGAAGATCCGTTACTTGAGTTTGTGGTTCCAAATGCTTGGGAGGGGATTCTTAAGAGATTGGGGGCACCCTTAGAGGACTATAGATAATTTAGTGAAGAGTAATAACATGATAAGTAAATTTTAATTAATATAAATTGGATTTTGGGTGGGTTTATATAGGAAAAGAGAGAGTATTTCTTTATTACATCTCAAACTTAGATTTTAGACTCTATATAATAAAATAACCAAATACATAAACCATACCATGATTATTTACAGTTTCTTCATCAAAATGGGATGTGTTTCTATTATTTTATAAGGAAAATATCTTAACTTAATAAAATAATTCCCTTCATTATGTGGAGATGAGTCATACTCTTAGAAGAAATGATTTTAAATCATAAAATATAATTATGGTTTTAGAGGGTTGAAATGGATTTATAAAATAAATGAAATAAACATAAAATCTAATTATTTTAAATATAAATAATATATTTTTTCATATATACCTTTTATAGTATTTATTACATCACTTATGGTTCATTATGATGACATAATAAAAAAAGTATATTTATATGTTTTTTAAATTTTACCTGAAAATTAAAATGTATTAGAAAATAATGAAAATTTATAGATGGAAAATTTTAACATTTTAATTCCAAAAATAATATTAATTTTATCAAAATAATTTTCTAAATATCATTTTTAGTTTTAAAATAATAATCTACATTTATTGAGAAATGATGGGGTTTTTTTTGATAATTACAGTTTTTGAACCCTTATAAAAATTAAATTTGACTTCATAAAAATTTTATGATAATTTTTATTTAAAAAAAATTATTTCATAATAATATTATATTAAAATGTTATTTATTTAAAAAATCCATTGATTCATAAAAATAAGTTCCTTAATTGAATATGAATATTACCCAAAAATACTTTTTGTGTTTTATTGTATCAAAATAAAAATCCATTATAAAGTAATGATAATAGGATGAAAATATATTCATTATTATAAAAAATATATTATATATACTGATATTTATAGTTTCTTGAAATATATCCCTTTAACACACTACCAAACACCCTATGTGTAATGTATGCGATGGTAGGACTTTCATGGGCTTGTTCGATGAACATGGTTTGGGATGTGATTTTGACGAGCTTGAAATTCTCCCATTAACAGTTTCTCTCATTCTTATTTTGTTAGATAATAGCTTGGTTTTTGTCAAGGGAAAATCCCAATGATTCTGCCCCCCTTAGAAGCTCCGATAAATGGGATTTATAGTGTATAATCCTACTGGTTGAGGCCATCACTTCTTTTGTCCTTGCTAATTTTATTTGTGAAAACCATATATTTATGAAAACCATGTGATCACTATTCAATGGAAATATTATCAATGGTAATGATACTTAATAGTGATTTAATTCCAATTGGATATAATAAAACAACATATGTTTATGTGTTCTCTATAACCATATTATATAATTATACATTTAATTAAATCCAAAATGGAGAATTTTATTTATAACAGTTCTGTTCATTACAATATTCCCCCTTATGAAATTTCACCCTCAAAATTTTCATTTCCCATACTAAAATAGATAAGGGTAACTTTGTTTCATCACATACTATAATTTCCTTGTTTCTTCTTCAAACTTGTGGTTTCTCCACAACACTTTAACAAGGTGCATTGTCTTATTTACCATAAATTTGCCTCTATGATCTAATATTTTCACCGAATGATCCTCATATGAGAGATAATTCTCTAATGGTACCACATATGGATTGGATATATGTGAGGTTTCTAGTATATAATTTCTCAAGAGTGATACATGGAATACATAATGTACTTGAGATAGGTTCAATGGGAGTTCTAGTTGATAGGACCCCACCCCTATGCGATCAAGGATCTCAAAGGGGATGATGTATCTTGGAATAAACTTTCCCTTCTTCCCAAATCTCAGAAATTTCTTCCATAGAGATATGTGGAGGAATCAAATTTCTCCAACATCAAACTCTAGGCCCCATCAATGATTGTTATCATAATTCTTCTATCAAATTTGAAAAACCTAGATGTGCTACTGAATGGTCAAAATCTTTTCCACCATTTCCTAGAGCATTTCAAGAACTATCAATTTCATCCCACAACATCATCCTAACATGAAGTTATTCTACTCCTCTTCCCATAAAGGGCTTCATAGGGAGAAATTTTTATTCTTGAGTGGAAACTATTGTTGTAATTGAACTCGACCAGAGAAAGATATTTTTAAAATCCTCCTTTGAAGACAATTGAGTATAATCTCAACATTTCCTGAAGTGTATGGGTATTCAAATTATATTGGCCATCATTTTGGGGGTGATAATCCGTGTTGAAGTTCAACTTAGTATTCAGAGTGTGTTGGAGACTCTTTAAGAACTTAAAGGTGAATCTTGGATCCTGATTGGATATAATCAATAGTGGTACTCCATGAAACCTCACCAATTCATTGATGTATATCCTTTCAATTTGACTGGGTAAGAAATCCTCTCGAACCAAAATTAAGTGTACATTTTTTTAAGACAATCCACCACAACCCATATATCATTTTACCTCTTTGTTTACTTGGAATACCAGTGAAAAAGTCTATGGTTATGTTTTCCCATTTCCATGCATGTATGGGAAATGGTTGCATCATCCCCTTGTATTTTTTCTTCCTCTCTTTCACTTGCGAGAATATAAGACATTTTGATGTATATTCCATGATATCCTTCTTTATATTTCCCCACCCATATTTCCCTCATAGATTTGGACACACTTTGTGATTCATAGGTGAATGGATAAAGTTGATCTATGAGAATCATCCAACAGTTCCTTCTTTAACTCATGATTTGATGGAACACATAGTCTTGACATAAATCTCACAATTTCTTCATCATTAATAGTGAATTATAAGGATTTAACTATTCTTATAATTTCTACTTTATTCTGATTTCCCTCATCATTGCATTAATAACCCTCTATCTTTTACAGAAGTAAAAATTGGGAAATCATTTCTGAAAGGATTTATTATGTTCTTTTCTTTACTATTCCCTTGTCCATTCTCTTTATGTCTAATAAGATCAGATCCTTCTCACTTATTATTAGTGATAAAATTTCTAAAACCATTCTACATAGAGAGTCCACCACTTTATTTACTTTCCAAATATTATTGTTAATTATTAATTCACAGTCCTTGATCAACTCTGACCATCTTTATTGGTGTATATTATTTTCTTTCTATGTGAATATATATTTGAGGATTTTTTGATCCGCATATATTTTACACTTCTCCCCAAAGAGATAACACCACCATATTTTTAAATTAAAGATCAATACAGCTATCTATAGATCATATGTTGGGTATTTCTATTAATTAACTTTCAACTATCTTGGATCATAGGTAATGCCTTTTTCATTTTTTATTATCACACTACACAATCCCTTCTTTGAAGCGTTTTTGAATACCACAACAATATCTCCACTTGTCGGTAGTATGAGAAAATGTTAATTTATAAAATTCCATTTTAACTAATTGAAGTAATATTCAAATTCACTATTCCAATTAAACTAGACTACCTTCCTAGTTATCTTTGTTAGAGTGTTTCAAAATCATGATACATTTCTCAAAAATCGATGATAATATCAAGTTAATCCAAGGAAACTATGGATATCTGTCACAAATGTTGGCCTCAAACATTCTTCAGTTGATTTTGTCTTTTAAGGGTCCACATATATCTAACTTCATGTCATGATGTTCTCCAATAATGTGACATACTTCATCCATAACTCACTGTTTCTATACTTGGCATACAACTTATCCTTTCTCAAGGTATCTAGCACAGTGCTCAGATTCTCCTCATGATTATCCTTGGTTTTGGAGTAAAATGTAATACCATATATAAAGAATACCAAAAAGTCATTGAGGTAATATATAAATACTCTATTCATCAAGTCCATGAATATTTATGGAGAATTAGTATGTCCTAATAGGATTATTATGAATTCATTGTACCCATACATTTTACAAAAAGTAGTCTTGGGGATATCCTCTTTTTCACCCAAACTCAATAATATACTGACTATATATCCATCTAGGAGAATTATAATGCTCCACATACATGATTTAACAAGCCATAAATCCATGGAAAAAGATACTTGTAATTTATCATGATGTTATTAAGCTCTCAATAATCTATGAAAATGATCATTGACACATCCTTCTTCTTGACAAAGAGGACTGGTGCACCGCTTGGTGAAGTACTTAGGCATAAGAAACCTTTGTCTAGATTTTTATAGAGTGGTCTCCTAAACTCCTCAAGTTCCACAATATCCATTATATTTAGATTCTTTGCTAATGGAAAGTACCATGGCGTAATCTTGGTTGAAAATTCAACCTCTCAACTAAGAGGAAGACTGGGAAATTCCTTCAGAAACACATTAGTATATTCCCTCACAATTAGAATATATTAAATGATGGTTAAATCCTTCGAATCAATCATTTGAGCTAGTTACACTTGATCATATAGAAATAATATCCATTCTTGTGATGTTTGTTCTAAAGAATATTCATCATCCTCTTTTCTCTTGTACATAATTAGGGATCGATTTGAAATACAGAGAGTGATTTTTTTCTCACAACAATTTCTGTTGGCCCTATATAGGGAAATCCAATCCATGTCCAGAATTTTAAAAAGTTCCACCAAAGGGATTATGATTGGTTTTGATGGGGAGTTCATCCCAAAAGAATTTATATGGTTTTATTTATATAATTGGGATGAAATAATTTCCCCATTTTCCATTTTCATCGCCAAAACTACTTATGTGATTTACGGAAGAATTTAGATAGTTCCACTAAATATTCATGTTATTTAGGAATGCATAGAACCGTAATAAAAAAGTACATTAACTATTCTTTAATGAATAACTATTGTACCTATCACCAATTTGTTTTTGGGATCCATCTCAGTGGTTTTGATGTGGAAAGATCACCCTTGTTTTCTTGGAGGTTATTAGTTATCTTTTAAAACCCTTGGCTTAGTGCATTTAATTACAATGTTCCCTGGTTCCTTGAAATTAAAGTAGTGGAAAATGCACTGATGTTTGAATGGGGAACTCCTTTCCTCTAGTACATTGACATGTTTATCCTGTCCAAAATTTTTATCTTGGTGGAATTCCTTCCCATAACTAAATCATTTCTTCATTCCATTTATGAAATTTAAGGGGTTCTTCTTTCCACATATTTGACAACTGGGATCTTGAAATTTCTTAGCACTGTTATATTTCTCTATCAGAATTTCCAGAATTAAACCCCTCTTTCCAATTATTATCCCCATGAGACCCTTGAGATTTTACAATCTCCATTTAATCTTTGAGGTCACATCAGATAATCTCCTCACAGCTATCAAAGTTTCGGATTGCTAGGGATTTTTGTAGACTTTTTTTAGCCCACCAAATAATCGGTCAACCTTGTATTCGGGGCTAACACCAAAGTCAGAGGTGTATCATGCATATCTTGTAATGTTTTCCTTATAAAACCTAATAGATTTGTAATCTTTTTTAATAGGGGAAAATAAATACCTTTTTATTTTAAGATGGATAGTGGGAAAAAAATATTTATTAAAAAACTTTTTCAGTAATTCTTTACACTCCCTCTCTTTGTTATCTTCCTTAGGCATCATATTTTTGATCAATTTCCATCACTGATAAAATTCTCTCTCCGTATGATAAAAAGATAGAATAACCTTCTCTTTTTCAGAACATATAAGGATGGATAAGATCTTTTCAATGGATTTGATCTATTGTTCCATGATTAAGGGATCATATGATCCATAGAAATTTGGAGGCCTTTATTGCTTGAATCTATTGATTGTGGCTTGTTCTCCCTTAGGGGGGTTTGTGATATCCTCTTTATCTTGGTTTCTTTTTGGAACCCAAGTCATTTGAGAGAGTATTTTCATAAAGATCATGATTCCCACTTCCATGAGGTTATGCATCTTGTTGGGGAAGTCATCACATTTACCGTCACATTGACTGTTTACCTAATTCCTCTTATTTTCAGCCATTGGGTAGAATAAAAGGAAAATTAAGGATGAATATTTGTAAATTAATAAAGGCATAAAGGGGAATACAATGTAATTAAATAGATACCATATTAATTATATTTATTTCCTCAACGTATGAATTTCTAGGCATCAATATATGTTATCCAAGATCTATTTCCTAACTTATATTATTATGGGAATTTTTTATTCCCTTAATAATGGTTTATAACGAGCTTATGAATCTAACAAAGCATATAACCTAAGAGTTTCAAAATAGGTTCATAGTAAGGACAGTTGTTATGTACTAGGTTACAAAATGTCAGGCCTGACACACCTTGTCTGAGTTACTATGCCTAGGTACATCTGTTCCAGAACCATGCTAACTTGTAGTATCCAGAAAGAGATTTATTTTCTCAATAAACCACATACTCTATACTTATCAAAATTTAGGAATATTTTATTATAAATAGTCTTATCTCTAAGGATTTATCTATAGTTTTATATTATTAATCCTAAAAATAACTAAACATTTTCTCTAATACTAACTATAACAACCATGTTTTTTATTACATATTAATTGAGGATTTATTATATAAAAGTACACTTAATAAAACCCAAAAGATAAATAAGTCTAGTTTCCATGTGAATTAGGTACATAGAATAAAATCTTGAACATGTGATATAATAAAATTATTAAAAACATCCTTAACATACTTATTAAATTTCATGGATTTTAAAATTGTATGGGATAACCTGGGGAAAACATAATAAAAGGTTGAGCTATAAGGCCCAGTAAGGGAATAATTATGGAATAAGGTGATAAAAGTTAGACAATATGAATATTATTGAGGAATAAAAATATTAGGAATTATAAATAAGAACAATGAGATATGATATAACCTGATAATCATGCCATGGAAAATGAGAAAAATACTTAAAACACTTCATCATAAACATATGTCAATGCTAAATAACCAAGACGTCATGGTGTAAAATGTCCGATAAAGGAATATGGTTCACTCTCTATCCCAACATGATATCTCATGAGACTAAATATTACCCAATGCATTATAGCACTATATAATTTTAGTCACACCCATCAATTTCATTTTATTATCATGCTTAAGTGTGAAACATGACCAGAAAGTAAATTAAGAAGCATAACATAAAATAAGTGCTTGAATAAAAAGAAGAGTGGAAGATCCATTACTTGAGTGTGTGATTCCAAATGATTCGGGAGGGGATTATTAAGAGAATGGGGTGCCTTGTAAGGACTCCAGAGAGTGCATGGGAAATTAATTACGTTCTCAATGATTTTTAGTGAAGGTAAATGGGATATTGGGTGGGTTTATATAGGAAAAGTGTGAATATTTCTTTATTATTTCTAAAACATAGGTTTTGGACTCTATATAATAAAGTAACCAAAATAACAAACATTATCACGGTTTCTACCCACAGTTTCTTCCAAACTATAGTGGTTTAAATAGTTTAAATTAAAATTACCTAACTTAATAAAATAATTCCCTTGATTATGTGCAGGTGAGTCATACTCTAATATAAAAGATTTTAAAACCTTAAAATATACTAATGGTTTTAGAGGATTTATAATGGATTTATAAAATAAATAAAATAAATATATAATCTCATTATATTAAATATAAAACTCATATATGGTAGTGTATACCATTTATATTGTTTATGAAATCACTTTTTTGTCATTATGATGTCATAATACACAAAGTATATTTTTATGATATTTAATTTTTACCCAAAATTTTGACTATCTCATAAAATTATGAAAAAAATCACCATTGGATAATTTAGACATCCTGATTCCAAAAATAATATTCAATTTATCAAAATAATTTTCTAAATATTTTCATTTTCACTTTTAAAATAACAATTGATATTTATAGAGAAATGCTGGGGTTTTTTAGAATAACAAATTTTTGAACCCTTATAACAATTAAATCTGACATTATAGAAATTATATGATCATTTATATTTAATAAAAATTATTTAATAATAATATTTTAATAAAAAATTATTTATTTAAAAAAATATATTAATTCATCAAAATAAATTCTTTAATTGAATATGAATATTATCCAAAAAAACAATTTGTGTTTTATTATATCAAAATAAAAATCATTTATAGGGTAATAATAATAGGAGGATAATATGTTAATTATTCTATAAAATATAATGTAAATATTAATATTTCTAGTTTCTTGATACATATTCCTTTAATACACTAGAAAACACCTTAAGGTTAAGTTGCGTGATGGTGGGACTTTCGTGGGGCGGTTTAGTGAACATGGTTTGAACCATGATATTGATGAGTATGAACTTCTCTCATAAATGGGTTTTATCAAGCTGAAGTCATCGGATCTCATTATAGGATTGTTAAGGGAAAATCATAGTGATTCTATCTCTCTTGGATGCTCTGATAAATGGGATTCATTGAGTACGATCTCACTAGTTGAGGTCATAAATTATTTTTTTCTGTGTCAATTGGATTTTTTAAAACCCCATATTTATACTAACCATGTGTTCATTGTTCAACGACTATAATATTGATAAAAACAATAGTTAATTGTTATTTAATTACAATTATATATAATAATACAAAATATTTTCATGTATTTTCTACAACCATATTACATAATCAGACATTTAATTAAATCCAAAAGGGAAATTTTATTTATAAAAGTTCAGTTCATTATTGTTGGAAACTGTGAATAACGAATTGGTTAATTCAGTGTGAAATAAAAACCATTTATTTTAAAAAGATAAATTCTAGGGCCTAAGTTTCCTATCTTCTTGAAAAGGTTGAGTGCCTTGAGTTTGGATCTGTGAGTGATAATATATGTGGGAAGGTTGGATTCCTTATTTTAGGGTCTTGATTTACCTATTGGCTAAGATTGATTTTTTCATACTGATATTTGATGTTATCTAGTTGTGATATTTTCTATGTGATGTGATATTCAAAATGGTGGCACAAATTTTATATGAGCCTATGATGGATAAGCCAGAGTTAGATGTTGTGATTTGGGGAGAAATTTCTAAATTATGTGGCAGTAGTTGACAACTTTGATGGAAATATGCATTAGGATATGCCCAAATGGACTGAAGGCATTATTTTTATTTTATTATGGTAAATACCCTTTTTTAGGGTTTATGGGGAACCCGTACATGACCCATAGGCCCAAGGCACAAGGCCCGACATGACTCGAAGGCCAATTCATGACCTGAAGGTCCAAAGGCATACCATGCCCATTACATGACCCATAGGCCCAACCCACTATAATTTCCCCTCCCTAGCTTCTACATCATTGATCGCCCACCTCCCACCTTGAATTGATAATCGACTAGCATTTCCATGTATAAAGATGTGCAGTGCCTGGTCTTAATGGCAGTTTCCATAACCTATAATTATTCCAATTCAGTCGGCACTGCTTCTGGTGATTGCTACTCATGTTGCTTTGATCCTCTTTTGGGGCCTACTCTATGTGATTTGGGATACTCCATGGTCCCTATGGCCTGATGGCCCTAGGGCCTAAAGGTCTTTGATGACCCGAAGGCCCAAACAGGTGGCCCGAAAGACCAAATTGGTGAATAGTTCCAGTTGGTATAGTACCAAAATTCGCCTCTACCCTATTTTGAACCTGGGTCTCTTGGATGCCAAGAAGGATCCCTTACCACTCGGGCACGTGCTCATTGGCATGCATCAGGATATGCATGTGGCTATTGGTAATGGCATAGAAGATGACAAAACAGGTTGAAGCTATGATTACCTATTGATTTGGTGCTAAGATATGGGACGATTTCTTATAAATCTATTTAATGGATGATAGCTAAGTTTCTTGTTTTATCTGTATTCCATTGCCCACTACTTGATGGAACTGGATATTCTTGGTTTCATGTTTCCTCTTGCTGGTAGCTTAGGATGGGTTTATTAGAGTACATAGTTTATGTAATTATGTGAATAAACAATAAATAATTCTTTACCCATGGGTTTTATGATTATGGAACACAAACCCTAAAATGATGTTATTCCTGAGAATCCATGGACTCAATTTGGATTATGATTAGAGGGTATGCAATTGAAGATGGTGGTTAATAAATGTATCTTGAAATATTGTTAATGGTTAATTTAATTTCTAATAAATTTATTAATGGGTAGAAATTGTATAACAGGAAATAAGTAATTAATTTATCTATTTTAAATTATTGTATACTTATATGATATCTGATATCGGCAGTGGTAAAATATATTCTAAGCCACGTTTGTTGCAGATGAGTCTAAGAATAGGTTATGCACTTAGTGTGGTTGTGAGATATATTATATCTTATACATTCTATAATTTCATATGCTACCCCACCCATGTTAGTTAGGGAGACTAAAACCCAATGGACTCTTGGAGGGTGTTTTACCCAACTTCCTAGTGGCATGATAGATGGGATACTACCCACTCTAGGTCCGCTATCTTCTTTTGGAAGTTACTTGTGTTTCTAAGCATGAATGTTAGTTTCCCCATATATGCGTGTAGAGGGATTTGATTGCTTTTGGTTATTCACACACATGTATCCCCCGATATAGTATAAAAAGTGTTATTATTGGTAAGATATGTATGGGTTGTGATGGATTGGGGTACCTACTAAGTGCATGGGATGTGATGGATTGATGTATAATACCTGATGAATGATACACATCATATGTGCTGTGGTGGCTCTTGGAAACTACTTGGTTACAATATATGGTGATTTGATATGGGGTACTATGATTATGTGATATATGAGGTGCAGGTTGTGATACCTTTCCCAGGTTTCATTGGACTGGTTTATGTTGGAAAGAGGTGGCTCGAGATGTGCGACGTTAAGGAAGTGTGGAAAACCAGTGGGGAAGTAAGAGTGTGATGTCCTTTATGTTTCATTAATATATTATAGTATATCTTTTTTCAATACTTGGTTATAGTTTTCTATGGAGAGGCTAGAAACATAGTATACCTGATTAGGTGATGAGGCAGCTTCACTATGGTTCATTATGCTTTACCATGCTTTATTTAACTTCTATATAAGAGTCTTTAGGGAGGATCCTACTGAGTATACTATTATTTTTATCTTATGTATATATATATATATATGTATATTTTAAGTGATCTAGAATAGGTTTGAGATTTGGATAAATATTACTATCTTGTGGTTTTATAGTATCTCTTTATCCTTTGCGGTCTCTTATGTCTTTACCTTTTAGTACTTGATATTTTACTTTCAATTATCATAGTACTATATGATATTTCATGTGTTCACTTGGGATTTATTTATAAATTTTTTTTAGAATGTTTTGATTGGTGGATCTGTCTTATCTATCTATTCTACATGCTCTATTAGAGGGTAATGCCTCCCATATGTATGTTTATTATACACTTGTTCTAAGTCTCCTACTCGGTGCCTACTGGAGGCCGGACTAGGGCAGTCACCATCTCCCTTATCTCATTTTCGGCCTAGGAGGTTTACACTTCGGGTGGAGGGGGTAATGAAAAATTATATCTCTATCTAGATATTAGAAGTGGATGTGAATCTATAATACTTATACCTAGGGGTAATAACTCCTAAAGGGAACATTGGGACTCGACTTGATCATCACCTAGTGAATGATAGTGTTCCTTATTTCACACCTAGTTTAGCACTTTTTGGGGATTTGGTTTTCATGTTCAGAAACTAATTATGGACCATCAGAATGTATTTGAATAGTTGATGACCGTGAATATCCTAGGTTATATATAATGTGGCATAGATTGAATAGAATGTGTCTTGATTTAAACATCCTATAAATGATTTTTTTGGGATTATGTGGTTTACCACTATGATTACTATTTATCACATGGAATCTGAAGGAATCATGTTAATGATGATTGTGATGGAAAATGAAATGTTAGTAATCCTAAGAAACCCAATTTTAGGAGATCTAGAATAAATAATCTCATTTATATGCTCATACAAATTTCAAAATCTATGAATCATATTGAACTACAAAACAAAGGATGGAACAACATTTTATTGAGTCCTTCATAAGGCCACATCTACCTTATTTTATTGGTTACACTAACCCACTACTTTTTGAGAAATGTAATATAACCATTGAAAATTTATTATCCATTTTTTTGTTTTTAGAACATGAAATTTTCATATTTAAGTCCATAATTTGGAAGGAATATCAGATCAATGGTGGAATATTATCAATAATAAAAGTTAGTAATTTGAAATTAAATCCATGTAATAAAATGATTTTAGGAAATTATTTTACAATAATTACTTTCCATGTATTCTTCATACACAAATGTAGAAGAAATTCCTTTAGCTAAAGTAGAATGATGATGGATCCATTGGTACCGAAGAGGAAAATTTTATAATACTTGTGTGGTAAACTTATGGTATTATCATCCAAGCAATAATTTAGGTTGGTTGATTCTTCAGTGGATCAAAACTACACCTTTTAAAGGAATTGTCCCTAAGGTAATTCATTAGCTATAAATAAATAATTTAATGGTCTATTATGGTGGAAATGGAGATTGGGTTTACCTATAAATCTCATGGACTTGATATGAAAATAAATATGGAATTCAAAGAAAATAATAAAAACCAAAGGAAGAATAATATTTGGTCTCCTTTATGATTCAAGTGTGGAAGGAAACATATATAAAAGTGTCTTAAGGGGACTATTAAATGTTTTAACTATGGAAATGAATTTCATAATGAAATCGATTTCTAAAGTGATCAGAAAAAGTTATCTAAATATGTGAATAAAGATAAAGATCTACAAAATACAACACCCAAAATCTAGTGTTTCAAATGAAAGGATTATTGGAATTATGTTAAAAAGTACCCAAATTTAAAGGCTAGTGATGATGATCGATGTTAGAAACCTCATAAGTTGAGTGATAAAGGGAAATATCTTACAATCACTATTTTTGATAAGGATTATGATAGCGATGTGGTGAAGGGTACAAATACCATCAACTATATAAATTATAATGTCTTATTTGACTCTAGATCTATACACTCTTTTAATTTTGAAGAATTTTTTAAGGGTATCAAAATATCCCCTCAATAATTGGATTTTAAATTAGAACATATAACCCATTATAATATCATGTTCACAACTCAACCATATGATTCTTCTAGAGTTGATTTTCATGGGAATATGCTTCCAATAAACCTAATTATTTTCACTTTAGTTGAATTTCATTTTATCTTAGGCATGGATTAGATTTATCTACATAATGACCACATGAATTGATGAGTATGGGAATTAATGTTTGATATTCCAAACTATAATTTGATCTTTGATTAGTGTAATGATAGATATGAACTCTGGATGGAGATCACATACATTGTATGGGTATTTACTCATACTCAAAAGAGGTTCTTATCTTAGATGGTTTGGGAGATACTCAACATTAATGATATGAATATTCAGAGTATTTTTTTTAATTTTTTCTAGAAGATTTTCCTAGTCTTCCACTCAAATGTGAATTTGAATTCTAAATCAAACTCATACGTGGTGCTATGATTAGTTCAAAGACTCCATATAGAATAACCCCAATTTTATTGTCAGAATTAAAGAAGAAACTATAGGAGAATACTAAAAAGATAATTATTCTATCAAGTGTGTCACCTTGGGTGAACCTACTCTTTTTTTTGAAGAAAAGGGATGGATCAATGTTAATTTTCATTGATCATAGAGAACTGAACAAGAACACAACCAAGAACTAGTATCCCCTACCCTGTTATGATAACTTGTTTGTTCAATTTAGTAGAGATCAATACATTTACTTTATTTACCTTTATTATAGATATCATTATTTGAAGGTTAAGAAGTATTATATACTAAATATGATATTTCATATGAGGTATGGATGCTATGAATATATAGTAATGCCATTTTGTCTTACAAATTACCTCTATCTTCCGGGATTTAATGAATAGATTCATTAGATATTATCTTGATTGGATTTTGGTAGCCTTTATAGATAATATTCCTATCTATTCAAAGTGTTAGTAAGAGAATGAAGATAACTTGAAAATTGTACTAGAGACCATAAGGAAGGAGAAACTATTTGAAAAATTGATGAAGTGTGAGTTTTGGATAAAAAAGTTTTCATTTTTGGGTCATATAATCTCAAGAAAGGGTATATCAGTTGATCCATCAAAGATGAAGACTATTGAAAATTGGCTCAGAACAACCACCATTATTGATATCTATAGTTTTATTGGTTTTTATGAATATTATAGACATTTTTTTTGAAAATTTATCATGGATACCCAAACCACTCATCATGTTAACTCAGAAGGGAGCCAAGTTTTTCTGGGGAAGTGAATGGTAGAAAAATCTCAAGGAACCGAAGAGAATATTAGTCAATACATATGTACATATATTACACTATAATGGATTAGGGTTTTTATTCAATAATGTTTCCTTAATTAAGGGACTAGGATCCATTCTCATGTAGGATTACATGGTTATAGTTTATTCCACATGAAAAGTGAAGGTTCATGAGAAAACATTCCTAACTCATGATTTGGAGGTAGTTACGAAAGTTATTTAATTAAATATATGAAGGAATTATCATCATAGATAATGGTGTGATATATATATTCTAATCATAAGTGTCTAAGGAATATATTAAAAAATAATGTGTTGAACATGTTCCATAGAATATGGTTGAAGAAAATTAATGATTACGTCTACTCAATACATTTCCACCCAAGAAAACAGAACACGATGACTGATGCATTGAGTAAAAAGGATCCTAATATCTTTACTATTATGAGGATCATAAAAGACCCAATATTTCAAGATTTTCAATGGTTATATCTGGAAATTGGAAGGAAGTGGTAGAATATTATCTTTCTTAAATAAGTGTTCATCCATCTATCCATGTTAAAATTTAATAGGTGAAAAATGATGATGTATAGATGTTGAAAAAGTTCATGAAGTTTCTTGAGTAGAACCTTTATTATGATAGAATTATATGGTTTAGGAACCATTTATGAGTCCCATCCATACTCTCTTTGATGAAGGATCCGTTAGAGGAAGCTTATATTTCATCATAATAAATTCATCATGGAAGTATGAAGATGTATAAATATTTGAATGATTATTTCTAGTGGGATGGAATGAAGAGAGATATTTTAGATTTTGTATCTTGTTTCTTAGTATTTATGAAATTTAAGGCTAAGAAAAAAAAATCTATGGGGATGTTACAACCATTTCCTATACAATAATTGACATGGGAAAACATCACTAGGGAATTTGTAGTCATACTCGAAAAAACAATTAAAGGTCACAATTCTATATGTGTAATAGTTGATCTCCTTACAAATTTATCACAATTAATCACTATAAGGTAATATTTCTCACTAAATTATATCCCCAAGATATAAATTAAGGAAGTGGTAAGGTTTAATAGAGTACCAATTCTACAATATTAGATTAGGATATGAGGTTTCCCTTGAAGTTCTGGAGAAGTCTTTGACATGATTTTGATATAGAGTTATTTTTTATCCCAAATTATTATCCTCAGAAATTTGGTCATCCTAAGAGAACAATTCAATCCCTTGAAAATATAATAAGATCTGGTTCTATGAATTTCAATGGTTGTTGAGGTCAATAACTTTTTCTAATAAAGTTTTCTTATAAAAAATATCTATCACTCAAGCATTCATATGGATCCTTGTGAATCCCTCTATATAAATATGTTTAGAACTCTAACTTTATTTTAATGAAATTGGAGAATGGAATATATTGGGACTTATGAAAACTGAAGAAATTGGAGAGAAAGTTATATCCATTCAACAACACATCAAGGAAGCTTAGAGTTGATATAAAATGTATGCTAACAATCATAAGTGTGATCTAGAGTTTGAAGTTGGTGAGAATAGTTCACAGTGAATTTCTATATGGAATAAGTTTATAAGATTCAATAATAATGGAATTTTGATAACTAGGTATATTTTCCCCTTCAAGATTCTTCATTGATTAGGGATGGTATCTTATCGCTAGACACTTCCACTGAACCTCTCTTAGGTCCCCAATGTGTTCCATGTTTCTCTCTTGAGAAAGTACATATTTGATTCTTCACACATAATAAACTCTAAATTCATACAATATGATCCTGATTCATCTTATTAAGAATAGCTGATGGAGATTCTAGATCATATAGAGAATGTTATATGAAACAAGACCACTCACTGGGTTAAGGTTTTATAAAGAAACCAAAAACTCACAGAAGTAATATATGAGTTTGAGGATATGATGAAACAAAAGTATCCTCACTTGTTTGTATAATAGTGGTATAATTTCAAGGGATAAATTAAGTTTAATGGGTTTATAATGTATGATATTGATATTTTATGAAATATATTATTTCCAATAAATTTAATTTCTTTGATAGCTTGCATTAGACACAACATTGAGTTTTAATGAACTCTGACGTACTATTCAAAATATTATTCATACATATCCATTATAACCTAGACTTTAAACATGGTTTTATGAATAGGAATAAGCACATTTTAAAAATTAATTGTGAAATTTATAAACGAAGAAATCATATTGATAAATAAGTACTAAATTTTTGGTAAAGTATTTATATGTTTTGAAAATATATTTTTCCCAAAAAATAATTTTCATTTAATTTTGTGAAGAAACAATAAAATTAAATTTTTCACGTTTAAAAAATTTATTTCAAAAAATAAACTTCATTTTCAAAATCATAATTTCAAAATTATATTAGAGTTAATTTTTGAGAACTTTCAAAAAGGATTAGTTTTTCAATGAATGATGAAAAGAAACTTTTTTATTGAAAAATTTCATTTCATTTAAATCATTTAATTTTTTTTGTGATATGGTTGTAAAATTAACATTAGTTCAATTTTATCATAATAAATTCAATTTATGTCATTTTAATCAATTTCATATTGAATTTTTATATTAAAATAATCTATAAACTTTTTCATTGGAAAACCAATTTTTCATTATGTTTGCGAGTTTAATTTTAAATTAAATTCTACCCCTTATATTAATTGAATTTGGAAAAATTGATAAAATATTTTTAAATAGAATAGTTAAAATTATATAATATGTTCAGATATATTTCTTGTCATAATAAATAGTAAAAATACTAAAAATTAATTATCACAGTTAAGGTTAAGACGGGTTTACCGAAGGTTAAACTAGAAATATAACGGTTAAATGACATAAAAACGTGACAAATTCATATTGTATGACTATATTTTTATTGTAACACATCTAAAATTCAATAATGATACAATTTCAGGTCTTTTTTCTTGTTTAAAATGTGGGTATACCTTTTTTATTTTTAAATATTCTAAATGTGTCCTCTCCCCACTTATAAAAGGACACCTCCTCTCATCTCCATTAAACAATTCCAAAGGCTTTTGGTTCATATTTTAACATCACAAATAACTTATGAAATTAAATCCTCACATTCTATAGTCATTATTTCAATTATTAAACCCTATTACGAAAGATTTTGGGGCTAAACTAAGGATGTTGTTCCAAGAAGATGTATCGTTCTTAATTGAGTGTTTTTATTTTATTTATTCATACACATACTTAAAATATTATTCAATTAGGTTGATATAATAACACAATATTATAACATAAAATTATATTTTATTATGTTAATTACATAATGTAAATCCATTTCCACTTCCATCGAATGGGAAATTAATCCATTGATCGTGTGTACGATGGACTACCGCCTCACGAACCCATGTAATTTGTCTTCCATCACCACCTATCATAGATAGATATAACAATGGATTTGAATTTTATATATGATATTAATGTCATGATTAACATTATTTATATTATTTAACCATGAATAAAGTATAAGGACCAAAAGTACCGATCTGAACCATACATGAAAAAGAAAACAGTTATTACGAGAAACAATTATTTTATCAAGGAATTGATAATAATAGGTGATAAAAGGTTATAAGTAAATAATAAATGGTATTATATATATTATTATATTTACATAATTTATTTTAATATGGCTATATTTATTATACAATATGTTCCAATGTGTATGACTAATGTTGAGAGATGAGGTAAGATATCTTCATCTCGCTTTTATTTTCTTGGGACACATTCCATATTCACAACTTATATCTTTTAGGTTTAATAAATAATTACCATGAATATATTTTAGGATTATTATCAACAAAATTATGGTACATAAATATCTATCTATTTTTCTTTCTTTCATGGGTCATATGACTCAAAATTTTCTAAGGTGGTAAGTGTTTTTTGTTATAATCGCATTTTTTATCAGGATTATATATGATAATTATTCCTATGATAAAATATTATGATTAATATATCAATAAATTCATAAATTTTATTCTACTATGTTTATTTTTAAAAATTACTTTCTTTACATTTACACATTTGTAAAATTATCAAAAGTACCTCATTTGAAAAACTGAAAAGAGGAATAATTTTAAAAAATTAAATAAAAAGTAAAACATGGGAAAAAAATTTATTTTATAAATCATTTTAGAATAGTAAAAAAAATTATATAAAACATTTAAAGAAAATCTGGACATGGAAAAAGAGATTTATAACTGAGTAGAAAAAAAAGTTGGGTTTCCTTTTGAACATTAGTTCAGTGTCGTGAGTAATTAAAGAGATGAAAATTAATAGACAACTTTTAATTTCAATAAATAAATAGAGGAAAATAAAATATATTTTTTTAAGTATAGAAATATTATATATTTCCCAAAATGAATATTTAAACATAAACAAATTTGAATAATAATGAGATTGTGAAAATAACCCTTACCTCAGGTTCAACTTCCTTTTTATGTGTCCAAGAATCCTATTTAAAAAATTTATATTTATTAAAATTCTATTACAGAACCATAATAATATATATAATACCATATGTGATTTACTTATAATCATTTATCTCACATTTATTAACAATTTTGGGGTCAAATTACAGTTTTGGGTAACAACTACACCATTCTTCATTTATGTTTTGGTCAGGTAGTTTTGGTACTTTTAATTTCATCATGGTTATATAAAAAAAATTAAACAACATATAAATATCATTTATACTCAATAAATATATATTTATAGTTATAAATAAAATATTGAGACATAAAAATGAATAATATCATTCATATAAATGGTAGGCCAAAAATACACATTCACGTTGTTTTCACTTTTCAAAATATGAGATGAAAGAACGGTAAATAATAATTAAACCTTAAAAATAATTTTCTATAACATATAAATCAAATATATTCATTAAATATATATTTATTACCATCAATGTAAAACATAAATGAAAAAAATTGCATCACTTCGTGGAGGTGGTATTCCACACGTATGCACAGAAAATGTTATCATTTTACAATGGATTGGAAAGTAAGAAGGTAGATATGATATTAAAAAAAGAATAATTCACTACTGGAATTATACCATTTACCAAGGGTTCAGAACCGTTGGTAAATACTCGGAAACCATTGGTATATTATATACCAACGGTTTCATAAACCTTGGCCAAGTAAGTCATGGGTAAAGGATTATTCCAACAGTTCTGTGTAAACCGTTGGTATAGGTGTTAATGTAAGAGATATACCAATGGTTTCACAAACTAATGGTATATGTTACCCATGTAAAATTGGTTCTAAATCATTGGTATATAGTGTAAAATATTCATCCAAAGCATATACCAATAGTTTTAAAAACCATTGGTACAAGTTTATACCAATGGTTATAAAAAAACCATTGGTATAATATACATTAAAATGATATACCAACGGTTTTGAAAACCATTGGTATACATCTGCAGCTCCACAGTAGCCAAAAGCCCTATATCTCTATAGCAGCCATCAACCCCATCCATCCTGCAACTCTCCATGACCTGCAAGAACACATACACAACCAGAATCCAAAAGCTTACATGGGATGTTTAAAATTCATCCAGAATTCAGAAATTTGGAAATTTAAAATTCATTCTGCACTCAAACCACAACACAATAGAAAATTCCAGAATCCAATACATCCACAATCCAATACATCTAGAATTAAAATGCAATAACACCCATAACAACAATAAAAAATTAAAATCCAATACATCTAGAATCCAATACACATAACCATATTCAAAATTTAGAATTCATTACCAATACATCCAGAATCCAATACATCTAGAATTTAGAAATTTAAAATTGAAAAGCAATAACACCCATAACAGTATTCAAAATTTATAATTCACTCTTAACTCAAACCACAACGCCAATACACACAATAGAAAAATCCTACATGTTACTGGGAGCACATGGGATGTTTATTCATAGTCTTGGGTTGACTATCATAAAACCAACAGAAAAACATGGGTAGAGTGTACAAGGGTCATGATACCCATAAGATAGAAAATGGTAGTGGTCCTGTGCTTAGACCTAAGATGAGTTATAAGAAGCACATGGAATGTTCATATTCTTTTAATGACTATGTATCCATGCATAAATGGTTCCTAATGTGTTAGTGGGAAATATTGGCCAATCTAGACATATGAGTTGGGTTACTAGAATAGCCTACATGTTTTTCATATACTTTTAAATTGGAATAAGGGGGGTATGTGGATAATTATAATTTGGTCTCCTGGGTGTGATGTGAGATTAATCCCCATTTTGGGTAGTGGTTATGAATATTCAATTATGTCTTTGGTATTGGGTTCCCAAAGGGACTTTTGTTTGGTCCTAGGACCCACTATTTGCGGATGGGATTGGCATATTAAATGTAATGCATTTTAGAATAGGGGTTAGAGTTCCTCACATGAGATGTTGATTGTGTGAGGCTGGACCATGGCTCCTTGTGCTAAAGTATCAACCCAATCCGAAAATGTATGGTCGGTTTTCCATATTCAAGTTGTTGTTTTCACTAAAAATTCTATCCATTTCAAATAAAATTGAGGCAGTTTGAGTGGTACCAGCCACACTATGAATCAGATTGAGGAAGGGTTGACTCGTATACGTCAAAAATGACCCATGGATCATTGTCCTAAAGTATCAACAGAATCTGAATGTGTTTGGTCGGTTTTCCGTATGCCAGTTGTTGTTTTCACTTAAAATGTTGTCCATTTCAAAACAAAGTGAGACACTTTGAGTAGTACAGTCCACACCATCCCTCGGATTGAGATGGGTTTGATTCATATACATTATAAATGACCCATGGATATATTTTCAAAAGTTTCCACACAATCAGAATAGTTTTGGTCCATTTTCCGAATGTCTGTTATTTTTACTTAAAACCGTGTCCATTTTAAACAAAATAGAGACACTTTGAGTGATATCGGCCACAACATGACTCATATTGAGGCAAGGATGACTCATACACGTCAAAAATAACCCATGGAATGTTTTACTAAAGTATCAATACAATCAGAAATCATTTGGTCAGTTTTCCATATGCAAGTTGGTGTTTTCACTTAAAATCCTATCTATTTCAAATAAAAGTGAGACAATTTGAGTGGTACCGGCGACACCGTGCCTCTAATTGAGGAGGCATTGACTCAAACACATCAAAAATTACCCATGGATCGTTTTCATAAAGTATCAATAGAATCGGAATGTTTTTGGTCAGTTTTCCGTATGCAAGTTGTTGTTTTCACTTAAAATATTGTCCATTTCAAATAAATGTGAGACAGTTTGAGTGGTACTGGGCACACTATGCCTCATATTGAGGATAGGATGACTCGTATACAATAAAAATGACCCATGGATTATTTTCCTAAAGCATCAACATAATAAGAATATGATTTGTTCAAGTTTTTATATGCCAGTTGTTTTTTTTCACTTAAAATGTTGTCCAATTCAAATAAAAGTGAGACACTTTGAGTGATACTAGCCACACCATGCCTTGGAGAGAGGTGGGGTTGACCTTTTCACATCAAAAATGACCCATGGATCATTTTCCTGAAGTATCAATACAATCAAAAAGATTTTGGTTTGTTTTCCGTATGCAAGTTGTCGGTTTCACTAAAAATCCTGTCCATTTCAAATAAAAGTGAGATAGTTTGAGTGGTACCAGCCACAACGTGACTCGGATTGAGGCGGCATTGACTCGTACACATCAAAAATTACCCATTGATCATTTTTATAAAGTATCAACAGAATATGAATGTGTTTGGTCAGTTTTCCCTATGGAAGTTGTTGTTTTCACTTAAAATTTTGTCCATTTTAAATAAAAGTGAGACACTTTGAGTGGTAACGGCCACACCTTCCCTCATATTCAGGCAGGGTTGACTCATACACGTCATAAATGACCCATGGATCCTTTTTCTAAAGTATCAACAACATCAGAATATGTTTGGTTGGTTTTCCAAATGTCTGTTTTTTTACATAAAATAGTGTCCATTTTAAACAAAAGAGAGAGACTTTGAGTGATACCAGCCACACCGTGCCTCAGATTGAGGTAGGGTTGACTCATACACATCAAATATGACCCATTTATCATTTTACTAAAGTATAAATATAATCATAAAGTGTTTGGTTGGTTTTTCGTATGCAAGTTATTCTTTTCACTTAAAATCCTATCCATTTCAAATAAAAGTGAGTTAGTTTGAGTGGTACCGGCCACACCGTGCCTCAGATTGATGCGAGGTTGACTCATACACGTCAAAAATTACCCATGGATCATTTTACTAAAGTATAAATAGAATATGAATGTGTTCGGTCAGTTTTCTGTATGGAAGTTGTTTTTTTCACTTAAAATCTTGTCCATTTCAGATAAATGTGATACAGTTTGAGTGGTACTGGCCACACCGTGCCTCTGATTGAGGCGAGGTTGACTCATACATGTCAAAAATGACCCATGGATCATTTTCCTAAAGTATAAATAGAATCATAATGCATTTGGTTAGTTTTCTATATGCCAGTTGTTTCTTTCAATTAAAATGTTGTCGAATTCAAATAAAAGTGAGACACGTTGAGTGGTACCAGCCACACCGTGCTTCAGATTGATATGAGGTTGACTCTTACATGTCAAAAATGACCCATGGATGCTTTTTATAAAGTATCAACCCAATCAGAAAGTGTTTGGTCAGTTTTCCAAATGTCATTTGTTTTTACTTAAAATCATCTCCTTGCTTCCTCTTTTCGATTAGGGTTTTCATTCTTTTCTCATCTTATTCCGAATCTCTAAAACCCTCTTTTTAGTTGGTATATATTTAGGGTGAATCTTGAAGAGATATTAGAATGGGATCCAAGATGCCGAATTAAGATTGCGATGGTCTCCGAAATCAAGGTAGGTGGTCGCTGCTTGGTACTAATGTAATAGTAATGTAATGTTAATTAGATTGGGAGTTAGGGTGAATCTTGAAGAGATCTTAGATTGGGATCAGTGACCTTATAATGTAGTGGTTTTTTTGATGATGTCAGTGATACATAGTTGTGTGAGCTACCCAATGGAGGTTGAGGATATATGTGGTGGGGGTTATGCATGGTAGGAGGAGGGTGGGGCGGGGGGCTGTCCAGGGTCCAGGAAGGAGGGGGGTTGTCTAGGGTCTAGGAAAGAGGGTGGGGGGATGTCTGGGGGGATGTTCGAGGTCTGGGGAGGATGGTGTGTGTGTGTGTGTGGGGGGGGGGGCTGTCTGGGGTCTAGGGAGGAGGGTGGGGTGGGGTGGGGAGGGCGGTGGGGGGGGGGGGGGGGCTGTCCGGGCTCCAGGGAGGTGGGTGTGGGGGATGTACGGGGGGCTATCCGGGGTGCAGAGATGAGGGTGGGTGGGGGGGGGTGGGTGGGTTGTCCTGGGTCCAGGAAAGAGGGTGGGGGAGGGGGGGGGGGGGCTGTCTGAAGTCCATGGAAGAGGGTGGGGGGTTGTCTGGGTGTCTGTCCTTGGTTCATGGGATGGTATTTACCTATTTTCTAATCAAATTCTTTCAAGGTTAAAAAAATAATATCATTATATAAACTTCTAATCAGACCACCAAGTTTCTAAATTCCACTAAAAAATTACAATTCCATTAAAATAGGGGGATTTCATAGAAAATCATCAAATCATGTATTATTATTCATAGATATGAAATAATGATAATGTGACCTACCTAATCACATATATATTCAGGCACAATAAATCAATAAACATCAATGGTTAGTAATATCAGTAAAAAAATGTAATGGATCAATTTTTCACTCATCACCATCATCTTCACCCTCACCCTTGTCCTCATCGTCATCCCCATCATCGTCCCCACCCTCCTCCTTGCCCTCATACTCAGCCTCGTCCACCTCATCACCCTCCTCCTCCGCCTCGGACTCCTCCTCGCCATCGTCTCGAACACCACTAGAACTACCACATGGTGAACCATATATAGAACGCATCGATGACACATATTCCTCACAAGTAGTGCTGGCCTCTAGTGGAAGTGTTAGACGTAAAGCTTCCATCAGTTTCATAAATGTAGTGTTTTCCATAACAGACTGTGCTGCCAACTCTGTGGCCCTTTTTCCAGCTTGTTCTGCCTATGCCTTAACCTGCTGTAACTCGGTGGCACTACAAATTGTACCTGAGTAGGAACAATACCATATCTGAACTATACTATTCCAAGGCCGACAACATACTCTACCAAGGGGCTTATCTCCCTCCACTTGATGTAAGTGATCATTTGGCCCAAAATTGTCAGGTTCCTGGGCATCAAGGGCCTCTAAAGCAGACTGTTACAAATATAAATAGATTATTAAGTTACAAAATAGAGATTAAAATTTTAAATCTTCAAGTTAAAACTTATAATCTGCTGTTGAGTCTGTTGATTAAACATAGTTCCATATTTCTTCTTTCTACTCAAGAAAAACAGTTTTGCTCGAGGCACATGTCCTTCTATATCCAATTTTTTCCTCTACACTGAAATTGAATGTAGGAAACCATAATTAAAAATAGGATACCAAAAAAAAAAATAATTTCATAACTAAAATTATATAACAACTTTAGCAATCTAATAAATTACGGAGGAAGCAATAGAAAGTGCAAGTCGTAAATAAAGATTATAAACTGTCATACCAGCTGTCTCTCATGATCTGGAATCATAGTACATCCCAATGTGTAGACGTATTTCTTAGCATCAATGTTTTTTATTTCTTCTAGATGCATCCTAAATAAAATTCAATAATTAGTATTAATGAAAATCCTAAAAATTATAATTTAAATACTTAGAATTTGATTAATACCATAAATTGGATAGTCTCCAAATGAGTAATCATCTATCAGTACTATTCTAATGGATAATAATCCATGATAGGGACCACCTATAACTCTATACCTACTCTATCATGCCATCCAATGTACAACTCATGCTTATAAGCTCTCCAAAGCTTGCCTAAATCCTTTAGACGTGCTGGCCATGCACCCTCACCATTGGGGAAATTAAACCGTAGTTGAAACCAAAATATTAATTCATATAAACAAAAAAAATAATATATTGAATTAAATACAATATATTTTTTTACCCATATCTCTGACCAGGTTTTATCCTTGACTTCATTTGGCAGCTGTCTCCGTGAGAGCGGGATGATATGAATGATGTCGGAGTATTTGGAAAGCATCGCCAATAAACTCCGACATTGCTTCCTTGATTTTTCAATCATCTCGCTATATTCATTGTATTCCACCATCAACTGCGTGCGGTGGTTCTACACCGAATGCTTGCGTGTACACCCCCGCCCCCGCCTCCAATCAATAGATGTATTGGCTATGAAATAAAATAAAATATTTTATCAATAAATGTTATAATGAAGATAAATAATGGTGTAACAATTTTTTAGGGTTTTATAAGTATACCTATGGTAGTTTAATCAATGGGTTCCGCTGGATATATATAAACTAAAGGAACACCCTGTACATATAGAGTGTGTCCCAATGTATTTTCCGCAGGTACAGACTCTGGAAGAGCAATAGTCGAAGAATATGGAATATAAAAGCCTAGAGAGATCGAAGCATTAGTAAAAGAAGATGATATGGATGGCTGGCCAAAAGATGGACATGGAGTGGGAATCATCATTGGATATGATAAAGACGAGTGAGGAGGGTCAGATGTAAAGGTTAGTGAAAATATGGGAGGCCTAAATATCTTGTGTGTCCCTAAAAACACCCTGGGATAAGATTGTGGGATGGATGGTATGTTAGTGGGAGGGGCATGGTCTAATAGGGTACGCCGACCAGATCATCTAGCTCTCGTACCACCCCCTCGTACAAACACCCCGAGTACTGTGACCACTACTAGGATGCTCCTCAAATAACTGTCACCTAATAGAAGGATCCTGAAAAAATGTTTAATAAAAATTAATCACATGAAATTATATATTATTTAAATAAATATATTTGAAATAAAGTACTCACTACAGGCAATAGTGGTGGAATTCCTAGCTCAGCCATGCGATGACTGTTGTCCACAATCTGTTTTCATTGCCTCTCTTCAATTGGATTCATTTTCCTACATTTGAAAACAAATATGGAAGTAAATAGGAAAGGATAACTAATGTGTAACCCAAAAAACAAAATAAATGAGAGGGAAAAATTTAATTTTTAGTAGGATGATTATTTACTAAGTGTCATCAGTCTATTAAAATCATGGAACATTTATTCTACCAGATTCATAAGTGGTGAAACAATTGTCAAAATTAAGGAAAAATTTAGTTTCTTTAGATCAGGTAGATGATGCAGGTTTCAATATATGTTTTGTAGAAGAATACAAACCATAATTTTCATTACCTAGTAAAATGTTAAAGAGAGGTATTAGAGTCATAAAATTTTTATTAAAATCACAGTTGAAGCATTAAAATGTTCACCAAGTTAGAAATTTTGGTTTTGTAGGTTTAAATAAAATACAATTCCAAATTATAAAATGAAATTAAAATAAAAATTCCAACCAAAAAACATTGAAAATGCACATAATGATCAAATCTAATACAACATATTCATAATCAATATTAAATCAATTTAAATAGTACCAAACTTAACAACCCAACTCGAGGTAAACCAAATGAATTAAGAACATGGATGGATTATTCTATATATTTTCCACCACAACATCAGGTTTATAATAAAATCTGACAATTGAGCTATTAGAGTCATCAAAAGAAATAAATGGATAGGTTCCAACGAAAGTAGGGACAGTGTCAATTCCATCATCACCATCATAAATTTTTTTTCTTGGAATTACCTCAACTATGACACCAAATTCAGGTCGAAGTTGGTATTTGACATAAAAAAATTGGTTATCCATTAATGCTAATACATATGGTTCTTCGGTAGCAAGAGTTCGAGTCATATTAATTACTTGAAATCCACAATCATCAATAAATGTGCCCTGTATTGTCATCGAATCAAACCAATGGAATTTCATCATCGCGACTTTTCCATGAGAGTAATAATCCAATATTACTATTTTTTCAATGACTCCATAATAACCAAAATTTTCAAATCGTGCTCTACTATCTGATGTAAAGGTATAACAATCTATAGTGGCAGTAACCATAACACCATCATGTTGTGTTCTCATGTTTTTTTTCTCATTCAATGACAATAAATTTGTACTCATTGATAACAATTGATTTACAGTCACAAACCATGGTATTAGGAACAAAAGGCAATGCTCTTATTTCCTCAAAGACATAGTCAGTATGCAAAATCAATTCCAGAAATATAAATGAATATTAAACTTAATTAAATATTGAATTAATTATTTTGAACATTAATATATTTACCTTCAATTTTAACCAACCAGAAAACTCTTTGCTATGAAAAGACTCCCTCCTTCTCAAAGAAAACGAATAATGCTTTCTATTTATCATTGTTTTATGTTCTCTATAGATAAAAAATATGAATAGTTTAATAGATATATATGTAAGATATACATATTCAATTTATTTACCTGATGTAGTCATCGAACAAATCACAGTTGAACAAAACTGTGCGATGTGCCATCTCCCACTCTTCAAGGCTTAATGTAATCAATGTATATAATGCAGGAATTCCTCCTATTTGAGGAAGTGATGGAAAATTGGGTTCAATTTTCTCATGCTATTCTTCTTCATTTCTCATTGGTCTGTTCATTCTTGTAGTAATATCAGACAAATACATTGAGCATAAATCCATACATTCTTGATCTAAGAAACCGTTCACGATTGAACCTTCAGGATGATTCTTGTTTCGGGCATCAGACTTTAATATGTACATATTTCTTTCAGTTGTATACATCCAACAAAAAGAAATAGGTCCTCTGAGAAGTATTTCAGTAGGAATATGGACAGTCAGATGCAACATGCATGTGAAAAATGATGGGGGAAATATTTTCACCAACTCCCACAAAATTAATGGGGCATCTGTCAACATTTTTTTTGCAAGAAAGACATGGAAAAATTCTTAGAAAAAAGATATCTAAACAAATGGAAAAACCAAATTATAGTCACACTTACATTATTGGAAAAAATATGATGGATTTATATTGGAATCAAATCATGCAGAAGAACATGATAATCATGAGTCTTCAAATATTTTAGCTTCAACACTCTTCTATTGACCTATTTAAATATGTTTCTTGAATAGCCGTCAGGAACTCTAATAGTCTCTAATACTTCCAGAAATATTTTTTTTCCGTAGTTTTCATCACATAAGAAGCACATGGAACTTTACATTTATTTTCACTGATACACACATGATGAAATTCTGGTCTGATTCCCCAATCCACTAAGTCATGCCAAGACCATAAATCATCTTTTTTCTTTCCCTTAACATTTAGAAGTATCAAAATAAAAATTTCACATATAGTCATTTCAATTTTAATTACATCTAAGCAATGACATAACAAATTGGTTGACCAATAAGTCAAATAAAAAAAGATACCCCTCTTCCTCCAGTTGTAATTGGTTTCAGTGGAAACATTCTTTCTCTTTCCAGATTTCATTTGACCCTTCTCAAATGAAAAACTAAAATCTTTCAATTCATTAAGTGCATCAGTTATAGACATACACTGATTTGGATCATAGGTCTTTATGGTATTACAAAATATTTGACGATTATTTCTATATGGATGGTCCATTGTCAAGAATCAATGATGTCCCATAAAACTGAAACTACAACGATGTTTCAGTCTTCTGGATCATGTATTATTTATACAAATAGGACATGACAATTATCCCTTCGTGCTCCATCCAGAAATCATTGAATAATCTAGAAAATCATTGATCATCCACATAAGCTCAACACACATCTAAAATATGTCTTTCGAATATGCATCGTAAGTGCGCACACCCACATCCCAAAGAAGTTTCAAATATTTTATTAAAGGTTTCATGTATACATCAATATCAATGCCAGGATCAGAAGGGCCAGATATGAGTATACACATGAAAGTGAAAGGTCTTTCCATACACAACCATGGGGGAAGATTATAAATGTGTATAAAAACTGGCCATGTGCTATGCAAATTAAGATTATGTCCGAATGGCTTAAAACCATCGCATGAAAGACCCAATCTCACATTACGCATGTCAGCTGCAAAATCAGGGTATCGAGCATCAAATGTCTTCCATGGAAATCCATCTGTAGGGTGAACCAACTCATCATTAGTCTTCTTTCTCTTGGTATCAAGCCTTCTCATTTTTATTGATACTTAATCAGACATAAAAAGATTCTGGAGTCTGGGGATCAATCGAAAGTGCCACATTACTTTCTTTGGCATGCGGGATGGTGTTCCATCAGATTTTGAATTCTAGAAGGATGTGACACATTTTATACAATCATTTCATTCAGCGGTTTCCTCCTAGAATAAACTAAAACCTTTCAGGAAAGAATGAATTTTTTTCTTGAAAATACAAGTTCCTCATCTAACTTCCATGACATATAGTGGTTTGATTGAATATCTTCATCATCTGGAAGTAAATCCTTCAAGAAGGTAAAAATGTAATTGATTGCTATATTAGAAATCCCATACATAGTTTTCCCATGAAACAATTGGATTAAGAATTAAATCTTTTTCATTTTATCACTTTATAGATATACTAGAGTCATGGCATCATCATTCAATTTTTTCACCCTGAAAACAACATCATTTTCCTTAGATGCATCATGCATGCTCATATTGAAGTCTTCTTAGGTCGGAATCCTTTCTTTTTCATGATGATGAATAAACGGAAACCAGTCAAATAAAAAATTCTCCACTCCAGTCCTATCATTTGGATCATCAGAAATTTGTGATTTCATTTTATCCCCATTAAGATACCACACATAGTAGTTTGCTTGAAAACCATATTTGGTTATACGGTAGATGAATTCTTCACAGATCAACCAAGGTCTTCAAAAACAAATGGAACATGGGCCGTGCATGAGACCACTATCTGACTCATTTTGAAATGAAAAATCTAGAAATCTCACCATTTTTTTTGAAAATTGCATGAGATCCGATCGGTTTCATAAATCCTACTTATATCCATTCTACAAAAAACTAATTGTTATAAGTCATTTCATCAAAAGAAATTCTATAATATTGAAGTTTCATCAAAAATATATTTAAGTAAATGATAATTGTTCACTTTATTTGAAACCATAACTGACACTCTACTCTATATGGGAATCATAATATAAAAGACAACAAAATACTATATTTATAAAAAAAAATATTTGAAGAACTATACATGAGTGTACAAGATCATGCACACTTGTGGAGGAGAATTATTCAGGAGTTGACTAAATTTTAGACCAAAGAAGTTTTATATTTTAGTAGATAATTTGAGTGATAATATACATTTCCCAAGGGGGAGGGAGTGTCCAGGGGGTGTGGGGTGTCCAGGGGTGGCGGGGCCATCCAGGGGGGTCGGAGGTGTCCAGGGGGTGGGGGCTGTCAAGGGGGGTCGTGGTGTCTAGGTTGTGGGATTTCCACGGGGGTGGTCGGGCTATACAAGGGGGTAGGGGGAGTACAAGGGGGTGGGTGGGCTGTCTAGGGGGCGAGAGGGGTGTCCATGGGATGGGCGGGGCTGTCCAGGGGGTACGAGGTGTCTAGGGGGGGGGGGTGGGCGGGCTGTCCATAGGGGGTGTTCTGGCTATCCACGGGGGTGGAGGGGCTGTCCAGTCGGGTCAGAGGTGTTAAGGGGGTGGGGGGATTTCCAGGGGGTGTGGGGGGCATCTGTGGGGTGTACAGGGGGTGGTGGGTGGGTGTTCGGGGGGGGGGGGGGGGGTTATTCACAAGGGTGGGTGGGGGTGGGGGAGGGCTGTCTAGGGAGGTACGAGCTATCCAGGGGGTTGGGTGGGCTGTCCAGGGGGTGGGCGGGCTGTCCATGGGGGTAGCGGGGATGTCCAGGGGAGTTTGGGGTGTCCAGGGGGTGGGTGTGCTTTCCAGGGGGGGGGTTGTCTAGGGGGTACGAGGTGTCCAGGGGGTGGGGGGGCTGTCCAGGGGGTGGCGGGGGTGGCAAGGTTTTCCAGGGGGTACGGAGTGTCCAGTGGGGGTGGGAGGGGCTATCCACAGGGGTTGTGGGATCTCCATGGGGAGAGGGGTGTCCACGGGGTGGGAGGGGCTATCCTGGGGGTACAGGGTGGGTGGGAGGGCTGTCCACAGGGGAGGCGGGGCTATCCAGGGGGTACGGGGTGTCTAGGGGGGGTGGCGGGATGTCCGTGATGGTGTGGGTGGGGGGGGGGGGTGTCTAGGGTGTATGAGGTGTCTAGGTGGGTGGGAGGGCTGTCCACGGGGGTAGCGGGGCTATCCAGGGGTGGGTGGGATATCCACGGGGGTGGTAGGGCTATCTAAGGGGGCGACGAGGCTGTCCAGGGGGGTCGGGGGGTCCAGGTGGTGGGGTGGGGGGGGATTTCCAAGAGTGGGGGCTGTACAGGGGGTACGAGGTGTCCAAGATAGCCCACCCAGCCCCCTTGGATAGCCCACACCCCCACCTGGACAGCACACCCCCACTAAACAAAAAACATTAAACAAACCCTTTGCCCCCTACACTAACCAAACCCCACTAAATACACCACTTACGATGAATGAAGTGTAGAAATAAAAATTTGTTTGATTGAAGAAGGATATTCAGTTGGAAGTTATTTTGCAGCCGAGAATACGTCGGGAGGTGGTCTGGATTAGGTATGAAATCGGACCTACTACACCCCCACAACCAACCCCCTCACAACCAACCCCCTCTCACTACATATCCCCCCAAACTCCTACTACATACCCCCTACACCCACCCCCATAGACAACCCCTCCCACTACACAACCCCCACTACAACCCCCCCTACAGTCCCCTCCCTCACCTCCCCCTAAAGCCCCCACCCCCACATCGCAAATCCCGCCTCACCCCTTGCAGCCCCACCCTGCACATCCACCCCCTATATCCTCCCACTGCACAACCCATCTACATCCAACCCCCTCCCACTGTATAGCCACCCCATTCCCACTACACACCCCCTACAACCCCCTCCCACTACACAACCACCCCCCATTCCCACGACACCCCCCACAACCCCCTCCCACAGTACGACACCCCCTACAATCCCCTCCCACTATACAACCCCCCCCATAGCCAACCCCATCCAATTGCACACCACCCCTCCAATTGCCTTGAAAAATAAATCATGACATGTGAATCAAGGATGGATCACAGGTTGGGAACAAGGTTTGAAAAGAATAGGGGAGCAGTCCTTTATGGATAATAAAAAAACAAAAAAAAAACCTTGTATTTAAAGAAATTAGAATGAAAAATTGAATAAATGGAGGTAGAACATAAAACTCATAACTTACAGATTTGATGTGGAAGAACAAAAAATTAGTTTCTCGGTAGAAGGGTTTGCACACTGGAAGGGATCTCTTGTTTATGGTGAAATGTGGAAGGTTCCCGATCTGAATTGGGGTTGCATTTGTGTAATTCTATGCCAATTTTTTTTAAAACCATTGGAAAATATCATACCTATACTAAGGGGGGAACCTATCACCTATGACAACAGTTTCAAAAAAAATCATTGGGAAAACTAACACCTATCCCAATGTTTATATATAACAATTGGAAAAGGTCTCTCTACCCAGGCCTATCCCAACGATTTTCCAAACTGCTGGGAAAAAACACTCTAAAAATTACTATACAAACGGTTTTCAACAAACCATTGGTATTGGAAACCTATCCCAATGGTTTTTCTAAACCATTGGGATATAGACGTTGGTATAAAAGGAATTTCTAGTAGTTATTTTTTTCATAAATATAATATAAAAACATTTAACCCACCATAATACCCATCTATAAAGTATGATTATTAAAAAATATTATTATTTCTACGTGAAGATATTAAGTCATACGATCTCATGAGTGATACATTCACTTTTAATTTTATAGAAAAGAGGGTGGATAATTATGTTTTCATACTAATAATATTATTTAAGTATATTTAATATAATTAAGATAATTAATTTATTATATTATGTTAAAAAAATAATAGGTGGTAAAAGAAGAAATAAATTTAAAGAGGTCGGGTAACACGATTAACTCTTCTTTGAGATACCTTTGATAGATCCTTTCTTATGAAATATATGGTTTGTCTTTTTAAGACACAAGAATATATATAATGTGTATAATAATGTTTATAACAGAAATATAAATGTATGTTTTGATCTAGGATGCTCATAGTGGTGTTAATAAGAGAAGGACGGGGTGCCCTTTGTATAAGGGAGAGAAATGACACGCTTAGAATTACTAAATTTATTAAAATATAACTATGTTATTATGAAGAAAAATGATTAAATATGTCCATATATTATAATATAAGGTAGGATATGGTATAAATATAATTAAAAAATAAAACTAGAACTGGTTTAAGTTTTTTCATAAAAGGTTGGGGCCGAAGCCTCATTTATTATTAATGGAAAGCAAAGACCTATTTTAACTGGGTAGAGGGAGACCCATTACATTGCCCGAAGGTTCAGTGGGCATTTAGCCCATTACATGGCCCGTAGACCCAATTGTTTTTGGCCTGAAGCCCATTATGTGAATAGTACTGCTACAGTACCTGCACTGCTACAGTACTGCACAGTACCCACCGCTGCTACAGTACTCTGACACCGCTACAGTGCCCTGCTGCCGCTACAGTGCTCGCCATTGCTATAGTACGCCACTGCTACAGTACACTACAGTACTGCTACAGTAACTGCACCCAATGGGTTTTGAACCCCCATTTTTCATGTATATTTAAGGGGTTCTTACCACTAAGCTAAACCCCAACTACACTAGAACTGGTTTAAGTGTTATTTTATACATTATATTTTTGTTTAACCCTATACTTAACCTATTTTAACATTATTCACAGTAAAGTCTTTTTTGGTCTTAAAGGGTTATAATTTGATATATAAGGTGATAACTTGATCATACATATCTAAGGGATAAAATTTAAGACCAAATATTTTTCTCATTCCCCCTTCCAATATTTTTATGAATTTTAATCAATTTAGTAATATATTACATTCTTAAAATATCATTAATGCCAAATTTTATGCAATTCATTTAATTTTACATTAAAGGAATCAAGAAAAATATGGAAGTTTAATATAATAGTTCTACATAAATATAATATGTTACATATTTAAAAAATTCATGGTACACTATAACTCTCTCATGTTATATCACTTTTAATATTCTTAAAATCATTTATTTTATTTTTCAACTAATTAATAAAATATCGTGTCTTCAATTTTGAAGAATTTAATGTAATTATATTATACCTAAAAATTGTAAATAAATTAACATCATGAAGATAATTTTATTATCAATATAATTACCATTTAAATTCATTCACCACATTAATTTTTCCTTATTTGAACACATAAGTAATATTTAAAACTAAGAGAGTGACATTTTGTAAATTTCATTGTTTTAAATATCATATTGTTCATTTTCCTAGAACAATGTATATTATGAAAATAAATATCAAGAATAAGGTGATAAGGAAAAAATTAAATTCATCAAATAATAAATAATATGAAATATTATGACCCTATCACTTAGTTTTAACCTAGATTAACTCGATTTACCCTTTACGGAGGTGATAAATTTACCATGGTTATTTTTCATATTGAACAAAAATAAATCGGGCCTCTTTATAAAATTTGAACCTCAAGATTAAAAGTATGGAATAAAATTTTCAATAATAAATTTATATAAGATTAATAAATAAAATTTATTTTTATTTCAAAATTTAATGAGACATTTTTATAAAAATATTTTTTTTAAACATAAAACCAAAATTATTCTTATCTCGTGTATAACTTTTTAAAATTAATTTTAAAATATTTTATTGAGATATTATATATATATTTTATTTAAATAAATCACAAAAAATTATTTATTTAATTTATTAATGTATAAAAGACATTTTGTGCATAAAAGGAGTTTTTTTTAGAAAAACAACCCTTTTCATTCAATTTTTTTTAGTTTTATTTATAGTTAATTTATAACATTTTAATTTAGTATATATATTTGAAAACATTAAAATTTTCATAATTTAGTTAGGAATATTCAACAAACCAATAAAAACTCTAGGCAATAACAATAGATACCCATGGTTTTCATACATAGATATTACATGTCTTTAGTTGTATATTCAATTCATTACACAAACACATGCTTGAGGACCGTAATAGTTTAGTGTCTTTGGCGACTATGGACACAATATTATTATCTAGAGAAATATATACAACATTTTCAACAAATATCCTTCCATTGAGTACATGTATTTTTCATACCCTATATAAAACATGTCTTCATAACCTGAGGTAATGAAACATAAGAAAAAGTGAGCTCAGATGCTCAGTTTGGATAAACAAGGGAGATATGTAAGCACAACATCAACCCAAGGTTATGAGAACAAGATTATAACATATGAAAACCACACCCTACATATCAGATATTATAATCATGAGTCATATAATAAATATTGAAATATTATAAGACATGAATCAAATAAAATCAAAGAGCATGAGCCATGAGAGCATAACATTAGCATAAGACAAAGTTTTGTGGTACACAAGAATGTATAAAAAATATTATGTCAAGGATATAAAAAAAGACATTCATAACATGTTAGGATTGCGATAAAAACCCATGTACCTACTTCGAGCTTTGGATGACCTCTAGTGCACCCTATATTAGGCTTGGGAAACCACACTACCAAAAAAGAGGTATTTAGTGGCTGTTGAATTAATTGTCTCTAATTAAATACATTTTAATAAAAATATAATATAGAGGAGTTTTTTCTAAAATATCCACTATATTTTTTTTTATTTTAACAATTAGGGGAGGTATTAATTAAAATGTTTCTAATTTTTTAAAAAAAATCCCTAATTCCTCCCACACCCTTGCTCCCTCTGTGCAACCTCGACCCCTTTCCACCCCTCCCTCCCCTGACCTCCTCTTCTCCATTCACTAGAGGCAACCCTGACCCCCGAACCCATCCACCCCTCTGACTTACCTCCTACCTTCTCAGTGGAGACCCCAACCCCTACAACACCCCCTCCGACTCTGACCCAGTGACCCCCCCTCCGACCTCCCTCTCCCTAGCTCAGGTCCCCACCTCGGTGGAAACAAAAACCCCATATTCCCAGGCTTAGATCCCCTCATCTATGGAAACATAGACCCTCCCTTAAAGGTTTCATCATCCTCCCCATAATCACCCTAAATATATTATTAATTAAAGGGGTTACTTGATTGTAATTTTGATCTAGAGTTATAATTTTTTTTGTATACATGGTATTAGATTACAATTTATTAATTAGTAAAATTAATTCCATGAATGTTTATTGAACTATCCATATATATATTAAATAGTTTTTTAATAACTTTATATCATACATCAGATAATTAATATGCTTATTTTCATTTGATAATCAATTCTTTACAATTTATTTATTATATTTTGTTCTTGTTATCAGTACTGTATATTCACCCAGTGTTTTTATTACCAATGTAATACAATAAATATTATTCTATTTCATTAATGTTTATTGAAGTTACATGATTTTCCTATATGATTTATTTATTTTCTAAGCACAATATTTTTACTTTTGGATTATGAAATTTCTAATTAATATATTTTTTTTGTAATCGCAATGTAGTTTGTTTTTGGATTATGATGATTTTCTATAGGAGATTATGAAAAAAATATGTTTAATTGGAAAGTTATTCATATGAAAAATAGATGAATTTATCCCACAATGTGACCAATATTCAAATAATTTATATGATAATACAAGATGAAAATCATCCACTTAAGAAATTCATGACTTCATTTAAATTATCATCGTACCTATTTGATGAAAATTATTTTCAATAAATAAAATATTCTTCAAATAAAAACCACTAATACATTTTGGAACATCATTTTATTTCCTTATGTATTTTATTTTCTCCTCCCAAATGAATTTTTTTTACCATTTTTATCCTTCAACACGAACCTTAGATAATATTTTTGGTCTCCGAGGTGGTTTGTGTGGTGTGTTACATATTTATAACTATTTTTACTTATCAGTCCCAAATTTCAGTGTTCAGAATAAATGTGTAATTACATAATTGAGATTCAATTATTTATGAAATATTATAATTTATCTGGTTTAATTACTTACATAAACACCTTATAATTCCATTAGATACTGAAATGAGATTTTAATTTGAAAATTATAAGATGAAAATTAATACAGAGCATATTGTGAATTAATTATTTCACAATATGAGTTTTTTTGTTTCATTCAACCATGTCAGTCAACAATGATATATATTTATAATTTGACAATTTCGTCACTTTACATAGAAATAATAAATATTATGATGTAATATAAATCTTCAAAATACCATAATTATAACGTTGTTTAATTATAAAAAAAATTTCTTATAATTTTCATTTAAACCATTAATAAATCAATATTTTAATTACTGTAACTATATATCTCATGATTTAATTCATTACATATTTACTTTTACAAATTTTCACTGATATTAAAAATTAAATTTTGATACACAATTGGTTTTGTTTCATATTATTTTTGGATTGAGACATATGATGATTGCATTGTAGATACATGGTATTGAAGGACACATTACTTCAATATTAATATTCTATAATTCCATGTATAAGTAAAATTTTAAACAAATTGAATGTTTGAGGAGGCCTTTTGTGGGTTAATATTATTACTTCACTGGGGAACTTACAATTTAGGTATATGTTTTTTCACATTCAAATGAAATTTTAGTTGAAGTATTTATGGTAAATTCCAAGAAGATATTATGTATGTTACTTGAAATCAATGACCATCATTCATTCTTGATATGATTCGTTGAAGGAATTATTTTTAATACCCTAATATACATGCTACTATATGGTTTCATATTTTTCCTAAATTTGGAAATGTATAGATATATTCATTGTGGATTTTTTGCTCACTAATATCATAGTTTCATTCCATGTTTACTATTTCTTCTTTTAATCTCATTGTTTCATTCCATTTATACTACTTAGTCTTTTATATATTTTAATTCACACTCAACACATTATTATTAAATATAAAAATCTAATCTCTTACGATTACATAGGGGGAAATACTAGTTTCTATAATGGGAGAATGGCTAAATTTTTTTGAATACTTTTTTATTTTATAAAAATATAAATATATATAATAAATAAATAAAAATATAATTTTTGTATTTATAAAACTCTTGTATATAATGTTTCAAACATATTTAATATTTTAATCAAAATACTTATTTAGTCGATTAAATTAAAAATTAGTTTTCTTCACCTATTGAAATTTTATACATAAAATCTATTTTCAATTTCAGATCAATATTATTATATTATGTAATAATTATAGTTTCCTTTCTAGGTATAAAAGTATAATTACTATGATTAATGTTGAAGACCATGATAATGATAAAAATATTATTTTTCACGAATTGTTTTATTAATGTTTTGTAACATTTAACTAAAAAATTAGACTGTTCTATTTAAAATAATTACACTATAATGTTGTTTACAAACATTTATGACTATATCAATTGAAAATTTATTAGTAATTAATGCATTACAGTATTAAGAAAAAATAATGGTAAAATAACATTTTTCTATAGAAAATAGTTTTCTAATATATAAAATGTTTTATTTTAAAATTTTTCATTATCAGGATTATAAATTTTATTACATTAAATTTATAAAATATAAGGATGAACACAAACAAATTTAGTTAGAGAGGTTATTTTATATTTTTAGTAAAAAATAATTTATATAGGTAAAAACACATCACCACAATGAAAATAAAAAAAGAAAAAAGAAAATATATAAGCTAAAATAATTTTATCTTTATCAATAAAGACACTTAATCTTCCAAATCTCTATTTAGAAAGACATATTTGATATTTTTATAAGTTTCATGGATTTTATTTGTACTCAAATATCTCATCTCACATTTATGTTTAATTTATTTCTTTTTATTATTACTGATATAATAACTTTTTCATATACGAGTGGATTCTATTGTTCGACATGCGGTGGTTTATTCAAATCTACTCATGATCCTGAGATATTGGACTTCGAGACAACAACAGAGATAATGGAAAAATTAAAAATCATCAATAATGCATACAACCATTATGAAAAATTGAATTCCTACTTCTTATTTAATTATATTTTTCATAATTTTTTATATAAATTTTATCTTAATTTTTTAAGAATTGTTTCTAATACTTATTTACTTTTTTTCATAGATTTTCTGAGAGGTCATATTTTTCTTTCATCTAGAACATGGTACAAAAAAGGTAAAATGTTTCTTTCTTCTAATGTTGCCATGATTTTTATTTTCATTACCTTTTTTTGTAGAACAACCAACACTATATATTGATTCGATGTTATTAGCTGGAAAACCATTCTCATTGTTGAAATTTAGAATAGTATAGAAACATAATGTTCCCATTATAGTGACTTCTCATGATATAATGGGCACTTGAGCTTCCTCTTATCTTTTGTATTTCAACAAGGAGAATGGTTTTTTTGGATAATAACATCAATTCAGTAGGTCGTGATAGAAATTTAACAAATAAAGACAATGTAAACCATGGTTACATTGGTAGTTATAGTTTTTTAGACTTTGGGATGTGTAGGAATCATCCATACCTCAATCTGACAAAGGTTTTGTCCAATATAATTCTAAGTGCTTATTTCTATTTAAAATTTACATTAATTTTAGTTAAAAATAAAAATGGCATTCCAAAAACTGATAAAAAAATATTATGATTTTTTTGATACTTTAAAAAACTATCTATAAGTCATTTTTGATTTTTAGGAATCAAACATACCACAATTTGATACATGAAGTTTCATGTATGATTCAAAGTGCCCCTTATCAGTTTAAAATCGATATTTTGGATCAAAAAATGCCACTCATTGAAAAACTATAAAAAATTCTGGGATAATATTGATAATTTGGGAAATAAATTCATAAATTATTTTTGATGTATAAGAATTGGTTTCACATAAAACTGATACATGATGTGATCTGTATGATTAAAACTCTGTTTTCCCGTTTAAAATGAAAATTTAGTAAAAAAGAAAAGTGATGTACTTAAAACACTGAAATCTCATTCATATTAATTTTATAATTTAGTAAAATTATCCATAAGTAATATTATATGTGTAGTAATTAACCAATCTTCCATACTCTACACTAAGTGACAAATATGACACAAAGTGTGTCTTTTTATTTAAAATTGACAATGATTTTAGTAAAACAAAAAAATTGCCTACTCCAAACTGGTGAAACACAATTGTATTTTCAAATAAAATATGATAACTATAAATAAGTCATTTTTGATGGGTAAGAATAAATCGAACCACAATATGATATATTATGTTCGTGGTAAGGCACTAAGTGCACCTCTTTATTTAAAATTAACATTCATTTTAGTAAAAAGGACAAATTACATACTCAAAAATAGAGAAAAGACATTTTGATTTTTTTATACATTATTAAAGATATCCATAAGTCATTTATGATGTGTAGGAATCATCCACAGATCAATATGATACACGATGTGACTGATATTACTCAATGTGTCCATTAGTAGTTTTAAATCGAAATTTCATTTAAAAAACAGTTAATCATTGAAAACTAATAAAACGAACCTAGATTTTCTGTTTAATTTAGGAAATAGACTAATAATTCAATTTTTATATATAGGAATTATTCTCACACAAAACCAGTACACTATGTGATCGATACGAGTCAAAGTATGTGTTTTGAGTTTGAAATGACAATTTAGTAAAATCGAAAATTGATGTACTCAAAACCAAGAAAACATATTTGGATTATTTTGATCATTTTGTAAAATTATCCACAAGTCATTTTAGAGATATATGAATCTAACTTACCTCAATTAGATTCATGGTGTGACTGGAATTACTTCAAGTGAATCTTTTTATTTAAAATTAAAATCAATTTTAGTAAAAAGGATAAATGAGGTACTAAAAACTACAAATAAACATTCAGATTTTATTGATACATTATGAAAATTATCCATAAGTCATTTTTTCTGTGTTGTAATAAACCACACATAAATCTTATACATGATGTTCTTGATATGGCCCAAAGTGTGACTTTTTATTTAAAATTGACATCTATTTTAGTAAAACAGAAAACTAACATAATCAATATTGTGAAAACACATTTCATTTGTTTTGATATTGTAGTAAAAAGATCCATAATTAATTTATGACATATAAGAATCAACTTCACCTCAATATGATATACAATGTTCCCAATATGACTCAATGTTTCCACTATTAGATTAAAATTGACATATTGGTTCAAAAAGTGTTACTCACTAAAAATTGAGAAAGCACGCTCATATTTTCTTAATAATTTAGGTTGTTTATTAATAAGTAATATTTGACATTTTGGAATCAATATCACATCAAACCAATACATGGTGTGACCGGTATGAGTCTAAGTGTGTGTTTCTAGTTTAAAATGAAAATTTAGTAAAAAAGGCAAGTGACTTACTCAAAATAGAGAAAATATATTCAGATTGTTTTGATACTTTAGTAAAACAATGAATATGTTATTTGAGACATTTTGGAATAACCCTCACCTTAATCTGATGCATGGTGTGACTGATATGACTTCAAGTGCATAATTTCATTTAAAATTGACATCAATTTTAGTAAAAATTATAAATGACCTACTCAAAATTGAGAAAACACATTTTTATCATTTTAATAATTTTATAAAACAATCCATAAGTCATTTTTGACATGTAGGAATCAACCGTAGCTCAATCTGATACACGATGTTCCCGATGTGTCTCCAAGTGCGACTTTTTATTCTAAACAGACATCTATTTTAGTAAAATGTACCACTGGCCAACTCAAAACTGAGAAAATGAATTCATATTGTTTTGATTCGTTAGGAAAACTGTCTATAATACATTTATGACATGTTGGAATCAAGCACATGCCATTCTAAATTACAGTTTTCCCTATATTCCCATAAACATGTATTTGTTTTATAAAACACTAAAACATGTGTGGAATAGTGAAAACCTTAGGAAATGACCTCATATTGATGTGAAATAATGGGAAAAAATAATGTTAAATTTATTTGTTGTGTACATGATAAAAAACACCAATCTGACATGCAGTGTGGTTGGAATTACTTGGCAAACACTTCTGAAAGGTACCAAATCCTTTAAAAACAAGTTTTAGGGGATAAAAACCTTGAAAATAGTGTCGGATTTCCCTAAAATCAGTGGACATAAACTTTAGATTTAATTTTGAAAAGTACGAACCAAAGACACATAATTTCACAATACAATTTACCTGTGATGATTGTAAACAGATTTTAGTGTTTTAAAACATTAAAACTTGTATTGAATGGTAAAAACTATAAAAAATAACCTCCTATTGATGTTAAATCATTATAAAACCATTACTGAGTTGTTTTTGAAATATTGGACATGTTGTGATATCAATGTATTTAGAATTTTTTTATTAAGTCAAGTCCAACCACACCACACATCACTATAAAAATAAATTATAATATTTACATATCTATTTTTTGAGTCAAGTATTGAATATTATATTTAATAGGTAAGTTTATATTTTTCAAAAAGTTTTACATTATATATTATATTTTTTTTGTTAAAATGTATTCTATTTGACAAACAGAATGAAAAAAATTGTAACATTTTGAATATATTTTTCATCTTTTCCTATTCACATTTATTTTTTTAAATGTTATAGTTTTCATTTTAAGTGGTAGATTTCAGTTGTAGGTAGGAGGTTAACCATTCTAATCCATGATATTCTTCTGTATTTCTATTATAATTCTGTATTATTATGTTTAGTTCAATTTTTTTTCTTTTTTGTAAAATTTGATTAAATGTTGTTATTGGGTTTAGTTGATGAGATGATTTGGAGGTAGAAATATGAATTGGAGGTCATAACATGGATTTATATTAGGAATTAGTTGTTTTTGGACATATTTTATATGTATATATTTATGACCGATATATTGGTTGATATATTTATGGGTTTACTGAGATTGAGGATATGATGATTGTGAATGTTTGTATATATGTCAATGAATGTATGAGGTATATATGATGAGTTTATCATATGTCAATGTTTTAGTTTATTTCATGTCATTTTATTATTAAATTATTTAAGAAAAACCATTTTGTAGCGGTTTGTATTAATCACCACTAAATACATTATGTAAAATATTTTTTAGCGACAATTACTTGAAACCACCACTAAAACAAACTGCCACTGATATTTTCAGCAACATTTAGTTTCATTTTATTTATATTACCCTAGATTTTTTTTAAAATAAATGAACATCCACTAAATAAATATAAATTCACCACTAAATGTTCCAAAAATTACACATAAGAAAATCAATGTGAAATAAAATAAAGCATAACTAAATGATTGGTGATCGTGAAATATGTGACTGTTTTATTAGCCATCACTATACTATTAGCCAAAAATTTAAATAGCTGCTAGTTGAAAAAAAAAACATTGCTAATGAACATTTTTTATAGTGCCACCAATTTACTCTCTTTTTTGGGCATGGGATAACCACCAGTGTTCCGTCTTTTTCAGGATTAGGCTAAGCACCAGTGTACCCACATTTTTGAGCGTGATCAGACCACCCATGTACCATATGATTTAATAGAACATTTTTCATTACCCAATTAATTTTAGGGAGGTATAGGCATCACCTATCACATAATGAAAATCAAATATATTTGTGCCAAAAGGTCATAAAACATTTTTTATATCATAACCAATGATATAAAATGGGTTTCAGCAACATTTCATCATATCATAGCCTATGGAAATGAGACATGACTCAAAATAATTTCTCCATAGAAAAACCCTTCAAAAAATGGGTTTCCAAATATTCTATCATGGTATAACCCATGGAATACAAATGGGTTTTGTAAATATATTTTTATGGTAAACCATTCAAAGAAATAATAAGAGTGTTATAATATGTTCTTATCCCCAGTAAAAAATTTGTAACATAAATTTTTTTCATTTAGATTGAAAATGATTCTAAATGATCATTTAAAACATTTCTTGAGGAAAGTAACTTTACTTTTAAAATATATTTTTTAAAACATAAAACCTCTTTGAAAATACATTTCATGAAAATAACCATGAAAGCTATAAAATAATATTTAAAAATCATTTAAAACATCTCTTGAAGAAAAAAAATCCTTTTTATTTGAAAAAAAAACATTTTAAAACATAAAACATTTGGGAAATCATTTTAATTTTAAAATAATCTTGAAATATTTTTAAGTAATCATCAAATAAAATAATTTTCATGACAACAAGATGTTTCATTCTTTTCATACATGTTAAAAAATTATTTCTGTCATATTTCCTAATAAAATCTAAACTGGAATTGTTTGAAAAATGATATGAATATTCATTTCAAAATATTATTTAATAAGTAAACCATGGGTAATTTTTTTTAAAAATAATCAGAGAATACTAATTTTTTTAAATAATTTTTATAAAACATGGTTTTTTAGGAAAATCACTTTCCATCCGAAGAGAGAAATAAAGTGGGATTTTATTAAAATATTTTTCTAAATTATTTTAAGGGACAAATAGTGCAAAAATTATAATATTAACTTAAAATTTCATTAATAAGCACAAGATAATAAAATTCATGAGTTTCATGAGACACAGATCATAATATTTTATCATATAAAACATAATTATAAACAATCCTAATAAATTATGGTGTTGTAACATAAAATATTTAACAATTTATTACATTTGAATCACAGTACCCATTAATTAATAACATAAAATGAAACTTAAAATATCATAAGGATAAATAAATTAATTATATTACATTTCCAAGTCACTTTATATATATCTCATGAAAGATTATAGGATCATATTATAATATATATCTTAAAGAAATTAATTTGAGGCAAAAAACCCTAAGCAATTTAGTAATCTATTGAATCCTAATCTCCAATAAAAAATTACATCAAATGAAAATTTCAATATAATAAAAAGAAAATTATTCATGATTTAAAATTTCAAAGGGGATGTAAATACAACACAAATAATAAAAGAGTTGTGAAATTTCATATGTCTCCCAAAAAACAAAAGAGATACTAGAAATCCCTTACCCTTTTGTTAATATTTTAAATCATAATAAATAATAAACAATGAAAACAAATGAAACTTTAAATATCATGGAAATATTGGGAATCATGATATTACATGTAAAATTAGAAATATATACACCACATAAAACAAATAAATGTTGAAATTTTCTTATGTATCCTTGAAATAGAAGAGAAAATATAAATCCATTACCTTTTGTGTAAACTTTTCAAATAGTTGTTCAAACCACATGTATAATAAATATAAGTTCATTATAAAAATAAAAAAGAACCAAAATTATATACATCATAACATATATTGTTTACTTATTTTCTTTTACTATATGTTTATTTATAATTCCTTGTTAAAGTCACATTTCAGGTAATAGCTGCTTGGTTTTCGGTATAAGTTTTGATTTGTTATTTTTGGTCCTGTTAATTTGGTCTGGGTTATATAATATATAAAATAATATTCATGAAATAATTATCATATTTATACATCAATTATACTTTTAATACCACCATGAAAGTTTTTTTTTGAGAAATTTAGTATGTTATGATCATGGTGACAGTAGGCTGTAAGTATGCATGAGCAACATTTCCATTTTTAAATGATCATTCTAGATTGAAGGTTAATAATATTTTGTCATTAAAATATTATAATAATATGATAAATAACATATAATTTTTTTAAATATAATTATACATATAATCAATTTTGTGTGGTGATGAAATGTGAGAGCCACATCACTTCGTGAAGGTGGTAGACCACACATACAAGAATTCCATTTTCATCTTTTAGTGAGTGAAAAGGTTAGAAAGGAAATGATATATTATATTATAAAAAAGATAAATATTTCATAAATATTATTATAATTTCATGTTTATGAAATATTTTTTTCCTTATTAAATTCCATTTAAAATGTTAGTGAAAAATGAATCCCATCGCTTCGCGAGGCGGTAATCCTCTGTAAACACGAGCAACATTATCGCTTCCCTATGGAATGAGAATTTAAAAGGTATATATATATATATATATATTATAATTACTCTAAATGTATAATTATATAATAAATATATTATATATACTTTAGATACATCATTATACCAAATCGTGAGAGATGGTAATAGAAAAATTAATAACATCGGTTCACAAGATGACAATCCACTATAAACAGAAATAATGATTTCATAACCCATTTGATGGAATTGGAGATGGTTGTACATAAATCCCATAATATAAAAAATATTATTATATTAGATATACTATGGTTATTATATAATCATATTATAATAATAATTTTAGGTGGTGGACGAATAAATAAAACAAAAAGGCTCATTGATGAATGTTATCTCTTCATAGGTATCCCTCCTTAGGTTTGAAAACAATCCTTCCTATGTTAGATTAATGCCCAAAATATGTCTTCTAAGATGATATTAAGGAATTTATGAAGTTATTTTTGTAGTTATTTACTAAAAAAAATGGTTTTAATGTTCGATGAATGGAGGATAGGGGGTGGCTGTTTATAAATGTTGTGAGTAGCCAGGTGAGTGGTTTTATTTCGTAGAACATTCTCTATTTGATCCATAATATCTACTAATTTATCATAATAATAAATATCATGATTTATTGGTATTAACTTTGAGGTTATTAAATGTTATGGTTCATGTTTGTACTTCCTCAAGGGTGATATATGGAAAAAATTGTGAACTTAGGAGTGGTTCAGTGGAATCACCAAATGTCAAGCTACTATCCTGATATGATCAAGTATTTTTATGGGACAGATATATCTATGGATTAGTTTTACCATATTTCATCCATTGATAAATTTATAGAAAAAAATTCTTACCAAGTTCATATACAATATCACATTGATGATTCTAATTATAACTTTTCTAACAACTTTGTTCAGTTCATACTTGTTTATAAATGTCTCTAATATTCTCTTCTATCTCATCATCTTTACTAGGTCTCAATAGATTTCTTTCTGTAATTTCATTTGAGTATAATTTAGTCCTATACTTCCTTACATTAAGTTATTCATAAAGAGAATTATGAATGCTCAGGTGAAAGCTATTATTGCAATAAAAATCAATTTTACTAAGGTTTTTAACCCAACCAACTTTGAAAACCATAAGAATGGATCTTAGAATATCATATAGGGTTTGAATTATTAAATCAAATAGATAATATGTCTAAGGATGATACATGGTGATGAAACTCAACTCTGTATCAAGATCTTACTAAAGGCTTCTCCAAAACATCTAGGTAAACTCTATATTCTAATAAAATAAAATTTAATGTCATACTCCAAGTAACTTTACTACTTCCATAATGTATATTCTGGAAAGTTGATCTAAAAATAAATCTTCTCTAATAGCAATGAAGGTTTTTTTACATGGAAATGTGATCCAATATAACCCATAATTATATTAAAATCTATGATAAGATAAACCATAAAGTTTACTAGTACATTTTACCATATTTACACATAGTGTAAAGGCATTCCTCCCAAAATTACTTTTTCACTATATACAAAACCAAAGGGATGAATTTCAATAAATGTATCTTAAAATATCCTCAATCCTGATAAAATCCCATCACATAAAACCTCAAAACAAGTGTCAATGAATTTGAACTTATGATCAATATTAAACTCATAAACCCATAAAGGCATCCATAACTCTTAATTTAATCTTACCAAGATACATAAATGCTTCCAAAATATAATTCAGCCTTTATTCCTTATATAATTTATTATCTAACAAGAAGAAAAAATTTCTATTAGATGCTTGGGTTCAACTATGTAGTGATATATTATCAAATTTGGTTTTTTTGTTCCAGGATTCATGTAGAGGGTGATAATAAAATGAAATTAAAATAAAGAATAGACAATAAAATTTGTATTAGGATCATTCTTATAAAATCAAACATAAAGTTTTGAATAAATGGGGGGATGATTATTGTTCCCTAATTATCATGATTCACTATAACTATTATGATTTCATAATATTTCAATTTTTTCCTTTATCTTCAGAGGTTATTAACATTGATCATCATTATTAACCCTTATATTTAGGCACTTGTTTTCATAATTCACAAACTATTTTCAATTGAAACACTGAAGTGTGGGAGGTAAATTATATGGATATTTCTCATTATTAAACTCATTATATAACTTATTTCCATCACATTGCAATTCATTGATTTGATTACCATCCTTTTGAAATCTAAAATAATTAGTATCACCCTTAATACAATTTCCTCCATTATTGTTACGACACATTTAACATAATGGAAATCTCATATTATTCTCTCTATGGTTCTTAGAATTTCCATTCAATTACATTTTTCTCTCCATATAAAAACCTTGAAATTTATACTCAACTCCATCTTCCATTTCCTCCTGGATAGAACATAGAACTATATCCTTATAGATAATGACGTCTCTTATGAATAAAACCATTAAGAGACAATATTTTAGGATACTAAAGAAACATTCATCCTTACTTTCAGGTTAGTTGAGAATACCAGAATCATACCTCACAAGTCTTAGAAATTTTTTCTCATAGGTACCAATAGATTCATCATAATTGTTTTTCTCAAGGAACTCCTCCATATTATAATAAAAAATAAAAGGAAATTAATTATTGAAATAATAATCTTTTGAACTCATCCCAATCCATGGATTCAATTATAACATCTTTCCCCATATTCTTGATAGGTCTATACCATTGAAATTATTAACCTTACAATTGGTAGAAATCCTAAATTAATTTCTCATTCTCTGAACTTTGGAGGATGAAAAATATTTTTTTAGTGGTGCTGATCCATTTCTCAACTACCAGTGGATTAAAATCCCCACTGAAAAAAGGAAGAAACTGCCTCATGAAGAATATAATATAATTTCATTACCTTATTTGCTTATTTGAAAGTCCAACATGAATTACATATTTAGAATTTTGTTTGAGAGAAGAAAAAAGATTTGGGAATTCCAACTACTATAATGTTGGTTTACTATAGAGTAAAATTGGTGACCTTTTTATCAAACTCAACATTAAAATACTTCATCAATTTTATATTCATCAAATAAAACCAAAACCATAGTGTGAGAAACAATAATCATAGTGGGAAACCACATAATCATTAAAAATCACATACAATATGTCTAAATCAAGACCCCTTTTTAATCTATGACACTTTAGAATTATATTATTTAATTTATAGTCATAATATATTTAAATAATTTATAATGGTTCGTTATTAGTTTGTAAATTTCCAATCCATATCCCCTAGAAGTGTCGAACCATACATGCACCATAGACTATTTTTATGCACCAAGTGATGATAAATTCTAGATCAATTCTCCATTATTAGAGTTATTACCCCTAGGTACTTCTATTATAGAGGTGCACTATTTTGTATTATATATAAATATATGTAATCCCTTGGAAATAACTTTCTCTATCCTTTATCAAAATTTGAAGAAATTTTACTATAATTTGATTCATCCTTAGTGTTATCCTTAGAGATATCCCAAGACACATCCTTAGGGATATCCTTGGGTATTTTACAAGGGTTTTTTCATTCTAGTTTCCAAAGGTTAACAAATTTTATCCTCTGATACCAACCATAGAGACATAGGATTTTTATACAGAGATATTATATCTATTTAGATGTATATTCAATACTTTACAAAAACACATGCCTAAGAACCATAATAGTTTAGCATATTAGGATACCAGGTACACAATCTTATTATCTAGTGAAATATGTTCATTGTTTCCCAAAAAGATCTCCCCATTTACTAATTTTCATAGAATCACCAAACATAAAACATTTCTTTATAACTTGGGGAAAGAAAACATTAGAACGGGTGAGGTTATATTCTCAGTAAGGATAAATAAGGGAGATACGTAAGCATTCATAAACACTAGTGTATGAAAACATGAGTATAACATATGAAAACCATAACCAGCATATCATAGATCAAAATATTGACTCATGGAATAAATATTTGTAGTTTATAGGACATTAATCATAAGATAATAAAATAACATGATCCATGAGAGAAGATAATTGTCATAAGGCATTGTTTTTTTGGGATACACAAGAGAATAAAAAATATTATGTCAAGGTTACACACTAAGACATTTATATCATGTTATGATTGGGATAACCACTGATTTACCTAGTTCAGTCATGGTTTGATCTCACATATACCCTATTTTGGGCTTGGTCTAACCACCAATGTACCCTCCTTTTTGAGCATCGACTAATCACATGTGTATCCTCCTTTTTAGACTTGCGTTAACCACCCATGTACCATCCTTTATGGTATTGGGATAACAAACCATGTACCCTCCTTTTCAAGATTGGGCTAACCACTATTATACCCTATAATATCATAAAATATTTATCATTAGAAAATGCATTATATGGGGGTATAGGTACCAACCATAAAATAATGATAATCATACATATGTGTGTAAATATATCATAAAACATTCATCAAATCATAACTCATGAAATAAAATGGGATTCATAAACATTAAATAATATCATTACCAATGGAAAATATATAGGTTGCATAATTATTTCATCTTTTAGTCATATAATAATCAATGAAAAATGGGTTTCATAATAATAATATAATAATATAATAATATAACCCATGGAATAGAAATAGGGTTTATAAAAATCTTGTCATAATAAAGCATTCAAATAAATAATAAGAATGGTATCCATGGTTTATATACCCATTAAAGATTAATTAATATCAAAATATGTCATATTAGATAGAAAATAATTTTGAATGATCATTTAAAATATTTCTTGAGGAGAATAACTTTTAATTTAAAATCATTTTTTTAAAACATAAATCATTTTTGAAAATTCATTTCTTTGAAGATAACCTTGTAATCTTATAAAGAATGATTTAAAACCCATTTAAAAAACTTCTTAAGTAAAAAAACATTTATCTTTGAAAAAAAATTTTAAATTTTTTTTTCTAAATCATTTTTATTTTAAAATAACCTTGAAATATTTGAAAATAATATTCAAATAAAATAATGTTCATGATGATTGGTTTTTTGTTCATGGCGTACCAGTAAAAAACAATGTTTCCTTTCACATTTTCAGCATAATATAATGATTTATTATTTGGAAAACTACATGTATATTTATTCAAAAAACTTTTTTGAAAAAAATTAAAACACGGATAAAAATTTCTTCTAAAATAATTGGGTAATAATAAAAAAATTGACAACATTTTTAGAGTACCTGGTTTTGGAAGAAAAAATGTTTCTGACCAAATAAAGAAATAAATGTGGATTTTATTAAAAATATTTTCTAAATTATTTTTAGTACTAAAGAGTTAAAAAAGGTACTACTACTTAAAATCATCATATATAACCATATTATATTATAATTGATTATTATTTTGAGAGATGGATCAAAATATATTTTCATCCAATACATATTCATAAATAGTTCTGATAAACAAAGGGATTCTTACAGAAAAGATTTACCACTTTAGTTGCTTTTAATCATAATCCCCATGAATGAATAAATTGAAGGAATATTAAAATATCAAGAGGATAAATAAATTCATGATAGTTCTTGTCAAAATAGATATATATACACCTCATGAAATATATACGTGCATAACATAACGTACGTCTCAAGAAGGTGAATTGAAATAAAAATACCTCAATGCTTGGGTAATCTCTTAAATCATCATACTAAATAAACAATAGAATCAATTGAAAGATTAAAAATCATTAAGATAATATTTTTCATTATATAATATTTTTAAGGGGATATATACATACCACACAAATGAAAAAAGTGGTGAATTTGCATATGTCTCCCAAAAATAAACGAGTGACTAAAAATTATTTATTGAGTTGGAAATCATTTAAATAATAATAAAAATATATATAATAACATGAAATGATACTTTAAATTTCATGAAAATAATATTTTTCATGATATAAAATGTTTAAGGATAAGTATATACTCCACATGAATTAAATGAGTTGTGGATTTTCATATGTGTTTGAGAAATAAAATAGAGACAAGAAATCCCTTACCTTATTTGTAGACTTCATTCATACGTGTTCAATCCTACAATATACTAATTAATAGTTTATTATATATAAATTATAGAACCTTAATTATATATATCATACCATATATGATTTATTTATATCTTTTTATTACTTATTTATTAATAATTCCATGTTAAAGTCATGATTCGGGTAATAACCGCTTTGCTTTTTCATATAATAATTGAATTATTATTTTCAGTCCTATTACATTGATCATGGTTACATAAAATAAAAAATGATAGTAAGTAAATAATTATAATATTTATACATCGACTATACTAATATTACTAATCATGAAAGTTGGTTTTGAGAAATGACTTACGTTACGATCATGGAGACGGTAGTATGTACGTACTCATGAGTAACATTTCCATTTTTCAATGATCATTATGAATATGAGGTAAGAGATATTTTATATTTATATAATGTTAATAATATTATAAATATCATGCATTTCTTTTGGTGATGAAAGGATAGAGTCACATCACTTCATGGAGGCGGTAGTCTACAGGTACACAAACGACCTTATCTTCATTTAGTGAGGGAAAACGTTAGAAAGAAAATGATATATTATTTTTTCAAAATGATAAAAATTTAATTAATATTATTATTATTTCATTTTTATCGCTTAAATTTACACCTATTATCTTCCATATAAAGCGTTAGTGAAAAATGAATCACATCGCATCGCGACGCAATAATCCGTCTTACACACGAGTGACGTTCTGATATCCCCTATGGATTGCATGGTAAAAATGGATATATGATATAATGGATAATTAAGTATAATTAGGTTATAAATATAATATATATATTTTATATCCATCATCATACACAACCCTGATATTTGGTAGTGGAAAAAACAATGACATCGGCTCGTGAGATGGTAGTCTACTGTATACACAAATGATGACTTCATAACCATTTTAATGTAAGAGGAAATGATTGTATATAATGAACATAGAATAATAAAATATAATTATATGTGATATACTTATTTAATTATATCATCATGTTATAATAATAATTTATGGAGTCTGAGGAAGTAATAAAACAAAAACACTTGTTGATGAATGTTGCCTCTTCTCCAGGTATCCTCCTTATGTTTTCACCAAAATACTTCCTTGTTTGGATTTATATAAAAAATAAAGATTATATTTTGATATTATAGAACTAGGGAAGTTATTTGGAAAGGTATTGAATGAATCAAAAGGGTTATAAGTTGTGAGGAATGGAGGATAAGGGTTAGCCTTTTAAAAGTGAGGTGAGTGGATCACTTGTAATTTTTTGAAAAGAAAGAATTACAGCCATGTTTTCATCATTTTACAGGGATCAATAATAGATAATTCCTGATTATATAATTTATTAGGTATAAATATTTCAATAAAATTTGTGTCTTAATAGTATTCGGTCATTTATAATCCTTATTTTTAACTTAATTCCCGGATAAATCCACTTTTACCTTAACCACATTATTTTTTTTACTATTTTTACTATCCATTTTGGTCAAAAATTAATGTAAAATTATTATATAATATAAATAAAGATAATTAAAAATATGGAATACATTTTTACAAATTACATTAACAAAAAATTTAAATTTAATTTAAAATTAATATCACCAATGTGAAAAAAAGTGGGGTTTTAATGAGAAAATGATCAAAAGATTCACTACTAAAAATCATATTTATAGCAACTACCATATCCCAATGGTTTTTCTAAACCATTGGGATAGATAGTTTTTATCATAATTTTTGGAAAACCATTGGAATATAGTTCTTTAGATTAGTCCTTCCCAATGGTTTTCATAAACTGTTGGGGTATAGGGTTGCTTCCCAAAACCTTTTGTAAACTATTGGGATATAGTGATGTTTCCCAATGGTTTATTTAAACTGTTAATAAAGTTGATGTTTCCCAATATGTTTTTAAAAATGTTTAGATAGTTTTCCCCCAAATATTCTCGATACCCCACTCCCTTTTTGATATTGAATTAATTTTTCCCTACCAGAGTGGTGCTCTCTTCATACCTGGCGACCACTCCTCTTCCAAAGATCTATCATAGTTTAAATCATTCTGTTTCTCCCACTTAAAATTGTTGAGTTGGAGTTAAATCTTATGCCTACATTTATTATTTATTTTTCTTTACCACGTTTATTTTATTTCCTCATTCGCAAAATTATTTCATCATTTGGGGTTTCCGATTGTTATTGAATGTGAAATTGGCATGTTTCCAATACTTCACCATACACATAGACAATGAATTTTCCTTCCTGAAACACTTCCACCTTCACTATTGTTTCTAGGAATGTTACACAATATTTTTGTTTTAGGGGTACTATATTTTCTCTCATAGGTCATTTTCATAGTCATTTATTGAAGAATTTTTCCATGGAAACTAGATGATTTCTTCAAAAAGTACGTTTAAACAATTACTTTTTGAAAATTTTATGTCACAATTTGGTTTTTAAGAGATTAATAGAAAATAAAGTTTTTACTAATACAATTTTTTGTATTCCAATATAATGAGGGACATATGAAATAAAAATGTATCAAATTTTATTATAGGAAAATAATTATTAGTGTATAAATACCACTTGACCTTTGGGACTGTCTTGACACATTTCTGATTTACATTTTCATTGGTCACCACACGTTCTAAAATATCATTAGTTACCTTTATTTGGTTTAATAATACCATTATTTTCCCTCCTGAATATCTTTTTCACATTTTTATTTTTAAGGTTATCTATGAGTTTTTGACACATGGTTCACTAGCATGTCTATAAATTGTGATGTCTACCCGATGGTCCCCACCTATATGTGACTGTTTTTCAATCATTGGGTGAAGTAAATCAACTATTCTTATAACTATTTAATGAATCCTTTATGTATTAATTAAAATGATTTATTATATAATTTTAAGTGAGTTCCGAAATGAATTTGGCTGAAGTGATATATATGTGTCACATGGCATAAGTGAGTTGTTCCAGTGCCTTTTAGTGAAGTGACCTATGGGATTCACTTGAGAGAAGTGACCTATGTGAGGAACATGGAAATAATTCATAACTTTTCCAAATTTATGTCCAAGGATATACAACCCACTTGAGATTGAATTAACCCAACTTTGACCCATGATACCCTTTACTCAATGATTCATTAAAATAATTATATTGGTACTAATGAAAGCTTGTATGCCTACTTCCATACTTCCAATGGCTTAGAAAACTATTTAAATTTTAGATGAAGAATTTGATGAATACATCTATGAGATATTGGATATTTTTGTACCATTTTGTTTCTTATTATAGGACCCTACACTTATGAACCTTGTGAAGCATTCGAAGAGGTACCATTTTTTTATCCAAAGGGAGAACAATTACAACTATATGATCACTGAGTTCGAATGATGTTCTCATCCTAAAGTATGGAATCCCTTGAAAATATTTATATGTATTGGATTAAGGTAAATATAACACATTGTGGTATACCATGAATTCTGTCAACCATTTAATAACTCACATTACAATATTTATATCATTTTTTTGAGCACCTACATGTTTCTAGTTCATGACTCCATGATGGATACCTTTTAAATAACACACCCTATACAAATATATCATTTATCAATAAAGTGAAAAATTCTCATTTACTTTAATATATTTTAAATTGAAATTTAATCTTATTGAACTGCTTTCATGAATTGAATTATTGAATTTGTTTTAAATAATAGATAGAAGTTGGATGTATGAAACTGATCAGATCTCTAGTGATTTTCAAAAAAAATTAGAGATATTTTTTGATTTTTTATTTGACAATGCTTCATATAGTGGTCACATACACTGCCCATGTTATAACTATGTTGGAAGACCATGGTTGAGCCATGAAGAAGTTAGATACCATATAACAAAATATTATTTTCAAATAAACTATTATGTGTGTTAACATAATGGGGAGAAAATGGAATCTCAAAATGCTGATGATCCAAATGAGAGGGCTAGATTAGAGAATTTGATATATGACTGATTTCCATTGATTCTTAATCATGGGAAGGAAAGGATGTTGACCTAATAAGATTTTGATATGAGAAAACATGATGCATCTAATGAAAATGATGATGTTGATAAAGTGAAACAATTGAATGATGTAGCGACAACTTCAATATATCAACAATGTCATAAAATGAAAAACTAAATTTTTTAATCCGATTGTTTCATAAGAAAACATTGTATGGGATTTCTTGTACTTCCATCGATTATATTCTTACCTTCTTGAAGGACTTACTTCCAAATTATGCAGAGTCTATTAGTATCATTGGGTTTTTATACTCTCTATTCCCTCATAAATAAAAATATATAAATACATAATCAAAATAAAACATTATAGTAAGCATATGAAATTATAGCTTAGAGACAACCAATAATAATAAATAACATCACCATGATATAACTTGTCAGGGTGTCCCCAATATCCCTAATTAAACATAATTAGATACAGTGTATACATGTATGAGGAAATAAAACAAGTACCAATATACAATATGCAACAATTATGAATGTTCAGTGGGTGCTACCCAGGGGGACACAACACCTGACCTCACTTCATTTGGAGAATTTTGAAATATAATTCATCTCATAACTCAACCCCAAACTCATAACCTTCCACTTAAGGAAGGTTCATGCATATTAGTCACAACCTCCACCATCTCACTTAGGTTAGATCCTTACACCAAGTCTCAATCTCAAATTTATCATCGTAATTTCACCCTCTTTCTCCAAGTTAGGTCTGGCATCACATCCTAACTATTAACCAATCCCTTGATATAGAATCCCAAATCATATACAGACCACTACCCACTCAATCAAGGTTAGGTTCTATATCATATCTTAAAAACTACCCTATGACTCATGGTATGGTCTTATATCATATCACAGGTACTACTATCTTCCTTTAGTTAAGGACATGTATCACATCATGATCATTATCCTCCACTCAAGGTAAGGTCTGATATCACATCCTTAATACTAGCCACTAACTCATATTATGGTCCAATATCACATCTAGGATACTTGAAAAGGTCCTATATCATATCCTGATCACTACCCTCTTACTCAGGGTAGGGTCCTATACTATATCTCATGCCATGTCACATACCTAAAAGCTATCACTTAGAGTGGATCTCAACACTACTATACAACATGGTTAGATCCTAAATAATGAGAATAAAATAGCAGTAATTTCTCATGTCATATCCCTCAGTTATCCACACAATCATCCCCACTTAGCTCTATGTTATAGAGTAGCTGATATATCTCAGCAACACATACCATAACCAACATCACCATCAAAATTTGAACCATAGGTTATACCCACCTATCATTGTATTAAATATTTTATTTATTTTTAGGTGAATTTACAATGGTTATTTATAAGGAGTTGTATTTTTTTTTCAGGTGTGTATTCATCACAATTCAGTATTGTTTTTGCAGGTGTTGGTAGGGTATTTTTAGTTTTTTTTATTTTAGTGTGATTTTATATATATCAACAACACGTACCCTAAGTTGCAACAACCCCTGATCTGAGTCATCCCTAGATCATTTCAATTTCATCATGAGATCAAGGATAATGATTGGAATCCATTTAATTTATCATCTAAGTTTACAATTGGAATTCATCCCTGAAATCAAATGTACATAGGTATGTTTTTAGTAATATACAAATTCTAAAAATAGGATTAAACTATTGATTCCATGAATCCATGATTGTTTATCATGATGGTTACATTGCCATGAATGAAATAAAAAACCCTAATATAGCAGTTTCCTTATTCCTTAATCATTATATAAAACTCTTGTCCATCATATCCAATGACCTATCCATTATTTAGTGTGACCATGGTGTAAGGAATATAAAAAAATTCTATAGATATTGAGGGTCACACCCTCAATCCACCAATTTTACACTCACAAAAATATACCTTACCTTAAACTACACCTCAAGATCCACCTCAAAATTATTCATTACCACATTCTAGTCCTCCCCATACATTCAAATACACTTAATGATATTGAAAGTCTTTCTCTTGGAAAATACGTGCCATGTCCCCATATTGAGTAAATTATCTAATGAAACTAGATTCATTTACAATATATTTTCTACTATGGAGTTACATTTTAAATTATTATTCAAAACTCATGGCCAAAATTCACATGAAATTACATTATGAACATCGTCCATCAACCCTTATATATTACAACACACTGTAATCTATTAAGGGTATATCAATCCCCAATATATTTCACCACACTATAATGTGGGCTTATACTCCCCACAGATTGGGAACTATCCCAATAATCCCTTGGAACTTGATCATCCATGATTATATACTACCTATAAACCAAATTCTAATTTTAGTTCTAATGAGGCACCAAAAACATTAGTGGACCAAATCTACACAATTATATCCATTCAAATAGAATCAAGATCATATAATGATTGTTGCATCAATTTCACAAATGAGAGAAATAAACTTCCATTACTACAAGGATCATATTTCCAAGTGTTGTGTTTATAGAGATGTTTGTTTTTAGGGTGTTGTAGTTTCAAGTGGGTTATTCTGTTTGGTGTATTGGTATTATTATTAATTCTTTATAGTGTGCTACAATTTCATTGGTGTTATTATTATGGAATACTATTTGGATAATATTTTTCCTCATTGGTGTTATTTTGAATTATGTACAGTGTATTTCAATTGAAGGTAATCGCACATGTAATTGGAGCTAATTAATTCTGAATTCTGAATTCTATACAGGTTGGAATTGGTGTTATTATTGTAGTTAATTTCATAGGGGGAGGCAGGTGATACCTGCTACTAGATTTGTAGAACTCTATGCTAGTGGTTTCAAAATAATTGGTATAGATTTGAAAATAGAAACAATACAAATGGTTTGTTGAAACCGTTTGTAAAAGTCTACCAACAATTTACAAACCATTGGTATAGACATGTAAACTAAATTTTTACCAATAGTTTATATAAACCATTGGTAAAAGTATATACCAAAAGTTCATAAACTGTTGGTATATATATAATGTGATTTATATTGTAATGGTGTAAAACCTTTGTTAAAAAGTTATACCAACGGTTATAGAAAACCATTGTTATAATGTGCTGTAGGATACCATATCCCATTGTTTTATGAATAAACATTGGGATATTTCTATCTCCAAACCTCAAAAATGAATGTTTTTCCAAACTATTGGTATATGTTATAACAATGATTGTCCATTCTATACCAACAGTTTCCTATAACTGTTGGCATATCATAGATTTCCAGTAGTGTTTACAATGTTTTTATGCCAAAATTCAATATAAAATTGATTCAAATGACCCAAATTGGATTAATGGATATATAATTTATATAATTTTAGTTTAAAAACAATTTAAAATATAATTTAAATCTATAAAAAATTTAAATGAAAAGGTAATTTTCAATTAAAATCCAATATTTTTCACTATTCATCAAAAAATGAAACTTTTCTGAAAAATCACAAAAAATCATCCTAATATAATTTTGAAATTAATATTTCAAAAATGAAGTTAATTTTATAAAATATAATTAATAAATGTTTCAAAAAAATTATTTTATTAGTGCTCACGAAAATCCATAAAAACATTTTTTTTGAGAAAATAGTATTTTTGAAACATATAAAGACTTTACCAAAAAATATATATTTTATTATCAATATGTTTTATTTATATAAAAAAATTATAATAATTATTTCAAATTAGTTATTAGTAGTCATATTTTTAAGTTCAATGGAAATTTTATAATAGTCGTGTTTAAATAAATATATTGTGGTTTTTTAAACACATTGTTGTGTGCAATACAAGCTAACCTAGTCTTTCAGGTAGTGGAAGATTAACTTGGTATTTCATATAACTCAAGCTATCAAAAAAATTTGATTTTTTGAAAAAAAATAATATAAACTTATGGTATTACAATCAATGTCACATAATAATATTTTAATAGTATATCATGGTTCCTTTAAACCTAGTGTTGCGTGTTGTACATGCTATCAAACATAATAATCCTTTAATATATTAGGGTGTTAAATTATATAGATTTTTAACTATATGAATTAAATTTAAAAAATCATAAACAAATAGTTTATATAAAAAATATTTGAAATTATTCGTATTATAGAAAATATATACCATTGAAAAGAAAAATAAATTCTTCTTTACCATTGACATGTTTGGTAATGGTGTCACATCTACCCAGCTTTTTATCCAATATATCTTCCATTAATTCATATTTCAACTCTTAATATTTATTTTCATCCTTAATTTAGTTAATGTTTTAAATTATATATTTGTACACATCATTTAAATATATTCTTTTTTTAAATATATTTCATTTAGTGATTTATCCAGTATGCACTCTTTATATTCTGCATACCTTGTACTTGATTCATCTGATGAACCATCATGGTACAATTTTAAAAAAATATTTTCCAATATGAATAACATAATATAGTGGTGATTCATATTTTATATTTTTGTTTTACATATATTATTATACATTCTTTTCCACCTTCTTTTAATGGTCTTGACTAGAACCTCTATGGCAATTTTGATAGGAATGAAAACTAAGATTTCCATTTGAAGTTATTTAGAAAATACTTCAAATAAGTAATTCATGTATTTTAATAAAAAAAGGAACACAAAAATTCAATCCAACTGGAGGGAACAATTTTCTCTGATACCAAGTGAGATTCTTCATATGATCAATGCATACACCTGAAAAGTGGGTGAATAAATTATTCCTCATTTTTTCCAATTATAAATTTATATTTTAATTATTTCCCCCATTGGTCTTTTAAAATATTTTCTGGATAATAAAAATTGATATTAGTGTTTTAAAATATTTAAAAAACTATAAGAAAAGAAGTAAAGGATAGTAAAAGGGGCACACATTATTTTTTTGAGGTTCAAATCATTCCAAGAAACCTACTCCATGTTGTACTCAAAATATCCGAGTCACAGATTATCCACTATAACTTTATCAACAAATATATTAGGTTGTATTGTTATAATCTTAAACCATGTTCACCATATTTCATAGGTGAATTTATTCCACTTCTCTAAATTCAATATACTGACTACTAAAAGCTTTCTGTACTTCCTAAAACCTTAATTTAGATCATAACTATGTTAAGGGATATCCCTATATCCAAAAATATGATCTACATACTCTCAAAAATAGTCTTAAATTTCCATTAGATCTTTAATAATATTACCATGAAACTCAGTATCTATTTCATAGTATATCTTTAAGATATTCTTTAGATTCTATTTTCTATGAATTCTCACCACTCAAAATCTGTGGTCGTTAGATGCATGAAGATGATCATTTATGAATCATGCATACCAGCCTTCTCAAACACTTCTTCTTTAGTCATTATCACAACTTATGAAATCTTTGGTATCACATGATCTCGTTTTAGTACCATATTACCCGTATTCTTTTATACTAGCATTGACACACTAGATCTGGTCAATTTAAGTAGAAGAGAATATCATTTTTCTTTGATACACAGAGAGTATATCTTTATAATATAGTATTAGATTCTATTTCTTCCTCCTAGAGAGATCTCATTTAATCTTCTTTGATAGTTATATAAGTCACGTAAATCATCATACACACTATATTATTTCTCTTCTTTTTATAAATAGGACACAAAAAAATATTTTCTATATTTATAATTTATAAAATCTCGCATAAAATTTAGTCCTAAGATCTTCATTTTATTTTCTTCACGGACAAAGTGTGGGATTGTATATATAATCACATGAATATTATTTTTTCTCCTACCATTTACATTCACTAATTTATAGAGATAAATTTATTTTATATTCATTAACATTGTTGGAATAAACAAATTTCTTTCATTTATATAGTAGCTTCAAGAATTTTCTTCTCAAAAATATTCGTCTAAAAATAAAAAATAAAAAAATCTAGATCTGTGTGAGAATAATATAGAAAATAGGATTGTCAGTGAGTAATATTATTCTAAATTTGAGTTAATAAGAAATATTATATAAATTTTAAATTCAATCACTAATTTAGTATGAGTTTGATTTTATCATAAATTATAATATGTCACAATTAATTTTTTTTTGTTTTAAAACATTGAATAACAGATCATGCATCATCAGAATTATTTGTTGTCCATAATATTTATTATGTATTCTTATAATTTTATAATGTAAGATATATTGTGAAGTTAGGTATATTATGTGATTTCCATTTATCTTACACATTTCAACATCTTACATAGACACATCGTATATGATGTGTCTTATAAAATCATCATACAAAACCACATAACCTTATGAAGAAACTAATTTTATATGACAATAAACCTACATGAAACACATATCTTATGAGATGGAAAAATATCACGTAGATAAAATATCTTATTAAGTATAGGTATATTACACAAAATTTCTTATACTTTTCTAGGTATCTTATGAAATTAATGTTTTTACATTTTTTACAAATATATGACAAAAAATAAATGTATTATGTGATTTAGATGTCTAAAGAACTCTATATATCTTACATAAAAAAATTCTTTTCCATTTTTTAGATTTTATTATTTGGATATCATATTAAAAATATAATCTCATATAAAATGTCTATGTATTTTCTTAAAAGAAAAACATATTATGAAATTATTGTAAGATTTTATAATTATCAAATTTTCAATGAGAAACATAGAATTCCAAAACATCATCCAATCAATCTAGAACAACTTCAAAAAAATCTATATTATTCCCAATAAAATAAAATCACTACATAATATATTAAAATAATTATGGTAATTAATAAAAAATTCCAAATATCATTATCTTGATTCTAAAGTGTTTTTCAGAATTTAAATAATAAATTTATTTTATATAAATTATATTTATTATCATTAATACTTTTAGATCAGCCTTCATAAACCTTAATCCATGTGTATTTATTAACTCATTTGATTAAATTTCTTGATAAATAATAAAAAAGTGTTTTTTTAAAATTTTAGTATATCTATATCCCATAAATAAACATAAATCTTAAATCCACCATGTGTTAGCTTCTTCTTAAGCTTCTACAAACATTGAAACTTTTTTAATCTATATAAAGGAAGCTATAGAAACTTTTCAAAAACATGTTTATAAGTGAAATATTCCCTCATATTCTACATTTATTATCATTTTTTGTAGACGATACTTCTTCGTTTTTACTTTACTTTGATATTTAGATAAACTCAATAATTTTCGCATTTTGAATGACTTCCACCTAGAATATATCTAGATATATATTCATAGGCAATCTCATACTCTTTCATTTTCCATAAAATACATGATAATTCCATTACTTATTCAGTTATAGGAATATTTCATCCATTTACCCATCACTTCATGGGAAAAATTTTTGTCTTCTTTAGTGGGTGGATTCTTCCTCCACCACCCAAAACACAAAAAAACATTGACTTTCACATTGAAAAAAAAATCTACTTCTAAAATCCATTTAAGTACTTAAATCTGCTTTATAATAATTTTAAATAATATTCTTTATAACCATATCATATATAGAATTCTATGTGTAATGAGTAATATTTTGGGAATATAATTTTATTCATAAAAATATTCTACTGTTGGGTGGTCGTAACTCCTTTACTCATATTTTATCAAATAGATTAGAAAAATATTATATACTAAATGAAATTACTTTTATTATTTTCATTCCAACCATGTAATAGAATTTTGTAAATCATAAACCATGTTTATTAAAATAATTAGGTTATATTTTTCATATGATTAATAGTTTACAAATAACTTATCTTATCACATAAGACAAACTAAGTTAAAAATACATATCATTTATTTTGATCAATTTAAGTTTTTTAAGTGTTTTATTTTATCTACCACCTTGATATTGAAACCCTTTAATTTATTGATTCAATATATACTTCAAGCTCCACCGTTATTCATTAATTATGAACTCCTTCATATATTTGTGACAATTATTTAATATATTGTTTATATATAAACCATTTAGAATATTATAATCGGTTTCTATAAAATTCATACCCTATAAATACTCTCCACAAATATTCTTTCACCCGTTTAATTATTTGATCAAATTTAATTTCTAATGTATTACCATGGAACATTGGAATGGTTTTCCAACCATATAATTTCTTTTATTTTGTGTAAATGAATTTTTCATATAATATTTGTTGGATTTCATTCCCCTGAACCAAATAATTTTTATTATAAAGACATTTATATTAATAAAGAACATATCAGATCAAAAACATTCTTATTTGCAACATTGTATGTGATAATTTAGTATGGTTACTTGTTTCACTGAAAGTTCATGATCATTACCTAATATGAGAAGAATATTGATGTTCTATAAAATTATTCTTTAAGTATATATTATATAGATATATGATATCATATAAAGGGACACTAATGATACATGATATTAGGGGTAGGTGGCTCCTAATACATTGAGATGTTATCTCCAAAAGTTCTCCATGGGTAATATCTAATAGATAATGTTATGAGAATATACCTATATTAGAAAATCCACTTGTTCGTTGTGTAATTAAATGTTCCAATCTATGAATGTGTGTAATGATCCTTATACTTTAAGATTATTAATAATGTATAGAATGAGTTTAATACTTTTATATATTTCTCAAACCTATAATGACATATGCCCATGGTGATGTAGGATACATTAGGCGTGTCACATGTGGTATTAAATTAACGAATATGCAGAGGAAACACCTACCTATTCTATTTTTTAGTGGAAGTAGTTATCTCATATCCTTTGATGGGAATATAACTCCTTGATTATGTCAATATACATGATAGTTATATTAGTTAGTTCATTTATGGGATGTAAAAGAAAGAGATTTTGGGATATAAGTTGACAAATCAAATGAGGATAACTATTTTAATGAGATATGTGGGAAAAAGGGTTATATTACACTGTGATCATTCATATGATGTTGTCATCATTAAAAAATTAATTTATTTCTCTATCAGTTCCAAGACATATTACAAGAATCTAATATGGTACATTAGGTATGTTTGTCTAAATTATACTAAGAAGGAGGAATATAGGGTCACACCCAATGTGTATCTAGAACCCCAATTGAATTATACATGAATTTAATATTAGAATAGAATATTATTCTCCAGTTCAAATAATAGATATTTATTTAGTTATGTTTATTTTGTATATCCAACCACCAGTTAATTGGGATAATTAATAGATGATTTTAATATTTAATAAATATTAATTCACCATTTAGGGAATATAATATATATTTTTTTTATTAATGAATAATGTATTGATAATTATTTATTTAAACAAATTCACTATTCTATGTTTGATGAATACCAAAGAGGAATATCAAACTGAGTTAAGGGTCTTGTGGAAATGATATATTTAATGTCATTTAAATAAATATTAGTTTATTTAATAAATATTTTTTATTTTATTTGTTATTTTAGCACATATGAAGTAAATAATAATAATGACAATAATATTTAGACATGGCCTTAAAAAAGGATTAAAATAATTATAAGGGACTTTGTGAAATAATTTTATTTTATAACCCAACTTAATAAATACCCGGTTATATCAATTTCTAGAGTCATAGGAATGTTTTGAAATTTTTTTTCTCAAGAAACATATATCAACCCTAGGGAATGATTCTCTAGAATTCTCTGACGAACCAAGAGCAATTATCCTCCACCCCCCACTAACAGATCAAGAGAGTAAGAGAAAAATACCTTTACTCAAAGAATTATTATTATGATAAATTGAAATTGATGCAAGTATTATAACCATCCATGATAGAACATAGATATTTCTATGGTAAAATTATGAGTTTTATGGTCTATGTGTGGACCACTACTAGAGGGATCCTATCTACGGATCACTTATTGTAATGATAGTACAACAAGAATATTATAATCAATTCAAAAAATGAAGAAATAATTTGAAATGATTAAATTCCTTATCAATATAAATTATTTATAAATTATATGTGAATGATATTTTCTACATGTATTCTAGGGAAGTTCTTCATTTAGTTATGAGGATTTATCCATATAAGTTGATGAAAACCCATTATTGGGCATGGTCATGAGTACTTCCATTGCACCCTAGTACCTTCAAGTGGAATCAAAGTGGATACATATTAGTTTATAATTTTTTTAATCACTAATTAATTTATGCCTTTTTTTTGTCATTTCATTTTTCATTCCTTAATACAAAATTTTATATATCTTATTTTTCCTCTTATAATAAGAAAGAACAAATGAAAACAAAATACCATCTAGAGGAGGCATGTGGTTTGCAAGGTTACCTGACATGTAACTCCCATGCATGCTATGTAACCCCATACGATGCGATGGTCATGTTCTCAATAGATGCATTGTGCTATTAATACACTACATGATTAATTAATTAATACACATGTAGTGTGAAATTAATAGACTAGTGGTGTATAATTTAAAGACATATGGTATGTAATAAATACACACACTATGTGTAATTAATTTATATATACACTATCTATAATTAATACACACATGATGTCTAATTAATAGACATGTTGTGTATATTTTATTAATATAGATGTTGTGTGTAGTTAATACCCATGTGGTCTCATGCCTTTTTCATGTAGTGCATTCTAAGATAGGCTATACACAACATAAAATAAAATTTGAGGAAAGAAAATTAATTATTCCATTAAACCAAATTATCAATTTTTAGGTGGTTTATAAATCAATACTACATGCCATTAGATAAGGTTTAAAGAATATGAAATGATTCATTAACTTACATTTTAAATTTGGAATTCCATGTTGTTTATGACCATTTTTATACAACTTGTACTCTACATGCATTAGAAGTGGCACACACCACATAAACACACAAGTGTTTTTGTGTCACAAAACGATAGTACACACCATGTAATTTACAAAATGTATCATGTATCATAAATTATATGTGAGTGAACAACACAAGATGATGACCTGAAGTCTCATAGTTTGGATGGTTACACAATATGTTTTCTCCAAGAACAAACCGTGTAGTTAATTAAATTTAAAAAAATTGATTTATATTATTTTTTAAAATTATCATCAATGGGAATCTCCATGAATATTTGGATTGATTTTTTATATAAATAAATTAACAATATTTATAAGATAAATAAATTATTAATTAAATAATGGGTTTATCTTAGTTGATAATGAATTAAAATGGAAACTAGGAATTTTGCAATTTTGTATTTATTGAATGCATTAATGATCATGATATTAAACTATCTTATGAATCTATTTGATTTATTTTAGTTTAATTATTATTTCATGGGGTTTTTTAATAATAATTATTAAATTAGAATGATGACCTATGCATCAACCCCTCCTCTTATTATGTTTGGCACTTCCTATCCAAATTTTATTTTATGTAACACATACCCCTTGGTTCCCTTTTCCTACATCTGAATTAAATAATATGTAAAGGATAGATATCTAAGGTAAGGGGATCTATATTATATTTAGTGTTAGGGTGATTCCAACCTAGGACATGAATTTAAGTATAGATGGACTTCTATAACTCAGAAAAATCTATGGTTCTTAGAGTTCTCTCCCTAGGATCAAGATTTAGTTTATCCTCTACTCGATAAGTTGACCACTAGAAAACCCATGATCAATAAAAATTATTTATTTTATTTAAGTCAATTTTGAGTTAAATTATGTTTGGATTCATTATCAGTATTACATAAAATAAATGAATTAAAATTCAATCAATATGGAATAAAATTAAATGGGATTATTTGAAAGTATTTTATCCCATAATGGTTAATCAATTATGTAAAATAAAATAAATATTAATAATCTTGTGATAATATAAAATGAGTAAATTTATGCATAAAACTAAAATCACTTCAGAGAAAAATATTAAGTTGATAAATCCATTTATTAAAGGAGTTAAGATACCACCATAATTCAAAGTTCTTGAACAACCTCTATTAGGGTTCTCTCATTTACCAAAGTGTTTTAATTAAATTTTTGGGTTGAATTAACCTATTTTGATTTATGGGTTGATCACCTCTTTGAGACTTAGTGCAACTAATAGGAATGATTTGTGGAAATCCATGTCTAAGATTCTAGGAATGTGTATTCCACTCAAGAGGTCATGGAGTTGTGAGTTAATATAGTTGGAAAATACCTTCCTAAATAAATAACATTGAATATCTTGTCAGAACTTCATATTGGTTATAAGAATAGAATTATAGATCCTTGACACCGGTATATCCGTGTTATATGATTTTATGAAACTGATGTAAAGGGATATTAAGTTGTTATGAAATAATTGGATACTAATAAATAAAATTTATTACATAACATATTTTGGTAATCATTATAAAATAATAAATATTATAGTAATTAATTTAGTAAATAAAAATTAAAACCACAAGTAAATTGTGATTATTTATAGACAATGTCAATGTCCTCACTCACACAAACTTGCTAAATTTTTAAGGGTCATATATAAACATCGCAACTACTAAACAATTTATAAAATTATGCTCAAATCCATTATTCATATTAAAATACCTCCATGGGTGAGAGAAGGTGAAAACAATGTCTATACAAGACAAATGGAGGATAATTCTATTTTCAGATATGTTACACTAACAGCTATGTTCATAGAGCAGAACATTAAACATAAAGAAATTGATGCATATATAATGACATCATATCTCTGATCTCTTTAGGATAGGGAGAATCATATGATTATTTATATGTTAACTACACTATACTAGTGTAAAATGGGGAATGATTACCTTGAAAGTGATATTTCCTACATAATGTTTAAGTACATTGATTAGGTATTGGTCTTGGGATTCAATTCGGATATGAAAATTTTCATTAATCTCATATAAACACCCTAATAAAATATAAATTTTACATTCTTCTTGAACTATAGGATAAACAATTATAGAATCCACTTAGGATTCTTTTGACATTGTCTCACCAAGTAGATTGTGGGAACATAGCTTATCACCCCTTATAGTGAAAAAATTGTAAGGCTATATTTAAGATCCCATTAATGAAATAGTTATTCCAAAGTCTATGGTGTCTTTACAATAACCATAGAAATGGAAAAAATATTTATAGATAGTCAGTAAAAAAGATAAAAATTTCATTCTCATGTGGATAGGAGATCATTTAAAGAGGAACTATAAAGGATTTAAAAAGTTGTAATAAATTTCATCTACATTAAGTATATTTTTCATCTAATGTGTTTCAAATATTTGGTATTTAATACTATTTATATTTAAATCAAAGAACCAAATAATCTTAGATACATTACATAAAGTAAGATGAATTATCTAAGTAGCTAGTAAAGGGTGATTCCTAAATTAACAATTAGAATCATTCAACTTCATTTTTTTCCAATGGAATGATTATTGTATAAAAATTAGTAAGTATTTTGATTTTATAAATTAATTATTTCAGGGTCCTTTTGGAAAAGTCTAGGCACTGTTTCATTATGAAAATGAATGTTGTTTTGTTTTTTCATTCATTAAAATAGTTTAATAATGCTTGAATAATCAAAAATAAATGATGACTATAAAACTTCAGACTCAAATTGAGACGTGGTTGGATAATTCTTTGTATAATAAATTTCATATATATACATAAAAATGATTTTAGACTTGATTGGGATAAATTAGTAGGGTATTATCAACATTATTACTTGTTATTTTTATAAAAATAACCCTTTTTAAAAAAAGGTAAGGAACAAAGATTCCAGAGTTATTTTTTTCATGGAATCATGAACAATTTTAAAGAGAATATAGAGGTAAAGTTATATATTTTACAATACACCATTAAGAGGTTTTAGGAATATGAAATGGAATTAATGAAGGTAAAGATACATGATCCTCATAGTAGGTTTATTGGTGTATATCTTAACTGAATATTCATTAATCATTTAAATGTAGAGTAAAGCTTTTCATTAACTCACATAATCTTTTTCACACCATGGATATAGAAATAGTACAAGTTAGATAATGGTGGAGTCTTGTATGTATTATAAGTAATCCATAATTCCTTTTCTTTAATGTATCAAAAATATCACCATAATAGCTAACCATATGCCATCTAAATTTACTAATTGGTATTATATAATCTATGACTTGATGAGAGTTTATTATTTTATAACCTGAGTTGTTTGATGGGAAATATTTATTTAATTCTATTGAAGGAAAAAATTTACATCAAAGTAAACATAATGTGTGTCTTAGTTAATTATCATATAGATATTGAGGATATTAACATCCCTATGATATAAAGGTATAAATCATACCAACTATACTTTAATGAGAGAAGAAAATCTATTTTGAAATAGATGAGAAATATCAGATTTAGTTATGTCTAGGAAATTGATATACATTAATTGGAATAAGAATAATAAAATCTATAATTGTTAGTCGGAGTAATTATTCCATAAGACACATATCCAGTGGGAATGTTAAAACCATAATGGTGATTTTATATTCACTTATACACCTAATATACATTTTTGTATAAATAATGATTCCTATAGAAAAATTTAATTTTGGGGGGGGGGGGTTATTTTATTCATGAGTCACTAAACATGGGTGGAACAAGGGTGATATCGATACGTGTTGATTAGTTATACCATTTCATTATAATATTAAATTTGTCAGAATTCTATTTATCATAGAAATTATTTATTATCATTATATTTTTCATTGGATTTCAAGGAAAATCCCCTAGAGAAAAACATATGGAAGATTTCTATATGATCTAACCAGAAAGGGTTGGAAATATCCAAGAAATGTAATAGTGAATGAAACATAAAAGGATCCATTTATGAGTTGAAACAAGTATAATGATAATTAGATATTCATTTTGATTGAATAGTTTCCTAGTGTTGATAATGGATGATAGGGAGAAATATATTTTTATCCTTAATATATGTTTGAAAATGTATGTAAAATAGATTATTTGTATTATATTTAGTTAATAATAAGTATAATTTCTTAAATAATTACATAAAGTGTAAAACTATTTCTAGTATAATATGATCTTAAATGTTTTATATATAATTTTACTTAGAAAAAGTCATGGTATATAATTTAACATGAAATTGCAAATTAAATATTTAATAATTCACCTGAATTTTTTCTAATGTCACATGGTATTCTACTAATGTATAAACTACATATGTCTAAGAGTAATTTGTTAATCTAGCTCAAATGTCATCATATATACTTAAATTTGATCTTAATTATTTTTATGGAATAAAAAAAAATACTAAACAAAAATAGGTGAACTGTAGGGTGATAGTTTTAACTACTAGGTAGTTCCTGAGAAAATAATATGATGAGTTATTGTAAGGTGGGTTAATAAGAATACTTAGTTTTTTCCGATATATGAATGGTATTTGTTTAGATATTTTTTTTATCAAGAATCATATTAAACCTAAGGAAATATACAATAGAAAAGATTATTATAACCCATGGTTTCCATATATATATAGATTGAGTAAGTTGTGGCTTCTAATGAAGCATAAGAATCAATTTTTTTGATGATATATTCCAGTTTTTGGGGTTTTTCTAAGATAATAAAATCTAAACATATTTATTTGAACATTTTTATGGTTTTATTCAAGTTTACAGTGATAAAATGGGAAAAACGTTATATAGTTAGTGATATAGTCTCTTGAGGTATTTCCTCATAAATATGATGTCATAGCAAGTAGAACAACTACATGTATCATGGTGGGATCAGTAGCTATAGAAATATATTGCAATAATAATACTTATTATATGAGACTGAAATTTTTTATAATTAGTAGTTGGGACTAGTTGAAGTGGTATTATATTGGCTTTGGTGCCCTGGAACCAAATACATTTGATTACAAAATATTTTGTGACTTGAATATTAATAAAGTATTTATCACATCCTGATCATTCATCTCTATGAAATTGTATGTGATAATTTCCTAAGGGTACTTGTCACATTGAAATTTCATAGTAGTTCCCCACTATGAGGATAATCACTAAATTTGAATACAATATTATTAAAGTATATAATAAATTGTAGGTGTATGTCATTTGATAGGGAAAATTATGTAGGCTATCAGGGGTAGGAGGCTCATAAGGCATTGAGACTTCATCTCATGAAGTTCATCCTTGGTAATTTCTAAGAGAGATTATTATGAGAATAGACTCTCCAGCAAGAAGTTACCATATTATACATGTCATTGGATGTTCCTATCCCCGAACATGTATAATTATCCTTAGACATTAATATTTTTTTAATTTATATCATGAGTTGTATACATTGATTCATTTCCCAAATCTATGATGACATATTATGAAAATGATATAGGATACATTGGGTGTACCATGAGTGATATAACAACAATGAATAATCCAAGAAATTTTTCCCCATATGTTCTTTAATGGAAGTATATATCCCATTCCCTTTTATTGAAATAAACTACCTCATTAAGTCCATGGCCACAAATGTTTTGTCATATGTTTATTTTTGGAAAGTCAAAGAAAGAGATTCATACATATAAGTTGAAAACCCAAGTTGATTAAACCTTATTGAAGGAGATATCATGGGTTATATTAAACAATGTACATTAATATGAGTTTGTTTTCATTGAGATATTTATGTCTTCATCTATGGGTTCCTAGATGTATTGTTTTCTGTTAATATGGGTCTTTAGGAAATGTTTTTCTAATGCAACCGAGAAAGAGGCCAAGATGGTCAAACACTAAGTGTATTTAGGGCCTCTATTAAATTATATATGAATTCATTATTATAAAAAAACATTATTCTCTAATTTTGATAATTTTAGTTATGTTGAATAAATATAATATATGCTCCAATATTCGTGAGAAAAATTATGCGAGTTGAATATTTAATAAATATTTATTCACTATTTTAGTGAATACAACATTTATTTATTCATCAATGAATAAATTAGCGATATTTGTTTAATTATATAAATATTAATTATTATTGATAAAAAAATACCATATAGGGTATCCCTACCAAGTTTAGGTTTCAATGAAAATAATATATTAAATTCCATTTAAATAAATACTAATTAACTTAAAAATGATAATTATTTAATCCATGAGTTTAGTTCATGTAAAGTAAATAATAATAATAATATTATTATTATTCATACTTGGGGTTACCTAAGGATGAAGGGAATAATAATACCCTTTGTGAAATTATTTCATTCTCTAACATAAGTATATAAATACTTGATTATATCATTTCTGGGGTTAGAATTGTTTTTTGCAAAACACTATCTCCAGAGAATTATCTCAAACATAGAGATATATTCTCATTAAATCTCTCAATAACTAAGATAAAAAATCGTACTCACACTTAAGGTTTAAGAGAACATGAGAAAAAATTATTTTACTCATATAATTCTTATTTTGATCATTAAAAAACTAATAATGTGGTAGAATTATACATGCTAGAACCCAAAGTTTTAAATAGAAATATTCCTAGGTTGATAGAACATGGGTTAATCACCACTATAGGTATTTTATCCTTTTATCATTCTTCATAATAATTTTACAAAAAAAGGAGGAATAATGATTTGACATCAATCAAATAATTTCATGAAAGGTAATTATTTATCAATATAAATTAATTATAAATTATATATCGATTTTCGTATCTTAATGGATATTTGGATTTATATTCATCTCATTCTATGTATTTATCCATATATGTTGATAAAAACCAAATTTTGGGCATCCGACTGACCACTTATAGTGAAACCACTTCTTATCCTTTTTTTTCAAAACATTTTTCCTTTATTTTTTTATCATCAATATGGAATTTGAACTGTAACCTCCCATGTAATTATTAGTAATCCTAAAAATATTGAGAAGATCATATAAATAATTATTCAATTTATTATTTTTATATTTTATAATAATCTATTTGAACCTTTTAAACAATTATTACAAAATAAAATCCATTTCCAAATCAATCTTGAGTGATGACCCTAGTCCCACAGATTCATTTCTGAATCCTATCATATTTTAATCATGAGATGAGACTAAGTTATTCCAATAAAACTTTTATTGAAATAATATTTTATAAACTACATATTTATTATTTTTATAATGTTATTGATACATTCATTTTTAAGTTGTTTGTCATCTTAAAAGAAACCGTATTTAAAATTTTCTTTTGAATATTTTAATCCAATGAAACAACTATCAATGTTGAGACATCAATAAAATATATAATATTCTTATTACATGAATATTTATATTTTTAACTAGTAATTTTTTAGTCTACCATATTTTATTTTTATTTTTTTCTTGAGAATTATTCTCAAGTTCCAACAAAATCCTTTTAAGTTTCTTCCATTATGATTTTCCTTTTCTATAATTGATCTCAAAGTCATAGTTAATGATTATTCTATTTTATCTAATCTATTAATTTTTAAATTATGAGTCTAATTTTTTATAATAATTAATTATTTAATTTTAATAAATGTACTACTACTAAAATTATAACCCCATTTATAGTTACAATATATCCCTTAGTGGGAGAAGATTCATATTTCAGTATGATTTGGTTTTGTTTTATAAGATCTCCCATTGTATATCTATTCAAATTTAGCATCATATCAATCTTATCACATGTGAATATTTTATGGTTTAGTATAAAATTACTTACTCAAATACATCATATATATTTCTACAACTCTATTCTTATGTTTTCCTAGATTTTAGGGATTCTTAGTTAAATGTAAACAAAATCATACAATAGGATATGGTTACCAAACATAAAAGGTAACTAAAAGACACTCTTACTTTTATAATATAATATATTTTTGATCAAATTTTATGATTACCCATATTAGATGATTTAATCATTAACATGTATTCACATTGTTATGGATATAAAAATAATTATTTTTAAGGAGTTTTAATATCTCACTATATTATCTCATGTATTACTTTCATGTATGCGTGGTTCTAAAAATGAATATTTTTTATATTGTATCTTCAACCAAATTGATATGTTCAAATAAAATTAATGTAAAAAAATTTATACAAACCATGAAAATGGAATACGAAACCCTTTCATGTAAACTATTATTACCATAGAAAACCAGAATCCTCATAGGATCAAGTTAGAGGTGATAGACTGTCATCCTCTAATTTTCTATATTGATCCTAAGACCCCTATTTTATAAGAAGTACAACCCAAATTTCTAGAACCCAAAGATCAATACTCAAGAGTGACCTTAATTCCAACAAAATACTCACACCTAATATGTATATATATCATAACCCATAAAAATTATACTATTCATTGAACAAAAATAAATTCCATATCATACCTAGATTTTAACTCCTTATATAAATGGTATGATATTTAAAAAATGTTATTTAATATTATAAACTAAATCATAACTCAATTCATAATCTAAATAAGTTATATTGGAAAATTAAAAAATGTTATAAAAAAACTAAATAAATGAAAAAAAATTATAAATGAAAAATACATTTATGAAAATTTCATAAATAAAAAATTACAAACACTTTATAATTAAACAATATTTATAAATATTACATAAGTAAATAGACATTAAAATTTCACAATTATTTCAACATAAACTATTTTATATGATAATTGTACAATGTATTAAATATAAAATAAATAATATTTCATATATATGATATTTATAAGAATATTAACCCTTTATATTATATATGAATATTTTACATTTTATAAAAAAAATTTATATAATTTTTATGTCATAAATTATAATTTATTTATACCTTGATCAAATAAACAAAAACAAATTTAATTTTTAAAATAAATTCCAAAAAAATTCATTTTAATATGAACATTTCAAATTATATTTCCTTAGAATTTCATAAATAATATAAACTCTACAATATTTAGCCTAATTTCTAATTTATAGACATATTATTAACTAGTAAACCATTTAAATAAAATTTAATCTTTGATCACATCAATATTTTTTTTGGAATGGTTTGAAACTACCATAAGATTTTGTGTGGTCCCATTGGACACACACTAGTGATTTTTTTTTGATATTTTTAGAAAAAAAAATTGTTATAAATTATAAAAATATTCCATATATTTATTTGAACCATATTTAGGTTTTTCCAATGTAGTAACAATATTCAAATAACATCTATGTTTTTCTTGGTTGAAGTGATTTTTTTAATAAACTCAAATGTCATAATTCTGAAACTACAAAGTGTTTTTGATCAGTTACATCATGAGTTTCTAAGGGAAATCTATTTTATATAAAACTCGCTGCTATTTTTATATAACACCGTGATGTAAAAAATCACTTTTTTATGTTTCTCAAATTTATATATACTATTTCCATGGAATATTTTATTAAGCCATGATATAATTTTATATTTTTCATAAACCATGCCAGTTTTTCATAGAATCATGTCATGTTATTGAAATGTTTATGAACTATGCCTATTTTTTTATTAAACACATCATGGTTATGGAAAAATATTTATTTTATTCATAATATATTTGAGTCTTTAATCCAAAAAAATATATAAGTTTATTGAATATCCTTTTTAGATTTTATTGGGGATATCCCCTTTCCAAATGTAGTGGAAACAAATAACTAAAAGAGATTTTCCACAAAAATTCATTAAAATTAAATTAAATATAAATAAATAACATATTTATTTTCTATGTGAATCCATAATATCCAAGATATTTTACAGAAACTTTATTGTGATCCCTTATAAGAAAAATCAACCACCCTTTAAGGGAAATCCGTATGTTGTTATGAATCTATTAATGATAGGGAATGGTGTTCTCTTCCTCACAGTCCACTAAAACCTTATATAAATAAAAATAGAGAGTGATAATACTTGTTTAGTGTTTTTAATCACTTCTAAATAATATTTTCATACAATAATAAAAAAATATTAAAGCACTTTATACAACCACTAAGTATTTTCCATGTATTTCTAAACTATTCATAAATTTTCAACTATCATTAAAACATTTCATAAATGTTTTAAAATATGAAAACACTTTTTAACTTTTGATTAATGATCTTACTTATTATTTAGAATGTAAACAATGAATATATATGTTTAAAACTATTTGAACATCACCACATGATTGTTTAACCAATATATAATAATTAAGGTGGAATAAAATGTTGGGACATACATTATCATATAATTCATGCACTGTCATTAATAAAACCATGATCTAGTTACCTTTAAAAATATGTGGTTTACTCCAATAAAAACCAAGATAATGTTAAAAAAACAACATCATTGTTTTATTTTTAATTTATTTTTCTATAAAATAGCATGTCAGAAACCAAAATTTTAACTCGATTCAAGGTGACTGATGGATAATTATTGATTCACTTATAGAAAATTAGTAAATTGGATTATCCATTTTGTAGGTTGTGGATGAAGGATCTTTTAAATCTACTAAAAGATAAATATATTATCTATATTTCTTTGGTTTTATTACTATTTTGTCACTATAAGGGAATGTTTCATCTAGGATGGAACATATGGGATAGATTTCATATCAATATCAAATAAAATATATTTTTTGGGAATTTATTATGGGAAGGATTCCATATCCATCCTAACTAGCTAACAATAAATATATATTTGATAGATTATCTGGGATGATTTTTAATTATTCCCATATAATATAATGTGTGTTCGAACAATTTTTTATCAATGAAATATTTATGCTTATCCCATATAATCCATCATAAAGTCGTGGATCCTTTAAAATGAAATAAGAATATGCCCCAGATTAGATTAGTCAAAACACTTATTTTATCTATATTTTAATTATATTAAAGAAAAATACATATTATAAACTTATATTATAAATATAAAAAATATGTGTTTATCTGTATAAATAAATATATAAAAAAATATTTAAATATATATATAAATTTATTAAAAATATATGTAATTACACAAACACAAATAATTTTATTTACTTTATAACTTTATGATATTGATATCAATTATAAATATGCATTAAAAACCAAACCATGATGTGGGGTTATAAACCATGCCTTAATTTGAGATTTTTCAGACCATGATGTTTTGTGGATCGCTACATAATGGTTTATTGTATGGAAGTTTATGAATTATGTGATCATGCATTGTGATTTCATGTTTCTCCGCCTATAATCTCATATGTTCAGTTTGATAATCTTGTGATTATTATTTTAAGAGTTTGAATATCAATATGAATTAATTAAACATGAAACAATTTTTCATGACCCATACCCCATGAATTCGTACAATATCTTATACGTAGAGGCATCTCAAGACCTCTACTGATCTATTTTCTCGAATGGGTAGGAAGTGAACTGACTTGGTGAGTCAGTCAATGATCACCCAGATGGAATCGTGGCCCCTGGACGTACATGGTAGCCTTGTCATAAATTCCAGGGAGATGTCATACGACTTCCACTCTAGAACCTCAAGTTACTGAGTCAAGCCTACGGGATCCTGGTGCTCAGGCTTCACTTACTAACAAGTGAGGCATCATGAAACGAACTCCACCACTACTTTCTTCATCCATGGACACTAGTACTAACACTAGATCTCTTGGTACATCTTCTCCATACCAGGATGTACCACCAAATGGGATGTGTGGAACTCCCTCAACACCTCCTCTTATAGAATCACTGGTACCATGGTGCATCCTATGAAAAAGATGAAATGCTCCCCACCATCATAAAATCCTTTAAGAGCCAGTCCTAACGATATCTGTGCATGTTTTGCCTTACAGTCATTGTCCCCAAGATATTACTCCCATACTCACTGAATGAGTGGGGGAGTGATAGTCATGGACTAGCTGTATGTTTCTTCATATCTATCCATGAATTATAACTACAACACAACTAGATGATCTGTCACCTCACTCAGCAAGTATAAACCAGACCTCCTACTAAGTGAGTCTGCCACCAGGTTCCCCTTACCAAGAATGTAGACTATCTCGAAGTCATAGTCATGATAGAACTACATCCATCGCCACTATCTCAGGTTCAGGTCCTTCTATGAGAATATATACCTGAGATACTTTTGACAGGAGTAGACTATAAATTGTTCTCGCATCAATTAGTGATACCACATCTTCAATGCAAAGACTAGTGCTGCTAACTCCAGGTCATGGATAACATAGTTCTACTAATTTTTCCTTAGCTGTCGTGAGTTGTAGGTGATCACTGCTTAATCTTGTATCAGGACACATCTCAATCCGGTCCCTAATGCGTTTTAGTAGACTAGATACCCAAAACCTTCTTCTGGTAGCCTCAAGATGGGGGCACACATCAATCTCTTCTTCAGCTCCTGGAATTTTTTTTGGCATCTAGATGTCCACAAGATAGGTTGTTACTTTTTTATCAAAGTTGACTAGGGTTCATCTATTCTGGAAAATTCAGGTACGAATCTCTGGTAGTACCAGTTAACCCCATGAAACTCTGCTCCTCAGTCACAGTCTTGGGTGGCTCCCAAGCAAGAACTCCCTCTATCTTTGCTGGATTCACAGCAATTCCAGCCTCTGAGATAATTTTTCCCAGAAAGTGGACCTCTCGTATACATAACTAGCACATATAGAGCATTCTATAAAGTTTTTTCTCTCGAAGTGTATCCAAAACTATCTGCATATGCATATCATGCTCCTCCTCCAATGCCAAGTATATCAATATATCGTAAATGAAAACAACCAAGAAGAAATCAAGTTAAGGATTGAAGATCCTGTTCATGAGCCCCATGAACACTACCAGAGTGTTTTTTATGCCAAAAGGCATCACCAATAAATCATAGTGTCCATACTAACATGTAGAGGCTATCTTCGGTACGTCCTCATCCCGCACCATGAGATGATGATAGCCTGATCTGAGGTCTATCTTTTAAAACCACTGAGATCCCATCAGATGATCAAAGAGATCATAAATCCTAAAGAGTGGATACTTATTCTTCATGATCACCTAGTTTAGGTGCCGATATTCCATTCAAATCCTCATACTCGGGTCTACCTTCCTGGAAAATAAAATCATTGTTTCCCATGGAGAGACACAGAGTCTTACGAACCCATTTCTCTACAAGTGCTCCAACTGTAACTTCAACTCACGAAGCTCTATGGGAGCCATCTGATATGCTGGTGTAGATATTTATGTCATCCCGGGGTACAAGTCAATGTATAAGTCTACCTCTATGCGAGTAGGTAGCCCCGAAACATTATTAGGAAATACATCAGGATACTGGTCCACCACAACCGGATATGTTGGACTCCCCTCATTCACTACACTGAGGGTGAGGTGAGCCAATTGATGAGTGATCACCTGAACCCTCCTCCAATAAGGTCCATCCGGATTTTCAAAGGTTCCCTTCTCACTGGTGAAGGAAAAATTGATCCCATCCTCATGGTCATATCACATTTTTCACCTAAAATAGTCAATCTGAGCATGAACTTTGGATAGCCTGCCTATACCCAAGATGATGTTGTAAGGATTTGATACTGATACTAAGAGATCCCAGTTGATGATTTGGCCTCCTAGAGTAATCTCAGACTACCTGTACTAGTTCATAATCATCGAATCCTCTCCCTTATGTGTCCTTAATCGTAAGGATTGTGGCAATGAATCCATCATAATCTCTGAGCCTTGAATGAGTGTCGTGGTAATAAAAGAGTGGCTAGAACCTGTGTCCATAAGAACTACAACTAGGTTGGGGTTGACACTAATCATAACTCGAATCATCTCTAGAGTTCCGTGGTCGTAGGACTTAGGTGCCTAAAGGTGAGATCATCCGTATCCACATGATCCTCAAGGTCGGGGTGGACCACCTGAAGGTGGTGGTGGTAGAAACTCAAAACATTTCCCACAGCCTACAAAACAACCTTCTTCACTTCCACGTCCACCACATAGTAGTCCCCATCACTCGAATCTCTGACTCTGTCTTGACAGCCCCTCAACCATTTTCTAATCGTTTGTTCAGCGGTTCGAGCAGTCATGAGCCATGTGACACTGCTCGTCGCACAAGTTGCATAGTCTACTCCACTTATAACCTCCTCTATCTTATGAGATACGCAACTTCGACCCTACATCATGGGATCATATACCAGAGGGTCTGGCCTCCTTGGGACCCTTCGTTATCTACATATTTCCTGCTACAGATAACTCAACCACGTGTCATCGTTTGGTTTCTCTCGCTATCGGCGCCTGCTCAGCTAGGAATATCTCCACTAGAAGTGCTCTCTCTAGCACTCCAACATGAATTGGTATGTTGAGTGATATTATCGACACTCTGATCTCCTGTCAGAGACCCTACTCAATAGTCTGAGCTCCACTGAAAGGGCCTCGTACTATGTCTGTGGAGTAGTAGGAGAGGTCAGTAAATCTCACTAAGTACTGGGATACTGTTCAGCTGCCTTGCTGTAAGTATAATAGCTTCTGAATATGCACATAGCATAGTGTCTCTCGAACGAACTCCTCCCTGAAGAGGCTCTTGATATCCAACTAGGTGAGGTTCGCCTCATCATACATCTTGAGCGGCAGGCTCCACCATCTATCTACCGTGACTTGGAAGAGACTAGAGGCTAGGATCACCATATGGTTTTTCAGTGTCATAACTAGGAAGAAAACTATAGCCCCTGCCTCCAACTAGTCCTCAGCCACTTATGGATCCGTGTCACCCCAAAACCTTGGTGGCCTCTACCATTGGATCTCATAAAGTGTGCTAATTAGGTGTGAACTATCCGCTGGTTGGGTTGGTGGCGTCTGCTTCCCTACAGGTATTAGTGCTACTGGTAGACCACTCGAAGGTACCGTCGCTGTAAGAGAGCCCTTCACTGAAGCCTCATCGCTCATTGGACCATTATCATGATCTCTCTCTGGAATCCTAGCTGGATGTCTATGAAGAAACATCCTGTAAATAAACAGATGCACCAAGGTCAATAAGTTTATACATTGTGAGATAACTCAAAATAGTTCAAACGGAAAACATTTTCAAAGATGCACACAATCAATGCACTAACACTGGACTCCCCAAACTAAAAACCATACTCAAATCACTCAACACTATTTTCCCATGGAAAAGATCAGAGTCTTAGTTTTTTGGTACAACTGACTGCCTCTGATACCACCTTGTCACAAACTGTCCCCCGTGAAGCCATACAATCTCATGTTTGTAGAGGCATTCTAATCCCTCTAATAATCCGTATTCTTAAATGGGTAGGATGTGGTCTAACTTGGTGAGTCAGTAAAAGATCACTCAGATGGAATCGTGGCTCCTAGACATATGTGGTATCCTTGTCAACAATTCCATGGAGATCCCATCCAAAGTCTACTCTGACACCTCAAGTGGCTGATTCAAGTATGTTGGATCCTGGTTCTTAGCCTTCACTTGCTAACAAGTAAGGAATTGTGAAACGAACTATACGACATCTTTCTTCATTCTCGGAAACTAGTACTAATGCCAGAGGTCTTGGTATATCTTTTCCACACAATGATGTACCGAAAAAGGGTATGTGTGTAACTCCCTCAAAAAATCCTCTCAAATCATCACTTGTACCATGGTGTGTCCTCTGAAAAGGATGACATGATCTCCACCTTTAGAAAATCCTTCAGAATCCCATCCTGAGGATATCTAAGCATGTCAAGCCTCATAGTCAATGTCCCTAAGTTGTGCCTTTTATACTCGCTAACGAAGTGGGTGAGTGAAAGTCATGGACTGGAGGTATGCTGCTCCATCTCTATCCACAAAGGATAACTGCAATCCGACTAGCTCCTCTGTCGCCCCACTCAGCAATTTTAAACCAAACCTCCCACTGAGCGCGTCTTCCACCACATTTCCCTTCCTAGGAGTGTATACTATCTCGAATTTGTTGTCTCTAAGGAACTCCATCCATCTCTGCTGTCTCAGGTTCAAGTCCTTCTATGAGAAGATATACCTGAGACTCTTGTGATCAGAGTAGATTGTAAACCATTATCCCATCAAGTAGTACCACCACATCTTTATGGAAAATACCACTGCTGCTAACTTTAGGTCTTGGGTAGCGTAGTTCTTCTCATGATGCCTTAGATTCCATTATCCATAGGCGATCACCGCTTTCTCCTGCATCAGGAAACATCCCTATGTTGTTCCTAATGCATTTTAGTACACTACATACCGAACATCCTTTTCTGGTAGCCTCAAGATGAGGGCACACATCAATCTCCACTTCAGCTCTTGGAAACTCTGCTGGTATCTCGTTTTTGATAATAAAGTCTTTCCCTTCCTTTTCAAATCTTAAAAGGGTTCTTCTATTTTGGAAAAGTAATGTATGAATCTTTGGAAGTACCCAACCAACCCCAAGAAACTCCGTACCTTTATCACAATCCTTGGTGTCTCCCAAGCAAGTATTGCCTCTATCTTTACAGGATCCCCTAAAAATCCAGACTCTAAGATAATGTGTCTGAGGAAGTAGACCTACCATATCTAGAACCATAACTTCGAGAGCTTACCATAAAGTTTGTGATCTTAGAGTTCATCCAGAACTATATGCAGATGCATAGCATGCTCCTCCTCCAACACCGAGTATATCAAGATGTCATCAATGAAAATCATTATGAATCGATCGGGGTATGGCTGGAAGATCCTATTCATGTGACCCATGAACACTGCCAGAACTTTGGTCATGCCGAAATGCATTTCCAGGAACTCGTAGTGGTCATACTGGCATCTAAGGTCTTTATTTGGAAACCACCGAGCTCCCCTTAGTAGATGGAAGAGATATTCAATCCTTGGTAGTGGATAGTTGTTCTTGACGGTCACCTGGTTCAGGCACCGATAGTCCACACAAAGCCTCAAACTCATGTCTACCTTCTTGGAGAATAAAATCGAAGTAACCGATGGAGAGACACGGGGTCCTACAAACCCCTTTCTCGGTGTGTCCTCCAGTTTTACCCTCAACTCACGAAGCTCTATAGGAGCTATCTGATATGTTGGTGTAGATATCAGAGTCATCTTAGAGTACAGGTCAATATAGAAGTCTACCTCTCTATGAGGAGGTAGTCCTGGAAAATCATTAGAAAATACATCAACATACTAGTCTGCCAAAATAGGATAGCTCGGACTACCCTCATCCATGACACCAAGGGTGAGGATAGCGAACTGAGGAGTGATTGGTTGCACCCTCCTCTGATAAAGTCCATCCTGAGATGAAAAGGTTCCCATCTCACTGGTGAATGAAATCATGGTCCCATCCTCATGGTCACACCACACTTTGCACCTAAAATAGTCGATCTGAGCCTGGACTGTGGATAGCTAGTCCATACCCAGGATAAAGTCGTAAGGCCTCAACGCTCTTACTAGGAGATCCCAGCCAAATATCTTGCCCCCTAGAGTAAGCTCATACTTCCGGTACCAGTATGTAATAATCAAATCACATCCCATAGGAGTCTATAATCATAAGGATTGAGCCAATGGAATAATTAGAATCTCCGAGCTCTGAACGAGTGTCGTGGAAACAAAAGAGTGACTAGAACATATGTCTATAAGAACTGCAACTAGGGTGGAGAGACAAAAAACATAACTTGTATCATCTCTAGAGTGTCGTGGTCATTGGACTTAGCTGCCTGAAGCTGAGCTCGTCCCTGTCCATATTCTCTCTGAGGTTGGGGTGGGCCACATGGAGGTTGTGGCAGTATAACCTCAAACAATTTCCCACCGCCTATTGCATGACCTGATTCTCTTCCATATCCTCCACCATATGGACCTACTTACTTGAATATATGCCTCTACCTCGGTGGTCTCTAGACCATATACTGATCATTGGTATGGTGGGATGGGTAGTCGTGATACCCATGGCCCTGCCCGTCACACAAGTATCACAATCTGCTCCTCTGCTGACCTCCTCTATCCTATGAACACCGTACCTTCGACCCTACATCATGGGGTCCTCCACTAGAAGGTCTGGCCCAATTGAGACCCTACTTCGTCTTCCTATTTCCTAATAAAGATGACTAGTCCATGGGTCTTTCAGTTGCGGAAGGGATTACTGGAGGCATTTGTGAATCAGTTATGCTTGAGTACCACCTTTCATCTTCAGATAGATGGTCTGACAGAGTGGAACATTCAGATTCTTGAGGACATGCTTCGTGCTGGTGTCCTTTATTTTGGACGTAGTAGGGTGGACCACCTTCCTCTGGTGGAGTTTTTATACCACAACAAATATCATGCCTCCATCGGCATAGTGACATTTGGGGGCTTGTACAGGTGACCTTGAAGATCACCTCTATATTGGAAAAACCCAGGGGAGTCAGCACATATGGGTCCAGAGTTGGTACAGGATACCATTGAGAACGTGCATATCATCTTGGAGTGGATGTAGACTTCACAGAGACATCATAAATATTATGCTGACAGGAAAAAAGGCCCTTTGAGTTTGAGGAGGGAGACCATGTCATCCTATGGGTCTCACCTCGATGAGGATTGCAGTGATTTGGCCGGGGATGCAAGGTATCTCCGATGTTAATAGGACCTTTCTAGATCCTCTGGAAGAGTAGGTGAGGTGGTTTACCACCATGCTCTTCCCCCACAGATGCCCTAAGTGCTTAATGTTTTCCATGTGTCGCAACTGAGGAGGTACATGCACAATCCATCTCACGTTATCGACTAGGGCGAGCTAGACATTGATGATGGGGCAATGTCCACAGATTTTCCAGTGGAGATAGAGGATCGATAGGAGAAGGTCCTTTGTGGGCAATAGATTCTTCTAGTGAGAGTTCAGTGGTATCATAAAGTAAGAGTGTCATACAAATGCTCAGTACCCCCATCTTTTTCCTTAGCTTTGTTTTGGATTTTGGAGACGTAAATCCCTAAGGTGGGGAGGATGTAAAGAATAGGAATTTTTATATATAATTTTTTAAAAATTATTTGGGATTATTACTAGTCTGAAAATATTGACGGCACATGATTCCAAGGCCCAGAGATCCCAGAAGAGATTTTTGAACTTTTTTTCAGGAACATTTAGTAAACGTGCATGTTCTATTTTCAATCTTTCAAATCGGTGCTTGGATTAATAATTAGAGGGAACCATCGAATTCACAGCACTGGGATTTACTTAGGCAAAGCTTATATTATACTACAAGGGTCAGATGAAAAAGTTAATTTTTCGAGTTTACAAAAATAAAATAAAATAACTCTAAAGTTATTTTATTCTTTACTTGTAACTATTGAGCAATAGTGGTGGGACCGAAGTGCAACACCAGTCATTAAATAAGATACTTTTAATGTATTGAACCTGTCATTTCATTGGTTTTGTAGTGACCATGCTTGTGTGTTTAATTGACTCATTAATTATGGTTAATTGATGAATCATAATATTAAACATAACGTGGGAGATTAATCTCTTTTTAAACAATCCAATGGAATGAGTTTTGGGGATAGATGTGTGGAAGATCTGAAGAAACACCAGTAGAAACCTACTCAAATTAAGGATGGAGAATCGACGAATGATGAAAAAGTCCCCTTAAACACAAGTTCATCTTTCTCATCTGCAATGCCTTCCAATGAATTACAGGTACGAGATTGTCTTGATTTATTTCTAAGAGTTTTATGAATTCTTGATGATATTTCTACCCTTGTTATAACGCTAACGCGGATGGTGTGGGAAGAATCGAACAAGGCATGAACCCTCCACCAATTTTTATTTGGTTTCCTTCTTCATGGGAGACCGACCAATACAGTGGCAAGATGAAATCGTCATCCATGTAGTGACGAAAGCTTCCTGAGAGGCCTGTAGGCATAGTCAGAAAAGAAAATGGTCCTTTGGAGCTTCAACGGAGGCCCATGAAAGATCCGTAGGAGTGTATGTGCTGGCGACTGGAGGAGGTGGCTACTCGCTCGCACCAGCCGTAAAAAGGTGGCGGTGCCCGAAGGCATCGCATAATACAGGGGCAGACGGCCAAAGCTAGCTGCGTTGATGGTGTGCGGTGCACCGTGGTGGCATACCGCGGAGGAGGGCCACAACTTCGAGTAGCGACGGAGGGTAGACTCGCCCCCTGTGGGTCCTGCTAATGACTGGTCCACATGGAACAACCAGCTGGAGTGGTGCCAATTAGAACCGCTGAAGGTGGAACCCGAATAGACCCAGTTCGTTCGGGAGGGGCCCCAACCCCAACACCCAGCTGGCGAGCCGTGCCCAGCCAGCAGACTGGGCCGGACCAAGCCCGCGACCAAGTGGGGATATCTCATAGCCAGTAGGCTGAGCCTGCAGCCTAACCGGTTCGGGCCGTCCTGACTGAGTGGGACTACCGGACCCATTTAAGCCCAGTTTCACTTAAAGGGGCATATCTCATAAAACAAATGTCTGTTTGATGAACCATCTATGGAAATATAACCCTTAGGATGAGAATTTCCTTTTGAGATAGTTCTCTTGGGTTTTGGAGAATGTTGGAGTATGGCTGTTTTGGATTGGACTCAAATCCAACTGATCCCCCAACACTAAAATCCAAATAACTTACAGACCGAGCATCCGATTGACGCATTGTCTATTGCGTTACAACCCTTATGACCTGGCGGTTCATCGGGTTGATTATTCGTGGGACATTATGGTGGTTGAGGTATGACTGATATCTTGAGGTGCTGTTTCTCAGAAACTCAAGCACACCAAGTGTGGGAATCCTATGGCTGGATGTCAAGTGACATACGACCCTTTATGGATTGACATCAGAGTGACCCTTTGTGGATCAGTAGTAGTGAGACCCGACAAGGAACAAAATTAGAGCATCCCATCATGGATGAGTGACTTACGACCCTATGTGGATCGGTGACTTACGACCCTGTGTGGATCGATGAATTACGTCCCTGTGTGGATCACTGACTTACGAACTTGTGTGGATCAAAAACTTAAAACCCTGTGTGGATCATAAGTAGAACGACCCAACAAGGACCATATTTAGAGTGGACCATCATGGATCAATGACTTACGACCATGTGTGGATCGATGACTTACAACCCTGTGTGGATCGGTGCCAAATGACCACGTGTGGATTGGTTTTATAATGACTTATTATTGGTATAGTAGTGGAACTTCTTAATAGAAAAATATGATTCAGTTTTCTGACTAATCATCATTATTCCTGTTCATTAAGTTATATACCTGGTTTGAGCTACGTCTTTTCTTATGCTTTGTAATTGAGATCATGCTTTTTGTTTTTTATTTTGTGTGATTCTAGGAGACCTTTGGGGGGTCTCGGGGTCCCTACTGGGTATTGTTATAATCACATGTGCACAGTCTTTGCCCGCACCTTGTAGTGTCTTGTGTAGATGACAGACATCTTTGACCAAGGTTTGGGAGTTTGAACCTGATGGTGCCCGGAGGTAACCAGTTGATGCAGAGAGCCGTAGTGACGATCTATACCTACCCTTTAAGAAGGATCCTTGGTGGATGACCTCAAGAGCTATTTTTCCTTTACACTTTTTTTTTCAATGATTTGGGTTTGTATTCTGGCCCATTCTACTTTAGTACACACTTTTACCTTCAGTAGTTGTACTACATAGCTTATTATTGATGTGTTCCTAGTTTGTATGCTTGCAGGTTTAAAGGCAATGCCTTCCCATTTTAGGGATATTCCTTTCCATTTCTAGTCGTGAAACCCTGACCTATGTAAGGTGGGCTTAAGGTAGTCACGGCTCAGGCCCCAAGGGATGGGTTGTGACACAATTGATCACTACAAATGATTTGATGTTGAAAAGTGTTGTAACATTATGAAAGGTTTATAAAATAGTTTTCATTCAATATAAGAAATATTTTAGATAATTTGGTGGTATATATAAATAAGATACTTAATTTTTAATTATGTACAAAATACATTGGAGTAAGATTATGATTTGGTCACAATTATTCCTTAAATTGGAATTTATCACTCTCTCTCTATATCTCTCTTATTAAACAAGGTTCGAGTAGATCATGAGGAAAGGAGGAACTTTCCAAATGTTTTTTCTATTCAATAGGATTTTTTATATTATTTATAGGCTTATATAAATATTGTACCACTATAATATTTTAAATTATATTTTTTATTTGAACATAACATGTTCGATAGCATGCTTCACATGTAAGACCAAACCACAATGAATTGAAAAAAACATACAATGGTAAAATGTATCTATAGATTTTTTAGGTAGAAATTAAGGTAACCAAATAATTAAATATATATTAAAATAAAAATGAATTTCATTATCAATACTAAGGAATTGAAAAAATTTAATTAGTGTAGCTAAGTAACCAATAAGTACGATTTATGCTTTAAAATATAACCCATATAAAAATAGATTTTATGCTCTTTATTTTAAGATAATAAATATATTATGGATAACATATATTATTGATATTAATTATATTTTTACATTAAATTGTATTAGTAATTTATATGAAATAAAAATAAGGATAGTTAATATTTTGAAAATTTATTTTCCTATAAAAATGACTGTAATTATATATTTATGTTTTTATTTAAAAGTTAATTTCTAATATTTTGGAATTTTAATATGAAAAAATTGGATTCATTTTTTAAATTATAATGAAAATATTAGCTTAATATTTTATTTTTATTTATTTAAACAATAGATTTTTATGTGAACAGTGAAAAATACATTTCTTACTAAAGCTGCAGCATTTATGTAAATATAAAGAAGTAAGTATAACTTAAATACTTATAAAAAATATTAACTACTAATATATTTATTTAAATATCACAACATTACATTTCAAATTACAATTTTGGATTTATAAACCTATTTTTAAAATTTTATAAACTTATGTAATATTCTAGAAAAAATAAATAGTTCTTAGTCTTTTATTTTAATTAAATTTTTTAATGTTAAAAATTGGTTTTGTATTTCATTAAAAGAATTTTTTTTTATTTTAAAAAAATTTATATTTTGATAATTTAAAACATTGATAATTGTATCTTATAAATAAAATTTAATCTTAAAAATATACTTTTTCTAAAAACTAGATTTTACACGTGAAATACACTAATGTTAAAATTAATTTTTCTTACACATGAAAATATAATTTGAAAAAATTGTGATAATTATAATAAATAGTTGAAATTTATTTTATAAGACCCATTTTATTATAAGCATTAAAAATTATTAACTTAGGAAAAAATTAATTAGCATGGTAAAAACAAAAAATAGTAAAATCAAAAAATTAGATAGTAAAAGTCTTAATACATATTTAAAATATATGTGAAAATGAATTATAGGGGATTTATTGACCATATATACCCCAAAATCCAATATTTTAAACTTTTTTATCCTTTCACCCTTGAATAGTAATATAAAACTATTAAAACAAAATGAGTACTCCCAAAATTAACCTTCTCTTCACTAATAAAAGTGAAAAAATTATGATGCTTCATGATAAATCAATTAAATTCAATTTATTTAATAAAATTATCCATTTGAATACACATAGAATCCCCTAGCAATTAATAATCCTCTGGTACTAATAATTTCGGCCACGGCCTCCATTTCCAAGGAGAATTCATAGAAAAATCTCAAGTTTTAAAAGTGAGTGTATCTTACTTTTTAGTTTTCTACTTAATCGCCATCTTCCAAACATTTTCTGAACAAACTATTAAAATTATTTTAGTATTATTATTATAATTAAATGTTATTATACCAGTAGATAAACCCATATTCAATCCATTCAATCCACTAATAAAAATAAAACTACATCGATCATGCGTATGTGTAGACTATCTCTTCCACAAAGCGATGTGGTTTGTTTTTCATATTTACTTTACGGGGATGGTAAAAAGGATATATTTAATTAAAAACATGTATAATATTTCACAATTATTATTATTATTAAATTATTATTTTTTTCATATACCTTCATTTCAACTCATTGATTAAGAAACAGAAACGTTAATCGTATGTATGTGCAGACTACTACCTCCATGAATGATGGATTTTATATGTCCTCGCCACCCTTCATGTATGGTTATAGGAGTTAATTTAATGAAGATATTTTATATTTATCGAATGTTTATTAATTTTTAAAATTTATTTTATTATTACCTGAAAATAATTCCTTACTCAATAAATCATTATAAAACACTCCTGTTTGGGTGTATTTTACCACATATGTGAATGATGTTATAATAATTTCATTTATATGATCCCAACAATTTATAGAGATGTCTCATGAAATTTTCAAGAAAATATTTTCGTTTTTTGGTTATAATTTGGTTGAGTGTTATATCGGGTGTGTTCAAATGAATTTTCACTTCCACAGAAATAGGGTTACGCAGCGCCGCACTTTAATAGTGCTAAAAAATAACTGATAAATGGGGAACCTTTATCATTGTCAAGAAAAAAGAACTGAGGATATATTCTTATAAAAGTTCTAAAAATTATTGTTAAAGGTTTCTCATTAACAGTGATGATAAAGGTACCCCCTTTGTCATTGCTTTTTCAATAGTGCGGATAAAGGGGGTCTTTATCCATGCTTCTTTTACTGGCACTGATAAAATGGTATATATCAAAAAAATCATTAAAACTAATATATTAATATAAAAATATAAAAATATATTTTTATTTATATAAATATAAATATAAATATATATTTTTAAAATATGTTTTAGATAAGTATATATAGACATTTACTCATAATATATATGTTATTTTGAGAAAATTGATTATAAAATATTTAAAAAATATTATTAATTATTAATATTATTAATATTATCAATTAATAATCAATTAATAAAAATTTCATTATAAAAAAATCAAAAAGTTAATAAAAGATCGAAAATAAGTTCAAAACTTTACTCAAACTTTAAACGACGATAATTTTTTATCTAAATATCCGTTGAGCTCTACCACATATCAAATCGAAGCTTGCAATGATATCTACACATTGATAATATAGGGAAACCGTTTTTCATATCTTAAAAGGCCAAAATAGTCCTATTAAGACTCCAAAATTTAGTTTTTAGTCAGTATACTGAATTTTTTTAACATTCGATTGAATTTCAGCCTCACATAAGGGGTTTTCCCCTTTTTCAATGGGGACTAAATTTATTCCCATGGATTATATTCATATTAATATTATAGATTTTAAATTTTATCATTTTTCACGATGTACTATTATTTATAATCAATTATTTAAAATATACTTATTTTTATATATTCACACATAAATATATTATTTTATAAATAAATAATTAAATATATTTACATATAAAATACATTTCTCAATATCTAAGACTTATCTAAACAAAACCTAATTTATTTCATATTTAATATAATAATATATGAATATTTATATACAAGTATTATATGTGTATGTGTGTGTATTAGTGTGTGTTTGTATTAACAAACTAATATATATTATCTATATATTCTAACATATGTATATACATATTAATATATAATATATGTATATATATATAAATATATATATAAATATATATAAATATGTATAATTATACTTATAGATGAACATATATATATATATACACGTAAGTTGTAAATAGGTATTTATTTATTTATTTTTAAACATGCAAAAAAATTTAAATGTATTTAAAACTAATACTATAAATATATATTAATATACGAATAAATATATAAATATATAAATAAAACTATATATGTATATATATATATATTATTATATATATATATATATTATGTAGTTGGGGTTTGGCTTAGTGGTAAGCCCCCCATAATCCTACAAGTAAAATGGGGGTTCAAAACCCATTGGGCACAGGTACTGTAGCAGTACTCTAGCATACTGTAGCAGTGGCAGACACTGTAGAAAGGGAAGAGTACTATGTGTTACTGTAGCAGGTGGGTATTGTAGTAGTACTATTCACAGAATGGGCCTTGGGAAAAAAATTTGGGCCTACGGGCCATGTAACGGGCTATATGCCCACTGGGCCTTCGGGCTATATAATGGGTCTCCCTCTACTTAGTTAATGAGACATTTGGTTTGCTTTAATAATAAATGAGGAACTCGAACCATCCTTTTATATATATATATATATATTAATATACAAATAATTAAATATATTAATATAAATCTATATTAATATAAGAATAAATAAATAAATAAATAAATATATATATATAATTAATTGGAGAATGAAACAAGATGGAAGAGTGGTAAAGCTTTATGTGCACAAGGGAGAGGTCTTGGGTTCGAATCCAAGAGAAGGCAGGGGTGTGTGGGTGGGTACAAGAGGGGATAACACTATTAAAGGGTGGGGGTGACTAGTGCTAATAAAGTGGTGGTAGGGGCATGCTTGTGTGGGGATTCCTACCACTGTTGAAAGGGGATTCATCACTGTTAAAATGGGGCGGGTCTACCCTTCGATTTATAGAATTGTTTTAATTTTTCTTATTTTTTTGTCTTTTATCAGATCTTTTAAAAATGAGAGGATAAAAGGTATATTTTATTAGTTATTTTTTATCGCTGAGAAAAGGGACCCCTATCAGTACTTTTTTTAACCACTGAAAATAGTGACAACTATTAAATAGCGCCTAAATTATCAATACTTTTTTAGAGATGATAAAATATTTTTTTAATGATGGTAAAAACTTGTCTTTTAGCAGTTTTTGGGAGTTTTTGGGGGTGTTTAGGAAGTGTACGGTAGGCACATTATTTTCCCAAAACACGCACCCAACCCAGAATTATATGTTCCCTTGAGATAGTGGGGTTTTCATAGTTGGTGAATAGTTTTTCAAACCATGTGACCTCTTAGTCGTAACCATGAAACCCCCAAGAGAGGCACACAGTAAAGGTGCATGGTTTGGAAAACTATATTCCCCTACCTAGGAAACCATGAACATGGGTTTTATTATTCCAAAAAAATATTTTAATTTCCCAAACCTTCCATTCATTACCCCGAAATTCCGTAATTCATCCAAAGTTATTCTGTAATGTTTTTGAAGGTCTTAGAGTGGGTTCTAAGGCCCCTCAAAATCTGTTCCTGATTAATAGAAGATACAATTGATGGATATACACCTCTTCTAGTATATACTATCTTCACATGTTGTCTCATCTCTTTACCATCTCACTTTCCAAATAAAGATGAGTGTTTTATTCCTTATTTTAATTGGTTTGGATCTAGGTTTTGTTGGATGTTTATTTGTTTGATCTTTTTTCTAGGATTTTTTTCTATATATATCGCATTGTTGTGATCATGATTGTTCCAATTCAATTTGTGGAAATTTTGATGGTTGAACATCGATTAATGATCTTGAGGTGGCTGGTTTAAATGTAAAATATGATAGTCTTGATTATAGTTTTGTGTATGTAATTGTGAAATTGTAATTTCCATATTTGTAAATTGAATTGGACTAATTAATTGGTTAATTAATTAATAGAATCATTGAATTGATGGAATGAGGTGATTACAAAATTTATTGAGATTGTGATTTTAAAATTGTTGAATAATTTAGTGTTTAATTGATTGATTAATGTGATTATAAATTGATTTATTAATGGGATGTAAGGGATGGTTGGATAAACCTTAAAGGGTTAAGTGTTTATATGATTTAATGTTTCTAAATGGTTTAATGGCGAACTTTTCATATTATTCCATGAGAATAAAGTGAAGAACTATGATTGAATTGATAATTGAAATGGCATAATTGGATGATAATTTTTTACAATAATTTTAATGATGCTTAATATTGATTTATGTAAAATATGTGATATTGTGATATATGTGATAACATGTGTGGGATGATTATTGATTCTTTAAATTCCCATATGAGATAACTATGAGTGTGGGATGTGGAATGATGTTTCAAAATACCATATTTGGTAAAAATGAGGTGTGATATTGGAAGTGATTCTTCAAATACTCATGGGATTCTAGCCATGAACTTCTAGAACCAAAACATTAGCATTTCACTACAGTTCCATGTAGCCATGATATGAAATGAAATTAAATGGATAATGGCACCCAGGTCATAATAAATTGCGATTTCCAATGTGATATAAGGTTTAGACTGCAACAAAATTTGACGTAGGTATTGATGGTTTGGGTGTCATTATAAACCTAAGGAATTATGTGGTTAACTAAAGAATAATTAATTATGAAACTTGTTTACTTGTTTAATTTACTTTATTCCTTGTACAATAACATACACTATAATAGAAAAGATATTAATTTAGAGGTCTATGGTGGAGGCCAACTGAGCTGTACTTAGACCCTAATCGGGATCCCTGATCGGTTCCCAAATAGACTTCATGATTACAAGACAAGATAAGGGAAAGATCCCTATGTGATATGGCTGAGTTGGGATGAAGCAAATATAAAGGAACTAGAAAAGATGTTGGGACCCACTTGGTGATTTTCAATTTTCTTTATTTTTGGTTTTCAAATTAACATTTAACACATATATGGCATGTATTATCTATTAAATTAGTTTTGGACATTATTTTCCAGTTTTGGTTTATCATTTGATATTGGTTTGTATTGGTTTTGGTATTATCAAGTTTTTCTGTATATATCATTTTGTTAATATTATTTATTTACTATTATTTATCTTATTTTATAAATAGGGTATAGTATCCCATGTTTTATATTAGACGTTCATTACAAGTTGGTAGCATCTCGAACATGGAGAAACATGCCTAAGGTCACATAACAAATCATACAGGGGAACATATTTTTGGAACCCAGGTTGAGACATTACCAAGTGGTATTAGAGGTAGTTTCCTTTCATTTCTTTTGTAAAACTATTTGGGAAATATAGAAAAGAGATTAGATGATTCATTCTTTGGTCAAGAACTCATTTATGGGAGTAGCTAACCTATGTATGGGGGTAAAAACAAGTACATAGGTTTTGATTTTTGTTATTGATTTTCATTTCACAGTTGAATATTATTTCCCCTCTAGTGATGCACATATTGTGTGATGTTATAATTTTATTAATATTTTTGTATCATGGCCTAAAATGGCTTATGATTTTTGTAAACATGCATCATTTTAGTAAATCAATTAATATTGTGATATGAATCATTTTATCCATGCATGGAAAAGTATGTTTGGGGTGAGTTGATTAAATAAAAGTGTTTTTCTTTGGTGTGTAATATTAATTAAGTTGTACCTAATAAAAAATTGTTAATTGAAAATGATTCTAATTGTGTAAAATGAAAATGGATAAGAAGGGTGTTTAATGAGAATATTTTTTATGACAGTATTTTACCCTATGTGAGCCATGACCCATGTGAGGGATGGTTGATGACACTAATGTCACCTTGATTCTGACTATTTTGTTGGGTATGTGGTAATATTTTTTATGGATATATGTGAATCCTTCCCATATAAATGTGCTAATGTTGTTTTACGTGTCCCAAGACATGTTTTTTTGTAATTCTAGAGTTATTCCTACATGATGATTCTTATTTATAAGATGACATGAGGAAATTTCTATAAAACTGCCTCTAGTGGTGGAACCTAAGGTTTGATAGTGTTGGGTGAAGGGTTGAAAGAGCAGTTCTCTAAGAACTTTTCCTACTTTATGTAGTTTATGGAATTAGACCCATAGTGGGTTATGAAGAGTGTTCCCAAATTGACATGGGAGACCAAGTTGTAAAACCCTCCATGTTTCACTAGAGATGTTGGAGCTGAGGTTGATGAGTTCTGGATTGAGTCTATCAGGACAATTCTTGACCATTTGGAGACTCCTATAGATAAGAGAGACAAACAAGATTCTTATATGTTATGTGGTAAATCAGAGATTTTGTGGAACATATAGACTCGGTATTGACAACTAGGGAATATAGAGTGGAAGAAATTTTAAGACATGTTCTTGGATAACATTTACCCTCAAATTCTCTGGAAGGAGAGGAAAGTAGTGTTTATGAGGCTAACATAGGGGATTATGTCCATAATTTTAATGACCCACCAATTCTCATTGCCTTGAGAGCACAAAGAGTCATTACTTAGCCTTAAGAAACCTCCCCATGAATCCAAAGGATAGAAATTAATGCCGAAGGGTTTCACATACAAGTGGGGGACGATTTACCCTTTATGAAATAACTCCAAGAAACACCAAACCATAACCAAACCATTTACAGAATGATGCATGACCAAAGAATAGCACTAAAAAACTTCATGTATCTCAAAACCACATCAAATTGTGAAACAACAAAAGAATAACCAAGTATCAAAGTAAACATTGGATAAACAACTCAAGACTCTCAAAATACCACAAGACTCAAAGATCTATAATATCTAAGCTCCACAATTGCTAAAAATCCTAAAACATCATGAGGTAGTTCTAAAAACATGGGTAACTTTACCTTTGCCCCTGTCCCAGAATATAGCATCTGTAAAAGCACCAAAGTGCCAAAGCAGGGGTGAGTATAAACATCAGTAGGTTTTCACTAATTAATTTCCTACTCACGACAGTAGGATTGAATATTTATCCACATTTATATAACTCAGTTTATATATAATGATTTACCAAAACAGTTTATAACCATATATAAACAAGTTCCATAAACCATTTGCGACTAAGTGAAAAAAATCTCAATGAAACCAATTTACAAAAATTTATTTTTCCCAAAAAATAACTAATCAATGCTTCCATCCAATTCCTCTTATCATTTTTCATAACCATTCCATAGTTCAAACACAGCCACACATGCATGCTTCGTTTGACAGTTCTGTACTCATGATCGACCTCTCGTCCAATCAACTTGTGTCCCAATGAAACATGCCCCCGATCTAGGGTCACATCCCCTTTACCCCAATGGTACTCACCCCTTTTTATGGTCCCATTAAGCACGAGCTCACACAAAAACCATTTATACCAAATAATTCTATTTTCACAACAAACCATTTCAATAAAACTAAAATTTTATTGAAAACCCAAGTACAACCAATTTCAAAGAAAAAATTCATTTCAATAAAACATCACCATTTATTGAAAATATCCTATATAATTTATGTTCCATCAATCCAGAAAAACCACCTTTATAACATGCATGTTTTGTAGACAAGAACCAAAGAACTCATTCAAATCCCTAAATTTTCCAGATTTCACAAACTGTCACTCAAGATGGTTTTTAACAAGTTTTGAAAAACAAAATCACAATAAATTCAACCCCAGACAATTAACTTGAAATAATTTCAACATGTTATACTATGTGAAGTCTACAAAGAAGCCTCATACCTCAATGGTTTTGATGAAAACCCCAACAAACGGAGAATGCACAAGAAAACAGGGTCGATTCTCCAAGAATCCACCGTAGATCTCTTCTCCTAGAAAGATCAAGGCCAAATATCATCAAAAATGGAATCCAAACACTTCTATATACCCATAAAGGGCGTATATATATAAGAAATCAATAGAATAGGAGAATTATATATAAGTATATCTAAGAAACTGATCAAGAACGATGAAAAACGATCACATACCTCAAGAATCCGACTTCAATTCGCCAAAGGAAGCCTTCAGATTGCCTTAGGGTTGATGGGAGAACCTTATTAGAACTTAAGAGAACCAAATTAACGATTTATGGCTACTTAAAAGAAATAAAAATCCACTTACATGAAAAAAAGTGTGAGATCCACTTTTTTAGGATCTCACTTAATCATCCACACAGTTAGTTCGCACGATTAGACAAACTGTGTGCTAACTGTGCATGAGACACTTCCCAGTCAGACCCTCACATGGCTTCCTCACAAGGTCTCTCTAACCTTTCTCTAACCGTGAGTGATCCACTGCCTCAAAAGGACAAACTACACATGGTTTGGCCGTATGGTTAGACAAATTGTGCACCACCCGTGTGACTTTCTTTTTTCATCAAAACTTCATTCAAAGATCTCCCAAATATCCCAACCATCAACCTTAAACCTTATAACCATGAAAAGAATAAAGTAAGGGTTACATACAAGAAACCAAGGGTACTAAATTCTCCCCAAAATTGGCCTTTCCATCATCATAAAGTAGAAATCCCTCACCCAACTGAAACAATTTTGGCCACTGCTCCTTAACTTCCTTCTCACGTTCCCAAGTCTCTTCTTGAATCTGAACATGCTGTCGTAAAACCCATACTAGACTGATGATTTTTCCAAAAAATAATTTATCTTTCCTATCCATAATCCATAACAGGATATGTATCAATGTAGCATCCAGATCTAGGTCAACGTGATCCTATCTGATCACATGGTCAAGATCAGGCTGATACATTTTCATCTGATATACATGGAACACATTGTACACTAAATTAAACCATAGTGGTAATGCCAACTGATATTACACCTCTCCAACCCATTATTGTATCTCAAAAGGGCCTAAGTATCTAGGATATTGCTTTCCCTTCTTCCCAAAATGACGATGTACATGCCTTGGAGATATCTTCATGAAGACATGATCACCCACAGTGAACAACATCTGTCTTCTATGGTGATCTGCATATGATTTATGATGACTTTGAGCCGTCTCCATTATCTTTTTGATCAACTAGATCTTCTTTATTGTTTTTTTGGATAAGGCTCATCCCAAATACTAATGTTTCACCTATTTACAACCCGCATAGTGGAGAATGACAAGGAAACCCATACAATGCTTCAAACAGATCCATATGTATCGAGGCTCGATAGCTGTTATTGTATGAAAAATCCAACAAGGGTATATGATCCTCCATTGAGCCACCAAAATCCATTACACAAGCCTACAACATGTATTCCCACATTTGTATCATCCACTTGTATTTCCCATCAGTCTAAGGATAATACGCCATGCTTATAGTCAATGGAGTCCTAAGAACATGCTGTAAGGATTTCTAAAAACGAGATATGAACCTCGAATCTCTATCTTAGACTTTTGAAACTTGTATACCATGCCTCTTTACCACTTCTTGGATATATATTTTTGACATATCCTCCAACGTATGAGTTTTATGAATAGGGATTAAATGGGCCGACTTGGTAAGATGATCCACTATCACCAATATTTCATCGTGTTTCCGAAGCATTATTGGAAGACCTATAGGAAAACCCATTGCTATCTTCTCTTATTTCCACATTGGGATAGGTAAGGACTGCAACATACCTTCTAGTCTCTGATTCCCTACTTTTACATGTAGACAAGTTAATCATCACGCGACGAACTCAACCACTTTCTTTTTCATGTCGCTCCACCAAAACTGCACCATTAACACCTTATACATATTCTGTGCATCTGGATGTACAAACCATCTCGAATGATAGTAAGCATGAATGAGGTTTTCCTGAAAAGACATAGGTACAAACATATGATCTCTAAAGCACAAACCTAAACTCCCATCAAGTTTCTAGTAGCCAATGGTCTCCCCACTATTGTGTTTTGAACTCATAACCAGACATTTGACATCAGATGTTTTTACCTCTTTGAACATATTTACCAATCCTGGAATAAGCATAGCTGAAAAGAAAATTGCAACAGAACCTCAGTCTTCACATTCCACATGCATGTCGGCTAGGATAGAAATCAACTTCCATTAATCTGAGGCTCATTTTTCCAAATGATCATATGAATTTTTACACAATGAATCCACCAATGAATTCCCTTTTCATTGTCTATACATTAAGTCAAATTAAAATATCTAGAGATAATCCATAAATATCCTTTGACTCATATTTAAATCTAATAGTGAGAAAATGTGTTTCTAGATTTTGTGGTCCGTGAACACAGTAAATTTCTCACCAAAGAGATAATGGCACCATGTCTTCAATGCATGGACGATTGCAGTTGACTCCAAATCATGTGTTGGGTAATTATTTTCATGTAGTCTCAACTAACTTGAACTATAAGCAACCACATGGTCTCCTTTCATGAGAACACAACCCAACCTTGATCCCGATGCATCACAACACACCACATACCCCTGTCCTGATTCTGGAAAAATCAATCTAGGTGTCGATGTAAGCTGAACTTTTATCTCCTAGAAAGATTTATGTCATTACCCTCTCCATTTGAATGGAGAATTATTCTTTATTAGAGCTATCATTGGGGAATCTAGTCATGATAGATCATGAAAAAAGCATTAATAGTAACTAGATAGACTAATAAAACATTATATCTCAAAGGAATTATTCAGTGGTTTACATGAGATACCAGCTTCTATCTTTTCTGGATAAACAGAAACACCTTTTTTTTAAAATTAAAGGGCCCATAAAACATACTTCCTATATCCAAAAATCACACTTTGATAACATGGAATAAAAATGGTGATCTCTCAATATTTTTAAAACTATTTCCAGGTGCTCTTCCTATTAAGACCTTGTGTTTGAATACACCAAGATGTCATCCACAAACACCACAAAAAACTAGTCTAGATATCACTGAAATATCTAATTCATCAAATTCATGACAACCGCTAGTGCATTCGTTAGATCAAAAGGCATGACTATATATTCGTAGTGGCCATATCTTATCCTGGAAGCTGTATTTGGAATATCCTCCTTCTGAAATCATAATTGGTGATATTGAGATCCAAAGTCAATATTTGAGAACCATTGACCTCCACTTAATTGATCAAATAGATCATCGATGCGTGGAAGTGGATATCTACTCTTTTTTGTAACTTGGTTAAGCTTACGATAATCAACACAGAACTGAAGTGTTCCATATTCTTTATTCATGAACAAAACAGGTGTCACCCATGAATATGTACTTGGAAAAATAAAACCCTTTCTTTCTAGATCCTCTAATTACACATTCAATTTTCTTAACTATGTTGGTACCATTCTATAATATAGAAGCGAAATGGGACTGGTCCTCAAAAGAAGATCAATCATAAAATCCAGTTTCTTTAGAGGTGGTAATCCTAATAAGTTATTCAGGAAGACATATGGAAATTGATCTACAACTAATGGAAAACTATTTTACTTAATCTCTTCCATTAATTCCAAATTAAAAAATTCCTTGTGATAAGAGATCGTTCCCACTATTGGTGCCAACATTCCCTTTTCACCTTTCTTTACAATCCTATCTGTTTCGAAGAGATGGTTGATGTTATCCTAAATCATGGAACTAAATGTTATCCTATAATAGTAAATGTGATCCTTGAACGTTTTTAGCCAATCCATACCTAGGATTACATCATAGACTTCCATTCCAACATCAAGAAGTCCCATTTTAGTTAAGATATATCAACAGTTATAACACATACTCGACACACAAAGGCTTGAAATTCTATTCCACCAAGAGAAGTTTGGAGTAAAAAAAAGTAATCATTCCCAACTTTAAACATAGAAAATAAAAAAAACAAGAAGAAATGAAAGAATTCGATGCACCGGTATCTAAGAGCACTTGTACAAGGGTAGAATTCAAAAGAATCGTACCTCTCAGCATAGATGGTCCATCTTGATGATCGGACATCATTTTCTCAGATCCAAATAATTTCTTAGTTTTTTTACTATTATCTTTATTGCCTTGCTAATATTTCCAAGGTTGAGGAGTCATGGTATTTTGAGAATCACCATGCATAACTCTATTATGCGGACGAGACTGATTCTGCAATCCTCGCCCTATAGAAGCATATGATACTTGCGATGCCTGGGAAGTGTCTCGATCACCAGAGCTTAGAACACAATGAAAATAGTGCTAAAGATGTCACATATTGTTGCAATTATGACATGGTCTAGGTTGTGTCATACACTCTCGCTTTATGTGGTCAAGATAACCACATTGAAAACAACCTGATTTGCTCTGGGGTCATGGAGGAAGGTTCACTGATCCAGCCGTCTGATTCTGATTTCCACTTCCACCTTGGAAATAGGGGTCCCTTTTCCACTTACTCTCAGTAGTTGAGTTCTCACCATTCCATTTAGGTATCATCATTCCTACTCCTATTGATCTCGATATATCACATTCAACTACAGTCGCTCTGTTCACCATCTTTGTATAATCCTTAATAAAAAGCACCACAATCTTCGATTGAATATCCTACCTTAGCCCCGATTTAAAGATGCATTCCTTCAAAGATGCACTTGACATAACCTCAAGTGAAAAAAGAATAAATTTATGAATTTTTCTACCTACTCTATGACAGAGAGGATATCTTATTTTAGGATGAATAAGACCATCATTTTTTGGATCTTGAACGTATGAGAATAGAATTATTTGATGAAAAAATTCCTTAAAATCCTCACATGTAAGGCCTTCATACAATTTAGCCTATGCCACTAAATCCCACCACATTCGTGAAAGATCCTAGAGAATATAAGTCAAAATCTTGACTTTGAACTCCGATGGTGTTCTGATGAAATCGAAGATACGATTCATCCTACTCAGCCACACCTCTGCCTTCTCATGTTCAGAATCACCCTGGAAGTGAGGTGAATTCTGCTCCATGGATTGAATGGTATAATCTACATTACTTGGATCATTCCTCTATTTCCTCATATCCACATCTTGAAAAGCCTAGACAATACTCTCAACCAGCTCTTGGTTCACTCGTGGTTTAGGTGTAACCACATTCTCTGCAGCTTCTTTGGGTTGGTTTCAACGACACCTACCATGTGACAATTTCTAAACCAACAAAAAACTCTGTCATTCTCCCTCTCTAGAAACTGGTGGCTTAGCATTTCAAATTCTATCACATAAACTATCACAACATTTTTTTTCGAAAAAAACCCTTTTCCATGTTCTACATTTTATAAAAAATCAACTTTGGGTTTTGAAAATCCAATGATTTTGAAACTACACCATGTATCCTCTTATCAAAATCATTCATTTGAAAAGTAATCTACATTTTTCAAAAATTAACATCTTTACACAAAAATCATAAATCATTACTCACAATGAGATATGAAATCCTAGTTGGATGTAATTCCTCTACAATTCATGTCATGCTCATCTCATTGGACAAACCCCTGATAATGAGATTTCCAACATTCTAGAAGTGTATTCAAAACACTTATGTACCCAAAACCCTAGTAATTTGAAGATCATCATAAATGATTTAGCTACATCATTTTATGCTATATATTTCAAGTTCTGAAAATCCTACTCCTATCAAAGATTCCAAACCAAGGAATAGATGAAAAGGAATTCCAACTCCAAGACTAAGAACAATGATCATTTGTACCACAAAGGAAGGACAAGACTGATTCCATTTGTAATGACCCGCCAATTATAATTGGACCGAGAGCACAATGAGTCATTACCTGGCCTTAAGTGACATCCCAAAGATGCAAAGGCTTGAAATAAATTATGAAGGGTTTCACATACAAGTGGCGGACAATTGAAACTTTATTAAATAAACCAAAGAACCAACAAAACATACACAAACCACTTACTAAATGATTCATAAACCAAGGAATACAACTAAATAACTTCATGTATCTTAAAACCAAATCAAAGTGTGAAACAGAAGAAGAATAACCAAGTATCAAAGTACATAGTGGATAAACAACTAATGACTCTAAAAAGACCACAAAACTCCATGCTCTATAAGATCCAAGATTCACAATAACCGAACAGCCCAAAGCATCACGAGGTAGTGCTAAAAATGTGGGAAATGTTACCTTTTAGCCAATCCCAGAAGATAGCATCTAAAAAATCACCAGAGTTCCGAAGAAGGACTGAGTATAAAACTCAGTAGGTTTTCCCCAATGAATTCCATAATCACACAACTAGTATAGAAATGTTAGCCACATTTATATAAATTAGGTTATATAAAACAATTTACCAAAATAGTTTATAACTATATATAAACTAGTTTTAAAAACAATTTGCGACTAAGTTAAAAAAAACCCAATGAAACCAATTTCAAGAAATTTATTTTTCCAGAAAAAATAACTAATCAAATATTTAAACAAATTATTCTTATCATTTGGCATATCCATTCCATAGTTTAAAACACACCCACACATGCATGCTTTGTTTGACAGTTCCATGTTCATGGGTGGTCACTCATCCACTCACCTTATGTCCCAATGATACACGCTCCTGATCCTGGGTAACATCACTTATACCCCAATGGTACTCATCCCTTATTAAGGTCTCGTTAATCATGAATACACACCAAAATCATTTATGCCAAATGATTCCATTTTCACAACAAACCATTTCAATAAAACTAAAATTTTATTGAAAACCAAAGAAAAAACAATTTCAAAGAAACTTTTCATTTCAATAAAATGTACCCTTTTATTGAAAAATTCCAATCTCATTTATGTGACATCAATCCATAAAAATCAAAATTTTAAAACCCATATTTTAAAGATAAGAACTAAAGCACTCATTCAAAGCCCCCAATTTTCCATATTTCTGAAACAGTTACTCAAGAAGGTTTCTAACAAGTTTTCAACAACCAAATCACAATAAATTCAACACCACACAATTGATTTGAAAAAAATTAAAATTAGTTCTACTAAGTAGAGTCGATAAAAAATCCTCCTACCTCAAAGGTTTTGACGAAAGCTAAAACGAACGAAGAATACACAAGAAAAACAGGTCTATTCACCAAGAATCTTCCTTAGATCTCTTCTCCAAGAAAGGTCAAGACCAAATATCATCAAACATGGTATCTACACACTTAGATCTACCCATAACAAATTTATATCTAAGAATCTGAGAGTAGAGGAGAAGTAGATCTAAGTATATCTAAGAAAACGATCCAGAAAGATGAAGAATGATCACATACCTCAGGAATCATGCTTAGATTCTATAAGGGAATCCTTCAGATTGCCTATGGGTTAATGGGAGAACCTTATTGGAACATAGGATAACTAAAATCCCAAGTTATGGCCACTTAGGGGGAAAAATATCCACTTAGAGGAAAAAAACGTGTGAGATCTACTTTTTTAGGATCTCACTTAAACGTCTGCATGATTAGTTCTCATTATTAGACAAACCATACACTAACCGTGCATTAGCCACTTCCTAGGCAGACCCTCGCATGAATTCATCACACAGTCTCCCTAACTATTCTCCAACTGTGCATAAGAGATTGCCTCAAAATGACCGACTACACACGGTCTTTCCACACGGTTAGACAAATCGTGTATCACCCATGTGACTTCCATTTTCCTCAAAACATCATTCAAAGATCTACCAACTCTCCCTACCATCAACCTTAAACTTTATAACAATGAAAAGAATCATGTAAGTGTTACATACCAGAAACCAGGGGTACTAAAATAATGCAATATTTTGGACGTTTTACAAATTTAGGATAATTTTTTCTAGCATTGGAAGTAGATGCGACTACTGTAGTGATATGTTTTTTTGGATGGTCTTAAATGTGAGATAAAGTCCCTGGTTAACATCATTAGACTGAAAAAGTTTTCAGAATTGGTAAATCAATCCCTCTTAATAGAGGATAATCTGATGGAGGCTTATAGTGAAGGATAGGTGTATTCTATTGGATAACCCAGAGGTACATATTCTAAGAGTAAGAAGTGAACTTTGAGAATGTTAACTAGGGAGATAGCAAGCAGAGTTTCCAGGGGAAGGATCAGTTACTCAATACCTTACTCAAGTTATCTTCAACTAGTGTGGTAGTCTGTATCACATTGATAGATAGATTCCATGACTATAAGTACTGTTTTGAGCTTGTGGATGGATGGGACATCTATATTGGTTCTACAAGAACCCATGAAAGATGTGTAGTGACCGAGGATTTAGGTAGAATCAGAGTGCTAGACGAGGGTCTTCTACACCATATCTGTCACAAAGTTGGAGTTATACTAGCCACGATGGTAGAGGAAGTGGATGTGGTACTTCTGGTAAAGGTTTCCCAAATTAGAAAATTGGTGAAACTTAAGGAAATTGAACAATTGCATTGGGAATAGGGGAATGATAGTTGCATGCAGTTCATCCTACAATTGTGAATCAAGAGTCTAGGACATTGATAGTTAGAGGTTCTATTATTGTATCTTATATGCTTTCCTGTGGCTTATTTGATACATGATCCTATCATTCATTTACATATACACATCTTGTGCACATGTCAAGTATGATGGTGGGGTTTTGGTGTTATATAGTACATTGGCGGTATGATTGAGAAACATATATTTATAAAAGGGCTGTTCTCTTGAGGTTGAGGAGTATCATTTTCTATAGGGTCTCTATATCCATGATACGTTAGGCTTTGACTTGATTATGGTCATGGACTGGTTAATAGTATAACAAAACCATATTGATTGTTAAAGTAAGAGAGTAACCTTTTAAAATCCAGAGGGTTATAGTTACATACATCGTGGAGAGTGGGATATACAGGTAGGCAGCAATGGGCCAGTTCATCAACAACTAGGGAAGCTCACCACCTAGGTTTCAAGTCTATTGTTAGATGAAGGGGGTGTGAAGCATGATGTTTTTCACGTATAGTGGACTTGTTCCAGGGCATTTTTACTAAGGAATTCTTAGGTATTCCACCTGAGGGAGATTAATAATTTAGAATTTAACTCATACTAAGTGATGTGCAAGTTTCTATTCCACAATATATAATGGCACTGATAATGATTCAGGATCTCATGACTCAACTTGAAAGGATAGTGTATATGTGGTATATTTTCCCAATTATTTCTCCTTGGGGTTCCCAAATTTTTTTTTTCAAATAATGATAATGAAACATTGGGCTTATATGATGACTATATGAAGTTTATCTAGATGTTAGTGAAGAACTGACATCATCTTATATATATCAACGATCTCTTTGGCCAGTTTAGAGGAGCTTGTTTTTCTCCAAGATTGAATTGAGATCAGGGTATCATTACTTTAATGTTAATAATTTTGATATAACATGGACTAATTTTAGAAGAGGTTGTGGATTATATTAGTTCTTCATGATTCTATATGTGATAAAGAACACTCCTACTATTTTCATGGACATGATGAATAGAATCATCCACAAAAACCTAGATCAGTCTCTGGGAGTGTCTGTGGATGAAATCTTGGTGTACTCCTAGAATCATAAAAACCATTCCCAATATGTTGAAATCATGCTGAGTACAATTATAAATCATCATTTACACAATATATATATAAGTTTCAATTATGGACCGACATGGTACATTTCTTGGGTCACATCAACTCATCGGACGGTGTGCAAACGAACTTAGATAATGTTTTGGTAGGGGTTTCTTGGCCTCAAACTAGGAGCTAATTTGATATCAGAATATTTTTGGGGTTAGAAGGATATTATTAGTGGTTCATATAGGTTTTTTAACACTTGGAAGAACAAATTTTGCTATTGACCAAGAAGGGAGTAATGATTGAATGGTCTGGAGCATGTTAGAATGTTTTTTAAGAGTTGATGAAATGCATGAATACCAGTCAAATTTTGATCATACAGAAGCTGGGTGAAGATCAGATAGTGTTTTTTGATGTATATGGGATATGAATTGGATTAGTGTTAATGCATAAGGATTGAGTTGTAGCATATGGGTCATGATAGTTGAGGCCACATGAATGAAATTACCCAATACAAAACTTGGAGTTGTCTGTATAGGTTTATTACTTGAAGTGTTGGTGGCATTACTTTCCTGGAGAAAAGTTTACTATGTTTCCGATCATAAGAGATTAAGTTATATATTTTCACAATTGTTTTTGAATATCTAGTAGATAAGGTTGGTTGATTATGTGAAATCCTTTGATTTTGATCTTACATATATGCCCAAGAAGGGAAATAGTTCCATAGAAACTTTTATCAGGAAAACTCATACTAAGGAATTTCAGGAGTCTAGTTTTGAGTAGATGATTATGAATTTGCTGGACGACATGTAAGTTGTAGTTTGGGAGGTCCAAGAATATATAACCCCCATATGAGTATCAGCGGAATCCACACTATTGTAGTAGATTTTGGAGAGGTATTTTGAGGATCTAGAGTATATGGCCTTAAGGGAGGACCCTCATGGTGGGGAGTCACCTCCTTATTAGACTATAGATGAGGATAAGATCATCTATTTTCAAAGACATGTTTTTGAACCTATGTGTATGCAAGAGGAGTTGAAACACTAATTTCATGACTAAATGTGGGTGGTGATTCCATGTTTTTTAAACATGTACAATACCCTACATTGATAGTATTGGTTGGCGAGCATGAAAAGAATATTTTATGGTTAATGACATGATGTTACATTTATCAGTAGGTGAAGGATGAGAACCAATGACCTATTGGTTTACTAAAACCATTTATATTCTATAATGAATGTTGGAAGATGTTACCTTGAATTTTTTGGGGGGTCTCCAACAGATATCTCAGAAGAATGACTCTATATTGGTAATAATAGATCTACTGAATAAAGTATCACATTTGTTGCCTATAAGGGAGACTTTCTTAGTGGATCATTCATGAGACATGTAAATTTAGGAAATATTCCATATCTAATGGGTTTTATATAGTATAGTTCCAGAAAATGATACACATTTCACTTATCAATTCATGAAAGTCTTTAAGAGGGTCCTTGGTACAGAGGCATTTCTGAATATGGATTTACAACCATAGACAATTGGTCAGCCTGAACCGAATATATTGGTTTTAGAGTATTTTCTATGATCATGTGTTCTTTACTTTGGTTGGTATTTGGAGAATCACTTAGCACTCATTTAGTTCACATATAATAAAACTTATCGAGTGAAAATTCGAATGGTATTATATGAGGAACTTTATGGTAGGCCATACAAATCACCTCTATACTGGATGGTGTCAGGTGAGTTAGATCTATTGGGACATAGTCTCATGTTGGAGAGATTATATCAAGTTAAACTTATTTAGAAACATATGTATATATGTCATATTAGGCATAAGTTTTATGTTGATCAACATTATTGACCCCATGATTTTTTTATAGGGTGATCATGTATTCCTTTGTGCGTTGCCTAGATTCGATAACCATAGGATTTAAAGGTATAGAATTTTGGTTCCCAAGTTTCTCTATCCTTTTGAGGTTGTGGAGAGAATAATATTGGTGGCATATCGATTGGATCATCAAAAGTGTTATAGTGATATGAATGAGTCTTTTTATGTGTCAAAACTTCTTCAATATCACCCCATCCCTTCCCATGTGATTGATATTGAGGATTTTGAGCATCAGATTGATGTTCCATTTGCGGATCATCCGATTTGTATTTTGGATCATAGTTATAGAATGTTTCAGGGAAATACCATGTTGATAGTTTGATTATTTTGGTAGTATGGATGTGTTTAGAGGGAATCTTGGGAGAGAGATGTATATCTGTGGCATCATTGGCACGATCATTTTATATCATAATATTATTGATCCTTTGGAGTACTTCTCAAGGACAAGATGTTATAAGGTGGGGATGTTTTATGACACTATCCTTTTATGGATATTTATCAGGCTTAGTTTTTTGTGTTCTATATCCTTATTTTGGTTATACTTTAGTTGATGATTTTCTTGGGCGTGTTGAGGAATATTTTGGGAGGAAGGAGGGGGGGGGGTTGTTTGACTAGTGCATGGTTGGCGCATGTTTTTCTCAAACCATGTGCCCAGCCCATCAAACCATGCACCCTTGAGATAGTGGGGTTTTCATGGTTGGTTCAGGGTTTTTCAAACCATCTACCCTCTTAGTAGTAATCATATGACCATAGGAGATGCACATAGTTATGGTTTATGGTTTGTATAATCTCTCTCACCACCCTAATAAATCGTGCATGCAAATTTTATTATTCCAAAAAATTTATTTTAATTTTCATATCCCCAAGTTGTTAACCCTAGAAACCCAACTTTGGAATAACTCATTCTAACATGTTTTTGGTGGTCCCAAAGAGGATTCCAAGGCCCCTTGAACTCCATTCATCTTGCATCGATGATCCAATTTATGGTTTAGAATATCTTTCAGTTTGTAATCCCTTCCTCTAGGGTTCCCTCTCTCTCCCATCTCACTTCCCATATGAAGAGGAGTGTTTTATTCCACATTGTAATTGGTTTAGATCTAGGTTTTGTTCTATTTTGATATATTTGATCTTATTTCTATGATTTGGTTCTAGATCTCCAGCTACTTTGTGATATTGATAATTCTGTTCCAAATTTGTGAATTTCCATTGGGTGAACATCCATCAATGATCTCAAATTCTGTTGTCTAAATGAAAATTTACATATTATTTATTTTACTTACTTTTATGTAATTGTGAAAATTGAATTTCAACATTTGTAAATTTCCTTTTAATTAGATTAATTAATTAGTTAATTAATCAATGGAATCATGGAATTGGTGGAATTAGGTGATTATAAAATTGGTTGAAATTTTTATTATTAAATTGATGAATAGTGGGGTGTTTAATTGATAAATTTATGTGATTAAAAGTTGATTAATTAATGGGAAGTAAGGTATAATCGGATTAACCTTAAAGGGTTATGATTTTATATGATTAAATGTTGATAAGTGGTTAAATAGTTATTTTTTCATGTTATTCAATGTTTTAAAGTGAACAAAAATGGTTTAATTCATAATTGACATGGGTCACTAGGATGATAATGTTGGATTAGAAGGTTAGTGAAGCTTAAACTTGATGTATGTTAAGTATGTGATATTATGATATATGTGATAATGTGTACGAGGAAAGGTCTGATGTTTCAAAATCCCATATGTGATAACTATGATGGTGGAACACATATTAATGATTGATAAGACCATATGTGATAATAATGAGGTGTGAGATAGAGACTTAGGCTCTAAATACTTAAGGGGTGCTTGGAAAGACGTTCCAGGCCCCAAATATTTGAATTGGACATTAGTTCCTAGTAGATGTGATATGAAATGGAATTAAATAGATAACAATATCTAATTATCTAATGAATTATGATTCCATATGTTATATATGGTTTAAACTATAGAATGGTGAAAATTCGGTATAGATGGTTTAGATGTCAATGTGAACCCATTGAATTATGTTGTTAACTAAATAATAATGAATTGTAAAAATATTTACATTTTTATTGTAAATTATTCTTTATTCAAATGCATACATTGTTAAAGACTAGATATTTTTTTAGACACCATTGGTGGTGGATTACTTATTTTTACTCACTCCAAACTCTATTTTCTTGATTGGTACCCAAATAGACTTTATATTTGCAATACAGGATAAGGGAAATATCCATGCAATATAGGATAAGGCCAAGATCCATATGTTATATTGTGCAGTTGGGAGGGATCAAAGATCAGGGAACCATAAATTATGACTGGATGCTCTTGGGGACCATTAATGTGTCTTTATTTTTTTTCTTCATATTGGCACTTGACACATATATGGAATGACATATCTTGTTCTCTAGTTTTGGATATTGTTTTCCAGTTTTGGTTTATCACATGATATTAGTCTATATTGATTATGGTATTATCCTAGTTATTTCTCATATTAGTTGGTTTTTATTATTAATTGTTCTATACTGAGATGCTTTAATAAAGAGTTTATAGTCACCCATGTCATATATTAGACACTTTTTTCTAGTTAGTAGCCTCTTGCACATGAGGAACAATTCCCGAGGTCATGTATCCATCCAAATTGGGGAACCGGTATGTAGAACCCATGTTTGGACCAGATATCATCCTTTTATTAAAGCATAAACTATGAAAAAATATGTGGTTTCATAAGAATTTGTTCTCGGTATAACCCATGAAAGATTAACGAGTTTAATAAATATATTTTTATGATAAAAATTCAAATAAAGAATAATAATGGTATCCTTGGTGAATATCCCCAATAATGAATAATTAACAGAAAAGGATTTCATCTGAGATAGAGAATTATTTCTTAAGATAACTTGGAACATTTCTTCAGGAAAATGAATTTTCTTTGAAAATCGCTTTTAAAAACTAAAATTTCACAAAAAAAAATCAAATCAATTTTTTTTGAAAATAACCTTAAAAACTAATAAAGAAATATTTTATAAAACATTTAAAAAATTAATTGAGTAATTTATCATTTATTCTCTAAAAAAACTTTTCAAAACTTTTTTAAAACTTTTTTTTATAAAACACAGGTTAGGAAGAAAATGAGTTTTTGATCGAAAGGATGATTTTTCATATTATCATTTTATGTACTCTTGAGTACAAGAAGAGTGGAAAATTAAGGAAAAAATATATTCTCAGGAAATAACCATAGGAGAAAAAAATTTATGTTTTTTTTGATGGACAGATCATAATATTTAATCATTGGAAGCCTAATCATAAACATTCCTGATAAATAATGAAATTATAATATAAAATAATTACCACTTTGGTATATTGGAATCATATTAACCAGGAAATAAAAACATTAAATTAAACATAAAATATCAAAAAATAAGAATATTCATGATATATAATGTCAGAGGGGCTGTATATACACCACAAAATATAAATGGGTGGTGAATATTCATACGTCTAACAAAAATTACAGAGAGACTATAAATCACTTACTGCTTTAGTAATCATTTGAATCATAATCCCCAGTAAATAATAACATCAAATAAAAGTTTAAATATCATGAAAATAAGGGTATTGTTGACATAACATGTTAAATGGGAAGTATATATACCACACAAAATAATGGAGTTTTTAATTTTCATATGTCTCCAAGAAATTAAATATAGACTAGAATTCCCTTATTTCTTTAGTGATATTTTGAATCAAAATACCCACTAAATAATAAAGAAAAACTAAACATTAAATATCTAAAAAATAATGGTCTCTATGATATAACATTTCAATGAGGTAGACTATACCCCACAGAAAAGAAATGAGTGGTGAATTATCATATGTCTCAGAAAAATAAAAGCGATATTAGAAATCCATTACCACTTTAGTAAGATTTTTAATCATAATACCTAGTAAATAATAAAATAAAATGAAACTTTAAATATTATGAAAATAATTTTATTCCTGATATAACATGTCAAAGATGCAGTATATACACCACAAAAAAATGAGTGGTGAATTTTCATGTCTCCCAAAAATAAAATAGTGGTTAGAAATACCTTACCATAAGTAAGGACATCCTTCACACACATTCAAATATCTTTTATAACAAATATAAGTTTTTTATACATATATTACAGATCCATATTTATATATACCTTACCAAATATGATTTACTTATCTCATTTTGTTACCCATTTATTAACAATTTGATGTTAAAGTCACGTTTCAAGTAATAAATTATTTGTTTTTTGTATATGTATTGATTTATTATTTTTAGTACTCTTAATTTGATAATGTTTCCATCATCTCAAAAATATTAATCATGTAATGATAATCATGTTTATAAATCAATTATTCTTCTAATACCAATCATGTAACATTGTTTTGATAAATAATGTGTGTTATGATCATAGAGATGGTAGTCCGTATGTGCACATGAGTAATGTTTCTATTTTTCAACAATCATTATATAACGGAGGTCAGTAATACATTATACTTCTATAATGATCATAATATCATAAAAAAATTATTCTATACTCATACATATCATCTATTTTGTGTGGTGATGAAAAGACATAGTCATATTGCTTCATGAAGGCGGTGGTCAACACGTACATGTATAAATATTTCATGAATATCATAATTAATAAATTTATATCACATATATTTATCCTTATTATATTAAATTAAAAGTGTTAATGAAAAATTAATCACATTGCTTCATGAATTTGTTGTCCTCCATATAGAAGAGCGACCTTAACGTATCCCATTTGAGAAGAGAAGAAAAAGGTATGCATGATATATTGACTCCAAAGGAATAATTATTTTAAAAAATTATATATGTATATATAATTTATATTCATCATCATATCCAAAAATGAGAGGTGTTAATGGAAAAATGAATGACATTGGTTCGCAAGGGGGTAGTACACCACACACATGAATGATGATTTTGTAACCAATTTGATTGAAATGGAGATAGTATTAGGTCATTAATTTGACATAAAAAGATATAAATATATGCAAGATATTGAGTTTATTGTATCATAATTTAATAATAATAATTTAAGGAGGTGGTGTAATAAATAATCCAAAAATGATCGTTGATGAACATTACCTCTTCTTTGGGTATCCTCCTTAGTTGTGTACCAAAAAACATTTGTATGTTGGATTTCAATCCAAAATAAGGATTCTTGGATTATAATGTGGAATTTTGGAAGTTAATTGTTAATGGATTGGCCGTACTAAAGGGGTTTGAAGGTTTGAATAATAGAATTGAGTGGGTGGCCTTTTATAAGTGGTGGAGAGGACACACTTGGTATTTTTGAAAAGAAATAAGTGATGCCACATTTTTCACATGCCAAAAGGGTAAAAATGGTCAATTATTAAAACATAGAGGTGTAATAGAATACATATATCCTGAATAGTTTTTAGACAAGTCTATAGGTCATTTAAACCATTATATTTTTAGTTAAATCATCACTAAACCCATTTTTACCTTGACCACATAAATCAATTTTAAATGTTTTCACTATTAATTTTGGTAAAAAATTAATTTGACCTTATTTGATAATATAAATTATTATTATTCCAAATATGGAATCCATTTTATGATATTCCTTTAACATAAGTGTAAATTTTTAATTTAAAATTAATCCTACAGATGTGATGAGAAACCATGTTTTTTTAAAGTGAAAATATTCAATTGATTACAAAGTTTTTATATCAATGTTCTGAATGAAATTAATTAAAATGAACTAAATTTGATTAATGTATTAATAATTGAACTAATTTTACTTTAAAAAACAGTTTAAATTTATTTTATCTTTATAAATAAATTAAATAAGAAGGCAGTTTTCAATGAAAATTTAGTATTTTTGTGATCCATCAAAAAATGAATTTTTTCAGAAAAATAAAGTAATATTCACTATAAGATAATATTTTTATTATTTTTTGAAAAATTAATTTTTTTTTTCAAATAAATTTTTAGAAAATAATTTTAAAATAAGTGCGGAAAATGTGAAAAACTATTTTTTTGAAAATATTTTGTTAAGTATAAAATTAACTTTATTGTTATCTCTTGTCTATAAAAGGAATAATATGAATTTTAAATATTTATTGAATATATAATATTTATATTTCATTAAAATCATTCACTAAAAGTGATTCATTTAATTTACTAAGGTAAAAAATGTATATCAACATAAAATTTGTTTTTTAGAAATTAAATGTCTTTATTTTGAAAAAGTTTCTATTTTCATTTTTAATTAATTGGTCAAAAATTAATTAATTATATAAACATGTGTACACCATATAATTTAATATTTTAGTTGAGAATATTAATACCTTACATTCTAATGGCTAGGTGAAAACTATCATGCTAAATAATGATATTTAAATAATATGCTATGTTTCGTTTAAACACACTATTGTGTGTAACACAATCCAAACATAGTGTTTCTTGTAAAAAATCTACCCAAAAAACTAATTTATTATAAAATTACAATTCATAAAAATTTGGGGTGATACGTATTATGTCTTAGTTTAACATGCATAATAAACACATTTAACCCTAATCATGGTAATAATTTTTTAGGTTTTTAATATTCATTATGACCAAAAATGAAAGTGGAATCATTAATTTTTTTTACCATATTATTTTAAGTATGGAATAAATTTTATAAAAATAAAGTTATATAACTGGTAGAAATTAATTTTTAAATAATCACACAAAAATAAGTGAAAAATAATTTTTGGAAAAATGTATTTTAAGCATAAATATGAAATTATTCACATTCGAGGACTAGTAAAAACTATTAAATTAATGTAAAAATATAGGATTTAATATATATTATTTAAATTTAACTAATATCATTATGAAATAGTGAAATATATAATTTATTAGATAAAAAATCATTCCCCACATAATAATAGATTTCTGAAAAATATCTCTTTCTGCCATTATATGACTTTATCTTCATTCATAAACATTGGATAACTAATTTATAAATAATTACTAATAAAATTAAAAACAAATTACATTAAAATAAATTTTTAATATTTAAAAATATAATTTTTTATATAAAAATTCATAACATCTAGAAAAATAAATTTATTAACAAATATGGTTCTTTTAATCATGAAATGACTTTATTAAAATTTAATGATTATTTATTAGGAATTAATCAATAAAATTGTATTGAGGAAAAAATTTATATAGCTATTTCATAATTTGATTAATTATATTCATACCCATAAATCTAACAACTAGGTTATATAGGCTATGTTATATCATGGTTCATTTAGACTCGGGGTTTCATGTAAATTTGGTTATCCAAAACTCAAATTTTTTTCATTGAAATACATATAATATATTATGGTGTTATAGTAAATCATGACTATATATCAGGTTACAATCAAATATTATAATTTAATACATATGGTCATCATATATTAAAATATCTGGTGCACACCACTTAATATTTGAATGCTTCAATACATACTCCATTATTTCTATATTACATAGTTCAAAATATCTGAATTCTAAAGTCTTTACCTACTTTATTTCCTTTGGGAAACGTACATAATTGAATATCCTTTAAAATATCCATTAAATATTTTGTGAATTCTATATTATTTCACCATTTCCCACAATTTTTTAGGAAGTAATTTTAGTTTATAAGATAAAATATATACCTTCGTGATATTTGGTATTTAAAAATACCAGAATATCGGATTAATCTTCTTAACCATTCCTCCACCTACTTAGGTCTAGAATCACCTATAAATGATAGTGGACTCTATACCCTAAAATTTGAAGCCTAATATATATCTGTTATATTATCCTAAATAATCTCCCCATCTAATGATAGAATATTCTTTATAATCTTATTCAACAATTGAGGATATATAAAAAAAATTCAAATATTCCTTATCAATGTTTAGTACAAACTCTCCAAATAAACATAATTCTATAATACATAAAAACAATCATTTATGGTATAAATATTCATGAACAAATAATCCTAAAAATATTATACTTTTCATTACATCAAGGAAGATTTCTATCATTTTTATTTGGACAATCACATATTTAATTTTCATATTATAAAAACTCAAACAAGTTTCTAAAATACCATTTTTCAAATAACTTTTGAAAATTGAAAAATCAATGTGTCATTGAACATAATGTTTCATGCAAGAAAACATGTTCCATAAAACTAGGGTCCGGTGATAAAATTACTCACCATAACTATTTATAATTCTGTAAGACCCTAGGTCAACAAGTAAAATAACATCAATATAGTCATTTCCAACCACTTAGTTACCCAAACATCATAGTGACATGAGGTTCCCTATAAAAAGGTTAGAAAAATATATTTTTTGTAATATCTTGATTCCTAACCTTCCTATTCTCCACACCCACCAAACATCCAAAGACTCAATATAAAATCTACCCCCAAATACCATTTTGTGACACACTAACCCAGGTCCAAAAATCCTAAGACTCAATTAAAAGTTCCACATAGCCACAAGTACACATTCTTGATATATAGGGATATGAAATTAGTGTTAAATGATAAAATAAATCATCAAGGATATTTTTTGAAATAAAAATATATAAAACATAAAAATTAAAATGTATGTGGATGTAATTTTTTTTAAATCTAATAAATTCATAATAGAAGCAAAATTAATTTTAAAATATTGAACATCGATGAAAAATTAAATTAGACTCAAACTAAATAAATAAAAGTGTCTCAATCCCACAATACTAAATTCTCCTCCCATATCTTCAATATGAATTTATGTATATCCACTTAAGAATTATAAAATAATTATTTTTCTTTCATAATAAACAATCATATCTACATGTCAACAAGTAAACATATAGGGGTGACTATAAACTCAATTACATTTCCCCAATGATATTGAAAAATATCCATTAATGATAAATCGTAATAAATGTAATTATAATAATAAAATTTAATCTAAAATAGTTTCATATAAAGAAATTTCAAATATGAGGTATCAAGTCTAAGAAAACCAATTTATTTTAGACATTATATTTTCAAAAAAGCATGAACAAAATAAAACACTGAATTTTAATCCATTTTGAAAACAATGTTTTTTCCATAATTTTTTTTAGTATATTCAATATTTTCTCAAAATCTAATAAAAAGAAAATGTTTCCTAAAATTCCCATGGAAAGCCTTTCTTTCCTTAAAACCACTAAAAAATATTTATAGACTAATAAATCAGGTTTTCTAAAGAATTATATAGATTAATGAAATAAATTAAATCCCTTAGTATATAGATACTACTTTAACATGATCCACCATTGTCTTGGATAAAATAAAATCTTCCTAAACACTTTTCTTTATGTAAACTAAGTCATCATTCATTAAAATGTTAACCATAAACCCTCTAGATTACCATGACATATAGTGAGGTGTATTTTTTTCCCGGGTCATCTTGATCATTTCTTAACAAAAAACTCTATCTAAATGTATTCATTGTTCCGAAAATTATTCATAGTGGTTTCTAAAATAGTTTTCATTAATATTTTTTCACATATATACTAAAACCATGTGACTAAATCTAATGTTAAACACTTATTATAAAACCAAAACTTCACAAGGGAATATTAACATAAATAAATTTTTATAAAATTTTAACAATTAAATTTAAAACATGATTTCCCCTAAATATATGTATATTTAAAAAAATAATTGTTTCTCAGTAAACCTAGATAATCAAATCGTTTCACAATCATAATAAGTCAAGAAAGAATAAATAGAGTAACAATTACCTTATAATTTATATACACCACAAACCTAGAAAATATTTCTTAGAGTCTCTAAGAATTCATAGATCTATGATAATTTCAATGAAAATCACTGAATCCTCAATGTTCCATATAATATTTGACTTCTGAGCACCTTATGTCCAACCTTTTATCTAATTTTTCACTATATACAATGGAAAATATATTGATAGATAAAAACAAAAGAATATAAATCCACTTCTACATATATATAATAATCAATATAAATTCACTATTTCATCACCATGTGAAACTACCAATTAAATGAGTCAAAATACTCACTTTTAATTTATATATCATTAATCAATTTTATTTCCCAATATAATTATATATATTCAAACTCCTATTTACATTTTTTTCCTTTATAAGAAAATATTTAGTCAATTATTCATTTATATATATTATAAACCATGAATTACCACAATCCAATAATATCTCACCATTTATTCAATTAAATGGTAATTATCCATCATAATAAAATATCAGTTATTATGTAAATTCAAAATCCACTAAATTAATTTCCATGAAATAATTCTCTTAGATTAATTTATTTCTAAACTCACATCAATAACATGATATAAAAAATTAATACCCAAAAATTAAATATTAATTAAATCACATATCCTTGTTAATTATATATATTAAAAAATAAAGTGACACAATTATGTACATCATAAAATTGTCATAGAAATATAGATATTACAAAGGCAGTCTAGTTATAGTCATTTTGAGACATAGATGAAATAAGTTGTATTCATGGAAGACATAAATCCTGATGAATATTTATTTGAACCTTATGTAGCCATATCAATAAATTTATTAAAAAAATATAGTTGTCCCAAATCTATTAAAGATAAAAAAATATGGGATAGTAGTAAGTCAAGATTATTTTATAATAGAAAATATGGTGTGTTGGATACTAGGATGCTCATATGAAAAAAATGGAGGAATCAAATATTACTTTTTTTTTACATGTGAAAAAATCTATGAATGTGAGAGGAAATAAATGATAAATAAATTAAAACATTTATGGATATGGGAATACTTCTGTGGAGGGATTTATTTCTGAAATTGTTTATCATTATCTTTACTTATTTTGTACTCTATTTAGATATTTATCAATATTATTTTTTTGGTTTACATAATAAAGTAGAAAAAAAGTCATTCATGAGTAATCATACCACTATAATTATTTTTATTATTCTCATTACATATTAGTGATGTACAAAATGATATAGTAATTTTGATTTTTTTATCTCAATTAAAATATTTTATATTTACCTATTTAGAATTTTTTACTTTAAATTTCCTATACTAAGTTAATTGTATATTTTTAATAATGTGTAAAAGAAGGTGGTGAGTACCAAGATATTAACAAAATGTGTATGGGAAGTAATTTATATAGTTTTATTGCTAATTTGTTTTCCTGATTAGGTGTTTTCATAAGAGCAGTAAGATTTGTAGTAATTATTGCACAGTATCTAGTACTTTAACAGTGGTTTAATGATTTCATAAAATAAAAGTGGGAATACATATTTTATATTAATTTTTGAAATGTTATGTATGATTATAGATTCAATTAATGAATATATTTAATAAAGATGATTAACATGGGTGAGGTTTATGATAGAATATTATTGGAAATATAGCCATGGATTAATAAATGATATGTTATTCAATTATTAAATAGTAAAAAAATTACAAAAAAATTGAACATAGTTTAAGATATCATTTTTCATGTTTACATACATTTATAAAAATATATAAAATGGTCACAAGAAATAATAATAATTGAGTGGGTATTCTCCTTAATAGAAAAACTAGTGTATGTAATATACATTATTTAGCTAAGAATTAATATTACTGTTTACAAGCTTGTGATAGCTTGTGTAAATGGATTAAAATCTATATTTTTAATGTATTACTTTTAAAATCTCTTTCATCGAATGAATGTTTACATTTTTTAGTTCATTTTAGTAAATTATAACAATATGTTATATAAATATAATCAAGTAAGAAATGATCCCTTCATATTGTCCTTACAAGGAAAATTATTTTACTTATTTATCATATATTATTTTTTAAACTAGAAGGTTTTGGTGAAAATGTAAAGAATGATATTTTTTATAATTACATGAGCAGATCTTATTATTAATTTATATCCTAAAAAAAACCATGACCAAAATATTGTAGATAAATTAGAATAAGCTATTCAATGGTTTAGGGAGACTGATAAGGGAGATAAATTTGATTTGAGTGATCAATATAAGATTAAATTAAATTTATTTTTCATTTACGTTTACAAATGTTTAATATATTTTTAAAATTTTTATTAACTACTTATATAGAAGTTCTAAAGATTAATAATATTTAGCTATTGTAAATATATATATGTCACAAGGAGAATCATCCAATATTTTTTGGATATATGATTTCAATATTATGTCAAATTATTATATGGGTGTTTATTATTTTCTCTTATTAGTATCAGTATTTTAAATTAAAAAATCATATATTGTTTATAAAATTATAAATTTTTGTCTAGTAGGATCTGGAAAGTCTTTTACAAGAAATATGGTATGTGGTAAACTAATTTCTTCTTATAACTCTTGTACCTAATAAGATATATTATTTAAGGAAACATTTCCTCTAATTAAATAGGGAAAAGTTCATTGATTCATTATATGAGTGATATCATATTATTTCATAAAATATTTCCATTTTTAATTAATTAGTTAAATTCATTCGTTTAAGAGATGATTGAAAGACTATAAAGGGATATTTATGTATGATGAAAATCAAAATTCTTTTGATATTCAATATAAAAATTATATAAGAAAAAAATTGTTTGAATATGATAATTTTATATCATTACTGGTTGGTTTGTGGCTATTTATTATTTCTAAATATTGATTATTATCGAAACATTACAATGTAAAGATTAAGAGAAAACACTTAGAATTATGTGTGAGTATCTTAGAAATTTTACATTGAGTCCCAAATAGTGTTCTTCCCACCTCATGTAATAATTTTACTTCATACTCATTTAGTGCGGTGTAAAAGATGATATTATTTTATCTAAATATTTAAAATAGTTTAAGTTTTTATATGTATAATAACTAAATATGTTGAATTCATATCGATCTAGTTAATCATGTACATAATAAATAACTCTATGAAAATCCTAAAAACATTCTATTAAATAGGTAACTTCCATTACTTTATTACCCTAAAATTATTTTTTTGGGTTCCCACAACACCACTTTCAGACATCCCAAACACTATAGGTTAGTGTAAACATTGGGGGTTAAACAACATATGATTATGATATTATTTACCCCTTTGAGGTTATTGTAAGATAAGAGAGGTGAATGCCCATATCAGTCACATTCTAATTTAGGACCTAATCAGGTAGAGTGCATAACCAAATGATGAATGGACGCATGAGGGTAAATTAACACTAATAGATGAGTTAAATTATATAAAATATAATCCAATATACATCCAAAGTCCAAAAGTATATTAATATTCAAGTAAGTGATTGAAACTAGGAAATATATTATATATACATATGACAACCTATCCCAACACCACCAAAGTAATGAAATTTAATAGATGGGTTTTAAAAGTGGTTTTGAAAACATACATTAAATATTTGAATTATTATATTTTTAGTGTTTTCAGTTTTTTTTTGAATATTTAGAGATAATTTTTTTCTATTTATTTAATTTTTTTAATTTCTTCCAAATTTTGAATTTTATTTTTAAAATATTTCTTAAAAAAATTAAATTAAAATTTATTTTTATTAGAAATATATATATTCTTATATGTAAATTTATATTAGCAAGTATTTTATTTACACAAATATATATATATATATATATATATAAACACACAAATATAAATATTCCTTATATAACTAATGTTCTAAGAGTTGATGAAAATTAGACATCATCATAAAATGATTATAACTTTTGATCTGGGTTTCTGTTTAAGCTTCAAGGAATATTAAATTGAAGCTTACAAAAATTTATATGATCATATAGGGAATTTTTTTTAATAATTATAATTATAATTATAATTTATGTTATATAAGAAGTTTAAAATCATTATTCAACCTCAAACAACCAAAACCTTTGATCTGAGGGTCTATTTGGGCTCTATCTCCTGTCAAATAAAAAATTATAGTGAGATCAATGAAATATATCATTAAGAGGTCCTTATACACTATTTTTTCAAAAAAATATGTTTGAAAAGACTATAAAACTAATATTTAAATCATGGTTCCATAATTATATTTTTTTTAAAAAAAAATTGTGAATCCTTAGCCAAAAGGCCAAGTCTCCTTTATTGAAGGAAAAAGTTGCTGGAGTATGAAGGAGGGAATTTTATTACAATAATTTTTAAGTTATAAAAATAAATCAGAAAGAAGGAAATCCAACTATATAATGTTGATGATGAATCCTTTGTTAAAAATTTTGTCCATAACTGTGTTAGCCTCTCAAAAAATATGGGTGATGAGGTATTTAAAGCCAGAACAAGAGGGAAAGCATTATGTCCATCTAGTTGTGAGATTCTATGAATGTTTTTTCATTCCATTACAGACAATGTGAACAATGGAGGTGGAGTCACTTTCAAGACAAATATTTTTTCCATACAATTTTACTTAAAAAAGAGACTACATTGATGATTCTAAGAATGTAGTTTTATAAAGAGGATTTTACGCCACATGTTCCATAAAAGCATCCATGAGCCTGTCTATTAGGATTACAACCGATGACCCCATAACCTGAAGGACCTAGGTTAACTTTTTAAGATTAATGAATATTAAACTTAATCAATCATTGAATTGGAGCTTTACATAAGGCTTAAAAAGTTCCCAATGGTAGATTTTAATGACCAACATTTTCTAGATGACACTATACAGAGAAGTTTTTAATGGAGTTATGGATATGGATTTGCTACAGTGTTGTGGTATCCTTGATAGAAGTAATAATTTTCGCTAGAACTTCATGAGGATTGAAGGATTTATGGTTATGAATATAGTAGCTTCAATAATACTTTATATTTTGAATATGTTTTGACACTAAAATAATTAAAAGGCTAATGAAATGGGGGGATAATATATAATATGTACCAGAACAGATCTAGGACTAGACTGAGGTAGCCTATGGAAATTTTATTTTAAAGAGAACATATATTTTTATCCAATATCCATAATCAATAGCACAATTAATGAAATAGTGATCGAAATCCTCTCAGTTTTGATTATAATGATGGAATATGGAGACATGATGGTAACCAATGGATTTCATGAAATCCTCAATTGGGATGCTATTATGAGTAAATTCTTAGAAATTTTTAAAAAGATATGGTATGATACAAGGCTTAAAAACATTAAATTAACATGAGATCCTATTTATAACCCATGAAATTATTAGGATAATAATTTTTAGAGTCCAAAATACTATTAAGGGTAGCTTCTAAAACTAAATAATCATCAACATGATAAAAAGTGTATTTTTTAATTAGTTTGGTAATGTTTTATTTTATGTTTGGGTTGGGTGTAGTAAAAAAATAATTTATAGAAAGGTGGGTGTAAATATTGAGGTACTGATGATCCATAATAGAAATAAGAGGGTATATTTTTCATGCCAAAATTTAATAGAGGAATCCATATTTCAACCCATATTGAATGATACATAATGATAGAGAAAGGGTACTTGATGTCCATCCAAATAGAAGAATCAATATATTGTAGATTTAACCTCCATAAATTATTTTGAAATCCGGATCTATAAAAACTAAAGGCCATGGAATCATTTTTCTTAAGGTTCCATTGTAAACCTGGTCTCTAGATAATTGTTAAAAAACATTATGTTCTTGATTCCAAAACCTCCATCATCAGGAGGTTTAAAACATTTAACCCAAGGAATGGTTACTGATTTTCTTTCTAGAATTCTACCACTCAAACAATATTTTTCATAAAAACATTGACGTTTTTTAGAATATCAATGGGAAATTTGTATATCGTGAAGGAATAAACTAGTTTAAAAACAATAGTAAAATTTTCAATGCATATCCTTCCATACATCGAGATGTAATTCCCTTTCCAAGAGGAGAGATAAACCTTGATTTGATCAATAATCTTGGGAAAATAGATGATTTCAGGTCTTCCACAAAATAATGGGACACCAAGGTAGATGATGTGGAAAGAACCTTCTTTGATGGACATGTTATTCCAGATGTGAATCTTTCATTCATTTTGAAACCTTTGGCAACATTGTATGAAGGATTTCTTCCAATTTATATTTCAACCTGAAACATATTCATAGTGGGTGAATACTAACTTAAGATTATGAATACTTGTTCTCACTCATTGAAATAAGAGAACAATGTCATCTATATATAGGATAGGGAAAGGCATAGTAAGATTCCTTGAAGAAAATATAGACTTTAGATTACATTGGATCATTAAATGAGTGATGACCCTATTTAGATAATCTTCAATAATGTATAAGGGAATGGTATAGAGGGTATCTTCATGTCTATCGCATTTAATGCAATTAAAGATCCCCCTTATGATATCAATTGACGAGAACCAATACATTAGATGATATAGAATAGATTTAGAAAGAATAAAAAAATTACCATTAAATCCATATCTTAAAATTACAATGTATATGAAGTTATAATCTATTGGATCAAAGGAATTTTAGATATCAAGTTTTATAGAACTTTTACCACATCTATTTTATTTTTAAGCATATTATTAAACTCAAAATCCAAAAAAATATAGTATTTAATGATTCTACTATTAAAAAACCGATTTCAGGATACAACATTATCTGCAATTGTGGCATGTTTATTGAAAGGAATCCTGGTTATAATCATGTAGACAATGTTGATGAGAGATAGAGGTTTAAAAAATTTATCTCATAATAATTTTCAACATTGGGAATCAATGTGAATAATTTAGAATTTAGACCACATAAAAGAGTGCTATTGGAGAAAAAATATTTAAATAATCTGTACATGTCCAATTAGATAATATTACAATAGTGATGATTTTTTTGGGTAAAACAATTTGTGCCAAGGAAACTATTATGATTTAGACAAAAAATTTCTTCTATGATTTAAAAATCAAGAGGAACACTAGTAATATGATCATTGTATTTATTTATAATAATTAACGGAATATATTGGGCGATAATTCTATATTTATATTATTACTATTGAATAAATCTGTAAAGAGACAATGTATTCATCAATGCATTATTCGTTATTGATGATATTGTATACATCCATGGTTAATTTTATAGGTATTCAAGAATTCCAAGATCTTTTAATAAAATTGTGCAGCTTAGTATTTCTATGCCCATCACTGAGAAATTGGAATTTAAAAATATCTTTTGTAAGTTTATCCCTTATGGAGAGAGGATATTTCAACTTAGAAGTGAGATGAACTTCTAAATTTCAATCAAAAAAATTCTAAAAATGTAGATTCATTTTTAATTTGATTGATATTGGCTTTAAGAGATGCAATTTCATTTTCAATCCTATTGAAGGTATTTTTACACCAACCCTTTAATTTTTTTCTTAAAATTTATTATCTTCATGATACATGGAAAAGCATCGGTTCCACAATTAGAATAATTCAAAATTTCCATGAAAAGGTTCTTACAATTAGGATGAGATGTCCATGCATTATTAAATATGAAAGGTAGATCAATTCAGGAATTTTTGATGTAAAGGATGAAAAAAATGTATGTTGATCAGAAGTTTTCCTCGTAAGAGTTATACTAGAATTTTTACCCCACTTGTCATGGGATTTCTAATTATAGAGGTCTTAATCTAGAATATTGGAAATAATTATATTGCAATTTCTTTTGTACTAAGTGTATTTAGCTCTAGAAAAATTAATCTTAATCAAGTTGATACCTTCAATTCCAGATTTAAACTCCATTATAGACATGGTAGAGTGTAAAATCCCCAGTTTTCACTAGAGTAGAAAATTTAATTGAATTCAATGAAAAAAATCGAAGGATATTTGATTCTATTACCTATAATATCAGAATTATTCTAGTATCTTTTTATTTCTTGGTATATATTTATATTATAGAAGATAGAGCGGTAAATATGAACATTATGAAAATCAACCACACGAGTAATCATCTGGATATCAATATTAAAATAAATGACACAGTTCGAAGAGTAATGAGAAGAAACCTAATGATTTTCCACTGTGGTAATATTGAATATACTACCCACGTAGTAATAGCCTATGTTTTCAAGACTAGAAAAACTAGTGGATTTTTTATACACCTCGGAGATAGAAAAGGGGTTGGTCTTGTGAATTTGAATGAATATTCCTAATGAGTTGATTGTATTAGGGTTTTCTAAACCTAAAAACTCTCGAAGAAAGCCCTAATTTAAATGAGTTGATAGAATTACTTATTTTTTTACAAGGCTATTATTGTATTATTTGGTTGTGTATGAATCTATTCTCTATGCTCAAATTACTATTAACATGACGCTGTTGAAATTATAGTGTTATTCCCTATTTTAGTGGTATATTTTTTTTGATGTGCCATATTTTTTTATATTTAATTATATTTAATTATACACACACACACATATTAATATATATATTCATGTGTGTGTGTGTCTATATATATAAATGTAAAAATTTACTGATATTTTTTTATATTTTAAAAAAATTATATGTATTTATGTATATTTATGTATATTTATATATTTATATATTTATATATATTTATATATAATTTGTGGGTGTATAGATATATATAGATATGTATGTGTGTGTGTGTATATATATATATATATTTATATATCTTTATATGTGTTTATATATATATAATTATATCTAATTATATATATATATGTGTGTGTGTTTATAAATATTCATGTAACATTATATATATATATATATGTGTGTGTGTGTGTGTGTGTCAGGCGTGGATGGCCTTAAGTGAGAGATAACCTAAGAGGGGGTGAAAAAAGGTACGAAATCTTTTCTGGTTTTATCACTTTTCCTTAGATGCTCACATCCCTAATAGATATTGACCTCTTAATTATAAGGGTCCCTATTTTTTTCAATTTTTTTATATTGATCCAATTAAATGATCTAACTATTTTATCAATTTATTTTGTTATAATTATTACCCACATTATCAGATAGCATTATTTATAACATAAAAGAAAGTGAGCATACATGACAAAATGATTTTTACATGGTCCACCACTATAGGATAATACAAGGTGCATGTAATTGAAAATGTGTTGATGCACTAGAATAACTAAGATCACTTATTGTGTGTCATTGGCTAGGTAACTCTTACCTGGGGTCACTGCCCCTTTATAGGGGTTTTGGGTTGACTCATGGTCAATCAAGAGTAACTCCCATGATGAACTACCGCTATTTCCCCTCACTACTACATGAAAGGATTTAATATTGGAATATAGGGAAAAAACAATAGTTCACCAAACATTTGATGCACGGAATACAGGTCAGTCCTCTATCAACTATTTAGTCTACTAATTTTCAAGTAAACTATGAATATCTCCACAATAAAAATATTCATTCAATGAGATATCATGTAAAACACATTCTCCTTAGTTTCTTTTCTTTCTAGGAACAATTATGGAATACCTTTAATTTATAGTTTTGGAACATTAATAACTCTACCTTACTACACTATATAAATTATCCTAATTCTCACTTGGATGTGGTGGTGTATGAACACCTTACGAGCATGATGAAAAACTACCCTCCAACATATAATATTCTTCAATGATTGCATGAAATATCACATTATTTTACACTGCATGTTTCTAGGTATCATTCCCCTATATTTTCCATTTTTCTTCAAATATATTGATAAAGGACCTTCCGAAAGAAAACATACATGATAATGAAACCCCTCTTTATTCTATCTTTTTCAGTTATTTGTATATGTGAACTACCCTCACAAGTTATATGACTTTCATATTAATAGTATAATATTACTCTAAAAACTTTCTATAAATATCACTTTATTCTCCACAGGAATAACACTACATAGTATGTTTTCATATTAATAAAACTGACATTCCTAGAATAAAAAACATAGAAAACTCTAACAAAATTAGATAAAATAATGGAGAATATTGGCTCCCAAAAAATCAACCAAATCATCAATTTAAAATTTACCAAACACATGTTGTTATAGCCTCCACATCACCACTTGATCTTGTCTATTATGTGGTGGGCCAGGATGAAACCTATTCTAATATAATTTCTTAATCAATGTTAAAATAACTGAAACATAATGACGTTAGCCTCCCTATATTTTTAACCTTCTATATAAACTATTTTTAGATTTTTTTCAACCTAAAAAATATATTCTTCTTCTTTTATCTAATAATTGATCCACATAATCCCCAGATGTTACCATTTAAATAATTTTATTTAAATATATTAATGATTAAAAATGATATACTTCAACTTAAATCATAATATTAAAACTAATAATATCATGATAAAAAATATCTAAAATAAAAAATCCATCATTACATGTGGTCATACTTAATGATTGACTATTTTCATAAGGAAATGATCCTATTAAAATTTTATTAAAAAATTTGACCTCCACTCGATCATCCTTATGTTGATCCTTATAAAAATTTATAATCATTTTTACGAAGAACCTTAAACAATATTGACAAAGAATTAAAATTTATCCTTACACAACCCACTTGATCACACCTATGATAATATTAACACCCATTACATCAGAAAATATTTATCCTTATAAGGAATGAATTTATAATTTAAAACTACTCAAGAAAAAACATTTCAATACTAAATCCTACAAGTAGTAAAATTATAGAAACCAACTTTATAAATATCATCACAACATCACGTTTTTCATTGGTTTGTTCTAAATTTTATAGTTTCATTGAAAAATCCATTGGTTTTTCACTTTCTTATCACCCATACCACTACAATATCTCCCCAAACACATATCTTAGGCCTGACCCAGGATATCGGGTCCCTGTTTCACACTATGTGGTGTTATAGTATTTCTTTTACCAATTGTAGTGCTAACCTATACTGGAAATCACTTGCACCGATCACCCTTTTCTAGTGAACTTTTTATGATCAACCCTATCCTTTGGAAGCAATCTATTCCAAATGTGTTTTCCTTTTAGTTGGACCCTTTTTCCTAAACTATGTATTTAGACTTTTCCAAATTACCATATTACAAATATATATATATATATATATATCTGTGTGTTTGTGTGTGTGTATATTTTATCTAGGAAACAACCCACACCGAGCCTTCTTTATATATATATACATATATATATATATATATCTTCAATTATGACAACCAAAAACATTCCATTATAAATAGAAAATCACCAATGCAACTAGATATTTTGATATTTAAAGATAAATCCACAATAATCCTCTAATTATAACCCCTTTATTTAGTGTCTCCATATTAATATTTTCATCCAAAAAATCCAAAAATCATGTTTTCATGAGAACCATAAGTTAAATCTTCACATACATTAAAAAATACAACCAAACCCTTAGGGGTTAAACAATATTCCTCTTTGAATTTTGTCAAAAATATCACCTAAATCCAACTCCATAAAATCTCCCCCAAATAAATTAAATGATGAAAATAAATTAAAAAAATGATTTAAGGATTTTCTACTTCCATTTACAAATGAAATAAAAAGGGTATCTTCATATTATACTCTTTTAGATCCATAAAATATTTATGAGGAAAATCATCAAATGTTCTCCCCCATTATGTTTGAATTTTGATAAACATAAATCATCATCTTCTTTCCCATTTATTCAATTAAATATAAGAGAGTCATTTCTCCTCTTCCTCCACATTTTTAAATGGAATTTAAAGTGGATTCACTATGTGCTTATACCCCCATTGAATTATGAAATTAATGGGGAAATATTCATTATATATATATTTTCTCCACAATATCCAAAATTTCTTTTGCACCATTAGCTATTTTAGCAACTATCATACATTTTTTGTCAAACTATCCAAAACCAAAAACCTCCTTATTACAAAATCTCAAACTAATTACTCTAAAATTTCTTCATTAACTCATAAAAATATAATTTTTGAAATTAGAACATAGAATTTGAGGTGTCGAAAAATCATTAAAGCCTACTGAGGCAGGGCTCAGTGTAGGAAACATGAGTCTAAGTTAATACATTAAAATCTATCCATGTCACTCACTTTATTCATTAAATACTTAGAGTATTTACCTTAATATCTTCTAAAAAATAATTTTATATCCAGGAAAATAAAAAAAATCGATAAAAATAAAAAATAAAAAACATAAAGTGTCATGGCTTAACAATGGTAGCATTAATTGATATAAATTTTTACCACCAAATATGTAATGAAACATCAATATAATTTCTTCAAAACTAGCATAGTATTATTCATTAAAATATGAGGCTAAATAAAATTTTTAAATTTATCTATAACTCCCCCTTTATTAAAATATCATATCATTCCATTTTTGGGACACCCCTTATTCAAAAATAATTTTTATTTGATGAGAAAATTTTAGTATCCTAAAAAAAATTGATGGCACCTAGATTTTATAGTAATTTATATAATAATAAAATATTAAATGTTACTTGTTTGTTCACTTGTTCTCAATCGATATATTCAATGTATTTAATAAGTTTATAAGGTTTTAAATAATTAGAATACATCCAAAAATTGATTTTAGGTAATAGGAAATAACTAATCATGGATTTTACACTAGTTCCACAATAAGTCGTGCAAGATCACGAAATTTTTTTTCCATTACAAATAATGAAAACTGACTCAATTATTGATTTTAATTTATTCTTTTAATGATATTATTAACCTAAATAAATAGGATGAAAATACTTATTTCAATTAATATTTGGAATTCTATCATATATTACATCATAATGTATCAAATTATTTCTAAATTATGATTTTATTCCTCAATTTCATCATGAAACTTTAACATAACATGTAACATATACGTTGATTCCAAACAGGATCTGAATTGAAAAAAGAAACCTTGTACATGAACTTTTAAGCTTTAGACTATATTTTTTTCAACTATAAAATATTTTACTTTTGAGCACACTAACCCCATGGATAATATATTCCCTTGAATTATATACCGCTTTAGATAAGTTTGAGACATTTAAATCATATTTAAAGAGGGTTATGTTCAATTATAATAAAATTTAAGAACATGGTGAGTAACTATGGACCAAAATTTCCTTTTTTATTAAAAAAAGTGTCAATTTTTGCAACACCCCAAGCTTCCACGATACACTTCTCTTTGAATAATATAATAGCATGTGAGGTACACAACATCGAGATCAAGAGCACCATGACCTATCAAACTAGCCATTTTAAAAGAAGATATGAATATTAATATCCACTTTTTAAAATTTTATAAATACTTTTTTTCAATTTGGATTCGGAATATCAGAATTAGCATAAGGTGATTTTTTTACTTTTCTGGTAACTTTCATATTTTGATGAATAGTGAAAAATACTAAATTTTGATTAAAAAATCTTTTTAAATTGAAATAATTTATAGTGTTAAATTATAAATTTGAGTGGTTTTTAAGTATCATTATATTATATTTTTATCATTAAATATAATTTAGGTAATTGTATTTTTATTTCACATTTAAATTGTACATAAACACATGTCAATATTTAGATAGTTTTTACTTCTTAAAAACCTGCCTTTTAGTTTTGACGATGGGACTTAATTTTAAATTAATTTCTAAAAATTATGTATTTTGTATTTGGAAAATTGTATTCCATATTTGGGATTAGGAGTTACAAATTGTGTAAATAGGTAACTTTTATTTTTAGACATTATGAATAGTTACTTCAGAAAATATTTTATTTACCATAGTTAAAGGGTAAATCCGGTAAATAGGGGTAAAAAAATAATATTATAATAAAATTAAATTACCCTAACATGTGTCCTATCCCTATTGGTTGATAAACTTCCAACCATGGAAATCCTTGGGTCGATTTGGGGACCTCATGATCCACTTGGGAGTGATAATGACATTTTATATTAATTAATTTAATGTAATGACAAAAATAACATAATCATGCATTTTTTTGTAAAACATTTTTTATATGGGTTAATATAATTGATCAATTTGAATATAAATATTCATTTAGAAGATAAAAATATTTCCTGAATCATGATATTTTATTTATATTTTTTATACATAAAATAAATATATTTATTTATAGCACAATAATGATGCAATATTTTCCTTATTAATGAAAGAATCAAATAAATGACAATGTAAATATAAAATAAATATAATTTGAAAGTTTTGATTCCATAAACTAATTTTAAAAGTTAATATTACATGTTAGGGTGGATTTAATGTATTTTTGGGAAGTAATAAAGTTTTTTTGACTTTCAAAAAACCAAATACTGAATAGTGTCAAAATCGACATAAATGAGTTTTTAAAAAAATACTATATTTTTAAATGATATAATATTATTAAAAGTATTTGTTTCATAAAAATAACTCATATAATGATATTTATTTTATTTATTAACAACATTGGGTTCCCTTTTAATTTTATATAAATTTATTAACCATTTATTATAATAATACATGAATACATGGTAAATGTTAAACTATTTAACTAAGAGTTAAATATAAAAGATAAGGTTAATATGGTGACCAAAACATGTTTAAAACCTATTGTTTGAGAGGATTCCGACCCATACCCACCTTATCTCTGAAATAAATCCATTTTGATCCCTTAGATACTGAAAATTATCTTATAATAAATTAATATTTCAAGCTTTTTCTAATGTGACCCTCACCTCCCTTATAAAAGGGTACTTACCCTTTCCTCAAAATCACACCTCCCAAGCCATTTGGATTAGACAAACCCTACCCAAATATTATACCAACTACCCTAAATTCATCTTAAAGGCCTTAATTGGATCAGAAAGACAACCTAAGGATCCCTTTTGATGTAATCAAAAGGAAACACCCAAAGAAGTGGTAATAATATCATCACCTCTTTCAAGGTTATTTTATTCTCCCACTTCGTCTGTCATTGTTGTTTCCATAAAAAAATAACACCTAATGTACCTTATAAATACTATGATGTTATTATAAATATGGTATGACCATATTCATTGTTCTATCCATCCTATGAATGAAAAAGTCATCATACGTGCGTACGTATGACTTATCGTCTCTACGTCGTGGTGTAGTTTGTTATTCAACACTTCATTATTTAGATGGATATAATAATGAGTATAATTTATGTTAATAATTCTATATATATAATAAAACATTCAACTACATACTATTTCACCATCAATAGAATGATATTGTCCCTCATGCGTACGTATGTCTTACTGTCTCCACGACGTGATGAGATTTCGTTCCATGTCAAAACCATTCAAGAATAATTTTCATTTTATGATTAAAAATAATGCTTAAGAACATAATATCATTCTGGATATGAATAAAATAAATCATATCTATAAAAAACATGACTTATTTTCCAAAACATATAGAGTAAAATAAATCAGTTAACACCCGAAACAATGATACTACAAAAATATTATTAACAAATCAATATTAGAAGATAATATTTGACATCATATTTATGTATGTGGTAATTTAATAATTTAATAACAATGATTTAAATATTATACAAGAGTTTAACATACCATCAACTAAATAAAATTACATGGTAATGTTTAATCTTAGAATCTATTTATTATCTGAGGTTGTTTATACATGAGTATCTACTGGGACCTCTTTATCATCCACATCCATGTTTCAAAAAATGTATTTCAAAACATTTTTAATATTTACTAGACTATGTGTTAAAGTCATTTATACCCTTTTTTTATTTTTTATAATTTTTTTTGAAAGGAATCTCTCCATTGCTTTCCAAACAAGGTACTTTACGACCTTTTTGAGATATTAAGGAAAGAATGTTTTTAACTAATACAACAGGTGCAACTATTTTATGCAGTTATAACACCTTCAAAGATTACCTTACAAGATTATAAGAATATTTTAAAAATAAATGATATCTTTACTTTTGACTTATTTCAATGTAGAAAGAAATATTTCACTCAAATTCTTTTTGGATTGATTTCATCTATGTCAAAATCCTTCGTTGGATTTTATGTTTGTTTGAAGTTTATTTATTATGATACAATATTCTATGTTTTATTGAATGTTTTGTGATATTTTTGAATGTGGATGTTCTATTTTTATACCATTCATGGTCTATAGATAATGTATTGACATTTCATATGATTGTTTTAATACGAATGTTTATGTTATGTTTCAAACTTTTTATATGAAGAATGCATTAGACTTAGTAAGTAGCCGGTGGAGCCTGGTATAGCTCCTCGAAGTATCAGTAGGTCTCATGAGACAAACTAGTGTCTTGGAAAAAGGCCTTGACAAAATATTATTTTTAATCATGGCATGAGGCCTTGACTATGTGGTTATGATACCCGTCATTATGAATTCCATCATTATGAAATTAACTATTGATATTACATGTGATTATTAGACTAGTAGAATATCCATGTGAATATGTAAATGGAATTATTTTATTTATCTTTTATATATCATGTAGAATATTATTTTTAAAAATCTTTTGTTTTAGTCTTATACATTTCCTTAAATTTTTATTCTTATTTATGAAAGATTCCACTGCATTTTTATCCTTATAGATCATCTGATCTCACCCCTTTCTTATGTTTTATTTTTTTCAGGATGTGAAGATATAAAGTATGACTAACCTACAAGAATAGGCTATGGGATATTAGTGTGTCCATAGGGTATAAAATATTTTTATTTTTCTATTTCATATTGTAATGTAAAACATATGTATGTATCTAGTACTTCCAAGGCTACTAAACTAATTGATCTTTGAAGACTTGATCTCTTGTGATCATGCCAATGTTATGTAACAATGTACATAATCTAGGTAAATTGGTCTGGGGCATTAAAAGTTTCAGATCTAAATTAGAATTAATGGATTATTATTTTTTTCAACTTCTTTAGCCTTGTTCTCTTATTCATAACCCAAATTAAAACCTGATCCTCTTAGCATGACTTTACCACCAAGGATTTTACTTTATATATCATATTGAATTCTCATTATATATGTCCTATTGTGGATTATATTATCCTTGAAATAATTATTATACTTTTAAACACATACCTTTTCTTGGTACATCTCTTTCATAAAGAATGTTTTAGTTTTAGAAACATATGAAATATTCTCAATCTTCCAAGACATTTTTATGTATATCTAATATGTTTATTCCTTAGAAAAATTTTTAAAGACCCTATTCACATCACTTTCATCATTTTAGTCTTATACATGTGGCTTTTGATATCTTTTTTTCAAATGAAAATATATTTTTTATTTTAATGTTGATTTATTATAATAATCCCTACTAAAAATATTTTGAAATTTCCTCTCATGGCATGGTTTGTATTGTAAGAATTATAAAAATTATAAGCATGCCACCTTTATCATTCTTGGTTGATTAGCCTTTCAGGATTTCCAATTTATTCATATTAATTAATGTATTTTAATGATTTATAAAAGAAGATTTAATTTTTTATTTCATGAATCCCATAAAAATAAAACATGTCTCCATACCTTCTTTGGGTGTCATTATGTTCACATTACCTTTTCTATTGGTTTTTAGAACTCTTTCTAGTAAATATAAGGAATTCCAAATTATTGGGAATTTCATTTTATTCCTCTTATTATTCCTCAAATTGGTTCCATAATAATCAAAACTAGATTTTCCCATAGATTATGGTCTCTGTGACATGATCATATTTTCATTAATTTCATTCAATGAGGTTTATTTACTGTTCACTTCATTATCACATTCTGAAGGGTAATAAAAAAATAAAAAAGATCCTTTAATTAGGAATACCTTTGGCACTAGATTTATCATTTTATTTCTTGTATAAGATCAATTATTATTCCAATTTATATATCTTACTTCCCCTGAATTCAAACTTAGCATTTTGTTATTCCTTTGTAGTGTTACCATTGACATTATATCCTCCATTGAATGTGATAGTTTTTCAAATATATCATCCTGATGATTTTTCATATAATTCATTTTAGCAATTTAATATTTAGGGATAACTTCTCTTTTTGTAATATTTTCTCCCCTTGGAAAATTATGATATCATTTTAGTAAGTTATTTTTTCATTTTTTTAATGTTCAAAATTTTATTTGAGTTATGAATCATTCCCATGATATATTTTTAGATTTTTTCCACCTTTGTACACATCACCTTGGTTTTTTCAACAGGGGATTCATTTCTCTACCTTAACTAAATATATAATTCAACCATAATCTTATATATTTCTTTCAATTTGATAACTTTATTTTCAATAACTTTGATCTAGATCTCATAAAAATTATTTTCTTTATTAATCCTTAGTCTTTCATGTTTTAATTATTGATATTAAATTTATGATAAGTGGAATAATATCATGTTTCTACTTTTTGGAATCACCTAATAATTAGAGGATTCATATTTACCTAGGGTATCTTGTTCCTTAGACACTCCTATATCATAATTTTAATAACCAAAATATTTACACCCTAAATTCGCTATGCCTTATTTTTTTAGGAAACTAGATTATTTATATTCTATATTACTCTAATGAAAAATAATTCCAAAATATAGAATTCTTAATAATATTTTCTTCTTATTTTTGATTCCTTCTCATTATCATGGATAAAAATAATATAACATAAAAATGAAACATTAACATTAAGAATAAAAAATATTAGGTTAGATATAAAAATATTAAAAAATTTAAACCTAGTTATGATACCACTTTTTAATCTAAAAAGGGATTGGATGAGATATACATTGAGAAAGGGGTGGGGTGAATTAGGGTATGTAATTATTTCCATATTTAATACTTTCTATAAATTCTCACTCTCCTAATGGATATTTTCCTTTGAAATATATGGGTTGCTACTTTTAATTTTAATTTATACTGATCTAATTACTTGACCTCCTTCTTTTATCAATATATCCAGTGAACATTCCAACCCACAATATTAGATGGTTTCATAAAAAAAATTAAATTAAGAACACAAGATACATGGATTTTTTTCTTGGTTCACCGCTATAGGATAATCCATGGAACATGAAATTGATAGGTTGTTGATTCAAAGGAAACAGTATGGTCCCCAGTTGTGGGAATTTTAGTAGCTCACTCTGTAACACCCCAAGCTTCTACGGTACGTTTCTCCTCGAATAATGCGATAGCGTGTGTTGTACGCAACCTCGAGTTCTAACACACACCACAACTAATTAAACTAGCCGTTGTGAATAGTAATACCTAATTTTTGAAATTATATATATTTTATATTTCAAAATGGACTTCATTTTTGGATTCGGAATATCGAAATTAGCCTAGGGTGAAATTTTGGTACATTTCGGATAACTTTCATATTTTGATGAATAGTGAAAATTTCTAAATTTTAATTAAAAAAAACTTTTTTAATCAAAATAATTAATAGTGATAAATTATGAATTTTAGTAGTTTTAAAGTATATTTAGAATATATTTTTACCATTTAATATAATGTTGGTCATTGGACATAATTTTACAATTAAACCGAACATAAACAAGTGTCAATCTTTTGATAGTTATTATCTCTTAAAAACACGCTTTTTGTTTTGACAGCGGGAATTAATTTTAAATTAATTTCTGCCACTTCTGTGTTTTGAATTTAGGAAAATGGATTCCATATTTGGAATCAGGATGTTCAAATTGTCTAAATAGGTAACTTTTATTTTTAGACATTTTGAATAATTACTGCGGTAAATATTTTATTTACCATGGTTAAGGGTAAATCCGGTAAATAAGGGTTAAAAAATAATATTATAATAATACTAAATTACCCTAAAACGTGTCTTAACCCTATTGGTTGATACATGGTCGACCATGGGCATCTTTGGGTCTATTTTGGGACCCCATGGATCCACTTGTAAGTGATAATGACACATTATATTAATAAAGTCAAAATAAAAATAAAAATGACACAAGCATATATCTTTTAGAACAACAATTTTTACATAGGGTTATATATGTTGGATTTTAGATTATAAATATTAATTAGAAAGCTAAAAAGATTTCCTACATAATGATATTTTATTTATAATTTTTAGACATTGAATAATTTATTTTATTTATGACACAATGATGATGCAGTAATTACTATAATAGTGAAAAATTAAAATAATTGATATTATAAATACCCAAATAAATATAATATGAAACTTTTAATGAATTAAACTAATTTTCTATGATAATATGATATATTAGGATTGATTTAATGGACTTTTTTAGAAGTAATCAATCTGTTATGAGTTTCAAAAAAATCAACTATTGAATAGTGTCAAAATTGACATAAAAGAGTTCTTAAAACAAATATTATATTATTAATTGATATTAAATTCCTAAAAATCTAAGGTTCGGACAAGAGACTTATATTATGATAGTTTAATCATTAATGGACCACTTGGGGGTCTCTTGGATGTATATAGTAAGTTTATTAACCATAATATATAAAATACAAAGAGACATTGTAAAAGTGAAACTAATTAACTTAGAGTTAATACTTAAAGATAAGGTTAATATAAGTACCCAAACCTGTCTAAATTCTATTGGATGAGTTGTTTTCGACCTATCCCCACCTCATCCTTTGAATAGTCAACTTTGGAGCCTTTAGAAACCGAATATGAATTTATTATAAATTAATATTTCTAGCTTTTCCAAAGGTGCCCCTCACCCCTCTTATAAAAGGGCACTCCTCCTTCTCATTTCTTCACACCTTCAAAGCCTTTTGGTTCAGTCAAACTCTGCCCAAATAATCTCCCAACATCCCTCACTACAACCTAGAGGCCTTAGTTGGATCATAAAGCCAACCTATGGAGCCCTTTTGATCAAATCAAAAGGAAGAACCCGAAGAAGAGGTAATGATTTCACCACCCTTTTCTAAGTTCATTTCTTCTTCCACTTCTTCTTCCTTTGTTCTTACCATTCTAAAATAATAACTCCAGTATCTCACATATACTGTGATGTTATTATAAGTATGGTACAACCATATTCAGTATTCTATCCACCCTTTGAATAACATGTCACCATACGTGCGTACGTACGGCTTACCCTCTCCACGTCGTGGTGTAATTGTTATTAAATATAATATTATTTGGATGGGTATAATAATGATGTGTAACTCATGTAAATAATAAATATAACATGTTAATGATTCTGTATATATGATATACCATTCATTTATATATTATTTTAAAATCAAAAGAATGATATTGTCGCTCGTGCGTACGTACGGACTACCGTCTCCACGAACGCGATGAGATTCATTCTCCATCGTATCCATTCAAGTATAATTATCATTTTATGATTTAAAAATGATGTTTAAGGACTTGATATCATTATGGATATGAATAAGATACAACAAACATGGCTTATGTAACAAAACATATAAAAGAAAATGAGTAAGTTAACACCCGAAACGATGATAATTCTAAGATATTATCAACAAATCAATGTTAAAAGATCATATATGATATCATATTAATATATATGATTCTTGTATAATTTAATAACAATTATTTCACCATTATACAGGAGGTTAACCTACCCCAACCAAGGAAAAGTACAAGGTAAGGGTTATTTCACAATCTCTTCATTATCCGAGGTTGTTTATATGTAATAATCTACTGGGATCTCTTTATCATCCACATCCATGTTTCTTAAAAATGTATTTCAAAACATTTTTACTATTTACAAGAATATGGGTTAAAGTCATTTATACCCTTTTTTGACTTTTTATAAGAGGTTTATAAAGGAATCTTTCCGTCGTTTTCAAAACAAGGTCCTTTTTAACCTTTTCGACAGAATTGAGGTAAGAATGTTTTTTTAACTTATACGGCGGGTGCGGTTATTTTACGCCGTTATAAAATCTTCAAAGCTTTCCTTACAAGCTTATAAGAATATTTTCAAAGAAAATGTTTTATTTTATATGGATCTTAAATTATTTCAAAATAAAAGGAGATATTTCTTTAAAAAGAATTTTGATTTCATCTATGTCAACATCCTTTGATGGATTTTAAGATTATTTGAAGTTGATTTATTATGATACAAAACTTCTATATTGTATTGAAGGTTTTGTGATATGTTTGACTGTGAATGTGCTATTTTTATACCATTCATAGTTTATTGTGAAAGTATTGACATTTAGTATGCTAGTTTTAATACGAATGTTTATGTTATGTTTAAACCTTTTCATATGGGAATGCATTGGACTTAATAAGTGACGGGTGGAGCCCGCTATAGCTCCTCGATGCATCGGTAGGTCTCATGAGACAAACTAGTGTCTTGGCACAAGGCCTTGACAAAATCTTATTTTTAGTCTTGGCACGAGGCCTTGGCTATGTGGTTATGATAGTCTGGCATTATGCATTCCAACATTATGAAAGTGGTTATTGATTTTTTCATGTGATTATTCGATTAGTAGAATATCCATGTGAATAAGTAAATGGCATTATTTCATTTTATTTATGCCATACCATGTTGAAAGTTCATATTTAAAAGGCTTTTGTTTTAGTTATACATTGCCTTAAATGTTTATTCTTATTTATGAAAGTTTCCGCTATATTGTTATCCTTACTGGGCATTTGAGCTCACCCCTTTTCTATGTTTTATTTTTCCCAGGAAGTGAAGAAGTAAATTATGAATGACTTGCAGGGATATTATGAGGGGTTAATAGTGTGGATATGAAGACTTTGTTATTGAAGTAGTTTTTCACTTTGAAATGTAATGTAAAACTTTATGATTATATCTAGTGTTTCCAAGGCTACTAAACTAATCGGTCTTTCGAGATTTGATCTTTCTTGTGATCATGCCAATGTTATGTAATTAATGCACCGACTCTGGGTAGCTGGGGTCGGGGTGTTACAGTTGGTATCAGAGGAAGTTTAGTACAAACCTTGGAAGATAGATTTAGATAAACTCTGATTAGAGCACATAGACCTAAGATGAACTTTGAGGATTAGTATAGAAGAACTTCCTAGAATTTTGGTATTGTAGAGACTTTGTGAGTTTTCCGAGCAATACATCCCTGTCTGGATACGAGCAAGTAGAGGCGGCTCTGGCACAGATGTACCTAGGGGTAAAACCCGAAAACACCGCTTTGAGCTAGACTCGAACGGGAACTGGTGCACGACAACGTGCCTTGCTGCACTCTTGGTTACGACACTCCCGGGGGATATGCTTAGGATAACTCTCACTTTCTTTACAAATCATTATGAAGGGTTTATGAGTATATACTTCCTCAAATAAAACATATTTATGATTATGGATTATATCCATAGATAGTTCAATTTATGTTTAGTGTTTTATAAGTATGAGATTATGTATTTTGATGCATAAACTGATCTAGTTTATGCCATTTTTTAGAAATGGCGCCTAGTGGAATAAATGGAAACCGTATCAATGCACGCACTCCATGTAGGGATTGCCCTCCTGCTCAAGATAATTATAGTGGGGCTGGTGATGCAACTGGTGCTGATCAGCTAATCACCGTACTGGGACAACTTACTCAGATTATGAATAATAACCTTACCCGTATGGAGCACCCTGATCTGCAGTGTGGAGGATCAATGTTAGATCGATTCATGAGACAACAACCACCAACGTTCAATGGGAGTACAAATCCCTTAGTAGCTGAGCAATGGATATTTTCCCTAGAGAAAATATTTCAGGCTTTGGGGAGTAGTGAAAGGGAAAAAGTTACCATGGCAGTTTACCGCCTCACTGGAGATGCTGATCAATGGTGGTCATTGATTCAAAACATGAAGGAATATGATGAAGTATCAAACATGGAATGGAGGGAGTTCAAAGAGCTGTTTTTAGAAAAATACTTTCCTCACGACCATCGAGCAGATATGGAAAGACAATTTCTGAGTCTGAGACAAAAGGAGGATGAGAATGTCACAAAGTATGAGGCTAACTTTACAAGGTTAGCGAGGTACGCTGGTGATTATATTCGCAACCCAAGAAGTAAGATTGATCGTTTCTTTGATGGGTTAAAACCATTTCTCCGTCGAGCATTAGTCTCACAATCCTTTTCATCGTACGAAGACATTGTCTCATGTGCTATCAAGACCAAAAAGGAATTCTCTAAGTCTTATGACTTTAAAGCAAAGCAAGAGAAGAAGAGACCTTCTGATCAATCTGGGAATGGAAATAAGGGGAAGAAGGGAAAGGTTGAATATCCATCTTGTGGTAAATGCGGGAAGAAACATCCTGGTACTTGCTTGAAGGGAATGGGAGTCTGTTACAAGTGTGGTGAAAAAGGCCACCAAGCTCATGATTGCAAGGGGAAGAAGGAAGCTTCCAACGTTCAGTGCTACAATTGCAGGGAGATGGGGCATTATGCAAATGCATGTCCTAAGCGTTAGGAGAACTTACCTCAGAAAAGGCCAAGGGATCAAAGCCAAGCTTATGCTATCACTACTGCTGAGGTAGAAGCTCCGAAAGACGTGGTGGCAGGTAATTTAATGGTTTCCTCAAGTTTAGCAAATGCATTATTTGATTCTGGATCATCGCATTGTTTCATATCTTCCCAGTTTGCTAAGAAAATTAGATATTTCCAATTTGATTTAATAAGGGAGTTGTCAGTTAAAACTCCTAAGGGAAGTATCGTTGCAACAAAGTTTTGTGAATCAGCCCCCATTAGAGCACATAAATTTTCTTTATCTGCTGATTTCATCGTCATACCTATGATTGAGTTTGATATAATCCTCGGTATGGACTGGCTTTCGGACTATGATGCGAAGATTTATTGTAAGAAGAAAGAGGTTACGATTCTTGATGATAATGATAAGGAGCACCTTATTTTTAGAGCAGAATCGTCACCACCTAATTCTTATTTAGATCCACCCCCTGTAGCTCAACTTAATTCAATTATCGGGGAGGAAGAGAATGAAATAACTGTTGGTGAGGAAAGGAATGTTCAAATAGAGGATGTACCTATTGTGAAAGAATTTGTAGATGTATTTCCGGAAGATTTACCTGGACATCCTCCAGAACGAGAAGTTGAGTTTTCTATTGATTTGATTCCTGGATCAAGGCCTATATCGAAGACCCCTTATAGAATGGCCACTGTAGAGCTAGTCGAACTAAAGAAACAACTAGAGGAATTGAGTAATAAGGGATTTATTCGCCCTAGTGTTTCTCCATGGGGATCCCCTGTTCTTTTTGTTAAAAAGAAAGATGGATCTATGAGGTTATGTATCGATTACAGGGAGATCAATGCTATAACGATAAAGAACAAGTATCCCCTACCTCGTATTGATGATTTATTTGACCAACTGCATGGGGCTCAATACTTTTCAAAGATTGACCTTCGATCTGGATACCATCAGTTGTGTGTAAAGAAGGAAGACATTCCAAAAACAGCATTTCGAACCAGGTATGGGCATTACGAGTTTACTGTAATGCCGTTTGGATTGACTAATGCACCATCTGTATTCATGGATCTGATGAATAGAGTTTTCAAGGAGTATCTCGATGAATTTGTGGTAGTATTTATTGATGATATATTGGTATACTCCAAAACCTATGAAGATCATGAAAATCACTTGCGCATTATCTTGAAGACTCTGAGGAGGCATGAATTATATGGAAAGTTTAGCAAGTGTGAATTCTGGCTTCAGGAGATTTCTTTTCTTGGCCATATTGTCTCTAAATATGGAATCTCTGTTGATCCTTCTAAGACCAAGGCAATCCAAGAATGGCCAGCACCTACGAGTATAACTGAGGTACGTAGTTTTATTGGTTTGGCAGGTTATTATCGACATTTCGTCCAGAATTTTGCCCGATTGGCTAACCCATTAACGAAGCTCACACGTAAAGGGGTTAAATTTGTTTGGACAAAAGAGTGTGAAGAATGTTTTGAAGAACTGAAGAGAAGATTAGTCAATGCTCCTATATTGACTCTACCATCGGGGAATGATGGGTTCGTTATTTATAGTGATGCATCAAAGAAAGGACTTGGCTGTGTCCTTATGCAGAATGATAGAGTTATTGCCTATGCATCACGACAGTTGAAAATTCATGAACAAAACTATCCTACTCATGATCTTGAGTTAGCAGCTGTGATCTTTGCTTTGAAGATATGGAGGCACTACCTCTATGGTGAAAAATGTGAGATTTATACTGATCACAAGAGTTTGAAGTATATTTTCTCACAAAAAGAACTCAACATGAGGCAAAGGAGATGGCTTGAATTACTCAAGGATTATGATTGCACGATACACTACCACCCGGGGAAAGCAAACAAAGTAGCAGATTCTTTGAGCAGAAAAGACCATGGAGTTCTGAACATGATGAGAATTGAAAGGGACCCAATTTTCATGGATCTAGAGAAGATGGACATGGGAATATCCAGGGAAGGTGAAACATCAATGCTTTTTCAAATGGTTGCCAAACCATCTTTACTAGAAAGGATTAAGAGTTCTCAGACCGATGATGAAGAATTCCAAAAGAAGATTAAAGCTGTGAATGATGGGAGATTGAGAGACTTTGTGTATGAAGATGGAATTTTGAAATTCGGGAAGAGACTTTGTGTTCCCGATTTACCTGATCTAAAAAGGGAATTGCTGGATGATGCTCATAGTTCCAATTTCTCTATACACCCTGGGAGCACCAAAATATATAGAGATTTGAAGGGACATTTTTGGTGGGACAACATGAAGAGGGAGATTGCTGATTTTGTGTCAAGATGTATGGTTTGTCAACAAGTCAAAGCTGGAAGGCAACAGCCTGGAGGAGTCATGCAACCTCTTCCCATACCGGAGTGGAAATGGGACAATATTACGATGGACTTTGTCATGGGGCTACCAAAGACTCCTAGAAGGAACAATGCAATATGGGTTATTGTCGATCGTCTTACCAAGTCAGCACATTTTCTTGCTATAAGAGAAGATCTACCCCTGGAACGTCTAGCAAGACTATATATTAATGAAGTTGTGAGACTTCATGGAGTACCCTTATCAATTGTTTCTGATTGTGATCCCCGTTTTACTTCAAGATTTTGGAAAAGTCTTCAGAAATCCCTGGATACTGAACTTCATTTGAGCACTGCTTACCACCCTCAGACAGACGGACAATCAGAACGGACTATTCAGACCTTAGAAGACATGTTGAGATCTTGCTCACTTGATTTTCAGGGTATGTGGGATCAATATTTACCACTAGTAGAGTTTTCCTATAACAATAGCTTCCATTCGAGTATACAGATGGCACCATATGAAGCGTTATACGGAAAGAGATGTCGTACACCAACCTGTTGGGATGTCGTTGGTGAAAGAAAACTTGTAGGCCCAGAACTGGTGGAGGAAACGGTGGAAAAGGTGAAAGTAATCCAAAATCACATCAAAGCATCTCAAAGTAGGCAGAAGAGCTATGCCGATAATCGAAGGAAGGATTTGGAATTTCAAGTCAGTGATCATGTTTTCCTGAAGGTATCTCCGTGGAAGGGAGTCATACGTTTTGGTAAGAAAGGTAAATTGAGTCCCAGGTACATCGGACCTTTCGAAATTCTAGAACGAATTGGGGCTGTAGCTTACCGATTGGCAATGCCGCCAAGTCTCTCCAAAGTTCACGATGTATTCCACGTATCTCTATTGAGGAAATACATGCCTGATCCGACGCATGTACTCACCTATGAGGAATTAGAACTGGAACCCGATCTATCTTATTGCGAAGAGCCCATCAAGATTCTTGATACGAGAGAACAAGTGCTGAGAAACCGGACGACGCGTCTGGTAAAAGTTTTGTGGAGAAATCATAAGATGGAAGAGGCGACGTGGGAACCCAAGGAACTTATGATGAAGAACCACCCGAGTCTTTTTATGCAGTAATACCCTAGAAATTGCGAGGACGCAATTATTTGAAGGAGGGGAGAATGTAACACCCCAAGCTTCTACGGTACGTTTCTCCTCGAATAATGCGATAGCGTGTGTTGTACGCAACCTCGAGTTCTAACACACACCACAACTAATTAAACTAGCCGTTGTGAATAGTAATACCTAATTTTTGAAATTATATATATTTTATATTTCAAAATGGACTTCATTTTTGGATTCGGAATATCGAAATTAGCCTAGGGTGAAATTTTGGTACATTTCGGATAACTTTCATATTTTGATGAATAGTGAAAATTTCTAAATTTTAATTAAAAACAACTTTTTTAATCAAAATAATTAATAGTGATAAATTATGAATTTTAGTAGTTTTAAAGTATATTTAGAATATATTTTTACCATTTAATATAATTTTGGTCATTGGACATAATTTTACAATTAAACCGAACATAAACAAGTGTCAATCTTTTGATAGTTATTATCTCTTAAAAACACGCTTTTTGTTTTGACAGCGGGAATTAATTTTAAATTAATTTCTGCCACTTCTGTGTTTTGAATTTAGGAAAATGGATTCCATATTTGGAATCAGGATGTTCAAATTGTGTAAATAGGTAACTTTTATTTTTAGACATTTTGAATAATTACTGCGGTAAATATTTTATTTACCATGGTTAAGGGTAAATCCGATAAATAAGGGTTAAAAAATAATATTATAATAATACTAAATTACCCTAAAACGTGTCTTAACCCTATTGGTTGATACATGGTCGACCATGGGCATCTTTGGGTCTATTTTGTGACCCCATGGATCCACTTGTAAGTGATAATGACACATTATATTAATAAAGTCAAAATAAAAATAAAAATGACACAAGCATATATCTTTTAGAACAAAAATTTTTACATAGGGTTATATATGTTGGATTTTAGATTATAAATATTCATTATAAAGATAAAAAGATTTCCTACATAATGATATTTTATTTATAATTTTTAGACATTGAATAATTTATTTTATTTATGACACAATGATGATGCAGTAATTACTATAATAGTGAAAAATTAAAATAATTGATATTATAAATACCCAAATAAATATAATATGAAACTTTTAATGAATTAAACTAATTTTCTATGATAATATGATATATTAGTATTGATTTAATGGACTTTTTTCGAAGTAATCAATCTGTTATGAGTTTCACAAAAATCAACTATTGAATAGTGTCAAAATTGACATAAAAGAGTTCTTAAAACAAATATTATATTATTAATTGATATTAAATTCCTAAAAATCTAAGGTTCGGCCAAGAGACTTATATTATGATAGGTTAATCATTAATGGACCACTTGTGGGTCTCTTGGATGTATATAGTAAGTTTATTAACCATAATATATAAAATACAAAGAGACATTGTAAAAGTGAAACTAATTAACTTAGAGTTAATACTTAAAGATAAGGTTAATATAAGTACCCAAACCTGTCTAAATTCTATTGGATGAGTTGTTTTAGACCTATCCCCACCTCATACTTTGAATAGTCAACTTTGGAGCCTTTAGAAACCGAATATGAATTTATTATAAATTAATATTTCTAGCTTTTCCAAAGGTGCCCCTCACCCCTCTTATAAAAGGGCACTCCTCCTTCTCATTTCTTCACACCTTCAAAGCCTTTTTGTTCGGTCAACCTCTGCCCAAATAATCTCCCAACATCCCTCACTACAACCTAGAGGCCTTAGTTTGATCAGAAAGCCAACCTAAGGAGCCCTTTTGATCAAATCAAAAGGAAGAACCCGAAGAAGAGGTAATGATTTCACCACCCTTTTCTAAGTTCATTTCTTCTTCCACTTCTTCTTCCTTTGTTCTTACCATTCTAAAATAATAATTCCAGTATCTCACATATACTGTGATGTTATTATAAGTATGGTACAACCATATTCAGTATTCTATCCACCCTTTGAATAACATGTCACCATACGTGCGTACGTACGGCTTACCGTCTCCACGTCGTGGTGTAATTGTTATTAAATATAATATTATTTGGATGGGTATAATAATGATGTGTAACTCATGTAAATAATAAATATAACATGTTAATGATTCTGTATATATGATATACCATTCATTTATATATTATTTTAATATCAAAAGAATGATATTGTCGCTCGTGCGTACGTACGGACTACCGTCTCCACGAACGCGATGAGATTCATTCTCCATCGTATCCATTCAAGTATAATTATCATTTTATGATTTAAAAATGATGTTTAAGGACTTGATATCATTCTGGATATGAATAAGATACAACAAACATGGCTTATGTAACAAAACATATAAAAGAAAATGAGTAAGTTAACACCCGAAACGATGATAATTCTAAGATATTATTAACAAATCAATGTTAAAAGATCATATATGATATCATATTAATATATATGATTCTTGTATAATTTAATAACAATTATTTCACCATTATACAGGAGGTTAACCTACCCCAACCAAGGAAAAGTACAAGGTAAGGGTTATTTCACAATCTCTTCATTATCCGAGGTTGTTTATATGTAATAATCTACTGGGATCTCTTTATCATCCACATCCATGTTTCTTAAAAATGTATTTCAAAACATTTTTACTATTTACAAGAATATGGGTTAAAGTCATTTATACCCTTTTTTGACTTTTTATAAGAGGTTTATAAAGGAATCTTTCCGTCGTTTTCAAAACAAGGTCCTTTTTAACCTTTTCGACAGAATTGAGGTAAGAATGTTTTTTTAACTTATACGGCGGGTGCGGTTATTTTACGCCGTTATAAAATCTTCAAAGCTTTCCTTACAAGCTTATAAGAATATTTTCAAAGAAAATGTTTTATTTTATATGGATCTTAAATGATTTCAAAATAAAAGGAGATATTTCTTTAAAAAGAATTTTGATTTCATCTATGTCAACATCCTTTGATGGATTTTAAGATTATTTGAAGTTGATTTATTATGATACAAAACTTCTATATTGTATTGAAGGTTTTGTGATATGTTTGACTGTGGATGTGCTAATTTTATACCATTCATAGTTTATTGTGAAAGTATTGACATTTCGTATGCTAGTTTTAATACGAATGTTTATGTTATGTTTAAACCTTTTCATATGGGAATGCATTGGACTTAATAAGTGACGGGTGGAGCCCGCTATAGCTCCTCGATGCATCGGTAGGTCTCATGAGACAAACTAGTGTCTTGGCACAAGGCCTTGACAAAATCTTATTTTTAGTCTTGGTACGAGGCCTTGGCTATGTGGTTATGATAGTCTGGCATTATGCATTCCAACATTATGAAAGTGGTTATTGATTTTTGCATGTGATTATTCGATTAGTAGAATATCCATGTGAATAAGTAAATGGCATTATTTCATTTTATTTATGCCATACCATGTTGAAAGTTCATATTTAAAAGGCTTTTGTTTAAGTTATACATTGCCTTAAATGTTTATTCTTATTTATGAAAGTTTCCGCTATATTGTTATCCTTACTGGGCATTTGAGCTCACCCCTTTTCTATGTTTTATTTTTCCCAGGAAGTGAAGAAGTAAATTATGAATGACTTGCAGAGATATTATGAGGGGTTAATAGTGTGGATATGAAGACTTTGTTATTGAAGTAGTTTTTCACTTTGAAATGTAATGTAAAACTTTATGATTATATCTAGTGTTTCCAAGGCTACTAAACTAATCGGTCTTTCGAGATTTGATCTTTCTTGTGATCATGCCAATGTTATGTAATTAATGCACCGACTCTGGGTAGCTGGGGTCGGGGCGTTACACACTCCTACCATGGTTCACTCCCATTTTTTCAATGTTTTTGGGTTTAATTATTTTCACAAAAGGGTAAATCTACAAAAAATTATTTTTATTCCACTCATTACTTTTAGAAAGGATTCAATATTGGAACATAGTTCAAAATAAATTTATTCACAAAATATATGATTCCTAGAATATGTGTTTATACCCTCTAAACTCCATAGGTTGCACCATCACTCATATACTATGAATAACTCAAAAAATAGAATATCAATTCTATGATACATTATAGAAAACACCATACCTATTGGATTATTCTTTTTTTCATGAGATATTTATGAAATCTATTTACATTCCATTTTTGGAAGTAAAATACCCCCTTTTCTGCATTGCATAAATTCTCCCCTATCCCACTAACTTATATTTTGAAGTGGATATAGATCTTAATTAAAATTAGTAAAAATCCCCTTTTACATTTAATATTATTCAAGGATAGGAAGTCTAATCACCTAATTTTCTAAAAATAATTCTCAATGATGAATTCCCCTCTCTTTTTTATAAAAAAAATATATAAAAGAGATTCTTTAAAAAAATGATTTAGTGATGGCTCCTCTTTATTAAATATTTTCAGTTAATATTTAATGTTGGATTACCTCACATGTGATATCACTTGTATATTAAGAGTCAAATATGATTCTTAAACTATCTATTAATTTCAGTTTATTCTCAAAATATATACCACTTTATAGAGTGTTTTCGTATTTGAACATATGAAATTCCATGAATACAACACATAAAACACTCCAAAAAAAGATAAAATAATGGATTTGATTGGATCGTCCAACTATAGTCACATAATTAATTTGAAATTCACTAAACACGCAATTTTGAAGCCTCTATATCAACACCTTATATTCTCCCTAACATGGCATGCAATGTTAAAAAAACGCATAACAATATTTAATCATTATTGAAATAATTGAAACATTATAGAATTAACCTCCCTCTACTTTCGGGATTCCTTAAAAAATAATTTCATATTTGTTTATTCCTCAAATTATAGTTCTTCAGGTTTTAATGTAGTTAATAATCAATCCATATAAAACCTAAATATTTCCATATGAAGTTTTTCATTAATTTCATATATTGATCAGGCATAAGATGCTTCCACTTAAAGATTATCATTTAAGTTATAAATATTAAGGGAAATATCCCTAAAATATGAATCTACCATGTCATCAGACACTAATTTATGAATAACTATTTTCATAAAGAAATAATCCTTAGGAATTTAATTGATCCCTAATAACTCCACTCAATCACCCTTATAATGGTCCTTAGAAAAATTTACAGTTATACTTACAGAAAACTAGAAACCATCCTTATTAAGATCTAAATTTCATCCTTATGTAACCCACTTGATCAAGATGACAATAATCCTTACACACATTACATCATCCCAAACTTCATTATTGAGAAGAATCTATACAAAAATTATGATAATTAACTATATTTTCCTAAATGTTATGACATTCAATCAAAAGAGAATAAATATTATGAAAAGAAACCTTAAAAATATCATCACAATTTTATGTTGTTCATTATTTTGTTGTGAAGTTTATAGTCTAATTCTATTAATTTTTTTTAATTAAAAATTATTTTATGTTAGTTTTGGAATGTCTAGTAGCTTGTCAATACAACTAATTCTATTGAGGATGTGATAATGAGATCACAATTTTTTTCAGGGTTAATTTTTAATCATCGATGTCAAACTTATTCATGTAGGCTCGATCAAGTGATTGAAGAAAAATAGGATGAAGAAATTTCACATTATATTCATGAAGGTTTTTATCCATGAATAATATAATAGTGAAACCATCACACCTCAAAAACTCACTTGGGTGAGTGGGGCCTTGTTACCTTGACCACTCCAATAGCTCCATGGAAAAATAACTTAGGAACTTCTTGGTTCAGCAGGTTATTGTTCCATCTCTCATGGTATTCTAATCTTTTATTCACATGTTCTAGTAGTAACCCACTTTGGTACTCACTTGTACAAGCCACTTTTGTTGGTACCCTTGTTAATCAGAACCATTTCCTTTTATCATTGGCTACTTCAAGGTTGTTTTCCTTGAAATCGGCCCTATTTTTTCCGAAACTCCATATCTATAAGTAAAAAATTTATCATCTTCAACTTATATATATATATATTTCTAGGAAGTATCTGACACCAATTCTTCTTCAAAAAACACACACACGAACAGATATATATATATATATCTCTCTCTCTTCAAGGAGAAATTATAACCAATCCATCCAAAATAAACCTTCATAAATGAAAAAATATACCCAATTATTTAAATATGGATTCATAACAATACTCCAAGAATTACCAAATTATTTAATGGATTCCTTATCAATTATTTCATCCAACTATTTAGAAAACCATATTATCATCAACATCATAATCTAAATCATCCAATATTTTCAACAAATCCAATAAAAACCCTTATGGGTTCATATTTTTATATATATTATGTTGTTATATGTTGATATAGATATTTATATGTATATATATACATATTTATTTTCAAATATTTTTATTTATTTTTATTTATATATTTTTACATATATAATGTGGATATATATATATATATCTCTGTGTGTGTGTGTTTATGTATATTTATATGTGTTTATATATATATAAATACAAATATCTATATTTATATATGTTATATATATAAATATTTATATTGATATATGGACGTTACATATATAAAAATTACAACATTCTAGATGAATATTCAATACATTTCACAAGAATACACACTCGATGACTGTATGGTTTAGTGTACGTGGAAAATAGATATTTAATCATATAATTTTTTAAATATATTCAACACATATAACAAATTATTCTCATATAGTACACTTATTAGTCACACTCTACTTAAAACATTTCTTCACTACATGGGTAAAAGAAACATAAGATTGATAGACCTCAAAATCTCAGTAAGGGTAAGCATGGTAGATATCCGTCAATTATCATAAGTGAACATAAGATAAGAATAAGGGTTTGTGAGTATGCAATTGGCATTAAAAATCATACCCAAAATTTCATATATCATAAATATAAATCTTGTAATAAATCCTTGGTAGTACATAAGAAATGAATCATAAGAGAATCAAAGATCATAAGCCATTAAAATATAACTTTGGCATAAGAAAATGCCACAATATACTGGCATAAAGTATTGTATAATAATAATCATATAAATAATATATCAAGAATACCCACCAATACATCCATCCTATGTTAGGCTTGGGTTAACCACTCATGTAACTGCATCAGACATGGGATAACCTCTCATGTATCGTCTTTTGGGTTTGGGATAACCTCATGTGTACCCTCTTTTAGGATCATTATAACATCATGTGTACCCTTTTAACTCAGAAATAATTAATCATTGTCTAATTAATTAGAGGGATATAATGGACCCACCTATCACCTAATCAAAATCTGTTCATATATATTCCACAATATCAAGAAAGCATTTGTCATTTAATCATAACTTAACCCATGGAAAAGAAAATCAGTTTCATCAATATTTCAACCTCATTATCAGAAACATTCTAGATAAATAATATAGGTATTTAACTTATATAATATCCTCATTCAGTGATAAGAGACATTAGAGGATGTTGTAATAGACAAAAATATCATTAAAAGATTAATAAAACATTTTTTTGAGGTAAATAAACTTTTCATTTTTAAATCACTTATTAAATATAAAATTTTTTTCATAATATTAAGGAAAATATTTTGATTGAAAAGAAACATGGAAAATTTTAATTTCAACTTCAAAGAAAATAAAATTCATGAAGATTGGAAAATTCTTTCATAAAGTGCTCATTAAAATAAAAATATCTTTCACATTTTCAGAAAAAAAGTAAAATGTACCTCATTTGGAAAACAACATGATGATTTATTTTAAAATTTCTAAAAAAATTATCACATGGTTAAAAATGACATGATAAAAAAAATTAGTGGTAAAAATATTCTTAAAATCATTTTAATTAAAATGTGGATATAGAAGAAAAATAATCTTGACTGAAAAGAGAAATAAAGTTGAACTTATTTAAAAACATCATTTTAGTATCTTGAGTAAAAAAAAGATAAATGAATGGAAGAATATTAATATCTAGAAATAAAAATAGTATAATAAAATAAATAATAATTTGTAGAAATTTATCATATAATTTCTTCATTATAAATTTAAGAATAAAAAATCCGATAAAAATGAGATAGTAACGTAAAACCCTTATTGATTTGATAACTTTGTCGTTGTAGTAAGAATGAAATAAAAAAAATAAAAATAAAATTTTAATAACATGATTTATTTATTAATTATAGAAAAATAATAATTTTTAGAAGATAAATATCATAAATAATATATGTGTGTAACCTAATAAATGTCCCAAAGAAGACAATTTTAATTGTTAAGCTCTTACCACATTAGAAAATTTTGAATCATATCCCCTATAATTAAATAATATTAATTCAGACATTGAAAAAAATAATTAAGAATGATTAATGATATATAATATAAATTTATCATTATATAAACCACATACACATAAACATGTGCATAACATAAAACATGTCTCAATGAAACAAATTTGAGATGAATAATCCTTTCCTTACGTATGGTATGCTTCGTTAGCACTCAAACATCCTATATAAAAAATTAAAATTTACTTTAATTATATATAAAAAATATTAATACCTATAATACCATATATGGCGCACTTATATCATTTCAACACCCATTTAATAATAATACTTTATTGAAATCATCATTTCTGGGTGATATTTTTTTCATATGTATTTATGTTTGGAAATTATGGTCGTTACACTTTTTCCATGGTTCCATAAAATATAGAATCTTAGTAATTTGATAATTAGAATATTTAATCATTATATAAAATTTGATAACCATTAATATAAAGTAGTGATGAAAAATGAATCACATCACTTCATGGAGATGGTAGTTTGTACATACGCATGATGAATGTTTTTCACTTTTTAATGGATGTAATGAATGAAATGTAAATAATAATTTATCTTTATGTAATTTTTATTATATAATAAACATATTATATATATATTAAATACATTATAATTACTAACCATGAATGATGGTGATGGAAAATGAATCATATCGATGCGTGGAAGCAATAGTCCACACATACACACAAACAGTACTTTCATTTTTCATTTTATAGAAAAGAGGTGGGAAATGGTATTTATCGAAAAATAATAGAATATAATTATATTTATTACAATTTATTCACAATTTTTTTATAGATACAATAGGAATATAAAAGTTAGACGAACAAATAAAACTAAAAGAGCATAGATAATATTTATACCTCTTCTTTGAGAGACCTCCTTTGGCTTACAAATTAAGCCTTGAAATATTTGTCTTAAGAGAAGAAATAAAACAGTATTATGATGGAAAATAATATTTGATGTTTTTTAGTTGTTATTTTCAAATATATAAGGCTCAAATTGTGTTAATGAGGGAGGATAAAAGGTTCCCTTTTAAATGTGGTGGAGGGACACACATGGTTTTTCATAATATATTTCCATGATATTATGTCACCTTAATGATAAAGTGGAAAAATACAAAAAATATAAAAATAAAAGGTTTAAAAATATAAACAAAATAACAATTTAAAAAGTTTATGAGGCATTAATACCCATATATCTCAGTTTAACCTCTTGATAAAATCATTTTATCTTTAACCGTGGTAATGAAATATTAATATTTTTAATATTCACTATGACCAAAAATTAAGTTTCACCAACAATATTATATTAATTGTTCTAATTAAAATTATGGAATACATTTTACTAAATAATATTTATTTAAGGGGATGAATTTAATTTTAAATAAGAATGAAAAATTCAATGAAAACTTGTTTTAGAATAATCAATTTTTCCACATAAAACTAGTTTAACTTCCATTCCATGGATTTTAAATAACATAAAATGAATGTTAAGAATTTTATTTAATATATAAACAATAAATTTCAATAAAACTATTATTAAATGGAAAGTAATTAAATTTAATTATACAAAACCACATTTATATTATAAAAATAATTTTTAGAAAAACATGTTTTAAGCCCAAAAATAAACTTATACCAAAATAAAGTATAATAGAAATCCTATATAATTAATTAAATATTTATAATTAAATTAGACTTATTTTAATGCACTATAAAATTCGTAATATATTGGGACTTTTAAATCACATAATTTAATGGAATGATATAACAATTTTTCAAAAATCATTAATTTTCTAGTGTTCACTGAAAAATAAATATTTTTAGAAAAATCCAAAAAATTCACCCTATGATAATATTGAAATGAAGATTTAATTTTTTTATTAATTTCCTCAAATGAAAATTCTATAATATTTAGAAATTAATTATAATTTATGTTTAGAAAATGTAGTAAAAATCATTTTTCAAGAAAACATAATATTAATGCATAAAATGAAATTAGTAAAAATTTAGTTCTTATGTAGTATTAATTAATAAATAAATTATATTTATATTAAATATTTACACATATTTTTCATAATATTTTATTCTTATTCTCACAAATAATTAAACATCTTGGTTATAATTTCCAAAATTAAAGAATATTATTTTTATATTATATCATAGTTCACTTAAAGATCAATGTTGCATATTCAGAAAGCTATCAATCATATTATTATATTAAATTAATTTTTTGGGGTGTTATATTCTCCCCCCTTAAATAAATTTCATATTGGAAATTTTTATCTAGTTAATCATGGGTTCAATATTTGAAAATACCTTTGTTAGAAATCCACATTGTATAAAGGGATGAAAAGAGTTCAATTGAAAAGGGGGAGTGTAAAACCTAATGGATACATGAAATAATACATAATCAGGTTCGTAGATATGGATAAAAGTATTAGTATGTGAAAATATGTATTTATAAGATAAATAAAATGATTAAATAATAATATAAATAGATATATAATATAGTAATGATAATTTTAATGACCACTAAACCATAATTCAACAAGGGCTAAAAGGACCATCAAATCTTCAGGAATCACTATATAAAGAAAACATTTTAATTTTGAAGTGCAGTGTGTTGCATTTGTTGTCAATGAGGCATAAAGTTGTCTTGGAATGAATGGAAGTCAAGGAATGTCAAGAGGTGAATGACAAAGGTTGTGATGGTGTTGGTGGTGAAGGAGAATGACCATGGTACTAAGATGCATGTCACTTAAGAGATTCACTAAGTGGTGTTGGAGAATATGGTTGAAACATTCTCCATGGACATCTGACGATTGTTGAGCTGCTCTTTAAGTTCAAAGAACTTGTATCAACTGGATACAATGTCACAACATGATTAGAAGACCATGCATTGTAGGGACAATGCATGAGGAGTTGAAGATGATCCATTCACATGTTCTAAGTGGATGAAGTGGATTAAAGAAGTCCATGTACTAACTCTTAGTGCATGTGAATCAGAAGAAGATCCAATTGATCTATGATTAGATCAATGAAGCACATTGAAGAATTTAAGTGATTCAGGAGTTCAGTTGAAGATGAACCTTCCGGAATTCGATATCCTAAGTGAAGATCATATGAGAGGAGGATTGATGAATTCCTAAGAAGAAGAGAGAAGAAATGGCTTAGAGGAGAATGGCTTGGAAGTAGTGGCATTTGGCATTTTCACTTGGTTACTTTGTTTTTAAACAAAGTACTAAGTGTTTCCTCAAGCAAAAAATTAGCCACCAAGGGCCAGCCTTAAGGGTTCAACCCCCAAGGCACATGTGGGCCTAAGGCGCCACGCCCAAGGGGGGATCCCATGTGGCCAGCCCGAGAGGCAGGGGGGCAGTGTATAAGCCCCCGAGGAACGCGGTGGTGAAACCCGCGCGCCCGGAGGATGCATAGTGGGTGCTAGGAGCGCGCCCGCAGGGAGCTTGAGTGGGCGCAGAGCGCGCCCGCAGAGAGAACCCGGTGCGGGGCGGCACCGGGAGGGGAGAAGTTCAACTGGAGTGTGGTGGAGAGCGCCAGGGTGATAAAGCGTGGAAAAACCGCTCCCCGTTTCGATGTGGGACGCAGAAATTTCACCCAGGAGCGATCCTGGCCGCACGATCGATCGCGCGCCAGATCTCGGCCGCACATCTGATCTGCGGCGAGGCGATCTGATCCAGGCCGTCCGATGTATTTCGATCGCCCGATCCAATGGCTCCCGGCTCGTCTCCTTCGTCGAGCCACCCCGAAGCCACCCGACGTCTCCCGCTGAACCAGGCGACTCCCGAAGGTGGTTTTTGAGTTCCCGGCCACCTTCGAGCAAACCGAGACCTCCATTGTGATCGTTAGGCCATAACGAACTCATGCATGCATTAAAATGTTGCATGCATGCATCGAGAAAGAATTTCGAACAAGGCAGAGGCAAACCGAAGGTGCCGAGGCCATGGGGTGTTCGTGCTATGCATGGACCGGTTTTAAATGAAGTCATGCATGCGTTTTAAAATTCATGCACGTAGATAAGGCTGAAGATAAAAGAACCCGCGTTTGACAGAAAGAAGAAAAGAAGATTTCAAAGAAATCTTTAAAGAACCGAAAACTTCGGGATTTTGAAATTTAAATCACGCGGAGGATTTGAAGCTCTCCTCGCCTATATAAAGAGAGGCCGAGACCTCGGTGAAGCTTTGCTGATCCTTTGTTGAAGATCCGGAGAACCGTGAGTGCACCTCTGCCTCGCGAAGACGAAGCCCTGCGCACACTTGCGCAGTGAGATTCCTAGCGCGCACCCTGCGCGGATGAAGTCCTCGGTGCCATCCTTGGCCCGAAGGAGTCCCTTGCGCGCTACGTTTTTGCGCGACAAGAAGAGGACCCCCTGCCCGCCACTGCTTGCGCGACAGGGAAGGTTAGGCAGCACCCTTGTGCACCGCTTTGTGCCTTGTGCACTTGCGCGCCTTGTGGATTGCGCGACCCACGGCCGGTGGCAATAGCTCGGCTGTGAAGAAGAGGAGGGCTGTACCACTTGCGCGCTTCCTTGGGTTGGTGTTCGGGTGTGAGCAAGAGAAGGCCGAGCCTTAGTGACTTGTGTGCCAAGTGGAGAAGAGAACCCGAGACTTGCATACCTTGGTTGTTCCAAATTGAAGAACACACTTTGTGTGTGCAATGAAGGAAGAAGGCCGAGACCTTTGAGCCTTGTGCTTGTGTGCAAAGTGAAGGTAGAACACCCTACGGGCAGTAGGTGTGGAAAGCAAGAAGACCCGAGGCATAGTGCCTTTTGTGTGCAAGATAAAGTGGAAGGCCAAGTGTGTGCCAAGTGGTTAGAAGACCACACTCATTAAGTGTGTGTGCAAAGTGAGCAAGAAGTTGGCCGAAGCCTAGGTGTGTGCACAAGAAGGGAAGAAGGCCATAGGCATTTGTGTGTGCAAAAGAACTAAATGGCCGAACCTAGTGTGTGCACTAAAAGTGTAAACACCTAGAAGTAAAATAAGGAGTGACTCACACTAAAGTACAACACACTTGTGAGTGTGTAAACAAAAAGAACAAAGTGTGAAGAAGGAAGAAGTGTGTGTGCTTAAAGCAATTGCACTCATTGAGTGTTTATCACACTAAGAAGAAGAAGGAGAGTGCATGCATGCATGCATGCACGTGCACACGTGAACAAAGCTAAATCAGGCTGTGTGCATCTGAGTTGTCCAAGACCAGAAGATCTTGAAGAATTTGAGAAGGCCATGCAATCAGTGCATGAGGATGAAGAGCTTCCATGCACTCAGTGCATGAAGTTGAATTGAACTGAGACTGGACCAGACTGAAGTTAAAGACATCATTTGTCTGAGTATTCAGTAGTTGGAGAGAAGCCAGGTCATCCTGAGAAGAAGGAGATAAAGCCTGAGCAAGAAGAGAAGACCTGATCATCACAAGTGATCAGAGGTACAGAGCAAGGCCAGCAGTCTTTATCCCAGACTGCTGAAGATACTTGAAGAAGCTTAAAGAGAAGAAGAGCTACTCGTGTGACTCGAGGAGCCAAGAGAAGACCCTGTGGGACTCAGGGAGAAGAAGTCTTCAGTGGGATTCTGGAGCAGGTCAGTGGGACTCTGGTAACACTGTGGGACGCAGTATAAAGACCTTCTTGTGGGACTCAGGAGAGATACGGTGGGAAGCTGTATCGACCATTGTAATACTAACAGATTATAATTGGAGAATCCATGCTCGTAGAGCATGGAAAGGATGTAGGCCTTTGGTGCCGAACCTTGTAAATCCTTGTGTCCTATGCCTTTTCATTACTGCATTATCCGGGAAAGGTTGAGAGACATAAGAAGAGTGGATCGAGGCCTTAACAAGCCATAGAGGTTTAATTGATAAGAATCAATTAGTAAAAAGTTTTAAGGGATCACTGATTCACCCCCTCCCCCTCTCAGTGATTCACACTGATCTGGGCACTTCAATTGGTATCAGAGGGAAGGTTACCTCTAAAAGATCCAAGGGAGTCTTTATGAAGAGCAGATTTGAGGAAACGAGCGACCAGCCTCAAATGGAGATATCTGCCAAGACTCAGAAAAATAGAAAGAAGAAACAGGCCAAGAAGATGAAGAAAGCCTGTCCTAGCTGTGATGATGTTGGAACAATGAAAGATCTTCAAATTGCAATCGAATATCTTCAGAAGACAGTCCCCAAGGAAGTGGCAATGTTTATAGCTACAGGCATCCTTGATCTTCAAGAAGAAAAATCACAGTTAGAAGAAGAAGCCAATGCAATGGAAGATCAATTGGCTAAAAGGGTTGGCATAACCAACACTCTCAGAAAGCTGGTAAATTCCAAAGATGAAACAGTATATCTTTGCAATGAAAGATATGAAGACACTACTGAAGAATTGCAAAGAAGCATTTCTGAGAAATAATTCTTTATGATAATAGTCGAAGAAGTGTTCCATGCACTGGAGAAGCTGCACAGAGTCTCAATGATTGTCAATGATGCTCAACTAGAAGATAAAGTCAAAAGGGTGAAGGAGCTTGACAACTCAATGCTTGAAATCAAGAAGGTGCATGAAGACCAGTTAGAACAGCTGAAGGAAAATTGGGAAGGAAGGCTAAGAACTGTTGAGGATGAGAAGAACTCCCTTAACATGAAGTGCTTAGAACTAGAGGTGATATTGAAAAATCAGCAATCACCCAAAGCCAAAGCCTCCCAGTCAGCTGAAAGAAGAAATGTTGCTACTCAAGTGAGCTTTGAAAAGGATGATTCTAAAAGAAAGACATCCTATAATAAAAGGGCAACAACTTCTAAAAAGAAGGTACCATCCATCCCATCTTGTACTCATGCTTCTAATTGTGTTTCCACAAAAAGTGCAGGATGGAAGAATAATTCCAAACAAGTATGGATGAAGACAATGAAGAAAGAAAGCTCTCCTGAAAAAACACAACTTGTCAAGAAAAGTACCCAGCAATCAGAAGTAAACAAGAGGTCAAGATTTTTGGGTCAATGTTGGTGTTGTAACAAGTATGGGCATTGTGCAAAGGATTGTTGGTACAATCCACTGAATGCCATAGCACAGAGGAAGCCCATGCCTAGGGGGAGCAAGCCAGAAGAAAAGAAGCAACATCCACAGGTCCAGAGACATCTGTTTACTGCAAATAGATTTGGATTACTTGACAACATCTGGGATGATTGCAAAAGTGGTCAACAAAAAGATACATGTCAATCTCCAACTGTATCCAGAGCTCAAAAGAAGAAAAGATCACAGAACCTGGCTGAGAGAGAATCCTTGGGAAGCAAGCAGAAGAAAGTGGAAGATGCTCCCAAGAAGATTATGAAAAAGGAAGAGAAGACCTTGGAGTCTAAGTCCAAGAAGGGTGAGTCATCTAGTAGGACCACCAAGAAGACATGCTTCTACTGTGGAAAGAAAGGACATATCATGGATCTTTGTAAAGAAGCCATGAAATTCAATAGAGGCAGACTGGACTCAAACAGACAATCAATCCAAAAGAAGCAGAAGGGATTGATTGAAAACAAGTTGCCTAAGAGAGGTAGCTTGACAGAATAAAAGGAACCATGTGTAATATCCAGAACTGAGGCCACACTTCCAAGTGACTTACTAGTCATATGGCCAAATCAGTTGCAACTTGCCAAAGATCTGAAAAGAGTTGAAGATGAAGTTCTGGCAATTTCTAAGGCAAGAGGGAAGAAGAATATTTCACATGAAGATGTATTGAGATCCACACCAGCACAATCATCAATGAAGATCAAATATGCAAGTGTGAAGACTGGTGAAAATGGGACATCTCGGTTGAGAGAATCTTCTCAACCTTGTTGTTCACATTGATGAACCAAGGAGGTTCCATCTCATTCCCTTATACTCTTGGTATATACATGTGCTAACATTGCAGGGAATTGAAGATGATGATCATTCTCATCTGGAGGATGGTTTGGACAGAATGGAGTGCACCCCTTGAGGGGGAGCAAATCTGAAGAAGATGATGTTCTGAGATTAATATCATCTTAAGAAAATGGATGAATGGGGGAGATTTATCTTTGCACTGAACTTTCTAATGTGTTTTGTGAAGTATGTGCAGGATTCAGCAATTCATTGAATATCTGAAAAATTTCAAACCCCTAAGCATGATCTCACATGTGTAGATAATTATGGACAGCTTTGAATTCCTTGGCTACATCACTCTTGTTTTCTACACCGGGTTAGCCCAAGTAGACTTAGAGATGATTTACTCAAGGTTATTTGCTAAAGAAGAACATGTGGCATCATCCCTCTCTTAGTGCTTTTCAAGAAGATGCTATTCAAAGGGAGGAAGATATTTTTGAAAGTGAACCACACCACACCTTTGCATTTGATTTCCAATAAGGGGGAGAAAGTATTGGCACACATATTGACCCATTAATATGTGCTGAAGGAGTGTATTGACAACAAATACAAAGGGGGAGATTGAAGTGAACTGTGTTGCATTTGTTGTCAATGAGGCACAAAGTTGTCTTGGAATGAATGGAAGTCAAGGAATGTCAAGAGGTGAATGACAAAGGTTGTGATGGTGTTGGTGGTGAAGGATAATGACCATGGTACTAAGAAGCATGTCACTTAGGAGATTCACTAAGTGGTGTTGGAGAATATGGTTGAAACATTCTCTATGGACATCTGACGATTGTTGAGCTGCTCTTTAAGTTCAAATAACTTGTATCAACTGGATACAATGTCACAACATGATTATAAGACCATGCATTGTAGTGACAATGCATGAGGAGTTGAAGATGATCCATTCACATGTTCTAAGTGGATGAAGTGGATTAAAGAAGTCCATGTACTAACTCTTAGTGCATGTGAATCAGAAGAAGATCCAATTGATCTCTGATTAGATCAATGAAGCACATTGAAGAATTTAAGTGATTCAGGAGTTCGGTTGAAGATGAACCTTCGGGAATTCGATATCCTAAGTGAAGATCATATGAGAGGAGGATTGATGAATTCCTACGAAGAAGAGAGAAGAAATGGCTTAGAGGAGAATGGCTTGGAAGTAGTGGCATGTGGCATTTTCACTTGGTAACTTTGTTTTTAAACAAAGTCCTAAGTGTTTCCTCAAGCAAAAAATTAGCCACCAAGGGCCAGCCTTAAGGGTTCAACCCCCAAGGCACATGTGGGCCTAAGGCGCCACACCTAAGGGGGGATCCCATGTGGCCAGCCCGAGAGGCAGGGGGGCCGTGTATAAGCCCCCGAGGAACGCGGTGGTGAAACCCGCGCGCCCGGAGGATGCATAGTGGGCGCTAGGAGCGCGCCCGCAGGGAGCATGAGTGGGCGCAGAGCGCGCCCGCAGAGAGAACCCGGTGCAGGGCGGCACCGGGAGGGGAGAAGTTCAACTGGAGTGTGGTGGAGAGCGCCAGGGTGATAAAGCGCGGAAAAACCGCTCCCCGTTTCGATGTGGGACGCGGAAATTTCACCCGGGAGCGATCCTGGCCGCACGATCGATCGCGCGCCAGATCTCGGCCGCACATCTGATCCGCGGCGAGGCGATCTGATCCAGGCCGTCCGATGTATTTCGATCGCCCGATCCAACGGATCCCGGCTCGTCTCCTTTGTCGAGCCACCCCGAAGCCACCTGACGTCTCCCGCTGAACCAGGCGACTCCCGAAGGTGGTTTTTGAGTTCCCGGCCACCTCCGAGCAAACCGAGACCTCCATTGTGATCGTTAGGCCATAAAGAACTCATGCATGCATTAAAATGTTGCATGCATGCATCGAGAAAGAATTTCGAACAAGGCCGAGGCAAACCGAAGGTGCCGAGGCCATGGGGTGTTCGTGCTATGCATGGACCGGTTTTAAATGAAGTCATGCATGCGTTTTAAAATGCATGCACGTAGATAAGGCTGAAGATAAAAGAACCCGCGTTTGACAGAAAGAAGAAAAGAATATTTCAAAGAAATCTTTAAAGAACCGAAAACTTTGGGATTTTGAAATTTAAATCACGCGGAGGATTTGAAGCTCTCCTCGCCTATATAAAGAGAGGCCGAGACCTCGGTGAAGCTTTGCTGATCCTTTGTTGAAGATCCGGAGAACCGTGAGTGCACCTCTGCCTCGCGAAGACGAAGCCCCGCGCACACTTGCGCGGTGAGATTCCTTACGCGCACTCTGCGCAGCTGAAGTCCTCGGTGCCATCCTTGGCCCGAAGGAGTCCCTTGCGCGCTACCTTTTTGCGCGACAAGAAGAGGACCCCCTGCCCGCCACTGCTTGCGCGACAGGGAAGGTTAGGCAGCACCCTTGCGCACCGCTTTGTGCCTTGTGCACTTGCGCGCCTTGTGGATTGCGCGACCCACGGCCAGTGGCAATAGCTCGGCTGTGAAGAAGAGGAGGGCTGCACCACTTGCGCGCTTCCTTGGGTTGGTGTTCGGGTGTGAGCAAGAGAAGGCCGAGCCTTAGTGCCTTGTGTGCCAAGTTGAGAAGAGAACCCGAGACTTGTATACCTTGGTTGTGCCAAATTGAAGAACACACTTTCTGTGTGCAATGAAGGAAGAAGGCCGAGGCCTTTGAGCCTTGTGCTTGTGTGCAAAGTGAAGGTAGAACACCCTACGGGCAGTAGGTGTGCAAAGCAAGAAGACCCGAGGCATAGTGCCTTTTGTGTGCAAGATAAAGTGGAAGGCCAAGTGTGTGCCAAGTGGTTAGAAGACCACACTCATTAAGTGTGTGTGCAAAGTGAGCAAGAAGTTGGCCGAAGCCTAGGTGTGTGCACAAGAAGGGAAGAAGGCCATAGGCATTTTTGTGTGCAAAAGAACTAAAAGGCCGAACCTAGTGTGTGCACTAAAAGTGTAAACACCTAGAAGTAAAATAAGGAGTGACTCACACTAAAGTACAACACACTTGTGAGTGTGTAAACAAAAAGAACAAAGTGTGAAGAAGGAAGAAGTGTGTGTGCTTAAAGAAATTGCACTCATTGAGTGTTTATCACACTAAGAAGAAGAAGGAGAGTGCATGCATGCATGCATGCACGTGCACACGTGAACAAAGCTAAATCAGGCTGTGTGCATCTGAGTTGTCCAAGACCAGAAGATCTTGAAGAATTTGAGAAGGCCATGCAATCAGTGCATGAGGATGAAGAGCTGCCATGCACTCAGTGCATGAAGTTGAATTGACTGAGACTGGACCAGACTGAAGTTAAAGACATCATTTGTCTGAGTATTCAGTAGTTGGAGAGAAGCCAGGTCATCCTGAGAAGAAGGAGATAAAGCCTGAGCAAGAAGAGAAGACCTGATCATCACAAGTGATCAGAGGTACAGAGCAAGGCCAGCAGTCTTTATCCCAGACTGCTGAAGATACTTGAAGAAGCTTAAAGAGAAGAAGAGCTACTCGTGTGACTCGAGGAGCCAAGAGAAGACCCTGTGGGACTCAGGGAGAAGAAGTCTTCAGTGGGATTCTGGAGCAGGCCAGTGGGACTCTGGTAACACTGTGGGACGCAGTATAAAGACCCTCCTGTGGGACTCAGGAGAGATACGGTGGGAAGCTGTATCGACCATTGTAATACTAACAGATTATAATGGGAGAATCCATGCTGGGAGAGCATGGCAAGGATGTAGGCCTTTGGTGCCGAACCTTGTAAATCCTTGTTTCCTGTGCCTTTTCATTACTGCATTATCCGGGAAAGGTTGAGAGACATAAGAAGAGTGGATCGAGGCCTTAACAAGACATAGAGGTTTAATTGATAAGAATCAATTAGTAAAAAGTTTTAAGGGATCACTGATTCACCCCCTCCCCCTCTCAGTGATTCACACTGATCTGGGCACTTCAAATTTTAAAGATCCTATTATTAAAATTTAGGTTTTCTTTTAATATCATGATAGATAACACAACAATGCATACTCACTTGATTATTTCCTTTTCATAACATCAATTTCATCCTTTGGTTGTACTTAGATCAATTTCCACTTTTATCTCATCTATTACTCCATGAAATAAATATTCAAGATGGATTTCTCATGCCTGAAGCAATAAAATTTACTTTTATTTGATTATAAGATATATGAAATAGTGAATAATCATTCACTTCATCTCTATTTATTTTCCAAAACCAATATGGTTATCACAAGTTATCCAATATTGATAAATATTAATTTGATGAAATAATAAATTAATATCCAAAACATAAAAAATAACACACAAAGTTCATCTTAAACCATTTAGTAATTAATTATTTTTTTGAGAAAACTACAAAATATGTATGATAAAATTCAAAATGCAAAAAAAGTTTTGAAATATTTGATCACCTCTTTTTTTCTAATATAAAATTTAACATTTGTTCCCAAACAACATAATGTTTCTCATAATGTCACATACCAAACACATGAATACCTTGATCACAAATTCTCCTCAAACATACTAATAACCTAAATCACTATAAAACCCTAATGAAAACATATATTATTTCAAAAATTGAATCCATACTTATTCCTAAAATAATATAATTAACTTTAAAGTTTTATCTATAGATCAAAAAGTGCAAAAAACTTCAAAAAATATTACATAAATCATTTTGTTATCAAATCACTAATTAATATCAAGGAGACCAATACTATCAAATTTACTTAATCAAAATAAATCCACTCTTCATCCTAAATAAACATTTTTATCATGACATTAGGAAAATATTAAGGGTTACCTATCCCTCAATAAATTTTTTTCAAAAAATATCACTTTACCATTAAATAACATTTCTAAGGTATCTATACCAATCAACATATTATTGGGAATACATAAAGAAAAACTACCCTAAAAAATACTCAGATTTGTTATGATTTTTATAATTAAAATTTCATTTAATTTAATACGTAGGGGACCTCCCTCTATTTATATTAAAGAAATAATTTCCTCTTTCCCACTATATTCTAAGGAAACCCATACAAGACTCGAAGGCCCTGTGACACCATCATGTCACACTACTGTTCGTTTTCTTGATTATGGTGAAGTAGAGGCTTGGTTTGAGTTACCTGGGATTTATGAATTGAAATATATAAATTTATGAAGTTTTCTTATGCTTCACTCTTAGGGTGCATGGTTATAGGTAAACCATGTGGGTTCCCATTATGAGGATACTTTTCTGTTCATTTTGAACTACACATTGTTTTTTAGCATGGGTTTCACATAGTTAATTCCAATTTATGCATCGACTAGGAGATACATTGAGGGTAACTTGGTGATTATTTAGATTGTAACACACCAGGGGTACTATTTTTATACCCATAAAACAAGCATGCAATTTGAATTTGTTTTTTTTCTAGATCCATTGACCACAACTTCCACATAGTTTGAAAATATATATAAAGAACCCCAAGAGTTTATGATAGGTTTGGTATAGCTTTGGGATGATGAAAATGGGTTTCATAAATGGTATGGCCTCTTATAATAAACAGGGTAATGTTGTTTCAGGCTAAGGTAGTGGTTAGTGTATGGTAGGTACACAGTTTGGAAAACCATGCAGCCAGTGAAGGAGTTCAAATTTTGTGATTTTCATAAAATACATGTATCAATTTCAAAGTGTTTCACCCCATTTCCTCCCCCACATGTCATTATACCTGTAGGTGACTTAATTGTATCTCTTACACAATCACAATCTTGACTCTTGTACCTTCTATGATGTTATCAAAGAGATTTGATGTTAGTTCATCCTCCTTTTCCCTCTTCTTACCTTATCCCTCTCTTCTCTCTAGGATACAGATTCCCCCATGAACCCTAGTTATCCTAAGGCTAAATTTTAGGTTTTTTGGTGGATCTAATGGTAGATATTATAGTTTTTAGAGGTTTTATTTATCATTTTTTGTCTCATAGTTTTGAGTTCTATTGACAGAAATGCATTTTGAGGTGCCTTAGCTTGATTCTACCCTCTTTTATGTATGTGTTACCATGAAATTATTTCATTTTTTAATTAAATGAATGATTGAACTTTCTAAATTCCCTTTTCATGAAAGTATGATTATATGTTATTATTTTGGGGTGTTATAAAACTTCTTCTTCTTGCTTTTTTCTTGGAATATTTGGTTTCTCACGCAAATTACATGTTTTTAAAATTTTAATGAAATTTCTAAATATTATGATATTTTAGGCAATTATCATATCTATTTATGAAATGGTTTCCATGTGTTGTAATGATTTTTTACCTTATTTTCATTTTCAATGAGTTAATAAGGTTTTAAAGGGAATATGGGTTTTAATTGATGTGATGATATCAAAATGGTTTGAAATGTGGTTCTTTTGTGGATTTAAAATGGTTATTTGAAATGTTTTTGTGGTTAACCCCTTGATAAATTCCACGGTGGCAGGATTTAAAAGGTTTGTCGGGAATGGTTGTAATTTCTACCTTATTTTGGTTTTTAAATAGAAAGAACCTTATTTAAGGGTATCTATGAAACATTTTTGATAAAAGAGGTGGTTTTATCGAACCTCTAAAAACATTTAATGTGGTGTCTATGAATGGTTTAATGGAAATAAAGGCCCTTTTCCATGTTTTATATTTTCAAGGAATATATTTCTTTTGTAAGGGTGACTTTAAATGTTTTAAAAGATTGAGAATTATCCATTTGTTTCTAAATCATGTTGGAAAATTATTATATGAAATGAAAAAGAAATTGGAATTTTTGGAAGAGTGTTGATGTTAACAGACCATTTGGAACCTTGATTTTAAAATGTTGTATATGGATGGAACCCATTGAGTGACCCTCACTTATTTACCCCTAGTGTGGGTTTGAGATCATTATATGATGATTTTTTCTTCCCATGTGTGAGAATGTGATTTTAATTCCTTGTGTGAATGTTATGTGTGGGTATAGGGTTTCAAAAAATTGGGTTTTATGGGTGAGGGAAGTTATAATTATGCATTGGGCATTATACTTGAAACATTGATTCAAATGCCACACATCCATTTCATTGGTCTTAAGATATCAAGTACTATATATAAGATCTATCTTGTTCATCTAGTTAGTTCAAATGAATATAGTTTCCCGCTAGCCATGCTAGTAACAAGGTCAATTTGGGGGTTGTCATCACTACTATGTTTGTGTCAGATAATGTGATGGAAGTATAGTCTTTGTATATTCTAGTAGCAATTTTGAGTTATTATACCCTTAAAAAATAATATTCTTGGAACATTAAGATTCCTAGGGTAGATCCCATGGTAAATGTTATTATATGTTTAGTTATTGATTAATGATAGTTTGATCTAGTTCTTGTTTGTATCATTTCCCATTCCTTCATTGTTGTGGAACATTTTCTATTTATATTTCATTGTTATGTGCTTGTGATGAATGGTGAATTCTTGATGTTTTTAAAACATGTGAGTGTTGTGTTGATTTACATTTGACATGAGTTTTCAAATATGATGTAAAAATATCTTTTTTATTTTAAAGGCTCTTGTTTGTGTGTGATTTAAATGGATTTCAAAATGGTTTTTTAGTTTTAAAAAGGGCATCATCCAATTATTTTTTTAAATGGAATCTATTTTATTTTAATAAATAAAGATATTGGTTTTTAGAAATATGGGAACAAGCGTGTGTTTTGGTGAAATATATTATGCTGATGTGTTTTTTTAAAAAGACATGTGTGTGGTCTTGGAAAAACAAAAAAAAATGTTTTGTGCGGTGATTATGGAAATGTTTATTTTTTCTTATATTTTTTACTTAAAAGGATATTCAATAGATTATTTGAAAAATAGAATTTATTAGTTCTAATATGAAATGTATTTTATAGTTTTAGTGGGTTCTGGTGGCCAATTGGTATTTTTATCTCACACCTACAAACGTTTAGGTTCCAAGTTATTAGTTTAAATCACTCCTTTGGTTTGATCATCATGGACAATGTGGGGTGACTTGTAAGGTGGTGAGATATTTGATGTTCCATGAGGATGGCTTGACCTCATATCAAGTTGTTTTTTCTAGCGTGTAGTTTTTTCTCTTGGTTATTTTACAAGATGTTATCCCTGGTTTATGAATGATATTTTTATTTTCAAATAGGTTGGATCATTGGCGTTTCTTATGAGCTATTTGGAATCTTTTCTTATTTTTTGTCCCAATATAATTTGTTTCTATTATTTTATGTTTGTTTTGGGAAAAATAATTACCAATATAGTTCATGTATTTCTCAAGAACATTTAACCAGCCCATGGGGATCGAGAATTCCCTTCAGGCCTTGTGATGGATTGGGTTAGGTTTTGAGTCGGACAACATCCCATGTCAATTCGTGAATAAAATTTATTAGAGGTTTGAGGTTTTCCTTTTTTAGGAACCAAATCATCTAAATTGTAACTTTTTATTTGGGTATGTCCTAGATGAAATGAGGTTAAGGGTGTTAGCGCTTTCAAGGCAAGGGTACGGAGAGTCTAGCTAGCTATTTCTCATCATGAGCCTCAAGATGTCATGGGTCTGTGGGTTTTCAATTGTGAATTCAAGTTTTCAATTAGTTGTTTATAATATTTTTTAATGTTATTGATGTTTCTTAGATTACCAATAATTTATTATGTTTTATTGGAGACATCAATGTGGTTTCAATGTGAATTTGAAGGGAAATAACACTAAAATGATGTCTCACATGGACAAGGTATCCATGTACTTCTCATGTGGTAAAGTCAGCATTATTTATGGGTGTTTTTCATGGTTGACTCTAGTTCACCCGAATCATGGTGGTCAAAGAATTAGTAACACCACTTATCCATGGTTAGAATTATTGGAATCCTCTTGATTATATAATTATTCAAAATTATTTTAAATTGATGAAGTTAGAATGAGGAGTGTTTTTTCTTTTATTTTTGATGTGGTTATTGGAATCCTTTATTTTATTCCTGTGCAGTGATTGTTTGTGTTTGGTTTTTAAATCATCATTTTGGAAAATAAATGAGTTTTTTAAAAATTTTATGTTTCAAAATTGGTCTAGGATTAAATGAGAAGAGTGAATTCCCATTGTTTTATGATTTTTTTATAAAGATGTGGTTTGTCGGGTGGGATTTGGAAAAAATGAGATTTCTAAAAAGGATGTTTCATTATAAAAATATTTGTAAATTGTATTAAAAAGTGTAACATGTTTTGAAAATAATTTTTGGATACTTGGATTTAAATTTAAAATGGGATTTTGTAAGGAATATTGTAGATTACCCTGTTTGTGTCAATGTGTGTATTCTAAAGATTTTGTTTTGTTTTAATGTTGGTGTTGGATTAGGTTTTTTAAATACCTTGGTGGAGAGTAATTCCAAACTTCCTTGGTGAAATGGTGTATTTTATAAGGGAAATATTTTTTTGGTTATGAATGTTCTACCGCACTTGAGGGATTACTATTTTGGCATTGATTTTTACCTTGGAGTGTAATCATTTCGTTTTTGTATTAAGACATGACTTGTGTAAGTTCAAGTATTGGTTAATTTTTTTATCATTGTAATGGTCAAAAAGGTTTCTCAAATTTTAGTGACTGTCCGAATTCTTAGAGGAGTGTTTGAAATGGAAACTACATTGATCTTGGAAGAAAACAGTTGTTTATAATGGTTTGAGGTGATCCTAAATTGTCATGGGACAATTAAATATTCTCATTTGAGGTCTATTGGGAGATATTTTATCCATCCTCTATTGTATGAGGGTTTACATTGATTTTTTAAAGAGGATTTCATCAAAGGGTTCTTTTCTAATGTTATTAGAGAGAAAATGCTCCTGAATTTCTATAGGGTTTCCCCTATCATTGCCTTCAGGTCCTGTGGTTTTCATCGAAGACCTATAAACAAGATGGTTATAGTATTGACCTTATAGTTTCAGTTGTTGTGATTTATTTTTTGGGAAGTTTTCTCCTTTTTGAGTTATATCATGTAGATGATTACCTTTAGGATTGTTATGATGGATGGTTTTGATTATGATATATTGTACGAGTTTTTTTATACTACGGGATTCTTCCCACCCTTCTTGGGTGTTTTTATCTGGGTTTTTATTGTTATTTTTTTATGCCTGAATTGTTTCGGTAAACCATTCTTGGTGATAATGGGTTAGGAACGTTATTTAGTTGAGCCAAGTGGAGCTTGTTTCTTGTACTTGATTGAGGGTTTTAGGTAGAATATTGGTTTTCTAGGGAGTTTGATACACTGGTTCAGTGTGGTATACAAACTAGTGTGTGTTAATGGGCATATTGAGGGTTGCACCAAGTGAGGGTGATCCAGGTTTTGACCCAAGGTTATCCTAGTATTTTTTTGACCCAAGGTGAGATATCATGTTAAGGATACATGTGTTTATTTCTTCCCCCATTATTTTGGTTTTGAAGTGGCTTGGGTTTGATGACATTTTTATCTTATGTTTATTCATTATCTTGGGATACATTATTAATAGTTGTTTTTTATTCCACCATATTAGAGGAACTATAAATGTTGGGGAGACCATTTCATGTATCCCATGCTTTATACGTCCTTTTTGTTTGAGGATACCATTTATGTTGCTCTTAGAGATTTTTTTATTCTCTTTGTTTGATTGGATTGATGATCTTTAGTATTTTAGTTGATGGATATAATGTTGGGTGTTATTGAGCGGTTCTTTTGGTCAAGTCCTCTGAGGATCTTACCTTTTACTTTCCAATATTTTCAACCACAGACTTTATGGGGGAAGAAAGTGTTACGGTGAGGAGTTCTTGATACCCCCTTGTCACGATGTTGTTATTTTCATTTTTATGGTGAAGTGGAGGCCCAGTTTGAGTTTCCATGGAGTTATGGATCGAAACATGGAAAATTTTTAAGTTTTCCTATCGGTAATTTTTAGGGTTCATGGTTTTTGGGAACCACGTGGCCTCACTTTGAGAGGATAATTCTTAGTTAATTTTGAACATCACATGTTTTTATTATGGTATGCACATGATTAAGTGTAAACTGTGAAGCCCCAAGGAGAAATCGTGTGGGGTCATTGATTTGTCTTCAGTGTGGAGAACAACTTGTGCATAATTTGTTTAACTATGTAGGAACTGTACAGTTTTTTCACTGGTTTTTTATAATGTAATTGAGAATGGATTATGCATGGATTATTAAGATATACGGTCCACCATGAGAGGTTGTGCGAGTCTTTGGGAGGCTCTAAGATGAGGTGCATATTTTTTTCAAACCATGTATCCTTTAATGGGTAATTGTGTGACGTGGTTTTAGGCTTAGGCAGTGGCCAGTGCACAGTAGCCATGCAGATTGGAAAAACATGCAACCAAACATTGTGGCATTCCTAAGTGTTTAAATTTTTGGGTTTTTCCAAAATTACCCTCTAAATATTTAAGGGGTTTCACCACCATTTCCTCCCCCACATTTCGTTAAACCCTTTTTATCCTTGTAGGATCTCTACCACCTCTCCCATATTCAATAATGGACCACCTTTGATGATATCAAAGATATTCAAGGTGATTTATTCCTCTATTTCCCACATCATCTCTTCTCCCTCTCTTCTCTCTAGAATTTGGATTCCCCCATTAAATCATGTTATTATGCGGCTCAATTTTATGAGTTGGTGTGGATGTAATGGTATAGATATTAGTGTTTAGGGGTTGTAGAAACTGTTTCATGGCCCTTTGGTCTATTCACCATTGAGGAAAGCATGTTTCAAGGTGCTTCAGTGTGGATCTACCACTTTGAGATTGGTGTTACTATGAAATTGTTTCATTTTGGAATACTAAGCATGATTTCACGTTATAAATTCCATTTTTATGAATGTATGTTTGTATATGATAGTTTAGGGGTGTTTTGTAACCTTTTCTTCGTGTTTTGAGAACGAAATAATTGGGTTTTCATGAAATTCCATGATTTCATGATTTAAAAGGTATTTTTTAAGATGATAATATTTTTTTGAATGATCATATAGAGTTTTGAAGTGGTTTCCATGTGGTCCAATGGGATTTGACTCAGTTTTGGCTTTCAATGAGTTAAAATAATTGTTTTAAAGGGAATTTGGTTTTGAATTTAGGTGTTGACCTCAAATTTCATTAGAAGGGGGTTCTTTTGTGGATTTTAAATAGTGATTTAAAATATTTTTGTTTTTTACCCCTTCTTAAATTAAATGGTGGCTTCCTTTAAATCGATTAATGGAAATGGTTGGTTTTTCCCATGTCTTTATTTCCAATGGGAAAGAACCTTATTTAAAAGCATATATAATATTTTTTTGATAATATGGGTGGTTTTTTAAAGCACTAAAAATGTTTTATGTGGTTTTTATTAAAGGTTTGATAGAAATGGAGTCCTTTTAAATGTTTTATATTTTAAAAGAAGAGATCCCTTGTGAAATGTTTTAAAATCATGGGCATTTTCCATCTCTTTTTAAATCATGTTTGGAACATATTCTATGAAATGTGAAAGGGATTAGAATTTAGTGATATATTTTAGTGTTAAAGTCCCTTTTTGAACCTTGTATTTTAAATATTATATGTGGATAGAACCCCTTGATCTCTCCTTGATTATTTACCCCTTGCATGGTTTCTTGATCACTCTGTGATTCTTGTTTTCCCCCTTGTTTGGTAATGTTCTTGTCATGATTTCTATGCATGCTATGTGTGGATATGGAGATTATGATCATTATGTGTTATGGGTGATGGTAGTAATGGTTTTTCTGTGTGCATGATACTTGGATCCTTGGTTCCTATATCTCACTTTCTTTTCATTGGTCATGAGATGTTGGGTACTAAATGAAATATCTATTTTGTTCACATGTTGTTAGTTTACCACACACCATGATAGGAATAAGGGTAAGGTTGGGGTTTTTTCATCGTTGGGGATTATTGTGTGGGCTAGTGGAATGATAGTATAGATTTAGAGCATTCGGGTAGCTAGTTCAGGTGGTTATACCATTTTACTATTAGACTCCAGTCAGGTTAAGATTACCATATTATAGCCCATTCCATAATTGATTTTATGGTTGGTTGGTGATTATAGGGATTTTAAACTAGTTATTATTTGTTTTATTTCCACTCACCAATATAGTTGTGGCACCTTTCCTATCTATATTTCATTGTTTTGTGCTTGTGATGCATGGTGCATGATTTTTGTGTTTGACCAGTGTGGGTGTTATGTTTCTTTCCATTGAAATATAGTTTCCAATGATGATGTAAAAAACATATTTTTGATTTGAAATGATCTTGTGAAGTGATTTAAATGGGATTCAAAATGGGTACTTGTCCATGAAAATGGTATTCATCTAGTTAATGGTTTTAAAATGGTCACTATTTCATTTTAATAGAGAAAGATGTTTGTTTTTTGAGAAATGGTAATGGGTGAGTGTGGTGGTGAAATAGATTAGGTTGGTGATTTTTTTTCATAAATACTGTTTTTAGATTTGAAATAAAAAAGAGAAATGTTTTATATGGTGATTATGCACATGTTTGGTTTTTCTTATATGTTATATCTGAAAACCTATTTTTTAGTATATTTCCAAACTAGTATTTATAAATTTCCTTATGAAACATATTTCATAGTTTCCATAGGTTATGGTGGAATACTAGGGCTTTTATCTCATACCTAAAAAATTTTATGTTACAAGTTCACATTAAGAATCTATCCTTTGGTTTGATCATCATGGATTATGTGGTGTGTGTTGGGAGGGGGTGAGAAATAGAAGGTTGCATGGGGATGGTTAAACTTAGCTCAAGTTGGTTTGTTTTGATTTCAGTTTGTAGTTGATTATACTACATTTATAGCCTCAATATTTTCCCTTGTTTGTGGATGTTATTTGTATTTGAAAAAGGTTTGTATCATAAATATTGGTTTTGACCTGTTTGGCATGTTTTCTATATTTTGTTCATTGTATGTATTTAGTCTATTATTGTATCTCTATTTTTAGGATGATAGTACCCAATGGAGTACATGTGTTTCCTGGGTTCTTGTTAACAACCTGTGGGGATAGGGAACACCCTTTGGGCCTTATGATGGATAGGGCAGGTACCCAGTCAGCTGACATCCCGAGCTGGTTCGTGATAGGCCTAGTGACACACAAGCCTATAACAATTTGATGACCCAATGACCCTATGGCTTGAATGAATATATGATGACCCAAAAATAGATTCCAATGGTCCAGAGTCCAAGAAGTGAATCTAGTCCTAGAGTGAGTAGTCTATAGTATTACAAAACTCTAGTCAAACATCAAGCCCCCTGACATTTTCCATTGCACCCTGAATACAGGAAAAAAGTTGTGTCACCACCCTACCATGAGTCATTGCATTATACTATAAGATATATCATTATAGGTAACCCCTCTATTCACAAAGTGGGAGGTGGTATTGAATATTTCTTCCAACATAACCATCTCTCACCTAAACCACCCACCTATCGATACTTGTGGGGTCCCCACTTAGACCATCCGCCTAATGCTCCTTAACTATAAACTGATCCAATGTTTAGAAAGTTATGAAGTTGGGGGACCCTCCATCTCACCATAGTAGTAAAATTAGATGAAAGGATGAATTAAAAGTGTTAGCATGACTATCCCTCTAGTTTAGGTGGCCCACCTAGTTGTTCTTTCTAACCACCATCCAATTATGTTTGTCTATTCACATAGAAAACTACACAATGCCTTCTAATCACAAAATTTTTCCTGAAAATTGTATTAATGCCCCATTTTCCATGCACGAAGTAACATTTCATAGAAATTGAACCCATGCCAATGTCGGTCGATGACATCGCCCTCTAACATTTGTCGTGCTCTGGATCAGTCTATTCCTATCAAGGTGTAGTCATCATCTTCTGCCTTACACTGGATCTAGCCACCCTCCCACTGAAAATGCCAGCCACAGACCAGATTAGACCACCCATGTTGAGGTATTGTCTTCTCCATCAGTCTTATAGCATATATGTCCACCCTCCTGTCAAAAATTTCTTTCACAATATAGATTGGGATACTAAAATCGAGGTACATACAATGATATCAGTATTCCAATGTATATATACTCCCTCACACCAAAAAATTCATTCATACACCAAATTTGACCACCCAGTTTCTAAATACCAAAAAATCATCACTGATCAAACAAGTCACCTTACCTTTCCTCCAAAGAGGTTTTCACATCATTGAATGAACATGACACTTTCCATTATTTTGGGGCGAAACACATTATTAACTCCAACCTTTATTGGAGAAGTCAATTTTATGACCCTCATTCAATTGATGAACATGAGGAAAATTTCCCATCGGAGAACACCATGCCCATCGTACTGCTCCTCTATCACCAAAAGGGAGCCCCGATAATGAGTTCATATCAAAATATCATTAATTAAATTGTTCTAAAACATATTTATAGAAATCCCAATTAATAAACACTTCAATAATTCTACATCCTTCTTGAATTGTTAACCATGATTCATCATTTTATTCCTTAATACATTCTTCCTTTACTTTTTGAATTGTAATCTCCTCAAAATCAATTATAAAACCTTCACTCATACAAGCTTTCTAATCCTTTTTTTGATCTTTACCATAAATATATCACATTACATAATTACTAAACTTTTAACATTTAAAATATTAAACCATATATTATACTTTATGCAAACCATTATTCTCATCCAAAACATTAATAATACAGTTCACTTTTATTTATAAATTTAATACTTTATTCCATTTTTTTCATACATAAAACATTTTTATGTTTCATTGAGGCATTCCCTTAAGTGATATTTATACTTTTTTCCATGTAAGAAGCTAAATCTTCTTGTATCCGTGGTATTCATGAAATGAAATTTTTATCTTTGTTGGTTCATTCAGAAATTCCCCAATGTTCATGGTCTTAATCATATGTTATAATAGATTGTTGGATATTAAAAATATTCCAAATTCTATCTCCCATTTCATTTTACTTCTTATGATTACAACCATTGCATTGTTTAGAACAATTATTCTTAACAATATTCCCCGTAGTTCCATTAATTGACTAAAAATGCATAATGTGTGTAATAATAAATTCATTGAGAAGTCATATAATCATGAAAATAGATTAAAGTATGTCTAAATCATGATTTTTTTTAATCTATGACACACTAGGATTATTATCAATCATCCACTATCATCATTTATTCAAAATACTTCATAATGGTTCTTAATGAAAATTTGAATCAACCCATGAATATTCCCCAAAGAGTGTCCAAAAAGGTGTTTAGTCTTAATCCCACTCATCATGCTCCAATAAAGGTTGAGTTAATACCCAATTCATTACATTTAAAGATGTTACCCCTTGGTGAATCTATTCCACAGTAGCATCCACATGCTATTATCTAGATAGGGATGTATTTTCCTCTAAAACCACACAAATTTATTTACCATAACATAGGATATTCTCTTATAGGAAGGATTATATTAAGGGTTCTGAATAATATTTTCGTATATTAATATCAAAAAATAAAAAACCCATTCTCTAATACTAATGATATATACTGAAACATTATATAGACAAATATTACATCATTTTTTATGAAAAATCACACTATTAGAAATACAGGATTTCACAGTAGTTTTATACCAACGGTTTGAATAAACCATTAGTATACTGTAAAAACAAAAACATTTCCCAATGCTTTATTCAAACCATTAGCATTGTGTTTTTATAATCAAGCTTTCCCACTAGTTTGATTAAATTGTTGGGAAATGTTTATGCATACCAACAGTTTTTTAAAACTGTTGGAAAAGAGTAGATTTTCCAATAGTTTTTAAAAACCATTGGGAATGATTTCCCCAAAATACATAGCAGGCATGCTCCTAGTCCACCCAATTGTAGGTGCCCTAATCTAAATATCCTGAATATCTCTCTTTACCCTAGGATGGTAAACTGCTTCCACCCAATAGATACATATTCAATCAAGAAATTTTTTATTTCTACACATCAAATTAGCAAGTTCTACCTTAGTTTTAATGTTCTGCATCTATTTTTTCTTCTATTTTATATTTTGATATGGCCTAAATTAGAGTTCCATGCGGTCTATGGCATGGTATACCGGACAATTTGATTTCTTTTCTATTTTTTCTCTATACATCAATGATGGTAAAGGTTCTGTTTAGTTATATGGTGTTGATGTGGGTAATGGATATAAGGATGGTCCATGTGAAGGGATTTGGGATGGTTGGAGTAGTGGTGTAGGTGGTTTTTAATTTTTTAGAGGGGTGATATTGTAGTTTCTATGGACATTAGTTTAGTTGAAAATTGGATTTGGATTTTGTATTTATAGTTTTTTTTCAAGGAATAATGGGAAGTTTAATGATATTGAGGATGAATTTGTGTTGGTTGGGAGATGGATTGGAATTGTGATTTTGGTTGGATTTGGTATAGGTTACTTTTAAGGTGTTATATTGGTATTTCAACCCCAGAACACCCCCACCCCACCCCCATGGACACCCCACCACCCTAGAAAGCCCCACCCCCTGGACACCCCCCTTGAACACCCCCCATTGGACAACCCCCCACCACATAGACACCCCCAACCCCCTGGACACCCCCACCCACCCCCTAGACAACCCCCACCCCCTGGACACTCCCACCCCGTTGGACAACCTCCACCCCCTGGACACCACCCAACTAGACACCCCTACCCCCCTGGACACCACCCACTCCCCTAGAAAACCTCCACCCCCTTGGACACCCCCCATGGACACCCCCCAGACACCACTACAACTCCTGGACACCACCCCACCTTCTAAGTGCTTGGCCCAGTTTTTAAATAGGAATTAACCATGTATGTGATTTCCCATATCCCCAATGATGTTTCCTAAGTGACCCATAACGCCTTATAAATAGAATTTGTCATGTTTTGATAAATTTAATGGGTTGTTTTGAATGAAATGGCTATTGAATTATGGTTTTCCTTTCATAATTAATAAATTGGGTTTAAATAAAATTACCCTTAGAGGGGATGAAGGGGGTAGGGGATGTCCAGGTGGGGGGGGGGGGGTTTCAAGTGGGGGGGGGGGGTGTCTAGGGGGCGGTAGGGGGTGGGGGGGGGGGGTGGCTGAAGGGGTGTGGGGGGTGTGCTATCCAAGGAGGGGTGTGGGCTATCAATGGGGGTCTGGGTTGGCTGTTCAGGTGGGGGAGGGGGGTGTGGGCTCTCCATGGGGTGGGCTATCCAGGGGTTGGGGTGGGCTATCCAGGTGGGCTAAGGGGTGTGGGCATCCAACGGGTGGTGGTGGGCTATCCAGGTGGGGGAGGGAATGTGGGTTGTCCAGTGAGGGGGTGGGGGTGGGGCTGAAGTGTGGTCGGGGGGCTATAGGGGTGTGGGGGTGGGGGGTGTGGGTTGTCTAAGGAGGGGGTGGGCTGTCAGGGGGTTGGGGTGGGATGTTTAGGTGGAAGAGGGGTGTGTGATATCCAGTGGGGTGGGCTATCCAAGGGGTGTGGGGGTGGGTTGTTCAGGTGGGGGAGGGGGTATAGGTTGTCCAAGGAGGGGGGGGGGGGGCTCCAGGGGGATGGGGGGGAGGGTTTGTAGGGGTGTGGGATGTCGGGGGGGGGGGGGGGGTGGGCTATCTACTTCGATTCTCTACAAAAAATAGGAATCACATATAACCAATGTATAGTTTCTTTCACACATTAATACTTTTCTTGAAGTTTCATACCAACACTCACTCTTACCCTTCACAGAAGAAGTGATCTCTGTAAATAAATCTCACACAGGTTCTTATCCACTATCTATATTGATCTTATACAAATTTTTCATTCTTACAACTCTGTATCACCTAATTATATAACAAGGATCATACTTCCACGAGTAGCATCCCATCGAAACATGGCTCACATGCCTAAAAAATATACATAGGATCATATTTGACACACACACAAAATTTTGTAAACATAGAAAATACTATATTTACACCTTGAATCACAACCTGTAATTAGCTCTCAACTAGCCTCTCAAGTCATCAATAAGCCACATACCTAGCTCAAAATTTGGAGGTGTGTTTACAATTAGGTGTGTTATTTTATAATTCATATATGATATTTATAGGGAAAGATAAAATCTGAACCATTTATGATATTTGGATGTGTGTTTACAATTAGGTATGTTGTGATATATATGGATGATATTCATGGTTTAAACCAATAGTATTCTGGGTCATCTATAATAAGTTAAAAATCATCCTACAATTGGGTAGAGATTGGATTATACGACCCTAGTTTGGGGGTGGACACCCCACCCCCTTTGACAACACCCCACCCCCACCCCCAAGGACAACCCCCACCCCACTAGACAACCCCCTGGAAACCCCACCCCCTTGGACAACCCCCCTAGACAACACCCCACCACCTGGACTCCCCCCCCCCGCCTGGACACCCCCACCCCTACTCGACAGCCCCCACCCCCCTGGACAACCCCCTGGACACCACCCCACCCCCTGGACACCCCCACCCCCCGGGACAGCCCCCCCAACCCATGGACACCCCCACCCCCTGGACACCCCACCCCCTTTGGTAGTGTATGTGATCACTCAAATAATGAACCAAAATATAAAATTTCTTCGATCTAAAATTTACACAACTTCTGAATAATTCTCATCCACATGTGTAAACGATATTGTACACTCATGTATTGTTATTCAAAGATATTTTGTTATAAATATATTATTTTTTTTCTTTTATATTATGATTCTCATATAGAGTAGTGTTTGAGTTATGGTTTCATATATATTGAAAAATTATTGTTTACTTAAATATATTTTCGATGAAACTTCAATCTTATTGAATTTATTTTGACAAAATGACTTATAAAAATTTTATTATAGAATGTATAAAATCTGGATGTATGAAACCAATCGAATCTCAAGCAACTTTCAAAACAATTTGGAATGTTTTTTAGATTATTCATTTCACAATGCTTCAAATAGTGGTCACATGCACATCCAATGTTACAATTGTGTTGGAAGACCTTGGTTGAGCCATGAATAACTCATATAACACATAACCAAATATGGTTTTCAAGAATGATAATATGTGTGGTATCACAATGGGGATGAAATGAAATCCCAAATTGATGATGATTCAAATGAGATGACTGGATTTGAGAATTTTTTATATGACTGGTTTTTGTTTATTCGTCATCATGAAAAATAAAGGATTCCAACCCAGGAAGATTTTGATATGAGAACACATGATGTGTATAATGAGAATGATGATGTTGTTAGGGTGAAAAAATTGAATAATGCTTCCACGGCTCCATTATATCAACAATGCAGTAAAATTGAAAAGATGGAATTTTTAATCCGATTGTTTCATTTGATAACTATGTATGGAGTTTCTAATACTTCCACCAATTAATTTATTACCTTCCTGAAGGACTTACTTCTATATGATGATGATACTCCCTCAAACTACTATATGGCCTCGAAGTTAGTTGAGGAACTTGTATTTTCAAGAAACAAAATTTATGCTTTCCCAAAAGATTGCAGTTTATTCTGGTAGGAAACTGCTAAACAGAATGAGTTTACAAAATGTGGAACATCACACTAGATGACAAAAGGTGATGGAACACCATCCCATGTGCCATATAAAGTAATGTGACACTTTCAATTGATCCCTATACTCCAGAATCTTTTTATGTATCATGAAATATCAATAAAAATGTGATGGCATGATACTGAGAGAAAGAAGACTTCTGATGAGTTGTTTCACCCAACAGATAGATTTTCCTGGTAGAGATTTGATGCTCAATATCCTGATTTTACAACCAATGTTCATAATATAAGGTTGGGTATTTCATATGACAGTTTTAATCCATTTCGGAAGATTCTTACTTCGTACAATACATGGTTGGTTTTTATACACATTTATAACCTTTCCCCATGGTTGTATATGAAAAAACCTTTCACTTTCATGAGTATACTCATATATTGACCTTTTGATCCCAGAAATAATATTTACATGTACATGAATCCTTTAATAAAAGAGTTTAAACATCTTTATAATGCTGGTGTGCGCACATACGATGCTTGTTCTAAAGACATATTTTAGATGCATACTATGCTTATGTGGAAGATTAATGATTTTACTACTAATGCAATGTTTTCTGGATGGATAATGAAGAGAAAAATATCATGTATTGTATGTAGAAATAATACACGATCCAGAAGATTGAAACATCAGTGTAGTTTTAGTTTTATGGGACATCAACTATTCATTCTAATGGACTATCCATATAGAAATTATAACAACTCTGCTCTTTTATTTCACACTTAAACATGATTTATTACATAAAATTCACTTGATACAACCTAGAATATTGAGAGGTATTGTGTCTTTTGGTCTTAGGATCATTACATAACAACTTAAAACATTAAACACAACCTCTTTATTGAAAACATTCATTACATGACCACTACATTCCCTCTTACTTAGCATTGCATAGGATAACCTGAGGACATGCAAGAGAAAAGGTTGAACTATAAAGCCCAATAAGGGAATAAACATGGTATAACATGAGGAATATAGTACATGTTAAATAATAGGCATATCAATGGAGAACAGGAGAAACATTAACATAAAGGCATGATAAAGCATGATAATCTTAATATGGAAATGTGGAAACAACATTTAACATGATTTTAGCATGATACAAGTCTAATTGCATATGGATCATGATTAAACCCTCATTGTACTTTAATTAAAATGATTAAACCATCATTAAATTGGATGTATCATGATACTAATATTTACCTAATGCATTGGAGTGCTATCAGGGCACACCCTTCCTAAACATTTCATTTAATGCATTAATATGCCACAATGATAATATAACATGGATTCATTAAACCACATCATTTATTCCACGAAAAAGGAAATGTGGAATTCATACATGAAAAACTATAATCTATAAGTAAATGTTCATAATGGTGAATACCCTTGATAGGGAAATTTTCATGGTATTCACTATACAATGACACTGGCTTGCAAAATCGCGGTGCAGTTTCGGCAGTGTAACGACGTGACATAAGAATTCATAATTTTTTTTAATGAGAGTGAAATGGGTGTCTCATCGTATGTAAATGAAATGGACAGTAAGGGGGTCATATATATACATGTACCAACATAAGTAATGTAATTTATATTCCCATTACAAAATAATTTCTTGAATGTAAATGAGAAGAGAGAGATTCCTTATAGAATTTCGGCATGGTAACATGTGTACATGAGGTGCATTAAATGAGAGAGAAAGGGATATATCATAATTAAAACATAGATAGGGATGTATGGGGGAGGTTATAAATTATACCTAAACATTTATAATTGGAAATAAAAGGGAATAACAACATAATGAAATTGAGACAAAAATGAGAAAAGAGGAAATCCCTTACTTGGAAGTGTGATCCCAAAGGCTTGGGAAAGGCTTGAGAGAAGATTCATGGGAGCTTGGGGAACCTTGGAAGGATTATGGAGATAGGATGGATAAGTTTTTAAGAACTCAAAAGTATTTTACTTAAGAGGATGTGGTAGATTGGGTGGGTTTATATAGGAAAGAAGAGGGAATTCTTTATTATTTTGGTTTGGGTCACCACACATTAAACTAGTCAATACCACAAACCAGACCATGGTTTTTGACAATGATTTTTTCCAAATTAGAGTGTAAAAACAATATTTTATAAATCCAATGGCCAAAAGCTTAAAATATCGAGGGTGGTAATGTGGAGGTTAGTCACACTCTCAAGGAAAACAATTTTAGAAGACAAGATGTTTTATAAGTCTTGGAGGGTCCACTAAATCTTTGTAAAATAAATCAAACAAATATAAAATCACATTATTTTAATTATAAAACATATTTTGTCCGAAAATAATGTTTATATTATTTTATTACATCACTATTGGGTCATTATGATATCATAAAACACATTATATATTTAAATGGTATTTAATTTTTACCCAAAAATTTGACTATCTCAGAAAATTATGAAAAATTCACCATTGGATAATTTCGATGTCCTAATTCCAAAAATAATAGTCAATTTCTCTAAATAATTTTCTAAATATGTGAATTTTTACTTTTAAAATAAAAACCGATATTTATCGAAAATCCATAGGTTTTGAAAAAAATGGCTTTCAAACCATAATAAAAATTAAAATTGCATTCATAAAATTATATGATCATTTATATTTAAAAAAAATTAATTTAATTATAATAATATTTTATTAAAATATTATTTAATTCAAAAATCCATTAATTCATCAACATAGATTTCTTAGTTGAATATTAACTAAAAATATTATTTTTGCTTTAAAAACTATTTATAAAGTAATAATAATAAAATGAATGCACATTATTTATACAAAAATAATGTAAATAGTCATAGTGATATGGTCTTTTTATATAACCCCTTATAATACCCACATAAGACCAAAGGGTTAGGTGTGCGATAGTGACAGACTCTTTGGGTGGATCAGATAACATCGCTCGGGTGGTAATCTCTATTAACGTCCACTTCTCCCGTAGTCAGTTCCGCTCAAGCATAATGTGATCACTCTCGGCTTGGACTTGGTCATGAATGAATCCCAATGACACCACCTCTTTTCTATGCTTTGAAAAATGGGCTTTGTATGGGGAAAGTCTACTGGATGAGGCCATCACTTCCTTTCTCTAAGTAAATAGGATTTGTTAAAGCCCTATATTTATACTAATCATGTGATCACTGTTCAACCACTATATTAGCAAAAATAACATTTTTAATGGTATTTTAAAAATCCAAAACATAAAACCAAATAATTTCACAAATTTTTTTACATAATGTGAAAATTTTTTAGATCAAGAGGGATTTCCATTAATGAAATTTTGGGTCGTTACAGAAATAATCATCGAAGATTTGACAATACCCTAGAGTCTAATGATCCACCTCAGCATATGCCGAGAACTAATGTGCTTAAGGAATTGAAATATTTTATTTTTTCATTTGGGAAGGGTCAAATGAAATTTATAAGGATAAATAATGTTTCCACTAAAACCTGTTACAATTGGAACAAGATAAGTATCTTATATGATTTTCCTTATTGGTCAAAAAAAAATTTACTTCATTTCTTATACATAATAAACATTGAGAAAATATAAGTTAAATGTTGCTTTTAATTCTTATAAATGTTAATGGAAAGAAAAAAATAAGATTTACGGTCTCGGTGTGACTTGGTGGATTGGGGAATCAGACCAGAATAGCATCCCATGCATATCAGTGAAAATAAATGGAAAGTTCTATATAATTCTCATGTGATGAAACCAACAAGAAAAAAATAAATTTCTAGAAATACTAGAGACTATTAAATTTCCTGATGGATATTTATGAAACATATCTAAACGGGTCAATAGAAGAGAGTTGAGGATAAAATCATTGAATACTCATGATTATTACATCCTTTTGCATGAGTTGATTCCAATAGAAATCTATCATCTTTTTTTCAATAATGTTAGAGTGGATGTTAATCATTTGTTCCATTTGATTAGAGGAATTTGTGCTATGAATTTGACCAAGTCTTTCTTGCAAAAAATTTCGGAAGATACCCCACTAATTTTGTGTTAGTTTGAGAAAAATATTTCATCCATCATTTTTCACATGCACGCTGTATCTAACTGCCAATATTCCAACTGAAATACTTCTCAGAGGACCAATTTCTTTTTGTTGGATGTATCAAACTGAAAGAAATATGTACACATATTTTTCTTATGTATGAAACATGAATCATCCGGAAGGTTCTATCGTGAACAGTTACTCAGAACAAGAATGTATGGATTTCTTCTCAATATGTTTGTCTGATCTTACTAAAATAATGAAAAAACCAATGAGAGATGAAGAAGAATAGAATTAGAAAATTGAACTCAGTTTTATTTCACTTCCGCAAACAAGAGGAATTCATGGATCATATATATTAATAACATTAAGCCTAGAAGAGTAGGAGATGGAACATCGCACAGTTTTGTTCAACTATGATTTTTTCAATTACTATATTAGGTATATAAATTTAATATATGTAAATCTTACATATATATTTATATGTTAAAATATTCCTATTTTTATATACATGGAACATAATGAAATGATAAATAGAAATCATCATTCTTTATCTTTGAGAAGGAGTGAGAATTTTCATAACAAAGAGTTATCTTCTTAGATAAAAATGAAGGTAAAAATATCACTACTTAAAATAATTAAATAAATATTTAATTATGTTGAATATTCATTTATATTTTAGGCTTTCAGTTTTCCTGCTAAATCTGTCTCTGAGGAAGTAAGAGCTTTGGCTTTTCATAATAATACCATGGTTCATGACTGTAAATCCATTTTTATCAATGGGTATATATTTATTATCAATGAATGAGAAAAAAACATGGGAACACAACATGATGGTGTAATGGTTACTTCCAAAACAGACTATTATGCCAGTGCATCAGATAGTAGACCGTAATTTGAAAATTTAGTCAATTATGGAGTTGTTGAAAAAAATAATATTGGATTATTATTCTCAGGGACGAGTCATGATGATGAAATTCTAGTGGTTTGAATCAATAAAGGGGAAGGGAACATTCATTGATGATTGTGGATTTTGAGTAATTGATATGACTCGCTTTGTTGCTACTGATGAACCATATTTATTGGCATCAATGGAGAAACTGTTTTTTTATGTTAAAGACCATCTTCGACCAGAATTTGGTTTCATTATTGAAGTAATTCCAAGACATATTTTTGATAATTGTGATGATGAAATTGACACCATCCCTACTGCTATTGAAAATTATCCATTTATTACTTTTTATGACTCCAATATATCAATTATTAAAGTTTACTTTGAACCTGATGTTGTGGATGGAAATATTTAAAATCATTCATCCATGTTATCAATTATTTTGGTTTAGCTAAAATTGGGTAGTTATGGTTGGTACTATTCAAATTTCTTTAATATTGATTACAAATATATTGTATCTGACTTGACCATTATGTGAATTTTTAATGTTTATTAGTTGTAATTTAATTTTAATCTCATTTTCTAATTTGGAATTTAACAGTATTAAAACCTATGAAACCAACATTTCTAACTTGGTGAACATTTCAATTCCTTATTGACCATTTATAAAATTATTATAACACTAAGACTTCCCTTTAACATTTCACCATATAATGAAAATGATGGTTTGTCTTCTTCTACAAAAGATGTATAAAAACCTGCATCATTTGTTGGGGCTAAAGAAATTAAAATTTTCATTAATTTTGAAAAGTGGTTTACCCCTTATAGACATGATGTCTTGTCTATTTAGTAAATAACCATCCTAATAAAAATTAAATTTCTATGTTACATCTTTTATGATTTACTGAATTCATTATATATCTATTCAAGATCACCTAAAACAATGGATAGTTAAATTATCCCTGAATCCCCATATTCTGTCTAATTTATTTTGTTTTTTGGGTTACAAATTAGTTATCCTTTTATAATTACATCCATATTTGTTTTAAATTCTTGAAAATGAATCCAAATGAAGAGAGGTGACATTAGAAGATGATGGAAAACAATCGTCACATGGCTGAGCTGGGAATCCCACCACTAGGGCCTGTCGTGAGTATTTTATTTCAAATATATATATTTAAATAATATATAATTCCATGTGATTAATTTTGTTTTAAATTTTTTTGAAGGATCATCCTCTTAAGATAAAATTATTTGACATGTAACCTAGTAGTGGCCCTAGTACTTAGGCTATTCGTGTGTGTGTGTTTGTGGGGGGGGGGGGGGGGGGTGGTTTGAGAGCTATAGATCTAGCCGGAATACCTAATTAGAACCTTCTCCTCCCACTAACATAACATCTATCCCACATTCTGATCCTAGAGTGTCATTTGGGAAACATGGGATATATAGGCCCACCTTTTTTTCACCACCCATTGCATATCTGTCTCCTCACCCATTTTTACTATATATGATGATGATTCAGACTCCCTATTCAACATTATACCAGTCAACTGTGCCATCTTCTTTTACTTCTACTTCTTTCCCTTTGAGCTTCTATATTCCATCTTATTCGACTCCTTCTCTGCCAGACTCTATCCCTATGGATCATACATTGGGACCCACTCCACCTGCACAAGGTGTTCCTTCAGTTTCTGCGGATCCAGCGACACACATTGATCAGACTACCATAAATATATTTATAGAACCCTAACAAATTTTTATACCATTATTTATTTTCTTTATAAAATGTATTCATAAAATATTAGTTTTTCTTTAATAAAATTTAAATCTACTGATAATAGGTAGGGGTGGAGGCGTACACACTTGCCTGTGATGTGGAACCGCTGCACGCAGCTGATGGTGGACAACAATGAAGACAATCAACTGATTGAGAAAACAAGGTTGCAATGTCTGAGTTTTTTGGCGACGTTTTTCTAAATACTCTGACATCATTCCTATCAGCCTGCTCTCATAGAGAAAGTTACCAAATGAAGACAAGGATAATACTTGGGTAGAGATATGGGTAAAAAAAACTATTGTTTTTTATGAAATATATATATATATATATATTATTTATATGAATTAGAATTTCAGTGTCAGCTTCGGTTTAATTTCCTTGTGGTGAGGGTGCACGGTCAGCTCGTCTAAAGGATTTAGGTGAAATTTGGAGAGCCTATAAGCACTAATTTTATATTGGATAGTGTGCTAGAGTTGGAACAGAGTTAGAAAGGGTCCTTATTTATGACAATTTTTTGATAGAATAATATCTACAAATGATTACTCATTGGATGACAACCCAGTTTAAGGTATTAATCTCATTTGAGGTATTTAAATGAAAAATTTCTTGTTTTTCATTAATACTATCTTTTGTTTTATTGAATTTTTTTTAGGTATCATCTGTAATAAATAAAAAACATTGATTCTAAAAAAAACTCTACATAGTAGGATGTACTACGATTCCAGATTATGAGAAGAAGTAGGTATGATAGTTTTTTATAATTTTTCTTTACAAATTTCACTTTATATTGTTTCCTCTATAATTTATTTGATTGATAAAGTTGTTATATAATTTTAGTTATGAAATTAATTATTGGTAAATTATTTTTAATTATGGTTTCCTATATTCTATGTCATTTTAGAGGGAAAATTTTAATATTTAAGGATGGGTGCCTCGAGGAAAACTGTTTTCCTTGATTCGAAGGAAGAAATATGGAAGTGCGGATAATGAACCATCTTAGCAGAATATTATATGTTTTACTTTGTTTATTTAAAATTTTAATATCTATTTTTAACTTAATAATATATTCATATTTTTAACAGGCTATTTATAGGCCCTTGATTCCTAGAAACCTGACGATTTTAGGCCAAATGATCACTTACATCAGGTGTTGGGGGATGAGAAACCTGGCAGAGTACGCTACCGGCCTGGGAAGAGTATAGTCTCGACGAGGATTGGACCTCCTCAGGTATGAGTTGTAGTGCCATCGAGTTATAGAAGGTTAAGGAACGGACAAAATTGGATGAAGAAGGGCCACATAGATGACAAAATAGTATGCTAGGGAAAACACTGCCTTAATGAAACTCATGGATGTTTTACGCCCAACACTTCCACCAGAGACCAGCATATCTTGTGATGAATATATGTTGATAATGAATTATATATATGTTGCAAGAGGTTTTTGTTCCTGTGGTGGTCGAGATGATGTCATGGAGAAGGTCAAGGTTGAGTAGGAGGGGCGAGAGGCGGAGGCCGAGGCGGAGGAGGAGGGAAAGGAGGAGGCAAGGAGGAGGGGGAGGGAGAGGAGGAGGCTAGGGTGGAGTACGAGGGCAAGGAGAATGGAGTTGAGGAGGGGGGTGGGGGATAATGATGGGGATGATGATGAGCGAGGTGGTGCGATAGATGATAACAGTGATGATATTTATGGTGATGAGGGAAAGATTGATCTATTACATTTTTGACTGATATTACTAACATTTGATGATTGATGATTTGTTTTCCATGAATATATGTGTGATTAGGTAGGTCACATTATCTTTATTTATTTATCTCTAAACAATAAAACATGACAAGATGATTTGGTGTGACTGATTCAACCCTCCTATGGACACCCCCACCCCCTTGACACCCCCACCCCCTTAGACAACCCCAACCCCTGGACAAACCCCACACCTAGACACCCCTAACCCCTTGGCAACCCCCAAACCCCTAGAGCCTCAACCCCCTAAACACCCCTACCCCCTTGGACAGACACACCCCCTAGACCCCCCAACCCCCTTGGACAGCCCCCACCCCATGGACACCCCCACCCCCGTGGACACCACCCCACCCCTTGGACACCCCCATGCCGATGGACATCCCCCACCCCCTTGGACACCCCACCCTAGACAGCCCCCACCTCCATGGACAACCCACCATCTTAGACACCCCTACTCCTTGGACAACTCGCAACACCCTGGATAGACCCCCAACCCCCTGGACACCCCTACCCCCTTGGACAACCCTCAACCCCCTGAATAGACCCCAACCCCCTTTGACAGACCCCACCCCTTGGACACCCCCACACCCATAGACATCCCCACCCCCTCTAGACACCCCCACACCCAAGGACATCCCCAAACCCTCGATAGAGCCCCACCCCAGACACCCCCCAGGACACCCCACACTCCTAGGACACCCCACCCCCCCCTGGACAGCTCCCCACCCCCTAGACACACCAACCACCTTGGACACCCCCACCCCACCTAGACAACCCCAACCCCTTAGACACCCCCACCCCTGGACACCGCACCCCCCTGAACAGCCTCCCCTCCTAGATAGTGGCCCACCCACCTAGACATCACCCCCACCCCCTTGACACCACTACCCCTGGATATCACCCAACCCTCCTAGACAACCCCCACCCCCTGGACACCCCCTACCCCCATGGACAACCCACAACCCCTTGGACTCCCCTACCCCCTTGGATAGCCACACCCCCTAGACACCACACCACCACCTGGACACCCCCACCCACTGGACACCCCCACACCTAGACATCCCCCTGGACATCCCCACCCTCTTGGACACCCCCTACCAACTTGGAAAGTCCCCAAACCCCCTGTATAGCCTCCCCCGCCCCCAAACACCACCCCAACCCCTGGATACCCCTACCCCATTAGACAACCCTCCAACCCCATCGAAATCCACCAAGACACCACCCCGCCACCTGGTCAACCCACCCCTGGGACTACCCCACTAGCATGGACAGCCCCCCACCCACCCCCTAGAAAGTAGCCACCCATCCCCCTGGACACCCCCACCCCGTGGACACCTCCTACCCCGTTAGACACCCCCAACCAACTGGACTTCCCCCACCCCCAGACACCACCCCAGCCCCTGGACATCCCCCACCCCCTGGACACCCCCAGCACCCCGGACACCCCCACACCACCTATACACCCCTACCCCTAGGACCCCCCCCCCCCAACGCCCCTGGACAACCCCCGCCCCCTTGGAAACCCCCACCCCCTGGACACCCCCACCCCCTGAGACACCCCCTATCCCCTTGGACAACCCCCAATTCCTTGGACACCTCCACCCCCTATACACCACCCCACCCCCTATACACCCCTTACCCCCTTGGGAAACCCACACCCCCTGTACACCCCCACCTCCATGGACACCCCCAACCCCCTGGATAGCCCCCACATCCATGGCACCATGCCACCACCTGAACACCCCCCTTGGAAAACCCTAACCCTCTTGGACACTGCCGCCCCCTTAGACGACACCCCCAACAGCCTAGAACACCCCCACCCCATGGACACCCCCACCCCTGAACACCCCCACCCCCATGGACAGCCCCCCATCCCTAGAAACCACCCCACCCCATGGAAAACCCCCCTTGAAAGCACCCAACACCCCCTAGACACCCCCGCCCCTGGACACTCCCTTCCCCTGGACAGCCCCCAATCCCTTGGATAACCCCCCCACCACCTGGACACCAGCCCACCACCTGGACACCCCCACACCCTAGACACCACCACCCCCATGGACATCCCCCCACATCTTTGACCCCCCTGACAACCCCCTAGACACCCCGACCCCCTTGGATATCCCCCAACCCCCTGGAAAATCCCCCCTCCCAACCCCTCGACACCACCTCTCCCCCTCAACACCACCCCTCCCCATAGACACCCCCACCCCCAAGGACATCCCCCTACCCCCTAGACATCCCCCACCCCCAGACACCCCACCCCATTGGATAGCCCCCACCCCTAGACATCCCCCCACCCCGATGTCACGTTACCCCTTACTACAGAACGACATTCCACATTATCCAAAAATTCAAATCTCATCTAAATTCATCCATATCTATGAACAAATATTCCATATTCCAAACCTGAAACATGACCTTTCTTATATAGGGGTTATTACATTTTAAATCCTAAATTCAATTATGTATGTGTTATAGATAATTAAATATTCTATGTATCCAATTCAGAATTCTATATTTCATAGGGTAATTTCCTTCTGAATTCTAAATTAAATTATTTGTGTATTTAATTAACTTATGAATTATGTGTTAATGCTACATGGGTATACTTGTTGTATGTGTATACTTACTATAATTACAATTTGAATTATGTGTTAATTATATATGTTTGTACCGGGTAATTAAATACATAATTGGAGGTATTTTAGAATTATGTATGAATGACTTGTTGTATGAATTCGTACAGAATTTTGTATATATTCTATAGTTTTTTAGAATTTTGTATGAACTCTACACAGGGGGGAGGCAGGCCTAGTGGTGGAAGTGCTGCAGGCTCATATGGGGGAGGCAAGCTTGCTAACGTAGCCAAAGCCTATGCCAATAGTTGTAAACCGTTGGCATATGTGTGAAAACAAAACATATACCAACAGTTTATATGAAACAGTTGGAAAAAGTATATAACAATGGCTTACAAACCATTCAAATAGATCATTTTAGTTAGCTTTTCCCAATGGTTTTTGAGAAACCATTAGTAAAATTCTATACCAATGGTTTGAAAACCATTGGTATAAACATTTGTTTTGATATTTACAACGGTTTTAAACTCACTAGTGAAAAAAACATTATTTACGTCACCATTTTTTACATCGGTTATATATAACCGACGTGATAATCTGTGAAAAATTGTTTTTTATGTCGGTTATTTTATAACCGATGTAAAAAATGCAGTGAGTAAATTTTTAACGTCAGTTATTAATATAACTGACGTTAAAAATCACGCGTGTTTGTTTTTTACGTCGGTTATAAATCAACCGACGTAAAAAACCAAAGAACGGTGTTTTTTACGTCGGTTATTTTATAACCGACTTAAAAATGAGGTATCTATGAATTTTTTACATCGGTTATTTTATTACCAACATAAAAAAATGGCTTTTGAGGCCTTTTGACGTCAGTTATTTGATAACCGACATAACAAAACAACCCACAAAATTTTTTACATCGGTTATAAAATAACTAACGTAAAAAACTGTGATTTCGGATGTATTTTTTAAGTCAGTTATTCTATAACCGATGTAAAAACCATCACGCAGATTTTTTTACGTCGGTTATAAAATAACTGACGTAAAAAAATACCGTATATGATACATTTATAACATCGGTTATTATAATAACTGATGTTATAAATGTAATAAAAATAGTTTATAATGTCTATTATTAAATAACTGACATTATAAAACATTTAAAAAATTAACACGCCCCGTGGATTGTTATTTACAATTTTTCGATCGATAGTCCGACAACTCGTCTCTCTTGCGCAGTAAACCCTAATCAACTTATCGATCTCGTTGTGTTAAACTCATTTTTCCATCCTTGTTTATCATCTTTACTCTCCTTGGATCTATCATCTCAACTCGCAACACTCTGGTAAGCCTCCCACGAATTTATTTCGTTAGTGTTTTTCCCGGATAGTCTATATTTACGTTTTACAAATTTTTTGTTTAAAATAGGTAAGATTATTTGATTTCAAACCCTCTTACCCCGTTTTTCCATCATCATCTTATTTATTATCCCCAGATCTATTATATTGACTTGAAATATTCATGTAATCCTCACCTACTTCTATTTTGATTGTTTTTGTTTCGTGAATGCCCGACATTGATGGTAATATTTGTTGTCATTGACAAATAATGATATCATTCACCTATATTACTACAATTTATATGTAAATCATTATAATACACCCATTCCGTGTACTAGTGTGATTTATTTTATAAGTATATATATGGTTTTTCATGGTGGAATGTTTTTTTTGGATCCTTGGTTGTTTCTATTTTGGGTATCACTTTTTGTTGTTCCATAATCTATTTACGTCTCTTATTTTCATGGACTATTATAAGTCTTCATAGGATATTAAAAACCGATTCATTTCACAATAGAGAATTTTAGACTAGTCAGAGATACAATTAATGGTTCTCATTTTGAATAATGGAATGATACCAAAACTAGTAGCTTGAGGTTAAAATCTCTAGAAATGCCAAAACTAGTAGCTTGATGTTAAAATCCCATGGTTTTGGGGGGCTGTCAAGAGGGTTGGTGGCTGTCCAGGGGGTTGGGGGCTCTCTAGGGTGTCCATGAAGATGGGGGGGTGGGAAGTCTAGGGGGGGTGTGTGTGTGTGTGGGGGGGGGGGGGGGTCCAAGGGGGTGGGTGGGCTGTCCAAGGGGGTGGGTGGGTGGGTGGGGGGGCCTGTCCAAGGGGGAAGGGGCCTGTCCAGAGGGTTTGGGGGGTTGTTTGGGGGGGGGGGCTGTCCAGAGGGTTGGAGGGTGTCCAGGGGGTGTCCAAGGGGGTCGAGGGTGAGGGGTGGTGTTCAAGAGGGGTGGGGGTGCTGTCTAGAGGTGTGGGGGGCTGTCTAAGTGGGGGGGTTGTCCAGAGGGTTGGGGGGTGTCCAGGGGGTGTCCAAGGTGGTGGGTGGGTAGGTGGGTGGGTGGGGGGCTTTCCAAGGGGTGGGGGATTATATAGAGGGTTTGGGGGGTTGTACAGGGGGTGGGGGGCTTTCTAGAGAGTTGAGGGGTGTCCAGGGGGTGTCCAAGGGGGTGGGTGGGTGTGGGGGCTGTCCAAGGGGGTGGGGGCCTGTCTCGAGGTTTTTGGGGGTTTTCCTGGGGGTGGGGGGCTGTCCAGAGGGTTGGGGGGGGGTCCAGGGGGGTGTCCAAAGGGTAGGGGTGGGGGTGGTTTCCAGGAGTGGTGGGGGGTGCTGTATAGAGGAGTGGGGGGTTGTCTAGGGGTGGGGGCAGTCCAAAGGGTTGGGGGGTGTCTAGGGGGGTGTCCGAGGGGGTAGGGGTGGGAGTGGTGTCCAGGAGGGGTGGGGGTGCTGTCTAGAGGGGGGGGGGGGTGTCCAGGGGGTGGGGGGAAATCCAGAGGGTTGGGGGTGTCCGGGGGTGGGGGGTGTCCAAGGGGGTAGGGGGTGGTGTCCAAGAGGGGTGGGGTGCTGTCTAGGGGGGTGTCCAAGAGGGCAGGTGTAACACCCCGAGATTTTATGAAAAAATATTATTTTTAATTTAATTAATGTCTTGTGTTGTATGATACACCAAAAAAAGCTTGAAAAACACGTATCCTTGACTTTCCTTGAATTACACGCAAGCGTGACCTTCCGCGATAGCGTGTGTTGTACGCAATACGGAGTTTCGCTAAACAATGATATGCTATTAAAATATTATTAAAACTACCCGTTATGAATAGTAATAACAACTTTTTGAAATTTTGTAAATTTTATTTTTCAAAATGGACTTCATTTTTGGATTCGGAATAACGAAATTAGCTTAGGGTGAATTTTTGGTACTTTTCGGATAACTTTCATTTTCTGATGAATAGTGAAAATTACTAAATTTTAATTAAAAACAACCTTTTTAATCGAAATAATTATTAGTGATAAATTATTAATTTGAGTGGTTTTAAAGCATATTTATAATATATTTTTACAATTTAATACAATGTTGGTCATTGGATGTAATTTCACATTTAAACCAGACATAAACAAGTGTCAATCTTTTGATAGTTATTATCTCTTAAGAACACGCTATTTGTTTTGACGACATGAATTAATTTTTAAATTAATTAATGAAACTGATATGTTTTGAGTTTGGTAAAATAGACATTATTTTTGAGTTCATAATATCAAATATAGCTTAGGCCTAATTTTTGGTATTTTTCTGGAAACTTTCATTTTTTGATGAATAGTGAAACCACTAAGTGGTAGTTAAGAAAAATGAATTTTTCATAAAACTTAATTTTACCGCTTCTGAGAGTGGAATTTCAAAAATCCGAGAGACACAGTTGATGTCAGTAAGTAAAATATGATTCAATGAGATGAAAATAATTTTTGGTGAATAGTAACTTTTTACTTTTTTTTACCACGGTCAAAAGTAAATAAGGTAATTACGGGTAAAAATGATATTATTATTACCCTAAAACATGTCCTAATTCTATTGGATAAGTTCAATTCGACCAAAAATAACCTTAGGAATAAAATATAACTATTTAGGCCCACTTGGATTAGATTATGACATTTATTATTAATTTATTTAAAGAAGGGTTAAAATAGTTAAAATCAAAGTTGAATAAGTAAATCATTTTTAATATAGGGTTATACATAAGATAAATTCGATTGTAAATATTCATTAGAAAGCTAATAATATTTAATACATAATGAAATTTTATTTATAATTTTTAGACATTAAATAATTTAATTTATCTATGAAACAATGATGATGCAGTAATTACCATAATAGTGAAAAATTAAAATTATTGATATTATAAATACCCAAATAAATATAATTTGAGACTTTTTATGAATTAAACTAATTTTATAGGTTAATATTACATGTTTTTATTGATTTAATTATCTTGGTTTGAACTAATCATTCTATTATGATTTTCACAAAAATCAATTACTAAATAGTGTCAAAATTGACATAAAATAGTTTTTAAAACAAATATTATATTATTAATTGTTATTTTATTCCTAAAAATCTAAGGTTCACCCAAATGACTTATATAAGGTTATATATATATTTATAATAAACAAATTGGGGTTCGTTTGGCTTGATATAGTATGTTTATTTACCTTATAGTGTAAGGAAACAAGAAGACACGGTAAAAGTTAAATTATCGAACTTAAAGTTAAATCTAAATGATAAGGTTAAATTTGATACCTAAACTTGTCTAAATTATATTGGATGAGATTATTTATACCTATAACCACCTTATATTTGAAATATATCAATTTGGAGCTATTAAAAACCGAATTGGACTTTATAATAAAATAATATTTTTAGTTATTCCAAAGGTGCCCCTCTCCTCCCTTATAAAAGGGAACCTCATCCCTCTCTTCCTCACACCACTTTGAGCCTTCAATCTCGGACAAACCCTGCCAAATTCTCTTCTCCAATTCCCTAGTAACATCCTAGAGGTTCTGGTCTTCCTCAAAGATCAATTTTAGTGCCCCAAAAGGAGATCTCAAAGAAGCGTTTCAAAGAAGAGGTAATGTTCGTTACCGATTCTTTCAAATTTATTTCTTCTTCCACTTCTTCTTCTTAGGTTTTTTCATTATGAAGTAATAACATCAGTATAACTAATATACTGATATGTTATTATAAGTATTAAAAAACCCTATTTCACCATCTATCCATCCTACAGAAAATGAAATCATCGCGCGTGCGTACGTACGAAATACCGTCTCCACGCCGTGGTGTAATCTATTTTCCACCACCACCTTGCTTGGATGGGTATAATGGTGTAAATAATAACTATATATGATTATTGTAAAGTGATATTTATTATGAAATAGTATACATACACTCCAATACCATTCCACGATCATGATAACGATATCATCGCTCGTGCGTATGTACGGACTACCGTCTCCACGACGCGATGAGATTCATTCTCCACGTTAACCATTCATGAATAATTATACAGTATATATAATAAGTAATCATGAAACAAATGAAATAATAATGATACTGTATTTATATGTATATATATGTATGTCATCTACTTAATTCCATTCAACTCAATAAGGAAACGAAAACAACGTTCATGCATACGTACGACCTACCGTCTCCATGAACGGTGTATTTCTTACCATTTACCGATCTATTATATATATGTATATTCTTAATATATATTATATATAAATCATTTTTTATATTCTATAATTAAGTAATCATGATCTATTTAATCATATGAATAATTACAAGTCAAAACACGGACGAAAAATGAAACGATTTTACCCAAAACGCTCTTTAACATGGAATTTACAAAAGAACGGGTAAAATAAAGTCATAAGTGAATGATATATGATATAATAACAATGAGTATGATTCTGGAATAAGTCAATGAAATTATTTAAATCATTATACAGAAGTTTTGAACACTTACAAAGCAAATCAGACCTATGGTAAGGGATAATTTTGCAAATCTCATTTTTATCTGAGATTGCTTATTCATAAGTATTTACTGGGGTTATTTCTATCATCCATGTCCATGTCTTATAAAAGTGATTTCATGTATGTTTAAAGTCATTTTTACCCATTTTTTACTTTTACTACATGGTATGTAAGGAATCCTTCTTTTTTTTACGTTATGAGGTAATTTTGACTTTTCCGGCAAAAGTATGAGAAGAATGTTTTTTTAAATTATACGACACAAATGGATTTTTGTGGTTTTATAAAGCCTTATTTTAATGAAGATTCCTCCAAAAGATTTCATTACTATTTTCAACAAAATCCTTTTATTTTAAAATTGCATGACATTTTGTGAAAAGAAAATGATTTTGAATAAGAAAGGATATTTTCCTCAAGAATTCATTTCAAGTGTTTTATCAAAACCATTTTTCATCTAAGATGAAATTATTTCATATGTGTATGTTTCAAGTATAATGTATCTATGATTTACATGGTTTCACTTTTCTTATTATGAAATGATATCCATTTCTTTTATATGTATTATGTGATGATGGGATTACGTTTATGAAACCCATTTTATTCGTCGGATTATTATGAATGATGTATGTTTATTTTGTGGCACAAGTAAGAATGATTTCATTATGAGATCAGTGGGACCTATATCTCCCTCAAATGCATTGGGTAAAGATTTATATATCATGAGATAGACATGTCTAGAATGGCAAGTTAAACCGGTTCAGTAATACAGGACTGGAACGAGGAGTGAACTCGATTCAGAAAGGGACTTTGTCCACTAAGATGGTCTTGGCAGCAATGCCTTGGCTAATATGGAAATCATATCATGTGCTTAATGGTTTACACAATTAAATGTTATATTCCAATGATATTTTATCATGATTTATGTTCAATTATGATCTATGCCTTATGTACTTCCATGTTTTATGTCGTTGCTCAAGATTTTTAATGTTCATTTTTTAGTACAAATGTATATGGTATGTTTTATCTTATCCATGCTTACCCTTACTGAGCATCTGAGCTCACCCTTTTTATCTTTTTTCCCCAGGATTAAAAGAAAGATTTTAGGTAAGGAAACAAAAAGTGGAAGATCGTTATGGGAGATGTTGAAGATCTTTCAACATGATAAGTTGTTTATATTACGAGTTTCCAAAGACACTAAACTATTATGGCCCTTGTGTGTCTGTTTTTTATATCTATTAAGTATTACGCAAAAGTAATGTAATGTCTATGTACGTTAAGCTACGGGTCTCTACAGTTGGTATCAGAGGAAAAGTTTAGTCAACCTTTGGAAACTAGGATGCGAAAACGTTAGTGAGATCCCTAGAGATATTTCTAAGGTATGTCTAGGGATGTCCCTAAGGATAGGTATACGTATAGGATATAGTCCTAGAACTATGGTAACGATATTAGATTAAACCAAAGATGTTAGATATTGAAGTTACTCCCCCTTTATTATGATTTTTTCCTCTCACACTATTCTTTTTGGGTTTTAGAAAATGGCTGGAAACAAGATGATTCACGATAATGGAGGATATGATGGACAATGGAATGATATTCATCATGAGAAACCAAATGAAATGGGATTTGGAGGTCCAAATATCATTATTATGATGAATTAGCAATCTCATAATATGATCAATAAAGTAAAATTTGGTATGTTTCCAGACTCGGCTAATAAGAGAAAGATGGAGTTTCATGATGATCATAGAGGAAAGAAAGTTCAATTTCCCCTATGTAAATCATGTGGGAAGAGGCATCAAGGAGAATGTTTCATAGGAACTGGAAGATGCTTTGGGTGTGGAAAATAAGGACACAAAGCCAGTAAGTGCAAAGTAAAAGGTTCAGTTAACACCAGGGATGGGGATAATGGTATTGCTACGACATCAACAATGGTTAAATGTTTTAAATGTGGAATGTACAGGCATTATGAAAACCAATGCCCTAAGGGAAAGTCTCATGAAGAGAATCAGTATGGTCGTATGGGTAGTATTTATGTTGATGATAATGAAGAGACTACAAATGATATGTGAGATGAAAGAATTGTTGAATCTCGGTCAATGGTTTAAGAATGTAGTGGAATGATTACATGTTTATCAAGTGTAATGTTGTATAAGTAATCTCATGGTACTATGGAATAAAGAGACATCTAAGGATTTTTACACTATTGTCTTTCTTTAAGTTTTGAAAGTATGTGATGAATGGTACCATTATTTTTGTAAAGTAGATGATATGTGCATAATGAAAGGATAAGGAGAAAATTAAATGTTTGATAGTATTCATGAGCTCATGACTGATATAAGGAGAAGGTTATATCATGGTTTGAGTATATAGAATTTTTGGATTTTGGTATGTGGAAAGAGTTAACTTTTGAGAGCATTCATTTTTTCACTAAGGTTTAATGGGTATTAATTTTTCAAGAGAATACATGATTACGGTATTCACATGATTAGAATGTGACCAACAAGATAATGGGGGATAAATGAAGGTTGGTTGATGACATTTCAAGTAATCATTTTCTTTATACTATGATCTTGGACCGAATTATTATAGATAAGCCTAAAGATTGGAATGGATTATGTTGGACAAAAGTTAGGATAGAACTTTTTTCGATATTATTGATGGGATGTTATAGTAATATAGCTTTAGAAAAAGGACAACCTGCAGGACGGGCGATAGCCCATCGCGTCGGACAAGGCAGTGGGAATCGAACCCACAACCGAAGTGCGACCGGCCTTTATCACCTACTACTGGCCTACAGGAAGTCCCTGGTGAGTATAAACTAGTTTTATTTTATTATGCGGTATGATATATGAAGTATAGGTTTATTCTTGGAATCGTATACGATTAACCTCACCAAAGATGGACTTGTGTATATTTGATAACTTTTGCTAACCTTTTATTTGAAACAGATGGAATGACACATCATTCTATCACATGATCTATTAACACTTCATGAATAACAAATTCAAATTCATTTCTTTAGGATATGAAGTGGAAATTGTTCAAAGCACGAACAACAATGAGATTGTACCAAAATAAAGTAATTATTTATTCTAATTCAAATTCTTCAACTATAGGGAAATGATTTTGGAAACCAAGAATGTTGTCCTAGTGCTATTATATCCGATGAATCAAATGGTACTTTAGATCATCACAAATTTATGTCTTTGTGATTTTTGGCTATTTGATAGCCATGTTCTCTACCACTCTCCATCAGAACGTGATGGTTAGATTTTTCTTCCATATCCATATTTTCACCTATGTTATCCTACGTGGAAACCCAGTGATGAGTTAATTTGGGTAACCGTTACATTTAATAATTTAGTTTTTAAATCCAAGATTGGGTATTCCTTTTTACAATGTGGGTTTCTATTAAACAAACTTTAGAGTAGTAAACCATTTATAACCCCGATGAATTTCGAGGGCGAAATTCATTTTAAGGGTGGTAGAATGTAACACCCCGAGATTTTATGAAAAATATTCTTTTTAATTTCATTAATGTCTTGTGTTGTACGCTAAATCAAAAGAAGCTTTCACAACATGCATCCTTGACTTTCCTTTCATTACACGCAAGCACGACCTTCCGTGATAGCGTGTGTTGTACGCAATACGGAGTTTCGCAAAACAATGATATGCTATTAAAATATTATTAAAACTAGCCGTTATGAATAGTAATAACCACTTTTTGAAATTTTGTAAATTTTATTTTTCAAAATGGACTTCATTTTTGGATTTGGAATATCAAAATTAGATTAGGGTGAAATTTTGGTACTTTTCGGATAAATTTCATTTTCTGATGAATAGTGAAAATTACTTAATTTTAATTAAAAACAACCTTTTTAATCGAAATAATTAATAGTGATAAATTATTAATTTGAGTGGTTTTAAAGTATATTTAGAATATATTTTTACAATTTAATACAATGTTGGTCATTGGATGTAATTTCACATTTAAACCAGACATAAACAAGTGTCAATCTTTTGATAGTGATTATCTCTTAAGAACACGCTATTTGTTTTGACGACGAGAATTAATTTTTAAATTAATTAATGCAACTAATATGTTTTGAGTTTGGTAAAACAGACATCATTTTTGAGTTCATAATATCAAATATAGCTTAGGCCTAATTTTTGGTATTTTTCTAGAAACTTTCATTTTTGATGAATAGTGAAACCACTAAGTGGTAGTTAAGAAAAATGAATTTTTCATAAAACTTAATTTTACCGCTTCTGTGTGTGGAATTTCAAAAATCCAAGAGACACGGTTGATTTCAGTAAGTAAAATGTTATTCAATGAGATGAAAATAACTTTTGGTGAATAGGAACTTTTTACTTTTTTTTACCGCAGTTAAAAGTAAATAGGGTAATTACAGGTAACAATGATATTATTATTGCCCTAACACATGTCCTAATTCTATTGGATAAGTTTAATTTGACAAAAAACAAGCTTAGGAATAAAATATGACCATTTAGGCCCATATGGATTAGATTAGGACATTTATTATTAATTTATTTAAAGAAGGGTTAAAATAGTTAAAATCAATGTTTAATAAGTAAATCGTTTTTAATATAGGGTAATACATAAGATAAATTAGATTGTAAATATTCATTAGAAATCTAATATTATTTCCTAAATAATGAAATTTTATTTATAATTTTTAGACCCTAAATAATTTAATTTATTTATGACACAATGATGATGCAATAATTACCATAATAGTGAAAAATTAAAATTATTGATATTATAAATACCCAAATAAATATAATTTGAGACTTTTTATGAATTATACTAATTTTACTAGGTTAATATGACATGTTAGTATTAATTTAATTAGCTTTTTTATAACTAATAATTCTGTTATGAGTTTCGAAAAAATCAATTACTAAATAGTGTCAAAATTGACATAAAATAGTTTTTAAAACAAATATTATATTATAAATTGTTATTTTATTCCTAAAAATCTAAGGTTCGGTCAAATGACTTAGATAAGGTTATATATATTAATAATAAACAACTTTGGGTTCGTTTGGCTTGATATAGTATGTTTATTAACCTTATAGTGTAAGAAAACAAGAAAAGACGGTAAAAGTTAAATTATCTAACTTAAAGTTAAATCTAAATGATAAGTTTAAAATTGATACCTAAACTTGTCTAAATTATATTTTATGAGAGGATTTAGACCTATAACCACCTTATCTTCGAAATATATCAATTTGGAGCTATTAAAAACCTAATTGGACTTTATGATAAAATAATATTTTTAGTTATTCCAAAGGTGCCCCTCTCCTCCCTTATAAAAGGGCACCTCCTCCCTCTCTTCCTCACACCACTTTGAGCCTTCAATCTCGGCCAACCCCTGACAAATTATCTTCTAAAATTCCCTAGAAACATCTTAGAGGTTCTGGTCTTCCTGAAATTCCAATTTTAGTGCCCTAAAATGAGATCTCAAAGAGGTGTTTCAAAGAAGAGGTAATGTCTGTAACCGATTCTTTAAAATTTATTTCTTCTTCCACTTATTATTCTTAAGTTGTTTCATTATTAAGTAATAAAATCAGTATCACTCATATACTGATATGTTATTATAAGTATGAAACAACCCTATTTCACCATCTATCAATCCTATGGAAAACGGAATCACTGCTCGTGCGTACGTACGAAATACCGTCTCCACGCCGTGGTTTAATCTATTTTCCACCACCACCTTTCTTGGATGGGTATAATGGTGTAAATAATAACTATATATTATTATTTTAAATTTATATTGATTCTGAAATAGTATACATACATTCCAATACAATTCCACCATCATGGGAACAATATCATCGCTCGTGCATACGTACGGACTACTGTCTCCATGACGCGATGAGATTCATTCTCCATGTTAACCATTCATGAATAATTATACAGTATATATAATAAGTAATCATGAAACAAATGAAATAATAATGATACTTTATTTATGTGTATATATATGTATTTTATCTACTTAATTCCATTCAACTCAAAAAGGAAACGAAAACAACGTTCATGCGTACGTACGGCCTACCGTCTCCATGAACGGTGTATTTCTTTCCATTTACTGATATATTATATATATGTATATTCTGAATATATATTATATATAAATAATGTTTTATATTCTGGAATTAATTAATCATGATCTAAGTAATCATATGAATAATTACAAGTCAAAACACGGACGAAAAATGAAACGATTTGACCCAAAATGCTCTTTAACATGGAATTTACAAAAGAACGGGTAAAATAAAGTCATAAGTGAACCATATATGATATCATAACAATGAATATGATTCTAGAATAATTCAATGACATTATTTAAATCATTATACAGGAGGTTCGGATACTTACGAAGAAAATCGGACCTAAGGTAAGGGATAATTTTTAAAATCTCATTTTTATCCGAGATTTCTTATTCGTAAGTATTTACTGGGGTTATTTCTATCATCCATGTCCATGTTTTATAAAAGTGTTTTCATGTATGTTTAAATTCCTTTTACCCATTTTTTAATTTTACTACATGGTATGTAAGGAACCTTTCTTTTTTTTACGTTACGAGGTAATTTTGACTTTTCTGGAAAAAGTACGAGAAGAATGTTTTTTTTTAACTTATACGACACAAATGGATTTTCATGGTTTTATAAAGCCTTATTTTCATGAAGCTTCTTCCAAAAGATTGCATTACTATTTTCAACAAAATCCTTTTATTTTAATATTTCATGACATTTTGTGAAAGGAAAATGATTTTGAATAAGAAAGGATATTTTCCTCAAGAATTCATTTCAAGTGTTTTATCAAAACCATTTTTCATCTAAGATGAAATTATTTCATATGTGTATGTTTAAAGTATAATGTATCTATGATTTACATGGTTTCACTTTTCTTATTATGAAATGATATCCATTTCTTTTATATGGATTATGTGATGATGGGATTATGTTTATGAAACCCATTTTATTCGTTGGGTTATTATGAATGATGTATGTTTATTTTGTGGCACAAGTAAGAATAATTTCATTATGAGATGGGTGGGACCTATATCTACCTACAATGCATTAGGAAAAGATTTATATCTCATGAGATAGACATGGCTGGAACGGCAAGTTAAACCGGTTCAGTAATACAGGACTGGAACGAGGAGTGAACTCGATTCAGAAAGGGACTTTGTCCACTAAGATGGTCTTGGTAGCAATGCCTTGGCTAATATGGAAATCATATCATGATATTAATGGTTACCACAATTACATGTTTTATTCCCATGATATTTTATCATGATTTATGTTCAATTATGATATATGCCTTATGTACTTCCATGTTTTATGTCGTTGCTCAAGATTTTTAATGTTCATTTTTAGTACAAATATATATGGTTTGTTTTATCTTATCCATGCTTACCCTTACTGAGCATTTGAGCTCACCCTTTTTATGTTTTTTCCCCAGGATTAAAAGAAAGATTTTAGGTAAGGAAAAAAAAGGGGAAGATCGTTATGGGATATTTGGAAGATCTTTGAACATGATTAGTTGTTTATATTCGGAGTTTCCATAGACACTAAACTATTACGGTCCTTGTTTGTCTGTTTTTGCTATGTATTAAGTATTCCGCAAAAGTAATGTAATGTGCATGTACTTTAAGCTACGGGTCTCTACATCAGGGGGTGGGGGTGGTGTCTAGGAGGGGTGGGGGTGCTTTCTTGAGGGGTGGGGGCTGTCTGGGGGGTGGGGGTGTCCAGGAGGGGGGGGGGGGTTGTCCAAGGGTGTGGTGGTGTCCATTGGGTGTCCAAGGGGGTGGGGGTGCTGTCCAGGAGGGGAGGGGTGCTGTCTATAGGGGTGGGGGTCTGTCCAGGGTATGTGGGTGTCCCAGAGGGGTGGGGGGATGTCCAAGGGTGTGGTGGTGTCCATGGGGTGTCCAAGGGGGTGGGGGTAGTGACCAAGGGGGGGTGGGCTTTACAAGGGGGTGGTGTTGTCGAGGGGGTGTCCAAGGGGGTGGGGGATAAGTGTCAGTTGGGATTGATGACTGCATCATGGTTTCTGAGATTATGACATGATGATTATGCTGTGATGATTGGATTTACATTGTAATTTTCTCCATCTGAATTTTTTATTTTAAATTTGATTTGATTCTCAGGTATAATCTATTTTCTTCAATTTTCTATCAACCACTGTAGGCCCCATGGTTTTATTTGATTCAATGGAATTTAAAGCTATTATATCTAACTATATTTTGTTTTTAAAATAATATTCAAGCATATTTTTTTAAATACGCATATATTTGTTTTATATTTCAAAATTGTTTTACATTCAAATTATGATTTTTTTCATATAAACATATATTTGTCTTATCTGAAAAATATAAATATTTTTTATATTTGTTATAGGTAATAACGAGTCAATGTTGGATTACAGCACATCGAATGAGTAATGAATATCAGGAAGGTGTTGATACCTTTTTGGAATTTTCTAAACGAAATGTTCCAAGTAGTGGCATTTTTTCTATCCATGCCTAAAATGTTTGAATATGAAGAAGTTGAAAAGTAGTGAGATAAAAGATCATCTGATTTGTCATAGGTTTAATCCGAGTTACAACTCTTGGATTTGTCATGGTGAAACTAGACAAAATGTCACTGATGATGATGATTCGCAAAATGGTAACTCTAATGGAATTGAAGAAATGATTCGCGATATTGTAGCATAAAAAATTGAGATAGAACCTACAGTTTCGCATCTATATGGTGATTCTAAAAAACCATTATATCCTGGTTGTACAGATTTTACGGTTTTGTCAACAGTGTTAAGATTGATTAACCTGAAGGAGAAACATGGATGGAGTGACAAAAGTTTTACAGAGCTGCTACAATTGATGAAAGACATTTTTCAAAAAGATAACGATCTTCTAGATTCACATTATAAGGACAATAAAAAATTATGATCGATGGGATTGGGATACCAGAAAATACATTCCTGTCTGAATGATTGCATTATATATAGGAAGGAATATGAATTTCTATCAAAGTGTCCTAAATGTGGGACATCATGGTATAAGGTGAAAGAAAAATCACAGGCTGATGTAGAGATTACAAAGATCCCTTCAAAGGTATTTTGGTATCTTCCTATAATTCATCGTTTCAAACGTTTATTTACTAATTCACATGATGCAAAAAGGTTAAGATGGCATGCTGATAAGCGGGTATGTGATGGAAAAATATATCATCCAGCTGATTTTCCATAATGAAAGAAAATTGATGCGTATTATTCTACATTTGGAAATTAAATTATAAATCTTAGACTAGGGTTGTGCACAGATGGAAGGAATCTATACCTAACCCTCAGTAGCACACATAGTTCATGGTCTATTATATTGGTAATTTAAAACCTCTCTCCTAATGTTTTTATGAAGCGCAAATATGTCACATTGAGTATAAGGATCTCTGGTCCAAAGAAACTTGGAAATGATATTGATGTTTACTTGTCACCACTAATTGATGATTTGAAACCGTTATGGGATGATCGTATTAGGGTGTATGATTCTTATAAAATTGAATATTTTCAACTACATGCAGTGCTTGTGTTCACTATAAATGACTTCCTAGTGTATGGAAATTCGTCTGGATACAATGTTAAAGGGCATAATGCATGTCCAATCTTCAAACAATAGACGTCATATTGTCAATTGCATAATGGGAGGAAAAAAGTGTGCATGGGTCATCAAAAGTTTTTGCCTATGGATCACCCTTATAGAAGACTAAAAAGGCATTCAATGGATCACAAGAATTTGATACAACTCCAAAATTTTTATCCCCTGATCTGTATTTTGAGAGGGATAAAAACCTTGATATGACATTGGGAAAGACACAGAAATCTGGTAATGATAGAAATATTTTGAAGAAACAGTCAATATTTTTAGAGCTACCATATTGGAGGTATCATGAAGTTAAACATAATATTGATGTCATGCATGTGGAGAAGAATATCTGTGATTTTTTGATTGGAACATAGTTATATATTAAAGGAAAGACAAAAGATGGGTTGAATACAAGATTAGACTTATTATCAATGGGAATACGTTTGGAGTTAGCTCCCACTCCTAAAGGAATATGAACATTTCTTCCCCCGTCTTGTCATACATTATCGAAGAGGGATAAAATTATCTTTTGTTAGTGTCTTCATGATATCAATGTGCCTCAAGGTTATTCTTCAAATGTAAAATTTTTTGTCTCATTGAAGGACTTGAAGTTGATAGGTATGAAATCACATGATTGTCACGTCATAATGCAACAAATTCTACCGGTTGCATTGTGTGGAATATTACCCATCCATGTCAGAAAGACTATAATGAAGTTGTTTTATTTTTTTCAATTAAATTTGAAACAAGGAGATTGATGTGAATTCTTTGAACATTTTGGAAAAGGATTCAATTTTTATACTTTGTCAATTGGAAATGTATTTTCGTCCAACTTTTTTTGATATAGTGGTGCATTTAATGATTCATCTGGTTCAAGAAATAAAGCTTTGAAGACGTGTATATCTTCGTCGTATGTATCCTTTTGAAAGGTATATGAAAATATTAAAGGGGTATGTTAAAAATCCATATGGACCTGAATCCTCCATTATTGAAAAGTATATTTCTGAGGAGGTAGTAGAGTTTTGTACGAGCTATTTGGGTGTGGTGCAAAACATAGGTTTGCCTCTATATCTCCATTAACGAGTTAATAATGAGGGAAAGGGGATTCATGGCTTGAAAGTAAAATCATTATCAGATAAAAAAATGAAGAAGTTAGAATCATACATCTTGAATAACATTACTGATGCTCAATCGTATATCAAATTGCATTTTAATGAGTTGAAACAATGTCATCCAAAGAAGAAAGAAATATGGATTTTGAATGAGCACAACAAACCTTTTTTGTCATGGTTTAAAGAGACATTTCTTGGTAGATCAGATGTATCAGAGACATTAAAATAGATAATGGGTAGTCTATGTTTAAATATGATAACATGGTCTTGTTATGACATTAATGGATATACATTTCATACGAAAGCTCAGGACAACAGAAGTGAAGTTTATAATAGTGGTGTATTGGTGTTTGCAGAAGCAATGCATTTTCCGAGTGCTAAGGACAAAAACCCAATTTCTGCATCAAGTGCATATTATGGAGTGATTAAAGACATATGGGAGGTTGATTACTTTAAAATTAAAGTTCTTGTTTTTAACTGTAAATAGTTTATCGGTAACAACTATGTCAGACACGATAAATTTGGAATGACACTTGTTAATCTGAATAGATTGGAAGACACAACTGATTCTTTTATAATGGCAACACAAGAAAAACAAATTTTATATCTAGTAGATCAATCAGATATGCAGTGGGCTGTTGTTTTACAAGGGGAAAAAATATGTTGGTGAGGATGAACTTGATGAAGACACTGATTTATGGGAGATCCCTACATCCATGGAATGATTAACAGAACATATTAATGAGCATGTTAAAGACATGGTTTGTTCCATAAGGAATGACCACGACGAATGAATTTGGGAAAACGATCCATTTTTAAATTCCTAAAATTACGGGTAACATATGTTTATTTCTTGTTTACATTTATTTTTTTCATAAAATGTTAGATATAGTAAGTTTTTTATTTATTGAACCATGTATTAATACAAAATACGTAAAAAATTTTGTTCGTTTTATGTTTGTTTAGTTTACTTTATCATGTTTTCCCTTACATGAATTATATATCTATTATTTTTGTTCAGTGTCAATTACTTTACCATGTTTACCAGGTTCACCATGTTTACCATGTTTACCATGTTTACCATCTTGACCATCTGGACCATCTTTACCATTTTGTAACATGCTTACCATATTACCAATGTTTACTATTATGTAACTTAGTACACTTTTCTATTTTCTGATTACAGTAGTATTAAAATATTTGAATTTGTATAATTGTGAACTAATGTTTGTTTTTTTGATTTGAAGGATAATGACAGATCATTCAGTTGATCAACCACATGATTCTGGAGATGATCATATTGGTCGTACCTCTGGGGAGGAACATTCACATGCTCCTCTTGATGTTCCCCAATCTTCCTCATGTGCTACTATTACGACAAACATTTCAAAGGTTGGTAAACGTGGGTGGACACATTTACCAAAATTAGAACTTGCCCGTACACATGATCATAGGACACTCGTTGAGTTTGATAATGATGATATTTCTAGAGGTCCAAATGAAAAATATTTTAAGAGTTTTGTAGCAACTCCTGCTAAGAGAAAAGTAAGCATTCTGTATGATGACGGGAGAAGTGTAGATAAAGTGATAATCTCTCAGTTGTGGGAGATGATTTTGGTAAGATATTTTTCTATTGTTTGACTATTCTTTAAATGTTTCTTGTATATATAATATGCTTTACCTCTTCTTTATCAAATGACATATGATATTCGTGACACTAGAGGAGTCAGGAAGAAATGCTTATCATTGGCTGGCAGGAGATGGAGGGATTTCCAATCAAGCCTCTCATATGATTTCATTTATGGTCATAGGATTCATGAAAATCCATGTCATATATATCCTTTTATTGATGAAGGCTCATGGAGGAAATTTTTTGAAAGTGGAAGAAAAGAGTCATTTTTGGTAAGGTCAACGTAAACTTTTATATGCTTTTTTATATAAATGATCTTATTAATGTTTTGTTAATGATTTATTATTATTAATTTATAGCAAACAAGGAAAGCTCATTAGGAGATCCAATCTAAAAATGTATACCCTCATAATTTATCTCGGGGAGGGTATGCATTTTTGGAAGAAAAAATGATGGCAGAAAAATTTCAACAACTAAGAGCCGAGTCTTCATGTTCTAGAGAGGTGGACCCTCCATCCCCTCCATCTAGACATGAAAAATGGAAGTGAGCTCAGAAGGGAAAAAAGGGCAATATCTTTTGGAATAATTGAGAATCGTAGCTGGGAGGATTGTAAGATATCTATTTTATTTATTTAAGTTAACTATTGTCTTAATATAATTTCAATCATTACAGAAATGTTCAATTAATTAATATTGGTCTCTCTTGAGGAGCAGAGTTCACAGGGGGCATTTACAGCTACTGGTAGGTAAGATATTTAATCTGTAGCATTGGGAAAGCCCGAACATCCTGGTCATGTATGAGGATATCTGGGAGGTGTATCGGTAAGAAAAGTGTTTCCACATTCTTCAACTTCTAAAATTGAGGGGGTTTATAAAAAATAGAATCCTTGTAGGTTGAAGTTCATAATAATAATGTGATGATGGAGGAAAAGATTATAGCGTCGGTATAGTCTATGTTTGTAGACATGAAAAGAAAATTTAAGACTACAGCTCCCACTGCTACACCTCACCCTGCAGACCCCATTATTTATCCTCCACCTCCACCAATAGCTCCCACTCCCCCACCTTAGCCTGCAGACCCCATTTTTTATCCTACTCCTCCGCCTCAACATCCTACTTATTGCGAGTTGTATGTTGATGATCCTCAACATCATATAGTTTCATATGGGTTGGTATATTGTATAGGAGATACAGTTAATCATCAACAATTAGAGGTAGAGAATTAGAGGGTCACTGTACAACATATTATAGATAGATCATCTTGAGTACCATTACCTATAGATGAGGTGACGACAGTTTGACATAGTATCAGCCATTTCTTAATTAGGTCATCCAGACTTCTTCAACTCATTATCATAGAGGTATGAATGTTATATCTTTTTTTTATTAAAGTAGTTTTATCATTTTAAAACTAATATATTTTTATATTTATTTTTACAGGAATGCTTCAAAGGTAAAGAAATACTGTATAGACAACAACAAAGACCAATGTCTATGACATCATATACAAATTCTAGTAGTCTTGACAAATTGTCAAGATATTCAAATTTATTGGCGGGTCATTATGAGTTTTCAATGGAAGCTCATGATTGTGGATGTGAAATAAGTGTGGGGATTATGAAAACTAATATCATGGAGCTTGTTACCGGAGATAAGTTTTGCATCAATGTGGTGCAATTTTTTTCGATGTCAGTCTTAACAACGTTTCGCTGCATTATATTTATTAAAAATGTATAATTATGTCTATTTTTTATTAGGTATCTTTATAAAATTTGTGAGAGGAATGAGTTGACAATTTTATATGGATTCATGGACCCACAATTGACTTCCCCTGAAGCATGTGCATTGGATGAGGAACAAATAATGCTTTATATTTCTGAAAGAATTGAAAAAAATATAGTCACACAATGTTGGATGATGCCTTTTTCTGAGAGGTATGAAACACATCTCTCTCAAAGAGTTCATTATCTTTTAACATAAAAACCCACTAAAATTAAATTTCCTTTTATCAGTGATCATTGGATGTTAGAGGTTTTTTTCCCAAGGGAGAAAGAACTTTATTGGATATGCTCTGTCCATGATGATGTGCAGGAATGTTTTAAGAATATATTGGAAAAGTAAGTTTTAATTTCTCAATAGTTTTATATATTATAATGAATTTTAAGTTTACCCCATTCGTATTATTTTCTAATAGGGCATGGGACTACTTTATAAAAAACACAAAGAAAAGGAGTGCAAAGATCAAATATGTAAATGCGAAGGTAAATATCCATTTATAATTTGTACTTTTTGATTTATTACATAAAAATAATATATTGAATTTACACTCATTCAAATAGAATTTTCATGAACAACAAGGCGTCATCGAATGCGGATATTATATGTTAAGATTTATGTATGAAATAATAACAACTGGGACAGTTGTGAATTTTGACATGGTATGATTTCCTCTTGAACTTTTCCTTAATATTTGAATTTTATTTATTCATTATACATGTTAACTACTGTATTTTTCATTTATAGCTTTTTTATGACCCTCAACCCTATACTGCTGAAGACATAAAACACATACAAGTAGAGTGTCCAAATTATTTTACAGGTTTGATTGAATTTTAGTTGTTTTTAATATAAAATGTAATTTTGAATATTGTCATTGTAATTGTGTATTTTCTAGTCGTTTATGTTGGATTTAGTTTTTTTTTTGAATTTGACAGTGTATGTTTTGAATGTTATATATGTGAATGTTTAATTTTTCTATACTTCTTATTGTGGTCTACTTATGATGGTTTTTATGGTATGGATTCTGGTCTGAGGGGGAGGGGTTCCAAGGGTGTGGGGGGTGTTCTGTGGGGTTGGGGGTGTCCACGGGTCTGGGAGTGTTGTCCGATGGGGTGGGGGGTCCTGGGTGTCCATGAGAGTGGGGAGGGGGGGGGGCAGTCCAGGGGGTGGGAGTATTTCTATGAGGGTGGAAGGGCTGTCCAGGATAGTGGGAGGTTGTCCAGGGGTGTCTAGGGGTGTGTGGGTGTCTTGTGGGGTGAGGGGTTTTTCTAGGGGTGGGGGGGGGGGAGTTCAGGGGTGTGGTGGGGGCTGTCTAGTGGGTTGAGGGGGTTTTGGTCTGTTTTTGGTAACTTTTTGGTCTGTTTCAAGGGTGTGGGAGGGCTATCCATGGATGTGGGAGTGCTGTCTAGGGGGTGGGGGGGGGGCTGTGGGAGGGTGTGGGGATGTCCAGGGGTGGTGTTGATGTACAGGGGTGTGTGGGGGGGGGGGTGTCTAAGGGTGTGGTGGGGGATGTCTAGTGGGGTGAGGGGGTTCTGGTTTGTTTTTGGTAACTTTTTGGTCTGTTTCAGGGGTGTGGGAGGGCGGTCCAGGGGTGTGGAAGTGTTGTCCAGTGGTTGGGGGGTATACATGAGGGTGGGGGGGGGGGGGGGGGTTGTCCATGGGTGTTTGGGGCTGTCCAGGGGGTCGGGGGGTAGTCCAGGGGTGTGGTGGTGGCTCTAATGGGGTGGGGGAGGGCTTTCCAGGGTGGGGGGTATACATGAGGGTGGGCGGTTGTCCTGGGGTTTTTGGGGCTGTCCAGGGGGTCAGGGGGCAGTCCAAGGGTGTGTTGGGGGATTTCAAGTGGGGTGAGGGGGTGAGGGGGTGTTGTTCAGGAGGGTGTAAGGGGGGGGGGGGGGGGGTTGTCCCGGGGTGTTTGGGGAAGTCTAGGGGGTCAGGGGGAAGTCTAGGGGGTCGGGGGGTAGTCCAGGGGTGTGGTGGGGGCTCCAATTGGGTGGGGGAGGGCTGTCCATGGTGTGGTGGTATACATGAGGGTGGGGGGGGGGGGGTTGTCTCGGGGTGTTTGGGATGTCCAGGGGGTCAGGGGCAGTCCAGGGGTGTGGTGGGGGCTGTCAAGTTGGGTGAGGGGGTGAGGGGGTGCTGTTCAGGACGGTGGGGGGTTGTCCCGGGGTGTTTGGGGATGTCCAGGGGGTCGGGGGCAGTCCATGGGTGTGGTGGGGCTGTCAAGTGGGGTGAAGGGGTGATGTTCAGGGGGTGGTGGGAGTCCAGTGCGGGGGGGGGGGGGGGGGGGGGTTGTCCTGAGGTGTTTGGGGCTATCCCGGGGTGTTTGGGGCTGTCCAGGGGGTCGAGGGGCAGTCCAGGGGTGTGATGGGGGCTGTCAAGTGGGGTAAGTTTTATATGTTATCAATGTAAATGATTAATTTTTCTTTAGTTCTTGTTTTGATCTACTACTATTTTTGTGGTACAAATTCATGGTTTAGTTTCTGGTTGTTTCTAGGGGAGAGAAGACGACTGCATTAGATTTTTTTTAAAAAAAAATTTCTTCCACGTCGGTAATTTTATAACCGATGTGATAAATAATTCGATAAGGGTTTATCATGTCAGTTTTTTAATAACCGACATGATAAATACCTATGGAATGGTTTATCACATCAGTTATTTAATAACTGATGTGATAAAAGGCATAGGAAATGGTTTATTAGGTCGGTTATTAAATAACCGACGTGATAAACCCCCCCTGACTGGTTTAGCACGTCGGTTATTATATAACCGGTGTGATAAACCTTTTCTCAGGGGTTTATCACTTCGGTTATTAAATAACCGACGTGATAAACATCCCCCACACGGGTTTATAACGTCGGTTGTTATATAAACGATGTGATAAACCCCACCCCACCGGTTTATCATGGTAGTTATATAATAACCGACGTTATAAACCCCCCTGTTTTTTGCACGTCAGTTTTTAATTAACTGGCGTGATAAACACCTCGATGTTATGTTTTTTACCTCGGTTTTTAAATAACCGACGTAAAAAACGTTATTTATAACATCATTCGTATTAACATCGGCTAAAAACCGACGTAAAAAATGAAAAATAACCGACATAAATAACGTTTTCTGCACTAGTGACTATTGGTAAACACTTATACCAATGGTTACAACAAACCATTAGTATATAATCCATTTTCCATCCATATACCAAAGGTTCACAGAGAACTGCGGGGATATGTATATCACCGTGGCTCCACATGCAATGGTTTGTGCAACCGTTGGTATAGTTTATAGCAACGGTTGTTAGGCCTCTACTAACCGCTTCAAACCATTGGTGAAGTATAACTTTCCAGTAGTGTCAATCAATTTCACAATAATACACTTATGAGGATAAAAAAGGTTTAGTGCCTTTTGAGAATAGATACATAATTATCTTATTTTGAAAAATATATTCAAAATCTCCCATATATTATTATCACATAGTACATTTATTAGTCATACCCTACTTAGAACATTTCATTATAACCTTGGAAAAAGAAACATAAGAAAGGGTGATCTAAGATTCTCATTAAGGGTAAACATGGGATATATCTGTTAAAAGTCATAAGTGAGGATAAGATAATTATAGTTATATGAGAGCATGATATTGACTCTATAAAATCATACCCAACAATTTATAGATCATAAACATGAATCATGCCTTAAATCCTTGGTAGTTCATTAGACATGAATCATATGATAAATATCACATGCCATGGGAATATAACATTCTCATAAGAATAATTCATAAGAGGGTGGAATGAATTTTTTCATAAACAAAATTATAAAAAGTATCATGTAAATTCTACCTTCCATGATATTTATCACATGTCATGCTTAGGATAACAAATCATGCTCCTACATTAGTCATGGGAAAACCTCAAGTGTACCCTCTACAGGTATGGGGTTAACATCCCATGTACCCACTTTTAGGCTTCAAATATCCTCCCATGTGCCCTATTTTGGGTTTGGGATAACCTCCTATATAACCTGTGAGACTATAAAAAATTAATCTTTACCTAATACATTGAAGTAATATAAAAAAACCAACCATCACATAATCATAATTAAATCATATGTATGCCGAAATATCATGAAAACATTTATTATTTCATTACAACATAATACATTAAAAAGAATGTAGGTTTCATCAATATTTCACCATCATAATCATAAACCATCCAAGGCATAAAAAAAGATGGTAACATTGTATCATGTCCCTAGAAAATCATAAGATACATCGCAAGATTTTTTTATGGATAAAAATATAATTAAAATATCACTTGAAAATTTATTGAGGAGAATACCATTTTAATTTTGAAATAACTTAATTAAAATCTAAAAATTTCCAAAATATTATGGAAAACAATTACTCTAAAAATAAAAATGGAAACATGTAATGTAATCTTAAAATAAAATATATTTCATGATGGTGGTAAAATATTTTTATTCAGTGTATGTTAAAAGGAAAATTTCTTTCACATTTTCGGTAAGAAGTTAAAATTACATCATTCAGTAAATGACAAGAAGATACATCTTAATTTTTTTTATTAAAATAAAAACATGGATAAATATGAATTTATAAAATCATTTGGGAATGGTAAAAATATTATTGAAAACATTTTAAACAAAATATGGTTATAGAATAAAAATATTCTAGATTGAAATGAAAAATTATGTCGATTTTCCTTCAAAATAATATTTTGGCCTCTTAAGTACATAAATAGATGAAAATGAAATGAAAAAATGTAATAAAAAAATTAAAAAATTATAATAGAATATATAATATTTTGGAGAGACAGATCAAGTGATTTCATCATCATAGAATTACGTATAAAAATTTCTAGTGAAAAAGAGATTGTCACATAAAACCATTACTATTTTTATAACATTTGAGTCCTAATTACTATGAAAGTAATAAAATAAAATGAAACATATAATGCCATACATATTATAATTATAGTGATAAAACATATTAAATTTGGTAGTAGACAAACCTAATAAAATAATATATGTTTATAACATAACATATTTCACAAAGAAGAAAATTTGAGATGGTAAACCCTTACAACATTGATATCATTTGAAAAAAATAACCATGGATAAATTTTTTAAATTGAAAAATTAAATACTATGAACTAATTAGTATCAGTGACATAAAGTTTCTAAGGTCATTATATACACATCATTAATATAAATATGTAACACATCTAAAAAATGATATTGAGACAAAGAATCCTCACCACAAGTATGAAATACTTTATAAGTTCTTTAAAATTCTCTATAATAAAAATAAAATTATTATAATACATTAAAAGAACATTATTTAAACCTATATGACCATATATTTTCCACTTATGATATTTCTATACCAAGTTATTAATAATTTAATATTAAAATCCTTATTTTTTAGTGATAAATGTAACGTTTTTCATATTGGTTTTAGCCCGGTAGTTATAGTACTTGAACATTGATCATGGTTCCATAATCTAAAAAATATTAATATTGTAATTATTATAATATTTAATAATTATATATATTAGATAACCATCCATATAAAATGGTGATGAAAAATTAATTACATCACTTCTAAGAGATAGTAGTTCGTACGTACGGATGAGTGATGTTTTCCACTTTTCGATGGATGGAATTAAAGAAAGGTAAATAATAATTAAAATTTATAGAAAACTTATTAAATGATATATTTAAATTTAATCCATCATAATTACTAACCATGAAATATTTTTATGGAAAATTAATCATATCGCTCTGTGGAGGCGGTAGTTCAAACGTACGCATGATCGATACATTCATTTTCCATTTAATTGAAAATATGGGGAAATGGTTGTTCCATAATCATAATATCCTTTCATAATATTTGTGATATGAATCCATAATATTATTACAGATACAAAATATTTAGAGAATTTGGTAGAAGAAATAAAATTGAATGATCTTGGATAATATGTATACCTCTTCTTTGAGAAAGCTCGTTCGACTTACATTTTATGCCTTGAAAGATTGGTCTTAGGAGGAGATTGGAAATTATATGATAAAGAAAATGTATATAAAAACGTTTTTATGTTTTTACTTTCAAATATATAAGGATAAAATTTTATGACTAATGGAGTAGAATAGGATCCCTTTTATAAGTGTGAAGAGGGAGACACATGGAATTACTGAAAAGTTCTTAATAATATGGGGTCACCTTCAGGGGAAAGTGTAAAAATGACTAATTATTTAATGATACGGTAAAATAAGGCTGAAATATATTCAAAAATAAATAGTTATACATGTTTTTATTTCATTACTACCCATATCTCTTAGTTTGACCCCCAGGTAATCTCGTCTAAACTTAACAGTGTTAACAAAATTTTACAATTTATATTATTCAATTTAAAAAATAATTTAACCCTATAATATTATATTAATTAATATAATTAAAAAAATTTAATCCATTTTAAGAGATTAAATTTCTATGATTTATAGAATTTAATTTTAAATAACTGTACAAAATTCAATGAAAACCCTTCTTTGAATGATGCATTTTTAATCATAAAACTCATTTTACATCCATTCCTTTCCTTTTAAAAGGATAAAATAAATGATTAATAATTTTATTGAATATATAATTTATAAACTTCATTTAAACCATTAATTAAAAGAGTTTAAATTACTTTAATAAGATAAAAAAGCATTTTATGCAAAATATAGTCAATAGAAAAGCATGTTTTGAAGCCCAAAAATGAGCGTATACCAAAATCTAGTATACCGATGATTACTATGTAATTATATTTATTATTTATGATTATAGGATATTTATGTCACTTTTTTATCAAATTTAAATATAATTTCACTTCTAAATTACATGATTTAATGAAAAGAAAAGGTTTTTTTAGAAAAATAATTATTTTTTAACTAATCACAAAAAAATATTTTTAGAAAAATCCCAAAAAATTCACCATAAGATAATATTTTCATTCTAATTTAATAAATGATATTAATTCTATAAAATAAAATTTCTATAAATGGTTTATAATAATTATAATGTTTGCAAAAAAATTTAGGAGAAATCATTTTTGTAGAAAAAAAAGTACCTATCTATTATTAATTAATAAAAAAATTATCATTATATAATTAATTTACATATATTTTTCAAAATTTGGTTATGCCTATTTAGACGACCAATTAATCCACTAGGCATTAACTATCACATTTGAATAATATTATTTTTTATTGTATGTTGCAGTTCTCTAAAAGTCGGGGTTGCATGTTATTGACCATAGTATTCATTTAAAAAAATATTTGTGGTGTTTTAATTTATGTTTATTTATTTCTATTTCTATAAATTTATTTATATTTATATATATTTGTTAATATATATATATATGTATATATATTTATATACATTTATAATTATTTATATTTATATATATCATATAGGTATATATATGTTTGTCTATATATATTTATAATTATATGTGTATGTGTGTATATATATTTATCTATATATATATTTATATATTTTCTATGAATATATATGTTTATATATATATTTATATTTATTTTTAATTGTGTTTAATTATATTTATTTGTGTATTTATATATATTTATACGTATTTATATTTATATATATTATATTCAAATATATATATATATATTTTTATAAGTATATGTGTGTGTGTGTGTGTGTGTATTTTTTTATATAATTATATATATGTAATTATATATATCTGAGTGTGTGTCTGTTTATATAAAATTATTTATATATTTATATATACATATTTATATATATGTCTTTTATATATATTTTTATTTATATGAATATATATAAGAATATTAACTATTTTATTAGTATAATTAGTAGTTGGGGATCATAGGTACGTTGTAAAGTCACTAAAATATGAGGAATAGGTTGTAGGTTCAAATCCCAATAGCCTCAAACATATGATAGAATTCGTATGGGCCATGAGATGGGTTGGTCCAAGTGGTGGGATCCGGCCTGATATGCTACCCAAACCGTTAATAATAAAAAACATTTTTTAAAATATCTTCGAATAAAATTTTATTATCATTATTACATAAATTCATAATAGAAAATTTTAACTAAACATATAAACTTCCATAAAATAATTTGTAGTGATTTTATAAAATTACTATAAAATAATTTATGACATTCCTATTCGCAATAATTTTTTAAACCCATCAAGAATCATTTAGCAGCATTTAAAACCATATCTAAATAACATCTATTCTATAGTGAAACGTGTATATAATACCTAGAAGTTGTGTGTCCAAGTGTCCAATTTCCCAAAGAGATCACCCAAGAATCACTCATGTCATAATCCTATTAATCCTTCAAAATCAAAAAAGGAGTCCTCCCAAGCTCAATGGTCTATCTGTGACTAGATCCCATGCAATGGAATTTTAATTTTACCTAAGAAACAAAAAAATGATTGTCATGCATCCCATAAGGTCATGTACAGGGTGTGAGTATAACAATACCCAATAAGGGATTTCTACCCCACCCCTACATGTCTATTATAAACCCATGTGAATGTAGCAATGATATTGAGTTAAGAAACTAGTATAATAATAGAAAACATGTTATTTCAAACATATTTGATATAAAAATAATTTGTTACACATAACTCCTAATACCGGGAGGATCCATACCTGGAATACCCACTTCAGCTCATGTATCACATCTAAGAATAAGGACTGGTTCCATCTTAGATGGTAGGTTGTATTGAATCATGTACATATATGATACACATATATATGCATATGTGTGTTGATTTGGTCCATGTTTTATGACCCATCCTAGGGGAATGGTGGTAGTGTATAATGAGTTAGGGAAACCAAGTTTTCCATTCCTATGGGAAAAGGAAATTTGGTATAATGAGTTTGGGTTTTGTGATCCCATCTCTACTACTAACTTGTTATTCAATAGGAAAGGTGCTTTCACAAGGTTCATATTGTAATGGTATTAACTTTTTATCAAATTTACAATGATATTGTTCTATATAAAAAAACATCTAAATGTAATAAAATTCTTGAAAAAAAATTCTGACATACTATATTCCTAAATTTAAACATAAATTATAGAAATAAACATTAATGAATGTCCTATAGGTTATCCAAACACATTGTGAAATAATTAATCATGTTAATAAAATAATTAAATAATTTTAGGAAACTAATGTCATAATCATAAAATTCCAAATTGAAGAATGAAATCCATTAAATTAAACAAGAATCTAACATTTTAAAGAAATTTTAAAAAAAAATTATTAGATGATAAAATATGATTTTAAATTAAGTTCACTCATCCTTGCACCATTATTAGTTTATCCCTCTGAAGATTGATGGGAAGAGAGATTTATCTACCAATATATTTATAGAACACTACTTTAGGGACCTGATATATGGTATATACCACCAATTGAATAATTAGACTAACCTATACCGTAGAGAAATTTTTGGTTTGATCATGAACATTAAAAAAGGGTGAGTTCGATAAGTAAATAAACCTTCACACCCTTGAGTCTCTTAATAAAAAATCCAAAATTAATTTGACTGTGACTGAACTTAAGGATTCGATGGTTTTCACATGACCTATGACTGGAGGAGGTATTATACCAATTTTTATAAGGATCCAAGGAGAAGAATGGGATATTATATAATACTTTACCCTTACCTCATCATGGATAAAATATTTTGTATGGAAGGAAGTAGCATAAATAAGGATTTAAGGTGGAAGGACATAGGATGAAAGAGAAGATAGGTAGAGCTCTATAGTGGTGAAACCTAGTGGAAATTAGAGCAAAATCCTGATCCACAAGAAAATTTAAGAGGAAAACTAGATAGTGTAATGAAAAAATGTCCCAATATATAAATACAATGTGATACTGGGTACTCAGTTCAAGTACACCAGATACCCAGTGTTACTGATTGTGATGTTGTAGTTCTATAACTTCCACCAGATACACAATACAAGTCCATCAGTTCCATGATTTTATTCAACACCTTGGGGCCCATTCCTCCTAATCTATTTTTCCTATCAATTTCCTCAAATTATCCCAAAACATTGAATTAAACCTAAAAATAGTTTGAAAAACCAATATTAATGGGAAAATTAACCTAAATGTCTATAGTATTTACAACCACCCCACCATTTGGATTCTCATCCTTTAGAAGATCTACTTAAATTACAAAGCGAATAACATTGTCCACTAAACATTTAGTTTGTATTTAAGATCCCAATACATATCTTGAATCATTATATTCTTCCAAAAAACATGAACCAGAAGTATCACCTTCCCCCACAACATATTTTCACATGAATGGATAATATTGGTATGATGCTTATTATAGGGCACATTGGATTCAAGAAAAATAAAATCATACTGAATCACATGCATTGTGTTGGGAAAATACTTACTCAACTAAGAAACATGGAATGATTTTTTCAAGGGGTTGGATTTTGGGGCTATGTCAAGAAATTAAGTTGTATCACCAACTTTCATGACCCATCCTCGGGGCCCATGCTGTTACTACCCCAAGCCCTCCTTCCATAGGCCAGGGGCTGGCGACTAGCACCAGAGGCGTAAATCCCGATAAAAGGGAAGTTATTGCCTTTATAAAAGTAAAAAAACACAACAAAGTACACAACTGAAGTAAGCACTAAGTAAACTAAGTAAAAAATAGGTGCTGAAAAGTAAATGGGCCAGTATACAAACCCAACTGAAAGTACAGTACAACTGAAAGAAACTACAAAAGCAGTAAATTAAAATCGCAACCACCGATTCGCCCTTCAGATATCCCACCTGATGTGTGGGTACATATGATCTCCTCAACCCCTCAGGTCTGGCCGTCCAATCAGTGTATGTCCTGTCTAGTGGTCCACCCCCGGGTACCGTCCAGCTCCACAAGCCTCCATCTCGATCAGTGATGTCGGTCGTCTACATCCAACACAACATAGTGCAGGCATAGACCGTGCAGGGGTGAGTATACGATAATCAGTAGGGATCCCGAGACCCCTGATGGTCTCCCAGAATCCACCAAGGATAAAACACAATGGAAATATATAAACATGAAGTATCAACCGACTCCACTTAGGTATATTCCTATACATATACCTAAGTCTTCAATCTCAGTATGACTCCAACTTCCGAGCCTTAGTACAATCCAGTCCACATAGGAAAGAAGTCAATCATACCAAAGATAATGATTGAAAGACAAGACTAATCTCATACAGGTATAATACTCATGAAGAGTGGTGGAGATGATTAGATGTAGCCTCTGAATCATATCCTCTACCTAACCCAAGTAGGATCCAAGTACAGAAGTCGTCGCTTCCAAATCCACGTAGGATCCAAGTACAGTAACCATCGCTGCCGACCCCACGTAGGATACAAGTACAGCCGTCTTCACTGCCAAACCCATGAAGGATCCGTGTACATTCTTCCTCATTGCTGAACCCACGTAGGATCCATGTACAGTCATATTCGTCGTCGAACTCACAGAGGATCCGAGCATAGTAGTCGTCATAGTCGCAGCCAGTTCTAGGGTTCCCACACACAGCGTACTTGATTCCGGGAGGGTCCACTCCTCGAGTAAAAGTGTCGTTACATCAACTATCACTAAGTCCATAGTTGATGTATCTCTAAGTTCTATCTCATCAAAAGGAACTCAACGCGACAGACGGTATGTCAATCAGACGCCCGTTCTGAGAGATATTGGCTATTTTGTTCCAGGGGCCCGGTTGGAAATATGCTCGTTCCAAACCCGTCCATTTACCAAAGTTGTCCAAAACTCACTTAGAGTATTGAAAAAGGACCGCCTCGTAAATAAGATCCCAGTGTCGCAGACGGCGCGTCAATCGGACGCACGATCTTTAATTTATTCACGTTTAAGTGAATAACTAGCCCGGCCAGTTAAGCACAGTGGGCTGGCGGGACGGGTCACCCAATTTGGCCGGTCTGACTCGGCAGGGGTGTCAGACCGGCCCAAGGGAAAATGTAGCTCGGCCCGAAGGACGTGGCCCGACCCGAAGTGGCGCGGCCCAGCCTGGCTTGGTGCGGCACGACTTGGCCCGGACCGGTGCGACCCAGCTGGCTCAGCCGGCCGGCCGAGCGGTCTGAGGGGGCGTGGCCCCTGGCTATCAGAACCAGCAGCACCAAGCGGCGCCACCCTTACCAAATAGGCCGGCTATTCCGGTCGGCCTTCTGGCACAAGCAGCCCACATGGCGGGCCATGGATCTTCCGGAGTGGTGCCCTCCTAGCGCCACAGCTCCCCTTCGCCCGACCGGCCGACGAGCCAGCTGGTTCTTCCGCCGAAGTGGCCCATGAAGCGGGTCATGGTTCTCACTGCATATCCAGCGCGACAATGCCGGATCAATCCTCTATGGCCTACGCTGGTCGCGACTCCACATCCCCGACAGGACATGATGGCGTCGTGCTTCCTCCACTACGGCTCTCCTGGCCGCGACTTTTCTTAGCATGTGCGACGACGACACTTGTGCCGTCAACCTCTTCCGTGTTCTGCCTCCAAACGCCAATTCCATCATTAAACAGGATCAAATGGAGGTTCTTCGGGCCATGTTAGTTCGGCCCGCGCCCGCCGTGTTAAGTGATAACAATAGGTCCGACAAACAAGACTATACAACAATGAACCGAGGCACAATTTTAATCCATTAAAATTGAACTTAACCCCTACCTCGATAGTTTATGTCGCACGTCGGGCGTCGCGGAAGACGACATCATGGGGAAATAATTCGTAGCCGATGTCGGAGTGCATCTGAGGAGGCAGCAGCGGTTCCTATCTTTTCTCAGAGAAGATAATGGTTGGCGCGTCATCGTACTTCATGAAACTGACATTCTTCGTCAAAGGAGACATCGTTCTTCGTCAGAGGGCCGATGTTCTTCAAAATCTCAAGAGCTCTCCCCATTCTCCTTAGCACAACGAAAGCCCTCCCAAAATAAAATAACAGGCTTCTCCTATTATTTTTTTGTCACATGCAATTTAAAATTCAAATTCAAACCACTTAATTAATTAATTGGCGGGGTTTAATTCATAAAATTAATGTGTTGTCAATTAATAAAGAGAGGGAGAGGAGGAGGTGAGAGGTCTCATAAATATGGGTGAGTTTTCAACATTAAACAAGGGAGTTTGATTGGGGGGGGGGGTTATGAGAGTTATGGGGAGTTTAAAGAGGGTTTTGGGAGATGAAATGTTGGGGCTCATGTGGGCCCCACCTCTTATATATCCACTCATGGGATGTTGGGTGGGTGTGGGCTCCACCAACAACTTCCCATGGGAGGAATTAACCTCCTTAGATATAAAATAAAATTGCACAAACAATTTTATTTCCTACTTAATTAAACCCCAATAAATTACTTCTCCACCCGAGCAAACACGACTACGGTAAAGGTCCCCTTAAGAAATTACCGGAATTGTGAGTTCATCAGTGCCCTCGTATTTTAATTCTGAGCACCGGTTCAAAATATAGAAAACCCGCTCATTCGTTTACTGAAGATACCCAAGATAAACTTCGAAAATTAATTTCGGGCACACCATGCCTCAGAATCAAGTGATGTAAGAAGCCAAAGACTTGTAAAATTCCAAAGTATTTCAGAAAAAAATTTCCGTGATATTTCCGGGTATTTACATTACTCCAACCTCTGGGATTTACGCCCCCATAAAGCTACAACATAAACTAGGGTAACAAATGAAGGTACTAAGAACGCATCTGAGCTTCCCGCTCCCAGGTGCTCTCCTAGAGGTTCCCATGCTGCCAAAGAATGCGCACCAGAAGAATTGACCATCCATGTAGGACCCGCTCCTGTCGATCCTTGATCTCCACCGGGACCTCCGTAAATGTAGCCCCGTCATCTATGTCCAACTCCCCATGATCAATGATTTGGGTCGGGTCATGCACGTATCTCCTCAACTGAGATACATGGAAGACGTCATGCACCCGGTGCAACTGAGGTGGAAGGGCCGGGTGGTAAGCCACCTCGCCTACCCTACTGAGGACCGGGAATTGTTTGATGAATGGTAGAGATAACTTTCCGCCCTGGCCAAATCTCCGTAATCCCCTTCGAGGTGAGACCCGTAAGAAAACATGGTCACCATCCTCAAACTCCAGTGGTCTCCATCTCCTATCAGCATAGGACTTATGCCTGCTCTGTACAGTCCTCATCAGCTCCTGGATGATCTACACCTTCTCCGTCTTAGCATGAACCATCTCTGGTCCTACGAGTGATGACTCCCCATGGGCAGTCTAGCATAGAGGTGATATGCAAGGTCGACCGTATAATGCCTCGTAAGGTGCCATCCCGATGGTGGAGTGGTAGCTGTTGGTGTATGAAAACTCCACCAAGGGTAGGTGATCCTCCCAGATACGACCAAAGTCAAGGACACATGCATAGAGCATGTCCTCAAGTGTCTGAATGGTGCACTCTGTTAGGCCATCATTTTGAGGATGAAACGCGGTGCTCAGGTGTAGATGCGTCCCAAATGCCTCCTACAACCCCTTCCAATACCGGGAATTAAACCGAGCATCTCAATCAGAGACGATAGATGATGGCACACCATGAAGCCATACGATCTTCTGAATGTAGAGGCGTCCCAAGATCTCTACTGAGCCCTGCTCTCTGATCAGAAGGAAGTGGGCCAACCTGGTGAGTCGGTCGACGATCACCCAGAATGAGTCGTGTCCTCTAGAAGTACGTGGGAGCCCCGTCACGAAATCCATGGATATCTCATCCCACATCCACTATGGAACCTCTAAGGGATGTACCAAGCCTGCTGGTACCTGGTGCTCTGCCTTCACTTGCTAGAAAGTGAGGCATTATGAAACGAACTCTGCAACAACCTTCTTCATACCCGACCACCAGTGCTGTTGTCTGAGGTCCTGGTACATCTTTTCCACTCCAGGATGTACCGCTAGAGGGGAAGTGTGAGACTCCCTCATCACTTCATCTTCCAGTGCAACTGGTACCATGGTACGTCCCCTGAAGAGGATGACGTGCTCTCCTCCTTCAAAAAATCTATCAAGAACCTGCCCTATGGAAATATGACCACGTCGCATCTCATAGTTAATGTCCCCACAGTGTTCCTCTATGACCCGCTGAAGTAGTGGAGGAGTGACTGTGAGGGACTATAGAAAGGCTGCCCCATCTCTATCCATAAAGTATATCTGCAAAGCGGCTAACTGCTCTGTGACCTCTCCAAGTAGCCGAATGCCCGATCTCGTGCTGAGAGAATTAGCTACTACATTCCCCTTCCCAGGAGTATAGACTATCTCATAGTCATAGTCCCGGAGGAACTCGAGCCATCACCATTGTCCCAGGTTCAGGTCCTTCTACGAGAAGATGTACCTGAGACTCTGGTGGTAAGAGTTGACTGTCAATCTCTCGCCAATCAGATAGTGCCACCACATCTTCTGGGTGAATACCACTGCTGCTAGCTCCTGGTCATGGGTACCATAGTTCTGCTTGTGATGCCTCAACTGTCATGAACCATATGTGATCTCTACCCGCTCCTACATTAGGACACACCCGAGTCTGGTCCCTGATGCGTCGCAGTAAACCACGTACCCAACACCCTCCTTCGGTAGCCAAAATATTGGCACACTGGTCAATATCTATCTTAGCTCCTGAAAGCTCTACTGACATCTATCTGACCACACGAAGGATTTCCCATTCTTCATCAAAGCTGAAAGCGGTGCTGCATCTATAGAGAATTCAGGCACAAATCTCTGATAGTACCCAACCAGAACTAGGAAGCTCCGCACCTCCATCACGCTCTTGGGTGGCCCCCAAGTATGTACCACATCGATCTTCACAGGATCCACAACAACTCCTGCCTCCGAGATGACGTTCCCCAAGAACTGAACCTCTCAAATCCAAAACTAGCACTTCTAGAGCTTACCATAAAGCTGGTGCTCTCGGATTGTGTCCAGTACAACCCGTAAGTGGTAGGCATTCTCCTCATTAGTAGTCGAGTAAATCAGTATTTCATTGATGAAGACCACGACAAAACAATTGAGGTAAGGCTAGAAGATCTTGTTCATGAGACTCATTAACACTTCTGGTGTGTTGGTTACGTAGAAGGGAATAACCAAGAACTTGTAGTGGCCATAATGACACCTAAAGGCCATCTTATGCACATCCTCGTCTCGTACACTAAGCTGATTATAGCCTGACAAGCGGTCAATCTTTGAAAACCATCATTATCCCTTGAGCTGATCAAAGAGGTATTCAATCCTCGGGAGTGGGTACTTGTTCTTTAAAGTCACCTGATTCAGGTGACGGTAGTCGAGACAAAGTTGTAAGCTCCCATCCACCTTCTTGGTGAACAGAATCGAAGAAGCCCAGGGTTAAACACTAGGTCGGATTAATCCCTTTCCCTGCAAGTCCTCCAGTCTTACTCGCATCTCATGAAGCTCAGCGGGAGCCATCCAATATGCTGGAGTAGATATCAGTGTTGTACCGGGGTACATGTCTATGTTTAAGTCTACCTATCTGTGAGGAGGTAGTCCTGAACTTCGTCAGGAAAAACATCCGCATACGGATCCACCACAACAGGAAAACTCAGACTCCACACATCAACTAATTCTAGGATGATACTAGCCAACTGATGTGTGATAGATTGTCCTCTCGTCTATGTAAGTCCATCCTGCACTGCAAAGGCTCCCTTCTCGCCGGTGAAGGTGAACCTGCTCCCATCTGTGTGGACACAGCGCAATTTGCGCCTAATACAGTCGATCTGAGCATGGACTGTAGATAACCAATCCATACCCAAGATGATGTCGTAAGGCCTTGACACCGCTATAAGAAGATCACAGCCAAAGATCTTGCCTCATGGAGTAAGCTCAAATTGCCGGCACCAGTGCATAATCGTCGAGTCCGCTCCCATAGGAGTCTCTAGTCATAAGGACCGAGCCAACGGCTCCGTCAGAATCTCCAAGTTCCGAACAAAGGCAGTGGAAATGAAAGAATGACTCGCTCCTATGTCTATAAGACTTGCAGAAAGGGTGGAGTATAAAACGATAGTAACTCGTATCATCTTAGGTGCGCTGTGTTCATATGCCTCGACTGCCTGGAGAAGAGCCTGTCCCTGTCTACCTACTCCCTATGGTCGGGGTGGTCCGCCTGGTGGTGGTGGTGGTAGAGCCTCGAAGCATCGTTTACCACCCACTTCTCGGCCAACTCCACTGACTCGTCCTCCTTCTCCCTACGGACCACCACGGTGGAACCTTTGCCTCTTCCAGGGAGGTCCCTCTGCTATCTTCTGCTCCTCTGCATGGAAGGTCGGGAAGTCATGAGCCATGTGGCCCTGCCCGCCACATGCATAGAAATGCCTGCCTCTCCTAGGACTGGCTCTACTACATGTGTCCCGCACATCCGAACCAATATCCTAAGGTTTCCCACCTGATGGCCTGGTCCGCTTAGACCTCTGCGACATCTGTCAACTTCCAGCTGCAGAAGACTCTCCTATGTGTCTCCCTGTGGTGGGTCTCACTGCTGGCGTCGGCTCAGTAAGAAATCTCTCCACAAGATGGGCTCTCTCCAGTACCCCTTCCTGCGTCGGAATGCTGAGGGAGATCATCAAAGCCCTGATATCATGCCTCAATCCCTGCTCAAAGGTCCGAGAACGGAAGAATGGGTCCCATTCCATATCCGTGGAGTAGCGCGAGAGGTTGGTAAATCTCATCCAGTACTGGGCTACTATCATACTGCCTTGCTGCAGCTATAGTAACTCCTGGATGCGCACCGCACGGAGGGTGGATGGAACAAACTCCGAGTGAAAGAATCTCTCGAAGTTTGTCCAAAGTAGAGATGCCTCGTCGTGCACCTAAAGCATCAGGCTCCACCATCTACCTACTGCTTCTTGTAGTAGACTAGCGACAAAGATCACCATAAGGTCGGCTGGTGTCCCTACTAATCTGAAGACTCTGATGATAGCCTCCAAACAATCCACGGCTGTTTGGGGGTCCGTCTCTCCACAGAACCTGGGCGGACTCTGTCTCTGAATCTCGTGCGATGCACTCAAGTGGCGTGCACTCTCCACTGCTGGAGCTGGAGGTATCAGTGGCCCTGCGAGTAGTGGAACTACTGGTGCCTCCACTGTAATGGGGCCCTGCACCGAAGCCTCATCACTCAGTGGGCTGCCATACCGCACGTAACTAGGAACCCTATCAGGCTGTTTACGTGGGGCCATCTTGAGAAGAGACAAGTGCGCCACAGTTAGTACAGTATACCTGGTGTGCTGACACAAAGTAATCACAAATAATACTTTTTAATCACACATGCAATCAGTGTTTTCGAGCAATGAGTCGTAAATCAGAAGTCAGGGTCCTGGTGTATGGATACGTCGGCCGCCACACCAACACTGGACTCCCTAGACTGAAAACCACACTCAATATTTTTAACACTATTGCTTCACGGAGAAGAAATTATCATAGTCCTGTGTTCTGCGGTAGAACCGACTCCTCTGATACCAATTTGTCACGACCCGTCCTCGGGGCCCATTCCGTGACTTCCCCAAGCCCGCCTTCCATAGGCCAGGGGCTGAAGACTATCACCAAAGGCATAAATCCCGATAAAAGGGAATACATTGCCTTTATAAAAGTAAACAAGCACAACAGGGTACACAAATGAAGTAAGCACTAAGTAAACTGAGTACAAAAATAGTTGATTAAAAGTAAATGGGCCAGTATACAAACTCAACTGAAAGTACAATACAACTGAAAGAAATTACAACAACAGTAAAGTAAAACCACAACCACCGAGTCATCCTTCGGATATCCCACTTGAAGGGTGGGTATAGGTGACGTTCTAAGATCCTCAGGTTCAGCCTTCCGCTCAGTGTACATCCCATCTAGTGTTCCACCCCTGGGTACCGTCTAGCTCCCCAAGCCTCCCCTCGATCAATGCTTTCCATCTTCTACATCCAACAAAATGTAGTGAGCGAATAACATTTAAAGGGGTGAGTATATGATACCCAGTTGGGACCCTAAGACCCCCGAAGGTCTCCATGAATCCACAAAGGATAAACCACAATGGAAAGATACAAAAATTATGTATCAACCTACTCTACTTAGGTATATTCCCATACATATACCTTGGTCTTCAATCTCAGTACGACTCTAACTTCCAAGACCAAGTACAATAAAGTCCACAGATGAAAGAAGTCAATCATACCAAAGATAATGATTGAAAAACAAGACACAGCTCACACAGGTATACTACTCACGAAGAGGGGTGGAGATGATTAGATGTATCCTCTAAATCATCTCCTCTGTCGAACCCCCGTAGGATCCAAGTACAGAAGTCGTCGCTGCCAAACCCACATAGGATCCAAGTATAGTAACTGTCACTGTCGAACACACGTAGGATCCAAGTACAGCCGTCATCGCTGTAGAACCCACAAAGGATCCATGTACAGTCATCCTCGCTACCGAACCCACTTAGTATCCAAGTATAGTCGTCTTCGTCGTCGAACCCATAGAGGATCCCATCACGGTAGTCGTCGCAGTCGCAGCCAGCTCTTGGGTTCCAGCACACAGCGTACTCGATTCGGGAGGGTCCACTCCTCGAGTAAAAGAGTCGATAAATCAACTGTGATGAAGTCCAGAGTTGATGTATCTGGAAGTTCCATCTTGTTAAAAGGAACTCAACATGAAATACGTTGCGACAATCGGACACCCGGTCTGAGAGATATTGCCTTTTTTCCTTCCAAGGGCCCAGTTGGAAATATGATCGTTCCATACCCTTCCATTTACCAAAGTTGTCCAAAATTCACTTAGAGTATCTCAAATAGACCGCCTCATATATAAGATCCCAGTGCCGTGGACGACGTGTCGATCAGACGCGTGGTCTTTAAGTTATTCATGTTTAAGTGAATAACGGGGCCAGCCCGCTAAGCCCAGTGGGCAGGCGGGTTGGGTCACCCAGTTTGGCGTGTCCGACCCAGAAGGGGTGTCGGACCAGCCTGAGGGAAAATGAAGATCGGCCTGAAGGACGTGGCCTGGCCCAAAGTGGCGTGGTCCGACCCAGCCTGGAGCGGCCCAGCTCGGCGTTGCCCAGCGTAGCCCAGCTCAGCGCGGCCTGCCGCGACCTGGCTGGGTGCGTGGCCCAACTGGCTCGGCCGGCTAGCCGATCGGTCCGGGGGGGGGGGGGGGGGCTCTGCTGTCCGAACCGGCGGTACTAAGTGGAGTCGCCCTTCCCAAACCGGCCGGCTAGGCTAGACGGGCATCTGGCGCAAGCGGTCCACACGGATGGCCGCGACTCCTCCGGCACGGCGCCCTCCTGGCACAGCAGATATGCTCCACCCAGCCGGTCGACGGGCCAACTAGTTTTCCAGCGTGGCGCCCTCCTGGCACCGCGACACCCCTTCACCGGGCCAGCCGACGGGCCAACCGGTTCTTCCGCCAAATCATCCCATGAAGTGGGCCGCGGTTCACACTGCACAACAGGTGCGACGGCACCAGCTCCCTCCGCCATGGCCTATGCTATCCATGGCTCCACATCCCCAGCACAATGCGACAACGCCGTGCTTCCTCCACCAAAACTCTCTTGGTTGTGACTTTTCTTAGCGTGTGAGACGGTGTCCCTTGTGCCGCTGGCCTCTTCCGTGTTCCGCCTCCAAACACCAATTCCATCATTAAACATGATCAAATGGAGGGTTGTTGAGCCGTGTTTGTTCGGACCGCACCTTCCGCATTAAGCGATAAAAATAGGTCAAGCAATCAAGATTATACAACAACAAACCAAGGCAGAATTTTAATCCATTAAAATTGAACTTAAACCCTACCTCGATAGTTGATGTCGCACGTCAGATGTCGTAGGGAAAGAATTCGTAGGCGATGCCGGGGTGTGTCCGAGGAGGAAGTGATGTTTCCTCACTTTTCGTGAAGAAGAGAATGGTTGGCGTGTCATCATACTTCGTGGAACTGGCGTTCTTCGTCAAAGGAGACTTCGTTCTTTATCAGAGGGTCGTTGTTCTTCAAAATCTCAAGAGCTCTCCCAATTCTCCTTAGCACAACAAAAGCCCTCCCAAAATAAAATAATATGATTATCCTATTATTTTATTATCACATGCAATTTAAAACTCAAATTCAAACCACTCCATTAATTAATTGGTGTAGATTAATTCATTAAATTAATGTGTTGGCAATTAATAAAGAGAGGGAGAGGAGGAGGTGAGAGGTCTCATAAATATGGGTGAGTTGTCAACATTAAACAAGGGAGTTTAATGGGGGGGGGGGGTTTATGAGAGTTATGGGGAGTTTAAAAAGGGTTATGGGAGATGAAAGGTTGGGGATCATGTGGGACCCACCTCTCATATATCCACTCATGGGAAGTTGGGTGGGCGTGGGCTCCACCAACAACTTCCCATAGGAGGTATTAACCTCCTTAGATATAAAATAAAATTGTAAAAACAATTTTATTTACATCTTAATTAATCCCCAAAAAATAACTTCTCCTCCCGAGAAAACGCGACTATGGTAAAGGTCCCCTTAAGCAATTACCGACATTGAATGTTCATTGGTTCCCTCAGATTTTAATTTCGAGCACCGGTTAAAAAGATAGAAAAACCCACTCATTCTTTTACTGAATGTACCCGAGCTAAACTTCAGAAATTGATTTCAGGCACACCAGGCCTCTGAATCAATTTCTGTCAGAAGCCACAGACTCGTAAAATTCCAAAGTATTTAAGAAAAAAATTTCCTTGAAATTTCCAGGTCTTTACACCAACTTTTCCTAATATTTCAATAGTCCCCAAAAATAATAAGGTTAACATCCCTTATTGATGTATCAATTAGTAAACCAATCTCAATGAAACCTATATAAATAAATTATCATCGATTTTTAATTTTAAAGTGTTACATGAATGGTAAAAATAGATGTCATTGGCATCTATATAGCTATCAGATGTTTCTGAATCAAATTTTCTTGTTTTTTATATTTGGTGAAATCATATAGTATTTTCTAATCTTAGTCCAATAAATATTGTAACAATAGGTTTATCCATAAATATATTCAAATCTGACCATTTGAATCAATTTCCGGTAGTTATTATTATGTAAGAATTCCACCAATGAAACTTGATCCTACCATGAGTCACCAAAATCATGTATATGTTATGTAATTATATCATTTAAAACATTATTGGTTTACTCATATTGGCCATCAATTTAAGGGTGAAAAGTGGTAATCAACTTGGTTAGAGAAGGTAAACTTGCTAAATACATTTCTAAAACAGAGATATGAACCTTAGATCCCATTTAAAGATAATATTTGCTCGAACACCATATATATCTGAAATCTCCATGTCATATGACTTCCCATGACCATTGACCACATAAGTGTCTTTAATAGTAAAACATTGGTCCTAATTGGTTAGAAAATCAATGATTATACACCATGCGTCATGTGTTTTAGAATATCCCAGTAAACTAGTCACAAAGTGCACCATAATTTCATCCCATTTCTACACCAGCAGAGAAGGTGTATGGATTCACTAATAAGCCATTAATTCTATTATTTTAATATCTAGAAGGTAATTAATAATCAAATAATATTTATTATATACATTTTCATTCAAATCCACCAGAACTGGCGATGAACTCCATGACACATCTTCATACTTCCATTATATACAACCCATTTAGACTAATGGCACTATCTTATCACTCCCTTCCTCTTTCCAGTTGGAAGGAAAAGTCTTCCGTTGGCATAAAAAATGATGAAAGATCATGGAATAATACATTGAGTGTCTGCCCACCATTCATTTTCTCATGAATAATGGAACAATAAAAATCATATATCCAGTAGTCTTTAATGTATCCAAAAACTTAATATATGAGATTAAAAATGGTTAAACGTATTCCACTATAATCCTTGATCACATCAAGGTAAATCTAGAATATAAGAAACATCAACATCTATTTAACTTTTTCCGCTTCTAGCATCTACAGATGAATCTTCCCAATAAGGATATTGATAACCATATGTCCCTTATCGTCTGTATATTGACTACAAATATGAAAATATTTTAGATATCCCACCTATTGATGATACCTCAATTTCAAATACCATTTAGAAAAAACGAATTTAAGTATATTATAATGTATATAGACCAAAAAAACATTCACCAAATAGAGAATGAGTCTATAAAATTAATATTTGAAAAATTATATTTAATTACATATCATGGTTAAGGTATTTCTTTTCCTTAGGATACACTTATCTAGAACCAAAAACCATTACACATTGATATACATAAGGATATTACCAAGGATAATAGATTATGCTTCATAAAAACACCTCAAAATATTCAATAGACTAAGGTAATATAAGGGCTTCAATTTTGGTTAATTACATATTAAATTATTAAAAAGATATTTCAAACTGGTTAGGCCATATAAATTTATCTCATTTCTTCATTAAATAAGTAATTAATATATTTATCTTTTAGAATTAATGAATAAAAATATGGTAGTGTCTATAGATCCTTTGTAAAAACGTGAATTAAAAAACATTAGATAAATCATTGATGGAAATAAAAAACTTTGGATTCTTCTTATCCACTAAGATACTGACTTATAAAAGCAAATTACCAATAAATTTGGATTCATATATCAAAAAGTTAGGTTTGCACAACTTAGAATATAACAGGTGCTCCCAAAAATTATCAAATATAATAAAAATATATTGATAATGATCATCACAAGACTTGGAATAAATATGGATATCATCCACAAAGACCATAATGAAGGAGTTTGTTAAAGGATAAAAGGAATTTTTCATATGCACCATGTAAATAGCATGGTAATTGGTCATTCTATAAGAAACCACTAGATAAATGAAATAATCATCCAAAATCTTAAAATATTTTATTGTATTGTATTTTGTTTTGAATCAATGTTGATGAAAATCAGAGTTAAGATAAATCTTAGAAAAAATGTTTTATCCTTTTAACTAGTTGAAGAGATCATCAATCCTAGGTAGAGGATTGTTATTCTTAATCAAGATCAAATTCATATTTTGATAGTATAAAAAAGGCATAAAATTCCATCAATATTATTAGAAAAAGGAACTAGGGTTACCGAAATAGGATCTCATGGTATAATAAAACTTTTTTCTTTAAGAACTACTAGGTGAATGTTTATGTCCCACAACATAGTTAATTATACTCTTTAAGGATGAATTAATATTCGATATGTCCTAGGAAAATATTAATGGAACATTCTACCTCTCACTTAGGTGGTGGTCTCGAACAATGCTCAAGAAAAATATATCGATAAAGCACTCCCATAGAATGTAAACCTGACATTATTTAGCTTAGACTAGTCTAATAAGGAGAATAGAAATTTCAACAGTGATCTATCCCACTTTCCCCATATTATAACATACACAACTTTCCCAAATATCTCATTTACAAAGAGGGTAAAATTAGCACCAATTGGAGATAAAAAATGAACTCACCTATTATAGTACCAATTTAAGATCATAAAGAGAAAACTTGTTAATCTGTAGAAAGAGATCAATAGATTCTATATAGAGAATCATTTTATTTCACAGATGTTTATAATAATGAAAAATCAAAGGATAGGGGGTCTCTCTATGGTGTATGAAATTTTCATTCCAAAAGGTTCATCGAGACTCATATGTGATGATAATTATTAAAATTTATGTTAAATATTAGATTCTAATTTTTCATATATAAAAGAATGAAAAACAACTATATTAAATAAATTAAAATCGTCCTCTAAGAGTGGAATGCCCCACTGCAACATTAATGATAGATTTCTCCACGACACATGCTTTGTTTGAACCCTCATACTGGCCTTTTGGAGAAAAATCCTACAATGATGATTTAACAGTGTCTATAGGAATGTAATTATCATGTAGTCCATCCAAAAAATATATAAAAATGGTTGATATATGACTTAGGCAGACTTATCCACTTACTAATAACATGATGCTTGGATCACTCAGGAATGCTACCCAACCCAATTAGATGAACTCCATTGAAATAATAATTATAGATGGCCATCATGACCACACGTGTAGAATTTTTTCACATAAAAGTATATATTTTTTAATATACCCTAGTATTCCACATTACTGGAACTAAAAAGATATATTTTTAAGATAGGAGATCAAGGTAAAAATCTCCCTTGACTACCTTAAAGGTATACACCTATTCTCATCTCACCCAACTACCACATTTAGCTTCTTGATGATATATCACCCATAGTTTGTCTAGGTAGTGATCCACCCACTCCTAAGATCCATTTTAATCTAGCCTTCATAATGATTTAATTATTAATGACTTAAATGAAATTAAAAATAATAAATAGATTTACTTGATTCTTCGGTGGATCTTTTAAACCAATATTAATGTGTCATTCATTCAATTAATCATCATTAGTCATATATTGAGTGATGTGATTTAAGTACCTAAATATTAACATGTAATCTATCATAGAAATATATCATTGATAATGATTCATGAACCCTTCAGCCTTTACCCGATGTTAGGTGTCAAGGAAGAATTTCATTAAAGAGGATCTTGAAAATTTATTTCTGTAAGGCCGTGGTCCTTCTTAACTTTAACTATGACATCCCACCAATGGGGAGATACCCATTACAAAATAAATATATCTTGTTATACTATCTATTTATTGTATGTTTTCTTTTAATGAACAAATGAATATTATCAACCCAATCCTTTACTCCCTATCATGATACATTACCTCAAAAACTATGAGGATTATTAAATTAAAAACCCCTCAAAATATCAAAGGTCATTGGATCATTATAAGGAGATTGTTCACCCATAGTTTGGGGAAATTGAGTAAGCGCCTACAATTTTTGAGGATCAATTTGAGGTAAAATTGGTTGCACATTGATATCCACCAATTCATACATGTTAGGAGGCAATCATCTTGGTGAAATACTCTTTAAAAAAGTAGAGAAAAGAAAAAAGAAACCCTTTCCCAAAAAATACATGTGTGATAATTTAGTTTCACTACTAAGGTTAAGTATAACCCAATTATTCTCTCTCGCTATTAATTTTGATTAAAAAAATGTTTTTATTTTAAAATATTTGATGAAAACACTATTAAAACATTATTATATTCTCAACACATCACCTAGAAAAAAATATACTTTAAGTAGAAAAAAGAAAAGAAACAAACTATCACAAATATATTCATATTTTATCAATAAAAGGAAAACAATTCTAAACAATATTGACATATTCATCAGTAGTAAATAAAAATAAAAATAATATTTATCTAGAGTAGATATTTCAATTAATATGGTTCACCAACTGGTTCTAATAATGGTATAAACCAAATCTATAAAGTGCATAAAATTTAATTATCTCATGACTTTTCATACCTATTGATGAATGGGATGAAGAATGAGAATTTAAAATTTATCAAAGGATGAAGAAAATGTATAAAATAAAGAAAATATATCCTAGGAAACCCTTGGTCACCATAGCATCTGCTATAGATTTATTGTCGATGCATATTTATGGGTTACTTCCTGAGTCTTGATTATCATATCATCTATCTAATCATTATTCTTATATCCCAGATCCCTTAATAGAGAACTTAATACCATATTTTAATAAGTATGACCAAATTACCCTATCTATATTCAGAGGATTAACCATAAAACCTCATGTAAACGTCCTAATAGATAGAGAGTGACATAAATGTGGGGGGGGGGGTTAGTGACATACGAGGGAGAGATGGTTTTTAATCTTTAAACATAATGTAAACTGAGATTAGTTTATTTCAATATTAAGAAAAAACTCTATTAGGTCTCAATTAGGAAGAGTAAATTATTAATTGTCTAATAGAATCATTAGAGAAAATGAACACTGCTATATGAGTAACAATATATAATCTTGCACCGACATCCATCCCAAGTCCAAAAGGATCCATACAGTCAACTAGGTGAGTGAAACTTGTAAAAAGAATATATATGTATATATAATTACCATATTGGTGGCTATATGAGTTTAATATCCCAAGGATAATAACAAGGAATACTTTGTTACATGGTTATATCCAACATTAAATGTTATATAAAGAGTCCACCCAAACTTCATGCTTCAAGTGTGACTAGATCCTATATGCAACATCCCGGTTCTAGAAGCCACCCAGAGGCGCCCCGTACCCGGTAGGTCACATGGCCTCAAGCACATTTCCTGGAACTTCAGAGGCTTCCGACTAGTAGAAAAGGCCTTGGGTGTGATATTGGGAAAACTATACACTCATTGGAAGAGTACACAATGTAAGTATGAAAATACATACAACAAAAGAAGCCGTAAATAACAAACAGTAGTAAACAGTGGAAAACTGATAGATAAACAACTGGAAAAAAATATACAATGATACATGGTGCAATAATGTCTAGGAAAATAGACAAAAATGTCATAATGCTGAATACAGTACTAAATCCAAGTACAAAAGGAAAACAGATAAACAACTCCCCATCATTGCAAGCCTCAGCTTGGTCCCATTCTCTCCAGCTCCAATGCAATCAAGAACCTAAAGTAGAAGTGTGCTTTCCCTTATCTATACGTGCAACAACATAATATGTTTGGGCTCAAAATCAAGACCCAAATAGGGTGTGAGAAAAAAGTCCTAGTATGCAACCACCCGAAGATCTGTGCCTAACAGTCAGTGAATATATAGCAGGTGAAAGTACAGAAAACATTAAACAAGAAAGTACTCACTAGTAACCAATTCAAAGTCTCTAGAAAATAATTTACAAACAAGTAAGAAGTCACACATTCAATTAGTAAAAACAGGTAACCTATGGTTAGTTCTCACAACCTAACCCCTATGGTTCAACCTACAAGTACTAGCAACCCTATGGGATGCACACACAGTATCACCCCTCTGGTTCAGCTAAAGAATAGACTCTATGGGGAAGCATTCACAGTCAATTCCCCCTATAGTCTCGTATCATACTAAAGGCGCTCTGGGGAAGCACTCAACCTATCATTCCCCCTGTGGCCTGCATTGAGTAACTACAAACACTTTGAGGAAGCACTCAACGTCAATTCCCCCTGTGGTCTCACATCGTATTATAAAACACTCTAGAGAAGCCCTTGCATCCATTCTCTCTATGGTATACTACACTGGGTTCTCCCCGCCCTATGTAATGTTAGAAAGTATCGCATCGAGTAACATCCAAAGTAACCTAAAGAACTACTTGGCTAGCATTCTATGGCATCACATTGTGGAAGAACAACAGTCACACCATCCTAAAACTAGGCATGGAACTGGAAATAGCCTAACAGGAAAAACTAGACCAAGTGGTCATAAACAGGAAACAAATTCATGGGAAAAAAATCTAAAGAATAGTAAATTACCCTATTCACAAACAATAACCTCTACTTGGGAATATAAGAAATGAAGGTAAACAACAAGGGCAAAACATGAAACAAGCAATACCCTGTTTAAGGGTATTGGTGGAATTTGCACAAAATACTCAAATACTTCCTACAGAAAGGCACAAACCACCTACATTGATGCTAAGAGATCGATATACTTGAACCACGAGGCTTGAATCACCTTAGAACGTCGTATATCGATGAAAACTCACAAAACATTCAACCCATGATAACTTGGAAAAGTGGAGGAATTGGAAAACGATGCTCTAGAAGAAGGAAGAGCTTACCGTTGCAGTTCCAACGCAATCGATGGCAGTCAATTCGTAGAAAGAATGGAGGCTCAGGGGCTTAGAGGAGACCTGCAGTCGTACGGGATGCACTCGGTCAAAGAAGCTGGAGAAGAAGAGTGTTCTAGGGTTATGACATTACCCTGGTCCATTTAATGAAAAAAAGAAAGTACAAGACATGTAATTTTGTAGTACATGGTGTTTTCTAGGCTTTTCTGTACTCCGCTTTAAGCGGCCTCTACACCACCCCACATGACTGTGTGTGTGGCCCGGACACGGACAACACTCGGCCTCGCATGGAATCAAAGTACACATCGTGTACTTTGAAAATTTCCAATTTTACCTCTTTTCCCCAAAAAATGACCATAAATTCAAAAACATACATGAAAAGAAGGTCCGGGTTCTTACAAACTTCCTCCCTTAAAGAAATTCGTCCCTAAATTTCCCTAGCGAGGTGTAGAATAAGAAACCCCGAATAGCTCCGACCGCTACGAACATACATCGGCCTCCCTCTCCCAAGCCTCATCCTGTACTCGCCCATGCTGCCATAGCACCCGTACCAGAGGAACAGACCGGCCATGGAGAACCTTTGTACCACGATCAAAAATCAGGATATGATGCTCTTCAAATGATGCATCCTCTTCGAGCTCAACCTCCTCTGGTTGAAATACATGAGACAGGTCTGAAAAGTAACATCAGACTTGAGAGGCGTGGAAGACGTCGTGCATAACTCGATAACTTTGAGGTATCTGCAACTAATATGCAACCATCCCAACTCACTCCAACACATAAAACGGCCTGACGTACCTGGGTGAAAGCATACCCAGTCTCCAGATCCTCTTGTGTCCCAACCTCGGTGCGACACACAGGAAAACCATATCCCCAACCTAGAACTACAGAGTTTGTCTCTGGTGATCATCATAAGACTTCTCTTGAGAATGTGCCATAGCCATCCTCTTCCGAATCAAATCTATCAGCTCTGAGGTCTCCGAAACCAGATGAGGTCCCAATAATGCTGCCTCTCCTACCTCTAGCCAATATAAGGGTGATCAGCATGGCCTATTGTACAAATCCTTGTAAGGTGTTATATGAATAGTTGCCTAAAAAATATTGTTTTAGGCGATTTCCAAAAGAGGTATATGCTTATCCCAAGAACCTTCTAAGTCTAGAATGCATGCTCGGAGCATATCCTCAAGCACATGAATCATGCGCTCAGACTGGCCATCTGTCTGAGGATGGTATGTTATACTCAAAAGTACATATGTAACCAAAGCCTTCTAAAACCCCTGCCAGATCTGAGAAGTAAAACACACATCCCTATCTGAAATGATGGAGTGTGGAAATCTATGTAGACATACAATATCACGGATGTACAACCGTCCTATCTTGTCAACATTGAAGGTCTCCTAGATCGGAAAGAAGTGAGAAACCTTCGTAAGCCTGTCGTTGACAACTGAAATAACATAATTCCCTCAAGGTGATCATTGTTGATGTTTCACTTTCACCTGCTGACAAGTGGAAAACATCATGAAAATACTATAAACATCTCTCTTCATACCTGGCCACCATTACTGGTAGTGTAGATCACGATACATCCTAGTGACGGCAGGATGAACTGCCCAAACTGAGGAATGAGAGTCCCGAAAAAGCTCCTCGCATATGTCTGCTGGCACCCATACACGTTCCTAGAAATGCAAGATCTCATTCTCGCCCACTGTCCATCCAGGAAGAGGGTCCTCTCCTAACACTCTCTCTCATAGGACTAGGCCTTCAGAGTCTGATATCTACCTCATCCATAACTGATCGAGAAGAGAAGAGGTAACAGCAACATAAGATTGGAATGTCTGCCCCTGTCTATCGTGCACCTCCAGTTGCATCTCAGAGAACAGATCCATAAGATTCCACTCATTAATGGCCTCCTGAACTGCATTTATCTGAGTTATCCTGCATAACACATTAGCCAATGCATTTCCCTTTCCGGGCATATAGTCAAGATCAAAGTACAAGGATTGTAGGTACTTGACCCACCTATATTGTCTCAAATTTAGATCACACTGAATGGAGATGTACTTGAGACTCTTGTGTTCGGTGAAAACAACAAGGTGCTCTCCGAGAAGATAATGTCTCTAACAACATAAGGAATTAACAACTGCCTCCAGCTCGAGATCATGCATCGGGTAGTTCCTCTCATGTGGCCTCAACTACCGAGACCCATATGCAACAACCCCATCTCCTTGCATAAGCATATCTCCCATCCCGATACCCGAGGCACCACAATAGACAGTGTAGCTCTTGCTCGGCTCTCACAATACTAGTATCGGGGCTGAAGTCAATCTCCCTTATAGCTCCTGAAGGGTTGACACATAGTAATATGACCATAAAAACATTATACCCTTCTTGGTCAGACCTGTCAACAGTGCTGCAAAGCATGAAAAGTTTCACATGAAACGCCTGTATTATCCAGCTAGCCCTAGAAAAATCGGCACCTCAAAGACATTCTTTGGCTGCTCTTAGGAATCTACTACTCTCAGTTTCTCTGTGTCCACCGATACTCCTATCTCTGAGATAACATGGCCCAAAAAGTGAATCTGGTCCATCCAAAAGTGGCATTTCTAGAGCATATCATATAACTGATTCTCTCTCAGTGTACTCAAAATGGCCTCAATATGGGTATCATGGCCGTGTCGAATGTGAGATTACACAAAGATATCTTCCATTAATACCACCACAAAAGAGTCCAAGTATTCATAGAACACTCAGTTCATTAGTGCGATGAAAACTGCTGGCACGTTCGTGAGGCCGAACATAATAACTGTATACTCACATAGACCATACCTACTTTTGAAGGCTGTAAGAGGAATATCTGATGGTTTAACACACAGTTGATGATAACCGGATCTCAATTCAATCTTCGAGAACACTTGGGCTCCTCGAAGATGATCGAAGAGATCATCGATCCTTGGTAAGGGATATCGGTTCTTGACCGTCAACGGGTTCAACTTCCGATAGTCCACACACAGCCTGAGGGTACCGTCTGCCTTTGTGGAAAACAGGATATGCGATCCCCAAGGAGAAGTACTAGGTCAGACGAAAACATTTTCCTGCAACTCCTCCAACTTCTTCTTGAGCTCCTATAACTCCGGTGTAGCCATCCTATAAGGAGGAATGGACACTGGTGTCGCTCCTAGAAAGAGATCAATAGAAAAGTCTACCTAACCCCCTAGAGGAAAACATGAGAAATAATCTGGAAAGACATCCCTAAAATGATACACCACTGGAGGAAACTCTAACTGCAAAGTCCCTTGGTCATCCAAATAAAGACTAGCAATCTGGGCTGTAACTCCTCTAAGGCCATGATACTCGGGACCTGATCTACTCTCCTAGACATCCTGCTCATCTCGGTGAAGAAAAGTTCCACCCTCTGGTGATATGAAACTCACCCTGTGAAAATAACAGTCGACGACTGCCTGGAAGGGAACGAGCGAGTCCCTTATGAGAATGAAATCATAGCCTGTCATCTCTAGGACACAGAGATCCGATAAAAAGTTACATCCTGCGACCTCAAGAGGAAACTCTCTACACTAATGTACACTAGTCATCCTAGTCCCCAACGGTGTGTCTAGGGTCAAGGTATCGACAGAGGAAAACATGCAGAGGCCAAGGCTCTCCACAACAGCAACGAAGATAAAGCTATTCTTAGCACCAGTATCGAAAAGAGATGAAGATAAAACTGAGGATACTAAGATCGTACCTCGAACTATAGAAGGGATGGGATCCTACTCCTAATGGGTCTACTCCACAACAAATTTCTGGCCCGTACCGCAGCCCTGCAATCCCACCTGACTACACTGAGCTGATCCACCCTACTGTCGCTGAAAGACCAGTGACTGACCACCACGGCCTCGACCTCCACCTCGGCCTGAATGGCTAGAAGAACTCCAGTTCATAGACTAGTGAGAAACTGATGGCACTGCTTCTAAAAGAGGGGTCATGGATGAACCTCTGTCACCAACAGCTGGTGAGAAAACCTGATACAAGCACTGAAGGTGAGGCATATTTCCGCAAGATCGACACTCCACTGGGTCTCTCTGGTACTACGACCTCATATGCACAGCTCTTCCACACCGCTAGCATACCACCTGGCTACCTGAAGATGTGTCTCGCTGTCTTGGATCACCATGCGTAGACTCCCTACGACACTTCCTACTTTCAGCTGGAGAAGCACTAACTCTGGAAGTAGAACCTCCCTGGCTCACAGCTCCATAATATCTCTGATTGTGCTCTGAAATTAGTTCCAAGTTGATGATAGAGGCCATGGAAATCAACCTGAAGATATTCACCTATGACCGTATATCCCGTCTGAGACCATCCTCAAACTTCCTTACCAAGAACAACCCATCTCCTCCCTAGAGGGGTGTGAAATGCTGAAGCTTTGTTAAATGAGAATAATACTCCATGACAAAAAGAGTACCCTACTCCAGGCTCATGAAATCCCGGTCTCGGTCGGCCCTTAGGGTCTCCGGATAGAAGTATTCATAAAATACGTGCTGAAACACTTCCCACGCCATAACCTACTGATAACCCGCCTGTGATATCACATCCCACCACCCCATGGTGGAGTGTCGTAGCATGTGGGTAGCGATCTTGAACCTCCTCTCTGGAGGCATCTCCAGATGCTCGAAGATCATCATCATGACTTCTATCCATGACTCTGTAGCATGAGGTCCTCCTTCCCTAGAGAAGGTGGGAGGATGTTGCTGTTGGAAAACCCACATCAAGTCTTCCATAGTCGTGGAAGGAGGTGGATCTCCCTGGAAGGTCTGTATAATCCTCATAAAGCCTTCCCTAAACTTCACATCGGCGGTTGTAACCAGTATCACAACTGGTGTGAAGGTTGTCACAACAGGAGGATCTGCAGGAAGTCCCTGATCATCCAGATCTGGCATCTGATCACTAACCTACAACTAGCAGACAACCGGAGGACATCTAGATGGCATGATTCTGCAAGGTCAAACACACACCTTAGATTCATGATTATCAAATAACTAAAAACTGAAAGGTCAATAGAGGGATAGTATAAGTAAATCATTTAAGTTTTTAAAAACATAACTACAAGGCATTTACTTTACCTGCACGGCTTGTTCCCTTAAGTCATTCACATGGGCGTGTACTTATGTTTCAACACGTCATGTAACATCTCAAACACACGTTGTGTTATCCAAACACACGGTGTGTACTTAAATCTTCTTCCCTGCCCGAGTAATTCTACATGATTAAGCTAGGAGACTCTTCCAAGGTAAAACTACATGACATGTTCAAGATGGACATGACATGTACTAGACATGACTTTCCTGACCCATGTTGTTAGTGACACGATCAGACACATGGATCAACACTACACGACATGTTCCAGATGGACACGACGTGTACGAGAAAGGGTAACACCGACCCGTGTTGTTCGTGGCATGTCTGGGTACCTAGATTAGACTACACGACAATTAAAATCCAGACACGACGTGTATGTGAAAAGACAAATGACCCAGGTTTTTCGTGACATGGTCAGGATACCAATTTCATACTCAACAGTGTGCTAGACCAGTACATGGCATGTTCCTACAAGATTTTCACTACCCCGTGTCCCTGATCAGACAGTCAGTGACATAGCTATAGACTACACGACATGTAACTATAAAGTACATGCTGTGTATTCTGGGTTTTTCCAGACAATAGCCTCAGAAACTACTCCAGAGCCCAAAAAACAAATAAAACCAGCTTTAAGGTGCCAAATTCCGATCCTTGAGGGCCCATAATCCCCGTGAATCAAAGAACGACATCTTATACAAGTTATAACAAGGAAACAAGCAATGATCCACCAATTTCCGGTCCATGAGGGCCCGTAACACCTCAAGAACCAAAGTTTTGCGTCCATCTAAGAAACGTACTATACAAACAAATTCTCTATCGAACAACAAAGATTCTATCCAATCATATATCACAACAGCATGAATAATCTACACAACATCTATCACAACAATATTCAATCACTAATGCATCCTAGATGGCATGGAAAGAATGCAGGGCATGTGATTTATAACAAGTGCCTATACGATGCATGAGATGGAATAACCTCATCTCATCGGGTTGTGATAGAAATAGTTCTACAATAATAACAAAAGTAACAACACAAATCATGTAAATCACCCAACAGTGAAATAAAATCAACTATAAAATTGCAAATCAATAAAGTTGCAATAAACGAGTTAGTATGGCTTTTCCCTGTACACGGGTTAGCTACTCCCGGGAGGAGCTCATTAACAAGTATGTATTCTGTCCTATCCCTAGATATAGCCTCCAAATAGTATGTCAAGAGAAAAGAGACCCTCTAATACCACTTTGTAACCTCTAGGTTTCGGAGGCCACCCAGAGGTGCCCCGTACCTGGTAGGTCACATGGCCTCAAGCGCATTTCCTCGAACGCCAGAGGCTGCCAACTAACAGCAAGGGCCTTGGGTGTGATAGTGGGGAAACTATGCCCTCATTGGAAGAGTACAAAATGGAAGTACATGAATACATACCACAACAAAAGCAATAAATACAAAATAGCACTAAATAGTGGAAAACTGATAGATAAACAACTGAAACAAAATATATAATGATGCATGAAACAATAATGTTTAGGAAAACAGCCAAACAAGTCACAATGCTGAATACATTACTAAACCCAAGTAAAAAAGGAAAATAGATAAACAACTCCTTAGCATCATAAGCCTCAGCTTGGTCCTATTCTCTCCAACTCCAATGCTATCAAGAACCCGAAGTAGAAGGGAACTTTCCCTTATCAATACGCACAACAACATAATCTATTTGGGCCCAAAAGCATGACCCAAACAGGGTGTGAGACAAAGTCCCAGTAGGAAACCTCCTGAAGATATGTGCCTAACCGTCAGTGAATGTATGGCAGGTAAAAGTACAAAAAATAGTAACGAAGACAGTACTCAGCAACAACCAATTCACAATCTCTAGTATATAATTTACAAACAAGTAAGCAGTCACCCATGCAAGTATAAAAAACAGGTAACCTTTGGGTAGTTCTCACAGCCTAACCCCTATGGTTCAACCTACAAGTACTAGAAACCCTCTGGGAGACACACATAGTATCACCTCTCAAGTTCATCTGAAGAATAGACTCTCTGGGGAAGCACTCACTGTCAATTCCTCCTATAGTCTTGTGTCGTACTAAAGGCGCTCTAGGGAAGCACTCAATGTCTCATTCCCCCTGTGGCCCACGTCTAGGAACTACAGAAACTATGAGGAAGCACTCAATGTCAATTCCCACTATGGTCTTGCATCATATTATAAGGCACTTTGGAGAAGCCCTTACATCCATTATCCCTGTGGTCTACTGCACTAGGTTCTCACAGCCCTGTGTAAAGTCAGCAAGTATCACATCTCGTAATGGGCAAAGTAACCTAAATAACTACTTGTCTAGCATTCTACGACATCATAGCATGGAAGAACAACTGTTAGACCATCCTATAACTAGGCATGGAACTGGAAATAGCCTAACAGGAAAAACTAGACCAAACTGTCATAAACAGGAAAAACATGCATGGGAAAAACATCCAAAGCACAATAAATAACCCTATTCACAAACAATAACCTCTACTCAGGCATATAAGCAAAGATTTCAAATATAAAGGGCAAAACGGAAAACACACAATACCATGTTCAAGGGTATTTGTGGAATTTTCACAAAATACTCAAATACTTCATACAGAAAGGCACAAACCACATACCTTGATGGTAGGAGATCGATATACTTGAACCACAAGGCTTGAATATCTTTAAAATGCCATAGATCTATGAAAATGCACAAAATGTTCAACCCATGATTACTTGGAAAATAGGAGGAATTGGAAAATGATACTCTAGAAGAAGGAAGTGCTTATTGCTGTAGTTAGACTGAAATCGACGACAGTAGATTCGAAGAACAGATGGAGGCTCGGGGGCTTGGAGGAGATCTGTGGCCGTACAAGATGATCTCGGTCGAAGAAGATGATGAAGAAGCATGTTCTGGGGTTATGACATTACCCCGATCCATTTAATGAAAAAATTATGTACACAATGTGTACTAGGATTTTCCGTACTCTACTTTAAGCGGCCTCCACATCACCCCACACGACCATGTGTGTGGCCCGGACATGGCCATCACACGGCATCGCGCGACATAAAAATAAATGGCATGTACTCATAAAGTACACAACGTGTACTTTGAAAATTTACAGTTTTTCCTCTTTTCCACAAAAACGACTAGAAAAGGAAAAACATTCCTGAGAAGAAGGTCTGGGTACTTACACTATACCTGGTTTATTTAACTTTAATTGGGTTATAAAAAACATTCTATTCAAATCTTGTTGTTTTATGTATATATAATTAACAAAATAATAATTATTATGTAGTTACCACCCTACCCATATGTGACTGTCAAATACCAAAGTGTATGTAGAGATAATATTGAATTAAGGAAGCAACAAAAAAATAGCAGATATGCCAAGTCAAAAAGTCTAGAATAAACATATGTCATCAAATGTAAAACCCAAAATAGGAAGAATAAAAACATGTAATACAATAAAGACCCACTCTTGTTTGGTGAATTGGTCACAACTGGGTCCACACTGATATTTGTCACTATTAATTTGTGATCCAACTTTACTCTAAATGACGACTTTTCAATCCTCATAGAGAAGAAAATAAACATCTCTTTATTTCTTATGCTACTTCTACTACTCTTTGGAATTATATTTTTGTTATCTATAATTACATATGCTTACTTTTTGACTCAATCAACTCTCAAAATTAGTACTATGATGTTACAAATGCCTCTTAGTAGATCAAGAATGTTTTTTAGCTAATATTATTGAGCTTAACCACATGATTTGGTATTATAGAAGTTATTTTATTAATTATAATATCTTATTCAGTTAAAATTCATGTCATGAGAGGATCCACACTACTATCCAAGAAGCTACTTTGATATAGAAAAGACACTACAATAATTTCGTTACTGATTTTAGCATTTTCCTGTGACTTGGTGTTGAAGGATTATACTATTATCCTTGACACACCTTTAAGTTTTTTTTGGAAATCACCTTTCGTAGGATGGATTAATGTTAATTCTAATGGAGCCACTAAATGTAACACGGGACCCTCATGTTCAGGAGCAGTTTAGAGGAACCACCTTGGGAAGCTTCTCAGTTTCTTCTACGCAACTATAGATTTTCCTAATCTTTGGATTTGGAAATCTTGAGTTTTATCCTAAAATCACATTCACATGAAAAAAAGGTTGTAAAAATATCTATATTGAATGTGATTCAACCACCATCATGAATGTTTTTCGGAATTGAATGGTGAATCTTCTGTAGCCGTATAAAACATGATGGATGGATTTCCTTCACTCAATCCATGATATCAACTATGTTATCAAACCTGCCTTTCATGAATTAAACATTGTTACATATGTTTTTTCGAACAAGGGGGTACAAAATGACATCACATGGTTGAATGAACTCAATTTATATTTTCTTCCCCTTTCTGAAAAATATTATATAAAAATCCATTATTTCAGACTTGTGTTACTTTTATTTTAATTAATAATTGTTTGATAATAATTTTTATTTACAGGAGGAAAATTAAACTTTATACAAATTTTACACCAAGATCTAAATTCCCTAATCACATGGGATGACTTGGATATATTGATGGTCTAACCAAGAATCCTAACTTATAAATTAACATAATGATGGGAAGGTAAATGGAAAAGAGAATTCTGTGTTCTTAATTTTAAATTTTTTGTATCTATTTTGTCTATGTGACTTCATTTTTCACCTGTAAGTTGTTCCAATCAATCTAGTTTCATAATAAACGTACTTCTTAATATCGTATTATATTATTATTGAAAACTTTTTTATCCAATTTTTTCAATGTTTGAATTTATTCACACTATTTTTTGTGAAATTCAACACATAATGATGGTGGGTTTGTTATTTTCTTGTTTTCTCTTCTTGAGTTATTCCCTTGTGAGACAGCATTATAATTTTATTTAGATATTTTCATCAATGAAGGGATACAACCTTATGGTTTTATCTTATCAATATACAAGGGTCTATATTGGATGTAATTTATAATTTTATTATTGCAAATAATTTCATTTAATAAATATTTCTATTTGATGATTTTATTTCTTCCTTTTCATTAATGAATTTTAAATCCATACACTTAAAATTCTAATATAATCCCTATTATTATAGTTATCATGGAAATGATCCTCCAAATGTGTAGGTTATTGAAATTATATGTTTTTAGTTATTAAATCATTGACTAATGAGGATAGTTTTCATTATATTGAACGAATTCCACTCAAATTCCAGAAATTTAAACTTCTAAAAATATAAATTCATCCAATCTACGCCTAACAATAACTTAGTAACAACCCATACCTTATAATTGATTTAATACAAGATATTATTATTTAAAAAAAAATTTAAAAAAAAATTAATTTTAGCAACGTTATATTGAAATAAATCATTAGAATCTGAGTATGTCATATGATGTTTCTTGGATGTTTGAGGATTTGACACCAATAATATATTGTAAATGACTTCTTCAACCCATTGGGTATATTTTGGTCCACCAAATTTCAATGCCTTTTTCTGGGACCTAAGAAAGTAACGTATACACTCTCATTCTTTTCTTACCTCATTTATCTTTTCTAACCTCTATTTATCTTATATTGTTAATTTTTATTATTATATATATGACCACACTCATATGTGACTATTCAAAACATCTAGTTATGGTGGATAGTTATATGGTTGGGGATCAAGTGTGGATAGGCTGGTTCTTCATTTAGATATTACTCTTCTTACAATTTTGTATTCTAAACCACCACCACCAAAAATACGATTTTTTTATTAATCCCAAGCAACCCCATACATAACACCAAAAATAACAAAACCAAAACAAAAACAAAAACAAACGCGGACCCCCCTACGGAGGGCGAAAATAATGTAGTCCTAGTGCATCTCTTCTAATCAGATTGACCCCCTCAGGTCTAATTGGAAACACGTTATCCATCCAAACTGAAATATCCCCCGGAGCTGCAATAGAAGCAAAGTAGTCTGCAACCATGTTCCCTTCCCGCCAGGTATGAGTAACCCATATGCCATTCCCCATAGTCTCCCTGCACTATCTGATAGTATAAGAAATCCTCCACGACATCGTACCCTGTCCATGTAACGCATCATGTATAATTTTCGAGTCAGTCTCTATTTGCTCCACCATAAGGCCTTTGTCCAGACACACAGATATCCCTGAAAGGACCGCTAGGGCCTCTGCCTACACTGAGATCCCCCTCCCATAGTGCACAGCGAAAGCCAGCAACACACTACCACTTCCGTCTCGAAGCACCCCACCACCACGCATATTCCCTCCCGCGGATGCCCCATCGACGTTCAGCTTCAGACCGCCCACTGGAGGAATCCATCGAACCCACGACCCCGCCTCCTGAAAGTGTTCTCCCCACCTCCCATCCCCTGGGATACCAATCCCCGTAACGATGGAACGCTCTCCCCAAACCTCTCCGTTTTCACAATATCAATCAGCAAACACCTTACCCTTGCCACCATCGCCCTACTAGTGGATGCGCTCCCCTCATACCAAGCTCGGTTCCGCGCATCCCATAGAACCCAGCACCCAGCATTGTAAAACACTGATCGAACCTCTTTATCCTCCACGTTGCCGCCACCCCCATGCAACCACAAGCCCGAGAACTGCTCCCAGGTCTCAACAAGCCCAGAGTACCCTATGAGTTTTACCAAAAAATTCCAGACCACTCTGGCCCATTCTCTTGCGAGAAAAATATGCTCCATACTCTCCTCCTTCCTCCGTTTGCAGCACTGACATCCAGACGCTAGACTAACGCCCAGGCGTTTGATGTTCTCATCCGAAGGGATGGCATTTTTCATGATCCTCCATGTTAAAAAATTCATTTTCAAGGGGACCTTTCTGCTCCACTCCACCCCGCTTCTCGCCTCCTGCATCTGCTAGACTTTGGAACTCCTGCGGAAATCTTTTAGATTGAACTTACCCGAAACCGAGGGCATGAAGACACATTTGTCCCTCTCATTGTTAATCACCACCGACTCAATGATTCTCCGTGAATTTGCATCTAGCACCGTGATGAAAAACAGAGGGTGACGATTTTCCTCCCTAAACGAGATCATTGGGGCCGGGCACCCCGGGAACGCATGAACCCTCCCTGACCAGTTTCAATCCCAGAATCCGACCCCCCCTCCCCGATGATCCACTGATCATGATCCCTCAACTCTGGGACAATATTACACACCTCTTCCCACAAGGAAAACCCTCTCACTGGGATGTCAGCAGAACTATCCTCGTACCTGCCCCACATACACCTTCCCCACAGCGTCTCTCCCTCCGTAATTTCCCAGGCCAGCTTCGCACGTACTCCATGCACCATATCCGCCATGCAACGAACCCCAATCCCTCCTTCTGTGACTGGTCTCTCCATATTCCTCTAAGAGACCCACTGTCTCCTCCCCTCCCGCGAGGCATCCCAGATGAAACATGCGAGCACCCTATCTATGGACTTAATGACCCCCTTGGGGAAGTTAACCGCCACAAGTGCATGCACCGGTATTGATGCCAGTACACTGTTTACTAAGGAGATCCGACCCCCGAAGGATAGGAAGTGATTTTTCCAATCCGTAATCCGGGCCAACAACCTGGCCACAACCCTATCAAAATACCTGTTCCGCAACCGACCAGTAGACACCGGCGCTCCCAGATACTCCATCGGTAAGGACCCTCTCCCCATGCCCAAATCGGTTCTCACCGCATCCAACCTGTCGTCTCCACACGAAGCCGCCAGATAGAAACAGCTCTTCTCCCGGTTCACCAGCTGTCCGCTCCACTTACAGTAATCCTTCATAAAGTCATTAAACTTCCTTACAGACCTCATTCTAGCATTAAAAAACACAATAGTATAATTTTCATATATGAGGTGGGATACCGAGAGACGCCCCTGTTTCCTGCGGAAAGGCATTATCTCCCCCTGCCAATTCCCTTGTTGATAAGTTTACTTAAAGAATCTTGCATCAGTATAAACAAACTAGGGGATAGAGGGTCCCCTTGTCGCAGGCCACGAACAGATTTGAAAAAGCCATGCGATCTCCCCAGGAAGGATACAACCATCCATGGAAAATACCGTTTGGGTGGGTGATATAACCCAACACTAAGGTTCCACTCCAAAAAAATATATAATAAATTTAGAAAAATTGAAACTAGTTAGAAAAGAGAGATGGTGTTTCGAGGTTATAGGTATCTCTTTGACAACAAAGGATTTTTACAATTTAGTCTAGATGGTTGTGTTTTAGTGATTCTCACAAAAGTGTGTAGCATAATACAGATTGAAATACCCTTAACCATAATTATTTTTATCATGTATTATCTAACATTATATATTAAATTACTTCATGTGTAATAGCCATAAAAAATTATATATTCATATATATACATTTTCATTTTTTCTTTTCACATGAACGTACACATCTCTCTCTAAAAGATTACAAACTATTTTAGAGATTAAAGAAGCTTTGATAATCTACATGATTATAAAATAGTTGTCTAAAAAAATCATAAAACATTCGATTACATTTGGGACATTTTTAAATCCCATATAAAATTCATCATATGACTTTCTAAAACTTGTACAAAATTTAATTTTCATTTTTATGGCTTATAAATCATGTAGGACTTGATACATAGACATGTTTTACTTTTTTTGCCTTAAAAAATAAATTTGAAAAATAACATTACTTTAAAATTTTGATAATATTTTTAAATCCATAAGATGTTATAATATTTTAAAAGACAATGAAATTATATCAAAAAATGTTACCATATTAATAAAAAATAAATAAAAATTATATGAATAAATAATAAACATAATAAAGATAATTTAAGAAATAATTAAACAATTAGTGGAGAAATTATAATTTTTTGATAATAAATTCATTAATTTATGAGTCATAACTGAACTCATAATTATGTGGATTTTCTCTAAAATTAGTTTATAATACAAATAAAAAATTTAAAGATAAATAAAATGAAAAATATCAATATCATTTTCTTTTTTAAAATGTTAAATCTTAAAACACATTTTCTCACTCATGTTAGAGTAAATTAAATAATATTTTTTACTTATAAAATTTTAATTGAGAAAATTGACACAGATCCAATAAAAAATTTCAACTTTTTTGATATATAAAAAATATATAATATCAAAAACTTCACCCTGTATTTGAAATATTTAAAAGTATATAAGTTTGACAAAATGTATCTCCCCATTTTTAGGAATAATTTTCTTAATAAAAATAAATGGTTTCTTCATCTAGAATAATATAGTAAAATCCCCCTTTTATAAATAATATTTAATTAAAACATGTTTATGAACTAAAATTTTACATTGTGAGAACATATCTAAGATATATTTAAAAAATTGTAACATCAAATTTCAAGTAAAATAGATTAAACCTCCCCTTATATTTATAAATTTAAAACATTTATCCCAATAAAACAAGTAAAGAATAATCTGAAAAATAAGATGATAAATGGTATATCCACTCCCCCTTAATTGAATCATTTTATCCCTCCTTTTAATAGTATAATATTTAAAAAAAATGGGCATATTTCAAATATTTTGTGAGTATAAATTTAAAATTTCTTATATAAATTATTAATAACACCTCTTAAAATTAAATTTTAATGTAAAAAAGTTCCATGAAAGAATTTTAATATATTAATGGATTAAAAAATAAATCAAACAATATTGAAAAAAATATCTGAATCATATAATGAAGAAAATTTTCATTCTCACAAAAAATATTTTATTCAAATTGATTAAAATAGATTTATTTTAAATTATTATTCTAAACATTCAATATTCTAATTTTATATCTAATTTTATAATATTTAGTTGAATCCAATGGTTTAGTATTGATATTGGCTATTTGGTAATAAATTGAAACATCTTCCAAAAAATTTTCACCTTTCGGATCATAATATCTGACAAAATTATATCTAACTTCTATATTTTTTTTTTCTATAATGGTATAAAAGGGTTTTTAAAATTGTAATGAAAGATAATTATCACATAAAATGGAAAACTTATTAATCTAAACATTAAATTCAGATATACTTTTCTTAAACAATAGGGATGTGATATTAAAGCATACAATATTAATATATTCTACTTTTGTAGTATATAAATATTGTTTTTTTGTTTTTCCAAGAAAATGACATATATAAACTTATAGTTGCATCATTTTCCAAAAAACAACTTTGTATTTTAAACTCATATAATAGGGTTTGTTAAAATTTCTTAAATTGTTACAGTTTTCATTTTTATAACATAATTTTATTTTACTATACCAAGGGCTTAGAAATTATGTCAATTTCCTGAATCAACATAGACTTTTTTGAATTCGAGGTTTAATAATTATCCTCCCCTATCAATTATAATATAAAAAATAAAATATCCTTTTTAATTTTCAATATTCTTACCATAATAAGTATTTTATGAAATACTTTATAATTTATTACATTGATATTATACTCAGGTAAATCTATTAAAATCATCAAATATTACAAACTCATGCCTTTTTCCACTAGGATTTAAAATAGGCATCGTTCTATATAAATAAATATATAAAAGTTGTAAAGTTCATACCCTATTAATTTCCTTTATATGTGTGAAGGATTATATATGTTGTTTACATTTCATACAATAATCACAAATGTATGTATTTTCCATATTTAATTATAGAATATTTCTAATTTTTGGATAGTTTTTACAATAGTATGATGTTGGAATTGATAAATCTCGTACTCCATAAGATGTTATATGAATGAATAAAGTATAAAAACATGAAATTTCGATTAGTCATTTTAGAAAAATTAATATAATTAAAATTATCCTCTCAATTTTTATAAAATAATAAATATTTGTTTTTTAAATTAAACACGTTTCAATTTGAAATTTTATATTAGTTACATAATCATATAACAGAAAAATATTTTTCATGTTATGTTTTAGTAATATATATTACATTCAAAATAATAAAATCTTTTTAAATTTAAACCTCTCAAAAAACATTGATAAATGTTTTTGAAATTTCACCAAATGCAACACTACCTTCTTCAGAATTTTTGATTTAATGAAAATTTATATAATCACCTATCAAATTTTTGGGTCACCCACTATCCATATAGTTGGTTTATTTTCTTAAAATTATAGGGAATATATCCAATAAAGAAATATTTAAATAAATATTGGTACCCATCAATATTTTGGTCAAATTGTTTTAGAAAAAGTATTTTGAGGAAGTCACAGTGAATATAAACATTTATTTACTATTAATAATGAATATAATTATTTTGAAATAATAGAATTAATGTTTCCATGATATTATGGGAATCAAAAGGAGTATTCAATTATATAATTACATCTCATTCCTTTTTTAATAAATATGGATAGATCTATCTTTAATATTAAAATTTAAATTTATTGATTTTTATTTTCATCAATAATAATATTAAATTTTATTTATTAACCCTCTTTATATTTGTAAATATAACCCGTTAGTTATTCATTTTCATTATTAAATTATTTCAAATATGTATAGATTTTATCATTAAATTAAAAATAATAATTTCTTAACATTTCATTCTCATCAAGAGTGATCTGGTTTTCCTCATCATTTTTTACTTATTTTTGTGTTCCTAGTGTATATTTGAATTTTTTTATTTTTTTTAATAATTCCATTTCCTCATATATTTCATCCATTGTATGTTCACTACATAAAAAATGACCGATATCCATATGTGTCTATACATTGTAATGATTTCATAGGGATATAAGTATTATATATCCATGAGAAAAAATTTCCTATAGATATAAGTTGTATATATTCATATAAACCTAATGATTGTCGATATATTTTTATCCATGACACCATGAGAAAAACATTTCCACATGGAAAGGGTTTATTAAATACCCTAGAGCTGTAATCACCTAGTGGCCATGTCTATAGGGCACATGGGTAAACCTTATAGCCATGAGCATTGGTGTCCATAGCTATAGCATAGGTTAATTCCATGGTTTCTGCCATCAAATATTAATATCATGAAGTTTGGAAATGTATTTAAATAAGTGATATTTTCTAGTGGATAAAGGTGTCATGTAGCCCTAGGCATAGTCCGCATATTATAATAGCCTTTCACACCCGAAAGAAATTTTAATTTTTTTTAATGATAAAAAATATATTTCAAAATTATTATATATATATATATAATGTAAATTTGTTATATTTTAATGGTATTTTATTTTAATTATTGTGTTAGAGACATGGGTTTTAAACCCACTTTGAGAATATTTTTCGAAAACCCTATATCCATTGTCTCCTACCTATGGCTACTGGTGGATCCACATCGAATAACTGATACTCATGATATATATCCATCATCATTGTATATGGATATAGATTATGAGGATATCACAATACCAATAGTTCCAACTGGAATTGTGACCATAGTTTTGGACTATAATCATTGTCACATGGGCTATAGCCATGGTCATGGATCATGGTTATAGCCCCCTTTTTATTAATAGTTTATTAAAATGTGATTTAAAAGCATTATTTTAATAATCAGTTAAACGATTTAATGAATAAATTAGGTATATATTTCCTAATTATTTTTCAAAAATAAATTCTTCACATCAATATTATTCTTTTTTATAGATCTATCCAAATGTATAATCTCTCTCTTCTTTTTTTCTTATATTATTATTTATTCTTTTTTTATTTAGGAATTTTTTGTATATGTTAACCCCTCCTGTATTAATAATCAGGTACTTTTGGAACATCATTAGATATAACATTATCTTTTCAGCATGTTTTTATCAAATATGGAATAATATATTTTGTCCCTTCTTGAATATTTATTCTATATCTTATAATCTCCTTTCACCCCCACCTCGAGGTTCACGTTTTGAATGGACCCAGTGTGGAACCTTTTAAAATGGGTTATTTTTTATTTTTCTAGGAGTAGGTGCGTTCTTTAATCATTTAGTGACTTAGGAAACAAAATAAAGTCATTTCGGTCAATCCTCTCCCTCCCCTACACTCATATAATCCCTAAAAATATGGGATGGTTCTTGGTGTGTAATTTGGTTGATATAAGGTATGTTATATTGTTTTCTCATCATTTTGGTCTCCCCTTAATAGAAAATTATTCTTGTATGACTTTGTACAAGGATGTGATAATGATTTCCACTAGATGATGGTGAAACATTTTGGACCATTGTTTGGATCAGTTGGGGGATTTCTTGAGAGGTTAATCAGAAACCGTTGGAATAATTTTTAGTGCAGTGATGATTTGTAGTGAGTTTTTAAGTATTTATTCTTTTTTAACTAAATTTAATAGTTAGTCTTAAATATTTATAATTAATTATTTGTGTTTCCTATTGTGATATGGGTCCTCGAGAGCAGGGATAATCCTAGCAGGAGCTCAGTGAGTGGATAACATTGGAATTGAGGTAGGTGGCCCCTGTTATATAAAAATATGTTTTTTTCATGCTAGGGAATACATGAATTTATGACTGCATGGGTTAATGTAGGATTACTATGGGCCCGGAGAGCCGTGGGTTAAACTAAGGGGGTGGCATTGAACCACAGATGTGGAATAATTTCTCTTTAGCACTCAGGATGTATTGAGATTTCCTAGTGATTGTCTCAAAAATGGGATACGGGGATATTTGAGTTTATCTAAGTCCTTGGGTAGGTCTCTGGATATGGATTTATATAAGTGATATCCTAGGTGAATTCATAAATCTAGTTCATAGATATAATAGGCTTGGGGTCAAGTGTTTATGAGAGATTCAGTTGTGTATCTTGAGAGTGATGATAAACTCCCTCATAATGTTTGAGGTGATTCATGTTATGTGAATGGAGTGAGAGGAATCCTTCCAAACATGTTGTAAAATAGTGGAGAGGGTTTTCCTATAGGTGGAGGGTTAAGAGGAATCCCTTTGGAGATGTTTTATTAGACCTCTCTGTGTGTTGTGGTAGTTACCTAAGATGTTTTTAATAAGGAATTATTGGGTATTTGGATATGAATTATACCTCACTTGATGAGGCCAAGTTCAATATGATTCTGTAGGATATAATGTCATAGAGGGGTGATGGAAATGAGATGGTATCTATGAGCTTGATTATTTATGTTATTTATTTAACTCATGTATACACACACATATGGAAGTGTATATTAAGGTTTCTTATCAAGGCCCTATTGAGTTATACACTCTCATCCTGTACAAGAACCTTGGTGCATGTGATGACCTTATATTTAAATTTCATTGAAATAATATGACATGATGTGGATTAGGCTGGATCATCTTAACGTATATTGGATATGGGTATTGGGTTGAGGCCTGGGGATTTATTAGAGCCAATAACTACATATTTTTGGTTATTTATAATATATTATTGTTCCAGGGGGGTGATTAGTTGAAAATATTATATGACAACATCATGTATAACATTGGATATGTTTATTATTTATTCTGCATATTCCATTGTATTTTTCTAATGTTTATGTTTAGTTATCTACGTTGTTTTTGGAATCTGATATAAGGGAGTAGTCTCCCTATTATATGTCATAGTCCCTCCCTAATAGTCCATGACCTTTTGAATATGGGAAGATACACCTGAGGTCTAGTTATGGACCTTGGATTGGGTCCCTATATAGTGATCTATGGTATAGGTAATTACAAAATGTTATCAGGGTATCTATTTTTTTATGATAGTGGTAGACATTATACAGTTGGTTTAGGAATTTGTTACATCTTGTGATGAACATTAGTCTGGTTAGTCATGAACACCCTTCCAGTGGGAATTATGGGTTACCAGTGTGCTAATATTCTTGTTCTTGGTTTTAAATTCTTTGATTGGGAGATTAATTTAAATATGAAATGTGAATTTGGTTTTATTTTTGGGTTTTTGATCTTAGAATATTGGAAAAAGTCCATGTACAAGCATCATGGTTGGCATATAGGATTCACATGGAACATGTGTTCTTGCATGCAACTTTTTTGACAATAATATGTTCATTTTTTATGGTGTTACAAGAAGCTTATATGGAGTTTTTTCATAAACATTGTTGTGTAATTCTAGTAAATTGGATCATAGGTATTTATGAAAATAACAGGTCATATGGATATTGTGGTGGGATGTTCCCAAGTGGTGGAAAATTAGTCCCTCCATTAAGGGATGTATATAGACCCTTAATCACTACTCTTAGTAAATTGATACCTTGGTGAAGACAGAATGAGGGCATGGTATGTGTGAGACATGATATGAGGATGGGAAAATATTTAACTATAAATATTGAAACAAATAGGGGTAATAGAGAAATAAAAGAGTGATATGCCTTGGCTTGAGATATGGAGTCTTGGAGTTCTCTTGATATTGATTTTGGGGCTTGGAGGAAAAAATCAGTTGGTTGTCTGGCCCAGTCAGATTATAAGGTTTCTGATGGGATGGTGATATATGATCCCAAATGATTAGATCAAGGATAATGAATTATGAGTATAAGATTTCTTATTTTTAATGGTGATATTTAGGGGTTATTTGAGTATTTGGGCAATCATGAGTGAGATATCATTGACCTATTATGAATGGAGAACTGTGAGTGTTGTGGATATATTGAAATGACATGTGAGAGGGACATTATCATTGAGTTAGAAAAATGATATGTGGTTTGGTGATATGGACCTCAATATAGGATGATTCTGGTTATATGACTGGGCTTCATGGGACTGTGATACCATTGGTCTTAAGTGAAATCAAGATAGATCATGGGAACGAACCATGGACATGTTCATTGAGAATAACTAATCATTGAGAATGATAGTGATCATCAGAAATGATTTTTCGAAAAAGCCTTGATGAATGAGGAAATGTTTGGGTGGGTGATTCATAGTACCTATTGGTTCAAGGATTGGGGTAAATGGTTATGTGAGGGTATATAAGAAATCTCCAGAATCTGGAGGATCACAAGAATAATAAAGTTAGTTGTGTTGTTGTATTTTTAGTTTTAGAGATACTCTTAGAGTAAGTTGAGTAGTTTTTCAGTGATACACTTGTGGAAATGGTGGCCTAAAGTTTATGATGATAATTTGGTATTACCCTATAGTATGTGGTGTAATTATAAATAGATCGAGTGTGTTGGTGGGGTCAGTTTGGGTTCTGATCATGATGGAAGTGTTAGGGCTGACATGACAGAGAAGAGTGTGGCTCCTGAGGAGTGACACATGTGTGGTGTTGGGGACTATAAATGAGTAAACATGAGGATTAGTGTATGGAAAAGCATATAGTGGGTAAAACACCAATGAAATTTGGAGGAAATGATCATAGATATAAATAGGCTTTTGGATGGAGGGTATGTCATTACTAGTAAGATAAGAATGGTTGGTGGTTCATGTTCTTGTTTGGAACTCAGGTATGAGTGGGTTTGGTCACATCCATTCATTTCATTTGTTTATTGACTGATCATAGAACATAAGGATTGGTCTTTTGGTTGATTGGGTGATAATAAGGATACTATTATCGTGGGGATCATCAAATAGGTCATGGTTATGTTGATATTGATCGATTGAAAATCATGGGGGAATCAAAATTATGGTGTGTGGGTAGATTTAAGTATAATTATTTCTTTATAGAATACTAGATTTGATAACTGATGTTGTACTGGATGGAGTCTAGATGTTTTCATTAAACATAGAGTGTAGTCAGTGTTATCTAAGAGTGAGTCATGTCAGAGGGTTTTCGGTGTACTTAGTGATTGTATTATTTCTATCATGATGAGATGGAGATAAAACCACGGAATAATATAAATAGTTTCAATAGAACTATAGTGTGAGAGTATAGATTATTATATAATTGATCTTGGAGGTAAGACATCATGAGTGGATGGTGTTATGGAGAAAAAATTCACGAGGTTGAGAATTTTTATTGAATTTCATCTGGAGGTGGAATGATTGGTGACCTAGTATGTAATTGGATACAATGAGGCAAGATTATCATTATGAAAATTTCTTGGCATGCATGTGATGTGTTATGAGGATCAGATTGGGATTTCAGATGAAAATACGATTTATCATGTCTTGGTGGTCAGAATTACATTGTAGGTGTGTGTTGGGTGTTCAATGATAGAATGTGTTCATTTTATGGAGAATTAAAGATTAAGTTAGGTCTAAATAGTGGATAGAGGACTATTGGGTTCTTCTTGAAGGAATTAATCCCAATTATGGGGAGTTTTTAAGGACCCATGATGTTTCATGTTCTGAGATTTATATTGATTTTGAATTTTTAGCCTAGATTTGGTGTTGATTCTTGAATTTGGAATCAAGTTGATTTTTGGTCATTGAAACATATCTAGGGAAATGTTTTGGATATGGTATGTGGCCTTATCGGGGGTACTAGTTCTCAGTGATTGTTTGATTAGAGTTGTGGTGAGCCTTTATTAAAAATTTAGTTGTTGTAATAGGTCAAGGTGTGAAGAATATTGGTCACACCATGAAAGAGGGACTGGATAAAATTAGGACCCTTATACAATTGGTTCACACCATAAATGGGGAGTTAACACCATGATGGTGACCCTTATGTGAGGGGTAAGGGACCCATAGTTCATTCAAGACAAGAACTGTGATTTATGTCCACAGGGACATTTTGCTAAGGGAGGACCCCTCTGCCTTAACAAATTCACACTATGAACTAAGGGTTCACACTATGAATATGTCATATGACATGGCTTTAGATCTCAAATCCCCTAGTTCATGTTGTGAATAATTTTTTGGTTGTTCATTTTGGATAGGATAATTTACATATTTTCAAATTTGGCAGAACTTAATGTTTTTTGGATTTAAGGGAAATGAGAGAAGGATATTTTCATTAATCGTACCCTATATTATCCTTTTATCCCTTTGATAATGGGTGGTTAATAGTTTTTTCTTCATCATATTTAAGGTTTGTTCTTGTATTTCTACACATTTTGATTTTCCCTTCATATCCCTCTAATTTTAGACAATTTTTGGAAGGTATTTGTTTGTTGATTTCCACCATAGTATGGTATAAATCATCCAAGAAGATGGGGAATTAATGTGGATTTCTTATAGGGAATCCCATGAGGTTGAACACATGTATTTGGAAGCAGTTTAAATTATTGAATTCAATAATTACTTATAAATGTTTATAATTATGTATTTGTGTCACTTTATGTGAGATCTGTTCTCGGGAGATTTAAAGAGGCATGATGGTCTTGGATGTGGCTCACTAGAGCACAATGAAGGGTTAACTCTGGTATCAAGGTAGGTGGAACCTTTAATAAAAAAACCATATGTTTGTTTATTCATAGTTGTGCACGTATACATGGATGCATGAGTTTAGGTAGAATGGATTGGGTCTATGTGATCCTTAGGTTAGATGATGGGGGTGGTATTGAACCCCAAACATGGAAAAAGTTCTCTGTAACAGTCGATATGTATTGGGATTAATTGAAGAATGTGTCTATAAGGGGAGATGGTGATATTTTTTATTGACATGAGTCCTTAAGTATGTCTCAGGGTATAGCTTGAGATTATGGATATCTTAGGTGAGTGCCGAAAAATAGTGGCCAAGAATTATAGGTTTGGGGACTTGTTATGAGATACAAGACAACTCTTTTCCTTAAAACGGATAAGGAATTCCCTTTTAATGTTATAGGTCAGTCATGATGTTTTCCTTGAGTGAGACCAGTCCTTCATGTCTCGGCATATGATAATGGATAGGGTTTTACTTTTTCTGGTAGTTTTAAAGGCCTCACTTATGAGATGTGAGGTGAGACCCAAGTGTAGGTCATTGGAAGTGCTTAATATGTTCCACATTAGGATTATTGGGAGATTAGTATAAAAATTATACCCTACCTGATGATTCCATGGTCCTGATGAGCCTGTGGCTTGTGTTCCCACTAATGGGTGACAAATGTGAGTTGGTATTGAGGATAATTTCTATTTATGTTATATATTTTCCATATGTATATAGATGTATTTAAAGGCATATATTGGGGTATATGTTGAGATCCTAGTGAGTTATACACTCACAAACTGCTGGATCACCTCTAGGCATATGTAGACAATATATTATTTTTTTGAGGTAAGGTACATGTCATGTAGTGGATATAGCTAAAGGATATTAGTAGGTATTGGATAAAAATATTATAATATGTCAAGGTGATTCATTACTTATTTTCTATACCTTTTTGGTTTACATTGTATATGTGATTAACCCATAGGATGATTGGTTGAGTATTTTGTTTGAAAGAATCATGTATGATGTCGGATATTCCTATTAAAGATTTTTTATAGTTTGATATAAGTTTTTTTTATATTTATGGTTATATTTTTCACCTATGTTTAGAATCTGATATTAGGGTATAGTTTACCCAATGTATGTGTTATGCCCTCACTACTATTTAGAATCATCTGGTGTATGAGGAGGTGAACATGAATCCCAGTGGAGACCTCATTCTTGGGGCACTGTAGGGTCGTTAACAAGATGGGGTGTTACACAAATCACCCTAGTGAAAACATAAGAACATCATAGAAGTATAATATATAATGACAGTGATAAGGATGAACAAATACTTAAAGAAAGATACAAATTTATGTAAAACGGAGAAGAAATATCTTTTTAACTATAATACTTTAAAAAAATAGATTGTGAATTATAGGTTTTAAAATGTAAGGATAATTAAAATGAAAACATTTTAAAGAATCATGGAATTAGAAATTTTTTTTATTGAAAATTCATTAATAATATTGAACAAATAGGTGCTAGAAACTAAGAAAGCAAGGAATAGAAAGAAGAGAGTGAAAAATATTCCATTACCACATTTTCAAATGAGTCATAACCATTCTATAAAGGACTTACATAAATGTATATGTATAGGTAAAGATATATATTAAATTAATGAATAAAATAATGAACATCGTCATGGAATAGAAATGTTTTAACTATTAAGAGAGATAAGGAAACATCCCCTAAATATATTAAAATTGGTGAAATATAAATCAATATTATAGAATTATAAAAGAAATTTGAATCCAGGAAATAACCAACAGATATTAAAAATGGGTATTATAATTGAAAGTGCATACAAATTTGATAAGGAATATTTAAACATTTATAATATTAAATAAGAAGATATATTATGAAATAATACGTTTTCCTCTACTTGAAACTTACTTAAAGGCATTCTAACTCCATTTATAATGGATGTATAATTATTAGTCAAAAATTTCAAAGACCTATTCATATATATTAACATTTATAGTAACCTATTATATCCATTTAGTACATATATATTAGTTAGTTATTGGTTATTTTTGTCATCAGATTTTAATAGTTTTAATCATTTAATACTAGTTTTAATATGGCGATTTTGATAATCAATATCTGTTTCCAATTATATCATCTTTGGAATAGTCATGGAAGTGGAATCATAATGTTCTAGTTACTTTTAAAAACTCAGGATTACATCATGGATAGTACATTTATGATATTCAAACAATATTAATAAAATAATTTACTTATTATTATCAAATATTTCCAATATTTATATTTTAATACTCATCCATGATAGAAATTATATATATAATATAACATTTTCTATATAGGTGGTTGAACCTAAAAAAACATGTTTTACGAATGGTCAAGTTAGAATAATGTTATATTATTAAAATATTATATTTATAAAAGAATAATTTTGTTAATAAAACATTATTGTAGTGTTTGATAAAATTTAATTAGATTTTATATAACTGGATAAATTTATAAGTTATCCAAAAACTAGATACATACATAGATGGAATTGCTCCTTGTAATTGAATTCTTCCATAATAACGGATTTACGAAACCTTATTGTAAACAAAAGATATAAATCCTGGGAGAAGAATTTATTGGAAGGCTATAATGCATGATAGAAAATTATATATGAGGGAATTTGGGTAGTCATTAAAGAGTAAATGTAACTACAAGTGTGGGAAGTATGGGTATATAGGGGTCCTTGTATTGATGAGATTGAGTGATTTTTTTTCAATTTATCATTCCTTAATGAATAAAGAAGGTATTTTCAACATGAAAATTTCCTAAAATTGGAAAAATGGTTTAATGAAATTATATACATTATTAACATGATTTTTAAAGTTTTATAAGTTTACAATGTCATTTTTCTATATATGGTATTTTATTATTTTTTACTATTTATTGATTTAATTCTTTATCTACCTTGATAAATTATTTTTTCACCTAAAATGAAATTGAACATATTACATAATTTTTATGTACTAATTTCAAATATCAAATACATTTTTTTATAATCTAATATTTATAATGGATGTATTCAACTTATAAATAAAAATTGGAAATAATTGAGAAAGCCAATTTTTATTGAAAAAATCAAATGTAATGAATGATTGTGTTTTACTTATTATTATTTAATTGTTATTTTAAAGAAATTAAATATTTATTAAAAAATTTTAGTATATTATTTATAATAAATTATTCATTTACACAAAAGCTTTATATTTTTATTAACACAATTTTAGTATTCCCATAAACTATATGTAATGGTCGTATGTCGAATGAACATATATCCAACATCCATATACCAAAAAGCGATATAATAGTTATATTTCCATTATCAATATATATTTATAACATTACATACCTCTCTAAAAGTCAACCATTATATTCTGTCATTTATTATTCAATATGTTTATTATATCTATAATGATTTTCTTTTTATCTATAGTTATCATAGATGGTATGATCTTCTTTAGAGATCTTGATGATGAATAATTCAATATTTAAGAATTTTTCATTAATTATGGTTGTACTCCTTTTTTAATTTACCTAATTATCTTTCCTTTAAATATAATGTAAAATATTACTATTTGTTTTTTATTATTTTGTTATATTATTCCATAATGAAATGAGGCATCGTCAATTTTAGTTTTGCCTTGTGTGAAAGAAAAACTATCCAAAAAATGGAATTTATTACATGAAATTTGATATAAAAAATATGGGGTTTTGAATTCTCCCATATTAAAAAATTTTATCCATGAAATATCATTACTCGGTTGAAAACAAATAACGGTACTTTTTCTTCACTATATCATTGAGTTCTCATATTTATTCTTCAAACTTATGATTCTACAAAATATAATTATTCAAGTGATTGGTATTGTTTAATATTACTTTATCTATAGGATTTGCACTACTGGAAAATGGGCATATACCCACGGTTTTCAAAAATCGTGGGTACATGGATAATATGGGGACCTATACCCACGGTTTTAGACAAAACCGTGGGTATAGATTTTTTATAAAGACCAATACCCACAGTTTAGCAAAACTGTGGGTATATGTGTTTTTTTGAAGACGTATACCCACAGTTTTGGCCAAATCGTGGTTATAAATTTTTTTCAGAAGACCTATACCCATGGTTCTTCAAAACCATATGTATTGGGGTTTTTTGGAGACATATACCCATGGTTTTAGAGAACCATGGGTATAGATTTCCATCCTTATGGCGGGAAAAAAATTACATTGGACAACAAAAAAACATTGGAGGGAACACGGTTTGGATTAATATAAATAAAAAGATACAAATATAGATACAACTAGTATACGTAGGTTGGTTGCTCAGGTTGTTGGTCTTTTTAAAAACGGTTTGTTGTTCGAATCTCGGTGAATTTATTTTTTCTTTTAAATGAGTTTAAATAATATACGTAAACAGATGTATAATTAAGTTAACAAAATATGATAGATCAGTTGGTCAGGCGATGGATCGTCCTCGCATTGGTTGCGTGATTGATTCCCACCGTCATCTTTTTTCAATAAGTTCCTATATTAATATATTAATAAGAATGTATATATATATATATTGAACATCGCAGCAGCTCGGTTGGTCAGAGATGGTGGCCAGCATCTGGCGCATCCCGTGATTGAATCCTGCTGCCCATTTTTTTTGAATATAAATCCCCACAGTTTTAAAACCGTGGGGGTAGTTCTGTTCCAAATGTACACCAGTGTGCCGCGTTGTGAAACCTCTATACCCATGGTTTGGCCAAAACCTGGGTATAGGCTAAGACCCCTATTGCAAAGCCTCTCTGCCCCATGGTTCCCAAAACCGTGGGTATAGGCTATACCCACAGTTTTGGGGGCTATACCCATGGTTTTGAACTGTGGGTATAGGTAGTTTTTCCCATAGTGTTGAGATTTATGGTGATTATTCCTCATAATATAAGTCATTATAAAATTGTAAAACCTTTGAGTTTTTTACTTCTAAAAGATTCGGAATGTAGTTCCTCAGCATCAATATATAAGCTCGTTATACACTTATTAAGGGATCGGTAGATGTGTGAATTAATTTTCTACAGCCCCCTTTTGAAAAAGAATCTCAATGATGTTGATATATCTTGGGTTCACCCTTTTTTATTATTTTATATAATAACACTCTTTATCATTGATATTTGAAAGGAATACATTTTCTCTAATCACAAACTCCAATTCTCATGTATGATTACCAACAGGGTTCTTTTTTTCATAATTTGTGTTAATTTAGTATGCATCATAATAGATTTAATCTTCTTTGATATTTTATAATAATGATATTGTACGCAAAACATTAAATCTTTGAATCTATCCCAAAATGTTGTATTTATGAACACCTTTCCCTAAGGATCCTCATTCGGTTCAATTTGAAATTATATTAGAGAATTTTGTTGAATAATAACTCTATCATTGGAAGATGTTGATCCCAACCTCCTTTTAAATCCCTCTAGAATAATCTCATCGTATCTTCTATAGTTATAATGATCCTTTTATATTGACCATCATTTTGAGAATGTTATGTTAAAAATATTCTTTATATCTAATTCTTATTGAAGAATCCTGTATAACCTTAAGGTGGATCTTTGATCTTGAGTTGATCCCATTATAATTGGAACTTCATTAATCCATAAAAAATCCATTAAATATATTTTGGTAATTTCTTAAAGTGTAATAATCTTCTATAGAAATAAAATGTGATGATTTATAAATCAATCAACCACAACTTAATGGAATTGTTTCCCTTAGTGGTCTTAGGAAGGTCTATGAGATTAGAGAACAATAATCCTTACACAATGCATTAGAGGGAGATATAGGTCCCACCCACCACATAATCCATAAATATTTGTTCCAAATGATAATAAAACATTCATCATATCATAACACATGAAAATTAAATGGGTTTTATAAACATTTAATTATATCATAACATGTGGAAGGAGATGTGTTTCATTAATATTTTATCATTTCGTCAAAGCATGACCTGTGGAAAAGAAATGAGTTTCATTAACCTAACACATGGAAAAGAAATGGATTCCATAAATATCTTTAATCATAATTATAAATCATCCATATAAATAATATGAATTTCATCATTATATCATATACTATGTAAAGATTAATTAACATTAAATGATGTAATATTAAATGGAAAATGATTTTAAAATTTCACTTGGAACAGATCTTGAGTAAAATATCATCAACATTTTGAAATCACATTATTAAAATATAAAAAGTTGTCAAAAAATTGAAGAAAAAATTTTATTTAAAAAAAAACATGTAAACATGAAAAAATCATTAAACCATTCATTCTTCTAGAATTTGTAAACTACTCATTCTATATATATTAAAACAAATATTCCTTTCACATTTTTAGTAATGTCTTAAAGTAAATCATTAATAAGACGAAAAAAATATTTTTTTTAAAAGAGTTATATAAAAATTAAAACATGGGTAAAAATGAATTTAAATATTATTTAGACAATATTATAACGTTTATTTAAAACATTTTCAAAAAATATGGACATGTATGAAAAAATATTTTCTACCAAACACGGAAATAAGGTCGGTTTTCCTAAAAAATATTATTTTAGAATCTTGAGTAAATAAATAGTGTAAAATGAAATTGAAACCCCTATTTTACTGAAATAACTATACGATAAGAATTTTCATGACTTTCTTGAGAGATATATCATAATAGTTCATTAGGGGAAACTTAATAATAAATATTCTTGATAAATAATGAGATTGAAACATAAAATATTTTCCACTTTGATATATTTAGAATCATAAGACCCATGAAATAGTGAAAATTATATAGATATTTAAATCCCATAATTTCATGAAAATACAAATGAAACTAATTAATGGGAATTATATAAACCACATAGAAGAAACAAGTGGTGCATATGGAATGTGTCTCACATAAATCAAAGTGAGATAAATATCCCTTACATTCTTTTTAAATTTGGAATCATAATTACTGTTAAATAAGAAATATAAATGAATATTTAAATATAATTAGAATAAATAAATAAATTACATAAAATTTAAATTATTCATTATATACACCTCATAAAATAATATAGGTGCAAAACATTACATTTGTCTCAATGAAGATGATTTCAAACAAAAACCCGTTACCCCTTGGGAACCTTTTAAATTAAAATAACAATCAAAGAATAACATCAAATGAAACTTTAAACACCATTAAAATATTTTTATTCATGATATAAAATATCAAATTGATAGTATATATACCACACAAATAAAACTAGTGGTGAATATGTCATAAGTCCCATGGAAGTAAAGTGAGATGAGAATCCCCTACCTCAAGTCTTGACTTTCTTCATATATGTTTGAAATTCATGTATAATAAGTATATTTTTTTCATAAATATGATAAATAAAAATAATAATATATATCATAGAATAAATAAATTAATTATTACCATTTATCAGCTGGAAATTAATAATTCCTTGTTAAAATCATGTTTCGGGTAATAATTGTGTTGTGTTTCATGTATGTTTCGGTTTGGTAATTGAAAAAATTTTAATTTTATAATGGTTCGATAATATATATAATTTTATACATGATAGAAATATAATATATATTCATTATATATTAATTTATCGTAATAAATAAAATTTATAGATAGGAAAGAAATTATATAGTTCAAGGAGATTTTAGGTCACACACACGCATGAATATTGTTTCTATTTTTTCAATGAACTGAATGAAAGAAAGGTAAAAAATATATCAATATTATAGAATAATTTTTTTGAATTATATTTCATGTATATTCATTAAATACATTCTTATTAACACTCATGTTAATATAAAATGAAAAATGTATCACATCTCTTCTTGGAGGCGGTAGTCCACAAGTACGCATGAGCGATGTTGTCATTTTCCAACAGACAAAAGGTAAGAATTTAGATATGACATTATTATTATAGAAGAATAATTATTTCATAAATATCATATAAATATATTAAATTCATATTATATCTATCCTCGAGAGGTTGTGATGGGAAACTAATTACATCGACTTGTGAGGCGGTAGTTCGTCGTACACTTGATTGATTATTTCGTTTCCCATTTGATGGAGGAGGATAAAGAGAAAGTTTATGAAATTAACATATTAAAATATAATTATATTTAATACAATTATTTTATTATCTAAATATATTTTGAAATTATATTTAGTGTGTGGAAGAAAAAATAAAACAAAAATGCTCGGTTAAAAACTATACTTCTTCTTTGAACTACCTCATTAGGTCTTCACCAACTGAATTCTTCTGATGACTTACTAATCAAAATAATGAATCCATAAAATGGGGAGGGTACTAAGTATGTTTTTTGGTAGTTATTTTTCGAAAATGAATTTTTAATTGTAAAGATAAGAGGATAGGGGTTCCCTTTAATAAGTGGGGAGAGGACATACATGGAATTTGTTGAAATGAAAAGTTATACCGACATCTTAAACAAGACAAAAGGATAAAAAAATGGATCATTACTGACTCTTATATAAGATATGTTTTACATATATCTTTAAAATATTAATTTTATATGTTTTTTTGTTACCTTAACTCATAACTTTTCAGTTTAACCCCCAGGAAAACCCGTTTTAACATTAACCAAGGTAATTAATTTTTACTATTTTTACAATTAATTATAACAATAAATTAAGTTGAAATTATTACATAATTTTAATTATTCTGATTCCAAATATGGAATAAATTTTTTATATTATATTCACATAAGTGGTATATATTAATTAATAATTAAACATAACAATGCAATAAAAATAGTTTTCTAAAGAGAAAGTTTTCATAGGTATAAAAATTTTAGAACCAAAATTAAGTATTATATTGATTATAATGAAATAAATTTTATTTATTGTATCCTAAAAAAAATTATTCTTTGAAATTTTTTAAACAAAATATAAATTTTTAAATTATTTAAAAGAAAAGGGAATTTTCAATAAAAACTAGTATTTCTCACTATTCATTAAATAATAAAACTTTTTCCAAAAATCCAAAAAGTTCACCCTAAGATAATTTTGACATATAGATTCAAAAAATGATGCTCATTTTTTCAAATAAAATTTATTTTCGTTTCAAAAAATGGTTTTATTTTTTTTTCACAAAAAACAATAAAAATAATTGTTGGAGATAAATGGATTTTCAAGCATATAATGACTTTACTAAAAAATAAGTACTTTTTCATCATTAAATTTCTATCATCTAAAACCACTATAGTTAATTTTAAAAATGTTTTTATTACTATTCATAATGCCAAGTTTAACGGCAAGGTTATAACATGCATATTTAAACTATAATATTAATAATACATTATAGTTTTTCAAAACTCAGTATTGTGTGTTGCACAAACTAACAAATAAATTAAATTTATTTGGAAAACAATATTTCGTAAAATTTTGGGGTGTTTCATATACACAGTAATCCATTATTTCATGCATCATTATATAACATTAATTTTAAGGCCCCAAACTTAAACATTACGTAATCTTGAAATAAGTTAATAAATCACATTGAATATCTCTTCAGGTTTAGAGCTTTATAGAATTAGTTCATAAATTATACATAACACATTTAATATTACATATAAGTCCCCAAACTTAAACCTTACTTAATCTTGAGTTATTACAAGATTACACATTGAGGATCTTTTCGGGTTTAGAGTTTTAAAGAATTAGATCATAAAACTTGCATTACATTCCACATAAAAACAAAGTGGTTACATAAAGATAGTATTCTTCTTTCCCATCAATGGAAACATATTTAATATAAAACATGGATTCTTTCTTGACACTTCCTTGACACTATCATCATATCATGTACCTTTACCTTGACCTGTGAAAAACATTTAAAAAAAACTTGGGATGAACATAAAAAGCACAGTAAGGGATATAAAAATATGGAAAGGAAACATGGGTACATATATACATAAGAATGAAATCATACTTTACCCATAAAACATAATCACTTTAACATACCTTATCAAATCACGAATAAATCATAGAAATCATAAGACATAAAGGTAACTTGAGGCATTCATAACATTCTTACGTAGGGAGTAACCCTCTTGGTTACGTTTGGAATTCCCATCACAATATATTCCCTAAATCTCTTCAGAGAAACCTTAACGTTTCACTACTTTGAATTACCCAATGCATTGGAGAGCTATATCGAGCTCACCTGCCCTTAGTTTATCACGGAACCACCCGCCTTCATAATAAAGCCCAAAAACCTCAACATAATCGTATCACATAAAACATGCATAAAGGAAACATAACATTTCCACCTTTCAATCACAAGATATCAATACAAAACATTGATATAAAAACATTATGAAATCTATTTTCAATACCAAAATAAAAGAAAAGTAAAACATGGTATTTATTTTTCCTTTAAAAAAAATGTAGGGCTTGTAGAGGAAGCCAAAACTCAAATAACGGTCACGGCGGCGGAGAAGTCTTTGTCGCCGCATACGTATGACAAAAACATTCCCTTTTATCGTTTAGTAAAACTCTATGTATAAAAAATATTCCTTTTGGATAAACGTAAAAGTCAAAGCGGTTTATACACCGTATAAAAGAAGGTTGTGTATAAAACAAAATATGCCTCAATGGAAGGAGATTGAGACGAAGTCCCATACCTCGGGTCCGACTTGGCTCGATCGTTCTTTAATGTCCTGAATAATAAACATGAGTTAATTTCTACTTGCTTAATAACCTTTTTCAAGTTCATTATTCCTTTTATATCACTTATTTCCATGTCATGAACACTATGTAATTATTTAAGTTAATAACGGTCGTTTTAACGATCACTGGTACTTGAGTAAAAAATAAACCCTTTATAATTACAAGTTGTTCATGTATCCATTATATCCAGAATTATAATCATGATGTATATATCATATATATCCAGTATATACATGCATTTATAATATTACATAATCATTTAGAGGTAAGAAATGAAATTCATCGTTCATGGAGACGGTAAGCCGTACGTACGCATGAACGCTACTTTCATTTCTATTTCATATTTTATAGAATGGAATCATAATGATATAAAGGTATATTATAATTCCAGTATAATATAATATATAATATCATAGTTCCATCCTTTATACGTCCCACATATGGTATTTACCGAATCAAATCACTTTGTGGGGGCGGTAGTCCGCACTTCCTTAAATGAAGATATCGCGTTTACCCATAATGGAAACCATAAAGGTATGCCCAAAATGAAAAATAAAGAATCATAAGGAAGACATAAACATATTATATATCATATATAAATATTGTGACATATTAATGGCCACCTTTGAAGGTGTTAAAATAATGTTGAACAATCATCGTTTCAGGAGGCATAAATTCACCATCCACGGAAACAGTATGCCCTTTAACCAATAGATGTAGGTGTGTCTAAGTGTAGCTCGAATCCTTCTTATAAAAAAATTCTAGTATATTGAAGATTCTGGATTTGTTACAAAATAAATTAATAAAAAGAGTTTAGGGGGTTGGAGAAGCAAAATAAAATAAAAGGACTCAAGTGAAGACATTACCTTAAAATCGGGTAACTCCCTTTGGTTTGAGCTCAAAGGCTTCCTTGGGAAGACTTCTGCCCAATGTGAGGCTTCAAGGAGTAATAGAGGGATGTGGAGAGACAAAATGGGTAAGGGTTGGCCGAGAAAAAGGCTTTGGGAGTGTGGGTAAGGAGGTAGAGGTGGGGGCCTTTTATAAGAGGAGAGGAGGGGCACTCTTGGAAAGTAAAGAAATGTTACTTTATTTGGAAATGATTTTCGGATTCAAAAGGTCCCACATTGATATAATTAGAGGGTAAGGTGATACGGTTTCGAAATACACACATCCAATAGGATTTGGACATGTGTAGGTCATAGATTTCACATTATCATTTCATTTTATTTAAATCCTTTATTAATGAGGTAATCGCTGCATCATCATGATTTCATAAACAATTTAATAAATTTAATGTCTAAAAATTATAAAAAAATATCGTGATGTAGGAAATATTTTTAGATTTATAATGAATATTTATAGTCCAAAAGATCATTTATTTAGACAAAATTAAAAATATTTTACTTAGGTGATACATTCTTTGTCACATTTAACATTCTTTAAAAATAAAAAGATAAAAAGTCACTTTCTCACAAAAGTGATTCCATGGGGCCCCCAAGTTTGGCACAAGGCATACCATGGTCGGCCATGAGACAACCAGTAGCCTTAGGACACATGTTGTGGTCTTTTTGTATTATTATGATATCATTTTATTATCCTTAACTACCAGATTACTCATTAATCAAGATAATTAAAGATAATTACCGTCGTTACTATTCATAATGTCCAAAAACAAAAGAGTCTTGATTACAAAATTTGGACCTTATGATTCCAAATATGTAATCCATTTTACCAAATTCAAAACACAGAAATTGCAATAATTTATTTAAAAATAATTCCCGTTGTCAAAACAAATAGCGGGTTTTTTTTGAAACAATATCTATGAAAAGTTTGGCATTAGTTTATGCCCAATTACAAAGTGAAATTAATCCTAATGACCACCATTGGATTAAATGGTAAAAATATATTCTAATTTAACTTTAAAACCAATTCAAATGATAATCTAATCATATAAATAAATTAGATTAAAAAGCAGTTTTGATGTAAAATACAGTATTTTTCACTATTCATAAAAAATGAACATTGTCTATAAATACCAAAAATTCACACAAAGTAAATTTTGATGTCCCAATCATAAAGAATAAGTTCATTTTGACAAACATATCTTATAAAATTGTCAAGAGATATATTTAGAAATGGTTTTCCATCAAAAGGCAGTAAAACAATCCTTTAAAAAATAATAGTGTATTCCATGCTTAAGATTGGATTTATTTTCATTTTAAGCCTCTAAAACACTATCTAATTCATTAATAGACATAGATAAAAATATCTATTATTAATTACTTACTTGGGATGTTACACCCTTCCCCCCTTTAGAAAATTGTGTCCCCACAATTTATTTACTTATCGAATAAATGGGGGTACTTATCCCTCATTGTATTTTCAGATTCCCATGTTGCCTCTTCCATCATGTGGTTTTTCCACAAAAACATTACCTAATTAATCACCTTATTTCATAACACTTGCTCCCTGTGGTCAAGAATCTGGATCAGTTGTTCCTCATAAGATAGTTTCTCTTCCAGCTGAACTACCTCTGGACTCAAAACATGAGATGGATATGGCATATACTTTCTCAACATCGAAACGTGAAAAACATTGTGTACCTGAGATAAACTCGGAGGTAAAGCCACCCTGTATGAAACTGATCCTACTCTTTCCAGAATTTCATATGGTCTAATGAACCTTGGACTCAGCTTTCCTTTCCTACCAAATCTCATCACACTTTTCCATGGTGAGACTTTGAGAAAAACACGATCACCTACCTCAAAAGTTAGATCCTTTTCTCACGTTGTCTGCATAACTCTTCTGCCTACTCCGAGCTATTCTCATGTGTTTCTGAATCAGCTGAACGTTTTCTTCCATCTCTTCTTCCAATTCTGGTCCCATCAACTTCCTTTCACCCACTTCATCCCAGAAAGCTGGAGTTCGACACCGCTTCCCATATAATGCCTGAAATGGTGCCCTCTGTATACTAGAATGAAAACTGTTATTATATGAAAATTCAACCAAAGAAAGATGTTGGTCCCAACTTCCTTGATAATCCATCGAAAAATCTCATAGCATATCCTCCAAGGTCTGAATTGTTCGTTCTAACTACCTATCTTATTGAGGATGAAATGGTGTACTAAAATTTAATTCAGTACCAAACAACTTCTGAAGGCCTTTCCAAAAGTTAGAAGTGAACCTGGGATCACGATCAGATACAATGGAGAGGGGAACTCCATGTAACCTGACTGTCTCTTTCAGATACAAACTGGAAAGTTGATCTAGGGAAAAATTATCTCGTATAGCAAGGAAATGAGCAGATTTAGTCAAGCGATCAACAATAACCCAGATTGCATTATTACCTCGAGATGTCTTCGGTAATCACACAAAAACGTCCATGGATATATTCTCCCATTTCCACTCTGGCACTGGTAAAGGCTGAAGCATCCCTTTCGGTAACTGCCAATCTGCTTTAACCTGTTGACATGTCAAGCACTTCATAGTAAAATCAGTAATATCTCTTTTCATTCCATCCCACCAGTAATACTCCCGCAGATCTCTGTACATCTTAGTACTGCCAGGATGAACTGAAAACGAAGAACTATGAGCTTCAGATAACAACTCTCTCTTCAACTGTGAATAACAAGGAACACACAATCTCTTCCCAAATCTCAAAACACAATCATTATCTATGTTGAATTCAGGAAACTTACCCTTCTGATCCAACTCTACCTTTTTCTGCAACTCACTGTCTTGCTTCTGTGCTTTCTTGATTCTGTCTGATAGAGATGGTCTTACTGATACCTGAAACAAAACAGAAGAACTTCCTGCACCAACAACTTCTATTCCAAAGTTCATCAAATCCTTAAACAAATGATCACGTTCCAAACGCAACATTGCTAAAAAAGCATTACTTTTTCGACTCAAAGCATCAGCCAATTTTTTTTCTTTTACCGGATGGTAATGAATTGTACAATCATAATCCTTGATTAATTCCAGCCATCTCCTTTGTCTCATGTTTAACTATTTCTGAGTGAATATATACTTTAAACTTTTGTGATCAGTATATATTTAACACTTTGCTCCATACAAATGATGCCTCCAGATTTTTAAAGAGAAAACAACAGCAGCTAATTCCAAATCATGTGTAGGGTAATTTACATCATGAGTTTTCAACTGTGGTGATGCATAAGAAATTACCTGATCATTCTGCATTAGGACGCAACCAATTCCTTTCAATGAAGCATCACTGTAGATAACAAACTCACCATTCCTGGAAGGTAGTGCCAAAACTGGAGCATTCACCAATCTACTTTTCAATTCCTGAAAACAATCATCACATTCATTTGTCCAGATAAACTTAACACCCTTCCGAGTTAGCTTAGTCATTGGACTAGATAACCGTGCAAAATTTCTAACAAACCTTCGGTAATATCCTGCCAAACCAAGGAAGCTACGAATATCAGTTACATTTTTGGGTCTTGGCCAGTCTTCCACAACTTTTGTTTTTACAGGATCAACAGTTATCCCATCTTAAAAACAATGTGACCAAGGAAAGAAATTTGTTGCAACCAAAACTCACACTTGCTGAATTTTCCATACAGTTTCTTTTATTTTAAGGTTTGTAAGATAACCCTTAAATGTCTTTCATGCTCCTCTTCACATTTAGAAAACACCAAAATATCATCAATGAAAACCACCACAAACTTATCCAAGAACTCATGGAAAATTCTATTCATTAAGTCCATGAATACAACAGGTGCATTGGTTAGCCCAAAAGGAATTACTACAAATTCATAATGGCCATATCTTGTACGGAACGCGGTCTTAGGAACATCAGCTTCCTTTACCTTTAGCTGATGGTACCCCGATCTCAAGTCAATCTTTGAAAAAACACTGAGCTCCCTGGAGCTGATCAAACAAATCATCGATATGAGGCAAATGATATTTGTTATTAATTTTGATGTTATTCAAGGCTCTATAATCAATGAAAAGTCTCATAGAACCATATTTCTATTTAACAAATAAAACAGGAGCACCCCATGGTGATGTCCTAGGTCGAATGAAACCATTCTCTAATAAATCATGCAATTTCTCCTTGAACTCTAAAAGTTAAATTTGAGCCATTCGATAAGGGGGGTTTGAAATTGGCTTAGCATCAGGAACTAAGTCAACAGTAAACTCAACTTCCCGATCTGGTATTATTCCAGGCAACTCATCAGGAAATACATCAGGATACTCAATTACCACTGGCACATCATTAGTCTGAACAGTTCCCTTGTTTTCAACAATGTGTGCAAGGTAACATTCATTTCCTTCTTTTACAAGTTTCTTGGCCTCTTGATAAGTTATCAACAGTAAGGTTTCATTCTTGTACACAAACTGAAAGTCTTTCTGAAAAGAAACTTCTTTAGCTCTACAGTCAATCTTAGCATGGTAAATAGAGAGCCAATCCATACCCAGGATAACATCAAACTCTACTAGAGGTAGAACAATAAGGTTTGAAAGTAGGTTCTTTCCACATATACGGATAGGAAGATTCTTATAAATTCTTTTTGCCTCAAAATTTCCCCCAGGTGTTTTTAAAAAAAGTTCAGGAGTCATTTCTTGAGATGGTATTCCCATTTTAATAGAAAAGGTTTCAGAGATGAAAGAATGTGTGGACCCCGAATCAAACAACACACTGGCATAATCTCAAAAAACAAACAAAGTACCTGATACAACTTCATTTGATGGCCCGACATCTGCTAAAGTAGTTGCAAAAGATTTCACCACCACTTTCTGCTTGTAGTCTAACTGCTTCCCATCACTCAAGCTCTTTGTTGGACACTCGTTTGCATAGTGACCCATCTCATTTCACTTAAAACATTTCACTAACTGTAAATCAAATTTGGTCTTACCTTCACCTTGATCTTTTTCAGTGAAATCACAAGCCTTATGTCCCATCTTACCACATCGGTAGCACTTTCCAGAATTCAGAAGACATTCCCCAGCATGCCTTTTTCCACATTTATCACAAAATGGAAACTTAGATTTCTTACCATAAGAATTTTTTGAGGAATTCTTCCCTTTCTCTTGCCACCTTGGTCTCTTCTTCTGATGGTTGTTATAGAACACTTGATCATCGGCAAACTCCATTTCCACCTTATCATCACATCGAACAAGGTTTTCATAACTTTTAAACTCATGAGAAGCTAATGCCCTTCGATATTTTGGCTTTAATATTGAGTAAAAACGATTGATTTTACTATCAAGGTCTCAGATAAAATTTGGAGCATACCTTGCCAATCGAGTGAACCTTTCTTCATAGGTAGCCACTGAGTCTTCCTCTTGCCTCAATTCCAAGAATTGTTTTTCCATCCTAAGTCGAACAGCCTTAGGAAAATACTTTTCAAGAAACATACATTTGAATTCATCCCAGTCGAGAGCATAAATCTCATCAGCGTCCCTGATATTTTTAACCATCGACCACCACTGATCTGCTTCACCCTCCAAATGGTAAATAGCAAGACTAACCTTTTGATTTTCTGAACACCCCATGACATTGAAAATCTTCTCCAGTGCTTTAACCCACCATTCAGCTAGCACATGGTCATATGATCCTCTGAATGATGGGGGATGTTGCCTCATGAAATGTTCCACCACTGACATGTTCCTCTACGGTTGATCTAGCTGATCCCGTGCATGGATACCACCACCATTTATCGCTTGAGTCAACTGCGCCATTACTGCAACAAACTGTTCAGTTACAATTCCGACCATCTCAGGATGCTGATTCAGAAGGTTATTTCCTTTTGTATTCCTTCCTAGCACTGCTTCCCTGTTTCCTCTACGGAAATCCATTCTCAACAAACATGTCTTAGATGAAGCAACAAGGTAATCATCAAATACTATATCACTTCAATTTGACCATAAAAAAATATTTTTTGATAATCAATTAATAGAATTATAACTCCCAAAGTTATCTAAACCTCCCTATGATGCCAACTATAAGGCCCCAACCTTAAACCTTACTTAATCTTGAGTTATTACAAGATTACACATTGAGGATCTTTTCTGGTTTAATGTTTTAGAGAATTAGATCATAAAACTTGCATTACATTCCACATATAAAAAAAGTGGTTACATAAAGATATTATTCTTCTTTCCCATCAATGGAAACATATTCAAAATAAAACATGGATTCTTTCTTGACACTTCCCTGACACTATCATCATATCATGTACCTTTCCCTTGACCTGTGAAAAACATTTCAAAAAAAAATGGGATGAGCATAAAAAGCTCAGTAAGGGATATAAAAATACAGAAAGGAAACATGGATACATATATACATAAGAATGAAATCATAATTTACCCATAAAACATAAGCACTTTAACATACCTTATCAAATCATGAATAAATCATAGAAATCATAAGACATAAAGGTAACTTGAGGCATTCATAACATTCTTACGTAGGGAGTAACCCTCTTGGTTACGTTTGGAATACCCATCACAGTATATTCCCTAAATCTCTTTGGAGAAACCTTAATGTTTAACTCCTTCGCATTACCCAATGCATTGGAGAGATATATCGGGCTCACCCGCCCTTAGTTTATCACGGAACCACCCGTCTTCATAATAATGCCCAAGAACCTCAACATAATCGTATCACATAAAACATGCATAAAGGAAACATAACATTTCCACCTTTCAATCACAAGATATAAATACAACACATTGATATAAAAACATTATTAAAACCATTTTCAATACCAAATAAAAGAAGAGTAAAACATGGTATTTATTTTTCTTTTAAAAAAGGTAGGGCTTGTAGAGGAAGCCGAAACTCAAATAACGGTCACGGCAGTGGAGAAGTCGTTGTCGCCGCATACGTACGAAAAAAACATTCTATTTTGTCATTTAGTATAATGCTACGTATAAAAAAGATTCTTTTTGGATAAACGTAAAAGTCAAAGGGGTTTATACACCTAATGAAAGAAGGTTGTGTATAAAACAAAGTATGCCTCAATGAAAGGAGATTGAGACGAAGTCCCATACCTCGGGTCCGACTTGACTCCATCGTTCATTAATGTCCTGAATAATAAACTTTAGTTAATTTCTAATTGATTAAGAACCTTTTTCAAGTTCATTATTCCTTTTATATCAGTTATTTCTATGTCATGAACACTATGTAATTATTTAAGTTAATAACGGCCGTTTTAACGATCATTGGTAATTGAGTAAAAAATAAACCCTTTATAATTAAAAGTTTTACATGTATCTATTATATCCAGAATTATAATCATGATGTATATATCATATATATCTAGTATATACATGCATTTATAATATTACATAATCATTTAGAGGTATGAAATGAAATGCACCGTTCATGGTGACGGTAAGCCGTACGTACGCATGAATGCTACTTTCATTTCTATTTCATATTTTATATAATGGAATCATAATGATATAAATGTATATTATAATTCCGGTATAATATCATATATAATATCATAGTTCCATCCTTTATACATCCCACATATGGTATTTAACGAATCAAATCACTTTGAGGGGGCGGTAGTCCTCACTTCCTTAAATGAAGATATCGCGTTTACCCATAATGGAAACCATAAAGGTATTCCCAAAATAAAAAATACAGAAGCTTAAGGAAAACTTAAACATATTATATATCATATATAAATATTGTGACATCTTAATGGCCAACTTTGAAGGTGTTAAAATAATGTTGAACAATCATCGTTTCGGGAGGCATAAATTCACCATCCACGAAAACAGTATGTCCTTTAACCATTAGATGTAGGTGTGTGTAAGTGTAGCTCGAATCCTTCTTATAACAACATCCTAGTATATTTAATATACTACAGTTGTTACAAAATAAATGAATAAAAAGAGTTTAGGGTGTTGGAGAAGCAAAATAAAACAAAAGGACTCAAGTGAAGACATTACCTTAAAATCGGGTAACTCCCTTTGGTTTGAGCTCAAAGGATTCCTTGGGAAGACTTATGCCCAATGAGAGGCTTAAAGGAGTAATAGAGGGATGTGGAGAGACAAAATGGTCAGGGGTTTCCTGAGCCAAAGGCTTTGGTAGTGTGGGTAAGGAGGTAGAGGTGGGTGCCTTTTATAAGAGGAGAGGAGGGGCACTTTTGGAATGTAAAGAAATGTTACTTTATTTGGAAATGATTTTCGGATTCAAAAGATCCCACATTGATATAATTCAATGTTAAGGTGATAAGGGTTTTAAATCCACCCATCCAATAGGTTTTGGACATGTGTAGGTCATAGATTTCACATTATCATTTCATTTTATTTAAATCCTTTATTAATGAGGTAATCGCTGCATCATCATGATGTCATAAATTTTTTAATAAATTTAATTTTTAAAAATTATAAAAAAATATCATGATTTAGGAATTTTTTTTATCTTTCTAATGAATATTTATAGTCCAAAATATCATTTATTTAGACAAAATTAAAAATATTTTACGTATGTGATACATTGTTTGTCACATTTAACATTCTTTAAAAATAAAAAGATAAAAAGTCACTTTCTCACAAAAGTGATTCCATGGGGCCCCCAAGTTCGGCACAAGGAATCCCATGGTCGGCCATGAGACAACTAGTATCCTTAGGACACATCTTGTGGTCTTTTTGTATTATTATGATATCATTTTATTATCCTTAACTACCTGATTACTCATTAATCAAGATAAATAAAGATAATTACCGTCATTACTATTCATAATGTCCAAAAACAAAAGGGTATTGATTACATAATTTAGAACTTTTGATTCCAAATATGTAATACATTTTAACAAATTCCAAACACAGAAATTGCAATAATTTATTTAAAAATAATTCCCGTTGTCAAAACAAATAGCGGGTTTTTTTTGAAACAATATCTATGAAAAGTTTGGCATTAGTTTATGCACAATTCAAAAGTTAAATTAATCCTAATGACCACAATTGGATTAAATGGTAAATATATATTCTAATTTAACTTTAAAACCACTTCAAAAGATAATCTAATAAGATAAATAAAGTAGATTAAAAAGCAGTTTTGATGTAAAATATAGTATTTTTCACTATTCATAAAAAACGAACATTGTCCGAAAAACACCAAAACCTCACACAAAGTAAATTTTTATGTCCCAATAATAAAGAAAAATTTTATTTTGACAAAAATAGCTTACAAAATTTTCAAAAGATATATTTAAAAATGGTTTTCCATCAAAAGGAAGTAAAAAAATCCTTTAAAAAATATTAGTGTATTCCATGCTAGAGATTGGATTTATTTTCATTTTATGCCTCTAAAACACTATATAATTCATTAATAGACATAGATAAAAATATATATTAGTAATTAATTACATGGGATGTTACATCCTTCCCCCCATTAGAAAATTGTGTCCTCACAATTTATTTACTTATCGAATATATGGGGGTACTTATCCCTCATTGCATTTTCCGATTCCCATGTTGCCTCTTCCATCATGTGTTTTTTCCAAAAAACCTTTACCTGATTAATCACCTTATTTCGTAACACTTTCTCCCTATGGTCAAGAATCTGGATAGGTTGTTCCTCATAAGATAGGTTCTCTTCTAGCTGAACTACCTCTGGACTCAAAACATGAGATGGATCTGGCATATACTTTCTCAACATCGAAACGGGAAAAACATTGTGTACCTGAGATAAACTCGGAGGTAAATCCACCTTGTATGCAACTGATCCAACTCTCTCCAGAATTTCATATGGTCCAATGAACCTTGGACTCTTCTTTCCTTTCTTACCAAATCTCATCACACTTTTCCATGGTGAGACTTTGAGAAAAACATGGTCACCTTCCTCAAATGATTGATCCTTCCTCCTGTTGTCTGCATAACTCTTCTGCCTACTCTGAGCTATTCTCATGTGTTTCAAAATCAGCTGAACTTTTTCTGCCATCTCTTCTACCAATTCTGGTCCCATCAACTTCCATTCACCCACTTCATCCCAGAAAGCTAGAGTTCGACACCGCTTACCATATAATTCCTAAAATGGTGCCATCTGTATACTGGAATGAAAACTGGTATTATATGAAAAATCAACCAAAGAAAGATGTTGGTCCCAACTTCCCTGATAATCCATCGAACAAGCTCGTAGAATTTCCTCCAAGGTCTGAATTTTTCGTTATGACTTCCCATCTGATTGAGGAGGAAATGCTGTACTAAAATTTAATTCAGTACCCAACAACTTCTGAACGCCTTTCCAAAAGTTAGAAATGAACCTGGGATCACGATCAGATACAATGGAGAGGGGAACTCCATGTAACCTGACTATCTCTTTAAGATACAAATGGGAAAGTTGATCTAGGGAAAAAGTATCTCGTATATCAAGGAAATTAGCAGATTAATCAAGCGATCAACAATAACCCAGATTGCATTATTATCTCGAGATGTCTTCAGTAATACCACAACAAAGTCCATGGATATATTCTCCCATTTCCACTATGGCACTGGTAAAGGCTGAAGCATCCCTTTCAGTAACTGCCGCTCTGCTTTAACCTGTTGACATGTCAAGCACTTCACAGTAAAATCAGCAATATCTCTTTTCATTCCATCCCACCAGTAATACTCCCACAGATCTCTGTACATCTTAGTACTACCAGGATGAACTAAAAACAGAGAACTATGAGCTTCACATAACAACTCTCTCTTCAACTGTGAATCAAAAGGCACACACAATCTCTTCCCAAATCTCAAAAAAAATCATTATCAATGTTGAATTCAGGAAACTTACCCTTCTGAACCAAATCTACATTTTTCTGCAACTCACTGTCTTGCTTCTGTGCTTGCTTGATTCTGTCTGATAGAGGTGATCTCATTGATACCTGAAACAAAACAGAAGAACTTCCTACACCGACAACTTCTATGCCAAAGTTCATCAAATCCTTAACCAAAGGATCACGTTCCAAACGCAACATTGCTAATGAAGCGTTACTTTTTCGACTCAACGCATCAGCCAATTTATTTTCTTTTCCTGGATGGTAATGAATTGTACAATAATAATCCTTGATTAAATCCAGTTATCTCCTCTGTATCATGTTTAACTCTTTCTGAGTAAATATATATTTTAAAAATCTGTGATCAGTATATATTTCACACTTTACTCCATACAAATGATGCCTCCAAATTTTTAAATCGAAAACAATAGCAGGTAATTCCAAATCATGTGTAGGGTAATTTACATCATGAGTTTTCAACTGTCGTGAAGAATAAGCAATTACCTGATCATTCTGCATTAGGACGCAACCAAGTCCTTTTAATGAAGCATCACTGTAGATAACAAACTCACCATTCCTGGAAGGTAGTGCCAAAACTGGGGCATTCACCAATCTTATTTTCAATTCCTGAAAACAATCATCACATTCTTTTGTCCAGATAAACATAACACCCTTCCGAGTTAGCTTAGTCATTGGACTAGATAACCGTGAAAAATTTATAACAAACCTTCGGTAATAGCCTGCCAAACCAAGGAAGCAACGAATCTCAGTCACATTTGTGTGTCTTGGCCAGTCTTCCACAACTTTTGTTTTTGCAGGATCAACAGTTATCCTATCTTTAGAAACAATGTGACCAGGGAAAGAAATTTGTTGCAAACAAAACTCACACTTGCTGAATTTTCCATACAGTTTCTTTTCTTTTAAGGTTAGAAAGATAACCCTTAAATTTCTTTCATGATCCTCTTTACTTTTAGAAAACACCAAAATATCATCAATGAAAACCACCAGAAACATATCCAAGAACTCATGGAAAATTCTATTCATTAAGTCCATGAATACAGCAGGTGCATTGGTAAGCCCAAAAGGAATTACTACAAATTCATAATGGCCATATCTTGTACGGAACACAGTCTTCAGAACATCTGCTTCCTTTACCTTCAGCTGATGGTACCCCGATCTCAAGTCAAACTTTGAAAAATACTGAGCTCCCTGGAGCTGATCAAACAAATCATCGATATGAGGCAAAGGATATTTGTTCTTAATAGTGATGTTATTCAAGGCTCTATAATAAATGCAAAGTCACATAGAACCATCTTTCTTTTTAACAAATAAAATAGAAGCACCCCATGGTGATGTGCTAGGTCAAATGAAACCTTTCTCTAATAAATCTTGCAATTTCCCCTTCAACTCTAAAAGTTCAATTCAAGCCATTCGATAAGGGGGTTTTGAAATTGGCTTAGCATGAGGAACTAAGTCAATAGTAAACTCAACTTCCCAATCTGGCATTATTCCAGGCAACTCATCAGGAAAAACATCAGGATACTAATTTACCACTGGCACATCATTAATCTAAACAGTTCCCTTGTTTTCAACAATGTGTTCCAGGTAACATTCATTTCCATCTTTTACAAGTTTCTTGGCCTCTAGATAAGTTATCAACAGTAAGGGTTCAATATTGTACACAAAATGAAGGTCTTTCTGAAAAGAAACTTCTTTAGCTCTACAGTCAATCTTAGCATGGTAAATAGAGATCCAATCCATACCCAGGATAACATCAAACTCTACTAGAGGTAGAACAATAAGTTTTGAAAGTAGGTTCTTTCCACAGATAAGGATAAGAAGATTCTTATAAATTCTTTTTTCCTCAATATTTCCCCCAGGTGTTTTTACCAAAAGTTCAGGAGTCATTTCTTGAGATGGTATTCCCATTTTACTAGAAAAGGTTTCACAGATGAAAGAATGTGTGGACCCCGAATCAAACAACACACTGGAATAATCTGAAAAAACAAACAAAGTAACTGATACAACTTCATTTGATGGCCCGACATCTGTTGAAGTAGTTGCAAAGGATTTCACCACCACTTTCTGCTTGTAGTCTAACTGCTTCCCATCACTCAAGCTCTTTTTCGGACACTCGTTTCCATAGTGACCCATCTCATTACACTTAAAACATTTCACTAACTATAAATCAAATTTGGTCTTACCTTCACCTTGATCTTTTTCAGTGAAATCACGAGCCTTATGTACCATCTTACCACATCGGTAGCACTTTCTGGAATTCAGAAGACATTCCCCATCATTCCTTTTTCCACATTTATCACAAACTGGAAACTTAGATTTCTTACCATCAGACTTTTTTGAAGAATTCTTCCCTTTCTCCTGCCACCTTGGTCTCTTCTTCTGCTGGTTGTTATAGAACACTTTATCATCGGCAAACTCCATTTCCACCTTCTTAGCACATCGAACAAGCTTTTCATAACTTTTAAACTCATGAGAATCTAATGCCCTTCGATATTTTGGCTTTAATACTGAGTAAAAACGATTGATTTTACTATCAAGGTCTCAGATAAAATTTGGAGCATACCTTGACAATAGAGTGAACCTTTCTTCATAGGTAGCCACTGAGTCTTCCTCTTGCCTAAATTCTAAGAATTGTTTTTCTATCTTAAGTCGAATAGCCTTAGGAAAATACTTTTCAAGAAACATACATTTTAATTCATCCTAGTCGAGAGCATCAATCTCATCAGCGTCCTTGATATTTTTAACCATCGACCACCACTGATCTGCTTCACCCTCCAAACGGTAAATAGAAAGACTAACCTTTTGATTGTCTGAACACCCCATGACATCGAAAAACTTCTCCAATTCTTTAATCCACCCTTCAGCTAGCACATGGTCAGATGATCCTCTGAATGATAGGGGATGTTTCCTCATGAAATGTTCCACCACTGACATGTTCCTCTGCGGTTGATCTGGCTGATCTCGTGCATGGATACCACCACAATTTATTGCTTGAGTCAACTGTGCCATTACTGCAACAAACTATTCAGTTCCAATTCCGACCATCTCAAGATGCTGATTTGGAAGGTTATTTCCTTCTGTATGCCTTCCTAGCACTGCTTCCCTATTTCCTCTGTGGAAAACTATTCTCAACAAACATGTCTTAGAAGAAGAAACATGGTAATCTTCAAATACTATATCAATTCAATTTTACCATAAAAAAATATTTTTGGATAATCATTTAATAGAATTCTAACTCCTAAAGTTACTTAAACCTCCCTCTGATGCCAACTATAAGGACCCAACCTTAAACCTTACTTAATCTTGAGTTATTACAAGATTACACATTGAGGATCTTTTCGGGTTTAGAGTTTTAGAGAATAAGATCATAAAACCTTCATTACATTCCACATATAAACAAAGTGGTTACATAAAGATAGTATTCTTATTTCCCATTAATGGAAACATATTTAAAATAAATCATGGATTCTTTCTTGACACTTCCTTGACACTATCATCATATCATGTACCTTTCCCTTGACCTGTGAAAAAAATTTAAAAAAAACTTGGGATGAGCATAAAAAGCTCAGTAAGGGATATAAAAATATGGAAAGGAAACATGGGTACATATATACATAAGAATGAAATCATACTTTACCCATAAAACATAATCACTTTACCATACCTTATCAAATCATGAATAAATCATAGAAATCATAAGACATAAAGGTAACTTGAGGCATTCATAACATTCTTACGTAGGGAGTAACCCTCTTGGTTACGTTTGGAATACCCATCACAGTATATTCCCTAAATCTCTTCGGGGAAACCTTGACGTTTCACTCCATCGCGTTACCCAATGCATTGGAGAGCTATATCGGGCTCACCCGCCCTTAGTTTATCACGGAACAACCCGTCTTCATAATAACGCCCAAGAACCTCAACATAATCGTATCACATAAAACATGCATAAAGGAAACATAACATTTCCACCTTTCAATCACAAGATATCAATACAACACATTGATATAAAAACATTATGAAAACCATTTTCAATACCAAAATAAAATAAAATTAAAACATGTTATTTATTTTTCTTTTAAAAAAAGGTAGGGCTTGTAGAGGAAGCCGAAACTCAAATAACGGTCACGGTGGCAGAGAAGTCATTGTCGCCGCATACGTACGACAAAAAAATTTACTTTTGTCATTTAGTAAAATTCTGCGTATAAAAAAGATTCCTTTTGGATAAACATAAAATTCAAAGGGGTTTATACACCGTATAAAAGAAGGTTGTGTATAAAACAAAATATGCCTCATTGAAAGGAGATTGAGACGAAGTCCCATACCTCGGGTCCGACTTGACTCGATCGTTCTTTAATGTCCTGAATAATAAACTTGAGTTAATTTCTACTCGCTTATGAACCTTTTTCAAGTTCATTATTTCTTTTATATCACTTATTTCCATGTCCTGAACACTATGTAATTATTTAAGTTAATAACGATCGTTTTAACGATCATTGGTACTTGAGTCAAAAATAAACCATTTATAATTACAATTTGTTCATGTATACATTATATCTAGAATTATAATCATGATTTATATATCATATATATCCAGTACATACATGCATTTATAATATTACATAATCATTTATAGGTAAGAAATGAAATGCACCGTTCATGGAGACGGTAAGCCGTACGTACGCATGAACGCTACTTTCATTTCTATTTCGTATTTTATAGAATGGAATCATAATTATATAAAGGTATATTATAATTCCATTATAATATCATATATAATATCATAGTTCCATCCTTTATACGTCCCACATATGGTATTTAACGAATCAAATCACATTGAGGGGGCGGTAGTCCGCACTTCCTTAAATGAAGATATCGCGTTTACCCATAATGGAAACCATAAAGGTATGCCCAAAATGAAAAATACAGATGCTTAAGGAAAACATAAACATATTATATATCATATATAAATATTGTGACATCTTAACGGCCAACTTTGAAGGTGTTAAAATAATGTTGAACAATCATCGTTTCGGGAGGCATAAATTCACCATCCACGGAAACAGTATGTCCTTTAACCATTAGATGTAGGTGTGTGTAAGTGTAGCTCGAATACAAATTATAACAACATCCTAGTATATTTAAGATAATGGAGTTGTTACAAAAGAAATGAATAAAAAGAGTTTAGGGGGTTGGAGAAGCAAAATAAAACAAAAGGACTCAAGTGAAGACATTACCTTAAAATCGGGTAGCTCCCTTTGGTTTGAGCTCAAAGGCTTCCTTGGGAAGACTTCTGCCCAAAGTGAGGCTTCAAGGAGTAAGAGAGGGATGTGGAGAGTCAAAATGGGCAGGTTTTGGCCGAGACAAAGGCTTTGGGAGTGTGGGTAAGGAGGTAGAGGTGGGGGCCTTTTATAAGAGGAGAGGAGGGACACTCTTGGAAAGTAAAGAAATGTTACTTTATTTGGAAATGATTTTCGGATTCAAAAGGTCCCACATTGATATAATTCGAGGTTAAGGTGATAAGGGTTCGAAATCCACCCATACAATAGGTTCTGGACATGTGTAGGTTATAGATTTCACATTATCATTTCATTTTATTTAAATCCTTTATTAATGAGGTAATCGCTGCATCATCATGATGTCATAAATAATTTAATAAATTTAATGCCTAAAAATTATAAAAAAAATATCATGATGTAGGAAATAGTTTTAGGTTTCTAATTAATATTTATACTCCAAAATATCATTTATGTAGACAAAATTAAAAATATTTTACTTAGGTGATACATTCTTTGTCACATTTAACATTCTTTAAAAATAAAAAGATAAAAAGTCACTCTCTCACAAAAGTGATTCCATGGGGCCCCCAAGTTTGGAAAAATGCATCCCATGGTCGGTTATGAGACAGCCAGTAGCCTTAGGACACATGTTGTGGTCTTTTTGTATTATTATGATATCATTTTATTCTCCTTAACTACCTGATTACTCTTTAATCAAGATAATTAAAGATAATTACCGTCGTTACTATTCATAATGTCCAAAAAAGAGTATTGATTACATAATTTGGACCTTCTGATTCCAAATATGTAATCCATTTTACCAAATTCCAAACACAGAAATTGCAATAATTGATTTAAAAATATTTCCCGTTGTCAAAACAAATAGCGGGGTTTTTTTAAAAAAACAATATCTATGAAAAGATTGGCATTAGTTTATGCCCAATTCCAAAGTGAAATTAATCCTAATGACCACCACTGGATTAAATGGTAAAAATATATTCTAATTTAACTTTAAAACCAATTCAAAAGATAATATAATCATATAAATAAATTAGATTAAAAAGCAGTTTTGATGTAAAATACAATATTTTTCACTATTCATAAAAAAATTAACATTGTCAAAAAATACCAAAAATTCACACAAAGTAAATTTTGATGTCCCAATCATAAAGAATAAGTTTATTTTGACAAAAATAGCTTATAAAATTGTCAAAAGATAGATTTAAAAATGGTTTTCCATCAAAAGGTAGTAAAACAATCCTTTAAAAAATATTAGTGTATTCCATGCTTAAGATTGAATTTATTTTCATTTTAAGCCTCTAAAACACTATCTAATTCATTAATAGACATAGATAAAAAAATCTATTATTCATTACTTACATGGGATGTAACATTACAAGTAGACACTTCTACTCACTATCCTTTTTCTTCATGAAACAAAACTCTTTAAAATGAAACATGACATCATTTCATTTTTAAATAGTATAATTTTTCTTGATCCCATCCTTGACTCTACTCTTCTTTATGTCCAGTGAAAAACATTTCAAAACATGGGATGAGCATAAATATCTTAGTAAGCAATACATAATGAAAAAAAATTTTATTCTTGAAAAAACATGTAATCTATTAAAACATTATCATAAATTAATACTTTTCACCTTTAATAAGTTGAAAAAACACTTAAATGTATATAAGCTCATTCCTTACCCTTTTCGTAACAAAAAGATTACAATAAATCCCATAGAAAGAAATATATAACATATAAAGGTTACATGGGACATAAAAATACTTAAATGGAATAACCATATGATTAACTTCCATATATATCACTAAATTAAATAGCTATACGGCCGAATTCCATACCCAACGCATTGGAGGTTATAACGTATCCAACCATCCATGGTCTATCATGGAACCACATATCATTTCGTTTATCACGTAACCACCCATAATTTGTTTATCACCTAACAACCCATCAAATGTAAAAGTGTGATTATAAAATCATGACACATAAAATATTAAAAATATCAACATTTCACTAAATGCAATTCATTTTAAATCACAAGAAATAATTTCAAAACATTGAAATACGCAATCTATTTAAAAAAACATTTTGAATACCAACAAACCCAAAAATGTAATAGGGTATTTCTTTTCCTTTTAAAAATATTTAGGTATATAGATGAACCCAAATAACAATTATAGCAGCGGATAGGTCATTGTCACCACATACGTTAAAAAAATTCCATTCTTTGTTTAGTAAAATTATTCAAAGAAAAATGATTCCATTTGAATATAAGTAAAATTAAAATGGGTATATTATATAACGTTTAATACAATGAGGTGTATATTATAAAAATATGATTCAATGATAGGAGATTGAGACGAAGTCCCTTACAACGATCATTTTGTAAATAAATTAGACAGATTATGTGTATTCACTAGGAGTACACATAAAGAAAGAATAAATAAAAGAAACTTTATCAAAATTTATTTCCCACATAATCATAGCACGATATAATCAATAAGTATAAGACTAATCCAATGAATTGAAATTTGATTAAGAAGTTCCCTTACAAAAATTCGGCAGCCTAACAACGTCACTTTAAAAATTCAGAAAAATGAGTAGATGAAAGAAAAAAGGGTCCCTCATCACTTGTACATAAAATTGAAAGAAATAAGGATATATAATAACATATCCCAAAATTTTAAAATTTAATTTAAAATACATAATATAAAAATAATTATTTGACTAAAAGAAGACGGTGAAAGGGTCCCTCATATTGGTCATTTTGTCGATGTTCGGTACTTGAGTAAAAAATGAACTTGTTATAATTACAAATTGTCCATGTGATCAAAAGTACATTATCTCCAGAATAGTATTAATTATTTTAATATCATATATATCTAGTATAAATGTATTTAAATATAGTATATATGTATTTAGAATAGTCCATAACATTTGAAGATAAGAAATGAAATGCACTGTTCATTGAGATGGTAAGTCATACGTTCGTATAAACACTACTTTCATTTATTTTTCATATTAAAAGAATTAAAAGTAAATGATAAATAGGTATATTATAATTAAATTATAATATACAATTTAATATACATTTCATAAGTTCATTAATTACATCCTTTATACATTTTATGTATGGCATGAACGAGTCATATCACTTTGAGGGGGCGCTAGTCCGCACTTCCTCAAATGAAATTATCATATTTACACTTCAAGAAAATCATAAATGAATGTTTGTCAATAAAAATTACTATATTATAGAGAAACTATAATTATAGTATATATCATATAAAAATATATTTCCATCATAATGGACATCATGAGACATGGTAGGGGAAATCAAACAATCATCATTTCGCGAGGCAGTAGTTCACTGCACAGAGAAAGAGTATGTTCGTATCCATTAGACGGAGGTATGTGTAAGTGTATTTTGAATAATTATCATAATAAAATAATGTTATATTTAATATACATGTTATATTATAAAATAATGGAATAAATATATTTTATGAGGCTGGAGAAGGAAAATAAATGAATGAAGCTTGAGATAATACATTACCTCAAATCAGGTAACTCCTTTTGATTTAAGCTAAAAGGCTTTCTTAAATTGCCTTATTCCCAAGGTAAGGCTTATAATAGGAATACATAAATTTTGGGAGTATATTTGGGTATAATTTGGATAATTAAATGGGCTTTATATGTGTGATTAATGTGTCAAAGGTGGTGGAATTTAATAAGAGGGAGGAGGGGAACTTTAGGAATGTCTTGAAAGATTATTTTATTATAAACTAAATTTCGATTTAAAAAGTTAAAAAACACATTCAATTCAAATATGAGATGATTATGGTTCTAAATACTCTAAATAAATATGTTTTAGACATGATTTGTTCCCATGTTTAACCATATATTTTATCATTAACCCTTAGTTAACTAATTTAACTCTTACCATGTCTTCTTGTATATTCATACTATATAGTTAAAATAGTTTCAATAAAATTCCAATATAACCTAAAGTGGGTAAATAATGAGATTTTGAACATTATATAAGTTATTTAGTCAAATCATATATTTTTAAAACTATTATATCATCTTATAAATTAGTATTTGTTTTAAAAAATCAATTGTCAATTTTTATACTATTCATATCCTAATTTTTAAAAACACATAACAACTTTATTCATCCGAAAAAACATCATTAATTAAAAAATAAAAAGTCATAATAATCCATAAATTTCATTTATTTCCTAAAAAGCTTCAAAATAAATTTATTTTAATATTTATAATGTCACTTAGTTAAATCATTCATTGATAAGGTAATAACTACATCATCATTGTGTCATAGATACATTTATATATTAGATGCCTAAAAGTTAAAAATAAAATACCATGATATGTTAAATATGTTTATCTTTCTAATTAATATTTTTAGTAGAAAATATCACATGTATAACCCCATATAAAAATAATTTCACTAAAGGATACATGTTTATGTTGAATTTTTTATATTTAATTAATTCTTATGAAATTTCATTTTCACATCCATGTGCCTCCATGGGGTCCCAAAAATACACACAAGGATGAAAATGGTCTGAAATATCTCATCCAATAGTATAAAGAAACAGGTTATGTCTGTTTAATATTAATATAAAAAAATTTTACCCTTATTTACCAGATTAACCCTTTAATCATTATAAATAAAAAAATTACTAAAGTTACTATTCATAATGTTTAAAAATAAAAAGAACCTATTTAAACAATTTGGACCTTCTAAATCCTAATATAGAATCCATTTTTATTAATTTAATAAACATAACTGGTAGAAATTAATTTACAATTAATTACCGTTGTCAAAACCAAAAAAATGTGTTTTCAAAAATTAACATCTATCAAAACATTGACGTCTGTTTATGTCCAATTTAAAAGTAAAAATACTTATAGGGACTAAAATTGGATTAAATGATAAAAATATAATATAATTAAACTTTAAAACTGATTAAAAGTACAACCCAACTATATAAATAAATTAGATAAAAAGGCAGTTTTGACTTAAATTGCGGTATTTTCACTATTCATTTAAAAATGAACATTATCAAAAATTTATCCAAAGTAAATTTTGTTCTTAAAATTATAAAGAAGAAGTTGATTTTGTAAAATATAACATATGATGGTTTCAAAAACTATATTTAAAAAGGGTTCTTTATCAAAAGGTGGTAAAACGACATTTTAAAAATATTAGAGTATTTCATGCTTAAAATCAGATTCATTCATATTTGAAGCCTCTAATATTCATTGGATAAACGTAAAAACATATAAAAAAAATGTGTAATCATATGTTAGTTAGTTATTTTCATTCCTTCAAATAGAATGGCAAGGCATTAAACACTATTTAAAGTAATAATATTATTATATTATTTTTTGGTATAACTCAAAGATGTGTGCAAATTAGGATTTCAAAGAAACCCATTTTTACGTGTTGAGAACACTACAAAAAAATCATACCATTTAAAATAAAATTAATATATTATTCATAAATATTAATAGATATGAAAATGTGTCTTTCTATAAATACATGGGCATTACATGCTTCCCCCCTTTTAGAAATTGCATCCTCGTAGTTTTAAAATTATGCTCGGAAACATCATTGAAAGTCCCACATCAGAAAGAGAGTCAATAAAAATATCATTCTAAAATAATTAAATATAAGTAAAATAGTCTAATGAGATAGGCCATACTAGGATTCCATGTAGGAAAACATGTATATGAAAGAGAAACTAGGTGTCATGTTCCATTGGAGAGTGATTGAAAACATGATTAGAAGAATGTTAACCACCATAAAACCCCAATCATCTGATGGGTTAAACTGTATTTGATCTCAAATTAGGTTAATTTAACAAACAATGTTTTTTTCTTAATATCTTTTTCATTAATTTTAGGAATTTATTTATGATCTTGACTATGAACATAAGGAAACATACCTACTTGTCATGTAGAGTTTCCCCCTTTAATAAATTTATACCAAAAAGTCATATTTTCTCCAAACGATTAGTATTCAAGATGACATGGTCACATCTAATGAACTAGAATCAACTTCTAGATAATCACATAATCTACTAAATATGAACTATATATTTCCCATATCTTTAGATATTAACGAAAACCAAAATTGTTAGTACGAGATCAGATAACCCCCAAAAAGGATAATTCTTTATAAAATGAAATACTACTCTTAATGTAAAAAATTCAAAAAACAATACCCAAACTTCATTAAAGACCATTTGATACACATTTTTCTTTAAAATTATTCAATATAATTCAAACAAAGATTGAAACCCAAATATTAGTTGAATTTGATCACGTAGTCTTCTATGATAAATCTTAACATTTATCTCCTAAAAACATCGACTACTCTTAATGTAACACACATAAAAGTAATTATCATAATCAAATAATCTTAAAGAGAGGTTATTAATTTCAATAAACAACCCAAATCACTATAATTCCACAATAAAAACACATATTCTTCCAAAATAAAATTCCACCATTACTCCTCAATTGAAATCCCATAGTATTCTATTTTCCATAGGCATATAGTGTTCCCAAATGATTGAACGTTTTCTAAATTAACGTTTATCACTTAATTACCAAATTTATTTCCTATAATAAGGGTATCCATTTGATAAATCATAAGTTCCAAAAATCCATTTATTCTAGATCCATAAAACCATTTAACTTAAAATAATAATTCATATTAACCAGGAACATCTTGTAGTCTAGTGGTAGGTGATAAATCACAGTCGCACTTTGGTTGTGGGTTTGATCCACACAACATTTTTCGATGTGATGAGTTGTCACGTGTTTTGCGTGTTGTCCTTTTTCAAAAACTATATGTTTTATAACATTCCAAAAAATGAGATAAATTTCCCCAAAATAACAATAACATATTTGAACCTCAAATGTTATCTCATACCTCATGTTTTCATCCCAAAAAGTAATCATCTGTAATTACCTAAAATTCATGGATCATATAAAACCCAAAGGTTATTCATAACTATATCCACAAAATAAAATATAATTCTTCCTCTAGTAGAATTTTCACATAACAAACTACAGGGTTACACATATAAGAGAAAATTATTCCAAATTAATCCCATAATCAAAAAAGAATTAATACTTTTAAACATTTCATCACCCAAATATCTAACATAACTCTTAAATTAATAAAATGTTGACATATTAACAATCAAGCATTATTCATGATCCTTTATCCATGTTTCTCTATCTTATTTTTTCATACTTATTTCCTATAAAAAATCATCAATAATGTACTAAGATTTCAATAATGTCAAAACATGAGATAATTAATAATCCATTCCCTTCATATTTCATTTTTAGTGTTCTTATCTTTAATTGGGATTGAATTAGGCATTGATAAACATATATTTGTATTAACCTGCTGATCCCATTCTTGAACCTTATTAAAAGGAAATCAATTTGTATAATGACCATTCACACCACATTTAAAACATGAAATTGATCCCTTGGAAAAAACTTCTTTCCCTTTCCTAGTGTCAACTAAATGCTTCCTTCTTCCAGTGAAGGTTATTTATTTATGACCATTATTACCACATCTACAACACATTCTCATCCCTTTGAAACATTTTCCAAGGTGTTTCTTTCCACAACCATGACACATATGTTTTTGAATATACTTACCTTTATAATTATTACCTGAACATTCATAGGGATTAATTTATTATATATATATGATGCCTTAGATTAATCACCATGGTTCAAGTGGTCAATCATGACTCTAGATATTTGGTTGAGAAAAATCACAATATTTCTCATTATAGCTCCCATTTCATTCATTTTCATATACATAAAACCACCACAGTTTCCTTCACATCCATTTTTACACTGGTGCCTACTAGATCCAGCCATTTACAAAAACCAAAGAGGTTAGAGTGAGTATATCAGTAAAATCATCATATAATATCTTATGAGGAGGGTCAAAACTAAGATATACTTATTCATGTTATCTTAAATTCATTCAATTTATCTAAAAATAAATATGAATCTTTCTAATATGTTAACCACTATTTTTATATAAAAAATGTCACTTATTCTTAAATATCACTCTAACCTCTACTGTTATCTAAACCAACCTCTGATACCAACTTTAAGACCCCAGCCTTAAACATTACATAATCTTGAATTAAGTTAATAATTAACATTGAGGATATTTTCAGTTTTAGAGCTTTGAATAATTAGGTGATAATTTCTACATAACATCTTGAATATAAAAAATAGACACTTATAATAATTATCCTTTTTTCATAAAATAGAACTCTTTAAAATGAAATATGACATTGTTTCATGGATTAACAACATAACTTTTCCATAATCTCATCCATGACTCTAATATTCATTATATCCAGTGAAATGTTTTTCAAAACATGGGATGAACATAAAATGCTTAGTAAGGGATTAATAATTAAATAAAACTATTATTCAGGGGAAAAAATGTAAACCATGAAAACCTTATCATAAAGTAATACATTTCACCTTTAAGAAGTAGAAATACACATCACTAAATATAATCTCATTGCTTACCCATTTTATAACCAAAAGTCTACCATAAAGCCTATAGAAAGAAATATATAACATATAAAGGCTAATTAGGTCATAAACATACTTAAAAGGAATAACAATATGACCGACTTCTACATAAATCACTAAATGTAATAGTCATACAGATGAATTTCATACCTAATGCGTTGGAGGTTATATAAAAACCTCCCATCCTCAGTTTATCATCGAACCACCAATCATTTAGTTTATCATGTAAACACCATTCATAGTTCTATCACGTAACCACCCGTCAAATGTCCAAGTACTATTATAAAATCATAACACATATAATATTGAAAAAATCAACATTTCACTAATAACATTTAATTTTCAATCAGAAGAAATAATTTCAAAATATTAACATACTCAAGACATTTCAAAAATTGTTTTCAAGAATAAAACACCAAAAAAGGGTATAAGGGATTTATTTTCTTTTTTAAAAACATTAAGTCTTATAGAGGAAGACAAAAAATGATTATTATGGATGAGTGGTCATTGTCACTACATACGTTAAAAATATTTATTTTTTAGTTTTGTAAAATGATTCATTGAAAAATATTCCCTTTTAATGAAAATAAAAGTCAAAGGGGATTATTATACATCATTTAAAAAGAGGAGGGGTATATTAACAAAATATTCCTCAATGAAAAGAGATTGAGATGAAGTCCCTTACAAAGATAATTTGGTAAATAGAATAGATCAATTTTGTGTATTAACTATAAGTACACATAAGGAAAATATAAATACAATATAGAATATAAAATTTTATTTTCCACATAATCATACCACAACATAATAAAGAAGTAGAATATTAACCCAAAGAGTGGAAATTGGGTTAAGAAGTTCCCTTATGAAATTTCGGAAGCCTAATGACGTCACTTTAAAATTTTATAAAAATGATTTCATGATAGAAAAAAGGCTCCCTCATCACATGGGCATAAAATGTAACGGAATAATTATGTATAAGAACATATCCCAAAATTCAAAAATTTAAATTAAAATAAATAACATAAAATAAGTCTTTGACTAAAAGATAACGGTGAAAGGTTCCCTTACCTTGTGTCTGACTTGTCTTGTTCGTTCTTTATCTCCCTCAATAATAAAATTAACTTAATTTATACATGATTAATAAAATTTTTGAAGTTTGTTATCACATATTACATTTCTATAAAATTTTTATACTTATTCAAATTCATATTGGTTGTTTCATCGATATTCGGTAACTGAGTAAAAAATGAACTTGTTATAATTACAAATTTACCATGGGGTCAAAAGTACATTATCTCTAGAATAGTATTCATGATTTAAATATCATATATATATACAGTATAAATTTATTTAGATCCATTATATATGTATTTATAATATCCTATAACATTTTGAGATAATAAATGAAATGCACCATCCATGGAGATAATAAGCCGTATGTATGCATGAGCGCTACTTTCATTTCTTTTTCATATTTAAAGGAATTAAAAATAAATGATGCATTGGTATATTATAATTCCAGTATTATATAAAATTTTCTATATATTACAGAATTTCATTAATTTCATCCTTTATATGTTTCATGTATAGAATGAAAAAGTCATATCACTTTGAGGGGGTAGTAGTATGGACTTCCTCAAATGAAATTATCGTGTTTACAAATCATGAAAATCATAAAGGTATGTTTGTAAATAAAAATTACAGTATCATAGAGAAAATATAAATATAATATATATCATATATAAATAAAATGCCATCATAATGGAAGCCATGTGCGGTGGTTGGGGAAAATCAAACAATCATCATTTCGTGAGGTAGTAGTTGGTCGTACACTGAAACAATAAGTTCATATCCAATAGATATAGGTTTGTGTAAGTTTAGTTCGAGAAATCTCATAACAGCATCCTAGTATATTTAATATACTATTGTTGTTATAAAATAATGTAATAAAAGATTAATGTTATAAATCCTCTCAACTAATAGTATTTAGAGATGTTTTTGTCCTATTTTTAGCCTTATCTTTTATCTTTAACCCTTAGTCAACTAATTTAACTCTTACCATGTCTTCTTGAATATTCATACTATATATTTAATATAGTTACCAGAAAATGCCAATATAATATCAAGTAGTTATTTAATGACATTTTCAACATTATATAATTAATTTGGCCAAATCATATATTTTTAGGACTATTATATCATTTAATAAAATAGTAATTTTTTTTTCAGAAACTCATTTATGTCATTTTGATACTATTCATATCATGACTTTTTAAAAATATATATAAACATGATTATTTGAAAAAAAAACATCATTAAATCAAAAATAAAAAGTCATACCCATCCCTAAAATTCATGTATGTCATAAAAAAGGTTCAAAATAAATTTATTTTAAAATTTATAATCTAATTTATTTGAATCATTCATTAATAAGGTAATCACTACATCATCATTGTGTCACGAATAAATTATTTTATGACATGTCTCAAAATTATAAATAAAATTCCATGATTTAGTAAATCTTTTTATCATTATAATGGCTATTTATATTAGAAATTATCACTTATATAACTCCATATAAAAATTATTTTACTAAAAGATAAATATTTATGTTACACTTTTTCTTTACTTTAAATTTATTCTTATAAAATTTTATTTTCACATCCAAGTGGCGCTATGGGGTCCCAAAAATCAACTCAATGATACCCATGGTAAAAAATATCTCATTAAATAGTATTATGACCATTTTAGGGTATTTTAATATTATTATAATATTATTTTTTTCCCTTATTTACAAGAATTACCCTTTAACTATGGTAAATAAAATAATTACTGATGTTACTATTCAAAATGTCTAAATTTAAAATGTACCTATTTACTAAATTTTTAACTCCTAGATTAAAATTTGGAATCTATTTTTTCAAACTCAAAACACATAATTGTCAGAAATCTATTTAAAATTAATTCCCGTTGTCAAAACCAAAAAGCGGGTTTGTAAGAAGTAATATCTATCAAAATGTTGACATGTGTTTATGTCCAATATAAAAGTCTGATTACTTCTAATGAACATAATTGGATTAATTAATAAAAATATAATCCAATTAAACTTTAAAAAAATTAAAAGTAAAATCTAACTATATAAAAAAATTAGATGAAAAGGAAGTTTTGACATAAAATGCGGTATTTTCACTATTCATTAAAAAATGAACATCATCAGAAAATTATAAAAAAAGTATCCAAGGATAATTTTGATATTAAGATTCTAAAGAAGAATTTTATTTTGTAAAATTAAACATATAAAGGTTTCAAAAACTTGATTTAAAAAGGGTTATCCATCAAAAGGTGGTAAAATTACCTTTTAAATACATTAGAGTATTCCATGCTTAAAATCAGAATCAATCTTATTTGAAGTTTCTAAAAATAATTTGATCAATGTAAAAACATTTAAAAAACATGTGTAATCATATTTTAGTTAGTTTTATTCATTCCCTCCAATATAATTTTTAGGAATTACTTACCATTTAAATTAATAATATTATAATATTATTTTTTGTTATAACTCAAAGTTGTGTACAATGTAAGATTTCAAAAAAACCCATTGTTGCGTGTTGAGCATGATATCAGAAAAAGAATCCACATTAACATAAAATTAATATATTATTGGTAAATATTAATAGATATGAAAATGTATTATTCCATAAATACAGGGGTCGTTAAATTAACCCTTATCAACTATAGAGTATAATGAGTATATGTTTAGTGAACAATCTTATCCATAGCTCATTGAAATTATATTTACACTTTTTTAACCATAGAACGTAAAATAGATTCATTTTTATCTTCGTTATTTGATTTTAAATACATGATCATTTTCTTACAATGTGTTAATAATCTCTATATAAACCTAGAAAACTATATTAATCTATTATAGTTTTTGGTCTCTTACATTATTTAATCACCTAAATATTTGAAGGATGCATATATATACCCACACTTATGATTTCATAACCCATAAATGAAAATTTTTACAGCTAAAATTAACAAATTCTAAATTTGGCATCTAGTTTCTCCTTTCATAAATTCTTTAAATATTCATAATGTTCATTAATTACATTATATTATATATAAAAATAATCCATATAAATTACCAAAAATTTATTGATATAATCTATACACACACTATTCATTATGTCAATAAAGGTAGTAGGAATATTTAGAAGTCCAAAAAGAATTTTATGGATTTATAGTGACAATAACTTTGATATAATATTTAAAAAATTATATCTTCCATTTTCACTAATAGTATATGATATCTATGTTGAATTTATACTTTGGATAAGTGTTGAGCCCCATGAAGTTGATCAAACAAGTCATCAATATATGGTTTGGGACACTTATTATTGATCATTATCTTGTTAATTTTAGGATATTTAATTCATTTATGCATTTCATTGTCCCTTTTATTAAAAAATATTAATGGTGATTCCCCTGGTGAATCACTTAGTCATATAAAACCCTTGCCCAAATTCTTTTATAGATTCTAATTTAATTCATTTAATTTAATATGGTGTATTTTATAAGGACTCTTAGACAAATTAATATCACTATTTATTATTTCAATTGATAAATAGACCTATAAATTTAGAGTAATAATTGAAAATTATTTAGGAAATACGTAAATATATTCCCTTAAACTCATTATAGACTCAATGTCATGTTTATGCTGAACCATTTTAGCCAAATATCCCTTATTATTGGGTATTAAAACCCATATATGGGAAATCATTTCCATATGGAGTACATAATTGTACTTTTATCCCTATATAATTATGATATTATTCAGGATATAAAACAATATTTCCCAATTCCAATACTTAAAAAGATCTTGATGTTGAGAGATCCAATCCATGCACAATAATTCATCAGATTCCATCAAAGAAAGAGTAACATATTTTGAAAAATTATCTTACAATAAATTCGATCATGAAGAGTTATATACTAAGGATTAAATCAAAATACCACATATATATTTCATCATTTATTACATAGATAGTCATTATTATGGTTAATAAATTATTTTAGAATGATTGAAGGATATGAATGAGTGTGTGTAACTAGAAGAAAATAAGTTGTTTATAATTGTTATGTGTATAATAATTGTACACTTATGAAAACTAAACTCTTTAATACACATTAATTCATCATTTATTGCATTAAATTAATGATAATAAATCTTGTAATATAAATAATTATAGTCTTTGGGAATTAGGTACATAGAATAACATCTTGATCATGGGATACAACAACAATATTGAAAACATCCTTAACATGCTTCTAAAATTCTATGGCTTTTAAAACACCATAGGATAACCTGGGGACATACCAAATAAAGGGGTGAGGTATAAATCCTAGTAAGGGAATAAAAATGGTATAAGTTGATACATGTTCTATAATATTCATATCAATGGGTAATGAAAGGAACATGAATAATAAGGCATGATATAACATGGGAAATGTGGAAACAACTTAAAACACTATATAATAAACATAAGTTAAGGATAACTTCCAGGATATGATGATGAAAAATGTCACATAAAAGAATAAGGTTCACTTATTTTCCCACCATGACATGTCACCATACTAAACATTACCCAATGCATTGGGGAACTATATAATTCAGGGCACACCCGCCACTTTCATTTCATTATCATGCTTAAGTGTGCCATATTGAACATACAACACAGATTCATTCATAAAAATATTTTATTTCACGATAATTGAGTGTGGAAAAAATAATTTTATTTCCAAATTTAATTAATTATAAGTTTATAATATTGAATACCTTTTATAGGAAGTTGGTATGGTACTGACAAAACAATTTTTTGGGCATAAAATATCGGTGTGAAATTTCAGCAGCGTAACAACATTTATTAAAAAATCATAAAATTGGTTGATCAGATTGGAAGGGGTCTATAATATTTTTGAAATAAAATTTTATGAAATAAGGACATGGATAAACATATCCCATCCAATGGAATTGGAAATATTAAGTATAGGATAATGAAGAAACTTAAATAGAGGGGAGAAAGAAAAGAACTCTTACTTGAGTGTGTGGATCCAAATGCTTGGGATGGGCTTCTTAACATCTTGGGGGTGCCTTTGGAGGACTATAGGGAGGGTTGGGAAGATAAAGGACGATATATAAGTATTTTTAGGAAATATAAATGGGATATTGGGTGGGTTTATATTGTAAAATGTTATGTATTTCTTTAATATTTCTCAAACATATGTTTTGGTCTCTATATAATAAACTAACCAAAACCAAAAACCTTCCCTCAATTTTTCCCATGGTTTGTAAAAAATAGTATTTTTATCATTATTTTATATGTAAATGTTCTGAATGAAATAAAATAATATCATTGATTATGTGGAAGTGATTTATGGTCTTAATGAAATGATTTTAAAACCTTAAAATATATTACATGTTTTGGGGGATTTATAATAGATTTATAAAATTAATTAAATAAACTTAAAATCTCAGTATATTAAATATAAAACACAAATTTTTGTTTGGATACATTTTATATTCTTTATTACATCACTTTGGTTTTTTATGAAGTCAAAATACACAAGGTACTTTTACACGATATTTAATATTTTTACCTGAAAATTCCACTGTCTTAGAAAATTATGAAAAATTCATTATTGGAAAATTTCAATGATATAATTAAAAAAATAATGTTCATTTTATATAAATAATAATATAAATATTTTTAATTTATATTTTAAAATTAAATTGATATTTATTAATAAATTATCGGGTTTTCACAATAAAAGTTTTCAAAACCTTATTAAAATTCCACTTGACTTCATAAAAATAGTATGATAATTTTTATTTAATAATAATTTTTTAATAATAATTTTTTACTAATATATTATTTATTTTAAAAATCCATTAATTCATCAAAATAAATTTTTAATTAAATTTTAATATTACCCAAAAAAATTTTTGTGTTTTATTGTTCCAAAATAAAATCACCAATAAATTACTAATAATAGGATTGAATATATTCATTATTCTACATAAAATAATTTATATATTAATATTTATTGGTTATTCATGAATATTCATTTAAAACACCCATAAGGAAATACCTTACAATTTTAAGTGAGATAGTGCAGGGAAAATATTTATTGAAAAAAATTATGAAATTCCTTACACCCGATCACTTTGATCTTTTCATCATGTTTCATATTCATAATCAAAGTACAAAACTGATCAGCTTCTCACTACATTAAAAAAAATCTAGTAGAACCTTAAATTTTTTTGGAACATTGAAGGATTTATAAGATCATTACAATGTAGTTGATCCATTATTCTGTGATTAAGGGATTAGATGACCTATTGAAAGTCAGAGGCCTTGGTCATATAAAGGACTCAATTACAGATTCTTCTTTCTTAAGGGAGTTTGGGCACTCCTCATGATCCAGTTTACTATTCAAAACCTAAGTCAACTAAGAGAGTATCATCACAATGCTTGCAATTCTCACTCTCATTGGGTTGGTTATCTCATTGGGGTGGTTATCACATTACCCGTAACATTGATTGTTTACCTGAATCCTCCAATTTTTGGCCATTGTTTATAATAAATGGAAGATTATGAATGATTATTTTTAAAATATCAAAAACATAAAAGGAAATCCAATGAAATTAAAGATAATACATATAAATTACATGTATTTCCTTAACATTTTAATTTATAAGCTTTAATCAATTTTATCCATAATATTTTTCCAAATATATACTCTTATGGGAACTTTTTGTTCTCTTAATAACTGTTTGTAATGACATTATGAATTTACCAAAGAATATCCCCTAAGAGTGTCAAACTAGGTCTGCATTAAGGACTATTTTTTTGTACTAGGTTATACTGAGTTAGGCCTGACACACCTTGTTAGAGTTGTTACGCCAAGGTACATTTGTGCCAGAACCACATCCACTGGTATTATCTTGATAGAGATGTATTTTCTTGATAAACCACTTATTCTATAATTTACAAAATTTAGGTCTGTTTTCTTATAATTAGTCTTATCTATAATTCTTTCAATGGAGTTTTCTAATCCTAATATCAAGAAGATCTAAACTTTTCCTTTAATACTAACTATTACAACCCGGCACTTTATTAAACATAAATTCATGATTTATTACATAAAATTACAAAAAATACAAACTGAAAGACAAATAAGCCTACTGTATTTGGGTATTAGGTACATATAATAACATCTTGAACATGGGATACAATAACAATATTGAGAATTCCCTTAATGTGTTTCTAATATTCAACGGATTATAAAAATGCATGAGATAACCTAGGGACATACATAAGAAAGGGGTGATCTAAAAAGTATATTAAGGTAATAATCATAGAGTAAGGTGATACATATTATATAATATTCATATCAATGGGTAATAAAAGGAAAATGAATAATATGATATGATATATAATGATAATCATAACATGAGAAATGTGGAAACAACTTAACACACTGCATTATAAATATAGTTCAAGGCTAAATAGCATGACATCATAATAGAAAAAACCCAAAAAAATGAATCAATTTCACTCCCTATCCCAACAAGAATTATCATTAGACCAAACATTACCCAATTAGTTGGAGTGTTATATAATTCTGGGCATTCTCATCACATTAATTTCATTATTTTACTAAAGTGTGCCTCATAGATCATACATCATGGATTCCTTGAACATCACATTTTATACCAGGATAAAGAAATGTGGAATAAATACATGTAAGTGATAATACAATGAATTACTGGGGTATAGTGGTGAATACCCTTGATAGTGAGTGGGTATGGTATCCACTAGACAACTATTTTGGCATGGAAAACGTTGTGAAATTTCGATAGTATAACATCGCCACTTAAAAATTATTAATATTGGTTGATGAGAGTGAAAGAGGTAACTCATCATTTTGAAGGAAAATGATAAGTAATAGAGACCTAGAAAGTCAAATCCCATCAAATTTAATTTGAAATAGATGGAATTGGATAGTGATGCAACTTTAATAGAAAGGATAAAGAAAAGAACCCTTTCATGAGTGAGTGATTCCAAATGCATGGGTGGGGATTTTTAAGATCCTGGGGGTCCCGTAGGAGGAATTTATATAAGGTATGGAATATTTATTACATTATAAAAATATTTTGGTAAAGATTAATGGGATTTTTGGTGGGTTTATATTGGAAAATAGTGTGGATTTTTTTAATATTTCCCAAACTTTGGTTTTGGGCTCTATATAATAAAATTGAAAAACCACAAAACATCTCATGGTTTTTTCCCATGGAATGCACCTAAAAATAGTGGTTTTAATTATTTTATAATTAAAAGGGCCAAAAATTATAATATAAAACCCATTCATATGTGTAGGTGAGTCATACCGTGAAATAAATTATTTTAGGACCTTAAAATATATTAGAATCTTTGAAGGTTTCATAATGGATTTATAAAATTAATCTAATAATCTTAAAATATAATTATTATAAATATGATATATATATTTGGTAGTGGATAGATTTTATTTTATTTATTACATTACATTTTTTTCATTATGAAGTCATAATACACATTGTATATTTATACAGAATTTAATTTTTTTACCAGAAAATTCGACTATCTCAGAAAATTAAGAAAAATATACTATTTGATAATTTTGAAATTATGAATCTAAAAAAATATTAATTTTTTATAAATAAATAAATAAATAAATATTTTATTTTTGACTTTTAAAATTAAATCAATATTTATTAGGAAATACTGGGTTTTTGATAATAACATTTTTCGAATCCTTAAAAATTTACTTTTAACTTCATAAAAATTATATAATTATTTATATTTAATATTGATATTCTATTAAAATATTATTTATTTCATAAATCCATAATTTATATAAATATATTCCTTATTTGAATTTGAATATTACGCAGAAATAAAATTTCTTTTTTATTATATCAAAATAAAATCATTTATAATGTAACAATAATAAGATAAAAATATATTCATTATTCTATACAAAATAATGTTCATAATAATATTTATAAGTTCTTAATACATATCTTTTTAATACACCCACAAACACCCTAAGAGTAAGGTGTGCAACAATGATATTTTTATTTGGTGGTTTAGCGTACGTGGTTTGGGCAATGATCTCAATGAGGTTGAAATTCTCCCATAAATGTTTTCACTCACCCTTAAGTTGTTAGATCCCAGCATGGGCTTGGTCAAGTGATAATCCCAATGATGTTATCCCCCTAAATATTTTGGATAAATGGGATTCATAATTAATGTTCCAAATATTTTAGGTTATCCCTTCATTTCTCTGTGTCAATTAGATTTGTTGAAACACTATATTAACACTAATCATGTGATCACTATTCAACGGATAAATTAATAATGGTAAATAAACTTAATGGTAATTTAAAAATGATAGTATATAATAAAACCAAATATGTGAATATGTTATCTATAACCATATTATATAATAATGCATTTTATTAAATCATAAGCATAATTTTATTTATAACAGTTCAGGTCATTACAAACCTTCACCATTTCATTTTTTATGATCCACTTCTGTAGTGATGATTACATAATATTTCCCTTAATCCATTGGCTATTTAGTTTTATATGTAATATTATCTTTTTTGGAACTAATATTAGTTCAAGAGTTTCATTAATACCCAAACTACATACAATTGAAACATTGAATTGTCAGTGGTGAATTTTGATTAGGTTTTTTTCTCCTTCATTGCATTGATCATTCCATTCATTTAATGTTGACACTAATGTTCTGGAACATCTTATTTTCTACACTTTAAATATTTTTTATACCTATAAGGAAATTTACCATTAGATTATCCTTACATATTTAAGAGTTAAGATGTTTTATCTTATTTTCATTATGAGCTTTATCATTTTAATTTCTAGGAAGCTTCAATTTACCTTTCTTTTTTTAAAACTTATATTTTTATTATAGAGGAGATCTCCAACCCACTGCCATAATATTACATTTCTAAAATCCAAATCCATTATTATAAAGACATCCTATAATTTCAATTTAAACATTTATATCACATAAAATAATTTATTTTTGTCTATCAACACCCCTTATGAGTAAATCTTTTTAGTGTATTGTTTTAATTCACTTAAGAAATTTTCATTTTTTCCTCTAGCATCAATGTTAAAATTGGATTCATACATGGTAAGTCTCATAAAATTTTCATCATAGGAACCAAATGATTTATCCACCTTTTATTTCAAATCAATAAATTAACTCTCTATTTTTTTGTGAAGAGTTTGATGAAAATAGTTAATGAAAAATATTTTCTTAATCTCTTAATATTCTATAGAATTATTTTCTTCTCCTTTAATCATTTGGTTGATGATATTTCAACAATGGTTTGAATCACCATCCAAAATTAAAAAACATTCTTATAATAATATATTGAGAAATAAATCATATTTTCACTATTGTTTCTTTCCATTTCACAATAATTAAAAGATTAGAAGACCCACTAAAGGAGGGTGTTAATTATCAAGTGAAGGACTAAATAGTGATTTGATACTTATTTGGTAAATTTTAGAGCTCAATGGGGTTGATATTTGTATTTACAACTTGAGATAATTGGGTGATAATAGCTATGAAAGTTTTTAAACTAACCCCCACCCCGTCTGTTAGATTATTGGGATAATCATTATAGTTTCCATCACACATTTTTTACATGATTTCTCCTATTTTTATCAAGTCACTAAAACCAAAAAATTTAGTGTATGTACTGATAAATAATTTTAAAATTAATTATTCTTATAAATATGAAAATCAATTCTAGGATACCCCAACCGACAAAACCATATTATGACAATTCAAGTTAAATGAATATTGATTTAGGTTATATCAACATATTCTTTATAACCTAATCCCAAAAATTTAAAAAAAAACCTCCCTTTATACTTTGATAACCCTTGTGTAACCATCCCATAATTACATAACCTAATGAAAATAATTTATTACATGCATTCCCCAAATAATTTATATTTACAGATTTAGAGAATTAGGATGAATTTTAACTAATAAAACACATTTCTTCTTCAAGTAATGGACATTTTTCCAACTATATATATTCAAAAACTCCCAAATATTCTCCACACATAATATTTTTTTCTATAAATATATCACGTGATAAATTCTTCATAACATAGGTAAATGGAAACATAAAAATGGTGAGGTAAAGACGCTCAATAAGGGAAATCATATAATAGATGCTATCATAGAATAAACAAGGCACGAATAATATAGAAAGAAGTAAATGATAATAAAAAAATTCCATATAACTAATAACATGATCCTGAAATAAATCGATGTATGATATATTAATATAAATAATTTAATGAATAATGATAATTGAATTCATTGTGATTGAATTAATAATTCAAATCATCCGAACCTTTATCATTGTGTCCTTATCCAAGAGATTTTTCTTATCATTTTGGTCATGACCGAGACATTATTCTTAGATTTGGTAGGACTACACCAAATACCCCGACCTTTTCTCTCATTATACCAACCAATACATAGAAGGGATATATAATATTAGTTCCACCCAACATGTAACGTCCCGGTTCCGGAAGCCACCGAGAGGCGCCCCGTACCTGGTTGGTCACATGGCCTAAAGCGCATTTCCCCAAATGCCAGAGGATGCCGACTTGCAGTGTGGGACTTGGGTATGACAGTGGGGAAAATATGCCCTCATTAGAAGAGTACACAACAGAAGAGAAAATAAAATAACAAAAATAGCAGAAGCAATAGACATCCATACAAGAGTAAATAGTGGAAGGATAATAAATAAAATACTAGAGAAAAAATATATGTAAATGATACATGATACACATAGGTCTAGGAAAACATCCAAACAAGTCACAATGCTGAATATAGTTCTAAACCAAAGTACAAAAGAAAAACAGATGAGCAACTCATCAGCATCGCAAGCCTCGGCATGGTCCCACACTCGCCAACTCCAGTGCAATCATGAACCTGAAGTCGAAGGGTGCTTGAACTTATCTGTACCTACAACAATATAATCTGTTTAGGCTAAAAAGCATGACCCAAATAGGGTGTGAGACAAAGTCCAAATAAAAAACACCCAAAGATCCGTTCCTAACAGTCAGTTAATATATGGTAGGTAACATACAGTAAGAAGTAAATAGTAAGCTATAAACCTGATAATAAACAATAGTAACAATCCTCAATTTCTAGCATATAATCTACAAACAAGAAACAGCCACTCAAGCAAGTAGAACAAAAAGGTAACCTCTGGGTATTTCTCAGAGTCTAACCCCTAAGGTTCAACCTACAAGTACTAGCAACCCTCTGGGAAGCACACACAGTCTTTCCCCTCTAGTTTAGCTAAAGAATAGACTCTCTGAGGAAGCACTCGCAAGAAATTCCCCCTATAGTCTTGTATCGTACTAAAGGCTCTCTGGGGAAGCACTCAATGTCTAATTCCCCCTTTGGCCCATGTCAAGGAACTATAGACTATCTGAGGAAGCACTCAACATCAATTCCCCCTGTGGTCTCACATCGTAAACTAAAGACACTCTGGAGAAGCCCTTATGTCCACTCTCCCTATGGTCCACTACCCTAGGTTCTCACAGCCCTATGTAAAACAAACATACATAGCCCACATATCATCCCAAGTAAACCTCAAGAAATACTTGGCTATCATTCTAAGGCATATCATCAAAATAGTACAATAGTTCCACTATCCTTCAACTAGGCATGGCAACTGGAAAAACACTGAACAAGCAAACAAGCATGGAAAACCATCCAGAGTACAGTACAATTTACCCTATTCAGAAGAAATTACCTCTACTCAAGAAATCAAGCAAAGCATGCAAACAACAAGGGAAAAATAGGAAATACACAACACCTCGTTCAATGGTATTGGTGGAATTTTCACAAATATTCAATGAAATCCAACAGAAAGGCACATAGCACCTATCTCGATGCTAGGAGATCGATATAGGTGATCCTTAATGATTGATTCCCCTTAGATTGTCAAAGATCTGAGAAAACATCCAAAACAATCAACCCACAATAACATGAAAATGAGGAGGAATCATGGAACAAGTATAAAATAGAAGAGAGAGATCACTGAGGTGATCCCAATGCAATTGACGGTGACTGAAGTGGAGATCGGATGGAGGCTCGGGAGCTTGGGGAAGAAACGCGGCCGTATGGGTCCCTCCTGGATGAAGAACCCGAAGAAGGAGAGTGTTCTGTCTGTTAGGCACGACCCCGATCCTTTTATTGGAAAAACAATACATGGGGTGTACTTCTGGGGTACATGGCGTGTACTCTGTTTTTCCGTTCTCCACTTTAAGTGTCTTCCACATCACCTGTACACATCGTGTGTGTGGCCCGGACACGGCTAGCACGCGGCCTGGAGCGGAAAGGGAGTACACAGCGTGTACTCAGAAAGTACACAGCATGTACTTCAAAATTTTCTAGAAAACCCCACTTTTCTCAAAAACACCAGGAAAAGAAAGACATACCTGAAAACGAAGATTCGGGTTCTTACAAACTTCCCCCCTTATAGAAATTCATCCCCTAATTTCCCTAACGATACAGAGAAGGAGAAACCCCGAACAGCTCCAGCCACTGTGATTGTACATCGACCTCCCTTTCACAGGTCTCATCCTGTACTCTTTCGTGCAGCCATAGAACTAGTACTAGATGAACAGACCGCCCACGGAGAACATTCATACAATGATCGAAAATCTGGATAGGATGCTTCTCAAATGATGCATCCTCTTAGAGCTCAACCAACTCGGGCTGAAAGATATGAGATGGGTCTGAAAATTAATGTCGGAGTTGAGAGACGTGGAAGACATCGTTCATGGCTCGGTACCTTTGAGGTAACTGCAACCGATAGGCAACCGACCCAAATCTCTCCAATACCTCAAACGGCCCGACGTACCTGAGTGAAAGTTTACCCTCTCTTAGAAACCTTTTGTGTCCCAACCTGGGTGCGACACGCAGGAAAATCTGATCCCTGACCTCGAACTCCAGAGGTCGTCTCTGCTGATCAGCATAAGACTTCTATCGAGACTGCGCTATAGCCATCCTTTTCTGAATCAACTCTATCTGCTCTGAGGTCTCCTGAACAAGAAGAGGTCCCAATAAAGATGCCTCTCCTGCCTCTAGCCAGCATAAGGGTGATCGACATGGCCTGCCATACAAATTCTCGTAAGGTGCCATCTGAATAGTCTCCTAAAAATAGTTGTTGTAGGCGAACTCCACTAGAGGGATATGCTTCTCCCAAGAACATCCAAAGTCTAGAATTAAAGCTCAAAGCATATCCTCAAACACCTGGATCGTACGCTCGGACTGGCCATCTTTCTGGGGATGGTATGTTGTACTCAGAAGTAACTGTGTACCCAAAGCCTTCTAAAGTCCCTTCCAGAATCGAGAAGTAAAGCATGCAACCCTTTCTGAAACAATGGAGTGTAAAAGTCCATCCAGACATTAAATTTCTCAGATGTATCGCCATCAGAGATCATTAACCCTGAAGGTTTCCTTGATCGGTAAGAAGTGTTCAACCTTCGTAATCTTGTCGATGAAAACCCAAACACCATCATTTCCTTGAGGATATCTCGGCAATTCGGTCATGAAGTACATCACAACATCGTTCAATTTCCACTATATAATGGGTAACTCCTGTAAAGTCCCTACTGGTCGTTGATGCTCCACCTTCACATGCTGACAAGTAGAACGCTGCAAGACGAAACGAGCAACATCCCTCTTCATACATGTCCACCAGTACTTGCGATGAAGATCCCGATACATCTTGGTGACGCCAAGATGAACTCCCCAAATTTAGGAAAGAAAATCTCACATCAGCTCCTCGTGTATGTCTGTTGGCACCTATACGTATTCCTGGTAATGCAAGATCTCATCCTCACCCACTGTCCATCTAGGAAGATCTTCCTCTCTTGATACACTCTTTCGCAGGACTAACCCTTCTATGTATGATAGCTTCCTCATCCATACCCGATCAAGAAGTGTAGAGGTAACAACTATAGATGATATGAAAGTCTTTCCCTATCTATCGTGCACCTCCAGATACATCTCAGAGAACAGATCCATAAGTTTCCACTCACTGCTGGCCTCCTGAATTGCCTGAATCTGAGTTCTCCAGCTCAACGCATCTGCCATTGCGTTGCCCTTTCCCAGCGTATAGGCAGGCTCGCAATCAAAATTCTAAAGATACTCAACCCACCTGCGCTGTCTCAGATTCAGATCACGCTGAGTGAAGTTGTACTTGAGGCTTTTGTGGTCGGTGAAAACCAAAATTTTCTCTCCCAGAAGGTAATGTCTCCAACAGTGTGATCCTTGAACAATCGCTTCCAACTCTAGATCATGTGTCAGGTAGTTCCTCTCATGTGGCCTGAACTGATGAGACCCGTACGCAACTACTCCATCTCCATGCATAAGCACCTCACCCAGTCCGACACCTGAAACATCATAGTAGACTGTATAGCTCTTGCCTGGCTCTAGAAAGATGAGTATCGGTGCTAACGTCAACCTTCCCTTCTTCTCCAGAAAGGATGAATCACAAGAATATGACCATAAGAACATCACCCCCTTCTTGGTTAGACCTGTCAAAGGTGATTCTAGGCGTGAAAAGTCCTGAATGAAGCGTCTGTAGTATCCAGCCAGCCCTAGGAAACTATGTACTTGAAAAACATTCTTCGGCTTCTCCCAGGGAACTACAACTCTCACTTTCTCTGGGTCCACAGATACTCCTGCCTCTGATATGACGTGACCCAAGAAGGGAATTTGATCCATCCAAAAGTGGAACTTCAAGAGTTTAGCATAAACTCGATGATATCTCAGTTTTCTCTGAATGTTCTTTATGTGGTTAGCATGGTCGTGTCAAGAGTGATAGTACACCAAGATATCGTCCATGAAGACCACAACAAAGGAGTCCAAGTAAGGATGGAACACTCGGTTCATCAGTTCCATGAAAACTGCCAGCACATTCGTGAGACCAAATTGCATAACTGTATACTCATATAGACCATACCTGCTCCTGAAGGCTATAAGAGGTATATCTGATGGTCTAATGCGCAACTAATGATAATCGTACCTCAAATAGATCTTTGAGAACACGCGGGCTCCTCAAAGCTGTTCGAAGAGATCATTAATCTTTGGCAATGGATATCAGTTCTTGACCATCAACTGGTTCAGATTCTGATAATACAAACAAATCCAAAGGATACCGTCTGCCTTGTTCATGAACATGACAGGCGAATCCCAAAGAGAAGTACTAGGTCGGATGAAACCCTTATCCTGCAACTCCTCCAACTACTTCTTGAGCTCCTGTAACTCAGGTGTAGCCATCCTATAGGGAGGAATGGACACTGGTGCCGCTCCTGGAATGAGCTCAAAAGAGAAGTCTAGCTCATGCTCCAGAGGAAAACATGAAAAGTACTCTGGAAAGACATCCCAAAAATAATCCAAAACTGGAGGAAAGTACAACTGTGAAGTCCCCAGGTCATCCAGATAATGAATAGAAATCTGGCCTATCACCCTTCCTAGTCCATGATGCTCGTGTCCTGCTCGACTCGCCTGAACATCCCATTCGCCTCGATGAATAAAAGATTCACCCTCTGGTGAAATGAAACTCACCCTGCGACGATAACTGCCAACAACTGCCTGGAAGTGAAACAACCAGTCCATCCTAAGAATAACATCATAGTCTATCATCTCTAGGACATAGAGATCCTATAAGAAACCATACCTTTCCACCTCGAAGGGAACTCTCTGCACTGACGTACACTAGATGTTCTCACTCCCAAAGGTGTGTCTAGTGTCAACAAGTCGGCAGAAGGAAGGACACAGAGCCCAAGTATCTTCACAACAACAACAGAGATAAATCTATGCATAACACCATTCTATAATAGAATTGAAAATAAAACCGAGGCTACTAAGATCGTACCTCAAACTATAGAAGGTCCAGGGTCCTGCTCCTGATAGGTCTGCTCCACCGCAAAAGTCTATCTTGCCCCACGGCCCTATGACCCTGCCTAACCACTCTGAGATGATCCTCCCTACTGAAGCTGAATGACTAGTGACTGACCGCCACAGCCTCAACCTCCACCTTGGCCCGAACGGCCGGAAGAACTCCAGTTCCCCCGACTGGTGAGAAACTGGTGGTGCTGCTCCTAAACGGGGAGTCATGGAAGAACCCCCATCACCAACTACTGGTGAGAAAACATGGCAGAAATGTTGAAGGTGACCCATCTTGACACAATATTAGCACTCTACTTTGTCTCTCTAGCACTACGGCCTTGTGTTCCCTACACTTCCACACTGATTGCATACTACCTAGCTACCTGAAGATGTATCTCTCCTCATCGGATCAACGCACATAGACTCCCTTCGGCGATTCCTTCTATCTACTGGAAGAACACTAGCTCTGGAAGTAGAAACACCCTGGCTTGTAGCACTGGAGTCTCTCAAATTGTGCTCCACAATTAGATCCTGGTTGACGATGGATGTTATGGAAGTCAAATATAAGAGATTCAACTATGAGAGGATCTCCTGCCAAAGACCATCCTCAAAATTCCTTGATAATAACACCCCACTTTCATCCCGGAGGGGTGTGAAATGCTGAAACTCGGTCAAACGAGATGATGACTCCATGACAAAAAGAGTACCCTGCTCTAGACACCTGAACTCCCGGGCTCGATCGGACCATAGGGTCTCCGAGTAGAATTAGTCGTAAAACACACGCTGGAACTCCTCCCAAGCCATAACCTGCTGAAGACCTGCCTGTGAGATCATTTCCCACCACCTCTTTGCAGAATATCGTATCATATAGGTAGCGAGCTTGACCCACATCTTTAGAGGTGTTTCCAGATGCTAAAAGATAGTCAGCATTGATTCCAATCATGACTCTATAGCTTGTCGTCCTCCTTCCCCCGAGAAAGTAGGAGGATGCTGCTGCTAGAACACCAGCGTCAAGTCTGCCATAGACGAGGCATGAGGCAGTGCTCCCTGAAAGTTCTACATCATCTTCATAAAGCCTTCATTGAACTGCACATCAGTGCCTGCCACTAGTATGACAGCCGGTGCAAAGGCTGGCCCGACTGGAGGATCAACAAGAAGTACCTGATCAGCCATATCTGGCGTTTGATCACTGCCTGAAAAATGACATACAACCGGAGTATGTCTCGGAGGCACAGCTCTGAAAAAAATCAATATCATACCTTAGATCAGGAAAACAAGGACATAGAACAAAGGAGTACAAAACAGAAACAGGAGAAGGAAACAATGAAGATTTACATAACTTGACTACACGGCGTGTATGAACTCTACACGACATGTACCTAACTCTATTACCCTACCCATGTATCCTTGCACGACTAACCCACATGGTCTTATTAAACTAAGAATACATGGCATGTTCCCTGTGAACACTGCGTGTGGTGGACAGGGTTTTAACAACCTGTGTTGTTAGTTACACAGCTGGTTACACGGCTGAGACTACACGGTGTGTTCCAAACTAACACGGCATGTACTTGAAGGATTTTCTGACCCGTTTTGTTGGTGACACGGCCACGTACACAGCTGGACCTTACACGGCGTGTTCCGAGCAAACACGACGTGTATAAGAGGAGAGATCACCGACCCGGGTTGTTTGTGACACGACCGGGTACCTGGAACAAGAATACACATTGTGTTCTTTACCAACATGGAGTGTTCTACTCGAGCTTCCCCAACCTGTGTTGTTAATGACACGGCCAGGTACAGAGCTCACTACTACATCGCGTGTACCTACCATACACGGGGTGTTCCTGGGGATTTTTCACAACCCGTGTTTCTTCTCACACAGTCAGTGACACGGTTTAAAAACTACACGACGTGTAGTAAAAAGGTACACACCATGTATTTTGGGTTTTTCCAAGCAGTAGCTCAGAAACTGCACCGATTCCCAAAAAGACACAGAACACAAGGCATGGAGGTTCTAAATTCCGATCCCTGAGGGCCCATACTCCCCATGAATCAAAAATTGGCATCCAATACATTGATATATAAGGAAAAACAGGTCAATGATTCAAAAATTTCCGATTCAAGAGGGACCATAACACCTCAAGAACCAAAATTTGGAGTTCATTTAAACAATGTACTATACATCATTCCTCTATCAAACAGTAGATATTCTATCAAAGAATCTATCACAACAACATGCATAATCTACCCAAAGTCTATCACAACAACATGAAATTTCTAATTCACCCAAGATGGAATGGCAATAATGCATGACATGTGATTTCGAATAAGTGCCTATATGATGCATGAGATGGAATACCCTCATCTCTTTGGGTTGCGACAGAAATAGAACAATAATAGCAACAACAATAACAACACAAGGCATGTGGATCACTCTAGGTGAAATCATATCAACCGTAAAATCTCAAAACTAGAAAACTGCAATAAATGAGGTAGTATGGATTTTCCCTGTACACGGGTTAGCTACTACCATGAACAACTTAATACCAAGTACTGAATCCATCCTATCCCAAGCTAATGTCTCCAAACAGTAATCAAGAGAAAAGAACACCTCTGATACCTCTTTGTAATGTCCCGGTTCCGGAAGCCACCTAGAGGTGCCCCGTACCCGGTTGGTCACATGGCCTCAACCGCTTTTCCCCGAACACCAGAGGCTACTGACTACCAGTGAGGGCCTTGAGTGTGATAGTGGGAAAACTAGGCCCTCATTGGAAGAGTACAAAATGGAAGAGAAAAACAAATAGCAATAATAGTAGAAGCAGTAGACATCCATACAAGAGTAAATAGCGGAAGACTGATAAATAAACAACTAGAGTAGAAATATATATAAATGATGCATGATACACATAGGTCTAGGGAAATAGGAAAAAAAGTCACATTGCTGAATACAGTACTAAACAATGTACAAAGGAAAAATAGATGAGCAACTCCTCAGCATCGCAAGCCTTAGATTTGTCCCATGCTCACCATCTCCAGTGAAATCAAGAACCTGAAGTCGAAGGGTGCTTTCCCTTATCTATACCTGCAAAATATAATCTGTTTAGGCCCAAAAGAATGACCCAAAAAGGGTGTGAGACAAATTCCTAATTGGAAACCACCAAATGATCTATGCGTAATAGTCAGTGAATATATGGTAGGTAACGTACAGTAAGCATTAAACAATAAGCAGTAAACAGGATAATACAAAGTTGTAACAATCCACAGTTTCTAGCATATAATCTACAAACAAGAAACATCCACTCAAGAAAGTATAACGATAAGGTAACCTATGGGAAGCACACATAGTCTCACCGCTCTGGTTCAGCTAATGAATAGACTCTCTGAGGAAGCACTCATAGTTGATTCCCCCAATTGTCTCGTATCATACTAAAGGGTCTCTGGGGAAGCACTAAATGTCTAATTCCCCCTGTAGCCCGCGTTGAGGAACAACAAAATCTCTGAGGAAGCACTCAATGTAAATTCCCCCTGTGGTCTTGCATCGTAAATTAAAGTCACTCTGGAGAGGCCCTTACGTACATTATCCCTATGGACCACTACACTAGGTTTTCACAGCCCTGTGTAAAACAAACATGCATAGCGTGCGTATCGGCCCAAGTAAATCTCAAGAACTACTTGGCTATCATTCTAAGGCATAACATCATAACAGTACATTAGTTCCACTATCCTACAACTAGGCATGGCAACTAGAAAAACGCCGAACAAGAAAAAAAGCATGGAAAACCATCCAGAGTACAATACAATTTACCATATTCACAAGAAATTACCTCTACTCAAGCAATCAAGCAAAGAAGGAAAACACCAAGGGAAAAAAAGGAAACACACAATACCCCGTTCAATGATATTGTTGGTATTATCACAAATATTCAATTATTTCCTATATAAAGGCACAAACCACCTACCTCGATGCCAGGAGATCTATATAAGTGATCCTTAATGATTGATTCCCCTTAGAATGTCGAAGATATGAGAAAACATCCAAAATGATCAACCCAAAATAACTTGAAAATGAGGTGGAATCATGGAACAAGGATAAAGCAGAAGAGAGATCTTACCGAGGTGATCCCAATGCAATCGACGATGGATGAAACGTAGATCTGACAGAGGATAAGGAGATCAGGGAAGAAACCCGGCTGTAAGGGTTACTCCCGGACGAAGAACTTGAAGAAGGAGAGAATTTTATCCGTCAGGCGTGAACCCGGTCCATTTAATGAAAAAAATAAAATACACGGTGTGTACTTATGGGGTACATGACGTGTACTCTGTTTTTCCGTACTCCACTTTAAGCGGCCTCCACATCACCCCTACACACCATGTGTGTGGCCCGAACATGGCCAACACACGACCTGGCACGACAAGGGAGTACACGGTGCGTACTCAGAAACTACACGATGTGTACTCAGAAAGTATATGGCATGTACTTCCAAATTTTCATGAAAACCCCACTTTTCTCAAAAATACTAGGAAAAGAAAGACATACCTGAAAACGAAGATCCGGGTTCTTACACAACACTTATTAAATTCTAATACATTCAGCATATAAAATATATGAATATCAATACAATGAAAAAATAACATGCCTTATGAACTAATAAACATCGGTATTGAGATACAAACATAGGATATGTAAACAATTTCTTAGAAAATTAATTTGATAAAATTTACACAATACCTCCATTTAAAGATGGTGTATGGTTAAAATATAAATAATAAACTTTCCTTAGTAATCAATAATCATTTTTTTATAATAACGATATTCGAAATGTTAATATGTTTCCCAATCATTAAATAGTTATAAGTCATCCATAGAAATAAGGTTTATGGTTAAAAAATACATATTCCAAGTTTAACACAAGTAATGTTAATTTTTTTGATATACATGAAAAAAACCTTCATAATAAGAACATTCTCTATGGTATAACATGATAAACGCCCTGGAAGGAAAATCATACCTATAACAATATATGATTTGATAAGACAAAGGGAGTGATAGATAATATCTTAAATATATATTTGATTTAAATATTTATAAAGAAGAAAAATGTAGTTGTAAATGAACTTAATCAATTATTTTGGAATAATTAATGAAATTTTTAGAGGTATCTAATTAATATTGTCATAGAAGAGGGGGATTCCCCTTTGAAAGAAGATGTAGGGTAAATTTCCTTACAATAGAAAAATAATGTGTCAAAGGGGAAAATAAAATAGTGAAAGGCATAAAAAGCCACAAAATAATGAGAGGATTATAAAATAATGGGGTTTTTATAAATAAATTTAAATCAAATTACTAATATGGATTACCTCACAAAGGGAATTAATATATTAAAATTGATATTGAGAAAGAAACCATTACATATTGGGACACATTTTAATCAAAAACCCTATAAGGTAGGGTGATTGATATTGAAAAAAAGATAATATATTAAAGATAACACAATATATAATATAAAAAATAGATGATATAAACATCATTAATACAAAATTACGTGAATTGGATAAAACATGTCTTAAAAAATAAATTTGAGACTAAAAACTCTTACGGTAATGGAGACATAAGAATCAAGAGAAAATTATAGTGTTACCATGAAATAGACATTAAAATATAATTAAATTAAATTTATTAAATATACTTGCAGGTAATAAATTTAGTTAATAAATAAATTAATATAAATTGTGGTATATTATATCAAAGATGTCTCATAGAATTGAAAATACAGATGAATAAGCCATACATTAATTAATTTTAGTCAAAATGAATATTATCCTCTGGTATAAAAAATATTCTAAATTACCTACTATAGAACTTTATTCTCATATATTTAACTTTATAAACTTATTTTATAACCATTTATTACAAATATTTTAGTTGCCTAGAATTTATTTCCATCAATGAGGGATAGAAACTCTGATTTCTTAATTCATATGAGATTTGAAATGGTGTGGTCGGTTTGTCTTAATTAAAAAAAATCATCACTAGATGATTTTCTAAGATACTCTAATAAATTTTTTTAATGATTCTTTATATCCCATTTTCATTTGGTGAATGATAATGATATGGATTGTGAAAATTGAAATTATGAAGAACTTGTTTCGAAGTTATTGATGATTGAAATGTAATATTTTAATAAATATATTAATGATAAAAAAAATTGGCATGAATAAATTAGCCATATTTAATATATTATTATTATATTTTATTATCATTATATAATATTACATAATAATTCATGAAATAAATATTATAGAATCATTCACATAGGTGGTAAAATCAGCCCAAATGGGAATGTGATATAATGATTTTTGAAGGAATTGTTTTTATATAATGATAATATAAAATTTAAAGAATCATAAAAATAATTTAAATATTATATATATTTATTAAATTAATCCTTAAAAACTTCCATGAAGGGTGATGATGAAAAATGGGAATAATCATTTGTGGAGGAGGTAGTCTACAAGTACACACAATTAGCATTTCCATTTCTCAAAGAATGGGACGGAATTAAGGTATATTATAAATTATAATTTCATAATAGTAATTGGGACATATTAAACATATTATTATATCAAATACATCATTGTTACCATCTCTAATATGTGGTTATAAAAAACAAACCACATCGCTTTAGGAATATGGTAGTCTACACGTATAAGTGATCGATGTTGTTTTGTTTTTCTTGGTCAATGGAAAGGATTGAATTATTTTTTATCCAATATTTTAATAAAATTTCAGTATATTAATATTATTTATGTCACTATATTATGTTTTCTTGAAATTTTTTGGACAAGTAAAATTAATAATAAAAGACTACGGAGTAAGAAATACTCACATTGAGAACATGAGATTTCTCTTACAAATCTCCTCACAAATAGAGGAATTAGGATAACTAATTGAAAAAATAGGATAATAAAAGTGGATTATATTATAGGAGTATTAAAATAGAAGAGTTTTAGAGGTAAATTAAAATGAATAGTTGCTTTATTAGGTGGTATAAGTGTTACCATTTTAAAAGTGAAGCAAAGGATAATTTTTGGAGTACACAATACATTTCAATAATGGTACATTATTATTCAAGAGTTAAAGGCTCTAAAAGTTTTAAGTAATGTACTTTAGTATTATATAAGGTTAATTAATCCACTTAAATTAAATAGAAATGATTTTTAAATATTTATGAAGCATTTTTATCATAGTTTTTAGTGTTACTATTTTTGGTTTTTACGGTTGTAATTAATTTTTACCTAAATAATTTACTTTTAATACATAATAAAAAATAATAAATATTATATACTTTTTATCTGTTTAATTTATATAATATAATCATTTCATCAAATAATATTTCCATTCATAATAAAAATTAATTTTCACACAAGTGTATTTCACGTGTAGACCCCAATTTTAGAAAATGTGTATTGCTTAGATTAGAATTTATGTGTGGGAAAAATTATCATTTTATTATATTTTCATAATATATATTGGTTTATTATTATAATTAAAACTTATTTGGATATAAAATAAATCAAATGCGTAATTTTAATCATAATGGGTTTTAATTTTAAAAATATATAAAAATAGTTTCATTTATTGAGAAATATTTATTATGTTAATAAAATGTTAGAAATATGTTTTATAAATGAATAATAGTATAATTCAATTTATATTTTTACTCCTTAAATACAAATTTGGTAGTGTAAAATGTTTTATAGTTTTTTAATATATACATAATTATTAATATATCAAAAAACACTATAGCTTTATTAAAACTATATTTTTTACAATTCAACTAAAAATCAATTACTCCATAAAAATACAAAAAATTAATCTAAAAATAATAATTTTATTACAAATACAAAAATAAATTCAATTTCATCAAAGTTAAGTAACAATTTTTGAGAATTAAACTTTTATATAAAAACAAAAATATATAGGGAAAAATTTTTTTCTTTGGAAAATAACTTTTTAAAATATTAATTTTTCTATTGCTATTTCTTATCAATTACTAATAAATTTTAGTTTTTATATATTATTCGGATGAATAATACATTTTTTGCATAATATATGAAGTATCTTAAAATAAATTGGTAAAATTTATTTTTTGGAAAGGATATGTTTTTAATAATAAACCATTCTAATTAATTACTTAGCTACACTAATTGAATTTTATCAATGCATTAGTATTATTACTGATTTTTATTTTTATTTTAAAATTTAGTTACCTATATTGTTACTCAAAATTATTATGGGTACATTTTAGTGTTAATATAATTTTATGTGTTTCGTTGTGTTTTAGTGTTTCATGTGAAGAAAGTAGTCAAAAAAATCTAGTTTAAAAGGAAAATATAATTTAAAATCTTAGTGTGTCATATTCTCTAACACCCCCTAAATAATGTTTATCCTCACACTTTTTATTATCGCATATTAATAAAATCAGTTAAGGGAATCTAATAGATGGAAATAACTCAATAAATAATATCAAAAGTGGCGTCTACCTTAATATCATAGTATGATTGGGAAACACATATTTTCCCAACATATTGTGAACTAATTTCTTCATATTCATTTTCTATCTTATATCACCAAACCCACCTTTTCCACACATTAATAATCATCCATATCCTATGTGACATTATTGTTTGTGATTTTTACTACATTTTTTACATGAAGGAAATTAAATCTTATTTCTTTCATCATATTCATAATCTGATATTTAATGAGAATCCATCCTTCTGTTTTTGGGTTTTTGGAAACTAAATAATTTTTAAATTGTTAAACATAATTCATGGTATATGATTAGTCATAATCACAATATTTCTCACTCTATCTATTATACTAATAAAGTACTCATTGGGAAAATCACTACATTTTCCATGGAATTCATTGTTTACTTGGTTCCTTGAGGATTCATCTTTTAATTAAAACAACATGTTTTAATCTTGTGTGATGAATAATTAGAACCATAAGAGAATCATTGTATAATAATTCCTATCCAAAATTTTCTTAATCATTGAAATTATTAAATTATTTTTCAATTAACTACTATTTCAATATAGGTTATGTTAGTTTTTTTCTATCATATTCCTTAACCTAATTCCATAACATAATAAATCCTTCATAATATATTGTAATGAGAATCCGATTAACCAAGGAATACCCACCAGAAGTTTTCATCTAGGTGGGAAGACAAAGTCCCCCTTATCTTACTCTATGTAATTATTTAGTTGATACTAAACCATCTTTCTTCAATGTGGTTACCCCAAGTTTAATGTGGTACAAGACCACGTCCACTTACTAGAATTCATACATGGATGTAATTTATTCAATAACCATACAATATCTAGATTATCAAACATTGGGATGATATCATATACTTAGAATTATCCATTACACTTATGCATAGATTTTTAACTAATATTATCTTATCATAATAACTAAAATATTAAATATTACCTCAAATAACCTAATGGGTTGTCTATAACATTGAAATTATGATCAAACCTTACATATCAACCCTTAAACTATACACAGCTAATATCATTACCTCAAAAATTATATAAACCATTCTATAATACAAACTATGATAGACTAGACATTATCATCTCATAATTATATGACATAATGAAAATATTTCATAAATTCACTACCATAACATTTTTTTAGATATTTAGATAATTAATATAAATAATTAACTAATACAGATAAGGATTTCTTAACTAAAGGATAAATTTCCCAACTATATAAGAAATGAACATCTCCCACAAATTATCTATACATGTTATTTTCATCTAGGAATATCAGGTCTAATATATTCATTATAACTTTGGGAAATGGAAACACAATATGGGTGAGATAAAAAATTTTATTAAGGGGAAACATATACCAGAACCAATCATAGAAAAACATGGAATGAATAACATGAGGGGGATTAAATGATAATGAAATAATCTCATATAACTGAACTTGTGATCTAGAAATAAATCCAATGATGACATAAGAAATATAAATAATCACAGAGATGGAAAAAACTGAATTCATGATGATTAAATGAATAATTTTCCACATATTTATATTTAACATTGCACCTCAAAAAAGAAGTTATTTTTTTCATCAAGGTCACAACCAAGATGTCATGCTTATTTTGGGTAGGAATATAGAAAATCCCCATAAAAGTTTCCTCATGGAAAACAAATGAATCTATGGGATATATAAAATAGGGACCCAGAAATCACTTCATTAGGTCCAATACATTATCCAAATGAAGGATATCAATATAAATACAATTAACAAACAAAATGACTTATAAATAAATAATAATCTATATTAAGATAAAAAATATAATATAAATCGTTTCTAAGTCAATAAATGAGATAAAATAGAAATAATACTCCTAGAGAATGAATGTGGATAGTTAATCAATACATAATTAATTTTCCTTAGTAATCCACAATCATCCATATTGGAATAGTAAAATATAGGGAGTCAATACATTCCATAATCAATTAATAACCATAAGATATCTTTATAAATAATTTAGATGGGTAAAGAATAAATATATCAATATAACACAAAAAAATTCAAAATATTTTGATAAATGAAGAAAATATACATAATAAGAAAATTTTGATAGGTGTCACATAATAAAGGAATTAAAAGAAAAATCATTCCTATTACATAGGATGATTTGGAAAGATAAAGGAAGTGACATGCCATTTATCTTATAATTTTTTTTAAATATTTCTAATTGAGGCCATGGTAGTATAAAATTAACTTAACCAATTATTGGGGAATATATAAGTAAATTCATAAAAAAATAAAAATAATATGATAATGGAAAAGGAGGATTCCCAACCAAAGGTAAGAGGAAGGGACTGTTTTAATACAATAGGTATATAATGTGTTAATGAGAAAAATTACATAATAAAAATACATGTAAATAATAATAACAAATGTATGAGAATAAAATAATTTGGGGTTTCAGAAATAATGATCAATCAAATTCCCTGTATAGATTATCTTTCAAATCCAATCCATGTTTTAAAATTGAGATTGGGAAGAAACCATTATGGCTTGGGTATCATTTTAATCAAATAAAATAGAAATATCATAAATTTGAACTGAAAATATCATGGATTAAATATAATTCATGATATAATATTGAAAATCAGTAGTATAGGAATCATTTAAATGAAATTTGATGCATAGGAAAAACATGTCTCAAAGATTGGAAATTTAAATGAAACTATTTTGGTAATTATAACTTATGATTCAAGAGAACATTAGAGGGTTACAATGAAATGGACATTAAAATATAATGAGAATAAATATATTACTAATGCATAAGTTCAATAATGATTGTTAATACACTCTATAAAAGAAATGATTATGCCATGTATCTAAAATGTCTTGTGGATTTGAAAATTGAGACAAATAACCCTTACCTTGACTCTTTCTTAATTGAAATAAGCTCTAACCTAATATATATAAAAAATAACTATCATAATCACATATTATATAACATTATTCAAATATAATTCCACGTATACACTTAATTTATAATAATTTATTGAAAATATATCTGTCCTTCATAATTTATTTTCATCATAGTGTTATAGAAACTCTGACAGTTTGTTTTAGACTAGTTTTTTTTAATTGAGTGGTTGATTCCTATTTCATAATAAAAAATAATTATTAACATATTATCCAAGTTACTGGAATCATGGGTTTTCAATAATTCATCATATCCCATATTCATTTGGTGAATGATAAGTTTTTGGATTGTGAAAATTAAAATTGTGAAGAATCTATTTTGGCCTGCTTAATGATGAAAATATAATATATAAATAAATATATTAAAATAAGAATAAACATTCCAAAATCATTAAAAAATATTTAATAAATTATTATTTCATGAAATTATCAAATATAATATTCTTTAATTATTTCTAATATAAATTTTATAACATTATTTATGAAGGTGGTAATGCCAAACCAAACATGAGGGTATTATAATGGTTTATTGAGTAAAAAATTGTATTTATACAATTATAAAACAAATTCTAAATAATAATAAATTATTCAATAAATATAATAAATATTAATAAAATAAATTATTTTAACCATATATAAATGGTGGTGGTGAAAAATAAAATTCATCATTCGTGGAGGTGGTAAACGGCATTTACGGATGATTAATGTTTCCATTTCTCAATAAGTGGGATAAAATAAAGTTTTATGATAAATTATAATTTAATAACAATAATTGTAACCTAATAAATATATTATTTCATAAAATATATCTTTTTAACCATCCATGATTGGTGGTAATGAAAAGATAACTACATCACCTCATAGAGGTAGTAGTCCACACATACACATGATCGATGTTGTTTTGTTTTTGTTAACAGATGGAAATGATTGAATCAAGGTTGATCCATTAATATTTTAGAATTTAATTATATTAATAATAATTATTTAATTATATATAATCATTTTATAAAAATTTTGGATGATGAATAATAATATGAATATTTAAAGGTGTATGAAATGATCACTTTGAAAACTTTAGATTTCAGTTGGATATCTCATTTGAAATGGAGGTCTTGGGATAAATAATTTTGTTTATAGTATTATAAACATGGGATGGTAATATAAGAGGATTAAAATAGAAAATTTAATGGGGGATAATCAATGTAATTTTTTTATCATTAAGTGGTGGATGTTTTCTCTGTTTGGATGTTAAGAGAGGGTAATTTTGAAAGTTCCCAATACATTTCTTAAAATTAATATCACTATTCATGGGTAAAGGATCAATAATATTAAAATAACGGATCTTGGGGTGATATAATTTTGATAAATCCTCTACCATTAACTTTAAAACATGTTATAAACTTTTCTTAATCATTTTAGTCTTAATTATTTACTTATATTATTGTAGGTTTTTACCATGATAATGATTTTTTGCCTAAGTAATTTAGTTTTTATGCCTAAACATATAAATGCGTATTATTAAATTATTTTTACCAATTTTTTATAAAAATGATATTTATTTTATTCAATAATTATTATATGTGTATGAAAAAATAATTTTAAAATAATCTTATTTCACACGTAAAAGCTCATTTTTAGAAAAATGCTTATTTTTATTAATAATATTTATGTGTTCGATACAATTTTCAATGTGTTATATTTTCAAAATATAAATTATTCTATTATAATAAAATAAAATTTATGTGTCTTTAAATTTAATCCATTTCTGAAATTTTCCATAAAACTATTTAATTAAAATAAAAGACCAAAAAAACATTCTTTTTTGGGAAATATTACTTAAGTTTATAAAATGATAGAAATGGGTTTTATAAATCCATAATTGAATTTTAAAATATATATTTTATCTCCTATAATATATATTTGATATTGTATGATGTTTTATACGTATTTAAGTTATACAAACTTCTTAAAATTTCCATAAATGCTATAACATTAGTAAAAGCCAATTTTTTTTCTATTCACCTAAAAATATTTATTTCAAAAAAATAAAATAATAATAATAATATTTTGGTAAATTTTCATAATAAATAAATAATTAATGTCTAATTGGTAAAATTAATATTCTAAAATTTTATAATTTAACATTTAAATAAGAAATAAATTAATAATAAAAACTGTTTTCATAAGAAAATAAGTTTTTAAAATATTAATTATTGTTATTATTATTTCCAATCATATATTAATAAAATCTTGTGATAAAATATTTTTTACATAAATGAAATATAGTATCCTTAATATATTTATCATCTAAAAATAATCTAAATTAAATAATATTTAGAAGTGTTACATTTTAAATCATAAATCAGTCTTATTGGTAACTTAGCTACACTAATTCGATTTTATTAAAATATTAGTATTAAAAATGAATTTTATTTTTATTTTTTTTTAAAATCATATTAGGTTACATTTATTTTTCCTCCAAAATTCTACAGATACATTTTCATGGTTATAAATTGTTCGGTAATTCATTATTGTTTAGTTTTGATTGTCAAAAATTGGTTAAACACATTAGGGTTCAAAAGAAATTATAATTTAAAATATTATGGTGTTACATATACCAATTATGATAAACCAACCGTAACATAAAAATATATTAAATCATTATACTTGAATATCCATAAAAAATCAAAATAAATCACACCCCAAAACCCAAATATTTATGGTATTTGGATATCATATAAAAACATCACATTTTACAACACAACCGATATTCCTTACACAATTTCATCACACATGATTACATTATAGAAATACAATAAGTTATATTCTTCAAAACAACCTATATAATGAAAACATAATAAAATGGTATGATTAGGTACTTAATATGTGGTAAAACATAAAAGATATCAATTAAATCGAAATAGGTTCACACAAAGAAGTTCGTAAAGGATTAAACATAAAATGGATATATTTGTATGATAACATAACTAAAAAATCCTAATTAAAGAAAAGAACTAAGTTATATAACATTAATCATAACAAATAACTGTGGAATAATATATGTCACACCCTTGGAATTTAAAATATTTTTTATTGAAACCAAATGTGTTTGATAAATTTCTTCATGTGAAACACTAAAACACAATGAATCACAAAACATTATATAACTATTAAAATAAAAAAATATAATTTTAATGTAATAATAGGTTAAATAATTATTAAATATATGTATAAATAAGAAATCTATTATTATTACAAATCCATTGTTAAAATTCAATTAGTATAGCTAAGTAACTTCTAACTTTGATTAATGATTTAAAATGTAACCCTTCAAAAATTATCTTTTATGAACATTATTTTAAAATACGATACATATTATGGGTAAACGATATTCTAGGTATGAATAATATTTCTTCACCACATTTTATTAGTTATTTATAGGACATATGAATAAGAATAGTCAATATTTTGAATAGTTATTATCCAATGAAAATGACTTTCATTAAATATTTAGGTCATTTATTTGAAAGAAAAATTCGAAAATTTTATAATTCTAATTTCATTAAATTGAAATAATTTTGAACATATAATAACAATATTATCTTAAGATTAATTTTTGGTATTTTGCTGAAATAATTTATTTTTAGGTGAATAGTGAAAAATATAGTTTTTACTAAATTTGTCATATTTCAAGATATATCAAGAAGTGAGTATACCATAAATAATTATAATAAAATTAAAATTATAAAATATGTATTTAATTATTAATAATATTCTTTTCAAAATACTATTATGTAATTATGAAAACAATGTTTAACATTTTATAAACATAAGTAATATTTCTCAATAAAAGAAACAGTTTTTTGTCTTTGCTTTTAATTAAATATTATTATGGTAAATTTTTTTTGAATAATTTGAATGAAAAATAAATTTAATGTGTTTTATAATAAACTAATTAATATTATGAAAATTAAAAACATTAATCATTTTATCTTATACATAAATGATATGCTTAAAAATATGCCATTCAAAAAATTTGTTATTACACACGAAATGCCCTAATGTTAAAATTAATTTTTGTTAAAAATAGAATTATTATTTTATATCATATATAACATGTTTATAATCAATAGGTATAAATTATTTAACAATTACCATTTAATTTTTTGGCATAAAATTTAAATTACTTATGTAAAAATTCATTTCCATAGTTAAAACCAAGAAAGGTAAAAGATAAAAATCTAACTCTAAAAGGCTTGAGGAATAACTAAAACATGGGTGAAAATGAATGGTAGTGGATTTATGAAACTTATTTCACAAAAAAATACACTATTTTAAACGTTGTGATCCTTTGACCAATGAATATTAAGATACTATTATTGCAATGTAATGGGTACTTCAAAAAATTTCTTTCTCCCCACCTGTAAAAGGGGAACACTTTCACCACATCATGACATCCATATTCCACTGAATTGACTTCTGAAATTATACCATTTTTTATCAACCTAAATCCCAATAAAAATTTCATAATAATATTTTCTAAATAATTTATTCTAATTCCTCTACTTTCAAGATCTTTCTAAGAGAAATATCAAGTGATCAACAAGAGTATTTTTTACTCATTTGTCTATTTTTATTAATATTACACAAAAAATTCTGAAGACCCTGATATAATTATATCATTATTATTAATAGACATAAATTTTATTATATTATTTTATAATCTATGATTTTATCTCTCTCATCCACTAAGAAAAAACAACATCAATCATGTGTACGTGTGGACTATAGCCTCCAGGAAGTGATGTGGTTGTATTTCATCTCTAAATATATGGCATGGTAATAATGATGGATTTTGTGAATGAATATTTTTCTTATTCAACAATTTTTATTCCAAATTTATAATTTTTAAAATACCTTCATTCCATCACATTCAATGAGAAATATAAATGTTAATAATGTGTATGTTCAGACTAACAGCTCTACAAATGAATAATTTCATTTGTCATAAACACTCTTCACTATTTTTTCTTGGAAATTATTTAATGAAAATATATTTTATTTATGTAATTTTTATGATTATTGAAAATTTACATTATCAATAAATCATTACAACACACTTCTTTTTGTATCAATTTTACCACCTACAAGAATTATATTATATCATTTAAAATATGAATTATTAGGGAAAATTATATAATGATATTGTTATGTAATAATAATTTTTTAAATATTTTTAATGATTTTGGAATTTTTCTGTTGATATTTCATATCTCTATTAACATACCACATTTTGATTGTTAAACATGTGAAAACAAGTCGATCATAATTTCCATTTCCAAAAACAATAAAATTATCACTAAAAATGAATATGGTATATGATGAAGAAATGAAAAGATATAATTATAGTATCTTGGATAATAGAGTAATTATGAATTTTCATTAATAAAAAAATTACCAAGCCATTACCAAACTAATACGCAACAAGAAATTAGAGTTTTTAACACCTGGTGATGAAAATAAACTACAATCAACTAATATATTTATAATAAATGGTTATAAATGATGTGTGTAGTGGAAAATATATGTGAATAGAATTATTTAATAGGTGATTCAGATAGTAATTTTTTTATACATGCGGTTAGAGCACATTTCGACTAAACCTTTATTATGGTAGGGTTATTGGTCTGCACTTTCAATTAAATGATACATGATTGATATTGTGAACCATCATTTGATTTAGATATTTTCTTAATTACCATTATTTGAATTAAGTATAAATAGTTTCATTTAATTCATGATATTTTTATATACACTTCATGGTAATCCCTTAATGTTCTCTTGATTCTTATGTTTCAATTACCATATGATTTTTTATCTCAAATTCCATTCTTTGAGACATTTTTTGTCATATTCACCTGATTTAATTTAATTTGAATATATACTACCTATTTGTTAATTTATGTTATGAATTTTCTTTCACTATTTTTATTTGAAGATCAATTTCAATCACCCTATTTTATAATGGTTTTGATTGAAATGTTACCAAAGCTCTAATGATTTCTTCCCAAATCACAATTTTGAAATCGAGATTTCCCTTCAAAGATGATCCGTATATTGAATTTGATTTCACCTAATTTCTAAAACCCCCTATATTTTCTTATCCAATGGTTATTCTTGGGTTTTACATGGCATCTTATGATTTTTCCCCCTTTGACTCATTATTTACTCATAGTAAGTAAACTGACACCACATCTTTTTTTGTTGAGATTACTCCTCTTATCTATCCATATTCATTGGATACTTTTAAGAATGTTTTTATCTATGTATCAATAATTTATTAAGTTAATTTCCTACCACATTTTCTACATTTACACATATTTAAATCAAATATCTATAAGTGAAATGTTCCATCACTACCATTGTCATTCCAAATCAACCTCGGTTTTAGGAATAATTTTTCTTCCAATGAATTTCATACATAAAACCATTTAATGTGTTCCCAAAAATTGTTTTTTATATATGAGAGCATTAATTTAAATTCATTATGTTACACTTGAGATATTTTATTTCTTGGGGTGGATTATAATAATTTATTTATTGGGGAAATTATTGACATCACATATATTGTTATTCAAATACAAATGATTATATATTACTAAGAAAAGTTGATTATGTATTTTCTAACCATAAACCATATTTATCTAGACAGACTATGACCATGTTATCCCATTTATTGAAAAGGAAATCAATTTCCTTCTATATGTTTTTATATCAATACAGATGTTTATTGATTCCTAAGTAAAGATGATTATACATTGTATTAATATTCATATATTTTATACAATGAATGCATTGGATATAAAGAAGTGACAGTTGGGGAATGGTATTATAAATCACATTAATTCATTGGTCAGTCTCATGAGGTATAATATTTAAGAATTCAGTGCATGACTACCCAGTGAAATCATGATGTATTGGTTGTGACCTTGATGTAAAGTATAATAACTTGGTTGTGGCCTTGATAGTAAAGAATAATGTTTGCAGAGTTATTAATTCCACCACCAATAATTTAGGTACTGATAATTATGTGACTATTAATATTTTTACACCATCCATGGATTTATTTCAAGCACGTGTTACCAATTATATGTAATTGGTTTACTACTAAAAACACTAGGCCTATAAATCCATTCAAGAAAAGAGTCCATAAAACAATGTTCACCACAATATTTCACATAGATTTCCAAATAATGATCCTCCATATTAACCCCTCTTTTGATTATGAAAATTTGAAATTAGTGAAGCTTTCTATCAATGACCAAATATTTATCAGGATAAGGCCAAATGGTTGAAAATCCTTATCCTTCTTTGATAAAGAAATAATCACTTCAAGGAAAACTGATTCCACTAAAATAAATTTTCAATCCTTTGAGTGGGAAAGAATGATACCCTAAAGGATAAAAAGACACTTAGACACCATAGGATTCTAAGAGGCTTAGACAACCAAGAAATGGGATTCCATAACCTTACCACAACGACGATGGGAAATAAATCCAACACCAACCTGAGAATTAATAGACATGATTGCATCTGTATTATGTTTGACAAAACCCTCATGGAGAGAGGTATAGAAAATATAAATTTGTTGATTAAAAACCAACAAGAGCCTTATATCTTCCATATTTGGTAATTCATCCATTAAATAGACCTCTTGATCCAAATATGATCTTGGGTCACTTTTTTATAGAAAATATACTCATTAATTCTAGTCCAAATCAACCATGCAATTGTACAAAGACGACCCACCACATTTGGCTCCAACAAAGTCACCCATTTATTGACATCTTGGACCAACCTAGCATGAGGATCAAATAATTTTTTAAAATCTGATGCCCATTCCTTCCACATACTGGAAAAATAGAATTACATGTGTAGGAGATTCCACATCTTGGGGGTACAAAAGACAACTACCATCCTTATCAATAATCCATCATACCAAATTTTTTTGAGATGGTATAATACCAATGAAAATCCTCCACTAAATTTTGTTTTACCTTTTGTGGAGAAGAAAGCACCTAGATCATCCTTCAGCTATTAATAGGATGGACCTGTGCTAAATCATGAACATATAAATTGTAGATTGAATGAAGAAAGTACGTCCCAAAAGATACCCCTATCCATAAAATCTGATCAATACCCATTCCTATCGTGAGAGGAATTCTAAAAATGATATTATGATCAAGTTCATTAAACTGGCTGCAAATATTTCTCTAATCCTAGTCCCCCAATGAATCAATAATTAGGTCTTGCAACCTTTCATTTTCGAATCTTGGAACTACATTAGAATAAACCTTTACTTTTTCTCCATTTTCCACCCCTGGATCATTCCAAACACTAATTTCATACCCATCTACAATTATCTAAACACATAATCTCTCAAGAAGAGATATAACACCACATTTTCATCTCTGTAAAAAACATGGTCGTTAACCGTGCTGGGTATGTATAAAGTCAGAATGAGGGAAATATTTAGCATTTAAAACCTTTAAGAAAATTACAACTAGATTAGAGAGAAGGAACTACCCTTTCTTCTATATAAGTGCCTCATTAAACCATTTGAGATTCCTAATTCCAAGACCTCCATTATACATCAAGACACACAATTTCTCACATGATGTCTAATGGGTGTTATGTTTTCCATCATGGGATCCCCACAAAAATAAAGCCAGATGAGAATGAATTTGATCCCATAGAGATTCTAGAAATTTGAAGAAAGAAAGAGTATAAGATGGGATTACTTGGGCCACTGACTTAATGAGAACCTCTTTCACTGCCCTGGATATCAACCACTAGACCATAAGTGAATCAGATTTCTACCCTATCCATGTTTAATGAGAACACTTATTTCTTAGATCTATTGATATTGGTCCGGAGGCCCAGGTATTTCAGATGCGTTATGACCAGATGAAACCCACACACCTACTACCATTCCTCCCTCTTTTTTTGTACCACGCCTTTTTATGGATAATTATAACTTCTAAGGGTAAATATGCTACCTAGAATCCCTTTCATACAACTTAATGAATTTTAGAATTGAGTTTCATTTCTAAAGGGTATCTTGAGAAAATATGAGACTATCATCTATAAAAAATATGTGGAAGATAGGTGCCATTTTGGTATAACCTCACACCATGGATAACTCATTGCTCCACTTCTTTCATGAGGATATGAGAAAAAATGACATCCAATAGGATGAAAATATAAGGTGATAGCTGATCGCCTTGTGACAAACTTCTTGAGGGATTAAAACTACCCATGGGAGCACCATTGATATGAATTATTAAAGAAATATTTGTAATTCAGTTCATGATATTAAAGATCTATTTCATCCCTAAGCCCATCTTGGAAAGAAAATGTTCATGAAAAGGCCATTTGACTCTATCATAATCTTTTATCATGGTTAATTTCCTTTCCATAAAGACTTTTTGGAAGAAGATCGAGTTTTCATAGAATTGAATAATTCATATGAAATGGATGCATTATTAGTAATAGATCTCCATATGAAAAAACTCTTTTATTTTGAGTAATAAGAAACTGTTGGAAATCCCTAATCTTGGGCACCAAGACATTAGAAAAGATTTTTTAAATGACATTGCACAAACTTATTCGGTTAAATTCTATATTTTTTTGTGGGAACTCTATTTTTGGGATGAGAGTGATAAGAGTTCTATTTAGTGATTCAATAAAATATTTTCCTTCCCACATATCCTTCATCAGGGTGACCACATCAGGCCCAAAAATATGACAAAAGATTTTGAAAAAAAGTTCATGAAACCCATCAGGCTCTAGTACCTTTGAATAGTGGATAAGTTTGAGATCCCAAACACTTCATCATCAATGATATATCTCTCCAACATATGGTTCATATCCTCTATGATAATTTTTGGAATGTATTGGTTCAGAAATATAAGGGTGTGAATACCTTCTATATATAGAGGTTGCTGACAAAATTAATAGTAATGGATTTTATATCAGTATTATTGTCAACAAGCATCCCACTAGGAAGCTCAAGTTGAGAAATGTGATTTTTCTAACTCCTTACAGAATCTTCGGTGAAACAATTTAGTATTTTGGTCACCATCCTTATTATGAGATTCTATTTCCCTTATGAACCAAATTCTCTCCTCTCTCAGCACCGCATTAAGTTTTTTTCCTGAAAAAGATATATCCCTAATAATAGAATCATGACAAGGAAGAGAGTGAAGTATCCTAAAGCTATTTTTATGCATCAATAATGTTTCTGTCAAAATCTATGAAACAAACTAAACTCCAATTCTATAAATAGGAGGAAGTTTTAAAGATATTGGAGTTAATGTTGTTGTTAGATGCTCCCCAATATGACTTAACCACCTTCTCACAATAACTATCTTGCAACCATAACATTTCAAAGGGAAAAGCATACAAAAGACTCCTCTTTTCCCCTTTAGACAATTTCAATAAAATAATTGGACAGTGATTAGAAGAAAATAGAGGTAGATGAACAATAAAGAAATCATAGAAGAAAACTTTTTTTTCATATTTACCAAAAATTATATACAATCTTTCAGTGATATTGGTCTCCATTGATCGTCCCTGGTACCATGTAAATGATGTTCTATAAGACCTCTTTTCAAGAAGTAAATTCATCACAAGGTAATTCATAAAATATTCCGTAGCATCCCCACTTCTCAAGAAACCCCTTCTTTTTCTTGATAGAAAAGGACCTCATTGAAATCACCCCCAACTAGTAAAGTGTTTGGGATATATTTCCACAAATGGTTCAACATGTTCCAAGATTTTTTCTATCTTGACACCTAAGTCAACCATAAAATACACCAAAAGTCTAGGGTGGGGATCCTAGAACGACAACTATCACGACAATGTGATTACTCAAAAAGTTAGTAACCTGAACACCCGTTTCCTTCTTTCAAAAGAGGCACAAAACACCAGTGTGTCCCTATAATCCCACAGGAAATATGTTCTTAAATGTTATATTCAAACCCAAGAGCCCAACGTACTTTTAATGAAACAAAGTTTTATATAGAAAAACTATGTTAGCACAGTATTTTGAGCTCGAGTGATGAAGATCATGAACTGTTCAAGGGTTTCCAAGACATCAACAGTTCCAAGATAATATTTTCATTGCATTAGGTGGGGATGGGTCACACCCACCTCCACCTCTTCTATTTCAAAAAATTTTCCATTACCTATAACTTTCCACCTCTTTGTAAGGATCTCTCTTATCTGACCATCCTCAATCTCTACTTGTTCTCTATATGTTGTTCAATGGTTGGATCACCACACTGATCGTATCTAATTTTCCTTCCCAATGTTTGATTTTTTTTCACCTGACAACATTATCCATATAATATCATGCCCATCATGAGAGATGAGAACTGGGGACACATAACCTGGAGGGAGGGATGGTTCTGGGTGTTCAGTGTAGAAAATGTCCAAACTAGAACCTGGGTCAGGTGGTTCCTCACATTCAGACCATGACTTAGTAGATTTTAAGACATTTCCTTTTCACATGATGAGACCCTAATTGAGAAAAAATTCAGATCCTTCCCCTAACTAACATCCTTTTCTCTAGAATTGACCAGAGCTGCTATGATGGACATAGGCACTCCTTCCATACCTTGATCCACTTGACTGCTATAGGAAAACTCTCGCGACCCAAGCATGATGATATTATTTCCATTAGGTTCAAACTTCTTAAAAAATTTCTTTCGCTACTCTATATTGATATTTTTTTTATTTAAACTCAAGAAAAAAAGTCATTGAAACATTTTTTTCATAGAGCTAGGGGCCATATTTCATAATAATATATCATTGTTAGTTCTCCCTCTTCTAACCACTATCATTTTATAAGTTTCCAATACACCCAAAAAAGAAGTAGAAAATGGGGATATTTTAAAATTAAAAGGATATTCAGACATTAGAATCCTCAATTGATAGGAATAGACCCCTCATTAGATGTTGTGGAACATCTAACAAAGATATGATTTATACAATGGGTCTCTAGTGAATTGGTTTAGATTGGTACCATTACAAAACATTACCAATGTGGCATCCAATTTCACACATAACTCATTTAGTTCTACCATTAAATTGGATTCATTTGATGTGTATCCAGAAAGTTGAACTAGTCAGGTTAATTTTCTGAATATCTTCTCTGCCTTTTAGGTCCTCTATTAGGTAATCTGGTTATCAAAGGACCATGGCCTACCTTTAATAACCTTATATTTATCTTTGTGGTTGGAAAAATAAAAAACAAGAAGGACCTCTCCCACATCTCTTATGGAAATTGTAACACCCCGAGCTTTCACGATACGCTTCTCTTTCAATAATGCAATAGCTTGCATTGTACGCAAGTTTGAGATTCTAACACACCGTGGCCAATCAAAATAGCCATAATTAATAGTAATACCCACTTTTTGAAATTATATTAATTTTATATTTCAAAATGGACTTCATTTTTGTATTCGTAATATCAAAATTACCCTATGTTGAATTTTTTGTAATTTTCTGAGAACTTCCAATTTTTTATGAATAGTGAAAAATACTTAAAACATATTTTTTAATCAAAATATTTTATGGTGATAAATTATACTATTGAGTGGTTTTAAAGTATAATTAGAATATATTTTTACCATTTTTTCCAATGCTGGTCATTAGAATTAATTTCACTTTGAAATTGGACAAAAACAATTGTCAATCTGTTGATATATATTGTTTCTTAAAAACACGCTATTTGTTGTGACAGTAAGAATTAATTATAAAATTAATTAATGAAACTTATATGTTTGGAATTTTTTAAAATAGAAATCATTTTTGAATTCGGAATATCAATTATATCTTAGGGTGAAATTTTGGCATTGTTCTGAAAAACTTCAATTTTTGATGAATTGTGAAACCACTAAGTGGTAGTTAAAAAAACTGATTTTTCGTTTAAATGAAACATTACCACTTCTGTGATTTGATTTTCAAAAATACAACATACATGGTTGTAATTAGGAAGTAAAATGTAGTTCAATTGGATTAAAATATTTTTTTGGTGAATAGTATCTTTTATGTTTAATTAAACGCGATTAAAGGTAATTAGTGAAATTTAAGGTAATAATGATATTATAAAAATATGAAAATACCTTTACACTTGTCCTAACCCTATTGGAAGAGTCATGTACGACCAAGAAAATCCATGGGTCAATCTGGGGACCCCATGGAGCCACTTTGGTAGGAAAATGACATTAAAAACTTTTTATTTAATGTTAAAATAAAAATGTCACAAACATGAGTTGTTTTACTAAAAAAAATTTAGATGAGGTTATAAAAGTCATATTTTTTACTATAAATATTCATTAGAAATCTAAAAATATTTCCTACATCATGATATTTTTTTTATAATTTTTAAACATTAAATAAATTAAATTATTTATGACACCATGATGATGCAGCGATTACCTCATTAATTAACGATTTAAACAAAATGAAAAGATAATATAAACTCTAAGACATAAACTTGTCAAAAAACTATTGTATGAGTATATTTCTAACCCTTATCACCTTACCCTCGGAATATATAAGTTTGGGTCCTTTAGAATCCGAAAAAGAAATTCATAATAAAGTAACATTTCAATCTTTCCAAGAGTGCCCCTTCTCTCCTCTTATAAAAGGCCCCCACCACTACCACCTTACTCACACATTCAAAGCCTTTTGGATTGGCCAACATCTTCCCAAATAATCTCTCAACTTCCATCCCTTACTCCTAGAAGACTCACTTTTGGCATAATTCTTCCCAAGTATGCCTTTGGCTCAAATCAAAGAGTTACCCGATTTTAAGGTAATGTCTTCTCTTATGTTATTTTATTTTGTTTTGCTTATCCAACCCCTTAAACTCTTTCCATTAATTTCTTTTGTATCAACACCAGTATCCTAAATATACTATTATTTTTTCATAATAAGTATTCGAGCAACACTTACAAACACCCACATCTAATGTTTAAAGAACATACTGTTTCTGTGGATGGCGAATTTCTGCCTCACGAAACGATGATTGTTCAACAATCATATAACACCTTCAAAGGTGGCCATTAAGATGTCACTATATTTATATATGATATATAATATGTTTATGTTTTACTTAATCTTATTTATTTTTCATTTATGCCATACCTTTATGGTTTCCATTATGGGTAAACGCGATATTTTCATTTTAGGAAGTGTGGACTACCGCCCCCTTAAAGTGATTTGAATCGTTAATGCCATATGTGGGATGTATAAAGGATGGGGTAAATGGTATTATACATTATATTATACTGTAATTATAGTAATATTTTATATAATTATATTTTCATTCCATTAAATATTAAATAGAAATGAAAGTAGCGTTCATGCGTACGTACGACTTACCGTCTCCATGAACGGTGCATTTCATTTCTTAGCTCTAAATGTTATGTAATATTATAAATGCATGTATATACTGGATATATATGATATATATGATATCTACATTAGGAATATAATTCTGGATATAATGGATATTCCACCACATGAACAACTTGTAATTATAAGAAGGTTATTTTTGACTCAAGTACCAAAGATCGACAAAATGTCCGTTATTAACTTAAATAATTACATAATGTTCATAACATGGTAATAAGTGATATAAAAGTAATAGTGAACATGAAAAAGGTTCTTAAGCAAGTAGAAATTAACTCTAGTTTTTTATTCAGGAGACTAAATAACGATCGAGTCAAGTCAGACACAAGGTAAGGGAATTTCTTAACCCAATTTACATTCTTTGGGTTAATCTCATACTTTCAAATTATGTCATGATATTATTATTTCATATCTTGTATTTTTACTCTCTTTATGCGTACTTATAATTAATACACATAATAGATCTATTTTATTTTAAAAATGATCTTTTTAAGGACTTCGTCTCAATCTCCTTTCATTGAGGCATATTTTGTTTTATACACAACTTTTATTTTTACGGTGTATAAACCCCTTTGAATTTTACTTTTATTCAAAAGTAATATTTTATACGAAGAGTTTTTACTAAATGAAAAAAATGAATGTTTTCTTACATATGTGGCGACAATGACTTCTCCACCGCCGTGACCATTATTTGAGTTTCTACTTCCTCTACAAGCCTTAATTTTTTTTAAATGAAAAATAAATACCATGTTTTAATTTTCTTTTATTTTGGTATTGAAAATGGTTTTGATAATGTTTTTATTATATCAATGTGTTGTATTGATATCTTGTGATTGAAATGTGGAAATTTTATGTTCCCTTTATGCATGTTTTGTGTGATACAATTATTTTATAGTTTATGATATGTTTAAACCTATTCATATGAGGAATGAATTGGACTTAATAAGCGAGGGGTGGAGCCCGCTATAGCTCCTCGATGCATCGGTAGGTCTCATGAGACAAACTAGTGTCTTGGCACGAGGCCTTGACAAAATCTTATTTGTGGTCTTGGCACGAGGCCTTGGATACGTGGTTATGATAGTCTGGTATTATGCATTCCATCATTATGAATGTGGTTATTTATATTGCCTGGGATTATTCGACTAGTAGAATATCCATGTGAGTAAGTAAATGGAATTATTTAATTTTATTTTTTCCATATTATTCTGAAGTTCATGTTTAAAAAGGATTTTGTTTTAGTTATACATTTCATTAAATGTTAATGTTTATTTATGAAATCTTCCGCAATATTGTTATCCTTACTGAGCATCTGAGCTCACCCCTTTCAATGTTTTAATATTTTCCAGGATGTGAAGATGTATTTTATGAATGACCTGTAGGGATAGTCAGAAGAGGATATGAGTGTGGACTATGGAGACATTGTTATTGTATAATTTCACTTTATGATGTAATGTAACAATTATGAATGTATCTAGTGTTTCAAAGGCTGCTAAACTAATCAGTCTTTCGAGACTTGATCTTTTGTGATCATGCTAATGTTATGTAACAATGCACCGACTCTGGGTAACTAGGGTCGGGGTGTTATAGTTGGTATCGGAGGCAGTTTAGTACTAACCTTGGAAGCTAGATTTAGATAAACTCTGATTAGAGCACATAGCCCAAAGATAGACTTTGAGGATTAGTATAGAAGAAAATCCTAGAATTTTGGTATTATAGAGATTTTGTGAGTTTTCTGAGCAATAAATCACTGTATAGATACGATCAGGTAGAGGCGGCTCTAGCACAGATGTACCTAGGGGTAAAACCCAAAAACACCGCTTTGAGCTGGACTCGAACGGGAACTGGTGCATGACAACGGGCCTTGCTGCACTCTTGGTTACGACACTCCTGGGGGATATGCTTAGGATAATTATCATTTCATTTACAAACCTCTATGAATGGTTATGAGTATATACTTCCTCAAAGAAAACATTTTTATGATTATGGATTATATCCATAAATAGTTCAATTAATGTTAAGTGATTTAAAAGTATGGAATTATGTATTTTTATTCATAAACTAATCTAGTTTATGCCATTGTTTAGAAATGGCACCTAGTGGAAGGAATGAAAACTATATCAATGCACGCACTACGTTTAGGGATTGCCCTCCTGCTCAAGATAATTATTGTGGATCTAGAGATACAACTGGTGCTAATCAACTTATTACCATACTGGGACAACTCACTCAGGTTATGAATAATAACCTTACTCGTATGGAGCACCCTGATCCGCAATGTGGAGGATCAATGTTAGATAGTTTAATGAGGAAACAACCACCAACATTTAATGGGGGTACAAATCCATTAGTAGATGAGCAATGAATAAACTCCATAGAGAAAATATTCCATGCCTTGGGGATTAGTGAAAGGGAAAAGGTTATCATGGCAGTTTACCGCCTCACTGGAGATGCTGATCAATGGTGCTCATTTCTTCAAAATACAAATGAAGATGATGAAGTACCGAATATGGAATGGAGGGAGTTCAAAGAGCTCTTCTTAGAAAAATACTTTCCTCATGACCATCGAGCATACCTGGAAAGGAAATTTCCGAGTCTGAGACAAAAGGAGGGTGAGAATGTCGCAAAGTATGAGGCCAACTTTACAAGGTTAGCGAGACATGTTGTAGATTATATACGTAACCCAAGAAGTAAGATTGATTGTTTCTTTGATGGGTTAAAACCATTTATTCGACGAGTATTAGTATCACAAACCTTCTCATCATACGAAGACATTGTCTCATGTGCTATCAGGACAAAAAAGGAATTCTCTAAATCTTTTGACAGTAATGTAAAGCAAGAGAAGAAAATAACGGTGGAACAAGAGATAGATAAAAGGAAAAAGGGAAAGAAGGATTTTCCATTATGTGATAATTGTGGGAAGAATCATCCCGGTACTTGCCTAAAAGGAATGGGAGTTTGTTATAAATGTGGAGAAAAATTTCACCAGGCTCGTGATTACAAGGGAAAGAAAGAGGCTATCAATGTTGAATGCTAAAATTGTAGGGAAATGGGGCATTATGAAAATTAATTTCCTAAGCCTCAGGAAAACTTACCTCAGAAAAGGCCTAGGGATCAAGGACAATATAATGCTGTTACTACAGTTGAAGTGGAGTAATTAATGTATTGGTGCTTTTGGACTCAAGGATTATATTCTAATTATAAGAATAATTTGATATATATAAGGATTGTACTGCAGTACTTTTTGTTTTCATAAAGGTTTTAATATGATGAAGGTAATCATATTTTTATTATGTGACAATAATAGAAACCTTAATTTGTTTGGGGAATCTAATTTTGCAATTGATTTTGGAATTTAAGGACATTTTAGAGAAAGTCTTGACAGAGGTATTTTGGATAACTATAAAGGTTGGAATGGATTAAGTTGATCTTTGGATAGTATTGTTTAAGGATAAAACATTTCTGAAGATTATTTTTGTAATATTATAATACTATAGTTTTAGGAAAATGACAACCTGCAGGGTGGGGCATAACCCATCACGACAGACAAAGCTTTAGGAATCGAACCCACAACCATAGTGCGACAGGCCTTTATTACCTACCACTATCCTATAGGAAGTCCCTGGTTATTACAAAATAGTTTTCCTAATCTAAATGGTATGTGGTAATATTTATAACCTTATTCAATTAGGCTAAATAGAATATTTTTGAGTTCTATTATCTTTTTGAGTGAAAGATGAGTTTGTGGTCGAAATTATATGAAGGTTGAAACTCTACTTGTCAAGCATTAATATATATACCTATCTCTTATTATATGAATAAATTAATTCTTAAACTTTAGTAAAGGGATATTAAAACAAAAATGTGTGTTATCCTAATACCTTAGGTCTTGTTGAACTTATAATATTTTAAATCAACATAGATTGAAGGATTTGAGGCCCTCAATTATACAATTGTTTGTGATTGATGACCTCAATCACTCCCTACAAATATTTACGTTTTTCCTCCTATTATATGTCTCTAATTATCACCAATGTTCTCCTAATCTAGATAATAATTTGGTGGTGACTTTTTCATTTCCCTTTCCTTCTTATTAAGACTAAATTTTATTAACCTTATTTCCGATGTGGGTTTTCAACAAAGGTATTTTCTATTTTCAACCTTTTATTTTCAAATAATAATTTCAAATTGCGAGGATGCAATTTATTTGAGGGGAGAATCTAACACCCTGAGCTTTCATGATACACTTCTTTTTTAATAAGGAATAGCTTGCATTGTACGCAAGATCGAGATTCTAACACACCGCAACCAATCAAAATAGCCATTATTAATAGTAATACCCACTTTTTGAAATTATATTAATTTTATATTTATAAATGGACTTCATTTTTTTATTCGTAATATCGAAATTACCCTATGTTAAATTTTTTGTAATTTTCTGAGAACATCCATTTTTTTATGAATAATGAAAAATACTTAAAACAACTTTTTTAATCAAAATATTTCATAGTGATAAATTATACTATTTAGTGGTTTTAAAGTGTAATTATAATATATTTTTACCATTTTATCCAATGGTGTTCATTATAATTAATTTCACTTTGAAATTGGACATAAACAATGGTCAATCTTTTGATATATATTGTTTCTTCAAAACTTGCTATTTGTTGTGACAGCGGGAATTAATTATAAAATTAATTAATGCAACATATATGTTTGGAATTTTGTAAAATAGACATCATTTTTGAATTCGGAATATCAATTATAGCTTAGGGTGAAATTTTGGCATTGTTCTGAAAAACATCCATTTGTGATGAATAGTGAAACCACTAAGTGGTAGTTAAAAAAACTGATTTTTCATTTAAATGAAACATTACCACTTTTCTGATTTGATTTTCAAAAATCCGACATACATGGTTGTCATTAGGAAGTAAAATGTGGTTCAATGGGATTAAAATATTTTTTAGTGAATAGTAACTTTTAAGTTTAATTAAACGCGATTAGAGGTAATTAGTGAAATTTAAGGTAAAAATGATATTATGAAAATGTGAAAATACCTTTACACTTGTCCTACCCCTATTGGAAGAGTCATGGCCAACCATGAAAATCCATGGGTCAACTTGGGGACCCCATGGAGCCACTTTGGTAGGAAAATGACATTAAAAACTTTTTATTTAATGTTAAAATAAAAATGTCACAAACATGAGTTGTTTTACTAAAACAATTTTTAAATGGGGTTATAAAAGTAATATTTTTGACTATAAATATTCAATAGAAAGATAAAAATATTTCCTACATCATGGTATTTTTTTATAATTTTTAAACATTAAATAAATTAAATTATTTAAGACACCATGATGATGCAGTGATTACCTCATTAATTAACGATTTAAACAAAATGAAAAGATAATGTAAAATATAAGAATTAAACCTGTCAAAAACCTATTGTATGAGTATATTTCTAACCCTTATCAACTTACCCTCTAAATATATAAGTGTGGGACCTTTAGAATCCGAAAAAGAATTTCATAATAAAGTAACATTTCAATCTTTCCAAGAGTGCCCCTTCTCTCCTCTTATAAAAGGCCCCCACCACTACCACCTTACTCACACCTTCAAAGCCTTTAGGCTTGGCCAAAATCTGCCCAAATACTCTCTCAACTTCCCTACCATACTCCTAGAATCCTCAATTTTGGCAGAATTCTTCCCAAGGAAGCCTTTGGCTCAAATCAAAAAGAGTTACCCGATTTTAAGGTAATGTCTCCTCTTATGTTATTTTGTTTTATTTTGCTCCTCCAACCCCTTAAACTCTTTCCATTAATTTATTTTGTGACAACACCAGTATCCAAAACATAAAAGGTTGTTGTTATAAGAAGGATTCTATCTAAACTTACACACACCTACATCTAATGGTTAAAGAACATATTGTTTCTGTGGATGGCGAATTTCTGGCTCACGAAACGATGATTGTTCAACCCTCATATAACACCTTAAAAGGTGTCCATTAAGATGTCACTATATTTATATATGATATATAATATGTTTATGTTTTACTTAATCTTCTGTATTTTTCATTTATGGCATACCTTTATGGTTTCCATTATGGGTAAACACGATATTTTCATTTTAGGAAGTGCGGACTACCACCCCCTCAAAGTTATTTGAATAGTTAATGCCATATGTGGGATGTATAAATGATGGGGTAAATGGTATTATACAATATATTATACTGGAATTATATTACAACTTTATATAATTATAATTTCATTCCATTAAATATGAAATAGAAATGAAAGTAGCGTTCATGCGTACGTATGACTTACCGTCTCAATGAACGGTGCATTTCATTTCTTACCTCTAAATGTTATGTAATATTATAAATGCATGTATATACTGGATATATATGATATATATGATAACTACATTAGGAATATAATTCTGTATATAATGCATATTCTACCACATGAACAACTTGTAATTATAAGAAGGTTATTTTTTACTCAAGAACCAAAGATCGACAAAATGACCGTTATTAACTTAAAAAATTACATAATGTTCATAACATGATAATACGTGATATAAAAGTAATAATGAACATGAAAAAGGTTCTTAAGAAAGTATAAATTAACTCTAGTTTATTATTCAGGAGACTAAAGAACGATCGAGTCAAGTCGGACACGAGGTAAGGGAATTTCTTAACCCAATTTCCATTCTTTGGGTTAATCTCCTACTTTAAAATTATGTCATGATATTATTATGTCATATCTTGTATTTGTACTTTAATTATGTGTAATTATAATGAATACACATAATAGATATATTTTATTTTAAAAATGATCTTTGTAAGGACTTCGTCTCAATCTCCTTGAGGCATATTTGGTTTTATACACTACTTTCATTTATACGGTGTATAAACCCCTTTGAATTTTACATTTATTCAAACGGAATATTTTATACGAAGCGTTTTTACTAAACAAGAAAAAGGAATGTTTTCTTACGTATGCGGCGACAACGACATATCCACCGCCGTGACCATTATTTGAGTTTCAGATTCCTCTACAAGCCTTAATTTTTTTTAAATGAAAAAAATACCAAGTTTTAATTTTATTTTATTTTGGTATTGAAAATGGTTTTGATAATGTTTTTATTATATCAATGTTTTTTATTGATATCTAGTGATTGAAATGTAGAAATTTTATGTTCCCTTTATGCATTTTTTTATGTGATACAATTATGTTATGGTTTATGATATGTTTAAACCTATTCATATGAGGAATGAATTGGACTTAATAAGTGATGGGTGGAGCCCACTATAGCTCCTCGATGCATCGGTAGGTCTCATGAGACAAACTAGTGTCTTGGAACAAGGCCTTGAAAAAATCTTATTTGTGGTCTTGGAACGAGGCCTTGGCTACGTGGTTATGATAGTCTAGCATTATGCATTCCATCATTATGAAAGTGGTTATTGATATTGCATGGGATTATTCGACTAGTAGAATATCCATGTGAGTATGTAAATGACATTATTTAATTTTATTTTCACCATATTATGCTGAAGTTCATGTTTGAAAAGGCTTTTATTTTAGTTAAACATTGCCTTAAATGTTAATGTTTATTTATGAAAGCTTCTGCAATATTGTTAGCCTTACTGAGTATCTGAGCTCACCCATTTCATTGTTTTAATATTTTCCAGGATGTGAAGAAGTATTTTATGAATGACCTGCAGGGATAGTTAGAAGAGGATATGAGTGTGGACTATGGAGACTTTGTTATTGTAGTATTTCACTTTATGATGTAATGTAACATTTATGAATGTATCTAGTGTTTCCAAGGCTACTAAACTAATCGGTCTTTCGAGACTTGATCTTTTGTGATCATGCCAATGTTATGCAATAATGCACCGAATCTAGGTAACTGGGGTCGAGGCGTTACAGAAATTCATTCCTCCAATATCCATATGATTTTTAGTGTGTTTTTAAAATCTCTTTTATTGACAGATCATATCACCATAAATTTCCCAACTATCAACAGTGACATGTGATCCAAAAGAAAAGCATCTTCATTCTTCGGTGTTGAGATTGTCAATTTCTTCTTATCTATCAGTAAAATGTTCTACCAATGAGTCACTAGATCTGATTTCATGACTATGATTCAGTGAACTATATGAAGCCTGAGAAAAAGTGTTACGATCCAACCTTTCATGTGAAAAACTAGAGAGAGCACAAAAAATCATAGAGAAAAACAGTATGCCTACTGACGCCTATACGGGTATCGCCTTTAGTGCGATTATAACACTACCAAATACCCCTTCACACCCCTTTCAAACACCTAAGAGAGCCCTGAACCTATGAGACCACATTTAACCCCATACAAAGTACCACCCTATGCGAGCACTACAAACACACTAATACTATGTATGAGCCCGACCTTCATATATATAACCCAATATGGAAAAATCACATATGGGGAATAGGGAATCCTGAAATGGTAGGGCCATAGTTAGTGAATGCCAATAAAATAATGAGAAGTTGCATGCCATTGATGGTCCTAGAGACTCATCTCAAAATCCCCGACCAGAAAAATGATGATCCGAAGAAACACATTGCGAACTAAGATCCTGATCTGTAGAACAGAAGGAAAATATGAATGGAATAATCCCTATATATAAAACCTTAGAGTCGAAACCAATGGGATAAATCTAGTTAAGAGATAAAACCATCAATCTATGGAATTCCACCCATAATAAGAATAAACCAATGATTCAGATGCCTGAAAATAACCCCAAATTATGAGAGCACGACTAGAGGAAACCAGTTCGACTAGGTCACTACACCAAAATATCTTCAGTTCATGAGGAACGTATAATGTCCTTACCACTGCAAGCTCACTAGAAACCACAAAAACCCTAAGAATTCTTATATTAGGGTACTTTTAAGTGAGAGAGATATATAATTTTTGAGAGATGGTGAATACTTATATAGTTAAAAAATGTCCATTAGTTGAGAAAGATATGGGATTTATTAGTTAATTTTTTTATTATTTCTCTTAATATCTAAAATTAACAGGTCATGAGAATATACGTAGTATAATGATTTCTTTATGTTATGTAATTATGATGTGGTTATGTCTAGGTTTTCATGGTTTTTATCATATAATTTTTTTGATAAATAAGAGGTTTGGATATTAGTTAGGGATAATTTAATAATTGATAAGTTAAATTCTATCAAAATATAAAATGTTCAGATAACCCATTAGGCTACCTTATATAATATTGAATATTTTATAAATAATTCTAAGAGTGCATTAGTGGGAACCCTAGGGATAATTCTAGGGGATAAGTCTAATCAGAGGATAACATCTTTAAGGTTGATAAAGTCATCATTTTTTGGTTATCCTAATAATTATATACCTATCTATATTTTATCCAGTGGATGTGGATATGGATAATATTCACCAAGTTTTCACTACCCTAAAAAAGGCTAGTTGAGTTACAACTCAATCTTCACTCGGTGAAAAATGATTAGTGATAAGACTATACTCTCTTTCAGAAACTCTGAAGGGATATTATTAATTCACTCACATTCTCTTTAAAATCCATTATGCTAGGAAATTTGATTTAGGAATATGAGATAACTCAATATAATGAAACCGACCAAGAGTGAACTAGAAAATATTATAATAATTTCAAAATGTAAGACAATTTGAGGTTGAGTTTTTCATATAATAATAATCACATGGTATTTAATTATTCATCAATTGAGAATAACTTCTTTTGGTTTTAGAAATGGACAAATCTTGAATGAACCAGGTTGATAATGAATTCCTTTCATAATTTAGAGATTTTACTAATGGGAAACAAAACATGATAATAGATAGAGTGATGAATCATGTGATTTTGAGTAATAAACCATTACACATTATGTATAATGATGTGAACTTAGTTTAGTTTCTAAACACATTGAAAAAATGATGGAGTCTTATGGATGTTTAGGTGGTGAGGGTTATAGAAGAAAGAAGATTCAATTTACTTTATGAAACATATATGGTAATAATCGCCAAGTGGAATGTCTCAATTGAATTGGAAGATGGTTCATTTATGTAAAATGAGGGCATAGAGAAATAATTTTCAATGAAAAGATGAATAAAATATTTAACACTATAAGGGGGAAATATTTTATTCCCAATTGTACCTATGATTTTAAGATGCGTATCTTAGTTGATAATATATCATATGTTATGACTATCTTTGAATTACCCTTAACTAATTTTTTAGTAATTGATAATGAAACATTTAAGGATTTAATTTAATTAAGGGGGGTTAAAGTAACACTATGAGATTATAAATTAATTTTTTTTATGAAACCAAATTTGGCCGATAACATTCTTTACACGCAGCAACAATCCATAAAAAATGTGAAATGGTATATTACCACTAAAATATTTTCAGAGTTTCTTGGAGAAAAAATATAGGGGACTATATAATGAAATATATATATATATATATATATATATCAAATTAAAGGTAATTATTAATGACAGTTATTTGAAAAATTTCAATTACAGTAGCTAAAAAACTAATAATACTGATTTATGATTCAAAATGCAACCCTTCTAAAATTGGATTTCATACGCTTTATTTTCTAACAACACATATATTATGGATAGAAGATACTTCTTTTGTAATATTTTTTCACAATATTTTTTGAGTAATTAATAGGATATAAGAATAATATTAGTTACTATTTTTGAAACTTATTTTCCTATGAAAATGAATTTAATTGTATATTTATGATTTTATTTAAAATTTAAATTCTAAAATTTTATAATTTTATTTTTACCAAATTGAATTAATTTTTGGATATATAATTACTATTTTATATTAATAAAAATTTTAATGATATTTCTAAAATAATCTATTTTTAGGTTAATAGTTAAAAATAATTTTTTTACAAAAGTCACAACAGTTATGGATATATCGAGAATTATAACTGAAATGATTATAAAATATTTTACAAGATTAAAAATGTATTTAATAAGTAATAATAAAAATTTAAAAATACTATTATGGATGGAGAAAACCTATTTTTATGATTTTTGAAACCCAAGTAATTTTTTCTGAATGAAAATGAAAAAAATAATAAAATTTTATTCTATATAAAAATTTTAAAATTAATAATACACTTTTTCTAAAAATTGTTTTCACACATTAATTGCACAAATTTTATAAATAATTTTCCTTCATAAATAGAAATATTATTTGAAAAAGTTGATATAATATTTAAAATAAAAATGTCGGAATTATTTAGAAATTACAATTATATTTTTAGGAATTTAAAGTATCTTAGGTAAACAATTCCAAGTTAAAATAAAAAAAATTATAAGTAAAAAATATAATGGTAAAAGGATTGATAAATGTTTAAAACATGTGGTAAAATAAATTTTGAAGACATTAAGCAGTATAGATCAAAATATAATACATAAATTTAATATTTTGGAGCCATTGACCATGGAATAGTAACACACCATTATTGAAATGTAATCGATGTTGTGAAACCTACCCTTCTCTTCACTTATGAAAGGGGAACACTTCCACTACTTAATGATACAACTAATACTCTGAATTTACTTATGAAACATTGAAAAATTTACCCTAACATAATACCCTTCCATTTTCATATGCCTATGTTCTCAATTAGTTAGCCTAAGGCCTCTATTTTAATAGATGTTTCCATGAGAAATGTTATGTTCTCAACATGTGTATTTCTCACTCTTTTATCTTTTCTTCTTCATTAAAATATTTTAAGATGTTTATACTAATAAAAGGTATAAAACCACAATATTTCAAAATAATAAAATTATTTTCAAATTATTAAATATACACAACCAAAACTTATTTTTTGTTACATGCAACAACGAGTTTCTTTGATTTATTGTGTTACATGTAGGAAAATGTTTTACCAAACACTAATATACTATTAATATTATTATTCAAAATGAAATTTATTTCCTTGATGTTGGAATGGAGGGATTTAATTGGATAAAATATATTATGAAAATATATACTTCACACCTTTTTTAGTTATATATTTATTAGAAATGAAATAATAATCATTTGAAAGAAAACAGAATGTTTTTTGAATTTTTTTTTCTTTCTAAAAGATGATCCCATCATGCTAGGAACTAAAAATTTAAAATTAATATTACCTCATTTATAAAAATTATAAAAAAAATAAAAATAATTTTTTTAATATCAATACCAATTTATATTAGTATGATTTTTTTGTTTTATTCTGAAAAGTTTCATTTTATGATGAATAGTGAAAAATAATCTATTTTCATTGAAAACTGTGTTTTCAACTAAATAATTTATAGTAATAAAATATATTTTGAATTGGTATTAAAGTAATAATATTTAAATTCTACATATATTAATCCCATATATGAAATTTTAATCATTTTTATACTAAATTATCATTTACATACTTTGTGATCTTTTAAAGATTTTCACTCAAAAAACCCCTTTCTCGTCACGTCAGTGGGATTCTGTTTAAATTACATTACAAAAAATTTATGAATTTAATTTGGTAAATGAATTCCATTTTTTTAATAATAATAATTTATATTATATACTAAAATCAAATTATATTTTGACCAAAATTATCAGTGAAAACAGTTAAAATTAATTACAGTAATAATGGTAAAAATGAGTTTACTTAGTGGATAAACATAGAATATAATGTGTAAAACGTCTTAGCAATTTTTCCAAAAAAATATTTACATACAATATATATAACCTTATATCATTAGTATATATTTTTATGAGTTATTGGTATTCTATTCCATGAATGTGACCTATATGATCATTTAAGTTATGAAAAATATTTAAAAAACTTCCTTTCCTAATTTTAATATATATAATGCTTTAAGATATGTATAACCTATATTTTATAGTCTATACATATTATATTGAAGGATAAATTATTTTTTATCATCATAATAATTCATATTTAATATTTAGAGAAGAATTATTTACTTAAAATACCTAAGAAATGGAAATGCAATAATTATTTATTTAATAATTAACTAACTAAATGATACTAAAAGTATTAAAACTAAAGTAAATTGAATTAATTTTTGTATTATATAAATTTTTTAAATTAATATTTCATTTTATTTTTTTAAAAAATTTATATATTAAATTTACTCTATTTTATTACAGTTTTTAAATTGAAATTAAATATATAATGTTAAAATTGACATTTGATTTGTTTTATAATTAATGTTATTTAATTAAATGTTTTAAAATTAAAAAGAATAATATCTTATGAAACAATATCTGTAAATGTTAACAATTGTTAAATTTGGTCCATTAATGTGAAAAATTATCATTTATATTGATTATAATGTCAACTAAATAATAAAAACATTGTTAGCGCAGTTAAAGTTAAAGCGTTGTTTATGCACATTACACATGCTTCTACTAAGATTAATTTTACCAACACAAGGTTATTTTAATTTATAAATTATATATAATATTTATAAATAATGTGTATTTACTTTTTAAAAATTATAAAAATAAATTGGTCTTAAATGAAACATTACCTAGGTTAGATTACTAGTTACTATGGTAAAAAGGGGAAATGTGAGTAAGGTTAAAGACTAAAAAAAATGATAAAAATGAATTTATTTTTGTGTTATTTAGGTTTCTATAGAACATAATTTTCATAAAATAAATTATGATTCTATTTTTGAAGCACATGAGTAAAGGGACACCTCCCAATAGTGAATAATTTTGAGTATTTAAAAGAATGTCTCCCCCCCATCAATTATAAAAGTGCACTCAATCTCCCCAATTTTTCACACCTATAAACCCATTTTTATCTTCCAACCCCTTTAGAGATCACTCAAAAACATCCATAACCTCATCCAATAAGACTTAATTTTGTATGAATTTTATCTAAGTAAGGCCTTTTATTCAAACCAAAATGAGTTACCCGAGGTAGTGATAACATACATCAATGTGCATTTTTATTTTATTTATTTATCCAACCCATTCAATTATTATTATTCCATACATATATAAATAAAATATTTATCCAAAATATAATGATATTTTTTAAGTAATGTTTATTACCTACACCAATGCACACTTTTATTAAATATGTTCCAAAATAATTATTTGTGTGTACGGTGAACTACGGCCTCATGAAACGATGTTGTTTGTTTTTGCATTAACACATATCTAGGTTAGAAATAATGATGGATACAATTTTTATATATGATATTTATAAAACTATTATACCTTTTCAGTCATTATATAATATTTAAACTTTTTTAAATTCTATTTCATAAATAATACGATAACGTCGCTCGTATGTATGGTGGACTACCACCTCGCATAACGATGTGATGTATTTTTCACTCTCATCTTATATATAAGGTAATAAGGGTAAAGATATTTAATTTATGTGATATAAATGAAATAATATAATATTAAGGATATATTAATAATTCTTGAATTATAATAGGTCATTTTACCTCTTACAATTTCACTCAATAGTAAATTGATAACGTTGTTCGTGGCCATGTGGACTTCCGCCTCCTAAAAATGATGCGATTCCTTTTTTTTCATCACCAAATCATATGAACAACATATATAAGTATATATAATTAATTATTATTAAATTTATAATATATTTAAGATTCTGTAGAGATAAATATAACTTAACTTATTTCTATAATAATAATTGAAAAATGGAAGCATTACTCATGTGTACGTACAGTGTACCATCTCCATGATCGTATTATCACTTCATTTTTCATAAAAATATTTCATGATTGGTTTTAAAAGTTTAATTTAAATATAAATATGAAATTTATTTCCATATTATTATTATTTATATGTTTAAATAAGGACCTCTTCAACTATAGGCAACCTACCATTTTCATTTTGTCATATAATCTAAATACGGTCAAAAAATATCATATAAACATAATTTATTAAGTAATTGTATATAACATGGTAATAATTGAACTAACAGTTTCCTTATTTTTGGTGAACTAATTGTTTACTTTATTTTTATTTCCCTTAATATGATTTTTTTATCATCCCACATTTTTAAAATGTTTTTCATAGGGTTTTAGGATTGGTAAGGGAATATAAGAAGTCAAGTTGAATGTCAGGAATATTTTCTATTAAAAGAAATCATGGTTTATTTTTAATTTTGTAAATTATGTGAAAATATTTACTAATCATAAATTTCCCCTTTTTATTTCATGGTTTTAATTATATATGATTTAGGGCCCAATTAATTAAAAATATAAACCTGAAATGATCCTCAAATATATGATACCGAATCCCTAACATAAAACTCATAATTATATAATGTTTAAGGCAACTTCCTTATGAAAAATATAATTACATCAGTATTATAAATATTTTTAAATTTTATTATATTATTGGACATACCATGATTCAATACTTTCCATCTACTATGAAATAATAATATTAATAATATTGATCATCTGTACATGTGGACTATCGCATCCACAAAGCGATGTTGTTTATTCTTCATCACCACCTCTCATGGTTGGTAACAAGTATTAAGTTGTTGCATTAATATGTTTCCTAGGTAAAAATTATGATTTTAAATTTATAATTTATCATATACCTTTATTAAATCCAATTTATTGAGAAATGTAAATCTTAATCGTGCATACGTGCAAACAACCTCCTCCATGAATTGCGGGTTTCATTTGTCATAAAAACCCTTTATGGAAGGTTATAAGAATTAATTCAATGAAAATATATGATATTTTTGGAATGTTTAAAATTATTCAAAAAATTATATTATTTTTTCATAAAAATAATTCCTTTCCAAATATTTCTTTATAACACACTCTTGTTTGGGTCTGTTTTACCACATATGTGAATGATGTTATCATATTTATAATATAAATGTTTAAGTAATATCATATAATGATATTTTCATGTTAAAATAGTGTCTTTAACATGTATTAATGATTCCCTAATGGTTTTTTTCACTTAATTTATTTATTAATATATCACATTTCCATCGTTAAATACGTCAAAACAAGGTATTCCCAATTTCCATTTTTACAAACCATACCTTTATCATTCACTAAATGAAAATGTGATGTTATGGACCATTTAAAAATAATTAATCTTATATCTTGAATATCCTTTTAATGATGAATTTATAATTAAAAAATAATAATTTACCGAACCATCAAAAATCGATTATTAAATAAGAAATCAGAGTTTCAAGCACCTGATGAAGAAAATAAAATTTAACCAGCTAATATATTTTTAATAAATGTGTGAAAACATGAGATGAAAATTTATTTCAGATTTTTCATTTTATTTACACCTTGTATTTGTGGTATCCAAGGATAAAAATTTTTAAATTTTGATTCCCCTTTAGGGATGCACGGTTAGGAACACAATTTGGGAAATAGTGTTGTTAAAACTCTGACCCATCTACAGTTAGGGAAGAGGTGAATTAATCATCTATAAATAGTTTGATAAACCATATGATGATACCATGTGACCTTTAGGGGAATTGGTTAGTGGGTTTCACATAGTCTACATACGGTTTTCTAAACTATGTGAGACACCCATGAAACTTTCTCGAGTTGGGGGACTTTTATCATTTTGGATTCATTTTTAAGTAGGTATTCATCCCCAAGAATCCACATTTGTAATTCCCTAAACAGGGAACCTCCAAAGGTTCTCTATCCCTCATTTATGATCCTAAAATTTTTATTATTAGTGTTTTCTTTCTGTTTATTTATCCATATCAAGAGTTAAGGACTCCTCATTCCTTATCATACTAGTTTCTTATATTTTCCCTCTTTTCCTCGTGCCCAAATGGCTATGTGGTCTAATTATAATGGTTTGGTTTTTGCTAAAATTGGGTTTTTTGTTTTTTATGTATGTGATCCATATATTTAATACTATTCTAGTGGTTTCCATTCAAGACGACATGATTCCACCACATGAGTTTTGTGTTTTACTTCCTTTAATATTTGATAAAGATTTAAATGATTAATTTATGTTCTAAAAGTTTTTTGAGATAAATTAATGTTGTATGTGATTATTAGTTTTGTGGTATCCAGGTTATTCAATGTTTAATGGTTTTTTACTTTGGAAAAATATGTAATTTTTTTAATTTAATGGAACATTTTTTTAAATGGATATTTCTACATTCAAAGTGTTTGATAAAATTCCATTTGAGGTTTTCTATAAGTAAAATGACTGGTTCATAATGTTCTGAACCAATTATTTTTTATAAATTAAATTGTGCATTAATAAAACTGGGGTTATTATTTAAATAGGTTACCATGTTTTAAAAATAATCTTCCTTGTTTATTATGGGGTTTCCCTTATTTTATAAATGGGTTCCCTTGTTTAAAGAAACCTCTTTTCTTAAATAAGTGAGTCTATGAATCTTAAAGGCTTTACAACATTTTAAAAATAGGTGTGTTTGTGTGTATTCTTGAGTTATTTATTTTGGAATGAAGCCTTATTTTATTAAGTATGTTATTTATTGAAGTTATTATGTGATTTCTTTTGAAAAGTCATTTGGTTTTTAAGATTGTTTTAAGAAGGGATTTCAAATGCCTCTATTTTCTATGTATAAAGAGATGGTATGTTTGGAAACTTGGGAGAAATTGGTTTTAATATTTATTTTTACTCCTTAATTGTTCCCTAGTAATCATTTGTGATGATTTTTATAGGTGTTGAAGTTATATTAACGATAATTCATGGATTTATGGTTTATATTGTGGCTCATTATTGAGGGGGTGTATTTGTGGATGAAGGTATATAATTGATATTTGGTATTTCCCTTGGGATTTATGTTGTAATTTAATTGAGATTGGATATTTTTTTCCACATGTATTATTTATAATTTTAGGATCACTAGGCTACAACGTGGGGCTTAAAGGTATGTTGGATTTTATAGTTAAGAGTTTTCAACTATCTAGTGGCCCATATTTGAATGTTAAAACCTAGCTAAGGGGTTTTCATTGATGAGTCTTTTTGAGAGTTATTAAAGGGATGAGATGTCTAATTTTCAACATTTTTTTAATTGGTTTCACTTTTCCATGTCTAATAATAATTCCATTATTCCCTAGGTTGTTCCCTCCTGATATGTATCCAATGTTATTGATTTTTCTTATATGTTTTGTTATGGGATGTTAACCCTTGTTCTGAGTATATTTTATGCACTTGTTATTTATGATTGAGTATAATTAGTTTAATTCTATATTTTTGTTATTATTAGTTTTTATGAATTTAATGGATTTGAAATTTACTATATTTTCCCTATCCTATACTCATGTTTTTGGTGTCACTGTATTTTGAGTTTCAAAAAGGGAAAAAGTAATGTTTCATTTAAATACAAGCCTTATAATATGTTATTTTGAAAACATTTAAAACCATGTGATGGTTTTTTTTTTTCAAAAAGTGGTGTCTCAAATTAATTGGGGTATTATGTTTTATCATTTCAAAATGAAAGTTGAATTGGTTTTTAAAGACAAATGATTGGGTTTTTATAATGACATTCCACTAAGTAATTCCTCTTTATATGATTCTTTATAAATGTTATTATTCTTTACATTATGAATAAAAGAGATGAAATCATATTTCATCATTTCTTTCAATCTTTTGGACTTAGTTTCATTATATAAAAAGAAATGTGATATTCTAATGGTTGTATCCAACTCTAAAATGACTCACACCCTATATACTCACATCCGTGGGTATGTAAGCCTTATGTTTTCTACATGTTCTCAGGTTTTTTCTAGCAGGTGGGTTAGTTGTACCTCTATATTGGGAAGAGGATTTTGTATGGGTTATGGTAGTGACTTTAGAGTCACATGGAGATGTTGGGTTTTATTGTATGATTTGGTTTGAAAGGTTTTAGTTCCTGTTCTGTATCAACCTTTTATGACACCTTCTTTTTATTTTCAGTTTTTCTTTCCATATTATTTTTTAAATTTAAAATATTTATATAAAAATGGTTTAATATATGATGAATTTTTTTTTCATAATATTTTTTTAACATTGATCATTATTCATTTTTTGGTTGGCTCTTATTTTTATCTATATTTAATTACTTTGGAATGGTCATCCAAAATAAGGATACATTGTTCTAGGTTATTTAAATGAACCATAGAATATCTTAGATTAATGAGGGTTAAATTATTCTTACATTATCTCTTAAGATATCCATGTTATTGTCTCCAACCTGAGGTGATCAAGAACATACCTCGAGCCATGTGGTAGAACATCATAAGTGACGTGTCAAGTCATCCTAGGTTGATTCCCTATAAAATTATTCTTAAATAAGTCTAAAAATATAAATATATCTAAATAAAATACTATAATATGTGATTAATGTGGCTTGTTTTATGCATATTATTATAGATAAGCTAAACTAAACAAGAATTAAACTAACAGTTATTTGTCTCGATTTTCAATCTGATGAAAAATGATTGATATCGTGAACCATCATTTTATTTGTATGGTGTGTTTAATTCTATTATTTTCTTAAATTATAATGAATTTATTTTATTTAATGATATTTTATTCTAATTTCATGGTTACCATCTTATGTTCTCTTGATTCTAATGTTACCAATACCATAAGAGTTTTTCATCTCGAATTACATTCTTTGAGACATCTTTTCTCTTGTGCACCTAATTTCATTTAAATTATGTGTATATTGACTATTTTTTATATTATATCATCAATTATATTTCGTTCATATAATTTTAGGTTCAATTGAAAGCTATATCCTTTAGAGGTTTTTTATTAGAATTGTACCGAAGTTATAATGGTTTTTACCCCAATCTCAATTTTAATATTGGTAATTCATTTGAACGATAATACATCGGGATAATTTGATAGCAATTTATTTATAAAATCCCCATGATTTTCTTAATCTCATGTTGTTTTTTCATTTTAATGGTCTTATCTATAAAAACCCCTAAGTTTCACATAGAAATTTTACATCTTATTAGATTTATATTCAATGAATAACATTGTGATCCATTCTAGAATCGTATAGGTTTAGTGTATTTGGAAACATAGATATATAAAAATACTTAATCATAAGAGATCGACACTATCTCCCACTAAGACAATCATAAAAAATAGACTTATTAAACATATAATTATTAAAAATTTTCATCATAACATAGAGAAAATAAAATGTAATAAAGGAGGATGGAATATAATCAGTAAGTGTAAACAATGTATATATCAATTATCACTTATTCATAACATTTGAATAAAGGTATAAGTCTATGAGATTGACATTTAAAAAAATACCCATTATATCATATATCAAAATCTTGATTCATGACACAAATCATATATGTTCATAATACATGATTCATAGAGGAATAAAATAACTAATTTATCAGATGATAACATTGTTATAAGACAAATGTTTTTGGTATACACGTAAGAAATGAAAATCATTTTTGAATTCAAGGCTCACTACCAATACTATCATAGTGGATTTGTTTTACTCTCCATTCCATCATATATACAATCAAGGTTCACTCTCAAGACTATAATATCAAAAAATTTTCTAACTGAACTAGGTCCAATCCCTATTTTTGACCATTCTTTCTCATGATATGCCCATCTTTACCCAATGTATTAGTGGGATTTATAATTCTAGGCCCACAAATCAAATAATTATAAGAATACATATGTATTAAATTATATCAGGAAACATTCACCAGAAAATAAAACATGTAAAAGAAATGGTTTTTACAATATTTCATCATTTGAACATAGGATAACCTGTAACAAAATGGGTTTTATAAGGGCATCATCATAACATAAATAACATGTGGGAAAGAAACAGGTTTCATAAACTAATCCTTAAATCCTAATCACCATAATCCATCCAAAGAATGGATTTATAAGGAATCATTATATCATATCCTTATTAAATCATAAGTAACATGAAATTATTTTATCATTGATGAAAGTTCCTTTAAAGGATCATTAGAATACTTGTTGTAAAAAACATCATTTTCACTTTGAAATAACATGTTTGAAATCTAAAAAAATTAAAAAATTTAATGAAAAAATTATAATTGAAAAGAGACTTTGTAACCAGTAGAGGAAGCTAAAAAACATTGATGAGACATGATAATGGGAAATTTCATTCATTTCATGTATGTTAAAACAAAATTATGTTCACATTTTCGATAAAAAGTCAAAGGTACCTCATTTAGAAAAAACAAAAAAGATTCCTTTTAGAGAATTTTTAAAAAAAATTAAAAATGGGAAAAAGATAATTTAAAAAATTATATGTGATCGGAAAAAACATTCTTGAAAACATTTTTATAGGATATTTACATAAAATAAAAAGAATTTCTGATCGAATAGATAAATAAAGTCGATTTCTATTAGGAACATTGTTTTATTTCTTGAGTTTTTTCAAAGAGGAAAATGAAATAAAAAATATGTAATATCCAAAAAAACAAAAAAGAATTAAATTCCTTTGTATATATAGATTTAAATCATAAAATTTCATCTTTATAAATGTAATAATAAAAAATTCTGATAAACAATTATATTGTAACATAAATCTGTTAACTCGAGTTGAAATTGCTTCAAAAGAAGTTTAACCTCCTGTATATTAAATTTAGATATATTATAATTATATAATAAATTCATTTAAATAATTATAATTTCATATAATATTAACTTATAACATTTTAATACACATTTATTAAAAAATAATTATTAAAATAATCATTTCTACGATTAAACTATTTTATTTTTTCAATAGAATTTCAGTCTAGTAGTTCCAGTCTTTGTACATTGAACATGGCTCCATAATATCCAAAATTTTATTTACTTTAAAAATACCATATACATTCAATTTTATATATATTTATAGTAATACAAAAATTATAGATATATAAAAATTAATAAAACTATTTATAGATATGGTTGGTCATACGTACACTTGAACAATGTTTTTACTTTCTAACTAATGGAATTAAACAAAGGTAGAAAATAACTAATATTTAAAGAATAAATATTTTATCATATATATTAATTAAATATAACCTTATTACCATCCATGTATATCATAAATTAAAAATGAATCACATCACTTCGTGGAGGTGGTATTCCACACGTACACATAAGCGATGTTTTCATTTTCCAACAAATATAAAGGTAAGAAGGTAGATATTATATTATAATTACATATGAATAATTATATCATAAATATCATCTATAATATTTAAACCCCTCATAAATAAAATATATTAAATATGGAGATGGAAAATGAATGGTATCACTACATATAGGCGGTAGACCTCATGTACACAAGTGAAATACTTTCATTTCAATTTCATGGAAAACAGGATGAGAAATGATTGTTCCATAATAACAATTACATTTTAGTATATTGAGAATACTGAATCTATTATTTTATTTTTAATACCTTATATTTATAGTAGGTAGTAGATGAAATAAACCAAAATATTTTATGTAATAAGATTACCTCTTCATCGGTAGACCTCATTCATATCAATTATTAAGGACCCTTGGAAGGGTATTTTAAGTAGAAGAGAGCCACTAATTCATGGACATGTAAGTTTAAAATAGAATTAGGAAATTTTATTTTTGGGTTAAATCGTTCAAAATGGTGTAATGAAAAGTGATAATGGGTATCCTTTTATAAGGGAGGGGAAGGACACACTAGGAATTAACCAAACAATTTAAATGATTCTAATGCATTTTTGAAGAATAATTCATAAAAATACAAATAAATTACAATAAAAAGATTATATTGGGAAAATATTATCAAATAATGATATTTATTTTGTTTTTGTTTTCATTTTAAACCATATCTTTTGGTTTAACCCCTTCATTAACTGATTTTAACCTTAAACGTGGTACCAAATTTTTTAACATTAATGGGTGAATAATTTTACTCATAAGGTTAGAATTGCCTCATTAATCATAATGGGATGAAATTTAAACCATTTATCATCGTAATTATCATATTTCAACATTTTTGTTACTTTTAACTAATTTTATGAAATATTATTAAACATAAAATATAGTTAATTTCATTTTTGACACTATTCATTTAATTTAATTTTAAGGACCTGAATGAAGGTGTGGAATTAGAAAATAATTTATTTTACCATCCATAATACATTATAATTATCCATAGAATTCCCATTACATAATCATTTAACCAATAAAATATTACTTTTTATATGTTTAATATCATTTACTTTGATTTTTCTACTACTTACACAAGAACTATGTCGAAATTGTGCAAGCATTTAAGGTAATTATTTCACAAAAGATAATTTAAAATAAACTACCCTTCTAAAAAATTAATTAACATTTATATTAATATTTATAACTCAACTTATCTTCTAATAATCTATATGTAAAAAAATTAGTGACAGTAAGGTTAAAAAGTGACATTATAAAATTTTATTTACTTAAAATAATATAAAAGTCATTATAAATGTAAAATGGAACTAAAATTACATATATTAAAAAAATATATCAACATGGTAAAAGTTATACCATAACCCATTTTTTGAGGAAAAAATGCATTTTTAAAGCATGTAATGACTTTTCTTGAAATTCTGTACTTATATATATTATTTATCTCAAAAATTTACAAATATTTTCTTAAAATGTGTTTATTCCTATTAAATCAACTAGTTTAATGGCTATGTTAAATTTTTAGACTATATTAAAGTTCATTTAGACATAGGGTTGCATGTATTTCATGCTATAAAATAAATTTTATTCAAAAATAAATATATTATAAAATCTTAGGGTGTTATATTATTCAACACATAAAATGAATTTCACCCATTAAAATCCACCACTATGATAAAAAAAATATGCATATCACTTCTTTATCACATATTTGAGTTCCCAAGTAGATTATTTGAATTTTATATTCCTCCATAAAACGTTAAATAAGTTAGTAGTTTTGTTCTATAGCACTTCATATCTGCAATCTAAGATTTAATAAAATATTCTTTATAAAAAAGATTATGCTCATGTGGTATAACCTCAGAGTTCATTACATATGATGGAATGTGTATTTACATCCTCGAGAGAGATACATGGAAAACATCATGAGCTTGAGAGAGGTTTGGTGGAAGAATAATGTGACAAGCTACCATCCCTACTAGATCAAGAATATCAAAGGGGGATATACCAGAAATAGTTTTCCCTTTATTCAAAATATCAAAACCTTCTTGCATATGGATGTTTTTAGGAATACATCCTCACCAACATTGAATTTCTGATTTCATCTATGATTTCCAGCATAGAATTTATGTAAACATTGAGCTTCCTTGATGTGCTACTGAATTTTTATTAATATCTCTAACATTTCCTCAGATATATTAGGTCCTAATATCTTTCCTTCTTGAACTTCAACCCATCATTTGGATCTCTACACTTGTTTCCATAGGGGGCTTCATAATGATCCACTTTAATGTTTGAGTGGAAGATATTATTATAATACTAGATCTTGTAATATCCTCTAGGGTTTGGATGGTTATCTTAGAAGGACCATGTATTTGAGGATTATAAGAATTAATGACACTCAACTCTCTTTATATAGCCTACTAAATAATTTTATAGAACATCAAAGAAAGACTCAAATGCCAATATGACACAATATGATGTGGTACTACAATAGACCTTATCATTCCTTAATGTATATTTTATAAAGATGATCAAGAGAGAAATATTATCTAATAGAAATAAATTTTGTTGACTTTATAAGGCGATCAACTACAACCAAAAATGAATTATGTCTTTTATATGTTTTGTGGAGTCTGATAATAATATACATGGTGATGTTTTCCCATTTCCATTATAATATGGGTAATGGTTATAACATTCCATTAGCCTTCTATCTCCCATCCTTAATTTACTAACATACCAATCAATGGGATGCAAACTATACAAAACCACTCTTTATATTTTATAACTAGATGTAATCTTTTATATTTATATACATATTTGTACTTATTAGATGAATAGATATTGTTAATTAAGAGATTCATCTAACATATCCTTCATTAATTCTGGTATTGATGGGACATATACAAGGTTCTTTAAATTTATCATTCTATCATTATCAATGTTGAACTCAGGAATTTTGTCACCTTTTTTCATCTCTACTTCTTTTTTCTCATCCACTTTAATCTATCAATGGATAGATGGTCGAAAATTCATTTGATAAATATAGGCTATGTCCCCCTTCTATAGGATTTTATGTTCTATCTGCTGTAAATATATAAGTATTATAAATCTTGCTATCCTCGATATGTTCAAACTATCATGGTCCTGCTGACTCATAGAAACATCCTCATTTTTGGCCTTCATAGGGTATTAATTTATTAAATAGTCATAATATTTAATCAACACTAACCCTCTTTTATAGAATATATTCGACTATTTTGGAGTGAATATATAATTTAAACATTTATAATCAGTATATATGACATTAATTTCTCAATAAAGATAATGAAACTATATTTTTAATGAAAAAATTATTATAGCTAACACTAAATAATGAGTTTCACAATTTGTCCCCTAAAACATCAATTAGTGTGAGGAATATTTGATCCCCATATCATTATACATGAGGATTTATCCTAGTATATTATTTTATGAATCACTATAGATGACAACCCCTTCTCTATTATAAGGTTGTGTAAGAACAGGTGTATTGACTAACTGTCTCTTCTACCCCATGAAAATTTCTTTTCATTCACCATTGTAAAAGAACTTAGCTCGCTTTTAAGTTGACTTAATGAGTGTATTAGATAGCCATGAAAATATTATCTTCCAGAAATTAATAATATCAAGACAAATGAGGAAATATAAGGATCTAATTCATAGTTTCTGGTTTGAGCTAATGTTCAATAACATCAATCATGGATTGATCCACATTTATACGCAAGCTTGAGATTATATGAACCAAAAATAAATCTTTTTTATGCCAAAATTAAAACGTGTAAAATTTTTTATACAACTTATTCTTATTTAATTTCTTCAGTAAAATCCTAATGTGATCTTTAAACTCTTCCTTATTCTTGGAATATATAAGTATTTCATAAATAAACACCACCACAAATAGATCAACAAAATATCTACTCGTTAAATACATAAATATGGAAGGGTAATTAGTAAGACCAATTAGAATCATTAAAATTCATAGTTTACATACCACGTATAAATGGTTGTATTGGGTATGTATTCACTTATTACCCATAGTTTTTAGTATGCATATTGAATATCAATCCTGAAAAAATATTTTCCCCCTCATAATTAATCAAGAAGATCATCAAAATGGGGTAGAGGGCACTTACTCTTGATTTTGATCATGTTCAGTTCCTGATAATCAATGGAGAGTCACTGTAACACCCCAGGTAAATAAATAATATGACATTTAATATTTATCCATATTTGTGAATAAAATATTTAAATGACTTTAAAGGGGATGCTATGCTCGATGACGTACCCAACACGCAACAACGAGTTTCTTGGGAATCTTACGTTGCACTCTAATAATAAAATAATATTATTTTAAATGATAGTTAACATGTAGCCGTTGTAATGGTGGGAATGGATAGAAAAAACTAAAATATGATTATATATGTTTTTAAATGTTTTTACATTTATACAATAAAAGATAAAGGCTTAAAATACGGAAAGAATTCAATTTTAGGCGTATATGCCCTAGTTTTCCCTAAAGGTTCACTTGTCGCCTTTTGATGACGAACCGTCATTAAATATAGTTTTGATCACTCTTATACATTATTTTGGACCAAATAAAACACTTATTAAGAATCGGGACCTCAAATTTTACTTTGTGTAATTTTTTGTTATTTTTCCGATAAAGTTCATTTTTTTAATGAATAGTGTAAAATGTTGTGTTTTAATTCAAAACCTCTTTTTAATCTAATTTATTTATATGATTAGATAATATTTTGAATTGGTTTTAAAGTGAAATTAGAAAATATTTTTACCATTAAATCCAATAGTGGTTGTTGGAATTAATTTCACTTTGAAATCGGACTTAAACTAGTGTCAATCTTTTGATACTTATTGTTTTATAAAAACACGCTATTTGCTCTGACAACGGGAATTGATTATTAATTTAATTAATGTTACTAATATGTTTTGAATTTTTTAAAATGGACTTCATTTTTGAATTTGGAATATCAAATATAGCTCAGGGTGAATTTTTGGGATTTTTCTGAAAAACTTCAATTTTTGATGAATAGTGAAACCACTAAGTGGTACTTATAAAAGCTGATTTTCCGTTTAAATGAAATTTTGACATCATTGTGTTTTGAATTTCAAAAATCCGACATACATGGTTGTCATTAAGAAGTAAAATGTGGTTCAATGAGATTATAATAATTTTTTGGTGAATAGTAACTTATTAAGTTCTTAATCGCGATTAGAGGTAATTAGTGTAGTTTAAGGTAAAAATGATATTATAAGAATGTGAAAACACCATGAAACTTATCCTACACCTATTGGTTGTATCATGGCCGACCAAGACAAGACATGGGTCAACTTGGGGACCCCATGGATCCACTTTGGTTGGGAAATGACATAAATAACATTTTATTTAATGTAAAAGTAAAATTGACACAAACATGATATGTTTTACTAAAACAATTTTTAAGTGGGGTTATACAATTCATCTTTTTGATTATAATAATTCATTGGAAAGCTAAAAAGATTTCCTACATCATAGTAGTTTTTTTATAATTTTTAGACATTAAATAAATTAAATTATTTATGACATAATAATGATGCAGCGATGACATCATTATTTGACGATTTAAATAAAATGGAAAGATAATGTAAACTCTATGAACTAAACATGTCCAAAACTTATTGGATGAGTGGATTTAGAAGAGTTATCACCTTATCCACGAATTATATCAATGTGGGACCTTTTGAAACGGAAACACATTTTCAAATAAAGTAATATTTCTTTACTTTCCAAAAGTGCCCCTCCTCTCCTCTTATAAAAGGCCCCCACCTCTACCACATTTAACACACTCCTCAAGCCTTTGGCTCGGCCAAAACCTGACCATTTACTCTCTCCACATCCCTCTCCTCACCCTAGTAGATTCCCTTTGGGCAGAATCCTTTCCAAGGAAGCCTTTAGGCTCAAATCAAAAGGAGTTACACTTTTAAAGGTAATTCATTCTCTCATGTTCATTTGTTTTATTTTGCTTCTCCAACCCCCTAAACTCTTTTTATTTACTTCTTTTGTAACAAAACCAGTATCTTCATTATACTAGGATGTTGTTATAAGATTTATTCGAGCTACACTCTCACACAACTACATCAAATGGTTAAAGAACATACGGTTTCCGTGGATGGTGAAATTCTGCCTCCCGAAACGATGATTGTTCAATACTCATTTAACACCTTCAAAGGTGGCCATTATGATGTCACTATTTTTATATATGATATATAATATGTTTATGTTTTACTTATGCTTCTGTATTTTTCATTTTTGTCTTACCTTTATGGATTCCATTATGGGTATACACGATATCTTCATTTAAGGAAGTGCGGACTACCGCCCCCTCAAAGTGATTTGATTCGTTAAATACCATATGTGGGATGTATAAAGGATGGAAATGTGATATTATATATGATATTATACTGGAATTATAATATACCCATATATCATTATTATTCCATTCTATAAAATACGAAATAGAAATTAAAGTAGCGTTCATGCGTACGTACGGCTTACCGTCTCCATGAACGGTGCATTCCATTTCTTACCTCTAAATGATTATGTAATGTTATAAATGCATGCATGTACTGGATATATATGAAATATATTATATCTACATAATGAATACAATTCTGGATATAATAAACATTTGGCCACATGAACAACATGTAATTGTATGAAGTCCACTTTCGACTTAAGAACCAAATATCGGCAAAACAAATATTATTAACTTAAATGATTACATAATGTTTATGACATGGTAATAAGTGGTATAAAAGTAATAATTAACTTGAAAAAGGTTCTTAAGGAATTATAAATTAACTCAAGTTTATTATTCAGGATATTAAAGAATGATCGAGTCAAGTCGGACCCGAGGTAAGGGATCTTACTCCTCTCTTTCTTATTAAGTACACTCTTTTATGTCATTCCCTCTAAAGCTAAACTTTCTTGTTATTGGGATGATCTTTTATATTACAATTACTGTAATTTTTATGTTCATGTTATGAGAGACCCTATTCTCTCTCATCAATCCATTTTGGATGTTTTGAGTGGCGCCGTTAGGCTGCCGAACTTTCGTAAGAGATCTAACCTCTCTCTTTCTTTTTAAGTACTCTCCTTTATGTCACTTCTTTTAAACTCCTCCTTGAAATGTTGGGGGATTTTCTTTTATATTCCACTTGCTGTAAATTATATTGTAATATTATGGGATACTATATTTGATCTCATCAATCCATATTCAGAAGTTTTATGTGGCGCTGTTAGGCTGCCGAGTTTTCGTAAGGGATTTTTCATCTCACTTTTATTCCCATGAGATTTATGCTACATTTACCACAAATTTCATTGAGTGGTGTATGTACTACCCATTATTCTACTCTTTGTGTAATATACTTTCGTTTATGAGTATTTACATCAATGACCTATTGTCTTTCTTTCATGGGGTGTATGTTTTGAATGATACCCAAGTCGGTAAGGGAACCTTTCACCCTCCTCTTTTTTAAAAGACTTCTTTTATTGGGTCTTTTAATTTACATATTTTTATGTTGGGATATGTTCTCAAACATCCTTATTGATGGAAATTTTATGTCCAAGTGATGAGATACAATTTTTATCTCTCATCAACTCATTTTGATGTGATGCCGTTAGGCTGTCAAGGGAACTTTTTAACCCAATTTCGATTTCTTTGGGTTCAACATGTAGTCATTGAATATGTCATGCATTGAATATGTGTGAATGACCTTTTGTTGTTTTACACTTAATATCAACTTATATTGGGTGTATATATATTTGTCACACATATTTTTGAGATTTATTTGTCCTTAATTTAAGGATACCTTTTTTATAAGGGATTTCATCACATTTGACATTTCTATTGAGGGTTCATTGTTGTTATGCACCAATTCACTCTTATATGGTGTATATACTGTCCTTTGGAGTATTATATCATGAATCCTTTTATTCTCATGATATTATAAAGTTCTGACTAAATGTTAGTCCTCGATTATTGTATTCAAGTGTCTCTAATTTTGGTAAAACCCCTTTAACCAAAATATCGTTTTAAATGTTTTAATTATTTGTTCTTATTAATATCCATGTTTTCAAAATGTTTTTAAGGATTTATTTATATGGATAGTAATGGTTTAAAATTTTAAAAGCTTCAAGGTGGTATGGGACACTTTGATTCAAAAATCTCTTTATTAAATGTTTTAAATGGTTTTGGAAATGGTTTCTTTTTGAATGGATTCATTATTTCAATATCCTAAAATGTTATATTGTGATTGAAATGTGGAAATGTTATGTTTACTTTATTCATGTTTATGTGATATGATTATGTTATGGTTTTTGGGCATTGTTATGAAGAACGGGTAGTTCCGTGATAAACTAAGCGCAGGTGAGCCCGATATAGCTCTCCAATGCATTGGGTAACGCAAAGGAGTGAAACGTTAAGGTTTCTCCGAAGAGATTTAGGGAATATACTGTGATGGGTATTCCAAACGTAACCAAGAGGGTTACTCCCTACTTAAGAATGTTATGAATGCCTCAAGTTACCTTTATGTCTTATGTTTTCTTTGATTTATTCATGGTTTGATGAGGTATGTTAAAGGGCCTATGTTTTATGGGTAAAGTATGATTTCATTCTCATGTATATATGAACTCATGTTTCCTTTCCATATTTTTTTGTAACCCTTACTGAGCATTTTATTCTCATCCCAAGTTTTTGAAATGTTTTTCACAGGTCAAGGGAAAGGTACATGATGTGATGATAGTGTCAAGGATGTGTCAAGAAAGAATCCGTGTTATATTTTAAATATGTTTCCGTTGATGGGAAGAATGAATACTGTCTTTTATGTAACCACTTTGTTTAAATGTGGAATGTAATGCATGTTTCATGATCTAATTCTCTAAAACTCTAAACCTGAAAAGATCCTCAATGTGTAATCTTGTAATAACTCAAGATTAAGTAAGGTTTAAGGCTGGGGCCTTATAGTTGGTATCAAAGGTCGGTTTAGATAACTTTAGAGGTTAGGGTATTCTTTAAGCATAATTGACAATTACCATAATGGTTAGGATTTCAGAAAGAGTCTTAGTTTTAGATAAAGTGAATGAGTAAGTATATCTTATTGTCTATCTTACTCATTAGTACATGATGGTTTTTTTGATATACTCACACTGACCTTTTTGGTTTTAGTAAATGGCTGGATCTAGCAGGCACCAAAGTAACAGTGGATGTGAAGGAAACTGTGACAGTTTTTTGAGCAAGCAACTGAATGATATGGGAGCTGCAATGAGAACTCTTTTGATTATCCTCAACCAACTATCTGGAGTCATGATTGACCACCTAAACCTTGGACATTTCTCTAAGGCATAATATATGCAAGAAACAAATACCTATGGAATTACAGGTAATAATCATAAAGGTAAGTGTGTTCAAAAACCTATGTGTCAAAGATGTGGAAAGAAACACCTAGGAAAATGTTTCAAAGGGACAGAAATATGCTATAGATGTGGAAATGAAGGTCATAAAGCAAGAACCTTCCATGGAAAAAGGAAGCATCCAGTTGACTCGAGGAAAGGGAAAGAAGTTATTTCTGAGGGATCAATTGAATGTTTTAAATGTGGTGTGCATGGTCATTATGAAAACACATGTCCTATGAAGAAGTTTCGTGAATGGGGTCACCAAGAGCGTACAAATATTCGTTTACCAATACCTAATGCCATTCCGATTGAGGATGAAGAAACTGACAATGACCAATCAAAGGTATGTACTATTTCATGACTATTGTTTTCTTATTTTGGAATCTTAGGATATGATTCATGATTTTGTTTGTAGGAAATAGGTATTTCGGAATAAGTTGGAAAGGAATGGATAATGGATCATGAAGAATGTTGAATGAGTAAGATGTCAACATATAAGGGCTTCAAGAGTTAGGGTGAAATTCTTAAGAGTATTAAGTCTTTTTTGATGATGGGGTTACATTAGAAGACTTTTAATATTATGTGTAACCCTGATTTTTAATATAGGCAAATTTTATTCAAGTAATAGTTATCTTTTCTTTTGTGGACATAGTTATAAAGAACCATTTGGGTTTATATGATCCTTACTTTTGAGGTAATTATGGGTTACCATATGTTATGATTGAAGTGAAAGGCATGAGATAAAATTGAGGTTAAATTATGTTATGGTTATTTTTGATGATTTTATCCCTTTTTGGGTAATGATTTGAGAATTATAAAGTTTTGGAAAAAGGAAAACACGCAGACCGTGTGACAACCCGTCGCGTCGGACAATGCTGCGGGAATCGAACCCACAACCAATGTGCGACTGGTATTTATCGCCTACCACTGGACTACGTGAAGTCCCTGGTTAGTTTGACTGATTCTTTTTAGTTATATGATTTTATGAATTAAGAGTATGTTGGTTTTGGAGGATATGTGATTAGGATAATTACTTTTCAATGTGAGACTTTAGGAGCAACTGATGTTGTTTGGAGATAAATGTTACGATTTAACTTGGAAGACTATGTGACTAAATCCTTCAAATATTAGGGTTTCAATCTTATATTGGTTTACTTTGAAGAATTTTATGGACAAATTGTTTATCAGATGGTCCTCTTTGAACTTTGGGTTTTGTTGGACAAATTTTGGAGATTAAGAATAGATTTTCTTTTTATAAGGGGTTATCCTTTTCTGGATTATCTGATCTTGTACTAAACTTTTTGGTTTTGGTTTTGGTTAAAGCCTAAATACATGGGATCTATATAGTTCTCTTTTGGGGATTAGGTGATTCTCTAGAAGTTGATTATAGTACTCTTAATGCGAAAAAGTCTCCCTAAATACTCGTCATTTGGAAAAAATATGAGTTTGACTAAGGAATCTAGTAAAAGATGAAAGTCAACATGATAAGTGATTATGCTTCATTATGAATAAATTCCTCAATAAAAAGTAACTTAATACAAAAATGTTGTCTATTATCTTTTCCTACTGAGGAACCCAACACCGTTTAACCCATCACAAGTTTGTGATTTTCTTATTGTTAACTTTCTCCTAAACATGTTTTCTATCACTCTCAATCAGAACATGACCCATTGTTTTTTCCTCCATGTCCATATTTTCATACTTGGAATCCTAGTATGGGTTAACTCAGGTGAACTTTGTACTTATCTTTCTTTATTTTAAAGTGTTTGTTTTACAGACTTTTGTTCCGATGTGGGACTTTCAAGGATGTTTCCAAGCGCAATTTTAAAATTGCGGGGACGCAATTCCCAAAATGGGGGAAGGATGTAACACCCCAGGTAAATAAAGAATATGACATTTCATATTTATCCATATTTGTGAATAAAATATTTAAATGACTTTAAAGGGAATGCTATGCTCGATGGCGTACCCAACACGCAACAACGAGTTTCTTGGGAATCTTACGTTGCACTCTAATAATAAAATAATATTATTTTAAATGATAGTTAACATGTAGCCGTTGTAATGGCGGGAATGGATAGAAATAACTAAAATATGATTATATATGTTTTTAAATGTTTTTACATTTATACAATAAAAGATAAAGGCTTAAAATACGGAAAGAATTCAATTTTAGGCGTATATGCCCTAGTTTTCCCTAAAGGTTCACTTGTCGCCTTTTGATGACGAACCGTCATTAAATATAGTTTTGATCACTCTTATACATTATTTTGGACCAAATAAAACTCTTATTAAGAATCGGGACATCAAATTTTACTTTGTGTAATTTTTTGGTATTTTTCTGATAAAGTTCATTTTTTTAATGAATAGTGTAAAATGTTGTGTTTTAATTCAAAACCTCTTTTTAATCTAATTTATTTATATGATTAGATAATATTTTGAATTGGTTTTAAAGTGAAATTAGAAAATATTTTTACCATTAAATCCAATAGTGGTCGTTGGAATTAATTTCACTTTGAAATCGGACTTAAACTAGTGGCAATCTTTTGATACTTATTGTTTTATAAAAACACGCTATTTGCTCTGACAGCGGGAATTAATTATTAAATTAATTAATGTGACTAATATGTTTTGAATTTTGTAAAACGGACTTCATTTTTGAATTCGGAATATCAAATATAGCTCAGGGTGAATTTTTGGGATTTTTCTGAAAAACTTCAATTTTTGATGAATAGTGAAACCACTAAGTGGTACTTATAAAAGCTGATTTTCCGTTTAAATGAAATTTTGCCATCATTGTGTTTTGAATTTCAAAAATCCGACATACATGGTTGTCATTAAGAAGTAAAATGTGGTTCAATGAGATTATAATAATTTTTTGGTGAATAGTAACTTATTAAGTTCTTAATCGCGATTAGAGGTAATTAGTGTAGTTTAAGGTAAAAATGATATTATAAGAATGTGAAAACACCATGAAACTTGTCCTACACCTATTGGTTTTATCATGGCCGACCCAGACAAGCCATGGGTCAACTTGGGGACCCCATGAATCCACTTTGGTTGGGAAATGACATAAATAACATTTTATTTAATGTAAAAGTAAAATTGACACAAACATGATATGTTTTACTAAAAAATATTTAAGTGGGGTTATACAATTCAACTTTTTGATTATAAGAATTAATTGGAAATCTAAAAAGATTTCCTACATCATAGTATTTTTTTTATAATTTTTAGACATTAAATAAATTAAATTATTTATGACATAATAATGATGCAGCGATGACATCATTATTTGACGATTTAAATAATATGGAAAGATAATGTAAAATCTATGAACTACACATGTCCAAAACTTATTGGATGAGTGGATTTCGAAGCCTTATCACCTTATCCACGAATTATATCAATGTGGGACCTTTTTAAACCGAAACATAGTTTCAAATAAAGTAATATTTCTTTACTTTCCAAAAGTGCCCCTCCTCTCCTCTTATAAAAGGCCCCCACCTCTACGTCATTTAACACACTCCTCAAGCCTTTTTCTCGGCCAACCCCTGCCCATTTACTCTCTCCACATCCCCCTCCTCACCCTAGAGGATTCCCTTTGGGCAGAATCCTTTCAAAGGAAGCCTTTAGGCTCAAATCAAAAGGAGTTACACTTTTAAAGGTAATTCATTCTCTCATGTTCATTTGTTTTATTTTGCTTCTCCAACCCCCTAAACTCTTTTTATTTACTTCTTTTGTAACAAAAAAAGTATCTTAAATATACTAGGATGTTGTTATAAGATTTATTCGAGCTACACTCTCACACAACTACATCAAATGGTTAAAGAACATACGGTTTCCGTGGATGGTGAAATTCTGCCTCCCGAAACGATGATTGTTCAATACTCATTTAACACCTTCAAAGGTGGCCGTTATAATGTCAATATTTTTATATATTATATATAATATGTTTATGTTTTATTTATGCTTCTGTATTTTTAATTTTTGTCTTACCTTTATGGCTTCCATTATGGGTATACGCGATATCTTCATTTAAGGAAGTGCGGACTACCGCCCCCTCAAAATGATTTGATTCGTTAAATACCATATGTGGGATGTATAAAAGATGGAAATATGATATTATATATGATATTATACTGGAATTATAATATACCCTTATATCATTATTATTCCATTCTATAAAATACGAAATAGAAATGAAAGTAGCGTTCATGCGTACGTACGGCTTACCGTCTCCATGAACGGTGCATTTCATTTCTTACCTATAAATGATTATGAAATGTTATAAATGCATGAATGTACTGGATATATATGACATATATGATATCTACATAATGAATAAAATTCTGGATATAATAAACATTTGGCCACATGAACAACATGTAATTGTAAGAAGTCCACTTTCGACTTAAGAACCAAATATCGGCAAAACAAATATTATTAACTTAAATGATTACATAATGTTTATGACATGGTAATAAGTGGTATAAAAGTAATAATGAACTTGAAAAAGGTTATTAAGGAATTAGAAATTAACTCAAGTTTATTATTCAGGATATTAAAGAACGATCGAGTCAAGTCGGACCTGAGGTAAGGGATCTTACTCCTCTCTTAATTATTAAGTACACTCTTTTATGTCATTCCCTCTAAAGCTCAACTTTCTTGTTATTGGGATGATCTTTTATATTACAATTACTGTAATTTTTATGTTCATGTGATGAGAGACCCTATTCTCTCTCATCAATCCATTTTGGAAGTTTTGAGTGGCGCCGTTAGGCTGCCGAACTTTCGTAAGAGATATAACCTCTCTCTTTCTTTTTAAGTACTCTCCTTTATGTCACTTCTTTTAAACTCCTCCATGAAATGTTGGGGGATTTTCTTTTATATTCCACTTGCTGTAAATTCTATTTTAATATGATGGGATACTCTATTTGATCTCATCAATCCATATTCGGAAGTTTTATGTGGCGCCGTTAGGCTGCCAAGTTTTCGTAAGGGATTTTTCATCTCACTTTTATTCCCGTGAGATTTATGCTACATTTGCCACAAATTTCATTGAGTGGTGTATGTACTGCCCATTATTCTGCTCTTTTTGTAATATACTTTCGTTTATGAGTATTTAAATCAATGACCTATTGTCTTTCTTTCATGGGGTGTATGTTTTGAAAGATACCCAAGTCGGTAAGGGAACCTTTCACCCTCCTCTTTTTTAAAAGACATCTTTTATTGGGTCTTTTAATTTACATATTTTTATGTTGGGATATGTTCTCATACATCCTTATTGATGGAAATTTTATTTCCAAGTGATGAGATACACTTTTTATCTCTCATCAACTCATTTTGATGTGATGCCGTTAGGCTGTCAAGGGAACTTTTTAACCCAATTTCAATTTCTTTGGGTTCAACATGTAGTCATTGAATATGTCATCCATTGAATATGTGTGAATGACCTTTTGTTGTTTTACACTTAATATCCACTTATATTGGGTGTATATATATTTGTCACACATATTTTTGAGATTTATTTGTCCTTAATTTAAGGATACCTTCTTTATAAGGGATTTCATCACATTTGACATTTCTATTGAGGGTTCATTGTTGTTATGCACCAATTCACTCTTATATGCTGTATATACTGTCCTTTGGAGTATTATATCATGAATCCTTTTATTCTCATGATATTATAAAGTTCTGACTAAATGTTATTCCTCGATTATTGTATTCAAGTGTCTCTAATTTTGGAAAAACCCCTTTAACCAAAATATTGTTTTAAATGTTTTAATTATTTGTTCTTATTAATATCCATGTTTTCAAAATGGTTTTAAGGATTTATTTATATGGATAGGAATGGTTTAAAATTTTAAAAGCTTCAAGGTGGTATGGGACACTTTGATTCAAAAATCTCTTTATTAAATGTTTTAAATGGTTTTGGAAATGGTTTCTTTTTGAATGGATTCATTATTTCAATATCCTAAAATGTTATATTGTGATTGAAATGTGGAAATGTTATGTTTCCTTTATTCATGTTTATGTGATACGATTATGTTATGGTTCTTGGGCATTGTTATGAAGAACGGGTGGTTCCGTGATAAACTAAGGGCGGGTGAGCCCGATATAGCTCTCCAATGCATTGGGTAACGCGAAGGAGTGAAACGTTAAGGTTTCTCCGAAGCGATTTAGGGAATATACTGTGATGGGTATTCCAAACGTAACCAAGAGGGTTACTCCCTACGTAAGAATGTTATGAATGCCTCAATTTACCTTTATGTCTTATGTTTTCTATGATTTATTCATGGTTTGATGAGGTATGTTAAAGTGCCTATGTTTTATGGGTAAAGTATGATTTCATTCTCATGTATATATGAACTCATGTTTCCTTTCCATATTTTTTTGTAACCCTTTCTGAGCTTTTTATGCTCATCCCAAGTTTTTGAAATGTTTTTCACAGGTCAAGGTAAAGGTACATGATGTGATGATAGTGTCAAGGATGTGTCAAGAAAGAATCCGTGTTATATTTTAAATATGTTTCCGTTGATGGGAAGAATGAATACTGTCTTTTATGTAACCACTTTGTTTAAATGTGGAATGTAATGCATGTTTCATGATCTAATTCTCTAAAACTCTAAACCTGAAAAGATCCTCAATGTGTAATCTTGTAATAACTCAAGATTAAGTAAGGTTTAAGGCTGGGTCCTTATAGTCACATTGATACATATTTATTATTAAAAAAGAATACGTTCACCCAAAGGTTATGTACATGGATGAATGAATCCCTCGTCATGATTCTTCTATATTTTCCTCTTCAATTCATACAATTCAATTAGTTCTATTCTATATAGAGTCTTCTAAATAGGTGTAGGTCCATGTATGAGATTAATTGAATACACAACATCACAATGTGGAGGATTTCTTGAAATTTTTTCTAGAAAAGAATCAACATATTATCATATATTAGGGATATATTCTATGTTTAGTTTATTCATAACCATCAGAGATAAAAACCCTTTTTTAATAGGATTCAAGTCCTATAAAATGGATAAAATTTATATTGTAAGTTCATATTTATCATTTCAATAATAATAGATAATGTGTTGGTTTGGAATATAAAATTTTTCTTCCATTTCTCCATAATTGATACAGGATTTCTGTAACTGACTCTAATCCATGCCTAAGATAACATCAAATTCAGATAGAGGTAGAATAACAATATTTACAAGAATAAAATTCCTAAAAACATTAATCAAAGAAAATCATAGACTTGGGAAATGACCATCATACCATTAGGATAATTCATTACTAATTTAACATCTAATCATTGAGGATATTAATAAATATTCCTTGAGACTTTTCTTGATATATATGAACTCATATAACTAATGTAAAATGAGATACATCAACATTTGATAATACCTATTACCACCTTAACATTATCATCATATCTTTTATAAAATAATAAAACCAAAATTGTTTTCATGATCATCAAACATCATTAATGAGAGTGATAAATCATATAATCATGAAACACAATTCATATATTATTTAAATCATGAAAATTTCTTCTCAATTTAGAAAACCTTAGTTTTTACCTAGGCTATCCATTGTCATTAAAAAAATTTAATAATATTTTCATATACTTAGACTTATCCATAGGGTTTTCACCAATGTTTTCTGAACCTAATCTCCAAATTTTTATTAAAATCTTCTCTTATACCAACTATAGAGACCCAGACATTTGAAAATTAAATATTACATCTTATCAGATCAGTATATTGTACATAAAATTATGGTCCACACTAGAATCATATATGTTTAGTGTCTTTAGAAACATAGAAACATAAAAAATATATTAATAAGATATATCAATCATATCCCACTATGATCCTCAAAACTAACACCTTAATTAAAATATTCACGCTTAAAAAATTTTTTATAACAAGGGTAAAATAAAACACTAGAAAGGGTGATCTCAGGTGCTCAGTATGGTTAAATAGGAGAGATATAAATGGTCACTTAATAATAACCTGAGAAAAAGTGTACAATAACATGATGTTAACATTTTAAATCCATACCCTACATATAATATATTCAAATATTAGGTCATGGAATAAAGCACATAAGATCAAAATACATTATTCATAAGTTATTATGAGATTATGTTCGATGAGATAATAACATATCCATAACACATAATATTATTTCATGACAATTAGCATAAAAAATCATTTCATTACATAAGGTTCTTAAAAAATACTATCACAATGTATTGGGTTCAATCCCCATTCCATCATAACCTTATTCAAGGTTACCATAGTGAAAAAATTCCCTTACTGAATGGCGCTCACTCACCATTCAAGTCATCATTATCCCCTAAGATATCTATATTTACCCAATACACTTGAGGGATATATAATTTCATTCCCACCCATAACATAATGAAAATAATAAATATGTGTGCTGTAAGATCATAAAAATTCACTATAGAATAAATCATAGTAGGAAAAGAGGTTCCATAAACCATTAAACATTTTATTATAACATAACTAGTGGTAAATAAATTGGTTCCATAATAATTTTAATAAAAAATTATAAATTCACATAGAATAAAAGTGTTTCATAAAATCATTCTTATATAAATTTAATCATAAGGAATAAAACAAATTAAATTGGATGGTATCACTTGATCATATACATGTTAAAGTATAAGTAATATCAAAGGATTATCTCAAAGAAAAAATATGAAAATAAAATATCACTAGATCCTTTCTTGAGTAAAATACCATTATCAATTTGAAATCACTTGTTTAAAATCTAAAAATTTCTCAAATTTTGAGGGAAAAAATGTGTCTCAAAATAACCATTTATTATTTTAATTTACTCTTCAAACCATTCTGTGGTCATGATGGTAGAAAATCTGGTTCATATCATGCATGTTAAATCAAATTTCATTTTCACATTTTTGGGGAAAAGTCAAAGGTACCTCATTCATAAAATAAAAATAATATTACTTTTAAACAACTTTTAAAAAATAAATTTGGTAGAAATGACATTAAATATTTTTATAGGACTAGAAATAAAATCATGAAAACATTTTTATAAAAAATGGGATTGAATAAAAGTATTTTCGATCGAAGAGATAATTAAATTTCATTTTATTTAAAAACATTATTTTAGTATCTTTTGTTATTAGAGATAGTAAAATGAAATTAAAATATATAATATTCTTAAATAAAAATGGTAGAATAAAATTCCTGAGATTATTGATACGTAGATCATAAAATTAAATCATCATAAACTAAATCATAAACAATACTCATAAATAATGATATTGTTAGACAAATACCTTACCTCGAGTTTGACTTGTTTCAAATGAAATTAAACCTACTGAATAACAAATTTTATTTTATTATATTTATATTAAATATTAATTTAAATATATATAATATCATATATAATCCACCTATAAAATTTTATCATCCATTTATTGACATCTTCAAATTAAAGTCATGGTTTTTGGGAGTTAACAATTTTATTTTTTCGTTAGAATTTCGGTTTGGAAGTTCCAGTAATTATAGATTGATCATAGTTTCACCACCTTCAAAATATTAATTATGACATAAATATAATATTTATTCATTATATATATAGATATTCATCCATAAATCATAGAAATAGAAAAATAAATAAAATTCTTCATGGAGATGGTAGGTCGTACGTATGCATGAATGATATTTTCATTTTTCAATGGATGGAATAAAATTAAGGTAAAGAATAATTAAAATTTTAAAATTCATCATTATTTAGTATATAACATATGGATTCCCTAAATATATCCTTATTTCTATTAGTTTGAATTTTAAATGAATAATGAATATAATCTCGTTATGGAGGTGGTAGTCCACATGCATGCACGAGCGACATTATCATTATCCAAAATATAGGAAGGTAGAAGGTAGATATTATATTATAATTCAAGAAGTATAATTTTTTAATAATTATTATATATAAATATTTAACCCATCATAATATCTATCCCTTAAATATGGTGGCGAAAAAATAATTGTATCACTACATGGTGGTAGTTTTCCACACGTACGCAAAAGTAACACTTTCACTTCCCATGTGATAAAAAAAGGGTGGATAATAGTAGTTACATAATAATAATAATATTTAATTATATTTATGTTATTTATGTTATTATTCTTTTACTAATATATCATATTTAGATGATTTAGAATAATAAATATATTGAAAGGGGCCAAGTGGGAAGATTACCTCTTCTTCACTAGGCTTACTTTAGATCCCTTCTTAATGAACCATGGAATGGTATTTTAAGAACAAAAAACCAATAATCCATTGATACAGAAGTTTATAATTTTATGTTTTAGTATTCCATAAACATATATGGTTCAATGTGCTTTAAATAATAGAGAGAAAGGGTGTCCATTTATAAGGGAGGGAAAGGACACATGTGGAATTACAAAAAAAAACTTTTTTAAATATAATTAATATATTTCTCAAGTATAATACATAAAAATATCCATAAATTGAAATAAATTTTTTTAATTTTTTAAATATATTCATCCAATAATAATTAGATAGGTTTTTGTGTCATTTTTAACCATATCTTTCGATTTTACCCCTTCGTTAACTGATTCTAACCATAACTGTAGTAATGACATATTCAAAATTGAATGTTTATAATTTTTCAGAAAAAAATTATTGTAATTGGAAAATGTTAGAAATTTTAGAGAATTTATTATCATTTTCATCCTCTTTCATATTTTTTAATTCTGAAATAATTTAATAAAATATTATTTAACATAAAATATTGTTAATTCCATTTTGTCGATATTTATTTAATTTTACTTTAAATACACTAAGATGGGTAGGAAATTATAATATATCATATTCTACCATCAATTATACATTAATATTAAGACAAAATTTCATTTTATATAATAATTAATCCCAAAATAACTACTTATAATTTTATTAAAATCATTTACATTTTTTTTCTACAACTTTCACAAGTACTCTTTCATTGTTGTGTAGGCTTTTAAGGTGATTATATCATAAGAGAAAAATTAAAAATAAATTCTCATGAAAAATAATTAATTCCAACTTAAAATAAAAATTTTATACTAAACTTATCTTATTTTATTTCTTATGTAAAAAAATTTCAAGATATTAATGTCAGTGAATGGACATTTTTTTACAATCATTACAAAAAATAATAAAAAAGTCATTATCAAAGGAAAATGGAAAAAGTGGCATATATTCTAATTTTGGGGGTATATGGTCAAATATATCCCATATAAACAAATTGATTAAATATTCTGTGTTAATTTAGATAACTTATATCATTATTTTAACCATGTTTTACCCATTTAACCCTTACTGAGGTGAAAAATATTTAACAGAGTTACTATTCATAATGGTCAAAATTAAAAGGGAACTATTTAAAAATAATAATTATCTAATTTCAAAATGGGTACCCATTTTGAAATATTCAATTTAAAATATTGTTATAATTTCATTTAAAATTAAACTTCAAAATAAAATGAAATGTATCATTCTAGAAAAAATGTTTTCTAATGTATAAAATGTATTTATGCTAAAATCCAACATAAAATTAATTTCAATGAAATTATTTAGATTATAGATAATATAAATCTGTTAATATTCTTTTTAAACCATTTTCAAATAAAATGGATCTTTTTAAATTCATTAAATGAAAAAATATTTCTAAATAACATATATTATTTTCACAGTTCATTGAAAAAACAATCCATTTCAAAAAAATATCAAAAATTAGTTCTCGAATTACTTTGAAATTTGGATTTTAATAAGGAATATTCTTGTATAAAATTAATTTTCTAAACGTTTCAGGAATTAATGATATTATTTTCTCAAAAAAAGTCAATAAAACCTATTTTTTAGGAAAATGTATTTTTAAAGCATAAAATTAATTTTTTAAAATTTGAGTACTTTTAAATTCACTTTATCTAAAAGAATTATTATTTTTTAATTTCTTTATTCCAATTCATCCAACCAATTTAATGGCTAGGTAATAATGGTATAATATATTATGGTTCATTTAGACTCAGGGTTTCTTATATCAAATGTTAACAAAGAAATTTTATTTTAAGAGAAATATAACAAAAAATATTGGGGCGTTACAATATCAGTATTTCATTTTCCCCAATGACTCATTATTTAACCATTATAAGTAAATTGTCCCTACGTCTTCTTTTTGGTTGGGGATCCTTAAATTTAGTGACTATATTCATTGGATGTATTAATGAATATCCTTATCTTCCCCTCAATAATTTATTATGGTTATTTAATAAAATATAATCTTCATTTGAGAATATTTTAAAAAAATACATATGACCATTGATCCATCAGTGCCTTTGTCTTTCAAAATCATACTATATTATAGGAATTATTTTTCATCCAATTCCTTTCTTATGTAACACAATTCAAATTTTTCCTTTTAGAATGGTTTTTTAATATATGGAAATATCTTTTTACATAACATGTGTTACACATGGGATATGTATTTTCTAACCACCCACCTTCTTTCCCTAGATAGCTTATAATTATTTATTGAAAGGGGAAAGTATTGACATCATATATTTTTTTATTAAAATATGAATGATTATGAATTACAAATGAAATTTGATTATGTATTATTTAGCCATCCGCCTTCTTTATTTGGATAGACTGTGAACTTCCTATCTCATTTATTGACCAACATATTATTGACATTCTGCATGTTTATATATCAAAATGTATTTTTATTAATACATATGGCATGTTCATTATGCACTATATTGATATTCATATCTTTCATATGGTGAATTCATTAGACATAATGAAGTGATGGGCAGATCATAATATTATATATCCCCTTGATTCTTTGGTTGGTCTAATTAAGAGAAATTTTCTAGTATTTTATATATGCCTACTGAATGAAAAATTATGCCTTGGTTGCTACCTTAATATAAAAAATAATGCCTTGGATGAGGCCATGATGAAAAAGATAAATATATCTATAATTATTTATTCCATCACCATAAATTCATTATTCAAACTCATGTGATCAGATATGTGGAATTATTTTAATATCATTTACTTCTTGTTTATTATTCGTTCCTTATTTGTTATATAATTGATTATCATATATTATTTCCATTATTGAGTGTTTTATCTCAGTATTCTTATGTTTCTATTTCCCAAGGATACAAATATAAAATCACACATGATATGTCTAGAATAAAATAAAATATGTTGAGAATTTTCGTGAGATATTTAAGTTTTTTATATTTAAAAATATTAATTATTTTAGAAATACAAGGGATTTATTAGTTAAGGTTATGCCCTAACTCTCTAAATATCATGAACATAAAGGTCATGGAAATGTATTTAATGAACTATATTATTTATCTCATGTAATTATGGGATGTTTACATCCAATTTTTAACAAAATTTCAAAATAGAACATACATAAGTATAGAAAATAATGATTTAAGTTAAGGATCTTTGCGAAGATCATCATCTCATAGTGGAAAAATATGTCTCATAACATATTGGAATAATATTACTTCTCCTGTATAATGAAATAACATGTAATGAGATATAATATTTAACCACTGCATTTTAAGGTATATAATTCTTGTCTAACACTTCAAATAAAGATAAACCATACATATGGGCTGTATAAACCTGAAAACCATCATAAATTAATCATAGCATTTTAAATTCATGAAATTAGATTGGGTTACATAAAAATTTACATATAAAATAAAAATAAATATTTGAGTGGAATACAATAAAATATATTATGAAAATAGACACCTAGGGAAAACATAATAACATCAAAATAGTATAACATATGTGGTTATTGATATAGAAGATAAATTATTCAAATGAATATGGTAAATTATATAAACAACGAGAATAAATATACTTTTCATTTTAACTTTTTGTATTTTTATATAAATATATTTTGAACAAATTTTAAAAAAATGAATGGTAAATGAAATAAAAAACATTTTAAAGAGTATTGGAATAAGAAAATGGCAGATGGAAACTCTATAAAGAATTTAAGAGAAAGATGATGGAGAAAGAAACAGAGCGAGAAACGTAAAATAAGAGAGTGAAAAAGATTAAATTCCCACATTTGAAAAACAATATGAAACTATTATAGAGATAACTTAATAAATCATATAATTATTGGTAAATATATATATATATATATATAATACATTAATTATCATCATAAATAACTTGGGCATGGATCCGAAAGGTTCAAACCATTAACAAATATAATGATGCTTCCCCATAAAAACATCATATTGCGTGAAATATAAATTAATAAGAGGGAATGGTAAATAGAATGTGAATATAAAAATATATATAGGAGAATAAAATATGAATTCTTATGGAAAGTATATAAAATATATACAAATAAAATTTAAACACTTATAATCTCAAATAGTAATAATAATTATAACGGAATCCCCTTACATTTACTCTAAACATCCTAGAATGTGTAATAACTCCCCATAAAATAAACATAAGATTATTAATCACATATTTAATAAATTTATCCAGATATAATACATTTTTTACTAATCTATTATATCCATTTATTATTTATTTAATAGTTAATTATGGTTTATTTTCAGTATCGTATGTTGGCAATTTTGGTTTATTTGTACTAGTTTCGATATGTCATCTTTTGTCTTCATTATTTATTTATAAGTATATAATACCCATAATATAAATGTTAATGTAATCGTAATGTTCTAATTTTTTTTAAAACCCCGAGTTTATTTCAAGAAGGTATGGTTACGAATCATATGGACAAAATTTAAAACATACTCATTTCGAGTTACCTTTCCATTAATAACGAGTTACTTTATAATGATAACCCATTAGGAATTCACCATTTCATATCCTAACAAATAAAATAATTTAATCATTAATATCATATATTACCATAATTTATGTTTTTTATACACATCTACTATGGAAATGATGATGATTGTATAACTTCGTACATGTAGGTTGTTGAACCAATTCAAACAAGAGAATGTTATACTATGGAGTGAGTAAGTATCAAGTTATGAAACCATAATATCATTTTAATGGGAATAAATATGTTACTAATATATTATTATATTAGCGGATGAGATTTAATATGAATGGATATAATAAGATAAATGGAAATGATAGACGAAAACATGTTTCTAATATTAATATAATCACTCCTCAAAATAAATTTCTATCTAATGAATGAGATAAGACTTGTTTTTGAAACCATATATGATTAACTTAAAGATATTAATTTAGACAATGGAATTTTTTTAGATATTCAAGAGAAATCCTAACTAGAGGTGTGGGTTGGAACTGGTAAATGAGGGATCCTTTTATAGATGAGTTTGAGTGGAATGTTTGGAATTTCCCATTCCCTATTAGTTATGGTGGTTAATTTTAACATGAAGAGTTCCCCATAAGTGAGGAAGAATTTTATGTTATATTAAATTCATTATTAACATTGTTTTTATTTTCATAAGTTTTATACATCATTTTTACAATATACAGTAATTTACAATTTATCGACTCGATTTACTACCCACCGCAGTTATATATTTATTCACTAATAAGAAAATTATCCTTAATAACTAATTTGTATGTACAAATTAAAATTATGCAATAAAATTTATCTAATATAATTTATAAATATAATAAATTTAAATTTTATTTAAAAATATATATATCTTTTGAAAAATAATTTTTCATCGATAAAAATAATTTTTTATGTGTTGAATGGTTATATTTTATTGAATATCATCTATTTTTTTGATATTATTTATTTTTTAGAAAATTTAAATATATGATTAATAATGAATTTTTCATTTATATAAAATGGTTACATTTTTATAATAATAATTTCAATATACTTATTAAATACTTGTAATAGTCATATATCCAATAGTAATATTTCCAATGGTCATATATCCAATAACCATATAACAATCCTATTTGTATTATATTTTTCTATATATAACCTAACATAATTCTATTAAAATCATGCATCCTATTTTATTATTTCCTCCTCAGGATGTTAATCAAATTTCAAAAAAAAATCATTCTATCTACAATTATCATCAATTATGAAATCTTCTATAGGAGATATTGATAATAAATATTTCAACAATGTAGTATTTTTGTTTTCTTATAGTATTATTACTTCTATAATATTCCAAATTTTGATTTATTTATGACCTTTTTTATGATCCACATGTTAATAAAATTTCTCATACTATCAGGATGACCAAAAATTTGTTTTCCATGATAAAAGTTGTTTTTAATTTCAAAAAATGGGTTACATGGTCAAAATGATAAAATGATATATGATTTTCATGAGACTGAATAAAAGATATTTCTGATTAATATTTTATTTTTTAGAATGAATTTCTTTTCAGTATTATATCTGGTATTATCATAATGATCAAAAGTATATTCTTAATGTTAAAAATTTCCTCACATGAAAAAAAATCAATAAAAAGAGTATAGTTTGTCTGGAAGTTTTAGGATAATGTTCTTCAAATATTATTTTATTAGTGAGAACCTTATGCAAACCTAACATGCGTATACTTATAATGAATGATTGTGAATTATTTAAGTTAATGTTTCTATTAACTTGAAAACATGATTCACATGTTTAACCCCTATAAAATGATATTTTATTATTGTGAATATATTTGAAAAAAAATTATCAACCACTTTTTTACCTGTAATAATGGAATAATAATCAATCCAATATTCAATTTGATCAAAATAGCCAAAATGAGTTATTGATGTTAAAATTTATTTAATATAAAAATATTGATCATGTGGTTAATATTAATATAATTCTGTTATATTATTTTGAAACTATATGAAAATTATTTTTGATAAAATTTTCAACCCTTAGAATTTACTATTGGCGTTAGTTCCCTTAAACCAACTAATATTTGTAATTATTATTTCCGCATTATGTATACAATTTTACATATACATTATTATCATATATTTATTATTATTTTATATTACATTACTTTGACAATTTCCATATAATATGTTCCATATCAATGGGTTATAGAAACTACCCTCTATAATGAGAACCTAAAGATTCAATGAAGATATTCTTAATTAAATATTGTCTTATATACTAGATACATTAATCAGATAGGACACATATAATGTTTGTTTTTATGGTTTTTGGGGATCATGATAATTGATAATTCTTCCCACAAACATCACAGAAAGTGATCACCAAGAAGAGAGGTTCTGAGGGGAAACCCACCAATAATAATTCAACATGTTTCATATACCATTGGATATTCTAATATGAAAGTCATGTTTTAGTCTATTGAAATTATATAATTATAAATGTGTGTCAATAATGATATAAATTTATGTATGGATTAAATCCATGACATCATATACCCATGAAAATGTAGTGTGTGCTGGGATCATCATAAGTGATATGGTATTAATTGAATTTATAAGAAAGAATTTATCCCATTTAAGTTAGTGAAAGATGATATATTATTAACTTTAGGGATATAAAAATTCAAAATAAATTCCATGGACAATGTGATATCATATTATTAATTTATTGATTCAATGAAAGATATATCAATCACATAGGGTGATGCAACAAGTATTTATCCTTCTTGAGGAGACATCAGTAGAGAAAAGTATTATATTAAACCGTAGTATTTTTCGGAAAGTTTTTATAATTTATAAAATAAATTATTTCTTTATGGGTGCCTTGACTTGTTTCAATATGCCATTCTTAGACTTTACATATGTTTTACGTATTTTCATTGAAAATGTTAATAGAGGGGCGCACACTAAGTGCATCTAGAAACTCATCGAATTCTATTTAATTTAGTTTTAAGAATAAATTTATTATAAGCCATTAGTATAAAATTTATTCAAGTTAATTTGATCATGAGATATTATTGTCTAGAATATGTCTATTGAAATTAACCACTTATTTATTTATTCACAAGATAATTAATATAAACAAATTTATTCATAAGTGTGGATAATATTGAAATATAAATATTGTCATTCATCTTATGTAAATATATATTAAAATAAATATTTTTTTAAAATTTAAGTGAATATAATATTTATTTTATTTTATTGAAAAAATATTTTTTATTATTAGTGTTCTGGATTTTTTTTGGATAATGTAGATTTAGTTTAATGATCTAATTAAAAATATTTATGTTATTTAATGTCATTTAAATAAATAAAAAATTTATTTATTTATATAATTATATAAGATAAATGATATTCCATGTAAAATATTAACTATATTTTTATTATTATATTATTTATTATGGAATGAGGTATGATTTAGATTCAATAAACGAATAAGGGCCATTATGAAATTATTTTATTTTAACTCAAGCATATATACTAAAAAATATCATTTAAAATGTATATTTTGGAGAAATATTCTATCATTCATTGGATATAATCTAATGGATAAGAGAAAATTATATTATACTATATCTCTCAAGAACCAAAACAAGTAATAAGAGATTCTTATTGTTATAAATGATGAATGATGTAAATCACTTTCTCATCTCATGTTAGTAGCTATGAGATCATGAAAATAATTTGAAGATACATGAATCAAGTGTGGATACATCTAGAGGGAACCGTAGTTTAATTTTTTTACCCAACAATAGTAAAATATCATTCAAATGAGGTAATTATTTTTAAATTAATTATAAAATAAGTATGGTTGATCATGTCTATTAAATTCCTGTGATATTTTTCATGTTCTATGGATTTTATCTATTAGATTTTTTTAAAATAAAAAATCAGGTTTCCACTCAATGCTTCCAATATACCCACAATAAAGTAATGTTGTTTTGGAGTGGTCACATTTTAATTTAATCTTATTTAAAATTATATTACCAATTTTAATTCTTTGGATTGCTAGTATTCATGTTCACTATTTATTTTTGTGTCCCATGGTTAGGACTCCTTGTTAATATGACAATGTGTGGCTATGTTCAGTTAATTAATGCATAAAGAATACTTAAATGACCTATCCAAAGCTTCCAAGGTTACTAGATATATAACAAAAACAACTTGGAATATTGTACATGAGAAGGGGTGAGAACATAAGCTCCAGAAGGGTAAAGAAGAGAGATAAAAATCAAAGATACTAAGAGGGAATATGATAATCATAAGGGTATGAGAATATTATCATAACTTATGGAAACATACCCAATAATTTATTTACTATAAATCATTAGTCATTGAAGAAGGCTTCATCATAATAAAATATATGAGTCATAAGAATGTAGAATCATGAATTATCAATCGTGATCCATGAGATAATTTCATATTAATAATAAATACTTATTTAAAAAAAAATTAATGAAAATCATTTCCCCATTCAAGGATAATTTTTAATACCATCATAATGTAGTGTATAGACTCCTATAGTGGATTGATTTCACTTGAAATACCTATTAACATAGTTGATAAAGTCACATATTTGATTCTGTTCACACCTCATTCACATTAATATTATCTCATAAGATATCATTATTTAGTAAATAAATTAAGGGAATATTTAATTCTATAACCATCCATCACATAATGAGAACCATAAAAATGTGTTATATAAGATTATGAAAATATTCATGATTTTATTATAACTTAATTAACCTATGGGAAATAAAAGTATTCTATAAAAAACATCATTGGATAATCATCACCACATGTCATATAGAGATATAAAGTATATGGTATCATAATATTATATTCCTACTGAATCATAACAATCCTTAAAGGATATTGAAACAAAAATGAAAATATTTTATAAAATAAATAGAATGACACTTTGAAAAATAAAAAGAAATATCCTTTTATTTTTTATAAATTTTAGATTGCTAAAAATACAAGATCAATGAGAATAATAGTATATCTGAAAATTAATTGAAATGTAGAAAAGAATTTTTATAATAAACAATTTATTCTATGGTGTAAAAATAATTCATTTAGTAAACATTAAAAAAAATGCTTTTCTTACTTTTGTAAAATGTAAAATATAAATCATAGGGGAAATATTGTGAAGATTTTTTAAACCTTTCTGAGAGAATTAAAATAGAGTTGAAATTCTTTTTACATCATCATTGGTTCATAAAAAAATATTCTTGAAAATTTTTATTGAACATGGACATAGATGAAATATATTTCAGCAGCAAAAGGATAAATATGATCATATAATTTAAAAAACATTCTTTTTGTCTTTTTAGTACCAAATTGGGGGAAAATGGAATGACTACATTAAAAACAAACAAATAACCATAGGATAATGAAATAAATTAGATTTATGATATAAATAACATAAAATTTACCATGATGTAAATTGAAATATAAATAATCCTGGTAAAATATGGATTGTAACATGAACTCTTACCTTAAGTATCTAATTGCTTCGTACATGTTATAAAAGTTTTCATAACAAATTTAACTTTATTATATATCTATACCATAATAATTTTCATACTTATATTACTTTATAACATTCCTTGATGGTTTCCAATTACCCATGTATTAACAATTATTTATTAAAATCAATATTTCAATGTTAATAGTTTCATTTTCCATCCATGTTTTGTTTTGATGATTTTAGTCCTTGGTCATCGTTTATGTCTTAAAAATATTAATATTATTATAAATATCATATTTATTTATTACATTCACTCTTTGTAGTCTACATGTACGTAATGTCATTCTTTTCATTTTTCAGTGGATGGAGAGAAAGGTAGGTAGATAATAATTTAACATTATAAAATTATAATTATATTAATAATATCATAGATATTCATTAAATCCATATATATAAACATCCATAGGTGGTGGTGATGAAAACTGAAATACATCATTTCATGGAGATGGTAGTTTACACATATTCATGAGTGACATTTTCATTTTTCATTTAAAAAAAGGGAAGTGGGTAATGATTATTCCATTAAAAAATAACATTTTAGTATATTAGAAATATATATATATAATTATACTATTAATGATATTATATATTCTAAGGTTGTTTAATAATAAATAAGCTTTAATAAACTAAGTTTTTAAAATTACAGCTTCCTTGGGAATACTCCTTTGGCTGACACCATAGGCCTTCTCAGATTGGTCTTGTGACTAGAATAGAACCTCTTGGATATGGGGATGAGATTTGGGATGTGATTTGGTTATATCATTTTCAAGAAAAGGTGATCAATGTGTGTGAAGAAGTGAGGAGATGAGATTTAATTTTATCGTTGAGAGTAGTGGTGCCTCTATAAATACCCATAACATTAATATAATTAAAGTCATTTTAATTGTAAGGTGGAACCAAATAAGCCCAATTTTTATGATATGATGAGAGGTGGTAGAAATATAATAAAACAATCAAATAAATGTTTTTTAGTGATATTTGGAGATGTATACCTTAGTTTTGTCACTTTAGACCATTTTAACTTTTACGATGGTGGCTTATATTTTACTATGAAAAATATTCATTATGAATAAAAAAAATTAACCATATAAAAAAATTTAAAATATTAATAAAAAATTTATAATAAATTTTATAATATTTAATTTTTAATTGTGTTAAAAAATACTTTTAATATATATACAGAAAACTCAATTAAAATTAGTTTTTAAAAATTGACTTTTTAAACAGAAAAATGAATTTACACCAAAATCATGCATAAAATTCATCCTCGTGATAATTATTAGATTATATATAAACGAATAATATTTTTATTACTTTAAAATCAATTTATAACCAAATAAATAATTTTGAATACTTAATTAAATGAAAAAATAGTTTTTATAAGAATAAAATATAACTTAAATTCCAAAAATACAAGAAGGGGACTCCAAATTAAACATAATAGTTTTAAATTATTTTTTATACCCTAAATATATCATTTTATGAGATAATGGATTCATATATTTTTAATTAATTCTTATTTTATAATGATGCTAACAAAGTAACATTATGTTTCGTTATTCAACTAAAATCAATTAATTCAGAAAAATCCAAAAAATTGAACCTAAGATAAACTTGACCTGATAAATCAAAAAATGAATTTAATTTTATCATATTAAAATTATAAAATTTATAGATTCATCTTTCTAATAAACCATTTGTAATATATGATAAATGAGATTTATATAGACTCTGTCCTTATTCAATTCATAATTTAATTTTTAAATCAGAATTCATTTTCTTACATTCCTTTATATCTTTCCAAGTTAATATTTTAAAATATTTATTTCATAAATATTTCACTAAAAACCCATATATTATAATTTAGAAACTTCATCTTAGTATCAAGTTTCGTATAGTATAAATTTTTTAAAATAAAACACATTTTATTTTCATGAAAAATATTTATACTTCTCAAAATGAATTCTTCTTTGATCCTACACATCCATAAACCCCCTGATAAATATTTTAAAAACATGGTATTTTCACAAAAAGATCATTAAGGGAAATAAAAAATAATAAGGAAACCTGATAGTCTATTTTAAAACCATGATATCATAAAAGATATTTTTCTTTTAACAAAATATACATTTATCTCAAATAATACTTACACATGAAATCCAATTTATAACCCAATGTTTTTCATAAAACAATTTCTAAGACAAAATAGATGAAAAATAAAAATCTTGAGGGTTTCTATGAAAAAATTAGAACACATGAAAAACCTTTTCTTAAAAAGAACATACCATTTTTCCATAAACAATAAAAATCCTTCTTTTAAAATAAAATAATCATTATCTTAACTTTTTAAATCAAATAATTTCCCAAAAAACTCATTAAAAACAACATAAAATTCTTGTATCTTCCTTGGGAAATTATATTCAAAAAACCCTTATAAGAACCCTTATAAGTGGAATAAAAAATACAATCAACTTCCAACATAATTATATGGAGAACATAATCATTACCCAACACATTGGAGAGCTATATTGGGAACACTTGTCTAGATGAGGTATATCAATCTCCCTCGTCATTATGAGATATGTTGGGAAAACCCATCATCATGAGTTGTATCAGGCTTATCTATCATCATAAACAACATCTATATACCATAACATGCATGAAACATATAAATTTTTTCATTTCCATAATCAATATCATGCAATTGGGGTAACACCTAAGTTGTAAACCCTGTAATACTACATCCAAAATACCTAATTTCAAAACCAATAAGGGGATAATTTTTTTTGTTTCAAAAGTAGGTATTTTATTGGCACTATAGATGTTACTATAGCACCTGAACTATTTACTCGATTTGGGTCTTTGACCACAAATTTTGATCTTCAAGCCATAGAGTATTTGGGCATCCATTGGCCTTCAATACATAGGGCCTCCATACCTACTCAGGATTTTGGTTCATGTGACCTTATGATATAGTTCCAAAATTCCATGAATCATTAAGGCTAAACCACATACAAGTAGGCCCCATAATCAATATTTTCATATATGGATATATCCATTTCCTTTAAAACCCAGTTTTCAAAAACAAAATTCCAAAAAAATGAATGGGGATTTCATTTCAATAAAACATGGAAATTTAAAAAGGAATATAAATATCAAATAATATTTGTGGTGGTTGAAAAATATTTCCAATTCATATATTCTAAAATAGAACATTCAATTATCATTTTATAAAAAAATCCAAAAGGCTTGATATAAAATATGTAAAAAAATTTATTTTAAGAAATATTAAAAAAATTAAGAAAAGATTCATAAAATTACCTTTATAATTTATTTATATCAATATAAATACATCTATATAATAATTTTAATAATATGTAAATGTAATAAATGTTTTTAGGAAAATATATCTTTAATGACATTTAAAATAGGTTTTTAAAGTAAGGTGTCCCATAACTCGAGTCCAAATCATCATTTGTGTTATTTATCTCATAGAATAATAAACGTATTTTAATTATTTACTTTCATAACAACATATTTCAAGTTTATTAATCCTTTTATTTTATTTATTGCCATGTTATATTTAATTACATAATCATTTAACTTCACATTGGATGTTTTAATGATATTCGACTCATATGTCCAAAATGATTTAGGGAGTTCTACTATGGTAAAATATTATATTATTTGATCATATAAAGAATACTAATAATGAAATGAATATAACTTTAAAAATTAAAAATAATTTTAAAACTAAATATAAATATTTTCATAAAAATGAACTATGATACAATCCTGCAGATGATAGGACACACGTATACATGAGTAACATTTCCATTTTCAATGATAATGATGAAAAGAAGGTAAGTATTATTTTATATTTAAATAAATATTATTATATAATAAAATTCACAATATTTCTTTAAATTCACTTTTATATATCAGCAATGTGATGTGGTCAAGAAAAACGAATCAATCACATCGTGGAGGTGGTAAGCCTAATGTATGCACAAATGATGTTATAATATTACAACGGATGGAAAGGTTTTAAAATAGATTATATGTTATATTTAAATATTTTAACTTTTATAATTAATATCATATATATACTTCAAATACATAATTATATAATCTATAATAGGTTTTGATGGAAAACAAATTATATCTGTTCATGAGGTGGTAGTCCTCCATAAACGGTAACAATGGACTCATTTCTCATTTGATAGAAAAATAAGTTGGATATATGTTATTAAACTAAAATAAAAACATATTATTATATGGAAGATATTATTTTTATTATTTCATAATGTTTGAAAAATATTTAAAGGAGGTTGAAGAAGAAATAAAACTAAAACATTCAGTTAAAAGTTATGGATTTGCTTTGAAAAACCTCATTTTCATTACAAATTAATCTCTATAATGTTGGAATTATTATAAAATTAACTCCTATATAATTTTTGAGGTATGTTATTAAGGTATTTCGGAAGGTTTTATCTGATATAGAGTGCTAAAATGGTGTGATAAATAGAGGATAAGAGGTTCCCTTTTATAAGTAAAGGTAATGACATTATTGGAATTTCAAAAAGTATTAAATTTATATAAATTAACTTTCATGTTAAGGTGTCTAAAAATTTATATAACTACAATATTGTTTGATTATGTGTCAATATATTCTAATCAAATAAAAAATTTACAAGTTTAGATTGTGTTTTTTCCCTTTTCTCTTTGTTTTAAACCCTCGTTAACCGTTTTGACTATTGCAATGATATCAATGTTTTGTACACTTTATGGGTCCAAAAGGTTTATATAATTCTAACAATCACCATAAATGGACCAATTTTAATCTTATAAACCATATAAAATTTACTTTTCCAAATATAAGAGTTTAATTAATTTTAATACTTTTAAAAAAATATTGTTTAATATAAGATATCATTTATATCATTTTTTTAACTATTCAATTACATTGACTATAAAGTAATCATAGTAACAATGTAATTAGAATATAAACCTTTAACACATATATAATATGTTATATTTATCTAAAAAATCAAGGGAAATATTAAATCACCCATAAAATATTACTTTAAGAGGATTTAAAACAATTTACTTGATTTATTTGCTTCTTGAAAAAACACTACATAGACATTACTTTAGAATTTAAGGTAATTATATAAAAATAAAAAATTATATATAATTAATCATAATAAAGATAATTTAATTATTATTAAAATAACCTATAATATTAATTCAAATTTTATTTTTTTCTCTATATGAACATATAAGAGGTATGTAAATGTAAGAGAGTGACATTTTGTAATTTTATTTACATAAAATAATATAAATTCCAAAAACAAAGGTAGAAGGGAAAAAGAAAATATTTTAAAATTTTGGATTATTATATTTGAAATAAACTCATAAAATTAAGTAAATTATTGTTTTTTTAATTAATTTTAAGCCTTATCCCATTAGTTTTAACCGTAATTAAGTCATGTTACCTTTACCGTGGTAACAAAATTTCACTATAGATACCTTACATAATGAAATACATAAAAGATAATTTTTCTAAAAAATAATCTAGACTAAAAATAATTAATAAATTTTTATGAATTTAATTTCTAAAATATAAGTGATTTTTTTGAAACTAATCTTACAAAAAATGATGACAATTATTTTTTTAAAACGCCTTTTATAAAAATGCGTTTAATAACAAATTCAAGAATAAAATTCTTTCTGAATATCATAATTAGTTATTATTTAATCAAAAGTGACTGATAAAATTTTAAAACTAAAACATCATATAATTTTACAATGTAAATACATTAAAATAAAATATTTTCCAAATAAAAATTAACATTTTCACTATTCACTAAAAATAAAACTTGTCATAAAATTATATAAAATTCATCCTAAGACAATTTTTTAATGATGATCCAAAAATTAAAAATAATTTTTTCAAATTTAAAATTCTCTAATATTTAAATTGATCTTTTAAATAAAAATATAAGTTTCCTGAAATCCCAATTTGCATAGAAATAAATAAGTTTTCTTTCAGAATGAAAAATTACCTAATTTTATTATAATGGATATAACTATGTAAAATCTAATTACTTAATTTCAATATGTCATGGAAATTATTTATCTTAACATTACTTGTGTTGTTACAAAATGGTTTTTGAAAAACATTTCTATTTAAACTATAAGTATTAAACTAGTATTACTTTACCATTCCATTAATTTACTTAATTGATTTTAATAATTAATTCTGTTTTATAAACAAATTTTATTCATATATTTACTCTATAGAATTAAATTTAATGAAAATTCATAATTCAATAAAATAGGTCAAAATATTTTCCTTAGAAATAATTATATTTTCTTTAGTGAACTTGACCCCTTTTTTACCATGTCTTTTATTTATTAATAAAATTTATCTATATATTAATGTAATAAATAAATTTAGTTGTAAATTAAAATTCACTTAATTCTAGTGTTTTGTACATCCCAAGCTATCTAACACACAAATTTAGATAAGAGAGGTAAATTATAAAATCACATGGTGTTACATTCTACCCCCTTAAAAGAATTTTACCCTTTAATTTTTATTTGTATAATGGAAATCATTAAGGATACTTATACCTCATTACATCCTCAACTTCCCATGTGCGTTCCTCAAATTAATGGATTCACTAAAAAACTTTTACTCAGTGAGTGGTCTTATTCTGCGACACTATAACTCTTCAATCATAAATCAGTACCTGTTTTTACTCACAATAATGACCATTTTATGCTTCTACAATGTCCAAGTCTAGTACATATAAAAGATGGGGGATGTACTTCCTCAAAAATAGATATTTAGAACACATCATTAACTTAGGAGAGACTCTATGGAAGTTTCATGTGATAAGATATTTTCCTAATACTATCAAGAATGTTATAGGTATCAATATATCTTGGTATTGTCTTCCCCTTATTTCAAAATCTCATAAAATTATTACAATATGATACTCAAAAGAATGCCTTTTTCCATCTTCAAATTCTAGATCTCACAAACAATTTTTAGCTTGAAATTTTTGTTGGCTTTGAGCTGCTCTTATGTGTTATTAAATAACTCTAAATTTATCTTGCATTTCCTCAGGTAACACAAGTCCCAGTAGCTTTCTTTCTCCAAATTAATCCTAACAAGGTCGTGTGACACACTTTGAAAACATAGATATCTTCATAACGGGAAATGTGAATCCTCAAATTAAATAAATTTAACTTTAGGAAGGTGATTATAAGAACAACCTTTTAAATTTATAAATAAATCTCTCATTTTATCATCTAGGGTTTTATAATTGTAACGAAACTGGTTTTTATAGAATGATACATTTTCATATATATAAATTTTTATTAATAAGATATTGATTTCACATTAATGGTTATCCTTTTATGATAGCATTTTCAACACACAACAACTGGTTTCTTTGAAAGGATACGTTGCACACAACTTTGAGTTATACCGAAAAATAATATAATAATATTATTATTTTAAACAGAAGTTAACTCCTAGACATTGTATTGGTGGGAATTAAAAGTAATAATAACAATATGATTACACACATTTGTTAAATTCTTTTACATTTATCAAATTAATATTATAGGCTTCAAAAAAGAATGAATCTGATTTTAAGAAAGGAATACTCTAATATTTTTAAAAGGTTATTTTACTGCCTTTTAAGGGAGAACCATTTTTAAATATAGTTTTTGAAACCTTTATAATTTCAATTTTAAAAAATAAACATCTTATTTTGAATCAAAACATCAAAAATTACTTTTGATAAATTTTTGATAAAGTTCATGTTTTAATTAATAGTGAAAATACCGCATTTTAAGTCAAAACTGCATTTTCATATAATTTATTTATATAATTTTATCATAATTTTTATTGTTTTTAAAGTGTAATTGGATTATATTTGTATCATTTTCTCAAATCTTGGTCATTGTAATTAATTTCAGTTTTAAATTGGATAAAAACACAGGTCAATCTTTTTATAGATATTACATCTTAAAAACTCGTTTTTGGTTATGACAATAAGAATTAATTTTAAATTAATTTCTTCTAATTAAGGGTTTTGAATATGTAAAAATGGGTTCCATATTTTTAATCCTTATGTAAAAATTATTTATATGTTTATATATTATTTTTAGACATTATGAATAGTATCTTGAATAATTATTTTATTTACCACTGTTAAAGGGTAAATATTGTAAATAAGGGTAAACAAATAATATTATAATAATATTAAACTACCATAACATGTGTCATAATCCTATTTTATGAGATATTTTCAACCATGGGCATCCTTGGGATAATTTATGGGACCCCATGGGGCCACTTACATGTGAAAATGACATTTTTAAGAATTATTATAAAGTAAAGAAAAAATGTAAAATAAAAATGTATCTTTTAGTAAAATAATTTTTATATGGGATTATATAAGTGACATTTTCTACTATAAATAGTAATTAGAAATATAATAATATTTAATAAATCATCATTTTTTATTTATAATTTTTATACATCAAATAACTAAATATATTTATGACACATTGATGATGTAGTGATTAACTAATTAATGAATGATTGAAATAAATGTGATTATATATATTAAAATAAATTTATTTTGAATCTTTTTATGAAATTCACGAATTCTAGTGATTATTATGACATTTTTAATTTTAAATAATGATTTTTTTTTGAAATTATAAAGTTGTTATAGAATTTTAAAAAGTCATGTTATGAAAGTAAAACAATTGATGTTTATGAGTTTTTAAACAAAATACCATTTTATTAAATTATATAATGGTCCAAAAAATATAATATTTGAAAAAATGACTTATATAATGTTTAAAATTTTATTAATGATCCACTTGAGGTTATATTTACTTTATATGGTAACTCTATTAACCATATAGTATGAATATACAAGAAGGCGTGGTAAGAGTTAAATTAGTAAACTAAGGGTTAATGATAAAAGAAAGGTTAAAATGGTACCAAAACTTGTCTAAAACCTATTGTTTGAGAGGATTTATAACAATAAACATATTATAATTTAATTAAATGAGTTTTCTACCTTTTTAAATCGAAAATAAGTTTATAGTAAAATAATCTTTCAAGACATTCCTAAAGTACCCCTCCTACCTCTTATAAAAGGCCAGCACCTCTAACCCCTTACTCACACCACCAAAGAACCTTGGATCATCCAAATTCTGCCCAAATAATCTCTCAAAAACCATCTATTCCTTTTGGAATCCTTACATTGGGCATAAGTCAATTCATGAAATCCTTTTAGCTTAAATCAAAAAGAGTTACCCGATTTGAGGTAATGTCTTCTCTAAAGCTTCATTCATTTATTTTCCTTCTCAAACCCCCTAAACTATATTTCTTCCATTATTTTATAATGACACCAATATCGTAAATATAATATGATTTTTATGAGAATTATTCTATCTAAACATACACACACCTTTATATAATGTATACAAACATATTGCTTCTGTGTGCTACGAACTACTGCCACACTAAATGACGATTATTCTATTTTCCTATACAACCTCTCATGGTATCCATTATGATGGATTTGTATTTATAAATTATATATAGTATATTTATATTTTCTCTAAGTTAATTTAATTTTTATTTACAAACATACATTTCAACTTTTCATAATCTGTAAATACGATAATTTCATTTGAGGAAGTTTGGACTACCACCCCCTCAAAGTGATATGACTCGTTCATGCCTTACATGGAACGTATAAAAGATGAGATTAATGAACTTATGTAATGTATATAAAATATTATATTATACTCTAATTATAATATACCTATGTATCATTTAGTTTTAATTCCTTTAAATATGAAAAATAATTGAATGTAGCGTTTATTCGTACGTACGACTTACCATCTCCATGAACGATGCATTTAATTTCTTATATCCAACTGTTATGGACTATTATAAAAACATATATACTGGATCTAAATAAATATATACTAGATATATATTAAATTTCAATAATTATTATTATTTTGGAGATAATGTACTTTTGACCACATGGACAATTTGTAATTATAACATGTTCATTTTATTCTCAAGTATCGAACCTCCACAAAATGACCGATATAAACTTGATTAATTATATGATTATTATACAAATTTAATAAGTGATAATAAACATGAAAAAGGATTACAATAAATTAGAAATTAAATTATTTATATTATTTAGGGAGATAAATAACGAACAACACAAGTCGGACACAAGGTAAGGGAAACGTTCATCAACTACTTTTAGTCAATGATTTCTTTCATATTATTTATTTTAATTAAAATTTTAAAATGTCAGGATATATTCTTATATATCCTTTTTTCTTTCCATTTTATGTCCATGTGATGTGGGGCCCTTTTTTCTCTCATCGACTCATTTTTCTAAATTTTTAATGTGACGTTGTTGGGCTGCTGAATTTTCATAAGGGAACTTTTGAACCCAATTTCCATTATTTGGGTTAATATTATACTTATTAATTATGTCATAATATGATTATGAGGGCAATAACTTTTGAAATAATATATTATATTTATACTTGATTTATGTGTACTTATATTAAATACACATAATTAATCTATTTTATTTATATAACTAATTTTGTAAGGGACTTCATCTCAATATCCTTTCATAGAGGAATTGTAATGCCCCAACCCCAGAAGCCCAGAGTTGGTTCATTATTGCATTTCATTGGCATGATCACAAAAGATCAAGTCTCAAAAGACCTATTATGATCAGTCATAATATACTTCTTCGCATCCTGGAAAAAATAAAACATAGAAAGGGGTGAGCTCAAATGCACAGTAAGGATAACAATATAGCAGAAACTTTCATAAATAAGCGTAAACATTTAAGGCTATGTATAAAACTAAAAAAAAAGAATTTTCCACATAAACTTCATCATAATATGCAAAACATAAATCAAAATAATTCCATTTACTACCTTACATGGATATTATACTTGTAGAATAATCACATGAAATATCAATAGCCACTTTCATAATGATGGAATGCATAATTTCAAACATCATAACCACATAGTCAAGGCCTTGTGCCAAGACTATAAATAAGATTTTGTCAAGGCCTTGTGCCAAGAAACTAGTTTGTCTCAGGAGACCTACCAATGTATCAAAGAGCTATAGCGGGCTCCACCATCACATACTATGTCCAATGCATTCATCATATTAAAAGTTTTAAACATAACATAAACATTCGTATTAAAAATAGAATATTATATATCAATACTTCATCCATAAACTATGATTGGTAGAAAAATAACACATCCATAGTCAGACATATTACAAAACCATCATAAAAAATGGAATATTTGTATCATAATAAATCAACATCAAACAAGATTAAAATCTATTAAAGGATGTTGACATAGATGAAATCAAAATTGTTTAAGAGAAATATCTCTTTCTATTTTGAAATAATTTAAGAGTCATGTAATTATAATAGAAACCCTTTATATTGATAATATTCCAATAAGATTGTAAGGGGAACTTCGACGATGTTATAATGGCAGAATGTAGCTGCACCCACCGTATAAGTTAAAAAAACATTTTTACCATAATTTTGTTGAAAAGGTCATAAAGTAACTTGTTTGGAAAATGATGGATTGATTCCTTTCAAAATTTATAAGGTCAAATAAGGGTATAAATTACTTTAACCCATGTCTAGTAAGTAGTGAAAATGTTTTGGAATACATTTTTAGGAAAACATGGATGTGGATGATAAATAGGTCCTAGTAGATAATTACATATATACAACCTTGAATAAAGAAGAGGTTGTAGAATTAACCCTTACCATGTACTTTTCCATGGTAAATGGTAGGTTAAAATTATTTTATAATGGTGAAATAATTGTTATTAAATTATACAGGAATTATATTTATTAATATGATAACATATATGATATTTTAATAATTCTTTGTTAATAATATTTTAGTATTATCCTCATTTCGGGTGTTAACTAATTCATTTTCCATTATATTATTTATTACATAAGTAATTTTTGTTATGTATAGGATGTATCTTATTCATATTCATAATCATATTAAGTCTTTAAACATTATTTTTAATCATTTAATTAAAATTAGTTTTGAATGGATACGTTGGGGAATGAATGTCACTGTGTTCGTGGAGACGGTAATCCGTACGTACGCACGAGCGACAATAACATTCTTTTTATATTAAAATCATATATAATTGGATGGTATATCATATATACAGAATAATTTTCATTTTATTTTTATTATTTAAATCATTTATACATCATTATTATACACATCCAAGTAATAAGGTATTGAATAACAACTACACCTCGGCGTGGAGACGGTAAGATGTACGTACACACGTATGGTTACATTACATTAAAAGGATGGATAAAATAATAAAAATGGTTGTAACATATTTATAATAACATAAATGAATATAGAAGATACTGGAGTTATTATTTTATAATGGAAAAAACAAGGAAATAATAAGTGGAAGAAGAAAAAACATGAAAGATGTGGTGAGATTTTTACCTCTTCTTCGAGTTCTTCATTTTTATTTGATCAAAAGGGATCCTTAGGATGACTTTATGAATAAAACAATTCCACTAATATAAAGGGAGGAAATTTTAGAGGGTACTTGGAAAGGGTTTTTTCTAGCCAAATGTCTTTGAAGGTGTGAATTAGATAGAAGGATAAGTGCCCTTTATAAGTGGGGTGAGGGGCACCTTGGGAAAAAATTGAAATATTATTTTATAATAAAATCATTTTTTTTATAATGGCTCCAAAATGAATTATTAAAAGTATAAGGTGGGTATGGGTAGGAAACCTCTCAACCAATTGGTTTTGGATAGGTTTGGTTCACTATATTAACCTTATCTTTTAGATTTAACTCTTAGTTAAATAGTTTGACATTTACCATGTCTCTGTATTTTTATATTATATGGTTAATAAACATACTATAAACTTACAAGAGAACCCCAAGTGGTTCATTATTAATATAAATAACCTTATCTAAGTAATTTGTCTGAACCTTATATTTTTAGAATATTATATCAATTAATAATATAATATTCGTTTTAAAAACTCTTTTATGTCAATTTTGACAGTATTTGGTAATTCGTTTTTTCTAAATTCATAATAGCATTATTACATCAAAAAAACTTATTTAATCACCCCTGAAATGTCATATTAACATTTAAAAATATTTTAATTCATAAAAAGTCTCAAATTACATTTATTTGTGTATTTATAATATTAATTATTTTAATATTTCATTAATAAGGTAATTACTGCATCATCATTATGTCATAAATAAATTAAATTATTTAATGTCTAATAATTATAAATAAACTACCATTATGTAGGAAATAATTTTATATTTCTAGTGTATGTTTATAGTCTAATTTATCTTTTTTATAACCCAATATTAAAAATGGTTTAGTTATTAAACTTTGATTTTAACACTTTTAACTCTTCTTTGAATTAAATAATAATAAATGTCCTAATATAATCTAAGTGGACCTAAAGGATCATATTTTATTCCTAAAGTTGTTTTAGGTCATATTACACTTATCAAAGAGAATTAGGACATGTTTTAGTGTAATAATATTATCATTTTTACTATTAATTACCCTATTTACTTTTAACCGTGGTAAATAAAAGTCAAAAGTTACTATTTAAGAAAAAAAAAATTAATTTATTGAAAAACATTTTACGTACTGATATCAACTATGTCTCTCGGATTTTTGAAATTCAACTCATAGAAGCAGTAAAATTATGTTTTTTTTACAAATTGGCAAATTCTCTTAGGAGGAGGGTAATAGACGGTAAAAATTTAAATAAAATTTTTATATATCTAAAATTATTATAAATTGACACAAATTAATTTTAGTGAAATTATATAGGTATTATTCATCTATTTTGACATAAAATAAATTTAAATAAAATAAATAATTATTTAAATAAAAATTCAGTTTTGAATAATAACTCAGTGTTTTTCACTATTCATCAAAATTTTAACTTTTCAGTAAAATATAAAAAATTCACCCTAAGATAATTTTGATATTACGAAACCAAAAATGATGCCCATTTTGAAAGATAAAATTTATAAAATTTCAAAAATTGGGTATTACTATTGATAACAACTAGTTTGATTGGTTGTGGTGTGTTAGAACTCGAAGTTGAGTACAACACACACTATTGTATTATTCAAAGAGAAGCGTACCGTGGAAGCTTGGGGTGTAACATGCGTATTTTTATAATATAATCCTCTTTCTTTTACAAGGTGTATAATAAACCCCTTTTACTTTTACTTTCATTCAAAGGGAATATTTTTTCTACAAAGCATTTTATTAAACAACAAAAGGAATATTTTTATCGTATGCGGTGGCAATGACCTCTCTGCCAGTGTAATAATTTTTTGGATTACCTTATAAGCCATAATGTTTTTAAAATGAAAATAAATCCCATATTTCGTTTTGGGTGTTTTTTATTTAAAATGGTTTTTGAAATAGATTTTTTATTTCAATATTTTGAAATTATTTCCAGTGATGTCAAATGAAATGTTATTAGTTAAATGTTGATATTTGAAATTATTTATGTGTTATGATTTTATAATGGTACTTAGAAATTTGATAGGTGGTTACGTGATAAACCAATGATGGAATGTAATGTGATAAACTAAATGAAAGCTGGTTCCATGATAAAAAGGATGGTTGGTTTCATTGTAACCTCCAATGCATTAGGTATTGAAGTCAGTCGTATGGCTATTACATTTAGTAAAATGTGTGGAAGTTGACCGTACGATTATTCCATTTAGGTATGTTTATGTCCCAAGTAAAATTTATATGTTATATATTACTTTCTATGGGATTTATGGTAATATTTTTGTTACCAAAGGGTAAGAAATGAGCTTATATTCAATGAAGTGTTTTTGCTACTTCTTAAAGATGAAAAGTATTAATTTATGATAATGTTTTTAGGGTTTACATGTTTTTGAAATAATAATTGTTTTCATTCATTATATATCCCCTACTAAGGTTTTTATTCTCATCATATGTTTTGAAATGTTTTTCACCAGAATTAACGAAGAGTAGAGTCAAGGATGGGATCAAGAAAAAGTTATGCTGTCAAAACATGAAACGATACCATATATCATTTTAAAGAGTTTTTCTTTATGAAAAAAGGATATTGTTTAGAAGTGTCTACATGTAATATTTAATATGGTATGTATATGTTATGACCTAATTCTATAAATCTCTAAACCAAAAAATATCCTAAATGTGAATTATTATCTTAATTCAAGATTATGTGATGTTTAAGGATACATCCTTACAGTTGGTATTAGAGGTCGGTTTAGATAAATTTAGCGGTTAGGGTGTTATATAAGCATAAGTGACATGTTTTATGTAACCAAAGTGGTTAGAATATTAGAAATAGTCATATTTATTTTTAGATAAATTGAACGTGTTTAAGATAACATGAATAAATATATATTAGTGTTTACCCGCCCCATAAGATATTATATGATGATTTTATTGATATTATCACACTAACCATTTTGGTTTTAGTAAATGGCTGGATTTAGTAGGAACCAATGTAACAATGGATGTGAAGGAAATAGTGGTGGTTTTCTGAATAAGTAACCAAATGAAATGGTATCTCCAATGAGGAATCTTGTGGTTATTCTCAACTAACTATTTGGAGTCATTATTAACAATTGGAACCTTGTGGATTATTCTAGGGCATCATATTTGTGAGAAATGAATCCCTATAGTGGTTCAGGAAATAATCATAAAGGTATGTATATTAAAAAACCTATGTCTCAAGGATGTGGAAAGAAACACCTAAGAAATTTTCTCAAAGGGATGTGAAGGTGTTATAGATTTGGTAATGAAGGTCATAAAGAAATAACCTTCCATGGAAAAAGGGAACGTTTAGTTGACACTAGGAAAGGGAAATAAGTTCTTTTTGGGGGATCAACTGAATGTTTTAAATGTGGTGTCATGGTAATTGTACAAATAGATGTCCTATGGATAAGGATTAATAATGGGATCAATAGGACTGTACAGATATATGTTTAACAATGCATAATTCTATTCCAATTGAATATGAGGAAACTGAAAATGACATATGAAAGGTATGGATTATTTCTTAGCTCATTTTGGGACATTATTGAAATCTAATGACATAATGAATGATTTTTTTATAAGAAATATGTATGAAATAATAATATGGAAAAATATGGATAAAGGATCATGAATAATTTTTCATTATTAATATGTCTACATATTAGGAATTGAAGAGTTGTGTTAGATATCTGGGTGAAGAAATGTTTAAAATTATCAATGCTCTTTTGTTTATAGGATTAATTTGGAAGACTTTTATCTTATGTGTGTAACCCTGAAGTTTTTTATTGGAAAATTATATTTGAGTACGAATTATCTTTTATTTTTTGGAACTTTTGGGTTTATGTGATCCTTAAATTTGAGGAAATTATAGGTTATTACTTTTAGGGATGACAATGCTAGGTATGAGATAACATTTGTGGTTAAAATATCTTATGGATATTCTTGAGGAATTTTTCTCATTTTTGGAAATTTTATTAAATTATATAGTTTTTGAAAAATGATAACACATAGACCATGTGACAACCCAACACATCAAACAAGGCTTCTATAATCGAACCCACAACCAAAGTGTGACGGGGATTTATCGCGTACCACTTGAATACATCAATTACCTAGTTATAATGACTTATTATTTTTAGTTAAAGGATTATGTGGGTCAAAATTAAGTTGATTTTTTGAAATTATGTTTTATAAAATGGATCCCTTAGTATAGGAAATTTATTTAGTGATTAAGTGATAAATGTTATTTTGTAAGATATTCACTCTTTTGGGAACACTATATGCCTAAGGAAAATAGAATACTATAGGATTTCATTTGAGGAGTAATGGTGGAATTTTATTTTGGACGATTCTAGGTTTTTATTGTGGACTAATAGAAATTTGGGTTATTTATGGAAATGATTAAATTGTCTTTGAGAATATGTGATTAGGATAATTACTTTTAAGTATGATACATTAAGTGTAGTCAATGTTATCTGGAGATAAATGTTAAGATTTATCGTAAAAGACTATGTGATCAAATTTTTATGATATTTGGGTTTAAATCATAGTTTGGAATATATTAAAGAATTTTAAGGAAAATTTTGTATCAAATGGTATTTGTTGAACTTTGGGTATTTTTTGGGGAATTTTGGAGATTAAAAGTTTTTTTATAAAGGATTGTCCTTTTTGGGGATTATGTAATCTCATACTAACCATTTTGGTTTTGGTTAAAGTCAAAATAAAGGGGAAATATATAGTTCATGTTTTTTGGATTATTTTATTCTCTATAATTTGATTATAGTGGTTTAGATGTGACCAAATCACCATTAATACTCATCGTTTTGATAAAAGATATGTTTGTGATAGAAATTTATTAAAGGATGAAACTCTGCTTGAAATGTAAGTATGTTTCCTTATGTTTTTAGTCAAGCTCATAAATAAATTCTTCAACATTATGAAAATGATATTAAAAAAAATTTGTTCATTAAATTTTCCTATTGTGAAATCAAACACCTTTTAACCAATCAAAAGTTTGTGGGTTTTTTGTGGTTAACTTTATCATGATCATGTTTTCTATCACTCTCCATCATAACATGACACTTATCTCTTCTATATCCATGTTTTCCAATATGGAATTCATGTATGGGTTATCTTGGGTGAACTTTTTACTTCTCTTTCATTCTTTTAAAGTGATAGTTTTACTGAATCTTTTTTCAATGTCGGATATTCGATGAAGATTGTGAGCCCAATTTTAAGATTACGAGGATGCAATTTCAAAAAGGGGGGAGGGATGTGGCAACACAAGTATTTATAGAATGACACATTTTCATATATATTAATATTTATGAATAAGATATTAATATTAAATTAAATGAGATTCTTTTTTTGATAGAATTCTCAACACCCAACAATGGGTTTCTTTGAAATCTTACGTTTCCCACAACTTTGAGGTACACCGAAAAATAATATAATAATATTATTATTTAAAATGGAAGTTAACACCTAGAAATTATATTGGAGTGAATGAATAGAACTGACTACAATATTATTTCACATTCTTGTTAAATACTTTTACATTTATCCAATGAATATTAGAGGCATAAAATAAGAATAAATCTAATTTTAAGCATGAAATAATCAAATATTTTTAAAAGGTCGTTTATTTCCTTTTGATGGAGAACCCTTTTTAAATATAGTTTATGACACATTTATATTTTCTATTTTTCAAAATGAACTTTTCTTTATAAGAGTAACATTAAAGTCACTTTGGATAAATTTTTGATAATTTTCTGGTAAAGTTCATTTTTTTAATGAATAGTGAAAAATGTGACATTTTAAGTCAAAACAATCTTTTCATCTATTATATATATATATATATATTTAGATTGTACTTTTAATTCTTTTTAAAGTTTAATTACATTATATTTTTGTCATTTAATCCAATTTTGGTCATTTTAAGAAATTTCAGTTTTAAATTGAACAAAAACACATGTCAATCTTTGGATAGATATTACATCTTAAAAACCCAATTTTTGGTTTTGACAATGGGAAATAATTTTAAATTAATTTTTGAAAGTTCAGTGATTTAAATTTGGAAAAATAAATTCCATAAATATAATCATGAGGTCCAATTTGTGTAAATAAAAGCCTTTTATTTTTAGAAAATATGAATAGTAACTTCAGTATTTATTTTATTTAACATTGTTAAAGGGTAAATCTGTTAAATATGGGTAAAAAATAATATTATAATAATATTAAACTGCCCTAACATGTGCCCTACTCCTATTGGATGAGATATTTATGACCATGAGAAACCATTGGTTGATTTTTGGGACCCCAGGGAGCCACGTGGATGTGAAAATGACATTTTATAAGAATTGATTTAATGTAAAGAAAAAATGTAACATAAACATGTATCTTTTAATAAAATAATTTTTATATGGAGTTATATAAGTGATCATTTTGACTATAAATAGTCATTATAAATGTAAACATAATTCCTAAATCATTGTATATTATATATAATATTTAGACATCAAATGAATAAATTTTTTTATGACACAATAATGATGTAGTGATTACCTTATTAGTGAATGATTTAAATAAATTAGACTATACCTTTTAAAATAAATTTATTTTGAATCTTTTTATGACATACAATAATTTTATGGATTATTATGACTTATTATAATCTAAATAATTATTTTTTTAGAAATAATCATGTTTTTATGTATTTTTAAAATTTCATGCTATGAATGGTATAAAAATTGACATAAATGATTTTTTAACACCAATTCTATTTAATTAAATGATATAATAGTCCTAAAAACCGAAGATTCTTCCAAATAAATTATATTTTGTTAAAAATGTCATTAATTAACCACTTGAGGTTATATTTTCATATTATAGTAACTATATTAAGCATATAGTATAAATATACAAGAATCCATGTTAAGAGTTAAATTAGTTAACTAAGGGTTAAATATAAATGATAAGGTTAAACATGGGACAAAAATTCATCTAAAACTTATTTTTTTAGATGATTCAGAACCGTACTCATCTTATATTCTAATTAAATTAGTTTTGGACCTTTTGAAATCAAAATTCAGTTTATAATCAAATAATATTCCCAGAAATTCCTAAAGTACCCTTCCTCCCACTAATGGGAGGCCACCACCTCTAACCACCTATTCACACCTCTCAAGACCCGTGTCGTATCCAAAATATTCGCAAATAATCTGAAAAAATCACCCGATTACTCATACAATCCTTAAATTGGGTAGATGGAAATTCAAGAAGGCCTTTTAGCTTAAATCAAAAGAAGTTTCCTGATTTGAGGTAATGTCTTCTATCAAGCTTCATTCATATATTTTCCTTATCCAACCCCATATAATCTCTTAATTAAATTATTTTATAACAAAAAAGTTATATTAAATATACTATGATGTTGTTATGAGAATTATTATAACTCCACTTAAACAAACCTCTATCTAATAGATACAAACATAAGTTTTCTGTGTACGGTGAACTACTGCCACACGAAACGTTAATTGTTCGATTTTCCCATACCACCTATCATGGTGGACATTATGATGGAACTATATTTATATATGATATTTATTATATTTAAATTGTTTCTATGATACTGTAATTTTTATTTATAAAAATAACATTATTCTTTTGATGATGTGTAAATACAATAATTTCATTTGAGGAAGTGCGGACTACTGTCCCCTCAAAGTGATATGACTCATTCATGCCATACATGAAATGTATAAATGATGGGATTGATGAAATTATAAAACATTTACAAAATAAGATGTTATAGTTGAATTATAATATACCTACGTATCATTTATTTTTAATTTCATTAAATATAAAAAAAAATTAAACTAACGTTCATGCATACATACGAGCTGCCATTTCCATGAACAATGCACTTCATTTATTATCTCTAAATGTTATTGAATATTATAGATACATATATACTAGATCTGAATACATATATAAAACATATATATTATATTTAAATCACTAATACTATTTTGTAAATAATGTACTTTTGACCACATGGACAATTTGTAATTATAACAATTCCATTTATAAATCACGTACTGAACATAAAAAAAATGACCGATATGAACTTGAATAATTTTATGATTGTTTTAGAAAGGTAATAAGTGATAATAAACATGATTTTTTTGAAGCATGTATAAATTAACTTAATTTTATTATTTAGGGAGATAATGATTGAACAAGACAAGTCAGACACAATGTAAGGGAACCTTTTTCCATCCTCTTTTTGTCAAAGACTTATTTTATGTTACGTCTTTTAATTTAAATTTTAAAATTCTGGGATATGTTATTATATATCGTTATTTCAGTCCATTTTATGTTCATTTGATGAAGGAACCTTTTTCTCTCATTGACTTATTTTTCTGAATTTTTAATGTGACGTCGTTAGATTGCCAAATTTTCATAGGGGAACTTCTTAACCCAATTTCCATTCTTTAGCTTAATCTTATACTTCTTGATTGTGTCATGCTATGATTATATGGGAAGTAAATTTTGATATCATATCTTGTATTTATACTTTCTTTAAGTATACTTATAGTGAATACATATTATCGATCTATTTTGTTTACAAAAATATCTTTATAAGGGACTTCGTGTCAATCTCCTTTCATTGAGGAATATTTTGATAATATAAACCTCCTGATTTTACATGGTGTATAATAAACACCTTTGACTTTTACTTTCATTCAAAGGGAATCTTCTTTCTACAAAGCATTTTACTAAATGACAAAATGAAGGTTTTTAATGTATGTGGAGATAATGACTTATCCACCGCCGTAATCTTTATTTGGCTTCTTTTATAAGCCTTAATGTTTTTAAAAGTAAAAAAACCCCATATTCACTTTTTGGGTGTTTTCCTATCGAAAATAGTTCATGAAATGGATTGATTATTTCAATATTTTATAATTATTTATTGTTATTGAAAATGAAATTTTATTAATGAAATGCTGATATTTTCAATATTTTATGTGTTATGATTCTATAATGGTGCTTGGATGTTTGATGGGTGGTTACGTGATAAACCAATGGTGGGTTGTTACATGATAAACCAAATTAAGGGTGGTTCTATGATAAACCAAGGATTGTTGGTGATGTTATAACCTCCAATGCATTAGGTATATAATTCGGTCGTTTAGCTATTCCATTTAGTGATATGTGTAGAAGTCGACTGTATGGTTGTTACATTTAAGTATGTTTATGTCCTAAGTTACCATTATATGTTATATATTGATTTCAATGGGATTTATAGTAATAATTTTGTAACAAAAAGGGTAATCAATGAGCTTATACTCTTTGAAGGTTTTTTTCTTCTTCTTAAAGGTAAAGAGTATTACTTTATGATAATGTTTTCATGGTTTACATTTTTTTTCAAGAATAACAGTTTTCTTTAATTATGTATCCCTTACTAATATTTTTATGCTCATCCTATGTTTTTAAATGTTTTTCACAGGACATAAAGAAGAGTGGAGTCAATGATGAGATCAAGGAAATGTAATGATCTTAAAAAATAAAACGATGTAATATTTCGTTTAAAAGAGTTTTGTTTTATGAAAAAAAGGATAGCGAGTAGAATTGTCTACTTGTAATATTCAAGATGTTATGTATAATTTATTACCTAGTTATATAAAGATACAAACATTAAAGTATCCCCAATGTAAATTATTAACTTAATTCAGCATTATGTAATGTTTAAGTATGGGGCCTTACAATAATGGTCCTCTTAGACTGACAATCTATATTTGAATGATATGTAGTGCTAAAGTTCAACTCTAAAATCAATTCGTACTAAATAATTATCAATAAATTTTTGGTAAACCTCATATATCAATTAGATATGATTGAGAGAGGTAATTTACACAGCCTTACCACTTACGTTATATATATCATGGAATGATGATCTATTGAGAAATATCCTATGATTGAAATGAAATACATTAAATTCATATGGTAGTAAATTATAAGTCTAATGTTTTTATGTCCTTTATATGTATTTGGAATTCCTTTGAAAAAACAATGGTGTTGTTTTCCCATTTCCATATAGGTAAGGGTAATAGTTGAAAATTCCCTTATACTTCTAATTTCCGTCCTCAACATTATGACATAACAATAATTGACATACATTCTCCTCAATATCCCTTTTCAGTTTGTCACCCATAAATTCTCCATGAGATCTCTATATATCTTTTTACATTAAGAATAGATAGAGAATAATCATATATCTACTTCATCCAAAAAATCCTTCTTTAATTATAGTACTAAAGGGATAGATATCTAGTTCAATAATCTTATCAACCTATCATGGTCACGATTGAAATATGATAAAATCATTAACAAATTTTATAGTTCCTAATCATTTTTATATGCCTCTTTAATCATCAGAAGGATATATGGATGAAAATTTATTTGAATAATATTTTATTTATCCCCTTCCCTCATTATTTCAAGGTACATTCTATGCATATCCATAAGTATTGGATCTCTTCTAATCCCCATAATCGAAAAAATAGCATGGTCCTTCAGACTCAATTCATCAACTACCTTGTTTGTCTTCCTAGGAAGGTAATATATTTATCAATACTAGTATTTAATCAACTACAACTATCCATTTAGGTATATATATAATTATTTTTTTGAATATATAGTTTATTTTTTCATGATAGGTATAAATATAACACCTTAAACCATGGGGATAATTCCTCTATATCTTCAATGTAATAAATGTTACTTCCGATTAAAAATCATGAGTGAATTGTTATTTTCCTCTTGGAAATTAAATTTTAGTGAGGCATATGCTACCACCATGTCATTTTGAATGAGAATTCAACTCAATATCTTATTAAATGAATCAGTGAGTTTAAAAAATTCTTCTCAACTATAGTTCAATGTAAGCATGGGTTCACTAACTAAATTTCTCTTAACCTCCATAAAAGTTTCTTCACATTCATCGATATAAAAGAACTTGACACCTTTCTAAGTCAAATTGATTAGAAGATTTGATATCTATGATAAATTTCTCAAAAAATTTTGATAGTATCCAACCAATACAAGAAATCTATGGATTTAAATCATAATGGTTGGTTTGGGCCATTTTTTATACAAACTCTATCTTTGAAGAATCCATATATATAACATCACTTGTAATTATATGTCCCAAGAATGATACTTTCTATATCCTGAATTCAGAGTTTAAATTTTTTTAATAAATATTAACCTTCCTCAAAGTATTAAAAACAATCCTAAAATGACATTAATTATCTTAATTACTTATAAAATATATTTTAATATTATCTATAAGGTCCCCCACAAACTAATTAAGCTAATATCTAAAGTCTTTATTCACTAGATCGATGATGATTGTAGGGGAATTGGTTAATCTAAATGACATTTCTATAAATTCATAGTGTCCATACCATACGTAGAATCTTTTATTGGATATATTCTCCCTTTTTTAAATTTAATTTATGATATCCATATCAAAGTTTAATCCCTAATAAGTATTTATCTTTTGATAGATAATCAAAAAATTGATCAACACAAGGTTGAGGATACTTGTTCTTGATCATGTTCTTGATATGTTCTCAATGATCAATTCATGGATGAACTGTCCTATATTTATAATTATGAAAAAAGGTTCACCCCATGGTGATGCACTAGGGAATATGAAACCCTTTTTCTAGATCCTCCTGAAGTTTCTTTTTAAATTCCAGCAACTCAGATATGGACATTATATAAGGAGTCTTTGAAATAAGCGTATCACCATGTATGATTTTTCTAAAAAATAAAAATTGATTATTTGGGATAATAAATATAAAATATTCAAGAAATATATAATTATATTCTAAAAAAATAGTCATATATTTAATGTTGAATTTCTCCCCAACTTTTAGAGATAAACACCCCTCATGAATAGGTAACATGACCTATATAATGGAAGTAATTTCCATTGTAATTTCATGTTTATCCTTACATCTATAGATGATAATAGGTTGATTTAGAATATAAAATGTGACTAGCCTTCCTTGAAATTTTATATGAGCTCTATATAAAGTGAGATAATTCATTCCCAAAATCACATTAAATATTACTATATAGATAACAGAAATATTTGTAAGAAGAAAATTCCCACAGGTTTTATAACTGATAAGAGTTATATTCATAAGATGTCATCATCAAACCATAATGAGTTTTCACATATAGTTCAATATTTAATCATTGATTTGGTGATGTGATGCCCACAAAAAATTATCTAGATATACAAGATTGAGTAGGACCTGAATCAAATAATATTTTTTCATTTCCATGGTGGATGAAAAGTGTACCCTTTTCCACTTCATTTTTGTGACCAATGCCAGCAGTTGTGATTTTATAAGCCTTACCTTTTTTCCTTTGTCTAACGTGTTATTGATTGTAATTTTCTTCATTTAGCTTTGGTTTGTGAACTGGTTGGTGTAATTTTCATACTCCTTATAATTACATCACTGGGGTTTTTGTGGTGTATTTGGTTTCACTTTAATATCATTATTGATTAAAAAATTTAGGTATCTTAAGCATTAAATTACTAGATGGAATTATTTTAAACACTTGAAACATTTTCCTTTCCCATTAAATAAATTTTCATTATTATTCCTTTTATATATTTTTGAACAAAATACTATTAATTTTCATTCCACCATGGGTTTTATTATTATAATTTAATCAAAAACCCAGTTTTCCTTTTTTTTCCTACAAAACCCATGAGAATTATAAGAGTCTCCACTCTCTATTTCTACCTTGAGAGCACATCAAATGATTTCTTAATATCTATAAAATATTATTATAGCTAATTACTTTTACAGGATTTTTTATGCCTCTAAAAATAGGTTAATTATTCATTTAGTGTTGATGATAAAACCAAAATTAAACCCCACAAGTATACTAACCTTTTCCTCTTGGGTACTAATGGATTAATCATCCTCCTACTTTAGTTCCAAGAATTCCCTATAAATTTTAGTGTTAATAGTTCGAGGAAAATAATTATATAAAAATAATTTCTTAAACTCTTCTCATTTCATGGAGGCAATTTTTTCTTCTATCCTTGTACTCTTGATATGAGTTCACTATTGATCATATTAAAATTATGAATGAAACATAGAAAAATAAAAAATCTCAGGGATTTAGTATCTTAGAAAAATAAAGTACCTTTTCTATATCTTTTATATATTTCTCAAAAATAATTGGATCTTAAATCCCACTAAAGGAAGGTGTAAATTGCCACATAAGATACTAAATGGTAATTTTTCCATCATTTGGATGTTTAGAAGTTCAAAACGGTTCATGTTATCATTTATAGACTACGAGAGTTGGGTGAAAAAATTAAAAATATTTTTCAATCCAATTCCCATGACATTTGGTTACACATGAAAATAGTCACTGCATATTATGTTACATTCATTGTTAACATGATTTTCCCCTATTCCATATATTGACTAAAACCAAAAATCTTAGTGTGACTATTAATTATAGTGATAAATCATATGATAATTAAAATAATTTTTAATATGTCCTAAATTATGACACATTCTTATCAAGATATGAAAGTTTAGGCTCATACCATATCACTTTGGTTGATTATAGGTTTTATAGGTTCTATCCTTTCATTCCTCATAACCTATTCTCAAAAAATAACTAAATAATGATTTTATAACAACTGATATGACCTGATAAAATCATATATACATATCCCATTATTTTATTCAAAAACATATTAAATCTCTAAATAAAAAACACTGTGAACCCTTAAATGTTTAGTGTATTTAGTGAATAGATACAAAATTATCTTTTTTTATGAAAAATATTTAACATATCTCATAAATTATTTCTCACATAGTAACCTTCTTAGGCATATCCTACTTAATATCTTTCTATATAACTTGGGGAAAATATAAACATAACAAGGGGTGTGCTCAAATTTTTAAAAAGGTTAAAAATGGGAGATAATAATTTATGATAATAAGTGATAATAATATAATAATAAGGCTATAAGAACATGATTATATCATATAAAAACAAACCCAATAATACATTGACCATAAATCAGGAGTCATGGCATAAGGATTTGTCATAACAAAATAAATGAGTAATAATAGTGCATAATCATCAATAAAAAAACATGATCCATGAGATAATATCCTAGGAGTAATAAATAATTTTTCTTAAAGCATAGGATCATAAAAAATTATTTCCATATACAATACTAACTACCATGGCCATCACAAAATAGTGGACAGAGTTCCATAGTGGATTTGGTTGCCTCTCATTTCCTATAAATATAGTGGATAGCGTCCTGGAGTGGATTGGGTTTCCTCAAAATTCACTTTTATATTATATTTGAGAAAAAAATATTTATCCAATTAATTATTAGGATATATAATTTTTTTCTAACCCATTACATAATGATAACAAAAAATGTGTCTGCCACATGATCATAAAAACATTCTAAATTTCCTCAGAACATGATTAACATATCGAAATGAAACAGGTTTCATAAAAAACTCCCTCGGTACATTATCATCATAATAAATATAGAGAAAGAATATGTATGGTACATAAGGTTATATACTAAAAAAGTCATAAAAATACTTAAAGGATGTTCACATAGATGAAAATTAATTTTATAAAATACATTAAAAATGTTTTAAAAAACAAGAATAAATACACATTTATTTTTTATAACTTTTAAAAAATAAGGAATTCTAAAAAATCAGAACAAAATTTTAAATAAAAAAATATAAAAATTTAAGGAATTTTTTAATAAATAATTTATATGTTGGTGGGAAAATATGATCTTTCAGTAAACATAAAAAACTATTTTTTTACATTTCTGTAAAAAGTAAACTATAACCTATAAGGGAAGAATTATAATGATTTATTTTTAAACCTTTTAAAATAAATAAAATTGTATTTTAAAATTTATTTAAATTATATTTTCGGTATAGAAATTCATCATCTTTAAATATTCTATATAACATTAAAATGAAAAAAAATATTGATCAAAAAATAAGAAATAAGATCAAATTTTTTTAATCTTTTGTTCTTTTTGAGTAAAAAATAGGGGAAATGGAATGAATAATTTAGAAAAATATAAATATGAAAATTATAAAAAAATATATGGGTTTTAGGAGTGATAAAACATTCAATTTTTCATAATGTAAATTCAAACATAAACAATATCGAAAAAAGGATGGATTTTAACATAACCTCTTACCATAAGTCCTGAATTGCTCTGTACCTGAAGTAACCTCATGTGTAATAAAATATTATTTATTATATATATATATATAAAGAATATTCATACTTATATTACTCTATATAATTCATTATGATTTCCAATTACCTATTTATTAATAAATGTTCATTAAAATAAATATTTCGGTGTTATCTGTTATGTTTTCCATGACTGATTTGGTTTGAAGATTTCAATCCTTGAACATTGGTCATGGTTACGAATTATTAATAATTTAATTAATATCATACTTATTTATTATATGTACTTTTAAATCAATCCATTTAGTTTTGTGGTGAAAAATGATTACATCACTTCGTGGAGGTTGTAGTCAGCGTGTACGCGCTGATTATGATTTCATTTGTCAATGGATTAAGAGAAAGTAAGGTAGACAATAATTTATCTCTAAAGATTTGTAATTATAATATTTATACCATATATATTCATTAATTCTATCTGTATAATACTTCATGAGAGGTAGTGCTGAAAAATGAAATACATTATTTCATGAAGGTGGTAGTATGCCCGTGTGCATGAGTAACATTTCAATTTTCCATTAAATTGGAAGGAGGTAGATAATTATTATTAAGTAAACATAATAAAATTTAAATATATTTTTTATACTAAAATAATCATATTATTATGGATATAATATATTCTTATGAGGTGAAGGAAAAAAATAATCTTCAAATAACTTGGTTAAGGCAATTACTTCTTCCTTGGGTATCTTCCTTTAGATTACACCTTAAGCCTTTGAAGGTTGTCCTTTTTATGAGGTAAAAGCCTATAATATATTAGGTGATATTTTATATATTATTTGGACACATTTTATTAGATATAATCCTCTAAATGTGTGTGGATAATAGAGAGTAGGATGTTCCCATTTATAGGTGATAGGAGTCGCACCCTTATAAATACCCTTAAATTTAAAATAATATAGTCATTTTCATGAGAATGTGAAAAAAAGAAAAATTTATAAGATAATAAGGGAGTTATAATTAAACTCAATAAATATAATAATGATAAGTTTTTTGTGATAATTGAAACCTTATCCTTTAGTTTTATCATTGTTAACAATTTTAACATTTACCGTGATGACATAACTTTTACAATGGTAAATATTTATTATGAATAAAATAAAATTGAAATATAACCAAATATAGACATGATAATTTCATATATTCAATTTAATTGATCATATTTGATTTCTATATGTGGTAAATATTATTTTTAATATAATTACACAAGGGGAAATGGTTAAATGTTATTAGAAAAATAAATTTGTAATCATAAAAATGAATATACACCAAAATAATATAGAAAATTGATCCTCCTAACTATTATTGTGTTATGTATAAATTATAATATTATTACTAATTTATAAAAAATATTAAACCAAATGGATAATTATGAATACATAATTAATATAAAATGATCAAAATAGTTTTTATTAGAACAAAAGATAAATTGTGTTTCAAAAAGTCAAGAATTGGTTTCCAATTGGAAAGTAATATTTTTAAATAAATTATTTTACTCCTTAAATCATTATTTATTTGAGAAAAAGTTCTCATATATTTTTAATCCATGATTATATCAAAATGATGTCATAAAATTTATGATATTTGTAAAAATGGGATTTTTTCACTAACATCTAAATATCAATCTGTTCAAAAACATCTGAAAATTTCAACCTAATATAAATTTATCATGATGCATAAAAAATTAATTTATTTTTATTGTATTTAAATTATAAAATTTATAAATTTACTTTTCAAATAAAATGTATAAAATATAAAATAAAAATAATGTTTTTAAAGAGTATATTATTATTTAACCTATAATTTTCAGAAAAGTATTCTTTAACAATTTATTAAATGTCTTATATTTCTATTATTAGTTTCTAAAATTTCATCAAAAAATATCACTAAAATGATTTTCAAAAAGTTTTACATTTAAAAAAATGACACAATTTGACAAAAGAGATTCAAATATTCTACATAGAATCAATTTCATTTCCCTAAGTGAATTTGACCACTTTTATTTTTCTAAGAAATTTATTTTTCAATATAATTTAAGTATCTAATAATTTATAATACTTTGTATATTCTTAAAGTAATATTCACTCAATTTTAGTCTTGTATTCATCATAATCTATCTAACACATTGAATTTATAATGATAAATATATTCAAAAATCTGAAGTTGTTATAGTATATATTGTCAAAAATACCCATCATAAATAGTGAAAATGATAAACCAATTTTTATGGTATAATCCATTTTAAAATTTTACTTAATAAAAATTAAACTATAAATATAGTAGCGCACTACATCCCTTAATCCCACTACATCTGTAATTTCTTTTATAAAAGTATCTCTAAAATATTTTTATTATATTTGTTATATATTTTTAATTTATTTTTTAAATATTTATTATTTGTCTATATTTATTTTTACAAATATAATTTAATCTACATTTTAATAATGTATTAACAAGTGTTTGTTAGTTGTATGTATTAATTTTTTTATTAGTAATTAATTATATTTTAATGATATATTACTAAAAAAATTTATTTAATTAATTTTTTTGTGTTTTAAAAATTTATTAATATTTTTCTATTACAGAAATTTAAAAATTAATATAAATAATAATTTTTTAGTATTTTTTATTTTTTTATGGTCTTTATGTGATAATTTTTTCACCTTACAAAATTCTCCATCTCAAAAAAAAACTTTAGGACACAATTATTTATGATGGATTTTATCCTTCCATCGCAATTCAATTTTTTTGATGAATTTTTATTTTCATATAAAATATATATTTTCAACTAAAATTTGAAGTATAAATTTGTATTAATTTAAAATATAATCACTCTGAGGATATTTTTGTTGGATCGTCACAACTAATACATAATACAGTGTTATTTTTCGCAACATGTTATTTGTGTTAGACTCCCATCGTAATTGATTTCTTGAAATTGGAAACTATCACTCAAAACACATCAAAAAAAATATTTTTTTTATAGTTATCTCTCAAAATTAATACGTCACCCATCATATATAACATGTCCATAATATAATAAAACAAAATAAAAAAAATGATTGATCGAAATGAACGACACTTCTTTGGCATGGAAAATAAAATAGTAACCTTAGACTATTCTCAAACAAATTTATGTGACCCACAATCACTCACCATATTCAAAAATTATTTTAAATTCCAAGATAAAACCCAATGAACAAAAGAAAAATCAGGAATCTAAAAGATAACATGAGAGATTAATATACACATATACACCAAAGTGTATATAGGGTGTGAGATAAACATGCCCAGAAGGATTCCACCATAATTTCTATACCGATACCTCTTTAAAATAGCCTATATATTCTACTTTGAACATAAGATATAAAATTAGGATTTCACTTTAAAATTATAAATCCTAAAAGAACAAATTTCACTTTCTCACATTCACATTTAAAACAAAAAAACAACGTTTTCTAAAAATGAGGATTATCCTGTTTAAAATAATTTTTTCCTAACCCAAAAAATTAACAAATTGTTTTCATTAAAATTTTATTCAAATCGTTTAAGGATTAATTTTAAAATAAATGAAACAATACTCAACCCTTTCACCTTTTTCTCCCAAAATCACTTCCTGAATTCCATTAAGAAAAAAATTTCCACTTCACTTCATAAACCACACTTTCAAAATCATTTTTTAAACAATTTAAATGGAACACAAAATGAAAATAATAATATAATACAAAAATTATTGGTTCTATGATAAAGATGAGTCATAATGAATGTGAAATTACCACAAAATGGTTTCATGTGGTTAATCAAGGATAAGGGATATAAAAAATCATCAAATTGGATCCCCTAAATAATATCTAATGGGAGAAATGAATCATGGGACATTCCTTATGTACTAAATAGAATGATGCTATACCCAATAAAAGCGTCACCTAAAATGGAATTGACCAACCAATGTTGAATTTAATGACACATAACCCCATATTATCTATATATTATCACTTAGTAGTAACCCCTAGTTAGAACAGAATCATACCTAGGGAATTAACTTGTTTATAATATGTTATACAATAGTATTCATCCAGATCTTCTATTTAGAAGCCTAGGTTACCATGATACCAACCATTATAGGTGACCAAACGATATAATAAATGATTAATCACATGTATAAATCATTATTTTAAATACAAAAAAGTAAACAACATATCACCTCCTATACCCTCTCAAGATAAAGTCACTTAAATTACAGCCAAGGTGAAGTATCATGTAATATAAAAAAATTAAAATATCTCCATCAAGGAATCAATATATACAAAACAAGGGTCTAAATTGAGGGTCTCAAAAATATATGTAAGTATAATTTCAAAATTAGAAATTTTCATTTCAAAGCAAGGTTTGAATGCCAATCCACATTCTATCTTTTAAATCTCATTTCAAACATCTTTTGTAAATTATCCTCTCTATCAAAACTGATTGTGAATGATAAAAACGTAAACAATGTTTCAAATATTTTTATCATGTTCTAGACATGCCCCATTTATAGAAAAGTTATTTAGATAACATAAAACCTTTTACTTCAACATGAACATGTGTAAAGTGTCTCCATTAAATACTAAACAAGTGTCAAACACCCTCATATTGAAATACTTAATTTTATTTAAATGATACTCTCGTCATCTATAATAAGATCATATCAAGGAATCAAATCATTTAAAAAAAAGAAACCCATTGAAAATCCTTCCATATCATGTTATGAATATAATTTTAAAATCATTTGAAATTCATCATTGGTATAGAATATTAATGTAACTTGATAAGAAACATTTGGAACATTCAATATTTACATGACATATATAATATGGGAACTCGTATAGAAGTACCTACCTAAATCGAAGAGTAAATTAATAATAATATGTCACCTTCAATGACAGAAGATTAAATGAATAAGGACATGATATCTATAAACCCATGACATCCAAAAGACCTTTATTAAAATAAACATGAACCCTAAATTTACCCCACTAAGGCATTATGGTTTTGGGGTGAAGGTAAGGGGAAATAGTGAAGGTAAAATAAAGGAAGAGGAATAAAAGAGTGATCCTCTAAATTATTATTGGATTTGATGGAGGAAGATTGTAAAACTAAGGGGGTGGGAGAGTATGAACTCAATGATCTTTACTCTTGTAATAATGAACAATATAGGGAGGAGGTAAAGGGGAAAGGTTCCCTAAAAACATAATGAGTAAAAACGGTAAAATAACAAAAATTAAAAACTAGAATTTCTATATAGTGGTATGGAATTTCTCACCAGGGATTAGCTATCACACCTTGAAACCCACCAAGGTAAAACCTTCATGGATTTCAGTGTGGTTATCCATTCCAGAAAACCGATGTGGAATAACCCCATCCTGTAGTGTGGACCACCTTTATCGAGTAGGTATGACCTCTCGAGCACCTGGACACTATGGTGTGGCCCTATATGCAATTACATGGTCTGACTCAACTAGGTTAAACCCAAGGTCCTAATACCTCAGATTCCATGATGAAACTGAATCTTTATATAGAGAAAATTACCCTCCCCAACAATCTTCTTTACAAAACCTTGCATTAGTGACATGTAAAATCCCCTCTCTTAAAAATTTGACAAATTCATGGAAGAAGGTTGCAGTGTGACCTTCCTTGTTTATGACATCGCTAATTGCATTCATGGACTGAAACTCTCTATGAAATCATATGTAACCTAATAGACATTGGTAACACCATTAATATTTAAAATAATACAAAAATAAAATCACAAACTAAAAAAGTTTCACAGGGGTTTCACACTTCTCCCCATTATTCCACTTTCTTCTCCCAGATAGTCTATAGTAAAATTAGAAGAAAAAAAATTTCAAAATCCTTTCACCTTAATTAAAGTGGTATGATGGGTTGGGGAATCTATATGGGAAGATCTAAAAATAAGAGAAACAAAAAAACATTTCATCCCCAAAGTGCAATAAATATCATTAATCAAAACCAAAAAACCTCTATAAATATCCAAACTAAAAATATTCAATAAGAGGATCAATAGAAATTGAGACCCAATATAGATCTCCCTACCAATTAGGATTCATATAAATTAGTATAACAATAAATAACCTCCTCTAAAGAGAGTGTTTCAAAAAAAAAAAATCATCCACAAATCAGAAATGGGAACAATAATATTCTTCCAAGCATAATCAACCCATAAGAAACTAGTTTGAACCCCATAAAATAAAAAATAACCCAAAAAACTATTTGTAATAACTAAAAACCAAGGAACGTTAAAAAATTATATGATTGGGTCACCAAAACCATTCTATATAAAAACAATATGAACATATCAACCAAAACATTACTCAATATGGAACAACATAGTTTTAACAATGTGTAATATAACTATATAAGAGGGTAACATGTGCTAAAATCATTGAAAAATGACTCACATATATCTTAATAGAAGGTTCTATGTCTGTATATTATATATTGTAACTATAAAAAACTAGACATCCCAGTTACACATTCTCAAAACCTTGGTTTCCCCATGTCCAATCTATAAAAACCAATATCATTAATAGTTCTCACTATATGACAAGCATAAAAAACAACAAAATAATATAATGGAAAAAAACGTCATGAAAATACTTAATAAACTATCACTCAAATAGGTGATACCAAAGGATATATATGTAATACACTAAATAAAATCCAACTCAAACCACAACTTCACTAAACCCATGGATCATAAACTCTAAAATAGATCATAACCCATACCTAAAATTGCACTTAAAACTCCAATAAGAACTAACCTCATAAATTAAAACATATAAACATGGATCACAGTAATACTATACCCAAATTTGTTTAAAATATTTCTAATTTAATCCACTATAAATAATAACTTTCTTTAATAATTTCAAGATGCACCACTACACCACAGAGAGAGAAGTCAACACATACCACTACATTCCTATTCTAGGAAGAGACATGAACAAGAAAGGTACCACCCCTAAATAAAATAATCCTATATTTAATCAATACAATCCTATGAATCATTATTTAATAACATGAAACCTGAACCCAACCCATACATGTCTCCAAAATCACATCAGAACACCTAAACAATCCAGGGAAGAATTCAGAAGCTTAATTTATCAAAATAGGAAAATCAATTTGAAAATTAATATTAGGAGTAAAAACTCAAAATATAATCAATTTAAAACAATTAGTTAAAATGTACCAATTTTTGAAATACAGTTAAAACTTTTAATGAAATTTTATAAAAAAAACTCACCGTTTAAACCCTCTTGAAGGTCCTAAAACAAAGAAGAAAATAAATTATTCTTTTGAAATCCACCTACTTTCATTAAAATAATCAATCAACATAAAATTTAAAAGTAATTCATTATCTCAAAATAATTTTCCCCATTAAAAAATTTAAAACACTTTCCAACATTCATTTTAAAACTGGACCATCATGGAAACACACTAAAATAGAGTCAAAACACTATAAAAGTAATTAATATTTTGGATTTAAATGAAAAAAAATTCAGGATTAAATAATGAAATCAACTAATTCAATGAAAATATTTCATGAAATCTAAATAAATTTTATAAAAAATCTATATGGACACATTTCTAACTGAAAAATGTTTTTATGAAACCCTTATTTAACACACAACATAAATTTTATAATAATCAAATTAGTAAAACACACCATAATTTTAATCGAAAATCAAATCCAACCTCTCCAACATATCATCAGATCATCCTTGATTATTTTTCCATTAACAAAACTACTCAATTTAATCCAATAATCAAGAGGTCTAAATAAAAATACCAAATAGAATAAATAATTATTCTTGACCTGGCAACAAGGATTGACTAGCCATGTTCCAATAATCAAATAGTTTCTAAAAAATCAAAATCAAGTGCTTGGTCAATGGATTATTTTTTAGGCCATTAAATCCTACCTCACACCATAGGTTCCTTTTCTATTATCATAACAAATTAACATGAAAACCCCCAAGGAAAATCAAATAATTTTGAAGAGGATGAAAATTCCATAATATTAATTACCAATCAAATAAAATAATAAAAAACCACTCCAAAACACAATTTCATTGAGAAAATATAGTGTTTGGGTGAGAAAGAGATTGTTAGGCTCTCCTCACAATTACATATCATGTCTTTAATTTCCAATTTACCAACTAACAGACATCCCAAATACTAATATATCACTTCTAGGACCTTGAATCTTGTTGAGAATCTTTTATTTCATACCATTTGTAACAAACTATCCTGAGATCACTTATTTCGTCACCCAGACTGATTGTCCACCAGTCCTAAAGAGTATCCTTGATCCCCATAGGCTAGATATAGGTTTTTATGTCTCAATAATATGCACAAGGAAATGGATTATTTCTTGAGATAATGATATTGACAAAAAAAGAACCAAACATGAATATTGTATGACATATTTCTATATGAAAACTAATAATTTAAAAAGTAATGAACATGAAAATCAAGGAAATCCAAAAATAAAAAAACACTCACTCAAAAGGAATATATCACCCATCATAAATAATAAGGCTATAAAAAAATAAAATAAAATAAATACTACTATCCAAGATGGTCAATACATCCTTATCCCACAAAATAAAATGGAAACCCAAGACACTTCTTGAACATATCCTATGACCCATAGTCACTCACCATATCTACAAATATTTCAATGGATCGAGATAAAACTTAATGAACAAGATCACAATGAGGGACCTAAATGAAAATATGATAGCTGTATATATACACATACAGCATTTTGTATGCAAGGTGTGAGAAAAACATGCCCTATAAGATTACTACATCGATACAATTCCATTCAAAATAAAATCTCATAAATAATAGTTTTATCATAATATATAAAAATGGATTTTTAATTTTAAATTATCAACCACAAAAGAAAATAATTTCAAAAATTATATCTTTCCATTTTAAAATTAAAAACATACCTTTCAAAAATAACACATATCGAGTTTAAAATCATAAATTCCATAACCAAAATTTGAACAAAATATTTTATTTAAAATTTTATTTATTCTATAAAAAGAGGGAATTTAAAATATAATAAATCATACCCAACTCTTTTACCACTCTTTTTTCCAAAATCAATTCCCAAATTCCTTTTTAAAATCAATTTCTACTTTATTTCAGAAACCACATATTAAAATTCATTTTTAATAAATCTGAATGTTCTCTCAATGATAATAAAAATAGAATAATAAATTCACTATAACAAAGATAACCATGATGAATAATGAATGTAAAATAACCAAAAAATGGTTCCATTTTGTCAATCAAGGCTAGGGGATACACACTTTTTATGGAACAAGATCCCTTAAAAATACCTAATGGGAAAAAATAATCATGACGCATTCCATTGGATCTAACTAGAACTATATTGGACCTCACATATTGAACAACAAAATTAGGATCATTGAACCCTAATTGAATGTAATGATACTCAACCCCAACTTATCCATATAGTCTCACTAGGAGGAAACCCATAGTAGAAAAAAAATACATTAAGCACTCTATAGTGCATAATCTATGATAGTTTAGTACTCATCCATATATTTTACTAACTAACCTAGGTTTCCATTATATAAACCAATATATTTGAGAAAATTTTAAATCATGAAAAATCACATCTTTAAATAATCATTTTAAACCTAACAAGTTGGCCTCATTTCACCTTATACACCTTCACAAGTAATACACTCTTTTATTTCAACCAATTACAAGCACCATTTAAGATATCAACAATGAGAAACATCCCCCATAGGGACATAATACATATACAAAACAAGGGGCTCAAATGATAATATTAAAAATCAAAAAGACATGTCCTTATCAAATTCCAAATAGGCCATTAAAAAAAATCTTGAAATTACAAAACACTTCCTATAATTTAAAAATATTTTGAAAATTCTTTTAAAAATCATCCTGAATATCAAAAAAATAGATAAAAATTAGAAAAAATTCTAAGAAGTTTCAAAATATATTTAATATGGACAAAACACGCCATGTTTATGAAAAAATTATTTATAAAACATTCTACCCAATACTAGAATATCAATTGATTCCATGTTCCACTTTTAAATCACATACTTGTGTCAAACTCCCCCTTTTCAAAATCATTCATTTCATTGGAAATGGATTTTAACATCCTTTAGAAGCACATTAACTGGATTCAAATAATTTTAATATAATAGTTAGAAATACATTAAAACCCCATACATTACAAGTGAATAAACCCATTGGGAACCCTTTTACAACCCATCATGGGTATACCATATGAATATTATTTTATAATAAAACATTTTTAATATTCAATAATTATATGAAATGTATTATAAGGGAACTTTGATAGAAGAACCTATCTTGATCCACGAGAAACCAATAATAACATGTCACCTTTAATAATGGATGTATTGTAGAGAAATGAAACTAACTCTATAAACCATTGACATTAAAACCCCATGAATAGAACCAATATGAACTATAAATTTATCCCCCGTGGTTATTAGGGTTTTCGGGTGATGGAAAAATCAAGGTGAGAGTGTGAAGAGAGAAGATGAGAAAAATAAGGGAAGTTATAACCATTAAAATATACATTGAATCGATATATAAAGAGCGAAAAAACCTTTAAGGAAGGAGGTAGAGGAGGATATATAAGTGATCTCTTCTAGTCTGAACACAAGAGATATGGAGGTGATAATAGAGGAAAAATCGCATAAAAAGTTTATGTGGGGAGGATAAAATCACAAAATTTTAAATCTTGGAAGATTATCTTGTAGTCTGAACATTACCATTATAGCATAGTTCCCACACCTAGAAACCCACCATGGTGTATCCTTCATGGCTTGGGATCTGATTCTCCTCACTAAAAATCGTCCATGAAACACCACTTGTGAAAGACATGGATCACCTCAAACAGGTAGGGTCAACCTCCCAAGAACATGACCATTATAGTGTGTCCCTTTATGAAATTAAATGGACCCCCTCAATCGGGTATAACCCCATTTCTAGAGTCTTAATCCTCTATGGTGTATTCGTATCCTTCCATAATAAAATATATATCCTTATGAATCTCAACGGTGTATCCTCATCCATAGGATGTGGAAAATTGTTTCCCCAAGAATTTTGACAATATAATCAACGTGGTATTTGGCATGAACATCCTTCGTCATGGTTTATCCTACTATATTATTGTATAAAAACTACATAAGACTTCCCAGGGTAGCATAAAAAATTCTAAAACACCATGAAACATTAAAATAATCCAAAAATGGAAGAATAAACCACAAAATATACACTCGGGTGTCAAAATTATTCCAACAATCCCAACTTCTTCCCCTATAAATTCTTTTAAATAAGTATAATAAATGGAACATGAATATTTCCACAGCACAATGAAATAAGTGGTATGGGTTTGGAAAAACATGATAATATATTTAAAATGGAAATACTAAACCTTTTTCATACCAAAATAAATATCAAAATCCATAATCAACACCAAAAAACCTCAAGAATATCATAACTAAAATTATTAAATAAAATACTCCATAGACATAGAGTTGAAATATAGGTTTATACGTGATTTAGAATTTAACTAAAATAGTAGAACAACAATTTACCACTCTAAAAAGATATTTCTAGAATGAAAAATACAATTCCATAAATCAAAAAAGGAACAAAAAAATCCCACTAACCACAATGAGCCACCAATAAAGTAGTTTAAACTCCATAAAGTAAGAATATCCCAAAAATATATCTAGAAGACCATAAAAACAAGGAACAATCAAGAATTATACTATTATTTCACCAATACCGCCACATATTAAAAAAATCAATGAAAACATCAACCCAAACCACGAAATAACATGGTTTTAACCTATGGTCATATAACTGAATTTGAGGGTAACATGATCTAAGTTTATGTAACATGAAATCACAATGATTCTCAAAAAAGGTCCAAACTTAATATCATAAAAATTATAACTGAAAAAAAGATCCAAGATAACTATGCATTCACCTTAGTATTCCTTATGTTCAATCCATCAAACCCAACCTCAATAATAAACCTCCCCACAAAATTCATATCAAAAAACTACCACACATTGCAAAACATAACAATGAGGAATGAATATACCCAAGTAATATCACTCATAAAATAGAAATAAGTGGTCACTCATGGAATACACCAGACAAAATATAACTTAAAAACATAATATCTCTAAACCCAGAAAGGATAAACTCCAAAACATATCATCACCAAAATCTAAACATTCACATAAAACTCTAAAAAGAACAATAAACATAAATTAAATCATCCAATCAATGATAAATTTACTAGTCTATCCAAATAAACCTGTATGTTTCTAACTAATGTCTCTTGTAATTTACTTCCTTGAATAATTTCAATATTCACCATTAGAGGGAAGTCAACACCATCCACTCCATTCGAGGTCGAGGATGAGTTAAAAATAAGAGAGGGACCACCCCTAAAGATAAAAATCATAAATTTAATAAATCCCTTCTTAGAATGAATACATTAACAACTTGAATCATGAACCAAAATCAACCATATCTCCTAAATCATATCAAATTCTCCCTGATCAATCCAAGGAAAATCTAAAAGCGCAATTCATCAAAACAAGAAAATAAAATTCATAATTATTGTTAGAATTAAAATAAATAAATTTAAACAATTCAAAATATTCACATAAAATCCACCTTCAATCAAAAAAACATCACCCATTTAATTAAATTTTAAAACCATCAACCATTTAAACACACATCAATGATAAAAACCCATGAAAATAGAAAATTTTGTTTTTAAAACCACAAACTTTTATAAAATAAATAACCCACATATATTTTAAAGTATGTATTTATTTAAAAATAAGTTTCTTATTAATGATCATCAAAACACCTTATAATTTTCATTTTAAAACTGACCCCAATTGGAAACAAATTATAAGATAGTCAAAATATTTTAGAAATATTTTATCGATGCATTTTAAGAAAAAACATCTTTGAATTCCATAATTGAATCAACTATATAAAGTATTTCTTAAAAACCAAATTCATTTTTTAACAAGCCCCAATACCTTATTTTAATCCAAAAAACATTGTTTATAAAAAACCACATTTTTCACACAACACAAATTATTCACCAATCATGGAAGTAATACATTCATATATTTTAACTATAAATCCAATCCAACCTCAAGGGGTGAAATAAACATTATAGAGAGTCTACATCAGGTATTAATTTTATACAAATCAATTTTTTTATTTTGAATGGTATTTGTAGAATATATTAGTTAAACAATTTTTTCAAATATGTAAAGGAGTAAAAAATTAAAAAAGATTGAATAGAGGGAACATGAATTATATATTCAACAAAAAAAGAAATGGGTTGAAACATCAAGAAGATAAGGGAAATGGATTACTTCAAATCAAAAATGGATTTTAATAGAGTATATATATTTCCATGTTGTTTTATCTTATGTGTTATGAGAAGTTATTTATAATCAATTTTTTTATGGAAAATTTAGCATGAAAATTTTAATACACATGTTTTATGATTTATCAAATTCTATAACAAGGTTTGGAAAGTAATTATTAAGGGAGTATTATTTAGGAAAAAGTTGTTTATCTATGTTATTTGTTGAAATTTGAGTATATGACTTCCCACCGCATAATAGTCTAATATTTTATTAAATAAAATCATCTTTTCATAATATTACTACAAAAATATAAAATAACATATATTATATGGTTATATAATTTATTTGTTTAATGTTCCCATAAATTAAATTTGTGTACCCAAATGGGTTTGACAATATGGTGTTTTATTTTTTATGAAGGTGAATGTTAATTTATATCGGTGTGTTGGGTGATAGAGGAAAAATTAACCCACATAAGAAGATGAAAATATTTCTCATGCAATGATGGAAAAATAGATGAAAGATTCAATATATTTTATATAGAAATTATGCATCATTGATATGATGGAAAATTAAAGAGGATGAGGGTGAAACCTTTGAATAGGTGGCTAGACTGATTCTAGGTAGATCAATTTAAAATTTGATGATAATTGATAGAATCATAATTTCAAATGAAAGTAATAAGGTTGGGGTACAATCTACTATAGTTTACAAGAATTGGAGAAGTAGAGGTAAAATGAATCTATGGAACTATTTTCTAGAAAACTTGTATAGTTTACATTAAAGAGATTAAAATAGGTTCGTCATTTAGGGATGCCTAAGAAAAAACTATCACATAATAAGATCAAATATCTATGTTTATTAGATTGATTTTTATTTCCTATAATTGAAGAAACACTTATTTTTTTACTTATCATTATTTATAGAGGAATGAGTGAATAAATACACTTGGATTAATGTTTTTTATGGATGATTTTATATCTATAATTAGAAGTAAGATAAGATTTATACTCAAAATTTATTATTAAAATGATAAAAAACACATTGAAATAAATATAATGAGGTTTGGAATTATTCTAATAATTATCATACTTATTTAAATATTTTTTGAGGTGATTTTTTTGATTGATAGGGATATAGGTTGATTTAAAGTTGTCATAGATTAATTTTAGGTTTCTTAAAAATTCTATTACTTTGGATAGAAATTGGTTTAGCACAATATCTTACAATAATATCATAAGTTGTTTTAATTTTCATAAGATACATGGAATTTTTATATGATATTATGGTTTTCATAAGATCTCATGTAGAGAGAAGATAAAAAATGGAAAATGAATTATTTTTATAATAAACTGAAAGGTCAAAAGATATATGAATCTCTTAATACAGTGAGTTTTCATTAAATATCTTGAAAATATATAAAAAATGAAATGAGTGTGATACCTATAAAGAATATAATACATGTAATGTAAGATATCTAGACTTACTTATATATATGAGCCATGTAAGAACTTTTCAGTTCATAATATTTGTGTTTCCCATGAGATTCTTGAGGTGTAAGATAATATTCATCATAAGACTTTGAGGTTTGGTATGATATGTTTTCATAATAAACCTCATGTAAAATGCCGTTGTGTAGGATTCTAAAATTCATAAGATGACTACATGTCTTATAATATTTGGAACATTATAATATATCTTAATTTGTAAAAACTATGAATTCAGAATAAATATTCTGGAGAAGAAATAATTTAGATGATTCTTGAGCTATTTTTTGATGATTTTATGCATCAAAAATACATTATTATATGACCTAATTTATTGGAATATCAAACATAGATGAAATCATTTATTGAAGCTAACATTTATGTGGAATTTTAGATACACTCAAGGTGAGAGTAATTTTCCTCACTAAAAATTATATTTCTATATAATTCTCATACATTGGTGAAGATTGTTTATTAAGGATTTTTTTAGACTAATTTTGACAAGCATAATCTAGAATATGTAAAGGATATAAAGGATATATTTTCAATATTTAAATGTTAGGAAAATATAATACGTGTGTTACTAGAAATTAGTTAGAGATAGTGGTTGGACGAAAAAATAATATTCAGTTGATCACGAGAATAGTCCCACATGATTTCCTTGAGGAACGAAAAATGAGTATCATGGAACTGAATTTATTTAGACATTTTATAAATTATAAATATAGAAAATATATTTTTATCCTATGTATAAAAAATGAAAAAAGAATAGGATATTGTGTGTGTAATTATTTGAGTAACTTGTAAAACTATCAAAGAAGGACAACTATAATATATATGAGGAAGAATTATAAACTGTTAAAAAATTTGAGGATATAAACTCGGTGTATTAGAGAACAATTATATTCTATCCCAGTTCTCTTGAGTAGATCTAGTACGTCAATGCCTGTAGATAATAAGATATAGATTATGTTAAGGAAACCAGATCCTCCAATGCCCAATATTGTGTAATTACTAAAACAAATATGAATAATTTGAGGATGAAATCTTGGAATGTGTTTTAAATTATCATATTTAGGTAGTTGAAGGATTTAGATTTTGAGTTATGAGAATTTCCATAAAAATAAAATATAAAGAAGAACATGAAGTTATGTTATGAAACATATACTGACTTTCCTAGTATTATTATTTAATATCCAAAGGAATTTTAATAATCTATGTTTAGAGGAACGATATCAAATTCTTAGATGTCATGAAATCCTTAAAAGATGTTGTGATCAACTTAAAATATAGTATAAATTACTATGAACTAAAAGATGCCACTATAAAAATCTACTTGAGTGGAATTGATTGACCTATATAAGATTGTGATCATAGTTCAGGATTATAACCCTCCAAACCACTATATTATTTCTTAGAATCATGGTGTAGAATAAATGACTTTGAAATTTTGACCACAATAAGGACTAGGTTTCCTTAAAGGATCCAATTCTATTAAAAATAATGTGTTCTTCTTTTACTTTCCTTTACTACTTTTATAATTATTTTTGAATGCTTATAAAGAACTAAGATCTATTTTTCTTAACTCAAAACAATGGTTCAAATACCAAAGAGTGAAAAATAGTTAGAAAATAAATTCTAATTTGGAAAAAAGTTGGAAACACTTGATTCACCCTACCCACCCTCTCAAGTTTCTACACTGATCATGTGAAAAAGTTTACCTGGTATCATAGTACAAGGTTCCCTATGTTTGGATTAAATTTTATTTTTCACTATTTTTTTCAGAATGCATAAGGTATATATTTTTATTGTTTCCCAAAGAGCCTTAAATGGAAATATCAGATTCCATTCCCACCAAATCATACTTAGAGGATCCATCAATGACCTTAAAAATGAGAAGAAATAAATTCTTTGAATTTTGTAAAAAATTCAAATATAAAAGAAGAATTACCATTATCTAAAGGTTGAGAGAGTGGTAAATATCTTATTAAATATATTAAATATGATTCATTACATAAATTAAGTATAGGAAATACATAATATAAAGAGTACATACATGATGAATCACTCCATGAATTAAATTCTAAAATAAATGATTATATTGAAATGGTCCCCATTGAAGTATTCATATACCTAATAGAACATATTAAGGGACTACAGAATGAAAATTAATTAATAGATTTTAAAGATGAAGTAATGGAAGATGGATTGGCCTAAAAGGTCGGTAAAAAACACCCTCACAAAACATTTCAATGTTTAGGAAGAATATATTTTATTTTGAAATAAAATATATTATCTAGGTGATAAATATATGAAATGAGTTATTTTATAGAATGATTTATTTAATAATATTAATAAAAAAGTGATCCTTACATTTCAAAAGCTATATAAGGTCTCAATGAATGTTAAGTACTCTCACTTGGAAGTAAAATCAAATCTTTACAGCCTATTACTTGAGGAAAATACACTTCTTGAGGATGATATAAAGATACTAAAGTGAATATCAGAATATGTATTGAGATAATTTACGGATGAAAATGACACACAAGACCTGAGGTGTTTTGAATTTAAAATCAAATTGGGAAATTTGGAATCTACATAAGTTGGAACTTCCCAAGAATCTAATAAGAGACACTACTAGAAAATTAGGCTATATAAAAATCATAAAACTATTTTGATTTCCTAAAATACCATGGTTATATATTATATAAATGGTCACTATATCCATTGAACATTTTTATAGAAACAGGTTCCAGGTAGTAGCCACAGGCCGCACTTGTGGTACAAATTTATAGCCATAATTGGCTACCCATTTTCCATATTGTACAGCCACAAGCGTTCCTATGGAATTAAATATATTTCCATATGTAGTGAATATAAATTAAGTTTTATTTCTATTTGTACGACCTATGGAAATATAGACAAAATCACATTAGATTCTTGTGGCTGTATCTATATGGCCACATGCGGAATACTCACACATATAGCCATAGAATTTTCCTATGGCTATAGGTTTCTTATATTTTCTTCTATGTTGTGTTAAATTATGGGGAAAAAATGTAAAAAATCACTAAAAAAAACTATAATACATTAAAATATAAAAAATTACATAATAAAGTATGATTTATTCATTATAAACCCAGGAAATATATTCGATATTATAACAGCCCAAGATAAATGTATATAGGAATTTCATCATTTTTGTTGAATAATTAATAAATTAAACATGCAGATTCCCAAAGACTGTATTAGTTTAGTGTATTTTGAAATATGGAAGCATAAACATTGATACATGGGTGAGAAAAATTATCTCGCACTATTTTCTCCAATAATATCACCCCAATATGACATATCATAACTGAAATGTATCTTTATAACTTGGGGAAGGAAATAATAGAAGGGGTGATCTCATATGATCATAAAGTGTAAAAAATTGAGATATATTACTTTGAACATGATAATAAGTGTATGAAAATACTATCATAACATTATTTTATAATACCCGACATAACAAAGATCATAAACAAGAATCACAGTATAAAGGTTAGTAGTTCATATGGCACGAATCATAAGGAAATCCAGATCATAATCCATGAAATCATAATATAAAATTACGACATATAATTGTGTCATACACATTAAAGTATAATATCATTTCCTATAAGTCAAGATGGATTATTAAAACTTATCAAGTCACTTAATAGGGACTACATCTACTGGGTGGGACACACCACTATCTCCATTTTCAGTCATTACCTTGTAAGGGACTGGGTTTCCCCATTGTTGATCGGGTTTCCCCATCATCCCATAGAGGATTGGGTTTCCCCATATTCCCATAGTGGTTTAAGCTCATCTACTTGAATTCTATCATTATTTTATAAGATATAAATTATTACCCAATCCATTGATGGGAGATATAGGTCACACCCATCTCAATATGGAATCATATCATAACCCCTGAAATTAAATAGGTTCCATAAACATGTAACCATATATTAACCTGTGTAAAAAACATAGGTTTCATAATAATTTAATCAAATAATAACCTATGAAAAGTATAGGCTTTCATAAGAAAATAACTAGGGAATGAAAAATGGGTTTCATAAAAATTCTTCCATCTAAACATAAAGAATTAATATAAATAATATAAATAGAACCATTGGATAATTTCCATATAAAAGAATGAGTAACATAAATGGATTTCATCTTAGTTGGTAAATAATTTTGAAAAATATTTTTTTTAAAAATGAAGAGGAAATTATCCTTTATTCTTTTAAAACTGCTTTTTAAAACATAAATCCATTTGAAAACCATTTTCTTGAAAATAAAATTGAAAACTTTTAATGAAAATTTGGAAAAAATATTGAAAAATAATTTTTATTTGAGAATAATTTGAAAGCCTAAAAAAGAGGTTTTATATCATTTGAAATCCATTTTCTAGAATTTTTTTTAAAAAAATATAATGAAAACTTGAAATCCTTGAAATCCTTTTTTAGTAAAATAACTTATTTAAAACATATAAAGTAAGATTTTAGAATCATTTAAAAAAAACTTTTTAAACATAAAAAATTATTTCAAAAACTTTTTCATTGAAAATCACTTCAAATTACAAAATTTAGAGAATATTAGTAAAAAATTTCTTTATAAACAACATTTTAATATTTCAAAGGAATATTCAAGTAAATGATGGTCATGATAGTGAGTAATTCCAAACATACTGAACATTTCTTTTTTGCATAATAAAAATTTAGAAAAATTCCTTCCAAAGAAAACAAAAATAAATATTCCTTTTGAAATAGTTTTTTAAAATGGTACAACATGGGTAGAAATTTACTTTAAATATAATATTATAATTCTAAAACATTTTTGAATTTTTTTTAGAAAACATGGTTTTGATGGAACACAGATTGCTGACCAATATGAAAAATAATGTCGGATTTTCATTAAAACAATTCTTAATTATATTAATTATAAAAGAGTGGGAAAATGGTATTAATACATTAATTCAACATGAATTCACATAGGGGAATAAAATTCATGAGTTATATTGATATATGGATCATAATATTTCATCAATGGAAGCATAATCATAAATAATATTAATAAACTATGAGACTGTTTCAGTAAGCTCTTACCACTTGGTAACTTTAAATTATACTCCCCATGTAAATAAAGTTAAATGAATCTCATAATATCATGAAAATAATTATTTAATTATATAACATCTAAAAAGTAATTATATAATCCTTGTAAAAGAATATTTGTGTATAACATGGTGTGTGTCTCATATAAGTAAAATTGAGATAAAATTACTTTACAAATTTGGTAACTTTTTAAACATTAACCCCATGAAATAAGGATATTAAAAAGGATATTTAAATGACCATAAATTTAATTATATGAATAAAATAATACATCCATTGTTAGTAAACACACCACATATAAGAAGTATGTGGTGAACATTGCTTGTGTCTCATGAAAAATAAAAGTGAGACAAGAAAACCCTTACTTTTTGAGAGAACGTAGAATCATAATCCCCATGAGATAATAAAATCATTTAATGATTTTAATATCATTAAATAAATTAAATTAATGATATATCATTTCATAGGGAACTACATACACCACATGAAATAAATGGTTGGTGAATATGGTAATTATCTCACGGATATAAAAAGTGAGATAAAATCCCCTTACCTTGAGTCTGACCTTTCATGTATGTATTTATCTTCCTGAACAATAATATTATGATAGTTATTAAATTTATTAATAAAATTTTTAAATTTTATTAGTACTTTTAGTTCACTTATTACAATCATTAATACAACTAATTAAAAAATAATGTTTACATCGGGTGTTTTGATAAATTTTGGTTCTTGTATCAAAAAGAATTTGGTAGATCGACTGTGGTCAAAGGGATCATTATATAAACATATTTAGAATAATAATCATGAAATAATTATAATATTTATAAATCAATAATAATTTTAAAACTAATCATGGAATATGGTTATGAAAAATGATCTAACGTTACAATCATGGAGATAGTAGGTCATTCATATGCATGAGTAACATTCCCATTTTTCGACGATTGTAGTGGAAAGAGGGTAAGAAACATTTCATATTTCCATAATTATAATTATACATTAAATAAAATTTTATTTAATCATATATAATTATCTATGTAATTATTTTTATGTCAAAATAGCCACATCGCGTCGAGGAGGCGATGCTCCACACATCCACATATGATGTCATTACCTTTTTAGTGTGTGAAAAGGGTAATAATTAAAATTATATATTATATTTACAAGAAGTTAATTATGTCATTAATATAATATATATATATATATGTAATTTAAATCACATATTTTTATTAATGTTATCTTTTATATGTTCCATGTATAGTGTGAATGAATCACATTGCTTTGAGGAGGTAGTAGCCCACACTTCTACAAACAATGTTATTGTATTTACACAAAATGGAAATCATGAAGGTATATTTTATATAATAATTAAATTATTCTAAATAAATCATAAATATCATATATATATATAATATGAAATTATAGTGTCCATAATTCATAACCCTGAGAGGTGGTAAATGAAATGCATACAACATTGATTCGTGAGGCGGTGGTTCATCATACACAAGAATAGTAAGTTCATTTCCCAATAGATAGACGCATGTGTTAGTGAAGGTAGAACCCTTATAATGAATAAATCTATGTATATTTAGGATAATTTTTTATTATATAATTATGGAATAATAATAATTGAGGTTGTGGAGAAAGAAAATAAAATAAATGATCTTGATGAAGAATGTTACCCTAGCTTTGGGTAACTCCTTTTTGTTTGCACAAAAGGTTTTACTTCGTTATATAACATCCCAAATGGGGACTCAATGAGGAAGTGAGGGATATTGGGAGATTATTTTATCTTATTTTTTTTCAATCCAATGGTCTTGAGAGTTTTTAATAAGTGGAGAGGGGTGAGTGTCTTTTTATAGTGGATGAGTGGTATTCTTGTAAATTTTTTAAAAGGGAATTCCCCCAAATTTTTCCTATTAATATAGAAAAAATAAGGTAAAAAATTAAATTAAATTGAGTATAGGATCTAAATTTGGATGTAAATGGATTTTAGACATTTTTATAGGTCGTTTTGACCCTTAAGTGTAAGGATTTGCCCCAGGTTTATCAAATTTTACTCTTAATCGTTGTAAATAATTTTTATTTCTTTCAATAATATTTTTTTCATACAAAAATCTGAACTTATATTAAATTATGTATTATTATTATTCCAAATATTGAATCCATTTTTTTAAATTCCAATCATATAATTGGTAGAAATTAATTCAAATTTAATCATGCAGACAGAATGACAATGTGGGTTTTTAAAGTACAAATGTTCAAAAGTTTTGATTTTTATTTCTAATTTCAAATTGAAATTGATTAAAATGAACTAAATTAGAATAATTGATGTAAAATTAATCTAATTAAACATTAAAACAAATTAAAAATATTATATAACCTTATAAATAAATTAGATGAAAAACTATCTTTGAATTAAAAAAAGTATTTTCATTATACACCAAAAAATGAAACATTACAAATAATGCCAAAAAAATAATCCTATGATAATATTTATGTTAGTATTTAAAAAATGAAATTTATTTTGACATATAAAATCAATACAAGTTCCAAAAATTGGATTTAAAATAGGTTTTCTATTAAATGGTGGTAAAATTACTTCTTAGAAGAATATATCTTTTTATTTATAAAACTTGATTTATTATTATCTTATACATTTTAAATATATTGGATAAGATTAAAAATATTTATTTAATGTATTATATATTAATAAATTTAATAAATAATGGTTTTTTAATTAATTTATATAAAATTTTGTTTTTATTTAGAAAAAATAGTTTTCTTAGAAAATGAATTTCTTTATTTTCAAAGAGTTCTTACTTTCATTTATAGATAAAAGTGTTCATTTTATTTGCATGTTTAAATGTCATTTTATTCATAATTTCAATCCTTATTTCAAGTTGACAAATATATTAATATTTTAACGATAATATTAATAGTGTCTTGTAGTTTGGTAAAACTAGGTTGTACGTGTAACACATGCTATCAAAGGATGTTAACATTTCATATAACACAAGCCAGACATTATGTTGCATATAACACAATATAATTTATGAGTTTCATATAGTGAATGATTAAATTTGTGTTGTATGAAATTAAATACAAACATAGTTCTTTCATATAACACAACCTATATTTTGAGCTTCTTGAAAAGAAAAATATTAAAAATATTAAATTAATTCAAAAAAACATCTCAAAAATCATAGGGTGTTACATTCTACCCACATTAAGATGAAATTATCCATCAAAATTCTTCTAGGTTTTTATAGGTTTAATACATGAAATTTCCTTTCATATAAACCAACATCGTAAAAATTAATGCTAAAAAATCATTTTGAAAAGAAAATTTGGAAACATAATGGTAACCCAAAGTGATTCATACCTAGGTTCCACAAAAAAGAACTTAGGCAGAAAGTAAAAAAGATAGACATAGAAGATAAATATAACCATTATGTTCTAATGGAGAGTGATACTGAACAAGGTCATGAGATTTCTAAAAATCATAAATATTTAAATATTAGATTACCAAAGCGTCCAATTGATTCATCGGAAAATAATGTAATTGGATAAACTTATCGATTTTAATATCTTTTCCCTAGAGATTAATAATTTTTATAAGAAGATATTCATACTTGATTCAGTACAATCTCATCCATTTTCTTCTTGATCAATTTCCACTTGACCTCTCTCAAAATGGGAAGGAAAATTTTTCATTACTGAATCACTACCGGATCATTATCTCCATGAAAATTCATCCCATATTTCATCAATTTCCATTAACAAAAAGTTTCTAGAATATGTTATCCAATATTCATAAATTCTTATGTGGTGAGATAATACTTTAATCTCACAAACTTCATCCCAAATATAACATAAAATTTCTATAAATGGTAAACCATATAACAATTCTAAAAGATGAAAATCCAAAACCTTAAAAATATTTTCATAAAATTATCTTAACATTGAACCCCCATATATCAAAAATTATCTCTTGGTTTTTACATTTTAGACATCTAAATTTCATCATAGTATATTCTTTTTAAACATGGTAATAATCGAAATTACCATCAATCCTTTTATAAAACATACATGATTCCTTATTCTAAGGATTATTGGGTATATTCCATAAATCAATGATGTTTTAATATTCATCAATTATGAGATAGACAACTTTGTAAAAAAAATCAATAATTAGTTCTAGAGTAATCAGAAAAATCCAATTTACCTTAACCATATTAATCATCTCTTTATCTAAGCTCAACACAATTTTCTCAACATCCAGGACACATTAAGGGTCACCATCTATTAACCAAAATATCACCATTATATTAAATCCATTTTATATTTATTATCATCATTCAATATATTTTTTACAAATCCTTAATTGAAAATATATAATCCAGGATTTATATGACACAATTCTTGAATTCCTATACCTAAACACTTAAATCATCCAAGTTTATTCTTAAACCATTACTCATGCCTCATAGTCTTATACCTTAATACCCATTTCCTATAATATTAAATATGAATCATGAATTAAGGTTACTTAACCATAATCAAATCATGCTTCTTACATTTAATATAAATAATATGGGAAGAACATCACATACCTTTCTCAAGTCCTTTGTGGTCACTTTATATTCAGTAGTATAGCCAATATTTTTGGACATTTCTGATTCTTTCCATGATATTTTCACTTAGAAGATCGATTTTTCTCATGCACATACTTTCCATATCTGAAACATTCAATGTTAACTAGATTCCTTCTAGTTCCTGCTATTGAATAAAACTAAAAAGCCTAGGGTGAAAGCACTTATTATAGTAGAAACCCACATAATCATGAAAAAATTAATTATAGGACATCTATATAATGACACCTAATTAATTAATCTGTGAATCCTTAGTATTATCCTAGGTTATTCATAATCATCTTTTATTTAAATCTATCAAGATTTCTCATAAAGAGTTTGTGAATTCCCAAATCATATCACCTAAGAGTCTCAAACTAGGTGTCAATGAAGGCCCATTATTGTGTACCAGATTACACTCGTGTTAGGCCTAATGCACATTTTTGGGGTTGTTACACTAAGGTACATATGTGACAAAGCCTCATCCACATGTAGTATCTAGAAAAGGATGAAATGTTAGGAAACTACTTGCTCTGTCCTTTAAAAAAATCAAATAACTTTTCCTATACTTTTCCTCATCATAAAACTTATCCTTAGATACATTACTCTACATATCCTTATAAATATTACTTAGGATGTCACTAAAGTTTTATAATCCTAGTTTAAAATGGTTTACTAAACCTTATATCTGATGAAAATTATAACAAAACAGTCTTAATTTATATATACATGTCATAATTTTTATAGAATACTTAATACAGTATAAACATAGATGCCCAAAGACCATATATAATTTTTGTTCCTCTGGAAACATAGAGCAGAAAACATTTGAACATGAGTGAGATACATTACCTCTCACTATGTTCTCTATGACTAGAACCCCTCTTAGAAATATCATACAAAAATATATCTTCATAACCTCAGGAAGGAAAAAATAATGGGGCAAGCTCAGATGCTCATGTAGGGTAAACAAGTGAGATATAAAAACATAAACATGAGCATAAGGGTATCATCATTTTCACAATGGCTCCACAATCCCCTGGCTCTCTGCTCTCTCCCACCTTCTTGCTCTACTAGGGTCTCTTCCTTACTCTTTCTCCCCTAGTCCTCTCTTCTTTCTTTGGAATGGTTGTTCTAGGATATATTCTCATGGTTCTCTGTCGCGGTTGGTCAGCTCAGGTACTTTTTATCACTTTGTTCTCCATTTGACTTCAGTGATGGAACATTGGTTCTTCCTCGGCCACCTCTTCTATACTCTGAATTCACCACTAGCCGCTCTGTTCCAGGTCAAACAGGGAGTGTCAAATTCAGCATGTTTTCGGGTTTTTCATCCGGTTGTCGTGGATCTCCAAGCGTCTTCTTCATCTTCTAGGGTTTCATTCCAGTTTACGCTAGGGTTTAATTCCCAATTCCCTTTTATTATTCCATTCTTTCTACGTTGCAGTGTTTTGTTTTTTTTGATATTTTTTGATCTGTTCGGTATAATGTGTTTCTTGTTGTTGGTTGTTCACTTCGGATGTTGGACTTCATTTTAAGGCTTTGGTGTAGAGTTTCTCGATTGCCTCGCTGGTCTCAGTGGAGGATTTCTTCTATGGTGGGGTGGGTTCCGATGGTTGTCTCAAACGTCACTGGCATACTATTGGTTTGGGTTTATGTGAATGGACCATCTGGGTGAGCATCTTGAGTTTCTCCTGTTTGAAGTCTGGTGGCCATGAAAAAGGTGGTGCGGTGACCTCTTTAGCGCAGTCGATGTTTTGTGGTTGAATGTGACAGTAGCGTCGTTGTGGTCTTTTTTCATCATCGATGGTTCTAGGTGATCCTTCCCATTGTTCTGACCAACAATTACTTAATTTTCTATACTCTATATCTTGGTTTCCTCCAATATCTCTGATTTGGAGCTATGCGGTGGGCTTCAAGGATCTTTGGGATATGAGTTTGAGCGGGCAGTTTCGAGAAGAAGACGGTGTCGACATCATGATCCTCGGTGGAGAGGAGGGTTTGGCTTCAGAGATGAGGATGATGGTGGATAGTAGTGATGCGAAAGATATTAAATCGTGATGTTGGTTGGAAAATTTTTAGAGTTTATTGATGTCAATCATTTTTAATTTTGAATTTTGTAAATTTTTTAGCAGTCTTTTGATTCTTGAATTTACAATGGGTGGGATCTTGTAGTGGTGGATGAATTTGTATCCAAGAGGAGTTGTTCTAGTTCACACTTACCCGTTAAAAGTGTCATCTCTAAATAAAAATATGGACGGATGGTGAGCATAAGGGTATCATAAAGTGATCATAAAAATAAATGGTCATACCCTATATATCAAATATCATAAAAATTAATCATGGCCTAATGGTTAGAAATTCATAAGGCACGAATGATAAGGAAGTCAAGAGAAAAATCCATGAATGATTAACATATGAGTAAGACAGGGAATTGTTGAACATGCATAAATATGTAATATAATTACTTATAATTCAAGACTCATTTCTAGAAATTATCAGTTCACTTCATGGGGACTACACCTAATGGGCGGGTTACAACACCACCCCCAGTTACAATCCTTTCCTTTTATGGGACCTGATTTCCATATCTTACCATAGTGGATCAGGTTTCACCATATTCCCATAGTAGATCATGTTTTCCCATATTCACAGAGTGGATTGGGTTTCCCCATAATTTCATTGTGGATCAGGTTTTTCTATCTCCCATAGTGGATCAGGTTTCTACATATTCCCATAGAGGAATAATCTCATCAAATTGAATCCCATCATTATCTTATTTGATATAAATCTTTACCCAATTCATTGGATTGAGATGTAGGTCTCACCCATCTCACAATGGAATCATACATACATATTCCAAAAAATCCAAAACAATAATATCATAACCAGTGAAATGAAATTGGTGTCATAAACATGTAATCATATCTTTTCCTATGAAAAAGAGATAGGTTTCATAAGAATTTAATCAGAGCATAACTATTCAAAATATTCAGGTTTTTTAAGAATTTAACTTGTGAAATAGAAATAAGTTTTATAAAAATAATTCCATCAAAACATAAACCATTCATAGAATGAATATTAAGGGAGCCTTTGGATCACTTACCTAAAAAGGCATGAGTAACAAAAATAGATTTCATATTAGATAGAAAATAATTTAGAAAGATATTTTAAAAAACAATTAATAAATTATCCTTTCGTCTTTGATTTTTTTAAAACCGAAAACATTTTGAAAAACATTTTTTTTGAAAATAAGGTAATTGGATAAAATTATCAATTTTAAGATCTTTTCCCTAGAGATTAATAATTTTTATAAGAAGATATTCATACTTGATTCAGTGTAATCTCGTCAATTTTTTTCTTGATCAATTTCCACTTCACCTCTCTCAAAATGGGAAGGAAAATTTTTCATTACTGAATCACTACCGGATCATTTTCTCCATGAAAATTCATCCAATATTTCATCAATTTCCATTAACAAAAAGTTGCTAGAATATGTTATCCAATATTCATAAATTCTTATGTGGTGAGATAATACTTTAATCTCACAAACTTCATCCCAAGGATAACATAAAATTTCTATAAATGGTAAACCATATAACAATTCTAAAAGATAAAAATCCAAAACCTTAAAAATATTTTCATAAAATTATCTTAACATTGAACCCCCATATATCAAAAATTATCTCTTGGTTTTTACATTTCAGACATCTGAATTTCATCATAGTATATTCTTTTTAAACATGTTAATAACCGAAATTACCATCAATCCTTTTAGAAATCATACATGATTCTTTATTCTAAGGATTACTGGATATATTCCATAAATCAACGATGTTTTAATATTCATCAATTATGAGATAGGCCACTTTGTAAAAAAATCAATAATTAGTTCTAGAGTAATCAGAAAAATTCAATTTACCTTATCCATATTAATCATCTCTTTATCTAAGCTCAGCACAATTTTCTCAACATCCAGGAAACATTAAGGGTCACCTTCTATTAACCAAAATATCACCTTTATATTAAATCCATTTCCTATTTCATTATCATAATTCAATATATTTTTTACAAATCCTTAATTGAAAATATATAATTCAGGATTTATATGACACAATTCTTGAATTCCTATACTTAAACACTTAAATCATCCAACTTTATTCTTAAACCATTACTCATGCCTCATAGTCTTATACCTTAATACCCATTTCCTAGAATATTATATATGAATCATGAATTAAGGTTACATAACCATAATCCAATAATGCTTCTTAAATTTAATATAAATAATATGGGAAGAACATCCCATACCTTTCTGAATTCCTTTGTGGTCACTTTATATTCAGTAGTATAGCCAATATTTGTGGACCTTTCTGATTCTTTTCATGATATTTTCATTTAGAAGATCGATTTTTCTCATGCCCATACTTTCCATATCTAAAACATTCAATGTTAACCAGATTCCTTCTAGTTCCTGCTATTGAATAAAAATAAAAAGCCTAGGTTGAAAGCACTTATTATAGTAGAAACCCACATAATCATGAAAAAATTAATTATAGGACGTCTATATAATGACACCTAATTAATTAATCTATGGATACTTAGTTTTATCCTAGGGTATTCATAATCATCTTATATTTAAATCTATCAAGATTGCTCATAAAGAGTTTGTGAATTCCCAAATCATATCACCTAAGAGTCTCAAACTAGGTGTCTATGAAGGCCCATTATTTTGTACCAGATTACACTCATGTTAGGCCTAATGCACCTTTTTGGGGTTGTTACACTTAGGTACATATGTGCCAAATCCTCATCCACATGTAGTATCTAGAAAAGGATGTAATGTTAGGAAACCACTTTCTCTGTCCTTTAAAAAAAATCAAATAAATTTTCCAATACTTTTCCTCATCCTAAAACTTATCCTTAGATACATTCCTCTACATATCCTTATAAATATTTCTTAGGATGTCACTAAAGATTTATAATCCTTGTTTACAATGGTTTACTAAACCTTATCTCTGATGAAAATTATAAAAAAACAGTCTTAATGTATATATACACGTCATAATTTTTACAGAATACTTAATACAGTATAAAAATAGATGCCCAAAGACCATATATAATTTTTGTTCCTCTGGACACATAGAGCGGAAAACATTGTAACACAAGTGAGATACATTACCTCTCACTATGTTCTCTAAGACTAGAACCCCTCTTAGAAATATCATACAAAAATATATCTTCATAACCTCAGGAAGGAAAAAATAATGGGGCAAGCTCAGATGCTCATGTAGGGTAAAAATGGGATATATAAAAACATAAACACGAGCATAAGGGTATCATCATTTTCACAATGGATCCACAATCCCATGGCTCTCTGCTCTCTCCCACCTGAACTCTCTACTAGGGTCTCTTCCTTACTCTTTCTCCCCTAGTCCTCTCTTCTTTCTTTGGAATGGTTGTTCTAGGATTTATTCTCATGGTTCTCTGTCGCGGTTGGTCAGCTCGGGTATTTTTTCTCACTTTGTTCTCCATTTGACTTCAGTGATGGAACATTGGTTCTTCCTCGGCCACCTCTTCTATTCTCTGAATTCACCACTAGCCGCTCCATTCCAGGTCAAACTGGGAGTGTCAAATTCAGCATGTTTTCGGGTTTTTCATTCGGTTGTCGTGGATCTCCAAGCGTCTTCTTCATCTTCTAGGGTTTCATTCCAGTTTACTCTGGGGTTTAATTCCCAATTCCCTTTTATTATTCCATTCTTTCTACGATGCAGTGTTTTGTTTTGTTTTGATATTTTTTGATCTGTTCGGTATGATGTGTTTCTTGTTGTTGGTTGTTCACTTCGGATGTTGGACGTCATTTTAAGTCTTTGGTGCAGAGTTTCTCGATTGCCTCGCTAGTCTCAGTGGAGGATTTCTTCTGTGGTGGAGTGGGTTCCGATGGTTGTCTCAAACGTCACTGGAATACTATTGGTTTGTGTTTATGTGAATGGAGCATCAGGGTGAGCATCTTGAGTTTCTCATGTTTGAAGTCTGGTGGCCATAAGAAGGTTGGTGCAGTGACCTCTTCAGCGCAGTCGATGTTTTGTGGTTGAATGTGACAAGAGCATCATTGTGGTCTTCTTTCAGCATCGATGGTTCCAGGTGATCCTTGACATTGTTCCGACCAAAAATTACTTAATTTTCTCTACTCTAGATCTTGGTTTCCTCCAATATCTCTGATTTGGAGCTATGCGGTGGACTTCAAGGATCTTTGGGATATGATTTTGAGCGGGCAGTTTCGGGAAGAAGACAGTGTCGACATCATGATCCTCAGTGGAGAGGAGGGTTTGGATTCAGAGATGAGTATGATGGTGGTTAGTAGTGATGCGAAAGATATTAAATCATGATGTTGGTTGGAAAATTTTTAGTGTTTGTTGATGTTAATCATTTTTAATTTTGAATTTTGTAAATTTTTTAGCAGTCTTTTGATTCTTGAATTTACAATGGGAGGGATCTTGTAGTGGTGGATGAATTTTTAACCAAGAGGAGTTTTTCTGGTTCACACTTACCCGTTAAAAGTGTCATCTCTAAATAAAAATATGGATGGATGGTGAGCATAAGGGTATCATAAAGTGATCATAAAAATAGATGGTCATACCCTATATATCAAATATCGTAAAAATTAATCATGGCCTAATGGTTAGAAATTCATAAGGCACGGATGATAAGGAAGTCAAGAGAAAAATCCATGAAATAATAACATATGAGTAAGACATGGAATTGTTGAACATGCATAAACATGTAATATAATTACTTATAATTCAAGACTCATTTCTAGAAATTATCAGTTCACTTCATGGGGACTACACCTAATGGGCGGGTCACACCACCATCCCTAGTTACAATCCTTTCCTTTTATGGGACCCGATTTCCATATATTACCATAGAGGATCAGGTTTCACCATATTCCCATAGTAGATCATGTTTTCCCATATTCACAGAGTGGATTGGGTTTCCCCATAATTTCATTGTGGATCAGGTTTTTTATCTCCCATAGTGGATCAGGTTTCTACATATTCCCATAGAAGAATAATCTCATCGAATTGAATCCCCTCATTATCTTATTTGATATAAATCTTTACCCAACTCATTGGATTGAGATGTAGGTCTCACCCATCTCATAATGGAATCATACATACATATTCCACAAAATCCAAAACAATAATATCATAACCCGTGAAATGAAATTTGTGTCATAAACATGTAATCATATCTTAACCTATGAAAAAGAGATAGGTTTCATAAGAATTTAATCAGAGCATAACCCTTCAAAATATTCAGGTTTTTTAAGAATTTAACTTGTGAAATATAAATAAGTTTTATAAAAATAATTCCATCAAAACATAAACCATTCATAGAAAGAATATTAAGGGAGCCTTTGGATCACTTCCCTAAAAAGGAATGAGTAACAAAAATAGATTTCATATTAGATAGAAAATAATTTAGAAAGATATTTTAAAAAACAATTAATAAATTATCCTTTCTTCTTTGTTTTTTTTAAAACCGAAGACATTTTGAAAAACATTTTTTTGAAAATAAATTTAAAATCTTTTAAAAGAATATTTGAAAAAAAATTTAAACAATAGTTTTCTTTTAAAATACTATAAAAACCTAAAAAATAAAGATTTAAATCAATTGAAAAAACTTTTTGAGAAAATGGATTTGAAAAAATATAATTAAATCTTGAAATAATGGAAATATTTTTCTTATAAAATAACCTCCTTAAAACATATTAAGGAATCCTTGAAAATAATTTAAAATGTTTTTTAATCCTAAAAATTTTGAAAAACATTTTATTTGAAATCCACCATAATTTAAAAAAATTAATAATATTAGGAAAAAAATTATTTAAAAATTACCCTGTAAACTGATAAATTATGATTTATATAAATTATGGTCATGATGGTGGATAATTCTACACATGTTGAACATTACGTTTTTCACCATAAAAGTCCAAAAAAGTGACTTGATCAGAAAATGAAAAGAATATTTATTTTAAAACCATTTTCTAAAAATATAAAACATGTGTAAAATTTCCTTTAAACATAATATTATAATATTAAAACATTTCTGGAATCAATTTTATTAAACATGATTTAGAAATAAAATAGATTTCTGACCGAAATGAAAAGTAAAATAACATTTTCATAAAAAATTATTAATTATCTTAAGTAAAAAAGAGTGTGAAAATGGTATTAATATAAGAATAAATTGTTAATATACATAGAGGAATAAAATTCAATATTTTTCTTGAGATATGGATCATAATATTTCATCAATGGAAGCATAATCATAAACAATCTCGATAAATGATGAGACTATTTCAATAAACTCTTACCACTTGCTAACATTGAATTATAATCCCCATGGAACAAAATAAAATTAAACAAAGCTTAAAATATAATTAAAATAATTATTTTCATGATATTATTGGTCAATTGGATTTATATTGACCTTTTAAAATAATATAGGTCCATAACATTGCATGTGTCTCAAAAAAAAGGAAAATTGAGACAAAATTACTTTATCGATTTGGTAACTTTTCAAACAAAACCACAGGAAATAAGGATCATAAAATTTATATTTAAATACCCATTAAATTAATTATAAAAATAATATTATAAATATATTAGTATTTAAAACACCAAATATAAGAAATAGGTGTTGAACATGGCTGTTGTCTCACGAATAATAAATGTGACACGACTAAACTCTTACTACTTTAGTAACTTTAGAATCATGATCCCCATGAGATAATAACCTAATTTAAATATTTTAATATCATTAAATGAATTAAATTAATTATATAACATTTCATAGGGTAGCATATATACCACACAAAAGAAGCGAGGTGTGAATAGGGCATGTATCTCTAGGAAATAAAAAGTGAGATGAAATCCCCTTACCTTGAGACTGACTTGTATCGTGTGTCTTTATCCTATGAAATAATAAACTTATTTTAATAACTAAATTAATTCAGAACATTTTTAAAATTTTAATATTTATTTTACTTCAGTTATTATAATTTTGTATACAACTACTTAAACAATTATGTTTACGTTAGGTGTTTTAACCAAATTTGGTTCATGTGATAAAAAGACTTTGGTAGGTTGAATATGGTCAAAGGGGTCATTATATAAATATATAAGAAATAATAATAATAACATAATTATCATATTTACTCATAAATTATACTTTTAAAACCTATAATGGATTATTTTTATGAAAAATTAACCAACGTTATAATCATGGAGATGGTACGTCGTACGTAAGCATGTTCCATTTTTCAATGATCATTGTGGAAAGAAGCTATGAAACATTATATCTTTATATAATGATAATAATATCATAAATAAAATTTTATTTAATCATATATACTTATATATGGAATTATTATAATGTAAAAGGAATCACATTGTGTCGAGGAGGCGGTAGTCCACACATCCACAAACTATGTTATCACCTTTTTAGTGTGTGAAACGGTAATAAAGAAAATGATTTATAATATTTAAAGTAATTTAATTACGTCATTAATATAATATAGAAGTTATTTATTTCTTTTGTGATTACTAAAACAATCCTTTATATGTTCCATGTATAGTGTGATCGAATCACATCACTTTGAGGAGGTGGTAGTCTACACTTCCACAAATGTTGTTATCATATTTACACAAAATGTAAGGCATGATGGTATGTTTTATATAATAATTACATAATAATAAAGAAATCATAAATATCATACATATCATATGAAAATACTTTTTCCCTAATAATTATCATCTATTATAGGTGGTAATGGAAAAATGAAAAACATCGTTTTGTGTGGCGGTAGTCCGCTGTACACACGAACACTAAGTTTGTTACCCATTATATAGAAGTATATGTAAGTGTAGGTATAAAATTAGAATAAAAAAATGTTATAATATTTAGGATATTTTTTTATCATATAATCATTTAATAATAATAATTTATGTGGTGGAGGAAGAAAATAAGATAAAGGATCTTGAAGAAGGATGGTACCACTTCTTTGGGTAACTCCTCTGACTTTGCAGAAAAGGGATTCCTTAGTTGGATTTATTCCCAAATGGAGGCCTTAAAGAAGGAAGGTATGTATTTTTTGAGGTCATTTTAGTAGATTTTGTATGATTCATGTGTATTTAGAGGTGTAAATAAGTGGGTGGGCTTAGTTCCTTTTTATAATGGAGGGGTGTCATTCTTGTTAATTTTTGAAAAAGGAATTCCTCCATTGTCTTCCTATGAAGAGTGGATCTGATAATGGACCAAATTATATCCAAGGGAGAACAGGGTCTAAATAATACCATTTAATTGATTTTATTTCTAGGTTCTAGGTTATTTCATCCCCTAAGTAAAAGGTTTAGTTCCTTGTTAGGCTAATTATCCTCTTAATCATTATAATTAATTTTAATTAATTTAACTAATTTTTTTTTTTGAAATAATAATTTGAAATAATTTGAAATTATATAATATTATTATCCCAAATATGGATTCCATTTTTTAAAATTATAGTTATATAATTGGAAAAAATTATTTCAAATTTATCCCACCGATGGGACAACAAAATGGGTTTTCAAAGTAAAAATGTTCAAAAGATTGGTATGTTATTATATCTAATTTCAAAATAAAATTTATTTAAATTAAATAAGTATTTTTAAATTATTTATTAATGATCTAATTAAAATTTAAATCCAATTAAAAATATAATTTATCCTTATAAAAAAATTATATGAAAACACAGTTTTGAATTTAAATCCAGTATTTTTCAGTATTCAACAAAAAATGAAACTTTTAAAAAATACTCCAAATTTGTCGTAAGATAATATTTATGTTCCTATTTCAAATATGAAGATTATTTTAACCTATAAATTCAATAAAATTTCCAAAAACTATATTCAAAATCATTTCTCTATAAAATGTGATAAAATTTACTTTTTAGAAGAATATATATTTTTATTCATAAAATTGGATTTTTTATAATATTATACATATAAAATATATTAGATAGATATAAAAATTGTTTATTGAATATATTATATAATAAAAAAGGATAAAAAGTTATTTTTTTAATTTATTGAGATAAAATACTATCTATACATAGAAAGGTAGTTTTCTTAGAGATGGAATTTCATTATTTTCAAATAGTTGTCACAATCATTTCTAGATAAAAGAGTTCATTTTATTCACATGTTTAGATCATATTTTATTCAAATCATCCATACTAATATCTAAAAAATAACTATAATAATATTTTAATAATAATTATGTTGTATTTTGGTAAAACTTGGTCTTGCATATAACAGAGGCTATTGAAGGAATTTGGAATTGTATGTAACACAAGACAAATATTATTTTGTGTGTACTGCAATAATCTAGGTTTTGTGTGTAGTGAAATAGTAACTTGTATTTTTGTAAAATGCAAGCCAAACATAGTGCTTCTATATAGAAAAATCTATATTTATAGTTTCATGAAATGATAAATATCCAAAATCTTAAATTAATTAAATAAATATATATATAAGAATGTCGAGGTGCTACAGATGTAAAAAATAATACTCAAAATAAATATCAATATGGTTATAATGCTCCCTCCACCATAAACACCCACCTCAAAAACATTCTCTACAGAAACACCATCATCATCTCTCATGTATTATAAATCATTATTATCATTGAAAGAATTTTCATTATCAACACATAAATCAACACTAGTACAATAATAACTCTCACAAATAGACCACATTGTCTAAGACAGACATCAATTTATAGAACACTCTATCATGATGTGAATTCATGGATTTCAAGATGTGTTCATCGTATATCTTATTTTACAAATATTATTATTAGGTTTATTATTTTATTTCAACATTAATATATCCCTTTTCAATTATAACATGTCCATGGTTTATAAAAATATTTCTAGAATACCAGTAATTAAAATGTATTATCTTCCTTCCAGGAGGACAATGCACCTTTCCTCTATCATCATCACCTAATACATGGTGAAAATGATCATTCGGTCCCAAATTTTCAGGTTATTTTTCAACCAATTCCTCCATATAATTATATTTAGAAATATATTATGTTAATTAAAATGATAAAGTAATGTAAATAAATAAATATAATCAAAATAGTAAAAATAAAAATATACATACAATTGTTTCTTAAAAGGGAGTATTTACCACACTTTCATCTTTATTTTTCATAGTTTTATAAAATTGTGTAATGTGAGGAATAATACACTCATTATTCAATGTTTTATTTTTGTAAAACAAAGAGATAAAAAAAATCATTTGATTTAGCATAATAAACCAATACAGTAAGGAATTATATCTTAACAAATCTTATAATATCAAACAGAAATAGAATTTTGATAAATTAAAAATACTATAACTACTTACCAAATTACTAACAAAAATAATAATATATATCATAATATAAATTTAATTATTTAAAAAGAATTAACAAAAAAAAAAATTAGTATCATTTAACCATAAATAATATTTTTAATTAAATGTCAACCTATCAGAAACAATATGTGGATATATTAATTAATAATGAAATATAAATGATATATATACTTCTATTATTTGTTTTTTATTATTTTAGAGTCATATCAGGTGATTTTAGTTTGGGTATGGTTGTTTTAGGTCATACTAGTTAAATCACATTTTATTTCAATTGGGTCAAAGAGGTTTTGATCAAGAAGGGATATTTTGGGTCAAGTCACATCATCCTTGTATTGAATCTATGTTTCTTCTTTTCTGTTTTACTTATTAAAATTTTATTTTTTACTTTTTAATTCAATTTTGTTATGTTCAATTAAATTCAATTTGTTTTGAGTAAGTTATAATTGATTTCTATTAGTGACATACCAGATCATTATGTTTGGCTTATTTTTGTCTTAATTTTGTACGGTTTATTCTTTATTGGATTTATTTCATTTGATTACATTATATTTATTGAAGACATTTCATTTAATTTTTTTTAGATATCTATGCCGTAATATGATTGATTTTGGTGTATTTTACTTTTATTTCATTTAGTTAAGATAGGATACATTCGATTTATTTCAATTTTATTTTATTTGTTATAGTGTAGTTTTTTTTATTTTTTGTATTCTATTTTTGTAGATCGCATTCATACTATTACAAATAGTTTTGTTCTCTACATAATGGTTCACTTCAAGTTGGATTGGTTTGGTTTCCTTAGATTGCAGTCATTTTTTGGGTTTAATTAATGTTTCTTTAACGTTGATTAATTGATGTTTTGTTCAATGTCAAAAATTATTATTTTTTATTTAATTTATTTTAGTTGTTTTTAATAAATTCAATTTATTTTGATATATTTTTTTGGGTTTTTTGGGTTAATTCTATTTTAATCAATACAGTTGAAATTTATCCCGATTAATTTTTATCAATTTGTTTTAGTATTGTTTGATTTTTTTGGGTCAAATTGGTTCATTTTAGTTCATTTGTTTTTTTAATTTGATTCACATTGTATATGTTATTTTTAAGTGTCATTTTGTTTACTTTGGTTATTTTTATTTTAGTTCATTTTGGTATAGTTCATTCCAATTGGACTTGGTTACATTCAATATGGCTTTTTTCATGCATTTTTACATCAATTTCATTAATTTATGGGAAATTTTTTGGGGTTTCTTTTTTGTTAAATATGTTTCATTCCATTTTTGTTAATCTAGTATTTGATTGGTTTGATTATTTTTGGGTTGGTCAACTTATGTATTTTGTTTGAATATAATACATTCACTTAAAATTAGTTTTGTAATATTTCTATTATGTTTTGGATGGGTTTATATTGACACTCATTGATTTATTATAGTTCACAGTTTATAGGTTATGTTTAATTTAATTCATGTCACAATTTTATCTATCTCACTAAAAAATTCAGTTCAATTTTAGTGAAAAATCTGTCATTAACTTTGTATAAATACTATTTACTAGCATATGATAGAATTAATATATATTTAATCTCAACTCCAATAATCTACTCCTCAAATGGGATATTATCTTTGAAATTAGGTGTGAAGAAAGTGGCGTTTTATTAGTTGTGGTGTTTATGTAGGGAAAACTAAAATAAAATAATGAAAACTACTATTCTAGAAAGCTATTGAATGGATACCAATTGAATAATATAACAATGTATTAAGGCATTTGAAAAATGGCTTCTTATATAGAGAACGTACTATAAAACATCACAAGGTGATTGGATATACAGCCACTCAATATTGAATATCTATCTCTCAATGAAAGAAGTAATTTCAATTCATCTCATATATGTTCTTCTTTAAAAATTAGGGGAAAAGGGATATAACATAATTTGGATCCTGTTTATGTTATTTTCTGTCCTCCTTGTTTTTAGAAGAAAATGGAGACCCCCAATTTTATTATAAAAGGAAATCATGTCTTCAATCAATTGTTTGTAAGAATACTACTTCAATCTTGTGCCTCAACACAGTGAAGAATGAGGATAATATAAAGATCAATAATATATTAAAGGATATTAAGTAACATTTTAAGGATAATTATGATGAGTTTAGGAAGAAATAGTTACGAGGGATCATGGGTTTGAAATCATATTCCAAAAACCAAATCAAAGGAATGTATTTATTTCAAGGTATCACCATATATGATGACATTGGTCTATTCCCACTGGCTACCTCTACTATTTATTTTGTTCATTTTTTTATTTATGTTTAAAAAAGGATATTATAATCATATAGATGATCATTTTTCATTATGGAAAAACATGCAATAGTATATTTCTCAACATATTAATGGAGGATTCCCTAATGGGAAATTTTTAACAAGAGGTTAGTTAAGGTGGGATTATATTTTTGAACATATTAAATGGGTATTCCCTGATGAGTAGTTTTTCTAGAATTAGTGTTATTATTGTTGAATAGAAACAAGAGGTCTATTAAAAACAATATAGATTTAAAATAAACAAAAATAGAAATTTCATTACATGATCACAAACTAAAAAAATAATCCTAAAATTTCATTAATAGGAAAATACTTTCAATAAAAAGAGTTTTGAAAATAAAAAAAATCTCTTTAAATAGGATTGATCTACCATATTTGATATGACTTTGGAAACAATGAAACAATAATGATTTAAAACATTTATAACTTAAAATATGGTTCAAAATCCTTGAAATTCTTATCATAATTAAATAAATATCCATTTTTATACATCAAAAGTAGGTTATTTAAGAAAAAAATAACTTTTTATTTAAAATCCAATATAGAAAAGACCATAAATATACAATATAAATTTTATCCTATTACAAACTCACAAAAATTTAAATATTGAAGTAAAAAAATAATATGTGTCTGTAAAAAGATTTTTTTTATAAATATTACTAAACTAAACTTATCTCGTGAGGATTGATGATTCATAGTCACTGATTATATAAGTGAGGTATAAAATTTGGAGGACATAGAACTATGTCGATGGTATGGGGGATAGGTTCAGTTATGTTTATTAAAATTTATTAAAATAATGGATTTGAATGAAAATAATAATAAAATTATTTTCAAAAATATGTGGGTCTTCATGTGTGTTACCAACTATATATTTCCAACCAACATATAATTCCAACGTTTAAATGGACCACATTTTTCCTAACTCCATTAACTTCAGAGCACTTTCATTTTGCCCTTCAAGGAAATTATATTAGAGATAAAATATAAAAAATATATGTAAACAAAATATTATATATTAATTTATATTAATGTTTATTAACAATACTTACCTAAATATTGTTCCTGGAATTTTCCTTTATATTATCCCAAAATTCTCTCCAACTAATTTATTAAATGGAAATAAAGTTTTCATGCTTAGAAAGTGTGCCCATAAATCATTTCCATTTTTTACCATTTTTAACAATTATATCATCATCCTAATTGTCATGAATCATAATATTTGTGTACTAATTCTAAAACTCTAACATCTTTTGGTGACCTCATCATCTAGTATAGGATGCATCTAATCATGAAAATTATGTAATTATAAAAAGAAATTAATATATATGAATTTATCATGAATTAATTTCAGATATTTTTATTCAATTACTAGTATATGAGGGATATATTTTCCCTTATAGTGATATATCTAGATGAGGATGAAGAGGAGAAGTAAAATATACTGTGGAAGGGAGGATATCTATAGTTGGAGAACTCAGTAAATTCAATGAAGCAAAATGTATTGATGGGGGGACCAGTGGACATATCTATACAGATGATGGTGCATATGGTTATAGTGGTGGGATATATTATAAACTATTTACCTATATTATGGGTAGTTCTAATGGGTAATCAAAAGGGTGGGGAGTCTGATTACTTCCATAATGAGTTAATGTTGGTGGAATGAGATATAGAAAAGGCCCACTCATCATCAAGTGTTATAAATAAGAAGATAACATCATTGGAGGATGACCACTCGATAACTGAAGTGGAATGGTGGGAGGCTGAACCATATATTTTATCATACATGTAACCCCTACTAATCTCTCTTACTCTCTAATGTAAGCTAACCATATACATGGAAAAGATACATAACATAACCTTGATGATAAAATAAATTTAAAGATAAAGAGATAAATAAAATAAAAGAACATAATATCTAATCATAAAAACTAAATATAAAAAAATTATAATACTAAAAAATTATATAACATATTGAGAATCAATAAAAATTTAATGTTTCATTATCTGCCATATTTTAATGATAATATTGCCATAACTAGTCCTATATATTGGGATGAATTATATTCAAAATAGTATGAATTTAATTGTTAAAGAAAAAATGGATGATAAAATAAATTTCATATTTATAACATATGTGGATTAAATAATCATTACTCATAGTGGTGATCAAAGGAGAAATTCTGAAGTCTCTAAACTGCTGCTCATTTCTCTAAATGTTTTCCCTTATAACTTCTTCATTATTATACATAATGACCTGATTATTTAAAATTATACTCTATGATAAATATAAATAATGAAAATTTTTCATAAAAAATTAATTTACTTAAAAGAAAAATGAGAAGATATAAAATTATTTTTAATAAAAATATTTATCAACATAAATAAAATTGTAATTTTATTATAGGTTTATAATCATTTACCATTATGAAAACACATCTTGAAAAATAAATCATTCTATTATATATGAAAAAAAAGAATTTTATTTTTTACTAGCTAAAATTAATCAAGATTGATATTCATTAAAATGAAAAATATTTAAAATAGTATCAAAATTAATGAAATTTTTTGATTTGATATGTCCTAACATGATTGATAAAACATAAAAAAAATATAGTACCATTCAATGTTATATATTAATATCTCATGTTCTCCTCTATGATTTATTATTAGTATTCATCAAAGTTTTACACTATAATATTTAAAATATGTAATTAATTAATAATATGTGTTTTATAGGTAGACATTTTTTTTAGGAATATATCATGTTTTTTTTCAGCATTATTTTTCTATTTCAACAGATTTTAAGTTATATTCCCTCCATTTCCAAATATTTAAATGTTCTATATTACATATTATAAATTATCAAAATTAATACAACATAATTGAAAGTACCGTTAAAATACATATTAAGAAGATATAATTTTCAATTATACATGTCATTATTGATTTGTAATATGCTATTATTATTTGGGCCTCTATATAAAAATACAAATATACAATCCTCAATAATATAATAAAACAACCATTATATTAATAACTGAAATATTTAGAATAAAATTAGAAAAATAAATTTCATACTATGTATAAAAGTTTAAAAATGCATATAATATCACAATAATATAGAGTATATTGTTTTAAATGTGTTAAAACTATGTGTACTCTGTTTCAATTTTTTGTTCAGAGTCTTTTATAAAAATTAAATCATGTGTATTATTGAATGTAACATTTACTTTAATATCAATAGGTTCATCCAAAACATCACTATAATACATGTCTTTATCAAAAATATTTATTGGAATGATATTAATAATAAAACAGAATTTTTGTTTTAACATGTAAATTCGATAAAACCCTTTTATAGCTTGTATTGAAAGAATGTAAGACTCATTGGTAAAAAGTTGCAGTTTCAAATCAATTTATCTAAATCCAAAAATATCTATATGAATGTATTATCATTTCATTAAATCAAACCACTTTCATTTCATCGTTGGGACATGATCATATGTGCAGTAATATAATAAAATGTTCTTTTCAACAACCTCATAATATGATATATTTTATGACCATATTTGTTTTTCTGATGCACTAATAAAACAAAATATTGTTGTGATTTTAGTGAAATAGTCATGCTACATTTCCATGTTTGTTTCAAAACTATTTATAATGAATTTAAATTCATTGAAAACCATTAATTTATAATGACATAACACATTATTCTGGTCAAATGACAATGTTTTTATTTCAATATATACACTAACCATTGGTAAATTTTGAACTATAAAGTTACTAACATAAAATACTAAAAACAAATACTTAAATGATTAATCTATGTAAAAACCAATATTATACCTTTGACATTAACCAAGAAGAAAATTATATTTTGTGTAATTGTTCCATATTTTTTATTTATAAATAATATTGTCTTGTTTTTTTAATTTCTATATTTTATCTACAAATATGAAAATTTTAAAATGAAAGAAGCTATGAAAAAAATTTACAATGAAAAAATAAATATTTATTAGTCCTATTACTTAATGTATTCATCAAACATTCCATAATTGAATAATATTATAAGATGATCCATTTCTCACTCTTCCCTACTCAAAGTACACAATGTGTAAGATCCATATATTCCCCCTATTTTGGGTAGCAATGAAAATTCTGAGCTCAATTTGATCATATTACCTATATTCGGTTCTCATTAGTTGATTAAAAATAATTGTGTTCTTATCCAAGTATGATGAATATAAATACATGAATTCCTCTGCTAATTAATCTTTCCTAATAGTTACTTTATGATGATACTTATTCCTCAAATAATATTTCAATATTGGAATCATTATTTATATTCGATACCTCTAATGACTCAAAATAGGACCACTAAAAAGAACTTATGTGGGAAAATGCACAATCAAATGTAACATAAATGGGAAAAATGATAGTGGGAAAATATTATCCAATCCATAAAGAATGATTAGTGCATATTTTTTAATTTTTTTAACAATGATTTATTTCATTCTTTTGTGACACAGGTTTTTATAAAAATTAAATAACTTAATCATAATAATTCTCAAAATATGAGAACATAAAATTAGAATGTAATGGAAATAAATTCGTGTAAGATTAAATGGCAGTCATGGATTTTAAGATATGTTAGTTTCATATCTTTTTCATCCAAAAATTTCAAAATGTTACTTTAATAACCATATAGAACCTTTACAATTTTTATAACATAATGGAATTGTCTTTTCTATATATTTTTTATCAAAAAACATGAAAAGGTAACCTTTTGCTTATTCTAGAAAATTAACTCTCAATGAAGTCTTGGTTTCATTACTTAATCAATCAAATTATAACATGGATACAAATCATCTTTTACTTTTCCATTGATATTTAAAATAGTTTCAAGTAACATTTCATTCCTATTTTTCAATATATAAATTGCATACATTTAATGACACATTAAATTCTATGAAGAATACAAAAACTAAAATATTATACTATTCATTATCTATTTGTTTTTTGAATTAGAATTTTCATTCCTTCACTTTCTATAATTTTATTTACTATTTCCATGAACATAATTAAAATAAAAATATCATTAAGGATATTATTACCTAATATTAGTTATGATATTTCATCTATATCTACAAAATTATCAAACTATCAATGATTTTCCTTATATGTATGATTCATCAGTAGAAATCCTTGTTTCTCTATAAAGTTTAATGTTTTATAAAAATATAATATATTCGATCAAATATTTTTCAAACAAATAGGGATGGATAGTTTACCCTTTGTACACTAACCATACATCATTCCACAAGTATGGAAATCATTTATCATCCATAAAAAAACTAAACAAAAGATTAACTAATCCTTTATAAATTCATCATACACAAGAACAATAATAGTCAAAATCCCCTTAAACTCATCTATTAATGTTTTTAAGTATATGTAAATACCATTTCAAGGATCACATGGTCTATATATAAAAACTACTCTTGATATTATCAATTAATCATCCACATAAACAAACTTATTACTATTTGCATGTGCATATATTTAAATTGGTTGAGGCCATAACATGATAATCTCAATATATCATTCTATAGGATAGCTAAAAAATCATTATGTAACATGTCAAATTTATTACATGATAATCCATCTTCAGGATTCATTATTTGATCATTATCCTTATTTCCATCATCATCATGCCATCTCATATTTCTTTTCATTTTTTTGACATAAAAAAAGTTATTGAAGTCGAGGAATATAAGTAATGTTCTATATCACTTTCTATAGTGAATGGGATTGAGTTCCATATTTATTAATTTTCTATATTTATATACCACAATATAATTACTAAATCAACTCTATATTTTCCTTTTAGAATAGACAGTCATATTTGTAGAATGTATGGATATTAGTATATGAAAATCCAAATTTATTAGAAAATTTTGATTTCATATAATAATTTTCTAGAATACATGTATCATCTTGTAATATGTACTTAAAAATTTAAGGTTATAGTCAACCATGGTATTACTTAATCTATACCTTACATTCCCATTATATATCTCATTAAAAATTTGAGTTTGCTCATTTTTTCACATTCATGGTATAGAGGGATATTCACATATTCTATTATATTTTTAACATTCTCGAAATCATTATTCTGATAAAGAGAATAAAATTTTACACAAGTATTAATTTCCTCTTACAATATTCTACATGAAGTATTTTCTTGAGAAACAAATGGAAACCAATAAAAACCAAATTATTAGGATGATCCTTTCATTTGAATAAATTAGATTTCATATTAAACATTTTATCCATCATGACACCACACATGGTATTTTTTTGGAAACCATTTTTAGTGATATAGTAACTCACTTTCTCATGGGTTATCCACATTCTTCAAACGAAATCATAACATGGGCATAAAATTATTCCACCATTTGAATCATTATTGTATAAAAATCATAAAAAAAATGTTAACTTCCTCTAAAACTCATAAGTGATCTACTAAATGTTTTACATTCAACATTTATCCATTTTGATAGAAAACAACATACAGTAAATAAATAAACAATTAAATGAATCAATGTGATAGGTATTTCTTCATGAAATAAAACCCAATAATCAACAATATTTTTATTTAAAAATGAAAACAACTATACTAAATTGTAAGTATATATATATAATAAATATATAAGATCATATCATCCCATGAAGAACTCATCCCAATAGTAATAAATTCCCTCCAATACTTGAACCATGGAAAGATACAAAACCCCCCATCCCATAAAACATTTTTCTAATAGTTCAATGATTATGATTATGATTGCATATTAATGATTAAAATAATTTTTATTAAATATTATTATGTATCATTTAAAAAACTATGACATTTAATATTAAATGTTTTTATATCTCATAATAAATTTTTTACATCTAATATTAAATATTCTTATATATATAAATGTTTATTTTAACCCTATTAAGTTAATATAGTTATGAATAATGTTTTTAACATTGCTTACCTTTTCAAAGAGTTTTTGAAAAATACTCTTTATTTTATAACAAAAAATTTATTATCTTTAAAATAATTTATCTATTTTTTAAAAATGAATTATTTTTTAGTAATATGTTTCTATTTTTTGTTTTTCTCATACTAGTCCAATTACATTTTTATAATGATAATCCTATTTCAATTTATTATTTTTCTTCATTGTATATTACTAAATTTTAATTTATATTCAATTTTAAATTCATACTCTACAATATTTATTAATTAACTATTATAAAATATATTATATTGTATATTCATCAATGTTCATTTCTAAAACAACTCTATAATTACAAATTATATTGTAAATGTATTCACTATAAAAAATTATTAAAATGTGTACAAATTTTTTTTGTAAATGAATTGGATATTTTTTCATTGGATGAACATAATTAAAGAGATACAAACTAAACCAAAACCATGGAATCATAAACAATAATTAATTAACAATATCATAAAATGAATAATAGATAAATTTCATAAAATATATTAATGTATCCCCCATAAATATTTATTAAATTAAATCAACCAATCAGGAATGACACTAAATATACAAATAATTTAGTTATGGATATATAAAATTAGTCAAATTACCACTAATAAATAGGGTTACTTTATTTGGAGTACAAAATGACTGGGGTTCAGATGCATCATTCACATGTGGTCTTGCTCATGGAAGGAGTATGGATTAGATGACTAACATAATGTAAAAGGGATCAAATGATAAAGTAGTTGAAAGAGGGATTGTTTGAAAAATGGGGTAGAGGAGGAAATCTAATGTAGATGAATATATGAATATTTGAAGATCAAGGAACAAAAGGCAAGCGTGGATAATAAATAGCTTGGGGTTGGTTTTTTGTTGGACATTATTACCATGGGAAATAAAACCTATAGTAATAGGAAACATATATACATGGGAATATCTTTACCATATATATATATATATATATGAAAATACTGTCCACTTATATACATGGGTAATTTTCCCTCATGTCTATAGGGTAAAATATAAATATGATCATTTTGACCATAGATATATCCATAAATCCCACCACTTATAGCCATTAGCTATATTTCCTTTGGCTATATTCCCTCAAATATCAAAATATTATCCTAACTATGGATATTTTTCTATGGTTATAAATGGGTTTTCTAGTATTGATAAATATAAATGCACAATCTTTTAAAAGGATTATTTCTTATAAGAAGACTTAAAATAGAGCTAAAGAGCTCTGAATCATCTCATAATCAACCTATAATAAACTCATTGAATGAGGTATCTCATTATTTAGTTAAATAAATTTGAATGAAATATTTTTTGACTATAAGTTTAGGATTAATGTCTAAATATAGAAACATTTATAAGGATAAAATTAAATTGAACCCACAACATTATCAATGGTGGTGGTGAGAGAGTCGAAGAGGAGAAGATCCCCAAATGGAAAAAAACATAATGGGGTTACCACTCAAAATAGAAAGGCATAAAATCATGATATACTAAATCTAATAGTAAAAAATAGTTATTTTTAATATTATTGTTGTTATTATAGATTCAAAAAAAATTATGCAATTATGGAATAATTATTCAGTAAATAGAAGATATAGAATCCCTAAAGTAAGGGGAAGAAGATCTTATGTTAAATTAAGAATTCTTTTTTAGAATCATAACTCACACAGGCAATAGAATCTATCCTCTAAAAACATATTAGAATAATTTTAAAGGTAATGTGATATTTTCCAAAAAAAGGTTATATTGAGGAATAGTAATTGTATATTCCAACCCGACACAACTCCCATAAAATTGAAAAAAAAATTCATAATAGTTAAAATGGAAGATGAAAAAAAGAAAATAAGTTTACCTTTATGAGTAAACAAAAAAAAGATCTGATCAATATAATACCAATAAGTTGAAAAATAAAACTAATGTGGATGTAATTATACATAAAATATCACAATATGTTAAGAGGTGACCCAACATGGACCACTATAAGAAGGACATGAATTTCCAGAAAGTAGGGAACAATATGAAATCTAAAATGGAATCAATATAAGAGAGAGATATCAGGATTGTTTTTGTGGTTAACACCCGTAATGAAAAAGTTGAAAGTATAACTAATAAGGAAAATTCAAATTCTATTAAAGATGTGTGTGGAATGTTTTAGATGAAAGGACACATGTCTACCAATTGAATGACATGGTTTCCTGAACAAGAAACATTTTTGAAAGCAACAATCAATACACTAATGAGATATTTTGGATTCTAGAGATCTATATTCCCTTTGAAAATGGATTCAATTCTATATATTCTTCATTATTGGGAGCCTTTCATACTCTAAGGGAGATAATCCTTGGTCCTCTCCAGTTCTAAATACTAGAATTGTGAATTATTGGGATGGTTGTGACAAGAAAATGAATCCAATCAGATGAGGAATTTTTCATATACTCATGAGGGGAAAAGAGGATCATGATGCAGTGAAAAGAATTGGAAACAGTCACTTAAATCATGTAATTATCATAATTTTTTAATGTGATATAAATTTCAATACCTTAAATCAATGAAATTCCAATTCCCAGATCTAGGAAAGATTATGTGGGTTGAACTAGATATTCTGGCATCTAAAAATTCCAAATGACTTTGATTGTTCCATTAGTATCTCCATAAAGTAAAATCAAAATACTATTTATATAGAACTTCTCCTTTATAACATAATTATTTTTCAAGATAACTTGGATTCTATGCTCCCAAGTATGATTTATTTCAATGTCAATGATCATAACATTGATGTGAAAATTGAGTATGAATATACTCCACCATTCTATGAGTTATGTTGGATTTTAAAACATTCTATTTCAAAATATAGAGTGATACATAAGCAGTTTAAGCTCTCCAATGATTTTAATTCTTGGAAATTGGTTATAAAAATTCAGAAATTTTAATCTCCCACTCTTTATAATGGTGATCCATCTAGGATGAATTGGTCAAGTAAATGGGTTGAGAATTAGATCGGTTCCTTTCATTTCAAAATAATAAAGGGTAAGGCTAGGGTTTCCATTGTTGATGAACAAGAAATGGAAAGTGAATTGGTATTTCCATCCACTTTTCAACACAATTTAAATATATCCTCTGCTAATGGATAAAGGAAATAACCAATCTCCAAACTCTTAGGATGATTCCATCTCAATCGAACTTATTCATGAGTTCATAATGGTTGTTATTTCATTGAAAATTAATTATTCTTTGCAAACACATTAAGTGAATAAGGTATCTCTTGCAACTCATCTGAAGAGAAGATAATCACCCTATCATTCACCTAAAATTAAAGGTAATGACGAATGCAATAGGATTACTCTGACTTATGGTGATGAAACAAACAATGCCATCACTGAATAGTAAAACAATTCTAACAAGATTCCATAGATCTTGGTGAAGTACATGCACATGATGGATCTGAAAAAATTAATAACACTTTCTATCATCCTGAGTATGTTGACACTAAAGGAATAAGCTGTTTTGTACCATAAAAACACTAATTCTGGTCACAATATTCACCAGATGAATGAAAAGAGGGAAGATTATTGTAGAGCCTCAAACAAGGCTACTATGGCCCATGTCACATACTCAACTGATCATCCTTCTCAACATGTTAGTACATAGAATGAAGGTTCCATCACTAAAACATCATCTCATCTAAATAGTTCAAGCATTTTACTAGATACACATAATGAAAAGACCAAAAATGGTTTACTTATGATTCCTAGCAATGATCTTAATAATGTCAGTAAGTTATATAATGATCTAAAGGCATATATTAATTGCAGTAGTGGATAAATGTTGACACTACTTCTACTGTAGTGTGAGTAATTCTTCTTACTTATATTATTTCTCTAGATAAAAGGATATTAGTTTGATACTCTAGTATGGAGAATAAATTCAATAATAAAGATGAAATTTATGATAAATATGGAATAAAGTTAGTGATTACCATAAAATAAACCGTAATCAAAAAATCCGGTGAAAAAAGGGATCTATTTCTCCCAAAGATTAAAAGAGGATACTTTTCTGAAATTTTCCTGGTTTAGTTAACCCCAAAACTATCAGCTCACTTATTCATTTATCAATAAATACAAGCCTATTATTCTAGGAATTTATAATCCAGAAAAAATTTACATTATTTTCTCTCTTGAAAATTTTAGCTACCAACTCATTAACACAAACCAGTCTTGAAACAACATTAAAAGACTTTGGGTTTTAGCTCATTCAGTTTTGATGTAGCGTACACTATCAACTCTTCCTAGAATATTTTCATCCTAAATTATAACCATTTGGGTACATTCCATTTATATTATTTTATCTAGGAAATAATGGTTATCTTGATAGAAGGGATCTTTGGTAGAATATTCAGGAGACAATCATGGCAGTTAGTGGTTCACGGATGATTCTTGGACACATTAATGTTATCCTTAATCCTAATGAGAAGATTGGATTTTTCAATTCCACTACTTCAATAGGGTCCTTCAGTAAATTCATTGAGAATTTAAATCTATATGAAGTTAATTTTATTGGTGCTAAATTCAATTGGTATAGAAAACAACACAACAAAATGGAGTCTAGTATGATGGACATAGTTTTTGTCAATGATGTTTCTATTGAATCCTAGATTTACATCTCCCACACTAATCATGAAAAATTAAATTATAATCATCATCTTGTATTAAAAATATTATCACTAGATAAGTCAAAACTGATTTTCCATTTAGATTCAATAGTTCTTGTTCCTTGAACCTGGATTGTTAGAACTTGTTTCAAGAAGCCTATAACTCATTGTACATTCAGGATGATGCTTTGTATTGTGTCATTAAGCTTAGAATACTTAAGTATAAGGTAAAATTTTAGATTATGGAATTCCTTAGTGATATGGATGAAAACATTTTTCATATTAAATCCTTTCTTCAAATTATTCCATACAATGACACCCGTGATGATTTCTCCTTAGGACTTGATCAAGAAAAAAGGATTACTCATGATCTCAACTGCCTTCTTAATCTGAAGGAAGGAATAAAAATGGAATCCTAAAAAATTCAATGGATTAAATAAGGTGTTATAAATAACGTTTTTTTCAATTGTCTCTAGAGATTCAGGAAAATCAATAGGAAACCTTCTATTCTTAATGATAATGATGTGTTTCTTAGCAACACAGAATATTTTGTTACACATGTTGTTTCTTATTATAAAAGTCTTTCCAATGGTACTAGTTATTGCATAGGTCTAATGGATGTTATAACTCCATGATGTTCAATAATTATGATAACTCCATTCTCTCAGTTATTCACATAGAATCTGTGGTCAAGGAATGTATCTTAGGCTTAAATCACGACATCCCACCAAGCCTGGATGGGATCACAAACTCTTTCTGTCAAATATATTGGGATATTATTCATGTGGATGTTTACAAACTGATTAATCATTCTTTAAATGGTGGGAATCTATAACAATGAATTAATTCTCAATTTCTTGAACTCATTCCTATAGTGGATAATGAAAATGAAATTAACCTTTTCATACTAGTTACACTTTTCAACATAATTTACAACATAATTGGGAAAATCCTTATGAATAGGTTGGACAAAATTTCTAATAGAATTGTTTCATCAAATCAACATGGATTTATTAAAGGTAAAATTATTCAATATTTCCTTATTACTACATCAAAATGTGTCATCATTCTTAGGAATCCCACCAGGGGTGGTAATACTTCCATAAATATTGATGTGAAAAAATATTTTGAAATTTAATATTGGGGTTTCTTCTACAAGGTTTTACTTAATTTTGGTTTTAATGAGACTTTAATTAAAAGGTTTAAGATTATTCTAATGTCATACCATAACTCTATTCATATCAATGGCTCTAATGAGGGTAATTTTACATGCTATATAGGTTTTTGAGGAGGTGATCGTCTATCTGCCCTCATTTTCTCTATTGTTGAAGATTTATTGAGAAGAATTTTTCTCTACATGGTTAATGATAATAAAATCAAACCCATATGAGCTAAGAGAGGTCTTTCCACCCCTACACATTTATTGTATAATGATGATATTTTAATCTTCACCAAAGGTGGAAAACAATCATCATGAATATAAATAATGTTCTCCAATATAATGAAAATGTCTCAGTGTTGGAGATCAGTTGGGAAATTCTTTCTTAAATTTGGAAAGAAAATTAATATGACCAGAAAAATTGACATTTCCAATGAGTTGGGAATTTAAGAGGTTACTATAACTTTCATCTATCTTGGTGTTACCATGTTTTAGGGAAATCCTTAGATCATTAATTTTTCTCACATTTTGAGTCATATTAAAATCCAATTTTCTTTATCGAAAGGAAAAACTCTCTCTATAGTAAGAAGAATCCATCATGTGAAAGCAACGATTGTTTCAAAATTTGTCCATTACATTATGGTTTATAAATGGTTAGTTTATCTTATAAAAAAATTAACCACATAAATTAAGAATTTCCTCTAGAGTGGAATTATTCCTCAAAGAAATTGAAATTGTTTCGTGGTGATAATTCTATCAACTGATTGATTATAGAGGTCTTGGAATCAAAAATATATTTAAATTCAATGAAGACTTGTAAGTGAACTACATGTTGAGACTCATCCTTAATAATTCTATGGCTCTTGACATTATAAGACATACATTCATTAGAAGGCTCAAATATGGAACTTTAAATTACATAGACTCCTCTATTTAGCCTACTTTTGAAGCCTATTTCTACATGATTATAGTGAACTTTTATTGAATATCCAACATTAATTCATACCTCGGTTTCTAATTATATAATTGGATAGTTATTCCTCTCATTAATATTTTAAGCTTTAGGAACCCTTCACTTGAAACTAATGTGTCGATTTAGGAGAAAATTGAGACTTCCTTGGATAGCCTCCTTATTGAAGTTAAATAAATATTCATGAATTATAACATCATTGATGATGAATACACCCTCATTTGGGAAACTTCCACCAATGGATCATTTTCTTCCAAATTATATTATAATGTGGTTGTATAGGTCCACTTATCTTAAAGCTAAAATTCATTGAATAATTATTGTAGTTGACATGGAAAAGAAACATGGTTGTTTTAACTTGTGAATTGAATGAGATTCTACTATTTTTTTACAAGAAATTAGAAATGGAATTATCCATTTTTCTTGTAAGCTTACTGATAGATAGAGAAACTACATGGACTCGCTTTCATCCAAGAATTATATCATCACTCATGCTGACCATGAAGAAAACTATTTATCAGATTGACTTTCTAACAAAGTTATATCTAATAATAAATTCACAATTATTAATGAAATAATAGTGGATATTTTTTTATTATTATGAAGGGAGTATTGTAAATAAATCCTACTTTTGTTTAATGTAACTTTGTTTCATATAAATAAATAATACTTGTCCTCTTGGGAATGATCTTAATTTGTTTTTAAAGGAAAGGTGTTTTGGGTTGAGGAAAAATTATAATATTTTTTCTCACTTTTGTTATTTCATTTAGGACCGTATAATACCCATATTTTAATGGTTTTATATCATGGAAGAGGAAGTTGAATCGTGAAAAGGGATAAATGGTCAATGTTATGAAGGGTATAAAACATGAATAAAGTGAAAAGGCATAGTGAATTTAGAGAGGTATCATGATCATTTCTAGATAAATCATTCCATAAGGAAGATATATAATGTTAATCCGTAATGGTAGCTCAGGAAGAGAAAATTTATATAATTTTAACTCTATTTTCAATCTAGATTTTTGGGCATCACTTATAAAAGATGAGGATTGAAGTCTGAATATAACTATCCCAAGTATTTCTTGATTTATTTTCACTCTAATAATCATGGTGGAGTGATTTTTAACTAATGGTTGATAAAATCAACTTTCACTGGAATATTTTTGATGAGTCTATTTAATTCGAGTATAGGTTATTAAAATTTCATAAAAATCAGTTTGACTATCCCATAGGAAGTTTAGTTTGAGTTAGAATCACATTATTAATATTTTATGTATTAATTTATAGTCTAAATTGATCACCCTTATATTTTACACTATTTTTGTTTGTGTGGACATAGAGTTGATTAGTTGGTAGTGAATTACTAAGAAAAATTTGGTTATGTCCTTATATCATGTGGAAACTAATTCATTCTCTCAATATGGTGGTTAAATAAAAACAATATCATTCCACCACTTCATTTATTATCAATAATGTTGTAATAAAAACATTTAAATTTTGATTTTTAGAGTGGAGGTGATATTGAAAACAAATATAAAGGGGTGGATTGAAGTACCCAGATGGATTTGTGAAACTAGTGTTGTATTTTTTTCAATATTGAATTCAATATATGTTGATGTAATGGGTGATGGAGGAAGAATAAACTCTCCAAAGAAGTTGTAGATGATTCAAATGAAATGATAGGAAAAGTGGAAAAATATTTATGTCATTTAATATTAAAAGGAAATATAATTCATATGATGGAAATGGAAAGAAGTTGATGTTGTTGACTTTTTATATCTGGTTGGAATAATTTTAGGTAACAAATATTTAAAATGTGATTATTATTGAGTCGATCCCAATGCAAAAGGAAAATGATATGGTAATATTATAGTCAACTATAGTTTATAATAACTGGGTAAACCAAGATACAATCTAGATAACGAACTAGTTGTTGGATATATTGTATATCGATCACTAAAGATATTAAAATAGGTTTATAGTTTTAAGAAGCTTGAGAAGAAGCTATCACATTGGAATACTAAATATTTGAGTTTATTGGTGTGATTTATCTTGCCTAAAATTATAGAAACTATTATTTTATTTCCTTATAGGAATTATTATATAATGAGTGAATAAATGAATTTGGATTAAGGTTTTTAAATTATTAGTTAAAATTTGTAATGATATTATAGGAATTTTCTTGAAATACTCTAAATTTTTTTTTTAAAAACTGAAAACACATTGGAATAAAGCTAAAGAGATTTTTAATTCTTATAATAATTCCCATACTTATTTGAAACTGTTATAAGGTGATTTGGGTTAATTTATATTTACATGGGTTGATTTTATGTTTTTCTTGTTATATTTATGGCTATTTTGGAATTATGTGGTTTTAGATAAAAATTAGATAAGTGAAATATCTTACAATAACATCATAAGTTGTTTTTATTTTCCAAGGATTTTATACTTATCATATGAAATTATATTTTTCTTAAGATATATATTAAATAATATATGAAAATGAAAAAGGAATTGTTTTTATAAGATACTCAGAGTTCATAAGTTATCTGAATCTTAAAAGACATTAGGTCTACATAAGATATCTAAATTTTTTTAAGAATCATTTAACATGTAATATTCTTAGAAAAAAGGTAATATATTATCACTTTTCCAGATATTTTCACATTATATATTTTTTCTAGCTCATAGGATATGAGTTTTTCATAATATTCCTGCCATATAAGATGACCTTTTTATAAGATTCTGAGGATTAGTATGATATGTTTCTTATAAGAAACCAATTGTAAAATTTGTTTACATAAGATGATTAAATGTGTAAGATAACTGGTTATCCCATAAGATAAGTAAAATTTTAAGATATCTTACTTTTTATGAATATGAGAATCTAAAATAAATATTTTTAAAAGTAAATTATTCACATGATCCCTAACTTATTGTTAAGATATTTAAAACATCATAAATTCTTAATGATGAATTATTATTTATGAGAAGATTAAGTTGAGATGTAGTAAGTGGTTGAATCTAAAATATATAGGTTATTTTCGGTGAACTAAAACTGAAAATAAGTTGCCATGCTAAAAATATGATTTGGTGTATAATTCCCATAAAACAATGGAAATTGTGTATTTTTTATTTTTGGTCGAATTATTTTAAGGAGAAGAGTCTCAATACTACTATAGAAATAAAAGATTTATTTTTATCCAAGAATATTTGAGTAAAATAAAATAAGGGTATTTCTAGAAATAATATATAGATAGTTATTATAGGATAAAATAATATTCAATATATTGTAGGGGGAGACCCATGTGATATCCTTAAGGAAGTGAAAATGAGGATCATGGAACATAATTCTGTTGAAGATTTTATATTATATAAATATAAAAAATAAATATTTCATGAAATATGTATAGAAATTATAAGAAGAATATAGTGTGTGTGATTATTTGAGTGACTTGAAAACCCCTCAAAGAAGAAGAAGAGCCAAGATATCTCTATTACAAAAAAGTAAAAAACTGAAATTATTTTTTGAAGATCAAATATTTATATATCGAATAATAAGGAGATTCCAACCCAGTTATCTTGAGGAAATCTAGTTCATCAAGGCTAGAGCAGTGAAAAGAGCAGAATTATTTTATGAAACCAGATCCTATTATACAAAATATTATAAAATCAATGGGAAAGAATCAAAAGAATAATAATTTTAAAATTCAAAACAAGCTGAGGAATAAGTAATCATATTCAGTTATTCAATGACCTTGGAATTTGATTTTTGAGAAAGAAAAGAAAAAATAATTTAAAGAAGATCAATAATCCATATTGTGATGTGGAGACCAAGTTATGTGGAACTATTCTTAAAGACCTAAAGGTACCCAAATACTCTATTTTTAGGGGAAGGAGATTAAATTTTGGAAGGTAGTTACATCCCTAAACAAAGTTGTGATCTATTGAGAACTTGTGAGTGAATGTATAAAGAACTCATGGGAGTGGTGTTCATTCATTTGTATTATATGGGGAATATGTTTTGGAATGATACATGTCCAACCACCTCTATTTTATTATAAAATTATAATATAAAATCTATGAATCTAAAATTTATATCATAATAATGAATATGTTTCTCATGAGGGGTAAAACCTTGTAAAAACATTGTCTGCTTTATTTAATTTCCATTACTAATATTCATATGCCTTTTGAATGCTGGAAAAACACTAAGCTCGGTTTTTTTAACCATAAATAGAGGTTTAAATACCAAATGGGGGAAATTTAAATGGGAAACTATAATTTAGTAAAAATTTATAAACACTTGATTCACTGCCACTCTTTAATGTCGAAACTGATCCCATTGGGAATTTTAGAAATAAGTGATATTTCTTAACACAAAAATGGCTTTTGTAAAAAAAATAATTTAGATAAATTATAGTTTATAAATGGATTATGGGAGTATGATTGGATTTAGATAAATTCATATAATAATAAATTAAATTTATACGAATCTAATTCAAATTTAATGTAACTTTGTATCCTAAAATATTTTAAGATATTATAGTAAAGAAATATCCAGATGTAAAGAGATAAAATTGAATTTATTACCAAAATGACCTAAGAGAAAAGTTAGAATGTAAATTTTCAATGGAAGATGATGATGAACATAGAATGAGTTCTATGTATTTAAGTCCAAAAAAACTATTAAGTTTATAATAATGGATGTTGTGAAGTAAAAACATTTTAATATTATGTTTAAAGAGTTGAACATGAGGATTATGAATATTAATCTCACTATTATTCAAAAAATATATCTTCATATTCTTTTAACACATTAAAAGTGTATTTTGGTAGGATTTATCAGATAGTCACATAGAGATGTGGTGGGTATTACATAGATAAGTAATGAGTTTAATAAAAGCCTAAAAATATTAAAAAAATGTATCTAATCTATCTAACTTACCTAAGATGACTTGACATATCACCCAAACTAGCCTGACACTTAGCCAGAATAGCATTCCAAACACCCATTAACTAGAAAACAGTGCATAGTTCTAAATAATATGAACTTGGGAATAGTTTCACCCTCAAAATAATTATATAATAAAACAAATAAATAAACCGATATTCTAGCATAACTTATCTATGAATATCAAATAATAAAATTCAACGTAATGAATAAAAATAATAGGGCATGAAAGGAAATAAAAAAAATACACTCAAAATTATTAGATCAACCATCATACATAACATTTCCAAAATAAAAGGTAATAAAATAAAAACAATAACTCATCGAAATTTTCAATACATAATCAACAAAAAAAAATTAGTAAATAATCCTCTTATCTAATATCTACATGTGAAAAATGGTCACTCACCATATCAACACATCTTTTAATGTAACTAGATTAAACATGATAAAAAGTGTCAAAATAAATTTCCTGGATGAAAACATGAGAGTTGCACACACACACATATAACGATGGGTATACTAGGTGACAGAAAAACATTTCCATTTCAATTTCCTCATATACTCTATGCATTTTCCTTTCTAAAATAGATCATAAATTCTATTTTGACTATAAGATATAAAAATAATATTTCAATTTTAAAGTAGAATTCCTAAAGGAAATTAATTTCATACATTATCACTTTCATTTTTATAAACAAAAAAACAATATTTTATAAAAATGTGTCTTATCTAGTTTAAAATAAAATGTTTCAAAAACAGACATTAAACAATGTTTTTTCCATTGAAATTTTCATAAAACCATAAATATGTGTATTTTAAAATATATATAGTAATACCAAGCTCGTTTCACCCTTTCTTCCAAAATTGAATCCCAAATTCCATGTAGAAGACTATTTCTACATCACTTCACAAACCATCCATTAAAAAACATTTTAGAAACAATTTTAAAGTAACTCTTAATGGTAAATATAATCGAGTACAAATTTCATTGTCAGCAAGATAAATATGAGGCATATTGACTTCACAATAACAAAATAATGGTTCCATCTGGTAAATAGAGGCTAGGTTATAAAAATCAGTCCTAGAATGGGATTCAATAAATAATCCATAATAAAAACAAAGCATCAAAGGAAACTCACTAAGATCTAGCTAGAATGATACTAAACCACACATATGGATCAACTAAAATAGAATTGGCAAGCCATAGGTGAATTTAACAGCACCCAATCATGGCTTACTCTAATGGTCTCACATGGAGGAAACACCTAGTACAATACAATCATGCATAGAGCACTATCCATTTAATAATATATGTTTGTGTAGTATTCATCTAGATATTTTACATAGAAACCATGTTTCCCATGATATCAACAAATGAAGGTGAAAAATAGTCAAATTAATGAATAATAACATATATAAATCATGATTTTTCAACACAATAATTAAACGTTATATCACCCCCTGTACCCATGCCAAAAATAGATGATCTCATTTCATTAAATCCAAAGATTCATTTAATGTATGAATATTATAAACATCCCCAATAGGGAAACAATATATAATAAAATAAGGGGATCAAATGAAAGTCTCAAAATCATAAAGATATTTAAATGAAAAATTCCCAAATAGGCCTTTAAAAAATCATGGTATACTAACCATTTATATCATTAAAAACTAATTTCAAACATATTTTAGAAATCGTCATCTATATCAAAACCACTTTAAAATAACAAAAATAGTTAAAAAGTTTCAATATCATTTTTTCATGGTCCAAACATGCCCCATTTATCAAAAATATTCTTTATAAAATACAAAACCCTCTACTTGAAAATAACTCAGTGAAAAGAAAATTTAATTCTTAAACTGGTTCCAAACACAACCCCCTTTTTAAAATTCCTCATTTTCTTTAAAATTTCCTTCACATACTTAACAATTACATTTTATGTAATCCTATCATTTTAATAGAAAACTAAAAAAGCCACTAAAAATACATCAATTAAAAGTGAAGAAACCCATATAGAAAACAGTTACAACCCATTATGGTTAAACCATATATATATAGTTTTATTAAAAAAATTATCAAATTCAAGAAATAGATGAAATATATTATAATGGAACTCATATAGAAGAAACTACACTAATCTAAGAAGAAACCAATCAAAACATGTCACCATTGATGATGAAAGAATAACATAGTGAGGAAATGACCTATATAAACCCTAAACATCGAAAACACCATGATTAGAACCTACCAAAAACCAAAATGTATCCCCTATGTGCATTATGTTCTACAATATAAAGTAAAATTGATTGGAATGTGTAATGTAATTAGTGGTGAAGAATAAGGGTAGATCTAAACTCAAAAATCTACTTGGAATTGATGCTTGAAGAGTAAAAAAATAAAAGAGGATGATGGAAAAAGAGGAAGTGCTCATGGTTATCTCCACTAGTCCAAATTTTAGAGAGTGTGAGTGGATAAAAGAGGCTAAATACCATTAAAAGGTAACATCGGAAAATGGTAAAATCATGACATTTTAAAACTAAGAAGACTTACCTAGGGTGTGGCCTTGACCACCAAGAACTATCCCAGTACTTTAACACCCACCAAAGTGTAAACATTATGTATTAGTGCATAATTATCCGAATTAGGAAACCCCTATAATGAGTCCTCAGGAATATGGTATAGAGAACCTAAATCAGGAAGGGTTGGCCTATAGAGCACCTGGTTACTACAACGTGTCCCTCGACATTACATCGTGGAGCACCTCAACATAAAGAAACCTCCCCAGAGGTCTTCAAGGAATAGCCTCACCCATACATTATAGAAAATGCTCAATCACAAAAATTAAACAAAGGAATGGAAGTGGGATACGAGATGAAATTCCTCATTCATATAACAACCTACTACATTCCATTCCTAAAACTCCCCATGACATCCTAGGAAACCCAAAAAACATAGGGAACACCATTAAACATTAAAATAACTAAAAAATAAAATATTCAACCAAAAAAGGGACATTGGGGTGTTATAATTCAACCCACCATGACATTTTCATTCCCACAGTATTCAATAAAAATATAATAAATAGAACCTAAAAATCTACACTACCTAAAGAAAGTTGTGGGAGGGGTTGAGGTAAAACAAGGGAATATCCTAAAACAAGAGAAACACTAAACATGATTCATCTACTCAGTGATAAAAAATCCCTAATAAACACAAAAAGTCTCTAGAATGATCACAATTTAAAATATTTAATAAGAGGCTCCAAAAGATTAGTGACTCAACATAGGTCTCCCCAACATTTAGGATTCACTTAAATTGTGGAACAATAAATGCACTTATGTAAAATGAAAAAATAATTATGTCAAATTTGATTCCAAAAATCTATAATTAGAACCACAAAATCATACCAACCCCAATAAAACACAAAGAAACCAATTAAAACCCCATAAAGGAATCACAACTAAAAAATCCCTCTATAAGTCCACAAACCAAGTAACATCTAGAAATTACAGGATCTATCCATCAAAACCATCACTTCCCAAAATAATAATGGAATAAATTAACCTAAAACATACCTTAAAATTTAAAAACATTGTTCTAGCCTCAGGTTATGTAACTCCATTGGTGGATAATATGGGAAAAAGTCATATAACATCAAATTATGATGATCTCAACAAAAGGTCCCAATATAGTAGCTTCCATATTCTAACTGAAATAAGCACACATCTCTATTATACATGCACACACCCGATTTTTCATTAAATTAAATCCATAAAACCAAACCCCGTGGATATATATTGCCACAAATATAATACCAAAAACAACAACATAAAGCACAAAAAAAAAGTATTCTTGCAAATTCCCAAGAAATCATCATGGAAAAAATAGAAACCATGGGAATATGAGGAATACAAAAAAATACAAATCAAAATCACAACTTATCGAATCCCATTAAGAATAAAATCCCAAATATATCATCAGAAAAATATAAACTTACACCTAGAATTCTAAAAAGATCAGACCTCATTTATTCAACCATATATCCAAGTATCACTGGATTTTTCAATTCAAATAAACTTATAAAATTTTTAAATAAATATTTTAGGTCAACATTACCTTTAATAATTTCATGGTGCACTACAACACCACTGATAGGGAAGACAAAACCTTTCCAACCATTAGGATTTTGGGTGATCCAAGAGCAAGAAACAAACCACCCTAATAGAAAATCACCTTTTCTTTACTCAAGACCTTCTTAGTAAGAATGATTTAACAATATGAAATATCAACTAAACACATACATGTCTTAAAAATCACACTAAACGCTCCCAAATCAATCTAGGGACAAATATAAATTCAAACTTTCTTAAAATTGGAAAATAACTTTAACAATTCCATGTATGAGTTAAAAATAAAAATTTACTCATTCTTAAACATTCATATAAAATCCACCTTCAAATTTAGAACACTTAACCCTTTTAATAACATTTCAAAACCACCCCCTTTTAAATATTTATCATGGTTCAAAAACTAAGAAAACTAAAAAACATGGTTTTAAAAAACCCCCAAATTTATTTAAATTAAAAATTCTCAATATTTTAAATTAATTTGATATTTAGAAAAACAATACCCCATTAAAATAATTTAAAACACTTTCCAAATTTAATTTTAAAACAAATGGCACATAAAAGCACACTTAAAGAGGGACAAAATCCTTTAAAAATAATTTATAATTTGGTTTCAAAACCATAAAAATTTCTATATTCCATAATAAAATCAAACACTTCAAATAAATTATTTTTTAATAATAAAATTAATTTTATAAATATGCCTCTAGCCCTCATTTCAAATATGAAATCGTTTCCATCATATCGTCATGTCAGACCCATAAAAATTCACAACACTCACAAAATCAAAACATATGAAACTTTTAACCCAAATTACAATCCAACCTCACCAATATATCATAAGATCATCCTTGATTATTTTTCCATTACCAAAACCACTCAATATAACTAAATAATCAAGAGTTCTAAATTTTAAAAAATAGTATGTTGATATATGATTTAATTAGATACATGGTTACATAGTCCATCCACCAATTAAGAAATAATTTTTTAAATGTTTTTAAAATCAAGAGAATGTTCATTTCATGGTTTTTCTGGCCATGAAATCCAAACTCAAAACATATATTCCTTCTCTGTACTCATCCCAAAGTAACAACCCCCAAATAAACTCAAAAAATTACAATAAGGATTAAAAAACCATCACCTCAAATATAATTCCAAAAAAATAATCAAAACATAAACCAAAACCCAATTTCTCATAGAAAATCAAGGATCAAGGTGAGAAAAAGAAAAAAAACTCTCCACACACCTACCATTTAATTCTGAATAGTCATATCTCATTATAACCAAACATCATAAATAAAGAGAGAGTGCATCAAAAACATAGGACGCAATTGAGAACCTATACACTAATACCATTTATAATGAACAAGCTTAGGATGACTTTCTATATCACCCAAATCATTTGACCACTAAGAACCAGGAGAATTATTAATCCCCATGTGCTAGAAACTTGTTTATGGGTCTGAAAAATATGCACATGGGAATGTTTTCTCCCTCAAAATAATCATATAGGAAAAAATCATAATCAACCTAAAATATAAAATGGATGATTCATTTATAACAAATAAGAAGACTTAAAGTCACAAAAAACCAATTAGGGAAAAGACATAATAAAAAACTGACTCACTCAAACTTAATTATTCACACATCAAACATAATATATATATAATAATAGAAAATAAAAATAAAAATAATGACTAATCAAAATGGATGATACACCCTCAACCTATAAAATTAAACATCAACCTAAGACCCTACTCAAACATATCCATGTGAACCAAAATACCTCACTATACCCACACATCCTTCATCAGTCCAAGATAAAACTTAATCAAACTAATCTCAATAGGGAACCTAAAATGAAACTTGAGATATACATACATACACATACATAAGTGGTTATACAAGGTGTGAGAAAAACATGACCAGAAAGATTCCCCTATAGACTTTATGTAATTCCCTTTATAAAACATCTCCTAAATTCTTGTTTGAACATAATATATAAAAATAGGGTTTTAATTTTAAATGATTAGGCCTAAATGAAAATAATATCATACTATATCACTTTCTATTTTAAATCCTAATACCAAATTTTCTAAAAATGATGCATATATAGTTTAAAATCATAAGTTTTGAACCTGAATGTTGAACAAATACTTTTCATTAAAGTTTTCATTAAACTAAAAAATTATGGATTTAAAAAAAATACCTAACCATTTCCCACATATTTTAAAAAAATTACTTCCATAATTCCATTAAGAAAATAATTTCTACTTGACATCATAAATCACACTTTGAAAATTATTATAGAAAAAAAATTGAATTTAACTCACAATGATAATCTAAATTGAATAAAAAATTCACCAGCATCATGAAAATAATGATTCATAATGAATGTCCTGTAACAAAACAATGGTTCGATGTGGTCAATAAAGGCTAGGGGATGAAAAAATACATGAAACTAGATCCTATGAATAATCCCCAGTGGGAACAAAGCATCATGGGTCACTACCATGGTTCTAACAAGAACAATAATAAACCTCACATATAAAACATATAAGATATAATATTCCATCCCTATGTGAATTTAACATCACTAAACCATGTTTTATACTCATTATATCATCAGAGAGGAAACCCATAGAAGAACATAATTATACCAAGATAGCTAGCTAGTAGATATAATCAATGATATTGTAATACTAATATATATATTCTAATTTTATACCTAGGTTCTCATGACATCTACCAATGGAGGTGGTAAAAAGGTAAATAAATCATCATATATATAAATTACCACTTTAAAAAAAAGAAATAAACCTCCTCTCACCTCCTAAACCAATACAAGAAATATCCCTATTCATTTTATCCAAGATGAAACATCATGTTAGTGAAAAATAGTATGAGACATCCCCCATGGGGCCATAATATATATAGGCAATAACAAGATAAAATAAAGGTATCAATATCATAATTAAATTTATTTATTAAATTTTTAATGGGGTTTCCCAAAGAACCATATAATTCCAAGACACATTCCATCATTTAAATATCATTTCACATATATTTTTAAAATCATTTATTATATAAAAACAACTTTTAAATGAGACAAAAAAGGATAAAAAGTTTTAAAATAATTTTCATAAGGGATAAACTTGCCTCATTTATCAAAAAAATCTATAGAGAACATAAAACCCTTTACTTAAAAATAAATTAGTCTCAATATATTATTTTAAATACTAAATAGATGTCAAACTCACGATTTTTAAATCCTTTATTTCATTTGTAGTATCCCCTTAGTATATTTTACAAGAACTTGTAATAAAGTAAAATCATTTTAAAATAGTAGTAAAAAATCCATTGAAAACCATTCCATTCCAAGTTAAAAAACCATTTAGAAACCATTTAAAGCCTATCATGGGATACAACATGAATATTGTTTCATTAGAAAGAATTTATAGCATTCAATAATTACATGAAATGTATTATAATAGAATTTTTATAGAATTTTCTACATTGATCTATATGAAAACCAATTGTAACATGTCACCTTCAACTATCGAAGCATAACCAAGAAAGAAAACAATCTATATAAAACCTAGACATCTAAAAACATATGACTAGAACCTACCTAAACCCTAAATACATCCGTAATCTACATTAGGGTTTCCAAGAAAAATAAAATCTAGGGGAAATGGTTAGGGAGAAAAGGGAAAGAAGAAAAAAAGTTGTAACCTTGAAAATACACTTAGAACTAATAGAGGAAAAAAAACAGAGAAATGTTGAAGTATGGATATAAATAAATCAAAGATCTCTCTTTTTTATAATGACGTAACTAAGTGTGGCGATAAATGTGAAAAAAATACGAAAAAATAAATGGGGGTAAAAAAGGTAAAATAAAAGAATTTGAAAACTATGAAGACTACTCTATGTTATGGACTTTACCAATATGGAACAACTCTCACACCATGACACCCACTAAGATGAATCTTTTATGGATTTTAATATGCTTCCTATTTCTAAAAAACGTCCACAACATATCCCATGGACTGTGGTATGGAGTACCTTGATCGGGAAAGGTCAACCTCTTGAGGCCAGAACACTATGGTGTAGGCCTCTTTGTTGTGGAATGAACCCATTAATTGAGTAGAAGCCCAAGTACCAATCCCTAAATCTCCATGTCAGAGATGTATACATCCATAGCACTAATTGACCTCACTAAAAGTCTTCATGGTTCATCCCCACACCTATGACATGGAAAATCCCCTCTCTTAAAAAATAAAAAAATTGAATAGATGGGGGTTTTGGTGTGACATTCCTTGGTTAAGGAAAAACTAAATTCCTACATGTAATAAAACAAATCAAGACTTATCTAGACACCCAAACCACATAGGGAACCCCATGAAACGTCAAAAGAACCCAAAAGTAAAATATACATCCCCAATAATGACATGTGGGTGTCAAAATTATCCTCATCCTTCCAATTTATACTCTTTTAAATACATTGGTTATGTTAAAAGAAATATAACCACAAAATATCTATGTACTAATAGAAGTTTTGGGAGGGGTTGTGGAAAACGTGGGAAAATCCAAAAACAAGGGAATCACTGAACACAATTCATCCCCAAAGAGGTATAAAAATTCTTACTCAAAACCACAAAATCTTTTGAAATATCCAAACTATAAATATTTTACATGAGGCTTGATAGAAATGATTATTCGATATCTGTCTCTCCACAATTAAATATTCACAAAAAATGGTGGAACAAAAAATTGCATCCTCTAAAAAGATAACATAAATTAGAAAACTGTGATTATAAAAAATTAAAAAGGGATCAAAAAATTCCACCAATCACAAACAACCACTAAGAAACCAGTTTAAACTCCAAAAAACAAGCACATCCTAGAAATCCATATAGAAAACTCCAAAACTATTAAACATCCCAAAATTAATAGATAAAGTCACCAAAACCATCACATAATAAAAAAAATAACGAATATATCAACCCACAACATGGCTCAATAAAGAACAACATGGTTCTTACCTTTCATCATGTAAATGTATTAGACATTATCATGGGATATGATTGTGGAACATCGACTTAAGTTGATACTGATAAAATGTCCAATCTTAGTATATCCCACCATCTGACTGAAAAAATCATGAATCTCATTTACCGATGATGAAAAATCTGTTTCCCCATGTTCAATCCATTAATCCAAACCTTATGAATATCTATCAACATAAATCTAAAATAAAAAAACAAAGATCACAATGAAACAATGAGGAATGAACATCCCTAAGTATTTATCACTCACAAAAGGGAAACAAAAGTGTACCCATGGAATACGCAAAACAAAATCCATATTAAAACCACATCTTCTTAAACCTCATCGAGCATAAATTCTAAAACATATCATCAACCAAATCTAAATATACACTCAAAACTATAAGAAAATTGGTCCTCATAAATTAGACCTTCCAACCAAGGAACATTGGCCATGTCTACCCAAAACAACCTATACATTTACAATAATTTTTTTTAGGAAAACACTTACAAGAATAATTTTAATACACACAACTACACCTTTTATAGGGAAAACAACACCTAAAACTCCAATTGGAGTCTTGGGAGAGCCAAGAACAAGAATACGACCACCCCTAAAGATAACAATCATATCATTACTCAATAACTTTCTAGTATTCATACTTTTACAACATGAAACATGAACCTAGACTAACTACGTCCCCTAAATCACATAAAATACATTTGAATCAATTTAGGGAAAATTCTAAAAGAACAATTCATAAAAATAAGAAAACCACTTTCAAAATTCCTATTAAGAGTTATAAATAATATTTTCGACAATTTAAAACAATCAATCAAAATCCACATTCCATATCAAACACTTCACCATTTAAATTACATTTGAAAAATATCCACCATTTTAACACCCATCAAGGTTCAAAAACTAAGAATACTATAAAAATTGGTTTTGAAAATTCCAAATTTATTTAAAATAAAAAACCATTAAAACTAATAAAGTAGATCATTTTTTAAAAACAACTTTCCCAATAAATACATATTCTAATTTTTTGAAAAATGATCCCTCTTGGTAAAACACTCCAGGAGATCCAAAATCCATTAAAAATAATTTATTGACTCATTTTAAACGAAAACATTTTCTGTATTCCATAATAAAATCAACAACTTCAAATAAAATATTTTATGAAAACCAAATTCAATTTATAAATAATACATAATTCCTCATTTAAGATAAGAAAAATTTCTCATTATAAACTCTTTTCATAGAAAATAAAAGTTTCACAATAATAATTTAAGTAAAACACTATAACATTAATAAAGAATAAAATCCAACCACAAAAATATATCACAAGACTGTACTTGATTTTTTTACATTAACAAAACCACTCAATTAAATCCAAGAATCTTGATTTCTAAATGAAAAAAAACCAAATAGGATGAAACGATATGATTTACTTAGCCACATGGTTTCATGGGATACTCATCAATCATGCATCAATTTCTGATATATTTTTAAAATCATGTCCTTAGTCATTTCATGGTTATCAAGACATGTGCGGAAACTTCAGACCATGGATTCCCTCTCTTTTTTCATCCTAAATCACAAATCACAACCCCTATGGAAACTCAAAAAATTACAATGAGGATAAAAATACAATCTTCTCAAATATCAGTCTAACAAAATAATAAAAATAAAAACGAAATCCCTATCCCATGGAAATACAATGTTTTGGGTGATAAAGTGCTTGCTATAATATCCTCACAACAACATTCTAGGTACCTATATTCATATTTCACAACAAAAATACTCCCCAAATAACAATAGAGATCTTCTATAACCCTGTAAATTACTGAGAACAATGGCTCTAATACAATTGGTAATGAACATGTCTGGGTAGCCCTACCATGTTACCTAGACTAATAAACCACTAGTCCCATAAAGCTTTCTCAGTCCCCATGGGTTGGAAAAAATTCGTAAGTCTCATTAATATTTTCATGGGAATGGTTTCACCCTCCAAATAATGATATTAAAATATATATGAACTAAATAATAATATGAAATGACCTATTCATGTATAAAACATAATAAGATATAAATTAATGAACAATCCAAACAATTAACAATAAAAATATAAAACTAACTCACTAAAAATGAATACATTACCCACAATACATAAAATATCAAAAATAAATAAATAAAATAAAAAATGGTTGCCCAAAATGATAGTCACATGCTCAACCAAGAAAATAAAATAAATAATTGAGACACCTCTCAATCATCATCATATGACCCACAGTCACACACCATATCCACACATCCTTTAATAGAAAAATATGAAACTCTACAAACAATATCACAATATTGAACATGTGTTTCATTCACATATATACAATACCCTTTAACTGTGGTGTGATAGATACATGAATAGTAGAACTCCACTATATATTATATGAAATTATTTTCATCAAACATAAAATAAATTTTAGTTTTAAAATAATATATAAAAATAGGTTTCCAATTTTAAATTACTAGACCTTTAAGGAAAATAATTTCATACTTAATCACTTTAATTTGTAAATATATAGAATAAAACATTCTAGAAATGGGGAATATTTAGTTTAAAATGATAAGTTTAAAACACAAACATTAAGAAAATAATTTTCTTTAAAGTTTTCTTCAAATAAAAATAAAAGGGGTTTTATAATATATATAACAATTCCTAATCATTTTCCCCCACTTTTCCCAAAATAATTTCCCATGTTCATTTTATTAAAAGAAAATTCCCGTCCACATCATAAACCTCCCTTTTAAAATAATTTTAGATAAAATTTTAAAGTAAAATTCAATAATAATAATAATTTAATAAAATATTCACTGGAAACAAGATAACAAAGAGTCATATTGAAAGAAAAATAACTAAGAAATGGTTAAATTCGGTTAATCTAGTCTATGGACACAAACAATTCATAGAACCAGATCCCCTAAATCAACCCTGATAGTAATAAAGAGTCATGGTCCACCCCTAGGTTCTAATTATAATGATCATAGACCTCACATAAATAACACCTACAATATAATTGTTCAACCCTAGGTGAATGCAAAGATACTCAATGTTGGATAATCCACATTGTCTAATCAGAAAGAAACCCCTTGTAGAATACAATAATACCTAGAGCACTATATAGTGAGTAATATATTCTTGTACATTACTCATCCAAATCTTCTATTTAGATACCTAGGTTTCTATGATATCAACTAATGTATGTGAGAAAAAAATATAATAAAGAAAGCATCACACCTATAAATCATCATTTTAAACGCAAATAGTAAACCACATCACACCTTTTACTCTCTTATATAAATTGCTCCTTTTATTTCATCCATTCTAAATAATAATGAAATATAGGAATAATATGAAACATCCCCCATGGATAAGAATTATATATAACATAAAAGGGAATCAAATTAGGGTCTCAAAAGAAAAAGTAAATGTCCTTATGGAATGCCAAACAATCTTTTAAAAACAATCTTGGAATTCTAATTCATATTCAATTATTTAAAGAAATTTTTTTTTATAAATCATAATATCTATCTAATTCACTTTTAAATGACCAATAAATAAGGATAATAATTTAAAAAAAATTATAGAATGGCCTAAATAATCCCAATGTATCAAAAAATTATTTAGAAAAATTAAAACCATTTACATGAAAATAAATTGGTGCCTAGATCCACATTAAAAAAAATAAAATTATGATAAAAAACATATTTTAAAAATAAAACAATTTATTTAAATTATCCTATCAACATCCTTTATAAGAAATTGGAATGAAATCAAATCATTTAAAAACAATAGTACAAAATGCATTGAAACATGTTCTGTGAAAAGTGAACAAATCACTTTGGAACCCATTTACAAAAAATCATGGGTGTACAATACACATATAGGTTCATAAGAACATATTTTTAACATTAAATCATTACATGAAATGTATTATAAAGGAAGTCATATATAATCACCTACCTTGACTGAAGAAAAAACAAGTCATAATATGCCACCTTTGTTGATTGAAGCATAACTAGGAAGGAAAATGACTTTTATAAACCTTAAACATTCAAAACACCATGATAAGAACCCAACTAAACCCTAAATACATCCCCCATGTGTGTTAGGGTTTCTAAGAGAAGGTAACATTTAGAGGATAGGGTGAAGGGAGAATAGGGGAAAATGAGGAAAGACTTACCCTGAAAAATCCTCTTAGAATAGATGGAGGGTGAGAACAAAACCAAGGGGGGAAGAGGGGGAGGTGGAGCTCTAAGAGATCCTATCTCATATGAACACATGAGATGGGGAAGGGATAAGGGGGATCAATACCATAAATATTTGATAAAGGAAATGGGTAAAATCAAAAAAAACTATGAATATTAACTTGTGGTGTAGCCTAGCCAACCATCATGCAGTGCTCATACCTTTAAACCCACCATGATATAGCCTTAATGGATTATGGCATGATGTTCCTCACAAGACATCCACAACTGTATTTACCTCATCCTGTTGTGTTGAGAACCAAAATCATGTAAGGTAAACATCTTGATCACCTATAAACTAGGGTTTTTTACTATGCGTTGTATAATAGAGCTCGTTACTCAACTTGATCCAAAAGTCTCAATCCCTAGGCCTCCATAGTGTAGCTACCTCCATCCATAGAAAAAACAACACTCATTAGTAGTCTCAATGGTGTAGCATCACCTCGGCAACATGAAGAATTACCTCTCCCAATAATTTAAAAAAGTCATGGAAATTGTCTATATAACATCCTTTCTTAGTCATGGTGTAGTCAGCTAATTTTTAGACCTGAAACATCCTGAGACATCTTGAGACACCTAAAAACCCAAAGAAGACCATAAATATTCAAAATAACACCAAAATATTAAATTTAACCACCAAAGTGGAACAACGGTGTCCCAATTAACCCCACTAAGTCACTTTCTATTCCCATAAAGTATTCAATAAAATTATAAGAAAAATAAACTCAAACTATATAAACCTTAATAAAAATAGTAGGAGGGGGAATGAGAAATCATGAGAGGATCCTAAAATAAGGGAAAAAGTAAATATGAGTCATACCCAAAGAGATATAATATTCCACAATAATTTACAAACAACTACTAAAAATATCCAGGATATAATTATTCAATAAGTGGCTCTAGATAAATAGAAACCCAATATAGTCTACCCACTATTTAGGATTCCCCTAAAATGATAAAACATGAAACAACCACCTCTAAAAAGTGAGAATCACTGAGAAAACTATTATTCCTAAAATCAAAAAATAAAACTAAAAAATACCCTAACCACAATCGACAAACAAGAAACAAATTTATACTTCATATATAAAGTACAACCCAAAAAATCTGTCTCAAAGACCCAAAAATTGAGTGATATCCAAATAATTAGTGATTCTGTCACCAAAACCATCACATTCCAAATCAAAAAATGAACACATCAACCCAAAACATGAATCAACATGAAAAAATATTCATCTAACATTTGGTCATGTAACTACATCAAAGGGTAACATAGTCCAAACACATTGAACACTAACTCATGATGATCCTGATATAAGGTCCGAACTTTATAGCTTCCACATTATAGCTAGGAAAAAATCACATTTTCCCATGAATGTACCATATGATTCTCCATATTTAAACCTTAAAACCCAACCCCAACTATAAACCTCACCACAAAGCTATTATAACAAAAAAAACCACATATAGAGAAAAAATCTAGAGGAATGAATATCCCCAATTAGATACTACTCAGAAAAGAGAAACTAAAGAGATTCTAGGGAATACACCAAATAATATCCATCTCAAAACCCCATTTTCCCTAAATTCATTGAGCATAATCTCCCAAACTATTCATCACAAAAATATGGACTTACACCCGAAAATCAATGAAGATAATTCATTATTAATACAAGAATCCAACTATAGATCACTGACCTAGACTGTCCAACTCAGCCTAAATGGATTATAATTAATGTTCTAAGAAAACACTACCTTGAATAATTTCAAGATAAACCCTAAAACTAGTGAGAGGGGAGGCATAACCTTCCACTCTATTCGAAGTCTATGTCAAGCCAAAAATTAGAAAGGGACCACTACTAATGATAATAATACAATCTCTACTAAAGACCATTATTGGACAAATACTTTAACAATATGAAATATGAACCCAACCCATTCATGTATCCTAAATCACATCAAAAACTCTTAAATCTATCTAAGGACAAATCCAAAAGAATAATTCATCAAAATAAGAAAATAAATTTAAAAATTCTCATTATCAGTTAAAAATACAAATTTCATCAATCTAAACCATTCATATAAAATCCCCCTTCTTTCCCAAAATAATTCTCCCTTATAACATTTCAAAACCATCCTCTATTTACACACCTATAAGGGGTTTAAAACTAATCAAACTAAAAAATATAGTTTTTAAAACCATAAAATTTATTTAAAATAAACAATCAACATAAACCTTTAATGTACTTATTTATTTTAATAAACATTTCTCCATTAAAATATAAAAAAAATTAGCATTTTCATGTTAAAGAAACCCCTAAAAATGCACTCAATGTGAGTAAAACTCCATTTAAAATAATTTATTGATGGGTTTAAACTAAAAAATTGCCAAATTCCATAATCAAATCATCCACTTCATGGATAATATTTACTAAAAAAATTATTTATAGAAATAATCCCGATGTCCTCAATTAAAAATAGAAATGTTTTCAGGAAATCCTCCCTTCAAACACAATAGAAATTTCACAGTAATCACAAAAGTAAAACACACCAAAATTTTAACCACAAATCCAATCCAATGTCCCCTATATATCACATGAACATCCTTTGTTATTTTTCAATTACCAAATCCACTCAAGGCTATAAAATAATTATGAGGAATAAATAAAATAACCATATATATTGTAAAATTATGATTAACATAGACACACAGTTTTAGGGGGCATGATCCAATCTTACTATAGTATTTGAAACATTTTAAAATCATGTTTTTGGTCATTTCAATGTTTTTCCAGCCATGTGAACTGACATCACACCATAGAATACTTCTTAGTTCTCAACCCAAATTACCAATAACAAACCCCAAGGAAAATCATATAATTAGGATACGTGAATATATTATAAACATTATTTATAATAAAATGAAGTGATTTTGATTATTTAATTGTTAATTCATGACTATAAACCTGATGTTTTATTCATCTTTGTCAGGATGATACATGTAATGGGAGATGAGAAAAAGTAATGGAAATGATCATGATATCAAATTAAAATAAGGTTTTCCACAAAGAAAGTTGATCGTAGATTAGTTACAGGGCACATAACTGAAGAACCAAGGAAAAAGTGGATTAGATTGCTAAAATTTAAGTTTTCACATCGTGTAATCATTACACTTCATGAACTGATGCAAGTCATGAAATAAATACAAGTTGTGATGGGGAGGTAATAATCTTGGAGTGATGAAAACATGTTTCATAGTGTGACACATATATAGAACACCGTGACACTTGTGAGGATGCCCTAGAAATATTATAGGCTATTAATTCTTACATGTGTTGCAACATTTACACATGGTGTAATCTTTACAAGATGTGTGAAGTTTTAAACAGTCTAAAATGACTATATTCAGTGTTTTTCTGATTTCTTATCTTTTCTATATCTTGGATACCACTTATGATTACTTTTTGTCCCAACTTCATTCAAAATAAATCTACCTCAGGCATTTCCAAGCCCTATAAATAGGATTACAAGGCACCACTCCAAGGAACATTAGAGAGGCACCACCACTGGGATCAAGGACCGTTTCTTCCATGATGCATCAAATGGGATCCTTATTTTTATACCCCCATGGGGAATCATTAATTCATAAATGGTTACTGAATTTATAAATTTAAAACAAGAATTAAAAAAACCAGTAAACCATAGGGTAGTATAGGATATGAAAATATGTGTTCAAACCCATAGAGACAGGGTTGGACAAAATATTACATTGATAAAATAAACATATAATATTTTATGAAATAACAGATGATGATTGATTTGGATTTTTAAGAAACTAGAAAAATGTTCTAGGAAAGTGAAAATTTGGGTTCATGATTGATTATGAAACAAAATAATAAAATATAAATCACAGTTTTCAAAATTGAGTTAGGGACAATCCAATTGTCATGGAAGGAGACCCCAAAAAAACAACGATGTTCCCTTTTTCATAATTGTATTATTACTTCAGGTATTCAAAGACTTGGTAGCTTAGAACCATATTTAAACATAGATAATTATCCACCCAATGCACATGGTTTGAATCATTCGCTAGTCAATGCATTAAAATAATCACTCCCTCACTAATCAAATAGTGGTCATGAATGAAAAGGCGAAGAATATATTTAAGAAATTAGGGTTTCACCAAAAGAACCAAATTAATTTCATTTAAAAATAAAATACCTAAAATAAGAATTCCCTCTTCATAAAAATTTATTTTTATAGGGTCTACCCCCTCATTATTTTCATGAGGAGGCAGGAAAATAAATATCCTATTTAACACATCATGATAACAGTTTTCTATATTCCCAATGTTAGTACCTCCCCAAAGATCCTGGGATTTTTACACTAGATTATTATTTATAGGAGTTTTTGTTTCTCATGGAAGAATTAATTAGCATTAATGTGGGTCAAAAAGTGATCATAAGTGGCCCTAGGCTGTAAAACAGGTCAAACCCACAAAATACATCGAATCGGGCCATTTTCTAGTCCATCCTTGCCATTGCACATCTTGTAACAATTACACCATAGGTAAATGTTGTAACATGTGTAAAAAATTCATGGACTATAGAATTTTTGGTCTATCCTCACATGTTTCATGATGTGGTATATGGGGTCTTCACTCCAAGCTAATTTTCTCCCCTTTACAACTTTTATTTATTTCATAACTTGCATTGATTCATGATGTGTAATTATTAAACAATGTGTAAAAGAAATTTTGATATCTAGAAGCCAAATTTTTCTTGGGTTATTCGATTTAATTCCTAGTAAGTGCTCAATGATCATCCATATTTATGGAAACCTATCATTTAATTGTATTTAATGATCTTTTCCACTCATTTTTCTCATCATTCATAACTTTGAGCGTCCTGACAAAAATGAAGAAAACATCATGTGTACATGCATTTATTAGGAATTAAATCATCAAAATCATTACATTTTATTATAAAAAATGTATACAATATCTTCAATTATCAAATATTCCCACACGTGAATTCACATGTGTCCTCGAGGATAGAATCTCAATATACTACAAAGTATATTCACCTTACCAGGATTTAAATCAAATGTCAATAAAATTAATTGATTGAATGGGAAATTAAATGTTCAATCGTCACAAATTCACAATTCATCAACACTTCATTTTTTCAAAGAAAAAAAATCAACCAAGTACTTGAGTTTCCTCCTTTTAAATAACCAACCCGTTATAATCATCCATTTTCATTTTTATGTTCATTATTAAAATGCATGAAAATTTCAATCTACCTCACTCTAATTTTTATATTCGTCATCAGGACGAAAATATTAATATATTTCTGCACATACCTCAAAAACAAGTCACTTACCATTGGCTTTCAAGGAATCTAACAACTATATGGTGTAATGATAGAGATTATAAATGATATTTAGGGCTTCACCATTTAGTATAAATTGACATTGAGGGTATCAGATGGGTGGGAAAAAGGAGTCAAAAGTGAATCCTAAAAATTAGTTTTGACTCTAAAAAAAAAATGATTTATATAAAAAAGACAATTTCAATGAAAATATACCTCTACATATTTAATTTATCTCCTAATGAAAAAAATATCAATGTGGGATCATGATACTTTTAATTTTAGTGAAATGATAAATTTTCCTTGATTTTTTTTCACTTTTTCAATATTTATGCTTAAAAAAATCTAAAACCCATCACCTAACTTCATTTGATCAAAATATCATAAAACTTTAAATGGTGGTTTTTATCCTCCTAAGACATAACCCATTTTGTTTTCTATAATTTTTTTTAGCAAGAGATATGAATATTAAAATACAATAAAATATGTCTTGTCCAATACCCATATCAACATTGAAAATATATCCCCCACACTTTCTCTTTTAAATATCATGTAAATAACATTAGATGAAGGTATGAATGGATAATATAAGATTGAAACATTACATATTTTCTAATATGGTTATTGATAGATTCTATAGGATTAAAACAGATTAATATAAGGTAGGTCCAATGATAAAGGCTAAAAAAATAATGCCTAAATCATATTAAAAGTGATTATATTTAGTTATAGCTTTGATAATAATAAAATAAAGTCCTAGAATAATGTATCCCATGTTTTAGATTAAATATAGTATAGAAATAATGGTAAAAATTAGGTTCAAAGGATTTCATGGTAATATAAAGAATGGTCGGGATATATAGAGTTATGGGATTACAATATATGGATATTAAATCCTTTTAGATGAATATTCAGGACATTAAACTAAATACTTGCACGGGGACCATAATATTTTAGTGTATTTGGAAATTTGGAAACAAACTCTTCTGCCTGGGTGAAAGATATTCAAAATATCCCTTAAAGATATTCCTCTTTATTACTCCTACATAAAACCATTATTCATAACCAAGGAAAAGAAAAAAAATAAGAAAATGGTGATATTAGATACTCATTAAGGCTAAACAAGGGAGAAATTTAATAATAACATGATCATAAAGGTATAACAACATGATCTTAACATTATAAGATCATACCCTATATATCAAAGATCATAATCAAGAGTCATGGAATAAAGATTTCAATTTCCTAATACATGAATCATAATAGTGATAAATCATCATAAATTGATCATAAACCATGAAATCAAGTCATATAAGTGTAGAACCATTATAAATATTGAAAATGATTTCATCTGACAAGTTTAACTACTAAGATCATCAAAATAGTGGATCAAGATGCACCTATTTCCCCTATTTGGTTTAGGAAACACCTATTTCTAATAGTAGATAGGGACACACCTATTTTCCATAGTGGATTAGGACACACCTATTCTCTATAGTGGATTAGGACACACCTATTTCCCATTTTGGATCCGGACACACCTTTTTTCCATTTTATATCAGGATACACATAAGTCATTTTGAATCATCCTCGTTGACTTGTTTCCATTAATTATCTCATGAGATACAAATATTTACCCAATGTATTGGGGGTAGATACAGGTCTCACACATCACATAATGAAATCATACTTACTATTTCCACAATATCACAATCATTCACCATATCATAACCCCTAAAATGAGATGGGTATCATTAACATTTCATCACATCATAACCTAGAGAAAATAAATAGGTTTCATAATCATTTTATCAAATTATAACCCATTAAAATAAGTGGTTTTCAATAGAATATAATCCATGGAATATAAACATGTTTCATAAACATCTTTCCATCAAAACCTAAATAATTCAAGAAATAATATGAATGACATTATGGGATCATATCCCCAGTAAATCACAACCTATAAAAAATTATGTCATCTTATACGGAGAAATACTTTGTAATATCATATAGAAATTTTATAGAGTAAAGTAACCTTTCTTATAAAATAATTTTCATAAATTCTTTAATAATAAAGAAGGATTTACAATTTCATTTAAAACATTTCATGATGAAAAAATATGTTCCACTTTCAAAAATTCTGTTCAAAAAATATATCATTTTGAAATCATTTTTCTTTAAAAATTTCTCTAAAAACTTATAAAAGAAGATTGAAAACATTTTTCCTTGAAAAAATATAATATAATTTTGAAAAGAAATGAATTTTTTTTTTAAAACCTAATAAATAATCTTGATAACCTTTTTTCCCTTGAAAACTTATAAAAAATCTTGAAAACATTCTGAAAACCTTTTTCCTTGAAAACCTATAAAATAATATTAAAAAAAAATTAAAACCATTTTCCATGAAAACACATAAAATAAGGTTAAATAATTTTTAAAAACTTTTTCCCATAAAACATATAAAATAAATTTTAAAAAATTAAAACCTTTTCAGAAAACATGGTTTTTAAGAACACATATTTCCGACGAAGAGAGAGATAGAGTTTGGTTTTTAAAAAACAATTTATAAATTATCTTAAGTACCCAAGAGTGTGAAAAAGATACAAAATACATGAAAATATCAAGAATAATTATAGGGATGAAAATTCATGAGTGTTATTTAAAGGTGTGTCATAAGTATTCATCAATGAAAGAATAATCATAAAAAATCCTGATAAATTACGAGATTGTTGTAACAAACTCTTACCACTTTGTAACGTTGAATAATACTCCATATATAAGAAAATGAAATTAAATAAAGATTAAAATATAATGAAAATAATTATATTCATGATATAACATGTAAAATTTAATTTTATACACCTTTTAAGAAATATATGTGCATGGCATGGCATGTGTCTCAAATAATAAAAATTGAGACAAAATTACATTATTGATTTGGTAACTATTAAAATATATAACCCATGAAAGGTAGATCATAAAATTGATATGTAAATAAAAATAAATTTATGTATAATAAAATTATAATACATTCATGGGCAGTATATACACCAAAAAAATAAATTAGTGGTGACTAAAGAAAAAGTCTCACTGAAATGAAAGTGAGATGAGAAAACCATTACCCTAAGTATTTACTTTCTTTATACATGTTCACAACTCCTGTATAATAAATATAAGTTTATTACACATATAAAAAAACATATCACTATATATAATTCCATATATTATTCAGTTATGACTTTATATTACCTATTTATTGTAAATTTCATGTTAAAGAAACATTTCCGGTAATAACCACTTTTTTATCCTACATGTTTTGACATGTTATTATTGATCCTAATACATAGATCATGATTTACATATTTCCACAATGTAAAAAATGATTTATATAACATATATATTAATTATATTAATGTTTATTATAATCTATTCAAGATAGATATATGAAACGAAATATACCATCCATGGAAATGGTAGGTCGTATGTACACATGAACGTTGTTTACGTTTTTCTTATTGTATTGAAAGAATTGAAAATAACATAAATGTGTGTGTAATATAATTATATTATAATTATTATTTCATATATATCATAAAATTTCACTAAAACCATCCTTAATACCTTCCATGTAAATTGTCAATGAATCACATCGCTTTGAGAAGGTGGTAGCCCATACTTCTACAAAAAATGTTATCGTATTAACACAAAATGAAAAGCATGAATTTATATGTTATATAATAGTTAAATAAGACTAAATACATCATAAATTTCATATATATCATATAAAAATATATTTTACATCATAATTCCCAACCATGAGAAGTGGAAAAGGAAAAATGAACAATATCAATTCATGAGGCGATGGTTCATCGTACACAATATTGGTAAGTTCATTACCCATTATATGGAAGTGTGTGTATGTGTTGGTCTAACCCTTAGAATTAAATAATATAAGTATATTTAGTATGATTAATCTATTATATAATAATGTAATAATTAAATTTGATGGGTGTTGAATGAAAATAAAATAAAAGAGCTTGAGGAAGGATGTTACATCTTTTTTTGGGTAACTCCTATTGGTTTTCACCATATGGATTTCTTGGTTAGATTTATTCCCAAATATAGGATCTAGGCATAAGGGAGTTATTTTGGGAGGATTTTTGGGAAGTATTTATCTAATAAAAAGTGTCTTGATATGTGTAAGGAAGTGAGGGGTGAGGGCCCTTTTATAGAGGACGAGGAGTGAAATTCTTGTAAATATAAAAAGGTAAACATTATTGAGCGGTCTAACTTACATAATGTGCCTCCATTAAGTTTTAAAATAAGATAAAAGAGGATAATTGTTAGAAATATTTCCAAAAATAGATTTTGGACAATTTTCTAGGTTGTTTTGCTTCTTAAAATTAACATTTAACCATTAAGTAATCTTGTTTTTACCTTAATAGCTGTAATTAATTTTAATTACTTTCACTAATTTTTTTGGTCAAAAACTAATTTGATATTATTATAAATAATAATTTATTATTATTCAAAATATGGAATCCATTTTACCAAATTCTAATAACCAAAGTTCTAGAAATTAATTTAAAGTTAATCCCGTAGATGGGACGACAAAGTTGGTTTTTAGAGTAAAAATGTTCAAAGGATTTCTTTGTTTTTATTTGTAAATTTAATGTGAAATTATTTAAAATTAAATAAATTGGTTTAAATGATATAATGTTTATCTAATTATACATGACAAAAATTCAACTTTTATTTAACAATAAAAATAAATTGGATAAAAATGCAGTTTTGATCTAAAAATTTGTATTATTCACTATTCATCAAAATATGAATGTTATCAGAAAAACTCAAAAAATTAATGAAAATTAAATTTTTATATTTCTTTTTCAAAAATGAAGTTTAATTTTTCAAATAAAATTTATAAAATCTTCAAAAATTATATTTAATATGGGTTCCCCATTAAAAGTCAATAACATTACCTTCTATAAAAATACATATTTTTATTTATAAAATTTTGTATATTCTTATCCACTAACTATAAAATATATTGGATAAGAAGAAAAAAAATTATTGAATATAAAATATATAAATTTTATTTAAAACATTAATCAATATCAGTTTGTTTAATTTTTTAAGATAAAATTGTGTTTGTACATAGAAAAATAGTTTTCTTAGAGAAGTAATTTATTTATTTTAAAATAGTTCTTTCATTCACATATAATAATTGATAACCAAAGGAATATTTTTATATATGTGATTAAATAGTATTTTCAAAATTTATATAATATTATTTGTAACTTCCATTTAAGCGTCTAAGTGGAATCTCTAAGAGAATTTTACTAATAATAAAGTGGTATATTGTAGTTCGGTAAAAAATCAGTCCTGTGTGTAACACAAGCTATTGAATTGACTCTATATTATCATTAATACAAAAAAAAATATTTTTGTGTGTAACACAAGCTAATATAAGTGTTTTTAGGTCCACTAGGCTAGATACCCTAAGTGGGAGGGGGGAGAATCAGGGTATGACAGATTAAAATGACTGCCCCTTTTGATCTTGTTTTGCTGTTAGAAAAAAACCTCTTCTATCTCTTTCCTGATGCAGAGTACGAATAAAACTTAAAGCATTCACATGACAATTTTTTTTTGCTTGGTTCACCCTCACTGGGCTACGTCCAAGGAGCATACTCCAGTAGTGTGCCGATGAACCAATTCCACTATAAGCGCACTACTGTTTACATGTTTGGAGCAGAATCACTGTCCCTCCTGGTTTACAACCACTCACAATATGAAATCTCACTAATCTCTCAACAGAAGTGTGCTCAATGATTCTTCAGAAGATCCACTCAGAGTTTATAGACATGTAGGTCTCTTCATTATCACTAATGAAATCTACATCCTATCGTGTTGATAGATGCTCTGTTGATGTTCATCTTTCACCCACAGATGAATATCACTTTGCACCGGATGTACCGGGCAACACCAATTTTTATGTGAAGCACATATGGAACCTTTCATTTAATTCCCCTGCCTTGTGCAAAATATAATTTTTGTGCAACTCCACTTTAACGTGCAACCTCCAAATTTTACGCGCAGCCTCAAAACTACCTTGTGCGTAATTTTCCGCTTTTGCGCAAAATTAACTTTCTGTGCAAATAGTCTTCTTTTCGCGCAAATCTCTTGGGAACTACAATTTTTCACACCAGATATCAGAAAATCACTATGGTTGGAGATACTCAGAATGAAGGGGGTCACTTCATATTTATAGGCAAAATCGACCCTGCGCGAAAAACCCTCATTGAGCGCGTAATTCTATTTGAGCGCTAAAAACAAATCTTCCGTGCAACACCATTTTTCGCGCACTGCTCCAATATTTCATGCACCTCATGCCTTTTCCAATTTTTTTTCTTTTATCATGAAACACCTCTTGCATAAAAAACATTATTATACTATTTCGTGCATCATATTTCCTTTTCACGCACCAGGAAGATATTTCGTGCAACACGCTGATTTTTCGCGTGCCACAATATTTTTCGTGCATCCCGCTAATTTTTCGTGCCGCACATTATTTTTCACACACCGCTCAGATTTTTCAATCTCGTCCCTTCTCCAAAAAATGAATCTCTCCATTTTCCGATTTTCAAGCCCAAAAATTTGGCAATCACTAGAAAATGGTGCCACCTTGTATATGCTCATTTGGTACCGCCTCCAAATCGTCCATTCCTTTATCGAGGTTCTTAAATAAGTCATGGATTGTGGAAAGAATCCCTTGAACCTGAAAAATCGCCATTTAATCTCCCTTTTTCAACAAACTCATTCACCATGGTATGCTTTGTCAATAAACAAAACATGGAATCCCACTTTTTCAACAAACACAATCACCACAAAAATGTTTCAATGATGCCTTTAGTGATTTTTTCCCTACAAGTGTTGTGTGTAGTGGGATATTAACATAGTTTTGCATCTAACACAATAAAAACATTGTAATTTTAATTAAAAAACAATATTTAGTGTTGTGTTAAATGAAAAATCCCAAAAGATTAAATTTATTCTAAAATATATATTTCAAAAAATATCAAGGTGTTACATTCTACCCCCTTAAAATTAATTTATACCATGAAATTTTTCTGGATTATTAAAGATTTAATACTTGAAATTTTCTTTCATGGAAACCTATATCATAAAAATTAATACTAAAACATCCTTTAATAATGGAATGTTGGAAACATAAAAATTACCCAAATTAACACATAACTATGTTTAAAAATATGAGAACATAGGTGGGATGTAAAAACATAGATATAGGGAGAATGTGTAAATAATTATAGAGAGTGGTAAAGATCATTGATCACTAATACGTGAATGATAGATGGAATGTTAAGGGCCTAAAAACAATAAATTTGTGAAAATTTATAAGACAATCAGTTCAACATAAATGAAGGTATTAGGATAAATCGTTTTCAATATCCTTTTTCTATATTTGATGAATTATTTTACTATTTAAAAACAAAATGAAATACAATTTCTGGATTTTATTCCTTTTTGTATGCACAATCTCATTCTTTGGTTCTACCTTGATCAATTTCTACTAACTCTCTTACTCTATGAAATAAAGTTGAATTTTTAAATTTTGAAGTACAAATAGCTCATGAGGTATAATGATAACTAATTTAATCTATATTTAGTTAGCATCATAGAAAAAAAATTAGAAAAATTTATACAATATGCATAAATCCTCATATAGGAGATATTACCTAAATCTCACAAAATTTATCTAAAGTTTAACTTAAACATTCCTTAAATTGTTAACCATAAAACCCTTCCAAAAGATAAAAACACATAACATTATAAATAAGTTCACTAAATCATCTTAACAATAATCCCCCCATATATCATATGGTAGTTATTGGTTGTCACATTACAAATATGTTAATACATTTATCAGGTATTCTCTTAAAACAATATAATAACCTAAATTACCAAACATACTTATTTAAAATATGCATGTTTCCTTATTCCAAATTTTACTATATATATTCCTTAAATCCATGAAATGATAAACATCATCCATGATAACACTTCCCAATTTTCTAATAAATCCTTTATCAATTCTGAGGTCATAAATACAATCAAATTTACTTTTTCCATATCATCATGTCTTTATCCATATAAAATATTATTTCCCCATAATTGGTAACATGTTAAGGGTTACCTTACAATAATGTAACCTTTCCATTATATCAATTTTCTAGGTCAACATCATTCTTTAACACATTATTGAAAATAATTAAAGGAAAACTTCTATAAAAATAATTATATACTTCATGATTCATATAACCTAAATAATGATTTCCCAGAAATATACACTTAAAACATGAAAGTTTATTCTTAAAAAATTAATTAGGCTTTAACTACTAATTCTTTAATACCTCTTTCTTAGAATAAGAAATCTAAGTCATGTCTTAAGGTTCCTCAACCTGAATCTAATCATACTTCTTACATTTAATGTAAATAATACTGAAAGAACATCTCATACCTTTCAAATGTCATTTTAGTTCTCATTATCTTTATCATTATAACCAATAGTCATGGTCCTTCATAATTCTCTTCATGATATTTCCACTTGGGAAATCAATTTTCATCATGCCCATACTTTCAAAATCTGAAATATTGATTGTTAACCCAGTTCCTTCTAGTTCCCTCTATTGACTAAAACTAGTATGAATTGTGTGAGAAACACTTATCACAGTATAAAATCACATAATCCTGAAAATTTACTTCTGTGATGCCTAAACCATGACACCTAATTTTAAATATATAACACCTTAATCTTTTTCTTAGTGACATACCTAGAAATATCCTTATAAATATTCTTATGTATATCACTAGGTTTTTATCATCCTAGTTTACAAAGGTTGAATAAACCTTTTATATGATACCAACTACAGAGACACGAGCCTAAAATACCTGGATATTAAATAATTTTAGAATAATATTCAGTACATTACAAAAAAATATATCTGAGGACTATAATAGTTTAATGTCTTCAGAAACTTGGATATCTAATTTTTTAACTTGGTGAAAGATCTTCAACATATCTCTTAAATATCTTCCCATTTGGTACTCCTACTTAAAACCTTTCTTCATAACATAGGGAAATTAAATATAAGAAATGGGTGAGCTTATATGATCAGTAAGGATAAACAAGCACTAGTGGAGAAAATGTTATTTACGTCACCATTTCTTACATCAGTTATATATAATCGACATGATAATTTGTGAAACATGGTTTTTTATGTTGGTTATTTTAATAACCGACATTAAAAATCTCGCGCGTTCGTTTTTTTTATGTCGGTTATAAATGAACCGACGTAAAAAACCAAAGCGTGGTGTTTTTTAGGTCGGTTATTTGATAACCAAAGTAAAAAAACGAGATATCTACGAGTTTTTACGCCATTTATTTTATAGCCGATGTAATAAATGAGGCTTTTCAAGAATTTTTGAGGTCGTTTATTTGATAACCGACGTAACAAAACAACTAACAGAAGTATTTTACGTTGGTTATACAATAACCGACGTAAAAAACTGAGATTTATGAAGTATTTTTTACATCAGTTATTCTATAACTGACGTAAAAAACCAACACGTGGAATGTTTTACGTCGTTTAAAAAATAACCGACGTAAAAAAGCCATATTTGAAATATTTATAATGTGAGTTATTATAATAATTGACGTTATAAATGTAAAAAACAGTTTATAACGTCGGTTATTAAATAACCGACGTTATAAAACATTTAAAAAATTAGCAAGCCCCATGGATTGTCATTTATGATTTTTTGATCAACAGTCTGGAAACTCGTCTCCCTCGTGCGGTAAACCGTAATCAGATCATCCATCTTGCTGTGTTAAAATCCTTTTTCCATCCTCATTTATCATATTTACTCTCCTTCTATCTATCATCTCAACCCGCAACACTCAAGTAAGTCTTCCACGAATTTATTTCATTCGTTTTTTTTTTCGGATACTCTATATTTATGTTTTTCGATTTTTGTGTTTAAAATAGTCAATATTCTTCCATTTAGAACCCTCTTACCTATTTTTTCTATCATCATCTTATTTATCATCCCCAGATCTATTAGATCGACTCACAATATTCACGTAAGCCTAAACTACTTCTATGTAGTTTGTTTTTGTTTCGCGAATGCCCGACATTGATGATAATTTTTGTTTTCATTGAAAACTAATGATCTCATTCACCTATATTACTATATAGAATGGTTATTGATTAAATGTATGAATTCAGAAATGATATTTCATGTGTTTTTTTTGCTTATGTTTATCATGTTTTATATGAGAATCTATTAGACATATAATGTAATGGTTGTTGACCTCTATGGCCCTTCGATGCATCGCTAGGTCTCACGATTCCAAATAAAAATGGGTTCTTCTGAGGGATTACCCTATTATTTTTTGTGGCCTTGGCCAAGGCCTTGACAATATGTTTAATATTTCTAAAATTTTCCATTACCTCATTATGATATTAGTTATCGATAAAACTTGTTATCATTTGAGTTTTTGAATATCATTGGTTATTTTTAATTATCATATGATCATTTAAGTAGCTATATTTAATAATATTTAATTTCATCTATTTCATGCTGAAGTATATATTAAATGCATGTGTTTTTATTTGTTCACCATACCTATTTTTTATATGTAAACCATTGTTTGGGGGGTTGTCCGGGGGTGGGGGCTGTTCAGAGGGTTGGGTGGTGTCCAGGGGGGTGTCCAAGGGGGTGGGTGGGTGTGGGGGGCTGTCCAAGGGGGTGGGGGCCTATCCAGAGGGTTTTGGGGGTTGTCCGGGGGGTGGGGGGCTGTCTAGAGGGTTGGGGGTGTCCAGAGGGTGTCCAGGGGGTGTTGAAGGGGGTAGGGGGTGGGGGTGGTGTCTAGGAGGGGTGGGGGTGCTGTCTAGAGGGGTGGGGGCTGTCTAGGTGGGGGGGGGGCTTTCTAGATGGTTGAGGTTGTCCAGGGTGGTTTCCAAGGGTGTGGGTGGGTGTGGGGGGCTGTCCAAGGGGTGGGGGCCTATCTAGAGGGTTTTGGGGGCTGTCTGAGGGGTAGGGGGCTATCCAGAGGGTTGGGGGTGTCCAGGGGGTGTCCAAGGGGGTAGGTGTGGGGGTGGTGTCCAGGAGGGGTGGGGGTGCTGTCTAGAGGGGTGGGGGCTGTCCAGGGGGTTGGTGGGCTCTCTAGAGGGTTGGGGGTGTCCGGGGGGTGTCCAAGGGGGTGGGTGGGTGTGGGGGTGCTACCCAAGGGGGTGGGGGCCTGTCCAGAGGGTTTTGGGGGTTGTCCGGGGGTGTGGGTGATTCTCAGGTTTACTCCATTTTCACCAATTTTATATCAACCATGTAGGTGCCATGGTTTTCTTTGATTCAATGGATTTTAAAACTGTTATATCTGACTATATTTTCTTTTATAAAAAATTATCAAGCATATTGTTTTAAATATGCATAGATTTGTTTTATATTTCAAAATTGTTTTACATTCAAATTATGATTTTTTTCATATAAACATATATTTTTATTATCTTAAAAATATATATATATTTGATATTTTATATAGGTAATAATGAGTTGAAGTTTGATTACAGAACATCGAATGAGAAATGAATATGAGGAAGGTGTTGATGCCTTTTTGGAATTTGCTAAACGAAATGTTCAAAGTAGTGTCCTTTTTTCTGTCCATGCCTGAAATGTTTGAATATGAAGAAGTTGAAAAGTAGAGAGATAAAAGATCATTTGATTTGTCATGGTTTTAATCCGATTTAGAGCCCTTGGATTTAGCATGGTGAAACTGGACGGAATTTCATTGATGATGATTATTCGCAAGATGGTATCCTTGATGGAATTGAAGAAATGATTCGCGATACTGTAGCAGATCAAATTGAGATAGAACCAAAAATTGCACGTCTATATGGTGATATTGAAAAACCATTATGGCCTGGTTTTACAGATTTTACTGTTTTGTCGGTGGTGTTGAGATTGATTAACCTAAAGGAGAAACATGGATAGAGTGACATAAGTCTTACAGAGCTGCTACAATTGACGAAAGACATTGTTAAAAAAGATAACGATCTTCTAGATTCACATTACATGGCCAAGAAAATATTACGCTCGATGGGATTGGGATATATGAAAATAAATTCTTGTCCGAATGACTGCATTATATATAGGAAGGAATATGAATTTATGTCAGAGTGTCCTAAATGTTGGACATCATGGTATAAGGTGAATGAAAAAACATAGGATGATGTAGAGATTACAAAGCTCCCTTCAAAGGTATTATGGTATCTTCCTATAATTCATCATTTCAAATGTTTATTTGCTAATTCACATGATGAAAAAAGGTTAAGATGGCATGCTGATGAGTGGGTATTTGATGGAAAAATACGTCATCCAGCTGATTGTCCACAATGGAAGAAAATTTATGCGCAGTATACTACATTTGGAAATGAAATTAAAAATCTCAGACGAGGGTTGTGCACAGATGGAATGAATACATACCGAACCCTCAGTAGCACACATAGTTCATGGACTGTTTTATTGGTAATTTACAACCTCCCTCCTTATGTTTGCATTAAGAACAGACATTTCATGTTGAGTGTAATGATCTCTGGTCCAAAGTAACCCAACAATGATATTGATGTTTACTTGTCATCGTTGATTGATGATTTTAAATTGTTATGGGCTGATGGTATTAGGGTGTATATTTCTTATAAAATGTAATATTTTCAACTATATGTAGTGCTTTTGTTCACTATAAATGACATCCTAGCGTATGGAAATTTGTTTGGATATAGTGTTAAAGGGCATAAAGCATGTCCAATTTGTGAACAACAGACGTCATATTATCAATTGCATCATGGGAGGAAGATAGTGTACATGGGTCATCAAAAGTTTTTGCCTATGGATCACCCTTATAGAAGACTAAAAATGCATTCAATGGCTCACAAGAATTTGATGCTTTTCCAAAACTTTTATCCCCTGATCTATATTTTGAGAGGGTGGAAAACTTTGATGTGACATTGGGAAAGACATCGAAATCTTGTAATGATAGATATATTTGGATGAAAAGGTAAATATTTTTTGAGCTACCATATTGGAGGTATCATGAATTTAAACATAATATTGATGTCATGCATGTGGAAAAGAATATCTATGATTGTTTTATTGGAACATTGTTACATATTAAAGGAAAGAAAAAATATGGGTTGAATGCAAGACTAGACTTACTATCAATGGGAATACGTTTGGAGTTAGCTCCCACTCTCAAAGGATGAAAATTTCTTCCCCCGGCTTGTCATACATTATCTAAGAGGGAGAAAATTATCTTTTGTCAGTGTCTTCATGATATCAAAGTTCCTCAAGGTTATTCTTCAAATGTAAAAAAAAATTCTCACTGAAGGACTTGAAGTTGATAGGTATGAAATCACATGATTGTCACGTCATGATTCAACAAATTCTACTAGTTTCATTGTGTGTAATATTTCCCATTCATGTTAGAAAGAATATAATGATGTTGTGTTATTTTTTAAATTCAATTTGTAACAATGAGATTGATTTGAATGCTTTGAAAATTTTGGAAAAGGATGCAATTTTTATCCTTTGTCAATTGGAAATGTATTATCCTCCAACATTTTTTGATATAATGGTGTGTTTAATGATTCATCTGTTTTGAGAAATAATGCTTTGTGGACCTGTATATCTTCGTTGGATGTATTATTTTGAAAGGTATATGAAAATATTAAAGGGGTATGTTAAAAATCCATATAGACCTGAAGCCTCCGTTATAGAAGAGTATATTTCTGAGGAGGTAACAGAGTTTTTTACGAGCTACTTGGGTACGACACAACACATACATTTGCCTTCATCTCTGCATGAATGAGTTATTAGTGAGGGAAAGGGGATTTGTGGCTTGAAATTAAAATCATTGTCAGCTGAATAAATTGAGAAGTTAGAATCATACATCTTGAATAACATAGATGATTCTCAATCATATATCACATTGCATATTAATGAGTTGAAGCAATGTTATCCAAAGAAGGCAGAAATGTGGATTTTGAATGAGCATAACAAAACTTTTTTGTCATGTATTAAAAAGGATTTTCTTGGTAGATCAGATGTATCAGAGACATTAAAATGGATAGTGGGTGGTCCATGTTTAAATGTGGTAACATGGTCCAGTTATGACATTAATGGCTATACATTTCATATGAAATCTCAGTACAACAGAAGTGCAGTTCAGAATAGCGGTGTATTGGTTTTTGCAGAAGCAATGCATTTTTCGAGTGCTAAGGACAAAAACCCAATTTCTACATCATGTGCATATTATGGAGTGACTGAAGACATATGGGAGGTTGATTACTTTAAAATTAATGTTCTTATTTTTAACTGTAAATGGTTTATCGGTAACAACAGTGTCAGACACGATGAATTTGGAACGACACTTGTTAATCTGAATAGATTGGAAGACACAACTAATTATTTTATTATGGCAACACATGAAAAAAAAATATTTGTATTAGATCAATAAGATATGCAGTGGTCAGTTGTTTTACAAGGGAAAAAACAATATGTTGGTGAGGATGAACTTCATGAAGATGCTGATTAATGTTAGATCCCTACTTCCATGGAAATATTAACAGAACATAATGATAAGCATTTTGAAGACATGTTTTGTGTCAAAAGGAACTATCACAATGAAGGAATTTGGGAAAACAATCCATTTGTACATTCCTAAAATTACAGGTAACATATGTTTATTTCTTTTCTACATTTATTTTTTTCATAAATGTTAGATATTTTATGTTTTTTATTTATTAAAACATTTTTTAAAACAAAATAAGTATAAGTTTTTGTTTGTTTCAAGATTCTTTAGTTTAATTTATCATATTTACCATTAAATGAATTATATATCTATTATTTTTGTTCAGTAACAATTACTTTACCATGTATTACATGTTTAACATGTTTACTATGTTTTCCATCTTGACCAACTTTACCATCTTTACCATTTTTTAACATGCTTACCATATTACCAATGTTTACTATTACGTCACTTGGTACTCTTTTCTATTTTCTAATTATAGTAGTATTACAATATTTGAATTTTTATATTGGTGAACTAACGTTTGTTTTTTTGATTTGAAGGATATTGACAGATCATTCAGTTTTTCAACCAAATTATTCTGGAGATGAGCATATTGGTCATACCTCTGGGGAGTAACATTCACATGCTCCTATTACGACAAAGAGTTCAAAGGTTGGTAAACATGGGTGCACATGTTTACCAAAATTATCACTTGACCGTATGCAGGATCATAGGATAGTTGTTGAGTTTGAAGATGATGATATTCCTAGAGGTCTAAATGAAAAATATTTTAAGAATTTTGTAGAAACTTAGGCTAAGAGAAAAGTAAGCATTCTGTATGATGACTGGAGAAGTGTGGATAAAGATATAATCTCTCGGTTGGGGGATAAGATTTTGGTAAGATCTTTTTCTATTGTTTGACTATTCTTTAAATGTTTCTCGTATATATAATATATTTAACCTATTCCTTATCAGATGGCATTAGATATTCCTAACACTGGAGGAGTCAGGAAGAAATGTTTATCATTGGCTGCTAGGAGATGGAGGGATTTCAAATCAACCCTCTCATCTGAATTCATTTATGGTCATATGAGTCATGACAATCCATGTCGTATATATCCTTTTATATATGAAAACACATGGAGACAGTTTTTTTAAAGTAGAAGAAAAGAGTAATTTTTGGTAAGGGAAATGTAAACTTTTATAGGCTTTCTTATATAAATGATCTTATTAATGTTTTGTTAATGAGTTCTTATTATTAATTTATATCAAACAAGGAAATATCATCAGGGGATCCAATCTAAAAATGTATACCCTTATATTTTATCTGAGGTCGGGTATGCATTTTTGGAAGAACAAATGATGGAGGAAAAATTTCACCAACTAAGAGCTGAGTCTTCAAGCTCTGGAGAGGTGGTCCCTCCATCCCCTCCATCTAGACATGAAAAATGGAAGAGAGATCGGAAGGGAAAAAAGTGCAATATCTTTCGGAAGAATCGAGAATCATAGATGTGAGGATTATAAGATATCTATTTAATTTATTTAAGTTAGCTATTTTCTTCAAATAATTTCAATAATTACAGATATGATCAATTAATTAATACATGACTTTGTTGAAGAGCAGAGTACACAGGGGACATTTACAGCTACTGGGAGGGAAGATATTTTATTTGTAGCATTGGGAAAACCCGAACATCCTAGTCATGTAAGAGGATTTCCGGCAGGTGTATCGGTAAGAAACATTTTCCACATTCTTAAACTTCCAACTTTGAGGGGGTTTATAAAAAAAATAGAATACTTGGAGGATGAAGTTCATAATATTAATGCGATGATGGAGGAAAATATTAGAGCGTCAGTGCAGTCTATGTTTGCAGACATGCAAAGACAATTTCAGACTGCAGCTCCCACTCCTCCACCTCCCCCTACAGACCCCATTATTTATCCTCCACCTCCGGTAGTGGCTCCCACTCACCCACCTCATCCTGCAGACCCCATTTTTTATCCTACTCCTCCACCGCAGCTTCCTACTTATTATGAGTTATATGTTGATGATTATCAACATCATATAGTAGCATATGGGTTGGTATATTGTCTAGGAGATACATTTCATCATCAACAATTAGAGGTAGAGAACTCGAGGGTCACTATACAGGATATTATAGATATATATTCTCAGGTACCATTACCTACAGATAAGCTGGTGACAGTTGGACATAGTATCAGCCATTTTTTAATTTGGCCATCCAAACTTCTTCGACTGATTAACATAGAGGTATAAATGTTATATCTTTTATTTTTATTATTAAAGTTATTTGATCATTTGAAAAAAAATATAGTTTTCAATTTATTTTTACAGTAATACTTCAAAGGTAAAGAAATAGTGTATAAACAACAACAAAGGAAAATGGCTATGACATCAGATTCAGATTCTAGTAATCTTGATTGATTATCAAGATATTCAAGTTTTTTGGTGGGTCATTATGAGTTTCCAATGGAAGCTCATGTTTGTGGACGTGAAATAAGTGTAGGGATTATGAAATCTAATATCATGGAGCATGTTACTGGATATAAGTTGGGCATCAACGTGGTGAAATTTTTTTCCATGTAAGTCTTAACATCTTTTCACTGCGTTATATTTATTAAAAATGTATACATATGTCTATTTTGTATTAGGTATCTTTATAAAATTTGTGAGATGAATGAGCTGATAGATGTATATGGATTCATGGACCCTCAATTGGTTTCCCCTAAAGCATGTGCATTGGATGAGGAACCAAGAATGCTTTATATTGCTGAATGACTTGAAAAGAATATAGTCACACAATGTTGGATGATGCCTTTTTGTGAGAGGTATGAAACACATCTCCCTCAAAGAGTTAATTATCTTTTAACATAATAAACCCACTAACGTTAAATTTCCTTTTATCAGTGATCATTGGATGTTAGGGGTTTCTTGCCCAAGCGAGAATGCACTTTAGTGGATATACCCTGTCCATGATGATGTGCGGGAATGTTTTAAGAATATATTGGAAAATTATATTTCAATTTCTCAATAGTTTTATATATTATAATGAATTTTAAATTTACCCCATTTGTATTTTTTTCTAACAGGGCATGGGCCTAATTTAAAAAAACACAAAGAAAAGGAGTGCAAAAATCAAATATGTAAATGCTAAATTAAATATCCATTTATAATTTGTACTTTTTGATTTATTACATAAAAATAATATATTGAATTTACAATCATTTAAACATAATTGTCATGAACAAAAAGGTGTCATCGAATGCGGATATTATATGTAAGTATTTATGTATGAAATAATAACAACTAAGATAGTTGTGAATTTTGACCTGGTAAGATTTCCTCTTTATCATTTCCATAATATTTCAATTTGTTTTATTCATTATACATTTTAACTACTATACTTTTCATTTGTAGCTTTTTGGTGACCCTCAGCCCTATACTACTGAAGACATCAAACACTTACAAGTAGAGTGGTCAAATTATTTTACAGGTTTGATTGAATTTTGTTGTTTGTAATGTAAAATGTAATTTTGAATATTGTAATTGTAATTGTGTATTTGGTAGTCATTTAGGTTTGATTTAGTTTTTTTAAGTTGATAATGTAATTTTTGAATGTTATATATGTGAATGTTTGATTTTTCTCTAATTCTTGTTTTGGTCTACTTATGATGGTTTTTCTAGTATGAATTCTGTTCTGGGGGGAGGGGTTCCAGGGGTGTGGGGGTGTGTTCAGTGGGGTTGGGGGTGTCCAGGGGTGTGGGAGGGTTGTCCAGTGGGGTGGGGGGTAGTCCGAGGGGGGGGGGGTACGGCTGTCCAGGGGTGTGGGAGGGTTGTCCAGGGGTGTGGAAGTGCTGTCCAGGGGGGTGGGAGGTATACATGAGGGTTGGGGGGGGGGTTGCCCAGGGGTCTTTGGGGTTGTCCAGTGGGTCAGGGGGCAGTCCAGGGGTGTGGTGGGGGCTCCAATGGGGTGGAGGAGGGCTGTCTAGGGTGTGGGGGTGTATACATGAGGGGGGGGGGGGGGGGTTGTCCCGGGGTGTTTGGAGCTGTCCAGGGGGTCGGGGGGGGGGGGGGGGGGGGCAGTCTAGGGGTCTAGTGGGGGCTATCAAGTGGGGTGAGGGGTGAGGGGGTGCTGTTCAAGAGGGTGGGGGGGGGGTTGTCGAGGGGTGTTTGGGGCTATCCAGGGGGTCAGGGAAGTCCAAGGGTGTGGTGGGGGATCCAATGGGTGGGGGATCTCATGTTGGGTTAGGGGGTGCGGTTTAGGAGGGTGGGGGTTTTCAAGGGGGGTTTGGGGCTATCTAGGGTGTCGGGGGCGCTCCAGGTGTGTTGTGGGGGCTCCAATGGGGTGGGGGAGGGCTGTCCAGGGGGTATACATGAGGGTGGGGGCTGTCAAGTGGGGTAAGTTTATATGTTATCAATGTTAATGCTTAAATTTTCTTTACTTTGTGTTTTTATATCCTTCTGTTTTTGTGGTACGAATTCTTGATTTTGTTTTTGGTTGATTCTGGGGGAGAGCAGAGGACTGCATTCGAATGTTTTTTAAAATTTTTTTTTTCCATGTCGGTAATTGTATAATCGACGTGATAAAAAATTTGGGAAGGGTTTATCATGTCGGTTTTTTTAATAACTGACATGATAAACACCTGTGGCATGGTTTATCATGTCTGGTATTTAATATCCGACATGATAAAATACCTGGGAAATGGTTTATCACATCGGTTAGTTAATAACATATGTGATAACCCCCCCCAGTTTATCTCGGAAGTTATATAATAACCGACTCTGTAAACCCCCCCCCCCTTGTTTTTTCACATCGGTTATTAATTAACCGACATGATAAACACCGAAATGTTATGTTTTTTACAACAGTTTTTAAATAACCTACATAAAAAACTTTATTTATAACACCGTCTGTATTAATGTTAGCTAAAAACCGACGTAAAAAATGAAAAATAACTGACGTAAAAAAACTTCTTCTGCACTATTGAAGGGATATATGTAAGCATAACATGATCATAAGGGTATGATAATATAATTTCCTATGTTTTGAACAGGATGAAAAAGTGATGGAATTTAAACTTTTTCATTTGGTGGATGAGTTTTTTTAAAACTGAGATTTAATATTAATTTTCAATAGTTGGAACCTTTCAACATTATTTTTTCAGTCTTAGGGGAATGACTGTTAAGTTTCCCAGGCGGATCGAGGAGTTTCAGGAACACCATACACAAAAAAGTCTAGTTTGAATGACATTTAGAGGGTGCACAATTTATCTGAAACCATGTGGCCCACAACAGGAAACCATTCGAGCTAGTTCTGGTGAGGTAGAGGTGTTACTCATCGCATGTGCGTGGTTTTCCAAACCATGAACCTAGCCACATGGTTGATGTTTGGAGTTAGTACCTCAACATTTTTCATCACACGTTCTATACATGGTGTGGATAATAGTGTATGATAAACTATGTGAGGGGAGTTTCTTAAAAAGATGGTGCCACACGGTTGGGACATGGTTTTCTAAACCATGCGGCTTAAACCGTTCAGCATGTGTTAAATAAATTTTTTAAATATTTAAAATAAAATAAATAAATAACATAAAACACTCTCTCACCCTTATCTCTCTCTAGAACCATGCGACACCCCAGGGGGGTCCCCTTCGATTCACGATGAAACCCCCTTCGAACAACCTCTTTGATTGATTTGTATTCACTATTTCTTCGGATTTATTCTCTAATTCTCCATGGTATGCTCCCTCCTCTCATATACTCCCTTCCTTGGCTCATTTTTTCTTCTCCATTTTCCCTATTTAGGTTTTGCTGAACCCTAGGACAAGGGTTATCCAGATTTTTATTTCTTCCATTATTGTTAGGGTATGTAATGGGGTCCTCGAGTCTTTTTCATTCATGTTCCAGAAACCTCCACTAAAGGTGAAGTGGTTTGGCTCGATTCAGTTCATTGCCTCTATCCGAGGTGATATTCTTTACATGTTTCATAGTTTAGGACAATCTATTTTTAGATTATATGTGTTTTTTACTTCTTAATATTTAATATTAATGTGTTGGACCTTGCCTTGTGGTTTCAAGTCACCCGGTCTAAAGAGACTCGCCCGCATATTCATAGTTAATATATATATATAGGTTCCAATTTTATGTGTATTTTTTCCATGCTAGAGAATATATATGTATGGGGCCAGGTGTGCCTATGTATATAGATGAAAATTTCACATGTAGGGGATTGGAGACTATTATATACATATAAGCATATATGTAAGGATACCCTTTCACATGTTGTTGTCCATATGGATGTTTTTAAAGGGGATACGTGTCCTTATATGTGTATGAAGGTGCTCATCCTCAGTGGGGGTAGAAGAAGCTTCTAGTTAGAAAGTGCCAAGATCTGAAATATCTTGTATGGTTCCACCCTAATCTAGGATCCCTTTCTTTTCTCTTTTAATTAATAAGGACATTAATTATTCAATTGTTCATTCTTGAACTCTTATTAATTTATTTCCTTTTATAGTATTTTATCCTAAACTACTCTCTTATGTGAAATGCAAGTAAGGCTTAAATAAGATAAATGAATTATTAGTAAGAAAAGTTATAGTTTCTTAATTAAAACCCTCCAATAGAGGTGTGCTATATTCAAGATAAAAAGTAATAAGTGGAAATTTATTCTATCCAACCTTAGTTATTTGGTGTTTATTTATGATTGAGATTATAGATTTAAAATTATATTTTAGGGTATTTTCCCCTTTTTTTTCTTTTTCCCAAGTAGGCATATTCCTTATTACCTAAACACCACTCCTTAAACCTCCGCCCTTGAAATTTTTTTTCCATATCTCAATGAGTTAAATGAAATGGTTAAGGTGAGTGGACTGGTAATAACGAATAGGGAAAGTGGGTGTCATACCTTAAGGGTAATGAACATGAACTATTTGGAACTTGTTCCTTAAAATCAATTTTCCATGTTTAGAAAAATTGAGTGAAACTACCATGAGTTGAAAGACACACACCAAATGACATACCTTGAATAAATGGTTTAGATATAATTAAATGTTTTACTAATATTAAATAGTTAAAATTAAAATGTTCCTTGAAAAGAAATGGAATATGGCCAATGACATGGAAGAGAGGCCTTACCCTCATGTATTGAATTGAATGTGATCAAGATTATGTTAATGTTTTGATTGAAATGCTTAAGATGGGTTTCCTTAAGTATAAATTTGAATATGACTATTTATATGTGAATGATTTGGGTTAATGGGATGCAGGAGAGGTTAATTACTCATGAATTTTGTTCTTCGAATTATTACTCCATATAGGAACATTAAGGCCAAGAGATGGTAAGGGCTCTGGGTATTGGGTTAGGAAAAAACCATGAGATCTATCCTAGAATTTGGATGGTGGTGGTATGTCCTGATCTACCCCAACTTATATAATGATTCTTTTATTCAAAGAGACTATGGTCTCTTGTTATTGGGTTAGAGGTAGGCCATGAGAGATATACTAGAATTTGTATGGTTTTGATATATACCGATCCACCCCCAACATTACTCAAATTCTTGGAGGCCCAAGAGACTAAGGGCTCTTAAACCTAGGTTAGGGGTAGGATGTGAGAGCTCCCCTGGAATTGGATGGAAGAGGTATGTCCCAATCCACCCCAACATATATATATATATATATATATATATATATATCTGTGTGTGTGTGTGTGTCTGAAATTGGTATGATCAAACTATTAATTTGGTATCAAGCCGAAGTTATAACAGTCATCTGGTGTCCCTTAGAAACATGGATGAGTGTTTTTTTGTTTATGTAATTATGTTTTTTAAATTCTTCTTTACCTACATACTGAAAAATTTATATTACACTGGAATAGACTTGAAAACATGGGTACTGTCTTACGGAGATTTTATCTCACACCCTGCTCGAGTACCCTTGTAACCCAACTGGACCTTCTTGTTCACATGGCTATATACCTTGATTGTGTTTATGTTACTTGTACCTGGGAGTTAGAAGAAAATGATTGAGTTAAAGCTCATGATGATCATGGAGAAAACCTATGTGGATTTTTTGTCTATTATGTGTTTGTACTGTATTTAAAAGCTTGTTTAATTGTTTACTACTTGCAGTTATGTATCATCCATCAGCCATGCATTGTATATAGTGGTGTTAAACAACTATTATAAAATTGTTATTATCTATCTTCTACTATTTTATCTCATTTTCTTACTAATTACTCCATTTTCATTCTTTTTATGTACTTTTATATCACTGTGAATTTCTAATAAGAGGTTATAGTCTCTCCACTATCACCTCTCGAGACCCTCACTACTAGTTGACAACATCTAGCATATGGGTAGATGCACTTGAGCTCATGAGACCCACAGATCTAGATATCGGTTTGATGGTAAGTCAGTCTGGGATGTTATAAAGTGGTTACAAGAAAATTTTTCCCTTTGTCTTTCTATTTTGGTTTGGTAGACTGGATAATGGGAATGTGTCAGTTCTTGGTTAATAGTCATGCTTGTGATTGATCACTCCACATACAGGAAATAACCAAGTAAGCAGCACTGGAAATTTCTATTCATGTTGTTCTCTATTACATTTGATATAATTTCACCTAGAGTGATTTAGTACCTTCCACTACTGATTTTTTAAATTTATGTAATTTTACCATTGGCTTGATATCACAAGGATGTTTCATTACAAGCATCATAATAGGAACATAGGAAATTCACATGACATGCATAGTTTCATGCCATGTAGTTGAATTTAAGGTTTTCCATGCTGCTTTTTTATTTGGTCTTGCAAATATTCCATGTATCTATGTTATAGTATGTTCTTCTATGTTATATTCTTATAGTGAAATTATTTGAATTGTTTATATATGGGTTTTGAATAAACAAGAACCATTTTTTGATTGTAAGGTGTATGGATGCCTTATAACTGGGAAATTAAAACTCGTATATTCAAACAATCTTGAGCATAATGTATATACATGATTTGATATGTTGTTAAAATATAAAGGTTTCTAATGTTCTATTAATATGGTGAATTGGTTAGTAAACAAGATTCAAATGATAAACTATAAAGTGTATGGGCGCTTTATGGGTTGGTAGGTGGACACCCTTATAGATGGACTATTATGTATTTAAGAATCGTAAATTCTTAAATGTAATTTGTTTCTACTAATGGGAGTCAATTCTCAATCCATAAAGTTTATGGGAGCTTCATGAATTGGGAAATGGAAACCCATATTAAAGGTAATGTCATGCGGTGCCTTTGGATGTTTATAAATGTGAAATATGTATAGTTTTGATCAAAAATAAAATTGTTAACTTCTAAAATGTGCAACTAGACCCAAGTAAGTCATATGGGTAATTTTTTTATGAGAAAATCATTTCAGGTGTGTATTAATTTGATGAATGGGTGACTGCTATCGGGATGCATACTAATGAACTCATGTTGTCTTTTGGGTCCCTCATAGGATTCCTTACCGATTTAAATTGATTTTTGCTGATAAATTTCCTAACAATGATGGTATTTTAATAAATGGTTAATGTTTTAAAAGGAGGTTTGATAAACATTCCTATTTTCCCTTTAGGGACTTCGCTAAATCAAGTACCATGTTTTTGTTTTGAAAAATGGTACTTGATGTTTGTCTTAAATATTCTAATGCTTAATGGTTAAATGTGAATAAGTATAAAGGGATTAAAAATAGAACTTGTAATGGTGTCCTTTTATTGAGACCCTCATGAAAAGGGTAGTTTTGAGTCTTTGTTTTTTCTTCATTATAATGGAACTGTAGGCATTTTTGTAGGCATTAACTCTATAGAAATGTATTGATGATTGGATTTTGATCCTAGTGACTTCTATTATCATGAAATGGGGTTAGGGTTGATGCATGTGCATTGTAAGGGTCCAGCTCATGGTAGGTAGCACCCTTAGAATTTTTGATACCTTTTTAATGTCGTGAGATTTCCGATGTTGGCTGTTTTTCAAGTGCTTTTTTCCCTTGTAATACTTTTATAACAAATGAATTCCTTCTTCAGATGGGTTTTAATGTTTTTTAGGACCTTTTTATGTTTTTGGGAATCTTTTTATGCTCGATTTTAGTAGGTTAGACATACCTTAGGCATAGTTGGCTACTTAGTTAGTGGTTTGACCCGTTACACTTCGTTGGTAGTGGATGACTTTGTATGTTGTTGTCTATGTGAATGATCACATAAGGCGAAACAAAATTAGGTCATCTCCATAGTAGAGTGTCGTGGAATTAAAGAACCAGTTTCATACCAATTCTTGGGATGTATTTTGGAAGACTTGAGTGTTTCGACATGTTGGTCGGTTCAGTATTGGTTTCTTTTTCTAATTCTTTGATGAATGTTCTTGGCTTAGAGGTGTGCCATGATGGTTTCGGTATAACTGTCCTTCCAATTATAAGTTATAACTAAAGAGGATCATTTTGGAATTTTCTGTTCATCTCAAATTCCTTTGAGTATAGTGATTTTGTATCATGTCGGTAATTTCGTGGCAATATGATGATGAAATGGTAGGTTGTGGTTGAAACCTGGGAGAAACACCAATGGAATAGGATGAGCATCGATGGTAAATTTTTAACAATCATTATATGTCCTTAGGTGGTAAAGTCATTGTAATCGGTTTTTTTGATGACATGTTGGAAGGTGACTTCAACCTGCTTTAAAGGAAGTCGACCAGTGGTGGTTCAACATATATTCTTTCCAGTAATTGTGTATGACTGACTAGGATCTGTTCAAATCCACTTAGTGTATTCCATTTAGAGATGATCATTCCCCCTATCATAACATCATCTTAGATACACTAAGAGATCATTTTTCTTATACCACGCTAAATATTTAAAAGGTGTTGAGCTTGTTGGGTCGTTCTATTTTTGTGTTGCATGCTGAATGTGTGGTTTCCTTCACGGTACGGTTAGAAATGTAACCGGAATTTTATTATGTAATTTGGTATATATGTTCGTAGTGAATGTAAATTACCTTAGTATAAGGTAATATAGTTTAGTTGGAAAAGCTCCAGCCATCTATGTTGAGTAGATTCTTGAATAGTCAGCTGAACCGTCATGACTCTTTTCCTCCCTTGTTCAATGAATATGGTTAGTGAAGATTCATTTTAACATACATTGTCAGGTGTGGTTGAGTGCAGTTGGTTTTGGAATGGGATTTTCATGAAAATCGCGCTCGACTTGGTCTATGAGTTTGATGGGGAATAAACCATTTTTTATTTTTAAAATCACTCTAGGAACTTCATCAAAATACTTAAGGGAGTTCTTTGAAAAAAATTCCAATAGTGGTTGAGTCGTAGTTTGGAATTTTCTACCTATCATTAAAGCCTAAGGATGGAGGAACTTGGGCCAATTATCTGATGATACAATGAGATGATCATGTATTTACCTAAATCTAATTGGGTAAGTTTTTTATTAGTTTTTGGTTGGGAAAAAATAATCGACTCGAGTTTTAATGGCTTAAGTGTTGTGTGCTTAAAATAATATTCAGAAGTGCATTGGGAATTTAGGGAATGAAACACAACCATTTGAAAAAATATTCATGAACCCATTTTTATCATGTGAGGGTTATGTTGTTCCTGAATTCTTCTCGAGGATGATATGTTCTAAGGTAGAAAGGTTTTAATGTCCCATGTTTCGAACCGAATGAAAAAGAGAAGGAATTTGAACTTTTTTGTTTGGTGGATGTGTTGTTTTAAAAACCCATATTCAAAATTATTTTTTGAGAGTTGGAACCATTCAATGTGATGTTTTTGGACTTATGGGATGGTCTATTATGTTTCTATGGTGGCTCAAGGAGTTTTTGTAGAACCAGACATGAAAAATTCACGTTTGATGGACCTGTAGAGGGTGCATGGTTTGTAGGAAATCATGTGGCCCATAGAATGAAAATGTTTGGGCTAGTATAGGTGAGTCAGAGGTGTTATGCACAACCTATGCGGGTTTTATGTTTTAAGGTAGTACCTCTACACTGTTTTTCACATGGTTTTAACATGGTTAGGCTAACCATGCAAGAAAACCCGTCTAAGGGATGTTTCTTAAATACAGGGTGTCGCATAGTTGGTGCACGGTTCTCGAAACCATGTAGCTTAAACTGTGTGGTTTGTGTGTAATTAATTGTTTAAAAGATTAAAATAAATTAAAATAAAAACATAAAACACTCCCTCACATTTCTCTCTCTCCAAACCCACGTGACACCCCAACGGGGGTTCCCCTTTGATGCACGATGACACCCCCTTCCATCCTCCTCCTAGATTTATTTTCATTCATCGTTTCATCTATTTTTCAATGATTCTCCATGGTAAGCTCTCCCTTATCCTCTGTTCCCTTCCTTGGACGATTTTTACTTCTCCCATCACCCTATTTAGGTTTGGTCAAACCCTAGGTCAAGGGTAATCCAGAATTCGATTTCTTCCTTTATTGTTAGGGTATGCAATGGGGACCTCAGGTGTTGGTCATTCGTGTTCCGGTAACCGTCGCCAAAGGCGAAGTGGTTCAACTCGATTCAGTTCACCACTACCATCCTAGGTGTGATTATTTACCCATTTCTTGTATTTTAACCTTCTATTTTTAGGGATTATGTGTTTTTTACTTCATAATATTTAACCGATAGTGCGTGGGTTCGTACATTCTGGTCTCGGGTTGCCGGGTCTAAGGAGAATCACCCGTGTATGCCTAGGTAAGTATATATATATATATATATAGGTTCCTCCATTATGTGTACATTATTCCATGGAAGTGAATATACATGCATGGGTTTTGGTGTTACTATGTATATATATGAAAAATGCATACTTAGGTGAGTGTAGACTAGTATATGCATATAAGCATATATATAAGGATCCCTTGAAAATGTTCAGGGACAAGTGGATTTTTTTCATAGGGACTAGGTGTCCTTATATGTGTGTGACAGTTCATTTTCTCACTGGGGGTATAAGTAGCTTCTAGTAAGAAAATGCTAAGAGCCAAAATATTCAGTCTAGTTCCACCCTATGGCAGGATCCATTTCCTTTCCCATTTAATTTATGAAGGCATTAATTAATCAGTTGTTAATTATTTCACTATTATTAATGTTTTACATTTATATTAGTTTATCATAAATAATTCTATTGTGTGAAATAGAAGTAAGGCTTAAAAAAGTAAAATGATGTTCTAATAATAAGTGTCCTGGCTTCGTAATAAAATCCCTCTAACAGAGGTGCGCCATCTTAAAGATTAAAAGTAGGAAGTTGAATTTTATTCTTTCATACCTCAATGAATTGGTGTTTCTTTATGCTTGAGATTATAATTGTTAAATGGAATGATAGGTTTCTTGGACCCTTTATGTTGATTTTTCCCAAGTATTAACATGCCTTATTGCCTTGACACCACTCCATGAACTTGAGCCCTTGAAAAGTAGATTCCATGTATCAATGAGGTAAATGAAATGGTTAAGGTGAGTGGAATGGTAAGAATTACTACGGTAAGTTGGTAAAATCTCTTAAGGTTAATGAACATGAACCCTTTATAACTTGTTCATTAAACTAATTTTTAATTGTTTAGGAATATTGAGTGAAATGACCATGAGTTGGATGACCCACACAAAATGTCATACCTTGAATAAATGGTTTATCTATAATGATATGTTTTACCTATATTAAATTGTTTTGATGAAAAATGTTCCTTGAAAAGAAATGGTGTGTGGATAATGATATTCAGGATAGGGCATGGCCTCATTTATTGAAAATAATGTGATCAATATTATGTTAATGTTTTGATTGAAATGCTTAAAACGGGTTTCCTTAAGTATAAATGTGAACATGACTTTTTATATGTGAATGATTTGGGTTAATGGGATTCATGATAGGTTAATGCCTCATGAATTGTATTCTTTGAATGATTATTCTATGTAGGAACATGAAGTCCAAGAGAGAGTAAGGGATCTTTGTATAGGGTTAGGGGAAGACCATGAGGGATCCCCTAGAATTTGAATGGTAGTGGTATGTCCTCATCCACCCCAACTTATATAAAGATGCTTTCATGCCATGAGACCAAGGGCTCTTGATATTGAGTTAGGGGTAATCTGTGAGATCTCCCCTAGAATTTGGATGGCGATGTTATGTCTCGATTCACCCCAACATAACTCTAATGCTTGGAGGCAAAGAGACTAATGTCTCTTAGACATGGGTTAAGGGAAGATTATGAGAGCTCTTCTGAAATTCGATGGCGGAGGTATGTTCCGATCCACCCCTATATATATCTATCTATATATATATATATATATAAGTACTGCTAAATAAATATATATAAAATTTACATGATCATACTATAAATCTGGTATCGATATGAAGCTGGTATAGTTGTCGGGTGTCCTTTAGGAACCTGGATAGGTTTATTAAATTGTTCTCTACCCACACACTACATAATTTATATTGCACTATATTGGGCTTGAAATAGTTGGTGTAGGCCTGCAGAGATTTTATCTCACACCCTGCTCGGGTGCCCTTGGTACCTGAGTAGACCTTCTTGTTCACCGGGCCTTGGTCCTTTCTTTCTACTGTGTTTCCTATACTAGGGAGTTAGGAGCAAAGGACTTAGCTAAATCTTAAGATGCTCATGGATAACACCAATGGGGATTTTTTTCTATTCTTTATTTATAATGTATTTAAAATCATGTTGTATTGTTTACTGCTTCTGGTTATGTATCATCCATCAACCATGCATTGCATAAACTTGTATTGGCCACCTTTTATAAAATTGTTATTATCTGTCTTCTACTACTATCTTCCATTTAAATATTTCTTCCACTATTTTTCTGCTTTTTATATACTATTATACTATTATGAATTTTTGATAATAGAGTATAGTCTCCCCACTATCACCTCCCAAGACCATCACAGCTAGTTGGAAGCCTCTGTCATAAGGGGAGATGCGCTTGAGGCCATGTGACCCACTAGTACGGCTACCAGTTTAATAGTAAGTTAGGTCAAGACTTTATAGAGAATATGATATTTAAATTATAAGATCATACCCTTCTTATCAAGAATCATAATTAAAGATTCATGTCATATAAATTTGATGTTCATATGACATGAATCATAAGGTTGATAAATCATCACAAATCAATCATGAACAATAAGATCGGGTTATATAATTACGGCACCAATATAACTATAGAAAACCATTTCATGTGTCAAGGTTAACTACCAAGACCATCAACAAAGTGGATCAGGACACACATGTTTCCAATTTTTTTATCATGAAATGCATTTTTTTCCTAGGGGATCATGACACATCTATTTTCCATAGTGGATCAGGAAACACCTATTTCCCATAGTGGATAAGGACACACATATTTCCTATTTTGAATCAAGACACACCTATTTCCCATTTTAGGTCAAGACACACCTATTTACCACTTTAGATCAAGCCCATCAACCTGTATCCCATCATTATCACATGCGATATTAATATTTACCCAATGCGTTGGAGAGATATATAGGTTCCACCCATTACATAATGAAATCAAGCATACCTATGCCACAAGATCAAAAACATTTATCGTATCATATCCCATGAAATTAAACGGGTATCATTAAAATTTCATCACATCATAAATAATAGATAAAATATAAGTTTCATAGTGATTTAATCAAATCATAACCCTTGAAAATAAGAGCTTTTCAAAATCATATAACCTATAGTAGAGAAACATGAGTCATAAACATCATTCCACTAAAACATAAACCATTAAATAAATAATATGAATGGTATTCTTGGATAATATCTCCCATTAAAGAATTAACTATAAAAAATTATTTCATCTTAGATGGAAAAGTATTTTGAAAGATCACATGGAACATTCCTTAAATAAAATAGTCTATATTTAAAAATAATTTTTATAAAACCATTTGAAAAATCCATTTCTTATAGAAATTTTTTTTACAATTTCATTTTAAACTTTTCTTGAGTAAATTATCTTTATCTCTTTGAAAAAAAATATTTTTTAAAAAAAACGTAGTTTTAAAATATTATTATTTTCAAATAAATTTTAAAACACATAATGGAATATTGAAATCGTTTTAGAAACATTTCTCTTTGAAAACTTATAAAATAAGCTTGAAAATATTTTGAAAATATTTTTCCTTGAAAACTTATGAAAGAATATTGAAAAAAATTTGAAAACATTTTTTACTAGAAAAGTTATAAAATTAGATTGAAATATTTTTAAAACCTTTTTCATTGAAAAATTAAAAAATAATATTGAAATAAAATTAAAACTTTTTTAGAAAACATAGCTTTGAATGAACAAAGATTTCCAACCAAAGAGAGAGACTGAGTCAAATTTTCTTAAAAATGATTATTAAATTATATTAAGTACCCAAGAGTTGTAAAATGGTTTCAATACATGAATATATCAGGAATAACCATATGGGATGAAAATTCATGAGTATTCTCTAAATTTGGTAAAAAGGTTTCATCAATTAAAGCATAATCATAAACAATCCTCTAAAATGATGAGATTGTTAAAATAAACTCTTACCACATGTTAACTTTAAATCATACTCCCCATGTATGAAAATAAAATTACATGAAGCTTAAAATATAATTAATATATATATATATATTCATTATATAACACGTTAAAGGGTAATTTATACACCTTGTAGAAGAATATAGGTGCATAACATGGCATATGTCTCAAATAAGGTAAATTGAGACAGAACTACTTTATCTATTTGGTAACTTTTGAAACAAAAACCCTATGAAATGGAGATAATAAAATGGATTTGTAAATAAGAATAATTTTAAGTATAATAATATTATAATAAATTCTTTGTAAGTATATACACCACACAAAAATAATGACCGGTGAATAAAGCATAAGTCACATCTAAATAAAAGTGAGATGAGAAAACCCTTACCTTAAGTCGTGACATTGTTTGTACACATTCAAACATCCTTTATAATAAATATGAGTTTATTAAATATGTAACAAAAAAATATTTTCCTATATATCATACCATATATTATTCACTAGTGAATTTATATAACCATTTTATTAATAATGCCATGTCAATGAAATGTTTCGGGTAATAATCGCTTTGTTTATCATATATGTTTTGATTGATATTCTTCATCAACTTACTTAGATCATGATTAACATATTTACAGAATTTAAAAAATGGTTTATATATAATATATAATCATTATATAAATATTAATAATAAAATATATAAGAAAGATATGTGAAATAGAATACAATGTTCATGGTGATGATAGGTCATACATATGCATGAAGGTTGTTTCCATTTTTCTTGTCATATTGAAAGAAAAAATGAAATGTGTGTGTGTGTGTGTGTGTGTGTGTGTATAATAGAATTATATTATAATTATTATTTCATATTTATAATATATGTTAACTAAACTCATCTTTAATATATTCCATGCGAAGTGTGAATGAACCACATCGCTTTGAGGAGGCGGTAGTCCACACTTCGACAAACAATGTTATCGTATTTACACAAAATTGAATGCGTGAATGTATGTGTTATATAATAATTAAATAATAATAAATACATCATAAATATCATACATAGAATATAAAAACACATTTCACATCATAATTTTCAACCATGATATGTGGTAAAGAAAAAATTAACAATATTATTTCATGAGGTTTTAGTTCACCGTACACAAGAACAGTAAGTTCGTTAGCCATTATATGGAAGTGTATGTAAGTTTAGTTCAAACCAGTATAATTAAAAAATCCCCTTATATTGATTATAATTCTGTTATTTTAAATTTTTTAAATAATAATAGTTTAGGGGTTATAGAATGAAAATAAACCAATGTTTCTTGAAGAATGATGGTACCCCTTATTTAGGTAACTCCTACAGGTTTTCACCAAATGGCTTATTTGGTTGGATTTTATCATAAAGAGAGAATTTAAGGAAGAATTTAGTGATTTTTTTAGGATATTGGGGAAGTTTTTTTCGAACGAATGTTTCTTGATAGGGGTAAGTAAGTGAGGAGGTGAATACCCTTTTCTAGAGGAAGTGGAGTGGCATTCTTGTAAATATAAAAACGTAAACACTTTTGAGAGGTCTCCCATACATCATGTGCCTCCGATAATTGTCAAAATTATATAAAAGAGTGCAATTTGTCTAAATATATTCATAGAATGTCCTTTTTACAAGTTTATAGGTCATTTATCCTCATAAAATTAAAATTAGACCATTAAGTAATATTATTTTTACCTTAATCATTATAATTAATTTTAATAACATTCACTAATTATTTTAGGTAAAAAACTAATTTAAACTTATTTTACATTATAAATTTTGATTAATACAAATATATAATACATTTTTAAATATTATAGTCCCATAATTGGTAGAAATTAATTTAAAGTTAATCCCATATACGGGACGACAAAGCGGGTTTTTAAGTAGAAATTTTTAAAATATTGCTATGTTTTTATATCTAAAATTAATGTGAAGTTATTTAAAATAAACTAAATTTGTTTTAATGATATAATAATGATATAATTATACTCAATCCCTATTAAAAACATTATTTATCTATATAAATGAATTGGAATGAAATGCAATTTTGAACAAAATTTCAGTATTATTCACTATTCCTCAATATATGAAATTTCTTATAAAAATATAAAAATTCACTAGAATTAAGTTTTGATATTTAGATTTTAAAAATGATGTTTATTTTTTAAAATAATTATGAATTTTTTAAAAATTATATTTAAATCATACTTTTACAGTTTTTTATTCTAATTCGTCTCTTCTATTCTAATGGTTATGTGGTAACTATAATTTTTTTAATAAAAATACTTATAGTATATTATAGCTCAGTAAAAAATCATCCTTGCCTATAATGAAATCTATCACAGGGACTCATTATTGTGTGTAATACAATCCAAACTTAGTTTCATATGTACTATAAGCTAATATGAGTGTTACGTCCATTGAAATATTATCTTATTATTGCATATAAAGAAATCTAAAATTAGTGTTTTTATATGGAAAACTATATTCAGTGTTGCATGAAATGAAAAACATCCAAAAGATTAAATTAATTTGAAAAAAAATCAAATAATATTCGTGTGTTATAGGATAACTACTCATGGAAATTCATATGAATATGTAAATCAATTAATTCAAATATCTGAAATTCAAATCATGGATATATATTAGAAAATTTTCATTTCCGAAATCCAACATGATCCAATAAATCATGATTTTTCCAATAAAAACCCACATTATTAGGTCTAAAATTTCAATTCTCTATTTTTATCATTCATAGTTATTGAAAAATAAATTTAAATTAATAGAATGAAAATTATCCTAGGAATTTTATGCCTCCTAGTTGTATTCAGTAAAGCATGAATCAATTGTAGTCATGATTTTTTTTGTTAAAGCTCTAAACTAGGTTCAGTATGTGTAATGGTCATGCATTTTTCTTCTTTTTTAATACTAATAGATTTATTGTGCATCTATGTTAGACCTAAAAAATAAAAAAAATAATATTTAAAAGGGTATTATCATTCAATGAAGCTCAAAAATATCACGGTAGTTGAAATAAAATTCTAATATAAACTAAAAGTTTTAGAAAATAGTATGTTTAAAATACTATATAGAAAAAAATAGGTTACCTCTCAAAATATAATATTTTTTAATATTATTTTATTCAAAAATACCCAGGATAGTTGATTGGAATATGTTATAGAGCTAAACATCTTAGTTTCTCCCAATATTGGCTTTGAAATCTACCCAACTCAACTCAAATTCTACTCAATGAACCTAGCATGGAATTCTATGGTTGTAACCAGAGTTTGTATAGTATGAGTATAGCTAATAGGATCTCTTCATTAGTAAAAACTTATTAAAAATCTCCCTTATCACTTACTAGATTCACATATTGAATTTATTCAATGATCACATCATTTTTGGAATCCATATCATCAACTTCTTTTATTGTTTTTGTTTCATTTTTTTCCTCTACTTAGTCATCATAGGGTGTCACTTGTTATTTTTACTCTTCATGCAGTGCACTTATATTTTATTAAAATTTCATGATGAATTTAGATTTCATAATTTATTTTTCATCTTTTTCTTCTTCATTCATCTATATTCCTAGTTTTTCAAGAAACCTCTATAGAATTTCAGTAGTTGAGGTATCTTTATCCTTTATTTCTTCTAACTCTTATTTTTTTTTATTTTCTGAATTATGCTTGATCCCACTAAATTTATATAGCAAAGTTTCCTTTGTACATTGAAAATAATAATTCAATGGCATCGTGGTTTGGATCATGGTCATCTTTGGTGGTTCTATTTAACTCTACATGATTGTCCAAACTTCTTTTCTCATGACACGCCTCTTCAGAATTTGGTATCTTACTTTTCAGTGATATATTTTCCTCAATTTTTTATGGTTTTGGATGCTCATTGGATTGATTTTTCATTATTATAATTTCATTGAGTTGTTTCACTATATTCTCTAGTCAAAAATAAAACCTATATATAGTAGTCATTGTTCCCTACATTCATGTCATATGAACCAAAAATAGTAGGTACTATAAAAATAAATAAATAAATAAATAAATATACTAGGAGAATAATAAGAAATATATTATATGAGAAAATAATTTGTTTGTATTATTAAACCAAAAATTTATCCGCACATATCCTTGGAAACGGTGCAAAAAATTTGATAACTCATGGGAATTTTTTAATACCCACAGAGTTAATGAATATATAATTTTAAAAAATGAAATAAAAAACCACTAAACTATAGGGTCGTAAAGGATTTTCAAGTTTGAGGATGAACCCACCGAGACTGGGTTAGAGAAAATATTAATTTAATAAAATAAACCTAAACTATTTTATTAAAGAATAGATGATGATTTATTTGGATTTTTAAGAAAATGGAAAAATGTGATCATTAATTTTAATGATTGATTAGGGAATAAAATAATGAAATAGATATCATAGGTGTCGAAAATGGGTTAGTGAGAATCTAATGGTCATGGAAGAAAACCCCCAAAATCATCGATGTTCAATTTTCATAATTGTTATCTTAATACAGTTATTTAATGACTTGCTAAATCAGAACAATATTTAAAAATATAAAAAATACAACCAATGGTTATAGTGGGAATAATTCACTAGTCAAATCATTAAAAGAATAACTCCCTTAGTGATCATGTAATGGTCATGAATGAAAAATAAAAGAAGAGATTTATGAAATTATGGTTACACAAAAGGGATCAAATAAATTATATTTGAATATAAAATACCTTAAACAATCAATCACACTTCATTACAACTTATTTCCACAATGTCTGCCCACTAAAAATATTCATAAGGGGGTAGGAAAATAAATATCCAATTTCATGCATCACAGTAGCAGTGGTCCTTGATCCAAGTGGTGGTGACTCCTCAATGATCATTGGAGTGGGAACCTGAACTCTTATTAATAGTGGTTGTAGATATTCTTGGTAGATTTATTTATTATTAATGTTGGTCAAAAACGTGATCATAAGTGGTCCTTGGGCCATAAAACAGGTCAACCCCATAAAAATATATCAAATTTGTCCGTTTTGGGTTATCCGGACCATTTACATGTAATGTAATGATTACACCATGTGGAAATGTTGCACAACATGTAATGAATTCATGGCCCGTAGAATTTAGATGTCACCCTCACACATTCCATGGTGTGACACAAACATTTCATGTTCTGACAGATGATTTATTCAAATCAAGATGATATCTTCCTCTTTAGAACATGTATTTGTTTCATGAGTTACATTGGTTCACTATGTGTAATGATTAGATGATTTGTAATGTCAATTTTCATCTACAAAATCCTCATTTTTTCTTGGTTATTTATTTATATGCCTAGGAAGTGCTCCATAATCATCCACCATTATGGAAAACCTTATTTTATGTGGATATCATGATCATTTCCAATCTATTTTCTCATCTCCCTTAACTTATAGCATCCTGAAAAACCATGAATATTATATGAAGTGTATATGCAAGGATTAATAATTAAATCATCTAAATCTCTGTGTTTTTTTATCCAAAATGTATACAATAGAGTAAGTTATCAAATTATAATTAGGAATAAAATATCATCATCTTAAATATCAGTTCAACATTATAATAAAAATATAAACAAAACCCCCAATTTCCCAAGGAAACTCAAGGCTCAGGGTGAGAAAGAGCTAGATATGTTCTCCTCTCACCTAAATCTCAAATATCAATAGTCCTATTATAGAAACCTAGTAATTTATTAAATGGATATTAAATCATTTTAGATTAATAATAATTACATTATAAAAACACATACCTGAGGATCGTAATATTTTAGTGCATTTGGAAACATGGAACCCAATATTCTTAATTACTGAAAGATATTCAATGTCTCCCATAAATATGTTCCCATTTATTACTCATACATAAAAACATTATTCAAAACATAGAGAAATGAAATATAAGAAAATATGATGTCATATTATCATTAAGTGTTAAAAAAGTAGATACATAATCATATTATGAACAAAAGGGTTCCAGAACATGAGCATAACATTTGAAAACAATACCCTATATAAAAAATACTAAAATCTGAATTCTTGGAAAAACTATTTGTAGTTCATAAGACATGAATCAAAATATAATCAAATAACATAATCCCTGAGAGCATACCATTTTCAAATGAAAAATAATTTTGGCATGCACATAAGCATAAAATATCGATTCCATAGTAGTAATGGATCATTGGAAAAAAATATACGGGCACTCTATGGGTGGCTAAACCTACTGGGTGGGACACACCACTATCCTCAATGGTATCCCTCTCCTCATATTATAATATTTCACTCCCAAAAACATAATAGCATCCAAGGTTAAATCCCAATACCATCATATAAAACAAAGTCTCATACAGAAATCAGTTCATTCTCTATTCCAGTCCTGTCTATCTCATAAGATATAAATATTTACAAAATTCATTGGAGGAAGATTTAGGTCCCACCCTTATTTGGTTATAACATAACCACTATCTTTGTTAATAGAAAATCCACCATCATATAATTAAAATCTTAAATATGTGTGCTATAAGATCCAATAACGTTCACCATATCCTAACCAATGAATTGAAATGGGTTTCATAAACATTTCTTCATATCATAAAATGTGGAAAATAAATTGGATTCATAATCATTTTATCTTTTAATCAAATAATAACCCATTTAAAAATAAGTGGGTTTCATAATAATTTTATCATGGTATAAGCCAAGGAAGAGAAACGGGTTTCTTAAACAACTTGTCATTATAAACCTAAACCATTCAAGGAATGAATAAGAATGGTATCCGTGGATCATATCTTCATTAAATCAAAAGTAATATAAAATGATGTTATCATATATGGAATATTATTTTGAATCATAAATCACTATTAACATATCTTTAGTTAAATAATTATTCTTTGAAAATCACTTTTATAAAACTAAACTTCATAAAATATTTTCTAAATACTTTTCTTTGAAAATAAACATGAAAACTTGTAAAGTAATATTTAAAGATAAAATAAAATTTTTCTTGAGGAAAATATTCATTATAATTTTAAAAAATATTAAAACATAAAACATTTTGAAAATCATTTTCTTTGAAAAGACACTTGAAAACTTATAAAAGAATATTTTAAAATGATTTCAATCATTTCTTGTGGAAAATATAATTTCTTATTTACAAAAAAAATATTAATACATAAACCATTTTGAAAATAATTTTCTTTGAAAATAACCTTGAAACTAATAAATTAATCTTTAAATAAAATAATGGTTTGGACGATGGGAGGTTTCATTCATTCCATACAAGATAAAATAAAAATTCCCTTAGCATTTTTGGTAAAATCCAAATGGGAATTGTTTTCTGAAAATGAAATGAATATTTATTCTAAAAAAATAATTAAAATTTCAAGAATGGGTAAAAATTTATTTAATAAATATTTTTAACTAAATGTTAAAAAAATATAAAGAAAAAATTAGAAAATCTTTTCTTGGATGAAAAATGGGTTTTTGAACAAAAAGGCAATTTTTCTTAAAACCATTATTTTTGAACTCTTGGGTACAAAAAGAGAGGAAAATGAAGGGAATCATGTATTCTCAAAACATAACAATAGGATAATAAAATTCATGGTTTTTCTTATAGATATATTATACAATTTCATCATTAGAATTATAATAATAAACTATCTGGATAAATGATGAGATTGTAACTGAAAACTCTTATCACTTAGGTAACATTGAAAGAAAAGCCCCATAAAGGAATAACATTACAAAAACATAAAATATCATTTAGAAAAATAAATAATTGATATTACATGTCCAAGGGGAATTATATACACCTCGTAAAATAATATAGGTGCATAACATAACATATGTCTCAAATAAAAAAAATTAGACAAAAATATCTTACCGATTTGTTAACTTTTCATCAGTAAACCCCATAAAAATGATATCCTCAAATGTATATGTAAAATCCAATAGTTTTCATGAGAAGAATAATAATATACATTCATGGTTAGTATGTACATTTCAAAAAATAAATAGGTGGTGAATATGACATGTGTCTCGCCGAAGTAGAATAGTTAGATGGAAATATCTAATATTAAGTCTTGACATCCTTCACACATGTTCAAACCTCCTCTTATTCAAGTATCCCCATTAGTTTTGAACCAAAATCCTTTAAAGTTTGTTTTTTTAACCTAACTATGGCTTCTATGATTAGATTATTGAATTTGGGAAGTAATTTTTTCTAGGATCGGCAGAACTAAAAGGGTGTGACGGTGTGAAGAAGATAGAGGAGTGGTGGACTTTATATGTATGGGAGAAGAAACACCTGGTTTTTCAATAAATAATTGAGTACTCTAACATTTTTTATATGTTACAAGGGTCCAAAATATGTCACTCTATAACCATAGAGGATTAATGGTCGAAATATGGGCATAAAATAGTTTTTAGACGTGTGTATATGCCATTTATACCCTTATCTTTTTTACTTTACCCCCTTGTAAACTCATTTTTTACATTAACTATAGTAAAAAAATTGTTTTTTTACTATTCATTTCGGAAAAAAATTATGTTTAAATTATTAGATAATATAAATTTTTCTGATTCTAAATATCGATTGCTTTTTTAAAAATTTCATTCACATAAGTTGAAATGAATAATTTTAAATTAATCCCACATATGCGATGATAAAGTGGGTTTTTAAAGAGAAAATATTTAAAAGTTAAAAATATTTTTAAATTTAATTCCAATATGAAATTTATTAAAATAACCTACATTATATTAATTTATGTATAATTGAACTAATTATAATTAAAAATAATTTAAAATATAATTTAAATTTACCCAAAAAATAAATGAAAAATTTTCTTTCAATTAAAATTTTTTATTTTTCACTCTTCATCGAAACATTTATGTTTCAGAAAAATCCAAATAAATTAACCCTAAGCTATATTTTAAATTTTTAATTAAAAAATTGAGTTTATTTTATTAAATTAATTTTCTAATGGTTTCAAAAATTAATTTTATTATTTTTCACAAAGAGACATAAAAACATATTTTTTTTAGAAAATATTTTTGAAACATATATATTCATTATAAAACATTATGTGTTTTGTTATCAATATGTTTTATTTATATAAAAAATATACCTAATATTTAAAAATTATTTATTTATGTTATAATTGTAACGCCTCGACCCCAGTTACCTAGAGTCGGTGCATTATTGCGTAATATTGGAATGATCACAGAAGATCAAGTCTCGAAAGACCGATTAGTTTAGTAGCCTTGGAAAACCTAGATACATTCATAAGTCTTACATTACATCATAAAGTAAAACAAAACTACAACAACATCATGTCTTCATATCCCCTCATACTATCCCTACATGTTATTCTTTATATGCTTTTCACATACTGGAAAAATTAAAACATTGGAAGGGGTGAGCTCATATTCTCATAAAGGATAACAATATAGCGGAAGCTTTCATAAATAATCATCAACATTTAAGACAATGTACAACTAAAACAAAACCCTTTTAAACATGAACTTCTGCATAATATGGAAAATATAAAATTAAATAATGCCATTTACTTATTCACATGGATATTATACTAGTCGAATAATCACATGCAATATCAATAACCACTTTCATAATGATGGAATGCATAATGCCAGACTATCATAACCACGTAGCCAAGGCCTCGTGCCAAGACTACAAATAAGATTTTGTCAAGGCCTCATGCTAAGACACTAGTTTGTCACATGAGACCTACCGATGCATCGAGGAGCTATAGTGGGATCCACCTATCACTTATTAAGTCTAATTCATTCCTCATGTGAACAGGTTTAAACATATCATAAACAATAATATAATCGTATATCATAAAACATGCATAAAGGAAACATAACATTTCAACATTTCAACCACAAGATATCAATAAAACACATTGATATAATAAAAAACACATTCAAAACCATTTTCAATAACAAAATAAAAGAAAATTAGAGCTTTGTATTTATTTTTTATTTAAAAAAAAGTTATGGCTTATAGAGGAATCTGAAACTCAAATAATGGTCATAGCTACAAAGAAGTCATTGTTGTCGCATATGTACGACAAGAAAAACATTAATTTTTTTCGTTTATTAAAACGCTTCTTGTAAAAAGTTTCCTTTTGAATAAACGTAAAAGTCAAAGGGGTTTATACACCATATAAAAGAAAGTCTTGTATTAAAACTGAATATGACTCAATGAAAGAAGATTGAGATGAAGTCCCTTACAAAGATCATTTTTTAAATAAAATAGATCTATTATGTGTATTCACTATAAGTACACATAAAGAAAGTATAAATACAAGATAATACATAATAATATCATTCCATAATTTGAAAGTAGGAGATTAACCCAAAGAATGGAAATTGGGTTAAGAAGTTCCCTTACCTCGTGTCTGACTTGAATCGACCGTTCTTTAACCTCCTGAATAATAAACTAGAGTTAATTTCAACTTGCTTAAGAAACTTTTTCAAGTTCATTATACCTTTTATACCACTTATTATCATGTTATGAACATTATGTAATTATTTATGTTAATAACGGTCGTTTTGTCGATCTTTGGTACTTGAGTCAAAAATAATCTTCTTATAATTACAAGTTGTTGATGTGGCAAAATATCCATTATATCCAAGATTTAATTCATGATGTAGATATAATATATATCATACATATCCAATATATACATTCATTTATAATATTACATAACATTTAGAGGTAAGAAATGAAATGCACCGTTCATGGAGATGGTAAGCCGTATGTACGCATGAACGCTACTTTCATTTCTATTTCATATTAAATGGAATGAAATCATTATGATATAATGTTATATTATAATTCCAGTATAATATAATATATTATATCATTTAATCCATCCTTTATACATCCCACATATGGCATTAACGATTCAACTCACTTTGAGAGGGTGGTAGTCCACACTTCCTCAAATGAAATTATGGCATTTGCACAACATGAAAAGAATAAAGATATGTTTTAAATGAAAAATACATAAGCATAGAGAGGAAATAAATATAATATATATCATAAATAAATATATTTCAATCATAATGGCCACCATGAGTGGTGTTAAAAGATTATTGAACAATCATCGTTTCGTGAGGCAGTAATTTGCCACCCACAGATAAAATATGTTATTTAACCATTAGACGAAGGTATGTGTAAGTCTAAATAAAATAATTCCCTTGAAAACATCCTAGTATATTGTAGATACTGGTTTTGTTACAAAATAATGGAATAAATATAGTTTAAGGGGTTGGAGAAGAAAAATAAAACAAAAGATCATAAGAGAAGGCATTACCTTAAAATCAGGTAACTCTTTTTGATTTGAGCCAAAGGCTTCCTTGGGAAGACTTATGCCCAATGTGAGGCTTAGAGAAGTAAGAGAGGGAAGTTGAGAGATACTTTTAGCAGAGGTTGGTCGAGCCAAATGGCTTTGATGGTGTGAATAAGGTGGTAGAGGTGGGGGACTTTGGTAAGAGGAGAGGAGGGGCACTCTTTGAAAGTCATGAAATGTTAATTTATTATGAAATGCTTTTCAAATTTTAAAGGTCCCACAATGATATATTTCTAGAATAAGGTAATATGGGTTCTAAATCTACTCATTCAATATGTTTTTGACAATTATAAGTCTTAGATTTTACATTATCTTTTCATTTTATTTAAATCATTAATTAATGAGGTAATCGTTGCATCATCATGGTGTTATAAATAATTTAATTTTTTGAATGTCTAAAAATTATAAAAAAATATCATGATGTAGGAAATCTCTTTATATTTCAAATTAATATTTATAGTAAAAAAGTTAACTTTTATAACCCCATTTAATAATTGCTTTAGTAAAACAACTCATGTTTGTGACAATTTTATTTTTACTTTAAATAAAAAGTTATTAATGTCATTTTCTTACCCATGTGGATCCATGGGGTCCCCAAGTTAACCCATGGATTGTATTGGTCGGAAATGACTAATAAAATTTGTGTAGGACAAGTTTCAAGATATTTTTATATTTTTATAATATCATTTTTACCTTAAATTTCACTAATTAACTTTAATCGCGATTAATAAAACTTAAAAGTTACTGTTCACCAAAAAATTATTTTAATCCCATATAACCCAATTTTTATTCCTAATGACAACCATGTATGTTGGATGTTTGAAAAGGAAATCCAAGAATTGGTAATATTTCATTTACATGAAAAATTAGTTTTTAAACTACCACTTAGTGGTTTCACTATTCATCAAAAATTGAAGTTTTTCATAAAAATACCAAAATTTTACCCTAAGATATATTTGAACTTCTTAATTCAAAAATGATATCTATTTTACAAAATTCAAAACATATAAGTTGGTTTAATAAATTTAATAATTAATTTCCGTTGTCACAACAAATAACGTGTTTTCAAGAAGCAATATATATCAAAAGATTGACAATTGTTTATGTCTAATTTCAAAGTGAAATTAATTCTAATTACCACCATTGGATAAAATGGTAAAAATATATTATATTTATAATTTAAATCCACTAAATAGTATAATTTGTCACTATAAATTATTTTTATTAAAAATTTTGTTTTTAAGTATTTTTCACTATTCATAAAAAATTGGATGTTCTCGGAAAAATACTAAAAATTCAACATAGGATAATTTCGATATTCAGAATCCAAAAGTGAAGTCCATTTTAAAATAGAAAATATAAAAAATTTCAAAAATTGGGTATTACTATTTATAACGGCTACTTTGATTGGTCGCGGTGTGTTTGAATCTCGAACTTGCGTACAATTCAAGATATTTCATTATTCAAAGAGAAGCATATCGTGAAAGATTGGGGTGTTAAATTATCCCCTCCCTCAATAAATTTTATCCTCACAATTTGAAAATGTTCTTCAAAAATAAACGGTTGAAAATAGAAAATACCTTTGTGGAAAACCCACATCAGAAATAGATTTAATAAAAATATAACATTAAAATAAAGAAAGATATATACAAAGGTCCCCCGAGATAGCCCATACTAGGATTCTATAAAAATATGGATATGGAGGAAAAAACCCACCAAGGTCTGATGGAGAGTTGTAGAAAACAGGGTTAGGAGAAAGTTAACTACAAGAAAATCCCAAACTTGTGATTAGTTAAACGGCCTTTTATTCCCTAGTAGGAAGAGTTAACCTACAAAGTTTTTGATTTATGTTATCTTTCATAAAGATCAATAATTTATTCATGAGATTTACTAAGAATGTATGTAAATATACTTACTTGTCATGTAGACTTTCATTCTCTAATTAATTTTTACCAAAAACCCATCTTTCACTCCAAAAGGTAATAGAACTCAAAAATATTCTATTTATCCTAATTGTATATGTCACACCCATGACTTATTTTAAAGGTAAATTTCATTTAATTTCCATTCATACTTTATTTTGGGGGGGTTCCCAATCTTTTATGGAGGAATGAGAGAGTGTTCATTAATTGGGCCAAACCGTGAGCCCAATTCCATATTTAAAAACCAATTTTGTTTCTTTTATAACTTTTTCATTTCTTAATATTTTTCACCCATTAAACTTCCCAAATGACCTCTCCTGACCTATTAACACCACCATTTCAATTTGGAGCTTTTATAAATCCATACCCAGGGTTTATTTTGGTTTTTATCTAAGGGGTTGGGCCAGCCCGAAAGCCCAATTCCGGTTTTAAAAATAAAATTTGATTTTGTTATAACTTATTCAATTGTTGGGATTTTTCGGTGATTCCAAGTGGAGCCCAACCCCAATGAACCCAGCCGCGCGACCATTCCCTCTCCCACCTCTTGGAAGCTCTGGAAAATCGCGATTTGATGCCGAACTTCAGAGGGTTCCTCAAATCTCCCAGATTTGAAGAGGTAAAGTCTTTCTTTCATAACTCTCTCAATTCTCAATATTTTTCCCCCATTTCAGTTTCTAAATGACCTAATACATCTTGTTCGTACGAAACCTAAATTTTGGATCTTTTAAATTTCATCTACTGGTGTTTTGTAGTGATTACTTCAAGATACTTCAAGTAAATGAGCCCTTTCCTTTCATCTTTCAAATTACTTTGGGTCTAACTCATTGTTATTTGGGTATCTTTGGTTATAATTGAGTTTAATAATGTCCAGAAACTAGGTTTTCGAACCTAGGGTTTAACTTTGGGCTTTCGTGGCCAATTTATGTGGTTTTAGGTTTGATCTAGTTGTCTCTTGGTGCGGCGGGGGTGCGATTTGATTTTCGCACGGAGATTCAAGGGTTTCCTTGGTTTTGGTAGGTGATTCCATTGTGTGTGCAATTTTTGTGAATTAGCTTGCTGCTTTAATGGTAACTTAATGTTTATTTCACTTTAATGTTTCTGTAAAAATTGGTTTTAGTTGCATTTATAATGCAAATGAATTTTAAGTTCCATTTTTGGTGAGATTGGGGGTTTTTCATTCAAATATTTTATTGGTTCATTTTGGGCTGACCTATAAGTAATTAGTTGATTTTAATGAACTGTAATAGGATTGAAAATACTGTTTTTATGATTGTCCCATGTGTTTGATGCTGTGAAAGTTGGTTTTAATGGTGTCTGTGAAACACATGAATTTCTAAGAGCCATGTTGTGTAAAAATGGAGGTTTTACAATGATGTCACTTCTTGAACCATATGAGGCTTCCCAGAAAATGATTTGTTGTTTTAATTTAAATTTATTGGGATTCCATTTATGTTTTGGTAATTCAAAAATGTGCCCATAGTATGCAATTGGTGTTCTCAAGGTGTTTTTTTGTGCAAGACACTACATGATTTTGAAGAATTGTTTTATTACAAATCAAAGTGTTTTATTGTGTGTTTTAAGTGGTATAAAAATGTGATAGATACTGTATTGATTGTGTGTGACCAGTATTGGTGTTTTATTTGAAAATGGATTTATGTTGCATACTGAAATTGTTTGAGCACAAAAGGGGAAGCCCGGGTACTTAGGTGGGCAGATTTGTACTAGTACGGCTAGTGGACCGGATGGGTGTTGTCCCTGTTTCACTTAGCATTTGGATAACGACAACTCTAACTAAACTATGTGGATGATGATTGTAAACCACTATGTTGTGGGTATGATCCCTACTAGTGGCTCGTGCACGAGAGTGGATTTTACTATGGATGCTTTACACCGAGGTACGAGGTACATAGGGCCCGAGACAACCTAGTGCCTAGGGGTGTTCCTGGTTTGTTGCTCACTGGATTTTTAGTATTTACCCATGTATTTGGGTGTTTTTTTGTAATTTACAGTATCTATCATTTCCATTTAGATATGTTAACATTCTGGAAATTCTAGTTTGAAAACTTTTCTTTTAAATGAAAGTTGTATTTCTTGGAATTTCATCATCGTTTTTCTTTACAAATTAAAAATGTTTGCTTCTTCACCTTATATTGAATGCACTTTGGAATCATTGGGTGGTATCCTATTGGGCTTAGGCTCACACCCTACTTACACCCCTTGGGTGTAAGTAGAATTTGTTATGCTTGACTCAGGTAAAGGGAAGGATATGGGCGATGGCAGTTCAGGGTGTTAGTCCTCATCGTTGGGGCGGAGTTGCGGAGAAGGTTTGTGGGTGATGACCCCCTTGTCGTGTGGAGTCCATGGGGATTTCATTATGTTGTCCTTATTTGTTTGTAGACCACTTTTAGTGTCTTTAAACATATGTATTCAGTTCTGGTTTTTGTGTAAACATCGTTTGGTTTACATTTTTCAGATTCAGTTTATTGATTGTTTTTATTGTTTTATGCCTTCATATTCGGGTAAATCGTTCCCAAACAAAAATAAATGATACCCGGGCACTTGTGCCAGCCCGTGGGGATAGGGAACGCCCTTCGGGTCATGTCACGGGCTGGGTTTGGTGCCAGTTTTGGTGGTGACCAGATTCGGTTCGTGACAGTATAAGTTATAAATATTAACACATACCATTAAGATTAGGAAAACTATTTTGTAATTACCAGGGAATTCCTGTAGGCTAGTGGTAGGTAATAAAGGCATGTCGTCCTATGGATGTGGGTTCGATTCCTGCAGCTTTTTCCGACACGACGGGTAATCCCCCGACCTGCCGGTTGCCCTTTTCCTAAAAATATAGTATAATAATATTCTAAAAGTAATCTTCCAAAATGTTTTAAACATAAATAATACTATCCAAAGTTCAAATTAATCCATTCCAACCTTTATAGTTATCCAAAATACCTCTGCCCATACTATCTCCAAAAGGTCTCTAAATTCCAAAATCAATTGTAACATCAGATTTCCCAAACAGAGTAAAGTTTCTCTTATTGTCACATACTAAAAATATGATTACCTTAATCATATTAAAACCTTAATGAAATCAAAAAGTACTGAAGTAAAATCCATATATATATCACATTATTCTTATAACCAGAATATATTCCTTGAGTCCAAAATCACCAATACATTAATTAATCCACTTCAACTGTAGTAACAACATAAGATTGGCCTTGATCCCTTGGCATTTTATGAGGTAAGTTTCCCTAACGCTTAGGACATTCATTTGTATAATGCCCCATTTCCCTACAATTATAGAATTCAACATTGATAGCCTCTTTCTTTCCCTTGCAATCACAAGCCTGGTGACCTTTTTCTCCACATTTGTAATAAACTCCCATTCCCTTTAGGCAAGTACCGGGGTGATTCTTCCCACAATTTTCACATAATGGAAAATCCTTCTATAACTTTTTCCCTTTATCTGTATCTTGTTCCATTATTATCTTCTTCTCCTACTTTACTTTGTTGTCATAAGACTTAGAGAATTCCTTTTCTGTCTTGATAGCACATGAGACAATATCTTCGTACGATGAGAAGGATTGTGATACTAAATCTCAATAGAGAAATAGTTTTAACACATCAAAGAAATGATCAATCTTACTTCTTGGGTTATATATATAATCCGTAGCATGTCTTACTAACCTTGTAAAGTTGGCCTCATACTTTACGACATTCTCATCCTCCTTTTGTCTTAGACTCAGAAATTGCCTTTCCATATCTGCTCGATGGTCACGGGGAAAGTATTTTTCTAAGAAAAGCACTTTGCACTCCCTCCATTCCATATTTGATACTTCATCATCTTCCTTTGTGTTTTGAATCAATGACCACCATTGATCAACATCTCCAGTGAGGCGGTAAACTGCCATGATAACCTTTTCCCTTTCACTACTCCCCAAGGAATGGAATATTTTCTCTAAGGAATTTATCCATTGCTCAGCTACTAAGGGATTTGTACTCCCATTTAATGTTGGTGGTTGTTGCCTCATGAAGATATCTAACATTGAATCTCCACATTGTGGATCAGGGTGCTCCATACTAGTAAGGTATTTATTCATAACCTAAGTGAGTTGTCCCAGTATGGTGATAAGATGATCAGCACCATTTGTAACACCAACTCAGTTATAATTATCTTGAGCAGGAGAGAAATCCCTACATGGAGTGCGTTCATTGATACAGTTTCCATTCCTTCCACTAGGTTCCATTTCTAAACAATGGAATAAAGTATAAAAGATTATGAATCAAAATACATAATTCCATAATTGTAAAAAACTTAACACAAATTGAAGTATATTCATAAAACAATGTTTTCTTTGAGGAATTATATTCTCATAAACCCTTCATAATGGTTTGTGAAGAAAATGAGAATTATCCTAAGTATATCCCCCGGGAGTGTTGTAACCAAGAGTGCAGTAAGGCCCATTGTTGTGCACCAATTCCCATTCGAGTCTAGCTCAAAGCACTGTTTTCGGGTTATACCACTAGGTACATCTCTGCCAGAGCCGCCTCTACCTGCTCGTATCTAGAAAGGGATTTATTTCTCGGAAAACTCACAAAATCACTATAATACCAAAATTCTAGGAAGTTCTTCTATACTAATCCTCAAATTCTATCTTTGGGATATGTGCTCTAATCAGAGTTTATCTAAATCTAGCTTCCAAGGTTAGTACTAAACTGCCTCTGATACCAACTGTAACGCCCCGGCCCCTGTTACCCAGAGTCGGTGCATTATTGTGTTACATTGGCATGATCACAAAAGGTCATGTCTCCAAAGACCGATTAGTTTAGTAGCCTTGGAAACACTAGATACATTCATAAGTCTGACATTACATCATAAACTAAAACAAAACTACACCAACATATTGTCTTTATATCCCCTCATACTGTCCCTGTAGGTTATTCATAATATACTTCTTCACATCCTTGAAAAAATAAAACATTTGAAGGTGTGAGCTCAGATTCTCAGTAAGGATAACAATATAGCAGAAGCATTCATAAATAAACATTAACAATTAAGGAAATGTATAACTAAAACAAAAGGCTTTTAAACATGAACTTCTGTATAATATGGAAAAAATAAAATTAAATAATTCCATTTACTTATTCACATGGATATTCTAATAGTCAAATAATCACATAAAATATCAATAACCACTTTCATAATGATGTAATGCATAATGCCAGACTATCATAACCACGTAGCCAAGGCCTCGTGGCAAGACTACAAAAAATATTTTGTCAAAGCCTCGTGCCAAGAAACTATAATGTCTCATGAGACCTACTGATGCATCGAGGAGCTATAGCAGGCTCCACCCGTCACTTATTAAGTCCAATTCATTCCTCATATGAACAGGTTTAAACATATCATAAACCATAACACAATCGTATCACATAAAACATGCATAAAGGAAACATAACATTTCCACATTTCAATCCCAAGATATCAATACAACACATTGATATAATAAAAAACACCTTCAAAACCAATTTCAATACCAAAATAAAAGAAAATTAAAACCTTGTATTTATTTTTTATTTAAAAAAAGTAATGGCTTGTAGAGGAAGCCGAAACTCAAATAATGGTAACGGCGGTGGAGAAGTCGTTGTCGCCACATACGTATGAAAAAAAAACATTCCTTCTTGTCGTTTAGTAAAATTCTTAGTATAAAAATATTCCTTTTAAATAAACATAAAATTCAAAGGGGTTTATACACCGTATAAAAGAAAGTCTTCTATTAAAACATAATATGCCTCAATGAAAGAAGATTAAGACGAAGTCCCTTAAAAAGATCATTTTTTAAATAAAATAGATCTATTATTGGTATTCACTATAAGTACACATAAAGAAATTATAAATACAATATAGGACATAATAATATCATCTCATAATTTGAAGGTTGGAGTTTAACCCTATGAACGGAAATTGGGTTAAGAAGTTCCCTTACCTCGTGTCCGACTTGACTCGACAGTTCTTTAACCTCCTGAATAAAAAACTAGAGTAAATTTAAACTTTCTTAAGAACCTTTTTCAAGTTCATTATGTATTTTATATCACTTATTACCATGTTATGAACATTATGTAATTATTTATGTTAATAATGGTCGTTTTGTCGATCTTTGGTACCTGATTCAAAAATAAACATCTTATAATTACATGTTGTCCATGTGGTAAAATATCTATTATATCCAGAATTATATTCATGATGTAGATATCATATATATAATACATATCCAGTATATACATTCATTTATAATATTACATAACATTTAGAGGAAAGAAATGAAATGCACCGTTCATAGAGACGGTAAGCCGTACGTACGCATGAACGCTACTTTCATTTATATTTCATATTTAATGGAATGAAATCATAATGATATAATGATATATTATAATTCCAGTATAATATAATATATAATATCATTTACTCCATCCTTTATACATCCCACATATGGCATTGACGATTCAAATCACTTTGAGGGGGCGGTAGTCCACACTTTCTCAAATGAAATTATTGCATTTGCACAACATGAAAAGCATAAAGATATGTTTTAAATGTAAAATACATAAGCATAGATAGAAAATAAATATAATATATATCATAAATAAATATCGTTCCATCATAATGGCCACCATGAGGGGTGTTAAAAGAAGGTTGAACTATCATCGTTTCGTGAGGCAGTAATTCGCCACCCACAGAAGCAGTATGTTCATAAACCATTAGACGAAGGTATGTGTATGTGTAAATAAAATAATTCTAATAAAAACATCCAAGTATATTGTATATACTATTGTTGTTATAGAAGAATGGAATAAAAAGAGTTTAAGGGGTTGGAGAAGCAAAATAATACCAAAATCATAAGAGAAGGCATTACCTTAAAATCGGGTAAATCTTTCTGATTTGATCCAAAGGCTTCATTGTGAAGACTTATGCCTAAAGTGAGTCTTCTAGGAGTATGAGATGGAAGTTGAGTCAGTGTTTGGGCAGAGGTTGGCCGAGCCAAATAGCTTTGATGGTGTGAATAAGGTGGTAGAGGTTGGGGCCTTTTATAAGAGGAGATGAGGGGCACTCTTGGAAATTCATGAAATTTTACATTATTATGAAATGATTTTCAGATTTTAAAGGTCCCACAATGATATAAAAGTTAACTTATATAACCCCATTTAATAATTGTTTTATTAAAACAACTCATGTTTGTGACAATTTTATTTTTACTTTAAATAAAAAGTTATTAATGTCGTTTTCTTACACAAGTTGCTCCATGGGGTCCCCAAGTTGACCCATGGATTGTATTGGTCGGAAGTGACTCATAAAATAAGTGTAGGACATGTGTCAAGATATTTTTATATTTTTATAATATCAATTTTGCCTTAAATTTCACTAATTACCTTTAATAGCGATTAATAAAACTTAAAAGTTACTATTCACCAAAAAATTATTTTAATCCCATTTAACCACATTTTTCTTCCTAATGACAACCATGTATGTCAGATGTTTGAAAATCAAATCAAAAAAGTTGTACATGAATAATAAGTTTTTAAACTACCACTTAGTGGTTTCAATATTCATCAAAAATTGATGTTTTTCAGAAAAATACCAAAAATTCACCCTATGCTATATTTGATATTCCTAATTCAAAAATAATGTCTATTTTAAAAATTTCAAAACATATAATTTGGTTTAATTAATTTAATAATTAATTCCCACTGTCACAACAAATAGCGTGTTTTTAAGAAACAATATATATCAAAAGATTTACAATTGTTTATGTCCAATTTCAAAGTGAAATTAATTCTAATGACCACCATTAGATAAAATGGTAAAAAATATATTCTAATTATACTTTAAAACCACTCAATAGTGTAATTTATCACTATAAATTATTTTGATTAAAAATGTTGTTTTTAAGTATTTTTCACTATTCATCAATAATTGGATGTTCTCGGAAAAATACCAAAAATTCAACATAGGCTAATTTCGATATTCCGAATCCAAAAATGAAGTCCATTTTAAAATATAAAATTTATAAAATTTCAAAAAGTGGGTATTACTATTCATAACGGCTACTTTGATTGGTCGCGGTGTGTTAGAATTTCGAACTATCATAAAATGCAAGCTATTGCATTATTGAAAGAAGAGCGTATCGTGAAAGCTTGGGGTGTTAAAATAATGTTCATGTTTAAATAACTATATTAATAATATATCATGTTATTGTAAAAACCCATTTTTTTATCTAATGCAAGCTAAGCTGGTGCTGCATGTAGCACAAGATTAACATGGTATTGCATATAAATCAAGCTTAACTTTGAGTTATGTGTAACACAATCCATCAATTAAATTTTACTTATTCAAAAATAATTTATAAAAACATGGGGTTTTTTCATTAGTTCCCACTTAAAATGAATATCTCCCTCAAAATTCATCATCCCAATATAATAAAATGAGGATAATTATGCCTTGTTATATCCTCAAGTTAACATGTTTCTTCCTCAAACAGGTGGTTTTAACCTAAAAAATTTACTAGGTGAGAAGTATTTTTTCATAAAACATTCTCTGTATGATCCAAAATCTGCACTATTTGTTCCTCATAAGAAAGATATTTCACAAGCGGTGTGACCTATAAGTTGAGAAAAGGTGAAGGGTCGGGTCTGTACTTCCTCATTATAGATACATGTTACATATAATGGACTTGATATAGGTTCAATGGAAGAACCAAGTGAAATGATACTATCCTAATATGATCAAGAATTCAAATGGCTGAAATATTCCTAGGTCTTAGATTTCTTTCTTTTAGAATCTCATTACTTTATTCCTTGGAGAAATTCATAGAAACACCTTATCATGAACATAAACTTCTAGGTCATTCTAGTGATTATCAATATAGCTTTTTTGTTGACACTATGTTTTCTTGATGTGTTGTAGAATATGTCTACCATTCACTGTCATTTCTTCAACTATATCAAATTGCAATATATTTCTTTATAAAAATTCATTCCATCACTTTTCAGGTTTACATTTCTTCCTATAGAGGGATTCATAAGGATTCATCTGAAGGATTGAGTGAATGTTTTTTGTGTAAGAAAACTCAACCATTGAAGGTTTTGATCCCAATTACCTTTGAAATCCAAATAACAATATCTCAAAATATCCTTTAGGGTTTGAATTGTTCTTTTATATAATCTATATGTTTGAAGATGATATGAAATGGTAAAACTCAACTTCATGTTGAGATCATGCTGAAGACTTTTCCAAAAATTGGAGGTAAACCTTGGATCCTAATAAAACATAATGAAATATGGTACTCCATGAACCCTCACTTCTCATTAAGGTATATCATGGAAATTTTATATAGAGATCATTATTTGTTGATAGCAATGAAGTGTTTAGACTTAGTAAGTTGATCAGATAAAACTCATATAGCATTATTTCCTTCATCTACATTTCGGAATTCCAATAACAAAATCTAGGGTGATTTTCACTCATTTCCATTCTGGAATAGATAATTCATGTAATGGCCCCTTATAATTTTGTCTTTTAGCCTTAAATTTTTTACATATCAAGCAAAAAGATACAAACTATGTGATATCTCTCTTCATTCCATCCCACCATATTTATTCCATAAAATATTTATACATTTTTATACATCTAGGATTAATAGAGAATGAATAACTATGAGTTTCCTATAAAATATCCTTCTTCAAGTCTGGAATTGTCTGAACACATACATGATTAATAAACCTTATCATTCCATCGTGATCAATGTTAAACTAAGGATCATTTCTTACCATTATTTACATCTCTACATATTCCTTCCACACCTAGTTAATTATTACTTGGATATATGGTTGAATATTAAATTGAGAAATATAATATTTTACCCTTCCATAAGGATTTATATATTCCTCCTTTTCAAGCCTAGAAATACCGGATCTTTTTTATCTTCAATTGGGATAAGCTAGAATGATTCTTTCGACTCAAAGCATCAGCCATCATGGTTACATTCTTGTGGTGGTAATGTAATAAGAATTCATTATATTTTACCATCTCTAACCATATTCCTTGGAACATATTCAAATAATTCTATCTGAATATATACGTTAAACTATTTTGATTGGTATATATATCACAATTTTATCCATAAAGATAATTCCTTCATGTCTTTAATGAAAAAATTATCGTAGCTAGAATTAAATCATTAGTTGGGTATTTTGGTTCATGGGTCTCCAATTTTCACGAGGCATAAGTTATAACCATTTCATTCTACATAAGACCACATCTTGATACCTTCGTAGATATATCACTATATATTACAAACAGTTTCCACAATAGGGTAATAAATGTACAAGTTAACTGACTAATCTTCTCTTTAGTTCCTTCAAATTTTTCTAACATTCATTTATCTAGAGGAACATGGCTCCATTCAAAGTTAACTTGGTCCAAGGATTAGGAAGTCATGATAAATTCTCCAAAAACTATTGATAATATCCAACTAAACCAATAAAACTATGAATCTCAGTCACCGTGGCATGACTTGGCCAACATTTAATAGCTTCAACCTTTGATGGATATACTGGTATACCATCACTTGTAATTATATAACCAAAAATGGAATATTTTTTAATCCAAAATCCAAAATTTTTAAATTTCACATATTTTCTCTTTCCTTATGTTATTTAGTACAATCATCAAGTGGTCTTCATGTTCTTCCTTTATCTTTGAATAGATAATAATATCAACTATAAAGACTACAAAAAAAATCAAGGGAATAACTAAATAATTTATTCATCAAATATATGAAAATATAGGGGTAATTTGTAAGGCCAAATGACATGACTATATATTTACTGTTTCAAAAACATTAACAGAATACCGCCTTGGTTATATCCTACTTCTTAACATTTAATTGATGATATTCAGAATAAAGGTCAATCCTACAAAAGTATTGATCTCCAGACAATTGATCTAATAAGTCATCAATATGGGGAATAGGATACTTTTTTTTATTGAAATATTCTCCATATCCTGATAATCAACACAGAGTTTTATTGATCAATCATTCTTTTTAACAAAAAGAATAGGTGCTCCCCATGTTGAAAAACTTATCCAATTGAATCCCTTGTCATGTTTTTTTGGGATTTTCTTCTTAAAATACTAAAACTCAATTAGGTCCATTATACAGATAATATATAAAAATGGGATGGAACTAGGTAAGAGTTATTTTGAGAAATCAACATCAGTTTTGGTGGAAGGCTAGGAAACTCTTCCGAAACACATCAAAAAATTCCGACACAATAGATATATCATTGATTTCAGGTTATTCCCCTACCATCTAAGATAAATACCCTTTATGAATGTAAATTAAGACCCATGCAATGGATTTGACCTCCATTATATGTTCGTAAATATAATCACATAGAAAAATGATCATAAGTTGGTTTGGAATATCAAACTTGACTTACATTACTCAAAAATTGATGTATGATTTATGTATATAAAGAAAATAGATACCTATGATAGCATAAAATTCAACATGGGGAAGAATGACATGATTTGTGAGAATCACATTATTCCCAACATCAATTGGAGAGGAATCACGAATGTGAGATGCTATCATCATACCATTTGGTCATTTCCCAGCTAATTCCACATCTAATCATTTAGATAGAATCCTGATGCCCATATAAAACCCTTCAAATATAATTGATGGGTATATCCATAGTCAAATAAGACATTATTAGCTATAGATTTGGTGGTATGTGTACCTTTCACCATGTCATTATCACACCCCTTGTTAGAAATAGTGATCACAAAGATTTTCCCTTGTCCCTCGGCTTAATTGCTTGCTAACTTCAATCATCATTGTTAACCCTCAGTTTTGGGAAAGGGTTAGAATAATGTTCATTCTCCTTACATATAAATCACTAATGTATGGGAGGTGAATTCTGTATATATTTCTCTCGATTCGCAACATTATCTAACTTTATCTCATCACTTTGGAAATCAAGAGCTCGATGAACTTCCCTTATACACTAATTTTTTTACTACACCCCTTAATGAAATTACATCCATGCTTCTACCCACACATTGATCATAAAGGAAAACTCGTCTTCTTCTCTCAATGGTATTTATATTTTTCTTTGGATTCAATTTTTCTCTTTATATCAAAACCACGAGATTGATGCATAACTCCAACCTCCATTTCCACCTTGATAGAACCTCGAATAATCTCATCATAGATATTGCAGTATCTTATAGAAAACACTCTTTGGGTACTTGGTTTTATGCCACTAAATAATTGATCAACCTTAATTTAAGGTTGTATGATAATACCCAAATCATAACTCACACTTCTTTTAAAATTATCCTCATGGGTACCAACAGATTCATCCTCCTTTTTCATTAGCTCAAGGAAATCCTTCACCATTTTCATATGGAGAATATAATGAAAGTACTCATTGTAGAATATGTTCTTGAAGGTGGATGTTCCCTAATAAAGGACTCAATAGAATGTTTTTCCATTTTTGTTCATTTGGAATTCCATTATGATTCATATCATGAGAATGTTTTGTGAGCATAATAATGATTTTTTTTTTCATTCCAATTCCCAAAAACTTTGGATTCTTTGGAGGAAGATCATTAAATTTTCTATCACAGCCTGTATTAAGGCAGTTCCGTCAGGTACCAACTATTTATTACAACCAAAAATCATAGAGTACAAAACAATAATCATAGTGGCGAACCACCTAATCCTGAAAATCACTTATAGGATGTCAAAATTGTGGCACCTTATTTTTAATATATGACACATTAGGTTAATATTAGTTCATTCATAGTCATATTCCATTTAAATCCATTGTGATGGTTCATAAAAGTTTTCTAAATTTCCAAAGAATATTCCCTAGGAGTGTCAAACAAGGTGTGCAGCAAGGCCCATTGTCATGCACCAAGTGGCTATTGAGTCCAGATCAATGTTCCTTTTTTGGAGTTTTTATCCCTAGGTATGTGTGTTATATATCCACATCCACTTTAATATATATAAAGGGATTTAATTTCCTAGAAGACACTCTATCTATCCTTTACCAAAATTCAATGATACTTTCATATTCTTTGACTCATACTTAGATATATCCTTATAGACATCCCTAAATATATCCTTTGAAATTTCCCTAGGTATATCACTTAAAGTTTCTCATCCATGTTTCCAAATGTTAACTAAACCTTTCCTTTGATAACATCTATAAAGACCTAGTCTTTACATACCTTGATATTATATATTTTTAGATGAATATTCCTTACATTATACAAACACACACTTGGGGACTGTAATAGTTCATTACCTTTGGAAAATTGGAACCCAGTCATCTTAATTTGTTAAATATCTTCAATATATCACATAAATATATTTCCCATGAGTAGTCATGCTTAAAACCGTCCTTCTTAACCTGGGGAAATGAAACATAAGAATGGGTGATCTCATATGATTTATAAGAGTAAAAAAATAGATACATAAGAATATCATGAACATAACGGTGTGAGAACATGATCATAACATTTGAAAACCTCACCCATAATATCAAATATCATAATCCCGATTCATGGCATAAAGATTGGCAGTTCATAAGACATGAATCATAATATAATCAAATAACATAATACATGAGCACATAAAATTGATAGAATAGATAGAATCGTGACATACAAATAAGCATAAAAATCCATTTCCTTAGTAGTCAAGGATAATTGAAAAAACTTATAAGGTCACTATATGGGTGGTTACAACTAATGGTATGGAAAAACTATCATCTTCAGTGGAATGGGTTCACTCCACAAACTATCATAGTTGTCAATATTCACTCCAAATACCATCATAGTAGACAAAGTCACTTAGAAAATTGAGTTTACTCCCCATTCCAATATTATCTATCTTAGGTGATAAATATTTTTACCCAGTGCATTAGAGGGAGATATAGGTCTAACATGACTTTGGTTATAAGTCCTTCATTATAATGTAGCCACCATCACCTAATAAAGATCATACATATGTGTGCCAAAAGATCTTAAAACATTCATCATATAATAACCCATGAATTGAAACGGGTGTCATAAAAATTTCATCATATCATAAAATTTTGAAAAAAAACTAGATTCATTATCATTTCATCATTTCATCAAAGAATAACCCTTAGAAAAATAAGCAGGTTTCATAATAATTTCCACATGGTATAAACCACAAGAATATAAATGGGTTTCTTAAAAATACATTCATCATAAACATAAAACATTCAAAGAAAGAATACGAATGATATCCATGGATAATATCCATATTAAGTCATATGTTGTATCAAAAATATCATCTCATATGGAAAATAATTTTTAATGATAAATCACTTGGAACATTTCTTGTGGAAAATACCCATTCTTTGAAATTCATGTTTCTAAAGCTGAACATTAGAAAATATTTTGGAAAATATTTTCTTTGAAAATTAACTTCAAAACTTATAAAGGAGAATTTAAAAATTATTTAAAACGTTTATAGAATAAAATATCCTTATTACTTTGAAAAAAAAACTTTTTAGAACATAAATTTTTTTAAAATCGCTTTCTTTGTAAATATCCTTGATAACATATAAAGGATGCTTTAAAAAATTAAAACATTACTTGAGGAAAATATCTATTCCACTTTAAAAAAAACTTTTTTAAACAAAATTTTTTTTGAAAATACTTTTCATTGAAAACAAACATGAAATGCTATAAATGAATCTTCAATGAAAATAAAATTCATGATAAAGGAAAATTTTGTTCATACAGTACATGTTAAGGAAAATATTCTTTTCACATTTTCAATAAATCCCAAATTGGAATTGTTTTTTGAAAATGATTTCAATATTTCTTTTAAAAAAAATTATTAAAAACATAAGTATGGTTAAAATGTATTTAATAAATCATTTTAAAGAAATTTTTAAAAATGAAAACTTTTTAAAAAAACATGGTTTTGGAAAAAAGTGGTTCTCATCCGAAAATATGTTTTTTATTAAAAAACCATTTTGAAATATTGAGTATTTAAAGAGAATAAAATGAAAGGAAAACATGTATTCCAAATAAAAAACCATAGGATAAAAAAATTCATGAATTGTTTTAGAGATATATCATAGGATTCCATCATTGGATTCATAATTACAAATAATCAAAAAAAATGATGATATCTCTCTTTGTGGTGTTTTTAATCCATCTTCTCAACTCAAACTCTTCTAAACCATTTATTTCCCACCCTCACCATCTAATTTTAGTTATTTATAGTCAACCACACATGTCTCCCCCACTCTCTGTTTTTATTTCAGATGTAGTGTTTTGATGTTTTTTGGCCTTATTTCTCTTAGATATGGATATATCTTGGTTTCTCGATGGGGACTAAAGGTTGTGGGTGCGTGTGTTATCCTCCTAAGGTCTTGTTAGTAATGGAGGCTTGGGGTTATAATGGAAGTTGGTTTAGAACACTTAATCCCAATATATGGATTTAGATCTAGGCTACAGCAGCACGCATCCATGTTGGTATGATGGTCCTTGGATTTCCAAGAAGATGTAGTACGACTCTTGGGTGGTGTCTTTCCCACCGAGTTATTTTTTTTCCAATATCTTTCTAGGGTGGAGATTTTTGGAATTTAGGTGTCGGCTTGGATCCATTAAAGTGGTGTTATTTAGAGTTCTAAATTTTGTACTCAGATTTCAAATGACAAGAGGGGTTGTGTGATGTTGGGTTCTCAGTGGATCATCGAGTACCTCTTTATGGGTTGGTGTAGTTTCACCATGTGGTTAGGATTCACTATTTATAGTTGAAATGATGGTGAAGGTAATAAAATTAAGGTATATTTGGAGGCTAAATCAGCTGAGTAATGGATTTGATTGAATCTCTGTGTTGGGTGTCTTCATTAGCTATGTTTAGTATGTTATTGGTAGTGGTGCTTCCAATAATGGATCTTATTGTGGGACTAGTTGTTTGATGAGATTACAGATGCCTATATGGGATTTAGATCTTTTTTCATCACATTTTTTTGGAAGTTTATCTTCTTTGTTGGTACTACTAGGTGATAATCCTCATAATAGGGATGGGTGTGATGAAATCCATCATCCATCTATCTGTTCTCCTTCTTGTAGGATGGATGTGAACCTTCATTTGATCCTGCATAGTGCTTTTAGTCTTGATTTATGTTATATCTGGTTGAATTTCTATGAGTTTCTCACAATATTTCTAGGTTTGGTGGATCAACATAGATATTGGGGTGCTGGCTCCAATCATCCACTATTTCTTTCACATTTATAGTGTGTTAGAGGGGTGTCGTTCCACGTTGTCTTTCCTATACAGCACAAATTTATTGGAAGTCGAGATGCATTATCAATAACGGATTACACTACTATGTTCTATCTCAGGGGGTGATAAACCAATTCCCATGTTTATATTCTAGTTTTTTTCTCATTAGATGCTCAAGACCATTCTCTCTTGTTTGAAATTTTTCCTTGTTTGTAATGTTTTCCCTCTTATCCCATTTTTCAAAAGGGGTTGTCTTGTTTTTTTATTTTGAAATGGGGGAGAACCTCAAAATGTTAAAAAAAAGATGTATATACACCTCATAAAAGTATATAGGTTCATAAGAGAAGATATTTATAGAAGAAGGAAAATTTGAGGAAAATACCTTACTCATTTGGTAACTTTTGAACCATAAACACCGTGATAGAGAGATCCACAAATGGATAGGTAAACCCCAATAATATTTAAGAGAATATTAATAATATACATTAATGTGTATTATATAGACCACATAAAGGAAACAAGTGGTGAATATGGCATGTTTCTCATGGGAGTAATAAGTGAGATGGAAATCCCATACCATAAGTCTTGACTTCCTTTATATATGTCTGAACTTCCTCTTCTTCAGGTATCTTCCTCTGGTTTACACAAAAATCCTTCCTAGGTTGGATTTTTATAAAAAAAATAAGGATGAGAGGATTATAGGATGTTATTTGGGATGTTATTTGGGTAGATCTTGGCCGAAACAAAAGGGTGTGAAATTGTGAAGAAGGGAGGATAGGGGGTTACCTTTTATATGAGGGGGAGAGGATAGACATGGTATTTTTTTAATATAATTGAGTGCTTCCACGTTTTTTATGTCAATAGTGTAAAAAATAGTCCTTTATCAAACCTTATAGGTGTAATTATAGAAATATTTCAAGATAACAATTTTTATAAAGTTTAAAGATCACTTTTAACAATATCTTTTTAGTTTAACCCCCTGTAAACTAATTTTTACCTTATCCTTGGTAAATAATTTAACTTTTTTTACAATTAATTTTTTGTCAAAAAATAAGTTGAACTTATTATATAATGTAAATTATTTTTATTTCAAATATAGAATCCATTTTTTAAAATTCTATCCACAGAATCAGAATATTTTAATTAAATTTTAATCTTAGAGACATAATGAGACATCTTGTTTTTAAAGAGAAAATGTTCAAAAGTTTTCAATGGTTTTATATCCTATTTCAATATTAAATTGATTATAATGAACTAAATTTGATTTATATATGTTCAATTTAACTAATTATAATTTAAAACCAATTTAATATATAATTTAACTTTATACTTAAATTAAATGAAAATGTAGTATTAAATTAAAATATTATATTTTTAACTATAAATCAAAAAATGAAAATTTTCAGAAAAATATCAAAAATTAACTCAAGATAGTTTTGAAATTATGATTTCAAAAATTAATTTTATTTTATCAAATTTAATTTCAAAAAAAAAATTAATTTTATTATTGTTCATAAAAAGACATAAAAATCATGTTTTTGAGGAAATAGTATTTTTGAAACATATTATGAATTTATAAAAAATTATGTATTTTATTATAAATATTTTTTATTTATATAATACCATTATACTTAATATTTAAAAATTAGTTATTTAGGTAGGGGTGTAATTTCGGCTCAGCCGGGCCCGGCCCGGCCCGGATAGGGGCGAGCCGGGCTGGGCCTGCTATGCAAAAAGTCGGGCCACTGACCACTATTCGGGCAGGGCCGTGCCAGCCCGAACAACCCCATGAGAAGGCCCGAGCTCGGCCTCGGGCCGGCCCAAACCATCGGGTCGGGCCAGGATTTTTCGGGCCAGGTCGGGCTTTTTCAAGTCGGGCCATGGTGGGCCTTTACTATTTTCAAAATAATTGCCTGTTTTAAAAAAAATTATTTAATTTTTTTTAACATTTATTTAAAAAGATTCTTTACATTTATTTCTAAATGCATGTTTTTTGTAAAAACCATTATTTTATTTCTTATTAACATTTTACAGTCGGTGGATGTATGTTTTTTTGTCTAAATAGAGTTATATATTATGAATATATATATATATATTATTTGAAAATTGTAAAAAAAATTAAATAGGGGTGCACAGCTGCAGTGGGAGAGTTTAAATTTTATTATTAAACTTATTTATAAATTTGAAGCATTTGTTAATATTTTTTATATTAACATTTTTATTTAAACTGCTTTTTAACATATGTTTAAAATGTTTTTTAACATATATTTTTAAATGATTAATTTAAAACATTTTTGAATTTTTTTTAAACGCATTCTTTTTATAAGTTTTTTTTAAAACATTTAACTTTTTTCATATATTATTGTAAAAAGTATTTTTTAAGTGTTTTAATATACTGTATATATAAAATATTCAAGTTTTATAATTTTAAAAAAATCAATGCGATTGGGGGTGTGCGAACATCATTTGGTGAGTAACTATTTTTTGTTAATATATAATAAGTTATTATATATATAATATGAGAAAATTGTAAAAAAATAATTAAGGGTTGGGGGGTGCGCCGTAGTGGGTAGGTTTAGTTTTTTTTTCTAAATAGATGTATATATAATATTTGCAAGTTGCAACATATTTAAACAAATTAATGAGGTTGGGGGGATGTGCACGAACATCATTAGGTGAGTGTGTTATTTTTTAGTTAATATAAAATAAGTTATTATATAAAATTAAATCATTGACACACACACACACATATATTATAAATGGATTTTCACAAGCCACACTTAATTGATATATATTATTAATAGATTTATATATATTATTAATGGCTTTGTTTATATATATATATATTATCATATCATTGATATATATATATATAGTAGATTTGTTTTTATATATACATATATATAATACGCAAGTTTCATCATATTAAAATAATTAGTGAGGTTGGGGGTGTGCGCAAACATCATTGGGTGGGTGTTTTTTTATTAATATATAATAATTCATTATATATATATAATGTTAAATGATTGATATATAATTATATATATATATATAATATGAGAAAATTATAAAAATAATAATTAGGGATTGGGTGGGTGCGTTGTAGTGGGTGAATTAATATTTTTTCTAAATAGATTTATATATGTATAGTATATATAATATATTCTTGTTGCGACATACTTAAAAAAATTAATGAAGTTGAGGGACTTTCACGAACTTCATTAGGTGAGTGTTATTTTTTTATTAATACACAACAAGTTATATATATATATATAATATTAAATAATTGATATATATATGTATATTATTAATTGAATTTTAAAAACCACACTTTATTGATATATTTTATTAATTGATTTGTTTATATATATACACTATTATATATATATATATATATATCATTGTATATCATTGTATATATATTTATACACATTATAATTGTATATAATAATAATTATATGTATATATATAATATTTTTTTGGTAATATATAATGATATATATATAGAAATATATATATATATATATATATATAGATACATACATATATATAGATACATACATACATATATAGATACATACATACATATACATATATATATATGTATATATATATGTGTGTGTGTGTGTATCAAAATATATATGTATGAAGATATCTATATATACAGATATATACATACACACACTCACACACAGATATATATATATATATATATATATAGGCTGGCGATAAGATAACAGGCGTATCGCCTAGACCAGTTGGTCCAGGTGCAGCCTTGGGAGCGTGTGGTAGGGGGATCGAATACCCCTACCACCAGTTTCCACGTTAATTTTTTTACAGCGGGCCGGGCTTCGTGGAGGCTAGCGGGCCGAGCTTTTTCGGGCCGGCCCGGCCTGGCCCACGTGCCTTCTTGGATAGGCCCAGGCCCAACCCGGTGAACATACGGCCCGATCCCAGCCCGGCCCGATGCGGGATTTGTCAGGCCGGGCCGCTCAGGCTTTCGGGCTGGGCCTATCGGGTTTTCAGGTCGTCATGCCAAAATTACACCCTTATATTTAGGTTATCAAGGTCATGCTTACATAATTATATTAATAACAAATCCCAGTTTTTTTAAAACTTAGTGTTCCGTGTAACACAAGATAAGATAGTGTTACATGTTGTGCAAGGTTATACTGGTGTTGTGTATAATGAAATCATAACTTACTATTTCATATAAAGATATCCATCCAATAAATTTAATTCATTCATAAAAAATCAGGGTGTCATTCATATCTTCCTACTACCAAACCTCTTAAATAAAGAGATAGTGTTTCCCGAACCTAGGCCCCTATTGAATACTTGGAATCTCGTATATCCTATGATGATCAATAACGATACCGATAATGGTTATCCACAAGGACCAAAGAGTATTCTTGATACCCTCAAGTGGGAAACTAGTGCTCATATCTCATGAATTTGAACATAGGAATGGTTTCACTCAAGAAAAAATGATATAGAAAAACAAAAGAACCAACCAAGAATCAAAAATAACCTATTCATGTATAGAAAATAATAATATTAAAAGTAATTAACATTACAAATAGAAAAAATAAAAAATAAAAAACTTCCTCAATCAAAATTAATATAAAAACCATCATAAATAACAAGGCTATAATAAAATAATATAAAATAAAAAACAATGACTAGGAAAAATGTCCAATACATCCTTGAACCATATAACAAAACAGTAACTTGTGCCATTTCCGGAACATCTCCATTTTACCTACTGTTATGCACCATATCCTTGTGTCCTTCAATGGAATAATATTAAACTCAATAAAAAAGATCATAATCAGGAACCTATAAGAAAACATGAGATCTACATACACACACATACATCAGTGTGTGTGAAGGGTATTAGCAAGATGTTCCTAATACGATTCCACCATAGACTCTATGCAATTCCATTCATAAAAATATCACAATTTCTAATTTTACTATAATATATATAAAAAGGATCCATGTTTTAAATGACTAGGTGTAATGGAAAATAATTTAATAGTTTACCACTTTACTTTTTTAAACCTAAAAATAATATTTTCTAAAAAAAAGTAATATTCTGTTTAAAATAAAAATTTTCAATCCCAATCATTGAATAAAATATATACATTAAATTTTTATTCAAACCAAAAAAATAGTCATTTTAAAATATTTGAAACAATACCCAACCTTTTTCCCCCTATTTTAGAAAAATCACATTTCAAATTCCATTTAGAAACAATATCACATTCACTTCATAAACTACACATTAGAGGTAATTTTAGAAACAATTTGAAATTAAACCACTATTATAATCAAAATAAAATAAAAATTCACTAGAAATAATATAATAATGAGGTATAATGAATATAAAATAACAAAAATGTGGTTCCATATGGATAATAAAGGCTAAGGGTCATAATGGGAACAAAGAATCATGGTCCACCACTAAGTTATAACAATAATGAACTATACATCACATAATGAACACCTAAAATAGATTCATCCAACCTTGGGTGAATGAATTGACACTCAACACTGGATTATCCTCATGTTATCACTGGGAGTAAACCACTTATAGAACACAATCATATCTAAAACACTATCTAGTGCATAATATTTTCTAGTGTAGTACTCATCTAGATCCTCTACTTATCTACAATGGTTTTTTTGATAACAACTAATTGATATTAGTAAAAAATTCAATCATGAAATCATCACATACATAAATCATCATTTTCAAGAAAATAAGTAAACCTCATCTCACCCTACTACATCCTAAAAAAACCCATTTTATTCCATCTAAGATGAGGTATCTTCTATATGAATAACAATTTTAAACACCCCCTTGGGCCCATAATATATATAAAAACTAAGGGGAAAAAATTTCGTTTTCAAGAGAATAATGAAATTTCCATATAGAATTAAAAATGTTCCTTTAAAAATAATCTTGGAATACTTATCCATTTTCAACATTTAAAACATATTTCAATCATCTTTTGGAAATCATCCTCTATATCAAAATAACTTTGAAATGACAAAAACATGGGATAAAATGTTTCAAAATCATTTTATCATGGGCCAAAACAAACCCAATTCATTAAAAAAGTTATTTAGTAATATGAAAAGTATTTTATTTAAAATAATTTGGAGTCATTACCTCTTTTAAATTAAAAAATTATGCCAAAACCCCATTTTTAAAATCCTTATGTTCATTTCAAATATCATCTCAGTGGCCTTTATGAGCACCTATAATGGAATCAGATCTTTTTAAAACTATAGTAAGAAAAATATTGAACCCCCCAACCCATGTCAAGTGAATAAAACAATTTATAAACCATTTAAACCCCATCATGGATATACCATATGCGTATAGTTTCATAAGAAAAAATTAGAACATCCAAGAATTATATGAGATGTATTATAAGGAAACCTTCATATAAGCAGCTACCTTGATCCAAGAGAAAACAAATCACTAAATCTATCCTTTGACAATAGAATCATAATAGAAAAAGGAAATATCCTCTATAAAATATATACATTAAAAAACCCATGATTATAAGCCACCTAAAAAATAAATTCATCCCCCGTGGTCATTATGCTTTCAAAGAAAGGGGAAAATCAAGTGGAAAGGGTGAATTAGGAAAAGGGGAAGAAGTAGGGAGGTATTAACATAAAAAAATCACTTTAAATTGACTCAATAAGATCATGAAACCAATAAAAAATAAATATGGGGAGGTGGATATTTAAGAGTTCTCCTTTGGTCTAAAAACATGAGGGAGGGAGTAGATAACGGTGGATAAAACCCCAAAAAATTCTATGAGGCCAAATGAGTAATATCACAAAATTTTTATAGTAAAAAGACTTCCATGTGGTGTGTCCCTTACCCACATGGAACAACTTTCACACCTAGACATCGAACATAGTGTAGGATTCATGGATTATGGCTTGGTGGTCCTAATTAGCCTTCATGGATTAGAGCATAAATAACATTGATGTTTTTTACAGGATACTATTTTTATGAAAATATGGTATATATAGATTAAAAAAATTCAACAATGGTATGTGGGGACACACTTAGTGACTACGTGAATGAGGGTTATGTTTTGTTAGAAATTTTTTATATAAAACATAGAGTGATACTCCAAAATGTTCTTTAGAGGACTTCCAAAAGGATTTTTGGGTGAATTTTCTCAAGTTGTTACATACTATGTACCATATGGTGAAATTGAATGGTAGGTTATCTAGAAATAAGATTTGTGGGATATCCAAAAATATTTTTTGGATTATTTTCACAAGTTCTTGTATATAATTTGACTAAAGATGTAAGTGTATAATGTTTTTAGGCCTTTATTCAAGTGGGAGAATAATCAAAATATGCACTGAAGTAAAAACCTGATAATGGATGTTAACCACATTAGGGGTTTATGTTAGAGTAAACCACATCATGATGAAGGTCACTCATCATAGGTTTATATACATAGGTGTTTATGGGATAAAATAATATATGATTTGACTCCTTTGTCCATTATTATCTATTATATATATTGAAAAATAATATAACGATATTTAAGGAGCTTTAAATGTTATATTGATTGTTTAAATTTAAAATCATCAATGGAATGTTGAATCACAAGTTATAATGGGTTGTAACAGTTTGAAACATTATTAAAATGTTTCAATGATAACAATGAATTTATGAAATTTTTATATGTATTTGGATTGAAAACTCTTACTATCACATTTAATCATATGTTTAACAGATTTAATGAAAACTAAATAGGTTGTTATGACATTTCATAGTATGTTTAGACAAAGTTTTTAAAAATACTTTTCACACTGCATTCCTTCCACATGTACTACATATTTCATCCATGACTCAAAATAATATTAACTCAACTTTATTTATTCTAGAATTTCACTCTTACAAAACATTTGTTAACCTGTATTTAGATCAATTACAGTTCAATCAACTATTATACAACTTTATCAGCACTTACATTGTGAACATTGATTTATATTCTACTATTTACCCAAATATATCATAAATGAATATTTATCAGGAGATATATGAATCTAATTTTCATATATTTTTTACCAAATATTATGTTTCCTTTGTAATTCACCTTAGAATATTTTACAAATAAATTATTTCTTTGATATCACTTACATAATCTTCTAATTTCTCATATCTCATTTATGTATATATTGTTTCACACTTGCGTAGTAAGAATTTATTCTTATGTTATGATTTTGTATTCCAAATATCAAATATATAGGTAAAAATGAAAAATAAATCATTAAAATTATTAACAAAATAAATAATTAAAAAAATATATTTAATCTAAATTAATCATTGATTTTTAAAACTCTAAAAAAATTTATAAATTAAAAACATTGAAAAATGGACAAAATTACCAAACATGCTATAATGAAGTAAATTGAAACACCCATGAATATATATAATAAATTTAACTTATCAGTCATGATCGTAGGTAACATCAATGTTTTACTTCAAAAAATTATTGTAATAACCACCAATAATCGTTGGACAATTGATAGCACTATTACATGTTTCTCAATTCACATTAACATGATTGGTGAAAAATATAAATGCATTATCATATAAGGAATTACACGATAATTCCATAATAAATAGAATATCATCAAGTAGACTAAATGTTTTACTATATAAATACCTGAATTTAATAAGCTATAGGCCTTTAAATTTCTCATAATTAAACAGTAGCAAGTGGTGAAAAGATAATCCTCCAATACATTTTAAAAAATGAAACAATTATATATATGTATTTAATTATTGAAAAAATCATGACATAACATTAAATAAAAGTATTGGATTTGATAATTAGTAGTCTGAGGCATTTTTCATTTCACTTTAGAAATTTTCTTCCTAAAATAAAAATTAATAAATTTAGATAAAAATTTAATATAAAAAAAGGAAATATAATAGTTTAACTATATGACTTATTGTATTCATGAAATAATTGATAGAGAGAAAAAATACATATTATTGATCTTTAATCGACTTGATGTTGTCAATATCAAATATTTTTTCTTATTCGATTAGGCCTTCATTAATCCAAGAGGGTATATCTAATTTTATTTCAAAATTAATAATATATGCAACATATATATTTTTGTATTAATCCTTAAAATAATCCCTCTCCATTGATGCTTCCTAAAAATAGATATTATTCATATACCATTTAAATTTATATAGGTACTTATCAATTGGATATATACACCTAAATTATGAGGGCCTATTGACACTAAATTTATCATTTAATTATATGGTCAAGTGTACCATGATATAAAAAACAAAGGCAAAAATATTTTATCTAAATGTCATAGTGTGAGTTCAATCCCATCATATAAATATCCTAAATCACTCATGTTATTGTATCATAAATTAATATTTCTGAAGAAATTATGAACTTCTATCATTGACATGAAAACTTTATAAAGGAAACAATGAGAAATTGAAATTGGAATTAACCATTGAATTAAAATTTTATTATCATGACATTTCAAACCCTATTATATCTTTATTTTCTGATTCAGATGCATAGAAATATTACAACATCAAATATTCTATGAAGAATGGAACTGTATGTTTATTAGCATTAGTGAGAATAATATTAATGTTTTTAAGGCTATGAACCCTAAATGGTACAAGTATGGTGTGATCTATTGATCAGAGTAGGATTCCACCACATCGTGCCTCAGATTGAGGTGGGGGTGACTTATACACGTAAAAAATGACCAATGTATCATTTTCCTAATGTATCAACACAATTCAAATAAGTTTAGTCAGTTTTCTATTTGTCAGTTGTTGTTTTCAATTAAAATTTTGTTCATTTCAAAAAAAAGTGAGACACTTAGAGTGATGTCGGCCACACCGTGCATCAGATTGAGGCAGAGTTGAATCGTATACATCAAAAATGTTGTCTTGGGTACCCAATTTCCCTTGGGATGTGGTATAGTTTTACTGAACTATGTGCCAACCATAAACCACATATTGTTGTGAAAATACAATATTTTCTCTATAAAAACGGAAGTAATTACAAGGGAAAAATAAAATACCAAAAAAATATACAAATTATCTCATAAGTAAATAATTGTTGTGACACTTGGCCAACCATGAACCTACCTGGATAGCCCCCCCCCCCCCCACCTGGAAAACCCCCACCCCATCCCCACCTCATCCCAAAACCCACCATCACTCTCCCCCTCCCCACCATGGAAAAATGGAATTGAAATTTAAAAAACCATAAATATGTTTTGTTTTCTTCAAACAAATGAAAATATTATGCCTCTACTCCAAATGCTAAAATTATGACATATTTTTTTGCAATTCTAATGTTGTTAATGACCTTAAAGGATGAATAAAATCATGATATCCTGTGTAATAAGACTCTTTGGAGTGTTCTAAAATTATATAGATGGGTTTAGAAAAGAAAATTAAAGTATTTGAAGTTGGATTTTTATGGGGGGTTTTGAAATTTATAATTAAATAGCTCCAAATCATATAGAAGATAAGGATTTCAGAATATCCTATATCCAAAACATAATTGAAAAGGAAGAGATGCCTCAAAGTGGTGTTAAATGTGGATAATTGAATTTGAATGCCAACAAGGGAGGTATCGGGAGAACACCCTAATGGATTACTAATTCCTAAGGAAATCTATTAATGATACTGATATGAATCACCATTTATATATTTATATTGGTTTTATTGATGGATAATGATCTTTTTTTCATGTGTGGAGTTGGGTTGACCTCAAAACAATGAATGGGGTTCCACTCTATAGTTCTGAGAATATATTATCAAAAATTTTAAATCTTCCACCAGTAAAATTGACAATTTTATATCAGTGATTTATGGAATTTCATGACATTTAAGGGATATGTGTTGTGTGAAAAGCATATGCATTATAGGGATGTTCATGAATGGTGGTTTTTTGTCCATATGTGTATGGAATTCAGAAACAAGGATGGGTTATTCCATTTAACCAATGTTATAGTGTATGTTTAGGAAGAGTTCTTGTATTTAACCATTGTTGTAGTTTATTTTTAGGTGAGGTGATTTAGAAACCAGGTTAGGTATGTCATTAGAAAATGGGTTCTTCCATTTAACCACATAGTCATGTATATCATGGATGAAATTATTTTGGGTGAGATAATTACTACCTACTCTATAGTATGGCCAACACATCATATGGGAATACCCATGAAACAAAGGCATGTTTAAATGGAACATTTTCAGTACACCCTTTGGCCAAACATACATTTCACCATAAGGGATTAGACATGTACATTTACATGGTTATACAAGTCATGTACTCTGTGAACATTCCCAGGACACTATATTATCGTAGACACCATTTGAACCCTTATACATTCCATGTGAACCCTTATACATTATATTCATTATTACAACCATTAAAAACAACATATTAAACAACATAATTGTTAAAAAATAACAAAATTCAACATAAATCAATAATACTATTGGATATATCAAATAAAATGAAGGCATAATATCATACATACTAAATGACCACACATAACCATGATTAATGTCCACAGAGCTATCCTTTCTACCAGATCAAAGGAGAAAAAAAAGTTGCAAAACAACAAAACCAAGGTATAAAAAATAATTTCATAACAATAAAACCAAGGTATCACTTATAGATTTGAAGTGTAGAAGAAAAAATTTCATTTTTTGAAGATGGATCGATCAGCGGAATATGTTTGGCAGGCTAGGAAAGAGGGAGATTCAATTTAGGGCACCAATCCAGTAGAGGGGGACCTGCAATCGAGCGGAGGGGGAACTGGACACCCAATCTACATTTAGGGGAAAACATTCCCAACAGTTTTTAAAAACTGTTGGGAATGTTTGTATAATAAGGACTATACCAATGGTTTTTATAAATCATTGGTAAAAGGAGGAAAAATGTGAGGCCTATACCAATGGTTCAGACAAACAATTTGTAAAAGTGCCTATATTAAGGCCTATACTAATAGATTGTAAAACCATTGGTAAAAATGTTTACAAAATCTACTATTAAATTTTTTTTAAGCAAACCGTTGGTAAACATATCCATTCCCAATGGTTTATCTAAACCATTGGGATATAACCATTGGTAAAAATGGGATTTCCAATAGTGATTGATTCTATAATGATATAATAAATTTTTTATAAAAGATATATTGGATTTGGATACATTTTTTGTTGTATTTAGATTTATATGTTTCGCATTCATGTGTTAAACATTGGTTGGCTAGATTGTTTTTTTGTAAAAAATAATTTTATATTCTTTTCATGGGTTTTAATTCAATGTTTGGTTATTATAAATTATCACTTTTATAAAGTTAACTATTAAAATATTTTAAAATATATTAAATATTTTTCTTATATCAATTGGTGTTTTTATCTGAACGATATTTTTTTAATATAAAATTTCAATTAATATGTTATAGCTTTTTAGGATATTGATATTTGTGAATCAAATCCTATTTTATGACTTTTTTAACTTGTTATATAAAAATTTAATATATTTTTTATGTTAAATGAATTTTGGATGGTTCATAGTGAGTTCAAAAGGGATTATTTTGGACCATGTTAGTTTTTAAGGTTACTTATTTGTACTGTTCATGAAAAGTTATATAAGAGAATATGGACTTACTACTATTGTGTTTGTATACCTAATTTAAGGAAGAAGGGGATATGGATAAATTATACCTTACCATAATTGTGTTATTATACTCCATGTTAATATGGATGATTCAAATTGGTCTATTAGGTAATTACCAAATCTTGAGATTTGGTGGTTGTGTGTTTTCACATGGTCTAATGAAATGTAATCCCCTATAGATACCCCACATGATGGTTGGAGATGCGATGAGTATAAATGTAATGTCCTGAACCAGCTTACCACTAAACCGTTAACCAGACTTATTGGCCACAGGGACTCAAGCGCATTTCCACAAATGCTAGAGGATTCCGACTAGCAGCAAGGGACTAGGGTGAGATTTTGGGGAAAATATGCCCGCATTGGTATAGTGTAACACATGATAATAAATATTAAAGAAAAGAAAAAGATGTAAACATCATGAAACTGATGTTAAACAGTGGATGTCTTATAGATAAATACCCATGTCTCAAACCATACAAATCATAATGTAGAATGTTATATGTTCTAAGAAATAAGCCAATAGAGGATACAATACAATACAATTAAATACAAATACAACACAAGTTACGAAATAGAAATAAAACTCAGAAGCACCGCAAGCCTGGGCTTGGTCCCTTTCTCTCCTAAACCTAATTAGTAATCATGTACATGTATAAGTGTGCTTCCCCTTGTCTACACATTCAATCATATAATATGTTCTGTCCGAAAATCATGACCTAAAGATGGTGTGATGATAATCCTGGAAGGAAACCCCCAAATATCCATGCCTAATAGTCAGTGAATATATGTAATAGCAGTAAAAGAAAACAATAACATGGATTTACTCAAGTAAACTGTCCATTTATTCCATTTCTGTTCTTTAGCAGTTCAATTTCATTTCAGTACACCTATAGAGAGATTTGGCCTTATCCTTCCAATCCCCTGTGTATAAGTAAACACAATAGATGTTTCAAAAGACCATCTTGATAAATAAGTGAAGGCCGGATCCAAGCTTCTGCTTTGTCTTGGAAGACACTTGCTAATTCATTCCATTTCATTTAGAAATTTTTATGAATAAAGGTCTCGATGTCAATCCTAGACCTTTCGTCCCCCGTACCAAAGTAACCGTTAACTCATGAAATAACCATTTCACATTTATGAATATCAACATTTCAGCATTTAATAATTTGTTCATTTTTCAATAGATCCTGGTCTAGGTATCCCTCAATGGATCAATAATTCACTCAGCATTCAAAAATAGGACTTTGTATGCCCGACCAAAAAAACTAGGGCTCTCTCAAAACACTTTTGTAATTAACCACTTGTGACCATCCATTTCCTTTTAACTACGGCAATGGTTCACCTAAGGTATGAAATGTTTAATTAGTCACATAATCCCGAACTTGTCTTTTAATTGAGTCTATGACTCGCCCATGGTTAATTACCTCTTTTAATCATTTATCATTTCATTTCGAAAACATCGCAAGTGAATTAAACTATGACATGGATTAAAACATAACAACTCATGTGAGAAATTCACATAACAATATATAATTCTAATCAAACCCAGCAGATAAATAATTCCCACACCTTAATGTCATTCATACCAAATGACTAATAATGGGTAACACACCCATGGGGTGTCCCTAAATCAGACAATTCTGTAACCACATGATTTAATTTCATAAAATAAAATACCTAAGCATCATTAGGAATCAATATGTATCAATTATAGTGAAACAAATTACCCAAAAATGTTCTCATACCATTTTGGCACATATAATCAATATAAAATTTAACAAAAGGTAATATACTATCTTCCTCGATGTTGTATTACTCATATAATTCGGCATTGACACTTGAATTGAAATAGAATGACATAGATCTAAGAAAGAGGTAAAAAATTCAACCTTGAATAAAATTTTGGGAATAGAAGTCGTCAAGAGAGGGTCAAGGAGAAGAAATATCTTAGCAGGAGGAATCTAACGAGACTAACGTAACTTGATTCGATTTCCAGATGATGAAACAGGAGAAGGAAATGTTGTCACATCTCTTTCTTCTTCACCCAAAAACTCATCTATTCAGAATTAGAGAAAACAAGTTTAATGACCATTTTAAGATGAATTTTAGTAGTACAGGATTCGTAAATCCATATACATGGCATGTATATCATTTTACTATTCATAACTTCGCTTACTTACTTTACACTTCCTGCACCGAACTTGACAACATGACTACACGGTGTGTACTAAGGAGTACAGGGTGTGTAGTTTCTTTTTCTTCTTTTCCCGGCCAAAAAACTCACACACCATGTATCTGGATCCTACATATCTAGGTTACATGGTGTGTACCTAGGAGTACATATTGTGTTCTACTATAACATAACATTTTTTCAGTTTTCCTTATTTTCTCAAAACAACTCAATGGAAAAGAAAAATGAAGAAACAATACCTTCTAAGAAGAAACATGTTCTTACAAACTTCCCCCATTAATGTAATTCATCATTGAATTTCCCTTCCATGGTTGTTGAAGGAATATTCTAGAATAACTCCTGCCACTGAGCACGTATGTCGGCCTCCCTCTCCCAAGTCTCGCCCTATGCTTGGTTGTGCTGCCATATCACCTGTAGAAGAGGAACTGTTCATCCTCAAATAAATTTTTTTCTACTACCAACTATATGAATCCAATAATCTTCAAAGGATTTATCAATATCGGACCCATCTCACATAGGAGTGATCATCATTCTAGAATCTCAAATGGTCCGACATATCGCAGTGAAATATATCCCTATCTCCAGATCCTGTTGTGTCCCAATCTCAGTGCGACACATAGGAAAACTCAATCCCCAACCTCAAACTCCAAGGGTCATCTATGAATATTGGTATAATATTTTTGATGAGACAATTCTATACCCATCCATATTTGAAACAAGTGAACCTACTCAGTAGTTCCTTGGACAAGAAAAGGTCCAAGCATAGTTGCCTCTCCTACCACCAGCCAACATAGGAGTGATCATCATGGCCTACCGTACAAAGCCTCATATTGTGAAATATAAATAGTATCCTAAAAGCTATTATTATAGGTGAAATCAACCAGGGGTATATTATTCTCCCATTATCCCCCTAATTCCAAGACATAAGAAAACAATATGTCTTCTAGAACCTTTATCATATGCTCTAACTAGCCATCAGTTTGAGGGTGGAATGTTGTGCTCAGAAGCACCTATGTACCCATCACCCTCTAAAAACTCTGCTATAAGTGATACTAAATGCAGGTGTGTCTATCTAAAATGATAGAATAAGGAACCCCATGTAGTCTTCTCACCTCTCAAATATACAACTTCCCTATTTTATCAACAAAAAAAGTCTCATTGATCAGGAAGAAGTGAGTGACCTTCGTAATATTGTCAACTACAACCCACACAACATTGTTTCCTCTATGAGACCTCGGTAAACCTATCAAGAAATACACCATGCCATCATCCCATTTCCACTCTGGAATGGGTAACTGCACTAAAATTACAGCCAGTTGCTAATGTTTTTCCTCCACCTACTGATTGGTTGAACACCTCATAACACAACTTGATACTTCTTACTTTATACTTGACAACCAGTACTGATGGCACAAGTCACGATACATCTTGGTGACTCTAGGATGTACTACCCAAGATGAAGCATGAAACTCCTGCATCATCTCCAAGAATATATCCCCTATAACCCACACACATCCACGGACACTCATAACTTCATACTCACCTATCATCCATCTAGAAGGAGGGTCCACACCTGCCACACTTTCCCGTACAACTAGGCCTTCAGAATCAGCTAGTTGCCTCATCCTTGCTCTATCCAGCATGGTAGAGGTAAGTACCAAAGATAAAATATATGTCAATCCCTGACTATTGTGAACCCTTAAATGCATCTCAGAGAACAAATCCATTAGCTACCACTCACCAATGGCCTCCTGAACTACCTGTATCTGAATCCTTATACTCAATGCGTCACCCATTGCATTGCATTTTTGCAGGCATTTAAGAAAGATAAAAGTCAAAAAACAAAGGTATTCCACCCATTGTCACTGTCTCATATTCAAATCACACTGATTGAATATGTATTTGGGACTTTCATGGTCCATGTACACTAGAAAATGCTCCCCCAAAAAAATACTGTCTCCAACAGCGCAAAGCATGGAGAACTGTTGCCAACTAGAGATCATGCGTTAGGTAATTCCTCTCATGTGGCCTCAACTACCGAGACTCGTGCATAAATACTCGATCTCCATGCATAATCACTACTCGAAACCCAATACCTAATGAATCATAGTACACAGTGTAACTCTTACCTGACTCTAGAAGTATTAGTATCAGTGATGTAGTCAAACATCAATTCAACTAATGAAAGGTTGTGTCACAAGAATCTGACCACTCAAAATTCAATCCTTTCTTAGTCTTCCCCATCATCCGCATTTCTATGCATGAGAAGTCCTCTATAAAACACCTGTTGTAACTATCTATCCCCAAGAAAATACACACCCCAAAAACATTCTTGGCATGATCCCCGGTAACTATTACTCTTACCTTCTATGGGTCCACTAATACACCGGTCTTTGAGATTATTTGACCCAGGAAGTGAATATGATCCATTAGAAGTGGCATTTTTTGATATTATCATATAATTGATGCTCTTTTAGTGCATTAAAAATGATACCATGATGGGTGGAATGATCATATCGATTGTGACTATACACCAAAATATCATTCATGAAAACCCCCTCAAAGGAATCTTGGTAAGGATGGAACACTTGGTTCATCAGTTCCATGAGTACTTCCAGTGCATTCGTGAGACCGAATGACATAACCATGTAATAATAGAGAATGTACCTGCTACAAAAGGATATATGAGGTATGTCTATAGGATAAAAATATAGCTGGTGATATCCCGAACATGATTAAATCTCCATGAAAACTCGATATCATCGAAGATGATCAAAAAGTTCATCAATCCGGGGTAAGGGATAACAATTTTTAACAGTCAACTAGTTCAGTTTCTAATAGTTCATGCATAAACTAAGGGTACTGACTTCATTTTTTGTGATGTGGACCTATGAACCACAAGGATATGTAATAGGTTGTATAAAACTCTTATCTTCTAGATCTTCTAATAGCCTCTTGAGCTCTTACAACTCTTTCATAGCCCTCCTGTAAGGAGGAATGGTTACAGGTGCAATTATTGGCACTAGATCGATAGTTTAATCCACTAATCTAACCTAATGTAAGCATGAGAAGTTGTCTGAAAAAACATCCCTTAAATTATCAACCACTAAATTCAAATCTACTAGACACATTCCCTGATCATCTAGAAAAATGCATTCTATGTTGTCATCCTGCCTAGACCATGATGCTCAGGTCCAACTCAGCTCCCCTGGACATTCAATTCACCCTTGTATCGTATAGACCGGCCCTCTAGTGATGTTATAATCACCTTGTGGTGATAGAAGTCAAGGGTGGCCTGATAGGATACCAGCCAATCCATTCCAAGGATGACATCAATCCTCATCATCTCTAATACATAGAGGTTCCATAGAATATGGCACCCACTAATCTCCAGGGGGAACTCCTTGCACTGACACACACAATCCATTATAATCCATATCTAAGTGTCTAGAATCATAACATTCTCAGAGTTATAAACACAAATCCCAAGGCTCTCCACAATGGGAACATATTTATAACAATGTATTATAGCAATATCAACAAATGCAGAAGATAAAATAGTGGAAACTAGAATAGGTCCTCTGAAAGTAGAAGGTCTGGGATCCTACTCATATTGGGTTAGTTGAATTGCATATATCTGACCAGTACCGCAACCCTATGACATAGCCCGGATACCCTGAGCTTACCCACCCTACTGTCTCTGAGATCATGGGTTCTATCTACCATGGTGACACCCACTACCTTGGACTGCATGCGCAGACGTATTCCAGTTTCCTAGATGGTGAGATTCTACTAACCATACTCCCGCACATAGAGTCTTTACAGAACCTCTCTCACTAGCCACTGGTGGAAACATCCTGTAAAATCACAATAGATGGCCCATATTACTGAAATATTAGCACTCAACTGGGTCCTTCAAGCAATGGGGACTGAAATGTACAACTCTAGCACACTGATATCACCTAACCTGGATACCAAAAGATACATATTAACTGCTTGTATTCTAACAAGAAAACTCTGTAAGATGCTTCTTGCTTCCGATTGAGATAGTACCAGATCTTGTTGCTGAACTACCCAAGCTGACACCCCCCAGATTCCCATAGGTTTTTCATAGTAACTAGTGCCTAATTCACAATGCAATGCACATATAGTAGCCTAAAAATGTTCACCTAAGCTTAGATGTAGAATCGATGACCGTCCTCATATTGCTTAGCTCTCAACACCTCATAACCCACCAAAACAGATGAAAATCGATGAAGCACTATAAAGAGTGCAAAATAGTCCATCACTGACATAGTACCCTACTCTATATTCATGAACACATAGTCTCGATCAACCCTAAGGGTATCAGGAAAGAAGTAGTCATATAATACTATCACGAAGTCTCCCCATTCCATATTCTCATGCGGCTATGTCTGTGTAATAAAATACCACCACCTTTTGGTAGAATCGTGTAGCATATAAGCTGCAAGCTTGACCATCCTCTTAGGAGGAATCTCAAGATGTTCAATGATAGTCAAAAATGATGCTAGCCATGATTTCACAGCTTGGGTTCAACCATTCCTTAAAAAATAAGGTAGATTATACTACTGGAATATACGTGTATGCTCTTCCATACAAGTGGGAGCCTACAATGCTCCGTGGAAGGTCAGCATGAACCACAAAAAACCTTCTAAGAACTATGTGTCTACACCCACATCCAGTATAACAGCTGGTGTCACAGCTAGCCTAACTGGAGGAACCATCGGTATCCCTTGGACTGCCACCTCTAGGGTGTCCTCACTGCCACTCTCCTAGTGCACTTCTTGAGGTTGTAATGGTGTAAATGATCTGTAAAGTCTAGAACACACTCTAGAGCATGAGTTCAACGAAGAAAAAAACTGAATCCCAGAAGTGAAAAATGGGACAGAGAATTTAAAACAATTAAGTTTAATTCAAAATTGCAGTACACGATGTGTATAACACCTTATACAGTGTGTCCTCCTAGGAATTTGAATGGGCGTGTACTTCTTCCAAACATGGATTTGTAACAACCCATGTACATAGCATGTTCCCCAAGAGACACGATGTGTACTTGAGTTTCCTTCCTGCCCAGGTACTTGCTGGTGTAAGACTAAATGACATTTTTATCCTTGAAATGACATGTACAACTCAGTTTTCGTGCACCTGTTTCATTAGTCACATGTCCGAATACATGGTTGACCTATACATGGTGTGTAATCACATTACATAGTGTGTCCTACTCAAAGATCACCTACTTGTATTCCCTCCTCGCATGGTAGGTTACATGGTCATGGATTACATGGTGTGTATACATGGTAAACGATGTGTTCTTCTTAAAACATAGGACACATTCTTCCTAGAATAAGAAGAACACACGGCGTGTTAGGTTAGACAAAACACTATTTATACTAGGGTTTTCATGACAGAAACTCCAGATTTCCCAAAAAACCTATTTTTTGTAGAAAACCCAACTAGTGGAATGCCAAATTCCAATCCGTGAGGGCCCATATTACCCACAGATCAAAGATTTCCACCGAAGAAGAACATATCGTGATACATGTATAGATAAAAACAGAATCGTGATTTTCCAAACTTTGGTGTAAGAGGGATCATACACCTCTGGAACCAATGTTTAGCATCCATTCAATCCAAACCATACCATATACCAATACACCAATCACTGTATCATGTATATATATCACATCATCTACCACAACAACATGCAATATCTAAAGTATTTTAGATGGCATGTAATAATGCATGTCATGTGATTCTAAAATGTTCATATATGACGCATAAGATGACATACCCTCATCTCATCGGGTTGTAACTAAAATAGAACCCAAAATTGTGAGAATAGTAATAGAAGAAATCAAGTGCATCTCCTAACAGTGAAATCTGTACAACTATAAAACCAGATAACCACAATTTATTCAAGGTAATTAAGCTTCTCCCTGTACACGGGTCAGCTACTACTGGTCATTGTTTATTAGAAAATCCATTTTTCCTTCCTATCCAGTTTATTGACTCCAAATAGTAAATCAAAGAAGGAAAAAAATCCTCTAATACCACTTTGTAATGTCCCAACCCAGCTTACCACTAAAACGATAGCTGGACTGATTTACCATATGCACCCAAGTGCATTTCCCCAAACTCCATAGGATGACGAGTAGTAGCGAGGGAATAGGGTGTGATAGTGGGGAAACTATGCACTCATTGGGAGAGTGTAACACATCAGAATAAATATTAACAAATAGTATAAGCAATAAAAAACAAGCCATTGAAGAAAAACAACTAACATCTGATATATAAATATACAAGTATAAAACTATACAAATGATAAAGTAGAATGTTATATATTCTAATAAAGAAACCAAAACTGGATATACTACAATCAGATACAAAAACAATACAAGTGTAGAAATAGAAATAAAACATAGAAGAATAACAAGACTTGGCTTGGTCCCTTGCTCTCCTTCTCCTAAGTAGCAATCAATTACCTGTGTAAGGGCACTTACCCTCATCTACAACTACAATCATATAATATTTTTGTGCCAAAAATGTTGACACACATAGGGTGTGAGACTAATCCAAGTAGGTAACCTCGAAATATCTGTGCCTAACAGTCATTGAATATATGCAATAGTAGTAAAATAAAACAACAACTAAGAAGTACTCCAGTAAATTATCCATTTATTACATTTATGTTCTTTAGCTGTTCAATTTCATTTAAGTACAATTATTACAAGATCCTACCTTGTCTTGCCAATCCACCGTATACAAGTAAACACAAAATATTTCTCAAAACTTCATCTAGATAAGTGAATACTGAATCCATGCTTGTGCATTGGCTTGGTAGATGTGTAAAAATACATTCCATTTCATTTAGAAAGTTTTGTTAACAAAGGTCTCAAAGACTGTCCTAGGCCCATCGACCCCCCGTACCAAAGTAATAGTCAACTGATGACATAACAAGGTCACATTTAAGCACATGAACATTCTAGAATTTAATCATTTGTTAAGATTCCAATAGATCCCATTCTTGGTATCCCCTAATGGATCAAAGATTCACACAACATTCACAAAGAAAACTTTGTAAGCCCGACCACCAAAACGGTGTCATGCTCAGGGACCTTATTTAATTAGCCTCTTAAGTCCATCCATTGACTTTTAACTGAGACAATGTTTCACCCAAGGTAAAGAAGGTGTAATTAGTAACATGATCTTGACCTTGTATTTTAACCAAAACTATTTCTTTCCCATGGCTAATTACATTTTTTAAACATTTATCATTTCATTTCAAAAACAACACATGTGAATTAAAATATCACATGGCTTAAAACATAACAATTCACGTGGGAAATTCAGATAACAATATATAATTCTAATCAAACACAAATAGAGAAAACATTCACACTCCTCAAAGGGTTTCTTTCCAATTGGCTAACATTGGGTAACACACCCATTGTGTGTCCCTAAATCAAACAATTCAGAATACACATGCTTTAATTTCATATAATCAATTACCTAAGAATCATTTGGCATCAATGGGTTTCAATTATAAAGAAAAACAATACCCAAAAATGTTCACATACCATTTTTTCACATATAATCAACTCAAAATTTATTAAAAGGAACAAGGCCACCTACCTAAATGTCGTATAACTGATATAATCTAGCGCTGACCCTTGAATCGACCAAGAAAGATGTAGATCTATGAAAAAGATAAAACATTCATCCGTGAATAATTTTCTCAGGAATAGAAATCATCAAGAACGACTCATAGAGAAGAAAGATTTTATCAGGAGGAATCCAATGAGACTAAAGACACATGATTCAGGTTTCAAATGATGAAACGTGAGAAGGAAACATTCTCATGGGTCTTTCTTCTTCACTCGACAACTCATCTGTCCAGAAGAAGAGAAAACGAGGCTACTACCCATTTTAAGCATAGTTTTTTTAGTACATGGAGAGTAAATAAATACACATGTCCTATATAACATTTTAGTATTCATAACTCCACCGAAATAATTTACAGAACCCACACCGACATTGTCGAAAAGATTACATTGAGTGTACTAAGGAGTACATGACATGTAGTGGAATTTTCTTCTTTCCCAAGACAACAAACTAACACATCGTGTATTCAAATCCTACATGGCCAGATTAAACAGTGTGTACATAGGAGTAAATGACATGATCTACTAAAACATAACATTTTTCCAGTTTTAATTATTTTAACAAAATAACTCAAAGTAAAATAAAAACAAAGAAACAACACCTCATAAGAAGAACCAGGTTCTTACAATAAAACTATAGTCCATCATTAAATATTCATAGGTTTGATAGTTATCATCAAGTGTGTAGACACTAAAAAAATACATCACCCACAAATATTATAAATGAATAGAAAATGAAAATCCAAATAATTAATAATAGAAAAATAGATGATAATATCTAATCAAAAATATTTTTTATTTCATAAATTATTTTAATTCAAAGTTAACCAAATGTGTAAAAAAATTAAAAAATAAATAAAAAATATTACCAAATATCAAAACCCCAATATAAAATACCATAAATAATATTCTATGAATAAAACCCTTTTTTTGAGTTAATATTTCCAGAAAAAATTATATAATCTATTTTGACTGTCCTTAAAACTGGAATAAAAGTAGTGTTGAATACTAACACATACTTATTGAGTTTATCCTTTGAAACCCTAAAGTACGTTAAAGGGAATATATTATAAAATTTATCTCAGTATAGTTGCTAAAGAAAAAATAATCAATGAGACCTTGGTAAAATACACATTAATAGAACTGTATGATGAAAAAATCAATTATTCTCTCGAAAAATATTGTTTGTGTAGACACACACACACACACACTCATATAGATTTTTTTAAAAAAATAATAGGGGATTATACAAATTAACTCTCACTAAATTAGTAATGATAAGATCCAATATATGACATCATTCCAACCACCTAATTTACTAAAATAATAATATTCACCTCATAAACATAATAACCATAAAAACCAAATATTTTTTTAATTAGGTACAATAATCATTATCGTATCTATATGTTTGGTGGATAATAAGCCCACTGGTTATCTAAGGAGTAGATTCATTTCTTTCGAGATATTAGGATCTATCGATAAAAACTACTCCAATTTAAAGGTTGGATAATGAATAATACTTCAATTACTTTGTAATAACATAATTTGATCAAATGAATGACTCAAAAATCTTATACCCCATATTAATCATCCATTTATAAGAGTCTTCATATGTTTATAATACTCCTAGAATTATTAATTGGATTTATCATGATAATCATAATCATATTGTACTCCCATTGTGTTTATCATCTATTCTCATACCAAAAGGAAGATAAAAGATACTAAATACACATTAAATATATGTCCTTAGGTTTTTATTTTAAGTATTCCATTAGAAACTCAAGAGAATAAAACAATGCAAACACTCTACCCTATAACAAGACATACTTACAATACTTTATGTAGAGAAATAATTACTATCTGTCACATATTTTAGCATTAATAATTCCATAATTTTAATAAAACTCATGCCACATCCTATAGGAGTTATAATATAATATCATCCATCAAGAAATTATACCATCATAGAAATAAAAATCCAGTCTCAATGAATCTTTTCCATAAACATATACCCCTGAGAACTCTTCACTAAATCATGGTTACCATGAATCCATTAAAGAGGAATGATCATGTTTTTTAGTGTAGAAAGGGATTATATATCACCCCATAGTGATGAAAATCATAGACAAGTGGAAAGAAACATTGGGTGGCATGACACCAGTAAAAATATAGCACAATCCCGTGTTACTCTAACAGGGTCCCTATTTAAGCTAATATATGAAAATTAATTATCTCTAGTGACGATAATTACAATCATGATGAATTTTCATTAACCCAATACATCATTATTAAATCATGGATCAATACCACATACTCAAAAATTGATTTAATTAATGAATAAATAATCATTACACCACCATTAAAAATTTGTTGCACCCCTAGGAAGCTATTTTTTCTACTTAATTTTACATTAATCACACATTAATATAATGTATATTAATTTATATTAAATAAATTAATAAAAAATATATATAATTTCACAATAAAAATTTATAATTCATTGTTATATTTCTGAAGGAACACCCTCTTTCATTATCCCAACATGGTAATAAATATTTAATTTTTCATCACATTTCGATTTAATTAATTAAATTATATTAAATCTTTAAAAAATTAATTACCCCACCAAAAATTTATCATATTCAAACTTAACTAATTATGATAATATTCATTAATAATATAATAAAACATTACCAAAATTTCATCAATAATTTCCATCTACCACCTAATATTGTGACGTTATCTTGTATAACAAAACATTTAAATTTTAATAATAGAGACAATTTTTATACCTATGTTCCGAAGGAATATATCATTTATTTTTAAACTACAAATATATCATCACCATGTAACATGTGTTAATGATAAATTATGAAGACAATAACATGGCTTAAATACAATGGAAAGAGAAGGAATCCAAGCCACCAACTTTTTCAGATTCATCAATTTATCATTATAATTACTCCAAATTCATAACTTATTATTCTACATTCACGAACCATCAATAAGCATGATATTAAAAGAACCGTGAAATGAAAAAATAGAATTAAATAAAAGAGTTTATAGTATTTCCTATAATATAACTGATCATTAATGATATGGAACTCCTCTCATAATCCCTCCTATATTTAGACCTTCGACTTATTGGATTGGATAACACCTCTAACAAAATTAATCACATCTCAACCATTTTTTCCATAAGAGACATACTATTATATAATATTATACTATAATATCAAATAAAATAATAAATGGAAAAACAATAAGAAATCATTATATAAAATGATAATTAAAATTCAGACTTATTTAAATTAATAAATCAATCATCAATATTTAATAAAAAAATAACTTATATATTCCATTTCTAAAATTCCCACTGAAGTTTAAACAATATACTCTATGTTTATTGATTCCATTATAAAATATTATAGAATAATTACTAGTTTAAATGATCATTTTTTAATCAAGTATAATATTATAGAATAACCATCAAAAGGTTATAAAAAATAAATATCCTAATTTTAAGGAAACAATAATAGATCAGTATTAAAATATTTTCATACTAAAAAATCTAAAAACTCAATAATACTATCATAAAACACAAATAATAAAAATTTCATGAATTATAATATGTTAATTTTAATAATAGATGAACCTTTCAAAAATTTCTATCCATATTAATCTCAACCATAATTACCAGAGTGGAAGGATGAGAAAAAATTTCCAAAGACATGAATAAAAAAATTATTAAATTTTTTTTTAATAGAATAAAAATAAAAATAAAATAGTACTTCAAATAAATAAAAGGACATATGAAATGAAATTTTTTCCCTAAAATGAATGGGAATCATACACACCAAATAATTAGGTGATTAAAATAATTCAACTAAACTCATTATTGAAAATGATCCAAATAATCCTCAATATTCGTTCTTTATTTATGATAACATGAAACCATATAGGCCCAACTTTATATCCTTAGTGACTATGTATCTTCCCTACTTTATTAACTTTCTCTAGTTATAGAGACTAAGAACATTGTCTACCAAACTACTTCCAAACATGAAAACCACCATCAAATATTGTTTTTTTAAACTATATTATTCCTAATGATGCTATAATTGTTGGAAATATTACTATTAATGAATACATGGTTATTGATGATAATGTTTTTTATATTTAAAATGAAAAAAATTAGTTAATAAAGTTTATTTGGAATCCCATCCATTCACACATTACACTGTTGTATCATTTTATTATCTTATAAAGATAGACACATCGAAAAATGATGGCTTGTGCGTCTATAAGAGAATGAAATATTACTTGGATACCATAAAATTTATTTTAACTACCTACTAATAATGTCTGAGAGTGTATCATTATCTTTAATCTATGATTAGGTCATGAAATTGGTGATTTTGGAGAAGAAAAAAATTACTTGTATATCCACTCTATCCAAAAATCTTATGGTTAAACTTCTGAAATCATAATTTCTTTGAAAGAAAACACTTTTCTATATACTCTAGATGTATCACATCAATGTAACATTTTATGTTAAAGGTAATAATGTTTCAATAGATCTATGATCAATCAAAATGACTCATAATATCCCTTCTTTTTTTCCCTTGGTTAATTTAATATTCTAAATTAATGTAGTCCACAAAATTGATGAACCAAAATAATATTCACACATGATAACTATAAATATAATATTATACTAAATTATCTGTTGTCACACTAACACAACCCACCCATGTTAAGCCTCATCCTTATATTAGCAATGATAATGACTGTTCAAACCCAAGATCACCTTCAATGAGACTTGTATTGATGGATAATGTTGAGATTATATAAACTAAAAAATAGAATAACTTATACTAAAATGTAGTTTCAAAATATATAATGAAATTCCTAATAATAACCAATATAAATAACTATCATAAATATTAATCATAATCATAATATTTTTTATATAATATAATAACATAAATACAACCACTAGTGAAAACCCCAAAAAGATAGGATAATATTGTTAGGAGTTGTAAAGACTATTTTAATGTTTGAATTGAATTCACTAGAAATAGAGACCCTAAAATATTCATCATCCATAGAGGGTTTTTAGTGTAAGATCAACTACCAAGGATGGAATTTTAGTTGAAATTTTGTAATTTTGTGATGGTAGGGATATGTGTATTGCTTTAGTTTAATATAAGGGATGGTGTGTTATTGTACAAGCTTCCATTAGTTGATTTCAGGAATACTTTAGAATATTGGTAGTTATCTATGATAAATAGAAGCACCCTCAAGATTGATAGAGGTTAGTACTACTGGACAATCGATTGGCCCACTCTATAAAAGTGAGGTGGGACCATTTTCACTTTTATATTTAAAAAATATATTTATTAGTTATATATGTGGTGATAAATTGATAGGTGATTATGAAACTATTATATTATTTTAAATAGTTAATAAATTTCATTAGCGTTGTCTTGTAGTTGTAGTTTATAATTTTTAAATCACATAAAACAAAGTTTCATTTTCTTTGTAGTTTTTTTCTTTGTTACATTCTTATGTGTGTTCTTATGGAAATTTTGGAAGACTTAGTGTGGTTCTCTAGGGTGCATAAGATTCATAACATTCATGGAAATAATATCAATGAAGGAGGATTTGGTTTTACTATACATGACATTTGGTGGTTGTGGTTTTGGTTGATTGAGTATCCTGGATTGGGTGAAATTCTATTTTTGTGGACTTATGATTTTTCATCCATGATCCCAAATAAGTGGTATCAATCATATGTTTCAAAACTAAGGTATACTAAAAACATAAAAGATATATTTATTTACTGTTTTAGTGACATTATTTCATTTTTAATGGGAGTTTACCAGTAATGTAATGAATTTCAATCAATGATTGTGAGGTTTTGGTTGATTAGTTCAAAATAATATAATTTTTTTAGAGGATATATATGGATTTTTATCTCTTTGAAAATGAATTGGAATTTCCATTTACTGGAATGAAGCAAGTTAATTTAGATTAAGTGGAATGGGAATTGATAGAACCTTGGGAATATGTACTGATATTGATTCCATTTTTAAGGAATTATTCTTCCAAAATCTAGGAAAATAATATAGTAGTTTAGAAGATGAAGTACCTAATATAAATGTATGGAAAACCAATAGCTTTGAATATAGTTTTTATAATGAAGATGTTTTTTGGCATGAGGTTATTTGGAGGAATACCATAACAAGATAAAGTTAATGATTTCATAATGATATGGTTGAATACTGTGTTAGTGAATGTCAATTTCATGTAATATGTATGGAAATTATTTTTTAATCATCACTACTAGAGTGATACATGGAGATAGTATATTCAATTAGAAGTTATTTTAAAAAAATGATTTTTAGTTCTTGAGGTTTTCAAGAATGTAATCCTTGATGAAGATAAAAAAAGGGATTTTCATTAACATACTGAAAATTCATTGAATGTGGATGGTAGGGGATGACAAGATAATTATAAGGAATGTTGAAATAAATAATAATATACATATGAAGATAATAGTGGAGTTAAATCTACCCAAACTAGTCATGTTTTCTAGAATTATTATAGAAAGGGGAATCATAAGATGGATTATATGGATAATAGGGTAAACTATGGGCCATCTTCCATCATTTCAAGATCTTTTATTTCAATAAAAGTGATTGATAGCTCTATAATAATTTTAAATGTTCTTGTGGAATCATGGTTATTTGATTCAAGTTCATCATTTTATTCCATGTAAGAGAAAGGGTATATAGTGAATTATATAGTAGTAATATTTAATATGGTATGCATGGTAGATAATGAGGCTCATGAAAATTTTAAAATGGATAATGCTAATATTTGGATGCCAAATGTGGGTTTCTTAAAGTTGAAAGGAGTAAAAAATGTCCCTAAATTATAGAAAAGTTTTAGTTTTATTGGTTAGAACGATGAAGAAAAATATGGAATAAGTTTTACTAAGGATGCGTGGAATGTTATTTGTGGTTCCATGGTTTTGTAAATATGAGTAATGGATGATACCATGTTTTTTTATCTAATTTTCATTATGTTTTATTTTGTAATTAATGAAAAATTCTGAAATTATGGAGCTATAGAACTATTGTTTTGTCATCAAAGTGAGAATTATATGATTGTTATTATGGAAAAGGGTTGACTAATTCCTGATTAATGATTTAGAGAGTATTATGGTCCTTTCAATAATCAAATTTGAACTCAAGTAAAATTTAGTTTACAGTGGGACATGATTTTTCTCCAGAGAGGAGGGAGATTTTAATAGGATTCCCATATTGTTCAAATGGGTTCATTGTGTGTGTTTCAGAATTAAGATTAAAAGGATAGCTGAATTTAGTTTAAAAATTAGTGTTCTAACCTCATATATTCTCTAATATACCTATTAAATCATTATTACTTTAACTAAACTCTACAACACTCCCACTAACTATTTAAGGGATCATCAAACCTCCTTAAAATTGGGTTTTTAATTTCATATGGGATTTGAAATAGTCCTTAAACTCCATGGTCTTACCCAGAATGATAATTAGAGACTTATAATTACTCCTAGAGAAACCTGGATATTTCGATTATATATCAAATTTGAAAAAAAAAGATGTGGACTATGTGTCCAACCTGGGAAGATGAGAAGAATAATTTAAATAAAAATAATAATAGAAAGTTTATATTAACAATTAAATCAAACTATTTAGTAAAACAATTAAAATAATAATAAAATAATGGAGAATAAAATTCATTAACATAGATGGGAGAAATTTATTTGCATAAACAACTATGTGTCTAGTTTACCATCACTAGAGAAATATTACTAAAAATTATGAAAGAAAAAATAAATAAATTATCCAATGAACATAATAAAATATCCACTAATCAAAAATATCCTCCATAATTATTGTGTGGCTCACCCCATTTATAGAAGCATTAGATTGATCTGGTTCCTTTATATTCATCCGTAGATTTATCTCCCATGTGAGTGGAATTAACATCCTTTTCTTCTATGATTGACTGTAACGGTATTCATAATACTACTATATTTTAGTGTATATAACCCATTTCCATTGTTGGATTCCATGTGTATTGACCAAGGGTTGATATATCTCTAGGTGGGATTATCTAAATGATTCAGGATTCAAAATTATTCCCCACTATATTCTTATTCTTCTATAAATTAATTGAATGATCACTTAAAGGATCATTTAGATATTATTTTTCTAATTTGGCTAGACTAGATAAATGTGTTTTCATCCTTACGATGCTCCCAATAATTTTTAAAAATTTTATATTCTATTTCACTTTACTATATTTTTGAAATTTTTAAAGTTATACACTCTAGGAATGTCTTATATAGTGGCCAAAAAATCTTATGAAGTATTAAAAGTCATATGTGATTGTTGGTGGAGTCTTATATATAGAACCTTTGAATTTTTTTCTAATTTAAAAGTCTTATTTATTGGGAAAAATTAATGTTCAATTTTTTAGATTCATATATTCTAGCTATGAAGGTCTTATGAAATCAATGAAAAACTTTATGATGTCTATGAAAAGTCTCATGCTCTTACCCATTGAAAAACATTTCTATGTAAAAAAGGAATATAAACTTCCAAACCTATTTAATAATTATTATGAAGTATTGAACCAATGTCATACAGGAAAATGAAAAATTCTAGTGTTCTCACTGAAGTCTTGCATAATGAATAAGAAGTCTTACATACTAAATTAATGTTTTATAGTATTCTTATAGAGTATAATTAGAATTTCACCACCTTTTCATTTTCTTCCTCAGACGTTAATTCTTAAAAAACCTCAAGACCATATATTTATTTTTTATAATTCTGAAAACAATGAAAAATATTTGAATTAGTGTATTCATTCTGAAAATATTACACAAATAATTTAAAAAAATTAAAATAATAATTAAAATAATTCATTTAATTAATTTTATAGGTAAAATATAAATTAATGGTTTTCCAATTTGTTACAGTGATGAATAAAAATTCTAAAAATAATTGTTAAATTAATTTTTTATCTTAATTATTGATTATCATTACCTCGAGAATATTGATATTTTTATTTTAAGGAAAATAATATAGAAAATTATATAATATACATTTTTTTTGGAACTTTTTGGATTGAAAACTAAAAATAATATTAAATAAGATCATCTCCTCAATTTGACAAGGTTTTCACTTCCTCTCATGAAATATTTATAATTCCAAATGTGAAAAAATATTGGAATTGAGTAGAATTAAAAATTTAACTATGGGTGTATTTCTAAATAACTCACCACTAAGCTCCTTATCCCAAATATAATTTTCACACATCCTTGAAACATATTATATTAAATTTTGATATATAATCTTCCATTTCTTCACCAATGTTCGAAATTCCCCTAACATTTCCACCCCCTTTGTGAATTAGTAGACATTGGATTTTTCCAAAATTCTTTTTGTGAAAATTAATTATTTGATAATTTCAACTAATCCTAGAAATAAACCATACCAAGATATAATATATCCTCCAAGAGTAATTTTAATAGTTAGTTCATAGGATAAATGATAGGGAAGTTACCATTTTTGTATTTCTTACTCCAATTTGATACATAGCTCATAAAAACAATCTTTTTGACTTGGGAAGACTTTTATATCATTTCCCTCATTCTTATTTAAATTTCATACAAATGATCTATCCAAATTGAATTTAGGGAGTTTCCTTTGGGTGTAAATGAATCACTATGTGATGGTTAGCCTATTTTAAGTTCAAAATGTTATATTGGACATGTTATATTTTTGATGAAACTGTGTTTTTTTTGTTACACTACTTTACCCAATCGTAATAAAAAATTATTCCATGGTTCCTATTATAATTTGGTAATTTTTTTTTCAATAAAGGGTATGTAATTTTTTTCTATTTAAAAAACATTATCATTTTGATATTATTTTCCATCCACAAGCACACAAAAACAAAAGAATAATAGAAGAGTCTATTAGTATTCGAGCTACTTTTTACTCTCACCCACACTCATCTTCAGAATAATTTCTATTAAATTTAAATATTTTATTTGAATTAAATAACTAAAAACTAATTTTTAGTGTTTAACTATTGTAAAGGAAAGATAAAACCATTTATTTATTATTTATATACACCTTGTAGGTGTTTATACTCCTCCATTGGTTTCATCAAGAAAGCCTCAAGAAAGTACATCAAATATATTCTATTCACATTCAAGGGTGTCTATGATTGTAATACTATTATATCAACTATAAAAATTTGAACAATATTAATCAATATAAATAGTAAAATTTAATATTAATGAATCTTACTAAGCATCAATTTCATTCGAGAGGATAACGGAACAAATTTCACCAATTTGGGAATATTTTATTTTAATACATCCTTCATTTATAGACTTGGTTATTTATATATATAATATGAAATTATCATAATATTCCCTACTCACCTATTATACCTCTATAATTTAGAGCATTGATAACTCTCCAACCATGTTGAATTATAGGATCATTTTCATCACAAACCAGTGGGATTTATGATAAAATTTCATAGGAAAGTGATAAATTTTACCATAAAATTTATTGTAATGGGACACACCTAATAGATTTTTGGAGAGAGTACTATACTCACAATGAGAATTCATTATCTTCTTACTCAAAAATATTCTCTTGGGTATCACATTTCTTTCCATAATTCTTTATATTATTCTATTGGATACCATAACTTGACCATTGGACTTTGTGAGATAGGTGGAAAATGTTATATTTTATATATCATAATTTTTCATGAATGCTTCTATACTTCTATTTCATAAATCTGTTCCCTAATCTCATACGATTCCATAAAGTATTCGAAACCTATAAAAGATATGTGATCTAAAAAATTCAATATAATAATTTGTATCCTAATTTCAATTTTTTTTTCTTGAATACATTTAGGAAATTAATATTCTTCTAAAACAATATAGTTAAATACAGAAGACATAGGAAATTAACCCATGTAGTGTCTACCACATAAATTATATATTTCATATAACATAATTTTTTATTTGGAAAATTTATTATTTTTAAATTCCTCTTGTAAATTTACAATTTTTACCTGATTATCAAAAATAATATAAATCTTTAATTTTTTTTGGGAAAACAAGAAGGTTTATTCAAAAACCATTTTGGCTATTTAATATGGTACACAGTTTCCTCCACATAGATTAGTATAATAAATTTAAGCATAGAGTTAACTCTTAATTATTTATAAATCAACTAATCACTTGATCTTTTCAAATTCTCCACGAGTATGGATCCTTCAAAACATTATATTTTGATTCAGATTTTAATTTAAGAAAATTATTCTTTGAAAATAAGGATGCTAACTTTGATGTGAATTTTTTTTAACATTTTCTGAATACTGGGGATACTTATAACAGATTCCATAGAGTGACTATCCAATGAGTGAATTATATATAAATTATTTTATAAGTATTTGATCTTTAGTAGTATAAGGTCATCAGCTCTTGTGGTCAACAACAATAACATCCTAGTTCTAGGATCCACCTAGAGGTACCCCACACCCTGTTTTTCATATGGCCTCAAGCACATTCCCCAAATTCCAAAGGCTAACGATTAGAAACGAGTGCCATGGATGTGATAGTGGGGAAACTAATCCCTCATTGAAAATGTAACACAACAGAAGTAAAACAAATAATAATAGAGGAAGCAATAAAACATGTAATACGTTAACAACATAAGTAATAAACAACTAGAGCACACATATATAATATGAATGATAAATATATCTATGAAATCATCCAAAAAATTCAAAATGATGGAATACAATACTAAAGCAAAGTACAACAGAAAACAGATAAAATGCTCCTAAACATCATAAGCCTTAGTTTGGTCCCATGCTCCCCAGCTCTTCAGCAATCAAGTACCTGAATTAGAAGGCCACTTACCCTTATCTATACCTACAATAATATAATTTATTTAGGACCAAAAGTATGATCCAACCAGGGTGTGATACTAATACCAGTAGATGACCACCCAATGATCTGTTCCTAAGAGTTAGTGAATATATATGGCAGACAAAAAAAATGAATCTTTAAACAAGGATGTACACATAGTAACAATCCTACAAAATCAATTGCATTCATTTTCAAATACCATGTAAGCAGCTGATAACTATTAGGTAACCCTCTTGGAATTAATCACAGCCTAACCCCACTAGTTCAACCGAATAAACACAAAAAACACTCTAGGATGTACACACAGTCTAACCCCTCTAATTTATCTTTATCATAGACTCTCTGAGGAAGCACTCACCATCAATTACCCATTTAGTCTTGTATCGGTCACTAATAGGAACTTTGAGGAAGCACTCAATGTCTAATTCCCCCTTGTGGACCACATTAAGGAACTATAGACACTCTAAGGGAGAACATACATCCATATCCCGTATAGTCTCACAACGTTACAGTAAAATAGACACCCTGGATAAGCCCTCAGCATCCATTCTCCATATGGTCTACTACACATGGTTCTCATGGACCTGTGTAAGTACGTCGTGATAAAATGATATGTGGCAGAAAAAGTAAACCCCAAGAACTACTTGTCTAAAAAAACAATGTCATATCATAGCATATCAGATATTAATCACTCCATCATAACAATAATCAGCATAGGAAGCAAAGTATCCTAACAGGAAAGCTAGACCAAATAGTCAAAACAGGAAAACAAGGCAAAAACCTCCATAGTATGGAAAAATTAACCCTCTTCATAAAAAACAACCTCAATCCCAAAAAACAAGGCATAGAAGGATAAATAGGGCTAAAAACCATAAACATGCAATACCCAATTCTTTGGTATTGGGAAATTTTGATCATAAAATTCAAAGACTATCTACAGAAAGGCTCAAACAACATACCTCGGCATTATGAGATTGATATATATGAACCTCATGCCTTGAATCTCCTTATAACATTTTATATCTATGAAAACTCTTAAAAAGTTCAACCGAGGATAACTCGTGAGAGAGGAAAATTATGATATGATGTTCAAGAAGAAGGTAGAAATCCGAGATGCGATTCCAACGCAATTGATGAAGGTTGATTCAGAGAATAGAAGGTGCGTCGAGTGATTAATGAACATCAGCTATCATACGGTCACTCCTAGACGAGGCAGATGAATAGAAAATGGGTTCTGTCGATTAGACGTGACCCCGACCCCTTTAATAAAAAATGAAAGTACACGTCATGTATTTTAAAAGTGAACGACATGTAATTGCCTTTTCTAGCCTCTTATTTAGGCAGTCTCTATGTCAGCACACACAACCATGTACTCGGCCATTACATGGCCAGTAAAAAGTCACCCGTGGAAACAGGGTACACGGTGGGTACTTAATGTACATGGCATGTAATCCTGAAATTTTCAGAAACTCCTCTCTTCCTCAAAAACAACCAGAAAGGAAAAAAATACATGAAAAGGAAGATCTGAGTTCTTTCAACAACTCAGTTTTCACATCCCTTCTTATTCATGATCTCATGGTTGAATTTTTTTAGAAGTATCATCAACCGTAACAAAAAAAATTCCTTATATTTGATCAAGTATCTAAGAGCTACATGATCAGAATAAATGGCTACTTTATGTCCTAAATATTATGAATGAAATTTTTCTAATGGAACAAAAATTGAAAAAGACATCTTATCTGTTGTTGTATAATTAATCTAATCCATGTACATGAATTTTTAATCCTATGATATCATATGGGAGGTTCTATATATATTTTGGAACAAAAACTCTCTTAATTATTGGGTTGGGGCATCAGAATTCACTTCAAAGGGATCCTCCCAGGAAGGTGGACTGATTACCGGTGATGTATTTAGTCTTTCCTTTATATTTTCAAAATATATCCTATATGATTTCTCAAATAGAAAATTAATATCTTTTAGGATAAGGTTATTTAGAGAAAATTCTATTATTATATATCCTCTAATAGACCTTATATGAAATTTATCATGTCCTAAAAATGATTTAATACGTTACACAGTTGAGGGATAAGGAAGTGTATAAATGATTTCATCCATTGACTTTGTGTTTCAATTCCTCCCTTAAAAATGATATATTATAGAAAATTAAATTTCACCACCTGGAATTTAATTTTTCAATGTTCAAAACCAAGTTCATTTTTATATATATCTTTAAAATATCTTTTGGATTATCAAGATAGATTTCAAAATAGGTTCCATAATTATTTAAGTCATCAAGAAATTCCTCTATGAATATTTTAGTGAGCTAATAAATGATTCTTACCAAGTATCATCGGAAATTTCCTTTGGTATTTTATAATTCAAAGGGAATCTTTCGGTCCAAAATATTACTAAAGGGACATGTGAATGTAGTTTTATCATAGTATTTTCGTGATACGGGGACAAAACAATAACCATAAAATCCATTAAGAAAGATGTAATGACCATTCCCGAATTGTCTTTATAATATTTAGTCTATAAAAGTTATTATAAATTGTTATATTACTGTTATGAAACAAAATGGGAACTAAATCATTATTTTCATTTTGAAATTATTATTCTAATATTTTTCTGTATAATATAAATGGTACTCAACCACTATAACCCTGATATTGGGTATATAGTTCCAAATATAGTCATTATTCCAATTTATTTGTTCATAACTTCCAATGAGGTCACAATAATCTTTATTTGGAGATATTTCAAAGTCATTGATTCTTTTTCAAGTGAAATATTGTATACACACATTGAAGGAAAAATTCCTTGAATGACTCTTAATGACTACCCTATGGCTTGCTATTTTGTTTCAAAATGGTAATAAATTGGTGTTATTAATTAGGCCCTAAACTATTACAGATTATTATAGACATGTTTTCATTTTCCATTGGTAATGTTTTTTCTAATTAATATGGAAGTGTTTTGAGTTCTACTTCAATTGATTTTTCTAGTGATTCTGTTAACACATTGTTTCCTAGGCTTTTGAGCTGTATGTGAATATTAAAATTATCAGTAATAGATATATGAAAAAAAAAATTATAATATTTATCTTGATTCTCAATGTAATTACTGCACAGATCTAATTATTGTTTCAATTCATTTTAAAAAATATAAATATCAATAAATATAATGATAACATGGTTTCTCCTTTTTTTTATTATTTCTAATAAAATGTAAATTTCTTCCTTACAAAAATATTTAATTTATGAATGAGATAGTTTGAAGGTATATTTTTATTCTTGAGGTTATTTTATTTAATATATAATACTGAAATTAATAGTTTATTCTCAAAAATCCATATAAATTATTCCATTAGGAATATTTATTTTAGTATTATAATTTTCTAAAAATATTTTATCTATGATGATAAAGGAATGATCTATACCACTTTACTTTCCTATTTAAAATATTTAAAAATTAATAGGGAACAATAGTCCTTTAACTATTACCAATAAATCATCCAAATGTACTATTTGGTAGGTAGTGACTCAGTTGGAAAGCTGTACTAAAATTCAATTTATCTTTAGTCCTCCTAACTGTAAGGAGGAATTAACTAATTTAGGTGTAATATTAGTTGATGATCTTATATCACAAAATTAATTTGTAAAATTAATCTTACCCATAGTACAAGAAAAAAGAAAAGTTCCTGATTCTTTAAATTATTTATGTAAATATAGAGTTATTAGACAAGAAAATTTTATTCCCATACTTACATTTTTACCTCCTTATAATATATTTTCATAGTGAACATATCCTTGAGAAAATTTTAATACATTTGTGTTGTAATGAATTGAATCTAAAAATGGGTTCTTAACTTCCACATTTATGAATGTGTTATTCATTTCTTATTGTAGGGGTTTTTAGTGAATTTTATTTAATGGTATAATTCCTAATAGAATGGGAGTCTGAGGTTAAGGAAAATTTTCCACCATAGCATTTCCTTTATCCTTTTTCATTATTTGTGTCTTTAGAGGAACTTACTATTCATTCTATTTAGGTGATGGATCCTCTTATTTACCTACATATAAACATTTAGGTATTCCTTCCATGTGGTGATCCTTCACTGATCATCACTTCCATACCACATCTCAAAGAGATAAAACTTATGTTTCCCTTAGGATTAAGATTTTTTTAAGGAAGATTACATGATCCTTGATTTAAAATGTTATTCAAATTATATTTTCTTTCAAACTAACCTTTAAATTCCTTCATCTTTGATCCATGAGTATCTAGGGTAGATTATTATTTATGGTGAGACTACACAAGAAAACTTAACATGTATTTTAGAGAGTGTTCTTGGTTCTATAATTGATATTTATTATTATAGAGGGTTATGAGTTATTTTATTAGAATAGTGGTTTTTTGTAATACAATAGAATATTAAACTACAATGATGCCTTATTTTATTCTAGTTTCTGGATATTTATTGAAGTTTTTTGTAACCCATGAATTCTTGGTTGTTGAGTTTTTATTGGAACTACCTCTATTACATTGTTTCAACATTCCCAGTCTCTTTCACTTAATATCAACCATTAGTAAAATGTTACGAATAATTTATTAATTTTAAAACTCTTGGGGGCTATAGATAACTATTCTTCAAGAACTTTATACAATTAAAACCATCTGAAAAGATAATTTATTTCATAAAATTTAGTTTCACGTAATGGATATTTAGAACTATTTACCACATATACTCATCTATTAGTAGAACTTATACCCAATTATTACGATTTTTATATAACTATTTCTATTTGTTCACTGTATTCAAGTAGTCATTTTTCTATTACTGATCCTGTAAAATATTTATCCAAAATGTTTTATCTATTTTTCATTTTTCTTTGGAATAAAAAATCGCGAAATAGTAGTGCTAAAATGGTTGATATGGGAAGGATTATTTATGCGTCTTGAATCATTTCAAATATTAATATAGTGTTTTCCCACTTTTATTCTTGATTTAATAGAACTATTTTATCAATTGGGTACTTTTTGAATTAGAAACAAAATTCTACAAGATGACCCTATATAGTCAATTTTAGGGGGTGGATTATCTGGGATACATATTGTACATCCTCACTATTGAGATTCGTTATAGAGAGAAAGATAAACCGTCATAATTGAAAAAAAACATATTGTAATCATCTTGGTTTAATATTACTACACTTATTCCAAAATTACATCAATGTTTTATTAGGGTCCACTCTATCCAAGCTATGAAACATTGTAAATAGTTGTATTAGATTAGTTTCGAGTTTAAAATGATTATTTTTTATATTATCCAATTATTATAATTTAAATAATAATAATGAAATTCTCTATGTAATATATTTAATTTAGCTAAATTATCTTTCTTGTTTCTAATTCCCATAGAGTCTCTTGGTAATGAATTATAAAATTAGTGTGAGTATATTATCAAAATAATTATAAAAAAATATAAATCCACATATTTAGTGATTATCAAATTTCAATAAATAGCTTGTAAAGTTAACTCAATAAAATGATTAAAGGAAAACTAGTGATATGAAGTAGATTTATTTATATATCAATGAAATATCAAAAAAAGGGGGAAAAATAAAATGAAACACAACACTGGACGTCCTCCCTTAAAATGGTTCCAAGTTAATGAAAAAGTAATCATAATCCTCCCAAAAAAATAAATATTATCATATGTAAAATTTGGTGAATAATGGTGCATGATTTTTCTCTAGAAGTGAGTATGAATTTAATGTTCTTTCCTTGTTGTTTATATAGGTTCATTGTTTGTGTTATAGAATGAAAATTAATAGTATACTCGAATTTAGTGTATGATTAGTGGTCTAAAATTAGATATTCCATCACTTAACTATAAAATAATTATTTCTTTAACTAATATCTCCTAATATCTCACTAAATTTATGATACCTCAACCTATCTACTTCTATTAGGGTTTCCATTCTTAACGATGATATGAAATGATCAGTGAAATCTATTAACTCACCTATACTAGTAATTGAGGACATATAATTACTCTTTGTCCAATCCAATTCAAACCATCATATGGTTAAAGAGAGAAAATCCAGGGTTCTATTTGTTTAATTGATAAAAAGATAAAAATAATCTAAATATGAAGAAAAAAGGAAACCACTTATTATCTATGAATTAAAACACTCTATGAATATCAAACAAAAACTAATTAACTAATTATGAAAATAATTCACTTTTAAGGATGAGGTTAAATCTAATTTACAAGACCAATATGGGTCCAATTTTCCCTCACTAGTGAGATATTATAGGAAATGAAGGAGGAAAAAAATAAATTCTCAAGTGATAAACAACATCTCTCCCTAAATCATAAGATTATTTTTCTATGGTGAATCTCATCCCCTTTATATAATTAGTTGAATTATTGGGTTCCTCAAAATGAATTAATTTCATAATATCTCATATGAGGTGAATAACCATCATCTTCTTTCTTGTTAAATTATAATACCTTAAGAACAACTATATATTTCAGTTCCTTGATCTCATTTCATTAGATGGATTTCGTATGTCTCAACCAAGGTTTCAAATTTCACCTGGTGGGATCATCTCGAATCTTGTAGTATAGAAATCCACCTATACCATCTTTCTCTACTTATGTTGGGTTAATTATATATAGATGGATCATTTGTAGTGAATTTTCTTGATTTGGGTAGACCCAATAAATGATTTTTTAATTCTATAGCTTATTCCATACTTTGTTTAGGAATTTCTTATTTTAATTCCATTATTTATATATTAAAAAATTCAAACGATTTAAAATCAGGGGATGTCTAATTAATAGGTTGAAATTTATTAAACATTTTAAAAAGCAACATGTGATTGTTGGGAAATTATCACATACTATAAATTTAGATTTTTTTTTGAAATTGAGCATTCTTATGCATAGATAGAAAGTCATAAGTGATACATAAATGACATATGGGCTAGATGGAAAGTCATATGAAATTTATATAGTATATTATGATGTTTAGGAAAGGTCTTAAGATCCTATCATTTTAATTTTTTAGCTATTTGAAACATATTGAAAACTTCAAACTCCCCTTTAGATGTATTATGTTATATTGAAGAAAATTATTATGGACCATGTCAGCGTCTTATGTTCCCTTGAAAGACTGGAATGGATGCATAGAAGTATTATGTGATTCATTATATTTTTATAGGCTATAAATAATGTCTTACAGAAAATTTACACCTTTATAATTTTTCCATAGAACCAACGTACTAAGATATCATAGAGACATATGCATCTGTTCATATAGAATTCTATAACCTATAAAAAATTAGAATCAGTGTAGGACTTATCATGAAAATCTAGAATCAATTTAAAATAAGTAATATAGAATTCAAATCCAGAATACAATTTAATTCATAAATTCAAAAATTCATTGTGTGGCTATTGGTTATAGATCTGTCTAAAATAACTACAAATCAAGGATAAATACATTTTTCATTTTAATTATAGATTCATATTATCCTAATATTTTAGATGATTGTTTTGAATTTAAGGTATATAAGTTTTAAATTCCAATAATATCCTAAAATAAAATTTAAATATTTGTTTTTAGATCAATTATACCAAATTTAAATGTTTTGAAAATTTTTTACTTGGTAATTAGAACAATATTTTGTTTAATTTGAATAAAATAAACTATAAAATATAAAAATTAGAACCTTTTTATTCTGATGTTTTCTGAAAACCCTATTTTGATCACATTGGGGATACCTATTGTATATCATATTTATAGATGATAAACTAGGAAATAATGGTTATAATTCCTAATTTACAAGTCTAATGTGTGTAGTGAATTAATTTGGTGGAATTCATGGTAGAAAGCGATGTCCAACAAAAGATAAAATATCTAAATTATGGTAATAATGGGGAATACCGCATAAGGGACTTCAAGAACTACCACCAACATATGGGAATCAAAAAAATAAGACTATACTGGGAACACATGAAAAATGTTGTTGCTAAAAAGATTAATGAAACATAAACTGGGAACTCATATAACATGATATAAACATTAGAATGTCCAAACAAATTTCAATAGAATCACAAAACTTTATAGCATACCTAGTTAACCAATTTCCATTAGAAGTATTGGGTAAGTAGATTCATAAGAAGTTTTAATTCTTTAAAAAATATGAATTTATCATATGAATGTTCTATAAAGTCTAAAATATGTCAAAGATGACTCTAAAGAGAGGGAAATGCACGTACCAATGTCCTAGGTAAGTTTAGTTGTTGTTTATGAGGATATAAATATTGTATTAAAGATCTGAAATGATTATCATTGGAATATATCAAGTGAATTGAATGTTCTATTCAATGAGGGAGTCAATTATGAAGATCAAAACATGAATGAGAAAGATTTTGAGAATAATAAATGATCTAGTCATGTTCATGTTGATCTGGATAGAATAATTAAAAGACAATAGATTCATTTATGTTATTATCTTAGTATAGATTTTCCCTAAGTGGGGCCAGTGGAGTATTTACACGAATTATCAACGGTTATAGAGTCATGATCAAGGGATTGGAACAATATCACTCCAGAATATAAAGCAATATAAGATACAGTACTGGTCAAAGTAGAATCATACGTTATGTTACAAAGATATAATAGAGTCAAACAATTAGTATATAGGTTTGTTAGGACATGCTCTACATAATCTTAATGGATGAAGAAGAATCTATAATCTTGTAATAAGGTGTTATAATTAGTGATTCTGTAAATAGATAGTTATCTATGAAAATTGGAATTTGATTCATTGCATTATTATGAAATCTGGGTGCCAAAAAATTTACCAGAAGGGTGGACAATGATAGGAAACAACAAGGTCACCACATTAATATAGTACCTTTATGTAATTAAAATTTATAAGACTACATTATTAGTTAAAGGATTGTAATAGAAGTAGGGAATATATTTCCATGATATATTTTGTCCATTAATTAAAAAAATTACCATACAGACCACAATAAAACTGTTTTCTACCAATTATTTGTTGTTGAAAAAAATTGATGTAAAAATTATATTCCATTATAGTTATGTTGAAAGATAATATCTACACAAAAAATCTATATCATTTTTATATTGATCATAAAATTAACATGGTCTACATGCTAAATCATTATATTTATGGATTCAAAAAATAACAAGGATACTAGAATTTAAATTTTGAAAAATTCATGGTTGAGATGGGTTTCATGCAGAGAAACACAAAACAATGTTTTACTAGAAGGTGTTTAAGAATGATTTATTTATCATTATGATCATATATGCTTATTACATCCTCTTGGTAGGTCAATATATTCAAAATATTCAGGGAATGAAATTATAGTTTTTTGGATGTTTTGAAACAATTGACCTTGGAATATTCAATAATTTTTTTGGGTTGAGGATTAAAATAGAGAAGAATAATTGGTTTTAAGTTTTTTCTCAAAGGTATTATATCCAAAATTAAATCATTATTTTTTAAATGATAATATGTAAAATTATTTCAACTCCAGTGGATAGAATATTTACACTTTTAAATTTTCAATAACTTTTATAAGATGATGGTGTGAGAGACATGGATAATATTATATTTCCTTTAGCAGTAAGAATATTGATCTATTATTTTGTATATATAAAAATTAAAATTACATATTTAGGGGAATACATTAGTTGGTATATGGATAATTTGGGGAATTAATATTAGGATGTTGCAAAATGGATCATAATTTATCTCAAAGTAATATAATTTTCTGGCCTACGCTTTAGGTCACCTAATACATTACAACAGTATTTATATGCTGACTGCGATGGTGATTCCAATACTCTAAAGAGAATGACAAGTTATGTGTTTACATTGAGATTGAAAATAGTTAGCTTCATTTCAAGGATATAGCTAGTGTTTGTAATATCTACCACTAAATATTAATATGTGATAGAAATGAAAGAATTGGAGAAGTTTGCATGGTGGAGTCATCGATTGTTAGAATATGGAAAGGGAAAAAAATTAGGCAACTATATAATGATAGTTAGAGTTAAAATCACCAAGAAAAAAATATAGTTGTTCATTCAAGGAAAAATATATTGACTATAAATACCTCTACATTTTAATGTTTCTATAGGATCGAGAGTTAGAGTTAAGAATGATCGAAGGGAATAATGATCTAGTTAATGTGTGCACTATGGTTGTCATATATGAAATCCAGTGGAAGCACTATGCCATAGTAGTATTGGAGTGACAAAAGGTGGTGGAGAGAACTACATGTTGCAGTAGAAGATTAAATGTTCTTTTTTATATTTTTTTAAAGATTAAATAATTACCTAAAATAAACAGTCTAGTTGGTGTTTATTATTATTTTTGGGGATTGTTTTCATGTTATTATTGAATCTATTGGAATAGGAGGATCTTGAATATCTATTACCCATTGAGGATTCTGTAAGTGATAGTGAAACTCCTAACAATGGTAGGTTGGTAGGGAGTTAGTTATTTCCATATGGTGGGGATGTGATAAGAATTTTAGTTGAATATAAGTGGTGTCATGTTCTTATATTAATTTTTAATTGTTTTGTTGTGGAATTTTATAGAAGATTATCTATCATGTATGTTCAATGGATGTACCCACTCGAATATTATAGGCCAGTTCCACCGAAAAACTTGATGGACCTTTAAAAAAAGTGAAATGAGACTATATGCATGTGTATCTTATAAAGACTTGTTGTTTACTGATGTATATGGAAGAAAAGTTATATATAATTATAAAACCCTTATTTTCTTCTTATGAGATAATAAAATGATGTAGTGTTCACATATGGATCTAGGAAATTATTCTCGAATAAAGTATAATAATGTATTCGTTGTTTTTCTATATTCACTTGGTTGTATACCTGTGTGTTTGGGTAAAAATGATAGCATACATGGTGTTGTAATTATATGTAAATCTACATTTTATGTTCTTGTATAATAATCATGGAGTAGCAGGATAATGATCTACATCATGTGACATTTGATGTTTTATTCTCTAGTGGATCATGAATCCTAGTTCTGGTGAAAAAAAATTATGATGGTATCTTTGTATTTCATCATCACTCCCAAAAAAATCAATAACTCATATAAAACTTAGTGGTATATATAAAATTTTAAAAAATTCTAATATATAACTGATAACTTAGTCATACAAGCTAATATAGACTAAAACTGCCACCAACTCCATTCCTTATGTTTATAAAAATGATATAAATGTGGGGGTGAATATAAATAAATATTTAGTATGATCCTCTAATGAAATAACTAACTATTCCAATGAGAATAAATCAAAACAATATATCAATGAGTAATAGATAAAACCCAAATAACCACCCTAACCTAGGGTATGATTACATCGCTAAAACAAACCCACACTCATAAAAACCATTCACCTAATATAAAATTGGTAACTATATATATATATCTCTCTCTGTGTGTGTTAGTAAGACCATAATAATAATAGACACCCTAAAAAATCAATACCCTCTATCCTAGAACCAGAAGACTAAATGTCTCATGGCATGCAATCTATCAACTTTTCTAGTATAACCACATCGAATGAATACATAGGACTAATATCATAAATATATCCATATAAAATATATGACAATAATTATAAACAAAACAACATTTATAGAATGGAAATACACATCAGGTTGTCTATTAGTTGGTTTATCACTATGTAAATGTCAGATCATAGTGGAAAAAACCAAACTGAGATGGTGGTTCTTTATGACACTATACACCACTCACATATAAATAACATTATATACTACTAATGAAAACTCTCCAATACCATATCCATTAATGAAAATCAATAATTATCATTCATCATAGGTTTTTTTTACTCCAATATTAATTCGGTGGCTCCCCCAGGGTAGCCATAATCTTATAGCACTCCCATTACAAACAACTGTTATTATCAACCCTTTAGAATGAGATGTGAAGTAGGATATAGATTCAATATACGGTCTAAGGGGTTCCATGTCAGTATGTTCAATTGGATCTAATGGTATCCCACCAATGAAAATACACCACCCTCCACCTTTACCTATTAATTATTGGTTATAAGGATAATTAATTTCCACACAAAATATATCATTGGGTGTATCATTCTACAAGTTCAATCAACCTCATGGCACATTTTATAACAGTTTTAATGAAATCCCATTTTTGTAAATAACATCCCTTCAAAAAAATACATACAAATTATCAAGGAATATCCTCTATCTAAATCTACCCAGGAATGATCATTTCTTAATTTAAGATACTAAGAATCTATAAAAGAGAACTTCTAAGGTTCAGGAGAGTTATAACATATTGAACATAGTGAAATAGAATATCCACCATCATACTCACCATTAACATGCCATATTAATGAAGAAAATCCAGTTGAACTAAAGTTTAGATTAGAAGCTACCCTTCTATAATATTCCCCAACACCAAAAGATCGAAATAGCTTAACTCATCACATAATTCACCATTAAAAAATTTCCTTTCATTTTCCTATATTATATGAAATAAAATACACACCTATATGATATGTGTATGTAAAAGGTGTGCGAAAAAACATAGTATGATAAGAAAAAATCACTAAAAACCACTCATGAGATTTAATATCATATCATGTGTAATAATAAAATTAAATCAAATAATTTTTAAAACCTAAAAAGGAAGAATTCAACATTCATGCTAACCATTATGTTCTTTCCATTCCACTAAATTTCGTGATGTTAACTTCTCAAAAAATTACAGATAAAAAATTCATATTTATATTATATGTCATATATTATAGGATATAGAGACATAACACATGGAAAAATCACATATCCAAGGCATTATATATCAAATGGATCAAACAATATTGCATATCACGACATATCAAATAGATATCCCCACACATTCAAGATATAATTTTGTGTACAAAAACACCATATATAGACATGGATTAATTTAAACACATAAAAATAGCCCATTTATTATCATCGTATAATATCAAGAATACCTAAAAAATTCAACAAAAACACATATCATATTTAATAAACCAACAAATAAAAACATTTCTGAAGACATTTATATAATTTATTATCATCATGTAATCATTCCCATACTTAGTATAAAATATAAATAATTTAATTCCAACACGATATATTAAATTATCTTGTTTTAACTCATATATAAAACTAAATAAAAATCATTTTATCAGAACCAATATTCTTTTAATTTATATAAATGTAAAATCAACATTTTCCATGCATTTCAAACCAGGATATATTTATTATTATTCAATAAAAAGTACCCAAACATAATCGAAATTTAATTAAATTATATACCCATTCCATTACCCATATTTTATTTATAATCATATTTAAGTTCTCACCATATACAAACTGAAATATAATTTTAGTAAACATATTATTCTCAAGTAGTTATTCAAAAAAAATTATATCCAAATATACATTCTAAATATCATTAAAACTACTCATTTATATTTTACTCAATCTTAAATTAAATACTATATTTTTCAATATAATAGTGAATTATTTTACCACTAATTAATAATTTAAATCCAAATAATAAAATTAATTTTAATTTAATGAAATAACTTAACACTAATTTCAATGAAAAATAGATCGATTAATTATTTATGCTTGTAGGAATTAATAATATGTGATATAAAAGTGTATATAATTAACATAACTGATTAGTGTGAGGATATTTAGTTAGAGTTTCTTCATTATGAGTTTTATTATTGAATTTATTTTTGAGAATTTTATTTCTATGACTTTACTTGAATTATGGAATATTGGCTAGTTTACATTATATTATGATTTTGATCATTGGTTTTGTTTTCATATCCATATGATTTATGAGGATAATTCCTCCCATTTGTGTGATTTACGAAATTTCTTGGCCTGTGATCACTCATTGGTATCCCACCCGATATGCGACATATCCTCAATCATATCTCCCCATATACGAGATGTTTATGAGTAGAAGTGAAGGTCTAAAGTGAAATAGTGGAGAGACTATTCCTTTATATAAATGTGACGAAACTAGTGGAAATAAATAAATATAAAACATAAAAATAATTAGGGTATAAAGAATCTAATAAAGATGAACCATTATACAATAAAATTAATTCCATCGTTAATGTATAAATCATGGATGATCACCCACTGAGAAGATCACATATACAAAATAAATAAAGAAAATATAAAATCCACAAGAGTCTCTACTACCAGAATTGTCCCAAAATCTTTATCGAGATACCTCAGCCCGATTTACTTTACTTTTTTTCTCAAACTAAATGAAAACATAATGTCAACATGAATAAAAGGGTTCCCATAAATTTTGTGAGAAATAAATTCTTAGTAGACCTCCCCCATTGGTGTCCCTAATATATGACATTATATACTTGTGTATAAACATCTTATATAAATATATTAGTGTACAATGAATATGAATGAAAAAAATCATTTCAATCCTCACGTTCTATTGTTCTATATGAGGTCGACCATACCTTCATTGACCAATGATATTTATATCTATTTTGGAATTATAACAACTCTGTGGGACCTATTTCTTTCCACAAAACAACTTTAGAATATCACCAATTGGTACCATGTCCTTCTGATTTTTTTATAGAATATCAAAAGCCTTTGGGGACCATGCAATTTTGAAAACCAATTGTACTCTCCACTATGGTGACACATGTCATACCCATTACTAAAATATAATACAAAACCCTAGGGAATCACCTCACCCATAAACTCATATAGGATAGAAAATTTGGCATCCCGCACCTAAAACCTAATATTGTATACTCATGGTGGATTAAACACAATCAGAATCCCATATACTCTCCACCCAGGGGGCCAAATTTCCAAATCCAATCCATCATATACCAACCACCGGGGGGTTCACATTCTAGTCCTATAACCATCATATACCATCCATCCTACTGTAGTATCCCCTACTTGGAATAATCATATAATATGTACCTAGGGGAATCACCACACCTAAAACCACATATAACATACAACCAAGGGGGAGTCCCAACCTAGATACTCATATATAGAATACACATATAGGGTAAATTCTATTATCAATATTAGTTATCAATCAATTATTATAGGGGGTTCCTGTTTTCTTGATGATTATTAACACATATCAAATAAACCAAATGAAATATTTCTCCCTAAAAAATCATATATCATATATAAATATATACTCATGGGATACACTATAACATAACCCCATGTAATATATCATATGGGTTGACAAAATTCCAAAAACTAGAAAATATTCCCTAGTCTAGCCTCTTATGCATACATCCTAGGTGCATCACACTTGGACTAATCATCCCTTATAGTCACATCTCCTTGTCCAATTAGCCTCATAGGATTTTTCTCTAAATACTGTCCTCATCTGACTACCACATCATGTTTAACCAAAATATATTATTATATAACCAAAATAAGAATCCATAACATTCAATAAGACCCATACCGTTCCATAGTCACTGCAACCAAGATATACCGAACGCTTTTAGTGTTCTCTCAACATCTAGGTCCATACCTAGACCTAACCTCAAGAGGCCAATCCAAATTATCATTGTATTAATAATATCATGACTCAACCCCTAAAACATGGGACCATATGGTCTATCCCAAACCAAGTACCCCATCAATATAATTTTTTGTAAGACCCATAGATTTTAAAAGAATAAAATAACATTCAATATCATATATGAAACCTAAAACCAAGCTTAAAAAACCTGTGAAATATATTATTATTATAACCTAGTTGTTAAATTTTAGGGTACGGATAGTAATAAATACTTCATAAATATATATAAAGGTACTAATAAATATAATTTTTTTAATAATTTCTTAATAAATAAGTACTAAACTTTTAATAATTCTGTTTAATTATATGAAAAAGATGTTCTCATAAAAAATGATATTTATTTCTTTTGTCGGAAAATATTACAAATAATTTATAGATACTTCAGAAATGATATTTTATAAAATTAAAATAATTTTTTAAATCATAATATAAATATTAACTTAGATTAAAATTTTAATATTTTTAAAAATTTTGCTGATTCATTGAATAGTTAAAATTACAAAATTTACAAATACTAACATTTCGTATCATTAAATGAAATGACATAAAAGTTCCATTATATTTTCAATTTGATATTAAACTGTAAAAAACCCATTATATTTAGATTAATATAATAATTTTATTTTGAATCATCAGTTTTCATTACATTCATATAAGTTTATTTTTATGTTTGAACCATAATTTTCTACAAAGAATTTTTAAATACATAATACTTATCAATTTTAATTAAATAAAATAACCTACTGTAATTAAATATTTAAAATAAATTCTTATATAATACATATATTTATATTAATTTTATTTTTTATAATGACAATTTCATGTAATAGAGTTTAAATAAGATAATTTATTTCTTGAAAATTGAATTTCTAGATAAACCATCTATTAAAATTTTTTATGGATTTAATTTTAAATTAAAATTTTACACTTATGTAAGATGAATTTTATAAAATGTGGTTAAATTATTTAATCAAAATAATTAATATTATATAAGAATTTTATCTTAAACATTGCTCATAATGAATTGTGAAAATATTAAAAATATTTTATAGAGATTAATGTTAAAATCGGTTGAATGGGGGTCAAAATAAAGTGGTAAAATGGGTAAAATGTATAAAACATGTTTATTTTCGAATTTGGGTAATTTGTTTGATAATATATCCCATTAAATAATTTATTTATCAAATTTTTAGGCCATTTTTTTGATATTGACTTCCTATTATTTAGTAGTTTTACACATTTACAAAAAATGCCACTCCTCCTAAATTAAAAAAGGGAACCCCATACCTGACTTATTCACACCTCTAAAGCCATTTTCATGAAGAAAACCTTCCAAAAATCCCTTAAAAAGTCTTTATAAAAATTATATAATTTTTATTTATCCTAAAATTTCAACTATAAGATCTATAATAAGATATCCAATGGAGTATTCTCTAAGTGAAGGTAATCATATTCACCGAGCTCCTTTGTTTTACTTCTTATTTTTCCACCTTAAATTATATATTAATAATTAAACTATAATTACATAATTTTATCTTATATAATTAGATTTTATTATGTTTATTACATAATATTTATCCATTTCCCCTTCCATTAAATTGTAAACGAAACCATTATTCAGGTGTACGGTTGACTACTACCTCTCAAACAGATGTAATTTTTTTTCATCATCACATCTAAAGAATTTCATAATTATTTCTTAATTATTTATATAGTATATTAATTAAATATTAATAATTATAGAAAACTAACATATCATATACCTTCTTACCTTACCATCAATTCAAAAATGATAACATCATTCATGGGTACGAAGGACTACCGCCTCACGAAGAAATGTGATTCATTTCTTTACATCATCACATGGATGATATGTGTAAGAAAATTCAATGAGATTATATGATATCTATGATGCCCGAATGGCCCTAAGGTCTTCATTTTTATTGATTTTTGATAACTCTCATGTCAAGGGATGAGGGGGAACCCTTACAAGGCCCGTAGACTTAGAGATTACAAGGCCTGTAGGCTTAGGAGATTACATAACCCGAAGGTCTTAGAGAATTCAACCAGACTATCTATAGGGAACTCCCCCCCAACATCTGCTTCATTATAGTAGCTCTACACCTTTCATGTTACAATTCATTAACTTAATTCATTGGAGTTATGATTCAAAATTAAACAAAGTGGAAAGTGATTATTTTTCAATATCATTTTAATTGAGATTGTTTATACTTGAAGTTCAATTGTAAAAAATTATTTGATAATTTTAAATTTAAACAATTTAATTTTTTAATCCAATAGTTATTCATGAAAATTTAAATTAATAGTAAAATTTTCCTCTTCATGGTACTTAAAATAATTGATATTTTTTATAAATGATGACTTCATTTCTCTCTTCGGTTGAAAATTATTTTTCATCTATATCCATGTTTTCTAAAAATATTTTGAATAACACTTTTAAATTTATAAAAATTATTTTTTAATGATATTTTTACTAATGTTTTAATATTTAGAAAATATTTTGATGGAATATTATTATCATTTTTTTTTCATGAATTACTTTTTAACCTTTTTACAACAATCTATAAAAATTTGTTTAACATATATAGAATATATGGAGGTATAGGACATTCAAACCAATAAATTATGAAATTATTTAATTATAATATTTCTTTCTTTTCAAAATAAATTATTTTGTATAATATTTTTAAAATTATTATATGTTTAATAATTGATCTTCTTGTGAAATGGTTATTTTTCTCATGAAATATTACATTTAATCTTTTATAGACATTTTCATCCACAAAGATGACTAATGATGTTATAGATTTCTTTTAAATCTTGTATATATGTATCTCAGATATATACCTTGATTATAATACCTTTAACTTATATGTTCATGCCTTCCTTACGTTCATATATTAAATTAATTTGTTATAAAATTTTCATTGACTATGATATGAGACAAAGATTATGCTACTAATTTTCTTTTCATGGGTAATTCTTATGTTTATGCATTATGATTGATTTCCATTTTTTAGAACACAAAATTGAGACCATGTTATGGTGGGTGTTCCCATAATGTTCTCTATTGCATTAGATAAAAATTTAGTCATATGAGACAAAATGTATGTGATTAGGTAGTAAACCAAATCCATTATGGTACTTTTTCTACCCTGTGATATTATCATGGCAGTTAGCATTGAATAATGCTTATATGATTTTATATATTTATTTCACATTTATAGTGATTCATTTATCTTATAATAAAATGTTTTTTATGTTATTCTCACTTATTATTACTCTTTACCCATTTTTATGATATCATGTTAAGCCTTTGACTCACACATTGTGTTTCTGTATCCTATTTATTCCCTTACATGGATTTTTAGCTCAAGCATTTTTTCTTTATTTTATAGGTTATCCCATGTTGTTTTAAAAGAACAAAAGGATTTAGGATGTCATTATGGAGAATAAAATAAATAAATTTTATTTTAGTCAAACTTTGATGAATTGTGAACCTATTCATCCAAAGACACTAGGCCTCATGATCTTTGGGTTTTAATTAATAAAATTTTAAGTTAAAAATATTAGCATAATATGTGTAATAACTTGGGTTGTGATAGTTCATACGAGATAAAGGTCAATTTATTTTTGGAAATTTGGACTGTAATAATTTATTGAGAATGTTGTGGATAATTATAAGGGTAATAATAAGTATGAAAAAGTATCCTAGAATTTTATTAATGTTTTTAGTGACTGGCTTCTAAGAAATTACATCCCTATTAGGATAATACAAGTAAACTGTGCTATGGAATAGTTTTACTAAGGAGGAATAACATTGAAAATGGTTCATTAATATTGAATCAATCATCACATGGTTAATGAAAATGGTACTTACTACACACCTAGTTTTTACACTCTCACGGGATATGTTTTTGGAATTTAAAAACTCTGTATGAACTGTTATGAAGAACATGAACAAATGGTTAAGTTAAAAAAATTAATAGAAAATAATTACCAAGGATAACATATGTTGAAACCTATAGACTCATAATTCATGTTATAATTATCATTTATAAGTTATTCTTTCTTGGTTTATAACGTTCCCTTTTGTATGTTAATCCATTATCTTATTTTCTTTTTTATTTTTTAATTAATTGTGAGAAATAGGTGATTTCATGCCAACAATAAATGAGATGGGAAATTTCATGAATTCCTCAATTATATGGATAACCTAATTGGAGTTATAGCTAAATATATCATGGAAAATCAAAATGAGCTATGTCAAATTATAATTAATAAATATACCATAATTGAATTTTCAAACACATCAAATAAGGGATGAATGAAATATCATGGATATTCAAGTGTTAAATATGATTAGGAAAAAAGATTAAATTTCCTACCAATAAAAAATATAGGATGTGAATCTATTTATAATTCCATAAAGTAACAGGAAGATAATTTATATCAGGGAAAGGAGGGAACAATGTAGAAAATTACTGAAGAAAAATGAATTGTTTCAGCATCAAGTCATAGTGAAATTAAGTTAAACGTATGGGTCCACAAATAGTTAAATGTTATATATGTGTAGAACTTGGTCATTATATAATTAATTTACCTAATATAATAATTATTTCATAAAGGTATATTTCATGAAAATCATTGGAGAGGTATTATTGAAGTGTTTAGGTTTTGGTATTTTGAAATAATATTTTTAAAGTGTTTTTATTAATTATATTCTTGTTATAATAACCATGAAACATCTAAGGATTATTCTTTAGTAGTGTTTATTTAAGGTTTATCAAGAATATATTGAATGGTACTAAAAAATATAAAGGTTATTTAATGGTAAGTCTACATTTTTTCAAAAAATTAATGATTTATGAAATTATAATCATTTAGATGTGGTTGACGTCGGGGTGATTATAGTTAATTAAAATTATTTGATTTTGTAGAAATGAATGAAATTGAAAGAAAGAGTTCGAGGTTTAAAAAAGTGATTATATCAACAATATTATTTATTAATACATTCATCATATTATTAATAATGTTATAGGATCAATTTTAATTATGAATATGATTGTCACTATTTTTTTAAATAGATTTATAAAAAATGATAAACTGTAAGATAGTTGACAACTCATCACATTGGGCAGGGCTGGACTACTGGAACCCATAACTGAATGGAGACATGGGTGCAATGATTACATTTTTCCTATGTGATGTATTTGTTATTATGAAGTTGTTTTACTTAATTTATTAAATGGATAAACATTATTTGATTTTTGGAAAAACATTTCAGAATCAAATATTTTTTAATTTTTAAGATTTTGGGGTGATTAATGATATTTTTGGGAAATGATTCATCATATCGATGTATATGTGATCCTTATTTATAATAGGTGATTTTTAATGAATGGTTATTTTGGAACAGCATAGTTTAATATTTTAATGTTGAGGTTATTTATGATACATGGTCATTTTGTTTTGGAATAATTTAAGTTGGAATTTGGATTTGGAGGTATATTTTAAGGTTCATTAATTTGGGTAATTATCTTATCCTTTTCTACTGATTTATGGTTTTTGTATGTGTTATAAGAGAATTGGATGTCCTGATATAATTTTTTGGAATCAATAAAAATTTTATAAGATATTTTTAGTGTTCTAAGATTAAAAAAAATCACCATGAAAACTCTTTATTTAGAGAAAGATATTAGATTGTGGTTAAAAATGAATAAAGGATGAAGTTAGATTTTTCAAGAAAAAATATTTCCTTATTTCTATAATTTGTAGGTTAAAATGATTTATCAACTTTGGAAAAGTATCTAGAAATAAAACTGTTATTCATTTTAGATTAATTACTCATATATTCACTATCAAAAAAATTTATAATGTTATCTCATAAGTGGATTTTTTTCAAATCTTATTTTTGAATTACATATAATGATATAATTATGTGGAAATCTTGTTTCTTTATTTCATATGTCCATTTTATATCCCTTTCCTTTTTTAAGAGGAAAATTTATTAACCCTTTTAACAATATGGGGATTTCATGATGGAATTAAAAAATTTAAAACCATGGATAACTAAGAAAATGTTAAAATTTACAGGTATGAAATTATTTAAAGGTGGTATAATGTAATACCCTAAGATTTTAAGAGAACATCATAATGCTCAATAACATATACGACATGTAACACCAATCATAAATGACCCAGAAAATGTATTACCATTTTGGCCTTTCTGTTAAATTAGTGGTCGTGAATAGAATTAACTAATTTATGAAATATATATAAAGTTAATACTAAAAAAAAATTTATTTATAAATTCTTAAAAAAATAAGAAATCATCTTTTAATACAGATATTGTATTGTAAAAAAATAATTAAATCAAAAATAATTTTTATTAATTTTTTGAACTAATATTATAATTAATTAATGTAAATTTTTAAAAATGAAATTTTTTAAAGTTAAAATAATTTTTGAAATCATAATATTAAATTTAATGTAGGTTTAGGTCTTATATTTTTTTTAAATGGTTGATTTTTTAGTGAATTGTGAAAATTTCAAATATTTCCAATTCTAAAAATTCATTTCAATAAATTACCTAATTTAAATGATAAATTATATTATGTATTTGATATAAAAGTGTCATATGATCCATTTTATTTGGATTACTATATTTAATTTCTTTTTAACAATCATTTTTCATGATTTTGGTGTTAGATTATTTTTATTCTTAAAAGACGATTTTCTACAAATTTTTTTTAATAAATAATGTTTGTACAATTTAAATAATAATAAAAACCCAAGTAAGGAAATATTTAAATGAAATAAATAGATTATATTTCTATTTATATGAATTTAATGTCATATAATGACGATTTAAAGTAAAATTGTTAATATAAGATCATTTATTTCTTGAGAAATTCATTACTCGAAAAAATGTTTTTCAAAAAATTTGTTGGGTTTTATTTTAAATTAGAATTTGAAATTTCTATGCCTTTTTTAAAATGGATACCATATTTGGAATCATAATAATAAACATAATAATGTCAACTTAATTTTTTTCATAATAAATTGTGATAATTGTAAAAATCTGTTACCATGGGTAATGTTAACAGAAGTTTATCAGGGGTTAATATAAAGAGGTAAAGTGAATAACATGTATAAAAATGTTTATTTTTTTATTTTTTGGGTTTTTATATCCAATATAATCCCCATAAATGATTATTTATCATATTTTAATGTCATTTGTATTTAAATTTAATTCCTCTTATGGATTAGTTTTTGGGTTTTTACAAAAATACCACTTCTAAATTATCAAAGAGAACCCCATACCCAAATATATTCACAACTATCAAGACATCATGATTGAAAAAACACTAAAAAAATATCCCCAACATTTTTATCCGCATTATTGAGATTATATCCATCCCAAAACACATACCTTAGGCACCTTAATAAGAAATCGAAAAAGGTTCTTCAAAGTGAAGGAAATTATCTTCACGGAGCTCCTTATTTTTTACTCATTTTTTTCACCAGTATAAAATGTAAAAAAATTTCTTTATATCGATGTAATAATATTTATTCATATCCACTTAAATCAAATGGGAAATTAATCCATCATTTTTGGGTAAGGGGAACTACCCCCACACAACCTGATATAATTCATTTTCCATCATTGCCACACACGACTATTCATATGGAATGATTTAATGTTTAAATGTTATATTAATGAAATATTAATAATTAGTTAAATTTTACATATCATATACCATATTTCCTTACAATACATTAAAAATGATAACATTATTCATGTTTACAAAAGACCACTGCTTCGCAAAGTGATATCATTCATTTTTTGTTACCATATCAAATGGATGCTATATGTATGTGTATTTAAATAAATAAGATGATATTTATTATATAATAATCATTATTGAAATATAAAATAAAACTTTCCTTCTTTCCCTCATGGTCATTGAAAAGGGACATGTTACTCAAGACTACATAAGACAAACCATGTAATTGATTGTAATGTATATCATTTTTCAAAACTATATTTTATAGTTGGATTTAAAATTATAATTTTGTATATAAAATCATAATTATTAAATTATTATTATTCTGGATACGAGTTAACAATGAAACCATTGACCAGTTCAATAGACCGATCCCATTTTAAAAATTATGATCTGGGCATCCTCAAAACACCCGACGTGGACATAAACGAATAAGTAATTTCATAGGTCACCAAGATAAATGAAGAAAATGGTTTAATTATAAATAATTAAACACAAAAAATATTTTAAATAAAAAAAATAATTGATATAAGTTTATTATAATTGAGATAAAAAAATACATGATATGTGTGGACTTAAGGTAAGGTTTTCAACTCAAAACATTTTCCTTTGAGACACATGTTCTTTTATTCACCTAATTTATTTCAAATGGTGTATATTATTTAACATTAAATATTAAATATTATATAAATCATAATTAATAGTATTTTAACTGAAATTCTATTTACATTATTCAAGGGTGTTATGAATCATAATTTACCAAAGCAATAAGGGTTTTTGTTTCAATATCATTTTAACATGGATTGTTTTGGCTTGAATATACTTTATAGGAAATTATATGATCATTGTATAATAATTTTTTTTAATATTATTCTCAATTATTTATTTACGAATTGTTTACATAATAGTACTATAATAATCTCTTCAGTAATTAAAATTATTGAGAAAACGTTTTTTTAGAAAATATGACTGTATTTATCTCTTTGGTTGAAAATAATTTTTCTTCCGTATCCATGTTTTCAAAAAATGCTTTAATATATTTTTTTAGAAGTTTAAAAAATATTTAATAAATAATTTTTACAGATGATTGAATTTTTTAAAAATGGTTTGAAATGAATCTTCTGGTCTTTTTCGGAATGAGGAACATTTAAACAATTTTAAAATTTTGTTTAATTAATGATTTTTAACTTATAAAAAAATTATAGAATTACCCTCCATCAAGAATAATCAAATATTTTAAGACTAAATTATAAATATCCACGGTTCATTTTAAATAAATTATTTTCTATAAAATTTCATAAATTTTAAAATTTTAAATAAGTGATTTTGAAGTGAGCAGTGTATTTTTCTCAAGAAATATTACATGTAATATTTTAAGGAATATCTAATCAATAAATACAATCTTTTGTGTTCTAGATTTCTTCTAAATTATGTATTCTTGTCTCTCACTTATAAAACTAGTTTATTATCCTTTATTTTTTATGGGGTAATACGTGCCTTATTTTCATATCTAAAATTCTTTTTTTATAATTTTCATTTGATTATGATTCAAGTATATATTATGGAACCTATTTTATTTTATTGGGTATTTCTTATGTTTATGCCTTATGATTGATTCCTATTTTTTATAACACATAATTATCAACATGGTATGAAGTGTATGCCTAGAAAGCACTCTAATACATTGGGTAAAGATTTAGTCTCCTGAGAAATCATTTGTTGGATTTTTGAGTAAAATTAATCCATTATAGTACATTATATACCAAAGAGATATTGTCTAAGATGTTATACATGACTCATGTTTATGTCCTTTTATATGTTTCTTCCATATTTCATATGATCCCATGATCTTATGAAACCATGTTCTTTATATTATAATCCCTTATTATTACACTTTTTCCTTATTTTCAATGATATCATTTTAATCCTTTGACTCACATGTTATGATTCATTATCATGTTTATTCACCTATAGTGATTTTTAGAAAATCCATTTTTTCTATGTATTCCCCAGGTTATCCATAAAATTTTTAAGTGCTCTAAAGGATTTAGGATTTCATTATAGAGAATAAGATCAAGAATTTTTATTTTAGTGTCACATTGATGTATTATAAACCTTTTTATCCCAAAAAATTGGTCCGCCCAATTTTTGAGTTATAGTTATTGGATGTTGATGTAAAATATCATGCAATAATATATGTAAATTCCTGAGTTACTATACTACAATTCATCAAAAAATTATTACAAACCTCACTTGTGTCTCATGTAATGTCTCCCTTATGGGAGTTCTTAACTCATGTACTAGAGGAATACCCTTTAGTAAAACCTCATATAACCCCAAATAATCTCATCAATGGCCTCTAGTAGTTATGACAACACTATCATTGTGTTATTTTTAGAAAAATACTCAAAATGGACTACTTATGTAACACCCTGACCCATAAGACTAGAGATAGTGCCTTTCATTATAAAATTGGCATGATTACAAGGAATAAAATAAATAAGGACCCCACAATTGATCATTTTTTAAAATAAGACTACATACATGATACCTATAATACATTTGAAAAGTAAATTCAACCATAACATAACTAAAACATAAATATCTTTGAAGATCATTCAAAGGATTCCTCCTCATAACCTGGGTAAAGTAAACATAATATAGATGAGAAAAAATTACAAATAAAGGTATGTAAAGAAGAATAAACAATGAATCATTTAGAATAAACCTATAGGGAAATTTAAATAACCGAGAACACATGCCATTTAAATGAATAGATTAGACATAATCAATATAGAAAGGTAAATAATTGAAACATATAGCATTTAATTATTAAATTGAGAAAGAAATACATCCACATACTTTATAATATGAAAATATCAGGTATAATAAAAATATTAACTAAAATATCATGTAATGAAATTCTTAATTTGTTGTACTTCATGTCTAAGGCACATGAAAACCTATAATATCATAAACATTCACAATACAGTTTAAAACCCCAGGTAGAAACTCATTTAATTTTTCCAATTGATATGTCTCTTGAGAACTTTTCAACGAATAAAAGGGATATATAATGTTTCAACCTAAACCTTCACTACTATTCCAAAGCGTTCCTTATATTTAGTAATTGATTTAATTAATAAAAAATGGCCTAATCAAATATCCATATTGAATAAAGAATACAGATTTTTCAATATTTACCCAAATAACCCAATAACTATCAAATTAACCAGCATATGTAAAAATGGTTTATGTTTTAGTAAATAAAAATTCACACCACCTAAGAATGTGGATATTTAATAAAATTTACAACTAAAAACGATTAATTTTTTTTGTTTCATGAGAACATTATCAATCATAATAAAAAGTGTGATTGCAAATATATTTTTTTACCACTAGATAATATTGAATCTAAATAAATTGGTTGATATAATTCCATGTGAAACATAAAATACCATGAATTATGGTTGAATCATGATATGAAATAGAAAATCAGTATTATAAACATCACATTAAACTTACTTTGTGCACAAAAACAAATGTGTCTCAATGGAATGTAACTTGTGATGAAATCTCGAACCTTGCATTTCATTTTTGTGTGAACATAAATTAACCTCCCAATTAATGATTTTATTCATGTTATTAACTTATAAAATAACCATAATTATATTTATAGTATTATATATTATCTCTTTATAATATATTATTTCCCATTTGTTAACAATTTTTCATTATTTTAATAATTTCGGGTTTTAATTGTCCAGTTTTTCTAGTATGTTTTTACTTATTATGTTTATTATTATTATGTAGATAATGCTTTAAAAATTTCCAAAATGTTATCAGGTATTAAAATATCATATATATTAATTATGTATGTATTTATAGTAATCTATAATATTTGCATATAAGAAATTAAATGCATCATTCTTAGAGATGGTAGGCCATACGTATGCATGAACGCTGCCTCAATTTCATTGTCTTATTAAAAGAAAAAATTAAATGATATATATCTATATTATAATTATAATATAATTTTTATTTCACATATTTCACATATTTTTATCAAAATCGACTTTAATACATTCCATGTATAGCTTGAACAAATCACATCGCTCTGAGGAGGTGGTAGTCCACACTTCCACAAAAGATGTTATCTTAATTATACAAAATGGAAAACATGAAGTAATGTGTTATATAAAAATTAAATAAGTATGAGTAAAACATAAATATCCTAAATATATTATAAAAATATTGTTTCCATCATAATTCCCAACAATTAGTGGTGGTACGGAAAACTGAATAACATCGTTTCGTGAGGCATTAGTCCACTGTACAAACATACTGAAAATTTATTACCCATTTGATGTAATTGCATGTAGGGGTAGGTACAATACTTAAAATTTAAAAATATAAGTATATTGTGTATAATATTTTTATTATATAATCATGTATGAAGAATAATTTAATGTATTGAGAAAGAAATAAATAAAAAGTGATTGTTCACTAATGTTACCTCTTTTTTGGAGTTACTCCTTTTGGGTTTCACCAAAGGACTTCCTAGGATTGATTTAATCCCAAAGTAAGGCTTCATGTTTTAGGGGGGGGGGGTTAGGATATTATTTTGTTATGTTTTTAATGATGAATTTTTTCTTGAGATATGTGAGGAAGAGGATGATTTATTTCTTTTTTATTGTGGAGGAGGTGTGACATTCATGTAAATAGAAAATTGTAAGAACAATTGGGAGGTATCCCTTACCTCATGTGCTTAAAAAATGGAAAATGAAGTTTAAAACTGAAATTATGTTTTTTAAAAATACCCAAAAAATAAAAATAAGTTTATTTTTATAATATTGATCCTTAGTAATTATGTTTCCTTATAATTATCATTTTGTTTTTTCATTTAGGTAACTAGTTTTACAACATATGTAATTAAACCATTAAAACTAAATTAAAGATGTTATTATTATTAAATTTATACCGAATAAATTATTAATATGGTATATAATTAAAAAATTTATTATCAATTTTTATGGAAATTAATTTTAACAGAAGCGCATGAAACACACAAAAACACTCACTTAAATTGAACCATAGTAAAAGTTAATTTACTACTTAAGTGTCAATATGTTCACTATTAAAGATAAATTATTCCTTGAATATAAAATATTTTAAATTTAATAGAATTTAAAAATAAATTATAAGAAGATAATATTTTTTCAAGTTATAATGCTTTGAATTAAAAATTATTTATTATAAAATGACATTAATGTCAATTTTGACAATGTTTAATTAATTTAAATTGAACAACATCAAGGAAACATTGGAATCAAAATTTATAAATTTCAAAATAATTTTACATTAAATATTCATATAAAAAATTATGTATCTAGATAATTAATTATTTAATTTTTACTTTTAATATTTTTATTATCATTTATTTTATTGAATTTTTTACCAAATAATCACTACGCAGGAATTTCATACGAATTTTAAGAAACCAATTCACCCATTAAAATCATAAATTTATGATAAGAATAACTAATTTATATTTAAAAAGGAAATTTATAAACATAAATATGATGTTTTTTCCATAAATCAAGGCTTTATAAATTTTACAGTTTAGGAAGGTTCCTTTGTTTCCATTTTCCTTACTTAGCTTATTATATAAGCAACTTTCATGGAAATGATTCCCACTAACACATTATATAAGAAAATATAGTCAAAATGGAAGATATAAATATATATATATATATAATATGTGTGTTGTACATGTGTTGGGTCATTTATACACCATATATTCTGCGTTTAATCAATATGTAAGCTCATTTCTACCTTAATCAATGTAATTAATTTTAACTGATTTCACAATTTGTTTGGGTGTAAAAATAATTTTATCTTACAATAATACAAATACTATACTTATTACAAATGATTATATCTATTTTTCTAAATTCAATTCATATAAGTGAAAAAATAATATTTAAAAGTAATCTCATGAACGTGGTGAGAAAGTAGGTTTTTAAAGTAAAAATGTTGAAAAGTTCATCAAGCTTTTATATCTAAATTCAACATAAAAATGATTACAATGACCAAAATTGGAATAATATATGTATAATTGATAAATTTTAACCTTAAAAATAATATTAAATATAATTTAAAATTAATAATTTTTTTAAATAAAACATCAGTTTTCAACTTAAATATATTATATTTCACTATTTATCAAAAAATGAAGCATCTCCAAAAAATTTAATAAATTCATCCTAATATAATTTTTGCATTTAAAATTAAAAAAATAATTTTATTTATAAAAATAAAATTCATGAAAGTGCTAAAATTCATTTTCATAATAGGAGCACCATTAAAAGGTGGTAAAACATCATATTGCATGAAACACAGGCTAACTCAGCGTTGTTTGTAGCATAATCATAACATGGTGTTGCATAAAAATAATGATAGAAAAAAAATTATTTTCTATTCTAATATTAAAATATTGTAATGTATTTTGGTGTTACATTCTCTCCAACTTAATTAAATTGTATCCTTATAATTTAAAAATGATACTGGAAATCAAAGGATTGATATTTGAAAATACTATTTTTAAAAACCCAGATCATAAATATGGTAAATTAAGAAACATTAATAATAATAAATAATGGTAAATGCAATGGTCATAGAAAAATTAGCCTTTTAAAAAGAGAGCATTATTGAAAACATGAACATGGAACAGAAATCTAACTATCATGTTTAGATATAAAGTGATAAAGGAAATGCTCATGAGAATGTTGTTGACCACAAATCCCTACACCAAAGGTGTGAATAAAGGTCATTGATATCAACAAAAATGAAGATAATATGACAACGTTTCTATTTCAAGATTATTTTTTTCTATATTTTAAGAACTATTTCACCCTGTAAGTATATAATTAAATAAAAATTGTATTTTATAAACACAATCTTATCCTTTGGTTATGACTTGAACAATTTCTAATTTATTTATTAAAAAATGTTGCATCATATGGTGATTTGTTATATTAAAATATAAAACATAATCTAGAGATAAAATTGAACCGTTTTTAAACTGTCAAATTTTCCAAAAGAATCACTACTGGAAAAATGACCTATACCCACGGTTCAAAATCGTGGGTATAGCCCCTAATACCGTGGGTATAGGCAATACCCACGATTATGGGAATCGTGGGATGGAACGGTGTCAGGATATGGGTCTTGACCTATACCCACGGTTTTGTAGAACCGTGGGTATAGGTGTTTCACACACCAACACTCTGGTGTACAGCGTGGCAAGGAACTTACCCCACGGTTTGAAAACCGTGGGAAATTTAAAATTTTCAAAAAATGCGAGCAACAGGTTTTGAACCCGTGACACGCGTAGGGAGACTCCTTCCACGCAACACAGCGGACCAACCGAGATGACTTATTTTCATTTATATAAGGACAATTTTATTATAATATATTAATAACAATGTTGTTATCTAAAAAATCACAACAAGGGGGTTTCGAACCCACGCCACACGCAAGGACTTAGCGCCGCAACACAACAGTGGACCAAATAGGTTGGGTTTTATATCTGTTATATATTCATCTATCAGTGTATATATATTAATATTGCGTATTTAAATTATAAAAAAACTCCTGTGGGGTTTCGATCCCGGGATTCGGGCCAAGCATCATGGCCATGCCACCAACCGAGATTGGATATTTATCTGTTATATCTTAAGACTATCTGCATATATATATATTAATACTATGTATCTAAATTCAAAAATAGATTCCGCTGGGTTTCAAAACAACAACTTGTGCTATGACTCGCGGCCCAGCCCCTACCAACAGACCAACCCACATGGAATTTTTATCTATTATGTATTCATATATCGGAATATATATATTAATATGTGAAAAAAATGTCTAGCTGCCAAATTTTCCATGTCCCGCCAAAGTTCCGTTCCCTTCCATATTGCGAGAATGCTATACCCAAGGTTCTGGAGAACTGTGGGTGTAGGTCTTCAAAAAAAACGGTAACCGTGGGTATAGGTCCTAAAAGAAAACTATACCCACGGTTTTTGACACAACCGTGGGTATAGGTGGCCTATACCTATGGTTCTGGAAAACTGCGGGTATAGGTTCTCCTACTATCCCTATACCCACTATTTTGGAAAATCGTGGGTATAGGGGTACCCTATACCTACTGTTTTTTTCAAAATCGTGGTTATAGATGTATTTTCTAGTAGTGAATATTATCTAACAACTTAGAAATAATTTCACTAAATTTCCAAAATGAACATAATATGAAGTGTCTCTTAATCATCAAATACCAAACATGTGAATATATTCATCATGCATTCTCTTATAATTGGGTAATTTATTGAATTCCCATAAAACCTTATTAAAAACATGAATGCTTCATTATTCCTTAAATATAACATAGATTATAATATATATTCCTTAAATCAAAAAATGTTGTAAACTCCATTAATGATGGAATTAAACATGTTGTAAAAAATCATCAATTAGTTCTATGGTATTCAGTAATATCAAATTTACTTTATCAATACAAATAATCTATTTACTTAAAAATTAATATCTCAACAATAGGAACATATTAAGTGTTTTATTTTCCTTGATCATATGTTTTCTAAGAAGATCAAATTGTCACCGAATCATATTTATTATTCATCAATACCAATCATCAAATGATTTCAAATCATTAACAAAAACGAACTGTAGTACAATCAGTAAATATTTTATAATTCATATAACCAATGACTTTTTGATAAATAAATCAAATAAAAAAATTATTGAACCCCAGCATATATATATTAATCATCCCTCTTCATCTATGGTTGTAGAAAATTCTTTAATGTGATTCATTAGCCTCTTTTGGGTATATTTCTTAAAAACATGAGACATTTATTTGTTTAGTGTCTAATATACTTATAGTTGATGCATTTTACATTGGAAAGATTTTTCTTATCCTTGACATCACCAGCATTGTCCACTTTCTCTCCACACATGTATCAAAACCACATTTTTTTAATCAAGTACCAATTTATCTATTTCAACAATAATTATAAGTGGGAAAAATACTTATTTCCCTTCTTCCCATTATCCATACTTTTCTCAATGGTCCTATTATTAGAATTCTTCTCTCTAAATCCGTAGTTCATAGAGAATTATTTCGATTTTTTATTAACACATGATATTATGTCCTCATATACTATGAATTATTTATAGACTATTTCACTTTGAAATATTTTCTTAAGACCATAAAATATATTATATTTCTTACTCTTTGTATCACGTGCACTGGTGAGGTTCCTTTTCCTTTTAAAAGGTTCCATTTCTAAATGAATACTTAAACTAGACCAGGTCATATATTTATATAACATAATCTATAATTTCTAATCTATTAAAAATCTTATCATAAATTAAAATATTATGAATGACTAATATCATGATCATAAACATGGTTTATTGGGGTTGTAATCCTATATTTATACTAAATGTATTTCTTATTGTTATTTTCCTTAGTATATATTTTCAAAAATCTATTTTCCCATTATTCATCTAAATTTCATTTGATAACAACTCTAATGACTTGACCCTTGAAGACCATAGTTAGTGCCTTACCTTATGACATTAGAATAATTAAAAGAAATAGAATTCCAAAGGACCGAACAATTTAGTAGTTTTCAAATTTCATATAACATACATGATAACCTTAATACATTGCGTAATGAAAATAAATCATTAGATATGTAAAAGATCAGAATCCTTGAAACTCATTCAAAGGATTTCTCTTCATAACCAGGGGAAAGGAAACATAATAAAGGCGAGCTAAGATGATCAATAAGGTTTAGTAAAGTACAATCAATAATGAATCAATAAGAATAAATAGACATGGTATGTTAAATAACTGAGAACACATGCTATTTAAATATTTGGATAGTACATAATCAATATTGAATGGTATGTAACTAAAACAAATTCCATTTAACCAATAAACTGAGATTGAAATGTATCAACAGATTTTATCATATAAAAATAACAGGAATAATAAAATTAATTACTAAATAATCTATGAAGGAAATATTTAATTACTGGATTATGTGTAAGAGGAACATGAAAACCTATACTGTCAAGACCTTTAATAAGACGGTTTAACGATATAGGTAGATACCCATTTAATTTGGAAAACTTATTTTTCTCATGAGACGATATTGATGCATCGAGGGGATATGTAATGTTCTAGATCACCAATTATGGCTAGTCCAAATCGTTCCTCATATTGAGAAACTGATTTAATTTATAAACAATATACCTTATAAAATATTCGTATTGAATAAAGAATATAGATTTATTAATATATCTAGAGATAATAAAATAAATTTTAAAGTAAATACAATATGTAAAATGGTATTGTTTTAAGAAAATAATAATATATATCATCCAAGACTGTGTTTGTTTATCGAAATTTCCAATGAATTTTTTTACAATAATGTGATTGTTTCAAGAGAAATTTATCAATCACAAAATAATGTGAGACTCTAAAGATAACTTTTATCACGTGGTAATTTTATTGATAAAACCCTTGGGTGAGATAATTAAAAGTGAAACATAAAATACCATGAAGTATTAGTGAATGAATATATTAAGTGAAAAAATGGAATTATATAGACCAAATTAATTTGAATTGGTGCATAGAGAAACACAAGTCTCAATAGAATGTAAATTAAGATGAAATCCATTACCATGAATTTCTTTTTCGGGTGAACATCCATTAACCTCATGTATAAGGGTCTGATTCATGATATTAACTTCTACAAGAACCATAATAATATTTATAATAGTATATATTATCTTTTTATATTATCTTATTACCCATTTATTAACTTTTTTCATTTTTTTTCACTATTTTGGGTGTCAATTGCTTAGTTTTTCATTTGTATTTTGACTGTTCTTGTTATTATAATGTAGATCAATATTTTATCATATCAATAATGTAAAACAAGGTTCAAATATCATATATATTAATTACATATGTATTCATATTATTACATAAAATTTTGAGATAGGAAATGAAATGCATCGTTCAAGTAGACGGTAGGTTATATATATGCATGAACACTACTTCAATTTAATTATTGTAATTAAAGAAAAATATTTAATTATTTATACATATATTATAACTAGAATACCATATTTATTTCATATATGTCACATAATTTTTTTTATAATAATCTTTAATATAATCCTTGTATATTGTGAATGAATCATACCACTTTGAATAGGCGGTAGTCCACATGTCCAAAAAAATGTTTTCATATTTAAAATAAATGAATGGAATGAAGGTATAAGTTATATAAAATTACAAAACCATGAATAAAACATAAAAATAATATATATCAAAAAAATTGTGTGTCCACCATAATTCCCAACCATGAGAGGTGGTAAAGAAAAAATGAACAACATCATTTCAAGAGGCGGTATTCTGTTGGACACATGAACGGTAAAATCATTACCCATTTTATGGAATTTTGTGAAGGTGTTGGTCAAAACATTAATATAAAAATTTATATGTATATTTAGGATAATTATGTTATAAACTAATAATGGGATAATTATAATAGATTGGTTTGATAAAGATATAAAGTAAAAGTGATCATTGAAGAATGTTATCTTTTTTTGGGTAACTTCTTTTTGTTTTCAACATAGGACATCCTTGGATTTAATTATTCCCAAATTGGGAGTCTAGAATTTCAGGCTTGATTTTGGGATCTTATGTGTACATTATTTTAAATATTCAAAGTGTATTGAGAGGTGTGAAGAAGGGAAAGACAGAATGTCATTTTATAGTGAAGGAGGAGTGGAATTTTTTAAAATACCAAATGGTAAACACTATTGGGATGTACCCATTACCTAATGTTCATAAAAAATTAAAAAATAAAGTATTAAATTAAAATTATGGGTGATAAAAATCTCCTCCACCAAAAATAAGTTTCTTATAATTTTTTTCCATTATATTTAAGTTTCTATATATTTTTCATTTTCGTTTTTCATTTTTCTTACTCTTTTTGTAACCTATGTAATTCATCCATTAAGACTAAATCAAAGTGAGAATTATAAAAAAAAGATAGGACATTGAATTATACATACGATATATAAATAAAAAAATCGAATGTCACTTGCAAATTAATTTTAATAAAAGAACACATAACATCCAAAAAATGGTAATTTAAACCGAACCATGCTAAGAGTGTTTTGATTACATAGGGGTGAATATATTCATTATAAAAGATCAATTAGTCCATTAATATTCCATATTTTATATATTTTAACATTTAAAAATCAATTTGAAGATGATTTCATTATTAGAAAATATTAAATCGTTATAAAATAATATTTATTATAAAATAACGTTAAAGTCAATTATGACATTATTTAATTAATTTAAATTAAAAATTAAAAATTAAATAATTGAAGTAAAATATATTAATTTCAATGCTATTTAACATGACATATTAATCTAAAAAAATTGAACAAAATAACTCATTCAGTTTTCTTCACTTTTAATATTTTTAGAATCATTTGTTTTATTTAATTAATTATAAATAATCCCTGTATTTGAACTACATTGGAATTTTAAGTAACTAATTCATCCCAAGAAATTAATGATAAGTTTTAAAGATAAAATAACTCATTTCTGTTTCAAAATGACATGTTACACTGAAAATATGATGTCTTTTCTGTAACTAAAGGCTTTATAAATGTTAGAGGTATAGAAGGTTTCTTTTTTCATTTCCATTAATGCACTTATTATAAGGTACACATTTATGATAATATGTACCAATAACTCATAAAATTATATCCCAAAGTTATAAGGGTCAATTATATCTGGAAAATGGGTTCTGGATAGCTTTTGGGTAATTTAGAGACCATATATTCTAAGTTTAATGATTAAGTATACATGATTATTTTAATAAATCAGTTTTTCCAATATTATTTTAATATATTATTTGGGAATATTATGAGATGAGGTTCTAAGATGGTCTGTGATTCTATGCCCAGGGTGCTAGAAACGATTGTTAAAATATGTTATGTTCTAATAGCACAGGTGCACGACTTTTCTAAAAAAAATTAAATAAATCTTAAATGTGTGCCCAAATAAAAACTATGAGAGAAACATTGAGCTCAAAGTAGTGAGTTTACCCTAGGCACGACCATACATTGGTTGGTTTGGGTCATCTTTAGAAAAAGTCAGCAAGGGAATAATTGTAAACAAAATAAATACATAATTTTTTAAAATTTAAATCCATATAACTCATAAATTGTAACTCAAATTGGAATTCTGAGGCCATTGTTGACTTCTTAAGGGGGCGTTTTCCTTAGGCTGGGCCTAACCTTGACTGCCATAGGTTTAGGGTGAAAGTTTGATTTTAGACGTATATGTCATAAAATATCTAATAAAAATATTTTACTGAACATTATGTGTTGACATAGTGGTAGTTTCCATTTTTCTGAAGTCATGTTAGAGGAATTTAGAGTTATCCCAATAACCTCAGAATTCCCCTGAGGTAAGGAGAAGGAAGCTATCTCCCGATGTTGAATGTCGATGGATCGAGGATCGTTGACGATACAGAACCATGTTCATTTTCATGGACTGATTCATCCTCAAGGTAGGTTATTTATCTCTTTAAAATTTCTTTTCCCTTTTTGTAAAATCAAATGATGAACATGGACCAACAAACAAATAGGTTGATTCGTGGTTCAGATGTTCTTGTGGTTGGTTAAACTATTGTAAGATTAAATTGAATAAATGTTGGTTACTTTCTGATCTCTCTAACATCAACGGATTAAGGACGAAAGTACAAGTACAAGATCCATTTTGTTTGTGTTATTTGGTTTAATCCCCCCTAAATATATTATGTTCTTTATACATTGTTCTGTGTTTGAAAACCAATGAGAACGATCGATCATTGCACCCATGATTCATGGCGCAACGATCCGAGACTGAAGTTTTTGATTCATGATGAAACCATGGAGGTGTGATGGGAGTGTAGTGGGTAGGAAGAGGCTCACAATGAAGGGTTCAATGAACAGTGGGCTACTAGCTAGGCGGTGAACAACAAGGGCACCACATGGCCTAGTGGTAGGCCATGATTCGGTGTGGAGCAGAACTGTGGCCCAACGACATCATGATGGATAAGGATCCCACAATGGGACATGGCTCAGAGGCCACGTTAGAGGAGGACCCTTTAGTAGAAGGGCCGTAGGTCTAGGGTGGGTCTGGGATTTGGTGTTGTCCATGTTGAACGTGGTAGTCACATTTATCAGGAGTGTATGGATGGTCTATGCATTGAAGGAGTTGGCCCACCTATGGAGGGATGTGTTGGACGAACCATGTGGCTTTGTGGGCATAGTGGGATATGGTCTAGAATCCCACTGTTCTAGTCCAAGCCAACCTAGACTAACCGGGTTGGGTCAAATAGGGTGAACCGGGCCGGGTCAGGACAACCGAACTAGGCTGGGTTAGACCCGGACCAGACCAACCTTTTTTTTACTATATTGGACATATCGTTCAAATATTGTTCCCAATTCCTGAAGTGTCTAATGTGATGGGACCCTTGAAATGAGATGATCCTTTTGAAATAATATAATTTAGTTTTTGTGGAAATTAGCATATGACCTAATAACTTGAGGAGATGGGTCTCTCAGAATAAGCGCGATATGAGAAAAAATATATGGTTGGATGTGACTATGTGACTTGGGGGAATGATTGAACCATAGAAGCTCTGTGTTCCATCGATTCCCCGTAATACATTGATACTCCAAGCACCATTTATTCTCCTTGTTCCATCGACATGCTAGAGACCATCATTTCTCTAGGCCCCATCGATGCTCTATGAGCCATTGACGCGCTATGCACTATTGACGCTCAGTGCGCTAATAATGCCCTCTATGATATTGATGCTTTGTGTGACATCAATGCCTCATGCACTATTTAAGGTCTATGTTTCATTGACTTTCTATGAACTTCGTCCACTTCTAGTGTCACAGAGACTGAGGGATTTGTGGACTACTATAGGAAATCCATTTCTTTAGGCTTTATACTTGTTGCTTTGTGAGAGAACCCTATTGACTATACATCATGTGTTACCTTTAGGTTGTACTAAATGTGTTTCTTTTATGGTCTCATAAGTTTGTTTTTTTGGTGTACATTATGTAACTCTTGGTGGTGTACCTTTTTGGTATTGGGGTCCCTACTAAATATTATTTTACACCCCCTACACGGGCTATGAATGTACATGTTGTTTCATGTGGAGATGATCAATATATTGATAGATTCCTTAGTAGAACGAGACAATAAGTTTCTTAGAGACAGACCCGATATATGAGGTTTGCTTCAGCGACTTCATACAACAGTTTCTGTGCCGACCGTTCAGGTAGAGTTTTCTATAGAGAATATATATGAGCTTGTACTTTCTCTTTTGATGGGGCTTGTATTCCGGCCCCATTTACATTTCATTTTATTACTATTGTACTTTATTGTTGGTATCTTAGAGGTTTATATGGTTTTTTACTTAGTGTATTCATTTCATCACTTTTGGGCTTGTAGATGGGTGAATGTGTATAGGTACTTAGGAAAATACCACTCATTTGTGGGATATTCCAACTCGGTGGTAGTGGCCAACCCCTGGCCTTTTAGAGGAGAGCTTGGGGTAGTCACAACATGGGCCCTAGGGATGGGTTGTGAGAAAGTGGAAATAAAGGAGGTTACTTCTACATAAAATAACCAAGATTCTATGAGGTTGGTTTGGGTAAATAGTGTTAAGTGTTTGGAGATTGGATTTCAGACCTAGGACTGATGTGTTAGTGTAGCGACTAATGTATCCATACACCAGGACTCTGAATTATACTTTTTGACTCAGTATATGAAAACACTAGTTGTACAGAAAAATAAATGTTACATGAATTGTAAAGGACTTAGTGTGTTATCATTTCCTTCCAGAGTCAGGGTAATCTGTCTATGTATACTCTATTGACTATGGTTCATCTTGATCTATTTCAGGATTCCCCCATGTAGACAGAATGCTTGGAATCTAATACATGATCATCAGGATGATATGCCTACAAATGAGGTGTCGATACAAAGGACAGTAACAGAGACATAACCATTGGGTGGTGTACCAATAATACAACCACCTGGAGACCAATAGTTAATACTAGAATTACCAGTAGAGGATGCACAATGTTTGAGTGCATTGCATGATTTATAGAGGCAGCGACCTCCCATGTTTTTGGGTGAGCTGGACCACTTTTCAGTTGAGAATTTTCTAAAGGTTGTAACAAATGTCTTCCGCCTAGTGGGGACACCTCTAAACTATATGGCAGCCCAAGACATGATCCTTCTTCCTGGATTAGTAGGGAGATAGTGAATCTTAGAGATATATATTCATGAGGAGATGAACCTCACATAGACATTATTCAACTGTCTCTTTAAGGAGAATATCTTCCCAGAGATGTTACGCTCTGTGCGTATACAATAAATAATGCTTCTACAGCAGGGAATGAATATAGTAGTAGAGTACTCAGTAAGATTTATGGATCTTTCTGGATACTCCATGGATATGTTACATGATCCATTCTTTTGTTCTCATACCTTTAAGTAGGTTCTATGTCAGGAGATCAGGGCATCCATGATATCCATTAGCATTTTGATATATGATGGGGTACTGGAGAAAACTATTCTAGTAGAGAGCTTTCTGGAATAGAAGACACTGGGAGTGGGAGCTACCACCAGGAATTAGGTAGTTGATTTTATGACAGACAATAGTTGATGAGTAACACATGGATCCAAATAGATCAAATAGTTCAAGGGTTGACCCCAAAATATGGGGTAAGTGGTGTAAGGCTCCAAGGGCATAGCGAGTCAACCAAAGGACAAGATGTGCTACTTGTGAATCTGTCAGTGTTATATGGCTCAAGATTTCCCAACTCCCCACATAGATATTTAGGATATAGTTGAGGGACCACCAAGGTAGAGGAAAATGTAGGAACAGGGTGGTCCACGAGGTGGAATCCATGGAAGAGGAGCTGGATGTGCTGAAGGAGGTGGGAAGAGGTTCAATGTACTATAATCACCTCCCAAAGGTGATCCACCACAGGTTCAGGGAGTTGGTGGATAGGGGAAAGAACAGCTTCATGAAATGGAGGCTTATAACCCAAGTACTCTAGATATTTTTATAGGTACTATATTTTTCATTTCCACCCAAGACACAATTTTGATAGACACTAGTTCCAATCACTTTTTTCTTACTATGACCCTTGTTCGAGACATGAATATTCCAATGGAACCATAGACTCATTACCAGCAGTAAGAGACTATTATGGGGGAGGATTTGATAATCAAACACTAATGAAGACCCTATCCCTTACTATTTGGGGCATGAGTTTTGGTTGGGATCTATTGGTGGCAGTATCAAGGCCTTACGATGACATCATTTGTATAGATTGGTTATCCATAGTCCATGCCCTGATTGACTATTTTAGGAACATAGTGTGGTGTTTCCACAGAGATGTGACCAAGTTTTCCTTTTTCAATAGAGATGAAACATAAGAAGCACAAGACTAACTTGAATGTAGAAGGGTGAAGTAGATCATGCACCAGTTTTCTAGAATGACCCTAAGTTCAATGGATGAGATGAGTCCTCAGTTTCCTACAGTGGTGGATGAGTATGAGGACAACTTTTATAAATTTGTTCCCAGATTATCTCCTCATAGTGAGGTGGATTTTTTCATTGATCTATACAATAGGATGATGCCAATATCTACCCCTACATATCAGATGGATCCCTCAGATCTTCGTGAGTTAAGGGTATAGTTGGAGGACATGTAGAGGAAGGGATTCTTGATACCTAGTGTTTCACCCTGGGTAGCCCCATTTCTATTTTCCATGAAGGATGCTGGGTGCATGAGATTATGTGTAGTCATCCAAGGACTGAACTAGGTGACCGTGAATAACATGTATCCACTACTGAGTATTGATGCCCTCTTCGATCAGCTGAAGGCAGTGTGGTGGTTCTCAAAGATAGACCTCAGATCTGGCTATCACCAGCTTTGAGTATGGGATGAGGACATCCCGAATATGGAAATCCGATATTGGTACCACCAATATGAGTACATAGTGCTTCTATTTGGAATTAAGAATAGGCTCAAAGTTATTATTGGAATCATGACCAATATCATACAACCTTATATATACTGGTTCTTCATCATCTTCATTGATGACATCCAAGTATACTTTGTGTCAAAGGAGGATCACGTGATACAGTTTAGGATAGTTATGGACACACTCTGAGAGAACCATATTTACAGGAAGCTCGAGATGTTTTAGTTCTAGATACAAGAGGTCAACTTTCTAGGACATGTCATTTTAGAGGCCGGAGTTATAGTAGATCTGGTGAAGATGGAAGTGGTGCTTTCTTGGGAGCCACCCAAGAGTGTTACTAAGGTTCATAGTTTTCTGGGTTTGGTTGGGTTTTAACAGAGGTTTTTTCACAAATATTCTATGGGACCAGTACCCTTGATGACCTTGACATAGAATGAGAAGCGTTTCATGTGGGTAGAGAAGTGCCAGTAGTGCTATCAGGAGCTGAGGTAGAGGTTAATTAGTGCTCTCATATTTAGATTACTAGAGGAGGGTGTTGAGTATGTGGTGTTCTTTGATACATCAGGGAATGGGATTGGATGTGTCCTGATGAAGGTTGAAGTGGTGATTTTCTATAGTTTGTTCAAATTGAGGCCACATGAGAATAACTGTATGACCAATGATCTAGAGTTGGCAATGGTAATCTTCAAATTGAATATGTGGAAACACTACGTAATGGTCCAGTAGTTTACCATATACTCTAACCCTAAGAGTATCAAGTAAATATTCTCTAAAAAGGATTCCAACTTGAGATAGAGGTGTTCGATAGAGTTACTCATGTCGTATGACTTCAAGAGAGTCTATACTCATAGAAATTGGAATGTGTTGGCATATGATCTCAATTGGAGATCGTGTTCATAGCTACTCAATGAGGCATTGGATCAGTTTTACTTATTGTAGATATCCTTTGTGGATTAAGATGATGTATCTTATCTCCAATTGATGGTGGTTACCCCTACACTCTTACAGCGAGTCAGGAAGGCCCAAATCAAATATTCCTACCACGAGACTACACATTCTTATATGTACACAGGGCATGCCCATGATGAATATTCAGAAGGTGGGGAGGAATTTGTTCTCTTCAAAGGGTGAACATAGTGCAAGTGATGTTGATGGAAAAGTTACAGAGGGAGTTATATACAAACCCATGGGTGGTACATCTAGGAGTGGAAAAGATGTATCCAAACCACCGATTTTAGTTCTAGTGGATGGGGATAAAGAAGGCGGTGGTAGAGTTTATTTCTTGATTCCTAACTTTTCTACAAGAGAAGGATGAGAACCAGGTTCCAGAAGGGTTGAATCAACCCCTTGAGGTGCCAGAGTGGAAGAGGGATCAGATATTGATGGTCTCCATGATGGGTTTACCATGCACATCTAGGGGACAGAATAAAATATGGGTGATCATTGACTGAATCACCACGTTATCCCACTTCCTTTTGATCTGTGAGGAGATTTTAGTAGAGTTATTAGGAAGCCTCTACGTGTAGGAGATTGTTCGGCTTCATGGAGTTCCATCAATGATCATACCATATCGAGATTCTCATTTCACATCACGATTGTGGAAGGTATTTCAAGAGGTGTTTGGGAATTAGTTTCACTTTGGCCTGACATTTCATCCTAATATGGATGGCTTTATGGAGAGGAAAATCTTGGTTCTTGAAGACATTCTATGATCTTGCATCCTTGACTTTAGCTGTAGTTAGGAGGGAAACCTACCTTGGGTGGCTTTTTCATATAACAAAAACTAGCACTCTACAATTGGTATGGAACCTTTTGAGGCCTTCTACGATGGACCATGTAGGTGAACCCTATGCTGGACAGACCTAGGAGAGTCATCCCTTATGGGTCCAGAGATAGTACGGGCTACCACTGAGAAGGTACAGATCATCCAAGAGCATATAAGGACTGCACAGATCCATAATAAGTCATATGATGTCTGGAGGTGGAGGGATATAGAGTTTGAGTAAGGATACCATGTCCTCTATTTGGTCTCACCGAGATGGGATTTACATATTTCTGGCCGGGGTGGAAAATTATCTCTGAGATAAATCATATGTTTTTAGATTTTGGGTGGTGTTGTTAATGTGAAATACCACCTATCTCTACCCTCAAAGTTTCACCGAGTGAATAATGAGTTCAACTTTTCATAGCTAAGGAGGTAAGGGTATGATCCATTGCATGTCATCAACTGGGTTGAGCTGGACATTGAAGATGAGGAAAATTTTGCAGAGCACCCAGTGGAGGTGGAGGATCGACAAGAGAAGATCCATCATGGGTAGTCGATTCCTCTGCTATTTTTTCGATGACATACTAAAAATTTCAAGGAGAGAACTAAAGAGGGGTAGGCTCAGATTCATGGTTAGTACCCTCAAATATTTTATGAGTATCGCTTGTTTTGGATTTTGCGGACATAAATTACTATGATGGGGATACTGTAATGACTAATATTTTATGATTTTATTTTAAAAATTATTTGGGAAAAATATTAGACTAGATACTAAGATGACATGCGATTTTGATTCCCTAGGTGCCAGAAATTATGGTTTGAAACATGTTATGTTTTAATATCACATGCACATGACTTTTCTGAAAAAGTGAAATAACTATTACACAGTTTTTCGGATAAAAAATAATATGGAACTGTTGTTCTGAATGAAGTGGAATTACCTTAGGCATGACCTAACATTGGTCGGTGTGGTTCATTGGTAGAAAAAGTCACTAGGGGTGTAACCATCAAAAAAAATAATTAAATATTTTTTTTAAATCCAAATAACTCATAAATGTTAAGGGAGATTGGAAATAAGAGACCATAGTTGAGTTTGTAGAGGTGTTTTTTCTTTATGCAGCGCCTAAACATGACCAGTGTGGATTGAAGGTGAATGTTATATTTTTGATGTACACATCGCTAAAATATCTAATAGAAATATTTTATTTAACATTACGTGTTGATGTAGAGGTAGTTTCCCTTTTTAATAATACATGTCACAATAATTCTAGGTTATCACCATAAGCCATGAATTCCCCAAAGTCAAGGAGATGGACGCTACCTCTCGATAATGAATGCTAGAAGATCGAGGAATGATGAAGGCACAAAACCTCATTCTTCATCAACAACTTATCCATCCTTGAGGTAGGGTGTTGAATTAATTTTTATTTCTTTTCCCCTTATTAAAATCAAATGGAAAACGTAGACCAACCCAAAAATATGTTGATACATGGTTCGATTGTTCTTGTAGGTTGGTTAATTTATTACAGGATTAAAGGAAATATATCATGGGGATTATTCTACTATTGGTTCTTTATGATCCCACTAATTGGAAAAAATAAAGGCCCAATGAAAAGGCCATGATCCATTCTTTAGGTTTTCATGTGCATAATCCCCCCTAAATATATCATGTTCTTTTCTTGTTATACATCCTACGGAACCGCACTCGAATGATCGATCGTTGCACCCATGATTTGTGGAACAACGATCTATGACTGAATGTTGTTGTCCTTGATGGAATTACAGAGTTGCAATGGGAGCACAACAAGTCAGAGGAGGCTCACGAAGGAGGTTGCGATGACCAACGATTCATCAACAGGGTAGCCAGATGTGAGGGTAGTGCGCAACCCGGTGGGAGTCCGGGTTCTGACGACCCACACTATTGTGGTCTAGTAGGGTTGTTATAGTGTAGGAGACCATGATGGAATGGGCCATAGGTGGCCGAAATTCACTAAGGTAGGTGGCACTATGGCGGGACACGACTCAGAGCCTGATAGTGGGGAAGAATGTAATGAACCAATGTTTTTTCAACAGAAATCCCTTATTATAATTATCTATTATAGTATAATAACATTCTAATGAACAATGAAATATAATGATACTTATGATTATGTGACCATTAAACATAATTGTTCCAATTATATGTTTTAAATTTCGAAAATATGACATACACGGTTGTGTTCATGATGATTTTTAAAGTCTAATAGAACAAACATAATTTTTGGTGAATAATAACATACCTTTTGAATATTAACCTACAATTATGAGTAGTAATATAAATATTATGAATAATAAATCGTTAAAAATAATACTTACCTTAGCCATGAATGATTAAATAAAATTTTGGCATCTTGTAAGGGACAATTTGACAATAGTAAAAGTATTGGTATTTTTTTTGTAAGTCATAAATAAATAATTATAATTAATTAATTAATATAAAAGAAATTATATTTTCTTGAAATGTGTTTATAAATTAAAAAAACTATTACATCAAGGTTTTAGATAACTTAATAATAACTTATGTAATTTTTGAAAGCATTATAAACTCAGTTTTAATTTTAAAAGGTGTATTTTTCAAGTAAATTATGATTTTAATTAAAAAAATAAATTAATCATATTTAAAAAATTATTTTTGAAAAATAGACTTCATTTTTGGATTTTAAATGTCAAAAAATGGTTAGTTTTAATTTTTGGTATTTTTCTAAAATACTTGAATTTTTTATGAATAATTAAATACCATATTTTACAAAATTAGTTAAATACACTAACAATAGATCCATGTATGATGTTATACTGATGTAAACACAATTGTATTGAATAAAAATGATAAAAGTACTATAATTTTTCATGTAATAGTCACAATTACATGTCTTGTGGTGGAATGATAAATTAATGAATATTATATTGAAAAAACCCTCTCCACTCCACTGTAATACTACCCCTTACACCCTCATTTCCTCAGACCTCTCAAGCTTCAATAATTTCCTATCCTCTACCTAGATATCATCGCTATCCCCTCCCACACAAAAACGATATTGTTTTCTCATCAAAATACCATGCCTAGTCTCTTTATGGAGGATCTCAAGCGGAGGATTCAAGAGGTAATTCCTCCCTCTCTTTTCTTTCCTTTTCCTTTCATGTTTCTTTTCTTTTCTTCTGTTATACTAAAATTCTATAATACAAATATCTTGACAACTCCAGTATGATTAAAATACTAGTATGATATCATGTGAATGGAATATTACTCATTATACTCCACCCTCTCTCTCTTTGTTAATAAAATGAAATCGTTTCCCATGATGTGTTAATTTACCTAAATCATGGGCGATGCACAACCTTTTTACTTCAATTCCTTCATGGATCCCAATAAAAACATCTAATTTTTCAAAAATAGATTTTAAAGTGACTTTATTATTCCCTTTTATGTTCTGTAACTAACTTTTTTACTTGAAACTATGTGATAAGTTCATTGTGATAAAAAACCACCCAATTTAACCAAAAATGACCATCATTAAATTTTTTCTAATGATTCATCCTCGTGGTACATAACCAGATTCATTATAAGAACATTTATATCTCATTAACTCCACTAATAATATATATCAACAATTATGGATGTTCAACCACATTTCAAATGAACATTCGTTCATGAATACAAGTGAACCGTTCATAAAAGCTATGAAAACTAACATTCCAGAACAATAGATTTAAACACTATAACTCATCCAAAGGCCTGTAAAATAACCTAATGAAACCATAATGAAAAATATTAATTTAAAAAGGTTCTAGAATTGTTAATTAATGAATCTAATGTGGTTATACAGGAATTTAATGTGAAGAAAGAAATCAGATACAAGGTAAGCTGAAATTCTCGAACCCAACTTTCTTTCTTCAGGTTCTCCCTCTTCCACTCAATTTTTGGTATGGTCACGCCAAAAAAATAATTTGTTGGTCATTATATTACCTTTTTTTATATAAATTTTTCCACTAGATTTTATGTCAAACCAATATTTTCCAAATGAACTCTTCCTTAAAAAACACAACTTTTATTCCTCACTCATTGTTGATAGTTATTGTATCAAGAATGTTATTACCACTTTATTTTGGGAACCCAAAGTTTATGAATGTGTTATTATGATATGAAACACATTCATTTATATGGTTTAGTTATTTTAATTTTTTATATATGTTCTATGGGGCATGGATTATAATGATAATGTTATGATGTGAAGGGTGCACAAGGAATTATATAGAGCAATATGAATGTTTGAATGGGACAGGTGTGCCCAGAATTATACAGTGCTCCAATGAATTGGGTAAAGTGATAAATATCATGAGTTAATTTAAAGTGATGTGTGAAAAAGATTATAGCTATGTTCATATGTATGTGTATAAGTTACCCACTAAGACATGATGTTTCATTTTTTCTGCATTGCCACATTGTAAGTCTTTTATTAATGTTTCCTCCCATGATTTTTAGGATGATGTTATGATTATGATCACCTCATTCTATATTTTTCATATATATCATATTAATGGAACATTAGATCACCAATTTTTATTTATATCCTCATGTAACTACATTGTCTAATGAAAGGTCAAGTTCCAATAAGAAGCTACAGATGAAGAAATTAAATAAATGTTTATGCTTGATGATGTAAATGTTATGTTGGGTCGTAGTTTTCCAAAGAAATTAAACCTATTTATATCATGGTGTAATAATATTATGTTTTTTATATTCATAAGGATGTAATAGTAATGTAATAAAATTCTAGGTCTCTATAGATGGTATCAGAGGTAAGGTTTAGTTAATTCAGGAATTAGGATTAGTGAACCCTAGAGAAATCCTCATGTACGAGGCTAAGTAAAAAACATGCACAAAAGAATATTTATTTTGGGATACCTTAATTTATTCTTTTAGTGGATGTTGTACAAATGAATAAGTTATTCATGACATGTTGAATTATGTTTTCTTCTATCCTTTTCTATTTTATTGAATGGTGGGAACCTGGAGAAACCAGGCCCAAAACTCATGCGAGGGCCAACGCAATAATTGTCCGAATGACATCCCCAATTATTTTCGAGGTGGAGTTCAAAACTTCATAGTGATGCTGACCCAACTATCTTAGGTTATGAACAATGAACAGATTAATGGGGAACATCCACCTTCACCAAAGAGGGACTACCTGAATATCAATTGTTTTATGAGGAAACAACCACCGACATTTAGTAGATCTTCTGATCAACTAGTTGAAAAACAGTGGGAAAACTCCATGGATAATATATTGTATGTGCTTCACTGTTCTGAGATGGGGAAGGTGACACTATTCATTAATTGTCTATAATGAGAAGTTGATCAATGGTGGTCTTTGATTAAGAACACCCTGCCAAGGGGGGAAATTGAAGTGATGGAAAGTAAACACTTTAAGATAGTGTTTCTTAACAACTATTTCCCAAGAACTCTTCGTACAAAGATGATGATAGAAATTATAGATCATAAGAAGAATGTTGGATAATCTACGGCAAACTACAGAGATAATTTCACAAGGATTTAAAGGTAATATTTAGGTTTTGTTATAAAAATGATTGAAAAATTGATAGATTTTTTAGTGGATTAAAACCCATCCTTCAATAGGATCTTACAATTCAAGACTTTTGGAGTTCTAAAGAAGTTGTCTGATGTGCTCTCAAAGTGGTGATGGAGTTAGGAGAATGGTCCCATGACTATGGTGACAAGAATCAAAAAATGGAGTTTCAAGCCAGAGGATCTAATGGTAAAGGTGGGAATAAAACTCAATGACCCAAATACCAAAAATGTTGGAAGTTTAATCATGGGAACTACCTCAAAGGTACAAGGAAGTTATTAAAGATTGGGAAAAAAGGACACCATGCTCAAGAGTTTTTATAAGAAATGAGAAGGAAATAGAATGTAGTGGAAGAAAGGAGAGAACAACTGATGGTTCAATTCTACATCTGTAAGGAGAAAGGGCACTATGCAAGCCAGTATACTAAACCTCACATCCTTGAGGTTAATTAGCGTTAGTAGCAATCCAATCCAATAGAACAAGGGAATGCTTATGCCATCACTACTGTAGATCTATAGAAATATAGTAAAGTCATACAAGGTAAACATCCTATTAACTCATGAATGGAAAAAGTCTTATTTGATTCTTGTTCTGCGAATTCCTTTATATCATTCACGTTTTATAGAACTATAGAATCAAGGCCTCAAAACCATGAATTAGGGCTATCTGCAGAAACAGAAAGTGGTGCAATCATTTCATCCCAAGTGTTGGATTCTTCCCCTATTCGTGTATGTATAAAGATTCTTCCAATGAATCTCTTAATTCTCCCCTTGGAGGAATTCAATTATACAATGGGAATAGATTGGCTCTTATTATATAAAGCACATATCAAATGTCAAGAAAAGGAAATATCTTTTCATATTATGAACCCTCACATACTCCTCTAAAAATTCACGGAAGATCAAGATTATTATTTTAATAATCCATAAATGGTGTGGGTGTTGATACCCTATGAATAAGTATACATCTCCCAAATGGTTGAGTCAAAAGAAAGAGCCAACCTTGTAGAAATGCCCATCGTGAGGGAGTACAGTGATATATTTTCCAAAGATTTACTCTAACTTCACCTAGATCATGAGGTAGAGTTCTCAATAGAAATCATAACCAGAGAAACTCCTATATCAATGTGTCCCTATAAGATGGATCCTATCAAACTAGAGGATTTAAATTTGAATCTACAAGAGCATTTGGAAAAAGGGTTCATACAACCTTGTGCAACACCTTGGGGTGCACCAATGCACTTTGTGAAGAAGAAGGATGGAAAAATGAAGTTTTGTATCGATTATTGATAATTCAACAAAATCAACATAATGAAAAAGTATCCTATTCCATGGATTATTGACTAGTTAACCAGTTACAAGTAGCTCAATAAATCTGAAAGGCGGATCTTTATTATAGATATCATCAACTATCAGTGAAGAAGAAAGATATTCAGAAGATTTCCTTCCGTATAAGGTAAGGGAACTATGATTTCGTGGTGATTCCCTTCAGAAATACTAATTCCCCTCCAATATTAATGGATTTGATGAATAATGTCTTTAGACATTACATTGAAAAATTTGTGGTAGTGTTTATCAATAATATTCTCATCTACTCAAAGTCCATGGAAGAACATGAATAACATCTAATACTTGTGTTGGTGACATAGAAAAAGGTGGAGTTGTACGCCAATTTCAGCAAGTGTGACTTTTGGATGAATAAATTCTCCTTCTTGGGACATGTGATCATAAGTGAGGGAATTTTTGTGGACCCTTCTAAAAAAGGATATTGAAGAATTTACCAGACCCTCTAGTGTCACATAAATGAATAGTTTTCATGGATTACATGGGTACAACTGATATTTTGTGAGAAATTTCGCACGATTTTCAAGCCCACTAACTATGTTAACAAGGAAAGGTGTAATGTATATCTGGATGGAATATTGTGAGGGAAGCTTCAAGGAGATAAAGAGAAGGCAGGTCACTACACCTGCACTCACACTACAGAAAAGTAGAGAATGTTTTTTGATATATAGTGTTACTTCAAGGAAACGATCGGGTTGCATACTAATTAAAAATGATAATGTGATAGCCTATGCATCACTATAGTTGAAGATCCATGAGAATAACTACCCGATGCATGATCAATAGCAGGAATCCGGGATTTTTGCCTTGAAAATCTGGTCGCACTACCTTTATGGTGATATGTGTGATAGATACACTGAACAAAAAATCCTAAAATATATATTCACACAAAAGGATCTCATCATGCATCAAAGATAATGGTTGGAGATATTAATGATTATTATTTCTCTATTCACTATAATCCTAGAAAGGAGAACACGGTAGCAAATTCACTAAGCAGAAAAGAAACTACTACTCTTTCCATGTTGTGGATTGAGAAAGACCCTATCATCCTGGATATGCAAAGGATCGATTTGGAAATCATAAGGGCATGGGATACATCTTACCTTGACCAATTTATTGCACAACCATCCATCCAAGATAAGATTAAGGAGGCACAAAAGGATAATATGGAGTTATGAAAGATGATGAATGCTGGAAAGGAAGGGATATTGCAAGAGTTCCACATAAACGATGAAGGAGTGATTCTATTTGGAATACGAATTTGTGTGCCTTCATCACCCTAGATAAATAAGGATTTATTGGAAAATGCACATAGCTCAACATTCTCTATCAATCCTGGTAGCACCAAGATGTACTGAGATCCCCATGAAAACCTTTAGTGAGATAACATGAAAAATGAAATCATGGAATATATCTCAAGGTTCATGGTATGTTAGAAAGTTAAATAAGGGAGAAAAAAGTCCAAAGGGTTGATGCAACCATTTCCAAAATCCTTTTGAAAATGGCAGAAAGATATTATAGAATTTTTCACAGGTTTCCCGAAGATGTTGAAGGAAAATAATGAAATATTGATTAAGGTTGACTAACTCAACAAGAGTGATAGTTTTATTGCTATTCATGAAGATATTTCACTTGAAAAACTTGAAATGATATATGTGAAATAATTCTAGAGACTGCATGGTGTTCCACTCTCAATTGTCTTTGATTGTGATCCAATGTTCACATCTAAATTATGAAGAAGTATTTAACATGCCTTGGGAACTGAATTAAATTTCAGCCCGGCCTATCACCCCCAAACTAATGTCCAATCTGAATGGACTATTTTGACACTTGATGATATGCTAAGATCATGATTTATAGAATTAAAAGGTGGATGGGATCAACATCTCTTATTCGTTGAGTTCTCATACAACAATAGATTCCACTCGAGTATTCAAATGGATCTAAATAATGATTTGTATGGAGAGTGATGTTGAACTCAAACCAGTTGGGATGAAGTTGGAGAAAGAAAGCTAATTGGACCCTATCATGTGGAAGATATGACATATAAGGTTCAAGTCATCTAGAAACACATCAAATCTACTCAGAGTCAGCAAAAGAGCTAGGCTGACAACCATCAAAGGGACTTGGAGTTCAACATTGGAGTTAAAATCTTCCCATGAATATCACTATGGGAGAGAGTCATGTGGTTTAGAACGAAATAGAAACTAATCCTAAGGTACATTGGCCCCTTTGAGATCCTTGACTGCATATGATCTATGGATTATCATCTGGAAATTCCACCAAATATGTATTAAGTTCATGATGATTTTCACATATCGCTTCAGAAGAAGTATATTCCAGATCCCTCACATGTACTGAACATAGAACTTGTACAACTAGAAGGTGATCTCTCCTATGAGAATTATCCAGTAGATATTTCAGACAAGATAGATAAGGTTATATGAAACAAGAAAACCCAACATGTCAATGTTTTGTCGAGGAACCATATGTTTGAAGAAGCCACTTGTGAACTGGAAGAGGCAATGAAGGAGAAGTACCCTCAGCTATTTATGTAAAATTAACTTTTGAGGGGGAAGTTTCATAAGTGGGGAAGAATGTAACAACCCAATGTTTCTTCAATGGAAATACCATCTTATAATTATTCCCTATAGTATAATAACATTAGGAAGCACAATGAGATTTAATTATACTAAATATTATGTGACCATTAGACAAAAATTTTCTACTTCTATGTTTTGAATTTTGAAAATATAACATACATGACTGTGTTCAAGATTTTTTTTTGAGTCTAATAGAACAAACCTAAGTTTTGGTGAACAGTAACATACCCTTATGAATAGTAACATACCCTTATGAATAGTAATATGACCTTTATGAATAGTAAATCTTCCAAAATATTTTAAACCTTACCCATGAATGATTAAATAAAATTTAGGCATCTTATAAGTGAGAATGTGACCATAATAAAAGTATTGGACTTTTTTTGTCATAAATTAATTAATAATTATAATTAATTAATTAATTTAAAATAAATATTATTTTCATTAAATGTGTTAAAAATTTAACAATACAAGAAGTATTGGACTTTTTTTTGAAAGCCTTATAAAATCAGTTTTAATTTTAAAAGCTATATTTTTCATGTAAAGTATGAATTTATATAAATATTAAATTAATCACATTTAGAAAATTATTTGTCAAAAATTCACTTCATTTTTTTATTTTACAAGTCGAAAAATGGATTGCCTGAGTTTTTGGTACTTTTCTGAAATACTTGAATTTTTTACGATTAATGAAACACCACAATTTACAAAAATAAGTTAAATACACTAATTATAGTGTCATGTGAGATGTTCTACTGATGTAAGCCCAATTGGATCGTATTCAAATTACACAATTACTATAATTAGTCATAGAAGACTCACTATTACTTGTCTTGTAGAGAAATAATAAATTAATGAATATTATTTTGAGAAAACCCCTCTACCCTCCACTAAAAATACCACCCTTCACACCCTCATTTCCTCACACCTTTGAAGCTTCAGGACATTCCTAATCTCATCCAAAATCCCCTCTGTTTCCCCTCCCCCATTACCAAGAGCACTTTTTTCTCATCATAATACCAATACTATGATCTTTAAAGAGGATCTCAGGAGGAGGATTCAAGAGGAAATTCATCCCTCTATTTTCTTTCATTTTCCTTTCAAATTTATTTTATTTGATCCCTTATCCTCAGCATATATTATCCTAATTTCGTGATAAATACAGTATTCTTGATATACTGGTATGATATCATGTAAATGGAAGATTACTCATTATATTCCTTCCCCCTATCTTTGTTAATAAAATGAAATTGTTGCCCAGGATGTGTTAATTTACCTAAATCATGGGCGATGCACTTTCTTTTTCCTTAAAATCATTCAAGGCTACCAATAAAACCCTAAAATGGTGGAAAAAAGGATTTTAAAGTGTATTTATTATCCCCTTTTATGATCTGGAACTAACATTCTTACATGAAACTATCTGAAAAAAACATTTTCATTGTGATAAAAAAACCTCCCAAATTAACCAAAAATTGTCATCAATAAATTTTATCTAATGATTCGTCCTCATGGTACATAAAAAATTCATTATAAGATCATTTATTTCTCTATAATTTCACTAATAATATATATTAAAAATTATGGACGTTCAACCACATTTCAAAAGGACATTTGTTTATGAATACAAGGGAACTGTTCGTAAATGCAATGAAAATTAACATTCCTGAACAAAGGATTTAAACCCTATAACTCCTCCAAAAGCCAATAAAATAACCTAATGAAACTATAATGAACCATATTCATGTACAAAAGGATCTTTAATTTTTAATAAATGAATATAATATAGCTATACATGACTTTAAAGTGAATAAATCATTTAGATACATGGTAAGGTGAAAATCTCGAACCCAACATTCTTTCTTCGGGTTCTCCCTCATTCACTAAATTTTATGGTATGGTCAATCCTTAAAAATAATTTTTTCATAATAATCATAACTTTTCTAGGATATACCTATTTTCCACAGGAGTTATTTCCAAACAAATATTTTTCCTAAAAATACTTTTCTTTCAAAAACACACCTTTTATTTTTCACTCAAGGTTGATGGTTATTGTATCAAGTATGTTATTCCCACTTTCTTTTGGAAACACAATTTTTATGAAAGTGTTATTATGAGATGAAACCAATTCCTTTCCATGGGTTAGTTAAGATCATTTTTTATATATGTTCTATGTGGAATACAATATAATGATAATTTTATTATGTGACAGGTGCCCCAAAAATTATATAGCGCCATATGAATGTTTGAATAGGATGGGTGCGCCTAGAATTTTGTAGCACTACAATGCATTTTGTAAAGTGATTAATATCATGCGATAAAGTGAAATTATGTGTTAACAAGATTCTATCTTTGTTCATAACTATGTGTGGTTGTTAACCACTAATACACGATGTTTCATTTTTTAAGCATTGCAACATTTCTAGTCATTTATTAATATTTACACACATGATTTTTATGATGTGGTTATGATTATTATCACCCCATGATATATTATTATTATATATCCACTTACTGGGATTTTAGATGACTCCCCTTTTGATATATATCCTTAGGTTACTACATGTTCTAAAAAGAGGTGAAGTGCCTATAAGAATCTAGAGAATAAAGAATTAAATAAATTTTATTCTTGATGTTGTAAATGCTATGTTTGGTCCTAGTTTTCCCAAGGTACAAAACATATGGATCCTCAGGGATTAATACAATAAATTTTCTTATATTTATAATTATTTAACAGTAATGTATGAAAATATAGGGTTACTATAGACCCTATGGCAGTAGGGATGAAGGATTGGTGTCGGGCTAATACGATGTGTTGTCTGTGTTGAACGCGATGGTCGCGTTGGTCAAGGGCGCATGACCGAGCCATGCACTGAAGGAGTTGTCCCACATGAAGCAGGTCAGAATGGGTGAAATGGATAGGTTTGGTGGCCTAGTGGGCCTATTTAGTCCATCCTAGACCAACTGGGTTGGGTTCGGTCTAGAAAATTTGGCAGGGTTAGGTCAGACCCGGACCAGACCCTTTTAACTAAATTAGTCATATCGTTCAAATTATGTGTCTGTATGACAATTTATTTGTGGTGTTGGAACCCCTGTGATGAGAAAATAAATTTTGATATACACTAAGGGAGATTTTTTGGATGTTTACATATGACCGAATGACTTGATGTTTAGGTACTCTCGGAACAAGGGTGCTATATGAAGAATCATACGACTTGATGTGACTATGTGACATAGGGAATTGCTGGACCCATTGGAACTTCATGCACTATATAGAACATATAATTTTACATAAAATGTTACATGATTTTAAGCATAATTATACATCATATTTGAAGTCCATGTTTTTTATGTCTAGTGACTTAGAAGACTAGGTACATAAAACATAAAACATTGGGCTAAAAAAACATCCTTATTTAATCTCCATAAAAGCTCATAATGTCCATTTAACCCTTACATCTGCATAGGTTGCCCTGTGGAACACAAGAACCGAGGGATGATCTAAAAATCCTAGTTAGTGAATGAACATAAGTATACAGCTTAAACACATGGGGTAGGAGGCATGACATAATGATATAAAAAACATTAGACATATGAAATCATATCACATCAACATGGGATCATATAAACATGGAATCATATAAATTTGGGAGAAACATAAAACATGCATTTAGTAAAATTCAATTCTAACCTCCAATTCCATTTTCCATTGTAGTATGTTTCCAGGCTAACCGCCAATACCATTTCAACAGTAGTACATGTCATGGATAACCACCAATCATGTTTCCAAAGTCGTATGGGTCAATGCTAACCACCAATCCCATTTAACATCACATCTAATGAGACATAACATTACCCAATACATTGGAGTGATATTTAGTCACACACATTTCAACATTTTAATATATATTCTTGACACAAAAATAATCATAGATAATCAACCACACATAAACATAAGGGTACCCATGGAAGGAATCTGTACCACAACCATGACATAAAGAAAAAACTAATGAGCGTATCATGAAAGTGTCCATAAATATAAGGGATTATAACATACATAGATGTTAATAAGTTAAAATAGTCATATAACATGGTATTTTATGTAAAAAATAAGTGACAACATATAATAAATGTATTTGAGAAACAGTAGAATCAAAACATTTTTGTGTTGTTCTAAAGAAAATATTATAGAGCATTTAAAATAGAAATGAGGAAAATATTTTATAAAAAAAATAATTGAACCAAGAAGGTTTTCATAATAAAAAAGAAAGATTTTATAAAGACAATGGTGGAATAAAATAGAGGATAGAATGCACATGAAATTGGGTAAAAATTCAGGATGTTCCATTAAAATAGGCTTTCTTATCAGAATGTTCTATGGAGAGAATATTTTAAAAAAACATATATACCTAACAAAGAGTGATGGAAGGGTCTTCATAAATGAATTTTGTAAAACTGAAAATCCTTTAGAATATGTACATAAATAGACACTATAACACCATTTCAATATAAATAATTATAAGGCAACCCTAAAAAAGGAAGGTTCGGGTAGAATTCATAACAGTTTATCGACACGATGTTGGGTGTACCAAAGAGGGAATGATGAGAGTGAAAAGGGATTTATCATCACATAGACATCATGAGGGAAGTATGGGGGTGGTTCATAATAATACCCCATCATTAGGGGTTACACATAAAAGGAATATCATAGGGGAAAATCTTGATTTAAAAGTGAAATGGAGAGGATCCCTTACCTAAAATCCAGTGGTGTTCTCCACTTGTTATTATTGACCTCTTGAGTTTATCTCCTTACATATCCTCTTAAATGGACATGTTTTGGTATATTTAAGAGACTAGGAGATGGTGGTTGTGGGGGAGGAGCTTGGGGAGAGATTTGGGAAGAATATTGGCAAGGCACAAGGCTTGAGAGTAGTGGAGAGAAGAGGGAGCGAGGGGGTAGGGGGGTTTATTGTGGAGGAGAGGGGGGTTTTCATAATATTATAACCATTAATTTATTATTTTTCCCCAAGACAAGAAATAATGATGATTCCAAGACCAATAATAGTTATAAATTCATTTGAGTTCGGGATTTGGGTTCTTACATCACTTGTGATGTTAGGAATAGTGTATTTAAATTATAATGTATTTATATAGTAGACTAATGTATATTACTATTCACCAAAAATTCAATTATTTTCGGAAAATCCCAAAAATTCACCCAAACAATTTTTTGATGTGTAGAATCCAAAAATAAAATCCATTTTTCAAAAAAAAAATTTAAATATTATTAATTTAATATTTAATTAAAATCCTAATTTATTATCGAAGACCAGTTTTAAAACATTCAATTACTTATATTAAAATATATGTATATCATACTTTCAACATGAATATTATTTATATATTATCCTATGTAAAGTTACTATTCATTATGGTATATCACTATTTATAAGGGTATGTAATTATTCATAAGGGTTGGTTACTATTCACCAAAAATTAATGTTTTTCTTACAGGACTCTAAATAACATACAGGTCACGACTATGTTTGTTTGATTTTCAAAATTCAAATGACCGAAGTGACAAAATTAGGCTTAAGAGTCACATAGCACTTAATAGTTCATTATGTTGGGATTTCATGTGAAATAATTATAAGAATTATATTTCCATTGAGATCTTGTGATCATTACATTATTCACCCATTAGGAAATTTCTCCCTCGAAATTTCATTTTACATTCTAAGCCTTAAATAGGTTCATGTACTTTTCCTTCATTTTCTCCTCAAGTTCCCATGTTTCCTCTTTGTATTTATGGTTCTTCTATAGTACATTGACAAGGTTATTAGTCTTGTTACATAAATCATTACCTCTATAATCTAAGATCTTCATTGGCAGATTCTCATAGGAAAGATCATCCTCCGATTGTACCACCTCCAAAGAGAGTACATGTGGAGGGTCTGATATGTACTTCTTAAGAGGGATACCTGAAAGACATCATGTACTTTGGATATGGTAGGTTGTCATGCCATTTGATAGGCCACAAGTGCTAATCAATCAGGGATTTCAAAGGGGTTGATGTACCTAGGACTTAACTTCCATTTCTTTTAGAACCTCATGACCTTCCTCCATAGAGATATGCGTAGAAATAAAGTGTCTCCAACCTTGAACTCATGATCTCATTGACGGTTACCTATACAACTCTTTGGTCATCTTTGGGCTCCCTTGATATACTATGGAATGGTTTTCACCTTTTCCACCATTTCTATGAACATTTCATGTCCTAGAAACTTATTCTCACCGACTTCATACCAACACACCGGTGTTCGGAAGGTTTTCCCATAAAGTACTTCATGTGGTTTCATTTGTATGCTTGAGTAGAAAATGTTGTTTTAGGAGAATTCAACTAGTAGAATATGTTGTTACCTTCCTCCTTTAAAGTCCATAGAACTTTCTCCCAACATATCTTCCAGTTTTTGAATAGTTTTCTCATATTGGCCATCTGTTTGAGGATGATAGGCCCTACAAAAGTTCAGTTCAGTGCTTATAGAATGTTGGAGAGTTTACCAGAACATCAAGGTGAATCTTGGATCATGATAAGATACAATAGATAGTGGTACTCCATGTATCCTTACCACGTCTTGGCTATATATCTATGCAATTTTATCCAATGAGAAGTCCTCTCAAATTGTGATAAAGTGAGCTGTCATTGTTAGATGATCCACAATGACCCATATAGCATTGTTTTCTCTAGATTTCCTTGGAAGTCCAGTGACAATGTCCATGGTAATGAAATTCCACATCCATGTTGGTATGGGTAGCGTTTTCATCATCTCCTAAGACTTTTTCCTCTCACCCATCACTTGCTGACATACCATTCACTTTGATGTATATTAAGCAATCTTCGTATTCATATTGTCCGACCAAAAGTTTTTTTTGGAGATCTCGATACATATTTTTGCACCCTGGTTTGATAGAGAAGGTGAAGCTATGTGAATAATTTAGAATATCCTTCTTTATCTCTGGATCTGATGGTAAGAATAATCATGACCCAAATATTAAAAACTTTTCCTTGTCAATCATGAACTCCAAGGATATTCCATTTTTGATAGCTTCCACCCTTTTCAGAATTTCCTCATCCTTTCTTTGAGAATCCTTCATTTTTTTCATGAGGGATGTTTGATAAATCATCTAATATAGGATTGATGATGTTCTTCCCTTAATGATTCCGATGTCCATCATATGAAAATCTAGGTAGATTGGATCCTTTTCAATTCTCATCATTGATAAGGATGTAGAATATTTTCTACTTTTAACATCTTCCTCCTTGTTTTCCTTGCAGGGTTGTTAGTGGATTGAGTTCTCATAATCATTGATGGGTTCTATCTATCTTTACTGGCACATATTATGCTCTTTTTTGTGTGAATATATATTTGAGACTTTTGTGGTATATATATATCTTACACTTCTCTCCATAAAGATAATTCCGTCATATTTTTGACTCAATGATCACAACTACCAACTCCATATCATTCATGGGATAGTTATTCTCAAGGATTTTCAGATTCCTTAAGGCATAGAATATCATTGTATAATTTATCATCACAAGACAACCTAGTCCCTTCTTAGAATCATCACTATACACCACAAAAAGTTCTCCACTTATTGGGAGTGTGAGTACTGGCGCAATGATAAGCCTCTTTTTCAACTCCTAGAAATAGTCTTCACATTCCTGAGTCCAAACAAACTTTACTCCCTTCTGTTTCTGCTTGGTCAATGGGTTTGACAATTGGGAAAAGTTCTTCAAAAACTGTAAATAATACTAGGTTAAACTAGAAGGCTGTGGATCTATGTTATAGAAGTTGTCCTAGGATTCTCTTCAATTGTCTTTGTATTGGAAGGGTCCATATATATCCCTTTTATAGTGATAACATGCCCCATTAATGATACATCCTCTATCTACAAATCACATATACTGTAGTCTTCAAAATAAATTCTCCCTTTTCAAAGCCTTTGTCACAATATTCAAATTCTCCTCATGTTCATCCTTGCTCTTGGAGTATATAATAATATCGTCAATAAAGACTACCAAAAATTTGTCGAGGTAATCTCTAAAGAATCTATTCATTAAATGCATGAAAAATTCTAGAGGATTAGTGAGTTGGAAGGGAATCAATATGAACTTATAGTGACCATACCTCATTTGGAAAGAAGTCTTGGGAATATCTTCTTTCCTGACCTTGAGTTGGGTATATCCCAACTGAAGGACCACTTTAGATAAATAACTGGCCCTATGAAGCTAATCGAACAAGACATGAATCCATGGAATGGGATACTTGTTCTTTATCATGATTTTACTGTGATCACAATAATCAATATAGAGGTGCATTGATCCATTATTTTTCTTGACGAAGAGGTCTAACGCACCCCATGGTAAAGCACTTGGGCATATAAAACCCTTCTCAAGATTCGCATGTAACTGCTTCTTAAGCTCTTCCAGCTCTACAATGGCCATTATTTAAGGTTTCTTGGATATAGATAGAGATCCATGGAGGAGTTCAATTGATATCTCCACCTCTCGATCAGGAGTAAGACCATGAAACTCTTAAACGAATTCATCTGTGTAATCCATCAAGATGAGAATGTCTTCAAGGATGATTCTCTTCTTTGTGTAATTTATTTGAGCTACATATTCTTCCTCATAAGGCAATAATATCCACACTTGATACAATTATTCTAAAGTAGATTCATCTTCCTCCTTACACTTGTAATGAATCAGAGGACGCTTTTGGATGCGAAGAGTGATATCCCATTCCCAACATTTGATGTTGGACTTGTGTAAAGATAGAAAATCTATGCCCAAAATTATGTCAAACTCTACTAAAGGAAGTCTGATGAGATTTTAAGGGAGTTTCATTCCAAAAACTTTAACTAGGGAGGAGTTATAAACCATGGATGTAATGATTTCCCCATTCACTATTCTAACATATAATATTTCCTCCAAATTTTGAGGTGGTGTTTGAATAGTTCTACTAAACATGCAAGATACGAAATATTTCATAGAACAATAATCAAATTTAATGTTAACTATTATTGAATGAATAACTAGTGTACTTATCACCACATTGTTGTCTGGCTTCACCTCATCCATAGTGATATCATATGACCTTACATGTTTCCTTGTAGGTTATTGTTTATTGTCTCCGACCACCCTCAGCTTAGGTCAATTTCTTGCATAATTCCTATGCTCCTTGCAGTTGTAACACTATACTATAGGATGAGTGATGATATGAACCTTCCTTTCTTCTTCCACATTAGAGGGATTCTTTATACCCCATGAGATGTTTTTAGCCAGATGGCTAAACATTCCACACATGAAGAAATTATTGGTTGCGTTCAGATAGTTCCCAAGATTCTTCTTCTGACAACTTTTTCAAGGTGAAATGTAAGGATTAATTCCATCATTGTATTATTTTGTCAAACCACCCATGTTTTCTCCATTTTCCACTTCTTTTCACTAGGCCTATGAGACCACTGAGAGTCTCCAATCTCAATTTCAACCTTGATGTCACATCAGAAAATCTCCTCATAATTGTCGAATTCTCGAATCACAAATGCTTTTTTTATATTCCGCATTAGTCCACTAAAGAAGTGATCTACCTTGCTTTTAGTTTTCATGACAAAGCCAGAGGAATAACTTGAAAGCCTTGTGATGTTTGCTTCATACGTCCCAAAAGACTCATCTTCCTTATTCTTCAGTTTGAGGAAATCTCTTTCCATCTTGAGATGGAGGGTTCAAGGAAAATATTTATTGAAAAACATCTGTTTTAATTCCTCCCAATCCATGGAATCAATTTTCTCTTAGTACTTTCTATTACATATCATTTTCCACCGAAAATTAGCATCCCCAATAAAACGATAGACATCCAGTACTATTTTCCCTTCTTCTGAGCCTTGGGGGATGGAGAATATCATTTAATTGGAGTTAATCCACTCTTTTGAGAGGTGAGGATAAAAAGATCCGCGAACCATGGGAGGAAATTGCAACATGAAGTATTATATGGAATCATGCTCTTTCCTTGTTGGAGGAGAGCATTCCACATGATTCAATTAATTATTCAGAACTTGAGAAAGCTGAGAAAGTACTATCATGAAGTTTTGATCACCCATTTTTATCATATCGGGCATATCGTTAGTGAAATATTCACATTGACTATCACATTGGTTGTTGGATCATGTTCTTCTATTTCCCTCCATTAACGAAGAAAAAGAACGTACAATGAGAGGGATTGAATACATAGCTGTGGAGCATAAAAATAAATCTTTGATCATAAAAGGATAAACATATAATGGAAAATTATATCCTAACTTGTGATTCCTTAGGTTTAAATCTATTTTAACCTCGATCTATTTGTTAACTTATATTCTTATGGAATTTATTTGGTTCCTTAATAATGGTTTGAAATATGAACATGAATTTACTGGAGAATATCCCCCAGGAGTGTCAATAACAAGATTGTAGTAAGGCCCATTGTCATTTACCTGGATACCCCGGGTCAAACCTGAAACTCTTTTCATCTTTTTCACTCTGAGGTACATCTATTTCAAAGATGTATCTTACTATTTGTATCTAGATGGGGAAATATTGTCATGATAAATTTCTTACTCTATACATACCAAAACATAGGGGTGTTTTCTTATACATTATTTCATCCTAATGGGTCTCACTAAGGTTCTTTATTCCTAATCATAAAAAATAACTAGACCATCCTTTGATACCAACTATAAAGACACAAGACTTTTACATAAAAACATTACATGATTTTACACATAATTATAAATCATAGTACAGTCATAGGATCGTTAAGTATAGCGTATTGGTAGACTAGGTACATAAAACATAAAACATGGGGCCAAAAACACATTTTTATTTAATCTCCATAAATATCTCCTAAAGTCCTTTGAACCCTTAAATCTGCATAGGATACCCCGTGGAACACATGAACAAATGGATGATCTAAAAATCCATGTAAGTGAATGAACATAAAAATACATCTTAATCACATGAGTTAGGAGGAATGAAATAATTATATCAAAAGTAAGAAACTTATGAAATCATATCACATCAACATGGGATCATATAAACATGGAATCATATAAATGTGGTACAAACAAAAAACATGTCTTTAGTAGGATTCAAGGATAACTTCCTATCCTATTTCTCATAGTAGTTCAGTCCATGAAAACCCACTAATGTAGTTTCCATAGAAGTACGGGTCAAGGATAACCACTAATCTCATTTCCATAGTAGTACAGGTCAAGGCCAACCACCAATCCCGTTTCACATCGCATCACATGAGACTTAACATTACCCAATGCATTGGAGAACTTTCTGGGAAAACCCATCAAAACATTTTCATGAATATTATTTCCACATAAATAATCATACATAATCAACCATAAATAAACATAAGTGTGCCCATGGAAAAATTGTGTACCACAATCATGAAATAAAGCAAAACATATGGGTGTATCATGAAAGTTTCCAAGAAAGAAAGTGATTAGAACATACATGGGAGTTCATAAGGTTAAATAGGTATATAACATGGTATGTGATTTTAAACATAAGTGACAACATATAAGAATTTTTTTTGAGAAACATTAGCATTAAAAAAAATTTGTGTTGTTTTAAGGAAAATATTGCAGAGCTTCTAAAATAGAAAAGTGGAAAATATTTTATATAAAACCAGAATTGAACCAAGAAGTTTTTTATAATAAAAAACTTATTTTATAAAGACAATGGTCTCTTAAAATATAGTATGTAGGTCACTTGAAATTGGGTAAAAATTATGGAAGTTCTTGAAAAACAGGATTTCTTATCCGAAAGTTCTACAAAGGGAATCTTTTAAAAACATGTATATCCCCCAAATAATGTGATGAAAGGGTCCTCAAAAATGAATTTTGTAAAACTAAAAAACATTTAGAATATTTACATAAATAGATAAGTTAACTCCATTTTGATATAAAGAATGATAAGGCAACTAGAAAAACAAATAAGGTTCAGGTTGAAATCGTAATGATTTGTCAGCATGGTGTTAGGTATACCTAAGTGGGCATGTTGTGAGAGAAAAGTGGTTTCTCATCACATATAAATCATGAGGTACATATGGTAGAGGTGAGTAGTCATACCAAATCTTTTGTGGATTACACATAAAAAGGCATATCATAGAGGACAATCTTTTTTAAAGAGTGAAATAGAGAGGATCGCTTACCATAAATCCGATGGTGTTATCCACTTGTTATTAATGACCTCTTGATTTTTTCTCCTTAAAGAACCTCTTAAAGGGTGAGTTTTTGTTATATTAAAGAGAATAGGGGATTTTGGTCATGGTGGATGAGCTTGGGGAGATATTTGGGTAGAATATTGGCAAGGCACAAGGTTTGAGAGGAGTGAAGAGAAGAGGGAGTGAGGGGGGTTATAGTTGTGGAGAGTAGGGTTTTCATATTATTATAATAATTAATTTTTTATTTTCCTACAAGACCAAAAATAGTGATGATTCCAAGACCAATAATAGATATAAATTCATGTCAGTTCAATATTAGAGTGATTAATCACTCGTGATGTCAGGAATAGTGGATTTAAATTATAATGTATTTATACGGTAAATTAATGTATTTTACTATTCACAAAAAATTCATGTATTTTAGGAAAATCTTATAAATTTACCCTAACCATTTTTCAACATGTAGAATCAAAAAATGAAATCCTTTTTTCAAAAAAAAATTATAAATATGATAAATTTAATATTTTATTAAATTCATAATTTATTATAAAAAACCAATTTTAAAACATTCATTTAATTATTCTAAAATATAGGTATATTGTACTTTAAAATTGAATTTTATTTATATATTTTCATAGGTAGTGTTACAATTCATTATGGTATATCTCTATTCATAAGCGTATGTTACTATTCATAGGGGTAGATTACTATTCACCAATAATTAAAGTTTTTGTTATCAGACTCCAAATTACTTAATGGTCATAACCGTGTAAGCTATATTTTCGAAATCAAAATCCCAAAAGTGAAAAAATTATGCTTAGGGGTCACATAGCACATAGTAGTTTATCGTGCTATGATTTAATGTGACATAATTATAAGAAGCAAATTTCCATTGAAAACATTGGGTTGTTACATGCACCATCAAAACTCTATGTGCCATCGATTCCCCATGCACCATTGATATCCCATACTCCATCATCGCTCCAGGCACCATCGATACTCTGTGCGCCACTAACGTTCCATTCACCATAGATGCTCTTTGAACCACTAATTCTCCATGCTCCATCAATTCTCTATTTTCCATTGACGCTCCCTAAACCATTGATTCTCCATGCGCCATCAATGCTCTGTGCACTACCGACACATCTAGTGTTATAGAGACTGAGTCATCTGTGGAATTTAACAGTAAATCCTTCTCTTCATGATTTAGAGTTGTACCTATGTGAGATGACCATTTTGAATGTAATTCGCGTGTTTCCATTATGGTGTACATCATGTGTATTATTTGTGGTGAACTTTGTGTAATTATTACTACTGTACCTTTTTGGTTTTGGAGTCCCTAATGACTAATATTTTACCCGCCCCTTCATGTGTAATGAAATCACATTTCTTGTAATTTTAGATGATCGATGCTTTTATAGTGTCCTTGGTGTACCGGAACGAAGTTGTTCTTAGAGAGAGGCCAGATAGACGTGGTGTTCTTCAACGTATTCAAGTAGTAATTTATATACCTAAATTCAAGTAGGGTTTTCTATGAAATTGATTCAGGAGTTTGTTACTTCCCTTTTGGTTGGGATTGTATTTTCTCCCCTTTTAATTTCCAGTTTTGTAATAGCATACTCTATTTTTGGAATCATATAGGAATTCATGCTTGTTTACTTATTGTTTTTAGTTCATCACTTTTGGGATTTGAAATGGGTGTGTGTGTAGGTAGTTAAGAAAATTCATCCCATTTGTGGGATATGCCTACTGAGTACTAGTCACTATCCCATGTCCTATTGGAGGCCTGCATGGGGTTGTCACGACACAGGCACTAAGGGATGAGTCGTGATATTTCTACCTTAATAATTTTAATTAATTTTAACTTCATTCACAAAAAACTTCGGTAAGAAATATGTTGATAATATTTTTGAATAAATATTATAATGATTCTAGCTGTGTATATCCATTTTTCCAAATTATATTCACAAAAATGGAAATATTAAATTTGATGCTAATCATGTAGACATGGAGAGAATGTTGTGTTTTAAAAAGAAAATTTTTAAAAGTTCTTTAAGATTTTATATCTAAATTCAACATAAAAATGAATCCAGTGAACATAAATGTATTAATAGATGTATAATTGATCTATTTTTTAAAAAAATATTTAAAATATAATTTAAAATTTAAAATTATATAAATTAAAAGGTAGTTTTTGACAAAAATAAATTAATTTTCACTGTTCAACATAAAGTTGAAACTTCTCAGAAAAATACCAAAAATTCACCCTAAGATAATTTTGACATTACTAATTAAAAAATACATATTATTCTGAACAATAAAATTTATAAAAGTGTCAATTTTTAGAAATAGGAGTTCCATTAAAATTTAGTAAATCTTGGTTTTACATGTAATGCCAGCTATCACGGTGTTGTGTGTAGCATAATCATAACATGGTGTTTCATATAAAGAAAGTGAGATTTTTTTTAATTATAAAATAAAAATATTGTAATGTCTTAGGGTGTTACAAATCACTTGTCAAATTATATCTCTAAGGCACAAAAACATGATAAAAATCTATGAATAGAAATTAATCTATGTGTACTATAGAATATATTACATGTACACCCAACACCACCCTATTTTCATATATCTCTGAAATATTGGTACGTGTTTTAACAATACTAGGAATGTTCCATGGTTTATAGGGCATGTACATCCACCACCACACTCTAGGAGTGTGGGTTAACCAGCCTCAACATTTTATTTCCCAATACAGAGTGTGTCTTAATGGAATATTTGGCTTGTGATCCAAATGGGGTACCAATTCATGTAAATTAACTCAATATGTTCCATGAAACCAAGAATACCATGTAATTGTACATGAAATTCACCTCTAGTGGTGTGTCTCACTTTGTACTTCGCTATATCCCAAGTCATGAATTGATGGTCCTATATATAATTTCCATATGGACAAAACAATTTGTATTTTTTCGACCCTCATAACGTTGAGAAAAAATCTTTAGATGTTTCATTGAACTACCCATCACCTGATCATGTTTTTCCATATGATGAAAACCATGAAACCCATAAAAAATCCCATGTTTCACCCCATCCCTCGCTCTATAGGACTTAGAATATCACAATAAATCCATATTTCAAAATATAAATTGAAAAAAGAATATAAAATAGGGAATTAGTGAAAAATTAAAATTAAAGCCTACCCCATGGTGAATTTTTGAAGTTTTGAGATCAAATACACACTCAATGGCCACTAAATCACTATATGGCTTTGATTGACTACACAGACAATGCTTGATGTAGTTACCTCTCTCTCTTTCACATCTCTCGGCTTACTGTCATATGAGGGAATCCACTTTCATATCATGAGAGTTAGGGAATGAAAAGTTTATGGGTAAGAAAAAAACATTTTGAAAATTCCTAGCCCTGAACCTAAAACTATAATTGATTTTATACCACGCATAGGTAAAACCACCCATTCAAGACTCAAATATAAAGTATAAACTTCAATATAGAATTATATTTTTGATTTATTAGTGTTATTTATTGTGATAATAATTAATATTTATTTAATAAATATTAAAATATACATAGAAAGACATCCACCATATAATTTAACCAAATAATTTCCTATTAGTAAACGTCTCATCCTTAGATCAATAGAACCCTCAAAAAATTATTTTGAGATTGTTTGATATGGAAAATTACCAGTTTACTTACCACAAGAACGATCATATCTCAAAACTAATTGAGCACCGAAAACATATTTTTTCATCTAACCACATATAAAAAAATATCCTCCAGGTGTTTAAACTCTAAGAATCTTGATTTGAATCATGATCTTCAAAATATCCAACAATATAGGGTTTTTTTATTTTCACATAATTTTCACAACCTGCAATACCCCGAGTCATTTAAAATTCACCAAATAATGATTCTCAACTCTAGGAATCCATAATAGTCAATATTGACCCAACTTGGTCCTGAATTCACCACTAATGCATCACATTATACCTTAGAAGAACAGATGATCTTCTATTATGAATATTTGAACACAAGGTAAACTACGCACCAAAATATAGCCCCCACATGTCACAATAAATTAATAATAATATGTATATCAACCATAAATATCTACAAAAATAAACTAAGGAGTCATTAACTATTTCATTCCCAGGTTTATGTTGCTCCCAACCAACATCTCCACTTATAATGGTTTATATAGGATCATGATTTTTTCTATCATAGGAATCACCCACCAAATTCACAATTTCAGTAGTCCACTAAAATAATTGATTTTTATTTCACCTCACCACACAATATATCATAGAAAATATTATATATCCCACCTATGGTTTAAATTTAATGGAAACACTCAGTATCCCCTATGGATTCTCTATCAAATCCCCTGATCAGGATACCTAAACTCCCCAAAGTTATCACACTATCACCCAAACACCATTAGTGAATGCCAAAATAGAAAATCTATGTAATTAAATGGTTTAATCCTTATCCAACCTCAATAAACATCATAATATCTCTATGTGACCTGACCTATCTGAAATCTAACTCTCTCTCAGATCGAGTATATTTTATCTTGATCATGCTAGAGAAATCAAGGATCCTTCCCACAACACATTTGAATACAAAAATACTTATCAACAGATATTTTATCCTCTAAATAACCAAATAAAATAGGTTTTACCTTCGCAAAAACAATCATTATGAAATCCATAACGTCTAATAACGGGTCTCATCATGCCCAAAAATCCCACTATCATGAGGGTCTTTGACCAAAACTGATAGGTTTCTCACTTCTATAAGGGAATAAATATCATGTATCTACTAAAATGAAGTCTAATATCTATAAAATTTACTCTGTATTTTAAAAATTATAATTACATGATGTGACCGACCTACTAATACCTGAGTTTAAACATAAATAATTGATTTCTACTCCTTACTGAATCTCCTAGAATGAAATTATAAACATTTGATGAAATTATATATGTAATAAGGGTCACAACCTCCATAACCATTATTTTACCCCACCACATGGTTTCCATTAAAACAATCCATGAGTTCTACCTCAATTGGTTCTATGATCATACTTGTGTTATTCCTCCCAAGACACACTCACCCCTCCATGAAAAATCATCTCGAGGCATAATCTCAGATCAACCATACCATGTTACTCTAATATATCTATAATTTATGATGTCAATATATAGGGAAACCTCTAATCCTAATAAAAACCTCATGAACCATGACCACAATCATATCATTGATACCGATATTTATTATCCCTCAAATGGATGCACATCGATGCGTAACTCAAATGTGTGTAGACTCTAGAACTATGTGATCGCATAACCTGGCTCATGCTCCCATGCATTTCAAATCATTTAACCATGGTTAACACACAAAAATAATTGATCATAACCCACTAAGATATTTATCTCATCATGATGATGCATCCTTAATTATTAATTTTCATAAAAATAGAGGAATCTCACTCATTCCATGGTCAAACCCTTGATTTTCACACAACAAAGGAGTCATTAAAATACCATTCCATATCCTAAGTATATCCCATTAACTTTCCAAACTATATCTTCTAGGAACACCTATCATGTATCTAACACTCTAATGGAATCTCATGTGCTACTACACCCACTGTGGGGACCTCACATATACATATCAAGCGTCATATAGTGATATAATAACCCACTCCAAGGCACAAATCATCATGAGAAATCCCCCAAAAATACTAACCCTTGAGGATACCAATCTCCACCATTTGTATATGAAAATATCTCCCCATGGTAGTTTGTGTCAAATAAACCATATCCATATTGTTCAGTTATGTATAATTAGACTAAGAATACATATGGAAAACACCATATAGGTTATTGGTGACACATTAAGAAGCCAAAATAGAATCCCAATCAATGGAAATGAGTTTATTATGTTGAAATTTAATGCTTATTCCAACCCACGAGGGGTCACTATACATCCCTTGTGTGGAGAGACTATTTAGACATCACTAGAGAACATCTCACTATAAGATCCATATTACCCATCATAAGTGAAATACAATGATTTTGGTGCGTATAATTACACTTAAAATTTACACGGTAACACATGTTATACATTTACAGTGAGTATTTAAATTAATACACACTCATATTCAGTGATATTAGTCACACGTAGGTACTCAAATGTTGTGTGAATCCAATTTAAAAGAAATAATTTATGTACCCAATCCTCATAACAATCGTACCAGATAAAAATACACAGTATCAATATCAAATACAACATCAGACTTAAATAAGTATCTCAATCATAATTTCATAAACCTTTAATAGAAATCCCATATTCCATAAAACCTGGACATCCCATCGAAATAATGTTCAATGTGCACTAGTATTAGGTCTATCAAAAGAAATTACATGTCCCTATTCCCGATTTAATATGACCCAAATAGTAAGATAATGGAAAATATTCTATGATTTCAATTTTTAATGCCCCAACCTAAGACCACCAAAAAGTGTCACAATCAATATGTTATATCACCTCATGTGGGCCACCGTATACACTAGGGGATTCAGATAGTTAGAGAAGGTATAAGGTGTTACCATGTGGAGACTATACATTCATATAAGAGTAAAGATAGGAGTTTTAATAAATAAAAATCAGCCATAAAAATAATATAATTATAAATATTCCAACAATCATGGTCCATGATATATAAAATGAAATGTATTCATATAAGCACTAATCTTGGCCAATCAACCACTGGGAGGATCATATATACAGAATAAACAAGGGAAAAAATAAAATTTAAAAGAGGCATTGATTCCATATCTAAGATGCTCATCAATTCTAGTCTCTAATTCCTTATCTTGTTTCATTAACTAGATCCACTAAGAATCTTGTGATCAACAAAAAAACATATGTGTTTTATGAACACCTGGGTTGCCATAAAGACGGTGAGAAATAAATTCATTGTAGGATATTCCCATGGGTGCATCTTAGATCTTATATCGTATAAAAGTGTACACACATGTTATATACCCATATTTGTCAATAAAAAATGGGAATGTAATAGATAAATCACCATAGATATCTATATTCTAAGGTGACATTTGAGGTCAAACATACATCCTTTGGCCAGTTTTTGATATCCATGAGTTTGATACATTACCTACAATGTCAAACTATGTCTTTCCTTAAAACATGTTTTCATTATGACCAATGGGGACTCTATCCATCCACTAGACATGTGCTAAAATTGCACACACATGGTGGAAACATATCGTATCAAAGTCCTCTTGAACCATTCACCTAAGTGGTCACAACCCCAAAGAAGAACCATCATAAAATAAAAAATACTAGGGGTTATTTACTTTATCAAAACCTTATGTAGAATACACATAGGGGTTACACCTCACTAAGAATATCATATAGCATCGACTCTAGGGAATCAAGTCACTTTAAACACCATAACCCATCCACCCATGGGGTCTCATCCCCTACTCAGAACTGTCTTATACCACATACATGGCATGTCACATCCCATACCTAGAACTATAATATACCACCCACTTAGGGGTCACATACCCTACCCAAAACCATTATGTAACATACACCTCTGGGAATTACCTCACTTGAAACATTATATAACATGAGTCTTAGGGGGATAACCACCTTAGACCCACTTATAGAATACACATGGGGGTCACATCCCATACCTGAAACTATCTCATATCGTCAAATCATGGTGTCACATCCCATATCTAGAATAACATCAAGCCATCATCACCCAAGGGTTTGTCCCACATGATGCCTGATATCACACATCACAAACACTCTGGGGGGCATGGATCATCCGTTCCAAAATTTAATATATCTCATATACATTTATATTTAAGGAATAGGCTCTACCTAGAACCCCATGTCAAATACATTATTGTAGGACACACTCCCAAACCGGGAAAATATTCCTTAATCTATCCACTCAATCATGGAACATAGACTCATCGCTTAAGGTAAAAATAGAAAATTAAATCATGTACCCTCATCCACTTAGCCTTATATGATGGCCTCCTTAATACTATCTCATCCGAATAGGTGAATCCCACTAAACCCATCAACATTATCATCTCATCCATGTGAGTTTCTACTATGGTCCTCTAGACACCATCCTTGTCCCTGATCAGGGGAACCAAGCCGCATCAGATAGACATGATGTTTACAAATCGTGTAGGCCCTTAACTAGTCTATGCTTCATTTTGTCAATAAAAATTATCATCATATTCATCATATAATAACTCAAACCCACTATCCATGTACCACCAAAAATATCCCACACCATGTACCTTGTACATCTAATACCAAGTAATCAGAACATTATCAAAAGCATCACATGGGTATCATTTCATGTTTCCCACAGCAGTGTTCTTATGGATTCTTCGGTCATACATTTTTTAACTTTAAATAATCTCACCAATGGCATTTATAGTGATGAGGGTGACACTGTCACTTTTTACATACAAATATTACTACAAATGGTTCACTCTTTTTTTCTAATTCTAGATCTAGCACATGAAACTAAGTAAAACCCCTCTAAGTGAAAATTTCATAGTTTTCACCATGGTGTAAATGGAATATACACATAATTATCCACTCCGTGTGTGTATCATAGTCTTCATAGAATGTGTTTTCTAAATACACAACATGTAATATGGTGTGTACAATTTTTTTATCCACTTAAATAGTCTCATGATGTATATCTACCAATATAAATGTGTATTTCCCACTTACATGGCTTGTCTCAAAGGGACCCATGGTGTGTTAGCCACACAATGTACTAATTTGTGTACCTTGGATCAATACATGCCTTACATCCCAATATAGTGTGTAAATTATCATGCTATGTAACTCACATGGGAGGTCTAGCTATTCCCTCATCCATAACTCTATTCATGTACTGACAATCCTATACTAATTTTCCCTACTGAAAATATGCTATCTGAGTATAATCATCCATATTTATTTCACTAGAGAATAAAAGGGGTTTATTCTTTAACAACATGTTATGTGATATCTTTTTACATAATAAAATTTCAAACCAAATAAACCATATTTCACTAAAACATACCCCTCTGTTGTCCTTATTCCATCCAATACAATCCATATTTTATATAAAAATTAAAAAACAGTTCATCAAAAGTTGAAGTGAAAATTAAAACACTCTCATGGGGAATAACCCATTATTTATGTTTGTATACATGATCAATGGTGGTTGCATCCTGATCTTGTTATGATTTATTCCTCAAATGAAGCCCAATTCACCTCACTCAACCTTCTTCACTTCTATCTTCTCATAGACATACCCGAGTATCCCAATTCCTCTCATGTGATTGAGGGAGATAAAAATGGTAATAGAGGAATAAAAACCCAATAAATAAATAAATAAAAATATCATTTAATGGCCTAAACCATGACCCAAAAAATTGTAAAATATTTATACATTATTTGGGTAAAACATTCCACTTTGGACTTTACTGTGATGTTTTAATTTTAATATATTATTTATTTTGGAAGATATAAATGTTCGTTCATGTGGAAATAATTAATATTTATATAATAAATGTTTAAATATCTAGAAAAAATACACACAACATGTAATTTACCAAAATCCATACAAAAATGGTAAACATCTCATCCCAAAATTTATGGACCCATTATAAAATTATTTAGAGATATTTTTTTCTAATGTAAATTACCATTTTACACCTCATAAGATTACAAGTATTAAAATCTACTACATAACATGAATTATCTTTCTAGTCTCCCATTGTATCCAAAAACATCATATCTAGATATTCCAACTCCAAAAATCCTAATCGGAATGTTGATCCTCAAAGTTTCAAATAATATAGGACAAAAAGTCGTATTTATCACTATTTATAATGCTTTCGCTGGGGTGCGCACATCCGTCATGTTGAGGACACGCTGCTGTTACCCCGCATTCCCACATTCTAAAGTCGGGCGACATCTGCTCCTTATTCAGGGACGTCTCCTCCTTGATTGAAAGAGGATGACGTGATGTTGGTTCTTCTTTCCATGGATTCATCCTCGAAGCTCGTCACCTAGTCTGGGCCTCCCTCATAGATTTAAAATGTAGTTCATGAAGCTCTTCCCAGCTCCATATCTTCATGGAAATCAGTTAATTATGCTTCTTATGTCAGGTCCTTCCAAGGGGTCTGGTCATGGCAGCAACCTTCGGTTAGGAGAGCAGTCGCGTTGGGCCATCACTGGTGTGTCTTGACGCCGGGGATTGGCATGTCTGTCTTCTATCTATTATCAAAGGGATTCTCAAGGTCACAGAATCCCAAGGCATCCCAAATCGAATGTGGTGAATTCTATTCCATTGGCATGTAATAGAGGTTTTCCTCACCTACCCATGTTTAACACTGGGTATGCCGCAAGATTAATGTCCATCGAATATGGATCAGACTGATAAAAACACTGATAAGAGTGGATCAGATTGAAGAACCCCTAGTGGGAACACTGATATTGGGGCCAACACGTGGGCGACTTCTTGAATGCTGTGAAGGGTAATGAGGAGTGGCATGATCTCATCGGGATTTGGTGGCCTGGGTTAGAATCAGGATGGATGATGGCTTTGTGATTGAGCCTCGAAGAGACTTCCTACATATCCTCGTGGTAGGTAATCAATGTCTGTGTAGTTCAATGGATCTATGGGACACCTGAAGAGGTGACATGTGATAATGGACACCTGGATAGGACCTAGAGGAAGTGAAACCTCTCGGTTAGAGCATGATCTTACTAAGACACATGGGCTCAAGGGAGAGGTCAGGATGAGTCGTGAGTGATGGGCTTCAACCTCATTGATTCTTCTTACGTATACCCATAGCAGGGAATCGAAGACCATATAGTTCATGTGGCAGATACAGTTTAACATCATGCGGGACGGGTTTCGGGTTTACACTCTGAGGTGGCCCAAGGTGATGGCGAACCGACATGAATGGGGTCAGAATGACCGGGTAGTGGGGCTTGAACCTCGTGGAGGCTTCTGAAAAACCATGACTTAGTGTGGATCAAATTCCCCGTAGTTTGGGATGGAATGCAGTTTAACATTGTGAGGGATAGGGTAATTTGGGGCTTACGCTCTAAGACGGCCCAAGGTGGTGGGGTTGGTGAACTGACATGAAGGGACTTGGGGTCCAGATGGATTAGGGCTTACGCTCTAAGACGATACAACGAGGAAATGGGGCTTGGAACACCGACACAAAGACTTTCGGGGTCAATGGATTGGCGAACTTGAACATCGTGGAGGCTTCCTACGTACCATGCCTTAGCATTGATCAAAGTCCATGTAGTTCAGGATAGATGGGGGATTACGCTCTGAGATGACCCAATGTTTTGGGGCTTGAACCTCGTGGAGGCTTCCAAAATACCATGCCTTAACACTGATCAAAGTCCCCGTAGTTTGGGATGGATGGGGATTACACTATGAGACAGCCCAAAGTGGTAGGCTTGAACCTCATGGAGGATTCCTACGTACCATGCCTTAGCATGTATCTGAGTCCCCATAGTTTAGGATGGATGGGGTTTATACACTAAGATGACCCATGGTGGTGGTGAATGAACCCCATGGTGGCTTCCTATGTACCATGCCTTAGCACAGATCAAAGTCCATGTAGTTTGGTTGTACTGTTTAATGTCATGCGGATTGAGGGTGCTTGGCAGTTTAACGTCCTACAACATAGATGAAGGCATTTGGGGATTACGCTCTGAGGCGGCCCATGGTGTGTCATGGTCGGTGCCCACTCTAAGCTCACGAGAGTTGTGTTCACTGTGAGAAACAAGAGCTAGCAGGGACCTGACGATCACGTCGTAAAGGGTGCGTCCGTGGGAAGCGAGGAGGGGCATACGCATTGAGCGGCCCACGGTGTCGGGGCTTACTCCAGGATGGAGGCCCGGGGGGTGACAAAGCATAATGGGAGATGGATTTGGCACCCAAGAATAGAGGAGGGGCCTCGTTCCCTATCACGTCCTCTACTGGCCATGGGAACCGAAAATGAATGGAGGGAGCACCATTCCCCACCATGCCCTTGGTTGGCCTTGGCGTCGAGGGAGTGGGAAGGAACAGGGGCGATGCCTCCTACAGGAATAGCTAGGGGCTTAAACCAAGGTGTATTCCCTTCCCCATGGAAAAATGCCGCACCAATAAATCTCCCCCTGTGAGGGATGATCCCATCCCCGTGGAGACGAGTGGGCGTAGAGAATATTCGAGGTAGGGGGACCCTGCGTGAGAGGGACAGTGCTAGATCACAGTTTAACGTCATGTGTTGAGGACAAGGTGATTGGCAGTTTAACATCCTACAGCTTGGACGAGGTGGGTTTGTTCTGCACCCCTAGGACTTACATAACCAGTTCCCCCTTCCTCTTTTGGGAGGGAAGGAATCGACAAGGCCGCACTGAGGGGGTGTCGCGGAGCGAACCATCGAGGGTTCCACATTAGCATGGCTATGCGAAGAAGCAATATACATTAGTGTGACTATGCAAAGATGCAAAAGGAAAAGAAACACAATTGGAATAATTTTCCAAGGGACATTGAAGTTACTTCATACAAGCCTAGAGGGTCATATGTAAAACCATGCATGATGTGGATGCTCGGGGTGTACAAGACACCTTCGAATGGCACCCGGAAGAAGAGAATAAGGGTCTTGTGTGAGGGGGCGCCCAGGGAGCACGGCGGTGAAGGGGCCTAGGGAGTTGCGCGCAGCTATGGGGGCCTTCCCGAAATAAAGGGGCCCAGCGCAAAAAGCCATGGTTTTGGTGCGAAATCAGTGTAGCTTGCATGAAATAGGGGGGATGTAGTATTGCATGCGGATGAAAGGAATTGTGTGCGAGAGAAAGGATTGCACGCAAAGGAAGGGGTGCATGGGAAAAGGATGGATTGTGCATGGATTACCCAACTTGCGTTCCCCGTAAGGGATTGGGCGCAAGGGGCAGACCCTGGAGGGTTTGGAGTTTCGACTATGCCATCAGAATTTCGCATGAAGGCAGATCCCAGGGTGACTTTTCATGAAAAAGAACCATACCTAAAGGCCATATTGCGCGCACGCAGAATGCCGATTATGGGCACGGGAGGAAGTTCAAATTTTTTATCCATGAATAAGAAGGGGTAACCGTCTATTTATAGGAATCTAGTAGTGTAGAATTTAGGGCTGTGCAAAATATTTGTGCGATGGAGGTGGTGGTGTGAAAGTCCAAACGCACGGGGCACGGGGGTGAAATTATTTCGCGCATGGCGCCAGGACCCTTTGTGAATCCCAATACTCTCTGCTCTTGAGAAATTTTTTTACGTGCTTCACCCGTTTTTCCGCGCAACACCTCTGGGCCCTCTAGACCGAGCCTCTAGGTCCGAATATGACTTCCCTTTTTCATTGCAGAACATTCTCTGGGACTTAAGCACTATTCGGCGTCTAAAAATTCCCCCCTTGGAATTGGATCGACAAGGGATCACAACGATCGGATTCCGAGGGAAACACTGAAATGAAGGGCTTCATGGGCCCCGTGCACTTAAAATTTTCGAGTGGTGTGCAAAACCTGGCCATGTGCGGTGGCTGATTTTCACGTAGCACGGAACCCTGGATTTGCCTATAAAAGTCGAAGCAGGTCCCAGGCTCCGTACAACGTTTCTCACACGAAGAGTCTTGAGCTCCCGTGCGTGAAATTTCTTCTACTCCTGCGTGAAAACTGCCTTGGCCGCACGTAATTCCGCTGAGATTTAACGGCCTTTTACGAGCAAACCCATGATTTTTCACTCAATGGCCTGAAATTTCACACTATATGGTGATTTTACGCACCAAACTTCTGATTTCGCGCCAGCCTCCCTGTTTTTGGGCCAACTCCAGATATACCTGGATGAAGATGGCTGCAAATTAGGTTTATGAAGGGGAAACTTCCACTCGTAGGGCCGAAATGGCTGCGAACCTTGAAGTTTATAATGAAAAGAGGGTTATCTCCAATAACCACACCATCTTCAACATGCTAACCCCTACCCAGAAAGAGTGCTCCCTATCTGAAAATCTGGTGTTGTGGGACTTCGACAATCTGGAGGAGGTCCCTCTACCGGGTGTCGAGGTGGATACCCCGCGGTCATGGGTGAACCGCGTATACGACCTTCCCCGATAAAACATCACTGATGACGGTCACCCCTGCCAGAGAAACTAGTCACAAGGATTTCTATGTTCTCAACCCCAGGACCTGGACCATTATAGGGGTGATCCTATCACAGAGAGATCACCGTCCCTCTACGCAAGAACTTTCCATCAGAGCATCACTGAAGAGAACAAGGGTTGGCTGTGTGACTTGGATCTACGTTCTGGAGGCAACATCATCCGTGAGTGGGCCTGGACATACTGGGTTCGCCACACATGTGATAAATTTTGTGGTTGAGCTATGACACATTGGTCTATTCAAGGCAGTGTGGACATCGTAGTTCCACTTCTACAGGCAGCCTGAGCTTGGGCCAGAGCTGTTCACTCGGTGGTCCCCTGACACCAACACATTCCTTCTTCACCATGGGGATGTTGTAATCAGTATCTGGGATATCCACTACATCAGAGGCATACCTTTGGTGGGTCGTCAATACGATGAGTTCCTCCCGCGGATGAATATCTGGGGTGAAAGGTCTCGAACCCCAGTACTGACGTGGAACCTGCTAGAATTTTCCAAGGAGAATCTAAAGGTCAAGGAATTCCTAAAGGAAATCACATACAATGACTGTTTTAGCCTATTCTTGGAGAAGGATACGGAGGTCAAGATGCTAGGGTGGGGAAAACACTGTCCAACCGCGGTTCAGAGGAGTAAGAGCAGATCCTACTGGTGGATCATGGAGGTAGGGAAATACCAATCATTGGGCTACAACATTAATGATTCTCGGGCCCTAAATGTTTGGTTCACTGGATTCCACGCCACATTCCTGAGCGGGTGGCTCTTGCCAGTACGGGATGCAAGGATGGGCATCCGTCCAGAAACTCTAGTGATGGCAGGAATCATGGATGCCAACAAGAGGTTCAACCTAGGGGCCCCCATGTTGGCTCGGATTTTTGACATCTTGGGATGAATCTCGATAGGGGGGGGGTCACCTAGTTAAGTATATGGCCCCTTCCAGATCATTCATGGCTGGGTTGCAGCTCACTACGGCAGCTACACCTTCCCAAATACCATTCGTCCCCCGCGTAATGGCATGCGACCCTCTCTGCTGGATATTGCCTGGGTCATGCCAATGGCACTCAATGATGAGGGAGTACGGATTAGGATTGGAAAACATTCCAACATCTCCTTCATCCCATTCCCCCCCCCCCCAATTGGTATGCTGATAGACGATGGGAAAGGCTCACTGGAGCAGAAGGAGTACTTCCAGAGCATAAGAGGCGGGGTGCTCATGGCTTGAATCGATGGGAAGATTTTCTGGGAGCCTTATGTGAATTCTAGGTTCACTAGGTAGTTCAGATGCCTCCAAATAATGCTGCAGAGATTATAAACAGGTGTCTGGGAGTAGAGGCATCCCTGTGTTCTTTTCTAGCTGTGGCTGATGTTCACAACCTACGGTTCCAGCGACATCATCAATTTTTCTTCCTACTGTAGTAAAATCAGGCCTCTCACCTGAGTATGAAGAACATTGAACCATAGAATACCCTGAGGGGCTTCTACGGAAGTGATTCCGGTAGCTCAAGGTCACCAGTGTGGAACCTTGGCGGTGAGAGAGCAGACAGGGTGCCGCTAGAGGAAGAGGACCAGTAGCGCCTCAGGAAACGGGGCCTACACGAGCCGGGACCTCAGTAGCGGTGACATCGTATGGCATAGACACACCCTGATTGCCTAGAGTAGGGTCCCATGGGGCCTCTAGAGAACTTCCTGGGAAGAAAATAAAATACATTCTTCAACCTTCCTAGGATTTCTTCTTCCCTGCGCTATGGTCAGCTTGGATACCCTGCGGCAGTCAATCAGTACTGAATCCATCACGCGGAAGATAGTGCGAGTTGGGATCCAGCTGTAGGAAGTAGGTCTTGTCCAGGTCACTGAAAAAGTGATATTCCATCGATGGAATGCATACCTGATGGCCAGGGACACATACGCATGCCCACATGGTAGGTTTGCGAAGCCACCTCTCTTGGTGAAGGTGCTGCTCAGCCAGGATCATGATCAGGAATGGATGCCGTCGGGGGAAGATGACAACGATGAATCAGAGGGCGATGAAATAATAGAGTGGAAAGAAGGAGAAGTGGAAGATGAAGGATAAGGATAAGGGGTCTCTATGGTTAAGGGTTGCATGGGGCGTCCCACCAAGGGAATCTCCGGGAGAGCGGCGAGATCGTCGGCTCCGATATGGATTTGACCGAACTGCTTGAGGTATGCTTCAACCCTTATCTTCTCCTATGTTCTATTTTATTTTAAATCCCTTAATCCGTTTTATCTATCTTGCATAGGATCATACAGACTGAAAAGGATTCTCCGGCCGAAGGAGAAGAGGAAGTGTCAATAGGGAAAGGTGGGGCACCAACGCTTGTTAGTGAGCTGACAAGTGCTGAGGGGTCCCCCGCCACGACAACACCTGTAGCAGCCAGAGCACTAGAGGCTGATGACTTGGGTTCATGTAAGTTCCTTGCTTCGATACCGGTACTCACTGTCAAAGGACTCAACTGATCATGGTGCTCCTTGTCTGTACAGCGATCACGGCGCTGGAGGCTCGTCGGGCCGCTGAGTCCGGAACATCCATTAGCGCGCTGATGGAAAACGTGAGGCCCCATCCAGAACATGATTCCCAAACTATGTTGGATCTGTAAATTGGTGAGCAAGGAGTGGCAAACATTGGTGGTTCTACCATCAGGGTTGGGCTGAAAATCGACGCGGGCGCCACCATGACTGAGGGGAGAGAGGAAGGTCACCCAGATGCTGAGGAGCCTATTCTCCTTAGAGGAATCTTTGAGGAGGACCCTGCTTCTACCCTGTTGGCAGTTTTTTTGTCTATCCTCCCACTGATCCCGATGAAATTGAAGATTCAAATTCGGAAGCGGCCGAGGAGAGTCTGATGACGCGACTCATGGGATGGATGTGCATCTGGTGCTTTCACAATCTACCCCAGGGGGAATGGCTGAAGAGGATGGGGTCCCTCCACTCCTGGCTGTGATTCCTATGTACTAGAGGGGCGGACACTCAACGTCTTCACCTGATGATCCATGACTACATGGCTGAGAAGATGTGTGAGAGAAGCCAGTGCGCCGACATCATCCGATGCCAGGATGGTTCGAGGAGTACCGGGGAATTTACTAAGGGCGGAGCAGGAGGTACCACACCATGAGGAACAGGCGAAAGAGAAGGAGGTATTTATCGTGAACTACTCTGAGCCTGTGGAGCATCAGAGGGCCCAAGTAGTGTATGCTCAAGAAAAACTCCTAGAGGCGAGATTCCAGATAACTAAGCTTCAAGATTAACAAGCGCGGCAAGGGCCATGGTCAGCGAGTTGCACTCCTCATCCACCAATGAAGAGAGGGTCCTTAGGGGATGGGAGGCTGTCCTAGGGGCCACCAGCAAAAATGTGGCGGAATTGGAGAAATCTATCCATGAAACTGACCCATAGGTGTGATGTTTTCGCCAAACCCATAAACTTGTCCCTCTATTACTACTTCTTGTTGTTTTGAATTGTATTTATGGACAAATTTATTTAAGTTCCCCTTTTCTTAACATACTTTTCCCTATAGATTAACATGCACAACCATAATCCCAAAATAAATTACAATCCATCAATAAGCTCACATGGGCCGTGAGAAGCCAAGGAGTCTCATACTATCACTTTGTTTGATCGTGGGAGTGTAACCAAGGTTCGGGCATTCGAAATTCGATCCCAGATTTCCGACGAGAAGAGGGAGGCCCATCCAAAGGAGGATGACCTCAGACCACTCGATGTATCTACTTCTCAATGTGGTCTAGCGCATGAGTGGGGAAATTCCAGGGGAATTGGAACCAATTTGAACATAGGGAGATAAAAAATGTGAATCACTTTACCCCAATTCGGAACACTACGAGAGGGGTGTGGCAATAAAGGAAGATTGTTGACCATATTCGAAACACAGTGTCCCTATTGTGTTAGCCTAAAATGGGGAAAATAAATGAGGGTCGACCGTAGACCATGATTGCAACACAGGGACTAACTCAAATATCATCGATCTGTCTTCCGGAACATTGTCCTAGGACAGCAGGCAGACCATTGGTCGAGCATCCATACTATTTGGGGGTCCCTCCAAACGTGATCAGTCTTTTAGAACGTTAGCTGAGGATAGCAGGCAGACCTTGGGTTGATCATCCATACTGTTAGGGGGTCCCATCAAATGTGAAGTAGGATGATGATCTAAATGAAGGGACACACAAACCATGGAAAGTAAATTGGTGGTTTGTTCGAACAGAATCCAACACTCCCATTAATACACCACTGTGGTGGAAGCACATTAGGAAGAAACATTAATCTGGTCATGGGTCATCCCTTCTTTTAGACAGGACCACTCTGGTGAGGTAACTGTCACTTCCCAAAGTCATTATGGGGCATTCCAAAGTTATTTGGGGAAAATGGTGTAGTTACACAACTCCCCAAGATGTCAGGACAAGGGGCCGACAGTGAGGAGGGATGGGGTTGGTAATCCCCAGGGCTGGACTCAAGAAGAAATGTCTGGGAATTCCTATGTATCCAATAAGGATGGGAATCAAGCCGCACGTAGTTTTGGATGGGGTCTTAGTTTAACATATTAGAACTCAGACCATGGATGGGTAAGGAGAGTAAGAGACACATGATATGGTGGATACAAAACCCGATGTGAATGACGACATAATCCCTACTATCAATGTGTTCCCTGGGTAAGTGTTCTGATCGAGGGACCAAACATGAAAGTTAGGCTGGTCCCACGGGGAAGTGACCAGACACTCTTATGTATCTCCTGAGGAAGATAATAAACCCATACATAGTTCTTGTATGGTGGAACAACACGTTAAGGTACCAGAACAAAGGATGAAAGGGGTACTCGGGTCTAGCCCTTGCACCAAAAGAAGCGGCATTTGTTGTATCTTGTTTGTCCTTTAAGGTGAATGATTTTTCTTCTGTGGAGCCACCAACTAAGGGTAGAAACTCTTGGCATCGCCAAGATGATCAAGATGTATACAGGAATTGACAAATGGTATTGTAAATGATCGATACCCAACGTGATGTACTCTATGATGAGGTTATCATAATGCAGTGTTGCTTTTCGTAGTGCGGTCGGGATGATATTGTCACAGTTTATGGTCATGTGGTAGGACTAAACAACACATTTTATAGTCATATGGCATGTAAATGGAGGAATGTGCATGATGCGATAAATCATACCTAGCATGAATGTGGGAGAGGTCCTCTTCATCACTGCACGCAATCCCAGGAGAGGAGCCTCGTGCGAGGAGGCCAGCGAGGGTCAGAGGATAAGGGACAAGAGAGACTAGATCCCCGCTGAGCTGGACCCAAAAAAACGATGTTTGGGTGATCCAACGTATCCCATGGGGATGAGGATTTATCTTCACATATCCCTTAATGAATATCCAAGCCTATAGTCTTAGCGATCAGATTGCGGGAGCCTCGAGAGATGCTGTGTTGCGGCTTTTCCCCCTGACATGCAAAGGTGCACTGAGGGATAGTGCCAAGACTGTCGAGATTCCACCTGGACATGATGCAGTGGAACATAATGTGAATCATTCTACTAGAATTCAAGGCCTAAAGGGGATGTAATGACGATGGAGAATTACTGCTGACCATGTTCACAACATAGCACCCCGTTGCGTTAGCCTGTAATGAGGACAAACAAATGAGCATCGACCGCTGACCATGTTAGAAACGTAGGATTTATATCAATTTGCTGCCTGAAACCCTTGGGGTCATTGGCCCATAACAGTAGGAGATCCCTCAAGCGTGGTATCCATGGAATTTTTGGGGGTCCTTTGGGTGTGAAAGATAATGGGGGCCCAAATGAAGGGGACCATGAAGCTTCACAAGTGGGATGAACTTGATTAAGTTGAATCTGAAACTCCACGTCCTAGACCAGAGAACTCTGAACACATTGGTGTACCACTGTAATGTGTTGAGGGACTGAATTCGAGGGCGACCAAGAGATGGCAGATTACCAAGAGAAGGGGGAATGGTGCCAAAAACCTTGTACCACACCTATGTATCCCCCTCATGGTGACGGACATGCCAAGGGGCCTAGGTGACCGTGAGATTGGGGATATCTCTTAAGAGATAGTGCTGGACCTGAAATCTAGATGTTCAGGCGGTCCTACGTATCCCCTAAGAATGGGAATCAAGCAACACGTAGTTCTAGAAAGTGGCACCCAGGGGTAAGATACCCTATCAAAGTGGGGTTTACGACACGGTCAACAATCTGATGTGAATGAGGACAAAATCCCAAACCACACCATACACTCCGGGAAGAACTGGGGCAAGATTCCATGAAGGCCAAGGGGCCTGAGGCTGGGCCTTGGTATGGAAAACCTGACTAGCGTGCAGTTTAATGTCATGCAGGACGAGCGGAATGTTTAAGGTCATGCGGGATTGTAGGGGCCCGAATGTAGGAACAAACACCATTTAAGGTTGTATAGGACCACAATCCAGTGTAAGGTCATGGAGGACCATAGGTGCCCAAATGTAGGACCAAATGAATTTTAAGGTCATTCAGGACCACAATCCAATTTAAGGTGATGGACGACCGTATGGGCCCGAATGTAGGACCAAAAACAGTTTAAGGTCTTGCAGGACCACAATCCAGTTTAATGTCATGGAGTACCGTAGGGGCCCGAATGTTGGACCAAATGCAATTTAAGATCATGCATGACCACAATCTTGTTTAAGTTCATGAAGGACCAAAGGCGCTCAGGCAAAGTATTGCTTGATGAACTTGGCATTGGTGGGAGGAGTTATACGATCATCATCCATGATCACCAAAGAGTATGCTCCATTGGTGTAAACCTTATGAACAATGAAGGTCCCTTCCCATTTGGGCTCCAATTTGGGTGGTTTCCTTATGGGGATCATTGGAGCTCTGAGAGATAATACCAAGTCACATTGAAGGAAATAGAAGAGGCGAACCTTCTTGTTTAAAGCTCAAGCCATCCTACTCTAAGGCCTCTCTAGGTTGTGCAGGACACAAAACCTATTCTCGTCCAGTGCTTCCAATTCTTCTAGACAGATTTCATCCACTTTATACGGTTCTTGATGGTCATAGAAAGCTTGTAGAAATGAGGGTAACTGAATCTTGATGGGAAGGATGACCTCAGTTCCGTACACCAGGGAATATGGGGTCACCTGGGTGGAATTACGGGTCATCGTCAGATAAGCCAAGAGGGTGTTGGGGAGCTTATCCGACCAACTCCACTTATTCTGACCAACCATTTTCTACGAAATGATAGAGAGGGTTTTATTGAATTCCTCAATATAGCCATTTTCTTGCGCATGATAGTGGGATGTATGGTTGGAGAAAATGTTGTACTTGGCCTGCAATTTCTTCAGCTTGGATTCCTGGAAGTTGGTGTCGTTATGGGTGAGGATAGCGTGATGCACACCAAATAGATGGATGATGTTGGAACTCAAGAAGTCAACAATATAATGGGCATTGACTTCGTTGAGTGGAATTTCCTCTGCCCACTTGGAAACAAAATCCGTAGCGGTTAGAATGAACAGACATTGTCGAGCCGTTTCTGGTTGGTATGGTCGCACAACGTCTAACCCCTAGACTGCAAAGGGTCAAGAGTACTTGGTAGTATGGATAGGCTCCAGTTGTCGATGCACAATGTTATCTTGAACGTGGAATGCATGGAACCTCTTGGCAAACTCAATGCAGTCGTGGATCATAGAGCGCCAAAAATACCCTAGCCTCCGAATCAGGTGAGACAGTTTCAGCTCGGCCTGGTGGGCACCACAGGAACCGACATAAACCTCCTGTATTACCTATGGAATCTCAACTCCTTTAAGGAAACAGAGGATAACACCATCAAGACCATCCTTATAATGGATTTTCTCAAGACTAGGACTACTCTGGAGAGTAAATTGCAGCGCGCGACATCGGATTCGCTTGTGCTCAGCCCGATCTCACAGGAGATTACTGTGTTGGGGGTATTCGACCAAGGGTGTCCTCCAATCGGCAACTACTTCGATCACCGCATCTGGATAACCAGGGGTTCCTGATGTAAAGGTTCCAATGGTAATATGGTTCACCTACAGGCCCACATCATCCTCTAGGGAGACGGGATAAATGACTCTCCAGTGTGCCACATGAATGATGAGATCATCTTGCTCGGGCTCAACAAGCTACGTGGCCAGGCTGGCCAAAGCATCTGCTCGACCATTCTATGATTGAGGTACATGAATAACCTATGGAAGAGAAGGGAACTAGGCCATTAGCCGGAGAGTGCGTTCTAACAACAGTATGATCTCTGGATTCCTAACAACATAGTCACCATTGACATGCATGATGACCATCTTGGAATCCCCTTTCACATGAAAATGAGGAAGGTCGATCTCAAGGGCTAGCTTGAGACCAGTAATGAGGGCCTAATTCTCTGCCTCGTTGTTGGTTAAACCTTCCGATAATAGTATAGAGTAAGGCGGGATAGCTTTCGCCGGGGTGATAAAGACAATACCCATGCCTACTATGTTGAGCCAGGGATCAATGAGCCTTCTATCGGTGGAGCTATATGATGCACCATCGAAGTGGATTTCCCAACATTGGAAGACATGGTATATTGAGAGGATTTCCTCATTATGAAAATCTAGGTCAAGGGACTGGTTTGCAGAGGATGGATGGCCAGCTATAAAGTCTGCCAATGCCTGCCCCTTGATAGACTTCAGGGGAATGAAACTGATGTCGAACTGCTGGAGAATCACCACCCACCGCGCTAAACGGCCGGTCAACATAGGGAGATTCATAATGTACTTTAGCAGGTCTACTCGAAAGACCAACTTTACCTCATGGTGCTGCATGTAATTCTGTAGTTTCTGCACAGTGAATACAAGCCCAAGGTAGCTTTTCTCAATGTCGGAGTATCTGGTTTCTGTATCGATGAGTGTTCGGCTGAGGTAGTAGAGGTTGTTCTCCGTCCCCTAATTGTTTTTCATGGTGATAATGGAGCCAAGAGATCCTTCTAGGGCAGTGACATAAGGAATCAGATACTTTATGAAGATGGGTGGCATTAAGACCGGATGCTGGAGAAAATATTGCTTGATTTCCTCAAAGGCGGTATGACACTCCTCATCCCACTCATAAGAGGTTTCCTTCTTCATGAGCAGAGAAATGGTATTAAACTTTCCATCCATACTTACAATGAATTGGCGTATTTTGGATAAGTGGCATTAGAGGCCTTGAATCTCGCGAATATTACTCGATGGAGGCATCTGGCTGATTGTATTGATCTTCTCTGGGTCGATATCAATGACTCGGTACCGGAAAACAAAGCCAAGGAACTTCCTAGAAGTGACCCCGAAGACACACTTCAACGGGCTCATCTTCAGGTGGCGGGAACAGTGGAAACTGAACACTTTCTCAAGACCCTTGAGATTGTCTTGGAACAAGAAAGATTTGACCACCAGATCATCCACATAGCATTCCAACAACGTTCTCGGGATTGGATTGAATGTGTGATGCATTGCCCGCTGATAGGTGGCACCCGCATTCTTCAGGCCAAAGGGAATAACCTGGTAATAGAAAGTACCTTGGGGTGCCTCGAAAGTGGTAGATTCCACATCCTCAGGGGCCATCCAGATCTAATTATATCCAGAGTAACCATCCATGAAGGATAATGATTGGAACCCCTCCATAGCATCGATCAAAAATTCTGTCACTGAAAGGGGAAAATTATCCTTTGGACAATGACAGTTGAGATCGCAGAAGTCGATGCAGACTTTGATATGCCCATTCTTCTTTCTGACAGGAATGATGTTGGAAAACAACTTGGGGTACTGGACCTCGTTGAAAAAGTTGGCTTTGATGATCTTTTCAGCATCGGCCTCAACCATGGCACCGTGAGACAGATGCATCTTTCAGGGAGGCTGATTGAACCCGTGATGGTTTGTTGGGAGACCAAGGCGGTGGATGGCTACCTAAGGATCTATTCCTGGAATCTTGTCGTAACTCTATGAAAATAAATCATGATGCTGCTTGAGGAATTCCACATACCATTACTGATCCTCTGGGGACATAGTGGCGCTGATCAACGTGGGTCTCGGATCGGCCTCGCTCCTGAGGTTCACCCATACCAGTTCAACGACCGTGGGAGAGATGCATTCTTCAAAGGTAGGGGGAGTATCTTCCATATCTTCTTATCCACTTATGGAGGGATCTTCCATATGGGAAGATACTTATGAGCTACCGATCCCTGATGGGAGGCTGCTACCAGCTTTTTCGGTCGCGTTCATTGCATCGGGGTACTCTGCCACCACTGAGACCATGGCTATGAAGGTTGTCGACCCAATCCCAACTGGTCTTCGGCCCAAGGGGGAACGCTTGATTTTATCAAAGCTGTAGTGGTGTGTTGTCCAGAGTTGACTTATTTCAGCCCAATGAAACATAAAAATATAATGTACTGTTGTTGCCATGAGCCGGATATCCTGATACCTGATGGGAGCGGGAGGCTCCGGGATCATTGGAGCTTGGTTCGTATAAGAATACGAGGTGATCATCCAAAGAATCCTAGAATTGGGAGTACAGTTCCCTCTTGTCCCATAAATGAAAAAACACTACCCCATGTCAGGGATTGTGGCCTCCAACTGATGGATCGAGAAGATGTCAGCGTCATTCATACCTACCCAAGTGTCGGTCGTCGCTGAAACGGGCTCAACTCTGCTTTCCTGGGCTTGCATATCCTTGCTCTTATAATAATCAGCATCCATGTATCAGGCTTCGCAAGGGGAAAAAGGAGATGCATCACCTTGGAGTATGCCTACTCGACCATTAAGCGTGTACTTGAGGCATTGGTGATATGATGAGGGGATGGACGCATGCAGGTGGAGCCATAGCCTACCCATCAATACATTGTACACAGTGTCCTGGGAGACATCCATGAACTCAGTGTTGGCAATTAGGACATCGAACTGGGACTTCAGACAAATCATGCCATCCAGTTTTTTCTCTGTCCTATCATATCCCTGGATCCTTAAATCGGAGGGAGTCAGGTCATCTTCGGATAGCCCTACCTTCCATAGTGTCCCTGTCGGGATAAGGTTGTTCCCAGAGTCGGTGTCAACGAGGCAGTAATGAACATACACACCATTGAATTGTCCAGTGATGAAAAACAGGTGGATGTTCCCCTATATGGTAGAGCCTTCATCCTCTCCTGATAACGAGATGACGGCCTGTCATTCGAAATTCCCAACTGCATCAGCATGGAAGGCTTCTGCAGCTGCTATCTCTATCTCAAACTGGAGGAGGATTCTTAAATCCTTGGCAAGTGCATCACACATATCTGGAAATAAGAAAAGGGTTTCAAGGATGGAGAGCCTTGCTGGGATACTGGCGAGATGCTTCAGAACATCATACTTCCGCACCAGGTGAGAAATTCTTCTTACAGGAGGCCGATCTACGATGGTAGGAATGGAGGACCCTACCGGCTGGGCCGGCAGCTGACTGGTACTGGTAACATCCCGCTGCTCACTAGTCAAAGCTCGGAGGGTAGCATCCAGATGAGGACTGGGTGATTGAGATTGGCCTGTATTGGTGTGAAGCTGGTTGTGATCGACAGAAGTGTCTCTGCCTGATCTAGTTGCACAAATGCTGGTGGAGGTGGGCTTGTCGACACCGGATGAAGAGACTGTGTGTGCTAATTTCTGCACTGGGCCTACTGTCTGGTCTTAGAGATTTGCATGGCCCGGCTTGAAGTACCAGCTGACATTCTCTGGCAGTCCATATGTTTGCGGTTCCACCGATGTTGATGTCGGTAGGGGAAAATGGGGAGGTTCGTCTGGCGCTCCCACTCGTCGGGAGTCATATAGGGATTTACCAACTCAACGGTGTTAACCGAAGAATACCTGTGACTGTCACTTGATGAATAATACACCACTGGGTGGATTATGGGAGGGATGACCATCTCCGGGGGCATGAAGTCGCCGAGAGTGCGGGACGTTGATGGCATTGGCGGGGCACATTGCTTTTTCTTGCGCCATCAATGTGTTCTCTTCTGGGAAGAGGTCAACTGAGATGATGATGCAAAAGTGGTGGTCGCAGCTTCTGAGGGTGCAGACTGATTCTAGGGTTCACGGATAATTCCATGAGCATGGGCGACCATCCTAAGAGCCATCCAGTAATTATACTTCTGGGACCCACGGACAGGAACCTACTGCCACTCACCTCCGTCAGCACTATCGCTATCTGGTCCCACAAAGACACCCACCACTTGGGTTAGGGCTACGCCCAACCAGACTATGTTGTTGTTAATCTGGTCTTGGAGCTAGTCCTTAAACACATAACACTTCTTGATGGTGTGCCACTGGATCTGGTGATAGGTGCAGTAGTTGGGGAGATCAGTGAGATGTGCCTCTTCCGGCTTCCGGCACACAGGCAGTCGTACGATTCTCTGCACTAAGGCGCTTCAAATGTAGCCGGGGACCTAAGAATCATCGAACGAGTAGGTAAAATTATTCTATCCGGAAAGGGGTCTCTAGGAGCCTGACTTTGATGGGGGGCCAGAGGAGCCTTCCGAGAGGGCAGAACATGATTATCTCTCCTAGGCGGCGGCGGCGCGTTACGCGGAGGCGCCTGATGATTCTGGGGTGGGCGCTGCTGGGCTGGAAACTGGACCTGCAGGGGGGGGCCTCTTCGAGGCTATAGGTATGCCTCCAATGGAAGAAATTCTAGCTGCCTAGGGGCCTCTATCTGGGCCATGGTGGTGGTATTGGCTCTGGAATCTCTTCTTGTTGGAATTGCAGGAGGCAGCAGGCGTGCCTGGCTAGTCTATTGCAGGGCTTCCTCAAGGCACTGGGCCTTATCCGAGAAGTCTCAGAACCCTCCTGCATAATTCTGAGTGATCAAGGAGGGAAACTGTTCCATCTTGATATTCCCCATGCACATCGTCAGTAATTGATCCTATGTCAGTGGCCTATCAAGGGAGTATGTGAGCCCTTTCCACAGTGCGATGAAATCCACGACTCACTCATCGGGCCTTTTCTTTCACCTGATGAAGTGTGCGATATTCGTCATCCGGGTTGTAGAGATGAACTGGTAAAGGAACTGCCTGCGAAGGTCCTCCTAGCTTTTCACAGATCCAATGGGGAGCTGCCTGTAAAACGAATGTCGGCCCCTCCAGCGTCTAAACAAAGAAACAGAGCTTGGTGGCCTGTTGCTGCACTGGGGTCACTAGTATAGGCCCACACCTCTAGTTGAAGTGGTACAGGTGCTGCAACGGATCTCTCGTCCCATTAAAGGGGGATAAAGTGGGATTTTCATATCCTGGGGGTGCCTGCAAGTCATCTACCCCTGCCAGGTATGGTTTTCCATCAGGTGAGATAGCCACATGCCGCATTTTCAAATCCTTGAGGCGGTAGATGAGCACTACCATCAGATCTTCTAGAAGTGGGTTCTTGTCCTGGAAAGGATCCCTCACAATGACTATATCTCCAGGCTCTTCAATGCGGTAGCCCAGCTCAACGGATCATGGAGCGACTGGTGGGGAATCCCTTGGAGGAATGCGGGCTGGATCCCTTGTGTTTTCGCGCCGGTCGGGAGGGTTCAACAAGACATACCGCGCCCTCTTTCCATGGGCTCCATCTTCCTCCCTTTCAGTGAATACGACATGACCAGGGTTTCCTGCGAGAATCTCGCCCAGGGGTAGTTGGTCTTGCCCCTGCTTCCCCATCCTAGGATTATAGTAGTCCAGTAGATGTTATGCATTGCATTCATCCAGAAGTTCATAGACCAACTTCTTCTGCTCAGCTAGCTGCTAAAGCATCATAGCCTTCTTGGGTTCCTCTTCCTTTTTCTGCACAGAGGTCGATGGGTCGGAGTGCTTGACATATCACACTTTATCTTTTCTTTTACTAACATTTCATCTCAGTACGAACACTTCAGTGGGTGTAAGGAGACCTAGGAGATTTCATTGTTGGTGAGTAATCCTTTATGATGGGTCTAGTTACAGCACGTCCTCAGGGGTGACGCCCGCATTGAGAAGTCCCAGCACATTTGACTCTCCTGTCAGATCGGTCATGTTGACTACCACTATTCCTGTGGGATGTCCTCGCTACTGCTAGGTGAGTCAGGCTACCGTAGAATTGAACAGAAGAGGAGGGAAGTGTACTACCCCCAGCCACAGACTTGCACGTGGGGGGTAGCCTCCTCAATATCTTTGAGGAGTACTTGGAATCTCTGAACGCATTGTTGTTGGAGGGCCTTGTGTTGTTTAAGTGACTCAGGGTGCCGGACGACAGGGAGTGTGGCTAGGTCAAACAGGAAAAATTGTTCGTCGATGTCTACGAGGTGCTCTTGGCTCCCAGGATAAGTCACCTACCGGTGGTGAAGACGGAGGTGATTCACAGAGAGGGAATGGTGGAAACATTCAAACTCCTCTGGGGTGAGCGATTCTAGCAGACCATAATTCAATCTTGCGACCGACCAAAACTTGTCAGGGAAGTGGCCCACTACGAGGATGGTCCATATGTTCCCCAGCATAGATACAAGGTCTGGAATTTTATTTCCCCACTTTTCAACTAAGGGTGGATGAGGAACTTGTAGCGGCGCTGAGGCGGACCGCTGGGATGGAAGGCTGGCTGGTGGAGAATTCGACGAGCCGGCTGATTGGACGTTGAATCATGGGCTGTTCTCTGAGGATTACAGCGACTTGGACTCCATGTAACGATAGGATGGACCAGCGACCAATGATCCTGATGCAGTAGTAGTTTCTGATGGTGGAGGGTTAAGCCCCGTCACTTCCATTATTAACCCCCAAAATTGCTCTGAGGTAGAGGGCGTTTCCGGAGACGATGGTGGAGACTGCGTGGTCAGCCCCTGGAGACATGCAAGGGTCTCATCCTCTTAGATATACAATCAGAGGGAAAAAGGGATCTTGTGGATCACACATTCTGGGAGCACGAGGCTGATGTGCCTCATTCCTGTCCCAACCCTTGACTCGAAGGACTGGGGGAGGGCTCCAGCGCTGAATCGTACTCCGCCTCGTATTCTGAGAAGCGGACTGGCCTAATTCCTTCTAGGCCTTCCCCAAGATTCCTCTTGCAGTGGAGTCTACCTTCTCTCCTTCCCTCGGGTGGTTCTTCAGGGCAGGTTTGATTTCGGACATGGGTTCCTTCGGCTGCAATAGTGCTAGGGCGGAGAGGGTTTCCACCGGAGGAAGCTAGTGTGCGAGGAGCACCAGGACAAATGTCGAAAGGGACACAAGGAGGACCTCCGTGCTGGGAGTTGGTGAAGCGGGGTTGGATTCCACCTCTACAATTGCTGGGGCGAGGAGGACCTTCGCCATTTGGCATAGGGACATGGGGAGGATCTTCATGTTGGAGAGTGACCGTACATGCAATGTATCCATGCTCACGATCTGCGGTAGGGGGAGTGACCTAGTACCCAGTGTAGTGAGCACAGGAGAGACCCCCATATGGAGTCTTTCCGTCATGGGGAATACCATCGCCTGGGTTTCATGTGGCACGGGGCAGACCTCCAAGCAGAGGTTGGAAGCAGGGAGGGACCGCACCTTCCATAGTGGTCGTGCGGAGTGAGCCTCCATGGTGGGCGACACTGCTACGGATTTTCCCACGGTGACCATCACCTGTTCTCGCGACCGGGAGAGTCGACCGAACCTTCCCATGGGGTGGTTGGATCCTTGATCTGGGTTGGGAGTATAACTACCCCTAATCAACGTATGCAGGGATATAGGGATATGAATCAGCGGTGGCTCAGGCCACATTAGGCACTGACATTGACGCCCCACAATGAGCATCTTCTTCTACTCATGCCCGACGCTGGCACCAGGTCAGATGGACTGGAGCCGATCGTGCAGGCATGTGGCTTACATGCTCTTCGGCTCAGGAAGTGGGTGGTGGCACTGATGTGGCCTGGTTGGGGCCCTCACCGGGAGCCCTGGAAGCTGGACTCCGATCGGGTCAGCCCGGATATCCAATACTTTGTCGGCGTAGGGGAGGGAGCTCCCAAGGCACTGTGGGGACAAGCTACCGAAGCGATGGAATGTTGGGATGGGGAGCAGTGGCTCCCTGCACGGCCCTCAGGGGTGGTGTGGACAGTGAGGAGCAGTTCCCTCATGGTCAAGGTGATCCATATACCTGGTGGGGATGACCCCCTCCTCCTTGTACCTGCGTACAAGGTCATTGATTACCCTTCGCTGGATGGTCTCTGATTGGGAGAGGAGGCATGGGTGACCAACAGTCTTGGTGGTCGAAGACATCGTGGAAGAGGTAGAACCGTGAGGGGTAGCCATGTTAGCATTTCCCCTGCCCCTGCGCCGGTGGACATGTGAACGAGATCCAGATGTCGTAACATGATTCATGAAGTAGGGAGATAAACTCATTAATACTGCTAGGAAAAGGAATTGATACCCAGTGCCCCAACATCGTTTCGTCTTCCATGGTCGGCAAGAGGGATCCATGCTGACAACATCACAGAACGTAATGCTCAATGTCCTGACTATCCCAACTTTTGGCGAGTTTCACATCAGGATTGCTTGGTGAGACCAGGTACTAGATGACCGGATCAGATGACATGCTTATCCACTTATGTACCAAACACTACCAGCATCCATGCTGAGGAGAGGAGATTCACGTCGGGTTCACCATTTTCTATTTCCAATGATTTTTCTAGGGCGCGTGCATCTATCACATAGAGGACGCACTTCTGTTACCCCACATTCCCTCTTTCCAAATGCAGGCGGCATTCAATCAATATTTAGGGACGTATGCTCTTTGATAGAAATGGGATTATGGGATGTTGGTTCTTCCTTTAGTGGATTCCTCATTGGAGATCATCACCTAGTCTGAATCTCCCTCACAAATTTAAGATGTAGTTTGTGAAGCTCTTCCCAGCTTAATATCTTCATGGACACCAGTTAATTACGCCGATTCTGTCAGGACCTTCCAAGGGGTCCGGTTAGGGCAGTAACCTTCGGTTAGGAGATCAGTCGCGTTGGGCCATCACGGGCGTGTCTTGACACTAGGGATTGGCATGTCTATCTTTTGTCCCTTATCAAGGGGTTTCTTGAGGGAATGGAAGCCTGAGGAATCCCACATAGAACACGGGGAATTTTATGCCATAGGCATGTACCTGAGGTTTTCCTCAGCTTCCCATGTTTAACACAGGGTATGCTGCATGTTTAACATCCAGCGGAGATGGATCAGATTGATCAGAACACTGATAAGAGTGGATCTGATTGAAGAACCCCCTGGAGGGAACACCGATATTGTGGCCATCACGTGGGCGGCATCCCGATTGCTGTGAAGGGTAATGAGGAGTGTCATGATCTCACCGAGATGTGGCGACCCAGGTAAGAATCATGATGGACAATGGCTTTTGGCTTGAGCCTCGAAGAGACGTCCTACATATACACGTGGTAGGGAATCAAAGTCTGTGTGGTTTGATGGATCGATGGGATACATGAAGAAGCGACCCATGAGAATGGATGCATGGATAGGACCCAGAGGAAGTGGATCCTACGGGTTAGGGAATGAGCCTCCAGAGAGGCATGGGCTCGAGGTAAAGTTCAAGATGAATTGTGAGTGATGGGGTTGAACCTCATTGAGGCTTCCTAGATATCCTCATAGTAGGGAATCAAGGACCACGTATTTCAGGTGGTATATATAATTTAATGTCATGCGGTACAGGTATGGGGCATACACTCTGAGTCGGCCCAAGATGTTGGCGAACCTACATGAATGGGGTTGAAACATCTGGGTAGTGGGGCTTGAACCTTGATGAGCCTTCCTATGTACCATTCCTCAGCACGATCAAAGTTCCCGTAGTTCAGGATGGAATGCAATTTAACATCATGGGGGACGGAGAATTTGGTTCTTACGCACTGAGACAGCCAAAGGTAGTGTGGTTGGTGAACCGACAAGAAGGGACATGGGGTCCAGATGGATTGGGGCTTATGCTCTGAGATGTCCCGATGTGGAAATGGGGCTTGGCACACCGACACAGAGATGGTCGGGGCCAATGGTTTGGAGATATTGAACCTAGTGGAGGATTCCTACGTACCATTCCTTAGCACGGATCAATGTACCTGTAGTTTGGGATGGATGGGGGCTTACGATCTGAGACGAACCAAAGTGGTGGGGCTTGAACCTCATGGATTCTTCCTATTTACTATGCCTTAACACGGATCAATGTCCCCGTACTTCAAGATAGATGAGGCTTACGCTCTGAGACGACCCAAAGTGGTGGGGCTTGAACATTGTGGAGACTTCTTACATACCCTGTCTTAGCATGGATCAAGGACCCCATAGTTCGGAATGGATGGGTCTTATGCTCTGAGATGACCCGTGGTGGTGGGGCTTGAACCTCCTGTAGGCTTCCTACGTACCATTCCTTAGCACGAATCAAAGTCCCTGTAGTTCGGGTGTATAATTTAACGTCATGCGCGATGAGGGTGCTTTGCAGTTTGACATCATGCATCTCTAACGAAGGAATTTGGGGATTATGCTCTGAGGCGGCCCATGGTGTGTCATGGTTGGTGCCCACTTTAAGCTCATGGGAGTTGTGCCCAGAGTGAGAAACAAGAGATAGTAGGGACATGAAGATCACGTCGCGAAGGGTGAATCCATGGGAAGTGAGAAGGGGCTTATGAGGTGAGCGGCCCATGGTGCTGGGGATTACTCCAGGATGAAGGCCGGGGGGGTGACATAGCATAGTAGTATAAGGATTTGGCACCCAGGAAGAGAGGAGGGGACTCGTTCCCTATCATGTCCTCTGCTGGCCTTGGGGACTGATGATGAAAGGAGGGAGCACTGTTCCTCACCACGCCCCTGGCTGGCCTTGGAACCGAAGGAGTGGGGAGGAATAGGGGAGATGCCTCCTGCAAGAATGGCTAGGGGATTACACAAAGGTGGTTGTCCTTCCTTGCAGATAAATGCCACTCCAATAAATCACCCTCTGTGAGGGATGATACCATCCCCATGGAGATGAGGGGGAATGGAGAATATCTGAGGTGGGGTGACCCTGCGTGCAGGGCATGGAGCCAGGTCAATGTTTAACATCATGTGTTGAGGATGAGGTGCTTGGCAGTTTAACATCTTGCAGCTCGGACAGGGAGGGTTAGCTCCGCACCCATAGGACTTACATAACCATTTCCCCCTGCCCCTTGTGGAAGGGAAGACATCGACAAGGCCGTACTGAGGGGGTTTTGCAGAGCGAACCATCGTGGGGTCCACGTTAGTGTGGCTATAAAAGAAGCAATATCCATTAGCGTGCCTATGCGATGAAGCAAAAAAAGAAAAGCAAACTAATAGGAAGGATTGTACAAGGGACTTTGAAGTTACTTTGTACAAGCCTAGAGGATCGTATAGGAAAACCATGTATGATTCAGATGGCCAGGGTGAACAAGACACCTGCGAAAGGAACCTGGAAGAAGGGCATCAGGCGCTCGCGTGAGGGGGGCCCCAGGGAGCACGAAGGTGAAGGGCCATGGGGAATTGCATGCAGCTCTTGGGGCCTATGCGAAATAAAGGGGTCCAGCGTGAAAAGCCCCGGGATTGGCTTGAAATAAGTGTTGCTTGAGTAAAATATGGGAGCTGAATTATTACGCGTGACTAGGAGGAATTGCGTGCCAGAGAAAATATTGCCGCATAGGAAGGGGTGCACGTGCAAAGGATGGATTGTGCTTTGCTTACCTATCTTGCGCGCCCCGAAAGGGATTGCGGGCAAGGGGTAGACCCCGGAGGGTTTGGAGTTTAGTCTAAGCCATGGGGATCTCGCATGAAGGCAGATCCCGGGGTGGCGTGGTGTGAAAAAAAAAACCATACCTGAAGGCCATATTGAGTGCCCGGAATGCCGATTACGTGCACGAGAGGCAGTTCAAAATTTTCAGGCATGAATAAGAAGGGCGTCGATTTCTATTTATAGGCATCCGGTAGTGCATAATTCAGGGCCAGATGAAATATTTACGCGATAGAGGCAGCGGCGCGAAAGGCCAACCAGGCAGGGTGGGGGCATGAAATTATTTCGCACTCGCACCCGGACCCTTCGTGAATCCCGGAACTTTGCACGTGGAAGAAATTTATTCACATGATTCACTCTCTTTTCCATGAAACACCTCTGGGGTCTCTTGACTGAGCCTCTGGGTCCGAATATGACTTCACTTTTTCATCACGGATCATTCTCCAGCACTTATGTACTTTTCAGCGTCTACACTCACGATTTACACACCACAAAACAATTTAGGTCATTAAAATTTATACTTTATAGGGTAGTCTCCAACCCATGGACTATTTAATGTGGGATTATAGGGTTACTCTTATCTTCATTTTATGTTGAAAATGGGTTCCTAATGGGAGCTAGTTGTGACATTATTTTGGGTATCATAGATATCATATCTAGATGATGGAATGTGTAATGATTGATTAACACTCATTGGATTCACACTAATAGAAATTCAAGAATATCATTGATGTTTGAAGAGTCTATATAAGTATAATTAGAAGGATATATTATATATTTGTCTACTGTTCAAAGGGTAGTATAAAGGAAATGTTTGATCTAATTGATTGGATCAGATGGAGGGCTCCCCATAGATATCTAAAGACAGTGCGAAGTGTCCAAAGATATTGGATGTTGCTGGAACCATTTATACTAGGGTATGTAATCTATAAATCAAATTTTCAGACCACTTGTTTTGTAATCAATTATTACATACTCACATTCATTCACTATTGTTTATAATAAAGAGTAGTATTGTTTTTAATATTGAATAAAATTAATTTCCATACCATGTAAATCTATTGTATTGTTTCATGATTTCATTCTTCCACTTGTGTGTGTTTTGAAATTACTACTCTTGACCAATACAATAATATGTAAAATGATAGGGCCTAGTTTCTTTATCAAGACATTAAAATCAGGTTATTTCGTCAGGATTTCAATTCCATGACAAAAAATGTGGTCTCAAATCATGGTTGCAAACTTATAGAGTTTTTTATTTAGTTGTATACATTTTAGTAGAAGATTACTTATTTGGGTAGAAATAGTGATGGTAGATGGAATTTGTTGGACTTATAATTTCAAATATTCTAACTTGGATTATATTGAGTCTATAGTGAATTTTATATACATGGACGGAATTTGATCTTTTTTATGCTCAACAAACAAAAAGTAGTAGAAAATGAACAAAGAAGAGGTTGGACTAAAGAGAAAATAGAGTGGTTTGGATGTTATTGACCTAAAATGTGCCTTCAACATCTTGTATGTGAATACATGGATGGATCATATGGATAATAACATGAACATGTATGAAATGAATTCTTTAATGAACAAATATTCATGTTTTATTGAATTTTCAAAGTGATGATGTCAGAAGGATGGTCGAAAGTTTATCATACCATTAACATCAAACTAATTTTGAAACAAATTGAATAATTGATGGTTTATTTTACTTAGGTTTTAAGGGCCTTAATCCACATATCATTTCATCATAAATTATAGGATGTAATGGTTACTATTATTAATAAGTCTATTAGCATGAATTTCATGGCATTCAATAAGATATGAGTTTTGGTACAGAATAAAGCGATCCGGAAGAAGGATGTCTATAGTGATACTAAAATATACTATAATGTGAAAATTAAGGCATAATATAGTTACTATTAAAATAAATACTAAAATAAGGGTAATAATAATATAGTGAAGCGTACAAGGGAATTCTTATGGGTTCATACCAAAATGATGACATTATATGAAGAAGGTATAGTTGAACAAGGAATTCATGAAGAAGAGGTAAAATTTATGAAGGGTTTTTCCAAAATTTATTTTGTAAATACCATATAGAAAGAGGATATATATTTATAACCACATTTCTTAATTCCATTAGAGTGATTGATTATTTATTATGGGGGTATCATTTCACTCATCATCCAAGATAAGAAGCATGCAGAATAATGTTTCCATAATGCATGATATAGTGAATCTTCTAGATGATGGAACTCATAAGATTTAAAAAGAACTATGTGATTGTATAAAAAAAGAGTATATTTGTATTATAGTTACAGGGGGATTTCATTTTCTAAAGTTTAGGAAGAATTTAATTTTGGTTTTTCAGTTAGATGATATAGGTTTTTCTATTTGTTTTGTAGAAGGATTCTATATGATATAATTAGATTCCATGGTTGTGTATTAATGAGAAAAAATATATTTAATCTTATTATGAGTTAAAAAGATGAAAATATTATTATTAAAAAATCATTCAGATGGTAAAACCTATAGCACAAATTTCCAATAAACATTGGTGAGAATGTGATAAAGGTATAAGATATAAAGGGAATGCTAAAACAAATCATGGTTGATATAAAACATTATAATAGTCTATATTTAAAAAGATTCAAAAGGTTTATTTCAATATTTAAGGAAAGCACTCAAAAATGTAAAATTGAGAAAGTTTATTGGGATATTTGGTGGCAAGAACTGATTAAATATCACGAAGGTTCATTTTATTATCCTTCTATTAGAGATGATCTTGAAAAAATGTGTGGGTTTTATTTGTCAAGATCAAGTACATGTTATTCATAAACATTGTTTTATAGAAAGATATTTTTGAAAGATAACTTATATTAAAGGTTATATACATTAGGTTTAATAATGGTATAAAATATAAAAGTAGAGTATTCTAGGATTTTTTTAAGGTATAAATTTTTTTTGAGACAATAGTGATAAGGTCATCAAAATAAAATGATTTAGTGGAGAAGATGAACTATAAATTATATGAGAAATAAAAAGTCATGGAGATTCAGTGAATCATTACAAAATAATTTTTGGTGGTAGTGGGGAGATTTTTTTCATACATTGTTTATTAGTGACCTTCCAAACACCTAGGGTAATAGGTTTTAAAAGAGTTTTGGACAGGAAGAAATGTCAATATATTTGAATTTAAAGTCTTCCGGTGTATTTCATAAGTCCATGTTGATGCCAATAATAGGGTAAAATAAAAAGAAATGATTTAGGCACGTTTATTTGTTTTTTATGGTAGTGAAAACATTTTATTTTTCGGTATGGGTAAATAACTCCCAAATCATCATCCAATTAAAAATGTTTACATAAATTAAGGTATCCAATAGGAGGATCATAATCAAGATGAATATATATATGGAAATAAAGATTCATCACATATATAGGTTTATCCGATTGAAAATACAAGAGTTCTAATTAGTGAAACAAGAACCAACGTTCCCAATTAACATGAAAGTATAGAAGGAGGTGTTTTCTGTAGAGTTAATATTCCAAAGGATCATCCAAGTCCTAGTATATTATAATTGTCAGGTTTTGGGTAATATTGATAAATTTTTCAAAAAACAAGTAGTACTAAAATAAGAATATCCATAATAATTTAGGTGGTCTACCTAATATAGAAGACCAATATAGAATTATGTGTATAAAATAAATTATACATATATAAACTATGTTTGGAAGCCTAAACTAACATAGGAGGAGCTACTTCTTAGTAATTAAAAATGACATCTATTAATGATGAAGAAGGTGATGGACTTATTGTATATAGTAGAAAACTATAACATTTTATAAATTACTCTTGGAATTTAATTGATATATAATAATTGGGTCAACTAGTTGGTGGAATAAGAGAAAAGGGTAATCGTAGAGGGTGAGGTTATTCACGATGAATTTTGAATAAAGGGAATGAGTAGAATTTAGTGAAATTTTATCTTTCAATTTTAATCAAAAAATGATATTGGCGGTTCATGGAATGGATGTGTAAGAATTATTACATCATGAATACTTATATATGTTAATATCCCTACTATATATAGAGACATAGATAAGAAAATATAAATTGAGAAATTATATGGATAGAACTAAACTATAAATTACCTATTGTATATAAACAAATGGATTCTTTATGGGTCAAAAAAATCACATAGAAAATGGAACCGTAAGTTTGATTCCATTATGGTATAAAATAATTTCAACTAGATCAACGTGGATTACTAGTTTTATAAATTTTTCTCATGATCATGGAAGGTGTAGACATTAAATAAATCAAATAGATAAAGGATCCTAAGGAATTCAAATAGATATTGGGGATGAGATTATAGATGTAATTGATGAAAATAACATTGCTGATATATGAGTCAATGTACATCTAGATGATATTAGATAGGTTCATAATGTCATGGACAAATATTTATCTATACTGTTATATTCATATTTCAAACTGTCCAAATAGAAGGCACGAAAATGGGATGAAGAGTTTAAGAACATAGAATGGGCGTCATATGAACTCGTGGATGAATTTTGATATATGATGTAATTTTTACTAAACCAATTATCACTTAGGAAACGAGAGTAGTTAATAGATTCATGTTAAACATAGGAATGAATCACTAGGTGGTGTTGATGTGAATTCATTGATATCTCAATGTATTAAAATATGAATAATTCTATTCTTGAAAGGATTGTCCATTTGAATTTTATAGTGACGAATAAATTTTATAGGGCACCAACACATGGAGAATTACCATTGGGTTTCTATTTGACTATAGGGGAACTATGGTATGTTAATTGTCAATACATATATCAGTAGTTGAAATATCAGCCATGGGTGAATAATATGCATCTATATTGGAATTTTGGAAAAAATGATATTTTTGAAATGTTTGTTAGAGTGTTGTGGAAGAATAATAGGGGATTGATTCCTATTGAATTATATTAAGAGTTATTTTTATATTTTTAAGAATATATTATTTCATTTCAGAATGAAATAAATTAAAATGAAATAACACTTCATATGGATGTTGACTAAGGATGGAGAGCTGGTGCTATGGAATATATAAGAAATTTAGAATTAAATTTATAAGCCAATAATAGTTATAATATGAGAACATATAACGTAATGTTGTGCCTTAATGTGGATTGGTTGAACTTTTAGAAAAGGATGGAGTCTCATTGACTATTTTTATGTTAATACAGGATGATGGAATGACTATGGGTTACAAGGACATGATGGTGATGTTGGGAAAAGAATTCACAAGTGGGATATTGTTAGGTTTCTATAATATTTTTTCAAATTAAATGAATTATATATTTATGGGTTTTTAAGAGAATAAATTAAGGAAATAGATTTTTATATAGGCAGTGGAACTGATAGATTCTTATGTGGAATCATTTATTATATGAAGACTATCATATTTGTAGGCTGATGTATAAAAGGAGTGAAAAATTCAGTTTGAAATTACTTGGATGGATATATAAGAATAGATCTGAGGTTTGAAAAGTCCATGTAAGAATCATTAAAGGGATTTAAAATATTAAATTAAATTTTTCAATGGGATTTGGAAAGTTATGTAAATGAATAATCTTGTTTATTTTACTAAATATATGACTGCCCACCTATATCAAATAATGGTCAGAAGTGTTTAGAAAGATAAACTATCATTGGCATTGAATATTTCACTGGTTCTAGTCTATAAATAGGACATGTCAGATCACTTATTTGGTAATCAATTATTATAACCCTATAATAATTTTCTATATATATTAGTGTAACAATAAAATTTTTTCCTTATAATATTTAAAATATAATAATGAATATTTTTAGATCCAGGTATTGAGATGACATTAGATTTTGAGTCCTGGTGTGCCTTAGTGTTGATATAAAAAAATATTGAAAAAATATTAAATCATGCAAGAACAGTTTTTTCAGAAATAATGTAATAACACCCCAAAAAAGACTCTTATGGAAAATCCAATACCACCATTGAGTTCAAAATATATGTTTTACCCTATACGTGAAACTATCTTTATCGGTGTTATGTTTTTTAATTGAACCACACCATGGGTGGAATAGTTAGAAAAATTACATTTATTTATTTATTTATTTTTTAATGTCCTAAAATAACTATCCATTATAAAAACAATGTTATGTTTAACTCGTATGGTTAACCACATAACCCTAGGATTGAGAGATGAGATGGTGGAGGATAGATTGGTTAACGACAACGGATCAAGGATCATAATCAATTTCCATAGGATCTTTTTCACCAAAGGATCTCGAGGATCACTCAAAAACAACAATTAGGATTAATTATTCATAATATAGTGATCAAATCTTGAGGATGGGTGTTTTATTTATATTTTTATATTTACTTGTTATATTATCCCATAATAACCATGAATCACATCCCCCAAAAGAATGATTCACGGGTTGTTCATGCTTTGTGGATTCATGTTATCTTCTTGGGATGTTGGGAAATTTTTTTATTGGTTTATTTTTTGTTCTTAATTTGTAGTTCTATTGAAAATGAATCATTTTAATCCCATGAAATGATTTATATGTTTTTCTCTCTTATATTTTATTTATTTCTTCTATATTTCTCAAAATGTTTATCTCTAACATTTCCTTTGGACAATGGTATTAGAAATACCAACTATTTGATAATTGATTTACTTTAACATAGTGGAATTAATCTACACCATGAGTTTGGGTTCATGATCAAGGGTTGATGATGAAGGTGGATGATCATTGGTAGAACGGGAGAAGATCATGGTTCCCCTTCTTCCTGTTTTAGCATGAAAGGAGGAAATGATGCGATGAGAGTCGAATAATTTGTGATTCAGGTGGATGGAATCCAACTAAAGATTATTTATTGGATTAAATGGATTAGTATACTTGTTTAGTAGTGAGACAAGTGGTGTACATAGAAGTTATTGTGGTGTGGATAGAAATACCTAAGGACTCTAACTTTTTGTAATCTTCCTAACTACACTGTGTACAGTCCGAAGTACACATAGCTTATATCTTTCCTTAAATGGAACAAGTGTTTCTATGTGGAGATTAATATCACAAACTGTGTGGAATCTTTCTCACTCCAAGTGACCCTTTGTCGGTGGCTCAGAATTTACCCTTAGGGATCATAGGCATAGACATTGACAGGCACATCAGAATGACAAAATTTCATGGGCATCGCCTGACACTATGACATGGCTAGGAACATGGGAAGGAACCCAATGCATGGGTTTGACAAGATGTACATGAGAATGACCCTATTTACGTGGGCATGAGATGGAACCATGAAGAGTGGCAGTGCAATCTCTATGTTCCATGTATCCTAATAGAAAATGGTGTATATTTGGATAATTACATGTTGTGTGAGATGGAGATACATGAGAAGACCGAGGGTTTGAGAGACATATCATGTACCCCTAGTACACACTGTGTAGTTTTAAAAGGGTAGTTTGGGGCCTAAAATATCATAATTTTGGGAAATTATAAGTTTAGTTACTTCACATGGTATATTCATACATGGGTAAATAGTATCATTACATCCTCAAAAAAGGATTTTGATCCCCACTATGGGTTGGTTTTAGATAGAGTTTTTATGAATCCCTCAATGAGGCATACTGTGGGATCCTTTATTGTTTCATCATTCCTAGGATTAGTTGGAGGAATCATTAAGACTGACTTACATGGACACACAATCCCCCAGTTAGTGGATTTTTTGCATATTATTTGTAGAATCACCTTGAGAGCCAAGATTTGATCCCATATCTATGTACTATGATCTTCTAAGATCCATAGTGTAATTATTTGGAAGGGCCTTATTGAGAAAACCCCTCATACAAGAAGCATCAGGGATATTATGAATTTTTTAGTGGATTCTCCCAGACAAGTGTTAACTTGGAGCCTTGAGTAGAATTACGTGGATTGAAGTATGGCTGATACCTCTTTGATACATGGAGTTATTATAAGTATACATAAGTTTTTATTATCATTATTTCAATGTATCATATATTATTGACATAATATGTGATACAATGACTAATTTATTTATCCTTTGGTTTAGTTATTTTGTGGTGTCCTACTAGGTATTCTTATAATCACCCTTTTATAGGATCTGTGTACACATGTCATTTCTTATGTAGATTTAATTCCATTTAATGGTGTCCTAGGAGGACCAGAAGTAGTATGATCATTGCGATCTAGATATGTAGTTTTTGTACATGGAGTTTTACTTTATAGGATTCCCCTCCAACTAAATAGGTTGGAATCTTTTATCAGTTTTAATGGGCTTGCATTTGGTCCTTATGATTCATTACATTTATCATACTCAGATTCTAGGTTTTATATTTATGGATGGATTATGGTATCAAATTTAATATTTTAAATTTCATCATTATATGGGAATATGAATATATTTGTGTGTATATAGTTATTTTAGGCTATGGCCTTCCATGTGTGAGATATTCCTACTAGAAACTAGTTTCTATCCCCTAGTCTCTTGGAGGCCGGATTAGGGTTTCAAACTCAGCATACCACCCATAAGGTGGAACATAGTGGGTCAGTCTATAATAGGGAGGTATATAAGTTATTCATATTAGGACATGATTTTAGAGGTTGTTAGTTGTGAGGATTGTGTCGGGATTTATGGAAATAATACTAAACTATTTTGTGTTTGAATTTTAGTATAGGTAATCTAGTATTGGATTGAGTACAAACATATAAATTCACCAAGAAATTGAAAACCATATTGTTGTATTTTTAAATTTAGTTATTTTTTTATGTAAAACATTAGTGAATCAATCATAAATAAATATTTTGTGTTTTCCATTCATTTCTGGAGATAGCTCCCTATATATACTCATTGATTTTGGTATATCATGATTTTATTTTCGGATTCCTTCATGAAGACATCTAGCTATAATTCCACACCCAAATCATGTTGATGACCTACCTAGGGACAAGGCATCATTATAAGGATCTATATAGTAGGTGGTGCCTCTAGGTGTTTTGATAGTTTTTAACCACTTGTTTATCAGATGGTTGTACCGACAATACTAGATGAGGATGTATGCAGGATGAATGCACTCAATGAGTTTTGTAGGAATTAATCTCTTAGTTTTTGGGGTGATCTTTACCCACAAGAAGCTGAGGACTCTGTAGAGGTAGTTACCCATGTTTAACACCTTGTGTAGAAATATATATATCAGATGGTGGTATTTGTAGTGGGAATCCTTCCAGGCACTACTAAGAAATTGTGGAGTCTGGTGACTCAAGAACATGAATAGATGAATCCATATTGGTCATACTTTGATCATCATATAATATAAGAGTTCTATATGGTCATGGGCAAGTGATGCACATTTAAGATATTTTGAGGCTATAACACTGTCATAACATCATGGATGAGAATTAATCAAGGTTCACTAACCTCTCAAGATACACTTTTGATGTGGTTCGAGATATACATATTTTGGAACAGAACATTTAAAAGGGACTATGATGAGATATTATGTCTTCAGTGATATATCTTTTCATTCCCACAATTGTTGGAGTTCTCTAGCATGACTTTGGGGTGGTGCTCTTTTTGGGCAGGAGAAATGTAAAAAACGGTCTTGGTGGTGGGAACACTAGTGATGAGAACTTGGATGCTAGTATCTAACGAAATATATAGGGATGAGAGATTGCAAGAAATTTTAAGGGATAATCCCAGGTAATGGGGTCTGTAGTTCAAGTCTCTTAAGCTACTTTTAGGCATCCGAGATAGAAAAAATATTTCAATTATAATGGTAAGTGACACATCACTCAAGATTTATTTACTTTTCATATTGCTAATAGATAGATAGATAAAATAATTACTAGGTCTAGAAAGTGGTAGGAGTAGAAATGTTTTCAGGGTGGCAGACGTGGAATAGGATTGGGGAGAGTAAATGGAGGTGGTATACATTTTGACTTATTGGCACCACCACCCTCAGGTGGACCACACTAGGACCCAGGAAATGGAAACAAGTGACAATGGTAGAAATAGGTAGTGTAGTCCATTTACCAAGAGGCTCGAAGTGTCATTATAGGTACATTCTCACACTTATGTACTTTATCCATAATGAAGAAAATATAGCTGTGACACAATTTATTCTTTCCACCTCACATGTAAGAGACTTAGAGAAACCTGGTGTGCCCTTGGATTAACCCTAGTTATTGGAGATTACAACCGGAGGAGATAAATTGATAAAAAACTAATGCTGATAATGTGACCTATCATTTGGAGGAGATATCTTCATATGTGATTTTTTGTTGAAATAATGTGTCCTTATAACATCATCGTAGGTATAGATAGGCTATCCACATTTCATGACCATATTTAATGTTATAGGAAGAGGATTTGGTGTATCCATAGTGACAAATTGTGTTTTTCATTAATGTTTGAGAAGGAAAACCAGGGATACAAAAATGGGAACTTATGAAAGAGGATGAAGATGATTAAACATTTTATGGATAGTACTTCCCTTAGAAAAGTTGATGTTATGGGATTTTATCTTCCTGTAGTGGTGGTAGAGTATGAGGAAAACCATCTTGAGTATGATCAAGGATTACCTCCCCTGTGAGAGAAAGATTTATTCATTGAATTTCATGGAGGGGAGTCCATGATATATGGACCATCACATCATAGGGCTCTTATAGAGAATCAGGAGATGAAGGTTCAGTTATAGGACTATCATGGGAATTTTATTATCAAAACTAGTGTGTCACACTTAGAATCCCATGTATTGTTCGCTATGAATATAAATGACAGCATTATGTTTTTTTTGCATTAACAACACATGAATCAGGTTATTGTGACGAATAAGAAACCAATAATGAGTATTGATGATCTCGTTGATTAGTTGGGAGGGGGAGATGGTTCATGAAGATAGACCTCATATCAGGTTATCACCGACTCCATGGTTGAGACATGGTGTTACTGAAGATGGAATTTTGATGTAGCTAAGCTAATTATGAGAAATTTTTTATGCCTTTTGGAATAATTAATTCCCATATTGTGTTCATGGGACTTATGAACCCAATTATTTTTCCATTATTAGACCAGTTTATGGCGGTCTTAATTGATGAAATTATATTTTAAATCGTGTTTGAGAAGGAAAATGTTAGTCACTTGAGGGTGGTCCTAGACATACATAATCATAACCGACTTTTTGGGATGGTCTCTAAGTTCCAGTTCAATATTTTATAGTTAAACATTATGGTACATGCCATCTAGGAAGTGGGTGTAGCACTAGACCAAGTGAAGGTAGAGGTAGTGTAAGCATGTGAGACACACAAAATAATGACTAAGATACATAGGGTCTTTGGGATTCTAGGAATATATATAATATTTTGGCCCAATTTCTCTAGGATATAATAATAATTTACATATTTGAAACAAAAGGGGAAGCCTTCCATGTAGATAGAAATGTTCCAGCAAGAATTTCTGGAGTTTTGGCAGAGATTGAAAAGCACTCCCATCTTGATATTTTCAGAGGAGGGTGTTGAGTATGTAGTGTTAAGTAAATCCTTTTGGACCATAATTGATTGTGTTTTGATGTGGAGGCAAGAATATATTGACAATGCGACTTGTAAGTTTAGAATATTTGAGAATAACTACATGACCAGGGATCTAAAGTTGGCAGTGGTAGTCTTAGCTGTGAAGATGTGGTGACCCTACATTATAGTTGACTGGTTTATCATCTTTTATTACCAAATGAATATTTAATATATCTTATCATATAAATATATTAACTGTAGATTGAGTTTAGGTCTAGTGTTCCTCTAGGATCATGAATTCAACATAATCTGTACTCTTGGAAAGGGGAACATTGTGGAATATTCTCTCAGTATGAAGGCTAGTTTGTAGTTGTTGAGGGAGTAATTAGAGCATTTGGCCTCATTATTATTGTCCACTATGGACAAGTATAGTGTTATAAATCTAAAATCAATGGTTATTACCCCATAACTTATATAGTGTGTTAAGGAGGCTCAGTATATGGATATCAACTATGATACCTTCCATACTTAGATATCAATTTCATGAGTTCCTAATGAATTATATGAAGGTGGGGAGCACAACATCCTTTTAATAGGACGCATGATGGTATCCGTGATGTTGTATGAGGATCTTATGGGGAATTTTCATACACACCTCTTCGTAGTACATCTTGCTGTGGTGAATATCATGGAGGACTTTCGGCATTTGTTATTTTTTCTAGAGATAAAGAAGTGTAGAGTATACATTGTCTATAAATGTCTCACTTGTTAGTAGGTGAAGGAGAGAACCATATTCTACTGGGTTTAGTTAAACTTTTTGATGTGGAATATGAAAGCTAGATAGTATATCTATAGTCTTAGTGATAGTGTTACCACAAATTTCTAGAGGATATAATGCCATATGTGCTATCATAGACTAACGAACAATGTTAGACCACTTCCTATCTATATGAGAGAAAATTTAAATTGAGTGATTGGGATGTATTTAGGTACAATATATAGTAAAACTATATGGAGTTACCTAGATGATCATTTTTGACCAAAATGATTGCTTCACATCATGATTCTATATATGACTAAAGTAGGCTTTTGGGACTCATTTTAAGTTGAGAATAACATTTCTACCCCAAACTAATGGAAAGAAAAAGAAAACCATTCTTGTTATGGAATTCATTCTATGGTATTTCATGTTAGATATAATACATAGTTTGGAGGATCACCTAACTATCTTGTATTTTTTGTACAATAAAAGCCACAATTTAACCATCTACATGATAACCTTCAAGACCTTGTAATTTTGATCACCACTATGTTGGACTCATCCATGTGAGTCAACATTCACTAGACCATAATTATTTAAAAAGATGAAAAAGATTGCATTGAAAAACCAATAATGGATAATGATTTTCCAGAGAATTCATATGTCTGATGTAGACTGATGAAAGAGTCATTTTTTGTTCCATGAGGGAGACCATGTTATCCTTATGGCCTTATCTCTATGAGTATTGAAGATATTTTCCCAAGGCAGAAAGTTATCTCTGATTTTCATTGTCCCTTTATAAATAATGCATAGGGTAGGTGAGGTGGAATACTACTTTTCCCTAACACTATAATTATTCAAGGAAAAGCACATCAATCACATGTCACAGTTGAGGAGGTATATGGATGACACATCACATGTTATCGAATGGGGAGAGATGGACATCAAGGATGAAACTAACACTTCATAATACCTAGGGGAGATCATGGATTGGTAGGAGAATATACTTCATTGGAAAAAAATCCATTTGAGTGTTTTGGGTGGTAGTATTGGAATATTTAGGAGAAACTTTTGGAGAGGGAGACACAGATGCGATCCTAGTACCCGTCTCTTGTTGAGTAGTATTTTTTTACTTATCAGGACTAAAATACCTAAGGTGAGTAGAATTAAATGTACCTTTTCCTTTCTTATAAGTAATTTTAATATATCATAGAATATTTTTAGATCTATGTGATAAGACGTTTTGAGAATCTAAGGCCCTAAAAGCCTTAATGTTGATACAATAAAAATATTAAATAAACTACATCACACATGAATTTTTTTTCCAGAAATAATTGAATAACTATTGAATAGGAACTCAAATTGAAAATAAGACACTTACATTGACTTTAGAATACAAATTTTTTCATTGAAATGACATAATATATTTGATCATCCAGTTTTTTTCTTAAGCACCAAAAAGGGAAAATAATTAAATAATTTAGAACAATGGACCACAAATCATGATCGATTACATGATGATTTATTTCACCAATAAGGAAAAATAATCTTTCTAATGATAATGATTAAGATTTTGTCATTATTAGTGATTGATCAAAACCCAAGGCAAAGAATTATATTTCTATTGGGTTATTTACTAATTTTATTATCATATGATGAATGATAATCACATCCACCAATATATTTATTTTAAGTTGATGTATACTTTTCATGGCTGGGTTATCATTTTAGGATATTGGGGAATTATTTTTTAGTTTATTGTTGTTTATTCATATAGTGTTCTAAAAAAAATGAATTGAGGTCAACAAATAAAATGTACATTGTTCTTTCATATTTTGTGGTTTGTTCAGTTCTTCCTCATTTATTCACACGTTCATCATTGGAATTTCCTTTTGATGGAGGTTGAGAAAATACTTAATATTTGATCTTTATGAAACCATTATTTATTGAAACATATCGATACTATGGGTTAGGTTTGTGATCGATGGAGTGATCACAGTGTGATGATGATTGAAAATGGTGGAATGTAGAATGAGGGTGCATTATGGTTCCCCTTTTTCTGAATTTGGTGTGTGGTGTTGTTATAGTGTGATATGAGATGAATCATGTGAAATTGTGGTGGAAAACATCCAACTGATGGTGATGGATGGGTTCAGATGAATCAATTTTTCTATTCAATGATAATATTGGATGTGAGAGTGACACAAAAAGAATGGTGTGAGTGGATAATCTTCCAAAAAAAATTACCCATTATACAATATGTAGTCTAAATAAAACATTCCATATAGTCCCTATTTTATGTCACTTGAGTTTCCACAGAGAGATAAATATCACATGAATTGTGACACCTATCACATGTTGTATGAACTGATAATGGCTACATAGTGTGTACCCTATGGGTACATGGGCATGAAATAAGATATACACACAAGAATATCTAGAGTAAATGGTTACAAACTAGTAATCAAACATCACTTGGTACAAGGGAAAGACTACAATAGAAAAGTGTGAGTTGAAGTACATGAGCATGTCCAGATGTAAATGGGAACAAGATTGTAGTATCTTGAGTGGTGAATCAACCTTTATACACTGTGTGTCAAAAGAAAATGTGTCATGTATTTTGATAATTACATGTCGTTTGAGATAGAGAGACACTAGAAGACCAAGTGTAATAATGTCATATAGTGTATTTTTTCAGGTAGTTTGAGGAACTTTTTATACATTGTTTGGACCAATATCAGTTGAGTGTGTTCCATTTTTCCATATCTATGATTGTATATCATAGAATTACATCCACAAAATAATACTATGATCCTCTATATGGTTTTATTTTAGATATATTTTTATTAATACCTTCATGAAGCAAGTAGTGGGATCCTCTTTCTATCATCCTTCCTAGGAAGGGTTTAAGGAATCATCATAACCAACTTATATGAGAATATGATCCCCTACTAAGAAGATTATTCTTGATCGGGCATGTGTAATCCCACAATAGTCCTAGCTGTGGTCCCTTATCAATGTATTGATATATTTAGAGATATATAGTGTATTTATTTTTTGAGGCATATGATAATAACCCCTCAAATGTGTGGCATTAGTGATAGTAGGGCTCATGGAATGGATTCTCCTACATGACTATTACCTTGAAGCCTCATGTAGAATCTTATAAGTGGAAGTATCATCAAGAAATATTTTATACTTGGATTTTGTTATGAGTATATCTATATTTTTACTATTCTTACTGATATGTTTCATATATTTTGACATACCTAGTGATGACCTGACTACTCCCTTGATGATTAAATTTGGTTATTTAAGAGGGTCCTATTGGGTCCCTTTATAGTAAACCCTATATGATTTCTACCTATATCAACCATCTCTTATGAAGAAGACATTATATTTGATTATTTCCTGGGAATAATAGGTGTAGGAAATGAATAGTATCAAGACTAACTATGGTTGTACCAGAAGTTTCATGAAATATCATTCCCCTCATTATGCGTAGGTTTGACCCTTTTACCAATTTTGGAGGGCTTGTATTTTTCACTTATTCATTTGTACTTTTTTCACTCTATCACATTGGAATTTAGATGTTTTCATGTATTATGTTATTAGAAGTATTTTTTTAACTTTCAGAATTGTAGGAGAATTTGGATATGTGTGATTATGTACAAGTCCCTTAGACTAAGGATTTGCGTGTTTGTGATATGCCTACTCAGCCCTGGTCGCCAGACCCTGGCCTCTTGGAGGTAGGCATTCGACATCACACATGGATTATAATCGCAAGGTAGTCCCTAGTGGTCTGAGTCATGAAAATTAATTAAGATAACATGTACCATGTAGTAAGATTATATCCCAAAATATGTAAAACCTTTGTTTTGTTTCATGTTTTGAGTAAGTGATTTCATTCATAGGCATGAAAGTGTTATGAAACATCTATTCAGGATCAAGAAAATTCATTGGGAGATGTTGGATCCTAATTCATTCATATGGAAACATCAATTTGGTGGTTCCAAACATTAGATGTTCAGAACATATTCTATAAGTGAGGTTCGGGAAGCACTTTCATTATTTTTTTTCTCTCAAAAATAATTCAAATGTTGAGAAATCCTATCTTATAAAATAGTGTACAAAGTTCGTTATGAAAATATCTAAAATATGAATACGTAATAATAATGTTACCAAAAATATTATATATAAAAATTATCTCTTATATAAACTCATGTATAAATATCATTTCTTTTATATATAAGGCTAAATTTAGATGACATGAAAGAATAAAGCATGACTTCAATATAATACATACGATCTTACTTTTCATTTTATAGGATTAATTATAAATTTAGCTCAATATCTAGAAGTAGAATTACATTATATACCATATTGTAATGATATATAAGATCTTATAAATTAGTGAAGTATTTAAATGTATGATAAATCAATGACTTCAACTATAAACATATGAGTAACTTACACAAACACACACATATATAATAATCTTATAGTATCCCACATATTTTCAAACATTGATAAGGAATAATAAATTATACTTATGAGTAATATCATCACATACTATACTTAGAAAACATTGCTAAACTAAAACATGATAAAATCATAACACAGATTAACTTTGAGAAACACATACAAACATTTTTTTCATTCATATTTGTTTTGAAACATTCAAATTAATTCTAACTAATTTATTAAATTTCACACTCATGGGTAAAGTCCATTTATTATTTCATAGCTCTGATAGGTTCTCTATTACTTTTTTGAATTTTATTATAATTAATCTATTACATTAGAAACTCATCATTGGTGAAATGTATTCTAGAAATTTTTATAACTCTACATAATAACTCATAGTATTGAATAGTATTATCAACATGACTGGGGGATTGTTTTGTAGAACCCTAAAAATTATAAAATAGTCATTGGAATCCTATATCTTGTTTAAACACTTGGAATCCATGAATATATAGATAGAGAGGCACGTTACAACTTTAACTATCATCACCTTCCATACACTTATGTAGTTTTTATGATTATAATCTATTATAAGTAGAAGGGATGGATTATAACATGAGTATTAATAGATATAATATATATGATTATTGAGAATGCTTTGTATTCTCTCTAATAATGGATATAAGTGTTCATAAAAATGTTTTAATAAAAATTATATGATTTTAATATCGTAATAAGAAAAATAAATTGAAAAAACTTAATATAAATAATGATACAAGATAGAAGAAAAAATAAAGAATAGATATCGAATCAATAACTGTTAAAATGAATTAATGTTTGAGCCACTCATACATTGGGTAATGGATTATTTTGGGTGATGAAGAAGTAAGTGAAATTAGTGTGGAATGTTTTTATGGATTCCCAAATTTTTAAACAATATGTATTAATTATTGATATGTACCCCATTTTTTATCCTTTATTTTTCACACTATTACAAACCAATCATCATCCTCAAGGAAACCCTGAAAAAACCTAATTATTAGTGTGAAAATATATATATTTTAGCGATATATAATTGTCATAAAAATATACGGTAAAACCATCAGGATTTTAATAATAATAAAACCTCTATGAATTCCTATACTTCAGTGAAGAGGAATATATCTAAGGGATTTTATGTATAAATAGAGCATGGGTTAAAATAAGAATTTGGAATAAATTAAAATGGAAGTGAAAAAATTAATAAATTGAAATTATTTATATGGTTTTTTATGTTTTTTGATAGGTAAGATTGGAATATTCCCATCACTTTTGATTATTTAATTTTTTTACATGTGTATAATTTTTTTGAAATCTGATATAATGTAATGTAGAAGTGAAAAATAGAATGTGATTGGGAATTTAAAATTTCAGTTCATTAAATAAATTATATTGGTAATTAAATGTTATTTATGAAATTATATTAAATAAATATTATGTATTCATATAATTTTTTTTTGGATTTTACTTATCATTCGATTTAAAATTTAAAATTATTGAATATTTTTTTTGTGAATGAGTTTAATATTTTGAACATTATTTTCCATTCAATTTTGGTTTGTTATGTTTGGAGATAATAATATGATGGAAATTTCATGGAGGTGATGAAGTTAAATTATCTATATTGATTCAAATTGAATAATATTAATTGATATAGAGGAATATCCAAAAGTGATGAAAGTGGTAGATTAATATATCTATAGTTTTAGTGAGCATAATGTAGGTGAAATAGCGATACTTAAAGAAAAAATTTATGAATTAAGAAATAATTGATGTAAATAAATATTGTTGAATGAAATAACATTGTATATATGGGAATTAACAAAAGAAGACATAATATCAATAAAACTATAAGAATATTAAACTTAGTTATCATAAGTAGAATCATGAGATTTCCATTACTAAAAAATAATTCACTAATGATAACCAGTACATTCTTTAAAACATTTTAAAAAACTCTGTAGTTTTTAAATTTTAATTTATATATTGAATAAATATAACCTAGGCTATAACAATATAAAATTTTACAATATCATCCTATAATTAAACAATAATGCTTATTTGCTTCATATGAATAATGACCATGAATATATTCTTGGTAATGACATATAAAATTGATTGATAAGTCACAGTGAATTACTAGAAATTTTTAGTAATGAATATGGATTTCATTAGGACTAATCAGTGTCACCGAATATGATTGAGAAATTATCAAATAAATATGATATTTTTGTCTACAAAAGTAAAAGTAATCAAGCCTAAAATATGTCATGAAATGCTAAGTGAACATTGATGAGCGATGAAAATGAGTATATCATAGCATTGTTATGGGATAACTCCATATTAAATAAAGATGACAAAAATATCAGAAATTATAATAGGTGATGTTTCCAACATCAAAAAGGGAAAATAACATATAACTAATTATTATAGATGGATATCAGTTATTTAGTGTAATTTCAAAAAATGAGGTATGAAAAATCATTTATATTGGTATGTAAATTATATTAATAATTACAAAACCAATATTTGATTTCCAAAAATCTATCAAATTAATATTACACTTCATGATAATGTATGATTAGGACAAAAGACCTCAATATAAAAAATGAGATCTACATATAACATTGACAATAATATCAATATACAAGGAATAAATTTAATATGAAAAATATTTTCTATAATAATTTTCCAAAAAAATAGATAAATTATATACGAATAAGGATAAATGACTTTTATATAAGGATAATGAAGGTGGTAGTGACGATAAAGATGATTGAATACTATTTCTAGAATAGAGGACCGCATATGTGTGTATTATAAAGTTTTATTAAACACAATTATGATTCAATGGTCTTATAATACACAAAGTCTAATCTACAAATTCAAGTGATAAATTATGTTATATATATATATATAAATAATAAAGGAGTATGTACCACTGTAAAGGGATTATTTTGAAAGTATTTTCATTATAACCTATATTAGGAATTTTGTGTGTGTATTCCTTTTTATTCTGTTATATAAAGTCATATAATGAAGGGATTGGTGAAATTTATAATTATTTGACTCGGATATAATTAATTTATATTTATAATTCATTATATATTATAATTTTTCTTGAAAATATCATTATTTGATGACTTCTTGTGTCGTTAAATTTCATATCAGTTTATGATTATTTGTTTTATCTATCATTGTTCACACTCTATGTTTCATTTATTAGTTAAAAATTTTATTCAATATTCCTAAAATACATTAAAAATTATTCAATCAAGTGAGTTTGGAATTGATTTTCATGATGTTTTTCTCCATTGATGAGGATTCTCTATTGGGTTGCCATTGTGGGAAGTACACTTAATCCAATTCAATGTTATTTGAGTATTTAATTCCAAGTATTCATTTAATAATATAAATATTTTAAGAATATTCAATCACTAACCTTTTGAATGTAGGGTTACTACACATTTATCCTAGTTATTTAGAAATATATTTTCAACCCAATGCATAATGATTAAAATATGTTTATTAGTTTTTTTCAATAAAAAATATTGAATATAAGAGATAAACATTTTATAAACTATAATGTCATGGATAAGTTGAATTTATAATTTATTAGAGACAATTTATCACATTGAAAATTGATATTGTTTTGTATTATTTTCAATATCAAGATAATCTCAAACCAAAATAATTATATTTATTTTTCAAATATAAGACATAATATAAAAAATAAAGTGATCTAAAGGAATATTTATTACTAGGATCCTCTTCTAGAGTAAACCCATGACCACTATTATAATGTATTAATTAAGAATTAAATATTATTTTTGAGAATCACATGAATACCTTAAATCAAATTTAAATATAGTTTAGAACAAATTAATTTCAGGAGTGATTTCTTTTGAATATATAAAAATATTTAATTTAAATATATTGAAAAATTACTTATGGGAAACAATTTAATTATTTTATTTCATTGTAGTGTCTTTTTATATAAATCAAATATGGAATAAATATTCATATTCTGTACAATAATGAAAATTATTCAATAAGGACACATTTCATCACAAAACATATACTCTATGAGATGAAAAATTTCCAATGGTTTTTTTTCATTATAGAGGCTATGTAAATGTGGTTGTTAATTATTTGTATGGTAAATAAGATAATAAAAATTATAGTTTTGAATATTTTATTTCTATAAGATAATGAAATCTATTGAAATTGACATATATACAACAAAAACAATTTAACCCAATATTATGTTGAAACAATATGCATGTTTTTTTAGTTTGTCCGATGATGTGACCGATTTTTTTTATTATTTTAACCTTTTTAATAATTAAAAACATAGGAAATTTTGATAAGGTGATTATAATATAAATATAATTAAATTTGAATGATTGATGCAATTATTTTTGTAGCACCCCGAACCCGGATCCCTTCGATATGTTCTCCATGTTGGAGGGAAATTAGTCCTTATAAACCCTCTCCATATGTCAAAACTTCTGACTAGAAGTGGGGGTCTAAATCGATGAATTTGGGGTGACTACATCCTCTGGTGATAAGTAAAATAGTAAATAGAATGAACATGATAAAAAATTGTGTAAGAATATATAAATAGCAGCAATAACTAGACCAAAAGAAACAAAAAAATTGAAGATAATGTATACTTTCCATGTTAATTATACAAAACATACATGATCTACCATTGTCTGATCATATAAATACATGAAAAAAACCTAAAAATAAACTCTTGGTGTACTCATACGAACCATCTGGTCTTTTTCCATCTATCCCATATATCTATAGTGCTCCGTTTCTCATGAAGGTCTGGCCCACGAGTCTGATCTCTTACATGATGTCAAAACCATACAATCGACATGCCTCCCGAAGGGATCATACATGGTGTGAGTATGAACAGAGTAGGCCACAACTAAAAAGATTCTATATTAAATCTATATATATAACATTACATGAAAATATAATTAATGATCATTAACACACACATAAATTAACCATCTTCACTTACTCTCAATAGATACAAGGAAGCATTTACCTGCATGATCAGTCATGCCCAAAAACTCATGGTCTCCCATCCATATACATGTCTCCCAATGAAAATTTAAAAAAAATTATATTTTATAAAATTTGAAGTAAAACTAACATCCCAACAAAATTCCAAATAATTATATCACTATTTTTTAGTAATTTCTCTTAAAAACCTCCTCCTAATCAACATGCCAACATCCCATGTTACGATAACATCCACCCTTCCATAATCCTGGAAATCATCCTGAATATCATGGTGATCCTTAGTCCGCAACATATTTAATCATATACCATCAACCATGGATTTAAAAAGTAATCACGTCCTCTATAACTATTGGTCATCACCATCCCCTAATCCACTAATACTAAAGAGGTCTCTACCCACATTGAGTGACCAACACTACCTCACTGAGTCCTTATATTTTGTTAAAATGACTCCAAATATGTTATCATCCATGAATGGTGAGCTACAATCACAAGATATATAAGTCACACCCACTGGAAGAACTCCATCTCTATATGGGAACCTCATCACCCACCCTTGGCATAGTCATCACCACCCACCTTAATATAACACCCCTACATTTTGAAACATTAAACTCATGTTCAAAAGTGTATATAAAACACAATAGTGAAATTAGATGAGAATCTAACACCCCAAGGAATTATGATATATTTCTATTAAAAAAATGTATTCTCTTTGTTAGCTAGTAGAACACACAACCTGAGTATGAAGAAACTATAATATAGAATACTATTACAACCTTGTCATTAAATTTGTAACATCATAGCCTATATTCCACTAATATAATTCCATGATCTGGTGCACCACACAGACTAAAGAACACCTCCCTGTATGCCAAAGGCTACTGACTAGCTGTGTGGGACAATGGTGTGACCGTGGAGATACTATGCCCTTTTGTCGAATTTAAAAACAGCTAAAATAATAATTTATATTAAACATATATAATAAATAGAGTGAGGAAGAATTAAATAACAAACATATAGGCATTCTATATTAATTATTTTATTGAAGTAAATATTCGAATGACTATGTAATAAATACAACACAGATCATCCATGGGGACGATCACATATAAAAGAGTAAATAAAATAACTAAAATAAAAATCCAGGTCTAAAAAAAACCCAGAGCCAACCCACATACCTTATCTCTATATACGCATCTAATCAATCCAACTATATTATTCCTAGGACTTGATCATACATGTGCCTATGACCAAGTTAATATCTTCTCAGGAACCCTAGTGAACGAGTGGCCTGAGTAGGGTGTTTGTACATAACTCAGTAGGGAACCACCCATGTGGTATTTCACATAGAATGTAATATAAAGTCTATATGTATGTGATCTACTCAATAGGATAATTGTAAAAATAACAATATCTAAATAGTAAATACAAATAAAAACATAATGGAATAAACCACAGCTAATCCTTGGGTCTATGACCGCAATCCACCATACATGCTTCATCCAGTTCCAGAATGTCTCTAAATAAGTTATCATATATATATATATATATGGGTAATATGAAATTAATAATATGTAATACTACCATCGTTCAATCCTTGGGACTTTAGTCATGACTAACAAATAATTTCTTCATCCAACACAAAAAAATTATCTGATCAAAAGTCTTCACCATAGATAGATACATGTCTTAGCTCTGAGTTCACCAATTCTCACCCTCAATCACTAATATAAAAGATTATAGGTAAACCATACATCATATAAATATTGAAATTTTCTATAACCAAATAAAACTGGAATCGAGTTATGTAACCCAGGAATATATATTCCACGAAAACCATGAATTTGACCATTCATTTTTGTGGTGAGTCTATAAAACAATTCCTAAATGGGAATCTAGGTATAACCTATGGAATTTATAAATCATACTATAAGTTTTTCTAAGGAATTTATACATGGGATTCCAATTATCACTCATGGCTTAAAAGAATACATGAAACCCCTATGCCCATCCAAAGTGTTCTGTATAAGGAACCCAAGTACCACTCATTGAACACATGTGATCAATCATCTCATGAGCCCATAAAAGGAATTATACATAGGGAAACTTATTATTGGTCAATGTACAAATATATAATTAATCCTATGAGTTCATCCAGGGAATCCATGCATGTGAATCCAAGTATCACTCAAGGTGATATATGAACCCATGCCCCTATCAAACCGCCCCTAGAATTCATGCATGGGAACCCAGGTATCCCCGATTAATTATATAAGGTATTCCCTATTGTGTATTTCCATGGAATTTGTATGAGGATACCCTTGTATCACTAGTGTCATTTCACAAATCATACAAATTCTAAACCTTTATATGGAATTCCTTAAAAAGGATCCCCAATATCGCACAATATTTATTAAATTGGATTCCAAGATGTATACATAAAATTTAAATAATAACATAACCATATAATGGAATATAATAAAGATCATGGGAAGTAAGTCTAGATATCCCAAATCATAAAATAATAGTCAATAGAAGGTTTTACCAGACAGGTACTAGGAATTACATATAAGAACACAAAGAAAAACAAATCTCATTAGGTTTGGAACCCCCACCAAAAACTATTAATCTCTTATAACTATCTTGTAATCATCAATATTAACCAAGTAAATGTAAAAATGAATAATTGTGGTGAAAGAATGATCTAACCCACTAGTACTGCAATAGACTCTTACCTTACACATTCGGCACAAGTACTAGGGTGACAACTCCTACCATATCTACCCAAACCCTTAATACACTATCTTATGGCTCTTCAAACATTAGGGTGCCCATGGGGTCCCATATATCAATATTCTAGTGTGAAATTCAACTTAGGATCTTCAAGGTCCACTGGTAATGGATTCATTCCTCTTGGATTCCAATAATGAATAAACAAAGGAATCCCATAGGGAAGGTCAGGGTCACATCTTTATGTCTTGAATGATGTTATCTCTCAAGGGTTTTTAGTGACCCAAGAGTTCATCAAGTACCATCTACCCAATTAATTTAATTAATAAAATTTTTAAAATGAATTTAAACATGGGTAATTTCCATTAGGAGAGACCCCGAGCATCCATAATATACCATAGACATGAATAAAAAACTAAGGGAAAGGTAAGAAATCCCACCTATATATTGGAAGATTTAAATTCATTATAAAGGATAGATAAATAGTTTAGAAGGACTATCCAAGATCATCTGACCTAGTCTGGGTATGGCATCACAAAAAGAACATTATAAATTAATTAATTATAGTTACACTAAAATTTACTAATTAATCTTATCAAGATAAAAAAAATATAAAGATATATTTTATAATGGAATAAGACCCAAAACCCCAAAAATCATTCTCATCACTCTGGAACCATGGAAAAAGATTCACAAATGTCATGGGACAATAAAAACAATAGATAGGTTATAATCCCTACGTAATGATATGAAAACTACACCCAAAATATTAAATTAAAATCATTAAATATTTGAAAATTCACCATAGTGATTTACATCAATGAAAAAACTGCGGGGAAGTGTAGAAATCATCTAAATATATCCTCATACTATGAATATTTTAATTCTAATCCTAAACAATTGATTCCACCATTCTCTAGTGGAATTTTCAAAGAACCCTAAATGGAATCTCCACAAATAAAAAACAACGAGAGGGAAATGATCAAGAATGAAGGAAGAAGATGATATTAACCAATTTTGCATCAAATCACACCCAAAAACTACTTTATTGGTAAATAATTATGGAAAAGGGGGATGATAGGAAAAAGTGATCCTTCATATTCCTCTTATTTCCCACTGAAAAACGGAGGGTCCAAGCCCTTGTTAACCCATAAAAATGGCAGCCCACATTTTACACAACATGTAACTGTTTCACATATTGTAACATTGTATAGATTTTTAATAGAGATATGTCATTTTTTTCATTTGGGTAATCCCCCAATCTTTTACATCATGAATTCACTGAGCTTCACCCCATTAAACTATTAAACTTCATGTAAATGGTACACGAAGTGTAAATATCACAGAAGCAATATTTAGCAGCCTTGTTACATGTTCCTCCTCTGGTGGTATCTGAAACCCCTATTAAATTAACCAAAACCTAATGAAAACCCAAAAACACAATACTATTATATAAAAACACATGATTTAACATTCTAATTTCGGGTTTGCAATTCGAGTCATCAACTAATTGAGAAAAATTCAAATTCCTTATGAATTTCCCTACTCAGAAAACATGGGATGTTAAAAAATTACATGTAAGAATATAAATAACTAAATTATAAAAATTATATGGTTTATAAATTTATAAAATAAATTAAATGGTTATTTTATGATTAGAAATAAAATTTTAACAATTTTAATGGAAAATATGTTTTTTTGAAAAACTGTATTTTTTCTAAAAGGATGTTTAGTCATGCTCTGCAAACATAAATAAAAATTAATTTTTCAAAATTTTAGAAAATAAATTTAGAAAAATTTACTTTTTTATTTAAATAATAACATCCAATTTTACTTATATCATTATTTTGGTTTTTTCAGAAAATATTTATTTTTCTCTGAATAGTAAAAATATCTATTCTGTACAACTATAAATAAATTAACTAATTTTAAAGGACCATTATTATTTTAATTATTTTTAAATTAAAATAATAATAATTTATTAATATTCAATTCAATTAATTTCATTTTTGTCACCTTCATACAAAATTTTATTATATTTTTTTTAATTAAAAACTAATTTTGTCTGAAAATTGATTTAAAGTACATAATGTTTCCCCATTTTTATAAATAAAAATTACCCTTAAGGAGTTATTATTTAAATTAAACTCATATAGTTTAAAATTATATATTTTTTTTAACATTCATATCATAATAATTTCTATTAATATAGTTAATATAATTTCATCTTTTCATTGAAAAAAACAGTTATTGAAAACCACTTTTTCATTATGTCAACAAGATTAATTATAAATTGAATTGTTACACTTTCATGAATAATTTTTTGAATATGTATTCCTTTATTTTAATCAAAATAATTTATATTATATAGTAAGTAAAAATTAATTTTTTTTAACATTATGGATAGTAAAAATAGTAAAAATGAATTATCATCGTGAAGATAAAAATGGGTTTATCTAGGGGTTAAACAAAGAAGATAAGTCTTAAAAATGGTATAAAACTTGTCCAAAACCAAATTTATGAACATATATAGATCTTATATCATCTATAGGTCAATACCTATCAATGTTTTACTCAATTTGAATAATAAAATTAGGGTATCACTTTATCTTCTCAGAAATCCCACGTGTGTCCTCTCCTCCACATATAAAAGGGAACCCCATCTTGTCCACTATTAACACATCAAAAACCATTCGGTCAATCCAAGACATACCAAAATATATTACTTATGTATGTACCAATATTTAAGTGGCCTTATATGTATTTTTAATATCTCGAATTAAGGATTTATATATAAACATAAATAAGGTATTTGAAGAAGAGGTAAAACTATTAAACATGTGTATTAATTTTATTAATTCTTCCACCTCAAAAAATAATCATAAAATATATTAAAATAATAAAATAGCATATAATATGTTCTGATATTTAATATTTTAACATCATAACAATTATCCATACCCATTTCCCTCAAATGGGAAATAAAACCATTGACTGTGTGTACGACGGACTACCACACCATGAACCGATGTAATTAATTTTCCATCACCACCTTTAAATGCCGGATATAATGATGTATTTAACATATTTATATAAAATTTAAAATAATATTATACTTATAAAATTATTATATCACACATACCTTCTTATTTTCTATTTTTAGGGGGATACGTTAATGCCACTCATGTGTACGACGGACTACCACCTCATAAAGCGATGCGATTTGTTTTTCCCTTACATTTTATATGGAAGGTATAAAGGATTAAATTAATTTATTTAAGTATTAATAATGAAAAAAAATTAATTATGTAAATATAATAGCACATCTGACTTCTTACATTCTAATCTGTTGGGAAATATAACATCACTCTTGCATACGTGCGCACTGCCGCATACACCCAGTGATGTGAAATGTTATTCATTATGTTTTTACATATATGGAAATAATGATGGACATGATTAATATAAATGATATATATATATATATCATAATATGATTCTTTATAGGTGTATTAACATTTTTTTCCATTTACTCCATCACTTGATAAAAATAGAAACAACATCCATGCATATGTATGGCTTACCATCACCATGAACGGTGTAATCCATTATTGAAACATATAAATTATATAGATTACTATAATTATACATATAATGAATATATATGATACATAAATAATATTTATCATTAGGGATATGATTTAACCATAATCAATATAATATTACTAAAATTATAGAACCGAAATATATATGAAAAAATGATGAAATTATCACCCTAACGAGTGATTTTTAAAAAGAAATATTAATAAAAGGATGATAAAAGAATATAATTAAATAAATTATATTCTTATATATTATTATTATTTAATATATTTATAATAAACATATAATTATTATACATCAGGTTCTAACATGTGTGAAGGAAATCAGACCTAAGGTAATAGTTTCTCATCTCACTTTTACTTTTGTGAGACATATACCATATTCACCACTTATTCATTTGTGTGGTGAATTTAAAAATAATTTATTAGTTATATCATGAATATATTAATATTCATGTTTTTTAATTTTTCATTAGATTATATTTATTTTTCGGGGAATAAAATTCAAAAGTCACAAACCTTTTAAGAGATTTATATATCAATCTCATTTTAATCTAGATTTCTTATAAGTAAATTTCTAATGAAGAAATTTATTTGGATGTTGTCTTACAAAACCCTTTAATTTTATTCATATCTATTTATTCAGGAAGATTTCAAGTGATATAACTATATTCGTCTATTTGGTACATAAACTGACCGATAAAATGTTTTTATTAAAATTATACATTATTTATCTCTTTGATCAAAAATAATTTTTCTTCCAAAACCACGTATTCTAAAAAAGTTTTTAAAATTAAAAATATAATTTATTAAGGTAACTTTTACACATGTTTTAATTTTTTTAATTTTCTAATGGAATCCTCCTTTCGTTTTCCTAACAAGACTCCTTTTTTATTTTACTTAAATTTAATTTTTTTTTTCAATGTGTAAAAACTGTACAAAATTTCACACTCTCCTTAACACTCAATGTTTTGAAGATTAATTTACATGTTTTAAAGGTTACTTTAAAATAAAATTATTTTAATTTTTTTTGTGATATTTTTGTTTTACAAGTTTATTTTAAAAGTGTAGTGTTTATTTTTCTTCCAGAATATTTTAGAGGAAATTTACTAGGAATATATATTCTTCAACGACAACAACCCTTAAACTAATCATGCCCCACTGGTGATATGTTAAAATAACACAATCCATATTATTTATCTATCTGGTTTATGATAATTCTGAATGAGTATGTACTATTTTGGAACCATTAACCATATTAATTTGGATAGTTTATTATTATTTTTATCGATTGGGGTTGGTATTAATATTCTATATGCTATTTTTGCAATAAATTTTTTATGTTGAATATTTTGCTCCCATTTCATATGATATATGAATTAGACATAGTAATTGATGGGTGGTTCCCTATATAGACTACAAATTCATTAGTAGGCCTCATGAGATGAACTAGAATGGTTTTATGGTAGAGGCCTTAACATTTTATGTATGATGTTTCAGTATGAGGCCTCGATGGTGTTCTTAGGGTGTCTGATATTATGAATTATGTCATTATGAAATTATTTTTTGATATTCCACTTAAATAATTTTTTAGTTTGAATATCCATGTTTATTTTTCATTCTAATGTTATTATTTATATGGAATTATTTAATCATTATATATTCCTATCATATTATTAATCATTTTCATGTTATTAATTAAATGGAATGTTATTGAGTTATTTACCTATCCATAATGATTATGTATTATGTATTCATTATATCTTCCACTAAAACAATGGCCTTAATAAGTAATACATCACACCTATTTATTATGTTTCCTTTCACCAAGATTAAAGTAAATGTTTTTTGATTTATATATAAGGAAATTATAGAGGGAATAAATATAATCTCAAAGAAAATACATTGTTTTTTTCATTTTAAAATTTATTTTAATTTAAGTATGCTTATATTTTACCACGATTATTATGTCATTATTTCCTTCAGGATGATATTAAATTTATTTTATTATAATGTAATAAATTATCCATCTACTATGGGATACTACAGTAGTTGTCTTCATAGTTTTTATGAAGGGAAATTTAGTTTAAATCTTGGGAATTAGATATTAGAAAACATATATTTGGGAACATATATTAGGTAAATAACCTTATGATCATATTTTAGTATAATTATATAATAAAATAATAAAGTATTTTTGATGAAGATATTATGTGGTTTACCAAGAAAAACATCCCTATCTGGATAATAATATTTGACACAGTTATAGGCATGATGTAACAGGGGCTAATTACACTAGAAAATGTGTGTCATAAAGGAATTGAGAATTAAATTGTATACAACAAAGGTCGTTACCATGCACCTAGTTTGAAACTCTTAGAAGATATACTTTGGTTAATTATAAATTCCTTACAATACATTATGATGGATTTGAATAGATAATGATCCTGATTGAATTAAGATTAAAACTAAGGTGTATTATATTGATAATAACATGTTCTTATTTATAAATATTAGAAATGGTTATTCATGATATTTTTCTTGCCACTATTATTATTTTTCATACAATATTAATTTTGGTTTTAGTTAATTGTTGGAAGTAGAAGGAATTTGGTTAACATTCAATGTGATATAAAATGTGTTGATGAGGAATGAAATGGGATGGTGATAAGGGTAAATGATATTATTCTTATACCTAATAATTTATCATGATAAATGATTAAAAAATACACAATAACCAATTATACGACTCACCATAGAAGAGAAGAATATAGTTTTCTAATAGATTTATTAGTGGAGACAATAGAGGAATGAAGATTTATTTTCCTATAAGTTAAGAATGTGGGAGGAAACACCCAGTTGAATATATTATAGTAGTGAGAATATGTTATTGGTATGGAAAATAAGGGAACAATGAAAGTAATTTCTATTGAATAATGGATTATTTTTAAAATAATGGTTGAGAAAATGGTCTCTATATGGTATCATTGACATTGAATGTTTTCATTGTGGATAATATGTGAATTATTAAAATTGGTGTCCTAGATGGAAATGTCCCAAAGATAATCTATTGGTTTTTATGATTAATGGATATACTGATGGTGATAAAGATACTAGGAATTACATATAAAGAGAATAAGGTATTATTAAATAACATTATGAATCATATTTAATGGTATAAGAATGATGTTAAATGATTAAAGTGCTTGTATATTTTTATTTAATAATTATGTCATAGAAACATTTTATAAATGATATTCCTATAATAAGAATCATGAAATTAATAATGATTGTACTATAGTAGTTTTCTTTTATTATTTAAAATCATATGTTAAATGTAAACAAGAAAAGTGATTTAGTGGAATGTATATTTTTGGATAAAACATGATTAATGGAATATAATTCTTTATATTTGATTTATGTTGAGATAATAATAATAAAGTGATTTTTAGGAAGTAGCATTTTTAAAATTTTCATTGGGGAATGATTTATGGTTTCTATTATATTTTTTGGTGGTTACTGCATTTTTTTGGATTTATGGAATATATTCACTAGTATATGATTATTTTTTGGAATCATGAATGGGTTTTCTAAGGTTTTCTGGTTATTATGGTATTAACATATTCATAATGGTACATTAAGAGACACATTATATTGTCTATGGAATATAATGTTATATTGATTACCGACCTCCCTTCTAAATTTTTGGACTTTGAATTTGGTCATAAATATTCTGGAAAGGCCTTATTGCTTACTATTTATGGAATTAATTAATTTATGATTTGTTTATTTTTTTATAACCCATTAAAAACATATTTTTTTAAAAAAAACTAGAGAAAATACTTTTCATTCATTTAAGGGTTATATGATCTGTTAAAATTAATTTTTTCTCTTCATGTATATAAAATTAAAAATGGAAATTCTTTTCATGGAGTAATTAATAAAGTAGATATTGATCAAAAACATATAAAAGTGGAGATAATTCCAATGGAATAGAAATATATCATGTTTTATATTTCATTATGCTCATATTCTGGATAGTTAATGAATTTATCATCTTTAGGAAAATGATATTGAAACAACAATGTTATAATATTACATTAATATTTTATGAAGGAAATGGTATTTTAAATCATCACACATTTATGGTTTTGAGGTGCTTAAATTTACATTTACCATTCACTTTCATGTCATCAATGATCTCTATCACTCCCTAAAATTATTTACGCTTTTCATCCATTTCCGTTTATAGATTTCCCACCAATGTCCTCTAACTTGGAAACCTAGTTATTTTTTATTATGGAAGGAATTTGTAATTATTTTAATATCTTATCACGTGGATGTTTTATTAAACCATTTAAAATGTGGATTGTTCAAAAATTGTATTTCTAAATGCCAAAACATTGATTACAATGATTATGTTTAAATTGTAGGGATGTAATTTATTGTATGTGGCGAGAATGTGAATCCCCGTGATTTTAAAATTGAAATCTCATCATATATAGATTATATTGAACAAAAAATTTAGATCAAATGACAATTTAACACCCTAGTACATTTTGATATATTTATTTTCAAATAAATTTAATCGACAACTCACAGAACATGCAACCCCGGTTCTAAATGAAAAATAATATAGATTATTCTTGTATCCTATATCTTAAAATAATGTGTATAAATAGTAATAAATAAAGTATTAATATTTAATTATTTACACATATAAAAAGTAAATTAAATGTGTATCTATTGTTTATAAAAAAAGAACAATTTTAAATAAAATGATGTGTTTTTTAAAATTGTATTTCTAGAAAATAATATAGAGTATTATTTTGCACACATAATTTAAAATTATTTTGTTCCAACTTTAGAAAATTTACTTAAAAAATTTTAATTCATTTTTAACCCATAATATTAATATTTAATTAGGGTTTTTTTGTTTTTTCAGAAAATATTGGTATTTAGTGAATAGTGAAAATTCTAATTTTAATGCATTTGTAAATAAAATAAGTTATTAAAATGTAGAATTATGACTTAAATTTTATTTCATGTAAAATAATAATTATTTTTATATTATATAAATTTAATTATATTTGAATAACCTTTATACAGTATTTTATTATACATCTAATTATAGATTAAAAACCCCATTTTTCATGAATTTTTTTTGATGTGTATAATGATTCCCCATTTTAATTAATAAAAATAACACATAATGATGAATTATTTTACTGAAATTTATAGATTATAAGTATAATTTTTTTTATTTGAAAAAATGTTGATTTATATTATTAAAATTATTATCAAATCCTCTTTTCCCTAACAAATACATTTCTTGAATACCAATTTTTCATCCCTTCTTCGGTATAAATATTAAACTTATTTTTTTGAAACATATATGAATTGAACTTGTAAAAATTGATTAAATGGTTTTAATAATAATAATTTAAATTATCTAAAAATTTAAACATATATTTTTACCACTTTGAATAGTAAAAATGGAATAAAATAACTATCACGGTTAAGGTAAAAAAAATTACTAGTTAGTTAAACTAAAAATTTAAGGGTCATATATGAATTAAAACCTATCTAAAATTCATTTTATTTAATAATTTATACCTTATACCCTAAAATGGTAATAAATGATGAAATTTTCGGGATTTTTTCATGATAAAAACAATTTTGTAACTTTATTTTTTTTTAAAATTCCATGTCTGTCCTCTCCCCCACATATAAAAGGCCACCCCATCACCCCCTATTAACACATACAAAACCCATTGGATTTTCCATGAATTATATAAATATCTTCCTTAATTCCCTAACCATAACTTAGAGGCCTTATTTTATTCCTGATCACTCTAAAGAAGGATTTAGGTATAATCCTAAAGTGGGTCTCTGATGAAGATGTAATATTTTTGAACATGTGTAATTGTTTTATTTTTTCTCCCATATCCCTAAAATCATTCTAAATGACGATAATATGACAACAAAATTATACAATTTTTACCTATATGTTATTATGTTGATGGAATAACTCAGATCCATCTCCAATTTCATCAAAATGGAAACAAAACTCATGATTATTGGTATGATAGACTATCACCTCTCGAAACGATTTAATTTGTTTTACATCACCACCATTAAAGGCTGAATATATTGATGAACATAACATATTAAAATTATATTTATGACGTTATTATACTATAAATTATTATATCACATATAAATTTATAATTTTTATTCAATCAAAGGATATTGTAATTTTGCTTGTGTGTACAACATTCTACCACTTCCTAAAGCGATTTGATTTTTTTCACTAATGCTTTACAAGTAGGGTAGTAAAAAAAGTTAATTAATATATCTAATATCTATAATATAATTAAACTCATGTGAAAAACATAATCAACAATCACTCAAAAATGATATTATAACAAATAAATATTAATAAATGTGTGAAAAAAGATAATATGTAAAACATATATGGTATGAAATATATGTGTATGATAATGTAATATATTTATAATAAACGTACATTTATAATACAAGGGGATAATGTAACACCCAAAAATTATAAATTAATTACATTTTTTTGGATATCAGATTTGACCTGCAACACTGATCTTAAATAACCAATGAAATATATTTAATAAAATTTAATCTCTTTAATAGCTTGTGACACACAGAACCCTGAATTAAAGTCAACCATAATGGAGTATTCCATTATAACATAGACATTAAAATAATGGGTATTAATATTAATAACTAACTGATGAAAATTATAAGTTTTATAATATTAAAAACAAATTCATTGGTTATATATTCATTAGAAATAAGATATGAATTGTTTTGAAGAAAAAAAGAAATGTTTTCCGAAAATCTATATTTTTTTATAAAATAATTTTATGCCGTGCTTTGTGAACATTACATAAGATAATTTATTTACCTATTTCATAAAAATTATTTGAAAAAATGAAAATAATTTTTTAAATAATAATATGAAAATTATTTTGCGGTAATGCTTTTTTATTTTTCATAAATATTACATTTTTTTATGAATAGTAAAAAATTGATAATTTTATTTAATTTTTTTCTTTTTTAAATATTTCATAAGGTTAAATCATATCTTAAATTGGGTTTAAAGTTAAATTAGTTTAATTATATTATAATTTAACTATTTCAATTAATTTAAAACAATTTCATATATAATGTTAGAATTAAAACCTTTTATAATTATGATTATTTTTTTTGAAAACCAGCTTTTTCATCATGGTTGAGTATATAATTTTAAAATTTTATTTTTCCAATCAGGTTAATTTAATATGAAAACATATATTAATTATTTGGAATCATATTAATTTATATTTCATAACAATTTCAAATTATTATTTTTCTGATTATGGATAGTAAAATAATAATTAATAATTACCATGGTTAAGGAGAAAAATGACTTAATAGTGGTTAAAATAAGAACATAAGGGTTAACAAAGGCCAATTTTTTTAACAACCACTAGATGGCCATATAGAGAAATTAAATGTAAGGGTAGATAATGACCCATTTTGGAGGCTTGTTTCATTATAAAAATGTGGGTGGAGTTGAATCTTTTTTAAAAACAATGTGTGTCTTCTCCCCCACTTATAAAATGAAATCACCTCTCTTACCCTATTAATAATTCCAAATCCATTAGTTTTTTTAAAATTAAAACGCAAATATCTTGATTACTCCCCTACAAAAACCCTATATAATTTTTTTGATTAGAAATCAACCTAGTAAGTCTTTTGGTTTAATCATAAAGAAGCTATTTGAAGAAGAGGTAACATTCTTATATGAGCATTTTTATTTTATTTCTTCTTCTGCATCAATAAGATATTACAAAACCATGATAATATAATAACCTCATTATCATAAATATAATGATATTTTATTATGATATATTAGTTACCTATATTTTTATCCTCATCCATCAATTGTGAAACAAAATTGTCTATTGTGTGTTTAATAGACTACCGCCTAAGAAACCATTGTAAATCATTTTCCAGCACCACCATTTGAGGCTCAATATAATGATATATTTAACTCATATATATGGAATTTATTATGTTATTAGTATATTTTAAATATAATATCAAATATAAATTTTTACTTTTTGTTCCATATTAAATACAATAACGGTTCCCATGTTTATAACAAACTACAACCTCACGAAGTGATGTGTTTTTCTTTTCACTTACTCTTGACCTAGAAAGTAATATAAGAAAATTTAATGAATTTATGCAATATATATCATATGATATATATTATTTAATATTAATATCACAACCAATTATTTATCCTTTCTATTTTTAATGGAAGGATATCATCGATCATGTGTATGTACGACCAACCGTTTCCACGAAGTGATGTGATTAATTTTCTAGGTCTTGGCTTAAAAAATTATTATAAATAAAAATATATTGCGTCAATATGAAATTTATAACATTAATATAATTATGAAAATAATATAACTATATAATTTTCACAAGGACTATAAATTTCATGACAAAAATCACATGAGAAAACAAGGCAATTAACACCCAAAACAACGAAAATAATGTAATATTATTACCTAATGGGTGGTAAAAAGTTATAAGAGTATCATATATGATATTATAAATATGAATATATTTTTTATAAATTAATAACATTATTAAATACATTATACCAAATTTTAAAACTCTTTCAACTGAAAGGAAGCATGAGGCATGGTACTTCTTCTCAATTCCCCTTCTCTAAGGCATATTTTATTATTGTCCAGCTAATTAATTATATATTTTTTCTACACTATTCAATTTAAATTTAATATCTTCTATCAATAATAATTCATGGTATTTTAGGTTTAAATATGAATTATTCCATCTAACATGATTTAACATAAGTTGTTGGGGTCTTTGTCTCAATTTCTCTTCATTTACGCATATTATAATGAAAGGAATGTAATTTTTTTATATATTGTATATAATTCCCATTATAAATTTCATATAATTATTCCTTAATAATTCATGTTTTTTCATTTTTTAACTATAATTATTTCATCCAAGGGTATTTTATGTTAAAATTACCTAGTGGTAAATAATTTCATAACTCATTTTCTTTTCATTAGGTTATATTACTTATTCATTTCCATTAAAATTATAAGATTATGTGTGTAAATAATTTTGAATATATAATGATGTGCATACACTTAGTTTTTTAGATTTATATTTGATATTCACAATCAATTCATTTCTTAATTTTATCATCAATGTTATGATCTTTTTAAGGTTTTATTTCCTAATCTCATTTTAATCGGGATAATTTGTAATTGAATTTCCATTGAAAGAAATTATTTAGACACAATTTAATAAAAACATTTAATTTTCATAACCTTTATTTATTCATAATTTTTTCATGTAATAGTACTATATTACTATCTTTTCACACAAAATGATTAAGAAAATATTTTAATAAAATATGACATTATTTCTCCCTTCGGTTGAAAATTTCTTTTCTTCCAAAACAATGTTTTATAAAAATGATTTCATTTTTTGATTAAAATCCTAAAAATAATTTTTTATATAATTTTCTACCCATGTTTTATGTTTTATAAATTTATTTGAATGAAATTTTTAGTCATTTTAAAAGCATGTATTGTTTGGATTTTCCCAAAAAAGTGAATGAAATATCTACTTTAACATGGAAGAAATGAAATGAATTTTCATCCATCATGAATGATAAATATTTTAAAGATTATTTTTCAATAATAAAATTTTACTTTCAAAATTAATGTATTTTAATTTTCTTCTAAGCTTTTAATTTTAAAAATGTGATTTTCACAAGGGAAAGAATATTTTCCAAAATAATATTTTTAAAGATATTTTAATGGTATTTTTATTCATCAATGGAAAAAAATTTATTTTAACTGAACTCCAATGGGGATATTTTTTATTCATAATATCCTAATTCCTTCTATGGATTTATTATGATCATTTTGACTAAGTAAACAATTTATATTCACTATCTTGATTCAATTTTGTAGTAATTAGCTTTCCCATGGAATATTCACATTTCTGTAATCAATACTCATTAAATTTCCCCTGAATATTCGTAATATTTATCATTGAAATTATTATTTATTAAACCATTTATCATATATATTTATACATAATGTGATTTATATTTAATGTTATTTTACTGAATGAGAAAATATTTTTAAATCTGTATCATTTTACTAAATATGATTATTTGATGATAAGGAATATTAATTCATGAATTAAATTTATAATTAGATATAAAAGGAATTATATTCCGATATATATATGGATGGGGATCAGTTATAGATATCCCCTTGACGCATCAATAGTCTCATGAGATAAATCAGCTGTATAGACTTAATTAAATATGTTTCCCATTTATACATTCACATCAATTTTAAATTATCTTTTGAAAGCTCATGATAAGAGAGGTATCATGATTCCCATGACTATGACATAAAATTACAAATTATTTAGTTATTTTATAATTGAATTATGAATATCCATGATATTTTCTCAATGATATTATTTGAAGATTCATTTCATTCAAAATTCATTGTTTAAATGGTATATTTTTTCTGTTATTTACTTTTCAATATTGACAATGTTATATCATGTTTTGGTAGTCATGTTATTGATTAAATTGCATGTGTTTTATGTTATTTACCTTAAAAAATTTATTATTATAGTTAAAATATTTAAATGGAATTTATTTATTGTTATTTAATATGCACAATTGATTATTCAAGTCAAATTAATTAAATGGAATGTGTATTTACTAATTTACCTTTCCATGATTATGCTTATTGATTCATGATAGCTTCCACTACATTTAAACCTTTCTAAGAATGTGAGATACCTATTATTTTTTTTCTATTTACTAGAAATCCAATATGTTTACTAAGAATTATATGAATGGATATTCTAGAGTTAATATTTACATTCATGAGACATATTCTATATTTAGAACTTATTCCAATTTGTGTTGTATGCACAAAAAATTTTAATATGTTATTTTTTTAATATATTTTAATTAATTATATTTAATTATTTATTATTAATAATTCATTTAATGGGGTCACAAGTCTAAATTTACCAATGTGGTAATAGATTTATATTTCAATCTAATTTTAACCTGGATTTTTTATTCGTGAATTTACATTGATGGAAATTATTTTATCACTGTATAATCAACCCATTAAATTTTATTCTCATTTGGTTATTTATGAGTTATTCTATTAATAGTACCATATTCCTCTATTTGGTACTTAAAATAATTGAGAAGTGGTTTTTATAGAAATCCTTCATTATTTCTCTTTTTAATAGAAAGTATTTTTTCTTTCAAAACAATGTTTTTTAAAACATTTTTAACTTTTTATGAAAAATTATCCAAATTATTTAATAAAGAATTTGTTACCCATGTTTTAATTTTTCAAAATGTTATGAAAATAATATGTATATTTTCTTCCAAAAGAATGTTCATTTTTATTTAACTAAAAATTATAATAAAATCATTAATTTTACATGAATGACATGAACAAAATTTTCCACTATCATGACCAATTAATGTTTCAAATACACCCTTATAATTTTCCATGATTTTTAAAAGGAAAATATTTTCAAATTTTTTGTGAAATTTTAGTTTTAAAAGGTTATTTTCAAAGTATATAGTCTATTTTCCTCAACAATTTTTTCAATGATATTTTCATTGAAATGTTATACATCAATTCTAATCACCAATATTCAACTTATGATCCACCAGGGATATGTTGTAATGAAACCGCCTATATTATTTATCCAGATGGTTTATGATCTGTTTGAATAGGGATTTAAAATTTTATTTCCATTAAACATATTTCTCCAGATGGTTTATCATTATGTTAAATGATTAATGATATGTATTAATATTTCATATGATTGATTTAAAATAAAAATGTTTATGTTGATTATATTTGATCCCTTTCATATGATGTTTGTATTGGACTTAGTAAGTGATGAGTGACCTTCTATAAACCCTCAATGCATCGGTACGTCTCTTGAGGAAATCTAGATTGGGTTTTTGACCGAGGCCATACCCAATTATGTAATATTTCTTGGCGTGAGGCCTTGACAGTATGGTTAGGATATATAAAATAATGAATTATCTCGTTATTATACTATTTGTTGACCATCTTTGTGATTATTTTACTAGTTAGAATATTTATGGTTATGTTTCAAGAAAATGATATTATTTATATGGACTTTTATTATCATTATCTATTATTTCCATATAATTCTTAAAATTAAATATTTTCATAAAATGGAATGTGTTTCAGTTATTTAGCTTCTAAAATTGATTATGTATAATGTATTCATGATAGCTTCTGTTATAAACATATCCTTTCTAAGTACTATAGATCAACCCATTATTTTGTTTTATTTCCCAAGGATTCTATGAAATTTTATATTATTGATATGTAGGGACATTATATATGGAAAAAAACATAATCTCAAATAAAATCCTTTTTTTTTGAGTTTTATGTTTTAAAATATATGTACATTTTAAGTATGTATCTAGTTTACCAAGACTATAAAACTATTCATCCCTTTGTGATGTGATTACTTTTTTCAAATGAAAATGTAATTATGTGACCACCAACTCAAGGATACTTGAGTTATGGTTTTTAAAATTAACCTTATGTGCATAATCACCATATTCCTTCCGATTTGAATCACCCTAAAATGCCTCAGGCCATGCTGAACCTATTCCCATGGAACCAGAGTTATAACATCACATTTTAATTAGTCTAATATAACAATGTATCCCACCCAACCAATTATGAAACCCTATTTCACGCATAAAAATAAATTTTTGGCTCAACTATTCTATAAAAGCCATGATACATCCCAATGAAATCCCATAATAATAACATAAAAATAAAACCATTAAGAAAATGGGAATACCTAGACCACAAAACCCATAAATATTAATTTAATCATATAAACACACATATAAAATAGTAGAAATCTCGAAAAAAAAATCCTTATGATCATCAGTGATCACTCACCAAAGAACAAACTCTAGTTAAAGCCATATAAGTAGAAAATAAATAATTTTGAAAAAAACCCTATATTTATCCAACGAAACTGATGACACTGAAATGAGAACCCAAACCGGGAAGAATCCACAAATCCCTGATAGCGGGAAGAATATACGATATTAACCATACTATACTAGAGATTTTGGAGAAAGTAATGTCTAATAAAGGGAAATAGAGGGAGGTGAGGTTTTGTAATTTCACTATTTTTAATGATGCATCTAGTTTGGTTGCACATTTTGTCCAAACCCTGTGCCAATCGTGATCACACACTGTATAAGTGGTACTAAGTGTGAAAGTTAGGTGCAGAGTCTGAAAAACTATGCATAGACCATGAAAGTAACCTCTAAAATTACTATATATTCTTTACATGGTTGTTCACTCCTAGGTGGACATTTTCTTAAATAGTGTGACACAACTTTTAGGGACTCATGTTTGAGGTTCATGGTTTGCACTAACTATGAACTAACCGCACAAGCCCCATTTTGGATATAAAAAAAGTGATTCTCAAAGTCTGACACTCCTGAAACCAAACTGAACTCCCATGAATCATAATGAGCATTATCCACTATCCAAAAACACCATAATAATATTTTAAAATATTCAAAATATATTATTAAAATTAAAAATAATTTGGGCCCATCAAAAATATAGAAGTTACTACTCCCTTTGAATTTCTGACCCATTCTAAAAAAAGTACATTACAATCTCCCCACCTTACAATAAATCATCCTTATGCTATTTGGTATCATTCTGAGATGATACCAAAAAACGCATCTCATAATATCACCCCATCCTACCCCAATCACCATTCATAGGATAATTCCTCTGGTGTCACTCCCCACCGTAGTAAATACCTACCCTATTGCTTCTCGACCCAATCATCAAGTACTTAAATGGTTATAATGACCATCCTCCAATCATACATTTATGCTCATGACATAATATCATTACTATTTCTCATCAGATGCTCAACCACACCCACCTCACAAATGATTCCCACAGAGTCATTCATCCCAACTAATTACCAAAAGATACCATGCATCATATATACATATGTAATGCCACATAAATATCATTATGCCTACACATACCATATAAACCATGAAAACATCCCAATATACACATATTAACTGATAAATAGTTTATCCAAATATAAAATGTGCACCTCATTAAATAATAGTTTTCATGCCAAAAATAAAATAAAAACTCCAATGATCATGGAGTACCTCTAAGCGTTGTCAGCTCCTCGACAAATTCTGACACTGCAAGATTGATTGTATGTACCTAGCTTAAAGACCAAATTACTGATTCCTATCATCCACATGGAATTTTACTTCCCACCATCCATTGATCAGACTTTTGGTTCTCTCTCTCCCATATAAGATTTCTGCACATAGTAGTGTCTCAGATACCATCTTTTGGTATTGATCCCGTTCCAACCATCAACCCATGAGTATGACCCATTTTTAACACCATCATATCATAGAAATATTATAGAAAAACCATTACAAATGTACCATATTTATGTATTCTCAAATCTATTTTGGAGGATGCTCACATTGTGTCCTAACATAGCCTGACTACACATACTCGAAACACACCACTGAAAACCTATTCCTGGGTGGCCTTCTTGAATCTCTAACCTAACCGTGCTTCCAAGTGTCCACATGGATAATTTTATTGATACATGAAGAATCAATTCCCACTTCAGATAACATATTCATTACTCTTGAATTAGCCATGTCTTTTAGGCTACCCATTACTATCAACACTAGGTTTACTGCCTCTGAGAACTTGGTAAACCCTATGATATTTATGTATACTTTAATGAATTTAAAAGTGCTCGATGGATATTTAATTAACATTTCAACATGTGTTGACTTAAAACACCTATAGTTATATGGATTGAAAACTAATTACTCACATACTGTGACTAAGTAGTTGTTTCAATTATCATTTCGAAATTCATTTAAAAAAAGTAATTGCATTTGTAGTTGAGTTGTGTATATGTTTCAAATAATTTTTTTGAAAAAAAAAATCCAACTGAGCTTAATAAACTTATAGAAAGAGTTGTTTTGAAAATTCTTCATTTAGAGATGTTATTTCCCACATCATTCTCCAAATTCAGGATTTATTTGAGAATTCATTTAGTTTAAGAAGATAAAATTGGTGGAGTGGTACACTATCAATTGATGTATCCAATTAAGATGTAGGTTGAAATTATTTTCTTTCATTGGTGAATTAAATTTTATAAAATAATTGTGTAATTTTTTAATATGATTATCATTATATTTCATCAAGTACATATATATTTTAATATCATATATGGGGAATAAACCACAACCAAAGGGATATATTCTTTAAGTTTACCCAATTGAAGAGTTACCGACTTATTTTTTTCAAGGTATGTTGAAGGTATTGATATGATATTCAATCAGGTTGGGCATGTTAATGAAATTTATAGTATTTATCGTTCTAAAAACCACTAATCAATATTTCCTACTATTGGATGACCAATTGGAAAGGGGTTAAAATTTACCATTAATGAATTTGATTTTCTATAGTAAAAATATATTTTATACTAAACAGTATTATTTCTGATATATTTATTGAGAAAGTTTGATTCTCAACAAAGTTTCAACTATGGCGTTGAGCTCAAAATGGGAGGAAATTAACAACTTATGTTAATAAGGATATTATTGTATTAATTTCCAATCATGAAATTATATGATCACATTCATATTATTAACACATATTTATTTTGTCTATGTTAAAAGTAATAACATATATCTAATTTTATAAATAATGAATTTTTAGAATCTTGAAAAATTATTGAATGATTTTATTTTTTTGGAATGAAGTACACTAAGGTATGAAAATATATTCAATTCCTAAATTATTCATGGCTTCTGTTTTCTTACAATTTATTTCCAAGTAGACTTGAAAACCCAAAATAGTGGATTATATACACTTATAGAGGTGGGATACTATAGAAATAGGATTTATATAATCAAATTAAACTATGGTGTTAAATTAGTAGTTTTCTGATTCAAATTAAAATTGGTAAACATTGGTAGGGGTATAATGAATGTTTTTTTAATTTTAATTACATTAAATTCTCTCAATTGATCTATACTAGTGAGCATATAGAGAATTATGAATTTATCAGGGATTTAAAAGTGATGATTCTTCATTATAGGGATGATGAAATAAATAGAGGTTAGAGAGTTTTTATATAATTAATGTAGAGATACTTCATTATATGTGCGATGAAGATCAATTGGTACATTGTTTAAGTTAACCTCATTAACTGAAAAACATTTCATTTTTTCCCTAACAATATTGAATCAATATAACTTGAATGAGAGGTTGAAAAGGAAGTACTAATCACAATAGATGTTGATAACAATGAAACAATGATGTTGAAGATAATTCATTTTTTAAATTTGTAATGAAACCATATTACAATTTCTCATTCATATGTGTTTTGTAAATATTTAAATTATTCAATTTTTTCATTTTTTTTGGAAAAATATTTTACTTATTTATTTCTTATAGATTTAATGTATTATGAACTATTTGAATTATAGGAATACTTGGAAAATAATAATAAATATCCAAGCTATTCAAAATCTCAGTTGGCAAACCCAATATAGTTATCTTTAGTAGATTAGAGTGATTCTGATGTACAAAATACATCTAGAAAGCTATTAGTTTCCCTTAATTTTGTTAGTAGCGCACAATTGGATGCACCTCCATTGTTGGATAAGTTGGTTTCCCCTCTATATAGGGGATATTACCGAGTGTCCATTTCTAGTATGTATACCATTATACAAAAAACTAAACTTTTTATTAAGTATTTAATGGATATTTTAAAAAGGTGAAGTTAACAAAAGATGAGATTTAGATATGATTACAGAAGATGTATGTGACCTAAAATACTTGAATATTATCACTCTATTTGTGGATTTCTGGGTGTCTATAAATGATGAAACTGAATCTAAGGATAGATTAATGGCAAGCTTACATGTGAAATAGTGCATTTCTAGATAAATTATAAATATTGGAGGAATATTCACTCAACCTAGAAAAATTAATTCTTTTATAACATAGTAAAGTATATATTTATTTAATATTCATTTATCAGAAATTGAATTGACCTGAGATATATTTTTTATATACTTACAAAATGTTATGTTTTTTGAAGAATTTTTTTCATTTTGATTCCCATAAATCCTTTCAGGATTATGGAATTTGCAAATTTTGGAAAATAAATAGAGAGATTTAAAACGGAGAATGTAAAATCAATTTAATGAAACATATTTGAGGTCAGAAAAAATGTATGATAAAGTTTGTGAATGAATTTTTCATGAGTAGTGCAAGATATTTGATGATATTAACAGATATTTATCTCATGAGGTAATTAATAATTTTAATATATCATAATAACATGAACACAATAAAATTATATTTTTTATTAATTTTTCAATTTTTTAAGAATTATATAAAAATAATATTCTAAATCATGATGAATAATATTATAATGTTTATATAATTTAAATAATAATGGATAATATCATTTTATTTGTAGAATAAAATTCAAGAAAACTCGAATATTAATCCTTAATAATCATCATCGGTATCCCATAATGACTCAATTTCAATAGCTTTAGGTAAGAAACATCCAAAACTTATATGGGCGACGTGTTTTGAGGCTACGCTTTTTGATGTATTTTGTAGGGTTCTATTATAATTTACCACTATACCCTGTGTGTGTTCAAGTATTGTCATTGACTGGGAACCACAAAAATAAATTGTACGTTTGAATGAAAACATGAAAGAACATTAATCTTATATGAAAAAATAGTTTTAGTGGCTATCAAAAATGGAATGTGATTTAGTTTCAATATTTAAAAGGTTGATTGGAATGGCCCCCATAGAAATTTTCAAACTTATATATCATTATATAATGGTAAATTCTAAATTCTATAGATCATTACATATTTCCAAAGAATAAATAAAACATCCATGAATAAAACTAAAATGACACTTCTATATAGAAAACACTCACATTAAGTCATACTAACCACATCGTGTGTAAGATTGATGTGTGGTTGATTCCTATATTTCATAAATTAATTATGAATCATTTTTCTAAAGTTTGAAAGAAATTCGATAATGATTTTTTGGATATGTGAATGTAATTTTAATGTAAAGGGACACTTATATTGAAAACATGAACTTTCTATCACGATGACCACATCGTTTGTCTGATTGACATGGGTCAAATCCTTTATGTAAGAAATGAATTATGAATTATTTTCATAATGTTAAAAAATAATGTGATTTTTTTCTTAGCATTGATAATGTGACAAAATTTATAAACTAAAATCCCTCTTTTATATTTAAAAAGACAATATGTTATACTGAACACATTGTGAGTCAGATTGATGTGAAACCAATTCCTACATTTCAAAAATGAATTATTTATAAATTTCTTAATGTTTGGAAAAAATGTATGAATTTTTTATTGGTTATAAAATAATTTTTCATGTTTGAAAACCTAAAAAACATTCTTGTAATTTTAAAAATAAAAAAAACCATATTTATGTGAAATAATGGGAAAACCCACCATTGAATTACTTTTGACATGTACGTAGTGAAATCATGTTTTTCAGACATACTGTGTGCTCAAAATGATTCAATGAATAGTTTTTTAGATACAAAAGTCCTTACAAATTTTTTGCACGTGGTTATAACTAGACAAATTACATCATATGTCCATGAAATATGAGTATAATTATAGTCGGGTGATTTTATTAATTTAGTAAATAAAGGCATGTCACTTTGAGTAATGATTATTTTCTGATTCAAATAAAAAGTTTTTTAGTATTTTAAAATTATACAACAAGTATGCAATGGTCTGAAACATAGAATACAACATCATATTCACATAAAATCATGGGAAAATAACTATTAAATTAATTTTTATGTATAAATATAGGAAACACATTCATTTAATGTGTGGTGAAAATATAAATACTTAATAATCAATTTTTATGGATAGAAAAGTTAGTAAAATCTGTGTTAGGGGGTTAAAAATAGAAAAATGATGTAGTCCTGATGTGAAATCATATGAAAATGATTGTACATTTAATTTTCAAACATAGGAAATAATGAAATTCCATTCAGAGTTATGGTTTTCCCCTAAAACTTATAACTATATTTTTATTGATTTAAAACCCTAAAACATCTATTTGACTGCCAAAACCATAAAAATGATCTACTATTGAAGTCAAATCATTAGAAAAACACCATTTAATTATTTTTTATGTTTAAATGAAAATACATATCCAGATGACATGAAATGTTCTCAAAAGGACTCAATAAGATGTTTTTAAAGATACCAAAGCCTTTAGAAATATGGGTCTGGGAGTCAAAACTATTCAAATGTTTTCACATGGATGTGAAATTAGTGAAAAATTAACATACATTGATTTTTGATTTGTATGAACTTCTGAAATTCCATTCTCAGTTATGATTTTACCAGGATACCTGTAAACACGTTTTTAGTGTTTTAAAACAATATAACATAGATGTTAAGTTCAAATAAGGAAAATGAAAATAAATTTATATGAAATTACAAGACGAGGAATGTAGACTAATTTTTTATATTTTGGAACTGATGATACATCATTTTAAGTTATGGTTTTCATAGGATATCCATAAAGGTGTTTTTAGTGTTTTGAAGCACAAAAAAGTTTTGGTAATGTAAAAACCATATAAAAAGACTTCATATAGACATAAAATCATGGTACAACCACTTTTAAATTATTTCTGACTTGTATGTGTAGGAAAAACATTCATATGATGTGTGGTGTGTTCAAAATGACTCCATATGTAGTTTTTAAAGTTATTAATGTCTTTAGAAACATGTGACAAGGGTTCAAAACTATTTACATGACTTAAGAAGACTGTGGAATAATAGGAAAATTTCCATAGATTTATTTTTGATATTTAAGAGCCATGTAAATTTCATTTTGAGATACGATTTTCTTGGGATGACATTAAACCCATTTTCAGTGTTTTGACACACTTAAATGTAAAATAAATCATCTAAGACATAGAAAATTATATCATATTGTCATGAAATCATGAGATAATTACCATTGAATTATTTTTGAGGTGTATTCACAAAAAAACACAATCCTACAATGAGAGGTGTTCAAAGAATGAATCAATAATTTGTTTTTAAATATATTATAGCCTTTAAATACATGTTCTTTGGGTCAAAACTCTGTAAACGATGTCAGATGGTTGTGAAATCAGATTAAAATGACTATGTGTTTATTTATGAAATGTAGGAAACAACACCTCATCATTTCAAGTCATGTGTTTCCATTGATACCCATAGTTATGGGTTCTATATTTTGAAACACTAAAACATGAGTGTAATAGTGAAAACCATAGAAAACGACCTTGTACTGATGTTTAATGATGAGAAAACCACTGTTGAATTAGTTTTGGAATTTAATAATATAAAAAATTTCTATATAACGTGTGGTGGGCTCTAAATGACTCAAAAATCAGTTTTTAATGAAACTAAAGCCTTTAAAAACGTGTTTTAGGGGTGAAAACAAAGAAAATGATGTTAAATGGATTCAAAATGAAAAGAAAAAAGAAAAAAATTATTTTTCAAATGTGGGAACTGATGAAATGTAAATTTGAGTTATGATTTTTCTGTGATTCCCATAAATATTTTTTTATTGTTTTTAAAAACTAAAAAATCCATATAATTATTTAAAAACTAAAAAAACCTCATATTGATGTAAAATTATGATAAAAACCCTGATAAAATATTTGTGATGTTCACGTGTAGAAACAATATTCATCTAATGTGTAGAATTCTCATACTGACTTAATAATAACTTCTTATTGATTACATAGTCTTTAAAAATGTGTTTTAGGTGGGAAAAACTATGAAAAAAACTTCATATGGCCGTGAAATCACAGTACAATGACCATAGATTGATTTTTGAAATTTAGAACCAATTAAATATAATTCTATGTTACAGTTTCCTTGAGATTCCAGCAAAATCATTTTCAATGTTTTAAAACACATAAATTTTCATATAATGGTCAAAACCATAAAAAGGTCTCTCAATGACCTAAAATCATAGAAAACCAACATTAAACATATAATGATGTGTACTCAGAATCAACACATTCATATGATGTGAAGTATTCTATTAATGACATTGTAGGTATCTTTTAAAAATACTAAATTTGTTATAATCATGTTTTATGGGGTCAAAACAATGAAAACGATATCATGTGAAATTGAAATTAGAGGAAAATGTCCATGGATTGATTGATGATATGTAGGAACCAAATCAATGCCATTTTGTGCTTTTGTTTCCCATATTTTCCATAAATATTATTTGGGTATTTTAAAACTCTAAAATGTGTGTGTAACAGTCAAAACCATTTAAAATGACATCATATTAATGATAAATCATGATAAACCCACTATTTAATTATTTTTGACATGTAAGTATTGAAACAAAGTCTATATTACTAGTGGTGTGCTATCAATGGCTCAAAAAATATTTTAGAAGACTCCCAAGTATTTAAAAACATGTGTTTTGGGTAAAAAATATGAAACTGATTTCTAATGCCTATGAAATTAGAGGAAAATGAGCACAAATTGAGTTCTGATATATACAAACTATGAAAACCTCATTTTTAGTTACAGTTTCCCATAAATTCCCACAAAAATTTTATTACTGTTTTAAAACACTAAAATGTACACGTGATGGTCAAAACCATATAAAAGGATTCATATTGACATAAAATTTGGGGAAAACTGGCATTGAATTTTTATGGATGTTTACTTGTAATCAACATATCCATCTGATGATTGGTGTGATTGAAATGACTCAATAAGAAGTTTTTAAATATATACAAGTCTTTATAAACCTGTTTCGGGAGGTCAAATCGATAGATATGATGACATACATCCATGAAATCATAGGAAAATGAAATTGTATTGATTTTTGAAATGTGGAATCTGATGAAATTTTGTTTTGAGTCATAGTTATCTAGGATTCCATTAAATGTTTTCTCGATGTTTTACAAAATTAAAACATGAGTGTAATGTTCAAAACCATAAAAAAAATCTAGACAGACATGAAATCATGGTAAAAGTTCCATATAATAATTTTTAATTTGTACACATTGACAACACATCAATCTGATGTTCAATGTGCTCTAAAGGACTCAATAAGTACATTTTAAAGATACCAAAGTCCTTAAAAACATGAGTTTTTTATTCAAATCTATACAAATGACATAATATGGCTAGGGAATAAGAGAAAAATAAATCTATATTGATTTATGAAATTTATGAACTAACATCACATCATTTAAGATTATTGTTTTCCAGGATGCCCTTAATTGCCTATTATGGTTTTAAAACACTAAAACATGCATGTAATTTTGAAAAGCACAGAAAAACCCATATTGGTGTAAAATATTTAGAGAACCATTATTTAATTACATGGGATGTGTATACAAAAAAAATTAATCCATCATGTGTATGATTTTCAAATAATGAATAAATAAAAGGTTTTCATAGATACTACAATCTTCACAAACATTTTATAGGGGGTCGAAACTATGAAATTAACATTGGATGGTCATGAAATAAAAGGATAATAAAAGTAGTTTAATTTCAGAATTTTTGGAACCAAATACATGTTATTCTAAGTTATAGTTTTCTCAAGATTCCCATAAACCCATTTTTAGTGTTTTAAAACACTAAAACATGTATATAATAGACAAAACTAGAGAAAAAGACCTCAGATAGATGTGAAAGAATTGGAAACAACAACTAAATTATTTTTGTTATTTTATCATATACAACTTGTCTATCTGACATGCAGTGTGCTCAAAATGACTCATTAAATAGTTTTTAAAGATACATTTTTTTAAAAACACTTATCAAGGGGAAAAATCCATGAAAATGATGTCGGATCACAGTGAAATCTGTGGAAAAAACAATAAATTTATTTATGATATATAGGTATCATTGACATTTCATTTCGAGTTACAGTTTTTCCAAGATGACTGTAAATGTTTTTTTTGGTTTTTGGTGTTTTGAAACACTAAAACATGTATGAATTGGTCAAAACCATAGAAAATAGCATAATATGAACATAAAATTATGATAAGACTACCATTTAATTATCTATGATGTGTTTTAAAATACTATATATCCCTACGATCGTTGGTGTTCTCAGAATAATTCAATAAGAATATTTTAAAAATACCAAATTCTTTTAAAAACATATTTAATGGGGTTAATACTATTAAAAGACATTTTATGACCATGAAATCAAAGTAAAATGATAGAATATTTGTTTTTAAAATATTGGAAATTGAAAATGTATTCCAGAGTTATGATTTTCCCATGATATCTATAAAATCATTTTTAGTGTTTTAAAACACTAGAACTTAAATATAATGGTAAAAATTCAAAATACCTCATATTTACATGAAATAATGGGATAAAAATAGTTGAATTATTTTTTACATGTACAAATAGACAACATAGCTACAGGACATGTGATGCACTCAAAATAACTCAATAAGAAGTAAAAAAACTAACGTCTATAAAAATATGTTTCAGGGGGTCAAAAAATAAAATCTTACATGGTTTTATTTGAACTCATAGTACAATGACCATAAATTAATTTTTGAAATTTATTGACTGATGACACATCATTCTAAGTTACAGTTCTACAAAGATTCCCATCAATGAGTTTTGAGTGTTTTTAAACACTAAAACAATCATATAATAGTCGAAAAATATAAAATGACCACATGATAATGTGAAATCATGAGTAAACCGATATTGAATTATTTTTATTGTTTTTGTACATAAAATAGGACCATCAAACATGTGGTGTCCTTTGACTAACTCAATAAACAGTTTTAAAGATACTAATGCTTTTAGAAACATGTGTGAGGGGTTTAAAACGATGAAAATTATGCTGAATAGATATGAAATATGATAAAAATGACCCTATATATAATTTTGTAATGTAAGAACTGATAACACGTCATTATGAGTATGGTTTTATAAAGATGTATTTATAAATGTTTTTAGTGTTTTACAACATTGAAACATGCGTGAAATAATCGAAACCATAGAAAATGACATTATATTGTTTTGAAATCATAAGAAACCACCAATGAATTATTTTTCACATGCATGTGTATCTGACATGTCCAAATGAAATGTGGTACGCAATGAAATAATCAATATGTAGATATTAAATATTCCAAAGTCATTAAAAACATGTGTCAGTTTATTAAAACTATAAAAACATGGTCAGATATAAATGAAATTATAAAATAATTACCGTAGATTTAATTTTTGAATTTAGGTGCCATCAAAATGTCATTTCGAGTTATATTTTCCCAAGGATTAATGAGAATATGGTCTCAATGTTTTAAAAACAAATAACATGGATTTATTGGTAAATCCTTTTAAAATGACATCATATGAATGTAAAATCGTGGAAACCCCATCATTGAATTGTTTTTTATGCATACACACAGATAATACATCCATCTGACATGCAGTGTGCTATAAATGACTAAATAAATAGTTTTAAAGATATGATTATTTTCAAAAATGTGTATCAGGGGGTCAAAACTTGAAAAATGATGATGTATTTCAATGAAATGAAAAGAAAAGAAAATTATATTGATTTTTAAAATGTAGGAATCGAAAAGTTTTCCTTTTGAGTGACAATTTTCCAGGGATGAATGTAAACTCATTTTTAGTATTTTAAAATAATAAAACCTATTATTAAAAGTCAAAACCATATAAAAAACAATATATTGATGTTAAATCCTTATAAAACTACTGCTAAATTATTTATTATGTGTATAAATTGAAAACACATCCATCCAACACATGAGGTGGTTGTATTGACACGATAAGTTTTTTTAAAAGATATCAATGCCTTTAAAAACATGTTCTAGAGAGTCCAAATATTGAAAATTATGTTTTATGGGCCTGAAATTATAGGACGAATATTGTGTGTTTATTTTTGATATGTAGGAATTGAAAAAAAATCATTCTAAGTCACAGTTATCTTGTTATTCATGTAAATGTGCTTTTAGTGTTTTAAAACTAAAAAACATGTGTGTATTAGTGAAACCCATAGAAAGCAACCTCATATTGATGTGAATTCATTGGTAAAACACAATTAAATTATTTTTGGTGTGTATGAGTTAAACAAATGTCCATCTAACCAACAATGTTCTAGGAATTACTCAATAAATAGTTATTAAAGATAGAAAAGTCTTTAAAAACATGTATCATGGGGTAAAAACCAAACACATGATTTCAAATGGATGTGAAATCATAAAAAATGATCATATATTTATTTATAAAATGTAAAAGTTTTCAATAATTCATTTTGAGTTTTGACTTTCCTTGGATGCCTATAAATTAAATTATTTTTAAACACTAAAATATTCATGTAACAATCAAAACCTTAGAAAATGATTCCAGATTGATGTGAAATCTTAAGAAAACCACCGTTGAATTATTTATGATGTAATTTACTTATTCAATATCAATGTATTTAAATTTTTTTATTAATTAAATTTCAATCAGATGACATGTCTATTTAAAAACAGATTAGTTTTTTACATACTTATCCCTTTTCAGTTCCCAGTATTGAATCATATCATAAATATATAATATTATGTTTTCAAAGTTTGATACATGATATACTATTTTTATTATGATAAAATTTATTCTTCAGGATTGAAAAATAGAAAATTTTATGTGTATCATTACGAATATATTCTGTATTTATTTTTTATGACATTTCGTTTCTTAAATGGTATGGTTTTTATTGTAGGATATTACGATCAACTCTAATTTCTATGTTTTTTGTTCTAGTAGTTGACATGATATGGTTGGTTCCATTTGATTTAACAATTCAGAGGTATATCAATGCAGTATGTAACACCCCAGGTAAATAAAGAATATGACATTTTCACATTTATCTATATTTTTGAATAAAATATTGATATTACTTTAAAGGGAATTCTATGCTCGAGGGCGTACCCAATACGAAACAACGAGTTTCTTTGAAATCTTACGTTTCACTCTAATCATAAAATAATATTATTTTAAAAGGCAGATAATGCCTAGCTTTTATAATGGCCGGAATGAATGGAACTGACTACAAAATGATTATATATGTTTTTCAAATATTTTTACTTTTATCCAATAAATGTTGGAGGTTTAAAAGGAAAATGAATCCAATTTTAAGCATAAATCATCAAATATTCATTAAAAGGTCGATTAACCGCCTTTTGATGGAGAAACCTTTTAAAATATACTATTGAAAATTTTATATGTTTTATTTGACAAAATAAAATCCTTCTTTAGAATCTGGAGATCAAAATTTACTTTGTGTAAAATTTCGTTATTTTTCCGATAAAGATCATTTTTATTGAATATGTAGCATTTTAATTCAAAAACTCCTTTTAATCTGATTTATTTATATGGATAGATTATATTATTAATTTATATTAAAGTGTATTTAAAATATATTTTTACCATTTAATCTAATGGTGCTCATTGAAATTAATTTCACTTTGAAATTGGACTTAAACTAGTGTCAATCTTTTAATGGATATTATTTCTTAAAAACGCGCTATTTGTTTTGACAGCGGGAATTAATTAATAAATTAATTATTTCAACATATATGTTTTGAATTTTTCAAAATAGACATGATTTTTGAATTCATAATGTCAAATATATCATAGGGTGATTTTTTGGTATTTTTCGGAAAAACTTCAATTTTTGATGAATAGTGAAACCACTAAGTGGTAGTTTAAAAACTGATTTTTTGTTTAAATGAATCTTTAACACTTCTGTGATTTTAATTTAAAAAATATGACATTCATGGTTGTCATTAGGATGTAAAATGTGGTTCAATTGGATTTAAATAATTTTTTGGTAAATGGTAACTTTTATGTTTTTAATCGCGAATAGAGGTAATTAGTGTAATTTAAGGTAAAAATAATGTTTTAATAATATTAAATGACCTAGACACATGTCCTACCCTCATTGGATGTGTCATGACCGACCAAGAAAATCCATGGGTCAACTTGGGGACCCCATGGAGCCACATTGGTTGGAAGATGACATAAATAACTTTTTATTTAATGTTAAAATAAAAATGTCAGAAGCATGAGTTGTTTTACTAAAACAATTTTTAAATGGGGTTATACAAGTCATATTTTTTACTATAAATATTAATTAGGAAGCCAAAATGATTTAATACATAATGATAGTTTTTTTATAATTTTTAGACATTGAATAAATTAATTTATTTATGACATCATTATGATGCAGCGATTACCTCATTAATAAAGGATTTAAATAAAATGAAAAGATAATGTTAAAACTATAAAATACACTTGTCAAAGACCTATTTGATGAGTATATCTCGAACCTTTACCACCTTATACTCTATATACATCAATTTGGGACCTTTAAAATCCAAAACTCATTTGAAAATAAAGTAACATTTTGTAACTTTCCAAGAGTGCCCCTCCTCTCCTCTTATAAAAGGCCTCCACCTCTACCACCTTACCCACACCTATCAAGCTTTTTTCTTGGCCAAACCCTGCTCCTTTTGTCTCTCCAAATCACTATATTACTCCTAGAATCCTCACTTTGGGCAGAAGTGTTCCCAATGAAGCCTTTGAGCTCAAATCAAAGGGAGATACCCGATTTTAAGGTAATGTCTTCACTTGTGTTCTTTTGTTTTATTTTGCTTCTCCAACCCCCTAACTCTTTTTATTCATTTATTTTGTAAAAACTCCAGTATATTTAATATAATAGGATGTTGTTATAATAATTATTCTAGCTACACTTACACACACCTAAATCTAATGGTTAAAGAACATAGTGTTTCTGTGGATGGTGAATTTCTGCCTCATGAAATGATGATTGTTCAATATTCTTTTAACACCCTCAATGGTGGCCATTAAGATGTAACTATATTTATATATGATATATAATATGTTTATTGTTTACTTAAGATTTTTTATTTTTCATTTATGACATACCTTTATGGTTTCCATTATGGATAAACGCGATATCTTCATTTTATGAAGTGCGGACTATCGCCCCCTCAAAGTGATTTCACTCGTTAATATCATATGTGGTATGTATAAATGATATGTTTAATGATATTATATATGATACTATACTGGAATTATAATACTATTATGTATCACTATGTTTTGATTCTATTAAATAAGAAATAGAAATGGAAGTAGCGTTCATGCGTACGTACGGCTTACCGACTCCATGAACAGTGCATTTCATTTCTTACCTCTAAATGTTATGTAATATTATAAATGCATGTATATAATGGATATATATGATATATATGATATCTACATAATGAATATAATTCATGATATAATATATATTTTACCACATGAAATACTTGTAATTATAAAGAGTTTATTTTTTACTCAAGTAGCAATGATCTAAAAAATGACCATTACTACCTTAAATAATTACATAGTGTTCATAGAATGGTAGTAAGTGATATAAAAGGAATAATGAACTTGAAAAAGGTTTTGAAGAAAGTTTAAATTAACACACGTTTATTATTCAGGAGGTTAAAGAACGATCGAGACAAGTCAGACCCAAGGTAAGGGATCCTACCCCTCTCTTTCTTTTTAAGTACACTCTTTTTTGCCATTCCTTTTAAGGTCATATTTCCTATGATTGGGATGTTATATTATATTACTCCTACTATAATATTTATGTTCATATGGTGAGAGACCCTATTTTATCTCATCAATCCATTTTTGAAGTTTTAAGTTGTGCTGTTAGGCTGCCGAATTTTCGTAGGAGAACCAACCTCTCTCTTTCTTTTTAAGTACTCTCTTTTATGTAATTTCTTTTAAGCTCATATTTCTTATGTTTGGGGATGTTCATTTATATTCCTCCTACTGTAATTTTTATGTTCATAATATAAGAGACCCTATTTGATCTCATAAATCTATTTTTGGAAGTTTTAAGTGGCGCCGTTAGGCTGCCGAGTTTTCGTAAGGGATTTTTCATCTCACTTTTATTCCTATGAAATTTATGATATCTTTACCACTATTTACATTGAGTGGTGTACGTACTTCCCATTATTATACACATTTTGTAGTATAATTTCATTTATGTGTATTTACATCTTCATTTTATGACCCATCTTCCATGGGGTGTACGTTTCGAAAGTTACCCAAGTCGGTAAGGGAACCTTTCGCCCTCCTCTTTTTAAAAGAATTATTTTGTTATTTCTTTTAATTCACATACTATTATGTTGGAATATGTTCTTCTATATCCTTATTGATGTAAATTTTATGTCTATGTGATGAGATACCCTTTCTATCTCTCATCAAATCTTTTTCTAAATTTTGAAGTGACGTTGTTAGGCTGTCGAATTTTTGCAAGGAAACTTCTTAACCCAATTTTGATTCTTTGGGATAAAAATTTACTCCATGAATATGTAGTTCTATGAATATGTCTGAATTTCTTCTGATTTTTTTACACTTAATATCCACTTATATTTTGTGTATTCATTTCTCACACATAATTGTGTAATTGATTTATCCTTAATCCAAGGATACCGTCTTTGTAAGGGACATTGTCTAAATCTCCTTTCATTGAGGCATATTTTGTTTTATACACAAATTTCATTTATACGGTGTATAAACCCCTTTTACTTTTCATTTATTCAGAAGGAATCCTTTTATAGAAATCATTTTACTAAACTACAAAAAAAATGTTTTTCTTGTCGTACGTATGCGGCGATGACGACTTCTCCGCCGCCGTGACCATTATTTGAGTTTCGTCTTCCTCTACAAGCCATAACATTTTTTGAATGAAAAGTAAATACCATGTTTTACTCTTATTTTATTTTGGTATTGAAAATGGTTTTCATAATGTTTTTATATCAATGTGTTTTATTGATATCTTGTGATTGAAAAGTGGAAATGTTATGTTTAATTTATACATGTTTTATGTGATATGATTATGTTTTGGTTCTTGAGAATTGTTTATGATGACGGGTGGTTCCATGATAAACTAAGGGCGGGTATGTACGATATAGCTCTCCAATGCATTGGGGAAGACGAAGGAGTTAAACGTTAAGGTTTCTCTGAAAAGATTTATGGAATATACTGTGATGGGTATTCCAAACCTAACCAAGAGGGTTACTCCCTACGTAAGAATGTTATGAATTCCTCAAGTTACCTTTATGTCTTATGATTCCTATGGTTTATTCATGATTTTATGAGGTATGTTAAGTGCTTATGTTTTATGGGTAATGTATGATTTCATTCTTATGTATATATGTACTCATGTTTCCTTTCCATACTTTTTATACCCCTTACTGAGCTTTTTATGCTCATACCAAGTTTTTGAAAAGTTTTTCACAGGTCAAGGGAATGGTACATGATATGATGATAGTGTCAAGGATGTACCAAGAAATAAATCATGTTTTATTTTAAATATGTTTCAGTTGATGGGATAAATGAATACTATATTTTATGTAACCACTTTTTTTAATTGTGGAATGTGATGCATGGTTTATAATCTAATTCTCTAAAACTCTAAACCTGAAAAGATCTTTAATGTGTAATCTTGTAATAACTCAAGATTAAGTAAGGTTTAAGTCTGGGTCTTTATAGTTGGTATCAGAGGTCGGTTTAGATAACTTTAGAGGTAAGAGTTTTGTTTAAGAAAAAGTGAAAAGTTGTGTATAACCACAATGGTTAGTATATTAGATGGAGTCATCTTTTTTTTTGAAAGTTAGAATGAGTTTGAGATAATGTGGATAAGTATATCTTGAAAGTTCTGACCTTTTTGGTTTTAGTAAATGGCTGGATCTAGCAGGCACCAAAGTAATTGTGGATTTGAAGAAAACTGCGGTGGTTTTATGAAAGAACAACTAAATGATATGGGAGCTACAATGAGAACTCGTGTGGTTCTCCTCAACCAACTATTTCGAGTCATGATTGACCACCTGAACCTTAGTGATTTTTATAAGTCATCATATATGTGAGAAACAAATCCCTATGGAAGTTCAGGTAATAATCATAAAGGTAAGTATGTTCAAAAATCTATGTGTCAAATATGTGGAAATAAACACATAGGAAAATATTTCAAAGGGACAGAATGATGTTATAGATGTGGAAATGAAGGTCATAAAGCAAGAACCTTCCATGGAAAAAGGAAGCATCTAGTTGACTTTAGGAAAAGGAATGAAGTTCTTTCTGAACGATCAATTGAATTTTTTAAATGTGTTGTGCATGGTCATTATGCAAACACATGTACTACGAAGAAGTTTCGGGAATGGGGTCACCAAGATCGTACAAATATTAATTTACCAATACCTAATTCCATTCAGATTGAGGATGAAGAAACTGACAATGAAGAATGAAAGGTATAGATTATTTCTTAATATATGTTTTCCTATTATTGGAATCTTAGGATATGATTCATGATTTTGTTTGCAGGAAAGAAGTATTTCAGAATAAGTTGAAAAGGAATGTCTAATGGACCATGAAGAATGTTGAATGAGTATGAAGTTATCGTATAAGGGATTCAAGAGTTATGGTAGATTTTAGGATGGTGAAATTCTTAGATGTATTAAGTCTCTTTTGATGATGGGGTTACATTAGAAGACTTTTTATTATAACCCTGATGTTTGATATCCGAAAATTTTATTCAAGGAATAATTATCCTTTCTTTTTTGGATATAGTTATAATGAACCATTTGGGTTTATATGATCCTTGACTTTGAGGCAATTACTAGTTAATACATTTAGGGTTGCAAAATGGATGTTATCAGATAACCTTTGTGGTTATAATATTTTATGGTTATTTTTGATAAATTTATCTCCTTTTGATGAATGTTATAAAATTATATAGTTTTTGAAAAGGGACAACATGCAGACCGTGTGAAAACCCGTCGCGTTGGACGAAGCTGCGGGAATCGAACCCACAACCAAAGTGAAACTGGTATTTATCTCCTACCACTGAACTATGTGAAGTCCCTGGTTAATTTGAATGATTATTTCTAGTTAGATGATTTTATGAATTAAGAGTAATTTGATTTTTGGTTATCAATGGAAATGATTATCATATCATGGAGGATATGTTGTTAGGTTAATTACTTTTCATCATGTGATTGTAAGAGTAACTGATGTTATTTTGGAGAAAAATGTTAAAATTTATCTTAAGATACTATGTGATTAAATCCTTCAGAGATTTGGGTTTCAATATTAGTTTGGTTTTATTTGTAGAATATTATGGATAGATGTTTATTGAATATTCTTTTTTGAACTTTGGGGTTTGTTTGGAAAATTTTGGAGATTATGAATAGATTTTTTTTATAAAGGATCATCCTTTTTGGGTATTATCTGATCTCATATTGAACTTTTTGGTTTTTGTTTTGGTAAGGTCTAAAGACATGGGAAGTATATAGTTCTCTTCTGTGGATTAGGTGATTCTCTAGATGTTGATTATAGCTCTCTTAACGTGAACAAGTCATCCTAAATACTCGTCATTTGGAGAAAATATGAGTTAGTGTAAGAAATCTAATAAAAGTTAAAGGACAAAAGGAAAATTAAGTATTCTTCCTTATGTTTTAGTTAATCTCATAAATAAATTCCTCAATGAAAAGTAACTTAAAACAAAAAAAATTCTGCCAATTTTTCCTACTGGGGAATCAAATACCGTTTAACCCATCACAAGATTATGATTTTCTTATTGTTAACTTTATCCTAGACATGTTTACTATCACTCTCTATTAGAACATGAACCTTTGTTTTTCCTCCATATCCATATTTTCATACTTGGAATCCTAGTATGGGTTAACTCGGGTGACATTTGTACTTCTCTCCCGTTCTTTTAATGTGATAGTTTTACTGACTCTTGTTCCGATTTGAGATTTTCAATGAAGCTTCCAAGCCCAATTTTAAAATTGCGAGGGTGAAATTCCAAAAAGGGGGGAAGGATGTAACACCCCTGGTAAATAAATAATATGACCATTTCATATTTATCCGTATTTTTGAATAAAATATTAATATTACTTTAAAGGGAATGTTATGCTCGAGGGCGTACTCAATACGCAATAATGAGGTTGATTGAAATCTAATATTGCACTCTAATAATAAAATAATATTATTTTAAAAGGTAGTTAACGCCTATCCATTGTAATGGTGGGAATGAACGGAACTGACTACAAAATGATTATATATGTTTGTCAAATATTTTTACTTCAATCCAATAAATTTTTGAGTCTTAAAATGCAAATGAATCCAATTTTAAGCGTAAATCTTCTAATATTCTTTAAAAGGTCGATTAACTGCCTTTTGATAGACAACCCTTTTTAAATATAATTTTGACAATTTTATATGTTTTATTTGACAAAATAAAATCCTTCTTTAGAATCTGGATATCAAAATTAACTTTGTGAAAACTTTCGTTATTTTTATGATAAAGATCATTTTTATTGAAAATGTTGCATTTTAATTCAAAACCATCTTTTAATATGATTTATTTATATGGATAGATTGTATTTTTAATTTAGATTAAAGTTTATTTAGAATATATTTTTACCATTTAATCTAATGGTGGTAATTGGAATTAATTTCACTTTTAAATTGGACTTAAACTAGTGTCAATCTTTTAATAGATATTGTTTCTTAAAAACAAGCTATTTGTCTTGACGGCGGGAATTAATTTTTAAGTTAATTAATTCAACATATATGTTTTTAATTTTGTAAAATAGACATCATTTTTGAATTCAGAATGTCAAATATAACTTAGGGTGATTTTTTGGAATTTTTCTGAAAAACTTCAATTTTTGATGAATAGTGAAACCACTAAGTAGTAGTTTAAAAACTGATTTTTCCTTTAAATGAAACTTTACCACTTCTGTGATTTGAATTTAAAAAATTTGACATACATGGTTGACATTAGGATGTAAAATTTGGTTCAATGGGATTAAAATAATTTTTTGGTAAATAGTAACTTTTAAGTTTTTAATCGCGATTAGAGGTAATTAGTGTAATTTAAGGTAAAAATAATGTTTTAATAATATAAAATGACCTATACACATGTCCAACCCTCATTGGATGTGTCATTAATGACCACGAAAATCCATGGGTCAACTTGGGGACCCCATGGATCCACTTTGGTTGGAAAATGACATAAATAACTTTTTATTTAAAGTTAAAATAAAAATATCACAAGCATGAGTTGTTTTACGAAAAAAAATTTAAATGGGGTTATAAAAGTCATATTTTTTACTATAAATATTTATTATAATTCCAAAAATATTTCCTACATCATGATATTTTTTTTATAATTTTTAGTCATTGAATAAATTAATTTATTTATGACATCATGATGAAGCAGTGATTACCTCATTAATAAAGGATTTAAATAAAATGAAAAGATAATGTTAAAACTATAACTTACACTTTTCAAAGACCTATTTGATGAGTAAATTTAGAACTTTTACCACCTTATCCTATAAATACATCAATTTGGGACCTTTAAAATCCGAAACTAATTTGAAAATAAAGTAACATTTTGTAACTTTCCAAGAGTGCCCCTCCCCTCCTCTTATAAAAGGCCCCCACCTCTACCACCTTACCCACACCTCTCAAGCCTTTAGCTCGGCCAAACCTTGCTCATTTTGTCTCTAAAAACCCCTCTCTTACTCCTAGAAGTTTAACATTGGGCAGAAGTCTTCCCAATGAAGCCTTTGATCTCAAATCAAAGGGAGATACCCGATTTTAAGGTAATGTCTTCACTTGTGCTCTTTTGTTTTATATTTCTTCTCCAACCCCCTAAACTCTTTTTATTCTTATCTTTTGTAACAAATACAGTATATTATATACACTAGGGTGTTTTTATAATAATTATTCGAGCTACACATAAACACACCGACATCTAATGGTTAAAGATCATATTGTTTCTCTAGATGGTGAATTTCTGCCTCACGAGACGATGATTGTTCAATATTATTTTAACACCCTCAAAGGTGGACATTAAGATGTCACTATATTTATATATGATATATACTATGTTTATGTTTTACTTAAGCTTCTGTAATTTTCATTTATGACATACCTTTATGGTTTCCATTATGGTTAAACGCGATATCTTCATTTTAGGAAGTGCAGACTACCGCCCCCTCAATGTGATTTGATTCGTTAATACCATATGTGGTACGTATAAAGGATAGATTTAATGATATTATATATGATAACATACTGGAATTATAATACTATTACGTATCACTATGTTTTGATTCCATTAAATAAGAAATAGAAATGGAAGTAGCGTTCATGCGTACGTACGGCTTACCGTCTCCATGAATGGTGCATTTCATTTCTTACATATAAATGTTATTTAATATTATAAATGCATTTATATAATGGATATATATTATATATATGATATCTAAATAATTAATATAATTATTTATATAATATATATTTTACAAGATGAAAAACATGTAATTATAAAGAGTTTATTTTTTACTCAAGTAGCAATGATCTACAAAACGATCATTATTAACTTAAATAATTACATAGTGTTCATAGAATGGTAGTAAGTGATATAAAAGGAATAATGAACTTGAAAAAGGTTCTTAAAAAAGTGTAAATTAACTCAGGTTTATTATTCATGAGGTTAAAGAACGATCGCGTCAAGTCGGACCCGAGGTAAGAGATTCTACCCCTCTCTTTCTTTTTAAGTACAATATTTTATTTCATTACTTTTAAGCTCATATTTCTTATTATTTGGATGTTCTATTATATTACTCCTACTGTAATTTTTATGTTCATATGGTGAGAGACCCTATTTTCTCTCGTCAATCCATTTTGGAAGTTTTAAGTGGCGCTGTTAGGCTGCCGAATTTTCGTAAGAGATCCAACCTCTCTCTTTCTTTTTAAGTACTCTCTTTTATGTCATTTATTTTATGCTCATATTTTTTATGTTTGGGGATGTTTATTTATATTCATCATACTGTAATTTTATGTTCATATTATTAGAGACCCTATTTTATCTCATAAATCCATTTTTGGATGTTTTAAGTGGAGTTGTTAGGCTGCCGAGTTTTCGTAAGGGATTTTTCATCTCACATTTATTCCTGTGACATTTATGCTACGTTTTCCACTGTTTACATTGATTGGTGTATGTACTGCCCATTATTATACACATTTTTTAGTATAATTTCATTTATGGTTATTTACATCTTCATTGTATGGACCTTCTTCCATGGGGTGTACGTTTCGAAAGTTACCCAAGTCAGTAAGGGAACCTTTCACCCTCCTCTTTTTAAAAGACTTCTTTTGGTATGTCTTTTAATTCACATACTATTATGTTGGGATATGTTCTTCTATATCCTTATTGATGAAAATTTTATTTCCAAGTGATGAGATACCCTTTTTATCTCTCATCAACTCTTTTTCTGAATTTTGAAGTGACGCCGTTAGGCTGTCGAATTTTTGCAAGGAAACTTCTTAACCCAATTTTGATTCTTTAGGATAAACTTGTACTCCTTGAATATGTCGTTCTATGAATATGTGTGAATTTCCTATGATTGTTTAATATCCACTTATATTTTTTGTATTCTTTTGTCACACATAATTATGTAATTTATTTATCATTAATCCAAGGATACCGTCTTTGTAAGGGTCATCGTCTCAATCTCCTTTCATTGAGGCATATTTTGTTTTATACACAAATTTATTTTATTTGGTGTATAAACCCCTTTTACTTTTCATTTTTTAAAAAGGAATATTTTTATACGAATTGTTTTACTAAACTACAAAAATGAATGTTTTTCTTGTCGTACGTATGCGGCGACAACGACTTCTCCGCCGCCATGACCATTATTTGAGTTTCGGCTTCCTCTACGAGCCATAACATTATTTGAATGAAAAATAAATACCATGTTTTACTCTTATTTTATTTTGGTATTCAAAATGGTTTTCATAATGTTTTTATATCAATTTCTTTTATTGATATCTTGTGATTGAAAAGTGGAAATGTTATGTTTCCTTTATACATGTTTTATGTGATACGATTATGTTATGGTTCTTGGGAATTGTTTATGATGACGGGTGGTTGTATGATAAACTAAGGGCGGTTGAGCCCGATATATCTCTCCAATGCATTGGTTAACGCAAAGGAGTTAAACGTTAAGTTTTCTCCGAAGAGATTTAGAGAATATACTGTGATGGGTATTCCAAACATAACCAAGAGGGTTACTCCCTACGTAAAAATGTTATGAATGCTTCAAGTTACCTTTATGTCGTATGATTTCTATGGTATATTCATGATTTTATGAGGTATGTTAAATTTCTTATGTTTTATAGGTAATTTATGATTTCATTATTATGAATATATGTACTCATGTTTCCTTTCCATACTTTTTATATACCTTACTGAGTTTTTTATGCTCATCCCATGTTTTTGAAATGTTTTTCACAGGTCAAGGGAATGGTACATGATATGATGATAGTGTCAAGGAAGTTCCAAGAAAGAATCCATGTTTTATTTTAAATATGTTTCCATTGATGGGATAAATTAATACTATCTTTTTTGTAACCACTTTGTTTAAATGTGGAATGTAATGCATGTTTTATAATCTAATTCTCTAAAACTCTAAACCTGAAAAGATCCTTAATGTGTAATCTTGTAATAACTCAAGATTAAGTAAGGTTTAAGGCTGGGGCCTTATACAGTAGAGGTCATGGGATGGATTCATATTGGAAATGAGTTATTGTTGGGGGACATATTTTATATGTATATTTTTGATAACTCGTGTTATGGGATGAATGAGATTATGGGTTGACTGTGGTTATAGTGACTGAGGTTGTATATATTTGATTATGCATATATGATGGTGTACAGATGGTGAGTTAATTATTCATTTATTTTTTAGTTTATTATATGTCATAGTTTATATATTTATATTTTTTTGTTAAATATTTTAAAAAATTAAATGTTTAGGAACATATGTTGCAACAATTTATGATAACCGCTGCTAAATATATTTTTATGAATTTATTTAGCAGTGGCTATCATAAACTGCTGAATATGTATGTAATAGTGGCTATCTTCATTTCCCCTATTTTATTTTTAGCTAAATATTTTAAAAACTAAACCCTCCCACTAAAAGAAATATAAACCACCACTATATACTAAAAATACAACACATACAAAAATAGACAATAAAAAAACCACCACTAAATAATTTACAATCATGAAAAGGAAAAGTTTTCATGATATCCACTGAACCATGTAGTGGAAATTTAAACCACTTTTAGTCGAAAAAACAACACTATTACCTCTATTTTTGAAGTTTCATGGATGTTTTTTTGTTGGATTGTGACATGTATTTATATAAATGAACTATAACATACACAAATAATACATCATTTTACATAAATATTCATTACATATCACAAAAAATCATATATATGATCCTCTATGTTTAGTGTATTTGGAGATTAGATTAAAAAAAAAACTTATTTTAGAACACTAGGAACATTTCTATATTATCATTCCACACAAGTCCCAAATCATGACATTCTATATACTATACCATTATTCATAACATGGGAATTAGAATCATAACAAATGTATGAGTTCAAACACTTATAAATGGTTAACATAAGATATATCAATCAATTTATCATATATGAACATGAAAGCATCATATGTGTGAAAAATATGGACATATAGCTATTGTCACAAACCACCACAGGTTAACCCCAAACTGGTCACCCGATGCAGACCAGAATAAGGCCCAAGAGGCATTACCAATCCTCCAAGGATGAAAACTAATACCAGGTAATCAACAGAGTGATTATTGGAACAATTTTTACCAATATAAATAACCATAAAAATTATAATAATAATAAAAAGTCATCCAAAACTAAATATGATAACTAAATTTAACATCATTTACACTTGAAAAGAAAACATAATAAATTGGAAAACCATGATACATAGGAAAAAACCAAAAAATGAACTTGAAACAAAAATATCTCTATGTGATCTCTAGGTTCACTCCCTAATCCATTTCAAACCATAACCAAGGTGATCAAACCTAAGATAAAACCTAAAATAGAAACTAAATATATGAAATAACTATATTCATGAGTATTAAAACACAATATTAAATCCAATATAAATTAACTCACAACACACATCCTTTAAAAAACGAAACATCGATTTCAGGTCTGAATTACATTATATAAATTTATAATTTTCAAACATTTTATTTTAACGAAAATAGCTCAAAATTTATTTCTCTCGTAATTTAAAAGAAACATACTTTTATAGAGGAGAATTTACTTATTCGAGAAAAATGGGGAATGGAAATCAAATGGGAATACTCATTTTTCAAACAAGTGATAATGGTGAAAACATTTATTCTTTCAAAACAAATTTCCTAAAACCATTTTATGAACAACAACACATTCTATTTTTACCATGAAAACACCATAAACTACGAGGATATAATATGATCACACAATGAGGGAAATGGGTTAATATTTCTTAAGAAACTATACTTGGGAAGATATCTAAATCATCCACCGAAGATAATCTTGTGCCATCAAAAGAAAGGGAGTACCAAGAAACTCAAAGTGAAATCCAAAACGTACTATACATATGAATCATCACATAGTAATTCCAAACACCATTACATCTATCTTCCCACATGCTTATTCTTACCCTAATTTGCCAAACCGAGCGGCACAATCCCAAAGTAGAGAAACATCCATACTAATGGCCACTAGCTAGTGTGTAATATTAACATGTGTAGAAAGTGTTCTTAGATGTCCTCATATCTATTTTATGATCCCATTTCTCAAAGGGGTGTTACAAATTAAATAAATAAATAAACCATACATACAATTCATTAACAAAGTCACACAAACTGCCATCACCCCAGCCACCCCAAGGAATAGTCCATTTCCATGAAATCATCATTACACAAGGGAAGTCCCATAATAAGAAAATTCTAATATCTCATCAACCAATAAGGTGATGATCCATTCAATTGAGGGTTTTCCAATGAAACCATTTTTAATGTTACAACCAAGCCTCAAATAACCGTCACTTGTTAAACCATTTCCTTAACTAACCACACACCACCAACTTTGAAAAACAAAAACACATTTGGAAACCCATTTAAAAAACCTACAACATCACTTCAAATCCTAAACACATTTAAAATATCCAACTGTGTATTTCTTTAGGAAGTTGGTGTGAAAAACCCAATACAACCATCTCAAATAATTAAAATCAAGAGGAAATCACCTCATTTCACATAAAATATGAATTCAAAAAATCATCCTTAACAAATTTATATCCAAAAAAGTTTCAAAAATAAACCAATCAATGGATTATTGAATTTAAAGATGAAATATAATGGGATACTACTTCAAATCACATATTCTTCAGTGACTCCTAACCAAAATGACTCCACAATAGTTTTGGGAAGCAAGAATATCCCCATGGAACCCTAAAAAGAAAAAACCCCATTTCGGCACTACCATTGGTATGAAAATAAGGAAAAAATGAACCTAGGATTATATGAGAAAGTTAAAATGGAAATAATGAAAAGGAGTAGGATAAAGGAGGATAACCTTTCAATCCATGTGAAGAATCTCAAAGAAAACATATAAATATAAATTTGGTGGAGCTTGGAGGATCTAAAATTCACCATGGCAGGTGTGTAGGTTAAGGGAGTTCGAGTGGGGTGTACATGAGAAGAATTGCTAATTAAAAAGGATGAGACCAAAATACCGTTTCCCATGTGGGTTTCATGGTTAGCTCACATGGTTTAAAAAACACTGTTAAACCATGTGATTTCCCGCTATTTATTATCGCACGAGCTGCACACATAGAATTCATGGTTAGTTAAACTGTGGGACCAAACTGCATGACCCATACACACTTTTTCCACAAGGTTAAACTACCCATGGTCCTTAACCATGTGACATTGATAAAACACCCCAAACATCACCATTTTCATGCCAAAACTCTTCTAAATCAAGGGAATTAACTATATACAAAACACACCCCATAAATATGTTACACTTTTTGTTACAAAAACTCTGCACATATCCATTTCCTCCCCATACATTAACACTAACAATGGACATGGCCAGATACAACACAAAACATCCATGAATCATAACATAAATCAAGAACACCCAAAATACCAAATTTCAATCAAGAACTCTAATAACTCTTGTGGAAAACTGAGAACAAAAATATAATTTAAAAAAGGATGGAAATGAAAATCTAGGTGTGAAAATTCTCCCCACCATTTCATTTTCTTTCCCTAGAAAGCCACAATATTTATAGTTGATTTATTAAAGAAAAACTTTCACAAAATCACCCGATTCAAATCCTAAAATTGAAGAAATTTTTAAAAACAATGAGAAGAAATACCCACTTCAACATGAAATTAATCAAAAAACTAATACAACTTCTTAAAAAATGATGGAAATCTCAAATTTGGACATATACAACCTCTTTAAAAAAATCATATGGGATTATTCCAAAGGCCCAACATTAATGTGTAAGGAAAGGCTAGGAACCAAAAAACCCCAAACAGACTACCCATTGAAGAGGTCTCCTTGAGGATATACTAGATTATCATTGTGGGGAGGCCCGAATGGACTCCACACCATTAGAAAAAACTATCCTCGATTTATCGTACGATAAATCACAATGAGACCCACCATGGGTCTTCACAAAATTTATAAGACAGCCAAAATTGGAAACCTAAATCAAGACAACATCGAAACTTTCCCCCACATCAATAAAAAACCCACCATAATGTGGAAATAAAAGTCACAATAGGGTACCTAAAGCTGTCTTCATTACTGCACTGATTAAAAAATATAGAACAATTCCCCCACACTACTGGGATTATTGAATACACACCATCTTCACTCTGAGGCCTATATCTATAGCCCTAATGTTTAAAGCAGTAACTAACTCGTAGTCTGGATTTGAAAATCCATAACTAGGACTCACATTTTAAAGTTTTCAAAAATTCACTTCCATTGAAATAGAAATTCTCCAAGGATTAACGACATCAACTCTTATAAACTAAATAGAGAAAACCACCGAAAAACCCCACCAGACACAAGAATTACTAGAAAGAAACATTACAATGAGGGAGACTCTAAACATAGCCAAAATAGTTCCCTAATCCTTCAAATGGACTGGGGTGTCGTTCAACGAGTAGGATATGACTCTACAAAGCCTCTTAGAAGCACCCTGAAAGAACTGTTTCAAGTGACCTAGGCGCTGACATGCCTGATAGGTCTTCAGTGAACATGGACATGATGACTTTTTACGAACACACCAACCACACTGATTACACATCAGAATATTGTGCCAAGAATTTCCCGATGAATGATCTGAATGCATGTTAGTTCCTCTACCAGTACCATCAACATCAAGTTGCTTACCATTTTTTACTAGAACATCCCTCAAAACTTCCAAATACTAGAGGATGTTTGTTTGCACCATGAAATCCTTCTAGAATAACATCATCACATAGATCTTGCTTTATGAAGTAAGAGAAAAAAGTTAATTTAAATTATGAAGACTTCTACTATAGACCATGATGAATCCCATTTTAAAAAAATGAGCCTTCAATGAACTGAATTCAACATACCCTGTATCATATTGAATTAGATCAAAAAAGTGATGATAGAACTTCATCATCTATCGATCTCCCTAATGAATACAACGCATCTCTATCCCCTTCCTTAAAATTTTCATCATAGAAAAGTACTATTGGATAAACAAAGACTTGAAGAAGTCACATGTAAGATATTACTGAGGCTTGTTTTGAGAGACCTAGTTCCACCATTTCTTAGTCAGTCCTTCAAGAATAATGGATGAAATATTTACCTTTAATGACTTTGGAAACTCAAAGAAACATAATTTTCACTCAATCTTCAGCACCAACTCATTCACTTTGAGATGATCCACTTGGCCATAATAGAGAGGAGTATTCATATTCTTAAAATTGATAATTTAGTATATGGGTTAATCAACTATATATATTTTTAATGGTGGATTAACCACAACTACACCTTTAGTATCCATCAAATCTACGTGGGGGAAGACACTGAGAAACAGGAAAACAACTAACTTAATTAAAACAAGTCTATCAACAAGAATTCTCAAACTAAAAAAACCTAAAAGAAACATATTTCCCAAAACATAAGAATACCAAAGGCTAAACACTACTTTCTTTCCACTTTTTAAATAGAACATTCATCCTAGGTTTTCATATATTTAAGACAAATAGGAACTATCCATGCTTTGGATGCATTTATTACCAAACTATGTGCCAACTGTGTTTCCCTTAATGGAAATCATGTGCACCCACACGCTTTGGTATCACGGTTTACAATACGTGCACCTACCCTGATGAATGCTTTTATCCCATGACAGTGCCTTCCAATACACTTTAAACATGGTTTGACAAACCGTGTGTGGGTTATACACCCTAAACCATAAGAAAACCCAAAATCACATTGTTTCATGGAGAAATTCTCATGTTTTTCCCAAACAGGGTGTTGACCATGCACTATGAGGAAGCACCCTAAAACTAAAAATTCAAATTTGAATCACCTGAATCTCGATAGAATAATTTAGGAGAAAAAAATTTATAATTATAAAACCAATTAATCTTACTTAACATATTTCCATTAATCCAAAAAATCTCATTTCATCGTGAATAGTTTGACTTAAAACTAATTTCTTATTATTTAGAATGAATTCCAAAACTCTCTAAAAAGATATCTATTTTCTAAAAAACTGATTTCAATAAAATATTGATATTGAATATAAAAATCCAATCCCATTAAACCATTCCTAATTAAACAAAAAATACATTTTACAAAAACCCATTTTCTGAAGCCTTACATATGTAAATTCTAAAAATCAATTTCCCACTGTCCAAAAAAAATGTCTTTACAACATTTAATTAAACTATTATGAAATAAAAAACATGTTGTTTGAAAAAATATTTCAAAGTCAACGAAGTCCCAAAATAACTTACAAGGGGGAACTACAGTCGATGGATGAGTTGACCATATAGTTAGAGGCCATATTCAATTCATGCTTCCTCCAATATGAGTCCATTTGGACCATTTCCCTGGATCCACATGTCTTTCCAGGCCATATGAGCTCACAAATACCACTTTTTGTGACTCCCATATCATTTCCCAACACCAAAAAATCCACCGGAATCAATGGAATCGAAAAAAAATTGAATTCCAATGGAATCCCAAGGATCAGAATAAGAAATGGTCTATGAATTTCTTCTCATTCCTACCTCTTGAGTCCCAAATTTCATACTCCATCAACCATGACATCCCCAAGTAATAATGGGTGATATAAAAACAAAGTTCTGTTAAAGAGGAAACCTACTTTGATACCATTTTTTCACAAACCAACCTAATTCAACCCCATACAAGTTTCTTGAGGTGGCTCATGAGAAGGGTCGTGAGACATTACCAATCCTCCCAAGAGGGTGAAAAGCACCAAGGGCATAAAGAAAGTGATGATGGGAACTATTTTTCCCAGTATAAATAAACAGAATTGGTATAGTAATATCCATAAGCCGTCAATAAAGAAATATGAAAACCAAATGGAAAAACATTTACACTTGAAATGGAAATTCAATAAAAAGAACAACATAACATCTCACGAAAAACTAAAAACTAAACCTATCAGCCATGAAATATCCATGTGACCCTAATGGTCACTCTCCAATCTATAACAAACCATCTCTAAAGGTTATCAACCCTTTGATGAAACCAGAAATAGAAACTAAAAAAAATAATTAACTATAGGCAGGCATATTAAAACTAAATAGGTAAGGCCAACTAAATCTATTACCAATGTTCACCCATTAAATAAATGATAATGAATTATATGTTTAAAATACATTATAAAAATTTATGTTTTGCACAGTTTTCATTGTAACTAAAATAATCACAATCAATTTCCATCTTAATTAAAAATAAGATTCCTTTAATAGAGGATAATTAATTTATTAGAGAAAATGGGAAAGGAAATTAAATGGGAATGTTCATTTTTCAAAAAAGTGATAAAGGTGAAAACATTTATTCTTTAAAAACATATTTCTGGAAAACCTTTTATGATTAACCACACATTTTCATTTTCCCAAGAACACAGGATAAACCATGAGCATAGATTATGATCATACAATGAGGGCAATGTGATAATGGTGCTCAAGAAATTATACTTCAGTTGACATATAAATCATCCACTTAATATAATATTTTGATCGAGAAAATACATTAATATATAGGAACTCAGAGGAAAATCCATTACATAAAATATAAAAAACTCATCACATAGGCATTCCAAACTCGATGGCATAAATCCCCCAACACACTTGGTCTTACCCAACATAGGCTAACCGGGGGGGCACAATCTCAATGCAGAGAAAAGTACAGACTAAAGGCCACATGCCAGTGCATAATCTATGCTATTGAAATAATAATTTTTGTATGTACTCATAACTATGCTAGGTTCCCATGTCATATTTGCAATGGGGTGTGCCTAATAAAATCTGAAAATAAACCACACATACAAGCCATTACAAATGTCACACAAACTGGAACCACCCCAGCCACCCAATGGAAAAAACCATTGCCTTTATACCATAATTACACACGAGAAGTCCCTAACTGAGGACATTACCATCTTTTATCAACAAACAAGGTGAGGACCGATTCCAAGGAGAGTTTTTAAATGAAACCATTTTTAAAGTGCTAACTGGGCCTCAAACAACCATCACATGTTAAACCATTTCATTGAAGAAACACCCATAAGCCTCATTTAAAAGAAACACATTTTAAACCCCATTTAAGAAACAAAAAACATCACTTAAAATCCAAAATTCATTTAAAAAATCCCACCATGAATTTCATAAAGCAATTGTTGTGGACCATCCAATACTACCATTTTAAAAAAATAAAAATAAAGCATAAATTAACGCATCTTACAACAAAAATCCTTTTAAAAAATCATCCATAACTCATTGATATCAAGGGAAGGTTTGAAGATCAAGTAATTAATTTATTCTTGAATTTAAAGGGAAAATAAAAAAGAGATCCTACCTCAAATCGCATCTACTTCAACAACGCATAACCAAAATGACTCGACAAAGTTTATGAGAATTAAAAACATCCCCATGGAAACCAAATATGTAAAAACCCCCCATTTTCCCTACCCTAGTTATGAAAATCAAGAAAAAATGGACACTAGGGTTATAAGAGAATTAGAAAATGGAAGGAATGAAAACGATGATTATAAGGGATATCTAGCCAATGTATCAGTGTGAATAATCACCATGAAACCACATCAAAATCACCTGGGAGGAGTTTGGAGAAGCCAAAATGCTCCTTGGGAGGCGTCTAGGTTGGGGGATTATGAGTGGGGTATGCGAGGGTAGAAACACCAATTAAAATGTAGTAGAAAATCCTAAAATACCCTTTCTATAGTCACTTGTATGGTTAGCACACACAGTTGTACAAACCGTACACAAACTGTGTCATTTCCCAATGTATAGTATTGCATGAGCTACACACTTAGGCTGCATGGTTATATAAACTGTGGGGCCAAACTCTGTTACCCATACAAAATTTTTTTGTATGGTTAAAGATATCATGCACCTTAACCGTAATACCTAGAGAGAAGCCCCTAAACCTCACACTTTTCACCAACAAACACTTCTTATATAAACTTTGGTGAAAACTAGAATTGAATTTTTATGGATATTTACTCGTAATCAACATATCTATCTGATGATTGGTTTGCTTGAAATGACTCAATAAGAAGTTTTTAAATATACACAAGTCTTTATAAACCTGTTTCGTGAGGTCAAATTGATAGATATGATGACATACATCCATAAAATCATAGGAAAATGAAAATGTATTGATTTTTGAAATTTGGAATCTGATGAAATTTTGTTTTGAGTCATAGTTATCTAGGATTCCATTAAATGTGTTCTCTATGTTTTACAAAATTAAAACATGAGTGTAATGATCTAAACCATAAAAAAATCTAGACAGACATGAAATCATGGTAAAAGTGCCATATAATAATTTTTAATTTGTACACGTTGACAACACATCAATCTGATGTTCAATGTGCTCGAAAGGACTCAATAAGCAGAATTTAAAGATACCAAAGTCCTTAAAAACATGAGTTTTTTATTAAAATCTATACAAATGAAATAATATGGATAGGGAATAATAGAAAAATAACTCTACATTGATTTATGAAATTTATGAACTAACATCACATCATTTAAGATTATTGTTTTCCGGGATGCCCTTAATTGCCTATTATGGGTTTAAAACACTAAAACATGCGTGTAATTTTGAAAAGCACAGAAAACCCCATATTGATGTAAAATATTTAGAGAACCATTATTGAATTACTTGTGATGTGTATGAAAAAAAAATTAATACATCCTATATATGATTTTCTAAGAATGAATAAATAAAAGGATTTCATAGATACTACAGTCTTCACAAAAATTTTACAGGGGGGTGAAACTATGAAATTAACATTAGATGGTCACGAAATAAAAGGATAAAAACAGTAGTTTAATTTCGGAATTGTTGGAACCAAATACATGTTATTATAAGTTATAGTTTTCTCAAGATTCCCATAAACCCATTTTCAGTGTTTTAAAACACTAAATCATGTATATAATAGACAAAACCAGAGAAAAATACCTCAGATAGATGTGAAATAATTGGAAACCACCACTAAATTATTTATGTTTTTTAATCATATACAACTTGTATATCTGACATGCAGTGTGCTCAAAATGACTCATCAAATAGTTTTTAAAGATACATGTTTTTAAAAACACTTATCAAGGGGTAAAATCCATGAAAATGATGTTGGATCCCAGTGAAATCTATGGAAAAAACAATAAATTTATTTTTGATATATAGGTATCATTGACATTTCATTTCGAGTTACAGTTTTTTCAAGATGACTGTAAATGTTTTTTGTTGTTTTTTGTGTTTTAAAACACTAAAACTTGTATGAATCGGTCAAAACCATAGAAAGCAGCATAATATGAACGTAAAATTATGAGAAGACTACCATTTAATTATATATGATGTGTTTTAAAATACAATACATCCCTACGATCCGTGGTGTTCTCAGAATAATTCAATAACAATATTTTAAAAATACCAAATTCTTTTAAAAACATATTTCATGGTGTTAATACTTTAAAAAAAATATTTGATGAACCTGAAATCATAGTAAAATGATAGAATTTTTTTTTTAAATATTGGAAATTGAAAATGTATTTCAGAGTTATGATTTTCCCAAGATATCTATAAAATCATTTTTAGTGTTTTAAAACACGCAAACTTAAATGTAATGGGAAAAAATTAAAAATACCTCATATTTACATGAAATCATGGGATAAAAATAGTTGAATTATTTTTTACATGTACAAATAGACAACATAGCTACAGGACATGTTATGCACTCAAAATAACTCAATAAGAAGTAAAAAAAATAAAGTCTATAAAAATATGTTTCAGGGGGTCAAAAAATAATATCTTACATGGTTTTATTTGAACTCATAGTACAATGACCATAAATTAATTTTTGAAATTTATTAACTGATGACACATCATTCTAAGTTACAGTTCTACAGAGATTCCCATCAATGAGTTTTGAGTGTTTTTAAACACTAAAACAATCATGAAATAGTCGAAAAATATAAAATGACCACATGATAATGTGAAATCAATAGTAAACCGATATTGAGGTATTTTTATTGTTTATTTACATAAAATAGGACCATCCAACATGTGGTGTCTTTTGACTGACTCAATAAATAGTTTTAAAGATACTAATGCTTTTAAAAACATGTGTGAGGGGTTTAAAACGATGAAAATTATGCTGGATAGATATGAAATATGATGAAAATGACCCTATATATAATTCTGTAATGTAATAACTGATAACACGTCATTATGAGTATGGTTTTATAAAGATGTACATAGACATGTTTTAGTGTTTTACAACATTGAAACATGCGTGAAATAATCGAAACCATAGAAAAGGACATTATATTGTTTTGAAATCATAAGAAACCACCAATGAATTATTTTTCACATGCATGTGTATCCGACATGTCCAAATGAAATGTGGTACGCACTGAAATAATCAATATGTAGATATTAAATATTCCAAGGTCATTAAAAACATGTGTCAGTTGATTAAAACTACAAAAACATGGTCAGATAGACATGAAATTATAAAATAATTACCGTATATTTAATTTTTAAATTTAGGTGCCATCAATATGTCATTTCGAGTTATGTTTTCTCTAGGATTCAGGAGAGTATGGTCTCAAAGTTTTAAAAACAATTAACATGGATTTATTGGTAAAAACCTTTTAAAATAACATCATATTAATGTAAAATCATGGAAACACCATCGTTGAATTGTTTTTTTTTTTGCATACACACAGATAATACATCCATCTGACATGCAGTGTGCTATAAATGACTAAATAAATAGTTTTAAGGATATGATTATTTTCAAAATTGTGTATCAGGGGGTCAAAACTTGGAAAATAATGATGTGTTTCAATACAATGAAAAGAAAATAAAATTATATTGATTTTTAAAATGCTGAATCGACAAATTTTCATTTTGAGTTACAATTTTCTAGGGATGAATGTAAACTTATTTTTAGCGTTTTAAAATACTAAAACCTATTATTAACAGTAAAAACCATATAAAAACAATATATTAATGTAAAATCATTGTAAAACTACTGTTAAATTATTTTTTATGTGTATAAATTGAAAACACGTCCATCCAATACATGTTGTGGTTGTATTGACTCAATAAGTTGTTTTAAAAGATACCAATGCCTTTAAAAACATGTTCTAGAGAGTCCAAATATTGAAAATTATGTTTTATGGACCTGAAATCATAGGATGAAGACTGCGTGTTTATATTTGATATGTAGGAATTGAAAAAATTTCATTCTAAGTCAAAGTTATCTTGTTATTCATGTAAATGCGCTTTTAGTGTTTTAAAACTAAAAAACCTATGTGTATTAGTGAAACCCATAGAAAGCAACCTCATATTGATGTGAATTCATTAGAAAACCACCATTAAATAATTTTTGGTTGGTATGAGTTGACAAAATGTCCATCTAACCAACAATGTTCTAGGAATTACTCAATAAATAGTTATTAAAGATAGAAAGTCTTTAAAAACATGTATCATGGGGTAAAATCCAAAAAGATGATTTCATATGGATGTGAAATCATAGAAAATGATCATATATTTATTTATAAAATGTAAAAGTTTTCAATAATTCATTTTGAGTTACGACTTTCCTTGGATGCCTATAAAGGAAATTTTTGTTTTTTAAAACACTAAAACATTCATGTAACAATCAAAACCATGGAAAATGATTCCAGATTGATGTGAAATCTTAAGAAAACCACCGTTGAATTATTTTTGATGTACTTTAATGCTTCAATATCAATGTATTTAAATTTTTTTATTAATTAAAATTCAATCACATGACATTATATTTAAAAACAAATTAGATTTTTAGATACTTATCCCCTTTCAGTTCCCAGCATTGAATCATATCATAAATATATAATATTATGTTTTCAAAGTGTGATACATGATATACTATTTTTATGAGGATAAAATTTATTCTTCTTGATTGAAAAATAGAAACTTTTATGTGTATCATTACGAATATATTCTGTATTTATTTTCTTTGACATATCGTTTCTTAAATGGTATGTTTTTTCTTATAGGATATTATGATCAACTCTAATTTCTATCTTTTTTGTTCCAATAGTTGACATGAAATGGTTGGTGCCATTTGATTTAAAAATTTAGAGGTATATGGATGCAATATGTAACACCCCAGGTAAATAAAGAATATGACATTTTCACATTTATCCATATTTTTGAAGAAAATATTATTATTACTTTAAAGGTAATTCTATGCTCGAGGGCGTACCCTATACGCAACAACGAGTTTCTTTGAAATCTTACATTGCACTCTAATAATAAAATAATATTATTTTAAAAGGTAGTTAATGCCTAGCTGTTGTAATGGCGGGAATGAATGAAACTGACTACAAAATGATTATATATGTTTGTCAAATATTTTTACTTTTATCCAATAAATATTGGAGGCTTAAAATGAAAATGAATCCAATTTTAAGCATAAATCATCAAATATTATTTAAAAGGTCAATTAACCGCCTTTTGATAGAGAACCCTTTTTAAATATACTATTGAAAATTTTATATGTTGTATTTGACAAAATAAAATCCTTCTTTAGAATCTGGACATCAAAATTTACTTTGTGTAAAATTTCGTTATTTTTCCGATAAAGATCATTTTTATTGAAAATTTTGCATTTTAATTCAAAACCTCCTTTTAATCTGATTTATTTATATAGATAGATTATATTTTTAATTTAGATTAAAGTTTATTTAGAATATATTTTTACCATTTAATCTAATGGTGGTTATTAGAATTAATTTCACTTTGAAATTGGACTTAAACTAGTGTCAATCTTTTAATAGATATTGTTTCTTAAAAACATGCTATTTGTTTTGACAGCGGGAATTAATTACTAAATTAATTAATGAAATATTTATGTTTTGAATTTTGTAAAATAGACATCATTTTTGAATTCGGAATGTCAAATATAGCATAAGGTGAATTTTTGGTATTTTTCTGAAAAACTTCAATTTTTGATGAATAGTAAAACCAATAAGTGCTAGTTTAAAAACTGATTTTTCGTTTAAATGAATTTTTACCACTTCTGTGATTTGAATTTCAAAAATCCGACATACATGGTTGTCATTAGAATGTAAAATCTGGTTTAATGGGATTAAAATAATTTTTTGGGGAATAGTAACTTTTAAGTTTTTAATCGCGATTAGAGGTAATTAGTGTAATTTAAGGTAAAAATAATGTATTAATAATATTAAATGACCTAGACAGATGTACTACCCTCATTGTATGTTTCCTGGGCGACCAATATAATCCATGGGACAACTTGGGTACCCCATGGAGCCACTTTGGTTGGAAAATGACATAAATAACAATTTATTTAAAGTTAAAATAAAAATGTCACAAGCATGAGTTGTTTTACTAAAAAAAAATTAAAAGGGGTTATATAAGTCATATTTTTTACTATAAATATTAATTATAAATATAAAAATATTTCCTACATCATGATATTTGTTTTATAATTTATAGACATTAAATAAATTAATGTATTTATGACATAATGATGATGCAGCAATTACCTCATTAATAATGGATTTAAATAAAATTAAAAAATAATGTTAAAACTATCACTTGCACTTTTCAAATACCTATTTTATTAGTATATTTCGAACCCTTACCACTTTATCCTCGAAGTACATCAATGTGGTACCTTTAAAATCTGAAACTCATTTGAAAATAAAGTTAAATTTTGTAACTTTCAAAGAGTGCCCCTCCTCTCCTCTTATAAAAGGCCCCCAACTCTACCACCTTACCCACACATATAAAGCCTTTTTCATGGCCAAACCTTCCTTATTTCTTCTCTCCACATACCTCTCTTACTCCTAGAAGCCTCACATTGGGCATAAGTCTTCCCAAGGAAGCCTTTGTGCTCAAATCAAAGAGAGATACCCGATTTTAAGGTAATGTCTTCAATTGTGTTCTTTTGTTTTATTTTGCTTCTCCAACCCCCTAAAATATTTTTATTAATTTCTTTTGTAAAAACACCAGTATCGTTAATATACTAGGATGTTTTTATAATAATTATTTGAGCTACACTTACACACACCTACATCTAACGGTTAAAGAATATATTGTTTCTGTGGATAGTGAATTTCTGCCTCACGAAACGATTATTGTTCAATATTTTTTTAACACCCTCAAAGGTGTCCATTAAGATGTCACTATATTCATATATGATATATAATATGTTTATGTTTTACTTAAGCTTCTGTATTTTTCATTTATGACATACCTTTATGGTTTCCATTATGGTTAAACGCGATATCTTCATTTTAGGAACTGTGGACTACAACCCCCTCAAAGTGATTTGATTCCTTAATATAATATGTAGTACGTATAAAGGATAGATTTAATGATATTATATATGATAACATAAAGGAATTATAACACTATTATGTATAACTATTTTTTGATTCCATTAAATAATAAATAGAAATGGAAGTAGCGTTATTGCGTACGTACGACTTACCGACTCCATGAACGGTGCATTTCATTTCTTACCTTTAAAAGTTATGTAATATTATAAATGCATGTATATATTGGATATATATGATATATATGATATCTAAATACTGAATATAACTCTGGATATAATATATATTTTACCACATGAAAAACTTGTAATTATAAAGAGTTTATTTTTTACTCAAGTAGCAATGATCTACAAAACGACCATTATTAACTTAAATAATTACATAGTGTTCATACAATGGTAGTAAGTGATATAAAAGGAATAATGAAATTGAAAATTTTTCTTAAGAAAGTTTAAATTAACTCATGTTTATTATTCAAGAGGTCAAAGAACGATCGTGTCAAGTCGGACCCATGGTAAGGGATCCTACCCCTCTCTTTCTTTTTAAGTACACTGTTTTAGGTCATCCATTTTAAGCTCAAATTTATTTGGATTGGGATGTTCTATTATATTACTCCTACTGTACTTTTTATGTTCCTCTGGTGAGAGACCCTATTTTCTCTCATCAATCAATTTTGGAAGTTTTAAGTGGCACCGTTAGGCTGCCGAATATTTGTAGGAGATCCAACCTCTCTCTTTCTTTTTATGTACTCTCTTTTATGTCATTTATTTTACGCTCATATTTCTTACATTTGGGGATGTTCGTTTATATTCCTCATACTGTAATTTAAATGCTGATCTTATGAGAGACCCTATTTGATCTCATAAATACATTTTTGGATGTTTTAAGTGGCGTCGTTAGGCTGCCATGTTTTCGTAAGGGATTTTTCATCTCACTTTTATTCCTATGAAAATAATGCTACGTTTGCCACTATTTACTTTGAGTAGTGTATGCACTGCCCATTATTATACACTTTTTGTAGCATAATTTCATTTATTGGTATTTACATCTTCATTGTTTGACCCTTCTTCAATGGGGTGTACGTTTCGAAAGTTACCCATGTCGGTAAGGGAACCTTTCACCCTCCTCTTTTTAAAACACTTCTTTTGTTATGTCTTTTAATTCACATACTATTATGTTGGGATATGTTCTTATATATCTTTATTGATGTAAATTTTATGTTCAAGTGATGAGATACCCTTTTTATCTCTCATCAACTCTTTTTTTTAATTTTAAAGTGACGCTGTTAGGCTGTCGAATTTCTGCAAGGAAACTTCTTAACCCAATTTTGATTCTTTGGGATAAACATGTACTCCTTGAATATGTCATTCTATGAATATGTTTGAATGTATTATGATTGTTTTACACTTAATATCCTCTTATATTTTGTGTATTCATTTGTCACACATAATTATGTAATTGATTTATCCATAATCCAAGGATACCGTCTTTGTAAGGGACATCATCTCAATCTCCTTTCATTGAGGCATATTTTGTTTTATACACAAATTTCTTTTATACAGTGTATAAACCCCTTGGACTTTTCGTTTATTCAAAAGAAATCTTTTTATATAAATCGTTTTACTAAACTAGAAAAAGAATGTTTTTCTTGTCGTACGTATGCGGCGACAACGACTTCTCTGCCGCCGTGACCATTATTTGAGTTTCAGCTTCCTCTACAAGACATATCATTTTTTGAATGAAAAGTAAATACCATGTTTTACTCTTATTTTATTTTGTTATTGAAGATGGTTTTCATAATGTTTTTATATCAATGTGTTTTATTGATATCTTGTGATTGAAAAGTAGAAATGTCATGTTTCCTTTATACATGTTTTATGTGATACGATTATGTTATGGTTCTTGGGAATTATTTATGATGACGGGTGGTTCCATGATAAACTAAGGGCGGGTGAGCCCGATATAGCTCTCTAATGCATTGGGGAACGCAATGGAGTTAAACGTTATGGTTTCTCTGAAGAGATTTAGGGAATACACTGTGATGGGTATTCCAAACGTAACCAAGAGGGTTACTCCTTACGTAAGAATGTTATAAATGCCTCATGTTACCTTTATGTATTATGATTTCTATGGTTTATTCATGATTTTATGAGGTATGTTAAAGTGATTATGTTTTATGGGTAAAGTATGATTTCATTCTTATGTATATATGTACTCATATTTCCTTTCCATACTTTTTATAACCCTTAATGAGCTTTTTATGCTCATCCCTAGTTTTTGAAATGTTTTTCACAGGTCAAGGGAATGTTATATGATATGATGATAGTGTCAAGGAAGTTCCAAGAAATAATCCATGTTTTATTTTAAATATGTTTCCATTGATGGGATAAATGAATACTATCTTTTATGTAACCACTTTGTTTAATTGTGGAATGTAATGCATGTTTTATATTCTAATTCTCTAAAACTATAAACCTGAAAAGATCCTTAATGTGTAATCTTGTAATAACCCAAGATTAAGTATGTTTTAATGATGGGGCCTTATAGTTGGTATCAGAGGTCGTTTTAGATAACTTTTGAGGTTAGAGTGTTGTTTAAGAATAAGTGAAAAGTTGTGTATAACAACAGTGGTTAGTATATTAGATGGAGTCATCATTTTTTTGAAAGATAGAATGAGTTTGAGATAACATGGATAAGTATATCTTGGTCTTTATCTTCCTCTTTTTTATTTGATGATTTTACCGATATACTCACACTGACCTTTTTGGTTTTAGTAAATGGCTAGATCTAGCAGGCACCAAAGTAATAGTGGATTTGAAGAAAATTGTGGAGGTTTTATGAAAGAACAACTGAATGATATCGGAGCTGAAATGAGAACTCTTGTGGTTATCCTCAACCAACTATCTGGAGTCATGATTGACCACCTGAACCATAGTGATTTTTATAAGTCCTCATATATGCGAGAAACAAATTCCTTCAGATGTTCAAGTAATAATCATAAAGGTAAGTATGTTCAAAAACCTATGCGTCAAATATGTGGAAAGAAACACCTAGTAAAATGTTTCAAAGGGGAAGAAAGATGCTATTGATGTGGAAATGAAGGTCATAAAGCAAGAACCTGCCATGGAAAAAGGAAGCATCTAGTTGACTCTAGGAAAGGGAAAGAAGTTCTTTCTGAACGATCAATTGAATGTTTTAGATGTGGTGTGCATGGTCATTATGAAAACACATGTCCAACGAAGAATTTTCGGGAGTGGGGTCCCCAAGATCATAAAAATATTCATCCACCAATACCTAATTCCATTCCGATTGAGGATGAAGAAACTGACAATGAAGAATGAAGGTATGGATTATTTCTTAACACATGTTTTCCTATTATTGGAATCTTAGGATATGATTCATGATTTTGTTTGTTGGAAAGAAGTATTTCAGAATAAGTTGAAAAGGAATGGCTAATGGATCATGAATAATGTTGAATGAGTAAGAAGTCGTCATGTAAGGGAATTAAGAGTTATGGTAGGTTTTAGGATGGTTAAATTCTTAGATGTATTAAGTCTCTTTTGATGATGGGGTTACATTAGAAGACTTTTTATAGTATACCTGATGTTTGATATATGAAAATTTTATTCAAGGAATAATTATCCTTTCTTTTTTAGATATAGTTATAAAGAACCATTTGGGTTTATAAGATCCTTGAATTTTAGGCAATTACTGGTTAATACATTTTGGGTTGCAAAATGGAAGTTATCAGATAACCTTTGTGGTTAAAATATGTTATGCTTATTTTTGATAAATTTATCTCCTTTTGAGGAATGATATAAAATTATATAGTTTTTTAAAAGGGACAACACGTACACCGTGTGACAACCCGTCGTGTCGGACGAAGCTGCGGGAATCGAACCCACAACCAAAGTGAAACTGGTATTTATCTCGTACCACTGGATTACGTGAAGTCCCTGGTTAGTTTGAATGATTATTTTTAGTTAGATGATTTTATGAATTAAGAGTAAGTTGATTTTTGGTTATCAATGGAAATGATTATCCTTTCAGGGATTATATGTTGTTAGGTTAATTACTTTTCAGACTGAGAATGTAAGAGTAACTGATGTTATGTTGGAGAAAAATTTTAAAATTTTTCTTAGGAGACTATGTGATTAAATCCTTCAGAGAATTGGGTTTCAATCTTAGTTTTGTTTTCTTTGTATAATCTTATGGATAGATGTTTATTTAATGGTCTTTGTTGAACTTTGGGTTTTATTTGGCATATTTTGGATATTATGAATAGATTTTTTTTATAAAGGATTATCCTTTTTGGGTATTATCTGATCTCATACTAAACTTTTTGGTTTTAGTTTTGGTTAAGGTCTAAAGACATGGGATGTATATAGTTCTCTTTTTTATATTAGGTGATTCTCTAGAAGTTGATTATAGCTCTCTTAATGTGAACAAGTCATCCTAAATACTCGTCTTTTGGAGAAAATATGAGTTCGTGTAAGAAATCTAGTAAACGTTGAAAGTCAACATGAAAATTAAGTATGCTTCCTTATGTTTTAGTTAAGCTCATAAATAAATTCCTCAATGAAAAGTAACTTAAAACAAAAAAAATTTCTGTTAATTTTTCTTATTGGGGAATCAAATACCGTTTAACCCGTCACAAGATTGTGATTTTCTTATTTTAACCTTCTCCTAGACATGTTTAATATCACTCTCCATCAGAACATGACCCTTTGTTTTTTCCTCTATATCCATATTTTCATACATGGAATCCTAGTATGGGTTAACTCGGGTGACATTTTTACTTCTCTCCCATTCTTTTAAAGTGATAGTTTTACTGACTGTTGTTACGATGTGGGATTTTCAATGGAGCTTTAAAGCCCAATTTTAAAATTGCAAGGACGCAATTCTAAAAAGGGGGGAAGGATGTAACACCCCAGGTAAATAAAGAATATACATTTTCATATTTATCCTTATTTTTGAATAAAATATTAATATTACTTTACAGGGAATGGTATGCTCGAGGGCGTACCCAATACGCAACAACGACTTTCATTGAAATCTTACGTTGCACTCTAATAATAAAATAATATTATTTCAAATGGTAGTTAACGCCTAGAAACTTTAATGGAGGGAATGAACGTAACTGACTACAAAATTATTATATATGTTGGTCAAATATTTTTACTTCTATCCAATAAATGTTGGAGGCTTAAAATGCAAATGAATCCAATTTTAAGAATAAATCTTCTAATATTCGTTAAAAGGTCGATTAACCGCCATTTGATTGAGAACCCTTTTTAAATATAATTTTGACAATTTTATATGTTGTATTTGACAAAATAAAATCCTTCTTTAGAATCTGGACATCAAAATTTACTTCCGGTAAAATTTCATTATTTTTCCGATAAAGATCATTTTTATTGAAAATGTTGCATTTTAATTCAAAACCTATTTTTAATATGATTTATTTATATATATAGATTATATTTTTAATTTATATTAAAGTGTATTTATAATATATTTCTACCATTTAATATAATGGTGGTCATTGGAATTAATTTCACTTTGAAATTGGACTTAAACTAGTGTCAATCTTTTAATAGATATTATTTCTTAAAAACACGCTATTTGTTTTGACAGTGGGAATTAATTATTAATTTAATTAATGAAACATATATGTTTTTAATTTTGTAAAATAGACATCATTTTTGAATTCGGAATGTCAAATATAGCTTAGGGTGAATTTTTGGTATTTTTCTGAAAAACATCATTTTTTGATGAATAGTGAAACCACTAAGTGGTAGTTTAAAAACTGATTTTTCGTTTAAATGAAACTTTACCACTTCTGTGATTTGAATTTCAAAAATCTTACATACATGGTTGTCATTCGGATTAAAAATGTGGTTCAATGGGATTAAAATAATTTTTTGGTAAATAGTAACTTTTAAGTTTTTAATCGTGATTAGAGGTAATTAGTGTAATTTAAGGTAAAAAATGTTTTAATAATATAAAATGACCTAGACATATGTCCTACCCTCATTGGATGTGTCATGACCGACCAAGAAAATCGATGGGTCAACTTGGGGACCCCATGGAGCCACTTTGGTTGGAAAATGACATAAATAACTTTTTATTTAAAGTTAAAATAAAAATGTCACAAGCATGAGTTGTTTTACTAAATCAATTTTTAAATGGGGTTATACAAGTAATATTTTTGACTATAAATATTAATTAGAAATATAAAAAGATTTCATACATCATGATATTTTTTTTATAATTTTTAGACATTGAATAAATTAATTTAATTATGACATCATGATGATGCAGTGATTACCTCATTAATAAAGGATTTAAATAAAATGACATGATAATGTTGAAACTATAACTTACACTTGCCAAAGACCTGTTTGATGAGTATATATCGAACCTTTACCACCTTATCCTATAAATACATCAATGTGGGACCTTTAAAATCCGAAACTCAATTGAAAATAAAGTAACATTTTGTAACTTTCCAAGAGTGCCCCTCCTCTCCTCTTATAAAAGGCCCCCACCTCTACCACCTTACCCACACCTATCAAGCCTTTGGCTCGGCCAAACCCTACTCATTTTGCCTCTCCAAATCCCTCTCTTACTCCTAGAAGCCTCAGTCTGGGAAGAAGTCTTCCCAATGAAGCCTTTGAGCTCAAATCAAAGAGAGATACCCGATTTTAAGGTAATGTCTTCACTTGTGTTCTTTTGTTTTATTTTGCTTCTCCAACCCCCTAAAATATTTTTATTCATTTCTTTTGTAACAGCTACAGTATATATAATATAATAGGATGTTATTATAAGAATGATTCTATCTAAACTTACACACACCTATATCTAATGGTTAAATAACATACTGTTTCTGTGGATGGTGAATTTCTACTTCACGAAACGATGATTGTTCAATATTCTTTTAACACCCTCAAAGGTGTCCATTATGATGTCACTATATTTATATATTATATATAATATGTTTATGTTTTACTTAAGCTTATGTAGTTTTCATTTATGACATACTTTTATGGTTTCCATTATGGTTAAACGCGATATCTTAATTTTATGAAGTACGGACTACCGCCCCCTCAAAGTGATTTGATTCGTTAATACCATATGTGGTATGTATAAAGGATATATTTAGTGATATTATATATGATAACATACTATAATTATAATAATATTATGTATCACTATGTTTTGATTCCATTAAATAAGAAATAGAAATGGAAGTAGCGTTCATGCGTACGTACGGCTTACTGTCTCCATGAATGGTGCATTTCATTTCTTACCTATAAATGTTATTTAATATTATAAATGAATGTATATAATGGATATATGTGATATCTAAATAATTAATATAATTCTTGATATAATATATATTTTACCACATGAAAAACTTTTAATTATAAACAGTTTATTTTTTACTCAGGTAGCAATGATCTACAAAACGACCACTATTAACATAAATAATTACATAGTGTTCATAGAATGGTAGTAAGTGATATAAAAGGAATAATGAACTTGAAAAAGGTTCTTTAGAAATTTTAAATTAACATAGGTTTATTATTCAGGAGGTTAAAGAATGATCGAGTCAAGTCGGACCCGAGGTAACGGATCATACCCCTCTCTTTCTTTTTAAGTACACTCTTTTATGTCATTCCTTTTAATCTCATCTTTCTTATGATTGGGATGTTATATTATATTACTACTACATTGCATTATATTTTCATATGGTGAGAGACCCTATTTTCTCTCGTCAATCCATTTTAGAAGATTTATGTGGTGCCGTTAGGCTGCCGAATTTTTGTAAGAGATCCAACCTCTCTCTTTCTTTTTATGTACTCTCTTTTATGTCATTTCTTTTAATCACATATTTCTTATGTTTGGGGATGTTCATTTATATTCCTCATACTGTAATTTTTATGTTCATATTATGAGAGAGCCTATTTGATCTCATAAATCCATTTTTGGAAGTTTTAAGTGGTGTCGTTAGGCTACCGAGTTTTCGTAAGGGATTTTTCATCTCACTTTTATTCCTGTGACATTTATGATATGTTTGCCACTATTTACTTTGAGTGGTGTATGTACTACCAATTATTATACAAGTTTTTTATTATAATTTCATTTATGGTTATTTACATCTTCATTGTATGACCCTTCTTCCATGGGGTGTACGTTTCGAATGTTCCCCAAGACGGTAAGGGAATCTTTCACCCTCCTCTTTTTAAAAGACTTATTTTGTTATGTCTTTTAATTCACATACTATTATGTTGGGATATGTTTTTATATATCCTTATTGATGTTAATTTTATTTCCAAGTGATTATATACCCTTTGTATCTCTCATAAAATCTTTTTCTGAATTTTGAAGTGACGCCGTTAGGCTGTCGAATTTTTTCAAGGAAACTTCTTAACCCAGTTTTGATTCTTTGGGATAAACTTGTAATCCTTGAATATGTCATTCTATGAATATGTGTGAATGTGATATGATTGTTTTACACTTAATATCCACTTATATTTGGTGTATTCATTTGTCACACATAATTATGTAATTGATTTATCCTTAATCCAAGGATACCGTCTTTGTAAGGGTCATCGTCTCGATCTCCATTCATTGAGGAATATTTTTTTTATACACATGGTTCTTTTATACGGTGTATAAACCCCTTTTACTTGTAGTTTATTCAAAAGGAATATTTTTATATGAAGTGTTTTACTAAACTACAAAAAGGAATGTTTTTCTTGTCGTACGTATCTGATGACAACTACTTCTCCACCACCGTGACCATTATTTGAGTTTCGGCTTCCTCTACAAGCCATAACATTTTTTGAATGAAAAATAAATACCATGTTTTACTCTTCTTTTACTTTGTTATTCAAAATGGTTTTCATAATGTTTTTATATCAATGTGTTTTATTGATATCTTGTGATTGAAAATTGGATATGTTATGTTTCCTTCATACATGTTTTATGTGATACGATTATGTTATGGTTCTTGGGCATTGTTTATGATGACAGGTGGTTCCATGATAAACTAAGTGAGGGTGAGACCGATATAGCTCTCCAATTCATTGGGTAACGCGAAGGAGTTAAACGTTAAGGTTTATCTGAAGATATTTAGGGAATATACTGTGATGGGTATTCCAAACGTAACCCAGAGGGTTACTCCCTATGTAAGAATGTTATGAATACCTCAAGTTACCTTTATGTCTTATGATTTATAAGGTTTATTCATGATTTTATGAGGTATGTTAAAGTGCTTATGTTTTATGGGTAACGTATGATTGCAATCTTATGTATATACGTACTCATTTTTCCTTTCCATACTTTTTATAACCCTTACTGAGCTTTTTATGCTCATCCCATGTTTTTTAAATGTTTTTCACAGGTCAAGGGAATGGTACATCATATGATGAAAGTGTCATGGAAGTTCCAAGAAAGAATCCATGTTTTATTTTAAATATGTTTCCGTTGATGGGATAAATGAATATTATCTCTTACGTAACCACTTTGTTTAAATGTGGAATGTAATGCATGTTTTATAATCTAATTCTCTAAAACTCTAAACCTGAAAAGATCCTTAATGTGTAATCTTGTAATAACTCAAGATTAAGTAAGGGTTAAGGCTAGGGCCTTATACAGTAGATGTCATGGGATGGATTCATATTGGACATGAGTTATTATTGGGGGACATATTGTATATGTATATATTTGATAACTCATGTTATGGGATGAATGAGATTATGAGTTGACTGTGGTTATAGTGACTGAGGTTGTATATATTTGATTATGGATATATGATGGTGTACGGATGGTGAGTTAATGATTCATTTATTTTTTCGCTTATTATATGTCATATTTTTTATATTTATATTTTTTGTTAAATATTTAAAAAAATTAAATGTTTAGGAACATATGTTGCAATAGTTTATGATAACCACGGCTAAATATATTTTTATGAATTTATTTAGCAGTGGCTATCATAAAACGCTGATAATGTATGTAATAGTGTCTATCTTCATTTCCCCTATTTTTTTAGCTAAATATTTTAAAAACTAAACCCCCGCACTAAATGAAATATAAACCACCACTATATACTACAAAAACAACACATAAAAAAACTGAAAATAAAAAAAACCACCACTAAATAATTTACATTCATGAAAAGGAATGGTTTTCATGATATCCACTAAACCATGTAGTTGAAATTTAAACAACTTTTAGTCGAAAAAACAACACTATTACCTCTATTTTTGAAGTTTCATGGATTTTTTTTGTTGGATTGTGACATGTATTTATATAAATAAACTATAACTTACACAAATAATACATCATTTTACATAAATATTCATTACATATAAAAAAATCATATATATGATCCTCTATGTTTAGTGTATTTGGAGATTAGATTAAAAAAACATATTTTAGAACACTAGGAACATTTCTATATAATCATATCACACAAGACCCAAATCATGACATTCCATATACTATACCATTATTCATAACATGGGAATTAGAATCATAACAAATGTATGCGTTCAAAAACTTATAAATGGTAAACATAAGATATATCAATAAATTTATAATATATGAACATGAAAGCATCATATGTGAGAAAAATATGGACATATAGCTATTGTCACAAACCACCCCAGGTTAACCCCAAACTGGTCACCCGATGCAGACCTGAATAAGGCCCAAGAGGCATTCCCAATCCTCCAAGGATGAAGACTAGTACCAGGTAATCAACAGAGTGATGATGGGAACAAATTTTACCAATATAAATAAACAAAACAATTAGAATAATAATAAAAAGGAATCAAAAAATAAATATGATAACTGAATTTAACATCATTTACACTTGAAAAGAAAATATAATAAATTGGAAAACCATGACACATAGTAAAAAAACCAAAAAATGAACTTGAAACAACAATATCCCTATGTGATCTCTAGGTTCACTCCCTAATCCATATCTAACCATAACCAAGGTGATCAAACCTAAGATAAAACCTACAATAGAAACTAAAAATATGAAATAACTATATTCTTGAGTATTAAAACACAATATTAAATCCAAGATAAATTAATTCTCAATGCACATCCTTTAAAAAACGAAACATCGATTTCAGGTCTGAAATACATTATATAAATTTATATTTTCAACACATTTTAATTTAACAAAAATAGATCAAAATTTATTTCTCTCATAATTTAAAAGAACTTCCTTTTATATAGGAGAATTTAGTTATTCAAGAAAAATGGGGAATGGAAATCAAATGGGAATGCTCATTTTTCAAACAAGTTTTAATGGTGAAAACATTTATTCTTTCAAAACAAATTTCCAGAAACCATTTTATGAAAAAAAAAACACATTCTATTTTTACCATGAAAACACCATAAACTACGAGGATAGAATATGATCACACAATGAGGGAAATGGGTTAATATTTCTTTATAAACTATACTAGGGAAGACATAAAAATCATCCACTGATGATAATCTTGTGCCGGCGAAAGCAAGGGAGTACCAAGAAACTCAAAGTGAAATCCAAAACGTACTATACATATGAATCATCACATAGTAATTCCAAACATGATTACATTAATCGTCCCACATTCTTAGTCTTACCCTAATTTTCCAAACCGAGCAGCACAATCCCAAAGTAGAGAAAAGTCAATACTAATGGCCACTAGCTAGTGTGTAATCTTAACATGTGTAGAAAGTGTTCTCAGATTTCCTCATATCTATTTTAAGTTCCCATTTTTTAATGGGGTGTTAAAAATTAAATCAATAAACAAACCATACATACAATTCATTAAAAAAGTAACACAAACTTCCATCACCCCAGCCACCCCATGGAATAGTACATTTCCATGAAATCAACATTACACAAGGGAAGTCCCATAATGAGAACATTCCAATATCTCATCAACAAATAAGGTGATGATCCATTCAATGGATGGGTCTCCAATGAAACCATTTTTAATGTTACAACCAAGATTCAAATAACCATCACTTGTTAAACCATTTCCTTAACTAACCACACACCAGCAACTTTGAAAAACAAAAACACATTTGGAAACCCATTTAAGAAACCTACAACATCACTTCAAATCCTAAATACATTTACAATATACAACTATGGATTTTGTTAGGAAGTTGGTGTGAAAAACCCAATACAACCATTTCAAATAATTAAAATCAAGAGGAAATCACCTCATTTCACATCAAACATTAATTCAAAAAATCATCCTTAACAAATTTATAACCACAAAAGTTTCAAAAATCAACCAATCAATAGAATATTGAATTTAAAGATGAAATATAACTGGATACTACTTCAAATCACATATTCTTCAGCGACGCCTAACCAAAATGACTCCACAATAGTTATGGGAAGCAAGAATATCCCCATGGAACCCTAAAAAGAAAAAACCCCAATTCTGCACTACCATAGGTATGAAAATCAGGGAAAAAAGGAACCTAGGGTTATATGAGAAAGTTAAAATGGAAATAATGAAAAGGAGTAGGATAATGGATGCTAACCATTCAATCCATGTGAATAATCTCAAAGTAAACAAAGAAAAATAAATTTGGTGGAGCTTGGAGGATCTAAAATTCACCATGGCAGGTGTCTAGGTTAAGGGTGTTCGAGTGGGGTGTACATGAGAAGAATCACTAATTAAAAAGGATGAGACCAAAATACCATTTCCCATGTGGGTTTCATGGTTAGATCACGTGGTTTAAAAAACATTGTTAAACCATGTGATTTCCCACTATTTATTTTCGCACGAGCTGCACACATAGAATTCATGGTTAGTTAAACTGTGGGACCAAACTGCATGACCCATATACACTTTTTCCATAATGTTAAACTACACATGGTCATTAACCATGTGACATTGATAAAAACCCCCAAACATCACAATTTTCATGCCAAAACTTTTCTAAATCAAGGGAATTAACTATATATAAAACACACCCCATAAATATGTGACACTTTGTGTTACAAAAACTCTCCACATATCCATTTCCTCCCCATACATTAACACTAACAATGAACATGTCCAAATACAACACAAAACATCCATGAATCATAACATAAATCAAGAACACCCAAAATTAAAAATTTAAATCTGGAACTCTCATAACTCTAGAGGAAAACTGAGAACCAAAATATAATTTAAAAAAGGATGGAAATGAAAATCCAGGAGTGAAAATTCTCCCCACCGTTTCATTTTCATTTCCTAGAAATCCGCAATATTTATAGTTGATTGATTAAAGAAAAAATTTCACAAAATCACCTGATTCAACTCCTAAAATTGAATAAATCATTAAAAAAATGAGAATAATTACCCACTTCAACATGAAATTAATCAAAAAAGTAATACAACTTCTTAAAAAATGATGGAAATATCGAATTAGGACATATACAACCTCTTTAAAAAAATCATATGGGATTATTCCAACGGACCAACATTAATGTGTAAGGAAAAGCTATGAACCAAAAAAACCCCAAACAAACTAACCATTGAAGAGGTCTCCTAGAGGATATACTATATTATCATTATGGGGAGGCCCGAATGGACTCCACACCCTTAGAAAAAACTATCCTCGATTTATCGTATGATAAATCACAATGAGACCCACCATGGGTCTTCACAAAATTTATAAGACAGCCAAAATTGGAATCCTAAATCAAGACAACATCGAAACATTCCCCCACATCAATAAAAAACCCACCCTAGTGTGGAAATAAAAGTCACAATAGGGTACCTAAAGCTATCTCCATTCCTACACTGATTAAAAAAGATAGAACAAGCCCCCCCCCCACTACTGGGATTATTGAATACACACCATCTTCATTCTGAGGCCTATATCTATATCCCTAATGTTTAAAGTAGTAACATACTCGTATTCTGGATATGAAAATCCATGACTAGGACTCACACTTTAATGTTTTCAAAAATTCACTTCCATTGAAATAGAAATTCTCCAAGGATTAACGACATCAATTCTTATAAACTAAATAGAGAAAACAACTGAAAAACTCCACCAGACACAAGCATTACTAAAAAGAAACATTACAATGAGGGAGACTCTAATCATAGCGAAAATAGCTCCCTAATCCTTCAAATGGACTGGGGCGTCATTCAACGAGTAGGATATGACTCTACAAGGCCTCCTAGAAGCACGCTGAAAGATCTGTTTCAAGTGACCTAGGCGCCGACATGCCTGATAGGTCTTCAGTGAACATGGACATGATGGATTTTTATGAACACACTAACCACACTAATTACACATCAGAATATTGTGCCAAGAATTTCCTGATGAATGATCTGAATGCATGTTAGTTCCTCTACCAGTATCATCAACATCAAGTTGCTTACCATTTTTACTAGAACTTCCTTCACAACTTCCAAATACTGGAGGATGTTCGGTTGCATCATGAAATCCTCCTAGAATAACATCATCACATAGATCTTGCTTTATGAAGTAAGAGAAAGAAGTTAAATTAAACTATGAAGACTTCTACTATAGACCATGATGAATCCCATTTTAAAAAAAATGATCCTTCAATGAACTGACTTCAACATACCTTGTATCATATTGAACTAGATCAAAAAAGTGATGATAGAACTTCAACATCTATTGATCGACCTAATGAAGTCAACACATCTCTATCCCCTTCCTTAAAATTTTCATCATATAAAATTACTATTTGATAAACAAAGACTTGAAGAAGTCACATGTAAGATATTCCTGAGGCTTGTTTTGAGAGACCTAGTTCTACCATTTCTTGGTCAGGACTTCAAGAATAATGGATGAAATATTTACCTTTAATGACATTGGAAACTCAAGGAAACATAATTTTCACTCAATCTTCAACACAAACTCTTTCACTTTGAGAGGATCCACTTGGCCATAATAGATAGGAGGATTTATCTTCATAAAATTGATAATGTAGTATATGGGTTAATCAACTATATATTTTTTAATGGTGGATTAACCACAACTACACCTTTAGTATCCATCAAATCTTCATGGTGGAAGACACTGAGAAACAGGAAAACAACTAAATCAATCAAAATAAGTCTATCAACAAGGATCCCCAAACTAAAAAAAAACCTAAAAGAAACATCTTTCCCAAAACATAAGAATACCAAAGGCTAAACACTACTTTCTTTCCACTTTTGAAATAGAACATTCATCCCAGGTTTTCATATATTTAAGACAAATAGGAAGTAGCCATGCTTTGGATGCATTTATTACCAAACTATGTGCCAACCGTGTGGCCCTTACTGGACAACATGTGCACCCACACGATTTGGTATCATGGTTTACAAAACGTGCACCTACCCTGATGAATGGTTTTATCCCATGACAGTGCCTTCCCATACAGTTTAAACACTGTTTGAAAAACTGTGTGTGGGTTATACTCCCTCAACCATAAGAAAACCCAAAATCACATAGTTTCATGGAGAAATTCTCATGGTTTTCCCAAACCGGGTGTTGACCATGATCTATGAGGAATCACCCTAAAACTTAAAATTCAAATTTGAATCACATGAATCTCAATAGATAAATTTAGGAGAAAAAAATTTATAATTATAAAACCAATTAATCTTATTTAATATATTTCCATTAAACCAAAAAATCTCATTTCATCTTGAATAGTTTGACTTAAAACTCATTTCTTATTATTTAGAACGAATTCCAAAACTCTCTAAAAAGATTTCTATTTTGTAAAAAACCGATTTCAATAAAATATGGATATTGTATATAAAAATCCAATCCCATTAAACCATTCCTAATTAAACCAAAAATACATTTTACAAAAACCCATTTTCTGAAGCCTTACATATGTAAATTCTAAAAATCCATTTCCCACTTTCCAAAAAAATGTCTTTACAACATTAAATTAAACAATTATGAAATCCCAAACATATTGTTTGAAAAAATATTTCAAAATCAAGGAAGTCCTAAAATAACTCACAAGGGGGAACTACTGTCGATGGGTGAGTTGACCATATAGTTAGAGGCCATATTCAAATCATGCTTCCTCTAATGGGAGTCCATTTGGACCATTTCCCAAGATCCACATGTCTTTCCAGGCCTTATGACCTCACAAATACCACTTTTTGTGACTCCCTTTTCATTTCCCAAAACCAAAAAATCCACAGGAATCAAAGGAAACGAAAATAATAGGAATTCCAATGGAAACCCAAGGATCAGAATAAGCAATGGTCTGTGAATTTCTTCTCATTCCTACATCTTGACTCCCAAATTTCATACTCCATCAACCATGACATCCCCAAGTAATAATGGGTGATATTAAAACAATGTTCTGTTAAAGAGGAAACCTACTTTGATACCATTTTTTCACGAACCAACCTAATTCAACCCCATACATGTTTCCTGAGGTGGCTCATGAGAATGGTCGTGAGACATTACCAATCCTCCCAAGCGGGTGACAAGCACCATGGGCATAATGAAAGTGATGATGGGACCTATTTTTCCCAGTATAAATAAACAAAATTGGTATAATAATATCCATAAATCATCAAAAAGTAAATATGACAACCAAATGGAAAAACATTTACACTTGAAATGGAAATTCAATAAAAAGAACAACATAAAATATCAAGAAAAACAAAAAAAATAACCTATCAACCATGACATATCCATGTGACCCTAAGGGTCACTCCCCAATCTATAAAAATCCATCTCTAAAGGTTATCAAACCTTTGATGAAACCAGCAATTGAAACTAAAAAAACTATAGGCATGAATATTAAAACTCAATAGGTAAGGCCGAATAAATCTATTCCCAATGTGCATCCATTAAATAAATGATAATGAAGTCTATGTATAAAATACATTTTAAAAATTTATGTTTTTCACAGTTTTCATTGTAACTAAAATAATCACAATCAATTTCAATCGTAATTATAAACAAGATTCCTTTAATAGAGGATAATTAATTTATTATATAAAATGTGATAGGAAATTAAATGGGAATGTTCATTTTTCATAAAATTGATAAAGGTGAAAACATTTATTCTTTAAAAACATATTTTTGGAAACCCTTTTATGATTAACCACAAATTTTATCTTTCCCAAGAAAACACGATAAACCATGAGCACAGATTTTGATCATACAATGAGGGCAATGTGATAATGGTGCTCAAGAAACCATACATGAGTTGACATATAAATCATCCACGGAAGATAATATGGTGCTCGAGAAAATACATGAATAGGTCGGAACTCAGAGGAAAATCGATAACATAAAATATACAAAACTCATCACATAGGCATGCCAAAATCGATGACATAAATCCCCCAACACACTCGGTCTTACTCAACATAGGCTAACTGGGGGGCACAATCTCAAAGCAGAGAAAAGTACATACCAATGGACACATGCCGGTGCATAATCTAAGCTATTGAAATAATCATTCTTATATGTACTCATAACTATGCTAGGTTCCCATGTCATATTTGCAATGGGGTGTGCCTAATAAAATCTGAAAACAAACCACACATACAAGCCATTACAAATGTCACACAAACTGGAACCACCCCAGCCAGCCGAAGGAAAAAACCATTTCCTTTATACCATAATTACACACGAGATGTCCCTAACTGAGGATGTTACCATGTTTTATCAACAAACAAGGTGAGGACCCATTCCACGTAGAGTTTTTCAATGAATCCATTTTTAAAGTGCTAACTGGGCCTCACACAACCATCACATGTTAAACCATTTCATTAAAGAAACACCCATAAGACTCATTTAAAAGAAACACATTTTAAAACCCATTTAAGAAACAAAAACCATCACTTAAAATCCAGAATTCATTTTAAAAATCCCACCACGAATTTCATAAAGAAATTTTTGTGGAAAATCCAATACTACCATTTTAAAAAATAAAAATAAAGAATAAATTACCTCATCTAAATACAAAAATCCATTTTAAAAATCATCCATAACACGTTGATAGAAATGGAAGGTTTGAAGATCAAGTAATTAATTTATTCCTGAATTTAAAGGGAAAATAAAAAAGAGATCCTGCCTCAAATCGCATCTACTTCAACAACGCTTAACCAAAATGAATCAACAAAGTTTATGAGAATTAAGAACATCCCCAAGGAATCCAAATATGTAAAAACCCACATTTTCCCCACCCTATTTATAAAAATCAAGAAAACGAGGACACTAGGGTTATAGGAAAATTATAAAATGGAAGGAAGGATAACGATGATTATAAGGGAGATCTAGCCTATGTATCAGTGTGAATAATCACCATAAAACCACATCAAAATCACCTTGGAGGAGTTTGGAGAAGACAAAATGCACCTTGGGAGGCATCTAGGTTAGGGGATTTCGAGTGGGGTATCCGAGGGTAGAAACACCAATTAAAATGTAGTAGAAAATCCTAAAATACCCTTTATAGAGTCAGTTGTATGGTTATCACGCATAGTTGAAAAAAATGAACAATAACTGTGTCATTTCCCAATGTATAGTACTGCATGAGTTGCACACTTAGGTTGCATGGTTATATAAACTGTGGGGCCAAACTCTGTGACCCATACAAAATTTGTTTGCATGGTTAAACATATCATGCACCTTAACAGTAAGACCTAGAGAGAAGCCCCTAAACATCGCACTTTTCACCATAAAACACTTCTTACTCAAGGGAATAAACCATCCATAAAACACACTCCATAGAGTTGATATACTATGGGTTTCACAAACTCTACACCAATCAATTTTTTCACATACCTTCACCATAGCCATGAAAAAGGCCAAATACCACCCAAGACATACATGACTCAAAATTTAAATCAAGAACACCCAAAATACTAAATTTAAATACAGAAACTTCTAAACATAGGAGGAAAAATAATAACCAAAACTTAATTCAAAACAATAGATGGAAATGAAAATCTGAGTGTGATTGGTATGGAAAAATAATTGGATCCTTACCTTTGGATTTTGTTTGATATTTAATATATTTCTATTCATTAACTATTTTATTTTTTTCATTATATTATTTATTAATGATTAATTTTTTTTACCCTTTTGATTATTAGATATTATAGTGACAACGGTTTCTTATGAATTTTGTATATATGTATTTTGGATTATTTTTAACATAATCATAGGTCAAAAATATTTTAAAAAATAATATAAAAATACATTAAATCATTTAACTCCTTTTGGGGTTTTTTGGTGGAGATGAATGGAATTAAGGGCTTTAACTCCTTTCACCTGGGCGAAAAGAAAAAGATGTTTAGCACCTTCCATCATTCCCCTTTGGTTTTTTAGTTTAATTTTTTATTAGTAAGTCTATATGAGCCTTTAAATTATTATTTTATTTTAGTTTATTTTATTTTTTTCTATACTGTATGACTATTCACACTTTTTTAGTTTTTTAGTGTTTGTTAACATTATTCCAAGTTCTTTATATAGTTTTTTATTTAGATATATACATATATATATATATATATATATTTTTTGTTAGCAGTACCATTTTTATTAAAAACTATTTTTTTATATTCCTAAATTAGTTGAGATTTATTTTAAAATCATATTGTTAACTAATTTAATAGTTATGTTATTAATTAAACGATTTACATCATTATTAATTTATATAATTTTAATTATTGAAAATATTTAATAATATAATTATTAATTAATAATATAATTAATATTTATTAATAATATAATTATTTACATTTAATTATAATAACATACTTAATAAGACATTGTAGCAATGTAATTAATAATATAATACTTAATAATAATTATGTTAATAATATTTTATTATGTAAATGTGATGATTTTAAGAAATAATTTTTTAACAATTAAATTTTCTTTTGTCTACTATATTAAAAATTTGTAATTTTCAATTATGTTTTACATGTTGAGTAAATCGATAAATTTTCATTTAGATTGTATTTAATCTTTATAATTTGTACACTTTTAATTATACGTACATGAAACATAATAATGTTTCATGTATGTGGCTTTGAAAGTATATAAACAATAGTGTAGAAATAAAATCTAAATAAAATTTGAAACACTCACTGAACGTATAAGAAATAATTGAAAATAACAATAATTTAATAAAAACTATTAATGAAAAGTAATTTTAAGTGAACAATATATTGTTTTTTTAAAACATTACATTTATATTTATAATTATTTTACTTTCCTTTAAATTTTAATTATTTTTTATATATTTTGTAAATTATATAAATTGCATTTCTATTTTAGTTATACTATAATTTATATCGATATTTTTTTAATGTTTTAATATTATGTGTTTAATCAATAATTCTTGTATCATGTAATTTATTTTTATATTTTTTATAATGATTATTATTTTATCTTCCTAAATTTTTTAGATTTTTAGTCTACAACTTTTGATCTAATTAGATTGTTTTTAATGTTTATATTTTCTAAGATATTAAATTTTCCTACATTATATTTAATAAGTATTACTATCTTCCAAGTATATGACTTTGAAAGATTATAAATATAGACTATATGTAAAATATAAATAAAAATCGAAATAGTGGATAAAAATGCAAAAAAATAGTTGACAGTAAAAGGAATTGATTAAATTTAATAGTAATAAAATAATATATAAGATGGAATACATTGTTGGTTCAAATCCTTAAGGTTAGTTTCAAATATATAAATAAATGTGTGTAATACGTACCTATAATGAGGTCTTGTAAAATAATCTATTGTGTGATTGGGACACCAATATCCTGATCAACATCATCAATTTTTTTGTGAAGTTTGATTAACTAGATGGGGATATTCCGTGGGAACTGGAACCTTATTTGTTAGATTCTCTTCCAATTACTCATTAAGAGGAGGTGGCATCTTGATGTCATCATGTGTAGCTGATCCTTCACCCACTGTGTGAGTGGAAACACCTTCCATCATATGTTTTGGGAACTATAAGGCCTATGAAGGCTCTATCAAAAAAGGTGGAGGCATGAGAAATAACCCTTGATATGAACTCAGTTCATATATTCACAAGGGAAACTATATTTATTTTGTAAATATAAATGGATCTCACGTAACCTCATGCACATCTAGAATCATATGAGGTTGGACTATTAGAGGTGTGACCTATTCCTGTGGAATAGGTGAGACCTCACGTGTAGCACGAAGAAATCTACGTCATTATCCTCATGAATCCTCATAATTAACAGCTATTTAAGGAGGATACTCAGCATGAACCTCATGACAGAAATCATTATTTTTATTTTATTTAGAAGAAGTGGATGTACTGTTAGAAAAAAATAAATTTGGAATACAAAATTATCTATGGGTGTCAAAAATAGTGGATCCCAAGTGCATACCCTAAGATAATGTGGAGAGTGCGGGCCAATCAAACTTGTTTCGTCCTCTCCGAATTTTCTTGGGATAATTCTTGTGTTCTTAAAGATGGAGGAGGATGGTTATCAACACTAGCCCAGGCGAAGAAGTTGAGAAAGTAGAAGAGCCAACCTGTGGCATCCTCCCTCCAGGAGAAGCTGCTCCGGCCGAGCTGCCCCACGGCCTCCACCCTCCCGGATGAGCCGCCCCGCGACCTCCTCCCTCTGGGCCGAGCCGCTCTGTACGGGATGCCCCGCGGCCTCTTCCCCCTTGACAGAGCCACCCTGTAGTCTCTAACCTCCTGGCCAAGCTACCCCATGGTCTTCTCCCTCCCGGTCGATCTGCTCTGACCGATCCATCTTGGGGCCTCTACCCTCCAGGCCGAGCTGCCTCGTGGCCTCCACTCTCCCGGATAAGCCGCCCCGCGTCCTTCGTCCTCTCGGTCGAGCTGCCTTGTGGCCCTTGCAGCCCATGAGGTTCTCCCATAGTCGAGCCACCTCACACCCTCAGGGAACCCCCATGGCCTCGCGGCCCTCGTGGCCTGCCAGGCTGGGCCGGGTCGGTTCGACCGAGTCGGCCGAACTCGGACCAGATTCGACCCTATACTTTACATGGGCCATAACATTGGCACCAAACGTCTGTTTGACGAACCAAAAGTGGTTCCCAAAACCATGGATAGAGGTAGTGTTTTTTATACCCCATTATCATTTTGGATAAAGTTGGGTAATAGTCAGGTTGGATCGAGCCCGAATCCAACCGGGCCTTTGGGACTAAAATGCTAATAACTCAAAAATTTGTCGTCTGAATGTCGCGCTATCTGTTACATTTAGTCCCTTATGATGTGGTGGTACTTTGAGATACTTATTCGTGGGACTTCATGGATGTTGGATTATCAAACAATAGCATGTAGAGAAGATCCTTTCAGAGATGAGCGAGCATATTACGGGAACCCAGAAGCTAGCTGTGACATGAAAAATATAGAGAAATCCTGTGTGGGTTAGCACATAGAGCGATCCTGTCTGAGTTGTCACCAAGAGATCTTGTGTGGGTCAGCACCTTGCTATCCTATGTGGGTCAGCACCTAACGATCCTGTGTGAGTCAGCACCTTTGATCCTTTGTGGGTCAGAACATAATGATCTTGTGTCCTATGTGGGTTACCACGTAGCAATCCTTTGTGGGTCAGCTACTTGCGATCATGTGTGGGTCAGCACCTAGTGATCATGTGTGGGTATTCCTATTAACAGAGTAAGATGATTTAGTAGAAACATCTAATCATCTCTACTACTATACATATGTTATAACTATAATGAACTGAGTTCATAATACCGAGGTACTTTCCATCATGGTAATACATTGGTGGTATTCTTTTATGTGGTGTACCTGTGTGGTATCTTCCTTTATGGATTACCTTCCTTTTAGGAACAATTGAGCTTTGGGATTTTATGTCAATCCTTTTGTTTCCTCATCATTAAGATGGGTATACATGATAACTTATGTATATGTATGGGCATATACCTAAGTAGGGTTGATAGTTGACTTCATGCTTTGAGATTTAACCTTTGTAGATTTTGTGAGACCTTGAGGGTCTTGGGTCCCAACTGAGTATCGTTATACTCACCCCTGCATGGGATAAGCCCACACCTTGTGGTGTTTGGTGTAGATGTAAGAGAACACTGACTGAGGATGAGAGTACATGGACTGAAGGTAGCTCGCAGGGGGACCATAGAAGAGGCGTACTGTAGATACGACCATTCGGGAGGTGTACCTACCCTTCAGGTAGAATCCTTGGTGGGTGATCATAGGAGCTGTTCTAGTTACTTGTACTTTTAGTTTCATTTACTTTATTGTTGGGATTATATTCTAGCCCATTTACTTACTGTACTCAATCTTTTTACGGTTCTATTTACTTGAGTTTGTAGCTTGTTGTGTGCTTGGTTGTGTGTGTTTACATGTTATAAAGGAAATGCCTATCTAGTTTTAAGGAATACCCCTTCAGTGCTAGTATCCAACCCCTATCAAATGGAAGGTTGGATTGGGGTAGTCACGACATGGGTCCCAGGGGACGGTTTGTGAAAAATTGGTATTAGAGGAGTCAGTTCTGCTGTAGAACATAGGACTCTGATATTTATTTTTAACGGAAATAGTGTTAATTGTAGAGAATGCATGCTGATTGAGCGCGTTACACAAGTTCCAGTTCCAGAGGCCACCATGGTTCAGGGGAGAGACAGACCCCCATGAAGCTGAGGATTTTTTGGAGACTCTACTGAGAGTCTTCCTCCTGGTAGGTTCACCAACTGATCACATGGTGATCCTTACCGTCAGCCTTGTACAAGCAGTAGTAGGAAAATGGTGGATTTTGATGATCCATGTTCATGACGAGGGGACGCTTCTCCAGGTAGAATTCGAGAACCTATTTCATGAAGAGTTTGTCCCAACGACTCTTCACACAGTGCAAATTTAGGAGGTACTTCATCTACAGCAGGTCAACATGACTGTGGCTCAGTACTCAGTGAGGTTCAATGGAATCGCACGCTACTCCACAGATATGGTGCATAACCCATTTTTTAGGGCCCATACCTTCAATCAGGGACTTAGATGAGAGATCGAGGCTTCGATGATCTCACTTAGCATGCCGACGTTGGCAAGGGTGTTAGATAGACACCTATTTTTGGAGAGTTTCTTTGCTGAGCAGTCACCAGCAGCAAAACCCACTACCAGTGATCACGTAGTAGAGTATTCTACAGCTCGTAGAAGACAGATGACACATAGGTCAAAATGGACCAGACTTATAGGTGGACGACGGTAGGATTCAGGATCGGTTGTGTAGGGAACCCGAGGTAGAGCCAGTCATTCTAGGAGCAAGCAGTGTTATGCATGTGGTTGGCAGGGTCACATGCCTCGTGGCTATCTGAACCATCATATGGATGATCAAATAATGGTCGAAGGACCGCCCAGGTAGAGACAGAGATTCGACTGAGGAGGATCACAGGGAGAAGGCAGACATGGAAGAGGAGCTGGTCGTGCATCTGGTGGTGGGAAATGATTCGAGATGTTACAGTCACCCCCACTAGGAGGTCTACCTCGACAAGAAGGAGCTGGATTATAGAGGCGAGCTCAGCTCTAGGCAGCTGAGGCCTATGATCATGGCTCTCTGGAGATGATTTAAGCTATTATCTGGGTTTATTCCACCTTAGCTATAAAACTTATAGACATAGGTGTCGATCCTTCTTTTTAATTGCCACTACCCTCGTTCGGAGCTTAGAGATTATGATGGAGACATTTGATTGATCCTTATTGATAGAGAATATTATGGGAGTGGATTTGACAATTACACACTGGTGCCGACATTGTGAGCTTACTCTAGGAGGTGATAGCTTCGATTGGAATCTCTTATTAGCATCATCAAGGCCTTACAAAGTCATCTTGGGTATGGAATGATTATGTACAGTCAATGCTCTGATAGACTATATTAGGCACAAGGTGCAGTGTGTCCGCACGGATGGGACCATGTTTACCTTCACCGGTGAGAAGGGATCCTTTGTAGCACATGATGGACTTACTCGGAGGGGAGTGAATCAGATCACTTATCTGTTGGATAGACTTACCCTCAAGGTAGTCGATGTATAGAGTCCGAGTTATCCTGTAGTGGTGGACCAGTACGCGGATGTATTCTTTGATGATGTTCTGGGTCTACTTGCTCATAGATAGGTGGACTTTTACATTGATTTGTACCCTCGGATGACACTGATATCTTCACCAGTGTATCAGATGGCTCCTGTAGAGCATCGTGAGCTGTGGGTACAGCTAGAGGACTTGTAGGTAAAGAGATTCATTTGGCCAAGTGTTTCTCCTTGGGCAACCCCAATTTTATTCACCAAGAAGGTGGATGGGAGTTTGAGACTTTGTGTCAACTATCTCCACCTAAACCAGGTGACCATGAAAAACAAGTACCTCTTCCGAGGATCAAAAACATCTTTGATCAGCAGAAGGGAGCATGGTGATTCTAGAAGATAGACCTAAGATCAGTCTATCACCATCTCAGAGTATAAGACAAGGATGTGAAGAAGATGGATTTTAGATGTTGGTACAACCATTACAAGTTCTTGGTTATGCCATTCAGTGTAACCAATGCTCCAATAGTGTTCAGGGGACACATGAATAAGATCTTTCATCAATACCTTGATCGATTTTTAGTAGTCTTCATTGATGACAATCTGATATACTCAGCTACTGAGGAGGAGCATGCCTGTCAATTATAAGTAATACTAGCCACACTCCGAGAGCACCATCTTTATCGTAAGCTCTCAAAGTGCCAGTTCTGGGTCTGAGAGGTTCACTTTATGGGACATGTCATATCGAAGGATGGAGTTGCAGTGGATCCATCGATGATTGAGGCGGTACTTTCTTGGGATCCACCCTAGACTGTAACAGAGATACAGAGTTTATTGGGTCTGGCCGGATACCACCGGAGTGTTGTGCCAGATTTTTTCAGAGTTGAAGCACCACTTTCAGTGTGGATGAAGAAGGGGAAAACCTTTCTATGGTCGGAGAGATTCCAACAGAGTTTTTAATAGCTGAGGTAGAGGCTGACTAGTGCCCCCATCTTGAGGCTTCCAGAGGAGGTCGTATGGTATGTAGTCTTCTACGACGCATCAAGGACTAGACTCAGATGTGTCCTGATGCCGGAGTGAACAGTGATCACTTATGGTTCTCAACAATTAAGACATCATGAGCAGAACTATGCTACCCATGACCTATAGTTACTAGCAGTGGTCATCGCCTTGAAGATGTGGTGACAATATCTTATGGGTGAACACTTTCCAGTGTATTCTGATTACAAGAGTCTCAAGTATATCATCTTATAAAAGGACCTGAACCTGAGACAACGACGTTGGCTTGAGTTCCTCTAGGACTATGACTTCGAGATAGTCTATACTTCTGGGAAGGGAAACATTTTAGCAGATGCACTAAACAGGAGGATTTGTATACATATGCTAGGCAAGGTGATGGAGTAGCTTACCACTGTGTAAATATCCATTATATATAGAGATGGAGAAGCATTTATTCAGTCTCTTACAGTCACTACCCCACTTCTTCCGCGAGTTAGGGAGGCGTAGTGAAGGGACACTGACTGCGAGACATGACATGCTCAGATATCCACAGGACAAGCACCTGATGGATATTCTGAAGGTAGGGAGCATGTCATCCTCTTCAGAGGACATACCATGGAGACAGTGTCTCTTTGAGAGGATGTGATGAGAGAGTTCCACACATCTCCTCCAGCGGTACATCCCGGAGTGATGAAGATGTACAAATATCTCTGACGAAAACACTAGTTGCCGAAAATGAAGAAATCACTAGGAGAGTTTGTCGCTCGATGCCTCACTTGTTAGCAAGTGAAGGCGGGGCATCAGGTACCAGGAGTCTTGGTTCATCTTTTAGTGGTCCCATAGTGGAAGTGGGATGTGATATCCATGGATTTTGTAATAAAACTTCCACAAACATCCATGGGTCATGACTCTATTTGGGTGATCGTCGACCGTCTCAAAAATTCGGCCAGCTACCTACTGATTTGAGAGTAGGGTTTAGTATAGAGCTACGGATGTCTCTATGTACAAGAGATTGTGTGGCTACATGGAGTACCCTCAAAGATTATCTCCGATTGTGAGAAAAATTTTACTTCCTAGCTATGGAAGGGGTTTTCAGAGGCTTTTAGGAGGCAGATTTTTTGGATCACCGCATTCCATCCTCAGAAAGATGGCCATACTCAGTGGACCACTCAGACCCTCAAGGACATGTTGTGTGATTGTATCCTCGACTTCAGTCACTACTGGGATGATCAATTTCATTTGTTGGAGTTTTCATTAAACAACATCTATCACTCCATCATTGGGATGGAACCTTTTGAGGCGTTGTATAGGCGACTTTGTAGATTGCCTTTGTACTAGAAAAACCCACGGGAGTCAACAATAGTGGGACCAGAGATGGTACAGACTGTCATAGAGAAGGTTCAGATCATTCAGGAGCAGATGAAGACTACATAGAACAAGCATAAGTCTTATTCTGATAGGAGATGGAGACCTCTATAGTTGGAGGATGGTGACCACGTCTTTCTACGGGTCTCACCTCGACGAGGATCACAGAGATTTGGACGAGGTGGGAGTTATCTCCAAGATCATCGGACCCTTTCAGGTCCTCAATAGAGTTGGCGAGGTAACTTAACTCTTAGCTCTTCCACCACATTTGCACCAGGTGCATGATGTGTTCCACGTATCCCAGTATAGGAGATACGTGCACGACCCTTCTCACGTCATCTACCATAGGGAGCTGGACGTCGATGATGAGGCGACTTTTATAGAGGATCCAAATGAGATTGATGATCGATAAGAGCGGGTCCTTCGTGGGAGGTCGATACCTATGTTGCGCGTTTGATGGCAGCATGAGAACCTCCATGAGAGAACATGGGTGCGGGAGGCTCATATGCGTGCCACTTGTTTTTTCTAGTTTTGTGATATGCCTTATGGGGAGGTAAAGCCTTAAGGTGGGGAGAATGTAAAGACCCTGAATTTCCATGTTTTTTTATTAAATATATATGAATTTTTTGAGTCTGTAAAAATTTACATCATGTGATTCTGAGGCCTGGAGTGCCCGAAACGAATTTCTGATCTATATTTTGGGTACATTCAATAAAGGTGCGAGAAGTATTTTATAACTTTTGAACCAGTGCTCGGAATTGAAATCTGAGGACACCATTGAAATCACAACGCCAGTATTCTCTTAAGGATACTTTCACCTCAACAACAGTTGGTCGAGGGTGAATGTAAATTTTTTGGGTATTTCATGAAAGAATAAAATAAAATAAAATTTGTGTAAAATGTTATTTTTATTTTCTTTTGAAACTCCCATGTGGATGTTTCATAGGTGGGGACCACTGATCTAAAACCTCCCTTAAGAGGAAATGGAGGTGTGCACCAACGAGCCTAAACCTCTCATGAGAGGTTATGGTGGTGGGGACCACCTGAGGCTAAACTCCCTTGAACTCCCTCTTAAGTGTGGGGAAGCCTCTTAAACTTCCCCCACTTTAATGGTGCCACCCCCCCTTTAATAAATTTTGTGCCAACCTCATCAATTAATTAGGTGGAGCCAACTGAAATTACATCAACAATTAAATTGGGGAAACATATTAGTTGTCAAATATGTTAAAATTTGGTGGAATGGGAAGAGGAGAAACATTTGGAGAAAAGCCCTCTAACAAAGAACTCAAATGAAGAACAGTTAACCTTTGACGAATTCATTTCCAAACTCCATAGAAGGATCGCCAACTAGGAACATCTCCACTGACGATTGAGGATACACTGACGTCACCGAAAACCATCTATTCCCAATGACATCGCCTCTTTTCTTGCGACCTCTTTCGAAGAATCAAACATGGTAGGGAGGGTGTTGGAATTATTTCCCTTACCCATTCTTGACATTCTTGTGATTAAATCATTATAGCCACTTTCTACCACTCTATTGCAGAGAGTGCGGGCCAACCAAACATGGCCCGTCCTCTCTGAATAGTGTTGGGATAATTCAGCCCAAACATGGCCCGTCCTCTCCGAATAGTGTTGGGATAATTCATGTGTTCATCACGATGGAGGAGGAAGGCTATCAACCATGACGAAGGTGATGAAGGCGACATGCCACCTCGCTGCCTCTACCCTCCAGGCCGAGCTGCTCTGACCGAGCCGCCTGGCATCCTCCGCCCTCCCTATCGAGCCGCCCCAAGACCTCTTCCCTCCATGCCGAGCAACTCTGGTTGAGCCGCCCTGTGTCCTCTGCCCTCCCAGTCGAGCCACCCCGTAGTCTCCGCCCTCTCGACTGAGCCACACCAGCCGAGCCGCCCCGCGGCCACTACCCTCCGGGCTGAGCCACTCCCACCAAGTCGCCACGTGGCCTCCTCCCTACCAGAAGAGCCGCCCCGTGGCCTCCTCCCTCCCGGCCAAGTCGCCCTGACCGAGCCACACCGCAGCCTCCTCCCTAACGGCTAAGCCACCTTGCGGGCCTCGCGGCCTACCAGGCCGGGCCGGACCTAGCGGGTTAGGTCGGGTTGATCTGAACTGTGTCGACCCAAGCGAGGTCGGTCTGACCCAGTCGCACTGGACCCGGACCAGATATGACCCTATACTTTACATGAGCCATAACATTGGCACCAGACATCCGTTTGATGAGCCATCAGTGGTGCTAGAAACCATGGAGCGAAATGGTCCCTTTGGTCTACCACACTAGAGTTTTAGATAATGTTGGGGAATGGTCGGGTTGGATTGAGAACGAATCCAACTAGGCCCTCAGGACAAAAGGCTAATAACACATAGATGAGATGTATGAATGACACGCCATCTATTTCTTTGGGATGCCAATGGAATGGAAATCCTTTGAGACAATTCTCCATTAGACTTTGTTGCAGTTCGAGTATCGACTAGTATCTTGTGGAGTGGATCCTCCCTGAGACGAGAGAGCATAGTGCGGGAACCCATTAGCTAGCTGTGACGTGAAGAATGTGGAGCGATCCTATGTGGGTCAACAATTAGAGCGATCCTGTGTGGGTAAACACCTAGAGATCCTATGTGGGTAATCACCTTGTGATCCTGTGTGGGTCATCACCTAGAGATCTTGTGTGGTTCAGCACCTTGAGATCCTGTGTGGGTCAGCACCTTGCGATCCTATGTTGGTTAGCACTTAGTGATCCTGTGTGGGTCAACACCTTGTGATCCTATGTGGGTAAACTCCTTGTGATCCTGTGTGGGTTAGCACTTATAAATTCTGTGTTGGTCCGCACCTTGCGATCGTGTGTGGGTCAACACCTGAAGATCCTATGTGGGTCTTCCTCTTAACAGTGTTATATGATTCAATAGTTACATCTAATCATCTCTACTACTGTACTGAAGTTATACTTGGAATGATATGAGTTTTTACCAGTGAGGTACATTCCTTTGTGGTAATACCTAGGTGGTATTCTTATAAGTGGCGTAATGGTGTGGTACTTGCCTTTGTGGATTACCTTCCATTGTGGAATAGTTGAGCTTTAGGATTTTGGGTTCGACCATGTGTTTCCTCATGATTGAGATGGGTATATGTGATAACTTAGGTATATGTATGGGAATATACCTATATAGGGTTGAAATTTGACTTCATGCTTTGAGATTTATCCTTTGAGGATTTTGTGAGACCTTGAGGGTCTCAGGTTTCCTTCTGAGTATCGTTATACTCACCCCTGTATGGGCTATGCCCGCACCTCATTGTGTTTGGTGCAGACGACAGACAACGCTGACTGAGGACAAGAGTACCAGGACTGGAGGTAGCGCGGAGGTGGACTATAGACAAGGCATACCATAGAGACGGTCGTTCGAGAGATGTACTTACCCTTCAGGTAGGATATTTGGAGTGTGATCACAGGAGTTGTTCTTGTTACTTGTACTTTCTGTTTCTTGTTCTTTCCAGTTGGGCTTGTATTCTGACCCTTTTACTTACTGTACTCACTCAACTTACTATTCAGTTTACTTGAGTTCGTATATTATTTAGTTTTTGGTTACATGGGTTTACAGGTTATAAAGGCAATGCCTTCCCAGTTTTAGGGAATACACATTCGGTGTTAGTCGCTAGCCCTTATCCTATAGAAGGCGTGATTAGGGTAGTCACGACACGGACCCTTGGGGGATGGGTCGTGACATCCATTATCATCATGTGTGGAGGACTACCAAGTTGTTTTTGATAAACACGTTACATTTATGGATTAGATTGTATATTGACCAGGGGACATAACTATATATATTTAAGGAATTATGAATACTCTAAGAGTATTTTTCATCCACCAAGAGATCAATAATTTCATGGATACACAAGATAGGGCCTGTAATAATAACATTGGCCTTGTCCTGGAGTGAGCCATTATCTCCAATGTAGGAAGTGAACATAGAAATTACAAAACCCCTAGGACTGTGAACCCCTCCTCCACCCTACAAAATACCCACGATGCATAATTAATTTGTTTTGAGTTTGAGAGTAGAATCACGAGGGAACTCGAGCACCCAACATCCCTAGAGATTTCTAGGGGCTAGGTGAAGATGGTGTCTCCCATCTAGAAGAATTTTGAAGGAAGGTGAATCCACACATTTCTGAAGGAGGTGATAAATAACAACAAGGATGATCTTGGTTGTGAACACAACAATGTATTTGAAGTAGTAGGTATCCTCATGACATGAAATGTTGTTTTTTTTAAATATGCACCAATAACTGACACCAAGAATCATATAATGATCCTTCTTTATAAGATCAGATGTTTCAAATCATTGAAACATATGGTTGAGTAAATAAGCTCCGAAAGAGAGTTAGTTAGGTGGGTTAGTGAATTTTTTGAAAGAGTTCAACTCATTGAAATCACATTCGCCTTAAAAAATGGGAATCGAGAGTTTACTCTCTTGTGGAATTGTAGGGGGGGAACGTGACTTCAAGTGGATTCCAAGATGTGGGATTATGTATTCTTTGGGGAGAACCAGGTTCATTACATTCCATGTGAGAAATTTATATCTCACAAGGATCTCCTTACACTATAGGGTCTCTCCAAATGTTTCAACCATGAATCTTCCCTAGAGTAGTAAACATTCAAGAGACTCATAGGTCATATTTCCTTGAAAAAATTTCATTGTAGAATAGATACTTTTTACCTTAATACTACCCTCCGTCAGTGACTTTCCATCCTGTAACATTAAATCCAGTGATTTTTACCCAGAAACTAAGAGTCCTAAATGAATGTGGATATAATTTTTTTGATAGACAAGATAACTCTTTTCGGTACCATGAGAGAGTACATAACATGATTGAGGATGGAAGTTAAAACATAATTAACCAAGTTCATTCAACCTCTATATGAAATTCAAATGGATTTTCTATTTCATGATGAATATGAGGTTATTTTCCACTACCTTATCAATGTAATGATATGAATACCACTCAGGTTAACAAGAGTGCTGATATAATCCATTATGATGTTTCTTTTATGAATCACCGTGTTTCTCACAAAATAACCAGTACAATTATATGATAAATGGGAAGAAATTTAAACAACAATCTTTCCTTAGTTCACCAGAAGACCAATCCATTTACAGTAACCCTGCCAGATCTTATTGATACATCAAATGTATTTTTTACATGCATTGAAAAAGATGAGAGTTTCATATGAAAATATGAGATGATAGATTTCAAAAATTATATAACTACACTGATATGTGACAATACATCCAATTGATATGTTTTTATTGATAATTTTATTAAGATAGTCTTGAGTGAGGATGAATAAACTAAAGGAAATTGAGTCTCTTGGAATTTTCCCACATACTGTTTTAAAGAATATAATGATCCTTCTCAAAAAGGATATTGAAATACATGGGGAAATAATACACCTAAAAAATTTATCTGAGGCTCATGCATATAATCTCGTGAATGTGAGAACAATAAGAATGAGTTTACATTCATTAAAATCAGTGGTTTTATCCATATTAAACTTGATTTTAATGTTGGATCACATTTTCCTTTGATTGATATCCATGATAATTCTTTAAAAACCCCTATTGAACCTTGAAATGATATCTGATTGAAAACCCCAAGTTTCTTATTAGAAATAAAAAGAGAAACGTGCATCTATAATCTTATGTTGTTAAAAAAACAAAGAAATTATATGGAAAATTTCATATAGTGGTGGGTCTGTAGTGATGAAGAGAAGAATAGCCTTTAATTTTGGGGACTAACACTAGTGTGGTGACATAGGCCACACAAGATAATCTACCCCATCTGAAGAAATATCACACTATAGACACCATAACATTCTTATCCATTTTCCACAAACCCCCCATATATGGAACATAGGAATTAATTAGGTCCAAGCACACTTTCTAGTTTGAGTTACCATAAAACCTTACGAATCTTATTATCTTTATGTGTGGGATTAAGGGAATAATTTTCAAGATCAAAAACCATAAGAAGGATTACATAAAATATTTTATCCTTGAATCATGGGTATTCTTTTTGAATGCATGTGTTGGAACACGAGAAAAGATATTTAATGTGTTACTTTACCATACCTCCAACCACACCGTGATTATCCACATAGTATCAATTTTCAAGGAGGATGTTGGGGATGGAGACACAATGTTTCTCCTTTATACAAGCTCAAAAAAAATCCATGATATATTATTCCTTTCTGATTTAGTTGATTTTGGAATTATCAAGGGATAGAAATTAGTGATTCAAGATCATCTGAGAATGAATGATATTCAGAAGTGAGAGATTATCAAAAAAGGACTAATGACATTCAGTTTATAAACTGTATTCCATGTTCTAAATATATGTTTTGATCTCATTGATAATCTTGAGGGTGGGGTAGGTTTTTGTTCAAGGTTTGTAAGACATGATTCATGTTTCAAAGATTGTTGTTATGGATTTTTCTTTGCATCCCGAGTGATGGATTCTTCAAAGACTCTTTCACAACCTATTGGTCATCCAAGATAGATATAGAGAAGTGGGAGAAGAGTAACTCTTTATAATTTTCATTTCTGGGGGATAAAGAGAAAAGAAGAGGAAAGTGATTATAAATACATCAGAGAATATGGGATACCTTTTCATCTGGGTGGGGATAAAATTTCAATACAAATAGAAATACACTAGTCAAGGAAGAACCATGTATGGTGAATTACTAACTAGTTATTTCACTAGTTGAAATGATTCCCCATATATCCCATGTCTAGGAGGATATCTTGAGCAATGAAGGTGGAGATATCCTGACAGGCCTTCAGTGGGAATCCTTCCATTAATTTATTTTCCTTCAGATCTAGAATGATATTAAAATTTTCTCCTTTAAGAAATGAAAAATACCATGATTTAAAGGACACAAGTCCATGCTAAAAATAATCTCTAACCTAAGAATCACAAATTTCAATGGCCATTTTAATGATGAAAGGAAGAGAACATGAAGTAATCTTGGTAGTAATGAATTTTTTATTTGTATAAATCAAATCCACCTTGATGGTATGTTTCCAAAATAGACAAATGTAGTGGTTTTTGGGAATTTAATGCATGAAGTCACACAAATTGATTCATTGAAAAAAATCTAATAGCATGAATGAATTTTTTTTAGGTTTAATAATTTCCACCATGGAGTAGTTACCATTATGAATTTCTGATGATATGTGGCATGTTTTCAATAGGGAAGCATGTCCATGGGTAATCCATTTGTTGAAGGAGATCAGCGACACAAGTTATACTTGGGTTTGTCCCCAGGAATTGTGGAATAATTTGTTTGCGAAGAGTATCTATCTATGAACATCATATCTCTATATTGAATGAACAATGAAACCATCATGTAGAAAATGATACACTGAGATCATCTCCTCCACTGCATCATGGTACACTACCTAGATAAAAACCTCACTAGTATTTGTACTCCCCCGAGTGGCCCGAAAGACTTCATTTTTATTGATTTTTATAACCCCCATTTCAAGGGATTAGGGGGAACCCTTAAAAGGATCATTGGCTCAAAAATTACATGGCCTATAGGCTTAATAGATTACATGACCCAAAGGTATTAGATAATTCAACTAGACTATCTACAAAGAAAAAACCCCTCCCCAGCGTCTGCATCATGATAGTAGCTCTCCACCTTTTCATGGTCGTCTCACTAGGCTTCTTGTGCAAGCACAGGCTAGTCCTGATGGCATAGCCATACCATCTCATTATAACAAATCCAATTGGCTCTGATCTGATGAGTTCACATGCTCTGAATCCTCTTCTAGGGCTGCTCTTTTTTTGTAGTGTGTCTGGGGCAACCACACGCAGGCCAATGGCCTTGAGGTGGCCCAAGGTGTAACACCCCAAGATTTCATAGTGTATTATTTCTTCAAAATAATTTAATAACTTGCACTACACGCAACACCGAGTTCAATTGCACCATGACTTACCAAAAAAAATCCATTAAAAGAGGTCATGAATAGTATTAACTAAATTTTAAACTTTATATAATCCTTATAATTTTAGAATCCATATTATGAGTTTCTTAGTCATAATGCAAGAATAGATTCATTTTCTGTATTGCATTTTTATCAACTTTTGATAGTGAAACCTTTTTAAATACAATATTTTAAAATTTTTGACTAAATGGAGACATCAAAAAAATTTAAAATGAAACATCACAAGCTTCCACGGTACGCTTTCCTTTGAATAAAACAGTAGCGTGTGTTGTACGCAACTTCGAGTTCTAACATACCGTAACCAATCAAACTAGCTGTTATGAATAGTAATACCTACTTTTTGAAGTTATATATATTTTATATTTTAAAATGGACTTCATTTTTGGATTCGGAATATCAAATTTAGCCTAAGGTGAAATTTTGGTACTTTTCGGATAACTTTCATATTTTGATGAATAGTGAAAATTACTAAATTTTAATTAAAAACAACTTTTTTAATCAAAATAATTAATAGTGATAAATTATGAATTTGAGTGGTTTTAAAGTATATTTAGAATATATTTTTACTATTTAATATAATGTTGGTCATTGGACATAATTTTACAATTAAACCGAACATAAACAAGTGTCAATCTTTTGATAGTTATTATCTCTTAAAAACACGTTTTTTGTTTTGACAACGGGAATTAATTTTAAATTAATTTCTGCCACTTATGTGTTTAGAATTTAGGAAAATGGATTCCATATTTGTAATCAGGATGTTCAAATTGTGTAAATAGGTAACTTTTATTTTTAGACATTTTGAATAATTACTGCGGTAAATATTTTATTTACCATGGTTAAGGGTAAATCCGGTAAATAAGGGTTAAAAAATAATATTATAATAATACTAAATTACCCTAAAACGTGTCTTAACCCTATTGGTTGATAAATGGTCGACCATGGGCATCTTTGTGTCAATTTTGGGACCCCATGGATCCACTTGTAAGTGATAATGACACTTTATTTTAATTAAGTCAAAATGAATACAAAAATGACACAAGCATATATCTTTTAGAAAAACAATTGTTACATAGAGTTATATAAGTTGGATTTTAGATTATAAATATTCATTAGAAATATAAAAAGATTTCCTACATAATTATATTTTATTTATAATTTTTAGACATTAAATAATTTATTTTATTTATGACACAATGATGATGCAGTAATTACTATAATAGTGAAAAATTAAAATAATTGATATTATAAATACCCAAATAAATATAATATGAAACTTTTAATGAATTAAAATAATTTTCTAGGATAATATGATATATTAGGATTGATTTAATTGACTTTGTTCGAAGTAATCAATCTGTTATGAGTTTCACAAAAATCAACCATTGAATAGTGTCAAAATTGACATAAAAGAGTTCTTAAAACAAATATTATATTATTAATTGATATTAAATTGCTAAAAATCTAAGGTTCGGCCAAGAGACTTATATCATGATAGGTTCATCATTAATGGACCACTTGTGGGTCGCTTGGATGTATATAGTAAGTTTATTAACCATATTATATAAAAATACAAAGAGACATTGTAAAAGTGAAACTAATTAACTTAGAGTTAATACTTAAAGATAAGGTTAATATAAGTACCCAAACCTGTCTAAATTCTATTGGTTGAGTGGTTTTCGACCTATCCCCACCTTAACCTTTGAATAATAAGCTTTGGAGCCATTAGAAACCGAATATGAATTTATTATAAATTAATATTTCTAGCTTTTCCAAAGGTGCCCCTCACCCCTCTTATAAAAGGGCACTCCTCCTTCTCATTTCTTCACACCTTCAAACCTTTTGGTTCGGCCAAACTCTGCCCAAATACTCTCCCAACATCCCTCAATACAACCTAGAGGCCTTAGTTTGATCAGAAATCCAACCTAAGGAGCCCTTTTGATCAAATCAAAAGGAAGAACCCGAAGAAGAGGTAATGATTTCACCACCCTTCTCCAAGTTCATTTCTTCTTCCACTTCTTCTTCCTTTGTTCTTACCATTCTAAAATAATAACTCCAGTATCTCACATATACTGTGATGTTATTATAAATATGGTACAACCATATTCAGTATTCTATCCACCCTTTGAATAACATGTCACCATACGTGCGTACGTACGGACTACTGTCTCCACGAACGCGATGAGATTCATTCTCCATCGTATCCATTCAAGTATAATTATCATTTGATGATTTAAAAATGATGTTTAAGGACTTTATATCATTCTGGATATTAATAATATACAACCTATCATTTACAAAAAGGTCTTACGTAACAAAACATATAAAAGAAAACAAGTAAGTTAACACCCGAAACAATGATAATACTAAGATATTATTATAAATCGATATTAAAAGATCATATATGATATCATTTTAATGTATATGATTCTTGTATAATTTAGTAACAATTATTTCACCACTATACAGGAGGTTAACCTACCCCAACCAAGGAAAAAGTACAAGGTAAGGGTTATTTCACAATCTCTTCATTATCCGAGGTTGTTTATACGTAATAATCTACTGGGATATCTTTATCATCCACATCCATGTTTCTTAAAAATGTATTTCAAAACATTTTTACTATTTACAAGAATATGGGTTAAAGTCATTTATACCCTTGTTTGACTTTTTATAAGAGGTTTATAAAGGAATCTTTCCGTCGTTTTGAAAACAAGGTCATTTTTAACCTTTTCGACAGAATTGAGGTAAGAATGTTTTTTTTAACTTATACGGCGGGTGCGGTTATTTTACGCTGTTATAAAATCTTCAAAGCTTTACTTATAAGCTTATAAGAATATTTTCAAAGAAAATGTTTTATTTTATATGGCTCTTAAATGATTTCAAAAATAGAAAGAGATATTTCTCTAAAAAGTGTTTTGATTTCATCTATGTCAACATCCTTTAATGGATTTTACGCTTATTTGAAGTTGATTTATTATAATACAAAACTTCTATATTGTATTGAAGGTTTTGTGATATGTTTGACTGTGGATGTGCTATTTTATACCATTCATAGTTTATGGTGAAACTATTGACATTTCGTATGCTAGTTTTAATCCGAATGTTTATGTTATATTTCAAACTTTTCTTCAGATGAATGTGCTAAACAAGTATGTTCCAGGTTGGGGACCGGTAAAAGTAAGCCCTCCAGGTTGGGGACTGGTAAAAGTAAGCCCTACAGGTTGGGTACTGGTTAAAGTAAGCCCTCCAGGTTAGGGACTGGTAAAAGTATGCCCTCCGGGTTGGTGTCCGATTATTAGAGGCACTCCGGGTTGGTGTCCGGTTATTAGAGGCACTCTGGGTTGGTGTCCGGTTATTAGAGGCACTCCGGGTTGGGTTCCGGTTAGAAGTAACCCCTAGGTCTTGGGATGAGGCCTAGACAAAGAAATTAACGTTTATCATTATGCATTCCAACATTATGAAAGTGGTTATTGATTTTTGCATGTGATTATTCGATTAGTAGAATATCCATGTGAATAAGTAAATGGCATTATTTCATTTTATTTATGACGTACCATATTGAAAGTTCATGTTTGAAAGGCTGTTGTTTTATTTATACATTGCCTTAAATGTTTATGCTTATTTTTGAATGTTCCGCTATATTGTTATCCTTACTGGGCATTTGAGCTCACCCCTTTTCTATGTTTTATTTTTCCCAGGAAGTGAAGAAGTAAATTATGAATGACCTGCAGGGATATTATATGGGGATATGAGTGTGGATTATGGAGACATTATGTTGTTGTAGTAGTTTTTCATTTTATGATGTAATGTAAAACTTATGAATATATATAGTATTTCCAAGGCTACTAAACCAATCGGTCTTTCGAGATTTGATCTTTCTTGTGATCATACCAATGTTATGTAATAATGCACCGACTCTGGGTAACTGGGGTCGGGGCGTTACAGTTGGTATCAGAGGAAGTTTAGTACAAACCTTGGAAGCTAGATTTAGATAAACTCTGATTAGAGCACGTAGACCTAAGATGAACTTTGAAGATTAGTATAGAAGAACTTCCTAGAATTTTGGTATTGTAGAGATTTTGTGAGTTTTCCGAGCAATACATCCCTGTCTGGATACGAGCAGGTAGAGGCGGCTCTGGCACAGATGTACCGAGAGGTAAAACCCGAAAACACCGCTTTGAGCTAGACTCGAACGGGAACTGGTGCACGACAACGGGTCTTGCTGCACTCTTGGTTACGACACTCCCGGGGGATATGCTTAGGATAACTCTCATTTTCTTTACAAATCATTTTGAAGGGATTATGAGTATATACATCCTCAAAGAAAAAAAAATGATTATGGATTATATCCATAAATAGTTCAAGTTATGTTAAGTGTTTTATAAGTATGGGATTTTGTATTTTGATTCATAAACTGATCTAGTTTATGCCATTGTTTAGAAATGGCGCCCAGTAGAAGGAATGAGAACTCCGGAAATGCACATGATCCAACGAGAAGGAAGGATCATATCTTTCATGGTCTTAAGCTAGAATTTATAAGAGAAATAGTCTCCCATGTATTATCATCATATGAAGAAATAATATCATGTATTGATAAGATAAGTAAAGAGATTACTGAGTCCTATGGCTTTGAAGGGAAGCAAGATAAGAAAAGGATAGAAGAGAGAAAGATGGATAAAGGGAAGAGGGAAAAGAATAATTTTCCCATATGTGGTAACTGTGGAAAGAAACACCCTGGAACTTGCCTGAAAGGAATGGGAGTTTGTTATAAGTGTGGAGGAAAAGGGCACAAAGTACGTGACTGCAAGGGTAAGAAAATGTTTTCAAATGTACAATGCTTCATTTGCAAGGAGTTTGGACACTACGCGAACCTATGTCCCAGTCATCAGACTATGATGCAAATGATGCTATTGGATAATAATCATGTTATGATACTACCACAGATGAAGAGGAATGATTAGAGTTCTTATGTTGATTATGTCAATTGAGTGTTGTATCAACAATGTACTTGTTATAATAATTATGGAGTATATAAGGATTGTACTGCAGTACTATTTCATTAAGGACTTGAGATTGTGTGGAACAATGACAAGTGACTCAATAGCAGGATAAATTTTTGGAAAATATATGGTTGAGAGAATGATAAACCATAATATAGTTCTGATACAGAGGTAGTGATTTTCGAATAATACATGATTATTTTGGAAAAAATATATTGGATATTCTTGACTACCTTGGAACTGATTAATGATTTGTATATTCCATCATTGTTGGGGTTTAAAACATTTTTGGATTGATGAAGTATATCCAGCATTCTATATGGAATAAGGGAGCATGAATGTAATCAATAAGGAATATGGTAATACATGATGAAGGTATTCATCTGATATTACGGGGTAAAAAGGATCTATATTATGTTTACCTTCCTTATAAATGTTAGACTGTGAGTTTGGACAGAAGTATTTTGGATAGTTCTAGTTTGGATTATTTTGGATTGCCATAAAAGGACAACCCGGAGGTCGGGCGGCAACCCGTCGCGTCCGGCAAGGCTGCGAGACTTGAACCCGCAACCGAAGGGCGACAAGGGTGTATCACCTACCACTGGACCATGGGATGTCCTGGATTAAATAATGTAGTTTTTATTAAAAGATCATGTAGATGAATTATAAATTCGTTTATTTTAGAACCCTATACGAATAGTGTAAATAGAATTTTTTTTACATTCTATTATCTTTTAGAGTGAAAGATGAGTTTGTGGTAGAAATTTATTAATGGATAAAACTCTAATTATAAAGTAAGTATATCTCCTTATGATCTTATCCAATCTCATAAATAAATTCCTCAATATTAAGAAAAGCAACTTTGAACAAAATTTTTTTCCTAGATGGTACCTTAAATCATCACTAATTTTTGGCTTTGGGATTGTTGGCCTTTTTATAGCCATGTTCTCTACCACTCTCCATCAGATAATTGATGGTTAGATTTTTCTTCCATATCCATATTTTCCTACATGGAACCCTAGTATGTGTTATTTTCGGTAATCTTCATACTTTCGACTCTTTATTTTAAATAGAGGCCTCATTAATTCATTTTTCGATGTGGGATTTCAACTAGGATACTTTGAAACGTCAAAAATGTGTTATCCTAATACCCTATGTTTTGTTGAACCGATGGTATTTCAATTCATCATAGATTGATGAATTTAAGGACCTCAATTTTATACTTGTTTGTGATTGATGACCTCAATCACTACCTATAAATATTTACGTTTTTCCTCCAATTATATGTCTCCAATTTCCACCAATGTTCTCCTAATCGAGATCATAATTTGGTGGTGACCCTTTGATTTCTCTTTTCCTCATATTAAGACTAAATTTTAGTAACCCAATTTCCGATGTGGGTTTTCCCACAAATATATTTTCTACTTTCAACCTTTTATTTTTGAAGAACAATTTCAAATTGCGAGGACGCAATTTATTGAAGGAGGGGATAATGTAACACCCCAAGATTTCATAGTGTATTATTTCTTCAAAATAATTTAATAACTTGCACTACACACAACACCGAGTTCAATTGCACCATGACTTACCAAAAAAAATCCATTAAAAGAGGTCATGAATAGTATTAACTAAATTTTAAACTTTATATAATCCTTATAATTTTAGAATCCATATTATGAGTTTCTTAGTCATAATGCAAGAATAGATTCATTTTCAGTATTGCACTTTTATCAACTTTTGATAGTGAAACCTTTTTAAATACAATATTTTAAACTTTTTGACTAAATGGAGACATCAAAAAAATTTAAAATGAAACATCACAAGCTTCCACGGTACGCTTTCCTTTGAATAAAACAGTAGCGTGTGTTGTACGCAACTTCGAGTTCTAACATACCGTAACCAATCAAACTAGCTGTTATGAATAGTAATACCTACTTTTTGAAGTTATATATATTTTATATTTTAAATGGACTTCATTTTTGGATTCAGAATATCAAATTTAGCCTAAGGTAAAATTTTGGTACTTTTCGGATAACTTTCATATTTTGATGAATAGTGAAAATTACTAAATTTTAATTAAAAACAACTTTTTTAATCAAAATAATTAATAGTGATAAATTATGAATTTGAGTGGTTTTAAAGTATATTTAGAATATATTTTTACTATTTAATATAATGTTGGTCATTGGACATAATTTTACAATTAAACCGAACATAAACAAGTGTCAATCTTTTGATAGTTATTATCTCTTAAAAACACGCTTTTTGTTTTGACAGCGGGAATTAATTTTAAATTAATTTTTGCCACTTCTGTGTTTAGAATTTAGGAAAATGGATTCCATATTTGTAATCAGGATGTTCAAATTGTGTAAATAGGTAACTTTTATTTTTATACATTTTGAATAATTACTGCGGTAAATATTTTATTTACCATGGTTAAGGGTAAATCCGGTAAATAAGGGTTAAAAAATAATATTATAATAATACTAAATTACCCTAAAACGTGTCTTAACCCTATTGGTTGATAAATGGTCGACCATGGGAATCTTTGTGTCAATTTTGGGACCCCATGGATCCACTTGTAAGTGATAATGACACTTTATTTTAATTAAGTCAAAATGAATACAAAAATGACACAAGCATATATCTTTTAGAAAAACAATTGTTACATAGAGTTATATAAGTTGGATTTTAGATTATAAATATTCATTAGAAAGATAAAAATATTTCCTACATAATGATATTTTATTTATAATTTTTAGACATTAAATAATTTATTTTATTTATGACACAATGATGATGCAGTAATTACTATAATAGTGAAAAATTAAAATAATTGATATTATAAATACCCAAATAAATATAATATGAAACTTTTAATGAATTAAAATAATTTTCTAGGATAATATGATATATTAGGATTGATTTAATTGACTTTGTTCGAAGTAATAAATCTGTTATGAGTTTCACAAAAATCAACCATTGAATAGTGTCAAAATTGACATAAAAGAGTTCTTAAAACAAATATTATATTATTAATTGATATTAAATTCCTAAAAATCTAAGGTTCGGCCAAGAGACTTATATCATGATAGGTTCATCATTAATGGACCACTTGTGGGTCGCTTTGATGTATATAGTAAGTTTATTAACCATATTATATAAAAATACAAAGAGACATTGTAAAAGTGAAACTAATTAACTTAGAGTTAATACTTAAAGATAAGGTTAATATAAGTACCCAAACCTGTCTAAATTCTATTGGTTGAGTGGTTTTCGACCTATCCCCACCTTAACCTTTTAATAATAAGCTTTGGATCCATTAGAAACCGAATATGAATTTATTATAAATTAATATTTCTAGCTTTTCCAAAGGTGCCCCTCACCCCTCTTATAAAAGGGAACTCCTCCTTCTCATTTCTTCACACCTTCAAACCTTTTGGTTCGGCCAAACTCTGCCCAAATACTCTCCCAACATCCCTCACTACAACCTAGAGGCCTTAGTTTGATCAGAAAGCCAACCTAAGGAGCCCTTTTGATCAAATCAAAAGGAAGAACCCGAAGAAGAGGTAATGATTTCACCACCCTTCTCCAAGTTCATTTCTTCTTCCACTTCTTCTTCCTTTGCTCTTACCATTCTAAAATAATAACTCCAGTATCTCACATATACTGTGATGTTATTATAAATATGGTACAACCATATTCAGTATTCTATCCACCCTTTGAATAACATGTCACCATACGTGCGTACGTACGGACTACCGTCTCCACGAACGCGATGAGATTCATTCTCCATCGTATCCATTCAAGTATAATTATCATTTGATGATTTAAAAATGATGTTTAAGGACTTGATATCATTCTGGATATGAATAATATACAACCTATCATTTACAAAAAGGTCTTACGTAACAAAACATATAAAAGAAAACAAGTAAGTTAACACCCGAAACAATGATAATACTAAGATATTATTATAAATCGATATTAAAAGATCATATATGATATCATATTAATGTATATGATTCTTGTATAATTTAGTAACAATTATTTCACCATTATACAGGAGGTTAACCTACCCCAACCAAGGAAAAAGTACAAGGTAAGGGTTATTTCACAATCTCTTCATTATCCGAGGTTGTTTATACGTAATAATCTACTGGGATATCTTTATCATCCACATCCATGTTTCTTAAAAATGTATTTCAAAACATTTTTACTATTTACAAGAATATGGGTTAAAGTCATTTATACCCTTGTTTGACTTTTTATAAGAGGTTTATAAAGGAATCTTTCCGTCGTTTTCAAAACAAGGTCCTTTTTAACCTTTTCGACAGAATTGAGGTAAGAATGTTTTTTTTAACTTATACGGCGGGTGCGGTTATTTTACGCCGTTATAAAATCTTCAAAGCTTTACTTACAAGCTTATAAGAATATTTTCAAAGAAAATGTTTTATTTTATATGGCTCTTAAATGATTTCAAAAATAGAAAGAGATATTTCTCTAAAAAGTGTTTTGATTTCATCTATGTCAACATCCTTTAATGGATTTTACGCTTATTTGAAGTTGATTTATTATAATACAAAACTTCTATATTGTATTGAAGGTTTTGTGATATGTTTGACTGTGGATGTGCTATTTTATACCATTCATAGTTTATGGTGAAACTATTGACATTTCGTATGCTAGTTTTAATCCGAATGTTTATGTTATATTTCAAACTTTTCTTCAGATGAATGTGCTAAACAAGTATGTTCCAAGTTGGGGACCGGTAAAAGTAAGCCCTCCAGGTTGGGGACTGGTAAAAGTAAGCCCTCCAGGTTGGGGACTGGTTAAAGTAAGCCCTCCAGGTTAGGGACTGGTAAAAGTATGCCCTCCGGGTTGGTGTCCGGTTATTAGAGGCACTCCGGGTTGTTGTCCGGTTATTAGAGGCACTCCGGGTTGGTGTCCGGTTATTAGAGGCACTCCGGGTTGGGTTCCGGTTAGAAGTAACCCCTAGGTCTTGGGATGAGGCCTAGACAAAGAAATTAACGTTTATCATTATGCATTCCAACATTATGAAAGTGTTTATTGATTTTTGCATGTGATTATTCGATTAGTAGAATATCCATGTGAATAAGTAAATGGAATTATTTCATTTTATTTATGCCGTACCATATTGAAAGTTCATGTTTGAAAGGCTGTTGTTTTATTTATACATTGCCTTAAATGTTTATGCTTATTTTTGAATGTTCCGGTATATTGTTATCCTTACTGGGCATTTGAGCTCACCCCTTTTCTATGTTTTATTTTTCCCAGGAAGTGAAGAAGTAAATTATGAATGACCTGCAGGGATATTATATGGGGATATGAGTGTGGATTATGGAGACATTATGTTGTTGTAGTAGTTTTTCATTTTATGATGTAATGTAAAACTTATGAATATATCTAGTGTTTCCAAGGCTACTAAACCAATCGGTCTTTCGAGATTTGATCTTTCTTGTGATCATACCAATGTTATGTAATAATGCACCGACTCTGGGTAACTGGGGTCGGGGCGTTACACAAGGGCCTTAAAGGTGGCCCAAAAGCCCAACTAACCCAAAGGCTTGGGTGGCCCAAATCCCATAATTAATCCAAGCCCAAATCAGTGGCCCAAGGTGAATAGTTACATCTCCTACAGTACTAAACAATACCTGCAACAATAACTGATACAGTACCCACACATTGTAGAGTCTGCTATAGTGCCTATATAGTGTGTAGTCCTACTAATGTACCCGAAAAATGTACAATGCTTCTACAGTACTACTACAATACCGAAAAATATGCCTCTACCTGGTTTTGAACAAGATTCTTGGGGATGCACTTATGGATACCTCACCAACTGGGCTGAGGATCATGTGCTATGTACTAGAGTTATGTATAATATTTTTTTTCGGTTCTGTTTTAATGCGACATAAAATGAATTATAAAAAACAAATTAATGTAAATTTATTGACTCAAAAAATCATTAATCCCTCTATTTTGTACAGTAAGATACAATATAGGAATTATTCTATACCATGCCTCTTACTCAGCCTACTATGATAAATGGAATCACACCCTAGGAATTACCTTGATACAAAATGATGCATGTCTATCCTAGAGGTTGATATACACAACATGTTTTTATTTCTACTCGACATCCTGGCTCATTATCAGATTCAAAAAATAATGCACTATTGACTGTCTTGGTGGAACTGGAATACAGTAGAAAAATACAAACTTTTTTATGAAAGTATATGGATAGTTCCACCACACAATATGAAATTGAATGAGAGACACAACAAATATAGACTCATGAAACCCATCAGGTAAATATGTGTGAAGCTAGTCTAATAAATCATAGTATGGCATCCATGACGTCTTAAATGACCCATTGCATTTTTTAAATATTTTAATTATAATTTACAAAAAATGATAATCTTACTAAAAAGATTAGTCAAAAAAGAATGTTTACACTTAAATTAGTCTGTATTAGACTATCCTACATGAGATGATGTTCACCCAAATTTTGACGTAGTGATTTGATGATGTGGTGTTCCTGAACTCACCTATAACATAAAAAAATTAAAGTGATAAAAAATAAGAAATAGATTATAATAACTCAAATTAAAATAAAAAATAATAAATATGAGTGATCATACCAACATCCACATGGTTCATCAAACAAAAAATTGAAATGAATTTACAAACCATAAAAAATTGTAGAAATGGGAGGTATGTTCTCCCCTGACCAAAATTGAATAATGATGACACATCCCCTGAGATCAGTATGATTAGATAGACAAGCCATGCATAATTCTATATATATATATTCCAAGCATTTAGTTCCCTTACTGTATTTCCTAGCCAGATCAAATACCTCTAGAAATCCTAGATACATTAGGTAGATATGCATACTAGAGTGATTAAAACACACTTTCACTTTAATAATATATAATATATATTCATAGGTCTGACCTATGAAAGGATTCTCATTAGCATCAAAGAGAAATTAAGTGAAGTGCATGTCGAACCGACTCATAAATTACTACCTTGTATCTATATCGTAATCACCCCCCATAATTTTGAGACCAATAAATCATTATACAAGATCATTCCAGTCTTCATGGGTGTGTCCTACAACTATATCAACCTAGATTGGAAGAGAAAGTATAACTACCACATTTTTAAGTGTGGTGGTCGTCTCACCCTCCATAAAGTGGAATGTGTGAGTCTTAGGTCTCCAAATCATGGGTTGGGTAGAAAGGAAGTTATAATCAAAAAATCTATTATCAGATATAAAAATCCAAATAAGCCAAAATGGTTTAAATATGGGATAAATTATCATTAGGTGGAATGTGATGTAAATGGTTCTCTCTGTGCACCCTAATCCATTAAACCTCATGACCTGTGAGCACCTCATGTGAAACAATATTGTACTTCTCCACATGTTGAGTAGTGTTATTAATATCAACATAAATAATGATATATATATTATTTAAGTTTAAAATAAAATATAACATCATGGTCAATATAATGTTATGACTGGTAGAATCTTGATATAACATACTTATTCCCATTGTTTTTAGAAATATATCATACCTAATTGTAAGGGACAATTTCAGGTTTCTCAAAGAATATTTATATTGATTTTAGAAAATTATTATTCATCTATGTAAACTTCCTTTGATGATTTTCATCTTTCCCAATCACCTTTATTAAAGGAGACTTGTTTTCCCCCATTCCTGTTTCAATAGAGTCATGTTTTTAAAGTAGATTTACTTTTAAAAAATATTTTCTTACAAAAATGTTATATCGGTTGGATCCACTATATATATTGATTTCTTCATTCATGTATAGCACATATACTAAAATTTTATATCCCAAATGGGGTGACTTTTCATTTTGTATGATTTCCCACATGAAGGTATATTTCATGGTTATTTTCTGACATGTTCACTTTATGGTGTACCCATGGATTTTTTTATTATGATTTCATGTCATCTAAGATGTATTTTTCATATTCCATGTAATTTGAACAATAAAGCATTATTATGAAAGACAATGGATGATTTATAAAATAGTTTTATAAAGAGAAAAATATTTTTAAAGGGGATGAAATTTACTAGAAGATTGTTTTATTTATTGAAATGATATAGCATTTAAAAACATTTAAATTATGTGTTATTTAAGAAAATTGTTTCCTAATTTATAAACTATTTATTATGTGATAGTAAAACTATTTTAAAATTTAATATAATTCTATAAAAATAAACTGTTATTATTTACACCATATAATTGATAAAATTAAAATGTTAAAATTAGAGAAAATAAATTATCATAGATGATAGTATGAACATGAACAAAAAATGCTCGGGTATCATTTCCTTTTATGAAATTCATGAAGAAATATGGTACTTACGAAATGTTTCCCCTATCGTTGAGTCCAGTAAATCTCATTCTATAACCTACTGGACTTCGGTCTCTTATATTGTCACAAACTGTTGATGTTAGGTGTCAATATTGGATGGAATTTGGGAATTTGGAAATGTAAAAAATTCACAATAGGCATCCATGGGAAAAAATAAAAATTAATAATTGTGTCGAGGTGGTAAACTTGATCATCATATTCTTTCAATGATAGGATAACATAGGCACATTCTAGAATGGTGCGTGAAAATAGAAATAGAAATACTTGGAAGTCTTCACATTGACTATACTCACTTCAAGTGACACCAATAGGACTTGACCATTTCCACCTGTGACGGGGTATTAACACTCTTTCAATTTAATTAGAATATCGTCTCAGTTGAATAGGGACCACGATAACCCAATGATTATTCAATGTTCCATTTCACTTATCATTAAATGTTTCATCCATACATTAGAACCTTATGAATCCCAAACTATTTTCCTCTTTCAACAATGTACATGACATTCCAATAAAATGAATCTTAAACTAGTACGGTTATAGTTAACTTTATAATTCTCTTGATGGAACCATTTGTTCACTCTATAATGTTTTTGGTCATATGTCTGTTTCTCTTCCTCTCTATAGTATGCCAATGTACATTTTTATTTTGGAATCTATATCATATAATCATACACTCCTTGGATTTACTTGTATATTTTTCCTAATAACTGTTCAGATATGTGTTGATCCAGCAGACATGTTACACTAAAGTGATCGTATTTCACATAAATTAATTTTTTCATTACATTGAAATAGTAAAAAATAATAATGAGATTTTACCCCAATCCTCATGATAGCCTTCTTCATAGGTTCATCATGGATTTTTTTTTCACACATTCTTTGTAAAGTGTCTCATGCATTACTGATGATGTTAATTTGAAGGTCACTATGTAACATGATATGTATTGATTGCCTCATTGATTTCACAATGATGATCATATATCAAGAATACTACGAATGTGGGTGAAATGGTTGCTAATATATGGTAAAAACCAACTCCATGATACATAATTTTCCTTCTCTAAAATGATATGTGAATGTGGAAAAGGTAAATAGTTTTCATCTTGGGTTACCACAATCAATTGCAGGCCAGAGTATATAATATGTGGTAATGTCCTCTTAGTTTGTGTGAACTTTTTGCTAAAATGATACACAACAATACATGGAAGTAATGCCTATAAAAAATGGAGAATTATACATGATATGGAACAATTATTTTATTTTGAGACACATTTTCCTTTGTATTGAGATAGAATGAATTTTTTTTATTATGCCTCAGATCAATTTCAATTACGGTAACATCTGAAGAAAGTCATCCCATTCACCAAAGTCCATTATAATTGCATTCTGTTTCACCGTCCATGCCATTTTATAGGAAATATTATAACCATAATATTTTTGTATCCTCTCTGGAACAATGGATATAGGAACATATTGGGACATTTTTACCATTTCAATAATAATATAAGACAAAAATTTTGTATCCAATGATGTATTATCTTTTGTAAGGTTTGGATAACTGTATGTATTATTTTCCTTAATCATAGAAATTCTCCAACCTCCAAATCAAATGTCAAGAATCACCCTCAAGTGTAATCTAACATCATCCCCATATTCATCACACCATATGATTCTTTATGGCTTGAATCATTAACCAAATATTTACAATTATTTTCAATATGAAATTTTTTGCACTATGTTGTTCATGGAATCCTTAATTGGAAAATATCATCCAACATATAATGTTTTTTCCACTTCACTAAATCTATCCACTAAAACTCTAGGGAACTCAGGGGTTGGTTTGAAAATATTCCAGTCATATTTAGGAAAAAATTCTAGTGCATCTAACCAAGATGCGAAGAGTGGTGGACAATTTATTTTGTGTCGAGGTTATCGTAAAACTATTGCATTTCTACCATCTTCTCCACAACTTCTAAAGCCCCCCCCTCCTACTCGACATTATTTTCACTATATATTCCATCACAAGACACTTCTTCATCATGAAAATTATGTTGTTATAAATTTGGCTCATCAATTTTGTTTTCATATTCCCCATTTTTGGGAATATCCACAATTTATCTGGTTATAACTTCTTCAACTAATCTTGTATTCCAATGTCTCTATAAAGTTGGACATCAAATTTTTACACTTGAATATTAAAATATAACTACATCATGGAAACATATGAACATTGGGAAAATGTAGTTGTTTCTTAGCCATCATCTTCATCAGCAGATAATGGAAAAGCTAGATGCAACATCATAGCCTAGAATATAAAATTTGTATAGCTAATAAATGGAATATATTTATCAAGTCCCAAATGTAATCATCCATGAATTATTTCTAAATTTTATATTAGGGATTCAAAATTAGATATCTTAACAATTGTTACAAGTTGTGTATCATAGGAATATACTTTATGAGTTATAATTACTTGTACAAGTAGACACATGTAAACATGATTTTTTATGTGAAAAACTCTTTCTAATCAAGACTGTAATTGAGTAAATAATATGGATAATGATGGATAATCATGTAACATTGGAAAAACTATATTTACTTTAACAATAATTTATAAAAACATCTTATATCCAAAAGGATGATAGTAGTGTTTCATTGTACACTTTTTAATCTTCATAATGGTATGTTTAGCAGATTATAATGTAAATTTGGATCCTCTAAATAAAATACCCTAAGACTTTCATAACATGTGTGCATAAATTCCATTTGACATGGAATAGTTCCCTATGCAGTCTATCTAAATATATTATTTTAGGTTTGGTTACCCCTAGGTACATTTATGTAAGTGACCCATCCATTTCTAGTATACATATAGTGTTTTCATTTCATAGATAAACACATAATGTTTACATTAATAAACTTTTATAACATCTTATTATAACAAAAAATATGACACTAATTTTTCATAGTAAAATTCATAATCTTCCTAATGTTAGGTTCAGTATTTTTTAAATAGAATTTGAATCTTCGAAAGCATATACCTCAATAGTGTAAAACTAGATGTGCAGTAAGGCTCGTTGTCTTGTAGTAGTTCCCAGTCAAGTATAGGTAAATATAGTGTTTTGGGGGTTCTTACCCCTAGGTACAAATGTACCAAATCCATATCCACTCTTAGTCTCCCAAAAGGTATTTCATTACTTAAATAATCTCATAATCATCACTCTATCAAAAATTTCAAACGTCTTCTTATATATTAATAAATGACACAAGTGTTTTGTGGAAAATTTTTAATCTAACAAAAAGTATATTAACTAGTTTATAAAGAGAAGTTGAATCATAGAAAATATATCCTATGAGATTATCAATCTAGGTTTATAGTAATGTATGAAACATCCAAATGATAGGATTAAGAAATCATGTGTTTAGTTAATCCACTTTACCATTAAATTATCCATCATTGATCAAATTTTAATTCCATATTAACATGAAGTTAATTATCAAAAAATTGTTAATTAATACTCTATAAAAACATAGTTAATCATTACATTGTTAGTATTTAATCACTTATAAATGAAAATATATTAAATAGTTAGTTTAAAGTTAAATACTAATTAAGAATTAATTATTCCTAATTTAATCATTCCTCAGCCATTCATTAATGAATCGGTCATTATTCTTTAATAATGTTTTAAGAATTACTAAATTAATAGTTATTATATAGTTCGAATAATGATAAATAAATATTAAACATAAAATAATTGTTGATTATTCATTACTTCATAATTAATTAATCAATTTTTAGTCCCTCGATAATCATTACTTAATTAATAGTTATTAATATATTACATTATAGTTAATAAGGGTTTAATTAATAGTTCTCAATTATTTAATTATTACATAATTATTGATTAATCATTATATAATATTTGATTAATTATCAGTTAATTATTAGTTAATAATTACATAATCATTCATTAAGCATTAGTCAACACTAAGTTAACTTTGCCTTAAACATTCGTTAATCAATATATAAATAATAATTGTTAAATAGTAACATAAAAGTTAATTATTATTTAATCATTATTTATATAGTTATTTATATTTAATTAATAGTCAATCACTAAATAATTATTGGTTAATCATTAATTCATCATTAATTAATTATATTTTTATCCTTCTTTTATTATTGATTAATCATTAGTTAATCCAAAGTAAATCTTTATTTTACAATTCATTAATGACTCTCTAATAACAAGTCAATTATTATGTAATCAATCGTTAAGTATTAGTTAATAATAAATCAATTATGCCTTAATCATTCATTAATCACTTGTTAATCACTAGTTTATTCATAGATATCAAGTAGTTATATTATAATTAATTATTATATATTTAATATTTAATTTGTGAGAGCCTATATTTTTTCAGGTATGTTTCTATCTGAGTATTTTGTTTGAGCCTTAGTGGCCAATTCATTTTCGGAGAAGGAGAACCTTTTTGGGAAAAAAAGACATAAATTTCATGTACGCATGCTAGTTTGAATTTATGGTGTTCAGGTATAGATTGGATTAATTATTAAAAGGGTTCTTGGTATGTTTTGAATCTCTTTGGGGATAATTGGATAAAACTAAATTGTAGAACAATTACATGCATTGTAAAGGAATTATACATCGTTTAATTATTTATGGGTTTTAAGAAAATATAACTGAGGTGATGAGTTTTTTAGTGGATACAATGAAAAATATTTACATGACTTGTAACTGGATTACACGCCATGTTAATGGTTGACCAATAGTTTTATTTTGTCTATGGGGATAATGTTCAATCATATATGTTGTACCTCCTCACTTCGCGGCCCTAGGGATTTCTCTAGGAACTTTTGTAGTGTTAAACCCCCTTCTAAGAATCATGTTCATGAAATCAATCCACAACAAGTTTCTTTGGTGAGATTTCATCATTATCATCATTGTTATACAATAGTTTGTGGAAATATACTTTACCCAATTTAATTATTTGGTTTAGATCTTGATTAATTTCATTCTAGAAACCTTATTGAAATCATTTGCACCTTCTTCATCATGGGAATCGGTAGTTGGAAGCATTGATTGATCATCAGTTAAAGTTAAGGGGTCTAAATATCAACCCTCTATTCTGATGAATATCAGGTTTATGCAATATCATGACCATTACATCATTATGTTCACCATAATCCAATTAAATTATTGAATGAGATAATACCTTAAATTACTTTGTTTTCAAATGTATTTTTATTTGACTAATGGATTGAGGTATGTTTAGAATAACCTAATTCCTGAGGTAATGTCATGTTATTGAATCACAAAATTGTGGATTATTTATATAGATATAGTTATTAATCAATTTTTAATTGAATTTCATATTGGAATATAAATAATGAAGGTAATTTTCAAAATTAACCAATGAGATATATGATGTGATATTTTTATAACTATGTTGTATGAAATGAATTGGTTTTATGATTGTGTGATTATATAATGTGGTAGGCTAAGGAACGTGCACACGTATATGGTGCAATGATGATAGTGAGAAGGCTCGATCGAGTCGATGTTGTAATGCTCACAGACAGTAGGATATGCCCAATCCCATTCTTCAATGCTTATAGGGCTGACATGGATTGCTGTTTTGAATATTCCATGGTTTTATGGTTGTGCAATCATGGTTGTAGGACATGCTCATAGATATTTTGGTATTGTTTTGAAGAAAGATATTTACCTTGTTTATATGGTTTTTATTGGCATGGTTATAAGACATTCTCATAGATATTCTAGCATGTCATTGAAGTAGATTGTTGTATTTAATTTAATTTCTAAATTAATTAATACATATATTTATCGCTTTATTAAATACCCTTCTTATCAAACTAGTTGTTATTACTCATAGTGGTATCATCCTACTGAGTTTTAATCTCACCCTATTTAGAAATCCATTTGTCACCAGATCAGACTTCATGGATTCAAGTTTGGACAAGGAAAATAGACCTTGCAGTTGATTTCTTATTTACCATTGGGCTGGTGTTTGGATGTGGGACAAGCATGGGGCTTGAGAACTGGGACATTGAGTCTTCTATTTTAGTTTTCTACTATTTTCCATTCATTTTTCATCAAGACATTTATCTACATTACAAAATTCCTTTTCATTATTCCATATGATTTATTGGACTATTCAGTTTGATTTTATTTTTATTTTTTTCATTGTTTTAGTATGATTTATTTTTGTTTTATTATAAATTTTTATTTCTAAAATGAAACTTCATACCAGGGGAATATATTATCTCCATTACACTATTCACACCCCCACTTCTAGTTTTAATCCTTTGGCGTATGAGGAGTCACACTTGAGGTTCTGTAACCAACCATTTCATACCACTTGAGAGAGTTCCAGATTGATATTTGTACATGTGGCCTAGTATGAAAAGAAATAAGAATAAAGGAATTATAATAGGAACATATGGATATATTTAAATTCATTGTTCATGATAGGGAAATATATATTTTTCAGGTAATATATATTTTTTATGAAATTGTAATATGAGATATTTGTTTCACAGGATTAATGAAATGAGTCATCATGTAATACTGAAATACCTGTAAACTAAGGCTAGAGAGACCAAGAGTTAGTTGTCCTTTATTGATGTTTCCTATTAGGTTTAACTTATTTATAGAGAGTTATCTAAGCTATGCATTTGTCTTCTATAGAAAATTCATCCCCTTTGTATTCAAGATTTGCTTTAGGACAGTGGAAATCAGCATTCCCCTGATCCAACTGAACTGAATTTTCCAATAGTTACTGAAGATATGATGGATGTTCAGCTCTGCAACAGCTTCTTGAGGGTCATGAAATCCATTGAAAGGGATAATTTTTATACCATTCCTTCATTGTCTAAACTAATAGGAGTTTTTTAGATTCAGTATTCCCTTATGTTTATTGCGGAAGGGGGGCCCTGGGAGGTTGAGTTCTATATTGTGTTAGTCCATAAAATCCTCAATAATCTCACAGAACCCTTGAAGAGAAGGTGAATCTTACTGTGTATATTCTTTTTAGACATACCATGCATATGAGGTATATTTTGGAAGATGATGGGTTAAATTATGAGATATCGTTGAAGGAATTCAAGATAAAATTATTGATCCATTTTTATCAAGATACCATGAGGGATGAAAAGATCGAGAGTTGATGAATTTGACATAGGATGTTTTTTCAGTGATGAAATTTTTTGGGTGTTTTACCAACTGACAAATATTTGTTTAATCTTTAGAAGATAGTGAGATCTTTAGGGCATGACGTTACCATGTTGGTCTTCATAATTAGATGAGGTCGCAATTAAAAGTTTTTCATTAAACTTGGTTAGAAGATGTGATGAATCATGCTCTCATCATAGAATGGAATCTAAAAGTGGATCAGAGCAGTGACATGGATATTTTAGTAGAAAAATTTTCCAGTTCATGTTTGAGTGGTAAGAAGAATCATTATGAAAGTTTCTTCTATACCAGTAGTGGGAGGAGCAGTCAAGGTAGTGGAAAACCCCCTCAAGATTGTGTTAATATCATGGGATATAAATGTATAAAATTCAGTAACAAGATCCAACGATGTCCTTATCCCATATCCAAGTGTCGTATCTATAATAGTATATGTCATATTTAGATTTTATGATTGAATTTATATGGATGACCAGTGGTAGTGGATCAGCACAAGAACTGGAGTTCGGAAGGGGCCCTACTAGACCACAATAAATAGGTAGTTGGAGTACAATAGGCTGTCGAGGCTGGGGTAGGGACATGGTATCCTAGTACATGATAAATCATACCATGTAATAGAAACAACACTGGGCAGTTATACTAGTGCCCAGAGAATAGGGATAAGTTAGTTTCATGTTATGCCGACTACATCGCTCGCATGGTTGAAGGACCATCTACTAACATAGGTACGATTCTTGTATTGTCTAACTGAGTTTCTGTTTTTTATAATGTTGTATCACATTATTTTATAAATTTTATTATTTAAATTGAATTAGTCATGGATTTTTAAATCATAGCTGGTGTTTTAACCATTGACCCACCATTTAGTGTGCAATCTGAAAATATCAAACATTACAAGGCTTGTTCTCAAGAGACTAGTGGTTACCATTTCATTTGGGAGTTGTTCATACTGAAAATGATATGACATGAATTCATTAGTATTATGTATTAGTTATTTCAATACCAGTATCATATCAAATGTTATTGGAGGAGAGTTACTTTCTTATCTATAGAAGGAATCATCTATTCTCCCTAGGATTAGTGGGATCATATGGATGGTAATGCATGGCTGATTAATTGTAGATTTTATTTTCTCCTAGATCAAATTTCCAAGATTTCTATAGATAATGGTGAAATAAATCAGGAATATTTTTTTCTAGTGGTAGAAACATTTCAGGATGCTTTCGACGAAGAGTTATATAGATTACCACCAGAGTGAGAGGTATAGATAACACTCAAGTTGGTGTCGTGAGCATAACAATTTTTTATCATTCTTTTCGGAATCGAACCGGTGGAGGTTCGAGTGATGAAGGTTCAGTTAGATAATATATAATTAAAAGTCTTTTAAGGATGATTACAAATCATTGTGGTTCCCTAGTTCTCTTCAAAAAATTGAACGATGGATCTTTGCATATATGTGTGGATTATAGGAGTTTAAACCAAATGACTATCAAGAACCAGTGTCCTCTTCCATGCATTGATGATATTTTTGATCAATTCAGAGTTTCCATGAACATATCTAAGATTTAATTGAGATGATGATATCATCAATTAAGGGTGAGACAATCAGACATTCCCAAAAATGATTTTAATATTATGTATGTATTTTATGAATTCATAGTGATTTGGTTTGGATTTACTAATGTACCTATAGTATTAATGAAATTAATGAACAATATCTTTCTTCCTTTTTTGATCAATTTGAGGTGGTTTTTTAGAAAATATATTTGTTTACTCCTGGAAAAAATATGATCAATCCAAACATCGTAAAATAATCCATTATATATTGATGGAGAATTAGATTTATTCCATGATAACTAAATACTAATTATAGATAAATCAAGTGTACTTCTTGGAACATTTAATCTCAAATCCCAAAGTGTCAGTGGACCCCAATAATGTCGCAGCCATAATATCTTTGAAAGAACCCAATATAATCATTGAAATTCAGTGTTTTCTGAGTTTATTTGGTTATTAATGGTGTTTTATCCAAGATTATCTAGTTTGATAGTTCCAATGTTCGGGATGACCATGAATGTAGTGATGTTTTTTTGTTTGATTCTTATGAAAGATACTTTTATGAGCTAAAAGGTAGGACGACCTCAGAACCGGTCCTCACTTTACATATATTTGGTAGAGCATATACTATGTATTTTGAATCATATAGAGTTGTAATTAGAGAGGTTTTAATATAGGAGGATTGTGTGGTTTCTTATGGCCTAAGGGAGGTGAGAATACAGGAGATGAATTACCCGATCCATGATCTGGAGTTATTGGCAGTGCTACAGGCATTGAGATATTAGAGAAAATATCTAATGGGTGACAGGTTTGTGGTATACAAGGATCAAAAGTGTATCATCCTAGGTAAATAAATAATAAGACATATTTCATATTTATTAATATTTTTGAATTAAATATTAATTTTACTTTAAAGGGTTTTCTATGTTCAATAGCATACCCGATATGCAAAAATGCGTTTCCTGGAAATCTTACGTAGCACACTAACAATATAATATTATAATTTTAAATGGTAGTAAACTCCTAACAATTTTGTTGGTGGGAATGAACAAAACTAACTACAATATGATTATACATGTTTGTTAAATGTATCTTCTTTTATCCAATAAAATATATAGGCTTAAAATATAAATGAATCTAATTTTAAGCATAATTTACATTAAAAGGTTGATTTACCGCCTTTTAATGGAGAACCCACTTTAAATATAGTTTTGGTCATTTTAATATGTTCTATTTGACCAAATAAAAGGCTTCTTTATATTTGGGACATCAAATTTTACTTTGGGATATTTTTTGGTATTTGTTGGATAAAGTACAAATTTTAATGAGTAGTTGAAAATATTGTATTTTAATTCCAAAGTTCCTTTTAATATAATTTAGTTATATGGTTAGATTATCTTTTTAATTGGTTTTAAAGTTTAATTAAAATAAATTTTTACCATTTAATACAATTTTGGTCGTTGTAATTAATTTCACGTTAAAATTGGACATAAACAAGTGTCAATCTTTTGGTAGTTATGGTTTCTTAAAAACACGCTATTTGTTTTAACAATGAGAATTAATTTTAAATTAATTAATTCCACTTCTATGTTTTGAATCATAAAAAATAGACATAATTTTCTAATTCGGAATATCAAATAAATCTTAGGCTGAATTTTTGGTATTTTTCTAAAAAACATCAATTTTGGATGAATATTGAAACCACTTAGTAGTAGTTAAAAAACTAACCTTTTCATTTAAGTAGAATTTTACCGCTTCTGGGAATTGAATTTCAAAAATCAGACATACATGGTTGTTATCAACAAGTAAAATTTGGTTCAATAAGATTAAAATAATTTTTGGTGACTAGTAACTTTTGACTTTAATTTACAGCGGTTAAAGGTAAATAGGATAATTTGGGGTTAAAAGAATATTATCATAATTCAAAATTTAACTTAACACTTGTCCTAACCTTATTGGATGAGTAATTTCCGACCATGGGAATATTTGGGTTTATTTTGGGACCCCATGGTTCCACTTATGAAAGATAACGACACTTTAGATTAATTAATTTAATGTAAAAGAAAAAATAACATAAAAAATATCTTATTAAATTAATTTTTATATGGTGTTATATAAATTATATTTTTGACAATAAATATTAATTAGAAATATAAAAAAATATCATAAGTCGTGGTATTTTTTTTTAATTTTTAGACATCACATAAATTAAATTATTTATGACACAATAATGATGTAGTATTTACATCTTTAATAAAAGATTTAAATAAATAAGATTATAAATATTAAAATAACATCAAAAACATGTCCAATTATAATGGGATGATTTTATTTCGACTATGATTCATCCTATATTAGACTTTAATGATTTTTGGACCTTTAGAAACCGAATATCAATATATAATAAAATAATTTTACCACACTTTCCTAAAGAGCCCCTCCTCCCCCTTATAAAAGGAGACCACTTCTAACCAATTCATCACACCTCTCAATCCATTTGGATCATCCAAAATCTGCCCAATTAAGCTCCCTACATCACTATACTCCTCCTAGAAGTTTTACCTTAGGCATAAGGCACTTGAAGAAGTCCTTTGGTTCAAACCAAAAAGAGTTACCCAAATTAAAGGTAACTGTTTCTCTTAAATTGTTTTCTTTTATTTTACTTCTCCAACCCCTAAACTCTTTTTTCCATTCTTTTGTAACAACACCAGTATCCTCAATATAAAGGGATGTTTCTTTGAGAAGGATTCGAACTACACTTACCCACACCTCCATCTAATGGGTGAAGAACATAATGTTTTTGTGGACGGAAAACTAACACCTCGCGAAATGATGATTGATCAAATATGTCAACCGCCTCTCATGGTGGACAATATGATGATATTGTATTTATATATGATATAAATTATGTTTATTTATTCTTTATGCGTCTTTATTTTTCATTTATATCATACCTTTACGGATTCCATTATGGGTAAACCTGATAATTTCATTTGAGGAAGTGCAGACTATCTCCCCCTCAAAGTTGTGTGAATCATTCATACCATATGTGGTAAGTATAAAGGATAGATTTAATGATATTATATATGATACAATACTGGTTTAATAATACTACTATTTATCGTAATGTTTTATTTTCATTGAATATGAAATAGAAATGGAAGTAATGTTCAGGTGTACGTATGACTTACTGTCTCCATGAACGATGAATTTCATTTATTACCTCTAAATGTTATGTACTATTATAAATACATGTATATAGTGGATATAAATGATATATATTATATCCAAATCATGAATATCATTCTGGAAATAATGAACCTTTGACCACATGAACAACATGTAATTATAAGAAGTCTATTATTGACTCAAGTACCAAATATCGACAAAACGAACATTATTAACTTAAAAGATTACATAATGTTTATGACATGGTAATTAGTGATATAAAAGGAATAATAAACTTGAAAAAGGTTCTTAAGCAATTAGAAATTAACTCTAGTTTATTATTTAGGAGATTAAAGAACGATTGAGTCAAGTCATACACGAGGTTAGGGACTTCCTCTCAATCTCCCACTATGGGTAAAATGGGTATTTGTGACGGGATTTATTCCTGTCGCAAATAGTCCCGTTAAAAACTTATTTGCGACGGGGGTATTTGCCCGTCGCAAATAAGTTGCCTTTTGCGACGGGATAGCTTTCCCCGTCGCAAAAGGACTGGCGCGCTTTGCGCGCCAACTCGCGGGAAACATATTTGTGACGGGGGAATATTCCCGTCGCAAATAACCAGCGGCGGTAAAAGGTATTTGCGACGGGAATATTCCCTCGTCGCAAATAGTATGTCGGCAGGTGGTTATTTGCGACGGGTTCCGTCGCAAATAACTATTTAACCATTGACCGTAATAAATGATGGCTAAGGTATTTGCGACGGGTACCGTCGCAAATAATACTATTTGCGACGGGTTACCCGTCGCAAATGGACCCGTCGCAAATAATCTGACCTATAAATACCCCCATCCGTTTTTTTCAAATCATTCTCAAACTCTATCTTCTTCTTCTCTCAGAATTTTATTTCTAAAGTTCAGTTTTTCTCAAGTTTAATTTTTCTCTATGGAGTTGATATTAATGTTTTGAAGAACGATCAGAGATCAACCTCAGATCAATTTTCAAGGTATTTATGTTCATTTTAATTTAATATTTATTTTTAATTTTTTATTAGTTTCAATTATTTTTAATTAGTTGTAATTTAATTATGTTTACATTGTTTTCTTACTTAACAAATTTAAATTATTAGTATTGTTCATAGTTAATGGTAATTAGGAATAATTAGTAATAATTTTTAATAATTAAGAATAAATATTAATAATTAGTAATAAATACAAATAATTAGGAATAATAACATTATTATATTATTAGTATATTTTATTATTAATATTAAAATAATATAATTTTTTATATATATACAATTCTCTTTTCATCTGTGTGTTTGCTATCTCCACATGTATTATTTGTATGTGGAGATAGAAAACACACAGATGAAAGGAGAATTGTATATAAATTAGAAAATTATATTATTTTAATATTAATAATAAAATATACGAATAATGTTATTATTCCTAATTATTGGTGATTATTCCTAATTATTGGTAATTATTCATTTAATTACTAATAATTAGGAACAATTACCAATAATTATCAATAATTAGGAATAATTAGTAATAATTAGTAATAATTCCCAATAATTAGTAATAATTACCAATAATTAGTAATAATTATCAATAATTAGTAATACTTACCAATAATTAGTAATACTTACCAATAATTAGTAATAATTACCAATAATTACTAACAATTATTAATAATTATCAATAATTAGTAATAATTAGTAATAATTAGGAATAATTACCAATAATTACCACTAATTAGTAATAATTAGTAATAATTAGTAATAATTAGTAATAATTAGTAATAATTAGTAATAATTAGGAATAATTAGTAATAATTAGGAATAATTAGTAATAATTAGGAATAATTAGTAATAATTAGGAATAATTAATAATAATTACCAATAATTATCAATAATTAACAATAATTACCAATAATTACCGATAATTACCAATAATTAGGAATAATTACCAATAATTAGGAATAATTACCAATAATTAGGAATAATTACCAATAATTAATAATAATTATCAATAATTACAAATAATTTCCAAAAATTAATAATAATTACCAATAATTACCAATAATTAGTAATAATTACCGATAATTACCCATAATTACCGATATTTACCAATAATTAGGAATAATTACCAATAATTAAGAATAATTACCAATAATTATCAATAATTAGTAATAATAACCAATAATTACCAATAATTACCGATATTTACCGATAATTAGTAATAATTAGTAATAATTAGTAATAATTAGGAATAATTACCAATAATTACCCATAATTACCAATAATTAGGAATAATTACCAATAATTAGGAATAATTACCAATAATTACCAATAATAACCAATAATTAATAATAATTACCAATAATTACCAATAATTAGTAATAATTACCGATAATTACCCATAATTGCCGATAATTACCAATAATTAGGAATAATTACCAATAATTAGGAATAATTACTAATAATTATCAATAATTAGTAATAATAACCAATAATTACCAATAATTACCAATAATTACCGATAATTACCGATAATTAGTAATAATTAGTAATAATTAGGAATAATTTGTAATAATTACCAATAATTAGTAATAATTACCAATAATTAGTAATAATTACCGATAATTACCCATAATTACCGATAATTACCAATAATTAGGAATAATTACTAATAATTAGTAATAATTAGTAATAATTATTAATAATTACCAATAATTAGTAATAATTAGTAATAATTAGTAATAATTAGTAATAATTAGTAATAATTAGTAATAATTACCAATAATTAGTAATAATTACCAATAATTAGTAATAATTAGTAATAATTAGTAATAATTAGTAATAATTAGTAATAATTACAAATAATTATTAATAATAACAATAATTAGTAATAATTACCAATAATTACCAATAATTAGTATTAATTAGTAATAATTAGTAATAATTACCAATAATTACCAAAAATTAGTAATAATTAGTAATAATTAGTAATAATTACGAATAATTAGTAATAATTAACAACAACAATAATAATAATTAATAATTAATAATAATTAGTAATAATTACCAATAATTACCAATAATTAGTAATAATTAACATTAATTAGTAATAATTAGTAATAATTAATAATAATTACCAATAATTAGTAATAATTACCAATAATTACCAATAATTAGTATTAATTAGTAATAATTAGTAATAATTACCAATAATTGCCAATAATTAGTAATAATTAGTAATAATTAGTAATAATTACCAATAATTAGTAATAATTGGTAATAATTAGTAATAATTAGTAATAATTAGTAATAATTACCAATAATTAGTAACAATTACCAATAATTAGTAACAATTACCAATAATTAGTAATAATTAGTAATAATTAGTAATAATTAGTAATAATTAATAATAATTACCAATAATTAGTATTAATTAGTAATAATTAGTAATAATTACTAATAATTACCAATAATTAGTAATAATTAGTAATAATTAGTAATAAGTAGTACTAATTACCAATAATTAGTAATAATTAACAATAATTAGTAATCATTAGTAATAATTAATAATAATTACCAATAATTAGTAATAATTACCAATAATTACCAATAATTAGTATTAATTAGTAACAATTAGTAATAATTACCAATAATTAACAATAATTAGTAATAATTAGTAATAATTAGTAATAATTACCAATAATTAGTAATAATTAGTAATAATTAGTAATAATTACCAATAATTTGTAATAATTAGTAATAATTAGTAATAATTAGTAATAATTACCAATAATTAGTAATAATTAACAATAATTAGTAATAATTAACAATAATTAGTAATAATTACCAATAATTTTTAATAATTACCTATAATTAGTAATAATTACCAATAATTACCAATAATTACCAATAATTACCAATAATTATTAATATTTACTAATAACAGTATTAATTACCAATAATTACCAATAATTGGTAATAATTAGTAATAATTACCAATAATTAGTAATAATTAGTAATAATTAGTAATAATTAGTAATACTTAGTAATAATTACCAATAATTAGAAATAATTACCAATAATTAGTAATAATTAGTAATAGTTAGTAATAATTAGTAATAATTAGTAATAATTAGTAATAAATAGTAATAATTAGTAATAATTAGTAATAATTAACAGTAACTAGGAATAATTACCAATAATATTAGTACTATGAAAATAATAAAAAATTTATATAATATTAAAATTATCAATATTTGAAACATGTTTTGCTTTATTGTCAACATATTTAATTCTTAAAGGGTCAATTTTGAGGTCTATCTCAATAAAAAGTTTGCGTCAGTCGTGTATGATCTAAACTCTATAATTATCCTAGCTTGAGTGTTTTTTCTAACAAATTATTCAAAACCAGTAATGCTTTTATATTTTATAGAGAAATATGGAACAACGAGGTCGTCAATAATCATTATTAGGTGACCGCAAATGGATAAATCAACGTAGAAATCCAAACGGTTCTGGTTTAAATCCAGTATATGTAGAGGGTGTGGAGACTTTTTTACCATTTTCGGCATCAAATCTAGAATTTGTTTCAGAAGGCAAAATAAAATGCCCTTGAAGAAAATGTGCATTGAGAACATTTGACACGTTTGACAAAGTGGGAGAACATCTCTTGCGTTATGGTTTCCAACCAGATTATGTTTTTTGGTATCAACACGGTGAACGCAGTTCCAGAGCAGGTGATACCAACTTGATTCCAGATCTATCCCGGTTTCAAGATTTAGTACATGATGTTGCAGGTTCATCTGTTCAACATACATAAACTCCAGTTGATATAGCTTCAAATCCATAGTTGGCACCGTCTGAATTTTATGAGTTGTTGAATTTTGCTGAGGATGCATTATATCCTGGCTGCAAGATGAGAAAATTAGAAGCAGTTGCAAAATTTATGGCTATCAAATCAGACAACGGAATGTCAAACACCTGTTTTGACCAGATATTTTCTTTGCTTAAAACACTGTTACCCGAAAGAAATGTTTTACCTGTAAATTACTATGAGAGTAAGAGGCTGGTTCGAAATTTGGGACTTACTTGTCAGAAGATTCAAGCATGTTCAAATGACTGCATTTTATATTCTAGGGAAAATGAGTCGTTGGATAGTTGTCCCACATGTGGGCAACTGAGATATAAAGAAGGACAACACGGGAAGTCTGGTTTTATTCCTATAAAACAGTTGAGATATTTTCGGCTTACATCCAGACTTCAGCGTTTATTCATGTCTAAGAATACAACGACAATGATGTCATGGCATAAAGAGAATATTTTAACCGATAAAAGATTGAATCATCTAGCCGATGGTGATTCATGGAAACATTTTGATAGAGTGCATCCATCCTTTGCTTTTGAAGCTAGAAATGTTCGACTGGGCCTTTCCACTGATGGTTTCTGTCCGTTTGGATCTTATGGTAGTCAATATTCATTTTGGCCTGTTTTTTTAACTCTGTACAATTTACCTCTATGGATTTTGATGAAGGAGCTATATATCTTGTTGACTTTACTAATTACAGGACATCCAAAGAAAAATATTGATGTTTATTTGAAACCATTGATTGATGAATTAAATTTATTGTGGAGTACTGGTGTCAGTACATATGATGTTGCAACGAAACAGAATTTCATACTGAGAGCATCATTGATGTGGAAAATAAGTGACTTCCTGGCTTATGGGATGTTATCTGGTTGGAGTACACATGGTCAGAAATCATGTCCATACTGTATGGGAGAGAACAAATCATTTATGCTCATTCATGGAAAGAAACCTTGTCATTTTGACTGTCATCGCAGATTTCTTCTGGCTGATCATCCTTTTCACAGAAACAGATCTCATTTCAGAAAAGGAACAGTTGAAAGGGATGGACCTCCAAAAATGCTATCAGGTTCGGAGTTAAAATCAGTTGTATTTTCATTACCTCCCATCACTTTTGGTCCCACAATAATCCAACAGACAATTTCTAGTTTTGGGAAAGAACACAATTGGATTAAACGTAGCATATTTTGGGATTTGCCATATTGGTCTGATTTGATGGTCCGACACATGTTAAATGTCATGCATCTTGAGAAGAACTGTTTTGATAATTTGTTTCATACAGTTTTGGATACGCCAGGAAAGAGAAAAGACAATGTAAATTCACGTTTAGATCTTGCCCAAATTTGCAGGCGTCTAGAATTGGAACTATTTGAGAATGTCAGAACAGAAAGGTTACTTAATCCAAAAGCAGCTTATACACTGTCTAAAGAAAACCGTTTATTATTTTGTTAGTGGATTGCAGATTTGAGACTTCCAGATGGCTGTGCTTCCAATTTGGGTAGATGTGTAAAGAATGGTCATATTACTGGATTAAAAAGTCATGATTGTCATGTTATAATGGAAATAATTCTACCCATTGGATTAAGAGGTCTGTTGAATTCTATGATTTGGGATTCCGTAACAGACATGTCTCATTTTTTTGGGAAATTTGTGCAGCTACAGTAGATTATGATGCTCTAGGAAAACTTGAAAAATATGATGTTTTAATTATATGTAAACTGGAAAAAATATTTCCTCCCTCTTTCTTCGACTCAATGGAACATTTGATGTTACATTTGCCATATGAAGCCAAATGTGGAGGTCCAGTACAGTTTTGATGGATGTACCCATTTGAAAGATTCATGAAAAAATTGAAAAGAAAAGTACGTAACAAAGCATCTGTTGAAGGATCTATTGCAGAAGCTTATTTGCAAGAGGAAATATCTTTTTTCTGCTCCCATTATTTTGAATCTGAGTATCCTTCAAAACACAACAGAATGGGATGGAACGAGAGAAATATTGATGAAATTGACAATCAATTATCTGTTTTCAACCAGTCAGAGCTTGTTTTTGGTGGAGTTTATGAACGCTGGCTTTCAGATGATGAACATCATAGAGCTCATATGTATGTTCTTCTCAACTGTGAAGAGATGACAACAGTTGTACTGTAAGTGTTTATATCACTTATTTTATCATTTATGTTACAGTAAATAACTTTGGTTTTTATAGGTTGTATGATAATCATATCAAGAAATAAATTCCACAAATTACAGCAGCTTCTCTCGAAGAATGTCGACTGAAAAATTTCTCTCAGTGGTTTCAAAAACTGGTAACATAAATTCTTTATCTTTTAGCAACTCATTCAATTTATAGTTTACTATATTGATAATTATTTCAAAAAAATTTAGGTGTCTTGACATGATGATAAAATTGACAAACGGTTGTGTGTATTGAGTAACCCACCTTTCAAACTTGTTAAAACTTATAATGCATATGTGGTGAAAGGATTTCGATTCCACACACATGCATATGGGGAATCGAAAAAAACAATGAACAGTGGAGTTAGCTTGAGTGGATCTCATCATAGAGAAAATGAAGTTGACTTTTATGACATACTTGATGAAATCATTGAACTCTGCTATCTTGGACAACATTACATAACCATGTTCAAATGTCGGTGGTTGGATACAAAGAGAGGCATGCGTGTTCATACGACTCATGGAATCATCGATATTAAATATAAAAGTGTTATTGCAGTAAATGAATCATTCTTATTGGCTCAACAGGCATATCATGTTTATTATGCAAAGTATTGTGCTACATCAAGAGACTTGACTGATTGGTGGAGTGTAATAAAAAACAAAATTCGAGACAATCAGTTTAGTCAAAGTGAATGTGCATTCACTGATGTGCAACGAATTGATGTTTTTCAAGAGAGTACTCAAAATCAATCTTTTTTACAAAGAGACATGAGTTTCGATGATGACACGCCACATTTAAGAGTCAGTGATGACGATGGTGTTAATGATGTCACATATGAATTTGAAATGGTAAGAGATGAAGCAACTGTAACTCGAATGGATATCGATGATGTTGAGGAGGAATATAAAGATGACATTGACATATATGAAGATGATGATGAAGATGAACACTGATAGAATTAAATGGTATTTATATACAATCATAATATGTATATATGTACATATAATAGTAATTATCAATTATTTGATAACATTAACATTTTCTGTTTCAGATGGACGACGCCACATTTCATGAGTTGGCGGATGCTGACCTGACTTTCGATGCAGATGAGTTGCTGACAGATGACCCTCAGCCTGCAGGCGCTCCAGGGAGTACGCAGAGGGGGCGCGGTCATGCACGATTGATGATTCCTGACCCCGTCCCCGAGCGACGTCCACGTCTTGGGTTTGATCCACGCACACAGAGGTGTGATAACCTGTGTGATAACCTGTGGATTTGACTAAGATTTCATTAATCTATTCACATAATAAATGTTTATTATTTTTACAGTTTTCCGCATATAGCAGTCGGACAGGGCAGCGCTATTTTGCGCAACTATTTCTCTCAGCCGTGGACCACATTGGAGCAGATTCCCATTGATGTGCAGCAGGCCATGTTCAGCCATTGGTTGGTACGTACGTAAATAAATATTTTTTATTTTGAAAATTATTTCATTTCTAACATGATATTTTGATTTATTTGTAGGGTTTATGGTATCTGATCGAGGATACCATGCGTGACGCCAACCACGGGGCATGAGAGGTGGCCATGTGTGATCACCTTCGTCAGTTTTTGCACAATTTAAGAAAAGCTACGATGAAGAAAGCAGGAGTGTCAGATTTTGACGAGTCATGTAGAGCACACCGACCAGAGTACATTTCATCCCATGTATGGGATGGATTATGTGCGCACTGGTTGAGTGGTGCCTTTCAGAGGAGATCATCGGTGGGGAGGTAGAATCGGGGGACACAGGAGGTGACTCATCGATCTAGGAGTTGTTCTTTCAGTACTCATAGACAGCATTTGGTACGTACATTATTTATAAATATTTTATATAACTATAAATATTAACAGTTTATTTTTTATTCTTATAGGCTGTCGAGCACCCCGATATTATGGAGTACGACGTATATCGGAGGATGTATAGTGATCCTACTACTAGGGAGCTCAGAGGTGATCGTCAGCATCACATTGTGGTCAGTATTATTTGTTTTCAAATTTAAAAATTAACTGCATATAATATATTCACAATTTTAATTTTAAATTGCAACTACAGGAGTCATATGAGGCCGCAACGTCACAGGCCCAGCCTGAGAGTCAGGCCGAGTCATCAGATCAGACCACTGGCCGACAGTTTGATGAGGCGACATGGATGCATGCCACCCAGTATACCTTCGAGAAGGGCCAGGTAGTTGGTATCGGCTCTCGATTGACTCCCGGAGATTATTATGGCAGTGTTGCGATGTCGGCGTCCAGCTCGAGAGGAGCGCGTGCATCTTCTTCTACTACACAATATGAGGATCAGTTGCGATCTCAGACTACACTGATAGATAGTCTCCGACAGGAGCAGGAGCAGATGCGTCAGCAGTATGAGGAGGAGCGTCGACGCCAGCAGCAGTTGTATGAGGAGCAGACGATTCGGTGGCAGCAGCAGCATCAGGAGCAGATGGAGTACATGCGCCGACTCACTCATGCTTTAGGGATGGAGTTTCCTCCACCACCATCTGCAGATCCCCCACCTCCCCCCTACTTCATATTAGAGTTTGTATTTATGTTATAAAATTTGTGAAATCAAAATATGATTTTTTTATTCGTAGTTTCTGTCTCATTATAAAATATTAATAATATTATATTTTTAAATAACAATATTAATATGAATAATAATATTATTTATATTTTATAATATTAAATTATATATATATATTAAAATTTTATAATATTATAATTTAATTATATTTTTTTTGTAATACTTGAATTATTTTAATATTTGAATGTAAAATAATTCTATTATTTTTAAATTAATTAAAATAACTTATTAATATTTTTTTATTTATGAATTATAATTCTAATATTATTATATTAATTAAATCATTTATTAATATTCTATTATTTTTTATTTTTGAATTATAATTCTATTATTATTATATTAATTAAAATAATTTATTATTTTTATTTGTGAAATATAATTCTATTATTATATTAATTAAAATCATTTATTAATATATTATTATTTTTTATTTTTGAATTATAATTGGATTATTAATATATTAATTAAAATAATTTATTAATAATTTATTTTTTTTATTTTTTTATAGTATTTGCGACGGGATACTATGCCCGTCGCAAATACTATTATTATTATATGAATTAAAATAATTTATTAATAGTTTTTTATTTTTTATTAAATAGTTTTTGCGACGGGTCCCGTCGCAAATAGTTTTTGAAATTTTTTTTACAAATATACGGAATACTAGTTGCGACGGGGATTCTCCCCGTCGCGGAAAAAGGCTTTAGCGATGGGCTCGTCGCAAAAAATTGTTGTTGCGCCACCGTTTTCAGCAACGGGTCATTTCCGACGGGCCCCCGTCGCAAAAAGCCATTTGCGACGGGATCCCGTCGCAAATACCAGTTTTTCTAGTAGTTTTCTTTTAATTGAGATATATTTCGATAATATGTATATATACCTTCTTATTTTACACGGTGTATAGTAAAACCCTTTAACTTTTACTTTCATTCAAAGGGAATCTTTTTCTACAAATCATTTTACAAAATTACAAAAGGAATGTTTTTAACGTTTCTGTCGACAATGACCTCCCTATCGCCGTAATCGTTATTTGGATTCCTCTATAAGCCTTAATGTTTTCTAAAATGAAATGGAAATCCCTTATTCTATTTCTGGTTGTTTTGATATTGAAAATGGTTTTTGAAATGGATTGATTATTTCAATATATTGAAATTATTTATTGTGATTGCAAATTAAATGTTATTAGTGAGAAGCTTATATTTGCAATATTTTATGTGTTATGATATTATAATGGTACTTAGACATTTGATGGGTGGTGTTGTGATAAACTAAATGGTGGGTGGTTCAATGATAAACCCAAAAGGTGGTTATGTTATAACCTCCAATGCATTGGGTATGAAAGTTGGCCGTATGGCTATTCCATTTAGCGATATGTGTGGAAGTCGACCGTATGGTTATTCCATTTAAGTATGTTTATGTCCTATGTTACCTTTATATTTTATGTGTTCTTTATATGGGTTTTATGGTAATCTTTTGGTTACAAAAGGGTATATAATGATCTTTTATTCAGTGAAGATTATTTACTACTTCATAAAGGTGAAACGTATTAATTATGATAAAGTATTCATGGTTTACCTGATGTTTTGATAAACTAACAGTTTTCCTTCTTTGTGTTAACCTTACTGAGCTTTTTAGGCTCATCCAAAGTTTTTGAAATGTTTTTCAGAGGACATAATGTGGAATAGGGTCAATGGTGGGATCATGAAAAAGTCATGTTGTGTTAGACATGGAACTAGACATGTCTATTTTTTTAAAGAGTTCATGTTTTGTAAAAAAAATTGAAACTGTCTAGAGGTGTCTACCTTGTAATATTTTGAGATATACTAATTATGTCCTAATTCTCTAAAAATCTAATCCAGAAAATATACTCAATTTGAATTATTCATTTAATTAAATATTATGTATGGTTTATGGTTGTGTCCTAATAGTTGGTATCATAGGTCAATTTAGATTACTTTTGGAGTTACGGTATTGTTAAATAAATTTCCATAAATTTATTTATGGTAATATTGAAATGATACAGATTTTACTGATTACTATGTTGTTTCACCTAAGATATTTATTTGTTAAGAATACTTTTTCATAATGAAAATAGTGCAGATTTTCTGGGAAGGCATACAATAGATAATGACCTTCCGAATCAGCTACCTGAGATGGTCAGAATCGGAATGAATAGATTACTGAAATGATGGCTCAGTTGAATTATGTGATAAATAGTGGTTTTGTTTATTGATGATATTTTCGTTTTTTATTAAAGTAAATGAGGATCATGACTTTCATTTAAGGGTTGTCTTTAAAAACATAAATGAAAAGAAACTGTTTGGGAAATTCAGCAAGTGTGAGTATTGGTTACAAAAAATATTTTTCCTTGGCCACATTATTTCAAATAATGGCATAATAGTTGATCCTACTAAAACCAATGTTGTTGAAGATTGTCCAATATTCACAAATATAATAAATATTCATAGTTTTTTTGGTTTGGTAGGTTATTATCATAGGTTTTTTGAAAATTTTTCACAGTTATCTAGTCCAAGGACTAAGTTAACTCGAAAATGTGTTTAGTTCTTTTGGACAAAAGAATGTGATGATTTTTTGAGGAATTGAAAAGAAGATTGGTGAATGCTCCAGTTTTGGTACTTCCATAAAGAAAATGGTGACTTAGTTATCTACAATGATGCTTCATTGAAAGGGATTGGTTGCGTTCTAATGCAGAGTGATTAGGTAATTGCTTATGCTTTACGTCAGTTGAAACCGCATGAGTTAAATTACCCTACACATGATTTGGAATTATCTACTGTTGTTTTTTCTTTAAAAATTTGGAGGCATCATTTGTGTGGAGTAAAGTGTGAAATATAGACTAACCAAAAATGTTTAAAGTATATATTTACTCAGACAGAATTGAACATGTGACAGAGGATATGGCTAGAATTAATCAAGGATTATTATTGCACGATCCATTACCATCCAAAAAAGAAAATAAAGTGGCTGATGCTTTGATTAGAAAAAGTAATGCTTCATTAACCATGCTACGTTTGTAACAAGATCCATTGGTTTTCGATTTGTTGAATTATGGCACAGAAGTTGTTGGAGTAGGAAAATATTATATTTTTTATCAGGTGTCAGTGAGATCATCTCTATCAGACATAATAAAGTAACCATATAAGGAAGACAGTGAGTTATAGAAAAAGGTAGAGTTGGTTTATAAGGGTTAGTTGCCTGAATTTAACGTTGATAATGATTTTTTGGAGGTTTGGGAAGAGATTATGTGTTCTTTGTTATTCACAGTTGAAGAATGAGTTGTTATGTGAAGCTCATAGTTATCTATTTTCAGTTTATCCTGGTAGTACTAAGATATATAGAGATCTTCAGAAGTATTACTGGTGGGATGGAATGAAAAGAGATATTGTTGATTTTACTCTGATGTGTTTGACCTGTCATGAGGTTAAAGTAGGGAGGCTATTACTAAAAGCGATTCTTCAGTCTTCACCAGTGCCAGAATGGAAATGGGAAAATATATCCGTGGAATTTTTTGTGGGATTACTGATGAAATCTTGAGGTAATAATTCATTCTGGGTTATAGATGATCGATTGACTAAATCTGATCATTTCCTTCCAATTCAAGATACTCTGTCCCTAGATAAACCTGATCCTTTGTATGTTAAATAGATATTCATGTTGCATGATGTCCCCCTCTCCATTGTATCTGATCGTGATCCCAAGTGTACTTATAACTTTTTGAAAGTCCTTCAGAAGTCGTTGGGTAATGAAATAAATTTTAGTACAGCTTCTCATCCATAATCAGAAGGGCAGTCAGAATGAACAATTTAGACCTTGTAGGATATACTACATGCTTGTTCAATGGATTACCAGGGAATTTTAGACCAACATATTTCATTGGTTGAATTTTTATATCATAAAAGTTTTCATTCTAGTATTGAAATGGCTCCATTTGAGGCATTATATGGAAAGCGTTTTCGAACTCTAGCTTTTTGGGATGAAGTAGGTGAATAGAAGTTGATGGGATGAGAATTGGTAGAGGAGATGGCTGAGAAAGTTCAGTTGATTCCGAATCACATTTGAATAGCTTAGAGAAAAAAGAAAATTTATGGAGATAACTGGAGAAAGGATCTTTATTTTGAGGTAGGTGATCATGTCTTCTTCTAACATTTTCTCCAGGGAAAAGTGTGATGCATTTTGGTATGAAGGGAAAGTTGAGTCCAAGGTTAATTGGACCTTATGAAATTCTAGAGAAAGTTGGATCAGTGGAATACAAAGTGGCTTTACCTCCATGTTTTTCCTAGGTACACAATGTTTTTCATGTTTCGATGTTGAGAAATTATATGGAAGATCCATCTCATGTTTTAAGCCCAGAGGTAGTTCAGTTGGAAGAGAATATCTCTTATGAAGAACAAGTAGTTCAGATTCTTAACCATAGAGAGTAAGTGTTGCGGAATAAAGTAATTTACTAGGTAAAGGTCTTGTGGAAAAACCATATGGTTGAAGAGGCAACATGGGAATCTGAAAATGCTATGAGGGATAAATTCCCCTAATTATTTTGATATGTAAAATTGCGAGGATGAAATTTACAAAAAGGGGGGAATGATGTAAAATACCAGGAAAATAAAGAATAAGACATATTTCATATTTATTAATATTTGTGAATTAATTATTAATTTTATTTTAATGTTGTTGCTATGTTCGATAGCGTACCGATACGCAATAACGGGTTTCTTTGAAATATTACGTAGCAGACTAATAATATAATATTATAATTTTAAATGGTAGTTAACTCCTAGCCATTGTATTAGAAGGAATGAACAAAAAAAACTACTATATGATTATACATGTTTGTTAAATGTATTTACTTTTATCCAATAAAAGTTAGAGGCTTAAAATATGAATGAATCTAATTTTAAGCATAATTTACATTAAAAGGTCAATTTACCACCTTTTAATGGAAACCCCTCTTTAAATCTAGTTTTGGTCATTTTTATATGTTCTATTTGACCAAATAAAATTCATCTTTATATTAGGGACATAAAATTTTACTTTGGACAATTTTTTGGTATTTTTCAGATAAAGTTCATTTTTAATTAATAGTGGAAAATATTGTATTTTAATTCAAAAGTGCCTTTTAATATAATTTATTTTTATGGTTATATTATCTTTTTAATAGGTTTTAAAATGTAATTAGAAGATATATTTACCATTTAATCCAATTTTGATTGTTGTAATTAATTTCACTGTGAAATTGGACATTACCAAGTGTCAATCGTTTGATAGTTATTCTTTCTTAAAAGCACACTATTTGTCTTAACAACGGAAATTAAATTTAAATTAATTAATGCCCATTCTATTTTTTGAATTTGAAAAAATTGACATCATATTTGAATTTGGAATATCAAATAAATCTTAGGCTGAATTTTGGTTATTTTTATGAAAGACATCAATTTTTGATGAATAGTGAAACCACTTAGTAGTAGTTAAAAGAACTAACTTTTTCATTTAAATGAAATTTTACAGATTTTGTGAATTGAATTTCAAAAATCCAAAATACATTGTTGTTATTAACAAGTAAAATGTGGTTAAATAAGATGAAAATAATTTTTGGTGAATAGTAACTTTTGACTTTTATTAACCGCAGTTAAAGGTAAATAGGGTAATTTAAGGTTAAAAGAATATTATAATACATAAAAATTTACCTTAACACTTATCCTAACCTTATTTTATGAGTAATGGCCGACCATGGGCATATTTGGTTCTATTTTAGGACCCCGTGGAGCAACTTATGAATGATAATGACACTTTAGATTAATTAATTTAATGTAAAGGAAAAAATGACATAAACAAAAATCTTTTAGTAAATTAATTTTTATATGGTGTTATATAATTTATATTTTTGACTATAAATATTTATTGGAAAGAAAAAGAGATTTCTTACATCATGGTATTTTTTTATAATTTTTATACATCACATAAATTAAATTATTTATGAGACAATAATGATATAGTATTTACCTGATTAATAAAAGATTTAAATAAATAATATTATAAATATTAAAATAACATCCAAAACATATAAAAATCATATTGGATGATATTATTTAGACTATAAGTTATATTATCTTCTACTTTAATGATTTTGGGACTTTTAAAAACCGAATATCATTATATAATAAAATAATATTATCACACTTTCCTAAAGAGCCTCTTCTCTCCCTTATAAAAAGAGACCACTTCTAACAATTTCCTCACACTTCTCAAGCCATTTGGATCATCCAAACTCTGTCCAATTAAGCTCCCTACATCCCTATCCTCCTATTATATGCCCTACCTTATGTAGAAGGCACTTCAAGAAGTCCTTTAGTTCAAACCGAAGGGAGTTACCCAAATTAAAGGTAACGATTTATCTTAAATTGTTTTCTTTTATTTTATTTCAACAACCCCTAAACTCTTTTTATTCATTTATTTTGTATCAAAACCAGTATCCTCAATATACTATGATGTTTTTATGAGAATCATTTGAACTACACTTTTTTCAGACCTCCATCTAATGGGTGAAGAACATAATGTTTCTATGGACGACAAACTAATGCCTCACGAAATGACGATTGTTCAAATATCTCCAATCGCCTCTCATGGTGGAAATTATGATGGAACTATATTTATATATGATATATATTATGTTTCTGTTTTCTTTATGCTTATGTATTTTTCACTTATATCACACCATTATGGTTTCAATTATGGGTAAAGGCGATAATTTATTTGGGGAAGTGCAGACTACCGCCCCCTCAAAGTGATATGATTTGTTCATACAAAATGTGGTACATATAAAGATTTGATTTAATGATATTATATATGATAAAATACTGGAATTATAATTCTACTATGTATCATTATGTTTCAATTCCATTAAATATGAAATAGAAATTCAAGTAGCATTCATGTGTACGTACGGCTTACCGTCTCCATGAACGGTGCATTTCAGTTCATACCTCTAAATGTTATGTAATATTATAAATACATGTATATGCAAGATATATATGATATATATGATATCCAAATAATTAATATCATTCTATATATAATTATACTTTGAAAACATGAACAATATGTAATTATAAGAAGTACATTTTTGACTCAAGTACCAAATATCGAAAAAAGGAACATTATTAACATAAATGATTAAATAATGTTTATAACATGGTAATAAGTGATATAAAAGGTATAATAAACTTGAAAAAGGTTCTTAATCAAGTAGAAATTAACTTTAGTTTATTATTCAAAAGATTAAAGAACGATCGAGTCAAGTTGGACATGAGGTAATGGACTTCGTCTCAATATCCTTTCATTGAGGCATGTTTCGATAATATATATAGACCTTCTTCTTTTAAACAGCGTATAGTAAAACCCTTTGACTTTTACTTTCATTCAAAGGGAATATTTTTCTATAATGATTATAACTAAATGATAGAAGGAATGTTTTTAACATTTTTGGCGATAATGACTTCCCCACCGCCGTAATCGTTATTTGGCTGCCTCTATAATCCTTAATGTTTTCTAACATGAAAAGGAAATCCCTTATTCTATTTTTGGTTGTTTGTTTTTATTGAAAATGGTTTTTGAAATGTATTGATTATTTCAATATCTTGAAATTATTTATTGTGATTTCAAATTAAATGTTATTAGTGGAATGCTTATATTTGAAATATTTTATGTGTTGTGATTTAATAATGGTACTTGGACATTTGATGGGTGGATCCATGATAAAATAAATGACTCGTGGTGCCGTGATAACCCAGGTGGGGTGGTTTCATTACAACCTCCCATGTATTGGGTATGGAAGTCATCGGTATGGCTATTCCATTTAGTGATATTTGTGGAAGTCGACTGTATGGTTATTCCATTTAAGTATGTTTATGACCCAAGTTACCTTTACATGTTATTTGTTCTTTATATGGGTTTTATGGTAATATTTTGGTTAAAAAATGGTATGTAATGATCTTTTATTCTGTGAAGAGTATTTATTAATTCATAAATGTGAAAAGTATTACTTATGATAAAGTATTCATAGTTTACCTGATGTTTTGAAAAACTTACAATTTTCTATCTTTGTGTACCCCTTATTGAGATTTTTATGCTCATACAATGTTTTTGAAATATTTTTCCCAAGACATAATGTGGAATAGGGTCATGGATGGAATCATGGAAAATTCATGTTGTCTTAGACATGGAACTAGACATGACTCTATTTTTCAAGAGTTCATTTTTTGTAAAAAAATGGAAACTGTGTATAAGTGACTACTTTGTAATCTTTTGAGATGTAATTGTTATGTATTAAATATCTAAAACTCTAATCCTAAAAATAACGTCAATGTGAATTATTCATTTAATTCAATATTATGTAAGGTTTAAAGTTGGTCCTTATAGTTGGTATCAGAGGTCAGTTTAGATAACTTTAGGAGTTATGGTATTGCTAAAAAATGTCCATAGATTAATTTATGGTAATGTTGTTTTGATATAGCATTTATAGATTTCTATGTTGTTTCACCTAAGATATTTCTATGTTTATAATTATTTTTCATAAAGTAAATAGAGTAGCTTTTCTGGGAAGGCATATAACTGCAGTGATGGCTCAGTTGAATCAGGTGATAAATGGTGGTTGTGTTTATTGATGATATTTTGGTTTATTATTAAAGTAAATGAGGATAATTAATGTCATTTAAGGGTTTTATTTTAAAAAACAAAGGAAATGAAATTGTTTGGGAAATTCAGCAAGTGTGAATTTTGGTTACAACAAATTTCATTCCTTGGTCACATTGTTTCAAAAAATGGCATAACAGTTGATCCTGCTAAAACCAAAGTTGTTTAAGAATGGACAAGACCCACAAATATAATCGAGATGCGTAGTTTTCTTGGTTTTTTGGTTATTATCGGAGGTTTGTTGAAAATATTTCACAGTTATCTTGTCCAATTACTAAGCTAACTTGAAAAGATGTTATGTTCATTTGGACAAAAATAATCTGATAACTGTTTTCAGGAATTGAAAAGAAGATTTGTGAATGATTCAGTTTTGGAACTGCCATAAAAAACTGGTGAGTTAATTATCTAAAGTGATGCTTCATTGAAAGGACTTGGTTGTGTCCTAATGTAGACTGATCAGGTAATTTCTTATACTTCACATCAGTTGAAACCACATGAGTTAAATTACCCTACACATGATTTGGTATTAGCTGCTGCTGTTTTTGATTTAAAAATTTGGAGGCATCATTTGTATGGAGTAAAATGAGAAATGTGTACTGACCACAAAAGTTTAAAGTATATATTTACTCAGACATAATTGAACATGAGACAGAGGAGATGGCTGGAATTAATCAAGGATTATGATTGCACAATCCATTACCATCTGGAAAAATCAAATAAAGTCGCTGATGCTTTGAGTTGAAAAAGTAATGCTTCATTAACCATGATATGTTTGGAACAAGATACTTTGGTTTTTGATTTGATAAATTATGGCATATAAGTTGTTGGGGTATGAAATTTTTCTGTTTTGTATCAGGTGTTTCTATGATCATCTCTATCAGACAGAATAAAGCATGCATAAAGAGAAGACAGTGAGTTACAGAAAAAGGTAGAGTTGGTTCAGAAGGGTAAGTTACCTGAATTTAACATTTGATAATGATTTCTTTGAGGGTGGGGAAGATATTATGTGTGCCTTGTGATTCATAGTTGAAGAATGAGTTGTTATGTGAAACTCATAGTTCTCTGTTTTTAGTTTATCCTGGTAGTACTAAGATGTACAAAGATCATCAGAAGTATTACAGGTGGGATGGAATGAAAAGAGATATTGCGGATTTTACTATGAAGTGTTTGAATTATTAGTAGGTTAAAGTAGAGTGGCAGTTACTGAAAGGGATTCTTCATCCATTACCAGTGCCAAAGTTGAAATGAGAAAATATATCCATGGACCTTGTTGTGGGATTACCAAAGACAACATGAGGTAATAATGCAATATGGGTTATAGATGATCGATTGACTAAATCTGCTCATTTCCTTCCTATTCGAGATACATTGTCTCTAGATCAACTTGCTTGTTTGTATGTTAAAGATATAATCTGGTTGTATGGTGTCCCCCTCCACATTGAATCTGATCATGATCCCATGTTTACTTCTAACTTTTGGAAATGTCTTCAGAAGTCATTAGGTATTGAATTTAATTTTAGTACAGCTTTTCATCCGAAATCAAAAGGGCAGTTAGAATGAACAATTTAGACCTTGGAGGATATGATACGTGCTTGTTCACTGGATTACTAGGGAAGTTGGGACAAACATATTTCTTTTGTTGAATTTTCATATAATAACAGTTTTGATTCTAGTATACATATGGATCCATTTGAGGCATTATATGGAAAGAGCTGTCGAACTCCATATTTTTTAGGATGAAGTAGATGAAAGGAAGCTGATGGGATGAGAATTGGTAGATGAAATGGCTGAGAAAGTTCAGTTTATTCCGAAGCACCTGAGAACAGCTCAGAGCAGACAGAAAACTTATGAAGATAACTGGAGGATGGATCATTCTTTTGAGGTAGGTGATCATGTCTTTCTCAATGTTTTCCATCAAAAAATGTTATGTGTTTTGGTATGATGGAAAAGTTGAGTATGAGGTTCATTAGACCTTTTGAAATTTCTGGATAATGTTGGATCAGTGGCGTACAAAGTGGATTTACCTCCATGTTTGTCCCAGGTACACAATGTTTTTCATGTTTCGATGTTGAGAATGTATATGCCAGATCCATCTCATGTTTTGATCCCAGAGATAGTTCAATTGGAAGAGAATATCTCTTATGATGAACAACCAGTTCAGATACTTGATCGTAGAGAGCAAGTGTTGTAGAATAAGGTTATTTACCAAGTAAAGGTTTTTTGGAGAAAACCATATGGCTGAAGAGGCAACGTGGGAATCTGAAAATACTATGAGGGATAAATACCCACACTTATTTTGATAAGTAAATTTGTGAGGAATCAATTCCCAAAAAGGTGGGAAGGATGTAACATCCTAGGTAAATAAAGAATAAGACATATTTCATATTTATTAATATTTGTGAATTAAATATTAATTTTACTTTAAAGGATTTTCTATGTTTGATAGCATACCCGAAACACAACAACAGGTTTCTTTGAAATCTTACGTAGCACACTAATAATATAATATTATAATTTCAAATGGTAGTTAGCTCCTAGCAGTTGTATTGGAGGGAATGAAAAAAACTAACTATGATATGATTATACATGTCTGTTAAATTTATTTACTTTTATCCAATAAAAGTTAGAGGCATAAAATATGAATGAATCTAATTTTAAGCATAATTTATATTAAAAGATCAATTTACCCCCTTTTAATGGAAACCCCTATTTAAATTTAGTTTTGGTCATTTTTATATGTTTTATTTGACCAAATATAATTCTTCTATAGATTTGGGACTTCAAAATTTACTTTGATTAATTTTTTGGTATTTTTGGATAAAGTTCATTTTTAATGAATTGTGGAAAATATTGTATTTTAATTCAGAAGTGCCTTTTAATCTAATTTATTTTTATGGTTATATTATCTTTTTAATAGGATTTAAAGTGTAAATAGAAGACATTTTAATCATTTAATCCAATTTTGGTCATTTGAATTAATTTCACTTTGAAATTGGACACAAACAAGTGTCAATCTTTTGATAGTTATTCTTTCTTAATAACACACTATTTGTTTTAACAACGGAAATTAATTTTAAATTAACCAATTCCACTTATATTTTTTTAATTTGAAACAATATAAATCATTTTTGAATTTAGAATTTCAAATAAATCATAGGCTGAATTTTTGGTATTTTTCTAAAAAACCTCAATATTTGATGAATAGGGAAACCACTTAGTAGTAGTTAAAAACCGACTTTTTCATTTAAATGAAATTTTACCACTTCTGTGAATTGAATTTCTAAAATCCAAGATACATGGTTTTTATCAACAAGAAAAATTTGGTTCAATAAATTGAAAATAATTTTTTGTGAATAGTTAGTTTTGACTTTTATTTTCTGCGGTTAAAGGTAAATAGGGTAATTCAAGGTTAAAATAATATTATAATAATTAAAAATTTACCTTAACACCTGTCCTAACCTTATTGGATGAGTAATGTCCGACCATGGTCACATTTGGGTCTATTTTGGGACCCCATGGAGCAACTTATGAATGATAATGACACTTTAGATTAATTAATTTAATGTAACGGAAAAAATGACATAAACAATACTCTTTTAGTAAATTAATTTTTATATGGTGTTATATAATTTATATTTTCTACTATAAATTTTTATTGGAGATATAAGGAGATTTCTTACATCATTGTATTTATTTATAACTTTTAGATATAAAATAAATTAAATTACTTATGACACAATAATGATGTAGTATTTACCTCATTAATAAAAGATTTAAATAAATAAGATTATAAATATTAATATTACATACAAAACCATTCTAATTTCTATAGGATGATATTACTTCGAATATGAGTCATATTATCTTCTAATTTAATGATTTTGGGACCTTTAGAAACCGAATATCAATAAATAATAAAATAATATTATCACACTTTCCTAAAGAGCCCCTCCTCTCCCTTATAAAAGGAGACCACTTCTAAGCAACTCCTCACACCTATCAAGCCATTTGGATCATCCAAACTCTACTCAAATATTCTCCCTACATCCCTCTCCTCCCTCTATAAGTCTTACCATAGGATGAAGGCACTTCAAGAAGTCCTCTGGTTCAAACCAAATGGAGTTACCCAAATTAAAGGTAATTGTTTCTCTTAAATTGTTTTCTTTTATTTTAAATATCTATCCTCTAAACTCTTTCAATTAATTTATTTTTTAACAAAACTAGTATCCTCAATATACTAGGATGTTGTTATGAGAATAATTGGAATGGCAGTTACACACACCTCCATCTAATGGGTGAAGAACATAATGTTTCTATGGACGGAAAACTATCGCATCACGAAATGATGATTGTTCAAATATATCCAACCACCTCTCATAGTGGAAATTATGATGGAACTGCATTAATATATGATATATATTATGTTTATTTTTTCTTTATGCTTCTTTATTTTTCATTTATATCATACCTTTATGGTTTTCATTATAGGTAAATGTGATAATTTCATTTTAGGAAGTGCGGACTACCGCCCCCTCAAAGTGATATGACATGTTCATACCAAATGTGGTATATATAAAGGATAGATTTAATGATATTATATATGATACAATATTGGAATTATAATACTACTATGTATCATTATCTTTTAATTCCATTAAATATGGAATAGAAATGGAAGTAGCGTTCATCTGTACGTCCGGCTTACCGTCTCCATGAACGGTGCATTTCATTTCTTACCTCTAAATGTTATGTACTATTATAAAAACTTGTATATGCTGGATATGTATGATATATATGATATCCAAATCATGAATACGATTCTCGACATAATTATCCTTTGACCACATGAACAATATGTAATTATAAGAAGTCCATTTTTGACTCAAGTACCAAATATCGACAAAATGAACATTATTATCTTAAATGATTACATAATGTTTTTAACATGGTAATAAGTGATATAAAAGGAATAATAAACTTGAAAAAGGTTATTAAGCAAGTAGAAATTATCTTTAGTTTATTATTCAAGAGATTAAAGGATGATCGAGTCAAGTCGGACACGAGGTAAGGGACTTCGTCTCAATCTCCTATCATTGAGGCATATTTCGATAATATATATATACCTTCTTATTTTACATGGTGTATAGTAATACCCTTTGAAATTTACTTTAATTCAAAGGGAAACATTTTCTAAAAAGAGTTTTCCTAAACGACAATAGGAATGTTTTTAATGTTTTTGGTGACAATGACCTCTCCACTGCCATAATCGTTATTTGGGTTCCTCTATAAGCATTAATATTTTATAAAATGAAAAGGAAATCCCTTATTATATTTTTGGGTTTATTTTTATTGAAAGTGGTTTTTGAAATGGATTGATTATTTCAATATCTTGAAATTATTTATTATGATTGAAAATTAAATTTTATTATTGGAATGCTTATATTTGAAATATTTTATGTGTTATGATTTTATAATGGTACTTGGACATTTGACCGGTGGTTATGTGATAAACCAAATGACGGGTGCTGCCATGATAAACCAGGATGGTCGGTTACATTATATCCTCCCATGAATTGGGTATGGAAGTCATCTGTATGGCTATTCCATATAGTGATATGTGTGAAAGTCGGCAGTATGGTTATTCCATTTAAGTATGTTTATGTCCCAAGTTACCTTTATATGTTATGTGTTCTTTATTTGGGGTTTATGGTAATATTTTGGTTAAAAAATGGTATGTAATGTTCTTTTATTCATTGAATAGTGTTTACTACTTCATAAAGGTGAAAAGTATTACATATGATAAAGTATTCATGGTTTACCTGATGTTTTAAAAAAACTAACAGTTTTCCTTCTTTTTGTATCCCTTACTAAGGTTTTTATGCTCATACAATGTTTTGGAACTATTTTTCACAAGACATAATGTGGAATAGGGCCAAGGATGGGATCAAGGAAAATTCATGCTATCTTAGACATGGAACTATACATGACTATTTTTTTCATGAGTTCATGTTCTGTAAAAAAATGGAAACTGTGTATAAGTGACTACATTGTAATCTTTTGACATGTAATAGTTACGTCCTAATTCTCTAAAACTATAAACCTAAAAAGATCCTCGATGTGAATTAGGCATTTAATTCAATATTATGTAAGGTTTAAAGCTGGGTCCTTCTAAAAGAGCCTTAGGTACATCTTTTATTAATGAGACCTAAATCTTTGGTAGAATAGGTGGGTCATGTTTTTGCAGTCATTCAACTTGGAATTGGCATATACACTGGGAATGGGAAACATTGTTTTCAACACTTTGAGTGAAAATATATATACATAGGTAGTACAAGAGTCTTTTTATGAGTGGTATAAAATGTTACTATTTAAATACATGCATCTAGATGTTTTGGAATCTTAGGGGGGTAGCTTGGAATTCAACATTAGTTATACCTATGATTTGGGACCAGATTAAGGCCGAGCAGGTGTCTAATCCAGAGAGATCAGTTTTGAGAGAAAAATTATATGGTTGGGAGACTCCATTATGATTGTATCTCATCTACGAAAAATATTTTATTTTCATTGAATATGTATGGGTTACTATGGTCTTGAGCGAGGAGATAATGAGGGAGTTTCATGCCTCTTGATGGGTGATATATCTGGGTTTAAAAAATATGTATCACGATCTCCGTAGATAGTAATGGTGTACATGAATGAAGAATTGGGTGGAAATAATTGGGGATAGAAGCATTACATTGTCACTAGAAGAAATCTGAGCTTTTGAGTCTAGATGATATTTTCCCACCATTATCTATCACATAGTGGAAATCAAATGATGTCATGATGAATTTTTTGATAGGACTTCCTAGGAAAACCTACAAAAATGATGTTGTATGGGTCGTTGTGGATCAAATGACTAATGTATACCACTTATTTCTTATTAGTGAAACATTAAAAGTTGATGACATGTAAAATACATATGTGTCTGAGGTTGTTTAGTAATACAGCATTCCGAGGAGTATCATTTTAGATTGAGATCCTCATTTCACTTCATATTTCTAGAAGTGTCTTTAGAATGTTCTTGGATCACAAGTTACTTTAAGAAAAACCTGTTATCTATAGACTGCTGGTCAATTGATGTAGACTATTCAACTTCTCAGGGATATTCTTTGATTCAATGTTTTGGATTTTTTTGATTCATGGTTGAAAAATTTGGCATTTGTGGATTTTTTATATAATAATAGCTTCTATGAATTGATCCAAATAGAACATTCTAAGGCCTTGTATGATAGTATATGTCTTTTAACAGTTTTTAAGCTAGAGGCTAGTGAGTTAGCACTTATTGGGCCTAGCCTCATGTAAGAGATATCTAAAGAGGTTCAGTTAACCAGACAGTGGTTGGTGACCACACATAACAGGTAGAAATCATATGCTGACAATCATATATGACCTCTAGATTTCGAGGTTGGTCATCAGGTTTTCCTTTGGGTGTCACATTGGTTAGGGAAGCATCATATAAAGAAACTGGTGAATCTAGAACACATGTTTTTTGTGTCATTTGAAATAGTGGAAAGGTTATTTCAAACGATATACCATGTTTCCCCTCTCCCGGATTATAGTTCCAGGCATGATGCATCTCATGTGTCACATATATGAAGATATTATCTAGTACCTTCCCATGTGATAGATTTAGTTGATGTAAATATTTTTTATGATGGTTCACTAATGGAGGCTTATATACAGGTTGTGGATAATAGTGAGAAATATTTTTAGGGTTGAACTATATGGTTGGTTTGACTATAGTGGTTTCATGGGAATGTTCAAAAGGAGACCTAGGAAAGGGAGTCAGATATGCGAAAAAAGTAGCCGTACATGTTCGTTGAGACCTATTGATGAAACATGGAGCAGTTCAATGGTGGAATATTACATGGTGGTAAGGTTGTTAGGTCCCATATTTTTCATGTACATTTAAATCATAGTTTTTGTTTGATCCTTAGTGTAAAATTCTTGTTCGGAGACCAAGAGAATTAGTTTGAGAAAATAAACTAATGTTTGGGATGCATGCTTGTTTAAATAAATGGTGTCCAGGTATAAAAGGGATTAATTGTTAAATGCGTTCTTTGTGGGTTTTAATAAAATAAATCTAAAGTTGTGTTTTTTTGTTAGATACCATAAAAAACATTTAAACAACATGTAACTGAATTACACACCGCGTAGATACCTGACCAATAGCTCTAATGTTTCTATGTGGTTGATTTTACAATCAATCGGCTGAAGCTCCTCTCCTATCAACACAAGGGAATTCTCCAAGTGATTTTAGAGTTCCAAACACCTTCTTATATGTCATGTTCATGTGATCAATCCCTAGAAAAATCCATTGGTTAGATTTATTTATTATATTTTTTCTTCTCTAACCCATTTCCATTAAGTCCTTTACCCAATTACATTATTTGTTTTGATCTTGCTCGACTTTGATCTTGGAACTTAATTGAAATCATCCTCACCTTCTGCCTTAGGGCATTGGCTATTGGAAGAATTGTTGTATTTTCTAATAATGTTAGGGTGTCTAATCTATGCCCTATGTTTGGATGATTGTAAATTTTATACGATATCGTAATAACACCATCTTTTTATGCACCCTAAAACAATTGAATAATTGAATGATATTATACCTTAAATTAACTTAGTATTAAATGGAATGGATTTGACATATGGAATAATGTATTCTTATCATAACATGATAACTAGGATTATTTCTTATTATAGAATCCTTAAATTGTGCCTTAATTCTTATTGAGATACATTTTAATCAATTTTTAATTGAATTGAATTTGTAATATGAAAAATATTGGTAATTCTCATAATAAACCATTGAGATATATGATGTGGTATTGTGATATCAATGTTGTATGATAGTAATTGGTTCTATGATTAGATGCTTATATATCATGATTGGCCCAGGCACTTTCACACCCATATGTTGTAATGTTAATAGTTAGAAATATTGACATAGTCCTTGCTATAATGCTTCTAAAAAGAAGCCTATGACGATTCCTATATTATAATGTTTGCAGGGCTTTGACTCATATTGTATTTTTGACTATACCATTGTTATATGGTGGTGTTGGCATGGTTGTAAAACATACTAAGAGGCATTCTGACATGTTGTAGAAGTTGGTTATTTACCTTTGTTATATAGTTGGGGTTGATAATGTTATAAGGCATGATCAGAGATATTCCACATTGGCACCAAAGATGGTTCTTGTATTTATTTAATTATTCAATTAATTACTATACATGTTTATCACTTTATTACAAACACTTCTTATCAGATTGGTTTTTAGACATGCTAGTTTTAACCTACTTATTTTTACTCATAGCATTTTTGAGTAAACATTTTGAACCTGAGCAGACATCATTGATGCATATTTGGACAATGGAAATAGACATTTTATAAGATTGAATATTTTTTTGTGAAATGGTTTTTGAGAAATGGGACCAATATGTGGCTTGGGAATCAAGACATTGAGTCTTTTATTTGAGTCTGATATTATTATTTTTTTGTATTTTTATTGCCTTACTGTTAGATACATTTATATAATTCATGACATTATTCCTTTTTATTTATTGAAATGTTCAGTTGGTTTTTATTATTGTATTCATCATTTTTTTCATCTAATTTATTTATATTTTATTATGAATTATTTCTTCTGAAATGGCACTTCATTCCAAGGGGGTATATTCTCTCCACTATACTATTTACTCCATGGTACTAGTCAGCCTCCTCTATCATATGGAGAGTCATGATTGAAATCATGTAACCAACCCTTTCAGACCATTTGAGAGATTTATATATTGGGGGAAGTTACATAATAATTAAGTAATTATTGGTTAATAAATATTTAATCCTTAGTTATTATTTTTTATTGTTAATCATTAGTTAATCATTACATAAACATTAATTAATCCCAAGTTAATTTTTCCTAACTCAATTATTATTAACTCTTTAATCAATATATAATTTATAGATAGTATGTACATGTACTATTGTTAGTTATTTTTAATTAATATCTCACTGTTACTTAATTATTAGTTAATCATTATTTAATAATTAATTTTTCATTATTTTTTGTTTAGTTAGTCTTATGTCAATCCTAGGTTATTTATTATCCAGTCACTTATTATCCTAAGTTATTCATTGTTTTTCACTAGTTATTCAATACTAAATCATTACATTAGCATTAGTTAGTGAGTATTTATTTAATAGTTATTTATTAGTGAATTATTATATCACTATTATTGATTAATCATCTAGTTAACAATAATTCCTAACAATTTCACTAATAATTATATCTAATAAGTTATACTAAATAATAATATTTTTATTATAAAAAATATATTAATAAGACTAATTATAAATTATTTACTCAAAATTGATTATAAAATAATAATATTTTACATACTAATATGATCTATTATATATAAATTATTATAAACTAACTAAAAAACATTTTAAATAACATATTTAAAGATAACTAAAAACTAAACATCAAAATAAAAAATTACAATTAAAATATATATGAAAAAATACATCTATATGAAGCTTTGAAAATTCGACACATCATATATTCGAAACTCAATTTAGGCCACCGATAATGTTATGCACAAGGTAGTAAACATTACTAGAAATACTTTAGAGAGAGTGTGAAACTAGAGAGAGGATGGATGAAATGAGTGATGAGGATGGGGAGGGTTGGTTGGCTATTTAAAGGTCATTGGGGAAAAAGTGTTATCCACAATAACAATTATGGCCTTAATTTTGATGAATGTTTTTCACATGAAGAAAATATTTTTTTTATTTTTGAGCATTAAAGTCTTTTTCCTGTCTTTCGGTGTCGTCAATCTGAGTTGATGAAAGGAAAATGTGGCATAAAACTCAAACCCTTTTGGCATAAACAAAAATAAAGAAAGGCTAATATTTCTTCTTTGTATTACTATTAAAAATAATTTTAACCTATCATTAAATTAATATTTTTTTCATTAAAAAAGGCACATTAAAAAATATTCTTATGTTGTACTATGGGCCTACATTGATTGATGGTTGTACTATTATGCTTGAAACAGAAGGTTATGATGCCTGAATAACTCTTTCTCAAGATGATACATTACCTTAAAATATTAGAAGAATAAAATTTAGGGGATAACATATGGGTTTTGTTTATCAAAATCAATGAGATGTTATCACTCCTCAAATATAATAAATAATTTTCATTATGATATTTTTTTTATAAAATCCCGACTAAAAATCTATGAATGTGTAGTGCTTTCTTTTAGCTGCACAAAAAAACATTGGTAAAATGGTTACCTTTATCACTACTACCAAAAATCGTTGATAAGGGTAACTTTTATCAACACTAAAAAGCATTGATAAAAGTTTATGCATTATCAGCATTTTTATTGATGATAAATGTTGATACTTATCATATCTATTATAATTAGTGATATTTTTTTAACAAAAAATATTATTAATAAATATAAAATTATTATTTTTATATCAAAAAATTAATGTTTATTTATATAAATTAATTAAAAAATGCATGTTTATAATTAATATAAATATGATATATTTTATGATGTGGTGGCGAGAGATTCATGCTCTACCCTAATGGTGATTAGGGTTTTTGAATGGAGCTTCAAATCCATCTCATGATATCCTCACGCTAGGGAGACTTTATTCTCACAAACTTACTCTTTTTTTATAGAAAATAAGAACACTAATCGAAGAGGGGTTACAATGGAAAACAACATGGTCAAGGGTTCTATCACTTGATTGTTCACATAATTTAAGGGATATACTACATTAGGGTTATGTGGAAGGGAAGTATCACTTTTTTCAATGTGAATCAAAATACCGTCATTGAGTGATTAAAAATCAGAAAAGTTTCTTTAATGGAATGAATTATTTTCCCCCAAGGATCCAAACCTTTGAAAATCGATGAAATGGTCGATCATGTATCATGCCTCTTAGGTTTTACAATTTGTAAGTTTTTCTCTCCAAAGAGTATATTTTTAACGTTGTTGTTCCCTTCTGATGATTTAAATATAAGAGCATGGGGTATGGGTTCAGTTTTATTCGAACTAGTGGTTCTTCACTCCTGTGAATGAGAATAGTGATTTAATCCCCTGAAGGTTAGAAAATATTATGTAAAATTGTGGTTCAAGTTCCATGGTTTGAACTGGGTTTTATGGAATCCTAGAGTTTTATACCACATTTATTGAGTGATTGGATTGCTTATAAATATGGATAAAGAAACTAAATTGGAATGGTATAGCCATTTCTTTCGCTTCATGGTAGAAGTTGACCAAGATCTAATACTTTTTATAGGGTTTAACTTTCAACATATGAGAATGAATTCATTTTTCACTTTTTGTATGAGAACATGTCCCATTTATTTTCATTTAGTAAGTAGATTGGGCATGAGGATTCAAACTATTGAAGTAGATTGTTGTCTACGTATTTCTCAGGTTGAGGAAATGAGGAAAAATAGTGTTTCGAAAAAAATATTTTTCATGCCACGATGTTTTTTCAACCCAGTTCATTCCCATGGGTCAATTATGTTTGAAATATATTTACATGAAACCCATTTATTTTATATGGATTATTTAGGTTAAGATATAATTATGATTGTTTTTTTAGTTTTTATGATGATATTCAAGATATTTTTAATTTATTCACACTATAGTTCATGGATATAGCTTATATTATTGGGAGGCATTGATAACTATGTATAAAACTATTATAGACTATACAATGGGGGACCAGATATCACCAGCTAATCATATTAAATAATATATGATGGGGTGTCCAAGATAGTGCCTGGTAATACTATTATAGATTATATGATGGGGAGGCCCATATAGTTTTATGTAATCTGATTATTGTTAATATGATGGGGTGGCCCAGATATCCCCATATAAGTCCAGTACACCATATACAATGGGAAGGTATAGATAACATTTGGTGAGACAATTATAGATTACATGATGGGTTTTACTAGATGGCACTCCAATGAAATGGTTAATGATTTATATCTCATGAGATCAAAATGGGAAACAAGTTGAAGGTTTTTATCCCCAATAGGGAATGGGTTATTTCTAATCCATAATGGAAAATAGTTGTGTCCTGATCCACTGTGGAAAATAAGTGTGTATTAATCCCCTAAATGGATTGTATTTTTAGTTTACCTTGACATATAAAATGGTTCTCCATATTAATTATTGTTCCAATCTTTAATTACATGAAATTATGGTTTAGGACTGATTTATAATGATTTCTCACTCTTATGGACCATGTTCTCTGAAATTAGAATGTCTTATTCCATGACTCATGTTATGGATCTATGATAGATTGGTTATGAAATTATTTTTGTTATGATCATTATCATATAACTTTATAATTATCATATTCTTTCAGAAGGTTATAGATTTTTAACTCTTATGTTTACCCTTAGGGAACATTAAATCTAAACCTTTCTTATGTTCCCTTTCCCCATGTAATGAATAAAGGTTTCACATAGTGTATGCCTATAAGGATTAGTAAATTTGAAGAGCCTTGTGGGAAGATTTTAATCTTTCCCCTAATTAGAAGATTATGTTTCCATGATTCTAATGGCACTTAAATATTACTAACCTTTAGAATGTATTTTGGTAATATTATTAATATTCTTCAAAACAGATGTAATATACATGTATGAGACGCTTGGGTCATAATAATCTACTATGATTCATGTAATATAGGGGAATCCACCCACAATTAGGGGTTAACACCTCCTCAATATGGGTATTATCTTTGTGAAAAAATATCCAACTATGCAACAACCAAAAAATAATGTGTGGTAATAATAAAAAATTATAATCCACATCCTCAGAAACCTCATACATATGTGGTCATATTGGGAAATATCTATAGTCATTACCACCTCAATTCACATGGGCCACACCCTAATATTGAATACCTCTTCGCCTCAATCTGATGACCACATAACCCAACCCGAAGATCAACATCACCCAAGTACCCTATTCTAAGACCATCCTGATAAACCAAGTCACATATATCCATGTGATCAAAAAAACCTCGATCTGAGTCCATTCTTATCATGTTCCCATAGATGAAATCAATTAAATATATTGTTCACATATCTTAGATTAAATAACCTACCTAAAATTCCAAATAAGGTCTAATATAATTAAACATTGTGAAAATCTATAGTGGAGGTAGAGAATTCACATAGGCATCTCATTTAATCAATTCAATATTAAGTACATGAAATTAATTTAGAAGGGTATCCCTCAGACTTCCCACATGGATTATATAAATGCCCCCCCCCCCGAAATGGAAAAATCAAAGAGAAAGATAAGAACTAACTACCTCATATTATTAGGTGATTGTTGTTTGATATGAGACTCTAACTCGATCAAAGTTGAAAGAAAATTATTATTTATAAGAGAACCCGAAAAATAGGGAAAAATAGCCCTCATGGATTCTGAACATGTATTTTTAGGGTAGACCCCCCGAGACCTTAAGTCATGTTCCACATTGTTCACATGAGTTACAGAACTTGTATTTCTATCAAGAGGTTTTCCCAAGAGTCTAGGCCATCCGTCATTCCTCTGGTGGTTCCCCAAACCCCCATGAAATCCAAAAAATTGAAAAGTTATACAATTTTAAAACTACCCAAAAATAGACCAATTTGAGAAATTGGGACATTACAGAACCTCAAGTGTGTGTTTGTGTAATTTAATTTATTTTCATAAAAAATTATGTATTATCTATGTATGATAATCTTGGGTTTATATAGTTGGTATCCGCTGATTGGTTTAGGTAACCTTTGGAAAATAGGATGAGAAAGATGTTTCAAGATCCCTACAGACATGTCTTAGTATAAGTATAATAATGAATCAATATAGAGTATAATTTCTTTGTCTTTTAGTGAAGGATAGAGTGAGTGTTTTCCAGGCTATTACATCCATCTCAAGTTACTAAAAGTGTACGTGGATTTGGCATAGAGGTACCTAGGGGTATTAACTTAAAAAAGGGTGTATTGAGAATGACTCTATTGTCACCCAATGTAGGAAAATGGGACATTCTCCACACCTTGATTGAAACTCCTAGGGGACATTCTTTGGAAATATAAAAACTCATTATGAAATTTAGTGAATTATTTAAATAGAATATGACAATGAATAAAAATTTATATACAATGGATTCATAGATTAATTGTGATTGTGTCATGTTTTAGACTTCCTATAAGTGGGTTTTCATGATTATGTGGTTCTCCACTAAAATTATTGTTTTGTATACTGTGATTTTTGATTTTAGTCAATGTATAGAACCTTATGAATCCATGTTAGTGATGAGTGAAAGAGATAATGAAATTATTGTCCCCTAGAGCATCCAAATGTTATTGGATATAAAATTCAGTATATCATTTATATGATGAAATAAATTTATTTTTATGTAAATAATGCTAGAATTCCAAATGAACAACGAATGAAATGGAATTATATTAAGTCTATAATGAGGCCACGTAATCCATATTTTAGCGGAACCTATTATCCACATGTTTCATGGAAATGGATTAGTACCACTGAAAATAAATTTTACATTCTCCAGTGATCTTAACTTGAAAAATATATTTTGGAATTCTACCATTTGAAAGTTGAAATGTATTAGTGTTATAATCACATCAATAATATAAGGAAACATTATGAAAAAAATCCAAGGATTGGAATGAGTATAAGAATATATTTAATAATAAGTATATTCCTTATATTTTTAATATGGTGATTGATAAGGAGTTCCTTGAGTTAAATTAAGAGGATGATGAACCCATTGGTACCTATGAGTAATATTTTACAAATAATGTGAAGTAATATTATTGCACTATCATACAACATGAATGTAAGTTTGATCAATTCTTCAATGTCATAAAACCAAGTCTCTGTAAGGTGTTCTTCATATGACTTTTTAGAATCTAATAAGGGATTGTTAAATGTTCCATATAGGTGGAAATAGAGGATAACTTTTCATATCAATCTATTAGGTTGGAAAAGAAATGGGATATTGAGGTCAAAGGAAAATATAAGAACCATTGATAAAATAATATGATCTTTCCTTTATGATCCATGTGGGGGAAGAGACATTGATGAAATTTACATAAGTTTACTAATACAAGTTTTAGTTGTATAATGGGTGGTCATCAATTAATTGATTTCTAATGTGATAGAAAGAAGTTAGCCAATGATGATAGTAGATAGAAATCTTCACAAAATTCACCACCCACAATCTAGTGTTTCAATTACTAGGACTATTAGAACTATGATAAACACTTCCAAAATATTGAGGTAAATGATAATAATTGAACTTATAAACTTCTAATGTTGATTTTCAAGTAGAAATCTCATGTGATCACTATTTTTGACGTGGGGTGTGTTAACTATATAATGAAAGGTATACATACCATCAACTCTAGAACTGATAATGTCTTGTCTGAATCTATTTCTACCCACTAATTCTTATCTAATGTATTTTCTAGCATTATCATGATTCCATACAAATTCATTTACGTATAATTGGAATTGAAAATATTGAATGGTATGATGATCAAATCTCAAGTAAATGATTTATCTTCTATTGAAGATAGCGGGAATATGCGTCCTAAAAATATTCTCATTTTTCTTCTTTTTAAATTTTATGTTATCATGGGCATGGATTATTTTTCTCTAAATATGAAGAAAATAATTATTGTTGAAGGAAATTCACATTTATTATTCCAAAACAATTTATTATATTCTATCAATGGAATGGTAAATAAAAAATATGATGGATATTACATCCATTTTATGGGTCTTAATTCTTATTCGTAATAATTTTTTTTCATTAATAGTTGGTGAGAATCAAGGAAACGAGGATACGCCTATTATGCATGATTTTTTCATTTTTAGAATATGTTTAAGTCTTTCAAAAAAACATGGAGTTCATTACTCAATAGAACTCATACCTAGAAGCACAAAAATCTCAAAGAATCCCTTTTAAATTCACCAATTAAAATGGGGGAATTGGATAGGAAAATATAGAAAATCTTTGACAAGTGTTTTATTTGGTAGTTTGTTTAAGATTAGGGTAAAACTATTATTTTTGTTATAAATAAATATGTATCAATTTGGCTCTTCATTTATTATCTAGAGTTTAAGAATATCACAACCCGGAAAATCTATCCACTACCCAGTTTTGATTACATATTCAATAAATTTTGGTGTGCTTGATACTTTTCCATGATTGAACTTCAATATGGATATCATCAATTAAATGTTAATAAGAATGATATACCAAAGAAAACATTTCATACAAGTCATGAACACTAGGAATATATATTAATTTTGTTATGTATTACTAATTCCCCATACATCTTTATGTCTTTAATGAATATTGTATTTTGAGATTTCCTTGACCAGTTTGTGGTTGTCTAAAGATGATATTATTATTCATTCAAAGAGGAAGGAAGTAGTTGTACACAACATGGGGATTATCATAGGGGTCCTAAGGAAGGATAAAAAAATTATTTACAATTTAAATGGTGTGAATTCTAGATGCAAACGGTTTCATTTTTGGGTCACATAATCTCAAGAGAGCGTAGATCAATAGATCCATCAACAACATAGGATATTAAATGATTGACCAGATCAAACATGGTGATAATGATGTATAGATTAAATTGTTTATCTAGATATTATGGATGGATTTTAGATAATTTCTCATGACTATATAATTCTCTACCAATGTAAACTTTGATGGGAGACAAGACCATCTAGACAGATGAATTTTATGAATGTTTCTAGGAACTGAAGAGAATATTAGTTAGCGCACCAGTAATTAAATTACCCTATATTGGATAAGTGTTTGTAATCTATAGTGATACATAAAATAATGTTTTTGGATCTGTTATTATGTAGAAAGAATTATTTATTTCTTATACCTCCCTAAAAGTGATGATTCATGAGAAAAATTACCCACCTCGTTATTTTATGATAGATGTAGTAATTTTTACATTAATGATACGGATAAATTATCTCCATATAGAAAAATATGATATATATACCAATCATATAAGTTTAAATAATAGATTAACACATAACAAAATGAAAATGTTCCATAAATGATAGCTAGAGTTGATTAATGGGAAAGCGAACAAGGTGCCTGATTCATCAAATATCATGGATCATGCTATCTTATAAATAATGAGGATAAAAGGAGACAATATTAATGGTTTTACAAATGATATATATAGAAATCCTGGGGTATGGGGAAAATCAGATCATTCCCTATTGAATGTGAAACCATATATCTAGGGGAGGATTAAAGAGGTGCATAAGGAATATTTAGATGTCGAAAATAAGAGTTAAAATTTTCATGAGATTAAACTTGAACAAAATGAAATGATAAGGATTAGGAATTTGGTGTGAATTACATCTATACTAAACTATAAGAATGAGTTTTTAGAGGACACTCAAACTTTTTCATGATCAATTCATCCTAGATGTATGATGATGTATATTTATGTGAAGGAATATTTATAGTGGTTTGGAATGAAGATAGATATCAATTTTTTTCTATCTCAATTATTGGTATACAGACATGTTAATACCAAAAATACATATCTTTAACAAGATGTTACATCAATTACCCATATCAAAATAGAATTGGGAAAACATCATAATGTATTTTGTTTTTGGATTTCCAAAAATTCTAATTGGAATAATTATATATGGGTTTTAGTAGATCACCATACTATATTAGTACACTTTTGGACTATTAGAAAATAATTATCACTATATGAGATTTATAGGATATACATTAAGGTAGTGGTATGTATGCATGTATTACCACATTCTATAGTATCTGATATGGATCTGACGTTTAAATCAATGTTATGGAGAAGTATTAAGTATGCTCTTGACACAAAGTTGAGTTTCTGAACTATGTATCATCCCCAAATTGATGGTATCTCTAAAAGAAAAATCAAAACCATATTAGATATATTTTTATATTTCTATTTTGATATCAAAGGTTTTTTTTGAAACAGGTTCCTTTAGTTTTTCTCAAAAATAATATATTTATATAAATACTTATGATAGGACCTTATAAATCCATATGTGGAAATAAATTTAGAGGTCCAGCATGTTGGAATGAAGTTAATGAAAAAAACGTATTGGGTTCAAAAATAAAATAAGAAACAGTTGAGAAGGAAATATCTATTTTACAACACATAAAAGAAGTTTAGAGTTGGTAGAAATGATATAACGATAATCATTTCTAGGAACTATAATTTGAATGCGGTGATAAAGTGTTTCTATGAATTCCTCCATGAAATAATATTATGTGATTTAGAAAAAATGGGAATCTATGTCCTAGGTATATCGGTCCTTTTGAAATTATCGATCTTCTCCGGAATTCATCTTGTCACTTTTCTATTATAGTAATTCTATCAAAAGCCTATAATACTTTCCATTTATCTTTCCAATGGAATTTCATACCTAACCCTTCACATGTACTGAACTCATAGATCATACCCCTGGAGTAGGATATTTTTATACCAAAAAATAAATATAGATTAAGGATTATACATAGAATGTAATAAAAAACAATACCACTTTCATGGTCATGGTTTTTTGTCAACACCATTAATTTTTGGAAGCTATGATATATCTTGAGGAAATTATGATGGACAATTATACCCATTTGTTTATATTAGAGTGATGAATTTCAAGGGAAAATTTATTATAATGGGGTTAAATTGTAACACCATAAGTTTTTATAAATTATTTTTTAAAATAAATTATATTTATTACATATATTTAATTGTCCACAACACTAATTTATGAATGTGCTACACCCCATAATCAGTTATCTTGTGTTACACATGAAAATTAATTTTTATAAAACATTTATATATTATTAATATTGTTTTTAAACATAAACACAATAACCTAGCCATAAAACATAGTGATATAAATTTTCATAAAAAAATTTTTAAACATTAATTGTTTCATATAATGATAAAATATTGAAATTAAAATAAATAATTTTTGGTAAAGTCATTATATGTTTCAAAAATAATATTTTCTCAAATAAAGGTTTTTATGTATTTTTTTGAACAATAATAAAATTAATTATTGAATATTATAGAAAATGAATTTGATAAAATAAACATAATTTTTTGAAATCATAATATCATAATTATTATAGGGTTAATTTTTTAGATTTTTTATATAAAATATCATCTTTTTTATGAATAGAGAGAATTAAAGAAATTTAATTGAAAACTATATTTTTATTTAAATTATTTATAGTATTATGTTTTATTATAAAATGGGTTTAATATAAAATTAGTTCAATTATATATCTATTAATCAAATTTTTGTCTTTTGAAATAATATCATACTGAATTATTATATAAACACATTTCAATCATCTAAAATATTTCTCTTTTAAAATCTAATTTCTTATCACATCAGTGCGATTAATTTTAAATGAATTATCACCACTTATGTGATTAATGAAATATGGATTCATTATTTTGAATCATATTAATTTATTATCCCTAAAAAATTAAATTAATATTTCACCAAAATGAATAAAAAAATATTAAAATTAATTTACCAAGGTTAAGGTAAAAATGGATTTATAAGGGTGGGGTCGGGTGGGGGTAACTAAAAACATAAGGGTAAAAAATGACCAAATGTATTTAAAACTATCATTGTCCATACATAAGTTGATATTTTTTCTTCTAGTATTGATAATAACCCATTTTGGAGCCTTACTACATGAAAAAACATGTGTGGAATTCTTTCATTCAAAAAATTATAATTGTTCCACTCATTTATTGAAGGCCACACCCAATGATCTCTTAATAAAAATAGAAAACCCTTCTGGATTGACCATTACCTACCCAAATCACTTCATAACATTTATAATATAATCCTATATTTCTTATTCTCAATATAATTCCATCATTTGAATGCTTTTTCTGGAAACATAAGAAGGATACCTAAAGAAGTGGTATCCCTCATCGATGAGCATTTTTGTTTCATTTCATACCCCACCACCTTAAATTCATATAATACCATGATCATATAATAATATCAATGTCTTCTATATATGGTGATTTTTTTATGATATTCTCATGAACAAAAATCATCTCCACTTCCATAAAATGGGCTATGAAATTATCATTCCTGTGTATTGAGGATTACCGCCACCAGAACTGATGTCACCATTTTTTTCCATTACCATCTCTCAACGGTGAACATAATGAATGTTTTTTTCTTTATATTATTTATTTAATGTATTTTTATGGTTATTGATTTATTTTATCACATATATATTTATAATATTTATTTTATGGAAATAATATTACATTTCCTCTGTGTATGGAAGACTACCGCCTCCTTAGGCGATGTAATTCATTGACACTTACGTGGAATTTATTATTGAAGGTTTTAATAAAAATAAGTAATATTTTTTAAAATAATTAAATTATATAATAATAATATATATCAAATTATTTTAGATATATAAATCTAAAAAGAAAATTAAAACAGTTTTCTTGCATATGCACGACCTACAATATCAATGAATGGTGTATTTTATTTTCATTCAATAAATTTTATGAATTACTATAAATTCATATAAAAATAATATATATGGTATTTATATCCATTAAAACATTATTAATATTATGGAACCACAATCTAAGTATGATTACCAAAAATAACAAGTCGAAATATACATGAAAAACAAAGCATTTAATCCCTGAAACGTGACATTAACATGGAATTTTGAATGGAATGTTAATAAAATAGAATATCAAAATAATTTATGTTATGATAAATATGAATATGGGTATGTAATATATGAATAATAAACATATATTTTTTATATTGGAGGTCTGAATGTGTACGATATAAGTAAATATTTAAGGTTGTCTCAAATTTCACTCTTTGAGATGTTCATTATATTATTCCCCCATTTTAATAGGTTTATATAAATCCAATTTGACATTTAAAATAATGAATTTATTTTCTATCATTATATTTTAGGTTCCATTTTATTAAATTCTTTCACAAGGATTATTATTCAAGGATATCAATGTGGTAATTATTTTGTGTTTTAATCTCATTATTTTTCTAGATTTCCAATGATTATATTTTCAAGGATAAATCATTACGATAAATCTCATAAGATAATCATGAATTTTTATATAAACTATTTATTCATGATATTTTCATTATTAGTACCATTTCACCACTCTTCGAAACTTAAAAAATATTTGAGAAAACATTGTTATGAAAATCTATCATTATTTCTCCCTTTGGTTGGAAATATATTTTCTTACAAATAAATACATTTTATTTTTTTTAAGTGTTTAATATCATCCTTTGACATTATAAAGAAAATTTTACCCCTGTTTTTCTTTTTATTATTTTTTTTTGGGGAATATTCATGTTTTTTCAAAAAATGCATGTTTTTATTTTAACAAAAAAAAGAATCATTTTTTGACATGTAAGAAATTAATAAAACATCTCATATAAATGTAAAATCTTTGCTTAAAAGTATAAATTTTATTTTTCCAAGGACTTTTCCAAATCTAAAATATTTTCAAAATGTTTTACAGTTAATTTTTTTGAAAAAAAAGGATAGGTTGTTTTTCTCATGAAATTTTTAGAATGATCATTCATGAAAATTTTCTATCTATCATGGAGTATATTGATGCAAAATATGACATAAGGGGGTTATTTCCAAGAATAACATTCAAATTATTTTTCTTAATGGTTTATATTTATAATTAAATGTTGTTTATGGAATCTAGTCCTCTTTCGTGAGTTATAACATAAAAAAATATTATGAAAGCTTTTTATTTTTCGATAGGCTAGGATATGATGAAATTATTAAATGGTTATGAGAATCATATCTTTTCAACAGGTTATGATTTGATGAAATATTTATGAAACCCATTTCATTTCATGGGTTAAGATATGATGAATGTTTTAAGAAAACATAGAACACATAAAAATTTTATTTATTATGGGATGGTGGGGACATATATCTCCCCCCAATGAATTTGTTTATAATTTTTATCCCATGAGATAGATAGGACTGGAATGGGGAGGAAAACTAGTTCAATAACAGATCTTTTCCACTAATATGGTATTTGGAGTGTAAAAAGAATAATTTGATGGTTTCGGGAGTGAACCCATTCTAATATGACAGCCTAGAAAGTGATCCTTCACTTATATGGAAAATAATTATCCATGCTTATATTTATTCCAATAATCCATGTCTTCTACCAATATCCTTATCTCATAGATCATGTTAATTAATTACGTTATGATTTTTTAAATTTTTGTCTTTCAATATTAATTCCACGAGTCATTATTATTATAATTGATACAAAAGTCATGGTTTACAAATGTTATAATAATTTTATCATTCTAATATGATCATTTTATTCTTATATATCTTCCTTGTTTACCATTACTGAGCATATGATATCACCCTTTCTATTGATTCCTTTCCCCATGATATGAAGAAATATTTGAAATATGATAATTCTAGGAAGGGTGATAGTTATGAATATCATTGTTGGAGAATATTTATCTTACCTATAGACCAGTTTTTTATGTTTCCAATCTTCCATTTAAACTAAAACATATAGTCTTCTGGGGTGTGTTTTTTTGATTTAATGAATATTCATAAAAAATGATGTAATATCAATATATGATAGGCTTTTTCCACTATAGAAATTACCTTAAATTTTTTTCCATGGAACATGGGCCTAGATTAGTTATTTTCCAAATGAATGAGAGTGAACCTAATATAAGATATTATTTTTATATTAATGATTATAAATATTAGAGTTCATTCTATATAGGGATTCTTATGGTTGATATTTATGTGTGACACATGTTTCATGTGATGAAAAGGATTTATTTTATATCACTGATTGGAAGATTTTTTTTATCTCACACCAATTTTATATAAATATTCTGAACTATGAGTATCTAGTATAATTTACCAGAACGGATAATTCATTATATTAGAACTGAGATTAGGATAGTGTCCCAAACTATAGAATTTTCAATTTTTTAGATTCCCCCCATGTCAGTCCAAGTAGAGTACCACCAAGCATAAAGGTTGTTAGATAGAGTTTTGTACACTGATATGATGGATCTTATTTTTTATGTTCTTGAAATTCCTATAAACTTATTGGTTTTCCCATGATCTTTGGTATTTTAATATTGTATATTTGTGGATATTTCCAAATTCTGTACTAATAGGTGTTGTCATAATTTATTTTATCTCATAGATCTTAATTGTTATTTTTGTTGTCATTTTTGTTATTTCTTAATGTTTTATTTTTACCCCTTCAGTTTTATAGAATTTTCTCTATTTAATTATCTTATGAAAAATATGTTGAAACCAATTTTTTCCTTTTTTGACCACATTATAAGAATATTATTTCCAATAATTAAATTATAATATCAATAGTTTATTATAATGATCGAATCCTTAAAATGGTTAAACCCATATGTTTTCTACGGAACTATCTGAAAGGAATAAGGTAAAAATATCCTTATCTATTTGAAAAATAAGAGAAATGTAAAAATTATGTTATAAAATATATTTCAGAATATCATAAAATGGAACATTTTTAACGGATAATACATGGGGTTTGATTTATTTCGTATAATAACTATTCTTTTTTCTTAAACCTATATTTATTTTCATAGTTTCATGTTCCATGTTATGTTTCAATATTTGCTTGATGTTTTTATATTATTTTGGTTTGATGTTGACTCATGGAATAAAATGGGCATTGTGTTTTGAATATTTGTAGTTTCTTTTATATATATATTTTTAGAATTGTTGTATTATCCAATTTTTCCATAATTCTCTAGATAATACTCTTTTCTATTATATTATTTCTAATATTGAGTTCAATATTTTATATATTTGATATACTTTGTATGGTTACATTCATTTATAAAAATATATATTTTTTATTTTTTCCTAGATGTCCAATATAAAAAGCATGAATCTAGTAATAAAAAATTGGTGTTTAATTAATTACTATAATTACATAGCCTAGAGCCAGCCTATGCCTCTCCAAATATTCCATAGGTTACAGACTAGTGGAGAGTGCCATATCCATATAGTGGTAGGGGAATTTACCCTCATATTAGATTCATATATAAATAATTATAATAACAAAGAATCATACACATCCATGAACATCAGATTATGTGGAATAAATAATAAATATATCTAAAATAATACCTGATGTTTTAATTCAATCAATAAAAAAAATAACCCACCAGAATTATCCATGATTCAAAATAAAAAAACACAATCCCATGGGACCTAATACCAACTTTAATCCTCATACCAACCTCTTAATAACCTCATGTTTACTCATTATAATCCCCTTCAGAACCTCAACACAATCCTAAAATGCAGACATATAGTCTATATATTAAGTAGGAATCTTGAGTAGGATGTCAACAACAAATTCATTAGCATCTAACCAAGAACCCATTATTTAATCTACCACAGAAATGTGTATGAGTGAGAAAATAAATACAATGATCATTATCTTAGTGTTGGAATATGATTAAAAAATGACCATGAAACTGGATGAGGTACACTAACCTGTCATGTCATTGGATGCTAGCTAAAACACCATAACCATGACCATACCTACTTCAAAAACATAGATAAATCCACCCATGACCACTTTCCATCTTAATAATACCTGAACAATAATTGAGGACTCATGCAATGGGGAAATCCATAACCTTTACCCAATAACCACAAACATTGGTCACACGTACACATCCATATCCCAATAGACTAGTATATGAATCATGGTATGTTTATTTAGTATCATGAAATACAATTCAACAAACCATCTACTGGGGTTATATTCTTCCATGACACAAGACATTCCATGTTAGGTCCACTTTTAATATTATAATCATTCCCACTCCCAAAATATTTGGTCAACTAGTGTTTTTTATTCAAAGATAAGGCCTCTTAAATAACCCATTACCTATGACACATGACATGGATTGACTACATGCACACTGATCCTTATCATATCATGAAATGTATACTTCCCATTACCTAATGTGTCAGAAAAATTTCATCACACTAACCTATCCCCACCAGATTCTAGGGAGGTCACATTAAGTACATTCATCGTAAAGAGGGTCCTTATGATATCACACAGGTCACCAACTAATCATAGGGTGCCAATCATTTATGACGATTCCCCTCATTGATTAATTTCCCAAATAACAAGACCGAGTGTAAAATAGGACCTACTCACCAACCATAGTCTCTTTCCATTGATATTAGCTAACTCTCCTCACCCAACAATTACATAAAAACTTGATGGCTTCTCTGACCTAGACAACATAGTCTGGTCTATCATTTCCAATGTACATCAATTACACATGTCCCACAATCTTGGGAATTGGAGAATCCAATGAATTCTACCCAAACCTATCATCAATATGAGGATCCAACACCCAAACATAACCCCTAGGTATTGTTATACTAGGTTAAAAACATAACCCCTTGACCTCAATAAGGTATAAACCCTAATATATTATGGGAGAACCCTCAACTCATCACTGATAGAAAAACCATCCCCATATTCCTCTACCAAGTCCCAAATGAATCCTCCAAATTCATGTGTATATTATGACTTAAATCATTATTTAATAGTGATTTAGTAGGCACACAAGAGATACACATTGATTTTGTTTGATTTCATCAAACACGATGACCATCATGTATGACCATTAACTATATGAACTCTTCTTAGTATATTATATATCTCATCCCATAGCCCAATACCTCTTAAAATCCTCTTATAAACTCAACCAAAGAAATCACCCCTTGGATACAAAGATTTTTTGTGATCCAGATTCCTTCAAGTGCTTATGAGAACATACAAAAGTCATGGGAGGAATACTGCCACCATATTCTATCTGTCTTGGGAATAATTGTTCCTTATATACCATTATTGATACCTTTTCAATATTAAGGGACGAACACTCATAAATAGACTTTCATAAGTTTTTGTATCATCAAAGACACCTACATTGACTTCAGATTTATCCCCTCATCATGCTCCATCCAGCCCTATCCAATCCAACCAAAGATCACTCACACACTCAATGACCTTCACCCTGACAATAGATACATATAATTAATTATAATAAACTCTTATTCACTATTTAAATAAAAATTCATTAACATGTAACACATAAATACTCATTTTCATCAACTAAATTCCTAATCATTTGCAACCAGGAGATGTACAATCTCGTTTCTCCCCTAGAACTAGGATATAAAAAATCTCCAAAATACACACACTATTAATCTATGAATTGATTTTAATTTATCTAAAACCCTTAAAAATATATAGGAAACATACGATATCTAAAATTTATTAGAATATAATTTATAAACATATCAGGATTCCTTCTTCATAAGCTAGGAAAAACACATTTCTTTCTTAGTCGATTCCACCATCCTCTATTGGAATCAACCTAAATGTCCAATCCTAAACCATCTAAAAAAGTGTTTGGTGATAATAATTAATCATGGAGAAATAAAATGATTTCATACCCTAGATTTACCATTACAATACACCCAAAGCAACCCATATTTGATGTGGTTACAAGGAGAGGAAAGGGAGGGAGAGACTGCAATACCCATATAATTTGTGAAATATTTTAATTCCAAATGAATTTAAATTGATTAAATTTTTTTACTCACAAAATTTATTTAAGAATATTTCAAACAAAACACTGATATTTTCTTGAGTAAGATGAATCATTTTTTATCATGCATTACAAAGAAAACTTAATTTAAAAGGAACACGAAATGTTATTAAAATATTATAAATAAATATAAAAATATAAAATATCCCTTTAAATGGAAGGAATGAATATGATTAACTAAATAATTAAATTATATGGTTTAAAATTTATATTAAAAATTTGTTTGGCCATTTTTTGAAATTTCAAATAAAAGGATTTTTTTTCTTAGATACAATATTTATGGGAAAAACATGTTTTCCCTAAATGAATTAGATGAACCACATTCAGTGAAATATTTCAATGAAATATATATAGTATATATATTCAGTAAACTATTTAATAATTAACTAATTTTATTTCTTGAAAAGAGATAATAATACATCCAATTTTATGCTTAAAATTTACAGTTTGATAAAAAGAAGTTATATTTCATTTTAATATGAACATAATTTAAAACTAAATAATGAAAAAATTAGAAAATTTATTTAAAAAACACTTCATTTTTTAAATCATGATATCATACTTATCTTGGGGTTATTTTTTTAGATTCTTTTTGAAATGATTAATTTTTTACGAGTAATGAAAAGAATAGAACTTTGATTGAAAACCACTACTTTGTTTAAATTATTTATAAATTTAATTTATATTTTATGATTTTATAAAGTAAAATTAGTTAAATTATATATCTACTAATCCAATTTATTCCATTGGAATAGTTTTATTATAAAGAATTAATATAAAATCTTTGTATACTTTTGAATATTTTATCTTTGAAAGCCCCACATTATCATCATGTGTGTGGGATTAATTTTAAATTAAAAAAATTATATTATTTAATGGAATATTTAAATATCTATTAAATATTTTCAGTCACAATATTTATATTATCTAAAAAATTCTATATATTTTTTACCAAAATTAATAGCCTGAACTGCTAAAATTAATAACAATGGTTTTGGTTAAAAAACATTTGTGGGGGTTAAACTAAAATGATAAGGGTTAAAATGAACATTAATTTTTATAAAATATATTATATAGAATTATGTATACACTATAATATATGAGTTAGAATAATAATCCATTTTGGAACCTTGTTATGTAACACCGTGATATTTTAAAACTAAATTATTTTATTCAGTCATGTGTATGACATGAGACAACAAGAGTAGAAGAGAATATAACATCCAATGAAATTATAATATATTTCGTATTTTAGATAAATTCAATTTAAAATATATATTTAAACCCAATTGACACTGAGTTATTTTTTCCACATAATAATGAAATTCATTAATAGCTTCTGTAACACGCAATATCGAGTTTAACCGAATACTATTAATATTATTATTTAAAATGAAAATCATTTCCTAACATTTAATTAAATGTTATGAATTATATATAATAACATATAAAAATATATTTATAAATTCATAGGTTAAAAATTAATTTGGAATGAAAAGAAAAACCAATTGAATATAATAGTTTTTTTATAAAAACATGTTTTATGCACCCAAGGATATTTTTTCTTAATAAATTAAATTGAATAATATTATTGAATGATATTAATTAAATTTATATATTATATATTTAATAAAATGTTTTAAATTTATCAAATAAATTTTATAGGCATAAGAGAAGAATATATCCAATTTTACACAAAAATAATTATATTTTCTTAGAGGCCATCTTGCTACATTTTAATGCAATATTTATTTTAAATTTTAAATTTTAATTTTTAATAAATTTTATTTTGAAAAAAATATTTTTTTAGATTTTTATTTTAAAATTGTTATAGGATTAATTTTTTTAATTTTCTGAGAATTTTCATTTTTAATGAATAGTGAGGAATATTGAATTTTATTGAAAAATAAATCGTTTAATTAACTAATAATGTTAAATTATATTAATAATTGGTTTTTCAATATCCTAGTTCCTAGTGCTACCTAGAGGTTCCCCATACTCTGTTTGTCACGTGGCCTCAAGTGTATTTCCCAAAATGCTAAAGGCTGCCATCTAGCAGTGTAACGCCCCAACCACAATTACCCAGAGTCGATGCAATATTACGTAACATTGGCATGATCACAAAAGATCAAGTCTCAAAAAACCGATTAGTTTAGTAGCCTTGGAAACACTAGATATAATCTTAAATGTTTCATTACATCATATTGTAAAACAAACTACAACAACATCTTGTCTTCATATCCCCTCATATTATCCCTGCAGGTCATTCATAAAATACTTCTTCACATCCTGGAAAAATTAAAACATTGAAAGGGGTGATCTCAGATGCTCAGTAAGGATAACAATATAGTGGAAATTTTCATAAATAAACACAAACATTTAAGGGAATGTATAACTAAAACAAAATCCTTTTAAACCTGAACTTCAGAATAATATGTAAAAATAAACTGAAATAATACCATTTACATATTCACATGGATATTCTAATAGTATAATAATCACATGTATTATCAATAACCACCTTTAAAATGATGGAATTCATAATTCCAGACAATCATAACCACATAGTCAAGGCCTTGTGCCAAGACTACAAATACGATTTTTTCAAGGCCTTGTGCCAAGACACTAGTTTGTCTCATGAGACCTACCAATGCATCGAGGAGCTATATCGGGCTCCACCCTTCACTTATTAAGTCCAATTCATTCCTTATATGAAAAGGTTTAAATATATCATAAACCATAACAAAATCGTATCACATAAAACATGCATAAAGGAAACATATCATTTCCACATTTCAATCACAAGATATCAACAAAACACATTGATATAATAAAAAAATTACCAAAACCATTTTCAATACCAAAATAAAATAAAATAAAAACATGGTTTTTATTTTTTATTTAAAAAAATGGCATGTAGAGGAAGCCGAAACTAAAATAATGGTCACAGTGGAAGAGAAGTCGTTGTCGCCGCATACGTACGACAAACAAATTCCCTTTTGTAGTTTAGTAAAATTATTTGTATAAAAATATTCCTTTTGAATAAACTTAAAAGTCAAAAGGATTTATGCATCGTATAAAAGAAAGTCTTGTATTAAATAAATATGCCTCAATTAAAGTAGATTGAGACGAAGTCCCTTACCTCATGTCGGACATGACACGATCATTGTTTAATCTCCTGAATAATAAACTAGAGTTAATTTATACTTTCTTAAGAACATTTTTCAAGTTTATTATTCCATTTATATCACTTATTACCATCTTATGAACATTATGTAATTATTTATGTTAATAACGGTCGTTTTTTCGATCTTTGGTACTTGAGTCAAAAATAAATTTCTTATAATTACAAGTTGTTCATGTGGTAAAATATCCATTATATCCAGAATTATATTCATGATGTAGATATCATATATATCATGTATATCCAGTATATACATGCATTTATAAAATTACATAACATTTAGAGGTATGAAATAAAATGCACCGTTCAGGGAGACACTAAGCCGTACGTACGCATGAACACTACTTTAATTTCTATTTTTTATTTTATGGAATAAAATCATAAATATATAAAGTTATATTATAATTTTAGTATAATATCATATATAATATCATTTACTCTATCATTTATACGTCCCACATATGGATTTAATGATTCAAATCACTTTGACGGAGTGATAGTCCGTACTTCCTAAAATGAAATTATCGCGTTTACCCATAATGGAAATCATAATGGTATGCCATAAATGAAAAATAAAAAAGCATAAGGAAAATATTAACATAATATATATCATATATAAATATAGTTTCATCATAATGGCCTCCATGAGAGGTGTTAAAAAAATATTGAACAATCATCATTTCGTGAGGCAGTAATTCTCCACCCACAAAAACAGTATGTTCTTAAAAGATTAGACGAAGGTGTGTGTAAGTGTAAATAAACTACTTCTCATAAAAACATACATGTATATTGAGGATACTGGTGTTGTTACAAAATAAAAGAATAAAAAATGTTTAGGGGGTTGGAGAAGAAATATAAAACAAAACAACATAAGAGAAGACATTACCTTTAAATTGGGTAACTCCTCTCAGTTTGAACCAAAATGTGTTCTGGAAGAGATTTATGCCTAAGGTAAGGCTTCTAGGATGAAGGGAGGAATTTTGAAAGGGTATTTGGGGAGATTTTGGCCGATAAAAAAGGTTTTGAAGGTGTGAATAAGGTGGTAGAGGTGGGGAACTTTTTTAAGAGGAGATGAGGGGCTCTTTTGGAAAGTCATGAAATATTACTTTATTATGAAATGATTTTCAGATTTTAAAGGACCCAAAATGATATATTTAGAGGATAAGGTGATAAGGTTTCGAAATCCCCCCATCAAATAGGTTCTAGACAAGTGTACGTCTTATATTTTACCTTATCTTTTCATTTTATTTAAATTGTTCATTAATGAGGTAATCACTGCATCATTATGGTGTCATAAATAAATTTATTTACATAATGCCTAAAAATTATATAAAAAATAACCATGATGTGGGAAATATTTTTATCTTTCTAATGAATATTTATAGTTTAAAAGTTAACTTATATAACCCCATGTAATAATTGTTTTAGTAAAACAACACATTTTTGTGACAATTTTATTTTTACTTTAAATAAAAAGTTATTAATGTCATTTTCTTATCCAAGTGGCTCCATGGGGTCCCCAAGTTGGCCCATGTATTGTCTTGGTCTGCCATGACTCATTCAATAATATTAGGACAAGTGTAAAGGTAATTTCATATTATTATAACATTATATGAACCTTAAATTACACTAATTACCTTTAATCACGATTAATAAAACATAAATGTTACTATTCACCAAAAATTATTTTCATCCCATTGAACCACATATTACTTACAAATGACAACCATATATATCAGATTTTTGAAATTCAATTCATAGAAGTGGTAATGTTTCATTCAAACAAAAAATTAGTTTTTAACTACCACTTAATGTTTTCACTATTCATAAAAAATTGACGTTTTTCAGAAAAATACCAAAAATTCAACATAGGATAATATAGATATTCTGAATCCAAAAAATGAATTCCATTCTGAAATATAAAATTTATATAATTTCAAAAAGCGGGTATTACTATTCATAACTTCTACTTTTATTGGTCGTGGTGTGTTAGAATCTCGAACTTGCGTACAATTCAAGCTATTGCATTATAGAAGGAGAAGCGTACCATTGAAGCTTGGGGAGTTACAATCTTACCCCCTTTAATAAATTGCATCCTCGCAATTTGAAAAATGTTCTTCGAAAATAAAAGGTTGAAAATAAAAATACCTTTGTGGAAAACCCATATCGGAAATAGGGTTAATAAAAATTGAACATTAAAAGAATGAAAGAGAAATAAAAAGGTCACCCAAGATATCCCATACTAGGATTCAATGAAAACATGGATACGGAGGAGAAACGAACCGTCAAGGACTGATAGAGAGTTGTAGAAAACAGGATTAGGAGAATGTTAACTTCAAGATAATCACAAACTTGTGATTGGTTAAACAATCATTGATTCCCCAGTAGGAAAAGTTAACCGACAACGTTTTTGTTTTAAGTTACCTTTCATATAGTTGAGGAATTTAATTAGGATATTTAATAAGAATGTAAGGAAATATACATACTTGTCATGCACACTTTCATTCTTTAAATTTTGTTACCACCAACCCATCCATCACTCAAAAAGACAATTGTAATCATAAATATTATATTTATCCTAATCGTACAAGGTTCTAAATATTAACACATACCATTTAGATTAGGAAAAATATTTTGTAATAACCAGGGAATTCATGTAGGCTATTGGTTGGTAATAGAGGCCAATCACACTATAGTTGTGGGTTCGATTCCTGCTGCTTTGTCCGATGTGACGGGTTATCCCCCGACCTGTAGGTTGTCCTTTTCCTAATAATATTCCAAAAATAATCTTCAGAAATGTTTTAACCTTAAACAATACTATCCAATGTTCAAATTAATCAATTCCAATCTTTATAGTTATGGAAAATGCCTCTATCAATACTTTATCTGAAAGGTCTTTAAATTCCAAAATCAATTGTAACATCAGATTCCCCTATCAAAGTAAAGTTTCCTTTATTGTCACTTACTAAAAATATGATTACCTTCATCATATTGAAACCTTAATGAAAATAACAAGTGCTGCAGTACAATCCTTATATATATTTCTCATTATTCATATAACCATAATATAGTTATTGAGTCCAAAAACTAAAATACAATAATTATTCAACATTATCTGTAGTAACAACATAATCTTGGTCCTGATCTATTGGCCTTTTTAGGAAAGTTTCCCTGACGCATAGGACATTCATTTTTATAATTCCCCATTTATCTACAATTATAGCATTCAACATTGATAGCCTCTTTCTTTACCTTCCAATCATGATCCTGGTGACCTTTTTCTCCATATTTGTAACAAACTCCCATCCCTTTTAGGCAAGTACCAGGGTGATTCTTCCCAAAATTATTTCATAATGGAAAAACCTTTTTTACCTTTTTCCCTTTATCTATCTCTTGTTCCACTGTTCTCTTCTTCTCTTGCTTTACTTTGTTGTCCTAAGAGTTAGATAATACCTTTTATGTCTTGATAGCACATGAGACAATGTCTTCGTATGATGGGAAGGATTGTGAGACCAATGCTCAACGGAGAAATGGTTTTAAACCATCAAAGAAACAATCAATCTTAATTATTGGGATATTTATATAATCGTCATCATACCTTGCTAACCTTGTAAAGTTGGACTCATACAATGCGACATTCTCATCCTCCTTTTGTATCTGACTCAGAAATTGCATTTCCATATCTACTCGATGGTCATGATGAATGTATTTTTCTAAGAAGTGCTCTTTGAACTCCCTCCATTCCATATTTGATACACCTTCATCTTCGTTTGTGTTTTGAATCAATGACCACCATTGATCAGCATCTCCAGTGAGGCGGTAAACTGCAATGATAACCTTTTCCCTTTCACTACTCCCAAAGGCATGGAATATTTTTTCTAAGGAATTTATCCATTGTTAAACTACTTAGGGATTTGTACTCCTATTTAATGTTGGTGGTTGTTGCCTCATGAAGCGATCTAACATTGACCCTCCATGCTACAGACCAGGGTGCTCCATACGGGTAAGGTTATTATTCATAACCTGAGTGAGTTGTCCCAGTATGGTGAAAAGATGATCAGCACCAGTAGTATCACCAGCTCTATTATAATTATCTTGAGCCTAAGGTCAATCCCGACATGGAGTGTGTGCATTGATACAGTTTCCATTCCTTCCACTAGGTTCCATTTCTAAAAAGTGGCATAAACTAGATCAGTTTATGAATCAAAATACATAATTCCATACTTGTAAAACACTTAACATAAATTGAATAGTTTATGGATATAATCCATAATCATAAAAATGTTTTATTTGAAGAAGTATATACTCATAAACCCTTCATAATGGTTTGTAATGAAAATGAGAATTATCCTAAGCATATCCCTCGGGAGTGTCGTAACCAAGAGTATAGTAAGGCACGTTGTCGTGCACGAGTTCCCATTCGAGTCAACCTCAAAGCAATGTTTTTGGGTTTTACCCCTAGGTACATCTGTGCCGGAGCCTCCTCTACCCGCTCATATCCAGACAGGGATGTATTTCTCGAAAAACTCACCAAATCTATATAATAACAAAATTCTAGGAAGTTCTTCTATACTAATCCTCAAAGTCTATCTTAGGGCTACATGCTCTAATCAATGTTTTTCAAAATCTAGCTTCCAAGGTTAGTACTAAACTGCCTCTGATACCAACTGTAATGCCCCAAACCTAGTAACCCAGAGTCGGTGCATTATTACGTAACATTGGCATGATCACAAAAGATCATGTCTCAAAAGGCCGATTAGTTTAGTAGCCTTGGAAACACTAGATATATTCATAAATGTTACATTAAATTATAAAGTAAATAAAAACTAAATCAACATCCTGTATTCATATCCCCTCAAACTATCCCTATAGGTCATTCATAAAATACTTTTTCATGCCTTTGAAGAATTAAAACATTGAATGGTTTGAGATGAAATGCTCAGTAAGGATAACAATATAGCGGAAACTTTCATAAATAAACAAAAACATTTAAGGAAATGTATAACTAAAACAAATCATTTTAAACTTGAACATCATCATAATATGGAAAAATAAAATTTAATAATTCCATTTAATTTTTCACATGGATATTCTACTAGTCGAATAATCACATGAAATATCAATAACCACTTCCATAATGATGGAATGCATAATTCCAAACTACCATAACCACATTGTCAAGGCCTTGTGCCAAGACTAAAAATAAGATTTTGTCAAGGCCTTGTGGCAAGACACTAGTTTGTCTCATGAGACCTACCGATGCATCGAGGAGCTAGAGAGGGCTCCACCCGTCACTTATTAATTCCAATTAATTCCTTATATGAAGAGGTTTAAATATATTATAAACCATAACATAATTGTATCACAAAAAACATGCATAAAGGAAACATAACATTTCCACATTTCAATCACAAGATATCAATACAACACATTGATATAATAAAAACATTATCAAAATAATTTTCAATATAAAAATAAAAGAAAAGAAAAACTTGGTATTTATTTTTCATTTAAAAAAATATTGCTTTTAGAGGAAGCTGAAACACAAATAATGGTCACGGCGGAAGAGAAGTCGTTGTCGCCGCATACGTACGAAAAAAACATTCCCATTTTTCTTTTAGTAAAATGCTTCATATAAAAAGATTCCTTTTGAATAAAAGTAAAATACAAATGTGTTTATACGCCGTATAAAAAAATTCTTGTATTAAAACAAAATATGCCTCAATGAATGAAGATTGAGACAAAGTCCCTTACCTCGTGTCCGACTTGACTCGATCGTTCTTTAATCTCGTGAATAATAATCTAGAGTTAATTTATACTTTCTTAAGAACCTTTTTCAAGTTCATTTTTCCTTTTATATCACTTATTACCATGTTATGAACATTATGTAATTAATTATGTTAATAACGGTCGTTTTTCAATCTTTGGTACTTGAGTCAAAAATAAACTTCTTATAATTACATGTTGTTCATGTTGTAAAGTATCCATTATATCCAGAATTATATTCCTGATTCAGATATCATATATATCATATATATCCAGTATATACATGCATTTATAATATTACATAACATTTAGAGGTAAGAAATGAAATTCACCGTTCATGGAGACGGTAAGCCGTACGTACGCATGAACGCTACTTTCATTTCTATTTCATTTTTAATGGAATGAAATCATAATGATATAAAGGTATATTATAATTTCAGTATAATATCATATATAATATCATTTAATCCATCCTTTATACGTCCCACATATGGCATTAACAATTCATATCACTTTGAGGGGGCGGTAGTCCGCACTCCCTAAAATGAAATTATCACGTTTACCCATAATGGAAATCATAAAGGTATTCCATAAATGAAGAATACATAAGCATAAGGAAAACATAAACATAATATATATCATATATAAAAATATTTTCATCATAATGGCCACCATTAGAGGTGTTAAAAGAATATTGAACCATCATCGTTTTGTGAGGCAATAATTCGCCACCCACAAAAATAGTAAGTTCTTTAACCATTAGATTAAATTGTGTGTAAGTGTAAATGAAATAATTCTCATAAAAACATAAAAGCATATTTTGGATACTGTTTTTGTTACATAATATAATATTAAAAAGATTTTATGGAGTTGGAGAAGCAGAATAAAACAAAACAATATAAGAGAAGACGTTACCTTTAAATCGGGTAACTCCCCTCAGTTTGAACGAAAATGGTTTCTTGAAGAGCTTTCTGCCTAAGGTAAGGCTTCTAGGATTAAGGGAGGAATTTTTAGAGGGTATTTGGGATGATCTTGGCCAATTCAAAAGGCTTTGAAGGTGTGAATAAGGTGGTAGAGGTGGGGGCCTTTTATAAGAGGAGAGGAGGGGCTCTTTTCGAAATTCAGGAAATGTTACTATATTATGAAATGCTTTTCGGATTTTAAAGGATCCAAAAAGATATATTTCTAGGATGAGGTGATAAGGGTTAGATATACACCCATAAAATAGGTTTTAGACATGTGTAATTCTTAAATTTTACATTATCTTTTCATTTTATTTAAATTGTTCATTAATGAGGTAATCACTGCATCATCGTGGTGTCATAAATAAATTTATTTACTTAATGTATAAAAATTATAAAAAAACTACCATGATCTAGGAAATATTTTTAGCTTTCCAATGAATATTTATAGTCAAAATGTTAACTTATATAACCCCATGTAATAATTGTTTTAGTAAAACAACACATGTTTGTGACAATTTTATTTTTACTTTAAATAAAAAGTTATTAATGTCATTTTCTTACCCAAGTGGCTCCATGAGGTCCCCAAGTTGACCCATGGATTTTCTTGGTCGGCGATGACTCATCCAATAATAGTATGACAGGTGTAAAGGTAATTTCATATTATTATAATGTTATATTTACCTTAAATTACACTAATTACCTTTAATCACGATTAATAAAACTTAAAAGTTACTATTCACAAAAAATTATTTTATTCCCATTGAACCACATTTTAAATACTAATGACAACCATGTATGTCATATTTTTGAAATTCAATTAAAATAATTGGTAAAGTTTCATTTGAACGAAAAATTAGTTTTTTAACTACCACTTAGTGGTTTCACTATTCATAAAAAATTTATGTTTTTCAGGAAAATACCAAAAATTAACCATAGGCTTATTTTGATATTCCGGATAAAAAAATGAAGTCCATTTTGAAATATATAATTTATATAATTTCAAAATGTGGGTATTAGTATTCATAACTGCTACTTTGATTGGTCGCACTCTGTTAGAATCTCGAACTTACGTACAATGAAAGCTATTGCATTATTGAAAGAGAAGCGTACCATGGATGCTTGGGATGTTACAAGCAGCGAGGGACTTGGGTGTTATAATGGGGAAACTATGCCCTCATTGGTAGAGTAATGCACCAGAATGAAATAAACAATAACTGAAGTAGTAATAATACCATACAATAATAAACAATAGAATAATGAAAGTAAATAAATAACTAGAGAACATATATAATTGATATATGTCACATATTTCTAGGAAAGAAGCCAAACAAGACATAATGCATAAATACAATACAATACCAATGTACAAAGGTAAAAAGTAATTAAATCCTACAGCATCGCAAGCCTCAGCTTGGTCCCATGCTGTCTAGCTCCAGAAAAATCAAGTACCTGAAGTAGAAGGGTGCTTTCCCTTATCTATGCCTGTAGCAATATAATTATTTTGGGCCTAAAATCATGACCCAAACTAGGTGTGAGATGAATCCCAGGAGGCAACCACCAAATGTTATGTGCGTAACATTCATTTAATATAAATAGAGGGCTATATGAAAAATGAAGCAATTAACAAGGATGTACTCAAAAGTAAACAATCATACAGGTTCAATTTCATTCATTTTTAGTAATTAAAATAAACTGCCAATCAAACACAAGAAACCCTCTAGGATGTTCTCACAGTCTATCCCATACTATTAAACTTTAACAAAGACTCTCTAAGGATGAAATCACCATAAATTCCCCTTGTGGTATCGTAACGGTAACTAGATACACTCTGAGGAAGTACTCAACTTCCAATTCCCCTTATGGTCTCACAATGTGGATCAACAGACACTCTAAGGGATCACACAATTCCATTCCCCTAATGGTCTAGTAATTTGAATGTATAAGACACTCTGAGAAATCCCTCAACATCCATTTACCCTATGGTCTAACTACACCAATGTCCCACAACAATATGTAAGTCAATCGTGCACAAACGATATCCACCAGCCAAAGTAAATCACAATAATCTACTTGGATAAACAGTTACAAAGCATGGCATAAGAAAGTATGATAATATCACTCTATCCTAACAACACAAGGCATGTAAAATAGAGCACCATAACAGGGAAAAAGAGGCTGATTGGCCAATATGAGTTCAAAAAAGGGAAACCACATCCATTGGATTGTAACTAAACTCTATTCTCAAACAAGAACCCTAACTCAAGAAATCAAGGCATATCAGTCATTATAGGGTTAAATTCCCCAAACACAAAATACCCCGATCGAGGGTATAGAGAAATGTTTCACATAATATTCATGGACTTAATATGGAAAGAAGAAAAACACCTACCTCAACGTTTTTCAATCTATATAGTTGAATCACAGCCTTTGATTCGACCTAGAACATCGTACATCTATGAAAATATCTAAAACGAACAACCACAGATATCTCACAAAAGAAGATAGTTCAAGAAAAGAGGATATAGAAGAATGAAGAACTCACCGATATGATTCCAACACAACTAATAATGGTTGATTCAGAGAACAGATGGCTGGTCAAGGGCTCGAAGAAGAATTGTAGGCTTTGGTTGCTCTGAGGCGAGATAGGCTGAGATGAAGGGTTTTCTGTGAACAAGACGTAACCCCGATTCGATATAACAATTAAAAAGAAAAATACATGATGTGTCGTTTAAATGTACACGACATATATATTCCTTTACCAGGACCCAATATAGGCGGTCTACTGGTCACCCCACATGGACATGCACTCAACCATTACACGACCAGTACACGATCACCCACAAAAAACGGGTACACGATGTGTACTCCTAAGTACAATACATGTACTCCATAAATTTCCATATTCTCCTCTTTTTCTCAAAAAATCTATAAGAGAAAACTCTTACCTTAAAAGATGGTATGGGTTCTTACAAACTTCTCCCCCTAATGATATTCATCCTCAAATTTCCCTACCAAGGTGGCGTAGAAGAAGAATCCTCCAACAACTCCAGCCAATGTGATAGTACACCAGCCTCCCTTTCCCAAGCCTCACCATGTACTCATTTTCGTAGTCATAGGACTCGTACTATAGAAACATACCATCCACAAAGAACCATTGCACTGCTATCAACAATTTGAATAGGATGCTCCTTTGATGAAACGTCCTCCTCCAAATCTACCTCCTCAGGTTGAAAAAAATGATAATAGTCTGAGAGGAAACTCCATTGTTGTGAAATTTGGACGGTTCCATAAATATCCTGGTACCTATCAGGTTACTACAAATGATAGGAAACCGAACTGACTCTCTCTAAAACCTCTTATAACTCGACGTATCTCGGTGAATGCTTTCCCTGTCTTCTAATTCTTCCATGTCCCAATCTTGGTGTGACACATAAGAATACCAGATCTCCGAACATGAACTCCATATGTTTTCTCCATTTATTAGCATAATTATAACACCCAATCTTCCACGGTACGTTTTCCTTTGAATAATGTTGTAGCTTGGATTGTACACAACTTGTAGCTTTAACAGACCATGACCAATCAAACTAGCCATTATGAATAGTAATACCAAATTTTTTGAAATTTTATAAATTTAATTTTTCAAAATGGACATCATTTTTTAATTCAGAATATTGAAATTAGCTTGGAGTGATATTTTTTGCATTTTTATGAAAACTTTCAATTTTTGATGAATGGTGAAAAACACTGTGTTATTGTTTAAAATTGACTTTTTCTTTAAACAATTAGTTATATTATTCTAATTTATCATAGGTGAAAATAGATTTATAATACCTATATATGTTCATTGTAATTCATTTGAGTCATTTTATAATAAGTTTAGATATATAAAATTTTATTGAACTTTTTACCGTCTTTTACCCATCTTCTAGAAGCATTTACAAATTTGAAAAAAACATAATTTTACAACTTTTGTGAATTGAATTTCAAAAATCTGAGAGACACGGTTGACATCAGTAAGTAAAACTTTTTCAATTAGATGAAAATAATTTTTGATGAATTGTAACTTTTGTCTTTTATTTACCAGGGTTAAATGTAAATTGGGTCATTATGGGTAAAATGATATTATAATTACACTAACACATGTCCTAATTCTATTGGATAAGTGTAATTCTTCCAAAAAAACTTTAGGAATAAAATATGATCCTTTTGGTCCACTTGGATTAGATTAGGACATTTATTATTATTTCATATAAAGAAGAGTCAAAAGAGTTAAATTCAATGTTTAATAACTAATCCATTTTTAATATAGGGTTACACACAATATAAATTCAACTATAAAAATTTATTGGAATGCTAAAAATATTTCTTACATAATGATATTTTAATTATAATTTTTAGACATTAAAAAAATTAATTTATTTATGACCCAATGATGATGCAGTAATTATCTAAATAATGAAATATTAAAATAATTGATATTATATATATCCAAATAAATGTAAATTGAGACATATGATAAATTAAACTAATTTTATAGGTTAATATGACATGTTATGGTTGATTAGATAAATTTTATTCTATGTGATATTGTTTTTTTGTCTTTTAAATAAATCAATTACTATGTAGTGTCAAAATCGACATAATTTTGATTTTAAACCAAATACTATATTATTAATTTATATTATATTCCTAAAAATATAAGGTGTGGAAAAATGAAATATATAATGTTGTATATATTAATAATTAACCACATGGGGTAATATTTTCATGTTATAGTATGTTTATTAACCATATAATATAAAAATACAAAGAGACATAGTAAATGTCAAACTATTTAACTAAGAGTTAAATATAAAAGATAAGGTTAATTTGGTGACCTAAACCTATCCAAAACCTATTGGTTAAGTGTTTTTAGAACCATTACCACCTTAGCCATGAAATTAATCATTTTTTATCAATTGGAAACCGAAAATTATTTTATTGTAAAATAATATCTCAAACATTTCCAAAAGTGACCCTCACCTCTCTTATAAAAGGGTATTTCCCCTTCTCTTAGTTTCCCACATACAAAGCCATTTTTTTCAGCCGAACCCTGCCCAAATATCCCCCCAACTTTACTCCCTTCATCCTAGAGGCATTCCATTGGTAAAAAATCCAACCTATGGAGACCTTTTGATCAAATAAAAAAAAGAACCTGAAAAGGAGGTAAATATTTCATCACCTCTTTCAAGTTCTTTTCTTCTTACACTACCTATTTCATTACTGTTTTTGTTATAGAATAATAAATCTAGTATCATCTATATAATTTTAGGTTATTATAAAAATGGTACAACCATATTCATTATTCTGTCCATCATGTGAATGACAAAGGCACCATACAAGTGTACGTATGGGTTACCGTCTCCACGTCGTGGTGTAGTTTGTTATTAAAACGACTCATTATTTGGATGGGTAAAATAATGAGTATAATTGATTTAAATAATAAATTTTACATGTTAATGATTATGAATATATTATATACAATCCAATTATATAAAATTTAAACATTAATATAATGATATTTTCAATTGTGCATACGTATGGATTACAGTTTCCACAAACGCGATGAGATTCATTCCCCATCGTAATCATTAAAGAATAATTTTAATTTTATGATTAAAAATAATGTCATGAACCCCTCCCTACAAAGTGTACCCCTCCAGGGACGACATTGTGAAAAGGGAGATAATGAACCCCGAGTCCCGCCTCCAATAGTCCCCGAGTTGGCGGCTAGCACTGAGGGTATAATAAACACACAAATGAGAGGCATTACCTTCTAAGAGAACACATGCAGAAGAGAGAGATAAGATAGAAACCAACCAAATCCAACTCATAAATAAAGTATAAAAGAAAAACCCAAGTGCATATGTAATTTCATACAATAGTACTACAACCGAAAAGGTAAAACTGCAAGTACCCAAAAGAAAGTAAATCAGCATCGATCACAATCCCGAACAGCTCCTGAAACCACAAGCTAGTAGTAACCAACATGATCTCCAACTTGCTCCAAGTGACCTGAAAAGTAGTTTATATATATGTAGGGTGAGAATAACAACAATCTCAGTAGGATCCTCCCCAAATCCTCTCATTCAAAAGTAAGGAAAGCATGCTAAAGCACAATGAACAATAGTGAAACTAACTCGTCACCTAACAGGTATACTATGTTACCAACCTCACCATTGCTACTCTCTACAACTAACACATACAAGAATATAGAATATAATAAAGAATATCAAGGGTACCCCGCTACTATTTCCCCACTGGTTTTCCACTTTTCCCCAATTACATGCGTCTTGTGCATCTCTCTCCAAAGGCTTACCCGTATAAACTTGGGCTAAGCTCCACAATCTGCACCATGTGCACCACAATGAATTTCCCGCAGCCACCTCGGCTAAGCACCACACCATCCTCAAAACCAAAAGTAACCAGGTAGGTTCTAGGAGCAACCAGATCCCATATAAGGTGTATCATACGTTGGATATTGTACCTCAAGCCGTTACAACCAATACACCGCGTAAGGATCCTCAAGTCATCACAGCTTATACACGTTACACCAATAGTATTCCATAGGATACTACATCCAGAATATATGTGTGGAAATAACTTCAAGCCATTATATCCCTCTACACACATATATGGGGAAAACTAACCGCTATGACAGCGACACTATTATCTACCAAGAGAAGAGAGCGGGGTCAAAGGGGGTAGTCATCCATTTACCATCCCATTATAATGTTGTGGAAAACACCCCCTAGGGTTAAGAATCCCCAAGGTGTCAGTTTCCCTTACTAACAGGGTGGAGTAGTGTATAGAAACACAAGAAGTACAGAATATATATAACTCACTACCACAATATGGGCAGAACCAAGTCTTAGCCTCAACTGTAGCTAACATCTCTCGGACTACGGGATGCTATTTCTAAAAATAGGCATCCTATAAGCACACAAACAGTTAATGAACTTCATTAGGTTACTTCATTACCTTTTTCATCAATTCCACTTTATGATAATTAATTATTTGCATATTAATTAACCATGAACAAAAACCACATTTAAACTTTCTTGGCATCACATTCAAAATTTAATGTTCCTTTAAAGTTACAACATCACCATTAAATACCTGCATCTCCATCCCTGTGGATTACAACCATTTAATCAAACATTCACATTAGAATTACTTTCCCATATTTCCAGACATTCTAGAAAATCATACTATGATACTAAACACAAAGGGGCTCAACATGGTTAGTAGATATACTACCTGTCGGTTCTTTTCCGCCTATAACAAGAGCGTAGGCCCATTCTCCCCCGAGAGGCTAAACATGGAAAGCACCTGGCATACCTTGTGCATCTTCGACCCTTTCAGAAAAAGGGTAATCAAAACCAGCCGCCTTGAGTAGTGGAGAAAATTAATGCAGATAATCAACTGAGGATCAACAACATCCAACAATCACAACCAACCCATTCCATCATCCACGAAGTCCTCCCTAACACCAACATGCATAAATTGATGCATCTCGCCACTCTAGGCGTCATCTGTAGCCACAACCACAAGGCCTCCCTGCCTCCACATATCACAACACCCTTCCAGGGTCACATCACAAAACAAGATATCACAGCACCCCTTCCAGGGTCATAGCACAACACAAGAAGCATGAAAAAAATCATTACAACAATTGGGATCTTGGCCCTTTAACAAGGAATCTGGCCTTCAAACCACAAACACCAACCATCACATCAAATGGGATTTTATCCCTAATTCACAATAAGTGGGTAACTTCGAACCCTTCAGGGAATCCAATCAATCATGTTCATAAATCCATCTTGAATTAACATATTCAATTCATTTCTTCCAAAATAATGATCCAAAACAGTAAGCTATCACAAGGATTAAAAATGCTTACTATTCCAACTTAATCAATATCAAATTACCACAAGAAATAGATTCATTTTCATGCCTCTTTATTTTTATCCAATTAATTATCAATTAATTCCGGTTTTACATTCTTCATCAAATTCATCAAGAACAACATGCTAACAATCAAGGCATATATATCACACTATGTAGCAAACATGAGACAACAACATGAGTTCAATGCAATTTCTTAATCCGGTTCAAGTATTTAATTAGGTAAATTTTATTTTGATCTGAAGGGATAAATCATGCTAGCACTTCTATTGCACATGAACAATTAGAGAATCCACAAATCCGCTACCTCAAGGGTTTTCGAGGAAAACCACAATGGTCGATGAATGCCCAAAAAACCGGGTTGATTCTCCATGAATCCTCCTTAGATCTCCTCTCCTAACAAAACCAAGGACAAATCTCATCACAAACGACATCCAAAAACCTAGATCTACCCATAATGGGCATAGATCTAAGAAGAAAAGAGAAGAGGAGGAGCAGATCTAGGTATATCTAAGAATCCAAACAAAAGGATCACATACATTGAGAAACCGGCTTCGATTAGTGAAGAGAAGCCTCCAGATTGCCTCCAAAATGCTTGGGAGAGGTTCTTCCAACTCCAAGGAAGGGTAATCCAGAGTTATGGTAGATCAGAGGCTTAAACTAGGTGATTAAAGGAAAAAAAAGTTAGATCCACAATTTTAGAATCGAACATTAAGTGCCTACTCGGTTAGTCCGCACGGTTTAACAAACCTTGCGTTAACTGTTCGTTAGCTATTACCTCGACAATCACTCAACGCACGGTTAGTCTGCATGGTTAGAAAAACAGTGCTCTAACCATGCTTTTTCCACTGCCTCCCAGATCAGCCTTGTACGGTTTGGCCGCATGGTTTAGGCAAACCGTGCTCCAACCGTGAGAAATCTATTACCCTTTAACATTACTCAAAAGTCCACCCAAACGCACCCCCAAGTCACCTTGACTTCCTGGAACACCTCTAGTACCGCGTTTTTACAAAGGAATTGACCGGAGAGGTCAGGGCCATTACATCTTATACCTCTCAAAACATCCTCGTCCTCGAGAATCCAAAACCCACCTAAAGAGAAAACAAAATAGGGTATGAACAACCACCCACCGGGATACCTCTCAAAAGAGATCAAGCCACAAAAGCAACAAAGGATGTCATCTCATAAACATGAATGTTGCAAAACCACATAAGATACAAAGATACATGAAAAGAGTTAAACATCAAACAACTATGGGTACTAAGAACGTATCTGTGACTCACATTCCCAAGTACTCTCTTCCAATCCATCGTGTCTCCACAAGACATGAACTAAAAGGGATGGATCACCCGTGAAACGCCTTCTCATTACAGTCTTGGATCTCCACAGGTCACTCCTCAAAGGTGGAATCATCATCAACATAGATCTCTCCCCAATCAATGATGTGGGAGTCGTCATAAAGATAACGATTTAGTTGTGATAGATGGAAAACATCTTGTATCCGACTCATCTGAGTGGGAAGCGCTACTCGATACGCCACAACTCCAACATGAGATAACACCTCAAAGGCTCAACAAATCGGGGAGAAAGCTTACTCCCATGACCAAACCTTCGCTGCCCATGACGGGGAGTCACCTTCAGAAACACATGATCCCCATCATCAAACTCTAAGGGTCTCGTTCTTTGATCGGAAAATGATTTCTTACGATCTTCCTCTTTTTCATCCTCTCACGAATCACCCGAACCATTTTTGTTGTATTCTGCACTTGTTTCAGTCCAAGAATTGATGACTCTCCGACCCCAGTCCAGCACAACAAAGAATGGCATGGCCGGCCATAAAATGCTTCAAACGGTGGCATACTGATGGTGGAGTGAAAACTATTATAGTATGTGAACTCCACCAATGGTAAGTGCCTCATCCATGAACCTCCAAAATCAAGAACACAAGAGCATAATATGTCTTCAATAGTCTGGATGGTTCGCTCTGTCTGACCATCTGTTTAAGGGTGAAAAGCAGTTCTATGGCATAGTTGAGAACCAAAAGAATGTTGAAGACCCCTCCACACCCTGGAAGTGAAACGAGGCTCTCGATCAGAAATTATCTTCCTTGGGAATCCATGAAGTCTTACCACCACCTCCAGACAATGCCTCAACAGAACTTCCACAGAGCTCGATTCCTCGATTGCTATGAAGTGGGCCGATTTTGTTAAACGATCCACTACCACCCATTTAGCATCATGTCATCATGGATCTCGAGGTAAACCTGTAACATAGTCCATTGAGGTGTCCTCCCACATCCACTGAGGAATCTCTAATAGGTGGAGAAGACCACCGGGAACATGGTGTTCGACTTTCCCCTTCTAGCAGACTAAACATTGAGACACAAACTCTGCAACCGCACGCTTCAGCCCAGGCCACCAAAACTGACTCCTCAAGAATCGGTACATCATTGTAACACCAGGATGGACCGCTAAAGGAGAACCATGAAACTCTCGGAGGAACGTCTCGCGCATCGCTAAGGGAACAAAAATCCTTCCCTGATACAACACTTTGTGTTGTTCATCTTCATACCAACCATCAGGGGCCTCACCACAAACAACTCGGTCTCTCCAAACCTCAACCTCTATGTCCACCAACTTGGAATCTTCTACCCTCTACATCAGGGATAACTTTACTGTTATCTAGAAAAGACGACCACTACCCCCAACTTCTCCAATGCCAAGATGCAAAGTTGACACTTCCTCCATTACTCTCTAGGAATCACCGGATTCACGCACAACATCACTACAAGGATTTCGGATCATTGCATCAGCTAAAAAATTCCATTTTCCATGTGTATACGATATATCAACGTCGTATTCCTGCAAGAACTCCATCCACCGATGTTGTCACATGTTTAAGTCACGATGGGAGAAAAAATACCTCAAACTCTTATGGTCAGTGAAGACCACAAATCATTCACCAATGAGGTAATGTCTCTACAACTTCAGAGCAAACAACATGGCTGCCAACTCAAGATAATTGGTGGAATAGTTATGTTCATGGGGATGCAACTGCTGAGACCCATAAGTAACAACTAAACTCTACTGCATGCGGAAAAATCCTAACACCAGATGAGAAGCATCGCAGAAAACATCGAACTGAACTCCCTCAGCTGGAAGGAAAAGGACCGGAGCACTTACTAACTTCCCTTTTAGATACTCGAAAGATTCCTGAAATTGATCATTCCATATGAAATCCCGATCTATCCTGGTCAAATAAGTTAGAGTAGTTTCAACTCAGGAGAAATTGGCTACAAACCTCCTGTAGTAGGCTACGAGATCATGTATACTTCCCTCCTCTGACACTATCTTGGGGGATACCGAAGACACAACAGCTTCTATCTTTGATGGATCCACAGCTAATCCTTGTTGGGACATAACATGCCTCATGAAACAGACTACTTGAGCCCAAAACTCACATTTAGAAAACTTTCCGAACAGCTGATGTCGACAAAGAACTCCCAAAACTGCTCATAGATGCACTGCATGCTCCTCTTCAGATGTGGACTATACAAGGATGTCATTGATGATAACTACCAAAAACTTGTCCATGAAATCACAGAACACAACATTCATCAAACCCATGAACACAGCTGGAGCATTCATCACACCAAACGACATTACAACGAACTCATAATACCCATGACGACAATGGAAATCAGTCTTCATGATATCCTCATCCTTCACACGCATCTGATGATATCCTGACCACATGTCAATCATTGAGAACCAACATCCACATTTCAGTTGATCGAATAAATCTTAAATCTGTGGAAGAGGATAATGGTTCATTATTGTCACTTTGTTTAAGCGACGATAATCGACACACAACCACAAACTGACGTCGGCTTCTTCCCGAACAGAACTGGTGCACCCCATGGTGACACACTTGGTCGAACAAAACCTCACTACAACAGACCATCAAGATGTATACGTAGCTCTCCTATCTCAGAAGGGGCCATCCTATATGGAGACATAGAGATAGGAGACGCTCCAGGCTGTAGCTCGATCCCAAACTCGATCTCTCGTCGAGGGGGTAAGGCTACAACCTCTTCTGGAAGAACATCAGGGTACTCCTCTATGACCCTAGGAAACACCAACTGTCGATCCTATGAAGAACTCAACATCATCTCAGCAGCCATGGTAGACAAGGATGGAACTCGCCTGTGACCCATCTGAGGATCTCTCTCAACAACAACACCACTATCTCTCCATCCACACCGATGAAGATGGCCTTCTTCCAGAAGCAATCCACGATAGCCTGCACCAAATACAACCAATCCATGACAAGGATGACATATTATGGTTGTATCCGTAAACATAGGAAATCTCCTCAAGAGCAGTGTTTCCCCAACACTATCTCACAGTCTCTACATACTTCAGACAAGCTAACTCGACCTCCAAATGGCGTAGTCATCGCCAAGGGAACATGAATCCTCTCTACCTCAAGTCCCAAAGCATGGAAAAGGATAGGTGATATGAAGGAGTGTGTTACTCCTAAATCAAAAAAGGCATACACCATGGTTGAAAACAAGAAAAGGGTACCTTGAATGACATCTGGCTCGTCTGGATCTGGCAACGCTAGAGCATGAAGCTGACCATGACCTCCTCCACGGCCTCTCAGACCCTGATGAAGACCACCACCATGGCCGCACTCTGCTCTCTGAGGATGGGGAGAATCATGGGGCTGTCCTATGAATGCCCCATCTCTCCTCTGCTGATCGAAAGCTGGTGAAAACTGCTACTGTGGCCTTGGCTGGAACTTCCTCAACGGGGAAACCTGGAGCGGAGCGCCCGGTGCACAATGACCGCTCTTAAAGGTCGGGCACTCCCGCTGCTGATTTCCATGACCACCACAAGAAAAACAAGTGCATTATCCCTTGGCATAGGCCTATGAGTTGCTGCCTCTAGAGAAACCAGATGTGAAGGACTGGGACCTACCCCCGGCTGAACGGAAACTCTTCTTCTATGAAAACCGAGAACCTTGGACCATAGCTCTTCTTAGTGAGGAATCATGAAGATTCCCCTCTCGTGACGATCTGGTCCTGGCTAAAGTCCTCGCAACAACCTCTTCCCTCTCCAACACCTCAAGATATGTCTTCAGCATAAATGGGGTGACCTGGCGTTAGATATCTGGACACAAAGCCTCCTCAAAATGCCTCGCCCTGGCCTCCTCATATGGAAACAGGTCTGAAGCATATCGTTGAAGGTTCTTGAAATGGATTCCAAACTCTAAAACACTAGAGCTCCCCTTCCGAAGGGTAAGAAGCTCCTGGTGACTAGACACCTTCCTAGTTGAAGAAAGGAAATCGACTCTAAACTTGTCTCTAAACTCATCCCATGATATCTCTGATTCCTCGCGATCCCCAAGGGACAACAACCACCACTTCCTTGCTACTCCACACAGCATCATCACAACCAAGGGCACTCGGTGCTCCTTCTGAACACGGATCGAACTGAATCCACTCTTGACCTCCTCCAACCAGTCTTTCGTGACTGCATCTGAAACAGAGCCCTCATACGTCTGCAGACTCTGGTGCTGAAACTCTTAGAGTGTCTTCCTCCAAGTGTCTTCGTCGTCAACCTCTACCCTACGACGACCTGCAGGAATAGCCTGCTGAACGCCTTCTAAGAAAACCTGATGAGGACGTCGACCTGGATCCATACCTGCAAAATAACAAACAATTATAGCTCCTAATCCTAGAATATGGAAGACTCAACATTAATTAATTAGTTGTTTTCTTTCATTAGTTTTAGGTAAACCTATCCTATGGTCTACCCATTCAAACACATGCACAAAGAAGAATGATGCATGATCCTTTCCTAGGACTCTACCCTGCAGCCAGTATCACCCTATTTAGTAGCCATTGTAAACATAATGGTCTATGTAATAGATCATAGGGGGCCCTAAACAACTATGTCTCTGCCGGTATCCAGTGTTTACCCCACTTGCTAAACAAGAATGACACTGTTGCCCTACCAACCCATGCAACCTCACATGTGCCTAACTCCAAACTCCGTCCTATCCCTCAAACAGAGCTCTGATACCACTCTGTCACGACCCCCTCCCCACAAATTGTACCCCTCCTTGGCCAGAAATGTGAAAAGGGAGATAATGACCCCCGAGCCCCACCTCTAGTAGGCCCCGGGTTGGCGAATAGCACCGAGGGTATAATAAACACACAAATGGGAGGCATTACCCTCTAAGAGAACACATGCGGAAGAGAGAGATAAGATAGACACAAACCAACTCCAACTAAGAACTAAAGTATAAAAGAAAAACCCAAGTTCATTTGTAATGTCCTGAAAAAGTACTACAACCGAAAAGGGAAAACTTCAAGTACCCAAAAGACAGTAAATCAGCAGCGATCACAAGCCCAAACAGCTCCTATAACCACAAGATAGTTGTAACCAGAATGTTCTCTAACCTGCTCCAAGTGACCTGAAAAATAGTTTACACATACGTAGGGTGAGTATAACAGCATTCTCATTAGGATCCTGCTAGAAGCCTCTCGTGAAAATGTATGGAAAGCATACTAAAGCACATGGAACAACAGTGAAACTTACTCGTCTCCTAACAGGTATACTATGCTCCCAACCTCACCATGGATACTCTCTACAAGTAACACATACAAAAATATAGAATATAAACAAGTATATCAAGGGTACCCCACTACTACTTGCCCACTGGTTTTCCGCTTTTCCCCAACGACATACATCCTGTGCATCTCTCTCCAAAGGCTTACCCGTATAAACAAGAGCTATGCTCCACAATCTACACCAAGTTCACCACAAAGTCATTCCCACAAACACCAAGGCTAACCACCACACCATCCTCACAACCAAAATTAACCAGGTAGGTTTCAGGAGCCACCACAGCCCACATAACGTGTATCATACGTCGAGTATTGTACCTCAAGCCATTAGAGTCCATACACCACGTAAGGATCCTCAAGACATCACAAACTATACACGTTACAACTATAGTAGTCCATAGGATACTACATCCATAATATATGTGTGGAAATAACAGAAATCCATTACAGCCCTCTACAGACATATATGGGGAAAACTAACTACTGTGCAACGACACTAGTATATACCAAGAGAAGAGAGTAGGGTCAATGGGGGTAGTCATCCATTCAACCTCCCATCAGATTGTTGGGGAAAACACCCCCGAGGGATCAGAATTCCTGGGGGTTAGTTTCCCTCACCGATAGGGTGGAGTAGCGTATAGAAACACAAAAAGTACAGAATATATATAACTCGCAACCACACTATCGGCATAACCTAGTCTTAGCCTCAACTGCAGCTAACGTCTCTCGGACTCCAGGCTACTATTTCTAATACTAGGCATCCTATAAGCACAAAACCAGTTAACGAACATCATTAGGTTACTTCAATCCCTTTTTCATCAATTCCACTTTAAGTTAATTAATTCATGGCACATTAATTAACCATGAACAAAACCCACATTTAAACATTCTTGGCATCACATTCAAAATTTACTGTTCCTTTAAAGTTACAACATCACAAATAAATACCAGCTTCTGCATCTCCATGGATTATCACCATTTAATCAAAAATTCATTTTAGAATTACTTTCTTATATTCCTAGGCATTCTAGAAAATCATCCTATGCTACTAAACACAAGGGGGATCAACACGGTGAGTAGATATACTACCTGTCGAGTCTTTACTGCCTATAACAAGAGTGTAGTATCATTATCCCTCAAGAGGCTAAACACGGAAAGCACATGGCATACCCCATGCGTCTTCACCCCTTTAAGAAGACGGTTAAGAAAAACCAGCCGCCTTGAGCAGTGGGGAAAAGTAAAGAATATAAACAACCAAGGATCAACAATATCCAACAATCACAACCATCTCATTCCATCATCCACAGTGTCCTCCCTGGCACCCACATGCATAAAATGATGCATCTCGCCACTCTAGGAATCATCCTCTGCCACAACCATAAGGCCTCCCTGCCTCCACATATCACAACACCCTTCCAGGGTCACATCACAACACAAGATATCACAGCACCCCTTCCAGGGTCACAACACAGTACAAGAAGCAGGAAATCAATCATTACAACAAATGGGCTCTTGGCCCTTTAACAAGGCATTCGTCCTTCAAACAACAAACACCAATAATCACATCAAATGGGCTTTAAGCCAAAATTCTCCAAAAGTGGGTAACTCCAAACCCTTCAGGGAATCCAATCAATCAATTTCATAAATCCATATTGAATTAACATATTCTATTCATTGGTTCCAACATAATGAACCAAAACAGTAAGCTATCACAAGGATTAAACATGCTTACTATGCCAAGTTAGTCAGTATAAAATTACCACAAGAACCAAATTCTTTTTCATGCCGCTTTATTTTTATCCAATTAATTATCAATTAATTCTGGATTTATGTTCTTTATCAAATTCATCAAGAACAAAATGCTAACAAGAAAGGCATAGATATCACACTGTCTAGAAAACATGAGTCAAAAACATGCATTCAATGCAATTTCTTAAAATTGTTCAAGTATTTAATTAGGTAAATTTCATTGTGATCCAAAGGGAAAATCATTCTAGCTCTACAATTTCACATGAAAAATTAGAGAAGCAACAAATCCCCTACCTCAAGTGTTTTTGGGGAAAACCACAACGGTCAATGAACGCCTAAGAAACCAGGTCAATTATCCATGAATCCTCCTTAGATCTCCTCTCCTAACACAACCAAGGCCGAATATCATCACAGACAACATCCACACACCTAGATCTACCCATAACAGACATAGATATAAGAAGAAGAGAGAAGAGGAGGAGAAGATCTAGGTATATCTAAGAAACCAAACAAATGGATCACATACCTTGAGAAACTAGCTTCGATTCACGAAGAGAAGCCTCCATATTGCCTCCAAAATGCTTGGGGAGAGGTTCTTCCACCTCCAAGGAAGGGTAATCCCGAGTTATGGATGATTAAGGTCATAAACGAGGTGATTAAAAGAAAAACGAGTTAGATCCCGAATTTTAGGATCTAATTTTATGTGCCCGCATGGTTAGTCCGCACGGTTTAACAAACCGTGCGCTAACCATGCATTAGATTCTGCCTTAACAATCACTCCATGCACGGTTAGTCTACACTGTTAGGAAAACTGTGTGCTAACCGTGCGTTAGCCACTGTCTCCAAGACCAGCCTTGCATGGTTTGGCCGCAAGGTTTAGGAAAACCGTGCGCCAACTGTGCGAAATCTATTACCCTTTAACATTCCTGAAAAGTCTACCCAAACGCACCCCAAGTCACCTTGAATTCCCCCGAAAACCTCTAGTACTGCATTTTCAAAAAGGAATTGAACAGAGAGGTCCAGGGCATTACAAATAATGTTAATGAAAAAAATATAATTCTGTATATTAATCAAATATATCTTATCCATAAAAAACACATCTTAGGTAACAAAACATATAAAGGAAAACGAATCAGTTAACACTCGAAATGATGATACTACTAAAATATTATTAACAAAGAAATATTATAAGATCAGATATTATATAATATTTATGTATATGATTCTTGTATAATTTAGTAACAATGTTTTATATATTATATAGAAGGTTAACATACCATTGACCAAGGAAATGTACAAGTTAATGGTTAATTCCACAATCTCCTTACTTATTAGAGGTTGTTAATATGTAAGTATCAACTAAGACCTCTTTATCATCCACATCCATGTTTTCTTAAATATGTAATTCAAAACATTTATACTATTTAAAAGAATACGGGTTAAAGTCATTTATACCCTTATTTGACCACATATTTTTTGAAAGGAAACTTTCCATCATTTTCCAAACAAAGTACATTATGACCTTTTCGAAAAAATTATGTTAAGAATGATTTTTTAAAATTATACGTTGGGTGTGGCTATTTTCGACCGTTATAAAATCGTCGAACCTTCCCATACAATATTATAAAAATATTTTAAATATAAATGTTTTCTTTTATAACTATATGACTTTTAAATGATTTCAAAATTTAAAAAGATATTTCTCTTCAAAAAGTTATGATTTCATCTATGTCAACATCTTTTGATTGATTTTAAGATTTTTTGAATTTTATTATTATGATAATAGTATACCATATTGTATTGAAGGTTTTGTCATATGTTTGACTGTGGTTGTGCTACTTTTACACCATTCATGGTTTATGGATAAATTATTTAATTTTTGTATGCTAGTTTTAATATTAATGTCTAGACTATGTTTAATCCTTTTCATATGAGGAATGCATTAGACATAGTAAGTGACGGGTAGAGCCTGCTATAACTACTCGATGCATCAGTAGGTCTTATGAGACAAAATTGTTTTTCTGGCACAAGTACTTGAAAAAATATTATTTGTAGTCTTAGCACAAGGCCTTGATTACGTGGTTATGAAGTCTGGCATTATGCCTTCCATCTTTATGGAAGTGGCTATTGATATTGCATGTAATTATGTAACTAGTAGAATATCCATGTGAATAAGTAAAGGGTATTATTTGATTTTAACTTTTATATATTATGCTGAATTTTAGGATAAAAAGGCTTTTGTTTTATTCTTATACATTTCCTTAAATATTTTTTCTTATTTATGAAATTTTCTTCAATATTGTTATCCTTACTGAGCATCTGATCTCACCCCTTTCTATGTTTTATTTTCCCCATGATGTGAACAAATATTTTATGGATGACCTGCATTGATAGTCTCAGCATATAAGTGTTGTCAATGGTGACAAAATGTTATTTATTTTTTTATTACATGATTAAATGTAAAAATTATGAATATATCTCGTACTTCCAAGGCTACTACACTGATTTGTCTTTCAAGACCAGATTTCTAGTATCATGACAATGTTTTGTAATAATGCACCAAATCTATGTAACTGGGGTCATGGCGATAAAATAAGACTTCTTTCGTGACTGTGATGTAGCCATCCTCTTTTAAATCGACTCCACCTACTCTGTCATCTCCAGAACAAGACAAGGTCCCAGCATAGCTGCCTCTCCTGCCTCCAGCCAATATAAGGGTGATCGACATTTCCTACCATGCAAAGCCTTATATGTTTCCATCTGAATAGTTTCTTGAAAACTATTATTTTAGGAAAAATACACAAGATTTATGTTCTTTTACCAAGATCATCCAACAAATAGGATGCATTCTCTTAGCATGTCCTCTAGAAACTAAATAGTATACCTGAGCTGGCCATCTGTCTAGGGGCGGTAAGTTGTACTCAGAAGTACCTATGTACACTTAGCCCTTTCTAGTCCCTTCTAGACTCGAGATGTAAAACAAGCATCCCTTTCTGAAATGATGGATTTTTGAACCCCATATAAGCTCACAATATCCCAAATGTACAAATCTACCAGATCATCAACACTAAAAGTCTACTTTATCAGAAAGTAGTGAGAAACCATCGTGATTCTTTCAACGACAACCCAAACTGCATCATTACCTCGAGGTGATCTCGGTTAACAAGCCACGATGTCCATCACAACCTCATTCCACTTCTAGTTGGGAATTGGTAACTACTGTAAAAGTCATGTATGTCACTGATTCTTCATCTTCACCTACTCACAGGTGGAAAACCTCATGAAAAACCTAGAAACATCTCTCTTCATACTTGTACACCAATTCTAATAGTGCAGATCTGGATACATCTTGGTGACACCAGGATGATCTCCCCAACTGGGAATGAAAGTCCCGCATTATCTCCTCGCATATGTCTAATGACACCCATACATTCCTAAGAAAACATATGATCACATTCTTGCCTACTGTCCATCCAGGAATAGGGTCCTCCCTTGACACACTCTCCCATAAGACTAGGCCTTCAGAATCTGATAGCTGCCTCATTCACACTCGATCATGTAGAGTAGAGGTAAAAACCACATAAGAAAGAAATGTCTGCCTTTGTCTATCGTGCACATCAAAATGCATCTTAGAGAACAGATCCATAAGATGACACTCACTATTGGCCTCCTGAACTACCTATATCTGAGTCCTTCTTCTCAACGCATCAACTACGGGGTTTCCTTTCCCTGACGTGTAGGCATGCTCCAAATTAGAAGACTGAAGGTACTCAACCCACCTTCACTATTTCAAATTCATATCTCACTGTGTAAAGATATATTTGTGAGTTTTTATATCAGTGAAAACCACAAAATTATCTCCTAGAAGATAATGTCTCCAACTACATAAGGCATGGACAACTGCAGCCAACTCGAGATCCTGCGTCGGGTAATTTTTCTCATAAGGCCTCAACTGCCGAGACCCGTACACAACGACTCCTTATCCATGCATAATAACTACTCCCAGCTCGATACCTAATGAATCATAGTAAACTGTATAAATATTTCCCATCTCTGAAAAAACTTGTATCGATGCGGAAGTCAACCTCCCATTCTACTTCTGAAAGACTAACTCACATGAATTTGACAGGAGGTACTTCACACCCTTCTTAGTTAGGCGCATCAGTGGCCCTACTAAGTGTGAAAAGTCCGGTATGAAACATATTTTTTATCCAACCATCCCTAGAAATAATTGTATCCATATGATGTTCTACATATTCTCACAAATAAACTACTGTTCTCACATTCTCTAGGTCTACTAACACTCCTTTATTTGAGATAACAAGACCCAATAATTGAATCTCGTACATCCAAAAGTGGAATTTTTGATGCTCTCTCAGTGTAGTCAATACGATATCAAGATGTGTGGAATGGTTGTGTTGAGTGTGGGAGTACACTAAGATATCATCCATGAAGACTACCATGAACTAATACAAGTATGGATGGAATAATCAGTTCATCAGTGCCATGAAAAATTATGTTCTATTCATGAGACCAAATAGAATAACCACATACTCATATAGACCATACCGGCTCCAAAAGTTTTTAAGAGGTATATCTTATGGTATAACATGCAACTGATGGTATGTTGAACTTAATTAAATTGTTGAGAACACCTGAGCCCCTCGAATCAAATCAAACAGATCATAAATCCTTGGATAGGGATTTATGTTCTTGAGCATGAACTGGTCAGCTTCCGATAATCCACACAAAGTCTGAGGGAACCGTCTTCTTTCTTCACAAATAGGACAGGTAAACCCCTATGAGAAGTATTGGGTCTGATGAAACCCTTTTCATGTAACTCCTTTAACTACTTCTTAATCTCTTGTAACTCTATTGTAGACATCCTATAAGTATGAATGGACAGCGGTACCACTCTTGGAATGAGCTCAATAGAAAATTATACCTATAGCTCTAGAGGGAAACCTGAAAAGGCCTCTAGAAAGACATCCGTGAAATGATCAACCAATGGAGGAATGTCCATCTGTGAAGTACCCTGGTCATCCAGATATAGACTAGAAATTTATTCCGTAACACCTCCCAACCCATGAGGCTCAAGTTCCACTCTTCTTTCTGGGACATCCCATTAGCCCTTATGAAGAAACTATCTGCCCTCTGGTGACGTGAAAATCACCCTACGATGATAGAAATCAACCATATCCTGGAAGTGAACTAACCAGTCCATTATAAGAATGAATTCATAGCCCGTTATCTCTATTATATAAAGGTTTCATGACATGTGAAACCCACAAACCTCTAGAGGGATCTCCTTACATAGACATACACTAGATTTTCTTGTACCCAATGGTGTTTCCAGCATCTAGAAATTAGTAGAATTAATGATTTAGAGCCCTAGTCTCTCAAAAACAGAAACTGATATGAAACTAGGGTAATCCCATGCATCAAAATGTGCAGAAGCTAAAACTGAGGCATCTAGGATCGTACATCGAACTCTACACGGTTTGGAATCCTGCTCATATTGGGACTGCTCCACTAAAAAATTTGGGCTTGCACCGTGACACAATGACCCTGCAGGACCACCCTGAGCTGATCCCCCCTATTGTTGTTAAAAGCCTATCGATTAGCTACCATGGATGCGACCTCCCCCTAGGCCTTAATGGCTGGAATATCTCATGTTCCAATACTGATGAGAGACTGGTGGTGCTGCTCCTGAATGAGGAGTCATAGAAGAACCTATGTCACCAACTTTTGGTGAGAAAAACTGATAGAATCACTGATGATGTCCCATCTTGTCGCAATATCATCACTCCCCTAGGTCTCTTGGGAAATAGGGCCCCATATTCCCAATCTTCCAACTCTGGTATCACACCACCTGGATTCCAATATAAGTATCTTGCTTACTTTGGTCTCCACAGGTAGACTCCCTACAGTGCATCCTACTATCAGTAGGAGGGGTGAAAACACCAGATGCTGAGCCACCCTGACTCACAGCTCCATAATCCATCAGATTTCACTCTGTGATATGTACCTTGTGGAATATAGAAGTGATGGAAGTCAACTTGAAGATGATCACCTCTGATAAGATATCAGGCATGAGACCATCTTTTTAATACATCGATAAAAACAACTCATCACCCCTTATAATTTTTTTGAAGTGCTACAACTCTATGAAGCAGGAAGAATACTCCATGACTGAGAGAGTATCCTACTACAAAATCATGAACTCTCTGGCTCGATTGGCCCTCAACGTCTCTGGGTAGAAGTAATTGTAGAAGGAACACATGAACACAACCCAATCCATATCTTTCTGGAATCCCTCTTATGAGATCATTTCCCACTATATCTTTGTAGATTTCTTAATCATATATGTAGGGAGCTTCACTGTTCTCTCAGGAGGAATATTTTGATGCTCGAAGATAGAAATCATGTCTTCTAGCCATGACTCTGCAGCCTGAGGTCATCTTTTCCCAGATAAGGATGGAGAACACTGCTGTTGAAAGACCCACATCAACTCTTCCATAGACTATTCAGGATATGGTACTCCCCGAAAGGTGTATATAAACCTCATAAAGTCCTCTTGGAAGTGCGCATTGGCACCAGTATCCTGGATAATGGATGGTGCCCAAACAGGCACAACTAGAGGATCTTCTTGTAGTCCTTGATCAACCATGTCTGATTTTGGACCACTTCACTAAATATGGTTTATAATTAGAGGAAATATCAGTGGCATTACTCAGCAAGGTCAAGTGCACACCATAGTTTATGATTATCTTGGACTAAAATATAGAAGTGAAAGAAAGGAATAGGAGAAGGAAAGCCTTTATGTTTTTCAATACACAGATACACGAGGTGTATGACCCCTACACGGAAAGTTCCTTTAAGCCTTCACATGGTCGTGTAATCCTGCTAACCCTGGCTGTGTAACACCGCATACACATGGCATGTTCTCCCAAGACACAATGTGTACTTGAATAGTTTTCCCCTACATGAGTTCTTCTATATGACTAACCAACATGGTTCTTCTAGAACGAGTCTACATGGTGTGTTCATGCCAGACACGACGTGTACTAAACCGATTTCACCAACCTATATTGTCAGTAAAATGGATGGATACATGGGTTACACTATATGGAATGTTCATGCTTGAAAAAGAATATATAACCCATATTTCATCCATCAGTGTCGTTAGACACATGGGTGGACCTAGAGTCATTATAAGACGACATGTACGTATGATACATGACATGTTCCTCCATGGATTTCCCAACCTCATGTCTCTTTCAACAATGCTACTGACACAGTTAGAGACTACACAGCATGTACATATAGTATACAGAGTATAATTAACAAAAAAAATCCATCATGAATAGAAGTATACATGGAATGTATTCACCAATATACACCATGTATTCTGGGTTTTCCAAATAGGAAGTCTTAGAAACTACTACAGAACCCATAACGGAACTAAAACGAACATTAAAGTGCCCAATTCCTATCTTTTTGGGGCCCATACTCCCCATGAATCAATGATCTGCATCTTATACATGTCATATACAACCATAATAGTTAATTTTCAATAGGATCCACCAAATTCCAATCCCTAGGGGCCCATAACTCCTCAAGAACCATATTTTGGCATTCATCCAAAAAAAACCAAACACAATTCAAACCCATATAAAATGGATGGTATTCTATTAAGGCATCTATCACAACTTCATTCAAATCTAGCACAACATCTATCACAACAACATGAAACAGGTAATGCACCCTAAATGGCATGATAACAGTACATGACATGGGATATCTAGAATGTTCCTATAAGATGTATGATATGTAATACCCTCATCTCATTGAGTTGAAATAGAAATAGAAACATAATAATATCAATGAGAATAACACACAAAAAGGTGAGTCACCCTATGGTGAAATCAAATCAACTGTTAAATTGCAAACATGAAAAATTGAAATAATCAATGTAAATTGGCTTTTCCCTATACACGAGTTAGCTATTCCTGAGCACACTGTATTACCAAGTACCCCATTACTTCCTATCCCTGACTATAGGCTCCAAACAATTAGTCATTATGAAATGAATTCCTCAGATAAAACATTGTAAAATCCAAGTTCGGGGTGCTGCCTAGAGGTGCCCCATACCCAGTTGGTAACATGGCCTCAAGTGCATTTCTATAAACTCTAGAGGCTGCCAATTTCAGTGAGGTCCTTGGGTGTGATAGTGAGGAAATGATGCACACATTGGCTGAGTAATTCTATGGAAAGAAACAGACAACAATAGAGAAGGAAACAATAATACCATAAAATATTAAAAAATAGTATAATGAAACTAACTAAACAATTAGAGTGCATATTTGAATGATTCATGTCACATTTGTCTAGGAAAGTATCCAAAAAGTGAAAATTCTTAAATATAGTACTAAACCAAAGTATAACGTTACACAAGTAAAATACTCTAGTAGCATCGCAAGACCTGGCTTGCTCTCATCCTCTCTAGTTCCACAATAATCAAGTACCTCATGTAGAAGGGTGCTTCCCATTATCTATTCCAGTTGAATTATAATATATTTGGGTCCAAAATCAATGACCCAAATAGGGTGTGAGATGAATCCCAGTAGGCATCCACCGAAATCCCATTTCCTAAAAGTCATGGAATTTAAATAGTAGGAAACATGAAAAATGAAGCAATAAACAAGAAAGTACTAAAAACCAAACAATCCTACAGTTTCAATAATATTCATTTTCATTTATCAAAATAAACATACAATCATACACAAGAAACCCTCCAGGAAGTTCTCATAGTCTAGCCCCTCTGGTTTAGATTTAACAAAGACTCTCTGAGGAAGCAATCACCATGAATTCCCCCTTGTGGTCTTGTAACTGTAAATAAAGGAACTATAAGAAGCACTCAATGTCCAATTCACCCTATGGTCTCATAACATGGAACTATCGACATTCTGAGGAAGAACACAACTCCATCCCCCCTATGGTCTTGTAATGTGAATGTATAACCTACACTATGTGAAATCCCTCAACATCCATTTCTCCTCCGGCCTAACTACACTAGGTTCCCATAGCCTACTGTAAGTCAATCATGAAAAAATGATATCCAACAACCAAAGTAAATCACAATATACTACTTGGATAAACTGTTAAAAAGTATGAAACAAGTATGTCAAATAATATCATTCCATCCTAATAGCACTAGGAAAGGAAAATGGAGCAGCCTAACATGAAAAAACCAGGCCCATTAGACAATATCAATTCCTACATAGGAAAACACTTCGATAGAAAGGTAATTAAACCATATTCTCAAACAGGAGCCCTAACTCAAGAAATCATGACATAACATGCAATAAAAGGTTAAATTCCCTAAACACACAATACCCTAATATAGGTATTTGGGCACTTTTGCACATAATATTGAAAGTATAACTATGGAAAGGAACAAAATACATACCTTGTCATTGAACAATTAATAAACAAGAATCAATGCCTTTTATTTTACCTAGAACATATTAGATCTACAAAAACATCTAAAATGATCAACCAAGGATATCCCATGAAAGATGATAAACCAAGAGAAGAGGATCTAGAAGAAGGAATAACTCACCGATATGATTCCAATGCAACAGATAGCTGTTGATTTAGAGAGCTGATGGATGGTCAGGGCCTGTGGAATATTCATTGGATTCAGTCAATCTTTCTTAAATACGAATAGGGAAGAAGGGTTTTCTGTGAAAGAGACGTGACCCTGGCATGATATGTTTATTAAAAAGGAAAATAGACGACATATCTTTTAAAATTACATAATGTGTATGTGCCTTTTCCAAGCTCTGCTTTAGGAGGTCTACAAGTCACCCCACACAGGCATGTAATTGGCCATTACACGGGCAGTACATGGTCACCCGCAAAAACAGGGTACACATCATGTACTCAAAAGTACATGATGTGTACTCCTTAAATTTCCATATTCTTCTCTTTTTCTCAAAAACACTAGAAAATAAAACAAATACCTACCTAGAAGGATTGTGTTCTTATAGGTTTTAATGTCAAAATATTCTAATTATATAGCAATAAATAAAATGTGTTTAATTGAAATTAGTTTCATATTTAAATGTGATATTAAAACAATGTTACCTTTTTATCATTTTTTACTTTAATAAACTACTCTCTCATCCCTTCTACCTGATTAATTTCAATTTTTTTCACATCAATGGTATGGATATGTAAAAATAAATTTTAAAACATTAATAATAATAATTTAAAATATTTAAAAATGAGAACATAATTTTTTTATAAATTGACTTTTAAATATAGTTAAAATTAATTACATTGATTTGGGTAAAAATAACTTTTCTGAGGTGTTAAACATAGAATTTATAGTGTAAGAATAACAAAAAACGGATCAAAACCCCATTGGGTGGCTATATTTTAAATTTACCCCATCAGGGTTCAAATTATAGGAATTATTAAATCATTTTTAGGTAAAAAACAGGGTACACCTAACTTCTCTTCAAAAATCCCACCTGGGTCCTCTCCCCCGCATAGAAAGTGCCTCTCCTCTCCCCCTAACTTCAAACCTTCAAAAAAATTGGATCAGAAAATATCAACCCAAATCAATTATTCACTTAAATACACTCATCCTAAAATCTTTGTCATGGATATATATCCAACTTGGTAAGGCATTTGTATAACCTTAATGGGGACACCTGAAGAAGAAATTATGTTTTTCTAAAAGGTTTTTATTTTATTTTCATTGCAATATTCTAAAATTATTCTTGTATCATGATTATATAATAAAGTATATATCTTAAATATACTTATATGTATTTATTTTAAGTGTATGACTTATAACTACACACACTTCCATCATATGGATTACCGAATCATATTTCTTGTGTATGACAAACAATCACTTCAGGAATTGATGTCATTATTTTTTCCCTTACCACCTATCAAGGTTGGGATTATTGATGGAACTAAAGCATACAATGGATATTTCTTATATTTTTTATGTCTTTTGGATTTTGAAAATATTATATGTCACAAAACATTATTCATTCCATTTTGTGGGAATACGATAACGTCGTTTGTGTGAAAAATGGTCTACCACCTAATGAGTTTATGTGATTCATTCATGAATTATATGAAATGTATTAAGTAATGTTTTAATAAAATATGATATATATATATATGAAAAAATGATATTGGAATGATAATATATTTATGTATATATATATATCAGTTACTTTTCATTCTTTCAATACAACAAGTAAATGGAAACATCGTTCATGTGTGCGCATGACCTACCTTATCCGTAGAAATTGTATTTTATTTCCCATGACAAATTTTTATTCATTACAAAATATAAATATATAATCAATATATTTGATAATTAAATCATTTTTTAAAATCTTTAGTTGATGAAATATAGTTCTAAGTAAGCGGAACCATAATATAAAAAATAACATTATAGCGGATAAGGGGAAATTAACATCTAAAACAATGAGAATAATGAATTATTATTAATACACGAGTGATAATATGTTACTAAAGTATCATAAATGGTATTATAAATATTAATGTGATTATCAAATAAGATAATAAGGTAAGGTGACTCATTTCAATTTAATTTATATCGATACTTATTTGTTGTTAGGCACTAATTCACTTTTATATGGTCTGCATACTACCCCCTGACATTTATTATCCTGAATACATCATTTACCAAGGTATTTAATGTTTTAAATTGAATTATTTCTTCCAGGGGTTTTTGAATTAAATATTACAAAGTGGTAAAAAGTTATTGAATAATCTCACATTTGTTTGTGATTGTTTACATTATATTGATACAATCACTTTAATGCGATAATTTTTCATTACACCATAAATTTAACTTAAATATACACATATTTCATTATAGATAAGATTATTTCAAAAAAAATATACCATTTTTTCATACACTGTTTACTTTGAATATTATTTTATTTTCTGTTTAAATTTTGATAAACCTGCTTCTTTTAATAAATTCGAGTATTTGATGATAGGGAAATTTTTTATGAATTAAATAAATTACATGATGTATATGTAATGCTTTGGACTAACTTTCTCTGGTGGGGCCCAAACATTATACATCCCTCAATTCATGAACAAGTAAAATGATAAAAATATATTGGATAAATTAAACAAGTTTCTACATATATTTTTATATTGTATTGTGAATAATCAAGATACAATAGGTTTCAATGTTCATTAGACATCAATTCTTATAATTAAGCAATACCTTTATTGAGAATTTAGTTATTATTATTATCCTATAGATTTTATCATCGACATTATCTATGGAACCATTTCAGTATCATTTTATTGATTAAATGCAATGTGTTTTTATTTTTTACCATGATATATTGATTATGCCTTATCTCGTGATGATATTTATGTTATTTAAATGGAATGTGTATTTAGTTTCCAACCATTCAATGTTGACTATGCTTGTTGATTCGTGATACCTTCCTAGGTACTTAACCCTTACTAAGAATTTTATATCACCATTTCATATGTTTTTTCTCATGTTATAAAGAAGAGATATTTTAATGATTCTTTGCAGATTCCATTTATTATCCATTGTTATATATTATGATTTATTTTATATCCCAAATGTAAATTGGGTATTATGTTCATATCTTGTTCTTGAAAACTACTAAAATGTTCACCCATTATTGATTTAATTTACTTATAATCATTTAAATGTAATAATTTAGGGCATTGACTCACAGATACAGGGATCAAGGTTGTAAAAGTTGGTATAAAAGGAAGTTTAATAGCATCCTAGAGAACTAGATTGTGGAAAAAATAAATTAGGGATCATAACACTGTGATAGATTATATGTTATGCTACTTAATTATAAGATATAATATATTGTGTTACCTTATTTTCAAATGACATCTATGTAATGACCTAACCTTAGAATCCTGGAGCCGGTGAGTTACTTTTTCACATTAGTATGATTACAAAAAATAAACTCCTAAAGGACGAATTTTTTTATCTATTTTACAAAACCATATTACATACTTGATACCTATAATACATTGGGAAAATAAAATAAATCATATCACATAAGAAACATTAATAAATGAAATCCTTGAAACTCATTCAATGAATTAATCTTCATTTTCTAAGGAATGAAAACAGAATAAGGTTGAGCCCAAATGCTTAGTAAGGGTCTGAATAAAATATATGTAATCAAAAATCAATAAGAATACAAAATAAGAAAATGAAAATAACTGAAATAAATTTCAATTTAAATAAAAAGATAAGGGATAATAAATATGTAAAGGTAAGGTACCAAAAACAAAGGAAATTTAATCAATAAACTATGTATGAAATTCTTCCATATATCTTTTTCATAGTGAAAATGATCTTTATAAAAATAACTAAAACGAATGAAATTCTAAATTATTGGATGTCATGTCTTTGGGACACTAAAAACTATAATAAATACATTCCACAATATAGATTACGTATACTGGTAGAAATCCATCTATTCTTATTGAAAAAAATGAATGGTTTTTTACCAATTGGTTTTGTCTCCTAAGCCTACCGATTCATCGAGGGTATTACATTAAATGGTCACCAAAGCTTGTCATCCCTGCCCAACGCAATCCTCATATATCGAATAATCAATTTAATTAATAATAAATTTTACTTATCATAAAATATATTTATTGAATAAATAATACATATTTATCAATAAGTACTAATTCTAGGATATATAAACATAATGGCTTTTTAAGTTGATGAATGGAAATACCATTGAAATATTGATAAAAAATTCATAAGGAAAAAAATCTTTAAACATTCCAAAACCTCTCATTCCACATTAAAACATTTAAATCATAATCCCCTTGAAGGAATGAAATTAAATCAAACTCATAACATCATGAGTATAATGATATTCATGATATAACATTTCAAAGTGTTTTATATACACCACATAAAAGAAACTAGGTGTATATCATTTCAATATTACTCACTGAAATGAAATTGAGAAGAAATCTCTTACCATGAGTCTGAATAGTAACATGTTTCATTATATCCTTGAATAATAAAATTATCCCAATTAATCTGTTTCTTCAGATCCTTCTTCCATTTTATTATTATTTTTAATTTACATATTAAAATGTTGTATAAATCTATTTAATCAAATATTCTTACATAATGTGTTTTGACCAATTTTGGTTTATTTGTTAAAAATGACATTGGTAGGTCGACAATAGTCAAAGGGGTCATAATATAAACATATAAATAAACAATTATCAAGGAATAATTACCATATTTATACATTAATTTTAATTTTAAGACCATTCATGAAATATGGTTATAAAAAATCAATTAACATTACAATCATAGAGATGGTAGGTCGTACAAATTCATGAGTAACCTTCCTATTTTTCAATAATCACAGTCATAAAAGGTATGTAACATTATATATTTATATATTGATAATTATATCATAAGTAACATTTTATTTATTCTTATATTCTTATATATATAATTCTTATGTTGTAAAAGAAATCACATCGCGTTGAGGAGGTAGTAGTCCACATGCCCATTAATGATGTTATCATTTTTAGTGTTTGAAATGGGTAACAATGAAAATGATATATTTTGTTTATTGAAATGTAATTATTTAATTAATATCATATTTATTTCATTTAAATATTATATTTTTAATTTAAACCATCCTTAATACATTACTTGTTATTGTAGAACGTATCACATCGATTTGAGGATGCAGTATTCCACACATCCACAAATGATGTTATCGTATTTCAACCAAATGGAAAAAATAATGTTATGTTTAATATATAAATTAATGAAGTATAAATCGAATATAAATATCATAAATATCAAAAAAAAAAAATTTTTCCAACATAATCCCCAACCATGATAGGTTGTACGGGAAAAATGAAGGATATCATTTCATGAGGCAGTAGTTCGTCATACAGAAATGATAATTTCGTTACCCATTTGATAGACGTGTGTGTAGGTGTTGGTAAAAAACTTAATATAAATTTTTTTCTGAATATATAGGATAATAATGTTATTATATAATAATGGAATAATAATAATTGACTGTTTTGACAAAGAAATAACACAAAAAGTAATCATTAAAAAATGTTACCACTTTTTTCAGGTAACTCTATTTGGTTTTCAGCCAATAACTTCCATGGATTTATTTTACCCCTTAGTGAGGATTCTATGTTAAGGGGAGATATTTTTGGAGACTTTTTTGGATGAGTATGGGTGAGAAAATTATCCTGATAGGTGTGAGGTTGGCGAATTCTTAATGCCTTTTTATAATGGAGGGAGAGTGACATTCTTGTAAATAGAAAAATGTATACATTATTTGAAGGTATCCCTTACATAATGACACTAAAATGTTAAAATTAATAGATTAAGGTTATTTTATGGTCTATGCTACCCTCAAACATAAAAACATAAGTGATTTTTTATAATTTTTCCCTAAATATCAATGTTTCCCCACTTTTTTCATTTCGGTTTTTATTAAAATAACTAGTTTTATGACATCATTAATTTTATAATGAATATTAAATTATAGTGATATTTATTTGAAAATATAGTCCCTATAATCTATAAATATTAAATATTATTTAAAAAATACAAATCACATGTATGTTGGAAATTAATTTTAAAACTAGCATAGATAATGCCAAAAAGCATTGATTTAACTCATACCATGCGAACAATGTTTTTACTATATATGGGTCAATATGTTAATTATAAAATATCAGTTGTTCAATTAATGGAACATATTTCATATGTGTTAATAGTTAAAATTAACTTAGAAGATGATATATTTTTTTATTTGTTTTTAATAATTTAATAAAATATCATTTATTGTAAATACATTAATGTCAAATTTGAAATTATATATCAAATTATAATTTTAGAAATCAAATAATTTTGTTAATAAAAATATGTTAAGTAAAATTATGTTTAAAATGATATATTAATCTAAAAAAATAATTTAAAAATATTATTCATTAAATTTCCTTTACATTTATTATTTTAGCAACATTTATCTTATTTAATTATTATATAAATAATCCATGCAATAGAGTTTGTTAAGAGTTTAATGTAATTACATATTCTCTAAAAAATATATTCAATTTAACATGATGAAAAAATAATTTTCCTTTCAAAATAATTTTTATAATCGAATCTATGTAGCTTCTTCCATACTCTAATGCATTAGAAATGCTAAATGTAAGGAAAGTTCTTTATTTGTTCTCTTCCATATAGAACATATTTTATGGGTCACTTTCAGGAATATTATTCCCAATAAATCATTGAATTATATCCAAGGGAGGAAATTTTCAACCTATGGGTAGTTAATGTATGTTAGAAAGGTGTCTCGGTCATTTTCATCCATAAGTTTAAGCTTTACTCCCTTATTAATCTTAACTGTAGCTTAATCGCACAACTTAATTTTAATTACATACACTAATCATTTAGTTCAAAAACTAAGTTACACTTATTATACTATAATAATTATATTAATTAATGCAATGTATATAAATTTTTCCAAATAAAATTCACAAATGTTTAAAATTTTTTTATAGAGCTAATCTTGTACATGTGGTGGTAAAAAAAACTTTAAAGTGAAATTGTTGTAATGTTCAATAAGACTTTATATCAAAATTAAATATAAAAATTATTTAAAAATACTAAATTATATTAATTTATATATAATTTATTTATTAATTTTTTTTAAAAAAAAGTATATATTTTAACATTAGTAATTATTTAGATGAAGAGGAAGTTATCAACTAAAATGTAGAATTTTTACAATTCATCAAAAAATGAAACATCTCATTAAAATATAAAAAATTAACCATAAGATAATTTTTACATTCTGAATTCAAAAATAATATTTATTTAAAAAACTAAAATTTATAAATATGTCATAATTTAGTTTCAAAATTGGAGTACCATTAAAAGGTGGTAAAACTCAGTCATTCATGTAACGTAACATGACTCTGCCTTTGGTGTATCATGATCATAACATGTTGTAATATATAAATAAATGTAACAATAAAATAATTTTTTTTTGTAAAATGAAAACATTTTTAATGTCTTGGGGTAATACATTCACCCCAGCTAAAATATATTATATCTTAGTAATATAAACATTGTCTTGGTAACAGAGGGTTATGTATGAAAATAATAATTTTGAAAAACCCACATTATAAAAAGGTTTATTAACCGTTATTCTTAATAAGATGGAAAATAAAATGATAAGTTCATTACAAAAAATAGTATTTCAAATAAAATAACGTCAGTGAAAACACGTGTAACGACCCAAAATTCATTAATGAAAATTCCACTTGATCTATTTAAATGTGTTCTTATGTTTATGTAAAACATGTGCACTTATTTGGTTCAATGTTTTGAATTTCAAAATACTGTTAAGAATTTTGACCATTTCTAATATAGTCATTGAACAGTAATCACATGATTATTATAAATATACGGATTTAACAAATCCAATTTACTCAGAAAAAGGTAGATATAGCCTCATATAGTATAATTTCTCCATACGAAGCCCATTTATCAGAGATCAGAAAGGAGGTGGCATCATTGGGATTATCACTTGACTAAGCCCAAGCAGAACTTGAATACGTTAAGCACAAGAGGAACCACTGAAAAGATAAGTGGAAGTTGAAAGAGATTACCTCCCAAGAAATATTATCTGATCCACTCCAAGAGTTTTTCTCCATCACTCACCTTACCTTAAGGTCTATTGTGGGTGTTTTATGGGGTTATGTAACAATAACCTAGCACTATGACTATATACATTATTTTTTGTAAAAAGATTATACATTAATTTTATTATTGTTACTTTGTAATGTGTTTTTAAAGAACAAATAATATTTTTAGTTAATATTCAACTAAGTAATCTATTTTAATGAATTAATGGATTATTTAATTAAATAAAATTTTAATAAAATTTTATTAATAATAAATTAATTTTTATTAAATATAAATGATCGTATAATTTTAATGAATACAATTATAATTTTTATTAAGGTATGAAAGTGGTTTTTGTCAAAACCCTTGAATTTTCAATAAATGTCAGTTTTTATTTTAAAAGTGAAAAATACTATATCTAGAAATGTATTTAGATAAAATGAATATTATTTTTGTAATCTGGAAGTCAAAATTATCAAATTGTGAATTTTTCAAAATTTTCTGAGACAGTCAATTTTTTGGGTAAAAAATTAAATACTATTTAAATATATTCCGTGTTTTATGACATCATAATGACCCAATAGTGATTTAATGAAATATTATAAACAATATGTTCGGCCAATATATGTTTTAACATTAAAATATTGTGATTTTTGGTTTGTATGATTTATTTTACAAATCATTAGTGGACCCTTCAATACATATTAAACATTTTGTCTTTTTAAATTATTTTCCTTGAGAGTGTGGCTCTCCTCCATATAAGAAACCGAATCATTTTAAGAATTTCTTTAATTGGCCTTATAATATATTGTTTTCCACTCCCATTTGGAAAAAACCATAGGCAAAAACAATTGCATGGTTTGTGGTTTTGATTATTTTAATGTGTGGTGTCCCAATCCTAAATAATAATGAATTTTATCTCCATTCCTATATAATCCCACCCATGCTCCCTCTTCATCTTCACTCAAAGCCTTTGGAGTTTGTCAAACCTCTATCTATAAACCTCCCACGGTGCCCCAAGCTCCCAAGATGTCTCCCTCAATCCCCTCCGAAGCCTTTGGGATCACACTTCCATGTAAGGTATTCCTTTTTTTCTCATTTTATCCAGGTTTATTAATATTTTTATGCCCTTTTATTTTGATTTATAAATGTTTGGGTTTTATTTTTAACCTCTCCCATGCTTCCCTCTTCATATATGAAAGATTAGAGACCCAATTTCTCCCTTATTAATGCCTCCCATGTACACCCTTTACCGTTCTGCAATTCCATAAGGTATTTATATCTCCTCATTTACATTCAACGTAATTCTTTTGTATTATGTATATAAATTCTATTATATTTGGTTGTAAATGTATCTATATGACCCCCTTACTATCCATTTCATGTACATATTATAACAACCATGTTCTTTATTACATACTTAAACATGATTTATTACATAAAACCATCACTTGATACAACATAGAAGATCGAGAGGTCTAGTGTCTTTGGGGATTAATAACATTACATAAAAACATAAATCATAGAAAGAAACATCTTATTGAAAACATCCTTTACATGACCACTACATTACCTTATACTTATTATTGCATAGGATAACTTGAGGACACATATATGAAAAGGGTGAACTATAAATCCCAGCATGGGAATAAACATGGAATAAAATGGGGAATAAAGTACATATTAGACAATCGACATATCAATATAGAACAAGAAATACATTAACATAAAGGCATGATAAAGCATGATAATCATAACATGGAAATGTGGCAACAACACTTTACATAGAATTAGCATGATCCATTGATAATTGCACATGGTTCATGAGTAATACCTCATTGCACATTCTATCACGAGTAAACCCTCATTTCACTGGAATTGTCATGACTAAACACTTATTTCACATGACTTATCATGATAATATAATTTACCCAATGCATTAGAGCACTATCAGGGTGCACCCTTCCTAAACATATAATTTCATGCATAAGTGTGCCACAAGATCATAGAACATGAATTCTTAAAACATCATAATTTATTCCACGATTAAGGAATGTGGAATTAATACATGAAACTCTGACATCAATATGTAAATTTGTATAAAGGTGAATACCCTTTATAGAGAAATGGGCATGGTATTCACTACACTATGATTTTGTCTTGGAAAATTGTGGTGCAATTTCAACAGCATAACGGTGTGACATAAGACATCAAAAAAAATGTAGATTAGAGAAAAATAGGTGTCTCATCATATTTACATGAAATATACAGTAAGGGTAGCCATATAGATACATTTCCCAACATATGTAATTGAATTTAGATTCGTAATACAAAATAATTTCCTGAATGTAAATGAAGAGAGAGAAATTGTTACTTAGTTTTATCCTGGTAACGAGTATATATGGAAGGCAATGATGAGATAGAAAGGGGTATCTCATCAATAAAATATAAAATATTACAGTATAGGGGTGGTGAGAAATCATACCCCAAAATTTATAATTGAAAATATAAGGGCATAACAAATTTAAGAAACATTTATAAAATGAGAAATGAAGGAATCCCTTACATGGTAATGTGATACCAAAGGCTTAAGAGAGGCTTGAGAGAGGGGGTAACCATGGGAGGATTCTAGATAGAGGAGAAAAGAGGTTGGATGAACTCAAAAGGCTTTTAGTGAAGAGGAAGTGGGAGCTTGGGTGGGTTTATATAGGAAAGGAGAGGAAATTTTTATTATTTTGGTTTGGGACACCACATATTAAACTAATCAAAGCCACAAACCAGACCATGTTTTTTGCCAATGGTTTCTTCCAAAGGGGAGTGGAAAAAAATATTTTATAATTCAAATGGCTGAACCTCTTAAAATAATAGGGTTGCTTATGTATAGGGTTGTCACACTCTCAAAGTTAACAATTTAAAAAGACAAAATGTTTTATAATCCTTGAAGGGTCCACTAAAGCTTTGTAAAATAAATCAAACTAAAAAGAAATTGAATTATTTTAACTGTAAAACAAATATTGGATGAAAAAAATGTTTATATTATTTTATTACATTAATTATGGGTCATTATGATGTCATTAAACACATTATATAATTAAACAATATTTAATTTTTACCCAAACATTTGACTGTCTCAGAAAATTATCAAAAATACACCATTGGATAATTTCGACAACCTGATTCCAAAAATAATATTCATTTAATTTAAATAGTTTTTTAAATATGTGAATTTTAACTTTTAAAATAAAATTGACATTTATCGAAAATTCATGTGTTTTGATCAAAACAGCTTTCAAACCATAATAAAAATTTCAATTCCATTCATAAAATTATATGATAGTTTATATTTAATAAAAATAAATTTAATAATAATATAATAATAATAATAATTTATTAAAATATTATTTAATTCAAAAATCCATTATTTCATCAAAATATATTTCTTAGTAGAATATTAACTAAAAATACTATTTGTTCTTTAAAAACTATTTTCAAAGTAACAATAATAACAAGAATGTATATTCTCTATACAAGAATAATGTAAATAATTGTAGTACTTGGGTATTGTTACATAACCCCTTAAAACACCCTCATAAGACCTTAGGGTAAGGTGCGCGATGGTGATAGGCTCTTGGGGTGTCTTGGATAGCATTGCTCGAGTGGTAATCTCTATCAACTTACAATTCTCTCGTAAGCAGTTTTCTCAATCCTAAAGCATTAAATTTCATCTTGGGCTTGGTCAAGAGCCATTCCCAATGACACCACCTTCTTTACAATCTTAAAAAAATGGGCTTCATAAGGGGAAAGTCTACTGGATGAGGCAATCACTTCCTTTGTCTAAGTAAATTGGATTTTTCAAAGCCCTATAATTATAAAAATCATGTGAATACTGTTCAATGACTATATTAGGAATGGTAAAAATTCTAAATGGTATTTTAAAATCCAAAACATAGAACCAAATAAGTGAAAACATTTTACATAACCATAAGAAATAATTTAAATAGACCTAGATGAATTTAGATTAATGAAATTTTGGGTTATTACAATCTTCCATCCTTAAGAAATATTTCCCTCGAAATTTTCATTTTCCACACTAAAATAGATATGGGTAACTCTACTCCATCAATTCATCTAATTCCCACATCACTTCTTCAATGATCTGGTTTTTCCACAACACCCTAATGAGAGGCATTGCCTTATTTCGTAGAACGTATTCTCTAAGATATAAGATCTTCCTTCGTTGCTCCTCGTTTGAAAGATCATCCTGTAGATATACTACCTCTGAAAAGAGTAAATGTCAAGGGTCTGGTATGTACTCTCTTAAGAGGGATAGATGAAAGACATCATGTACTTTACCCATGGTAGGTGAAAGTTCTAGTTTATAGGCCACAGCCCCGACACGATCAAGAATCTCGAATGGACAGATGTACCTATGACTTATCTTCCCCTTCTTTCCAAACCTCATGACCTCTTTCCATGAAGATATGCATAGAAATACCATTTATTTAATTTTTATTTCAAGGTCTCATCGATGGTTATCTACATAACTCTTCTGTCAACTCTGGGATGACTTGATATGATGTTGAATGGTTTTCAACTTCTCCACCATTTATTCATCCATTTCTGGTCCAAGCATCTTATGCTCACTAACATCATCCCAACATGTCGGTGCTCTGCACCACTTCCCATACATAGCTTCATAAGTCGCCAATCATATGCTCAAGTTAAAATTGTTATTATGGGAGAATTCAACCAAAATAATATGTTGATCCCATCCTCCTTGTAATTGCATTTAACATGATCATAAATTTTCATTCAGTGTTTAAATAGTTCACTCAGATTGGCCCTCAGTTTGAGGAAGATAGGCCGTACTAAAGTTCAGATCAATATCCAGATCAATTTTAAGGCTCTTCCAAAATGAAGAGGTGAATTTTGGATCTTGGTCAGATACTGAAGATTGCGGTACTTCATGCTTCCTTACCGCTTCCCTGATATATATCATTGCTAGTTGATCCAATGAGAAATCCTCCCGAATTAAAATATAGACTGCAGACTTTCAAAGATGATCAAAAACAACCCAGATTCCATTGTTCCCTTTGGATGCCTTTGAAATTCCACTGACAAAGTCCATGGGGTTGTTCTCCTATTTCCATGCTATTATGGGAAATGGTTGCATCTTCCCAATATACTCTTAGCTCTCTCCCTTAACTTGCTGACACACCAGGCACATTGATGTATACTTAGTGATCTCCTTCTTCATATTATCCCGCCAGTAATTCTCTCAGAGATCTTGATACATCTTTGTGTTTCTTGGGTTAGTAGTGAAATTTGAACTATGTGCATTATCCAAAAGTTCATTCTTCAACTCTGGACATTATGGAACAAATTGTCTTGTCCCAAATTTGATAATTCCTTCTTCATTAAAATTGATCTCTGAGTATTTCCCATTTCTGATAGCTTCAACATACTTCTAAATTACCACGTCATCCTTTTGAGAATCCTTTAACCATTCCAAAAGAGATAGTTGAGAAATCATTTGTGAAAGTATTGATGATTTTCACTTCTTAATGATTCCCATGTCCATTTTCATCAAATCTAAGAAGATTAGATCCTTCTCAAATCTCATCAATGATAGAATAGCAGGATCCCTTCTACTTAATGAATCCTCCACCATGTTTAATTTCTGAGGGTGGTAATCAATTGAGCATCACAGTATTTGATCATCTCTAACCATATTCGTGGGTGCATGTTCAACTCATTATCTATGAATATATATTTGAGGATTTTGTGGTCTATATATATTTCACAATTATACCCAAAGAGATAATGCAACCAAATTTTTAATGAGAAGATCACCACAGCCAACTCCAGATCATGGGTTGGATAATTCTGCTCATGAATTTTCAATTTCCTTGTAGCATAGGCAATGACTTTGTCATTTTACATCAACACACATCTTATGAACATCATTGAAGCGTCACTGAATTCCCCAAAAAGTTCTCCACTTGTGGGTATATTGAGAACATGCATAGAGATAAGACACCTTTTCAACTCCTTAAATCATTCTTCACAATCATCACTCCATGAAAACATTCCTCCCAGCCATGTTAGCTTGGTAAGAGGTTCAGACAATCATGAGAAATTTCTCACAAATCGTCGATAATATCTAGCTAACACTATGATGCTACGGATATTCGTTTCTGATGATGGCCATGAAAATTCCTCCATTATAGTAGTCCTGGAGGGATCCACATATATCACATTTCATGTGATGATAGGGCCCATGAATTACACCTCCTTCATATAAAAATTAAACTTGTTGTACTTTGCAAAGAGATTCTCCATTTTCGAGGTCTCTAGTACAGTTCTTAGATGCTCCTCGTGATCCTCCTTGGTTATGGAGTATATTAGAATATTATCTATAAATACTACCAAAAATTTGTGAACGTAATCTATAAAGACTCTATTCATCAATTCCATAAATATTGATGCTGCAATGGTGAGTCCAAAAGGAATTACTATGAATTCATAGTGCCCATATCTTGTACAAAAAGAAGTCTTGGGGATATCTTCCTTCTTCAAGCGTACTTGATAATCCCCTAACCGAAAATCTACCTTGGAGAAGAATTTTTCTCCATGTAGATGATCAAACAAGTCATCAATTTATGGGAGAGGATACTTGTTCTTTATCATGATTTATTATGCTCACAATAATCGATGCCAAAGCGCATTGACCCATCCTTCTTCTTGAAAAAGTGGACTAGTGAACCCCTGGGTTAAGCTCTTGGGAATATAAACCATTTATCTAGATTCTCCTGTAATTGTTTCTTTAACTCCTCAAGATCCACAACTACCATTCTATACAGAGTCATTGATATTGGCATTGCCCAAGATATAAGATCAATTGAGAATTCAACATCTCTTCTACGAGGGAGACCAAGAAATTCCTCAGGAAACACATAAGTGAATTAACATACAATAAGAATGTCTACAAGGATGGTCGACTCCTTGGAATCAATCATCTGAGCCAAATATGTGTTCTCATAGGGAAGTAATACCCATGCTTGAGATGATGGAGCTAAAGAAGATTCATCTTTCTCCATGCACTTGTATAGAATTGGGGTTTGATTCTCTATATGGAGAGTGATTTCCCTCTCATGGAAATTTATGTTGGCTCTAAATAGGGAAAGCCAATCCATGCTATGAATTGAATAAAATTACACCAGAGGGAGTATGATGAGATTCACTAGGAATTTTACTCTACCGATTAGGACAGGGGAAGAGTTATATTCATGGGATACATGGATTTCCCCATTATTCAAACTCACTAACATCATTAAATCCATGATTTGTGGTGGTGTTGGGATTGTTCTACTAAACATTGGGGATATAAAATAATGGATTAAACCTCAATAAAAATGTTTATTTTCTATTATTGTATTAATAACTAGTGTAACTGTCACCACTTCATTGTCGGGGTTCATTTTAGCGGAAGTGATGGAAAAATCTTGCTCTTTCTACTGTGGAGGTTGTTGGACGAATTCAAAAACTTGTGGCTTAGGTTAGTGATTTTCAACATGCCCTAGTTCTTTTTAGTTGAAGAAATGAACAATGATTTGAGAGTTGAATAGAGAGTTCCTCTCCTCGGTCATAGCTGTGGGTTTTTCTTTTTGGAAGTTAAAATATAGGTTTCATTATCTTCCACACCTGAAGTATTTCCTCGTCCCCATCAAGAAATTTCTAGGGTACTTATTTCCGTACCTTTGGAAAGTGGGGTGCAGGATCTTTTTAGCACCGTTGGATTTAACTATCAGACCACCAGAATTGAAATCCACCGTACGCTTATTATCCCCATGATACCCCTTAGATTTGTCGATCTCCATTTCAACCATGATGACACATTAGACAATTTCCTCATAGTTGTTGAAGTCATGGATCACCAGGGATTTCCACAGGCTATGTTTCAGCCAACCAAAGAAGCAGTCAACCATGCATTCGGGGGTAAAGACAAAGTTGGACGTGAATCTTGAAATCCTTGTGATGTTTTCCTCATACGCTCTGATAGATTCATCTAATTTTTTATTTACATCAAGGAAGTCCCTTTCCATATTAATTTAGAGGGTGCATGGAAACTATTTATTGAAAAACATTTTTTAGAAATCATTCCATTCCAATTAATTGATCTCCTCCTCAAGATTAATATTTTTTATCAATGTCCACCATTGATGAGATTCACCCTCCATATGATAAGCAGCACATAGAACCTTCTCTAGTTAGTAATATTGAAGGAAAAAGAAGATATTTTCAATGGATTTGATCCATTGTTCAGTGATTGAGGGATCAGATGATCCATTAAATTTTGGTGGCCTTTATCTCATAAAGCTCTTGATAGAAACTGGTTCGTTCTTAGGGGGGTTCAACGTTCCTCTAGACTCATGTTCCTATTCAATGATTGATTTTAATGAGAAATAATCGTGACAATGTTCATGATTCCTACTCCAATCAGATTGGGCATCTCATTAGCATAGTCCTCACATTGATCATCAAATATGTTGTTTTCCCGAGTCCTCCTATTATAGGCCATTTTCTGGAATAAAAGGAAAGATAGGGGTAACACATATAGGGTAATCTACGCACAAAACATATGAACTATAAATAGATTTTATTTCCTTAACTTATGAATATAAAGGCTTCAATCTATGTTATCAATGGTCTAATTTCTAACATATATTCTTTGGGGTTTTTTTAATTCACTTAATAATGGTTCATACTAAGCTTCTGAATTTACCAATTCATATCCCATAGGAGTGTTGTAACCAAGAGTTCAGAAAGGCCCATTGTCGTGTACTAGGATACCCCAGGTCAAGATGGAAACCCCTTGTCAGGGATTTCACCCCTAGGTACATCTGTTCCAGAGCCGTCTCTACCTGCTTGTTTCTAGACAAGGATGTATTTTCTTGATAAACTGCTTACTCAATACCCACCAAAACATAAGGATGTTTTTATTATACATAGTCTTGTTTTGAAGGCTTTATTGGGGTTTTCTAATCCTAATCCCAAAAGTAACTGATCCTATCCTCTGATACCAACTATAATAACCATGTTCTTTATTACAAACATAAACACGATTTATTACATAAATCCTTCACTTGATAAAACATAAAATATCAAGAGGTATAATGTATTTATGGATTACTAAAATTGCATAAAAACTTAAAGCATAAAACACAACATCTTTTTGAAATCATTTTTTACATGACCACTACATTCTCTCGTATGTAGCATTTCATAGGATAACCAGAGGACATATATAAGAAAAGGGTGAGCTATAATTCCCTATTAGGGAATAAAAATGGAATAACATGAGGAATAAAATACATGTTAGACAATAATCATATCAATGGAGAAAAAGAGAAAAATGAACATAAAGACATGATAAATCATGATAATCATAACATGGAAATGTGGAAACAACACATAACATGGAATTAACATGAGCCAATGATCATTGAACATAGAGCATGAGTAATCCCTCATTTCACATGATGTATGAGTGAACCCTCATTTCACATGAATTATCCCGATTCAACACTCATTTCACATAACATATCATGATATGATAATTTATTCAATTCATTAGAGTGCTACTAGGGTGCACCTTTCTTAAACATTTCATTTAATGCATTAGTGTGTGAGAAGATCATAGAACATGAATTCATAAAACATCATAATTTTTTCCAAGATTCATGAATGTGTAATTAATACATGATACTCTTACATAAATATGTAAATGTTAATAATGTTTAATACCCTTGATTGAAAAATTGGCACAGAATTCACTACACAATGATTTTGGATTTTAAATTTGTGGTGCAATTTCGGCAGCATAATAGTGTGAGATAAGAAATCATAAAAATGGTTGATGAGAGAGAAATGGGTGTATCATAATATGTACATGAAGTGGATAGTAATATGAGTCATATATATAAATTTCCCAACATAGGTAATGGAATCAATTACTTGGATGTGTGACAACAAAGGCTTGATAGAGGCTTGAGTGAGGCATCATAGGATCTTGGGGTGCCTTTGGAGGATTCTAGAGAAATGAGTTAAGAGGATGGATGAACTCACAAATCTTTGAGTGAATATGAAGTGGGTGATTGGGTGGGTTTATATAGGAATGTAGGGGGAATTCTTTATTATTTAGGTTAGGGATACCACACATTAAACTAATCAAAATGACAAACTAGACCATGGTTTCTCCCATAGTTTTAACCAAAGGGGATTGGAAAACAATATTTTACAAGGCCAAAGGAGGAAATTTCTAAAATAATATGGGTACATAGGCTGAGGTGAGTCAGACTCTCAAGGAAAAAAATTTAAAAAGACAAAATGTTTTAAAAGCATTGAAGGGTCCACTAAAGCATTCTAAAGTAAATCAAAAAAACCCAAAATCACATTATTTTAGTGGTAAAACATGTATTGTTCGAAAATAATGTTTTTATTATTTTATTAAATAACTATTGGGTCATTATGATTTCAGAAAATAATTATATATTTAAACAGTATTTAATTTTACCAAAAAATTCTACTGTCTCAGAAAAATATGAAAAATTTACCATGGGATTATTTTAACGTCTTGATTCCAAAAATAATATTCCTTTTATCTAAATAATGTTCTAATATTTGAATCATAAAATTTAAAATAAAATCTAACATTTATAAAAAATTCATGGGTTTTGACAAAAATAGCTTTCAAACCATAATAAAAATTACAATTGTATTCATAAAAGTTTATGATAATTTATATTTAATAAAAATTAATTTAATAATATTACTATTTTTTAAAATATAATTTAATAAAATAATCCAATGTTTCATTGAAATTTATTTCATAGTTGAATATTAACTAAAAATACAATTTGGGGTTAAAACACTATATACAAAGTAACAACAATAGAAAATGTATATTCTATAATCAGGAATAATGAACATAATCATTGTACAAGGGTATTGATACAAAACCCATTAAAACACCTGCATTAGAACTTATGGTAAGGTGCGTAATGTTGAAAGTCTCTTGTGGTGGCTCAGATAGCATTTCTCTAGTGGTAACCTCTATCAACTTCCACTTATCTCGTAGGCAGTTCCGCTGGAGCTTAACGTATTCTTGCTTGGATTTGGATTGGTCAAGAGAGAAGCCCAATGATGCCACATCCTTTCCAATCTCTAATAAATGGCCTTAATATGGGGCATGTCTACTAGATGAGGCCATCTCTTCCTTTTTCCTAGTAAAATAGATTTGTTAAAGCCTTATATTTATTTAAATCATGTGATCACTGTTCAACAGCTATATTATCAATGGTCATAATTCTTAACTGTATTTTTAAAATCCAAAACATAGAACCAAATATGTGCATACATTTTACATAACCATAAAGAGACATTTAAATAGACCAAGAGAAATTTTTATTAATGAATTTTTGGGTCGTTACACATATGATGAGACACCCATTTCTATCCCCTTAACCATTATTATAAATTCTTATGTCACACTATTATGCTGTCAAAATTACACCACGATTTTCTAAGCCAAAGTCATTGTGTAGTGAACATCATGACCACTTCTCCATCAAGGGTATTCAAAATTATGTACATTTTCATATTTTTTAAAGAGTTTCATGTATTTATTCCACATTACTTTAATGAGGAATAAATGATGATGTAGAATGATTCAATGTTGTTTGATCTATGAGGCACACTTATGCATTACATTAAATGTTTAAGCAGGGTGCTTCCAAATAGCACTACAATGCATTGGTTAATGTATTGTATCATGATATGTCATGTGAAATGAGTTTTGAATCATGCTAATTTATGTGAAATGAGGGTTTACTCATTCTATATGTGCAATAATGCTTTTACTCATGCTCTATGTGTAATGAACCTACACTCATGATAATTCCATGTTAAGTGTTGTTTCCACATTTCCATGTCAGGATTATAATGATTTATCATAACTTATGTTCATGTTTCTCTTGTTCTCCATTTATATTCAAATTGACTAAAATGTATTGTATTCCTCATGTTATTCTATGTTTATTCCCTGACTGGGCTTTATAGCTCATCATTTTCTTATGCATGTCCTCAGGTTATCATATGCAATGATAAGTAAGAGGGAATTTAGTGGTCATGTAAATGTATTTTTCAATAAAGATGTTGTGTTTCATGTTTTAATTGTTATGTAATTTTCCTGACTCTGAAAGAAACTAGACCTCTAAATATTCCATGTTGGTTCAAGTGAAGAGTTTATGTAATAAATCATGTTTAAGTGTGTAATAAAACTGGGTTTGTTATTGTTGGTATCTGAGGATAGGTTTAGTTATTTTGGGATTAGGATTAGAAAACCCATGTGAAATCCTTAGGAATAATACTAAGTATATTAAAAACATCCTTATGATTTGGTGAGTATTGAGTAAATGGTTTACCATTAAAATACATCCCTGTCAAGATATGTGTAAGTAGAGGCGGTTTTGGCACAGATGTACCATGGAGTTAAAACTCTAACAAGAAGTTTTGGGCTTGACCTAGGGTATACTAGAACATGATAATGAGACTTTTTTTACCCTTTGTTATGAAAATCCATGGGGATATGCTTTGGTAAATTTATAAGCTTACTATGAACCATTATAAATTGATTGAAAAAATGCCCCTAAAAATATATGTTAGAAATTAGATCATGGATAACATAGATTGAAGGCTATAGATTCACATGTTAAGGATATAAAATTAATTTATAAGTCAAACATTTTTTTCTTTGGATTACCCTTTATGCGTTTCCAATAAAATTCCTTTTATTCCTACTAATGGATAGTAATAGGAGGACTCGTGAAATCAATCGATGTGAAGATCAATGCGATGATTGTTTTAATGAGACCCCATATCAAATGGGAGCATGAATCATAAACTTTGTTACGATACTCCCTTAGTTTGCAAAATATATGAATAGGAACATGGGTCAAGAGGAACGTGCACCCCCCCCCCCCCCATGAATGAACAAGTCACAATCTAGAGCTTCACGAGACAATGGCCTTACACGTTTAAGGAATCATCTAATCACTCAATCACCGAACAAAGGATCAACTACAGTAAATATATATTCTCCATCCTTCAATGTTCCTAACCAAAGAAGGATCTCTTGTATGCTTATCGTATGGAGGGTGAAGTTGATAAATGGTGGACATTGATAAAAAATTCGAAGCCTATGGGGGAGATCGATGCATTGGAATGGAATGATTTCCCGAAGATGTTTTTTGATAAATATTTTCCATGCACCCTCCTAATTATGATGGAAAGGGGCTTCATTTCCCTCAAGAAAAATAATGATGAATATGTCATAGAATATGAGGAAAACTTCACAAGGCTTGCATTATATGTCTCTGGATTTGTCTTTACCACTGAATGAAAGGTTGAATGCTTATTTGGTGGGATGAAACCTAGTATGTGGAAAGCCCTGATGATCTGCGACTTACAAAACTATGTGTAAATTGTTCGATGTGCCCTCAAGGTCAACATAGAGATTGGGGAATCTCAGGGGTGTCATGGAGATACGAAGTGTAAGGTGGAATTCAATTCATGTTGTCTAATTAATAATTCCAATGGTGCTAAAAAGATCTAGCACCCACTTGCCATGGTTTGGAAAGAGGCACACAAAATATTTTTTGAAGGGGATGGGTAAATGCTTTAGGTGTGGAAGAGAAGGGGACATAGCTGTTAACTGACGACAAGAGAAACCCGTGGCAACGATAGAGGAGAGGAATGCTTTGTTCGACCCTCAATTCATTGTTCATTGCCTCAAATACAAAGAACCAGGGAACCTTACAAATTAGTTCCCTAATCCAAGGGTTTTTGGAGGCAACCAACCACTTCCAAGGCATCAATGGATAGATTTTTCCATCATTAATGGAAAATAAAACCCCGGAATCAAAGTGGTGATAGGTAATCTAGTTATTATCTCAATAATAGAGAAAATTATTTTTTATTACGGTTCTACCAATTCTTTTATATCCCAAATGTTTAGTAGAACCATCCCTAAAACACTAAAAATCATGGAAGTAAAGATGTCTGTGAGTAAGACCAATAGAAAAATCATTGCATCCCATGAATATAACTCATCCCCTACCAAAATTTTCGAATTTAACTTCTCAGAGAACCTCTTCATGCTCCGCTTGGTAAAATTTTCGGCAATTCATGGAATGGAATTTCTTTCTATATATAGAGACAACATAAATTTCTATGAGAGGGAAATCACTCCCCATGTGAAGAATTAACCCCCCCTATTTTCTACAAGTGCAAGGAGGAGGTGGAATATTTTTTTAGATCCATCATCTCAAGGGTGGATATTACATTCCTATGAGCATGATTATGTGGCTCAGATGATTGATTCCAAAAAATAAAACATCCTTGAAGACCTGCCAATTATGAGGGAATTCACTGAACTGTTTCGCAAGGAATTGCCATGTCTTCCTCCATGAAGAGATGTTGAATTATCAGTTGACCTTATAACTGGGACGTTGCAAATATCCAAGTCTCTGTATCGAATGGCATTTGTGGAGCTTGAGGAGCTAAATAAACTATTACAGGTGAATCTGGATAAAGTGTTTATATTCCCTAGTGCTACACTATGGGGTGAACCGGTCCTCTTCATTAAGAAGAAGGGTGGGTCAATGTGCCTTTGAATCTATTATCGTTATCTTAAAAAAATCATGATAAAGAACAAGTATCCTCTCCCACAAATTGTTGACTTATTCAATCATCTATGTGGAGCTCAATACATCTGTATGGTGGATTTGTAGTTAGAATATTAACAAGTAAGGGTGAAGAAGGAAGATATCCCCAAGACTGCTTTTTGTACAAGATACGAGCACTATGAATTTATTGTAATACCTTTTCGACTCAATAATTCTTGACCAATATTAATAGAATAGATAAATAGAGTCATTAGAGATTACCTAGAAAATTTTTTGGTAGTCTTTATGGATGATATTATAATATACTCCAAAACCAAGGAGGATCATGAGGAGCATCTAAGAATTGTAGTAGAGACCTTGCATAAGGATAATATCTACAAAAAGTAAAACACATGTGAGTTATGGTAGATGGTGGTGTAATTATTAGGCTATATCATCCCAAGAAATGGGATATATATGGATCCCTCCATGACAACTGCAATAGAGGGATTGTCGAGGCCAACATCGGTAACAGATATCCGTTGTATTTTGGGGTTAGCTAGATTTTATCGACGGTTTGTGAGAAATTTCTCACAATTTTACAACCCTCATACCAAGGGAGTAAAGATTTCTTAGATTGATGGATGGGATGAAAGCTTTGAGGATTTGAAAAGGAGACTTATCACTACGCTCGTGCTCTCTTTACTCACAAGTGGAGAACGTTTTGTGGTATTTAGTGATGCTTCAATGAAGGGTATGGGCTGTGTGTTGATGAAAAATGTCAAATCATTGCCTATGCTTAAAGGAAATTGAATGTTCATGAGAAAAATTATCCAACACATGATCTGGAGTTGGCTGATATGATCTTCTCTTTGAAAATTATGTGACATAATCTCGTTGGTTAGATGTGTGAAATATATACATACCACAAAAGACTCAAGTATATATTCACATAGAATGAGTTAAATATGTGCCAAATGAAGATGGTTAGAGCTGACCAATGACTATGACTGCTCAATCCATTACCACCCTAGGAAAGAAAACAAGGTGGAAGATTCTCTAAGTATAAAGGATCCAAAAATTCTATCATTAATGATAATTTAAAATGACCTAATCTTATTAGATTTAATGAATATGAAAATGGGAATCATAAATAAGTGAACATCATCAATCCTTTCACAAATGATTGCTCAAACATATATTTTGGAAAGGTTAAGGGATGATGAAAAGGATGATGTGAAAATTAAGAAGTAGGTGAAAGCTATCATGAAAGGAAAATCCTTATATTTCGATGTCAATGAAGAAGGGATTGTGAGATTTGAGAAAAGACTATAAGTCCAATCAAGTTAGGAGCTGAATAAAGAGCTTTTGGATGATGCACATAGTTCAAATTTCTCCACCCACCCTGGAAACACAATGATGTATCGAGATCTCTAATAGAATTATTAATGGGATAACATTAAAAAGGAGATCTCTAAATATACATCGAAGTGCCTTGTGTGTTAGTAAGGGAAGGCTAAGAGGAAAAATTATAATGGGATGACACAACCATTACCCATACCAGCATGGAAATTATAGAACATAACCATGGAATTTGTCACCGGATTTCCAAATAAATACAAAGACAACAATGTTATCTGGATTGTTGTTGATTATCATACAAAGTCTGCACACTTCATTGTGATTTAGGAGGATTTCTTACTGGATCATCTGGCACAGATACAGATCAGATAAGTTTTAAGGCTATAGGGAGTACCACTATCTATTGTATCTGAACCAGATCAAAGATTCACTTATAATATTTGGTAGAGTCTTCAACATGATATGGATACTGAAGTAAACTTTAGCACAACTTATCATCCTCAAATTGATGGCCAATCTTAGTGAACTCTTCAAAAATTAGATTATAGGTTAAGTTCATGTTCAAGGGACTTCAAAGGAGGATGGGACCAACATCTTCCACTAGTTGAATTCCCCTACAAAAACAGTTTCCACTCGAGAATTCTAATGGGTCCATATGAAACCCCTTATGGGAAAAGCTACAGAACATTGGTGTGTTGGGATGTAGTCAGTGAGAATAAGATTATGGGACCTCAAATGGTAAAATTAATGGTAGAGAAGGTGAAAACCATTTAGTAGAATGTCAAGGCATCCCAAAGTCAACCGAAGAGTTATGAAAATAATCGTTGGTGAGACCTTGAGTTCAATGTTGGAGAAATGGTATTTCTATGCATATCTATATGTAATATGGTCACAATGTTTGGAAAGAAAGGTAAGTTATGTCCAAGGTACATCGACCCCTTCGAGATTCTTGATCGTGTTGGGGTTGTGGCATATCGACTAGAATGTCCACCTACCATGGACAATGTACATGAGGTCTTTCTTTTATCCCTCTTAATGAAGTAGAAACCTGAACCTTCACATGTAATCTCATCAGAGGGAGTACAGTTAGAGGGTGATCTTTCTTACAAGGAGAAAATAGTGAAGATCTTAGATTGTAGGAAAAAAGTCCTACGAAATAAGACAGTTCCCCTCGTGAAGGTGTTGTGGAAAAACCAAATGTTTGAAGAAGTGACATGGGAATAGAAGGAAGTGATTAAGAAAAGTAACTCACATCTATTTTAGTGTGGGAAAAATGAAAATATTGAGGGTGAAATTTCTTAAGGGGGGATGATTGTAACGACCCAAAAATTCATTAATGAAAATTTCTCTTGGTCTATTTAAATGTCTTCTTATTTTTATGTAAAACGTATGCATTTATTTGGTTCTATGATTTGGATTTTAAAATGTTGTTATGAATTGTGACCATTTATAATATATCCATTGAACATTGATTACATGATTAGTATAAATAAAGGTTATTAAAAAATATAATTTACTCAATCAAATGAAGTAATGGCCTCAACATGTAGACTTTCCCCATACAAAGCCCATTTTTTGGAGCTTGTAAAAGAGGTGGCGTCACTGGGAATTTCTTTTGACCATGCCCAAGCCAACCTTGAATACGTTAAGCTCGAGTGGAACCACCTACGATTGGAGTGGAAGTTGATAGAGATTACCACTCGAGCAATGTCATTCGAGCCACCCCAAGAGTATGTCACTATCGCGCACTGTACCCTAATTTATTATGAGGGTTTTAATGGGTTATGTAACAATTCACTATCACTATGACTATGTACATTTTTTTGTATAAATATTATACATTAATTTATTACTGTTACTTTATAAAGAGTTTTTAAAGCACAAATAGTAATTTTAGTTAATATCCAACTATGTAATCTATTTTGATGAATTAATGGATTTAAGAATTTAAAAATATTTTAATAAAAAAATTATTTTTAATAATTATTTTTATAAAATATTAATGATCATATAATTTTTATGAATACTATTTTAATTTTTATTATGGTTTGAATGTTGTTTTGTCAAAACCCATGAATTTTTGATAAATATTGGATTTTATTTTAAAAGTGAAAATTCACATATTTAGAAAATTATTTAGATAATATGAATATTATTTTTGGAATCAGGATATGAAAATTATCCCAGGTGAATTTTTAATAATTTTCTGAGATAGTTGAATTTTTTGGTATAATATTAAAACTATTTAAATATATAATGTGTTTTTTGACATCATAATAACCCAATAGTGAAGTAATAAAATACTATAAAATTTATCTTCAACCAATACATGTTTTACCATTAAAATAATTTAATTTTCAGTTTATTTTATTTATCTCACAAAGCTTTGTTGGACCCTTCAAGTCTTATAAAACATTTTGTCTATTTAAAATTTTTTCCTTCATAGTGTGACTCACATGCACATTAACAACCATATTATTTTAAGAAGCTCAGAAATTACCTATATAAAATGATTTTTTCCACTCACCTTTGTAAAACCCATCTTAAAATACCATGGGGTGGTTTGTTGTTTTGATTAGTTTAATGTGTGGTGTCTAAAACCAGAATAATAAATAATTCCCTCCCATTTCCTAAATAAACCCACCAAATCTCCCACTTCTATTCAAATAAATCCTTTATAGTTTATTAAATAATTCTCTAGAATCCTCCAAATGTTCCAAATTCTCCCAATAAGTCTCTCACAATGCCCTCCCAAACCTTTGGGATCACACTTCCAAGTAAGGGTTTATTTTTTTCTCATTTTATCCAAGTTTCTTAATATTGGAATGTCCTTATATTTTCAATTAAAAATGTCTGGGTATGATTTTTTACCTCCCACATACTACCCTATTCATGATTTAATAATGAGATACCCCCATTATCTCTCATTAATTCCTCCCATGTACACTCATTACCATGCCAATATTCTGTAAGGAATTTCTCTCTCTTCATTTACATTCTAGAAATTATATTTTATTATGTACCTAAATTCCATTACATTTGTTGGGACTTGTATCTATATGGACCCCTTTATTTCCATTTCATTTACATGTGATGAGATACCCGTTTCTCTCTCATCAACCATTTTTATAAATTCTTATGTCATGTTGTTATGCAGTTGAAATTACAACGTGATATTCCAATCCAAAGTCAGTGTGTATCGAATACCATGCTCATTTATATATCAATTGTATTCAAATTTATGGATATTTACTTCTTGTTTAAATATTTTCATGTATGTATTCCACATTCCTTTATCATGTAAGAAATTATTATGTTGAATGATTCAATGTTGTATGATGTATGTGGCACACTTATGCATGAAATTAAATGTTTAATAATGGTGCTCCATGACCACGCTTCAATGCATTAGGTAATGTATAATATCATGATACGTCATGTGCAATGAGTGTTGACTCATTATAATTCAACTTCAACAATGTTTTACTCATGCTTCATGTGCAATGAGGGTTTACTTGTAACACCCGAGACTTTTATGATAAATATTTTGTTTTTATGTTATATAAATCATCAAAGGAATATTTCACTACACACAACACAAGCTCTGCTTTCTTTACACGCAATCGCGACCTTACTCGATAGCTTACGTCGTACGCAATACCGAGTTTCACTAAACAACGATATGCTTTTAAAATATTTTTAAAACTAGCCGTTATGAATAGTAAAAACCACTTTTTGAAATTTTGTAAATTTTATTTTCCAAAATGGACTTAATTTTTGGATTCGTAATATCAAAATTAGCGTAGGGTGAAATTTTGGTACTTTTCGGATAACTTTCATATTCTGATGAATAGTGAAAATTACTAAATTTTAATTAAAATCAACTTTTTTAATCAAAATAATTAATAGTGATAAATTATTAATTTGAGTGATTTTAAAGTATATTTAGAATATATTTTTACCATTTAATACAATGTTGGTCATTGGATGTAATTTCACCTTTAAACCAAACATAAAAAAGTGTCAATCTTTTAATAGTTATTATCTCTTAAAAACACAGTATTTGTTTTGACGACAAGAATTAATTTTTAAATTAATTAATGCAACTAATGTGTTTCGAATTTGGTGAAATAGACATCTATTTTTAATTCATAATATCAAATATAGCTTAGGCCAAATTTTTGGTATTTTTCTGGAAACTTTCATTTTTTAATGAATAGTGAAACCACTATGTGGTAGTTAAAAAAACTGAATTTTTCATAAAACGTAATTTTACCGCTTCTGTGAGTGGAATTTAGAAGATCCAAGAGACACGATTAATATAAAGGACTAAAATGTGGTTCAATGAGATGAAAATATTTTTTTTGAATAGTAGCTTTTTACTTTTTTTTACCACGGTTAAAAGTAAATAGTGTAATTAAGGGTAAAAATGATATTATTGTTACCCTAAAAGATGTCTTAATTCTATTGGATAAGTTTAATTCAACCAAAAACAACCTTAGGTATAAAATATGACCATTTAGGCCCACTTGGATTAGATTAGGACATTTATTATTAATTTATTTAAAGAATGGTTAAAATAGTTAAAATCAATGTTTAATAAGTAAATAATTTTTAATATAGGGTTATACATAAGATAAATTATACTATAAATATTCATTAGAAAGATAAAATTATTTCCTAGATAATGATATTTTATTTGTAATTTTGGACGTTAAATAATTTAATTGTTTTATGACACAATGATGATGCAGTAATTATCTTATTAATGAAATGTTGACATAATTGATGTTATAAATACCCAAATAAATGTAATTTGAGACTTCTTATGAATTAAAATAATTTTATATGTTAATATTACATGTTAGTATTGATTTAATTCACTTAGTTTGAACTAATCAGTCTGTTATGATTTTCACAAAAATCAATTACCAAATAGTATCAAAATTGACATAAAATAGTTTTTAAAACAAATTTTATATTATTAATTGTTATTTTATTCCTAAAAATCTATGGTTCGGCCAAATGACATAGATAAGGTTATATATATTTATAATAAACAACTTTTGGTTATTTTGGCTTGTTATAGTATGTTTATTAACCTTATAGTGTAAGAAAACAAGAAGACACGGTAAAAGTTAAATTATCTAACATAAAGTTAAATCTAAATGATAAGGTTAAAATTGATACCTAAAATAGTATAAATTATATTTGATGAGAGTATTTAGACCCATACCCACCTTAGATTTGAAATAAATCAATTTTGAGCTATTAAAAACCGAATATGACTTTATAATAAAATAATATTTTTAGTTTTTCCAAAGGTGCCCCTCTCCTCCCTTATAAAAGGGCACCTCCTCCCTCTCTTCCTCACACCACTTTGAGCCTTGAAACTCGGCCGAACCCTGAAAAATTATCTTCTCCACTTCCCTAGAAACATCCTATAGGTCCTGGTCTTCTTCAAAGACCAATTTTAGTGCCCTAAGAGGAGGTCTCAAAGAGGCGCTTCAAAGAAGAGGTAATGTCTGTTACCGATTCTTTCAACTTTATTTCTTCTTCCACTTCTTTATCTTTAGTTGTTTCATTATTAAGTAATAAGATCAGTATCTATAATATAATGGTATGTTATTATAAGTATGAAACAAACCTATTTCACCATCTATCCATCCTACGAAAAAGGAAATCACCGCGCGTGCGTATGTACGGAATACCGTCTCCATGATGTGGTGTAATCTATTTTCCACCACCACCATACTTGGATGGGTATAATGGTGTAAAGAAAAACTATATATGATTTTTGTAAAGTGATATTGATTCTGAAATAGTATACATACACTCCAATACAATTCCACGATCATGGGAACAATATCATCGCTCGTGCGTATGTACGGAATACCGTCTCCATGATGTGATGCGACTCGGTATACATGATCTTTATTGCATAATAATAATATAAATGAATTAAATGAATGAATATGATATATATTACACTAATACCATTCTGTAAATGAGGTATCTATAACCTAAAAAGATGAATAAAAATTTATTCGACAAAAGAGGCATAAGAACAAAAAGCAATAAACACCCGAATAACAAGTAACAATGAAATATTACTAATAAGAAGCTAAGAATATGAACATATATGATATAATAAAAATAAGTATGATTCTAGAATAAGTCAATGACATTATTTAAATCACTATACAGGAGGTTCAGACACTTATGAAGCAAATCAGACCTAAGGTAAGGGAAAATATCACAATCTCATTTTTATCCGAGATTGTTTATACTTTGGTATTTACTGGGATGTATTTTATCATCCATATCCATTATTCCTCAATATGTAATATTATTTCCATCCACCTACAATTTTTTAAATCCAATTCTACCCTTAGGTGAGTTTTTAGTAAAAGATATGAATGGAATCTTTTGTCGTTTTTCATACGAGGTACTTTTTGACGTTTCTGACAAAAGTACGAGAAGATAGTTTTTTTAACTTATATGACATGAATGGATTTTTAAGGCATTATTTCCAAGAATCTTCCTTTACAAGTTTTTAAGTTTATTTTTAATTAACTTTTTTAGTTTAAAATTTTATGACATGTTAAGAAAGGAAAATTTTTTTGAAGTAGAAAGGATATTTTCCTCAAGAATGGAGTTCAAGTGTTTTATCAAAATTATTTTCTATCTAAGATAATATAGGGTTCTGTTTATATCCCTATAATTACATTGATTTGATTATGTTGTGATGGATTTATTTTTATGAATTTCTTTATCTTATATGAATTGTTTTATGATGTCTTGATGTTTAAGAATCCCATTTTTATTACATGTGTTATGAAATGTTGTATGATTTATGATTTTTTATTGCACAAATAAGAATGGTTTCATTATGAGATGGGTGGGACCTATATCTCCCTCCATTTCATTGGGTAAATATTTATATCTCATGAGATAGACATGGCTGGAACGGCAGGTTAAACTGGTTCAGTGAAACAGGACTGAAACGAGGAGTGAACTCGGTTCCAAAATGGACTTTGTCTAATAAGATAGTCTTGGAAATGAGTCATGACTACTAAGAAATGATTCTCTATGATTATGTGTGTATGACACAAAGTTTCATGTTTTAAGTTATGATTATTGGGATTACATTTCACTTCAATGATTTATCCCATGTTATGAAATTATGATCTCTTTTGCAGGTTAAGATTTCCAAAAGTTATGTTCTTATGTATATGATGTGATTGATATTTCTTTTTTTTACTCTTACTGAGCATTTGAGCTCACCCATTTGTATGTTTTCTTTCCCCATGTCAGGAAGAAGGTTATTAAGTAGGATATTCCAAAAGGGACTCTAGATATGATGAAATAAATGGGTGGAAAAGTATGTGCTTTATGAACCAGTTGTTTATGTTTCCCAGTTTCTAAAGAATCTATACCAATACGGTCCTTTCCTAGTTTTTTTAAATGTTTTAATATGTGTGCTTCAATTTTGAAGTATTAACAGTATTTGTAAATTAAGGGTCGTTATTGTTGGTATCAGAGGACAGGTATAGTCAACCTTTGGAAACTAGGAAGTGAAAGCCTTAGTAAGAACCCTAAGGATAAGTCTAAGCATAGGACCCAATATTAGTGTTTTAAAAATGTCCATGAACAAACTATAATAAGACCTTAAGTGTAAAATTTTATTCTTGATTATGTGTCTTTTATATTATAATTAGTGTCACTCACACTATTCTTCTAGGTTTAAGTCAATGGATGGAACCTGAAGGAACTGTGATAATGCGGAACGCGATGGGCAATTCAATGATTGTCCCACTGAGCAACCAAATGTTATGGGAGCTGGAATGAAAAATCTTTTAGCCATGCTCAAACAACTTTCTCATGTTATGAATCATGCAGGACTTCCAAACAAGAAAAGGAAGGAGCAACATTTTGTTGAATCCTTCATGAGGCAACGTCCACCTTCATTCAGCGGGTCTACTGATCCATTAGTTGCTGAACAATGGATCAGTCCTACTGAAAAGATATTTTCTGTTCTTAAATGTTCTGAACATGATAAAGTCATCCTAGCAGTGTATCATTTGGAAGGAGATGCTGTTCAATGGTGGAATATTATTAAGAATACGAGGCAAAGGGATGAAATTGAGTTCATGGAATGGGATGAGTTCAGGAACTTATTTTTCAATATGTACTTCCCTCGTATTCTCCAAACAAAGATGGAGAAAGAGTTTCTTGAACTGGAGCACAAGGATGATGAATCTGTTGGTACCTATGAAGCAAATTTTACAAGACTTGAAAGGTAGGCTTCTGGTATTATTATCCAACCTGGGAGTAAGATCGATTGATTCTTTAGTGGCTTAAAACAAAGTCTTCGAAGGGCGTTATCCATAAGGGACTTCAATAGCTACGAGGAAATCGTTCGATGTGCTCTCAAATTTGAGATGGAGATTGGAGTAACCCATCAGTCATATGGGTTTGATAAGAGGAGGAAAATGGAATTCAAAGAAAAATCTAAAGAGCACACTGAAAAGAATATGAGTTTTCCCTTATGCTCAAAGTGTGGAAAGAAACATGGAGGAAATTGTCTTAAGGGGACAAGAAAATGTTATAAGTGTGGAAAAGATGGTCATCAGGCAATTTAATGTCAAAATAATGGGAAAACGATATATAATGATGCAACCAAATGAAGGGATACACAGAATGAACCTACTACACTTCAATGTTTCATGTGCATGGAGATGGGGCATTCTGCCAATCAATGCCCAAATCAAAGGGTTGATGATGATGATCGACGTCAACAAACTCTTAAGGCCAAAGTCAAAGGAAAGTCATATGCAATTACTATCGGCGATGTAGAGTATGACAACGAAGTGGTGAAAGGTACACTTACCATCCACTCTAAAGTAGAAAAAGTTTTATTTGATTCTGTATCAACCAACTCTTTTATTTCAGAATAATTTTCTAAGGGTATCACTGTATTACCTCAATAATTAGATGTTGAGTTAGATGTGACAACTCCTTATGGCACAACAATCACATCAAAAGATTCTAATTCTTCTCCGATTGAATTTTGTGGGAAAGTGCTTCTTGAAAATCTTGTGATCCTTCCTATAGTGGAATTTGATGTGATTATCTGCATGGATTGGCTTTCTCTATATGTATCTCATATCAATTTCCAAAGAAGGGAAGTCACATTTCATAATCCAGATCAATCTATGATCATCTATCGATGCAAGGATGAACATAACCTTCGAGTGGAAATTTATTCCATCTTATGGGTTTTGATTCCACTAAATGAAGGTTATTTATCTAAAATGGTTGGCGAGAAACTCAGGATTAAGAATATTCCCATTGTACGGGAGTTTGACGATGTCCTTCCAGAGTAATTGCCGAGTCTTCCACCAAATCGCGAACTTGAGTTTTCAATAGAACTCGTACCGGGTTCTTTTCCTATTTCAAAGACACCTTATAGAATGGCCCCAATTGAGTTGTAGGAATTGAAGAAGCAAATCCAAGAGAATCTTGATAAAGGATTCTTACGCCCAGGTGCGTCACCTTGGGGAGAACCTGTTCTGTTTGTTAAGAAGAAAGATGGATCAATGAGACTCTGCATTGATTATCCAGAACATAACAAGAACACTATCAAGAAAAAATATCCTCTCCCACACATTGATGACTTATTTGACCGACTACGTGGAGGTCAATACTTTTCCAAGATTTATCTTAGTTCTGGGTATCATCAATTAAGGGGAAAAGGGAGGATATACTAAAGATGGATTTCTATACAAGGTATGGACACTATGAATTTATAGTGATGCCATTTGGTCTTACTAATTCCCCTGCTATCTTCATGGATCTGATGAATAGAGACTTTAGAGACTATCTTGATCACTTTGTGGTAGTATTTATAGACGATATTCTTGTCTATTCAAAGAGCAAGGAAGAACATGAAGATCACTTGAGAATTGTATTGAAGACCCTAAGAAAGGAGAAGCTTTATGCCAAATTTACAAAGTGTGAATTTTGGCTTCAAAAAGTTGCATTTTTGGGTCACATAATCTCAAAAGTGAGGATATCTTTGGATCTAGCAAAAAACAGAGGTTATTGAAGGATGGTTGAGACCAACAACAGTAACTGAGATCCAAGGTTTTCTTGGTTTGTCGGGATATTATCGAAGATTTGTGAAAGACTTTTCACGATTATCTATTCCACTCACCAGGTTGACTCGAAAAGGAGTGAAGTTCATATGGACGGAGGAATGTGAAGAGAATTTCAAGGTGTTGAAAAGAAGGTTATCCAGTGCACCAATTCTCACACTTCCTTGTAGTGGAGAAAGGCTTGTGATCTACAGTGATGCATCTAATAAAGGGATAGGGTGTGTTCTTATGCAAAATGATAAGGGGATAGCATATGCCTTATGACAGTTGAAAATACATGAGAAAAATTACCCAACTCATGATTTGGAGTTAGCTTCGTTAATCTTTTCATTAAATATTTGGAGGAATTATCTTTATGGAGAAAGGTGTGATATTTATACTGATCATAAATGTTTAAAGTATATTTTCACACAAAAGGAGCTGAATATGTGCCAAAGAAGATGGGTGGAGCTGATTAAGGATTACGACTGCTCAATTAATTACCACCCTAGGAAAGCAAACACGGTGGCAGATGCATTAAGTCGACAAGACCATGATAGCTTATCCATGATGAGGATCACAAAAGATCCAATATTTATGGATTTACAGAGGATGGATCTTGGAATTATAATGGATGGGGAAAATCGTATCTTTCTCAATTGAATGTTCAACCATCTATACATGTGAAGATTAAAGAGGCATAGAAAGAAGATGTAGAGTTACAAAAGAAGGTGAGAAATATTCCTGAATTCAACCTTGATTGTGATGGGATAATAACGTTCAGGAATCAGGTTTGTGTTCCACCCATCCTAGAATTAAAGAATGAGCTGCTGGATGAGGCTCATAGTTCTTCATTCTCTATTCATCCTGGAAGCATGAACATGTATAGGGACCTGAATGAATACTTCTGGTGGGATGGTATGAAAAGAGATGTTGCTAAATAGGTCTCTCGATGCTTGGTTTGTCAGCAAGTTAAATCTGAGAGACAGATGTCTAAGGGGATGTTACAACCATTACCCATACCAGAATGGAAATGGGAAAACATCACTATAGACATTTTCACTGGACTTCCTAAAACATCCAAAGTCGATAATGCTATCTGGGTCATAGTTGATCGTCTTACAAAGTCGGCACACTTCATCGCTATTAGAGAGGATTTCTCTCTAGATCAGATTGCCAGGATATATGTAAAGGAAGTGGTAAGATTGCATGGAGTACCACTTTCCAATATATCGGATCGGGATCCGAGGTTTACCTTGAAGTTCTAGCGAAGTCTTCAGCATACTCTGGATACAAAGTTGTGTTTCAGCACTGCTTATCATCTTTAGACAGACGGTCAGTCTGAGAGGACAATTCAATCTCTAGAAGATATGTTGAGAGCTTTCTCTATGGATTTCAAAGGTGGTTGGGATCAACACCTACCTTTGGTGGAATTTTCTTACAATAATAGCTTTCACTCCAGTATTCAGATGGATCCTTATGAAGCTCTCTATGGAAAGAAATGCAGGACTCCAACTTGATGTGATGAAGTTGGGAAAAGAAAGCTATTTGGACCTGATCTTGATGATGAGATGGTAGAAAAGGTCAGATCTATTCAACAAAACATTAGAGCAGCTCAGAGTTGACAAAAAAGTTATGCCGACAACCGAAGAAAAGACCTAGAGATTGAAGTGGGTGATAAAGTGTTCTTATGAATATCTCCCTTAAAGAGGGTCATGAGATTTGAAAAGAAGGGGAAGTTGAGCCATAGATATATTGGTCCTTTCGAAATACTGGATCGTGTTGGAAATGTAGCTTACCGATTGGTACTTCCACTTAATCTCTCTCAAGGTCATGATGTGTTCCATGTATCTCTCCTGAGAAAGTACATACCTGATCCTTCGCATGTACTCAGCTCAGAATTTGTACCGCTGGAGCAAGATCTTTCTTATGAAAACCAGCCAATAGAGATTATGGATCATAGTGAAAAAGCCCTACGAAACAAGACCACTCACTTGGTGAAAGTTTTATGGAATAACCACCAATTAGAAGAAGCTACATGGGAGCTTGAGTATATGATAAGGGAAAGGCATCCTCATCTTTTTGTTATAAAGTGACGAATTTCAAGGGTGAAATTCATTTTAAGGGGGGTAGAATGTAACACCAGAGACTTTTATGAGAAATATTTTGTTTTTATGTTATATAAATCATCAAAGAAATCTTTCACTACACAGAACACTAGCTTGGCTTGATTTAAACGCAATCGCGACCTTCCTCGATAGCTTGCGTCGTACGCAAAACCGAGTTTCACTAAATAACGATATGCTATTAAAATATAATTATAACTAGCTATTATGAATAGTAATAACCACTTTTTGAAATTTTGTAAATTTTATTTTTCGAAATGGACTTTATTTTTGGATTCCGAATATTGAAATTAGCTTAGGGTGAAATTTTGGTACTTTTCGGATAACTTTCATATTCTGATGAAAAGTGAAAATTACTAAATTTTAATTAAAAAAAACTTTTTTAGTCTAAATAATTAATAGTGATAAATTATTAATTTGAGTGGTTTTAAATTATATTTAGAATATATTTTTTCCGTTTAATACAATGTTGGTCATTGGATGTAATTTCACATTTAAACCAAACATAAACAAGTGTCAATCTTTTGATAGTTATTATCTCTTAAAAACACGCTATTTGTTTTGACGACGAGAATTAATTTTTAAATTAATTAATGAAACTGATGTGTTTTGAATTTGGTAAAATAGAAATCATTTTTGAATTCATAATATCAAATATATCTTAGGCCTAATTTTTGGTATTTTTCTGGAAACTTTCCTTTTTTGATGAATAGTGAAACCACTAAGTGGTAGTTAAAAAAACTGAATTTTTCATAAAAAATAATTTTACCGCTTCTGTGAGTTGAATTTCGAAAATCCTAGAGACACGATTAATATCAAGTATTAAAATGTGGTTCAATAAGATGAAAATAATTTTTGGTGAATAGTAACTTTTTACTTTTTTACCATGGTTAAAAGTAAATATGGTAATTAAGGGTATAAATGATATTATTATTACCCTAACACATGTCCTAATTCTATTGGATAATTGTAATTAGACCAAAAACAACCATAGGAATAAAATATGACCATTTAGGCCCACATGGATTAGATTAAGAAATTTATTATTAATTTATTTAAAGAAGGGTTAAAATAGTTAAAATCAATGTTTAATAAGTAAGTAATTTTTAATATAGGGTTATACATATGATATATTCGACTATAAATATTAATTAGAAATCTAAAAAGATTTCCTACATAATGATAGTTTACTTTTAATTTTTAGACATTAAATAATTTAATTTATTTATGACACAATGATGATGCAGTAATTATCTTATTAATGAAATATTGACATAATTGATGTTATAAATATCCAAATAAATGTAATTTGAGACTTTTAATGAATTAAATTAATTTTATATATTAATATTACATGTTAGTATTTATTTAATTCACTTTTTTCGAACTAATATTTCTATTATTATTTTCACAAAAAATCAATTACCAAATACTATCAAAATTGACATAAAATAGTTTTTAAAACAATTATTATATTATTAATTGTTATTTTATTCATAAAAATCTAAGGTTAGGCCAAATGACTTATATAAGGTTATATATATTAATAATAAACAACTTGGGGTTCTTTTGGCTTGTTATAGGAAGTTTATTAACCATATAGTGTAAGAAAACAAGAAGACACAGTAAAAGTTACATTATCTAACTTAAAGTGAAATATAAATGATAAGGTTAAAATTGATACCTAAACTTGTATAAATTCTATTTTATTAGAGTATTTCGACCCATCCCCACATTATCTTTGAAATAAATCAATTTAGAGCTATTAAAAACTGAATATGACTTTATAATAAAATAATATTTTTAGTTTTTCCAAAGGTGCCCCGCTCCTCCCTTATAAAAGGGCACCTCCTCCCTCTCTTCCTCACACCACCTTGAGCCTTCAAACTCGGCCAACCCATGAAAAATTAACTTCTCCACTTCCCTAGAAATATCCTAGAGGTCCTGGTATTCTTCAAAGACCAATTTTAGTGCCCTAAGAGAAGGTCTCAAAGAGGCGCTTCAAAGAAGAGGTAATGTCTGTTACCGATTATTTCAACTTTATTACTTCTTCCACTTCTTCTTATTTAGTTGTTTAATTATAAAGTAATAACATCAATATCACTAATATACTGGTATGTTATTATAAGTATGAAACAACCCTATTTCACCATCTATCCATCCTATGGAAAAGGAAATCACCGCGCGTGCGTACGTACGGAATACTGTCTCTACGCCGTGGTGTAATCTATTTTCCACCACCACCTTACTTGGATGGGTATAATGGTGTAAAGAATAACTATATATGATTATTGTAAAGTGATATTGATTCTGATATAGTATACATACACTCCAATACAATTCCACGATCATGGGAACAATATCATCGCTCGTGCGTACGTACGGAATACCGTCTCCACGATGTGATGTGACTCGTTATACATGATCTTCATTGAATAATAATTATATAAATGAATTTAATGAATAAATATGAAATATATTAGACTAATACCATTCTGGAAATGAGGTATCTATAACCTAAAAAGATGAATAATAATTTATTCGACAAAACACACATTTGAACAAAATGCAATAAACACCCGAAGAACAAGTAACAATGAAATATTACTAATAAGATGCTAAGAATATGACCATATATAATATCATAAAAATAAAAATGATTCTGGAATATGTCAATGACATTATTTAAATCATTATAAAGGGTTTTCGGACACATACGAAGCAAATCGGACCAAAGGTAAGGGAAAATATTACAATCTCATTTTTATCCGAGATTGTTTATACTTTGGTATTCACTAGGATGTATCTTATCATCCACATCCATGATTCCTCAATATGTAATATTATTTCCATCCAACTACAATTTTTCAAATAAAATTTCACCCTTAGGTTAGTTTTTAGTAAAAGATATGAAAGGAATCTTTTGATGTTTTTCGTACGAGGTAATTTTTGACTTTTCCGACAAAAGTACGAGAAGAATGTTTTTTAACTTATACGGAATGAATGGATTTTTAAAAAATTATTTCCAAGAATCTTACTTTACAAGTTTTCAAGTTTGTTTTTAATTAACTTCTTTTAGTTTAAAATTGTATGACATGTTAAGAAAGGAAAATTTTTTGAAGCAGAAAGGATATTTTCCTCAAGAATGGAGTTCAAGTGTTCTATCAAAATTATTTTACATATAAGATAATGTAGGGTTCTGTTTCTATCCCTATTATTAAATTGATTTGATTATGTTGTGATGGAATTATTTTTATGAATTCCATTATCTTATATTAATTTTTCATGATGTCTTGATGTTTAAGAATCCCATTTTTATTACATGGGTTATGCAATGATATATGATTTCTGATTTTTGTGGCACACATAAGAATGGTTTCATTATGAGAGGGGTGGGACCTATATCTCCCTCCAATGCATTGGGTAAAGATGTATATCTCGTGAGATAGACATGGCTGGAATGGTAGGTTAAACCGGTTTAGTGAAACAGGACTGAAACGAGGAGTGAACTCGGTTCAGAAATGGACTTTTTCCACTAAGATATTCTTGGCAATAAGTCTTGAATACTAAGAAATGATTCTCTATGATTATGTGTGTATGCCAAAAAGTTTCATTCTTTATGTTATGATTATTGGGATTACATTTCACTACTATTATTTATCCCATGTTATGAAATTATGATCTCTTTTGCTGGTTTAGATTTCCAAAAGTTATGTTCTTATGTATATGATGTGATTGGTAATTCTTTTTTTACCTTTACTGAGCTTTTGAGATCAACCTTTTGTATGTTTTCTTTCCCCAGGTCAGGAAGAAGTTTATGAAGTAGGATATGCCAAAAGGGACTCTAGATATGATGAAATAAATTGGAGGCAAAGTATATTCTTTATGAACCATTTGTTTATGTTTCCTAGTTTCTAAAGACTCTATACCTATACGGTCCTTTCCTGGTTTTGTTATATGTTGTAGTAAGTGTGCTTAAATTTTGAAGTATTAAAAATGTAAGTAAATTATGGGTCGTTATATTACTCATGCTCCATATGCAATGTTCCTTGTCTTATGCAAATTCTAGGATAAGTGTTGTTGCCACATTTCCATGTTAGGATTATCATGATTTATCATAACTTTATGTTCATGGTTCTATTGTGTCCCATTGATATTTTTATAGTCTAACATGTAATGTATTCCTCATGTTATTTCATATTTATTCCCTTACTAGGATTTATAGCTCACCCTTATCTTATGCATTTCCTCATGTTATACCATTCAATGCTAAGTACGAGGGAATGTAGTGGTCTTGTAACATATATTATCCATAAAATGTTGTCATTTGGGTTTTAAGTTGTTATGTAATGTTCCTAAGCCCCAAAGACACTGGACCTCTTGATCATACATAGTGTATCAGGTGAAGAGTTTACGTAATAAATCATGTTTAATTGTGTAATAAAAGAAGGGTTGTAAAAATATGGACATGGATGAAAAATCAAACAATCATATTATGATGGAGAGTGATAGAGAACATGTTTAAATGAAAGTTGATGACTACAAATTCATAGACCAGAGTCCAGAAAATGGTCACTCATATCCTTAAAAATTATAATAATAAGACTATTTATTTCAAGACCCTTTTGACTCGAGTTGATGAATTATTTTACCCACTAATAATATAAGTTAAAATACATTACCATTTAATAAAAACAATAGTATCCATTGGATGGGACTAAAACTATTTATTCTAACTTTATTTTCACAGGTTTCATCATATGTTAATGTAATACATTAACCTTTAAGACCTCATGAAATGATCAACATAATCCACTTTATAAATAGTTAACTTTTCCCTAAGTATTATGATCAACCCTTTATAAATAAGGTCTCTGAATTTTCCAAATTGGACTTATCATTATCTATTAATCAACACTAATAAACTCCATGTTTTTACGTTCTAAACTTTTGAGTACCTTCATCATGTATTATATTATAATATGGTAATTACATGATTTAAAATAAAATATTATTTTAAACATGAATTATTCCATATACCTTAAGTAAAATAGATGTTTTTGGATATATTTCGTAAATATAAAAGTTTCTTATACTCCATCAGTGATAACATAAATTACGATGTCAGAAGATAATTGATGAGTTTCAAGGTTGTCTATATTATCCAATATTTATCATCTATATCAATAACATATTTATCCAAATGTCATTACTTAAACATTAAAATCATATTAAGTTTTATCATTCCATCAACCATGCATTTTACAAAAATGTTTAACTTTCTAGGGAATCAATTTTCATTGTTATTGGTACTGATCAACACACACTTTTAAATCCTTGATGAAAATGAATTGTAGTGACTACCTCAGATATTTTATTATTCCCCTGAATAATATATTATTGATAAAATACTAAAATGACATAATTCATGAATCCAAACACATCTATATTAATCATCATTCTTTATCTATGGTTGTAGAAAAATATTGGCCATGATCTAATAACCTCTTTTGGGGTATATTCCTTAAGACATGAAAAAATTATTTTTGTAGTGTCCTAACACCTAATAAAGATATTATTATACACTAGGATTCATGTTATTTTCCATGAAATCACAATAATAGTGTTCTTTTGATAAAAAATTATTTAAACATATAATTTTATTTCAGAAAGTACCAGGGTGATTATTTCCACAATTATTACTTGTTGGAAAAAAACTACTTTTTCTACTTCCCTTTACCCATATTTTCCCATATGTCATATTGTTATTGTTATTCCCTTTGAAGCCATGATTCTTAGATAATTACTTCTATGTAAACTTAGTACATGGTAATATGCCCTCATATGATGAGAGTTACATGGAGATGAGTTCCCATTGAATGATTTTCAAAATAACATAAAAGATTTGATCCTTGTTACAATTTCAATCATGTTCATTGGCGAGGTTCACATTCTATATTCTAGGAAATATTTCTAAATGTTTAAATAGAATATATTAGATGTTATCATGTATAGTCACAAAACAAGTGAAATACAAATTAGAAATTCAAAAATTTATGCATCGAAAATCTTATAATCAGAAACATGGTTTCTTTTGTATATTCTTCAATACTTATACAAAATGTATTTCATAGGGTTAAATATAATTTTTAAATTTTATAATGAACTTAATTTTATACCAACAATAACACCTGAACCCCATAATCATAGAGACAATGTATTACTTTATTATATTGGTATGTTTATTTGGAATCAAATATCGAAGTACTGAACAGTTTAGATGTTTTTAAAAACTATATTATATAAAAGATAGACATAATTCAATGAGAAATGAAAATTAAGCATAATTTATAACAATTAATAATAAATGTATTCATTTAAATTTATTCCAATAATTAATATTCATATCCCAGGGAATATAAAAAAAATAAGAGAGATCTCAAATGATAAGTATGGATAAGCATGCATCAGAAGTATTCTTTTTTAAGAATAAACAATACGAATAGTAAAATAAAAACTAATAAATAATTAATAATCAGTACAGAAAGTTAAAGTTCAAAAAACACATTCCATTTAATGAATAATTTATGATGGAAATTAATCTAATGATTTTTTCATAGTGGAAGTCCTATGGATTATAATAACTAAAAGATGTTAATGATTAATTATTCGATGTAATATATCTGGCACATGAACCATTACCGTCAAGCACATTCATAATATGGTATAAGTATGTGGGTATAAACCCATATATTATGCTTGGAAACAAAATCAATTTTTTTCACCCACCTATTTTGTCTAATGAGACTATCTATTATTCAAGAGTCCTACTTTAAATAGTCCTAGATATGTGTCTTTAATGTCAAAAGCAATCATCATATATTGAATAATTGATTTATTTAATAAAAAATGTCCCCACTCACCAAATATTGATATTGAAAAAATAATAATTATTTGTAAATAATTTCTACATGGAGGATAATTAACAACATTGTTTTTTATATTGATAAATTGAAAGAGAATTGAAATACTATTAAAACATTTTTATGGGAAATAATCATTATACATTCCAAAGTATCCCATATCACATTGAAACATATGAATCACAATCCCTAGGAAGGAAAAAAATTAAACTAAACATATAATATCATGATAATATGGATATTAATGATATATTATTTCAAATGTAATTATATACACTACATAAAAGAATCTTGGAGTACAACATTACAATATGCCTCAATGAAATGAAATTGAGATGAAATCCCTTACCTTGAGTCAAAATTGTCACACGTGTATTTATAATCTCTAGTAATAAACATATGTAAATAATTTACTTTATTAATGAACTTTTTCATGTTTTTAGTAATTTTACATTACTTATTAGAATTTTTTATACAACTAATTAAACAATTATGTTTACATCGGATGTTTGACCATGTTTTGTTAATGTGTTAAAAATGAATTTTGTATGTCGAATATGGTCAAAGGGGTCATTATATAAACATATAAGGAATAAAAATCATCACATAATTATCATATTTATAGTTTACTTTTGTTAAAACAAAAAATAAAATACGATACTGAAAAATGAACCATTATTAAAAACATGGAGTTGATGTGTCGTATGTACGCAGGAGTAAAGTTCCGATTTTTCAATGATCATTAAAAAAAGGTAATTAACAATATATAATTTCATAATGATAATTATATCATAAATACCATGTTATATAATAATATACCCTAATATATATAATTCTTGATATGTAAAAGGAATCACACCGACTCGAGGAGGAGGTTTTTCACACGTCCATGAAGAACATTATCACTTTTTTTAATGTGTGAAAAGGGTAGTAAATAATGTGATATATTATATTTAAATAAAATTAATTATGTCATGAATATATTTTATATTTCATTAATGTCCCATAATTGTATTTTAATCAATAATTAATACTCTCCTTGTAATGTGTGGAGGTGTCACATTGCTTTGTAGAGGCGACAATCCACTTTTCCACAAACGATGTTATCGTATTCACACAAAATAGAACACATAATTTTATGAACATTATAAATATTAAATAAGTATTAAAAAAACATATATATCATATAAAAATATGTTTTTAATCATAATTATCTACTATGATATGCAGTAAAGGTAAAATGAATGACGTCGTTTCACGAAGCGGTACTTCGCTCTACCCGAATGGTAAGTTTTGTGCACATTTGATGGAAGTGTATGTATGTGTATACTGTAAAATTAAAAGTAAAATATTTATGTTTATTTATTATACTAATGTTATTATAAAATCATGGAATAAGAATAATTGAATTTATTTATAATGAAATAACATAAAATTAATTGTTGAATAATATTACATCTTTTTCAGTAACCCCTTCTGGTTTTGACCAAATGACTTTGTTGGGTTTATTTTTTCCCAATGTGAGGGTTCTAGGATGAGATAAGAGACATTAGAAGTCTATTTGGTAAAAAAAATTTATGAATTAATGTGGTTTTAGAGGTGTGAGGAGGGTGGAGAATTAATTCCATTTTACAATGGAAGGGAGTGGCATGTTAAGTATATATAAAAAGGTATACACTATTAAGAGTTATACCTTACCAAATGTGTCTAAAATTTGAAAAACATTGTATTAAGGTGAAATTATGTTCAATAAAAACCTCAAAAAAAATTGGGGCATTTTTATAATTTTATTCCTTAACATATATGTTTCCCCACTTTTACCATTTTTGTTTTTATTAATGTATGTTGTTTTCTAACCTAAATAAATTAAACATTAAAAAAAATTAAAGATATTTTTAATATAAAACATAGACCCATATAATACTAAATATTATATATAATTTAGAAAATATAAATCCATTGTGTATTGGAAATTAATTTTAAAATAAGCCCAAGTAACACGTAGAATAATTTCTTTAACATTTACCAAGATAATGATGTTTTTAATACCTATGGGTAAATATGTTAATTATAAAGGTTAAATTATTCCATTAATGGAAAATATTTTATATTTATTTAAACTACAAATTCACCTGGAATAATGTGGGATTGTTTGTTAAATTTAAATTCATTTAATGATATATCATTTGTTGTAAAAAACATTTATATCAATTTTGACATTATTTGATTAATTTAATTTTAAAAATATAAATATATTAATTTAATTGCAGTATATTAAGTTAAAATCTATTTAATATTATATATTCATCTAAAAAATAATGGAACACATTAATTCTATAAATTTTTATTTACTTTTAATGTTTTTATAATAGTTTATCTTATTTAATTATTAAATAAATAATCCATATGTTATTGTTTATTATGTGTTTAATGTAACTATATTATCTCAAAAAATTGATTTTAAATTACCATGATAAAAAATCATTTACCTTTAAAAATAATGTTTATAACTGAAATTATATATATTCTTCTGTATTCTAAAATTTTATAACTGTTGAATGTAATAAAGGTTCCTTTTTGTATTTTTCCTTACATAACGTATTATATCGGTCAGTTTCCTAAATATGTGTCCCAAAAACCCATTAAATTATATAAAATAGATTTTATTGGGTAAATATTTGTAGCTAATGTATTTTTTAATAGGTTATAGGTCTTTTGGGTCCTTAATATTAGGATTTAGTCCATCATTAATCGTAATAATTCCTTAATCGTAGTAATTAATTTTAATTACTTTCACTAATAATTTCAGTAAAAAAATACATTGATCTTATTATATTATTAATATTTCAATTATTACAAAATTTTATGTAATTTTTCCCAAATTCAGTTCACAAAATTCACAAAATTATGTTAAAGGCTAATATTGCATACATGGTGAGAATATGGGTTTTTAAAGTTAAAATGTTCAAAATTTCATTCAGACTTTATATATAATTTATATATAAAAATTATTACAGTTATGAAAATTAAAATAAATTATTTGTAATTGATATATTATTAAATTAAAACAAATGAAAAATATAATTTAACATTAATAATTTTTTGACGAAAAGGATGTTTTCAACTGGAATGAAATATTTACATTTATTCATTAAAAAATGAAACATCTATAAAAAAGGTATAAGAGAATATAATTTTTAAATATATATTTAAAATTTTACGTTTAATTTAAAAAAAATTATAAATATTTTGAAATTTAGTTTGAAGTTTTGTCATCCATTAAAAGGTGATAATACTCAGTTTTGCATGTAACATATGCTAACTCAGTATTGTGTGTAGCATAATCATATCACAGTGCGTCTTATAAATAAATATTGAAAAAATGAAAATTATTAAAAAAATAAAATATTTTAAATTCTTGGGGTGTTACATCCTAGAAGGTGGAATTTGAACCATATTTGTACACATACACCAAAGGGAAAGAATGAATGTTTCTTTGATGGTTTTAATAATTCATTTAAAGGGAAGTAGTCTCCAAAATTTTTTCATAATATTAGGATATTTTATCTTTATATATTAAGACAAAAAATATTTCCCTATTCATTATTTATTTAAGGGGAATTAAGATATGAAAAATGTGATATAGGAATAGACAGATAATGGGAAGAAGGGAAATAATGATTTTCACACATGTGATAATTTTGGAAGGAAACACCTTGGTATATGATTGAGAGGAAAGTGATTTTTAGTCATGTGTGGATAAAGAGGTCTCCATTATCATGATCTCAAGAGAAAGAAATAATTTTATAGTATTCAACTCTTCAACTGTAATGATATGGGTTTCTATGAAAATAAATTATCAAATATTCAAATGAATAAACCTCAAAAGAAGCTAATGAATCATGGTAAAGAATATGTTATTAAAACATAAAAAATCAAAATATTATTGTAATTGCGTTTTTATTCTATAATATTTTTATTTAATTATTTTATCAATCATGTATTTTTATATTAATTACGAAATATATAAGTATTGTGCCTTAGTAATTTTTCATTATGGTTTTTGAAAGCATGATTTAAACGGTACAGATAAACAAGAAAATTATTTTGTTCCAAGTTGTACTTCTAGTAGAGAATAACATTTAGGTAAATATAATGCGTAATATTTTCTTGATGTTGAGAAAATTATACTGGGATAATCAATGATTGATATGGAAAACGTAAATTGGATAGTACTGACTACCCCAGTAATCATTAATGATTTATTGATAATGTTTTTTATCTTATCACTGATAGAGACTACAAAATTTTTCGGGTTAAATATTATATCCAATAATTTATTAATTATTTAAATTATAATTAATAATATGTGATTTATTTATCTTTATATGTTAATTCCTATTATTAAAATGTTTTTGAAGAAAAAAATGATGAATATATTCAAATTTTTGGTATGTGATTATTAAGAGAGACATTATTTTGTGTGAAGAATTTAATTTTTATTTCACAACCTCCCTTCTAAATTTGGTAATAAATATTATGGATGAGCTCTAATGATAAATATTTATAGAATGGATAGAGTTTAACTTCATGTCTTATGAGATAACATTTTTTGGGAATTTATATTTTTGTAAAGACATGAAGAATATATTGGCACTCTTTTATGGGTCATACGATCTATTAAGAGGTAATATTAGTACATCATGCCCAAAATATTATTTTTTTGGATATTAATTTCTTGGAGTATGGGGTGAATTAAAAATTTATCAATGAATTACATAAGGATGAATGTTTTTAGGAAACATAATCATATCTTGTATATTACCTTAGATTCTTATAGAGTGAAATAATTCCTCTACTCTAGGAAATTGTGTCTTGAAAAGTTTTCTTATCATAATACATTAATTATTGTTGAACTGATAGTCTTTTAAATCATAAAAAATTAATGGTTTTCATCCTATAAAATTTATATTGTTCATTCAGTTGTTTGTGATCAATGGCCAATATCACTCTTTATGAATATTTATACTTTTCCTCCATGTCCATATTATTACTTGCCCCTGATTTTATCCTATATGGAATCCTAGTTATGTGTTATTTGAGACAAACCTCATTCACCCAATTCTATCTTATTATAATTTTATTTTATTAAATATTTTAGGAGGTCTTATTTTAAAAAACTAATGTTCATATATCAAATCATTTATTACCATGATCTTATTTAAATTATGAGGACCCAATTTATTTTTGGTGCGGAGCATACAACACCATGCAATTAAAAAAGAAAAATATTTTATTTAATAGTGTGTATGAAACAAAACAATAAGAATAAAATAGAAAATAACATCCCAAAAATTTACAATTTATTTAATTTTATAAATAAATACAATCCTCTATATAGTTTCCAAAGAATTCATCACTGAGTTATCTATGTTTACACGCAATAAAAACATTCATATAGAGCTTGGGGTACACTCAAGATCTAGTTTTATTGAATACTATGAATATTATTATTTGAAAAGAAAATTGTCATCTAAAAATTGAATAGGATTTTAGGGATATGATTAAATATATTATGAAAATTTGTGGTTTAATTCATTGGTTACCAATTAATTGTAAATGGAAATAAATACCAATTTAGTATAAAGGAAATGTTTTTATAAAAACTAATTTATGTTCCCAAAATCATTTTATCATAATAAATTAAATTAAATAATGTTATTTAATGATATTTATGAAATTTTTTATTATATATGCATTAAAATGATTTAATTTAATACTATACATTTTTATGGACATAAGATAAGTACAAATTCAATTTTACACGAAACTAAGATATATATTTCTAAAGTAAATTTTTCTTCCTTTTAATGACACACTTATTTAAAAAAAAAATAGGAACATATTTAATTTTTTTTAAAAAAAATATTCATTTCAATAATAATTTTCAAATTATCCTAGAATGAGTTTTGGGTATTTTTTTTATAACGTTCATTTTATAATGAATAGGGATGAATATTAATAGAAAATTTCTTATTCATCTAAATAATTTATAATTATAAATTATATTTATAATTAGTTTTATTGTTTAAATACCTTAATTATAAATCTATTAACAAAAAATATTTCATTTGAGTGAATTTAATATTTAAATTTGATATAAGTAAGTTTTAAACCTTTGAACATTTACACTTTAAAACCCCACATTTTCATCTCATCCATGGGATTAATATTAAATGATTTTCTTCCACACAAATGGTTTTGAATTTGAAAAATATAATCCATTTTTTTAATCATAATAATTTATATTTTATAATAATTCCAACATAATTTTTGAACCAATTTATTACTGAAAAGAGATAAAATTAATTAAAGTGATCCAAGTAAAAACAAGCTTCCTTAAAAGTTAAAATCAGGATATAAGGTGTAAAAATAACCCAAAACATGTCCAAAAATAATTTTTATGGAATTATATAGTCAATAAAAAATAATTTTTAGTATTTTTTCTTTATTTAAGAATTTTATAGGTAAAATCAAGGGCACACGAAACTTCTTCGCCTAAATTCAAAGTGTGTCATCTCCCCCACTTATAAAGGGTCACCCACTCTCCCCTTAATTTTTAACATAAAAACCAATTGTATAGGAAAATTACATAAAAAATAACTTCTAAACATCTCTTTACTAATATAATAATCCTTATCATGGTCATATATCCATCTTCATAAAGAATTAGTAAATACATAAATAGGATACATAAAGAAGATGTAGTTTTTTAAAAAAAATTGGTTTTTATTTTGTTTTCTTCTTCACCTCCTTCAATTAATACTATATTAATCATATATAATTAACTCATAATATTAAACATAATTAAACTTATTTTAGTTAAGTTATTGTCCTAAAAGCACAAACTATTCAATGAAATAGGTTATGAAATCATCATTTATGTATATGACAGACTACCACCTCATGAACCAATGTTGATCGTTTTACTATTAACACCTTTCATGGTTTTAAATAATGAAAGTCATAATGGTTATATATTATATTTTGTATATTTATTTTGTATTTATAATTTTTTTAATTATTATATAACAGAAAACATAATGCTTTCAATTTTGTGAGAATTAGATAATGTCGTTCATGTGTACGACGGATTATCGCAACACGAAGCGATGTGATTTATTCACGCTTTACCTGGAATTATTTAATGATAATTTTAGGAAATATATTTCTTATATATATTCCATAATAATTATACTATAATGATAATACAAAAATATATACATATATAAATATATATATAATTTACTATAATTAAATTCAATAGGACCAGAAAATGGAAACATTGTTAATGTGTATGTAGGACCAATATTCTCCAAGAATGATGTATTGCACTTCCCATAACAAATTTGTTTGGATTAAAATAAATACATATATAAAAATATATATGGTAAATGAATAATTTTATATATTCTAGATTTTATTAAAGATCTATGTAATAGGAATAAAAAAATAACAAGTCAAACATAAACGAAAGACCTGGAAACTAACACATAAAATAATGAGAATAGTGAAATAATATTAATAAAATGGTTGTAATAAGTTATATAAGGATAATATAAGATATTTTAAACATTAATATGGGGTTTTATGAGGTAATAATATTAGTAAATAACATTATATAAGAGTTTAACATGTGTTCAATCAAAAGGAATCTTAATGAAAGGGATTTTGTCTCAGTTTACATTATGTTGAGACTCATTAGTTATTATGAATAAAATTACATTTATATATTGAATATACTTCCACATTACAAGTATTATCATTAATACTTAATTAATCAATATATTCTATGTTTTATTTTGAATTAATTCTTACAAGGGGGGTTTGAATTGAAAATTACAAAGTGGAAAATTTTATTGAATAATTTCACTTTATTTTCTAATTGTTATCTTTAACATGAAATAATATGTTTAATGATATAATTTTTTATTATAAATTACATTATAAAAAAATAAACACATATCTCAGGATAGGGATTATTATTTTTTAAATTTTATAACATTTCTATATCATTTGTTTACATTGAACGTTTTTTGATCAATTGGGGAAATATTTATAAATCCATATAATTTAATAAGTATGGATTACTAATGATTAGACACATTGTTAATTAATTAATAAATTAATTAACATAAGGGTAATTATTTGTACTAGTAATGACTACTGTGGCTCAGAATTTATAATGAAACATAATGAATCAATAGGTCTCATAAGACAAATCAAATGGCCAGATTAAATAAGTCTCAACCTATAGTATTAAATTTTATTATGAAAGGTCTTTATAGAATTGTTCTTCATTTGTGTTTTAAATTATGTAAATTAATTAATAATTTAATTAATTTATGGTTTAGTTTATATTATTTATAAAATCAAGTATATTTTCCCTTTGACATTATCTATTGATGCATCTCATTCTCAATTTGTTGACTAAATGGAATGTGATTTAGTTTTTACCTTGCCATAATGATTCATTTTTATCTCACCTTGTTAATAATGTTATTTAAATTTCATTTGTGTTTAGTTAGCATCATTTCTTTATTGATTATTATTATTGATTCTGGATAGTTTTTTTTCTTAACCCTTACTGAAAATTTGAGCTCACCCATTCTTCAGTGTCATTTCCCCATGTCTTTAAGACAAGATAATTAAATGAATTTATAGGATTAATTTTATTATCTTTTTTAATTTATTTTGTTTTATTTTCTCTTTTGATTGTAAAATCGGAATTATGTAAATATCAAGTTCTCTAAAATTTTGACATTGATAGGTCCTTTAATATTTTATTTCTATTTAATCATGACATTATAACAAAAAAAGAAACCGACTCTAGGATACTTTAGTCAATGTTAATTCATGTGAGATTATAACAATTTAATTATTGTTATTTTGGATATAATGAAACTATTATAAATGTAATAGGAACAAAAATATAAAATCAATACATATAGAAAAACCAAAATGTTTATTACTCGAAATGTGAATTTAACATGCTATTTTTAATTAATGTGTAACAAAAGGACATAATTAAATCATATATAGAATGATATGGATAATTATCATTCTGTAATATTTTTTTATATAATTATTTTTATTATAAATTATCTTTTTTACATGTACGAAGGAATAAAATACATAATTTAAGGGATTTTCATCGCACATTTTTATTTTTTGTGAGAAAGTAGCAACATTGACCATATGTTTATTTTATATGGTGTATATACTATATATTAATTTTTTTATGATTATTTTCAATAAAATTCTATGAATATAATATACATTTTTTATTCCATTTCCAAGGGGGTTATGGTTACAATATTACAAAAATGGCTATGGAGTTTTGTCTCAATTTTCCTTCTTAGAGACATTTGTTTTACTATACACCTATATTATTTTATGAGAAATATACACTAACCCTTTGAAATGATATATCATGAAATGACATATTTTAATGATATTATATGTTTAATTTAATTTTATTATTTGATTGGAATTATTATTCCGAATTTTCCAAAGTGGTAATTTTTTTGTTACAATAACATCAATTTTCAGAATTGGTATTGATTATACTTTTAATGATGAAATATTATGACCTACCTCTCATAAAACTCATTAAATTTATTATACTATAGTAATTCATGATACTTATGAGTAATATTTTTATTTTTACGCTCCTAGGTACTTAAATTAATTATGAAAATGATTTTAATTAAATGTGAATTTATTTATCCCTTTGGTCGAAAATGTTTTTTCTTAGGGAATAATGTTTTCTAAATTTTTTTTTGAAAATTTTATATCAATATATTATATTTTTGCAAGCATAATTTAAGAAATGTTTTTAATAGTATCATGTGTTTTAATAAATAATCCTCATTTCAATTTCCAAACAATTCCCATTTGGATTTTAATGAAAATCAGCAAGAATCATTGTTTTAACATGTGGAACATAAATATAATTTTATAACATAATGACCATTTTTTTATTTGAAGCTACCTGTATTTTTTTTCAATGTAATTTTCTATTAAAATAATTTCTAAACTATTATACGTTAAAAACTGATTTCTGAATGGGAATGGATATTTTCTTTAACAAATGTTTTGAAAAAAAATAATATTTTTGTATATGATTAAATGTTTACTATAAATGAAATGGATTTTGAACATTTTGTTAATTTAATGAAAGTTTTATTAAATGTGGAAAATAAATATTCCACTATTAATTTGCTAACTAATATTTTAAAAATCATTTTATATCTATGATGAAATCCATTGCTGTTTCTTATTCTTTATTGGTGGTATGATACAATGATACCATTTTTATTCCTTATCTGAATGGTGTTTGTTTATACTGGAAAGCTGTTTATGAAATTTGTTTTTATTCCTCATGTTATTCCATGAAAAAATTCATACAAAATAGATTTTTTATATAGGTAATTCTTGGATGAAATTATTAAATGATTATGAGACCTATTTATTTTTTCATGGTTATGATGGGAAGAGATGTTTATGATACCCCTTTCATTTTATGGGTACTGTTATGATGAATGTTTAATGATAATGTGGCACATATATTCATTATTTTCATTATGTGATGGTGTTTATGATTAATCAAGATAGGTGGGGCCTGTATCTACCTCCAATGAATTGGTTAAAGATTTATATATCATTGGGGAGTGAACCTAGTTCTATAAGCGTCTTCATTTAATATAATAGTTTTGGGAGTGAAACATAACTACAATGACGGTTTGGAGAGTAAATCCATTCCATTATGAGAAATGTTCTACCACTGGGGATGGTGGTGTGTCTTACATAGGAGGTGTATTGACCCATGGAGTTCCCTAATATGTTTTCCCAATGATACATAACTACTTATGAACTAATTTTCCATGAATATGTGTATGCCAAAATTTTATGTATTTTGTCAATGTTATTATATCAATCCACATTATATTGTTTTTCCTTATGATCATGTATTATAAAAATTAAAATGTTACGAAATGACATGATATTATGATATTTAACATGAATTATAGGGTTTTAAAATTTTATTTTAAAATTATCATACCCTTATTCTCTTGTCATGCTTTGGTATCTCCATTTTTTACCCTTTCTGATTATCTAATCACACTATTTACTTTTTTTCCTTTCCATATGTTATGAAAAAAATATTTTATGTAGCTTGTCAGAAGGGAATAATATTTATAGTATAAATTGATGATTATGAACTAAGAACAATGTGTTTCATGGTTCAAAATGCTCTAAACCATAAAGATCCTCATACATGTGTTTTCATAATGTAACAAATATTTTTCTAGAAAGATGTAATATCCTTGCATGGGAATCATAGATCCCAATAGTGGATATACGAGATAATTTTTAGTTAATATTTGAAAACTAGTATGTGAAAACATTAGTTATATCCCTATAGATATTTATGAGGATATATATTTGGGTATCTCCAAGAGTAATTGTAAATTTGAGTCAAATTATTTGAAAAATATGACAGAATTTTGGTAAAGGAAAGAGAGAGTGGTTTCCAGTAAATTTCATGTCTTTATGGACACAATAAGTGGATGTGGTTATGGAATAGTAGTACCTAGGGTTAATGAATCTAAAAAGTTGCATTTAGGTATACTTGATCATCACATGGTGCATGAAAATGGGCCTTACTACACACTTAGTTTGACACTTGTAAGGGATATGATTTGGAAATATCAAATCATATTATTAACCGTCATGAAGTATTTAAATATATTATGAACTTCAATGGCCTAGTTCAATGATACAATGTAAAATATTTAAAATATATTGTCATTATTTCAACATCCTATAAGTAGGTTTTTCATGATTATGTGACTTACACTATTAATAGTGTGACTCAAAATATGTTTTCTGGTTTTTGAACAGGCTAGGAAGTATGATAAACCTAGTTAAAATGGAATGTGATAGAAATTTATTGAAGATAAAAAATGGGTTGATTAATAGAGAAAATTACATTGTGATTATACCTAATATGTTATCATATAACGTGATTAATGATGTACACCTTATCAAATGCTCAAACTCACCAAAGAAAAGAAGGATACTATTTTTTGAGAGTTTTGGTAGCATATAATATGGAGGAATGAATATTAGTTTTCTTATATGTCAAGAAATTGGGGATAATAAATCATGGAAATGGATTTTATGGAATATAAGATGTTTTAGGTGTTTTAAAGGACCCATATCAAGTTAGGGAAAGGGAGAAAATGATAATTTTGGTTAATGTGATGGATGATAATTACAATCTCCATACTGTATTATCATTAGATGATTGTTTTAATTGTGTAAAATATGTGAACTATTAAAATCAATTTCCTAGGGGGAATGATTTCGAAGTGTATCATCATGTTGGTATGAGTAGTGGTTAAACTGCTGAGGATGAAGATTCCATGAATGACATGTTAATGGTGTGGACCATTATAATAGTATTTTTTATGTTAAAAATAAGAGTAATGATTAAATTAAGGTTGATGAATAATATGACAAGATATATATATCCTGTTATGGGAAATAGGTATTAAAGAATAGGATGATTAATATTAGTTTATGGTTTCATAATGAACTAACATGATTTATGTATCTATGTAATTGAATTCAAGAGTTATGTTATATGAATCATGAAATTTATACGTAATGTTCTGCAGAATATTTTAATTAAGGACTGGAAAAAATGTGATGAATATTGCTGATGACCATGGAATGTAATTTCATGGAAAAATAAATTTTAATAAAAGATAAATGATTATGGGATGATAACACCTAATAGGATCCTGATGTCGAGATAGTGATGCTGGGATAAATGGATCATGGATAAGAATAATTAAATTATATAGTACCGAATACCTTGGAACTAATTAATGATTTGTTAGAAATGTGATTTATGCTATCATTAATGGAGTTTAATTTTTTTTTGGTTTTAGTGAATATATCCAATAATCTATGTATTATGTATGGAATGAGGAAGCATGTGTATTTTAGGTTTTTTTACTGAAACTATTGTTATTACTATGTTTCAAGAAAATACTTGATGAAGACATTCACATGTTCTATACATGTACATCACAATATACATTATTATATATGGGGGTGATAATGATATTTTTATCTGGAGAAATTCAATGACATTATTTAGAAATTTGGGATTTTGAAAGGGTTATATTATAAAAAATTTATGGAATTATTGAAGTTGAACATATTGATGATGATTTAAAAATTAATATATTACATTAAAAAATGATGTTTTATCCACAATGGATAACCAATACTTAAATTTTGTAAGTAGATAAAGAAAGAATAAATTATCATTCTATTGTGGATATTTTGATCTGTTATTGCTTCAATCACAAACAATTTCGCATTCATTTAATGGACTATTATATTATGTGAAAATTTATAAAGTCAAAAAACCTTGATATTGTTATTATAAAATTGAATAAAATGAAGCAGGTACATATTATCATGAAAATATTTATGCTTTTGGGAATGTATTTTGAAATATATTTTTGTCAAGATATCATCATTTTTTATTATATAAATACATTTTTCATATATATTTGGTTTATGGTACTATTATCATTGATCATAAATGCATCACCCTCGTTCTAATGATTAATGATATGAATTGGTCCATAATTACTTATGATTTTTCTATATTTCAAAATACTTTTCTCCCATATAAGTTCTCATATGTGAAAATCTATTTACGAGTAAATTTAGGTAAAAATTTTTTTTATAACATTCCTTTTTAAGGGAAGTTTTATTATTAATTTTTAAGATTTGGAATTATGTGATGGTATTCTCAAATTTTAAACCTCTGTTATATGGGGGGAATTTTGAGGGAAATTCATTTTAAAGGGGTAGAACTTAAAACCACATGATTTTGTGAAATATTTTATCAAATTAATATAATCACTATGATATTTCGTGTCACACCTAACAATATTTTTATATTTTCTTATATTCAAAACAGATTTTAACCATATTTACACAAAACAAAAAGTTTTTCTTGTGATAAACACAACACTGAGTTTATATGAAATATGATATACTATTAAAATATTATTGTTTAATATAATAGTTATAAATAATCTATTGAAATTGTGGGTATGAATAGGACTAAATTAATTACGAAAACATATTTATTACTCATTAATTTAAAATGATTTAATTATTTTCCATTAATTTAAAAATGTACACAAAGGAAATCTTTTTCCAAGAAAATATTTTTATAAAAATAATTTTCATTCTATAAAATAAATTAAATAAAAAACATTACGTGAATAAATTTAAAGAAATATATATATTATATATTTTCAAATAACTATTTGAAATAAATATTTTGTGTTTTCTATATAAGAGAAATGATTAAATCCAACTTTAGGCGTAAATATAGTAATATTTAAAAGATTGTTTTGTCGCCTTTTGGCACAATTAAATTAAAATAAATTTATGACAAAATTATAAAATTAAAAAAAAAAATTTTGAAATCAAAATATAAAAACTACAACGTGGATAATTTTAAAAAAATATTATTTTATTATTTATAGTGAATAATATTAAAACTTTAATTGAAAACTGATCTTTCATTAAAATTATATTATATGTTAAAATGTTTTAAAAGTAAAATTATTTTTGATTTATATATAAAATCCAATTTTTCTGATTTGAATTATTTTAATACTAAATTTTTATATAAAATCATTGTAAACATTTGAAGGTTTTCTCTTTGAAGAACCAGCATTACAGTCACCTCTACTGAAATAATTTAATTTTTTTCAAACTTATGTGATTGGAATTTGAAATAATCAATTAAGAATTTGGATTAATAATAATATAAATTAAATTATATGTTGAAATTAATCTTTGACAAAAATTAATAGTGAAATTTTTTAAAATTAATTACCACCTTTACGGTAAAAATAGTTTTTCCAGTGGTTACACTAAATATATAAGGGTCAAAATAAAATATAAACATTTATAAAATTCAATTTTTCTTATATTTAAAACCATTTATTAATTATTTATAATATGCTATTTTAGATCCTTTTTATATTGTTTAAAATGTTCTTACGACTTTTTCATTCAAAAAATTACATGTGTTCCAGCCACCTCATTTATAAAATTCCACTATTTATTCTCTATTTTTCTTGAATTTATACCATTATGGTAAGTAAAATACATTTCAAAATAAATTCAAAAATCTGATGTTATCATCCTAAGAGAGTTATTTTGGTAATGAATAAAAACTATTAATCATTTTTGTGAAAACCAAAGGATGTTTCATTAAGAGGAGGTAACATTCATCAATGAGTGTTTTTATTTTATTTCTTCTCCCACGTCCTTAAATTATTATAATACCATGATGATATATTAAACTCAATATCATAAATATAATGATATTTTTTAGAATAAAATCTGACCTAAATCCTTCTCAAATTCCATATAAATGGTTATGAAATCAATATTTGTTCATACACTAGACTACTGACTCACGAATCAATGTCATCCATTTTTCCATTACCACCACACAAAATTGGGTATGATGATGGATCTAATTTATATTAATGATAATAAAAACAGAATTATATATCTATAATAATAATACAATATATAACTTTTTAACTTTCCATTCTGTAGGGGATATGATAATATCACTACTGAAAATACAGGACAACCACCTCACAAAGTGATGCCATACTGTTTTAATTATTGCTTTTCAAGAAAGATAATAAGGATATAAATGTGTGATAAATGGAATATATATAGTATCACTGAAGTATTAATAATTATTAGAGGATAACATATCACTTTATTTCTTACCTTTTCACTCATAGAATGATAATATCATTGTTCGTGTACAAGTGGAATGCAATGTTCATAAAGTGATGCAAATCAATTTTTCTCACCACACCACATGGATGATATGTATAGGAATATTACTTGAAATGTATATAATTTATTATATTATTATCATTATATAAATATAATATATTACAAAATTCATTTCTGTAATGATCATCGAAAAATTGAAATGTTACTTATGAGTACATACGACCTGTCATCTCCATGATCATAACAAGGTTCATTTTTCAAAGCCAAATTTCATAATATTTAATGAGAGTGTAATTGATAAATAAATATGATGATAATTTTATTATTATTATTATGGATATCATGGAACCAAGATCAATGTACTTGTAATGAAAATAACAAATCAAAACATATAGGAAAAACAAAGTGGTCATTAACAAAATAATAATTTTACATGGAATTGTTAATAAAATTGTAAAAAAAGGAAATAAGTAAATCGTAATGGTAAATATATATATAATTATTGTTATTTAATATATTTATAACACTCATATATTTTTTATATATTAGGTTTGAATGTGTATAAAAATATGTCGAGAAATCAGGTAAGGGATTTCGATCTCACATTTTATTTAATGTAAGACACAATCCATATTCAACATATGTTTATTTTTTAGAATATATATCATCCATGAAATTATTTTATGATTATTAATATTAATAATAAGGGGAATTATTTATCCATTCTCAAAAACCTCTTTCATGGAGTTTAGGATATTATTTTTACCAACGTGGTAATTGTTTTTTTTCATTAATTTTACTTTTTTAGACAGATTCCATGTTATAGACCTATCTTATTTTATGAGATATATATAATACCATATTTACATGTTATATAATTAATTTTATTATTTTATTTTCATTTAATTTTTCATCTAATTTTTTACTTTCATGATAATTATGATTCAAATGACACTATAGTGGTAATAATTTTATGTTACAATATCATCATTTATCGAGGTTGTTTATTATTTTAAATAAAATGAATGAATAATAATTTTAAACCTCTCAAGAAACTAATTAATTCTCTTATATTATATTTATTCATGAAATTTATTTTAAAAATATCATATTCCAATTTATGGTACTTAATATATTTGATAAAATTATTTTAATAAAATTTAACTTTATTTTTCTCTGGTGATAAAAATATGTTTTTTCAAAAACCATGTTTTCTAAAAATAATTTCAAAATTATATTATGATTGACCTATAATTTTTAAAATGCAAAATTTAACTATTTTTTAAATTTCACTATTTCTTTTAAAAATTAATATTCCTTTTTATTTCAAAACAGTTCATGTTTATAATTTAACCAAAAATTTGAAAGGATCATTTCTCTAATGTATATTGAATGAGTAAATCTCTCACCTTACTAAAAATTATGTTCATTGAAACATACATTATATGTATTGAACGTTATTATCATGGAAATGTGTTTTCAAAATTCTTTTTATTTTAAATTTTTTTCAAAGGGAAATTATATTTTCCTAGTGAATTTTTTTAAATTATTTTAAAACTTCATATATATGTTTAAAAGATTACTTTAAAAGAAATTAATTTTAAAAATGTTCTATGATATGAAAAAGTTGTTTTTAAAGAATAATGGATATTTTCCTCATCAAATGTCATAATTATTATTTTGAATTGTTCCCCATCCATGATTATATTATTTGAAGTAGCTTTGGATTTACATGGGATATGATCCAAGGATATAATTCTTATTCAATATATGAATGGTTTTTGTATATAATTGAAATAATTTTATGGAATCTATTTCTTGTCCACTAGTTATGCCATGATAAAATTCTACTAATATCATATTTTTTCATTTATTTATGATACTATTAAATTATAAAATGATTATGAATCATGTATATTTCCAAAATATTTTGTTAGGATGAAATTTTTTTGAATCACATTTCAATTCATGGGTTATGATAAGATAAAGGTTTTATAATCTTGTGGAACATATATGTGCGATTTTTATTATTTGATGGTGGCAATATTATATCCTTTATAGGTGGTATCCATATCTCCATCAAATGTATTGGGTAAATATTTGTCTATATTGAGATATATGGGACTACAATGGGGAGTGAAACCTGTTCTGTAAGGGACTTTGTCCACTACGATAGTTTTGAGAGTGAACCTTGACTACTAAGATGATTTGGGGAGTGAAACTATTCCATTAATAGGAAAATCCCAATACTTGTGATGATGGTATTCCTAACCAAATATGTTAATCTTCCTATATATTTCCCTAATATGTCTTATAAATTATTCTTGACTATAAGAGATTTGTATATGCAAGCATAGATGAATTCAACAATTCCATGTCATATGTTAGGGTTATGCTCTCATGAGTCATTCTATTTTATTTCCTTATGATTCATGCCTTATGATCTATCATTATTTATGTCATCACTCATTTTATATTATTATTTAGGAAAATTATGGTTTTCAATTTTCATGCTCATGTTCTCACACTTATTCTAATGTTATACATAAGAATATCCCTTTTTTAGCCTTAATGAGTACCTAAGGTCCCCCTATCTAATGTTTATTTTTCCTAGGTTATGAAGAACTTTTTCCTTTATGAGTACTGAAGGTTAATAACTTTAAGTGATACATTGAATAACTTTCATGAATTAATAATTATGTGTTCCATGTTTAGAAGGGAAATTAAATATTATAGTTCTTACGCATGTGTTTGGGAAATGTAATGAATATTAATCTAAAATGATGTAATATCCATGTGAGAAGAATATAAGATTTCTATAAAAAGGCTGGTCAAATTCAAATCATGAGAACCCTTAGACCATATAAATACAAAATTAACCAAACATTAAAAAGGAAAAAAACCCATCCCTAAAATAACATCACCAGTACCCCCATGGACAAACCAAACTATGATCATCGATTTTATAATATCCCATAAGGATAAATGTTAGTATCCTTGACCACCTGACCTTTCTATGATTATTTCATGCACTTTGAAGTCACCACTAGTTACGTGAACCCCATCCAATAATGGATTCATATGAGGGATCTTCTCTTATAATCTCAATCAATGTCTTAGTTATCAAAAACTTCCTTCTAATGACTCAAAATTATAATTCCCAAAAAAATATAATGACATGAAATCCCATGATAAATAAAAATTCCCAAATATAATTCATATTTTCCTCAAGAACTCATGGAAGACCTTTAACCACATTTCTAGATATATTTTGGTTATCGGACCACTGAGAGTTCTCAGTGTCCCATATCTAAAAAACACATTCTCATCCACTGTGCCACTCTAAAACACAAAACTTATTCAATTTAATTTGAGGCACATGTTTCCTAACAACACCAACTTGTATATGGTTCTATAGGTACCTATATATCTTTTTAAATCTTGATACCCATAACTTATTCATCAAGATTCTCATGGTTCTCAAAACTATATGCCTTATTCACAAAGGCTAATTCCATTTCATGTACCTACCCATAATAGAAATTGACTAATAAAAACACTGTATAATAGATCTATTGATCAACTATCCATGATTTAAATAGTTTTCATAATATGGTTCCAACCTCAATATATAAATATATTTAACAAAATACTAGCTATAGCTCATCTAGATGATTTTATATAAAAACAATCATGGAAATATGCATTTGCATCTATATACCAACAACCTTTATAATAAAGGTTTAAATCAATGAAAAATTACAAGATCATCCCATCACCACTATTGGTGTCCATGCCCTACTCCAGGTGATATTCTAATGTTGGATCCCAAACCCTCTACTCAAAACACCACCCTCCAATTCCATGAACTAGCACACCACCATTCCAACTTTGTATCAGATCAAAACAAAAACCCATGTCAAAAGTTACGACACTAACTCCAACCACAACATCTTAAGAATTAAAACTATATTATTCACCAAGGTGCTATATCACATAAGATACAAACTTAAAATGATACCCGAGTTTCTCCCCAATCATCCAACAAAGTGTTTCACCACACAATAACCATTTTGATGTGTGGTTCCTTAAATGATGGGTGATACGATGCTAACCATCAAATGAGTATCATAATATTTTCCCTAATAACCCAAAAACCCATTGTCCCTAGAACATTATCCATTTACTATCCTACTTAATGACTGATCTTGTCCATATTTCTCGTATCTAAGCACCAATAACAACATGAACAACCTATGTCCATTACAGATGCACCAAGAATGACATTCTTGAATAACTATTGGAACACATCTTGTGAAATGGATTCAATTTATTTTATCATTGAACACTGACCCAAATTGATCCCAAAACACTACTCTCATTGATATTGTCAATCTATAATTTGTATAGACTCCATTAATTTTACCTTGATACCCTAATACAATATCGATATCACCTGTCATAATCAAGGGCCATCTCCTATTATCACATAGCATTATAGGATGCTTTTCCTACAATAGTATCACCAACTCAAAATATGAATATATCCTTTTATGTTCATCTATTTCTTAAAAAAATTCCAACAAAACAAACCACATCCCATTTAATGATACTCAACTCACCATGCACTATGTGTACCCAACATTCACCCAACCATTTACAACAATACCATTTCCCAAAATTTCAACAATGATAACTGTCAACTTCCAAGGAAAATGAATCCATTGAAATTCACCACATAGTATCTCACCTAATATCATACTCGGTGTCTAAAAATATTTTATTTTCACAGATCCAATTAACTTAATCACAAACCTTGACTCTATATCTCAGGAATCGTATACTTTCTAACCCTAGATCATGGGCCTAACCTACTAACCTTGCCCCACACACATTTCATTTCATCTATCCATAAATCATTGATATTCAACCTAAAACAATAGAATCTCACCAAAAATATGACTTATCATAACACTACCCCCTCCTAGGAACCATTCCAAGCAATGATCATCTACCCATGGTCTAATTTTTATTTATGAAAATCCATCAAAAAACCAATGTACTTCGATTCCATATTGTCCTTCCATAGAATCCCAACATTGATACCACTAATTACATAAGTGTATCACTTATTTATGACCTAAGGATACTTTATTCCTTTTCTCAATTACATGGTTCAATTATCCTAACCCAAATTCAAAAGTAAACTTGTGTACGTTCTTAGATCACACCCTAGGAATACTATATCATCATCTTGTCATCTCTTAGGAATAAAATGACAATAAAGTTCCAGAGTGGGTCTTGATACTTTCATTGATAAATGTATTGTTTTTATATCTTTCAATAACCTCTCACTATTGGATACAAATGAACTGTTATAAAATGATATACAAAATGGTACTGTAGAAAATAATTCCACAAAAAATACACAAGTGAAAACACCATATAAGTTAATATTGAAACCTCAAAAAAATGTGTCTCTTTGGTGACATCTAATAAAATAGGGATAATACAAATCATGATGTGGTTAAATAACAGATCCCCTAAACATTCAACAACCACATTTAGAAATAGGTATTTCATTTGAAAATTAAATTCCAACTATGATTAGGGGTACATGGCTTCTTATTTATAGGATAATATCCAAAAAATGCCTATTTCAAATGGCATAAGATCCAAATACAAATAAACCGTAAATTCATATATCAATGTGTATTTACCCAAGTGAAATATTAAAATAAAAAAAATAAAAACCATGAAAAACAATCCCATAATCTCGATAACTTATATATCTTATCAAAACTTGTGTTTGTGAAAAACTAATCTAATTTACATCAATGAATCTAAAACATTATTAAAGCACCTATCAACAATCTCCAAATATCATAAAATAATAATATCGAACACCATTTTTTTAATAAAATATCCCCAAAAGTTATAAGATTAGGTTCCATAGAGAATAAATAATGCCTCCTCAAACTATATACAATTAAGAATAATTGTGAGACCCTAATCCATATTTTAGGGAGACAATACCATCAAACCAGAGTCAAATTAACATTGGAATGACAACCATTCTACATACACATCCCAAAAATTATAGTAAATAGAATTCTTAATAAACATATCAAATATCATAAATCATTCTTCAATTAAAGTCATAAAGTCAATATCTTATTGGTCTCATTCAAAATAATAAATAAAATAAAATAATACCCATGAACCCTATCCCTACTTCCATCCCTAGGCCACATTGTAACAGTCTATTAAAAGTTATCTACATAATTCCTTTACTTTTCAAATATCATTCTCATAATTAAAATACAGGCAAAATTATTATATTTGCATTGAGATTCCCATGAAGGGTGTGAGTATAGAACTATATAGGGTGTCACAATGAGCCCAAAATATATATAATGTCGTATTCATGTGTATGCATGTAGAAAACAAATAAAATAAACATTCTCATCATGTCATAATGTATAAATTAGGCATCCATGAAATATGATTGGGTATACATGTATTCAATATATAAAGGTGTTAATGAGTCCACCCCATCCATATCCCTATATTATTTATCAATATGATAGAATCCACCCGTTTCATAGTTCTACTATATTGACACTAGATAGGTAACCATGGAATTTAGGTGTTGTGGTATCTAAATCATTGTCCTTATATTCATTGGCTTTATTAGTGACTATACATCTATATCTTGAACCAAAATTTTATCTCTCAAGGAAATGATCATCAGCATCATGTCAAACAATACTATAACCCATCCCCCAATGTGGTTTTCTGTTATGATCGATGTGACTCCTGGAAAGGTCCTCTTTCTTTAGTCAACCAAATCCCTCTATCTCATGTCATGGTCAACCATGCCTTCTCATTCAATGAAAATACCCTTTAGAAACCAATCCACTATCACATACGGTATTGACTGGTAACATTCACATCAACCCAAAACCATGGATGGAAATCTCCTCCACTCAATACCCAAATATTCATGGTATTTTCATCACAACCCATCCACCAATGACTCTAGGGAGTTAAAATGATGAACATGAAATTCTGAATGGGCCTTAATGATATCTCACAACTCACCAATTTATCCCACATAACTAGTCCTTCGTGATCTATTCCCTCATTAGATGAGAACTGAAATCAACCAATTGGATGTCCACTAGGTCCTGTAGGCTCATCACAATCTCCTCTTATAGATAATAGTTCATGATCATCACCAAACTAACACACCATACCCTGAAGAATCCTCCCACCAAGATCTCAATCTGCATTCCAACCATTATAAAGTCACCAAAAGTTCCTCATACATGTACCTAGAGATGTTCCCAACTCATCACATTCTACTAAACCATAGAATCAATAAGAGTCGTATAGTTCCAAACAATACCCCATCGGCATTTTTATTCCATGTTGCAAAAAAAAATTGAACCCACAATGGATCTCATCTCAAATATCCTAAAGTAGATCGATTAACACATAACCCAAGGGAAACCATCCCTATATTCCATCCCCTTGTCCCTTTGGAATATTTTAACTTAAAGTTATCATCAAGTAATTTCATTATCCTTATGAGGGAGTTTATAAAAACTCATTGGATGAATTTTAGTCTCACCTATGATCATTAAACCCCCATCCACTCAAGCATTTAAAAATACTCATGGTAATATTTCTAGGATTCTCTCTATCTCGTCCCATATACCATTACCTACTAGAGGCCCCTTATTAAATAAAAAAAATCATTTCCCCTGGGTAAATTTTTTATGATGACCCAGATTCATTCAAGGGATAATGATAACTTACACATGGAATCAAAGGATTACTACCACCAAATTCATAATATTCCATGTACCACTGGCCACTAAGTGTCATGTGCTAACACCATTTATTTTGAGGGAAAGATAAATTAAAGATATGCATGTATTATCAATTTTACTATAGGGTCCACCAACATTAATTAAAATGTTAACACATCATAACACTCTATTAGTTCTCATCCAAGAAAAAATGGATTTCCTACAATCTGAAGAACCTTTCCCATACTAAGAAACATATATAATTAATTTTAAACAATAATAAGTAACTATTATATTATTATATAGATTTAAATAATTCCTAAATAAAAATCAGGTTCCAATTTCTCATCACAATCACAAATAAACAAGTGTTGTCCACTCTCATCACATCCCCAAACCCGGGCTGTAAAAATTTCACAAAAGCTCCACCTTTTTCAATGGTTTGTTAATTACAATCTGACTAAAGTCCATTGTATAAAAAATTACAAAAAATACATTTTTTTGAAACTGATTCTAAAGATGCATAGAAGCCATCTCAAAACACCCTCTTTCAAAAATCTAGAAATACCAATTCAATATCTATAAATTCCACCATATTCTAGTAGAATGAATGTAAAAACCAAATAAAAAACTAACCAAAAAATTTATTGGAGTAATATTAATGAATAAATTTGGAAGAAATAAATTTTGCCCCTTGAATCTATAGATAGAACACTCCCAAAACACCATCATTATAGTTGGATCAATAGAAAGGCAACAGAGGGGGAGATACTAGCTAAAACTGTCTCTTAAAAGACCCCTAAACCTCTAAATCATGAAGAACCTATATCCAAATTAGATGAAAAATATACAATCTAAAAAAGGAACCTATTCCTTGTATCACCCTGAGATTTAGTGAAATGTTTTTATGAAATAAATTTAATCTATTTTATGTTTTGAGCCATACACAACATTGAAATTAGATTGTGTTACACAAAAAACTATGTTTAGATTGTGTTTCACACATCATCATGTTTATCTTGAGATACATAAAACATCATGTCTATCTTATATTACACAGAACACTGATTTTATATTACATTATACATTATAGTGAGATAAGATTGTGTTACATGGAAAGTCGAGTTTAAACAAACCATGACACGATATTAAAATATTTTTTTTATTGCCATAATTATCTCATATCTGTCGGAAATGAAGGTATCAGTAAGATTAACTATATTATGAAAATATGCAGTTAATAATTTTATGTAAAAAATTATTTTTGCAATAATTACAATGAAATAAAATTTAAAACCACAGGAAAAAAAGAAATCATTTTCTAAAAACTATTTTTATTCACACAAACATGTTCTACATCAATAAACTAAAAAATGAATAATTTTTGATTTATTAAATTTATATTTATATATTATAAATTCAATAAAATTTATTGATCTCATTATAACATGGCTTATATATAATAGATAAGAATAATTCTTATTTCACACTTTAAAACTATTATTTTTCTTAAAAGCAGTTTTTATCCTTACGTTGATTGGTTTACAATATAAAAACTTTACAGTTCTAGAAAATATATTTTATTTAAAAATATTTTATTTGAAATCGTAGTCTAAAAAATACCTTGGATTGAATTATTTAGAACCTTATGAATAGTTAATATCTTCAATTAATAGTTTAAATAAATGGTATTTCAAAGTATTATCATTTCATATATATATTTTTTGAAATAATAAAATTATTTTAATATTATTTTAAAAGTAAAATTTATTAGAAAATATACCTATTGAAATAATTTACGTATTTTCAATCTATTTTATGATGAATTTTGTTATAAAAAACATTTAATCATTTGAATATTTTCACATTACAATATTCCTTTTTCATCCCATATGTATGATTAATTTTATATTAAATTTTACCACTTCTGTAAATGGAATAAAGAAAAATTGTTTAAAATTTTTCAATAAGTCTAATTTATATTATCTAATATGGGCAACATAATTTTTTTAAATAATGAATAGTAAAAATTATAACTATTATTTATTATGGTTATTCTTAAAAAGAGTTTATTGATGGATAAACAGAAAATATAAGTGAAAAATGACTCTGAGAAATTTATAATAACCATTTTCTTACAATATGTAAAAATTATCACCTCTAAGTTTCTATAAGGTCATTTTTTGATCCATGTGGAAAGTGAAAAATGCATGTATGACATTTTCTTTTCAAATGTTACTACTGATACAGTCACTAATATTATAAAATGCCCCTACCCATCCTCTTTTATTCACACTTCTTAAATCCTTTTTAGGCAAGAAATTACCCAAAATAGATCCTTAAATCCCCCAATCATCCTAGAATCCTTATTTTTTCCTAATTACAACCTATTATGTCTTATGGTGAGATCCCAAATATGTTGTCCAATGAAGAGGTAACATCCCTATGTGATTATTTTATTTTATTTATTCATCCAACTCCATAATTTTATATTAATACTAGATGATATAATTAAAAATAACATAGACCCAATAATTAGATGTTTTTATTTTAATGCGATAACAAAAATTATTTTCATCATCCACTAAAAGGGATATGAAATCATATTTCATATGTATAGTAGACAACCACACCACTAGGTAATTTTATTCATTTTTGATCCCCATATATCATGTCTATATTTAATTATTTTCTTAATATATATATATATATCTCAAATTTTTGATAATATTATACATACATTATTATAATAATTTTTCTACTTTATTACCTTAGTCCCCATTGGAAAATGATAATGTCCCATGCGGGTACCACAAACTGTTGTCTCGCGAACCAAAAAGATGGGATTTTCATTTTTTTTCATAGATGGTAATATGGATAAATTAAATTAATATATATTATATTTATAAGATATTTAATTTTGTGGTGTTATTATATCATATATTCTAATTTACTTTCCATTCGATGGGGGACACAATAAGGTCGTTTGTGTGAATGGAGTACTACCACCTCTTAAAGCGATGAAATTCATTCGAGATTTACATTGAAAGGAAAATTAATAGGCTTAAAAAATTTGATATATGTGGCATAAAAATTATTTTTAATGGTAGTATATTATTTTCCCACATTTCATTAATTTTAATAGAAAATTGAAATAATGTTCAAGTGTACATATGACCTACCGTCTCCATGTATAACATATTTCATTTTCTATTTATATCAATTATGGATTTAAATAAATACAGATAAAATAAATATATTTGTCTTTAATATCATTGATCAGATTATTGGGAGGATGTAATGATGAATTGAGCAATACTAGATATGATATAAATAAATACATACAAGAATAACAGAGTAATTGTTAACCGAAACATGATTTTAACAATGAATTATTAATTAAAGGTTAATAAAAGGTCCAAATTAAATCATATAAGTTATTATATTTAAAATTATGTTTTATTAATTAATTTAAAATTAAATTATATTTATTTTATTCCAGGTTTGTATATTTGTGAAGGAAGTCGAGCCTAATGGAAAGGGATTTATATCAAAATTTTATTTTCAATGAGACAAAGTCCATAATCACAATGTGTTTCTTATATATATATATCATAAACAATGGAAATGAATTTATTTTACATTGATATAATTACCCCTATCAGTATTTCACTTTAACATGGTTTATTCTTAAAACTCGATCATATCGGCAATGTATTATTCACCCAATTTTCCATCATTGATATATATGTTATGTTATGAACATATCTTATTTTAGGAGTTTTCTATAAATCCCCATTGATATATAACATGATGAATTTATTTATTCTCATAATAATTTATGTTTCATTTAATTTTATTCTTTCATTAGGGCTTAAAAATCATTTCCACCAAAGTGGTATGGTTTTCATAATAAAATCTCATCATTTATCGATATGGTTTATGATTATGTTCCAGATGATAAAATATTATGATCTATTTCTTAAGAAACTAATTTATTTTATTCTACCATTTTTTTTTCATGATAAATTTTTTCCCTTTAAATTTTTTTTATATACACAAGAGTTTAAAATAATTTGTAAATGAAATATTATCTTTATTTATCTAATCTGGCAAAGAACATTTTCCATCCAAAACCATGTTTTATAAAAAAATATAAAAAATGTTTTAAAAGAATATAAATGAATATTTAAATAAAATTGTACAATTTTAAAAAAAAATTAAAAGGAGTATTCAGGTCATTTTCCAAAAAAGGATTGTTTGGATTTTAGAAAAAATGTTAAAGGAATATTTATTCAAATGTGTATGAAATATTTGGAAATTTCCACCATCCTGGCCACACAATAATTTACAAAATTCATTATATATTTTCAAGCTTAATTTCAAAAATAAAGTATTCCAATTATATTTTATAAATTTTTGGTTTACAAATTTTATTTTCAATGAATTGTTTTTTTCCCTAAGCAATCTCCCATATTATATTTTAAAATTATTTTCCATACAAGACGAAATCCATTAATGTTACATATTATTTTATAGGGATATGATCCATATATACCATTCATATTATTTATTTCAATGATTTATGTTTATAATTATAATATTTTTAGGAAACATGTTTCTCTTCCACATGTTATAACATTATATAATTCTAATGAAACCATGTTCATTTTTTATAAGTAACTCTTTGATGGAATGATGAAAAGGTTATGAAAATGTTTTCTTTTCCATAGGTTATATTATAATTAAATGTTTATAAAACAAATTTATTTTGTTGTTGTGATATTATGGATGTTTTATGATCTTTTAGCATATATATGTATGATTTTGGTTATGTTAAGGGTGGGTCCAATATCTCCCTACAATGAATTAGGTAAATATTGATATCTATGAGATAATTAGGTCACATGTGGGGTGTAAACACAATTCAGTAAATGAATCAATTAGCTATGACAGTCGTGGTAGTAAACCATGACAATCATGATGGTTTAGGGAATTAACACATTAATCTATAAAAATATTTTCAATGGGGATTTATTACTAAGGAAATTAATTTTAACTATTATGTGGATGCCACAAATCTATTCGTTATATCAATGTTATGTTCTAATGGTTCATGTTATTTTATTCTTTGAAGATTCTTGTCTTATGTACTATAATGATAAATTCCATGACTTCTGTTTATGATTTATGATATGTATTTATTTTTTCAATTGTTATTCACATGTTATCATACACACATAGCCATGATATGTTGTTATCAACCCTGTTTACCCTTATTGAGCATATGTTCTCAAACTTTTTTATGATTCCTTTCCCCATGTTATGATGAAATTTATTATGTACGGCCTTTTTAAGAAGGTATTAGTAACATTATACCTTGTGGGATATTTTTTTATATTACATATGTTCTGGTTTTCTAGTTTATATGTTTCCAAAGTCCCTAAACCTAAATGATTTTGGATTGGATCATTACGTTATCCAATGAATATTTGTCTATGAAAATGTATTATTTAGGTATGGGAATTTTGGGACATTACAGTTAGTATTTGAGAAAGGAGTACATAAACTTTGGAAAATAGAATGATAAAATTTTAATGAGAAACATGCGGATATTTTTATGGATATTTCTTGTGATATTTCCAAGGATAAGTCTTTAGATGACTAAACGTATCAAAAAATTACTAGTAATTTTTGTAAAGTAATGTGTGAGTTGTTTTAATAAAAATAACTAATTTTCTATATAATATATGTGTACATGTATCTTATATAGGGACACATGGGGTTAATAAATCTCAAAATGTTCCATTCATATTGAGTCAATGAACCCTTAATATATTAACATAGATCTAGATAGACACCTATTTTGATACTCTCTAAGGGAAGATCATGGAAATTCAAAATATTTTTACAAATTATCATGATTTATTTTAATGATTACCATTATTACCTGAGTTTAAGTCAAATGGGTAATATATTAAAAATAAGGTGCCACGATTTAGACATCCGATATTTAATTTTTCTTGGTTATGTGGGTTTTCCACTATCATTATAGTTGATCAAACTATGTTTTGTTAGACAATTGTTAGAACCAAAATGTGTAATAATAACATTGATTCATATGATAAATTTTTTGACTATTTGAATAAAAATTGGACAATGAAAATATATACAAATAACTAGATTATGACAAATAATATATCATGATATATGATCACTAATTTTAACTTCCATGAGAATCATATATCGTCAAAATAAGTGGACGATTAGCTTTAATGAATGATCTTGTAGTAATGAACATAGAGGAATGATGATTCAGATTCCTACTTTCCATGAACAGATGATGAAGAACCTACAATTATATCTCAAGTGGAGGGGAATATATTATGTAGGTGAAAAAGAAGTTCATATAGGGAAAAATATTCAAGGATCTCAATGTTTTATATGTTGGGAATATTGGCATTATCCAAGTCAATTCCCTGACCCAAAAACTATCTTCTATATGAAGGAATGACATATTCCATGTCAATGATTGATTTAGAAGAATTTTAGTATTTATATATTAGGATTCAAGTACTATATTGTAGAAGTATATTTTTATAATGGTTTTGGGTTTTAAGAATAATGAAACATATAAGGATTATGTTGATTATGAGTTACATATGACTTCATGTAGTATTAAACATAAGAGTTCTGTATACTATAAATAGTTACTGATTTTAATGTCGATCCCCTGAAGAATTTATTAGAAAAATATTTTGAGGAATTATGTTATGGGGAGTTTTTAATAGTAAGTATATTTTTAGAGACATTTATTTTAATAAAACATATTCATATGTATATTTTTTAGTGAAAGAACATATTAGTGGTGAAATTGGTTTTCATTTTGTGGGAATGTGATGAAATGTGTTGGTAAAATTTAGTTTTTATATTATCCTTTATTTTAAGGAAATAATGATAAATTTAAATTTTTTAATGTTTTAGGAACATGTTAATATAGATTTGGAAAAAGTATTAATCTCATTCTTAGAGATGACTTGTAGCATCAATAAAGGATGTGGTTCTTGAACCCACAACTGATGGATGATGAGGGTATAATTCCCTTAATAGGCCTTTGATAATGTGTGTTCCAAGTGGGACAAAATGAAGATAACAATTTCCCAGTATTTTTATCATTACATGATTTTCTTGTAAGTTAAGGAAGAGAGAAAAAATTATATGGGGATACAACAATAATTATCCCAACAATAATGGAACTAGTAAAAAATAACCATGGATTCTTTCATTGGAGTCTAAAAATTACATAAATGGTATAATGATATATGAGATATAGTTTATAACCTTATAAATTATCATACTTAATCACAATAAGAAAAAATTTCTACCAGGATATCCAGAATATTAATTATGAAATTAGTAATATTTCATGGGATATCAAATTCAATTATATCTGATCGGGATCATAAGTATATATCAATGTTTTGATGAAGTCCTAAATTATCTATTGACATGGATTTTATTTTTAGTTTTATGTATGATTTTTATATAAATGGTCATTATGAGATAAGAATTCAAACCATAAAGTATATTCTATGAACTTATTTATTAGATTTCAAATGTGGTTAATTTCAACACCATCCTCTTGCTTATTTGTTTTATAATAATATATTTCAATTGAGAATTCAGTTGGATCACTATGAATAACATTATAAAAAAAGGGTGGAAATCCAACATAATAAATTGAAGCTATAGAAATAAATCTATTGGGTCCTCAGCTAGATAATAAGATAAAAGAGAATTTAAGATTTATATAGAAACATGTAAGGGACATGAAAATTTGAGAGAAATGTAATGTGGATAATCATGGACCTGATGAACTATTTAATTTTGGTCAGAATATTTTTCTAGGATTTCTCCACAAAATAATGAAGGGAAATATAATCCCTAGGTATATCAGTCCATTTAAATTTCTTCATTATATAAGGGCCGTATCATATATTTTGGTTCTTCCACCACACTACTCTCAGGTTTACAACCTCTTCCATATATCCCTATAGAGGTGGTATATACTAGATGCGTCATATTTATTGAACTAGAAATTTTTAATACAATGGAATGATATTTCTTATGAGGATAGAACTGTGAGGATTTAGGATAATACAAAAAAATTCTATGTAAGAAGTCTCCTCACTTGTTCAATGTTCTGAGGTGAGACTACTAACTTATTGATGTTATTTGGGAACCTGAGGATGTAATGAGGAAAAATAATCTTCTTTTTGTTTACTAAAAAGATTAATTTTTTAGGTTAAATTAATTTAATTGGGGAAGAATGAAACACACTGAGATTTTGGGATATTGATTTTCAAATAAATCTAATCATTTCAATATTTTGAATTATACAAAACACTGATATTATCTTCTGTTATAAGAAACACTGAGTTTATATTTTTTACATGTTACAATTAAATTACATTGCATCACATGTTATGATAATATTATCTTAAATTACATGTGAATCAGAGTTTATCTATCCTTATATGCAACACTTGGTTGATCTTGCATTGCATGTAAAATTGAGTTTAAACAAAACATAACGTTTACAAAAATAATATTATTTAACGGGAAGGTTATCACATATACTTGGGAAGTGTGGGTATTAATAGTGTTAACTAAATTCTGAAAATATATTTTTTAATAGTGTATATAAAATGTAATTTTTATTGACTAAATAATTTAATTGAAAATTTAAAAAAAAGAAAAACAAAAAAAAATCATTTTATGAAAAACTATTTTTTAGTCGCACAAACACATTATACATAAATAAATTAAACAAAAATCTTTTATTGAATTATATTAGTGAAATTTATATATTATATATTATATAAAATATTTAACTTTCATATAATGTTTTTTTTCTAAACAGGAGATAAGAATAAATAAAATTCATCACATAATATAGTATTTTTTCTAAGATGAATTTTTATCAACTTTTTCTTGAATATTTTAAAATTTATTTATGTGAAATTTTGGAAATTTGTTCAGAAAAATAAAAATCTTTTTTTATTCATAATGTAAAAAATATCCTACGGTAATAGTTTGAGAATTTTTTTAAAAGATTAATTTTTTGAATAATAGTGAAAAATACCGGTTTTTGTTAAGATCATTCATTTATATAAATGCATTTAAAAATATAAAAATTATATGAAGAATGTTTTAAAAGAAAAATTAGTTCAATAATATATCAATTAAATGAAATTACATCATTGGGATAAATTTCATGTTGAATATTGATATAAAAACCTTTTATTTTTTGAATGTCTTCCATCAGAAAACTACTTGGTCGTCACATATGTGAGATAATTTTAAAAATAAAGTTTTCCAATTACATGAATGAAATTCATAAAAATGGATTGAAAATTACAAATAATAATAATTTATATTATCTGAAATATTAAACATAATTTTTGACACTTAATAATAGTAAAAATAGAAATAATAATTATTTTTTGGTTATGTTTAAAACGCATTTACAGGGGGATAAAATAAAAATATAAGGGAATAAATGTTTGAAAATAATTTCCAAAGCTCATTATATATCCATATATACCTTATAACCTATAATTTTATATAATATCTCATTATATATTCTTTTTTCTTATAATTATCATGGCCACACCGTTTTCTTTTAATAAATTTCTAGTGTCCACTCACCACACTTATAAAAGGAAGAAAATATCATATTCTCTTCACACATCGAAATATAATTAGATCTGTAAATACCATAAAAAATTAAAACTTCAATTACATACTCTATTTCTAGATCCATTATTTTAGATGTAATGATAATCTATAAATCTTTTAATGAAAAAAATTATCTCAAGAAGAGGTAACATCCCAAACCGAGTGTTTTATAATATTTTTTCTCCATATATTGAAATTATTATTAAACAATTAAAATAAAATAAACTCATTATGTTACATATAATAAGGTGTATTTATATTAATGGAATAACCTTAATCCTTCTTCTCTCCCATCAAATGGAATGTAAAATCATCATCCATGTGCTTGACATAATACCACCTTACGAAACAATGTTATTAATTTTCTATCATCACCCATCAAAAAAAAATATAATGATGGATTTATTTTTTATATATGAAATTTGTTATATTATAATTATAATGAAAATTTAATACCTTATATACCTTCTGACTTCATAACCCATTGGGAAACAATAGTTTTGCTCATGTGTATAACGAACAACCCCCTCATGAACCCATATGACCTATTTTTCATTTTGGTTTTCATGGATGAAAAAATGATAGATTAAATTAATAAATGGGATATATATAATGTGATTTTATATATATAATTACGATATCACTTATACCATTTTATTTTTATTCATTTGGGAATATGATAATATCGTTTTTCTATATAGTAAACTACCACCTCCAAAAACGATGTGATTCATTCAGTATTTACATGGAATGTATTTAAGATAGGTTTAATTAATAATATATTAAATATATTTCAAAAAAATTATTCTTTAATGTTAATTTATTATCTAACATTATTTCTTTTATTCTATTTGGAAAATGGTAGTAGTGTTCATGCGTTCTTATGACCTACCATCTCTAGGAATAGTGTATATCAATTTCTAACTCTAATGTTTATGGAATACTATAAATAAATATAAAAAAATATTTATGAAATTTATATCATGGTTAAAATTCTATATATGATAGAACTATAATCAATCTAAGAGTGATGATTAAAACAAATCAAAATAAAAAATAAACAGTAATTTCCCAAAATGTTACTTTAACAATGAATTGTTAATTAATATGATAAAAGGATATAATTAAATCATAAATGGTATGATATATATAATTATTATTCATTAATAGATGTATAAAAATCTTATATTTATTATATAAATGGGTATAATATGTACTGAGTATGTTGATACCTCTTTAACTAGATTTCAGTATCAATTTAATTTTACATGAGACAATTCCATATTCACTACATGTTTATTTTATGTGGATTATATAATAAACATGAATACATTTCAAGGGGAATAAATCATCCATTTTATTATCTAACATTCATAGTTTTTACAATTCATATTTTATTAAAAAGGTAAGTTGTTTTTTTCTCAATATTTCTTCTTTGTGACATATGCTATGTTATGAAACTTTCATATTTTATTAGTTGTATACGAAACCAAATTGAAATTTAATATAATTATTTTTTAATCTTATTATATTTTATGTTTAATTTTATTTTTTAAGAATGAGAGTTGACTTATGAGCTATATGTTGTTTTAATTTTAGTCTAATTCTTAGTTTTTGACTTATGTGAATTCTTAGTGAGGCTATTGAGGGAAAAGGGGTGTCTGAGGTCTGTTTAGAGGTTGGAGACCATGTATTATGGAAGGTTAGCTAGGAATAATTGTTAGTTGAATCTTCTCTACTTGGGCTGCATAGTTTGAGTAATCCATGAGGGGTGGTCCAGTGATCTTCCCTGGGCCGCAATGTTTGATTAAACCTTGCTTCCATGGACCCCCAACCTTTCAACCTACCTTTAGTTTTTAAATGAATAAAATCATATATTTTATGGATTTTTTCCCAACCCATTTCCATGAAATGTGTCAGTTTCCACCTTATTAGCGAGGGGTTCACAATTGGTGAATAGTTTGGCCGACTACGTATCCAAACTATGCGACCCTAGGATTTTTGATAAAATTAACTTTCCATCTATAAGAAATTTATAAACCTTATTATATTTCAGGATTATGAAATAGATTTACTCCACATAAAATTTGAAATAACATTTTATTATTTTAATTGGTTTTTAAATTGTTTTTTCATCCAGAATCATATTTATGATTCATTCATTTCATTGGAGTTATACCAAATATTCACCCATTATTCCATTTTATTCCATTCCGGGTTAGGTTGTGAGATGATACTAGATGAGTGTTCAACTATGGGCATATGATTGGCAGTCTATACCTTGAACACGAATTTATAGTTTTTATATTCCCTTTTATCATTATCACACATTCTTGATCTTCTGGTATTGCTCCAAAAAATTATTAAATTACATGATTTAATTATTAGAAACTTGTTCGGTTTCCCACATATTACCATGTGAAGGATGGAGGTTTTCAACTTCATCCCAAACCACCCATGTGGGGTCTTTAAAAATATACCTAATGATTTTCCACCACGTTTAGTGTGCATGAGCACTCCATATTTGGTTAATCCTTAATTAATATATTGAGATATTATTGTTTTCTATATTCATCCTTTCTTTGTGACAACATGTGTTGAATTTACCAAATAGATATTATAAAAAATAATTTATGAATTTGTAAAAATCATGTCTTCTATGTGATTATAAAATGGGTTTTGAAATTATCAATATAATAGATTCCGAATTATATTGAATTACATTTACATTTATACTATATGTATTCAAATCTACATTGAATTCGATAGACATTTCTACTCTATAGATTATAGATTACATTTAATTCCATGGAAATTTCAACTCTATGGATTCAGGATTATATTGGATTCCATGGAAATTTCTACTCCATGGATCCAAATTATATGGGAGACCTTGGACATTGATTTTCTATGTTACCAACCGTTGTGTTTTACCATATATTATGAGCCATATGATGTAGTGTATGGTTTATCATGCATAAAAATTTCTCTTTATTGTGATTTTTGATTTACATTGATCATTTGTAGGTTGGAAAATATCCAATTTTCTTGTGTCACACATTCATTTTTATTTTTATTAATATTATATATTCCATTATACTTATCCTATAAACATAAAACAAATCTAATAGATATCACTAAGAATTGATTACTGAGTTTTAACTTATAACTTGTTCCGACCACCATTGGGAAATTAGATAGACTTAAAGGATGCAAGTAGGGACCAGGGAAAGCACCCTATATATGATGCTTGATTTATTATCTCATTGTAGCATGAGAGAATCAGACTGATTTGAGGGTCATGATATTATCTAGGAATAGTCCCTTTTTGAATTTATATATTTTGATACATGTATTGTACTATATTTCTATTTCAATTTATTCCAGTTTCATCTTTTTTAAGACATGACATACTCATTTTGTATAAGATAATGCATATTCCTTGATTTATTATTACTATTTTCATACAAATGTTTATCTACAATTTTTTAGTAATTTTATATGATTCCTCAATTGATTTATTTGGTGATAGCACAATTATACCCTCTTATTATGAGGTAATACTCTCCCCACTCTACCACCAAATATCCTCTCTACTAGTCAAAGTCCTCAAGTGTACGAGGAGGTGTGCATGAGGCAATATATCCCACCGTCTCGACGAACTTTTTAGTTTCTCCAAGGTTGAATCATTTCAAAGTGGTATTAGATATATTTATTTTCTTTACATAAAATATTTTTAAAATAATGATGTTATTATGATCTAATTGAAACATGTTTATTAGGCATGTCTGGGAGTATCTAACCCATCCTCATGGTAATTACCACATAGCCTAGAATGAGGAATTATTGTTCTATATTTTACCTATGATAGTTGATTTGATTCTACCATTTGTTTATGTATGTGATATGTGATGTTATTATTGATATGATTGAGTAATTTTATTTTATCCATTCCCTGATAAGGAGAGGAAGCATGGATTCTGAATCATTTTAGGAACCATACAAGATTAAAATTCCATGAAATCTTGGTTTGAATGCTTCAATGCATATAATTTATTATATGTTCCATGGTTTATATAATAGTTATTGACTAACATTTCTTGTATAATATTGGGAAACATAATTTTAATTAATGTTCCTTCCATAAAATTTACAATGTTTTCCTAAATTGGATACAAAATACCCCTTAAGAAATAAATTATGGAACATTAAATCATGGGCCAATGGTTACATGGAATGGAACATGATATGGTTGGTATTAAATGGATTGCACAAATTCATTTATAAGGTTCATGGGCCCTTATAAATTGGATATTCTAGTCAATATAATTCAACCATTTCAATATAATTATAATATAAATCTAAATTTAAATGATTCTCAATTCTAAAAAGGGAAGGTCTCAAATAATTAGAGTTTTCGATCACAACTAACAGTCTATATAGAGGGACTCGTTCTTTGAAAAATCACTTGATATAGACCTAACATTAGTAGTGGAATGTAATAAGTTTTTCCGGTGTAATTTAATATTTTTCCATTTTATATAGTCCTGGATTTAGGAGTAGGAATAAGGGTGTATATTAGTTATAATAATGTTTATACCTATCCAATGATTTTATGATTGATATTTTTTTACTCAATCTTTTATGAGATGTGTGTTTCCCATTTTTAGAGATATTCCACTAGATATAACTCATTTCATGTGCTAAGAGGGTGGTAGTGGTGATGCTCTAGAGGTGGTGGGCAGTGAGCCTCTAGTAGAACCTATAGTACTGAGACTTGTGGCACCGCCTATTATTCCTTATATGGGTGTTGATGCCCAATTCCAATAATGATTCCTTTGATTTATGAAGACCACTCAGGGACCCCTGAAAACATTGATGACTATAAATATATGATTCATGTTTTCTAGTAGGAATATCCACAAGTTTTTATGGGATGACAATCCATAAGATATTGAGATATGTGTTGAGATAGTTTTTTCAATACCCGATCACTTTGATGATCCCCAAACGTTATGAGTCAATTTTTTTGATATATATTATAAAGGGATATTCTAAGAACTAGTGATATTTTATAAACCTATATGATATATTTTGATATATGGTTTAGAGTTATTTCAAAATGATGGTTTATGTTTACTTTTTCATGAGACTTTGATAGCCGAATGGGAAAATGAGTTTGTGCGTCTAGAGTTGGTTCATGGTGCTGTTATGGAGTATTCATTATTCTATAAAAAACATCGATGTTTTCTGTTTTTTTCTTGTCAATGAGCTATCGATGGAGAGATTATTTGGGGAAGGTCTTAGGAATGTCGTTCCATTAAAGGCGAACATGTTTTGGTTGACTACTATATCTGAGATAGTGAATCTAATTTTTAATATTGAACATCGCATGAGGGAATCTGGGGTCCTAGATAAGGGTAGTGTTTCTTCTCGACCATGTATTTTATTGACTGCTGACATGAAGAAATTTATATGATGTTTCATGTGGGGAATACTATTCAATGATATGTTTACAATTCGTTTGATCCTATTGAAATAGTGTGAAATGAATAGACACATGAGGATCTAATTTTATAGACACATTGTTAAGTGTTGAGCCTATAGAAGTGAAATATCCCAATTTTTTTTAAAAAATAAACTCTATGTTCTATATCATACATGATATTCCACACAATTCATTACTAAAAAATTGAATATATGTGTTTCAATGTTTCGATTATAACTATTCCATATGAATTTAAGTTATGAACACGAAAAACCAAAAATTGAAAATATTCTTTAAACATTTGTATATTACGAATTCATTGACTACATGTTAATTAGAAATAAATATAAACTAATTGAATAATCATGTTTTTTAAGAAAAACTATTTTTATGAACAGAATGGAGTTTAATCATAATTAATAAAAACAAGAGAAATCATTTAATGAAATTAATATGTTATGAATTATGTAATTTTTTATTAAAATTAATCCAATAATTTTGATAGTTTCATGATATGAATAAAACCATTTTTATATATAAAAACGTGTATATTTTTAAAAAGGTCATTTTAGCACCTTTTAATGGATTACTTGTTTTAAAAATAAAGTTAAACACTTTAATTATTTATATTTTAAAAAAAATTCTTATTTGAAATAGGAATATAATATTTTAATTTGTTTTAATTTTCAGTATTTTTCTGATAAGATTCATGTATTGATGTATAGTGAAAATATAGTATTTTAATAGAAAGCATCATTTTCATCAAAATAATTGATAGTTTTAAATTATATTTTTCATTATTTTTAAAGTACAATTAGAAGAGTTTATATCATTAAAAATAATTAAGGTAATTGGAATATTTTTTATATTGAATATCGAGATAAAAACTTTTAAAGAATTTACTCGTTTCCACTTTATAAACTCATTTTCTCACCCAATCTACTGGATTAATTTTAAATTAATTTTTAATTAATTATAGTAAATTTTTTATGTTTTAAATTTTTAAATATAGATTTTGTATTTGGAATAATAAGATCCATATTTTCTAAATATATTCTCTTTATTTTGTGATAATTTTAATATTATACATAATAATTTTTATTACCATAGTTATGAGTTAATCGTGTAATTAAGGGTAAAAATAACATTATAAATATTATAAAATTACAGTAAAACATGTCCCAATGTTATCAGATGAATAATTTCAGACCAAAATAATCGCTATTCCTATTTGAGTATCTCTTTATGTCTGTTGGATGACTTTATGACCTATATATTATTTTATTTAAATGAAATGTAAAAAATGTAATAGTAATGTTTAAATAACTATATCATTTTTAATATAGGGTTATTTATAAAAAAAATATTAAACTAAAAATAGTAATATTATGGATAAAATATTTATATTTATCATGGTAATTTATTTATGAAGTTCAAATGATAAGATAAATATCATAAACACTGATATAATGATGCTGTAATTGTTTAATTAATTGGTATATCAAATAAATGACATTACAAATTTTTTAAAAAAATATAGGGTTAAATAATTAATGTAATAATAAAATTTTATAGAATACACTGTCATATTAGTAAGGTATTAGAATAATGTTTATTAATTTAACTTTTTTTATATATTTTTTAAAAAAAGCATATAAAAATATTGTCCAAATTGACATTAATGATATTTTAAAATAAAAAATATTCTTTTCAATAGTATAATTTTTCTTAAAATATGAAAATTTTACAAAGGAATAGTGTATGAAATAAAAGTTCATAAATTATATATTTGTTTTTCATTGGGAATTTTATTGTAACTATATTAACTCTTAATATATAAAAATCAATGTCGTCACAGTAAGAGTTAAAGGGAATAAATATAGGTTAAAACCAAAAGGCAAGGATTAGAATGTGACCTAATCATATATAATTATTATTTAATTAAATTTATTTGACACATATCAAATTAATATCAATTTTTAGTTGTTTAATGGAAAAATTTCCATAAAAATAAATTATATATTTTTTAATAAAAAATATAATTTCAAAATGACGATTTCTTTGTATTTAATATCATCTACGTGACTATATAACGAAAAAATTTAGATAGAAATAAAAATAAATTTATATTTCGATCTTAATGAATTTATTATAATTACATAAATTTATAATTAATTTTTATAATTTATATAATTACCTTAAATGCTTCTGCAATGTTAATACAATATTTATTTTATAAATAGAAAAATAAAATTATTTATTTTAAAATTATTAATTTGGATATATTTATGATGTGTTAATGTATGTAAGGAATTATATATATATGGGATATATAATTTATGTTGGTAAGTATTATATTATAATTTCTACATTTTCCTTATGTATTTGAAGTCAAATTATTTGAATAGTATCAAATTTGACAACAATGATATTTTATGGAATTAATATTTTATTAAATTATTTATATACATAAAAAAGTGAAATAATAAAAAAATTTATATTATTTGGACTAAAATTTAATATCCTATTCTTTTATAATCCATTTATTTATTGTTTCTCTAGAAAATCATTTTTAAAATTTAAAATATTGAGAATTTCTAAAAGATCCCCTCACATCAATTATAAAAGGGAACAACATACATTACATATTTACAAAAAATTGAGCCATATATCGCTACGAAAATATTAAAATTTCTATTATATGAATACCTAATTATGTTATAGATATTATTCTACTTCAATAAGATCAAACCTATATCCCATTAGATGTGATTAAAGGAAGATCGACAAAGAAGTAATAATCATCTTTGTCGACTCTTTCAAGTTGTTTTTCTTCAAATTCCTCTTCATATATTTTTTCAATTAAAAAGAAATAACTGTAGTATCTCATATATTCTAATATGTTTTTATTATTATGTTATGATTATACTCTACCTTTTTTCAATCCTACAAAAAATGAAAATACCGCACGTGTGTACGTACGACTTACCATCTCTATGATGGGGGTGCAATATATTTTTTATCAAAAAATTTAATGGATGAGTGTAATAATATAAATAATGGATATATATAATAAATATTACATGATATTTATTATGAAACAACTATTATACCATACACTTCATTATCCTTTAACTCATTATGGGAATGATATCAGCACTCGTGTGTACATACGATCCATCTCCATGTTTTGATGTGATTCCTTTTCATTACCCAACATTATGGAATGAATATAAAATTATATTAAATGGGATAAAATTATATTTATAACATTAATAAAAATCTAGAGGTGTTGGAACTATATCATGTGCAATAAAACAGAGACATTCATGAAAAAAACATGCATACGACATTGAAGCAACTAACACCCAAAACAAGTGTAATAACAAAATATTATCAAACAAAGTGTGATAAAATGATTTAATAATATCATATATAATATCCTAAATATAAATAAGGATCATATATATGTTAATAACATTATTCAACCCATTATAATGATGGTAAAAGTGCATTTGACTAAAGAAAGAAAAAGGTAATGGATATTTGTCTCAAATTTATTTATGTACGACACATGGATTATTCACTACAGATTTATTTTGAGTTGTGTATATACTTACACATTAATATAATATCCTTAATATCCAAATATTATTGGTATTTAATGTTTCATTTTATATAATGGGGAATATTATTGAACTAATTACAAAGTGGTAATGGTTTATTTCACTATTTACTTATTATTTGATATTGTTTTTATGTCTTTATTAGGAATATTTATCCTCTATATCCATGTTTTACAAAAATGTTTTTACTCTTGTCCAATGATTTTTATTTTCATTATAATCAAATTTTTACTTTTTATTATACTATTTAAAATATCTATTTTATCTTTTTCTAAACAAGGTTTTTTGAGACTTTTCCATCAAAAATATGGAATGAATGAATTTTTAAATTATATGGAGTAATAGGATTTTACCAACTTCATGATGAATTAATGATTTATAATTTAATTTAAAATTTCTATTAATTATTTTCAAACAAAATGTTTTCTTTTATAATAGTACTACATTTAAAAATAATTGATTTCCTATGTGAAATATGTAATTTTCATCAGTAAATTTTCAATGATGTTATAAGAGTATTTTTATAATGGTCAATATAATATATTTAATCTTTTTATATATTATTTTTTACCTCTTATGATATCATTTAAAATAATTTACTAAATATTTTATGATTTTTTTGATTGTGGAGGTGATATTTTGAATCCATTCATGATTTATGGTTAAATTATTCAAATTTTGTATACTAGTTTTTGGCATTAACGTTTATGTGGTTTATGTTTCGAACATTATATATGAAGAATTTCATGGAGATAATATGGAATTTGGGGGGTCCTTTATAGACCCTCAATGCATTGGTAGGTGTCATGAGACAAACTTGTCTGCCAAGAGTAATGAGATTGTGCACAATATTTTTTAGAATGTCTTCTGAATGGTCATTCCATTAAGGAGGAAGTTGGAAAACCCTAATTAGATTATAAGAAGTTGTTTAAAAATATCTTTTCAAAGGTATTTAGGTTCATGTGTCATGTTACAGATACACAACTTTTATTAAATATGAATTTACTAAATTTATAATTCATCCATTATCATCTAAGAGATTTTCCCAATGACAAAATCAATGGAATCATTTTGTTTTTAGTTTAATGATTAAATTTCACGAGTCTTCATTAATTTACCATTACATATTTATTATTATTCAAGATTAAAAATTTCATTCATGTTAATTAACCCATACTATGCATATGAGCTCACCCATTTTTTATGTTTTATTTTCATTAGGAATTCAAGAAGGGTATTATGATTGTTATTCAAGGATGTGCTAGAGGGAATAAAGCTATTCTTGAAAATTAAAAAAATGTAGTTATTTGAGTTCTCAAATGTATGTGATAATAAAGTATGCATCTAATTTAAGAAGAAAACTAAACTATTAACTCTTTTGGGATGTGATTTCATGTATCATATGCTAATAAATTGATTTAAGGATCCAACTTCAGGTTACTCTGGTATGAGTCATTATAAGAAGTATGAGACATCTAATGATATTTTGTTGCACCTTTTCTCTGGTAGCTTGTGGGAGGGGTTTGAAATTGACTATAGGTTTAGAAGTGGGATTTAAAACTCCATGATAGGATGTGAGTTGGTTTGCTATGGGTCGTTCAGGAAAAGGATGGTGTTGTGGATGAGGGATCCAAACATGAGTTGGACTTCGATATTATTGCAGGATGGCTTAGGGTAGTCAATCTATTTTTTAAGTCCTCGGTTCAAAACAGATATATTAAATGAAACCTATAGTAGAGGAGGATAAAATCAGTCCATCTATAATGAGAGGTACAATATTATTATCATATAATTGAGTTTATTTCCATTTTGATATTGGTGGTTCACAATATATCAAATTAGTACCTTTTTTAGGATCCTTAGGATCGATGAGTAGTAATATAATAGTGATAGGAAATTTATTTTTTCTCAAGATTATAGGAATTATGTCATACTTAGAATGGATTAGTTGGTTCATCACCATCCCCTTATTGATTAATATATTGGTAGGGTATCTTTAACATCATCAGAGGGCTATAGGTATATCCAAAAGAGTTAGCGGGATGTACAGGTAGGTTAATATAGAGAAAAGAATTATGGGATGGGTGGTGTGACATTTTATATTTCTATCTAATATGTAGAAGATCAGAAATTTGATCAAGAATATTTCCCTCTAGTTTTTATTATTTTTTGGGATATTTTCCAACATGACTTTTCAGGTGTACCTCCTTTTTGATAGGTAGTGTTTTCAATCAATCTTCTATCAAGAGCATCAAATGTTATCATCCATATTAATATGATAGATAAAACTGAGTTTTAGGGTCTCAAGATATAACTAGAGGAGTTGGAATAAGAGGGGCGTTTATGACCCCATACCTCTCCATGAGATTTTATGGTACACCGAGAATTTTTTATTATACCCTCAGGCTATGTGTGGATTACAAAAGATTATAATAGTTAAAAATTAAGAATTTGTATCATTTAACCTATATTTATACCTCTTTGATATTCTATAGGAAACTCCAATTTTCTCAATGATTTTATTAATATTTGGTTATCATAAGGTGCATGTTCGACTAGAAAGGATACCTCATACAATCTTTCTTAATAGGTATTCTCTATATATGTTTCAGGTTATTCTATTTTGTCCTTAAACATGCTATCTATTTTTATTGATATGATGAATTTTTATTTCCATATGTTTTTATACTCATTAATTTAAGTTTTTTTAGATTATGTATTGATGTATTCTCAGACTCATCACTATCATCAAAGCACAATGACATCATTCTGAATACCCAAAGAGAGTATAGGTGTAACAGCCCAAGATTTTATAAAAAAATATATTCTTTTTAATTTTATTAATGTCTTGTGTTGTACGCTACACCAAAAGGAGCTTGCCCAACACACATCCTTGACTTGCCTTGCATTACTCGCAATCGCGACCTTCCTCGATAGCGTGTGTAGTACGCAATACCGAGTTTCACTAAACAACGATATGATATAAAAATATTATTAAAACTAGCCGTTATGAATAGTAATAACCACTTTTTGAAATCCAGTAAATCTTATTTTTCAAAATGAACTTTATTTTTGGATTCGGAGTATCGAATTTAGCCTAAGGTAAAATTTTGGTACTTTTCGGATAACTTTCATATTCTGATGAATAGTGAAAATTACTAAATTATAATTAAAAACAACTTTTTTAATCGAAATAATTAATAGTGATAAATCATTAATTTGAGTGGTTTTAAAGTATATTTAGAATATATTTTTTCAATTTAATACGATGTTGGTCATTGGATGTAGTTTCACATTTAAACTAGACATAAACAAGTGTCAATCTTTTGATAGATATTGTTTCTTAAAAACACGCTATTTGTTTTAACAGCGGGATTTAATTATAAAATTAATTAATGCAACTTTTATTTTATGAATTTGGTAAAATAGACTTCATTTTTGAAATCGGAATATGAAATATAGCTTGGGATAAAATTTTGGCATTGTTCTGAAAAACATCAATTTTTGATGAATAGTGAAACTACTAAGTGGTAGGTTAAAAACTGAATTTTGCATAAAACTTAATTTTACCGCTTCTGTGAATGGAATTTCGAAAATCCGAGAGACACGGTTAATATGAAGGACTAAAATGTGGTTCAATGAGATGAAAATAATTTTTTGGTGAATAGTAACTTTTTACTTTTTTTACCACGGTTAATAGTAAATAAGGTAACTAAGGGTAAATATGATATTAATATTACCCTAACACATGTCCTAATTCTATTGGACAAGTGTAATTCGACCAAAAACAAACTTAGGAATAAAATATGACCATTTAGGCCCACTTGGATTAGATTAGGACATTTATTATTAATTTATATAAAGAAGGGTTAAAATAGTTAAAATCAAAGTTTAATAAGTAAATCATTTTTAATATGGGGTTATACATAAGATAAATTCTATTATAAATATTCATTAGAAAGCTAAAAGGATTTCCTACATGATGGTATTTTATTTGTAATTTTTAGACATCAAATAATATAATTTATTTATGACACAAAGATGATGCAGTAATTATCTTATTAATGAAATATTGACATAATTGATAATATAAATACCAAAATAAATGTAATTTAAGACTTTTTATGAATTCCACTAATTTTCTAGGTTACTATGATATATTAGTGTTGATTTAATCAACTTGGTTCGAACATATAATTCTGTTATGACTTTCACAAAAATCATATATCAAATAGTGTCAAAATTGACACAAAATAGTTTTTAAATCAAATATTATATTATTAATTGATATTTTATTCCTAAAAATCTAAGGTTCGGCCAAATGACTTAGATAAGGATATATGTATTAATACTATACAATTTGGGGTTCGTTAGGCATGTTATAGTAAGTTTATTAACCATATAGTGAAAGAAAAAAAAAGACACGGTAAAAGTTAAATTACTTAACTTAGAGTTAAATCTAATTGATAAGCTTAAAATAATACCCTAAACTTGTCTAAATCTTATTGGTTGATATGATTTCGACCCATACCCACTTTAGCTTCGAAATAAGACCATTTGGAACCATTATAAACCGATTTTGACTTTAATATAAAATAATATTTTGAGATATTCCTAAGGTGCCCCTCTCCTCCCCTATAAAAGGACACCTCCTCCCCCTCCTCCTCACACCAATTTGAGCACTCAAGCTCGGACAAACCCTGCCAATTTCTCCTCTCCACTTCCCTAGAAACATCCTAGAGGTTCTGGTCTTCCTCAAAGACCAATTTTAGTGCCCTAAGAGGAGGTCTCAAAGAGGCACTTCAAAGAAGAGGTAATTACCGTTACCAATTCTTTCATCTTTATTTCTTCTTCCACTTCTTCTTCTTAGGTTGTTTCATTATGAAGTAATAACATCAGTATCACTCATATACTGATATGTTATTATAAGTATGAAACAACCCTATTTCACCATCTATCCATCCTACGGAAAAAGAAATCACCGCGCGTGCGTACGTACGGAATACCGTCTCCACGCCGTGGTGTAATCTATTTTCCACCACCACCTTACATGGATGGGTATAATGGTGTAAAGAATAACTATACATAGTTATTACAACATCATATTGATTCTGATATATTGTATAATCCACTCCAATTCAATTCAATATTTATAGAAATGATATCATCGCTCGTGCGTACGTACGGAATACCGTCTCCACGACGCGATGAGATTCATTCTCCATGTTAACCATTTAAGAATGATTATAATGTATATATAAGAAATAATAATGAAATATATGACATTATAAAGCTACTGGATTTATGTATATATATACATATGTATGTCATCTACTTACTTCCATTTCAAGACAATAAGGAAAGGAAAACAGCGTTCATGCGTACGTACGGACTACCGTCTCCATGAATGGTGTTTTTCATTTTATTTATCTACCTATTATATATATATATATACTGAATATATATGATATATAAATCATATTTTATATTCTGGAAGTAAGTAAATCATGATATAAGTAATAATGATGTCAAGAACAACAAGTCAAAACACCTACGATAAATGAAACGATTTTACCCAAAACGCTTCTTTAACATGGAATTTACAAAAGAACGGGTAATATAATGTCATAAGTGAACCATATATGATATCATAACAATGAATATGATTCTGTAATAAGTCAATAACATGATTTAAATCATTATACAGGAGGTTCGGACACTTACAAAGCAAGTCGGACCTAAGGTAAGGGAAATATCACAATCTCATTTTTATCCGAGATTGTTTATTCGTAAGTATTTACTGGGGTGTATTTTATCATCCACATCCATGTTCCTTCAATATGTAATATTGTTTCCATCCACTTACAATAGTTTAAATCCAATTTTACTCTTCGGTGAGTTTTTAGTAAAAAATAAGAAAGGAATCTTTTGTCGTTTTTTCGTACGAGGTACTTTTTGACTTTTCCGACAAAAGTACGAAGAATGTTTTTTTTAACTTATATGGCATGAACGGATTTATACTGTTTTATAAAGCCTTATTTTCATGAAGCTTCCTCTAAAAGATTTCATTACAATTTTCAATAAAATATCTTTCTTTTAAAATTGCATGATGTTTTGTGAAAAGAAATTGATTTTGAAGAAGAAAGGATATTTTCCTCAAGAATTCAATTCAAGAGTTTTATCAAAATTATTTTCCATATAAGATAATAAAGGGTTCTGTTTCTATCCATATTTTTACATTGATTTGACTATGTTGTGATGGAATTATGTTTATGAATTCCTTTATCTTATATGAATGGTTTTATGATGTCATGTTGTTTAAGAATCCCATTTTTATTACATGGGTTATGCAATGATGTATGATTTATGATTTTGTGGCACACATAAGAAAGGATTCATTAAGAGATGGGTGGGACCTATATCTCCCTCCAATGCATTGGGTAAAGATTTCATATCTCATGAGATAGACATGGATGGAATGGTAGGTTATACCGGTTCAGTGAAACAGGACTGAAACGAGGATTACTCGATTCAGAAAGGGACTTTGTCCACTAAGATAGTCTTGGCAATGAGTCTTGACTAACAAGAAATGATTCTCTATGATTATGTGTGTATGCCACAATGAGTAATGTTTTAAGTTATGATTTCATTTCACTACTATGATTTATCCCATGTTATGGAATTATGCTCTCTTTTGCAGGTTAAGATTTCCAAAAATGTTATGTTCTTATGAAAATTATGTGATTGATATTTCCTTTGTTTACCCTTACTGAGCATTTGAGCTCACCCTTTTATGTTTTCTTTTCCCCAGGATATAAAGAAAGGTTTTAGGTAATAAAAAAAGGAAGATCTTTATGGGAGATGTTGATGATCTTTCCCCACGATTAGAAGATTATACTCCGAGTTTCCAAAGACACTAAACTATTACGGTCCTTGTGTGTGTGTTTTTGTTATGTACTAAGTATTCCTCAAATGTAATGTAAGGTCAATGTACGCCAGGCTTCGGGTCTCTACAGTTGGTATCAGAGGAAAGGTTTAGTCAACCTTTGGAAACTAGGATGCGAAAACGTTAGTGAGATCCCTAGAGATATTTCTAAGGTATGTCTAGGGATGCCCCTAAGGATAAGTATACGTATAGGATATAGTTCTAGAACTATGGTAACGATATTAGATTAAACCAAAGATGATAGATATTTAAGTTACTCCCCCTTTATTACGATTTTTGCATCTAACACTATTCTGTTTGGGTTTTAGAAAATGGCTGGAAACAAGATGATTCACAATAATGGAGGATATGATGGACAATGGAATGATATTCTTCATGAGCAACCAAATGAAATGGGATTTGGATGTCCAAACATCATTATTATGCCGAATCAGCAATCTCACAACATGATCAATAAAGTAAAATTTGGTAAGTTTCCTGACTCGGCTAATAAGAGAAAGATGGAGTTCCATGACGATCATAGAGGAAAGAAAGTTCAATTTCCCCTATGTAAATCATGTGGGAAGAGGCATCAAGGAGAATGTTTCAAGGGAACTGGAAGATGCTTTGGGTGTGGAAAAGAAGGACACAAAGCAAGTAAGTGCAAAGGAAAAGGGTCGGTTAACACCATGGATGAGGATAATGGTATTGCTATGACATCAAAAATGGTTAAGTGTTTTAAATGTGGAATGTATGGGCATTATGCAAACAAATGCCCTAAGGGAAAGACTCATGAAGAGAATCAGTATGGTCATATGGGTAGTATTTATGTGGATGATGATGAAGAGACTACAAATGATATGTTAGATGAAAGAATTGTTGAAGCTCGGTCAATGGTTTAAGAATGTTGTGGAATGATTACATGTTTATCATGTGTAATGTTGTATAAGAAATCTCATGGTACTATGGAATAAACAGACATCTGAGGATTGTTACACTGTTGTCTTTCCTTGAGTTATTAAAGTGTATGATTAGTGGTACCACTATCCATGAAAGGTTATTCAGATATTTTTGGAATGTAGATGATATGCGCATAATGAAGGGATAAGGAGAATATTAAATGTTTGATAGTATTCATGAGCTCATGATTGATATAAGGACTAAGTGATATCATGGTTTGAGTATATAGAATTTTGAGGATTTTGGTATGTGGAAAGTGTTAACTTTTAACTGCACTCATGTATTCACTAAGTTATTCAAGAGAATACACGATTAAGGACTTTGAATGTTTGGAATGTGACCAACAAGACATATCTTATGCTATGTGGGGATCAACTACAGTATTAAATCTCTGGTAATCGTTTCCACTATGTTATGAGAATGGACTGCAGTATTATGGATAAGCCTAAAGATTGGAATGGATTATGTTGGACATAAGTTAGTATTGTTTAAGGATAGAAGTTTTTTCGATATTATTGATGGGATGTTATAGTAATATAGTTTTATAAAAAGGACAACCTGCAGGACGGGCGACAGCCCATCGCTTCGGACAAGGCTGTAGGAATCGAACCCACAACCGAAGTGCGACTGGCCTTTATCACCTACCACTGACCTACAGGAAGTCCCTGTTTAGTAGAAACTAGTTTTATTATATTAAGCAGTATGATATATGAAGTATAAGTCCATTTTAGGAACCATATATGATTAATCCCACTATAGATCGACTTATGTATATAAATTTTGCTAACCTTTTGAGACAGATGGAATGACCCGTCATTCTATCACATGATCTGCTAACACTTCACGAATAACAAATTCAACTTCATTTATTTAAGAGATAAAGTGGAAATTGTTAAAGGCACGAACAACAGTGAGATTGTACCAAAATAAAGTAAGTATTTATTCTAATTCAAATTCTTTAACTTTAGGGTAATAATCTTGAAAACCAAAAATGTTGTCCTAGTTCTCTTATACCTGATGAATTAGATGGTACCTTAGATCGTCACAAATTTATGGATTTGTGATTACTGGCTTTTCCATAGCCATGTTCTCTACCACTCTCCATCAGAACATGATGGTTAGATTTCTCTTCCATATCCATATTTTCACCTATGCGGAAACCCAGTGATTAGTTTATTTGGGTAATCGTTACATTTCATACTTTAGTTTTTAAAGCCAAGTTTTGGTATTCCCTTTTAGAATGTGGGTTTCTATTAAAGAAACTTTCAAATAGTAAATCATTTATAACCCCGACGAATTTCGAGGGCGAAATTCATTTTAAGGGGGGTAGAATGTAACAGCCCAAGATTTTATAAAAAAAATATATTCTTTTTAATTTTATTAATGTCTTGTGTTGTACGCTACACCAAAAGGAGCTTGCACAACACACATCCTTGACTTGCCTTGCATTACATGCAATCGCGACCTTCCTCGATAGCGTGTGTAGTACGCAATACCGAGTTTCACTAAACAATGATATGCTATAAAAATATTATTAAAACTAGCCGTTATGAATAGTAATAACCACTTTTTGAAATCCAGTAAATCTTATTTTTCAAAATGAACTTTATTTTTGGATTCGGAGTATCGAATTTAGCCTAAGGTAAAATTTTCGTACTTTTCGGATAACTTTCATATTCTGATGAATAGTGAAAATTACTAAATTATAATTAAAAACAACTTTTTTAATCGAAATAATTAATAGTGATAAATCATTAATTTGAGTGGTTTTAAAGTATATTTAGAATATATTTTTACAATTTAATACGATGTTGGTCATTGGATGTAGTTTCACATTTAAACTAGACATAAACAAGTGTCAATCTTTTGATAGATATTGTTTCTTAAAAACACGCTATTTGTTTTAACAGCGGGATTTAATTATAAAATTAATTAATGCAACTTTTATGTTATGAATTTGGTAAAATAGACTTCATTTTTGAAATCGGAATATGAAATATAGCTTGGGATAAAATTTTGGCATTGTTCTGAAAAACATCAATTTTTGATGAATAGTGAAACTACTATGTGGTAGGTTAAAAACTGAATTTTGCATAAAACATAATTTTACCGCTTCTGTGAATGGAATTTCGAAAATCCGAGAGACACGATTAATATCAAGGACTAAAATGTGGTTCAATGAGATGAAAATAATTTTTTGGTGAATAGTAACTTTTTACTTTTTTTACCACGGTTAATAGTAAATAAGGTAACTAAGGGTAAATATGATATTAATATTACCCTAACACATGTCCTAATTCTATTGGACAAGTGTAATTCGACCAAAAACAAACTTAGGAATAAAATATGACCATTTAGGCCCACTTGGATTAGATTAGGACATTTATTATTAATTTATTTAAAGAAGGGTTAAAATAGTTAAAATCAACGTTTAATAAGTAAATCATTTTTAATATGGGGTTATACATAAGATAAATTCTATTATAAATATTCATTAGAAAGCTAACAAGATTTCCTACATGATGGTATTTTATTTGTAATTTTTAGACATCATATAATATAATTTATTTATGACACAAAGATGATGCAGTAATTATCTTATTAATGAAATATTAACATAATTGATAATATAAATACCAAAATAAATGTAATTTAAGACTTTTTATGAATTCCACTAATTTTCTAGGTTACTATGATATATTAGTGTTGATTTAATCAACTTGGTTCGAACATATAATTCTGTTATGACTTTCACAAAACTCATATATCAAATAGTGTCAAAATTGACACAAAATAGTTTTTAAATCAAATATTATATTATTAATTGATATTTTATTCCTAAAAATCTAAGGTTCGGCCAAATTACATAGATAAGGATATATGTATTAATAATATACAATTTTGGGTTCGTTTGGCATGTTATAGTAAGTTTATTAACCATATAGTGAAAGAAAACAAAAAGACACGGTAAAAGTTAAATTACTTAACTTAGAGTTAAATCTAATTGATAAGGTTAAAATAATACCCTAAACTTGTCTAAATCTTATTGGTTGATATTATTTCGACCCATCCCCACTTTAGCTTCGAAATAAGACCCTTTGGAACCATTATAAACCGATTTTCACTTTAATATAAAATAATATTTTGAGATATTCCTAAGGTGCCCCTCTCCTCCCCTATAAAAGGACACCTCCTCCCCCTCCTCCTCACACCAATTTGAGCACTCAAGCTCGGCCAACCCCTGACAATTTCTCCTCTCAACTTCCCTAGAAACATCCTAGAGGTTCTGGTCTTCCTCAAAGACCAATTTTAGTGCCCTAAGAGGAAGTCTCAAAGAGGCACTTCAAAGAAGAGGTAATTACCGTTACCAATTCTTTCATCTTTATTTCTTCTTCCACTTCTTCTTCTTAGGTTGTTTCATTATGAAGTAATAACATCAGTATCACTCATATACTGATATGTTATTATAAGTATGAAACAACCCTATTTCACCATCTATCCATCCTACGGAAAAAGATATCACCGCGCGTGCGTACGTACGGAATACCGTCTCCACGCATGGTGTAATCTATTTTCCACCACCACCTTACATGGATGGGTATAATGGTGTAAAGAATAACTATACATAGTTATTACAAAATCATATTGATTCTGATATATTGTATAATCCACTCCAATTCAATTCAATATTTATAGAAATGATATCATCGCTCGTGCGTACGTACGGAATACCGTCTCCACGACGCGATGAGATTCATTCTCCATGTTAAACATTTAAGAATGATTATAATGTATATATAAGAAATAATAATGAAATATATGACATTATAAAGCTACTGGATTTATGTATATATATACATATGTATGTCATCTACTTACTTCCATTTCAAGACAATAAGGAAAGGAAAACAGCGTTCATGCGTACGTACGGACTACCGTCTCCATGAATGGTGTTTTTCATTTTATTTATCTACCTATTATATATATATATATACTGAATATATATGATATATAAATCATATTTTATATTCTGGAAGTAAGTAAATCATGATATAAGTAATAATGATGTCAAGAACAACAAGTCAAAACACCTACGATAAATGAAACGATTTTACCCAAAACGCTTCTTTAACATGGAATTTACAAAAGAACGGGTAATATAATGTCATAAGTGAACCATATATGATATCATAACAATGAATATGATTCTGTAATAAGTCAATAACATGATTTAAATCATTATACAGGAGGTTCGGACACTTACAAAGCAAGTCGGACCTAAGGTAAGGGAAATATCACAATCTCATTTTTATCCGAGATTGTTTATTCGTAAGTATTTACTGGGGTGTATTTTATCATCCACATCCATGTTCCTTCAATATGTAATATTGTTTCCATCCACTTTCAATAGTTTAAATCCAATTTTACTCTTCGGTGAGTTTTTAGTAAAGAATACGAAAGGAATCTTTTGTCGTTTTTTCGTACGAGGTACTTTTTGACTTTTCCGACAAAAGTACGAAGAATGTTTTTTTTTAACTTATACGGCATGAACAGATTTATACTGTTTTATAAAGCCTTATTTTCATGAAGCTTCCTCTAAAAGATTTCATGACAATTTTCAATAAAATATCTTTCTTTTAAAATTGCATGATGTTTTGTGAAAAGAAATTGATTTTGAAGAAGAAAGGATATTTTCCTCAAGAATTCAATTCAAGAGTTTTATCAAAATTATTTTCCATATAAGATAATAAAGGGTTCTGTTTCTATCCATATTTTTACATTGATTTGACTATGTTGTGATGGAATTATGTTTATGAATTCCTTTATCTTATATGAATGGTTTTATGATGTCATGTTGTTTAAGAATCCCATTTTTATTACATGGGTTATGCAATGATGTATGATTTATGATTTTGTGGCACACATAAGAAAGGATTCATTAAGAGATGGGTGGGACCTATATCTCCCTCCAATGCATTGGGTAAAGATTTCATATCTCATGAGATAGACATGGCTGGAATGGTAGGTTATACCGGTTCAGTGAAACAGGACTGAAACGAGGATTACTCGATTCAGAAAGGGACTTTGTCCACTAAGATAGTCTTGGCAATGAGTCTTGACTAACAAGAAATGATTCTCTATGATTATGTGTGTATGCCACAATGAGTAATGTTTTAAGTTATGATTTCATTTCACTACTATGATTTATCCCATGTTATGGAATTATGCTCTCTTTTGCAGGTTAAGATTTCCAAAAATGTTATGTTCTTATGAAAATTATGTGATTGATATTTCCTTTGTTTACCCTTACTGAGCATTTGAGCTCACCCTTTTATGTTTTCTTTTCCCCAGGATATAAAGAAATGTTTTAGGTAATAAAAAAAGGAAGATCTTTATGGGAGATGTTGAAGATCTTTCCCCACGATTAGAAGATTATACTCCGAGTTTCCAAAGACACTAAACTATTACGGTCCTTGTGTGTGTGTTTTTGTTATGTACTAAGTATTCCGCAAATGTAATGTAAGGTCAATGTACGCCAGGCTTCGGGTCTCTACAATAGGTTATATGACAATATCACAAAGTACCACATATAGGTAGATATTATTTACTTCATGGGTCATATAACCCCAGATAAAAGAGTATCAGTTGACCTAGAGAATGATTGAGCTATAGTTTTTTTAGAGTATCCAATGAATTTCTTTTAAAAATAATGTTTTTTGGCAGATAGAGGTGTATTATAGGAACATAATGAAAGACTTATCATGATTAAAATGCCTTTTATGATGTTGAATATGAATGTTGTAATGTTTATATGGTCATTAATTTCAGATATATCCTGTGAGGAGATGAAATTTATGCATACATTAAGTTTTTTTCGGATTCTTCCAAAGCTGGCAAGAAGCTATACATTATATTGTGATGCATTTGGTTTTGGTCTAGGTGAATTTATAATGAAATAGATACAATTAATGGAATAATTTTCTGATAACATGAGGCCATATGAGTAAAATACCCAATGAATGATCACAAGTAAGATAGTATTGTTCATGAGTTACATTGGGGGGGTTTATTTAATGCAAGTGTGTTTTATAGTTCACACTGACTACAAAATCCTCAAGTACATATTTACACTTTGTAACTAAAATATCATTATATGAAGGTGGATTTAATACCAATTGTATTTTGACATTGTTCCTTCATATATGCCACTAAAGGAAAGGATTTTATAGATACACTAAGAAGGATGAATCATATATAGTTATTTTATGATGTCAGTATAGTGTGAAACTTTATCACCATATTTTTATTGATACACTTGAAGGAGAAGGATAATACCATCCAACCATTCCTCTAATACATAGAAGATAATTCAACTATTCTAGATAGTATGGGGTAGAGACATACATAACATTATGATGATTCAAACCTAATGGAGAAAGTAGTAGTTGAGAACCAACATCCTGACTGGACCATTTTAGAGGACACTAATCAACCCATACATGGTCACATTCAAGATCCAGCAAACATATCTAGGGAGACAAAGTGTGAGTTTAGTTCCTCATCTAGGGAGGTACATCCTAGAATAATAATGATATATCCAGATTTACACCACTAGTATTGATGTCTAGTTAAGAAATGATAGGTGTCTCATTTTTCATGAGGTGTTGTCTCTTTCTATATGTTAATCTAGAACATCAGGGAACCACAAGGTTTTTTCCACAGTTTCCCATCCACAAGTGTAAATGTGATTATTTTTTATGGATTTTGTCTCTAGTATTTTGAGTTCATCTCAAGGTGGTGATGATGTTTCGGTTGTTTTGGAAATTCTCATGATTCTCACCCACTTCCAACCATTTTGGGAGACCTTATCTGTAAATTATCCTCAGATACTTTATATCCTTGAAATTATGTACCTACATGGGGTTACTCATACCATCATATTGGATAGGGATTCCTAGTATACATCTCAGTTTGGGAACGTCTTACAGAGGTAATTGGGTACATAGGTTATTTTGGGCACAACATACCATCTTTATATTGATGGTAAATAAGAGCACACAATACATGTTCTAGATGACATTATTAGAGAATGTGTTCTTGATTTTAGAATCTCATGGGATAGGAATATACCACTAGATGAATTCGCCAGAAAAAATATCTATCTGGAGACAATATAGAAGGAATCTATGAAGACATTTATAATAGGCCATGTAGATTACCTTGATGCATGGTCAACATGAACACATGTTTATTTCCCCTAGATCAATGTAATATCACTAATGTGTTCATTGATACTCTTACATAGAAATAAATTTATTCCTATCACAATTTCAGATAGTTTTACCCCATAATCATCAGATAACAACTATTTAATCCATGGTAATTCTCATATACATATATTGCTTTATTTTATCAATCGATATTTCAAAATATGTTAAGTGAAAACCCATTTATTGTTTTTCCTAAATTATGTTTTCATTCTTAAAATTTGATTACTTCTTTATCATATAATGATACTATAAAAAACCCCAGTAATTCCAAAAATAAATAATGATACTATAACTTATGTGTTATCTAAAATGAAAAAAATTATTATGAATTTAATAGAAAAGTATATAGAAAAAAAAAATTTAAGATAAATACATCTAGTTGATTAGATAAGTAAAACTCTAATGACTGTGTCTCTTTAATCTACTCAAGTGTTTTTTCAACCCCCCTTTGTCAAATTAAATTTCTCCTTAGTATATATTTAGAATTTTATAATATTCATCCAAAATAATAATGGATTTTTAAATCTCTCCAAGTATTTTTTTGAAAACATGAATATCTCAATCAAAAACTATAAATAAATCATGAAATTATTTAAAAATTTCACAATATCAAAATAAAATGTTATTTATTTTTAACCAGAAATTGATATTCACTCTTATCAAGTTTTTATGAACACCTCTAGCAATATAAATATATTCTAAGCATTTTCATAGTCAATAATTATTTTTTAAATCATTTCTCTCATTAATTGTTTCATTATTTATCTTTCAATTTTTAATTTGGAAATTTCTCCCATTAATTATCCTATATTGAAAAGAATTTAAAATGAATATAAGAGAGAAAACATTTATAAATGACTCATAAGAATTTTTGAGATAATTGAGAACTAATAATAGTGATTGTTGTTAATATAGAGCCAATGGATGGGCTTCATTAGGATAAACATAATTTATTTTTAAAAAACAAAATTCTCTATTTTTAAATTATTTACCACTTTATATTGGATGAAATTTTATTTTATAAAATTTTATTACAAACTAATATTTTTCCATGAATTTAATGAAAAAAATTTCACTCGGTGTTTTGTATCCAATTACCTATGATTATTCGCTATTGAATCACATGTATTTATGTTATAATTCTATCTTAATCAATTTTATAGAAGATTATAATTCCAATATATATTATTTATATAAATTTTTTAATATGGAGAATTTATTCTTAAATGTATACTATGTAAATCATATTCTACCAAAAAAATATTAACCCATGGATGTATATTTTCTATTTAAATGCTCAAATAAATAGTGTGTATAAGTAATATTTTAAATTTGAACTGATTATTATTTATCGAAAGATAATACACTCTCAAGAGTCTGGTCGACGTATGGTTAAATAAATTATGATTCTATAGGGTTTCTTCACAACTATGAACATAAATTCAATATATAAAAAATTACAAGTCTCAATGATTTCATGTAAAATACACTTCCAAAAAATCTTATAAATCCCACTTTATCCACAAAATATACATCATTTTTCAATGTTAAGTTAGTCCTAGATGAAATAACTATAGTTTATTCATAGATTTAAACTATATTGAATCTTCTTAACATGTTTTTATATGTTTATTGTGATAATAATATTAAATTTTTCTAAACATTCTACCCGATGAAAAATGAATTCCAAGAAATAATTTTCGTATTTATCTCTTCATTTTATTTGGATGTTCCACAAATGATAAAATCTTGTTCTTTATAAAAAAAATTAACTATGAAATAAAACTAGAATGAGTGAGTGTTTATTTATTTCATTGAAAATTTGATTATTCTATTATAATATATGTTTTTCTTTATCACCATGAAATAAGGAGCGTGAAGCTTTTTTAAGACCATAAAGTGCAATTTTCATTTAATAAAATTAGTACCCATCCCCATCAAGTTTAAATAATTTACATTCATTAATATACATATCCTTATCAATATCTATATTTATTGTAATTAAATTTTAAATAATTATAAAATCATATTACTTAACAATGAATATTTTTTTGAAATTTTGTTAGTCATTTTATGTCATAAAATTAGGAATAATATCTAATAAAAATAAATATCATCAATTTACATGTAATCGTTATAAAACAATAGATATATGGATTATTCAACGTCACTATTCTAATTTATTTAATCTCTAAACTATTATTTTATCCAAATCACATAATTTACATTGAGTAGAATGAAAATTTTGAATACAAATTATATATTGTTCAACTCAGTCTTATTAGAAGTAGTCTAATAAAAGTTTTAAAAATACACATCACCACAATCCAGCTCAATTTGAGGGTGATAATTATAACCACTATGTCCCAAAGAACACTATTTGTGGGATGAATTATATTTATGTTAATTTAATAAATAAACAATACATATAGCTTTTTTAAAACTACTAAAAAAATATTATTCAATCAATACCAAACTAATCATAAATGTAATGAAAACAATGTAATATAACATGGACATTTTAATTAGTTCATAAAAAAATATAAAGAAAAATATATTAAAAATTTGATGATCTATAGAACTTCACAAACACATTCTTATTAAAATAAAATTTCTATCTTGATTCACTACCATTTACAAAAATCAACTCATATTATTATCTCTTCACTCAGTACTTCAAGACATGGTAAACATGATTTTTCACACTGACCATTACAATAAATTCCAACTTAAACTAGTGCACAAAACTATTATATGTGTTTCTATTTAACTCTATCTATACATGATTCTATAGACTGTTAGAAAAGAATAATTTATTTTTCAATGTCATTTCCCCTCATTGAATCTCTTCAAAATATTTAATAATTATCAAAATAATCTGATGAATGTTGAAATATTAATTTAGGATCATTTATTTTTCTCCAATACTCTCCCTATAATATTTTTTGTAAAATAAAACATAGTGGATAATGGAAATTCCAAAAAAAAATGTTTTCTGGTTTTTTCTATTTGAAAATTAATTCAACATTACATCCCTACTAGATATTTTAAATTTCGTGATATATCCATTTTATCATTTTAATTGTTTTATTGAAAAAATGTTGGTTCTAAAAAATATGGTTAGTAAATCATCATACTCTTTCTTACCCTAAATGTAAAATTTAAAATTTAAATCTAATTTAAATAATTTAATGGTGATATCCTTTTCATATTTTTAAGGAATATTATAGTATATACAACTAATAAAACAACTTCTAAATTGTGAATACAATTCTTTCATAATTATTATTCTCAAAAACCAATTTTTTAACATTGAAAACCATTACATGGTAACTCTTTTTATGAAATGGTTTCGAACGTTTTAAAAATATAATTTTTTAAATTATTTGAAGTAAACCTAAAAATTTTCTTTCCTTGGTGTAGTTTTTTACTTTGCTATGATTTTCCTCTTCATAGAAAATAGTGTAATATGCTTTTTATCATCAATAAAAAATCTAAAAACTACATCCATTAAAACCAATATGATGATATAGTTTTTCCAAACTAAAGAAAACTTATTAAAATTTTTCCAATAATCCATTAACTTAGGAAAATCCTTTTATATTATTTAAATTGTAAATGATGAAAATGTGAAAACAATAAAAAATACATGATTTCAATGTATTATAATATTCTACTATATTGAAGAAACCTGGATAAATTATTTTTCTACATTATAATTCATTTATTATCATATTTTCTCCATTATTAATGCATCTTATTCCATAATAATAAACTGGAAATATTATATTATAATAATGCTCTCACTTTATAATAGATGAAGTATTTCTACCCTATAGAAAATGATCCAAATGTTTAATTTACATTAAATATTTTCATGAAATAGATATCCATTCTAGTTTATATAAAATTCTGCACTGCGGGGAAGATTTTGGGTGGGTATATAAACTTACCAAAGGGAATATTTTACAATGATATAAATATATCAATACTCTATCAGGAAAAATATACTAAAAACATAATAAAAATACAGAAAAAAATGTCTGTTGAAATGGTTATTTTAAATAATTCACTAAAGATGAATACATCAAAGGAGAAAATAATAATGTTTTCTAAACACAAAAAAATCCTCAAATGAACTAATATGTGATTATAATTTTATTATTGGTTTACTATCAAGTCTAATTAACACCATAATCTCCTATAATTTCACAACTTGATGCCCATTTTTAATGGGGTTTTCCCAAAAACCATTAAAATAAATAATCTATGTAAACTTGATCTCCAATAAAAGAAAATTATTTTTTCTAAAAACATATCCAAAAAAATTATTACTTTCTTAGTTATAATATAGGATATTTATCTCTATAATTTTATCTCTATAAATAATTAACAAATATTCTAAAAATAGTTCCATAGAATATTAAATTGAATAATTAATGTTAATACCATTCAATATCATTAAAAATACTCCTCCCAATTCCCATTATCTATTGTTATATAGAGGGTTATAACACTGCATAAATTTTTTTTCTCATTGGTCACTAAATCATCAAAACATGATGAAAAAATAGTTTTATATGTTCATCTTCATTCAAGTGATGAGGGAAGGAGAAATTTATAAATCAAACTTCCGGTGGAAGTGGAATAGGAAATATACTGTAGTAGGTAATTAATTTTTTGATTTAATTTTATAGTTTCATTGATTCCTAGAATATAATATAATATTAAAATTCTAGTAAAATATATTCTTAAAAGTCTTTGAAAGGATACACGGGTAGTTATTTTCTCAAATATTGTTTTCATAGATTTTACATGAAATATTTTTACTTACTAGTGGAAGAAATGAATTATGAACTTGCTTCATCATATAAAATGAGGAGAATAACACATAAGAAATATAATATGGGGAATTTCTAGTTCTATTATTGAATCCAAACATATTCATAGTGTAAGGATTAGTTTTTATAGATGTAATTTATTTTGTATTCAACTGAGTAATTTATGAATTTGTTGAAGATGTTCTCTATAAAAAAATATCTATAATATTTATCATATAAAAGAATATTAGAGTGATTCAGGTTCCATCCAAATTTTAATATTTTAACATATATGTGTGTTCTACCAGATATAAAATAATCATGGTATTTGAATTTAATCGGTATTAGGGATACATCAACAGTTTTTATATCATTTTGGGGGTTTTGATATATTCTATACGGAGTTCCTTAAAATCTACATTTATGAATATTTTAGAAGGAACTATTATATTTAGTTTTTCAAAATGTTTTAGGTCAATTTTTCATATTCAAATAATCATGTATGAGAGGGGACTTATTCATTGATGTGTATTTACATTCAATCAAAATGTAATTATCTCACTGATGGAATTATTTATCTAGTTTGGATCATTGAATTATCATTGGGACAATTTTTTGGGATGGGGTAATATTATCTAAAAATATAATAAAAAAGTTATTATCTACTATATCTAAAATATAATTAAATTATTTTCATTGATTATTTGAAGATAAAAAACTGATGTACAATGCCTTTAGAGGATATTATTTCACTTGGTAGTATAATTGTAAATGTCATAATGTTTTTTCTACTTTTAGATATATTTTTTCCAATCGTAAATGATATGAAATAATTTTTTTTGGTTTAGTGGTTACTCATTTTATGATTGGTTTATCACACTAATTTTTCCTAGTTTTGGAATTATGGGATTTATCCTATAAGAAACATTTCTTTTGACACTCTGAATTATAAACTATCAAGGCAAAGTTCCTATAAGGGGTTTGTTCTTAATGAAATGAAAATTATACCAGTCATCCAATGAAAAAACTATAGAGGAAATTACGAAATGATGATAAGGTTATATATAATACTCATTTAAGATTTATAGATGATGCATATGTGCATGGAAATTGAGTTAGGTTCATTGAAAATTTAGTTAGAATATTTTTAGTTGATTATTACTCAAAAGTCCATAAATGTTTTTATAGAAAATAAGATATGATTATTTTGATTCATTTTAATTATGTGGTTGAGGCAAGAGAATAATCTGGGTAATATGGATAAAATAAATTTATATCAATTCTTATTATTACCATGAATGTATTAAATAGGGGAAACACATGGTAATACTCTTTATACATAATGTGGATGGATCATTTGAGTCATATTTTTACTTGGTTGGTGGATTATCTATTTTTCATTTTTTGAATTCTATCATTGAAATGTTATAAATACCCCAAATTTCTGTGTTATATATTTTTGTTTAAATTGGAATTTTACGTGTCCCTAAAAATTGACAGCGCATGATACTAAGGCTGGGAGTTCCCGGAATGTGTTTCTAAACTTTTTTTCAGGTACGTTCAGTAAACATGCGAGCGAGTTTTTCTATCTTTTAAACCGGTGCTCAAAATTGAAATCTGAGGACACCGTTGAACTCACAACACTGGTATTCGTTTAAAGATACTTTCACCTCAACAATAGACGGTCATGGGGGAGAGTTAGTTTTGTGATTTTTTTTGGGAATAAAAAAATAAACATTTATTTTTATCCTCTAAATAGAATGTTAAATAGGTAGGGACCACTTGAACTAAAACCCATTTTTGGTTAATTCAATGTGGTGGGGACCAACCGAACTCTCTTAAATGTGGGGAAGTCCCTTGGAATACTCCCAATTAATTGCGCCAATGAAATTTAATTGGATTGACCCATTTTAAATATTAAGTAACAACATCATTGAAATTTTGTAATGTTCCTAATAATTGAACCATCCCTACATTCCATGATCGTTACATACCTCCCACCCTCTCTAATTTATATGGAGAACGGGAGGAGGATTTGGGACGGCTTCAACAATTGAAAAAGCACTAGTAAAGTGCCGCATTGCGCAACACATGCAGAAACATTATGCTTCCCCAATGAAGAACTTCTTCAACGAAGAACACACTTCAGAGTTGAGGAATAAAGATGACGTTCAAACCGACTTCAGAAGTGTGATTGTGGAAGTGACGATGGTGGGAATCATCTTCGCTTTTCCCATTTCCAAATCACGACATCCGTCAATGAAACTTCAAGGTAGGGGTAAATATTAATTTCCTGAATTCTCTTGTTTAATTTTCCTCATTCTTGGAAATCATGCAGAACGTTGATCAGCCAAAACAAGTTGATCCATGATTCGTATTAAATTGAAGAGTTTGTCATTATTGACTCCTAATTTTGTTGATCTTCCTGCTACTGCTCTAAAGCGGAGGGTGCGGTCCAAACAAACAAGGTCTGACCCCTCTTTCATTCTTCCATATTGTGTTCATCGCAATGGATGAAAGTGACATACACCATGACGATAAATAATGAAAGAGTTCTACTAAAATGGTCATCGACAAAGGCATGGCACGCCGCCACCCATGACCTCACCACCCGAGCTACCACCATCTGAGCCACTTCCACTGGGCTGAGCCACCGCCGTCGTCCGGGCCGAGCTGTTGCCGCCATCCAGGCCGATCCGCCGCTGCCGTCCAGGCCCAGCCACCGCTGTTCGAGCCACCATTATTGGGTCGAGCCACCGCCGTTGTTCGTGCCACCGCTGCACCTTGTTGTACAGGATGAATATGACGAACAACACTGACTAAGGTTGGATGTACCAGGAATGGATGATGCCCAGAGGTGGACCATACATCATGTTAGTTCGCAGAAGAGACGGGTTGACGTGGAGTGTTGTAGAGGCGATCTGTACCTACCATTCATGTAATAACCTCAGAGGACGACCCAATAGCCACTTTTTTCTCTTTATTCAGTTTTATTGTATTTCAGTTGTACTTGTACCTTTACATTTAGGCTTGTATTCCAACCCATTTACATTCTAAACTCTTTTGGTTATACAGTTTTCTTGTGTTCGTATCTTGACTTATGCTTGGTTATGTGAGTTTGCAGGTTATAAAGGAAATTCCTTTCTAGTTTTAGGGAAAACGCATTTTGGTTCTAGTCACAAACCCCTAGCCAATGGAAGGTAGGCTTGGGGTAGTCAAGGAATGGGCCCTGGGGGACGGTTCTTGACAAATTGGTATCATAGGAGTCAGTTCTACCATAGAACACAGGACTCTGATATTTTCATTTAACAGAAATAGTGTTAAGTGTAGTGAGTGTGGTTATCAGTTTAGGGAATCCAGTGTTGGTGCGGCGACCGGTGTATCCATACAAAACGACTCTGAATTCTGCTTTCTGACTCAGTGGAAAAAACACTGATTGTGTGTTTGCTTCCAAGATTTTTTATTGTGATCTCTTTGTGTCAGCTCACTAGGTATAACTTATTGATCACGACGCACATATTTATTTTCAGGATTCATCCATGTAGCAGCGAGCTAGGGCTCTGAGAGTTTTACACACTGATATCCCACTGAGTGACGAGGCCTCGATGATGGGCCCATTTCCAGTTGAGGCACCAGCGGTACCATTCCCTGTTGGGCCACCGATGTCACCAACCCCAACAATATATGTTGCATGCCACTTGAGCATGTCGTATGAGTTCCAACACCAGAGGCCACCTATGTTCAGGGGAGAGACAGACCCAAAGGAATCTGAGGATTGTCAGGAGGTTGTGCTGAGATTCTTCCAACTAGTAGGGACACCAGCTGATCTCATGGTGATCCTTGCCGCATGCCTTCTACAGGAAGCATCAGTAAAATGGTGGTGTTTGATGATACAAGTTCATAATGAGGTGATGCTTCTCTAGGTAGTCTTCAAGAGCCTATTTTGGGTAGAGTTTCTCCCAGCGACTCTTCACATATTGCGCATTCAGGAGCTACTTCATCTACAATAGGGCAGCATGACTGTGGCTCAGTACTCAGTGAGGTTCACTGGCATAGCATGCTACTCCACTAATATGGTGCGAGACCCATTTTTCAAGGCCCATACCATCAAGAAGGTACTTAGATGGGAGATCAGGGCTTTAATGATCTCACTCATCATCTCGTTGTAGGCGACGGTGTTAGATAGAGCCCTCCTTGTGGAGAGTTTCCTTGCTGATCAGTCACCAGCAGCAAGACCCAGCACCAGTCGTCATGTAGCAGAGTATTCTATAGCTATAAGTAGACAGATGTCGCAGAGGTCCAAGAGGACCATACCTAATAGTGGACGATCGCGTGACTATAGATCGGTTGTGTGGTGAACCCAAGGAGGAACCCGTCAGGCAAGGAGTGGGTAGTGTTACTCATGTAGTGGGCATGGTCACATGGCTCATGACTATTCAACCCGTCGTACGGATGATCAAAAGATGGTCGAGGGACCACCCAGGTATAGACGAATGTTCAACCAATGAGGTACATAGGGATAAAGTGGATGTGGTAGAGGAGTTGGTCATGCAGTTGGAGGTAGGAGATGTTTCGAGATGCTTCCACCATCACCACCGGGAGGTCTAACCTGACCACAGGGAGTAGGTGGACTAGGGAGAGCTCATCTCTAGGAAGCTGAGGCCTATGATCATGGTGCTCCGTAGATTTCACGAGGTACGATATGTGTCTAATACACCTTTTCTATAGTGCTTATAGACATAAGTATTAGTCCTTCTTTTATTACCACTACCCTTGCTCAGAGCATGGATATTTTGATAATTTCGTTGGATAGATCATTGTGTCTAGACACTCCTATATAAGTAGATTCGACAATTATTCACTAGTGTCAGAAGTGTGATCTTACTTTAGGAGGTGAGTTCTTTGGCAAGGATCTCTTAGTAGCAGCATTGAGGCCTTACGACGTCATCTTGGGAATGGACTGGTTATCTGCTGTCTATGCTTATATTAACTGTACTAGGCACAATGTGTGGTGTTTACTCATGGATGGGACCAGGTTTACCTTCACTGCTGAGAAGGGAGCCTTTGTAGTGGCGGATGGACTAACCCCGAGGAGAGTGCAGCCGATCACTAATCAGTTGGCTAGACGTACCCTCGTAGTTGTTGATGTGTAAATTCGGAGCTACCTTGTAGTGGAGGACCAGTACTCAGATGTCTTTACTGATGATGTTCTAGGTCTACCTCTTTATAGAGAAGTGTAATTTTACATTCACTTGTACCTCAGGATGACACCGATGTCAAAACCTGTATATTGGATGGCTCCCACAGATCTTCGTGAGATGTGGGTATAATTGGAGGACTTATAGGGGAAGGGATTCATTCTGCCGAGTGTTTCTCCTTGGGAAGCCTCGATGATGATTTCCAAGAAGACAGATGAGAGCATGAGGCTTTGTGTTGACTATCGGTGCCTGAACCAGGTGACCGTGAAGAACAAGTACCCACTCCCAAGGATTAATGACCTCTTTGATCAGTTGAAGGGAGCACGGTGGTTCTTGAAGATAGACCTCAGGTCAGGCTATCACAATCTCAGAGTAAGAGACAAGGATTGTAGAACAGGACCTTCAGATGTCGGTACGACCATTACGAGTTCTTGTTTATTCCATTCGGTGTAACCAATGCACTAGAAGTGTTCATGGGACTCATGAACATGATCATTCATCCATACCTTGATCACTTTGTAGTAGTATTCATTGACAACATTCTGATATACTGGACTACTGAGGAGGAGCATGCCTATCATTTGTAGGTAGTACTGGACACACTCCAAGAGCACCATATTTATGGTAATCTCTTGAAGTTCTAGTTCTAGATCCTAGTGGTTAACTTTCTAGGACATGTCATATCAAAGGAAAGAGTTTTAGTGGATCCAATGAAGATTGAGGTGATACTTTCTTGGGAGCCACCCAGGAGTGTGACAGTGGTACGGAGTTTCCTGGGATTGGCTAGGTACCACCAGGGATTTGTGCCAGATTTCTCCTGTGTTATAGCACCTCTATCTGCATTGATGAAGATGGGGTAACCCATCATGTGGTCTAGGAGAAGCCAGCATGGTTTTTTATGATCTGAGGTAGATGTTGACTAGTGCACCACTCTTAAGGCTATCGGAGGAGGGCTTAGGGTATGTAGTCTACTAAAACGCATCAGACACCGGGTTCGTATGTGTCCTGATGCAGGAGTGAGCAGTGATCACATATGGTTATCGACATCTGAGACAACATGAGCAGAACTACAATAACCATGACCTGGTGTTTATAGCATTGGTCTTCACCTTGAAGATGCGGTGAACCTATCTGATGGGAAAATGATTTATAGTGTACTCTGATCAAAAGAGTCCCAGGTATATCTTCTCTCTGAAAAACCTGAACCAAAGACAGCGATGTTGGATTGAGTTCCTCCAGAACTATGACTTCACGATAGTCTATACTCTTGGGTAGGGGAAAGTTGTAGCAAATGCACTCAGTAGGAGGACTAGTATACAGGTGTTAGGTGAGGTGATGGAGTAGCTGGCCGCTTTGCAGACATCCTTTGTGGATCAAGATGGAGTATCTTTCCTTCAATCTCTTACAGTCACTTCCCCTCTTCATTAGCGAGTCCAGGAGGTGCAGCGTGGGGACACTGATTGCAAGAAACTATGTGCTCAGATATCCACAGGGCAAGCACCTGGTGGATTTTTTGAAGGGGGAGCACGCTATCCTCCTCAGAGGACGTACCATGGTACCAATTTCACTTTAGGAGGAAGTGTTGAGGATGTTCCACACTTCCCCTCTAGTGATACAACCATGATTTGCGAAGATGTTCCAGGATCTCCGACGACACAAATGGTGGCCGGGAATGAATAAATAAGTAGTATAATTTCTTTCTCGGTGCCTCACATGTCCGCAAGTGAAGGTGGAGCATCAGGTACCAGTAGGCTTAGTTCAGCCTTTAGAAGTGACATGGTGGAAGTGGTATGGGATAGCCATGAAAATCATGACAAGACTTCCACGTACATCCAAGGGTCTTTACTCGATTTGGTTGATCGTCGACTGACTCCCCAGGTAGGCCCACTTCTTACAGATCTAAGTGTAGGGTTAAGAAGAGAGCATGGGACACCTCTATCTGCAGGAGATTGTGCAGCTATATGGAGTACCCAATAAGACTGTCTCAGACAGTGATATACGTCTTACTTCCCAGCTATGGAAGGGGTTATATGAGGCTTTCAGGATGCAACTTTGATTGATCACTACCTTTCATCCTCAGAAGGATGGTCGGACTGAGCGGACCATTCAGACTCTCGAGGACATGCTTCCTGCTTGCATCCTTGACTTCGGTCGCAGCTTGGAGGATCCCATGCCTTTGGTGGAGTATTCATACAAAAACTGCTATCACTCCACCATTGGGGTGGAACCTTTTGATGCGTTCTACGGGTGACCTTGCAGATCACCTTTGCGCAGGACTGACCCAGGGGGTCCACAATAGTGGGACCAGAGATGGTACGGGCTACCACATAGAAGGTGAAGATCATCTCGGAGCAGATGAAGACTGCACAGAGCAGTAAAAAGTCATATTAAAACCTAATAAAAAGTCATGTAAAGTTCGTTGATGGCGACCACATATTTCTATGGGTATCACCTCGACGAGGTTTGTGGAGATTTGGCTGAGGCTGTAATTTATCTCTGAGATTCATCGGACCTTATCAGGTCCTCAATAGAGTTGAAGAGGTGGAATATCGATTAGCTCTTCTACCTCAGTTTCACCAGGTGTATGACGTCGTCCACATATCCCATCTGAGGAGACACGTGCATCACCATTCTCACATCATCGACCATGACGATCTAGATATCGACGATAGGGTTACTTTTACGTAGGTTCCAATAGAGATTGAGGTTCTATAGGAGCAGGTCCTTCGTGGGCGGTCAGTACCTCTGGTGCGCATTCGCTGGCAGCACGGGAACCTCCAGGAGAGAACATGGGAGCGGAAGGCTCTGATGCATGCTCAGTACTGCCAATTGATCTCTTTGTTTTAGTTGTGGATTACGGGGACGTAACGCCATGAGGTTGGGAGAATGAAAAGACCCAAATTTTTCTTTTATTTTTTTTTATTTAATTGAGAATTTTACGTGTCCATGAAAATTTACTACATGTGATTCCAAGGCGCGGAGTGCCCGAAATGATTTTCGGAACATTTTTTTGGGTACATTCAGTAAACTTGCTAGTGAGTTTTTCTAACTTTTAAACCAGTGCTTGGAATCGAAATCTGTGGATACCATTGAACTTGCAGCACCTGTATTCGCTTAAGGAGACATTCACCTTGATGAAAGATGGTCGTGGGAGAAATTTAGTTTTGTGATTATTCTTGGGAATAAAAATAAAATAAACATTTATTTTTATCCTCCCAACAGAATGTTAAATAGGTAGGGACCACCTGAACTAAAACCCCTTTTTTGTGAATTCATGGTGGTGGGAACCACCCGAACATCTCTTAAATGAGGTGAAGTCCTTTGGAATCCTCCAAATTAATTAAACCAAAATAATTTAATTTTCTTGACCCTTTTTAAATACAACGTAACAGCATCATTGGAATTTATGAAGGTTTATAATAAATGAACCATTATAAATTCCACAATCTTTACTTACCTCCCACCTTCTCCAATTTATATGGAGCATGGGAGGAGGATTTGGGATGACCTCACCAAGTGAAAAAGCGCGGGTAAAGTGTCGTGTCACCCAGAACTTGGAGAAACATTACGCATCCCCAACAAAGAACTTATTCCATGAAGAATGCACTGCAGGATTAAGGAATGAGGATGACATTCAAACCAACTTTGGAAGCGTGATTGCGGAAGCGATGATCGTTGATATCCTCTTCACCTTTGCCATTTCCATATCATGACCTCTGTCAACGAAACTTCTATGTAGGAGGTTATTATTAAATTCTTGAATTCTCTTGTTTAATTTTCCTTGTTCTTGGAAAGCATGGAGAACGTGGATCAACAAAAATGAGTTGATCTACGATTCATATTAAATTGATGGTTTTTTATTTCTTCACTCCCAATTTTGTTGATCTACTTGCTACAACTCTAACGCAGAGGGTGCATGCCAAATAAACATGGCCCGACCCCTATGACATTATTCCTTATTGTGTTCACTATGATGGAAGAAAGGGGTAGACACCACGATGATGAAAAAAGAGAGAGGCCGGCTAAACTAGCTACCAATGAAGGCACGCACCCCACCGCCCACGACCTCACCACCCGAGCTGCCATAGTCCGACCTTTCACCGCTGGGTTGAGCCGCAACCAACATCCGGGCCGATCCGCTATTTCCATCCACGCTGATACCCTTGTCTACACCACTGCCACAGTCTGCGCAGACGCCACCATCCAAGCCACTGTCATTGTCCGAGCCATCGTCGCCCCGTGGTAGATCGCCGTCCCACAGCTGGACCGATGCCCCGCGGCCGGACCACCGTACAATGGCAGGAAAGCCACCCCACAGCCAGACCACCGTACCCAGCTGAGCATCCCCGCGGCCTTCCATCCTCGCAGTGCCCCCCGCAGCCTCGTGGCCACCCGTAGCCCTCCGCGACCCGAACAGGCTAGGCCGCCCAATGGGCTGGCCTGAACCCAATGGTTTGGGCTGTCCAGCGGGCTGGGCCAGACCCAGCAGGTCTGGTAGGATAGACCCGAACCGTGTCAGCCCAGGCTGGGATTTCCGAGTCGATCGGACCTAGTCAGATCAGACACGGGCCCACTACGACCCAATTACACCCTTTGGGCCATAACTTTGGAACTGGACATCCATTTGAAGAACCGTCAACGGTGATGGAAATCTTATAGTGTGATGGTCCCTTTGAGTATACCCCACTATATTTTTTGATTAAGATGTGTAATGTTTAGGTTTGATCGTGCACGAATCCAATTGGGACCGAGGGAATAAAAGGCTGTTAACTCACAGACCAGGCATCCGATTGAGGCTCTCTCTATCGTGTTGAGACCCCTATGACACGACAGACCTTTGAGATGATTTTTCGTGGGACTTTTTGAAAGTTGGAGTATCGACCTGTAACTTGCAGAGAGGATACTCCCAGAGACAACCGAGTATAGTGCATGAACCTAGTAGCTGGCTGAGACTTGACGACTGTTGACCATTTCCACTCAGAGCGACTTGATGGGCCCAGTGGGGAGCGCCTCTGTGAGAAGTGGAAGACCCACGATGGGGAACACCTCTGTGAGACATAGAATACCCACGGTACTTGATAGGAGGAGTACCTTAGTACGCTATGGGGGGGAACACCTCTATGTGACATGGTAGACCCACTGGACTCGATAGGATAAGTACCACCGGAAGTCATAAGGGGGATCACCTCTGTGTGACACGGCAGACCCATGGTGGGGAGCGCCTCTGTGTGATGTGGCAGACCCACGGTACTCGACAGGAGGAGTACCTCATAGTCCATGATTTGTGGGAAGCCCCTCTATGTGATGCGGAAGGCCCACTATACTCGATAGAGGAGGGGTTCTCTAGAAACTGATGTGTTCAATGATGTAACTGGAGTTGTTACTTGTTACAACCCCTCGAAATAATCATAATATGAGATGAGTCATATCACTATGTTTTCCTCATGATTTAGATGCATTACTTGATTACTTAGGTATATGTATGGGCATATACCTAGGTCAGGTTATCTATTGATTTAATACATTATGGTTTATCCTTGGTGGATTTTTTGAGACCATTAGGGTATTAGGGTCTCTACTGAGTATAGTTATACTCACCCCTGCACAAGCTATGACTGCACCTTGTTGTGTTGGATGCATTTGCTGGACAAAACTGACTGAGGTAGGGAGTACCAAGACTGGATGGTGCCCGGAGGTGGACCATACAGCGTATCGGTACACAAAATAGACGAGGGGATGTGGATTCTGGGGGAGGCGATCTGTACCTACCCTTCAGGTAGGAAACTCATAGTACGACCTAGTACCTGCTTTTTTTCACTTTCTTCAGTTGTATGATATTTCAGTTGTACTTTTACATTTACTGTTGGGCTAGTATTTTGACCCTTTTACTTTCAGCACTCTTATAATTATACATTTTTCTTGTGTTTGTATCTTTTTTTGTTCTTGGTTACATGAGTTTACAAGTTATAAAGGTAATGCCTTCCCGGTTTTACAGAAAATGCCTTTCGTTGCTAGTCGCCTGCCCCAGGACTATGGAATGCGGGCTTGGGGTAGTCACGACATGGGCACCGGGGGATAGGTCGTGACATCTATTATATAATTTCACCTTTTATTGGAATGTTGTTGAAGGTAATGGAATTATAAAAAATATTAACTATAGATTTTAGGAGGTTCATAATGATTATAGTGACCCAAACCTTACATACATTAATAATACCTCATTCTAGATGAACATTAATAACATATCATTACAATCTATGACATGACATAAATGTTTTGGGGTATTTGGAATCTTTGTTTCATAAACAGTTATTACTTAAAATATATATAAGATTTTCAATTAGGTTCATCATAACTATCACCCTTCTTATAAATATCATACAAAAAGCCTTTCTTCATTACCAGGGAAAGGAAAAATATGAATGGTTGGGGTCAGATGATTTGTAAAAATAATTATTAGAGTTATTAATAAATTATCTTAAATGAGAGTAAGATAATAATTATATTATGATAACATTCTCATAATTCTAAATAATCCTACCCAATCAATCACATATCAATAATCATAAATCATTTCATAAGGATTTTAAATAATAATAGACGTATGTCATAAGAGATTAAAATAATCAACAATCAATCATGATCTATGAAAAAAATATCATATTCCTATGAAATATTTTTTTATTCATAATAATATAGTTTTTACATAGATTATTATCAGAACTATCATTGTTAATGAATTCCAATAATGAAAATGTTTACCTTGACCTTTCAAATATTATTTTTGGTAAAAATTCAATTTAATTAACTATATAATATCATAAGTGTTTAACACCACCATAATATTATATAATATTCTCAAATCACTCATCATTATTGATTTTAATGGAGAGAAATAATGGACCCACTCATCATCTTGAGCTATATTGGGTTCAATAGAATCATAATGAAAATCCATAACCATTAGTTCCACATTAAACCATTTTCAATTCATATGCGCTTTTCCCATATAAATAATATTGGTTTAAAAAACATTCATCATAATAATAATATACCATCCAAATAGTTAATAAATATGGTCACATTGGATCATGTCCCCTATGAATGACTGAAAATTAACTTTTTATTGAATGATAAGAGAATAGAAAGCCACAACTAGATCAACATAATCATGGTGGTCTAAAATGATGAAGGTCGAGGGTGTCTAAGAGAATAACCTTATAAGAGCTCTTTGGAAGAGAACCCATCCGGTTGTAGATAATTATGTCCTCATTGGCTCTACCTTCATGGGCCATATTGTCTGTAGAAAAATTGACTTCACGCCAAATATGTTTTACAAAACATCCTCGACCGATAAAGGTACAACAACGTCTCACCAGATAGCATCGATCCCACAGAGGTTCGGCTTTTCCTTGGAGGAATAAGACAAACGCAGTGGAGTCCGATTCAATACTGTCTACTTTGATGTTGAGGAAGTTTCACCATGAAAGACCTGTGCATAAGGCCCTAACCTCTACACCCAAGGATTATCTCAACCCATAGAAGGCACTGAAGCCAAAGATAACTGAGCCGTTAGCATTCAAACCAGTCTGCTGCCCCACATCTCACCATCAATGAAGGAGCCATTGACAATTAGCTTTAAGCCGTTGCAAGGTGGTAAGCACTGAACCCACTTTCCTTGGGTGTTATAACATGTGCTTGTATTAGAAATCAACTTGGGGGGAACACTTTTGAAGGATGGTGAATCCCAACAAGCGCGAAGAAGATTGACTAGCTCGACCACCATTGCCCGGGTTCTCACATGAATCAACAAGATTGAAGTCTTTACACCTTATCTGGCTTTGTTTCTTTCCTCCCAGATATTCCCACATGACTCCATCACAACAGTTGCATGGATTCTCCTTTCAACATCCTGTGAGATGACGTCCCGAAATCAGCTTATAAAAATCTTCTGAAAGGTCATGTCGCTGCACTCAATGGCGAGACTAGATCCCATGTAACGCCACAAAGACTTTTCCCAATCATTGTGGATAAACAGATGATTCGTTGACTCCATCAGGGGGCTTGTGCACCAGTTGCAACGAGACACTGAGGTCACTCCTCTGTGCTGGATGTTCTCATCCGTCGGGAGGGCCATGTAACGAATTCTCTAGACCAGAAATTTTAATTTGGTGGGAATACCTTTGCACCAGAGTTTCGTGGCCAGAGAATCACTCTCCCACTGCATATGGGTAGGAGTTATGAAATTAATGCTGGATAATTTACCAGAAGTCGATCTAGTGAAGTATCATCGGTCCGGTTCATCCATCAAGAGGATGTTTTGGAAAATTTCCTTCTGATCAGAATTGAGAAATGTGTCCATCAGACCCTAATGTGCGCTAGCCTCCAGGAAGGTCATAGCTGGCATGGGTCATCTAGGGAAATATTGGATATTTCAAGCCCAGTTGTGGTTCCAGTGGTTGATATCACCTCTCCCAATCAGCAAACAAGATTGAGCTTGCAGACCAGGTAGTTGAGAGAGAATGCATTTGGTAAGATTAGAGAGTGTCTCATGTTCCTTCACCATTCCTCCCATTTCTCTCCATACCTATTCTTCATGAACATTGCCCATAATGATGTCCCCTCAATGATTTCCCACGCTACGCATGCCTGCATAGCTTGCATGGATTCAACCACACTACGTAATCCCACACATACTTCTTTAACCGGATTTTCTATACGACTCCATGAAGACTTGTGGTATTGACCCAACTGATTACCATCCCATAAAAAGGTTTTCATGGTTCATTCAATCTTAGTTATAGTGCCCTTCGATGGAGTGATGATCGACACCACGTGCATGGGGATCGACGTGATCACACTTTTGATGAGGGTGACTCCACCTCTGAATGAAACAAACGTATTCTTATAGTTACATATTTTTCTAGTCATAGGGGATATAACATCATTGAAGAGAAAATTTTTGGTTCTCCCATATGAGATGGGAGCTCCGAAGCAGGTCAATGGCAGGAGGCCCCGATGAATTCCAAAGATATCTTGGATCTTCCTGCATCATCTCCCAGATAATTTTTTGGAAATATAAACCTTTCTCTTCTGGTGGTTGATGATTTAACAGATTTCTTCCACATATTCCTCCATGATGCTCATGAGGTTTTGAACTGACCTGCATCTTCCATTAGTGAAAATAAGAATATCATTAGCAAACATCAGATGTGTGATTATGTTTTCTGCAAATTTGGCGACAAAGGGCTTGAACCTTCCATCTTTTAGGCTTGAATGCAACTTGGATGAGAGGGCCTCTTGAGATAAAAGAAAAAGCTATGGAGACATGGGGTCTCCATGCCGCACCCCTCTGACATTTTTAAATAATCCAAATGCCTTGCCCATGAGCGAGACTGAGAGCCACGGGGATGAGTAACACTTGAATCAGAGATCAAAAACCAATCATGAATTCCAAACTTCCTCATCACCCGTAGAATAAAACCCCATTGTAGTCTGTCTTAGGACTTGTCCATGTCGACTTGAATGATAACTTTAGACCCCACTGTCCGCTTGTGGATGTCTCCAACTACCTCATTTGCATTTTCGATCGCCCCTAGATGCTTCTACCCTTAACAAACCCATGATACTCACCAGAAATAATCCTTAGGATAATGTTTCTCAACCTTCTGGTAAGGAGGATTGAAATAATTTTATAGAATAAATTGAAAAGTCATATAGGTTTGTACTGGGAAATGCTATTCAGGTCCATACACTTTGCACCATCCTTGTGTCAAAGACTCCCCTTGGAAAAGATCCCCCATTGAAGAAATCTTGCACTTCCTGAACCAATTGTTCCTTCACAAACCCCCATATTGTAACATTAAAAGATCTAGGAAACCCATTGGGTCCTGGATTTCTATCAGGATTTAATCTTAAAGTAGCCTCTTTAACTTCCTCCTCCTTCGGAATCTCCACAAGGGTTGGGTTCTATGAATTGCCAACCATCTCTTGGATGCTGCAAAGAGGATCTTCCCCTATGTTATCAACAGACAGATTCCCAATTCTGGAGTCCAACTAGTCCGCCAAGAGCTTCTTGAAGTGAGGTAAGGCCAGATTCCCTGCCACATTGATGTCCGAGGTGTAGGTCCCACCTTCCAGCTTTATGTTAAGGAAAGAATTTCTCCTTTTTGTTCTTTTAGAAATGCATGGAATTATGAGTTATTCTGATCCCCCTCCCTCAGCCAAAGATCCCTCAATCTGGCGTGGTAACACCTCTCTGTCTCAAGCGCCTTTTCATCCAACAGTGTGCGCTTGTCATTCTGCAGGGCAAAGAGGTTGTCATCCCATGCCTCCTGGAAAGACTCCTAAAGTTTGTCGATGTTTTTCTTGATGTCATCCATGAGTGTGTACCCCACTGGGTTGATGTCCAGCCAGTGTAAAATACACCCTTTGACCCGTCGAATTTGATGGTAAAGACTTTCCCAAGCACTTCTATTGACTTCAGACACCCAGGATGCCTCCATCATTTGGAGAAAACCCTCCTCGTTGTGCCATCTAGCTAAATAATGAAACTGATGTTGCCTCGGGGGGGGGGGGGGGATCTTTTCAATGTGACTAGGAGGGGGTAGTGGTTGGACATATCCCCTATAAATCAAAGGAAAATCAACTAATTTTATTATATATAGAAATAATTTTAAACTATCACTTGAACTTTTCTTTTGGAAAATAAAATTTTAATTATGAGATCACTTTTTTAAAATATAAAATTTTACAAAATATACCATTTTATATCAAAATAACCATGCTAACATGTGAATAAATCCTCTAATGAAAATAAAAGACATGTTGGAAAAAAATTAAATTCATTTGGTGTTCTTTAAAATAATAATTCATTTTACACTTTCATTTAAAAATGAAATTTACCACGTTTTGGAAAAGGAAATGAATATTCCATTTAAAAATCTTAATATAAACTATAAGATTGGTAAAAATAAAATTAATATATCCTTTTATAATAAAAATAACAATCTCAAGAAAAAATTAATGAGAATATTGAATTGAATGGTATTTTTTGAACAAAGAGTTAAATAAAGTCATTTTTCCTTAAAAGAAATTCTTTCATATGTTGTGTATAGTAATAGAGGAATATGAATGGGAAAATTTTAATCAAATGAAATAAATAGAGGAAAATAATCAAAAAAAGAATTTCGATAGATATATTACATATATTCATCATCATAAATTGGAATATAAACAATCCAGGAAAATGAATATTATATCGTAATATCCTCAATGCTTTGGAAAATTTTGATTGATGATGTCCGTGAAATAAAGAATATAAAATTAAATATTTAATTACATTAATTAAAGGATATTTATGGTACAAAAAATAAAATATCTATTAGATACCCATAAATATTTTATATTAATGTAAAATATATCAATGTCCAAAAGAGGGTAGTTTGAGATGTTAAACCCATACTGTATTGGAAATATTTGAATGAATACACCATGGATAAAATTATTTGAATTTTAAAATTAAATAAAATTAATTAATATGGTTAGATTAAATAAAAATTTAAACTATCACTATATAAAACTCAATAACATAAATTTGGGTATAAAATCAATCATGTATTTACGAAACAAAATTGAGACAATGAACCCTTTGTTTATGTATTACCTCCATTATAAGAACACTGAAAAGATGTCTAATAAATTTTTATTTATTATAATTATATACTATAACCATATACATAATTATGATATCATATATGACCCACAAAAAACATTGAATGTTCTATTAATGAAAATTATTTATTAAAGTTGACGTTTTTGGGTGTTGGTTATTTTTTTCATATATGTTTTGGTTTAGATGTTATTGAATTTGAACATTGATCATGGTTACAATGGTGACCTAGTATTTTAATAATTAAATATTTCATATTTTTATATTAATATTAAATAAATTTATAAAAATTATCTCAAGTATCGTAACAATTTATTTTCCTTGGAGAAAGATATAAAATCATCTTCTCTCATGAATGATCTTAATAATCCCTTTGAAAGAACATCATTTTTACTACACTACATAGAAAACCCACAATTAAAAAGTTTCATAATATCCTAGGAGAAGTAAACATAATAAAGGGTGATCTTAGATTTTCAGTAATGGTAAACATGTGAGATATTAATGATAATCATATTAAAGCATAGTACAGAATAAGGTTAGGAGATCATTACCATAACATAAAATGTATATACCCATTAAGTGAAAGATAATTACCACAAGTAATTTAATAATTATTTATCATTTCAAAATACATTATTATTGTTATTTATAAATAAAATAATGAAACAAAATTTATTAACATAATTGTATGGAATAATTATTGATATAAAAACCATTTCATATTTTAATTTTATCTACAATTTTAATCAAATCTAAATGTATTAGGAATCAATGACTATTTCCCATATTATATCAACAAAACATAATTTTACCTGAATTGGATCATGTGTATAAAATATATTCCCAATAAATGATGAAGGATATTGATTTTTCTCCTATAATTTATCATGTACATTGAATGGTTTCACATACTTATTTGATGAGATATAAAATATTACATAATTAATTAGGGGAATATTTAATTATGGGCCCACCCATCACATAATTAAAACTAAACATATGTTTTCTAAAATATCATAATAACATTAATGAAATCACTAAATTATAATCCTTATTAATTAAATGGTTTTAATAAACATTTCATTTATTCAATATAGAATAATCTATTATAAAATGTGTTTCAAAAACATGTTTTCAAGATAACAATAAACTAAATTTATTAAGAATAAAAATGGTACCATAGAATATTATTCCAGGTAAAATATTAGAAATGTCAAGGGATGTTATTATAGACGAGGAACACATTTAACAGATATATGGAATTTTTCTTGAGAAAATATCGATTTCACATGGAAATGAAATTTATTAAAATATAAAAATATCATGAATAATGAAGAATAAATTTTATTTGAAAATAAACATGAATTTTTTTTCGTAACATTAAAATAAAAAATATTTTAAAACAGAAGGATATCTTGTTCTTTAAAATATATTAAAACAAAACATTCCTTTCACACTTTTGTTGAAATGGATAGAAAGTGAAATGTATAGAAAATGACATGAATATTACATTGAAACTATTTTTCAAAAACTCATTTAGAAGTTAATGTTATTTTTAAAAATCATTTGGGAATTTTAAAAACCATATCTAGAATATATTTATAAAATGTGGATGTTGAAGAAAATGGTATTTTGGCCTAATAAAGAAGTAACATCGATTTTTCCTAAAAAAATATTTTCAATATATTGAGAAATTATAGTGACTAAAATTAAAAGAAAAAAATGTAATGTTAAGAAATAACATGGTGAGAATAATATTATTTTCATTCTTGAGAGTAATATAGTAATATTTCATCTTCTAAAAATTAAACATAAGAAATCCCAATAACATATGAGATTGTGAAAAAAAACCTTAACACTTTGGTTACATGTAAATCATAAGAACCATGAATGGAAGAACCAAATATAGACATGTAAATAACCAGAAAATTCATAATAAGAATCCCCATATAAATTCATGGGCTATTTATATAACACATAAAAGAAACAAGTGTGGATTATGGCATGTGCATCGAAGAAATAAATGTGAGGAAAAAATAAATTACCTTTTCCTCATCATGCATCAAATGAACTATAACATACTATACAATAAATAATAATTTTTTAAAATACTATAAAAAATAATTTACATATATATAATACCATATATATATATATATCTATATATATAAATTCATCCATTAATGTTAGAGATAAAAAAAGAGTTACACCAACAATGGAGATGGTACGTCATACATATTCATGAACACTTTATTCATTATTATAAGGGGAAAGGAATATAAAAAAATGATAAAACATTCTATAATAAGTACTATATATTATTTATCATATATAATCATTAAATCTATCCATATTACCATCCACTTACAAGAGAAATGAAAGAATCACATCACTCTGTGGAGGTTGTTGCCAACACCTATGCACAAGTGACATAATCATTTTCAAATTTATTGGAAGGTATGAATTTATATAGATAACAATGGTTTTATAAATAAATATCACATAATTATATTTGAATATTAAATACATTTCATAAAACTATTCTTGATGACTGTAATAATTTATTGTCAGTAGAGAGTAGAAATACAATATTCCAATTTCATAAAATATCTTCAACATCTCCCACAATAGAAATATCACATAGTACTTATATTAAGCATAACCTATAAAAAAAATTCTATATAACCTATAAAAAAATATAAAAGGTTGGAATTAGATGATCAGTAAGTTTAAATATATGATATGTCAATATATAATCATATGAAATCATTAGACCAACATAATTGTATATGATCAAGAACATAATTTACGAAGTTCATACCCAATCCATCATAAATCATAAACATGAATCATCATATAAATCATTATATTTTTAGTAATAAAAGACCATAAGATTGAAAATACTTTATAAAGTATTAGTAACCATAAAAACATTTCATAAAAGTGATCGAACATCATAAATATTGATGAACCATTTCATATGTTTGGATCCAATACCAGGACCATCAACATAGTGGATCAATACATATAACTTATTTCCCATTTTGGATCATGACACACCTTTTTCTAATAGTGGATTAGCACGAACCTATTTCTTATAGTTGATAATCCAATCAACACGATTCCTATTTTTATGTCATGAGATATAATGGATTACCCAATGCAATAGAGGGATATAAAGGTCTCACCCATCTCATAATGGAATCCATACATATGTATTACACAATATCAAAAAACATTAATAATTTCATCACATCATAAATCAGGTAATTTGAATGGGTTTTATAAATATTTCATCAATTCTCCATATTATAACCCCTTGAAAATTAAGGGGATTTATAAGAATTTTCCTCAACACAATCCTTAACAATATACAAATATGATAAGTTTGGTATCATTCAATATTATCAATTGTAAAGGATACATAACATTAAATGATGTCATATTAGTTGTAAAATCATTTTCAAATATCTGATTGTACACTTCACATGGAATATAGCCCTAAAAATTTGGAAACCACATTTTAAAACATTAATTTTTTTAAAAAAAATTATATAAAAATATCCATGAAAAAATTATAAATTCTGATTTAAAAATCATTTAAAAAATTTCATGACGAAAATATCTTTTCAAATTTCAAAAGATTTTTTTTAAAACTAAAAATCACTAAAAAATGTGGAAATAGATTTAATTTTAATGAAATATTGAAAAAAAAAAATAAATATTTTAAATAGTCATATATTCAAGATGTAGTGAAATACCTTTCAATCTATACATGTTAAAAAAATATATTATCATTTTTAGTAAAAATCAAATGATATATTTTTTAAAAATGATTTCAAGATTCCTTTTAAACAAGTAATAAAGGTAAAAACTGTTTAAAGTAATATTTAACCAATGTATTTGTTAATAAAAAATTGAATACATATTTAGGAAACATAATTCTATAATAAAAATGATTTTTGTTCGTAGATAGAAATAAAGTCAGTTTTTATTTAAACATTTTATTTTGAAATACTCAGTACATAATGTTTTGAAAAAAAATGGAAACCTTGGATTATCAATAAATAACCATATGAGAAGACATTTCCTCGTTTAATGATAAATAAAACGAAATATTTCATCAATAGAATCATAAAAAACCTAATAAATTCTGAGATTGTATCATACAACCCTTACAAATTTGGTAAATTTTGTATCACAAACCACATGAAGGAGAGATCATCAAATAGATATGTAAGACCCAAAATATTTAGGAGATTAACCAAAAAAAACATTTATGGGTAATACATACACTAGATAAAATAAACCCATGTTAAATATGGAATGTGTCTCATATAAAATTAAAGTGAGATGCAAATCCCTTATAATAAGTCGAAAATTCCTTTAAACACATTCAAACCTCTTGTATAGTAAATAATTTTTTACTATACATATATATTATAGAATAATAATAACATATATCATAACTAATATAATTTTCTTATTATATTTTATAACCCTTTTATTAACAATTCCATGTTAATTTCCAATTTTTGGAAATAACTTCTTCGTATTCCCCATATGTTTTGATTTTTTATACTCAATACTATTAAATTTATTATGGTTAAATCCACTCCATAATTTTATCCAAGATATAAATATCCTATATATTAATTATTTAATCATTTCTAGTGATCTATATATTCTAGATATAGAAAATGAAATACACTATTCAGGGAGATGGCAAGTCTTATGTATGCATGAATGTTATAGCCATTTTCTCGAGGATATAAAATAGAAAAAATGTAATTAATAAATTAAAAATAAATAATAATTTTTATTTCATATATATATATCACATATTTTCATTGAACCTACCCTTATTACCTTCAATGTAAAGTGTGACCAAATCACATCGCTTCGCAAGGCAGTAGTCCACCACACACACAAATGATATAATGATATTTTAAATGGACTGAAGGTAATATGGAAAATGTGACATAATTAATACAGAAAAAAATAATACTATAAATATCATATATAAATTGTAAATGCCCCATTATATTCTATTGTGGTATTAGGCAGATGATATGGAAGACCATCAGTTTTTGAGCCGATTGTCCTCCATACACCTGAATGATTGTTTCATAACCTTATTGATGGGAAATGACAATTATTTAGCTTGATACATTAACATCATATAATATAAGTATATAGTAGATAATATTGTTTATATGGAATATTTTTTTAATTAAAAATCATGGATGTGTAGGTAGATGTAAAATAAAATGCTTGATTAAAGACATTACTTATTCATTAGACAATTTTTTTTGGTTTTCACCAAAATGATTCATTAGATGGATTTATGAAAAAAATAAGGATTTTAAGATAAAGATACATAATTAAAGATATTATTTGGTCATGAAATTGTTGAACCAAATCTTTATATATGTTTGATGTTGATAGAAGAGTGGGTTTCCATTTATAACTGAGGTGAGTGGCCCACTTGTGATTTTTGAAAATAAAAATGTCCAACCTTGTTTTTCATGTGATAAAAATGATCAAAAATGGTCCCTTATAGATCCTTGAATATACAATGTAAAATTATTTCCATAAAACATGTTTTTACATGTTTTTTTAATTTATAACCCCCACCTTTTTAGGTTAACCCCTAGTAATACCATATTAACCTGAAGGTCGATAACATATATTTATTCTTTCATGATTCAACAAGGTCAACATTTATGTTGAACTTATACGATAACAAAAATTATTATTATTACAAATATCAAATCTAATTTCCGAATTCCAATAAAATAATTGGAAAATTTAAAATTTATATTATCCTTATTGAAGTGACGAGAATATGTTTTTTCAAAGAGAGAATGATGAAAAATTTAAAAAGATTTTCCATTTAAATAAAAAATAAAATTCATTCGAATAAAAAATATATATGAAGAAATATAATTGATCTATTTTTATCATAAAAATAATATTGAAATATTTTTCTTGTTTTTAAATTCCTTAAATTAAAAGAAAATTATTAATAAAAAAGATATTTTTAAATATTCATTGAAAATCATATCCACTTAATAATTTCAAAAAAATATCACCTGAATTTGAATTAGACATTATCATTTTAAAAATTAATTTATTTTTTTAAACTAAATTTTATTCAGGTTTGGAAAACATATTATTAAAATACATGTTAAAAAGGTGAAGAACTTCTTTTTAGAAAATTATATTTTTTTAATTGTAAAATTGGATACATTATTATTCTTGTATAAAAAACACATAAGAAGAATTATTAATATTTGATTGAATATTTAATATATTAATTTTATTTAAATTATTCACAAAATGTGAATTTCCTTACTTATTGAGGTTAAATTTATTTTTGTTGATAAAAATTTGTTTTCTAGAATATGAGTTCTTCTATTTTCAAATAGTTCTGAGTTCATTTGAAATTAATTGGTAATCAATTAATTCATCTCATTTACATGTTTGAACTATCATTTCTTAATTTATTTAATTATATTCATAATTTTCTATCCAATGGTAGGGTGATTAATTTAATATTACAAAATTATTTTAATAGTGTGGAATGTCTCATTAAAACATGGAGTTGAATATAATTAAAGCTAAATTCATTATCCCACTTAACTAAAATTATCAATAAGATTAATTTTTTTTTCAAAAAAATTAATATTTCTTAAAATATCTTGCTGTAAAATATTTCCCTATTGAAAATGAATTATTATCTCAAAATTCAACACTTTATACATATAATTATGTATAATTATACCTCAGTTAATTTATTTCTTCCCAAGTTGCATCATCAAGCTTGTGGATTGGTAAAAAAACATTCACAAGGTGAGTGGTATTATTTAATAAACATTATCTCTATGATCTTGAATCCCAACTATTAATTCATTCTAAAAATGATCAACCTATAGTGGTATGACATCTATGTTCCATACATATGATGAGTTAAGTAGGTAATTCCCCATTAAAGATACATAGAACACATCGTGACCTTGAGATATGTTAAGTGGAAGTTATAAGTTATAATCTATGGTTCTTATATGATCAGAAGTATCCATGGGACTAATTTACCTATGGATTACTTTTGTATTATTTTTTCCATTGAGAAATTAATTCAAACACCTTATCACAAACATAAAATTATAAGACAAATCAATTATAATCATCATAAAATCTATTCATAGTTAGTTCTTCCTTAATGTGTTACTGAATCGATAAAACCTTATCTTCTATCTCATCAGAATATTGGATTCCCAATATATTAATTTTGGCAACATTATTCTAATACATTAGAGCTCAACACTTATTTCCATAATGGAACACATAAGGATCCATCTGAATTCTCAAGTGAAAGATATTGTTTGATGAAAAATCTTCTATAGAAATATGTTGATCTAAAAAAATTAAAATCTATAGAAAAATATATTAGAATGTAACTTCCTGGACTTTAGAAATGGTATAATCTTCATGAAATAAATATTAATTAAATTATGCATTATTATACGCATATAACTCATGAAGAAACAAACATGAATTTATTCCATTAATCATTATGTTAATCAATTATTAAACATTATTAAATAATAAATATTACAAGGGGAAAAACCTATGAAATATAAAATCTAAAATGTGAAAATATGGATCACCCTATTATGAAAGAATCATATCTCCCGCAAAAAATATTATAGAATGTATAAAAATATTAGTAAACCAATTGACATCATAGAAAATTGAAATATAGAACCTTGGGAGGAAATGATTTTAATTATTTGTGAAATAATGGTTTTTTATATATAGGAGCTAAATTGACTATTAGAATATTAATGTGACCATTGAAAATTGTAACATTACCATTAGAATTGTAACCTGACCATTGGAAATATTTACTAGATAGTTTTAATGATAATTTTACCTCAAAATAATGAATTATGATTTAAAAAATATTTATCATGATTAAATTAACAAAATATAAATATTTTAATTCCAAAAAAAAATCATATTTAAAAAACTAGACAAAAATATAAGAATATTTTTTAAATTGTGTAGTTTAAATGAATTTTTAAAAATAATTTTTCTGTTAAAATATTAAATTACTTATTCTAGATATATTATATTTGAAAATTAATATCTTTTTTGAAATATTCGAAATAATATTATCAATGGTAAATTTTGTTTTTAATTTTTTGAAATGCAACAATATTCTTATGAATAGTAAAATTTTTGTTATTCAAATAACCCATATATCATAAATTTCATAAATCATGGTGTAATACTAAAATAATGATTTATATAAAATTATTTTTTACCATGATATGTTTAATTTTATAAATTACTTTTTAAAAGATGATAGATATAATTTCTTATCTATAAAAAGAACATTGAAAAACATCAATTCAGAATTGATTCCATAACATAAGGATTTATTTTTTCCACATTACATTCAAATAAAATAATAAAATAGAAGTATAAATATGATTAAGGACTTATAACCATTATATTATTTTCATATTTGATTTATAAGATCTGAGATTCACAATTAAATGTATTACATTTGAGTTATTAGTTTCATTAATATTTTATTACTAAAATAACCATCTCATCAAGTATAAATAAACCCTCTCCAATAATTTAGAAAACCAATTTTCCCACCCCTTCATGTGACTTAGTTTTACAAAAATACTTCCTATCAAGCCCCATAAACTCCTTACGGACTTTCTGGAGTTGTAAAATTCTAAAAATTAAAGGATTTATAGTATCGTTCAAGGGGAAATAACTTGAAGAAAGAGTTTGTTTCTTTAACTCATTACTCATTTTATCTTTCTATGATTTATTTTACCAAATTATATTAAATTAAAATATTATAGTATTTAAATATCAATAATTTTAAAATTATATTAATGATCTTAACAAGTTGTAAAATTTATATTTTTAATGTATTTATGTTTTATACCTCTTTTTCATCATATTTAGAAAACATTCCCCATAACCATTGCTTAACCACCAATGGGGTTGTTTCTAATTCATTTCACATTAGAAAAATCATGAATTGTTAAAATAAATAATTTATTATACATTAATGAATTAATATATGTATTTGATGCTTCGGTAATTGAGTTTAAATATTTAATAATTAACATTAACTAAATAGTGAAATCAATGATAAACATGAAAATTTTAAAAAAACGTGATATCATGACATTTTAATTTCATTGATAGAAATTGTGAAATATAATAAAATTATTATAGTTGATAAATAGTAGTATATAAAACTTTAATTTAGTAATTTATATATTTTTTAATAAATCCACGTTTATTATTAAGGAGGTAAAAACGTGCTGAAATAAATAGGGAATAAAGGTAAGGGGATTCTCAAACCCAATTCTGTTGTTTGGATTATTTTATCTGTTATGGTATTAATTTTAATATTATATCATTCAAATGTCCTTTACCTTTTACATTGGGGATATACAATGTTTTAACATGTCAAAAAATTAATAAAGTCATATTTTATTCTAAATTGACTTAAAAAATCATATTTTACTCTTATTGAAATTCTTCCTATCCAATTAATAATATTAATGATGTATTCCCATGTACTTTTTACCTAATTCAATTTGGAACCAAAAATTTTATTCATGAAATTAATTTTATGAAATCCTTATGATACCCATTACTTTTCGTGGATTTTTTCCTTGAATATTATTGTTTTACTTTCTTTTTGGAATTCATGATTATGTGCATATGATTATGTAATGGGTGGGCCTAATATTATATAGCTCTTCAATATAATGGGTATCTTGATATATCTCATGAGATAATATATATTATGTATTATTTTTATTTTATTTTTTCCATATTAAGGACATAATTATTATGCACATATGTTATGCGTGAACATGATGTTATCTTTGTTCACAACTATATGATGTTTTGAAATTATGACATAATGTTTCATTTTTATGCATTAACACATTCAATTCCTTTATCACTGATATCCCACCTATTGTGTATGTTGATCCCATTCTTATGATTTTAGGATTATAATTCTCCTCACCATTGTTATATTGATTCATATCCCCTATTCATCCCCTTAAGCAGATTTTAGGTCAACCCTCTCTGTGATGTATATCCTCAGGTGATTACTTGAACTAAATAGAACTCAAGGGAAACTAAGAAGATAAAGAAGAAGGAATTAAATAATTTTTATGTTTTATTTTGTAAAATTTATTTATATGATTAATTTTTCTAGGAATATAAATATTTTGATCCTAAATTTGTATATATATTTTTTAATTGTTCAAAAATTTATTTAATAGTTATTGTAGAATAGTTTCTATCAGAGGACGGTTTTTCTTAATTTAGGAATTAGGATTACAAAAATTATTAAAAAATTCTTAGTAAATGCCTGTGTATAACTATGACTTTCTATATGATCTTTTTATAAAAGGATAACCACGAGTATCACATAAAATTTTTATTTTTGTTAATTGTGGAAAGGAAAATAATATTCATTCTCAATTGAATACCACGTTTTAAAAATATTTCTAATTTAGTAAATTGGGGGAACCAAGAGAAACCGCGACAACAACCCACAAGGGACAAGTCAAGTGATTTATAGAAAGATATCATGAATTTGTTTAGAGGTGGAGTTAAAAACATCACTGAAATGCATACCCAGTTACCTTAGGATATGAATAATAACCTGACCCTAGTTTAACCTCATCCTTCACACAAGAAAGAGAAACTATCCATTGAGTCTTTAAAGTGGAAAATAAAAATAGAGTTTTGTTTAACATTAGATCTAGTTTTCAAAGAACATTGGTTTAACTCAAAAAAAAAGATATTTTCTGAAATCTACTAATATAAGATGGTGATTGTGACTCTAATAGTTTATAATTTTGATTGAGAAGCCGATAAATTGAGGTAATTGGTAAATAACACCAAGGAGATGGATGAAATAGAGGAGTTACGATTGGAATACATTAATAATATATTTATTACCAGTTATTTTCCTCAAAATCATTAAACTGTGATTGAGAAAAAATATATAGATCTGAAACAAAATGAGGGTATATTTTTCATGGAGTATGATGAAAACGTCACTAAGAATATATGATACTCATCTGGATTTTTATCAATAATGATATATAATTAGATAGATCAGTTTGTGGGTTAAAATTGCACCATTTAAAGGCTCTATGTATCCAATATAATGGGAGTTACGAAGAACTTGTTTGATGTGAAATCAATGTAGAGATGGTGTACAGATAATTGTTCCATTGTTATAGATATAAGTTCAGAATGATAGAACTTAAAGATGTCATGTCAAATGAAAAATAAGGAATGAGAATCAAAATACCCTCATTTCATGATTATCGGAAGAAGAATCAAGGGAATTGCCTCAAAGGGGTGATGAAATTCTTTAAATGAATGAGAGAAGGCTCCCATGCCCATGAATTTCTAAGAGACATGGAGAAGCCTTCCAACATTATGGAGGAATATAAGGAAACTCATTATACACCACCAATTGTTTAATGCTTCCATGATTGGGAGAAATGGAACTATGGAAGCTAGTGCACTAAACTACGAGTCCTAGAGGGTAATCAGAATTAAAACCCCTGAAATCCAAAGGATCAAGGGAATTATAATGTCATATCAACTAAAAATTTAGAGCATGAAAATGAATTCATAAAAGGATGACATCTGATTAACTCATGAGTGGAAGAGTTTTATTTGATTATAGTTCAATGAATTCCTTTATAACTATTATGTTATCACTTAATGTTTGTTTGAAACCACAAATCCTTTAAGTAGAGATATCTATAAAAATAACTAGTGGTGAAATCATTAAAACACAATTGTTGTACGATTCACCTATTTGTGTATGTCAAAATATTACACAATAAAATATTTTAATACTTACCTTGTTGAAATTTGATGTTGTAATATACATGAATTGGATATAATTATATAGAGCGCAAATCAACTACTAGGAAAATGAAATATCCTTTTATAATTTGAACCATCCAATGATCCTGATCAAATTCAAGGAAGATCATGAATCTCCATTGAAAAAATACATCAATGGTTTATTTTTTGATACAATATGAAGAAGAATACAATGATAAAATGGTTGAGTTAATGGATGGTATCGTCCTAGAGGAAATTTTAATTATTAGGGAAGAAACTAATGTAATTAATATTGATTTACCTGGAATTCCCCATGTATGAACCATGTTTTTCACTCAGCTATGGATCCATAATCTTTCAGTATAATTCTTTATTTTGGACCTAATTTGGATGCCTAATGAGTTAGTAGGAGTCCCAGGGGTGTCTAGGTCTTGTTTATGGGCTAAGAACCGAGTATTTTGGGAAAAAATACATGGTTCCAAGTTTATACTAAACTGCACAGGAAGTCTGCATGGTCAAGGAAAATCGTGTTCATGGATTGTTTTTTGATAGAGCCTTACAACACAATTGTCACCAATTTTACCTAATCATGCAACCCAATCATGCTAGTTCCCCAGAGTCCAAGGTCCCCAATCATGTTTTGTGCAAAGTTTGTCAAACAGTCCTGAATAACTATGCATAGGATATTTTTTTGTGTAAAATAAAAAAATTTCCCTTAATGTTCTAATTAAGAATCCTCATTTCTCATTATAAATTACTATATGATTAACCTATTTTTCTCTCATTTTGAAGCTCTTTGATGGACTATGGTTGGGATAAAAAGATAACCTTCCTCCAAGATCTGATCAAGCTTTCGTTCATCATATTGGATGTGTAATGGTAATTACTCGAGTCCTTTTTAGAAATTATTTTGTTCTCTTGTTGTAGACCTAGTTATTGAGGTGTGAGTGTTTTTCACATTTTCTCAGTTCTACTCCATTCTAAGACATATTAGATGCCTATATAAGGGGATAAGGATTATAAAAACCTAAGGTGGGTGGTATATAAATAATCCCTCAAATTCATTGATTTTGAAATTGTCCCGTGGGACCCACCAATTTCCTCGGGTTCCATTTATTGAATTTATATACCGTGCTTGTAATCATTATAACTGCATGGTTATTTTCATTCCATATATGTGATTACATATTTTTTGGTTATGAACTCAACTCCATCCTCCCCATGTTGGATTTTGTGTAACAATTTGGTTTTTAGTATTTGACATGTTGGGGCCACCATTCGGGTGTGGATTGGATGGTCCCTTATAAGGGTATGCTCTTCCAAATTAAATTGTTGGATTTATATTTCATATATCACAATTGAAAATACCATTTATTCTCACCACATTACCCACATAAGGCGTGTTCTTCAATAGATAATTAAATTTGAAATGAAAATTTGAAAGTATATTAAATATACGAATTTACTAGATTAAATGTAAATAAATAATAGGTTGAATGTATATAGACCCCATAACATAGTAATGGATGGTAGAAGAATAGAACATAATTATTGAATATTCTATAAATTTTATTAATAAATGCATCATGCAACATGGCCTTGTCACACCATTGAAAGGAAAGGCATGTACCGAATGGGCTTACTGATTAATTTTGGCTTGATTAAAGGGTTTCATAATACATGGACTATTAAAATTAATGAAAGGAAGGGATTAAAACAATATAAATTATATATATGATTTCATTAAAATAAATTGGAGTATCCCAACTTTATCTCACCTTGGATTCTTATCGGGGAATGCCTTGAGCACCTAGGAACCCCATTCTCATTCAAGGATGTGTCTTGTATAGGTTCAATCCCACCAAGATCCCAATCCTTGTATATTCATGGATGCCCAGTATGACAACGTAGGATCCCTCACATTGTATTAAATGATTCCTTGGATACACTCTTTGGATCTAGCATTGACAAGTAGGTTCCATGGTTACACCCCATAGGTCCCAGTCCATTATTAGCCCCATTTTACCTTAGATGGTCACCTTCGATTCTTTAGGAACCTTATTTTGGAATACCTTGGAACATGATCCTTGAATTACACTCTTACCACTTAGTTGTACATAGGTACTACTATGTTAGTGACCCTCGAGGTCTACGTTGCCTTGGTCACTACCTTGGAGGTTCATTATTAATTATCATCAGTCATGGTTATCTTGTTACATATTGGAAAATTCACTAGTTAAACTTTCATGAGGTGATGTATGTGATGGATAAGCCTCAAATGACCTACCAACACAAATTATTAATTAATTAATTTAAGAACTAGGTAAATGTTCAGACACCAGCCTAGGGATAAAGCAAGTACAAGGTAATTTAGTTACATTGTACTATTTTACTTTATATATATGCATTCATCCACACTATTACATTTCAATTACATGGTCTAGATGTTGTAGAAATCATTGGTGGTGTCCCTCTGAGATTTATCTCACACCATATATACACACCATTTGGTACCTGGAGAAGATTACATGGCTATAGGTGTTGAAAAGGGAAGTGTACAGCTTCATGCAGTTGATTTCCTTATATTTAATATAGAGATTGATAGCATATGACCATTCTAGAGATCAGGATTATTAGGATAGTTTTTTTGTTTCCTTTAAATGTTACTATAACATTCTATTCTTACTATATTTTATCCATGTCTCCAAGTTTTTTAGGTACATGAGCTATTATCATCAGATTTTTTATGTTATTTCTATTATTTTAGTTATTATTATTGTTTTCTCTATTTTCTATATGCCTTTTGTCGAGTTATATTTCTTCTATTATTTACCTGATTTAATATTTATCCATTATTCTTCACATTGCGGTTGAGGGGATAGTGTCCCATAGACACACCATAAGACCATATTACAAGTCAGTAACCTCTAGTATTTGTGGAGATGTGCTTAATGCCTTGTGTACCACAGATATCAGGGCACTTAATAGGAGACATCTATGTCCAGGATGTCACACCCAAGATCGTGAGGTAGATTTATCAAGGTATCTAATTCCAGGAGCCTCTATTTTTAAAAAATTCATCTATACGATAGCCTTGGTCAAACTAGAAATCTTGAAGAAGTAGCTATAAGAGAATATTGATAAAGGGTCCATATTCCCTAGTGCATCACATTTCAGTGTAATAATTTCCTTAATAATTAAAAAGTATTGATCAATTTAGTTATTTATTGATTACTGGTAGTGCAACAAGATCACTGCAATGAACATGTATAATCTTACATGGATGGATGACTTGTTTGATTTAATTCAAGGAGATCAATACTTATAAATGGTGGATCATTTTTCTAGATGTCATCAACTCATGGTGATGAATGAATATATTCATAATATTTCATTACATACATGGTATGATCACATTGAGTTCATAATGATTCCATTATGACATAAAATTAACCTATAAATCATCAGGTATTAGAGTTAATATAATATTTAGATACAAACTAATGAATTTGAGATAATAAATATTGAACATATTGTGATTTACCCCATGAATAAAAGAGGTACATGAATAGATTATAAGGAATGTCCGGGAAAAATTAAGGAAGGAAAATATATATTCTATGTTCAACATGTGTGAATCTAGGATGCAGCAAGCTGCATTCTATGAATCATGTTCACTATTGGTGGAATATTGTGGGCCTTAAAAAAATAATTGAATTTGATAAATGGACAAAACCCACTAGGGTAAAAAAACATAGTTTTTATAGATTTTCTAGGTACCTATGATGTTTTTTCGTGGAATTTCTCACACTTTTCTGGGTTTGTGACTATGTTTACATGGAAAGGGTTAAAGTGTGTCTGGGAAAAAAATGTGTGGAATTCATCAAGGATATTTAGATGTTGTTAATAACTAAATTTTTAATCACACTAACAAAATGGATGAAAGGGATTGTGATATATAATGATGCTTCAATATAATTCGTGGGTTGTTTACTCTTGAATAATGATAGAGTGATAGAATATGACTCACGATAGTTGAAGATCCATGAGCAGAAATACCTGATGCATGATCTTAAGTTTAACGATATTATCATCTATCTAAATATTTGGTTTTACTATCTCTATAGTCAGAATTGTTACATATTTACAAATAATTAGAGTCTAAAGTATATATTCAACACACAAGGAGAGAAACATGCATGAAACAATATAGAAATAGATAATCAAGATCTATGATTGCTCAATTAACTACCCTACTAAAGAGAAAAATAGGGTAGATGATGTGCTTAGCAGAAAAGAACCTACTACTCTATCCATGATTGGGATTGAGAAAGACCCTATCATGCTTAATATTCAATGGTTGAATGTTGAAATAATAACATAAGGGAATAAATTCAACCTTTCTCAAATATTTTTATAACTATATATCTATGATAAATCATATAGAAATAAAGGGATTATCAAGAGATATAAAAGAAGGATAAAGGAGTAATGAAAGAGAAGATACCTAAGTTATACATCAATGATGATGGTGTGACTCGGTTAGGAATGAGAATTTTTGTTACTTCATCACATGATATAAAGAAGTAGATATTGGATAATTCACATATCTTATACTTCACTATCTCTCTAAGAAGAACCAAGATGTATATTGATATTCGGGAGAACTTCTGGTGGGACTAGATGATGATAAGATTAAAGATCATATCTCATGGTGGTTCTTATATCACTATGATAAAGAATATAAATTGTATTCCAATGGGATGATGAAACCATTTACTATTCCCATATGGAAATGGGATAATTTCACTATGGAATTTATAACTGATATCCCAAAAACATCAAAAGTAAATAATGTGATATGATTTATAGTGGATGAAATAACAAATAATTCCAATTTTATCACCATTCAAGAATCTTTTTCCACAGAAACACTTTTCCTTGTATATGTGAAGGATATGGTGGGGCTATACGGGTATAAATTTAGCTCTTTTTTAATAATTATCCAAGGTTAACTTCTAAGTTCATGATAAATTTACAAAATTATTTGAGTACCAAATTGAATTTCAGTATGGCCTATAACCCCCATACAGATGCCTATTCTGAAAGGAATATTCAAATTCTTGAGGATAATCCCAAATCATACTCAATGGATCTAAATTGTCGATTGGTTTAGCATCATCCATTAGTTGAGTTCTCATACAACAACAAAATCCACTCAACTATTCACATGGATCCAAATAAAGCTCTATATGGGAAGTGATGTAGAACTCCAACATGTTAGGATGAAGTTGGGGAATGAAAACTACGTTGACATGATCATGTGTATGAAATGATAGATATTCTTTAGTCCATAAATAAATAAAAATATATATATATATAATATTCTTAGAGTTGGTAAACAATCTATGTTGAAAACCATCAATGGGACTTTGTGTTCCCTGTTGGATATATGTTCACTTTGAATATCACCTTGGAAGAGAGTCATGTGGTTTGGAATGAAAGGTAAACACAACCCAAGGTACATTGGACACTTTAAGATCATTTATCACATATGATCAGTGGATTATCATCTTATACATCTATCATGTATGGATCATGTTCAGGATGGGTTCCACTTATAATCCCTGAGGATGTATAGACCTGATACCTCACATGTACAGAATATTTAAGCGGTACATTATGAAAATAGACTCTCATAAAAATTGAATCCTATGAAAATATTATACCCTAGAGAAAAATATATACACAATAGGAAAACTCACCATGTTAATGTTTTATGGTGGAACCAGAAGTTTGAGGAGGAAACATATGAACCAGAAGAAAAAATTAAACTAAAGTACCCTAAACTATTTTGAATTGAGAATAATACACGAATATTATGGGATAAAAGTTATGGAAGCAATATTAATATAATGACCCAATTTTTATAAAATATATTTTCATCGTAAAATAATTTTTTTTATATTAATCATTATTATACAAATATAATACATAATGAAATCAAGAAGACATTATTCCATTAGTCAATACACTATTTATTTCATAAACTCAATAAAATTAAAAATTCTACAAGGGGATAAAAAATATTAAATAAAAAACCTAAAATAGGAATATATAGATCACCAACATCTTTTAGAATCATCAATACCATGAAAAGAAAGAAAATATTAGTAAACAAGTCATTATCATAGAAAAAGGAAATACATAACCTTGATATGGATTAATTTTAATGAGGAGTGAAATAATGGTGTGTCATATATAAGAGGTAATTTGACTGTTCGACCAGTAATGTGATTGTTGGAAATAGTAACATGACTGTGGGGAATAATACCTTTAACACAAAATAATATATTATGATATAAATAAAATGAATTATGATTACATAATGTATTTATAAATATTATTATTCTAAAATATTAATTTTATGATTAAAAAAATTTGATGAAAACATAAGGACATTTCTAAAATATGCTTTTTTAATTTATTTTTTAAAAATAAATATTTTTATATTAAAAATTATAATTACCTATTTTAGGATTTCATTTTTACAATAATCATTTAATTTTTGAAATAATCACAACGAAATTATATATGGATGATTTTTTCAGAATTTATATGAAATATTTAATATTACAGTGAATATTAAAAATAATGTTTTTTTACATCACATTTATATCATATATTACATCATTTATAATGTTATACTGACCTAATACATTCTAGAATAGGTCATGACCTAATCCCCAGGGGCATGTGCTGTGACATCCCAAATCCCGCCTTCCATAGGCCAGGGGTTGACGACTAGTAAAGGAAAGGTGTATCCCTAAAACAAGAAGCCGTTGCCTTTAATCCTGTACAAACACACAATTCTAGAACACAAAAAGACACAAACACATGGTAAAACATTTGTAGATAAAGTGTGTACTAAATGTAAGGTGTCGAAATACAAGCCCAAATGAAATGATACAACAACAACTAAAAACAGAAAATAGCTTTTGATATCACCACCAAAAATCCTACATAAATGGTAGGTACAAGTCGTCTCTACAACTCTCCACATCAACAGTCACCACCATCCACTATAACACTCTATCTCCCTGATACTCAGTGAAGGATTCCTGTCATCTGCACAAGGCACAATAAGGTGCGGGCAAAGCCTGCGTAGGGGTGATTATGACGATAACCAGTTGGGACCCCAAGACCCCCTATGGTCTATCAGAATTCCATAAAGGAAGACCACGAAGCATGATCTCAATCACAGAGCATAAATCCAATAATCAACTCAAACCTGGTATAAGTAAAGAATAGAAGTAAAGATGATTAGTCGAGAAGAAATATCATCTTATTCTTCCGAGAGGCACTGCAGCTGACCATACGGAGTCTGGTCCAGATAGGATTGGTATCTACTAACCCCCATAAGACCCACACAAGATCTGTCCCACATAGGATCGGTATGCGTTGACCCTCACTAGATCACTGAGCACTGACTCATATAGGATCTGACCCACCCAGGATTAGTATGTCGCTGATCCATGATAGGTCGCTCTATGGTTGGTCCTCATCAGGTCGCATAATGATGATCCACATAGGATTCCTAGGTGATGATCCACACAAGATCTCTAGGTACTAAATCACACAGGATCACTCGGTACTAATCTCTGTATGATCCCTCTCACACTTCCACCTCATTACTAGAAATTGGATTCCCACACATTGTACACTTGATTTTAGAAGTACCACTCATCAATCCATCATCCTTATTTCAATCAGCATGAATTCCCATGAAAAAGTAACCTGATGATCAATCTCATCATAAGCGTTCCAATGCGACAGACGATGCATCAACTAGATGATCGGTCTGTACGTTATTGGCATTTTAGTGCCAAGGGCCCGATTCTATTTGTAGTCGATCCAACCCAGCCATACTACAACTTTCTCCAAAACCGATGTAGAATATTTCAAAAGTATCGTCTCACACCCAGGATCCTAGAGATGCAGACGGTTCGTCAAACAGACATCCAATTCATATGATATGGCCCTTAAGCATTTCTAGGCCCGAGAGGGGTCGGGGTCTAGTCTGATCCGGTCAGACCGACTGGAACAGGGTACGACCTGACCCAATACTGCTCCAACACGGCATAGTTAGGCTAGGCCACAACATGATCAACTTGTTGGGCTACGGACCGGCCTGGCCCAGACTACTGGTGCACCCCGCGTGGTGTACATGGTGCGCTAGCCGTACGGCTCAAAGGGGCCATTCGGCCCCCTTCAATCAGTGGCACCACGTGGTCTACTATATGTGGATCCCCTTTTCCTATACCATGGAATTGAGCCACGACTTCCATCAACTGAGCATGCGACAGCATGCCACCTCCGCCACCGTGGACAGTCGAGGGTCGTTCGCGTTCTACACCCACTGCGGCATGATGTTGTGGATCCCATCCCCAGCGCGCGCCGGCATGTCGCCTTCTGCCGTAGCGGCTGGCCAATACCGGCTGCCGCTATCACCCGCCGGCACCGGTGCCGCACTGGTGGATCTTCTATGGGACACTGTTGGTGCTCTGGAGGTCCCTTTTCACTCCAACTCGTGCCTATGGGTCTCCTTTCTTGTCTTCGACATAGTAAGACATGTTGTATCGCATTGATGTCAAAAAGAAGAAACTTTTCCCGAAGAACTCAACAAAAAATTAGTGGCTGATTGTCTGAGCCTTGTTCATTCATCCTGCACCCACTACATTAACAAGATAACAAGAATGAGAATAAGTCATCAAATATAATTTTTATTAAAATAATCCATCTATATCAAGATCTGTGGGAGATGTCTTGGTTGCGGCGGGATGATCGTCTACGTTTGGTGGTGTCACCGGACGTCCTCGATCCAGGATCGTTGCTGCCCGAGCATCCATCCTCTTTATATGGATGTTTCTATATGACTTTTCCAGAGTATTCACACATGATGAAGCTGTTCCAAAACCCCAACCTGAGCTCCAATTAAATAGGAGTGGGAAAGGTGTGTAACACTATGATTAATTAAAAAGGCTTATTAAATGAATTGATGAACCTCTTTTAATTTACAACTGTGGAGTTACATAGTTTATGAGTCAATCCATAAAATGTCTTTACATGTCTCTGGCCCCACCACCTCCGATAATCCGTCAGAGAAAAATAAAATAAAATAACAATTATATGATATTTTACAATTCATTAAAAATCAAAAAACTAACATTTCCTCCTGACCTGCTGCGGTTGAAGTGAAGCCTCCCTTAAGAAAATCTCAGCACTTTGGATTCAACGGTGTCCTCATATTTTTATTCTGAGCACTGGTTCAAATGATATAAAAAATGTCTCTTGCATGTTTTATGAAAGAACAATAAAAAAATCAGAAATTCATTCTAGGCACACCAGACCTCGGAATTACACGTAGTTAATTTTCACAGACTCATAATAATAAAAAATAATTAAGAAAATTAAATGGAATTTTCAGGTCATTGTAAAACATGAGGTTTGGACATGATATATTTAAAATCAATAATTATTCCTCAAAATATGATAATTCTAATTTTCAAACCTAAAGATATCTTTCCAAAATCGAAAGTCAAAGGTGCTTCCTCAAAATAAATTTTTTCCACTTTTTATTTTTTTGGAAAATAAATTTTAATTATTAAGGTTTTTTAACTTAATAAACACATTATATTATATTTATATATGATTTATAATGTCATAAATTCTATACTAGATGCCTTATCTCTAAAATAATATTTCATTCTATATGTTATTCTAAAAATAACCCTCTTATCAAGTATATATAACTCGTATGATTTCCAATGGAAAATCACTTCTCCCTCCCATTAAAATACAAATATCATAAATAATAATACCTCTCAATCCCTATAGAATCATTAGTTACATTTTGAATTAATCCAACTCCAAAAATAAATGGTTTTATGCTGTGTTACTAGAGATGATACACCAAATTAATTTTATGATTTTAAACTATTCACTCATTTTATTTTTCTTCTCCCTCTACTTCCAAATTCATTCAAAATATAATATTTGAATATTTAATTATGATGAATTTTAACATTATATTAAATGTTTTAATATTCTATAAAAAATCATTTTTTAATGAATATATGTTTTATACCACTTTAACATCATATTTTGACAAGGTTCGTAATTTATACATTGGGTAATGCGATGTATCCCTTAATCATCCTCTTACAATAATTTAATCAAACCGTTTTTATTGATGTAAATACTCATGTGATTAATTTCAATATCTATAATTTTAGGGAAACTAATAAGATAGAGAAGAAGGAATTAAATAACGTTTATGATTTATTATGTATAAGTTAGGTATAAGGCTAATTTTCCCAAGGCGCTAAACCTTTTGATCATTGATTTATGTCTCTAATGTATTATATATAATAAAATAATGTAATAGTTTTATAACAAAAAAAAGGTTCACTATATAGCATATCCCCTAGGGGTTTAACTTTTCTTTAAGACTGAGAATGTGTATTAAAATGATACAATGTGGTGAAAATAAAATTTCTATAAAGAGCATGCTAATGTCATCAGAAAAACATTGAGGTAAAAATTGAATCACAATTAGATATAATTGAATTTGGGACACCATGAAACCATACCCCTTTAATAATTCATATTACGGAAATAGGATCTAGAGATAATTCTTCTCTAATAGAAACAGTGTGGGATTAATTTTTTTGGTGATCAACTATAACCCATTATTACCTCTACTACAAAAATTAGATATTCCATAAAATTTTCCATTTCCTTTAATCATATTTTCTTTAAAAATTAAATGAATTAAACCCTAAATAAAAATGTCACTAAAACATATGAATAACCAATGGGTGGTATTTACATAATTTTGTCTTAAAATATCATTAATATTGATGAAATCCCATCATATAAAACATCAAAAGTGGGGACAATGGAATTGAACATATAATCATCCATAAACTAATAAACCAATGATGTTATCAACAACTGTTTTCATATTCTTAAAAATACACATTTATATTTCTGAATATAAATTCCCTGATTATTACATACTTATTCTCTTATCTTATGAAAAAACATTTTCGTTTGAAGCTAGGATTCATACATATACAGATATAATAGAATTTTTTATTTCTTTATTCCTTCATTCTTTTTAGAGCCATATAATCTCTTGAATTTTTTATAAGGGATGGAAAATAAAATTTTCATAGTTCTCAATCAGAAATATTCATACATGAACTTCCCAACAAAGGAACAATGGATATGTGTTCATTAATTACCATGATTTACATCATCTATTATTATTTCTTAAGCATTCCCTTTGTCAATTTTTTACCATGGTAGTTTTGGATAATCATGCACATTATCAATTGGATTGTGGAATTTATTTTCTTAATTCCTAAACACCTTTAACAAGAAACATTTAATTGTGGGTGCTTCATTAGCTGTGATATTCATATCATACATTGTGTTATGAATCCCATTAATTTAGTTTTTAAATTTATCAGATTATTTACATACCATTTAATATTTAAAGAACTTCCATGTTCTTTTCAATCTCTTTACATGATTTTTCTTCCCACATTTCAGGAAAACATATGGTTGTAATTTTTTTCAACATTTTATCATTCTTGAGACTTTATCTTCTTTTTATTATAAAAATAATATGAGTGGTGTGAATATATAATTTCTAATTATAACTTTAGTTCCATCATAAAAATTCTTCATATATAATAATGAGTCTTATATCTAATTCCTATTGAATACCTGACCTTAGTACACCAATAAATCAATCCAATTTTTTATATTAGGTATTATGACTAATCTAGGAGTTTACCATCAAATTATTTCAAATTTAGCTTCCTATGTACATGTAGATTCAAAATCCATTTTCTTAAAATTTTGAAATTCCATCTCTATACCTCTTCATAGAATATTAGGGAAGTAAGTTTTGAGAAAAATACACATAAAACATCTCTCTAACATTGATTTATTTTCTACATTTTCCCCCATGTTCTATATTAGCGTCCACAACTGATATGATACACCTTCTAAATGATAACCTTAAAAATTAATTTTTAATTATATAAACCCTGAAGAACATAAAATATCATTTCATTTGTACTAATACATTGCTCAGAAACTAGTAAATCAGTGGAACCACTAAAATAATGTGGACATTTCCTCAAGAAGAACTCAATAGAAATTTTTCCAATCCTTTTCTAGTACATAATTTCTCTGTGATTTAAAAATTGATAATATTTTTTAAACAATGAAACAATATTTCTCAAAAGATTCCCTTAACATTGTGTTTATTAGGAATAATTTCATTGAATTTTATATTTACATTATCATTTAAAATATTCTGTTGGGTTCTATCCACAAACATAAATTAGAAATCATAGCATGAGAAACACTAATCCTAGTGGTAAACCACATAATAATGAAAAAAATTAAATAATTTATAAATCATTATACCTTGTTATAAATAGGTGAAACCATAGGATTAGGGGGGGTTCATGTTAATTATTAAATCCATCATGAATGTTCACAATTAGTTTAACAACTTCCAAAGTATATCCCCTATGGTGTCAAACCTGTGGTGAAGAAATTATAATTTATGTCTATAAAGTGATGATCAATTCCGTATCCATGATCATTTTTAAAATTTATTAACACAATGTAACTTTGTGTTAATATACATCCACTTATGTTTTCTAAATAATGATTCAATTTCTGGTAAACCCCATGTTCTTTATATTTCCAAAATTCCAAGTTATTTTTGTATACTTTTAATTATCCTTAGAAATATCCATAGATATTTCCCCATACATATCCTTTTAAATATCCCAAGAAATATAAATAGGTTTTTCCCAAGGGATCACTCAAATTTGTTTCTAATTACAACCTCAAAATATTGAATAAATCATTACTATAATACTAAAAATAGATTCCTAGGATTTTGTAGATAAATATAAAATATTTTTGAAGAATATTAAAAACATTTCGAAAATACATGCCCAAGCACCATAATTTTTTTCTATATTTGGAGACTGCATAAATAATATTATTATATAACTAATGATATTATACATCTCCATCAAGGATAATCTCACATTATACTCCACTTTAGAATGCCCTCCCAACCCATTCCTCATAAACAAGGTAAAGAAACATAATAATGGGAGAGCATAGATTATTAGTAAGGGTAATCATTATAGATATAAATCTATCATTATATAAAATCATAAAGTAAGTGTAAGGGAACATGATCGTAATATAGTATTATTATAACCTAATACTCAAATATCATAAACACTTTTCATTGTACAAAACATTATCATTTCTGATAACGTGGCCAAAAAATCTGAAAAATCATTATAAATAAATCATTAAACATAAGCTCATTTTCTAAAAGTTTTTCAAGATCATAAATATATAAAAACCATTTCATACGTCTTTTTCAATTCCCAATACCGTTGAAATTGTATACCAACACATATAACTAATTTCCCATTATGGATTTCGATTCACCAGCTTCCAATAGTGGATACACACACACAAATTTCCCATAGTGGATCAAACACATAAACGTCATCCTAGTATTACCTATTGAGAATTAAGGATTTAACAAATGTATTTGGGGAATATTTAGGTCCCTATCCATCACATAATGTAAATAATACATATTTGTTACAAAATATCCTAAAAAATTCACCATATCATCACATCATTACCCGTGCAATGAAATGAGATTCATAAACATTTAATCTATTAACCAATTCATAACCCAAGAATAAAAAATGGGTTTGATAATCTTTTTCATAAATATAATCTTTAACAATCTATTGAAATAATATGGATGGAATCATTAAATATTATACCTAGAGAAAATCACAAGTGACATCAAAGGATGTAATATAAGATGGAAAATGATTTTAAAGTAATAATTAGAAATGTTCATGAGGAATATAACCTCTCCACATTGAAAATAATATTTTAAAACTTAAACTTTTAAACTCCCATTTCATTAAAAATAAAATTAGAATTATATAAATGAAGATATAAAAATCACTAAAAAAATTTAGTGCGGAAATTACCATTGCTTTTTTGAAAATTATTTTCAAAAACAAATATTAAAAAATTATAAACTATTTATTTTCTCAACAAAACATTGAATATTTTATTGGATAATTTAAAATAAATATTTTTTAATGATAGGGAAAAATATTGTTGATTTCATTCCAATAAAAACAAATATTCCTTTCGTATTTTCTTCAAAATCCAAATGGGTTATTTTTTGTAAATTATATTAAGATTACATTCAAAAAAATTGAAAAATTGTCACACTATAGAAAAAAATTTATAAAAAATAATTTTTTGTATTTAATGATTTTTTTATAAAATAGTTTTATGTTGAATTATTTTAGATAAAAATTTAATTTTTTTCAAAGAGATTAATAATTGTAGTTTTTATTAAAAATATATTCGTTTGAACTCTTGAGTACATATATAGAGAAAAATTATTTCAATGAATATATAATCCTGAAGAAATAATAAGATAATAAATTTGATCATTTTCTTATGACACAATTCATTATACTTAAGAATTGGATGATTAAACAAATAGAATCTCGACAAACAACGAAATTATATCATTAATCTCTAACCAAATTCGTAAATATCATTCCTTAAACCCTAATAAAGAGATATCAAAAAATTTATTGGTAAATTAAAATAATTTTCATGAATATTATAATAAAATACAAAAACATACAGTATATACACCACATAAAATAATCATGCAAGGAATATGTCCTATGTCTCATAGAAAATATAATTTAAATCAAAATCTGTTACTATATGTATTTAAATAAAAAATGAATGTAAATAACTCATATATAATAAATAAATGTTTAATATATATATCTATTTCACAGTGTTATCTATATATATATATATCCTATCATATATGTTTTACTTATGACCTTTTATTACCCATTTCTTAACAATTTTATGTTAATGTCCTGTTTCATGTAATGACTGCATTGTTTTTCATGTATGATTTGATTTTTAATTTTTTTCTTTTAAATAGATCATGATTTTTTCATATAATATATTATAAAAATTATTTAAATGTCACATATATATAGTTTATATGTAATTATTTATAAACATAAATACAATAGATAGACAATGAAATACATCGTTAATAAGGGAAGTATGTCGTTTGTATATATGAACATTGCTTCTATTTTCCGATAGTAATGAATGTAAAAAAGTGTGTTAAAAATTATAATTCCATAATAAATTTTTGTTTCAAATATATATATATATATCATTTTTTTCATTTAAACCATCCTTATCAACATCAATTTAATGTGTAAAAAACTACATCACTTCGCAAGGTAGTATTCTGTTATACACATGAATGATGGTATCATGTTCCCATAAAATGGTAAGTAAGGAGGAACACATAACATAAGGATTAATAAATCATTTTAATATCATTAATATCATTGGTAGATGATAAATTCATCGTTATATCCCTCTATGATAGGTGGTGATAGGAAATTAATAGCATTGGTTTGAGAGGATGTAGTCTCCCGTATACATGTTTGACGATTTTGCTATAAATTAAATAAAAGAGGAAAATTATTTAGGTTATTATATTAAAATTGTAACATATAATTATATTGTATAAAAAATGAATATTAAATCATCATGGTTTAAGAAAAATTTAACTATGTTGATAAATAAATAAAATAAAAAGCTTCGTTAGGAAGGTTACCACTTATTCAGAGTAATCATTCTATTCCCATGAAAAGGATTCATGGGATTGATTAAATATATAACTGAGGATTATATTTTTATAGTAGTGAATTACAAATGGTATTTTGGGATTTATTTCTACAATAAATGTGTTTTTTATGTATGAAAAGAAGATGATATGTGGTAGACTTTTATTACTAAGGTGTGTGGCACACTAGGAAATTTTTAAAAGAAAAACGTATACCCATATTTTTTCACATAAAACAAGGCCTAAAAATTGTCCATTATAGAAAATATAATAAATATAATCACAATATTTCAATAAAATGTATGCTTGGAATGTTGTGGTTCATTTTTAACACTTATCTTTTGAGTTTAACCCCCATTATCCATTTTTACCTTATCTTTGGTAATATTTTTTTCTATTAATCTTCATTATAGTAAAAAATTATGGACAAATTATAAAATATAATTAATTAGTATTATTAATGATATAGAATTTATTTTTACAAATTCCATTCAAAAACGTGGAAAATTTTAATATAAATTCATCTTTCATATATTATGAAAAATTATTTTTAAATGAGAAAATCTCTTAATGTTTAAAAAGATATTATGTCAAACTCAATTATGAAATTGATTTTAATGAAGTAAATAGGATTAATAGAAATATAATTTAACTAATTTTAAATTATTTTATTATTAAAACTATTTATAAGTTTTTAAATTCATTATAGTCAATTACAATTCTAAAAAATTAGTACTTTTCATTATTCATTAAAAAATTAATCTGCATTGAAAAATATCAAAAATTCACCCCATGATAAAATTGAAATTGTAATTTCAGAAAATAATTTCAGTTTTTTAAATAAATTTTTAAAATCTAGGTAAAATATTTTAAACTAATTGATCAAAATGTTAAAAATATTCGTTTAAAAAAACTCTTTTGAAGCATAAAATTGGATTCATTATTATAACTTCTATAGAATACACATAACTTGAATTTTAAGAATTTGATTAAATATATAATATATTAATTTAATTATATTGATTTAAAATGTTATTTGTTTAATATAATGATGTAAAACGCTTTTTGGGCATAAAATTATTTTCCCACAAATATATTCCAATTATTTTAAAATTTTATTTAATTTAGTTTCTAAATAACATGTTACACATGAATTCGTTTTATATACACATAAATAAAATATACTTTCATAATTTTGTTAATATAATTAATTCACACCATTATAATGGCTGGTATATTAATATCATAATAAATAAAAATATTTTAATAGAAATTCGTTGTTTGTTAAAACTTAGTATTGCATGTAAAACAACATAAACACATAGTTTCATGTAACCCAAAAAACTGAAAACACTAAAATTAATTGAAAAAATAATATTTAAAAATATGTATTAGTTTTATAATGTATATGTGATATTATAATTTTATAAATATTATTATATAAAAATTATCAAATATAAACATTAAAAACGTCATTGTAACTATCAGAAATTTTTGTAGTGGAAAATGAAGTGTGTTTTTATATATATAAAATGGAATTGATTAGTTTAATTAATTAAATCATGTTTGAATGAGCCCGTATGGGGTATCCCAGTGCTAGGGTTCCCTCTCACCATCACCTCCTTGCTTCATCCCAGACCGGCTCAGCTTCCCTCTTGCACGGCTGTTCGTCGTGGCATCTCTTCTTCTGCGGTGGTGTCGTGTGACTTTAGGGCCCGACTTCTTGGCTTCGCACTCGGTTGTCATCTTCTCTCACCCAACTCCCCTTTGATGGATAGGGTTTCATGGTGGCGCGGTGTAGAAGCTGAGGACGAGGTCTAGCTATCTTGGTTAGAGTCGTCTTTACGTTTTTGCGCATATGGTGGTTGAGCGTGGTTCTGAGGGAGTTTTTGATGGCGGCGACGAGACATCGATATGGTTTCCGGGTAAGATTCCACCCAAATTTATGGTGATGGTTTTATTCTGTTTTTCATCTTTGCATTTTTTTTTTGTTTTGGATGGTTTTTTTGTTCGTGTTCCTGGGTTTGTGCCTCGTGCGTTGACTCGGTGGTGGTGATTCGTCAGATGCTGGTCGAGTTAGGGATGGTTTTCTCATCTTGGATGTAGTGATTGGTTATGTGGGGTTAGTTTTGTGGTGATGGTTGAATGCTATTGATAGATTGAGTTCGCTGGAAGGGTTATGACGTTCTCTGATGTTCTTCTCCAGTATGTTTTTTCCGATCCCCAGCTCCGATGATGGGCAGTGGCGATAACATTGAACTGTTCTCTTGTTTTGGTTTCTCCGGTGATGGGCTATGGCGGTGTTGTATGGTGTTGAATACACCGGTAGTTCGATGATGGCGATTTTAAGGCGATGATTGCGATTGTAGGTGAGAGGACTCTGGCTGTTGTGTGTGGCCCTCGGATCGGGGCCTCCTTGGGTTGTCTGTTTTGAATTTCAAATTTGTTCTGATCTTGTATTTCGGTATCCTGCGTGATCTCGGTGGTTACCGCTTATCCTCAAAGTGGATTTTTGAAAATAAAATCAATTATTAAATAATTTTGAAAAAAATCTTTTCAGTCTAGACTTATGGATCCTAATGATTAGCTTTTAAAATGGAAAACCCATATATAAAGTGTATAAGGATTTTTATAAGGGATTTTATCTATGGTTGGTCTAGTTAAAAGGGTCAATGTGATGTGATAAAGGGAAAGGATGGGTTCCCTTTTACAATTGAGTGGAGGGGAATTCTTGGAATTTTGAAAAATATTAAATTAATATAAATTTATTTTTACATGCAATTGGATCCAAATTGGTAATGTTAAAATATACTCTTATATTAGATTTTTTTCCCATCATCCAATGAAATTATTATATGTTTAATTGGTGATTTAAACCATATATTTTGGTTTAACCTCTTATAAATCCAGTTCTAATCATAACCACAGTAAATGAAATCATCTTTAAAAGGTTATAAATCTAATGATATATTGAAAATTGAATCATAAATAACCATGTAGAGAAATATTTGACCACATATTATCCACCATTCCCTCTTTCAAGTTTTTTTTATATTTTAATAATTTAAAAAAATATTATTTTCATGAAAAAACATTATTGTAAATATTGACACAATTCATTTAATAAAATATAAAGAACACAAATAAAACCATAAAATAATATTATAATCATTTTAACAATCCCTAATATGTTTATATTTATCTATAAAAATCATTGTAACACCATAACTTCCTCAAATTATATTTCATTTAATATTTTTAATATCATTTAATTTATTTTTGTATTGACATAAGAACTATTGTGTCAGTGTTGCATGAACATCAATAGAAATTATAAAATTTCAAAGAATTATAAATTTATATAAACATTGAAATTAATTTAATGAATATATATATATATATACATCCATCTATATTTTTTTCCATATGAGGACATAAAAGAAATATTTACAAATAAGAGAGAGAAATTTTTTAAATTTCATTGACTAAAATATAATATAGGTCATATTCATGAGAAAGTGTACATTAAACAATATATTTCGATCCATGGTTTACAAGGGACGAATTAGAATTATCCAATATAATTTAGGATGAATCCTTATGAGGTTGTAACTTATTTTTAACATAGAGTATCCCTATTTACCCTTTATATAAGCGATAATTTATTTCATGATTAGTATTAATAATTCCTAAAATTACTATGGACCTATTGAAAAAAAATTGATCACAATGATTAAAAAAATAAATAAATTTTATCAAAATAAATTTCTATAAGTTCAAGAAGGTATATTTAAAATAAGTGTGAAAAACATGACAAAACCCACAATTTGAATATTAATGTTCATAGCCTAAATATGGATTTATTATTATCTAATCCATCGAAAATAAATTATACACTTGTTAAAATATATTATTTAATACATAACACATATATTTAATTAAAATCAATCACGAATAGTGAATAATTTAATTTATTATTATGAAATATACATTCCAAACATAAAAAATGTTTTCCAATCAATAATATTTTTATGTTTAAAAATGTTTTTAAAAAAATTTCAAATGTAAAATTATTTAAATGAAAATATTTTGATTATTAATAGGGAAATATTACTAATTCAACATTTATTGCACTTTATACCCAAATAGATCTTATAACATGTTTGAAATTACAATACAATCTTCAATAAAAGTTTACATTTTTTTATATTATTCATTGTAAATTTGTACTTTTAAAAAAAATTAAAAAATCATTAGATAAAAATATTATTATGATGAAATCTAAAAAATATATCTTTTTTTATCAGATATGTTTTCTAAATTTCTCATAAAATAATTATAATATCATTACATAAAATTGGATATATGTTGACCTTTAAAAGACAAATGAAGTTGAACTATGGATGAGGACAACATCAGTGACATGTATATGTAGTTTCCTTAGCTTTTCTAGGAATTATCATTTATTTTGGAGAAATTTATCATGATTTTAAATCCCTTTAACCTAGATAACATTGAATGTAGTTAGTTTTTCTTAGAACAATGATTTTTAATTGGAATTTATAGAACTAAAAAGGATGATTGTCACTACCCCTGTTCTCACACTATTCAGAAGTGGACAAGATTTTGTAGTATTCATCACTTTATTGATGATGGGATTGGGATTTCAATAAATAAATAATGACTATGTGATAACCTATTCTTCAAGGAAAGATGAATGTTCATGAATTGAACAACTCAACACATTATCTAGAGATGTATGTACTGAAATTATCTTTAAAAATATGGTTCCACAATCTCTTTTGGAGGAAAGTGTGAAATATGTATGGATCAAAAACATCCTCAAAAATAAATTCATAAAGAAATAGATAAATATATGCCAATTAGGATTATAAGAGCTAATTAGGGACTATGATTTCTCAATCAACTAACATCTTATATAAGAGAATAACATGATGGATGATCTTATGAGAAAGGATCCATTAATTCTATCCTAAATGAAAATTAAGATGGATATGATCTTACAATATTTGGAAAGGCCGAACATGGAAGTCAATAATAAAGGAACATAATCTATAAATAATTGCTCAACCATCTCTTATAGAGTGTTTAATGTTTGATCCATGAAATGGTGTGGAAATTCATAAGATAGTGGAACCTATATGTAAAGGGAAATCCTTATAACTCAATGTTAATAAAGAAGGAATTATGAGATTTGGATCTAGACTTTGTGTTCCAATATATCTTATATTAAAGAAGTAACCATTGGATGATGCACATAGTTTGTAATTATCCATTATCCACAGAAACACAATGATATATCAATATCTCCATGAAAACTATTGGTGGGAAAATATAAAGAAGATGATCTCTAAATATACATCATGTTTCTTGGTATTAAAACAAGTGAATGATGAAAGACATATTTCTGAAGGGATGACTCCTCAATTCCACATAACAACATGGAAATAAGAGAAATAACCTGGGACTTTATCATCTAAATTCCAAATACATCCCTGGGAAATAATTTGACATGGGTTGTTTTGGTTCATCATACAATGGAATATCACATTATCCCAATTGGAGAAGATTTTTCACCCAATAGAATTTCACATATGTACCTCAGATAAGTAGTAAGAATGCATGGAGTACCACCAAAGATTGTATTTGATAGAGATATGGTATTAACCTCTATGTTTAGTAAATGTATACAATATTATATAAACACTGATATATACTTTACTATGGCCTACCATCCTCAAACTGATGACCATTCTAAGAAGACTACATAGTCAAAGGAAGACATGTTGAAGGATTGATCTATGGACTTAAAAGGATGATATGACCAACATCTACCTCTGGTTGAGTTTTCATAAAACAACAATTTCCACTCAAGAATCCAAATTTATTGATATGATTCCATTATTTGAAGAGATAATGAACACCTACATTTTGGGCTGTTGTTGGGGGAAGGAAAACTATTTGGTCCTAAAATGGTGTAGGAAATGGTGGAAATGGATCAGAGCATTCAGAAAATCATCAAGGCTGGTCATTGTCAAAAAAGGTCTATGCTCACAATCACCAATGAGACATTTAGATTGATTTTAAATACAAGTAATTCCTCTCCATATATCCTTAGAATAATATGATAATATTATTGAATAAGTGAATGATTAATCCAACATACATTGGCCACTTTAATATCATTGATCAAATTAGAATGGTAGCCTAAATACTACAAAACCCACTTAACCAACTTAAAGATATTTTGTGTTCAGTTTATCCCTCTTGATATATTTCATACAATACCCCTCACATGAAATCAATATAGAGGTGGTACTATTATAGAATGATCTATTATATGAGGAGTAGCCAGTTAAATCCCTAATCATATAAGACAAACTCTAAAAAATAATACAATGAACCCTATTAATGTGATGTGGAGAAACCAAAACATTCAATAAAAAACATGGTAACTAGTGTAAAGGATGAAATAAAGTTACCCTCATTAGTTTTAGTGTCGTAAATGATAATTTAAAGGGTGAAATTCTTAAGGTGAGGACTTTAATGACTCGAACTATTAATAATACAATATAACTTTTGATTTAAATAGTTATTGAAAACACATGAACTTATTTTATTTTATTACATGTAATTGGATTTAATTTACTATTATGAATCAATACCGCTAATAATATACCCTTTGAACAGTGATCACATGATTAATATATGTATAGGGTTTTATCAAATCAAATTGGCACATATAACAAAAGTGATGGCCTCAACAAGAAGGATTATACACTATGAAGATCACTTATCAGAGCTTCCGTGTGATATACCATCACATTATTTATCCCTTAACCAATCCCATTTTGAGATCCCATAACTTATGAAAGATCAAAACTGTTTATTGTAGAAGTTCAAAGTTATCATGATCACGACCCAAACAATGTTTTCCAAAATTCCCCACAAACGTCTCATCATCAGACACAATACCCAAAGGGAATTCGATGGCATATTAATGGGGTATGTGTAGAGTCCCATTAAATATTAGTATGTGCATTATTTTTTATTAGACAATGAATATATTATCATCCTATTAATGTTACTTTATAAGAGACATTTTTTTAAATTCAATAAGATAGAAATAGTAATTAAGGGAAATATTAAAAATCAATTAAATAATTAAATATTATGAATTAATGAATTGTTTTAAAAAATATTATTTTATTAAATTATTATTATTTAATAATTTTTGTTAAATATAAATTATTATATAATTTATTGAAATTCAACTGTAATTTTTATAAGGGATTTATAATTATATTGTAAAAAATCAAAAAAAAAATTTAATAAATATCAATACTAATTTACAAGTAGAAATTAAAATATTTAAAAAATTAAATTGATAAAATGAATTTTAATTTTGTAATTATTGTGTTGAAAGTATCCAACAGTTATTTTTTCATAATTTTATGAGATAATCGAAATTTTGGGGGGAAAATAAGAAAATACATTCTGTATTATGACTAAATAATGACCCAAAAGTGATGTGATAATTACTTTAAATGGGATCCATGAATAAATAAATATGTTCATTTTAAAATAATTTTATTTTAATATTATTTGACTTATTTCTTAAATCCAGTATTAATCATCGAAGACATGTAATATATTTTTTTGTTTTAAAATCATTTAATTGAGATTGTGAGACACCTCCACAAATGAAAGGGAATTATTTTATTTGGTTCAGACATTATTTATAAAATAATTTAATCCAATCACATTGGTATGAAAAATGTGAAAAATATATGGGGTTTTTGTTTTATGGTTATTTTATTACGTAGATTCAAAAAACCAAAATAATAATGAAATCCCCATCTTTTCCTATATAAACCCACTCAATATCCATTTTATCTTCACTAAATTATCATTTAACAATTCCATACTCTTACATACAATCTATAGAGTCCTCCCATGGTGCCCCAAGCTCTCAATAATCCCCTCTCAAGCATTTGGAGTCACACAATGGTGTAAGGAATCTTTCACTCTCGTTTTTATCCAAACACTTCTTTTTTTGTTGTGATTTTTAATTTTCCATTTATAAATATTGGGATATGATATTTAATTTACTAAATACATTCCAAATTATTTCAACAAGTTGATATACCCCTATTACTCTCTTTAATCCATTCAATGAACCATTTTTTACACCAGTTATATGCCAAAATTTTGTAAGTGTGTTCTCAATTATTATTTCCATTCAAGAACATCTTTTATGTTATGCCTAATAAATTTCAATTTATTATGTTGTAATATGTTCTTGATTATTCATCTTAATTTTAATTTAGTTTTCTAAATATTTTATCCCCTTTTAAAACTCATGATGCACTGTGTTATCCTTTATGTTCATCGGTTAACTTCTAGAAATATTGTTACTATTCTTTTCATTATTCCAGTTTCTTCATTACAATATGCCTTATTTTTCCGAAATCCTAATATTAGGATAAAATTTACCATGTATCTATTACTTATAATTTCATTTCTATCTCAAAAACCCATTTTTATAAATCATAATGTGTCGTCATTATGTTGCCGAAGTTTCACTGTGATTTTCCAGGACAAAACTATTGTATAGTGAATGACTTCCAATTTCCTATCAAGGGTGTTCAAATTTATGAAAATATAATTATTTATTGAGGACATACATACATATATATATATATATATTCCATAATAGTTGACTGTGAAATAAATAATCATTATTAATGAATCCATGTTGTATGATCTCAGTGGGAAACTTAAGCATGAGAATGAAATGAATGTGATGGGTGTGCCTAGATTAATATGTGGAATCAATGCATTCAGTAATTTTTGAATCATGATAGGTAATTTTCAGATAGTTATTGAACTAAATTACTTTATGGAACTTTATCCAACATTATTTATTAGAGTTTTATCCATGACCTATGTTTATGATGTATTATTTTTAGTTCTAGCCATATTTCTTATATTTCATTTATAATTATCATTATAAATCATGTCTTGTTGTTCATGATTATGATTATTACTATTCTTATTATCTATTTATATACCTATTTTATAACATTTATCTCATTATTCTATGTTTATTCCCTCACAAGGATTTATAGATTACTCATTCATCTGTTTTTCCTGAGGATATCCCATTCAGTTTTAAAAGCCATGTAATTTTAGAAGAATGTTTGAGGTTTTCAATAATATTTTTGTATCCCGTGTTAATGATGTTATTAAACATACCTAATTATAAAATGCACTATATATCATGATATTTCATGTTGTATTAAGTGTATATTTACTTAATAATCATGAATTAATTTGTAATAAAGAACATGGTTGTTATATCAATTACCCATGGAATACAATGTTTTCCCACCACATTTTCGGACATACAATGGTCTATAACTAGAGTCCCAATAGAATAAATCCATACTAAAATATCTAAATCACAATCCAAGAATAACCTTTATCTTAAATCAATAATCTTTCAAGAACATTAGTTAAATCATGTCACCATAACTGAAACACCATGTTGATTCTTCCTTGAGTCCCCTCACCCCAAACATCAGTCACTTAATCAACCTACCACTTCCATACTGTTCTTATTCCCACAATATTCTTTACCTTACCACCACCTTCTTCTAGTGGTTGGAACATCCACTATGGAAAAATCCCACAAGAAGATCACCTCAAATTTCACAACATACCTAGTGTGTTTCCTAACTCATTAAGCTCAAACAATCACAAGAACACCATCCAGCATGGGCATCCAACTTTTCTATTTACACCAACCTTGTTGAAAATTCCTCTACCACCCATTTTCAATATAAGAACATCTTGAACCCCATCATGTTTTTCTTCATCTATGAAACATAATTTATCCTTAGAAAATAAATTTAATAGTGTGTCCAATCTTATGGCATATATTTCATTTTAACATATCGTGTCAAACAACCCTAGATTGGCTGGTCCCCAAAAACCCATCTTCCACTATTGATATATTTACCCTTCAACTATACCTAGAGTTTTCTCACTTAATTTATATTGATATCATCTAGAAAACCAACTGGAATAATTCCATTACATCTAGTAAAACTCCACCATCAAGACATCCACTACTCTCTAATCCAACATCATTTTCCCCAAAACCCATCCACATTCCTGACCCATGAACTTCCACAGTCTATACATTGAATAAAGATTAATATCATATTACTCAATACCCATTTACAAACATTGAAATGTACTTTTTTCTCCAAAAAAATTCACCCTATGATGTTTTAAAATCACCACTTTCATCTCTTATTAATAGTCGAGCCGAGTTCTCCCCAAGATGCTTAATCATAGAAATGTTCAGCATCAATATTGGAATTCCACTTCCTTATAGGACCATAATTAATTGACACCCAAGGATACTCCATAGTCAACCAAACAAACCTACCAGAGTCCATATCTTATATTTATTGAGTTTCTCTAACCCAAATTCCCATTTCATGAACAATTTTCATGCCTTAACACACCATTTAATGAATTTAGCACATGAATCTAGAATTTAAATTAGAACAACCCAATTTCCAAGGACACTCTTAGATTGTTCAACCACCTCCTCAAAAGACCACCTAGACTTTTTATTAAGAAGTCAACGTGCACCTCACAAGTATCTCAATGCCACCCTGATGGCACCACATCAACTCCACACTCTTTTCCACACACCTAGAACATAATTATCAATCCCCGCCATAGGGGGGAGGATGGATTCCTTCTCTCTCAGACAACCCCTCCCACTCGCGACTCCGTCTAGTGTTTCCTTCTGAAATCCTTCGTTGCAGGTCAGCAGCGCGACCAAGCATCGTTCTTCATCCATATTCCTCTTTCTTCCCCTTTTTTCACCTCATTTTTCCTTCTTCCAGGGCCATCATGTTCTTCTTGGGATCTGGCCTATTTTCTCCCTCGCAGCTCGTTTTTACCGATGTCCCCACCTTCTTTCTGGTGAGGTTTTGGGGCCTTGTCAAAGGTTGTGTGATGTCGAAGATTTCGGCCACTCATCATCTGCTCTGATCTCTCATTCCCTTGTGGCCCTCTGGGTCGGAGCTGAAGCGGTGGGGACATTGGGGTTTTGGGATTTGAGGATTGGCAGTCATCGATTTTTCGGCTCATCTCATTTCATTTTTCCCCACTTTGTTGGTATATGGTTAACTGCTTCATCATCGACCTATCCTTCCCTGCTCTGATCCCATGTTCTGCTGCACCGCTTCGAGACAGATCGGGAGCAATGGTAATGATGGAGTTTTGGGATATTTGGTTGGTGGCCATTAGTTTTCTGGGTGCGAGACCTCATCTTTGGATTTTTTTTTTTGATATGGAAACTACTCTCAAAACTTTTTGGCCATCATTCTCTGGTTCCAAATTTGTCATTTTTTTTGTTTTTGGTTTTATTTCAATTTAACTGGTTGGATAGTCTTGTGAAGATATTATTCTATGGCGATGGTGATGATTTCGTGGTGATTTGGTTTGGCATGCTTTTTTCTTTCCTGATGGTAGTGGCGGTTCAGTTTCTATTCACTTGGTGGTGGTCCTGAAACGGTGAAGACAATGGTGTTTTAATGGTGGAAACAACTATTAATTTCGGCTTTTGGTTCTCGCAAGCGAACAACTTCATTTGGACGATGGAGAAGTGGAGACGGAGTAGGTTTTCTGGATTACAGTGGGCAAGACTTAAGGAGGCTTCTCCTTGAGATTCTGTGTCCCGAGGTGTTTATACTGATGATGCAATAGGATGCTTGGATAAAAGGCAGTTTGGTTATGATGTGATAAGATGCATGTACCAGTTTGAATTTCAAATTTTGAATCTGTGTTTGTGAATAATTTTCTCCCCGTATTGAATTTTGAATTTTGAAACCTATGGTTTGGATTGAATTCTTTTGATGTGAGGTTACCACTTTTCCATAAAGTGGATTTTGGAAATTACAAAAAAAATGGATTTGGGGGATTCCCCACCTTAGGGGTGTCATTATCTCTTAATTTCACATGAAATTAAAACTAACATAGCTCAAAATTAGATAATAAGAAGAACGCAAAAAAACATAGATTTGGCGGTCCATCTTTTCTTATAATAAAAAAACTAACATCACTAGATACTCATTCATGAATCCTGATAATAGATCCCATGGTTTTCATCAACACTCAGTCTATATGGAGGACCTCACCCACAGACAATCAATGGTGTACATCCCAACAACCATCTCCACATATAATGTTCATATGCATATCCTCAAAGGTGTCCCCCGTAAATCCAAAATTCATTTAAGTCAGTATGAATAAATCCATAACATTCGCAACATACCTGGGATGATGTCAAGATGTTGGGTATGACTGTATCCTAATAGAATTATACTAAGAATTAATTATTAACACCCCCAAAAATTATCCACCATCAATTTCGCCTGTTACTATGGGGATTCCCTCACATGTCGAAATCCTAAGTCTTTCATGACCCAAACATATCTACAATGTCAAGCCACTACTACTCAAGTATCACTACCATCCAAACTCACAATCACCTCACGACTATCTACCATGCAGTCATGAACCAAAATCTCATTTTTCATGACCACAACACTCGTTTTTTTGAAGAATGAATCTATATATTATCAAAAGAATTTCAATGTACTATCACACCCATCATGAACCAAATCGAATCATGCCTTCCCATCATGTGTCTAAATCTGTACCTCCTCATATTCATTAATGTCTCAGACATTCCTATTACTACACACTAAACCAACATTAGATCAAACAACCGAAACATCACTAGAGCATGGTCCAAATTCCCTCTAGCTCACTTGACCATGCCTTCAAGTCTTTCCACCTCATCAACATTTTAGAATTCACTTAACCTCACCCAAAAACCAGAATATTTGTATATACAAGCTCCAACACAGGACCACCCTAACCTCAACAATATCTTAACTAATAAACGATTTAATCCCTAATTTGTTCACCCCTGTCTCATCCACCATGAATAAACATCGAGACCTCCATTAATCATTTTCCAAATAGAAGGGTGAGATATCCAAATGATCCAACCCTTCAAAACCGACCATACAATCTCTATCAATGCTTAGGTGCCTCCCTGAAAATTGAATTAAGGGATCGACATCCAATTTTACCAAACACTATATTACACTCACCATGATTCGATTCCTCTTCTCAAGAAACCACTTGTGTTTCACATCCTATGACACCTTCAATAATGGTCCACCCACCCTTTAAGATACCCTAAAATAATCAAAAAAATTATTGATTCATAACCATATATTGTGTCACATCACAAAATCCATCATCCATTCCACTCATCCCTCTAGGAAAAACTCACACAAGGGAACACTCTCTGTGTTCCACTGCCAAAATCCAAAAACATCCACAAGTTTGATAAACACCCAAAATCATTATAAATCCCTTATAAAATTTTTATAGGTTTTGCACCATAACACCATAACCACCACCCATGACACAAATAACAATGTCTTAAATTTCAAACATAATGAAACTTTACCGATCACAACCCATAAGGGATACCTCATCCTTTTAATCACAAAATACCTCTAATCCTCAAGGCCACAAAAACATCCCAAGGTACACCAATTGAAACCCCTCAATTAAATACATAAAACACTATGACATCTCCAAAAAAGGCACACTCACTACCCAAACCATATGTGAACATAATCTACTAGAAACACTAGGGATACACAACCCTCATGTCCCCTCATGTTCAAACCTTCCACATTCTCTAAATTCATGTCTACCCTCTCCAAAAATCACTAGAAGATATTGAAAATGAAACTATCTGGTAATATCAACCATACTTGGCATGACCCACCATATATCCCATTGAAAAACAAGGATAAAACAAGCAATGTTGTTTTGGAACTTCTCATCTCCTATATTATCATAGCCCAATGGATTTCCATACTCCACTACTGGTGCAACATCCTCAATGATTTCCTATTATCTCCCAACAAGTACACTCCATTGTGGTAGAATTCTTCTATAATCCCCAAACTCAATAATTATAACACATGACATAATTTATTCACAGTTCACATAAAATATGACTCTCTCCAAGAAATAAAAATTCCATTTTCATACACTATCCCGATAGACATTGTCATATTGAGTACACTACCATCTACCATCCCCAACATGGCTCATGGTTAACACATGGTATTCCAACCTATATAGTCACAATTATTCAACTAGAAAATATTTTTAAACAATTTGAACTTTCCCATAGTATAAATTCCTTCTTAACCAAATTTCTTTTTTCTTACAACCCATATGTTTACTCATTTAAAACCCTCATTAATTAAAATTCATTAAAAATTTGTTATCATTCTTTTTTTTATCCATTTTCATCATCTTTATTAGAAAATATTTTCTTCAAATTTTTCATGAAAGTAAAATTCATTCAACCATTTTTGTCTCACACATCCATCAGTTGTGTGCATATCATGTTGGATGCCACCAATATATATAGGTTACTAAAATGATTCATGAAAGCACAAATTCATGATGTTCTATCCACATGAGAAATATCATAAAAAAAGCCACATTATACAATGAGGGAATCTAAAATTTTTGAAAAATGATTCAGCTATAACAACACACATAAAGAATAATAATTCCCACTGAGTGTATTTGTATTATCTCTCATACATGGGTTAGCTACTCCAAAAAAAGAGCTTATTTCAAATACCCAACACATCCTAATATCCCATCTATCATCTCAAATATTATGACCACGGAAAAGAACTAATCTAATATCACTTTTTAATTTATAAAAAAATGAATCCTGATTAACTGGTGCCCTAATCTGAGTCGCCACATGAACTTATGCATGCCTCCATATATGATATAGGTTTCTAACTCTACTCCAGGTTATAAATGTCACATCTTGAAACTATACAATCATTACCATATTAATCCACAATAGATAATATATGAAATGTTGTAAAAAATATGAAAATAATCCTAAAAAAGCATTACCAACCATTTCACAAATAGAGTATAACCATAAATAATAAATAAATATGTCGTGCGAGGCTAATAGTTAAAATTTGAATGTAAAAAAAATGAAATACCAAAATTTTAATCCCCAATACATTTCCTGACTCCATGTATGGATCCCCAACCATGAACATCCTAGGACCAACTCAACTCCCAAGCATAGGGCCTTTTCTCTTGTCTTGACCAGTAAGAATGATGTCTTACGGTACCCAATGGCTGCCTGAGCAGGGTGTGAATAAAATTTAGTATGCCACCACTAGTAGTTTCTACAAAATATATTTTCAAAATAGATAGTTTAAAACCGTATGAAATAAATGAAAAGGTAAATAGTAATAAAATTTTAATTAATATTGTTTAATGTATTCAATTTATTCATTTCCATCATTATTTTCATTTTTATCACTTATATCATCTCCTTTACAAAATTCACTTTCATCAATTGTTATATTGGTTATGAATTTACATTATATACACAACCACCTAAAACTGTCAATTATCATTCATATGTATTAAATCAGTTTTCTTATCTCACTATGGATAAACATTTCATTAACAAATACGTCGCACTTTTTATGGATACTTGAACCTGGTAGCCCCATAAAATGAAATCATTTAGTGTATAGATCCCTCATCAACATTCCTAACCCATGCATTGTGGTATGGTGTTTAGAGATTCAGTATAATCTATCCTTTGGGCATGAATCCTCAAGTACAATACACCATAACAACCAATCAATGTGCACATTTTTGTTTAACCATACACCAATTAAACAATTTCAAAAGCATATCCCAAAAATTATACAAATTTACATTTCATAAATTAAAAATACATAAATCATTTTTTTTCATAACATATGAACACAATACCATTTTAAAATCTTATCTCATTAACCAACTAACATTATGTTGAATTATACCTTATTCCATATTAATAATAAAATTCCCTTTAATTCAATTTTATCTTCACTTCATGTTAACAATTCATATTCCACTAAAATTTCATATCCATTTAATATGATACCAATCATAAATCTCTAATACTATTAAAAAAATTACCATTTTCATTTCAATGTGCATTTAACCATTTTCCATTCTTTATTCCTTAACTAATTATGCATTTTCAACAAATTCCATGCATTAGACCAATTAAATATTCAAAAATTACAACATGTTAACTCTTAGACAAATTTATCATATCATAGACATTACCTATTTATCATGTACATAACATCACATGCCTTCCCCCACTTAAGTATTTAATTTAGAGTTCAGAAGTCACTTAACACACTCTCTTTATGGCATCAATGCCACTTCATTTCAAGGAAAACAAGCCCTTATTCCATTACCCAAGCCTAGACTCAACCATCCTTATTCACCCTTTTAAATTAACTAATCATCTAATCATTTTTATCAAGGACAATACTTTATCACAATGAAATGTTTTGCTGAACATTTCATTTTCTATGATTGGGAATATTGTTGTGTCGTATGGGTGGCCCAAAATTGGTTTAATCGACCTTAATGCATCAATCATGGGTCATGGGTGGTTTAAATCATAATTTTACCATCTGTTTTATCAAATATTACTAAAGGTAAAAAATGAAAAAAAAGTGGGAATAAAAACCAAAACCAATCAATCCCAAAACAACCTCATGAAATCGGATGTATCTTATAGAACACCTACCTTGATTCGAAAGATGAATGCACCATTAATCTGAGATTCAGATCTAGAATCAAGATACCCTTCAACCAGAAACCTAATATCGACACAGAAAAGATGGATTTAGGGATTTAAAAGAAGAATAATGAAACCTCAAGCCCCAATATGGAAAAAAGACGCAATGGAATGATTAAAACCACCTGGAGTATATATTTACCACCACCAACACACCAAATGGTTTGGAATCGAAGGAGATTGATTCTCGGGATTCTTGGATGGGTTCATTGCATCAGTAGGGCTAGAGGATGATTAAATGGGAGGAAATATAGGTGAATATCTTTAAATATTGAGGGGGAATTTTAAATTCTCATGTTTTAATGGGCCATTCAATTTGGCCACATGGTATACGAAACCACGAGGAAATCATGTGGAAGCCTCTATCCATGAAGGAATAGGATGTGTAGTTACCTAGGGAGCCTCACATGGTTTGGGAAACTATGTGCCCACCATAAAGAATGAATCATTCTCAGACCACACATCTTGGATCTACCCCATTGTGTAATTTGTTTTACTATAAATCCCACTTCCTAGATAGCATAGTTTTCATGTACATATATCTCTAATTGTGCACCAACTGTGCAATATGCACTAGATTTCAGATTCCACTTAATTTCATGTCTTAAATCCCAAAATTTCCCCTGAGAATCATGAATCACCAAATAAAAATTTATTTTTTATATTAACTTATTTAACCAAAATTTAAACAAAAAGAAACCTCTATAAAGTCTCGGATCTTACAAGAATCATCCCCACATGATAAAAATAATATTTTTGGTTCTTAATGTACTTCCCATTGGGAAAATATAAATCCACCATCAAAAAATTTCCCATGGTGAAAGGAAGAACATACTAGTTTTGGAAACTTTGTATACCCTTATGGGATAATGAACATTCATCTATTTTCATTCCAATATAAAGATAGTGTCTGATGGCAGAAAACTCACTATAAATATTCTTCTCTAGATGAATCATATAGTGATGTTAGTGAGTCAACTAAATGATTGATAAAAAATAACCCTCATCCTCTTAAAATCCCAAATGCTTATGAGAAAAGACAACCATGTTGTTCCACTATTATGATAATTCCTTCACAACCTTTTTAGAAGTTTCCTTCTTAAGAAATCATCAATTAAATTACTATTTATAAGGAGTTTATGAAATATTGAATGACAAATACTATAGGAAATCAACCTGGTTCCTCTTTTATGGTTTATATCTTTTTCGAAAAGATATTACTCAGTCTTCTTTGTTTATAATAAATGGTACACCATTCTATGAAATTTTAATTCCACTAACACTAAATGGAATATATCACAGTTGTTTGTTCATGATAATGGCTAGGGTATTCATTCTATTTTGTCCTATGATGTTTTGAATAATATGCCATGAAATGATCACTCAACTTGATAACATATCCCAAAACTAATCTGCATTCCTTAAAAAATACCACAAAGCCAGGATGTACCACATTATTAGTCAACACTAGTGTATATTTAAAAAAATGACATTATTAAACAACATAATTCCGAACAATACTCCCTTATATGTGAGAGAAATCATTAGAGAAGGTAATTATTAGAAATACATAACAAACTGATAGTAATACATCGCTAATACCTAAAATAAATATATGTAAAAAAAATAATTTTGTATTTATTACTAGGTTATAATAACCTTCACCCTTTCATGATAAACTAAAATAACATGTTCTGATTTGACATGCCCAATGACATTCACTTCTCAAATAATTAAATTACATTTTAGTATCTTTGAATAAAGTGTGTGGTCTCTCAAAAATTCTAAAACTACTCACATATGTTGTGCGTGGTCATCCAGGGTCTTAGAGTGAAACAAGATGTCATCCACAAAGACTACCATGAATGAGTCAATGAAATCATATAATATCCAGTTTATCAAAGCCATAAAACTGTAGGTGCATTGGTAGTATAATAAGACATAATAAGGTAGTTTTAATGTCCATATTTACTCATAATTCTGGTCTTCGAGATAACACATTCATTGACTGTAAACAGGGGTAATTATATCAATCATCAATAATCAAGAATTAGATGTGCCATTTTAACTGATCAAAAAATCATAAATCCAAATAAAAAAGATACTTGTTATTAACCCTAAATCAATTAACTTCTAGTGATAAATATATAATAAAACTTCCCAAATACATTTTTTAAAAAAATAATTGGAACTAACCAACGAAATATCCTCAAGAATATAAATACATTATCTTATAGATCATCCAATGGGTTCTTTAGTTGTGCCAACACTAATGGTTTCATAATGTAATATGGAACATAGATAGGTTGAGTACCTTTCACCAATTTAATATAGTAATATACATCCCATAATATATAAATATAGAAAACTTGCATTGAAATACATTAAGAAGCTCAAAAAGCACTAGAGGAAGATCAACACATAATGACTACTTCTCAAGATAAATATAAAATCATGACATCACCCTTCCCAACTCCATAAGGATAGCTCTAGATCTACTCAATAATGGGTCCCATCATCCCTAGAAAAAATTAGATACCCCATTGTGTCATGTAAATTATTCTCATTGAAGATAATAGTTAATAGGGTATTGATGCCAAATCAACCAACACATCAAAAGAATTATATCCAAAGGATTCATGTTGAGAAACAAAAATTCATTTTAGGTTTTTATCTCTAAAAACGAGAAGGAATAATATGTGAATCAGTGAACCTACTCTCTCTTCGATCTTGGAGGCATATCAATATCCATCTCATTCAAAATATACTTTCAAGGAAGGTTTATAAATTTCATTATACAATTTGATATCTATAAATGAGATAACATAGAATAAAATAAATCATTCACTAATGTTGAATCTATAATGATTGTAACTCTCAATGTCTATAGTGATCCTAACTTTTCATAAATCAAAATTACATTTTTATGTAGAATACAAAAAAGAATACAAAAACTGATGCTCAAAGATTGTATAAGTCTATTTCTTTTGGAAATATGGAAACATAAGAATTGGTACATTCGTGAGCTACATTATATCACATTAGTTCTTTATGACTAGAACCCTTCTTAGACACATCACACATAATACACGTCTTTATAAGCTGGAGAATGAAAACCAAAAAATGTGTGATCTAATATGCTTAATAAGAGGATAAAAGTGATATAAGTAAGAAAAAAGGAAATAATAATGGTATGAGAACATTATCATGACATTCGAATATGGTACCCTACCTATCAAGATCATAAAAAATAATCATGGAAAAAATATTTGTAGTTCAGAAGACATGAAATATATAGAAATCAAAGAACATGTGTCATGGGATCATAAAAATGTTATAAGACATAGAATTTTGGTATACATATAAGAATATAAAAACATTTCCTCTAAGTCATGATTCATTTAATAAATATATTATGGCACATCATGGGGACTAAAACTATTGGGCAGGACAGAACAACATCCCCAGACACACTCTATTCTTTATAAGGGATCGTGTTTCCACATCTTTTCATAGTGGAGTTGGTTTCACCATATTCCCATAGTGAATTGGTCTTCCCCATCTTCCCATTATATATTGTGTTTACCCATCTTCCACGGTGGATCATGTTTCTCTATCTTATCAAAATGGATTGTTTTTTCCCATATTCTATAGTAGATCAATCTTGTCAACCCGAGTCTCGTAATTATCTCATGAGATATAAATCACGATACAATGAATTAAATCCAGATATTGGTCTCAAAAGTCTCATAAGAAAACCATATATACATGTTCCATAAGATTAGTAAAACTCAAATAATAAACCATGAAATGAAATTGGTTTGATAATCATATAATCATAACATAACCTATGGAAAAAGGGATAGGTTTCATAAATATGCCGTCAAATAATAACATGTAAATAAATGTTGGTTTCAGATTAATATGTCCCATGAGGATGAAATGAGTTACATAAAATTATTATGGTTTAAAGATAAATAGTTCTCATACACATAATTATATAAAAACATTAAAAAAATTCTATAATCTAATATGAAGGGATCCATTAGATCATTTCCCAAAAAAAGGCATGAGTAACCACAACAGATGTCATTGTAGATGGAAAATAATTTAAAAATATGACAAAAAATAATTTCTTAAGAAAAATATAATTTCATATTTAAATCATAAAACCCTTTGGAAACCATTTTATTGTAAAATAATCTCAAAAACATATAAATAAATCTTCAAAACATTTTAAAACCCATTTCATTGAAAAAACATTAACAAAATATAAAATAATATTTTCAATCCATAATAAAATAAAAAAATTAATTTCATAATGATATTAAAATAAAATCTTTAAAAAATATTTCTTTTAAAAACAACTTTTCTAAAATTCATGGCATGTGTCTTAAAGAAGGAAAATTGAGTCAAAACTACATTTTAGATTTGGTAACCTTTAAAACATAAACCCCATGAAAAAAGATAATAAAATTTATATTTAAATACACTTAATTTTATGTATAATAATTATATAATATATTCATGGTTATTATATACACCGTATATAATATTTTAGTGGGGAATATTGTGAAAATAATATAAAAAGAAATGCGAGAAAAGAATTCCCTTTACCTTATGTCTTAACTCTCTTTGTACTAGTTAAAACCTCCTCTATAATAAATATATGTTCATTATAAATATAAAATTGAACCATATTATTGTATTTAATACCATATATATATTTATATCCCCAACTAATTTACACTTCTATGTTAAGGATTCATTTCGGCTAATATCGGATTTGTTCCACTCATGTCTATAAATTTTTTTATCATAACAGAGAAATAATTTTTTAAATAATATAATGAATTGATATAAATATAAGTTATATTTATTATATATTTATTTATAATCATATATTAATGAATGAAATATAAAATTGAATACACCATTATAGAAGATGGTAGGCTATGCATATGCATAAATGTTGTATCCGATTAATTATAGTATTGAATGAAATTAAATGATATAAATGAATATAGAAATATATAAAAATTAAATCAGAATTATTATGTCTTATATATCATATATTTCAAAAAAAACACTTCCTAAATTCATTCCATTTAAATTATGAATAAATCACATCACTTCTGAGGAGGTGGTAGTCCACAGTTCCCCAAAAACAATTATCAAACATACACAAAATAGAAAGCATGAATTTATGAGTTATATAATAATTAAATAAGAATAAATAAATCATAATTATAATATATATCATATAAAAATATATTTTACATAATAATTCCCAACTATGAGAAGTGTTAATGTGAAAAAAATACTTTCTTGAAGTTCTCCGTACATAAGAACGATAAGTTCATTAACCCTTAGGTGTAAGTGTGTGTATGTGTAGGTATAAATATTAGATTAAAACTATTCCAGTATATTGAGGGTGATTATGTAATTATATAATAATTGAATATGTAGATTTGATATTGTGATGAATAAAAATAAATCTAAATAGCTTGAGGAAGGTTGTTACTTCATCTTTGAGAAGCTCATTTTAGTATTCACCACAGGGATTCCTTGGATGTATTACATCCCAAATGGGAGGATTATAGGTTTAAGTTAGGTATTTTGGGAGGATATTTAGGTGGACATTTTCCAATACAATGGTATTGGGAGTTATGAATTAGTGGGAGGGATGGGTGCATTTTTTTAGTGGAGGAGGAGTGGCACTCTTGTAAAATTTTTAAAAGGAAATTACCTCCATGTTCTTCATATGTAATGTGTCTCAAATTGTAAGATCGCATATTTTTCTAGGTAAGAATCATTTTAAATTTTTGTTCAAGATGGGTTTTTTTTATTTTATTTACTTCTTACATTAATTTATGACCTAGAAAATTTAAAATTTTGATAATTCGTTTTCACCGTGTGCCAACATGACACGAAATATTATTTCACATCCAGTAATTAGATTTCACCACATAAAATTTTATTTCGGCAAGTTTATGATATCTCCATGTGAAATTATATTTCACCAGATGTAATATTTCACCATGTGAACTTGTATTTTACCACGTGAAATCGGATTTCACCACGTGAAATTGGATTTCATCATGTGTAATCTGTAATTTTTTTTTTAAGGGTTTGATGGGATTTTACTCATGAAATTTTACATTATGTAAAATGGGAATTCAGGTCATATATTATTGGAACCCAGTAAATTAAAATCATGTACACAATATCACATTAACCTCCAAACACCATTTTAATTGTCGTAAATTCTCCACGCACCCCCATCTTCCACCAAAAAAGTCCCCGACACCATTTCATTGGACCAAAATTCCTCCACGCCCCACCTTCTTCGATTGAAGACCATCTATGCACCACCCTAATAAGGATTTTGTTCTAAATTAATATCTATATCTATTCTAATCCTCTTCCCGGGTAAATGAAATATTTTTATCTACCATTGGATCTAGATCTATATTTCTAAATCTATATCTAGTCTCATTGGATTTAGATCTAGATTTTAAGAGAAATTATTTTATCTGACTATGTATTGAGGCATTGGATCTAGGCCACACTCATTGTCATGTTATAGATGTATCCACTTCATTTTGGGGATTTTTGTTGGAGAGTGTTCATCACAGTTCTTGTAGTAGTTGTTCTAATATTAAAATTACATAGTCCTTATTACAATTATGTGTATGTAATTGTTGAATTGATATTAGATGTTTAGAAAGTGTGTTCTTGATTAAATTAATTAATTTTTTTGGATAAGTTAATTAATATTTTTGTGAAGATGGTATATTGGGATTTTATATCATCAATAATTAATTGTTAAATGCATTATGAGATATCAAGATTATTGATTTTACATAATTAAATATATTATTTCTAGATCTACTTAGAATTTAGATTTTCAAAAAGAATTAAACAATTGGTGAATTGATTAATTAAAAAATTGATAAATTATGAGATTTAGGAACTGTTATATGAGGTATTTAACATGAGAATTAATTATGATTTTTCAGATTTGTGAAAATGATAAATAATTGTGGGAATTAATTATGTAGTTATTTATATTATTGAACAAGATTAATTAATTATTTAATTAAATAATGGGGATTGTTAGGATTAAGAAATTGTGATATGGTATAATTAATTTTTGAATTAATTATTATGTGTTAGATATTGTTGAAATTGTATAATTATTTGAAAATATAATTATTTTACATTGGGGATGGTGAATAAAGATAATTAATTTTAGAATTAATTATTAATGATAGTTATGATTTTTAAATTGATTAATGTGGAACAATAATTTGAATAATTAATTGGGGAGATTGATTTAATGGAGATAAAAAATTAATTGATTAATTAATTGTTGTTATTGAATTGTATATGTCAGGAATGATTACTTGTTGAGTTAATTAGTGGGTGTAGTATTGTAATTTAATTATTAAAACAAATAACATTATTGAGTTAGATTAATTAGTTAATAAAATAAATTGAAGGTATGGACCAGGACAATGAATTGGGGAATTAATTGTATGGTTTGAGTAATATTAAATAATTTAAAAATAATTAATGTAGAAGAGTTGGATTAATTAATTGGTGAATTAATTAATGGGGATTTGTTTTGTGGTGAAATTGATGAATTAGGTGAATTAATTAGTAAATTAATTAATGTGAATTGATGGGATATTAAATTGGTAAGATTGAATAATTAATTATTGAATTACTTTTCGGACAATGAGATTTGTATGTTAGAGAATTAATTTTTGAATTAATGACTAGATATTGATATAGATGATTCGAGATAATTAATTGTAGAATTAATTACTGGATATTTAGATTGTGAATTGTTAATTAATTTTTGATTTAATTAATGGGAAACGATGTTATTAATTAATTCTTGAATTATTTAATGGGCTTCGATTAATTAATTAATTAATTAATTAATGATAAATAGGTTGTTAGACATGATGATCTACACCCATCATGATGACATAAATGAATGGTTGAATAGAGTAATTAATTGTGGAATTAATTACTAGAAATAGATGATAATTTTTAAGATAAATAATTGTGGAATTAAATATGTGATTTTGAGTATATGCATATTGATTGATTAATTGATGAATTATTTAATAGGATTGAGGTACCAAAACAAATAGGGATTTAATTAAGGATATTTATGTGACAAACTAATTGTTTAATTAGTAATGGAATTGGGGGTTAACTAATTGCAGAGTCAATTATTGAATTATTGAATAGAAAATTGTGAATAATTAATTATTTAATTAATTATTTGGTATAATGTTGTGAAATTAAAAGTTAATTGTTGAGTTAATTATGGGACCATATATGGTTAATTAAATTCAGAATTAATTAAAGGATTTGAAGTGACCAATTAATTGATGAATTAATTTAATGTGCTGTTAGGATTAATAAACTATTGAAAATAATTAATAAAATTAATGTGATTAATTAATCATCAGATTAATTAATAGAAATGGGTTAAGAATAATTAATTGGAGAAATAATTAACATAATTGATGTAGTTAATTAATTTCTGATTCAATAAAATGAGATCTAATGACCAATTAATTGTTTAATTAATTTAATGGTTAGATATGATTAATTAATGTTTGACTTAATTCATGTCATATTTGTAGAAAAGGGTAATGGTTGTGATAATGCTGGTATGGATGGTAAAATGGGATAATCAATGTGTGAGAATAAAACTAAAGTGAGAAGATTGATATGGCTTCTAGTATTGTTTACTTAAGGACAATGTGAGAATTATGAGTAGAAGATCCGGAGAGTTTATAATATTGTTTTCTAATGGACCATGTGATAATGCTGGTATTGATGGTAAAATGGGATAATTATGGTTTGAGAATGAGACTAAAGTAAGAATATTAAAAGAGCTTCTAGTAGTTTTTACATGAGGACTATGTATGAATTATGAGTTAAAGATCAGGAGAGGATATAATATTGTTTTTTATGGGACCATGTGAGCATTAATGGAAGAAGACAATGAAGCTTAAAATTGTTAGTTGAATGACCGTGTGAGACTTCTGGGGTAAAATAATGTGAGATCTTTTCCATCAATCAGAGGAATCATTTATGCTTCATTATTTATTACTCACTTTAGACCATTGAGGATAGATCCCATAGTGCATGTTACTCATTGCAGACCAATCTACATGTTTTATGCACTTGATAAATTGAATATGAATTATGATAATGAATGGTAACATGGACATTCATATTTGTGATATCCCTTGGGGATATATCATACTCCGTTAAGGGTAAAATTAGTTATTGTGATTTTGGTATTCACAGGATCCCGGGGAAATATGTGGTTAAATAAAGAGAGATTAAAAAATTGTAAATAGTTTACGTTATTACTTCTATTATATTCTATATACAACTACATACATTGTTATTGGATGCATTTTCTTTAGACACCATTGGTTGTGGCCTACTATATTTTCCTCATACCTAACTCAGGCTACCGGTTCGGTACCTGAATAGACATTGGTGTTGTAGGTTTGGTTAAGTGAAATGGCCCTCGATTAGATTTATGCTTGGGGATGGAGCATGGTTGAGGGAACCAGACATGGTTCAGGACCAACTGGGGAGTATTTTCTATCTTTACATTAGTTTCATTTTAGAAACTTTGACACTTACATTGGTATATCATGTTTCTCATTTATATTAAATATCTAATTTCTATTTTGGTTATCTTGTAACATTGGTAACTCTCATTCTTATATATGATTATTCATTTGTTTATTTATTTCCACTAGTTTTTACTCTGATGAAAAAAGTTTAGTCTCCCCATTATTGATATTATACCCTCGCTACTATTTGGCAGGATCTAGCATATGAGGAGGACCCTATGAGGTCATATGGAGAACATACATCAGGAAACATCATGTGTCACCCTATATGGGATGTTAGAAAGTGATATTAGAGTTAGTTATCGATCTCAGGACCTATTCATTATAGGACCACAAAATAATATTTCACCACATGTAATTAAATTTCACTATATGTAATATTTGACCACGTGAAATTGGATTTCATCATGTGTAAGATTTCACCATGTGCAATTAGATTTCACCATGTGTAATATTTCACCATGTGAAGTGTGATTTCACCACATCTAATTTGAAATTATTATTTCAAATATTTCTTGAAATTTTCTATTTTTTTGACTCATGGCCCAAAATTGCACGAGAGTTGAGTCTGTATAAATAATTCTAGGCACTCTTTATAATTTTGTGACTTGCATCACTGTATTGACACTCTGGAAAATAGGAGTATGTAAGTTGTTGGATATAAAATATTTATTTACATTCTTGTAAAAATAAAATGAATGTGCTTTCTAGCATGAAATTAATAAATATTGTAAAATGATGAAAGATTGGAATAAATGTGTGTCAAAATGATAAAAAAATAACGAGAATGTGTTTATCATTTTTAATGAGGACATGGTTGTGGGATAGTTATGGGTAATGATAATGCTTCAATTTTTACTGTGTGGTTGGAAAAAGGGTGAATGACATGATATGGGTTTTTGTAAATCCCTATTAATATTTTAGTTAAGATTGTGAAATATAAATATTTTTTTATTTAATTTTCACTTGAGGTGGGTATTTTGTGTTGGGATAATGACCATGTTTGATAACAGTATTATGGGTTTTATGAGAGATTTATTGGTTTTGGATTAGTTTGGTATAATGTTGGCGAGCAGGGAAGCCAGAGAGTTTTGAAAGGTTATGATGTTTCTATAGTGGGAGGAAACATCATTTATGAAGGATTGGTGGTGGTATTATTCGATGACTTCTTAGTGTAATTTTAATTAGCGATGATCATGTCCCGAACCTTGACACCCTCTTGGGTACACAGAGAAAGCTCTGGATTTAATCATAGATTACTAAATGTGATTTTCTTAGATCTGGGGCCCCTTGGATGTTGTGCTTATAAAGAAGTATATATGTGGCGCTAGATGGTGTGAGTTACACCATAAAATTTTTACATATAAGGTTCTTAGAATGTATAGGAGGTTGATAAATATTGGTGGCCATGGGCTATGGTTGCAAATTTTCTTGGAAAGCTTTGTTAACAATGCTCCAAAGGTGGAGAGAGCTATATAAGTAATATATTATTTGAGATAGACCAATGAGAAAAACCAATGATGAAACTATACGATTATTTTTTATATTCCTTGGGAAAAGTCCTCGTGGGCCATAGAGGTAGTTAATGTTCATCCTTTTTAGGTAGTTTTTATGGAATAATAAATGAAAATGTTGGATGGTTTCTTGTAGTTGTTGGATACAGTGAGTTGGAAAAACATTGGTAATGTTGTGATAGTTGTGATTAAGTCCAGTACATCCTTAGAGGATAATCTTATCTGTGTGGTGTAACACATTAAAATGGTTTTGATGGGAAATACCACGAAGATAGTTTGTGTATTGATGAGACATGGATGGCCTATAGAGGAAACATAGAAAAGAGGAGTGGATAAGAGGGAACATTGCCCTGAAATTATATGAATTTTAATAATAGATGTTATTAGAAGTATATCTTGAGGAAGAGATGTTATAAAGTGGGGAGATTATAAGAACCCTACTTTTTTAAATATTCATGGGAGTACTTCTTGAGGATGAGATATTATAGGGCGGGAAGATTGTAAGATATCCTCTTTTTCCAAGTATGAATATTTTTTATTTTTTTCCAATATGAGTTGTTTTGAATTTAATTTAGATCATTAATAAATTCACATCCATGAAAAATTAAACCATTAGTACATATTTTTCACTATGTGTCGACATTTATAAAAATAAGATAACGCAACATGTAATAATTCACCATGTGATTCTGGAGTTCACCATATGTAAGATTTCACCATTGGAAATTAGAGTTCACCATGTGTAATATTTCCCCATGTGAAGATGGATTTCACCACATGTAATATGCAATTGTTTTTTAAAGGGTCCGACCATATTTTATATTGGAATTTTTACATAATGTGAAATGGGAATTCATGACATGTATTTTTTATGCCAAGTATACTAAAAACACATACCATCATTACATGAACTTCCAAATCATAATTTAATTTTTACATACATTCCTCGCACCCAACATATTTAAACGAACACATCTCACTCACCTTTTCCTTGGACCAAAGCTCCTTTGAAACCCACATCTTTGACCGAAGACCATCTGCGCCCCTCTTGGGTAAGGTTTTTCTTATAATTTAATATCTATCTTCTACTCATTTTCCTAGATAAAAGACAGATGACTATCTACTGTTTGATCAAGATCAAAAAAAATTCAATCTAGATATAGAGTCATTGGATTTAAAAGTAGATTTAAGATACCCTGTTTCATCTGGCTATAGATTTATGTTTCATATATAAACCATGTTTCCATCACACTCTTGACGGATCCACTTCAAATTGGTTATTTCCATTGGCGAGTTTTCATCATTGTTTTCGACATAGGTACTCTAAATTCAATTCTCATAGTCTTGATTACAATTATACATATGTATTTTTAGAATTTATATGATTTGTTTAGAAATTTTTTTCATGATTAAAATAATTAATTTGTTGAATGAATTAATTAAATGATATGTGACATTGGGATATTAGGATTTTAGATGATCAATAATTATTTGTTAAAATAATTATGCGATATCGATATTATTGATTTTTGATTACTAATTGTAGAATTTCAATATATGTTTATAAATACGATTCTTAAATAGAATTAAATAATTTAGTGAAATAATAAATTATGGAAGTATAAAATTTTGTGATTTAGGGATTATTGTATGAGATAATTAATTTGAAAATTAATTATTAATTTTAGGATATTTGAATATGATAATTAATTTTAAGAATTAATTATGGAGTTATAGATATTGTTGAACATGAATAATTAATTATTAAATTAACCAATGAGGATGGTTAGGATTAAGAAATTGTGATTTGGTATTATTAATTGATTACTTAATTATGACATGTTAGAGATTTTTTAAATTGAATAATTAATTTAAAAAATAACTATTTTTATTTTCAAGTTTGTGAATATGGACAATTAATTGTAGAATTAATTATTTGAGATAGTTATGAATATCAGATAGATTGATGTGGAATAAATAATTGAGTAATTAATTAGGGAGATTGATTTAATTGATACAGAACAATTAATTGATGAATTAATAGGTGTTATTGAATTAAATTAAATAGAATAATAAATTGATAAATTAATTGTGGTTGTTGAGTTGTTTATGTTGGGAATAAATAATTATTAAATTAATTCATTGGATCACTATTTTTATTTAATTGTTGATTTAAATAACAAGAATAAGTTAGATTAAAAATTATGGAACGTAGTTGATGGAATTGACAAGTAAAATTTATTCCAGAATTCATTTGAGGTTATGATTTAGATTAATTAATAATTTATTTAATTAATGTAGACAAGTTGGTTTAATTAATTAGAGAATTAAATAACGGGGATTATTATTATGGTCCAATTGAATAATTAGATTACTTAATTGGTAATTTAATTAACTTGGATTGTTGGGATATTAAATTGATAAGAATGAATAATTAATTATTGAATTTATTATTTTGTTATGTGAACTGTGAGTTAGATAATTAATTGTTAAATTTGTATAGGGATATTGAAATATATGATTTGAGATAATTGATTGTAAAAATAATTATGATTTATTGATATTGTGAATGGTTAATTAATTGTTGATAGGAATGTATATTATTAATTAATTAAGGGGATTTGGTTAATTAATTAATTAATTAATGATTGATTAATGGGGTATTAGATATAATGATATATTCCAATGACAATGATATAATTGCATGGTTGAAATGAGTAATTAATTTTGTAATTAATTACGGGATATGGTTGATACCTTTTAAGATGATAAATTTTGGAATTAATTATGGGATTTTGAGTTTTTTGATATTGATTAATTAATTGATGAAATAATTAATCTGATTTATGTACTTAATTAATTATGGAATTAATTAAGTTTATTTATGTGACAAAAAATAATATAATTAGTATCCGAATTTGGGGGTAATTAATTTTCGAGTTGATTATTGAAATATCAAATTATAAATTGTGAATAATTGTTTGGTGAATTAATTATTGGATTTGTATTTGTTAAATGATTTATTAATTGTAGACTTAATAAATGGTCCTTCTATTGTTAATTAAATGTTCAATTAATTAAAAAAATTTAATTGAATAATAAATTAATGAATTAATTGGAAATATTTTTATGATTATTTAATTATGGAAATTAATTAATGTAATTGATGTGATTAATTAATCAGTGGTTTAATTACTGGAAATGGGTTATGATTAATTAATTAGTTAATTTAATTAATAAAATGTATACAATAATTTAATTTTCGATTATGTTAACAGAGATGAGATGAACTATATATTATATAATTTAACAAGGATTATATATGATTAATTATTAGAGGATTAATTAGGGGAATTTTTGATGAAATAGGTAATGGTAGTGATAACGGTGGCATGGAGTGGGAAATGGGATAACTAGGGTGTGAGAAATATATTAAAGGGATAATATTAACAGATATTCTAACAATATTTAGATAAGGACTATGTGAGCATTAGGGGAAGAAGATCAAGGGATATTCTATTATTGTATAAATAAGTACTGAGTGAGCCTTATGGGAAGAAGATTGATTGAATGTATAATATTTTTTACTAAAGGACCATCTGTGTAATACCTTAGAATTCATTGATTTTTTTGGAAAATTAAATGTAATTATATTGAGACCATGCTCTAATAAAACATGTAATTTTGAGAACCTGAGTGGCTCGAAAATATTTTTGAACTATTTCAAATGTTCAATAAATAAATCTGCGAGTATGTTTCTCTATCTTTTAAACTGGTGGCTAGATCAAAAATCAGAGGGCACCGTTGAACTCAGAGAATTAGTATTTTCCTAGAAGGGGTCTAACATATTGGTTGGGGTTGTCCAACATTGGAAAGTAATTTTTGGCCCTAAATAAAATTATTAAGGAAAAATTATTATTTTTTCAAATTCTTATAACTCCCAAAAAGAAAATAGGATTGGAAATCTGAGAGTACCGTTGATCTCTTTGGGGTTTGTTTCCCTAAGGTAGAGATTAAAATTGATCGGCACGGGTTGAGGGAGAATGTTAATTTTCAAACTTTTCAAAAGAAAAACAATATATCATACAATGTTGTTTTAATTTTTTTATTCATCTTTGATCAGTGGCACATCAGGGATGTTGTGCAGTGAGAAAGGGAAAGTGAATCTCATTAATGAACCTCATTTGATGTGTCATCATAACGATGCTACAAAATAGTGGAACAAAAATGAAAATTCATTTTCTCCAATGAATAGACTAATAACTAATGCAAGATTGTGGTCACAATCATGTAATTTATTGGAGTCTTTGGTGGGTGGGGATGACAAATGAAAAAAAACCTTCTTCCACCATTCTAGAAATTTCTTCCTACTATGTGCTACGGATCAATAATGAAGAATGGATATGCGTGATCATATTCTTCCATGACTAAAAATTCTATCATAGGGTGGGGTTTAAATTCTTAGTGAATTGGTTTTCCCCATTCTCCACCTTTAAACAAATAATGCAGATCAACTCTATGACAAGTTGATCCACTGATATATTTTCCTTGCGGGGTTGGGAAATATAATTGTGGGTTAAAATTGGGATAAAATATTAGTGATTTATAATTTATATATCATGGTCTCGCTAATAGGACCAAATTCGGACCAACACGAACAAAGGATGGTTATTCATTGGGGTTTTCTTTGTGATTCTTTCAATTTCTCCCTCCATGTTCTTCATGGTGTAATGGACGGTGGAACAACAGCCATAGAGGCACCAGGAAGAAGGGCCTTGACCTCAAGAGTCGTGGTACCAGTGAGAGACCAAAACACAAGGTCGTGGCTATGACACCCAGCCACTGTAGAGGCAACATTTCGGAGTACACTGTCCATGGAAGTTGGCAGGAGGAGGCGCGTGGGCAACGCATCACATCGGCATCTGGAGGATCCATCAAAGAGGCCAGAGACTACTGACCAGTGATTGTCCCCTCCCAACCGCATCAGAGACGCACGTGGCACAAAGACAAGGTTACCAGACCGTGGTATTGAGTAGGACATGTAGAAGAGAAACAATTCACGCAGAAGGAAAAATTTGTGTGAGCATACTGGCACTAGAGTGCGGTTCCATTCGGGTACTACATTGGATGAACGAACTGTGTTGGTGGACTATGATAGGAATTGGCATGCAGTTGTGGATTTCCTGTGGAGGAGGGGGTCAGCCTCTGCCAGCTGCATGTAATGTTAACCAGACACCCCATGGTGGTCCGCGTAGGGGGAAACTAGCCTGTCATGTAGGCCGGGTCACTGGGCATCCTGGGATAGAGAAGAGTTAGCTTGTTGATTTGTGCTAGGCTGATGGGAAAAAATGGGTTGCTGGGATGCCCTGGTTGGGGATGAACCGGGCCACCTATTGTGGGATGGGCCAGATTAAACTGTGTTTTTGGGGGACCCAGCGGGCTACACACATGGCCAAATAGGGCCGAGTCCCGCAAAGCCCAATGGGCCTGACCAATGGACCTAGATAGACCGGGCTAGGTGAGGTTGGATGAAATGGGTCAGGTCAGACTGGACACCCAATTTGGGTTGGATGGGTCAGTCCAACCAAGTTGGACCATGCCCAAACATAACATGGCCCTATTTACTAAAACATAAACATCTTTTAGACTTGGCATCTTATCAACATGCTGTCAACGATGTCGGGACCCTTTTGATGAGACAATATTTTGGGCATATCTGTAAGTAATATTTCATGGTGGTTGAGATCCGACCAATGGATTGAGGAGTAGATTCTCCCAGAATCCAACACTCTATAAGTAGGAATCCTATTACTAGCTGTGACATGAAGGATATGATGAATGGATCTTAGTGTTCTAGCTGGCCAAGAGATGAACATGTCTATGTGATCCATATTTCCAAGAGATGAGTGTGTCTTAGGGACCCACTTTTCCGAGATATCAGCAGGTCTTAGGGGTCCACTAGCGAAGATATCAGTGGGTCTTAGCGATCCAGCTTTCCATGAGATGTGTGGGTCATACTGATCTAGTTGGAAAAGAGAGGAGCGGTACATTATGATCTAGTTAACCCAAATATGGGTGGGTCTTATTGATCCCTCTGGCCTAGAGACGAGTGAGACTTAGTGATCCAACTAGCCTAGAGACGATGGGGTCTAAGTGAAACAACTAGCCCATATATGACTAGTTCTAAGAGATCCAGATAGCCTAGAGATGAGTGGGTATTAGTAATTAATATGGCCCCAGAGACGAGTGGGTCTCAGTGATATAGCTGGCCCTAGTGATGAGAAGGCATATATGATGAATCTATTAGTAGTATGAATATTTATCTTTACGACTGATAATTCTATATCATATACATTGAGTTATACCTAGTTTGAGTAGTTTTTTTATGATCATGATTTATGGTTTTTCATTTTTGTCATTCTTTATGGTATTTTTATTGTACATTGGGGTCCCTAATGAGTATTGTGTTACTAACCCCTACATGAGCTTCACCTGCACATGTCGTGTCTCGTGTAGGTGATCGACGCATTGATGAATACCATGGTGATCTGGGACCAGGTGTTACTTAGTGAGACAGTACAATTGTACAGACATCTACAGCTTCTGGAAACTGCTCTACACTTACCCATTAGGTGGGGGTTTTAGTGGATGACTTAAAAGTGATCTTTTATCCCCTTTTGATTGTAGTTATCTTTATTGTGTTTGTATTCGGGCCCATTTACTTTCAGTATTTATTTAAGTCATAATAGTTTTCTTGTGACTGTTATTGTTTACATAGTGCTTACTTTTCCACAGTTTGTGTTGTGTGCGTGTGTGTAGATTTAATGTAAAATTCCTTCCCTATTAGGGATATTCCTATTCGATACAAATCTCCAAAACCTAGATTATGGAAGGTGGTATTGGTGTAGTCACGACACGATACCCAGGGACGGGTCGTGACAAATGTGTATCAAAGCATGGTTGGTTCTACCAGATGAATTAAGAGTCTGTAAATTTTGATGGGGCAATAGTTTTAAGTGTTTCGAGTTTGTATTTAAAGATAGGGAGTCCAATGTTGGTGTGGTGGTTGACATATCCATACAATAGGACCATGAATTCAGTTTTCTATCATGGTACAAGAAAACACTGTTTTCTTGCATCTTTGAGGGATTTAGCATGCTCTTTTTGATTCAGAGTCAGCACACCATGCATAATAAATTGATTGTGGTTCATCATGATCTACTTCAAGATGCCTCCATGAAGACAGCCAACCTAGATTCCGATTTGTGACCACGAGGATGGTCCACAATGCAATGAGGCTTTGGTATATGAACCAATTCCCGATATGGAACCTTCTGGTGGTGTCCCAACAATACCACTTTTCATTGATCAGTAGATACTACTGGCACTACTGGTATAGGACACATGAAGGATAAATGATTTTCACAAGTTCCAGCGATAGAAACCGCCCAGGTTCAGGGGAGAGATTGACACTCTGGTCCCTAAGGATTGAAAAGAGGTAGGGATGTTGGTCTTCTGCTTAGTGAGGATGTCACTTGGACCGATAGTTGTTCTAGCAGCAATCCTTTAGCATGGCTCGGTGGGGAGATGGTGGATTTTTACTCTACAAGCATACAAGGAGGTGACCCTCACTTGGAATTACTTCAAGAAACTTTTCAAGGTGGAGTTCAACCACACGATTTTGCACTCAGTGCACAATCAAGTACTGCTTCAATTACAGTAGGGAAACCTCTCAGTGGCTGAGTACTCTGTGAGGTTCACAGACTTCTCCCATAACTCTATGATTATGGTACTAGATCCTTATTTTAGAGACTAGGCATTTGAACAAGGAATATGATGGGTGATCGGGGTATCAATGATTTCCCTCATCATCCCAACATATGTTGGGGTGTTGAAGCAAGCTCTACATGTGGAGAGATTCCACGCTGAGCAGGCACTTACGGTTAAAGCTACCACCAGGCCATAGGTGAATGAGTCATCGGTGGCATGTAGCTGATAGTTTACACCGAGGTCTAAGTAGGCCAGACCATTAGGAAGATGACTCTAGTACTTAGGGTTGATGGTACAAGGCCACCAAGGTAGTGAGATTTAGTAGAAGATCAGGTAGTGCTACTCATGCGGCATGCAGGGACAAATGGGTCATGACAGCCCGACCTGCCGCATAGATTATTAATTCACGATTGAAGGGATGACTAGGTAGTAGCAGAATTTAAAGAGATGTGGTCGATAGGGAGGTGTATTTGGAAGGGGAGGGGTCAATATGGAGAGATTTAGATGGAAGTTTGAGGTTCTACCACCGCCACCACCCCTAGGTGGTCCACCATGGGCTACGAGAGCCAGTGGATATGGGCAAGGCAATCTTCGGGTGATGGAGGCCCACAACCATAGTAATCTATAGATTATTTTAGGTACAATAAATGTCTTATACACTTTTTTTACTTTTCTTATAGACACAGGTTCTGCAAACTCTTTCCTTTCCAGAGATCTTGTTCGAAGATCAAAGATTCCAGTGGAGAAATTGGCTAGTTCCTTATGGTTAGAGACTCATATGGGAGGGGATTTGATTACTACACACTAGTGCTGACTGTTTCTTCTAGAAATGGGGATGGCCTTGTTTGTTTAAGGTTCAAACATTCCTATCAGTTTCAAATGCGTTTATTCATAGAACCAGAAACACCCAATGATTCTACATCCATTTGGACCTACTTTCCAATGGTAGGTGCTCGTTAGTTTGGGACATATGATGTTTAATAATTTCCATTAGTCGAGAGGATGGTAGGTCAGGCTCATCACACATTTTTGGGGGGAATTATTTTTTCCTCCAGGACTCTCTTATAGATTTAGGTTATGTTCATGAATCCTTATTAATCCACCATGCATGAAATGAGTTTTCCTTTAGATTTGGAAATCGATGATTGATATGTATGGGATTTAGGGAATCTTTTATATGTATTTTATGTTCGTCATGAATATAGAATCATCCATATGTATTGAAGATTATTAGTGAATGGTATCCTTCAATATATTTTATATAATTCTCTTGGTCATTATGATGACCATACTGGTTTTAAATCCACTCAGTGGGTCACATGAATTTAATTGTCAATTAGAAATTCAAGGATTATTTCAGAGTTGGGATCATACCTGAAGATGGGATACCTACGTATCCTCATTAAAAAGAATCAGAAACCACATATTTCGATAAGAAGCCTATAGTTTAACAACAAATGGGATGGAAAATAATTAATGGAAGATGGGCTTGAACCTTATAAAGTATTCCAATGTACTATACTTTTAAGGAAAAGGTCAAAGTCTACATAGTTAGGGTGAAAATATTTGTGGCTTATGCATGGTTAGTGGCCAAAATAGAGATTTCATGATTACTTTAACACTCTAAGCTCAGGTGATTCATGCTCGATGTGAGAAAAAAGAGGTATCAGTAAACTTGACAATGGTACTATGAAAGATGCAATCATGAGAAATTATGTGGGGCTTACGTATGAATGACTGCCCATGTAGATGAGGACCAGGACTTACTTCATGAAAGAAGCCCAGGAACAGGGTCCATAATGTTATTTGTACTTTATGGAGATTTGGAGTTTTAACCCGGGGCATACTCATGAGAAGGAGTCCTAAATTAAAAGGGACTAATTATTGGGGTTTATTTATGAGAAAGATGCCCAAATCAAAAAAAATAAGATTGGGTCCTACTCCTGAGGAGGATGCGTAATGTTCAAGGAAACTATGACTGGGGCTTACTCTTGAGAAGGAGGCCCATGTTAAGGGGACTTGTATATTGGGGCCTACTCTTGAGATAGAGGCCCAAACCAAGGCAACGTCGGGATTTCTCCTGAAGAGGATGCCCCAAATCAAAATCTCTTCTCATCTTTAAGGGATGAGGTTATATAGTAGAAGCCACTAACTGTGGTGACAAAAAGCTTGTATGCCATGAGTTTTTGGGAGAGGTTTCTCATATAATTCCATTCAGATAAGGAATCCAATAAAATAAATCTTGCCACAAATGGATTTGAAAAGGGGTTTGAGGGCTAATATCTTTAGAAGTATAGGTGAATGGGAGTGTGGCACAAAAATGAAATTGGCGCACATGTATTGGGCGCACAAATCATTTGGCATTCAAGTCTTGGCCGCGCAAGTGTACTTGTGTGGCATAGGATCACATGGGAGATGAAGAATATTTAGGGTAATACTTGGGTGAGTCTTAACTCAAGCCTTTAGTATTACCCTGAGATATTTCCAAAAGGGTGGCGTATAAGTTTCATTGAAAGGGATGGGCGGCGTGCAAGTGTTTCCACTTTTAAGGCAGTCTGGACACTTAGATGTGAATGTTTTGATGAATTTTAAACACTTAGGCCTTATCCTACTCCTTTAAGTCTTCCATTCTAGGTAAAAAGATACCTTAGAAGCATTTGGAAGACATGAGATGAAGACTTGGGTGACCAGAGCATGAATATGAATTTTGGAAAATCCATCGTGAAATGGGGGCCCACATGGGATATTTATAGGCCACTATTCACCTTGGGTGAAAAATCAAATAGGGCGTGCACGTGACTTGCACAACCCATAGGCGGTGCGCAGGTGACATGTGTGGCATAATTCAAATGAGTTCCTGGTCCATGCCTTTTTCAATTATTTTATTTTCTTCAATGGGTTACCCTCTTTGTGCTTAAGGTATTCCTCTTTTCCATTTATTGGACTCTGTGATGGAAAGGAGCGTCAAAAAAAGTCCACCCTCATTTTTGGATCCGAAAAAGGAAAGAGGATATAGCTATGAGGTAATGCTGGAAAAAAATGTAGGTTCTGTGGAGCGTAAGTTCATCACGTAGATGCTGGGGCGCACAAGTATGGTGCACAGTTTCTCTAGATTGCCTATATATACAGGCTCACTCCCGCGTGAACTCATTCGGATTTCTGCAGCTTGAGATCTCGTCGCGCAGGTGCTTCGGTCTTTGGTGAATCCTTTTTTGGATTTTTGTCGCACTTCTGCAGAAGGTAATTGACTTGCACGCCATGACTATGGTGGTAATACATGCACGACTGGGCTGACTTGCACGACAAGCTTGGGACTTGCACACCTCAATTCCTTCACCATTTTTTGATTTCCTTCATCAAAATTTTCCAAAAAAAACTTACTTAAGATTTGATTGTTTGATCTTTGTGCAGATTTAATGGCTCCTAGAAGAATTGGATCAGCTGATGAGTCGGCCATTATGAGAATAGATGATATGATAAACAATGTCGGCCATGACTATTATGTTATCTATGACAGCACTCTATCGGATTTGGCTATTTACTTGAAGAAATATCTTGCCAATTTCCCACAGAGCATTTACTTTCCTTTTTTTGGCCATGGTCATCTGCAATGAGTCAATGTTCCAGAGGAAAATAATTATATCCATCATTCCTAGATTCAAATATACACCAACTTCTCTTCGGAAAATGTCTCAATTGCAGGATCATTTTCCAATGCTGAGATAGGGGAGAAGGCATACATAATGCATTATAGCCCATGTGCTCCATATATGAAGCCTCACAAGCCTGAGCTGCAGCCTCATTGCTATCCCTCTATTTTCCAAAATTCTCAGATGGACCAATCTAAGGGATGGAAGAAGAGTTTGGATTTCCGTCCTAGAGTAGGTGTGAAGTCGACTTGGATGTGGGCATATTTGGTGCGACAAAACTATGTAGAGTTTGTTGATGATCTGAAGGGAGCTACAATATATGAAGTCGTCTAGATAGGGAAGGCATATGTCTACAAGAATGACAATTTCATGCGGGAGTTAATTAGCTGCTAGATCCTAGAAATTGATTCTTTACATATGACTCATGGTGAAGTAGGAATCAGTTTGTGGGATGACTACAAGGTTTCAGGGGCTCCAATTTTGGGAGATATGTATGCTGAATTCATTCCCCCCAAGGTGGCCTAAAATGATTTAGAAAAGACTTCTTCTTTGGCTTGAGAGTTAATGAAAATTTTCCACAAGCTTAGGAATAACACTACCAAAAATACCTAATCCAGAAAAGATATCCATCTAGAGGATTGGATGGACATGTTACTTATTAAGAATAAATAGGAGGGACCATCCTTCACTCATCCTACTAGTTTCCCTAGAGCAGTAAAGAAGGGTGCTCAGGGAACATTTTGGCCAATTCTGGAAGTAGGAGAGTTTGATAGGTGGGGATATGATGTGAACTAGAAAATACACGTGAAGACCCATCTAGCAGGCTTTTTGGCCTTATGTCTTAGTGTTTAACTTTTACTAGTTCGGGATTCAAAAGGAGGTGTGAGGTAGGGGACTTTTATCTTTGTAGCCAAGCTAGCTGAAAGGAACATGGTTGGGTTGGCCACTGCTGTTTTGGAATAGATTCATAGGATCATAATTCATGTTTATCTCAGTAGGTCTCCACTAAGAATAGTGGGACCATTCCAAGATTTATGCTGATGGATGGCCACTCACTTCAATATGTATGTTTTACAATGTGGGGTATAGGTTCTTGGAAGTTCTTTCCGATTGTCTGTTCAAGCCTTTTATAGAATTTCTCCATTATCCCTCAATGCATATGATATAAAAATCAGGCTTAGCATGTTCTTGGATATTCACTTATTTCAGTATGGAAATCTTCCAAAAGGGTGATTTGTTGATGATAGAAAAACAAGCCTGGAGTTAAGCGAATATATGCTGGCTGGTAGAGATGGTACACTGGCCCCTAGGAAGTATGGGGAAATTATATGCAAGGCCTATGATCCATACAGATTCACAAATCAATTAAAATGTCTACAGAAAATTATCTTATCCCCTCTAGTGCATGTCAGGTTAGAGCAGCATTCGATGGTTGCTCGTCAACTATGGTTTCTGACATTTATGGAGAAACTAGAGCAGTGTTTGATCAACCAGATGTTGGAGCAGCAAGCAGATTGACTACATGGTTTGACGAGAGTTGGGTAGCATCGTACCCTGAAGGGGTACTGAATCAGTCGGTGCATCAGGTGGGGGAAAAGATGAGAACCATTAAGAATGAAGCATTTCATTTAGAAGGTGATTCTTATTCACCCAGAGCTAATTCACCCAGTTCCTCACCCGGAGCTGATTCAATGGCTTCCCAAGATGGGGATGATGAGGCATGAAATGAGTAAAAGTAGCCTCTTGCCAAATATAATCCACCTGCTACTGTCAAGAGACCTACTCCATCGACTTTTGGTGAGTTACATTATTTAGGCAACATAGTCGCCATTATTTTAAAGAGCAACAAGTTTCATTTTCTTATGCTTTATCAGTGATTACAAGATCTAGGAAGAAGTTGAAGTCCTAGATTGTAGGACAATTCTCACGGCCTTTGGGTGCACATTCTGAATATTTATGACCAGAGGCTGTTAGGATATGGCAGATTTTATATTGTAATGATGAATCCACCTAGATGGACTTATGAAACGGGCTACATATCCCTGGACTGGGGATTCTCTGGGCATCTTCTGCCATCCGTTTTGAGTAAAACCCCAAGGAAGTGAGGGCTTACATCAAAGAGATGAGAATGCTCATATATTCCATTGATATGTCAGTTCTTGTCACCAAGTGGGTGAAGGAAATGATGGACTGTGGTATCACTGAGGGGATTGGTCCTTTATTACATGAAGAGTAGCATGATTACATGGCTCTTGAAGATGTATGATTCCTTTCTCTTATATTTCTATTTTCTTTACAATTTGAATTTATCCAAAGTTTTATTATTCATGGAAATAATCTTCTTCATCCTGCATCTTGAAAGGAAAAAACCACTAAAATCCCTACATCGTAGTATATCCCTGGTGGCACCGCTCTTGGAGCCACTAAATCTCCTCGTGAGTCGGGATAAGTATCTTCAAGCCATCCAGCCATGGAAGTGGAGTTATAAATGGTGTTATTGTCTCTAATACATATTTTTTGATGTGATGATTCTAGTCCACACAAAAATTCCATGAATAAAAAGAATCTAAGAAAGAAGACCATAGCCAAACGTTTAATTAGTAGTGGTAAGTCATTTTTGTAGTCATGAATCTTAACTTATGTAAAAGTGCTGAAACATCATGGGATTGTCGGGGATTCTTCATTTTTTCCTTTAAGGAAAAGGACTGACCATCATCAGAGTACAATGGCGGGTGTTGGAGAACAACTGGAAGTTCCTGCTCAAAAGTCTATTCTTGAAGAAATAAAGAGGGAAAATGATTCGGTGTCTATTCCCAACACCGCTCCTATTTCTGATGCCACCAGAGAAAAGAAATCTTGTAAATTTACAATACATCATAGAACCTCAAATGATACAACAACTGACTTCCATTATGTGGTGTTTTATTTTCATCACATGCACTAGAACATTTGGAATCCAACATAGTTGACCCCACAACTATCTATGAAGAAGCTATATAGGGTCAGAGATTGCTAGATGAAAGTCATGAAGAAGACATGCCAAGTGATCCCACTGGTGAGACCAACCTAGGATATAGGACATCATTGGATAAAATAAGGAAACATGGAATCTAATTTGAATAAATTTTGGAACATATTAAATTACCATGTGATTCAAAAGATTTTGGAGATCTAGTTATTGAATCAACTGGATTTGAATTTCATCATTTGTCCTGTTAATCATCTAATGATCACACATCTAACCATGTTTGGTAAAAAATTATACAGTTCCATCTAAAGAAACTGTTGAACCAACAATGCTTGAAAGCTGTTTAGACATTGATGTCAATCCTATTATTGTAGAAAAACTAGCTTAGGTAGAACATAACACGACACACCCTCCTGAAACCCATCCTAAAAATCCTGTTGAAGTAAGGAAAGATGGGGAGGAGTCTTCACATGTTGCTGATCTACCGTTAGGTAAAAGATGATGATATTTGTGGCTTACTTAATCTATAAGAAATTCAATCAACTTATATTGTCCTTTGAAACTATCCAAACATTCAATTGACCAAACAGGGTTGTCAAATTCAATGGCTAGATCTACAGTTGAAGCCTCAGCCTCAGCCTAAAAAGTATCAGAAGGTGAAACAACTAGGGATAGGGAAGGAATAGAACAGGGAACTTCCTTAAGTGCATTAATCCCGGACTATGTTCCTCCCTTGATAGCGATGTTGAATCAGACCCAGAGGTATAAAAGGTTCTTCAATTCTCACGTTGCATGGAATGGAAAAACATATGGAAGATAATATCTGAGATGGCTCATGGAGGGCTTCCTTTGAAAATTCCAAGACATTCATCCATGTTCATCATGCTGGGACTTGGCAGTTTTGGATATCTAGAAATCCATGTCATAGTGAGACAAGTCATTCGAATGAGGGAGCAAGAGAAAAGATGCTGTCAAGACCTGATAAGAGCTAGATTTCTAATCAATATCAGTGAATTTTAGGCTGTAGTGTCCCGAGATGAGGCTGATCATGTTGCAAAGCTGAAGTAACTGAAGCAAAAGATCAAGGAGAAGATTGTCTAGTAGTTACACCTTCAGAAAGAGTTAGATGTTGTTACTGAGGAGCTTGACCAGCTTCATACTTCATTGGAAGGAGTCCAAGAGGATGGTATAAAATCCATACAGGATTCCAAATAAGAACTTCATTAAGCTGAAGAAAGTGATGTAGGTTGGGTAAATGAACTTCAAGTGGTTTTTGATGAATCTCAGGATGACGTGAAACTGATGAGAAATCATGTTGAATGCCTTCTGTAATTTCTGAAAATAAGAGAAGAGACTCCAGTCAGTTGAAGTTCTTCTAATCATGTTCATCAAATGAAAAACAGTGTATCTTCATTCATCTATACCTTCATAGATTGATTTTTATTAGGGTTATATAAACAAACCCCACAACTTTTCATCCTTTAATTGCTCAATATTTCCAAAATCATTCATAATGTATGTTTAGCGAGCTGGGAGTCGACTTTTTGTCAGATTACCCTTTATAGGTTCCCAATTTAATTAGTACCATGTCTTTTATTATTGGCAGTTTAAAGTCATGCATGTTGGACTATAAAAAGGCTAATCTTTAGGGCTGAATATCTCTGACCGAATGCATGATATTGACTCAATTATCGATAATTTGTTTGGAAACATATTAACATATTCAAGTATGGAGGGGGAAAATTGTAAACTATGACTTGAAAAATTTTGAATATGAGGAATTACATGTGAAAAGAGATAAAAGGAATTAGAGGATGTCTTTTCTAAGAATGAAGTTACCACTATTTGACAAACCCGTTATGGGGGCTGAATTATGTATTTCCAACTAGGGCATAAGATGCATAGTCAAATAGTAGCATCTTTTGGTTGAAAAGTCCGTTATTTAGACAACTTATGGAAGGCCACCTAAGGGATCGTGCTACAGAGTCGGGAAAAAGAACTCTAAAAAATTGGACTTTCTATTGCTAAAATCCGAATAATGTTTTATGGGGATTCAAACGTTCAAAATCATAGAGATTTCTTTATGGAGAAAGGTACTTGAATATGGAGATGATATTTCCAGTCATAATTTTCAAACAATTGGGGCAATGTTAATTCTATGATGGTCTGACCCAAATGTAGGAAAAAATGTATATGTGGTTTTAAATTAGATGACTAAAACCAGAGATAGAATCATTATATAACATAATGTTTTCAGATCATGGAAAAGAGTATGGAACAAATATGTCAAGGATGCCATTTTTTTTGAAGATCCCTATATATCGTCATTAAGACCAATAGTGAAAAAAGATGCCTCTTTTAAGAATGAAGTTACCACTACATGAAAAACCCATTATGGAGGTTGAATTATGTAGTGACAACTGGGGAATAAGCTGCATAGTCAAATAGTTGCATATTTTGGGCTGAATGGTCCGTTATGTAGACAACTTATGAAAGGCCACGAAAGGGCATGTGCTGCATAGTCAGGAAAAATAATCCTTAAGTATCAGACATTTTGAAACCAGAATTCAAGAAAAGGGATTTGGAGATCATGAATATTATTTGTATAATTTTGTGGCTGGGTCCTGAATTGATATTTTGTATGTCACTACATATCTCATTAGGATGAGAATCAAGCCATACATAGTTCTTAAAATACAGTTTAATGTCATGCAGGACAAAAGCATGGAAGATCTTAGTTTAGGGTCATAGAGCTCAGACCATAGGGAGGGAGACACATTGTGCATTTGTTATAAACTTGATGCGAATAAAAGACCATGGTGCTCCATATCACATCATGTGCTCCCAGGGGTATGTTTTAGCTAGGGGACCGAAAGTGGAGTTTGGGGTTAGGCCCAAAGGCTCGGGGCTAGACTCGAGAAATGCTCAAGCATTCGTATGTATCCCAGGAGAATGGAAATCAAGACATACATAGTTATTGAAATACCATTTGTATAGATTTGGTTCGTACATGTGAGGGGTAAAGAGGAATTTATTGCAATTATGGTTGGACCCAAGATTAAAGGCTTGGTGTCACTACGTATCTCATTAGGATGAGAATGAAGCCACATGTAGTTCTTGAAATATGGAATGGTTGGAGACCATGTCAATGACAATTCCTCTCGAGTGAGGGTATCAGATATAGTTGCAGTTTATTGTCATACAGGACAAAAGTACAAATAGTTTAAGGTCGTATGCATGGCTATGCAGTTTAATGTCTTGCTATAAGGAAAATGGGGAACTGTATAGTTTAATTTCATATAGCTAGGACGATGGGACATACATAGTTTAACATCATGTAGGGAAAAAGTGAACAGATATGAATAATATGGTTGATGGGGTATTTACATATCAACATCGTATGGGGTGGAGGTGAATCGATGTGAAGAAAGTGGTTTTGGGCATGAACCTAAGGAGGTTTCTTACATACCCGTCCATGGAAGCAAGGGTCAAAGTCCACATAGTTCAATTGAGAGGGATTTTGTGATCGGGGTGTACCTAAGGACAATGACAGGAAGATAATGTTGGGACTTAAGCGTGGTTAGCGGCCCATAGAAGATGTCATAGTCGAAGCTTACTCTAAGCTCACGTGAGTCATGCTCGGTGTGAGAAATAAGAAGTAGCAACAAACCAAAAATCGTGTCACGAAATATTCAACCATGAAGGATGGTGTAGGGATTCTTCATGATAAGATGCCTGAGTCATGCAAGGCAATTGAGTTTAAAAAACAATTGTGCATTCGGCGATCACAATTTAATTTCATGTGTCACAAAATTGTGGTGATTGGTAGTTTAATGTCCTGCAGCTCGGACAATGCATATTTTAAATTCATTTTGGATGATAAAGGGGACACATTTTAACGTCATGTTGGATGAAAGAGGCTTCTATGCCTTTTAAAATCATGCAGTAATGAAAAGGAGCGTTTTTTTGTTACAAAAAAATACTTCTTTAAGAATCTTTCATTGGTTGGAGTTGTAATGAGTTCTCTATCCATTGAGATTAATGAATATGCTCGATTAGAGTAGACCTTATGTATTGAGTAAGGTCCTTTCCACTTTGGCTGAAGCTTTGGAGGCTTCTTTCCTGATATCAATGGGGTTCTGAGGACCCATACCAATTCTCCTTGAATGAATGAATGATGATAAAACTTTTTTATTAAAAGATCGTGCTATTCGATTATGATAGACTTCTAAATGGTACTGTGTGTAAAATATTTTATCATATATTTATACCAATTCATCCAATCACTCTTGAGATTTTTCATCTGTAGATAACTGATCACAAATGGAGACTCTAAGCGAAGGTAATTGGACTTCGATAGGCAAGACTGCTTCTGTTCTATATACCAATGAATATAGAGTTGATCATGTAGCAGTGCGGGCGATAGTCCGATAATCACATAGAGATTGAAAAATATTATCAGGCCATGAATTCTTATCTTTATCCACCATATTTTGATATATGTTTTAAAGAGTCTTATTGAAATCCTATATTTGACCATTGGCTGCTGCATGATACCAATATGAATGGTTAGATCTGATATTGTATTCTTGATACAATTTTCATTCCTTGAATGAACAAAAGTTGGTTCCATTATCCATCAATACTGTATGAGGAACACCAAATCTGGTAATGATGTTGGACATGAAAAAGTTAACAATGATTTTATCACTAACTTCTTTGAGAGGTATTCCCTCTTCCCATTTGGAAACATAGTTAGTAGTAGTAAGAATGTAATTAAACTGCTTAGCTGTAGCTAGAGGATAAGTTCCTACTACATCCATTCCCTATGTAGCAAATGTCCATGAGTATTTATCCGTATGAAGAAACTATGGGGGTTAATGAATGAAGTTGGCACATACGTGGAAATAATGACACTTCTTAGTGAAACCAACACAATCTTTTATCATTGAAGGCCAGAAGTATCCAAGCATTCGAACTTGACCAGAAAGTCTATGTCCAAACTGGCGGGAACCACAAACTTCTGCATGTACATCATTCATGACATCCATCATCTCTTCACCATAAATACAATTGAAGACAATTCCATCATAACCTCGCTTGTAGATAATTGTTTGGTGATCTGGGCTATCATAATGAGTAAAATTGACCACACGTCACCAGACATGTTATTTCCTGGCTCTATTAGGTGGGAGTGTTCTATTTTGAAGGTATTCCCTGATAGGTTTCATTCATCATGTTGTATGACCATATGGTTCAGAAATGGGTATAATTTCATTGATTTCCTCTGTTATGATTTGAACATAAGTTGAAACTATATGAATGTGGGAAATACTGATGATTGTTTCATCAAGATTTGGATCTTCCAGGGCTATGACTACATTATCCAGTGCATCAGCTTGGGCATTTTGTGATCGCGGGATATAAGAAAATGTTGATTCTGAGGGAAATTCTACCATTAACTCTCTGACATAATCAAACAAAGGGATTAACACTTCTTTTCTAAGGGAATAATCACCATTGACTTGTTTGATTACCAAATTTGATTCACCTTTTAACCTCATGTGATTCACCTATGCCTGAAGTGCCAATTCCAAGACAATGATGAGAGCTTGATATTCTACTTCCTTTTTTGTACCGCCTTCCAACTGAAAGAAAGAATATAGTAGCACTGCCTTTTCTAGGGAAATAAGCACAATTCCTAACCCAACATTGTTGAATTTTGGATCGTCCATTTTCTTCCCTGTTGGACTTCTAGAGGCACCATCAAAGTATATTTCCCATGTTTTAGGATTATCTCGAATAGAGAACACTTCCTCATCAGGAAGATCAATATTTAAAGATGTATCTTCTACTGATGGGTGTTCAACAAGTAAATCAGTCAAAGCTTGGCACTTTATTGCCTATTGAGACACTTACTGGAAATCAAACTGCTTCAAAATAACTTCCCACCTTTCCAGAAGTCCTGTAAACATTGGACGACTAAAGATGCATTTGAGCGGGTCATTTTCAGATACCAATTTGACCACATGATGTTGCAGGTAGTGTCTCAATTTCTGAACTGCACATATTAATGCTTGGAAGAACTTTTCAATACTTGAATATCGAGTTTTTCCCTCAAACATAGTCCGACTAAGATAGTAAAGGTTGTTTTTATTTCTAGCATCATTCTTTTGGGCATGGAAGGAACCAAATGTTCTCTTTAAGGCTGTCACAAAGAGAACAGGTTGTCTTCCTTCACCGGGTGGAATTAATACCAGTGGACTCAAGAGATATTTCTTCAGAATATCAAATTATTCTTGACATTCTTCAGTCCACTGGTTGGTGACTCCATTTATCATTAATTTGATGAAGGGAAAACAGTGGCATGAAAAATTGGCAATGAAATGCCAAATATAGGCCATGTGTACTTGATTTACTCTTAATTGCTTCAAATTTCTAGGATTTTATATGTCAAGTATTCATTTTTTCTTCTCTTTATCAACTTCGATATCATGAAGGCATACAAAAAAGCTGAGAAATTTTCTGGAGGTTACCCCGAAAGCACATTTCAAGGGGTTTATCTTCAAATTAGGTTGTCGAAGTTTGTTGAATATGATTTCCCGATCTTCCAATTAATTAGAATGTTTTCTGGATTTAACCACCAAACCATTGACATAACATTCAACAAATTTCCCTAAAAAGGGTTTGAAGATATGGTGCATGGAACAATAATACGTTGCACCAACATTCTTCATGACAAAGGGCATTACCCGATAGAAAAACACACCATGAGGAGCTCTGGAGGCTATAGAATCCTCATCTTCTAGATCCATTCATATTTGATTGTACCCAAAATAACTATCCATGAAGGAAAGAGCTTCATAGCCAGCCGTTGCATCAATTAAGATTTTTGTGATCGGAACTGGAAAATCATCCTTATGACAATGCTGATTAAGATCTCTGAAGTCAATGAAAACACTAATTTTTCCATTCTTCTTTTTCACAGTTACAATATTAGCCATCCATTTTGGATATTGAACTTCTTTGACAAAGTTATCCTTGATAAGCTTATCAACATCAGCTTCAATTTTAGAGGCATAAGTTGGGTGTGTTCTTTTTGCGGATTTCTTAAATCCTCAATGTTCTTCTGGAAAACCCAAATGATGAGTCGAAACATCAGGATCAAGACCTGGAATTTTTGTATAATTCCAAGAAAATACATCTCGATTTTTCATTAGAAATGAAGAATGCATTTCTTTCTCTTTAAGAGTCATGGCTGCACTAATTAAGGAGGGGGTGTGGATCTTATTTTGTACTTAGATTTATTTTTCTGAGTTCATCCACAATGGTAGAGATACCCTCTTCAAATTATAGAGGAGAATCCCTGAGATATTCCTCTTCCTCTTCAATATTTTTTACTTATTATGTTTCTACTTGCATAGTATATGATGAAGCATAATTCCCATGATCAGGGGAGAAGTTCAAATTTGAACATCTTGATGAAGAGGCTGCCATCTATGACTATATTGATGATGAAGGTTCTTCCTTGGGTGATAGAGAGGAGATGATGAATTGAGAATCGACATCAATGTTTTCCTATGGTATTGCAATACCTTCTTCGGGCCTGGTTGATGAAGTATAGAATTGGTGGATTTCAGTGGAAGAAACGAAGACATCTCCATTTAAGTTTTAATCACAGCTTGGCGAATCAAAAATTTCTCCCATGTTGTCTGACTTAGTAGCCATAATTGACATTATGGAAGTTTCCATAAGAGTGTTCAGATTTAGGTCTATCTTGACAATTTCACTAATAGGAAATACATAATATGTACGCACATGTATGAATAGGTTTATTTGAATCTTCTCCAAACCATTTGGAGCATTAAATTTTGTGACCTTCATTGCTGTGGATTTTTCCTTTCCCTCCATGTGATAAAATTCTTCCTCAACGTATTGATATTCACATGTTTTTAATGGTTCCTTGTCACCATAAAATATCCCAATTCTACCATGGAAGGAATATTTGAGACATTGATGGTATGAAAAAGGTACGGCCGCATGTTGACGTAGCCATGGTCTTCAAAGATAATTGATAAAGGTTGTGTCCTGACAAACAACCATGAAATATGAATTAGACACAAGCTCTCCAAACTGAATTATGAGACTAATTTCACCAAGAGGTTCTTTTTAATTCTTATCATATCCTTCCAACATCAATGTAGAAGGAGATAAATCTGATTCGGTGAGGCCCAATCGATGAAGTTTACGAATAGGAATGAGATTGAATCTTATGCCATTTTCATTGAAAGATCACCTGATTTCAATATCATTGAATTTTCTAGATAGATACAAATTTCTTATATGTCCATGTACAACATTATCATCTTCTTCTTGTGTAAAAGATATCACTGCATGGAATTCTGCAGGATCATTCTCTATATGGTAGACGTCAGCCGCAACAATTTCAATTTCAAATTCTTGAGGACATGACAAAGCCTCACTAAGCATCACCTGAAGATCTTTTGATAGATTCAAGGTATCCATAATTGAAAACATGTCTCGTAATTGGGCCAAATGTTTCAAGACATCAAACTTTTGGTCCAAAGGTCTGTGTTTCCCATTCTAAAAATGTTGTTTTGTAGGTTCCTTGGAAGTTGATTCTTTGGCATTAGATGCATCCCGTATCAGGGAAGGAATTGGAAACACTCATGGATTCAGGAGATTTTAATAACTAGGTCTATCTATTCACATAGATGAAGAAGGTGTGACCTCTAACTGGTCTTCCAAAATAACTTTTTCCGGACTGAATCTACCATGTGTGGAAGACCATTCTTGTTCTTTTTTATCTTTCTGAAGGTTTTTTATAGAAGTTTCTATCACATATACAGTTCTAGGAGGGGTAGGATTGAAATAGTGGCTTCTGGAATATCCATGTCTTCCCCTATATCATAGACCTCTATCTCTTCCTCTAATTCCTCTATTTGTTAGAGGGAAACTAGGCTCATCATGATCAAAACTTCCATTGGCATAGGGATCCGTTAAATGAATCATGTTCACATAACCGAAGATCAATTCTTTATCTGATGAATATTATGTTAGATGAATCAGATCAGGCTATTCTATTTGGTGGGTTGGTGTCTGTGCTTTTGAAGTATATGGAATAAAATCTTCCAGAGTCAAAGAAAACTTAGGCTTTGACCCGAGCTCGTCTTCTTCTGACTGCTCTTCTTTCTTAAAATTATGCCACTTCATTGAGGATTTTCCTTCTAATGAATGGGTTTTTGCAATGGCAGAAATAGTAGAAGAAATAATGGTTTGATTCAATTGTGTTCATTAAATGACTTGAGTTTGGTTGATCATTTTTGTGACCATCCAATCATTATATTTTTTCACATTTTTACTTTTGACTCCGTGTCACTCGCCTTCTTTCTCTGGATTAGTAGTAGTAACATATGATACCTAGGCTGAAGAACCTTTCATTTTTTACTTTTCCTGAGTCCACCATCTTTTGTAGGAGGTCTTTGAATACAAAACACTCTTGAATGGGATACCGCTACATCTAATGAAACGGACAATAGTTGGGGAGGTCTTCATCTCCTTCCTGGTTTGTCCTTTTGGGCATTGGAAACTGAACCAGATTATTTTCCAGAGCTGAGATGAAGTAACCAGGAACTTGTTCATTCTGTAAAGAATAAACTTTGTTCTTTAAATCCTCAAACTATATCTGCATTTGATCTTTTTGATCATCTTGATGAGGCCGTCATTTTTATTGACGCTCATGAGGTGGAGCCCTTCAATATGATGAAGGTTTTGAAGTGGAAGCAGGTATAGGTGCTTGTTTAAGTGTAACTATAGCAGTCACTGATTTTCCATATTCTCTTTCCCAGAACTAACGGAATTACATGATTTTTAGCCTTAACCTTTAAAAGAGAGTCTTCTATCTGCTTAGTGATTGATTTAAGGTCTCAAAACCCTCTTGTGTATTTTACAGCGATCAACGATGTGTATAATTCATCACGTAGATATTCCACATAGATTGGAAAAAACTCTTTTTGAGGAAGTGTTAAACTTAAAGAATATGTTAATCTATTCCAGCGAGTAATGATATCTGAAACTCTTTCATTTTACATTTTTTTACAATTGGTAAGGTCAAAAATTGTCGTCTTTGGTAACGTTGAGCTAAATTGATGAAGTAACCTTTTTTGGAGATCCTCCAACCCAGTAATTGAATGATATTGAAAACTTGTATACTAGACAAAAGCAGGTCCATGTAATGACTACCCAAAACACCTAATCTTACCTGATTATTGTTGTTGAGGAGTTCCCATCATAGGATCATAATTAGAAATAAAATGTGTTAAGTGTTATTCTGGATCTCTCAAACCATTAAAAATTGGGAATGAGGTATTTGCAAAATTTGATGGGGGAGGAATTGCATCCACCCATTCAGGGTAAGATATCTTTTCTGGTTGAACTTGAAAATGGTTTCATTAAATAGCTTCCAAATGAGCTGTTAATGAATTAGAGGTTGTCATTAATTTTTGAGAAACATCTGGTTGGGCTTGGACCTGATCAGGTTCAATAACTGGAGTTTGGATGGGTGTGGCGACCGGTATTGCCACTAATGGTAGTATTGTTTGTTGTTTTCATGTATGGCCCATGGAATTGGACCTATGAGGGTGTACCTGTAAAGGGGAATATTCTTGATCGGCCCCAGTAGATGCCTCAAATTCCATTGATTGATTAACTCCATCTTTCATAGGAGGAATACAAACATGATGTAGTTCTTCATTTGACCTCCTTAACTCCTTCATTTATTCTTTTTATTTTTTGAACCTTTCCTCTAATGAGAGTGATTGGACTTCTCCAGAGGTAGGGTGGGATGTAACCTAACTTTTACCCTTTTTCATGGCATGTTCCTTTGTGGAGTATTGATGGGAATTACCCGAAATAATTTCTTGCCTCCGAGAAACCCTCTGACTTCTGGAATGCACACCTCCTTCATTTGTTTCTATGTGTACAACCTCTCAAATATGAACTTCTTCATCTGATCCCTCTGAGTGAGCCTCATGTTCCAGGGGATTAGTGACAATGGCATTGATGACATTTATCGATTCATAATGCATTACATCCCTTCTTCAGTGTTTCTATGATACTATCTTCTTCCATGTCCATAATGAGGCATTACCTTTTTTGTTGTTGATCACTCAGGAACTTCCTGATGAACCATAACTTGAAGGTAATTTCATTATAATTCTTATCTGCATTCCTCTTGTGGCCTCTTCTCTAATCAAGAGAAGACTGACTTTCACTGTTGGAGAGATTGAGAATTTGAAAAAGTCCCAAGTCCTGTGGACTGGGACTGTTCCTATTTTTCCTACTCAACTCCTCAAATCCTGTATGTTGATCGCAAGGGTTGGATTAAAAGAGTCCCCAACGTGGAAAGCTGAGGTTGATCTTGAGCTGCTACATCTGAAACATTCATAAAATCTCTCTTGATTTTGCGGGTTTTAGTCCAGAAATTAGCCAGATGCATCATCCTACATCCACTCAAATAACCTATCTCAGATGACCATTGGATTATTTCTAACACCTCTGTCACATGATGATGCACATGCTCTAAATGAGATGCATGTTTGTTATTCTATTTTTTTTTTGATTCAAGATTAATTTGACAACTTTCTCTTTATACTCCGGACACTAAGAAGAACTATTTGAGGCATGTTCTCGAGGAAGCATTTTATTACACACAAAACCTGTTTGATGTGGCCATCCATGGGAAATAACATTTCATGAGACCACTTTTGGTGGGCTTTGCTAATTTTAGAGTGCAGTGAAATGAAATGCTCCATATGCACCCCATCCTTTGATGTGAACATTAGATAGGGAATCAGAAATTAATTGGCATAGCTTCTTCAGAGCATTGATACATGCACGCTGAATGGTTCTCTATTGTTTTTCAATCCTTGGATGTTGGGAAACTGAAAGAGATTCCATGTCAATTTGGAAATACAACCCTTCTATTACCTCTATATGATTGTGATGTTCATCATATGGTATGAGTTTGGTTTTTAAATGATGAATAGTTTTACATTAGTTGAAACGAATTTCATTTAATACAATCTTCTGTCATCAATTATGTAAAATCAAATTGAGAATATGATAAAGGCTAGAACATGACTGGTATTTCTCCTTTAGCTAACTGTTTTCTCATGTTCAACACATCTTCATCATCTTCTACTAGAGGTCTCTTTACTTGGTATGACCAAATTGGATGCTCTGCATTTGAGGATAAATGACATAAGGGATGTTCGGAGAATGACTATTCCGCTAAGATGTATTTTCACTGAGAAAGTGGTCCACCCGTAATTGATAAGGCCTCAGACATGACTGGCCTTGTGTTTGCAAGTGCCTCGAGATAGGGGGGATTTATTTTTACTGTATTTTCCATTGAATAATTTTCCATGAAATGAAAATTACTACTTTGGAGAGGACTTTTGTAGCTAAATTCATCATTATGGGGACGACTACCATGGTGGGTTATAGAAAAGGATGAAACTTTTTGTTCCTTGGTCTTCTGGCCACATAGAGGGTTATCATGGCTCTCATATGAAGATGATACTTCGATATTGACCAAATTGTCATGAAGCAAGCCATCATGAGGAAGTGTCTGATGATGACCATCATAATTATTGTTGTTATTTTAGGAATTTTTAAAAGAGAGATTAGAATCTTGAGTTGCAATATATTATTGTCTTAGGGATTCAAGAACTCCAGCATTGAGAAAGGCCTTATTGCAGATTGGCTCTTGATTATTTAACTGTGCTGGAGGGGTATTTTTCATAGATTCCTTCTTACACACATTGGAAACCACTTGATGACGTAAATTGTTATTATGGGTAGGTGTATGTGCCTGATCAAGAGAAATGGTCAAGTTAGGCTGATTATCTCCATTTAATTCAGTTGTATGTGCATGACTTGATTGTCCATATGACATGGTGGAGTATGCCCCACAACCCTCCTGGACTAGAATCGAGGTGTGTATCTGCACCAGAGTGAGATTTCGGTGATTCACTCCATTGATAGGGATATATTTTTGTTTCTTTCCTAGTGATGTATCTGAAGTAGTTTTAATATTCTGACAGGTATCCAGAACATGGGAAGGGATTTTCTTCTACTCATTCACCATTGTTGGAATGTGCTTAGTGACATCAGCTACCGAAATGGGAATATACATCCATTTCGTTTTTGGAGTAGGTGTGTGTTCATGCTCCTGTCCTCTTTTTCCAGTTAGTGAATTCTGACAGTACTCAAGTGTGGGGGTAGAAAGTTGTGTCTGCCACCTATTTGTCATTGGGGCTTTCCAATTGACATCTACAGGTGCTACCAAATGAGACTGTTGGTTAGATTTATGAATCATAGGTGTATGTGTCTACTGATTGTTGCCCACCAAATATTATTTATGAACTTCCTTCAATACAAGAAGACGAGACTGCTGGCAGAATTGATGACTGTAATCAAGTGTATGTGCTTGTTTACTTGTTGTCACCACATTTGATTGGTGAGCTTCTTTGGTTATAGTCATATGAGCCTGCTGACTAGAAGATGGATTATAAATAGGTGTATGTGTCTGCCTATAGTACTCCACTATAACATCCTGGCAGTATTGGTGTGTTACTGCCAGACGAGTCTGCTGGGTAGTGAAATTTGGATGGACGAGTGTATTTTCCCACTCATTTTTTTCCATCAAGTTAGATTAATGGACATCTCTATAGGGGGTAGAGGAAATAAACTTCTCATTTTTGACCAAATTTATCCATTGATTGTTAATCTTGCGTGCTCGGGTCTGAGGAACCTGAGCTGAACACCAAGAGGTGATACCCTCATCATGTTGAGGGTGCACTACCACACGAGTCTGACAGTGATTGCTGGTGGGAGTCCTCAGTAAGGAGTCCTATCTTTTTGAAATGATTCCTTGAGTGACCTCTTCACTCACCTCCCTATAATATGGGAGGGAATAGTTGTTTCAGTCTGGGGATGACGGCCTGAAATGGTTGGAAATGGTGGTGTTCACCACCTACTTCTTGACCACTGGTAGTCGCTGTCCAGACAACTAGGGTGAGTGGTTAACATGGAGGGCTTCTTGAGAGGCCTCCAATGTTGGGATGGTACCATGTTGATGGTATCCCCACAACAATGCATTTGATACCCAACATTGAAGACGCTGAGTAGGTGATGTTGTCCTCAGAGCAGACGAGGATCCAGCATGAGTAGCGGTCGAGGGATTCACAGGTGTGAACATTAAAGAAGCCATTTTGTGTTGTAGAGAGATCTTGAAAATGAGTTCCTATTTGATTTAGAAGAAATAATAAATATATGTTTGGCCGAACTACATCTTTTGGATGAGTTCATAAGTTATTTATTGCTTTTTTGGCCCTAATATCGACTTTAATAGGGGCCTAACAAATAATTAAAACATCATTTCACTTGGTTAACAATTCACGGCAGGTTCACCATTTTTTGTTTCTTTTGGAAATGGGGATGACCTTGTTTGATTAAGGTTCATAATTTCTAATCGGATTCCAATGGGTTTATTCCTAGAACCGAAAACACCCAATGATTCTATATCCATTTGGACCTAATTTCCAAACGTAGGTGGTCATTAGTTATGGACCGATGAGGCTTAATAATTTTCATCGGCTGAGAGGATGGGAGGTCAGGCTCATCACACCTTTCTGGGGGGGGAATTATTTCCTACTCCAGTACTCTCTTATATATTTAAGTTATTTTCACGAATCCTTATTAATTCACCAAGCATGAAAACAAGTTTTACATTATATTTGTAAATCAATGATTCATATGTATGAGATTTAGAGAATATTTTATATGAATTTGACGTTCTTTATAAATAGAGAATCATCTGTATTTATTGGAGATTCTTAGTCAATGGTATCCTTCAATATATTATATGAAATATTGGGTTCATTATGATGTTTATATAGGTTTTAAAGCAACTTAGTGGGGCACTTGAAGTTTATTGTCATTCAAGAAGACAATTATTATTTCAGAGTTGGGATCGTACCCATATATGGGCTACCTACGTATCCTCATTAAAAAGGATTCAGACCCCACTAAGTTCGATAAAAAGGGTATATTTTAATGTCATATTGCATTGAAAAGAATTAATTAATGATATGATTGAACTTTATAAAGGATTATGACGTACTCTACTTTTAAGGTAGAGATCAAAGTCTACATAGTTCGGGTGAAGAAATATGTGGATTCTTCCTGGCTAAGGGCCTAAAAAGATATGTCGTGATTATGTTTACAGTCAAAGCTCACGTGAGTCATTTTCTATGTGAGAAACAAGAGGTATCATTAAACTATATGATGGTGCTACAAAGATGCAGTCATGAGAACTGATGTGGGACTTATGTATGAATGGCTGCCTAGGTAGATGAAGACCAGGACTTAATTCAGGAATGAAGCACAGGAACATGGCCCATAAAGGTATTTGTACTTTATGGAGATTTGGAGTTTTATCCTGGGGCTCACTCTTGAGATGGATGCCTAAATTAAAAGGTACTTATGATTGGGGTTTATTCCTAAGAAGGAGGCCCAAATCAAAATAAATCAAGATTATTGATTACTCTTGAGGAGGATGCCTAATGTTTAAGGAAACTATGACTGGGGATTACTCCTAAGAAGGAGGCCCAGGTTAAGGGGAAATTTATCTTGGGGCTTACTCCTTAGAAGTAGGACCAAACCAAGGGACCATGGGGGTTGCTCCTGAAGAGGGCACACTAAATCGAGAGATCTTATCATCTTTAAATGATAAGGTTATATAGGATAAGCCTCTAACTGTGGTGACATAAATCTTGTAAGCCATGAGTTTTTGGGAGAGGTTTCTCATATAATTCCTTTCATATAGGGAATCCAATAAAAGAACCATGCCATAAATGGAATTGAAAAGGGGTTCGAGGGCTAATATCTCGAGGAGGATAGGTGAACGGGAGTGAGGCACAAAAATGAAATTGGCACGCAATTATTGGCCGCACAAATCATTTGGCGTGCAACTCTTGGTCATGCAAGTGTAATAGCATAGAATAGGTTCACTTGGGAGATGAATAATTAGTATGGTAATGCATGGGAGAGACTTAACTCAAGCCTTTAGTATTACCCTGAGATGTTTCCAAAAGGATTCCGTGCAAGTTTCATTGAAAGGGTAGGGTGACACACAAGTGATTCCACATTTAAGGAGGTCTAGATACTTAGGTGCACAAGTGATGATGAATTCTATACACTTAGGCATTATCCTAATCCTTCAAGTCTTCCATTCTTGGTAAAAAGTTACCTTAGAAGCTTTCAGAAGAGTTGAGTTGAAGACTTGGGTGACCAGAGCTTGAATATGAATTTTGGAAAAGTCACCGTTAAATGGGGGGCCCACAGGGGAAAATTATAGGCCACAGTTCACCTTGGGAAAAAAATCAGATAGGGTGTGCAAGTGACTTGTGTGACTTATAGGTGGTGTGCAAGTGACTTTACAGGTGCAATTAAAATGAGTTCCAGGTCCATTCCTTGGTCAATTTGTTTTTTTTATTTTTATCAAAGGGTGACCCTCTTGTGCTTAAGTTATTCTCCTTTTTCCATTTATTAGAATCTATGATGGAAAGGAGCATAAAAACCGATATTATGAGATTACTCTTCAAGGAAATAGATTCAGTTGGGATCTCTTAGTACAAACATCGAGGCCTTATGATGTAATCTTAGGTATGGATTGGTTATCAATAGTCCATGCTCAGATCGACTATTTTAGGTACATAGTGCGGTGTGTCCATGGAGATGGGAAAAGGTTTTCCTTTTTTTAGTAATAAGGGAAATGATGTGGTGTAGGATGGGCTCATACATAGGAGGGTGTATCCAATCACAAATCAGTTGGATAGCATGATCCACAGTGTAGTGGGTGATAAGAGTCCATAGTTTCCTATAGTGGTGGATGAGTATGAGGATGTATTTTCGAAAGATGTTCTAGGACTACCTCCTCATAGATAGGTAGACTTTTGGATTGGTCTGTACCTCGATATGAAAATGATATCTACACCTTCATATCAGATGGCTCTCGCAAATCTTATTGAGATAAATATATAATTGGAGGACTTGAAGAGCATGGGGTTTGTAAGGCCCAATGTTTCACACTGGGTAGCCTCAGTGTTGTTCACTAAAAAAGAAGATAGATTCTTGATGGTATGTGTTGAGTTTTGGAACCTAAACCTGGTGACTGTGAAGAATAAGTATCCTATATTGAGGACTGATGACCTCTTCGATTAGCTGAAGGGAGCGAGATGGTTTTCAAATATAGACCTCAGATCAGGCTATCACCTACTTTGAGTGCGAGATGTGGACATCTCAAAGATGGCTTTCAAATGTCACTATGACAACTATGAGTACTTAGTGATTCTATTTGGCCTGAAAAACGCCCCATCTATGTTTATGGGACACCTAAATATGATCATCTTGTCTGTACCTAGACCGGTTTGTAGTGGTCCTCATTGATAACATCATAGTGTATTCAGTGTTAGAGGAGGAGCACACGATACACCTCAGGATGGTTCTGAACACACTTTGAGGGAACCAGCATTATTATATGCTCTAAAATTCTGAGTAATAGATGTGAAATGTCCACATTCTATGACATGTCATCTCAGAGGCTGGAGTTGTGGTGGATTCAGCAAAGTTCGAGGTGGCGCTTTCTTTGGAGCCCCCCAAGAGCATTGTCGAGATACAAAGTTTATTTGGGTTGGATGGGTACTATTAGAGGTTTGTACTTGACTTCTCTATAGTAGCATCAACTATATCTACATTGATGAAGATGAAAAAACCCTTCATGTGAATAGAAGTATTCTAGAAGTGCTTTCAGTAGGTGAGGTAGAGTATGACGAGTGCTCCAATCTTGAGGCTGCCAAAGAGGAAACCGACTATTTAGTGTACTGTGATGCATCAACAATCATGATTTGTTGAGTTGTGATGCATGAGAAACTACTGATTGCTTTTTGATCACAACATTTGAGGATTCATGAGCAGAACAGTGTGACTCATTTCCTTATTTTGGAATAGGTAGTATTCACACTAAATATGTGGTGACAATAACTTATTGAAAAACAATTCATTATCTAATATAACCACAAGGATCTCAAGTATTTCTTTTCTCAGAAGGATCTAAACCTGAGACTGTGAAGTTGGATAGATATCCTCCAAGACTATGAATTCGAGGTAGTCTATACTCCTAGGAAGGGGAACATAGTGGTAGATGCTCTCAGAAAAAGATCGGGTTCACAACTACTAAAAGAGTCCTCCAAGGATTTGGCCTCACTTTATATATCTTGTATGGATAGAGATGATACAATGTATCTTCTATTGATGCTAGTTTCCCCTCCACTCTTAATGTGAGTCAGGGTGTTGTAACTCGAAGATGGGAGCTACGAGACCACATGTTCCCAAATGTCCAAAGGGCATGCCCTAGAATGATATTCAAATGGTGGAGAGAACATCATCCTTTTCATAGGATGCACCATTGTACCGGTGGAATTACTGGATGAAGTATTGTGGGAGTTCCATATATCACTTTGGGTGGTAAATCCAGCAGTGGAAAAGATGTACTGGGACCTCAAACATCAGTACTGGTGGCTGGGGGTAAAGAAGGAAATGACATAGTTTTTTTCGAGGTGCCTATCCTGTTAGTAGGTGAAGGATGAGCGCCAGGTTCTAGTAGGATTGACACAACCCCTTGAGGTACTAGAATGGAAGTGGGTTGGGATATCGGTAGACTTCATGATGGGATTTCCACATTTGTCTAGGAGGAACGACACCATATAGATGACCATAGATCAACTCACAATGTTTACCCACTTCATACCCATTTGAGAGTAGGGTTTAGTAGAGAGCAAGGGATGCATCTATGTGATGGAGATAGTTCGGCTCCATGGAGTTGCATCTACGATAGTCTCATATCATGATACACACATTACATCTCGATTAGGGAAGGGATTATAGGATGATTATTTGAATCATCTGCACTATAGAACATACTTTTACCCATAGAATGATGGTCCGAAAGAGAAGACCACACCGACCATGTAGAACATGATTCCTTCTTGCATCCTTGATTTTATTCAAAGATGGGAGGACCACCTAACATTGGTGGAGTTTGCATACAACAGCTACCACTCCACTACTGGTATGGCACATTATGAGGAACTGTATGGATGAACATGCAGGTCACCATTATGCTAGACAGACCTTGGGAGTTAGCACTCATGGGACTAGAGATGACACATGATTACAGTTAGAGGGTGCATGTCAACCGAGAGTGGATGAAGACTACATAGAGCCAATGTGAGTCCAATACTGAAAGGTGTAAATGACCCTTAGAATTCGAGAAGGGGGACCACATTTTCCAATGAGTCTCTCCAATATAAAAGATATAGCAATTTGGTTGGGGAAACATGTTATCCCCAAGGTTCATCAGAACTTTCCATATATTACTTATAGTGGGAGAAGTGGCATACTTCTAGGATCTACTGCTGTAATTAGAGATGGTGCATGAAATCTTCCACATATCCTAGATGAGGAGATATTTGCATGTCCCTCCTCACATCAATGACTATGGAGATCTAGAGATTGAAAATGGGGATAAATTCATGGATTACCTTGTGGAAATTAAGGATTAACAAGGGAGGATACTTTTGGGATGGTTGATACCAATAGTGCAAGTTCGTTGGCAGTAAGAGAATATCGTGGAGTGCACATGAGAGTGGGAGGCTCAGATTCATGCATTGTACCCCCATTAGTTTGACAAGCCCTTGTTTTGGAATATTAAGACATAAATACCTAAAAGGGTGGTGTAGTATAATACCATGTAATTACAGTAACATTTTTTTTAAAATTAAATGGGATTATTTCAAGACCAGGCTCTAAGATGACATGTAATTCCGAAGTTCAAAGTAGCTGAAAGGTTTTTTTGAAATATTTTTAAGGTTCATTAGATAAATGCGTGACCAGGTTTTTGTCACTTCAAAAATAATTCCTAGATTAAAAATCTGAGGGAACCATTGAACACAGACCACATGATTCACCTAAAAAAGTCCCAACATTGGTATTCATAGGCCAATAGTGGAAAGTTGTTTTTGGAAGTAAATAAAATAATCAAGTAACCAATATTTTTTTTAAAATCCTTATAACTCTCAAATGGTAAATCAGATTAGAAATTCGAGAGTATCGTTGAGCTAGTTAGGGCACGTTTCCATTAGGTAGAGCTTAACCTTGACGGGTGCGACGTCGAGGGTGAAAGTTAATTTTTGTTATTTTTTAAAGAAATATAAAATAACATAAAATTTTATTTAAATTCTTTTCTTCATTGTTGAACAATCTCACATCAGTGATGTGGTGAAGTGATGAGGTGATGGAAAATCTCATCAATGTACCTGATTAAATGAGTTAGTGATACAACATAGTGTAATTGATATACTAATTTGTGTTCGTCAATAAATAGCCTAATAATAAATGAAGGCTTGTGCGAACAATCCTGTAATATCATTGAGGCTTTGGTGGGTGGAGATGATGAATTAAGAACAATCCTTCTTCCAACCTTCGAGAAATTTCTACCAACTCTGAGCAGTGGATCAACAATGAAGAATGGAAGTGTGTGATCCCGTTCTTCCTTGGTCAACAATTCTATCCCAGGAAGGGGTTTAAATTTTGACTAAATTGGTTTTCCTCATTCTCAATCTCTAAAGAATGAATGTGGATAAAATCTCTATCAATTTGATCCATGGATATATTTTTTCTTTCTAGGTTAGGAAATATAATCGTGGGTTGATATTGGGATTAAATCATAGTGATTTATATTTTATACATCGCGATATTTCAAACACGAACAAACCCAGACCTACACGGACAATTTACTGTTGTTAATTTGTGTGTCCTCAATGATCCCCCCATCTCTCTCTTCCCCGGTTATTTTTTGTGTAACATACAATGACACATAAATCTTAGAGTCACCAGGTGGAAGGGTCGTGACTGTGTGGGTTGTGGCACTGGCATGAGACAGCCGAACACGACCGCGGTGGCGGCACTAGGTCACAACTTTGGCAACCAGACAGCAGGCTGCAATGACAGTATGGGCCACTGGTACGGTGTTTGGTGGCTAGTGGAGGGTGGACGTGGCCACTCAGCCATGTAGGTGGTGCATGTAGAGCAAATCTATGGTGTGAAGAATGCAGCATTGAGGTGGACCCATTGTAGGGTCATGAGTCATTTTGAAGGATCGGTTCCTATGAGTGGACTGATAGTAGAAAAATGATCTCCATTGGAGGAGATTCCCATACTGGTGGGCCATAGAAAGAGCTGGCTTATGGTCATGCACCACATGGAGAGGAGGAGAGAAGCCTCAGCCGGCCGCATGCAACAAAAAATTGACACCCCGAAGGCGTCCTGGCATGGGGGAAACTGGCCAGCCATGTCAGTTGGTTAGATAGAACAAACTTGGCCGCTGGGTAGCTAGGGATGGGAGAGAACCATCCTACAATTTTTGGGTTGGGATGGATGAATCCAGGTAGCTAGGAAACCCGGTGTGCTGGACCCACTATCGAACCAGGCTGGGTCCAGCATAGCCTAATGGGCCCGGCCAATGGAACAGGCCAGACCAGGTTAGCCCAGACCCAACCGGGTCAGGTCAGGTTGGCCGAATATGGGTCAGGTCATGTGGGAACCCTAGGCTGGTTTGGTCGGGACATTCCGATCGGACTGGGCCCCAACACAACCGACCCATTTTCATTAAAATGCCAATATATTTCAGTATGAGTGTCTGATTGATGCACTTTCTACAGCATTGGGACCCTTTTTTCGAGACAGTCATTTGGTTAAAAACTAAGTGATATTTCATAACAGTTTAGATGTAACTAATTGGTTGAGGAGTTGATTCTACTGGAATCAAGAACGCTACGAGAATGAATCCTGCAACTAGTAGGGACACAAAGGATATAAGGACTGGTTCTATGTGATCCAGTTATGGTAGACAAGAGAGGGTATAAGTGATCCAGATATACAATAGATGAGTGAGTCTTAGTGATCCATCTATCTAAGAGATGAGTGAGTATTAGTGATCTAGCTGTCCAAGAGATGAGAGGGTCTTAGTGATCTAGTTGGCCAAGAGATGATCGAGTCTTAATGATTGAGATGGTTAAGGGAAGAGTGGGTCTTAGGGTTCTATCTACTCTACAGACAAGCTAGTTTTTGTGATCCAAATGACCTACAGATGAATGAGTCTTCATGATCCAGTCGGTCTATAGACAAGAGGGTTTAAGTGATCCAGTTGGCCCAATGACATGTATGTTTAAATGAACCAACTAGCCCAGTGACAAGAGGGTCTCAGTGATCCAGTTATCCTAATAGATAAGAAGGTATCATTGATCCAGTTGACCCAGGTTATGTGTGGTCTCAGATTTTGAATCCCTTAGTTGTAGAAATTTTCATCTTTACGACTGATAATTCAACTTCCAACACTTTGAGTTATACCTTGTGTGAGATATTTTGATATGTGATCATGCTTTGTGGTTTTTCATTGTGGTTTTGATTTGTGGTAATTCCATTAATTATTGGGATCCCTACTATGTATTGTGTTACTCACCAATGTACGGGTGTCACTTGCACATGTTGTGTCTCATGCAGGTGATCAATGCTTTGACAGAGACCTTGGTGGTCCAGCTCCTGGTGGTGATTAGAGATTGGGGACAAACAATCATACTTATATGACTTCCGTCACCTATTCTACACTTACCCATCAAGTGGGGTTTTCAGTTAAGGCTTTTCAGTAATCTTGTGCTCCCTTTTGTGTTCAGTTGTATTTTTTTGGGTTTGTATTCTTTTCCAATATACTTTTATTTTATATTACAATCATAATATTTTTCTTGTGACAGTTGTGGTTTACATAGTATTTAACTTTCCACAGTTTCTGTGTGCATGTGTACTAGTTTAAAGGAAAATGCCTTCTCTTTTGGGGATATACCAATTTGGTGCTAGTCACCAGCACCTAGCATTTAGATTTGTCTAGTCATGACATGAGACCTAGGTGATGGGTCATGAAATTGTGTGGATTTGGGAAAGATAATTGTGTGAGATTCTAGTTTTTTGTTGAAGGACTATGTGATCCTAGATGGGGAAAAGACTATCAGAGAATCCAATATTTCCTAGGAAGCATTTAGGAATTTTTTTTTGTTTTACTCACTTTAGACCCTTTAGTTTAGAGCACATAGTGCATGTTATTCATGCCATAATGGTCTATAAGTTTTATATATTTGATAAATGTCATAAAAAATTATGATAATGTTTGGTAACATAGAAAGTCAAATTTTTTATATCCCATGGGGATATACTAGACTCTGGTACGGTCCAAGGTAGGTATTGTGATTCGAGTGTCCATAATAATATAGTGAAATATGTTGTTAAACAAAAAGAAACTTAATCAATGTAAATAGTTTACATAATTACTCTTATTTAATTTATTATTAAACTGAATACACTATTATTGACTAGATTTATTTTAGACACTGTTGGTTTTGGCCAACTGAGTTTTACTAACACCCTACTCGGGTAGCCTAATGTGTACCCGAATAAATATTATTATTTAATGAAAGGTTAAGGGAATAGTCCCTAGAATAGATTATTGTTTGAGGATAGAGCATGGATGAGGGGAAAGAACGTGGTTTGAAACCCACCAGGGGGTCAATAGTGTCATTATTTTGGTTGGATTTAAGACACTTTGACACTTACATTGGCATATCATGTTTTCACGTTCAGTTAAATATTGTATATTTTGTTTTTGTTATCTTTTGAATTTTTTATTTTTTTATTTCTACATATGATTCCTCATTTTATTTATTTATTTTCACTGGTGTTTTACTCTGGTAATATTTGGTATCTTCTCCCCCTAATTGATATTAGACCTTTGTTGATAGTGGGCAGCCTTTGGAATAGGGGGAGACACACCTAAGTTCATGTGATGAACTGATTTGGGGCACCGTCGTGTGGAAGCTAGGATGATAAGTTACATAAATAATGGTCCCAGTACAAGAAAAGGGGGGATATGATCGAAATAAGGACATCCAATGGATTTTGGAGATGTTTTGGGTCATTTGGGCCATTTGTTAACGGTTTGGTCCTTTGGTAAGCTAAATTTTCTATTAATTTTCATAATTATATTTAATCACATTCTCTAATATTTTTGGAAAAAAACTAGTTGGGACTTATTAGATATTACAAATTTGGCTGATTATAAATATAAAATCCATTTTACCCAATTCCAATCAGATAAATGGAAAATTTTATTTTTAATGAAATCTTAGAGATGAGTCATGATAGAGGATGAAACACCCCAAAATTTTACAGTATGTCAGTTTATAGATAAATTCATTTTTTCAATAGCTTTCATTGTACACAACACAAGTTCATGTGCACCACGATCTATCAAACTAGACTTTTAAAAAGAGGGTATAAATATTATTAATCACATTTTGAAATTGAAAAATTTTATTTTTGAAAATAGAAATCAATTTTAAATTTATAATATAAAATTTATATTAGGGAGAATTTTTTGTATTTTTCTGAAAAGTTACAATTTCTGATGAATAGTGAAAAATGCGGCATTTTTATTAAAAACCAAAATTTTCATTTAAATAATTATATTGCATTAAATTGATTTTAAAGACATTGTATATAAATAATACATATATTTATCCAATTTAGGTAATTGGATTCATTTTTATATTATAATTTTATAAAAAAAATATTAAACTAATGAATATCACTTTTACCCACCTTTCTCACCACATATGCCGGATTAACTATAAACCTAATTTTCCTATTCGATGAATTGAATTTTTAAAATTTTATATACATGCTTATAATTAGTACCAAATTTTTGGTCTAATAGGAACAACAAAATCTTTTGGTGAATAGAAAATTAAGTACTTTTTTACCAAGGGTAGGGCTAAATTGGGTAATTAAGTGCAAAATTAATATTTTAAGAGTTATAAAATTACACTATTACTTTCCATAATTTAACTGTTTGACTATTTTTCATCCAAAGTAATCCTTGGGTCAATTTTTTGACCACATGGAGACACTTGAATGGATCTAATATATTAATGTTTCTATATTTAATGAAAATCCTATTTTGTTATACTTTTATTTTAAACAAGTAAAATATTTTTAATATTGTGATATATAGTTTATATGGTCGACTATAAATAGTGAATGTATACATATTAAATTTTTATCCACATACTATTAATTTATATATAATATTATAAACTAAATATTTAAATTAAATGATCACATGATGATGATGTAGTAATTGATTTATTAAATGAGGAATCAAATAAATGATATTAATAATATTATAATAAATATAATTTGAAATATTTGATAGCATGAGTTTTTTTTTGAATAATCTAACATGTTTGGGAATAGTTACTGTAGTTTTTTAGAAGGAATGAAGTTGTTAAAGTGTTTTTAAAAATCTATTATTAAATAGTCTCAAAATTGTCAAAATTGATACATTAAAAATAATAATAATATATTAAATGATAAAATTTTATAAAAATATATATTTATTCAAAATGTTTATAATAATGATAAATATGTCATAAATAACCCTATTTTGGTTTCTACTCATCTTATTGTTATTATATTGACCATATAGCGTAAAAAGAAATGTTATCATGGTAAGAGTTAAATTGTTTATCTAAGGTTTAATGATAAATTATAATGTTAATTTTAAAACCAAAATATTAATAAAATCAAGTTTCTGAAATTATTTATACCCATAATCAATTTTTTTTCTAAATTACTCATTTGGATCAATTTGATATTGAAAATCCTTTAATATTATTTTAATAGTTATGGAGTTTCTTAAAGTGCCCCCTCTCTTATAAAAGGTAATATATTATTTTCTATTGTTTACACATCCAAAGTCCTTTATCTCTTAAAAAACATACCCATTTAACCTCCAAAATTCCTTTAATTCATCCTACAAGCCATACATTGGGTAGAAATTCCACCTAAGAAGTCCTTCTGTGAAAATAAAGGGAGATACTCAAAGAATAGGTAATTGTTTTGCAAAATCATTCAATGTTATTCTCTTCTTATCCATCGTAATACTATTTTTTACATAAAAATGTCATAACTCTAGTATAATATATATGTTGAGATATTATTATGATTGTGGTACTACCATATTCCTCTTTTTATCCTTCCTGTGGATAACAATATCACCATGTATGCGTAAGTATCACTTACCATATCCACGTTGTGTTATAATTTATCATTCATTACCACTTGATTTATTTTGGTATAATTATGAATATAATGGATATAAATAATAAATAATAAATTATGTTAATTATATATAATTAACATACAGTCCATTTCATTACCTTTTTATCATTATGGGAATGATATCGTTGCTTGTGTGTATGTACGACCTACCATATCCTCGATGTAATGAGATTCATCTTCCACATTAACCATTAAATAATTATTATAAAAAAATATTTAATGAATAATTATGTAATATATGATATTATAATGAAAATATATTTATATATATTTGTCATTTACTTTATTCAATTCAATACGATAAGAAAACGGAAACAATGTTCAAGCGTACGTATGACCAAACATCTCAATTAATAGTGTATTCCATTTCATATTTATATTTATTATATATATATACTGAATATATATGATATATAATTCTTGTTTTAGATTACTTAAGTAATTGAATTACTATATAATTAAGAGTATAATGAATTAAAGGTCAAAACATGTATGATAAACAATGCTGTTATTACCTGAAATATTAATTTAACAGTGATTTTTTAACAAATTGGTAATAAAAAATCAAAAATGAATTTATATGTTATCATAAATATGGATATGGTTCTGGGATAAATTTAATAAAATTATTAAACCATTATACATGAGTTCATCTCACCCTAAACTAATGTAAAGTATGTGGTAAGGGTTAATTTTAGAATGTCATTAATATTTGGGATTGTTTATTTGTAAGTATCTGTTGGGGAATATTTATCATCCATGTACAAAATTCATAAAAATGTTTTCCAAAATATTTTTACTACTATCCAGTAGATTTTGGATGTATTTTACTCAATTTGTAATTTTTATGAACTGGTTTTGGAATGAATCTTAGTCTCATTTTTAAAATGAGTCAATTTAGGACTTTTTAGATGGAAGAAATATTTTTTAACTTACATGGAATGTGCACATTTTTAGATCATAAAGTTGTTGAGTCAATAAGGTTTTCCTTATGACTTTTCCATTCCTTCTTGTTTTGAAAATCACAAACACATTATCTTTAAGAAAATTGCTTTTATAAGGAAAATTGTTTTCTTAAGGAAAATCGCTTTTATAAGAAAAATTATCCTTATCATATATTCTTCCATATTTTTCTTAAGTATAAGTTTCAGATTCATTTTCTCGGAATCATTGAAACTTTGATATAAAAGCATTCTGTTTTAGGGTTCGGATTCTGGATAAGAACTATAAGGAAGTTTAATTCTGAATTCAGGATATGAATTCTGACTAAGTTCTATTCCAGATTCAAGATATGAATTCTGAAGAAGAATTCTCATTACGAACTCTAATGAAGAATTCTCATTACGAACTCTAATGAAGAATTCTCATTACGAATTCTCATTACGAATTCTGATGACGAATTCTTATTACGATTCTGATGATGAATTCTCATGACGAATTCTCATTACGAATTCTGATGAAGAATTCTCATTACGAATTCTGATGATGAAGTCTCATTACGAATTCTGATGAAGAACTCTCATTACGATTTCTCATTACGAATTCGCATTCTGAATGCCCATTCCGAATTCTCATTCCGAATTCACCTATTAAACAGAATTTGAGTATCTTTGTTTTATACACTCTGAATTAATTCAGACTCCGAAAAAATATCTTTGATTAGACTCCGGACTTTTATATTGCTTACATTTTCTAATTTGACTAATCTTTATTATTGTTTCTTACACTCCGAACCTTCACTCCGAAGTTTCAATTCAGAACCTTCTAGTCAGAATTAAAACGATGTCGTACATTCTGTTACACTTGTTTTGTTATAAAAAGATGTCGTCCATTTTGTTATAAACTAACCGTTGTCTAAGTGACACGTGTACAGGTCCCTCCGATCTTTAAGGAAAATATGACCGTTGGAGAAGGAGCCGACCTTACCTATAAATAGGAGCTCATTTGAAAGATCTCGGTGCTGATTGAAAAAAGGCTGACTAATCTGCTTGAAGTGATTTCTAGAGAGAGAGGCTCTTATTAACTCTCAAAGCTTCGTGCGACTCCGAATGTTGGTAATTACATTCGAGGGCTTCCGGGGATAGGAAGACAGAGGTGCCGACTACCTTAAAGATCGAGGACTTTCTTGCTGAGGAAGACAGAGGTGCCGACTACCTTAAAGTTCGAGGGCTTTCTTGATGAGAAAGAAAGAGGTTTCCAACTACCTTGAAGTTGAGGGCTTGCAGGGATAGCAAGACAGAGACACCGATCTTCGTATCGAGGGCTTACCCTGGTGTGGGTAAGACATACTTGCTTGAAAGTATAAATCAAGGGACCTTTATCCAAGGTTGTTGGATACCCTTCTCTTTGGGTTAAAAGACTATTATCTTGTTACTAGTAGTTTTACTACTTGTTTTTATTCCGCTGCAATTTGTATCTTAAGGAAAGTATAACTTTCTTATACTTCCTTACTTACTCTGATTCATTTAGATTCTATACGCTTTAAGGTAGAATCTCATATTGTAACTTTTGTTAAGTTTCAATTTCCAGAACCATATTTCCAGAACCTACTTTTGGAATCTCTTTCCAAGTTTAGTTTGGTGTTAGAGGTATTGTGAATTTACTTAGTTTAACTTTGTTAAACTTTTCCCTTTCCTTTTCTTAAGGAAACTTTAGTTATTCATAACTAACTTTAAAGGTTCCAAAGGAATTTTTAAAGTATACAATTCACCCCCCCCCCCCTCTTGTATATTGATCATATCATATTATATTTCGATCCTACAATTGGTATCAGAGGCTGGAAACCTCTTACTCTATACCAATCTTACATTTGGTATCAGAGCAGGTCTCTGAAATACATGTACTCACATACAAGTTTTTCTTGCTCACTTTTCCATTCCGAACTTTGTCATTCCGATTTATCCATTCCGAACTTTTCTCATTCCGAACTTTGTTATTACGATTCTGAGCTACTAACAAGTTTGTGTGCAAAGTTATTTCTAGTATGGCAGGAATTAATGTTGGTTCAATTGACAATCTGAATCCTACTAGACCACCTATCTTTGATGGTAATGATTATGAATACTGGAGAGATCGTATGAAGACATTTGTTATCAATACTGGAGTAGATAACTTTGTTATGCTTACTGGTGATTATAAAATCCCTGACAAGGAAGTCAGATCTTTCACTAACCAGGAAAAGCAAGAATATCAACTCAACTATAAGGTACGCAACACTTTATTATGTTCAATGACCAGAAATATATATAGCCAAATTTCTTCTTGTGAAGCAACTAACTGTATATGGAAGAAGTTAGAGGTTACACACTTTGGTACTTCTAAGGTGATTGAGACTAGAAGAGCTATGCTTAGAGCTGAATATCATGGCTTCAATTTTCCTATTGGAGAACCTATCTGTAAAGTTCAAAAAAGATTTATGACCATTGTCAACAGTCTGCAGTCAATGGGAGAGAAAGGTTTAGATGATGAAGCTCTTGTGGACAAGATAATTGACATTATGCCCAATGAGTGAGAATCCAAGAGAACAGCTATAGATGAGAACAGGAAGGTCACTCAAATTACTCTTAATGAATTATTTGGAACTCTTCTACAACATGAAACAAGAATGAAGAGAGATGCTGACAACATCAAGAAAAAGAATGGAAATGGTACTGTTGCTTTTACTACAACTTCAAATCAGATGAAAGCTAAGACTCCTGAGAGAGTAACCAGATCCAAGTCTAAGAAAGTTATTTTTCAATCTGAATCTAGTGAGAGTGAAGTTTCAGAAAATGAATTAGCCAATCTTGCTCGAAGGATGAACAAGATAGCTAGAAAGAGAAACTTTCAATCCAAGTATAAGAAAAAGGACAGGAAAGATAAGAAAGATGGAGAAGTAACTTGTTATGAATGTAAGAGAGCTGGACATATTAGACCAGATTGCCCTATGCTCAAAAAGAAAGAAAGAAAGGAAAGAAATTCAGAAAGGAACAGGAAGAAGTATTATAAAGCCAAAGCTAAGAAAGTTCTGAAAGCTAATGACACCTGGAGTTCTAGTGGTGGTGACTCTTCAGATGAATCTTCTGAATATGAATCTTCAGGACAGAAGAATCTTGGTCTTATAGACAGATTACCTATTGATAATCATTGTCTTATGGCTAAGGTACGAAATGCTGAATCATTGACCAATGTTTCTTTAAATCCTAATGATAGTAAGTATTATAACTCTTCTGATGAAGAATCATCTTCTGATGAGGAAAATACTTTACCTACGTTTGAAGAAGTCTCTAGATTTGCTGAACTTCTTGAGATTGAGAATTCCAAACTCAATAAGAAACATAATAAGGCAAACTCTAGGAATTCTATTCTTACTAAAGAAATATCAGATCATTATAAAGATCTTGATAAGAAAAATGATGATTTTGAAAGTATTTCAAAAAAACTTGAGGAAGTAAGTTCTGAGAAGAATAAACTTTCTAAATAATTAGAAAAAGTAATTTCTAATAAAAATATTTTCGAGCCTAACTCTAGTTCTAAAACTAATGATTTTTAAGATAAAAACTTGGTTATAAAACTCAAGTCCGAAATATTTTCCTTAAAGAAGTGTTTATCAAACTTTACCCATGGTAAGGAAAATTTTGATAAAATGTATTCTCAAATACGACCATTAAGGAATAAATACGGATTTGGTTATACCCATGCAAAACTAGTTTTCAGTAACAATTATTTTGTTCCTCAAAGTGCCCCATTTTGCACTAAATGTCAATGTGGTGGTCACTGGGCAAAGAATTGTTCCTTAAACAAAACCCAATCTCTAGGATTTCAAAAAGCTTACTTTTCTAAGAAGATGTGGATACCTAAAATTTTATTGTCTGGAAATCTCGGATCCAAACAAGTTTGGATTCCGAAAGTCTAACTTTGTTCTTAGTTTCAGGAAAATAAAGAAAGTACCAGCAACAATATATTGTACATGGATAGTGGATGTTCCCGGCACATGACTGGTAACAAAAGTTTTTTTGAAAAGATTATCAAAACGAAAGGAGGAAAGGTAACTTTTGGAGACAATGCTAAGGGAGAGATTGTTGGTATTGGTAATATTGTTTTTTTAGGTAAAACCTTGATTTAAAATGTTCTTTTTGTTAAAGGTCTTAAGCACAACCTCATTAGCATAAGTCAGTTATGTGATGAAGGTTACCTTGTGAATTTTAGGAATGATAAGTGTTTAGTTCACAATTCCAAGGAAGAATTTATTCTCTCAGCCAACAGGCAAGAGAATGTTTACACCTTAAACTTAGAAGACCTAAGAAGCCAAGATTTACCTTGCCTAAGTGCAATGGAAGATCATTCTTGGTTATGGCATAGAATATTAGGACATTGTAATCTTAGGAAGCTATGTAAACTCTCTAAGAAGAAACTTGTTAAGGATCTACCGGAGCATAGATTTGATTCTACTAAAGTTTGTGATCCTTGTCAATATGGCAAGCAACATAAATCTAGTTTTAAGTCAATCGGTGAAGTCTCAACAACCGATGCATTACAGTTGGTGCACATGGATCTTTTCGGTCCAACACAAACTGGAAGTATTGGAGGCAAATACTATGTGTTTTTTCTAGTTGATGATTACACTAGATTTACTTGGGTCTATTTTCTAGCAAAGAAATCTGAAGCTTTTTCCTATTTCAAAAGTTTTAGAGCCCAAGTTAAAAATGAGAAAAACCTTCCATTGAAAACTATTCATAGTGATCATGGAGGAGAATTTCAAAATTATGATTTTGAAACTTTTTGTAGTAAGAAAGGTATTACTCACAATTTTTCAGCACCTAGAACTCCTCAACAGAATGGTATAGTTGAAAGAAGAAATAGAATTCTTCAAGAGATAACTAGAACCATGTTGAGTGAATATTCTATTACTAGACATTTCTGGGCTGATGCTGTAAGTACTGCTTGTTATACTATAAATCGAGTTTTGATTAAAACTTTTCTTAATAAAACTCCTTATGAATTATGGAATGGTAGAAAACCAAGACTTTCCTACTTCAAGGTTTTTGGTTGCAAAGTATTAATTTTGAATACTAAAGATAACCTACATAAATTCGCACCAAAAACTGATGAATGGATTTTCTTAGGTTATTCCACAACCTCTAAGGCTTATAGAGTTTTTAATAAAAATACTTGTACTGTTGAGGAAAAAGTACATGTAAATTTTGATGAATCAGATCCTTTTGTTTTTAAACCATCTCAACTTACATCTTCGGATGTGTTTTCAAAAACTGATTATCAACCTTTGATATAAGAACCTTCTGATAAGGAAATTGTTCTATAAGATACTTCAGAAACATTTACCCCAGAAGACTTTCTACCATATGTTGATGAACAGGTTTTACAAAACCCAAATCAGGTGTTTCTAAAGAATCATCCCAGTGATAGTATCATTGGTGATGTAAATCAACCTGTAAGGACTAGAAGTTCCTTAAGAAATGAAGTAGAACATCTAGCATTTCTTTCCCAGTTAGAACCAAAAAGCATTGATGAAGCTTTAGGTGATGATGATTGGATTAAAGCTATGCAAGATGAACTAAATGAATTTGAAAGGAATAAAGTCTGGACCTTGGTTGAAAGACCTAAGGAAACTTCTGTTATTGGAGTAAAATGGGGTTTCAGAAGTAAATGTGATGAAAATGGAGTCATTGTTAGAAATAAATCAAGACTTGTTGCTAAAGGCTATAATCAGCATGAAGGAATAGAATATGAAGAAACATACGCTCCAGTAGCTAGACTTGAATCTATCCGTATTCTACTTGCTTTTGCATCATTCTTTAATTTTAAACTTTATCAAATGGATGTGAAATGTTCTTTTCTTAACGGTTATGTTCAAGAGGAAGTTTTTGTTGAACAACCTCCTGGCTTTGAAGATACAAAACATCTGAATCATGTTTTTAGACTTACCAAAGCTTTGTATGGCCTTAAATAAGCCCCACGAGCATGGTATGATAGACTCACTGGATTTTTGCTTCAAAATAACTATGTTAAGGGAAATGCAGATCCAACCCTTTTTATAAAGAAAGATAAGAAAAATGTTTTGATTGTTCAAATTTATGTTGATGACATTATATTTGGTTCAACTCAGCAATCCTTGACTGACTCTTTTGCAAGTCTAATGAAATCTGAGTTTGAAATGAGTATGATGGGTGAGTTAACATTTTTCCTTGGTTTTCAAATTTCTCAAAAACCAGAAGGAACATACATATCTCAACATAAGTATATTAAATATCATCTTAAAAAGTATGGTTATGACAACACTAAAAGTATAAGTACTCCCATTGGTACCTCAAATTCTTTAAATCTTGACGAAGCTGGGAAACCAGTAGATCAAACATCTTTTAGAGGTATGATAGGAAGTCTACTTTACTTAACAGCTAGTCGACCATACTTAATGTTTTCAGTTTGCTTATGTGCAAGATATCAATCCAATCCTAAGGAATCTCACTTAAAGGCAGTAAAAAGAATTTTTCGCTACCTTAAGGGAACCATGGATCTAGGATTATTTTATACTTCTGGAAATGATTTTGTTCTAAAAAGATTTTCTGATGCTGACTTTGGTGGATGTAGAATGGATAGAAAAAGTACATCCGGAACTTGTCATTTTTTAGGAGATTCTTTAGTTTATTGGTCCTGCAAGAAGCAACATTCTGTAGCACTCTCCACTGCTGAAGCTGAATATGTATCAGCTGGAAGTTGTTGTGCACAAGTGTTGTGGATGCAACACACACTCACAGACAATGGCCTGAGTTTTACTAAAACTAAAATTATGTGTGATAACACAAGTGCCATTGCCCTCAGTAAGAACCCTGCACATCACTCCCGTGAAAAACACATAGATATTAGGCATCACTTTCTTAGGGATCACACAGTTAAAGGAGATATTATTCTTCAGTTTATCGGAACGCAAGATCAACTTGCTGATATTTTCACAAAATCTTTGCCTTCTGATAGATTTGAATATATTAAAAATAAGTTAGGAATGATAACCGTAAGGTAATCTTTCTTAATTAACTTTCTGCTGAAAAAATCTTCTTACAGTAATAAACTCCTTTTCATAGGGGGAGTACATTTGGTTGTTTATTTAACAAAGTTTTTCAAAATTTTGTTTCCAACTTTTTCAGAACGAAGATTTCCGGAATGGAACTTCCGGAACTACAATTTTCCAGAATGAATATTTTCGTACAGAATACTTCTGGAATAGAAGTATTCATATTGAAAACATCCGGAATGGAAGAATTTCGTACTGGTACTTTCATAACCAGATTTTCGTACCGAACCTTCATTTTTAGTTTTCCGTACTGAGTTTTTCGTATTTAGTTTTTCGTATTTAGTTTTTCGTATTTAGTTTTTCGTATTTAGTTTTTCGTATTTAGTTTTTTGTATTAAGTTTTTCGTACTGAATTTTCTGTACTGAGTTTTTCGTAGTTTGTTTTTCGTAGTAAATTTTTGAGAACTTTGTCTTTTCGTAATAAAGTTTTTTTTCGTAGTCATCTTTATATTACCCATTACGAATAACTTTCCTAAGCCAATCTGAAAGGTATGATTTCCTTACTCAAGTTTTCGTAGTCATTTTTTACTTGCTGGCAGTTTCTTATATTTTGTTTTCGGATTTTAGTTTTCTTATTTTTTTTTTACTTTAATAAAAACCTCAAAAATATCGGATTCAAGTTATCAACCGTCAGATTTGATCTCAGTTCATTCTAAACCATTAGATCAACCGTGGAAGGTGAACCGTCATCCCGTTGCCTATATAAAGGGGACCTAGATTCTAGTCCCACATCGGTTTCAAGCTTTCCCGTGCTGAAGCTCTGCCCCTCTGATTTAAGGCCGTTCCGAGCTTCAGTTTTCTCCGTTCCGAACTTCCCAGAGGACTTCAGATCCGAATGTCTGCAGAGTGAGTATCTCAAGAAATGTCTTCAACCAAGCCTATTTCTCAGTGGTTAGTATACAGGGAAAGGTTACTCCATCCAGATTTCTTCAACAACTATGATTCCCTTATCTCAAAGAACATTAAGCTGAATGGCTGGGAAGATGTTGCGGTATCTAAAACCGTGAATCAAGATGAGGTATATTATGATTTGCTTGTCGAGTTTTATGAATCAGTTTCTTTCTATAAGGAAGATGATAGAGAGAAGTTTTCTTTCAAATCGTATGGGAATACATATAAGCTTTCTTACACCAAGGCTGCAAGCTTGGTAGGGTTAACTTATGAAGGAGAAGCTGAGTTTATTTCTCACGTATTTCCAGACTCTAAGGGTAGTTTCAACAAAGATAAAGCCTTAGAAACTCTCGGACTGGCTGATGATAAGGCTCCGAAAATTGCTAGTCTGTCTAAAATTTTCGGATTCTTGAATTATGGGTACAAGGACTAATCGTACCGAGAAAAGGGGATAAGGAAAGCCTGATGAAAAGTGAGATCTACATCTTAGATTTTCTAATAAATCTAAGGAAGTTCAACTTCATGAGGCATATTCTTATAACCATCGAGAATCTTAAGAAGGGAAATCTCAGAGCACAGATCGTAATGTACCCAGCGATTTTGTCGAAGTTGATAGTTAGGTGCCTTGAATCCTTCAAGGTAGCTTGCAGATCTAAACCAAAGGTGTGTAAAATCTTGTTGGTAAGTGATGATACTCTGAAAAGAATGGATGTAGCCTTTGACAAGAATTCTGGAATGTTTATTAATCTACCTGCTCAAGAAGGAGTCGCTCCCAAAACTGCTGTTCCGGAATCATCCAAGCCAGTAAGGAAGAGAAAGCTGAAAGAAGTGGAAGAACAAGGAGAAAATCCCAAGTCTAAGTAAGTCCACTCCACACCTCCAAAGCCTAAGAAGAAGAAGACATATCCTAATGAGGTTGTTACAAAATGGAGAGCTAACAAAGAGAAGAGGAAAGAAGGGGATCTGCAGTTCGGATTGGACCCTGCGGAAGCTAAAGCTTTGAAGGAGAAAGCTGCTGATGAACTTGAGAAGCAAGTAAAGGAAAAGAAGCTTAAGAAGAAAATGTCAGAAGCTGAGGCAGTCCAAGCGTTTTTGAAGTTCAACGAAATGGTTTCAGCAATAATTCCATTTCCGAGATCTTTCTCTCTGGAATCTCTACCTAAGACTCCAGGAAGAAATCTTGTTGCTCCGGAAGAGGCTGTTGCTACGAATACTGAGGAAATAGAGCAAGTGGAACAAGTAGAAGAAGTTGCTGAAGGAAGTGGTGAGATAGGAGATGTGCTAAAACAAGTAGATGAGTACAAGGGAACTCCTTCAGAACACTTATCACTCCGAACATCAGAAGCCGAATCCTCAAAGCTAGTTACTCCAGTAATGGAAGAAGAGAAAGGAGAGGAAGAAGTTTCTTATCATGGAGAAGAAGAACATATTTTACTTGATGTTGCTCAGAAAAAAAGTATAGAAGTTGCTGTTGAGGAAGATGATGTTGTTCAAGTTTCTGATAGCAAGAAGAGATCTTCGGAACAGGTTTCAATTCCGGAAAAAGATAAGGGGAAGCAAATTCTTGCTGATACTCCGAGTTCAGAAAAGTGGATAAGAAAGGAAGCTGGTAGTTCTTCTAAGAGAAAGTTTGAACTTATTGAGGAAGAAAATTCTCCTAGCAGAATTTCAGATTCGGAGTCATCCTCGTTGGGGCATGATTTTGTTGTTCAGTCTTTGAAGAAGTTGGTGGGAACCATTCCGACCTTCTCTAGTATTGACTCTAGATGCCAGATGCTCCAACATGCGTTGAATCAGAAAACCGACTCCGTATCCATGGTTATGGACAAGTGCGTTGACATTGAGGCTCAATTCAAAACGTTCTTTGTTGGTTACGAAGCTCATAAAAGACCTTGAAAGAGGATGACAAGCTGGTCTAAGAAAACTGTGGAAGAGATGAGGCTATTCGATGAATTTCAAGATAATGTTAAGGATGCCTTTGAGACCGAGGACAAGAAGATTAATGAGTTAACTGCATCCTTTGAAGAAAAGATGACTGAAGAAAAGAACGTCCGGATCCAAGAAGTTAGGGATCTGAATGGGAAGTTGAATTCTGTTTCTCAGAATTGGAAATTTGAAAGGGATCATCGGATAGATTTTGAAGAAAGGATGAAGGCTCAGGAAGAAAAAATCAAAGCTCAGGAAGAAAAGATGAAGGCTCAGGAAGAAATAATTGAAGCTCAATCCGCAAGAATAGTGGTCCTAGAGAAGCAAGCTGAAGAAGATCATAAGGACCTCAAGAAGATCAAGACTATTCTGAAGGGCCTCATGTCAAAGGAAAAAGATCCGAAATAAGCCAATCCGATCTTTTTGTTGTATTTCTTTCTTTGTTGTCGAGATTTTATATTTAATGGAAGTTGTACTTGTTGTTTCTATTGTTGTCATTACTAATCTTTCAGGTACTTTGTTATTTTTTTCCATTCCCTCAAATTCTTTTTGAAAATCACAAAGGGGGAGAAGGAAAAGATCCTTAAGAAAAAGAGGAACTCTAATAAGAGTTTATCAAAGGGGGAGAAAGGAAAAATACCCAAGGAAAAATAACTCTAATAAGAGTTTTTTAAGGGGGAATTTTTCTTAAAAAAAGACCTTCTTATGAAATATCACTCCGGAAATCTGAATACGATCCTTAGAGTTTCAAAGCCTAAGGGGGAGTTAGTTGTATTCATCTATATCCTTAAAACAAGGGAGATAAGCATTAATATGTTTCTTTCTTCTTAGAATCATTGTTTTTTGTAAGGATGTTTGTGCTTTCAAAAAGGGGGAGATTGTTGAGTCAATAAGGTTTTCCTTATGACTTTTCCATTCCTTCATGTTTTGAAAATCACAAACACCTTATCTTTAAGAAAATTGCTTTTATAAGGAAAATTGTTTTCTTAAGGAAAATCACTTTTATAAGAAAAATTATCCTTATCATATATTCTTCCATATTTTTCTTAAGTATAAGTTTCGGATTCATTTTCTCGGAATCATTGAAACTTTGATATAAAAGCATTATGTTTTAGGGTTCGGATTCTGGAAAAGAACTATAAGGAAGTTTCATTATGAATTCAGAATATGAATTCTGACTAAGTTCTATTCCAGATTCAAGATATGAATTCTAAAGAAGAATTCTCATTACGAACTCTAATGAAGAATTCTCATTACGAACTCTAATGAAGAATTCTCATTACGAATTCTCATTACGAATTCTGATGACGAATTCTCATTACGAATTCTGATGATGAATTCTCATGACGAATTCTCATTACGAATTCTGATGAAGAATTCTCATTACGAATTCTGATGACGAAGTCTCATTACGAATTCTGATGAAGAACTCTCATTACGATTTCTCATTACGAATTCGCATTCCGAATGCCCATTCCGAATTCTCATTCCGAATTCACCTATTAAACAGAATTTGAGTATCTTTGTTTTATACACTCTGAATTAATTCAGACTCCGAAAAATATCTTTGATTAGACTCCGAACTTTTATATTGCTTACATTTTCTAATTTGACTAATCTTTATTATTGTTTCTTACACTCCGAACCTTCACTCCGAAGTTTCAATTCAGAACCTTCAAGTTATAATTAAAATGATGTCGTACATTCTGTTACACTTGTTTTGTTATAAAATGATGTCGTCCATTTTGTTATAAACTAACCGTTGTCTAAGTGACACGTGTACAGGTCCCTCCGATCTTTAAGGAAAATATGACCATTGGAGAAGGAGCCGACATTACCTATAAATAGGAGCTCATTTGAAAGAGCTCGGTGCTGATTGAAAAAAGGCTGACTAATCTGCTTGAAGTGATTTCTAGAGAGAGAGGCTCTTATTAACTCTTAAAGCTTCGTGCGACTCCGAATGTTGGTAATTACATTCGAGGGCTTCCAGGGATAGGAAGACAGAGGTGCCGACTACCTTAAAGATCGAGGACTTTCTTGCTGAGGAAGATAGAGGTTCCGACTACCTTAAAGTTCAAGGGCTTTCTTGCTGAGAAAGACAGAGGTTGCCAACTACCTTGAAGTTGAGGGCTTGCGGGGATAGCAAGACAGAGACACTGATCTTCGTATCGAGGGATTACCCTGGTGTGGGTAAGACAGACTTGCTTGAAAGTATAAATCAAGGGACCTTTATCCAAGGTTGTTGGATACCCTTCTCTTTGGGTTAAAAGACTATTATCTTGTTACTAGTAGTTTTACTACTTGTTTTTATTCCGCTGCAATTTGTATCTTAAGAAAAGTATAACTTTCTTATACTTCCTTACTTACTCTGATTCATTTAGATTCTATACGCTTTAAGGTAGAATCTCATATTGTAACTTTTGTTAAGTTTCAATTTCCAGAACCATATTTCCGGAACCTACTTTTGGAATCTCTTTCCAAGTTTAGTTCGGTGTTAGAGGTATTGTGAATTTTCTTAGTTTAACTTTGTTAAACATTGACCTTTCCTTTTCTTAAGGAAACTTTAGTTATTCATAACTAACTTTAAAGGTTCCAAAGGAATTTTTAAAGTATACAATTCACCCCCCCCCCCCTCTTGTATATTGAGCATCTCATATTATATTTCGATCCTACAATTGGTATCAGAGGTTGGAAACCTCCTACTCTATACCAATCTTACAAAAGTATCTATATAGTTTTAAATATTCCCTTACAATATCACAAGGTTAAATTTCAAATGAAAATTTTCATTTTATTATTGTGATCCTTTAAAATAAATTATTTCAGAAAAGGTTATTTCTCTAAATATTTTTTTAAAAAAAAATAGAGTATTTTTATCTATGTAAACATCCATTACTAAATATTATATTTTATTGAGGCTGATGTCCAATGAAACAATATAACTTATTTAATTAATGGGTTTTTGATAAATTTGATTTAGATGTTCTATTTTGATACCATTCATGGATTATGGTTAAATTATTCACAATTCATATTCTAGTTTTTCAATATGAATTTTTATGTTGTTAATGTTTTCATATGAGAAATGAATTAGACAATGTATGTGATATAGTTGGAACTATTATACCCCCTTGATGGATTATTTTGTTTCATTAGATGAAATTAGATTGTGAGAAAACCTTTGATTTTTTTCCAAGTAGTTTGTCATTGTTAGGAGGATAGATCATGACACAAATCAGACTAGTTTTTACACAGATAGTTAAATTTTCATGAGGATAAATCATGAAAAAACCTATCTTAAGGTCATATCATGATATTTTAGACAACTGTAACAATGTATTCCCTCATTAATATATAAGTTACTCATATTTCATGTGATTATACGACAAGTATAATATCTATGGATTTGATTTCTAGATCAAGTGATTATTTTATACAGTATTATTTATTCCTTCCATATTATGCTCAATATTATGATTATAAGTCTTATAAACTACTATATACCATTACATATATGTTTATTTTTATTTATTATTTATTTTTCTATATTTTTACCCTTAATGAGCATCTGAGTTCATCCTTTTCTTATGTTTTACTTTACTAGGATTTCAAGATGTCTGTTATGACTCACATTGAGGGTAAAACTAGATATATAATTGTTTTATCTAAGTATTCTCTATGTTATATTTAATTATTTTAATTCTAAGATATTTCTAATTTATGTAATCTATTTTCCAAGACTTCTAAATTTATTAGACTGTAGGGATTTGATTCCCTATAATGATTAAAATGTATTAAAATAATTTACTATATCCGGCCTTCTAGGGTCGGGGCGTTACAGTTACATCAGAAGAAGTTTAGAAACAACCATGTAAATTATATTTAGAAGACATAGATTATGGATAATAACACAATGATTGACATTGAGGATAAGCATAGAATAAAATCAACGATTTTTAAAGGTAGAGATTATGTGGGTATTCCTAGAAATAAAATCTATTCTAGATACAAAAAGTGGAGCTTCTTCTAGAATAGATGTATCTAGGGGTAACTACTCTGATAAGGTTTCATGTTCCTGACTTGAGATAACATGCTACATGACAATAGACCTTACTACGCACCTGGTTTGACAGTCTATAGGGATATGCATCGAATAATCCAAATATTTTATACATACCTTTATGAATGATTTTAAAGTAAATTTGTCCCGAAAGATACTATGTTTTTGACAAAGGGACTAGATATGTGAAATTTTTTCTATTTTGGTTAGGTTTTTTTACTATTTTTAAATTATTAATTCTCATTTATAACATAATCTAGTGTTTGAGTTGTTTTAAAAATAGAACCTAGTGGAATGAATGTAAACCTTATCAATGAACATAATCTATGTTGGGATTTCCCCCTTGTGGAAGATAATGATAGTTAAGTTAGATCTGCTATTGTTTATGAAAATATTATAACCATATTTATACAACTATCTCAGGTTATAAACAATAACCATACACATGTGGAGTGGTTTGATCAATAACATAGTGAAACAATGTTACAAAGATTAATTAGATAACAACCTCCGACATTAATTATGAATACACATCCATTTATTACTAAACTGTGGATATGTTTTTAGAGAGTATATTTCTTTCTTTGGGAATTAAAAAAGGAAGAATATTTCCCTAGTAGTTTATCATCTCTTAGGTGATGTTGTTCAAAGGTGGTCACTAAATTAAAACAAGTATGAAGAGGAAATATCAAACACAAAATTAATGTATTTTAAGGAAACGTTCATGGAAAATTATTTCCCTTTTGAACATATTTCTGATATGGATAGGAAATTATTGAATCTAAGACCAAATGAGGATGGGAATATTGAAAAATTTGATTCTAAATTCACAATATTAGCTATGCATGCTACACAATATACTCATAACCCAAGGATTATTTTTTATCATTTATTTTATGGACTAAATCCATTACTCTGAAATCCTTTGGAATCCCAAAAATTCTCATTATATGGGGATATATTATCTTGTTCCATCAAGATAGAGAAATAATCATCTATGTCTTATGACTTTAAGGTAATGTAATATATATAGAGGATGATAGAGAATAATATGGATATAGTTATGTTGGGAAAGAAGGAATTTTCCACATGTGGTTATTATGGAAAAAATCTCTCAGGGAAGTTCTTGAAATGATTGGGTGTTTTTTATAAGTGTAGAAGAAGAGACAACAGGATAAAGAATCCAATGATAATAAAAAAGATTGATATATAGTGTTTCAACTGTAGGTAAATGTGTAATTATTCAAATAAAATTCCGAAGGATTAATGAAATATTTATCAGGAAAAGAAAAGAGATCATCAGAAATATTATGTAGTTACTGTAGTCAAAGGGAAAAAACTAATGTATTATATTTGGATTGAAGAATTATGTTATTATATTCTGGTTATAAGAATTGTGTGATATATAAGGAATGTAGTGAATTATATCTTATTTAAAATTTTGATGCTTTATTTTTATAATTAAGATATTTGTGGTGAAATTTTTTTCATATATTTGATACGTGACAACAATATCTGAATTATGTTCTTAGAAGAAAATATTATGTTCAGTTGATTTTGGAAATTTAGAGATATTTTTTCACTATTAATTTTGACAAAATTATTTTGGAAAAGTGATAAGGATGGGATAGAGTAAGTTGAGCATTAGATATAATTATTTAAGTTAAAACATTTCATTAATGCTAAGTATATTCAAGTTATTTCACAAATTATAGAATAATATTGTTTATAAAAAAGAACAACCAAAAAGATGGGTGAAAACCTGTCACATCTAGTAAGGCTCTGAGAGTTGAACCCATAACCAATGGGTGATAAGGGTGGATCACCTACCACTAGCCTACATGATGTCATAGATAGTATAACAATGTTTTCATTATTTAAATTTTTTGATAGATGAAATATAAGTTCTTTTTTGGAACCCTATATGATTATGATAAAGATAATATATTTTAATTTTATTATCTTTTGTAGAGAAAGATGAGTTTGTCAAAGAAATTTTTTAAAAGATGAAACTCTTCTTTTCAAATAACTATGTTCTGTTATGTTTTTAGTATATGATGTAAATTAATTATTCAACACTAGGAAAATGTTCTAGAAACCAAAAAATTATCCTATTACTTTTTCCAATGAATGATATGGTTCCTTAGATCTTTTAAAATGTAGAGATTTTTTATTGTTAACAGTATCCAAATAATGTTCTCTATCACTCTCTATCCAAAAATGATGGTTATATATTTCATTCATTTCCATGTTTTCCTAAACAGAACCCTTCTATGTGTTATCTATAATAACATTTATACTTCTCTTTATTTATTTTTATTTGGATGCCTCATTTATCCATTTTCTGATGTGGTATTTCAATAAAGATATTTTGAAAAGTCCAAACTCTGGGATTCAATATTGTGATCAAATTGCGAGGAACTCATTTATTAAAGGCATGGAGAATGTAAGACCATAATATTTTAAAATACTTATCCTCTTAAATAAATTAATTTTATTCAATAGAATTCATTGTAAGAAACACTATGTTTTAGCAAACCCTAATCAATGAAACTATCCATTTAAAAAGAAGTTACAGACAGTATTAACCTCATTATAAAATTTAAAATTTTAATTTTTCAAAAAGTATTTTTTTTTCAAATTATTATTATGAAAATTATGTTATGGTGTATTTTTTTATGAAAATATTTAATTTTGATTAACAGTAAAAAATAATACATTTTTGTTAAAAACCATCTTTTCCATTTAAATAATTATTGTACATTAAATTAATTTTAATGTTAAAATAGACAAATAAATCATATATTTAGACAATTTCGGTCATTATAAACATTTTTATAGTTTTATTAGATATGAAAATTTATTGAAATTTTGAAGGTCTCTTTTACCTGCATTTCTTTCCACATCTACATAATTAACATTAAACATAATTTTCTCATTTTTATGAATGTTTTTGGAAAATAATATATTTCTAGAAATAGTATAATTTTTTGGGCCTAATAGGAACTACTTAGTTTTTTTTTATAATAACATTTGTACTTTTTTACCAGGGGCATGGGTAAATCAGGTTATTTAGGTTAAAAATTATAATTTGTGCATTATAAAATTACCCTAATAGTTCACTACTTGAATTATATGTATTTGTGATGGGATCTCGTCGCAAATAAGCTTTAGCGACGGGGTCCCATCGTAAATATACCATTTCAGAAAACGATGTCGCAAAAAATATTATTTGCGAAAGGCCCGTCACAAATTATATTTTTTGCGACGGGAAACTTTACCACTATAGATAAGTCCCTGATTATATACTTTATATATATAAACTTTTTTGTGGTGGGCCCTTTGCAAATACTTTTTGTGATGGGCCTGTAATCCCATCACAAATACTTCTTTTAAAATATTTATTTAGACTATTTGTGACGAGCCCATCGCAAATACTTTCTGTGATGGGCCCGTAATCCCGTCCCAAATACTTCTTTTAAAAAAATTATTTATGATATTTGCGACGGGAACCTATCGAAACGGATCCCGTCGCAAATAATAAATAAATTTTTTATAAAATAATTTTTATAAAATTATGATTATTGAAAAACATATTTTAATATTATTAAATTAATAAAAAAATAAAATTATTAAAATTATCAATATTAACAAAAAAATACAAATAAAATCATAAAATATTATTATTATTATTATTATAAGTAAAATAAACTACCATTAAAAAATTTAATATTGAAAAAATATATTTAATAAAATTATGATTAATGAAACAATAGTATTAATTTTTTTAAAATAATAAAATAATAAAAATTATTAAAATTCTCAATATTGACAAAAAAATTATTAAATATTAAAAATTAAATTATGTAATATTCACACTGATATAAAAGAATGAAAATATAAATAGATCATATTTCAACAAATGTTAAATTCAAATGTGTTTAAGATAAAAAATCACTGGGGTTCTTCTTCTAGAGGATGTGGAGGAGCTGAAGGAGATGGTGGAGAAAACTCCATCCCTAGACTACGTGTCAAACGACAGAGGTACTCTATCTGCGCATGATGCTGCTGCTGCCATCGATGCATTTCCTCCCCGTGTTGCTGCTTCTGTTGCTGTTGATGACACATCTTTTCTTGTTGCTTCTAAAAACTCTCTATGAGGTCATTCTGAGCTCGGAACTGCTCCTGATACTGTGAGGTAGAAGTTGATGCCTCTCCACAGGCTCCTCTCAAGCTGGATGCCGACATTGCAGCAGTACCATAATAAGTACCAGGATTCACAAGATTGCTGATACCAACTACTCTCCCCTTCTCAAAGGCATATTGAGTCACTTGCATCAATGCCACATTTTCGAAATGGTTGGCACTGGTTTGATCAGTCGCCTCGTCCTGACCCTGAGCCTGTGTCTGAGATGTCACAACCTCACATGACTCCATCAATTCCAATTTAAAAATAATATTTCGAAATTATTATGGGCAATTAATTGTCAAGCTGATAAAAATCAGACTAACCACAATCTGACACTGGCGATCACCTCTAATCTCTCCGGTGGCTAGATCACCGTACATCCTCTGATAAAAAATGTACTATGTAATATCGGGATCCTCTACTGCCTATATGAATATAAAATAAACTATTTATATTTGAATTTATATAAAATATTTTAAAATAATAATTATGAGATTCTCTTTATGTGCACTGAATGTACAACTACCAGCTCGAGGCATCACCTCCTGTCTCCCCCGGTTCTGCCGAGCCAATGAAGACCTCCTCTAAAATCCACCTCCAAACCAGTGTGCACATAATCCATCCCAAACCTGAGATGAAATTTACTCTGGTCGGTGGGCTCTAAACAACTCATCAAATATTATCTCTCCTACTTTCTTAATGGCCATCTTTCTCGAATTGGGAAAAAACTGACGCAAACACTCATTCATAGCCACCTCCAATGATGCATGGATATCGTCACGCATGCTATCATCGATGGGATAACATAAACCCTAGAAATAATTTATAATATCAAGTTATTAATAAAATAAATTTAAAATAAATATTAATTATTTTCATACCAGCCAATGATTGTACATGCTGAGCTTCACATCAATGGTAATATGTTCTAATGTGATCCATGGATGAGAAAAATAATTGCTCATGATAGTTCTCCCCTATCCAAAAGATACCTACGCAAAACTATGAAAAAGAATAAATAAATAAACCAATAGTATATATATAAATAAAATAATGAAAGCTAACTAAAATATACTGGTTAACATATCTCAGTGTGCATGGATCGAAGCCAAGACGTGGATGACTCTCGGGGATAGGGTCAAGAATCATCAGTCGTGCATGACTATGCCCCCTCTGCATAACTCATGAACCACCAGTAGGTTGAGGGTCAGATGATCCCACATCCCCCTTATCCAATGGTAGCTCAGCCTCTTCTAACTCACAAAATAGATCAGATTCAATCTGAAACACAAAATGAATGTTGTTAGCAGATAGTTGAAAATAACAATTATATATAGATATATATTAGTTATAATCAAAACCAGTATTTTACTATGTCAATGTTCACCTTCATCATAATCTTCATATCTGATGATGTCAATGTCTTTATATTCCTCCTCTACATCATCAACATCCATATGAGTTTCACTTTCACCATCCCTTATCATTTCAAATTTATTTGTAACATCATTAGAATCTTCATCACCATCGACCCTTAATTGTGGGATGTCATCATCGATATTCATCTTTCTTTGTAAAAAATATGGATTTTGAGTAGTCTCTTCAAAAAATTAAATTACCTCAACTACAGAGGAACAACATTTAGTTTGAGTAAATTGATTTTTCCTGAGATTTCATTTTTATTATACTCCACCAATCACTCAGGTCTCTTGATGTAGAACATTACTTTTCATAATAAATTTGATGTGCCTGTTGAGCCAATAAAAATGGTTCATTTACTTCATGAAGACTTTTATATTTAATATCGATGATTCTATGAGTCAGATGAACATGAAAGCCTCTCTCAGTATCCAACCATCGACATTTAAACATCATAATATAATTCTACCCAAGATATCATAGCTCAATAATTTCATCTAGAATTCTGTAAATGTCAACTTCAGTTTCTCTATGATGCGATCCTATCAAACAAACTCCACTATTCATTGTTTTTTTATTCCCCATATGCAGGTGTATGACATTAAAAACTATTCACCACATATGAATTATAAGATTTAACCATTTTGGATGGTGGGTTACTGAATATACACAGTCGCTTATCAATTTTATCAGCATGTTTAGACAGCTGAAATTTTTAAAACAATTATCAATATAATAAATAGTAAATTGAATCGATATTAAACCATCAATAATTTATGTTACCAGTTTTTGAAACCATTTAGAAATTTTTTTACTTCATTCTTCAAGAGAAGCTGCTATAATTTTTGACAGTTGTTTCTTGATATGATTATCATATAACCTATAAATAAAATAAGTTTACATACTGTAACAGAAATTATAGAATAAGTGATAGAAGTAATCAAAGTACAAATTCTTTCATTTCATCACAGTTTTGCAGAACAAATGAATGAGCTCTGTGATGTTCATCGTCTGAAAGCCATTGTTCTTGAACACCACTGAAGCCAAGATTTGGATGATTAAAAACTGAGAATTGATTGTCCATTTCATCATTAACATTTCCCTTGTTCCATCCCATGTGTTTTGGTTTTGAGGGATATTCAGATTCAAAATAGTGAGAGCAATAAAAAGAAATATCCTCTTACAAATAAGCTTCTACAATTGAGCCTTTAACTGATTCGTTGTTACGTACTGTTTTATTCAATTTCTGCATGAATCTCTAGAATGGGTACATCCATCGAAACTGTACTGGACCTCCACATTTAGCTTCATGTGGAAAATGTAATATCAAATGTTCTATTGAGTCAAAGAAAGCAAGAGGACAGATTTTTTACAATTTAAATATAATAATAGCAACATCTTCATCTAGTTTTATTAGCATATCATAGTATGTTGTTGCTGCACAAATGTCTCGAAAAAAATATTTTATGACTGTTATCAAATCCCAAATCATTGATTTCAACAATCCTCTAAATCCCATAGGCATAAGTCTTTCCATTATAACTTGATAATCATGAAAATTTAATCTATTAATATGACTATTTTTAACACATCTGCCAAAATTGGAAGCATATCCATCTGGAAGTCTTAAATATGAAATCCACTAATAAAATAATAAGAGACTCTCTTTAGACCGTGGATAAACTGATTTTGGTTTCATTAACCTCTGTGATCTGACATTTTCAAATAGTTCAAGTTCTGGTCACCTGCAAATTTGGGAAAAATCTAATTATTCTTTTACAGTATATTTGGTCTTACTTGGTGTATCCAAAACTATATGAAATAAATTATCAATACAGTTCTTCTCAATATGCATGAAATTCAACATGTGGCAGACTAACAAATCAGACCAATATGGGAGATCCCAAAAAATTCATTGTTTTATCAAATTATGTTCTATCCCAAAGCTATGAATTTTCTGTTGGTTTACTGTTGGCCCAAATGTAATGGGAGGTAATGAAAATACAACTGATTTTAACTCTGTACCTGAGATCATTTTTGGAGGTTCATCCCTTTCAATTGTGCCTTTTCTGAAATAAGATTTGTGGCTTCAAAAAGGATGATCGGTTGGAAGAAATCTGCGATGACAGTCTAAATAGCAAGGTTTTTTACATTAACAAGCATAAAATCATTGTTGTCTTTCATACAGAAAGTACATGTTTTCATACTATGTGTAATCTAGCCAGATAACATGCCATATGTCGTAAAGTCACTAATCGTCCACATCATTGCAGCTTTTAATGTGAAATTATTTTTCACAGTAACATCATATGTACTAACACCATTACTCCACAATTCCTTTAACTCATCAATAATGGGTTTCAAATAATCATCAATAATCTTTTTTGGATGTCCTGGGATTAATAAGGTCAAAAATATAAAGGGATCCTTCATTAACATCGTTGGAGGTAGATTGTACGGAGTTATAAAGATAGGACAACATGAATATTGACTACCATAAGAACCAAACAGATAGAAACTGTCAGTAGAAAGACCCAATCGCATGTTTCGAGCTTCTAAAGTAAAAGATGGATGCAGACAATCAAAATGTTTCCCCGAATTACCATCAAATGGATGATTCAAGATTTCAATTGTTGAAATATTGGTTTTGTTCCATGACATTGTTGACACTTGGTTATGAAACATAAATAAACATTGCAGCCTGGGTGTAAGGAGGAAATATCTCAATTGTTTTATAGGAATTGATCCAAACATCCCTGGTTGGGCTTCTTTATACCTCGATTTTCCACATGTGGTACCACTATCCAATCACTCATTTTCACTACAATATAAGATGTAATCATTTTCACATTAGTTAATCTGCCGATAACTACATACTAGATTATGAACCAACCTCTTACTCTCAATGTAATTTGCAGGAAACACATTTCCTTCAAGTAATAGTGTTTTAACTGAAGAAAAAATATGATCAAAACAGTTGTTTGACATTGCATTATCTGATTTAATACCCATATATTTTGCAATCGCTTCTAATTTTCTTATCTTGCAACTATGATATAATGCATCTTCAACATATCTCCAAACTCCTAAAATTCTGATGGTGCCAACTTAGGAGTTAAATCAGTATCATCGTGCGTTTTAGTTTTTTGAATAGATGGAATTGCAACATCATATAGTAAATGTTGGAACCATGATGGATACCGAATCATGTTATTAGTATCTTCTCTCGAACTGCATTCACAGTGTTGATACTAAAAAACACAATCTGGTTGAAAACCAAACCGTAAGAGATGTCCCCCAACCCTTTCAAATGTGACAAACATTCTCAGATAACATTTTTTACAATGACACTTAATTGTACCTTCTGAAACATATTCTGGTTTTGATGATGCAAATGCTAAGAAAGCATTAACACCCTCAATATATATAAGATTTAAACCAGAACCATTTGGATTTTTGCGCGGATTAACCCTAGCATGATCATCTGATAATGACAGATGTTGACATACTTTTTCCATATTTTCCTTCAAAATATAAAATCATCATCGTTTTCAAATAATTTGAAAATATAAAAACACCTTCTGAAAAAAGAAGATAAATAATTACCAATTATTACTAATTATTCCTATTTATTACTAATTATTCCTTATTATTCCTAATTATTACTAATTATTCATAATTATTACTAATTATTCCTATTTATTACTATTTATTGATATTTATTACTAATTATTGTTATTTATTACTAATTATTTCTTATTATGGCTAATTATTGCTGATTATTACTAATTATTGCTATTTATTCCTAATTATAGCTAATTATTGCTTTTTATTTCTAATTATTGCTAATTATTCCTAATTATTGCTAATTATTCCTAATTATTAGTATTTATTAGTAATTATTAGTATTTATTAGTATTTATTTGTAATTATTAAAATTTATTACTAATTAGTATAATTTATTACTAATTATTACAATTTATTAGTAATTGTTATTAATTATTCCTATTTATTACTAATTATTCCTAATTATTCCTAATTATTACTAATTAATACAACTTATTCATACTTATTACAAATTATTTCTATTTATTACTATTTATTGTTATTTATTACTAATTACTGGTATTTATTACTAATTATTACTATTTATTGCTATTTAGTACTAATTATTGCTAATTATTATTAATTATTGTTAATTATTCCCAATTATTTTTAATTATTGCTAATTATTAGTAATTATTACTAATTATTATCATTTATTAATAATTATTAGTATTTAGTACTAATTATTTCAAATTATTACAATTTATTACAATTTATTAGTAATTATTACAATTTATTACTAATTATTACTAATTATTACTAATTATTACAATTTATTACTAATTATTACAATTTATTACAAATTATTACATATTATTACAAATTATTACAATTTATTACTAATTATTACAATTTATTACTAATTATTACAATTCATTACTAATTATTACAATTTATTACTAATTATTACAATTTATTACTAATTATTACAATTTATAACTAATTGTTACAATTTATAAAAATTATTACTAATTTTTACTAATTTTTACTAATTATTACTAATTATTAATAATTATTACTAATTATTTCTAATTATTACTAATTATTATTAATTATTACTAATTATTAATAATTATCAGTATTTATTACAAATTATCTGTATTTATTACTAATTATTACTAATTATTACTAATTATTAGTATTTATTAATAAATTTTACTAATTAATACTAATTATTAAAATTTATTTGTAATTATTAAAGTTATTTGCTAATTATTACATTTATTACTAATTATTACAATTTATTACTAGTTATTACAATTTATTTCTAATTATTACATTTTATTATTAATTATTAGTAATTATTACAATTTATTACTTATTATTACAATTTATTACTAATTTATACAATTTATTACACTTCGTTACAATTTGTTACTAATTATTACAATTAATTACTAATTAATACTATTTATTACTATTTATTACTCATTATTACAATTTACTACTCATTATTTCAATTTATTACTAATTATTACAATTTATTACTAATTATTACAATTTATTACTAATTATTACAATTTATTACTTATTAATTCAATTTATTACTAAATTGTTACAATTTATTACTAAATTGATACAATTTATTACTAATTATTACAATTTATTACTATTTTTGACAATATATTACTATTTATAACTCATTATTACTATTTATTAGTAATTATTACTATTTATTACTCTTTATTACTTTATATTACTATTTATTAATAATTATTAATATTTATTTCTAATTATTTGTAATTATTATTATTTATTACCAATTATTAAAAATTAGTACAAATTAATTATAAACATTACTAACTATCGTTAATAATTATTAATTAATACTAATTATTAAAAATTTGTACTAAAAATTTCAATTTATTAGTACAAATAAATACTCATGACAAAACAATTTAAATTTAATTTAATTACAACTAATCAACAATAATAAAAATTAACAATAAAAATGAAATAAATAATATATTAAATAAATCATAAATACCTTTAAGCTTGATTTTCTATTGATGTAGACAACTTCCCAACTTATTCATGAACAAAAAAAATTAACATAGGAAACTTTTCTCTCTAAAATTAGAGTTCAGAGAGAAACAGGATCTAAGAATTGAGAGGAATGAGAGAAGAAACAGATGGGGGTATATATAGGTTAGAATATTTACGACGGGATACCCATCGCAAATAGTATCATTTGCGATTGGACCCGTCGCAAATACCAACGCCTTCATTAATTACTTTCAGTAGTTAAAAAATTATTTGCGACGGGTCCCATCGCAAATAGTTCCCGCCGTGACACCTTTTGCAACAAGATGATATCCCATCGCAGAATGCTCTTAACCGCCGATGTGTATTTGCGATGGGGCCCATCGCAAATACTTCACTATTTGTGACAGTGGGATCCCACCGTCGCAAATAACCTCTGCGCGGTTTGGTGCGCTACCCGCACCAAACTTTTTGTGACGAGAGACGAAATCTCATCGCAAATAATTGGTTATTTGCGACGGGTCATTACCCCCATTGTAAATAACGTTTTGGACGGACTTTTTACGATGAGATTTATTCCCATCGCAAAAAATTCGTACTTCCCTTAGTGGTTGTCCTAATTTAATTGGATGACTGTTTTTCAACCAAAATAATTCTTGGTTCTATTTTAGGACCACATGGATCCACTTTCATTACTTTAATATATTTATGATATTATATTAAAATAAAATCAAATTTTGTTATACTTGTGTTGTTTTAAGAATTAAAATATTTTTATTATGGGGTTATATAAATGATATTATCGAAAATAAATATTATATAGAAATATTAAATTTTTATTTACATCATGGTAATATATTAAGAGTTTTATAAAATATATAGTTAAATTAATTATTTACCCAATGATGATGCAGTAATTGATTTATTAAATGAAAAAATCAATTAAATTTTATTAATAATATTAAAATAAATACAATTTCAAATATTTGAGGCTATTGACAATTCTTTTCTATGACATTGACATTTTAGGGAAGAGTTAAATTTTTTTTTTCACAGGATCCATGTTGTTATGATTTTTTTTAATCCGGTAATAACTAGTTTCAACATTGAAAAAAAGTTATTATTTAAAATAAATAAAATTTTATTATATAATAAAAATTTATAAAAATATAAATTTCTGTAATATAAATTTTATAATGTCTAATATGTCATAAATTATCCAATTTGGGTTCTTTTTTTCTTTTATAGTAATTATATTAACCCTCTAGTGTAAAAAGGCAGGTTATCATAGTAAGAGTTAAATTGTTTAACCAGGGGATAAAGCCAAAAGATAAGGTTGGATTTGTAAACAAAACAAGTCCAAAATACAGTGGTTGAAAGTATTTCAACCCATACTCATCTTATCTTTGAAATAACCCAATTTGGATATATGTGAAATTGAAAAATAACTTCTATTAATTTAATAGTTTTTGAGTTTCCTAAAGTGCTCATCCCCTCTCTTATAAAAGGTCACATCTCTATCTCTTTTATTCACACCTCTAAATTAATTTTTAATGAAAAATACCAGCCCATTTAATAGCAAAAATTCCTTCAATCTATGTCAGTGTCTATAATTTTGGTAGAAATCTCACCTAAAATATCCTTATGTTCAAATCAAAAGAAGATACTCTAAGATGAGGTAATTGTTTTACCAACTCTTTCAATGTTAATTTCATCTTATAATTATTATTAATATGTATTTTCCTTAATAAATTAATTAATATATTATTATCAACATATATAGATGATATTTTGATTATAGGAAAACCATATCCCTCCTTTTATCCTTCATATGAATAAAAATATCACCATGTGTGCGTACGTACGACTTACCATCAATAAGTTGTGGTGTAATTTCTTTTACATTACCACTTCACAAGGATGTATTTAATGATGAATATAAGGTATATAAATAATAAATATGACATTTAATTTATTCCTTTTAATAAACATACCATCCATTTCCTTACCCATTTACCATTACAGTAATGATATCATCATCCGTGCGTACGTACGACCTACCATCTCCACATCACGATTAGATTCATCTTTCAAATTAAACATTAAAGAATGGTTATAAATATATATATATAATGAATATTTATTATATATATGAAATAATAACTCTATTTTAAATATATATATATATATTTCATTTACTTTCTTCCATCCAATATGATAAGAAAATAAAAACAACGTTCAAGTGTACATACAACATACCACCTCCATGAATGGTGTATTCCATTTATGATATCTATACATTATATATATTTAAATAAATAATATATCTGATATATAAAACATATACTAAATTGTGGAAGTAAATATATCATGATATATGTAATTTTGTTAAGAATAAAAAGTCAAAACTTGTATGGTAAACAATGCGGTTATTAACCGAAACATTGCATTAATAAAGAATTATTATTTTACTAGTAATATAATGTCATAAATAAAATTTTATTATATCAAAAATATTGATATAGTTCAGATATACATTTAATAACATTCTGTAACCATTAAACAAGAGGTTAACACACCCTCAACTAGAGTAAAGATTGATGTAAGGATTAACTTCACAAACTTATAATTATCCAGGATTGTTTATACGTCAGTAGCTGCTAGGTAATAGTTAGCATCCATGTACTCAATTCATAAAAATCTTTTCCCATATAGATTTACTATTATCTTACAATTTTTTATGTATTTTTCTAATTTTTAACTTTTTATAAAATGGTATTGAAAGGAATCATTTTTTCATTTTCCAAACGAGGTAATTTCTCACATTTTCAACGTACGAAATGAGTTTTTAACTAGTACATTGGGTGCATATTTTTATTTCATCACGAATCCCTAACAATTTTAAGAATCCCTTATAATATTAGAAGTTCATTTTCAATGGAAAATTTTTATATTATAATTTAATGGATTTGAAATAAATTATTTTAAATATAAAGGGTATTTTTATCATGTTTTTTTAAAAGATTTTATTTGAGTACTTTCATTTATGTCAACATCCTCTGTGGAATTTTACGTTTGATTGAGGTTGATCTCTTGTGATATAATCTACCATATTTAATTCAAGAGGGTTTTTATCAGTTTGACCAAAAGTTTTATATTTCGATACCATTCAGGGTTTATGGTTGAATTATTCACATTTCATTGGCTACTTTTTCAATACGATTTATTTTATTGTTTATGTTTTCATATAAGGAATGCATTAGAATTCATAATTTAAGGATAGGGCCCACTATATCCCCTCGATGCATCAGTAGGTCTCATGAGATGAAATCAAATTATAATAAACAATTCATGCTTATTTTCCATGCAATTTAACATTGTCATGGGAATAGATCTTGACACAAATCTGTCGGGTTTCTACCCCCAAACATAAACTATAACGAGGATAGATATTGAGAGTAGATTTTTAAAGCTATATCTTGACAGTGGAGATGTATGATATTAGGAATTATCTCATAATGATATTACTTATTGATATGCAATGTGCTTGTTTTACTAAATAGAATATTCATTGTTATACTTTCTATCTCATGTGATTATTTTATATGGTATTATTTATTCAATCCATATTATACACAATATTATGATTAAATGTATTATGTTTCAGTTATGTACCCTGTCCTAAATGTTTATGCTTATTTATAATAGATTTTGCTATATTTTTTTACCCTTTATAATCATCCAAGATCACCCCTATCTTAGGTTTTACTTTCCCATGTTCCCCAGATGTTTATTAGGACTGATATGTAGGGTTAATGTAGAAGAATAATGACGTTCTCAATGGATTTTCTATGTTTTATTTTATGTCATAAATTAAAATGTAAATTTCATGTATGTAATATATTTTATAAAACTTATAAAATTATTATTCCATCATGTTTTGATTCCTTGTAATCATCCCAATGTATTAAAATAATGCACCAGATTTGGGATTCTGGGGTCAGGACATTACATTTGGTAGTTTAAGTTAACTTTTTAAATTTTTGTATTGTTTTAGATACAATTTCAATGTGAAATTGGTTTCAATAACCAATATTAGATTAATTTATCTACTATTAATATTATTACACTTTAAAACAAAATTAAAATATAAAATAACTATATATATAAATTAAATAAAAAATATGTTTCTGAATTACGATTCAGTATTTTCCACTATTAATCCAAAAATGATGGTTTAATGAAAAATTATTATAATTAAACCTAATATAGTTTTGAAATTTGGAATTAAAAAATTATATTTATTTAATCATTTTGAATTAATAAATGTGTATATATATATTTCTATTATTGTTCACAGAAGGACAAAAAGGAGTTCTTTTTGGAAAATAGTATCAGTACTAGAAGAATGATATGTAGCCACAGATCTATAGACATCGTTTAAATGATCAATGTCTATAGATAAAATAAAGCTACACCGAAATAGTTGGGCATGGAAATAGATCATCTGAATATTATTTCGATCGGGCTTTCCTCCACACCCAAAACCCTCTCCCACCCGCAACTTCTCCCTCCCTCATCACAATTCATCCACCCTCATCATCATCGCCACTCCTCCTCCTCTCCTTACATTAGAATTCATCCTCCCCTCCTCCTCCCACTCCATTCCTCCTCCCCTACTCCCATTATTATTCCTAGTCCTCTTGCGATTCCTCCTCCCCCTTTAGCTCTGATGTTGCCAACAAACCACCCTACCAGCTCAGACACAACTTCATCGTGGCTCCGACTTAGCTCTGATGCATCCCTACCGATGCTGCTTCGGTACTGTTATTCCACCTCCCTGCCGACACAACCTACCCACCTCCCTATGGTAACATCACCTTCCTGTTGATGTTTCTGTGAGGCTTCCTCCCCACCTCCTCCTCCGGCGTACCTTATACGCATCAATTTGAGGTAGGAATATTCATCTATTAACTTTGTTATTACTCTTATTTTATCATCTCGGATTATACTGGTTCCCATTAATGTTTTCAAGTTAATTCCACCATAACATGATGGAATTGACCAAGAATCTTGGTTCTTTACTATGTCTTAGAGATAAGATGTCTCCTGATGGAGAACACATTCCTTCACTCATCATTTTGGAGCTGGTATGACGACTAATATATTTGTTTTAAATTATAGGTAAAATTGATTGGAATTTCCTAGTAATCAAGTTTTTCTTCTTTGGTATTTTTTACAGATAAATTTCATTTGTGTATTTTAGGTCACTTTTTAGCAGCTGGTTGTGGTTTCAAGAAGTTAAATCACCTAAATAATCTTTTCGAATTATATTTCTATTTGGTTATGTTTAAAAAACTAATTATAAATGTTTATAATTATTTTTTTCTACTTCAAGGAATGATATAGGTTCCTAGGACTATGTTCAATCATAGGTTCATGTTTTCTACTTTTTCATTTTCATCATAAGGTTTGATGGGTGTTCTATATATGTTATATTTCTTTAATTGATAGTTTTTTATTAATTTCTCTATTTATTAAATGACTATTGGTTTTCTAGGAGCCCGCTGAGAACCTTTTTGGTTCATCTTTGACATGTGAGGATCTTAGGTGTCTCATAGATGGGTTTTGTTCATAAACCCTCTCTCTTGGTTTTTGATTCAATGGAAAACCACAAATTCTCTTAGGTGATGCATAAGGGTAGGAATGTTGGAGAAACATGAATATACTAATTTCAATGGGATTAGAGTTTGTACCATAATGTTCTCTATGGATAGTTCTTTCTATGTGAGGTGTGCTGTTAGAACCCCCATGTTGTTAGAGTTCTTGTTTAGATGATTTGTTTTAGTCTAGGTTATATGGGAGGTTCCCCTCATGTTTTTTTGATCTAAAACCCTTAATGTTAGTACTTTATATAGAGGTTTTCCATGAAGGTTTTGGTTTGAGAGTTTTTCAAATTGAGGTTTGGTGTGAGAACCAATTGGGGATTGTACGTTTTTTGGACAACAATCCACAAATGATGCCAATGGGATTATTTTTATGTTCATAGGAACGTTCCTTGAGATTTAAAAGGGGAATAGCTTTAGGTGTTTTTACATCTCTCATTAGGCCTGAAAAAGTATTATTTTGGATGTTTCTAGGATTTTTGAATTAATTTCTTGGGGATTGAGTTGTTGAAGTTTTGGAACATCATTGTGGAGGTTTAATCTAGTTAGAACCACTAGGTTGGGCTGACACCACAAGTTTTTTGTTAAGTATGGGTTTCTATGATATTATGTTTGAGATGGGTTTGAGGAAACCATGAGGACTTTATTCTTGGTGTATTGTTTCTTAATGTTTCCCTTGTGGATGAGGTCATGACCGTGGATCAGTTAGTTTTCAGAGTCATCATGTAGAGACCCGAATCCTGACTTACATGGACATTACATTACATTTTCGGAATACTTAGTACATAACAAAAAACACACACACAAGGATCGTAATAGTTTAGTGTCTTTGGAAACTCGGAACGTAATCTTCTAATCGTGGTGAAAGATCTTCAATATCTCCCATAAAGATCTTCCATTTTTTTACCTAAAACCTTTCTTTATATCCTGGGGAAAAGAAAACATAAAAGGGTGAGCTCAAATGCTCAGTAACGGTAAACAAAAGAAAAATCAATCACATCATATTCATAAGAACATATCTTTTGGAAATCTTATCCTGTAAAAGAGATCATAATTTCATAACATGGGATAAATCATAGTAGTGAAATGATATCCCAATAAGCATAACATAAAACATGAAACTTTGTGGCATACACACATAATCATAGAGAATCATTTCTTGTTAGTCATGACTCATTTCCAAGACTATCTTAGTGGAAAAAGTTCCTTTCTGAATCGAGTCACCCTCATTTCAGTCATATTTCACTGAACCGGTATAACCTACCATTCCAGCCATGTCTATCTCATGAGATATGAAATCTTTACCCAATGCATTGGAGGGATATATAGGTCCCACCCATCTTATAATGAATCCTTTCTTATGTGTGCCACATAATCATAAACCATACATCATAGCGTAACCCATGTAATAAAAATGTAATTCTTAAACAACATGACATCATGAAACAATTCATATAAGATAAAGGAATTCATAAAAATATTTCCATCACAACATAATCAAATACATGCAATAATAGGGATAAAAAACAGAACCCTTTTATTATCTGAGATGGAAAATAATTTTGATAAAATACTTGAACTCCATTCTTGAGGAAAATATCCTTTCTACTTCAAAAAACATTTTTCCTTTCATAACATGTCATACAACATTAAAATAAAAGAAGATGATTAAAAATAAACTTGAAAACTTGTAAAGGTAGATTCTTGGAAATAATGTTTTAAAAATCCATTCATGCTGTATAAGTTAAAAAAACATTCTTCTCGTATTTTTGTCGGAAAAGTCAAAAAGTACCTTATATGGAAACCAAAGGAAAGATTCCATTCATACAATATGGTAAAAAGTCAAGAAAGGGTAAAAATGACTTTAAACATTCATGGAAGAATGGTAAAAATTTTATAAAAACATTTTTAGAAAACATGGTCATGGATGATAAACGTAACCCCAGTAAATACTTACGTATAAGCAATCTTGGATAAAAATGAGATTGAAAATTTATCCCTTACCTTAGGTCCGACTTGCTTTGTAAGTGTCTGAACCTCCTGTATAATGATTCAAATCATGTTATTGACTTATTCCAGAATCATATTCATTGTTATTAGATCATATATGGTCCACTTATGACTTTATATTACCCGTTCTTTTGTAAATTCATGTTAAAGTAGCGTTTTGGGTAAAATCGTCTCATTTGTCGTTCGTGTTTTTAACTTGTAATTATTCATATGATTACTTAGATCATGATTACTTAATTCCAGAATATAAAACATGATTTATATATATATATATTCAGAATATACATATATAATAAATCAGTAAATGGAAAGAAATACACCGTTCATGGAGACGGTAGTCCGTACGTATGCATGAACGCTGTTTTTGTTTCCTTATTGAATTGAATGGAATTAAGTAGATGAAATACATATAAATATAAATAATTCCAGTATCATTATTAGGTCATATATTTCATTAGTACTTATTATATATACTTTATAATCATTCATGAATGGTTAATCATTGAGAATGAATCTCATCGCGTCGTGGAGACGGTAGTCCGTACGTACGCACGAGCGATGATATCGTTCCCATGGTCGTGGAATTGTGTTGAAGTGTATTTATACTATTTAAGTATCAATATAAATTTATAATAATCATATATAGTTACTCATTACACCTTTATACCCATCCAATTAAGGTGGTGGCGGAAAATAGATTACATCACGGCGTGGAGACGGTATTCCGTACGTACGCACGCACGGTGATTTCCTTTTTCCGTAGGATGGATAGAAGGTTAATTAGAGTTGTTTCATATTTATAATAACATATCAGTATATAATAAATACTGATGTTATTACTTTATCATGAAACAACTAAAGAAGAAGAAGTTGAAGAAGAAAGAAATTGAAAAAGATCGGTAATGTATATTACCTCTTTTTGACGCGCCTTTTCTTAGCCTCCACTTAAAGAACTAAGGATGGCCTTTGAAGAAGACCAGGACCTCTAGGATGATACTAGGGAAGTGGATAAGGGATTTGGGCAGGGGTTGGGCGAGCATGAAGGCTCAAAGTTGTGTGAGGAAGAGAGGGAGGAGGTCCCCTTTTTTAAGGGAGGAGAGGGGCACCTTAGGAATATGTCAAAATATTATTTTATATTAAAGTCAAAATCGGTTTATAATGGTTCCAAAGGGTCTTATTTCGAAGATAAAGTGGGGATGGGTCGAAATCATATCAACCAATATTATTTAGACAAGTTTAGGGTATTATTTTAACCTTATCAATTAGATTTAACTCTAAGTTAAATAATTTAACTTTTACCGTGTCTTTTTGTTTTCTTTCACTATATGGTTAATACACTTACTATAACATGCCAAACGAACCCCAAATTGTTTATTATTAATATATATATCCATATGTAAGTCATTTGGACGAACCTTAGATTTTTAGGAATAAAATAACAATTATTAATATAATATTTTATTTAAAAACTATTTTGTGTCAATTTTGACACTATTTGATATATGATTTCTGTGAAAGTCATAACAGAATTATATGTTCAAACCAAGTTGATTAAATCAACACTAATATATCATAGTAACCTAGAAAATTATTGGGATTCATAAAAAGTCTCAAATTAGATTTATTTTGGTGTTTATAACATCAATTATATCAATATTTCATTAATAAGATATTTACTGCATCATTAATGTGTCATAAATAAATTAACTTATTTAATGTCTAAAAATTATAAATAAAATACCATTATGTAGGAAAGCTTTTTATATTTCTAATGAATATTTATAGTCGAATTTATCTTATGTATAACCCCATATTAAAAATGATTTACTTATTAAACTTTGATTTTAACTATTTTAACCCTTCTTTAAATAAATTAATAATAAATGTCCTAATCTAACCCAAGTGGGCCTAAATGGTCATATTTTATTCCTAAGTTTGTTTTTGGTCGAATTAAACTTATCCAATAGAATTAGGACATGTGTTAGGGTAATATTAATATCATTCTTACCCTTAATTACCCTATTTACTTTTAACCGTGGTAAATAAAAGTAAAAAGTTACTATTCACCAAAAATTATTTTCATCTCATTGAACCACATTTTACTTACTGACATCAACCGTGTCTCTCGGATTTTTGAAATTCCATTCACAGAAGCGGTAAAATTATGTTTTATGAAAAATTCAGTTTTTTAACTACCACTTAGTAGTTTCACTATTCATCAAAAATTGATGTTTTTCAGAACAGTGCCAAAATTTCATCCTAAGCTATATTTCATATTCTGAATTCAAAAATGAAGTCTATTTTACCAAATTCATAACATAGAAGTTGCATTAATTAATTTTATAATTAAATCCCACTGTTAAAACAAATAGCGTGTTTTTAAGAAACAATATCTATCAAAAGATTGACACTTGTTTATGTCTGGTTTAAATGTGAAATTACATCCAATGACCAAAATTGTATTAAATTGTAAAAATATATTCTAAATATGCTTTAAAACCACTCAAATTAATAATTTATCACTATTAATTATTTCTATTGAAAAAGTTGTTTTTAACTAAAATTTAGTAATTTTCACTATTCATAAAAATATGAAAGTTATCCGAAAATTACCAAAATTTCACCCTAAGCTAATTTCGATATTCCGAATCCAAAAATGAAGTCCATTTTGAGAGCTAAAATTTCTAAAATTTTAGAAGGTTGTTTTTACTATTCATAACGGCTGGTTTTAATAATATTTTAATAGCATATCGTTGTTTAGTGAAACTCGGTATTGCGTACTACACATGCTATCAAGGAAGGTCGTGATTGAGTGTAATGCAAGGAAAGTCAAGGATGCGTGTTGTGCAAGCTTCTTTTGGTGTAGCGTACAACACAAGACATTAATAAAATTAAAAAGAATATTTTTCATAAAATCTCGGGCTGTTACATTCTACCCCCCTTAAAATGAATTTCGCCCTCGAAATTTTTCGGGGTTATAAATGGTTTACTATTCGAAAGTTTCTTTAATAGAAACCCACATCGTAAAAAGGAATACCAAAACCAATCTTTAAAAACAAAAGTATGAAACGTAACGATTACCCAAATATACTAATCACTGGGTTTCCACATAGGTGAAAATATGGATATGGAAGAGAAATCTAACCATCATGTTCTGATGGAGAGTGGTAGAGAACATGGCTATGGAATATCCAGTAATCACAAATCCATAGATTTGTGATGATATAAGGTACCATCTGATTCATCGGATATAAAATCACTAGGACAAAATTTTTGGTTTTCAAGATCATTTCCCTAAAGTTGATGGAATTGGAATTAGAAGAAATACTTTCGTGATTTTGGTATAGTCTCACCGTTTGTTGTTCTTTGGACAATTTCCACTTCATATCTTAAATAAATGAAGTTGAAATTGTCATTCGTAATGTGTTAGCAGATCATGTGATAGAATGATGGGTCATTCCATCTCTTTCAAACAAAAGGTTAGCAAAAGTTATAAGTCCATCTTATGGTTAATCGTATATGGTTCCAAAAATGAACTTATACTTCATATATTATACCGCTTAATAAAATAAAACTAGTTTCTACTAATCAGGTACTTCTTGTAGGCCAGTGGTAGGCGATAAAAGCCAGTCTTACTTCGGTTGTGGGTTCGATTCCCAGAGCCTTGTCCGACGCGATGGGCTGTCGCCCGTCCTGCAGGTTGTCCTTTTTCTAAAACTATATTACTATAACATCTCATCAATAATATCGAAAAAACTTCTATCCTTAAACAATACTAAGTTATGTCCAACATAATCCATTCCAATCTTTAGGCTTATCTATAATACTGCAGTCCACTCTCATAACATAGTGAAAATGATTACCAGAGATTTAATACTGTCATTGATCCCCATATATCATAAGATATGTCTTGTTGGTCACATTCCAAACATTCAAAGGCCTTAATCATGTATTCTCTTGAATACCCATTGAACCATAGTGAAAACATGAATGCAGTTAAAAGTTAACACATTCCACATACCAAAATCCTCAAAATTCTATATACTCAAACCATGATATCACTTAGTCCTTATATCAATCATGAGCTCATGAATACAATCAAACATCTCATTATCTTCTTATACTTTCATTATGCACATATCATCTACTTTCCAAAAGTATCTGAATAAACTTTCATGGTTACTGGTACCATTCATCATACACTTTCAAAACTTAAGGAAAGACAACAGTGTAACAATCCTTAGATGTCTCTTTATTCCATGAGATTACTTATACAACATTACACATGATAAACATGTAATCATTCCACTACCTTCTTAAACCATTGACGGAGCTTCAACAATTCTTTCATCTCAAATATCATTTGTTGTCTCTTCATCATCATCAACATAAATACTTCCCATTAGACCATACTGATTATCTTCATGAGACTTTCCCTTAGGTCATTGGTTTGCATAATGCCCATACATTCCACATTTAAAACATTTAACCCTTGATGATGTTGTAGCAATACCATTATCCTCATCCATGTTGTTAACTGAACCTTTTCCTTTGCACTTACTTGCTTTGTGTCCTTCTTTTCCACACCCAAAGCATCTTCCATTTCCTTTGAAACATTCTCCTTGATGCCTCTTCCCACATGATTTACATAGGGGAAATTGAACTTTCTTTCCTCTATGATCATCATGAAACTCCACCTTTCTCTTATTAGCCGAGTCAGGAAACTTACCAAATTTTACTTTATTGATCATATTATGAGATTGCTGATTCGGCATAATAATGATGTTTGGACTTCCAAATCCCATTTCATTTGGTTGATCATGAAGAATATCATTCCATTTTCCATCATATCCTCCATTATTGTGAATCATCTTGTTTCCATCCATTTTCTAAAACCCAAAAAAGAATAGTGTGAGAGGAAAAAATCATGCTAGGGAAAATAACATAATAAAGGTGGAGTATCTTCAATATCTAACATCTTAGGTTAAATTCTATGATCGTTACCGTAGTTCTAGGACTGTATCCTATGCGTATACTTATCCTTAAGGACATCCCTAGACATACCTTATAAATATCTCTAGGGATCTCACGAAAGTTCCCGCATCCTAGTTTCCAATGGTTGACTAAACCTTTCCTCTGATACCAACTGTAGAGACCCGAATCCTGACTTACATGGACATTACATTACATTTTCGGAATACTTAGTACATAACAAAAAAAAACACACACAAGTATCGTAATAGTTTAGTGTCTTTGGAAACTCGGAACGTAATCTTCTAATCGTGGTGCAAGATCTTCAATATCTCCCATGAAGATCTTCCCTTTTTTTTACCTAAAACCTTTTTTTATATCCCGGGGAAAAGAAAACATAAAAGGGTGAGCTCAAATGCTTAGTAAGGGTAAACAAAAGAAAAATCAATCACATCATATTCATAAGAACATATCTTTTGGAAATCTTATCCTGTAAAAGAGATCATAATTTCATAACAAGGGATAAATCATAGTAGTGAAAATAAATCCCAATAAGCATAACCTAAAACATGAAACTTTGTGGCATACCCACATAATCATAGAGAATCATTTCTTGTTAGTCATGACTCATTGCCAAGACTATCTTAGTGGACAAAGTCCCTTTCTGAATCGAGTCACCCTCGTTTTAGTCTTGTTTCACTGAACCGGTATAACCTACCATTCCAGCCATGTCTAACTCATGAGATATGAAATCTTTACCCAATGCATTGGAGGGAGATATAGGTCCCACCCATCTTATAATTAATCCTTTCTTATGTGTGCCACATAATCATAAACCTTACATCATAGCGTAACCCATGTAATAAAAATGTAATTCTTAAACAACATGACATCATTAAACAATTCATATAAGATAAAGGAATTCATAAAAATATTTCCATCAAAACATAATCAAATCCATGTAATAATAGGGATAAAATTAGAACCCTTTTATTATCATATATGGAAAATAATTTTGATAAAATACTTGAACTCCATTCTTGAGGAAAATATCATTTCTACTTCAAAAAACATTTTTCCTTTCATAACATGTCATACGACTTTAAAATAAAAGAAGATGATTAAAAATAAACTTGAAAACTTGTAAAGGAAGCTTCTTGGAAATAATGTTTTAAAAATCCATTCATGCCGTATAAGTTAAAAAAACATTCTTCTCGTATTTTTGTCGGAAAAGTCAAAAAAAACCTTATATGGTAACCAAAGGAAAGATTCCATTCATACAATGTGGTAAAAAGTCAAAAAAGGGTAAAAATGACTTTAAACATTCATGGAATAATGGTAAACATTTTATAAAAACATTTTTAGAAAACATGGTCATGGATGATAAACGTAACCCCAGTAAATACTTACGTATATGCAATTCGGATAAAAATGAGATTGAAAATTTATCCCTTGCCTTAGGTCCGACTTGCTTTGTAAGTGTCCGAACCTCATGTATAATGATTTAAATCATGTTATTGACTTATTCCAGAATCATATTCATTGTTATTATATCATATATGGTCCACTTATGTCTTTATATTACCCGTTCTTTTGTAAATTCATGTTAAAGTAGCGTTTTGGGTAAAATCGTCTCATTTGTCGTTCGTGTTTTTAACTTGTAATTATTCATATGATTACTTAGATCATGATTACTTAATTCGAGAATATAAAACATGATTTATATATACATATTCAGAATATACATATATAATAAATCAGTAAATGGAAAGAAATACACCGTTCATGGAGACGGTAGTCCGTACGTACGCATGAACGCTGTTTTTGTTTCCTTATTGAAATGAATGGAATTAAGTAAATGACATAAATATAAATATAAATAATTCCAGTATCATTATTAGGTCATATATTTCATTAGTACTTATTATATATACTTTATAATCATTCATGAATGGTTAATCATTGAGAATGAATCTCATCACGTCGTGGAGACGGTAGTCCGTACGTACGCACGAGCGATGATATCGTTCCCATGGTCGTAAAATTGTGTTGAAGTGTATGTATACTATTTTAGTATCAATATAAATTTATAATAATCATATATAGTTACTCATTACACCTTTATACCCATCCAATTAAGGTGGTGGCGGAAAATAGATTACACCACGGCGTGGAGACGATATTCCGTATGTACGCACGCGCGGTGATTTCCTTTTTCCGTAGGATGGATAGAAGGTTAATTAGAGTTGTTTCATATTTATAATAACATATAAGTATATAAGAAATACTGATGTTATTACTTTATCATGAAACAACTAAAGAAGAAGAAGTTGAAGAAGAAAGAAATTGAAAAAGATCGGTAATGGATATTACCTCTTTTTGACGTGCCTTTTCTTAGCCTCCACTTAAAGAACTAAGGATGGTCTTTGAAGAAGACCAGGACCTCTAGGATGATACTAGGGAAGTTGAGAAGGGATTTTGGCCGGGTTTGGGCAAGCTTGAAGGCTCAAAGTTGTGTGAGGAAGAGAGGGAGGAGGTGCCCTTTTATAAGGGAGGAGAGGGGCACCTTAGGAATATCTCAAAATATTATTTTATATTAAAGTCAAAATCGGTTTATAATGGTTCCAAAGGGTCTTATTTCGAAGCTAAAGTGTGTATGGGTCTAAATCATATCAACCAATAGGATTTATACATGCTTAGGGTATTATTTTAACCTTATAAATTAGATTTAACTCTAAGTTAAATAATTTAACTTTTACCGTGTCTTTTTGTTTTCTTTCACTATATGGTTAATACACTTACTATAACATGCCAAACGAACCCCAAATTGTTTAGTATTAATATATATATCCTTATATAAGTCATTTGGCCGAACCTTAGATTTTTAGGAATAAAATAACAATTAATAATATAATATTTTATTTAAAAACTATTTTGTGTCAATTTTGACACTATTTGATATATGATTTTTGTGAAAGTCATAACAGAATTATATGTTCGAACCAAGTTGATTACATCAACACTAATATATCATAGTAACCTAGAAAGTTAGTGGGATTCATAAAAAGTCTCAAATTACATTTATTTTGGTGTTTATAACATCAATTATGTCAATATTTCATTAATAAGATAATTACTGCATCATTATTGTGTCATAAATAAATTAAATTATTTAATGTCTAAAAATTATAAATAAAATTCCATTATGTAGGAAATCTTTTTAGATTTCTAATTAATATTTATAGTCGAATTTATCTTATGTATAACCCCATATTAAAAATGATTTACTTATTAAACTTTGATTTTAACTATTTTAACCCTTCTTTAAATAAATTAATAATAAGTGTCCTAATCTAACCCAAGTGGGCCTAAATGGTCATATTGTATTCCTAAGTTTGTTTTTGGTCGAATTAAACTTATCCAATAGAATTAGGACATGTGTTAGGGTAATATTAATATCATTCTTACCCTTAATTACACTATTTACTTTTAACCGTGGTAAGTAAAAGTAAAAAGTCACTATTCACCAAAAATTATTTTCATCTCATTGAACCACATTTTACTTACTGACATCAACCGTGTCTCTCGAATTTTTGAAATTCCATTCACAGAAGTGGTAAAATTAAGTTTTATGAAAAATTCAGTTTTTTAACTACCACTTAGTAGTTTCACTATTCATCAAAAATTGATGTTTTTCAGAACAATGCCAAAATTTCATCCTAAGCTATATTTCATATTCTGAATTCAAAAATGAAGTCTATTTTACCAAATTCCTAACATAGAAGTTGCATTAATTAATTTTATAATTAAATCCCTCTATTAAAACAAATAGCGTGTTTTTAAGAAACAATATCTATCAAAAGATTGACACTTGTTTATGTCTGGTTTAAATGTGAAATTACATCCAATGACCAACATTATATTAAATTGTAAAAATATATTCTAAATATACTTTAAAACCCCTCAAATTAATAATTTATCACTATTAATTATTTCGATTGAAAAAGTTGTTTTTAACTAAAATTTAGTAATTTTCACTATTCATCAAAATATGAAAGTTATCCGAAGATTACCAAAATTTCACCCTAAGCTAATTTCGATATTCTGAATCCAAAAATGATGTCCATTTTGAGAGCTAAAATTTCTAAAATTTTAAAAGGTGGTTTTTACTATTCATAACGGCTAGTTTTAATAATATTTTAATAGCATATCGTTGTTTAGTAAAACTCGGTATTGCGTACTACACACGCTATCGAGGAAGGTCGTGATTGCGTGTAATGCAAGGAAAGTCAAGGATGCGTGTTGTGAAATCTTCTTTTGGTGTAGCGTACAACACAAGACATTAATAAAATTAAAAAGAATATTTTTCATAAAATCTCAGGCTGTTACACATCATTCGAGGTTCCCCTATCTATATTGGATCACGATTTGATATATGTGATTTAGAGGACCATGGGTGCCCCATGATTCATTAACACTTAGAGAGTTAGTATCGATTTAATCATTTGTGTCTTTGGGTGTTACTTCAGATCCTAGATTTTTGAAATGTGATACTATTATTGTAATTTTTTTAATGTTTTGTTCATGAATGTGATTGAATAGTGCTTTATACCCTATAACAAATATGGTTGACGAAGTTCCTTGGTCGGGTACTAAAAATGGGATGATAAAATTTTGAAATTACTAGATCTAGATTTGGCCCTGAGATTGATATGATGTTTTGTTTTATTGGCCCACTGGTTGTATTAGACTGGTCCTAGGGTGTGAATGAGTGATTTGAATTAGTGCACCCCATACTTTAGTGTAACAAAATTACTATAGGGATAATGGGAATTGATTTTTTGAACTCAGTGATAGTGGACCCAGATGCCGAGCACTACCATCATGAAATATTATTCACCTCCATATATTGAAAGTTCAAAAATTATCCACTTGTGACAGACAGATAGAATCACATGATATTCTTGTAAAACCGACTGTAGATATTCAAATACAAGTCTATGAGCAAAAAACTGTTATATAAATAATAGTTTATAAAAAAGTGATCAACGTAGTACATAAATCATTGAGCAGGTGATGCCAATATAAAAATTAATATTGGTTTTGTTCAACATAACCCCAATGACCAATTAGAAATAGGTTGTCCAGATTTTGAGATTCCATATAGTTTTTAATTATTGAAAACAATAATTTATGCTATTCACCCCTTGGGGGATGGTCTCACTTTCATGATCATGGAAAATCTAACTTCAATGGTATTCTTATAAGGTTACTTCATTCATGTTATAACCAAATAATAAAACAGTCACCCATCCCCCCAATTATTTTCTTTAATTACCTATAGCAAAGTATACAAAAAATGAATGGGAATAAAGAGGTGATACCTTTATAGTAGTTTTTTAGGCTGTAAATGTTTCCTACTAAGTGTATTCCTACTTCTAATTCAACTACATCTAGTCCTCTCAAGTATGCTCCCCCTTTTTCATTCATGTTCCAGTGAAATGAAATGTTGTACCAGTACTCAAATGATTTATACCCAAAACGTCTACAAATATATTAATATCCCTTGTAACATGATCTTTCTTTATATTGATTATTTTTTTTATAAAATTTGTCTTGTTTTCCAAGCATCCTCGAAACTTTATTTTCCATTTTCCATGATGTTTTTCCATTCTCACGTTATCCAATGGAGGAAAATTTTTACCCTATTAATTATCCTAAAACTTTTAAAATTATGTTTCATAATGTTTATAATAATAGTAAATAGATTTACTATCACATTACAATTTAATAAAATGTCATATGTTTTTTGTCTGGTTTGGTTTCTTATCATCCTTGGATGGTTCAACTTGAATATCAACTACATTTTAATAGAATTATATCATATTCCTTAAGGTGTTTCCAGATTTAAGATATCAAGATTGTGCCTTATGATGTTCCTTTTATTTCGCAACCAATTTTTTATTAATATATTCAGGTATCTAGTATTATTATACACATTTCATCATGGGCATTTTTATCTCTTATATGAGATCATTCTACCTCACATTTTCAATTCTTTTCTTCATTTCCAATAGTTTTACTTTCTCCTATTATATTCAATTATGATCATAATAAAAAAACAACTTTTAGAATATATTCTATATAACCCCTTCTTCCTCTTCATAACTACTTGTAATGTCTATTCCTCTTTTAACCTTATTGGTATTTACGATATTAATGGAAAATTCTATTCTCATAGTTGTTCATGGATGTGCTTATGTTTTTTGTTTTTTCTGGAGTTATTAGAGAAAGATGGGGGTTGGTGCAGGGTGGGGGGTTCTGGTGTTGGGGTTGGTGATGGGGTAGTGGGAGGGGGGAGCTAGCGCATTGGGGGTTGGGTGCTAGTGGTTGGGGGTGTGGTGGTGGGTCTGGTGGGGGTGGGAAGGCCGGTTGGGGTGGGTGGGCTGGTGAGGTGGGATGATGGGGGTGTGTAGGGGGTATGGTGTCGGGTGGGGCGGGGTTAGCATTCATCCTAAATATAATTTTTGTCACTATATGCTACTCATTTCCTAGAGTGAGATCGATTCAATTTCATGGGGTGTTTGTGGGGTTATATTGATAGGATGGTTTATATAGAGTGAAATTCTATATCTTTGAGGATTATTTTTATAATTAATATAATCACACTAATGGATTGTAGGTGTAAAATATAAATATTTTATTCCTGTATATGAGTATAATTGATACTCTAAGAGTTCATGAATTTTTTAATAGAAGAATTATTATCTCTGTTTATGGTGATAGATTGATTATAGGAGCATTATAACAGTTTACCGAACCACATAATCCTTATTGTACTGCATCTTGATTCATGGATGATTCACCCAATTTTTTCATTCAATTTTGATTATATATTTTTCATATATATATAACCATAATAATTAGATTTATAGTATCTTTTAATTCGAACATGGTGCATGTTGGTATTGGAACATCATGTTACAATAGTTGAGTTGTAAAATTCATGAGTTTTGTTATCTGGACAGGATGGAACCCCTATGGTATGCACATAGACTTTATAGTGAATCCATTTAAATTAAAAGTTTTTCAACATCAACAATTCTATTATTGACTTTCTAACTAATTATGTTCTTCCCACATCAATTTTTAAATTAAATTAATGATGATCCATCATATCACTAGCATTTTGTTAAAGTTTCTCAGGACCCGTTCTAGTGTGTTGCGGCAACAATCGCTGAAGGGGAAGCAGATCCGGATGATTTGGTTCCATACCAATGGTTTAAGGTGAGTTTTTCCTTCGATCTTCGATGAATCTTAGTATATAATTGGGGTTTTTTAAATTTTAGTGCCCTTTGTAATTTTATTTTTTCATATTGATCATCCTTGAGGCAATTTTGAGTCACCGGTGTCAAAGCCGACTCACCGCATAAGCATAGGTAACCATGTATATAAAAATTTCTCCCGTTATAAGTACATCCACCCAGGGAAGTACGATTACATATAAGGGTATAGGGGTGATTATGTATATATATGGAAAATTAATACGTGTGTGGGTGATAATGAGCTTATTCATGTGATCATTTTTATTAGAATCATCTTCTGTGTGTTTAGGGCCATGAAGACTCATACATAGGGGTTAGGGCGTCCCTATGTATATTTAAAGGTTCATATTCATGGAGGATATATGGAGAATATTATAATTTTTCGAGATAAATGTTTCAAGTGATGAGTGTGGCTTGAATCCTTTATGGTAGGGTCCCTCTCCTAGCCTCTTTAATTCAGGAATGTTTTAAATTGCATATAAATACATTCTTAATTCTACAAGTTTATATTAAATCGAAATTATTTATTAAGAGTTAGTTATGATAATTGTTTAATTTGATAAACAATTCATGGTTTCGTAATAATACCATTCCAATAGAGGTGCACTATCTAAAAAATATCAAAGTGGTAGTTTATGATTATATAGTTTGCTTGACCTTATTGAATTGATGATTTCCTTATACCTGATTTCCCTATAAATTGTAAATAACACATCATACTAGACCATTTTTATATCCTTGAAGGTGTTTACCCTCTTTTTATTAAAATGTATGTTTCCACAAACACACACTTTAAGTTCCTTTAGACATTTAAGATGGAAATACCCAAGTAGGAAAGTGTTTGTAATGACCAAGTCACCATTAAGTGACCCCCTTTGATCTTATAAATATAATTTCAAGGTTTTTATTAATTGAATGAGTTAAATTGAACCAAATATGGTTAACTTGGCACATGACCGGTAATGCCTCATATAGAGAATTATGAACTGGTTATGCCTACTTTCTAAAGTTAATTTTGGTTGGAAATTTTTAAATAGTGACTTATTCATGGTGACATTCACTCTACCTTTGAAATGTATTAAGGGAAAATGGTAAGATCCAAATTATAACCGAACACATCATAAGTGTTTCAATTGAAGGCGATGTTTGAAAAATAAAGAGCTTTATTAATTATCATGTTATTTAGTATTGGCATATACATATCAATATAAATATTATTTATTCATTATTGGTTATGGATTCATATATCATTTATCATGTACAGTTGACACACTGATCACAAATATATAATAAGTAATTATATCACATTTCTTTTCCCACTATTTTCTTATAGGTGGTTTCTTATGATGAGGCTAGTTCAATCCACCACCATCGAGGACAGTGATTTCAACATCTAATTTGGTTAATAATTTTTCCATTTATATTCTTGGCCCAATTTTAGTTAGGGATTTTTTTATTTTTTTGTTACTTATATTTGTGTAGTTTATTTTGGATTTTGTTTTGGTGGATTCGAGTCACTATTGACGATGTCTTATATGTGTATGCATATATAGGCATATACATATATGAGTTCCCCATTTATATATATTCACTCATGTCAGTATGTATATATAAATTGGGGATACATGTGCTTATATATATATATGAAAAATGCATACATGTGTAAGTGTAAAGGGGTATATAAATGTATAAACATATATCCATGTCCCCCCATGTGCATATTTTTCAATGAAAAAATATAAATAGGGGATAGGGGTCCTTATAAATATATGACGTTTCATATGCATGCAAGTGGAAAAAAAAGAAGATTCGAGTTGTCATCATCCAATGAAATGTGTCTTGAGGTTGAGGTTGGTTCCCTCTGCATAGACCATTAATTTGAATTCTATTGTAACGCCCTGACCGTAGATACCCAGAGTCGGTGCATTATTACATAATATTGGCATGATCACAAGAAAGATCAAATCTCGAAAGACCGATTGGTTTAGTAGCCTTGGAAACACTAGATATATTCATACGTTTTACATTACATCATAAAATGAAAAACTACTACAACAACATATTGTCTCCATAATCCACACTCATAACCCAACATAATATCCCGGCAGGTCATTCATAATATACATCTTCACTTCTCGGAAAAATAAAACATAGAAAAGGGGGGAGCTCAAATGCCCAGTAAGGATAACAATATAGCAGAAACTTTCATAAATAAGAATAAACATTTAAGGAAATGTATAACTAAAACAAAAGCCTTTCAAACTTGAACTTTCAACATTTTATGGCATAAATAAAATGAAATAATTCCATTTACTTATTCACATGGATATTCTATTAATCGAATAATCAAATGCAAAATCAATAACCACTTTCATAATGATGGAATGCATAATGCCAGACTATCATAACCACATAGCCAAGGCCTCGTGCCAAGACTACAAATAAGATTTTTTCAAGGCCTTGTGCCAAGACACTAGTTTGTCTCATGAGACCTATCGATTCATCGAGGAGCTATAGCGGGCTCCACCCGTCACATATCAAGTCCAATGCATTCCCATATGAAAAGGTTTAAACATAACATAAACATTCGTATTGAAACTTGCATACGAAATGTCAATAATTTCACCATAAACTATGAATGGTATAAAAATAGCACATCCACAGTCAAACATATCACAAAACCTTTAATACAATATAGAATTCCTGTATAAAAATCAATCAAAGGATGTTGACATAGATGAAATCAAAACTCTTTTTAGAGAAATATCTCTTTCTATTTTTGAAATCATTTAAGAGCCATATAAAATAAAACATTTTATAAGAAAATATTCTTATAATATTGTAAGGAAATCTTTGAAGATTTTATAATGACGGAAAATAGTGGCACCCGCCGTATAAGTTAAAAAAACATTCTTACCTAAATTCTGTCGAAAAGGTTAAAAAGGACCTTGTTTTGAAAATGACGGAAATATTACATTATAAACCTCTTATATAAAGTCAAACAAGGGTATAAATGACATTAACCCATATTCTTGTAAATAATAAAATTTTTTTGAAATACATTTTTAAGAAAACATGGATGTGGATGATAAAGAGATCTCATTATATTATTACATATAAACAACCTCGGATAATGAAGAGATTGTGAAATAACCCTTACCTTGATCTTTTCCTTGGTTGGGGTAGGTTAACGTCATATATAATGGTGAAATAATTGTTATTAAATTATACAAGAATCATATACATAATTATGATATCATATATGATCTTTTAATATTGATTTGATAATAATATCTTAGTATTATCGTTGTTTCGGGTGTTAACTTACTTGTTTTCTTTTATATGTTTGTAAGCCATGTTTGTAATGGATAGGTGGTGTATTATTCATATCCATAATGATATAAAGTCCTTAAACATCATTTTTAAATCATCAAATGATAATTATAATTGAATGGATACGATGGAGAATGAATCTCATCGCGTTCGTGGAGACGGTAGTCCGTACGTATGCACGAGCGACAATATCATTCTTTTGATATTAAAATAATATATAAATGGTTGTTATGTCATATATACAGAATAATTAACATGTTTTATTTATTATTTACATGAGTTACATATCATTATTATACCCATCCAAATAATAATATATTGAATAACAATTACACCACGACGTGGAGACGGTAAGCCGTACGTACGCACGTATGGTGACATGTTATTCAAAGGGTGGATAGAATACTGAATATGGTTGTACCATATTTATAATAACATCACAGTATATATAAGATACTGGAGTTATTATTTTATAATGGTAATAACAAAGAAAGAAGAAGTGGAAGAAGAAAGGAAATTGAAAAGGGGTGGTGAAAACATTATCTCTTCTTCGGGTTCTTCCTTTTGATTTGATCAAAAGGGCTCCTTAGGATGGCTTTCTGATCACACTAAGGCCTCTAGGTAGTAGTTAGGGATGTTGGGAGAGTATTTGGAAAGATTTTGGCCGAACCAAAAGGCTTTGAAGATGTGAATAAATGAGAAGGAGGAGTGCCCTTTTATAAGAGGGGTGAGGGGCACCTTTGGAAAAGCTAGAAATATTAATTTATAATAAATTCATATTCGGTTTATAATGACTCCAAAGTTGATTAATTAACTTTTAAGGTTGGGAGAGGTCTACAAAAACTCAACCAATAGAATTTAGACAGGTTTGGGTACTTATATTAACCTTATCTTTATGTATTAACTCTAAGTTAATTAGTTTCACTTTTAAAATGTCTCTTTGTATTTTTATATAATATGGTTAATAAACTTAATATATACATCCATTATACCCCCAAGTGGTCCATTAATAATGAACCTATCATGATATAAGTCTCATGGCCGAACTTTAGATTTTTAGGAATTTAATATCAATTAATAATATAATATTTGTTTTAAGAACTCTTTTATGTCAATTTTGACACTATTCAACAGTTGATTTTTTTGAAACTCATAACAGATTGATTACTTAGAAAAAAGTTAATTAAATTAATACTAATATATCATATTATCTTATAAAATTAGTTTAATTCATTAAAAGTTTCATATTATATTTATTTGGGTATTTATAATATCAATTATTTTAATTTTTTCACTATTATAGTAATTATTTCATCATCATTGTGTCATATATAAATTAAATTATTTTATATCTAAAAATTATAAATAAAATATCATTATGTAGGAAATCTTTTTATCTTTCTAAGGAATATTTATAATCGAAAATCTAACATATATAACCCTATGTAAAAATTGTTTTTCTAAAAGATATATTCTTGTGTCATTTTTGTATTCATTTTAACTTAATTAAAATAAAGTGTCCCTATCACCTACAAGTGGCGCCATGGGGTCCCAAAATCGACCCAAAGATGCCTATGGTCTAACATGTATCAACCAATAAGTCTAGGACACGTTTTAGTGTAATTTAGTATTATTATAATATTATTTTTTAACCCTTATTTACAGGATTTACCCTTAACCATTGTAAATAGAATATTTACCGCAGTAATTATTCAAAATGTCTAAAAATAAAAGTTAACTATTTACATAATTTGGACATCCTGATTCCAAATATGGAATCAATTTTTCAAAATTCAAAACACAGAAGTGGCAGAAATTAATTTAAAATTAATTCCCGCTGTTAAAACAAAAAGTGTGTTATTAAGAGATAATAACTATCAAAAGATTGACACTTGTTTATGTTCGGTTTAATTGTAAAATTATGTCCAATGACCAACATTATATTAAATGGTAAAAATATATTATAAATATACTTTAAAACCACTCAAATTCATAATTTTTCACTATTAATTATATTGATTAAAAAAGTTGTTTTTAATTAAAATTTAGTAATTTTCACTATTCATCAAAATATGAAAGTTATCTGAAAAGTACCAAAATTTCACTTTAGGCTAAATTCGATATTCAGAATCCAAAAATGAAGTCCATTTTAAAATATAAAATATATATAATTTCAAAAAGTAGGTATTACTATTCATAACGGCTAGTTTGATTGGTTATGGTGTGTTAGAACTCAGTGTTGCGTACAACACACGCTATCACATTATTCAAAGAGAAGCGTACCGTAGAAGCTTGGGGTGTTACATTCTCCCCTCCTTCAAATAATTTCGTTCTCGAAATTTCTAGAATACTAATCACATGAAAAGACTTGGGTGATTCTTCATCATAAGTTCCTCGGGTTCCCACGTTGCCTCTTCCATCTTATGGTTTCTCCACAAAACTTTTACCAGATGCGTCATCCGGTTTCTCATCACTTGTTCTCTCGTATCAAGAATCTTGACGGGCTCTTCACAATAAGACAGATCAGGTTCCAGTTCTAATTCGTCATAGGTGAGTACATGCGTTGGGTCAGGCATGTATTTCCTCAATAGAGATACGTGGAACACATCGTGAACTTTGGAGAGACTTGGCGGCATTGCCAATCGGTAATCTACAAACCCAATTCGTTATAGAATTTCAAAGGGTCTGATGTACGTGGGACTCAATTTACCATTCTTACCAAAACTTATTACTCCCTTCCATGGAGATACATTTAGGAAAACATGATCACCGACTTGAAATTCCAAATCCTTCCTTCGATTATCGGCTTAGCTCTTCTGCCTACTTTGAGCTGCTTTGATGTGATTTTGGATTACCTTCACCTTTTCCACCATTTCCTCCACCAGTTCTGGGCCTACAAGTTTTCTTTCACCAACGTCATCCCAACAGGTTGGTGTACGACATCTCTTTCCGTATAACGCTTCATATGGTGCCATCTGAATACTCGAATGGAAGCTATTATTATAGGAAAATTTTACCAGAGGTAAATATTGATCCCACATACCCTGAAAGTCAAGTGAGCAAGATCTCAAAATGTCTTCTACGGTATGAATAGTCCGTTTGGATTGTCCATCTGTCTGAGGGTGGTAAGCAGTGCTCAAAAGAAGTTCAGTATCCAGGGATTTCTGAAGACTTTTCCAAAATCTTGAAGTAAAACGGGGATCACGATCAGAAACAATCGATAGGGGTACTCCATGAAGTCTCACAACTTCATTAATATATATTTTTGCTAGACGTTCCAGGGGTAGATCTTCTCTTATAGCAAGAAAATGTGATGAATTGGTAATATGATCAACAATAACCCATATTGCATTGTTCCTTCTAGGAGTCTTTGGTAGCCCCATGACAAAGTCCATCGTAATATTGTCCCATTTCCACTCCAGTATGGGAAGAGGTTGCATGACTCCTCCAGGTTGTTTCCTTACAGCTTTCTCTTGCTGACAAACCATACATCTTGACACAAAATCAGCAATCTCCCTCTTCATGTTGTCCCACCAAAAATGTTCCTTCAAATCACTATACATTTTGGTGCTCGTAGGGTGTATAGAGAAATTGGAACTATCAGTATCATCCAGCAATTCCCTTTTTAGATCAGGTATATCGGGAACACAATGTCTCTTCCCGAATTTCAAAATTCCATCTTCATACAAAAAGTCTCTCAATCTCCCATCATTCACAGCTTTAATCTTCTTTTGAAATTCTTCATCATCGGTCTGAGAACTCTTAATCCTTTCTAGTAAAGATGGTTTGGCAACCATTTGAAAAAGCATTGATGTTTCACCTTCCCTGGTAATTCCCATGTCCATCTTCACTAGATCCATGAAAATTGGATCCCTTTCAATTTTCATATTGTTCAAAATTCCATGGTATTTTATACTCAAAGAATCTTCCACCTTGTTTGATTTCCGTGGGTGGTAGTGTATCGTGCAATCATAATCCTTGAGTAATTCAAGCCATCTCCTTTGCCTCATGTTGAGTTCTTTTTGTGAGAAAATATACTTCAAACTCTTGTGATCAGTATAAATATCACATTTTTCACCACAGAGGTAGTGCCTCCATATCTTCAAAGAAAATATCACAGCTGCTAACTCGAGATCATGAGTAGGATAGTTTTGTTCATGAATTTTCAACTGTCATGATGCATAGGCAATAACTATATCATTCTGCATAAGGACACAACCAAGTCCTTTCTTCGATGCATCACTATAAATAACGAACCCATCATTCCACGATGGTAGAGTAAATATAAGAGAATTGACTAATATTTTCTTCAGTTCTTCGAAACATTCTTCACAGTCTTTTGTCCAAACAAATTTAACCCCTTTACGTGTGAGCTTCATTAATGGGTTAGCCAATCGGGCAAAATTCTGGACGAAACGTCGATAATAACCTTCCAAACCAATATAACTACGTACCTCAGTTATACTCGTAGGTTCTAGCCATTCATGGATTGCCTTTGTCTTAGAAGGATCAACAGAGATTCCATCTTTAGAGACAATATGGACAAGAAAAGAAATCTCATGGAGCCAGAATTCACACTTGCTGAACTTTCAATATAATTCATGCCTCCATAGAGTCTTCAAGATAATGCGCAAGTGATTTTCATGATCTTCGTAGGTTTTGGAGTATACCAAGATATCATCAATAAATACCACCACAAATTCATCGAGATACTCCTTAAAAACTCTATTCATCAGATCCATGAATACAGAGGGTGCATTAGTCAATCCAAAAGGCATTACAGTAAACTCATAATTCCCGTACCTGGTTCGAAATGCTGTCTTCAGAATGTCTGCCTTCTTTACACACAACTGATGGTATCCAGATCGAAGGTCAATCTTTGAAATGAATTTAGCTCCATCCATTTGGTCAAATAAATCATCAATGCGAGGTAGGGGATACTTGTTCTTTATCGTTATAGCATTGATCTCCCTGTAGTCGATACATAACCTCATAGATCCATCTTTCCTTTTAACAAAAAGAATAGGGGATCCCCATGGAGAAACACTAGGGCGAATAAATCCTTTATTACTCAACTCTTCAAGTTGTTTCTTTAGTTCGACTAACTCTACAGTGGCCATTCTATAAGGGGTCTTCGATATATGCCTTGATCCAGGAATTAAATCAATGGAAAACTCAACTTCTCGTTCTGGACGATGTCCAGGTAAATCATCCGGAAATACATCTACATATTCTTTCACCATAGGTACATCCTCTATTCGAAAATTCCTTTCCTCTCCCATAGTTATTTCATTCTCTTCCTCCCCAATAATTGAATTTAGTTGAGCTATTGAGGGTGGATCTAAATAAGAATAAGGTGGTGACGATTCTTCTCTAAAGATAAGGTGTTCTTTATCATTATCATCAAGAATCGTAACCTCTTTCTTCTTACAATAAATCTTCGCATCATAGTCTGAAATCCAGTCCATACCGAGGATTATGTCAAACTCAATCATAGGTATGATGATGAGATCAGCAGATAAAAAACATTTAAGTGCTCTAATGGGGACTGATTCACAAAACTTTGTTGCAATGATACTTCCCTTAGGAGTTTTAAATGACAACTCCCTTGTTAAATCAAATTGGAAATATCTAATTTTCTTAGCAAACTGGGAAGATATGAAACAATGTGATGATCCAGAATCAAATAATGAATTTTCTAAACTTGAGGAAACCATTAAATTACCTTCCACCACGTCTTTCGGAGCTTCTACCTCAGCAGTAGTGATAGCATAAGTCTGGCCTTGATCCCTTGGCCTTTTCTGAGGTACGTTCTCCTGACGCTTAGGACATTCATTTGCATAATGCCCCATCTCCCTAAAATTATAGCACTGAACATTGGTGGCTTCCTTCTTCCCCTTTCAATCACGATCTTGGTGGCCATTTTCACCACACTTGTAATAGACTCTCATTCCCTTCAAGCAAGTACCATAATGTTTCTTCCCGCATTTACCACAGGATGGATATTCAACCTTTCCCTTCTTCCCCTTATTTCCATTCCCAAATTGATTAGAAGGTCTCTTCTTCTCTTGCTTTGCTTTAAAGTCATAAGACTTAGAGAATTCCTTTTCGGTCTTGATATCACATGAGACAATGTCTTCGTACGATGAAAAGGATTGTGAGACTAATGCTCGATGGAGAAATGGTTTTAAACCATCAATGAAACGATCAATATTACTTCTTGGGTTACGTATATAATCTCCAGCATACCTTTCTAACCTTGTAAAGTTAGCCTCATACTTTGTGACATTCTCATCCTCCTTCTGTCTCAAACTCAGAAATTGCCTTTCCATATCTGCTCGATGGTCGTGAGGAAAGTATTTTTCTAAAAATAGATCTTTGTACTACCTCCATTCCATATTTGATACTTCATCATCTTCCTTCATATTTTTAATCAATTACCACCATTCATCAGAATCTATAGTGAGGCGGTAAACTACCATGATAACTTTTTCCCTTTCACTGCTCCCCAAAGCCTGAAATATTTTCTCTAGGGAAAATATCCATTACTCAGCTACTAAGGGATTTGTACTCCCATTGAACATCGGTGGTTGTTTCCTCATGAATCGATCTAACATTGATCCTCCACGCTGCAGATCAGGGTGCTCCATACGGGTAAGGTTATTATTCATAACCTGAGTAAGTTGTCCCAGTATGGTGATTAGCTGATCGGCACCAGTTGCATCACCAGCTCCACTATAATTATCTTGAGCAGGAGGGAAATCCCTACATGGAGTGCATGCATTTATATGGTTTCCATTTCTTCCACTAGGCACCATTTCTAAACAATGGCATAAACTAGATCAGTTTATGAATCAAAATACTTATAAAACAGTTAACAGAAATTGAACTATTTATGGATATAATCCATAATCATAAAAATATTTTCTTTGAGGAAGTATATACTCATAAACCCTTCATAATGATTTGTAAAGAAAATGAGAGTTATCCTAAGCATATCCCCCGGGAGTGTCGTAACCAAGAGTGCAGCAAGGCCCGTTGTCGTGCACCAGTTCCCGTTCGAGTCTAGCTTAAAGCGGTGTTTTCGGGTTTTATCCCTAGGTACATCTGTGCTAGAGCCAGCTCTACCTGCTCGTATCCAGACAGGGATGTATTTCTCGGAATACTCACAAAATCTCTACAATACCAAAATTCTAAGAAGTTCTTCTATACTAATCCTCAAAGTTCATCTTAGGTCTACGTGCTCTAATCAGAGTTTATCTAAATCTAGCTTCTAAGGTTTGTACTAAACTTCCTCTGATACCAACTGTAATGCCCCGACCCTAGATACCCAGAGTCGGTGCATTATTACATAATATTGGAATGATCACAAGAAAGATAAAATCTCCAAAGACCGATTGGTTTAGTAGCTTTGGAAACACTACATATATTCATAAGTCTTACATTACATCATAAAATGAAAAACTACTACAACAAAATATTGTCTCCATAATCCACACTCATAACCCCACATAATATCACTGCAGGTCATTCATAATTTACTTATTCACTTCCTGGGAAAAATAAAACATAGAAAAGGGGTGAGCTCAAATGCCCAGTAAGGATAACAATATAGCAGAAACTTTGATAAATAAGAATAAACATTTAAGGCAATGTATAACTAAAACAAAAGCCTTTCAAACTTTAACTTTCAACATAGTATGGCATAAATAAAATGAAATAATGCCATTTACTTATTCACATGGATATTCTATTAATCGAATAATCACATGCAAAATCAACAACCACTTTCATAATGATGGAATGCATAATTCCAGACTATCATAACCACATATCCAAGGCCTCGTGCCAAGACTACAAATAGGATTTTGTCAAGGCCTTGTGCCAAGACACTAGTTTGTCTCATTAGTCCTATCGATGCATCGAAAAGCTATAGCGGGCTCCACCTGTCACATATTAAGTCCAATGCATTCCCATATAAAAAGATTTAAACATAAAATAAACATTCGTATTAAAACTAGCATACGAAATGTCAATAATTTCACCATAAACTATGAATGGTATAAAAATAGCACATCCACAGTCAAACATATCACAAAACTTTCAATACAATATAGAATTCCTGTATAAAAATCCATCAAAGGATGTTGAAATAGATGAAATCAAAACTCTTTTTAGAGAAATATCTATTTCTATTTTTGAAATCATTTAAGAGCCATATAAAATAAAACATTTTCTTTGAAAATATTTTTATAAGCTTGTAAGGAAAGCTTTGAAGATTTTATAACGGCGGCAAATAGCCGCACCCGCCGTATAAGTTAAAAAAAACATTCTTACCTAAATTCTATCGAAAAGGTTAAAAAGGACCTTGTTTTGAAAACGACAGAAATATTCCTTTATAAACCTCTTATATAAAGTCAAACAAGGGTATAAATGACATTAACCCATATTATTGTATATAATAAAAATGTTTTGAAATACATTTTTAAGAAAACATGGATGTGGATGATAAAGAGATCCCAGTAGATTATAACATATAAACAACCTCGGATAATGAAGAGATTGTGAAATAACCTTTACCTTGAACTTTTCCTTGGTTGGGGTAGGTTAACCTCCTGTATAATGGTGAAATAATTTTTATTAAATTATACAAGAATCATATACATAATTATGATATCATATATGATCTTTTAATATTGATTTGATAATAATATCTTAGTATTATCGTTGTTTCGGGTGTTAACTTACTTGTTTTCTTTTATATGTTTGTAAGCCATGTTTGTAATGGATAGGTGATATATTATTCATATCCAGAATGATATCAAGTCCTTAAAAATCATTTTTAAATCATCAAATGATAATTATACTTGAATGGATACGATGGAGAATGAATCTCATCGCGTTTGTGGAGACGGTAGTCCGTACGTACGCACGAGTGACAATATCATTCTTTTGATATTAAAATAATATATAAATGGTTGTTATATAATATATACAGAATCATTAAAATGTTTTATTTATTATTTAAATGAGTTACATATCATTATTATACCCATCCAAATAATAATATATTGAATAACAATTACACCACGACGTGGAGACGGTAAGCCGTACGTACGCACATATGGTGACATGTTATTCAAAGGGTGGATATAATACTTAATATGGTTGTACCATATTTATAATAACATCATAGTATATATAAGATACTGGAGTTATTATTTTAGAATGGTAATAACAAAGAAAGAAGAAGTGGAAGAAGAAAGGAACTTGAAAAGGGGTGGTGAAAACATTACCTCTTCTTCGGGTTCTTCCTTTTGATTTGATCAAAAGGGCTCATTAGGTTGGCTTTCTAATCAAACTAAGGGCTCTAGGATGTCTTGAGGGATGTTGGGAGAGTATTTGGGAAGATTTTGGCCGAACCAAAAGGCTTTTAAGATGTGAAGAAATGAGAAGGAGGAGTGCCTTTTTATAAGAGGGGTGAGGGGCACCTTTGGAAAAGCTAGAAATATTAATTTATAATAAATTCACATTCAGTTTATAATGGCTCCAAAGTTGATTATTTAAATTTTAAGGTTGGGATAGGTCGAAAACCACTCAACCAATAGAATTTAGACAGGTTTGGGTACTTATATTAACCTTATCTTTAAGTATTAACTCTACGTTAATTAGTTTCACTTTTAAAATGTCTCTTTGTATTTTTATATAATATGGTTAATAAACATACTATATACATCCAAGAGACCCCCAAGTGGTCCATTAATAATGAACCTATCATAATATAAGTCTCTTGGACGAACCTTATATTTTTAGAAATTTAATATCAATTAATAATATAATAATTGATTTAAGAACACTTTTATGTCAATTTTGACACTATTCAATAGTTGATTTTTGTGAAACTCATAACAGATTGATTAATTCAAAAAAAGTTAATTAAATTAATAATAATATGTCCTATTATCATATAAAATTAGTTTAATTCATTAAAAGTTTCATATTATATTTATTTGGGTATTTATAATATCAATTATTTTAATTTTTTCACTATTATAGTAATTACTTCATCATCATTGTGTCATAAATAAATTAAATTATTTAATATCTAAAAATTATAAATAAAATTTAATTATGTAGGAAATCTTTTTATCTTACTAATGAATATTTATAATCTAAAATCCAACATATATAACCCTATGTAAAAATTGTTTTTCTAAAAGATATATGCCTGTGTCATTTTTGTATTCATTTTAACTTAATTAAAATAAAGTGTCCCTATCACCTACAAGTGGCACCATGGGGTCCCAAAATCGAACCAAAGATGCCTATGGTCGAACATGTATCAACCAATAAGGCTAGAACACGTTTTTGGGTAATTTAGTATTATTATAATATTATTTTTTAACCATTATTTACCAGATTTACCCTTAACCATGGTAAATAAAATATTTACCGCAGTAATTATTCAAAATGTCTAAAAATAAAAGTTACCTATTTACACAATTTGGAAATCCTGATTCCAAATATGGAATCCATTTTTCTAAATTCAAAACACAGAAGTGGCAGAAATTAATTTAAAATTAATTCCTGCTGTTAAAACAAAAAGCGTGTTTTTAAGAGATAATAATTATCAAAAGATTGACACTTATTTATGTTCGGTTTAATTGTAAAATTATGTCCAATGACCAAAATTATATTAAATGGTAAAACTATATTCTAAATATACTTTAAAAACACTCAAATCCATAATTTATCACTATTAATTATTTTAATTAAAAAAGTTGTTTTTAATTAAAATTTAGTAATTTTCACTATTCATCAAAATATGAAAGTTATCCGAAAATTACCAAAATTTCACTTTAGGCTAAATTCAATATTCTGAATCCAAAAATGAAGTCAATTTTAAAATATAAAATATATATAATTTCAAAAAGTAGGTATTACTATTCATAACGGCTAGTTTGATTGGTTATGGTGTGTTAGAACTCGGTGTTGCGTACAACACACGCTATCACATTATTCAAAGAGAAGCGTACCGTAGAAGCTTGGGGTGTTACATCTATGATTTTTTGATTGTTTTTAAAATATTTTTCTATAATTTCTTTATTGTTTTAAAAAATTGTTTTCTAATAACCACATGAATTGTTAAGAAAGAAGATGAAAACAACCCTTGAAGATACTTATAGACCTTGTTCAAAGAGGTTAACAAATGGTATTAGTTTATATATACTTGAAAAAGAGATCTAAAAACCATACATTGATCATTCCTCGTAGAAATTCATTATCTCATTCAACATCCCATTAAATTCATCAAAAAAGACCACTACATAATTTAAGGATCTATTAGTTCCAATACCATGCTTCCACACATCTTCTTTGGTATCATGGAACTCACCAATAATATTCCTCTTGAAATATTTCTTAAAGAATAGTGTGAAAACATCACACTATAGGGAATAAATCTATAAGGATATATAATTCAATTTTGAGATAGTCCTTCCCATCTAACTAGCTTTGAGGACATTGAGTTGGTATTTTAGAAGTTCCCAAAGGTCTTAAAAATAATTGCAGTTAGGGTATTACTGTTATGGAATCGTACTACATATCCCTCATTCAAATCCACATCCACATTCATTAAAACTAGTGAGATCATCCTAACATTTGGATATTAATTCAGATTAGCTTTCTCTTTGCAGCAGTGATCCATGAACCAAATCATTTACCTTTGAAGGTTGAAAATCATATAGTTAACAAAAATATATAACACATTCATATCCTGAATAAGGACTTTATCCATCTCCCATTCTCTTTTTTCTATCCTAGTTTGAAAAAACATGCAGAGAACCTTCCACTTTGGTTCTATGTATTTCACTTCTGTGATGGATTCAATTACAATGGTAGAGGGAGGGTCAACTCTTTTTATAAAAACAGTTGATTGGAATAAAACACCCTTTATGTTCCATTTAACTTTTAATATAGAATTTGCCATGTTGGGAAGTGTTGTAATCACTAAGTCACCACTAAGTTAATTTCATGATTTGGATGGTATGACTTGTCATAGCATAAATCCTTTCCATGAGTGTTTAAATTGAGAGGACCTTGTTAGAATAAAATAATAGTTATGCTGGTATTAATTGACATGTCTCTTGTTGTTTTGGTATGCTTTTCCTTGCATTAAGTGGTTGAAGTGGAATGAAAGGTGGAAGGTGTCATTGTGGGTCCATGGGGTGGGTAGGCAGAGTGAGGTGAGTGGGGTGGGGTGGTGAGTAGGGGAGGGGGCAGGGGGGTGTGTAGGGGAGGTGTCACGCCCAAATATCACATTGAGGTACGTTTTTAATTTTTATTCTTATCACATAAGTTTAATTTGTTTTTATAATTGTTTTGTTAGAATTCGTGCTGATCAGGACCTTAGTGTGCGATTTTTGTGCTGAAAAATGTAGTCGAGCTGACACGTTTAATGCACTTAGCTTTTTTCGCCGGTAAATGACCTTTGGAATGACAATGCCCGACGAGCAGGCAGGGAACGGGCGAAGCTGTGTGGCCAGCCCGGTGCACGAGTGGACCTTTTTATTATTAATGTTTTAATGCACAAATTTTTTTTATTAACATCATCATTATTATTATTATTATTATTATTTAACCATTTATTAATTTACGTTATTAAAATAATTTTCTCATTTTAATTTTATTTTATTTTAGGTTGGGCTTGTTTTTCTTTTTTAGTTTCCAATTCAACTTTTTTTATATATCTATCTGTTGTCTTTTTCTTATATTTTTTTCTATTTATTTTTTTATTCACTTTATTTCTTCTATTTCCCCCTCACAGTTCACTCTATTCTCTACCCCCTCTATCATGGATGGAACCTTCCACAAACCCAACGCTGCCGCTGCCCCTTACCTTTGCCATGAGGCCCTCCTCCCACTCGACCCAACATCCCCTATGACACACTCTCCCTCTCCGCCTGCTACCTCTCGATCTCCTAGGACGCGCCCACACCGCCATACCTCCTCCACTACTCCCCTGCTCGGACGACCACCTCATCCACTACCCTCAGCTACCTCCTTCTCGGCCTACCTTCCCCTTCACCTGTTGTCTCACGCTCAACCAGGTCGTGCCACTCTGCCAGCTGCTCCCTCGCTTTCCCAGCTGAAGCTGCTCCTCCCGCTCAGCTGGCCTTCCCCTCTACCTCCCCTGCTACTCCTCCTACTCACCTAGGCACCACCTATTTCCCTCCAGATTTCCTAGCCGACATCGCACACATCCTCCCTCCATCGGACATCCTTCGAGCACGCCCCAATTTCATTTTCCTAGCCTTTCGAACCCATTACCGTAGGTGAGGAACACATAGGTTTCTTTTCTTATGATTTTTTGATGTTGCGAATGGGTTTTAGTCTGTGTTTGATTCATTTTTGATGCATTTATGTTGTCCTTTGTATTTAGGGTGTTTTTTGATCTTGTTTGAGGTGCATTAGGTGCATTTGTTTTTGCGCACCAATTTTGTGAGGCTTGCGACATGCTGGTAGGTGGTTCGGAACATGAGTATTAACTTACAATCATTTTATTTCTTATCTAATTAATTTATTGATTTTTCTTATTTGTTTACATAATGAGAAATTGTCTTTGAGTGAGTTTGATTGTTCATTTATTTAGTTAGAATTATGTTTAAGTGATACTGGTGAATTTCATTGTGAAAAACTTCCTAGACTGTTTAATGGTGTTTTGAAAACTGTGCAGGACTTGTGTTTGGAAAATGTGGTTGTTGTAGTTAGGTTTTGGTGTTTTATTAGAAATGTGGTTGTCTTGGAAAAAATTTTGAGTGACTTTTTTCCCTTTAAATATTATCGATATGTTTCAAAACTCCTTAATTATTTTGTTTTAATGGTTATCCTGGTTATAAAAAGTGTTTTTATAAAACTATGCAGCTAGGTTAATTTAATGTGCCAGCGGCGCAGGTTAAGTTTTAAAACAATTTTGGTGTGTGTGTTTTTCTAAAAGAGGATATTAGTGTGTGGGTGGCATGTTCTTGTGTGTAAGAACCACTTTTGGTTTTATATTTCATGTTATGTGAACATTGATATTTAGGTGAGCACAAGGAGGGAAGCATGTGGTATTAGGTGGGGAGAGTAGGACTACTGAGCTAGTGTTCTAAAGATGGCTTGGCCTGGTTTCACTGGTAGGTTTGACTATTGAAACACTAACTAAACATATGATAACTGAGGGTCGTGGCCTTCTATGTCACATTTTCTAAGGGTCGTGGCCTTCTAAGCCACATTTTCTGAGGGTCGTGGCCTTCTATGAAATGTTTTCTGAGGGTTGTGGCTTTCTAAGCCACGTTTCACTGAGACTCGGCATTATAGGGTCCCACCTATTTCTAGTACCCATAGGGCCAATCCCATCCTTTAGTGATACCGGGTACTTTGCACACACCAATGATACATGATATGTCACTTGTGTCACTACCAAAATATGTGTTTTATTTAAAATGCTTTTCATTAAATTCATTTTTATGAAAACTATTTTCACTAACATGGTTAAGAATTTCATGCATTCTTTTATTTATCATTGAAAATTTATTGTATTTTAAAAAATTTGTCTGTGGAATAATTTCTTGGTGATATTTTGCTAGAAGTTTTCTCACACCCTACTTACACCCTTTGGTGTAAGTATATTTGTTTACATCTGATACAGGTAAGGGTCTAGCATTTGGAACTGGTGGTTCAGGTTGTTAGCTAGCCTATTGATGTGGCATTGTGGTGGCAGCTAGTGGGTGGAGTCCTCACACTGGGCGATAGTTCGTAGGTTGTTTTTTGGTCACTGTACATTTATTATTGTTTCAGTTTTGGTTTTCATGTGACTCAAAAGTCTATTTTTGGTTAAAGACTTGTTTGTATGAAACTATTACTTTTGATTGGTTTATTTTGTCGGTTGCTTTATGTTTGTTACTCGGGTAAATCGTTCCCAAAGTTTATTGTAAAACCCGGGCACTTGTGCCGGCCCGTGCGGTTCGGGAATGCCCTTCGGGCCTTGCCGCGGGCCGGGTCGGGCATCCATTTGGATAGCGACCCAACTTGGTTTGTGAAAAAATGGTATCAGAGGCAGGTTTTGTTGTCTGTGTTATTTTATTTGGGTCGAGTTTGGTTAGATAGGAGTTAGGATTTTTCGGGCTCAGAATTATGGTTGCGGGTAGGGTGCCTGGCCAGCACACCTCGTGACAGACCGAGAGTCTCCATGGGATGTCGAGATGCTTGTTTGGATTCTCTTATTGGTGGGATGTGTAGGCTACAGACTATTCATGGACATTAGGAGAGGAAGAAGAGTTTGTTCATGATGTTACTTTTGCATATTTGGTTTATTGATGATTACTTATTTTGAAAAAAATTTGACTTGTCTTTGGATATGATGTATTGATGATGTTCATTTATGAATGTTTCTCTTTGCAGCAAGATGCCTCCCCAACGATCTTATACGCACCCATAGGAGGAAGCTGCGGAGAGTTCACCCTCGCCTCTTGACCAGAAATTGGTAGAATCCATGGTCCGAGCTGTTCAGACTTTAGGACAGGGGGTGACTCCTGCCCCTGCCCCTATTCCAGCCAGAGGAGATGATTTTGGCTCCAAGATGGATAAAGATCATGAGTTCATGAAGAATAAACCTCCTTCATTCTGAGGTAGTTCATAACCTCAAGAGGCAGAGGAATAGCTTGAAAAGATAGAATGTATGTTTGAGTTACGTAACACACCAGAGGAAGTCATAGTAATGTGTGCCTCATTCTAGCTAGAGGGATCTTGTCGCAAGTGGTGGGAATCTGTGATTCAGGCTGGGAAGCATGAACAGATGAGTTGGAAGGATTTAAAGGCTATCTTTAACATGTAGTACTATCCTGAGTTCTTGACCTTTGAAAGATCCTGGGAATTCATATATCTTTCACAAGGGGATCGTATAGTTATGGAGTATGCAAAATTCTTAGCTGAGCTAGTATGGTATGCCCCTAAAATTGTTTCAAGAGATTATTTGAATGCTCAGAAGTTCGAGAAGGGACTTAGACTAGAAATCCACTCACAGGTCTTATTGTTCATACTGGGAACTTATGCCTAGGTGGTCGATCATGCTTGCATGGTCAAGATTGAATAGAGAGGAAAGATGGTGTTTTCTGGATTAGTGTCAGGGTTTGTCAGTGGCAGTTCATCCGAGAAGAACATGTAGCACAATGACAAATGGAAGAAGAGTGGCGGCGGCTCATGTCATCCTCCCAGGAAGACCTCATCTTGGGCTTTCGGTGCAAGGTCTGTGGTGTGACATCAATGTGGAAAGTTACAGAACATCTGACCTACTTCCCCATATCCTCCGAGACCGTCCCATGGGTGTGGAGTTGTGGGACATCTACATCACTTCTTTAGTTTTGAATTCCCTTAATAGAGTGGGGTTGTATTTGTAACTTCTAGAGGGGCATCAGTTCATTCGGAGCTAAACAGGATGATAAGATCTCGATTTTGTGGTCGTGGTGTTTAGACCAAATCGTATTCATGTCAAAGCCAGATCTGGGAAGAGCCTCATGTGAGTGGTCATTCTCAGGCAGGAACCAGACTTTTTCTTGTTGTGGATCAGGAACCGGTGGGATCTGACGTAGGACCTTCGACTGTTCGAGGTACCATTCTGATTTCATCTTCTATAACTACAGTTTTATTTGATACCAGTGCTTCAGTATCTTTTAGATCTTCCTACCTTGTGAACTTGTTGAGCCATCCAACCAAGCTTTTATCTATTGCAATGGAGTTAGTAACACCGCTGGGTATGAAAAAGGAGCAGGGTCTTAAGTACCTGTCATGCGCACTCTCTGTGACGGGAGTCAAGATGGAGTGAGATTTCATGGTCCTTGATATGGATATGTTTGATGTGATCCTTGACATGGATTGGCTGGTGCGCTTCCAAGCGCATATTGACTACTATAGGCATCGAGTCAGCTTTGTGGTACCAGATGGGAGTCCTCACTTATTTCATGAAGAATGGGATCCTCAGTCGGGTCGCACGCGACCTCCACTCCCTGAGTTAGGGAATATTTCTTATCCATTGTCGTCACTCGCAATGGAGGAAAATATTGGTGTTTCTCAGGGATGTTTACCTTGTGTGGTGGATGAGTTCCTAGAGGTCTCCCCTGATGATTTCTCAGGCTTACCCCCATAGCGGGATGTGGAGTTTTCGATTGAGTTGGAGCCAGTAACACAAACTATATTTCTCCTCTCATAACGCATTCCCCACACCTAATTGAAGGAATTAAAGATACAACTAGATGATTTAGAATCCAAAGGATTCATTCACCCGAGCATCTCTCCTTGTGCTTCCCCAGTTCTATTCGCAAAGAAGGCTGATGGAACCCTCCAGTTGTGCACTGATTTCCAGATATTGAATAAGGTGACCATGAGGAATAAATACCCTTTTCCCCAGATTAATGATTTGTTTAAACAACTGATGGGGTAAAGTGGTTCTCCAAAATCGATATGCGTTCGGGATACCACCAGCCTGGGTGAGAGACACAGACACTTCGAAGACAACATTCCAAAGTAGGTATGGTCACTATGAGTATCTAGTCATTCCTTTTAGATTGATGAATGCTCCATCCATTTTTATGGAACTCATTAATAGGGTGTTCGACCAATATCTTGACTCCTTTTTGGTGGTATTTGTGTAAGACATCCTAGTTTATTCCGAATCTGAGGATGAGCATGAGCATCACCTGTGGATTGTTTTGGGTACTTTGAGGGACTACCGCATGTATGCCAAAATCTCAAAGTTCACATTTTGGATAGTGGAAGGGAAGTTTATGTGGCATGTCATCTAAGAACAAGGGGTTTCAGTGAATCCTGTGAAGATCAGTGTGGTGATGTTGTGGGAACAGTCGAGTAATGTGTTTGAGATCATGATTTTTCTGGGCCTGGCGTGTTATTACAGGAATTTGTTTTGGGACTTATCACGGATTGCCTCGTCCATGAACGCACTCAATCGGAAAGGGGTGAAGTTTGAATTGAGACTATAGTGTCAGGAATCCATTGAGGAGTTGAAGAAGTGGTTGACCACCGCACCTGTGCTGATTTCACCAGAAATGGGTAGGGCTATGTGGTTTATTGTGATTTGTCAGGTACAGGGCTTGGGTGTGTACTCATACAGGATAATCATTTGCTGGCTTATAGTTCTCATCAGATCCGGCCGCCCGAGAAGAATTATCCGACTCACGACTTAGAGTTGGAAGTAGTGATGCACTCCCTGAAGACTTGGCATCACTACCTCTTTGGGGAGAAACTTTTGGTCTATTCTAACCATAAGAGGCTAGCCTACATTTTATCACAGAAGGTTCTCAACGTGTGGAAGTGCTACTAGATCGTGTACCTGTATCAATTTGACATTGAAATTTTCTATACCCTAGGAAAGGTAAATGTGGTGGAAGATTATTTGAGCAGGAAAGTACCAGTGAAGTCATTGAGGAAGTCTAGTGATGAGTGGACTTTGATGGGGTTCTTAACCCAGATGCACTTGGAGATCACGGAGTATAGCGGTGGTACTTTCTTGGCTATCATTGAATTGACTCCCTCTATTCTAGAGTTGATCAAGAGGGAGTAGCCTAGTGATGAGCTATGTTAGAGATCCATGCAGTTTCTTCATGGTGGGGAGAGCCCTTCTGATTGGTCTTTGTCTCCTGAGAGTATCTTGTGCTTCAGGGGCCATGTAGTGGCGCTGTTGTCTCTGCAGAAGGTGGTGATTTAGGATAGCCACCAATCTTAGTGGGCCATCCATGCTGGTGCAACCAAGATGTATTACGATGTTCTTAGCCAGTTTTGGTGTCCAGGTATGAGGAAGGACATAACCGACATTGTATGGAGATGCTACACTTGTCAACATGTGAAAGAAGAGCATTAGAGACCATCTGGCCTGCTCCAGCCATTACCCATTCCTATATGAAAGTGGGACGAGGTCTCCATGGACTTCATTATTGGCTTTCCTCATAAAACTCGGAGGAAAAATGCAATTTGGGTTGTGATTGATCATTTGACCAAGTAAGCTCACTTTATCCCGATGAGAGAACAACGAAGGTGGAGGAGCTGGTCTGTTTGTATGTTCAGGAAGTGGTCAGACTTCATGGTGTGCCATCAACAGTTGTTTCTGACAGGGACCCCTGATTTACATCTTAGTTTTGGGGAGGCCTCCAAATATCTTGGGGTTCGTAAATTAATATGAGAATGACATACCATCCTTAGACGGACAAATAGATGGAGCTGGTGAATCAGATTCTAGATGACATGCTTCTTGCATGTGTGTTGGATTTCGGAGGATCATGGGATAACTGTTTGGGATTGGTCGAGTTTTCTTATAATAATAGTTACCAATCCTCTATTATAATGGCACCCTTTGAGGTGCTCTATGGTCAGCCTTGTCGGTATCTTTTGTATTGGGATGAGGTAGGTGAGACCTGACTCTTGGGACCGAGCCTTGTTCAGGAGATGTCTGAGAAGGTCAAGTAAATTAAACAATGGTTGTTGATAGCTTAGAGTTTCCACAGATCTTATGTAGATCAAAGGCATCAAGATCTTGAGTTTTCAGTGGGGGACAGAGTGTTTTTGAGGGTGGGCCCTTGTTTGGGCCCCCGCCGCTTGGGAAAGCAGGGAAAGCTAACACCAATGTATGTTGGTCCTTTCAAGATTACTGAGCGGATTGGAATGGTGGCATAAAAGTTTTCTTTGACTTCATAGTTGACGTCGATTAATGAAATATTTCATGTCTCCCAACTGAAAAAGTATAATCCCAACCCGTCACATGTGTTGAATTGGGAAGAGTTGGAGATTGAGCTGGACATATTAGTGCTTGAGCGGCCAGTGCAGATAGTGGATTCTCAGGAGAATGTACTTCGTGGAAAGTCAATTTCCTTGGTCCATATTCTCTGGTAGCATGGGAATGATGAGCACGAGACTTGGGAGTGGATGTATTTGGTTGAGCAGGAGTACCCATTTCTATTCTCTAATCAGGATTCAAATTGACTTTCCGATGGCGGAAAGTTTTCATGGTGGGGAGAATTGTCACACTCGGACTTTTCATTGAGGTATGTCTTTAATTTTTATTCTTATCACATAAGTTTAATTTCCTTTTATAATTGTTTTGTTGGAATTTGGTCTAAGCGAGACCATAGTGTGCACTTTTTTCACTGAAAAATGAAGTCGAGCCGACATGTTCCATGAACTTTTCTTTTTTTTCACTGGTAAATGATCCTTGGAATGACAATGCTTGACGCGCGGGCAGGGCACGAGCGATGATGTGCAGCTAGCTCGGTGCCCGGGTGGACCTTTTTATAATTATTGTTTTAATGAAAAACAATTTTTATAAACATTATTATTATTATTATTGAACCATTTATTAATTTACGTTATTAAATTCATTTTCTCATTTTAATTTTATTTTATTTTAGGTTGGATTTGTTTTTCATTTTTAGTTTCCAATTCCACTTTTTTTTATATTCCTATCCATTGTCTTTTTCTTTTTTTTCTATTTATTTTTTTATTCACGTTCTCTCATCTAGTTTCCCCTCACTATTTATTCTATTCTCTCCCCCTCTATCTCACTTGGACCCTTCTCCAAACCCTACACCACAGCCTCCCCTTTCCTTTACAATGAGGCTCTCCTCCCACTCGACCCAGCCTCCCCTGCGGCACCCTCTCCCTATCCGCCTGCTGCCTCTCGCTCACCCAGACCATTGCCACACCGTCATACCTCTTCCACTACTCCGCTACTCAGCTGACCACCTCCTCCACTACCCCCAGCTACCTCCTACTCGGCCAACCGCTCCCTCAGCCTGCTGCCTCCCACTCACCCAGGCCGCGCACCTCCGCCTGGTGCCCCCCCCGCTTGCCCAACCGAAGTTTCTCCTCCCACATGGTTGGTCATTCCCACTACCTCCCCTGCTGCTCCCCCAGCTTTCCTGGCCACCCACGATTTCCCTCCTAATTTCCCACCTGATGTCGCAAACCTCCTCCTCCCTCGGACAGCCTTCCGGCACCCCCCATATTTCATCTTCACATCCATTCGAACCCATTTTCATAGGTGCAGAACACGTTGGTTGATTTTCTTCTTCTATGGTGATGTTTTGAATAATTTCTAGTTTGTGTTTGATTCATTTTCGATGCATTTATGTTGTTCTTTGTTTTTAGGGTGTGTTTTGATCTTGTTTGAGTTTCATTAGGTTCGATTGTTTTTGCGCACAAATTTTCTGAGGCTTGGGACATGTTGGTAGGTGGTTCTGCACAAGAGTATTAAATTACAATCATTTGCTTTATTATCTAATTAATTTAGTTATTTTGACTATTTGTTTATATACTTTTAAATTGCCTTTGAATGAGTTTTATTTTTCATTTATTTAGTTAGAGTTATGTTTAAGTGATACTGGTGAATGTCATTGTGAAAACCTATCTGGACTGTTTAACGGCGTTTTGCAAACTACGCAGCGTGTGTGATAGGGAAATGTGGTTGGTATAGTTATGTTTTGGCATAGAATTAAAAATGTGGTTGTCTTGGATAATATTTGGAGTGATTTTTTTCCCTTTAAATATTTTGTGGCATGTTTCGAAACTGCATAATTATATTGTTTTAATGGTTTTCCTGGTTTTAAAAAGTGTTTTTATAAAACTATACAGCTGGTTTAATTTAATGTGAAAGTGGCGCTGGTTAAGTTTTAAAGTCTTTTTGTTGTGTGTGTGGTTTTAAAATAGGATATTAGTGTGCGGGTGGAATGTTCTTGTGATTAAGAACATCATTTGGTCTTAAGTGACATGTTATGTGAACATTGATCTTTAGGTGAGCATAAGGAGGGAAGCCTGTGGTATTAGGTGGGGATACTAGGACTAGTGAGCTAGTGTTTCGGAGATGGCTTGGCCCAGTTTCACTGGTAGGTTTGACTATTACAACACTAACTAAACATATGAAAAATGATGGTCTTGTCCTTCTAAGACACATTTTCTGAGGGTCGTGGCCCTCTATTCCACGTTTTCTGAGGGTCGTGGCCTTTTAAGCCATGTTTTCTGAGGGTTGTGGCCTTCTAATCCACGTTTCACTGAGAAACGATGTTCTAGGGTCCCACCTATTTCTAGTACCCATTTGGCCTCTTCCATCCATTATTGGTACCAGTTACTTTGCACACACCAATGAGACATGATATGTGACTTGCTTCACTACCCAAACATTTTTTTCTTTAAACTTCTTTTCATTAAGCTCGTTTTTATGAAAAATGTTTTCAATAATGTGGTTAAGCATTTCTTGATTTCTTTTATTTATCATTTCAAATTTATTTTCTTTTAATAATTTTGCATGGAATATTTTCTTGTTGATATCCTTCTAGGTGATTGCTCACACCCTACTTACACCCTTGGGTGTATGTAGATTTTTTATATCTGATATAGGTAAGGGTCCAACGTTTGGAAGTGGTGGTTCAGGTTGTTAGCTAGCCTATTGATGTGGCATTGTGGTCGCGGCTTGTGGGTGGTGTCTTCATGCTGGGCGATAGTTATTAGGTTGGTTTTTGGTCACTATAATTTTATTATTGGTTGGGTTTTTGTTTTACATGTGACTCAAAATTCTGTTTTTGTTTAAAGACATGATTGGCTGCAACTTTTACTTTTATTTGGTTTATTTTGTCAGCTGATTTATATTTGTTACTCGGGTAAATCATTCCCAAATTTATTTTAATACTCGGGAACTTGTGCCAGCCTTTGGGGATCAGGAACGCCCTTAGGGCCTTTCCACGGGATGGGTCGGGCATCGATTCGAATGTCGACCTGACTTGGTTCGTGACAGGAGGGGGAAGGGAGAGGGGGTGTTCATGAAAAGTTTGAAAAAGGTATTCCCAAATTTTATCCATAAAAATAACATTTTTCAAGTATAAAATATTATAAAACTAATCAATTTATGTGTTATAATTAGGTTTTGAAAGATGCATTTCCAATCCAGGGTCACACCCACTTATTGTCTAACGACCCACTACTTTATGATAAGGATTGAATATTTATAGACTTGTGGGTCTTATTTAATAGTTTAGTGACATGTAGATATCTCACAAGTTTCTTATTTCCCCATAATAGAAACACTTTTGACTAGCTTTGTGTTCCTAATTCACAACCCAATGCTAGTTGTAGTTGATAAGGATCCTAATATATGACAATGAGAGTTGTATTTTTATTCTCTATAATCACTACATTTTTCATCAGAAAATATTTTATTCATTTTTAATAGATTTAAAATACATAAATCATGAAATCAAATACATGATTATAATAATTGAAAATAAAATCTTCTTGGAAACTAAATTTTTACCTATAGTTCTATCAACATTGGTGTGTTCATTTATAGATAAGATGTGTTAAAAAAATATAGGATATGGACAATTCAATAAGTGTATTTTGAAGAATATGGAAGTGAAAAATTCTAGTAGAGACACATCATCATCCCCAATCTACTCTAATATAGTAGAAAAAACCATTAAAATACAATTGTAAATAATTTCTTAGCAGTTATTTGACACTCATCTACCCCCAGCATAACACCCCCGCACTATTCTCTAAATCTACAACCCAATACCATGTTCCCAACATCACCAATCTATTGAAATTACATCTTTTACTCAATGTGGAGTGAAATTTTTTTTAATAGAACAACCACCTTGTCATAGATTATAAATTTCTTGATACATTTCCCTCATTCACTTTACAACATCACAAAACCTGACCTCCTCCATTGATTTTTTTGATGATATTTTAAAATTATAGCATTCTTCTTCACATTTCATTCCATGATAGATAAGAAAATGTACTCAATGGGAATCTTTATTTTAACAAATTTTCTTGTTTTTCATACCTATTAAAGCATAACGTTGGAAGTGTTCTTCTTAATTACTAATTTTAGAGGATCTATCATGTTTATAAAAATTAATTCTTCCAAAACTAGCTTCAAAAACATCAAAGAGTTACCCAATAATCCCCATTGGGATTTCATTTCAAATTTCCATTAGATATTCATTCCAGTCCCAAAACCAAACATGCACCACTAGAAGTGCTTTTACATGAAAAACTAAAGCAAACAGACAATTCAATAATATTTTGTATTTGAAATAGAGAAAATGATTTGAAACATTAGGAAGTATGATATCTATAATTTCTAGAGAAACCATAACATCCATGTTTATAAATTTTACAATTTCCTTATCAATATTTTCATATTAATACCTAAATTTGTCAACATATAGACATCCGAAATAGTCTTTCTTGAATATTTCTCATATTTTATTCTCAATGTGAGTTATCTCTTAATATTAGATATTTGAAATAGGTATGCACCATGTTATTTTTAAAAATATAATTCCCTATGAAGTATATTCAATTTTTAATTTTTTAGCATTCTTCTTGGATTTGTGGTTGTGAATAGTGGTTTCACAAAGAAAAAAAACTAGACTTGTCTATTCTTAATCACATCCCTTAAAAGCCTTATGTTTATAAAAGATATTCACTTTCTTATATTTACTATTGAAATCACCACTAAAATCCAAAAAAATTCAATCTAGATTCTCAGATTAGTTACTACTGCACCACAAAACCTCCAATTTAGTTATATTATCCAAGGAAATCATCAATAGAAAACATTTTAGACGTATTTACATAGTGATTTAAATGATTTTTGGAACCATCTTAAAAACTAGATTATAATAAAATTACCCCTATTCCATATCAAATAATTTATAAATATGATGAAAATATTTTTTGTGCATTAGTCTAGATCCTCTATACATTCCTTTAGTCCCAATTGTTTTCGTTCTCAACACACAACCATTAAAAAAGCATACTATATACTTTTTAGATTCACTCACTTCCCTGCATCCTGACACCACATTGAGATTTTTATATACATATATATTTTCCATTGGTTTTCCCTTCATCCAAATAGGTTTCATAAATTCTGATGTTGTGCATTGAATTTGAAACTCCACATGAGCCTGTTGCAATGTCATACTTAAAATGAAATCCTTTTGTGCCCCACAACACATATAAACAATCCATTATGTGCATGATTTTAGTAAAAATAGTAGTAACCTATATTTATGTAGCTATATTCATCTACTATTGCTCCCCATTTTTCATCTCGGATAGTAGTGTTGAAGAAAATGACAGATCTTGGTGACTAGTCAGTTCAGTATGATCATGTGCAAGTTCAAAAACCTATTTCTACTCCTTTCACTACATCTGTATAGGCACTAAATTCTTTATAGAACCCACATTTTTTGTTTCCTCGGTATTTTTAGGTTGCCCTTTTGTTTGAGTAGTAATAACCTCTAATCATTCCACCACGACACCTCTAAATCTCTTAATCAACACTACATTGATGTGAATATGTGTAGGAACATTCTTTTTTAGTTCAAAAAATAGATAACAATCCCAAATAATTTCATGCATAATTAATTCTTCCATCAATAACTCACCATTTCTGATGTTTTTCAATTTGAGAAATTTTCCGATGTTCTTTCAGTCAAGTGTAACCAAACACCGGACACCATTTTTGAGTGAATTGTTTTTGTTTTGATTTCATATGTTCTGTGAGAAGATAACTACTCCAAATATTGTGGAAACTATGCCACTATTAATTATCCTCCAACACTATACGAATGAGATCATGAATCAACTATGTCATCCATAGGTTTGGGTATGTATTGAATTATCATTATTCCGTCAAGATTCTTTCTCTTTCTAAAAACTGTCAATGAACGAATAGGATTATAAGTATCCAAAAAATATAGACTGAGAAACAATGGATATATTTATATGAAACAATTACTATGTAAATTAATTACATAATATGATAGAAACATGGAGGAAAGAGGTTTCTAGTAGGGGTGGTGCAATGTGTGGTGCAAGGGGGTGTGCATGGGCTGTGTAAGGGGGTGTGTGAAAGGGGATTGGAGTGTGCATGGGGGGTGCAATGGGGGCTATGTAGTGGGTCAAGGGTGTGTGGGGGCGGGGGGGTCCAACAGGGGAGTGCAAGGGGTGTCCATCAGGGGTGGTGAAAGGGGTGTCCAAGGGGGTGTGCAGTGGGGGTGTGCAATATGGTTGTGAAAGGGGCGGGGAAAGGGGTGTATGGGGTGTGGGTGTAGTGGGATGTCTAGTAGGGATGGTAAACCATGGCTATAACCTATATCCATGGTGTTTGGGCCTATAGCCACTGTTAAAAACCGTGGAAAAAAATCATATTTTCTATTAGTGCATTTTCGAAGATGTAAATAATATTTTTATAAAAATTTAATGTATTATTATAAATTTTATTTATTAATATAGAACTATTATAAATAATTTATTATAATTTATATTACAAATTTAAATGGTTATGTTATAACTGTCCCACTTAAATTATTAATATAATTAAATTTTGTTTCTATGAAAATTAGTGTTGTGTGTGATGCAAGCCAAGTTAGTTCTTCATGTTGTGATAGCATAACATGATATAGAGTAAAAATAATTTCTAACATAGTGTAGTCTAAAATAAAATACATTAAGGAAAATTAATTTATTTGAAAGAAATGGTTAACAAACTCATGGTGTTATACTGTAACCACATAAAATGAATTTCCCCCCATAGAATACAACATTATGATACAAATACATGAAGATATTTCGACCTCAAAAACTCATAATGTTCCCCCATATCTTCCTATGATTGGTGATTTATCAACATACCAGTGACCAAGTGAGTAGTCTTGTTTCATAGATCATTATTTATACAATCTAGAATTTCAAATGGTTATTACTCGTAAGAAAGATCATGCTCCAAAAGTATGTCATTTGAGTTTAGTGCATGTGTAGGGTCCAGTATATACTTACTCATGAGAGATACGTGAAAGAAATTCTGGATTTCACTGAATTTTCTGGAAGTGATAAGAGATATTATACCATTCTAATATGATCAAAAACATCGATGGGACCTATATACATAGGTCTTAGTATCACTTTCATCACAAAAATCATACCCTTTTTATTGGGAGATATTTTTTTAAAAACCCCTCACTTAATTCAAATTATAGGTCATACTATTGGTTATCATCTTAATCAATAAGAGGTAAAAATAAGTGAATCACATTCCATATTGACCTAATAGTTTCACTTCACCTCCCATTCATGAGGATTATGTCATCATCCACAACACCAACACAAAAACATAGATCGACATAAACATACATTTGAATTATATATATATTTATGTAATAAGTCTAAATTAAATATACCTATTTCATTTGTAAAAATCACACACAAAAATACCTATACGATTGTACCCTATATTCCTAATAAGATGTAGGATATTCCTCTTTCCCTTCCCATCCATGAATCAAAACCAATATCTGGACTCTTTTCAATAGACAAGGGTCAGCAGACCAAATTAAATCATAACATCCACAAACCTATGAATCACTTAGGGGGAAAATCATATACAACTATAATATCATAGATCAAAATATAAATCGAATACAACAATAAACCTAGTATTATTATTGGACCACGTTTTCTCAACACCCTAGTCCAATATCCATCACAAGTTTTGACACATTCATAATAATATAATCTATAATTTACCTAATAATAAATACTAGGAAATGGATATCTCTTATACCAATTTTTATCATCCAAAACCAGATTCCACTAAAATGGTTCCCCAAATCCTATTTTCTATGAAGAAACAAGAGAACCTCACCATACTCTAGAGGCTACTAACTACCAGTGAGGTCTTAAGGTGTGACAGTGGGAGCCTATTCCCTTATATTACAGTATAGAATCAACAGAAATAGATATGTATCATATATATTAGTATATAAATAATAATGGTATGAAATAAATAAAATAGAATAGAACAATTTGTAACAATAAATGAAAATTTTATAAAATTTTAAACTTCCTTGTCGTACATGTAACACTAGGCCCCAACTGGTCCAATCCTATAGACACAATTGAATTTAAATAAAATTAAATAATGAACATGTATCTTCTTTAATCATGGATCCAAACCAAATAAAAGGCATCCAGGCACTATTGAACTACCATAGACCAAAAATTAGAACCCACATGAGTAGCTCCACTTGATCATGAAACTCAAGGCCTTTGCCCTATCAACCATGAAAATGTTACCATCTAAAAAAGAAGACATAGGTTTTGTAGATACATCAAAGGGAATATGCATGGGTGAGAAATAATCTCAGTAGACCAACCCTATGGTGAACCTATAAATATTATGTTATAAGTGAATTAAAAAGAAAAGTGATCTGTGTAGCCAAGATACAACTAAAAATATAAGTTAAAATAGAAAACATGAAACCATAGTCAAACCATGGGTCATAGATCCTAGTCATCTGGGATAGTTACACCATGGATGTCCATATATATAAGTGTATAAATTTATAGTCTGATAACTATACATACGTGCAAGAATATGAATATTCATTTGTTTGGAGAAGAAATAAAACAAAACAAATAAGCATTTGATCCTTGGATCCATAATGAAGATCGCATGGACATCCTATATAATGGATTTGAGCTGGATGTCATACCACTTAAGCCATGCATAATTAATTAGATATCTATGTTCATAACCCCAATAAACATATACCTACTTTGAAAAACATCATAAATGTGTCTAGGAATTCTACGTCATAATAGGGGGATGCACTTCATTACCCTAGATTCACTCATACTATCGTACAACTTTTGTAAAGAAGGATTCCAGGGAATTACATATAGACATTTTATAAATGATCCATAATTAGACACCATGCTTCTCATGCCATGTAAATCAAGTCCAATTTTGGAATCCTTAGTCACATTCCACTAGCAGTCATGACATTGAGATTTAAATAATCCCTAAGTGGATCATCCTCAGGCAATCTATAAATGTAATGCCCAATGGACATAAGTACATGCCATTAATCTATTCACAATAAGAGTGTCAAAAACATATCCACCATACTATTGGGGGAATAATAGGCATCACTCGAGGATATGGCAATCATGCACTGAGTACAAGACAAGATAATGGAGTGGTAACCATGTCCACCACTACTATCTAATAATTGACCATGGAGAGAACAATTATCCCCATTTCTCATTGGAGTGCAAGAATTCATGAGTATACATCAATGATATGGAATGTAATGTCCAACAATATGATACAATAAATGACCAGGGAGAGTATAATCATACATATCCTTTAGGATGGAATAATCATGAATGATTATCATCCAATGAGTGAGAGTGTAATCATAAAAAAATATAGGATCAAGGAATCATCCTCATCACTTAGGGGAGTTTAGTCATCCTTGAGTATCATATTAGGGATTTCTTTCACACATATCATGGTCATAGGATCAGTAGATGGATACCAGGAAACACCTCTATGAATACCAATAACATAATAAACAAATATATGGTAATAGATTGATCCTAGGTAGTACCTCTGGGTATACAAATTAATAGAAAAATATGGAGTCATAGAAGTCAGATACTTGGATGAAAATTTGGGAATATCAATGGGAAAGAAAGGAAACACACGCTAGGCATGACAACAACAAATTAGGAAGCACCTCAATTAATCATCGTTTCGTCAGTTGTAAACTTGGGGAAGTATATAAATCGAGTGAGGGTGGATGAATACCTAAAACCCCCACCACTAGAATAGCCTCATGAAATTTCATGTTCAGCATGGGTTCTATGATGATACACTCTACCATCTCTACCCAATCTTTGTGTACTAGCTCAGGGTTATTCAAATATCAGGTCACCCTTTGGGTCCCTCATGTCTTGAACAAGATAAGCATACTACACAGGATCTTCAGTTGAAAATTTAAAAGGAGGTATCCCATGAGGGATCATCTATTGATAAGAAAACGGAGGCATCATATATGGAATCCTTGGTATGGTACATAGAAAAATGGGAATCCTACACAGTACCCACACAAAATGGAATGACGAAAAAATAATCCTATAAGTGATCATCAAAACTGTACACTGGTAAAGGGTTCCTACTAGGGATTACCAATGCTAGAATTTATCCTAAGGAATTCCACTAGGGATACTAATAAATAGTGAGGAAATAGTGGAGCCCTATATGGGATATTTGAGGTGTAAATTTAAATAGAGGAATCCAACAGGCATCCTCAGATACAATGTAACACCACAAGCATCCCCGGTATGCTTCCCTTTGATTAATACAGTTGCGTGTGTTGTACGCAACTTCAAGTTCTAACACACACACCACAAACAATCAAACTTGCCGTTCTGAATAGTAATACCCACTTTTTGAAATTTTATAAATTTTATCTTTCAAAATGGACTTCTTTTATGGTTTCAGAATATCTAAATTATCCTAGGGTGAAATTTTGGTATTTTTTTGAAAATATTCAATTTTTGATGAATACTGAAAAATCACTGAATTATAGTTTAATACTGAATTTTTATTTAAATAATTATTTATTTTATTTAAATTTAATTAAGGTCAAAATAGATACACAATACCTATATAATTTTAATTTAATTCATTTTAGTTAGTTTAGAATAACATTAGATATATAAAAATGTTATTGAACTTTTCACAGTGTTTTACCCACCTCCTAGGAGAATTTGGAAATTCACATAAAAAATAATTTTACCGCTTCTGTGAGTGGAATATCTAAAATCCGAGATACATGGTTAATATCAAGGAGTGAAATGTGCTTTAATGAGATGAAAATAATTTTTGGTGAATAGTAACTTTTTACATTTATTTACCACGGTTAAAAGTAAATAGGGTAATTAAGGGTAAAAATGATATTAATAATACCTTAATACATGTGCTAATTCTATTGGACAAGTATATATCGAACAAAAACAACCCTAGGAATAAAATATTATCATTTAGGTCCACTTTGATTAGATTAGGACATTTATTATTATTTAATTCCAAGAAGAGTTAAAAGAGTTAAAATGAATGTTTAATAACTAAACCATTTTTAATATAGGGTTATACATAAGATAAAATCGATTGTAAATATTAATCAGAAATATTAAAATGTTTTCTACAAAATGGTATTTTATTTATAATTTTTAGATATTATATATTTTAATTTATTTATGACACAATGGTGATGCAGTAATTACCTAATTAATGAAATATTAAAATAATTGATATTATAAATATCAAAATATATGTAATTTGAGCCTTTTTATGAATTACACTAATTTTATAGGTTAATATAACATATTATTATTGGTTATCTAAATTCTTTTCGAAGTAATAATGCTGTTATGAATTTATCAAAAACAAATTACCCAATAGTGTCAAAATAGACATAAAAGAGTTTTTAAAACAAATATTATATTATTAATTTATATTCTATTCTTAAAAATATATGGTTCAGCCAATGGAATTGTATCATTATAGGTGTATCATTAATGGACCCATTTGGTTTCTCTTTGTTGTCTATAGTAAGTTTATTAACTATATAATATAAAAATACAAAGTGACATGGTAAATGTAAAACTAATAAACTAAGAGTTAAAACTAAAAGAAAAGGCTTATTTAATGACCCAAACCTATCTAAAACCTATTATTTGAGTGTTTATGTACCCATAACCACCTTAAATATTTAAATAATCATCTTTGGAGCCATTAGAAACCGAATATAAATTTATAATAAAATAATATATCTAGCTTTTCCAAAGGTGGCCCTCACCCCTCTTATAAAAGGGAACACCACCTTCTCACTAATTCACACATTAAAAGCCTTTTGGATCGGCCAACCCCTGCCCAAATACTCTCTCAACTTCCCTAACTTCAACCTAGAGACCTTAGTTTGATCATAAAGCCAACATATGGATCCCTTTTGATCAAATCAAAAGGAAGAATCCGAAGAAGAGGTAATGTTTTCACCACCCTCTTTCAAGTTCCTTTCTTCTTCAACTTCTTCTTTATTTGGTATTCCCATTCTAAAATAATAACTCCAGTATATTATATATACTGTGATGTTATTATAAATATGGTACAACCATATTCAGTATTCTATCCATCCTTTGAATGACATGTCACAATACGTGAAAACGTACGACTTACTATCTCTACGTCGTGGTGTAATTGTTATTCAATAAATTATTATTTGGATGAGTATAAAAATAATGTGTAATTCATGTAAATAATAAATATAACATGGTAATTATTCTCTAAATATGATATAACATCCAATTATATATTATTTTAATATCAAAAGAATGATATTGTCGCTCGTGCATACGTACGGACTACCGTCTCCACGAACGCGATGAGATTCATTCCCCATCGTATCCATTCAAGACTAATTATCATTTAATGATTAAAAATAATTTTTAGGTACTTGATATCATTATGTATATGAATAAGATAAAATATATCCATAACAATCAAGGCTTACGTAACAAAACATATAAAAGAAAACGAGTAAGTTAACACCCGATATAATGATAATACAAAGATATTATTAACAAATCAATGTTAAAAGATCATATATGATATCATATTAATGTATATGATTCATGTATAATTTAATAAAAATTATTTCACCATTAGACAGGAGGTTAACCTACCCTCAACCAAGGAAAAGTACAAGGTAAGGGTTTATTTCACAATCTCTTCACTATCCGAGGTTGTTTATACGTAATTATCTACTGGGACCTCTTTATCATCCACATCCATGTTTCTTAAAATTGTATTTCAAATCATTATTAATATTTTAAAGACTATGGGATAAAGTCATTTATACCCTTGTTTACTTTTTATATGAATTTTATAATGGAATATTTCTTTCGTTTTCCAAAAAAGGTCATTTTTAACCTTTTCGACAGAATTAAGGTAAGAATGTCTTTTTTAACTTATACGGAAGGTGAAGATATTTTTTGCTGTTATAAAATCATTGAAGCTTACCTTAAAAGATTATATGAAAATTTTCAAAGTAAATTTTTTGTTTTATAATTATGTGACTTTCAAATGATTTCAGAAAAAGAGATATTTCTCTCAAAGAGTTTTGATTTCATCTATGTCAACATCCTTTGAAGGATTTTAAGATTATTTGAAGTTGATTTATTGTGACACAAAAATTCCATATTGTATTGAAGGTTTTGTGATATGTTTGATTGTGGATGTGTTATTTATATACCATTCATGGTTTATGGAGAAAGTATTGACATTTCATATGCTAGTTTTAATATGAATATTTATGTTATGTTTAAACCTGTTAATATGAGGAATGAATTGGACTTAATAAGTGACGGGTGGAGCCCACTATAGATCCTTCATTCATCGGTAGGTCTTTTGAGACAAACTAGTGTCTTGGCACAAGGCCTTGAAAAAATATTATTTGTAGTCTTCGCACGAGGCCTTGGCTATGTGGTTATGATAGTCTGGCATTATGTATTCCATCATTATTAAAGTGGTTATTGATATTGCATGTTATTATTCGACTTGTATAATATCCTTGTTAATATGTAAATGGAATTATTTCATTTTATTTTTTCCATATTATGCTGAATTTCAAGTTTAAAATGATTTTGTTTTAGTTATACATTTCCTTAAATGTTTGTGCTTATTTATAAAAGTTTCCGCTATATTTTTATCCTTACTAGGCATTTGAGTTCACCCCTTTCTATGTTTTATTTTTCCCAGGAAGTGAGGAAATAGTTTATGAATGACCTGCATGGATAGTATAATGGGATATGAGTGTGGAGACAAGATGTTGTTGTTGTTTTCACTTTATGATATAATGTAAACTTTTTGAATGTATCTAGGGTTTCCAAAACTACTAAACTAACCGGTCATTCAAGACTTGATCTTTTGTGATAATACCAATGTTTTGTAATAATGCACCGACTCTGGGTAACTGGGGTCGGGGCGTTACAGTTGGTATCAGAGGAAGTTTAGTACAAACCTTGGAATCTAGATTTTGGTATTCTCTAATTATAGCACATAGACCTAAGATTGATTTTGGGGATTAGTATATAAGAACTTCCTATAATTTTGGTATTTTAGAAATTTTGTTAGTTTTCTGAGAAATACATCCCTTTCTGGATACGAGCAGGTAGAGGCAGCTCTAGCACATATGTATCTAGGGGTAAAACCCGAAGACACCACTTTGAGCTAGACTCAAACGGGAACTGGTGCACGATAATGGGCCTTGCTGCACTTTTTGTTACGACACTCCCAGGGGATATGCTTAGGATAACTCACATTTTATTTACAAATAATTATAAAGGGTTTATAAGTATATAATTCCTCAAAGAAAACATTTTTACGATTATGGATTATATCCATAAATAGTTCAATTTATGTTAAGTTTTTTACTAGTATAGAATTATGTATTTTGATTCATAAACTGATCTAGTTTATGACATTGTTTAGAAATGGCGCCTAGTGGAAGAAATTGAAACCGTATCAACGCACTCACTCCATTTAGGGATTTACCTCCTGCTCAACATAATTATAGTGTAGCTGGTGATGCAACTGGTGCTGATCAACTAATCACCAAACTGGGACAACTCACTCAGGTTTTGAATAAAAACCTTACCCGTATGGAGAACCCAGATCCACATCGTGGAGGATCAATGATAGATCACTTCATGAGGTAGAAACCACCATCATTCAATGGGTGTACAAATCTATTAATAGCTGAGAAATGGTTTAGTTCTCTATAGAAAATATTTCAGTCTTTGGGGAGTAGCGAAAGGGAACAGTTGTCATGGCAGTTTATCACCTCAGTGGAGATGTTGATCAATGGTGGTCATTGATTCAAAACATGATGGAAGATGATGAAGTATCAAATATGGAATGGAGGGAGTACAAAGAGGTTTTTTTAGAAAAATACTTTCCTCGTGACCATCAAGAAGATATGGAAAGGCAATTCCTGAGTCTGAGACAAAAGGATGATGAGAATGTCATAGTGTATGAGAAAAACATTACATGGTTTCCAAGGTATTCTAGAGATTATATATGTAACCCAAGAAGTAAGATTAATTATTTATTTGATGGGTTAAAACCATTTCTTTGTCGAGCATTAGTGTCACAATCCTTCTCATCATATGAAGATATTGTCTCATGTGCTATCAAGACTGAAAAATAATTCTCTATGTCTTATGACTTTAAATCAAAGAAAGAGAAGAAGAGATCTTCTGATCACTCTAAGAATGGAAATAAGGGGAATAAAGGAAATGTTAAATACCCATCATGCAGTAAATGTGGGAAGAAACACCCTGGTACTTGCTTGAAGGGAATGGGAGTCTGTTACAAGTGTGGTGAAAAAGGCCACCTTGCTCGTGATTGCAAGGGGAAGAATGTAGCTACCGATTTTCAATGCTACAACTATAGAGATATGGGACATTATGCAAATTAATGTCCTAACCATCAGGGGAACTTACCTCAGGAATGGCCAAGGGATCAAGGTTAAGCTTATTCTATCACTACATTTGAGGTAGAAGCTCCGAAAGACGTGGTGCCAGGTAATTTAATGGTTTCCTCAAGTTTATAAAATGCATTATCTGATTCTGGATCATCACATTGTTTCATATCGTCCCAGTTTACTAAGAAAATTAGATATTTCCAATTTTATTTAACAAGGGAGTTGTCAGTTAAAACTCTAAAGGGATGTATCATTGCAACAACATTTTGTGAATTAGTCACCATTAGAGAACATAAATGTTCTTTATCCATTGATCTCATCGTCATACCTATGATCGAGTGTGATATAATCCTTAGTATGGATTGGCTTTTGGACCATGATGCGAAGATTTATTGTAAGATGAAGGAGGTTACAATTTTTGATGATGATGATAAGGAACACCTTATCTTTAGAGCAGAATCATCATCACCTAATTCTTATCTTGATCCTCCCCCAGTAGCTCAACTAAATTCAATTATTGGGGGGGAAGAGAATGAAAGGACTATTGGGGAGGAATGGAATGTTCAAATAGAGGATGTACCTTTTGTGAAAGAATATGTAGATGTCTTTCCAAATGATTTACCTGGACATCCTCCAGAACAAGAAGTTGAGTTTTCCATTGATTTAATTCCTGGATCAAGACCTATATCAAAGACCCCTTATAGAATGGCCACTGTTGAAGTAGATGAACTAAAGAAACTACTAGAGGAATTGAGTAATAAGGGATTTATTTTCCCTAATTTTCTCCATGGGGAGCCCCTATTCTTTTAGTTAAAAATAAAGATGGATCTATGAGGTTATGTATCGAATACAGGGAGATCAATGCTATAACAATAAAGAAAAAGTATCACATACCTCTCATTGATGATTTATTTGACCAACTGTATAGAGCTTAATACTTTTAGATGATTGACCTTCGGTCTGGATACCATCAGTTGTGTGTGAAGAAGGAAGACATTCTGAAGACAACATTTCGAACTAGGTACAGGCATTACGAGTTTACAGTAATGCATTTTGGCCCGACTAATGCACCCTCTGTATTCATAGATCTAATAAATAGAGTTTTCATGGAATATCTAGATGAATTTGTGGTGGTATTTATTGATGATATCTTGGTATACTCCAAAATCTACGAAGATCATGAAAATCACTTGCGCATTATACATAAGAATCTGAGAAGACATGAATTATATGGGAAGTTTTGTAATTGTAAATTCTGGTTTCATGAGAATTCCTTTCATGGCCATATTATCTCTAAATATGGAATCTCTATTGATCCTCCTAAGACAAAGGCAATCAAGGAATGGCCTGCATGGACGAGTATAACTGAGGTACGCAGTTTTATTGGTTTAGTAGGTTATTATCGATGTTTCGTCTAGAATTTTCCCCGGTTGCCTAACCCATTAACAAAGATCACATGTAAAGGGGTTAAATTTGTTTTGACCAAAGAGTGTGAAGAATTATTCGAAGAACTGAATAGAATATTATTCAATGCTCCTATATTGACTCTTCCATCGGGGAATCATGGGTTCATTTTTTATAGTGAAACATCGAAGAAAGGACTTGGTTTTGTCCTTATGCCGAATGATAGGGTTATTGCCTATGCATCATGATAGTTGAATATTCATGGGCAAAACTATCCTACTCATGATCTTGAGTTAGTAGCTGTGATATTTTCTTTGATGATATTGAGACACTACCTCTATGGTTAAAAATGTGAGATTTATACTGATCAGAAGAGTTTGAAGTATATTTTCTAACAGAAGGAACTCAACATGAGGCAGAGGAGATGGCTTGAACTACTGAAGGATTATTATTTCATGATACAATAACACCTGGGGAAGGAAAATAAGGTGGAAGATGATTTGAGTAGAAAAGATCATGGATTTTTGAACATGATAAGAATTGAAAGGGATCCTATTTCCATGGAGCTAGAGAAGATGGATATGGGAATTACCATGGAAGGTGAAACATTGATACTTTATTAAATGGTTTCCAAACCATATTTACTATAAAGGATAAAGAGTTCTCATATTGGTGATGAAGAGTTTCAATAGAAGATTAATGCTGTGAATGATGGGAGATTGAATAACATTGTGTATGAAGATGGAGTTTTGAAATTTGGGAAGAGATGTTGTGTTCCTGATATACCTGATCTAAAAAGGGAATTGTTGGATGATGCTCATAGATTCAATTTCTCTATACACCCTGGTGGCACAAAAATGTATAGAGATTTGAAGAATATTTTTTGGTGGGACAACATGAAGAGGGAGATGGCTGATTTTCTATCAAGATGTATGGTTTGTCAACAAGTGAAATCTAGAAGGCAAAAGCCTGGAGGATTCATGCAACCTCTTCCCATACGGGAGTGGAAATGGAAAAATATTACAAAGGACTTTGTCGTGGGGCAACCAAAGACTCCTAGAAGGAACAATGCAATATGGGTTTTTGTTGATCGTCTTACCAACTCAGCACATTTTCTTGCAATAAGAGAAGATATACCACTGGAACGTCTCGAAAGACTATATATCAATGATGTTGTGAGACTTCATGGAGTACCCTTATTGGTTGTTTCTGATCATGATACCCATTTTACTTAAAGATTTTGGAAGAGTCTTCAGAAGGCCTTGGATACTAAACTTCATTTGAGCACTGCCTACCACCCTCAAATAGATGGACAATCAGAATGGACTATTCAAACCTTAGAAGACATGTTGAGATCTTACTCACTTGACTTTTAGGGTATGTGGGATCGATATTTACCTATGGTAGAATTTTCCTTTAACAATAGCTTCCATTCGAGTATTTAGATGGTGCCATATGAAGTGTTATACGGAAAGAGATGTCGCACACCAACCAGTTTGGATGACGTTGGTGAATGAAAACTTGTAGGCCCAGAACTGGTGGAGGAATCAATGGAAAAGGTAAAGGTAATCTAAAACCACATCAAAGTAGCTCAAAGTAGGCAGAAGAGCTATGCCGATAACTGAAGGAAGGATTTAGAATTTTAGGTAGGAGATCATGTTTTCTTCAAGGTATCTCCATGGAAGGGAGTTATACATTTTGGTAAGAAGGGAAAATTAAGTCGTAGGTACATTGGACCTTTCAAAATTCTAGAACAAATTGGGCTTGTAGATTACCGTTTGGAAATGTTGCAAAGTCTCTCCAAAGATCACAATGTGTTCCACGTATCACAGTTGAGGAAATACATGCCTGACCCACCGCATGAACTCACCTATAAAGAATTGGCACTGGAACCCGATCTATATTATTGAGAATATCCCATCAGGATTCTTGATACGAGAGAACAGGTACTGATAAACCGGACGACTCGTCTGGTAAATGTTTTGTGGAGTAACCATAAGATGGAAGAGGCAATGTGGGAACCAGAGGAATTTACGATGAAGAACCACCCGAGTCTTTTCATGTGGTAGTATTCTAGAAATTCCGAGGATGAAATTATTTGAAGGAGGGGAGAATGTAACACCCCAAGCTTCCATGGTACTCATACCTTTGAACAATACAGTAGCGTGTGTTGTATGAATCTTCGAGTTCTAACACACACACCACAACCAATCTGACTAGCTGTTATGAATAGTAATACCCACTTTTGGAAATTTTATAAATTTTATCTTTCAAAATGGACTTCATTTTTGGATTCGGAATTTCTAAATTATCCTAGGGTGAAATTTTGGTATTTTTCTGAAAACTTTCAATTTTTAATGAATAGTGAAAAACACTGAGTTATAGATTAAAACTGAATTATTATTTAAATAATTAATTATTTTATTTAAATTTAATTAAGGTAAAAATAGATAGATAATACCTATATTAGTTCAATGTAATCCATTGGAGTTAGTTTAGAATAATTTTAGATATATACAAATGTTATTGAACATTTCACAGTCTTTTACCCACCTCCTAGAAGAATTTGGAAATTCACATAAAAATTAATTATACCACTTCAGTGAGTGGAATTTCTAAAATCCGAGATACATGGTTAATATCAAGGAGTAAAATGTGGTTCAATGAGATGAAAATAATTTTTTGGTGAATAATAACATTTTACTTTTATTTACCATAGTTAAAAGTAAATATGGTAATTAAGGGTAAAAATGATATTAATATTACCCTAACACATGTCCTAATTCTATTGGACAAGTGTATCTCGAACAAAAAAACCATAGGAATAAAATATTATCATTTAGGTCCACTTGGATTATATTAGGACATTAATTATTATTTATTTCAAAGAAGAGTTAAAAGAGTTAAAATCAAATTTTAATAACTAAAACATTTTTAATATAGGGTTATACATTAGATAAATTCGATTGTAAATATTCATTAGGAAGATAAAAAATGTCCTACATAATTTTATTTTATTGATTATTTTAGACATTAAATAATTTAATTTATTTGGGACACAATGGTGATGCAGTAATTAACTAATTAATGAAATATTAAAATAGTTGATATTATAAATATCAAAATAAATGTAATTTGAGACTATTTATCAATTCCACTAATTTTCTAGGTTAATATGACATATTTTGATGGGTTATATAAATTTTGTTTGAAGTAATAATGCTGTTATGAAATTATCAAAAACAAAATACCCAATAGTGTAAAAATTGACATAAAAGTGTTTTTAAAATAAATATTATATTATTAATTTATATTCTATTCCTAAAAATCTAAGGATCAACCAAAGGACTTGTATCATCATATGTGTGTCATTAATATACCACTTGGGAGTCTCTTAGATGTATATAGTAAGTTCATTAACTATATAATATTAAAATACAAAGTGACAAGGTAAATGTCAAACTAATTAACTAAGAGTTAAAACTAAAAGAGAAGGTTAATTTAGTGACCCAAACCTGTCTAAAACCTATTGGTTGAGTTGTGTTCGACCCATCCCCAGCTTAACCTCTCAATAATCCACTTTTAATCCATTAGAAACTGAATATTAATTTATTAGAAAATAATATTTCTTGCTTTTCCAAAGGTGCCGCTCACCCCACTTATAAAAGGCCACTCCCCCTTCTCACAAAATCACACATTCAAAGCCTTTTGGATAGGCCCAAACCAGCCCAAACACTCTCTCAACTTACCTCAATTTATCCTGGAGGCCTTAGTTTGATCATAAATCCATCCTAGGGAGCCCTTTTGAGGAAATCAAAAGGAAGAACCCGAAGAAGAGGTAATGTTTTCACCACCCTCTTTCAAGTTCATTTCTTCTTCAACTTCTTCATTCATTTTTATTCACATTATAAAATAATAACTCCTGTATCGTATATAAACGGTGATGTTATTATAAATATGGTGAAACCATATTCTGTATTCTATCCATCCTTTGAATGACATGTCACCATACGTGCGTACGTACGGCTTACTGTCTCCACGTCGTGGTGTAATTTTTATTCAATAAATTATTTTTTGGATGGTATAATAATGATGTTTAATTCATGTAAATAATAAATATAACATTGTAATTATTCTGTATATATTATATACCATCCAATTATATATTATTTTAATATCAAAAGAATGATACTGTCGCTCGTGCATACGTACGGACTACCGTCTCGACGAATGCGATGAGATTCATTCCCCATCATATCAATTCAAGACTAATTCTCATATAATGATTAAAAATAATTTGTAAGGACTTGATATCATTCTGGATATGAATAAGATACAGCCTATCCGAAATAAACATGGCTTACGTAACAAAACATATAAAATAAAACGAGTAAGTTAACACCCGAAACATCAATAATACTAAGATATTATTAACAAATCAATGTTAAAAGATCATATATGATATCATATTAATGTATATGATTCTTCTATAATTTAATAACAATTATTTAACCGTTATACATGGGGTTAACCTACCCTAAATGAAAAAAATTTACAAGGTAAAGGTTTATTTCACAATCTCTTCATTATCCGTGGTTGTTTATACATAATTAACTACTGGGACCTCTTTATCATCCACATCCATGTTTCATAAAAATGTGTTTGAAATCATTCTTAATATTTTAAAGACTCTGGGGTAAAGTCATTTATTCCCTTGTTTACTTCATATAAGATGTTTATAAAGGAATCTTTTGGTCATTTTCCAAACAAGGTCATTTTTAACCTTTTTGATAGAATTAAGGTAAGAATGTCTTTTTTTAACTTATACTGCGGGTGCGGATATTTTCCACTATTATAAAATTTTTGAAGCTTCCCTTACAATATTATAAGAAAATTTTCAAACTAAATGTTTTATATTATAATTATGTGACTTTCAAATGATTTCAAAAAAATAGACATTTCTTTCAAATAGTTTTGATTTCATCTATGTCAACATCCTTTGATGGATGTTAAGATAATATGATGTTGATTTATTGTGATACAAAACTTCCATATTGTATTGAAGGTTTTGTGATATTTTTGACTGTGGATGTGTTATTTTTATACCATTCATGGTTTATGGAGAAATTATTGACATTTAGTATGGTAGTTTTAATACGAATATTTATGTTATTTTTAAACCTTTTCATAGGAGGAATGCATTGGACATAATAAGTGATGGGTGGAGCCCTCTATAGCTCTTTGATGGATCAGTAGGTCTCATGAGACAAACTAGTGTCTTGGCACAATGCCTTGACAAAATCTTATTTGTAGTCTTGGAACAAGGCCTTGGCTATGTGGTTTTGATAGTCTGTAATTATGTATTGCATCATTATGAAACTGGTTATTGATATTTCATGTGATTATTAGACTAGTAGAATATCTATGTGAATAAGTAAATGGAATTATATCATTTTATTTTTTCCATATTATGCGGAAGTTTAAGTTTAAAAGGATTTTGTTTTAGTTATACATTGCCTTAAATGTTTATTCTTATTTATAAAAGTTTCCACTATATTGTTATCCTTACTGGGCATTTGAGCTCACCCCTTTCTATGTTTTATTTTTCCCAGGAAGTGAAGAAGTATTTTATGAATGACCTATTGGGATAGTATAAGGGGATATGAGTGTGGAGACAAGATGTTGTTGAATTTTTCACTTTATGATGTAATGTAAACTTTATGAATATATCTTGTGTTTCCAAGACTACTAAACTAGTCGGTCTTTTAACACTAGATCTTTTATCATCCTGCCAATGTTATGTAATTATTCACCGACTCTGGGTAATTGGGGTTAGGGAGTTACAACAACTAGACTCAAAGACAGGTATTTTAGAAGGAAACATCTCATAAGGGAGACGTACTCAAAAGACAAACTACAAAATAATCTGTATATATATATATATAGCTAATGTATGTACATTGAAAATGTCTTACTCTCATGAGAATATATATATAATTTACATAGGAAGAACCTCTTCATTCATAAAACACCAACTAGGATTCCTAAAAAAATATCAAGAGTTTTTTATCAAAATATATGAGAATACACACTCTGAATGGACTAATTGTGGGTAGAAATATGACTAATGGGAGAAAATATAAGAAAACTGGTCAAAAGGGTTGTAAGGGAGGAGTACACGATGTGTTTACCCTAGTACATGGTGTGTAACCTCAAGTCTCCACCTGGTCATGTACGTCTTCCTATTATTAACATATAAAATCCCAAGTACATGGATTTTGATATGGGTACATAGTGTGCACCATTAATGAGGTACCTTATCATGTACATCATAAGACCTATAGATATATTTTCTCTTTCCATGTACTTCTACATGGAGTGAATCCCACATGTGGTCTGGTCGGGAACTCTACACGATCATGTTTCCAAACATAGATAGCATGGACGAGGACTAAACTACATGGCCGAGTATTGTTAACATTTTTTTATACTCCATAAAAAATGTGTACTTCCAAAAATTCATCTTCTCCAAAATGTGATAAGAAGAAACTTCGTTTTGTAAAATATATGTTATATAGATATGTTTTCCCAAATAGAAAACCCTTAAATGCGTAGAAACCCCCATTTCCACCCTAAAAAATCGCAGATCAGACCAAAAGGATCCACATGAAAGCATATAAGGGGATTAAAACTAAAAAATGGTCAATATGCAGGGATATATGGTGAAAATATAAAAATCCCTAAAAATTTGATAAATTCGAAGAATCATTAGTCATTTCCATGGTACACTATCATTGTACAACTATTTGACACAACCCAAGCTCTAAAGTGGTACATCCCTCTCTCCCAATATATTTCACTCTTTGCCAATACCTCTCTCTTAGTTACATAGTGAAGGAATCCCCCTTGTATAATACGTTTGAATATTGTGGAGTAAATAAGAAAATAAAATTGAATGAAAAAAAGAAGAAAAAAAGAAGAAAATGAAATCCAAAAAGGAAAAGGAAAAGAAGCATAGGCAAACCCTAGTGACCAAACTAAAAATATGTATTGTATTGGAAAAAATCCCCATTCCAGACTCAATGGTGGAGATAAAATCTCAATATTATTCTCCTTTGAAAATTTATTTTTATGATAACTTATGAGATTAAATTAATAGTTAAATTTTTAAATAATAATTATGAATTATTATGCTAAAATTCAAATGGCTTGAAATTCGACCAAACTCATGTCATTGGATAATCATCCCATTATAGTTCCAATAGAGTGGTAATCAAATAATTTTATGTCAAATTATAATTTGAAATACCATTTAACCCTAACAATCATATAATAATAATAATTCAATTTTTTTAAAAAAATTCAGGTTTTGAAATAGAAGGGACCATACATTAATCATATGATAAACTATGAAGTTAAATGGGTATCATAAGTACCAACTTAAACATTAACTTGTTGAAGATATACCAACTTTATAAAAAGTTTATCTCAGAATAACTCATCAAATAAAGTGGGTTTCATTAGAATATAACACATGGTATATAAACAATATTTATAATAATATTATAGGTAAAATAGAAATATATATTCTAAACAAAATTCTACAAAAAAAAATTTAGAAATATTATGAATTTTACATTTGGATAACAACCCCAATAAGTAGTGATTGGCACAAAAGATTCCATATTAGATGTAAAATAAATTTTAAAGATCATTTAAAACATTTTTTGAGGGAAATATCCTTTGCGATTTGAATGAAAAAAAATTTCATATTTTAAAAACACTTTCTTTGAAATTATCCCTCAAAATATAAAAATAAATATTTGAGGAAATTATTTTTCATGATTTTATAATATTCCATTTATTCCATACATATAAAATTATGTTTCTGTTCACAATTTTGGTAAAATCTAGGCATGTATATTTGTAGAAAACAACATGTAGATTGGAATCTATTATTTTATCAAAATAAAATAATCTCTAATTGTTTCAATAATAAATTATAAGAGATTAATTAATAATTTTTCAATTTTCCTCTAGAAAACATGTTTTTGACAGAAACCATATTTCGGAACAAATAGAGGATACTGACATGTTTTCATAAAAACAGATTCTGAATAACTTTAAGTACAAAAGGGTGTGAAAATTGAACTATTACATGATGATATTGTTAATAAATATCAGAGAAGAAATTTAATAAATCCTTTTTAGAGATTTATAAATATATATTAGGATAATATTTGTAATCAGTAATATTCTTAGTAATTGAAAAGATGATAACATAAATGTTTTACCCCTTCGGTAACATTGTATATTAATCCCCATGAATGAATACCATAAAATGATTCTTAAAATATCCTTATGATGAAAAAAATAATGACATTACATATAAAATAGGCTTTATATAAATCTTGTGAATTAATATAGTTTCATAACATAACATACATCTCAAAAAATTAAAAATTGATACAGAAATTGCATTAATGCTTTGGTAATTATTTAACTATAAAAACCATGATAGAGATATTCTAAAGTGGATATATAAATCCAAATAATTCTAATTATAATAGTCAAGAAATACATACATGGGAATTATACATACCAAATTCAAGAAATATGTGGTTAACAAATCTTGTGTCCCACTAAAAATATTAGTGATATGAAAATCCATTACCTTTTGTATTAACTTCCATTGTGATTTTCCAATAATCCTTCATAATGAATATAATGTTATTATACATATATTATTAATACATATTATTTTATATTATAACATATATGGTTTTATATTTACCTATTATTATCCTTTGGTTAACATTTCATTATTAACATTATATTTTGTGTAATTACCACTTTGTTTTTTGTATTTGTTTCAATTTATTATATTTTTTGTCACCTTAAATAAATCATGGTTTCATAATATCTAGACTTATATAAATGATTGGAAAATCATATACATTCAATATATGTTTATTTATTTTAATCTATTAATTTATGAAGTAGGAAAGTAAATGAATCGATCAAGGAGATAGTTGGTTGTACGTATGCACGAACATTGTTTCAATTTTCAAGTCATATAGAAATAAAGAAAAGTAAATGATATATATATATTTATTATCACTAGAATATAATTTTAATGATATATATATGACATATTTATGTTAAAACAATCCATATTACATTCCATGTAAATAGTGAATGAAACAAATCACTTCGTGTCGCAGTAGTCCACTATACACGTATTAACCATTATCATATTAAAAAAATTTAAAATACATATTTTATGTGTTATATAATAATTATATAAGAATATTTGTATCATATATATCTTTTATATAATTTATTTAATGTATTTTAATCATTATACCTAACCATGAGAGGTGGTAATGGAAAAAACAAATGAAATCTGTCTGTGTGGTGGTAGTCTTCCGTACACATGAAAAAATATTTCATAAACCATTTGATGGTTTTGTGAGTAGTTATAGTTCAAAAAATTTACAAAAGAACTTATAAATATATTTAATATACTTATTTTTAATATATTTATGATATAATATAATTAAATTGGTTTGACGATGAAATAGAATAAAAATGTTTGTTGGTGATAGTTGTCTCTTCTTAGGGTATCTCAATATTTTTACACCAAATGAATATCATAGATAGATTAATACCCAAATTAAGTATTCAATGATTGGAGGATAAAATTGTTGAAGTTAATTGGGAATTTAATGACCTATTCAATTGTTTTTTATGCTTTTTAGAGAGAGTAATAAGGGTGGCCTTTTATAAGGGATGTGAGTGGAAAGCTTGAATATTTTTGAAATAGAGAATTTCACCAAACTATTTATATATCTAGTGGCTAAAACCATGTACCAATACCTAAAAAATAATTTATATGGTCTAAATATATCCTAAAAATGGTGTTTGATATGTTTATTTATTATAGTATTCCTTAAGATTATATATTATCCACTTAGTAATCAATATTGTCTCTTAGTCGCGATGATTAATCTTAATACCTTTTCATAATGATTATAGTAAATGAAATTGGACTTATAATAAATTATAAATTCTTATGATCCCAAATTTTGAATCCTTTGATCCAACCTAAAATGGCTTAAGTGGAAAAAATTAATTTAAAATTTAATCCTACACACTAGTTGAGGCAACAACTTTTAAAGTGAAAATTATCAAAAATTTGAATTATCTTTATATCCAATTAAAATGTAAAATAGATTAAAATGATGAAAATTTGATTTCTTAATGTATTATTGGATCTAAATAAACATTAATTTTTTTTATAATATAATTTAACTTTATTAAATAATTAATCAAAAAGTTAGTTTTCATTTAACATTAATTTTTTTCACTATTAATCCAAAAAATTTATTATTTAAAAAATAGAAATTTTTTCATAAAATTGTTGTTTTGAAAATATAAAAAAAAAATTAATATTTTTCAACCATGTTAAATTTATAAAATATTTCCAAATTTAATTTTATTATTATTAACTAAAGAACATAAAACCACATTCTTTTGAGATAATATTATTTTCAAAGAATATAAATTATTTATTTAAAATTATATATTTTAAATACAATATTATTTTTATATTAAAATATTGTAAATCATATTTAAAAATTATTTGTTATTATTCATATTTGAAGGATTAATTGATAAGTTATAAATTTTTGTTAAAATAATTATAATAATAAAATGTTGTTTTGTAGAAACGCAGTGTTGCATGTCACCCATGTAAAAATAGGTGTTGTGTGAAAAAAGTTAAAATGTTCTTCTATATAAATAAATTAAAATAAATAAATTTAATTTATTCAAAAATAATCATTAATACTGATGGTGTTACATTTTACCCCCTTAAAATGTATTTATCCCCTAAAACTCCTAAATATAAAACAAACAAATAATAAAAATAATTTCATATAATATCATAATGTTACCAAATACCTTCTTCAAACTAGTTATTTATACACTGAAAAAAACCTGGTTAGTGTTCTTGTTTTATATTACAATAATTATAAGATTCATAAGCTCCACTTGTTATTTCACATAAGAATGACCATGCTCAAGTGGCATGACCTCTGAGTTCAGTAAATGTGAAGGGGAATCTATGTAAAACCTAATGAGAGGTACATGTAACACATCATGGACTTGAGAGAAGTTTATTGGAAGATACAAAATATGGGATATCATCCCGATATGTTCATAAATTTCAAAAGGACTGATATACTAAGGTATTACATTCCCATTGTTCCAAAATCTCATTAACATATTCCATGTTGAAATTGTTATAAATCCATTTTCACCAACCTCAAATTATAGATCATGGATATTGTTATTTCCATTAATTTTATTCCAAATCTATGATTCCTTGATATGTAGCTAAATAGATTTAACATTCTCAATCATTTCATCAGACCTTTTATATCCCAAAATCATTCATTCGCAAATTTCATTACAACAAATTGGAGCTTATAATTTCATTCCATATATCTATTCATAAGGAACTATATAAATTATTTATTGCAAGATACATTTTTAAGAAAAATAAACTATAGTAAGGTGTTGATCCCAACCAAATTTTAAATCCAATGAATAATTTCAAAACATATCCTCTAGTGTTTGAATTGTTATTTCAAAATTACCATCTATTTAAGGATGACATGTAGTGGTGGGACTCAAAAATTTTTCAAGGTAATATTGAATAACATAAGAGAACATTGAGGTTAACCTCATATCCCAATTAGATATAAAAGAATTTGGTACACAATTCAAAATTACCACATCATTAATTTATATCATATAAATCTAATTAAGAACGAATTATTCTATTATTATGATGAGTTGTTTTAACTTATTAAGGAAAAACAATTTAACCCATGTAGCATTATTCCCTTCCAAAATTTCTTAAGAATCTAGGAAACAATACAGGTAAATTTTCTCCCATTTCTATTCTGGTAAGGGTAATGGATAAACCATCCCCTTAGAAAAAATTTTCAGCCTTAAATTTATGGAATACTATGCACTATGATACAAAATATGCAATATCTCTTTTCATAAAATCGGACCATAAGTATTATATAAATTATATATACATCCTTGTACTTATTTGATGAATAGAGAATGATTAAATATGATATTCTTACAAAATATCCTTCTGGTATTGATGGGATAAATACACGGTTCCTAAACCTTATCATTCTATCATGATCAATGATAAACTAAAAAACATTTATAACCTTATTTTTAATTTGTACAGATTACTTTTCCACCACTTTAGTCATCAAAATTATGTATGTTAGAACATCTAATCGATCAAGATTATATCATTCCACTACCTTTAAGATTTATATAACCACCATTTGAAAATCCAAAAATATTGGATGTTTTTTGACACTCATCATAGAAAACCTAGAATGATCCTTCCAACTCAATGAATTTTACACGTTGTTATCTTTCCCAGGATGGTAATGAATTAGGATTTAGTAATATTTAATTATATATAACCATAATCATTGGATCTTGTTCAACTCATTTTCCATGAATATATAATTTAAATTTTCATGATCAGTTTATATATCACACTTCTCTTCATAAATTTAATGAATCCATATCATTAATTCATAAATTATGACCGCTAAATCCAAATCACAAGTTGGGTATTTTTTATCATCAATCATTTATTTTTGTGAGGAATAATTTGTTACAAAGTCATTATAAAAAATCATAGGTTGGTTTCTCATATCAAAAATTACATCCCTTCACCAAATATTTATATGGGATTTACATATAGAAAAAAATACATTCCAAACAAGACATAAAATTTGAATAGAGGAGGAATTACAAGATTTCAGGAAAGAAAATTTCCAACAAAGTCTACTGAAAAAGAATCATACTCTTGATATGTGATCAACATACAATTAAATATTTTCATGGATGTTACTACATTTAATAATTTGGGTGTAATATTTATTCCCTTATAAAATACATTAAATATTATATAGTGGTTATATACATAGTCCAATAAGACTATAGTATTTCTAGAGTATCTTTTATGTGTATCATTGACCTTGTTGTTGTCACACCCCTCATTCGAAACAGTGATCACATAATATTTCCCCTTATCCCTATTTTTAAGAGGACAGTGACTTCATTCATCATAAATAAACCTCATGTTTTGAAATTGGTCAGCATTATTCCCATACTCCATACACTTGAAGAACTAAAGTGGTGGTGGCATATTCAATGAAGTCTTCTTTCTATTCACATAATTAATTATCTTCTTCTGATAATTTTGAAAATCCATTGATATATGACCATCCCTTCCACACATAATCATTTAGTAGTCCCCAAAAGATAATTTCATCCATGCTCCATCCAACACCATGATCTTAATGAAAATACAAAATTATTCTATCAAAGGTTTTATAACTTTCCTTTGATCACCTTATTCCCTTTCTTATCAAAATAATCATATTTATATATAAATCCAATAAACATTTCCACATTGATTGAAAAAACACACAATATATTTATAGATATATAAGTGTCTTATGGGCAAAGTCCTTCATGGACTTTTTTTAATACACTGATGAATTGATCAACCTAAAATTCATGTCAGATGAAAAAACAACATGTGAACCTCACAGGTTTTTAAATATTTTCCTCAAAGGTTCTAAAAAATTCATAATATATTTTGGTTATCATATGGAACTCCTTATCCGTCATCATATGAATAAAATGAGGAAATTAGTTTATGAAATATATGTTCTTTAAATCATTCCAATCCATGGAGTAAATTCCACCATGTTTCCTCTTATTCCAGATAAGATTACACCATTAATCGTCACAACCTTACAAGTGGAAGATAACTGAAATAATTTTTTCATACTCTGAATGTTGAATAAAATAAAATATCTTTTCATTGGACTTAATCCATTGTTAAAAAACTCTTGGATCAGAATAACCAGGGAATGATGGTTATATTTTCTACATGAAGGACTCGGGAGATTATTGTTCCCCATTTTTCTCATTTGGATTTCCATCTTGATTTATAGCTTGAGAAAGTGGTGGAAGAATAGTAATGGAATGATTCCTACTAGATCACATAAAATTTGGATTCTTAGAAGGAAAATAATTTGATTTCCAGTCACACACTTTAGTAACATAGTTCCTTTATGTTCTATCCATTTAATAATACCAAAAATCATAGTGTAAGAACCAACAGTCATAGTAGGGAACCACATAATCATGAAAACCCACTTAAATGTTTCCTAAAACATGAATCCTATTTTATACTATGGAAACCTATGTTTATCCCATGTCATTTATTTTCTACATCAAATTAAATCCAATATTGTAGTCTATAATGAGTTTGTGGACTCCAAAATCATATCCCTCGGGCGTGTTAAACTAGGTGTACAATAAGTCTTGTTGTCATGCACCAGTTCCCAAAAGAGTCTAGATAATTATATTGTTTTCGTGTTTTCACCACTATTTAAATCCATTCATGAGCCACATCCTCTTGTATTATAGAGACAAAGATGTAATTTATTGGAAACCACTAACTATATACATTAACAAAATTCAATGACATCTTCTTATACATTATGATATATCATTAGACATTTCCTTAGAGATATCCCTAATGTATTCATTTCATGGTTTCCAAAGGAAAACTAAAAATATTATTTGATACCAATTATTGTATACCAATATTAACAAAATATAAATTACATAAATTTTTCAAATATTTAATACGATACACAAACAGACACCAAATAAACATTGTATTATAATGCCTTTGGAAACATGGAAACATAATCATCAGTCGACAAGTGAACTACATCATATCCAATTACATTATTCATTACTATAATACTTCTTAGAAATTTCATATATAAAACATATATTCATAACCTTCAGAAAAAAAAATAAAAAGGGTGAGATCAAAAGATTAGAAGGAGTATATAAGGAAGATAGGTAAGCATACTGTGAAGATAAGGGTACGTGAGCATGATCATAACATTTGACAAACATAACATACATATTAAATATCATAATCATAAATTGAGGGAATAAAAATTGGTAGTTCATAAGACATGGATCATAAGGGTATAAAAGAACATGATTTATGGGAGCTTGATTTTAGACCAGAAAAGAACTTTTAGAATAGTCATAACCATTGAAAAATATTTTCCATATTAGTCAAAGATAACTTCCAAGGCAATCATAACAGAAAAAGTCCATTACATAACTGAGTTCACTACTTGTAACATATTTATTTTAATGTACCAAGATCACCCTCATTGCATCCTTATATTATTATATCATGTTCATTTCATCATATATCAATTTCTATATCTTGAGATATAAAAATCATTTCCCAACATGTTGGTCGGGGATATAGGTCCCACCTGTCATATAATGAAAATAATATTTATGTGTGCAAAACTATCATAACGATTTATCATATGAAAACTCATGTAATGAAATGGGTATCATAATCATTTCATCATATATTAACATATACTAAATATACGGTTTTCATATTCATTTCATTATTGAATTACCCATGAAAATATACATGTTTTTTAAACATGTATGATATGGAATAAAAAAGGGAGTCATAATCACATAACTATTGGAAGGGAAATGAGTTTCATAAGAATCATGCCATCTAAAAATAATCTATATATAAAAATAATATTAATTATCTATTATGAGAATATTTATATTAAGTAATGAGTAACACTAATATATTTATTATTAAGGGTAAAATAACATTGGCATGTCATTTAAGACAAGTCATTTAGAAAATAACCTTTACGATTTGAAAAATTAACATTTTTATAATTAAAAATGATTCAAAACAATTTTATTTGAAAATAATTTTGAGTACATAATATGGAATATTTTGGTCAGTGATCGGTCCTAGCATCATATTATAATATTCATGCCACAAAAAAAAGAATGTTTAATTAATAGTTCTGTTAAAATCCAAAAGATAATTATTTTGGAAAAAAATATGAGGATTCTATTCCATTTTTAAAAAAATAAATACATGAGTAAAATTGTATTACAAATATAATAAGAGGGTAATAAAAAATAAGTTTTTTTAGAAAATATGGTTTTGATGTAAAATATATTTATAAATGAGTAGAGAGAAAATGTAGGACTTTCCAAAAACCATTTTATTAATACTTTTAAATACCATAGATTAGAAATATTTTTCTTTTACATGAAGATATCAGGAATAATAAGAGGATGATAAAATTAATTTATAATATTTTTATGTATATCATGAGATTTTATCATCTATTTTATAATTGTAAGCAATCACGATAACTGATGATATTTTTACATAATTATATTAACAATTTAATAACATAAAATACTTATGAAGGAATAACATAAAATATCTAGTAGAAGAAAAAATTTATGATATTGCATGTCTAATATGATGTACATACCCCTCATGAATTAATATATGTGCGTAGTGTAACATACTTCTCAAAAAGGAAAATTGAGATAAAAATTCCCTTAATGCTTTTGTAATGTTTTGAATATAAACTCCATGTAATAGATATCATCAAATTAATATGCAAATTAAAATAATTAATAGTGTAAGGATCATAAAATAAATTCATGTAAATTATAGGCATCACATAAAATAAATAGTTGGTGAACATGTCTTGTGTATCACAGAAAATAAAAGTGAGGTAGAAATACATGCCCATAAGTCTTAATATCCATTGTAATTGTTCAATCTTCATGTTTAATAAATAAAAGATAATTATATATTTATAAACGAACCATACTAATTTATATCATAAAATTTATGATTTACATGTTATATTTTATTACCCATTAATTAATAATTCCTTGTTATTGTTATGTTTTGGGTAACAAATTCTTTATTTCTCATATATATTTGGATTTGTTATTTTGGTTGTCCTTTTACTTTAATAAAGATTTTAAAAAATATATAATTATAACCATGATATATATAATATATATTAATTATATATGTTTTTATAATAACCTATAAAACATATAAATAGGAAATGTAATACATTATCTTTGGATATAGTAGGTCATTTGTTCGCATGAACACTATTATGATTTTATTGTCCTATTGAATGAAGTAAAATTAAATGATATATATATATAGTGATTAAAATATAATTTTTCTATTATATATACAACAGATTTCTTTTAAATCCCTCTTTAATAAATTCCATGTAAAGCATGATTGTATCTCATCGCTTCGTAAGGAGGTAGTCTGCCGTACACTGGAATAACATTATCATATTCTCATAAAATGGAAAGAATGAATTTTTGTGGTATATAATAATTAATGAATAATAAATAGATAATAATAATTTTTTAATTACATAAAACTATAATTAACATCATTAAATCCACCTTAATAGGTGGTAATAGAGAAACAAGTCACTATGGTCCGCGAAAATGTATTCCACCATCCACACAAGATATGATTTTGTAACCCATTTGATTGAATTTTGCGTGGTTCTAGGTCAAAAACATAAAATAAAAACAACAAATACATTTAATATACAATGGTTTTTATATATTAAAGATATGAAATTAATTAAATACGTTTTAGTATGATATAAATACAAAATTTTTGTCGATGAACATAACCACTTATTCCAATACCATTTTTCATTTCACCAAATGTTTTATATTGTGGGATTTATCCATAGAATAAGTATTATGGGATTGTAGTTGTGAATTGGAGAAGTAATTTATTTATTTCTTGTCTGAACCAAATGGTTTTTATGGTGTGAAGGGGGGAGAATAGTGCATGGGCTTTAATAGGTAGGAGAGTGGAAAACATGTAATTTTTTACATGTTATGTTGCTCCAATAATGGATGAAATATATATTATAGAAGTTATAATGTTGAAATATGTGTATAATATTTATTTTTTTTATATTTCTAGGTAATTTTCCCCTAATGATTATTGTCTTGTCCCTTAGAAAACATGTTTTTCTCTTACTCTCCCGGATTACTTTTAAATATTTTCACTAATCATTATGGTCAAAAATTAATTTTTTTTTATATTTTATAAATTATTCTTACTAAAAATATGGAATCCATTTTTTTAAATTCCATTGATATAAGTGGAATAATTAAATTAAATTATAATCCTTCATATAAGACAAGACAATGAATTTTTAAATAGGAAATTTTTAAAATAAATAAAACTTTGTATATTCAATTCGATGTAAAAGTGATTAAAATGACATAAATTAGTTTTATTAATGTATAATTTAACTATTTATACTTTTAAAAAATGAAATGTAATTTTTATTGATAAATTAATTTAAAAATATATATTTTCATTAAAAATTAACATTTTTAATATTTATAGAATACATAAATATTTCAAAAAAATCCTTGAAATTCACACTAAGATAATTTAGACATTAATAACTCAAAAATTACAGTTTGTTTTTATAATTAAAATTCTAAAAGATTAATTTTTTTCATAGAAGGACATAAAATGTAATTCTTTTGGGATTTTTTTCAAATCATATAATGACTTTACTAAGGATATTAAATTTATTTATTATTTTTTTTATAAAAATTATATAAATAATGATTAAAAATTTGTTATTATTAATGATTATATGATGTTTTAGATCTATTTTATGAAGTTAATTTTTAAATAATTATTATAATATTTTTTTTCATTGAAACTATTAGTTTTGTGTAATGCATGTAAAATATAGTGTTATGTACAGTGTAAAAAAACATGGAGTTTTTGTAAGGAAGAGAAAAAAATAATTAATTTTAAAAATATATATATAAAAACTAGTGGTATTACATGTTCCATTCCATATAGGCTATCATGGGACTTTTTAGAGAACCTAGGAGAAATATGAATCCGTAGTTGGTTATTTTATTAATAGTTGTGGACTTGTTAAATGTCATTTTCAGATTTCCTATATTAAAGGAAAAATTCACAAATGGATAAACTATTAAGTGGTCTAAGGGTAATTTCTCCTTGAAATTCATCATATCACACCATGGTGTCAACAGGAATGGCCTTTCATAGTCCATTGAGTTATACTTATGGATGTTATGAGTAGTTTTGGGTACTGGGCCATCTATATACCATCAGGAAGTAATAAATAATGTTTATGTTACCAGAATAAATCCAATGGTGAAGATCCACATGATGATTATTCAAATAATTAGATTGAATTAGTAGAATATCTATGTAGTTTTGTGAGTGAGTTTCAATTAAAAATTAAATTCTCTGAATAGAATATAGGGAAGGAATCTATGGAAATAAAATAAGAAGAAGTCTGTTGTACTATATTTGTCTTAAAGATAGAGAGAACTTAGTGAATATTTAAATATCACTATATGGATATTAATTACATACCTGGGTATGGAAATTATGACAAGATAGTTAGAACCGATTGAAAAAATCATCAATGTAATAGAATTGGGAGTATTTACTAATGTGAATTAATTAAAATAATTCTAGTCCTCACACTCGAAATCAGAAGTTCATGATTTATTCTATAACAGAAGAAGTTTTTCTCAATGTTAATTTCACAACAATTTTGTAAGTAGCACATGGAATTTTAAAATGAATATATCAATTTAAGAGGATACATTAAGATTATATAATTTTGATCATGCAGGGCCCTATATTTCTATAATCGATGGAAGTTATTCAACCTCATAACAGTACATGAAGAAGGAGGAAGGGAATATTACCATGGTTTATGAGTTCCCTTGTCCCCAAAAAATCTTTTATTGTAGTAACATTAGACATATATTGACCAAAACCATTTTAACCATAAAAAAATTGTGGTTAATTGGTGTATCAAAACACTACTAATCTGATGTTCCTTAGATTATCTAATAATTGTGATGAATGTTAAAATAATTGTCTCTATGTAGATTTTACATTCACGTATTCTTGTTAAAAGTATTTTGAGGTGGATAAAAGGTAAATTTTTTATATTCATTATGAATAGTTCATTTAAATTTGTAAAATAGTTCCATAAATATAACTAATGAAATAAGTTTACTAGAAACTCCCTGATTCACGGCCCCCCTACAGGGTATTATAGTTATGGATTTAAGAGAAGTGTGATTCAAATTTGAATCCAATAGTGTAAACCATTTATAAGAATACTAAAGATATGATAAAACATATAGAAGAAAAAAATCAGAGTAAAAAAATATAAATGATATATTATTATTGATAAAAATGGATACTGGATCGAATTATTGAAACTATGTATGTGAGGAAGATTATGATGGAATAATTTTAGGAATGGGTATATTCACCAGTTATAGAATGTATAATAATATAAACTTTATAACATAATATATTATGACATAACTTATCATAAAAACATTTACTAAATATATAAATGAATAAATCATTTTGTTGACAAGTATCTACTAATTATAAAACCTTCCATCCATGAAATCATGACCCTCGAATCCTCTAATTATATTATGTCAATAAAGGAAAAGATAAAACCTAAATAAATCCATGATTTAGATGAGGATTCAAGGACATGTTAGTGACATGGAATGAAATAAGGATAAATATAAATTATTATTCATATTATTTTAATTGAATCAATAAATTTCCCAAAAATAAGAATAAATGGTATATAATAATGGAAAAGGTAATCTTATGATTGTCTGTTTGTGAGGAAATCAATGATATTCACTAAGTGTGTAATGTTTCATAATGATTTAATGAATTCATCTCCACATAGCCATATAAAATTATCTGATAGGATTTAAAATATTATAAAACCATAAAAAACTATATAGATGGAGATTAAATAAATGATAATTTACATTAAATTATATAAAAGTAGAATAAATTGTTGGAGAAGTTGTTAATACATGGATACAACCATGGAGTCGAAAATATATCCCTTGGTAATAACTATATAATTTGATATGAAAAAAGTTACTACATAAAATGAATATGATAAAGAAAAATAAAAAAAATTAGTCATGATGTTATTGCCTCATGATCTTCCAATAGATTAGTTATAGTTTGTTTCCCCTATTTTTTTAATATTGGAATGAATTTATTTTTTTGAATTTTTTATTTATTCAAAATTTTAAATATTGATTTTTATTACTTATAAATGATATATTAGTTTATAATTATGTTTATGTTTTTTCTTATTTATTTCACATATTAATTGATTTAGTCGACAAAAATGTGGATGTTCAGACGAGTTGAGTGAATTTAAGGATGGTGGAAGCTCAACCCAAGAACTCATGTTTATAATATAGACACCTACAATGTGATTATAACTGAGGGGTTTTGTATAATTAAAATATGTTAATTTTTGATGAAGATGCTCAATTGAATTAAATTTACGTATCCTTATAGAGAAATGTTTTCTCATAAAAATGAATTTAACTATATTAGTATATTAAATTTAAAATACAGTGTGTACATTATGACTTAGTTGATTTATTAATTCAGTGGATTTTGTTTATCAACATAGTTTTCTTGTACATCACCTATGAGAGTTACCCCAAAAAGTTTAAATTACCTTAAAATTTTGTGTTATTATATATTTATTTATAGATTCTTAAAATTTACTATTATCCAATCAATTAAATAAACCCCTAAATATTATAATATATACCCATTATATAATTGAAATTTAAACCATTTAATACATAACAATTATCTAAGTTCCTTTGACACAGTGTTCACTTGTTATCTCTGATACGATGTTTCCCATGAATTTGTGTGATAAATTATACACCAATTAATGAAATATGATCATTAAAGAAAAAATATCTTACTAATGAATTATAATATCATATTTTTAAACCAATTCACTAAAACAACATTATTCCCCCAAAATTCATCATACTATTTTATAAATATAATTCGATTTATTCCCAAAATATCTTATATACTTTTTCCAATTCTAGTTGATCTAAAATACAACTAATCAATGATTAGTGTATAATAATTTCCCACTAATACATGGGTTATTCTATATCAACCCTATGGCATCCAACCTAAAGGAAAAATTACATTCATTCCTATAAAAAACAATTAACTATATTATCAAATAAAATCATTTTAAGGTTAAAGAAAAGAATATTTATGAGTTCATTTCTTAATGATTATTTTTTTATTATTTTTTATAGAATAAAATGATTTATCTGGGAAATTAGCCCAATTTATTTCTAAAGTAAAATAAAAAATGTAGAGTGATATATGGAATTTTTTACTTCATCCTAAAGGTATATGTATTTGGTGCATAAAATAATAATATTCTAATATAACAATATCACCTTACACAAAACTATTGGAATATAGTTTCAATATCAGATCGCCATCATGTACATGGAACAAAACCCCCTAAATTTAATCCACTAACTAATTCAATCAAATTTAAGAGGGACTTTAAATATAATCAAACAAAAATGGTGATCTAAGTGAATTATTATACAAAACCAACATAGGTATTAGACTATAACTACCTTAATATATGTTTCTCTATACTGTTAGTCAAATATTGTTTATATTGCTAAATCATTACTTCCCTCTCCAACCCATGTAAATGATCAATAAATCACAATTTTATATTGAATATTAAATAATATAAATTTATTTTCTTGAATATCATAAATATTTGTACACCCAATTCCTATAGGTTGTAATGATATGTGCCACATGGAAATATGAAATCTAATACCATTAATTTTGATCCCAAAATATATCATATAATGTTCAATATGATTTATTATTTAAATTTTATTTCAAATATATAGATCTTATGGATATCCAAAAATCCATTTCATAGTCATATTAACCTTGGAATTGTATTTTTTTCAAGGTCCAATCATAAACAACCGATGTTAATAGATCTAAATTATTCTAATTTTTCTATGATTCCATTAATTGAAATTTATATATTATAAAATCATATTTCATGACTTTTAAATTCAATGAAATGGATTTAAATGAATATTCATGTAGCATTTTCTATTAAAATAACATTAAACAATCACTGAAATTATTTTATAATGTGTTTCAATAGAAATAAAATATATTTATAACCATTTCTTGTCTAATCACTTCATCCCATGTAATATATATCCTATCTAAAAATATTTTAATTTATATTTAAATAATCAGGATTTTAATTAAATCCCCAAATATATATTTCAATAAACCATAATGAATTTTTCAACAATTTGGTATCCAAAGGAATGATCATCCTTCCTTTAGTACCTTGTTAGATGCTTAACATCCATTTCACCTATAACACCGACATTGTATTTAATTATTTTTAAAAACAAATTATCATATAACCAAATCCTCAATAATAATTTCATCTGTATATATATTCATATTTTATCAGTTATAAAAAATTTAAATCCAAAAAATACTCTCCATGAAATCACCCCAATGATTAACTATTAGATAACCATGTTATCCATTTGATGGTGGATAATGTTATTCCCACTTCATGTAATAATAAAATAATTTTCCTCTCCTCCGATAAATAATCTTTTTTGATTAAATGTAACTTCAAGCCTTATATTAAACTTTAATATCATTGAAAAATATATTTTCTAAATCCATTCAAAAATAATATAAATTTATTTTAAACTCTAATATAGATACACTTATTTTCATACTACTCTTGATATATAAAGAAAAATCTGTACAAAATTCAACCATTCCATCAACATCATTATTCATTTTCATATAAAACATTCCATTTCCCTTAATTTATAATAAAAACACAATACCATGTTTCCATATATTATTTATATAATATTATTTTTATCTTATTTTTTGATTAATTCCTCATCCTTTTTCATCATTTATAGGCATAAAATTCATGGGTTAGTTGAGATAAAAGTGGGTTGCTAACTATTTATTATAATAATATAATAATTATAATATTAATTTCAGAAATTATTTTAGATCCTTTGTTAAACTTAATTTATACTCTCATTATTATATAATGAAATTATTTATAAATTAATGATGAGAAATGAAAATAATAATGAAAATAATAATTTCATTTTTTATAGTTGATATTTTCTCATATTTTATCTACAAAATATAATTCCTTTACCACATAAATACATGTTTGGATATAATTTGTTATGATACAAAATATGTATTGATATAATTGAAATTTTATCAATGGTTATGGATTTCCACTATTATTTCTCATGGTATCAAAATATCTTTCACCATTTTTTAATAGTTATGATTAATTAGAGTTTCTTAAAAACAATATATTCCCATATATCATCAAACTAACTGATAATAAACTCATTTTTTAATATTTTAATGATTATTTATAATATATAATTTCAATTATAACTATAGTGGATCATTGAATAATTTTTCACCATTTCTTATAAATTTACTCAACCTTTCTTTTTCAAATTTGAAGGATAAATCTATTGAATTTGATTCTATTACAGGATTTTTCATATTTAATTTATAACTAAATATTTTAATTAGAAAATAAAATACTTTTAAATTTATTTATTCTAGATTCCATGTTATTAAATTATCTAATAAAAATTTCCAATGACATTATAAATTTATTATTTTACTTCATGAAATTTCTTTATCCTATTTATATAGTACGCTCATCAAAAAGGTACTATATTCGAGTAATTTTGGATTCAATATGATCAATATACTTAAATTATTCATTCAAATGTGCTCCATTTTTCCTAATACTATTCCTCATAATATTAATATCTTCAATCTCTCTATTAACATAATCTTATATATCATCTACTCCATTTATTATATCTATATCATTATTTTATACTTGATATATATTCATTATTGGAATAAAATAATCTTAAATAATATATTTTAATCTAATTTATACATTTTCAAGATAAATGAAATATTTTTATTCCACTATAATCATATATATATTCAATTTAATCATCCTTATAAATTTATACCCCTTTCTGGATTTTGTACTTCTACATTGGGGGAAATTTTATTATCTAATTTGGGAGAAATTTATTTTGATATTTTATATTTATTTTATTCTAAAAAACATTAATCTTATATATACGCGATTTATATATTTACAGTAAGGAAATTTTTGTTTACTATTAAGCCTATATTTTCTATGATTGAATTTACAATCAAAAAGTATTTAAAATTCATCCATACCATATTCAATAAATTTTTAGTTATTTAACACGTGATTTCCCATCAACATCAATACCAATTTATTATCTGATTTAATTTTTATTTCATATACCTCCATAATCATATTTTATTCCCATCATATACATTATAAGTAATTAACATAAAAGTTAGGTGGTTTTGCATCTACAGGAACACAGATTGTTTAATTATAAAATGGTGTAATCATTCTCATGTTGTCCTCTATGATATTAATGTATTAAATATCCTTTACAAGTCTATACATTTACCTTATGAAAATAATGATTAAATTATAAAACCATCAATTACTTTCTTATAACACATAAAAATAATAATAAAATTTTGTGTGTAATTCCTACATCTTTAACATCCTCACCATTGTGTCCCCTTCACAGAAAATAGAAACTTTATACCATAATATATTTGGGAGATTTATATCATTAAATTTATGTTGGTCTAGCTAGATAGTTCATTCAATAACCTAATCTATTATTTTTTATTAGTATCAAAAAACATCCTATATTATTATTAGAAATATATACCCATGTTATCACAAATTCAGATTCAATGAATTTCTGTAGAGATTTCATCCAATCTATGTGTTCATTTATATAATATTTTTGGGTGCTAATATAAATGAAATAATGATATCTATTTTAAGAATTCCATTAGAAAATTAATAAAATAGACCATTTCATCTTCAATACCACATGTTTCGACCATGAATGTCCCTATAAACATAAAAACATAGTAAATCAGCTACATCATATATTCTTACAGAATAGACAATGTTCTAATTTTGAAAGGGATTAATAATGTCTCCTGGATAAATTAAAAATCTAATCATACAGCTAAATAATAATAAATGACATAAACATTTTACTATTTTTACAAAATATAATGACATATAAAGTGTATATTAATGATTTCTATATGCCAAAAAATCCAATAATTCATTATTATTTGAATTTATTTAGTACCAAATCTACAAATTATGTTCTCTAATTATCACTTCATAATGTCCAATGTAATGTAATAATTATTTAAAATATAGTTTATTAAAATGAATTTTCATTACAAACCATCCCATCAAATTCTGATATGTTTTCTTCATCATCCCCATCTCATTATTCTTCAATAGATAATTCATAAAACATACCTTTTTTTTATCATTTCCAAATATTCACTATAAAATTAATTTAAATATGAAATAAATATGATTTCATTTATATGGAATCAATTTTAACCATTTATTATGTTGGATATCATTATGCTTTCTCCTCTAAAAATCTTCATGTTTTCTTCCATTTCTTATCAAGTAATAATTATTATAATTAATTTATAATTTTCATGTAATATATCAAATATAATATAAAAATGTTTCCATATTATAAAAATATATTAAAAATTAATTTCTTATAGATATCATGAAAAAAACCGTATCCATATTCAAAAGGACATGGTATCACGATCAATGTCTTGACTGAAGAATCCTGAGTGAGAAAAATATTAATCTTTTTTTGTTTCTTGTTATCCGTATTTTAAATTATTATATAATAATAACCATAAAGTGGTCTTATATTTTGATGATGTGATCATTCAGGATCATTTTATTGGCTTCATATAGTAAAATATAATTTAAACAACAAATAAAATGTATAGTTTCCGAAATTCCTCCAAACACATTATTTACCACAGTCACACAAATTACCTAGTTACTCTCTTCATCCAATAGCTTGTATTTTTTTGTAAAAAATTTCATTTTAACATCATGACCAATGATTAATGTGTTTCCTATCACATTATTGTTTTCAAAACCTTAGTATGGTTTTAGTCATCATGAAAACTATAGGAAGCTTCTTTATTCCTTTATTACATAGATAGAAACATAAATTTGATAACACTTTTAATCATGGTTTGGATTTTAATCTACCATTGAAAAATTTTATAACCTCACCAAATAACATTTATATCTACTCTAGATTAAATATATTCATAATATATAAATTATATCCCATTGAAAAAGAAAATTTCAAATAATTTCGAATTTTCTACTATTTTGATCAACAAACATTCTAATAAAAATTATGTATGACTTATATTCATAATACTATTTTTCATTGAAATCCATAATTATTTAATCTATTATTTCTTTTAGACTAAATTTTTTTATACATTCAATTGTTCATTTAATTTTTAACCAAATTTCAAACTATTCAAATCTAATAATTTTTATGTTACTAATTCAAATCATGTCTAAGACATTGGAATGATCCATATTGGATTATGATTTAATCATGAGTCTCTCTAATCACATATTTATGAAGAATTTATGTTCATTGAGTTGAACCAACATATTTGAAGATAATACCATAGATATACAAAAGTAAATTTTAAATCATCTGTTATATCCAATAAACATGATTGGGTTTTTCTGGGTTATCTTTATTATCAAGCTGATCATAAGGTTTTCTTGGTGTGGTGGTAGAGCACACACAACATGTTTTACTATTTCTCTTTATAGGTAATAACCCATAGTGATATTTCCCTAGAAGTGTAGAGATGTAATTTCATTTATTTTCTAAATTGGGGTCTAATTGAATTATATATCTCTGTGATGGTTTTTTTGATTTTTATTGTAAGAAACCGAAGTTTTCTATGATGTATAGATACTTTGAATTTCAGTTTATTACCTCTATTTTATCCACAATTTTTCTAATACTTTATAGAACGAATTTACTGTGTCTAGGGAATTTACTAATCCTAGAGCTCCAAATTTTGGAGGAATGGCGTAGACGAATAGTTTTACTAAACCATGAATAGGAGGCCACCCGTTTTGGATAAATCCTGCAAGGTTCTACAACAATCCACAGTGGGGAGTGTATAGGCTGTGAAATGTTTGTCTTACGATGCACTATAACCCATGTGGGGTGTGCACCCTGGAATAGAGGGAAACATTGGTAGATCATGGTTTGGGAAACCTTTCTCTCCAAACCATGTGGGACACATCTCTTAGATAGAGGAAGCCACATGGAAGAAACATGATTTAGATAATCGTTCGGCCAAATCATAAAACCTTTAATACTTAATAGAATTAAAATTTATTCATCAATTATTTTAAAATGGATCACCCATTCTGCATATCATTTCAAATGGACATCCCCTCCTCAGACCAAGTGAGATCCTCAGCCATTCAAAGCTGGGATTTGGGTTATCACCTCTCTCCAATAGTTGGTTCTATAGGTGGTCATCTCATTGTAAAAACAATTGGGGATTTCTTTGTACATTAGTCTACTTTCATCATTTTACTTCTTATCGATGCCATTTTTATCATATAACATTTCCAATCTCTTGAGTTATCATCAATTCATTAATTTTATTCTAATCTGGATAGAATTGAATGCTAATACTATATCAAAGTTATACTATATAAATAGGGTTGGTGGTCCATACCTTTTCCATTAATGTATAGTTATTTAAAAATTCCCTCTATTGTGCTGCCACTGGAATGTTGTGAGATTCTTTCAAAATTAGAAAACCCATGAGTTAATTTTTATATTATAGTTTAAGACATTCCATTGAACTCTTATATGTGGTTGAGGGTAGCTGACCTCATCCTGGACCTCCCTTGGGATGGTTTCTTCCCTTTGAGTGGGAAAATTCCACCCATGGGGTGCATTGAGAACTCATTACATTATTAGAATTTAGTATAATAATCATGTTGATTTCACGATGTTTTGGGAACAATATATAATGATTCCATTTGTTTATGAAGGGTCCGATATGGATATTCACTTAACATGTATATTATTTTGAAGGGATTAGTGAAATGATTAATTAAATGGTTTATAAAATATTGGATGAATTGTTAATGATAATAATGGAGGGTTTAAATTATGGAATTGATGACTCACATTGATTCAGTTGATATTTCTAATATATGAATTTAACCTTCCTGGATCCCTATTAAAATCGTAATCCTTTGATGTTGGTTACAAAACATGTTATGATTCATTGGAAATGTCTAATACTTTGATCTGATGTCCCATTGTGATGCCTTGGAAATTTATTCTCCTAGGATATAATTTATTTGACCCCTAGGATTCTGTACACATTTCTACTCCTTGGATCCAGTTTAGAAAACATGTTACAATGACATGGACATTAATCCTGCTCACATGAGATGACCCATTGGGATTCCTATGAAAATTACTTTGTATAGATCATATTTATTAGACAACTAGAGTGCCATGGAAATTTCTTCTCCTTTTTCTGATGGTGTTCTATGATGACATGGACATTTCGACTCCTTGGATCTGAGTTACATAGAATGTTAAGATGCCTTGGGAATTTCTAATCCTTTGATAAAATTAACCATTTTGATGAATTGGACAATTACAATAATTTGATCTACATTAGTTGACCAGAATGATTCCATGGACATTTTGAGTCCATTGATTAATTTAGATACTAGGATTACATAGACATTTCTACTCCTTAGAAATAGACTACACAATCCACTAATAATCCTTTCGAGTTTATACTCCTTTGATCCAACACACTTGGATTCATTGAACATTTATATTCCTTGGATTCTTGTATGTGTGCATAGGATATGTGATCAAAAAGTATAAGTCATTGAAGATGCATAAAATTATCTACAGTTAGCCCTTATGATTATGCTACAAGAACACATTGATCCTTGATAGACAAATTTTTTTACTAATACGTTTATTACGTGATTACATTTGTTTAACATTTTTTAGTTTATATGATCATACAGGACAAGTTATAGACAATGTTGGTGATGGAATACTAATTGTTATCTCACACCCTATTTAGGATACCATTTGGTAACTAGAGTGGCTTCATGGATATAGGTAGGGACAAAGGAAGTCCCCCTCATGGAAGAGCATGATTAATTGATTCAAATGAGTAGGGGAAAATAGAGTCAAACTATTGAGAATTACCCAATATAGAGATAATTGTTTTTGTTCATTTCATGCATGTGTTGTACTGGATGAATGTTTCCATATACTGCTAGCCATTTTTATAGAATTCCATAATCATCATCGGTGTATAAAATTATTTGATAGGATGACTTGGTTATTAATATAATTTTTTATAATCATCACATGTTTAGTTATCTCATAACATTCCACAATTGTTTGATAGGATTATGTAGTTGAGATAAATCCAATTATGGGTGTATAATTAACCCACCTTACCATGATAGAAACTCATTGTGAGTCATCATCCTATAGGGTACAAGGTGTCTCACTTGAGACTTGTTCCCCCTAACCGAGTGAACCATTAAATAGATCCCATGTCTGGATTTCACATAGTGGTTTCAGAGGCTGTATCATTAATTTTTTTTACCATTTGGGAATATTATACTGGATAATAGTAATGTGTCAGAGTTTGTAATGATTTGTTGCCTATATTAGATATCTAATAGATTTAAAGAAAGCTAAATTTCCTAGGATGTGATTCTATTTTCTATTTATACTTGTTATAATTGATTTGACTTCACTTTTAGGTGACAAAATTGATGTTTCTTATTTCTAATGATTAAATATTTTTTCGTTTATCCTGGTATGGTAAGGATATAGTTCAAAATGAATCATAATATTGACTTTAGTATATATATTTCAGGAAATATTTCATTCCACATTTACATGGTTCTAACATTCACTATTAAATATCTTGTTCCTATTATTTTTATGCTGAAGAAAGTGTGCTAGAATTTTCTAAAGGGACATGATAAAATAATGGATAAAATTAAATGGTCACCACACATAAATTTATATCATGTATAGGACCTTATAAATTGGATGTGGTGAACCATATACTTAAATATTTTTATGATAATTGATATTTAAATGAGAATTAATTCCTAAGAAATTGTATTTTGAAATGAATTGGTCACCGTTACATATGGATTGCAATTTTAATCAAAATTGTGTTATCTCTATAAATTGAAATTTGTCCTCTTTATTCAATGAAAATATTCATAAAAAATAAAAAATGACAATTTCTCAAACATAGTTTTTGTAGTAGGTAGTGTTTCATTCTTTCCATATAATCCTTACATCACCCATACATAGATTCATAGGATGTAGAAGGGTGTGACTCCTATTTTGGAAGTCGTATGCCTATACAATTTCAATATATGGGATCATGTTGTCACTAAATATTTTATGATACACATGCATTGAATATTTTGAAATAAATCACCTAAATGATCACCAGCTTATTGTTATTTGGGTTTAATGACTAAGCACCAGAGGTGGTGGGTCATTGGTCACTTATAGATCCTCATGAAGTTCCACATAGAATACTACATGTTATACATGATATGTGTGTTGAATCCATATTACTAGAGGGTTTCATACTATTATGATGACTAATCAGGTAGCCATGCTATAGAATCCCGTCTTTTTATAACATAAACTTTCATTTCATTACACAGAACTGAGGATCTTTAAGGTTTAGTGTCTTGGGAACAAGGAACATAATACATGAAAACAACATAAAAAATTATTATTAAACACTTGAAAGGCTTCTCCTTAAGTTCATCCTAGGTTCATTACTGCATCTCATAACCTGGGGACATACATCAAAAGAAAGGGTGAGCAGAAGGCCTAGTAAGGGAAACAAGAGAAACATTTTACATGTGAACATGAGATACTTCAATAAGGACATGAAAAGAACTTTAAGGCATTAGAAAAGAATCATGAGATACATCATAATAAAAAATAACATTTTTCATAACATGAAGATGTGGCTACAAATTTTAATATTGAAAATCATTTCGTTTCACCAAGGTCCATCCCCAAGGTTTCATTAAAAATTACCAAGGTTATACACCAAGGTATTAGTCTAAAAAGTCATCTCTAGAGATTAAGTCTTTACCCAATGCATTGGAGCGCTATCTGGGAACACCCTTGACAAGTATTTATTATCATGTGATCCACATATATCATCATCAATCATTTCATAAACAACCCATATAGCATAAAATAAATGGGTTTCATTTCATAATCATAACGTTTTAAAAACTGCTTTAATGGCATGATCATTATGTCACTTTAAACCCACGGAAAGGGAAAGCGGGTTTCATGTATGTAAATCCCAGAATTTAAAATAGAAAATTTTTATATATATTTTAATACCCCTATAGAAATAATAGCTTTGATTATTTACTTTATAACATATAATAATTTTGAGAAAAGAGTGATACATTTTGAGATGAAAATTCTGCAGCATAACGGCTATGTTTCGGGGTTTTAGAAAACATTGAAAAGAGAGGGGACTTGGGTCAAACATTCATAAATGACCCATAAAACAGTAGGGGGACAGAATATAAGTTATTTAAGAACATTTTAATGAAATTAGAAAGATATACCATATGAAATGAAAAACATGGAAGTGAGACAAAAATAAGATTTCTCTTATGAAAATTCGGCAGCCTAACGGCGTCACTTAAACTTCAATAAAAAAAGATTTGACAAGATAAAATAGGGTCTCTCATCATATGATCATAAGAGATCAGTATGATAGATATAGATATCATACCCAAACATAATAAAAAGGAACTTGAAAGACATTACATGAAAATCGAACTTGAAAAATGAGAAGGGTGAAAGAATCCCTTAAAAATTCGGCAGCCTAACGACCTCAAGTAAACTTTCATAAAACGAAATGATGATAGTAAGAGGGGATATCTCATAATATAAACATGAAAACGGAAGTAAGAGGAATATAAAATAACATCCTCTCACATAAGAACATGGAGCATAAATGGAATGACATAAAAGAGATTACATGAAAAAGAAAGAGAGAGGTCGGATCCCCCACCTTAAAACGTAACTCTTTAAACTCAAAGGTTTGGACCTTGGGGGCTTGGGGAACCATGGGAGGACTTCTTGGGAGGTAAAGAGACCAGAACATCGTTGAGGATGGTTTTTGAGTCGAAATTATGGGAGGAGGTCTTGGTATTTATAGGGAATGTGAGGGGACAAGGCATTAATGGCCAAGGGACACCTCACAAGTGCTTTACTCAAAACCATGAGCTCTCTCATGATATTTCCCATGAACTTAGGCCACATGGGGCCCCCAAAACAATAATTCATCACCTAAGGTTGTCCAAACCTTAAAATATCTCATGAAATCACCATGACACAGCTATGATGTCATTAGACATACAGAAACCCTAAAACTTCTTTTTTTTACTATTCAATGAAAATTCATCTTTCTCAGAAAAATCCCAAAATTTTACCGTAACCAAATATCAATGTTATGATTAAAAATATGTACCCCATTTTATAAAAATAAGTTTCTAAATATTTTTAATTTAATTTTTAAATAAAAACACTATTCACCAGAAATTCATTTCTTTAGAAAAAACCCCAAAAATTACCATAACATAATATCGGTGATCTGAGTTCAAAAATAAATTCCATTTTATAAAAATATTTTTCTAAATATTTTTAATTTAATTTTTAATTAAAAAAACTATTCATCCCAAAAAACTAATACTTGATTAATAATTTATGAAACCATTATTTACCGATTTTATTGAATCACATTACTTAATCTATGTGTCTAATTTATATTAAAACTTTCTTTGAGTGAAATTACTAATCCATTTGGTCACATTACTAATCCTAAGCGTAAAATCACTATTCATAATTTACAATTCATCAAAAATTAATCTGATCTTATTAGACTCCAAATTCCTTACTGAACACTTTTGTAGAAGACCGTTTTTTGAAAATCATTACACATCATTAATTAATTAGGGTTTACATAAATATTTTAAAATATCATTTTTTCAAAATTGATCAATAAAATACATCCTAAAATTATCCGGACATTTGAAATTTCACAAACATCACTAAAGGAAGAAATCTCAATTTATTCATCCCAAAGTATTACACAAAGAAGCTAGGGTCTCATCACATAACCCCTTATAACACCGGCATATGACCTAAGTGTAAGGTGTGCTATGGTGAGAGAATATGAGGGAGGCTCAGATAACATTACCCTAGTAGTAATCTCTACTAACTTGCTCTTCTACCGCAGGCGTTTCCGTTCAAGATTGACACGCTGGAGTTCGGCTTGGGCTTGGTCCAAAGCGAAGCCCACAGATGCTACCTCCTTCCCAAGCTATGATAAGTGGGATTCATAAGGTTCGAGTCTACTAGATGAAGCCATTGACTCCTCTTTCTGCATTAACCATTAACATCTTATTAAATCATTAAGAGTAAGACAATATACTACCCAAAAATATTGGGTCTTTACATTCTTCCCCCCTTAAGAAATTTTGTCCTCGAAATTTATAATTGAGGAGTAGTCGAAAAGGTGAGGGTACTTTTGCTTCATTGTTTCCTCAGGCTCCCAAGTAGATTCTTCATATTTATGATTCCTCCACGACACTTTCACAAGGTGGGTAGTCTTGTTTCGTAGAACCTTGTATCTATGGTCTAAGATCTCCCCTGGATGCTCCTCATAAGAGAGGTCATGTTCCAGTTGTACCACCTCTGGGTTCAGTAAATGCGAAGGGTCGGGTATGTACTTCCTCAAGAGAGATACATGGAAGACATTGTGAACTTGGGCAAGGTTTGGTGGAAGTGCTAGATGATAGGCCACTGCTCCTATGCGATCAAGAATTTCATAGGGGCCAATGTACCTAGGGCTGAGCTTCCCTTTCTTCACAAACCGCATGACTCTCTTCAATGGAGAAATTCGAAGGAAGACTTTGTCACCAACACCAAACTCCAAGTCCCTTCGACGATTTTCAGCATAGCTCTTTTGCCGACTCTGAGCAGCCTTTATGTGTTGTTGGATGGCATGGACCTGTTCTGTCATCTCTTGCACAAGATCATGCCCAAGAATCTTTCTTTCACAAGTTTCATCCCAAAAAGTAGGAGTTTAACATCACTTTCCATATAGAGCGTCATAGGGTGCCATCTGAATACTCGAATGGAAGATGTTGTTATAGGAGAACTCAACTAATGGGAGGTGTTGATCCCATCCACCTTTAAATTCTATTGAGAATAATCTCAGCATGTCTTCGTGTGTCTGAATAGTCCTTTCAGATTGGCCCTCAGAGGATGATAGGCCGTACTAAAATTCAATTCAGTATTCAGAACATGTTGAAGACTTCTCCAGAATTTTGATGTGAATCTTGGATCACGATCAGACATGATGGATAGTGGTACACCATGCAGCCTTACCACTTCCTTCACGTATATCGTGGCAAGCTTATCCAGAAAGAAATCTTCCCGAATAGAGATAAAATGGACTGTCTTGGTGAGATGTTCCACAATAACCCATATCGCATTGTTTTATTTGGATGTTTTTGGGAGACCAGTAACAAATCCCATAGTGATATTATCCCACTTCCATACTGGTATGGGTAGCGGTTGTAATACCCCCTTAGGAAGTTTTCATTCTGCCTTTACTTGCTGACACACCAAGCACCTTGTAGTGTAGTCAGCAATCTCCCTCTTCATGTTATCCCACCAATAATGATCACGAAGGTCTCTATACATTTTAGTGCTTCCCGGATGTATAGAGAAATTAGAGCTATGAGCTTCATCCAACAATTATTTCTTTATCTCCGGAATAGATGGAACAGATAGTCTTGTACGAAATTTCAATACCCCTTCTTGATCAATATTGAAGTCTGGGAACATCCAATCCTTTACAGCCTCAAACTTCTCCTGCTGCAAAGGATCTTATTTTTGAGCCTTCTTGATCTTCTCTAGTAATGAAGGTTGAGAAATCATTTGGGATAAGGTTGATGATGTCCCATTCCTTATAATTACCATTTCTAGTTTTACTAGATCTTTAATCAAGGTATCTCCTAGGATCCTCATTGTTTCCAGAACAACAGGGTCTTTCCTGCATAACGCATCAGCGACTTTGTTTGCTCTACCAGGGTGATAATGAATTGAATAATCATAGTCTTTAATAAGCTTCAACCATCTCCTTTTTCTCATGTTCAATTCGTTCTGTGTGAAAATATACTTTAGACTTTGGTGGTCAGTGTATATATCACATTTCTCCCCATAAAGATAGTGTATCCATATATTTAGAGCAAAAACAACAGCCGCTAGCTCTAGATCACATGTAGGATAATTATTCTCATGAATCTTCAACTGTAGAGATGAGTAAGCAATTACCTTGTCATTTTTCATGAGGACGCACCCAATCACTTTCAGATATGCATCGCTAAAAATAACGAATCCTTCTCCGATAGAAGGTAGTGTTAACACATGTGCAGTAACCAATATATTATTCATATCTTGGAAACATTCCTCGCATTCCTTTGTCTATAAGAACTTAACCCCTTTTCGAGTCAACTTGGTTAGTGGATTAGAAGGCCATGAAAAGTATTTCACAAAATCTCCTATAATATCCCGCTAAACCAAGGAAACTATGTATCTCAGTTACTGTTGTGGGTTGAGGCCACTCTTCTACAACCATTGTCTTTGCAGGGTCAACTGAGATTCCTTCATTGGTTACGATGTGCCCTAATAAAGCCACTTTTTGTAACCAAAACTCACACTTGCTGAACTTTCCAAAGAGCCTCTCCTTCCATAGAGTTTTCAAAATAACCCTCAGATGATCTTCATGCTCCTCATGACATTTTGAATATATCAAAATATCATTAATAAAGACTACCACAAAGTTATCAAGGTAGTCCTTAAAGAATCTATTCATAAAATACATGAAAATAGCAGGAGAATTAGTCAAGTTGAAGGGCATAACAGTAAACTCATAATGCCCATATCTTGATCGGAATGCAGTCTTTGGAATATCTTCCTTCTTAACCCTCAGTTGATGATAACCAGATCGAAGGTCAATCTTAGAGAAGAATTGATCCCCATGAAGTTGGTCAGATAAATCATCAAATATTGGAAGAGCATATCTGTTCTTCACTGTGATCTCGTTCAGTTCTCTATAATCAATGCATAGCCGCATTGATCCATCCTTCTTCTTCACAAAGAGAACTGGTGCCCCCCAAGGAGACACACTCGGTCGGATAAACCCCATCTCCAACAAGTCTTGGAGTTGTTTCTTTAAATATTATAGCTCCACATTTTCCATTCTATATGGGGTCTTTGATATCGGTTGTGATCCAGGCACGAGTTCAATGGAGAACTCTACCTCTCTTTCTGGGGGAGGTCCAGGTAACTCCTCAGGAAATACATCCATGTATTCCTGAACAATCGGAACATCTTCTATTTGTATGCTCCCTTTTCCTTCCTCATCATCACCGATTAACTCCATACTGAAAGCTATAGGAGGTGCTTCTAGATATGGATCAGTTTGGGATATCTCTCCTTGGAAGATAACTGTAGATTGTTTATTCACGACTACTGAGATTTCCTTACTTCTTGCATTTGATCTTAGCATTATACTTTGAGAGCCAGTCTATCCCTACTATAACGTTGAATTCCAACATGGGAATGACTACTAGATTTGCGATAAGATTGTGCTCACTAAACTAAACACTGGACTCTCTAAACACTGTTGATGCATGGATAACCCATTTGGAGTCTTGACTAACAACTCTACCTCAAGAAATTCCAGGATTGATTCTATATTCTTTGCAAACTTGGAGGAAATAAAGGAATTCCTAGAACCAGAATCAAACAAAGTAGTTGCTAGTTTTGAGAGGACAACAAGAGTACCTACTACCACGTCATTCGGAACTTCAAATTCAGTTGTTGTGATAGAAAAATCACGACCTTTGTCCCCTTGCCTTTGTCGAGGTTGATGTCGATTCCCCTCCACTGCCCTTGGATTTGGACAGAGATTAGCATAGTGCCCAAGCTATCTACACATGAAGAAATGGACTTCGGGTAAGTCCATAAAAATATTTCTTATGTCGTTAGTGTTGGGGAGTTGAGGCTTCACCTCACTACGACAATTCCGAGCAATATGGCCTCCTTTTCCACACTTGTAGCACTTTCCAATTCCGACCAAGCTGTTCCCCGGATGGTTCTTCCCACATGTATTGCATGTGGTAAGTTGCATTTTCTTTCCACCTCTTCCCTGATCAAAAGTCTTCCCTAAAATGGGCTCCAACGATCTCTTCTTTTCATTTGATTTATGAGACCAGTGTGTCTCCCCAAACTCTAGCTCGACATTCATTGCACTCCGCACAATCTCCTCGTAGCTATCGTAGTCCTGGTTGGATAAATTCTTCCGCAGATGAGGTCTCAGTCCACCGAAAAATCTATCAACCTTCCCACTTGGATCCATGACAAATCTAGAGGTATATCGTGAAAGTCGGGTGAAGTTCATCTCATATCTTCCGACAGATTCGTTCTCCTTCTGCTTCAGCTCGAGAAACTCTTTCTCCATTCTCGTTCTCATGGAACGAGGGAGATACTTGTTAAATAATATTCCCCGAAACTCTTCCCACTCCATAGCTTCCATCTCTCCTCTAGGCTTCGTGTTTTTGACCAGTGACCACCACTGATCAGCTTCTCCCTCTAGGCAATAAATAGCAAGGGTGACTTTTTCTTGTTCCGAACAAAGGAGTACAGAAAAGATCTTTTCAATGGAGCATATCCATTGTTCCGTAACCAAAGGGTCAGTAGATCCACTGAATGATGGTGGTCGTTGACGCATGAAGGACTCAACAAAGTGTTGTTCCCATTGTGGTGAGGTCGGCCTCTCAGCTTGATTCAAGTTATTACTCATAACTTGAGTCAGTTGGTTCATCATTCGCATGAATGTTTCCATTCCGGCTTCCATAAGAGGGTTGTTAGCACATGGTGCATTGCAGTCACCATCGGCATGGTTCCTCATATTTCCCACCATTTTCTAAAAGAATAAAACCTTAGTGAGAAACTTATTTCATTTATGAATCATTTAAATAAAACTTCATTCTTAGACAACTACACTTCTCTATAATTCCTTCATAATGATTCATAAAGAGCTTGTGATTAACCAAACATATCACCCAGGAGTGTCGTAACCAAGAGTGCAGCAAGGCCCGTTATCGTGCACCAGTTCCCATTCGAGTCTAGCTCAAAGCGGTGTTTTCGGGTTTTACCCCTATGTACATCTGTGCCAGAGCAACCTCTACCTGCTCGTATCTAGACAGGGATCTATTTGTTTGATAAACCACTCACTCAATACTTACCAAAATTTCAGGAAGTTTTCCTGTATTTAAACTTTTCTATAGGGTTCTTCATAAAGTTTTTATATCCTAATTTCCACAAATAACTAAACCATCCTTTGATACCAACTATAGTATCCCGTCTTTTTATAACATAAACTTTCATTTCATTACACGGAACTGAGGATCTTCAAGGTTTAGTGTATTGGAAACAAGGAACATAATACATGAAAACAACATAAAACATTCTTCTTCAACACTTGAAAGGCTTCTCCTTAAGTTCATCCTAGGTTCATTACTGCATCTCATAACCTGGGGACATACATCAAAAGAAAGGGTGAGCAGAAGGCCCAATAAGGTAAACAAGAGAAACCTTTTACATGTGAATTTGAGATACTTCAATAAAGACATGAAAAGAAATTTAAGGAATGAGAAAGGAATCATGAGATACAACATAATAAAAAATAACATTTTTCATAACTTGAATATGTGGCTGAAACATTTAATATTGGAAATCATTTCGTTTCACCAAGGTCCATCCCCAAGGTGTCATTAAAAATTACCAAGGTTATTGACCAAGGTATCAGTCTAAAAAGTCATCTCTAGAGATTAAGTCTTTACCCAATGCATTGGAGCGCTATCTGGGCACACCCAAGACATTTCCTTATTATCATGTGAGCCACATAAATCATCATCAATAATTTCATAAACAACCCATATAGCATAATATAAATGGGTTTCATTTCATAATCATAACGTTTTAAAAACTACTTTAATGGCATGATCATTATGTCACTTTAAACCCACGGAAAGGGAAAGCAGGTTTCATGTATGTAAATCCCAGAATTTAAAATAGAACATTTTGATATATATGTGAATACCCCTGTAGAAATAAGATCTTTGAGTATTCAATTTATAACATAAAATAATTTTGAGAAAATAGAGAGGCATTTTGAGATGAAAATTCTGCAGCATAACGGCTATGTTTCGGGGTTTTAGAAAACATTGAAAAGAGAGGAGACATGGGTCAAACATTAATAAATGACCCATAAAACAGTAGGGGGATAAAATATAAGGGATTTAAGAACATGGTAATTAAATTTTAAAGATATACCATATGAAATGAAAAACACGGAAGTGAGACAAAAATAAGATTTCTCTTATGAAAATTCGGCAGCCTAACGGCGTCACTTAAACATTAATAAAAAAAAGATTTGATAAGATAAAATAGGGTCTCTCATCATATGATCATAAGAGATCAGTATGATAGATATATTGATCATACCCCAACATAATAAAAAGGAACTTGAAAGACTTGACATGAAAATCGAACTTGAAAAATGAGAAGGGTGAAAGAATCCCTTAAAAATTCGGCAGCCTAACGGTGTCACTTTAACTTTCATAAAATGAAATGATGAGAGTAAGAGGGGATATCTCATCATATAAACATGAAAAGGGAAGTAAGAGGAATATAAAAGAACCTCCTATTACATAAGAACATGGATCATAAAAGTAATGACATAAAAGAGATTACATGAAAAAGAAAGAGAGAGGTCGGATCCCATACCTTAAAACGTAACTCTTAAAACTCAAAGCTTTGGACCTTGAGGGCTTGGAGGAACCTTGGGAGGACTCTTCGGGAGGTAAGGAGACCAGGACTTCTTTGAGGATAGTTTTTCAGTCAAAAGGATGAGAGGAGGGTTTTCTATTTATAGGGAATGTGAGGGGACAAGGCATTAATGGCCAAGGGACACCTCACAAGTGCTTTAATCAAAACCCTGTGCTCTCTCATGATATTTCCCATGAAGTTAGGCCACATGGGGCCCCAAAAACAATAATTCATCACCTAAGGTCGGCCAACCCTTAAAATATCTCATGACATCACCATGACACAGCTATGATGTCATTAGACATACTGAAACCCTAAAACTGCCTTTTTAACTATTCATTGAAAATTCAACTTTCTCAGAAAAATCCCAAAATTTTACCTTAACCAAATATTGTCATTCTGATTACAAATATGTACTCTAGTTTATAAAAAAAATTCTAAATAATTTTAATTTAATTTTTAATTAAAAACACCATTCAGCGAAAATTCATTTCTTTAGAAAAAACCCCAAAAATTACCATAACATAATATCGGTGCTCTGAGTTCAAAAATAAAGTCCATTTTATAAAAATATTTTTCTAAATATTTTCAATTTAATTTTTAATTAAAAAACACTATTTATCCCAAAAAACTAATACATGATTAATAATTTTAGAAACCATTATTTACCCATTTTATTGAATCACATTACTTAATCTATGTGTCTAATTTATATTAAAACTTTCTTTGAGTGAAATTACTAATCCATTTGGTCACATTACTAATCATAAGGGTAAAATCACTATTCATAATTTACTATTCATCAAAAATTATGTTGATCTTATTAGACTCCAAATTCCTTACTGAACACTTTTCTAGAAGACCATTTTTTGAAAATCATTACACATCTTTAATTATATAGGGTTTACATAAATATTTTAAAATATCCTTTTTTCAAAATTCATTAATAAAATACATCCTAAAAATATCCCGACATTTGAAATTTCAAAAACATCACTAAAGGAAGAAATCTCAATTTATTCATCCCAAAGGATTACACAAAGAAGCTAGGGTCTCATCACATAACCCCTTATAACACAGGCATATGACCTAAGTGTAAGGTGTGCTATGGTGAGAGAATCTGAGGGAGGCTCAGATAACATTTCCCTTGTAGTAATCTCTACTACCTTGAACTTCTCTTGCAGGCGTTTCCGTTCAAGCTTGACACGCTGGAGTTCGTCTTGGGCTTGGTCCAAAGAGAAGCCCACAGATACTACCTCCTTCCCAAGCTCTGATAAGTGAGCTTCATAAGGTTCGAGTCTACTGGATGAAGCCATCTACTCCTCTTTCTGCATTAACCATTAAGATCTTATTAAATCATTAAGAGTAAGTTAATATACTACCCAAAAAGATTGGGTCGTTACACATGCAACCTACCCCAACTATAGAAAATTGATACATTGATTTTAGCATCATCTCCCTTCAAGGATTTTGGGAGGTCGCGGACCATATTCTCTAGAGTTATGGAAAGAATCCATTCTAAAAAAACTAGCATATCAATACACTTTTGATAAAGGGGGTTAATCACACTATGTGTATTATTTGGGATTCTAATAGAGAGGGTGGGGAATTAATAATAATATAGATCATCATTTTCATAAGCCTCAGATGAATTTCCTGATTCCATTCACTAATTATCTCTATCCCCAGACAATGAGGGGTTAGAAAGGTAGAATGCTTGTTCACTTGGAGTAGGGAGCCTTATTAGTAATTTAATTTTTTTCCCATTTCATAGAGAACTTTATTTTTATATCAATTCTATTATTTTATGGGTTATCTATATCATGGGATATTTAAGATGGTCTCATATATATAATAAAAATATAATTAATGGTATTTAAACATGATATCGTATATAAATTAATAAATCAACAATTTATTAATGAGATATACCTAAGAGATGTTGGGGGAGTGGAGTAGATTATTTCATATTCTCAACCTGGTGATATAGTTTTAGGTTTTAGGTATAGATGTTTTGAGACCTCTCATGAGGGAAAAACTATCCAAATAATGATAGATCGTAGTTCTTTTGTATAACATCAGTGTGGGATGAATGGACACATGAGGACCCAGTTTGAAAGAAAGAAATTTGATTGAAAATATTTCTATGTAATGGTTCATAAAAAATAGTTCAATATAACCATTATTCTAGAAACTATGGAGAAAGGGTCTTCACTAACTCCATGTTTGAGATATTGATCAAAATATTCTCTTCATGATGGGAGATAGAGTGCAGCCGATATATCAATTGTGGTGGTGGTAATGTACATGGTATCTAAATAATAGTTCTAAAATGATAGAAGTGTGGTCCTATTGTGGGTAGTCAGGTTGTTTCATTGTAATTTGTATTATTCCAAGGTTTGAAATGAAACTTATACATAAAGAGAAGAGTTGAAGATCGTCAATAGTGAGAGTCACTACTTTTGTAGCCACTATGTATTTTTTTTTGATACAGGTGATTCTCATTGCATCATATTTATAGAATTTTTGGATATCATTGGTCTTGATGTAAAATTTTAAAGTGGAATGATGAAACTAAATACTCTATTGGGGATCCAATTGAATATTTTTTCCAAATGCAAGGAGCACTCCTTTGAGATAAGAGGGTGTCTTTTTGTATGATAATGATTATCCCTCAGGATTGTAGTGTTTGATATAATTCATGGGATGGAATGGTTGTATACTTATCATACTTATGTCGACTTTTATCAGTAAAATGTGACTTTCCCATCAAAAGAGGGAGGGATTTAGGATCACAAGGGTGAATGTGAAGTCCACGAAAGCTGAGATGGACACGATTAATGTGGGATAGTTGATATGATAGCCCATATTTCTACATTATATACGGATTATTATGTAATGTGTTAGGTTGATTAAACTCTAGTAGTTTTCCATTTTAGGGACATCTTCTTTGAATTTTTATGGCTACCACTTAATAGAGAGGTATATGTTTCTATAAATCTTGATCCAAGAGATACATCTATATGCATTCCTCCTAAAAGGATGGATATTAAAGAGTTATAAGATATATAGATTTAGCTAGAGGAATTTGATACAAATGGATTTATATGAATTAATACTTATTCATTGGATTAATAAGTCCTTTTTACATGGTAGATGATTGAACCCTTTATTTATAAGGGGGTTAATAGAAATTGTGTGAGTAGGATGTTATAAATCAATATCATGTACCTCGTATAGATGATATATTTTTTCATATACATGGATAATGGGTATTCGATATTATTTATCTAAGATAATATTATCATTAAGTGTACGTGTAACCTTCAAAAAAATCTCATGTAGACTTCGAAACAGGTATATTTTTTATGAGTTTCAAGTTATACCATTCAGTCACATGGAAATTCCAATAGTTTTCAATGAATTGATGAACTGGGATTTCCATCCATATCTAGATTCTTTTGCAAAGGAAATTGTGTATGATATCATGGAGTATTATCATACTCAACATGACCATTCAAAACATCTTTATATTGTATTACATAAACTAAGAATTCATTATTTATAAGCTAGTCTCACAATGTGAAACTTCTGAATGGATGATCATCCCATACTAGGTCATAAAATCTCAACAAAAATAAGTATTAGCTGACCTAGAGAAGGAAAGAGATGTAGTTTCCCTAAATCATCCTAATAAATAAATTTATATAATGTGTTTCTTGGGAATATCTAGTTATTAATAGGACTTCATACATGACTTTTCACACCTATTATACCTTATAACAAGTTTCACTAAAATGGTTTTGAATATTATTTCATTGGAACCCGATGAGACATACTTTCATGATCAGAAAGGGAGAATGTCTTATAGGATTATCCTAATTCATATAGAGCTATATAGAGGTTATATAGTCTGTCCTAATGGATTTATTGTCCAGCTAGGAGCAGTTGTGATGCAGGAAGTGAATGTTGTGGAATACGTATCCTATCAGCTGGGGGCCACATGAGAGAAGCTATGCAAGAAATGATCTCGTATTAGCCATTTATTTCATTCAATGAATTGTTGAATGAATTATTTACTATGAGAAAATTTATTGCTGTATAAAGGCAAAAAAATCATGAAAAGATTTATAGAGTGTGACATGAATCCTATGAAATAAATATTGGATGAATAACAAGATTCAATAAATTTAATATTTCTTATTCACATAGAATGGGGTATTCTTTTTCCTATTCTCAGAGTTACAAGACTCAGACACAAGAAATTTAGTAGTCTAGTAGTGAATGGAATCATAAGGCCTTGTTTATGAGGTACATGGGGGGGTAGAAACTCATATATAGTTAGTACTTATATCATTATCAGTAACATATTAACTTTTAGATAGAGTGATGATGATTCAACTATCATATTTTGAGGGCTTTATACAATGGGAGAGTGTCGTAGGTGATGACCTATCACATGGCATTTCCATTGATGAGAATGAGATCTTGAGCACTCATGGGTGAATATGTGTTTATAAATGTGTTAAAGTGGAGTTTATGTGATAGTATCATGCCTCTATATAGTATATGCATCCGAGTTTTACCATGATATATCATGACTGATGCAATCAGTACTAGTGATTGGGGATGAAAATAGAGATATATGGGTTTGTTACATGGTGTTCAACCTATCAAAAGTTGATTGATGAAAAAAATGAACAAATGTGATTTTATAACCATTTCTTATTATTGAGTTTATATGGAAGAACATCACCATGGATTTAAATACTATATTTCCTAGATCACCTTTGGATAGTTTCTATATATGGGAGATCGTAGACTAGATAAAAAGGAATCCCATTTCTTGACTATTTGGGGAACCTTATATGTTAAAGAGATCATGGTTCTCTACATTAATTAGATCATATTCCACAATGTGACTCCATGTTATATAATATTAGATTTATATTCTCATTTCATGTTCTCATTCTAGAAGGGGTTGCAAAGTGCATTGGGTTTATAGGTACAACTGTGTACAATCTATCACCCATATACTGATAGTCTACCAAAGCATATGGTGCATGTTTTTAGGACATTATCCAAGAATGATTACTTTAATGATGATGTAATAGGGATAAACACATACCTCTCATTAAGAACACATATAATAAATACCTCTAGGAAGCAATAAAGATGGATTATTAATGATTCCATATATAGTAGGTTTTGTATTTCACCTATATAATAGAGAGTGGTGGGAGAAAAATCACTACTAGGTCCTCATATGTTTTATGATACTTCAATATAGTCCTAAATTAATTTGGAATGATATGTCTTCACCTCTGTCTATAAATATTTCAAATGTTGATTTTCCTCGTCTACTTATTATGTTAGAGTTGTGGATTCTAGTTTTTGTGAGAATTTCTCTCAGACTAGGTGATATATGGATTTGAAAACAAGGAAATATATTGCCAAATTACTTCAAGCCCTTTGAGGATCTAGAGGAGTTGATTTGGTATCCTTCCGGTTGTAGTTACCTTAAAGGTATCATTCCATGAACTACATCTTCCATGTATCCCAACATCGATGATATAATTATGATCTGTCACATATTCTTCATCCAAATAAGGTTGCTTTGGAGGTTGGTTCATCCTCATAGGAGCATCATATCTATGTTATTGATCATGGAATGACATTTCCAAGAGTTTAGTCAATTTCTCATGTATGGGTTCCAGCGAAGCACAATCATGTAAATGTTGATACTCAATAGTTGAGGATGACATAAGTACCTAGTGACTGAAGATATTATCAAATGTTTTTTTCACCATTGGAATTGAAATTAAAGGATGAATTTCTTAATGGGTGGAATAATATAAATCTTGGGTTTTTATATGAGGAATGTATGTTTAATGTTTTGGTTTTAACCGGGTGTATTATATTTAAATTCGTGTCTAGGCATTTAAATTTTGTATTAAAAGTGTCTGGGAATTTTTCAAATCCAAAATTTCCATATTGATTTTAGTGAATAGCTGGTTCACAATTTTTCTAACCACGAATTGTAGCCCTTGAGGAGTGATCCCCCATGAATTGGGGGGGACATGGGAAGAGGCTTTTTTAGAAATCAATTTTCCCTAACCCTAAAGTCCACTAAACATGGGTAGAATAAGGTGCATGGTAGGGGAATGGTTTGGACAACTATGTTGCAAAAAATTTCATCCATTATGTTTTGGTTGATTTACCATTTTTACCAGGGTTCTTTTTAAGTGGCATACCTATTTTCTATTCTCATTTCCAGTAGATAGCCTCTAATCTTCCCTCCATAGATCCTCCACTCTTATAATATAGCATTTTGGTTATCTAATCTATGTTATTCCTACTTCTATAGTATTTAATCAGACTTGAAATCCATTGTTGAGTTCTTCTATAATAACCAAAAATGTTTTGAATAAAATTACCCTTTTGATTTAATTAAATGTATTATGGATATAGAAAATACAAACTCTCCTTTTATTAAATCCAATTAGATATTAAATTACAGTTATGTATCTATACCATTGATAATATATTCATTGATCAATGATCATATGACTAGAATGAATATATGATTTTAACAAATCCTTTTTATAGAGACAAAGGAAGTGATGGGCTCAACCTATTGGATCATACCTAATGAATCCCATTTATCAGAGATTCTGAGGGAGATGGAATTTCCAGTATATTCCCTAGACCAATCCCTAGTCTATATCCAACAACATAATCATGATAAAAACCGTTTACAAGTGATGTTCAATCTCATCGTTATCACTGACCAAACCATGTTCACAAAATGGCCCCACAAAATCTCAATCATCAAACACCTTAATCTTAAGGAATATATTGGTGTAATAATCAGATATGTCACAAGAAACAATCATTAGGTATATGTAAATTATATTTTTATAGAATAATGAATATATATTTACTTTGATAGTTACTTTGTGAATGATTTTTTAAAGCACAAAGAATATTGTTTGGTTAATTTTAAAATTGAATTAGGAAATATATTTTTAATTAATTAATGGATATTTGAAATAAATAATATTATAATAAAATATTATTATTAAATTAATTTTATGACATATAATTTATCATATAATTTTTAGGAGGTCTAAAATGAATATTTATTAAGGATTAAAAACTGTGTTTTTTTAAAATAGTCAATATTCAATAGATTTTGGTTTTTATAATAAAAGTGAGAAACAAATTATTTATAAAATTATTTAGATAAAATAAATATAATTTTTGGAATCAGGATTTTCAAATTATTCAATGGTGATGTTTTCAAAATTTCCGAAGATAGGAAATTTTTTGGGTAAAAATTAAATACCATAGAAATATATTGTGTGTTAATGACATCATAATGGACCAATAATTATGTAATAAAAACTATATAAGTTTAATTCGGTTAAATATATGTTTTTTTCCTTTAAAATATTGTAATTTTATGTTTATTTTATTTATTTTATAACACCTTAGTGAATCCTCCAAAACATATAATATATTTTAAGATTTAAAAATCATTTTCGGGAGAGTGTGACTCACCTAGACATAATAAAGGGAAATATATTAATATATTAGGCCCTCATACATAAAAAATAATTTATACCACTCCTCATTTCCAGAATCCATGGGAAAACACCATGGGACGGTTTGTGGATTTGAATATTTCATTATGTAGTGTCTAAATCCAAAATAATAATAAACCCCCTCATTTCCTATATAATCCCATCCATGATCCCATGTATCTTCACTAAAACTCTTACAATATTGACCACCCTCTAAAACCAACTCCTTATAGTCTTCCAAAGGTTCCCCAAGCTCTTAAGAAGCTTCTACCAGGCCATTAGAGTCACATACCCATGTAAGGAATCCTAACCTCCTCTCTTCCTTTTCAATTCAAGAAACATGTTTGATATATTCCTTTTTAATTTCAAACGGTTTTATTTTATTAATTTTATAATAAATTACATATAGTCTAGTTTATGTTTTGAGAATTATGGATAATTTATTCCGCCTAATTTGGACCCATACCTATGACGTTACTGTGTCAACATTTTGTAAGGGGTCCTCACCCCCTCTACTCATTTAAAATTCAGAACATTGATTGAAATTTATATTTTAATTTCAATTTTTTATATTTTCATCATTTTATAATAAATTACCTATTATAGGCATGATGTTATATGAATGAGTTATCAAATATTCTCCCTTATTTGGACCCTTGCCTAAGCCTTTACTATGGTAAAATTTTGTAAGGGATCTTCTACTCCCCTCTATTATCAATAACTCCTTTTATGATATATCTAATAATTTCAATTTTCATATGTTAAGATATGTTCATAAATAATCCCATTATTATTCATTAGATTTATAAATAATTATATCTTCCTCCTTCTCTCAATAATCAATTCATGTTCTTTTATATACACTTATTCTAATGTCAAAATTCTGTAAGAGATTTCCCTTTCCTCATTCCCACTAATGAACTACTTTTATATTATGCTTCATAAATTCATTTTCATATGTTAGGATATTATGTTCCATGATACCCTTAATATCCATTTCAAGAATAAATTATGATATACCCCTTTCTCTCTCATCAACCCTCTTTATAAATTTCTATATAAAATTGTTATGAAATCGAAATTGCACTGCGATTTTCAATGCCAAAAACATCATATAGTTAATACAATACCCATTCATATATAATTGGTATTAAACTCTATAAACATACACTAGCACAATACTGAGAATTACCAGTTCCACCCTTTATCAGCACTAACGAAAAAGTACTGATAAAGAAGTATGCCTTTATCAGCGCTAAAATAAGCGCTGATAAAAGGGAACATTTATCAGCATTTATTTTAGCGCTGATATCTTAATTTAATTAAAATTATAATATTTATCAATGCTAAAATGAAAGCACTAATAAAAAATATATTTATCAGCACTTTTTAATCGCTGATAAAGAGATAACTTTATCCGCGCTAAAAATCACGGATAAAATACCAATTTATCATTGCTATAATATAGCGTTGATAAATAGATATTTTATCAGTGCTGAAAAATATATGTTTTATCAGTGCTATTATTTTAGTGCTGATAAATGATCCAGCAGTTTCTATTTAATAAACCAAACAGGCCCTCCTCTCTCGCACGTGTTAAAGCTTTCACGGAAGCTGAACCAGGACCCTCTTCCGCCACGACTTCTCCTCCCCATCCACGCCTTGTCCTTATCCTACTCCTCCTCCTTGTCCTACTCATCCTCTTCCTCCTCCTCTGTCGCCACCGCCATTGGGTTTTTATACTTAGTCATTGCCTCCGTGCTTTTGGTTTTTCTCCTCCACTGTTTACGTTGTTGTCTCTGCCGCCGTGACCGCCTCTGTTTCTGCTGCCACGATCGCCACTCCCTCCACCGCCACCCACCTCTATCACCACTGGTCAGTCGTAGGAGTATATATAATCATTAAATATAGATAATATTTATTCAATTTTAGGATTATACTATTACTACATAATATTGTTTTCTATAGATGGATTTTCATGATGAACCTCTTAGGAATGAGGATTCGGTGTAGGGAATTGGTCTTGAGGTGGTACCTCTTGGTGGTTTTCCAATTCATATGCTACCCATTGAGTATAAGGTGTTTACTAATGAACCATTCTTACTCAAGTTCTCCCACACATTGAAATTTTGATGTCACCTTGACCATGTAAAACCGGTATCTCCCCCAAGACCCTGTAGACACATGGGTCATGAAACCATGACTGGTATGAATATCCCCACCATTTGAGTATTATTATCATAGTCTTTTAAACCAACCACCCAAACTCTATATCCCACACTGTATCCATCACCTCACACAATGGCTATTTTCTGGAAACCCACTTGTTCCCGAGTTCCCAGAAACAACATTAACTGATGCCCATTCCTGAGGCACCGGAATGTGATTTTTAATAGTGTTCAAAAAATCATCTAAAACAAAGGTCAAACCCTCTAACTGGTAATTTGTGAACTTCCCACCATATGGTTACCCTTATACTACTCCATGCGTGTTATCCCCATCTGGGTGCCTACCCACACGCATGACACTCATCCTGAGCCACACTCATTCATCGATGAAAACTCTTTTCAAGGACCAAGATCTAATTGACTATACCACAATACATATTTCCATCACCACATCAAATTTCACTTACATGGAACGTCTCTAATTTTTATCCAATGGCCCTGGGTCACCATTCTCACACATGTCTCTCTGAATGCACTAGTTACCTCACATTGAGTGTAACACTAAACCAAAAACCACCATAACACCACCACTATCACAACACTCGGGCATGCACAAAACGCAAAACATTCTCAATAGACGTACACATGACGCATTCTATTAATCCATGAACCAATAAGCACTGTACTTCAATCGCATGTGCCTACCCTCACACACCAAGACCTTTCCTAAAAGGCCTCACCAACAACACTCTCCTCTTAAAAGGCCGAGTGAACCATCGAGAATACTCTCATAGGGTCTTTCCCACTCTCTAATAAAACCTCATCCTAACCCAATAGTTGTGCACTTTAATGCAACCCAATCATGCAACCCAACCCAATATCCCATGAGTCTTTTCCTTTCTAACCAAGTCTCATATTCTTAACCCACTTACCAAGCCTCACATGCATTTCAGTCTCAACCAAATTCCCATGGTATCTTCTATGCCAAGGCTAACCACACAACCACCCACCACATAGGCTTAGCCTTAATAACCATGTGTATCTAGATGTGATCCCACCACAGTAGCCAAAACTTCATTCAAAACCACCAGGCTAGGCACCCAACTAGTCCTACCATCTAAAAAATCATTTGATACTGTAAGGCATTCCACATGCCTTTCCATAACTCACTAGGGTTCCAAGACCTTAGGGTAACTCATGTCTATACTCAAACCACCTCTTAAGAATATATTCCATCATTGAGCCATCACTGGGAATCTAACACTCGAACTAACATATACTGGGACTTCAGGTATCCATAGTCTAAGAGACTACATTTCCACCACTAGAAAACCTACCTCTATAAGATCCAAATGACATGCCATCAATGAAAATACATCACTATCCAGGTGAGTAGAATTCCACAAAGAATTTATACAGAAAAATACCAAATAATTTTTTTGACACATTAAACAACTCAAACCTCTCATCAGTAAATGACTATAGGTAAGAACAAGTATGTCATCTGAATTCTACATTCCTATAATGATTCATGTACATAAATTTATGTCCATTATTAGAAGAGATAAACCCACAATAAACCATAAACATTAAAAACCATATGTGTCACCCAAGGAAAAATCATAAAATCCTAACACTAAAAACTAAGAATAGTAATCCCATTCCTTAGTAACATAGAATTCATACCAAAATAAATGTTCTTGATTCACCAATCTGGTATCCATTACAAACTTCAACACATCCATATACCTCCTATAAACCATATTACCAAACCATAAAATAGAACAAGCTATGATACCACATTGTAACATCCCTTCCTAACTTACTCTATGAATATTATCTAGAACAATTCTCTAAATGACCTCAGGCATGCCTCCCCATACGAAAGAGGATAATGACTTGTAGAAGGGGTCTAAGGTGGGTACCCCTCATATCAAAGAGGATCCAAATATAGGGTACCCCTTATTTGTTACCTCATGACTGTATGGATATAATTGGCAAAAACCTTATCATCCAGGCTCCAAATGCTAGGAATCCACTATCAGTGTCTATATGGAATGTATTTTCAAAGGCATCATGCAGTCTTTGTTAGACTAACTTGGAATTAATTTGATATATGTCAGATTAAATCAGGTATCTCATCCATAGATGATGTTCACCCTACTGGACACAACATTTAGATGGATTTCACCTGAGTTTAGAATTGGTAGAATACAACTAACCTTGACTGAGAACCCTACACATTGTGTATACAAAAGATAGGGCATGGTCCCCTATATATAGATAGTGTTCAAGTACTTTCACATGTTTTGGGGTAGGTTCCTCTATTTCATTGTAGAGGAATTTTTACCATTATTTGTTTTTATAAAACCCAAATAATGCTACTTGATTAATTAAAACATAATATTAGGCATGTTCGAGATCGAACCCACAATGATGATGAATATGAATAAAGAATGGATGAATTCCAATCGGTTGACAAAAGAGTATGAAGATGGCATGAATGAGTTTATCACGTTTGTAGGAGATCATGCATGTGACCCTTCTCAAATCCTCTGTCCATGGTTACGCTATCGTTATACAAGAAAAATTAGTTCAGAGGAGTTGGAAGAACAACTGATTTGTCACGGAATAGATCGAAGTTATACATGTTGGAATAAACATGATGAGAAAACGAATGTAGGTAGTGGCTCGGATAACATGAAATTTTATGGATGATCTGATATGATTACAAGCGTGAACAATGATGCTGATCATAAGGACGGTGTGATTACAGATGTGAATGATGATGAAGATCGTATTGAGGAAATGACATGGACAGTTGAAGTTGAACTTTGTGATTTCCCAAAATTGTTTGAGATGTTAAAGAGTTGTGCAAAAATGTCATTGTATGCTGGTTGCTGTAAATATACAGCATTGTCAACCATACTGAAGCTGTACAATTTGAAATCATGCAACAGGTGGAGTGACGTCTGTTTTATGGAACTACTTGCTCTCCTAAATGACATGCTCCTAGAAAATATTGAACTCCCAAGCTGAACATACGATGTCAAATGAATGCTACGATCAATGGGTATGATATATGAAAGATCACTCACCTACTTGAATGACTGTATATTATTTTACAAGGGCCACAAATCACTTAATGAATGCCCAAAGTGTGGTGCTTCTCGATACAAGAAAGATGATTCTAGTCCTACGAATGTTTTTTGGTACATTCCAATCATTCCAATGTTTAGGTGCCTATATGGAATTTAGGAAACTACATGACAATTGATATGGCATGACGATACAAGAATTAAATATGGTAAACTACTTCACCTGGCTGACTCTCCTCAGTGGAAGAGAATTGCTCACAAGTATCCTAAATTCGAAAACGAGCCGAGAAACCTTCGTCTGGCGTTATCTACAGATGGGGTGAATACTTTTGGTTTTCAATGCAGCAGTCAAAGTAGATGGCTGGTTATGTTGGTAAATTATAACTTACCACTGTGGTTATGCATGAAAATAAAACACATCATGTTATCTATGCTTATATCTAGACCAAAACAACCAGGTAATTATATTGATGTTTATTTGGCTCCATTGATCAATGATTTGAAAATATTGCGGGATTCATGTGTTACATTGTATGATTCTTACAAAAAAGAAGATTTCACTTTGAAATCCATGTTGTACGGGATGATAAATGACTTTCCTGCTTATGGAAATTTATCAGGTTATAGCATTAAAGTAACTCAAGGGTGTCCCATTTGTGAACAAGGTACACAGTCAATTAGGTAGAAACATTCATCGAAAGCTGTGTTTTTAGGACATTGTATATTTCTACCCCGACGGAATAATTACTGATCTTGGATGACATCATTCGAAGGAAGTTCAGAAGAACGTAAAACACCATCTCCACTAATAGGTGATCAATTGTTTGAGAGGGTAAAATATTTGAACACTACTTTTGGAAAAACATTTTCGAAAAACCTTATGAAAACTGGTTGGAAAAAGAGATCAGTTCTTTTCAAATTACCTTACTAGAATTTTATGTATGTAATAAATTTTCTAGATGTTATGCATATTAAGAAAAATATATGTGATAGTGTAATCGACACATTTCTAAATGCACCCGCAAAATGAAGGATGGAATTAAGGCTAGATTGGGCATGGTTGAGATGGGAATACGAGAAGAGTTGGCACCAGTGAAGGGTGAAAAACAAACATTTCTTCCTCCTACGGCTTACACTCCTTCCAGGTAGGAGAGATATATGTTTTTCAACTTCCTGAATGATGTAAAGGTTCCAGAGGGGTATTCATCAAATATCAAGAACATCGTGTCAATGAATGATTTAAAATTAAAGCGTCTGAAATCACATGACATCCATGTTTTGATGCATGATCTAATTCTTATAGCTTTAGTTTTCATTTTTCCCAATAATTTCCACCATACATTAACGAATATTTGTTTCTTCTTCAAAGCTATATGCAGAAATGCTATAGACTCGGTGAAATTGACATCTATGGGAAGTGATATTTCTGTCATATTATGTGAATTGGAAATGTTCTTCCCACCGAATTTTTTTGATATGATGGTTCATTTGATGGTTCATTTGGTGAGAGAGATTCAACTATGTGGTCCTGTACATTATAGATGGATGTACCCCATTGAACGGTATATGAATATTTTGAAAGGGTATGTCAAAAATCGACGTCGGCCAGAGGGTTGTATTGCGGAGCAATATATTGTTGAGGAAGCCGTTGAATTTTGTACTGAATACCTGTCTGGTGTGGAAAATGTTGGCCTACCTAAATCTCGTCACACTGAGAGACTTGAGGGTGAAGGAATTTCTGGAAGAGAGGTTGTCACAATCAATATTACAGATCGGGAGCAGGATCACATTTACATTTTGTATAATAGTTTCGACGCTGACCCATATGTTCAAACCCACAAAAAAATTCTTAGGAATTTGAATCCATCTAGGGATGAAAAATGGATATCAAATACACATAGTCGATAGTTTATAGGATGTTTTCAGGATCACATTTTTGAAGTAGTTAGATGAAAATCCAGAATCAATTTCAGAACGTCTTCAACGGATAGTTAGAGGAGAAAGTGTTTATGTATTATCCTACAATGCTTATGCAGTTAATGGTTATACAGTCTATACTAATGAACATGATGAGGACAGTACCATGAAGAATAGTGGGGTTACACTTGTTTCTGAGGCGATGCATGTTTCGGATGCTAAGGACAAAAATCCAATTTATGTGAATATGTCATACTTTGACATCATCAAACGAATATGTGAGTTGGATTATACGAAATTCAAAGTACCAATTTCTCAATTCAAGTGGGTTAATAATAGGAGTGCTGTTAAAATAGATGAATTAGGATTCGTGAAAGTTGATTTCAAAAAGGAAGCGGAGAAAGATGAACTATTTATAATGGCATCATAGGCAGTACACGTATTTTATTTTCCAGACCCCGCAAACCGAAATTGTTCAATTGTTCTGTTATCGACCAAAACAACTGAAGGGTCAGATGAAAGTTAAACAGAGGATGACACTTTTATAGGGACTTCACAATAATTTCGCAGTGGTCCCAATTGAGATGGCATTTTTTATGTTAGAGGATACCACAACAAATGGATTTACATAGTCGATAGAATAGTCAAATCTCTAAAACCATTAAAGAAAAAAAAGGATATTACAAACATCAGGTTATTTGTTTGTTGTAATATACATTGTGTTACATTAAGTTATTATCTATCTACTACTGATTTTATGTAATCTAAATTAAATGTTAAACCTCTTCTGCAGATAATGCCTTTTTCACCTGATGATGTGCCCAATCCCGAGGCAAAAAAGGTTTCTAAACCACCTGATGGTGGTCCCAATGTAGAGAACCAACAGTTTTCTCAACCAGCTGTTGGCGGTCCTAGTGCAGAGCAACAAAAAGTTTCTCAACCTGTTGTTGCAGGTCCCAGTGCAGAGCAACATGTTTCTCAACTTGTTGTTGTTGGTCCTAGTGCTGATGCTAGTGCTCTGGAGAAAGATATTGATGATACTTCTGAGGAAATGTTAGGAAATAAAACCCTAAAAGCGCAAAAAAAAAACAAGAGCACCATACTTTGAAAATGTTAGGAAAAATCATTAAGGGAAATGAAAATGCCATCAAATTTGAGGTGGGATGGAATAAGTGAGGTCAACATGTTAACCCCAACAAATCCATATTTAGTAGCTACATTAGAATCGTCACTCAACAATGCGTGCCGATTGATGTACAGTCATGGAACAATGTTGTCATCGGTCTTAAGACACTAATGTGGGAAGAGATTACGGTAACATTATGATATAATTTTTTTAATTTGTTGAAATAAAATACCAAAACATTTACATAATCTTCATTATCAATTGCAGAGTGCATTTATAGTAGATCCCTCGAACAAGGAATATGTATTAAGAGTTACAAGAAGGATTCATAGAGGATTCCGCACAATTTTAACGAAATATCATTTTAATGATACTCAAGGGAAAATCAAGCCACACCCACCTACTCTTTATGCACAATTTATATCCCAAGGAGCATGCGACGCGTTTATCAACCTTTGTGTGGAGCAGTCCTTTCAGGTACATTGTGTGGGGTAATTCATTGATTGACGTTTCTTGTATTCATCACTTTAATTGACAGTTTTTTATTTATGAAATAGAAACTGACTACTGAAAATAAAAAATGCGCAGCAGAACCAGCGTACCCTTACCGTAAAGCAAGGTTGGGGTGATCTTCAATTGAGAAAAAATCGGAACACCTTTTAAATCTACCGTAATAATTATATGTCACATAAAACAACACCATAACCATGTTTCTCTGTTTATATGCAGATTGATGAATCAAAATCAAAATCTAAATCCATCCCACGCCATGTGCTATGGAAGGAGGATCGTGTAAAGAAAGAGGGGATACTGATAGATGAAAACACACAAAAAGTGAGGGAATCATGTGTAAGTATGACATAATATAAATTTGAATTGTTTTAAATCGATATTACATTCCAATTACTACTAAATTTTATATATTTTCTATCTGACATTGTCACAGGAATCAACAACACCTGCACCACATGCAGACAGAATTTCAGCAGCCTTGATGGGGCCAGACTAGTATGGTCACGTAAGAGGTGCGGGTTTTGGGGTGAAACCCCGAACATGTTTTCAAAAAAAAAAGCGGATGATGAAAATGAAAAAATGGAAAAGCTGCAAGATAAATTAGATATTTCTCAAAAAGAATTACAATACCTAAGAGAGATGATATCAATATTGATGGGGGAGATGGAAAAAGAAGAAACATCTCAACAACAACCCGTGCATGACGATCTCGCCACACCCCCACCAGCTTTAAGGCAAGCCATTCCCCTAAAAAACCTGACATAGCTAAGGTAATCAATGATTTAATAATTGTTTCTACGAAATGTGATTCACATAGACACTGATACCTTTAATGTACTAATATTATACAGGGTGAAAATGATTGTGATTTATATCTAGAAACTCCCACCTATCACCTTGTAGCGAGGGCTACGGTGTTCAATATGAAGAACGACATGCTACACAATAGACAACATCCAATAGATCATTTTAAAGTGTCAATTAACATAGCTTATGAGCCGAGTGCATATCTACCTATTCCAAATGACGATGACGACATTCGTACGGTTGAACAAGCTGTTGGAACACTCATCGCATGGCCATCCGTTCTTGTAAAAAACATGTCGACAAGGAGGTATCCATTATCATATTATTTTTCAAGATAAACCATTATCATTTAATGAAAAAAGGTCTCAACCGATGAATGTTATTACATAACGACAAATAGAAGGGGTGAAATGAAATATCAGTTCAAATCTATCTCAAGGATCAACCATCCAATTGAAATGGTATACTGAGATCACCTTCACCCCGAACATTCTACATCCATAGTTAATTTCATTGCAGTCTCAAGTGGATACAATGTTGATAGAAAACAATTCTCATACAGTTGTTTTTGAAAAAAATATCTACGGAGAAGAAACATCAGATTTCATTAGTTCTGAAAATGTAAATTAAATCCTCACGTATGAATGGCTAGGTGCCTCAGTTGTAAATGTATACATGAGGTATGTTTTCATGTTTAGATTTTACAAAAGATGATATAATCTGATAACAATGACTGAATACATTTTATACTTTTCGCAGGCATATATATGAAAAAAATGGAGGGATTTCCCCATGAACAAAAGTTTGGACTCGTTAGTCCTCACACCACCTCTTCAAAAGAGGAAATAGATTCTGATAAAGAGGCTGCAATAATGTCATCCCTGCTCAAATAGTTTGAAAAAAAATTATGGGTGACATAATCTATTTAATACCAACGTTGAAGGGGTAAAAATCTACAATTTAATCAAATCAACTATATTTTTCATTTCTCTTATTCCTTTTTGTATTTTTAGGGAGCATTGGATGCTGATTTCAGTCAATTTGGATACTCCAAAGATTTATTTTCTCGATTCAATGCGTGGATATCCAACAAACCGACCACACATGATGGAGTTTGTTAATTTTTAATACACTATATCCAACATTTTAAAACTAAACATCTAGTTATATAATTTATGTAATCTTTTAATGAGGATTATGTTAGGATAGGGCAGTCCATACCACCATACAATTCCATTTTTTTATTATTTTCGTCAAAAGAAAGGCGAGGACCAAAACATCCAAACAGAAGAAAGAAGAAAAACAACAAAAAAGGAATAGAGAAGAGAAAAGACAAGAGCAGAGGCTATGGAGGCCTAAAGTAGTGAAGGCCGAGAGTGTCCCCTCTAATGATGTTGATCCATGTTGATTTTAGGCTAATAAAGTTATGAACGAAAGGATCCTCCAGGCCTGGTGAGACGAGAGAAGCCAGGTAGTTAGCATCTTTGTTGTCATCCCACCAGGTATGAGAAACTCTAATCATAGTACCCAAGAAACCCTGACACCTCCAGATAATGTATTCGATAGACCAAGGAATGCTCCTGATGCCCTGAATGGCATTTGAGTGTATCAAGGAATCCGTTTCCACCTCTGTTAGAACCACACCCCTTTTGATGCTTTCCTGTAGGCCAACCATCATACTCTTCGTCTCTGCATGGAGTGGTGTACCCTGTCCCAACCGAATGGAGAAAGCAAAAAAACTGAACCGTTATGATCACAAATGAATCCCCCTTCTCTGATGTAACCCGCAATACAGGAGTCGTGGGTGTTGAGCTTGAAGACGTTACACGGGGGAAGCTAGCGGACCCAGTGACCAGATCTCGGAGTAGGGGACGGAGGAGGACGATAAATTGTGGGAAGAAGACACTGCAGAGTGGGTGCCTCCCTCCAGGAACTGGGCACAACAACCATATCCAAAAGCAGGTTCCTGGCGCGGAAGATGATTGAACGATCAGAGGAGGACACCCCTTCGTGCAAAAACATGTTACGAGCATGCCACAAACTCCAGCATCCAGCATTAAACACCAGTGTACGTGCTCTTCTCTCCGGGCCCGAATCAACCGATCTATGAAATCAACAGTTTAGAAAGGGTTGATCTTCCATGGCGGGAATATCAAAACCCATGAAAGAACCAAAGAAGGACCATACCTCATGTGCCCAGTCGCTATCAAAAATCAATTTCTCCAAAGTCTCCTTTGTTTGCCGCTTACAACAAACACATTTGGATTCCATACTCACCCCACATCTTCTGATATTATCATTTGTAGGAAGTCCTCTATGATGGATTCTCCAAGAAAGCAAGTTAAATTTTGTGGGGATGGCGTTATCCCACAGCACGTCAGTCCATGGGACCTCCGCCGTCTACATGACAGAAACCCGACGATAATCTTTGGAGGTGAAGTTACTAGACGCCGAAGGGGTGAACACACACCGATCAGGAGCCGGGGATAGGTCGATGTGGTTAAACATATCCTCCTGGTTCTTGTTAAGGACAACACCGATAAAAGGAAGGTAATTTCTGGACTCTTGGAAAGAGATATTGGTGACAGGGAATCCTGGAAAACCAAGGGTCTCTCCACACCAATTTTCATGCCAAAAGGATATGTCGCCAGTACCGATGATCCAGCGAGAAATAGGTTTGAGAACATTCACTAGAGGATGAATCTCATGCTAGAAAGGGGACTCCTGCACAGCCCTGCCCTCCCCATTCCTGATATAACATGCCTGCATGTTTGAGCCCCATAACGTGTGTTTTTCTAGAACCTCCCATGCCATTTTAGCATGCATGCAAGCGAGGGAATCCCTGACATTTCAGACGCTGATGCCTCTTTCCTTAACCGGCCGCGCCATGCTGCGCCAGGAAACCCAGTACCTCCGCTGCTCATTATTAGGATCCCATATAAATCCAAAAAAGATCATGTCCATGGAACGGATAACACCCTTGGGAACCTTAATGGAGGAAACGTCATGGATCGGGGTGGCCGTGAGGATGCTGTTAACCAAGGCTATCCTTCCTCCAAATGATAGGAAACGGTTCTTCCAGTTGAGAACTCTCTCCGAAATCTTGCAGACAATGGAATCAAAGTCCCTTATACGCAGTTTCTTAGATGAGATAGGATCTCCAAGATATAACAAGGGAAGGTTACCTTCTTGCATGCCCAGGATGCTCCCCACACTGAGGATGTGTCTTTCGGGACAGTTATGTGATATATAGAAGCGACTCTTACTCTTATTGATGATCTATCTACTCAAACTGCAATACTCCTCTAGTACTTTGTGTATTTATATTTTTTCAGTACTACCATGACTGTCACAAAAACTCATATTCATAAGATGATATAGATGTGTTTAGAAAATAATGGGAAACATACGTGATGGAAGATTATACAAAATTAGGATGAATGTGAATTCTTACTAATGTAATCCATATATGATAATTGATATCTCCCTTGTTTACACATACTAAGCATATATGATCACCCTTTATTATGTTTTATATCCTTAGGTTATGAAAAATGGTTTTAGATATGATTTGACTTTCTAGTAAAGCATAACTCATTGGACTACACTGGTCGATGGTGTGGAAGTTGACCGATGCATAGTCATTTAGTCCACTCATGAGCATCTTAAAATCTTGATGGGAACCAATATCTTGGATTTTCAATTTTCTAATTTTATTTTACCTTATATGTGGGTGGGGGTGTCCAGGAGGGAGGGGGTTTCCAGGAGTGGGGGGGTGTCCAGGAGGGGGTGTGTCCAAAAGGGGTTGGGTGTCCAGATGTGAGGTGTACAAATCGACCACACCTTAATCAGATGCACGGTGTGACCGGTATGGCTTAAAGTGTATGATAGCCATTTTAAATTGAAATTAACTTTAGAAAACAGCACTAATGAAATATGGAATACTGAGAAAATGTGTTCTGATTGTTTTGATACTTTAGGAAAACGATCAATGAGTCATTTGTGAGGTGTAGGAATTGACCTCACCTGAATCCGACACACAAAATGATCTGTATGGCTAAAAGTGTCTGATACTAGTTTCAAATTGATATTAACTTTAGAAAAAAACAAAAATGACATACAGAATACTGAGAAAATGTGTTCGGATTATTTTTATACTTTTGGACAACCATCCAAGAGTCATTTTTGAGGTGTACGAATTGACCGCACCTGAATCTGAAGCACAGTGTGATCGATATGGATAAAGGATTCTAATAACAGTTTCAAATTGAAATTAACATTATAAAACAACCGAAGTGACATACAGAATAATGATAAAATGCATTCTAATTGTTTTGATACTTTATTACAACGATCCATGAGTCATTTTGGGGGTTTCCGAATTGACCACATCTCAATCCGACACATGGTGTGATCGGTATGGCTAAAAGTATCTGATATTAGTTAGAAATGGACATTAACTTTAGAAAATAGCACTACTGACATACAAAAAACTGAGAAAATGCATTCGGATTGTTTTGATACTGTAGGAAAACTATCCATGAGTCATTTGTGAGGTGTGTGAATCCACCACACATCAATCCGATGCACTGTGTGACCGGTATGACTAAAATTTTCAGATACCAGTTACAAATTGACATTTATTTTAGAAAACAACACTACAGACATACGGAATACAGATCAAACATGTTTAGATTGTTTTGATACATTAGGAAAACGATCCATGAGTCATTTTTTGAGTTTTACGAATCGACCGCACCTGAATTTGACACACGGTGTGATCGGTATGGCTGAAAGTGTCTGATAACAGTTTCAAATTGACATTGACATTATAAAATAGCATTACTGACATATAGAATACAGAGAAAACACTTTAATATTCGATTGATACTTTAGGAAAATGATCCATGAGTCATTTGTGAGGTGTACAAATCAACCGCACATCAATCTGACACACGGTGTGTACGGTATGGCAAAAAGTGTCTGATATCAGTTTGAAATTGACATTAACTTTAAAAAATAGCACTACTGACGTACGGAATAACATGAAAATTATTTTGGATTGTTTTGATACGTTAGTAAAATGATATATGGGTCATTTTTGAGGTGTACGAATCAACCACACCTTAATCTGATGCACGGTGTGACTGGTATGTCTAAAAGTGTCTGATACAAGTTTCAAATTGACATTAACTTTTAAAAACAACACAAATGACCTATGTAATACCATGAAAATGCGTTCGGATTGTTTTGATACTTTATGAAAATGATCCATGATTCATTTGTGAGTTGTATGAATCGAACGCACCAGAATCCGACACAGGGTGTGATCGGTATGGCAAAAAGTGTCTGATAAAAGTTTCAAATTGACAATAACATTATAAAACAACACCAGTGGCATACATAATTCCATGAAAACGTGTTGGTATTGTTTTGATACTCTAGTAAAATGATCCATGAGTCATTTGTTAGGTGTATGAATCGACCACAGCTCAATCTGATGCACGGTGTGATTGATATGGCTAAAAGTGTCTGATATCAATTTGAAATTGACATTAACTTTTGAAAATAGCACTACTGACATACGGAATATGGAGAAAAAAAGTTAGGATTGTTTTGATACTTTAGTACAATGATCCATGAGTCATTTGTGGGGTGAACAAATCAACCTCACCTCAATCCGACTCACGGTGGGACCGGTATGGCTAAATGTGTCTGATACCAGTTTCAAATTGACAATAACATTAGAAAACAACACTACAGACATAGGAAATATCAATAAAAAGTGTTCGGATTGTTTTGTTAATTTATGAAAATGATACATGAGTCATTTTTGAGGTGTACGAATTGACCACACATGAGTCCGATGCATGGTGTGATCGGTATGGCTAAAAGTGTCTGATAACAGTTTCAAATTGACATTAACTTTAGAAAATAGCACTACTGACATACAGAATACAAGGAAAACATGTTTGGATTGTTTTGATACTTTAGGACAACAATCCATGAGTAATTTGTGAGGTGTACCAATCTACCACACCTCAATCCAATGCAATCCAATGCACTTTGTGATCGGTATGGATAAAATTGTCTGATATCAGTTTGAAATTGACATTAACATTAGAATACAACACTACTGACATATGTAATAATGAGAAAACGCGTTCTGATTGTTTTGATACTTTAGTAGAATGACCCATGCGTCATTTGTGATGTGTACGAATTGACTACACCTCAATATGACGCACAGTGTGATCGGTATGGCTAAAACTATCTGATACCAGTTTTAAATTAACATTAACTTTAGAAAATAGAAATACAGACATACGGAATACTGAGGTGTAAGAATTGACTACACCTGAATCCGACGCATGGTGTGATCGGTATGGATAAAAGTGTCTAATGACAGTTTCAAATTCACATTAACTTTAGAAAACAACACAAGTGAAATACAGAATACAGAGCAAACACATTCAGATTATTTTGATACTTTAGGAAAATGATCCAGGAGTCATTTGTGAGGTTTACGAATCAACCACACCTCAATCTGACGCATGGTGTGAACAGTATGGCTAAAAGTGTCTGATATCAGTTTGAAATTGACATTAACTTTAGAAAAAAACACTACTGACATACAGAATACCAAGAAAATGTGTTCGGATTGTTTTACTACTTTAGGAAAATGATCCATGAGTTATTTTTGAGGAGTAAGAATCGACCACACCAGAATCTGACACATGGTGTGAACGGTATGGCTAAAAGTGTCTGATATCAATTTGAAATTGAGATTAACTTTAAAAAACAGCACTACTGACATGCGGAATACCGAGTAAACACGTTCGGATTGTTTTGATACTTTATGACAATGATCCGCGTGTCATTTATGAGGTGTAAGAATTTACTACACCTTAATCCGACGCACAGTGTGACTGGTATGGATAAAAGTGTCGGATACCAGTATCAAATTGACATTAACATTAAAAAACAACACAAATGACATACATAATATTGAGCAAATGCATTCGGATTGTTTTGATACTTTAGGAATACAATCCATGATTCATTTGTGAGGTGTATGAATCGGCCTCACCTGAATCTGATGCACAGTGTGATCGGTAAAGCTTTTCATTATATAATGAACCAATATTTATTAAATGAGATAAACCATCCAAAAACATATTGATTTTACATTATTCCCTTTCATTGTAATCAGAATTAAAACATTTGAGTTTATCATTTCCATATTTTAGTTTCAAATTTCCCTATTAATGTATTCTTTCATATTAATGTTATAATTTATTTCATTATTGTATTACTAATATAATATTTGTTTTATTATATAGGTGAATTTTTCTCCTTGTTTTTGGATGCTTTGGTCGAAATAAAATACCGTGGATGAAAATTTTTGTGAGAGGATCACGGATATCAAAGGATGGAATATGAATTTTTATAACTGTTGTTAGATAATTGTAATTATAACCATGTAAAACATTGTTTTAAATATTTATATCGGTGTGTTTTATTGTATTCATGAAGTTAAGTGAATGTATATAGGGTTGTTTGTCAAAATATTGTGTACGGGTGCTGTTTTGTATAGGTGTGGGGGTGCTGTTTTGTACAGGTGCAGGTGCTAGATTGTGCAGGTACTGGTTCTGCTGGTGCAACTAAAGGACCCATTATCAGCGCTATATTGAGTTCTGATAAAGGACACCTTTATCAGCACTATCTTGAGCACTGCTAATGGTTCCATTTATTATCACTCAAGAAAGCGCTGATAAAGGAACCCCTTTATCAGTGCTAGAAAGGGGCTGTAAATTCCGGTGAAGATAAAGGGGGGTCCCCTTTATGAGTGCTTTTCGGAGGGCTGATAAAGGAGACCCCCCTTTATCTTCGTCGACATTTACAGCCCTTTTCTAGATCTGTTAATTTTAGTTTTTAGCGCTGATAAAGGGGATATTTTTAATAGTGATATAATTTATATATGATTACTTACATATATGTATTTCACATTTCTTAATCATGGAATAAATTGTTATGTTGAATGAATTCATGTTAAATGATCTATATGGCACAATTAAGCAGGAGATTGAAATGATTATTAAGGGTTCACCCTGATAGCACTCCAATGAATTTGGTAATCTTTAGTATCTTGATACATCATGTTGGGGTAATGGTTTACCTGATTCCATTGTGTTTATTATGTAATGTTTTATGTTATTTCCTGATTTCCATGTTATTAAAATATGATTTATCATGCCATTATATTAATGTTTATTTTTATGCTCCATTGATTAGCATACTGTCTAACATGTATTTTCCTCCTTATGTTATTCCATGTTTATTCCTTTACTAGGCTTTATAGCTAACCCCTTTCTTATGCATTTCCTCAGGTTAACCAATGGTGTGTTAAGTAAGAAGGAATGTTGTGGTCAGGTAAAATATGTTTTCATAAAAGATTTTTTATTTTATCTTTTGAGCTATTATGTAATGTTCTTAATCCCAAAATACACTAATCCTTTCGATATTCTGGGTTGTATTGTGTGAATTTTTTTTAATAAATCATGTTTAAATATTTAATAATTATTTGGGATGTTATAGTTGGTAGAAGTGGATAGGTTTAGTAATTTTTGAGGTTAGGATAAGAAAACATGACTGAAAACCCATAGAGATTAGACTAAGATTTAAAAAATACATAAATTTGGGTGAGTATAGAGTATGTGATTTATAATCAAAATACATACTTGTCTAGATATGAACAAGTTGATGTGGCTCAGGCACAAATTTTTTTATGGGTAAAAACTAAAAACACCACTTCGATCTAGACTCAAATGGGAACTGGTGCATGAAAACGGGATTTACTGCACTCGTGGTTTAACAGTCCTGGGGGATATGATTTGGGAAATTCATAAGCCCATTACGGACCACTAATAAGGAAACAAAAAAAAAGAAATACATAAAAAATATATTTTAGGATGGTGATCGTGGATAACTTAGTCTAAATCCTATAAACTGACAATTTATGGATATAAATTTTATCATTAGATTTTCTTTATTTGTTTGAATTTTTTAAGATACTCATCCCAAATTTTCCATTATTCAATCTGATGGTTGATAATAGGGGGAATCGTGTTAGAAACAAATGTGACGGGCAATGTGAGGATTTTCCCAATGAGATTCCCAACCTGATTGAAGTAGGAATCAAAAACATTGTCATAGTACAGTCTCAGATTACTCAATTTCTGAATAAAATCCTAGACCTGAGGGACTGACCACCACCCCCCCCAGATAGAGCACTCAGCATTCAAGATCTTTATGCGACAGAGGCTTCTAACTTTTATTGGATCATATAATCTCTTAATCTCATAGAAATTGAACAATTCAATTGAAAATATTTTCACTATCAGTCAAAGATACAAATAATAGAATCTTCTTATGGATGTTTACCATATTGAGGGTGAATTTGATCAGTTGTGGACATTGATCAAGAAAATAATTCTTAATTAAGATATTGAAGAAATTGAGTGGATGTAATTCAGGAAAATGTTTTTTGATAAATACTTTCCATCCTCCCACTATTTTAGCATTGAGAGATATTTCCCTGAACACAAAAAAATTGATATAGAATCTATTGGTGTGGATGAAGAAAATTTCAAAAGTCTTCCACAATACGCCTCTCGTTTTGTCTTTACCCCCAAATTCAAGGTTGAACACTTCTTTGGTGGCCCAAACCTAGTCTACAGAAATCCATAGTGATCCGTGACTTTGATACCTACATAATATTTGTGATGGTGATCGATGAATCATAGGGGTATCATGGATATTAGTAGTAGAAATTGGACTATAATTATTATGGTCTGACAAAAAAATCCAATGGTGTTAAGAAATTCCCTTTTACCACTTAAAATATGTGTGGTAGTAAAACACCTAAAATATGCTATGGGAAAAAGGAAATTCTTTAGGTATAGAAGAGAATGGAACCAGGATGATGATTACCCATAGGAGAAACCCACCAATCTGATAGAGGAAAAGAATCCTTCATTCAGTCCTTAACGAAGTTCTCATTTCAACAACTATAAGAATCCTAGGCACTTTAGGAACTAGTTCCCTACGGCCGGGGTTTTTGGAGAAAACCAACAACCTCCAAGGCAACAAGGGATATTTTTTTCATTACTATGACTAAATTGAATCCCAAAAATGAAGTGTTGATAGGTACACATTTTATTCATTCAAGAAAATATAACATAATTTTTTATTCTGGTTCGGCACATTCATTTATATATCAAATGTTTAGTAAAACAATCCAAACACCACCACAAGGAATGGATTTTGATATATCACGGAATACAAAAAATGGGAAAATATTTCATTCCATGAATATAACTCTCCATATAAAAATTTTTGGATTGAAAATATTAGTGAACCTTTCCATACAATCTATGGTAAAATCTGATGAAATTCCGGGTGTGGATTTTCTTTTCCAATATAGAGCCAATATAAATTCTCGTGAGAGGGTAATCACTCTCCATATGGAGAATCGACCCCCGATTCTATACAATTTCTTGGAAAAGGATGAATCTTTTTTAGAACAATCATCTTAGGCTTGGATATTGTCACCCTATGATAATTATTATCTTTCTCAAATGATTGAGTCAAGGTAATGAGCAATTCATGAAGATATATATATTTTAGGGGAATTAACCAATGTTTTTCACTGGGAATTTTTAGTTCTTCATCCTAGTTAAGAGGAAAAATTTTAGATCAACCTTATACAAAGGCCTCTTCCAATGTCCTAGAATCCATTTAAAATAGCTATTATGGATCATGAAAAAATTAATAATCAACCGTATAAGAATCCGTATAAAGAGTTTATACACCCATGTGCCTCACCATGGAGAGAATCATCTTCAAGAAGAAGGAGGGATCAATGCACCTTTTCATTGATTATTGTGAGCTTTAAAAAAACACAATTAAGAAAAAGTATCCATTGACATGAATTGATGACTTGTTTGATCCACTACGTGGAAATCAATAATTCTCCAAGGTGGATCTATAGTCAGGATATTACAATGTATGGCTGAAGAAGGAGGATATCCCCAAGGCTACATTTTTTATAAGGTATCAAAATTATGAGTTTATAGTGATTCCATTCAGACTCACTATTTCTCTATAATTAGTTTTGGACTTGTTAAATTGTGTATATAGAGATTACATCAAAAAAATCTGTGGTAGTGTTTACATATGATATTCTAATATCCACCAAAACTGGGGGGAGCATGATGAGAATCTAAGAACCATACTAAAGACCTTGATAACGGAGAAGCTCCATGAAAAGTAATATAATTTTGATTTTTAATTAAAGTAAGTATAATCATTAGGTAATATAGTCACATGAAATGGGATATATTTGGATCATTCCTTGAAAAGGAAATTGAGGGATGGTAGAGGCCAACATTTGTGACAGATATCAATATCATTCTTGGGTGTATATTGATATTATTTCTGAATTGTGAGAAATTTGTCACAATTGTCAAACCCTATTAAAAGATATCATGTAAGGGAGTCAAGTTTTAATGGAATTATTAATGTTAAGAAAGGTTCCTATAGTTCAAACAGAGGATTATCACTACCCATGTACCCACACTACCCACAAGTGGGAGCTTTTGTAATCTTCAACGATACATCAAGGAAGGTATTGAGATGTGTGTTGATGTAAAATGACAATTTCATTTCCTAATCTTCAAGGTAGTTGAAAATTCATGACATAAACTATCTTATCCATGATCTAGAGTTAATATCGGTGATCTTTGCATTGAAAGTTTGGTGGCATATTCTATTTAGGGAGATGTCTGAAATAAATACATACCAAAAAAGTCTCCAATATATATTCACATAGAAATCAATTAATATGATCCAATGAAGCTAGTTATATCTAATCAAGGATTATGAATTCTCAATACACTACAATACTGCTAATGAAAACAAGGTGGAGGGTTCTCTAAGTCAAAAATATCCAGCGATTCTATCGTTGATGTGAATTGAAAAGGTTATAATCTTCATGGATTTGAGAATTATGGACATGGGAATTATGAGAAAGGAAAATAATCAATCCTTTCACAAATGATTGCTAAACCATATCTTTTTCAAAGGTGAATGAAGGTTAAAAAAGATAACGATTGAATTCAGAAAAAATGAAAACTATAATAAAATGGAAATCCTCAGAGTTTAGTGTTAATGAAGAAGGAATTGTGAGATTTGGGTCAAGAATATGTTTTCCATAAAATCCTATGATAAAGAATTTTTTTTATGATTAACATAGTTCAAATTTCACCATTAACCCAGGAATCAAAAGGTTGTATTAAGATCTCCATGACCACTTTTGTTGGGTTAACATGAATAAGTTGATCGCTGATTATACATCAATGTGCCTGGTATGTTAGCATGTGAAGGCTGAGTGGTAGATGTCTAACAGGATAATGCAACAATTAACCATACAAAAAAAAGAAATGGGACTACATCACCTTAGACATTATCACTCGATTTTAATTGATATCCAATGGAAATAATGAAATATGAGTTATCGTGGATCATTGTACAAAAACTACACAATTTATTATAATTTGAGAGGATTTCCCTCTGGATCAACTGGGACAAATATACATCAGAGATGTGGTAAGTCTGCATGTAGTGCCACTATTGATTTTGTCTGATCAACATCCAAGATTCACCACTGTGTTTTGGAAAAATTGTCATCAATCTACAAACACTGATCTATATTTCAGTACGATTTTCACCCACAAACTAATGGACAATATATGTGAACTATAAAAACACATGAGGACATATTTAGGGCTCTCTAAATGAACTTCAATGTTGTAAGGGACCTGCTTTTCCTTTTGGGGAGTTCACTTACAACAGAATGTTCCATTATAGAATCCAAATGCTCCCTATTGAAGTCCTTTATGGGAAGAGGTACAGAACCTTGGCATATTAGGATGATGTTGTGGAAAAACATATAGGTACTAAAATGTTCCATGAAATAGTATAAATGGTATAGACTCTACAAGAGAACAAAAAAGCTACTCAGAGTCGACAACAAAGCTATGCTAAAAATCATTGAAGTGACCTAGAGTTCAATGTTGGAAACATGGTATTCCTCTATAGGTCTTTAGGGAAATGAATGATGAGATTTGGGAATAAGGTATTGCTATGACCATGTTACATCAAACCTTTTTTGATCCATGATCAAATTAGAGTAGTGGACTATCGAAAACCACTCCCACAAAACCTAGCTCAAGTTCAAGATGTATTCCATATTCCACTATTATTTAAGTATGTATCAGACCCATCACTTATACTCAATCGAATGGTTGTACCATTGGATAATTACCTTTTCTTTGAGGGGCAGCCAGTGAAAATATTAAATTGTAGAGAAACAATCTGTGAAGTAAGATGATTCCTCTCATCAAGGTGTTATGTAGAAACCACAAAATTTAAGAAACAACATGGGAACCATATGAGGAGATGAAGCAGAGTTACCCTCCTATGATTTAGAGTGGGAAAAATAAATTTTGAGGGAGAAATTTCATATGGGGGATGGTTGTAACGACCCAAACTGTTATGAATAAAAATCACCTTTTTTGATTTTTTTAAATGTATTAAGGTTATAGAAAACACTTACACACCTTTTATTACATCCAATGGGATTTAAAATTAAAGGTATGAATCTTTAAGATCGATAATATAGTCTTTCAACCATGATCACATAACTGATATAAATATAGATTTTAAAAAATCTCTTTTTGGCACAAACAAAAGAAGTGATTGGCTCAATTAGTAGGATCATACCCAATGAGACCCAGTTATTGGTGCTTCTAAGGGAGGAAGAATTTCTGGGTTTGACATAGGCGAATCCCTAAATGAGATCCAACATCATTATCATGACCCAAACCATTTACGGTAGAAGTTTAAGATCATCGATATCACTAACCAAACTATGTTTAACTAATTTCCCAATGAATACCCCACCATCACTAACATTACTCATACGTAATATGTTGCAGTAATTGAGGGATATGTAATAATAATATAAAATTAGTAATATTTTAATTATATCAATATAAAATATTTTTCCTATTATTGTTACTTTTAGAAGGACTTTTTAAAGAAAAAATATTATTTTTGGTTAATATTAAAATTAAATTAAGAAATATATATTTTCTAGATTAATAGATTTTTGTAAAATAATAATATTATAATATAGTATTATTATTGAAATAATTTTATTAAATATAAATTATCATATAATTTTTAGGAAGTCAAAAGTAATTATTATTATTTGTTGAAAAACTGTTTTTATCAAAACCAGTCAATTTTCAATAAATGTCATTTTTATTTTACAATTGTAAATTCTAATATTTTTAAAATTATTTAGATAAAATTAATATTTTTTTTTTGTAATTTGTACGTCAAAATTACCCAATAGGGAATTTTTCATAATTTTATGGGACATTAAAATTTTTGAGTAAAAATTAAATACTATAGAAATATATAATGTATTTTATGAGTTAATAATGGACCAATAATGTTGTAATAAATACTTTAAATGATATATTTTTTCAAATAAATGTTTTTAATTTAGTATAAAGTAATTTTAGGTTTATTTTATTTAGTTTATAAAGATTTAGTGAATCTTCCAAATCATATAATATATTTTAAGATTTTAAAATCATCTCCTTGAAATTGTGACTCACCTCCACATAAGAATGGGAAATGTTTTAAAATATTTAGACCTTAAAATTAAAAAATAATTTTTATCCCTCCCCTTTTCTATAAACCATTGTCCAAGAACATGAGATAGTTAGTTATTTTTTAATATTTTATTATGTAGTGTACAAATCCAAAATAATAATGAAATCCCCCTCTATTCCTATATAATCCCAACCAAGATCCCATTTCTCTTCACTAAAAATCCATTAAGCTCAACAAAGCTATGTTCCCTTCTCTCTATATTCCTCCTAAGGTTTTCCCAGTCCACCATTAAGGACCTTTCATGCATTTTGGGGCACACATCTAAGAGAGTGATCCCCATCTCCTTTATTCTTTTTAAATTAATGAACCTTCTTTGAAATTTGAATTTTTGATTTTAATTTCATATATTGTAATATTTTCATAATAAATTCCATATTGTCCATTTGAGGTTATTTGAATGAGGTGACTTTTATTTTCCCTCATTTGGTCTCCTACCTATGCTTTCACAATGCCAAAATTTCATAATGGATCCTCACCTCTTAGATTCCTTTTCAATTCAAGAACCTTGTTTAAAATTTTTCCTTTTAATTTAAATTGGTTATATTTAATTCATTTTATAATAATTTACCTAATATAAAATTAATGTTATTTGTATGAGGTATCATTTATTACCCCTCATTTGGAACCTTACCAATGCCTTTATTATGCAGAAATTTCGTAAGAGATCATCTACTCTCTTATTTTATCAAGAACACCTATTAGGATATGTATTTTAACTTTCGTTTACATATGTTGGGATATGTTCATACATAATACCATTAATAACCATTTTATTTATTAATAATTATATCATCCATCCACTCTCATTAATAATTCATGATGATTTATATACACCTATTAACAAGCCAAAATTCTGTATGGATTTCTCTCTCATCATTCCCATTAAAGCACCTATTTTTATATTATTCATCTTGAATTCAATTTAATATGTTAGAATATTATGTTAATTGATATTCTCACTATCCGTTTCATATATATATTATTAGATTCCACTTTCTCTCTCATCAACACATATTATGAATTCCATATGACATCATTAAACTACAAAAATGATACCGTGGTATTCCATGGAGAAATCATTGTGTAATGAATTGAATACCCATTCCACTATCAATGGTATTCACCTTCATGAACAAATAATTTTTGATTAAGGACATAGATGTATGTATTCCATATTCCTTGATCATGGAAAGAAGGATGATATTAAATGAATTCATATTATATGATACATGTGGCACATTTAACCACGATATTTAAATTATTATGAACGGTGTGCCCTGATAGAACTCAAATTCATTGGGTAATTCTTAGTATCATGATACATCATGTTGTAATAGGGGTTTACCGGATTCTTTTATAATACTTTCTTCCACCATGTTTGGATAGGGGTCTACATGATTCATATTTTTTTATGATGCAATGTTTTACATTGTTTCGACATTTCCATGATATGAATATCATCATCTATCATGCATTTTTATTCATGTTCCTTTTACTATTTAAGGATATTCCTACTTTCTAACATTAATTTTATTCCTCATGTAATTAAATTTTTATTCCATTACAGGGCTTTATAGCTCACTCTATTCTTAGGTATATCCTCAGGTTAACCCATGTATTATTAAGAATGAAAAAATGTTGTGGTCATGTAAAAGAAGTTTTCATTAAAAATGATGTATTTTAGGTTTGATGTTATAATATAATGTTCACATCCTCCAAAGACACTAAAAATCTTAATCTTTTGGGTTGTGTTGTGTGAAAAATTATGTAATAAATCATGTTTAAATATTTAATAATGATTAGGGTTGTTATCTATCACTTACATATGATTCTTTCATTATTTGTATTCAAATCGAATATTCTATTTTTCAGTGAGTTAATATTATCTATTTTTAGGGTCCTCATCTGTTATATCATTTTCTTCTCATCTAGAGTGAATCAAAGGCTATGAATTGTTGAGTTTTCTTCTACATGATTATGGATGTTGGACTATATGTTTTCTAATAATTCATAGTTTTTTATATCTTGTTTTTACGGTACAACATGCATGATTATTTGGTTTTTAACTCTCAAAATTAATAAAAACCTATGTAAAATTATAATTTCATCTCTAAGACATGTCATAGTACCCTTATTAATGGTTTTAGGTTTCTGAACTCAACCTAAATGTCCCATGGTGTGGGTTCTTCACATTTAATGGAAATATGACACCATTGGGGTCTGTTGAGAACACATTACATTTTTGGGAATTGAACTTTGTAATGAAGGGGATGGATAAATGTTTCCCACAAAATCTAGAAACATATCATTTTATATGAAATTTATGAAGTGGGTAGTCAATTGGTTTATATATCATTATGAAGGGATTAGTGTTGTGATTAATGAAATGGTTTATGAAATGTTGAATGAATTGGTTATGAAAATAATTTAGGGTTTAGTGTTTGTAATATATTGATCATTTGGATTCCATTGGAAATTTCTACTCTATATATCATATCGTCTTGGATTACATGTACATTTATACTTTCTTTTTCTGGTGTTATTATCTTGTTAGGGTTAGGTGGAAATTTCTACTCCTTGGACATGATGATCCATTAGGATCCCAGGGAAATTTCTTCATCTTTGATCCAGTTTATTTACCCTTTGGTATTCCTTGGACATTACTACTCAGATCTGATGAACATCTTGTATGAATTGGAGATTTCTACACAAAGGATCCAATTTCATAGTATGGTATAATTCCAAGGAAATTTATTCTCCTCAAATCAAATGGTTCAATGGGATTCTGTAAAAATATATTCTCCTTGGATCTTGTTAATATGACAACTAGGATTCCTTAGGCCTTTTGTGTACATAGATGTGATGAACTTCATGGATTCTACTATTATTTTTACTCCTTAGATACAGTTTTTATCATCTTAAGATGCCTTTTAAATTTCTAGTCCATTGATCTGAAAACCCATTTTGATTCATAAGATATTTCAATAAAATAGTTCGCATTTTTTTGACCACTATATTGACATAGACATTTAAAATCCTTGGATCTAACAACCTACTTGTATTCCTTGGGCATTTCAACTCATTGGATTTAATTTACATGACCCCCTAAGATAACTTGTAAATTTCTACAAATTAGATCCAAGACACTATGATGCCTTGGTAATTTCTACTCCTTGGATCATGGACTATGTCCATAAGATTCATGATTACACATCATATGTCATTAAAGATTTATACCTTGCTTTTCTACTAGCCCTTATGATTATACAACATGATAAATGTGATCCTTCACACACTGGAAAATGTCACTTCTACTTTTATTAATTCTTTCTGTTATATATGTACACTATTTCAGCTTATATGAATATTCTGTACTTGACATATAATAGTTCATAATGGCCTATAAAGTGTTATTTGAGACCCTATATAGGGAACCATTTGGAAAGAAAATAGATGTAATTGATGCATGTAGGGATATTGGAATTAACCCACTTGATAATTTTTTATTGGTTGTTTCATAGGAGAATGGGATTAAGTAAACATGATATTGATCATGGTGCTATCTGCATATAGTGAACATTGAGAATTTTTCATAATTTTAATATATGTGTTGTTATGGATGCTAGTTTCTATGTATTTACTATAATTTTTGATACCTCCCAATATCATACCTTGTATATGGCATTACTGGATGAGATTAAATGGTATTATTTTGATGGATGGTTTTCCTCTTGGATATACAATGATAATAGGGATGTATTTTTCCCATTGTATAGTCATTGATCCATGACATTGTTTATGATCCTCTAAAAAACATAGAGGCACAGTTGAGGCCTTATAACCCATCCAATCGGGGAACGGTTTAGTGGCTACCAGGTGAGGATGTCATAGTTATCCAAATTGACGATATAAAATCTTCTTCCTTCTTTATATCATGGTTAATTCCTCAACATTTTGATGTTATTTAACAGTTTTCAATATTAAGGAACCATGAATTTGAGTTTATTTATCATAGAATACTTTATTATAGATCTTCTCATATATTTTGTGTTAATATTCAACTTTTTTTATTCACATTAGATTTATAAATCATATATACACATTTAGATATCTTAATAGATTAGTTTATATCCCTGGAGTAATGAAATCCCTTCTTATTTTGACCCTATTATAACATGATTCATTATCAACCTCTCCAGATATTATTTAGTGGAAACATTTAAAAACATGTAATAATGTGGCATCCCTCTTTCATCTTGTTTAATGAATTATCTATATTGTTGGAAATGAATTATTCTTTTATTTTTTGATATTTTTTTCAGTACATTAGTACCTGATTGGGATGAAACTATTTTTTTTGTGGAAATTTTGGTTCAAGTCAGGGTTGATAATATTATTTAACAAATTCATAAGTCACCAAATCTGTATTTTGGTAGTGCGACCTACGTTGTATTTTTTATCAATGTCATATATAATTACACATATCATATTTTAAATATTCTGTTACAGATGATATTTTTTAACCCCAATGTTCCATCTATGTCTGGATTTCCTCAAATAGTGTACATGATTTTTTTTTCAAAGACAAATATGTGTCATACCACTATCATATATTTATACACAATGTTTGGGGTGGTATTTTTTAAAAATACAACTATTATTTCAGTTTTCTACCAGGGTTGAACCTATTTTTTGTGGAATAAGGATGTTAGTTTCCACTAGTTCATTTGCTGTTGTGGGATCTTATCTATTATTAATGTCAATTGGATATAACATTTCACTATATTTTATTTTTTGTTAAAAAATTAATATTCCATTAGTTTAAAGATATTATTCATTTTTAATGGGAGGATTACTATTAAATATGTGGAATTTTATCCCAACAAAACAATAATGGTGAAAAATGTTTATTCCATTATGATCCTGCCTATGACAACCTAATATTTTATGAAATATTTTTCAAATTAATTTAATCTTTTTTGTATTTTTCATTAAATAAATCACTGAATGTATACTTTATTTTATGAAATAACCAATTTATTATTTCTTTTAATGATACAAGATGTTAATATTTAATCTTATTCTACAAAAATATAAGCTTATGCTACATGAAACACTGTTATAGCTTGTGTTACAAGAAATACCTATATTTCCCACCATTCAATAACAAACGTATTTAAAAACTAAATATTAACTAATTCATAGATTATATATTTCAAGATAAAAATAATATTTTAATTTGTAATGTAAAAATTATCATGGGGTAAATGTTCATAATTTTTCAGAGAATATTTTGTTTCTAATGAATTATTAAAAGTACTAAATTTTAGTTGAAAATTACTTTTTTTTAGTAGTTAATAATGTAAAAATATTTATTTAAATTGGTTTTTAATGTCTCAATTGATCAATTATACATATATTTATAATATTCCCCTCAAAATGAAAATTTTTATATTTATTTTAGTTATAAAAACATAATGATCTTTTGAACATTTAACATTCGAAACCAGCATTAACCATATGTCCTGTTAGGTCAAATTTTGATTAATTATCTGGGTACGTGTTCTTGAATGTGACCCATATAATATATAAATTAAGGAAAAATATAAAAAATGAATATTTCCTTACCATTATAATTTACAAAGAGTTATATTATGGAAGATACTACATATTTTATGATATACAATTTATTTTTAATTATAAATGACTTTTTGACATGTTAATTTATAATTAATTTTAAGATATGATATAATTACATTAAGCTGTCATCAAATTATAATTCATGGATTATTTATTAACAATTAAATAATATAAATAATATTAAAAATAGTGAATGTAAAGTAAATTTATTTATCTATTATTTTAAATAATTTTTAGGTGAATATGAAAATTTAAGAAAATTTGAAATTAATATATTTCAATTCCAATAATGACCTAATATTTTTAAATTAAAATTAATTAAATAATGATGACATTGACATTATTGTTATTTCAAAATAACTTATATTTTATTAAATGAATTAAAATTATAAAAAAAATATTATTATTAAAACAGATTTTTTATTTAAATAAATGTAAAATATGGTCCAATAATTTATCAATTTTTCTTTCAAAATTCTCATATTTACATTTAAATAGAAAAAACATCGTTATCATGGTTTAGGTTAACAGAGTGTTTTTACGCATTACAATTTCTTGTTTAAAAATTAATTTCCAATATATAGGGATTTAATTTTATTAAGATAATGTATCAAATTTAAAATTTTGTCGGTTTACATATTCTAATAATTCAAACATTAATTTAGTGTTAATGGTCAAACTACTATTGTTACAAAACTAGTCAGTTTAATTAAAACCAAAATGATGAAATTATCTAAACATAGATGTTAAGGTGTAATATTATAATAATAGACCTATATTTATGTGGTGGAGGTTTTTATATACCATAGGTCCCCTTAATTACACTAATTTCTGATATTGGAAGCCTATTAGGTAAGGGATACCTCCCTATAATGTTCTCTTTTTTCTATTTACATGACTGTCAACCCTCCCCATCTATAGAAAGGTATTCAATACTACCCTTCTTTACACCTCTCAATACAAATTGTATTAGAAAAAATCTTCTCCAATATCCTCCAAACATTCCAACAGTGGAACTAAAGTCCACCATTTGTAATGAAGTCCAACAAAGGAATCCTTTTGGTGGAAATCGAAAAAAAATTACCCAACGAAGAGGTAACATCATTTTCCAAGCCCCTAAGTTTTATTTTCATTATCAAGCCACAAATACATTTCAATTACCTATTTATAAAATATTCTAAGTATACTAAATATATTTACATGTTTTTATTCTTGGGGTATTAAATACACTAATACACACTTCCATGAAATTGGTAATGTAAATTTTGATCATCGTTAATGGGAACTACCACCTCGCAAAATAATGTTTTTCATTTTTACATTTCCGCCGATCATAGTTGGGAATTATGATAGAAAATATTTATTATATGATATATATTATATTTAAGAAATATTCATACTTGTTGAATTCTTATACAACCCATACCTTCATTATTCCCATTTTTTGAAAATACAATTACTTCGTTTGTGGATATGTGTACTACTGCCTGCTCTATGCATTTTGATTCATTCACACATTACATAGAATGTATTAAGGATGGGTTTAGTGATATTATATTATATATATGACATAATTATGTTACTATAATGATATTATAAATAAAAAATATACTTCAATTTCTTTCCTTATTTTAGAATGATAATAAAATAGAAATAACACTCAAGCATTCGAATGACCTTCCATCTCCATGAACGGTGTATTCCATTTCATATTTATATACATTATAGAATATTATAAATAACAATATAATTATTTTATTATATATTTATATAGTTTTTACATTCTTTTAATAGTTAAGTTATGATCTATTTATATTGGTCAAGAAAACCAAATCAAAACACATATGATAATCAAAGAAACTGTTACCCAAAATGTTATGTTAACATGGAATTTTTAATAATGTGGTAATATATTGTCACAATTAAACATTATAAGGTATGATATACAAGAATATTTTTTTATGAAAATTAATAATAAACTAATATTTAGTTTATAGGATTCTTTAATGGGTAGGAAGAATGTGGAGACTTAAGGTAAGCGTTTTCTCATCACACATTTTATAATCTGTTAGATAGATGTCATATTCACCACTATTTTTGTGGTATATAAACTAATAATTAATGTATTATATGAGACATATAAATCAATTTGTTGGTATAAAAAATCCATTTTACAATACCTATATCAGGGAGTTTATGTTTCAAAAGTTACCAAATCATTAAAGTAGTTTTGTCCCTATTTTCCTACTTTGGGAAACATATCATGATTTTCACCTAAATTTGTTTATGAGGTTTATATATTTACATTGACATGTTATATAAATAATTAAATTTTTTACATGAAAGTTTATGATTCATTTAAATTTACTTTCCTATAGGGATAAAGGTTTAATCTCTCTATTATGTTAATAGTTTATTGCTACAAAGTTTTCGTTTATTGGGATTCTTTAAGAGTATGCTTCTATTGATAAAATATTATGATACATCTCTAAAAAAAAGAAGAATTATCTTCTAATCCAATCATTTAATATATCTTCATGAATCAGTACCATTTTTCCATTTCATGTTACTTAATATGGTTAATAAATGGTTTTTAGGAAAATATGACTTTGTATCTCCCTTTCGGTCAGAAATGTGTGTTCTTTCAAAAACATGTTTTCTAAAAGGTCTCTAAAAAATGTTTTATGTTTACTTTGTTTTTTAAATATTTTTAAATTTTATTTATATGCTTCAAAGTTAATTTCATAGTAAAAAATTTCAAAAAAAAATTCAATCCTTTTTTAATATTTTTTCAAGTAAAAGGGTTTTCAAGCATGTTGTTATGGTGATTTATGGGATTTAAAAAAATTAAAGGAAAATGGATTTCAAAATATTATATGGTTTAAAAATGTTTTTTCTCATAACATAAAGGATACTTTCTAAAAAAAATTATTAAATTATTTATCATGATTTCATTATTTTTATGAAATTTTTTTCAAGGAAAAGGATATTGAAATCATTATAAATTATAAAAAGTGATTTTTAAAGAAAATTTATGTTCCAATTGATCATTCAATATACTTATCCATTTAAGACGGAATCATTGGGTATGTGTTATAATTTATGATTGATATGATCCAATGATTCCATTAATATTACTTTTCTAAGTGTTTTATGTTTTTATGGCTTGATGTTTATGGAACACTTTTCTAATCAATAAGTTATGACACGAAAAATAATGATGAAAAATCCTTCATTTAATGGGTTATTCTAGGATGAACTTATAATGAAATCAATGTATTTTACATTTTTTATTAAATGATGAAATATTTGTGATTCCCATTTTTTTCTTGGGTCACGTTATGTTGTTCATAAAACCTATCTCATAATATCGGTCATGATAAGATGAATTGTTTATGGTACATGTATATATGATTTAATAATGATAACGGATGGAAATTTATATCCCAACATAAATTGGTAAATGATTTATATCTAATGATATATTGATGGGAATAAAGTTAAAGAGCTTGATCCATAATTGGAAATGTGTGTATCTTGATCCCAATTGGGAAATAGGTGTTTACTTATCCAAATTGAGAAACTTGTATGCTTTAATCCTAAATGGGAAAAGGGAAATCCTTATCCACTATGGGAATCTTGTTTTTACAGATCAAACAAATGGGAAATATGGGTCCTGATCCACTATTTCGATGGTCTTGGAAGTTTACCTTAACACTCGAAATAGTTTCTATGGTTATAATGGTGAAACACTTATAGGACATGAGATTATGGTTCATGATTTATTTATGGGATTTATCACCATTAATATTCATGTTTTACTAACACTTAATTTTTATTTGACGAATCATATATATGATCTTTTATATGTTGGTTATGATCTTCAAATGTTATTATCATGTTCTCATACCATTATGCTCAAGTTATGCTTATGTATCTGTTTAATTACCCTTACTCAGAATATGAGATCACCCCTTTATTATAATTATTTTCCTAGGTTGTAAAGAAATGTTTAATATTTATTTAATAAAGGTGAAGATATTTATCGGAAACATATAGGATCATTACCCATGTTAAAATATTTTGTTTTTATTTTAAAAAGATATTAAACTATTATTATATTTTTGATGAACTTTTATAAGGTTCCGAATACTCAACTAAATTGATTTTATATCCATATGTGTTATGTCAGGGAGAAAATAGTTCATATCAACTAAGAACATTAGTTAAAATTTGGAAATTATTATGATAATACTTTAGTAATATCCCTATAAATATTTATAAGGATATGTCTAGGAATATATCTAAAACAAGTCTAAGGATTAGACAAAGTAATCAAAGATGCCATAGAATTTTGATAATGGATAGAGTTAGTGGTTTCATAGAAATATAACCCATAATGTATACTACAAGTGGAAGTGTATCTAAAAGTGATGTACATATGTTTATTAATATCGTTAACATTGTATTGAGCTAGAACAGATTAGGAACTGCTGCATGAAAATGGGACTCAGTGCAAACTTAATTTGTAACTCCGAGGGATATATTTTTGTAATTAAGAAACCATTTACAAAAAATGATGAATGACTTAGATATATAATTTCACTAAATGATATAATATGAACCTATGTTTTCATTGATTAAAAATAAGGTTCCATGATTTTGACATTATATAAGTAAATTTTCTTGATTAAGTGATTTTCCTCTATGTTATGCACTGATCGCACTATGATTTCAAAATTTTAGTTAATTGATGGGAACCAACCGAAACATGTTAATAGGGAATTACTTTGACAATGAAATCATGGCCCATATAATAAACAAATTTTTTTGGAAGATTAGGTAAAAAAATCTCTGTTTTGGCTACCAATCCATTTAAAGACATGAATGGTGGTGGCTTTCCAAATCACTAAAGGAGGGAAAAATAATTTCTTGATTCTTTTTTAAGTACACAAGAACCTTTTTTTGAATGAATTATCATTCCACTAGTGGTTTAGAAATAGATCTATAAAACCCAAAATATTGTTTTTCATTCTCTCTTCTTCATAATGGAAAAAATTTGTTGGGAAATCATCACATGTATTGTGAAGTGAAAAAGTGGTGGAACATTATAAATAATAAAATGAAATATGAAAAAATTGAATCCATGGATCTGTATGATTCTTTGAACTTATATTTAAATAATTCTCTTCCTCATATCCTTCATAAAAAATGGATATTGATACCCCCCATAAATATCACTGTCATTATATGAAAAGAAGGCTAGATTTGAAGGGAAACTATAAAAACTATGGAGAGAGGAAATTTTAATTTACATTATAGTCAGTGTATCAAAGGAAACATGGGGTAAATTGACTTATGTAAACTACTAAATAATTTTTGTGTGTAAGGGAAGTTCATCGAGTGGCTGTATGAATATGTAATTAGAATATGAATTCTAATGATATGAATAATGAGAAATCTATAGACAATTTACCTCATAGACTTCAGTTTTTTAAATTTCATGGTGTTTTCATATTATGATAAGAAGTTCCGCAATACAAGGACCGATGTTGATGAATATCCACAAAAACCTTATGGAAAAAGGATAATGGAAAGAATATGGAAACCCAATGGATGATGTTAATAAAGATAATTAGGGAACACTTATCCTCTCCCTTTTATTGGGATTTTGTTGTTTTATTTTGTATGAATAAGAAAAATGAAAATATTATATTTCATCCTTTGATGAAATATCATGTCATTATCTCCCTCTAAATGGATTATATTATAATATAATCATGTTTTATTTGCTATCAGAAGAAGGATAGACCCAAGATTCCAATGAAAATGTCATTGGTATAAGATATGAGATTATTTAATGAATAACAGGTACATTATATTTTCGAAGGGTAACAGGGGTAACCATTTATGAATTGGATAAAATTCATATTTGGATGAGGTTTTATAAATTAATGTGTCACTTCACTATATGATTATTTATTCATATGGATATCAGGTGTAGAACATTTTGTTGTTGTTGTGGATAGATGGTATTATGAAAAATTATATTTAGTATCCTCATGATATTATAAGGAAATGGGATGAAAAATTAACCTACATTTCATGGAATATGTGAGGAAGTGGTAATTGATCAAGGAAAAAAATGGCGATACAATGATGAATGAAGTGTGCATAGAATCTCATGAAAATCATTCAACTCTAGCGAAATGATCTTGGAACCGAATATGTTATCCTTGTACCATATTTTAAGATTAATAAAATGGTTCCTTAAATCATCATAGATTTACTGAATTTTGATTTTTATCTTCATCCTGGCCTTATTATCTATCACTCACCCCCCAAACTTGATGATTATTTTTCTATTCCATGTCCAAAATTTCACCATCCACCTTTGTTCTCCTATAATGAATCATTGTTTTGAGTTACATCGGATAACCATTATGGGTGAACTATTTATTTATAGAGAAATATTTTTTTATTAATTTTTATGATGAGGATGTATATAAAATGAATGTTCAAGTATTATACCTTTGATAAAGGTTATAAATTTTGAGGGAGAAATTCATTTTAATTTGGGTAGAATGTAACACCCTGATATTTGGTGAATTAATTTTCAAATTAATTTAATATTTTTAGTATTTCTCATTTTATGAAATATAGGATATATATTGTGTTATATGGAAGAACCAATTTATTCTTTAATTTTATTCTACACCACATTATGCTTTCGTTATACTCTACACAAAGATAATATTTCACTACATGTAACACTAAGTGATTTTGTCTTACAAGCAAGACAGAGTATTACTACCTTTTAATGGATCACCTATTTTAAAGTAAAATATGCACACTTTGTTATATTTTTTTGGAAAATAAAATTCAAATTTTAATTTTTATCTCAAAATTACATTACCTTAATTTTTTTGGTATTTTAAGGAGAATATTCCTTTTTTGTTGCGTATGAAAAAATAATGCATTTTAGTTGAAAAACCCCCTTTGGATTAAATAAATACTATTTTTAAATTATATTGTAAATTCGTTTTAAATAAGAAAAATATATTAAATATACATATATTATTCCAATTTAATTTATTTGGATCATTATTGTATTTATTTTAGATATTATATCATAATGAACTTTTAAACATTTCACATAAAAAACCAGCATTCTCTCCTTGTCTGCAATTTATCAATAAATTTAATTTTAATCTTCTGGGAATTGAATGTTTAAAAATAGATGTGCACAAAATTATTCAGATTAATATTCATACTATAATATGACCAAAATAATTGTTTTGACCAAAGTGATTAGTGAAAAGTGATTAAAATTAATTACAGTGGTTAAGGTATTATTAAGATTAACAAAGAACTATACAATAATCTTAATGGTCAAAATGGACTAGACAATTTTGTAGAATCAATTAAATAAACTCTTATAGACCATAAACCACCTTGGATTTAATATTTTGAGTTATTAGAACATATTTTCATAAAAAACATATGATAATTTCATTAAAGATAATATGAAAAAGTAATCTTCCTTACTTATACCATTTATAAAGCACTAGAGTGTGTAAGAGGCTATATAGTTTCGGTTATAAACATTATTTGAAAAGATATATTTTTTTTCATTTCTAGATAATTTATATTCAATTTTTTAAATATGATAATATTACATTAATCCATAAAAAATTTACGCACGTATTCTTTATTTAATAATAAAAAATGATGTTAAAAACATTAAATGTGAAGTAAATTTTATGAAATATTATCTTCTATCCTTTTTAAGTGAATGCATCATGTTACATAGATGTGAACATAACAAATTTCAATTCCATAAATGTTTTGATATTTTTAAACTAATATAAACTAAATATTAATAAAATAAAAACTTTTGATATTTTAAAAATAATGATATATTTTAAAAAAGAATAAAAATTATTACAACAACATTATTAAAAAAATTGAGTTTTAGATTTTAATAAATATATGATATGTCCAAATCATTTAACAATTAGTCTTTTATAATTAGAATAATTTCCTTTTAATATAATTCAAATTTGTAACACCATTCGTGTTTAAGTAGTGTTTTTACATGCTATAGATGCTTATATTAAAATTAATTTCCAACACTAACGTTATTTAATTTTTTTAAACTAGCTATAATTTTTTTAATTATTTGTGAATATATATTTTTAATAAATTTCACTTTAATTTAGTCTTAATGGTCAAATAACATAGGCTATAAAACTACTCTCTTTAATAGAATCCAAAAAGTTAAAAGTGGGGAAATATATATGTTAATGAATAAAATTATAAAAATAAAATTATTCATTTTTATGGAGGTTTTTCTTGACCATAATCACTATTAATCCATTATTATTATGTTCTTAAGATAATTATGTAAGGGATTCCTCTCAAAATTGTTCACCATTTGGTATTTACAAAAATTTCACTCATCCTCTATAAAAAGTCATTCAATCCTTCCATCTATTACCCTGGTCATGCCACATTGGATTAGAAATACCATAACCAAATATCCACCCAACATACCTTCCTTAAAACAAGAATTCTACACTAGATAAGAAAACCATCCAAGTGATCCATTTTTTTCAAACCATTAAGAATATCCCAAAGAAGAGGAAACATACTTCTTCAAACTCCTCTATTTTATTTGCATTATTCAACCCCTAAACTGTACTAATTCAATGATTATATATTAAATGTTGTATTATAAATATATTGATATTTTTTTATTATAATTATTCTACCTACACTCACCTACACTACAATTAAATGGGTAATGATCCTAATGTTCATGTCTACAGTGAACTACCACCTCACGAAATGATGTTGTTCATTTTTTCCTTTACACCACTCCTTGTTTGTGATTATAATGGAAACATTATTTGTATATTTTATATATGATATTTATAATGTATATATTCTTATTGAATTATTATATAATATATACCGTCATTATTGATGAGTCAATATGGTTTCCTTATGAATTTTCCATTCATTTAAGTTTTCAAAATCAAAAACACTATATTGTAAGGAAAATTTTATTTTCCAAAATAAGGAAAATTTTCCTTCACCAAAGAAAATTTATCCTTACCATGTTTTCATTGTTCATATATTAGTTTCTCTAAATGTAAATCTTTTTATTACTAAGTTTAAAATTTGGTTTTACACCTAAAACCTAGAAATTCTAAAAATACTTAGATATAAAGTATTTTGGTTTTAGGATCTGAATTAAGATTTTGAATTCCCAAAAATTCAGATACTAAATACTTTGAAATTTAGACTTTGAATTATATGAAATTCAGTCTCGAAATTCACTGAAATTTAGTAACTGTATTCTCTAAAATTCAGATTCCAAATTCTATGAAATTCAGAATCCGAATTGTCTAAAATTCAGACTCCGAATTCTCTGAAATCTAGACACCGAATTTTCTGAAATTCAGACATAGAATTCATTGAAATTCAGACTCCAAATTATCAAAAATTAAGAATCCAAATTCTATAAAATTTGGACTCCTAATTCTCTAAAATTCAGACTCTTAATTACTTAGAATCCCAGTTTCGAATTCCATAGAATTCAGGTTCTAGATTCCTGAGAATTCAGGTTCTGAATTACTTAGAATTCAGACTTTGAATTCCTCAGAATTTAAGTTCCGAATTCCTTAAAATTCTGACTGTGAATTACTTATAATTCATGTTTCTAATTCCTTATAATTTTGCTTCTAAATTCCTTTTCAGGTTCCAAATTTCCCTATAATTCAGGTTCGGAATTCCTTATAATTTTGATTCTAAATTCCTTGAAAAACAGAACCCAAATATTCATGCAATATAGAATCTGAATACGCTTAGACTCTGAACATTATTTTCCTAAGAATCAGGTAAATTTTGTTTGTTTCAGAAATCATAATTTTCTTAACTTTATTATAGTTATGAAACTATGTCTTGTATTCTATTTATAACTAACCATTGTTTGAGTGACATGTATACATGTCCCTTTGAGATTCAAGGAAAAATATAACCATTGAATGATGGAGCTGACCAGTGGAGATATGCCAATCAATAAAATCTCATTTGAACAAGTTCATAACTTTGACAACTGATTGATCTAAAACTCTAGAGATTACATGCTGTTGAAGTGATTTTTAGGAAGAGAGATACACTCATGCTTTGTGCATACTGAACATCTTGTTCTGAATGATTTGTGTGAATCCGAATGTTTCTTAGTACATTCAAGGGTTTTGGGGGATAACAAGACAGAGGTGTCAATGACCATAAAGTTATAGGACTTCCTTGATAAGGAAGATAAATGTACCGACTAACTTGTAGTTCGTGGGATTGTGGAGACAGTAAGACATCCACCTATATTCTTATCAAAAGCTTACACTGGTGTGGGTAAGGCAATCATTCTTGAAAGTATAAATCAAAGGACATTTATCCAAGGTTGTTGGATACACTAATTATTAGGTTGAATGATTTTATACTTGTTACTTGTGTGGTTTCATGTTTGTTTTCTGATGAATTTTGATTAATAAGGAAAGTGTAACGGCCTAATAACTTCATATACTTGTACTTTGATTATGTAATATTCTATATGATTTATGGTAGAATCTTTTTCCTTGTAAAATTTTGTTATGTTTCATTTTTGGATACATATTTCCATAAACTATTAGGTTTCTATAACCAAGAGGTTTTGTGAATTTACCTTGTTTAACTTTGGTAAAAAACAGAAAGGTTTATGTCGTCCTTAAAAGTTACAACTATATTTTTAAATGATGCAATTCACCCCTATTGTATACTGAGCATCTTCATCATATTCTGATCCTACAATCAGAATTAGGGATCCTAAAATTGATATTAGAGGAGGTTTCTAAAATACTTATATTCACATATATGTTTTCTTGATCATGTTTTCATTATTCATAATATTTTCCTAGCTTTTTAATTTTTATCCTTGTATACATACTTTTATTACTCACAAGTTTTTATGGAATGATATTTTCTTCTTGAGGTTAGGAATAAATGTCGGATTGACTGACAATATTAATCCTCCTAGACCACTAATATTTGAAGTGAATGATTATGAATATTGGAGAGATCGTATGAAGAACATTGGAAAAAACACAGGCGTTGAAAACTACATTAAGTTAATTGGAGACTATAAGATTCCTGATAAGGAAAATAGACCCTTTACTAATCTAGAAAAGGTAGAATATCAGCTGAACATTATGGTACAAAATACATTTCTTTGTTCCATGACTAGAAATATATATAGACATGTTTCATCTTGTGAAGTAGGAAATTTTATTTGGAAGAAGCTTGAAGTAACACACATAGGAACTTCCAAAGTTATTACAACAACAAGAGCTATACTCCAAGATGAATATCGTGGTTTCTGCATTCCTTATAGAGAACCCATATATAAGGTACAACAAAGATTCATGACAATTGTTAACAATTTACAATATATGGGTGAAAAAGGTTTAGATGATGAGGCACTTGTGGACAAGATTATAGATATCATGCCTAATGAGTGGGAATCTCAGAGAAAAACCATTGGTGAGAATAGGAAAGTCTCACATATTACACTTGATAGCATTTTGGAACTCTTCATCAACATAAAACTTGAATGAAGAGAGATTCAGACAATATTAAGAAGAATAATGTAAATGTAAGTGTTGATTTTACAACAAATTCAAATTATATGAAATCCAAGACTCCAGAAAGATTTATAAGATCCAAATCTAAGAAGGTTGTTATTCCATCCGAATATAGTGGATGTGAATCCTCAGAAAACAAGTTAGCCAATGTTACATTAAATATGAACAAGATTATTGGACATAAGAACATTCAATATAGATAAAAGAAGAATGAAATAAAGGAAAAGAATGACTCATATGTCACTTGCTATGAATTCAAAATATCAGGGCATATAAGGCCATATTGTCCTATGATCAAGAGAAACGATAGATAGGAAACAAGTCATGAGAGGAATAGAAAAAGATACTAAAAATATAGGGCTAAGAATGCTTTTAATGTCAATGACAGCCAGAGTTCTAGTGGTGGTGACTCTTATAATGAATCCTTCGAGTACAAATATTTTGATCGGAATAATCTTGGTTTAATTTCTAAGTTACCTATTGAAAATTATAATTCAATGGCCAAGGTAAAAAATGTTGAATATATTACCCATGTGTCCTTGAATGCTAATTATAGTGATAGGAAATATTATGAATCTTCAGATGAAGAATCTTCTTCTGATGAAGTTAATACTTAACCTACTTATGAAGAAGGTTCTAGGATTGCTAAGCACCTTGAGAATGAAAAATCTAATTTCAAGAAAAATCATGATAAGGAAAATTCTATAAATACTATTCTTACTATGGAAATATCATATCTTTCTAAAGATCATGATAAGAAAAATTATGATTCTGAAAATGATTCAGAAACCCTTGAAGAAGTTAATTTTGATAAGGATAACCTTTCTAAGGATTCAGAAAAAGTAATTTATATGAAAAATGTTTTAGAACCTAACTTTAGTGCTAAAAATAATGTTTTTTAGGATAAGAACATTATTATTAGACTAAAGTTAGAAATATTTTCCTTGAGGATGTGTTTTTCAAATTTTAACTTGGGAAAATAAAATATTGATAAGATGTTTTCCCAAATTAGATCTCTAATGTATAATTCTATATTTGGTTATACTAGTTCAAACCCAATTTTTATTAACAATTTTTTGTTCCTCAAAGTGCTCCATTCTTCCCTATGATTCAGTGTGGTGGGAATTTGGAAAAAAAAATTCCTGAAACAAAACTCAGTCTTTAAGTTTTCATAAAGCATTTTTTTCAATGAAATTTTGGATTCCTAAAATTTTTCATTCTGAAGTTTCCAGATCTAAGAAAGTTTGTGTTCTGAAGGTCTAAAACTCTGGTTTTTAGGAATGAAATGATAGTACCAACCAAAAAACATGTTACATAGATAATGGATGTTTCCGACACCTGAATAGTAACAAAAAAATCATTCAATATATTATAAAGATGAATGTAGTAAATTTATCTTTCCGAGATAATGCACATGGAGAAATTATTGGTATATGTAAAATTTTTCTTCTTAGAAATACTTTGATCTCTAATGTTTTATTTTTCAAGGGTCTTAAGAAGAATCTCATTAGCATAACTCAAATATGTGATGAAGGTTATCTTGTGAATTTTTGTATGGACAAGTGTTTAATACATATTTCTAAGGAAGATTGTATTCTTTCTACCAATAGGCAAGAGAATGTTTACACATTAAAAATAGAAGACCTTTGGAGGTAAAATATACCTTGCCTTAGTGTAATGGAAGATAATTCATGGTTTTGGCATAGAAGGATAGGAAACAGTAATCTTAGGATCCTATGCAATCTCTCTATGAAAACACTTGTTATGGATCTACTCGATTATATATTTTATTATTCAATAGTTTTTTATCCTTGTAAATGTGGAAACAAACATAAATCATGTTTTAAATCAGTCGGTGAAGTCTCAACCACTGATGCATTACAGTTAGTGCATATGGATCTTTATGATCCAACACAATTTGGAAGCATTGAAGGAAAATATTATGTATTTGTTCTAGTTGATAATTACACTAGATTTACATGGTTCTATTTTCAATCAATGAAATATGATGCTTTTTATTATTTTAAATGTTTTAGAGCCCAAGATAAAAATGAGAAAAACCTCCCATTGATAACTATAAATACTGATCATAGAAGATAATTTCAAAATTCTGATTTTGAAACTTTTTGTAGCAGAAAAGGCATTACTCACAACTTCTCAACAACATGAATTCCTCAAAAAAAATGGGGTTGTTGACAGAAGAAATTTAATTTTTCAAGAAATAAAGAGAACCTTGTTGAGTGAATATTCGATAGCCAAATTTTTTGGCTAAATTTGTACGTACTGCTTATTATACTATAAATCAAGTTTTTATTAGAACATTTCTTAATAAAACTATTTATGAGTTATGGAATGGTAGAAAACCTAGATATTCTTACTTCAAGGTTTTTAGTTTAAAAGTATTCATTTTGAATAATATCGATAATCTATACAAATTCTCACCAAAATCAGATGAAGCAATTTACTTAGGCTACTCCAAAAACACTAAGGACTATAGAATTTTCAATAAAAATACTTTTACTATTATAGAAATAGTACATGTTAAATTTCATGAAACTAATCCCTTTGTTTTTAAACAACCTGAACCTACATCTTCGGATGTGTTTTCAAAAACTAATTATCAACCCTTGAAATAAGATCCTTATAACAAGGAAAGTGTTCAATAAAATGTTTCTGATGTATTTACCCAAGACGATTTCCTACCGTATGTTGATGAACAGGTTTTACAAAACCCAAATCAGTTGTTTCTTAAGAATAATCCCAGTTTTAGTATCATTGGTGATGTAAATCAACCTTTAAGGACTATAAGTTCTTTAAGAAATGATGTAGACCATATATCAATTCATTCCCAATTAGATCCAAAAGGAACTGTTTAAGCTTTAGGTGATGATTATTGGATAAAAGATATGAAAGATGAGCTAAATGAATTCGAAATGAATAATGTCTAGATGTTGGTCGAAAGACCAAAAGAAAATTCTGTTATTGGTGTAAAATGGGTCTTCAGAAACAAGTGTGATGAAAATGGAATCATAATAAGAAATAAATATATATTGGTTACTAAAGGCTATAATCAACAAGAAGGAATAGACTATGAATAAACCAATTCTCCAATAGCTAGACATGAATCTATTCGTGTACTACTAGACTTTGCATCATTCATCAACTTCAAACTTTTTCAAATGGATGTTAAATGTTCATTCCTTAATGGTTATGTTCAAGAGGAATTTATGTTCTAAACAGCCTCATGGTGTTCAAGATGTATAACATCTTAAACATGTTTTCAAACATACCAATGCATTATATAGACTTAATAAAGCTCAAATAGCCTGGTATAATAGACTTACATGATTTTAGATTCAAAACCATTATGTTAAGAGAAATGTGGATCCAACCCTTTTTATAATGAAATATAATAAAGATGTATTAATTGTTCAAATTTATGTGATGGCATTATATTTGGTTCAACTAAGCAATATTTATCTAATTCATTTGAAGATATAAGGAAATCTGAGTTCCTAATGAGTATGATGGGTGAGTTAACATTTCTCTAAGGTTTTAAAATTACTCAAAAACTAGAATGAATCTATATATATCATCATAAGTATATTAATGATATTTTTAAAATGTATAGGTATGAAAACACTAAGAGTATAAGTACTTCCATTGGTACCTCCTATTCAATTGATCATGATAAAGCTAGGAAACCAGCAGATCAAACATAGTTTAGAGGTATGACAGGAAGCCTACTTTACATGGTATCTAGTCATCCAGAATTAATGTTTTCAGTATTATTATGCTCAAGATAACAATCCAATCCTAAGGAATCCCATTTTAAGGCAGTGAAATGTAATTTTTGCTACTTAAAGGGAACCATGGATTTGGGACTCTTTTATAGGTCGGGAAATGATTTTTTTAATTGTTTTTTGGATGCTGAAATTTATGGGTGTAGAATGTATAGGAAAAGTACATCCAGAACATTTCATATCTCCGTAGATTCATTAGTTTCTTGGTAATTAAAAAAACAACACACAGTAGCACGTTCCACTGGTGAAACTGAATATGTAGCAGCTGGAAGTTGTTGTGCTCATGTATTGTGGATGTAAAACACACTCATAGACTATGGAATGAGTTTTAGCAAAAAAATATTGTTTGATAATACTAGTGCCATTGTCTTATGTAAAATCCCCACACATCACTCTTGTGAAAAACACATAGATATTAGGGATCACTTTCTTAGAGATCACACACAAAAAGGAGATATCATTCTTCAAATTATCAGAAAGAAATATGAAATTGATGATATTTTTACAAAATCTATACCATCTGATATATTTGAATACATTAAACAGATGTTTGTAATGATAATCCTAAGGTAATATTACTTATTAACATCTTGTTGAAACCTATCTCCATACAGTAACAAACTCTTTTTCACAGGGGGGTACACACACTTCTTAGTTTAAATGTTTTTTGAAGTTAAATTTTTTAGTAGTCAAATTTTTTTTCGTAATCAAATTTTCGTACTCAAATTTTCATAATCCAATATTTTTTTTCGTAATAATAAATTATAGTAGTCTAATTTTGTTTCATAGTTAAAGTTTTCTTAATGAATATTTTCCTAGTTAAAATTTTCATAATAATGGTTTTGTAGTTAAAATTTTCATAATCAGATTTTAATATTTTTGGTCTATTATTTTTTATAGTCAAAATGTTTGTATCCAATGTTTTCTTTATCAAAACATTCGCAATCTATTGTTCTACATGAAAAAAGTTTCCTTAATGAGAATAATCATCATGAAAATTCAAATAGTATATTTCCCTTCCTATGTTTTAGTAATCATTTTTTTCCTTATTAGTATTTACATTTGTTTTTAAACTCTTCAGGTTAACTTTTCCTTAAATCCGTATGTTTTCTTAAAAAACTCAAATGATCGAAATCTATCAATATAATTTTCTTGCTATCATCTCAACCTTTAGATATTCTCATGAAGTTTTCAAAAGTTGGATCAATCAGGGAAGTTGAACCGTTGATTTAATTACCAATATAAAGGCCACACGATGCTTGTCCCACATCGATCTACAAGCCATCGCACGCTAAATCTATGCCTCTGTTTTTAATGACATTTTGGATCTTTAATGTTTCCTTACATCCAAATGTCTGCTTAATCCTATTCTCAAGAAGAAATGTCAACTATTAATGAAATTTCAATGTGGCAGATCTACCGAGAAAATATAGTCCATCCAAAGTTTTATGCCTAGTATAATTCCATTGTTTCTTTGAATATCAAGCGGAATATTTGGGAGATTGTATGTATATCAAATAAATGGGCCTAGGATCCGGTGTATCTGGAATTTCTGGTTGAATTCTATGAGACAGTTATTTTTTTCAATGTAGGAGGAAGAGATAAATTTTCTTTCAAGAGTTATGGAAAAACATACTCTCTTTCTTATAATATGTCAGCAATTCTGCTAGAAATTCCTTTTGAGGGAGAAGCAGTGTTTTTTTCACACAAGCGTTCTAATGTAATAGGATATTTATAAAAAGAAAAGGCTATAGAATATCTTGGATTGAAGGAAGTGAAGATGATGAAAATTATTCATCTCTCTACAAATATTTATATTCTTCAGCTACAGGTTCAAGGATTTCTCATTCCGAGAAACGGGAACAAGGATACCCTCAAGAAAAGTGATCTTTATATTATGGATTTCTTGATGAACCTAAGTAAGATGAACCTGGATAAGCATAAATGGGTTAAAATTGAGAATATAAAGAATGTAAAATAGAAGTATCAGATAATAATGTATTTGGCCATTCATTTAAAGATCATTTTTCTTTTTCTTCAGTCTATCAAGATTCTTGGCAGTTCTATGCTCAGAAATTGTAAGGTGATTCTTTTAAGCGATGATACTCTAAGAGGGATGAAGATTGGATTTAATATTCAATCCAAATAATTTCACGATTTTTCTTAAGCAGAATTTGATGCTATTTCAAAGATAAAGGTGGTGGCTGAAACCTCTAAAAATGGTGGAATGAAAAGGAAGGTGAAAGAATCAGAAGGAAAGTTGTGGATAAAGTAACTCAATCTACACACCCAGAACCTATGAAAGAGAAGATGTATACTAATGAAGTGGCTGAAAATGGAAATAGGATAAGAGGAACAAGAAAGCAGGGGAGCCTAGTTTTGGTTTGGATACTATTGAGGAAAACGCCTTGAAGGAGAAGACTGATGAATATCTTGAGAAGCCAAAAAAAGAGAAAAAACAAAAGAAGAAGTCGTCTGAGGCTGACATAGTCCAATCCCTTCTTAAGGCAGCTGAAAAAGTCTCTAAAAAAATTCTGGTACCATAATCTATTAGAGTATAACAATTAAAATAGACTCTAGGAAAGAAACTAGTGATTCTAGAACTACATCAAGAAGATAAAATTGTGTAAGAAGAAGATGTATAAGAAGAAGAAGAAGGTATTTGTAATACTGAGGAATTGATAAAGGAAGTAGAGGATTTCTATGAGAAGGAATGACCTTATGAAAAATTATCAATATGAACTTTTGAAGTCGATTCTTCAAAACATGATACACCAGTAAATGATGAGAAGGGTGAGGAAAAAGTGAATAAGTTTTCTAAAAATGAATGTTGAAATCATGATTTCATTCACCCAGATGAAGTTGAGGCAGGGGCAGAGAAGGAATAAGTTGATGAAGATAAAAATTTTCAGCTATCAGATAGAGAACATGAATCTCTTAATAAAGAAGAAATTATTATAAAGCATGATAAGGGAAAAAAATTGGTTTTGGATACGCCTAGAAAAACTATTGTAATGAAGAAGGAATTAGGTGCTTCATTGAAGAGGAAGTTAGTTGAAATAGAAAAATAATCCCCACCAACAAAAGTCTCGGATTCAGAATCATCCTCACTCATATATGAAATTGTTTTTCAGTCTTTAAAAAATATTGTTAGAACTATTTCATTATTCCCATGTATAAAATCAAGATTTCAGATGCTTCAGCATTCGTTAAGTAAAAAATTGGATTTTGTTTCCTTGGTGATGGATACATTTGTTATTCTCAAGGTAGATTTCAAATCTTTTATCATTAGCTATGAGGCTCATAAGATATATTTCAAGAAGATGACATGTTTGTCAAGGAAGACAATAGAACAGATGAGAATCATTGATAAATTGCAAGATTGTGTCATGTATTCTTTTCACACCGATGATGTAAAGATCAAGGATCTAACTAATAGTTTTAAGGATAAGATAAGTCTTGAACATGCTTCTCAGAAGCAGGAAATTAAGGATCTGAATGGAAATCTAAATTCTATGGCCATGAATTGGAAGAGATAAAGGGATCTCAGAATTGAGATAGAAGAAAAGCTAGTTAAGTTGGAAGAAGTTTTGAAGTCTCGGGTAGAGATTCTTAAGGCTCAAGAAGAAATGATAAATGCCTTAAAGAAGAAAATTAATGATCAAGATCAGATTCTCAAATGTGCAGAGGAGGATCACAAAGTGATAAAGAAGTCGAACACCATTGTGAAGAAGATGATTGTGATAGAGTAATAAGGATAATCTTTTCTAAATCCTATATTTTGTTGTATTTTTCATGATTGTACAAATTCTTACAATATTAATGAAATTCATGTTGCACTTCATATTTTTGGTTTTTTAGTAATAATATATCAGGTACCATATTTTTTTCCATTCCCTTTAATCCTTTTTGAAAATCACAAAGTGGGATAATGGAATGATAAAAAAATACATAGCTAAGAAGAAATTTCCCTAAGAGGGAGTTCATCCAAGGGGGATTTTTTATCATGATTATTTTCATATGCCTCAAAATAAAAAAAAAATCATTCAGGAATTCAGAATATGATCTTTCGGGTTTCCAAATCCAAAGGGGTGTTAATGCTATTTACATTGATCAATATGTAAAGGGGGATACGTTTTTATTTACAAGCTCATAAAATTCCTAAGTCCTTATATTCTTTTTCATAAGGATGTTTATGCTTTCCCAAAATGGGGAGATTGTTGAGTTAATAAAGATTCCTTATGACTTCTAAATTCATTTATGTTTTGAAAATCACAAACACTTTATCTTAAGGGAAATTTTATTTTCCATAATAAGGAAAATTTTCCTTCCCCATGGAAAATTTATCCTTACCATTTTTTCATTGTTCGTAATTTAGTTTCTCTAAATTTTACCTTTTTATTCCTAAGTGTAAAATTTGGTTTCACATCTAAAAAATTGGAATTCTATAAATACAAAGATATAGAGTATTCTGTTTTCGGGATCTGAATTCAGATTCTGAATTCTCTGAAATTCAAACATCGAATTAGTTGAAATATAGACTCTGAATTCTCTAAAATACGGACTTCGAATTCTCGAAAATTGAGACTCTGAATTCTCTGAAATTCAGACTCCAAATTCTCTAAAATTAAACCTTCTATTCTCTGAAATTTAGACTCTGAATTCTCTGAAATTCAAACTCTGAATTCCTTGGAATTTAGGTTCCGAATCCATTAGAATTTAGGTTCCAAATTCCGTAGAACTCATGTTCTGAATTTCCTATAATTGAAACTCCGAATTCATTATAATTCAGGTACTGAATTACATAGAATTCAGAATCCGAATTCCTTATAATTCAGGTTCCGAATTCCATACAATTCATGTTCTGAATTCCTTAGAATTTTGGTCCCGAATTTCATAGCATTCAGGTTCTGAATTCCTTATAATTCTGATTCTGAATTACATAAAAAATAGAATTTTAATATTCATGCAACATAGATTATGAATTTTCTTAGAATCCGAACATTATTTTCCTTAGAATCTAGAAAATTATATTTGGTTGAGCTTCCATATTTTCTTACCTTTGTTATAGTTATGAAACGATGTCGTGTATTCTGTTTCTAACTAACTGTTGTTTGAGTGACATGTATACAGGTCCCTCCAAGATTCTAGAAAAAACATGACCATTGGATGAGATAGCACACCATTAGAGAAGTTCCTATAAATAAGATCTCATTTGAACAAACTCATAACCATAACAACGGACTGATCTACAACACTAGAGATTACATGCTGTTGAAGTGATTTCTAGAGAGAGTGATACTCTCATGCATTGTGCGTAATGAACATCTTCTTCAGCTTGATTCGTGCAACTCCAAATGTTGGTGTGTATATTCGATGGATTTTGGGGATAGGAAGATTGATCTGCCAACAACCTTAATGTTCGAGGAATTTCTCGGTAAGGAAGACAAAGGTGCCGACTACTTTGAATTTTGACGTCTTGCAGGGATTGTATGACAGACTCCTATATTCTTATCAAGGGATTCCCCTGGTGTAGGTAAGACATACATTCTTGAAATTATAAATCAAGGGGCCTTTATCCAAGGTTATTGGATACCCTAAACATTGGGTTAAAATATTTCATGCTTTTTACTTGTTTTGTTTCAAGTATGTTTTCCGCTGCATTTTGAATAACAAGGAAAGTATAACTATCTTATAATTTCTTATACTTGTACTCAGATTAAGTAAGATTCTATACACTTTAATTTAAAGTCTTTGTGTATGTAAACTTTTGTTAAGTTTCATTTCTGTAACCTTATTTCCAGAATCTAGAAATTTTGTAGAACCAAAAGGTTTTGTGAATTTACCTTATTTAACATTGTTAAATAACAGAATGGTTTTTATCAACTTTAAAACATCCAAAGGAATTTTTAAAGGATACAATTCACCCCCTATTGTATATTGAAAATCTACCTCATATTCCAATCCTACAATCGGTATCCACAATCCTAAAATTATATAAATTTTTTTTATATATGATATATTCGTTTCTGGCTGTGTGGAGTACCACATCCTCAAAGTGATGGGATTCATTCACACATTACATAGAAGGTCCTTATGATACGTTTAGTGAAATTATATGATATATTGTACATAAAAATGATACTGGATTGTTATTATAAATATAAATACATAGAATCCTAGACATTAGAATTTAATTCCAGATCTATAGAATTGTTTAAGTATTACACGAACATTTATTATAATGAACACTCCATTGAATCATATATTTAGTGTCTTTTTTATCAGGGTTTTTAATAAAATTAAAACTTTTTAAATACCATAAAAATTTAGTTAAATATTTCATTGTACACAATCTATATTTCTTATGGAACCCTTATTTATACATTAGATCCCCTGGGGACATTCATCAAAAAAATAGTGAGCTTCAATCAGAGTAAAGAGGCTGAATAGGAAATATGGATAAAATTAAAATATGATTCTAACAGAACATTAATTATTAAATGGGAAAATGATGATTTATAATAATTTGACATTGTATGGTACCTAACAGAAGAATGTAATATACAATTAGATTATTGAGTAAACCATCAGATAATAATAGAAATAGGATCCATAAAATTAGAATAGAGAAATTAAATAAATAAATATTATATATTTTTAATAAATATAATAACAGAAAAACATAAAAATAAGTTACTTTTCTATAAAAATACATTATAACATAGTGTAACTAGTTAAAATTGTATTAATCATGTCATAATTTTCACATCGGTTATTCATTAGCTATGTGAAAAAGTTATTTATCTTGATCTATCATGTCATTTATTATATAGCTTATGTGATAAAGTGGGAAAATTTATCATCCACTTCTGTTACAATTTAATTGATGTAAAAAATATGGGTATGTATCTTTACCATATTTTTTTATAATAACATGAGTGATAAAAGAATATAAATAATGTGATAAAGCTGATTTGTCATGTATATTATTATCTAACTGACGTGATAATTTATTTTTCATTATTTTTTTTAACATATTATATCTTATTACTAACATGAAAAATCTAAATCATCATTTTGGTAATTATGTAAATAATGTTCAATATAATTTAAATTTTAGGAATTATTGTTTGAATCATTTCAGTTTTGTTCTCTCTCATGAAAGATGGCTCATTTCTCTCACACAGAATCCTTAACCCTCATCTATTTGATCTGATGGACTTGAATCATGGGTTTCCATCATCATAAATCCTCATGTTTTATCAAAATAAATATTGAAAATTCTATCTTCTCCAATCATAGGTAAGCATTATACATCAAGCCTCAATTTTCGTAAATCAATGCCATTGAAGCTTGAAATTTAATTTTTTTTATTCACTATACTAAAATCACACATTACAATATTCTTAAAACATAATATTTTTTTAGTATCTACATTTTTAATTTAAATATAGATCATTTTTATCACAAATATTACATTACTATAGTTATATTCCTCAAAAATGTGTTGATTTAAGTGAAAAAATTTTATGGACTGAATTAGATCTTTGTTTTGTGGTGTTTCTTTTAAATAGAAATTCATTTTCACATAGGTGTCCCATATATGTTTATAACACATTCCTTCTTAAATTCCTGCATTAAATCTCAAAATTTTTCGTACATGGATTACTTTTGTGAATCATTAATTCTTTTTATAAATATTTCAATGTATATGGATAAATTTTAAATACTCTTATAAAATTATTTTTATTTTAGTTATCTTAAAATATAACATATACATACATTAAAAATTTCTAGATAGTTCAATATAAAATATCATATAAATAGTGTATATGAAAGTACAAACTTTTGTTTTTATGTGAGCATATTCTTACCTTGAAAATCATATATTAAATATGATGTTTTCATATAATGAATTACTTTAAATATAATTTTCATGTTATCATTGAAAAAAATATTGGAACTATCAATTGGTTTCCTTATATATCATTGTTATATTATGATATATATATTTTTGTGGAATTAAAAATGAATCACAAGGTATTGACATTGAAAGAAATTTTCTACTCATAATTTTTTATTTTTAATATATCAAATGAAGTAGAATGTAATATTTATAATGTGGTCTTTTAGTGTATGACATTCTACAAAAACAATTTTACATAGAATACACAATATGTAATATTATTTTCACAACTTTCATAATATGCTAGAAATAAATAATAAAAGATATTAATTCTTTATATATTTATATATTTGAACCACATTTCAAATTCACTATAGTGTTTTTTGAAATCTACTATAAGATTATATTATCGTATTAATTATTTTTTAAACTAAGAATTGTAGTATTTTTTTAGGAAAATATTGTTATATATAAAATTTGATTACAATGAAACTTATAAAAAGGTAAAATGAAGACTTGATTAAGACTTTGTTCATTAATATTCAATTTCACATTTCTTTTAATTTACATCTGAAGAAAATGGAAAATGAAAAAATGGTTTAGTTATTCATACATATTAAATTACTTCAAACCATTTAATTTTATGTTTTACCATTTATATATCAATGTATATACCATTATTTTTTGTAATTTATATTAATAACTTATAAATACTCATATATTCATTTTATGTTTCATAATAGAGTTAGATTCAAATTATTTCATATTTTATATAAACTTAATAATGGTTTAACTTTACAAAATATATATTTTTTCTATTTTTATAGATAATAATGAGTCGAAATTTGATTATGGAACATCAAATAAGAGATAAATATTGTAAATGTGTTGTTATTTTTTTGGAATTTTATAAAATTAATGTTCCATAAAACAACATGTTTTTTTATCCATACATTAAATGCTTAAACATGATGAAGTTGTAAAGAAGTGATATCAATGATCAATTAATTTTTGATGGTTTTATTTTGATTTAAATCCCTTAGATTTGGAATCGAGAAACTAGGAATTATTTCAAATCACTTGATGATGATGCATTGCAAGATGATAAGATTTACCAATTTGATGAAATGATTCGTGATATTGAAGTAGAGGCAAATGAGAAAAAGAAAACCATTAAACATAAATGCATTGATGGTTAAAATCCATTATATATAGTTTTTATGGAATATTTGATTTAATCGATTGTGTTATGAATGATTAAATTCAAGGTGAAACACAAATAGAGTGGCATAATTTCTATATAGTTGATTCAATTATTGAAGGATACTATCCCTATAGATAATGATCTTATATATTAACATTTTAATTTGAATAAAATACTAAGACCAACTAGATTATGGTATACAAAATTACATGCCTACCCAAATAAAAGTGTTCTATATAGGAGGAATTACAAAAAAAAATTCGGGTGTCCGAAATTTTGAACCTCAGGGTATATGTATGAGGAAAAACTACATGATAATTTTCTAGTTAGAGAGACCCATTCCAAATAAATTTGGTATCTTCCTATAATTTTTCTTTTGAAATGTCTATTTTAAAATTAAAATGATGAAAATAGGTTATGAAGGCATGTAGATTCATATATATGTGATAAAAAATTCACCATCCATATGATTTCCCATAGTGGATCAAAATTGTTCACTATATTCCTAATTTTTAAAATAAAGTTTGAAATTTATGGCTTTGAATGTGTACATATGGAATGAATCAATATCGAATCATTAGAATCACACATAGATCATGGCCTATTTTATCATAAATTAAAAACAAATATAATGAACTTTTTATGATGAAAAAATAATTTGTTTTGAGTTTAATGATATCTAGACCAAAAAATCCCAAAAATAATAATGAATTTTATTCACATTAAATTAGTGATTTGAGAAATTTATGGGAGTAAGGTATAATGGTATATGATTATTATATAATATATTATTTACTATTGCACATAATGATTATGTTTAATATAAAAAAAATACAAATCATAATGAATATTTTCTCAATATAGTGTTATGTGGCATAAAGGTTTTCGAATTTGTAAACAACAAGAATCATATTATGTAACATGTCATGGGAGAAAAATAGTATAACTGGGTCCTAGAAAGTTTTTGTACATTGGACACCATTAGAGAGTATAAAAAAATAATTTCAATGGATCACATGAATTTTATATTTATTGAATATAATTATCCACTAATAAATATTTTGATAGAGTGAAAAACATTCATGGGCCATTCATAAAGACAAAAAAATATTATAATGTGAGAAATATTTGGAAGAAACTAGCAATATTTTATGAACTACAATATTGAATATATAATGAGGTCAAACATAACATTGATTCATGAATGTCGAGAAGATTATATGTTACATATTTATTATAAAATTTATGTTATTTAAAGAATGAACGAATATGGGTTGAAGGAAATATTGGACTTAATCTTAATGGGAAAACATTTGGATTTAACTCCCACTCTTGAAGGGGGGAAAACATTCCAACCCATGGTTGGTCAAACATTATCCAAAAGTGAGAAAAATATATTAATACAATGTCTTTATGATATCAACATTACTCAGGGTTGTTCATAAATTGTAATAAAAATATTTAAGGATTTTAATTTTCTAGGTAGTAAATCTCAGGATTGTCACATGTTGATGCAACAAATTTTACAAGTTGCATTGTGTAGAAAATTTCAAATTACTATATAAATTACTATCAGAATGTTTTATAATATTTTTAATTCATTTTTTAATTTGTTCATTTATTTTAATTATTTAAGCACATTTGAGAGAGAATCAGTTTCCATATATTTTAATACATATATATATATATATATATTACACCATCTTTTTTTAACATAAAAGTTCATTTAATGGTTATCTTGGTGATAGAAATAAATTTATTTTGACCAGTATATCTACATTGGATATATAATATTAAATGTTATATAGAGGTAATGAATGGGTATTTAAATAATCTACATTGGCCAAACATATCCATTATTGAAGTGTATATTTTGGATGAGGTCACAATGTTTTTTTACAAGAAATTTGTCAATTGGGGAGAAAATCGGTTTGCCAACATCTCACCATGAATGAGTTAATTATAGGGGAAAGGGGATCCATGAATTGAATGCCATATTTTTTATAGGTGGCTAGATTAATATGGTATATTTAATAATATTTAATAACATATACTGTTCTCATCCACATATAACAATTGATATTGATGTGTTGAAACAATGTTATCCCAAGAAAATGATATTGGGATTTTTAATGATAAAAAACAATTCATGACTTAAAGAGACCATGTTTGGTTGATCAGATGCATCAGAAACATTGATATGGTTAGTTGTTTTTCCAAGTTTAAATTTAATAATATGTTCTGGGTATGACATTAATGGCAATACATTTCCTACGAATGATTAGGATAACATAAGTACAGATCAGAGTAGTATTGTATTAGTGTTCGTAGAAGCAATGCATTTTTTTCGTTCCCAAAAAAAATCCAATCTTCATGTCAACTGCATTTTATGGATTAATTGAATAAAAATTATAGGTTGGTTAAATTATATTTCATGTTCTATTATTTTACTGGTTTATCGGTAACAATATTGTTAGAAATGATGAATTTGGAATGAAACTAGTTATAATAAAAAACTGGAGTACATAAAGGATTACTTTGTCATTGAAAAACACAAATAGATTTATACATTCTTGATCAATATGATATGCAGTGGTCTGCTGTTTTAAAATGGAAAACCCATGTTGGTGATAATAACCATGATGAATGTTATTATTTATGTGATATATGAATATCCATATAATTATTAATAAACAATATTTATGACAACGTTATTGACATGTTTTCTATAATATGGAATGGTCACTATGATGGAATTTGGGAAAAAATATTTAGTACATTCTTCATGTTTTAAGTATCATATGTTAATATCTACTTTACATATTTAAAATTAATATATTCTTATATAGTTTAATTTTATTTTCATTATTAAAAAACACATAACACTACCAAGTTAAAATGTTTCTTTATATTTGTTTAGTTTTGTTTCATTTACCATGTTTACCCTTTCTTAACTTATCTACTAATTGATTTTGTAGATAACTACTTATTTTACATTTAATATTATAAATTCAAAATTTATTGTATAAGAGTATATTAAAATGTTCTTTTTAAAGAAAAAAATTTTATCTGGTTGCATAATGATTATTATTAACACATAATTTTCATATTTTTATTCATACAATTATTTCATTTCATCTCTCATTATTATAGTTGAATTTCGGATAAATATAAAAAACATAAAAAATTTGTTCAGTTTATTTTACAGTAATTTCTGTATGATAAATATTGTTATTTAATTTATATTAATATGCAATAGTTGGATTTATATATATTTAATATAATTTTTGTGGCTTAGATTTGTAGGATAATTATATATCAATAATCAAATACACCAAATACGACTGCAGATGATCATACTCATTCCTCTAGGGAGGACTATACACATTCTCCTATTACTGAGCCTCATTATCCTTACTTACATAATACTTTTACTTCCATGGGGGGGGGGAATTATATGAGTTTTGATAAATGTTTCCACACACATTGACCAAAATTATTAGTTTCATGTATCTTTGACCAGAGGATATGAGTTAATCTTAATGATTATGACATTAGAAGAGGTCCAAATTCAAAATAATTCCCTATTTTTTTTGTAGTTCAGACTATAAAAAAGATTTCTATTTTTTTATAATTTGTGAAGTGTTGAAAATGTTAAAATATAAAACATGTCAGAGACCATTTTCATAAGATCATTTGTTATTATTTTTAATTTCATGAAATGACCATAATAATATATGTTTTCCCCAATATTATCATAACACATATGATATACCCGATACTTGATGAGTCATGAGGAAATGGTTAAAATTTAGAGTCTTGGACATTAAGGGAATATAAATCATCGCTCGAATCAAAGTTCATTTTGGGGGATATACAACAACATAATTCATATCCTATATATTCATTTATAGAGGCAGATACATGAAATCAATTTTTTGAATATTGTCGAAGTGAATAGTTTTTGGTAAGTAATGTGTTACCTTTTAGATGTTTCATTATATTAATGACCATTTTAATTATTTAATTATTTTAAACTCTTAATTTTTAAAAATCAAGGAGATCTCAAATGGAGATATAATCAGGAAACTTATAACCACATACTTTATCTCTAGGACAATATGAATTATTTGATGAAGAAATAATACAATAAAAACATGAAAATATGAGAGTTGAGTCTAAAATGTCTTATATGGGTGCACATACTCAACGTCCCCATGGTAGACATGAAAATATAAGAGGTCTCTAAGGATAAAAATGAAAAATAACTTACCAAACTGTGAAGGGTTGTTGATGAGGGGTTTTATAATGATTACATTATTTATTAATTTTTGTTAAATCAACACTTCATATAATGTGATTCAAGATATAATTTTCTGATGTATTCCATATAGTATTCAATTTAATATCAATGAAGACTATGGGTCATTATATCTAGTGGTAGAAAGGATATTTTAGCTACATAATTTGGAAATGTTGAGCACTAGAGTCATGTGTGAGGATTCCAAATAACTATATTGCAAAAAAAAGAATTTCCATATTCAAAATATTATTCAATTTAAGATGTTTAAAAAAATATAATCATTAGAAGAATATGTTAAAGGTATTCTTGTGATGATAAAGGAAATGATCATAGTTTTTGTATGGTTATTGTTTGTAGACATGCAAAGTCATATTCATATTGTTAATCTGACTCCTCCAACTACACCTACAGATGCAACACCTCCTTCATATCCTACTCACAAATCTCCACCAACATACCCATTCCATTTTAATCCTACCCCTACACACCCTCCTCTATATCTTCCTAGTAAAAATGAGTTATATTTTGTTGATCACAAACATATTTTTGCATATGGGATGATATTTTCAATTAGCGATACCATTCATCATCAATAGATAGATATAGTGGAACATAACATTGGTGTAAAGGATGTTATATATATATCAACAAAAAAACAATTTCATACAGATGAGTTTTTTATAGTTTGACAAAGTATCATCTATTTTTAGTTTTTTCATCTAGACATGTTCGGAATATTACCATAGAGTTTTGCATATATTTTATCATTTAATTCAATTTACTATTCAATTTTTAATCCTTTTAATGATTTTATATATATCAATATTTTTATTGGAATAAATTATAAGTAATGAATTACTATATAGGAAAAAATAAAATACAAAGTATTATTAATTAAGATACAGTTTCTAATAGTCTTGATAAACTATCAACAAATACAAATTTGTAGTCGGATGTATATGAGATTCCAATTGATGATTATATTTATGGGAATGAAAATTATTTGGGGTTATTGAAAACTTATATCATGGTTCTTGTAGTTTAAGACTTTTCCAGGAATCAACATAATGAATTTTTCTTCCATGTTTGTTGATTGAATTTTTTTTTTCTTCATTTAATTTATTAAAAATTTATATTTATGTTAATTTTATATTAGGTATCATTGTATTAATTGTTAATAAAATTAAAATACATATGTATAAGGATTTATGGACCTATACTTTATTTTACCTATATATTGGACAATGATTGGTACTGAAATGATAGTTTATATTACTAAAATATTTCATATGATTGAAATTATCCATCATTGTATGTTTCAATATATTGAAGATTAGGAAACATATTTCAAAAAATTGTTATTTTAATAATAATATTATAAAAACATACATTAAATTTTCTTACATATTGATGGCCATTGGTTGTTGGGTGATATTTGTCCAAGCAATAAGACATTATACCAACTATGCTATATCCATTGTGAAATGGGATAAAATTAGAAGAACATGTTGAACACATAAGTTTGATTATTATAATAAAGATAAAATTTTATTTTCAAATAGATAATTGAATTTATTTACATTGATAACAATAATGGATATTTCCATGATCAAATTTGTACAAGCTATGGTGAATTTTCATTTAAAATTACTAAATTTTTGATATACTACATAAAACTTTTATTTTGAAAAATAGTATATTTGGAAAAAATTTCATTAATAATAAGGTGTACATTATTTAGGATTTCTGTTTTCAAATTTATGTATGAAATAATTTCAACTGTGATACTTTTGATGTTCAAGATGGTTATATTTTTTATATCATTTTCTTTAATATTTAATTTGTTTTTTTGAAATAAAAATTCAATTCCTTCTTTATTTTTTGAAGATTTTTGATGACCCATGACAATATGGTGAAAAGGGTTTGATATACTTATAAATTCAATGTGATAATAATTTTATTGGATTCATTTACTTTTAGATTATTTGTAATATATATTGTAAATTTAAAATTTAAATTGGATGTGTATTGCTCGATGATTTTCCGATTGTTTTTCAAGATTTTTTCTAATTTTTTTCTTCTCATAACGTTCGATTGTTGGAATAAAAAATTCAATTATTTAAAAAATTGGTTTTGACATTACATATTGGATAACTTAGATGTGAAAAATAACCATGCATTTATCACACCGGTTATCTAATAATTGAAATGGAAAAAAATATATAATTTGGATCTTTGTGTTGGATATTACAAAAATGAAACAAAAAACCCCCATTAGAGAATGATTTAGAATGATGATTTCAATAAAACAGCTTAAAATTTTTTATACAAGATCACCTTCAATAAAATCTCCTATGAAACGGTATGAAAACAAAAAAGGTAGACATGAAAAATAATTTATACACTAGTTTGTGTTATGTTCACTACCTGGAAATATAACATAGTTTGGCTGTATCAATGGAAATGGATCATAAATATCATTTAATGAGATAAAATCATCACCTAATTGATTAGACAGATGTATAATTCTAGATCCTCCCATAAATTTATAATATACTTTAAATTATAAATTACCTATAAAAAATAATGGATAAAATAATCTATGTAAAACATATTGAATAGAATTTATAATATTGTACGGTTGATATATCAGTTTAAATTACATCACGATTCATGTATTTCTTATAGAGCAATTACCTATTATCCTTCATTAGTGATAATCAAAATTCTGAGTACAATTTTATTTATGGTTGTTACAAAGTAAAACCATGAGATTCCAAAATATATATTTCCTTTTAATAAATTCTATGGTAAAGAAATTATATAACATAAGATAATTACATAAAAAACCATTATTACAATGAATGATTAATATTAATAAAATTTGTGAATACAAATTCATAGATTATTAGGAAAATCATAAACTGAGTAAAAACTCTTGTAAATAAAAAAGAAAGGAAAATTAATATTCCGTATTCATTGTTAACAGTTTTTGAAAGAATAAAATTTTTATCTATAATACTTATTTATTGATGAAGATTAAATAATTTCTCGGGAAATGGTTAATGGTGTTTGATTAGAATCATTTGTTGTTATAAATAGTTATTTCTAAAGAATTGTATTTAATTTGTTGTTTATTTTTTAAATTTAAAAACTATTAAAGGATTATTATAAGAAAATGTTTAAATGTGAATAAATATTATCACTCATATAATTATTAATTAGTGATAAAAAATATTATAAAAATATAAATTTTAAAAATTCACTTTTAAAAAATCAGCTTTTCAATTATATTGTATTCTTTAATTTAAAAGATAAATTTTTAAGTCATGTATTTTTTATTTTATAAAATTAAATTCATTTACAAATTCATATATCTGAAATTATATTAAAATGTTTTTTTATTTGGATAAAAAATTATATTTTAATATAAATAATAAAAGAAATAATTTGTATATATAATGTAAATAATATGGAATCATTCTGATATAATCACGCCTTAAAAATATATAAAACATTTTCAATGTCCAAAAATAATTTTATTGATTAAAATATTATAATTAATTTTTTTGGGTATGATCATATTCTGAGTTGGATTACACTATGATTTCATTGAAAAATGAAGCACAAACTGATCTTGAAAATGCTGAATGAATTCATTCATTAAGGTCATGAATACCACTTGTGCAATGGTCAAACGAAATGGAATAACTAAGAACTCATACAATCCATACGTGCTTTTAAAAAAAAGATGTGGTATACTCGATCATATCAACCAAAACTAATGGTATCCATATCTAATATTTAACATAGTGAAGATTTTGTACCCTATCAGCATATCAATGATATCATTAATGCATACAAAGGGATACTGCTTCATGATTGTCATCTAGTCCAATCAGTGTTAATCCACTCATATGCGCAAAGTACCGTCATACTTCTTATTGAAGATATTTGGAGAACCCAAAGGAGATGTACTAGGCCATATAAATGTTTTAGCTTCAAAATCTTCCATCTAAAATATCTTCTTCTAAAGCACTTTTGGTTCTATTCTATAAGATGGGATGCAAAGTGGCTCGGTTTCTAGCACAAAATGTATTGTAAACTCGATCTCTCACTTGGGTTGTAATCCATATAACACATCTAGATAAGCATCCAAAAAATGTTCTAACACTGGTGGAAAATAATTCTACTACATTCCACCATTATCTAGAGCAAGACTAGCTATCTAAGGTGTGAGACGATCTAATCTACACTATATTGGACCTGGATGGATGGTCTGAATATCACACTCACCATGGTGAGAATAACTACCTATTTTTGGTTATATAAATGGAACTGTCCTCTAGTAATAGTCAATATTAACAATGAATAGAAAAAAAATTATAAAATGAATCCAATTAAATCATATCATTTACATCACAAGTTGTTCAAAAATGAAAGAGTAACCATAGTTCTCTAGGGAAAATGACTTGAGAAATTTTATATTATCTAACCATACTCACAACGGTGTATTGATGATCAAATCCCCATCTATGAATTCCACATACAATCCAAAAATATTTAAAAAAATATTGGAAAAATGAAAGTGATCATCTAGTTTAAAACAAAATACTGGCAAGGGTAGATGATACAAGAATCATACCTCTAACAATAGACAATCCTGCATCCAAAATAGTTAAAGTACTTCACATAACATGCAGCTGACCACCCTCACTTCCCTATTCTCCATCCTGACTCCACTAATCTACTCCAAATACCTATTACAATCATTCCTCTATAGGGGTTCCTCATCCCATTCCATGAAAATAATGTCTTGTGGAACTCCATCCACATGTCGACTAAGGAATAACTTAGCCCTTCCCAAACCAGTGTACCTGTCCTGATCATCTTCCATTTATTGACTACTACATTCCCCTACATAACTTCTATAGGTTTCCCAATATTCTGCATTCATGACACTCTAATGTTTTCTAACTCCCCGACCCCAGTCACCCAGAGTCGGTGCATTACTGTGTAACATTGGAATGATCACAAAAGTTCACGTCTCAAAATACCGATTAGTTTTATAGCCTTAGAAACACTAGATACATTCATAATTCATACATTACATCAAAAATTAAAACAAAACTACAAAACATCTTTTCTTCATATCCCCTCAAACTATCCCTGCAGGTCATTCATAATATACTTCTTCACATCTGGGAATAATTTAAACATTGGAAGGGGTGAGCTCAGATGCTCAGTAAGGATAACAATATATCAGATGCTTTCATAAATAAACATTAACATTTAAGGAAATTTATAACTAAATCAAAAGACTTTTAAACTTGAACTTTAGCATAATATGGCAAAATCAAATGATATAATGTGATTTACTTATTCACATAGATATTCTACTAGTTGAATAATCACATGCAATATCAATAACCCCTTTCATAATGATGGAATGCATAATTCCAGACTATCATAACCCCATAGCCAAGGCCTCGTGCTAAGTCTAAAAATAAGATTTTGTCAAGGCCTCGTGGAAAGACACTAGTTTGTCTAATCAGAGCCACCGATGCATTGAGGAGCTATAGCGGGCTCCACCCATCACTTATTAAGTCTAATTCATTCATCATATGAACAGGCTTAAACATATCATAAATCATAACATAATCGTATCACATAAAACTTGCATAAAGGAAATATAACATTTCCAAATTTCAATCACAAGATATCATCAAAAAACATTGATATAATTAAATAATTATCAAAACTATTTTCAATACCATAATAAAATAAAATTAAAACATGGTATTTATTTTTAATTTTAAAAAATGTTATGTCTTGTATATGTAGCCGAAACTCAAATAATGGTCATTACGGTGGAGAAGTCATTGTCACCACATACATACGACAAAAAAACATTCCTTTTTATTATTTAGTAAAACACTTCATATAAAAAAGATTCCTTTTGAATAAATGTAAAAATCAAACGGGTTTATACACCGTATAAAATAATGTTGTGTATAAAAACAAATATGCCTCAATGTGAGGAGATTGAGACGAAGTCCCTTACAAAGATCATTTATTAAAATAAATTAGATCTATTATGTGTATTCACTATAAGTAAACAAAAAGAAAGTAAAAATACAATATATAACATAATAATATCATGACATAATTTGAAAGTAGAATATTAACCCAAAGAACGGAAATTGGGTTAAGAAGTTCCCTTACCTCGTGTCCGACATGACTCGACCATTCTTTAACCTCCTGAATAATAAACTAGAGTTAATTTATAATTTCATAAGGACCTTTTTCAAGTTCATTATTCCTTTTATATCACTTATTACCATGTTATGAACATTATGTAATTATTTATGTTAATAACGGTGATTTTGTCGATCTTTGGTTCTTGAGTCAAAAATAATCTTCTTATAATTACAAGTTGTTCATGTGGTAAAAAATCCTTTACATACAGAATTATAATCTGATATAGTTATCATATATATCATATATCCAGTATATACTTTCCTTTATAATATTACTTAACATTTAGAGGTACGAAATGAAATGCACCGTTCATGGAGACGGTAAGCCGTACGTACACATGAAAGCTACATTCATTTCTATTTCATAATTAATGGAATTAAAAAAATGAGATATATATATATATATTAAAATTATAGTATAATATATAGGTTATATAGGTCACATAAGTTCATTAATTTCATTATTTATACATTTCATGTATTGCATGAACGAGTCACATCAGTTGTGGGGGAGGTAGTCCACACTTCCTCAAATGAAATTATCGCATTTTCACAACATGCAAAGCGTAAAGGTATTATTTAAATGTAAAATACAGAAGAATATGGAGGAAATAAATATAATTTATATCATAAATAACTATATTTCTATAATAATGGCCACCATGAGAGGTGGTAGGAGAAGATAAAACAATCATTGTTTCGTGAGGCAGTAATTCGCCATCCGCAGAAACAATATGATATTTAACATTTAGATTGAGGTGTGTGTAAGTGTAGCTTTAATACTTATCATAACAACATAGTAGTATATTTAAGATACTGTTGTTGTTACAAAAGAAAGGAATGAAAAGATTTTAGGGGGTTGGAGAAGAAAAATAAAACAAAAGAACATAAAAGAAGACATTACCTTAAAATCGGGTAACTCTTTTTGATTTTACCCAAAGGCTTCCTTGGGAAGACTTAATCCCAAAGTGAGTCTTCTAGGAGTAATAGAGGGGCGTTTAGAGAGTACTTGGAAGAGGTTTGACGATCCAAAATTATATGATGGTGTGAATAAGGTGGTAGAGGTTGGGGCCTTTTATAAGAGGAGAGGAGGGGCACTCTTGGAAAGTCATGAAATGTTACATTATTATGAAGTGCTTTTCAAATTTCAAAGGTCCGACAATTATATATTTCTTGGATAAGGTGATAAGGGTTAAAAATATAGTCATCCAATAGGTTTTTGAAAAGTGTATGTCTTAGATTGTACATTATCCTTTCATTTTATTTAAAACGTTAATTAGTGAGGTAATCACTACATCATCATGTTGTCATAAATAATTTAATTTGTTTAATGTATAAAAACTATAAAAAATATACCATGATGTAGGAAATATTTTTATATTTCCAATGAATATTTATAGTCTAACTTTTATCTTATATAACCCCATGTAATAATTGTTTTTTTAAAACAACACATGTTTTTGACAATTTTATTTTTACTTTAAATAAAAAGTTATTAATGTCATTTTGATACCAAAGTGGCTCCATGGGGTCCCCAAGTTGACCCATGGATTTTCTTGGTCGGCCATGACTCATATAATATGGTTAGGAAAAGTGTAAAGGTATTTTAATATTTTTATAATATCATTTTTACCATAAATTTCACTAATTACCATTAATCACGATTAATAAAACATAAAAGTTACTATTCACCAAAAAATTATTTTAATCCCATTGAACCACATTTTACATCCTAATGACAACCATGTATGTTTGATTTTTTTAAATTCAATTAATAGAAGTGGTAAGGTTTCATTTAAACGGAAAATCAGTTTTTTAACTACCACTTAGTGGTTTCAATATTCATAAAAAATTGATGTTTTTCATAACAGTGCCAAAATTTCACCCTAAGCTATGATTGATATTTCGAATTCAAAAATGATTTCTATTTTAAAAAATTCCAAACATATAAGTTGGATTAATTAATTTTATAATTAATTATCGCTATCACAACAAAGAGCGTGTTTTTAAGAAACAATATATATCAAAAGATTGACAATTGCATATGTCCAATTTCAAAGTGAAATTAATTCTAATAACCAAAATTGGATAAAATGGTAATAATATATTCTAATTATACTTTAAAACCAGTCAATAGTATAATTGATCATTATAAATTATTTTGATTAAAAAAGTTGTTTTTAAGTATTTTTCACTATTTATAAAAAATTGGAAGTTCTAATAATATTACAAACAATTCAACTTAGGATAATTTCAATATTATGAATAAAAAATTGAAGACCATTTTGAAATATAAATTTATATAATTTCAAAAAGTCGGTATTACTATTCATAAGGGATACTTTGATTGGTCGTAGTGTGTTAGAATCTCGAACCAGCGTACAATGTAAGCTATTGCATTATTGAAAGAGAAACGTACTGTGGAAGCTCAGGGTGTTACATTCTACCCTCCTTCAATAAATTTCATCCTCGCAATTTTGAAATTTCTCTTTGAAAATAAAATGTTGAAAATAGAAAAAACCTTTGTGGAAAACCCAAATCGGAAATAATGTTAATAAAATTTAGCCTAAATAAGAGGGAATGGGATATGAAAATCTCACCACTAAATTATGATCTCAATAAGGAGAACATTGGTGGAAATTAGAGAAATATAATTGGAGGAAAAATGTAAATATTTGTAGGGAGTGATTGGGGTCATCAATCAAAAACAAGTGTAAAAATGAGGGCCTCAAACCTTCAATCTATGTTGATTTAAAATATTATCACTTCAAAAAGACATATGTTATTAGGATAACACATTTTTTGTTTTAATATCCCTTTCCTAAAGTTTAAGAATTAATTTATTCATAGAATAAGAGATAGGTATATATATATTTATGCTTGACAAGTAGAGTTTCAACCTTCAACTAATTTCTACCACAAACTCATCTTTTACTCAAAAAGATAATATAACTCAAAAATATTATATTTATCCCAATCATACAAGGTTCAAAATATTAAAACATACCATTTAGATTAGGAATTATATTTTGTAATAACAAGGAACTTCCTGTAGGATAGTGGTAGGTAATAAAGCCCTATCGCACTATGGTTGTGGGTTCGATTCCAACAGCTTTGTCTGATTCGACGGGTTACCCCCCGACCTTCAGGTTATCCTTTTCCTAAAACTATAGTATTATAACATTCAAAAAATAATCTTTAAAATGTTTTAAACTTAAAAAATATTATCCAAAGTTAGACATAATCGATTCCAACCATTATAGTTATCAAAAATACCTCTATCCAGACTTTCTCTAAATGGTCTCAAAATTCCAAAATCAATTCATCAGATTACCCAAACAAAGTAAAGTTTCTCTTATTGTCACATACTAAAAATATGATTACCTTCATCATATTAAAACCTTAATGAAAAAACAAGTACTACAGTACAATCCTTATATATATCACATTATTATTATAACCAGAATATAATCCTTGAGTCCAAAAGCACCAATACATTAATTATTCCACTTCAACTATAGTAACAGAATAAGATTGTCCTTGATCCCTTGGCCGTTTATGAGGTATGTTTCCCTGACGCTAAGGACATTCGTTTCAGAATGCTCCATTTCCCTAAAATTGTAGCATTCAACATTGATAGCCTCTTTCTTTCCCTTGCAATAATGAGCATGATGACCTTTTTCTACAAATTTATAACAAACTCCCATTCCTTTTAGGCTTGTACTTGGGTGATTCTTCCCACAGTTATCGCATAATGGAAAATTATTCTTTCCCTTTTTCCCTTTATTTATCTCCTATTCCTCCATTCTCTTATTCTCTTGCTTTAATTTGTTGTAATAAGACATAGAGAATTCCTTTTCTGTCTTGATAGAACACGAGACTATATCTTCATATGTTGAGAATGATTGTGATACTAAAGCTCGATGGAGAAATTGTTTTAACCCATCAAAGAAACGATCGATTTTACTTCTTGGGTTACGTATATAATCTGCAGCTTGCCTTGCTAACCTTGTAATGTTAGCCTCACACATTGCGACATTCTCATCTTCCTTTTGTCTCAGACTCAGAAATTGTCTTTCCATATCTTCTCAATGGTCATGAGGGAAGTATTTTTCAAATAAAATCACCTTGAACTCCCTCCATTCCATATGTGATACTTCATCATCTTCCTTCATGTTTTGAATCAATGACCACCATTGATCAGCATCAACAGTGAGGCGGTAAACTGCCATGATAACTTTTTCCCTTTCACTACTCCCCAAGGCACGGAATATTTTCTCTAAGGAATTTATCCATTGCTCAACTACTAAGGGATTTTACTCCCATTGAATGTTGGTGGTTTTTTCCACATGAAGCGGTCCAACATTGATCCTCCAAGTTGCGGATCAGGGTGCCCTATACATGTAAGGTTATTATTCATAACCTGAGTGAGTTGTCCCAGTATGTTGATAAGCTAATCAGCACCAGTTGTATCACCAGCTCCACTATAATTATCTTGAGCAGGAGGGAAATCCCTACATGGAGTGCGTGCATTGATACGGTTTCCATTCCTTCTACTAGGCGCCATTTCTAAACAATGGCATAAACTAGAGTATTTTATGAATCGAAACACATAATTTCATACAATTAAAACACGTAAAATATATTGAACTTTTTATGGATATAATCCATATTCATAAAAAAATGTTTTCTATGAGGAAGTATATACTAATATCCCCTTCATAATGGTTTTTAAAGAAGATGAGAATTATCCTAAGCATATCCCTCAGGAGTGTCGTAACCAAGAGTGCAGCAAGGCCCGTTGTCGTGCACCGGTTCCCGTTCGAGTCTAGCTCAAAGCGGTGTTTTCGGGTTTTACCCATAGGTACATCTGTGCCAGAGCCGCCTCTACATGCTCATATCAAGACATGGATGTATTGCTTAGAAAACTCACAAAATCTCTATAGTACCAAAATTCTAGGAAGTTATTCTATACTAATCATCAAAGTCTATCTTAGGGATATGTGCTCTGATCAGTGTTTATCTAAATCTAGTTTCCAAGGTTGGTACTAAACTGCCTCTGATACCAACTGTAACTCCCTGACCCCAGTTACCCAGAGTTGGTGCATTACTGCGTAACATTGGCATGATCACAAAAGATCATGTCTCGAAAGACCGATTAGATTAGTAGCCTTGGAAACACTAGATACATTCTTAAGTCTTACATTTCATCATAATGTAAAACAAAACTACAACAAAATATTGTCTTCATATCCCCTCATACAATCCCTACAGGTCATTCATAATATACTTCTTCACATCTTGGAAAAATTAAAACATTGGAAGGGGTGAGCTTAGATTCTCATTAAGGATAACAATATAGCAGAAGCTTTCATAAATAAACATTAAAATTTAAGGTAATGTATAACTAAAAAAAGCTTTTTAAACTTGAACTTCATCATAATATGGCAAAATAAAATAAAATAAATCCATTTACTTATTAACATGGATATTCTACTTGTCTAATAATCACATGAAATATCAATAACCACTTTCATAATGATGGAATGAATAATTCCAGACTATCATAACCCCGTAGCCAAGGCCTCGTGCCAAGACTACAATTAATATTTTGTCAAGGCCTCGTTCCAAGACACTAGTTTGTCTCATGAGACCGATCGATGCATCGAGAAGCTATAGCGGGCTCCACCCGTCACTTATTAAGTCCAATTCATTTCTCATATGAAGAGGTTAAAACATATCATAAATCATAACATAATCATATCACATAAAACATGCATAAAGGAAACATAACATTTCCACATTTCAATCACAAGATATCAATAAAACACATTTTTATAATAAAAAATTTATCAAAACTATTTTCAATACCAAAATAAAAGAAAAGTAAAACATGGTATTTATTTTTCATTTTAAAAAAGTTGTGGCTTGTAGATGAAGCCGAAACTCAAATAATGGTCACGGCGGCGGAGAAGTAATTGTCACCACAAAAGTACGAAAAAAAACATTCCTTTTTTCATTTAGTAAAATGATTCGCAATAAAAAGATTCCTTTTGAATAAAAGTAACGGTCAATGGGGTTTATACACAGTATAAAAGAAATTTGTGTATAAAACCAAATATGCCTCAATGAAAGGAGATTGAGACGAAGTCCCATAGAAAGATCATTTTTATAAATAAATTAGATCTATTATGTTTATTCATTATAAGTACACATAAATAAAGTAAAAATACAAGATAGAACATAATAATATCATGACATAATTTGAAAGTTGTAGATTAACCCAAAGAACGGAAATTGGGTTAAGAAGTTCCCTTACCTCGTGTCCGACATGACTCGACCATTCTTTAACATCATGAATAATAAACTAGAGTTAATTTATAATTTATTATGAACCTTTTTCAATTTCATTATTCCTTTTATATAACTTATTACCATGTTATCAACATTATGTAATTATTTATGTTAATAACGGTCGTTTTTTCGATCTTTGGTACTTGAGTCAAAAATAAACTTCTAATAATTACAAGTTGTTCATGTGGTAAAATATCTTTTACATCCAGAATTATATTCATGATGTAGATATCATATATATAATATATATCCAGTATAAACATTCCTTTATAATATTACATAACATTTAGAGCTATGAAATGAAATGCACCGTTCATGGAGATGGTAAGCCGTATGTACGCATGAACGCTACTTTAATTTATATTTCATAATTAATGGAATTAAAGAAAATAAGATATATATTATAATTATAGTATAATATATATGTTATATAGGTCACATAAGTTCATTAATTTCATTCTTTATACATTCCATGTATTGCATTAACGAGTCACATCAGTTGAGGGGGCGGTAGTCCACATTTCCTCAAATGAAATTATCGCATTTACACAACATGAAAAGCATAAAGGTATGATTTAAATGTAAAATACAGAATCATAGAAAGGAAATAATTATAATATATATCATAAATAAATATATTTCCATCATAATGGACACCATGATAGGTGGTAGGAGAAGATAGAACAATCATCGATTCGTGAGGCAGTAATTCGCCATCCACGGAAACAGTATGTTCTTTAACCATTAGATGAAGGTGTGTGTAAGTGTAGCTCTAATACTTATCATAACAACATCATAGTATATTTAAGACACTGTTTATATTACAATATAAAGGAATAAAAATAGTTTAGGGGGTTGCAGAAGCAAAATAAAACAAAATAACATAAAAGAAGACATTACCTTTAAATCAGGTTACTCTTTTTGATTTGAGCCAAAGGCATCCTTGGGATGACTTCTGCCCAAAGTGAGTCTTCTAGGAGTAATATAGGGAAGTTATGAGAGTATTTGGGCAGTGTTTGGCCGTGCCAAATGGATTTGATGGTGTGAATAAGGTGGTAGAGGTGGGGGCCTTTTATAAGAGGAGAGGAGGGGCACTCCTAGAAAGTCATGAAAAGTTACATTATTATTAAGTGCTTTTCGGATTTCAAAGGTCCCACAATTATATATTTCGAGGATAAGGTGATTAGGGTTTGAAATATACTCATCCAAAAGTTTTCTTACAAGTGTATGTCTTAGATTTTACATTATCTTTTCATTTTATTTAAATCGTTAATTAATGAGGTAATCGCTGCATCATCAAAGTGTCATAAATAATTTAATTTATTTAATGTCTAAAATTTATAAAAAAATTACCCTGATGTCAGAAATCTTTTTATATTTCCAATTAATATTTATATTCTAAAATTTAACTTATATAACCCCATGTAATAATTGTTTTAGTAAAACTACACATGTTTGTGACAATTTTATTTTTTACTTTAAATAAAAAGTTATTAATGTCATTTTCATACCCATGTGGCTCCATGGGGTCCCCATGTTGACCCATGGATTTTCTTGGTTGGCCAAGACTCATCCAATAAGGGTAGGACAAGTGTAAAGGTATTTTCATATTTTTATAATATCATTTTTACCATAAATTTCACTAATTACCTTTAATCGCGATTAATAAAACATAAAAGTTACTATTCACCAAAAATTAATTTTAATCCCATTGAACCACATTTTACATCATAATGACAACCATGTATGTCGGATTTTTGAAAATCAATTCATATAAGTGGTAAAGTTTTATTTAAATGAAAAATCAGTTTTTTATCTACCACTTAGTTGTTTCACGATTCCTCAAAAATTGAAGTTTTTCAGAACAATGCCAAAATTTCACCATAAGATATAATTGATATTCCAAATTCAAAAATGATTTATATTTTCAAAAATTACAAACATTTAAGTTTCATTAATTAATTTTATAATTAATTCCCGCTGTCACAACAAATAGCGTGTTTTTAAGAAACAATATATATCAAAAGATTGACAATTGCTTAAGTACAATTTCAAAGTGAAATTAATTCTAATGACCACCATTAGATAAAATGGTAAATATATATTCTAATTATCATTTAAAACCACTCAATATTATAATTTTTCACTATAAATTTTTTGGATTAAAAATGTTGTTTTTAAGTATTTTTCACTATTCATAAAAAATTGGAAGTTCTCAGAAAATTAAAAAAAAAATTCAACTTAGGATAATTTCGATATTCCGAATACAAAAAATGAAGTACATTTTGAAATATAAAATTTATATAATTTCAAAAAGTGGGTATTACTATTCATAACAGCTACTTTTATTGGTCACGGTGTGTTAGAATCTCGAACTTGCGTACAATGTAAGCTATTGCATTATTGAAAGAGAAGCGTACCGTGGATGATCGGGGTGTTACATGTTTGGTATATGAACTAGGGTCTTATGTGACCCATCATTCCACACGAATAAGACTAAAATAGAACAAGGCCCCAAGATGGATTCCCACTTCCCTCACTTCTGTGACCATTGTTTCCTTGGTGAAAACTATCATAGAAACACTTTATTCCACTATATGAATAATTCACATTTTTTCCTTCTGAAATAACTAATCTACTAATTGAGGCCTCTCTCATATTCCCTTTCGTGATAAGTGACTGATTAATAATTTCATAAAAACTAATCAGGTGGAATAAGTTTACATGGGACCACATCTCATAGAGAACACCATCATGATAATGTCTCACTTGTGATATTTCATCAGCTAACCAATATGGAAAAAAGAATTGTAGGTTGGTGAAATTTTCAAAATAAACCAGCACTGAAATTCCCACTTGTATCATGTTCATGAACACTTATGTCTCCTCCATCCTAAAAATATTTGGATTGAAATAAATAAAGAAATTTATCTCTATTCACTTCATAGATAACTCATCCTTCTTCCCAAATTCTTCAAGAATGTCCCACCAATTCATAGAAGGTAAATGATGCATATGTAGTGAGATTCACTTTCTAATATTTGGGTCTCTCATGATGATTAAAGAGCAACTGGAGTGACTTGATGCAAAACTCAAATTCTTAGGTGGATAACCCCACATAAATATAAGTGGATGTTGACATTAAAAGTCTCTCATAATCTCAAAAATCAATGTAATGTTGGAAACGTTATCGCACTCCCTGGTTCCCATGACACTTAGGAAGCTATCATGAAAGTGAACATCAATTTGATCTTCAAGAGATATAAGGAGATTTTGTTTAGTTGTATTAGGTCCATTCTAATTTCCACTCTCTTGACACTCATCTCAATGATGATTGGGAGACATTTTTTCTACAATGGAAACAAACTCCTTATAACACAAGTAATAACAAAAATGTTAACCCCAAAATGTGATATTAACAATGAACCAATGACTCAAGGGCTCTCTAAAGATGATTTAAAAGTGTTATATCAAGGAATATCACTTAATTTCTTTCTTTTATAAAATATAATAATTATCTCATATAACCGTTCATAAAAAATAATGACATATCAAATGTGGTCAATATGTATTAATCATGAATGATGTATTTAAATATATATCTCTATGTTTCTATCAAGATGAATGAATACACATAATGTGCTACACCGACCCATGATTACAAATCCCAATAACCTATAACATCTTGAAAATAATATCCAGACACAAGATTTGAATCACTAAAGGTTACATAACATCAATTTTATTAAGAAAACTACATCAACAATAATCCAACCTCAGGAACTCAGATTTTCCCATGTACCTCAGTTAGATACTCCCATGTAATAGATCCATCCAAGAACTGACCCATCCATGTATAATTTCTACCTTTCCCAAATAGTAAGGAAATATAAATTAAACTAGGTGTTCTCTCGTACCACTTTGTGTCAAACCCTAATCCATCACACTCTCATGTGGAAAAAAGGATGATTACAAGACCCAAAGTTTGCCTCTATGTATGGTAGAGTCTTTCAACATACATTTGTGGTGTGATATGTATACGGGGGAGACTATTACCACTAGTTACAGAGTTAATACACATTATAATAATCAATAAAAAATAATCAATAAATATTATTATGTAGAAATAATGGAAATGATACAATAAAGTAGAGAACCAAGTAATAAAACCCAACTAATTAACCGAATAAAATAATAAGGGACAAATATAATTTCATGATTGAATGCAAATAAACATTATTTTAGAAGTAATAAAAAATAAAATACTCGATGACTTAAGAGTGACCCAAAACATCATGGTCTACAAACCCATGCCAACCTCATCTCCAAACTCGCTCCTATTAAGTAAGAAAACAATCACGAGTATGGTCTATTTCTATATTCATGTCCTACAACAATGAAATATGCATGATTACGAAATGGAGGATTGAATAGGGTGTGAGTATAACTCAATAGGTCAACAATACAAAGTATAAACATGACTATTTGGATAATAGTTACATGAAATAAACAAAAAAAGGGTATTAATTAATTATGTAATAAAATTAATACCACATTAACCTACATTGGAACCATGTCAGGATATCTCTAATATTATGTAACAACCATGTCAATCATAACCATATAATCATTTCAAATTGTATCCTTCCTTGGGTCCATGCTAGAATGTCATTGAGCGTGTCACACAACCATACCAACCATGACAATATAACCATGGTATAATTTATAAACATCTATGTCAAACCCCACTATATAATCATTTCATCATTTAATGAGGGTAATCCATAGGATAAAATAATTTATCATGTATTGTTTCCAATACATGTATATAAGAATTTCAATATGTCTTACGGCCAAGAATGGTATGTAATCAATATTTATATGTCACTGGGCATAGACCGTTATATAATAATTTCAGAATTTCTCAGGGTATAACCATATATATAATCATTTAATAATGTAAAATGGGCCAATTCCACGTTTAATAATTATAATAATTGAAGTGGGTGTGTACCCCATATAAAAATGTCAATATTGAAAACATAACACATGTCACATCCACAATATTATCACAATATCACATCATAGGGATAGATAGATAATTATGGAAATCAACATTTGTATTTTAGATACACGTTATTCTTATAATTTGTTCTTAAAAAATATCATATCATTTATTTCAATAATCAATCCATGATGATGTGTATCTATATCAAACAATCACCCAAATATCATCGCATGCTAAACACACATTAACCCATTTATAAATTCAATTAAAATCAAGGGATCATTCACAAAAATGGTAACAATTAGATAGGTCAATAACCAACTGGATCCAAAGGGATTCCAAGGAATAATAAATTTCACCATTTGATTAAGTTAGTCAGAAGTTATGTTTGTGAAATTGCAATATTTTACATTATTTTCAATTTAATAGGCCGTATAATTATGTATTAGACCCACAAACATTATCTTATGATAAAAAATGCTTCCAAAAGGATTCTCCAATCATAATTAAGGAGAATATTGTAATAATAAATATCATAGACCATAACCATACCATACAATTCCATTTTTTTTATTATTTTCGTCAAATGAAAGGCGAGATGGCAGAATGATTTAATAGTAGAGAAAACCGATGAAACCCCCCTATCTATGGATCAAATGTGTAATATGCACATCATGAATGAATATCGTACTCTAAATCACCTAAAGGTTGTGCTAGGTTTGAGATTAGGATTCTATATTTGAGTTAAAATTAATATCTTCTATGCGGAACATATAAAAATTAGTGGTCAGGAAATTGCATGGTGTGTAATTCCTTAACACATGAAGTAATTATTTTTTTGAGGGATATACAAAAATAACCCCCATCTTACTGTAATATTTAATTAAAACAAAAATTATATCATGCTAATTTCATACAAGACATGTGACTAGTTCTCACCTAGTATAAGATTCCTTGTGTCTGGTATAGTTTACATGGCGTGTAATTCACCAATAGACAACTCTCATCCCCCTTTTCCGAATATAAAAATTTTACCACCCCTGAAGCCTTCCAAATCATGGATGAACCCTCAAAAATCCCAAAAATTAATTTATAAGAATTATCCATTAGTTCAAAAAACATATATCCCCAAAAAATAGGTCATTTTTCCCAATAAATTCCCTCCATCTTCGAACAGGGCTCAAACACCAAGTGTCAATTGGGAAACACAAAGAGTGATGTAACTGGAGATAGATGTGATCTTATAAAATGATATAATCACTATATAACCTTATGAGGGTTTTGAATTCTTTTTTATTTAAAAAAATTCATGAGTTATACCAAAATTGCATAATTTACTATTTTAATATGAAAAAAAGAGATATTATTTACATGTTGATGGTATATTTTTTCCTCTTGCACTATAAAAATCATCTTTCTCCAAAAAATAAATATTATTTTTTTAATGGTATAAATAATATTATATTTTTGTATGTTTAGTTATTCTAAAATCCTTCGTATTTTTGTATATTTCTGTTAATGATTTAATCAATTCATCAATTATTATATTGAAAAGAGTTTAATGGATGGATCATTCTATATTATTATTTACATACATGAAAGAGTGAAAAAATTATTCATGGATATTTCTTTATATACTATGGAGTATTCCACAACATTGGAGATAAAACAATTAATATATATATATTTATAAATATATAAATTTATCCACTTTGATAAAATATTTTATCAAGAAAGAAATAGTTTTTCTCATGAAATATTTTGGATCATGTTACCCTAATCCATAAAATAGGATATTAGTCATGACCCCTACCTCTAAACGGACCCCACCTTTTTCATGAATGAAGAAACATTGAAACTGTTGCCTAAAACCTACCTCTAGTGGGCTGCATATTGGATTCTAGAACTTAGGGTATATAAATGACAAGAAAAAGAGGTGTTTCCCCCTTTATAATATTATGTAGTAATAGATATGATAAGAAGAATCACCAACCAACAATAGCATAAATAATTATATGAAATAAATTCCAATATAAGAAATTTCATTCAAAAATATAATATAAAAAAAATAAAAAATAAATATTAATAGTAAATCCCAAATAGTGTCCATGAAACACAAATTGCTCCTAAAAACCCCTCAAGTTAACACCTCCCACTATGATAACCAACCAACTCCAAGGAGACTCCTCATGAAAATAACACCATGACTGATCTCCAAACAAATCATGTGGAACTAGAAAATAATTTATAAATACATAAGTGATCATAAAATTTCTAATAATCTAGATATACCCAAAATCCTTTCAGGAAAAAAGTGAATGAATCAAACTAAAGACCAATCAATAAAAAAATGAGGCTATCATTTCAACTAAATAAGTAATATTATTTTTCACATCCTCAAATTTTTTAACTAAACATGTGATTCATAGAAGTAATGAAATTATTATTGAAATACACACACACACACAAACACACACACACAGATATATATATATATATATATATATATATATATATATTACGTAACCCACTTCCACTTCACCACAGGAGTGTCACTCTCTATCCCTAAGGGATCATGTCCTAGTATTTTCCCCCTATAAGTAATCTTGAACCTCATAAAATAGTATCATCACCATTAATACATCTTGTGATACAAAACATATCTAATTTACATAATTTCAAAATAGAAACCCAATGTATGCTTGAAGGCCAGTATGAATCTTGTAAATGCATTATACCTCAAACCATCAATACCAAAGTAAGTGCACACTTGTGAACTGAAAAAAACCTTGTCCAAATAATAGTATGAGATTTACCTCAAACTAATACAGAATATAGATAATTGTAGCATAAATACATAGTAATTATATCCACGGAAGAAATTCATCCTATACCATAAGCCATTATTGACCAAGTTATACCTACATATATTTGTATTTGGGATAGTATGGGAGAAGAATCATTCATAAATCCTTTCCCTTAAATACTCTATATTGGGGAACCCCCCATCACTAAAACAGTTTGGTGTTATTTTCACTTAATATGTACGTGATTAAGGGTATGAAATCATAGAACAAATGACATTAAAAAACACATCTTCACTCAAAGAGATTACCTAGCCTTAGACTCTTATTTTAAATTTATCTCGCTGGACCCTCATCTCCCACAACTAAGGGCTCACTATAATGTAAGAACACGTGAAATTATATTCTATATTAATTTATTTGTTTTCCATAAATTAATATTATTCCATATTCAATTTCAAAAACCTAAATTTTTATCATCTATATGAACTGTCAATGGAATTCTTGGTTCTCATTATTATCTTCTCATGTGTAACATTAACATCTATGAACAACATGAATAAACCTAATTCATTAAATAGTTTATTTATCAAATAATATTTATCAGAGTACTATACTATTTAGCCTACACAACTACTAAAAAGATGAAATTTTAGGGAATGGCATCCAATTGCATCCTACAATTATAAACTAATAATATAAATAACATCATTCCATCCATCCATCAATAAAACTTCAACCATTATGTAATCTTCAATTAGAAGACCCAACTTTGAACTCGTACCAACCAATATAGTGTCCAAAACCATTATGAATAATATAATGTTTTCCTCCACTGATGGAATCAACCATCACTGTATCTGAGTGTCCAATCCTGTTTCTAATATATCAAATCAATTTTCAATCAAAATAGCATCAATCCTTTATCCCATTTCTCAATAAGAAATCCAAAAATACTCAGTGATAACTCAATAACATTATGGATCTACATCCAAAGAGAAAAATTTCATTTTCAAATTTATTTTTTCAAATTGGAAAAGGATCTAAGACCTTGATATTGAGGAATTTAAGCCTCTCATAATAAGGAATTTTCTTTTTTAGCCTAAAATATTTATCTTTTTGAAGAACAGATAATTTGATTCCATTATGAATTAACATGTTTATTATATAGATGACTTCTATATCAATGAAGACTATGAAAATAACATTTAATAGATATAAATAATTGTGAATATTCACAAGGAATAAATCTTATATTTAATCCATGACAAAATGATTAGTATCTAAATGTTTTCTTCTACTTACATTTATTTATAACAATATAACTAGATTTATATAGTATAACCTTTTCTAAAAATTATCCAGAGAAAATAAACAAGAATAAATACTACAACACACATATATAACACAACCTAATAAAATAATTGTCAGAATATGTAAAAAATCTCAGGGAACATTCAACCACAAAAAAAACAATCCCTTTAATTGTATTCCTGAAATACTAAGAATATTTTTCATATGATAATTCCATTTTATTTATAAATAATATTACACTGTAGTAATAACTTCCATAAAAAATTAAAATGATCTTTAAAAAAATATTCATTAAATTATCAATTTTTTCTCTCTTTTATGACATTTTTAATACTACTTATAATTCAAAAACATTTATTATATTTAATTACCATTATTTAATTTTTTTCAAACAATATATATTTCACCAATAGATTTATATATTCTAAAGGTAAAAAGAACATTCTATATAATTTTATAAATCTTAATTATTAATAATAATACATAGTATTAGAATTATTTATAATTAAATTGTATATATAATAACAAATATTAATATATTGAATGTGTTTTATTGAAAAAAATAACCTTCTTCGATTTGGTTTTCTAGAATAATTAATAATAATAATCAAATAATTCCCTTTTGATACTATAATTTGATTAATTCTGACTCTATATAGTTGAAAAAATAATTTTAGTCATCATAATTATACATACTTCACATTAATTAAAATAGATATAAACATTTTAACAACCTCTTGATGAAATAATCATTAATTATACACCATGAAATGAAGGGATATATATGTATATTTGTATGGAAGGTAGAAAATTTCATAGATGATTTTCAAAAGAAACAGAAGGCTCAAAAGATGATATATAGAACCTCCGAAGTCGATTGTGTGAATGAAATGTAAATGATTGAAGTACGAATGAAACATTATTTTAAAAACATATGGCACTATAAATATTTTAATTAATCTCTTCCAAAATACTATGTGAATTCACATTTAATTTTAGTTTCCTATTTAATTCCTCCAAAGGATCTACTTATGTCACTAAAAACAACGTAAGGTCAAATACCTCATTTAAATAATTTAATTAAATAAAAAACAAGGAAAATCCACATTAATTTTTATAATTTTTTTTTTTGAAAACATAGCACACATTAGAAGTAAGTGAGAAAAATAATTTTAAGCAAATCACACTACACCTAAGTGAGGAAAAGTAAATTTGTAAAAGTAAAATAAGTTTACCATTACATATTTATTTACCATAATTTTGGTACTAAAAATTAGAATGAAACTTATGTTTTCTTCTAGAATTCATATCCACATTTAAGCAAGAATTTATCTACCTTTAAGTACATTAAAACCATGACAGGCCATTGCATAAATAATATTCTTAGCAGTATATCATTACGTGATTAATATGATGTCTATTAAATGAGAAAATGAAACTCTCATGGACCCCTGTGCAATGGTAAACTACCATAACACAACATAAAAAGTCATTTTTAGAACATAATGTGACAATAAATAGAGGAACATACCTTTATGAATGTACATAAAATCATCATCTCCATTATATATGTGAGACATATTCTATAAGGGTAATGAATGGATTGAAAATAAATAATTTTTAAATTTAAAAATTAAAAATTATCAGTGTAAATGTTTTTAAAAACCCTTAAAATGCATCTAAAACCTGTAAAAACATAAAAGGAGTCTTTTAGAAATAAGTTAATTTACAATAAAATACATCTAATATAATTACCATCATATTGAATTTAAAAAACCAAAGAAAATAGAAATGTTTTAGTAAAAATATCTGATTATATACCACTCATTTAACATAATAAAATAAAAAAAATCCACTCAATGGAGGAAAAAAAACATAAATACACAACATCATAAAAAATTAAAATAAATCTCATATAATTTCATAAAATAAAAAAATCATCTATAAAAGTATCAAAAAAATATGGATATTAATCATTCATCTACGAATCCAAATCCCAACTACTTACTTTCAAGATGTAGTGTGGATATATGATATGATCCAAAAATATAACATGAATATCCAATTATATCATCTATAGATGCTATATCTTTATATCCCCTTCCTTGACGTGCCCATAATTTTCAACATCTATCTCACCCCAATATATGATGATGGATTCTTCATAAAGATACATGTGATGTTATGATTCAAGTAAGATAATTTTAGTTTAGAATATTTATAGGTATATTTTTAACTAATATGTGACATATCCAAATCATGATAACACCTAGAATGTCCCTACAAGCCATGTAATAAGGTTACTCCCCCAAATGAACCTTCAACGACCCTAAGAAGACACCTTCAAGAACATGTGATCATCGACATCACACTCTTGTATTATCCTCTTATGATTATCATAGTACTTATGATGATATTTTTCGACCAAAATTTTTCCTATAGGTCACCAATACCTTTTATGATGTACTCTACACTGATTATGGTCCAAGAATAGCTGACTATCTATCTATGGTTCAAAAAAACATCGTTTAAAAATTTATTTCATAAAATCCTTCAAAAAAACCACTCCAATAGTGGATAAATATCTAATATTTTACGAAAACTAACCCAATGGATTTTTTTAATACATAAAAACCACAAAATACATAACACATGTCTTCATAAAGTATTTTAATGTCAACTTATTCCACTCTATCTTCCTTCCATCCATGGACGAAATGTGGAGAAATGGGATTATTTTTATCTAAAAGAACTTTGGAGAACACTCTACCCCCTATAAGTAAAACAAGGATTAAAATACCAAATAATTAACTATACAAGCTCATGAATCCTCGTTATCTCTTCCAGATACTACATTCACATGACTTCCATTGATATTGACTTCGTGATTAGAAAGAAGTAATTTGGAATTGTTTTGCATTAGAAAAACACCAATATATAATAATAAAAACCATGAATTTAATGTAAACTGGTGACTTAGTCCATTATAATGTTCTAAAAATTATACAGGGTAGCATTAAGATGATTATGTAGATCACTGGGAACATGATTCTCTACCATCACCTTTTGGGAGATTAAACGTGGAGAAATTAACATTGTGACTACATTCTTCACATAAAAAAAACAGGTCTCTCAGATCATGATACATAATTTTGACACCGAAATATACTATTATGAAAGATCTGTGGAAATCATTGAGATCCACCTATTGACTTGATACGATTAATGACAGTATTTCAAAATAACAACACCTGGTGTTGTTTTCCCTCTGCCCATCCCTTAAGAGCATCATGACATAAAAATGATCATTTCAACCCCTCACCTCATAATCCACTAGTTTGGAATCCTCTACCTATTTTAATAAATATTATTATATAATCATTTTAAAATGAAATCATATTTCATGAACTACTTCTAAATCATGATTTATTACTTCCAACCCATCCATCACATTTAAAAAGTCTACAATATCACACACAACACCCCCTCATGATGTTCTAATTTTGGTATCTGCCACAAAATTTCCCTTACCATGTGAAATAGAAATCTCAAAGACATATTCCTATAAGATATTTATCAATAATTTCAATCAAATAATTTGGTCACGTTGGAATAAGTTCATTTGTTGAATAGTTTAATCATGAAGCCCAAACATGAAGGAAAAGATTAAAACATCAGATCAAGAACACTGGTAGCATAGAGATACTCTAAAGGCTATAAATATTGAGGAACATAAAAGATAGCCTCACTCTGCTGCATAAAAACATGAAATGGGACAACAAATGAAGTGTCATAATCTAAATGAACATGATGTGTAGTACCACTGGGTTATAAAGCATGATTCCCCCATCCTTATGTCTTGTAATCATGGTTATCAGACTATATAAAATTCTACTAGAATAAAGGGATTAAAAATTTTCTATTTCATATATTTATTCCTATAACTATTACATCAAAATAAGAATATTATGGAGTTATTTGAAGATTCTCTCTACTATACTACATCACAATTGGATCTTTTTATGTGATTTTGATGTGGTCCTCCAGCCTGAGGAGAAAACGAGGACCAACTATAATAGTCTTCAAGCGAATGAGTATTCTCAATGCATTGATAAACAAAACCTAGTTATGCTTCCCACTGTTGGTATGAATTTCACATGGGTAAGATACACCATGAATGGATGGGAATCCAACAAACATGATAGGTTTATTTTCCACATTGATAATATGAGTGGTTTTTTAAATGCATCTGGACTCATCCTACAAGAAACTCACTCTGATCACAATAACTTGATGGTTGAAATCTCTATTGTTGGTGCATAATCATATTATATTCAATTCTATCTTAACGATGCCTAGATTGTAATCCCAGGGTGCAGGAAAATTGTCATTATTGTTTGTAACTGTGTGAGTCATGGTAGTACCCTCTTGGTTCTATCATTAAATCTGATGAATTCCAAATTTGTGGTTATGGTATATAGCAAGGAATTATTCTCCATGGTTGATGAAAATTTCACTTATGATAAAGATCATTTGGTAAGCGAACATAACATTAATTAGTTGTGAAACATTCCCACAGATGATGAAATTCTGTCCTTGTCCATGCTTGATGACTTACTCAATAACCATGCAAATTTTCCCAGGTCACAATAAAATGATAGATGGTTAAAAGAAATGGATATGTAGTCCAATTTAAATTATAGTTTTCACAGGGAACATAAAATAAAGAGGGATGTCACCTCCATAAAAATTTATGGATGTTTTCGCACCTTAGAAAATGACATCTCCAATGTGGTGACTCAATGTTTTGGTGATGTCTTTCCAAAAAATTAGGCAGATTGAACTCACATGATTTTGAATAACACTACCCCTATTACTGATGATCTGAATAATGATAAATTTTTGTTAGACCATGGGTGAAAGAGGTTAATGAAGCCCTTTTCTCTTTAAACAGTGATAGTGTTGAGGGGATGCATGGTTTCACAAATAAATTCTTCATGTTCAATTGAGAAATTTTTTATGATGAGTTTATAAGTGATTTGTGTGATTTTTTTGGTCATCAATCATGGAATTATGGTTTTAATTCCAACTTCATTTCACAATACCTTTAATGGATAATGTTGTTGAAATTTGAGAGTTTAGGAAAGTCACAATCGGTAACACCATTAACAAAATTATCTGTAAAATCATTTCTATGATAATGGGATGTATGGTTAAGGATATCATCACCCCGGACTAATTTTGGATTTTCCAAGGAAATTCAGATCCACATTTTCATGGAATCTGAATGAATTATTTCCATGCGATGGAAGGTTATGTATGCTAACTTTATTTTAATATTGACATTTCTAAATAATTTGAAACTATGAAATGGAGATTTATAATTTAAATTCATAAAATTCATGGTTTTTCCATACAGTTTATTAATATAATTCATGATATTCATAGGGGTTCTAGGCTGTCAATACTAGTCAATAGCCATCCAAGGGGTTTCATTCAATGTTCCAGGGGAGTTCAGTAGGGATATCCCCTTTCAGGCCTCCAGTTTTCTCATGGTGATGATTTTTTGAGTCTCTGTCTCAGTATTCTTTTCCAAGATAGACTGTACAATCATATTAAATATTTTAGGGATCTTCACACCACTTCTCATATATTGTATTCCAAAGACATCATTTTTTTGGTCAGGTTGAGAAAAAGAATGTATCTTTGATTGAATTCATATTCATGAATTTTGAGGATGCGGCTAGACAAGACATCAGCGAGCCAAAATCATTTGTTTATTTTTCAAGAGTAGGGTGTCCACCCGAAATCAGAACATTGTTGCAAGGTATCTTGGAGTAAATAAAGGATCTCTATCATTTCCCTACCTTTGAGTACCACTTTTTTGGAGGTAAGTTAAAATGTTCTGCCTTGAATCTATCTTCTATATAATTATTGCTCAAAAGATGAATTGGATGGAAAAGGCCTTGTACCAGGCTGAATGAATCAAATTGGTCAATTTAGCGATCACCTCTATGTTTTTTAAGTGTTTTTTATCTATAGATGGCCCAAATCCCTCGAAAAGGAGCTTTAAACACTTATGGAAAAATTTCATGTGGACTGGGTCCAATAATTAGAAGGCGATTTTTTTCAATGTTGGAAATATTGCATCTAGACAATTGATATGGGAGGATCAGGGAGAAATGACTTGTGTCACTTCAAAGAATCTCTAATAAAAATTCACTTGGAATCTTCTATATTCAATTGAAATTTCAATGGAGATTATTTTATCACATCTCATACCAATGTTGTTGGTTGGATACTCATATTAAATTTCCATTTCAAATTTGACTTCCTTGAAATACACTTTTATAGGTCTAATACAATTATCTAAATGGATTGTATTTAGAAATTTGTCTATGAACACATGGATCACTCCATGGTTGACTAGGAGGATCCATGAGGGTGTGGATATTCCTCCTGAAATGAAGGATACCTGAATTTCTACTATTCAGGCTAATGATATGAACTCTTATGATTTAATTCTTACACAGTTACATGTTGAAATTTCATGATATATCTTCATGGAAGGGAAACACTCATCTTGTAGCCACATTCCACTGGGATTCTTAGCACTCGTTCCTATTACAATTATATGTGAGACAGATATATCACCACACCTAGTTGGAATATGACTTGTTCAGACCTTCTATAACCCTCCAGTTGATTATCTACTTCTATGGAGGATCTAGAAAAGGAGGATTAATGTCCAAATTACTCTGAAGTGGACTAGCCTACAACTTACTTTATCATTCTCCTTATGTGTTATAGTAGAGGGATCTATTGATCATGTTTTCCTTTTTTGTTCTTTCACTAGAAGGATATAGAGACACATACAAGACATGTTTGGCTATTAGATTCACATTAATGGCCTTGATGAGCTGATAATTTCAACACCATTGGTGACATGTAGTGATTAGTTGATTAATATGATGTTTTTTGTGACAAAAAACATATTTGGGTTTTTACAGAGAGAACGGAATGACCTTGTATTGGATAATAAAATTCGAACCTTCCAGGGTGGAATCATATAGGATCACATGGTTGTTTTTACTACATCAAATATCCAGACTAGTTGTATGAATAATGAAATAAATGTTCTCTTTATCATGTGATATTTTGGTCTCCCTGGTAGGTTCAGAAGACCATTGGTACTAAATTCCATCAGGAGGATTCCCCCAATCCCTTCTCGGCTGAAAGTCAACATTAATGGGGAATCTTCAGGAGCACATAGAACATCAGGCTATGGTTGTGTATTCTGCATCTATTAAGGCATTATTAAAGGCTTCTTCTATCATTACATTGGACAATGATCTACTATTGATGATGAGATTTGGGTTATGATCACATCCATCACTTATGCTCTTCACTATGGCTAGAAAATTTTTTGGATGGAATCAGAATCAGGGATGGTAGTTGATGTCCTCAAGATACAGTCATGCAATTTCCCATGGAAGATATTTCTATCTAGGGTTGAGTATCTTCAGCTTACATGTGGTCTCACTCTTAACGTGAAACATTTCTACAGGGATGCTAATCGGGTTCGAGAAGACTTGTCAATGAAATCCATTGTTGACTCATGTTCGAAATGGTCCTTTTTGGCCCCAAATTTCTATTCACATTTTGTGGAAGCAGATGCGTGTGACACCATTTTTACTCTTCTTCGTAAAACCCTCTTATGATGGTGTGTCTTTTATTTTGGTTAATACAATTTGGTATGGGGTTCACACTCCTGGACATTTTGATTACGGTGTGCTCCTACAATAAACAAATAAAATGCTTTCTAACTAACATCTCCATAAAATACATGAATGTACCCAAACACTATTCAACCCTCTATAACACCTAATCTGTTATAGTTAATGAAATTATATGATAAACAATATAGATTAATTCATGTACAATTGTCTTATAATAAAAATATTAAACAAGAAAACCCTACACTTCTACAATAATTCATGTGGTATCCATGAAACCACTAGAATAATCACCAAAATATGGTTTTCTAATCTCTGATAGGATATGACATTACCCTGAATGAATGCATCAAGAGCCTAAAAATTAAACATCTTCAACTAATTAAATTCAAGAACACCAAATACAACATGTTCATTCTCTTTCTTCCCCTCCATGGATCTTGATAAAATAAGGATTTCATTAATAAAACTGTAATTAATCTATTTAGGAACACATGAGGGGATAAATTAATCAATCTCATGAACATGGATGTAGTTTTGGTGAATCTGAAAAATCTCATAATGTATTAAAAATTCCCAAAATTTCATTAGAAATAATACTTTGATATATCATCATTTTTATCTCACATTTGTTGATAATAATATTATAAGTCTGTATTTGAGAACAAACTATGTCTCATTAAATGATTTAATAAATTTTCAATACAAATAAAAGGATAGTCATTAATCACCATACCCTAATTCAAATTGTGGTATTTAACCCACAACCACTAATAACCATATCCCTTTTTTCCAAATTGAACTGAATCTACCAGAGGTAGAATGATAGGTTGAATAAATCCTCCATATGATAGATCGATTATAAGAATTATTAACTTTCTCAGATGATAAGGCTTCATCTAATACATATATTTAAATATTAAGAAAACACCTAAAGATATCTCTATCCCAAAATTGATATCACATCTCGGGGGGTAGTGTCATAACCTCTTTGGGAAAAAAGTTATAGTACTCATCCAAAACCCTAGAAAACACCACTATCCAATCATCAATAGAACTCTACTTCATCCTACCCATCATTTAATATAGACATTTAACTTGTCCCCATCCCATATGAGGGTATTAGTCTCCAATTAACATCAACTAGTCTCTATCAACAAAATATAATTTGATGTTCTTACTAATGAGATAAATGAGGTCCTGCAAAGAATATATCCAATACATAATAATAATAATTTCTTATGATTGGATCTATAGTCATAGGAAATTGATTAATGGGAGGTGTTTCACTATAAAAATTTCACAATCACTTCATGCCCCATACCGATTATTTTTCCTAGAAACTAGAATGTTAAAACCAAGGGCATAATAAGTCTCTTGATATCATGTCCTAAATCTAGGACTACAACAATTAAAACCATTCATTAGGTATCTCATTTATAAAACAAGGAATAAATCCAAAAAATAGGAATAAACTTTCATATATAATGTTGGTATCATCTAGTAATGGAAATTCAAAATAATTAATCTAACTGTGTACAACTCCATGAGCCCCATTTCCCTAATGTATACCACATGTCTTTTCCCTACCTATTATCCTTCATGTTATTGGACGAAATTGGGTTATACCCAAGTCATCTCATACCCTATCTACTTATCATTCATTAGGATTCCCTAATGAAACTATTGTCTTAGAAATAACTTCTAAAATATCAATACCTGGATCAATCCTTAATCTACACCTTTAATATTGATGAATGTTTGGCCCCCACCATGTATTTCCAGAGAAACATGCTATGTATGATCTTCTAGATTTTTTTTTTAATAATTATATTTAGTGGATTGAGTTTAATGAGTCAAAAAGATGATACTTCCAGACTGAAACATATTACACTAAATAGAAAATGAAAAATTGGATACAGATCAACTCATTATAAAATCCTGGGGACTCCAATATCATGATTATTTGATCTTATCCAATGTCCACTCTATGAAATCTTCTGTTTCCAGTACATCGGAGAATGGAATATAACATAAATTAAGTGACCAGATGCTACATATCTTGTCCCAAAACATTATTTAAATTATAATCCTATGATTCGCAGTGTATTAATAGAACTGAATCATTATGTCATAAGATCTTATAGTTTATTTTAAAATATCGATCATTGGAACTCTACCATAGAATTTTTGGGATCTCATGTGGAAATTATTCTATAATTTTCAACGATAGACACTCTCCCTGAATCGAATACCTGAAATTTTCCGATGAAATGGTTTACACCTCTTAAATCCATTGGAAATAAATCCACCATTTCTATTATAGAGTAAGTAACATAATTACAGCTATATATACCTAATTTTCATTTTGATAAAAAATAGAACATAAATATATATCCAACTCTTCCAAATAATATCGTTTCTCCAAATCTAAAATAGATCACTTGTACATCTAAAATCCATAGATCTATAACTTCATGGGATTCCCCTTAAAATTTCATCATTATAGACTTCCACTCTATAGTGATCCAATGAAACATATTGTTAAATGTATTCTATGAAAACATGATTAGGACATCGACCTGGTGTAATATCTAAAAAAGAAAAAACATTGAGAACTCATAATACGAAGACAAAATAAAATTTTATGGTAAAATAGTTTATTTATTTATTTATATTATTTAACATATTCACCATTGTATACCATAATAATAAAAATTTATAAAACATCATTATCTGTGATCCTTACATAGGACTCTTGTGAAGACTCAGACATAATCATATAGTAATTACCTGAATTAATGAAAATATTTTACTATAACTCATTCCTAAGTCTGTTTATGTTTAGAAAAATAGATAATCAGGATATAACATTAAATATAGAACTCATGTATTTTTTAAAAAGTTAACATTTTATTTTCAACATTATGAGAAACATCATAATCCAAAACTTTCCTTCATCATGTCCCTATATTATTCCAAGAAAATACACTTATAGAAACATGTTACAAATTACTTTTATACATAACCATGAGGAATAAAAACATAGTAATAGTTTAATTTTAGATAATTAGTAAGGGTAAACATAATCAATAATTATAAAATTTCATAGGTGAGAAAAATATTAGAATATTGGTATAATAAATATATAGATAATCATATCCAATAAATACTACATAATAAATAATTGAATATTACTTTACAAAAAAATGAAATGAATAAAAAGATTATGGAAGCTTGATTCAATCAACATGATTCATGTGAGACTAACACAGTCATGTGAATAAGAATTAAATTGTGAATCATATTTCTTAGATTTTAACTATCATTTTTGTATGTAATATTAATTTTAGAAGATACTCCATTAGTTAAATTTCCAATTAGAATAAAAAAACGTACTTGTAAGTAGATTATTTCTTGAGATGTAAACTATAAAAAAAATGCATTGGAGGGAGATATAGGACCACACCCATCATCATCCACGAATATAAGTTCCAGTAGAATGTAATTCACTGATTGTATCATAAATAAATAATGGAAAGAAATAGGATTTTAATAAAAATCTCTAAAGGTTCACATGAAAACAAAATGGGATACTATGGCAATGATTTTCATTCCAGGTAGATAACATTCAATCATGATTATATAGCATGCGTCATTTTCACATTATAGATAAGTGATATTTATTAAAGACCATAATTATCCATAGTATATATATGTAAAAAATCTTGGTGAACACCCCTCAATCAAAGGAATCATGAATAGGGTATTCATATAGGAAATTAACTTGAGGAAAAATAATGGATTTTCACTAAAAATGATTACAAAAGAAAAACGATGTGATGGATGATTTATAAAAAAGGAGTGAAATTAAATTATCCATACATATAAAGAATGTGTATGGATTAAAATTAATATATCCCCACTATAGCCCTTTAAATAGAGAAGTATGTTGACATTGATGAAAAATAACATATAATAGAATACTATGATTAGGTTACCCAAAAATAAATGAATAAAGATCATTATAAATCATTATAACTTGATGAATGTGGATTTGAGTTATCAAAAATCCTTATGGGTAACATACTGCCTAATGAATGATATATTTGAAAAGTGATGTATGGAGTAAAAATTTAAACAATTATAGAATAAAACATAATAAAATCAGAGTTTGTAATATCCCTAGAATATATGAAATATGTGCATGAAATTTATCTTAACTCAATCAACAAAAACTGAGTTACCAGAAACTCTTATGACAAAGGTAAGACGTAAGTTGAATGTACTTGAAATAAAAAAGAATGATTTGGATTACTATATGACAAGAATTCAATTGAAAAAATTTATATATAATTTATGGGATAATAAATCAATATAATACCTTAAAAAAGGAAACATGGTGGATCATATTAAACATGTCTTAAACAATCAAAATTGTGACCAACAAAAACCCTACAACTTAAGTAACGATTTATCAAAATCCTCTTTAAAGAGTGGTATTGTAATTGTATATAAAATAACACTATTAAATGAAAATTATTTATATTATGTGTATATAATATTCAATTTGAAAAAAACATAAACTAAATTACATTTTTAATAACAAACATATCACATATTAGAATTTTAGTTGAATACACTTACCTTGGTGCTGATTTGTAATGAAATTTTATGAAATTACCTGAATAACTAAAAAACTTTAATTAATTACATACACAATAAAAATATTCCTAAATATTAAAATTTATACTCATCATTTAAAACCTTTCAATACACATTAATAATATTTTGTTTTTTCCAATATTTAATTCAAGGTGTAAGTAGTCATTATCACTTTGAACTAGTTTTTTTAAGTATAGTGTTGGTATCTTTTATTTTTAAAAAATGCTTTATTATAAGATCATATAAGTTACTTAAATATGTTTTCCATGATATTTTATAACGATATAATTTCATTCCATGGTATTTTTGGTTACAAACCATTAATATGAAACTAATGATGATCATTTTTCAATGATTTATAATGAATAAAATGCGGTTCGTCAATTAATGAGATTATTTTTTATATAACATTACAAAAATAAAAATTATTTTTACATTGATATCATATTATAAAAAAATAATTTCTTATAGTATATATTATTTAATATTATAATATCTTTAATATAGGTGATTAAGCTGATCCGAACGTGAACCGACGATGAATAATAGATTATTAAAATGTGATTTAGTAGCAATATAATTATAAAAGAAGAATAATGAAATCATTTCATTCTTATTATTTTTATATAATATAATAGGAAATATTTATGAGGATATAATAATATATATAAGGCCATTTATTATAAAAAATATATCGTTTTTATCTTAATTCACTCGTATTAAATAATTGAATTATATATAATCATTTATTGAACATATCATTAATAGGTTATACGATATTCCTTAAAAAAATTATTATATAATAAATTTTTTATTTTTTATTTTAATTTCATTCTCTAAACATACATGTAAGGTGGTGATGAAATTGAAATCATTAATTTATCATTGCATGGAGGTTGTAGTCCACACATACCCGTGGATAATGAATTTTTTCATATTGTATGGGTAAAAGGAATAATATTTTTTATCATTAAATAATATAAAATATTTTATAAACATGGTTGTTATATAATATATTATATTTTTATGTCACACTTTAATGGTCATGAAGAAAACAAAATGACAGTGTCTCACTGTTCTAATAGTCTACAAAAGACACAATTCACGTTTTCTGTTTTTAATAGAAATGGGAAGGGTGTATAATGATTGTATACATTTTTAGTAATATAATAGTATAATAAAGATATATATTCCATCAATAAAATATGGTGGATTGAAAATTTAATAAGAATAATTGTACATAAACAAATATAAAATAAAGAGTGGTAAATAACTAATGGGTTTTTTTGAGTGAGGGTTGGTGACTAGAGAAGTTTCCCTTTTATAAGAGAAAAGGGGTGATATTTTTTTTAAATATAAAAACATTTTATTAATCAGATGTCGCATTCACATAATGCCGCTTTAAAATAGGTAACTAGTGGATAAAATAAGTGATAAGGTAGAGAAACTCCTTGTCCACATATTCAGACACATGTTTAAACCATGTTTGCTAACTAGTAATCATACCTTTTTTCATTTACCATTCAAAATTTTATCTTCACAATTAGTGTTTACCTAGGGTAACTTATCATTTATGATAAAAAAACAAATTGGTTATTTAGTAAACATTGGATATAACTATTAAATTCCATTTTCCATGTAAATAATTAATTAATTATAATTTAATTTAATTCATGTTGATTGATGGTGGCTGAAAGAACTTGAATGAATCGAGAAATGATTTTGGGATTTGATTTGAGGGGAGTATACTACATTTGAGGTAGGTGGTCTTGCGTATTATTCTATATGGTATTATGCACAATTTATTGGATGATGAAATGAGGTAATATTATTTAGGAGAAATTTCACATATTTATAATGTTAAATGATTAATAATTAATGTATAATTATTTAATGATACTTATTTCACAATTTATTTAATAAACCATGAATTATATTGTTGGAAAAAATTTAGAGGGGAGTGATGGGTCATTGTTCGCTAGATTAAAGGTATTTGTTAATGGTTGTGGATTTACCCCTAATTTGTAACTTATATTTAATGGATCCCATTTTATGGTTTTATATACATGATACCAAGATCCCATGAGACTATGTTTGATTATTAACCACATGTGTGTGCATGTGTTGCATGTTAGACCATGATTGATGCCTAATTATATGTGTGTACATGAGTTACATGTGATTTTATGTTTGGTATGTTCTTTTATGATTTTTTTGTAACCACTTGGGAAATATTATTTCTACACATTATTGTTCATTACTAGTTAATTTATTGTATTTGGTATTTAATATTATGGAGGATCATTACATCAGGTGTCATGTTATAAATGTTTCTCAGTCTCATTTAGCTGAAACCTTTTTTAGGGAGCATGGCGACATGATGATGTCTAATAAATATGGACCATTTTATGGTTTTATTTGGAGCAAATTAATAATGGATGTAGTTGTACTAGAGAGTGTATGTTAATGGAGAATTAATAATAAGTAGGCCAATAGGGGTAATCCCATTCATGTGTGATGTGATTTTTCAGTTACCTCAAATATTTTTGGTGGAACTTACATTAACGGAAAAATAATAACCACATTCGTATTTGGTAATTTGGTATCCCTAAAGATTACCACTAATTTTTTAGGGATTGAAGGGTTCATTATATTGGAAACCATAAGGATGAGGCATGGGTTTCCCTAGATAATGACCACCAATTGAGGTTGACATGCAGTATTTTATCAACATCCATTTTCAATATGGGAATATAGAATATAATCAAAGGTTGAACATGGGGATAATACTATTGGAAATAGGATGCCAACAAATTTTTTGAATTTAGGAACAAATTACGATGTTTTTTGATAGACATAGATGTTTTTACTAACATACTAACTAATTAGGTAAATCAAGGGCTTATTATTTGTTAGTAAGTGAATGATTCCTCGACATATTGGTGTTATATTCCCATTTTTGATTTGATAGTTATATGTTTTACCTATGACTAGTATTTATTACATATTTATTTCAAAATGATATAATCACATCCATATACACTTAATTTTTTTTCAATTTAGTAGTGGATCACATTAGTGGCTCTCTTTTGAGTTATACTCAGAAACATCATAGGAGGAATTAACACTTGGGTGACCAAGGAGGTCAAAATTATTGTAGGTATAGGTTCAGATGAGGCTCATGATGATAATTTAGTAGGAATATCACTATGATTCAAGATCATAGGTGGTGTTGAGTCTTATAAATGGGTGCAGAGCCTCTTTGTACATTCATTATTTTATTTATTTGTATATGTGATCAGTATGGTGGGAAATCAGTGTACATTAATATGGTGTAACTGTTGATTTCCTTTTTCATTATTTATTCATATTGATGGTATGTTATTTATTCTCACTTATTATGATTTTATATTTTTTAAAATTTGATTCTTTTTTTGTTTACATTGATATAGGGTAATGTTGCCACTGGATTCTTCCTTAGACCATAGCTACTCCTTAGAAGCCACCAATGTATGTGGAGGATCACCTTTGGTATTATGGAATTTTAGCATGAACCCATAGATTTGGGTCAGAATGTAAAACATTTCCCTCCAAATAATGTCAAGGAGTAATATTTATGATGTGTATTACCACAAAAAAAAGAGCATGCATAAAACAATATATTCTAATAATATTGATTTCATAAATAATATAAATAAATTTCAAATAAAAATTCAATAATTAAAAAACTAAATCCCTTCCAGTGAAAAAGAAAAACCAACAACTCGTGAACAACTACTCATTCTAGTACACCCAAACATGAACTTAAAAAATTATTAAATAAAATCCATAAGTTATTACTACCCAACTCAATCAATAATAAGATCTTATATAATTAATGACGAGTTAATATGTATGTAGAATGAGTATAACATGTATAATTATTCATATCCTCCTGAAATCATCAAATGGAAAATGAAAAAAAAATACTATAGCCGAGTGAATAGACCAAGGATACTAACTCATCAGATAAATAGGTAGTACTATTTTTCTTATCCTCACTTTGACTCCCTCACTAAGTAACTTATAGAAGTAAATAATTATTTATAATATATATATATATATATATCATGATTATACCCTTATTCCACATCCCCACTTGTGTGTCTCTCTAATATCCCAATGTCTCATGCCCCAACTGATCTTTTCATATGTTCATCCCTTTTATAATTCCTCATTAACCTCATGAAATAAAGGCACTAATATTTACGAATCATATTTGGTCTAGAATATCTCAACATAATTATATATAAATAGTAACCTAGTTTATACCTAGAAGCCACATCATCATGTGTAAATTTACTATACCTCAATCCATCCCCAATCATGAAGGTTCACCAATGGGAAAACACCATTTTGAAATAGAATTTTTTATTATACCTCAGGCTGTTTTATCCAAAATATAATATTATAGTAACCCACAATACATAACATAATTAGTTAGAACACAACCTATACCAAAAGACATAATTTCTCATGAAACACATACAAATTTATTCCTCAAGAAAATAGGTCGATACATCAACTATCACGATGTCCTGTGTTGATGTATCCCGAACTTCCATCTTATCAAAAGAAACCCAATGTGATAGAAGGCGTGTCAATCAGATGATCAGTCTGAGATTTATTGGCTTTTCTGTTCCAGGGTCCAGGTTGGATTTATGCTCGATACAAACCCGGCAGTTTTCCAAAGTGATCTAAAACTCACTTAGAGTATTAAAAAAGGTCAGCCTCCTCACAAGGGTCATATTTCCACAGACGGCATGTCGTTCGAACACTCGGTCTTGATGATATTCTCATTTAAGCGAAGTCGGGCCTGGCTCATGAAGAACTCTGGGATGTGGTGGGTCGGCCCGACCCCGTTCAGTAGGTCCGTACCAGAAGGGGATTCGACAGGCCTGATAGTGCTCGGCCCACCCACAGACCTAGCCTGACATGTCCGACCTGGTTGGGGGGTCGGCCCAGCCCGGAGGGGCGCAGCCCACACACAAACCCGACCCGTGTTGCGTGCCAGTTCAGTTCGACCAACGGCACCAAACATCACTGCCCCTCCTACCCAGCCAGCTGTAGCTGGCTAGTTCTTCCCGACGTGCACGGACCACATGGCGGCTGTGGTTCTCTTCCACGTGGCGTCGAGCGGCGACGTGGTTCTTTTTCCCAGCCCGTAGGTGGCCGACCGTTTCGACCACCGAGCAGCCCACAGTTCTAGGCCGCGTCTCCTCTAGGTGGCACCTGCGGGTGTTGCGGCCCGCTAGCCCAGCCAGTAATAGCCGGCCGGTTCTTCAGCCCGAGAGGCCTGCGGATGCGGCCTGTGGTTTTCCTCCATGCGGCTGCTGCCTGACCGCTGCCTCTGGTCGTCGTCGACTTCGGTCGTTGCCGCCTCTTTCGACCGCCATGGCCTGCATGGCCGCAGCCTCCTTCCTCCAGCATGGTGCGATGGAACCACACCCTACCGGCTTCACCTCCATTTTCAATGCAAATAAGAATCAATGGAGGTTTGTCGGTCCGTGTTCGTTCGGCCCACGCCCTCAGCGTTAGGTGATACAATTTTGGACACCATCATTCCAAAATATACATCAAAGTTTGAGGATATGATTCTTACATAAAAATAAATAATCCAAATTCCCCCTACCTCACTTGTCGTTCATTGTTGACAATGTTACGGAAAGCGGGTGTCGTTTAGTTGATGTTGGAAAAGAAGAAGCCGAGGATGACGTCAGCATTCTTCATTGATGACGCTTCCTTTTCCGTGTTCCGCTATAAGAAGGAAGAAGCCATCCGAGGAAGAAGTCGAAGGAGAAATTCCGCATTCTTCGCATTCTTTGTTGGGAGAGCTTTAATCCTCTCAAGCACTCGTGTTCCACCGAAGGTGAAAGCCAACAAAATAATAACAGGGTGTCTTATTATTTTATTGTTGGCACGTAAATTAAAAAAGGAGAAAGAAACTTCCCTTAATAAATTCACGCACGTCGGAGAAATTAATTGGGATGCACTTGGGCCCAATTAATTGGAACGCATGTTGGAACAATTAATTGTGCAGAGGAGGTCGAAGGCTCTCCCTCATTAATGAGGGAGAGTGGAGAGGTTTCAAAATTAAATGGAGAGATAAATGACTTTAATAAATCAATTGGAGTTGAGGGGTTTGGTGTTCGTGTTGGCCCCAGCACACATTATCCTCCAGAGGTAGGTTATATGGGGGTGGGATCCACATCCAACCTCCCTTTGGAGGGAATAACCCCCACCTAAAAAAATTATGCAACAGATAAATTTTATTTAATTTATTAATAATCCCCAAAATTAACTTCTGCTCTCGACCAAACACAACAGCAGTAGAGGTCTCCTTAAGCGAATACCGGCACTGCGAGTTCATCGGTGTCCATAGATTTCAATTCTGAGTAGTGGTTAAAAAGATAGAAAAACCCGCACGTACATTTACTGAATGTACTCAAAAAAAACTTTTGAAATTGATTCCAGGAACACTGGGCCTTGGAATCAGGTGCCATCAGAAACTGCAGACTTGAAAAATTCAAGAGAATTTTTGAAAAAAATTCCCTTGATATTTTAGGGTCTTCACATTACCCCCACCTCAGGGATTTACGTCCCTGTAAAGCTACAACACACACTAGGGAAACAAATGGGGGTACTGAGCACGCATCTGATCCTCCTACTACCATGTGATCTCTTAGAGGTTCCAGTGCTGCCAGCAAACATGCACCAGAGGAATCCACTATCCAGGTAGGATCCACACCATTCGATCCTCAATCTACACTAGAACCTCTATAAAGGTTTCTCGATCATTGATGTCCAACTCCCCGTTTTCGATGATATGGAATTAGTCATGCATGTTTCTCCTCAAATGAGATACGTGGAAGATATCATGCACCTGGTGAAACTGAGGTGGAAGGGCAAGGCATTAAGCCACCTTTCCTACTCTGCTGAGGACATAGAACACCCCGATAAATCACGGAGATAACTTTCCGCCTCGGACAAATCTCCGTAGACCTCATTGAGGTGAAACCTATTGGAAAACATGTTCACCATCCTCGAACTCCAGTGGTATTAGTATCCTATCAGTATAGGACTTCTATCTGCTCTGTGCAGTCTTCATCCGCTCCTAGTTGATCTGCACATTCTTCGTCGTAGCCTGCACCATCTCTAGTCCTACAAGTGTTGCCTCCCCTAGGTCAATCCATCATAGAGGTGATCTGAAAGGTTTTTCGTACATTGCCTCATAAGGGGCCATCCCAATGGTAGAGTGGTAGCTATTGTTGTATACAAACTCCCCCAAGGGTAAGTGATCTTCCATGCTATGAGAAAAGTCGAGGAAACATGCACAGAGCATGTCCTCGAGAGTTTGAATTGTCCTCTCAGTCTGACCATTCGTCTAAGGATGGATTACGGTGCTCAAGATAAGCTGCATCCCAAAAGACTCCTGTAAACCCTTCCTTAGCCAGGAAGTGAAACGAGCATATCGATCGGAGACGATAGTCGATGGAACACCATGAAGCCGTACGATCGGCTAAACATAGAGGCGTCCCAAGCTCTCTACTGAGCCCTTCTCTCTGATCAGTATGAAGCGGGCCGACTTGGTGAGTCGGTCTACGATGACCTAGAAATAGTCATGTCTTCTAGATGTACGTGGATTCCCCATCATGAAATCCATCGATATCATATCCCACTTCCACTATGAAAACTCTAAGGGCATAACCAAGCCCGCTGGAACCTGGTGCTCTGTTATCCATGATGAAAATTGAGGCACAGAGAGACAAACTGTGCTTCTGATTTATTTATACCAGGCCATAGTGTTGTCATCTAAGGTCATGATACATCTTTGCCACTCCTTGATGTACCGCTAGTGGGGAATTGTGGATTTCCCTCAACACCTCCCCTTTTAGTGTAAATGGTACCATGGTTCGTCTTCTAATGAGTATGACATGCTCCCCACCTTTTGAAAATCCATCAAGTGCCTGCCCTGAGAATATCTGAGCACATCGTGTCTCACAGTCAATGTCCCAACGTTTTTCCTCTCTGGCCTGCTGAAGAAGTGGAGGAGTGATTGTGAGAGACTGAAGAAAGGCTACTCCATCTTTATCAAGAATGGTTATCTACAACGTGGCCAACTGCTCTGTCACCTCTCCTAGCAGCTGAATGCCCGATCTCCTACTAAGATAATCTGCTACAATGTTCCTCTTACTAGGAGTATAAACTATCTCAATGTCAAAGTCCTAGAGGATCTCGGTCCATTGATGTTGTCTCAGGTTCAGGTCCTTCTACGAGAAGATGTACCTAAGACTCTGGAGGTCAGAGTAGACTGTAAAACGTTCGCCCCCCAGATAGTGTAAGCAAATCATATGGGAAAAGACCACTGATGATAACTCCAGGTCATGGGTAGTGTAGTTATGCTTGTGATGTCTCAACTGCCATGAACCATACGTGATCACTGCTCGCTCCTACATTAGTACACACCTGAATATGGTCCCTGATGCGTCGTAGTGAACTACGTACCCAATACCCTCCTCCGGTAGCCTCAAGATGGGCGCACCGGTAAACCTTAGCCTCAGCTCTGGAAAGCTCTATTGGAATCTCTTTGACCACACAAAGGGTTTCCCCTAATTCGTCAATGCTGAAAGCAGTGCTGCAACTCTGGAGAAGTCTGGAAAAAATATCTGATAGTACCCAGCTTGTCCTAGAAAACATCGCACCTCCGTCACACTCCTAGGTGGCTCCCAAGAAAGTACTGCCTCAATCATTGCAGGATCCACTGCAACTCCAGCCTTTGAGATGACATGTTCTAGAATGTTAACCACTAGAATCTAGAACCATCACTTCGAGTGCTTATCATAAAGCTGGTGGTCTCGGATTGTGTCCAGTACTACCTGTAAATGGTATGCATGCTCCTCCTTAGTAATCAAGTAAATTAGTTTGTCGTCGATGAAGACTATAGAAAAGTGATCTTGGTATTTATAGAATATCCTATTCTTGAGACTAATGAACACTGCTAGAGTTTTGGTTATGCCGAAGGGAATATCCAAGAACTCGTAGTGGCCATACCAACCCGTGAAGGCCGTCTTCTGGACATCCTCATCTCGAAAATTGAGCTGGTGATAGCCAGACCTAATGTCTATCTCCGTGAACCACCGTGCTCCCTTGAGCTGATCGAAGATGTCTTCAATCCTTGGGAGAGGGTACTTGTTCTTCACAGTTACCTAATTCAGGAGACGGTAGTCGACACACAGTCTCAATTTCCCATCCACCATCATTGCGAACAAAACTGGGGATGCCTAGGGTGAAACACTGGGTAAGATAAATCCCTTCCCCTACAAGTCCTCCAGCTGTACCTGCAACTCAAGAATCTCAGTGGGACCCATCTGATATGCTGGAGTATATATCAGTGTCGTCCAAGGGTACAGGTCAATGTATATGGCTACCTCTTTACGAGGAGGTAGTCCTGGAACGTCATTAGGGAAAACATCTGAGTACTGATCCACTACAACCAGAAAACTTAGACTTCGCACATCAACTACTCTGAGGATGAGACTAGCCAACTGATTTGTGATTGGATGCCCCCTCCTCTGTGTAAGTCCATCCTGCACTGAAAAGGCTCTCTTCTCGCTGGTGAAGGTGAACCTGGTCCCATTCATGCAGACACACCACACTTTTCACCTAATATAGTCGATCTGAGAATGGACTATAGATAACTAGTCCATACCCAAGATGACGTCGTAAGGCCACGATGTCGTTACAAGAAGATCCCAGCCAAATCTCTCGCCTCCTAGAGTAAGCTCACACTGCCAGAACCAGTGTGTAATCATTGAATCCTCTCCTACAGGAGTCTCTATCCATAAGGATCGAGCCAACAACTTTGTCAGAATCTCCATGCTCTGAAAAAGGGCAGTGACAATTAAAGAATGACTCGCACATATGTTTATAAGTACTGCAACAAGGGTGGAGTAGACACATATAGTACCTCGAATCATCTGAGGTGCACCATGGTCATAGGCCTCGACTGCTTGGAGATGAGAAAACCTTTGTATGTCAGCTCCCTGTGGGCGGGGTGGACCTCCTGGTGGTGGTGGTGGTAGAGCCTCGAAATGTCGTCCACCACCCGTTGATCGGCCATATCCTCTGCCATGTCCACCTACTCCTAGAGGAATACCACGGTCGAACCTCTACCTCTACTTAGGAGGTCCCTATACTATCTACTAATCATCTTCATGGTAAGTAGGGTAGTCACGAGCCATGTGGCCGTGCATGCCGCATGCATAGCACCGCCTGCTCCTCGTATAGCTGAATCTGTCTTATATGCCCCGCACAACTGAACCGGTATCCTGGGATCTCCCACCTGATGGCCTGGTCCACTTGGACCTCTGCAACATCTATCTACTGTTAGCTGCAGAAAAGTCCGCTACATGTCGCCCTATGGTGGGTGTCGCTTTCGGTGACTGCTCTGCGAGAAAGCTCTGCACTAAAAGGGATCGCTCCAGTACCCACGCCAACGTTGGGATGCTGAGGGGAATCATTGAAGTCGTGATCTCAAGCCTGAGTCTCTGGTCGAACGTCCAGGCCCTGAGGAATTGGTACCGCACCATATCCATGAAGTAGTATAAGAGGTCAATGAACCTCACTAAATACTGAGCTACTGTCATGATTCCCTAATGCAGATGTAGTAACTCCTGAATTCTCACCGCATGAAGGGTAGATGGAACAAACTATGTCTGGAACAGGCTCTCGATGTCTGACCAATGTAGTGATGGCTCTTCATGCACCTGGAGCATCAGGCTCCACCATCTACCTGCTGTTGCGTCCAGAAGACTCACGGAAAGGATCACCATAAGGTCAGCTAGTGTCCCTACCAATCTAAAAACTCTCACGATATCCTCCATCTAATACTCAGATTCCTATGGCTTCATCTCTCCCCAAATCATGGGCGGCCACTAGTGCTGGATCTCGTGCAACACACTCAAGTGGTGTGCACTCTCTACTGCCGGAGCTGGTGGTATCAGTGGCCCAGCGGGTAGCGGTACCACTGGTTCCTCCACGGTTAAAACATTACACCTGGTGAGCTGACACAAAGAAATCACAAAGAAAATTTTTTCAAAGGAAACACACATGTAATCAGTGTTTTCCTGCACTGAGTTGGTAATCAAGAAGGTAGGGTCCTAGTGTATGGATATGTCTACTGCCGCACCACCACCGATTTCCCTAAACTGATAACCACACGCAAAACACTTAATACTATTGCCGTTAAAAGAATTAGTGTCTAAGTTATGCGGTAGAACTAACCACCTCTGATACCAATTTGTCACAACCAGTCCTTGGGGTCAGTGTCGTGACTACCCCAAGCCCGCCTTCTATAGGCCAGGGGCTGGGGACTAGCAGCAAAGGTTTAAATCCCTAATCTTGGAAGGCATGGATTTATAAAATTAATCAAACAAATAGAGTACACAACAATATGTAAACACTAAGTAAAACAGAATACAAATGAGTGTGCGGGAAAGTTAATGGGCCAGTTTACAAACCCAACTGAACAACAGGTATATGTAAAATGGGACAAACAGGTGAAAGTATAGAGCATCTCCTGGATCATCCTCTGGGGTTCCTACATGAAGGGTAGGTACACTTGGCCACCACAACACTCAGGTCCATTAGTCTCCTTCATGTGCCGACTCGTCGCAAGGTCCAAGACTGGGTACCATCCAGTCATGGTGCTCTTGGCCTCTATCAGCGTTGTCTTTTTTTTGCATCTAACACAACGAGATGCGGGCATAGCCCGTGCAAGAGTGAGTATAACGATGCTCAGTAGGGACCCCGATACCCGCAAGGTCTCACAATATCCACTAAGGATAAACAAAAGAAGAAAGATACAATCATGAAGTATCAACCAACCCTACATAGGTATATGCCCATACATATACCTATGTTAACAATCTTAGTCCGGCTCCAACTATCAAGCCCAGGAACAAACCAATTCCACAAAGGATGTAAAGTCAATCACCACGATGATAATGGTTGAAAGACATGACTCATCTCACACAATTATGACAAAATATTAGAGAGATATATATGATCAGATGTAGCCACTGGATCATCTATGTTGCTACACCCATAATGGATACAGGACCAGCTATGTTTCCAGACCCACACAGGATACAGTACCAGCTATCTCGTCTATGCTGTGAGACCCACACAAGATACAAGACCAGCTATAATTCATCTGAGCTGTCGGACCCACACTGGATACAGGGCCAGCTATTTTGTCGGACCCACACATGATACAGAAACAAAATTCAGAACTGTCAAACCCTCACATGATTCTGATATTGTAGTCGTTGTCGTTTAACCCACAGAGGATTCCAATATAGCAATCGTCGCAGTCGCAACCATATCTAGGGTTCCCACACAGAACACGCTCGATTTCGTGAGGGTCTTCTACTTGAGAAAAAAATCCAATACATAAATTATGATGAAGTCATGTGTTTATGTATCTCGACGTTCTGTCTCATCAAAAGAATCCCAATGCGACAGACGACGCATCAATCAGACGCCCGATCTGAGAGTTATTGGTTTTTCCATTCCAGGGGCCCGATTGGATTTACGCTAGATCCAAACTCGACCATTTTAAAAATTCCTCCAAAACTCAATTAGATTATCACAAATGGACCGCCTCGTCGCAAGGGTCCATGTTCCTCAGACAGTGTGTCGTTCGAACGCGCGGTCATGAAGATATTCTAATTTAAGTGTAGTCGGGCCCGGCCGGTCAAGCTCAGTGGGCTGTGGTGGGCCGGCCCTATGCGGTTCGACGGGCTTGACCCGGCTGGGGGTCGGCCCAGTTTGGTGGAGTACGGGCCACCCGAAAACCCATCCCAGTGGGTCTGACCCTGTTGGGGGGTCGGACCGGCCCGATGGGGGCGCGGCCCACACAGCGGGCCACGGTTCTCTTCCGCACGACGCCTAGCAGTGTTGTAGTCCTTCAGCCCAGTCGGTTCGCCCGTTGAGCGGCCCACGGTTGCGGGCCACGTCTCCTATGCATAGTACCTGCGGGTTCCACGGACCACCCGCCTAGCCATTAGTAGCTGGTCGGTTCTTCAGCCCAAGCGGCCCGCAGATGCGGGCCGCTGTTTTCCTCCACGCGGCTGGCGTTCGGCCACCGCCTCCAGTCGCCGTCGACTCCGGTCGCCATCGACTCCGGTCACTGCCACCTCTTCCAACCACCACAGCCTACATGGCTACATCCTCTTTCCACTGGTGCGGTGTGACGACATTGTGCCTTACCGGATCCTCTTCCATTATCAACGCAAACAAGAATCAACGGAGGGTCATCGGGCCGTGTTCGGTCGGCCCGCGCCCTCCGTGTTAGGTGACAACATTTTGGCCACCATAATTCTAAAATAAATGTCAAAGTTCAGGGATATAATTCTTACATAAAATGAAATAATCCATATTCCCCCTAACTCACTTTTCATTCATCGTTAATGAAGTCGCGGAAAGTGGGCATCTTTCCGTTGACGTCGGAAAGGAAGAAGTTGAGGATGACATCGGCATTATTAATTGATTACTCTTCCATTTACTTATTCTGCTAGAAGAAGGATGAAGATGTCTGAGGAAGAAGTTGTAGATGAAATTTGGCGTTCTTAGCGTTCTTCTTTGGGAGAGTTTTAATCCTCCCAAGACCTCAAGTTCCTCCGAAGGACAAAGCCAACAAAATAATAACAGGGTGTCTTATTATTTTATTGTTGGCACGTAAATTCAAAAAGGAGAAAGATACTTCCCTTAATAAATTCATGCACATCAATGAAATTAATTGGGAAGCGCTTGGGCACAATTAATTAGCACGCACTTTGGCCCAATTAATTGTGCAGAGAAGGTCGAAGGCTCTCCCTCATTAATGAGGGATATTAGAGAGGTTTCAACATTACATGGATAGAGGAGTGGCTTTAATAGATCAAGGAGAATTGAGGGGTTTGGTATTCATGTGGGCCCACCACAAATTATCCTCTCATGGGAGGTTATGTAGGGGGGTGGGACCCACATCAAACGTCCCCTTGGAGGAAATAACCACCACCTAAAAAAAATTATGTAACACATAAATTTTATTTAATTTATTAAGAATTCCAAAATTTAACCCCCGCTCTCGACCAAACACAACTGCTTTAGAGGTCTCTATAAGCGAATACCAGAATTGTGAGTTCATCGGTGTCCTCGAATTTTAATTCCGAGCCCCGGTTCAAAAGATAGAAAAATTCGCACGTACCTTTACTGAACATACTCAAACAGAACATCAGAAATTGATTCTGGGCACACCGGGCCTCAGAATCAGGCGCTTTCAAAAACAGAAGACTTGTAAAATTCCAAAAAATTTAAGAAAAAATTTTCCACCAAATTTTCGGGTATTTAAAAAACATCTCCCGTAATAGCTAGGAGTCAGCAGGACTACAGATATGGGTGATACATATGAAATCAGAAAATGTAGAATATTATCACGCATAGACACACCATGGAAAACTACAATGACTTAGAATCATATCCAACTATTATAGATCAAGACCCCTATCTCTCATTATTAAATAGGAGGTATCATATAAGAAAACATAAAATTATATTCCATATTAATTAAATCATTAGAAATCAATTAATATCATTCCATCATCAATTTCCAGAAAATTTATTTTAATATTCTAATCCATGTTCCAAAATATCATTTATATATCATTTTTATATTCTCATATATATGTCATCATCATCTCTGAACACCATGATCGAACAGGATTCATTTATAAGATTAATTAAAAAAATTAATCTTCCTGGTACTGTAGGATATAACCAATGAAACAACTAAAATATGAACCTATAATGTATATCATCAAACAAAATCCCATATTTTCAATATAATCATACAAATTATGATAGTTCATATATCAATTCTACATGAAGTAAGAATCAATAAGCCCCTCCTTTAAACATGTCCTAAGAACAGTGGTGTCTCACACCGTTGCAAAAAATATCAGTCCCATTACTCATCCATCAAATCCATTGTTATTTCAAAAACATCGTTGGCCATTCATCAAATATCTCATCAAGGAATCCAAGCCCATGTTGTCCTCAATCAACCACAAAAAGTCTTTAAATCCATAGAACATAATAAATTTTTTTGATTTATTTTTTTCCCATACTCAAAGCCATTAAATCCATAAAATTTATTTACATTTTCCTCCTGAAATAATGAATGACCTCATTCATCCCCAATAACATATTCATTACTAAATAAACATTTTAATAAAATCATTAATTTACAAGTTCATTTTTAAATGGAATTACTCAATAATAAAATATAACGAAATATCAAATAATATCAATAAATTGTTAAAAAGATGCTCATACTAATATTATCATATTTTATCTCAAAAAAATATGAGATTTCATAAAATTATTATTTCACCTTTTTAATTTTAAAAAATCATGTTCTTTACAGTGTATAATAGTTTTTGGTAACAACCCATTTTAAAAACAACAAAATTTAACTCAAAACACATATATCCCACTACAAATAATGAATAATAGGACAAATCAATAAAAAAATCTTGAATCCAAGCTAATCAAAATCATAACCATTGTTTTAACTCTCAAAATTTTATAATAAGTATCTTATTCATGAAAAATTACAATTTTTTATTATAAATTATCCAAGATTATACAAGTAATTTTCTTAGGCATTTTATAATTAAAGATATAAAATTATCATGATTATATCAATTGGACAATTAATTAAATAATTCATATTATTTAATAACATGCATTATCTTTGAATCCCATTATTGTTTTTTCCAAAAATTTATATTTCATCTTATAATCACAAGAATATAAAGGTGGAGAAAATTATATGTGTTATATAATAAATCTCAATTAATCAATAATTACAGAATCCTCCAATTATTATTTCTAATTTTATTCTATAATAAAATGTAAATATTAAGGGATTGGTTTCTTGAGTTTATATATTAATTTTCTTCCTTTTAGTTTTAAAATATATTTCAAAATAACCATCATCTAATATTTTTCAAAATATTTATTAGGTTAAGGATAACTCTATCTAATTAATTAGTTTTCCCAAATCATGGAAATTCAATTAATATCATAAATAAAATATAAGATAGAAAACCATGTCCCCTACCTCTCATAAGGTGACTCAAGAATTCTTTAAAACATATAATTGGGAGATAGGTCAATTGATGTCCATAATAAACCAAAATCCTTTAAATTTTTTCAATATATTCATAAGGATTTAATGGTGGGGTCTGCATCACCCAAATTAGAGTATAAGAATGAAATAAGAATTTATGTAGGCAGAATCACTCATTTTTATAAAAACTAGATCTTTCGTATTTTATATAGTATGAGTTTAAATCTAAAATTAATTAATATTTAATTTTAATTTCAATTTTAATTTAGGCCATAGATCCACTATTAAATAAAAAATATTATAGAAGGTCAGAAGGCCTCTTTCAAATCTCTTAAAAAAATAAAATAATCACAAAATTATTCTTTAATTTCTTAATTTCTATTGATGCATCTTTAAATATTGAAACAAATATAAAATAAAATTTTTAAGAAAATATTATTTCCCCTTAGCGATATGTATTCATTGAATAATTTTAAAATTGATTTAGTATTATAAAGATGTTACCCTGATGCTTTTATTGGAAATAACCCTTATTCATGAATAATTTTTTAAAAGGAACTAACATGAATGAAACAGATTGACTATACACAAGCCTTAAAATCCTTCACTGACCCTTACACAAGTCCCGATACTATAATTTTATCTTTAAACAATATAAATGATTTCCCTTGTATAAGGATGAGAAACACTCAAGGGCCCTTAAAATTGGAGAAATAAACATACACCAAATAATAAACAAATCTATCATATTAAATGGGATAAAATGGATCCACTTACCTTAATATTGGTAATTAAAATCATTGAATACCTTTACAAATGATGGAGATTTAGTAAGGTTAATTTAAAGATAAAAATATAACTTTTATTTAAAACAACTTATATATTACAATAAAAAAGTGATCAAGGGACCCTTATAACTCCTCTAATACTTCAAATATCATAATTGGTGTGTTTTATAAATATGGGAACCCACATTTCATTATGGGGTTAGAAAAAAATATAAATGGGAATAATAAATTAACCCATTTCCTAATTTGTAATTAATATATATAAATCACTTCACATAACCCCAAATAATGAATTCATTTGTAAATGTTTTTAATTATATATAACCACACTATGCTTCTACACTCATGAGTCCTCATATATAATATTTAGGTGTTATAATAATATTCTGACTATTTAATTTCATTAATTATATAAATATTAATAAATTTCAAATTTTATATAATGTACGCCAAACTAAAACAAATTGGAATAAAAATGAACAAAATGAATATTATTTTGGTTTTTTTAAGATGATTAATCTTACAATAACATTGTAATAAAATATCTGACATCATTATTCAGACTCAATTCTTCGTCATTATATTTAATATTATTTTTATATGATCCTAAATATATATTCTATTTACAATGTTTAAAATTCTTTGATACACCTCATTCAAAAATATAATTCAACCAATACACCTCATTATAAAATTAAAATCTAAAATGTCATATAATGTCAAAAAACCAAATTCATTTTAATTAGTAGAATATAAAAAAATAATTAAAATACTAATTCCACCCCCTCGATAATGATAATTAACTTGTCAATATTCATAATGAAATAATTTTTTTAGAATTATTAATGTATAATCAACATTTACATTATCTACCTTTCAACAGTAATGTATTCATAAATGGTGAGATAATATAGATATTTTATACCTATGATATATAATTTGAATAATTAATTCCTATATCCTAAATTATTATTTCACTAGTACCACTCTGAAGAATCTTCTTATAATTATCCATTTACATGGAAAAATTCCCTTCAAATTTATGATCTTATTATAATGGAAACAAATTTTAATAATTCAAAACATATATATTCATTGGAGACAGAGACACATTTAACTTTCAATCAATTTTATTCTTAAAATAAATCATTCTATTTAAAACTCCCTTATCCATTACCATAATATATTGAGTGTTTGAACTATTAATAGTTTTCTTTATATTTGATAATAGAGTTCGGATTTTGTTCCGAGACTAATCAATTATGTTTCAATTTTAATAAATAATGATATATTTTAATATCCTGTAAAATGATTGAATAATCATCTATATACCTAATAATTTTTATGAGTGAAAAATATTTTATAAAAATTGTAGTTTTACAAAATCATATTGAGTAGATAAGTAGAAATAAAATATCATTTATTAATTAATTACTACTTCTTTGGGTTATATATATAAATATTTACTAACATTAACATTTAATTTTTTATCTATGTTTTTAAATCATATAATATAGTTTAAATGATTCTTTCATCTTCTGAGACACATAATTCATGGAAAAAAACATGATAATGTGAAATCCACATAATATTCCAGGATTATATAAAAGAAAAATTTTATTCATTTAAGGAAATTTATTGTTCCATGGTAATAAATAGACAACCCTAGAATGTAAAACATCCTCTCATATTTTATAAATGTTAAAAATTATAATATAAATCTATGAAATAATCCCTATTAAGTGATTCATTCTCAGTAAATAAAAAAATGAAAATCAAGAGGATATATCTATAGTCCTATAATTATAAAATATAAGTATGAATATTTTTAGAATCATTTTTAATATAAATGAACAAAATAAAAACCATAATGTGGTGAACATCAACATGTAATTATTAATTTTGTGGTATCGTTCAAATTTATATCATAGTGTACATAATAAAAGGTCTAAGATACTATTTAATTATCTATCTCATGTCACTCCCCATAACATTTAATTAATTCATCGTTTGATCATATATCTATGATTAATAGACTTTTTTAATATTTTAATAAAAACATATCAAAAGAGGAAACCTTGATAAAAAATTGTAATTGATTTCATATAATAGATTGTTTTTCCTAACATAGGAATCATTAAAACTCCAACGGGACTCTTATATTCAATTAAGGAAATATATATAATGTAATTCAGATAACTAGATATCATAATTATGTTTCATTCAATATTTTAAAATCAACACTTTTTTGTTCTTCATATCTCCTTAAAATGTCGGAAGTCGAAACAAATCACTAATAAGATTCCTAACATAAGTGTTAAAAGATTTCATTTTGATAGTGGGTAGGTATTAATGTGAGGGAATCTATATGATTATTAATTGGTATTAATTAAACTCACTATATCACCCTATCATTTTGTGTTTATTTGGAGTTAATTTAATCTTTTTTATTTTTTTCATTTCACAGAACACTGAATATAGGTTTTTATGTGAAGCCTAATGATTTGTTTTCATTATACACACCACATTGTCAATATTTCACTACAAACAACAAATTTATTATCTTATGTCATACTCAACATTTTATATTTCTTTTGTCTCACATAATTTTTAGTTCTTTCGATAGCCTTGGTCCTATTCAAGATCATGTTTTATATAACCACAATATTCTATTATTATATTATTATAATTACCTGTGAGCTATTGGAAAATAAATTAAAAAAATATTAAATAAATTGTGAAATTTTTTTAGACATGTATATAAAATGAATGTTTATGTAATAAATTATCTATAAAAGTAAGTAAGAACTATTAGAAAACAAACAAAATTTGATTCTATAAGAAAAAAATTGTTTGACATAAAAAACTATTTTAACTAATTTAATTAACCAAACCACTATTGATTAATTTTATAGACAAATATTATATATTATATTTTCAGTTAAATTTTTTGATAGTAAAATAATAAATTTGGTTGGCCTAAGATTGGAATAAATCGTATTTTATGAATAAAAATATATATTTTTCAAAATGGTAATATTCCCACCTATTAATAGTGAACCCAAATTATATATAATTTTTTAACTTTTATAATTTTTATATTAAAACTAAAATATCATTTTTAATGAATAATATCAAATTTTACATTGGGTGATCTTTCTGTATTAATCAGAGAACTTTCATGTTTGGATGAATAGTGAAAAATTTTGAATTTTAATTGAAAATTGTTTTTTCATCCATCTTATTTATATAGCCAAATTATCTTATGAATTATTTTTAAATTATAATTATTAAAATTATATATCAATTAATAGGTTTCTTTAATTTTAACAAAATTAATTTTAGAAGTGTATATAAAAACATTTAGATTTTTGGACTTTTCACATTAAAAAACATTCGTCTCATCCTATCTACGTAATTAATTTAATTTTACATTTTGTCACTTGTGTTGTTAGAATATTGGAAAATTGATACCATATTTTAAATCAAAATTTCAAAATTTAGTAAATATTTAACATTATTTTTTTAATATATGAATAGTTACTTTACTAATTTTTATTACCGTGATTATGGGAAAATCGGGCAACTAAGGTTAAAAATATTATTAGAAATATTATTAAAAAACGTAAAACTTACCCAAATGTTCTTGTATGAATATAATTATAAAACTAAAATATAATATTAGAAATCTAAATATTTAATGCACACCTTTATTTGAAAAATACTATGATATTATTAAAATCAATGAGTAAAAAAATGACACAATCTTACATTTAATATATAGAATATTTTTAATATGGGGTTAAATAGAGGATATGATAAAAATTATATATTATTAAAAAATATAAAATGTTTTTATATATCTTGGTAATTTAGTTTCTCAATTTTATTGAATAAATATTTATCTAAAATATTTACTCAATGATGATTCAGGGATTATTCAACTAATGAAACAATCAATTAAATAACATTATATATATTTAAAGATTTCAAATTTCAAATAATTATTTAGATTAAATTATTTTCAAGATATTTATGATATATTAGGGTTTTATTAAATGGTTTTTTAATATATCATGATGTTTGACGTTTCATAAAGTAAAATTAAAGAATAGTTTTAAAATTGACACTTATAGTATTTTATACAAACAAGATATTACTAAATTGTTTATAAATCCAAAAAATATTAATTAAGAAAAAAGATTATTTTTACGGTCTAAAATATCATAAATTTCCAATTTATTGTTAAATTGATACTTCATAATGAAAATTCACACACTTTTGTGTTGAAATGTTATTACCATAGTAAAAATTAAAATTCATTAACAATGCGTTAATCAAAATAAATAACATCAAAATAACACATGAAATCCGATAAATTATATTAGTTGATGATGTTAATTTTTATTATTATTTTAACTTCGAATAAATTGACTTCTAGAGATATTTTGACTAATAATTAATTTAATATAAATTAATATGTTTTGAAATTCTATGAGTGCCCCTCCAATCTCTTATAGAAGAGAACCAATTCTTTTGTTGTACTCACAGAGTAAAAAATAAATTTGAAGAAGAATAGGATATCAAAAGATTATCTAGAAAAACATAACATAATAATATAAGTCTTCATTTTACCATAAATCTAACCAATGAATTACCTAGGTGAAGACAAAAAAGAGATACATGAAGAACACATAATGTTCCTTAGTGAACCTTTGTTTTATTATTTACTCATTAAAACACCTAAATTATTTTTACTTCATGTTTATATAATAAATAATTTATATGAAATAAAATGATGTTTTTTATTGTTATTAAATAAAACATCACACACTTTCATCAAATGGGATATAAAATCATCATTCGTATGTACAACAAAAAACTCCATTGCAGACCGATGTCATTTTTTCTCCCATCACCGCAATTAATGGTTGATAATAATGATGGATTTATAGTTTATTTATGATATTTATTATCTATATAATTTTATTATTATTTTTTAATTTTTATATCACATATACCTTTATGATTTATATTTTGTGGAAATATGATAACAATGTTCTTGTGTACGGAAGACTACCTCCTAGAAAAGCGATGTTATTCGTAATATATTTATAAGGACCTAGCCATAAACATTACATAAAATTGAGTTATGTCAGGAATTCACTTTGAGGATCTTTTCAGGTTTAGAGTTTTTGAGAAATAGTCCATAATTATCATATTACATCTCAAAAATTACAAAGAAGACACTTCTAATCAGTATCCAATTTTTGATAAAATAAACAAGCATAAAAAAGAATTATTTTCCGGATAGAAATCTTCTAGAATTCTCCCTTTCTCTTACCCTGCCTTATTTCATATGAAAAAAATTTCAAATAAGTGGGATAAGTATAAAAAGCTATGTAAGGGTTGTAAAATAATGAATGAATATATACGTCCATAAATCCATCCAAAATATAATCTCATTAACATACCTCATGAAATCATAATATTGGTGAATAGCACATAGAAATCGTCAATTATAAAGTAAACTTGTGGAATCCATAACATACTTACATTGTATCTATCACAAATACATAGGATGTTATGTCGGAATACCCTTCACAATATATTCCCTAAATCATTTGGTGAAACATTAGCATTTACCTCTGTCACATTACCCAAGGTATTGGAGAGCTATCTCGGGCTCACCCACCCTAGGATTGTCAAGGAACCACTCGTATCTGTAAACAATTCCCAAGAAACAAAACATAGTTATAACACATAACACAATCATAAAGGAAAGATAACATTTCCAAATTCAAATTACAATACATCATTTAAATATATTGAAATAATCAATTTAAAAGAAGAAAAAAATTTGTACCACAATACGTAAAAAGATTATATGGCATTTATTTTTTAAAAAAACATTATGACTTTTTAAGGAAGCCAAAGGTCAAATAATACTTGTGGCTATAGAAAGGTCCTTCTCACCGCATATACTAAAAAGAAACATTCCTTTTTGAGTTTAGTAAAATTCATCGTTGAAAAATATTCCATTTTAATAAAAGTAAATGTCCAAGGTGTTTATACACCACATAAAATAATTTTGTGTATAACTCAAAATATGACTCAATGAAAGGAGACTGAGACGAAGTCCCTTACTTCATGTCCAAATTGACTCATTCGTTCTTTAAAATCTTAAATAATAAATTAAAGTTAATTTATACATTCATAAGAAATTTTTTAATGTTTATTGTTCCTTTTGTATTACTTATTACAATTTTATAAACATTACATAATCATTTATGTTTATAACAGTCATTTTTTCGGTAATTGGTACTTGTGTCAAAAATGATCTTCATATAATTACAAGTTATCCTTGTGGTAAAAATTCCATTATCTCCAGAATGATATTCATGATATAGATATCATATATATCATATATATATATATCTAGTATATATATGTATTTATACTAGTACATAACATTTTGAAATAAGAAATGAGATGCACCGTTCATGGAGATGGTAAGTCTTACGTACGCAAGAATGATAATTTCATATCTATTTCATATTTTAATGGACTAAAAACATAATAATACAAGGTCATATTATAATCTCAGTACAATACCATATATAATTTCATTAAATCCATCCTTTATATATCCCACATACGGTATGAACGAGTCATATCACATTAAGGGGGTGGTAGTCCACGCAAACTCAAATGAAATTATAATATTTACCGATTATGGAAACCATAAAAGTATGATATAAATGAAAAAAGACGTATAAATACAATATAAATGTAATATATATAACACATAAATATAGTTCCATTTTAATTTTCACTATAAGTGGTGTTAGGAGAAGATTGAACAATCATCATTTCCTAAGCCAGTTGTTCGTCGTCCATAGAAACAATATTTTCCTTGCCCATTAGAAGGAGGTGTGTGTAAGTGTTGTTTGAATACTTCTCATAAAAAAATATTATATTGAAAATATTTGTGTTGTTATAAATTAAATAAATAAATATAGGTTAGGGGTTGGAGATGCAAAATAAAAGAAATGAATTTAAGAGAAGATCGTACTTTTAAATCAGGTATCTCCCTTTGGTTTGAACAAAAATGATTAATTTAATTTTCTTCTACCTAGGGGAAGGATTATAGGAGGAAGATAAGGATTTAGAGAGCTTAATTGGGCATACGTTGGATGATACATGGATCTTTAGGGGTGTGAGTAATGGGATAGAGGTGATATATTTTTATAAGGTGGAGGAAGGGATCGTTTGGAATGTTTGAAAGTATTATTTTATTATGAAAATAATTTCAGATTCAAAAGGTCATAAACTCATTAAAGTTGAATGTAAGATTAATATTGTTCACAATAGAATAATTCAATAATAATTGGATAGGTTTTGGATATTATTTTTGTTTTTAGAATCTTATTTATTTAAATCATTTTTTTTATATAATGTCTAAAATTTATAAATAAAATACCATGATGTAGGAAATCATTTTTTATTTAAGATTAATATTTATAGTTGAAGATATAACTTATATAACCCAATGTAGGAATTTATTTACTAAAAGATATATTATTAAGTCATTTTATTCTTTACTTTAAATTAATTAACATAAACTATCATTATCGCTCCCAGGTTGCTCCATGGGGTCCCAAAATCGACCCAAGGATGACCATGGTCAGAAATATTTCAACCCATAACATCATGAAAAATGTTTGGGTAATTTAATATTATTATTATAATTTTTGATTTCCATCATTTACCAGATTTACCCTTTAACTGTGGCAAATAAAATATTTCCTGAAGTAAATATTCATAATGTCTACAAATAAAAGTTACCTATTTACACAATTTGTAACTCCTGATTCAAAATATGAAATCCATTTTCCCAAAATCAGAACACATAGTTTTATTAAATTAATTTAAAATTTATTCATATTCTCAAATGAAAAGGAGTGTTTTTAAGAAATAATAACTATCAAAAGATTGACACTTGATTATGTCCAATTTTAAAAGAGAAATTACATAAAATGAAAAAAATTGGATTCAATGGTAAAATTATATTCTAATTACTCATTAAAACCAATTAAAAATATAATCTATCCACATATATAAATTGGATTAAATGTCATTTTGGAATTAAAATACAGTATTTTTCACTATTCATCAAAAATGAACATTATCCAAAAAATACCAATATTTCATCCAAAGTAAATTTTGACGTCATTATTATAAAGAAGAATATTATTTTGTCAAATAGAACATATAAACGTTAAAAAACATAATTTAAAATGGTTTCACCATTAAAAGTCCGTAAAACGACCTTTTAATGAATATTAGAGTATTTATGCTTAAAATTGGATTCACTTACATTTTGTGCCTATAAATTTTATTGGATAAATATAAAAACATTTAAAAATGTATATAATCATTTTTTAGTTGGTTATATAAATTCCCACCATTAAAATAGCTAGGCATTAACTAAAATTTAAAATAATAATATTATATTATTATTTTTCAGTATAACTCAACGTTGTGTGGAACGTAAGATTTGAAAGAAATCTGTTATTGTGTATTGGGTACATCATCAAACATAGAATCCCTTTTAAAGTAAAATTAATATTTAGTTCAATAATATTAATATATATGAAAATTTCATATTCTTTATTTACCTGGGATGTCACATCCTTCTCCCATTTGGAAATTGCATCCACGCAATTTTTATTCACTTATCAAATATGTGGGGGTATTTATCCATCATAGCATTTTCAAATTCCCACATTTACTCTTCAACCATATGGTTTTATCAAAAAACTTTTACCTGATGGATTACTTTATTCCTCAACACTTTCTCTCTGTGGTCAAGGATCTAGATTGATAGTTCCTCATAAGAACGATTCCCTTCAAATTGAACTACCACTAGACTAAAAAAATGAGATGGATCTGGCGTATATATTCTCAATATTGAACGTGAAAAACATTATATATGTTGGATAAAAATTGAGGATAATACACTTTATAGGAAACTGATCCAACTTTCATTAGGATTTCATAGAGTCCAATGAACCTTGGAATCAATATTCTGTTTTTTGCCAAAACTTTTCACACATTTCCATGGAGAAACATTGAGAATTAAATGATCACCTACCTTAAAATAAAGATCCTTCCACTATTTATCTGCATAACTATTCTACCTAATCTGAGTTGTTCTATTGTGCTTCTAAAACACCTAAAATTTAAATCACATCTCTTCTATAAATTTTGGTCCCATCAACTTCCTTTCACAAACTTCATCCCAAAAATCTAGAGATCGACACCACTTTCCATAAAATGCCACAAATAGAGCCATATATTTAATGGAATAAAAACAATTAATATAAGAAAATTAAAACATATAATGTTGTTGGTCCAAAATTCCAATGTAATCCATTGAACAAAAATGTAGCATATCCTTTAATGTTTAAATATTTCGTTCTGATTTCCCATCTAATTGAGGATGAAAAGATGTACTAAAATATAATTATGTACCCGATGACTTTGGAAGGGAATTAAAATTGTTATAAGTGATCCTAATATCACAATAGGATACAATGGAGAGTGGAAATCCATGCAACCAAAATATCTCTTTAACATATAACTGAGAAAGTTGATATAGAGATAGAGTATCTCAAAAAGAAACGATGTGAACAAATTTATCCATTCGATCAACAATAACCTAGATGTCTTTGTTACCACTAGATTTCTTTGGTAGACCCACAATGATGTCCATTATTATAGTTTCCCATTTCCACTGGGGCACTGGTAAATACTAAAGCATCCCTTTTGGTAACTACTATTAGCCTTTAAACTATTGACAAATAAAACACTTCATAGTAAAGTTACCAATATCTATTTTCATTCCATCCCACTAGTAATACTTCTAAAGACCTTTTTACATCTAATTACTGTTAGGATTAACTAAAAATAGAGAACTATGAGCTTCACATAACAACACATTATTCAACTGTGATTCACAAGGCACACATAATCTCTTCCCAAAGGTCAAAATATAATCATTATCAATGTTAAAATCAGAAAACTTACCCTTATGAACCAACTCTATCTTTTTCAGCAACTCAAAATCTTCCTTTTGTGCTTGCTTAATTCTGTTTGATAGATATGATTTCACTGACCCCTAAAAAACAGAGAAATCTCTTTCACCAACAACTTCTTTGTCAAAGTTCATCAAATAATTAATCAAAAGATCTTTTTTCAAATGTAACAAGGTTAATGATGAATTACTTTTTAGACTCAAAGAATCAGCCACTTTATTTTCCTTTCCTGTATGGTAATAGATCTTTCAATCATAATCCTTGATTAATTATAGCCATCTCCTCTGTATCATTTTCAATTATTTCTGAATAAATATATAATTCAAGCTTTTATGGTCAGTTTATATTTCACATTTTACTCCATACAGATGATGCCTCCATTTTTAAAAAAAAACAACATCAGGTAATTCCAAATCATCTATAGAATAATTTAACTCATGAGGTTTCAACTGACATGATGCATACGAAATTAACTGATCATTTTGCATTATAACACAACCATTTCCATTCAAAAAACCATCACTGTAGATAAAAAACTCACCATTTTTGGAAGGTAGTGCCAAAACTGGAGCATTCAACAATCTTTCATTCAATTCCTGTAAAAAAATCATCAAATTATTTTGTCCAAATTAACATATCACATTTTCAAGTTAACATAGGTATTGGACTAGATAACCTTGAAAAATTATCAAAAAACCTCCGTTAATAACACACTAATCTAGGAAAACTACAGATCTCAGTTATATTTGTGGGTCCTGGCCATTCTTTAATAACTTTAGTTTTAGCAGGATGAACATTTATACCATCATTAGAAACAATGTGACCAAGGAATGGAATTTATTTTAACAAAAACACCTAATTTCTTTATTTCCCATATAGATTCTTTTATAAGGTTTTCAAGAACACCCTTAAATGAGTTTCATGTTTCTATTTACTTTTGGAATAATCCAAAATATCATAAATTAACACAACCAAAATCTTATCCATGAACTCATAGAAATTTCTATTCATATGATTCATGAATACAGCATGTGCATTGGTTAACCCAAAAGACATAACTGCAAATTCATAATGGCCATATCTAGTATGAAACACGATCATTTTAATCCTGATGCCATTACTTTCATCTTATGGTACCCCAAACTCATGTCAATCTTGGAAAAATAATGATCTCCCTAGAGTGGATCAAAAAAATCATTTATATGAGGCAAAGGATACTAGTTATTAATAGTGATTTTATTCAATTCTCTATAATCAATGAAAAGTTTCATTAAACCATATTTCTTTTTTATGAACAAGACCGGAGCACCCCATGGTGATGTGCTCAGTAGAATGAAACATCTATCTAACAACTCCTACAAATTTTTCTTTAACTCTAAATGATCAATTTTATCCATTCGATATGTCGATTTCGATATTGTCATAGCATCAGAAACTAAGTCAAAAGCAAATTCAAATTCCCGATCTGGTATTATAATAAGAACCTCATTAGGAAGAAAATCAAGATACTCATTTTCCACGGAATCATAATTAATATAAATAGTTCCTTTCTTTTCAATAATATGTGTAATGTAATATTCATTTCCATAATTTACTAGTTTCTCAGCTTCTGGATATGTTATCAAAAGTATGGGTTCATCCTTTTACCCAATGTAAAAATCATTCTAAAAAGAAACCTCTTTAGCTCTGGAGACAATACTAGAATAATAAACAGAAATCCAAACCATATCCAAAATAACATAAATCTTTATTAGGGGAAAAACAGTAAGGTTTTCAGGTAAATTGTTTCTTCCCACATGGATAAGAAGGTTATTATTATTTCTTTTTGTCTCAAAATTTCCTCCCAGTATTTTTACTATAAGTTCATGATTCATATCTTAAGATTAAATTCCCAATTTACTAGAAAAACTTTCAGAATTAAATGAATGTGTAAATCATGAATCAAACAACAAGTTGGCATAATATCAACTAACAAACAATGTACATAATACTACTTAATTTAATGGCCCAACATCTACAAATGTAGTTGAAAAACATTTAAACACCTCTTTCTACTTTTAGTATGGATAATATACGTCACATGAGTTTTTTTGGACACTCATTTTCATAATGATCAATTTCATTTCACTTAAAACATTTTACTGACTATAAATAAGATTTTTTCAAACCATTACCTTGATCTTTTCCAGATCTATTATGAGCGTTGTGTCCCATTTTTTCACATTGGTAACACTTACAAGATTCAAAATGCATTCCCTCACATCTTTTTAACCACAATTTTCAGAAATTGTAAACTTACGTTTAATGCCATTATAATATTTTAAAGAGTTCTTCTCATTCATCTTCCACCCTGACCTCTTATTGTAATATTTGTAAAAGAACACCTAATCATTACAAAACTCTATTTCCACATTCTTCACACATTGATCTAGTTTTTCAAAACATTTTAAATCATGATAAGTGATGCCCTTAAATATGTTGTCTTTAATCCTGAGAAAAAATAATTAATTTTAATATGAAGATCTTGTATGAAATTTAGAGTATACCTTGACTGTTGAGTGATTTTTTCTTCATAATCAGCCACTGAGTCATCCTCCTACCTCAATTCTAGTATATGTTTTTCCATCCTAAGATAAACCACAATAAGAAAATATTTCTCAAGAAGCATACATTTGAATTTATCGCAAATAAGATAATCAATCTCCACATTATCCACGATATTTTTACCCAATGACCACCATTTATCACCTAATCCAATTGATCCATGACAACAACAAACTATTCAATTCTGATTCTGAAAATCTCTGGTTGTTAATTTGGAAGGATGTTTTCCACATGATGTCGTCACATCATATTGGCTCTGTTTCATATAAAGAAAACTATTTTGAACACATTAATATCTTAGAAGATGCATCATGGTAATCTGTAAATGAAATATCATTTCAATATTAACATAAATTAATTTATGGATATTAATTTAAAAAATCCTAACTCCTAACGTTGTCTAAACCGACCTCTGATACCAACTATAAGGACCTGACCATAAACATTACATAATCTTGAGTTCAGTCAAGAATTCACATTGAGGATATTTTTAGGTTTAGATTTTTAGAGAATTTGGCCATAACTATTACAAAACATCTCAATAATTAAAAAGTATACACCTTTACTCAGTGTCCCTTTTTTCATTAAAAAAATTCTGAAAAGAAAACCATAATATTTTTCATGATATAAATCTTCATGAATAATTCCTTTCTCTTACCCTACCTTATATCCTGTGAAAAACATTTCAAAATCTTGTAATAATCATTAAAAGCACAATAAGAGTTATAAAATAAAGAATGAAAAAATTAGTCGATCAATATATACAAAACATAAGGTCTTTAACTTACCTCATGAAATCATAAGATTTATAAATAACACATAGATATCAAAAAGCATAAAGGTCACTTGTGGGATCCATAACATACTTAAATTTTAGCTATCACAGATACATAAAGAGTTTCCTTGGAATACCCATCATAGTATATTCACTAAATATTATAGGAGAAACAATAAATTTTATCCTCATCATGTCACCCAATGCATTAGAGAGATATATTGAGCTCACCTTCACAAGGATTATCATGGAACCACCCAAATATGTAAACAATTCCCAAGAAAAATAACGTAGTCATAACACATAACACAAGCATTTAAGAAAGATAACATTTACACATTGCAATCATAATATATCATTTCCATATATTGACAAAATCAATCCATTAAAAAACCATTTTCAATACCAAAATATATAAAAGGATTATATGTTATTTATTTTTCATTTAAAAACATTATGGCTTGTTTAGGAATACCAAGATCAAATAATAGTCATGACGGTAGAAAGGTCTCTATCACAACCTACATTAAAAAGAATGATTCCTGTTTTCTGTTTAGTAAAATGCTTCGTAGAAAAATATATCTTTTTCATAAATTTAAAATTCAAATGAGTTTATACACCATATAAAATAATGTTGTCTATATATCAAAATATTCCTCAATGAAAGGATATTGAGACGAAGACCCCTTACCTGGTGTCCGACTTGACTTGTTCATTATTTAATCTCTGGAATAATAAACTAACGTTATTTTCTAAATTCTTATGATAATTATTAATGTTTATTATTCTTTTTAAATTACTTATTACATTGTTATAATGTTTACATATTCACTTATGTTAATAATGGTCGTTTTGTTGATATTTGTAACTTGAGTCAAAAATGAACATCTTATAATTAGAAGTTGTCCATGTGGTAAAAGGTCCATTATATACAGAATCATATTCATGATTTAGATTTCATATATTTCATATATATGTAGTATATATAAGTATTTATAATAGTACATAAAATTTTGACATAAGAAATGAAATGTATCGTTCATGGAGATGGTAAGTCGTACGTACGCATGAATGTTACATTAATTTTGTTTCGTATTTTAATGGAATGAAAACATAATTATACAAAGGTATATTATAATTCCAGTATAATATCATATATATTTTCATTAACTTCATCCTTTATATGTCCCACGTATGGCATGAATGGATCTTATCACTTTGAGGGGGCGGTAGTCCGCACTTTCCCAAATGAAATTATCGTATTTACCCATTATGGAAAAACAATAAAGGTGTACTATAAATGAAAAATATGAAAGAATATAGAAAATATAAATATATTATATATCACATATAAATACAGTTATATCTTAATGTCCATCATAAGATGTTGTAGGAGAAGATTGATCAATCATCGTTTTGTGAGGCAGTAGATTGCCGTCCATAGAAACAGTATGTGTACAACTCATAAAAAATACTATTATATTAAAGAGAATGGTGTTGTTATAAAATAAATAAATAAATTTAGTTTAGGGGGTTGTAGAAGTAAAATAAAAGAATATAACTTAATAGAAGACATTTGCATTAAATTGGGTATGTCCCTTTGGTTTTATCCAACAGTTTTACTTAAAATAATTTATTCCTAGGGGTATACTTATAAGAGGAAGATAGGGATTTTGGGAACATAATTTGGAAGATTTTGGGAGATCCATGGGGCTAGATAGGTGTGAGTAATGGGTTATAAGTGAGGTCTTTTTATAAGGGGAGGAGGGATCTTTCAGAAATATTGAATGTATTATTTTATTATAAACATAATTTTGGTTTTCAGAAATTCAAAAACTAATTAAAGCAAAAAATAAGATGAATTTTGTTCAATATATAATAATTCAATAATAACGGGATATGTTTTGGATGTTTTTTTAATTTTAATTATTGTATTTAATTAAATCATTCATTAAAGTGTTAAACACTACATCATTATTGTGTCATAAATAATTTTATTTATATGATGTCTAAAAATTATAAATACAATACCATGATGTAAGAAATATTTTTATCTTTCTAATTAATAATTATTGACAAAGAGATAAATTATATAACCCCATGTAAAAATTATTTACTAAAAGATATATGTTTAAGTCATTTTTGTATTTACATTAATTTAATTAACAAAAAGTGTCATTATCACTCCTAAGGGGCTCCATGGGGTTGAAAAATCATCCCAAAGATGCCCATGTTTGGAAATGTATCAACCAATAGGATTAGGAAACATGTTAGGGAAATTTAATATTACTATAATAATATTTTTACCCTTATTTACCAGATTTTTCTTTTAATTGTGGTAAATAGAATATTTACCGAAGTAAATATTAATAGTGTCTACAAATAAAATTTACCTATTCACTCAATTTAGACCTCCTAATTCCAAATATGGAATCCATTTTTTCAAATTAAAAGAACAGAAGTTGTAGAAACTAATTTAAAATTAATTAATGTTGTCAAAAGAAAAAGCGTGTTTTTATGAAATAATTACTATCAAAATATTGACACTTGTTTATGTACAATTTCATTGTGAAATTACTTCCAAAGACCAATATTGGATTAAATGGTAAAAATATAATCTAATTATACTTTAAAAAATTTAAAAGTACATTTTATCCATATAAATGAAATTTATTAAGAGGTATTTTTGAAATAAAATATATAGTTTTATACTATTCAGTAAAAAATGAATGTTATCAGAAAAATACAAAACGTTCATCCAAAGTTATTTTTTATGTCCCGATTCAAATAATGAATATTATTTTTTCAAATATAACATATAAAAGATACAAAAACATGATTTAAAAAGGGTTCTCCATCAAAAGGTTGTAATACATCCTTTTGAAGAATATTAGAGTATTAATGCTTAAAATTGGATTCATTCACATTTTAAGCCTCTAAAATTTATTTGATAAAATGAAAAATCATTTATAAAAATGAATAATCATTTTGTAGTTATTTCATTTCATTCCCACCATTACAATGACTATACAGTAACTACCAGTTAAAAGAATAATATTATATTATTATTTTTCAGTATAACTAAACATTGTGTGCAATGTAATATTTCATAGAAACCCATTGTTTTGAATCAGGTATGCCATCAAACATAGAATCCCCATTAAAGAAAAATTAATATTTAAATAAAAAATATTATAAAATATGAAAATGTCATATTCTCTATTTACCTGGGATGTTACACGATTTAAATGGAATGTATTAAGAATGGATTCAATAAATATATATGATATTATATGACATAAATTGATTTTTATAGAGAATATGTCATAATATTTTCTTTCTTTTTATATTAAAATAAAATTAATACAATATTCATCTGTTCATACGACCTACCATCCCCATGAAAGTTGTATTTTATTTTCTACCTATATCTTTTATATTACCCATACAACCATATATAAAAAATATATACTATATTTATATATATTTTTATCATTAACTAGAAGTTATAATCTTGATCTATTTTTTTGGACCAAGAATAACAAGTCAAAACATGTATGAGAAACAAAGCAGTTAATACATGAAACATAACATAAACTTGGAATTGTTCATAAGTGATATATATAGAGTCATAAGTAAATAATATGTGGTACTATAAATATGAATATTGTTATTTTATAGATGTATAATAAACATATATTTATTAAAAAGTTGGTTTTAATATGTACAATGGAAGTCAATGCTTATGGTAAGGGATTCATTCTCACTTTTAATTTTATAGAAGTCATGCTTTATCAACTACTTGTTTATTTGGAGTGGTGTAAAAAAATTATCATGAATGAAATTTACTAGAAATGTCATGATGATTATGTTATTTTCATATAATTTTTTTTAATTCAAGGGATATATGGCTCAACTGATTATAATTTTTCAAGGGTTTAGTTCACAATATTTTCAGTATTTGGGATTATTTTGTATTAAGTCTATGTTGGGGAATATTTTTATTCCACTTCCATGCTGTCTAAAAATTTTTGAGATGGATTTTAATTTAATATTATGAATATTTAACTTTTTTTACTCATGATTTAATTTTTATTAAAATGATAAAATATATATATATATATTTTTTCCAAATGATTTTTTGTGTGAATTTTAAAAAAAAATGAATTGAATTTTTTTAACTTATACAGGAGGAATATCTTTTTCATATTTAATTATTCATTAATACCTTGATAATTACCATATAAAATTACATTGTTATTTTTAAAGAAAAATATTCCTTCAAAATACCATAGAATTTGAAAAATTGTTTTATCAAAACTGAATGGATATTTTCCTAAAGAATTATTCCAAGTGTTCTCTCAAATTTATTTTCCATTTATCATAATATTATTTGATGTCAATTATTATTTATAGGGATATTTTCAATAATATTATCCTTATTAATTTTTATGATGGTTTTTGTATATGATGGCATGATGTTTATGATACATATTCCTTTTTATGGGTTTAGATACGACAAATAAATTATCTTCAGGTTGAAAACCAATGTATAACTTCCATTATGTGATAGGGGTGACAAATATCTCCCTCCTATGCATTGGGAAATTATAAATATTCAATTAGATTAAATAGTTCACTGTAGGTCATCAAAATCCCAAACAATAGTGTAAATATGAGGTCATCCCATGCCTTTAACAAGAGGATACACGAGAGGTCATCGAATACCCAAATTTAGAAGTTATAGGGGATGTTATTTCATTCCTAGAGTAGGTATACTAGTGATTAGCCCAATTCTAAAATACTATGAATGTCTCGGAAGGTATAATTGACATATATTATTCTAATCCTATTTTTATGCCCCAAACTCCTTTTTTTTCTTCCATTATTATACTGAAATGGATTATGTGCTTCATTATATTATGATTCATGTCCTATGAACTTTAAATATTTAAATCCATGATTCATGACTTCATTATTTGACTAATAAGGTACGATTTTCAAATGTTATGATCATTTTTTCATACCATTATGCAGAATTTATGATTATGTATATTCCATGATTACCCTTACTAAGTATCTGAGCTCACCCTTTCTTATTTTTCCAGTCCACAGGATATAAAGAAATTTATTCAGTATTATATGTCAAAAATTGATAAAGATGTGATCAAATAAGAGAGAGAATATATATATGTAATATGAACTAGTTCTTTAACTTTCAAGGATTTCAAAGGCACCAAACTAATATGGAATTTGGGTATGTGTTTGTGTAGTGTATTAAATATTCCATGAGGATGATATAATTTCTATATATGACAATCTAGGGTCATTATACTCCCTAATAAATAATGAATTTATAGCAATAGTTTAATTGTATTTCTTAGAATACCCAAATTATCACAGAGATAGTGGAACTATGTGACATACAAAAATCCCCATACACTAGAGGCTATTAACTATAAAATAGTCTCAGTGAGAAACCATGGGTGAATGTTCTCTTAATATCATGAAGCTAAGAATAAAATAAATTTATCACTAAATTATATATATATATATATATATATATATATATCTGTAACTGAATAATTAGTTATGTATAAATTAGTTCCATCTCTAAAAAAACCATATATATAAAATATATACATATATTAAAAAGATAGACCCCTGTCAAGAAATAAATCCCAAATCAAAGTTCAGATCATTCATACGGTAGGTCAAACATTGTGGTAACTAAATAAATTAAAATAAAACATTTGTTCTATGAAATACAATCCCAACAATTGAATTGATATTGTATCTATATCTTTATTAAATAACTCTTTCTCCAATTCCTGAGCAATGGGTCATTCCCCACTTGGATTCCTGACATAAAATTTTCATATCCATTAATTTAAATATATTGGAAGTAAAAAATATCCCCAAGAAACCACCAACGGAACCACTAATATATATTCAAATATATCATTTTTGTTTATATATTAAATTTATTTTGACTGATTCATCAGAATTGTGTAATGATATCAAGTTGTGTGGTTCAATTTAACACATCATAACAGCTGAACCAACAAATAGAGATAAAATTGGTAATCATGCATATTATAACCCATAAATAGTAGATGAAATAATTTATATGAGACATACTCAAATATAGGAACTTCATTATTGGACTGGAGTAACATAACAAGTCCAATGAATGTGAATACCAAGATGGATGATCCTGGAAAAAAAATCCTATTGAAAACTATGTTTGATAACCAGGGAAGTGGATCCCAAAAATAGGGATCCATAAATACTCTACGAATATTAACATATCATGTTATAAAAAGATAATGACACTAGAAGAATGTATGAGAATATTTGTGGAATATCTCAAAATAGAAATAATTTATAAGTATAAATCTTAAATATATGTGTAGTTTCACACAACAAGTATGATGCAAAACATCATATTCAATATAAAAAATAAAAAATAACACTGATATTTTCATAAAATATATATTACCTAAAACATAGTATGTGAACCCCATTCTTTTAGTTATCAACTAGATATAATTTCATTTAGTTTAAAACCCGCAGTTTTAAAACCCAATTTTATTTACTTAATCTATATATCATTCAATCAGTAACGTTTTTTTCATTATTTAAACATATTTAGATTATAAATCCTAAAATACACAACTAAAAATAATAAGAATGTATTCACTCATAAGGGAAATTTGAGACATAGGTATGTGAAACAATGAATTATATAGATTAATACATATAATGTATGATTATATCCAAAAATATTGCATATATAAAAATGGGATAACCGATTGAAATGAATAATGATTTTGAAATTATGAAATACATTGTATCATATTCACCTTTAAGTACCACCTTGAGTATAACTAAACCTAGAATGTCAAAAAAAACATCATAAAAGTAGAATGTATATTGTAAAATACAAAATAAATACTAGAGGAATGAGAAGTTCATCGTGTGATGATATTCTTGAATGATGTTATTAGATTTAATGTTGTAATATGATTTTTTATGTTACCATTATAAAATAATATATTTCCTTTGAGATTGATAATTTTATGAATCTTTTTGATTTGGATTTATCCATATCAATTTAATATCCATGTAGTTTATTTGGATTTCAAAAAATATAAATTTTCATTATAAATAATTAAATTTAATAAATCAAATAATTTTGGAATAAAAATTAGATATTATCTAAATATTAAATACATATAAATTTAATGATATTAATTTAATCAAATCTTTATTTCACTAAAAACATATTTTTTATAATATTTTCTATAAAATGTACTGATAAAAAAACAATGAATAGTAAGGTAAATAAATATCTCCAAAATTTAATTAAATAAAATAAAAAAAATTTGATTTAATTATTCATGGCCAATGAAATATTATTTATTCAAAAATAGGATGTTATAATATATTATATTTATAATTTAAAAGTTAAATTTCTCAAAATTTGATGATGAAATATAATAGAAATTATTTTATATATATATGAATACTTGTATATTTAATTAACATTCATTGAACGATTAACAATATTTTTTTAAAAAAAATGTTTTAATAATAAAAAAAAGAATTTTCAGATATTTATTAAAAAAAAATATTGTGTACATTTATAAATTAAATTAATTAAATTTAAAGGATTATATTAATTAAATATTACAATGTTTTAAAAGATATATTAATACTAGATTAATAATTAATTATTATTTTATGAGATTAAGAACACTTATCATAAAGAATGTTATTTTTATATGAACAATATATATATATATATTATGATTTCAGTTTAAAGTTAAATTTTTCACATTTAAAAGTTCAATTGAATAAATTGGAATCAATATTTGTAGTTATAACATATATATAATTTATGATGATCAATTTATATTATAAAAAGATCATTTTGTTACTGAGGAAATAATTTGATTACCATAGTTAATGTAAAATGATGTAAAAAAAATATCAAAACAATTGGTTAAGGTATAAAATATCATAAATCCATATCTCTAAATATTTATATGCTGGAAAAATTGAATAAAACCAATCCTATATAAATTATTTTATAATTATGTATCCACTTTCCATTTAAAATGAAATCGTTACACCTTAATAAATATGTCTTTACAAAAAAATCACTTAAAAACCTTCTCTAAAAAGACCCCTCATATATCCCTTCCTAACCAAAAAAACCAATATTTAACACCCAAATCCTTTCACTTTTATAATTTCATAAATCCTTATTGTTTTTTATTTATTCTCGATTGATTATGAATTCCAAAATTCATCATTCTGAAATAACCTATATCGTGCAAGATAAAATCCCTAAAGTTAAAACCTAGTTCTTCACCATCTTTTTCAATTAACTCATCATATCTAATCCCTATAAACATCATTATTATGACACTAATATATTATATGAATTATTATTTTTTGAATAAATTTAACTTATTTGATGGATTAATTTATAAGAAACACCATGTTAATCTTGCACTACATGCTACATATGCCCATACATAATTATAAGCAACACTGGGTTTTCACAAAAACATTATATATTATTAATATAGTGATTTATATAATAAAATATATTTTTTAATTTATAATTTCAAAATTATCATAGGGAGAATTTTCAAGATTTTTCTGAAAGGTTTCATTTTGGGATTAATGGTTCAAATACTCAATTTCAATTGAAAAAACATTTCATTTAATTTATTTATAATATGATACTATATTATATGTCTGTTTAAGTTAAATTAGTTAAAATATACACATATTTATTCAAATAAGGTCATTGGAATCAATTTAATATTGAAATTGGATATAAAATCATTTTGAACTTTTTCTCATATAAACCGACATTCTCATCATGTATATTGATTTAATTTTTTATAAAATCACATGACCATAAATGGAGTTAAAAAATGATTTCATATTTTTAATAATAATGATATATAATTTATAATATGTTCATCATAATTGTTTTCCCAAAGCTATATTGAATGTTCTAAAAATTAATTAGAATAGTTAAGTTAAAATAGGTTTACTAAGGGGATTAAATTAAAAATATAAGTATCACATTTTCCAATACACACGACCAAAAAAATATGTACTATACATATTTAATGATTATATTGTATAGGGACCTGAAGTGGTCAGTTTTGGACCATTTTGAATAGTGATAAACGTGGGAGAATATTTTTCATTTCAATAATATCAATTTTTTCCACTCTCCCACTTATAAAATTTTTCCCCTCTCATTACAAGTTCACAAAATTAATCCATTTTTTATCTATGACAGTCCTAAATCGCTTCCAAACATCCATCCCTTCATCATAGATGAATAATTTTTATATGTAATCCACACTATGATATATTTTACTGAAAAACTATGGGAAATACCTGAAGAAGACGTAATGTTCATCAATGATAAATTTTATATTATTTATTCTTCCACAACCATAAATTACTTTTATATAATTATTATATAATTTAATAGGTATCAACCATGTACTCAGATTTTTTTTAAGTAATTATTTGATCTAAAACCATCTATGCTTCTATAAAATGGTTAATGAAATTGTCATTCATGTATACAGAGGACTACAACCTCGTGAACCGATGCCATTTGTTTTTTCCTTACTGCCTCACAGAGTTGGAAAAAATAATGAATTTATTTTTTTAAATGATATAAATGATATTTATTATGTTATTAATATTCTGAATTTTTTATTTCACACACACCATCATGTATTCAATTTTTTTTTCAAATTATAACATCATTTGTGTGTACGGGGGACTACTCCCTCATAAAGTGATCCGATTCCTTCAGGCTTTGTAGGGAATATTTTAAGAAATGTATTAGTAAAAAAATTATATATATTAAAAAAACATTATTATTTAACAATTATATATATATCTTTTACTTTTCTTTCTATCAACCCAACATGAAAAAGAAAAAAACATTAAAGAGTATGTACGACCAACCATCTCCATTAACAGTGTATTTAATTTCCTATTACTCAATTTTATAGGATAATATAAATATACATATACTGAATATTTATTATATTTATATAATTTTCATTATCTTTGACGTTTTTAACCATAATCAAGGTAATAAGACCCAAAATTTTACAAATCAAAACATATATGAAAAATAAAGCGGTTATTACCCAAAATGTATCTTTTACAAGGAATTTTTAAAAAACGCGTAATAATGTGTCATTATAAACTGAAATATGGTATGATATATATATATATATGAATATATTATTTTAATATATGTATCATAAAATTATATTTATTATAATGGACTCTTTAATTAGTAAAAACATTGTTGAGACATAAGGTAAGGGATTTCCATATAACTATTTATATTCATAAGACACATGTCATATTCAGCACATATTTCATTTATGTTTTTATATAATTACCTTTAATAAATATTATTATTAAAATCATTAAAACTATTTTATTTTCAAAAATCTATTTGGGGATCCATATTCCATGGGGATTATGGTTAAAATGTTCACAAAATAGTAACAAAATCCGGTCTCACTTTTTACATCTATGAGACACATAAAATGTTCACAATCTATTTATTTTATGTATTATATATAACAAACATTAATATATATTATAGTTATTTCCTTTAAAATAGTTTGAATTAGATATCATTTTATTTTCCCTATTTAATGAGGTTTACGGTTCAAACGATAAATAATTTGTAAGGTATTTCTGTTCAATTTTCTTTCTTAGAGTCATACATTGTGTTAGACACCTGTATCTTTTCGTGATGTGAATTTAAATCCCCATTTAAATTTAATATAATTAATTAGTTCCTCCTAATTATATATTTTTCATTTTATTTTATTACTTTAGTGTTATTATGATTGATAGTTACAAAAGTGTTAAATATTTACAATCTCATTATTTATCAAGATTGTTTATGATAATGTTTCTGATGAAGAATTATTATAAACCAAAAAACTATAATTATAATGATTTTTTCTACACTTTTTATTAATTAAATATAATCATAATGGTATCAATTTTCTACTCATTTGGTCAAAAAATAAATAAATATTTATTTTTATGAAAATCTACCTTTATTTCTCCCTTCAGTCAAAAATCTAGTTTTTTCAGAAACATCGGTTTCTAAAAAAAATTAAATTTTTTATATTAATAACTTATTTTTTTAAAATGAGAAATTATTTATAATTTTTTATATTTAACCAAAAAATTTAAAGGGATTTTTATTTTTTTTGGAAAACAATGATCGTTTTTTACTTTACGAATTTTTTTAAAAGAATCTCCTGAAAAAACATGAATGACATGCACAACATTCCCCAATTACATAAAAAATAAATTATATAAAAATTACATTACATGTTTTAAAATTTCTTTTTAATGAAAATATTATCTTTATTAATTGGAGAACATCATATATTTTAAATAGATATTTTAAAATAGAAATGATTTCAAAATTGTTTTATATCAATAATAATTATCTCTCTATAAGGATATGTTTATATATGAGTTAATAAAAAATAAAATGTCTTTGAATTTATGGTAAAGGATATAGAGAGCGATTTTTGGGAAATTTCATCCCTAATAGGATACAACAAGTGGATGTGTCTCTATAATAGATGTTCCCAGGGGAAAAATCCTCAAAAATAACATCTTGATATAGAATCTATTAGGATTTTGTGAACAATAGTGGGCCTCACTACAACACTAGTTTGAAACACCCACTGGATATTCTTTGAAAATTATGAAACTCTTTATAAAATAGAAGGAATCATTTAAATAGGTTATAATAGTCAATAAAATAGGATAACCCTATTCTTTCATATATAAAAAATAATCTTCTTTGATTTATACATTCTAAATTATTTTAATGAATATGTGATTTTCCATTGTGATTGGTGTTCCTCACATTCTAATTTATGTTTTTAGTTAATGGATGGAACCCAATAGAACTGAGCTAATGAGGAATGAAATAAAAAATTTATTTATTTTCCTCCTCAAAAGTATAATAATAATGAATATTGAATGAAAAACATCATTTTTATTCCCACTAAAATTTTAAACTCTATAAATCATGGTGAACATAAAAATAAGATAAGGTGGGGAGAATGTTGTATTGGATCCATAATAATGAAATCCCATCCATATTTCATTTTATATGTTGGTCCATTCATTATGTAGAATTGGATTTGTACCAATGAAATGATATTTTATATTCTCCAATTTTGATAGAATATAAATGTCACTCTCGTTGCCTAACATCTAAAAGGTGAGGCATATCAAACGTGGAACCTTATTAATAATATGAATTTTTAAGAATAAATTTACTCTATATAGTAGGATGTGTTTAAAATATTATCTTTCCATAAGTATATTCCTCATATTCAACATACAAGAAAGGAGAAGAAATTACTATTGATTAAGTTAAAGGATGAAAAATCCGCGGGTGCCTTAGAATAAAACATTATAATACATGAAACATTCTATTTGTGTATTATAATTCATCTCGAATGTAAAGTTTGATTATTATTTTGTGGCTTAAAACCAAATCACATAAGGTATTTAACCATAAGATACTTTGGACACTATGAAGAAATCATTTTATGTGGACTAAATGTGTAAATGAAAGCTTCAAACACTCTCAGTTATTGTGATAAGAAAAGGAAAATAGAGATCATCTAAATTCTTATGATATGTCACATGGAGGGAGTAAAAATAGTCAAACTCCAACTTTTAAAAATATTTGGATTGATCGCTTAGTTGAGTTCCTAAAAGGAACAAGATGTTGTTTTATGTGTAGGAATCCTTTCTATCGAGGACAATAATATAGAACTGTGGTGAAGAATCCAAAAAATGGAATAACTTGATAATAGGATAGACATAATAAACCACCCACACATATGTGTTTCATGTTCATTGAGTATAGGCATTATGCAGATCAATTCCCAAATAAAAGGGCCCATAATGATGATAATCCACAAGAAACATTGAGAAAAAATTGGGGAAAACATAATGCTTATGTAGTCAGAATTAAGGAAGTGAATCATCATAATTATGGCACACATATCCTCCTATACATTTTTTGGAATTTCATGTTTTATTTTGAATAAATACCCCCTATTAAAATTTTATTATTAATCATTTAATGATTTATAATGTGATTATCACCCACTAAATTAAATATGGAATAATCAAATATCATTTTATATTATATCAATACAGGAATGAACCCAAGCATCCATTTATGTTTCTTTGTACAAGATAAGATCTTATATAAAAATAAAGGGGGAATTTTGTTAAAGGAAGTCATATATGTCTCTAGGATTGAATAAATTAAAAATAATGGATAACATCATGATTTTATGAGTTTAGTTTTGAGCATAATTTTAAATATCATGATACCCGTTATTTCTATTTTATGTGATCAATGTTTACTGAGATTAAGGATATTTTAATAGACATTTGTTGTAATGAAATCCTTTGGTATTATTTGTAATAACATTGGTATTAGATGAGTAATTAATTTAAAACATGTGAAGTTATGATTAATTATTACACTAGAATATTTCCCTGTGTATTTCAAATGTGGTTGGGGACAAAAGCTTCATTGATCTGATATTTCTCACAAAATATTTTTTTTTCTCAAGCATTCAAATGGCTCCTTATAAATACCATTTATGGAATTGTGTATATAAATCAAAACAATTATAGAGAAGATTTATATATAATGATATTAGTACTTGACAAAACCAATGAGATGGATGATATGGTTAGATATATTTTACAATCAGAATCTGCAATCCTATAATGATATCCATTTTGTGTATATATGATATCTTCATTTTTGGCCGTGTGGAGTATCGCCTCCTCAGAGAGATGGGATTCATTCACACATTACATAGAATGTCCTTATTATATGTTTCATGAAATTATATGATATATTATACACAATAATGATACTGGATTGAAATTATATATATATACGTACATAGAACCCTAAACATTAAAATTTAATGCCAAATTTATAGAATTGTTCAACTATTACATGAACATTTATTATAATGAACTATCCATTGAATAATATATTTTGTGCCATTATGGTCAGGGTTTTTAATAAAATTTAATATTATTAAATTCCATAAAAATTTAGTTCAATAATTCATTGTACACAATCTACATTTCTTATGGAACCCTTATTTATACATTAGATCCCCTGGGGACATTCATCAAATAAATAGTGAGCTCCAATCAGAGTAAAGAGGCTGAATTGGAAATATGGATAAAATAAAAATATGATTATGATAGATCATTAATTATTACATGGGAACATGATGATTTATAATCATTTTACATTGTATGGTACCTAACATAGGAATGTAATATACATTGAGATTATTGAGTAATCTCTCAGATCATAAGAGAAATATGATCTATAAAATTAGAACAGGGAAATAAAATAAAGAAATAATAAATATTTTCATAAATTTAATAATATAAAAACATAAAAATAAGTTACATTTCAATAAAAATACATTATAACATAGTGTAAGTAGTAAAAATAGTATTAATCATGTCCGAATTTTCACATCGGTTATTCATTAGCTATGTGGAAAAGTTATTTCTATGGATATATCAAGTCATTTATTATATAGCTGATGTTATAAAGTGGGTAAACTTATCATCAACTTCTGTTACATTTTAATTAATGTAAAAAATATTGATATGTATCTTTATCAGATTTTTTATAATAACATGAGTGATAAAAGAATATAAACGATGTGATAAAGTTGATTTATCATGTCGATTATTATCTAACCGACGTGATAAATTATTTCTCATTAATTTTTCACATTTTATATCTAATAACCAACATGAAAAATCTATTTCATCGTGTTGGTAATTATGTAAATGATGTTAAATATAATTTAAATTTTAGGAATTATTGTTTGAATTGTTTTGGTTTTGTTCCCTCTCATGAAAGATGGCTCATTTCTCTCAAACAGAATCTTTAACCCTCATCTATTTGATCTGATGGATTTGAATCATGTGGTTCTATTTTCATAAATCCATAGTTTTTATTGAAATCATTAATAAAAATTCTATCTTCTGCACTCACAGGTAAGCATAACACATCAAGCCTCAATTTTCATAAATCAATGCAAATGAAGCTGTAAATTTAATTTTTGTTATTTACTATACTAAAATATCACATTACTATATTCTTAAACCCTAATATTCTCTTAGTCTCGACATTTTTAATTTAAATATATATCATTATTTTCACAAATATTACATTACCATTGTTCTATACCTCAATTATTTGTTGATTTAAGTGTGCAAAATTTATTGAGTAAATTAGATCTTTATTTTAGGGTGTTTCTTTTAAATGGAAATTCATTTTCACTTAGTTGTTCCATAGATGATTATACTACATTCCTTCTTAAATTTCTGCATTGAATATTAAAAAATTTCTTATTTGGATTATTTTTGTGAATCATTAATTGTTTATAGAAATAGTTCCATGTATATGGATAAATTTGAATAAAATTTATAATTTTTTTTATATTAGTTATCATAAAATATAATATATACATACATTAAAATTTTTATACACATCAATATAAAATATCATATAAATAATTTATATGAAAATCCACACTTTTGTTTTTATGTGAGCATATTCTTACCTTGAATATCATATATTAAATATGATGTTTTCATATAACAAATTATTTATATATTTTTGTCATATTATCAATGAAAAAAATATTGGAACAATCAATTGGTTTCATTATATATCATTTTTATATTGTGATATATATATTTTTGTGGAATTAAAAATGAATCACAAGGTATTGACATTGAAATAATTTTTCTTCCCATTTTTTTTTTAATATATCAAATGATGTAGAATATCATATTTAAAATATGGTTTTTAGTGTATTACATTCAACTAAAACAATTTTACAAAGAATACAGAATATGTAATATTATTTTAATAACTTTCATAATACGTTAGAAATAAATAATAAAAGATATTAATTCTGTATATATTTATATATATGAACCACATTTCAAATTAACTATAGTGTCTTTTTAACACTACTATAAGATTATATTATTGTATTACTTATTTTTTAATCTAATAATTGTTTATGTTTTTATAGAAAATATTGTTTTACATAAAATTGGATTACAATGAAACTTAAAAAAATGTAAAATGAACACTTTATTCGGATTTTATTCTATAATATTCAATTTCACATTTATTCTTATTTACATCAGAAGAAAATGAAAAATGAAAACATTGTTTAGTTATTCTTACATCTTAAATTACATCAAACCATTTTATTTTATTATTTACCATTTATATTTAAATTTATATTCCATTATTTTATAGAATTTACTTTTATAATTTATAAATACACATATATTCGTTTTATGTTTCATAATAGAGTTAGTTTAAATTTATTTCATATTTGATATAAATTTAATGATGGTTTATCTTGAAAAAAATATATTTTTTTATAGATAATAATGAGTTGAAATTTGATTATGGAACACCAAATAAGTGATGAATATGATAAATGTATTGATATTTTTTTTGGAATTTTCTAAAATTAATGTTCCAAAAAACAACATTTTTTCTATCCATATAAGAAATGCTTAAACATGAAGAAGTTTCAAAGAAGTGATATGATTGATCATTTAATTTTTGATGGATTTATTTTGATTTACAACCCTTGGATTTGGAATCGAGAAACTATGTAGTATTTGAAATCCATTGACGTTGATGCTTTCAATGATGATAAGATTTATCAATTAGATGATATGATTCATGATATTAAAGTAGAGGAAAATGAGAAAAAGTAAACCATTAAGAATATATACATAGATGTTGAGAAACCCTTATATATAGGTTGTATGTAATATATTATTTTATCGATGGTGTTAAGATTTTGTAAATTCAAGGTGAAACACAGATGGAGTGTCTTAATTTATATATTTTTGATACAATTGTTGAAGGATATTATCCCTATAGATAGTGATCTGACAAATTCACGTTTTAATTTGAATAAAATACATATCCTGAAAAAATTATGGTAAAAAAAATTACATGCCTACCCAAATAAATGTGTTCTATATATGATGGATTACAAATTACCTTCGGGATGTCTTAAATGTTGAACCTTAGGGTATAATTTTGTGGATTAATGTATAGACTATTTTTCCAGTTAAAGAGACCCATTCCTAGGAAATTTGGTATCTTTATATAATTCCTCCTTTGAAATGACTATTTTAAAATTATCATGATGAAAATAGATTATGAGGCCATGTATATTAGCATATATGTGATAAAAATTCACCATACATATGATTTCCCATTGTGAATAAAAAATGATCACTATATTCCCACTTTTTGAAATAAAGTTATAAATTTAAGACTTTGAATGTGCACATATGGAATGAATCAATATCAAATCCTTAGTAGCACACATAGATCATGGACTATTTTATCGAAAATTAAAAACAAATATCATGAACTTTGTATGGTGAAAAATAAGTTATTTTGAGTTTAATGATATCTAGACCATAAAATCCCAAAAATATAATGACTTTTAATCACTTAAAATTAATGATTTTAGAAATTTAAGGGAGTAATGTATAAGGGTATACGATTATTATATAGTAGATTATTTTTAATTTTACACAATGATTATGTAAAATATAAATAAATTCAAATCATATTGAATGTTTTATCAATATAGTGTTATATGGCATAAAGGTTTTCGAATTTGTAAAAAACAAGCATCGTATTATGTACCATGTCAAGGGAGAAAAATAGTAAACCTGGTCGTAGAATGTTTTGGTATATTAAACACCATTAGAGAGTATAAAAATATAATTTCTAGGGATAACATGAATTTTATATTTATTGAAAACTATTACCCACTAATCAATATTTTGATATAGTGAAAAACATCCATGTGTCATTCATAAAGACACAAAAATATTATCATGAGAGAAATATTTGGAAGAAACTATCAATATTTTATGAACTAAAATAATGAATATATAATGTGGTCAAACATAAAATTGATGTCATAGATGTGGAGAAGATTATATGTTACATATTTATTGGAACATTGATAGTTATTAAATTAATGGAAGAATATCGGTTGAAAGAAATACTAGACATAATATTAATGGGAATTCATTTGGATTTAACTCCCACTATTGATCGGAGGAAAACATTCTAACCATTGGTTTGTCATAAATTATCAAAATGTGAGAAAAATAGATTATTACAATGTCTTTATGATATCAACATTACTTAGGGTTGTTCATAAATTGTAAAAAAAAAATTTAATGGATTTGAAGTTGCTGGGTAGTAAATATCAGGATTGTCACATGTTTATGCAACAGCCTTTAAAAGTTACATTGTGTTGAAAATTTCAAATTACTCTCTAAATTACCATCAGAATGTTTTTTAATTTTTATAATTCAAATTTTAATGTGTTAATTTATTTGAATTATTTGATCACGTTTGAGAGGGAATCCGTATCAATACATTTTAATATATATATATATTCCTCAATATTTTATTAACATAATAGTTCATTTAATGGTTACCTTGGTGAGAGAAATAATTATCTTTTTTCCAGTATATCTATATTGGATGTATCATATTGAATGTTATACAGAGGTAATGAATAGGTATTTTATGAATCTATATTGGCCTAACGAATCCATTATCAAGGTGTATATTTTAGAGGAGGTCACAATTTTATTTACAAGAACATTGTCAATTTTGGAGAACATCGGTTTGCCAACATCTCACCATGAATGAGTTAATTATGGGGGAAAGGGGATCCATGGATTGAATGACATTTTTTATAGGTGTATAGATTAATATGGTATATTTAATAATCTTTAATAACATATATTGTTCTCATCCATATATTACAACTGATATTGATGTGTTGAAATAATGTTATCCCAAAGAAATAATATGTGGCTTTTTAATGATAAAAACAATTCATGCTTTAAAGAGACCATGTTTGGTTGATCTGATGCATCAGAAACATTGATATGGTTAGTTTGTTTTCCATGTTTTAATTTAATAATATGTTCTGGGTATGAAATTAATGGCTATATATTTTATAAAAATGATTAGGATTACAGACGTCTAGATCATAATTTTAGTGTATTGGTGTTCATAGAAGCCATGCATTTTTTGAGTTCCCAAAAAAAATCCAATCTCCATGTCAACTCCATAATATGGATTCATTGAATAAAAATGATAGGTTGATTAAATTAAATTTCATGTTCAGGTGTTTTATTGCAAATGTTTTATTGGTAACAATATTATTAGAAATGGTGAATTTGGAATGAAACTAGTTAATATAAAAAACTGGATTACATAGAGGATTACTTTTTCATGGAAAATAACAAACATATTTATACAATATTGATCAATATTATATGTAGTGGTCTACTATTTTAAAATGGAAAAAAAGTATGTTGGTGAAGTTAAACTTAATGAATATTCTTATTTATGTGATATATGAATAACCATGTAATTATTATTAAACAATATTTATGAGAATGTTATAGACACGATTTCTGCAATATGGAATGGTTACAATGATGGAATTTGGGAAAAAATATTTAGTACATTATTTATGTATTAAGTATCATATGTTAATTTCTATTTTACATAGTTAAAATCCATATATTGTTAGACAGTTTAATTTTATTTTAATTATTAAAAAACATATAAAACTAACAAGTTAAAATTTTTGTATATATTTGTTTAGTTTTGTTTCCTTTACCATGTTTACCCTTTCTTAACTTGTATACTAATTGATTTTTTAGATAACTAAATAATTTAAATATAATATTATAAATTCAATAATTAGTTTATAAGAGTATATTAAAATCTTCCCTTTAATGTAAAAATAATTTATCTAGTTGGTTTATTTTTACTATTAACACACTATTTTAATATTTGTATTCATCCATTTATGTCATTTAATCTCTCATTAATATAGTTGAATTTTGGATAACTATAAAAAAACATGATTAAAAAAGTTTTCAGTTTATTTTATATTAATTTTGGTATGATAATTATTGTTATTAAATTTATATTTGTATGTAATAGTAGGATTTTTATATATTTTTAAGAATTTTTGTGGCTAATAATTGTAGTAAAATTACATATCAATAATCAAATACAAAAAATACGACTGGAGATGATCATAATAATACCACTAGGGAGGAATATACACATTCTCTTATTATTGAGCCTCATTATCCTTCTTTATATAATAAGATTACTTCTATTGGGGGGGGGGGATGGAATACCATGAGGTTCATTAAATGTTTCACCACACATTTACCAAAATTATTAGTTTCTTGTATCTATGACCAGAGGATATGAGTTAATTTTAATGATGATGACATTACAAGAGGTCCAAATTCAATATAATTCTATATTTTTGTTGTAGTTCATACTATAAGAAATTTTTTTATTTTTTCATAATTTGTGAAGTGTTGACCATGTTAAAATATAAAACATGTCAGAGACCATTTTCATAATCTTTTTTTTATTATTTTTCATGTCATGAAACGACTATAGTAATATATTTTTTCCCCGATCTTATCATAACACATATGATATACGTGATACTGGATGAGTCAGGAGGAAATGGATAACATTTAGAGTCTTAGACATTAAGGGAATAGTAATCATCACTCAAATAAATGTTCATTTTGGGGTATATACAACAACATAATCTATATCCTATATATTCTTTTATAGAGAAAGATACATGAAATCAATTATTTGAATATTGTCGAAGTGAATAGTTTTTGGTTAGTACAGTGTTACCTTTTAGATGATTCATTATATTAGTGACCATTTTAGTTAATTAATTATTACTAATTATTAATTTCTAAAAATAAAGGAGATCTCAAAAGGATATATATGAAGAAACTTATAATCTCATACATTATCTCAATGAAAGTATGCATTATTTGAAGAATAAATAATACAATAAATACATGAAAATATGAGAGTTGAGTCTATAAGGTCTTATAAGGTTGCACATCCTCACCTTCCCCATGATAGACATGAATATATAAGATGTCCAGAAGGATAAAAATTTAAAATATCTTACTGAAGAGTGAAAGGTTATGGATGAGGGGTTTTATGATTATTACATTATTTATTATTTTTTGTTAAATCATCTCTTTATATATTTGGATTCACGATATAATTTTTTGATGTATTCCACATTGTATTCAATTTGAGATCAATGAAGACAATGGTTCGTTATATCTAGTGGTAGATGGATATTTTAGCTACATCATTTGGACATCTTTATCACTAGAGTCATGTATGAGGATACCAGATAGCTGTATCACTAAAAAAGAATTTCAATATTCAAAAGATTACTCAATGTAGGATGTTTATAAAAAATAGAATAATTAGAAGCATATGTTTAAGAAATTATTGTGATGATAAATGAAATGATCATAGTTTTTGTATGGTTAGTGTTTGTAACGACCCGAAATTTAGAATAAATTGTGTTTCTTAATTTTGTGTGTTATTTTATTTTATACTCAACAAAACTGTTTCATTCGATAACATGAGTATAATTAAAATGAGACCGTTGGGTTTCGACTGTTATATGACAGTTGTTCAATACGAATGTTGGAAAATAAATGTTGCGATTATATTCTCTAAATACAAGTGATCTTGGCTAATTAATATAGAAAGAAGATTTAATGGCCTCATCCAGTAGTCTCGGGCCAATCGAAGCCCATATAACTGAACTTGAGAAGGAGGTAGCACCACTGGGCTTTGATCTGGACCAAACCCAAGCTGAACTTCATCGTGTGAAGCTAGAATAGAATTTCCTTCGCAAGAAGTTAAAACTGATTGAAATTACTACACGTGCGATGTTGGCCGAGCCGCCCTTAGATTCTCTCACCGAAGCACACCGTACACATAGGTCCTATGTTGGGTTATAAGGGGCTATGTAAGGAGACTGTAACTGCTTTGTTTAATCCATTGAGATAAATAATATTGTGTTTTATTAATATGGTGAATTTTGTAAATTTTCTAAAATCTGGATAAATGTAGGATGTATTTTTTTGATAAATTTGAAAAAAATAATATTTTAAAATATTTTTTTAATCCTTAAATAATTAATGATGTGTAATGATTTTCAACAAATGGACTTCTACAAATATGTTCAGTAATAAATTTGGAGTCAAATAAGATCAAAATATTTCGGTGAATAGTAATTTATGAATAGTGATTTAATTATTAGGATTAGTAATGTGACCAAATGGATTAGTCTTCTCACTTAAAAAATTATTAATATAATATAGGCACCTTGAATAAGTAATGTGATTCAATAAAATTCGTAAATAACTATTTAAGAAATTATTAGTCAAGTATTAGTTTTTTTGGTGAATAGTTTTTTTTAATTAAAAAATAAATTAAAAATATTTAGCTAATTATTTTTATAAAAGGGACTTTATTTTTGAATTCAGAACATCGATATTATGCTATGGTAATTTTTGGGGATTTTTCTGGAATAAACGAATTTTCAATAAATACCAAGCCATTATCTCATCCATTCCATTCCCAAATTATCCTCAACGATGTTTTGGTTTCCTTACCTCCCAAGGTGTCCTCATAAGGTTCCAGCAAGCCTCCCAAGGTCCCAAACTTCAATATTTCTAAGTTACTCTTAAAGGTAAGGGATCCTACCTCTCTCTTTCATTCCAAGTACTCTCTTTTATGTCATTTCTTTTATGCTCCATGTTTTTATGTTGGAGGATGTACTTTTATATTCATCCTGATTTCAATTTCATGTTCATATGATTAGAGACTCCCTATTTCTCTCATCATTTAATTTTATGAATTTTATGTGGCGTTGTTAGGCTGCCAAATTTTTAAGGATTCTATCACCCTTCTCATTTTCAAGTTCTATTTTCATGTCAAGTCTTTTAAGTTAATTTTTCATATGTTGGGGATGTTATTTTATATTCATCCTAATTTCTTTTTCATGTTGATAATATTTGAGACCCCCTCTATCTCTCATCAAATCATTTTAAGAATGTTTAAGTGGCGTCGTTTGACTGCCGAATTTTTAAGGGTTTCTTTCACCCTTCTCATTTTCAAGTTCTATTTTCATGTCATTCCTTTCAAGTTACTTTTATTATGTTGGGGTATTATCTCTATATCTATCATACTGATCTTTTATTTTCATATTATTAGAGACCATATTTGATCACGCCAATTCATTTTTTTGAAGATTTAAGTGACCCTGTTAGGCAGCCGAATTTTCATAAGAGAAATATTATTTTTGTCTTCCTTACATGTTTTTCATTTCATATGAAATGTCTTAAAATTTAAATACCATGTTCTTATATCCTTTATATCCTCTCCCTATACTATTTTATAGATCATTTATCAGTGGGTGACCCATGTCCCCTCTCTTTTCAGTATTTTCTAAAACCCTATAACATAGTCGTTATGCTGTAGAATTTTGGTCTCAAAATGTCTCTCTCTTTATCTCAAATTCTTTCATTTTATTAAGTGAATACTCAAGGATTTTTCTTCAATAGTGGTATTCACATATATATCAAAATCATCTATTTTAGTTCTGGGACATGCATACATGAATCCCTCTTTCCTTTTTCCGTGGGATTAATGTTAGATAAAAATCAAGTCTTTAAAGTAGTTTTTAAAACGTTATGATGATGATATGAGACCCATTTATTTTACACTATATGGGTTATTTATGAAATGTTTTATGATTATATAGGTGGCTCACATGATAATGAAGGCAAATTTATGGGTGCACTCTGATATAAATTCAATGCATTAGGTAATGATGTAACCACTAGAGATTACATTTTTAACGGTACCTTAGTAAATAGCCTTGGTAATTTCAAATGAAACCTTGGGGATGGCCCTTGATGATATGTTCATGATTGTCTATGTTAAATGTTGTAGCCACATATTCATGTTATGAAACACATTATTTTTATTATGATATTCCTCATGATCTCTTTCTCGTGCCTTAAAGATATTTTTTTCATGACTTTTGATGTATTTCAAGTTCACATGTAAAATGTTTCCCTTTTTTCCTTAATGGGCCTTCTCCTCACCCTTTCTGTTGAAGTATTCTCCCAAGATATGAGATACTATAATGAAATTAGGATGAAAAAATGAAGTATCCTTTCATGTGTTTAAGAAGAATGTTTTATGTTTTCATGTATTAAGTTCTTGGTTTCGAAGACACTAAACCTTAAAGATCCTCAGTTTTGTATAATGTATTGAAAGTTAATGTGATTAAAAGGTGGGATGATATATTTAGTATCAAAGGATTGTTGAGTTATTTGTGGAAATTAGGATATGAAAATTTTTGGAATAATCCTAAGGAAAATATTAAATATAGGAAATCATCCTGGTATTTTGTTGAGTATTGAGTAAGTGGGTTCCAAAAAAATAAATCAATGTCTGGATATGAACAAGTAGAGGTGGATCTGGCACATATGTTCCTAGGAGTGAAAACTCTGACTAGGTGTTTCAGGATTGACCAAGGGTAACCTAGTGCACGAAAACAGGCCTTGCTGCACTCTTGGTTTGACACTCCCACGGGATATGCTTTAATAAATTCATATGATTTTTATGAACCATTATTAAAGGGACAAAGATAAATTAAAATAAATATTCCCAAAAGAATATATGATCATAGATAAGCTTGATTGGAACCTATGGGATCACATGCTGGGGTATACTTTTCTTCTAAAAGTTTATCCTTATATGATTAAAGTTTCCTTTTCATGATTATTGGATAAGTATTTAAGCCCCCTATTTTTACTTTCATTTCTTAGATAGGGGTTGGAAATGGAAGAACATTTCCCAAAAACCAATGTGACAGGAAATGTGACGATTTCCCTGTTAATATGACAGAGATGACAACAGATCAAGTTGAACATATTGTGATTATGTTAAACCATCTATCAAAAATCACAATTAATAATTGGTACCTAGTTCAGTGCCCAAATTCATCAAGGAAGAAGAAGATAAAGTCCCTAGGATGTTCATCTGATGATGTTGATAAGGGAAAGAAGACCCAATTTACTTTGTGCAAAAAGTGTGGAAAAGGGCACCAAAGAGAATGGCACAAAGGAACCAGGATATGTTTTAAGTGTAGGGTGATATGGCATAAAGTATCCAATTGATTTAAAAAATGGATAATGTGATGAATAGAGATAAGGTTCGATCTAATTTACCTTATATATTTTGATGTTGTAAATGTGGAGAAGTTGGAAATTATCCAAGGCAATGATATCTTGGAAAGGATGAACAACATGATGGGAATCAAAAATCATCAAGGATAAGGGAACAATGAAATTCCTATGCTGAGATGGATCATGATGACTAATGTATATGTAACTTCATTGCAAAAATTGTCTATGTGATGTTGTATTTTAGTTCGTTCCCTATGAGAATATCTTTAATGTTTTCTACGAGCATCGAGTCACTACCTAAGATGGTTTTATATTATGGATAACATATATTGTTATGTACCACATGATGATGTTGTGAAGCTACTCTTCTTGAAAAAATTGATGATTAGGGGTTTAAAAGATGATTATTATTTTGGAAGACATTCACTATTTTAGGAACCATATATGATCGAGGTAAATAGATTATTATGGTATTTTCTTTGAGGAGTAAAGGTTGACTTATATTTTGAAGAATCGATGAATTTAAGGTGAACATGTAGTAATTTAGTTTAATAATGGAAATGATTAACCTATCATGGGTAAAATATTCTTCGGTTAGTTACTTTTGTTATAATATGTTAGTAGTGGTTGAAGTTGATTGCTGATAAAAGATAATGTTTATCTTGTATTACTATGTTATCAAATCCTTCCTATATTTGGGTTTGAATCTTATTTTGGTTTATATTGTGGAATTTTAAGGAAAGTTATTTATGGAATGGTCTATGATGAACATTTGGTAGTACCGTGGAATTTTGAAGATTTAAAATTAGTCTCCCTTCCTATGGGGTTCTTTCTTTTGGAAGTGTTTTTTGTACCCTTTATATTTTTGGGATAATTTATAAAGATAGAAGAAATAGATTGTTAATATTTATTGGATTATGTGATTCTCTAGAATATGATTCTTTTTCTTTTGATGATACTAAGTTTTTTTAATGCACATCGTTTGGAGAAAAGATTAGTTTTGGTAGAAGCTTAGAAAAGGATGAAACTCTACATAGAGGTAGATGTATTTCTTTATGTTTTTATTCTATGTAGTAAATGAATTCCTCAAAATTATGAAAAGGAACATAATACAAAAACGTTGTTGGTTTATGTTTCCTACTGGGTTATCAAATACCATTTACACACATCATAATTTTGTGATTTTCTTATGGTCAAATTTCTCCGGAACATGTTTTCTATCACTATCCATCAGAACATGACCATTTATTTTCTCTTCCATATCCATGTTTCCCAACATGGAATCCTAGTATGGGTTAACTCAGGTGACCTTTTTTAATTCCCTTTATTTCTTTTAATGTTATAGTTTTACTGACTCCTTTTCTGATGTGGGACCTTCAATGATATTTCCAAGACCAATATAAAAAATTGAGAGAAAACAATTTATTTAGGGGGGAAGAATGTAACGACCCGAAATTTTGAATAAATCATGTTTCCTAATTTTGTGTGTTATTTTATTTTATACTCAACAATACTATTTCATTCTATAACATGAGAATTATTAAAATGAGACGGTTAGGTTTTGAATATTATATGGCCATTGGTCAATATGACCGTCAGAAACTAAATGTTGCAATTATTGTCTCTAAATACAAGTGATCTTGGTTAATTAATTTAGAAAGAAGATTTTATGGCCTCCTCTAGTAGTCTCGGGCCAATCGAAGCCAATGTAACTGAACATGAGAAGGAGGTAGCACCACTGGGCTTTGCTCTAGACCAAACCCAAGCTGATCTTCATTGTGTGAAGTTAGTACAGAATCACCATCATGATAAGTTCAAACTGATAGAAATTACTACTTGTGCGATGTTGGTCGAGCCGCCCTTAAATTCTCTCGCCTTAGCACACCTTACACTTAGGTACTATGCTAAGGTTATAAGGGTCTATGTAAAGATACCATAACTACCTTGTGTAATCCTTTTAGATAAATAAAATTGTGTTTTCTTCTTATGGTGAATTTTTTAAATTATCAAATGTCCGGATAAATGTAAGATGTAAATTTTTTATGAATTTGAAAAAAAAAGTTATTTTAAAATATTTTTGGAAACCTTAAAAAATTAATGATGTGTAATGATTTTCAAAAAATGGTCTTCTACAAATGTGTTCAGTAAGAAATTTGGAGTCTAATAAGATCAACTTTTTTTTTTGGTGAATAGTAATTTATGAATAGTGATTTTATGCTTAGGATTAGTAATGGGACCAAATGGATTAGTAATCTCATTTAAAGAATGTATTAATATAATATAAGAAGCTTTATTAAGTAATGTGATTCAATAAAATAGGTAAATAATTGTTTTAGAAATTACCAGTCACGTATTATTTTTATCGTGTAAATAGTGTTTTTTAATTAAAATTAAAATTAAAATTATTTGGAAAATTATTTTTATAAAATGGGATTTATTTTTGAATTCGGAACATTGATATTATGTAAAGCTAATATTTGGGGATTTTTCTGGAACAAATGAATATTCAGTGAGTAGTATTTTTATTTAAAAATTATGTAAAAAATATTAAGAAAATTATTTTCATAAAATGGAGTTCATTTTTTAAAATCAGACCATCGATATTTGGTTAAGGTGAAATTTTGGGATTTTTCTGAGGAAGTTGAATTTTTGGTGAATAATAAAAATACAGTTTTTGAGTTTCGAGTGTTTAAGGACATCATTGAGGTAGTAATAATTATGCAATAATTCTGGTCGACTTATGAATATTAAGATAGGTATGAGGTGTCTGAAGTGGCCAATACCAGAGGAAAATACCACGGGCAAGCCAATGGTTTTTCCAATACCACCCATGAGGTGTCCCTTGGCCATTAATGCCTTGTCCCCTTACTTCCCTTATAAATACCAAGACATTATCTCAACGTTTCCATTAAAAATCATACTCAACGATGTTATGGTCTCCTTACCTCCAAAAAAGTCCTCCCCAGGTCCCCTCAAGCCTCCTAAGGTCCCAAACAACAAGATTTCAAAGTTACTCTTCAAGGTAAGGGATCCTACCTCTCTCTTTCTTTCCAAGTACTCTCTTTTATGTCATTTATGTTATGCTCCATGTTCTTATGTTGGAGGATGTTCTTTTATATTCATCCTAATGTCCTTTTCATGTTCATATGATGATAGACCCCCTCTTGCTCTCATCATTTCATTTTATGAATGTTTAAGTGGCGCTGTTAGGCGACTGAATTCTTAAGTGATTCATTCACCCTTCTCATTTTCAGTTTTCTTTTTCTTATGTTGGGTATGTTATTTTATATTCATCATGCGGTCCTTTTCATTTTACTATGATAAGATACCTCCTTTTTCTCTCATAAGTTCATTTTATGAATATTTAAGTGGCTCCGTTAGGCTGCTGAATTTTTAAGGGGTTCTTTCACCCTTCTCATTTTCAAGTTCTATTTTCATATCAAGTCTTTCAAGTTACTTTTATTATGTTGGGGTATGATATATATATATATATATATCATACTGATATTTTATGTTCATATAATGAGAGACCCTATTTTATCTCATCAATTCATTTTTTAGATGTTTTAAGTGATGTCGTTAGGCTGCAAAATTTTCATAAGAGAAATCATATTTTTGTCTTCCTTAAATGTTTTTCATTTCATATGGTTTGTCTTTAAATTTAATTAACATCATCTTATATCCATTATATGTTATCCCTCTACTATTTTATGGATCATTTATCAGTGGGATACTAATGTCCCCACTCTTTTCAGTATTTTCTAAAACCCTATTACATAGCCATTATACTGCAGACATTTCATCTAAAAATGTCTCTCTCTTTATATCAAATTATTTTATTTTATTAAGTGAATACTCAAAGCTCTTTCTTATATAGGGGTATTCACATATATATCAAAATTTTCTATTTTAATTCTGGGGCTTACATACATTAAACCCTCTTTCCTTTTTCATAGGTTTTAAAGTGACATAAAGATCATGTCATTAAAGCAGTTTTTAAAACATTATGATAATGAAATGAAAACCATTTCTTTTACACTATATGGGTTATTTATGAAATGTTTGATGATGATATATGTGGATCACATGAAAATAAAGTCAAATTTAAGGGTGATCCCTGATAACTCTCCAATACATTGCATAATGATGTAACCACTAGAGATTATAATTTTAACGAGACATTGGTGAATAACCTTGGTAATTTCAAAAGACACCTTGGGGATGGACATTGGTGACATTTTCACGATTTTCTAAGTTAAATGTTTTATCCACATCTTCGACATATGAAAAATGTTATTTTTATTATTATATGTCTCATGATGTCTTTCTCATGCCTTAAAGTTATTTTTTTCATGACTTTTTATGTATTTAATGTTCACATGTAAAATGTTTCCCTTGTTTCCGTTACTGGGCCTTCTACTCACCCTTTCCTTTTATGTATGCTCCTAGGTTATGAGATGCTGTAATGAACATAGGATGAAATATCAAGAAGCCTTTCAAGTGTTTAAGAAGAATGTTTTATGTTTTAATGTATTATGTTTCTGGTTTCCAATACACCAAACCTTAAAGATCCTCAGTTTTGTATATTGTAATGAAAGTTAATGTGATAAAAAGGTGGGATTATATTGTGTTTGAAGACATGCAAAGTCATATTCATATTGTCAATCTGACTCCTCCACCTACACCTATAGATGCAACACCTCCTTTATATCCTACTCATAAATCTCCACCAACGTACCCATTCCATTTTAATCCTATGCCTATACACCCTCCTCTATATCTTCCCAGTAATAATGAGTTATATTCTGATGATCACCAACATATTGTCACATATGGGATGATATTTTCAATCATTGATACCATTAATCATGAATATATAGATATATAGGAACATAACATCGATTTACAGGATGTTATAGATATATCAACAAAAATACAATTTCATACAGATGAGTTATGTATAGTTTGACAAAGTATCATCTATTTTTATTTTTTATATCCAGACATGTTCGAAATATTACCATAGATTTATGCATATATTTAATATTTTAATTAAATTTACTAATCAATTTTTCATCCTTTTAATGATTTTATATTTATCAATTATTTATTGGAATAAATTATATGTAATTAATTACTATATAGGGAATAATAAAATAAAAAGTATTATTAATTCTGATATAGTTTCTAATAGTCTTGATAAACTTTCAACAAATCAAAATTCGTAGTTGATTCCAATTGATGATTATATTTATTGGAATGAAAATAATTTGGGGGGATTGAAAATTGATATCATGGTTCTTGTATTTAGAGATTTTTTGGGGAATCAACATAATTAATTTTTTCTATGTATGTTTATTAACAATATTATTTTGTTCATTTAATTTATTAAAAATTTATAACTATGTTAGTTTTGTATTAGGTAACATTATATTATTTGTTCATAAAATTAAAATAAATATGTATACATATTTATGGACTCATATTTTATTTTGCATATATATTGGACAATGATTGATAGTGAAATGACAGTTTATATTACTAAAATATTTCATAAGATTGAAATTACTCATCATTGGATGTTTCCATATATTGAAGAGTATGAAACATATTTAATTTTTTTTATTTTTATAATAAAATTATAAAAACATACATTAAATTTTCATTCATATCGGTGGCCATTGGTTGTTGGGTGATATTTTTCCAATCGAGAAGACATTATACCAAATATGCTATATCCATAGTGAAATGACATAAAATTGGAAGAACATGTTGAACACATAAGTTTCATTATTATAATAAAGAATAAATATTATTTTCAAATAGATAATTAAATTTATTTACATTTATAAAAATAATGGAGATTTCAAAGATCAAATTTGTACAATCTCTGGTGAATTTTCATTTAAAATTACTATATTTTTGATATATTATGTATAAATTTTACTTTGAAAGATAGTTTATTTGGAATAAATATTCATTAATAATATAGTGTAATTTATTTGGGATTTCTATTTTCATATTTATGTATGAAATAATTTCAACTGGGGTACTTTTGATGTTCAAGATGGTTATATTATTTTATAACATTTTCATTAATATTTAATTTGTTTTACTGAAATAAAAAATCAAATCCTTCATTATTTTTGGTAGATTTTTGATAACCCATGATAATATGGTGAAAATGATTTGATATACTTAAAAATTTAATGTCATAATCATTTTATTGGTTTCATTTACATTTATTTTACTTGTAATATATATTGTACATTTAAAAGTTCAATTTTAAGTGTATTTCTCGATGATTTTCTAGTTTTTATTCTAAATTTATTCTAATTTTTTTCTTTTTCTTACATTGGATAGGTGGAATAGAAAATTAAATTATTTAAAAAATTAGTTTTCACATTATATATTGGATAACATAGATGTGGAAAATAACCATACATTTCTCACACCGGTTATCTAATAATTAAAATGGAAAAATATATAGTTTGGATCTTTGTGTTGGATTTTACATAAATTAAATGAAAAACACCCATTAAAGAATAATTTATAATGATGATTTTAATTATCCGACAATAAAAATTATATACAAGATCACCTTCAATAACATTTCCTATGAACCGACATGAAACCAAAAAAACATTAGACATGAAAAATCATTTCTACACTAGTTTTTGGTATGTTCACTACCTATAAATATAACATAGTTTGGACGTATCAATGGAAATGGATCATACATATCAATTAATGAGATAAAATAATCACCTAATGTATTATACGGATGCATAATTCTAGACCCTCCCATAAATTTATAATATAATCTAATTTATTAATTACCTATAAAAAATAATGGAAAAAATAATCATAAAATAATCTATATAAAACATATTGAATATAATTTAAAATATTCTAAGGATGATATATTAGTTTAAATTACGTCACGATTCATGTATTTATTAAAGATCAATTAGCTATTATCCTTCATTATTGATAATCTATATTTTGAGTGGCAATTTTATTTATAGTTTTTACAATGTAAAACCATGAGATTTCAGAATATATCTTTCATTTTAATAAATGCTATGCTGAAGAGATTATATCACATATGATACTAATGTAAAAAACCATTATTACAATGAATGATTAATATTAATAAATTTTGATAATACAACATCAACTATCATTAGGAAAATCATAAGATGAGTAAAAACTCATGTAAATAAAAAAGATTGAAAAATTAATATTCCATATTCATTGTTAATAGATATCGAAAGAATAAAATTATGTGTTATAATTAAAATTTATTGATAAAGATTTAATAATTATTAGGGAAATGGTTAATGGTTTCTGATTAGAATCATTTTTTGTTATAAATAGTATTTCTAAGGAATTGTATATAATGTGTTGTTTATTTTTATTAAATTAAAAAATATTAAAGGATTATTATAAGAAAAAGTTTAAATGTAAAAATATTTTATCACTCATTTAATTATTAATTATTACTAAAAAATATTATAACAATATTATTTTTAAAAAATAATTTTTAATAGATCAACTTTTCAATTATATTGTATTCTTTCATTTAAAAGCTAAATTTTCAAGGATTCTTTTTTTTTATTTTCTAAAATTAAATTCACTTACATATTAAAATATCTTAAATTATTTTATCATATTTATTTTTGTTTAAAAATTAAATTTTAATGTGAATAATGAAAAAAATAATTTGCATATATAATGTAAATTATATGGAATCATTCTCATATAATCATTCCTAAAAAATATATATAACATTTTCCATGTCCAAAAATGATTTTATTGATTAAAATATTATAATTATTTTTTTGGGTATGATAATTATCTGACATGGATTATACTATGATTTCATTGAAAAATGTAGCACAAACTGATCATGAAAATGATGAATGAATTCATTCATTATGTTTGTGAATACCACTTTTTCTATGGTCAAACCAAATAGAATGACTACGAACTCATACAATCCACACTTGCTTCTAAAAAAAATTTGCGGTATACTCAATCATCTCAACCACAACTAATTGTATCCATATCTCAATTATAACATAGAGAAGATTTTGTAACCTATTAGCAGATCAATGATATCATTAATGCATACAAAGGGATACTGGTTCATGATTCTCATAATGTTCCATCTTCATTAATCCACACATATGAGAAAAGTTCCATCATAATTCTTATTGATGATATTGGGAGAACACAATGGTGATGTGCTAGGACATATAAATGTTTTAGCTTCAAAATCTTCCAAGTAAAATTTCATCTTCTGAAGCACTTTTGTGGGTATTCTATAAGATGGGATGGAAAGTGGCTCGGTTTCTAGCACAAAATTTATTGCAAACTCGATCTCTCACTTGCTTGGTAATCCATAGAACACATCTAGATAAGCATCCCAAAAATGGTTTAACATTGGTGGAAAATAATCCTACTACAGTCCCCAATTAAATAGAGGAAGTCTAGCTATATAAGGTGTGAGATGATCCAATCTACTCTATATTAGCCCTGGATAGACAGTCTGAATATCACACTCACCAGAGTGAGAATAACTACCTATTTTTGGTTATATAAATTTAAATATCATCTAGTAATAGTCAATATTAAAAATTAATAGAAAAAACTTTGTAAAATGAATCCAATAAAATCATATCATTTACATCACAAATAGTTCAAAAATGAAACAGAAACCATAAATCTCTAGAGAACATGACTTGAAAAATTTTATATTATCTAACTAAACACACAACGGTGTATTGATGATCAAATAACCATCTATGAATTCTACATGAAATCCAAAAATACTTAAAAAAATGTTTGAAAAAAGGAATGTGATTGTCTAGTTTTAAAAAAACACATGAAAGGGTAGATGTTACAAGAATCATACCTCTAACAATAGACAATCATGCATCCAAAATAGTCAATGTAGTTCACATAACATGCAGATGACCACCCTCACTTCCCTATGCTCTAGTCTGAATCCACTAATCTACTCCAACTACCTAGTATAATCATCCTATATAGAGGTTCATTATCCCATTCAATTACCAGAATGTCTTGTTGAAATCCATAAACATGTCGAGTAAGGTTTAGCTGAGCCCTTCTAAAACCCGTTTACCTATCCTGATCACCTTACAATTATGGACTACTGCCTTCCACTACATAACTTCTATAGGTTTCCCAATATTCTGTATTCATGACACTCTAATGTTTGGTATGTTCACTAAGGTCTCATGCGACCCATCATTCCACACTAATACGACTACAACAGAACAAGGTCCCAAGATGGATTCCCACTTCCCTCAATTCTGTGACCATTTTTTCCTTGGTGAAAACAATCATAGAAACACATTATTCCACTATATGAGTAAAACACATTTTCCATTCTGAAATATCTAAACTACTAATTGAGGATTCTCTCATATTCCCTTTCAAGATAACTGACCAATTAATAATTTAATAAAAAATACTTAGGTGGAATAATTTCACATGTTACCACATCTCATAGAGAACACCATCATGAAAATGTATAAGTTGTGATATTTCATCAGCTACCCAATATGGAAAAAAGAATTTTAGGATGGTGAACTTTTCAAAATAATCCATCACTGAAATTCCCTCCTGTATCATGTTCATGAACAATTATGTCTTCTTCATCATAAAAATATTTGGATATAAATAAATAAATAATTTTATCTCTATGGTCTTCCTAGTTAACTCATACTTCTACCCAAATTCTTTTAGAATGTCCCACCAATTCATAGAAGGTCCATGATGCATATGTAGTGAGTTTCACCCTCTAATATGTGGGTCTCTCAAGATGATTAATGAGTATCTGGAGTGGGTCGATGCCAAACTCAAATTCATAGGGGCATACCCCCACGTAAATATAAGTGGATGTTGGTTGAAAACTCTCTCATCATCTCAAAAATCAAAGTAATGGTGGAAAAATTCATGCACTCCCAATTTACCGTGACACTTAGGAAGTTATCATGAAAGTGAACATCCATTTGATCTTCAGGAGGTAAAAGGATATTTTTTAGCTGTATTAGGTCCATTCTAATTTCCACTCTCTTTACACTCAACTCAATGATGACTGGGAGACATTTTTCTAAATAGAAACAAACTCTTTATAATACAAGTAATAAAAAAAATTTAGCCTCAAAATGTGATATTAATAGAGAACTGATGACTCAAGGGCTCTCTAAAAATGATTTACATTTGTTTTATCAAGGAATATCAGTTAATAACTTAATTTTATCTAATATAATATTTATCTCAAATAACAGTTCATAAAAAATAATGACATATCAAATTCTGTCAATATGTCCCAATCATGAAGGTTGCATTTAAATATATATCACTAAGTGTCTATCAATATGAACGAATACACATAATTTGCTAGACCATCCCATGAGAAAAAATCACAATAACCAATAATATCTTGAAAATAATATCCACACACAAAATTTTAATCACTCAAGGTGACATAACATCATTTTTAATAAGAAAACAACATCAACAATAATCTAAAATATGGCACTCAGATTTTACCATGTACTTGAGTTAGATACTCCCATGTAATAGCTTCATCCAAGAACTAGCCCATCCTTGTATAATTTCTACCTTTCCCAAATAGTAAGGAAATATGAATTAAACTATGTGTTCTATCATAACACTTTGTGACAACCCATGATTCGTCACACTCTTATGTGGAAAAAATAGGAATATTACGAGACCCCAAGGGTACCTATTTGTATGCTTGAGTCTTTCAAACATACAGTTAAGGTGTAATATGTATAGAGAAGAGAATATTAAAACTAGTTACAGAGTTAGTACACATCATAATAATCATTAAAAAGTAATCAATAAATATTATTGTGTAGAAATAATAGAAATGATATAATAAATTAGAGAACCAAGTAATAAAACCCAACTAATTAAACCAATAAAATAATAAGGGGAAAATATAATTTCATGATGGAATGAAACTAAATGTTATTTTAGATGTCATAAAGAATAAAATACTAGATGACTCAAGAATGACTCAAAACTTCCTAGTCTAGAAACCCATGTCATCCTTATCTCCAAACTCCCACCAATTAAGTAAGAAAAAAATCAAGTGTATGGTAAATTTATATATTCTAGTCCTACATCCATGATATATGCATGATTACCAAAAGAAGGATTGAATAGGGTGTGAGTATAACTCAATAGGTCAACACGACCAAGTCTCAACATGACTATTTGGATAATAATTCATGAAATAAAGAAAAAAATGCTATTAATTAATTATGTAATTAAATTTATACCACATAAAACTACTTTAGAACCATGTCGGGATATCTCTGATATTATGTAACAACCATTTCATCCATACCCATATAACCATTTCAAATCGTAGCCTTCCTTGGAGACATGCTAAAATGTCTCTGAGCGTGTCACAAGACCATACCAACCATGACAATATAACCATGGTATAATTTATAAACATCTATGTCAAACCCCACAATATAGTCATTTCATAATTTAATGAGGGTAATCCCTAGGATTAATGAATTTATCACGTGTCTTGGAAAATACTTTTATATAAGCATTTCAACATGTCTTAGGGCCAAGCATGGTATATAATCATTAATTATATGTCACTGGGCATAGAACTTTATATAATCATTTCAGAATTTCATGGTGGATAACCATATATATAATCATCTAATAATGTAAAATGGGCTAATTCCACTTATAATAATTACAATAATCAATGTGGGTGTGTACCCCATATAAAATTTTCAATATAAAAAACATAACACATGTCGCAGCCACATGATTATCACAATATCACATCATAGGGAAAGATAGTTAATTATAAAAATTAAATTTTGTCTTTTAGTTACACATTATTCTAATAATTTGTTCTTAAAAAATATCATATCATTCATTCCAATAATCAATCCATGTCAATGTGTATCTATATCAAACAATCACCCAAATATCATGTCATGATAAACACACATTAACCCATTTATAAATTCAACATTAATCAAGGGTTTTCTCACCATAATGGTAACAGTTAGATAGGTAAATAACCAACTGGATCCAAAGGGATTCCAAGGAATAATAAATTTCCCCATTTAATTAAGTTGTTCAAAAGTTAAGTTGGTAAAATCGCAATATTTTACATTACTTTCTATTAAATTGGCTATATAATTAAGGATTATACCCCCAAACATTAACTGATGATCAAAAAATGATTCCAAAAGGATTATCCAATAATAATGACGTAGAACATGGTATTAATAAATATCCTAGACCATAACCAATCAAGACCAAATCCAAAAGTAAACCACAAAAAAAGGATTACACTCAAACTATGGGAGAATGATTTAATAGAAAATAAAACCAATGAAAGCACCCTATCAATAGATCAAATGTGTATTATGGACATCATGAATGAATATAGTACTCTAAAATCACATAAAAGTTGTGCTTGGACTGAGATGAGGATTCTATATGTGAGTTGAAATGAATATCTTCTGTTTGGAACATCTAAAAATTTGTGGTCAGGAAATTGCATGGTGTGTAATTCCTTAACACATCAAGTACTTATTTTTTAGAGGGATATAATAAAAGAACCCTCATATCAGTGTAATATTTATTTATCCCAAAAATTATATGATGGTAATTTCTTACAAGACATGTGACTAGTTATTACCTAGTATAAGTTTCTTGATAGGTTTCTGGTATAGTTTACATAGCGTTCAATTCACCAACAGACAAATTGCGTCCCCCTTTTCCCTGCATAAAAATTTGACCACCACCAAATACTTCCAAATCATGGATAAACCCTCATGAAAACAATAAATTCATTTATAAGAAGAATCCGTTAATTCATAAAACATATATACACAAAAAATTGGTCATTTTCCCCAATAAATTCTCTCTATCATCGAACAGGGCTCAAACACCAAGGCGCAAATGAGAAACTCAAAGAGTGACGTAACTGTAGATAGATGAGATCTTATAAAATGATATCATAACTATATAACCTTATGAGGGTTTTTAATTCATTTTTATTTAAAAAAATGCATGAGTTATACAAAAATCCATAATTTTCTATATTAATATGAAAAAGAGAGATATTATTCACATGTTTTTGGAAGAGTTTTTCCTCATGCACTCTAAAAATAATCTTTCTCCAAAAAAATAAATATTATTTTACTAATGGTATAAATAATTGTATATTTTTATAAGTTTAGTTATTATAAAATCATTTATATTTTTTTATATTTTGTTTAATGATTTAATCAATTCATCAGATATTATATTAAAAAGAGTTTAATGGATGGATCATTCTATATTATTATTTACATTCATGAAAGATTTGAAAAATTAATCAGGGATATATCTTTCCCTACTATGGAGTATTCCACAACATTGGAGATAACACAATTAATATATATATATATATATACATATATAAATTTCTCAAATTTGATAAATTTGTTTATCAAGAATGAAATAGCTGTGATCATCAAATATTTTGGATCATGTTACCTTAATCCATAAAAAACGATATTAGTCATGATCCCTACCTCTAAATGGACCCCACCTTTGTCTTGAATGAAGAAACATAGAAAATGTTGCCCGAAACCTACTTCTAGTAGGCCACATAATGGATTCTAGAATGAAGGGTATATAGATTACAAAAAAAGAGGTGTTTCCCCCTTTATAAGATTATGTAGTAAGAGATAAGATAAGAAGAATCACCAACCAATAATAGCATAAATAATTATATGAAAAAATACCAATACATGAAATTTCTTTCAAAAATGTAATATAACCAAAATAAAAAAATCATTAACAAATGTAAATCCTCAACAGTGGCCATAAATCACAAATTTCTCCTAACAACTCCTCAAGTTAATACCTCCCACCATGATATCCAACCAACTCCAAGGAGACTCCTCATGCTAATAATACCATTACTGATCCCCAAACAACTCATGTTGAACTAAAAATAAGTTTATAAAGAAATAAGTGATCATAAAATTTCTACTAATATTTATATAACCTAAATCCTCTTAGGAAAAAAGTGAATGAATCAAACTAAAGACCAGTCAGTACAAAAATGAGACTAGAATTTCACCTAAATAAGTAATACTATTTTTCACATCCTCAAAATTTTTCACTAAACATGTGATGCACAGAATAAAAGAAATAATTATTGAACCACACACACACCCATATATATATTAGGTAACCCACTTCAACTTCCACATAGGAGTGTCACTCTCTATCTCTAAGGGATCACATTCTATTTTTTTCCCCCAATAAGTCAACATGAACCTCTTGAAATTGTATCATCACCAATAATAAATCTTGAGATACCAAATATATCTAATTTACATCATTTCAAAATAGAAACCCAATGTATGCTTGAAGACCACTATGACTCTTGTAAATTAATTATACCTAAAACCTTAAATACCGATGTATGTGCTCACATGTGAACTGAAAACCACCTTGTACAAATAAAAGTATGTGATTTACAAAAAACTAATATAGAATGTAGATAATTTTAGTGTAAATACATAGTAATTACATCCATGGTAGAAATTCACCATATACCATAAGCCATTATTGACCAATTTATACCTACATTTCTTTGTATTTGGGGTAGTATGGGAGAAGGAGCATTCAAAAATATATTCCCTTAAACAACTCTATATTGGGGATCACCCCTGACTAAAACATTTTTTTCTTATTTTACCTAAATATATATTTGATTAAGGGTATGAAATCATAAAAAAATGTAATTAACAAACACATATACACTAAAAGAGACTACCATGCCCTAGACAATTATTTTAAATTAATCTCGCATGACCCTCATCTCCCACAACTAAGGGATCACTTTCATGTAAGCACGCATGAAATTAAAATCTATATAAATTTATTTATTTTCTATTAATTTATATTATTCCATATTCAATTTCAAGAACAAAACTTTTTATCCTCTATATGAGCTATCAATGTAATTCTGGGATGTCATGATTATTTTCTCATGTATAACATTAACATCTATGAATAACATGAATAAACCTCATTAATTTAATAGTTTATTTATCAAATAATATTCATTAGAGTACTATATGACTTAGCCTAAGCTACCACATAAAAGATGAACTTTTAAGGAATGGCATCCAATTCCATCCTGCAATTATAAACTAATCATATAAATAACATCTTTCCATACATCCATCAAGAAAAATTCAACCATTATGTTACTGTCAATAAGAAGTCCCCATGTTGAACTCGTACCGACCACCATAGTGTCCCAAAACATTATGAATAATATAACATTTTCCTCCACTAATGGCATCATCCATCACTTTCTCCCAGAGACCAAACCCATTTCTAATATATCAAACCAATTTTCAATCCAAATATCCTCAATCCTTTATCCTATTTCTCAATAAGAAATCCAATAACACTTAGTGATAAATCAATAACATTATTGATCTATATCCTATGAGAAAACATTCATTTTCAAATTTATTCTTTCAAATCGGTAAATGATCTAAGACCATGATATTGAGGAATTTAAGCCTCTCATAATAAGGAATTTTCATTTTTATCCCAAGATATTTATATTTTTGAAGAACGGATAATTTAATTCTATAATAAATTAACTAGTTTATTACATTGATTACTTCTATATTCATAAAGACAATGAAAATAACTTGTAATAGAAATAAATAACTGTGAATATTTAGAAGGAATAATTCTTATATTTAATCCCTAAAAAATGATTAGTATCTAAACGTTTTCTTCTACTTACATTTATTTATAATAATATAACTGGATTTATATAGTCTAACTATTTCATAAAATTATCTGCAAAAAATAAAAATTAATAAATACTACAATAGGCCTATATCATACAACCAAATAAAATAATTGTTAAAATATGTAAAAAACTCACAGGGAACATTTAACCACAAACCAAACAATCCATATAATTGTATACCTAAAATAGTGAGAATTTTTTTCATGTGATAATTCCATTTTTTTAAATAATATAACTCTGTAGGAATATGTACCATAAAAAATTAATACGTTGTTTAAAAAAAAGATATCAAATTATCATTTTTCTTTCTCTTTTATGAAATTTTGAATACAAGTTATTATTCTAAAACATTTATTATATTTAATTATCATTATTGAATTTTTTTTCAAAAAATATATATTTCACAATAAGATTTATATATTCAAAAGGTAAACAGAAAATTCAATGTAATTTTATTAGTATTAATTAGAAATAATAATAACTAGTATTAGTATTATTTATAATTAAAATATATAAATAATAACAATATTAATATATTTATTGTGTTGTATTGAAAAAAATAACCTTCTTTGATTTGGTTTTCTAGAATAATTAATAATATCAATCATATAATTCCATATTGATGCAATTATTTGAGTAATTATGACTCTATATAGTTGAAAAAATTATTTTAGTCATTATAATTATTCATACTTCACATAAATTATAATAGATATAAATAGATCCACAACCTCTTGAAAAAATACTCATTAATTATACACCTTGAAATGAAGGGCTATAGATGTATATATGTATGGAAGGTAGAAAATTCCATAGATGATTTTAATAAGAAACGCAGGGCTCAAAAGCTGACATAAAGAACCTCCGAAAGAGACAGTGATAATAAAATATAAATTATTGATGTAATAATAACCCAATATTTTAATAACATAGGTCACAATAAATATTTTAATTAAACTCCTCCAAAATCCTATGTGAATTCAAATTTAATTTCAGTTTCCAATTTAATTCCTCATAAGGATCTAGTTATGACTAAAAAACGTAAGGTCAAAATATCTCATATAAATAAAATAATTGAATAAAAAACAAGGAATATCTATATTAATTTATATATTTTCTATTGAAGACACATCACACATTAGAAGGAAGTGAGAAAAATAATTTTAAGCAAACCACACTACGCCTAAGTGAGGAAAAGGAAATGTGAAAATGTAAAATAGGTTTACCATTACATATTTATTTACCCTAATTTTGGTACTAAAAATATAGAAGGAAACTTATGGTGTCTTGTGGAATTCATAGACACCTTTAATCAAGAAGCTATCTACCTTTAATAAGTACATAAAAACCATGAAAAACCACTACACAATTAATATGCTTAACCATATACCATTACGTGATTAATATGACAACTATTAAATGAGATAATGGAACTCTTATGGACTGTTGTGAAATGGTAAACTACCCTAACACAACATAAAAAGTCATTTTTAGACCATAATGTGACAATTAATGGAGGAATATACATTTATGAATGTACATAAAATCATCATCTCCCTTATATATGTGAGATGTATTCCATAAGGGTAATGAATGGATTGAAAATAAATAATTTTTTTTTGTAAAAATTTAAAATTATGAGTGTAAATGTCTTTATAAACCCTTTAGATGCATCTAAACCCTAGAAAAACACAAAAAGAGCCTTTTAGAAATCAATTAATTTACAAAAAATACATCTAATATAATTACCATCATATAGAATTTAAAAAATCAAAGAAAATAGAAGTGTTTTAGTAAAAATATCCGATTATATACCACTCATTTAACTTAATAAAAATAGAAAAAAATCAACTCAATAGAGTGAAAAAACATAAATAAACAACATCATAAAAAAGAAAATAAATCTCATATAATTTCATAAAATAAAAAAATCATCTCTAAATGTATAAAAAAATAAATAAAACCATATATGGATATTAATCATTCATCTACGAATCCAAATCCCATCTACTCTATTTGAAGATGTAGTGTAGATATATGACAAGATCCAAACATATAGCATGTATATCCAATAATATTTACTATTGATGCTAAATCTTTATATGCCCTTCCTTGACATGACCATAATTTTCAACATCTATCTCACCCCAATATCGGATAATGGATTATTCATAAAGATACCTTTGATATTATGGTAAATGTAAGATAATTTTAGTTTATATTATTTATAGGGATAGTTTTAACTAATATGTGACATCTCAAATTTATGATAACACCTAGAAAGTCCCAACAAGTCATGTAATAAGGTTGCCCCCACAAATCAACCTTCAATTCCCTCATGAAGACACCTTCAAGAACATGTGATACTCGTTATCACACTCTAGTATTCACCTCTTATGATTATCATAATACTTATGATGATATTTTTCAACCAAAATTTTTCCAATAGGTCACCTATAAATTTTATGATATAATCTACACCAATTATGGTCTAAGAAAATATGACTATCTAACTGTGGTTCAAAAAACATAGATTGTAAATTTAATCCCTAAAATACCATAAAAATCACTCCAATAGTGGATACATATCTATTATTTTATAAAAACTAACCCAATGGATTTTTTCGTACATAAAAACCTCCAAAATAAATAACAAGTGTCTTTATAAAGTCTTCCAATTTCTACTTATTCCACTCTATCTTCCTTCCATCGATGGATTAAAAGTGGAGAAATGGGATTATTTTGATCCAAAAGAACTTTGGAGATTACTCTACACCCTATGAGTAAAATAAAGATTAAAATACAAACTATTATTTGTAGATGCTCATGAATCCCCAATATCTGTTCCAGATACTACCTTCACATGACTTCAACTGAAATCGACTCCATGATTAGAAAGAAGTAATTTGGAATTGTTTTAAATTAGAAAAACACCTAGATATAATAATAAAAACCATTATTTCCATGTACACTCATGGATTTTTCCATTATAATGTTTTCTAAATTCTACTAGGTAGAATTAAGATGATTATGTAGATCACTGGGAACATGATACTCTACCATCACCTTCTTGAAGATTAAACATGGATAAATTAACATTGTGACTACATTCTTCACATAAAAAATACCAAAACAGGACTTTCTGATCATGAAACATAATTTGGACACCCAAATATACTATTAGGAAATATCTATGGAACTCTTTGAGAACCCACTCTTGAATTGATACGATGAATTAAAATATTTTAAAAGAACAACACATGATGTTGTTTTCCTTCCACCGATCCCTTAAGAGCAACATGACAAAAAAATGATCATTTCAACCCACTTCATCATAATCCACCAGTTTTGGAATCCTCTAATTATTTTACTAAATATGATTATATATTCATATTAAAATTAAAACATATTTTATGAACAACTCACAATTTGTGATTTATTACTTCCAACCCTTCCATCACATTTAAAAAGTCTACAGTCTCACACAGAACACCACCTCATGATATTCTACTTCTGGTATCTACCATAAACATTCCCTTACCATGTGAAATAGAAATCTCAAAGACATATTTCTGTAAGGTATCTATCAATAGTTTTTATCAAATAATTTGGTCACATTGGAAAAAGTTCATTTGTAGGATAGTTTTATTCATGAATCCCAAACATTATGGAAAATATTACAACATCTGATCAAGAAAATTGGTAGCATAGCAATACTCTTGGGGCTACAAATATTGAGTAACTTAAAAGATAGCCTCTCTCTGCTACATCATCACAATAAATTGGACAACACATGAAATATCATAATCTAAATGAACATGATGTGTAGATCCATTGGGTTCTGAAGCATGAATCCCCCAAACTTCTCTCTTGTAGTCAAGGTTATCAGACTATGTCTATTTATGTTGGAATAAAGGGATTAAACATTTTCAATTTCATTTATTTATTCCCATAAGTATTATATCAAAATAAGAATATTATGGAGTGATTTAAATACTCTCCCTAGTCAACTACCTCACACTTGGATATTTTTATGTGATTTTGATGAGGTTGTAACAGCCCAAGATTTTATAAAAAAATATTCTTTTTAATTTTATTAATGTCTTGTGTTGTACGCTACACCAAAAGGAGCTTGCACAACACACATCCTTGACTTGACATGCATTACACGCAATCGCGACCTTCCTCGATAGAGTGTGTAATACGCAATACCGAGTTTCACTAAACAACGATGTGCTATTAAAATATTATTAAAACTAGCCATTATGAATAGTAATAACCACTTTTTAAAATTCTGTAAATCTTATTTTTCAAAATGAACTTCATTCTTGGATTCGGAGTATCGAATTTAGCCTAAGGTGAAATTTTGGTACTTTTCGGATAACTTTCATATTCTGATGAATAGTGAAAATTACTAAATTATAATTAAAAACAACTTTTTTAATCGAAATAATTAATAGTTATAAATCATTAATTTGAGTGGTTTTAAAGTATATTTAGAATATATTTTTACAATTTAATACAATGTTGGTCATTGGATGTAATTTCACATTTAAACTAGACATAAACAAGTGTCAATCTTTTGATAGATATTGTTTCTTAAAAACACGCTATATGTTTTAACAGCGGGATTTAATTATAAAATTAATTAATTCAACTTTTATGTTATGAATTTGGTAAAATAGACTTCATTTTTGAATTCGGAATATGAAATATAGCTTGGGATGAAATTTTGGCATTGTTCTGAAAAACATCAATTTTTGATGAATAGTGAAACTACTAAGTGGTAGGTTAAAAACTGAATTTTGCATAAAACTTAATTTTACCGCTTCTGTGAATGGAATTTCGAAAATCCGAGAGACATGGTTAATATCAAGGACTAAAATGTGGTTCAATGAGATGAAAATAATTTTTGGTGAATAGTAACTTTTTACTTTTTTTTACCGCGGTTAATAGTAAATAGGGTAACTAAGGGTAAATATGATATTAATATTACCCTAACACATGTCCTAATTCTATTGGACAAGTGTAATTCGACCAAAAACAAACTTAGGAATAAAATATGACCATTTAGGCCCACTTGGATTAGATTAGGACATTTATTATTAATTTATTTAAAGAAAGGATAAAATAGTTAAAATCAAAGTTTAATAAGTAAATAATTTTTAATATGGGGTTATACATAAGATAAATTCGACTATAAATATTCATTAGAAATCTAAAAAGATTTCCTACATGATGGTATTTTATTTGTAATTTTTAGACATCAAATAATATAATTTATTTATGACACAAAAATGATGCAGTAATTATCTTATTAATGAAATATTGACATAATTGATAATATAAATACCAAAATAAATGTAATTTAAGACTTTTTATGAATTCCACTAATTTTCTAGGTTACTATGATATATTAGTGTTGATTTAATCAACTTGGTTCGAACATATAATTCTGTTATGACTTTCACAAAAATCATATATCAAATAGTGTCAAAATTGACACAAAATAGTTTTTAAATCAAATATTATATTATTAATTGTTATTTTATTCCTAAAAATCTAAGGTTCGGCCAAATGACTTAGATAAGGATATATGTATTAATAATATACAATTTGGGGTTCTTTTGGCATGTTATAGTATGTTTATTAACCATATAGTGAAAGAAAACAAAAAGACACGGTAAAAGTTAAATTATTTAACTTAGAGTTAAATCTAATTGATAAGGTTAAAATAATACCCTAAACTTGTCTAAATCATATTTGTTGATAGTATTTCGACACATACCCACTTTATCTTCGAAATAAGACCCTTTGGAACCATTATAAACCGATTTTGACTTTAATATAAAATAATATTTTGAGATATTCCTAAGGTGCCCCTCTCCTCCCCTATAAAAGGACACCTCCTCCCCCTCCTCCTCACACCAATTTGAGCACTCAAGCTCGGCCAACCCCTGCCAAAATCTCTTCTCCACTTCCCTAGAAACATCCTAGAGGTTCTGGTCTTCCTCAAAGACCAATTCTAGTGCCCTAAGAGGAGGTCTCAAAGAGGCACTTCAAAGAAGAGGTAATTACCGTTACCAATTCTTTCATCTTTATTTCTTCTTCCACTTCTTCTTATTAGGTTGTTTCATTATGAAGTAATAACATCAGTATCACTCATATACTGATATGTTATTATAAGTATGAAACAACCCTAATTCACCTTCTATCCATCCTATGGAAAAATGAAATCACCGCGCGTGCGTACGTACGGAATACCGTCTCCACGCCGTGGTGTAATCTATTTTCCATTACCACCTTACATGGATGGGTATAATGGTGTAAATAATAACTATACATAGTTATTACAACATCATATTGATTCTGATATATTGTATAATCCACTCCAATTCAATTCAATATTTATAGAAATGATATCATCGCTCGTGCGTACGTACGGACTACCGTCTCCACGACGCGATGAGATTCATTCTCCATGTTAACCATTTAAGAATGATTATAATGTATATATAAGAAATAATAATGAAATATATGACATTATAAAGCTACTGGATTTATGTATATATATACATATGTATGTCATCTACTTACATCCATTTCAAGACAATAAGGAAAGAAAAACAGCGTTCATGCATACGTACGGACTACCGTCTCCATGAATGGTGTTTTTCATTTTATTTATCTATCTATTATATATATATATATACTGAATATATATGATATATAAATCATATTTTATATTCTGGAAGTAAGTAAATCATGATATAAGTAATAATGATGTCAAGAACAACAAGTCAAAACACCTACGATAAATGAAACGATTTTACCCAAAACGCTTCTTTAACATGGAATTTACAAAAGAACAGGTAATATAATGTCATAAGTAAACCATATATGATATCATAACAATGAATATGATTCTTTAATAAGTCAATAACATTATTTAAATCATTATACAGGAGGTTCGGACACTTACAAAGCAAGTCGGACCTAAGGTAAGGGAAATATCACAATCTCATTTTTATCCGAGATTGTTTATTCGTAAGTATTTACTGGGGTGTATTTTATCATCCACATCCATGTTCCCTCAATATTTAATATTATTTCCATCCACCTACAATTTTTTAAATCAAATTTTACCCTTCTATGAGTTTTTAGTAAAGGATATGAAAGGAATCTTTTTTTGTTTTTCGTACGAGGTACTTTTTGACTTTTCTGACAAAAGTACGAAGAATGTTTTTTTTAACTTATACGGCACGAACGGATTTATACTGTTTTATAAAGCCTTATTTTCATGAAGCATCCTCTAAAATATTTCATGACTATTTTCAATAAAATCACTTTCTTTTAAAATTGCATGATGTTTTGTAAAAAGAAATTGATTTTGAAGAAGAAAGGATATTTTCCTCAAGAATTCAATTCAAGTGTTTTATCAAAATTATTTTCCATCTAAGATAATAAAGGGTTCTGTTTCTATCCATATTTTTACATTGAGTTGACTATGTTGTGATGGAATTATGTTTATGAATTCCTTTATCTTATATGAATTGATTTATGATGTCATGATGTTTCAAGAATCCCATTTTTGTTACATGTGTTATGCGATGATGTATGTTTTATGATTATGTGGCACACATAAGAAAGGATTCATTATAAGATGGGTGGGACCTATATCTCCCTCCAATGCATTGGGTAAAGATTTTATATCTCATGAGATAGACATGGCTGGAATGGTAGGTTATACCAGTTCAGTGAAACAGGACTGAAATGAGGATTACTCGATTCAGAAAGGGACTTTGTCCACTAAGATAGTCTTGGCAATGAGTCTTGACTAACAAGAAATGATTCTCTATGATTATGTGTGTATGCCACAATGAGTAATGTTTTAAGTTATGATTTCTTTTCACTACTATGATTTATCCCATGTTATGAAATTATGCTCTCTTTTGCAGGTTAAGATTTCCAAAAATGTTATGTTCTTATGAAAATTATGTGATTGATATTTCCTTTGTTTACCCTTACTGAGCATTTGAACTCACCCTTTTTATGTTTTCTTTTCCCCAGGATATAAAGAAAGGTTTTAGGTAAAAAAAGGGGGAAGATCTTTATGGGAGATATTGAAGATCTTTCACCACGTTTAGAAGATTACGATCCGAGTTTCCAAAGACACTAAACTATTACGATCCTTGTGTGTGTGTTTTTGTTATATACTAAGTATTCCGCAAAAGTAATGTAATGTCCATGTACGTCAAGCTTCGGGTCTCTACAGTTGGTATCAGAGGAAAGGTTTAGTCAACCTTTGGAAACTAGGATGCGAAAACGTTAGTGAGATCCCTAGAGATATTTCTAAGGTATGTATAGGGATGTCCCTAGGGATAAGTATACGTATAGGTTATAGTAATAGAATTATGCTAACGATCATAGAATTAAACCTAAGATGTTGGATATTGAAGGTACTCCCCCTTTATTATGTTGTTTTCCCTAGCATGATTTTTGCCTCTCACACTATTCTTTTTGGGTTTTAGACGATGGCTGGAACCCGAAGGAACCGTGTTAATCAATGGAATGGACAATGCAATGATTGCCCTCCTGAACAAACAAATGTTATGGGAGATGGAGTGCAACATCTTATTGCTATACTTACACAAGCTATGAATCATTCTGGACTTCCAAATGAGCAGAGAAGGGAACAATATTCTATTGAGTCCTTCATGAGGAAACGTCCACCTTCTTTAAGTGGGTCTTCTAATCCACTTGTGGCTGAACAATGGATCAGTACTACTGAAAAGATATTTTCAGTTCTTCAATGTTCTGAACATGATAAAGTCATCTTAGCAGTATATCGTTTGGAAGGTGAAGCTGATCAATGGTGGAATCTTATCAAGAATACGAGGCCAAGAGATGAAATTGAGTCCATGGAATGGGACGAGTTCAAGAACTTGTTTTTCAGTAAGTACTTCCCTCGTATTCTTCGAACAAAGATGGAGAAAGAATTTCTTGAACTGAAGCAAAGGGACGATGAATCTGTTGGTACCTATGAAGCAAATTTTACAAGACTTGCAAGGTATGCTTCTGGAATTATCATCCAACCTGAAAGTAAAGTTGATCGATTTTTCTGTGGCTTAAAACCAAGTCTTCGAAGGGAATTAGCTATAAGAGACTTCAGTAGCTATGAAGAAATTGTGCGTTGTGCTATCAAGGTAGAAATGGAAGTTGGTGTTACATATCCATCTCATGGTTTTGACAAGAAACGAAAGATGGAGTTCAAGGAGAAATCTCAGAATAATGGTGAAAAGAAGATGAATGTTTCCTTATGCACAAAGTGTGGAAAGAAGCATGGTGGAGATTGTCTTAAAGGGACTAGAAAATGTTTTAAGTGTGGAAAAGAAGGTCATCGAGCAGCTGAGTGTCGAAGTAATGGAAAAAGGGTTTCTAATGATGTGAATAAAGCAAACACTGCAGAGAACGCACCGCCAAACTTCAATGCTTCAAGTGCAAGGAAATGGGGCATTATGCTAATAATTGCCATAATCCAAGGGTTAGTGATGATTAACATGAGAAACCACTGAAGGCAAAGGACAAAGGGAAATCACATGCGATCACTATTGGAAATGTTGAATATGACAACGATGTGGTGGAATGATTAAGTGTTTATGTAATGGGATTCCAAAATAATGTTGTATCATTGAGTATTGCAATATTTATTGATGTGGTATTCAAAGTGATTGAGATATTTTTTGGAAATAAGATGATATGCGCATAATGAAGACGAGAAAATGAAATGTTTAATAGTATTCATGAGCTCATGATTGATATAAGGACTAAGTGATATCATGGTTTGAGTATATAGAATTTTGAGGATTTTGGTATGTGGAAAATGTTAACTTTTAACTGCACTCATGTTTTCACTAAGGTATTCAAGAGAATACATGATTAAGGACTTTGAATGTTTGGAATGTGACCAACAAGACATATCTTGTGATATGTGGGGATCAATGACAGTATTAAATCTCTGGTAATCGTTGTTACTATATTATGAGAGTGGACTGCAGTATTATGTATAAGCCTAAAGATTAGACTGGATTATGTTGGACATAAGTTAGTATTGTTTAAGGATAGAAGATTTTCGATATTATTGATGGGATCTTATAGTAACGTAGTTTTAGAAAAAGGACAACCTGCAGGACGGGCGACAGCCCATCGCTTCGGACAAGGCTGTAGGAATCGAACCCACAACCGAAGTGCGACTGGCCTTTATCTCCTACCACTGACCTATAGGAAGTCCCTGTTTAGTAGAAACTAGTTTTATTATATTAAGCAGTATCATATATGAAGTATAAGTCCATTTTAGGAACCATATATGATTAATCTCACTATAGATCGACTTATGCATATAATTTTTGCTAACCTTTTGTTTGAGACAGATGGAATGACCCGTCATTCTATCACATGATCTGCTAACACTTCACGAATAACAAATTCAACTTCATTTATTTAAGAGATGAAGTGGAAATTGTTCAAGGCACGAACAACAGTGAGATTGTACCAAAATAAAGTAATTATTTATTCTAATTCAAATTCTTCAACTTTAGGGAAATGATATTGAAAACCAAAAATGTTGTCCTAGTGATCTTATACCTGATGAATCAGATGGTACCTTATATCATCACAAATCTATGGATTTGTGATTACTGGCTTTTCCATAGCCATGTTCTCTACCACTCTCCATCAGAACATGATGGTTAGATTTCTCTTCCATATCCATATTTTCACCTATGTGGAAACCCAGTGATTAGTTTATTTGGGTAATCGTTACATTTCATACTTTAGTTTTTAAAGCCAAGTTTTGGTATTCCCTTTTACGATGTGGGTTTCTATTAAAGAAACTTTCAAATAGTAAACCATTTATAACCCCGACGAATTTCGAGGGCGAAATTCATTTTAAGGGGGGTAGAATGTAACAGCCCAAGATTTTATAAAAAAATATTCTTTTTAATTTTATTAATGTCTTGTGTTGTACGCTACACCAAAAGGAGCTTGCACAACACACATCCTTGACTTGACTTGCATTACACGCAATCGCGACCTTCCTCGATAGCGTGTGTAATACGCAATACCGAGTTTCACTAAACAACGACGTGCTATTAAAATATTATTAAAACTAGCCATTATGAATAGTAATAACCACTTTTTAAAATTCTGTAAATCTTATTTTTCAAAATGAACTTCATTCTTGGATTCGGAGTATCGAATTTAGCCTAAGGTGAAATTTTGGTACTTTTCGGATAACTTTCATATTCTGATGAATAGTGAAAATTACTAAATTATAATTAAAAACAACTTTTTTAATCGAAATAATTAATAGTGATAAATCATTAATTTGAGTGGTTTTAAAGTATATTTAGAATATATTTTTACAATTTAATACAATGTTGGTCATTGGATGTAATTTCACATTTAAACTAGACATAAACAAGTGTCAATCTTTTGATAGATATTGTTTCTTAAAAACACGCTATATGTTTTAACAGCGGGATTTAATTATAAAATTAATTAATTCAACTTTTATGTTATGAATTTGGTAAAATAGACTTCATTTTTGAATTCGGAATATGAAATATAGCTTGGGATGAAATTTTGGCATTGTTCTGAAAAACATCAATTTTTGATGAATAGTGAAACTACTAAGTGGTAGGTTAAAAACTGAATTTTGCATAAAACTTAATTTTACCGCTTCTGTGAATGGAATTTCGAAAATCCGAGAGACACGGTTAATATCAAGGACTAAAATGTGGTTCAATGAGATGAAAATATTTTTTGGTGAATAGTAACTTTTTACTTTTTTTTACCGCGGTTAATAGTAAATAGGGTAACTAAGGGTAAATATGATATTAATATTACCCTAACACATGTCCTAATTCTATTGGACAAGTGTAATTCGACCAAAAACAAACTTAGGAATAAAATATGACCATTTAGGCCCACTTGGATTAGATTAGGACATTTATTATTAATTTATTTAAAGAAAGGATAAAATAGTTAAAATCAAAGTTTAATAAGTAAATAATTTTTAATATGGGGTTATACATAAGATAAATTCGACTATAAATATTCATTAGAAATCTAAAAATATTTCCTACATGATGGTATTTTATTTGTAATTTTTAGACATCAAATAATATAATTTATTTATGACACAAAAATGATGCAGTAATTATCTTATTAATGAAATATTGACATAATTGATAATATAAATACCAAAATAAATGTAATTTAAGACTTTTTATGAATTCCACTAATTTTCTAGGTTACTATGATATATTAGTGTTGATTTAATCAACTTGGTTCGAACATATAATTCTGTTATGACATTCACAAAAATCATATATCAAATAGTGTCAAAATTGACACAAAATAGTTTTTAAATCAAATATTATATTATTAATTGTTATTTTATTCCTAAAAATCTAAGGTTCGGCCAAATGACTTAGATAAGGATATATGTATTAATAATATACAATTTGGGGTTCTTTTGGCATGTTATAGTAAGTTTATTAACCATATAGTGAAAGAAAACAAAAAGACACGGTAAAAGTTAAATTATTTAACTTAGAGTTAAATCTAATTGATAAGGTTAAAATAATACCCTAAACTTGTCTAAATCATATTTGTTGATAGTATTTCGACACATACCCACTTTATCTTCGAAATAAGACCCTTTGGAACCATTATAAACCGATTTTGACTTTAATATAAAATAATATTTTGAGATATTCCTAAGGTGCCCCTCTCCTCCCCTATAAAAGGACACCTCCTCCCCCTCCTCCTCACACCAATTTGAGCACTCAAGCTCGGCCAAACCCTGCCAAAATCTCTTCTCCAATTCCCTAGAAACATCCTAGAGGTTCTGGTCTTCCTCAAAGACCAATTCTAGTGCCCTAAGAGGAGGTCTCAAAGAGGCACTTCAAAGAAGAGGTAATTACCGTTACCAATTCTTTCATCTTTATTTCTTCTTCCACTTCTTCTTATTAGGTTGTTTCATTATGAAGTAATAACATCAGTATCACTCATATACTGATATGTTATTATAAGTATGAAACAACCCTAATTCACCTTCTATCCATCCTACGGAAAAATGAAATCACCGCGCGTGCGTACGTACGGAATACCGTCTCCACGCCGTGGTGTAATCTATTTTCCATTACCACCTTACATGGATGGATATAATGGTGTAAATAATAACTATACATAGTTATTACAACATCATATTGATTCTGATATATTGTATAATCCACTCCAATTCAATTCAATATTTATAGAAATGATATCATCGCTCGTGCGTACGTACGGACTACCGTCTCCACGACGCGATGAGATTCATTCTCCATGTTAACCATTTAAGAATGATTATAATGTATATATAAGAAATAATAATGAAATATATGACATTATAAATCTACTGGATTTATGTATATATATACATATGTATGTCATCTACTTACATCCATTTCAAGACAATAAGGAAAGAAAAACAGCGTTCATGCGTACGTACGGACTACCGTCTCCATGAACGGTGTTTTTCATTTTATTTATCTATCTATTATATATATATATATACTGAATATATATGATATATAAATCATATTTTATATTCTGGAAGTAAGTAAATCATGATATAAGTAATAATGATGTCAAGAACAACAAGTCAAAACACCTACGATAAATGAAACGATTTTACCCAAAACGCTTCTTTAACATGGAATTTACAAAAGAACAGGTAATATAATGTCATAAGTAAACCATATATGATATCATAACAATGAATATGATTCTGTAATAAGTCAATAACATGATTTAAATCATTATACAGGAGGTTCGGACACTTACAAAGCAAGTCGGACCTAAGGTAAGGGAAATATCACAATCTCATTTTTATCCGAGATTGTTTATTCGTAAGTATTTACTGGGGTGTATTTTATCATCCACATCCATGTTCCCTCAATATGTAATATTATTTCCATCCACCTACAATTGTTTAAATCAAATTTTACCCTTCTATGAGTTTTTAGTAAAGGATATGAAAGGAATCTTTTTTTGTTTTTCGTACGAGGTACTTTTTGACTTTTCTGACAAAAGTACGAAGAATGTTTTTTTTAACTTATACGGAACGAACGGATTTATACTGTTTTATAAAGCCTTATTTTCATGAAGCATCCTCTAAAATATTTCATGACTATTTTCAATAAAATCTCTTTCTTTTAAAATTGCATGATGTTTTGTAAAAAGAAATTGATTTTGAAGAAGAAAGGATATTTTCCTCAAGAATTCAATTCAAGTGTTTTATCAAAATTATTTTCCATCTAAGATAATAAAGGGTTCTGTTTCTATCCATATTTTTACATTGAGTTGACTATGTTGTGATGGAATTATGTTTATGAATTCCTTTATCTTATATGAATTGATTTATGATGTCATGATGTTTCAAGAATCCCATTTTTGTTACATGTGTTATGCGATGATGTATGTTTTATGATTATGTGGCACACATAAGAAAGGATTCATTATAAGATGGGTGGGACCTATATCTCCCTCCAATGCATTGGGTAAAGATTTTATATCTCATGAGATAGACATGGCTGGAATGGTAGGTTATACCGGTTCAGTGAAACAGGACTGAAACGAGGATTACTCGATTCAGAAAGGGACTTTGTCCACTAAGATAGTCTTGGAAATGAGTCTTGACTAACAAGAAATGATTCTATATGATTATGTGTGTATGCCACAATGAGTAATGTTTTAAGTTATGATTTCTTTTCACTACTATGATTTATCCCATGTTATGAAATTATGCTCTCTTTTGCAGGTTAAGATTTCCAAAAATGTTATGTTCTTATGAAAATTATGTGATTGATATTTCCTTTGTTTACCCTTACTGAGCATTTGAGCTCACCCTTTTTATGTTTTCTTTTCCCCAGGATAAAAAGAAAAGTTTTAGGTAAAAAAGGGGGAAGATCTTTATGGGAGATATTGAAGATCTTTCACCACGTTTAGAAGATTACGATCCGAGTTTCCAAAGACACTAAACTATTACGATCCTTGTGTGTGTGTTTTTGTTATGTACTAAGTATTCCGCAAAAGTAATGTAATGTCCATGTACGTCAAGCTTCGGGTCTCTACAGAGGTCCTCCAGCCTGAGGAGAGAATGGGGTCTAACATTAATAGACTTTAAGATAATGGGTTTTCTCAATTCATTGATAAACAAAACCTAGTTATTCTACCCAATTTTGGTGCCGATTTTACATGTGTAATATAATCCATGAATGGATAGGAAGCCAAAAAATTTGATAGGTTCATTTTCCCAAATGATGACAAGAGTGATTTTTTTAATTCATTTGGTCTCATCCTCCCAGAAACTCACTCTTATCACAATCCCTTGATGGTTGAAATCTCTATTGTTGGTGCACAATCAGCTTCAATTCCATTCGATTTTAACAAAGCCTGGATTGTAATCCCATGGTGGAGGGAAACTGTTATTGTTGTTTGGAACTGTGTGAGTCATGGTAGTCTACTCTTGGTTCAATCTTTAAAACTGATGAATACCAAATGTATGGTTAGGGAATATAGTAAGGAATTCTTCTCCATGATTGATGAAAATTTCACGTATGTTAAAGATCATTTAGTAATCTAACAAAACATCAATCAGTTGTGAAACTTTCCCACAAATGATGAGATTCAGTACTTGTCCGTGCTTAATAACTTACTCAATACCGATGAGAATTTTTCCTGGTCACAATATAATGTTATATGGTTAAAGGAAAGGGATATTAATTCCAATTTCATTCATAGTTTTTACACGGAATGTAAAATCAAGACGGAAGTCACATCCATAAACATTGATGGATATTTTCTCACCTCATAAAATGACATCTCCAATGTGGTGACTAAATATTTTGTAGATGTCTTTTCAAAAAATTGTGCAGATCAAACTCACATGATTGTGAATTACATTACCCCTATTACTGATGATTTGAATAATGATAAATATTTGGTATCCCATGGGGGAAAGAGGTTAATGAATCCATTTTCTCTTTAAACAATGATAGTGTTGAGGGGATGGATGGTTTCACAAATAAATTCTACATGTTCAATTGGGAAATTGTTTATGATGAGTTTATAAGTGCTTTGAGTAATTTTTTTGGTCATCCATCTAGGAATTGGGGTTTCAATTCCAACTTCATTTCCCAAATACCTATAAAGGATAATTTTGTGTAAATTAGAGATTTTAGGATTGTCAAAATTGGTAACACTATTAACAAAATTATCAGTAAAATCATTTCTATGGTAATGTGATGTATGGTTAAGGATATCATCACCCCGAACTAATTTGGATTTTTCCCAGGAAGGAAAATTCAGACCCATATTTTCATGGTATCTAAATGAATTATTTCCTTGTGAAGGAAGGTTATGTAGGTGAACTTTAATTAAATATTGACATTTCTAATGAACTTGAAACTATGAAATGGATATTTATAATTAAAATTCTTAAAATACATGTATTTTCCATCCAGTTTATTAATACAATTCATGATATTATTAGAGGTTATAGGCTGTCAATACTAGTCAATAGCCCTCTATGGGGTTTCATTCAATGTTCTAGGGGAGTTCATTAGGGATATCCCCTTTCAGGACTCTAGTTTTCTCTTGCGGATGAATTTTTTAGTCTCTGTCTCAGTATTCCTTTCCATGATAGATTGTATAATCATATTAAAGATTTTACAGATCATCACACACCTTCTCATATATTGTATTCCAATGAAATCATTTTGTGTGGTCAGGTTGAAAAAAATACTATATCTTTGATTGAATTCATATTCATGCATTTGGAGGATGTGGCTAGACAAGACATCAGCTGGCCAAAATCATTTGTTTATTTTTCTATAATGGGGTGTCTACCAGAAATCAGAACAATGTTGCAAGGTATCTTGGAGTAAATAAAGCATCTCTATCCTTTACCTACCATTGAGTACAAATGTTTTGGAGTAATGTTAAAATGTGCTACCTTGAATCTATCTTCTCTATAATTATTTCTCAAAAGTCAAATTAGATGGGAAAGGTCATGTACCAGGCTATAAGAATATACCTTTTCAACATAGTGATCACCTCTTTGTTTTTCACGTGTTTCTTATCTACAGATGGCCCAAATCACTCAACAGGGTTCTTTAAAGACTAATTGGAAAATTCATATTGATTGGGTCCATTAATGAGAAAAATATTTTTACTATATGTTTGAACGATTGAATCAAGTCAATTGATATGGGAGGATTAGGGAGAAATGACTTGTGTCACTTAAATTAAGCTCTCATAAAAAATCACTTGGAATATTCTCTCTTCAATTGAAATTTCAACGGAGTTTCTTTTATCACATCTCAACCCAAAGTTGTGGGTTGGATACTCATATTACCTTTCCATTTCATATTCTACTTCCTTGAAATCCACCTTTAGAATTTTAATACAATTATTTAAAATAATTTTCTTTAAAAATTATGCTATGAACACATGGATTACTCTATGGTTAAATAGGAAGATCGATGAGGGTGTCTATATTCCACCTGACATAATGCATACCTCAATTTCTACTATTCAGGCTGATGATATGATCTCTTATGATTTCATTCCTACTAATTTCCATGCTGAAATTTCATGATATATCTTTATAAGAGGGACACAGTCATCTTGTAGCCACATTACACTAGGATTCTTAGCACTCATTCCAATTACCGTTATATGTGTGACAGATATATCACCACACCTCATTGGATAAAGAATTTTTCAGACCTTCTTCAACCCTCCAGTTGATTATCTACTTCAATGGATGATATGGAAGAGGAGTATTCCTGTCCAAATTACTTTGAATAGGACTAGCCTACAGATTAAATTAGCATGCTCCTTATGTATTTCATTAGGGGGATCAATTGATCATGTTTTTCTTTTTTGTGCTTTCATTGGAAGGTTATGGAGATACATACAAGACATGATTGGCTACTGTATTCACATGAATAGCCTTAATGAGATTATAGTTTCTACATTATAGGTGACATGTCGTGATTAGGTGATGAATATGATGTCGTCTGTGACAACAATCATATTTTGGTTTATCTGGACAGCACGAAATGGCCATGTATTGGATAATAAAATTCCAACCTTCCAGGGTGGCATCATATAGGTTTACATGGTTGTTTTTACTACATCAATGATCTAGACTAGTTGTATGAATAATGAAATGAATGATCTCATTATCGTGAGATGTTTTGGTCTCCCTAGTAAGGATAAAAGACCATTGGTACTAAATTCCATTAGGTGGATTCGCCCAATCCCTTCTCGGCTAAATGTCAACATTAAAGGGGTAGCTTCAGGTGCACATAGAACATCAGGATATGGTTGTGTATTCCACATCTATCAAGGCATTGTTAAGGTATAGTTCTATCATTACATTGAACAAATATCTACTATTGAAGATGAGATTTAGGCTATGATCAAATCCATCAATTATGTTATTCACCATGGCTAGATATTTCTTTGGATGGAATCAGACTCAGAGATTGGAGTTGATATCCTCGGGATATGGTCAAGGAATTTACCATGGAAGATATTTATATCTAGGGTTGAGTGTCTTCAGCTTACATATGGTCTCATTCATGACGTGACATATGAGTACAAGGATGTTAATCGGGTTGCATTTTCCTTGTCAAAGAAATCCATTGTTGACTTATGTTCAAAATGGTCTTCTTTGGCCCCAAATTCCTATTCCCATGTTGTGGAATGAGATGCATGTGACACCATTTTTACTCGGATTCGTAAACCCCCATTGTGATGGTGTGCCTTTTATTTTGGTTAATACAATTTGTAAGGGGGTTCACACTCCTGGACATTTTGATTACGATGTGCTCCTACAGAAAACAAATAAAATGTGTTCTCACTAACATCTCCAAAAAATAATTGAATGTATCCAAACACTATTCAACCCTCTATAACACCTAATCCATTATAGTTATATGATATTATATGATACAAAATATAGATTAATTCATGTACAAACCTCATATAATAACCATACTAAACAAGAAAACCCTACACCTCTACAATAATTCATGGGGGGTTTCCAAGAATCCACTACAATAATCACCAAAAGATGGTTTTCTACTCTATGATAAGATATGACATTACCCTGAATGAAACCATCATGCACCTAAAAATTAAAATTCATCAATAGATGAAATACAAGAACACCAAATACAACACATTCATTATCTTTCTTCCCTCCCATTGATTCATAGAAAATAAGGATTTCCTTAATAAAAACAATAATTAATCTATTTAGAAACACATGGGAGGATAAATAAATCAATCTCATGAACATGGATGTAGTTTTGGTGAATCTGAAAAATATCACAATGTATTAAAAATTTCCATAATTTCATTAGAAATAATTCTTTGATATATCATCATTTTTATCTCACATTTGATGATAATAATATTATATATCTATATTTGAGAACAAACTAGCTCTCAATAAATGATTTAATAACTTTTCAATAAAAATAAAGGGATCGTGGTTAATAACCATGCCCTAATTCAAATTGTGTTATTTGATCCACAACCATAGATAACCATATCCCTTTTTCTCAAATTGAACTGAATCTACAAGAGGTGGAATGTTAGGTTGAATAAATACTCCCTATGATAGATTGATTATTTGAATTCTTAGATTTCTTAGATCATAAAGGTTTATCCAATAAGGATATATTAATATTAAGAAATCACCAAGAGAAATCCTTATCCCATAATTGATATCACATCTCAGGGGTAGTGTCACAACCTCTTTGGGGAAGAAGTAGTAGTACTCATCAAAAAACCTTGGAAACACCACTATCGAATAATAAATAGAACTCTACATCATCCAACTCACCAAATAATATAGACAGTCAACTATTTCCCATCCCATTTGATGGTCTCAATCGCCAATTAACATCAAATATTCTCTATCAACAAAATAGAATTTGATGCTCTGGCTAATGAAATCAATGAGATCCTGCATATAATATATCCAATAAATAATAATAATTTCATATAATTGTATCTGTAATCCTAGGAAATTGATTAAAGAGAGGTGTTTCACTATAAAATAGTCACAATCACTTCATGCACCATACCATTTATGTTTCCCAAAAACTAGAATGTTTAAACCAAGGGTATAATAAGTCTCTTGATATCATGTCCCAAATCCAAGACTACAAGAATTGAAAAAATTCATTGGGTATCTCATTTATAAGACAAGTTATATGTTCAAAAAATAGGAAGAAACTATTATATAAAATGTTGGTATCATCTAGTAATGGAAATTCTAAAGAATGAATCTAACTGTGTATAAATCCATGACCCTTATTTCCCTAATGTATACCACATGTATATTCCATACCTATATTCCTTCATGATAATGGATGGAATTGGGTTATCACCTAGCTACCCCATACCCTCTCTACTTATCATTCATTAAGATTCCCTAATGAAACTATTGTCTTAGAAAAAACTACTACAATATCAATACATGGATCAGTTCATAAGACACACCTTTAATATTGATGAATGTTTAGCCCCCACCAAGTATTTACTGAGATACATACTATGTATGATCTACTAGATATTTTTTGTGAATCATTATATTTTGTGGATTGAGTTCAAGGAGTTGAAAAGATGATAATTCATGACTAAAACATATTTCACTAAATAGAAAATGACTAGTTCGATACAGATCAACTCATTATAAAATCATGGGGACTACAATATCATGATGATCGGATCTTATCGAATTTCTACTCTATGAAGTCTTCTTTTTCTAGTATATTAGTGAAAGGAATATAACATAAATTAATTGACTAGACACTACATTACTTATCCAAAAACATTCTTTAAATTATAATCCTATGATTCATAATGTTTTAATAGGACTGAATTATTATGTCATATGATCTTATAGTTTATTTTAAAATATTGATCATTGGAACTCCACCATCGAATTTTTGGGATGTCATGTGGAAATTATTTTATAATTTTCTACGATAGGAACACTCCCTGAATTGAATGCCTGAAATTTTCCCTTGAAACGATTTACTCCTCTTGAACCCATTGGAAACAAAGCCCCCATTTTTATTAAGGACAAAGTAATATAATTAAAGCTAAATAAAAATAATTTTCATTTCGATCAAGAATTTAACAAAAAGATATATCCAACTCTTCCAAATAATATTGGTTCTCCAAATATAAAATAGATCACTGGAACATCTTAAATCCATAGATCTATAACTTCACGGGATTCCCCCTTCAAATTTCATCATTATAGTCTTCCACACTATATTGATCCAATGATACATACTGTTAAATGTATTATATGAAAACTTGATAAGGACATTGACCTGGTGTAATATATAAAAGATAAAAAACATTGAGATCTCATAATCCAAAGCCAAAATAAAATTTTATGATGAATTAGTATATTTATTTATTTATTTTAACATATTCAACATTGTATACCACAATAAAACAATGTTATAAAACATCATTATCTATGATCCATACATAGGACTCTTCTAAAGAATAAGACTTAATCATATAGTAATTACCTGAATTAAGGAAAATATTTTACTCTAACACATTCCCAAGTCCTTTTATGTTTAGAACAATAGAAAATCGGGATATAACATTAAATAGAAAACTCTGGTATTTTTTTCCTTATTAACATTTTATTATCAACTATGTGAGAAACGTCTTAATCCAAAACATGTCATCATCTTGTACCTATATTCTTCCCCTAAAATACACATATAGAAACATGTTACCAATTACGTTTATACATAACCATGGGGAATAAAAACATAATAATAGGGTAATTTCAGATAATCAGTAAGTGTAAACATAATTAATAATTATAAAATTTCATTAGTGAGAAAAATATTATCCTATTGGTATAATAAATATATATAGATAATTATATCTAATAAAGTCTACATAATAAATAATGGAATATTACTTTACCAAAAAATGAAATGAATCAAAAGAGTTTTCAAGCTTGATTCAATCAACATGATTCCTGTGAGATGAACACAGTAATTTGAATAATACTTAAATTGTGAATCATCTTTTTTACATTTGAAAAATCATGTGTGTATATAATATTAATTTTAGAATATTCTCCATTAATTAAATTTATAATTAAAATAAAAAACTTATTTTTAAATACATTATTTCATGAGATGTAAGATATAAAGCAATACATTAGAGGGCAATATAGGACAACACCCATCGTCATCCACAATTATGAGTGCCACTAGAATGTAATTCACTGATTGTATCATAAATAAATGATAGAAAGAAATAGGATTTAATTAAAAAAACTCAAATGGAACCCATATTTACAAAATGGGATACTATGACAACGATTTGCATTCTTGGTAGATACCATTCAATCATGATTACAAAGCATGTGTCATTTACACATTATAGATAAGTTATATTTATTAAAGATAATAATTATCCACAATATATATATGTAAAATATCTTGGTGAACACCCATCAATTAATGTAATTATGAATAGGGTATTCATAGAGGAAATTAACTTAATGAAAAATAATGGATTTTCACTAAAAATGATTACGAAAGAAAAAAAGGATGTGGTGGATGATTTGTAAAAAGGAGTGAATTAAATTATTCATACATATAAAGAATTTTTATGGATTAAAATTAATATATCCCCAGTGTATCCATTTAAATAGAGAAGTATGTTGACATAGATGAAAAATGTACTTACAAAATAATGTTTCAAACAGTATCACCAATGAAGGGATTATGAATTGAATTGTTTGATACTATGAGTTGAATAACCTATATTATATATATATATTGTTTTTAGACGAAAAATCAAGTAATTTATATATCATGAGTATAAATCCTTTTAATTATAAAAAAATAAATGTATGTGATATCTAAAAATAAATTTAAATAAATATAATTAGCATTACTGTAAAATACAAACTTACATGTCACATTGAAATGTACTTTCTAAAAATTTTATGTGATATATTTTAAAAAAAATTAATTTTAATTTTTCTATTGTAATTAATTCTGGAAAATGAAATGATTTTTTATATATAAATGTGAATCCATTGATAAAATATTTAATAATTATATAAAAATAACCTTTATAATACTTTTAAAATAACTTTTTTGAAACCCCACATTATAAAAGAAGTAATAAAACCTTCTTTTTATTTAAACATAAGTTTCATAATTAAATTTATAAAATAACATATAATATAATACTATGATTAGGTAACACAAGAATAAATTAATGAAGATGATTATAAATCATTATAACTTGATGAATGTGGATTTGATTTATCAAAAAGCCTTATGGGAAACATACTTCCTAAAGAATGATATATTTGAAAAGTGGTGTGTGGAGTAAAAAATTAAACTATTATAGAATAACATATAATAAAATCAGAGTTTATAATGTCCCCAGAATATATGAAATATGTGCATGAAATTGAACATAACACAATCAACAAAAACTGAGTTACCAGAAACTCTTATGACAAAGGTAAGACATGAGTTGAATGAACATGAAATAAAAAAGCATGATTTGGATTACTATATGACAGTAATTCAATGTAAATAATTTATATAAAATAGATGGGATAATAAATCAATATAATAACTTAAAAAAGAAAACATGGTGTATAATATTGAAAAAGTATTAAACAATCAAAATTGTGACCAAGACATACCATACAACATAAGTTACTCTTTTTCAAAATCCTCTTCAATGAGTGCCATTGTAATTGTATATAAAATAACCCTATTAAATGATAATTAATTATATTATATGTATATAATATTCAATATGAAAAAACATAAATTAAATTACATTTTTAATTCCAAAAATATCACATATTGTATTTTTAGTTCAACACACTTACCTTGGTGCTGATTTGTTATGTAATTTTTTGAAATTCCCTGATTAATTAATTAATTCTCATTAAGTACATACAAAATCAAAATATTCCTAAATATAAAAATTTATACTGATCATTTAATACCTTTCAATATGCATTAATATTATTTAGTTTTTTCCTATATTCAATACAAGGTTTATGTAATCATTGTCACTTAGAACTATTATTGTAAGTATGGTGTTAGTATATTTTATTTTCAAAAAATACATCATTATAATATTATATAAGTTACTTAAATATATTTTCTATGATAGTTTATAACGATATAATTTCATTCCATGGTATTTTTGGTTACAAACCATGAATATGAAACTGATGATGATCATTTGTCAATGATTCATAAAGAACAAAAGGTGGTTTTTCAATTAATTTGTTTAATTTCTATATATTTTTACCAAAATAAAAATTATTTTTAGATTGATATCATATTATAAAAAAATTCTTATAGTATCTATGATTTGAAATTATAATATCTTTTATATAGGTGACTAAGCTGAACCAAACGTGAACCAACCATGAATAATAGATTATTAAAATGTGGTTTCGTTCCAATATAATTATAAATTAAGAATAATGAAATCATTTCATTCTTATTAGCGTGATATTATGTAATAGGAAATATTTATGAGGATAAAATAATATATATAAGGATGTTACTTATAAATAATATATCATTTTCATCTTAATTCACTCATATTAAATGATTGAATTATTGATAATCATTTATTGAACATATCATTAATAGGTTATAAGATATTCCTTAAAAAAATTATATAATCAATTTTTTATTTATTATTTTAATTTCATTCTAATAAACTTACATGTAAGAAAGTGATGAAATAGAAAACATTAATTTATCATTGCATGGAGGTTGTAGTCCACACATACATGTGGATAATGAATATTTTCATATATGATGAGTAAAATGAATAATATGTTTTATCGTTAAATAAAATATTTTATAAACATGAAAGTTATATACGAAAATATATTTTGATATCACACTTTAATGGTCACGATGAAAACCAAAATACAGTGTGTCATTGAGCCAATAGTCTACAATAGACACAAGTCACGTCATCTTTTTTTAATAGAAATGGGAATGGTGTATAATGATTGTATACATTTTTTAATAATATAAAAATATAATAATGATACATATTCCATCGTTAAAATAAGGTGTAATGAATTTTTAATAAGAATAATTGTACAAAAATAAATATTAAATAATGAGTGTTAAAGAACTAATGGGGTTTTTTGAGTGAGGGTTGGTGACTAGAGAAGTTACCCTTTTATAAGAGAAAAGGGATGATATTTTTTTAAATACAGAAACATTTAATTAATCAGATGTCACATTCAATGAATGCTGCTCCAAAATAGGTAACTAATGGATAAAATAAGTGATAAGGTAGAGAAAGGCCTTGGCCACATATTAAGACACATGTTTCAACCATGTTTGCTGACTATTACTCTTACCTTTTTTCATTTACCATTCAATATTTTATCTTCACAACCTGTGTTTACCTAGGTTAATTTATCACTTATGATAAAAAACAAAATGTTTGATTAGTAAAAAATGGATATAACTATTGAATGTTAGTTTCCATGTAAACAATTAATTAATTATAATTTATTAGATTTCGTGTTGATTGATGGTGGCTGAATTAACTTGATTGAATCGAGAAATGATGTTGGGATTTGATTTGAGGGAGTATAATGCATTTGGGGTAGGTGGTCTTGCATACTCTTCTATATGGTATTATGCATAGTTTTTTGGATGATGAAATGTGGTGATAATATTTAGGATAATTTTCACATATTTATAATGTTACATCAATAATAATTAATTTATAAATATTTAATGATCCGTATTTCAAAATTTATTTAAGAAACCATGCACTATCTAGTTGGAAAAAATTTAAAGGGGTGTTATGGGACATTGTTCACTAGATTAAAGGTATTTGTTTATGGTCATGGATTTATCACTAATTTTTAACTTAGATTTAATGGAACCCATTTGATTTTTTTTATACATGTGACCAAGATCCCATGAGACGATGTTTGATTGTTAACCACATGTGTGTTCATGTGTTCTTGTTAGACAATGATTGATGATTGATTATAAGTGTGTACATGAGTTATATGTGATTTGATGTATGGTTTGTTCTTTTATTATTTGGGTGTAATCACTTGTGAAATTTTATTTGTACACCTTATTGTTCATTCCTATTAAACTTATTGTCTTTAGTATTTAATATAATTGAGGATCATTATAGCAGTTGTCATGTTATAAATTTTTCTCAGTCTCATTTAGTGGAATCCTTTTTTTAGGGAGCATGATGACATGATGATGTCTAATAAATATGGATCATTTTATGGTTTGATTTGGATAAAATTAATGACGGATGTAGTTGGACTAGAGAATGTATGTTAATTGGGAATTAATAATAAGTAAGCCAAAAGGGGTAATTCCATTCATGTATGATGTGATTTTTCAATTACATGAAATATTTCGGGTGGAACTTTCATTCATGAAAAAATTATAACCACATTCATATTGGGTAATTTGGTAACCCTAAATATTACCACTAATTTGTTAGGGAGAGTATGGTTCATTATATTGGAAACCATTAGGATAAGGCATGGGTTTCACTCGATAATGACCACCAATGGGGTTGGGCGTGCAATATTTTATCAACATCCATTTTCAATGTGGGAATATAGAATATAATCAAAGGTTGAACATGGGGATAATACTATTGGTAATTGGATGCAAACTAATTTTGGGATTTTTGGAACAAATTATGATGTTTGTTGATAGACATAGATTTTTTACCAACATCCAATCTAATTTGGTAAATCAATGGATTCTGATTTCTTAGTAAGTGAATGACTCCTCGACGTATTGGGGTTTTATTATCCTTTTTGATTTGATAGTTTTATGTTTTACCTATGATTATTATTTATTACATATTTATTTCAAAATGATATAATCACATCCATATACACTTAATTTTTTCGATTTAGTATTGGATCACATGGGAGGATCCCTTTTGAGTTACACTCAAAAACATCTTAGGAGGAAATAACACTTGGGTGACCAAAGAGTTCACAATTATTGTAGGTATAGGTTCAGATGAGTCTCATGTTGATAATTTAGTAGGAATATCTCTATTATTCAAGATCTTAGGTGGTGTTGAGTCTTATAGATGGGTGCAAAGCCTCTTTGTACATTCATTATTTTATTTATTTTTATATGTGATTAGTTTGGTGAGAATTTAGTATACATTATTATTGTATAACTATGGAGTCCCTTTTTCATTATTTATTCATATTGATTATATGTTATCAATTCTTGCTTATTTTGATTTTATATTTTTTAAATTATGATTCTTTTTTTGTTTACATTGATGTAGGGTAATGTCGCCACATGATTCTTCTATAGACCATAGCTACTCTTCAGAAGCCTCCGGTGTATGCGGAGGATCACCTTAGGACTTGTGGAATTTCAGCATGAACCCAGTGATTTGGGTCAAAATGTAAAACATTTACCTCAAAATAATATTAGGGAGTAATATTTATGATGTGTATAACCACAAAAAACACCATGCATAAAAAGATATATTCCAATAATTTTGATATCATAAATAGTATAAATAAATTTCAAATAAAAATACAATAATTCAAAAATTAAATACCTTCTATTGACAAAGAAACAGTAAAAACTCATGAAAAACTCTTATTCTAGTACGACCCAACATGATCCCTAAAAATTATTAAATAAAGCCCATAAGTTATTACTAACCAACTCAATCAATAATAAGATCTTATATAATTAATGAATATTTTATATGTTTGTGGAATGAGTATAACATGTATACTTATTCAGATCCTCTTGAAAGCAACTCATGGAAAATGATAACAATATACTATAGCCGAGTGAATAGACCAAGGATACTAACTCATCACATAAATAGGTAGTACTATTTTTCTTATCCTCGCTACAACCCCCTCACTAAGTAACAAATATAAGTAAATAATTATTTATATAATATATATTTATATATATAATGATTTTACCCTTATTCCAAATCCCCACTTGTGTGTCTCTCTCATATCCCAATGTATTACGCCCCAACAGATCTTTTCATATACTCATCCCTTTTATAATTCCTCATTAACCTCCTGGAATAGAGGCCGTAACATTTCTGAATCATATTTGGTCTAGAAAATCTCATCATAATTGTATATTAATAGTTACCTAGTTTATACCTAGAAGCCACATCATCGTGTGAAAATTTACTAAACCTCAATCCATACTCGATCATGAAATTTCACAATTGGGAAAAAAACTCCATTTCGAAATAGAATCATGTATTATACCTCATTTTATTTTATCAAGAATATAATATTATAGTAACCCATAATACATAACATCATTGGTTAGAACACACTGTATACCAAAATCCATTATATCTCATGACACACATAAACATTTATTCCTTGTGACAGAATATAGGAGGGGATATCTAATCCATGTTTTCTCAAACCATCCTGAATATTAGAGAAAACCTCCCCCATAATATTTGGGAGTCAATAGGACTACTGATATTGTTGGTACATATGAAATCAGAAAATGTAGAATAATATCATGCATAGAAATACCATGGGGAACTACAGAGACAAAGAATCATATCAAACTATTATAGATCAAGACCCCTATCTCCCATTACTAAATATGAGGTATCATGTAAGAAAACATAAAATTAAATTCCATATTAATTAAATAATTAAAAATCTATTAATATCATTACATCCTCAATAACCAGAACAATTACTTTAATATTCTAATCCAAGATCCGACATATAAATTATATATCATTTTTATATTCTCGTATATTTCATCATCAACTCTGAACATCATAATTGAACACGAATCATTTATAAGATTAATTATAAAAAATTTATCTTCCTGGCACACTAGGATATAACCAATAATACAACTAAAATATGAACCTATAGAGTATAGCATCAAACAAAAACCCATATTTTCAATATAATCATACAAATAATCATGGTTCATATGTCAATTATACATGAAGTAAGAATCAATAAGACCCCTCCTTTAAACATGTCCTAATCATAGTAGTGTCCCACACCATTGAAAAAAATATCAGTCCCATTACTCATCCAACAAATCAATTGTTATTTTAAAAACATCATTGGGAATTCATCAAATATCTCATAAAGTAATCCAAGCACATGTTGTCATCAATCAACCACAACAATTCTTTAAATACAAATAACATAATAAAATTTTTATATTTATTTTTTTCCCATACTCAAAGCCATTAAAACCGTTAAATTTATTTACTTCTTCCTTATCAAATAAGGAATGACCACATTCATCCCCAATACCATATTCATTACTAAACAAAAATTTCAATTACATCATTAATTTACATGTTTATTTTTCACTGGCATTACACAATAATAAAATATAGAAAAATAACAAATAATATCAACAAATTATTAAAAATATACTGATACTAATATTATCATATTTTATCTAATAAAAATATGAGATGTCATAAAATTATTATTTCCCCTTTTTTATTTTAAAATATTACCTTCTTTACAGTGTATAACAGTTTTTAGTAACAACCCATTCTAAAAAAGAACAAAATTTACCTCAAAACACATATATCCCACTACAAAAATTGATTAATAGGAAAAAACAATAAAAAAATATTGAATCCATGGTGATCAAAATATTAACCATTCTTTTAACTCTCAATATGATATAAAAAGTGCCTTATTAATGAAAAATTACCATTTTTTATTATCAATTATCCATGATTATTCAAGTAATTTTCTTACGCATTTTATAATTGAAGGCCTAAAATTATCATGATTCTATCAATTAAATAATTATTTAAATAATTCAAATTATACAATAACATGAATTTTCTTTGAATCCCATTATTATTTTTTTTCAAAAATCTATATTTCAACTTATAATCAAAATAATCTAAAGTTGGAGAAAAGTATATGTGTTATATAATAAATTTTAATTAAACAACAATTAAAAAATCCTCCAAATATTATTTCTAATTTTATTCTATTTTAAAATGTATATGTTAAGGGATTCATTTCTTGTAGTTTACATATTCACTTTGTACGTTTTAGTTTTAAAAAATATTCCAAAATAACCATCATCTAATATTCTTCAAAATATATATTGGATTAAGGATAAATCTATATGATTAATTAGTTATCCCAAATCATGGATATTCAATTAATTTTACAAATAAAATATAAGATAGATAACCATGTCCTCTACCTTTTCTATGATGATTCAAGAATTCTTTCAATCCTCTAATAGGAAGAGAGGTCAATGGAAGCCTATAATAAACCAAAATGGTTGAATTTTTTTCAAACTTTTCCTAATTATTTAATGGTGGGGTATACATCACCCAAATATGAGTATAATAATCAAATTAGAATTTATGTAGGGGAATCACTCTTTTATAAAAAAATAGATCATGTCATATTTTATATAGCCTGAGCTGAAATCCAATATTAATTAAGATTTAATTTTACGTTCAATTTTAATATAGGCCATATATCTGCTATTAAATTAAAAAAAATTAGGGAAAGTCAAATGGCCACTTTAAAATCTCTTAAAAAATAAAAAAAAATCACAAAAATATTCTTTAATTTTCTTAATTTCTATTGATGCATCTTTACATATTGAAAAAAATAAAAAATAAAATTTTTACGAAAATATTGTTTCCTCTAAGTGATATGTATGCATTGAATAATGATAAGATTAATTTAGTACTATGAAGATGTTACATTGATGCTTGTATAAGAAACTGGAAATAACCCTTATTCAGGAATAAGTTATTAAAAGGATCCAACATGCATGAAACAGAATGACTATACACGAGCCTAAATATCCTTAACTGACCCTTACACAAGTCCTGAGACTATATGTTTATCTTTACACAATATAGATGATGACCCTTATATTAGGATGAGAAGCACTGAAGGGCCCTTAAAATTGGAGAAATAAACATACACCAAATAATAAACACATCTATGGTATTTCATGGGAAAAAATGGATCCACTTACCATTATATTGGTAATTAAAATCATTAAATACCTTCAAAAATGAGGGAGATTGTGTAAGCATAATTTAAACAAAAAAACTATCTTCTATTTAAAAAACATATATAATACTATGAAAAAGTGATCAACTGACCATTATAACCCCTCTAATACTCGAAAAATCTTAATGGGTGTGTTTTATAAAAATGGGAACCTGCATTTCTTTAAGGGGTTAGAAAAAAATTATATAGGGGAATAACCCATTACCTTACCAGGGATTAATATATATAAATCACTTCACATAACCCCAAATAATGAATTCATTTGTAAATGTTTTGAATTATATATAACTACACTATGCTTCTATATAAAGGAGTCCTCATATATAATCTTTATGAGTTATAAAAATACTGTACCTATTTCATATCATTAATTATATGAATATTAATTCATTTCAAATTTAATATAATGTATGCAAAACTGAAAAAATTCAAATCAAAATGAACAAGATGAGTGTAATTTTTTATTATTTTAAGATGATTAATCTTACTATACCATTGAAATAAAATATTTGACTTTTTTATATGGACTCAATTCTCTGTCATTATTTTTAATATTATTTTTATATGATCTTAAATATATATTTTATTTACAATGTGTAAACTTCTGTAACACTTCTCATTTATAAATATATTTCAACCAATACTCTTTATTATAAAATTATATTATTAAATACCTTATAATGATAAAAATTCAAATTCATTTTTATTATTAAAATATAAAAAATAATTTAAATACTAATTCCTTCCCTCTAGGTAATGATAATTAAATTTTCAATATTCATAATTAAATAATTTTTTTAGAATTATTAATATAATAATCTACCTTTAAATTATCTGCATTTAAACAGTAATGTATTCATAAATTGTGATATAATATATATACTTTATATCTATGATATATAATTGGAATACTTAATTATTATATCCAAAACAATTATTTCACTAGTACCACTCTAAAGAATTTTCTTATAATTCTCCATTGATGTGGAAAAATTCCCTTCCAATTCATGATCTTATTATAATGGAAACAAAATTTAATAATTCCAAACATATATACACATTGTAGAGGGAGATTCATTTAACATTTAATCAATTTTCCTCTTAAAAGTAATCATTGTATTTACAACTCCCTTATCCACTACCATAATAGAGTGAGGGGTTGACCTGTTAAAAACTTTTTCTATTTTTGATAATAGAGTTCGGAGTATGTTCCGAGACTGTTCAATTATGTTACAATTTAAATAAATAATGAAATAATTTACTTTCCTATCAAATGATTTAATAATATTCTATATTCCTATTACTTTTTATGATAGATATTTTGTTTATAAAATTAATTGATGTACCAAATCATATTGAGTATATAAGTAGACATAAAATATCATTTATTAATTAATTACTATTTTTTGGGTTATATAAATAAATATTTATTATCATTAACATTGAATTTTTTTCTCTATGTTTTCAATCATATAATATGGTTTAAATGATTCTTTCATCTTCTGAGACACATAATTCATGGAAACAAACATGATAATGTGAAATCCACAAAATATTCCAGGATTATATATTAGAAAAATTTTATTCATTGAAGGAAATTTATTTTTACAGAGTAAGAATTAAACAACCCTAGAAAGTAAAACATCCTCTCAAATTTTAGAAATGTTACAAAATTATAATACAAATCCATGAAATAATCACTAATAAGTGATTAATTCTCAGTAAATAAACAAAATTAAAACCAAGAGGATGTATCAATAGTCCTTTAAATATAAAATATATGTTTGAATATATTTAGAATCAAATGGAATATAAATGAACAAAATGAAAACAACAATGTGTTGAACATCAACATGTATTTATTAATTTTGTGGTATGGTTCACATTTTTTTGTCATAGTGTAAATAAAAAAAGGTATAAGATACTATTAAATTATCTATCACATGTTAGTCCCCAGAACATTTCATTAATTCATCGTTTGATCATATATCAATGACTAATAGACTGTTTTACTATTTGAATAAAAACATAACAAATGGGAAAACCATGATAAAAAATTGTAATTGATTTCATATAATAAATAGTTTTTCCTAACATATGAATCATTAATACACCAATTGGTATCTTATATTGAATTATGGAAATATATATAATGTAATTCAAATAATCATACATCATAATGATATTTCATTCAATATTCAAAAATAAAAACCTTGTTGTTCTTCATATCTCTTTAAAATGTTGGTGGTCCAAACACATCACTAATATGATGTCTAACATAAGTGTTCAATTATTTAATTTTGATATTGGGTAGGTATTAAGGTGATGGAATCTCTATGATGATGAATTGGTCTTTATTAAACTCACTATAGCACCCAAATATTTTGTGTTTATTTGGAATTAATTTAATATTTTTGATATTTTTCATTTCACAGAACACTAAATATAGGTTTTTATGAGAAACCGGAATGTTTTTTTTCATTATACAAACCAAATTGTTAATATTTCACTACAAACAACACATTTATTATCTTATGTCATACTCAACATTTTATTTTTCTTTTTTCACACATAATTTTTAGTTCTTTCGATAATTTGGTCCTATTCAAGATCATGTTTTATTTAACGAAAATATTCCATTAATATATTATTATAGTTACCAGTTAGCTATTGGAATATAAATTAAAAATAATATTAAATAAATTGCGAAAATTTTATTTATATAGGTATAAAAATGAATATTTTTGTAAAAAATTATCTATAAAACGAAATAAGAACAGTTAAAAAATATTCAAAATTCGATTCTATAAGGAAACTATTTTTTGACATAAAAAACTATTTTATCTAAATTAATAAACCAAACTAATTTTGATTAATTTTATAGACAAATATTATATATTATATTTTTAATTAAATTTTTTGATAGTTATATAATAAATTTGGTTGGCATAAGATAGGTATAAATAAAAGTTTATGAATAAAAATATATATTTTTCGAAATGGTAATATTCCTGCTAATTAATGGTGAACAAGAATTATATATAATTTTTGAAACATTAATAATTTTTATATTTAATATAAAATATCATTTTTAAGGAATACTATCAAATTTTACATTAGGTGAACTTTTGGTATTAATCTGAGAACATTCATGTTTGTATGAATAGTGAAATTTTTTGAATTTTAATAAAAAGATTATTTTTTATCTAACTTATTTATATAGTCAAAATATGTTATGAATTGTTTTTAAATTATAATTATTAAAATTAAATATCTATTAATATAATTTATTTAATTTTAAAAAATTTATTTTTAACATTTTATATAAAAACATTTCAATTTTTGGACTTTTCTCTTTAAAAACCTTTATCTCATCCTGTCTACGTGATTAATTTTATTTTACATTCTTAGACATGTGTTGTTATAATTTTGGAAAATCGATACCATATTTTTAATCAAAATTTCATATTTTAGTAAATATTTCACTTTATTTTTTCAAAATGTGAATATTTACTTTAGTAATTTTTAATACCATGATTATGTGTAAATTGGGTAACTAAGGTTAAAAATATTATTAAAAATATTATTAAAATAACCTAAAACTTATCAAAATGTTATTGGATAAATATAATTAGGAAACTAAAATATAATATGAGAAATCTCATTATTTAATGCACACTTATATTTTAAAATAACTTAGATATTATTAGAATCAATAATTAAAAAAATTACACAATCTTACTTTTAATATGTATAATATTTTTAATATGGGGTTAAATAAAGAATATGATAGAGTATATATATTACTTAAAAATATAAAAGGTTTTTATATATCATGGTAATTTATTTTTTCAATTTTATAGAATATATATTTATCATAAATATTTACTCAATGATGATTCAGTGATTATTCAACTAATGAAACAATCATTTAAATGACATTAGATATATTTAAAGACTTCTAATTTAACATAATTAAGTTAATTAAATTATTTCCAAGATATTTATGATATATTAGGGTTCTATTAAAATATTTTTTAATATATCATGATGTTAAACATTTCATAATGTCAAATTAATGAATACTGTCAAAATTGACACTTTTGGTATTTTATACTAACTAGGTATTAATAAATTGGTTATAAATCCAAAAAATATTAAATAATCAAAAAGATATTTTTTATGGTCTAAAATATCATAAATTTTAAATTTATTAATAATTTGACACGTCATAATGAAAATTTACACAGTTTTATGTTCAAATTTTATTACCAAAGTTATGATTAAAATTTATTAACAAAGGGTTAATCAAAATAATAACATCTAAATAACACAAGAAATCTGATAAATTATATTGTTTGAGGATTTTAATTTTTTTAATTTTTTTAACTTCGAATAAATGGACTTATAGAGATATTTGGACTAATAATGAATTTAATATAAATTAATATTTTTTGAAATTCTATGAGTTCCCTCCAATCTCTTTTAGAAGGGAACCTATTCTTCTATTGTACTCACATAGTAAAAAATAAATTTGAAGAAAAAATCATATCAAAATATTATCCAAACATACCTATCATAATAATAGAAGTCTTCATTTTACCATAAATGCAACCAAATAATTCCATAGGTGCAAACCAAAAGCGGATACCTGAAGAACACATAATGTTCCTTAGTGAACCTTTTTCTATTATTTACTCACTGAACACGATAAATTATTTTTATTTCATGTTTATATAATAAAAAATATATATGAAATAAAATGATATTTTTTATGGTTATTATATAAAACATCATAGATTTTCATCAAATTGGATATAAAATCATCGTTCGTATGTACAACAAACTACTCCATTGCAAACAAATGTCATTTTTTCTCCCATTTCTACAATAAATGGTTGGTAATAATGATGGATTTATAGTTTATTTATGATATTTATTATTTATATAATATTATTTTTATTTTTAATTGTTATATCACACATACCATCATGATTTATATTTTGTGGAAATAAGATAACAACGTTCTTGTGTAAGGAAGACTACCGCATAGCGAACCAATGTTATTACTACATGATTTATAATGGTGTGGCCTTAAACATTACATAAAATTGAGTTATGTTATGAATTCACCTTAAGGATCATTTCAGGTTTAGAGTTTTTGAGAATTAGTCCACAATTATTATATTACATCATAAAAATTACAATGTAGACACGTTTTCTCAGTATCCATTTTTTTAATAAAATATAAAATCATATAATGAAAAAAGAAATATTTTCCTCATATAAATCTTCTTGAAATCTTCCTTTCTCTTACCCTTCATTATTTCCTGGGAAAAACATTTCAAAAACATGGGATAAGAATAAAAAGCTAATTAAGGGTTATAAAATAATGAATGACAAGATAATTCCATATATCAATATAAAACATAATCTCTTAACATACCTCATGAAATCATAATATTGGTGAATAAAACATATAAATAATCAATTATAAAGGTAACTTGTTTCATTCATAACATACTTACATTATAGATATCACAGTTACATAGGGTGTTATGTTGGAATACCCATCATAATAGATTCCCAAAATCATTAGGTGAAACATTTTCATTTACCTTTGTCACATTATCCAAGGTATTAGAGTGCTATCTCGGGCTCACCCGCCCTAGGATTATAATGAAACCACTCGTATATGTAAAAAATTCCCAAGAAACAAAACATAGTCATAACAAAAAACACAATCATAAAGGAAAGATAACATTTCCAAATTAAAATTACAATATATCATGTAAATATATTGAAATAATAAATATATAAAAAGAAAATTTTTTAGTACCAAAATATGTAAAAAGATTATATGTCATTTATTTTTTTAAAAACATTACGTATTTTTAAGGATGCCAAAGATCAAATAATACTCGTGGTGATGGAAAGGTCGTTCTCACCGCATACATTAAAAAACATTCTTTTTTTTGTTCATTAAAATGCTTCATTGAAAAATATTTCATTTTTATAAAAGTAAAATCCAAAGGGGTTTATACAACATATAAAATAATGTCATGTATAAATCAAAATATGACTCAATGAAAGGAGACTGAGACAAAGTCCCTTACCTCATCTCCAAATTGACTCGTTCTTTTTTTATTATCATAAATAATAAATTAAAGATAATTTATATGTTCATAAGAACTTTTTTAATGTATATTTTTACTTTTATATTACTTATTACCATGTTATAAACATTACATAATCATTTATGATAATAACAGACGTTTTGTCGATAATTGGTACTTGAGTCAAAAATGATCTTCTTAAAATTACAAGTTGTCCTTATGGTCTGAATTTCATTATCTATAGAATGATATTCATGATTTAGATATCATATATCTGTTATATATATGTATTTATAATAGTATATAAAATTTTTAAATAATAAATTGGATGTAGTGTTCATGGAGATAGTAAGTCTTACGTATGCATGAATGCTACTTTCATATCTATTTCATATTTTAATGGAATGAAAACATAATGATACATATTTATATTATAATTTTAGTATAATATAATATATAATTTCATTAACTCCATCATTTATATTTCCCACGTATGTTATGAACGAGTCATATCACTTTGAGGGGGTGGTAGTCCACACTAACTCAAATGAAATTATAATATTTACCCATTATGAAATCTATAAAAGTATGATATAAATGAAAATAAAGACGTATAAAGACAATATAAATATAATATATATAACATATAAATATATTTCCATTTTAATTTCTAACATATGTGGTTGTAGGATATTATTGAATAATCATCGTTTCTTGAGGCAGTTGTTCACCGTCCACAGAAAAATTATTTTCTTTACCCATTTCACGAAGTTGTGTGTAAGTGTAGTTTGAATACTTCTCATAAAAAAATATTATATTTAATATATTTTTGTTTTTATAAATTAAGTAAATAAATATAGTTTATGGGTTTTTAGAAATAAAATAAATGAAATGAATCTAAGAGAAGATGTTACCTTTAAAACGGTTATCTCCCTTTGGTTTGACCCTAAAGGTTTAATTTAATTTTCTTCTACCTGGGGAAGAATTCTAGGAGGAAGATAATGATTTAGAGAGCTTAGTTGGGTTGACTTTGGATGATCCATGGAGCTTTAGAGGTGTGAGTAATGAGATAGAGGTGATGGATTTTTATAAGGGGGAGGAGGGGATCTTTAGGAAAGTTTGAAAGTATTATTTTATTATGAACATAATTTCAGTTTCAAAAGGTCGGAAACTTAGTAAAGATGAATATAAGATTAATCCTGTTCAAAATAAACTAATTTGATAATAATTGGATAGGTTTTGGATACTATTTTAATGTTTATAATCATATATATTTAAATCATTTATAAATGAGGTAAACACTACATCATTATTATGTCATAAATAATTTAAATTATACGATGTCTAAAAATTATAAATAAAATACCATGATGTATGAATTAATATTTTAATTCATATTAATATTTATATTTGATAATATAACTTATATAACCCCTTGTAAGAGTTTATTTACTAAAATATATATGTTTAAGTCATTTGTTTCATTACTTTAAATAAATTAACATAAAGTGTCCTTATCACTCCTAGGTAGATCCATGGGGTCCCAAAATCAACCCAATGATGACCATAATCAGAAATAAATCAACCAATAATATTACAACAAATTTTTGGTTAATTTAATATTATTATAATAATTTTTGATTACCCTCATTTACCAGAATTACCCTTCTACCGTGGTAAATAAAATATTTACCAAAGTAAATATTCAGAATGTCTAAAAATAAAAGTTTCATATTTTCACAATTTAGAACTCCTGATTAAAAATATGAAATACAATTTTTCAAATTGAAAACACATAGGATGATTAAATTAATTTAAAATATATTCTTTTTCTAAAAAGAAAATGCATGTTTTTAAGAAATAAAAACTATCAAAAGATTGACACTTGTTTATGACCAATTTAAAAGTGAAATTACATAAAATGACAAAAAAATGGATTAAATGGTAAAATTATAATTTAATTAACCATTAAAAACTATTAAAAATATATTATATCCACATATATAAATTGTATTAAAGTCATTTTGGAATTAAAATATAGTATTTTTCACTATTCATTAAAAAATGAACAGTATCCAAAAATACCAAAATATTATCCAAAGTAAATTTTTATGTCACGATTATAAAGAAGAATATTATTTTTTCAAATAGAATATATAAAAGTTAAAAGAAATAATTTAAAATGTTTTCACCATTAAAATGATTTAAAATTACCTCTTAAATACTATTAAAGTATTTATGCTTAAAATTGGATTCAATTACATTTTATGCATGTAAATTTATTTGGATAAATGTAAAAACATTTAAAAAATGAATATTATAATTTTTTAGTAAGTTATATTAATTCCCTCCATTATAATAGCAAAGCGTTAACTAAAATTTATATTAACAATATTATATTATTATTTTCCAGTGTAACTCAACGTTGTGTGCAATGAAAGATTTCAAAAAAACATGTTATTGTGTATTGGGTACGCCATCAAACATAGAATCCCTTTTAAAGTAAAATTAATATTTAATTCCAAAATATTAATATATATTAAAATTTCTTATTCTTTATTTACCTAGGATGTTACATCCTTCTCCCTTTTGGAAATTTCATCCTCACGATTTTTATTCACTTATCAAATATGTGGGTGTATTTATCCCTCATAGATTTTTCCCATTACCACATTTACTCTTCAACCATATGGTTTTATCAAAAAACATTTACCGGATAGATTAACTTATTCCTCCACTCTTTCTCTCTGTGGTAAAGAATATGGATTTATAGTTCCTCATAAGGAAGATTCTCTTAAAATTGAACAACCTCTAGACTCATAAAATGAGATGGATATGACATATAGATTCTCAAAATTTAAACATGAAAAACATTATATACGTTGGATAAACATGGAGGTTAAACCACTTTATAGGCAACTTATCCAACTTTCTTCAATATTTCATATGGCCCAATGAACCTTGGAATCAACTTTCCCTTCTTGACAAAACTTTTCACACATTTCCATGGAGAAAACATTAAGAATGACATGATCACCTACCTCAAATGAAATATCCTTCCACTATTTATCTACAAAACTTTTCTACCTTCTCTGAGTTGTTCTCATGTGCTTATGAATCACCTAAAATTTAAATACCATCTCTTTTACCAATTCGGGTCCCATCAACATCATTTCACATACTTCATCCCGAAAATCTAGAGTTCGACACCACTTTCCATATAATCCCTAAAATAAAGACATCAATATACTAGAAAAAAAACATTTATTATAAGAAAATTAAACCAAAGAAAGATGTTGGTCTAAATTTCCGAAGAAATCCATTGAACAAGCATGTAGCATATCCTATAATGTCTGAATTTTTTGTTCTGATTGCCCATCTGATGCAGGATGAAAAGCTGTAATAAAATATAACTTAGTACTTGACGACTTTGGAAGGACATTAGAAATGTTATAAGTGAGCCTCATATCACAATCGGATAAAATGGAGAGTGGAAATCCATGCAACCCAACTATCTCTTTAACATATAACTAAGAAATTTGATCTAGAGATAGAGTATCTCAAATTGAAATGATGTGAACAAATTTAGTCATTCGATCAACAATAACCCAAATTTCTTTGTTACCTCAAGATGTATTTGGTAATCCCACAACTAAGTCCAATTTTATATTTTATCATTTCCACTATGGCATTGGTAAAGACTGAAGCATCCTTTTTGGTAACTTCCACTCTCCTTTGAACTATTGACAAGTAACACACATGGCAGTAAAATAACCTATATCTATTTTCATTCCATCACACTAGTAATACATTTTAAGATCATTGTACGTCTAAGTACATCTAGGGTGAACTAAAAACAGATAACTATGAGCTTCACATAACAACTCATTCTTCAACTGTGAATCACAAGGCACACATAACCTCTTCCCAAATGTCAAAATACAATCATTATCAATGTTAAAATCAGTAATGTTACCCTTCTGAACCAACTCTATCTTTTTCAACAAATCAACATCTCCCTTTTGTGATTTCTTAATTCTGCCTGATAGAGATGATTTCACTGACACCTGGAAAAACTAGAGAAATTTCATGCACCAAAAACATCTATTTCAAAGTTAATAAAATCATTAATCAAAGGATCTTGTTACAAATGTAACTAGGTTTACGTTGCATTAGTTTTTAGACTTAGATAATCAGACACCTTATTTTTCTTTCCTGGATGGTAATGGATCGTACAATCATAATCCTTGATTAGTTCTATCCATCTCCACTGTCTCATGTTCAATTCCTTATTAATGAATATATAATTCAAACTTTTTTGGTTAGTTTATATTTCTCATTTTACTACATAAAAATGATGCCTCCAAATTTTTAAAGCAAAAATAATAGCTGCTAATTCCAAATCATATGTAGGGTAATTTAACTCATGAGGTTTCAACTGACATGACGCATAAGAAATTACTTTATCATTTTTCATTAGGACACAACCATGTCCATTCAAATAAACATCACTATAGATAACAAACTCAACATTTCTAGAGGGAAATGCCAAAACTAGAGCATTCAACAATCTTTTTTTCAATTCCTGAAAAAAAAATCATCACATTATTTTGTCCAAATTAACTTACCAAATTTTCGAGTTAACACGGTTAGTGGACTAGATAACCATGAAAAATTATCAGCAAACCTCTGTTAATAACACACTAATCAAAGAAAACTATGGATCTTAGTTATAATTGTGATTCTTGGAAATTCTTTAATAACATTTGTTTTAGCAGGATCAACAGTTATGCCATCTAGAGAATCAATGTGACCAAGGAATGGAATTATTTGTAACCAAAACACAAAATTTCTGAATTACCCATATCGATTATTTTTAATGGTTTGCAAGAACACCCTTAAATGAATTTTAGGTTACACTTTACTTTTAGAATAAATCAAAATATCATCAGTAAAAAACTAAAATCTTATCCATTAACTCATATAAAATTATATTCATATGATTCATGAATACAATAGGTTCATTGGTTAACCCCAAAGGCATAACTACAAATTCATAATGGCCATATCTATTATGAAACACAGTCATCGTAATGTCTGCTACCTTTACTTTCAACTAATGGTACCCCGACCAAAATTCAATCTTTGAAAAATAATGAGCTCCCTAGAGTGGATCAAATAAATCATCAAAATGAGGAAAATGATTCTTGTTCTTAATTGTGATGTCATTCAATTCCTTTTAATCAGTGAAAAGATTCATTAAACCATCTATACTATTAATGAACAATAACAAAGAACCCCATGGTGATGTGCTCAGTCGAATGAAACCTTTATCAAACAACTCCTACAATTGTTTCTCTAAATCTAAATGGTCAATTTGATCTATTAAATAAGTAGATTTCGAAATTGTCTTAGCATAGGGAACTAATTCAACCGTAAATTAAAATTCTTGATCAGGTATTATACAAGGAAAATCAGTAGAAAAAAAATCAGGATACTCATTAACCACTAAATCATCATCAATCTAAATAGTTCCTTTCTTTTCAATAATATGTGCCATGTAATATTCCATTCCATCATTTACTAGCTTCTCAGTGTCCGTAATTGTTATCAAAAGTAACGGTTCATTCGTGTACCCGAACTAAAAATCTTTCTAATAAGAAACCTCTTTAACTCTTTAGTTAATCGTAGATTGATAAACAGAAATCCAAACTATATCCAAAATAACATAAATCTCTACTAGAGGAAAAACAGTAAGGTTTTTAGGTAAATTATTTCTTACCTCATGGACTAGAAGGTTATTATTATTTAATTTTTTCTCAAAATTTCCTCCCAGTGTTTTTACCATAAGTTCAGGATTCATTTCTTAAGATGAAATTCCCAATTTACTAGATATATATTCAGAATTAAACGAATGTTTAGGTCATGAATAAAAAAACAAGTTGGAATAATCTGAACTAACAAACATAGTACCTGATACTAATTCATTTGATGGCCCAACATCTACTAAAGTTGTTGAAAACGATTTTAACACCCCTTTTTTCTTGTAGTATGGCTAATATACCTCACTTGAGTTCTTTTTTGGACACTCATTTTTATAATGACCCATTTCATTTCACTTAAAATATTTTACTGACTATGAATTAGATTTTTTCTAACCGTTACCCTGATATTTTCCAGAGCTATGATGAGCCTTGTGTCCCATTTTACCACATGAGTAACATTTACCATGATTTAAAAGACATTCCCGGGCCTATTTTTTAACACAATTTTCACTAATTGTAAACTTACGTTTCTTACCATTAGAATTTTTTTAAGAGTTATTCCTGATCATCTTCCACCTCGGCCAGTTATTATATTATTTTTCAAAGAACACCTAATCGTTTGAAAACACTATTTCCACCTTCTTCTCATATCGAACTAGTTTTTCATCATGTTTTAACACATGAGAAGTGAAGCCCTTAAATACTTTGGCATTAATCCTGGGTAAAAATGATTTATTTTACTATCAAGATCTCGTATGAAATTTAGAGTATACCTTGCCGGTAGAGTGATTTTTTCTTCATATGCAGCCATTGAGTCATCCTCCTGCCTCAATTCTAGTATATGTTTTTCCATCCTATGATAAACCACATAATGAAAATATTTCTCTAGAAACATACATTGGAATTTATCCCAAACAAGACAATAAATCTCCACATTATCTGTGATATTTTTAACCATCAACCACCATTTGTCACCTAAACCAACTGATCCATCATAGTAAAAAACTATTCAATCTTGATTCTTGACAATCTCAGGTTGTTGATTTGGAAAGGTTGTTTTCCGCATTATGTCGTCACATCATATATTCTCTTTTCCCTCTGTGAAAAACTATTTTGAACAAATTAATATATTAGAAGAATCATCATCGTAATCTGTAAATGCTATATCATTTCACTATTAACATGAATTAATTTATGGATATTAATTTAAAAATATCCTAACTCTTAAAGTTGTCTAAACAGACCTTTGATACCAAATATATGGATTCGGTCATAAACATTACTTAATCATGAGTTATGTAATTAATTCACATTACGGATCATTTTAGGTTTATATTTTTAGAGAATTTGGCCATAACTATTACATTACATCTCCAAAATTTCAAAGTAGACATATTTACTCAGTATCCATTTTTTTATTAAATAAAAACTCTTAAAAGAAAACCATAATTCTTTTCTTGAAATAAATCTTCTTGAATTATTCCTTTCTCTTTCGCTTCCTTATATCCTATGAAAAACATTTCAAAATCTGGTGATAAGAATAAAAATATCAGTAAGAGTTATAAAATAAACAAAAAAAACATTTTTTCATCAATCCATTCAAAACATAAGCTCATTAAACTACTTCATGAAATAATAATATTTATGAATAACACATAGAAATCAAAAAGCATAAAGGTCACTTGTGGGATCCATAATATACTTAAATTGTAGCTCTCATAGCTAACTAAATTGTTACATGGGAATACCCATCATAGTATATTCACTAAATATCTTAGGAGAAACATTAAATTTTATCTCCATCATGTCACGCAATGCATTGGAGATCTATCTCAGGCTCACCTACCCAAGGTTTATCATGCAACCACCCGTATATGTAAACAATTCCCAAGAAACATAACATAGTCATAACACAGAACACAAGCATTATAGAAAGATTACATTTCCACATTGCAATCATAATATATCATTTCAGTATATTGAAATAATTAATCCATTAACTAAACCATTTTCAATTCCAAAATACATAAAAGGTTTATATTTTATTTATATATCTTTTAAAAACATAATGTCTTGTTATGAAAGATAAAGATAAAATAACAGTCATGACTGCAGAAAGGTCGCTATCACCGCCTACATTAAAAAGAATCATTCATTTTTTTGTTTATTAAAATACTTTGTAAAAAACGATTCCATTTTTATAAAATTAAAATTCAAAGGAGTTTATACACTGTATCAAATAATGTTGTGTATCGATCAAAATATTCCTCAATGAAAGGATATTGAGACGAAGACACCTTACCTGGAGTCCGACTTGACTTGTTCATTATTTAATCTCTTGAATAATAAACTAAAGTTATTTTATACTTTCATATTATCATTTTTAATGTTTATTATTATTTTTGAATTACTTATTACAATGTTATAAACTTTACATAATCATATAAGTTTATAATGGTCATTTTGTTAACATTTGGTACTTGAGTCAAAAATGAGCTTCTTATAATTACATGATGTCCATGTGGTAAAAGGTCCAGTATCTTAAAAATAATAATCATGATTTAGATATAATATATATCACATATGTGTAGAATATATAGGTATTTATAAAAGTACATAACATTTTGACATAAGAAATGAAATGCACCGTTCATGGAGATGGTAAGGCATACATAAGCATGAATGCTACTTAAATTTTTATTTTTTATTTTAATGAAATGAAAACATAATTATAAAAAGGTATATTATAATTCCAGTATAATATCACATACAGTTTCATTAAATTAGTCCTTTATATGTCACACGTATGGCATGAACGAGTCCTATCACTTTGAGGGGTCGGTAGTCCGCACTTCCTCAAATAAAATTATCATATTTACCCATTATGGAAACCATAAAGGTATACTATAAATGAAAAATAAAAAATTATAGAGTCAATATAAATATAATATATATCACATATAAAAACATTTCCATATTAATATCCATTATATGAGGTTGTAGGAGAATATTGATCAATAATCGTTTCTTGAGGCAGTAGTTCACTGTCAACAGAAACAGAATGTTCTTTAGCCAATAGACAAAGGTGTGTGTAAGTGTTGTAAGAATACATCTCATGAAAAAAACATAGTATATTTAGGAAAATGGTGTTGTTATAAAATAAATAAATAAATTGAGTTTATGGGGTTGGATAAGTAAAATAATAGAAAATACCTTAATAGAAGACATTTGCTTTAAATCGGGTATCTCCCTTTGGTTTGAACCAAAAGTTTTACTTAAATTTCTTTCTTCCTAGGGGTATACTTAGAGGAGGAATATAGGGATTTAAGGAGCATAATTTGGTAGTTTTTTGGAGAGACATGGGGCTATATAGGTGAGAGTAATGGGTTAGAAGTGAGGTCTTTTTATAAGGGGGGGGAGGGCTATTTTTGAAATATTGTATGTATTATTTTATTATAAACACAATTTAGGTTTTGAGAAGGTGAAAAACGTATTTAAAGTCAATGTTAAGAATAATTTTGTTTGAAATATAATAATCCAATAAAATTGGATAGGTTTTGGATGTTTTTTTTTAATTTTAATAATCTGAATTAGATAAGCCATTCATTAATGTGTTAAACACTGCATCATTATTATGTCATAAATAATTTTATTTATATGATGTGTAAAATTTTTAAATACAATAAAATGATGTAGGAAATATTTTTATCTTTCAAATTAGTATTTATTTTAAAAGAGATAAATTATATAACCCCATGTAAAAAATAATTTACTAAAAGATATATGTTTAAACCATTTTTGTCATTACATTAAATTAATTAACATAAAGTGTAATTCTCACTCCCATGGTCGGAAATTATTCAACCAATAGGATTATGAATCATTTTAGGGAAATTTAATATTACTATAATAATATTTTTTTACCCTTGTTTATCAGATTTTCCTTTTAACTGTGGTAAATAAAATATTTACCAATGTAAATATTTATAATGTATAAAAATGAATTTTACCTATTTACTCAATTTATACATCATGATTCCAAATATGGAATACATTTATTCAAATTCAAAGCACAGAAGTTTCAAAAAATAATTTAAAATTATTTCATGTTGTCAAAAGAAAAAGCGTGTTTTTAAGAAATAATAAATATCAAAAGATTGACACTTTTTTATGTCCAATTTCAATGTGAAATTACTTCCATTGACCAAAATTGGATTAAATAGTAAAAATATAATCTAATTACACTTTAAAACAATTTAAAAATTCATTCTATCCATATAAATTAATAATATGAAAATGTAGTTTTGAAATAAAATATTGTACTTTTTACTATTCCATAAAAATGAACATTATTAGAAAAACACAAAAATTTCATCCAGAGTTAATTTTTATGTCCCGATTCTAATGAATAATATTATTTTTTCAAATATAACATATAAAAGAGACAAAAACATGATTCAAAAATGGTTCTCCATCAAATTAGGGCAAAACATCCTTTTAAAGAATATTAGAGTATTAATGCTTAAAATTGGATTCATTCATATTTTAAGCCTCTACAATTTATTTGATAAATTAAAAAATATTTAGAAAATTGAATAATAATTTTGTAGTTAGTTTTGTTCATTCACACCATTACAATGACTATGCGGTAACTACCGTTTAAATTAATAATATTATAATATTATCTTTCAGTATAAGTCAACGTTGTGGGCAACGTAAGATTTCATAGAAACCTGTTGTTGGGTATCAAGTACGCCATCGAACATAGAATCCCCATTAATGTAAAATTATTATTTAATTAAAAAATATTAAAAAATTTGAAAATGTCATATTCTTTATTTACTTGGGATGTTACACGATTTAAATAGAATTTATTAATGATGGATTCAATATATATATATATATATGATATTATATGACATAAATATGATTTTAAAGAGAATATATCATAATATTTTCAATTATTTTTATATTAAAATATAATTAATACAATGTTCATCCATTCGTACGACCTACCATTTCCGTGAATATTGTATTTTATTTTGTACCTATATCTTTTATATGTGCATACACAACCATATATAAAGAATATATACTATATTTATATATTTTTTTCATTAACAAGAATATATAATCATGATTTATTTTTTTGGACAAATAATAACAAGTCAAAACATGTATGAGAAACAAAGAAGTTATTACACAAAACATAACATAAACATGGAATTTTTCATAAGTGATATATATCGAGTCATATGTAAATAATATGTGGTACTATACATATGAATATATTTATTTTATAAATGTATAATAAACATTTATTTATTAAAAAGATGGTTTTAATATGTACGATGGAATTCAAGGATTATGGTAAGGGATTCGTTCTCACTTTTAATTCTATAGGACACATGCTTTATACACTACTTGTTTATTCTGAGTGGTGTAAAAAATTGCCATGAATGAATTTTAATAGAAATTTCATGATGATAATGTTATTTTTATATAAAATTTATTTTATTTCAATGGATATACGATTCAACTGATTATAATGTTCCAGGGTTTTATTTCACAATCCCATCAGTATTGGAGATTATTTTATATTATGTCTATGTTGAGGAATATTTTTCTACCATTTCCTTGTTGATTAAATTTTTTTTTGATGTATATTAATTTAATCTTATCAATATATAATTTTATTATTACAAATGATTTAATTTTTATGAAAATGTAAAAAATATTTTTTTTCCAAATGAGATTTTCTGTGAATTTTCAAAATAAATAATGAAATGTATTTTTTTAACTTATACGGAATGAAAAGATTTTTCCTATTTAATTATTCATTAAGACCATTATTATTCCTTTATAAAATTACACTACTATTTTCAAATAAATATATTCTTTCAAAATTCCACAGAATTTGAAAAATTGCTTTATCAAAATGGAATGAATATTTTCCTAAAGAATTATTTCAAGTGTTCTATCAAATTTATTTTCCATCTAACATAATATAATTTTATGTCACTTATTATTTACTGCGATATTTTCAATAATATTATCCTTATTCATTTTTATGATGGTTATTGTATATGATGGCATGATTTTTATGATACATATTCCTTTTAATGGGTTTAGATATGATAAATAAATTATCTTCTTGTTCAAAACAAATGTATAATTTCCATTATGTGATAGGTGTGAAATATATCTCTCTCCGATGAATTTTGTAATCATAAATATTCAATTAGATTAAAGGGTTCACTATTGGTCATCAAAATCCCAAACAAAAGTATACATAGGAGGTAATCCAATGCCTATAATAAGAGGGTAAATGAGAGGTCATCCTATACAAAAATTTATAAGTTATAGGGGAAGTCATTGCTATCCTAGAGTAGGTATACTTGTGATTAGCCCAATGTTAAAATACTATGAATGTCTTGGTAGGTATCATGGACATATTTTATTATAATCGTATTTTTATGCCCCAAACTCCTTTTTTTACATCCATTATTATACCGGTATGGCTTATGTGCTTCATTATATTATGATTCATGACCTATGGACTTCCAATATTTAATTCAGCGATTCATGACACAATTATATGAAAAATAGTGTACGATTTTCAAATTTCATGATCATTTTTTCATACCATTATGAGGAAGTTATGATTATGTATATTCCATGACTACCCTTACTGAGTATCTAAGATCACCCTTTCTTATTTTTCCATTCCATGGGATATAAAGAATGTCATTCTGTATTATATGTAAAAAATTTATCAAGATATGATAAAATAAGAGGTAGAATATATAGATTTATTATGAAACAGATGTTTATATTTCAATGATTTCCATGGAACTAAACTAATATGGAATTTGGGAACGTGTTTGTGTAGTGTATAAAACATTCCACGAGGATGACATAATTTCTATATATGATAATCTAGGGTCATTATACTCACTAATAAATAATTAATTTATACCAATAGTTTAATTTTATTTCCTAGAATACCCAAATTCTCACTGAGATAGTGGAACTATGTGACATACAAAAATCCCCATGCACTAGAGGCTATTAACTATAGAACAAACTCGGTGATAAAACATGGGTGCATGGACTCTTAGTATCATAATACTAAGAATAAAATAACTTTATCAACAAATTATATATATATATATATATATATATTGGTAACTGAATAATTAATTATGTATAAACTAGTTCCATCTCTGAAAAACCATATATATAAAATATATGCATAGATTAAAAAGACAGACCCAGGTCAAGAAATCAATCCCAAATCAAAGGTTTTATTATTCATACGGCAGGTCAAATATAGTGGTAAATATTAAATTTAAAATAAAACATTGGTACTATGAAATAAAATCCCAACAGTTGACAATATATTGTATCTGTATCCTCATTAAATAAATCTTTATCCAATAACTGAGAAATGTGTCAGCCCCCACGTGGATTCCTGATATAAATTTTCCACAGCAATTAATTTAAATATATTGGGAGTAAAAAAATTTCCCCAAGACACCACCAATGGAACCACTAATATATATTTAAATATATCATGTTTCTTTATATAATAAATTAATAAGGACTGGTTCATCAGAATTTTGTAATGATATCAAGTTGTGTGGTTCAATCTAAAACAACATAACAGTGGAACCAACAAGTTTAGATGAAATAGGTAATGATTCCAATTATAAACCTTAAATAGTATATGAAATTATTTCCATGAGACGTACTCAAATATAGGAACTTCATTATTGGACTCGAGTAATATAACAAGTCCAATAAATGTGAATATCAAGATAGTTGATCCTTGAAAAAAAATCTTATTGAAAACTAGGTTTGATAACCAGGGAAGTGGATCCAAAAATAGGGATCCCTAAATACTCTAAGGATATTAACTCAGCAAGTAATCAAAAGATTATGACACCATAAGAATGTAAGAGAATATTTGTGGTAGATCTCAAAATAGAAATAATTTATAAGTATAAATCTTCAATATATGTTCGGTGTCATGCAACAAGTATGATGCATAACATCATATTCAATATAAAAAATCAAAAATAACACAAATAATTTCATAAAATATCTATTACCGAAAACATAGTATGTGAACCTCATCCCCTTAGTAATCTACTAGAAATCATTTCATTTATTGTAAACCCCACAGTTTTACAACCTAATTTTATTTTTTTAATCTATATATCATTAATTCAGTAACGTATTTTCCATTATTTAAACATATTTATATTATAAATCATAAAATATACAAATCAAAATAACAATAATTTATTAACTCATAATGGAATTTTGAAACCTAGGTATGTGAAATGCACAATTACATAGATTGGTACATATCATGGATGATTATATCCAATAAAATTTCATATATAAAAATGGGATGACATATTGAAATGAATAATGTTTTTAAAATTAGGAAATATATTGTATCATCTTCACACTTAAGTGTCACCATGACTATAACTAAACCTAGAATGTTAAAAAGACATCATAAAAGTAGAATGTATATTGTAAAATTCAATATAAATACTCTAGGAATGAGAAGTTCACCATGTGATGATATTATTGAATGATGTTATAAGATTTAATGTTGAAATATGATTTTTATGTTACCATTAAAAATAATATATTTCCATTGAGATTAATAATTTTATGAATCTTTTCGATTTGGATTTATCCATGACAATTTAATATCCATGTAGTTTATTTGGATTTCAATAAATATAAATTTTCATTATAAATAATCAAATTTAATAAATCAAATAAATTTTTAATAAAAATAAGATATTAATTAATTATTAAATACATATAAAATTAATTATAAAAATTTAATCAAATTTTCAATTTACTAAAAAATTATTTTTTAATAATATTTTCTATAAAATAGATTGATAAAAAATAATGAATAGTAAGGTAAATAAATATCCCCATAATTTAATTAAATAAAATTAAAAAAATTTGATTTAATTATTCATGGCCAATAAAATATTATTTATTCAAAAATAGTGTTTTATAATATATTATAATTTTAATTTAAAAGTTAAATTTCTCAAATTTATAGAATGAAATATAATAAAAATGATTTTATATAAATAAAAATACTTGTATACTTAAATTGACATTCATTGAATGGTTATCAATATATTAAAAAAATAATAAGTTGTTTTAATATTAAAAGAAAGAATTTTTATATACTTATTTTTAAAAAAATATTATGTACATTTATAAATTAAATTTATTAAATTTAATGGATTAGATTAATTAAATATTCCATTGTTTTAAATGATATATTAAGATAGGATTAATAATAAATTATTAATATATGAGATTAAGAACACTTATCGTAGAGAATGTTATTTTTTATATGAACAATTTATATATATATATATATTATGATTTCAGTTAAAAGTAAAAATTCTCACATTTAGAAGTTCCACTAAATAAATTGGAATCAATATTTGTAGTTATAACATATATATTATTTATGAAGATCAATTTAATTTATAAAAATATCAATTTTTTACTGAGGAAAAATTTAATTACCATAGTTAATGTAAAATGATGTAAAAATTGATTAAAAAAAGTGGTAAAGGAATAAAATATCATAAATCCATATCTCTAAATATTTATATGTGGGAATAATTGATTAAAACCAATCTGATCTACACTATATTATATTTATTTATCCACATTCCATTTAAAATGAAAACATTACACCTTAATAAATATGTCTTTACAAAAAAATCACTTAAAACCCACCTCTAAAAGGACCCATTATATATCCCTTCATAACCAAAAAAACCAATAATTTCACTCCCAAATCCTTTCACTTTTATAATTTCATAAATCCTTATTGTTTTTCTCAGTTATTCTCAACTGATTATGAATTCCTAAATTCATTATTCTGAAATAACCTATGTCCTGAAAGATAAAATCCATAAAGATAATACCAAGTTCATCACCATCTTTTTCAATGAACTCATAATCTCTACTCCTTATAAATCTAATTCTTATGACACTAAAATATTTTATGAATTATTATTATTTGAAAAAATTTAATTTATTTGATGGATTTATTTATAACAAACACCATGTAAATCTTATACTACGTGTTATATTCGATTATACTTAATTACATGAAACATTGAGTTTTGACAAAACAATTATATATTATTAATATTTTAATATATATAATAATCTATATTGTTTTATTTATAATTTCAAAGTTATCATAGGGAGAATTTTCAAGATTTTTCTGAATGGTTTCATTTTTGGATGAATGGTGTAGACTAATAAATTTCAACTGAAAAAAAAACATTTCATTTCATTTATTTATAATATGAAATTATATTATATGTCTTTTTAAGTTAAATTAGATAAAATATACACATATTTATCGAAATAAGTTCATTAGAATCAATTTAATATTGAAATTGGATATAAAATCATTTTGATCTTTTTCTCATATAAACCCACATTCTCTTCATGTGTATTGATTTAATTTGTTTTAAAAATCGCATGGCCATGAATGGAGTTAAATAGGATTTATCATTTTTAATAATAATGATTTATAATTTATAATATGTTCATCATAATTTTTTCCCAAGCCTGTATTGAATGTTCTTCAAATTGATTAGAATAGTTAAGTTATCATAGGTTTAACAAGGAGACCAAACTACAAATATATGTATCGCATTTACCAATAAACATGTCCGAAAAAATATATACTATCCATATTTAATGATTATAATTTCTAGGGACATTAATTGTCATTTTTGGACCATTGTGACTAGTGATAAACATGGGAGAAAATTTTTCATTTCAACAATATTAATTGATTCCTCTCTCCCACTTATAAAACGTTTCCCCTCTCATCACATATTCAAAAAATTAATCCATTTTTATCTATGACCATCCCAAATCACTTCAAAAAATCCATAAATTCATCCTAGAAGAATAATTTTTATAACAAATCCATCTTATGTTGTTTTTTCAAGAAAAACTACAGGAAATACCTGAAGAAGACATGATGTTCATCAACGATAAATCTTATTTTATTTATTCCTACACAACCATAAATTCCTTGTATATAATTATTTTCTAATTTAATAGGTATCATCTATGTATTGAGATTTTTTATGTAATAATTTGATCTAAAACCATCTCCACTTCAATAAGATGGTTAATGAAATTTTTGTTCGTGTACATGGAGGACTACAGCCTCGTGAACTGATGTTGTTTGTTTTTTTCCATACCGCCTCTTGCGGTTGGAAAAAATGATGAATTTGTTTTTATAAATGATATAAATTATATTTATTATGTTGTTAATATTCTGAAGTATTTATATCACACACACCATCATGTATTGTATTTTGTTGTCAAATTATAACATTGTTCGTGTGTATGGGGGACTACTGCCTCATGAAGCGATTTGATTCATTTAGGATTTGTAGGGAATATTTTATGTAATGGATTAATTAAAAAATTATATATTTTAAAAAAACTATTATTTAACTATTTTATATATATATACATATATTTAAATTTTCTTTCTAACAACCCAACACGAAAAAGAAAAAAAACATTAATGTTTATGTACGAACAACCATCTCTAGTAAAAGTGTACTTAATTTCCTATTACTCTATTTTATAGGTTAATATAAATATACATATACTGAATATATATTATATTTATATCATTTTTATTATCTTGGAATTTTTGGAACCATAATCAAGGTAATAAGACCCAAAATGTTACAAATCAAAACATATATGAAAAACAAAGCGGTTATTACCCAAAATGTTTCTTTAACAATGAATTGTTAATAAATGTGTAATAAAGTGTCATTATAAAATGAAATATTGTATGATATATATATATATATATAAATATATGAATATCATATTTTTATATAGGTATAATAAAATTATATTTATTATAATGGATTATTTAATTAGTAAAAACAATGTTGAGACTTAAGGTAAGGGATTTCCATATCACTATATACATTCATAAGACACATGTCATTTTTAGTATATATTTCTTTTATGTTTTTATATAATTACCTTGAATAAATTTTTTTATTAAAATCATTAAAACTATCTTTTTCACAAATCTATTTGGGGATCCCAATTCCATGGGGTTTATGGATTAAACGTTAACAAAATAGTAACAAAATTCAGTCTTAGTTTTTACATCTATGTGACACATGAAATATTCACAATATAATTATTATATTTATTATATATAACACACATTAATATATATTCTAATTATTTCCCTAAAAATAGTTTCGATTAGATATCATTTTGAGTATCCCACTTTCATGATGTTTACGGTTCAAACGATAAATAATTTGTACGGGAGTTCTATTCAATTTTCCTTCTTGGAGTCATATATTGTGTTAGGCACCTATATTTTTTCTTGATGTGAGTCTAAATACGCATTTAAATTTATTATAATTAGTTATTTCCTCTTAATTATATTTTTTTCCATTTTATTTTATTACTTCAGGGGTATTATGATTGATAGTTACACAAGTGGTAGATATTTACAATCTCATTATTTATCAAGATTGTTTATGATAATGATTCTGATGATAAATTCTTATATACCAATAAACTATAATTATAATGAATTTTCTCTAAACATTTTATTAATGATATATAATTATAATGGTATCAATTTTCCACTAATTGTGTCATAAAATAAATAATTATTTATTTTTATGAAAATCTACCATTATTTGTCCCTTCGGCCAAAAAGAAATTTTTTTCAGAAAAAGAAGTTTCTAAAAAAAAATTTGAAATTGTTTTATTAATATCTTATTATTATTAAAATTGAAATTAATAATAATTTTTTACATTTACCCAAAAAAAATTAAAGGGATTGTTTATTTATTTTGGAAAACAATGCTCATTTTCTCCATTAAAAATGTTTTTAAAGAATTTTTGTCAAAAACATGCAGGACAAGCATAACATTACCCAATTTCATAAAAAAAATTATATCAATATTCCATTATGTCACGACCCATCCTCGGGGTCCGTGTCGTGACTACCCCAAGCCCGCCTTCCATAGGCCAGGGGCTGGCGAGTAGTACCAAGGCGTAAATCCCAACAAAAGGGAAGGCATTTCCTTTGAAAAGTAAACAAGCACCACCGAGTAAGAAAGAGGAAAAGTAAACACTAGGTAAAAACTGTAACAAGCTGTGCTGAAAGTAAAGGGGCCGGAAATACAAGCCCAACTGTAAAGTACAACTGAAAGGGAAAAACAGTAACTGAAAAGAAAATCCGCAGCGTCGATCCATCCTCTGAAGGTCCCACCTGAAGGGTGGGTACAGATAGCCTCCACATCTCCTTGGTCCAGCCGTCCGCTCCGAGTACGTCCCACCCAGTGGTCCACCTCTAGGTACCGTCCTACTCCGCAAGCCTCCACCACGATCAGTGATTTCCGTCTTCTGCAACCAACACAACGAAGTGCGGTCATAGCCCGTGTAGGGGTGAGTATAACTAACTCAGTAGGGACCCCGAAACCCCCTAAGGTCTCCCAGAATCCACAAAGGATAACCACAAGGAAAGATACAATCACGAAGTAACAACCGAAACTTCTTAGGTATATGCCCATACATATACCTAAGTCATCAATTTCCGTTCGGCTCTAACATCCAAGCCCAAGCACAACCCAGTCCACACAGGAAAGAAAAACGTATACCCACACAGGATAGCACAACACAATCCACAAATGAGAGTAAACAATAAATCCACACAGGTTAGTTCAACACAATCCACGAAGGAGAGTAACACAAGATTCAGCTCACACAGGTATACTTCTTTGGATGACAATAAAGATGATCACTAATCCATCTAAGTCGTCGGACCCACAAAGGATCGATAGGTACTAACTGTCGCAAAGACCCACACAGTATCGGGCCCACACATGACCTGTAGGCGTTTGCTCACACAGAACCGATGAGCGCTGACCCACACAGGATCGAACCCACATAGGATCGGGCCCACACAGGAACTGTAGCACTGACCCACAAGGGATCTCTGAGTGTTGTAGTCATCGAAGTCCACTGAGGATCTATGCACAGTCGTCGCTGTAGTCCACTGAGGATCTCTGCACAGTCGTCGCTGTCGAAGTAGCTGTCGCAGCCTGCACTAGGGTTCCCGCACACACCAAGCTCGTTCGGGAGGGTCCGCTCCACGAGCCGAGAGGCTGATGAATCAACTGACACAAAGTCCAAGGTTGATGTATCCAAAAGTTCTGTATCGCCAACATGAACTCAACGTCGCAGACGTTGCGTCAATCGGACGCCCGGTCTGAGAGTTATTGGCTTTTTCGTCCCAGGGGCCCGGTTGGTTTTTAAGGCAAAACCATCCCGACCGAACTCCACCTATGTCCAAACCTCGGGCGGAGTATTCCAAAAGATCCGTCTCACTTATAGGAATTCAACATAGTCGACGGCATGTCAATCGGACATCCGTAGCTCAAGATATGAGTGTTTCCGTTCTGAGGGCCCGGTTGGTTTCATGTACGAACCAACCCGGACGAACCCAAAGTATTCCGAAACCTTGAGTACAATATACCGAAACGACCGTCCCGATACAAGGATTGCTTTTCCACTGACAGCGCGTCGTTCGGAGCCCCGTATCTCACGTTACTGGAAAAAGACGGAAAACGGTCCGAAGACGGGGGGTTCGGGCCCGGGCCGACCCGGCCTGACCCCCCCTGGGTCGACCCGACCCGGTCCGGCCCGGCTCAGCTCGGCCGCACGGCCGAGTGCCGTGGGGCGCCGCCCCCGCGATTTGGAGGTGTCGCGGCCCTCGAAGGGCCGCACTGATTGAACGGACGCGGCATGTCGCCGCATCCCATGTGTGCGAGCCGGACCCGTGCGGCCGCGGGTCCGCTGGCCGCCGCCGATAACTTCCGCGGGCCACCGGAGTTGCTCTGGTGGTCCGTTTTCCTTCCCGTCTGTGCTGTTGTTCCTCCCAGGTTCCGTTCATCACTGTGGGATCATCAAAACGCCCTTGCGTCATGTTTTACCATCGCCCGGCAAATCCGCACAACCACGAAGAACGGCGGAGGGTTGTCGGGCCGTGTTCGTTTGGCCCGCACCCTCCGCGTTAGATAATAATAACAGGAGAATTATTCAGCACATGAAACAACAATTTTAATAAATTAAAATTGTTCATATGAATCCGGTTCTTTAATTTTAAATAACGTTCACGGGAATATAAAAAAAGGGGTATTTCCAAAATAAAAAATTCATACCTCGTCAAGTCGTCGTCAGCGGGTTCATCGTGGAATTGGTCGCCGCGGAAGGAGGCGATCGTCACGTCGTCGCGGTATCCGACATTGTGTCGACGAACTCCGAGGTTGAAGAAAAAATAGATTTAATTTTTAATAATTAAATCTGTGTGTTGTTTGAATCCACAAAGAAGTTTAAAAAATGAAAACCGAGATCTCTTACCTCAAACAGAAGATCGATGATTTCGTCGCGGAGGAAGGAACGCCGCAGAAGAACGTCACGGGAGAGGAAACGTCCGCATTGCGGCTCACGGCGTCGTGTCATCGATTTCCGCGGGTTCGGCGTTCTTCGTCGGGGGCCGGCGTTTTTCACGTTCTTCGCGTTCTTCGCGTTCTTCGCATTCTTCGCGTTCGTCGCGTTCTTCGTGAATAAGGGTGAAGGCGCAAGAATTCTGTCAAGCCTCTAAACGTGTAATCCTCCAAATGTCATGTTGGTCTTATTTTATTATTTCACCAACAGACAAAAAATAGGTAAGTAACGACCCATTAATTTGTAGAATTAATTCAACGAAAGAAACTGCCCATTTAATTCACGAATAAAACCGCCCAATTAAATGGTGCATTAAGAAGTTAAGAAAACGCGTCAGTTGACATTCATAATGATGGGTTTTCGCGGGTTCGTTTCATAGAGGAAAAGAAACGGCGGGGCTCATGCGGGCCCCACCTCTCAAATATCCTACCCAGAGGGTAGGATATTTCTGGATAGCATCCTATCCGGATCAACTCTGCTTAAGCCGCTTTTATGTGGCTTCCAGTGGCTTCCAAGTTGCTTAAGTAAAATAAGATAAAGTTTGTCGTACAATTATTTTATTTCTTAACTTTAAGCCCGAAAATTCATATCCACAACCGAGCAAACGCAACTCCGGAAGAGGCGTTTCTAAGAAAATAACGGGGTTGCGATTCCATCGGTGCCCTCAGAATTTGATTCCGGGCACCGGTTCAAAAGTTAGAAAAAATCTCCTCGTCCATTCACTGAACGTACCCGAGCTAAACTTCGGAAAATGATTCTGGGCACACCGGGCCTCGGAATCAGGTGCCATCAGAAACTTCATTCTTTTAAAATTCCAAAGAATATTAAGAAAAAAATTTTCTTGAAATTTACGGGTCTTTGAATTACTCCAACCTCAGGGCTTTACGTCCCTGTAAAGATACATCATAAACTAGGGAAACAACTGTGGGTACTGAGCACGCATCTGAGCCTCCCGCTCCCAAGTGCTCTCCTGGAGGTTCCCGTGTTGCCATATGATGCGCACTAGAGGAATCAATCGTCCACGTAGGACCCGCTCCTGTCGATCCTCGATCTCCACTGGGACCTCCACAAAAGTCGCTCCATCATCCACGTCTACCTCCCCATAGTCAATGATGTGTGTCGGGTCGTGTAGAGACCCGAAGCTTGACGTACATTGACATTACATTACATTTGTGTAATACTTAGTACATAACAAAAACAGACACACAAGGATCGTAATAGTTTAGTGTCTTTGGAAACTCGGAATATAATCTTCTAATCCTGGTGAAAGATCTTCAACATCTCCCATAAAGATCTTACTTTTTTTTTATACCTAAAACCTTTCTTTATATCCTGGGGAAAAGAAAACATAAAAGGGTGAGCTCAAATGATCAGTAAGGGTAAACAAAAGAAATATCATTCACATCATATACATAAGCACATAACTTTTGGAAATCTTAACCTGTAAAAGAGATCATAATTTCATAACCTGGGATAACTCATGGCAGTGAAATGTAATCACAATAATCATAACTTAAAACATTGAACTTTGTGGCATACACACATAATCATAGAGAAACATTTCTTATTAGTCAAGACTCATTGCGAAGACTATCTTAGTGGACAATGTCCCTTTTTGAACCGAGTCACCCTCGTTTCAGTTCTATTTCACTGAACTGGTATAACCTATCATTCCAGCCATGTCTATCTCGTGAGATATAAAATCTTTACCCAATGCATTGGAGGGAGATATAGGTCCCACCCATCTCATAATGATACCATTCTTATGTGTGCCATAAATCATACATCATTGCATAACCCATGTAATACAAATGGGGATCTTAAACATCATGACATCATAAAACAATTCATATTAGATAAAGGAATTCGAAAAAATAATTCGATCACAACATAATCAAATAAATGTAATAATAGGGATAAAAACAGAACCCTTTATTATCTTAGATGGAAAATAATTTTGATAAAACACTTGAACTCCATTATTGAGGAAAATATCCTTTCTTCTTCATAAACATTTTTCCTTTCTTAACATGTCATACAACTTTAAACTAAAAGAAGTTGATTAAAAATAAACTTGAAAACATGTAAAGGATGCTTCTTGGAAATAATGTTTTAAAAATCCATTCATGTTGTATAAGTTAAAAGAAAACATTCTTCTCGTACTTTTGTCGGAAAAGTCAAAAAAAAGTACCTCGTACGAAAAACGACAAAAGATTCCTTTCATATATTTTACTAAAATCTCACCGAAGGGTAAAATAGGATTTAAACAATTGTAGGTGAATGGAAATAATATTAAATATTGAGGAAACATGGATGTGGATGATAAAATACACCCCAGTAAATGCCAAAGTATAAACAATCTCGGATAAAAATGAGATTGTGATATTTTCCCTTACCTTAGGTCCGATTTGCTTCGTAAGTGTCTGAACCTCCTGTATAATGATTTAAATAATGTTATTGACTTATTCCAGAATCAGACTTATTGGTATGATATCATATATGGTTCAATTATGACTTTATATTACCTGTTCTTTTGTAAATTTCATGTTAAAGAAGCGTTTTGGGTAAAATTGTTTCATTTATCGTAGGTGTTTGGACTTGTTGTTCTTGACATTATTATTACTTATATCATGATTTACTTAATTCCAGAATATAAAACATGATTTATATATCATATATATTCAGTATATATATATATATAATAGATAGATAAATGAAATGAAACACACCATTCATGGAGACGGTAGTCCGTACGTACGCATGAACGTTGTTTTCCTTTCCTTATTGTCTTGAATGGAAGTAAGTAGATGAAATACATATATACATAAATACAGTATCTTTATAATGTCATATATTTCATTATTATTGCTTATATACACTTTATAATCATTCTTAAATGGTTAACATGGCGAATGAATCTCATCGCGTCGTGGAGACGGTTGTCTGTACGTACGCACGAGCGATGATATCATTCTCATGATCGTGAACTTGTGTTGAAGTGTATTTATACTATTTCAGTATCAATATCAATTTATAATAATCATATATAGTTACTCATTACACCACTATACCCATCCAATTAAGGTGGTGGCGGAAAATAGATTACACCACGGCGGGGAGACGGTATTCTGTACATACGCACGCGCGGTGATTTCCTTTTTCCGTAGGATTGATATAAGGTTAATTAGAGTTGTTTCATATTTATAATAACATATCAGTATATAATAAATACTTATGTTATTACTCTATCATGAAACAACTAAAGAAGAATAAGTGTTAGAAGAATGAAATTGAAAAAGATCGGTAATGTATATTACCTCTTTTTGACGCGCCTTTTATTAACCTCCACTTAAAGAACAAAGGATGGTCTTTGAAGAAGACCAGGACCTCTAGGATGATACTAGAGAAGTGGAGAAGATATTTTATCAGGGGTTGTCCGAGATTGAATGCTCAAATTGGTGTGAGGAGGAGAGGGAGGAGGTGCCCTTTTATAAGGGAGGAGAGGGGCACCTTTGGAATAACTAAAAATATTATTTTTTTATAAAGTCAAGTTCGGTTTTAAATAGCTCCAAATTGATTTATTTAGAGGCTAAGGTGGGGAGGGGTCTAAATCCTCTCATCCAATAGAATTTATACATGTTTAGGTTCCTATTTTAACCTTATCATTTATATTTAACATTAAGTTAAATAATTTTACTTTTACCGTGTCTTCTTGTGTTCTTACACGATAAGGTTAATAAACTTACTATAAGAAGCCAAACTAACCCCAAGTTGTTTATTATTAATATATATAACCTTATCTAAGTCATTTGTCAGAACCGTAGATTTTTAGGAATAAAATAACAATTAATAATATAATATTTGTTTTAAAAACTATTTTATGTAAATTTTGACACTATTTAGTAATTGATATTTCTGAAAATTATAACAGAATGATAAGATACAAAATATTTAATTAAATCAATAATAACATGTCATATTAACCTATAAAATTAGTGTAATTCATAAAAAGTCTCAAATTATATTTATTTGGGTATTTATAACATCAATTATGTCAATATTTCATTAATAAGATAATTACTTCATCATCGTTGTGTCATAAATAAATTAAATTATTTAATGTCTAAAAATTACAAATAAAATACAATTATGTAGGAATGCTTTTTAGATTTATAATGAATATTTATAGTCGAATTTATCTTATGTATAACCCCATATTAAAAATGTTTTAGTAAATAATCTTTGATTTTAACTCTTTTAACTCTTCTTTGAATTAAATAATAATAAATGTCCTAATCTAATTCAAGTGGGCCTAAATGATCATATTTTATTCCTAAGTTTGTTTTTGGTCGAATTACATTTGTCCAATAGAATTAGGACATGTGTTAGGGTAATAATAATATCATTTCTACCATAAATTACCCTATTTACTTTTAACCGTGGTAAATAAAAGTAAAATGTTACTATTCACCAAAAATTATTTTCATCTCATTGAACCACATTTTACTTACTAACATAAACTGTGTCTCTCAGATTTTTGAAATTCCACTCACAGAAGCGGTAAAATTATGTTTTATGAAAAATTCAGTTTTTTTTAACTACCACTTAGTGGTTTCACTATTAATCAAAAATTGAAAGTTTTCAGAAAAATACCAAAAATTAGGCCTAAGCTATATTTGATATTATGAACTCAAAAATGATTTCTATTTTACCAAATTCAAAACATATCAGTTGCATTAATTAATTTAAAAATTAATTCCCGTCGTCAAAACAAATAGCGTGTTCTTAAGAGATAATAACTATCAAAAGATTGACACTTGTTTATGTCTGGTTTAAATGTGAAATTACATCCAATGACCAACATTGTATTAAATTGTAAAAATATATTCTAAATATACTTTAAAACAACTCAAATTAATAATTTATCACTATAAATTATTTCGATTGAAAAAGTTGTTTTTAATTAAAATTTAGTAATTTTCAATATTCATCAAAATATGAAAGTTATCCGAAAATCACTAAAATTTCACCCTAAGCTAATTTCGTTATTCCGAATCCAAAAAGGAAGTCCATTTTGAAAAATAAAATTTGCAAGATTTCAAAAAGTGGTTATTACTATTCATAACGGTTAGTTTTAATAATAATTTAACTGCATATCGTTGTTTAGTGAAACATGGTGTTGTGTACAACACACGCTATCGTGAAAGGTCGCGATTGCGTGTAATTCAAGCCATGTCAGAGATGTGTGTTGTAAAAGCTCCTTTTTTTGTAGCGTATAACACAAGACATTAATGAAATTAAAAAGAATATAAAATTTCGGGGTGTTACATTCTACCCCCCATAAAATGAATTTCGCCCTCGAAATTCATCGGGGTTATAAATGGTTTACTACTCGAAAGTTTCTTTAATAGAAACCCACATCGTAAAAAGGAATACCAAAACCAATCATTAAAAACAGAAGTATGAAACGTAATGGTTACCCAAATAAACTAATCACTGGGTTTCCACATATGTGAAAATATAGATGTGGAAGAGAAATCTAACCATCATGTTCTGATGGAGAGTGGTAGAGAACATGGCTATGGAAAAGCTAGCAATCACAAAGCCATAAATTTGTGATGATCTAAGATACCATCTGATTCATCAGATATAAGAGTACTATGACAAAAATTTTGGTTTTCAAGATCATTTCCCTAAAGTTGATGAAATTGGAATTAGAAGAAATACTTTCGTGATTTTGGTATAGTTTCACCGTATGTCATTCTTTGGACAATTTACACTTCATCTCTTAAAAAATGAAGTTGAATTTGTCATTCTTGATGTGTTAGTAGATCATGTGATAGAATGATGGGTCATTCCATCTGTCTCAAACAAAAGGATAGAAAAGTTACATAAGTCCATCTATAGTGAGATTAATCTTATATAGTTCCTAAAATGGAATTATACTGCTTAATATAATAAAACTAGTTTCTACAAAATAGGGACTTCCTATAGGCCAGTGGTAGGCGAAAAAGGCAAGTCGCACTTTGGTTGTGGGTTCGATTCCCATAGCCTTGTCCGACGCGATGGGTTGTCGTCCGTCCTACAGGTTGTCCTTTTACTAAAACTATATTACTATAACATCCCATCAATAATATTGAAAAAAACTTTTATCCTTAAACAATACTAACTTATGTCCAACATAATCCATTCTAATCTTTAGGCTTATCTAAAATACTTCGGTCCAAGCTCATAGTATAATGAAAATGATTACTTGAAATGTCACAGAACAATCATGTGAATTCCATCATTTATCCCCCATATATCATAAGATATATCTAGTTGGTCAAATGAAAAACATGTGAATACGTTAATAATGTATTCTCTTGAAGAATGAATACCCATTGAACCTTAGTGAAAACATGAATGCAGTTAAAAGTTAACACTTTCCACATACCGAAATCCTCAAAATTCTATATACTCAAACCATGATATCACTTAGTCCTTATATCAATCATGAGCTCATGAATACTGTTAAACATTTCATTTTCTCATTTTCCCTTCATTATGCGCATATCATCTTATTTCCAAAAATATCTCAATCACTTTGAATACCACATTAGACCAATACATAAATATTCCAATACTCCATGATACAACATTATTTTGGAATCCCATTACATAATCACTTAATCATTCCACCACATCGTTGTCAAATTCAACATCACCAATGGTGATCGCATGTGACTTCCCATTTTCCTTTTCCTTAAGTGGTTTCTCATGTCGATCATCACTAACCCTTGGATTAGGGCATTTATTAGCATAATGCCCCATTTACTTGCACTGGAATCATTGAAGTGTTGGTGGTGCGTTCTCTGCAGTGTTTGCTTTATTCACATCATTAAGAACCCTTTTTCCATTACTTAGACACTCAGCTGCTCGATGACCTTCTTTTCCACACTTAAAACATTTTCTAGTCCCTTTAAGACAATCTCCACCATGCTTCTTTCCACACTTTGAGCATAAGGAAACATTCATCTTCTTTTCACCATTATTCTGAGATTTCTCCTTGAACTCCATCTTTCGTTTCTTGTCAAAACCATGAGATGGATATGTGACACCAACTTCCATTTCTACCTTGATAGTACAACGCACAATTTCTTCATAGCTACTAAAGTCTCTTATAGCAAATGCCCTTCGAAGACTTGGTTTTAAGCCACTGAAAAATCGATCAACTTTACTTTCAGGCTGGATGATAATGCCAGATGCATACCTTCCAAGTCTAGTAAAATTCTCTTCATATATACCAACAGATTCATCATCCTTTTTCTTTAGTTCAAGAAACTCCTTCTCCGTCTTTGTTCGAAGAATACGAGGGAAGTACTTATTGAAAAATAAGTTCTTAAACTCGTCCCATTCCATGGACTCAATTTCATCTCTTGGCCTCGTATTCTTGATAAGATTCCACCATTGATCAGCTTCACCTTCCAAACGATATACTCCTAAGATGACTTTATCATGTTCAGAACATTGATGAACTGAAAATATCTTTTCAGTGGTACTGATCCATTGTTCCGCAACAAGTGGATCGGAAGTCCCACTGAAAGAAGGTGGACGTTGCCTCATTAAGGACTCAATAGAATATTGTTCCCTCTTCTACTCATTTGGAAGTCCAAAATGATTCATAGCTTGTGTAAGTATAGAAATAAGATTTTGCACTCCATCTCCCATAACATTTGTTTGTTCTGGAGGACAATCATTGCATTGTCCATTACAGTGATCAACATGGTTCCTTCGGGTTCCAGCCATCGTCTAAAACCCAAAAAGTATAGTGTGAGAGACAAAAATCATGCTAGGGAAAACAACACAATAATGGGGGAGTACCTTCAATATCTAAAATCTTAGGTTAAATTCTAATATCGTTACCGTAGTTCTAGGACTATATTCTATACGTATACTTATCCTTAAAGACATCCCTAGACATACCTTATAAATATCTCTAGGGATCTCACTAACGTTCTCACATCCTAGTTTCCAAAGGTTGACTAAACCTTTCCTCTGATACCAACTGTAGAGACCCAAAGCTTGACGTACATTGACATTACATTACATTTTCGAAATACTTAGTACATAACAAAAACACACACAAGGATCGTAATAGTTTAGTGTCTTTGGAAACTCGGAATATAATCTTCTAATCCTGGTGAAAGATCTTCAACATCTCCCATAAAGATCTTCAATTTTTTTATACCTAAAATCTTTCTTTATATCCTGGGGAAAAGTAAACATAAAAGTGTGAGAACAAATGCTTGGTAAGGGTAAACAAAAGAAATATCAATCACATCATATACATAAGCACATAACTTTTGGAAACCTTAACCTGTAAAAGAGATCATAATTCCATAACCTGGGATAACTCATGGCAGTGAAATGTAATCACAATAATCATAACATAAAACAATAAACTTTGTGTCATACACACATAATCATAGAGAATCATTTATTATTAGTCAAGACTCATTTCCAAGACTATCTTAGTGGACAAAGTCCCTTTCTGAACCGAGTCACCCTCGTTTCAGTTCTGTTTCACTGAACCGGTATAAACTACCATTCCAGCCATGTCTATCTCATGAGATATAAAATCGTTACCCAATTCATTGGAGGGAGATATAGGTCCCACCCATCTCATAATGATACCCTTCTTATGTGTTCCATAAATCATACATCATTGCATAACCCACGTAATACAAATGGGAATCTTAAACATCATGACATCATAAAACAATTCATATAAGATAAAGGAATTCGTAAAAATAATTCCAACACAACATAATCAAATAAATGTAATAATAGGGATAGAAACAGAACCCTTTATTATCTTAGATGGAAAATAATTTTGATAAAACCCTTTAACTCCATTCTTGAGGAAAATATCATTTCTTCTTCAAAAACATTTTTCCTTTCTTAACATGTCATACAACTTTAAACTAAAAAAAGTTGATTAAAAATAAACTTGAAAACATGTAAAGGTTGCTTCTTGGAAATAATGTTTTAAAAATCCTTTCATGTCGTATAAGTTAAAAGAAAACATTCTTCTCGTACTTTTGTCGGAAAAGTCAAAAAAAAGTACCTCATACGAAAAACGACAAAATATTCCTTTCATATATTTTACTAAAAACTCACCGAAGGGTAAAATTAGATTTAAAAAATTGTAGGTGAATAGAAATAATATTAAATATTGAGTAAACATGGATGTGGATGATAAAATACACCCCAGTAAATGCCAAAGTATAAACAATCTCGAATAAAAATGAGATTGTGATATTTTCCCTTACCTTAGGTCCGATTTGCTTCGTAAGTGTCCGAACCTCCTATATAATGATTTAAATAATGTTATTGAATTATTTCAGAATCAGACATATTGTTATGATATCATTTATGGTTGACTTATGACTTTATATTACCCGTTCTTTTGTAAATTTCATGTTAAAGAAACGTTTTGGGTAAAATCGTTTCATTTATCGTAGGTGTCTGGACTTGTTGTTCTTGACATTATTATTACTTATATCATGATTTACATACATCCAGAATATAAAACATGATTTATATATCATATATATTCAGTATATATATATATAGATAGATAAATGAAATGAAACACACCGTTCATGGAGACGGTAGTCCATACGTACGCATGAATGTTGTTTTCCTTTCCTTATTGTCTTGAATGGAAGTAAGTAGATGACATACATATATAAATAAATCCAGTAGCTTTATAATTTCATATATTTCATTATTATTGCTTATATATACTTTATAATAATTCTTAAATGGTTAACATGGAGAATGAATCTCATCGCGTCGTGGAGACGGTAGTCTGTACGTACGCACGAGCGATGATATCGTTCTCATGATCGTGAACTTGTGTTGAAGTTTATGTATACTATTTCAGTGTCAATATCACTTTATAATAATCATATATAGTTACTCATTACACCATTATACCCATCCAATTAAGGTGGTGGCGGAAAATAGATTACACCACGGTGTGGAGACGGTATTCCGTACGTACGGACGCGTGGTGATTTCCTTTTTCCGTAGGATGGATAGAAGGTTAATTAGAGTTCTTTAATATTTATAATAACATATTAGTATATAAGAAATACTGATGTTATTACTCTATCATTAAACAACTAAAGAAGAAGAAGTTGAAGAAGAAAGAAATTGAAAAAGATCGGTAATGGATATTACCTCTTTTTGACGCGCCTTTTATTAACCTCCACTTAACGAACTAAGGATGGTCATTGAAGAAGACCAGGACCCCTAGGATGATAATAGGGAAGTGTAGAAGAGATTTTGGCAGAGTTTGACCGAGCTTGAATGCTCAAATTGGTGTGAGGAGGAGAGGGAGGAGGTTCCCTTTTATAAGGGAGGAGAGGGGCACCTTTGGAATAACTAAAAATATTATTTTATTATAAAGTCAAGTTCGGTTTTAAATAGCTCCAAATTGATTTATTTCAAGGCTAAGGCGGGTATGGGTCGAAATCCTCTCATCAAATAGAATATAGACAAGTTTAGGTTCCTATTTTAACCTTATCATTTAGATTTAACATTAAGTTAAATAATTTTACTTTTACTGTGTCTTCTTGTGTTCTTACACTATATGGTTAATAAACTTACTATATGAAGCCAAACGAACCCCAATTTGTTTATTATTAATATATATAACCTTATCGAAGTCATTTTGCCGAACCTTAGATTTTTAGGTATAACATAACAATTAATAATATAATATTTGTTTTAAAATCTATTTTATGTCAATTTTGATACTATTTAGTAATTGATTTTTGTGAAAATCATAACATAATGATAAGTTAGAAGAAAGTTAATTAAATAAATACTAACATGTCATATTAAACTATTAAATTAGTGGAATTCATAAAAAGTCTCAAATATATTTATTTGGGTATTTATAACATCAATTATGTAAATATTTCATTAATAAGATAATTACTTCATCATTGTTGTGTCATAAATAAATTAAATTATTTAATGTCTAAAAATTTAAAATAAAATACCATTATGTATGAAATATTTTTAGCTTTCTAATGAATATTTATAGTCTAATTTATCTTATGTATTACCCCATATTAAAAATGTTTTAGTAAACAAACATTGATTTTAACTCTTTTAACTCTTCTTTGAATTAAATAATAATAAATGTCCTAATCTAATTCAAGTGGGCCTAAATGGTCATATTTTATTCCTAAGTTTGTTTTTGGTCAAATTACACTTGTCCAATAGAATTAGGACATGTGTTAGGGTAATAATAATAACATTTCTATCGTTAATTACCCTATTTACTTTTAACCGTGGTAAATAAAAGTAAAAAGTTACTATTCACCAAAAATTATTTTCATCTCATTGAACCACATTTTACTTACTGACATCAACCGTGTCTCTCGGATTTTTGAAATTCCACTCACATAAGCGGTAAAATTATGTTTTATGAACAATTCAGTTTTTTTAACCACCACTTAGTGGTTTCACTATTCATCAAAAATTGAAAGTTTTCAGAAAAATACCAAAAATTATGCCTAAGCTATATTTGATATTATGAACTCAAAAATGATTTCTATTTTACCAAATTCAAAACATATCAGTTTCATTAATTAATTTAAAAATTAATTCCCGTCGTCAAAACAAATAGCGTGTTCTTAAGAGATAATAACTATCAAAAGAATGACACTTGTTTATGTCTGGTTTAAATGTGAAATTACATCCAATGACCAACATTTTATTAAATTGTAAAAATATATTCTAAATATACTTTAAAACCACTCAAATTAATAATTTATCACTATTAATTATTTCTATTGAAAAATAAGTTTTTAATTAAAATTTAGTAATTTTCACTATTCATCAAAATATGAAAGTTATCCGAAAATCACCAAAATTTCACCCTAAGATAATTTCGATATTCCGAATCCAAAAAGGAAGTCTATTTTGAAAAATAAAATTTACAAGATTTCAAAAATTGGTTACTACTATTCATAACGGCTAGTTTAAAAAATATTTTAATGACATATCGTTGTTTAGTGAAACTTGGTGTTGCGTACAACACACGCTATTGTGAAAGGTCGCGATTGCGGGTAATTCAAGAAAGGATAGAGATGTGTGTTGTGAAAGCTCCTTTTGGTGTAGCGTATGACACAAGACATTAATGAAATTAAAAAGAATATAAAATCTCAGGGTGTTATAGCTCGTGCACGTATCTCCTCAGCTGAGATACGTGGAAGACGTCGTGCACCCGGTGAAACTGAGGTGGTAGAGCCATGAGATAAGCCACCTCGCCAATCCTGCTAAGGACATGGAAAGGTCTGATGAAGCGTGGAGACAACTTGCCGCCTCGGCCAAATCTCCATAATCCACGTCGAGGTGAGACACGCAAGAAGACGTGGTCGCCATCCTCAAACTCTAGTGGCCTATGCCTCCTGTCAGCATAAGACTTCTGTCGACTCTGAGCTGTCCTCATCCGCTCCTGGATGACCTGGACCTTCTCTGTCGTGGCCCGGACCATCTCTGGTCCCACAAGTGCTGACTCCCCAGGGTCTGTCTTGCACAAAGAAGATCTGCAAAGGTCTGTCGTACAATGCCTCGTATGGTGCCATCCCGATGGTGGAGTGGTAGCTGTTGTTGTACGCGAACTCCACCAAGGGTAGGTGGTCCTCCCAGCTGCGAACAAAGTTGAGGACACATGCCCGGAGCATGTCCTCGAGAGTCTGAATGGTCCTCTCCGTCTGACCATCCGTCTTCGGGGGAATGGCGGTGCTCAGACGTAGCTGCATCCCGAACGCCTCCTGCAACCCCTTCCAAAGCTGGGAAGTAAAACGAGTGTCCCAATCGGAGACGACAGATGATGGCACACCGTGAAGCTGTACAATCTCCGGAACGTAGAGACGCCCCAAGCTCTCCACTGATCCCTGCTCTCTGATGGGTAAGAAGTGTTCCGACTTGGTGAGTCGGTCAACAATCACCCAAATGGAGTTGTGACCTCTGTAAGTGAGTGTAATTCCAGTCACGAAGTCCATAGATATGCTGTCCCACTTCCACTCCGGAACCACCAAGGGCTGTACCAAGCCCGCTGGTACCTGATGCTCTGCCTTCACCTGCTGGCAGGTGAGGCACCGTGAAACGAACTCTGCCACAACCTTCTTCATGCCCAGCCACCAGTGTTGTCGTCTGAGATCCTGGTACATCTTCGCCACTCCAGGATGTACCACCAAAGGAGAAGTGTGAAACTCTCTTAGCACCTCCTCTCGTAAAGCGACTGGTACCAAGGTACGCCCTCTGAAAAGGACGTCGTGCTCTGCTCCAAGGGAGAAACCATCAGGTGCCTGTCCCGAGGATATCTGTGCATGCCACGTCTCACAGTTGGCATCCCCACGATATGCCTCTCTGACCCGCTGCAGTAGTGGAGGAGTGACTGTGAGAGACTGAAGGACGACTGCTCCATCTCTATCCACGAAGGATATCTGCAAAGCGGCTAGCTGCTCTGTCGCCTCCTCAAGTAGCTGGATGCCCGTCCTCCTACTGAGGGAATTGGCTACCACATTCCCCATCCCAGGAGTATAGACTATCTCAATGTCATAGTCCTGGATGAACTCAAGCCATCGCCGCTGTCTCAGGTTCAGGTCCTTCTGAGAGAAGATGTACCTGAGACTCTGGTGGTCAGAAAAGACTATAAACACTACTGGAAAATTGCCCTATACCCACGGTTCAAAACCGTGGGTATAGCCCCCAAAACCGTGGGTATAGGCTATACCCACGGTTTTGGGAACCGTGGGCTGGAATGGCGTCGGGATAGGGGGGTCACCCTATACCCACGGTTTGGAGAAACCGTGGGGATAGGTTTCACACAGCGTGGCAAGTGGGTGGCCACGCTGGCAACTCATTGACCCCACGGTTCTCAAACCGTGGGGATTTTAATTCTCAAAAAAACCTGCCGCTGGGTATCGAACCCAGGTCTCCTCCGAATTGGACAGATTATCACACCAACCAGGCCATTGTTATATTTTAATATATAAGCATATATCTGGGTATATATATTAATACACCGAATTGAATTTTAAAAAAACCTGCAGCGAGACTCGAACCCGCGTCTCTTCTAACGATCTCGCGGGAGCAATTTCGCCGCACCAACTAAGCTGTAACACGATTCTGTTATATTAATATGCATTTTTATATTTATATTCATATTATCCACACGGTGCATATTAAAAATTTGCGGCCAAGGGGATTTAAAACCGCGACGTCCGGCATACGGGCTAAACGGACTGACCAGCCAAGCCGCCGATATATTCTGTAAATTAATTTTTATAAACCTAAATATATGAATTCAAATCATTGGTAAAAATTTCCCCGCCAAATTGTTTTTGTCTTCCCGCGCTATTTTTTTTTGTCGCCATAGGCTATCCCCACGGTTCTACAAAACCGTGGGGATAGGCCTTCGATTTTTTTTTTATCCCCACGGTTTTTGAAGAACCGTGGGGATAGCCCTAGAAATAAATACCTATACCCACGGTTTTGTAAAACCGTGGGTATAGGGCTTCGAGAAACACTCTATCCCCACGGTTTTAGGAAAACCGTGGGTATAGGTGACCAATACCCACGGTTTTCTAGAACCGTGGGTATAGGTTCCCACACTATACTTATACCCACGGTTTTCGAAAACCGTGGGTATAGGGCACCCCTATACCCACGGTTTTTCCCAAAACCGTGGGTATAGGTCTCTTTTCCAGTAGTGAAAGCGCTCACCCATCAGATAGTGTCGCCATGTCTTCAGAGCGAAGACCACGGCTACTAACTCCAGGTCATGGGTAGCATAGTTCTTCTCATGCGGCTTCAACTGACGTGATCCATAGGAAATCACGGCCCGCTCCTGCATCAGGACACATCCGAGTCCGGTCCCGGATGCATCGCAGTAGACTACGTATCCAACTCCCTCCTCAGGCAACCTCAAGATAGGTGCGCTGGTCAATCTCTGTCTCAGCTCCTGAAAGCTCTGCTGACAACTGTCTGACCACACAAAGGGTTTCCCCTTCTTCGTCAAAGCTGAGAGTGGTGCCACAACTCTGGAGAAGTCCGGCACAAATCTCTGATAGTATCCGGCTAGACCCAAGAAACTCCACAACTCCGTCACGCTCCTGGGTGGCTCCAAAGCTAGCACTGCCTCGATCTTCGTGGGATCCACTGCAACTCCCACCTCAGAAATGACGTTCCCCAAGAAGTGGACCTCACATAACCAGAACTGGCACTTCGAGAGCTTTCCATAAAGCTGGTTCTCCCGGAGTGTGTCTAGTACAACCCGCAAGTGGTAGGCGTGCTCCTCCTCCGTGGTCGCGTACACCAAAATGTCGTCGATGAAGACCACGACAAATCGATCGAGGTATGGCTGGAAGATCCTATTCATGATTCTCATGAACACTGCTGGAGCATTGGTTATGCCGAATGGCATAACCAAGAACTCGTAGTGGCCATACCGACACCTGAGGGTCGTCTTCTGCACATCCTCATCTCGAACTCTGAGCTGATGATAGCCTGACCTGAGGTCTATATTCGAGAACCACCGTGCACCCTTGAGCTGATTGAAGAGGTCATCAATCCTCGGTAGCAGATACTTGTTCCTCACTGTCACCTGATTTAGGCGACGATAGTCGACACACAGTCGCAAGCTCCTGTCCTCCTTCTTGGCGAACAAAATCGGGAAAGCCCAGGGTGAAACACTGGGTCGGATGAACCCCTTTCCCTGCAAGTCCTCCAACTCTACCCATAGCTCTTGAAGCTCGGAGGGGGCCATCCGATATGCTGGAGTGGATATCAGGGCTGTCTCGGGGTACAAATCAATGTAAAAGTCTACCTCTCTACGAGGAGGTAGTCCTGGAACGTCGTCGGGGAAGACGTCCGCATACAGATCCACCACTGTAAGAAAACTCGGACTCCGCACGTCAACTGCTCCAAGGATGAGGCTAGCCAACTGATGAGTGATGGGCTGTCCCCTCCTCTGCGAGAGTCCATCCTGTGCTGCAAAGGCTCTCTTCTCACCGGTGAAGGTGAACCTGCTCCCGTCGGTGCGCGCACATCACACTTTGCTCCTAAAACAGTCAATTTGAGCATGGACTGTAGATAACCAATCCATGCCCAAGATGACGTCGTAAGGCCTCGATTCTACTACAAGAAGATCCCAACCGAAGCTCTCGCCTCCTAGAGTAAGCTCACACTGCCGGCACTAGTGCGTAATCGTCGAGTCTACTCCCGTAGGGGTCTCTAGCCGTAAGGATCGACCCAACGGCTCCGTCGGAATCTCCGAGCTCCGAACAAGGGAAGCGGCTATGAAAGAGTGACTCCCTCCTGTGTCTATAAGAACTACAAAAAGGGTAGAATAGACACAGATCGTACCTCGAATCATCTCTGACGTTCCATGGTCGTAGGCCTCCGCTGCCTGGAGCTGTTCATGTCTTTGCCCGCCAGCTCCCTGTGGTCGGGGCGGACCTCCTGGTGGTGGTGGTGGCAGAGCCTCAAAGCGTCGCCCACCACCTGCTGCTCGGATAGCTCCTCTTCCTTGTCCGCCTCCTCCCTGTGGACCGCCACGGTGGACCCTCTGCCTCTGCCTAGGTGGCCCCTCCACTGTCTTCTGCTCCTCGGTACGGCGGGTCGGGCAGTCACGAGCTATGTGGCACTGCCCGCCGCACGCGTAGCACTGCCTGCCTCTCGAAAGACTGGCTCCGCGCTGTGTGCCCTGCACTGCTGAGCCAGTGTCCTGAGGTCGTCTATGAGAGGGTCTGGTCTGCCTGGAACCCTGAGTCATCCGTCGGCTACCTGCTACCAAAGACTCCGCTACCTACCGCCCTGCGGTAGGTCTCCCTGTAGACTCAGCCAGAAAACTATCGATCAGAAGGGCTCGCTCCAGTACTCCTGCCTGGGTCGGGATGCTGAGGGAGATCAGCGATGCCCTGATCTCGTGTCTCAATCCCTGCTCAAAGGTCTGGGCCTGGAAGAAAGGGTCCCGTACCATGTCAATCGAGTAGCGAGAAAGATCGGTGAACCTCGCCGCGTACTGGGCGACCGTCAAGTTGCCCTGCCGTAGCTGAAGAAGCTCATGAATGCACACCGCATGGAGGGTGTACGGGATGAACTCTGATCAGAAGAGGCTCTCGAATTCCATCCAGATGAGAGAGGCCTCATCATGCACCTGGAGCATCAAGCTCCACCAGCGGCCCGCTGCTGCGTGCAGTAGGCTCGCCGCGAGGATCACCATGAGGTCTGTTGGTGTCCTCACTAGCCTAAAAACTCGAACGACCGCCTCCAGCCAGTCCTCGGCTGCCTGGGGGTCCATCTCCCCACGAAACCTGGGTGGTCGCTGGCACTGGAACTCGTGCAGAGCTCCGATACAACGTGCATCGTCAGCGGTCGGTGCTGGAAGCATCAAGGGCTCGACGGGTAAAGGTACCGCCGGTGCCTCTACGGTCAATGTGCCCTGTACCGTGGCCTCGTCGCTCGGTGGGCTGTCATCGTGCTCTACTCTCGGAACCCTAGCTGGCTGCCGTCGTGGGGCCATCCTGAAAAGGAAACAAGTGTTCCATGGTCAGAACAGTATACCTGGTGAGCTGACACAAGTAATTACAAAGAAAACATGAAACACACATGCAATCAATGTTTTCGTGCATTATGTTGGAAATCAGAAGTCAGGGTCCTGGTGTACGGATACGTCTGTCACCGCACCAACACTGGACTCCCTGGACTGATAACCACACTCAATACACTAAACACTATTGTTTCACATAGAAGAAAGATCAGAGTCTGCGGTAGAACCGACCACCTCTGATACCAATTTGTCACGACCCGTCCTCGGGGTCCGTGTCGTGACTACCCCAAGCCCGCCTTCCATAGGCCAGGGGCTGGAGACTAGCACCAAGGCGTAAATCCCAATAAAAGGGAAGGCATTGCCTTTGAAAAGTAAACAAGTACCACATAGTAAGCAAGCGGAAAAGTAAACACTAGGTAAAAACTGTAACAAGCTGTTCTTCAAGTAAATGGGCCGGAAATACAAGCCCAACTGTAAAGTACAACTAAAAGGGAAAAACAGAAACTGAAAAGAAAAGTCGCAGCGTTGAGCCGTCCTCTGAAGGTCCCACCTGAATGGTGGGTAATGATAGCCTCCACAGCTCCTCGGTCTAGCCGTCCGCTCCGAGTACGTCCCGCCCAGTGGTCCACCTCCAGGTACCGTCCTGCTCCGCAAGCCTCCACCACGATCAGTGTTGTCCGTTGTCTGCAACCAACACAACGAAGTGCAGGCATAGCCCGTGCAGGGGTGAGTATAAGATACTTAGTAGGGACCCCGAGACCCCCGAAGGTCTCCCAGAATCCACAAAGGATAACCACAAGTAAAGATGCTATCACGAAGTAACAACCGACACTGCATAGGTATATGCCCATACATATACCTAAGTCATCAATTCCCGTTCGGCTCCAACATCCGAGCCCAAGCACATCCCAGTCCACACAGGAAAGCAAAACGTATACACACACAGTATTGCACAACACAATCCACAAAGGAGAGTAAACAGTAAATCCACATAGGATAGTTCAACACAATCCACAAAGGAGAGTAACACAAGATTCAGCTCACACAGGTATACTTCTTCGGATAATGATAAATATGATCATTGATCCATCTAATTCGTCGGACCCACAAAAGATCGATAGGTACTAACCCCCGCAAAGACCCACACAGGATCGGGCCCACACAGGACCTGTAGGTGCTGGCTCACACAGAACCGCTGAGCACTAACCCATACAGGATCGAACCCACATAGGATCGGGCCCACACATGACCTGTAGCACTGACCCGCAAGGGATCGCTGAGTGCTGTAGTCATCGCAGTCCACTGAGGATCGCTGCATAGTCTTCGCTGCAGTCCACTGAGGATCTCTGCACAGTCGTCGCTGTCAAAGTAGCAGTCGCAGCCAGCACTAGGGTTCCCGTACACAGCAAGCTCGTTCAGGAGGGTTTGCTCCACGAGCTGAGAGGATGATACATCAACTGAAACAAAGTCCGAGGTTGATGTATCCAAACGTTCCGTATTGCCAACAAGAACTCAACGTCGCAGATGGCGCGTCAATCAGACGCCCGGTCTGAGAGTTATTGGCTTTTTCGTCATAGGGGCCTGGTTGGTTTTTAAGGTAAAACCAACCCGACTGTACTCCACCCGCGTCCAAACCTCAGGCTGAGTATGAAAAAAGATCCATCTCACTTAAAGTATTTAAACAAAGTCGACTGCACGTCAATCAGACATCCGTAGCTCAAGATATGAGCGTTTCCGCTCCGAGGGCCCGGTTGGTTTCGTGTACGAAACAACCCGGCTGAACCCAAAGTATTCCGAAACCATGAGTACGATATACCGAAACGACCGTGTCGATCCAAGGATCGCGTTTCCACTGACGGCGCGTCATTCGGAGGCCCGTAGCTCAAGTTACAGGCAATAGACTGAAAATGGTCCGAATAGGGGGGGTCCGGGCCCGGGCCGACCCGGCCGGACCCGGTCCGGCCCAGCCAGGGCGCGACCCGGCTGGTCGGACCGGCCCGGCTAGGCTCGACCGCGTGGCCGAGTGCTGAGGGGCACCGCCCCCGTGGTTTGGATGTGTCGCGGCTCTCGAAGGGCCGCACTGATTGAACGAATGTGGCATGTTGCCGCGTCCCGTGTGTGCGAGCCGGACCCTGGTGGCCGCGGGTCCGCTGGCGGCCGCCGCCGCCGCACCAGTGACCCGCGCCGCCGGTAACTTCCACAGGCCACCAGAGTTGCTCCGGTGGCCCGTTTTCCTTCCCGTCTATGCCGTTGTTGTAACACCCCAAGCTTCTACGGTACGCTTCTCTTTGAATAATGTGATAGTGTGTGTTGTACGCAACACCGAGTTCTAACACACCATAACCAATCAAACTAGCCGTTATGAATAGTAATACCTACTTTTTGAAACTATATATATTTTATATTTTAAAATGGACTTCATTTTTGGATTCGGAATATCGAATTTAGCCTAAAGTGAAATTTTGGTACTTTTCAGATAACTTTCATATTTTGATGAATAGTGAAAATTACTAAATTTTAATTAAAAACAACTTTTTTAATCAAAATAATTAATAGTGATAAATTATGAATTTGAGTGGTTTTAAAGTATATTTAGAATATATTTTTACCATTTAATATAATTTTGGTCATTGGACATAATTTTACAATTAAACCGAACATAAACAAGTGTCAATCTTTTTATAGTTATTATCTCTTAAAAACACGCTTTTTGTTTTAACGGCGGGAATTAATTTTAAATTAATTTCTGCCACTTCTGTGTTTTGAATTTAGAAAAATGGATTCCATATTTAGAATCAAGATGTCCAAATTGTGTAAATTGGTAACTTTTATTTTAAGACATTTTGAATAATTACTGCGGTAAATATTTTATTTTACCATGGTTAAGGGTAAATCCGGTAAATAAGGGTTAAAAACTAAAATTATAATAATATTAAATTACCCTAAAACGTGTCCTAGACTTATTGGATGATACATGTTCGACCATAGGCATCTTTGGGTCGATTTTGGGACCCCATGGTGCCACTTGTAGGTGATAGGGACACTTTATTTTAATTAAGTTAAAATGAATACAAAAATGACACAAGCATATATCTTTTAGAAAAACAATTTTTACATAGGGTTATATATGTTGGATTTTAGATTATAAATATTCATTAGAAAGATAAAAAGATTTACTACATAATTATATTTTATTTATAATTTTTAGATATTAAATAATTTAATTTATTTATGACACAATGATGATGAAGTAATTACTATAATAGTGAAAAAATTAAAATAATTGATATTATAAATACCCAAATAAATATAATATGAAACTTTTAATGAATTAAAACAGTTTTCTAGAATAACATGATATATTAGTATTAATTTAATTAACTTTTTTCGAAGTAATCAATCTGTTATGAATTTCACAAAAATCAACTATTGAATATTGTCAAAATTGACAGAAAAGAGTTCTTAAAAGAAATATTATATTAATAATTGATATTAAATTCTTAAAAATCTAAGGTTCGGCCTAGAGACTTATATCATGATAGGTTCATTATTAATGGACCTTTTGGGGGTCTCTTTGATGTATATAGTAAGTTTATTAACCATATTATATAAAAATACAAAGAGACATTTTAAAAGTGAAACTAATTAACTTAGAGATAATACTTAAAGATAAGGTTAATATAAGTACCCGAACCTGTATAAATTATATTGGTTGAGTTGTTTTCGACCTATACACACCTTTAAATTTAAATAATCAACTTTGGAGCCATTAGAAACTGAATATTAATTTATTATAAATTAATATTTCTAGCTTTTCCAAAGGTGCCTCTCACCCCTCTTATAAAAGGGCACTCCTACTTCTCATTTCTTCACACCTTCAAAGCCTTTTGGTTCGTCCAAACTCTGCCCAAATACTCTACCAACTTCCCTCACTACAACCTAGAGGCCTTAGTTTGATCAGAAATCCAAACTAAGGATCCATTTTGATCAAATCAAAAGGAAGAACCCGAAGAAGAGGTAATGTTTTCACCACCCCTTTTCAAGTTCCTTTCTTCTTCCACTTCTTCTTTCTTTGTTATCACCATTATAAAATAATAACTCCAGTATCTTATATATACTATGATGTTATTATAAATATGGTACAACCATATTCATTATTCTATCCTCCCTTTGAATAACATGTCACCATACGTGCGTACGTACGGCTTACCGTCTCCACGTCGTGGTGTAATTGTTATTCAATATATTATTATTTGGATGGGTATAATAATGATATGTAACTCATGTAAATAATAAATAAAACATGTTAATGATTTTGTATATATGATATAACAACCATTTATATATTATTTTAATATCAAAAGAATGATATTGTCGCTCGTGTGTACGTACGGACTACCGTCTCCACGAACGCGATGAGATTCATTCTCCATCGTATCCATTCAAGTATAATTATCATTTGATGATTTAAAAATGATGTTTAAGGACTTGATATCATTCTGGATATGAATAATATACCACATATCCATTACAAACATGGCTTACATAACAAAACATATAAAAGAAAACAAGTAAGTTAACACCCGAAACACCGATAATACTAAGATATTAATATCAAATCAATATTAAAAGATCATATATGATATCATAATTATGTATATTATTATTGTATAATTTAATAAAAATTATTTCACCATTATACAGGAGGTTAACCTACCCCAACCAAGGAAAAGTTCAAGGTAAGGATTATTTCACAATCTCTTCATTATCCGAGGTTGTTTATATGTAATAATCTACTGGGGTCTCTTTATCATGCACATCCATGTTTTCTTAAAAATGTATTTCAAAACATATTTATTATTTACAAGAATATAGGTTAATGTCATTTATACCCTTGTTTGACTTTATATAAGAGGTTTATAAATTAATCTTTCCGTCGTTTTCAAAACAAGGTCCTTTTTAACCTTTTCGACAGAATTTAGGTAAGAATGTGTTTTTTAACTTATACGGCGGGTGCGGCTATTTTCTGCCATTATAAAATGTTCAAAGCTTTCCTTAAAAGCTTATAAGAATATTTTCAAATAAAACGTTTTATTTTATATTTCTCTTAAATGATTTCAAAAATAGAAAGAGATATTTCTCTAAAAAGAGTTTTGATTTCATCTATGTCAACATACTTTGATGGATTTTTATACAAGAATTCTATATTGTATTAAAGGTTTTGTGATATGTTTGAATGTGGATGTGCTATTTTTATACCATTCATAGTTTATGGTGAAATTATTGACATTTCGTATGCTAGTTTTAATACGAATGTTTATGTTATGTTTAAACCTTTTCATATGGGAATGCATTGGACTTAATATGTGACGGGTGGAGCCCGCTATAGATCCTCGATGCATCGATAGGTCTCATGAGAAAAACTAGTGTCTTGGCACAAGGCCTTGACAAAATCTTATTTGTAGTCTTGGCACGAGGCCTTGGATATGTGGTTATGATAGTCTGGCATTATGCATTCCATCATTATGAAAGTGGTTATTGATTTTTCATGTGATTATTCAATTAATAGAATATCCATGTGAATAAGTAAATGGAATTATTTCATTTTATGTACGCCATACTATGTTGAATGTTCAAGTTTGAAAGGTTTTTGTTTTAGTTATACATTGCCTTAAATGTTTATTCTTATTTATGAAAGTTTTCGCTATATTTTTATCCTTACAGGGCATTTGATCTCACCCCTTTTCTATGTTTTATTTTTCCTAGGAAGTGATGAAGTAAATTATGAATGACCTGCAGGGATATTATGTGGTGTTATGAGTGTGGATTATGGAGACAATATGTTGTTGTAGTAGTTTTTCATTTTATGATGTAATGTAAGACTTATGAATATATCTAGAGTTTCCAAGGCTACTAAACCAATCGGTCTTTTGAGATTTGATCCTTCTTGTGATCATGCCAATATTATGTAATAATGCACCGACTCTGGGTATCTAGGGTCGGGGCGTTACAGTTGGTATCAGATGAAGTTTAGTACAAACCTTGAAGCTAGATTTAGATAAACTCTGATTAGAGCACGTATACCTAAGATGAACTTTGAGGATTAGTATAGAAGAACTTCCTAGAATTTTGGTATTGTAGAGATTTTGTGAGTTTTCCGATAAATACATACCTGTCTAGATACGAGCAGGTAGAGGTGGCTCTGGAACAGATGTACCTAGCGGTAAAACCCGAAAACACCGCTTTGAGCTAGACTCAAACGAGAACTGCTGCACGACAACGGGCCTTGCTGCACTCTTGGTTACGACACTCCCGGGGGATATGCTTAGGATAACTCTCATTTTATTTACAAATCATTATGAAGGGTTTATGAGTATATACTTCCTCAAAGAAAATATTTTTATGATTATGGATTATATCCATAAATAGTTCAATTCATGTTAAGTGTTTTATAAGTATTTTGATTCATAAACTGATCTAGTTTATGCCATTGTTTAGAAGTGGCGCCCAGTGGAAGAAATGGAAGCCGTATCAATGCACGCACTCCATGTAGGGATTTCCCTCCTGCTCAAGATAATTATAGTGGAGCTGGTGATGCATCTAGTTCCGATCAGCTAATCACCATACTGGGACAACTTACTCAGGTTATGAATAATAACCTTACCCGTATGGAGCACCCTGATCCGCAGCGTGGAGGATCAACGTTAGATCGATTCATGAGGCAACAAACACCAACGTTCATTGGGAGTACAAATCCCTTAGTAGCTGAGAAATGGATATTTTCCCTAGAGAAAATATTTCAGGCTTTGGGGAGCAGTGAAAGGGAAAAAGTTATCATGGCAGTTTACCGCCTCACTGGAGATGCTGATCAATGGTGCTCATTGATTAAATATATGAAGGAAGATGATGAAGTATCAAATATGGAATGGAGGGAGTTCAAATATCTATTTTTAGAAAAATACTTTCCTTGCGACCATCGAGCAGATATGGAAAGGCAATTTGTGAGTTTGAGACAAAAGGAGGATGAGAATGTCAAAAAGTATGAGGCTAACTTTACAAGGTTAGCAAGGTATGCTGGAGATTATATACATAACCCAAGAAGTAAGATTGATCATTTCTTTGATGGGTTAAAACCATTTCTCTGTTGAGCATTAGTCTCGCAATCCTTTTCATCATACGAAGACATTGTCTCATGTGCTATCAAGACCGAAAAGGAATTCTCTAAGTCTTATGACTTTAAAGCAAAGAAAGAGAAGAGGAGACCTGCTAAACAATCTGGGAATGGAAATAATGGGAAGAAGGGAAAGGTTGAATATCCATTCTGTGGTAAATGCGGGAAGAAACATCCTGGTACTTGCTTTAAGGGAATGGGAGTCTGTTACAAGTGTGGTGAAAAAGGCCACCAAGCTCGTGATTGCAAGGGGAAGAAGGAAGCCACCAATGTTCAGTGATATAATTGTAGGGAGATGGGGAATTATGAAAATGAATATCCTAAGCGTCAGGAGAACTTACCTCAGAAAAGGCCAAGGGATCAAGGCCAGGCTTATGCTATCACTACTGCTGAGGTAGAAGCTCCGAAAGACGTGGTGGCAGATAATTTAATGGTTTCCTCAAGTTTAGAAAATGCATTATTTGATTCTGGATCATCACATTGTTTCATATCTTCCCAGTTTTCTAAGAAAATTAGATATTTCCAATTTGATTTAACAAGGGGGTTGTCAGTTAAAACTCCTAAGGGAAGTATCATTGCAATAAAATTTTGTGAATCAGTCCCCATTAGAGCACATAAATGTTTGTTATCTGCTGATCTCATCGTCATACCTATGATTGAGTTTGACATAATCCTCTGTATGGACTGGCTTTCGGACTATGATGTGAAGATTTATTGTAAGAAGAAAGAGGTTACTATTCTTGATGATAATGATAAAGAACACCTTATCTTTAGAGCAGAATCATCACCACCTTATTCTTATTTAGATCCACCCTCAATAGCTCAACTAAATTCAATTATTGGGGAGGAAGAGAATGAAATAATTGTGGGTGAGGAAAGGAATGTTCGAATAGAGGATGTACCTGTTGTGAAAGAATATGTAGATGTATTTCCATAATATTTACCTGGACATCCTCCAGAATGAGAAGTTGAGTTTTCCATTGATTTAATTCCTGGATCAAGGCCTATATCGAAGACCCCTTATAGAATGGCCACTGTAGAGTTAGTCGAACTAAAGAAACAACTAGAGGAGTTTAGTAATAAAGGATTTATTCGCCCTAGTGTTTCTCCATGGGGAGCCCCTGTTCTTTTTGTTAAAAAGAAAGATGGATCTATGAGGTTATGTATCGACTACAGGGAGATCAATGCTATAACGATAAAGAACAAGTATCCCCTACCCCGAATTGATGATTTATTTGACCAACTGCATAGAGCTCAATACTTTTCAAAGATTGACCTTCCATCTGGATACCATCAGTTGTGTGTAAAGAAGGAAGACATTCCGAAGACAGCATTTCGAACCAGGTACAGGCATTATGAGTCTACTATAATGCCTTTTGGATTGACTAATGCACCCTCTGTATTCATGGATCTGATGAATAGAGTTTTTAAGGAGTATCTCGATGAATTTGTGGTGGTATTTATTGATGATATCTTGGTATACTCCAAAAACTACGAAGATCATGAAAATCACTTGCGCATTATCTTGAAGACTCTGAGGAGGCATGAATTATATGGAAAGTTTAGCAAGTGTGAATTCTGGCTCCATGAGATTTCTTTTCTTGGCCATATTGTCTCTAAAGATGGAATCTCTGTTGATCTTTCTAAGACAAAGGCAATCCAAGAATGGCCAGCACCTACGAGTATAACTGAGGTACATAGTTTTATTGGTTTGGCAAGTTATTATCGACGTTTCGTCTAGAATTTTTCCCGATTGGCTAACCCATTAAGGAAGATCACACGTAAAGGGGTTAAATTTGTTTGGACAAAAGAGTGTGAATAATGTTTCGAAGAACTGAAGAAAATATTTGTCAATGCTCCTATATTGACTCTACCATCAGGGAATGATTGTTTCGTTATTTATAGTGATGCATCGAAGAAAGGACTTGGTTGTGTCCTCATGCAGAATGATAGAGTTATTGCCTATGCATCACGACAGTTGAAAATTCATGAACAAAACTATCCTACTCATGATCTCGAGTTAGCAGCTGTGATCTTTGCTTTGAAGATATGGAGGCACTACCTCTATGGTGAAAAATGTGAGATTTATACTGATCACAGGAGTTTGAAGTATATTTTCTCACAAAAAGAACTCAACATGAGGCAAAGGAGATGGCTTGAATTACTCAAGGATTATGATTGCACGATACACTACCACCCGGGGAAAGAAAACAAGGTGGCAGATGCATTGAGTAGAAAAGACCATGGAATTTTGAACAATATGAGAATTGAAAGGGATCCAATTTTCAGGGATCTAGTGAAGATGGACATGGGAATAACTAGGGAAGGTGAAACATCAATTCTTTTTCAAATGGTTGACAAACCATCTTTACTAGAAAGGATTAAGAGTTCTCAGACCGATGATGAAGAATTTCAAAAGAAGATTAAAGCTGTGAATGATGGGATATTGAGAGACTTTGTGTATGAAGATGGAATTTTGAAATTCGGGAAGAGACTTTGTGTTCCCGATATACCTGATCTAAAAAGGGAATTTATGGATGATTCTCATAGTTACAATTTCTCTATACACCCTGGGAGCACCAATATGTATAGAGATTTGAAGGACCATTTTTGGTGGGACAACATGAAGAGGGAGATTGCTGATTTTGTGTCAAGATGTATGGTTTGTCAGCAAGTGAAAGCTGGAAGGAAACAACTTGGAGGAGTCATGCAACCTCTTCCCATACCGGAGTGGAAATGGGACAATATTACGATGGACTTTGTCATGGGGATACCAAAGACTCCTAGAAGGAACGATGCAATATGGGTTATTGTTGATCGTCTTACCAAGTCAGCACATTTTCTTTCTACAAGAGAAGATCTACCCCTGGAACGTCTAGCAATAATATATATTAATGAAGTTGTGAGACTTCATGGAGTACCCCTATCGATTGTTTCTGATCGTGATCCCTGTTTTACATCAAGATTTTGGAGAAGTCTTCAGAAATACCTGGATACTGAACTTCTTTTGAGCACTGCTTACCACCCTTAGATAGATGGACAATCAGAACGGACTATTCATACCTTAGAAGACATGTTGAGCTCTTGCTCACTTGACTTTCAGGGTATGTGGGATCAATATTTACCTCTGGTAGAATTTTCCTATAACAATAGCTTCCATTCGAGTATTCAGATGGCACCATATAAAGCGTTATACGGAAAGAGATGTCGTACACCAACCTGTTGGGATGACGTTGGTGAAAGAAAACTTGTAGGCCCAGAACTGGTGGAGGAAACGGTGGAAAAGGTGAAGGTAATCCAAAATAACATTGAAGCAGCTCAAATTAGGCATAAGATCTATGCTGATAATCGAAGGAAGGATTTGGAATTTCAAGTCGGTGATCATGTTTTCCTGAAGGTATCTCCATGGAAGGGAGTAATACGTTTTGGTAAGAAAGGTAAATTGAGTCCTAGGTACATCAGACCCTTTGAAATTCTAGAACGAATTGGGGTTGTACCTTACTGATTGGAAATGCCGCCAAGTCTCTCCAAAGATCACGATGTGTTCCAAGTATCTCTGTTGAGGAAATACATGCCTGAACCAACGCATGTACTCACCTATGATGAATTAGAACTAGAACCCGATCTGTCTTATTGTGAAGAGCCCGTCAAGATTCTTGATACAAGAGAACAAGTGCTGACAAACCGGACGACGCGTCTGGTAAAAGTTTTGTGGAGAAACCATAAGATGGAAGAGGCAACGTGGGAACCCGAGAAACTTATGTTGAAGAATTACCCAAGTCTTTTCATTTGATAAGTATTCTAGAAATTTCAAGGATGAAATTATTTGAAGGAGGGGAGAATGTAACACCCCAAGATTCTACGATACGCTTCTCTTTGAATAATGTGATAGTGTGTGTTGTACGCAACACCGAGTTCTAACACACCATAACCAATCAAATAGCGGTTATGAATAGTAATACCTAATTTTTGAAATTATATATATTTTATATTTTAAAATGGACTTCATTTTTGGATTCGGAATATCGAATTTAGCCTAAAGTGAAATTTTGGTACTTTTCGGATAACTTTCATATTTTGATGAATAGTGAAAATTACTAAATTTTAATTAAAAACAACTTTTTTAATCAAAATAATTAATAGTGATAAATTATGAATTTGATTGGTTTTAAAGTATATTTAGAATATATTTTTATCATTTAATATAATTTTGGTCATTGGACATAATTTTACAATTAAACCGAACATAAACAAGTGTCAATCTTTTGATAGTTATTATCTCTTAAAAACACACTTTTTGTTTTAACATCGGGAATTAATTTTAAATTAATTTCTGCCACTTTTGTGTTTTGAATTTAGAAAAATGGATTCCATATTTGGCATCAGGATGTCCAAATTTTGTAAATAGGTAACTTTTATTTTTAGACATTTTGAATAATTACTGCGGTAAATATTTTATTTACCATGGTTAAGGGTAAATCTGGTAAATAAGGGTTAAAAAATAATATTATAATAACACTAAATTACCCTAAAACGTGTCCTAGCCTTATTGGTTGATACATGTTCGACCATAGTCATCTTTGGGTCGATTTTGGGACCCCATGGTGCCACTTGTAGGTGATAGGGACACTTTATTTTAATTAAGTTAAAATGAATACAAAAATGACACAAGCATATATCTTTTAGAAAAATAATTTTTACATAGGGTTATATATGTTGGATTTTATATTATAAATATTAATTAGAAATATAAAAAGATTTCCTAAATAATGATATTTTATTTATAATTTTTAGATATTAAATAAGTTAATATATTTATGACACAATGATGATGAAGTAATTACTATAATAGTGAAACAATTAAAATAATTGATATTATAAATACCCAAATAAATATAATATGAAACTTTTAATGAATTAAACTAATTTTATAGGATAATATGATATATTAGTATTAATTTAATTAACTTTTTTCGAAGTAATCAATCTGTTAGGAGTTTCAAAAAAATCATCTATTGAATAGTGTCAAAATTGACATAAAAGAGTTCTCAAAAAACATATTATATTATTAATTGATATTAAATTCCTAAAAATCTAAGGTTCAGCCAACAGACTTATATCATGATAGGTTAATTATTAATGGACCAATTGGGGGTCGCTTGGATGTATATAGTAAGTTTATTGACCATATTATATAAAAATACAAATAGACATTTTAAAAGTGAAACTAATTAACTTAGAGTTAATACTTAAAGATAAGGTTAATATAAGTACCCACACCTGTCTAAATTCTATTGGTTGAGTTGTTTTCGACCTATCCCCACCTTAGAATTTAAATAATCAACTTTGGAGCCATTAGAAACCGAATATGATTTTATTATAAAATAATATTTCTAGCTTTTCCAAAGGTACCCCTCACCCCTCTTATAAAAGGGCACTCCTCCTTGTCATTTCTTCACACCTTAAAAGCCTTTTGGTTCGGCCAAACTCTGCCCAAATACTCTCCCAACTTCCCTCACTACAACCTAGAGGCCTTATTTTGATCAGAAAGCCAACCTAAGGATCTCTTTTGATCAAATCAAAAGGAAGAACCCGAAGAAGATGTAATGTTTTCACCACCCCTTTTCAAGGTTCTTTCTTCTTCCACTTATTTTTTCTTTGTTATTACCATTCTAAAATAATAACTCCAGTATATTATATATACTGTGATGTTATTATAAATATGGTACAACCATATTCAGTATTCTATCCACCCTTTGAATAACATGTCACCATACGTGCGTACGTACGGCTTACCGTCTCCACGTCGTGGTGTAATTGTTATTCAATATATTATTATTTTGATGGGTATAATAATGATATGTAACTCATGTAAATAATAAATAAAACATGTTAATGATTCTGTATATATGATATAACAACCATTTATATATTATTTTAATAGGAAAAGAATGATATTGTCGCTCGTGCATACGTACAGACTACCGTCTCCACGAACGCGATGAGATTCATTCTCCATCGTATCCATTCAAGTATAATTATCATTTGATGATTTAAAAATGATGTTTAAGGACTTGATATAATTCTGGATATGAATTATATACCACCTATCCATTACAAACATGACTTACGTAACAAAACATATAAAAGAAAACAAGTAAGATAACACCCGAAACAATGATAATACTAAGATATTATTATCAAATCAATATTAAAATATCATATATGATATAATAATTATGTATATGATTCTTGTATAATTTAATAACAATTATTTCACCATTATACAGGAGGTTAACCTACCCCAGCCAAGGAAAAGTTCAAGGTAAGGGCTATTTCACAATCTCTTCATTATCCGAGGTTGTTTATATGTAATAATCTACTAGGCTCTCTTTATCATCCACATCCATGTTTTCTTAAAAATGTATTTAAATTTTTTTTTATTATTAACAAGAATATGGGTTAATGTCATTTATACCCTTGTTTTACTTTATATAAGTGGTTTATAAAGGAATCTTTCCGTCGTTTTCAAAACAAGGTTCTTTTTAACCTTTTCGACAGAATTTAGGTAAGAATGTTTTTTTAACTTATACGGAAGGTGCGGCTATTTTCCGCCGTTATAAAATCTTCAAAGCTTTACTTACAATCTTATAAGAATATTTTCAAAGAAAATGTTTTATTTTATATGGCTCTTAAATGATTTCAAAAATAGGAAGAGATATTTCTCTAAAAAGAGTTTTGATTTCATCTATGTCAACATCCTTTGATGGATTTTTATACAGGAATTCTATATTGTATTGAAGGTTTTGTGATATTTTTGACTGTGGATGTGATATTTTTATACCATTCATAGTTTATGGTGAAATTATTGACATTTCGTATGCTAGTTTTAATACGAATGTTTATGTTATGTTTAAACCTTTTCATATGAGAATGCATTGGACTTAATATGTGACGGGTGGAGCCCGCTATAGCTCCTCGATGCATCGATAGGTCTCATGAGACAAACTAGTGTCTTGGAACAAGGCCTTGACAAAATCTTATTTGTAGTCTTGGCACGAGGCCTTGGCTTTGTGGTTATGATAGTCTGGCATTATGCATTCCATCATTATGAAAGTGGTTATTGATTTTTCATGTGATTATTCGATTAATAGAATATCATTGTGAATAAGTAAATGGAATTATTTCATTTTATTTATGCCATACTATGTTGAAAGTTCATGTTTGTAAGGCTTTTGTTTTAGTTATACATTTCCTTAAATGTTTATTCTTATTTATGAAAGTTTCCACTATATTTTTATCCTTACTGGGCATTTGAGCTCACCCCTTTTCTATGTTTTATTTTTCCCAGGAAGTGAAGATGTAAATTATGAATGACCTGCAGGGATATTATGTGGGGTTATTAGTGTGGATTATGGAGACAATATGTTTTTGTAGTAGTTTTTCATTTTATGATGTAATGTAAGACTTATGAATATATCTAGTGTTTCCAAGGCTACTAAACCAATCGGTCTTTCGAGATTTGATCTTTCTTGTGATCATGCCAATATTATGTAATAATGCACCGACTCTGGGTATCTAGGGTCTGGGCATTACAGTTATTCCTCCCGGGTTTCGTTCTTCACTACGGGATCATCAAAACGCCCTTGCGTCACGTTTTACCATCACCCGCCAAATCTGAACAACCACGAAGAACGACGGAGGGTTGTCAGGCCGTGTTCATTTGGCCCGCACCCTCCGCGTTAGTTAATAATAACGGGAGAATTATTCAACACATGAAACAAGAATTTAAATAAATTAAAATTGTTCATATGAATCTGGTTCTTTAATTTTAAAGAACGTTCACGGGAATATAAAAAAATGAGTATTTCCAAAATAAAAAATCCCTACCTCGTCAAGTCGTCGCCCGTGGGTTCTTCGCGAAATTGTTCGCCGCGGAAGGAGGCAATCGTCGCGTCGTCGCAGTATCTGGCATTGCATCGACGAACTCTAAGGTTCAAGAAAAAACAGATTTAATTTTTAATAATTAAATCAGTGTGTTGTTTGAAACCACAAATAAGTTTAAAAAAAGAAAACCGAGATCTCTTACCTCAAACAGAAGATCAAAGATTTCTTCGCGGAGGAAGGAACGCTGCAGAAGAACGTCGCGGGAGAGGAAACGTCGGTTTTATGGCTCACGGCATCGCGTCGTCGATTTCCACGGGTTCGGCGTTCTTCGTCGGGGGCCGGCGTTCTTCGTGTTCTTCGCATTCTTCGCATTCTTCGCGTTCTTCGCGTTCTTCGCGAAGAAGGGTGAAGGCACAATAATTTTGTCAAGCCTCTCAACGTGTAATCCTCCAAATGCCGTGTTGGTCTTGTTTTATTATTACGCCAACAAACGAAAAAGAGGTAAGTAACGACCCATTAATTCGTAGAATTAATTCAATGAAAGAAACTGCCCATTTAATTCGCGAATAAAACCGCCCAATTAAATGGTGCGTTATGAACTTAAGAAAACGCATCAGTTGACTTTCATAATGACGGGTTTTCGCGGGTGCTTTACTTAGCGGAAAAGAAACGGTGGGGCTCATGCGGGCCCCACCTCACAAATATCCTACCAAGAGGGTAGGATATTTCTAGATAGCATCCTATCCGAATCAACTCAGCTTAAGACACTTTTAAGTGGCTTAAAGTGGCTTCCAAGTGGCTTAAGTGAAATAAAATAAAGTTTGTCGTACAATTATTTTATTTTTAACTTTAAGCCCGAAAATTAAAAACCACAATCAAGCAAACGAAACTTTGGAAGAGGCGTTTCTATGAAAATATCGGGGCTGTGATTCCATCGGTGCCCTCAGAATTTGATTCTGAGCACCGGTTCAAAAGTTAGAAAAACTCACTCGTCCGTTCACTGAACGTACCCGAGCCAAACTTCGGAAAATGATTTCGGGCACACCGGGCCTTGGAATCAGGTGCCGTTAGAAACTGCGTTCTTGTAAAATTCCAAAGAAAATTAAGAAACAAATTTCCTTGAAATTTACGGGTCTGTACACATTAAATGTTTTAAAATTTATTTTTAATAAAAATATTTTCATTAATAATAGTAAAATATCATATCTTTTAAATAGATATTTTAAAATGGAAATGATTTCAAAAAAAATTTATATCAATATAAATTATTTTCATTGTGGAAAGGATATTTTGTTCATGAAATATTTCAAATGATTGGTAAAATTCATTTCCCAAAAAATATTTAATCCATTAATAAAACTAATTATTTACTAGACATATCATTCAATGTTATCAATATTATTCTTTCATTGAATGGTTTATGTTTATATTGAAATGATTCTTTTGAAACATGATTCTCTTCCGTATGTTATACCATGAAAAATGATTATGAATCCTACTTAGTTTTATTGCTTTTTATATGATGAAATGATTTTGAAATATATATATTTTAATCATGTTATGATATTGTGGAATTTTTTTGATTCCCATTTCATTTCTAGATATATGATATATGAAATGTTTTATGATCTTTTGGCACAAATATGTATGATTTTAACTATGTGATTGTGGTTTCATTGTAAAAAATGTTGGTGGTTAGGTTATAAATAATTATAGGAGGGACCCATATCTCCCTGAAATACATTTGGAAAAACATTATATCCCATTATATATATATTACTATAATATGGAGTGAAACCTGTTCAATTAGACACATTGACCACTATGATAGTCTTACGAGTAATCCATGAAAACTAAGATGATATTCTTTTACATGTCCTTCAATTCCATAATGATATGTGGGAACATGATTATATGTTCACAATGTTGTTATTAAAACTGATTACATGTTCAAAATTTTATGAATATACTAGTATTCATGTCCATAATGATATGTGCAGACCTGGATGAGTTTCCATATGTTTTGGGGGATAATTTCATATCTTTAACATAATGAGTGAACATGCTTTTAATTATACATGTTCATAATGTTTAAATTTTATTGTATTCCAAAAATTTATTTATTGTTACAATATTAATGTCTCATGTCTCATGTTATTATATTTCAATATGATTCAAATATTATGAACAACCAATTTTGTTTCATAACTCACTTTTATATTATTTGATGTACATGATATGGTTTTATAATGTTATGATCGTGTTCTCATATCCTTATGCATATTTCATACATATGTATCTCCCCTTTTACCTTTATTGAGCTTCTTTGATAACCATTTCTTCTATCTCCATTCCCTATGTTGTGATAAAATGTATTATGTATGATATTTATAAGATTGGTTCTAGTTAGGAATATTATAGTGGGAGATTAGGTAGCTCACTTATTAAAAAATTTTAATCTTTTCCATGATTCAATTGACACAAAATAATATTATTTTATGGAGTTTAATTTTGTAATGTATTGAATATAAATCAATATAGATGTTATATCCATGTATGAGAAGCCTTGCGTCACTATAGTTGTTATAAATTAAAATTATTAGTTAATATTAGGAAACATGGATGAATTTTTTTTGATATCCCAATTTCTACTTTTATGTATATGTATTGGGAGATCTATAAGGATATGTCTATATAGGAGTTAATGAATAATTAAATGTCTTTAAATTTTTGTTAAATGATATATAGAGCAGTTTTTGGGAAATTTAATCCCTAACAGGATACAACAAGTGGATGTGTCTCTATAATAGATGTACCCAGGGGTAAAATCCTCAAATATAACATCATGATCAAGAATCTATTAGTATTTGGTGAACAATAGTGGGACTCACTACAACACTAGTTTGAAACACCCCATGGATATGATTTTAAAATTAAGAATCCCTTTATAAAACAGAAGGAAGGATTTAAATAGATTATAATAATGAATGAATTAGGATAACCATATTCCTTCATATATAAAAAATAATATTCCTTCATTTATACATCCTAAATTATGTTTATGAATATGTGATTTTCCATTGTGATTAGAGTTCATGGAATTTCAATTTCTGGTTTTAGTTAATGGATGGTACCCAATAGAACTGAGCTAATGAGGAATGAAAAAAAATATAATGATTTTCATCCTCAAAAACAGAATAATAACGAAACTTTACTGAAAAACATCATTTTTCTTCCATAAAAAATGTCACAATCTATAAATCATGGTGAACATAAAAATAAGATAAGTTGGGGAGAATGTCATATTGAATCCATAATAATGAAACCCCATCTATATTTCATTGTATTTGTTGGTCCATTCATTATGGAGAATTGGATTTGTACCAATGAAAAGATATTTTATATTCTCCAATTTTGATAGAATAAAAAATTCACTTTTATTACCTATCATCTAAAAGGTGAGGCATATCAATGTTGGAACCTTATTAATAATATGAATTTGTAAGAAAAAATTTACTCCATATAGTAGGATGTGTTTAAAATATTATCTTTCTATAATTACATTCCTCATATTCAATGTACAACAAAAGAGAAAAATTACTCTGGATTAAGTTAAAGGATGGTAAATCTACTAGTGCCTATGAACAAAACATTATAAGACATGAATCATTTTATTTATGTATTATAATTCATCCAGACTGTAAGTTTTGATGATTATTTTGTGGCTTAAAACCAAATGTCATGATGGATTTATCCATAAGATACTTTGGACGTGATGAAGAAATCATTCTATGTGGACTAAAAGTGTAAATGAAAGCTTGAAACACTCTGGGTTCTTGTGATAAGAAAAGGAAAATGGAGGCCATGAAAATTATTATGATATGTCACATTGAGGGAGTAAAAATCTTCAATCTCCATCTTTTAAAAATATTGTGATTGATCACCTAGTTGAGTTCCTAAAAGGAACAAGAATTTGTTCTATGTGGAGGAATCATTTCCTTCGAGGACAATAATATAGAAGTGTTGTGAAGAATCAAAACAATGAAATAACTTGATAATGGGATAGACATAATAAAACACCCACACATAAGTGGTTCATGTTCGTTGAGTATATGAATTATGTGAATCAATTCCCAAATTAAGGGTCTCATAATGTTGATAATCCACAAAAAACATTGAGAAAAAAAATGAGGAAACATAATTCTTACGTAGTCATAATTAATGAATTGAATCCCGATAATTATGGAACACATATCCTCCTGTACATTTTTTGGAATTTCATGTTTTATTTTGAATAAATACTCTTTATGAAAATTTTATTATTAATCATTTAATGAACTATAATTTGATTATCACCCAATGAATTGAATATGGAATAATAAATTATTATATTATATTATATCAATACAAGGATTAACCCATGCATCCAATTGTGTATTTTTGTACAAGATAAGATATTATTTGAAAATGAAAGGGTTAATTATGTTTCTGAAAGCATATATGTCTCCAGGATTGTATAAATTAAGAATAATGGATAACATCATGATTTTATGAGTTTATGTTTGGGCATAATTTTAGAGTTCATGATACCCATTATTTCTATTTTATGTGATCAATGTTACTGAGATTAAGGATATTTTAATAGACATTTGTTGTAATGAAATCCTTTGGTATTATTTATAGTAACATTGGTTTTAAATGAGTAATTTATTTAAAACATGTGTAAATATGGTTAATTAATATTGTAGGATATTTCACAGTGTATTTCAAATTTGGTTGGGGACAAAAGCTTCATCAATCTGATATTTCTCACAAAAATTGTTTTTTCTCAAGAATTCAGATGGATCCTTATAAAACCAATTTATGGAATTGTTTATATAAATCCAAAGAATTAAATTAAAGATTTATATATAATTATATTGTTACATGAGAAAACCAATGAGATGAATGATATGGTTAGATATATTTTACAACACATAAATAGATAACAATATGACACAAAATCAATGATGATAATCATAGTCAGGATCTGGAATTTGATGTTGGTGATAAGAACATTTAACAAAGATCTCAGTGGAAGAGAAAAGAAAAAAATAAACAATTTATATTAGTCATGATATAATTATTGATCATATAAGGATATTAAAATATCAATTTTAACTTCGAATGAACCTATCTTCGGTGCCCGATGTATTCTATGTATCACTACTGAGAAAGTTACCACCTGATACATCACATGCACTAAACTCAAAGATCATATCTCTAGATATTGATATTTATACTGAGGAATAACTAGTAGATCTTATATATAATACATATAATTTTTTAAAAAATAATACCACTCACATATTCATTATTTTTTATAATAATATTTTAATTAAGCTATGTGGGAACCTTAGGATATGATGTGGAAAACATATCCCTTATTTTTTAGAATGATGAATTTTGAGGGTGAACATAATTTTAATGCAGTAGAATCCAACAATAAAACTTTTTAGGAACTATTATATATGAATAAATTATATTTCTTCATTGAATTATGTTACACACACACACCCAAGGTATGTTTATTCTACAAACAACATTGGATTAGCTTACGTAACACACAACATTGTGTTTTATGAAAACCATGTTATATTATTAATATAGTAATTTAAATGTTTCTATTATAACATAAATATTAATCGTAGTAAAATGAATAATAATAACTAATTTTAAAAAATTAATTATAATGTTTATAAAAATATATAACAAATTTATTTTAAAAAATTTAATTTTTAGTAAAGTCTTTATTTGTTTCAATAAAGTATTTTCACAAAACAAATTCTATATTTTTATGAACTATTATAAAATAATATTTTAAAAATATTATTGGATTATTTTAAAAAAAATAAAAATAATTTTTTAATTCGTAATTTCCAAGTTAACATAGGTTTATGTTTTGTTATTTTTATAAAAAACTTAATTTTTTGATGAATAGTGAAAAACAATGAAATTTTATTGAAAATGGATTTATCATTTAATATATTTAAAAAGATACATTTCATTATAAATTTATTTTAATCATAAATTTTTTAAAATGTACATATATTAAACTAATTTTTGTTATTGAAATTAATTTCATATGGAAATTATATATAAAAACATTGTAATCGTTTGATCTTTTTCACATTAAAACCCCCCTTTGTCATCATGTATGGGGGATTAATTTAAAATTAACTATTTCTAGTTCCTTGAATTGAATTTTGAAAAATGGATTCTATATTTGGAATAATAATAATTTATAATATATGATAATTTAAAAATAATTTTCAATGAAAATGAATAGTTAGTGAAGTAAAAAAATTAATTACCGATATTAAGGTATATATTGGTTTACAGTAGGGGTGGGGTTAACCAAAATAATATTGCTAAAACATTCCAAGAAAACATGAAAACTGTTTTATAGAAATATATTGATCTCATAGTGTCTAATTATTTCATTGGTGCCATTTTGTTACCTCTTTACCCTTTAAAAACATGAGATCAAATTTTAATTTCAAAAAATACCTTATGTGTCCACGCACATAATTTTGAAAGTATACCCTATATATTTTATTTTCACAACTAAAAACCACTTCTTATTGGATAATACTTACCAAAATCACATCCCATGTTCCCAAACCTCATCTGAGAAGCCTTATTTTTGGCCAAAATCCATCCTTGGAAATATTTTAGAGCAAACCTAAAGAGGATTCCCAAAAAAGAGGTACCATTAATCAACTAGAACTTTTATTTTATTATTTCTTCGACCCCGTTTATTTATTTTAATTTAATTATTTTATTATAACAATAATATTTTTCTTATACTATGATTTTTTATGTTATGTTCATATTTTAAAACCATATCATCATCCATCAAATGGGTTAAGTAATCATCGTTCATGTGTATGGTGGACTACCACCTTAGGAACTGATGTCATTCATTATTCCATTACCACATATAATGATTGGAATTAATAATTTATTTATTATTTTTATATGAAATATATGATATTTTTGAATTTTTTATGTTGAAATTTTTAAATCACACACACCTATATGAGATGAATTTTGTGGGCATATGATAACTTTGTTCTTGTGTATGGTGGACTACTACATCTCAAAGCGATGTAGTTCCTCCATGATTTACATGGGAGTTATTAAGGATGGGTTAGATAAAAATTGTGATAAATATGAAAAAACACCAATATTTAATGATAATATATTTATCATTTACTTTTCTTTCTTTTAAACCATCAGGAAAATTTAAGAAAAATGTTCATGGATATGTACGTCCGACTGTCCCCATTAACGGTGTATTTTATTTCCTATCATCATTTTTTTTATAATTATAAATAAATATATAATTAATATTCATGATATATATATCATTATTATAATTTATTATGTGAAAGAAAAATAATCCAGTTAAAAGAAAAAAAACATATACAGAAAACAAAGAGGTTGGTACCTAAAACATAACATTTTCATGGAATTGTTAATAAACATGTAATAAAATTTAATAATAATTTTATATATGGAATTATATATATGAATATTTTTATTTAATAGATTTATTATAAAAATTTATTTATTATAATATAGTTTTTAATGAGTATTTTTAGATGTTAGGCCTTATGAAAATGGGTTTTATTCTCACTTTTTACATCCATGAAACATATTTAATATTCACCACCTATTTCATTTAAATGGTGTATATACTACCAATAAATGTATATTATGATTATTTTGATTTAAAATATAATTTAATCCATATCAATTTTAGTATCCATCTTTCATGGGGTGTGTAGTTAAAATAAAAACTAATCAGTATAGGATTTCAGTCTCTCATTTTACTTCTGTGAGACACATGTTATATTCACTACTTATGTCTTTTATGTAGTGTTTATACTTAAATTGAATTTATATTAATATTATTATCCTAAAAACTTTTTGGATTTAAATATACATTTGAGAATAACACTTTCATTAGGTTTTTAGTTTAAAAGATAACAAATATGTGGGTTTTTATTCTCAATTTTCCTTATTTGATATATAAGTTCTTTTATGCACTTGTATTCTTTCATGAGGTGTATATAAAGATAATTTCACAAATAATATAATTTATTTATCCATCCTAATTCTATTATTATATTTCAATTTATTTTATTCCATCATGAGGATTTTGATTAAAAGTTTCCAAAGTGGTAAATATTTATAATATTATCATTTGTTAGGATTATTTATGATTATGATTCTAATGATAAAATTTTATTATCCATATATCATCAATTCTCATGGATTTTATTATCATATTTTTTTATGATATCTACTGGTAATGGTATCATTTTTAACTCTTTTGTAGTTAAAATATTTAATAAAATGTATTTAATAAAACTGAACTTTATCTCCCTTTTCGGTTGGAAATCTATTTTCATCCAAAACAAATTTCAAAAAATATTTTTACATTTTTTACCACACACTTATTTTTTTTAAATGATATATTTTTACCAATTACTTCCTTTCATAGAAAATATAAATAATCTTCATGGAATTTTGATAAACAATTTTCGTTTTAATTTTATGAAAAATGTGAAATGAATCTTTGTTTTTAACATGCACGACATGGAATGTATCTATCACTTTCATGACCACTAAATGATTTAAATTTTGCATTAACTTGTTTTAAAATTTTTATCAAAATGTAATATTATAATTAATCATTGTGGGTTAATTTATATTTTAAATAAATTCTTTCAAAATCCAATGATTTTGAAATTGATTTATATTTTTAAAAATTATTTTCATCTTTGGATAGTAATTTTATTAAATAAATGTATAAATTGATATATTAAAAATCATATCCTATATAAGATTTCATATGATTATGTTAATTTCTCATTACTAGTAATATTATCCTATAATACCATTCTTAATCTTTCTATGAATGATTTATGTTTCAGATTATAATTTGTTTTTTGAAACTGATTTCACTTTAAAGGGTTATAACATGATACATTTATGATAAAAATCACTTATTTTTAGGGGTTATTCTTGGTGAAATTTTTAAGAAACTATTATCTTTTATAAAGGTTATTAAATATTTTTCAAATGTTAAGAACATCTTATCACACCCTTATGTTCATGTCATGCTTATGTATTTCCCTTGTTACCGTTACTGGAAATATGTTATCGTCATTTTTTATGTTTAATTTCTGAAGGTTTTGAATAAATTTATTACATATGATATGTCAAAGAAGGGTGTGATTTATGATGAAAATTGTGTGACGTGATTTATGTCACTGATAGAACATGGTATATGTTTATAAGATTCAAAGATGCTAAACTTTTATGTTTTTTGGGTGTGTACATTTTTAATTTATTGAATATTAATCTAAAAAGATACAATATCCATGTATGAGAAGCCCTGGGATCCTATAATTATCTAATTTAAGGATTTTATTGTAAAAAATCATTCTTCAAAAAATTAATATTCATATTAAAAAACTCTATCAAAATACTCATTCACCAGTATAACATGTTCTTTATTAGGTTGGTTAAAGAACCATCATGGATGATGTTATACTATTTCAAGTATTCAAACATTAATGAGTATTGAGAAATTAATTTCATAATTACATTATACTAAAGGGTAATATTTATTTTTAATATGTTAATATCAGGATGAAAAAAATAAAAAACATTTTAAATTAATCTATTATTATTAATAAATTACCTAAAATAATCTCATTATAGATTCTGTTCTTAGGAACCATAACCATCACATCAATAAAATGAACATATAAGTGATTAAATTAGTGAAATTTTTTATTGAATTGCATTGATTATTCTCTTATTGATGTGCCTTTTGTTATGTAATTTTGACTAATATCTCCATTTTGAATCTTGTATGAAAGAAAAAATATTGCAGACATCTAATGATAAAAATAAAAAAATATCTAACAAATATATGCGAAACGAATGAATATAAATGATATGTTTAAAATAAATGGATATGAAATAATTCATTAAATCATTTATTATGATGGTTGTGTTTATTTTATAGTAATTTAATGTGATTTCATAGAAGTCATGAGTAATGTAAGGGTCCTCTTATATCAATTTTAAATCCATTATGAAGTATTTTTTATTCACAACCGATATTATTGGGTGTGGTGTATATACTACCCCATTTAAAGATACCGGTTTTTTCATAGAGAGAAAAATATTCTAAATTTCAAAATTAATTCTTAGAAATACCCATATAGAAATTCCTAATGAGGTTATAATGGTATCATGTTGGTTCGGGGCTTGTTTGGAGACCTGAGATCCTCGTTTTAGAGAAGTTGGAGCATGCATATGGTTTGTTTAAACCATTTCCCTAAGGCCACATAATTATTAGGAACTATGTGGGGGAAATTTAGTAAATTTTTGAGGATTTAATGGATTTTTTAATCAATGCTCCCCATGACTCATGACCATGTATCCATACATGGGGTATGCATAGAATCTGCATGGGCTATGCATAGGTTAATAAAATTGTCACTTGTCATTCTTTATTAGTGGCACATAGGTAGTGGGTGTGCATTTTCATCCCAACTTTTGGCCACACAATGTAAGAAAACCATTCACACCCTTAAAATTGAAATGAAATTTTTTCCCTATTCATATATAACTGTCACTCCATATTTCATTTCTGATAAACATATACTGAATCCATCCATTGGAATCTGCACTTGGACCTCTTCCCACACATTGAAGAATCTCCTTCAACCAGCCTTTGACCAAACCAACATTCGTTAAATTGGTTAGGAAATGGTAAGTGATTAGATCAATTTTATTCAATTATATAATTATCTTCCCACCTAAAAATTATTTCTATATATTATAATATACCTTATATTCTGTAATTATATCTATTTATCCATTTTCATCCATTCTGTCCCAAATCATATGTTGATAATACATAAGGATTCATCAAATGCCATAAGGTGGATGGTCTATAACATTCCCCAAATTATTTATTCCTATACTTTCCACCATTATTCCACACACTAGATTTACCCACATCATACCCCTAAAAATTAGTCACCCTTTTTGGACCCTCTATGCTATAGTAGTTTTCATAATCCCAAATAATGTCAATCTACAAATTTTATTATTTTATACCATTTAATATCTCTAATTAAATCAATTATGTAAGACAATAGAATATTTATCAACAATTCAATAAAATATATCTATGCTTCAATATGCATACAAGTGTATATTTACTTGTATTTTTGGATGTCACTTAATCTAGTAGTGTTCTGTGTAAGATGGACACTTCATAAGTTACTCACAGTCCCTGGAACTGATAGTTCTTCGACACATCAATGTTTGACACATCGATGTATGACACACCGATAAAAAACACACCGATGGACGACACACAGATGAAGGAATCACTGATGACCACTCACCGATGCTGATAAACCTATGAAGAATGATCGATGACAGGCCGATTACAGACCGATGATAGACTGATGATAATAGACCAATACTTATGACTCACCGATATTCCTAAATTAATATTTCAATTTAATAATTCATATTTATTTCTAATGGTCATATTTTGAAAAATTAATATTTATGACCTTATTTAATGTTGTTTGTAGGACTATCAGTTTATAGTATGAGGTACATGCACATGGGGATATCTTCATGCCTATTGAACCATAATGTATAAAAGGTTTACAAGCTCAGCATTAATGAAAAATGGGAACAAAAAAGATAAGAAAAAGAAAGGCAGCCTGTTCAAATGTGTGAAACATTGAAAATTGAAGAACTCAAAGCATGAGTACACAAGAATTTTAATATTACAAGAAACAACGTGCTGAAGCTCATTGAATATACTATCATTGATGAGCTGAATCTTTTCATTCCTGGAAGCTAGAGTACAGAGGTTTTGATAATATGTTCTAAATCCAACTTCTAGAAGTGGACTCAAACATCATTGTCATTATATCCATTGAGTCCAGAACATTAGTACATAGCACATAGATATTTCGAAGCTCTATTCTTTATTTATAACTCTACTGTGATCTAGTGTCTATTTTTTGATTAGTGTGTGCATCTTTTTTTCACACAAACGTTGTCTTTTTTTTTCCTACCTAGATGATACAAAATATTCAGACACTAAATCTCTTTTTAATCTTGTATCCCAAAAAGAACATTGGATGAGATCTTATGTGATATGTTTGTTAGTTTTCGACTGAATAACTATGGTAGAGGTGAAGTGTGAACTAGACAGCCATGTGTGCTACTGTGAACACTGATCCCGGGTGTGGATAAAAAGTTTATTAATATAATTTGATTTGTGGCATGTGTTCACCATGTAGAGAGGAAAAAGTGTCAACTTGAGACTGAACCTATTATTTTTATCTACTCTATATTTTGTCTTTTGTTTTAATCTAATATGTGTTTAATTCATTTCAAATTAAACTAAATTGAAATTTTATAGTTAGTTTAGCAACTGTTTATATATGTTTTGAATTAGAAGTTTATTTTCAAAAAATTTACTAATCTTTAGATTAATAAAGCTGAGAACAAATCAATATTTACATCAATTTATTGAACATTCAAGACTTTTATAAATTCACTACAAACTGAATTTGATAATATTTTTATCAGGGTATATTCTTTCAATGATACAAGTTTAATTGAAATTTTATAGATACTCAATTAACCAACCTCTTGAGTGATCTACTCCTACCATCATTTAGTATCATAAGAATTAAAAATTATTATCAGTTTTCAAATCATTTCAGCATTGATCATAGTTGTTTTTCAATGATCTAAAAACTTCTGTTATACCTCAATTTATATCTCTTTTAAATTATTTTACAATTTGTATCATGGATAATAGATTATGATGGGATTATACCAATAAACCACATTTCTGTAACGGAACAAACTATGCATAGGTAAATGTTATAATGAGAATACATCTAGAAAGCATGGGATATGAAATTTAGAGTGCTATTTAATGTAAATTTTCAATTCCAAAAAATACTAGAAAAACATGGGAAGAACATACCATGACTACCAATAATAATAAATGTAAAGCAATGAATGAATTGTATTGTGCACTAGGCGATGAAGATTTTAACCATATATTTTCTTGTAAAACCACACATGAGATTTGGGACATTGTCTGTTTCTCAGGAGAGAACATCTAATGTTTATGAAATGCTATTAAATAGTTATATTATTAAATAAGAGATCTTCATAATGAAGCCTGATGAGTATATTTTTGTTATGTATCTTAGGTTCAATAAAATTTTGAATACTAATATCTCTTTAGGAAGAGAAGTAATATCCCAATAGAATATTATGATGATTTTGGGATGCTTACCAGAAAGATGGTGTGGGACATCAGTAACTACTATCAAATCATGCAACATTGTTATGATTCTAGTGAAAGAGTGGATTAAAAAATAAAAGATGTATGGAGAGGAATTTAAGGTAAATCAAGAAGAGGATAAACCCAAAAGAAAGTATGTTTTTTCCAAGACAACTGCATCTAAAAGTAAATATAAGGAGAAATATAAAGCATCTATTGAAATCTCCTGCAGTGAAGAAGTAACTTGAGACACGGTTTAAGAAATAACCCCACTAGCTAGAAGATTCAAGGAATTTTATTGGAAAAATTTGTTTTCTCAGAAATCCCAATTACAAAGGAAAGTATGATAATGTGGTAAATTCGAAAAAGGATTGGTAGAGAAATGATAAGTTAGAAGTGACAATTTTCATCAAATATAAATGGAAAGGACGTGTCATAGCTAACTATCCAATGATGATATATAAGAAAAAGTATAATAATAACGATAGAAAGTATAAGTAAACAATAAAGGCCACTTGGAGTGCCTATAAGGATAGATCTAGTGAATCTTCGTCCTCTCAAAATGATAAAGATGATATGGATAATTTGTGTTTCATGAAAAACACAACTTAGGTAACCTTAGAATCTCTTGAAAATATTCTACTTTTTTCAAAACAAGAATTTTGTTGCATGTTCACGTTCAATGAATTATTTTACTGCATCCAATTCTACGGGACCAAATATTGTTTATTTTTATAACACTCCATATTCTTCATATAGGAACCCCATTAGATAATTTTGGATTCCTAAAGTTTATACACTAATGCATGTGGACCTAGACAATTATGGGTACAAAATTTGTTTCTTGGATGAACTATTTTGTAGTTAAGCTACCTAAAGAGCTCTTATAAAATTAAATGGAACATGGATAGTTGTTTTTCAAGACATATGATAGGTTATTATCATGATTTAAATGTCTTATCAACATTTATGGGGGACATGTCACATTTGGTGACAATGGTAATGGAAAAATCATCGGCATAGGCCATATTGGTAACCCTAACTCTATTTCAATTTCTAAAGTACTATATGCTGATGGATTTAAGTATAGCGTACTCATCATATCACAATTGTGTGTTTATGGATATAATTGTAAATTAAAAAATGACTCATTCAATGTTTTTTAATCCAATAATAACATAGCATTTAACACTTCTAGAAATGGTAATGTATATGATATAAATCTATACACACTAGCCTCATTGAATGTCTCCTGTATAAATGCCTTTCACAAAGAGTCATGGATGTAGCAGAGCTGACTAGGGAATTTAAATATACACTCTCTTAATGAGTTAACTAGAAAAGGTTTGGTTAATGACCTACCCAAATTAGAGTTTCCTAACAATAAGGTGTGTAATACTTGTCAAAAAGGAAAGAAACATACAATCTATTTCAAACCAAAGAAAGAAGTAAATACTTCTCAAAATCTTGAGTAGGTTCACATGTATTTGTTTTTACCATATATTGTTTTGTGTCTCAATGGGAATCACTCTATTTATGTTATTGTAGACGATTTCTCTAGGTACACCTAGAACTTTTTCATAGCTCACTAGAGTGATGTCTGTTCTCACTTTACTATGTATACTTTGATTGTACAAAATCTTAGTATACTTAGGATTTAATCCATAAGAAGTGATCATGGTCGTGAGTTTGATAATACATATTTCAATTCTTTTGTCTCACAAAATGGCAACAATCATAATTTCTCTGCTCCTAGGACACCTCAACAAAAAGGTGCGGTAGAAAGAAGAAATATAACCCAGTAGGAAATTTCTCGAACTATGAAAAATGAATATGACCTACCCATTAATTAATGGGAAGAAGCATTTAATTCAGGTTGTTATATAATAAATAGAGTCTTAAGTAGACCCATTATTAAGAATACTCTTTATGAGTTGTGTATTAATAGGAAACCTAAAGTATGTTTTTTAAAGTGTTTGGATGTAAGGTTTATATTCTAAACACAAAAGATAATTTATATAACTTTTAATTCAAAAGTGGTGCAATAATATTTCTTAGATATTCCACACAATGAAAATACTATACAGTCTTCAGTAAGAAAACCAATTGTGTAGAGTAATATATGTATATCTTGTTTGATAAAATAGATCCAAATTATACAAAGGTTTCACTATAAAATATCGAAGAAGATATTTCAAATCTAGAGATTAATGATAAAACCTCAAATCACCATGTAAAGGAATATGTGAAAACTTATAGTTAGAGAAATTCTCCATATCCTAACCGTAATGAACAAGATCAACATGATAAACCTGAAATAAAAAGTCTTATATAATATATACCAACTAGAACCCTTAAAAATCATCCCATAGATGATGTTGTTTGAAATTTAGATAGTGGAACACCAAATAGATGTTCCATGAGAATGTTGGTTGAACATCAATCCTTATTGTCACAACATGAACCTAAAAAATAAATTATGTGATCAATGATGAATTTTGGGTAGTGCCCAAGAAAGAATAACTTCAACAGTTTGAAAGAAATAATGTTTGGAAACTTGTAGATATACCAAAGGATACATTGACCATAAGAACCAAATGGGTGTTTTGAAATAATGTATATGAGGTTGGAAATATTGTTATAAACAAATCTATATTGGTATCACAAGGATATAATCAGGAATATGTAATTTATTATAAAGTGACCTTTGCACTAGTAGTTCGACTTAAAGAAATTAGAAACTTACATACCTATGAAACACACATGGATTTTAAACATTACCAATTGGATTTCAAAAAGTGAATTCTTATGTGGTTATATAATTGGGGATTATTTTTTTGAACAACCCCAAGGTTTTAAAAATCTGCATTTTCCAAATCAAGTGTTCATATTATATAAATCTTTATACGGTTAGAAAAAAGCTCCAAGAGCTTTGTATGAAATGTTGGGTAATTTTTTAATTTCTAAAGGCTTTAGAAAAGGGCTTGAAGATCCTACTTTACATATAAAAATAATTTCAAAAGAAGTTTTAATAGCTCAAATATATGTAGATGATATTATCTTTGGTTCTTCAAAAAATCATTATGTAATGATTTATCCAAAATAATGCAAAGTGTGTTTGAAATGAGTTTGATCGGTGAACTTAAATATTTTCGTTGATTAAAAATATTTTAAAATACCGAATCTATTATTTTAAATCAATGTATGAACAGTAATGATATTTTGAAAAGATATGGTTTTGAATGCATTAAAAGTAGTAAAACCCTTTTTAGTTCTACAAGTAAGTTGAATCTTGATGAAAATGGAAAATTAGTTGATCAAATTTCTTAGAGAGGAATGATTTGGAGTTTTTTGTACTTACCTGCTAGTATGATAGATATTATGTTTAGTGTGTGTATGTGTGAAATATTTCAAGAAAACCCAAAAGATTCACATTTAAATGCTGTCAACAGAACATTCAAATACCTTTAGTGTACAAACAATTTAAGATTTTTTATCCTAAAAGACATCCTTTTGATTTAGTTATCTATTCAGATGATGAATTTGTTGGATGTAAGCTAAATAAGAAGAGTACCTCTTGAACATGTCATTTTTTGGTAAAATATATAATATCATTGTGCAGTAAAAAACAAAATTCAGTTGGATTATCAACTAATGAAGAAGAATACATTGCTGGTGGTAGTTATTATGCACAAATATTATAGATAAAACACACTTTATTAGACTATAGATTTCAATTCAAACATATCCCCACAAAAATTGACAACAAAAGTGATATTAGAATTTCTATGAATCCAAATTATTATTCTACAAAAAATCATATTGAAGTCAGACTTCACTTTTTGAGAGATCATTATCAAAAAGGTGATATAACTCTTCAGTTTATTGGGACTCAGCATCAGTTTGCTGGTATCTTTACTAAAGCCTTTAACTCAAAGAGAATGAACTACATCAGACATTAATTAGGAATGATAAATCTCTATGATCCTTGAAACCTATCACTTGATACCAATCTCTTGAAACCAATCCTTGAAACTAACCCTTGAAACTGATCCTTGGAACTATTCTCTTGAAACTAATCTATTGAAATTTATCTCTTGAAACTAATATCTTGAAATAGAACCATGAAACATATCCTTCAAATCCATCTCTCTAAATTGATCCTTGAAACTGATCCTTGAAAATTATCCTCGATACCAATCCTTGAAACCAATCATCTAAAACCAGTTCAATTTCATCGATGTATTTAAGGTCTCTTTTCTAATTCTGTCTATTTTAAATAAAATGACGATTTTATGTGTTGTTTTTTTTCACATTTAAATTTTAGGATTTATTATTTACAATCCCTAAATTATATAATAAGTTCAATCCATCCCGACCATTCACCTTCCCTCTACCGTTAAACATTTAACTCTTTGTCACACTATCTCTCAACCCTCGACCTCTCAACCCCTTTGGATTATGAATGTTCATAAATGGAAACAATGAAGCACTAAATGGAAGAGATAATAAAATATCCATCATCTAAGCATCATAAGGGCGAGTCCAATGGGACATTGAAACCAAGTTTGGAAAGCCGAGTGTTTACAGTTGAGAAAAAGTGTTCGTTTAGTGGCTTCTGTCAAGCAAGTCATTTTTGTTGATAGTACGGGAATCTCAAGGGTGGCTAAACTATATCACAAACAATCAAAGGCCTTATTATCCCCATCAAGTACATGAGTTTTATAGGCATTTTAATATATCCCTTGAAGGATCTGAGAAAGAAAGGATGATGTCAATGTTGAAGGGAAAATTGATATATTTTTCATCTAAGGAATTGTCTGAATGCTTGGAGATGCCTGAAAAAGGTTTCTATGATGATTATCCGGTTAATAATCCACCTTTCTATGAGTTTCTTTTGTATGAAGATGCTTTGAAGGAGATGACTAGAATTTTATAATCTAAGAGGACTACATCCATGGAATTTGATTGAGAGGCAAGGTAACTTATTAAGTTTATTCAACTTCAAATCCACCCAAGGATGAGATATTTCTATACACTGAATTATCAGGATGTATTCCTGATCAATATACTGGAAAATGGGATAAAGGTGAACCATTTTAGTTATTTAATGGTGGATTATTACAATATGAAAAGGCCATCCATGAAGGAAACATGTTTGTACTATCCTAGTATGATCTCTGCCATGTTAAAGATGTTTGGCTCTGTGGAAAGTGGAGATGAAGTGATATGTTCATGTAGTGGTTTCATCCTTCAAAAAAATATTTCTAAGAGAATGTAGATCTTATAGAACCCATAGATGAAATTTTGGGTTGGAGATGATTAAAGGTTGTGTGATGATTTAAATCCGACTGATTATCCTACCTGACCAGTGGATCAAATTGATCCAGGCCTCAAACTAGGAGAGGTACTGATTTATTCTGAAGAGGAAGATGTGGATGAGTTTATGAGGTAATAAGGATCTCCTTTTGATTACAGGAGTGATCCTAATATTTATGAATGCCCAAAAGATATGTATTATAGTCCTGTAATCCACCTTTATATTTACCCTCAAGGGAAGCGTTCTTAGGTGTTGAGGATAGGGAAAAGGATGAGGTTTCTAGTGTGGAAGGATACATAAGAAAATCACCTGAGGAGTCTGATGATGTTGATGATGATGATGATTATGATGAGGTAAATGAAGAGCATGTTAGTGATTCATTAAATGTGGGACAATAAATAGTTAACAAATCCATTGAGTAATCTATACATGGAGATGTGGGTGATACTGATCCTGTTGAACAGGAGGTGGTTGATCATGGATATTCAGGTCATGGAAATAGATCTCCCCATACTATTTCTGAAAATCAAGAAATAATTTTGTAATTTGTTGAACATGTAGTGGGTGGCCATGTGGAAGAAGGTGAGGATCAGGTGGCTCAGATTGTGGAAGTTCCTAGAGAAGTTGAAGAGGTTGGATCACATGCAAAACTAAATTTTGAGTAGATACATGTTCTTAGAAATATTATTATGGCTAGAGGACACAATTAAGAAGTAGATAAAGATAAAGGTGTACCTGAGCCTCAGGGTAGAAGAGTCTGGATTGACAATGTAGAGATAAGTTACTAGACCTATACTTCTGAGTGGAATTGAGATCCATGATATATTCTTTTTGGAATGGAATATGACTATGATGAGAAGAGAGTTCCCCTCCTCTTGCTCTACAGGCCTGAGATGATGTAGAACATATTGCAGTTGTTCCACCGGTTTCACCTCCAAAAGATGAGCCAATAGAACAAACAGTACCTAGTGACTATGTCACTATGGATGATTTCAATCTATTCAAAAATGATCTTTGTGAGTTAGTGAAAGCATAAGTTTGATGAAAAAAAGAATCCTCCACTTCAATAGGTATTTTTGATGCAGATGCAACAATGATTGTAAGGATGGTGATTCAAGAGATTCAACCAAATGTCATTACCACAATTGAAACCATCATTAGACATAATACCTTGCTGATAGAAGTAGTAAAGAATAAGTGAAATGAGTTAAATTCACTAACCTCTAATCTAAATACCTCCATTAGTGATTTATTGTTTGTTATTAAGAACATGGTGACTCTTCTAATAAGTGTAGATTTGGTGAAGTTGAAAGAGGAATATGGAAGACTGATTACTAGTCCACCTAGTTCTAGAGGTGTGAAAATGTCATTACAGATTTGGAATCCCACAAGGCAATGATCTGAGAGGAACTTCATAATCGTTAGAGTGATTCATACAATGAAACTCTTTAAAAGGTACATAGAAATACATAACTTGTGTTCAATATGGCCTGGAAGTGAAAAAATGAATACCTTGCTACTCAAAAAGAGATCAGAGAGAATATGGATAAGTACATTACTATGATTTATACTAAGCATGATATCATCAATAGCTTCATGTTTTTTGTGAAAAATCGTAGAATTTCTCCAGTAACAGAAGCGTTCAAGAAGTAAGTGACTCAATTGAGGGAGTTTACCCCTATGATGAATAAATTCTTTGAGAATAAGGATGACGTAGAGGTAGACATGGAATATGTTGATGAAATTATTAGTGATTTCATAAACCTCCTCAATTAGTATCAACATGTTCAAGATAAAGCAATTGTGGGTCCACCTGTTGCTTCCTTTGGCACTACCATTCATCCTCATACTCTAATGAATTTCTCTCAGGATTATTACAAGATTCGACTGGTTATTACAGAAAAATATCTCAATCACGTGTTGTCAGAATGAAGGCCTAGCCTTGCAGAAAATGTCCGTAGATTTGTTGCCTTGCCTAGTGTTATCATTATGCCACCTCTTCCCTCTGCCACTCACAATCCTTCTGATCCTACTCTTAATCCTTATGAAAAAGGAAAATCCCCATAGAAGCAAAACCATTAGTGGTGGGTTGATTATATGATTGGAATTTGTCTATTTATATTATTTCTAGTACTCTTTTGAATATTAGTGGAATTAATTTTTTTCTTCTCCCTATTTATCATTTTTTTATCTTTCTCTTATATCATTTTTCTTTTCTAAAATTTTTTAAAATCCCAAAAGGGGAAGAAAGCTGTGGGTATACATTATTAATTTTAGGTGGAGAAACTCTGGCATAGGACACATGGCATGAACTCAACATAGTATATATACAAATATTTTTTCTAATCCATTAATAGTTGGAGATATTTGTTTTTTAAAAAGCACAGACAAGGGAAAACATTAGTTATATTGAATAATCACATTCAGTGAAGTATTCCAAGTCAAGTTATTATTATTTCTTAACATTACATGTATGCTATAATTATTTATTATCAAAAAGGGGGATATTGTCGGAACCTCTATGCTATAGTAGTTTTCATAATCATAGATAATGTCAATCTATATATTCTACTATTTTATGCCATTTAATATCTCTAAGTAAATCAATTATGTCATATAGTATAATATATTTCAACAAGTCAATAAACTATATTAATGATTAAATATGTTTACAAGCTTATATTTACATGTTTTTTTGGATGTCACATAATCTAGTAATGTTCTGTGTAAGATATACACTACATAAGTTACTCAGTGTCCCTGGCACCGATAGTTCATTTGACACACCAATGCTCAACAAACCGATATTCGACACACCGATGTTCGACACACCAATGTTCGACACACTGATGTTCGACCCACCGATGTTTGACACACCAATGTTAGACACACTATTGTTAAACAAATGGATGTTTGTAAAACTGATGTTCCACACACCGATGTTCGACACACTAATGTTCGACACACCAAAGTTCGACACACTGATGTTTGATATACCAATGTTTGAAACACTGATTTCTGACACACCGATGAAAAACACACGGTTGGAGGACACACAAATAGATGAAACACCAATTGATGACATGCCAATGATCAACTCACTGATGACCACTCACCGATGCAAAAAACTGATGATGATAGACCGATGACAGATAAATGAAAGACTAATGATAATAGACAGATACTTATGACTCCATGATGGTCATAAATAACTGTTTCAAATTTATTAATTCAAATTTATTTCTAGCAATCATAATTTGACATGTTAATGTCTCTAAAATTATTAAATTTTGTCTATAAGACTATCTGTAGATAGTAAGAGGTACATCCACGCTGGGAGATCTTCATGCCTACTAGACCTTGAAGTAAAAAAGGATTAAAATCTCAACCTTATAGTAAAACAATAATCTAAATGATATGAAAAATAAAGGTAGACTATGAAAATGTGGGAAACATTGAAAATAGAGGTACTTGGAGATCGAGGACAAAATAATTTTAATATTACAAGAAAAAACGTGCCGATGCTCTTTTAAAATCCTAACATCGAAGTGCTGAATCTTTTCACTTTTGGAAGATAGAGTACAGAGGTTGTGATAATCTCATCTGAAGACAACTTACAGAAGATGACTCAATCATAATTGTCACTACATCCATTGAGTCTAGAGATTCACAACATATCACACAAATATTTCAATACTCCATTCATTATTTATAACTCTGTTGTGATCTCGTGATTACTTTTTGAGTAGTGTGTGCGTCTTTTGGTTTCACACACACTATCTCTTATGCATAATTAGAGGATACTAAATATGGTCACACTCAATATCTTTTTACACTTTTATCCCACGAATAATAGTTTTAGAGATCATGTGTGATCTGTTTTTATGTTTCCCCATTAATAACAATGGTAGAGGTCAAGTGTGAATTGGACCGCTCTATGTACTGTTGTCAACCGTGATCCATGGAGTGGATCAAAAGTTAATTAATATAAACATCTTTGTGGCAGGTTATCACTATGAAGAGAGGAATAAGTCTCAGCAGGAGACTGAACCTCTTGTTTTTAACCAATGTTTATTTTTTTGTTTTAATCTGATATCTTTTTAATTCATTTCAAATTAAACTAAAATGAACGTTGATAGTTATTTTAACAAGTGTTTATATCTATTTTGAATTATTAGATTAGTTTCAATATTTTTACTAATCTAGAGATTGGTAATGCTGAAAACTATTCAATCTTTTGAGAAATTAATTGAACATTTATGACATTCATAAATTCACTAAAAATGATTTGTATTATATTTTAATTAGGTGATATTATTTTAAATAACCAATTTTAGCAGAAAATTTTATTGATACTCAATTAACCCCTATCTAGAGGGATCTAATCCAACAAAAAACCCTTAAATTAGGTTCCTAATTAGAATCCCATACACCCTAACAAACCCCCTTTTAATGTCAGAGTTCAATGATCTCAATGGGAACAATACCTTGGGAATTCCATGTGTATGCCAATATGAACCTTTGTATACTATTAACCAAAAAACCCATTGGATTGTTATGGTTGGCTTCAAAATAATGACCTAATTAAATATTATAGAAATACTATTTAATTACAATGTGGAAACTATGTTTCACCTAGATTTTTAATTTTTTATGTAATTCTTTTTGGTATGAAACTACTTATGAGCCTTTTCCTTTATAAATTTAAAGTAAAATGGATTGAATGAAATGGTAAGGTTACACTAGCAGGGTTTTTAAATGGCCTTTTAATATTTTTAAATTCACGGTGTATATTTGTATTATGGAACTATTTCCTTCTAAATGACTTGTCATACATGATAATACATTTGATTCTTGAGGGAATGACTTAATCCCTTAGATGACACCACCCCGAATAATTGAGTCGATTTCCAAGGGAGACCCACACCTTGGAATACATAGTCTTCATTATTAGTACCTAAATTCCTTTGTGAGGTATCTCTAATTAACTTGATTTATATCTAGAACATAAAATTCCATAGATTATCTCCTTAAATTTAAATTGATTTCCCCACACACACAACACCTTGGATTATCTCCTTAGTATCCAGTAATGATTATATGGGAATTTACACTAGATATGTTCCATAAGCTCTTTTTAAACCATTTCAGTTGTAAAATAGAGACTCTACACCTCGTATTACACTTACGAACTAATATCTAGGTTTCATAGTTTATGTATTTCTACTAGCTAGGTCCTCAATGGTCATTTAATGTCATATTTTTACCTTTGAATGTATTTTGTGTTTGGTCCTTCATGAACACCTATAATGTGTTATTTATAGTCATGCTATTTATGGGTCACATATTCATATGCATATGGATTTGGTTGAAGTAGGTGTGGTTGGGCATGCATCCTAGGGTTTCTTGATACTGACATGATAATTATTTCCCACATTTTATTCAAATGGTTATTATTATAATTTCACACTATTAAATCTATATATATATGTTTTACTTGTTATAGAAAACTATTTTGGGTGGCCTATTGATGATATCCCACACCATGTTTGGGCTGTCGAGTGGAACCCAGATAGACTTTTTCAATGAATGATGGTACAAGAGAAAATGTGGTCATATAACATCCTGGTATTGACAATGAAAGATAGTTTTGGTCTTTTTTTCATTTTGATATAGTTTTATTTTTAGTATTCCTACTACCATGTACATTCATTTATTTTTAATAACATAATGACATTGACATAATTTTTTATATAGTGATGGTTATTATTGTTTTTTCTTATTATCTTATATGGATATTTATTTCTCTCGTTACCCTATCAGTCAATTTTTATCCATTTTAACTATTTATTAATTTATTATACCTAGGTAATCCACTCTAATATTGAGTTTATAGTGCCCCCAATGTACCACCGTAACCATCGATGCTAGTCAACATCCTCTGTTATACAAGAAGGAATTATTGAGGCCATTTGGAAAACTAGGTTTAGTTACATATAAGTGATATTGGTTTGGGATATCAAAATGTTGTATCAGAGGTATATTTCCTTTCCTTTCAATTTTATTTTTATAATGAATATTATGTAATTTACGAATTTGTAAATGAGAATTTTCTTGTTAGTAGTTGACTTAAGTATAGGGGAAAACCAAAATATCCTAGGATTGGATTTGATGATATTAATAATTAAAATTATTATTATAGTGTTTTAACCATTCATTGATGAACATGAATTTGGGAATTTAGGATTATTTTTTATTTATGTTTACCCTTGGACTAGTATAGCATGGATGTAGTGTCCCCTACATTAATATAGGAACTTGTGTAATGACATTTTATTTATTAGGCCAAGCCCGGTTTACCTATTTAATGCATTATCTATTGGATGTTCTTAGAGAAATAAAATTTAAAATTTTGTTTTAATAACATTGTTTATAGGGATAATATAATTTTATTAATTTAACTCTATGTATAAACTTAAATGGTGTTTCCCCTTATATCTTGATGATGGCCCTTAATTTACCACTATATTCTGTTCAATCTTCTGGTCATTGTTCACATAAGAATAGATGATAGTTTTTTATAATTACATAGAATCCAAATTAAATTACAATAGATTTAATACCACTATAAATTAGGAATGGTGATTCATCTAATTTAACCATCATAGAATTTTCAGTACAATTACATGTAGTACCAATTCTAACATTTAAGGCATATGAATTTATTACTCTGCAATGGTAGATGCATCTAATTAGACCATGTTATATATAGATATAGATATATTTATTGATATATACAAACTTATTAAATATTCAGTTGAAAATTTAAATGGAATTGGTTTCTATTAAATGGGGATTCTGATTAAAAATTATCGAGAATTTTTGCATTTAACATTTAATTTCCACCTCATATTTCATAAACATTATGATTCAAAACATGATTCATGACCAATACCCTGACCGTAGATCAAGGGTATTTGGGATATATGGTTTTCTCCAGATATCCTTTATACCTATATTTCATCATGAGAACTTAAATTATCTTTTTATCATGTTATTAGTTATAATTTTCATAATTATTGATATATTCCTACATAAAGGCATTGTGTTGACTGTCGTAAAGGGGGGGGGGGATGACCAAGCTTATAAGGTTGTGGAACCTAACCCACTAGATTTTTCACTTATAGAACCACCTTTTATACCCAAATTGGAAATCTATCCCTAGTTTCAAGAGGGTTTCCTAGTTTCAATAGTGTTTAAATAGTGTTTTATATAGACACAGGGACCCCAAAGCATGTGGAGGATTCTCATGCTGAGGGTAACTTGGATGTTGTAGAGAATCCACAAGGTGATGTAGTCGAGAAGACTAAGGATCACCCTGGGGAGATATTACTACAAATAAAGGATGTCATTCAAGTGAAGGATGCTGCACACCCCCTGGTAAGTAGAAATAGTCAGGGTCTACCAATGGACCTCAACGAGATAAATCCGAGGTTCTTGATCCAAATATGGAACTGATTATGAACTCATGTGAAGAAATGATGGATGAAATTCTGATGATTAAGTCATCAAAGAAAATGCTGACCAAATGATGAGAAGATTTATCTACGTGGAAACAACTAGGGAGCAAAGTAAGTGGATTGATAAGCATGACCAAATAATGATTAGAGGCTTCATCAAGAATAATATTAATAAAGAGAAAACCATACATGCATGGGAAAATATATTGTATAAATATGAATATATCTTAGCGTATTATCTAGATATCCCGATATGTTCCCATCCATGAAATTTTTTTAAGTGCATTGATTCCAATAGGCTTAAACTCTAATTTAACAAGTCCTTAGTTTCATGTGTTGTCTGATTTTGTTATGCTGTGAATGCTCTCACTTACCCTTTGAAATTGTTAGAAATTAAAAAAGTAACATTGGTGGTGGTGAGGAAGTAAAGTTTCATATATATAGATTATGCATACCATACAGGTATCCCTACAACTTTACCCCACTATGGATGACCTTATTATATAATTCCATCCAAAACATAAAACTATTTTCTTGGGGAATGGGGGTCCCCAGGATGTGGAGTTATGGATAGAGTCCATGTCTTCTATCAATGAACATATGAAGACACCTCTAGAAAATAAGGTAAAACTAATAGATTATACACTTCTTATTTAAACTAATAATTAGTGGGATTTGATCACTTATGAAGACCATCATTATAAAATGTCCTACAGTGACTTCATGGATGCTTTATATCACTATTTATTTACATAGATGATGATGGAAGACAATTATTGGGTAATTTTTCATCTAGAGAAAGGGTCCCTACCAATAATAGACTATTTAAGTTTCATTTCTAAGCTTCACAGATTCCCACCTTCCGTCACTGGTGATGAGCTTTTGACAGAAGGTCTCTTTTTTATGGCTTTAGTTATTACATCTGAATATCGGTAAATGTATTCTAATTGATGACTATTTTAGGGATCGTAAACGAAGAAAAAATAATTAAGATAAATTTTAGGGATTTTTATTGTATATTTCATGGTGGTTCATCTCTATTGCACATAAGTAGATCTTCTGGTAGAAGAAATCAACAATTAATGGGTTCTAAACCAAGAAGTTGAATCTAGAGTATCCACATTGATAGTATTGTGAGATTCCATCTCTTTGAGTAATATGGTCATATAAAATCATAGTGCAACCATGTCCATGTTGAGTATAAATAATTTGGATGAACGGTTCATCCTCATACGGTTTTCCAAAAAATCCCTTATTCATTACTTGGGAGGGGATCCACAGCATCCTTTCCATCTCAAGCAGGATTGGTAGATCCAGGCTTGGAAAAAAGATGGGAAAACACTATCCATACCAGATAAGAAGATGGATGTGGTTGACGATTCTAGAATCTTGATATAGAGTGATAGCTAATTGGGAATGATGAGGTTATCCAAAATATAAATTAGTGTTTTGAATCATTATATATATATGTAACACAACCTATACATACGGATTACGGTTCTAGAACATCTATAAAATGAGGATGTAATTTGGTAGTCTCTACTTTAGTTTCTCACCATGTTCAAACTGATTATTTACATTTTTTTCTATATATATCCTTTTAGGCGGTTGTTGGGTTCTAAAATTATTATTTATATATTGTGATAACAGTATATTATTTTTTTGGGAGAATGGGTAGAAATCGCCAACTAATGAATGGAATTTGACCTCATAATTGATGGTTATCAGTTTATATGAATCATAATCTGCATCAAGGTTATGGGATTAAGAATAATTAATGGGATATACTAGTTTTTTACCTTTCATTAACATATTTACTATTATTATTATAGGGTGTCCTCTCAACACCTGAGGGCATTGGCATTGAGTATATTGGGAATGAGATGTCTAGTATAGTGAAGCAATAGATAAGAGTATTTGGTTGAGGGGAGTGATGAACCAGATTTATTATACACCTCTAAATGATATTGTAATATGATTCACCAATATCCCAATTATTGGGGAGTGATTAGAGATGTCTTACCTGATGAATATTTCAGATTTCCTTCTGAGAGAGAGGATTGTTTTTATAATTGATCTAGTTTATGGAGAAACACTAGAACCTACACCACCTTGCATGATTTCTTCGAATGAGCTTTAAGAACTTAAGATACATTAATATAACCTAAATGAAAATGTTTTTATATTAACAAATACAACATATAAGGGTTAACCTATGCATTTCACTGAGAGGGATTTTAGACTCTATATTTTTCCATGTATTTTTTAGATATTAAAACATTTTGATATCAAGAAATGATATCCCTATTCTAATATAGATGACCTCTTCTAATATCTATAAGAAGATAATGTTTTCTTTAATATTGAATTATGTTCATCCAAACATCATGTATGAGTAAGGCCTTCAATCATACCTCATTCAATGTTTCAAGGAAGATATACCCTTTATGATTATCTAGTTATGCAATTTGGTTAGATTAATGTTCCTACATTTTATATCTATGATTAATTGGGTTTTTCACATGTATCTTGATTCATTTTTATTTGTATTCATGGATGAAATGCTTGTAAAATCACATAAATTAAATGAGTGAGAAAATTATCTTGATATCATTCTGAGTATAATGAGATAAAACTAGCTATTTGTTAATCTCACCAAATTCCTCATCTAGAACAATTTGGTGCACATATTCAGTCACATTATCTCATAGGTAGGAATATTTTTAACATAGAAAATTTTATAGTTGTGGTTTCTTAATAGTATAGAGAAATGTTTTTTATATATGGTTTTTCTTCAAGATTAATGGCTATTATAGCTGTTTTATTCTGGAATTTTCATGCCAAAAAAACACCTTCACTTTTGGAAAAAAATGATGTCATATTATTATGGTCTCTATCCTACAAAACAATATTTCAAGAGATGAACATATGACTCAATTCGAAACTAATATCAAATTTTCCAAAATAAAGAAAAATATTTATAGTATATTATAATGCATCATGTATTGGTCTAGTAGTGGTACATATATAGGATGATTGATTCTTAGTGTAATGTTCCCATTTGGTGAGGCCTTAAGAGTGGAATTACACTATGAATCAACTCATGTTAATAATAATTGTTCATACCTTATATTTTAGGATGTATTGTCTACTAGGAGAAAAATTTGTAGTGTATAAGGCCCACAAAAGCCTTAGATACTTATTTACAAAACCTGGACCAAATCTGAGATATTGAAGGTTGGATGAATACCTATTGCCTTTCAATTTTCATCATACATATATGCCTTATAATGGAAATACTATTGTTGATTCTTGGAGTTAGAAGACTCAAACATAGGTGCTTCTATGGGCCAATAGTGAGTAGTAGTTGATAGAACTATTTTCTAAGATGAACATTCCAGAATAAGAGAATCATGGGAATCTTATCACTCGAACGTTAGTAGTGAAATCATCAATTATGAATCGAGTGAATATGAGGAAACATTTGGACACATAGGGTTTAGTATTATGGGAGAGTGTTTTTAGATTGAAACATCCACCAGAAACAATCTCTGATGGGAATGAGTATTTTGAATTCATTGATGTGTCTTACATCCTCTAGATGTGTAAGATGAATTTATTTTAGAATATCATGAATCTCTATGGGTACTAAAAATCAGGTTTAGAAATTTTTTCAATGAATTAAACAACCAATATTTATGGCTAGGGAAGAAAATATAGATACTAGGCATTATTAGCCAATTTTCAAACTATCAACGGGTGAAGAAAAACACCACCAACCATGAGTGTTTTTAAAGTCATTACCCATTCCAAAGTAGAAAATTAAAATCATCCCAAATGTTTTTCCAACCATACTGATACCCATTGGGAAAATGATACATTATGGTTGATCCTCAATAGTTTGATGAAAGTATATCTCTTTTTACTTATCAATGAGATTTTTTCATTAGATGAGATTTGAAGGGAATATATTCCTATGATTATACACCTTTGTAAAGTTTTAAGGACTATTTATTGGTTATATTGGATTATTTTACATCTCAGTTATGGAATGGGTTATAGATGACGTTAATTTCATAGGATATTTTTACTACGACATACTACCCTCATGTCGATGGTAAGTCTGATCCCAAAATATAGTTAGTAGAGGACATGTATAGAACACACATCCATTATTTTATTATTTCTTAGAATAATAACATTACTAAAGATGTGATATGTTACAATAAAAACATCTAGGAAACTATATAGATGGATATTTATTAGACCATGTGTTTTTGGTCATCCCATTCCCACATATAACGATTAGAGGTAGGAGAGAAAAAACTTATATGCACTTCTACCATTAAGAACACATCAGTGTATATAATGACTATCAGAAATAGAATGGTATCATCTCATTCATTAAATAATCCTAATAACAATCATCATTTATGAGCACTTGAGATTTTGGTTTCGGATCAGGTAAACTTATGTGTTTCACTTATTATAGGGAATCCATATAGTCATAAACATGGGATGTGGGCACCTAGGTTCACTAGAACCTTCTAAATTATGGATAACATCAGGTAGGTTTCCTATCATATATCTCTTTCTCATATGTAGTGATTGATGTAATAAAATATTTCAGATATCTAAGATTCACCAGTATCATTCTGATCCATATCATACCCCGATTCCTGAATATATTTTGAGAGGTTGATGCTTCTTATGATCAGTAACATATTTATAAAATTGATAATAGAATGAAGGTTCTTTGATGAAGGTATGATACTTATGTCCAGGTGTTTTGGTTTCATGGATGAGTTCATTACAACACCTAGGATAGAGTTGATGATGTTTTCTCTCAGTGGAATGATTAATTCATAGATGATCATTTAACACCACAAGACCGGATACTATAGATGACTTTCCTTGTGTGGTAGAGGTTGTAAGATCCCAATTTTTATCAAAGACATATATCAATTGTATTTGAGATATAATATTCAGTTTTATCCATATAGAAATTAGTAATGAGTTCATAGTGGTTTCAAGATAATACAGGCCTCTTTAATAGCCTTGATCTCCAGGTATTGTAGAAAAAAATAGACAAACAGTTTGTTAGAACTATTCCCCTAAGGCCAAACAATTTTTTAAACCATGAGGGGTGTTTCAGTAAACTACAAAGGGGTGTGCAGTTTAGGTAAACCATATACGCCAAATTGTATAATTATATTGTTAATTAGAGGGTATAGAGAGGATTCACACAGGCTGGGAATAGTTTACAAAACAATGACCAATCTATTCATATGTAATACCACATAGGAAATGTGTAACCAGTGATACTGAATGTCTTGAAAAAATTATAATTACAAATTGCGAACCCCATGTAAAACGTATAAAAATCTCATTGTGACCCTATTACTATATAAAATTCACCACATTTTTGTTTTAATATTAACATCAAACACCAAAATCCACTTATATCTACCCTTTGACCTCTTCATCAGTTTCAAATATTATCCTTCAATCATAATATGATTGAATCATTGTCCATTATGTTTGTCATCCAATGGATACTAATTTGATCTCTTACCTTCCATCTAGATTTGTTTACTATATTTTTCATTATTTCAATATAATCTAATATTATATATTTCTAGGACATTTTTCTATTTAATCCTTCAACTTCTGTCATGATGGATTTAGCCATGAATATCCCCTCAAGTATAACTTTCAATAAATAGTTTCCTAATTTGAAACCAAAGAACCCAAATAGACCCCCTTCAGTGGTTGTAAGCTAGTGATCTCATCATTTACCACCCCATGTGTATGACATGAATATTCTAATATAATCGTTTTTATATTATTAATAAAACTCCCTTTTATGTGTTAGGATTATATTCCACCATGGGATTTAATTCATTTTAGCAGATGAACTGTTTAATTGTAATGGGGAAAGTACTCTTTCCCTGGGTTGTTAAATTAAAATTAAATACTTAATGGTATGACACCACATTTGGGACATTGTCATTACTAAACAAAATTAAAATGGATTGAATAAAAATAAAATGTTACAATAGTATATTTTTCACATGCACTTTGAATATTTATAAAGGTGGTTTTTGTATTGTAATTAAGGAGATTTTTCATGTAAATAGAGGGGTTAAAATTGATATGGAAACAGATTATCAAGGGAATACCATGAGCACTAAAATGAAACCACCAGAATTCAATATGTATGTTACCTAGGTATATAATCACCTTATAATTTTTTCATGGTCTTGTTAGTACATGAATATCTCAGTGTAGTAAAAATGATTTAATTGGTTCATATTTTCTCCATACATTCATCTCAGTGTAATGGAACATGGGAAACCATGGATTCTCTCATTGGGGGTATTGTCATGATTATCATGGGTTTTATTGTCTATGTGTTCCATGGACTCAACGTGATACTTTTCTAGTGTAATTTTAAGGCTGCACCCTAAGGATTATTCATAGTCATTGATAACAAGACTACATAGTTTAGGTCTATGAGATAAATTGACTATTAAAGGTCAAGGAATATTAGGCTTAAACATGTTTTATAAATTATTGTCAATAAAACATGGACATGAAGGATATGTTTATTACTGCCTATCCATTTTCATGAATCCAACTCTAAAAAATCCGCCTTAAGCTAAAGAAGGCGTGGTCTACCAGGCATCCCAAGAGAATCCAAAGTCCGAAATGGTTATTATTTCACAGATTTTAATCCACTACTTATTCTCCTAACTATATAATATTACATTTTAATAAACATGCTAAAATTGATATAGGAAACATTGTTATAGTTATAATAATTATATATCACACCATGTTGAGGCAGTTGACTGGTATGAAAATAGGCTTCTTGGATGTATGTTTGAAGGAGGGAAATAAGCTTTTATTGATAAATTATTTTCAAAAAGAATTGGATCATGCATCAAATGACCGATCATAGGATTGTGATTTTGTTGGTGATATTTTTTCATTTTTATATACATGTATTTTATGTGTGCATGCTGCCATGTATTCTAGAATCTTTTCCATAACAGCAAGGCATTGACATAATATTTTATACAACACTGATTATTATTATTTTGTATGTTTATCATTTCTATATTTTAATATATGTCAATGTTAAAGTTATTAATTATTATAAATTTCAATTATTTATCCATTCATTATACCGGTACGGTCCACTCTAATAATCACGTTATAGTATCCCTAATATACACCCTAGACCACTACTGCTAATTATTATCCTCTGGCGTTAAGGGAGGCATGCTTCTGGTCATGTCAAAAACTAGGTTTAGTTACATATGATTGAGAGGAGTATAGTACATCATTACTATAAATGTTTCCCCTCATAATTTCATAAAATTAATGTTCAATACAACCCCATATGTGGTTATATATTTAATGGTTTTTTGGTTAACATGTTATGAAATCATTAAGGGTTTATTTTACAATATATCCTTGAGTTTGTGATTTTTTATGAATAAATTATTATAATGGGATATTGAATAATCAATAAATATGAAACACCATATATTTTATTATTGGGTCATTTGATGGGTTTTCTTGTTTTCGTATAATTTCGTATCTCATTTGTTTACAATACAATATATAAGACCTTTTTTGAGTGGATCTGAATGTATTTTATATTTTTTGTCTATAATATTTCAATAATATGTAAATATTATTTATATCATGTTATGAATTTTGTTCTATAATATTAAAATATTTCTTCATGAAACTTTATATTTTATTTTACATATATCTAAAAAATTAAATTAATATTTGTAATATATTTCATAGAAATAATTTTCTAAATACATTATTGTTATTTATAAATATGAAAAAGAAATATCATCTTCAATCATTCACCGTATCAATTCATTTTCACACTATCATTACATTTTATCATTCAAAAACATCCTATTCTATTTTTCATGTTTTTCCAGTATAATTTTCATCCCCACTATTTTATAAGTTATTTAATTTTAAAATAAATTTTTACACAACAAAAGGATATTCCTACTTATTTTGTAAAACATAAAATTCTAATGCACTTATAAATAAGTTTCCTCATCTATGTTAACAACATTCAATAATTTTTTTTTACTACCGACATTATTTATTGATAAAATATAACTGTTTTCTCTTGATGGATTACGATAATGACTTATATATATTTTCATGAAACCCATTTCCTTTCTGTGGGTTAATAATGTTATGATGGTTTTATGAATATTCTCAAGTACTTATAAATAAAGTGTTATATATCATGGGATAATTACTGTTAATTATTGTGTTTTATCATAAGATAAATAAATTGAATAATTAGGTTTTCTAGAAACCTAATATCATGGAATTATTATGTTCGATCACAACTAAATTTATATGAATGAATTTGTTTTATCACAACATAATACATTGGTATCACTGGATTCTATCACATATATATGATTTGATATGGGTGGGTTTTCATTTAGTTTTTTATTTTACAATGGTTTTTCTTGTACCACATCACTATGATATGCCTCATTAAAATTTAGTTCTATATAACTAAGGATTATTGGCTCATGTTTCAAAATGTTTTGTCACATCACATTTGTTATTCCAAAATAATTATTCAATTAATTTTGATTAATGATTTATATTTTATTTGGAATGATTGTCTTTTGTTATGACCATAGACCATTATTTTTTTTTCATAACTGCATCACTATGTTATTCCAACTCATGATCATATATTCTAATCACATTTGATTATCCATAATGATCATTTTATCTCACATCGTTCTCTTGTTTCCATTACCCATGCAAGACTCAAGATCCAACTATAAAAATGTGTATTTTATTAATTAATGTTTTAATGAATTGAATTTAATAATTTAAAATTTAATTATTAATTAGTAATTATATAATTAAACACAAATGTCTTAGATAAAACGAAATTTATTAGAATAATGGCTTTCGAAAATTGGGGACCAAATTCATTATTTTAAAATACATCAGTATTTTTTTAAATATTTAAATTTAAATTAGATAGTAAACTAATATTTTGAAAAGGGAATTTAAATTTTGAATTATATAATTAATATTATCCAATGGTGAATTTTTCATAATTTTGTGAGACAAATTTGTTTTTTATAAAATGATATATGGAATGAATTTAAGTTAAATATTATAACATAATAATGATATAAGAATGATAAAATAAGCAATATAGTGTAATATTTACTAAGACTCATAAAATAATATTCAGTTCCCAAAATATATTCCTTATATACTTGTTTTGATACCATCTGATGGAATGGAGTTCTAACAATCCATAATGACATTTTCAATTAACGACATTAAGTAACTTATATATCAAAGACCCTTTTTTTAGTGTTTTTGTGAATTTGGAAAAGACCATTATGTAACAAAGACAATGTATTTCTAATCAAAAGTTAATTTTTCATTATATTTAGATTTTATTATTCCATAATAATACTTCATCTTCTCCCATGATATTCTACACCCAAGATACAATTGAAGGAATATCTTACGAAATATCATTCGTCACACCCTAAGGGAAAAACATAAGAATCAATGAGATCCAATAAATATTAATGGTAAAAATTAGGGACACCAACTGATGATAATATAATATAATATGATAATCATTAGTTTTGGATATCATGTTCATAAATTAAAATTTTCTTAACAATTAAATCTTATACCATAAATCCCAATTCATTGAATAATGATTTACCACCTGTCCTGCTATGCTTTATACATGCTCAGAATCTTTTATATAATAAATCTAAATTTAATATATATCTATAAATCAAAAATATCCTTGATTATAATACCAAATATTATTCATATATATATCATTTTATCGCTCTTTTACTAATATTTCATCCATAATATCATTGTTCTAGGTGTAAACAATTTTTTTTCATTCAATTATTGGCTCATTGGTTCAGGAACAATCATAATGATCATATTTTAATAATCTAAAGAGTATTAAACCTGATATAAATAACATATTAATTTATTAAGTGCAATTTTATAACAATCTATTTATATTGATGATGAAAAATGAATTACCTCACTTCATGCCGACAGAAATCAATTAGTACACACGAGTGAGGTTTTTATATTTCAATGAATGATAATAAATAAATTTAAATATTTATATATCAATTTATGACCCTAATAATATTAAAAATATCATATATATATATATATATTAATTAAATAGATTCTTATAATCATACATTTAAATTGGAAAATAAAAATTAACCAGTTTGTTTTGTGTAGTTGGTAGTCTACATGTCTGAATGAGCGACTCTATTAGTACCATTGGATGGGGGTGTAAGGGGGTAAATATTATATTTCAATCAAATAAAATTAAATATTTCATAAATAACATATATATATATAACTTCAATACATATTTTTATACAATCATGAACAATGGAAAATTTAATAAATAGCTTTGGGGATATGGTAGTTCCAACGTATGCAAAAACGATTCATTCATTTCCCATTGGGGAGAAAAATTTTAAATAATTTCGTTTCCATAAATAGCATAATATTTTGATTTATTTTTTATTCTTTATAAATAATTTTTTGATGCAGATAAAAATATTTAAAGTAGTTTTATTAAGAAATAGCCATAATATTAATCACTTCAGACTTATAGTTCCTCTTCTAAAATCAATATTTTAATTTTGTTTAATATTTTGAAGGAAAGGTTTTTGGTCACTCCAATTTATTGAGGAAATATATATGGAAATTTATAGAGTAATTTGGGATGATTTTTTAGAGAAAAAGAAACAAACATCTCCATTTAGAATTTATAAATTTAGAACTATTTAATGGAAAATATCAGTAGCATGTTCATACTTTTTAATTATTTTAGTGTAATATATTTAATTTAAAAAATGTAAAAGTTTAAAATAGATGAAACTTGAATGATAGGATTTAAAATTTCACTTAAAATTTATTAAATATATTATTTTTATTATTTTAAATTTATTTAAAAATAATTTTCAACAGCCATTCATATTTTAGGTAATTTTTTATAATATCCAAACAATTGACATTAAACATGTCCATAAAATGATGTAATTTAAATATATACTTATTAATCATCCAAAATAATTTACTATTATTCATGGAATTCTTTTAAAATTAAAATTCATAAAAAAATAAATATGTTTAGGGTCTTATATAAAATAATTTACTTCATTTTTCTTCTTATGGAATAAGACCAACATCAGAATTGTGTATGCATTCAAGGAAATAACTCCATCATTAAAAATGAAATAAAATAAATAATAATAATTTTTTATTATTCATAATTATTATTTATAATATTTATAAAAGTTATCATTGTGAAAAAATATTATATATTTTAAACGAATTCTTGTGCCATATTGGAATTATCATTTATTTAAAATAATATAAAGATTATAATTAAAGTAAAGTGGGGAATAAATTTCATATTATCATATAATGGATGTGGTAAATAGAAATATAATCATAAAATAAAATCAATGAAACTGTAATGTATATTTTTCACTTATCTCATTGTTTTAAGCATGTTTGACCCCTTCTACACTTGACAAATTTGTTAAACATTTACCATAGTCCCTATTCATTATGATTAATAATAAAAATTGGTAAAGAAAATTATAACATGATGATTAAAATTATGTAACCCATTTTGAGGAATCAATTTAATGAATTTTTAAAAATTAAATTTAATATATGCATTCAAAACACAATGAATATTCTCTTTGGGGAATTGGCTATTCAAAGTGTAAAAAATATATTATGCCAAAATCCAACATAATTTGAATTTACATTGAATTAGTTTCATTATATTGAATTATAATGTATTGAATTCTCATTAAATACAAATAATAATATAATGTAACCATGTGGAAAATTTAGAAATAGAGAAATATCAAAAAAAAAGTTTTTATTTGATCAAAAAAATTTATTCATCAAAATTAAATTTTTTATTAATAAAATGTGGTCTCAAGGGATAGTATTGATGGAGCCCAATTTTATCACCAGATATTATATAAATGAAATCATAAGGAAAATACCCATGGAAAAAAGAAAAGGTAATACTCTCACTAGGATTTCCTTTACTAGAAAGAAAATCTTTGGTGAAATAACCTTCCCTCCAGATATGGGTGACCATTGTGTCATGACCAATGATAAATATGAACATTCTAATAAAGAAAACCAAATCCCATTGAATTTTTTCCTTTTCATCTTGATCCACCAAAAAAATCATGCTGTGTGATTCAATTTTTTCTAGGCTAATATTGTTTAGTCTGTATAAAGAAATTACATTAAGAAGAGCTCTGATCTCATCCCTATTATAATCCCCTAAAATATATAAGGAGCTAAAACAAAGTGACATCGAACACATTCCATATCGATCAAATATGACTCCCTACATCTATCCATACAAAACATATCCATCGATGTTCATCTTGAAAACATTAATTTATTGTTTGAGGTGAATTTCCCACCTGATGATGCCAATTGATGTCCCTTAACAACAGAATAATTTTATGATAGTAAACCAAAATTAAGTTTCACAACCCTTCCTCCTAAAAATAGTAAATAGTGATTCTACAAAAGTATTATGATATGAACCTAGATGTCGAGGACATAATGATGAGGACCAAATATATCGCTTTTCCTAACATCCCACAACACCCAACACACCACCACAAAAACCAATCGAAGTGATTTTCTATAAAAACCTTGTTGATTTGTCCCAAGAAACCATGGAATAAGAAAAACATCCATTGAATCCCATTTTACAAATATTACTATCCATTTCTATAATAAAATCCCAAATAAGGATCACACATTTGATCTTAAAAAACTGATCCCAATAAGATTCCAAACATTAGTTTACACAACACCAACATTTCGATGCCATGACAACACCTCTTCTCTGAATATTATCATCAATGGGAAAAGAATGATGCATCATACACCAAACCAAAAAACTAAACATAGATGAGAGTTATTTACATGAAAAAATGTTCTCTTATATATCAATAATAATATTATCATGGTCTTGTGCACCAAAATTGTTTGCACTTAAAAATTCAATATTTTTCGTAGTGAACACACAACTATCAGGTACGTCAACAATATTGATGTTATTAAATACATGATACTTTTTATATAATGGTTTGTATTAATAAATATTGTATGCCTACATTCATCCCTCCAAAATGTTTCTAGTGATGGGAACCTAGGAAGGAAAATAGTGTAACCCACAAAAATTTTCCTTCTAGATCTTATCATCACTGCGGCCCACCACCCAACAAAACCCTGACATTTAGTGTATCCAAATGTTCAAATATAATTATCATGAGGAAAAATGGCCTCATTGAGTTTTCCCTCACATTTATTCCAATCATCCCCATAGTGATCTAAAATGTATCATGACTAGACAGAAGGGGCTTGAATAATCTCAAATATCATCCATGCATGTATTCCATGCATGGTGTTAACAAAAATTATATGTTAATACATCCATCTTCAACCATTTTTTCCATCCCTTTATAGTATTTACAATGAAACTTTTTTATCTTGAATGGAATACAAAATAAATTATGTCATTATTTTTTCAAGGGTTCTGATGTATCCATTGGGAGCTCTAATTATAGACCAATTGAGAATTTATGTGGAGGTCAAAACACTACTTAGAAGGGTAAATCTTCCCCAAAAATATAATAACCTATAATTCCATTTGTAGATGTAGCCTGAAATCCAATTTATAAGTCTTTTAATGAAATTTTTTTTTTCTAACTATTAAATATGGTATCTCCAAAACAAATCATTCGAATAATACACCATTATATTCCAAATTTATTTTAAATATTGTTTCATGGAATATGGTCCTAATATTTAGATATATAAGCCATTATTTGGACCTAATTAATATGTTGGCCAATCCATTCACCATAAGCATCCATTAACCTATTGAAATTATTGATTGAAATTTTGGTACATTTATAAAAAACAACAGGTCATCAGAGAACATAAGATGTGATATAAAACCTAATTTGAGTATTTTCCTATATAAAATTCTTCCCTTATGATAATTTATCTTTTATGTTTCTTGTTGTAGAATCCTTATCCATGAGTAAAATTCATGGAGACATTTTATCCACTTTCTTTATCTCTGACACTTTTAAAAAGAATCCAAAACATCCCCCATGAATGAAATACAGATCCAGGAAAAATTATAACACATGAAAAATAAATCGCATGCCCATTCCTTTGACCCAAACAGATCAATGAACTTATAAATGAATATCCATTCCATCAGATTATATACATTATCAATATAAGACTTAATAATAATATTAGATCCAATAATCCAATTTTTTTTATTTCACCTGTCATATTTTTAACAATGAAAATTTACCCATGAATTGAACATCCATTCAAAAATCTAGGGCTATATATCAGAAATAATTTTTAAAATGATTTTCTCACACATTTTATTCAAAAAAAAATTAATATTAAAATATGAAAAGTTATATAATCTTATGGGACATTATATAAAAATAGGAATTGGATCATTAAAATTTGGAATCAACACCATTGAAGAAGAACAAAAATATCATGGAAGTTAACCACCTCAGAAATAAACTTTGATATCCCAAATCAGCTGATCCGTAACAGCAGTACACATATCCATAATGGAATAACCAGGGAATATATGAGGACCAGGGGATCTTTTTGAATTCATGTTCATCACTGGTTCTTGTATTTCTCTTTCAATAGGAACATAATCTAAAAATACATTCCCTCTCTCTGTTACCAGTCTTGAAATTTTGGGAAAAATATTCCCATAATTACCCCAATCGCACTCCATCATCAATGATTACTACACCTAAATGAATCTACTAAATTTTTTATTTTTAAATTCCCCTAATAACCTCTACATCTTTATTATATGTACAGTCCTAAAGCTAAAGATCGAATCCTAAAACAATTTTCCAGTCATAAGTTGACTATGAAGACCTACATTCTATCAATTTCATTTTTGAGATCATCTTGATTGTACTCTATATTCCTTCCCTCCAAAACCCATTCCATAATTCCTTTCTTCAAATTCATCAGTTGATTATGATGTCCCATCCCTTCCCACTTATATAGAGATAACACTTGAGTTCTTCACCATTTTACTAAAGCACCCATCCTTTAACCAACAAAAAGAGATGTAAAAAAGGATTTACCTACAGTTATCCTTCGTATTTAAGTCAAACAAAGAGGGGATAGTCATCCAAAAATGATCTAGTTATTTTTTTGACCTTGAATTTGGGAGAAGATTCAATTCCATGATGTATGGTCAAGAATACTTCTTGCCTACTTCAAATTTTCATCCTAACCTACTGATTATTACACTTCATGAATGGATCCACCGAGAATACTATATTTCGAATCATATTGATCATCATAAAATCTCCAAAACTCTGCATAAAATTATTGAGATATCATTCCCCTCCTTTAATCACTATATATCTATAATAGTATGAAAATAACCTCTAATAAAACAAGGTAAAATACCTCAATGCAGCCCCAAGAGATGTTCCCCCAAATCCTCCATCTCCTATGGATCAAATTTGGAATGCACAAAAGAGAAAAGAATATTAAAATTCCAAACTACAATCATAATAATAATACTATGGTTTATGAAATAAAAACATTAAATTGTGATAATATTTTTTCAGAAAATCTAAATATGATTGTTGAAAATACCTCCATGCATAACATCCAAAAAAACCCAGTCTCCTGATATAATTTCCAATAATGGTTCCCTCCATCCTAGGTTCCATCCCCAAAATAGAATAAATTTTCATCCTATAAACTTTAATTTCAATATACATAGATTTAACCCAATCCTTGACACCCATTTCACTCTATATAATAACATAAATAATTGACGATAAGGGAAATACCTGGCCTTGATACCCATGAAAAAAACATTATTCATTGAAGGAGACTCAATTTTCATTGATTTAGAGAGTGTAATGCCACCCCATCCAAAATATAACTCACAAAAGTGGAAATATCTACCCCATATGCCTCATGAAATTCTGTATAGACATTGTTCCCATCATCTATAATATTAAAATAATATTAATTCCGATATACTGAATCTAGAAATTAATTTCATTCCATAAATTATAAATTAATAAATTTATAAATCACTATTTTAAAATGATTATTTACAAAATATGGAAATCCATCATTCAGAGAAAAAGAACCCTTTTTGACATTAAATGTTCTTATCATTATTTTATTTAATTCTTATAATTAAAAATTGAGTACTAATTTCTTTGAAACTATTCAATATAATATAAATACAAAACAATTTCATCATATATTTCCCAAATCAGTTACCAAAATTTATACTATAAAACCAATGGATGCGATATAATATTCATAATTAAATTATTATTTTTTCATAGTATACCATTTTTCTCTTAATATTGTTTATTCAAGTGGTACCCACTATCATGAAAACAATTATTTTTAAATAAAATATTTTATTGAATATCAGTGTGTTACCTTGTAACCCTAAAAAAAATTCAACAAATTTTTATCTTCTTCCCAATAATTTTTTTAATAATTTGGAAATAAATTATAAGTATTGAAAGATAAATTAAAATAAGTGGCATGAAATACCATTTTTTCACATTGATTGCATTTCATTCTAAAAGAAATTAAAATTCGTTCATAAGATTAGGAAACATTTTATATTCTAAATATTTTTTTCGATGCTACATTGAACACTTTATGACGTTTACTTGTGAATGAATTTTATAAATCATACCTTCATAAGTAATTAATATTTTCTATATGGGACATAATATATTAAACTTATTATTTGTTATGTTATTTTCAATTCTTATACCATCAAGATAGAGAATGCGAGAGGACATACTTTCTTGATTTACTCTGAATTGTATCATTTAGTGTTTTCAACAATTTTATCAGCTCTTCTTTAGGTCACAAAAAATATAACAATGGTTAATTTTACATGAACGAAGAAATAAAACCATCTTTTTTAATCATAAGATTCAAAAAAAAGTTGAAAATTGATCCAACCTATTTCTACCCATTTGCCAATCCCAAAATTGTTAAAACTTTTTACTATATTTCTAATATATATAAAAATTAATAATTCAATATCCCACACCTCAAAACTATCACCAATTGATAAAAATATATCATTACATAAATAATTAACATAATAACACCTCAAAAATTTTCTTGACCAAATCTAAAACGAAAAATTAGTAAGACTTGATCACACATTATTCAATGGTGAACATAAAAATTTATGCTTACACATCATTACTCACTCATAGATTAACATAAAAAATTTATATACCATAATAAAATATTCTACAAAATAAAATATTCATCTCAAAAAATAACCTAAATTAATATAATACCACAAAAAACAATTATGCTTCTAAATGTTAAGTTAATATGTATTCAAACACAATAATTTTATCATATAGAATAATATTATGTTTACCTTAATCATATAACATTACCTATATAGTGAACTTCATAAAAAATAAATATTATCACATAGTCTCTAAATCACTTTAATGTCTCATATATATCTAAAATATCATAACCTCTTTTCTATTAACATAAATTTATTTTTCCTAAAAGAATGTATTAATCTTAACTGTTAGGTGTTATTTTCAATTTATATACCATGTTATATTGTTCCAAAAAACATTCACCATAAATAACATGATAAATCTAATGGTTACTGATACATTAATGATATATTAAAACCAAATAAATATATCCAAAAATGTTATTGCCCACCTTATATTCCCATAACATTAATTATAAAAAGTGTTTCTATACCATTAAACATATTATCATCTTTAAACATATCAAATAATAATGGATTCATTATGTATTTATTTATTCTATAATAATTTCTTATTCAAAAAAATTAACTAAAGCCTCCACATATACAAACTTAGATGTCCTGAGACCCGTACACAAAGAGTTGGGGAAAAATATTTTTTACATACTAGCTTTGATACCAACTGAATCGACCAAATTTTAACCATCATTATGTACAATATAAATAGCCAAAATGGGTTCACTAATAAAACCAAGTCCATTTATGTTAACGTTTTATATAATTAGAAAATCCCATTTATGTAGAACACCCCATATATTTTACATAAAATGGATGAATTTTACATTATATATTGATATTATTATTCTATAAGAAGACTTAGACTTCTCCCAAAAAATCTATACACTTGATACCCTTCGATTCATATCTTCTAAAATATCATTTTAACAACCTAGAAAAATGGATACATAAGAAACAATGAGATAGAATGTTCAATAAGTGTATACATGGGATATATTTACCGATGATCATAAGGAAGAATTGGGTAACAATATAGACATGTGAACATAATCAAAACATTAATAATTCATACCGAATTATTCATAGATCATAAATCACGAGCCATGGAATAAATATTTATAAATTAAAAAAATATTCTTCATAAAAGTGAGGAATCATGATTAATCAAAAGTAATCCATTGGAGAATATCATATTCAAAAAAACAATCCTTATGAATAGTGTCCCAATCATAAACATAGGGAATTGATTCCTTATTCAAGTCTCACTGCCAGGACCATCATCACATAGTGGAGAAGTACCAAATTGGATCATGATAACTCCCCATCCTATTTAGATTCATTGAATGGGTTAACTCTCCAAATTTTTTTATATTATCTCATGATACTATAAAAATTAATCATTTCATTGATAAGATTTAACAAACGTGCTCATCAAATAAAGAAAACTATAAAATATTCTGCCACAACATCATAAAAACATTAATAAACTTATAATATATTTACCCATTTAAATTAAATAGTTTTCAGAAATATTTCAACATAATGTACTCATAAGAAATCCCAAGAATGTAAATGGATTTTATAATTATATCATATACTTAATGAAATAAAATATATATTAAATGATGTTAAAATTGATGAAATGTTCATTTAAAATAACATTCAAACATTCCTATGGAAATATGTTAAAAATTTCATTTTATTTCAATATCATTTTAAATTAAAATTACTAAAATAAATACAAAATAATTTTCCATAAAAAATTGTTGAAAATTTTAAATAACAATTAATATCATGGAAAATTCCTCATGGTGGTAAAAACCATTTATATTGTAGAAATTAAAATAATTATTTTCTTTACACTTATTATATAAAGTAAAATATAACCGATATAGAAAAAACTGCAAAACAAATCACCCCTGAAAGTAAATTAAAATATAAATTAAAATTGATCGAAATAATAATATGATAATTGAAAATACAATTTATTAAAACATTTTATTTAAAATTGTATTTAATGATAAAAATTTCCAACTAAAGATGGTAACTACATTCTTTCTTTATAAAAAACAATTTATCAACTATTTAAATAAAAACATATAACAATATGGAAAAAACATCAAACACCATAAAAACAGTATAATAAATAAATATATGTGTTTTATGTAATTATTTTGTCTTAACATCCCTCAATTTAAATATAACCTCTAAAATGTTGAAAATACATATTTTAACATAAACCAATTACACTTTTGTAACTATTAAATCATAAACACATTTAAATAAATAATATAAAAAATAACATAAAAAATATTGAATATGAAAAGACTAATGATATACTTATATTATTGGGGCATAATATACACCACATAATTCCAAATTATTAAATAGAAAAAATTTTCCTCATCATGACAATATAGAGATGATGAAATCTTATAGTTTTGTTATTAACTGAATAAAAACATCATGAAAGATAGAAAATATAATTTATTAATAAATCAAAAAAATATGATGAAAATAATAATATAATAAATATTCTGTAATTATATTCAAAAAAATGGTAAATGTGGAATATGACTTATTAAAATAAATTTGAAATGTGAAATCCTTACATCACGTCCTGAATTGCTTCATTGTAGTGACCAAAAATTTATCAATGGAATTTCACATGTTATAATTATTTTTATATTTTTTGAATCACATAGATACCATAATATAAATAGTTTAAATAAATAATGTATGTGAATATAGGTATTTCTAGAAAATAAAATACTTATACTAATGGAATAGTAACATGACCATCAGAATAACAATGTGACAATTATGAATAGTAAACTGAAAAATAGAATTGCAACCCCACATTTGAAATTATAAAAAATATTTTTATTATATGATCTAAAGGATAATATATTTATATCATAGAATAAGGAAATAAATTTTTTAAGATGATAAATTATGTATTGGATTTTTTGTGAAACATAAATTCTTGATCATAATTTCATAATTAAAATTACGATTTAGAAGAAAGTTAATTTTCATGAAATAGATTCCTAAATTAATATTTGGGTTTTATTATTATTATAATATATTTTAATGAGATGTTAATTAATTTTTTAATGTGTCATAAATTTCGTTATAACATTTAAATTGGTATTTCATGAGTAAATAAAGATTAAAAAAAAGTAAATTCATCATATTTCAAAAATTATTATCTTGAAAGTGAATCCATTTTTGAATTATACATATAAAAAATTATTTTTTTGAATTTTTTTTATTTTTAAAAAGTAATTGATTTTGGTGTGAATAGTGAAATACGATAATTTACGGTATTTTACAAATACACTGATTATTGAGTCCTAGAAGATTCATATCTAATTTAAGTACATAATATTCAGATATCCAATTTCATAATATATTGAAGGATAATGATCAAAATATTGTTTTTCTTGAGAAAAAATAATAAGCTAACGAATAAAATAATCCAAAAAACACTCCACTCCTCCATTATATATACCACCCCTCACCACCTATTCCCTCAACACCTACAATGCCTTGATTATTTTTAATTTTATTTCCATTACCTCTCCCAAAACACTACCCCACATTCTAGTCTATCTAGTCTCACTAAAATACCATTCCCATGGGCCTTAATGAGGACCTCAAGGGGTAGGATTTCAATGGGTAAAATTCACATCCATTTCCTTTCAATTTAATTTCAATATATTTTCATTTATTATTCTCTCCTCACCTCCCTATAAAAAATTGATATGAAAAATATTTTAATTTTTTTATACTGTAACATTATTATGATTTTGGTATATCAACCATTAATTCTATTCTCTTCCCCATTTATTCTTGAAATGAAAAAATTGTCTCTAATATGTTGATTTAAAACCTTCGTGGATAAAGAGTTATCAAATTTAAATTCTACCTTCTTAGAAGTTCATAAAATAATTTATACAGATAAATAATATGATAATATATTTATTAAAACTTATTAAATGTTTTATGATGAGTATATATGAAAAATATTAATTTATAAAATAAAACTAGTTTTTTATGATCGAAAACATGTGAAGATAATCTAAACAATTATCATTAATGTTTTATCTAATTACTCATCCTCATATCTACAGAAAAATGTTACATAAAACCATTTATGAATATTACATTTAATTAATAACATATAATATCAATCTAGAAAACTATTCCTACTTTATATGATCTTTCAATCATGTGTACAAGTGAACATATCATTAAAACCAAGTCAATAAACACTCCTAAATAATGAAATTTAATATCATAACTCATCAAAAAGACAAAAAATGAACTAAATAAAATTATAATATGTAACATATAGGTTTAATTTCTTATTAATTAAATAATTAATTAATATAATTTCATTATCTAGGACATTACGTGAATGTATAGAACACTTTCAAACAAAATTTATGGGAATCTATCTGAAACCCCAATTTTTCCATTGGGATATATTTTATGACACATTACCCCAATAAAACTCTTAATAAATCTAACTAAATCATCCTAAATTCTATTTTTATGATCCAAATATATTTATCTATCTCAATTATTCCTTCATTGATGGGGAAATATGTGTTTTATAAAGTTTCTTTTTCAATTCCTCAAAAAAAGAAAACATGATTAATGGGATCACCCAAATTTCTTACCCCTTTTCATATACAATCCATATTTATTTTTAATACACTAATATTTTTATAATTCTTTTCTAAAAACCATATTAGTTCATTTCTTATTTTATGAAAACAATTATTCCTTTTCCCGCTATAATAAATACTTTATTTTTTACCATAAACTCCACTGAAGTGGCTCATTTATAAGGTTTCTCAAACCCTATATTTATATGTTTTCAAAGTAGTTAATTTTTTTTAGAAATAATACTAATAAATATTACTAATGTATAAATTCATTTACTTTTCTCCTGGTATATACATGTTAAAAATCAAATTTTTGGAAAAATAAAGATGAATTTAAAAAGAAATCTTACTTCAAATGTATAAGGGTATTTCTATTACTAAATTCAAAATCACGTTATTAGATTATTTTCATCTATTTATCCACTAATAAATCTTATTATTTGTTTATGTTGATCTGTTTTTTTACTATATACCATATTTTATTGAATGGTTTATTATTACATTATGTATGTACTATCTTCGTATAATTTCCATATTACTCTGGCTGGTTTATGATTATCCTTATTAATTGGTTAAATTTATTTATATTTCATATTCAAGATTCAATATGAGTTTGTATATTGATTATATTCCACTTCTTTTATATGAGAAATTAATTGGACTTAGTATGTGATCGGTGGGCTGTCTATAGTCCCTTGATTCAACTATAGGTCTCATGAGACAAACTAGAATGATTTTTATCCATTTATGTATGATGTCTGGGATTATGCATTGAATGTTTGTTTATGATGACTATAATTATTCATTACCTTTTTAAAATATAAATAATTGATAATCCATTTCAATATTTCACTAGTATAATATCCATTTTTAAGTTTTATTCTCATGTGATTGTTTATATAGAATTATTTATTCATATTTAATTTCTACATTATTATTCAAACCATTATTTTTTAATTTAATATGTTTTTAGTTTTTCACTATTCCTTTTATGATTTCATATTTTCCTCTGTAGTATTTTTTCCCTTACTAAGCATATGAGATGACACATTTCTTATGTTTTGTTTTTCTCAATGATGATAATATATATATTATCAATGACTTCCATTGAAAAAATTTGATTTTATAGATTTTTTTAAAGGAGTTTATTTCATTGTTTATATCATAATGTGATTAAAAACTTACGATTGTATTTGGGTTTAAAAATATAAAAAACTATTCGGTCCTTTAGGATGTGACTTCCTTGTTTATTAATAAAATCTATATATGTATGTAATTGTTTCTGGGCTAATGGGGTTGAGGTATTTAATGTTTTTATTAGAGTATGTTTTATAGAATCCTTGGAAATTAGATTTAGAAAACATAGATTATGGAAAATATTCCTAATTTTAAATTTGTGGATATGAATATAATAACATCCAAGAATTTTAGTAAGGTAAATATTATGTGGGTGTTCCCAGAAATACAACCCCTCGTAGATACAGAATGTTGATGTGGTTCTAGGAGATAAGTACCAAGGGGTAACTAATCCAACACGATTTATTGGGATGAACTTGGCATAACCTACTACAATAAAAAGTGCCTTATGACACACCTACTTTTACACACCCATGGGATATTCACGGATAATTCGAATTTTCATTACAAAAAATTATGATGTCTTTAAAAATAATCATGTCCCAAATAAATTCATATATATGATTATGAAATAATCTATACATAAATTTCAAATTAATTTTTAGTGTTTTTATAGTTCAAAATTATGAATTATTACTCAATAACATAATTTACCGTATGCCATTTTTTTAGAAATGGAACATAGTGGAGGGAATGAAAACCATATCAATTCATGTATTTCATGCAGGGATTTCCCTCCTATGCAACACAATTGTGTTGGATAGGGATATGCAACTAGAAATGAATAAATAATAACCTTATTTGGAAAAATAACTTTGGATATGAACAATAAAATTACACATGTGGAGCATCCCTATACACAATGCAGTATAACAATGTTAGACCGCATTATGTGACAAAAAACCCCATCGTTAAATGGGACTATAAACAAATTTGTAGTAGAGTGGTGGATAAGTTCCATAATGAAGATATTTCTATCATTTGGAACTAATGAATTATAGGAGGTTATTATGGTATTCTATCGTCTCCCAAGAGATAAAAAACAATGATGGACATTAATTAAAAACATAATTAAGTAGGAAGTAATTCAAAATATGTAATGGATGTATTTTATGATAATTTTCATGCATAAATACTTCTCCCACATAAAATAAGAAGATATATATTTGTAACTATTTATTTTGAGAAAGAAAGTAGATGAAAAGGTTCCCATGTATGAAGACCAGTTAACAAGGTTAGCTAGACATGCCTCAAAACACACATGTAATCCAAGAAGTAAGATTTAAAATTTACTTTATATTAATATTCCTATTCTAAAAGGGGGAATATTCTACCTAATATTATTATATTTTGATGATATAGTATCTTGTTCCATCCAGATGAAAGAGTAATTTTCCAATTCCTATGGATTATAAAGGAAATAAAAAAATAATAGGGGTGAAGAGTACTCTAGAAAAAGAAATAATGAAAATGGGAATAACATAATGATTAATTTCCCAATTGTAATAAATATCTAATGAAACATCATGGAATATGCCTAATAGTAATTGGAGATTGATATAAGTCATGAGAAAAAGGCCACTATGACCATTATTTTTGAGGAAAAAAGTAAAAAATGTGAAATTCTTCTTTTTTAAGGAGTTGGGAAATTAAGAAAATTATTTTCCAATACACTAAGGAATCATTCACAAGAAGAGCCCAATAAAACTATTCCATGATTTTTTAGTAACAAAAGCATTATAAAAAGTCTCTAATAATGTTGTGGAAGGTACATTAATTATATCACGAAATTTAAAGAAATCCCTATTTGATTCTAGAATATCTCATTCCTTTAAATCATCAGAGTTTTCATTAAAAATTATACTTTTACAATTTACATTATCAAGGTATTTTATATTAAAATTATATTGGAAATCTTATTTCAATGAATATGGGTAGATCAATTCCTATTATGACACATTAACATGCTATAATATTTTATTTTATTATCATACCAATTGTGTATTTTTATATAATCCTTAGTATAGATTTTATTTCCAAATATAAAAAAAATATTGAAATGATAAAAAATTATTATCCTTGATGAAGATTAAAAAGAACATATCATGGGAGGGGGATTTCATCATCTAAGTCATATCTTTATCCAACTCCATTATCTTCTCTAAATTACATTCAAGGAGAAAAAGAGAAGATAAAACATACTGATGAAAAATGTGATCTTCAAATTAAGGATGTGCCTATTTTTTGCAATAAACTAATGTATTTAAAACGGATTTACCTTGAAATACACTAGTGAGTAAATTTGAGTTTTTTATTAATTTAATCCCGTATACAAGAACTATATAAAAAACACTTTATATAACAGACACTATGGAATTAGTGCATCTGGACAAAAAATGTTACGAATTGAGTGATAAGGGATTTATAAGACCTAATGTTTCACCCTGGGGATATCTGGTACTTTTCCTTAAAAATAATTGTTTATCTATAAATCTGTACATTTCATAAAGCGATATCGCTGATATTATGACAATGAAAAAGTATCCTCTGCCTCACATTGATGAATTTATTGACCAATATCTTGGATCTCTGTATTTTTTAATTATTGATCTTTTTTATAGATATAAACAATTCTGTGTGACGAAGAAAGATATTCCAAAGTCATCATTTCAAACAGGGTATGTACATTATTAGTTTATAGGAATTATATTTGGATTGACTAATTCGCCATCTATTTTTATGGATCAAATGGATGGAGTATTCAAGATATATCTTGACATTTAGGTTATGGTATTTAATAATGATATATTGGGGTACTAAAAAATGTATGAAACCATGAGAACAACATACAGATTATATTGGAGACTCTTAGAATAAAAGGGTTATATGTGATATTTAGTAAGTGTGATTTCTGGATTCAAACTATTTCTTTTCTTGTCTCTATTGTCTCTATGGATGCAATAATAGTTGATCATTCAAATTCAAAAGGAATGACATGAGTGGCCTACTCTAACGAACAGAACTAAGGTCTATAGCTTTATTAGTTAATCATGTTACAATCTATGCTTCATAAAAAATTTGGCTCGATTTACTAACCTGTTAAGAAAAGAAAAACATAATGGTGTCATGTTTATATGGAAAAAATAATTCTAATAATTGTATGATGAATTGATGAAAATATTATTCAATGCTCTGATAATGACTATATCATTGAGAAATGGTGGTTTTATAATATATGGTGACACATCAAATAATAAATGTGGGTGTGTCCTTAAAAATAATGATTTTTTTAATGCATCAATTCAAATAAAAAATCATGAAAAGAACTATCCAAGTCATGATATGTAGTTGGAATATATATTATATTCACTAAAGATATAGAGACACTAAATATATGGTGAATTATTTCATATATATATATATATCACAAGAATTTGAAATATAAATTCACAAAAATTGGACACAAAATGAGGCCAAGGAAATGTCTTGAGATAATCATGAATTATGATTATTCAATACAGTTCTATCAAGGGAAGGAAAATAACGTAGAATATGAATTGAGAAGGAAGGATCATAGAGTTCTGAAAAGAAAATAAGCATCGATTGGGTTCATGTATACATGGATATAGTAAATATGGATATGGGAATTGTCAAAGAAGGTGCAGCGTCACTAATTTTCCAAATGGTTTTTATATGATATTTATTGGAAAGGATAAAAACATATCATTCAAATGATGGTATTTTTATAAAGAAAATTAATTTTGTGAATGGTGGGATGTTGGAAGACTTTTTATATGCGTACATAATTCTAAAATTTTGGAAAACGCTTTTGGTCCCTCTATACTTGAGTTTAAAAAATAGTAGACGATGCATATAGCTCTAATTTTAATATGCACCCTGTTAGTACATTGATTTATAGATATTTGAAAGAATGATTTCTAGGATAATATGAAGATGTTAATTGCTGATTATATATCATGATGTTTAGTTTATCAAAATTTAATGGTAGAAATACAACATCCTAGAAGATTCGTGAATCCTCTGCCTATTCTTATTTGGAAATGGGATGAAATTACTATGAATTTTTTCACTAGATTACCAAAGAATATAATAAATAATAATTTAATATGGTTAATTTTTTTATCAAATTACCAAATAGTCACATTTCCTCACTATAAGGGAGTATTTTCCTCTAGCACTCATTGCACATATCTATACTAATGGTGTTTTAAGACATTCTTGGGCAGCTCATTCAATTATTTCTGATACTAATACATGATTTACATTAATGTTCTCTTAGATATTGGAAAAAAATATTGATATTTTTTTCGTTTGTGTATTTCATATCACCCTCAAATCGATGAAAATAAGAAAAGATGATCCAAACATTATAAGATGAGTTCATCTCATGCTCACATAACATTCATGGAATAAGGGATTAGTATTTACCTTTGGTAAAGATTTCCTCCAAAAATATTTTCCATTCTATTATTCAAATTTCACTATATTAAGTTTAATATATAATGAGATGTTATACACCAACATGTTAGAATGATGCTGGTGAAGATAGATTATAGGCCCAGAGCTTTTGGAGGAAACAAAAAAAGGTATAAAATATTCAAACCCGTGTCAAAGATTCTCAATGTATGAAAAAGAGATATGCTGAAATCTTGATAATGGATTTGGTGTTTTTGGTTGGAGACCATGAATTTCTAAAGGTATGTACGTGTAAGGGTTTCATAACATATGGTAAAAATTGGAAACTCAAATCCATGTACATTAAACCTTTTGAAAATTTTCATTGAATTAGATTCATCGACTATAGATTGGATATTCAACCCCGCCTAACTAAATTAGATGATGTGTTCCACATCTCTCTACTATATAAGTGCATCGCATACCCAATGCATTTTCTCACATCTAATGTAATACAATCAGAATCGATTTTTCATATATTGAATATCCTTCCTATATTCTGGACTTAATAGAACATGTGTAGATTAATCAAATTAATCAGTTGGTAAATTTAGTTTGGAAAAATAAAAAAATTAATGAACTGACGTGGGATATAGAGTAAATCATGATGAATAAATAACCAAATCTTTCTATGAAATGACATAACAGAAATTTAAATGATGATATTTTTATAGGAGGGGAGATATTAGTGACCCAAAATATTATCAGTTGAATTTCCATTATTCTAATTCCTTTATATAGTATAAATAAAATAAAAGAACATATATAACACAATAAAACATTATAAATTTTTTATGAATGGAATAAATGATATCTTCTGAAATTAAGGAACATATACTGATGAAATAGTAACTTGGCTGTTGGAATAGTAATGTAACCTCCAGAAATAGTGTGTTAGACAATAGAATAGTAACCTCACATATAAAATTATTTATAAAATTTAGCTACCTTATAAATTAAAATATTATATATTTATATCATGGAATTAAAAAATTAATGTTTTAAAAATGATAAATTTTGAAATGAAATTTTTTGTGAAACATAAATTTTTATTCGTAATTATATAATAACAATTATTATTTGAATGTAATTTTATTTTCAGAATATATATATTTATATATATATATATATCTTATGAATATGTTATAATTTTATGTAGACTTTATTAATTATTGAATGTGTCATAAAATTTATTATAAAATTAAAATATGTATTTTTCGAGTAATTTTTTATTTTATCTAAAACTTAATTTTCTCATATATAAAAAAATTAATTTTATAAAATATATAATATTGTTTTGAATTATAATATTCTAATAATTGTTTGTGTGATTATTTTGGGATTTTTCTAAAATATATGAACATTTGGTAATTAGGGAATTTGGAAAATTTTTAGTATTTAAAAAATAGAAGAATTTTTTATTCCTTGATGTTGTATGGATTACGTAATCAACAAATGATTAACTCTACTTAATTAATTATATATATTTACTTGATAAGGTTCAAAATATTTATAGCCTTGATCCAAAATAATAAACTAATGAATAAAATAATCCAAAAACACATCTTTCCTTCACTATAAATACCAAATTTTCTCCTCACACCAAAAAGACTAAAAGATTGTCCAATTGGTATCCAATCCCTCTCCTAATAATAACCCCAGGTTATAGTCTTTAATGTATCACCAAAGGACTAGTATGAACTGACATAATTAGGATGTCAACAAGAAGATGCTCTGGAGGTATAATCCTCTTTTATTTTCTGTTTAATTTATTCATAGTTAGTTTTCATATCTTATCCTATCTTCACCTACAAATAAAAAATTAGAATTATAACTACGTTAAATTTTATATACTATAATATTACATTGGTAATTTTATAATAACCCTAAATTCTATACAATTAATCATTTATTATACATCTTAAAACATCTCCTGTGAGGTGTTGATTTACCACCTTTGTGGACAACAAGTTTCCTTTTTTAGTTCCTCATTTTAGGTTAGTCATAATAAAATTTTATAGTTCATTAAGACTATAATATATGTATTAGAACTTATTTTTATTCTGGAATCAATATATATAATATTAATAAATAAAAAAATATTGTGTGATCATTTAAGATAGAAACATGATAATCTAAACAACTATTATTAATGTTTTATCTAATGAATCATCCTCATATCTAGAAATGAAATAATTTATTAGACCATATAATATTATTAATTTTAATTAATGAAATATAATTTTGTTATCGATAGTTATTCTCATTTTACACGATCTTTAATACATGTATACAAATGAAATAGTTATGAAAACTGAGGAAAAGAATGCTCAAAAATAAAAAAAAAATTAAATCTTATTACACATTAAAAAAGACATAAATGAACTGAAAAATATTATACTAAATAAAAACATGGTCAAGAAATTATGAATTAATTTATTAATAAATCTAGTTTTGTTATCAAGGATAATAAATTTAAGTTCATTACACATTATGACATAAGGAAACAGTTTCATCCCGAACCACTATTTTTTCTTCAAGATACACTTTATCTTTATTTACCATAATGTAATTATTAATTATTCATATGTACTCTTAATAAAAACTTTTTTATGATCCAAGGATATCTATATTTTTCATTTCATTATTCTTTGATGGGTAAATTTATGTTTTCTAAATTTCATTTTTTAATTCCTCTTAATTTGAAAGCCTTATTAAAGGGGACATCCCAATTTCATATAAATTTTAATATACACTCCACAATTTTTTTAATAAAAAAATATTCTTATAAAACCACAATTTTTATCATGAAAAACAATATTTGTTAATTTTTGGTTTTATGAATACTATTATGCCTTTTTCAAATTTAATAAATCATTTATTTTTTCCTTTAAACCATAATGAAGTCTCTCATATTTTGAAGTCTCTTAAACACTAATTTTCCATGTTTCAACTTCATTTTTAAAATTTTAGTATTAGTACTATTTTAATATTCCAAAAATATAATTTCATTACCCTTTATTTAGGGATATACATGTTTAAAATCATATTTTTATGAAAAATACAAATTATTTTAAAAAACGAACTCTTAATTCCAAAGTAAAATGACATTTATTGAGTCAATAAGGTTTCTTTATAAATTTTCCATTCCTTTACATTTTGAAAATCAGAAACACTCTATCCAAAGGAAAATTTTATTTCTCTAAAGATTTTTCATAATAAAGGAAATTTTTTGTCCCCAAGTAAATTTTCTCCTATCTTTGTTTTCATTTTTCATGATTTAGTTTCACTAAACCTAACTCATTTTATGTATAATAGTAAAATTAGGTTTCATTTATAAAACCTCGGAATCTTATAATACTTGAATATAAAGAATTATGTTTTCAGGTGCTGAATTCAGATATTGAATTCTCTAAAATTCAGATTAAGAATTCTCAAAAATTCATATTCATAATTCTCCGAAATTCAGATTACAAATTCTCTGAAATTCAGATTCGGATTTCTCCAAAATTCAAATGCTGAATTTTTTGAAATTTAGATTCCGAATTCTCTGAAATTTAGATTCATAATTCTCTAAAATTCGGATTCCAAATTCTCTAAAATTTGGATTCCAAATTCTCTAAAATTCAAATTCCAAATTCCTTAGAATTCAGACTTTGAATTCCTCATAATTCATGCTCCGAATTGTTTAGAATTCAAGACTCTGAATTCCTTAGAATTCATGCTCCGAATTAATTATAATTCATACTTTAAATTCCTTAGAAATCAAGTTACAAATTTCTCATAAATGAGTATCCTAATTCCTTTGAATTCAGACTCTAAATTCCTTAGAATTCAGACTCTGAATTCCTTATAATTCAGTCTCTGAATCCCTTATAATTAAAACACTGAATTCCATATAATTCAGACTCTGAAGTCTATAGAATACTGATTCCGAATTCCTTGAAAAATAGAATCCAAATATCCATGTAATATCGACTCCAATTTGTTTTCTCCTAGCCACTGAACATTATTTTTCCCTAGACTTGTAAAAATAGATTTGGTTGAGAAACCTTATTTTACTTATCGTTATGAAATTATTTCACGCATTCTGTTTCTAACTAACCATTGTTTGAGTGGAATGTGTACATGTCCTTCCGAAATTCAATAAAAAATATTAATGTTGGAGGATGGAGCTGACTATTGAAGAATTTCATATAAATAGGTGTTCATTTGAATGAACTGAAATAAGAGACCTTGTTCTACAACTCTTGAGATTATATGTTGTTGATAGGATTTCTAAAGAGAAATACATTCATGCTTTGTGTGTACTAAACATCTAGTTCATATTACTTTGTGCAGTTCTGATTTTTTCGATGTACAATCAAGGAATTCTAGTGATTGGAAGATAGAGGTGTCAACTACCTTATAGTTTAAAGACTTACTTTATAAGGAAGAAAATGTTGCTGACTACCTTGAAGATCGAGGTCTTGCGGGGTTAGTATGACAAATTCTGATATTCCTATCGAGTTCTTAACCTGGTGTGGGTAAGATGGAATTTCTTGAAAGTATAAATCAATGGTCCTTTATCTAGGTTTTTTTGATAGTCTACTCTTTGGGTTAAAATATTTGATACTTATTACTTGTATTGTTTCTTGTTCATTTTCTGCTGCATTTTGATTAAGAAGTAAACTTTAACAATCTTATGCATTCATGTACTTGTACTCTAATTACTAAGATTCTTTATGATTTATGTTATAATCTTTTCACTTGTAAACTTTTATTAAGTTTCTTTTCAAGAACCATATTTCCAGAATCTATTAAATTTGTAGAACCAAGTGGACTTGTGAATTTACGTTTTTTAACTCTGATAAATAATATACATTTTTATATTGTCTTTTAAAGTTATAATATATTTTTTAAAGGATACAATCCATGCCCCTCTTGCATATTAAGAATAAACATCATATTTCGATCCTATAATTTGTATCATTGGACATCTCTAAAATTATTATATTCACATATAAGTTATCTTGCTCAAGTTTCCATTATTCTATATTTTCCTTGCCTAGGATTTTTATCCTTTCTTACTAACTTTTATCACTCACAAGTCTATAAGGAATGATATTTTCTTTAAGATGGAAGGATTGAATATTTGTTCGGCTGACTATCTTAATCCTACTAGACCACCTGTATTTGATGTTAATGATTATCAATATTGGATAGATCATATGAAGGCTTTTTTTATTAACACAATATTGGACAACTTTTTTATGCTTTCTGAAGATTACAAGATTCCGGATAAGGAAGTTAGAACTTTTATTAATCTAGAAAAGTGAGAATATCAACTAAACTACAATGTATGCAATACATTGTTGGCTAACATGACTAGGAATATATATCCATATTTCATCTTGTGAAGCTGAAAATTGTATTTGGAAGAATCTTGAAGTTACTCACTTTGGAACTTCCAAATTTATTGAAACTAAAAGAGATATGATCAGAGCTGAGTGTCATGGTTTCTGATTTCCTTATAGAGAACCTATATGTAAGGTGAAACAAAGACTTATGACCATTGTTAATAATTTACAATCCAATGGTGAAAAAGGTTTAGATGATGAGGAATTTTTGGACAAGATTACAGAAATCATGCCTAATTAGTGGGAATCTAAGAGAACAAATATTGATGGGAATCGGAAAGTATATCAAATTACTCTTGTTGAGATTTTTGCAACACTTCTTCAGCATGAGACAAGAATGAAAAGATACACTGATATAAATAATAATATTAATGCCAATGGATGTGTAGCCTTTACAACTATGAGATTTTAGACTCATTAAATGGTTACCAGACACAAGTCAAAGAAAGTCACTGTTTTATCTGAATTAGCAGAATGTGATCATTCTGAGAATGAACTAGATAATCTTTCTAGAAATATGAACATGATAGTTGGGAAGAAATAATTTCAGTATAGATATAAGAAGAAAGAAATAAAGGACAAGAAAGACTCGGAAGTCACTTGTTATGAATGCCATAGATCAGGGCATATAAAGCCAGATTTTTCTATGCTTAAGAGGAAGGATAGAAAGGAAAATCATTCTAAGAAGAATAGAAATAAGTACTACAAATCTAAATCTAAGAATGTTTTGAAAGGTAATGACACTTGGAGTTCTAGAAGTAGAGACTCTTCTAATTATTCCTCAGAGTATGAATCTTCTTGTCAGAAGAATTTTGGTTTACCTTCCATGTTAACTGTTGAAAATAATTGTTTTATGGCCAAGGTACACAATTATGTATCAATAACCAATGTATCCTTGTATGTTAATTATAGTGATAGTAAATACTATAAATTTTTGGGTGATGAATATTATTTTGATGAAGTTAATACCTTACCTACTTATCATGAAGTTTCTAGGTTTGTATGATCCTTGAGATTAAAAATTCTAGAGTCAAGATAAATCTTGATAAGTGAAATTATAAAATTTATATTCATACTAAAGAAGTATTAGATCATTATAAAGATCATGATAAGAAAATTTATGATTTTTAAAGTGATTAAAAAACCCTTAAGGTATTTTATTCTAAGAAGAATAAACATTTTAAGGATTTAGAAAAAGTAATTTCGAGGAAAATTTTTTTGAGACAAACTCTAGTATTAAAACTAATGATTTTTAGAATAAAAACTAATTTATTAGATTGAATTCAAAAATAATTTCCTTGAGGAAGCATTTTCCAAACATTACCTTGGGAATGGAAAACTTTTACAAGATGTATTCAAATATTCAACCACTATGGAATAATTATGGATTTTGTTATACTCATTCAAAACCAGTTTTAAAAACAATTATTATGTTCCTAAAATTACCCTATTCTGCACTAAGTGTTAGGGTGGTGGGAATTGGGAAAAAAACTGTTCCTTAAACAAAACCTAGTCATTAGCTTTTCATAAAGCATATTTTTCAATGACAATGTGGATTCCTAAGACATCTCTTTATCATGTTTCCAGATCTAAGAAATTTTGGGTTCCGAAAGTCTAACCCTCTTATTTTAAGGAAAGTAATGATAATACCAACAACAATACATGGTACATGGATAGTGTATGTTACCAGCACATGATAGGTAACAAAAACAACTTTGAAAATATTATCACGATAAAGGCAGGAAAAGTAACATTCGGGGATAATGCTTAGGGAGAAATTACTGGTATAGGTAATATTGTTCTTATTGGAAAAACATTGATTTCAAATGCTTTATTTGTTAAGGGTCTTAAGAAAAACCTTATAAGCATAATTAATTATGTTATAAAGGTTACCTTGTCAATTTTAGGAATGAAAAGTGCTTAGTACACAATTCCAAGGAAGAGTTTGTTCTTTCTGCCAATAGGTAAGAGAATGCATACACACTAAACCTAGAGGACCTTAGGAGCCAAGATCTACCTACTCTTAGTGCAATGTAAAATTGTTCTTAGTTATGTCATAGAAGGTTAGGACACTATAACCATAGGAACCTATGAAAACTCTCTAAGAAAACACTTTTTAATTATCTACTGAAGATTATATTTGATTCTTTAAAAGTTTTTTATCCTTATCAATATGGAATGAAACATAAATCATGTTTTAAATCAGTTGGTGAAGTCTCAACCACTGATGCATTACATGTGGCGCATATGGATATTTTTATCCCAACACAAACTGGGAGAATTGGAGGAAAATATTATGTATTTGTCTTAGTTGATGATTACACTAGATTTATATGGGTCTATTTTCTAGCTATAAAATCAAAAAAAAATTCTTATTTCAAAAGTTTTACAGCTCAAGTTAAAAATGTGAAAAATCATTCATTAAAAAACTATTCTTAGTTATCATGGAATAGAATTTCAGAATTCTGTTTGTGAAACTTTTTGTAGTAGAAATGAAATTACTTATAACTTCTCAGCCCCAAGAACTCCTAAAACAATAGTGTTATTGATAGATGAAATATAATTATTCAAGAGATAACATGAACCGTATTGAGTGAATATTCAGATGAAAAACATTTTTGGGCTAAATCTATAAGTAATGCTTTTTATACTATAAATCATGTTTTGATTAAACCTTTTCTTAATAAAACTCCTTGTGTGTTGTGAAATGGTCGAAAACCTAGACATTCCTACTTCATGGTATTTGTTTGCAAAGTGACTATTCTAAATACAAAAGAAAATCTGCACAAACTCTCACCAAAATCTGATAGAAGAATTTCCTTATACTACTGCACAACCTCTAAGGCTTATAGTTTTTTCAAGAAAAATACTTGTTCTGTTGAAGAAATATTACATGTAAAATTCAATTAAAACAATCCTTTTGTTTTTAAACATCCTCAACCTGCATCTTCATATGTTTCTTCAAAAACTATTTATCAACCATTCATAGAAGATCCTTTTGATAAAGAAAATGTTCAAGAATAAATTTCTGAATCATTTACCCCTAGATATTTCCTACCATATATGGATGAACAGGTTCTATAAAACCCAAATAATTTGTTTCTTAAGAATCATCCCAGTGATATTATCATTAGTGATGTAAATAAACATGTAAGGACTATAAGTTCCCTATGAAATGAATTAGAACATCTAGTATTCTTTTCCCAATTAGAACCAAAAATCATGGATGAAGCTTTAGGTGATGATGATTGGATAAAAGCTATTCAAGATGAGCTAAATGAATTAAAATTGAATAAAGTCTAGACCTTGGTTGAAAGACCTATGGAAAATTCTATTATTGGAGTAAAATGGGTCTTCAGAAATAATTGTGATGAAAATGGAATCATAGTAAGAAAAAAAGCTATATTAGTTACTAATGTTATAATCAACAACAAGAAATATACTATGAAGAAACCTATTATCTAGTATCAAGATGTGAGTCTATTAGCATTATACTTTCCTATGCAGAATTATTAAATTTTAAACTTTTTTAAATGGATGTTAAATGTGTTTTCGATAATGGTTATGTTCAAGAGAAATGTTTTTTTGAACAACCTCCTGGTTTAAAAGATTCAAAACATTCTGATATTGTTTTCAAACTTACAAAAGCATTATATGGCCTTAAACAAGCCCCTAGATCATGGTATGATAGACATACCGAGTTTTTTCTTCAAAAAAATTATGATAAGGGAAATGCTGATCCAACCGTTTTTTTAAATAAAGATAAAAAAAAGTTTTTATTGATCAAATTTATGTGGATAACATTATATTCGTCTCAACTTAGTAGTCATTAACTAATTCCTTTGCAGATCTAATGAAATCATAGTTTGAAATGAGTATGATGGATGAGTTAACATTCATCCTTGGTATTCAAATTTCTCAAAAATTATAATAAATTTATATATCTCAACATAATTATATTAAATATCTTCTTGAAAAGTATGGATATGACAAAAATAAGAGTATAAGTACTCTCATTGGTACCTCAAATTCACTTGACCTGGATGAAGCTGGGAAGCAAGTAGATCAAACATCATTTAGAGGTATGATAGAAAGTATACTTTTATTAACATCTAGTCATCTAGAGTTAATGTTTTCATTATGCTTATGTGCAGGATATCAATTAAATAATAAGGAATCTCATTTAAAGGGAATGAAAAGGATTTTTCTCTACATAAAGGGAACAAAGGATTTTAGACACTTTTATACTTCTAGAAATGATTTTGTTTTACAATTTTTTTCAGATGCTGACTTTGGTGAATGTATAATGGATAAGAAAGGTATATCCAGAACTTTTCATTTCTTTGGAGATTCATTGTTTTCTTGGTCATGGAAAAAAGAAACACTCAGTAGCACTTTCTATAGCTGTAGCAGAATATATAGCAGTTGGAAGTTGTTGTGCTCAAGGGTTGTAGATGCAATACACACTCATAGACTATGGTATGAGTTTTACCAAAACAAGAATATTGTGTGATAATACTAGTCCCATTTATTTATGTAAAAACCCATCACATAAATCTCATTAAAAACAAAAATAATTTAGGCATAATTTTCATAGGGATTACACACTAAAAAGAGATTTCATTCTTTAATTTATCGGAACACAAGATCAACTTTCTGACATTTTCACAAAATCATTACCCACCTATGGATTTTAAAATATTAAATAAATGTTAGGAATGAAAACTGCATGTTAATCTTCCATATTAACTTCTTATTGAAACCTATCTCCTTACTGTAATAAACTAATTTCCAATGAGGGAGTGCATTAGCAGATTAGTTTTAATTTTTTTCATAGTCAAATTTTTTCTCAGTCAAAGTTTTCATAGTCAAATATTTTTTGTTGTAAAAATCTTTCATATTCAAAATTTTCATAGTCTAAACATTTCATAATCTAAAATTTTTGTAATAAAAAATTACCAGAATCTAAAATTTTAAAAATCCATAGTTATTGAAGAAGAATTTTTCCTCATTAAGAATAATTTTCCTACCCATCCCAAAGGTATTATATCTTTTCAATGTTTTGGTAATAATATTATACCAGTTGGTATTTTATTTTGTTTTAAATTTTTCAGATTCATTTTTTTCTTAAATATGATTTTTTTCTTAAAAACCCTTAAAATATCATAATCTATCAAAATCTCTCTTCTATTATCATCTCTACCATCAGATTTGATCTGAGGTTTTACCAATATTGGATCAACCATGGAAGCTGAGCCATTGCCTAACATTCCTATTTAAATCCCCCTGATGGTTTTCTGATATCTTTTTTTAAGACTTTGTGTGCTAAAGCTCTTCTTTTTATTTTATGGTCGTTCTGAATATTCAAAAGTTTCCACAGTTTCTGATATCTGCTGTGTCTTCTCCTCATAAATAAATTTCAACAGTTAAGGAAATATATGAATGGTATATATACCAAGAGAGACTAGATGAAAATAAATTCATCGACAAGTATGATTCTATTGTTACCAAAAATATTAAGTTGAATGTTTGAGAGAAACATTGTATTTATAAGCTAAAGGCATGGAATGTGGTGTATCTATAGTTGATGGTAGAGTTTTATAAATCAGATAGCATTTTCAATTAATGAGGGAAAGATAAATTTTATTTCAAGTGTTATGAAATGTCCTATTCTCATTCATATAGCAAGGCTGTGAGTCTGATTGGTATTCCTTACGAAAGGGAAACCGAGTTTTGTACTCACATGTTACTTTATGAATCAAGATCTTTTAAAAAGGATAAGGCAATATAATTTCTTGGTTTGAAATGAGTGAAGACTCTAATAATCATTCATCTTTTAACAAATTTTTGGATTCTTGAATTGTGGGTTGAAGGATTTTTAATTCCAAGAAAAGGGGATAAAGATACTCTGAAGAAGAGTGACATCTAAATTTTGGATTTCTTGGTAAATATATGGAAGATAAACTTGGTTAATTATATCATTGTAACAATAAAGAATATCAAGAATGGAAATCTGAAGTCTCAAATTATTATGTGTCTGGACATTCTTTCCAGGATCATTGTTCTTTCAATTCAGTCATTCAAAATCTCATGCAATTCCAAGCCAAGAAATTACAAAGTTATGCTACTGAGTGATGACACCTTAAGGAGAATGAAAATTGGTTTTTCCGGTGAATATACACAATTATATGATCTTTATGAAGACAAGTTAGAAGCTTTGTCAATGAAGTTAGATGTACATGAAACATCTTTGTAAGGTGGAAGGAAGATAAAGGCTATGAAGCCGGAAGAGAAATCTCCTGTGGCCAAGCAATATCAGGCAGCACCTCCAAATCCAAAGAAACAAAAATAATATAGTGATGAAGTAGTGGATATGTGGAGAGAAGATAAGATGAACCTAAAGAAAGTGGACACTACGTTTGGATTGGACCCTGCTGAAGTAAAAGAATTGAAGGAAAGGGCTGCTAACAATATTGAAAATGATGAAAAACTAAAGAAGAAAAGGAAGAAATTGTCAGATGTAGAAGTTATTCAATATCTTATCGGGGCTACTGAAAGAGCCTCTGAACAAATTTCACTACCATAATATTTTTTGACTGAACCATTACAAGATTCTCTGGGGAAGAATGTGGTGGTTCCAAAATCACTTCAAGAAGAAGAAATTGCTCAGGAAGTGAATGAAGAAATATAAGAATAAGAGGAGGTGGAAGAAGAAGAGATTGAATATGATGATATCATAAGGAATGTTGAAGAGTACCACGAGAATGAAATCCCATCTATAAAATTATCAATCTGGACTTCTCGAGCCGAATCCTCAAAAAATGCTACCCTAGTAAACGCTAAGTAGGGTGAAGAAGAAGTAGATAAACCAACAGATGATTAAAGTAGTGATCTTGATATTATTCATCCATAAGATCTAGTGGATTTTGTAGAGAAAGAATATGTTGATAATGAAAATATTTTTCAACAATTTGTTAGTGAGCCTGAATATCCTAAAGAACATTATATCATTCTGAGACTACATATGGTAAAGCAGGTGGTTGTAGATACACTGAGTAAATCCATGGTGAAGAAGAAATATTTCACTGATTTATCAAAAACGAAGCTGAGGATATAGAAAAATAATCTTCACTAACCAAACATTCGGATTCAGAATCCTCTTCCCTTGGACATTATTTTGTTTTATAGTCATCAAATAAGCTAGTTGGTACTATTCCGTTATTTCCAAGCATTAACTCAAGATGTCAGATGCTTCAACATACCATAATCTTGAAGTCAGAATTAGATTCCATGGTGATGGATAAATGTGATGCACTAGAGGAAGATTTCATGACCTTCCTCATATGCTGTGAGGGTCAAAAAAGGTCTCTCATGATTATGAAAAGTTGTTCAATTAATGATATTGAAAAAAAGATAACTTTTGATAAATTTCATGATAAATTAATGGATTCTTTTGAAACTGAATATGGTAAGATGAAAGATCATTCAAATAGTTTTGAGGAAATCTTAAGTCTTAAAGAGACTAATCAAAAACAGGAAGTAATTAATTTGAATTTAAAACTTAACTCTATGGGCATGAATTGGAAGAGGGAAAGAGATCATAGGATAGAGATTGAAGAAAAGATTGTTAAGCTAGAAGAACTACTGAAATATCGGGGAGAAATTCATAATGATCAGGAAGGGAAAATTCATGCCTTAGAGAAGAAAAGTGAAGAACAGGATTTGTAACAGCCCAAGATTTTATAAAAAAATATTCTTTTTAATTTTATTAATGTCTTGTGTTGTACGCTACACCAAAAGGAGCTTGCACAACACACATCCTTGACTTGACTTGCATTACACGCAATCGCGACCTTCCTCGATAGCGTGTGTAATACGCAATACCGAGTTTCACTAAACAACGATGTGCTATTAAAATATTATTAAAACTAGCCATTATGAATAGTAATAACCACTTTTTAAAATTCTGTAAATCTTATTTTTCAAAATGAACTTCATTCTTGGATTCGGAGTATCGAATTTAGCCTAAGGTGAAATTTTGGTACTTTTCGGATAACTTTCATATTCTGATGAATAGTGAAAATTACTAAATTATAATTAAAAACAACTTTTTTAATCGAAATAATTAATAGTGATAAATCATTAATTTGAGTGGTTTTAAAGTATATTTAGAATATATTTTTACAATTTAATACAATGTTGGTCATTGGACGTAATTTCACATTTAAACTAAACATAAACAAGTGTCAATCTTTTGATACATATTGTTTCTTAAAAACACGCTATTTGTTTTAACATCGGGATTTAATTATAAAATTAATTAATGCAACTTTTATGTTATGAATTTGGTAAAATAGACTTCATTTTTGAATTCGGAATATGAAATATAGCTTGGGATGAAATTTTGGCATTGTTCTGAAAAACATCAATTTTTGATGAATAGTGAAACCACTAAGTGGTAGGTTAAAAACTGAATTTTGCATAAAACTTAATTTTACCGCTTCTGTGAATGGAATTTCGAAAATCCGAGAGACACGGTTAATATCAAGGACTAAAATGTGGTTCAATGAGATGAAAATAATTTTTTGGTGAATAGTAACTTTTTACGATTTTTACCGCGGTTAATAGTAAATAGGGTAACTAAGGGTAAATATGATATTAATATTACCCTAACACATGTCCTAATTCTATTAGACAAGTGTAATTCGACCAAAAACAAACTTAGGAATAAAATATGACCATTTAGGCCCACTTGGATTAGATTAGGACATTTATTATTAATTTATTTAAAGAAGGGTTAAAATAGTTAAAATCAAAGTTTAATAAGTAAATCATTTTTAATATGGGGTTATACATAAGATAAATTAGACTATAAATATTCATTATAAAGCTAAAAAGATTTCCTACATGATGGTATTTTATTTGTAATTTTTAGACATCAAATAATATAATTTATTTATGACACAAAGATGATGCAGTAATTATCTTATTAATGAAATATTGACATAATTGATAATATAAATACCAAAATAAATGTAATTTAAGACTTTTTATGAATTCCACTAATTTTCTAGGTTACTATGATATATTAGAGATTATTTAAGCAACTTGGTTCGAACATATAATTCTGTTATGACTTTCACAAAAATCATATATCAAATAGTGTCAAAATTGACACAAAATAGTTTTTAAATCAAATATTATATTATTAATTGTTATTTTATTCCTAAAAATCTAAGGTTCGGCCAAATGACTTAGATAAGGATATATATATTAATAATAAACAATTTGGGGTTCGTTTGGCATGTTATAGTAAGTGTATTAACCATATTGTGAAAGAAAACAAAAAGACATGGTAAAAGTTAAATTATTTAACTTAGAGTTAAATCTAATTGATAAGGTTAAAATAATATCCTAAACTTGTCTAAATTCTATTGGTTGATAGTATTTCGACCCATCCCCACTTTAGCTTCGAAATAAGACCCTTTGGAACCATTATAAACCGATTTTGACTTTAATATAAAATAATATTTTGAGATGTTCCTAAGGTGCCCCTCTCCTCCCCTATAAATGGACACCTCATCCCCCTCCTCCTCACACCAATTTGAGCACTCAAGCTCGGCCAACCCCTGCCAAAATCCCTTCTCCACTTCCCTAGCAACATCCTAGAGGTTCTGGTCTTCCTCAAAGACCAATTCTAGTGCCCTAAGAAGAGGTCTCAAAGAGGCACTTCAAAGAAGAGGTAATTACCGTTACCAATTCTTTCATCTTTATTTCTTCTTCCACTTCTTCTTCTTAGGTTGTTTCATTATGAAGTAATAACATCAGTATCACTCATATACTGATATGTTATTATAAGTATGAAACAACCCTATTTCACCATCTATCCATCCTACGGAAAAAGAAATCACCGCGCGTGCGTACGTACGGAATACCGTCTCCACGCCGTGGTGTAATCTATTTTCCACCACCACCTTACATGGATGGGTATAATGGTGTAAAGAATAACTATACATAGTTATTACAACATCATATTGATTCTGATATATTTTATAATCCACTCCAATTCAATTCAATATTTATAGAAATGATATCATCGCTCGTGCGTACGTACGGACTACCGTCTCCACGACGCGATGAGATTCATTCTCCATGTTAACCATTTAAGAATGATTATAAAGTATATATGAGAAATAATAATGAAATATATGACATTTTAAAGCTACTGGATTTATGTATAAATATATATGTATGCCATCTACTTACTTCCATTTCAAGACAATAAGGAAAGTAAAACAGCGTTCATGCGTACGTACGGACTACCGTCTCCATGAACGGTGTTTTTCATTTTATTTATCTATATATTATAAATATATATATATACTGAATATATATGATATATAAATCATATTTTATATTCTGGAAGTAATTAAATCATGATATAAGTAATAATGATGTCAAGAACAACAAGTCAAAACACCTACGATAAATGAAACGATTTTACCCAAAACGCTTCTTTAACATGGAATTTACAAAAGAACAGGTAATATAATGTCATAAGTAAACCATATATGATATCATAACAATGAATATGATTCTGTAATAAGTCAATAACATGATTTAAATCATTATACAGGAGGTTCGGACACTTACAAAGCAAGTCGGACCTAAGGTAAGGGAAATATCACAATCTCATTTTTATCCGAGATTGTTTATTCGTAAGTATTTACTGGGGTGTATTTTATCATCCACATCCATGTTCCCTCAATATGTAATATTATTTCCATCCACCTACAATTGTTTAAATCAAATTTTACCCTTCTATGAGTTTTTAGTAAAGGATATGAAAGGAATCTTTTTTTGTTTTTCGTACGAGGTACTTTTTGACTTTTCTGACAAAAGTACGAAGAATGTTTTTTTTAACTTATACGGCACGAACGGATTTATACTGTTTTATAAAGCCTTATTTTCATGAAGCATCCTCTAAAATATTTCATGACTGTTTTCAATAAAATCTCTTTCTTTTAAAATTGCATGATGTTTTGTAAAAAGAAATTGATTTTGAAGAAGAAAGGATATTTTCCTCAAGAATTCAATTCAAGTGTTTTATCAAAATTATTTTCCATCTAAGATAATAAAGGGTTCTGTTTCTATCCATATTTTTACATTGAGTTGACTATGTTGTGATGGAATTGTGTTTATGAATTCCTTTATCTTATATGAATTGATTTATGATGTCATGATGTTTCAAGAATCCCATTTTTGTTACATGTGTTATGCGATGATGTATGTTTTATGATTATGTGGCACACATAAGAAAGGATTCATTATAAGATGGGTGGGACCTATATCTCCCTCCAATGCATTGGGTAAAGATTTTATATCTCATGAGATAGACATGGCTGGAATGGTAGGTTATACCGGTTCAGTGAAACAGGACTGAAACGAGGATTACTCGATTCAGAAAGGGACTTTGTCCACTAAGATAGTCTTGGCAATGAGTCTTGACTAACAAGAAATGATTCTCTATGATTATGTGTGTATGCCACAATGAGTAATGTTTTAAGTTATGATTTCTTTTCACTACTATGATTTATCCCATGTTATGAAATTATGCTCTCTTTTGCAGGTTAAGATTTCCAAAAATGTTATGTTCTTATGAAAATTATGTGATTGATATTTCCTTTGTTTACCCTTACTGAGCATTTGAGCTCACCCTTTTTATGTTTTCTTTTCCCCAGGATATAAAGAAAGGTTTTAGGTAAAAAAAGGGGGAAGATCTTTATGGGAGATATTGAAGATCTTTCACCACGTTTAGAAGATTACGATCCGAGTTTCCAAAGACACTAAACTATTACGATCCTTGTGTGTGTGTTTTTGTTATGTACTAAGTATTCCGCAAAAGTAATGTAATGTCCATGTACGATAAGCTTCGGGTCTCTACAGTTGGTATCAGAGGAAAGGTTTAGTTAACCTTTGGAAACTAGGATGCGAAAACGTTAGTGAGATCCCTAGAGATATTTCTAAGGTATGTCTAGGGATGTCCCTAGGGATAAGTATACGTATAGGTTATAGTAATAGAATTATGCTAACGATCATAGAATTAAACCTAAGATGATGGATATTGAAGGTACTCCCCCTTTATTATGTTGTTTTCCCTAGCATGATTTTTGCCTCTCACACTATTCTTTTTGGGTTTTAGACGATGGCTGGAACCCGAAGGAACCGTGTTAATCAATGCAATGGACAATGTAATGATTGCCCTCCTGAACAAACAAATGTTATGGGAGATGGAGTGCAACATCTTATTGCTATACTTACACAAGCTATGAATCATTCTGGACTTCCAAATGAGCAGAGAAGGGAACAATATTCTATTGAGTCCTTCATGAGGCAACGTCCACCTTCTTTCAGTGGGTCTTCTGATCCACTTGTGGCTGAACAATGGATCAGTACTACTGAAAAGATATTTTCAGTTCTTCAATGTTCTGAACATGATAAAGTCATCTTAGCAGTATATCGTTTGGAAGGTGAAGCTGATCAATGGTGGAATCTTATCAAGAATACGAGGCCAAGAGATGAAATTGAGTCCATGGAATGGGACGAGTTCAAGAACTTGTTTTTCAGTAAGTACTTCCCTCGTATTCTTCGAACAAAGATGGAGAAAGAATTTCTTGAACTGAAGCAAAGGGACGATGAATCTGTTGGTACCTATGAAGCAAATTTTACAAGACTTGCAAGGTATGCTTCTGGAATTATCATCCAACCTGAAAGTAAAGTTGATCGATTTTTCTGTGGCTTAAAACCAAGTCTTCGAAGGGCATTAGCTATAAGAGACTTCAGTAGCTATGAAGAAATTGTGCGTTGTGCTATCAAGGTAGAAATGGAAGTTGGTGTTACATATCCATCTCATGGTTTTGACAAGAAACGAAAGATGGAGTTCAAGGAGAAATCTCAGAATAATGGTGAAAAGAAGATGAATGTTTCCTTATGCACAAAGTGTGGAAAGAAGCATTGTGGAGATTGTCTTAAAGGGACTAGAAAATGTTTTAAGTGTGGAAAAGAAGGTCATCGAGCAGCTGAGTGTCGAAGTAATGGAAAAAGGGTTTCTAATGATGTGAATAAAGCAAACACTGCAGAGAACGCACCGCCAACACTTCAATGCTTCAAGTGCAAGGAAATGGGGCATTATGCTAATAATTGCCCTAATCCAAGGGTTAGTGATGATCAACATGAGCAACCACTGAAGGCAAAGGACAAAGGGAAATCACATGCGATCACTATTGGAAATGTTGAATATGACAACGATGTGGTGGAATGATTAAGTGTTTATGTAATGGGATTCCAAAATAATGTTGTATCATTGAGTATTGCAATATTTATTGATGTGGTATTCAAAGTGATTGAGATATTTTTTGGAAATAAGATGATATGCGCATAATGAAGACGAGAAAATGAAATGTTTAATAGTATTCATGAGCTCATGATTGATATAAGGACTAAGTGATATCATGGTTTGAGTATATAGAATTTTGAGGATTTTGGTATGTGGAAAGTGTTAACTTTTAACTGCACTCATGTTTTCACTAAGGTATTCAAGAGAATACACGATTAAGGACTTTGAATGTTTGGAATGTGACCAACAAGACATATCTTATGATATATGGGGATCAACGATGGTATTAAATCTCTGGTAATCGTTTTCACTATGTTATGAGAGTGGACTGCAGTATTATGGATAAGCCTAAAGATTGAAATGGATTATGTTGGACATAAGTGATTATTGATAGAAGTTTTTTTTTTCGATATTATTGATGGGATGTTATAGTAATGTAGTTTTAGAAAAAGGGACAACCTACAGGACGGGCGACAGCCCATCGCTTCGGACAAGGCTGTAGGAATCGAACCCACAACCGAAGTGCGACTGGCCTTTATCGCCTACCACTAGCCTATAGGAAGTCCCTGTTTAGTAGAAACTAGTTTTATTATATTAAGCAGTATGATATATGAAGTATAAGTCCATATGTGATTAATCTCACTATAGATCGACTTATGTATATAATTTTGCTAACCTTTTGTTTGAAACAGATGGAATGACCCGTCATTCTATCACATGATCTGCTAACACTTCATGAATAACAAATTCAACTTCATTTATTTAAGAGATGAAGTGGAAATTGTTAAAGGCACGAACAACAGTGAGATTGTACCAAAATAAAGTAAGTATTTATTCTAATTCAAATTCTTTAACTTTAGGGAAATGATCTTGAAAACCAAAAATGTTGTCCTAGTTCTCTTATACCTGATGAATCAGATGGTACCTTAGATCGTCACAAATTTATGGATTTGTGATTACTGGATTTTCCATAGCCATGTTCTCTACCACTCTCCATCAGAACATGATGGTTAGATTTCTCTTCCATATCCATATTTTCACCTATGTGGAAACCCAGTGATTAGTTTATTTGGGTAATCGTTACATTTCATACTTTAGTTTTTAAAGCCAAGTTTTGGTATTCCCTTTTACGATGTGGGTTTCTATTAAAGAAACTTTCAAATAGTAAACTATTTATAACCCCGACGAATTTCGAGGGCGAAATTCATTTTAAGGGGGGTAGAATGTAACAGCCCAAGATTTTATAAAAAAATATTCTTTTTAATTTTATTAATGTCTTGTGTTGTACGCTACACCAAAAGGAGCTTGCACAACACACATCCTTGACTTGACTTGCATTACACGCAATCGCGACCTTCCTCGATAGCGTGTGTAATACGCAATACCGAGTTTCACTAAACAACGATGTGCTATTAAAATATTATTAAAACTAGCCATTATGAATAGTAATAACCACTTTTTAAAATTCTGTAAATCTTATTTTTCAAAATGAACTTCATTCTTGGATTCGGAGTATCGAATTTAGCCTAAGGTGAAATTTTGGTACTTTTCGGATAACTTTCATATTCTGATGAATAGTGAAAATTACTAAATTATAATTAAAAACAACTTTTTTAATCGAAATAATTAATAGTGATAAATCATTAATTTGAGTGGTTTTAAAGTATATTTAGAATATATTTTTACAATTTAATACAATGTTGGTCATTGGACGTAATTTCACATTTAAACTAGACATAAACAAGTGTCAATCTTTTGATACATATTGTTTCTTAAAAACACGCTATTTGTTTTAACAGCGGGATTTAATTATAAAATTAATTAATGCAACTTTTATGTTATGAATTTGGTAAAATAGACTTCATTTTTGAATTCGGAATATGAAATATAGCTTGGGATGAAATTTTGGCATTGTTCTGAAAAACATCAATTTTTGATGAATAGTGAAACCACTAAGTGGTAGGTTAAAAACTGAATTTTGCATAAAACTTAATTTTACCGCTTCTGTGAGTGGAATTTCGAAAATCCGAGAGACACGGTTAATATCAAGGACTAAAATGTGGTTCAATGAGATGAAAATAATTTTTTGGTGAATAGTAACTTTTTACGATTTTTACCGCGGTTAATAGTAAATAGGGTAACTAAGGGTAAATATGATATTAATATTACCCTAACACATGTCCTAATTCTATTGGACAAGTGTAATTCGACCAAAAACAATCTTAGGATTAAAATATGACCATTTAGGCCCACTTGGATTAGATTAGGACATTTATTATTAATTTATTTAAAGAAGGGTTAAAATAGTTAAAATCAAAGTTTAATAAGTAAATCATTTTTAATATGGGGTTATACATAAGATAAATTAGACTATAAATATTCATTAGAAATCTAAAAAGATTTCCTACATTATGGTATTTTATTTGTAATTTTTAGACATCAAATAATATAATTTATTTATGACACAAAGATGATGCAGTAATTATCTTATTAATGAAATATTGACATAATTGATAATATAAATACCAAAATAAATGTAATTTAAGACTTTTTATGAATTCCACTAATTTTATAGGTTACTATGATATATTAGAGATTATTTAAGCAACTTGGTTCGAACATATAATTCTGTTATGACTTTCACAAAAATCATATATCAAATAGTGTCAAAATTGACACAAAATAGTTTTTAAATCAAATATTATATTATTAATTGTTATTTTATTCCTAAAAATCTAAGGTTCGGCCAAATGACTTAGATAAGGATATATATATTAATAATAAACAATTTGGGGTTCGTTTGGCATGTTATAGTAAGTGTATTAACCATATTGTGAAAGAAAACAAAAAGACATGGTAAAAGTTAAATTATTTAACTTAGAGTTAAATCTAATTGATAAGGTTAAAATAATATCCTAAACTTGTCTAAATTCTATTGGTTGATAGGATTTCGACCCATCCCAACTTTAGCTTCGAAATAAGACCCTTTGGAACCATTATAAACCGATTTTGACTTTAATATAAAATAATATTTTGAGATATTCCTAAGGTGCCCCTCTCCTCCCCTATAAAAGGACACCTCATCCCCCTCCTCCTCACACCAATTTGAGCACTCAAGCTCGGCCAACCCCTGCCAAAATCCCTTCTCCACTTCCCTAGCAACATCCTAGAGGTTCTGGTCTTCCTCAAAGACCAATTCCAGTGCCCTAAGAAGAGGTCTCAAAGAGGCACTTCAAAGAAGAGGTAATTACCGTTACCAATTCTTTCATCTTTATTTCTTCTTCCACTTCTTCTTCTTAGGTTGTTTCATTATGAAGTAATAACATCAGTATCACTCATATACTGATATGTTATTATAAGTATGAAACAACCCTATTTCACCATCTATCCATCCTACGGAAAAAGAAATCACCGCGCGTGCGTACGTACGGAATACCGTCTCCACGCCGTGGTGTAATCTATTTTCCACCACCACCTTACATGGATGGGTATAATGGTGTAAAGAATAACTATACATAGTTATTACAACATCATATTGATTCTGATATATTGTATAATCCACTCCAATTCAATTCAATATTTATAGAAATGATATCATCGCTCGTGCGTACGTACGGACTACCGTCTCCACGACGCGATGAGATTCATTCTCCATGTTAACCATTTAAGAATGATTATAAAGTATATATAAGAAATAATAATGAAATATATGACATTTTAAAGCTACTGGATTTATGTATAAATATATATGTATGCCATCTACTTACTTCCATTTCAAGACAATAAGGAAAGTAAAACAGCGTTCATGCGTACGTACGGACTACCGTCTCCATGAACGGTGTTTTTCATTTTATTTATCTATATATTATATATATATATATATACTGAATATATATGATATATAAATCATATTTTATATTCTGGAAGTAATTAAATCATGATATAAGTAATAATGATGTCAAGAACAACAAGTCAAAACACCTACGATAAATGAAACGATTTTACCCAAAACGCTTCTTTAACATGGAATTTACAAAAAAACAGGTAATATAATATCATAAGTAAACCATATATGATATCATAACAATGAATATGATTCTGTAATAAGTCAATAACATGATTTAAATTATTATACAGGAGGTTCAGACACTTACAAAGCAAGTCGGACCTAAGGTAAGGGAAATATCACAATCTCATTTTTATCCGAGATTGTTTATTCGTAAGTATTTACTGGGGTGTATTTTATCATCCACATCCATGTTCCCTCAATATGTAATATTATTTCCATCCACCTACAATTTTTTAAATCAAATTTTACCCTTCTATGAGTTTTTAGTAAAGGATATGAAAGGAATCTTTTTTCGTTTTTCGTACGAGGTACTTTTTGACTTTTCTGACAAAAGTACGAAGAATGTTTTTTTTAACTTATACGGCACGAACGGATTTATACTGTTTTATAAAGCCTTATTTTCATGAAGAATCCTCTAAAATATTTCATGACTATTTTCAATAAAATCTCTTTCTTTTAAAATTGCATGATGTTTTGTAAAAAGAAATTGATTTTGAAGAAGAAAGGATATTTTCCTCAAGAATTCAATTCAAGTGTTTTATCAAAATTATTTTCCATCTAAGATAATAAAGGGTTCTGTTTCTATCCATATTTTTACATTGAGTTGACTATGTTGTGATGGAATTATGTTTATGAATTCCTTTATCTTATATGAATTGATTTATGATGTCATGATGTTTCAAGAATCCCATTTTTGTTACATGTGTTATGCGATGATGTATGTTTTATGATTATGTGGCACACATAAGAAAGGATTCATTATAAGATGGGTGGGACCTATATCTCCCTCCAATGCATTGGGTAAAGATTTTATATCTCATGAGATAGACATGGCTGGAATGGTAGGTTATACCGGTTCAGTGAAACAGGACTGAAACGAGGATTACTCGATTCAGAAAGGGACTTTGTCCACTAAGATAGTCTTGGCAATGAGTCTTGACTAACAAGAAATGATTCTCTATGATTATGTGTGTATGCCACAATGAGTAATGTTTTAAGTTATGATTTCTTTTCACTACTATGATTTATCCCATGTTATGAAATTATGCTCTCTTTTGCAGGTTAAGATTTCCAAAAATGTTATGTTCTTAAGAAAATTATGTGATTGATATTTCCTTTGTTTACCCTAACTGAGCATTTGAGCTCACCCTTTTTATGTTTTCTTTTCCCCAGGATATAAAGAAAGGTTTTAGGTAAAAAAAGGGGGAAGATCTTTATGGGATATATTGAAGATCTTTCACCACGTTTAGAAGATTACGATCCGAGTTTCCAAAGACACTAAACTATTACGATCCTTGTGTGTGTGTTTTTGTTATGTACTAAGTATTCCGCAAAAGTAATGTAATGTCCATGTACGATAAGCTTCGGGTCTCTACAGGATTAGTTCCTTAAGCGTGCAGAATAGGATCACAAAGTTCTCAAGAAGCTAAAAACTATTCTGAAGAAGCTGATGCCAAAGGATATAGAGGGTTAATTTCATTACAATCTGATCTTTTGTTTTATTTTCCATATTGCACAAATACATTCAATCATAATGAATTTTTTGTTGTTCTCTGTATTTTTGGTTGTTTAACAATAATGTTTTAGGTACCAATTTTTCCATTCCATTTATTTCTTTTTGAAAATCACAAAGGGGGACAATGTAATGCTAAAAATAATTCAATTTAATGAAGACAATTCTCTATGTAAAGGGGATTTCATCTAGATAATTGTTCTTATCAATTAAATTTTTCCAATGTAAGAAAATGAAAAATCTCATTTAAGAAATAAAGAATAAGATCCTAAGTGATTCTAAAGACTAAAGGGGAGTTAGTCATATTCACTATGATCCTTAAGTAATGGGAGATAAGTTTTTATTTTCAAATACATAAAATTTCTAAGTCCTTAGATTCTTTTTAGTAAGGATGTTTTTTCATTATAGAAAGGCGGAGATTTTTGAGTCAATAAGGTTTCTGTATGTCTTTTCCACTTATTTATGTTTTTAAAATCACAAACACTCTATCTCAAGGAAAATTTTATTTCACTCGAGATTTTTCTAAATAAGGGTATTTTCCCTTCCCCAAGGAAATTTTCTCATATCTTTGTTTTAATTGTTCATGATTTAGCTTCACTAAACCTAAATCTTTTTTTGTCTAAGTGTAGAATTAGGTTTCATTTCTAAAACCACATAATCCTACAAATACTTAGATATAAAGTATACTGTTTATAGGCTCTGAATTTAGATTCCGAATTCCCTGAAATTCAGATTCTGATTTCACTGAAATTCAAATTCTGAATTCTTTGAAATTTTGATTCTGAATTCTCTGAAATTTAGATTCCGAATTCTATGAAATTCAGATTTCAAAGTCATTGAAATTCAGATTCTAAATTCGTTGAAATTCAAATTCAAAATTCTCTGAAATTCAGATTGTGAATTATCTAAAATTCAGATTCTGAATTCTTTGAAATCCATATTATGAAATCTCTGAAATTAAGATTCAGAATTCCTAAGAATTATGAATCTGAATTCCTTAGAATGCAAGTTTTGAATTCTGTATAATTCAGACTCCGAATTCCTCAGAATTCTTGTTCTGAATTCCTCAGAAATATGAATCTGAATTCCATAGAATTCAGACTGCTAAATCATTATAATTCAGACTCTGAAACCCTTAGAATTTTGACTTTGAATTATTTAGAATTTAGATTCTGAAGTCTATAGAATACTGATTCTAAATTCTTTGAAAAACTGAATCCAAATATCCAGGTAATATAGACTCTGAATGTTTTTCTCTTAGACTATGAATTTTATTTTTTCCATAGACTCCAAAAAATAGATTTGGTTGAGTCCCCATATTTTACTTATAGTCACGAAACTATGTCGTGCATTCTGTTTCTAACTAACCATTGCTTGAGTGACCCGTGTACAGGTCCCTCCAAAATTCATGGAAAAATATTACCATTGGAGGAGGAACCAACTGTTAAAGAATTTACGATAAATAAAAGTTCATTTGAATGAGCTCAAAAGAATGGTCATTGTTATAAAACACTAGAGAATATATGATATTGAAGTGATTTTTAGAGAGAAAGACAATCATGATTTCTGTTTACTAAACATCTTGTTTAGATATCTTCATGTGACTCTGATTTTTGTTGTGTAAAATTGAGCAATTCCAGGGATAGAAAGACAGAGGTTCCCACTACGTTAATGTTCGGGGAGTTCCTTGATGAGGATGACAGTGGTGCTGACTACATTAATGTTTGAGGGCTTGAGGGGATAGTAAGACAGACTCCGATATTCTTATCGAGGTGTTAACCTGGTGTGGGTAAGGTACACATTATGGAATGTATAACGCTAGGGACTCTTATCCAAGGTTTTTGGATACCCTACAATTTGGGATAAAAGATTCTATACTTGTTACTTGTATTGTTTCATGTTTATTTTCTGATGTGTTTTAATTAATAAGTATAGTATAAATATCTTATTATTTCTTGTCCTTGTGCTCTAATTATTAAGATTCTATACACTTTAAGGTAGAATCTTTTCTCTTGTAATCATTTCATACGTTTTATTTCCAGAACCATATTTCTGGAATATATAATGTTTGTAGAACTAGGAGGTCTTGTGAATTTAACATGTTTGTCTTTGTTAAACAATAGAATGTTTTATATCAACATTAAATGATCCAAAGAAATTTTTAAAGGATACAATTTACCCCTCTTCTATATTGAGCAACAACATCATATTTCGATCCTACAATATTTCTCCTATGAATTTATCTTCGATTTTATTAAAGTATTTTCATGTATTTTAACACTATTGAATCCTAATATTTATTTATATTGATCTCTTCTGTGACAATATAATAAATATCATTGAATATTTTATGATTATTTTGGGGATATACTATATTGAAACATTTCTCCATATTACTATGTATGATTTATGATTATGTTTCTTATTTATTGAAAGATATTAATATGTAAGGTTATATATTCAATTTTAATGTATATGTTGATGATGTTCCACCTACTTCATATGACAGATTTATTGGTCTTAGTATGTGATGGGAGGGGCCCACTATATCCCCTCGATACATTAGTAGGTCTCTTTAGACAAACTAGATCGGGGTTTTACCAATTTATGTATGTTGTCATGGATGAAGCATTGATGATATGTTAATGATGTCTGGAAATATTAATCCCCCGATTTTGATATTATTAATTGATAATCCTTGTGAATATTTGACTAGTATAATATCCATGGCTATGTGTCATTATTATGTGATTATTTATATGGAATTATTAATTCATCTTTTTTTCATGTCATATTATGTTGATGATTTTATTTTATTGTGATGTGTTTTAATTTATTCAACCTACCTTATTGTGCATGATTATGTTTTCTTACATTATATTATTACCCATAATGAGAATCTAAAATCCCCCATTTTGTGTGTTTTATTTTTTCATAGGATGTGAAGATGTATTATATGAATGACTTACAATGATAATCTAGGTGTTTATGGATGTTTCCAATGGATTTTACATTATTTTAAATCTTTTTGTAATGTAATACATATGTTTATAACAAGTTTTCCAGAGCCACTAACCTATTTGTTCTTTTAGAATGCAACTTCCTTGGTTATTATACCACTATAAAAATTTGAGGCACCAACTCTGGGCTACTAGGGTCAAGTTATTTACCTTCATATATTCTCATAAATTAATTATTAATAACTTTATATTTCTTATAATTCTATTAAAGAAACATATTCCAAATTATCATATAAGATATAATTTATGTATATCATCTTATCACCTATTTTTATAAAGTTTTTCATTAAAATCATTATTCCTAGTGTTAAAGGTTACATTATTCAGGCATGTTTTAGTTCTATGATTCTGGTCCTTATTTCATGATCTTATTTTCAAAATCATAAAAATGTTTTAAATTATAGAAATACAAAATTTATTCATTAAATATAAATTTAAAGTGATTAATGTTATCTAGTGATGAAAAATAAATTTCATCTCTTTGTGGATGTGGCAGCTTGTACGTAAAAATGATATATAACTACAATTTTCAATGAATTGAAATATATATAGGTAAATTAATATATATTTTTTAATAAAAATAATTATGTCATATATATAATATTTATTAATTAAAAAATTATTATTATTTACCATGTTAATCTGAAATGAAATATGAATCACAACTCTTCATAGAGGTGGGAGTTCCCACAAAAAAAAAAGAGAAACATTATCATTTTCCAACGGATGAAAGGGTAATAAGGTAGATAATTAATTATCATTAAATAAACCAGATTAATTAATTAATATCATATATATACCTTATGTAAATCATATATACCATCGATTAATCATATAATGTGATATACATCGCTTCGTTGGAGACGTTATTTCATAAGTATTAACGAGCAATGCATTCATTTCCCATTGGATTAAAATGAAGTAGATAATAGTAGTTCCATATAAATAATAAAATTCTACTATATATATGATAATTAATTAAATATTTTAGGAAGAATATAATATATTTATTAGATAGTGGAGAAGAAATAAACTTAAAATAAAAATGTTTAAAATTATTTCTCTTCTATTAATATTTACCATTCGATTGAGATTCTGGCCTTTAAAGGAGAGGTTTATAATAGCTCCCTAAGCTCCATGACGTTTTAAGGAAAATATTTATAGTTAATTGGGTTGCATTTGAAAATAATATTAAAATAATATGTTTATTTATATATAGGGTCACATTCTTATAGGAGGAAATCAAATAAAATTTAATTTATTTTCAATATTTAAGCATCATGAATATAATTTAAAAAATTCTTATGTTGACATATATGAACCATGAACTATATGATGGAAAAATAACCATTTATATGATTAAATTTATTATTTTTAGTATTATTTTAATGATTTTAATATAATATTTTACTATAAAATAACATTTAAGGATGTTTTCATGACTATTCAAAAACATTGATTTTAATCATATTAAGAATAAAAGATAATTTGAATCTATATAATTCAAAAAAATAATTTATTGTTATCTATGAAAATCAAGGGAAATCATAATTCAACCAAAAAATATTATAATTAAATTAATAATTAATATTTTAAATTATCTTTCTACTACCTACCCAAGTGTGATGTTTGCATTGCATATGTGTTCAATGGAACTCGACAATAGAACAAAATTTAAAATAAATTAATGTTAGAAATAATTATTAACATTCTAAATAATCATTTATAATCATTAATAACTTATTTTTATCCCTTTGACAACATATTATAAATTATAAAAAAATAAAGGGGTATTTCATTATTATCCATTACATAAAAAAATTGTCGTTGAAATCAAATGAAAGTTTCATTAAAGAGTATTTTTAAATATAGGATGTTTTTTTTGAAAATATACATATATAATGAAATTAATAATTGTTTTTTAGATTTTTAAAGACTCTATCCCTTAGTTATAACAACATTTAACTTGTTTAATCCCTTAACTAATGTGTTAAACTTTTATTATGGTCAATATTTATTAAAGATAAAAATTAAATAAAGTTCATTAATAAATTAAAACAAGAATATAAAAAATTATATAATCAGATTTATAATATTCAATATATTGATTTAGAGAAAACTAAATTTAGTACATGTTCTCTTAATATAGGGGATGAAATATTTTTAGAAAAATTACACTTTTAATAAAAAAAATGGATTTATAACAAAATCATATATTATGTTGATTATCTTGAAATTAATAGCACTATTTTTTTAAAAATTGATATATTTGTAATTAAAATAAAAAAACTAAATGTATCGTATTGAAAATTTGATTAAAATTATAGTATGAAATATTTTTATTTAGATAAAAACATTACATTTATTTCCATAATGTCAAACATAGATTTTTATGATCAATATATTTTCATAAAATAAATTAAATTAATTATAAAATATATATTTTTTCTATAACACATCTTTTATAATCTTTCAAGTCATTATTAAATCACGAGAATTTCATAAAATTGACATTATTTGTAAATTAGTAGTTTTTCGCTAGTCACCCCAAAATCAACTATTTTCAAAAACATTAAATAATTTTCCAATGTAAATTTTGATATGATAAATTAAATAAATAATGTTTATTTTATCTTTTTAAAATTATAAAATTGATTAATTTATCATTTATGAAGAAAAATTTAATATATAAGGAAACCCAACTTTTATAATAAAAAACTTTTTAAACATTAACTATTACTAACCTTTTTTGAATTAAATCTTACTGTTAAAATTTTTAACATATATACTAGGAACTAATTGATAAATTTTCATAATGATAATGTTTCAAAATATATTTCTTAATGTTGTTCCTCTTATACAAACATTTCAATCCAACAACTATGTTATAACAGTCACATTTAGATAACAATATTCCCCTAGTATAGGGATGTTCATTTAAGCATAGTGTGGTATGTGGTACACATATTAATTAATATTTTTTATATTAAATAAATTATATTAAAAATATCACCATACTGTAAGAATTATTTCTGGAATTAAATTAGGGGTTTTCAGTAAAATTATATATTTAAAGGTTCTAAAATTCAATTTCAAAAATTATAAAGAAAATTAGAAAAACTAAAATATATTATATTATTTTAAAAGAAATTATTTATGAATAATGATTTTTCCCATATAAAATATCATATTTAAAATTCTATTCAATTATTAAAAACTTACAATCCTAAACTATGTTTTTTTTCAAATACCTTGGGATAAATCTATGGGAAGGAAAATGGTTTTCTACTATTTCATAACCTAGTTATAATGCTGATTCCTTGAAATTATGAAATAAATCCCCCTCATTTTCTAAAAATACAATCCAAATATCACATTTATATCCAAAAACAATTAATCCTGATCTTCATGTTTTTTTTCACTCTCGAGTATTTCCTATTTTTTTATATTGTTATAAGGTTATTTTTCTCAAAAATAATAAAAAACTATATAATTAAAGGTTTCCATAACCCTTTTCAACCAGTATTTTTATAATCCATCCAATTACTTTAATTTTAAATTATAAATATTATTATCATTCACTATTAAAAATAATTTTTTTACTACCAATGTGTAGTTGTCATTCCCTCTCATTATACTACCCTCATAAGTTGTTATAATACTCAAAAATTATTATATCCATAAAATATCCTAATATAGTTTGTTGTTTCTTGGAAATGAAATCATTATATATAAAAATAAAAATGGATATTGGATCATGATCAGATGAACCGAAAGGAAATAACCCTTAAAAGCTCTGATATAGTATTAACTCATTCTTCACACATTGCACAGTTAATATGCCTAACAACACACATGGTTTTGGCACCCTAGGGAAATGCCTGGGTTAATTTCCAAGACCTTTAAAAAAATAATAGAGGATTTTTTCTTATTGATATCACTATACAAATAAATTATTATTCAGTAATACCTTGTCATAACTATTTTGATATGGGTACTTACTATTAGATTATTAATATTTTATTGATTGTTTGTTATTTGTGGGATATTCAGATGTACTTCGATATGGTTTTATTGGATGGGTAAACATTGATATTTCATAAATATATTATTCTTATATATAAAAATATAAATTTCCAATCCATGATAATTTGTGAGGTATGTTAGTGAATATTATGATATGTATTTCATTGCAACACATTTCATATGATGGTTTCATTGTAATTTTTTTATGAATTTTGTATCCTTGAATTATATATCACCTTGTTTCATTAGTTAGTCTTATATTAAAAATATTTGGGCATTTGGTAATATCCATACACATTTATTAGTGAATTTTAAAAATGAGTTGTTATGGTATGTTTTTTATGTTTGGTATTATATATTGAATCCATATGATAATACTTTTTATTATCCACAAATTATTTATTTTTATTCAATCCAAGGATATATTATAAACTTAGATTAATTGGATATTAAATTTATTTTTTCATATAATATTGTTTATTATATGCTTTTATATAATGTATTTCTCTACACTCAACTATTCACTGAGTTTTTCTGTCCACCCCTTCATGTCATTTTCAATTTCAAAAAGAAACAATGAAGATTAATACGTGTGACTTAATTATTTGAAAGGATTAATTATAAATATCCATATACTTAATTAATATATCATTTTTTCATGGTAATGTAATGTTCATTTATATATCTTGTTTTATCATATTTATATTTGGTTCATGGGGGTACATTTACATCAAATACACACACACGCACCCCGCACACACAAAGGCCTAAAAGGAATGTCATATCCTCTTCAAGGGATAACCAACCCAACCCATGGGTTTATTGAATTACATATATTTGTCTTGATTTCCCTGTGGTCATTTAGCCCATTACATGACATGTAGGCTTGAAATTAAATTGGCCCAAGTCCCATTCATTGAATAGTTCTACAACAGTACCCCACCTATTATACTACAAACCACTATTATAGTCCATGTCGATGCTACAGATTGAGTGAATCCCCTACTACATTGTCGACGTAGCAACAATGCCTCAGCTGCTACAATAGTACTACAGCAACATACTCCAAATGGGTTTTAAACCCTCATTTTTCAGGTACGATTATTGGGTACTTACCAATAAGTCAATCCCCAACTACTCTATTATTCTAATACTATTCGTATTCTATATCATTTTTATTGTGACCATTGTGTTATATACCATTGTGAACAAATCATAATTGGCATCAAGTGGCTGGATTCAGGGTATTACTGTTGGTATCAAAACATTTTTTATAAAACACTCAGAAACTATATTTAAAAGGGCATAGTCATAAAATATATATTAATGATAATATTTTGGGATATTATAGAAATATTAATATATTATAGTACATTAATTTTTAATAACTAAATTTTAAATAATCAATATGATATATAAATCATTGTTTTATTAATGAACTAATTATATATATGTAATTTTTTACAAATTTTACTTAATAGGAGGAACAATATCCATGTTAATTCCCATAATCAATATAGGGATTTCCCACTAAAAAAATACATTTACATTAGTGTTGTAGAATAATATATTGTAAATATATTATGAGAGTTTACCGTGGTTGTGATCAATAACTGTTCCCATATGGAACAACTAGTTTCTCCACAACATGGTGTATCAATGATGGACCGCTTCATAAGCTATAAAATCAAATCATCATTTTTGATCATTAATATATTAGTATCTAAATTTTAGATCAAATCTATTGAAAATAACATAAAATATTTGGGATAAAGGAAAGCTATAAGGATTTCATGTTAGTACATATTATAAATGGTGATATTGTCCAATTGTTGTCTTTGATTCAAAACTATAAGAAAGAAGAAATAGCCGATAATATATAATGGAATAATTTTATAGTGTTATTGTTGAGAAGTATATTTCTATTGAGAAACTAGATGATAAGGAAAGTAAAATTTTTAATCTATGAAAAGAGGATGATTATGTTTTTTTATAATAAAGGGTAATATTTTGATGTTAGAAAATATATTTTTGGATTCTGTATATAATCTAGAATGTAACTATGGATTTATTCTTTAATGGGATGCATCAAATAATTTGATAGTAATTATCATCTCAAAGAGTTTTCTAATATGAGGATATAAATATGTGAATAATCAAGAAACAATATTATTTCAACAAGTCATTTAATTTCAAAAGGAGTCATCAAAAGAAGTGTCTGATTGTGCTAGAAGATGAATAAAAATTATCCAAGGAAAAGAAGTGAATGTTAGAATGCCCTACATAAGATAATGGGTGTAAGAAGCACTAGGAATCTTACTTATAGGGAATAGTAATTTGTTACAAGTGATAAGATAACGTTTTTCATGCTCAGGATTGTAACAGAAAAAATGAATCCACGGATTTTCTATGAATTAATTGCATTGAGATGAGACACTGTTGAAATTAATCCCCAAAGAATCAAAAGAATATACCCTATGAAAGTTCATGGTAGAAATTCTGTATATATTAATTGATAAAAGTAGGATTAGATGTCTCAAATTATGTTATAATATATACACTGATCATTATCTCAATATAACAAGATTCATTATTGGATTATATATCTATCTATTCAATAATATCATTAATGTTTTCTAAGAACAATAAATCATCAACCGATTTATTATAGACTAGTTTTTTAGTTAAAACTCCTTCTGAAAAACTAATAAAAATGTATGTATATTTTAAGCTCTCTATAAAAATGCATAAATGGTCCATAATTCAAAAAATAGTGGTTTTGTTGATGTTTAAAATTGATATAAACATTGAGATGGATTAAATCTCAATGTATGATGAAAAATTTTATTCTCCTGAATTGGATATTATAATCTATGAGATCGAAATAGAATCCCTTATTCTTCATAGTTAAAGAGTAGAACCTTGGCCTTCTTTTGAATCGCCTAAAATGGATCATCGTATTGAGTTTTTAAAAAAGGGAGAATCAATTTGGGATAATTATATCCATAGAATATATGATATATCTTTTATGTGGGAATATATTGATGTATTTAATAAAGAAATAAATAGTTATACCTTGAAATATGAATTTTAATTCTAAATTGACCATATCCATGATTAGAAACCCACATTTAATACTCCCTATATAATGTATTCTATAGAATATATAGAATTAATTTTTTATATGTGACTAATATAACCAAGTGTATAAAATTGGGGAAAGGCTACCTTATTCTTGAAAAAGAATGACAGGTTTATGAGGTTATTCATTGATTTTAGGAAAATAGATTCCTTTATTATTGAGAAAAAATATCAATAACCAAGAATTGATTATATGTTTGATTAAATTCATTGAGCTCAATACTTCTTCAAGTTTTATCTCTATTTTGGTTATCATTAACTAAAATTCATAAACGTTGGTACACAGGAGAATTAATTTCATACAAGTATGTGCATTATGAGTTCTCATTAATTCATTTTAAATTAACAAATTCACCTTCAGTGATCATAGATATAATCAATGGAGTAATCAAGGATTATCAAGATAAATATACATTGATTTTAATTTCTGAAACCTTGATATAATCAATATATTATAAAAATCATGAATTCCATATACATATTTTCCTCCATACTCTAAGGGAGAAGGATCTATATGTGAAATCCAGTAAGTGTGAATTTTTTCTTCGATAAGTTTATTTCCTTGGTCATATATGCTTCACGTATTGAATATATGATATCCATCAATGATTAAATGGGTTCAATAAGGGCCCATGCTAACAAATATATAAAAAATGTATTTTTCTTGGATTATCTAGTTTTTAATTTATATTTTTTTGAACATTTCTCTTGATTAGATATATTTTTTACAATGTTGATTCCAATAGGGGTAAAATTCACATGGTTAATGGAATTCAAAGGATTCCATGATATATTGATTAAAATATTGAAAAATTTATAGGTGTTAGCTTTTCCATCTAAATATGAAGGTTTTTTTATATATAGTTATGATTAAAATAGAGGAGAAGGTTGTTCCGTTTTTCCATGTTATATACTTTTTTACTTGGAATGATGAATTTGTACACCCATGAACAAAACAATCCAACTAATGATATTAAGCATGAAATAATTATATTTTTCATTGATAATTTTGTGGGAAAATATATTTGGGGATTGATTTGACATATATATTAATAATAAATGTTTAAATTATAAATTCAAGTTGAAATTATCCAACACAAGATAGATTATATGCTTTTAATGTCTCAAATAATATAAATATGAAATACACTACCACCCAAGAAAGGTGAACAATACAACTGATGAATTCATTAGGAAGGATCCCAATATCCTTTATAATGTGATGCTCCACAAGGATCCAATGTTTAAGGATTTAAAATGCATTTCATGGAAGTTGTCAATGGAGGGGAAATATCATTTCTTTTCCTTGTAATTGACTAACCACCATTAATATAGAAGATAAAGAAGACTAAATAAGATATCAATGGATTTTAAATGATTATTAACACAAAAGAATATGGGATATTGATTGATTATATTTTTTAATATTATGTATTGATGTATGGAATGAGATTATATGTTCCATCAGTACCTATGATGATGATGGGGTTACATGAAAATCTCATAGAAATATATATATATATATATATATACAAAATGGTAGTACCAAGATGTATATTAATTTAAATGATCACATGTGATTTGAAACCATGATATGGGAAATTACAGACTATGAGTCAAGATTCTTGGTATTCTAATAAGTAAAGGATGAGAGAAAAAATCCAATGGGAATCATGAAAACTCTCCATTTACCATTTTTTAACATGGTCCACATTATGAAAGACTGTATTACAATATTTTAAAGGATTTATAAGAATAATCATATTACAATTATGATTTTAGATCAACTTACAATGTATAAGAACTAACTATAAATATAGGATTATCTTACCCTTGAACGGCTTATAATTATTTATATCCATGATGTTGTGAGACTTCATGGAACAAATTGATAAAATTTATCCATTCATGAAAATTATTTAATGAAAAAATTCATTGGATTCTAAATGATTTTTTTTATTATGTTACATTTGATCACATTATATTTTCCTTGACCTAATGGGGTCTTTGAAAGGACTATACAAACCTCAAACAACATATTGATTTCATACTCTCTTATCTTATTAGGGTAATGTTACCACTGCCGACATCTAGATGAAATTATATATAACAATATAAATCACTATATTATATAAATATCATTATATAATGATTTTTATAGAAATTTATTATGTACTCTAATCGGTATGAATGAAGTTGTAGAAAGTATGATAGTTGGACTAGAAATCATAAATGAGAAAACGTGTAGGACACTAGCTGTTCAGAATCATATAATGAATTCATAGAGTAGATAGAGAATTGATGATTATTATTATAGTAATGATTCATTATTTTATGTATTAGATCATGTAATCTCAATGTATCCCAATTTAAGGGAAAAATAATGTCTGGTATGAATGGGAAGCTAAGTTGAGAATATATTAGGAATTTTAATTTTTTATAGAGAATGTGATCTATGTATTATCATTGTATTTATGCCTAAATTTTATAAATTTCTTTATTTATTCCATGTTTTTATGTTTCAAAACTACATTTGAGACCCTACACAACTAATGAAAAAAATAAAATAGAGTGGGATCTTGGCTTTCCATATAATGGAGATCTTGTCCAGATTACTAAAAACAGATAAAATGTGTTATATATAAATAAAACCCATCATGTAAAATTTATTTTTAAGAATAAAAAATTGTAATCAAATACAAGTTATCATGGGGTAAAATTATAAAGAATTAAACATATTTGATTCTGAATTGATGTCCACACAAAATTTTGTTGACAAAATTATTTTAGTTGGAAAGATGTAGTACATGAGATTTTACTAATATAACCTAATTATTATATATTTAACACCCAAATAAAATTAAATATATAATCTAATTAATAATTAGAAAAAACTATTAATTCATGAATGATGATGTGATTAGAGTCTTATTTTATAGAATAAATTTAAATTTAATAGAAGGGTTTCCAAATTTTAGACACCAATTAGGATATTATAAAATACAAATGTATTATTTTTAATAATTATATTTTACAAATATATAGAATTATATTCCTAGATGGACATTAAATTTGGTGTCACACAATCAAAATTATCCAATGTTTAAGTTTTCATTAATTTTCAAGGCAAATGAATTTTTGATTAAAATTTAAAATATGGTACGAATATAAGATAACTGGTATGAAATCATAATGAAAAAAAATTTATTTTAAAATAATTATAAATATATTAATAAAAAAAATTGATTATTCCACGGATTACTATAAATTAGAGTAATGTATTATATTTTACAAACTTGTAAATAATATTCAGAAACCCAATGTATATTCTAAAACATTAAAATAAATTACTTATGAATGTGGATTTTTAACATAGAAAAAATAATACATTTTAAGGTGGGTCCTCTTATTAAATAATTGAAATTCCAAAACCCATCCCTATAGGTTAAATACCATGGGGTAAAACTACAGGAAGGACATTGGTTTTCTATTATTTTACAATGTTAGATTCATTTCCCATGATTTTAAATTAATAAAAAAATCCCACAATTTTTTATAAATACTCACCCATTATATCATTTAACTCCACTTTAATGAAATTAATAATAAAGTAAATTTCATTTTCCCTCCCCAGAGTCACCCTATCAAGTATCTAACAATCTTATGTGTCCCTACCAAGATTTGAGAAGCTACATTTTCAAGGTAGTGTTTCTTATAATCTTTTATACATTAACGTTACATATATTTCCAATTTAATTTTTTTAAATATGATCTTTTATTATAATAGTTTGTTTGATTTCATAATTATATTATAAATGAGTGATCTTGATTCCTTCATATTTTTCTATGTTTATAATTCATTAAAATCATTAATAATTCCAATAAAAAAATCCAAAAAATTTATGATGTAATGATTGTGTGGTTTACTAGTAATAAATTACATACATATAAACGCATAAATAGATTCAGGATCTCACTAAAATTTAACTAAATTTAAAATTTTAGAAAAATATTTTTTAGTAAATAACTTGATCTTCAGTTTTTTCACAACTTGTGGGCCTTACTACACATCTATTTAGAAACACCTGAGGGGTATGCTTTAGATGATTCATGATCATATAAGAAACCATAAAGAAGGATTATTTCTTAAATACATCCCTTCAATATTAATGCATTCTTCACTAATAACATTTGTTCATAACTCTGATAAGTTTATTTTCCATTACAATATGAATGAATTATTTTTCTATGTTTACTGGGGGATATTAACCTATATCACTCTATTTTCCATTAAATTATTAAATAATGTTACTTTTTATATCCATTACTGATAAAAGTAAATATATTAATTAATTATATATTTTTATGTAATTGGATCATCTAAGAAAATTAATATATGTATTTTTTAGTAATTCAAATTATAACATGGATGCATAGGAATTTTTATAAGACATAAGGCTCCTAGAATTATATAGCTCTTTGTTGCATCGATAGGCCTCATTAGAAAAATTAGTTTGGTATTTTGTATGATTCATAAAATATTTCTATGATAACTTGGAATTATGTCTCGATAGTGTGGTTATAATATCTGACCATATGTATTCCACTATTTTGATATCATTTATTCATATTCAGGAATATATTAATTTTTATGTAATCAATTAATATATTATGATCACAGTACCATGGTGTATGGAATTAATGTATTCATATAATATAATTGACTTCAAACTTGTGTATGATAGATACAATGTATGATACACTTTAATGAGAATCTCTACTCCACCTTTATATTATTTCCCAATTACGTAGTAAATTATGAAGATTACATCATGGGAATTAATGATTTTAAAGTGGAATAAAAAAAATTCACATATTAAGTTGATTTTACATCTATATTCCATATAATTCAATTAATTGTAATTTATCTAGTTTTATTTTAAAATTAAATGAAAATATCATTTGAATTGTGATCTATGTATTTTATACCATCGAAATAAAAAGAAACCATCTTTGGGTTATTGTAATTTAGAAGTTTCATACTTGGTTATCATGTCGTGTATTAATTATGACTTGTTTAAAAGGAAATAATATATGTAGACTACTTATCGAAAATTATGGAGGCTTAATTTGTAATAAGAATGTCATATAGATAATAACCGAAGATAGTAAACTATTGAGTATTTGGGATTTTGTTAATTTATGAGGCAAAATGTCTGGAATGTGGAATTTATTTAAAATATAAGTATTTTATTCTTAGGATATCTAACATGGTTCCAATAAATATGAATGATGTTTTTATTTTTTAATCAATTCTATTGGTATGGATCTGTGGCCTCTCATTATGATCGTACAAAATCATAACTGACCAATATTATCATTATATAGGTACAAGAAGTTCATCCTATATTTAGAAACCATATAATACACCATAATGTCAATTGAAAATAATTATATTTAATGACTTGAGTTGAAAGATAGAACAATTACATCTATATTTATACTTAAGTTTGATCAACTCACTAAACATACTCGGATATCACTAATTTCATAATTCACATAATCTAATAAAACAGATCTCTAATTTTTTTACATCACATTTTAATTCCTATTACACACCATACCATGTTCTAATCAATGATGTATACCCATACCCATGACCTATCATCCTCCCACACATAGGTAGAACATTTACACAACTCAATCATCTATATATAATTTTATATCCAAGTCTCATGCCTAAATTCATATTATTCCGTACACTTAAAAATTTAACCCAGGTTTCATAGATTATATAAACCAATTTTTCATGTGAAAATAATACAATACCCAATACTACCTAACCTGATATATGGATATTTTAAATCCTTTTCAAAGATAAATTCCAATCATTCCACTTTATTATTATAAAAGGAAAAACCCAAACACTTAATCATATTATATTTAGAATTTTATAACCCCTTTGATATCATAACATCTTTATCACTGACTAGTATAAATGTAACATATTGATAAATAACCATGTTCTATAAATGTTACTCACAAATCCATTAAATATACCCTCTAATATAAATATTTTCAATAACTTACCTAGCCCCTATAAAAATTTTATATAGACCATAATCCATATTCATTCAATTTAAATGAAAATTACACATTTTAATGTCCTCTATACCAGAAGCCCCAATACCAAAAAATACAATACAACTTAACCCAACCCAAAAGAATCTATCCTAGGACTATTTAAAATTATAATTGAAATAGAGGCCATAATAGGTTAATTTAAAAAAACATATCCCACCTTCCATATTTTTATTTAATTCTTTAGTGATCTTAATTTCTCCTAACCTAGAAAAAACTATTCATTCAATTCCTAGAACAAGCAATTTATCTCATCTTTTGAAGTTATACCCTCATAAACCTCATGTAGTTATTTATAAAAAATCTTATTCTTATATGTAAAAAATATGTTCATACATTAAACATATTGGATTATATGTTTGGGGTCACCTACCTAGTGATCCTAGAAGTTAGACCATATGGTGTGGGGGTTTTATTCACCATTGTCTTCCAAAAAACATGAAATTGGTAAGAAAGTAATATCTAGTAAATTTTGTTGAATCTATAAAGATAAGAATGATATGGTGGGAGAAACTATGCTTAATATTTTATATTTTTTGGTGATAACCCATATTTATAGATAAAATATCTATCCTCTAGGAAATAAAAACCTAGGTTCTGAAAGACATAAAATGTTGGGATCACTCACCATCATTATTTGTAAGGATTAAGAAATATTAAGGCCCACCCATCTTCAAATTATAAAATACTAATAATTTAAAAATAATAAAATGAAGTTATTGGACATTGAATATATAGTGGATTCCCACCGAAGACTAAGTATATGTGTACTAGGTACTTGATGGTAACCTAAGGGAACCCTATCTAACTTGTTCTCTATTGAAAAGAAAATATTTTCCTAAAAGATACCCTATAGTTTCAAAAGTTTTTCTAGCCTCCCCAAAAATACCATGTACCTGGAAATATACTACCTTGTTATTGGTATATCCAACTACAATTTAAACTACATTTCAGGTCTCTATATTCCTCCTGTACCGTGAAAATTATATTAAAAATATTAATTTTTTTTGTAATCGTCCTTAAAAAATGAAACCATAAAAAATAATCAACCTATTTCTCAATATTTTAGGACACACCTAGTTCTAGAATCTTGTATAACCAACTTCCTTATTATTAGAATGACATATAACAATGTGGGTATTAATAAACACATTATAATATAGATTATCAAATCAGAGGAGTATTTTCACAGATATCTATTGAATCACATGATCCACTAAAACTATATGACTATAAAATCATTCCATATACAAACCTAATATAGTTATGAGACTCATGCACCATGTCTACACAGTTATCCTTTTCATAAAATCTTATTACTATAGTCCAAAATACGGACCCATCACTTCCCAAACCATGTGTATGACATCAATATTACTACATCATGACATATAATGTGTGAAAAACCATTAGGTCTCACATTATATTGAGTTACCTAAAAAACATACCCATACAATCAAATATAACACCAATTACACTTTTGGAAAATGCTCTCCTATACCCAAAAACATCATAATTTCATATGATTTCTATTTTATATAATCATCATTCTATACTAGGATCAACTACATGCCCTCAACAAACATTATGATAAACTCAAGCACAATTTATTGCCCACAATTGAGTCTTAAACCAATCCATAACTAGGTCCCTTTTATAAATCAATACTATAATATATCGATTACTATATCCACTCAATTTTTATTAGTATTACTCATATCAAATTCATAACCATCAACTTTATTATCTAAAACACTAATCCACCTTCTATGACAAAAAATAATCTCCACCAAATAAGATTAGATTTAAAATTGGGGTTTCTCTAAAAATAATCCGGCCTCATTCCATAATCTAGAACAAAACCTAATCCATAACTAGTTGTCTTAGTAAAAAATTCCCACTCAGCTACATATAGAAATCCAACCAACATAATGGTTATACTACTACAATTTTATAGAATATAACACCCCAAGACATTAAATTATTTTCATTTTGGAATGACTTCAATTTTTTATCTATATTTATTTATATACAACATCTTGTTAATCTTATGCTGCACACAATAAAAAAGTTTCTTGCATTACATGTCAAGCCACGATTTTCCAAAAAAAAAATATATTATTAAAATATTTTTATTTAACATAATGAGATATATATAAGGCATTAATTTGGATGTTATTTATTTTATTATTTACTTATAAATATAAATTTTTGAATTATTATCCACAAATTAATTAGAAATAAATATAAGAAACAACTGATAATATCGGAAATATTTTTATAAAGAACTATTTTTATTCTCATAATGAAGTTTTATTCTAATAATTAATTTAATTATGATTATTAAATAATGTTAATGTAACATATATTCAAAAAAATATTTTTGGAATTCATCCAATATATTTGATATACATAAGATAAGAATAATTCCCGTTTATTTCGTAAGAATTGTATTTTTCTATAAAAATAAATTTTACCTCCTTTTAATGGGGAACCTATTTTAAATCCAATTTTTTATAATTTTATATATTATAGATCTCAAAATAAATATATTCCCTTGAATCAGAATATAAATATTTTCTTTGGTCGATCTTTGTTATTTTGTCGAAAAGTTTCATATTTTTATAAATAGTGACATAATATTTCATTTTAACGGAAAAACACTTTTTTCATTTAAATAAATTATATTATTAAACTATATTTTAAATTGATTTTAATGTATAATTATATTATCTTTATATCATTTAATAAAATATTCTCCATTTGAATCAATTTTACATTGAATATGAATATACCGTTTCAATCATTTGAACATTTTGACTTTAAAAACATGTGTTCTCATTCTATCAATGTGATTATTTTGAAATAAAATAACTCTAATTCTATGTTTTTAATTTTGAAAAATTTATTCTATATTTGGAATCTATGGGTCCAAATTATTTACATAGGTTCATATTATTTTTTTGAAATATGAATTGTATCTTTAGTATTTTTTAATTTAACATGGTTAAGGGTAAATAGCATAAATAAGGGTACACATAATATTATAGGTATTAAAAACCACATGTCTTAAATTTATTTTATTTGTTATTGTATACAAATTTGTTTTTGATCAGAATTTATGGACTCTTGGATCCACATGGATGAGTTTAAACATTTTTTAGTATTTTATTCTAAGGGTGGTCCAATATGTCACACTCATGTTTTTAAAAATTATTAATTGTTTTATATAGTAATTAAGAATATATAATAGACTATAAATATTAATTGGAAATATAAAACTTTTATATTATGTTTGTACAACGTTTTTACTTCGAAGTTATCTTCTTTATTTAAATATTTAAAAATTTCAAGAAATGAATAGTCATAAAATTGATTTTAATCATATTTTAATAAAAAACATATTCTAATAAATGATATAAAATTAATAAAAATCTGAAAATCATTAAAACTTTTGTTTTTTAGTTTATAATGTCATAAATGATGCATTCATGGTTCTTTTGTCATTATATAGTAACTATATTAACCCATAAATAGAGAAAAAGTCATTTTGTCAGGGTAAGAGGCAATGGATTTAACTATGGGTTAGAGCCAAGTGATATGAGTAATAATGTGACTTAACCATGTATAAAATTTATTTTATGAGATTATTTCTACACATACTCGTATTATATTCTAAATAAAAAAATTATATTTCATTCTAAATTTATAATTAGTTTTTATTGATTTAGTATTTGGGATGTTTCCAAAAGTGGCCCTCACCACAATAATAAAAGTAATCATCCTCCCTCACTTCCTCACACTAGGTGTTACCTTCTATATCATCCATTCCATACTCATATAAGCTCATTAAATCTCTCCCCTAATCTTAGAATCTTGTATTTGGGAATAATGAACACAAATGAATAGTTTTAGTATAATTTAAAAAGAGTTATCCAAATATGAGGTACCATTCTTCGATGATCACTTCCATTTTATTTCATTCAAAATAAATTAGTTTCTAATTATTACATTATTATAGATAAAATATAGTGTCATCGATATAGTTACATGTTTTTATGATGAAGTTTCTACCTACACAAACACACACCTCCATCAAATGGGTGATGAATTTACCTGTCATATACAAAGAAATACCACCTCATGAAATGATGTTGTTTGTTTTCATTTACAACCTATCATGGTTGTAAATTATGATGGACATGCTATTTTATATGTTATATGTAACATCACATTACATATTCACAAGGAACTCCATCTACCTCATCAGGGTTTTCCCCTCCCTCGAGATTGAGAGGACACCTATAATGATAAAGTCAATGATAAGTTTTAATTTTACTAATAATGGTTCATTTTTTTCAGGCTGTAGAGTAGTTACATTACAAGTGTCTATATTAAACTTAGTTTAATTAGTGATCTATTGAAGTTGTGAATGTGAATTTCATGATGTGAACTGGTACATATCAGAAATAGTTATTACACATTGTGTATAGTTAAAATGATTGATTTTTCATTCGAGGAGACAGTTTTTTTAGCATATGCGGGACATCAATGTTATAGGTCATGAACGTGGGTTATACTCCATGTAATGGTTAGTGTATTGTTTTTATAGACTTCATGCGACTTCATTATTTCAATTCCTTCATCCATTCATTGTGGCTCTCGACCTAAGGGTGTTTTAAGGTGTTTTGGATTGACTCAAACCCTTCTAGATAGATCTGTTCCACACTCTATCTCCATTGTTGTTAAAATTCAACTCTCTAGGAATGTAACATTTCTTTTTCATCATTTATTTTGATTTCAGTATCACTATACGGTGGTGTCTTTCAATCTGTTAGTCTATATTTGGTTATTCATCTTCGTTTCATCCCAGATCTGTTGTGTGATCTCATTCTAGAGGATTTCTATTTTTTCAGTTGTGGTGAGCAGTCATTACTCTTTAAGGTATGTGGGTTTCCTCTCTTCCACTAAACCCTTTTATAATAAATACAATCAATCTTGAGGTGTATTTTATTCTTAAACCTCCATTTATATTTTTTTGGTTTCATTGATTTTGGATTTCATTACAGGCATGTGTGACTCCGGTATTGAGGTGAATGGTACCATCTCTATACTAAATTGATGAACTATATTATTTTCCTTTATAAAATATTTTGTATATTTAAATTTTCAGTTTTTTTTCTGTTGAAAAGGTTTCTCATTAAAAAATAGGTTTTCCCAAGTCATTGATAAATTTTGGGAAAATGGTTATTTTCAAAGCATTGTAATGAATTGTGAAAAAGAGAACATGGGTTACCTTAGGTACATAGGTGGAAGGATTATATTAGGTTCATAATACATTATTTTGTGAATATAAATGCGGATTATCTTTGGGATTGATCTCTTTCTATGGATTTTTTTTCTATGAGAACTATATTGACCTTTGGGGGGGGGCTGTTTAATCAAGTTGTATTACTCTGATTCATATTCCTGTTGTTCTAGGATATAAATTTTTGCCCTTGATTGATTATGGTACAAGTTTTTTATGGAAAAGAACTATAATATTTCATGGTTTTGTGGTAACTATGATTTTATTTTTCATTTCTTGGATTTCTATGTTATCCTTGATATTCTTGTTTATTCTTGTGGAAAGAATATATGAAATTGTTGTTTGAAATTGATACACTTTATTTTTTTAGAGATGTGAAGAGTGAACTTTTTACCATGTTTTCTATAAAAAAACTTTACTTTTTATCATGAAATGTTTTTATTTAACATGAGAATATTAGGGTTTTATAGAGATATTGGTTATGGAACACAAAGGTGGGATCCTACTACGCTTGTTAGTTCAGACCTAGCGCTCCTCTTCGGTGGTGCGTAGACCTTTGTTTCCCTTATAGTGTAGGTACATGCAAGGAACCATAGTGCGGTGACATGGTTTTTATCTAATAGTTGATAATATAGTGTCGAGATTTTGGGAGTCTGTCTCTACAGGTTTTTGGTGTAACTAATTGGGTTTTTGTCCTTTGTTGTTGGACTTATCTGGGAGTGTTTATCTACTTCAGCAGTTGTATGTCTTTGATTTTTTCTTCCCATTATGGAATATATATCTTCTTCATATTATATTGTTTCTTCTGGTTATATATATATATATATATTCAATGTGGTTTTTCTATAAGGTTGATATCATTCCCTCTATTATATTTTTCAATGTTTGGGTGCTTTTCGACAGCTCATGTGGATTAGGAATGCCCTTCGGGTATCTAATGGAATAGTTCAGCTATCGGGTTTTAGGGAAACCAAGTTTAGTTTGTACAATTTGGTATCAGAGGAGTTATGTTTTCAAGTGTCAATGTCCTATGATGTATATTATTCTATAGATGGGATTTTCTAGACTTGAGAGGTATGCTGAGATAAGTGCATGACCATCTCTTATCATAACTTGGCTCAAGATTCCATGGTGTGATGGGATGCATATCTATAGTATTGGATATTGTTTTAAAAATCATAGTTTTTTATGGGGTATTTATTCTGAACTGATATTTGATCTGTTTAATCATCATTCTTCCGATTTTGTGTATGGTAGTATACCACTGAGACATCTTCCACAAGTTCCTTAAGAAGGTAGCTGATGCTCCTGAAAAGAACCCACCTATTGATCATAATCTCTTTGAGACTATCATATGGTAAATCCATACTGTTGATCAAGTAGTTCTACGATTTTTACACATAGTGAAAGAGGTACAACAAGGAGCTTAAGGAGAGGGATATTGATCATGAGAGTTCTTAGGTTAGAAGATACCCTCTTTTAAAGTAATGACTGGACCTCATGTGGTGGAGGACTTGATGGACATGATCGATTAAACCATTGTATTCTACAGACACTTGATAACATCAGGGTCATGTGTCATGTGTTTATACTTGATGGTTCCAGTAAGATATGGTGGGATTCTATGTTCCATGAAGTCAGACATGTGGGTTTGGATATGAATGGTTTCAGAATATTGTTCGTTATACAGGTTTTCCTAGAGTCCTTGATGTTGGAATAGTATCTAGAGTTATTGTATTTATAATATTGGAAGAGTGTTCAGTGTTTTCATAGCCTAATATATGTTTTCTTAGTTTTTTCATTTTTTCTAGATGTGTTGAAGAATGACCCGCTAAATCCTCAGATGTACCTGCAGAGTTTGGGACCAAAAATGAGATCGTAGGTGTTTATGCTAATTATTTCTACGTATATTGAAATGGTGGATAGAGCAATGATGGATGAGATGAATATTCTATTCTAGGTTGTATTCTCCACCTCTCATATTCCCTCGGGTGGAAGATTTAGTAGCGTGAAATGGAAGAAGATAAATTGGGAAGATCATCATAGGAGTAGTGGAGGTGGGTCTTCGCAGTTGGCCTCCTCTACAACATCTGTTACAATAGCTAATGTTCCACAGACTTACTATTAGTGTGGCATGGGAAGAAATACCATATGTTCTTGACCTATGTCCACGAATAAGTGTAACAACTATGGATGTGTTGGCCACTTATAGTTCTTCTGTTAGGCCATGATTATTTCTCATTATGATCAAGGTTAATTAGCTACAAAGGATTCTATAAAGCAGTAAGAATCTTCAAAGACAATAGGGATCTATCCACAAGCCTCAGGAGTGAAGAATTTTTATGAAAAAATGTCATCCCAAAAGATGTCATTGCTAGCCCAACAATAGTTATTAGTTAAATCATTATTGCATCTTTAGTATAATTTGTATTATTTGACACTAGTTCCTCTCACTCGTTTATATCTACATGTTTTGATCGTTTTCATAAATATCCAATGGAAATTATGTCCATTAAAATGGAGTTATAAACCCCTCTTAGTATGATGCCAGAGCAAGGGTCCAGGTTTCCCTCTTATTGGTTAATGATAGATGATATTGGTTCAGTCTGGGATTTTCTCATTATTGATTTTGATCTATTTAACATAATAATCATTATGGACTAGATTGTCTCTAATAGAGTATAGGGTGACTGTTATTGTTCTTTTATTTCTGTTATTTCTACCGATGGGAGCTCTCCTATTATTAAGGGGGAGATGAAACTAAGTTGAAGTTGTCAAAGACCTTACCTCATAGAGTTTAAAAGTTTTCTGTATTCTATTTCTTTTCATCCAAATATCATTTCTTCTATTTATGATTTTTTTATTGTTCGAGACATTCCTAACATTGTCACAAACTATTTCGCCGGTCTTCCTCCAGATAAATGGTTAGAGTTTATGATTGATAGATTTCCATGTACATAGCTGATATTGATACCTTCCTTTCATATGGAACTAACAGAGCTCAAAGAGATCATTATTCAGTTGGAAAACCTATTTGAAAAATACATTTGTCACCCTAGCATTTCACCTTAGGCAGCCCCTTTGTTCTTTTCTAATAAATAATATTTTTCACTACATTTATGTGTGATAAATCAAAATTTGAACTGGGTGATGGTTAAGAAAAAATATCATCTATATTATTTAGATGATAAGTTTGATCAGTTAAAGGGGTATTGTGGTTTTCAATGAATGGCCCTCACTAGATTTATAATAAACATAGATTTTTGGAGTTTGGAATACCGAAGACAGCCTTCTAAAGTAGGTATTTCCATCCTGAATATCTTTTGATACGTTTTTCTCAAACAAAAATTCTTATAGTTTTTATGGATTTGATTAATCAGATATTACATTAATGTGTTGACACTTTGTGCCAGTGTTCAGGGATGATATTCTGGTTTATTCAAAATTTCAGAGTGAGCATGAAAACCTTCTAGGTTTCGTTATGGAGAATATTATTGGTCACTATTTTTATATAAAAATTTTAAAATTATTTTTATGGATTCAATAAGTGATGTTCATGGGACACATAAATTTTGACCATAGCCTATTCATTGATCTAGATAAGGTAAAGGTGTATTTTTCATGGAAGTAAACACAAAATTTCTTTGATATATGAAGCATCCATGGACTTACATGATACTACCAGCGGTTTGTGATGAACTTCTCTGTGCTGGCATTACCTATGATTGTTCATACCTGTAAATAGTGAAATTCACCAAGGATGCAAAATGTTATACTTCATTCGATTAATAGAAAGGGATTTTGAAATTGGATCTTATTATGATATTATTTGATCCCAATAAGAGATACAAGGTTTATTTCGATGCTTCAGGTGTTTGTTTGAGATGCATACTAATGCAGGATCACCATGTGGTAGCTTATGGCTCTCAAAATCATTGACTGATTGAGAAAAATTAACCCGCTCCTGATTCAGATTATTTTGTAGTCATAAATATGCTTAAGTGTTGGAGGAACTATCTTTTTGTGGAATCGTACATGGTCTTATCATATCATAAGAGCTAGAGATATATATTTTCTCACAAGCACATTAATCATAGACATATAAGATATGTATAATACCTTCAAAAAATTGACATCAATATAACCTACACTCCACGAAAGCGGAATGTCATTACAGATGCTCTTATAAAGAGAGTACCATCATAAGATATCATGGAGTCAAAGGGGGAGTGGAACCTTATGTGGATTTTCACTCTATTCCACCTAGATGATCAGGATAATGTATCTTGCATGGTTCTGGATAGTGTTCAATTATCATCATCTCTCCTAGAGTCTATCTCTTAGATTCAATATTAGCATGATGATTTTCATAAGACTTGATAAATCCTTTATGGTGGGGATACCATTACGGGTTGGTCTCTTTCTTCAGAATATGTCATTCACATTACGGAAAGGATTGTCTTACCAGCATTGGTGAGGAGTTTTGTCATGCTTGATTGTCACATCTCTTTGTGTCCCCTACATATAGGAACTTTGAAGAAGTATTATGACATGAGGTGATGATTCTTGTGATTTGGTAAGAAGTGTGACATAACAGAGTTTTTGTATAGTTATAACACATGCTAATGGATAAAGGTATTACACCTAAAACCTTCTGTATTTCTTCATCCCCTTCTGGTGCAGGTCTAGAAATGGGATGATGGATCTATGGATTTTGATGTTGAATTTCTATGGACTCCTCAAGGGAATATTGATATCTCGGTGGATGTTGATTAGATAAAAATTTAAGATCATTGTATTCTGATTAAGGATACCACTATGGTTGAAGATATGGTTAAGAAATATATATATATATATATATATATATATATGAGATTGTGAGGTAACATGGGAGTCATTCATCCCTTGTTTCAAATAGGGATCCTAGGTTTACAATGAGTTTATGGAGGATTCTCTAAGAGGTAATGAGAAATAAGATCCAGTTAAGAACATATAACCATCAACAGACATACGGTCAGACAGAGCGTGTAATCCGGATCCTAGAGGATATGCTTCATTCCTTTATCTTTGAATATGATGGATCATGGGAAATTCATCTATGATTGGTTGAGTTTTTTATAATAATATTTATCAATTGTCAATCAAAATGGCACCCTTTGTGGTGGTGTATTGTCACCCATGTAGATCACCTCTTTGTTGGGTTAAGGTGGGTGAAGTATCATATGTTGGACCACGTTTGGTTCGAAAAAACTTCTACAATTATTGAGGATTAAAATCAATGTCTGGTTATAGCCCAAATTCAATAGAAATCATATGTGGATCAGAAACATCGGCATTTGGACTTTTTCTTAGGTGACTGGGGTTTCATTGTTATTTCTCATCGGCTAGGTCACCATCAACTAGGAATAAAGGCAATGTTATATTTGAGAAATGTTGAACTATTTGTGTTCACTTAGTGTAATAGACATGTTTCTTATCAATTAGCATTTCCAATTCAGTTGAAACGTACTTATGATATTTTAAATATATCTCAACTCATGAAATATCACCTTGATCCAAACTTGTTAATAGTTTGGATGAAATTGACTTAGATCCAGATGCTTTTATTTTGGAGATAATAGTTGACATCACAAAAAATCATGTGAATTTCTTCTGTGTATTTTCAATTCCATTATTCAGAGTTCATTAGAAATAAGGATTAGATTCTCATGGGTATAGGGAATTAGAATCATTGACTAGGGGTCATTAAACCCATCTATTTTATTGGATTACATCTTCCACATGACTTCATGAATATAGAAAGTCTATATGGGGGTGATTTTGTAACATCATATTACTAATTCATTAGTTATGCCTTAGATCTGGTGATGTTTTCCCCTCCCTAAATATCAGGAGGAAACCTATAATTGCAACGTCAAATATTTTTTTGACTTTCACTAATATCAATAAATTTATGTATGTTTTAGACTAGTAACACACTGTGTAACTACGTCACACACCATGTAATGAGTTATGAATGTAGGTCATGATAAGAAAGATCACTCTATGAACTGGTACAAATCGTGAATGGTGATTACATGCCAGGTATGGTTTAAATAATGGATTTTTAATCTTAGGTAATGGGTATTTTAGAATATGTTGGATGTGTCCATTACATGTTGTGAACCTAGGTTACTAGCCATGTTACGGACCAAGTACAGTTTTTTAGGATAGTGCCTGGCTGTTTTGTTTTAATTCCATTATTGGTTCTTCATAGCTCTCGACCTAAGGTAATTTCTATGTGTTTTTTAGAGGATTAACACCATCTATGTCAACATGTTCAACACTTGATCTCCATTGTGGTTTTGGTGCTTATCTATGGGAATTTAACTTTTCCCTTTTCTCGATTCATTTGATTTCAGAATTGTTATTGGATGGAGTATTTAGATATGTTGGTGTATGGTGGGTGATTCTTCTTGGTTTCATCCAATATCTCTAGTGTGATCCCATTCTGGAGGCCTTTTCTTTTATTGGATGTGCTACAACATGCATTAATCTATGAGTTATGTGAGTTTCCTCTCAACCAAAACCCCCTTAACTTATAAATTGAATAAATCATGATGTGGATGTTATTCTAGGGCATTCAGTGATGTTTTTGGGGGGTTTTCATTATTCATTTTTTTATCATCATATGAGACTTGAGTTTTGAGATAGGTGGTTCCATCTCTAACATAGGTTGATGAACCTAATTGTTATTCCTTATAAACTATTTTACATATCAAAATTTGAATGACTATTTTTTGTATGTTGAAAATGGTTTGTTGGGAAAAATGTTTTTTCCCTTGTTATTGATAAATGGAGATAAAATGGGTATTTCTAAAGTGTTTAAATGGATTTTGAAAAAGATTACATGGGTTACCCAGTGTACTTAGGTGGAAGGTTTATCTTAGGTCCATCATCCATTGTTTTCTGATTATAAAGTACCTTTTTTGGGGGTATTTCCTATATTTTCTAGCTTATTTTATAATAAATTGGTATTGTCATTTTGGGGGGTTTACTCAGGGTTATTTATCTTCTTCCAAGACTTGTTGTTCTATGATTTGAAATTTTATATTTGATGGATTGTGGTACCTGTAGTCCGTGGATTGGACATGTAGTATTACATGGTGTGGTGATACTTGTGCTTCTATTTTGTATTTCATAGATTTTTTAGTTAGCCTTGATATGCATGTTTGTGTTTATAAAAAAATGAAATCGAATATGTACATTGAAATTGATATACATACTTTTGATTTAGAGATGTGGAAAAGGTATATGATTACCGTGTTATCTATATAATATCTTTACGACCTACCATTCCATGTTATTATTTAAAATTATCATATATTGATTTTTATACAGAGGATGGTTATGTAAAAACATGGGTGGGATCCTACACAGCCTGTTAGCTCACACCTTGCGCACCTCTTCAGTGGTGCGTAGACCTTTTTTTTCATCCAATGCAGGGATATTCAAGGTGCCATCATGAGGCGGTGTGGATTTTGTTAGCTAATTATTTAGCTGGTGGTGAGATGGTGGGAGTCTCTCCCTTCCATTTTCTGTAGTATCTGTTTGATTTTTATTCCTTAGTAGTGGTACTTGTCTTGGACTTTTTAGCAACTTTTGTAGTAGTCAATTTAAAATATTTTCTTACAATTATGGAATATATATATCTTTGTTTTTATTATAATATTTATTGTTGTTATATATAAATATAAATAAATATATTTCATGTGGTTTTCCTAGAAGGGAAAATCATTCCCAATGTTTTCTTGTTCAATTCTCGGGTTTTGTCACTAACTCGTGGGGATCGGGAATGCCCTTCTGGTGTCTAATTAAATGGGTCCGGTGCTAGGTTTTAGGGAAACTTGAGTCTATTAGTAAAAATATATATGATATTTATGTTGTATAAATACTTATAAAATGTATATATAACATATACTTTCATGATTTCCATATTTTTAAAATATGATAATATCATTTGTGGTAGGATGGACTACCATATCCTCAAAGTGATGTGATTCATTCACATTATGCATGGAATGTATAAAAAATGGATTCGATAAAAATATGTTACATATATGAGAAATATATAATACTATAATTTTAATATACATATATATCATTTAAATTTTTTTATTTTAATACAGAAAATTTACGAATGTTTTGTTCATACGTTAATATGAACTACCATCTCCATAAATAGTGAATTCAATTTCCTACCAAAAAAATTTATGCATTGTTATATATATATTGAATATATATGATATTTACATCATTGTTTACAATCGGGATATGATTAAATCATGATCAATGAAAATGGAAGAACAAATAACTTGTCAATACATACTTGAGAAACTAGGAAATTAACACCTGAAATAATGAAAATGAAATATATATTATTAAAAAACAGATGATAAAATAATATAATTATATCATGAATGAAAACATAAATATGATTAGGTTTTTGATATAAATTTATTATAAATCTTAAAAAATTATATAGATGTTTAATGCATGTACATATAAAATGGAATTGTGAGGTAAGGTATTTTATCTCGCATTTTACATTGATAGATAAATATCATTTTTACAGCATCCTTATTTTGTATTGTGCATCCAATACCCCACTAGATATGTAATACCCTTAAATGATTTATCTGAATGATATTCAAGGTTTCATTTAATTACTATTTACATTTAGGGTGATTCTGATTCAAATATTTCATTGGTGTATGGGTGAAATGGAATTAAATATATTTTTTATTAAATATATGAGGAATTCATTGTAAGTGTAAAACAAGGTTTGGTGATCAGTTAATGAAATCCCCTTTATACATTTATAGACTAACGAGATAAAATAATTCAGTGACAAACACTTTTATTTTTTTCCAAGCATAATAGACAGGTTTCTCCCAAGATAAATAAACCATATTTTGAAAGGTCTTGGTGGTAGTGGATCATTCTCAAGAAACATGGTGTCCAATAATTAAGCATTTCCTTCTTTATGGTTATTTTATATCAATGATTTTTTGTGTTTACATATCTATGTGTGTATTTAATTCGCATTTTATTGACTGAATTACATGAGGCATCAATTCCTTACCTTTACATATTGATTATTCCTTATCAAACTATTAAAATGGAATGTGTTATCAAATATTTACCTTAACATGTTGATTTATTATCATTAAATAATTATTGCTTTCACTTTTAATAACCTTACTGAGAATTTTAGCTTACCCCTATTTTATTCATTCCTTGGGATATGAAGATGAATTCATGGAATGAATTTCAAGGATGATTCTTATTACCCCTTTTTTTGTATTATGTTTTGTTTTCTATCCCAAATGTAAAACGGGCATCATGGAAGTAATGTAGATTCCCAAAACGTCTAAATTCATTGGCCCTTTCAGATTTTATTTATTTTAATAATCCGGATTAAATTAAATAATACACCGTCTCTATGATTCTAGGGTTTAGGTATTACATTGAATGATCCCCGTAATAGTATTATTTATACTACCTTACTACCAATATTAATATAATTAAATAATAATGTCATTTAAAATCTAGCACACACAATATCATCATTTTATAACCATAAAATAAAATCTCATGAGCCTAGATCTATAACCTTGGGACTCAATGGTTCATTGAAATTACACTCTCTGACACATTAATCAACCCCCATAAAATGAAATCTTAATTATGTCCAATATCAAAAAAAAACATCCTAAATTCATGCGAGCTAAGCCAGGGAATGATCAATACCCCTACAATAGAACAACATTAGTTAAAAATCATCATTATTTTCAACATCCAACTAAAAACATGTGAATGATCTTATGTTCATGATGATAAAATACTCATTGAATAAACACAAATTATTATTAATTTAAAATTATTAAGGCACACAAAAATTGGTGGTTCCAAGAATACATATCCATAGGGACATATACATAAATTCCTTGATTATGATTTCTATAGTGAGAATTTACAGAGAATTATTTGTGTGTAGATAACGTATAAAATAAAATATCATGGAGTAAGAATCTAGTAGTAGAATGTAATTAATGTTGATATGATAATTCTTATATGGGAATGATTGAAAGGTTTTTTTTATCAAAATAGTAAAATGTTGGGGTCTTTTTATTTGTTTTGCTTAATAATATTTTGTATTTATGAATTCATAATATGTACCCTAAAACACTCAAAATTAATTTTTATGGGATTACTGAAGTCACTAATCAGCTTTATAGTTCCATCAAAGGTCTATATAATGTTTACAACGATAATTACACCTTATGAGTTAAGAACTCATGGTATAGCATTAATGTGTACCATACCCTCTATAGATACTCATGTGTTTCATAGAAATTAGTTCCTACACATCTTACATTAGATTATATTTCAAATATACTTCCATAACTATATCCCCTTTCTTCATCTACATATTCATCATTATGAAAATAATTTATTTTACAAGAAAAAGATAGTAAGAATATGATTCATTCATTTCATTATAAAAAATCCCCAACTACACCACTCTATTAACTAATATGTCTTTAGCTATTAATACTCATAAAACGATAATGAAAATCAAATAGGTAAGCGAATTATTCTTTAATAGTAGTTGGTATAGATTTCTCAAGTGGATAATTCTCTAGCCCTCCCATATGCTCTCTCCAAATGATGATTGTAACAACCCAAGATTTTATAAGATATATTCGTTTTAATTTCTTTCATATATTTTGTTGTACGCTACACCAAGATTATCTTGTGCTATATGCAACACCGTATTAGCTTGCAGTATACGCAACACAATTCTTGGATCGTGTTATACACAATTTCATGTTCATTTGATGATAGTCATTCTACGCAACATTGAGTGTATATATATGTATATATTCAATTTATAAATGAAATATGGTTGTATTCTGTTATACAAAACAATGGAAGAGTCTTTCACAACATGCAACACTGACTTGGCTTGCATTACACACAATCGCGACCTTCCTTGATAGCGTGTGTTGTACGCAATACTGGGTTTTAGTAAACAATGATATATTATTATAATATTATTATGAACCAGCTGTTATGAATAGTATTAACTAAATTTTAAATTTTATAACATTATTTTTCATCCTACACATTTTCTAAAACATGGTATAAGAATAAAATAATTTTTTTGGGTAAAATAAGTATTTTTCAAAAAATGCAGTTTTGCCATCTTTTGATGGCACACCCACATTAAATCTAGTTTTTTACATGTTTATAAGTTCAATTTTACAAAATTAAATTAGTATTTGGAATAAGGAGATAAAATTTTATCTTGGATAAAATTTTCATATTATTCTGATAAATTTCATATTTTAATGAATAGTAAAAACAAGCTATATTTTAATTAAAAACAACATTGTTCATCATAATAACATATGTGGTTAAATTATAATATTTAATGGTTTTAATGTATAAATTTATATATTTTTACCATTTAATATAATGTATGTCATTAGCATTGATTTTACCTTAATTCGTATGTTAAATCAATTCAATCTTTTGTAATGTTTTAAACAAAAACTAGTTCTCTTTCGACAATGGGATTAATTTTAATTTAATTTCTGCAACTTCTTTGTATTGAATTTGTAAAAATGGATTTGATATTTGGAATCAGTGGGTCCAAATTATATTAATACACTACTTTTTATTTTTGGGTATTATGAATAGTAACTACGGTAAGTTTTATTTACCATGGAAAAAGGTAAATCGGGTAATTAAGGGTAAATATAAGATTATAAAATTACCCTAAAACCTGAACAAATACTATTGGATGTCTAAAAGTCGACTCATATCACCTAAGGGTCGGATTAGAATCATTTAATGAACTTTTTTCCATGAAAATAACTTAATTATTATTAAAACCAAAGAAAGTGACAACATGTCACTCTCTTAAATCTTATAATTATATTAATTTTAATTTAGTGATAAACTTCATGAAACTTCGATCATGAATATTATCTAGAAAACTAATGAAATTATCTACATCATATGAATTTATTTATAATTTTTAGGGATTAAATAATTTTCATTAATTGTCACACAATAGTGATGCAGAAATTGTTTATCTAGTGAAAAATCATGAATATTGTTTTTATTAAACTAATAGTGACCATAAAAGTCACAAAACCCTGACCAAAACTTATTGGTCATGTAAATCTAAACCATAATCATCCAATGGTCGAATATTTGACCATTTGGAGCCTTATAAAAGTGATTGTGACACTTATATTATTTTATTTTAAATGATGCCAAAGATGACACTTTCATAATTTAATAAATATAACAATTTAAATATTGTGATTTTAAGATGATATATTCGATTAAAAGTATTATTTTGAAATTTAATAGATTTATCTTCATCATAGTATTTTAGTTTTAATTTTTATGCAACAAATAAGTATATTAAATAATTATACAAAAATGATGTAGTAATTATTTTATTAAGAGATAAACCAAATAAATTTTTTTAAAAAAATAATAAAATAAATATTATAAGATCTATTCAATGTGCTCCACTAATTTTATAGATACATATGACCTTTTATTAATCTATTAAAGCTTTTATATTTATCATACCTTCTGTATATATTTTATTTAAATTCAAATAAATGAATAGTTTCAAAATTCACACTATGGTTATTTTATTAAAATAACATATTATAAAATTGTTTAAAAATCACAAAAATATTTACAAATTATAAATTTAAATTTATATGGCATAAAATGTTATATAGTATCCAATTATGGACAATTCACCTCAAATAAGTAATTATTTCTTATAATTTAAAATTTAGAATGTTATTACCACAAATAAAATTAAATTGATTAAATAAGGATAAATCAAGTTGATAATGTTTAAAATAAATTCCTAAAATGTCTAAATTTTATTATTTTATGATATTAAAACCCTATATCATCTAATATTCGAATATGAATCATTTTTGGAGGTTTTTAGTGGCTTTAGATTTATTATAAATTAATATTTTTAAGATTTCCAATGATGCCCCTCTCCTCGCTTATAAAAGGGCACCTCCTCCCTCTATTCCTCACACCAATTTGAGCATTTAAGCTGGGCCAAAACCTTCCCATTTCCCTTCTAAACTTCCCTAGAAATATCCTAGAGGTCCTGGTCTTCTTCAAATACCAATATTAGTACCCTAAGAGGAGGATTCAAAGAGGCGTGTCAAAGAAGAGGTAATATCCGTTTCCGATTCATTCAATTTTCTTTCTTCTTCAACTTCTTCTTCTTCTTTAGTTGTTTCATTATTAAGTAATAACATCAGTATCCCTCATATACTGATATGTTATTATAAATATGAAACAACCCTATTTCACCTTCTATTCATCCTATGGAAAACAAAATCACCGTGCGTGCGTACGTACGGAATACAGTCCCCATGCCGTGGTGTAATCTGTTTTTCCAGAAACACCTTACATGGATGGCTATAATGATTTAAAGAATAACTATATATTGTTATTATAAAATCATACTGATTCTGATATATTATACCATCCACTCTAATTCTATAATTATGGGAACGATATCATTGCTCGTGCGTACGTACGGACTACCGTCTCCACGACGCGATGAGATTCATTCTCCATGATTAACCATACATAAATGATCATAAAGTTTTTATAATGAATAATAATGAAATATATGAAAAAATAATGCTACTGGATTTATGTATATATATATGTATGTCATCTATTTATATTCATTCAATTCAATAATGAAACAGAAACAACGTTCATGCGTACGTACGACCTACGGTCTCCGTGAATGGTGTATTTCGTTCCTTTTATCGATCTATTATATATATGTATATGATGAATATATATTATATACAAATCATGTTTTACATTCTGGAATTATGAAAATCATTATATAAGTAATAATATCAAGAAACGACAAGTCGAAACACATACAATAAATGAAATGATATTACCCAAAACGCCACTTTAACATGGAATTTACAAAAGAACGGGTAATATAAAGTCATAAGTGAAACATATATGATATCATAAAATTGAATATTATTACGTAATAAGTCAATGACATTATTTAAATCCTTATACAGGAGGTTCATATCCATACGAAGCATATCGAACCTAAGGTACGGGATAATTTTGCAAATCTCATTTTTATCTGAGATTGCTTATTCGTAAGTATTTACTGGGGTTATTTCTATCATCCATGTCCATGTTTTATAAAAAATTTTCATGTATGTTTAATTTCCTTTTTACCGATTTTGTCTTTTACCCCTTGGTATGGAAGGAATCTTTCTTTTATTTACCCTACAAGGTACATTTTTGACTTTTCCAACAAAAGTACGAGAAGAATGTTTTTTTAACGTATACGGGATGAAAGGATTTTTACAGTTTTACAAAGCCTTATTTTCATGAATCTTCCTCCAAAATATTTCATGACTATTTTCAAAAAAAATCCTTTTCTTTTAAAATTGCATGACATTTTGTGAATAGAAAATGATTTTGAAGAAGAAAGGATATTTTCCTCAAGAATTCGTTTCAAGTGTTTTATCAAAACCATTTTTCATCTAAGTTGAAATTATTTCATATGTGTATGTTTCAAGTATAATGTATTTATGATTTACATGGTTTAATTTTTCTTATTATGAAACGATATCCATTTATTTTATATGGATTATCTAATGATGGGATGATGTTTATGAAACCCATTTTATTTATTGGTTTATTATGAATGATGTATGTTTATTTTGTGGCACAACTTAGAATGATTTCATTATGAGATGGGTGGGACCTATATCTCCATCCAATTAATTGGGTAAAGATTTTATATCTCAGGAGATAGACATGGCTGGAACGGCAAGTTAAACCGATTCATTAATAGAGGACTGGAACAAGGAGTGAACTCAATTCAGAAAGGGACTTTGTCCACTAAGATGGTCTTGGAAACAATGCCTTGGCTACTATGGAAACCATATCATGTGATTAATGGTTGCCACAATTACATGATTTATTCCCATGCTATTTTATCTTGATTGATGTTCCCTTATGATATATGCCTTACGTACATCCATGATTCATGTCTTTGCTCAAGATTTTGATGTTTAGATTTTATGTTCAAGTTTTTGCATTCAAAGTTTATGGATTGTTTTATGTTCTCTATGTTTACCCTTACTGGGCATTTGAGCTCACCCCTTTTATGTTTTTCTTTTCCCCAGGATATAAAGAATGTTTTTAGGTAAGAAAAAAAGGGGGAAGATCTTCATTGGGAGATTTTGAAGATCTTTCACCATGATTAGAAAATTTTATTCCGAGTTTCCAAAGACACTAAACTATTACGGTCCTTGTGTGTCTGTTTTTGTTATGTATTATGTATCCCGCAAAAGTAATGTAATTTCCATGTACATCAAGCTTCAGGTATCTACAATTGGTATCAGAGGAAAGTTTTATTCACCCTTTGGAAACTAGGATGTGAAAACATTAGTGAGATCCCTAGATATATTTCTAAGGTATGTCTAGGGATGTCTCTAAGGATAATTATACGTATAGGATATAGTCCTAGAACTATGGTAATAATCTTAGAATTTAACCTAAGATGTTAGATATTTAAGTTACTCCCCCTTGATTATGTTATTTTCCTTGTATGATTTTATCCTTTCACAGAATTCTTTTTGTGTTTTAGTCAATGGAGGGAACCAGAAAAAATTCCTTTAACATTGATTCCAATGGGCAAATTGGTCACTATGAGCAACAAAATTTCGTAATGCCTAGTGAGAAAGATATTTTGATATTTCCGAATCAGTCATCGCGATATATGATTAACAAGGTGAAATTTAGTGGTATGCCTAATTAATCAAATAATAGGAAGATAGAATTTTACGCATGTTCGCATGTTGGGAATCATAAAGAAATGAAGATTGAGATTTCTAAATAAGGGAAGAAGAACCTTGAGGAATACCTCAAATGGAGGGACATATGTTATCTGTGTGGAGAAAAGGGTCATAGAGTGACATATTGTTACAGAGTTCAATGTCTTATTTGTGAAGAACAAGGGTATTACCCAACTCAATGCCATAACCTAAAATGTATCTTTTAAATCATGGAAGGACTTATTCCAGGACAATCATTGAAGAGGATGGATTGAAGTGTTTATATATTGGTATTCAAGAATAATTTTTTTGAGGTACTTTAATGGTGTATTAGAATATTTTTGTATTATTCTATTGTGGCTTTCAATAATATTATGGTACCGGTAACCATGGAAATTTATTTAAATATTTTGGAAAGCAGATGATATGTGCATAATGAAGGGATAAGGAGAAAATGAAATGTTTGACAGTATTCATGAGCTCATGATTGATATAAGGACTAAGTGATATCATGGTTTGAGTATATAGAATTTTGAAAATTTTAGTATGTGGAAAGAGTTAACTTTTGACAGTAATCATGTTTTCACTAAGATTCAATGGGTATTTGTTTTTCAAGAGAATACATGATTAAGGTATTCAATGACTGGAATGTGACCAACAAGATATATGAGGGATAAATGATGGTATTCACGTGCTTCTTATATGACCTTTTTAGTAATTGTTATCTTTATACAATGAGTTTGGAAAAAAGTATTTTGGATGAGCCTAAAGATTGGAATGGATAATATTGTTTAAGGCTAGAACTTTTTTTTATAATAGTATTGTTTTAGAAAAAGGATAACCTGCAGGACGGGTGACAACCTGTCGCGTCGGACAAGGTTACAAGAATCGAACCCACAACCGAAGTGCGACTTGCCTTTATCGCCTACCTATGGCCTACAGGAAGTCCCTGGTTAGTAGAAAATAGTTTTACATTATTAAGAGGTATGATATATGAAGTATAAGTTCATTTTTGGAATCATATACGATTAAACACACCATAGATGGACTTATGTATATTTGATAAATTTTTCTAACCTTTTTTTGAAATAGATGGAATGACTCATCATTCTATCACATGATCTTATAACACTTCATGAATGGAAAATTCAACTTCATTTCATTAAGAGATGAAGTGGAAATTGTTAAAGGCACGAACAACGGTGAGATTGTACCAAAATCAAGTAAGTATTTCTTTTTATTCGAAAATTCATCAACATTAGATAAATGATCCTGAAAACCAAAAATGTTGTCCTAGTGCTATTATATCCGATGAATCTTATTGTACCTTAGATCATCGCAAATCTATGGCTTTGTGATTGTTGGCTATTTCATAGCCATGTTCTCTACCACTCTCCATCAGAACTTGATGGTTAGATTTTTCCTCAATATCCATATTTTCACCTATACTCTTCTATGTGGGAAACCAATAATGAGTTACTTTGGCTGACTGTTACATTTCTAACTTTCTTTTTTAAAGTTATGTTTTAGTATTCCTTTTTACGATGTGGGTTTCTATTAATAGTAAATGATTTATAACCCCGGTGAATTTCGAGGGAGAAATTCATTTTAAGGGGGGTAGAATCTAACAACCCATGATTTTATAAGATATATTCATTTTAATTTATTTCATATCTTCTGTTGTATGCTACACCAAGATTATCTTGCGTTATACGCAACACCGTATTAGCTTGCAGTATATGCAACACAATTCATGGATCGTGTTATACACAATTTCAAGTTCGTTTGATGATAGTCATTCTACGCAACATTGATTATATATATTTATATATATTAAATTTATAAATGAAATATTGTTGGATTCTATTATACAAAACAATGGAAGTGACTTTCACAACATGCAACACTGACTTGGCTTGCATTACATGCAATTGCGACCTTCCTCGATAGCGTGTGTTTTACGCAATACTAGGTTTTACTAAACAACGATATATTATTATAATATTATTATAAACCAGGCGTTATGAATATTATTAAATAATTTTGAATTTTATAACATTATTGTTCATCTTATACATTTTCTAGAACATGGTATAAGAACAAAATAAAATTTTCGGGTAAAATAAGTAGTTTTCAAAAAATGCAGTTTTTCCACCTTTTGATGACGCACCCACATTAAATATAGTTTTTGACATGTCTATAAGTTCAATTTTACAAAATAAAATTATTCATTTGAATCAGGATATAAAATTTTACCTTGGATAAATTTTTCATATTATTCTGATAACTTTCATATTTTAATGAATAGTAAAAACACACTATATTTTAACTAAAAAAACTTTTTTCTTTGAAATAAATTATGTGGTTAAATTATAATATTGAATGGTTTTAAAGTATAAATAGAATATATTTTTACCATTTAATATAATTTATGTCATGAGCATTGATTTTACCTTGAATTCGAAGGTTAAATCAATTCAATCTTTTGTAATGTTTTAAACAAAAACCCATTTTCTTTCGACAACGGGATTAATTTTAATTTAATTTCTGAATCTTTTGTGTATTTAATTAGGACAAATGGATTCCATATTTGTAATCAGTGTTTTCAAATTATATTAATAGACTACTTTTTATTTTTGGGCGTTATGAATAGTAACTACTGTAAATTTTATTTTCCATAGTTAAAGGTAAATCGGGTAATTAAGGGTAAATATAAGATTATAAAATTACCCTAACACCTGCCAAAAACCTATATGATGACTAAAAGTAGACCAATATCACCTAAGGGTAGGATTATAATCATTTAAGGGACTTTTTCCCATGACAATAACTTAATTATTATTAAAACCAAAGAAAGTGACAACATGCCACTCTCTTAAATCTAGTAAGTTTATTAATTTTAATTTAGTGATAAACTTCATGAAACTTCGATCATGAATAGTCTCCAGAAATATAATGAAATTATCTACATCATATGAATTTATTTATAATTTTTATGGATTATATAATATTCATTAATTGTGACACAATAGTGATGCAGAAATTGTTCATCTAGTGAAAAATCAGGAATATAGTTTTTATTAAACTAATAGTGACCATAAAAGTCACAAAACCGTGACCAAAACTTATTGGTCATGTAAATATAAACCATAATCAACCCATGGTGGAATATTTTACCATTTTGAGCCTTATAAAAGCGATTTTTACACTTATATTATTTGATTTTAGATGATGTCAAAGTTGACACCTTCATAATTTAATAAATATAACAATTTAAATATTGTTATTTTAAGATTATAAATTCTATTAAAAGTATTATTTTTAAAGTTAATATATTTATATTCATCATAGGATTTTATTTTTAATTTTTATGCAACACATAAGTATATTAAATAATTATACAAAAATGATGTAGTAATTATTTTATTAAGAGATAAACCAAATAAATGGTTTTAAAAGAATAATAAAATAAATATTATAAGAACTATTCAATGTGATAAACTAATTTTCTAGATACATATGACCTCTTATTAATATATTAATGCTTTTATTTCGAACATAACTTCTATTTATATTTTATTTAAATTCAAATAAATGATTATTGTCAAAATTGACACTATTGTTATTTTATAAAAATAACATATTATAAAATTGTTTAAAAATCACAAAAATATTTAGAAATTATAAATTCAAATTAATATGGTATAAAATGTTATAAAGTATCCAATTATATACAATTCACAACAAATAAGTTTTTATTTGTTATAATTTAAAATTTAGAATATTGTTACCACAAATAAAATTAAATAGATTAAATAAGGATAAATCAAGTTGATAATGTTTAAAATAAATTCCTAAAATGTCTAAATTTTATATTTTGATGAGATTAAAACCCTATCTCATCTAATATTGTAATATGATTCATTTTAGGAGGTTTTTTAGAGGGGTTAGATTTAATAAAAAATAATATTTTTAATATTTCCAAAGGTGCCCCTCTCCTCCCTTATAAAAGAGCACCTCCTCCCTCTCTTCCTCACACCAATTTGAGCATTTAAGCTCGGCCAAAACCTGCCCATTTCCCTTATCAACTTCCCTATAAATATCTTAGAGGTTCATGTGTTCTTCAATGACCAATTTTAGTACCCTAAGTGGAGGAATCAAAGAGGCGTGTCAAAGAAGAGGTAATATCTGTTACCAATTCATTCAATTTTCTTTCTTCTTAAACTTATTCTTCTTTAGTTATTTCATTATGAATTAATAACATCAGTATCACTCATATACTGATATGTTATTATAAATATTAAACAACCCTATTTCACCTTCTATCCATCCTACAGAAAACAAAATTACCGCACGTGCATACGTACGGAATACTGTCTCCACGTCGTGGTGTAATCTGTTTTTCCACCAACACCTTAGATGGATGGGTATAATGGTGTAAATAATAACTATATATGGTTATTATAACATCATAATAATTCTGATAAATTATACCATCCAGTCTAATTCTATAATTATGGGAATGATATCATCGCTCGTTCGTACGTACGGACTACCATCTCCACGACGCGATGAGATTCCTTCTCCATGATTAACCATACATGAATGATCATAAAGATTTTATAATGAATAATAATGAAATATATGAAATAATAATGCTACTTTATTTATGTACATATATATTTATGTCATCTATTTAGTATCATTCAATTCAATAAGGAAACGAAAACATCGTTCATGCGTACGTACGACCTACCGTCTCCGTGAACGGTGTATTTCATTCCTTTTATCGATCTATAATATATATGTATATGATGAATATATATTATATATAAATCATGTTTTATATTCTGGAATTATGTACATCAGGATATAAGTAATAATATTAAGAAACGACATGTCGAAACACATATGATAAATGAAATGATTTTACGCAACACGCTACTTTAACATGAAATTTACAAAAGAATGGGTAATATAAAGTCATAAGTGAAACATATATGATATCATAACAATGAATAATATTATTTAATAAGTCAATGACATTATTTAAGTCATTATACAGGAGTTTAGGATCCATACGAAGCATATCGGACCTAAGGTAAGGGATAATTTTGCAAATCTCATTTTTATCTGAGATTGCTTATTCATGAGTATTTACTGGGGTTATTTCTATCATCCATGTCCATGTTTTATAAAATTGTTTTAATGTATGTTTAAAGCCCTTTTTACCCATTTTTACTTTTACCCATTGGTATGGATGGAATCTTTCTTTTATTTACCCTACAAGGTACTTTTTTGACTTTTCCAACAAAAGTACGAGAATAATATTTTTTTAACGTATACAACATGAAAGGATTTTTACGGTTTTATAAATCCTTATGTTCATGAAGCTTCCTCCAAAATATTTCATGAATATTTTCAACAAAATCCTTTTCTTTTAAAATTGCATGACATTTTATGAAAATAAAATGATTTTGAAGAAGAAAGATATTTTCCTCAAGAATTCATTTCAAGTGTTTTATCAAAAACATTTTTCATCTAAGATGAAATTATTTTATATGTGTATGTTTAAGTATAATGTCTCTATGATTTACATGGTTTCACATTTCTTATTATGAAATGATATCCATTTATTTTATATGGATTATGTAATGATGGGATGTTGTTTATGAAACCCATTTTATTTATTGGTTTATTATGAATGATGTATGTTTATTTTGTGTCACAAGTAAGACTGATTTCATTATGAGATGGGTGGGACCTAAATCTCCCTCCAATGCATTGGGTAAAGATTTTATATCTCATGAGATAGACATGGCTGGAATAGAAAGTTAAACCAGTTCAGTAATATAGGACTGGAACGAGGAGTGAACTCGATTCAGAAAGGGACATTGTCCACTAAGATGGTCTTGGCAGCAATGCCTTGGCTACAATGGAAATCATATCATGTGCTTAATGGTTTCCACAATTACATGTTTTATTACCATTATATTTTATCATGATTGATGTTCCCTTATGATATATGCCTTACCTACTTCCAATATTCATGTATTCTCTCAAGATTTTGATGTTTAGATTTTATGTTCATGTTTTTGCATTGAAATGTTTATGGATTATTTTATGTTCTCTATGTTTACCCTTACTGGAAATTTGATCTCACCCCTTTTATGTTTTATTTTCCCCAGGATATAAAGAAAGGTTTTAGGTAAGAAAAAAAGGGAAGATCTTTATTGGGTGATGTTGAAGATATTTCACCACGATTAGAAGATTTTATTCCGAGTTTCCAAAGACACTAAACTATTACGGTCTTTGTGTGTTTGTTTTTGTTATGTATTACGTATTCTGAAAAAGTAATGTAATGTCTATGTATATCAAGATTCTGTTTACTACAATGATTCAGTTTGTAACCCCCATTCTTGATACATGGTGTAATGTCCTAGAATTTTTGTATAAATATTTTTAATTTTATTGAATGTTTTCGAGACCGCAAAATCTGATGGTGCGTGATTCTGAGGCCCAGGGGGCTCGGAATGATCCGTCAAAGTTTTTTTAAGCTTTAATTAGCATGAATAAGCTATTTTTATTGAAAACAAGGAATAAATCTCAAACGGTTTCCCAGATCAGAAATATGATGACACCGTTGTGTTTTGGATGGAGGGTTTACCCTAGGTGGGACATAATTTTAGTCGGCACATGCCTCCAATGGGAAATACCTGAAAATGGAATAACCATAAATAAAATAATCAGATAAAATTATTTTATTTTTAAAAGTCTTAGAACTCACGAGTCGTAACATGGATTGAAAATTTGATATCACCAATGAACTCGTGAGGGTATTCTTTCCTTAGGCTGATACTAACATTGGCCAATGAGGGCCACAAATGAATTTTAGTGTTTTGTAGTAAATAAAATAAATAAGTGAAAATTATTATATCGTAAAATCCATATATTCTAAACAGTAACTCGGATTTAAAATTAGAGAGTATCGTTGAGTTCGTTGGGGCGTGTTCTCCTTAGGTGGAGCCTAAACTCGACCGGCATAGGTTGAGGGTGAACGTAATTAATTTTTTGATCTTTTTTAAGGAACATTCAGTAATCGCGTGACCAGTGTTTTCTATCTTTTGAACTGGTTCTTAGATTAAAAATATGAGGGAACCATTGAATCTATAGTGTTGAGATTTGATTAAGGGAAAATTTACTTTGGCCGTAGTAGGTCTGGAGAAAAAGTTATGTTTCTCCACTTTTTAAAAGAAATAAAATAAAATAACATTATTTTTTTATTTTCTTACTATCCTTTAATGGACAAGAAGAGTGTGGGTCCTGTGATGTGTCATGTCAATAAATGGCTTGACCTGTCAATCTTATGTAACGACGTCGTATGGGAATTAGGAAAGTTCCTAATTAATGATCCCCCATTAATTCCTCACATCTTTACTTACCCTACCACACTCATGTTTATATGGAGCTTGGGGAGGGGTATCAAAATAGCTTCACTAAGAATTGATGTGCTAGTAATGTGTCAAGATTTGAAGCCCTTATGGAAAGGATCTGATCCTAGTGGGAGGGGACAAGTGACTTTGAACCACGAACTAAAGATCGACGTATGGGTGGTGCCGTTGAAAGCTCGTTACGAAGAATGAAAAACACCAACCCACTTCCACAAATGCGTGCTCACCGTCATTATAAAGGTATGGGGTTTATTAGTTTACGTATTTTAAATGTTTTCCTCTTCCTTGTTCTTGAATAATACGATGAATGCGGTCCAACTGATTAACCGGTTGATCTGTGATTCATTGGATTTTTTCGGGAGGTTGTTGTGGGGTATCTTTGTACGGTTTCCATTATTGTTTAATTTAATTGATTATTAAACCCTTAATCCCCCTTAGGTTTACATGATAACGTGGAGGGTGAGGGCCTAACAAACCCGACCCGAGCCCTTCCGCTATCTTGCAATATTAGCACCTCCAAGGAAAACTGCCAGCGTGGTGACACTAACCGGCTACGTTGGGGATATCACATCAATGCATGCCACAATAGGAGGACAAGACATAAAGATGTGGAGGTTATCAGAGTAGTTGACACCAACCGACCATGAAGGAGGTTCATCACCCCATTGCGCGCCACCGAGGAGCAAAGGGGTCCATGACACGTCAGCCGCGGCGACCAGAGGAAGGCAGCCGACATATCGACTAACCCTGGGTGGTGGAACGACATGATGTCGCATGCCACTAGGGAAGTAGGCTGGCACACCGGCCTACCGCAATGGAATCCGTAGGACCCGCTCCAGCGGGTCCCGCGTTCCACCGGGCGGTGCCACATGGCGCCTCCAATGTGAAGAAGACCGAACGACCTTTGGCTATTAAAGAAAACTGGGGGTCTCTCCCTCAGTGGTGGCTAGGGTGGACCCCCATTGTGGGTCATGCCACACGCGGCCGGGTTGCTACCTGGAGGGCCTCCCCCTTGCGGTCCGCCATTCATGGGCCACCCCATTGCGGGATGGGGCCCCCTTGTAGGCCTCCCTTTGCGGTCCACACCCTTTGAGTACTCAGCCATGACCCTCGCACCCCAGCCCAGACTGAGTTGGGCCTGGTCAGTCTGACCGGGTTAGACTGGACCCGGGCCCCACTTGGCCCTGAAATACATAATGCGCCCTATGTTGAGAATCAGACATCCTTTGGGCGAACTGTCTATGGAGTTTGGATCCTTTGATCAAGATGGTAGTTTTAGTATACTCCTCTTTAGATATGGAGACAACTGAAGTACATCTACGAAGGAACGTTCTCGAATCCTACAGTTCCCCCAGGACTAAAACACTTATAACTCATAGACCGGGTGTCTAATTGATGCACCATCTATCGTGTTGGAACCCTTACGACATAGAGGTCCTTCGGGTTACTCCATTGTAGAAATTTTTAGTAGTTTAAGTATGAACTATATCTCTATGGAAGATTCTACAAAACTTTAAAGCACCGAGATTGAGGAATCCAGTGGCTGGCAATAAGGAGGATGTTGGAGACATATCATACGGAGGTCAGTGCTCAGTGATCTAGTGTGGGTCAACACATACCGATCCTATGTGGGTCAGATCCAATGTGGGTCAGAGCTCATCGATCAAGTGTGGGTCAGTTCCTACCGATCCTATGTGGGTTAGATCATGTGTTGGTCAGATCCTATGTGGGTTTGTGCTCAGCTATCCTGTGTGGGTCAGCGCATATTGATCATGTTTGCATCTGATCCTGTATGGGTCATTACGGGGGTTAGGTACCTATTGAATCTGGGTGGGTCTGATTTTGTGTGGATCATTATTGGGGTTAGTACCTATAGATCTTATGTGGGTCAGACTCCGTATGGTTAGAATCAATTCCTCTGGATAGAATAAGATGATCTATTTCGCGACTAATCATCTGTACTTCTATACCTCACCAAAAACCTTGTTTGAGGCGATCCTTTGATTGAACTATGCCTTTCACCTATGTGTTACTATTATCATCATGGTGATATCTTCATGGAGATACCAGTGTGGTACTTTTCACTTTGTGATGATATCTTCGTAGTGATACCTATCCAGTATTGTAACATTCATGGTGATATCTCTGTGGTGCTACATGCATTGTACTTTAACCTTTGTGATGTTATCTTTTCGGTGTTACATGTGGGGTAATTTTACCATCATGGTGTTACCTTTGAGAAATTATTCTCTCATGTATGAGATTAGTATATATTGATAACATAGGAAAATTAAATGGCATATACCTAACTAGAGTTGTCGACCACTTTGTTCTTTAGGATTGAGCCTTGCTTTGTGGTTTTTCCTTCGTGGAACATCAGGAGAGCTATGTGGTATCGGGATCAGTATTAAGTATCATTATACTCACCCTAGAATGGTATTCACACTCACCTGGATGGGTCATTGGCTGACGTTGTACATCATTTATCAAGGTTGAGGGAGCCAGCACTAGATGGTTCTCGGTGGTGGACCATTTGGCGTGATGTGACACGGGGAATACTGATCGTGATCTTTACCTAGCCTTTATGTAGGATATGTGTTGGACGATTTAGGAGCTTCTTTTCAATATTTAATAGTTTTTTAATTTTCAGTTGTAATTGTGTTTTTTTCATGTTGGGCTTGTATTTTTATCTCCTTAAAATTCAGTACTCTTTAATACAACTGTTTACTTAATGGTTACTTCTTATCATGTCCTTGTATTGTGTGTTTTTACAGGATTAAATTAAATGCCTTCCCTTTTAGGGATATGTTTTTCCGGTGAAAGTAACCTTGCCCTGGCCTATGGAATATGGGCTTTGTGTAGTAACGACATGAGCCCTGTGGGACGGTTCGTGACAAAGTGGTATCTGAGGAGTTCGATTCTACCAAAAAACTAGGACTCAAATCTTTTCGTTGTGGTAATAGTGTTAAGTACTATGAGTGTGGTTTTTAGTTTGGGAAATCCAGTGTTGGTGCGGCCACTGATGTATCCATACACCAGGACCCCAGGTTATAATTTCTAACTCAGCGCACAAAACACTGATTGCATGTGTTTTTGAATTGTTTTTTATGATTTCTTTGAGTCATCTCACCAGGAATAACATAATGACTAGGGTGCACCCGATACTTATTAGGATGCATCCACGTAGACAGCCATCCAAGATTCCTAAGAGAGTACATGATGAATTCCCACCGAGTAGTGAGGCTCCGGTGCAGGGCCCCCTTCCAGTATTGGCACATTTGTGTTGTGTACCTTCTTCCCCACCACCTGTTGGGCAGATGTTACTAGCTTCCACACTGCTGGACGGTTCACACCAATTGATCACATTTCATGAGTTCCAGTGGTAGAGGCCTCTGAGGTTTTAATGAGAGACAGATACCCAAGCAGCTGAGGACTAGCTGGAGAATGTGGCTAGATTTTTCCACCTAGTTTGGACAAGACAAGATCAGATGGTGATCCTAGATACTAGTCATTATCTGTACATGTCCATAATGATGGTCTTCATGGTTATGAGGCTTCCTTATATGGTATGTTTCCCGAGATGGTACCTTCGGGTAGTGTGCCAGCTATATCACTACTTATTGGTCAGTAGTTACAACAGGTAGTACCCATAGAGGACACGTGTTTTCTTGGTGACTTATACATGCTTCGACATCAAATACCCCTTAGGTTTTGAGGCTATCCCGACTCACAGGTGACTAAGGAATGTATTGAGTAGGTGGCCAAGTTTCCATATAGCTAGGGAACCATTCGATCCGATTTAGGTCCTGGTAGAGAGCCTCCTACGTGGCTCAGTAAGATGATGACAGGGTTTAAATTACCCTGATTATGTGAAGAGGTGACTCTTCAATGTACATCCTTTAGAACCTTTGTAAAATAAGGGGATATCCTTCCATAAAGAGTTAAGGTATGAGTGTTCCCTGGAGATTCTATTTCTTTGGAATGATGACATGTCGGTAACTAAGTATTCATCATGGCATACCAACCATCTTGGGTACTCGATGAATACAGTATGGTTAGTGCATCAGGGCTCAGACCACCGAGTGATATGTGTTTAGAGAAATATGAGCTAGCAGTATTCATGTACGCATTCTTACTTATGGTTGGGTTCTAGAGAGAACCATTATGGTTGAAAGTTCTTTGGCTGAGCGGATTCTGCCAGTGAATGTTAACAGTGGGAAAGTAGGAAAATAACGCCAGTCATGGAGACTTGGTCATGTAAAATATTTTAGTAAGAGTAAGTGATAGGGAAAAATGAATTTTCAGGGAATCATATGTGGAATTGGAGCTAGGGGAGCAACATAAGGTGGAATACATTTCAACATGTTACAACCACCACCCATATTTGGTCCCCACCAGGATTAAGAAGCCGGAGGATAGGGGAAGGGAGTAGTTGCATGAGGTCAAGGAGTGTGACCCAAGGGATCCAAGAATGATTCGAGGTATGTCATGTGTATACTACTATATGTCATATTAATACACATATGTTCCAATCATTCCTTCTTACCAAGAATCTGGTTCAAGACCTAAATTTTCAAGTTAACCTATTGACTTAACCCTTATGTCTAATGACACCTTTGGGAGAAGACTCTATAATCACACTTACATTGACTGTTTGATCTCGACCTTAAGGAAATAGTTTTAGTTGGAACCTTTTTTTGGCAGCGTCGAGGCCTTACGATGTTAGTTTGGGTATGGACTTGACATTTATAGTTCATACTTAGATTTAATGTATTTGAAAAAAAATTAGTTTATCTACAATGATGTAATGGGGTTTTCCGTGGTTAGAAAAAAGGAACCCTAGGTAGCATAGGATAAACTTATGAAAAGGAGGGTGTTTTCGATAACTATTAGGTTGGCTATCCGTACCCTCATGGTAGCAGGAGTATCATGTTTTATTTTCCCAATATGAGTGGTCGAGTGTGGGGAAATCTTTTCAAATGATGTTTCAACAATTACCACCCTGAAGGGAGATGGGTTTCTTCATTTTCTAGGCACTATTGGATATTTGAACCAGACTTCTCTAGAGTAGTGACACCCCTGTCGTCTTTGATGAAGAAGGGGGGAGCCTTACTTGTGGATGGATAAGTGTCAGTAGAGCTTTAAGAAGTCGAGACAGAGATTATGTCTAGAGTTCCTCTAGGAATATGACATGGAGATATTCTATACCCCTAGGAAGGGGAACGTGGTAGTAGACACACTTAGTAGGAGCTCTGGACTACACCTGCTGAGTGAGGCATCAGAGTAGCTAGTCGAGCTACAGATATCCTTTATGTGTAAAGATATAGCATCATACCTCTTGTCTATGACTATCACTCCCCCAATTTTTTCGGCAAATTTTGGGGGCACTGCTATAGCGATTGACTGTGATGCCCTACGTGTTCAAATATCCTCAGGGCGGTCTCCTAATGTATTTTCAAAAGGTGGGGATCATGTCATCCTCTTCAGAGGAAACACCATTGTAACGCCCCGACCCCAATTACCCAGAGTCGGTGCATTATTTCGTAACATTGGCATGATCACAAAAAATCATGTCTTGAATGACTGATTAGTTTTGTAGTCTTGGAAACACTAGATACATTCATATGTATTACATTACATCATAAATAAAAAAAAATTAAAAAAACATCTTGTCTTCATATCCCCTCAAACTATCCCTGCAGGTCATTCATAATATACTTTATCACATCTTGGAAAAATTATAACATTGAATGGGGTGAGCTCAGATTCTTAGTAAGGATAATAATACAGCATAAACATTCATAAATAAACATAAACATTTAGGGCATTGTATAACTAAAACAAAATCCTTTTAAACATGAACATCGGTATATGGAAAAAATTAAATTAAATAATTCCATTTACTTATTCACATGTATATTAGACTAATCGAATAATCACATGCAATATCAATAACCACTTTCATAATGATGGAATGCATAATGTCAGACTATCATAACCACATAGCCAAGGCCTCGTGCCAAGACTACAAATAATAATTTTTCAAGGCCTTATGCCAAGACACTAGTTTGTCTCATGAGACCTATCGATACATCGAGGAGCTATAGCGGGCTCCACCCATCACTTATTACCTCCAATGCATTCCTTATATGAACAGGTTTAAACATATCATAAACCATAACATAATCATATCACATAAAACATGCATAAAGGAAACATAAAATTTCCACTTTTCAATCACAAGATATCAATACAACACATTGATATAATAAAAATATTTTGAAAACCATTTTCAATACCAAAATAAAATAAAATTAAAACTTGGTATTTATTTATCATTTTAAAAAAATTATGGCTTCTAGAGGAAGTCGAAACTCAAATAATGGTCACAGAGGCGGAGAATTTGTTGTCGCTTCATACATAAGACAACACATTCCTTTTGTCATTTAGTAAAAATGCTTCATATAAAAAGATTCCTTTTGAATAAAAGTAAAAGTCAAAGGGGTTTATACACCATATAAAAGAATGTTTTGTATAAAACAAAGTATGCATCAATGAAAGGACATTGAGACGAAGTCCCTTAAAAAGATCATTTTTTAAAGAAAATATATCTATTATGTGTACTCACTAAAAGTACACATAATTAAAGTAAAAATACAAGATAAGACATAATAATATCATGACAAAATTTGAAAGTAATATATTAACCCAAAGAATGGAAATTGGGTTAAGAAGTTCACTTACATCGTGTCCGACTTGACTCGATCGTTCTTTAATCTCCTGAAAAATAAACTAGAGTTAATTTATAATTTCTTAATAACCTTTTTCAAGTTTATTGTTCTTTTTATATCACTTATTACCATGTTATGAACATTATTAAATTATTTATGTTAATAATGGTCGTTTTGTCGATCTTTGGTACTTGAGTCAAAAATAAACTTCTTATAATTACAAGTTGTTCATGTGGTAAAATATCCATTATATCCAGAATTATATTCACGATGTTGATACCATATACATCATACATATCTAGTATATACATTCATTTATAATTTACATAACATTTAGAGGTAAGAAATGAAATGCACCGTTCATAGAGACGGTAAGCCGTACGTACGCTTGAACGATACTTTCATTTCTATTTCTTATTTAATAGAATGAAATCATAATGATATAAAGGTATATTATAATTCCAGTATAATATCCTATATAATATCATTTACTCCATCCATTATGCATCCCACATATGGAATTAACAATTCAAATCACATTGAGGGGGCGGTAGTCCGCACTTCCTAAAATGAAATTATCGCGTTTACCCATAATTTCAATCATAAAGGTATGACATAAATGAAAAATAAAGAAGCATTAGAAATACATAAAAAATTATATATATAATATATAAATATAGTGACATCTTAATGGCCACCATGAGAGGTGATAAAATAAGATCTAACAATCATCGTTTCGTGAGGCAGTAATTCGCCACCCACAGAAACAATATGTACATTAACCATTTGACGAAGTTGTGTGTAAGTGTAAATAAAATACATATCATAAAAACATCCTAGTATATTGAAGATACTGGTTTTGTTACAAAAGAGAGGAATAAAAATATTTTAGGGGGTTAGAGAAGGAAAATAAAACAAAAGAACACAAGTGAAACATTACCTTTAAATCGGGTAACTCTTTTTGATTTGAGCCAATGGATTCCTTGGGAAGACTTCTGCCCAAAGTGAGGCTTCTAAGAGTAGGAGAGGAAAGTTTAGAGAGTATTTGGGCAGAGTATGGAAGAGAAAAATGGCATTGATGGTGTGAATAAGGTGGTAGAGTTGGGGCCTTTTATATGAGGAGAGGAGGGGCACTCTTGGAATGTCATGAAATGTTACATTATAATGAAATGCTTTTCAGATTTTAAAGGCCCCACAATGATATATTTCGAGTATAAGGTGATAAGGGTTCGAAATATTCTCATCCAATAGGTTTTTGACAAGTGTAAGTATTATATTTTACATTATCCTTCCATTTTATTAAAATCGTTAATTAATGTGGTAATCGCTGCATCATCATGGTGTCATTGAAAACTTAATTTATTTAATGTCTAAAAATAATAAGAAAATTACCATGATTTAGGAAATATTTTTATCATTCAAATTAATATTTATAGTCAAAATTTTAACTTATATAACCCCATGTAATAATAGTTTTAGTAAAACAACACATGTTTGTGACAATTTTATTTTTACTTTAAATAAAAAATTATTAATGTCATTTTCTTAACCATGTGGCTCCATGGGGTCCCCAAGTTGAAACATGGATTGTCTTGGTCGGCCATGACTCATCCAAAATTTTTAGGACAAGTGTTAAGATATTTTTATATTTTTATAATATCATTTTTACCTTAAATTTCACTAACTACCTTTAATCGCGATTAATAGAACTTAAAAGTTACTATTCACCAAAAATTATTTTAATCCCATTGAACCAAAATTTACTTCTTAATTACAATGATGTATGTCAGATTTTTGAAATTCAAATCATAGAGTTTGTAAAAATTTCATTTAAATGAAAAATCAGTTTTTTTAACTACCACATAGTGGTTTCACTATTCACCAAAAATCGATGTTTTTCAGAAAAATACCAAAAAATCACCCTAATCTATAATTGATATTCCGAATTAAAAAATGATGTCTATTTTAAAAAATTCAAAAACTATAAGTTTCATTATATAATTTTATAATTAACTCCCGCTGTCAAAACAAATAGCGTGTTTTTAAGAAACAATATCAATCAAAGGATTGACAATTGTTTATGTCAAATTTCAAAGTGAAATTAATTCTAATTACCACCATTGGATAAAATGGTAAAATTATATTCTAATTATACTTTAAACGAACTCAATAGTATAATTTATCTCTATTAATTTTTTTTATTTAAAAATTTGTTTTTAATTGTTTTTCACTATTCATCAAAAAATTGGAAGTTCTCAGAAAAATACCAAAAATTCAACATAGGCTAATTTCGATATTCCGAATCGAAAAATGAAGTCCATTTTGAAAGATAAAATTTATAAAATTTCAAAAAGTAGGTAGTACTATTCATAACGGCTAGTTTGATTGGTTGTGGTGTGTTATAATCTCGAAGTTGGGTACAATGCAAGATATTGCATTATAAAAATAGAAGAATATCATGAAAGCTTGGAGTGTTACATTCTCCCCTACTTCAATAAATTTCATCCTCACAATTTAAAATTTTTCTTTGTAAATAAATTGTTGAAAATAGAAAATACCTTTGTGGAAAACCCACATCAGAAATAGGGTTAATAAATATATAACATTAAAAGAAAGAAAGAGAAGTACAAAGGTCACTCGAGATAGCCCATACTAGGATTCTATGAAAATATGAATATGGAGGAAAAAAACCATCAAGGTCTAATGGAGAGTTGTAGAAAATAGGGTTAGGAGAATGTTAACTACAAGAAAATCACAAACTTGTGGTTGGTTAAATGATCATTAATTACACAGTAGGAAATGTTAACCAACCATGTTTTTGTTTTAAGTTACCTTTCATACAATTAAGGAATTTATTTAGGAGATTTACTAAGAACGTAAGGAAATATACATACTTTTCATGTATACTTTCATTCTTTAATAAATTTTTATCACAAACCCATATTTCACACAAAACGATAATAGAACTCAAAAATATTATATTTATCCTAATCGTACAAGGTTATAAATATTAACACATACCATTTAGAGTAGGAAAACTATTTTGTAATAACCAGGGACTTCCTTTAGGCTAGTGTTAGGTAATAAAGGCTCGTCACACTATGGTTGTGGGTTCGATTCCTACAGCATTTTTCGACGCGACGGGTTATCCCCCGACCTGCAGGTTGTCCTTTTCCTAATAATATTAAAAAAAAATCTTCATAGATGTTTTAACCTTATAAAATACTATCCAAAGTTCAACTTAATCCATTCCACCCTTTATAGTTATCCAAAATACCTCTGTCCAGACTTTCTCTAAAAGGTCTCTAAATTCCAAAATCAATTGTAACATCAAATTCCCAAAACAAAGTAATGTTTATCTTATTGTGACATACTAAAAATATGATAACCTTCATCATATTAAAACCTTAATAAAAAGACAAGTTCTACAGTACAGTCCTTATATATATCACATTATTCTTATAACCATAATATAATCCTTGAGTCCAAAATAACTAATACATTAATTATTCCACTTCAACTGTAGTAATAGCATAAGATTGGCCTTGATCCCATGGCCTTTTCTGAGTTAAGATTCCCTAATTCTTAGGATATTCATTTGCATAATTCCCGATTTCTCTACAATTGTAGCATTCAACATTGATATCCTCTTTATTTCTTTTTCAATCACGAGCCTGGTAACCTTTTTCTCCACATTTGTAACAAACTCTCATTCCTTTTAGGAAAGTATAGGGGTGATTCTTCCAAAAATCATCACATAATGGAAAATCCTTCATTCCCTTTTTCCCTTTATCTGTCTCCTGTTCCACTGTTCTATTCTTACCTTACGTTACATTATTGTCATAAGATTTAGATAATTCATTTTATATCTTGATAGCGCACGAGAAAATATCTTCATACGACCAGAAAGATTGTGAGACTAAGGCTCGACGGAGAAATGGTTTTAACCCATTAACGAAATGATCAATCTTACTTCTTCTATTATGTATATAATCTGCAGCATACCTTTCTAACCTTGTAAAGTTGACCTCATACTTAGCGACATTCTCATCCACTTTTTTTCTCAGACTCAGAAATTTCCTTTCCATATCTTCTTGATGGTCACGAGGAAAGTATTTTTCTAATAAAAACTTTTTTAACTCCCTCTATTCCATATTTGATACTTCATCATTTTACATTCTGTTTTCAAGCAATGACCACCATTGATCGGCATCTCCTGTGAGGCGGTAAACTGCCATGACAACCTTCTCCCTTTCGCTACTCCTCAAGGCCTGCAATATTTTATCTAAGGAGTTTATCCATTTCTCAGCTACTAATGGATTTGTACCCCCATCAAATGTTGACGGTTGTTTCCTCATGAAACAGCCTAACATTGATCCTCCACATTGCGGATCAGGGTGCTCCATATGAGTAAGGTTATTATTCATAACCTGAGTGAGTTGTCCCAGTATGGTGATAAGTTTATCAGCACCATTTGTATCTCCAACTCCACTATAATTATCTTGAGCAGGTGGGCAATCCCTAAATGGAGTGCGTGCATTGATATGGTTTCCATTCCTCCCACTAGGCGCCATTTCTAAATAATGACATAAACTAGATTAGTTTATGAATCAAAATACATAATTCCATACTTGTAAACCACCAAAAATAAATTGAACAATAATCATAAAAATGTTTTTTTAAGGAAGTATATACTCATAAACCCTTCATAATGGTTTGTAAAGAAAATGAGAATTATTCTAAGCATATCCCCCAGGAGTGTCGTAACCAAGAGTGCAGCAAGGCCCATTGTCGTGAACCTATTCCAGTTTAAGTCTAGCTCAAAGCGGTGTTTTCGGGTTTTACCCCTAGGTACATCTGTGCCAGAGCCGCCTCTTCCTTCTCATATCCAGATAGGGATGTATTTCTTGAAAAAACTCACAAAATCTCTATAATACCAAAATTCTACAAATTTATTCTATATTAGTCCTCAAAGTCTATTTTTGGGCTATGTGCTCTAATCAGAGTTTAACCAAATCTAGCTTCCAAGGTTATTACTAAACTGCCTCTGATACCAGCTGTAACGCCCCAACCCCAGTTACCCAGATTCGATGCATTATTGCGTAACATTGGCATGATCACAGAAGATCAATTCTCAAAAGGCCGATTAGTTTAGTAGTCTTGGAAACACTAGATACATTCATAAGTCTTACATTACATCATAAAGTAAAACCAAACTAAAAAAACATCTTGTCTTCATATCCCCTCACAGTATCCCGGAAATTCATTCTTAATATACTTCATCACATCTTGGGAAAATTAAATCTTTGAGAGTGGTGAGCTCAGATGCTCAGTAAGGATAACAATACAGTGGAATCTTTCATAAATAAACATAAAAATTTAATGAAATGTATAACTAAAAAAAGCCTTTTAAACATGAACATCAGCATAATATGGAAAAAATAAAATGAAATAATTCCATTTACTTATTCACATGGATATTATACTAGTCGAATAATTACATGCAGTATCAATAATCACATTCATAATGATGGAATGCATAATGCCAGACTATCATAACCATGTAGCCAAGGCCTTGTGCCAAGACTAAAAATAAGATTTTGTCAAGGCCTCGTGCTAAGATACTGGTTTGTCTCATGAGACCTACCGATGCATCAAGGAGCTACAGAGGGCTCCACCCGTCACTTATTAAGTCCAATTCATTCCTTATATGAACATGTTTAAACATATCATAAACCATAACATAATCGTATCACATAAAACATGCATAAAAGAAACATAAAATTTAAACATTTCAATCACAAGATATCAATACAACACATTGATATAATAAAAACATTGTAAACACCATTTTCAATACCAAAATAAAATAAAATTAAAACATGGTATTTATTTTTCATTTTAAAAAAATTATGGCTTGTAGAGGAAGCAGAAACTCAAATAATGGTCATGGCGGAGGAGAAGTAATCGTCGCCGCATAAGTAATACAAAACATTCCTTTTTTCATTTAGTAAAAATACTTCATATAAAAAGATTCCTTTTGAATAAAAGTAAAAGTCAAAGGGGTTTATACACCTTATAAAGGAAAGTTGTGTATAAAAAAAAGTATGCCTCAATGAAAGGAGATTGAGACGAAGTCCCTTACAAAGATAATTTCTTAAATAAAATAGATCTATTTAGTTTATTCACTATAATTACACATAAATAAAGTAAAAGTAAAAGATAGTACATACTAATATCATGACATAATTTGAAATTAAGAGATTAACCCAAAGAACGGAAATTGGGTTAAGAAGTTCACTTACCTCGGTCCGACATGACTCGATCATTATTTAATCTCCTGAATAATAAAATATAGTTAATTTATAATTTCATAATAACCTTTTTCAATTATATTATTCCTTTTATATCACTTATTACCAGGTTATGAACATTTTGTAATTATTTATGTTAATAACGTTCTTTTTGTCGATCTTTGGTACTTGAGTCAAAAATAAACTTCTTATAATTACAAGTTGTTCATGTCGTAAAATATCCATTAAATCCAGAATTATATTAATGATGTAGATATCATATATATCATACATATTCAGTATATACATTCATTTATAATTTACAAAACATTTAGAGATAAGAAATGAAATGCACCGTTCATGGAGATGGTAAGCCGTACGTACGCATGAATGCTTATTTCATTTCTATTTCGTATTTAATAGAATGAAATCATAATGATATAAATTTATATTATAATTCCAGTATAATATCGTATATAATATCATTTACTCCATCCTTTATACATCCCACATATGGCATTAACGATTCAAATCACTTTGAGGGGCCGGTAGTCTGCACTTCCTAAAATGAAATTATCGCATTTACCCATAATGTCAATCATAAAGGTATGACATAAATGAAAAATACAGAAGAATAAGGAAGAAATAAACATAATATATATCATATATAAATATAGTGACATCTTAATGGCCACCATGAGAGGTGTTAAAAGAATATTGAAGAATCATCGTTTCGTGAGGCAGTAATTCGCCACCCACAGAAATAGTATGTTCTTTAACCATTAGATGAAGTTGTGTGTAAGTTTAAATCAAATCATTATCATAAAAAAATCCTAGTATATTGAAGATACTTGTTTTGTTACAAAATAAAGGAATAAAAATATTTTAGGGGGTTGGAGAAGAAAAATAAAACAACAGAACACAAGTGAGGACATTACCTTTAAATCGGGTAACTCTTTTTGATTTGAGCCAAAGGCTTCTTTGAGAAGACTTCTGCCACAATTGAGGATTATAGGAGTCAGATAGGTAAGTTGAGAGAGTATTTGGGAAGAGTTTGGCCATGCCAAATGTTTTTGATGTTTTGAATAAGGTGGTAGAGGTGGAGGCCTTTTATAAGAGGAGGGTCACTCTTGGAAAGTCATGAAATGTTACAATATTATGAAATGATTTTCGGATTTTAAAGGTTCCAAAATGATATATTTCGAGTATAAGTTGATAAGGGTTCTAAATATACTCATCCAAAAGGTTTTTGACAAGTTTAAGCATTAGAGTTTACATTATCATTCCCTTTTATTAAAATAGTTAATTAATGAGATAATTGTTGCATCCTCATGGGGTCAAAAAAAATTAATTTATTTAATGTCTTAAAATTATAAAAAAATTACCATGATGTAGGAAATATTTTTATCTTTCCAATGAATATTTATATTCAAAGGTTTATCTTATATAACCCCATGTAATAATAGTTTTAGTAAAACAACACATCTTTGTGACAATTTTGTTTTTACTTTAAATAAAAAGTTATTAATGTCATTTTCTTACCCAAGTGGCTACATGGGGTCCCCAAGTTGACCCATGGATTGTCTTGGTTTTCCATGACTCATCCAATAAGTGTAGTAAAAGTGTCAAGATAGTTTTATATTTTTATAATATCATTTTTACCTTAAATTTCACAAATTACAGTTAATCACGATTAATAGAACTTAAAAGTTACTATTCACCAAAAATTATTTTAATCCCATCGAATCAAATTTTACTTCTTAATGAAAATGATTTATGTTGGATTTTTGAAATTCAAATCACAGAGGTGGTAAAATTTCATTTAAACGAAAAATTAGTTTTTTTAACTACCACTTAGTGGTTTCACTATTCATCAATAATCGATGTTTTTTCAGAAAAACACCAAAAATTAACCCTAAGATATAATTGATATTCCAAATTCAAAAAAGATGTCTATTTTACAAAATTCCAAACCTATATGTTTCATTAATTAATTTTCTAACTAATTCTCATTGTCAAAACAAATAGCGTGTTTTTAAGAAACAATATCAATCAAAAGATTGACAATTGTTTATGTCCAATTTCAATGTGAAATTAATTATAATGACCACCATTGGATAAAATGGTAAAATTATATTCTAATTATAATTTAAAACCAATCAATATTATAATGTATAGCTATAAATTGTTTTTATTTGAAAATTTCTTTTTAATTATTTTTCACTATTCATAAAAATTTGGAAGTTCTCAGAAAAATACGAAAAATCAAGATAGGTTAATTTCAATATTATGAATGAATTAATTAAGTCCATTTAGAAAGATAAAATTTATAAAATTTAAAAATTTAGGTATTACTACTCATAACGGCTAGTTTGATTGGTTGTGGTGTGTTAGAATCTCGAAGTTCCTTACAATGCAAGCTATTGCATTATTGAAAGAGTAGCGTATCGTGAAAGCATGGGGTGTTGCAACCATGGTACAACTAATGCGTTGGGAGGAGTTATTGATGGAGATCCATACATCCCCATAGAGGTACATCCTAGAGTGGTGAAGGTGTAACATGACTTTCGGCATTAGTACAGGTGGCAAGGGATGAAGAATGTTGTGGCAGAGTTTGTGTCATGATTCCTCACTTGTCAGCAAGTGAGATTACATAGAGCTAGAAAATGTATTATGACGATATGAAATGGAGACCCTTGGAGTCCATGGAGTGAGACCATGTGTTCCTACAAGTCTCACCCTGAAGAGGATTATATTGGTTTTGTAGGGGAGAAAAACTTTCTCCGAGGTTCGTCGGACCATTCCAGATTCTCAACATATTGGGAGAGGTGGGATACTATCTATCTCTTTCCCCATAGATGCATTGGGTGCATAATGTTTTCTATGTGACACAGTTGATGAGATGCGTGCATGCTCCACTGCACATTTCCAACTAAGGGTGGGTTGATCTTTGATGATTTGGTAACTTTTACAGAGTTCTCGCTAGAGATAGAGGATCTACAGGAGTGTGTCCATTGTGGACAGTCGATCCCTCTGGTTCAAGTTTGGTGGCTGCAAGGGGACCTCCCAGAAAGCACATGGGAGGGAGAGACTCATATTCGTCCTCAGTACCCTCATTTTTTTTATATTAATTTTTTTTGGATTTTGAGGATTTAAATCCCTATGATGGGGTGAATGTAATATCCCGGAATTTCGGAATAATATTGTTATAATTATATAGAAATATTTTCAGACCGTGAAATCTGACGGTGTGTGATAATGAGGCCCGGAGTGACTAGAATGATCCTTCAATGTTTTGTTAATCTTTAATTATCACCTATATGCAATTTTCCAAAAAAAGAGGAATAACTCTTGAAAGTTTTCCCAGATCAGAAAGCTAAGGGCACCATTGCATTCAAGATGGTTGGTTTACCCTAGGCATGACATAAGTTTAGTTGGCATAGTCCTCCAGTGGGAAAAACATGAAAATAGAATTACCATATAATAAATAATTAACTACATTTATTTTATTTTTAAAATTCTTATAACTCACGAATGGTAACTCAGATTGAAAATCTAATATCACTATTGAACTCGGGAGGGTATGATATCTTTAGGATGATACTAACATTGGCAGGTATGGGCCACCTTTTAATGTTATTTTTTTGGCCATAAATTGAATTATTAACTGGAGATTATTTTATTGTAAAATCAATAACTTTTAAATGGAACTCATATTGAAAATTCAAGTGTACCATTGAGTTTTTTCGGGGTGTGTTCTCTTTTGAAGGAGCCTAACATCAACTGACATGGTTCAAGGGTGAACACAATTAATTTTTTTATATTTGTTTAAGCTATGTTTAGTAAACTCGTGAGAGGAATTTTCTATCTTTTGAACCGGTGCTCAGATTAAAAATATGAGGGCACCGTTGAATCCAATGCGCCAGGATTCCCTTATGGGAGACATTACATTGACCATAGTAGGTCTAGATAAAAAGTTATGTTTTTCAAATTTTTTTTAAAAATAAAATGAAATAACATTATTATTTTATTTTCTTTCTTATCCTCCAAAAGATGAGCAGAGCGTGGGACCCGTGATGTGGTAAGCCAATAAATGGCTTGACCTGTCAATCATAAGTAAGATGTCATAGGGGAATTAAGAAGATTCCTAATTAATGATCCCCCATTAATTCCCCATGTTATTTCATACCCTCCAACTCTCCTATTTATATGGAGCTTGGGGAGGGGTATCGACACAGCTTTATCTAGCAGCGAAGTGCAAGTAATGTGCCAAGACGCCGAACCCATTGAGGACATAGCCGATCCCAGTGGGAGTTGACGGGCGACAATAAACCACGAACTAAAGATCGACATACGGGCGGCACTGTTGGATGCTCGTTGTAGAGGATGGAGAACAACAACCTGCTTCCACAAACGCACACTCACAATCATTCTTAAGGTAGAGGGTTTATTTGTTTACGCATTTTAAATTTTTTCCTCTTCCCTGTTCTTGAATAATATGAAGAACATGGACTATCCGAGTAATGGGTTGATCTGTGATTCATTCGTTTTGTGGGAGAAGTTATTGTGGGGTATCTTTTTTGGGTTTTGATTGTTTCTTAATTCAATTGATTATTAAACCCTTAATCCCCCTCAAGATTATCAGCTAATGCGAAGGGCGCAGGCCTAACAAACCTGGCATGTACCATCTGCTATCTTGATATCCTTTTGCCTCCATGGATGACCGCCAGTGCGGCGACACCGACTAGCTACATTGGGGAAAGACCATCGATGCATGAGGAAAGGGGACTTTGTGGCGTAAAGCTGTGGAAGTCATTAGAGCGTCCAGCACCGGCTAGCTGCAGAAGAGGCATGGCGTGCCGTGGTGCGCCTCCGGGGAGAAAATGGTGTCGTGACTCCTTAGACACGATGAATGGAGGAAGGCGGGTGACACACCGGCTGACTACACGTGACGAAGTGATGCGCCTTCGCGTGGCGTTGGAGAAGTTGGGCGGCACACCGACCGACCACGACATAATCCGCATAACCTACTCTAGTGGGTCTCGTATTCCACCAAGTGACACCACATGGCTCCGATACTATGAAGAAGACTGAACGACCTTCAGTTTTTTGAGAAAACCAGGGGTCGCTCCCCTGATGAAGGCTAGGGAAGACCCCCCTTATGGGTCGCGATTTATGTGGCCATGCCATTGCCCGCCCAGTGGGTTGCTGCCCACAAGCCGCCCCCTTGTTGGCCGCTCATTGAGGGCCGCCCTTCGCGGGCCACCCCATTTCGAGACTCCCTTTGTAGGGAACTCCCCTTGTAGGCCGAGAAAGACCTCATCCCGGCGGGCAGAGTCTGTGATGGCCCAGACCTGGGCCCGACTGGTCCTAGAAACACATAAAGGGCCTGATCATGAGAACCATACATACGTTTGACAAACTATCTATGTCATGGAAATCTGTGGATTGAGATGATAATTTTGGTATACTCCATTTGAGATTTGGAGACAATAGGAGTGTGACCGGGTTGGATCGAACCCAAATCCAACAGGGCCCCCGGAAATAAAACACATATAACTCACAGATCGGGCGTCCGATTGATGAACCATCTATTTCATTTGAACCCTTACGACATTGTGATACATTGGGTTACCCTTTATGGACCTTTGTGGTAGTCGAAGTATACCTAATATCTTGAAGGCAGATTCGAAGAAACTCGAGTGCACCAGGTGCAAGGAATCCAATGGATGGCAGTGAGGCGGAGGTTGGAGATAGATCATAGGTAGGTCAGTGCTCAAGGATCTTTTGTAGGTCTGTGCATATCGATCCTATTTGGGTCGGATCCTATGTGGGTAAGTGCTCAACGATCATATGTGGGTCAGCGAATACTGATCTTGGGTGGGTCTGATCCTCTGTGGGTCAGCGCTCAGCAATCCTATGTGGGTCAGCGCATACTAATCATGTGTGAGTCAGATCCTGTGTGGGTCAATGCGGGGGTTATTTTCCTATTGACTCTAGGAGGGTCGAATCATGTGTAGATCATTGCATGGGTCAGTACCTATCTATCCTATGTGGGTCAGACTTTAAATGTATAGAAGTAATGCCTATTTATAGAATAAGATGATCTAGCTTTGTGACAAACCGTCTTTACTTCTATAATTTACTAAAACCCCTATTTGAGATGGGACTCGATTGGAACTATGTCTTTTACCAGTGTGGTACTTTTATCTTTATGGTGATATCTTCATGGTGATACATATGTGGTACTTTTACCTTCATGGTGATATCATCGTAGTGATTCTTATATTGTACCATTAATACTAGGGGATAGGTTGTGACACGTGGACACTTTTTTATCTACATTATCATAACATTTATGATCTTTACATATGTTGGAAAATATTTTTTTAAAAAACTAAAAATTTCACATTCAATTTTTATATCTCAACAATTGATCCCATGTGGATCCTCTTCTTATACCTAAGTATGAGGTTCTAATTTTCCCTTTGATCATGTATATACTAAATGGGATATATATTTTTCTAAAGGGATTATTTTTTCTCTCAAACACCATGTATATGTTTTTCATGGAATATAAAATTATAGAAATCTCACAATGATTAATCTCCATTTTTTATCCTTGTTATTTTTTTGGAGTAGTTTTATTATCATTTGGTGCTTCAAAAAAACAACTCATGTAGTTTTGAAACTTTAGTTGTTAGAATATATAAAATTATTAAATTATATATCAAATAATGAATTTCATTGAATTTTTCATGTGTTGAATCATAATATTACATTTTCTTAGAAACATTGTCTTGAAATGGTTTTTGAATCGCTATTAGAGTGTTTTCATATTATGGTCTAGCTACATGAAATTGTTTGGGAAACTGAATGTATCATTGGTGTGTGATGTAGATCGTGTATGTGATGGCATATCCTAGGGGTGGAACATGTTATTTTTTTGGATAGTAAATATACTACCATCCCCTTTAAGATTTTTATTATTAAAAGTAGTGTATCATAATATATATAGAGTTTCCTTTAGTATATATTATTTTTTCCCTCCAGGATATGGTGTATTTTGGACGTAATTTGTTTTGGATTCCAACTAGATATTGTTGGTAGTGATGAGTGATTCTTTTGTGTCCCCTATACTGAATTAGAGATTGTCTAATCATGGTGTGTTTACACAACATCAATTGATGTCAAAATAATCCCCATGGTCATGGATGGAAGATTTCATTGGACCACCAAAATATTGTCATTCTCTAACATATGGTCACATTGGTCTTGATAGATTCATCAAGTTAATATATTTTAAAAAAATTCTCTAGGTAATTTTATATATAAATTATACTCTGGAATTTTTTCTGTATTAGCTGATTTAATTTCATATTTTTTATTTTTTAGCCTGATTTAACTCATCCAAAATGAGGTTTTACTCTCCAATATCATGATTTTACTCCCACATAAGACAATATTTTCTTCATTTTTATCATCAACAGATTCATTCCTCACAAGAAATTACATCCAATATTAAGTGATTATACAAAAATATATTCATATATTAATATTAACTCTATTTAATAAAAATACCTCCAGGGATTTTTAAAATTAGGATCATATTTATCTAAGATCATCAAACTACCATTTCATATAAAAATTAACAATAAAAATTAAAAGAATGAAAAACTAATACAACTGATATTTTTTGTTATTCACAAGTATTTACCATATAAAGGGTGACATATTTTAAAATTTTAAAAATCACAATATTCATGAAATATTTATACCGTTCTCATCTCAAACAAGGAATTCTTACCTCAAATGTATCTAACCTAAAAATATAAAAATACAATAAATATTAGTCCTAAAGAAAACTCGTGAAAAAATATTAATATTCGATAAAAATTTAATAATAAGGGTTTGATATTCTATGATATCCTTTTTATCACACTAAAAATATAATGGAAAAAAAATTATTACTTATCCCATTTCTTTCTTCACAATCCATTTTTTCCACATCAAAATAAAAATGCCCCTTACAAAGGGTTTTATTCATAGGACCAACCTCTAAAATCCATAATTGGATGACATATCTCAAACAAATTCTAATCCCTCAGGACACACACTAATTATTTAGAATAAGATAATTCCCCAAGTTTGAAAGAAAAACTACTTTAAATTCTAAGCAATATCAGAAGAACTATATGTCATATATGATGATCTTTCTATCCAACCTCAACTCATTTGACCTCCATTCACATCATTATGTATAAAAAACATTATACTATATATCATTCTATATCACCTTCATTGAAATTTTGGGTCATTAAATACCCCACACATATCAAGAAACCATAATTCGTACTATCTTTCGACTTTGGAAAATATGAGACAACAATTTTATGTCTAACAAATGATCAAAATTCCCACATTCTACCTATTAGGAGACAATAATATCAACTATTATTCCAGCATGGAAGGAGAGGGTTTGAAAATATGGTATATTTTCATGATTCTAACCTATGGTCAAACAACACATATCAAAAAAATATAGTTTCAATTACTTTTATGGTTTTCAAAATCAAACAATCCCACAAAAACTAATGGTTATCGATCCTAGAATAAAAATGACAATCAATTTCATTTTTTACCCTACTTCTAATAATTTCTCAAACTAACATGAGTCATATCTAGCTAAAATTTTTCTTATACCTAATAAAAAATCTATGTATCTATTTTATCATACTGTTAAGAAATATATATGTCATAAAGAACAACTTGTGATTTTTAAAATATCATTGCGAATGGAATATTCATGAATATAACTACATGAGTTAGGGTTTTGAACTATCTAAATATCCTATTTTTATAAACAATTATACATTGTTATATGGAATAGGTGCCAAAAAATAACCCTGAAATATTATTCTTGTACAAACCAACTCTTGGAATTCATCACACATATCCCAATTTCAATTATATAATCATATCAAATTAAAATTATATTAGGATGTCATTATCATTATGTTGGGTTAATTAACATGTCCCCAAAATTAAATTCTTGAAAAAAACAAATAACTTATTATTTATAATCATTTAACATCATACATTTTTTAAAACAAAAACTGTGAATTTCTTTCAAAAATATTCCTCAAAATACAAATATTTTTAATGTATTTTATTCCCCATACTTTTTTAAACCCATTTTATAATGATAGAAAAGTATTTAGATGATATTACATACTATCTTCCAAGTATGATTCATGTATACATTCATTTGGTTTTCACAGCAAAATATTAATATAAAAAATCATTATATGAAATGATATGCATTATTAAAAATAATGCCTGTTTTTTAATGAATGAAAATTACAGCATTTAACCATCCCTGCTAAAATGGAATTCCATCTTATAGGTGTTATTTCAGAACACAGTCCATGTTTTTTAAATTATTATATTGTATATATCTCCAACTATCATGTTTTTAATAGATAATACAACAATAATAACTATCCAAACCCATTTATAATTCTTGGGCATAGATAACCCAAATAGTGACTTAGAATATGACCCTATAAAACCCCATGTGTGCCACACCATATGCCATATGTGACCAATTGGTTGTGTGAGATTCTAAAAAACCTTGGTTATATGATACTCTTAATAGTAAAATATAACATATAAAATAAACTGATACATAAATAATATAATCTTCCAAACATATTCATCAGATTAGACTTGGTGATATAACAACTACAATATAATTTTATAAATAAACTAAAATCATAATATGTGAATACCAATTATTGAAAAACAAATGGTCATACTTTATATGTATAATATCCAACTTATATGATCCTATTCAATGATAATAAACAAAATAAAAAATAAAACATGGATACCCTACTACAAAATCTCGAACATCACATATGTCTTATCCTAAGATTCCCATTAATATACTTCATTATGTGAACTTTGACAATGGGGATTCCTTAACATGCACACTGGATACAAACTATGCACATCTACTAAACCCCATATAAAATAGAATAGAAATATATCATAGTAGTTACCCATAAATGGGACTTCTAAGATGTTCATCAATATATCATATATACTAATGGAAAACTAATAAGATACAACACACAATATATAAGTAATCATTTATCTATGTATAGTATTAAAAACAGACCAAAACATATGAATCTAACTTTTTACCTGAAACATGTAATCATGATCATCATTAAATTGAAATTTATGGGGAAATGACTTTTCAAATTTATCCATATATAAATGAATCATATAAATGGAAAGGTATAATGTTGTAAGTATAATAAAAGTGATAATATAGATAGTGGATCCAAACACCATGATCCTTCAATACACTATGGAAGATCATATGTGGAGTGGTTCCAAAAAAATACCTCTAATCCCCGAGGACAATACATTTTGTTTTAATCAATAAATTGTGACATCTAAAAAAATATGACAATATGAGAATTATATCACAACATAATGAAAACCCTATAAATCCAAATCTATAAAAAAATAGATGTATGAACCCATAACTATGATTAATCACATTAATATTAGGATACTAAATATAATAATCCAAATTATAGAAGACATATCCTAACATGGGGTACTTATCTAATTTCCCTCACACTCTTAGACTTATGATAGAATTAATCTCATCAATGTATCCCACATTTTCAGTCACCTAGATTGACTCTATAAAGCTAGATTTATGTCATCATATTAATGTAAATAATATCAATCACATTAATACCATGTTAATTCCATTTCATAACATGGGTTGATCTATATATTGAACCAATTGACTATCACATAATATTTCAGTAAGACAAAGTCACATAACATTCTAGGATCCAACACAGTTCCCAGATCCTCATTAATAACCAAAATGATGACTTCTTCATTTATCTCACATCATGATTTTTAGGGCATAATAGACTAGGTTCTATGAATGGGAGTTACCCCACCATAAAACTAACACATCCACCTACCCACATATTGAATAGACACTAATATCCCTAAATAATTGTGACTTCCTTTAAGGTTTTCATGCATCAAACCCCGTTATTTTTTTCTTTTTTTCCAAAGAAACCATTGTATTTAAACCATATCTACTCATATTTCAATGGAAAGCATTACAATCCAACTTACCAATGAATCTTTTATACTAATCCAAGATCCAATATCTACCCTCTCATGACTTATTCCATGATTGATGTCACTTTAAGGGTACCTCAAATGAAACTATCTCATATTCCCCTTGAAAATGAGGTTTCCAAAATTCCAAAATAACTAAACAAAGTGTAAATAATATATATATTCTATTCTTGAATGTATTAATATATCTCATCTAATAAAATGACAACCTCATACACCCCATTTTGTTTTCCCTAACTGAAACCACTATAAACTATATGACATTAAAGGGATATATGGTAATGTTATTGGTTTGTATGTTGCGAACCACTAGACATTTAACATAGGATCTATCGAATTTTGTAACAAAGTTAGATTTATCTCTATTCACCAACAATCAAGAAACCATTAAAAGGTCCCTATTATAATATTAATATAAAAAATTATCTGAAATGAATAAAATGATGAGAAAAACATTGATATTACACTATAAATTCTCATAGGTCTCCATTTATATACATAGGGACTATATTGGTGAAAAAAATCAATATTGGATGTATACTAAAGGTGATAAAAATGGGACATCATATCCAATAATAATGTTGTTGAAGGAAGTTGGTTACACCCATTTATTTTTTTTTTAAAAAAATTATAAAAATTATTTATAGAGGATATAAAATAACAAATGTGTGGACACAACGTTTCTGGTGGTCATCTGAGGGAATCCCATGCCATAGTATATACATTAGTACCTTTTATAAATGAAATGGGTACCTAGTAGTTTCTGTAGATTTTTGTATCCCCCACCAGAAAACATTAGGTTATCTATAATGTCCCATCAAATACCTTGTGTCATATTGAACAATTTTACATATTTTTCAACTCTAAATATTCATTAAATTCTTCTATAATTTATTTAAAATCCCCAAAAAAGATCAAATCATCTAAAATACCATCCCCATTTATCATGTTCTTATCCCAGTTATATAAATTCCAAAACTATCCTAGTTCCCAAATCCCTTGGAATGCAATTTCTTGTTGTAAAATCTTCCAATAATAGTATTTTTCTTTATTATAAAAAGGTAATTTTGTGAAATACATGATTATTACCAGGTGAATAAGTTTGTAAATACTTATTCTATGTCATAAAACATAATTCCTTTAACCTCTAACATAGCTAATAATATTTACTACATGATTATTTAGGTAATGTAAATCATTCACATAGGATGGTGATCTAATTAATAATGTCTTTAAAATTTAATTGATCCAATTTATTCAATTATTACATGAACCACACATAAATTTAAATCATCATAATATATTTAATGTATACATTCACGAAAAAATAATTTTCTGGGATCTCCCACACTGGGATATATCCAAGGAAAATAAAATGAAAATTTTCCAAATTTACCACAATCCAATAAGGAATCATCATTGTCATATTAAAGGATTATCACCCAAAGACAAGTCTAGCTTCCATTTATAATTTGTAAACATTTTTTTCAACTAGAAAAGGGTGACTTTGTAACCCATATACTTATGTTCACTACTCAATAATAGAAAAATTCATTGTACACAAGACAATATGAGGATATAATTATATCCTCATTATTCAAAATACGCCAGTTATAATTTATATACCTTTTTTTCTCCTCCTTCACAATAAATATATAAACATAATTATAATGGAAACATGACTTCCATTGATACGATATTTAATGAATCTACTTGGAATAACAATATCTACTCCATTGGAAAGTAATACTAATTTGTGCTAACAATACCATCTTTTTTTCTATTCTTTTTCATTATCATTGACTATATCAATATTTTTTACACATAAATAAAGTTAATATCCATATATATTAATCATATCATTTCTCTCATTTATTATAAATTATCCTGGTTTCCACTGATTTATTCCATCAATTTTATTCATATATATAAGGAAAAATCATCAATAAATATACTCATAATTTATAAATTAATAAAAAAACTATTTCTATATTTATCTCAAAAAATGGATTATATTTAAAACTAAAAACATTACCTTCTCAACCAAATCATGGTTTAACACTTACCCTCGTAGTGAAATCTCCTAATCCTTTAAGAATCATGGTGTCAGCTACATTGGAACCCATTATTTATGGTGTTCTATCTTTACAAACCATATCTCATATTAGAACATCACAACAAAAATTCCTCTTTATTTTTCAATATACCCATAAAAGAAAAGTTGTAAATTTTTATGGCCACTTCATCACAAAATAGTTCTCCTCTTCCCAAAGAATCTTCTCTGAATTTGACATGAGTTTCATCCATCGTAGTAAAAACTCTAAAAATCCTAAAAACATTATTGAAATAAGAATCATGTGGCATCACTAAATAATCCTTTACCACATGCCATATAATAAGTAATTATTATGTGATTCGTTTCCTTTTGAGTAAAATACTTTATAATTCATAAAATTAATCAAATATTTTATACCATCAATTACACTATTCATTCAACACAATTCTTTATCAATGCCCTTCTCACTTGAGATACATTGGGCCTTTCATAAATAAAATAAATTTAAACAATAATAAGAAATTACTCGTCATGTTTTTAATATCTAACATAATTATTTTATAGTTATTTGGAAATGATACATCTTGGAATCAAATCCAACATCATATATTCAACAAAAAATGGATGAATAAAATTAATATGGTTGAAAAAAAATCCAATATAATATACTTCTAAATTATTGTTCGATACTAAAATTTATCCCCAATTGTTTTTTTGGAAGTTCATATTATTAAACGAAAACCATTATTCTTCCTTTTTTGATGTTAATAAAATTTATCATAGAAAATATAATGAAATACAATTGTAGACATTATGATTCAGGATTATTCCTTATATATCGTTGGCATAAAATCCAATTCTCATATAATAAATTATAATACATAAAGAAACATACCATGAGAAAGAAGATATTAAATTTAGGTTGTTATGTTAACGATATTAAGTTTGCATTTTCATGATGTGTAACATTGATTACAATTTAATGATCTTTATGGGGAAATAATTTATACATGTCATTCAAATTATTCAATTAATTTATATAGAATTTTGAAAACAATTTTTTTTGAATGTATCCCTGATATTAATTAAATTTTTTGGACTAAATTACAATATATTGTTATGTTATGGTAATTTTCAATGTGTGATATTATTATATTAATAATATTTATTAAAAAATACATTAAAAAAATTATGATAAAACATGGTGTAGAGAATATGATTATATTTTAACAACAGCATAAGAGTCCATTTCACTCATGTTATTACATTTAGATAAAAAAAATAACATTGATTTTTTACAATGGAACTCCTCTTATGATCTCTTCCACGTTTTAATCATATCATTAGTGAATTTTAATGAATCACTATGTGTGTGAGTCATACTACTCTCTTCTGTAGAAAATATCTTAGAACTATTTATATAATGAATATTTTCCATTGAATATCCTTCCTAGTTTTTATAGATGTAACATATTTCTAATTATTAAATGAAAATCCTTCTACATCCACATCCAACTTGTATGGGTGTATTTATACTTACACCACCTTCAATATTGATTTAATTTTTCATAAATAATCATCTACACCATTATTATTGAAATTCATTATCTTCAATCATCAAATTCATTATACCACCATTTACGTCTTCCCAATGGATCATTTATCTGCATTGAAAATGAACCACATTATCAAACATTATTATAGTTAATAAATTTTGGGGATAAAATTCTTCACAGCCCTCATGTTTAGTAGGATATCAATGAACTAGAGGATATTGATATTAATATTTCATTTGGCTTTTGAATTTATCATGAGACATGAAAATGTTTCAATATAATCTAATGACTCCCCCTACTCTCTGGGAATCACTTTTTTTATTTTCTAATCATTGACATTTTAAATTTTTATTTTGTTACCATTAAGTATTTCTTAAAAAAACATTCTTTACTCTAAAACAAATAATATAACATAATTTTACATTTCAATATTTTTTTCAATCTCAACCTATACCCTCTTTTGGGATACATATTTCACATGATGATTGTTTACATCAATTGTAAATTAATTTCCCTCACATTTTAAAATCATATTCCATTCATTCAATGAAACAATTGTTTTTTTAACCAAAGTAAACACTTATTTAAAACTCTCTAAAAATGACTAAAACCCTAAATTAATACCATTATTTCCATAGTTTCTAGTAATTGTTTTGGCCATAGACAGTTGTGTGATTTCATAACACTTGAAATAATTTTATTAAATATAATCCCTAGAATAGACATTCTAACAAACTTTTGTGAACAACTCTACAAAATATTTCATTTTTTCCAATAGGGGAATATCTGTTGGTAAATCATTTTACCAGCACATATGTCCCTGTCACTAAACTGTTGGAAAAAACTCTATCAATAAATGTTTTTGCGACAGATAAAATTGTTCTATTACAATTAAAATAATACCAACAGATAATATATATGTTGGTTAATGTGTTTTGAAAAAAATTATAATGAAACATTTTTCTGTTGGTAATAATATTACCAATATATAATATATGTTTATAAATTATATTTGAATAAAAATTAATTAAAATTTCATATTATATTTATTAATTAAATTATTATATATAATACATCTTCTTTAATTATTAAACTGAAGATTTTATCACATGTTCAATCATAGAAAAAAAATAATTATATTAATAATGAAATTTAATGCAATAAGTTTGATCACACCCCACCCACACAATACTAAGACACCCCGACACATCCATGCATGTGCAGTAGCAACCCATCCATGCCAACAAACCAACACCTACACTAGCAACCAACGAGTACCACCAGTGACTCATCCATTCCATGCTAGCACACCAGTATCTCATTAATGCAAGAAAGGTGGCTCCAACACCAGCCAATCCATAGCTCCATCACCAGATCATCCAAGCAAATGAGCACCAATGACCCATCCTTGAAAGCAAGAAACCCATCCATGTCAACGATCCATGTAAAGGGGAATAGAACAAATCCCTTTATCCATGTGTTAAGTATTTATAAAACATTGGATAATAGAATAAAAATGAATAAAAACTTTCCTTTTAAATATACATGTTCTTTGTAATGACCAAACCTACCTCAATAAAAATCTTTTTAAGATTGTGAAATATGGTTGTTAAATTCATAAACATCCAATACTTCACTTGTTAGAGTCTACTAGACTGCTAACATGAGAAGTAACATTTTCCAACCTGATGTGTTATCCAAGAACTTATTAAAAACAAAGCATATTAATATATGTATTTTAAATGGATCATTTTAACATTTCCTATTTATCTTAATATTCTATAAATAATTTTTAGTATCCAATTTCAAATGAATAAAAACAAAAGATTTTTTCATGTGCAGATGTTGTTTTCTATAATTCATATTAACATCCACTACCTAAATAAAAGAACAAAGTATCAACACTATGACCATATGGAAAAAAACCAAACTATAAATGTCAACATTTAAAAAAATGAAAAATCACTCAAGGAAGGACTTACCAAAGAAAAGTAAAGAAAAAAAGTATTGTAATTATTGAAAAACACAAAAACATTCATAATAAAATAACAAAGGGAATTGAGTCGAGCCTCGATAATAAGGTATCCAAATTCAACCTCCTTCCCAGATATCTTTCTATAAATCCTAGAAAAGTTATATAGAATGTACCCTCTTATTCGGGGAATTGGGATCCAAAAAAACATTACCAGTTCAATCAATAAAATTGCTTCAAATTTCATAACATGAAAATTCAAGAAAAATAAATATACTAAGAAATATCTCCCTTTCATTACCTTAATTAATTTATACCCATCAATCCAATTGTAAGTGCTTGGTAGAGACCATTCATTAGATACTTATTTTCATGAAATGGATCAACCATTATGGTTAACCACATTTTTTTCTTTCGAAAAACATAGAGCTAAAATTTATTTGTCTTTCAATAATGGTAGTACCTGCAGAGTAGGGAAATAAGAATTCAACGACAACCTTTTATTTAAAAAAATAGTATACATTTAATTAGGTTTGAAATAATAACTTTTATAAATTACCCATTATATCAGATTCTTATAGTTAGTGGTTTTAATAGTATGAATAACGTACCTTCCAGTAATCATCTCCAAGAACATGAAGCGAAATATGTTCCATCCCATTTGGTAGGAAAGTACCCAGGCCATAAAAAATAATGAGCATAATATTCATAGGTCCCCATCACCATTGTAGAAATATGGGTATTATCCCAAGTTAGACCAATCATAGAAACACTAAAAATCAACGACATTTGGTTTGAATTCCTCTCCTAGAAATATGATCAATGCATTGAAATCATTGTACATTAGTTATGAGTAAATGAGTTATAGAAAAATTGGAAGTTTAGTACTATGGGACATGGGTGAGTTTATAATTGTACACTGAACATGATCACACAACCTGCATAGGACATGATGTACATGCATGTTTGGAATTGTATGGAATTGTATAGGCTACGTGTTCAAGCCATGAGTACATGAAAACATGGCTTATACAGAATTGAACACATGGCCATGAGTAATGTTACATGATGTACAGATCTATAAGGAACCTATGATAGGCCATGATGTATAGATCTATATAGGCTATGACTCAGTGACAAGCCATGATAGTTCTGTACAGTCCATGGCTTAGTGGAAGGCCACGATTGTTTTGTACATGATGTACATGGCTTGTACAGAATTGTCTTAGTGACAAGACATGATAGTTTTGAACATGATGTAAATGGATCAGTGAAAATCCATGATAGATCTATATATGATGTACGTGGCGGGTGCAGAATTTGATTAGTGACAAGCCATGACAGTCCATGGATTTTTGACAAGCCATGTCAGGAAACTACCCAGCCCATGATTAGTGACCAGCTATAATAGTTCTATACAGGACATGTCTTAGTGAGAATCCTTGTATATTCTTGTATAGTCCATGATGTACAGTTATGTACTGGCCATCTCTTAGTGAGAAGCCATGTATAGTTCTATACATGCCATGATGTATAGTTCTGAATAGGCCATGATGTATAGTTCTGTACATTCCCTGACATAGTAACATGCCATGATTTCAAGACACAACTATTGTTAGATGATTTACATGGATTGTACAGAATTGGTGCTTTACTCATATGTAAAACATTCAATTCCACCAATTTAATATGTAAAAATTTTATGTGGATTGTGTATTTTACTATGATTCGTAGAATAAAAACATTTTAGTTCATTTAAAATGAAACGTAGACATGGAAATAGACTTTCATGGGGATCCAGTCAATCTGTATTTTAAAAAAAGTGCCCATTTATCATCATGGCCCCCTTCACTTGTTCAAAATCAAAAGCAAGGTGCAGAAAGTAACTCTAAAATGTAAATAGTCATGTTCTTATCAATGTAACTAGTGTATTAGCGATAATTGGATTTAATTAAATACTTGGTAACTACTTTTTATAAGGGGTTCATCACTTTTATGATGACTATGGAAGTGCATTAATCTATGAAATATGAAATGTACAAGAGGCATTCACACAACATTTATAGACAGAAATTGGAAAACTATGATAGAAATTTGAAATTTTTTCCTCCAGTGAGCTCTTCACAACCTAATTCATTCACTTTCTACACAAAATTTAAATTTTCCCTCACTCCATAAATATATTACGTTGTGGAATAAAATGATCATAGATATAATGATTTCCTACAAATGTAATGACATGCACAAAAGACCAAGAAGAAAAGACATCGGTGAACCAAAGGGGTGGATAGTGAAGGGAAATGCACCTGGAAACGACTGGTTCCATAAGGTTTCTACAGTAGTCAACATGAACATGGAAAAATTCAAAATCATCCCTATGATTTTAGTAGACCACTTTTTTTTGAAGTGGAACATGTCTCAACATTTACCACAAGAACCGCCCATCCACTTTTGACTTGCACCAACACGACAACTTCTGATCGCACAAACAAAATAATTAACAAATAGTTTTTATTTAAATTCATGATATAAAAATGAAAAATAATACTATAAAAATATCATCCACCATAACAAGAGGATCATATGACCAGTGCAAAAAAGAACCTTCATGAGTCTTCACTTGATCATAGTTTCTAATGTGTTCCAGAAATTCCAGTCTATAATTTAATTGGTTTGTTCAATTCAACTTATAAAAACACATTATTTTTTATTATAAAAAAATCTGTTCAAGGACTTTCCCAGAGCATCTCACCTCCCCCAACCTCCAGATTCCTGATGTTTATAGGCATCAAATGGACCTAGATGATTACTTTTTGTTTATTCTATTTTTCTATCAATATATGATCCCTTATAAACAATGGAAACAACCAACATAATATTATATAACAAAAGACAACAACAACCAGATGATTATACATCTACTGACCAACCAATGACCACATCCATCAAGGGACCAACCAATGGCATATAAAAACAACCAGTGAGCACTACAAAAAAATTAATAGAAGAAAAAAAATACAAGTGACCACAATAACAAAAAACAAAAAAAAACATTATATAAAAATAACAAAAATATTATCCATCTTATTAAGAATGACACTAATTTAATTTAAGAGTGACACATAACTAGAAATTCAATATATTAGAAACAGTTCATTAAATCCCATAATCCAGAAACGTTTCATTCAATTTATAATGACATTTCTTTAAATTAAGAATCAAACCTAAATCAACAGCTGAAAAATAAATTGCAATGAAAATCCACAGGCCTCAAGGATAGAGTTATAAAGACAGTATTAAAGGAATATTTCAAACTGTATGAATATAACTAGAAAATTATTGTCTCCTAACAATTGGTTTGATTTAAAACTAAACACACACATTTATGATAATGTATTTCCAGATGATGTTACTTTTGATGTGGTTTTAGATAAGTTTTACAGGAACGGGATAATAAATGAGGACCCCAAAATAAAAACTCCCTGAGTGGATCAATGTTAATAAGGTAACAAGATGAAAAAAGGGTGATTCACATGTTACATATTTCAACGAACCTTTGATTTCATGGTATATAGTGATTTTGGATGTCACACCTCTGTGACTAGGTTGCAATACCCCCATGCCAGTGACCCATGCTAGATTTGATAAAAAAGGTTACAAATTCATAGAAAAAAGCGTACAAGAGAGAAAATGGAAACATGATGAACAACATATTCTTGGATGGTGTGGCTATGATGATTTCCATCTATCTATTCCTACTACTTTTATCCTTCACTATATTCTTACTACTCCTGATATGAGATCTGATGTGAATCTGCATTTAGAATTTGAAGAGGAATGACCAAATCTTGCTCTAGTTAACTCCAATATGGTATGTGACAATCATCCACAAGGTGTTGTCCCGGTGATGTTAAAGGACATGAAATATGTAGAAGTGAATATAAGGGAATGGTTCAGTGGGAGGTAGGTTGATTAGATCATGGATGATAGGAGTGCCAACTACAAAATGGTACGAGACCTGGATTTTGATGCATCCCAACTAGAGAAGCTCAGCACCAAGAATGATTCAAAAAACACGGCTAAAACACAGGTAAAATAAGCAGTATTTGAACTACCCTAAAATAGATAATGCACTACCCTAAAATTCCTAAAAAGAATTCAAAAATAGAAGATAAAATAAATAGATTATGCACTACCCTATAATGAATAGAATTTTCACTACCCATTAATAGATTATGCACTACCCTAAAATGCCATCAACAAACATGGATAAAATAAACCTCAATCAAGTCTCACAAACCCTAACCTTCAATAATCATTAAATAAAACACCAAAAATAGGTATAGGGTTTGGATGTGTCATGCGCCCCATAAGGAAGAGAAGGAAAAGAATAATTAAAAGAGAATAATAGAGCCGAAGAGAATGAATGCTAACATGGGGAGACCGCAAGTGAATTCAGAAGGAGAGACGACCATGGTTGGAGGAGGAGGGAGGCGCGTGTTTAGGAACTGTACTATCTGGGGCGCGCGACATGAATAGGATGGGGTGGGGTTGGGAAAAAAAGTAGGGAAAGTAAAAAAGAATAAGTAAATAATAATAATAATAATAACAAAACATTTTACTTACATGCCACACACACCATTTAGTAGTATATACATTAACCAGATTAGAGAGAGACAATAAAAATGATAATGGTGATGTGATCTTGTGGTACGAGACATTTAATTTAAGGAAGAGTCATTGTATTGGTATAATTTAAAAAAATATCATGATATATAATATGTGAATATATAATTAATATATAATGAAAAAATATTTAAATTTATATATATTCTGAATAAAAAATTATATTAGATACATATAATGAGATTTTATATAAGTTACTAATTTTTTATGTTTTTACTAGTGTAAATTTGATCTTATTTGAGTTTTCAAAAATTAAAATCATTTATCATTAGTTTTATATCAGACATATGTATACTATATATCATAAAATACAATTTGACAATGAAAACATATGATTTTATGATTTTATTAAAATACTTATAATTTATAACATTCACTGAAAATAATATACATATATCAAGATTTCAGTATTGATATGATAAATCAATAGATTTAACTATTGGTAAATGATTTGTTGGTATTAAATGATCAATATCAATGGATATAACTATTGGTAAAAGCAAGTGTTGGTACATAAAATCAATACCAATAGAACTTAATATCTATTGGAATTTCTCATTTTTACCGACAAATATATTATATGTCAATAAATATCTGATGGTATAAGTCATTTTTTATCTGTAGTGAAAATTGATTTTTGTCAGAGGTTTTTCACATTATTTCACATAAGGGACAAAATTTTGTTAAGGAAATTGAGTGGGATTTAAAATAAAAAAATTTGGGACTAAATTTGAAGCAGATTAGATCCATGGTACCTTAGGTATTATGATTATCTATCTTAGTGGAACCAGAATCTAGGGTCCTCCACTTTTCCTCTTGTTGTTAAACTCATTGAGGATATACTTATATATGACTTATAAGGACTTAAAACTAAACAAGAAGTAGATTTTTAAGTATATATTATGCTAGTATCATATCATGTCTCAATTCTTCCTTATCATTTGGTGATAGTTGAGATGAGGGAGTTTACAATCCATCTTCAAGATATAGAGATGAAGGATTTCATCTGAAAGAGAACACCGTCATGAGGCGATATAGTGTTTTTTTCCAAGAAGGTGGGTTTTTGTACACATATCATTGTGGAAAAAAGGTTTTCAAAAATTCTGATGGAGATGAACATTTATAATTTACACTGGATTGATGATCTATTTGATTACTTATGAGAATTCCATTGGTTCTATAGGATTTATCTATGTTTAGGATATTATAAATTATGAGTTAGTGGGGATTATATCAGTATGATGGTCTCTACGATAAAATATTCCTAGTATGAGTACATCATAATTCCTTTAAAATTGATGAATTTCTTATCAATGTTCTTGGATCTTATGAAAAAGATCTTCCATCCATATCTTGACTCTTCAGTCATGGTATTTATTGATAATATTATTATATATTCATAGAAAACAATGTTACAGGATACACACCTTGAGATCAGGTTGCGTACAGTTTCAAAACATCACATTTAATATAAAAATTTTATTTTTAGTTTATTGATCCTTGTTTTTCATTTTCTTATACATGTGATCTCTGAGATAAAAATTTATATGGTCCAAAACATGGTAGAAGAGGTGATGTCTTGGGAACACCCATATAATGTTTTTGTGGTCACGAGATTCCTAATGTTGGTTGGATGCAATTGATGTTTAATTAAGGACATATCCAATTTAGAACTACTAATGGTTGGGATTACCAAGATGCTATGATGTTATAATTTATTTGACAGTGTGTGGAGTATTGTTTGAACCTGAATAGAGGTTTATGTTAAGCCCAATTTTGATTCTTCAAGATCTTGTAATCAAATATACAATGTTTTATAATTTATTGCATTTTGGGATATGAATTTTGATTATGTATAGGGGTAAGGCAGTTTTTATGAGTCATGTTTGTTGGGAATGTATGTCTGTAAGTACCTCATTCATGTCTTAGAGTCAGTAGTTTTGGCACATTATTTGAAGTGTTGGTGACACTATCTTATTAGTTAGAAGATTATTGTCTAAATGGACCCTAATATCTTATGTTATATCTTATCTCAGTTGAATATTAACATGATGTAGAGGTTCTAGGCGGAGTGTCTATAGACCTTTAACTTCGAGACAGACTATTATCCTTGTAATGTGAATGTGGTTTCATAAGAACATATTAGTAAAATTACATAGGTGTAGGATTATAGTGGGTAGACATCCTCAGTGGAATTTCATCTAATGATCTTGATGGTGGATTTTATTGTGGGAGAATGTGAAGATTGCGGATTTAAAAAATGTGTTTCTGAGGTTATAAAATCTTCATTAGTGGATCCGATTATCATGGTCCAATAGTTAGATCATATGTGGGTGGTGATGAGATATTGTTTAGTAGGCAGTGACCTAGTCCAATGATGGTATATCAATGATGATGAAATGATAAGAGTATGTGGTAATATGTAAGTGATGTCCTATATGAGATAAGATCTAATAAGATACTATCGTGCTTTAAAAATTGAATTTCACCTTGGGTAAATGAGGATATACCATGACATCCTACCACAATTTTTGTGGTCTAGTTTAAAGTGGGGAATCATTAGTTTTTTTCATGATGTCTTACCTTCTAGAAGGTAGAGGATAATTATCATTATCTCTGTGGTTTTATTGAAATAATATTGTTTTTAATGTGGAAATGAGAAGAATTGACCATGGACATTGTGATGGAGTTACTCTAACACAAAAGATGTCATGATTCTATCCTGGTGAGAGTTGATTGACTATGGAATTTTGATCATTTCCTATTAATATATGTGAACCATTCCATATATTAGAATGAGATATTTTTTTTCTATGGGATATTGGATTCTATCACAAAGTACCCCTAAGTATTATACCATACATAGATGTGTGTTTAACATCATTTTTTTGGAAGTACTTTCAGAAGGCTTTCAGTACATTGCTGAAACATTGTATAGAATATCATCCCTAGAACAATTTTCGTTCAAAGATGGTGATTAAAATATTGGAGGATATGATATGGTCTGATTCATGCCAGTCACTAGTTCTTAGGACAATTAGATATCCTTGGTTGAATTCACATACTATAAAAAATTCATGGAATCCATTTATATGGAACCTTTTGAGGCTCTATAAGGATGGCCTTTTCATTATCAACTATGTTAGCATTTGGTAGATGAGGTACTTGTACTGGGGTTGATCATCATATGAGATACCTTTGAAAGAGTGCGTCGAATCAGGAAGAGGTTATCTACCACTTAATGTAAGAAGTGCTCATATTTTGAAAAGAGGATGTTCCATCAGATTTTAATGTTAGAGAGATAGTTTTCATATGGGTGACTATTCGATAATGGAATTTATATCTATTGGATTAAGGGAAGATAATGTTAATATTTTTTTGGATTTTTGATATTTTTGAGTATATTCAGATAGTGGGTTACCATATGTACAATCACCCATCCTAATCAGGTAAGCATGATAGGTTTCATTATTATTATTTCATCTTGTAAATTAATGATTTTTTTCATGTGATTGACAATGAGGATTTTGAACATGATCCTAATACATAATACATGGAACACCAGAAATTTATTTTATAATAGAGTGATAAGATATTGTGGGGGAAGATATTTCCACTTTTCTAGATCATATGTTATAATATATGGGTTCAGAATAAATAATTAGATTGGGAGTAAGATATTAATCTTCAACATCCTATGTTTTATGAAAATATTCCTAGAGAGGTTTCTCAAGGTTGAGTGGTCATTAATAGGGGATAACATAATAGACGCATATTTTAAGGTGTTTTATGTGTTAATTTAATCAATTATTCGTGATTTTTTGAAATAATGAATTTGTTTGACTTTGATTCTGAAATTTATAGTAGGTTTTTTATAATTTTTGGGGACTTTATAAGGTCCCATAGTTGGTGAATTGGTTTCTCAGATGTTTCTAATTCTATAAGAAAATGTGTGGTCTTTTGTATAGGAACATGGGTGGAGAAAAGTAAATGTAAAAAAAATTATGAATCCATTTTTACTTTTATGTAAACTATATCACTCATTAATGTGGAAAAACGAATAGTTCTTTTGTTTCTTGGTAAATCGTGTTACCAAACTATGTGCGTGTATTGAGAAGGTATTAATCCTTGCATGGTTGGTGCATGGTTTATCTAACTATTAAACCATACCATATATTTTTGGATTTGTTATATGATACACTTCTTAAATAGATATTAATCATCTTAATTAAAACATAATTCATTATAAATTCACCACTCATGTACCTGGAAACACAATAGAATATCCTCAAACAATTTCTTCTCTTCCATACTTGATTTTAGTTTATCAAATCATGTTGGTGATCGATGGATTTTTGGTATGTGATCCAGGACCCTCTACTCTAGTTTTCACTCCTAGATTTACAATTTCTCAATTTAAACAAATCATATATATACAATTTCATTTCTATATATATGGATTATGATTCCATGTAGTGAAGAATTATCTAATTGTTATTATATTGGTGAGGGATCTGGTTATTTGGTGGAATATCATCGATTAATCTCATATCTAGTTTCATTGGTGGAATTTAATTTATATGTTATTGTATAAAATTTTTAGTTAGTTTAAACTCACTAATATTTTCATTCTAAAACATTGATGTGATATAGTTGGAAATTTTTCTATGGGACCTTGGGGTGTTTTCTTGTTATTGTAGGTCTCAGTGTCACTCTGTTATAATATATTAGTGGGTCTTAGGGATTTTCATGAACAAGATAAGGTTAGTAAGTTCTTAACCATGTTGGGATCTTGTATACCCTTTTTACCATTATATGATACTTTCATTTCCATATTTCGATTCACCATTTTTTATAGTTATCAGATGTGTCTATTTTTTATAAATATGTGTCCAATATATGATGCTTGATTTCATGTGTATACTTATATATCCTAACACAATTTTTTCATGTTGATAAAATGTAGATTTATTTTTTTAATTACTCTCATGATGACATGATATTTTTTACCTATATATTTTCAACCCTATTATATGTGATTATCATACATTTTAGAGATTATCTACTCGTTTTCAGAACATTTGGACCATCATGATATTATTAACCCTATGATATAGAGTGACAACAACATGTGATGATAGAAATGATAGACCAAATCATAAGGTATGTCTATAGAGTAATTGAGTCTAGACCAATGGAAGTGTCAATTTGGGTATAATAGTCTTATGCCCTAGACCAAGCCATTGACAGGATATGATGACCTTGAGGCCTGACATGTAACCGAGACAGGGTTTGGTGGGCTTTAGGTCTAACATGACATAGAAGTAGGATGTAAACTCCTTGTGGACTAATCTATATTTATTCCTATTAATTATTGAGGTACATTTTCACCAGGCTTCAGTAAATATATTTATCACTCTATACATCCATTAAAACTATAATTATGACATGGATTTGAACGTGGTAATACCAAGTAATTTGGTATCTTTTTAGCACAAAAATGCTCATAAAAAGTTTGTTATTTATTTCTTCAGAAGTTACATTTAATATGAAATATACAAATTTTACTTCTTCACTCATGTTAAGGGCCCATTGTTGGTTTCCTAATATATTCTATTACTGACAGGCTACATGTGAATCTTTATCCATATAAAAATTGCAGGAATAGATATTTAGGTGAGGGAATGGGGCCCATGAAAAAAGATTATATGAGGAGTACTTTTTTCTTAGTGCTATTTTGATTGACATTAGATTATTTCATTAGTTTTTATATATTTATATTATGAAATATTATGTGATTGAGTTTGGATTTCAACATTGGGGTTCTGGTTCAATTTACATGTATGACACAGGTGAAATTTTGATACTATGCAATTTTTTTTGTTAATCATGATTTTTCATATTCTAGGTTGTTACATTTTATTATTTTTATGGTGTTTGGTTATGAAAACCGAGGGTATAGTCTCTACACATCACACTTAGATCCATACTGGAAATCAGGATCCTCTTTTATAAGGGGATTCTTGCATGAGTTCTTATAACAATGCCACCCTCGGGTCATTTGTGAAATCCATATTTGGGAATTAAAAAATGCTATTGATTAAGTTTATTTTCACCTTAATTTCCATTGTTTTGGGGTTTGGAAGAAAAAATTTATGATTCATAGAACTTGGGATGGGAAGTTGTGTTTGTTCCTGGCCATAACATGTATAGTGGACCTCTAATGTACTAGTAATGATATTGATATTATTGTTTTCCCTATTACTGATTGATATTGCTCCTAAGAGTAAATTAATATAATAGCTTATAGGATCTAGGTTCATTTATACATATCATAAGGCACATTTGAACGCATTCCATGTATGTGTGTGTGTGTGGTAGTTTTTCTTACATGATGTTTCTTAAACAAAATTTATTATACAGTGCTTAGTGAAATATCTATAATATATTCTTATATTATGTATCTATGATTCTATTATACTCTTTACCAGATTTAGATTAATGATACTTGATAGTTAATCTTGGGTGAATCTATATATCATACTTCGATTAACATGTAGTTATCAAATACAACTCTTGGGACTTCGGTAGAACTAAGAAGATTAAACCATATGAGGGGGTATCTCCTAGTATATATTATTTTATGTGTTCAATAATCTTTTTAATATGTTTTCATAATATAATTTTTAATTATTTTATAATTATTTTTTAATAATTTCCTAAAATACCACCTTAAAGACACTTGATTTGATAGTTTGGTGACGTAGGCCAAAATGCTATTGAATAGGATGATATTCAAGTTCCACAAAAATCAACCCAATTGGATGAACTTAATCATACTCCCATACCTTCTCTAGTGGTTCAAAAATTTGTCCACTCTAGCATGGAGTCTTCTAGATTGTAACTACCCTAGGTGGATGAGTATACAGGACCAGGTTTGACTGTAACCAGGACATCAACCTCTAGTATCCTTTAGCCTTCCAGTGCACTGGACCATCTCATGATGATGAGGAATGTATAGAAATTTGTGAATGAATATTCATCTTATTTGAGACACTGAATGACTTATAGTTCAAACTATTGAATTTACCTTTAATAACATTCCTGGATATGGTGGGGTGTCATGGGAGAAGAAATATATATTAGTGTATTTCAAGGTTCTCCATAACAAACTATTCTTCAAGTAATTCATTCTTGGGATGCGGAATCAAAATCATTTCCCCGAATTCATGGATCTTTTACAAGGTTCCATGATGGTATCTAAATTATCTACAAATTTCCTTGAATTTAATCATTTCACTCCCAAAAATTCCAGATCTGTGGCAAAAATTATTTTAATGTTTTAGATTGTTCATTACCCAAATATTAGACTATATATTTGGATCTTTGGCCTAACAGCATACCTAGTGGTTTTTTGCGAGCCCATGAATACTAAGTGGGGTCTCATGTAGGATCAATTAGCTAATATTTTATTCATACTCTTGTACTCATGTATGTATAATTCCATCTACAATGACGTGTGTCACATCTAGTTGTATAATGTTGAAGGTTATGGACATTAAGTATGGTGGGGGTTGGAAGTTTGAATGGATTGTGGATTCATTTACCCTCTTAGAATGTTCTCCATTATTCTTCCACAATGGGGTGGTTAGAAATTACCATGGGTTCTTCCCCAAACCATAGAACATGTATTGTTGGTGTGCTAATATAGGTTATCTCTAGTATTATTGCAATATAAATTTGATGTCAAATTTGTCATGGGGTGTAGGATAGACTCTAACTATATCTCAATTATCTTTTCAGGGCCTATAATAGTAGATTTCAAACCAATTATATTATTTTTTATTAGAAAAGTCTGTAACCCCATGTTAAATCCCATGTATTTGAGTTTCGTTGAGTGTTCCCATTATATAATGATATAGCTAATAGTGTATAGGTACTATTTACTTTTTGAGGTAAAATTTTGATCTCCTCATCTCTTTCTACTCCAATTTTCACACAGGATCATAAAATTGATTTACATGTTCCAATGTATTTTTTTGTATCATATAAACAATTAATTTATCTTATGAGTTTATTTCTCTCAACGCACCCTTGGGAATGAATTTTTATCATCTATAGAGACTTCCAATATGTCTTGTAGTTATTTATGGATATAGATATCAACGGGATTTCCTAATCCTTGAATCACTAAATATAAGTGATCCTTTGAATTAAATAGATAATAATAATACAAACACACATATTCTAAAAAATCAACCTAGGTTACCCTCAATCCTTGCACTTGACCTGATCTATCACATACCCACGGGAATTCTCGATCCACACTGGCCGGTTACAAGAACCCGGGAATCGAACAACACTACCTGTGGAATGAATTCACAAAAATTGAACAACCACATGGAATATATATATACAAAACCAGAAGCAATAGTTGAATATGAAGAAGATATATATTCTATAAATTTAGGAAAATAGTGGAAATAGATAACTTCAAAAGTAGCTAAAAACACCAAGAAAAGGCCACCTACCATAGACAAAAAACCATTCAGCTACTCCAAAAAATGGTAGGGATGGACTCCCAATATTTCACCACCAGCTACCTAACTAACTGGACTGAACCTCATTGCCTCACTATGAAGCCTTTCCTTTCCCTAAACTAGAATACAAACAAGGTGTACACACCATCGAGGTGGTGCATAGGGTCTGAGCTAACAGAATCATTAGGATCCCACCTAGTTGTTCCATAACTAATATCTATATATAAATCCATGTAAGGTAATTTTAAATAATAACATGAAATGATAAAATGTAAATCCGTTTTATAGGAAAAAAGGTAATCATCTCCCCTTTCCATAGCTATAAAGAAAAAGATGGTATATATATTTCAAACATAATTTTTCATGTCATTTTCCACAAGAATAAACGATCATATCTAGGCCAACTCATAAATCCAAGAAATAAAAAATAGAAGAACATATATTAAAACACCAAGAAATACTACAAGTCCATGTTATGGGCTACTCAAACCACAGTCAATCATGTGAACAAATTATAATCCAAGAATAATGGGCCTAGGATGTAGATGAATACCCTATAAGTACCCCCCCCCCCCCAATGTCAATATCGGTCTCCTAGAAAAACATTCAAAGGAAACAATGGAAATTCCTGAGGAAACCCTAATTGATAATCATAAAACATTGGATGATTTCCTCAAGCAAAAACATACAACTAAGTAACAAAGTTTACCCAAGTTCTCTTTTTCAAAATTAATTTCAATGCTTTGAAAATACCTATTTTCTTTCTATTTATTAATAACCAGGGAAAATATTTTCACTAAAAAAACCCATTTCAACACACACAAAATAATCATTCCAATATCTATATACAAAACAGTTTATAAATAATAACAATCAGTTTCATCAATGTTGGCAATACATGGAACAACATACCTCAAAACATAGGTCGTACGTTCCCATAGTGGAATCCAAATTTTATGAAACCCAACAACCTCAACGAAGGCTCTAGAATAAGATCAACCTCAAGAATGATTCAATAATGAGGACAAGGGGTCATCGGAATAGAGAAAACCACATACCTCAAAGACAAACTCCCTATGTAGCCTAACCAATAGAATACAATGCCTTTATAATGAGTCAACACAACCAATCTCGGAAGAAACCAAGAGGGATCACCACCCATAGAACAACATATCCGAAGACACCACCTAATAGTGATACCATGAAAAAAATAAATTTACAAACACAATGGTTACTTACATGGAGAGATGGACCACAGTTGTAATAGAGATCAAGTGTGGAATATATCGAGCTAGAAGGGGTTGACTCTCTCAAAGACACCATGGAACCACCTTTGTTCGAGATTTATGGATAACCAGTGAAGGAATTGAATAAAAATAGCCACAAATGGTCTTTAAAAATTCTATATGAGACATCACATGACATATAACCCAAGTACACTATTTTTAACATCCACATCCCGCATATACCAGAAAACACATCACATTGGATTAAAATTCTTCCATTTAAACAATACACATCATTTAATCTATATTAATTATGTGTACTAGTTCACAACATGAACATTACTTTCACTACATACGTCTAAAAAAAATTACATGACTTGTATCATTGATACATAATGTGTAACCACTCTAAATCCTGTATAAATGAATGATTATTTGTGAGAGTCCAAACTATATTTGAATTCACCACTATAGGTATCAACCCAATCTCTAGGGCGGTGAAAACCCTGACAAGGTCCGGGTAATACCTGAAAAATTGGTAATTGGATCTTACAAAATATCCACCAAAAAGACCTTACTTCCTTGATAAGTCATGTTGATGATGTAATACCTAGAAAGAGATGAGGCCACTACTCCCTCATCAATGATTCATGTTAACATGCCTCATGAAAATCTAATCCTTATTTCCATAAAACCATGACAAATGAAATCAACTTCCGACTCATGAGTTTCATATGAGATTCAATGATATCTACTCGTGTTTCATAAATAGATGCATCTTATAAGGCCCCAGCCTTAAACCTTACTTAATCTTGAGTTATTACAATATTACAAATTGAGGATCTTTTTGGGTTTAGAGTTTTAGAGAATTAGATCATAAAACTTTCATTACATTCCACATATAAACAAAGTGGTTACATAAAGATAGTATTCTTCTTTCCTATCAATGGAAACATATTTAAAATAAAACATGGAATCTTTCTTGACACTTCCTTGACACTATCATCATATCACGTACCTTTCCCTTGACCTGTGAAAAACATTTCAAAAAACTTGGGATGAGCATAAAAAGCTCAGTAAGGGATATAAAAATATAGAAAGGAAACATGGGTACATATATACATAAGAATGAAATAATACTTTACCAATAAAACATAAGCACTTTAACATACCTCATCAAATCATGAATAAATCATAGAAATCATAATACATAAAGGTAACTTGAGGCATTCATAACATTCTTACGTAGGGAGTAACCCTATTGGTTACATTTGGAATACCCATCACAGTATATTCCATAAATCACCTCGGAGAAACCATAACGTTTCACTCCTTCACATTACCCAATGCATTGGAGAGCTATATCGGGCTCACCCGCACATAGTTTATCACGGAACCACTCGTCTTCATAATAATGCCCAAGAACCTCAACATAATTATATCACATAAAACATGCATAAAGGAAACATAACATTTCCACCTTTCAATCACAAGATATCAATAAAACACATTGATATAAAAACATTATGAAAACCATTTTCAATACCAAAATAAAAGAAAAGTAAAACTTGGTATTTATTTTTCTTTAAAAAAAGGTAGGTCCTGTAGAGGAAGCCGAAACTCAAATAATGGTCATGGAGGCGGAGAAGTCGTTGTTGCCGCATACGTACGACAAAAACATTCTCTTTTGTCATTTAGTAAACGATTCGTATAAAAAATATTCCATTTGAATAAACGTAAAAGTAAAAGGGGTTTATACACAGTATAAAGGAAGGTTGTGTATAAAACAAAATATCCCTCAAAGAAAAGAGATTGAGAAGAAGTCCCATACCTCGGGTCCAACTTGACTCGATCGTTCTTTAATGTCCTTAAAATCGGGTAACTCCATTTGGATTGAGCTCAAAGGCTTCCTTGGGAATACATTTTCCCAAAGAGAGGCTTCAAGGAGTTAGATAGGGATGTGGAGAGACAAAATGGGCAGGGGTTGGCCGAGCCAAAGGCTTTGGGAGTGTGGGTAAGGAGGTAGAGGTGGGGGCCTTTTATACGAGGAGAGGAGGGGCACTCTTGGAATGTAAAGAAATGTTACATTATTAGAAAATGATTTTCGGATTAAAAAGGTCCCACATTGATATAATTCGAGGGTAAGGTGATAAGGGTTCGAAATACACCCATCCAATAGGTTTTGGACATGTGTAGGTCATAGATTTCACCTTATCATTTCATTTTATTTAAATCCTTTATTAATGATGTAATCACTACATCATCATGATGTCATAAATAATTTAATAAATTTAATGTATAAAAATTATAAAAAAATATCATGATGTAGGAAATATTTTTAGCTTTATAATGAATATTTATAGTCGAAAATATCATTTATTTAGACAAAATTAAAAATATTTTACTTAGGTGATCAATTCTTTGTCACATTTAACATACTTTAAAAATAAAAAGATAAAAAGTCACATTCTCACAAAAGTGATTCCATGGGCCCCCCATGTTTGGCACAAGGCATTACATGGTAGGCCATGAGACAACCAGTAGCCTTAAGACACATGTTGTGGTCTTTTTGTATTATTATGATATCATTTTATTATCCTTAACTACCTGATTACTCATTAATCAAGATAATTAAAGATAATTACCATCGTTACTATTCATAATGTCCAAAAACAAAAGAGTCTTGATTACAAAATTTGGACCTTATGATTCCAAATATGTAATCCATTTTACCAAATTCAAAACACAGAAATTGCAATAATTTATTTAAAAATAATTCCCGTTGTCAAAACAAATAGCGGGTTTTTTTTGAAACAATATCTATGAAAAGTTTGGCATTAGTTTATGCCCAATTCCAAAGTGAAATTAATCCTAATGACCACCATTGGATTAAATGGTAAAAATATATTCTAATTTAACTTTAAAACCAATTCAAATGATAATCTAATCATATAAATAAATTAGATTAAAAAGCAGTTTTGATGTAAAATACAGTATTTTTCACTTAAAACATTTCACTAACTATAAATCGAATTTGGTCTAACCTTCACCTTGATCTTTTTCAGTGCAATCACGATCCTTATGTCCCATCTTACCACATCGGTAGCACTTTCCAGAATTCAGAAGACATTACCCAGCATCCCTTTTGCCACATTTATCACAAACCGGAAACTTAGATTTCTTACCATCAGACTTTTTTGAAGAATTCTTCCCTTTCTCCTGCCACTTTGGTCTCTTCTTCTGCTGGTTGTTATAGAACACTTGATCATCGGAAAACTCCATTTCCACCTTCTCAGCACATCGAATAAGCATTTCATAACTTTTAAACTCACGAGAATCTAATTCCCTTAGATATTTTGGCTTTAATCCTGATTAAAAATGACTGATTTTACTATCAAGCTATCAGATAAACTTTGGAGCATACCTTGCCAATCGAGTGAACCTTTCTTCATAGGTAGCCACTGAGTCTTCCTCTTGCCTCAATTCTAAGAATTGTTTTTCCATCCTAAGTCGAACAGCCTTAGGAAAATACTTTTCAAGAAACATACCTTTGAATTCATCCCAGTCGAGAGCATCAATCTCATTATTGTCCCTGCTATTTTTAACCATCGACCATCGCTAATCTGCTTCACCCTCCAAACGATAAATAGCAAGACTAACCTTTTGATTGTCTGAACACCCCATGACATCGAAAATCTTCTCCAGTGCTTTAATCCACCTTTTAGCTAGCACAGGGTCAGATGATCCTCTGAATTATGGGAGATGTTGCCTCATGAAATGTTCCACCACTGACATGTTCCTCTGCGGTTGATCTGGCTGATCTCGTGCATGGATACCACCACCATTTATCGCTTGAGTCAACTGCGCAATTACTGCAACAAACTGTTCAGTTCCAATTCCGACCACCTCAGGATGCTGATTCGGAAGGTTATTTCCTTCTGCATGCCTTCCTAGCACTGCTTCCCTATTTCCTCTGCGGAAAACCATTCTGAACAAACTTGTCTTAGATGAAGCAACATGGTAATCTTAAAATACTATATCACTTCAATTTGACCATAAAAAAATTATTTTTGGATAATCATTTAATAGAATTCTAACTACTAAAGTTATCTAAACCATCCTTTGATACCAACTATAAGGCCCCAGCCTTAAACCTTACTTAATCTTGAGTTATTAAAAGATTACAGATTTAGGATCATCTCTGGTTTAGAGTTTTAGAGAATTAGATCATAAAACTTGCATTACATTCCACATATAAACAAAGTGGTTATATAAAGATACTATTATTCTTTCCCATCAATGGAAACATATTTAAAATAAAACATGGATTCTTTCTTGACACTTCCTTGACACTATCATCATATCATGTACATTTCCCTTGACCTTTGAAAAACATTTCAAAAAACATGGGATGAGCATAAAAAGCTCAGTAAAGGATATAAAAATATGGAAAGGAAACATGGGTATATATATACATAAGAATGAAATCATAGTTTACCCATAAAACATAATCACTTTAACATACCCCATAAAATCATGAATAAATCATAAAAATCATAAGACATAAAGGTAACTTGAGGAATTCATAACATTCTTACGTAGGGAGTAACCCTCTTGGTTACGTTTGGAATACCCATCATAGTATATTCCCTAAATCTCTTCGGAGAAACCTTAATGTTTCACTCCTTCATGTTACCCAATACATTGGAGAGCTATATCGGGCTCACCCACCCTTAGTTTATCACGGAACCACCCATCATCATAATAATTCCCAAGAACCTCAACATAATCGTATCACATAAAACATGCATAAAGGAAACATAACATTTCCACCTTTCAATCACAGGATATCAATACAACACATTGATATAAAATCATTATGAAAACCATTTTCAATACCAAAATAAAAGAAAAGAAAAACATGGTATTTATTTTTCTTTTTAAAAAAGGTAGGGCTTGTATAGGAAGCCAAAACTGAAATAATGGTCACGGCGGCGGAGAAGTCGTTGTCGCCGCATACGTACGACAAAAACATTCATTTTTGTCATTTAGTAAACGCTTTGTATAAAAAAGATTCCTTTTGAATAAACGTAAAAGTAAAAGGGTTTTATACACCGTATAAAATAAGGTTGTTTATAAAACAAAATATGCCTCAATGAAAGGAGATTGAGACGAAGTCCCATACCTCGGGCCCGACTTGACTCGGTCTTTCTTTAATGTCCTTACAATCGGGTAACTCCCTTTGGTTTGAGCTCAAAGGGTTCCTTGGGAAGACTTCTGCCCAAAGTGAGGCTTCAAGGAGTAAGAGAGGGATGTGGAGAGACAAAATGGGCAGGGGTTGGCCGAGCCAAAGGCTTTGGGAGTGTGGGTAAGGAGGTAGAGGTGGGGGCCTTTTATAAGAGGATAGGAGGGGAACTCTTGGAAAGTAAAGAAATGATACTTTATTTGAAAATGATTTTCAGATTCAAAAGGTCCCACATTGATATAATTCGAGGGTAAGGTGATAAGGGTTCGAAATCCACCCATCCAATAGGTTTTGGACATGTTTAGGTCATAGATTTCACATTATCATTTCATTTTATTTAAATCCTTTATTAATGAGGTAATCGCTGCATCATCATGAAGTCATAAATAATTTAATAAATTTAATGTCTAAAAATTATAAAAAAATATCATGATGTAGGAAATATTTTTATCTTTCTAATGAATATTTATAGTCTAAAAGATCATTTATGTAGACAAAATTAAAAATATTTTACTTAGGTGATACATTCTTTGTCACATTTAACATTCTTTAAAAATAAAAAGATAAAAAGTCACTTTCTCACAAATGTGATTCCATGGGGCCCCCAAGTTTTTCAAAAGGCATCAAATGGTCGGCCAGGAGACAACCAGTAGCCTTAGGACACATGTTGTGGTCTTTTGTATTATTATGATATCATTTTATTATCCTTAACTACCTGATTACTCATTAATCAAGATAATTAAAGATAATTACCGTCGTTACTATTCATAATGTCCAAAAACAAGAGTCTTGATTACATAATTTGGACCTTATGATTCCAAATATGTAATCCATTTTACCAAATTCCAAACACATAAATTGCAATAATTGATTTAAAAACAATTCCCTTTGTCAAAACAAATAGCGGGTTTTTTTTGAAACAGTATCTATGAAAAGTTTGGCATTAGTTTATGCTGAATTCCAAAGTGAAATTAATCATAATGACCACCATTGGATTAAATGGTAAAAATATATCCTAATTTAACTTTCAAACCACTTCAAAAGATAATCTAATCATATAAATATAGTAGATTAAAAAGTAGTTTTGATGTAAAATACAGTATTTTTCACTGTTCATAAAAAAATGAACATTGTCAGAAAAATACCAAAAATTCACAAAAAGTAAATTTTGATGTCCCAATAATAAAGAATAAGTTTATTTTGACAAACATAGCTTATTGAATTTTCAAAATATAGATTTAAAAATGGTTTTCCATCAAAAGACAGTAAAACAATCCTTTAAAAAATATTAGTGTATTCCATGCTTAAGATTGGATTTATTTTCATTTTAACCCTCTAACACACTATCTAATTCATTAATAGACATAGATAAAAATATCTATTATTAATTACTTACTTGGTATGTTACACATCTAGCCCTAACTCAATCTATTCCCAACTATAGATTTTAGTAGGAACAAGGATATATTTTTTGAGTTGAGATATATGGAAAACATCATGAATACATATCAACTAAACTCAAAATTGTCACCAATTAGAAAATTGTCTGCTATGCTCAGTGACCAAAAATGGTTTAATGTAACTCAAATCCAACATTCCCAGATTTCCAAGTCGATAGTGATCCAACTAAGGAGAAACGTTCTAGAAAACCAAGACACCAACGAAAAGCTCCAATGTTCGACATCGTCGATCCGTATACAATTTTTTTCAAAAATCTACAATAAAAAGACATCGAAGTACATACTTAATGTATGTGGATGTTTCATGAACAAAAATTGGTCCATATAAATATATTTCACCCACACCAACCAAACAAAGAGGTGATCTACATGGGTGACCATACAATGCCTCTAAGGGAGCCATTCTGATTGTTGATTGATAATTATTATTGAAAAAAATCATCCCATACCAGATGACTATCCCATGATCCACTGAAATCATAGACATAGGCACAAATCCTATCCTCTATGTTATAATTTTCATTCTTCATATAACCATTTGTATGTGGATGGTAAGTTGTGCCCAACTTAATATGAGTTCCTATTTCTGCATGAGGAATCCACTAGATTCTTTATCTGGACCTAATATCCCTATCTGAAACAAGGGAAGAATGATTCCCATGTAACATCACAATCTCCCGAACAAATATCTTACCCAGATCTTCATCCGTAGTGGTTTACTTTATAAAAAATAAATGATTATACTTCATTAACCAATCCACAACCACCCAGATACCATTTTCCCCTCAGGGAGTCTATGAGGAAAAAACCTTAAACATATCTTATTCTAGTGTTTTCATACTATAATTCAAATTCAATTATATTTTATGATTAGTGTTTATTGAAATAAAAAAAACTCTTACATACTGAACTCAAGCATTTTAATTGGACACTTATACATAATAGCTATTTTTTCACCAAAGTAAACCCTTATAAAGTAAAACATTATTTCTTTTCAAGGATAATATTCAATATATACATCGTGGAATCTTATTTGAAATTACCAATATTAATACCTCTGAAAAATATTTTAAAGAATGGGATGGGAACAAAAACCATTGTTAGGGATATAATATAAGGGATGAAACTGTTAGTCGATGAATATTTTAAAATCATGAAATCATAAATTTCACCCATAAAACATAAACTCTTGAACATACCACATGAAATCATAATATTCCTGAAAAACTCATAGAAAACATAAATCATAAAGGAAATTTTTGGAATCCAAATAATACATACATTTTAGCATTCACAGATACATATGGAGTATCCATCATGGTTATGTTTGGAATACCCATCACCATATATTCCCTAAATCTCTTAGGGGAAACCTTATTGTTGTTCTCTATCTCATTACCCAATGCATTGGAGAGATATCATAGGCTCACCTACCCTCAGTTTATCATGTAACCGCATATAATTGGTTTATCACATAACCACCTGCCTAATTTCCAAGTTCCATTATATATTCATAAATTATAAAAGATTACAATTATCAACAATTAACTTGAAAATTATTATATTAAATCATAGGAAATGATTACAAGATATTGAAATTTTCAATCCACGTTCAAGAGCATTTTCAATACTAAAACAACATAAAAGGAATAATGTATTTCATTTTCATTTAAAAACATTAATGCTTGTATAGTGATCGAAATATCAAATATTTGTCATGGTGGAAGAGAATTCACTATAGATGTATATGCTAAAAGACATTACTTTTTTTCATTTATAAAGAAAGTAAAATGACTCATATAAAAATATGACATTTGAAAACAAAAAATTGAATTCTAAATAGACATAAAATTTCTTGTATAATTCTTATAAATCCATATAAATAAATATGTAAATTAATAATATGAAGAAAAATATTCAATAATTAAATTTTTAAATGTTTAAGGAGTCTCATACAACTTTGAACATTTAAATCATTTTATCCATGAATTACTACATTTTCCAATAAAAAATAAATTATTTTTGTTATAATAAAGATATGAATTTTCATAGTGGCTTTATAAAAAATTTATTAAATAATAAAGGAACATATTAACTAGAAATGCCTCAATTAAAGGATATTGATACGAAATCCACTATCGTGAGTCCGAATAGTCAAGTACATTCTTTTTATTCATATATAATAAAATTAGGTTAATTTATACTCACTTAGGAATAATTTTCATTTTTATTACCTATTTTATGTAATTTATTACCATTTTATAACAAATAATTAATTATTTAATTTTATATCAGACGTTCAGTTGATATTCGATACTTGTGTCAAAAATGAAGTTGTCTTGATGTCAGTAGTCCATGTGGTCATAATTCCACCATATCATGTATAAATATAAATAAATAATAATCATTTTTATACACAATTATACTTTTTAAATAAAAACATTCATTTATGGTATGTGAAATGATCAACGTTGTAACCATGGAGACGTTAAGCCGTAGGTACACATAGGTAATGCCTTCATTTTCCATTGAACATTTTGGAAAGAAGGTAAGTAATGTTTTATAATTAAAGAATAATCATAAAAATATTAATATAATATTATTCATTAATTTATAAATATATATATTATATAATTTGAGTAGTGAAAATGAACCACATCACTTTGTGGAGGTGATAGTAGACATATACGGACAAACGATGTTATCATTTTTATATGCATGGAAAGTAAGAACATAATTGATATATTATTTTCCTATAATTATTAATATTTCATTAATATCTAATATAAAAATTAATTCCATCAGTATAACCAGTATTTAAAGATGTTAATGATAAACAAACTATATCGGTTCGTGAGGCTGTAGTCTCCCGTACACATGAATGAAAAGATCATTTCCCATTTGATGAAATTGGATAAGGATTCAGGTGATGATATTAATATAAAAACATATCATTATAGTGATTATATTGGATTTATTATTCAATCATGGTTGAATAATATTTTAAGGAAGTGGAAGAAGAAATAAAATATAATACATAATGATAAAGAGACCTCTTCTATAGTTGATCACCATTGAAGAACACCTTAACACCTATAAGAATGGTGTTATTCCAAATTTAAGACATCAATAACATGGGTATAGATTTTACTAAGAGGTTAGTGTAGATATTAGATGAACTAAAAGTCTTTGGAAATATTATTTTTAATGAATTATTGGTACATTTTTATTGGAGAGGGGAGGGACACCCTTGTATACTATGAAAATATTAAATGAAAATAAATTTAATTTCAATTCTAAATTGCCCAAAAATAATTTATTTATAAGATCAGATTATATTGGACCGACTAACCATAATAAAACTAAAATTATAAAAGTTTTGAATATTTTTTTAATCCTTAACATTATTTTACCCGTATTTTACCTTCTTTAATTTTACCATGTTATCGTGTTATTTACACTTTGTGGGTTAATATAATTACCAAATCATGTAAAACGACCACTAAATGTTTAATTTATGACATATTAGAATTTATACTCTAAATTTTTAAAAATATTAGATTTTTAGGAATTTAATATCATTTAATAAAAATTAATTTATATTTTAAAATACCAATAGTGTCTAATTTGGCACTATTCATTAGTTGGATTTTAAAAAATATCATAATTACAAGATAAGTTTGATAAAACTCCTTTAGATCAACCAAAACATGTCATATATATCCAAAAAAATTTATTATTTCATAAATTATGTCATATAATATTTACTTTAATACTTTCAATATCACATATTCGATACTTTCATTAATTACGAAATTACTACATCATCATTATGTCACCATTTAATTTGATTATATATTTACTCTAAATTATAAACAAATTATCACTTTGTAGGTACTAATTTTATCTGTCTAATGAATTTTTTTATTTGAATTGATCACTTTTATAACCATATATTAATACTATTTATGTGCTGATAAAAATGATTATGAAATCATGGCCTTTATTTTAAATAAATTATTATAAGGGTCTTAATCACATTCAAGTGGATCCAAGTGGTACTAAAATAGACCCAAGAATTAACATGGTTAGCAGAAAATGATATAATAAAATTGGGATAGTTGTTATGGTATTTTTATATTATTATAATACTTTTTTACATTTAATTACCCGATATACAATTAATCATGGTGATAAAATTTATTACCAATGTTACTATTCATAATGTTCCAAAATAAAATGTACATAATTACATAATTTTAACCTTTTTATTCCAAATATTTAATCAATTTATCAATATTCAAAATAATAAATTGGTAGAAATTAATTTAATATAAACCGTTGTTGTTAAAACGAGAAAAATTGTTTTGAAAATAAAAACAATCAAAAGATTGACATGCATTTATATCTAATTTTATTGTAAAATTACTCCCAATAACTAAAATTTGATTAAATAATAATAAAAATAATCTAATTATAATTTAATAACTACTAAAAGGAAAATATAACTACAAAAATATGGTTGATGAAAATGAAGTCTTCAATTAAAATGCATTATTTTTTACTATTCATTAAAAAATGAATCTTATCAGAAAAATACAAAAAAAAATTCTAAAGTAAAATTGATTATTCCTATATCAAATATTAATTTTATTTTGTCAAATATAACATATAAATGAAAATATTAGACTAAAAATGAGTTCTCATTCAAAAGATGGTAAATATAGATTTTTTATTAATACTTATTTTATTCAAAAAAATGTATTTTTTCTTATATAATGTTTATAAAACATATAAGATGAATTTTAATTATTAAATTGAATATATTAAATATATATTTCCTTAATAAAATCCATCAAGTGTGATTTTTTGATTTTACAAACTCCCTTATTTTCATTAAAATAGTTTTTTTAAAGAATTTCCTTTTAATTAAAAAGGGTTTTATTTTCATATGTAAATAACTGTTCACAAAAGAATTAATTATATAGTGGTGTAAAAAATATTTTAAATCGTCAATTATTATTTTTCATTCCCACTTTTTTACCATCTATGTTATATGGTATGATATAAATATTTTGTTGTTCACTTATGTTCGATGTTGCATATTATGTACGCTATCGAGAGTATTATATCCGTTTTAAAACATGGGATGTTATAGAGTCCATGTAGATCCCAAAAAAATCCATGGATACCTCATCTCATTTCTGGACTAGCACCAATAGAGGCTGAAGTAGCCTAGAAGGTTTGATGTGCTCTGCCTTTATTCGTTGGATGGTGTAATAGCGATACACAAACTCTGCGATGTCACACATCATACTCGGATACCAGAATCACCACCTCATGTCACAATACATCATCAAAGTGATAGGATTTATGTACCATGAGGAGCTATGATAGCCAAACAAGACTGAACTCCTCACATATTCTAGGATGAAAATCCTTTTCTAGAAGTGAAGCATATCATCTTAAGAAAGAGGCAAATCTGAAATGGTCTTCCCACCATAAATTCATTATTGAGCATTGTGAAACTCATCATCCAATTGCTGACTCTACTAGCTAGAATGAAAGAGAGATTATGATAATTGAACATGAGCCAGAACCATGCCAAAATATCCTCCAGAGCATTTTGGTGAAATTGAACTAAAATTCCAATAAGGTTCTACTCCTCCATCGATTCTAGGAAAGCAAGGGATGGTACATTCCTACCAAGAGAGTCTAGAACAAAATTCCCCTTTCCTAGGGTGTAGGTGATATCAAAATCAAATGTATGAATGAATTCCCCCCATCGTCTCTATCTAAGATTCAATTCCCTCTATGAAAATATCTAACTTAGACTCTTATGATCATAGAAGACCATTAACCTTTCCCCAAATAGATAATTCCACCAACACATAAGGTAACACATTACTACAACAAGCTCTATATCATTATTTGGGTAATTATTCTCATGTGGTCAAAAAATATGAGATCCATAAGCGACCACATGTCCATCCTTCATAATAATGCATCAAAAAAAAACAACTGAGGAATCAGAAAACACCTTTTATCCCATACCAAGAACTGGTAAAATCATAATAGGATCCAATTTTAGAATCCCTTTAATTTCATCAAATGTTGGATTACACTGTAAATACTAAGTGAATTTTATATATTTCGTGGTAATTGAAGTCAAAGGTGATTCCAATTTATAAAATCCCTTGAAAACCCATCCGCATTATCCAATAATACCAATGAAGCATCCTATCTCAAAAAAAAAAAATTGGTTCCCTACATGACCGAAAAACCTTTACCTTCTCTGGATCAACTAAAAATCCATGATTAGAAATTATGTGTCCCATGAAAATTTATACTTGAATCCCAAAACAACATTTTGAAATCATTCTATACAAATGGTGACTTCTCAAAATTTCTAGAATCAAGATCAGATAGTGCTCGTGCTCACTCTCGAATTTTGAATAATCCATAATATCATCCATGAAAAACACCAAAAAAGTGCCAGGATATTGATGGAATACCTGATTCATTAAATCTATAAAAAAATCAGATTGTTAATTAGATGAATATACATCACAAGATATTTTTAATGGAAATACTTACACATGAAGGTTTTCCTGGGTATAAAAGACTATCGAACATGGAGTTTATGATAACCCAAATGATGATTGATCTTTAAAACCCACTTTTACAATTTTAAATGTTCAAATGTATCATCCACACAAGTCAAATGGTATTTTTTTCTTAACCATCACCAAGTAAAACTTTCAATAATCCACACATAAATAAATTCAACCAGATTATTTCTTAGAAAACAGTATAGGGGTTACCCAAGGAGAAAGCCAGGGTAAAAAACACCCTTTTTTTAATGGCCATCTAACTAAAAGTTGATCTCTTACAAATCTGTTAGTTATATATGAGAAAAATGAATCAATATCAATTGAATACCTAGAACTAGACCAATTGTAAACTCTACTTCTATCTCTATGGGATTACCAAAAAATTATCAGAGAAAAAATTAGAAAAATCTCAAAGAACAAAAAGAAGATCATAAATAGAAGAAATACTATTTTTATCATATGAAATAGAAACTAAAAAACTTATGGTCACTGTGAGGGAAGGCCCTACATGATCTGAACTTGCATCCCACTGCCGATAAAACACGATAGAGCTCCCATCAACAGCATGAAATGAAAATCATTGATGATAACAATCAAACTCCACTTAATAAGTGACAATATAATTTATGCCATTGATAACATCAAACAAATCTAAATCATGAATGAGAAAATCACAAAAAAACTCAAAATTAGCTATCATTAATGAACAAGAGTAACACTTGAAACCCTGCTCTCTCCTCATACCAAGAGGTTTTTCAAACTCCATATAAAAGGAAAAATTTCTATTGGAATTTTAAGAATCATTAAGAAATCATGAAAATAAAAATGGATGGGGGACACCAGTATCAAATAAAAAAATTGAAATTATAGATGCAATAAGGATAATACCTCTCACTATTTCTGAACCTATATAAAATTCCACTAAACACACATCTACTACCAAAAAATGATTCACACCTAATACATGTTGCTACATTCCTATAGTTTTTAAGATTCTGACTACATTGTAGTAGCCTTTGAAGCGGAAAAACCCTATCCATAATGCTGCATAGTCATAGCTCTAAAGAAGCATTGTATGTGAAAAATCTATACACATTTGTTTCACATATTTTAGGGAATAAGAAAACGACGTGTGGTGTATCCTTCCTTGCCTCACTAATATTAAGTCATAGGTATATTTCCTACTATAATAGATGGTGCAGAGGAGGCACGTTGCTGAGACCCACCTCCCCTACTCCTGCGATGATCCTACCACATCCTCTTCTTCCCAGGCACACCATAGAAGCTATCACCCAATGGAATATGAGATGTATAAAATAAAACCTTTCATTCCATTTTAATTTATCCATCATAGATCTTTCTACCATCTAAAAATAGGTATAAAGATTCAAAACAAACACCTGTGATATTTTATCTGGTTTTAAACCCTACTTGTACTTTGGTTCCTTAATCTAGTCATTCTTCACCACGTCCAAAGAAAAAGGAAAAAGCTAGAAAAATGATTGGTGTTTGCTGACACCAAATTCTCTCTCAATTGTAAAGACAAGAACTCTAGAGATTTTTCAAGCATCATGTACTCTAAGAAAAACTACTAAAATAATAAGGTTTTGAAGCCCTTCAAATCGAGGTCTACGTGTCTATCTTCAGAGTCCAAATAATCCCATCATCGCTTACTAAAACAATCAAGTTTTAACGCTTCACACTTCAACTTGATGTTCTCAGATGTCTACAGAAATTGGAATATCTGACATATCATATCCATCAAGTCCTCTACTTCATTAGGTTCATTCGTTCCATTAATGTATGGTGGCTTCCCATATATGAACTCCCATGATCAATGTCTCTCTCCTCCAATTCTTGGTTGTACCTTAACCACAATGTTCTGAACTCACAGAACACCCTTATTAATAGAACTGACGACCTATAAAAAATTTTCAACGTGATTCGAATCTATTGGTTGGTTCCCTTGAAGAGCATTAGCTGAACCATCCAATGAACCTTGTGGAATACGTCTTAGAGGCATACTACAACACACCGAAATATAAGAATTATCAGAAAAAAGATATAATCTCAATTCAAAATAGAAAACCCATAATAAAAAACAGATAATTATAAATCAAATACTAATATTAGAGACTCATATCACAATGTCTTATGGATACTTGAGTCTCATTACGATCAGAGTTGTCCCGACACTTATCGCAACATATCTCTCATGTTTTGAAAATCTTATCTACTATCTAAAAGACCTACCCAGACATGGAAACCTAAACAAAAAACTCATTTGATACCAAATTATAATGCACCAACATGGGTTACACTCAAGCCTAGCACCATACATGATCTATCAATGCTCTAAGGGAATTCCTTATCCCCATGGGTTGGAAACAAGAACCCAAGAATCAAACAACACAATAGAGGGAACATGTTATTCCAACATGAATAGCCACATGGAATATATATATATATATATATAACAAGAAGAAATAATGGAAGAATATGAAATTATATATGAAATAATTATAATAAAAAAATGGAAAAAGACAACTGTAAAATTTGCTGAAAAATAACAGACAATTACAACTATAGAGGACTAAAAAAATTACTACTCCACATGATTGTAGGGACATACTCCCACCATCTCACCACCATCATCCCAACTAGTTGACATAAACCACACCACCTCAGTATTACACGTTTCCTTTCCCTAAACTGGATTTCAAACAATGTTCTACTCATTTTCGTAGAGGTGTGTAGGGTGTGAGCTAACTGGCTTAGTAGGATCCCACCCATGTCTTCCATAACAATTCTTTGTATAAAAATAATTTTTATCTCATTTTAAATAAAAACATGGAATCATAAACATAAATGAAATTTTATATAAAACATGGTAAACATATTCCTTTTTCATATCTCTAAAACAAAAGTAGGTATATCTATTTCAAAACACATTTTCTATATCATTTTCACAAGAATAAACATGCTTATTAAGGCTAGATCAAAAAGGAAAGAAATAAGAAACAGAAGAACTGGTATCACAACACCAAGGAATAATATAGGGATAGTCCATAAACTACTCTTACCCCAATAAATTAGGGGAGAAAATTATAATCCTAGAAAAATAGTCCAAGGGAACAGAGGAATTCCCCATGAATAAACCCCCTAAAATGTCAATATCGGCATTTTAAAATAATGGGCCAAGGAAATAGATTAAATCCCCAAGACAAACCTCATTCGTAATCAAAAAAATAATGAAAAATGGAACAAAGCCAAACCATCCACCTAAGTACCCATGGTAACCCATGAAATCCATCTCAAAATTCATTTCAATAATTTGAATATTTCTATTTTATATCTATTTATCAATATCTAGGGAAAACAAATTTTCATTAAAAACACTTTTCAACACAATCAAAATAATCATGAATTTTTTTTACAAAATAGTTTGTAATTCATTACAACTAGGCTCATTAATGTAGGCGAGAGACAGAACCACCTACCACAAAACTGGGGTTGCACATTCCCATTACATAATCTAAAATCAACAAAACCAAATATTGATAAGGAAGACCATAAATAAAAATCCAAATCAATATTGATTCAATTTAGAAGTAAAGTTGTATTTGGATGATAGAAAAACCACATAACTTAATGAATAAAACCCGCCACACAACAACCAATGAAAAAATTCTTTTGGAATGAGATCTCTCAACAGATCTAGGAATACACCCCAAAGAATAACCAACGTTAGTCCAACAGATCCAAAGACACCACCCAATGGTGATACCATAACCAAAATCAAATATGAAACAGAATAGTTAGTTACACTAAGAGACACACCCCAACTATAAGAATGATCAAGTGTTGAATGGATCGATCTAGAAGGGGTTGGGTTTCAAATAAATCCCTTAAACTACCTTAGGTAAAGTTCCAAGAAGAACAAGAAATATAATAGGAACAAAACAGCCTCACACTATCTTTGAAAATTGTATGTGGTCAATTTCATGGTGTGTATCCCAGATTCACAACATGTAACTACCACATCCCACATACATCAAAAAAACCCATCACCCAGGTTTAAAAAACAATCATTTAAACCATACAATACATGTAATCACTATTCATGACATGTACTAGTTCATAGTATGATCTTTCCTTTCATTACATACATCACACACTCATTATACAACATGTAAATACTCCGCAGCTTGCATAAACAAATAGTTATTTGTGAAATTCCAACAAATTGTAGACTTTACCATTATAGGAAGTCCATGATGAGGTTAGGGGAGTACCTAATTAATCGGTAACAGAATGTTGCAAATCTGCTATTATGAGAGGTGGGTATGAATTATTTCACCTAACATGGAGAATTATTTAGTTTTTGGTAAGTAGGATGTTGAATCAAATAGACAAATACCAGATTTGAATTTGATTTTAGCTATTAATTCCCATGTATTATTCTTATCTCTCAAACTAGAACATCACATAAGGTCCTCTCCTTTTCCTACTACTTTCAATATCATTGAGGATGACTTGTTAGATAAATTATATGATCTTCTACTTTAATTACAAGTATATTTTGAGATAAAAAATAGGCTTTGAGAATAATAAATTTTGAATTCCTCCAAATCGTATGGCACTGACCACGTTTTTTGATATTAATATTCAATTTATGGACCTATAGATGAAGAGTTAGATCAGTCCGAGCATGTTTCAATAGGGTGATCAAGAAATTTTAACAATGAATAAGTAATTTAGTCTATATATTTTATAGATTGTTGATTTCTGAATTAGGTGATGATGAAGAACATGTATTCATTACCATGTAATTGTGATCATTTTTATTAGTCATGGGGAGGCCATTGATTTTCTAACATTGATCAGTATTTGGTATACCATTAGGTGTAGGTCTCATATAAGGATATACAAAATATTAAATTAAATAATATATATAGAGTCTATGATTACCTTACCATGATTTTAGCTTGAATAATTCCCAAACTGCAGGTGTAGATCTCATTAAAAATATATTCCTTTTATTTCCCAACACTTTTTTCGAGGTACCTTTGGATCATATCTGTATATATTAAGAGACATTTTAGTTACATACTTGAAATTTAGAAACCATGATGATAACACATATATCTCATTGAAATTATTCCATGATTTTTAATCCTAATTTATTGATATGAGATGTGTATTTCTTTTCCCAAGTGATATCTATGGCTGGAATTTATTTAGACATGTAGAAGGTGGAAGCAGTGATGAGTTAGGCACACCCTCATATGGTTTTTTAGTTGAAGGGATACCATGGTTTGAATGGAGATAATTTATGATTCATTAATGAATTCTCCTACTTAGTATCATTGATGATAGTACATAACAAGAAGGTGGTGATGTTCAAATGGACTGGTCAATGTGGGTATGTTTTTCCTGATTTTAAGAGGAAACTGATGATAGATCCATTTTTTATTCTTCAAGGTCCTATAATAAGATATATAATGTAAAATTTTCCAATATGTGTTTGGATATGATATTTGTTGATGTAAATGGATTATGTATTTTCTTATATCTCAAATCATCTACGAACCCATGCGAATAACAAGAAGATGCATAATTTATAGATGGAAGTTGTGGTCAATAACCTGACATTCATATGGTAATATCTCTATAGTGAGAGGGTTTTTTTAAATACAAACCAGAAGATACTGTGAAATATCATCTATCATTTTTAATATAAACTTTAGACAAAGATATTTTGTGGAGTATCTATAGAAATATGACTTCTTGATAGCCTACCCTCGGGGAAAAGGGAATGTATTTTTAGAATATATTTTCAAGAAAATGTCAATGATGTTGGTTCTTGGTGAGTGGCCATTAATGAATGAGTAACATATAATGAGATTAATGGTGGAATTAATTTTGGATTCATCTAAGGATTATCGATTCTTTACATGTGTGTCTCTGGTCCCCACATATTTATTCATTCCCTATATGAGAACAGGACATGATTTAGATGTTGAGTGGTTTGTGATATGATAATGATTGTAATGTACTGACCCAATCCTATGATTTCCAGTAAACAATGATGATATGATCATCCTAAATTAATGGATTGTAGTTCCTATCTCTAAAATAAATAAGATGATGGGAAACTCTCAATTTATTAAAATGGTAAATGAATCCATGGTCAATGAATTTGTACCATGACATTAGATTTCAGTTCATGTGGTGTGATATGTAAAGGGACATTTCAATTTTTGTTTAAAAATGACTTATAATCCTGAGGGTAATGGTAATGAATCGATTTTATTTTGTTTTTGTTTATCCACTAATAGTTTTGATGTGGAAGTGGGACATGCTATGATAGACATTGTGATGGGGTTACCTAGAACCTAGAGTGGTGTGATGTGTTTGGATTGATAATTCATAAACTAATGAATGTTACATATTTCTTCCCATATTGTGTGACCAATTAAATGGATGATATGGAAAATATATATATATATATGGACTATTTTATGACTTCAGGAATATCTCTCGAGCATTCTATATAAAATATAGGCTCATTTCATATCCAGGATTTTTTTTTGGATTGCCGAGGGTTTGGGTACTTAGTTGAAAATGTGTAAAATGTAAAATCACATCAATGATGGTAAATCATAAAAGAAAATACAAATAATGGATGATATAATCCCTGAATTCAACATGGATATTTATGGATAATGGGATGATTATATTGACAAGATAGAATTTTCATAAATTAATACCTTCCCACATTCTATTCGGATAGAACCATTTGATACTCTCTATGGGTGACTTTTCCATTTATCTTTATGTTGGCTTGAAGATGGTGAGTTTGATATAGAGGGTTAGAACATCAAATATGATAAATCTGAGAGATTATAGGTAATCAGGAAGTGATTGACCACTACTCAGAGTAGGAAAATGTCATATGCTGATTGGAGGAGTTGACCATTATAATATTCTATTAGATAAATTTATTTCTTATGTGTTTCTCATCAAATATGGTATTTATGATTTTGGATGTGAGTAATGATACAAAAAAATATTTTTAGTAAATTCTATATTGATGAGTGTATTATGTTTGTGACATGAAATATATACCTACATCCACTGTACAGAGTTATGCATGTTGTGTTCCACTTGTCCCAACTGGGGAGGTAAATGATTGATTCTGTGCTTGTGATCAATTTAGTGGTTGTTTAGATGGATCTTATTATATCTTATGTGGAATGAATGTTAAATATTATAGACAAGAGAAATAATTTTTGTTCGTGGATTACAATACCAGTTTTATAGTTCTTATAGTAGTAAATATGGTTGTAGAAGGAATCGTTAGGGCGGGAGTCTTGTTTTTTGGCATAGTGGATTTAGTTGTTAGATTAAGATACAAAGAGATTCTTCTTGAGGGTGATAAGTCATTAAATGAGGAGAATGTAATGTACTTATTTCTATAAGGTTTGTTATTAGGTTTTTGAGCATTTATTTTTTATTGTTTAACAATTATTTTCATGGGTTGATATTTGGGGGGATTTAGTTTTTTTAGGATTTATGGGTCCTATTGAGGGTGAAAAACTAAATGATAGTTTTTAAAAACCATATTGATTCTCTATGAATAAAAATGTATTATTATGGAGTAACATGAGGTAGAAAATGATTAAGCCTTAGAGTTTGATGAAACCATAATGCCTCACCTTAGAAACTATAAAACTCATTATAGTTAAAAAAATCAAGATTGACATGCACTTTTAAAAACTAAATGACCAAACCATTTGGTTTTCCAAATCCTATATATTCCACACACTCTCCTTAATAATTTTCTTCCCTTTAGATATCAATTTTGACGGATCCATGAATGTTAGAGATTGGGGAATTGAGTAATGTGACCATAAAACATCTTTTATTTATGGTTCTCCATGGTTTAAACTTTTTTCCATTAAACAATTCAAAAATATGGTATTCCATTTATAGATCATTGGATTCTGAAACCAATTTAATTATAAATTCAAGAACTAATATTTCATCATTTATGGTTATAGTACATTGGTGAAATATAATTGATGAGACTTAAATATATAATAATTGGTGGATCTCTTGATGTATACCATTTCATGTTATCTTAGAACCTTATTTATTCTAAATCTATAAATATGATGTTCCCTGGTTATTATTTGTTATAGGGGTTATTGTTTTGTTGGATCTTTTTGATTTTTTCTTTAGTGTGACTAGTGTATCTCCTCGGAAGGAATTTGAGATTATCATCATCATGCTAATTTTAGGAAGTTCCATACCTTCTACAACACATTTATACTATTATTTACTTAATACGATTCAACCATTATCAAAGCTTAATTGACCATTTTTTATACTGATTTCATGTGTGTTTGTGTTATCATAAAACTAAAATATGATGTTTGATTCCATGAGTATGATTATGTTTCTTGTTACTATATTTAAAGTTGATAAAATTTACAAGTATATTGATATTGATTCTCATAGTGAAATTCTATGTTATTCCTATATATACTCTGACATGTTAAGTTTTATTTCCATTCCTTTGGATATAATTTTATTGGTACTCAAAATAGGTTTATCATTTTGATATGGTTATCACATAGTGATGGAGTATTTATGGAATGTGATAATGATAATTATGGAAATAAATACAAGGTTGGGGTCAGATAACCGTAAGAGAAAACACAAGAATGTGGTAAGAGGGGTAAAAAAAATTTTCTTTAGCCAAGTCATACATATGATACAATGACCTAGATTCATGGCTGATGATTGACAATAGTTTTGATGGTCTATATTCATAACTCATGATGGAGGTAGGGTGTGATAGCCATATGTCCTTATCAATGTCGATGCCTTATGATTACTAAGAGACATGTTCACCATGTTTTTTCAAAACTATAGATCACTCCTTCAATCCCTTACATGTAACCTTAAAGAATATGTATGAAGAAGTAATTATTGATGATTTAGTAGTTATGGTTTCAAAAAAAATCAAGATTTTTTATATATTTATTTCTCGTTCATTTATATTTATCAGGTAATAAACATTTTTCACTTTTTTGTAAGGAAAATGAATGTAGTTTATCAAATCCAGTGCCCATTATAGTACATTGGAACTTGTTATAAGGAATAACGTCTTAATGGAAAAAATAGTTTATAACTACTAGTAAACTAAAAACATGAATCATTCCCACATTACATTTGAAAACAAAAATTACAACATAATTTTTTTTTCAGGAATATCATTATTCAATCAACTATGTCCTTTTATATAATTCTTATTAATAATCATGTATTCTTAGGACAAGAAAAAAAATAATGGTGACTTCAAATACTCTTTAAGGGTTAGTTATAATGGAAGCTATCATGAACCATTAATAATAATCAACATGGAATGTTAAATAACTGAATACACAATATTTTTAAATAATTTTAATATATTTATTACATAATACATAATAAATTTCTCAATGTAAATAACTAAAAGTGATTTCATTAAATCAATTTACTAGAAGTGAAATTCTTCCAGAGATAATATCATAGAATAAATATCATGTATAATAATAAATAAATTATTAATGAAGTATTTATAACTAGGGACCAACTATATTTTCCTGTCCAAATCATTCCTCATATATCAAATAATCAATTTAATTCTTTAATAATATTCCTTATCAATGAATTTAGGTATCGTGTAAGAAATAAATATTAAAAATAATTTACTCAGTCAGTCATATAACATTTAATGGAAAATACCATATGTATAAATGATCTGAAATTTATATAATTAATATATCCACAATTAATAATTTGTATATTTTTGTTAAATTTAATCTCTAATGATGAAAGGAAAGTTAATATTTCTAGTTAAAGATAATTTTTTAAAAAATATTCTACAATACCAATGCCAGTACTTTACATGGTAAATATATTCATGAAACCTAAATAGAAATATTAATTATTTAATCAATAAAACATATCCATATATTATAATAATTTAAAAATGGTTTATTTTATCAATAAATATATGTATAAAAAATAAGGTATTAAAAATATTTTAGTTGAAAATAAACTTTTCTATTTGAAAATTATATTTTATTTAATATTCCCCAAAATATTTTTAAAATAATGTTAATTGGATATAACCATTTAATATTTTATAAGATGATTTTAAACAATCATTGTTCATGTTGGTGCGTAATTCCATAAATTTTGTACACATTGAAACCAATATTGTTTTAACATTTCTAGTAAAATCAATATGGGACTTGTTTAGAAAATGACATGTTGAATTATTTCTAAAAAATATGTGAAATGTAAAACATGGGTAACAATTTATTTCAAAAACAATTTGGATAATTTTTAAAATAATTTAGAACGTTTTTAGAAAACATGGTTTTGGATTAAATATGATTTTTTACAGAAGAGAAAAATAAAGTCATATATTTTTAGAAATATTTTCTCAGTTATTTTATATACCAAAGAACATTAAATTTTAATACATTTTCAATATTTTTGGAATAAATAGAGTATAAGAGACATATACGGTTTAATTAGACAATAATTAAATAATATCCTTCAAATTAAATTCAATAATAAATTAACTTGATGAAATTGAAATTGTGAAATAAACACCTACAAAGATTATATTGTTGAAGTGATAATTAAGCAATGAATCAATTATGTGTATCTAATTTAATTCCACATAAAAATTTTAAATTCAATATATTATTGTCGAAATTATTTAAACACATAATAATATAATGTAAGATACAATGATGAAGTAATATAACCCAATGAAATGAAATTGATTTATGAAATTATTTACAGCATTATAGCACTCACATCAAATACCCCTGATTGAAAAATGAAAAATTGTAACATAAAAAATAATAAAGTATTAATTAAAAGATATATTACTAGTAAAATATGTTTTATATAATCCATATAAAGAAATCAGGTTCAAACCATTATAATATTCTTCAATAAAGAAAAATTTGAGATGATTCCCCTCATATCACACTTCATTTTGGTGGAACACTATTTAACATCCTTCATAATGATTTTAAGATTGTTATTAATTTATTCCAGAATAATATTAATATTCATAATGTGACATTTTAACTTCTTGTGATATTTTACTACCGATTTCTTAATAATATTTCATTATGTTCATTATTTTTTGTATTAATTACATTATTTTATCATGTGTCTTTCATCATGAATGTTCTGGTTATTTGGTCATTGATATAGATCCATTATTTAAAAAAAATATTAATTCTATCAACATCATGATGACGAATTACATGCATATTTATAATCAATCAGTATGTTTAGACATGGAGAATGAATTGCATCACTTCATGGAGATGGTTGTTCATATATACACAAGAGAAACAATATCATACCTTTAATAAGTGAATGGGTATGTGGGTGACATATAAATTTTAAAAAATAAACAACATGTCATGTATATGTCATATATTCATTAAAATTATTATTATTACTTTCTATGTAAATATAAGGTCAAAAAAATCACATCACATCGAAAGGCGGTTGTATACTGTACAAATGAGAAGCATTTTTGAATTTTAAATAGAATGGAAGATAAGAAGTTATATATTATATAATAATTATATAATTATAATAATATCATAAAAAGTATATATATATATTCATTGAATTAATCCTATTAAACATTCTTTAGATGTGTTGATGGAAAATGAGATACATCAGTTTGTGAGGTGGTCACCCACCATACACATGATCGACGATTATGTTACCCATTGGATGGAGGAGGAGATGGATAAATATGATTTCATCTAAATAATAAAAAATAATTATATTGGGTATTATTCTGTTTTCACATTTAATGTTTTAATAAATAATATAATTTATAGAAAAAGAAATAAAATGAATGAGCTTTGGTAATAATATGAGGAGAGGGAGTTCACTTTTATATGTTATTGAGATGACACAAAATGAATTTTTGAAAATATTAATTGACACCCTTGTTTATCTTATGAAAAATGCCACTAAAATTGGTTATTATCAAACAATTCATGTGATAAGGTATAACTATGATTATAAAATTGGTTATTTACAAGTTTTACTCTATTTTTAAACGTTATCATCTATGTTCACCCTCACCTTAGTAAGCCAACTTTTATTATAAAAACTTTAATTAATTTTTACTAATTTTAAAATATATAATGATAATAAAACAATGTTGAGATTATATGATAATATAAATTATTTAGATTCAAAATATGGAATCCATTTATCCATTTTCAATTCACAAAATTGGATAAATCCAATTTCAAATTATACCCAAAGGTGGGATGAATATTCAGGCTTCCAAAGAGAAAATTCTTACAAGAATAGAAGATTTTAATTTTAAAAATTAATATTAATGTGATTCCAATGGCCAAAATTAAATAAACATTAATTCAATTGAACTAAAATTAATTTAAAACCAAATTTAAATAAAATTTATCCTTGTATATTATTTTAATTAAAAACCATTTTTCAATATATATCGATATTTATCAAAATTAATTGAAATATGAACAATTTTAAAAACATCACAAAAATTTATAGTTAGGTCATTTCGATGTAATTATTTAAAAATGAATATAATTTTACCAAATAAATTTGATAAATTTGGAAAAATTAATTTTAAATTTGAAGCCCAAATCATGACACAATCATCTTTTCAAAAAATTTATTTCATCAATATTGAATCTTTTTACATTAAATGAACCTTATTTAATTTATAATAAAAATATAAAAATAATTTCAAATAATTAATTAGTTCTACCAAAACCAACCAATTTAAAACCTATGTAATAAAGGTATAATATATTATCCTTCAACTGGACTTGTGGTTGTGTGTTGGATAAGTTTTAGAAGATATCACAATTATATAAAAAAAATATATCAAAAAGTATCATGGTATTACATTTTCATCTGTGATCAGTGTTGTGTTGTATATAATCTATCAATCCCAGCATGATTATATTAAAATTTCAAGGTGTCATATTCTACCAAATATTCAACAAATTGTTTCATCGTTATTTAAATATGATCTCTATAATAAAGGATTTAATATTTGAAAATACTATTATTGAAAAACCCACATCATAAAATGGTTAATAAAAGTCCCTCTTGATAAGAGAAAAAGTTGATATGAATGTTATATGAATTAACACATAACTCAATTTTTATTTAGGAAAAAATATATGGGATATGAAGATATGAACATGGAAGAAAATAGTAAATAATTATACAGAGTGATAAAGATCACTGAATTGGAGAAAAAGAAAGATAAATATAATGTTAAGGACCTCAAAACCATAAAAATGTGATGATTCGAAAGTCCATTGATTCATTAGATAGAATGGAAATAGGACCACATTTTTTTCAAGATCATCATCCACATGCTGAGAAATTATTTTATTATCCTAGAATATGAAGAAATGTTATTAATTCATATCATTATTTTTCATAAAAAAAATTCATCTTTTGATTTTTTCTTCAATCCATTTCTACGTCATGTATTACTCTAGGAAATGAATATCTAAAAATTATCTTCTTTTTCCTAAATCACTATAAATAACTGTTAACAGATCATTAAATCTATAAAAGATTAACAATTCCTTATCTCTTTGTGTAAATATTTTCTAAAACATATATGGTTAGAATATATTATATAATACAATATGTTAATATGTAATCCTCAATAGTAACACCATTGGTTTAAAATTAATATTAATTTATAAATTTTTTTTAATAAAAATAGTGATGTATTAACCAGAACATCACATAGGTTAATGGTATGTGAATCACCCCTATCAAGCTTTTGTTCTAGGATCATTCCCCATTCCCCATTCCCCTTGGCCTTTGGTATTTATGGGTTGTAACTCAATATGTAGGTGTTCCTTTTCTAAAAACTATATTAGTATAATTCCTATAACATTCCAATAGTGTTAGAACCCATAATTTAGTCAACATAAAATATAAGATAAAACAATAATTATTCTAATAATAATTGACTTATTACCAAATTAATTAATGGAATTATTCCTTAAATAACTCTATTTCCAAAACATACATTAAACCAATGGGTTTTATTTACATTAATTTCTCCCAAAATATCCTTAATATTCGAAGAATACAATAACATAAAACTAAAAAATGGTTGTCTGTGAACATATGATCAGTATTAAAATCATAATCAAATGATGGTATCCATAAATCATAATTTAATTACTTCATATATTCTTATAAAATTTAACACAACACTTACATGATTATTGATTCTTATAACAAAAATAAAATTGGTAAAATAATTATACAAATTAATTCCAAAATCTCAATGAATAAATACCTAAATAATTTTTTTCAATATAATTCCATCCATGGTCTATCGGTTAACATATAAGGACCCAACCATAAACATTACATATTAGTAAATTAAATGGATAATTCACATTGAGGATCTTTTCATGTTTATATTTTTAGAGAATTAGGTCATAACATTTACATAACATCATGAATATTACATATAGTCAATTCTACTCAGTATCCATTTTTTCACAAAATAATAAATATTGAAAAAAAAGATTCATGTCTAGTTCCATGTTTTAGACATCAAGACATTTCCTTTACCCCATCCTTGACCCTATTCATCTTTTTAAGTTATGTGGAAAACATTTCAAACATGGGATGAGTATAAAAAACTAAGTAAGGGTTATAAAATAAGAAAGAAATCATTATAACATCAATACATACAAAACATAAACTCTTTTACTTACCTCATGAAAATATATTTTTTATGAATAACACATAATAATCCCAAATCATAAAAGTACTTATGGATTTCATATCATATTTACATTGTAGCTATCACAGCTATATTGGGGGGTACGTTGGAATACCCATTATAGTATATTCACTAAATCCCTTAGGAGAAACATTCATGTTTACCGTCGTCACAATACCCAATCCACTGGAGATATATATCAGGCTCAGCCTCCCAAGGTTTATAATGGAACAAATTGTATACATAAACAATTCCCATGAAATATAACTAATTCATAGAACACAAAACACACATAATGGAAAGATAAAATTTTAACATTTCAATCACAATATATCATTAAAATATATTGACATGAAAATTCATTTTAAAAATCATTTTCAATTACAAAATACATAAAAAGTATATGGTATTTATTTTCCTTTTAAATAAACAATATGGCTTGTTAAGGAATCCAAAGGTCAAATAATACTCACTACGGCGGAAAAAGGTCGTTATCACCGGTTACATTAAAAACATTCATTTTTTTCATTTTTTAAAACTCTTCATATAAAAAGATTCCCTTTGAATGAAATGAGAAGTCAAAGAGGTTTATACACCATATAAAATAATGTGTTGTATAAAACAAAATATGCCACAATAAAAGGAGGTTGAGACGAAGTCCCTTACCTCGTGTCTGACATGACCCATTAATTCGTAGATCTCATAAATAATAAACTAATGTAAATTTATACTTTCATAATAACCTTTCTTCAAATTTATTATTACTTTTATATCATTTATTTCCATGTTATAGACGTTATGTAATCATTTTAGTTAATAATGGTTGTTTTGTCGATATTTGGTACTTGAGTCCTAAATGAACACCTATAATTACATGTTGTCCATGTGGTCAACATTCCATTATCTCCAGAATGATAATCAAGATTTAGATATCCTATAAATCAGTTATATCAAGTATATATATGTATTTATAACATTACATAACATATTAGAGATAAGAAATGAAATTCACCATTCATGGAGACGGTAAGCCATATGTACGCATGAACGCTACATTCATTTCTATTTTGAACATTAATTGAATTAAAACATAATGATATATAGGTATATTATAATTCTAGTATAATATCATATATAATATCATTAACACTATCCTTTATATGTCCCACATATGGAATTAATGAGTCATATCACTTTGTGGGGGCGGTAGTCCGCACTTCCTCAAATTAAATTATCACGTTTAGCCATTATGGAAACCATACTGGTTGGCAATAAATATAAAATACAGAAGAATAAAGAATATATATACATAATATATATCATATTAAATACATTTCCCTCTTAATGGCGACCATGATTGGTGGTAGTAGATAATCGAGAAATCTTCGTTTTGTAAGGCGTTAGTTTGACATCCAATTAAACAGTATGTTTTTCATCCCTTAGATGGAGGTGTGTGTAAGGGTAGTTAGAATACATCTCAAAACAAAATCCATGTATATTGAGGATATTGGTTTTGTCATAAAATAATGGAATAAAGAGAGTTCAGTGGTAGGAGAAATAAAAATTAAGAAAATATGTTAAGAGCAACTGTTACCTTTAATTTGGATAACGCCCATTTGTTTCAACCAAAAGGACATCTTGAAGTGACTTATGAATAAGGTATGGCTTCTAGGAGGATTTTAGGGATCTCTAGAGCTTATTTGGAAAGTGGATTTGTGAGACAAGGGGCCTTAGAGGTTTGAAGAATTAATAAGAAGTTAGGTATATTTATAAGGGGGGAGGGGTTCTTTCAGAATGTGTGAAAATATTATTTTGTTATATAATGATATTCGGTTTAAAAACGTCCAAAACTAATTATTGTCGAAGATAAAATGACTCATGGTCGAAATAAAATTATCCTATAAAAATTGGACAGTTTTTGGTTGTTATTTTAAGATTTATAATCATTTTTATTTAAATCATTTATTAATGAGGTAAATATCGCATCATTATTGTGTCATAACTAAATTAATTTATTTGATGTCTAAAACTTATATAAAAATACCATGATGTATGAAATATTTTTATCTTTCTAATGAATAATTATTGTAAAAAAATTGCATATATAAGCCCACATAAAAATTAATTTACTAAAAGATATTTGTTCATGTCATTTATGTCATTACTTTAATTAAATTAATCTAAAGTATCATTATCACTCATAAGTGGATCCATGGGGTACAAAAATCTAATTTTTTTTGATAATGGTGGTAAATTACTCAACCAAAAAGGATAGGACAAGTGTTTGGGTAATTTTGTATTATAATGATATTCTTTTTACCTTGAATTACCCTATTTACCTCTAACAATTGTAAATAAAAGTCAAAAATTACTGTTAAAAAAAATTATTTTCATCTTATTGAACCAAATTTTACTTACTAATAACAAAAATATATGTTCTATTTTAAAAATTCAATTTATAGAAGTTGTAAAATATTATTTAAATGAAAAAGTCAGTTTTTTAACTACTACTATGTGGTTTCACAATTCATCAAAAATTGATGTTTTTCGGAAAAATACCAAAAATTAAGCTGAAGATATATTTGATATTATGAATTAAAAAATGTTATTTATTTTACCAAACTAAAAACATAGAAGTTTCATTAATTAATTTAAAAATAATTCTCATTGTCAAAACAAATAGCACGTTTTTAAGAAATAAAAACTATCAAAAGATTGATACTTGTTTACGTTCAATCTCAAAGTGAAATTAATTACAATGACCAACATTGGATTAAATGGAAAAAATATACTATAATTACTCTTTAAAACGAATTTAAAAGATAATATAACCATTTAATAAAATTATATTAAATTTCACTTTTGAATTTAGATACAGTATTTTTTACTATTCATTAAAAATGATCTTTATTAGAAAAATAAAAAAATTACCCAAAGTTAATTTTGATTTCATGAATCAAAATAAAAATATTATTTTGTCAAATGGATCATATAAAAATGATGAAAACTAGATTTATATAGGATTTAGCATCAAAAGATGGTAAATCGATTTTTACTAAATATTAGGGTATTTATGCTTAAAATAAGATTCATTCATATTTTAAGCCCATAAAATTTATTGGATAAATGTAAAAACATTTAACAAACATGTATAATCATATTATAGTTTGTTATATTCATTACTACCAATACAACAGCAAGGCGTTAACTACAATTTAAAATAATAATAATAAATTATTAATGTGAAATGTAAGATTTCAAAGAAACTCGTTGTTGCGTATCTGGTAAGCCATTGAACATAGCATCCCCATTAATGTAAAATTAATATTTTATTCACAAATATTAATAAATATGAAAATAGATTATTCTTTATTTACTTGGGATGTTACATAGTTCCCCCTTTTGGTAATTGCGTCCTCACAATTGTTTTTCACTTATCAAATAAATGTGGTATTTATCTCTCATTGCATTTTCATATTCCCCCGTTGCCTCTTTAACCATACGGTTTTTCCAAAAAACCATTACCTGGTGAATTACCTTATTCTGCAAGACGTGCTCTCTGTGGTCAAGAATCGGGACTGGTTGTTCCTCATAAGAGAGATTCTCTTCCAACTGAACTACCTCTGGTCTCAAAACAAGATATGGATCTGGAATATATATTCTCTTCATTAAAACATGAAAAAAAAATTGTGTATCTAAGATAATCATGGAGGTAAATCCACTCTATACCCAACTGATCCCACATTATCCAGGATTTCATAAGGTCCAATGAACCATAGACTCAACTTTCCATTTTTACCAAAATGCATCACACTTTTCAGTGGATAAACCTTGAGAAAGACATGATCACCTACCTCAAAAGATTGGTTATTACTCTAGTTATCTGTATAAATTTTCTGCCTGCTCTGAGCTGTTCTCATGTTGTTCTGAATCAGCTGAACCTTTTCAGCTATCTCTTCTACCAATTCTGGTCCCATCGTTTTCCTTTCACCTACTTCATCCCAAAATACTACAGTTCGACAATGCTTTCCATATAATGCCTCAAATGGATCCATCTGTATACTAGAATGAAAACTATTATTATAAGAAAATTCATCCAAAGAAAAATGTTGGTCCCAACTTCCCTGGTAATCCAGTGAATAAGCACGTTGCATATCCTCCAAGGTCTGAATTGTTCATTCTTACTACCCTTATGATTATGGATGAAAATATATACAAAAATTTAATTATGTTCCCAACGACTTCTGAAGGACTTTACAAATGTTATATGTATACCTGGGGTCATGATCTGATACAATGGAAAGGGGAACTCCATGAAACTTGACAATCTCTTTAATATACAACCAGGAAAGTTAATCTAGAGACAAAGTATCCCGAATAGGATGGAGATGAGAAGATTTAGTTGACCGATCAATAATAACCCAGATTGCATTGTTACCTAAACATGTGTTTGGTAATACCACAATGAAGTACATGGATATATTTTCCCAATTCTACTCTGGCACCGGTAAATTCTGAAGCATCCCTTTCGGTAACTGCCACTCTTCTTTAACTTACTGACAAGTAAAAAAATTGATAGTAAAATTAGCAATGTCTCTTTTCATTCCATCCCACCAGTAATACTCTCCAAGATCTCTATACATTTTATTACTTCCAGGAAGAACTGAAAATGGGGAACTATGAGCTTCACATAACAACTCATTCTTCAAATGTAAATCACAAGGCATGAATAATCTTTTTTCAAACCTCAAAAAAATCATTATCAATGTTAAAATCAGGAAACATACCCTTCTGAACCAACTCTACCTTTTTCTGTACCTCACTGTCTTCCTTCTGCGCTTTCTTAATTCTGTCTGATAGAGATGATTTTACTGACACTTGAAACAAAACAGAAGGATTTCCTTCACCAACTACTTCTATGACAAAGTACATCAAATCAAAAACCAAAGGATCTCATTAAAAAGGTAGCATGGTTAATGAGGCATTAAATTTTCGACTCAAAGTATCGGGCACATTATTTACCTTCCTTGGATGGTAAAGGATCATGAAATCATAGTCTTTGATTAATTCCAACCATCTCTCCTATCTCATGTTCATGTCTTTCTATTTGAATATATACTTCAAACTTTTGTGGTCAGTATATATTTCAAATTTTACTCCATACAAATGATACCTCTAAATTTTAAAATAAAAAAAACAACAACTAATTCCAAATGATGTGTAGGGTAATTTAACTCACGAGGATTAAACTGAAATAAAGCATAATCAATTAACTTATTATTCTGAATAATGACACAACCATGAAAATTCAATGAAGCATCACTCTATATAATAAATACACCATTTCTGGAAGGTAGTGCCAAAACTGGAGCATTCACAAATCTTATTTTCAATTCCAGAAAAGAATCATCATATTCTTTTTTCCAAAGGAACTTAACACCTTTTTGAGTTAACTTAATCATTGGACTAGATAACCGTGAAAAAATTCTCAACAAACCTCCCCTAATAACCTGTTAAACCAAGAAAACTATGGATCTCGATTATATTTTTGGGCCTTGTCCATTCATTAACAAATGTTGTTTCAGTAGGATCAACTATTATGCCATTTTTTGAAACAATCTGACCAAGGAATGAAATTTTTTGTAACCAAAACTAACACTTGCTGAATTTCTCAAATAGTTTCTTTTCATTGAATATTTTCAAGACAACCCTTTAATGAATTTCATGTTCTTCTTTAATTTTGGAATAAAACAAAACATCATAAATGAACACAACCACAATCATATCAAAGAACTCATAGTAAATTCTATTCATAAGATCCATGAATACAGCAGGTGCATTGGATAAACCAGAAGGCATAACTAAAAATTCATAATGGCCATATCTAGTATGAAATGAAGTCTTTAAAATTTCTGCTTCATTTACTTTCAACTGATGGTACCCTGACCTCAAATTAATATTCAAAAAATATCGATCCTCCTAGAGCTAATCAAACAAATCATCGATATGAGGAAAAGGATACATGATCATAATTGTGATGCTATTCAATTCTCTATAATCAATGCAAAGTCTCATTGAACCTTACTTCTTTTTAACAAACAATACAGGAGCACACCATGGTGATGTACTAGGTCGAGTAAAACCTTTATCTAATAACTCCTGCAATTTATTCTTTAACTCTAAAAGTTCAATCTGAGCCATTCTATAATGGGGTTTTGAAATTAGATTTGCATCAGGAACTAAGTCAACAGTAAGTTAAACATTATGATTAGGTATAATACCAGGAAACTCATTAGGAAAAACATCAAGATACTCATTTACCACTGGCAGATCATTTATCTGAACAGTTCCTTTGTTTTCAACAATATGTTCAAGGTAACATTCATTTCCATCTTTTACTAGATTCTCAGCTTCTGGATGTGTTATCAAATTATGGGTTTCATTGTTGTAAACAAACTGAAAATCATTCTGAAAAGAAACCTCTTTAACTCTTCAGTTAATCTTAGCATGATAAACAGAAATCCAATCCATGCACTAAATAACATCAAAATCTAGTTATGGCAAAACAATAAGGGTTGGAGGTAGATTCTATAGGAGAACAAGGACAAGAAGGTTCGTATAATTTTTTTCGTCTTAAAAATTCCTCTCGGTGTTTTTACCATAAGTTCAGGATTCATATCATGAAATAGAATTTCCAATTTACAAGAAATATTCTCAGAAAAGAATGAATGTGTAAACCCTAAATCAAAAAACACATTGGCATAATCGGAACAAACAAAAAGTTTACCAGATACTACTTCATTTCATGGACCAACATCTACTAAAGTAGTTGAAATGGATTTCACCACCCCTTTCTGCTTGTAGTCTGGCTATTTTTCCTCAATTGAGTTCTTCGTTGGAAACTCATTTTCATAATGACCCATTTATTTGCACATAAAATATTTTTCTAACTATAAATGAAATTTTGTCTTAACATTAACCTGGTCTTTTTAGTGCAATTTCGAGCCTTATGCCCCATTTACCACATCGGTAGCACTTAACAGAATTCGAAAGATATTCCCCAACATTATTTTTACCACAATTTTCACATACTGTAAACTTAATTTTTATAGAATCAATATTTTTTGAAAAGTTATTCCATTTCACCTGCCACCTAGACCTCTTATTCTATGGTTTTATAAAGAACGTGTGATCATGAGAAAATTCCATTTCCACCTTCTCCGCAAAATGAACATGTTTTTCATAACTTTTGAACTCACGAGATGCTAAAGCTCTTCGATTATTAGTCTTTAATCCTAAGTTATTATGGTTCATTTTACTATCAATATCTCTTATGTAATTTAGATAATACCTTTCAAGTCGAGTGAATTTTGCTTCATAAGAAGCCACTGAGTCATCCTCCTGCTTCAATTCCAGGAATTGTTTTTTCCAATCTAAGACGAAACACCTTATGAAAATATTTCTCAAGGAAAATACCTTTGAATTTATCCCAATCGAGAACACCAATATCCTCACTATCCATGATATATTTCACCATCAACCACCACTGATCAGATTCACCTTTAAAATGGTAAACTATAGGACTGACCTTTTGATGTTATGAACAACCCTTAACATAAAAAATATTTCCCAGTGCTATAATCCACCCTTCGGCTAGCACCGGGTCAGATGATCCTTTGAATGATGGGGGATGTTGCCTCATGAATTTCTCAACAACTGACATGTTCCTATGTGGTTAATTTGGCTACTCTTGTCCATGTATACCGCCACCACTTATATCCTGAGTCAATTGTGCCATCACTATAACAAACTATTCAGTTCTGATTCCAACTATCTCATGTTGGTGATTTAGAAGGCTTTCTTCCTCCTAATTTCACCCCAACATAGTAGCCATATTTCCTCCTTAAAAAACCATTATGAACACAGAAATAACTTAGCTGAAGCAACATGGTAAAATGTAAATGCTGTATCATTTCAATCAAAATTTAAGATAAAAAACTAATTTATGGATATTAATTTAACTATATTCTAACTCTTAATGTGGTCTAAAAATCCTCTGATACCAACTATAAGGACCCAGCATTAAACATTACATATTCTTGAATTAAATGGATAATTCTCATTGATGATCTTTTCAAGATTATAGTTTTAGATAATTAGGTCATATCATTTAAATAACAACATGAATATTACATATAGTCAATTCTACTCAGTATCCATTTTTTTAATAAAATAAAAATTCGTGAAAAAAAGAGTCATTTCTAGTTCTATATTTTAGATAGCAAGACTTTTCCTTGATCCCATATATGACCATATTCTTCGTTAATTCATATGAAAAACATTTCAAAGCATGGGATGAGCATAAAAGTCTCAGTAAAGGTTATAAAATAAGAAAGAAACCATTAGTCCATCAATACATACAAAAAATAATGTCTTTTACATTCCTCATGAAAACATAGGTTTTATGAATAACACATAGTAATAACAAATCCTAAAAGTACTTATGGAATTTATATCATACTTACATTGTCGTTATCATAGCTACATATGGAGTTATGTTGGAATACCCATCATAGTATATTCCCTAAATCTCTTAGGAGAAACATTCACATTTACCTCCGTTATGTAACCCAATGCATTGGGGAGCTATCTTGGGCTCACCCGCCCTAGTTTTATCATGCAACCACCTATATATTTAAACAATGTCGAAGAACCATAAAATATTCATAACACATAAAACAAACATAATGGAAAGATAAAATTTGAACATTTCAGTCAAAATATATCGTTAAAATATATTGACATAAAAAATACATTATAAAAACCATATTCAATACCAAAATACAAAAAAAGAATATGGTATTAATTTTCCTTTAAAAAACACTATGGCTTGTTAAGGAAGCCAAAGATCAAATAAATCTCACAGCGGTGAAAAAAGGTCGTTGTCACCACTTACATAAAAAAAATTATTATTTTCTGTTTATTAAAATTATTTTTATAAAAATATTCCCTCTGAATGAAATGAAAATTCCAAGGGGTTTACACGCTGTATAAAATAATGTCGCGTATAAAAAAAATATGCCTCAATGAAAGGAGATTGAGATGAAGTCCCTTTCCTCATTTCTTTGACCCATTAATTATTTAATCTCCTGAATAATAAACTAAAGTTAATTTCTAGTTGATTAAATACCCTTTTTCAAGTTTATTATTCCTTTTATACAACTTGTTACAATTTTATAGACATTATGTAATCATTTATGTTAATAATGGTTGTTTTGTCAATATTTGGTACTTGAGTCAAAACTGAACACCTTATAATTTCAAGTTGTTCATGTGGTTAAAAGTCCATTATCTCGAGAAATATATTCATGATTTAGATATCACATAATTCATATATATCCAGTAAATATTGGTATTTATAATAGTACATAACATTTTGGAGATAAGAAATGAAATGAACCTTTCATGGAGATGGAAAGCTGTACCTACGCATGAACGCCACTTTCATTTCTATTTAGTACTTTAATGGAATCAAAACATAATTAAAAATTGGTATATTATAATTCTGGTATAATATCATATATAATATCATAATCAATATCCTTTATATGTCCCACATATGGCATTAACTAGTCATATCCCTTTGAGGGGGCGGTAGTCCGCACTTCCTCAAATGAAATTATTGCGTTTAACCATTATGGAAACCATAAATGTATGCTATAAATGTAAAATTCAGTAGCATAAAAAAACATAAAAATAATATATATCATATATAAATACAATTCCATATTAATGGCCACCACTATAGGCGGTAGGAGATAATCAAGTAATCATTGATTCGTGATGCGTTAGTTTTCTATCCACCGAACCATTATATTCCTCACCCATTAGATGGAGGTGTGTGTAAGTGTAGTTTGAATACTTCTCATAAAAACATACTATTATATTTATGAAACTGTTGTTGTGATAAAATAAAGGAATAAATATATTTTAGGGGTTTGAGAAGTAAAATAATGAAAATAAGTTAAGAGGAATCGTTACCTTTAATTTGGGTAACTCTCTATGGATTGAACCAAAAGGACTTCTTAAATTTCCTTATGCCTAAGGTAAGGCTTCTAGGTAGAGGAGAGGGATCAATAGAGACTATTTGGGTAGGGTTGGTATGAGACAAGGGGCTTGAGAGGTGTGAGGAATGATTAAGAAGTGAGGGATTTTTATAAGAGGGAGGAGGGGTTACTTAGGAATGTGTAAAAATATTATCTTATTATATAATGATATTCAGTCTCTAAAGATCCAAAACTAATTAATGTCGAGGGTAAGATGACTCATGGTAGAAAAAAAATAATCCAACAAGAATTGGATAGGTTTTGGTTGTTATTTAAATATTTATAATCTTATTTATTTAGATCATTTATTAATGAGGTACATACTACATCATTATTGTATCATAAATAATTTAATTTATTTGATGTATAAAAATTATAAAAAAATTAACATGACGTATAAACTGTTTTTATATTTAAAATAAATATTTATAGTTGAAATGATAATTTATATAACCCCATGTAAAAATTAATTTACTAAAAGATATTTGTTTCTTTCATTTTTGTCATTACAATAAGTTAATTAATCTAAAGTGTCATTATCACTCATAAGTGGATCCAAGGGGTCCCAAAATCGACCCAATGATGATAATGGTCATAAATGACTCAACCAATAAGGTTATGACACGTTTTAATGTAATTTTGTAATATTATGATATTCTTTTTACCTTGAATTACCCTATTTACCTTTAACTGAGGTAAATAAAAGTCAAAAGTTACTATTCACAAAACATTAATTTTATATTTTTGAACCACATATTACTTATTAATAAAAACAATTTTTGTCATATTTTCAATATTCTATTCACATAAGCAGTACAAATTCATTTAAATGAAAAGTTAGTTTTTTAACTACTACTAAGTGGTTTCACTATTCATAAAGAATTGATGTTTTTCAGATAAATACCAAAAATTCAGCCTAATATATATTTGATATTCCGAATTCAGAAATGATGTCTATATTATCAAATTAAAAACATAGAAGTCACAATAATTAAATTAAAATTAATTCTTGTTTTCAAAACAAATAGCGTGTTTTTAAGAAACAATAACTATCAATTGATTGAAACTTTTCTATGTCCAATTTGAAAGTGAAATTAATTAAAATGACCAAAATTGGATTAAATGGTAAAAATATATTCTAATTAAACATTAAAACCAATTAAGAATAAAATTTAACCATATAAATAAATTATATTAAAAGGCACTTCTGAATTAAAGAACTGTAGTTTTCAATATTCATTAAAAATGAACACTATCAGAAAAATACCAAATATTTACCCAATGTAAATTTTGATGTCCCGAATCTAAATAAAAATTTTATTTTTTCAAATAAAACAAATAAAAATGACCCGTACTAGATTTAAAGAGGGTTCTCCATCCAAGGATGGAAAATCGACCTTTTATTGAATATTAGAGTATTTATGCTTAAAATTAGATTCATTCATATTTTAAGCCCCTATCTTTTATTGGATAAATGTAAAAACATTTAACAAACTTGTATAATAATATTTTAGTTATTTCTATTAATTCATTCCAATATAATGGGTAGGTTTTAACTACCATTTAAAATATTAATATTATATTGTTGCATATCAGGTAAGCCATTGAACATAGCGTCCACTTTAAAGTAAAATTAATATTTAATTCACAAATATTAATAAATATGAAAAAAATTATTCTTTTTTACTCGGGATGTTACATAACATTTATAAGAGGGAACTGACTAGAATAATTCATAGGTTCCCCATATTTAAGACAATAATATATAGATGTATCCCTAGGATGAAATTTATTTCTTTACATCATACTCTTCATTTTTTGTTACAAATTAATTTAATTATGCCTGTTGTCTCCACAAATATAACAATTTTTCATTCCATGTAAAAATTTTCCTTTGCCTCACATTACACATTTCTAAAAATATGTAAATAGATCCATCTTTCCTCCTTGGTATTTACAATTCAATCTCTTAGCAAACTCCATCATTCTCATATTTGGTGTACATAGGAGTTAGTTATGTTATGGGTTGTTGATAATATTTTAAGATAACTGATTATGCATAATCATGAAATCATTGAATACTCTCATAATCCTATCTGGATGCTCAATTAAACCATATTTTCATTAATTTGTTACATTTACACAATTACTTCATGTTATAATTATTTAATAAAAAACAAAAAATATATTTCGATCAATAATAATCATATTTTGAAATCTAAATAATAATTTATAGGGTCACTAAGTCATAAAACATATTATTAATATAAAATACCATGGTTTTAACATATCTCATTCATTTTCATCATCTATTCAAGTCCTTCGTAATTGATTGTAAATATAAATTGAATTATTCACTAAATATCCACTTGGAGTGTAAAACTAGGTGCACATTAAGGCACATTTTTCAGTACCAATAATTTATTGAGTAAATACTAACATGACTTATTCACAGCTATTTCCCCAGGGTACATCTACAGTAGAACCTTGTCCACTTGATGTGTGTAACGTCCCTAGATTTCATAATATTATATATCTTTAATGTAATTCAATAGCTTGCACCACACTCAACAACGAGTTTGAGCGCACCATGACATACCTAACTAGATTTTAAAAAGAGCTTATGAATTTTATTAACTCCATTTTGAATTTTATATACTTCATATAATTTTAAATCAAAATTATAGTCTTTTTAGACAAATTATAAGAACGAATACAGTTTTTCATATAAAAGAAGTGTTTTTCAAAAAAAAATTAAGTCATTATAATGGATAAACCTTTTTAAATACAATATTTGAAACATTTATATATTCAATTTGACAAATTAAAATTCAAATTTTTAATAGGGACATAAAAATTTTAGTTTTGATGTTTTTTTTTGTTTTTCTGATAACATTCCTAATTTGATGAATAGTGGAATATAAAAAAAATTAATTGTAAATAACATATTTATTCAAAAAAATTATATTGTTAAATTATACATTTGAATGGTTTTTATTTATAATAAGATTATATTTTCATCATTTAATCCAATATTGGACCTTATAAGTAATTTTACCTTTAAATTTGATAGAAGCGCATACTAATCTTTTAATAGTTTTTACTTTTCAAAAACCCGATTTCTGGTTTTAACAATAGGAAGTAATTATAAATTAATTTATGGAACTTCTTTGTTTTTAATTTGATAATATAGACATCATTTGTGGATTTTTAATATCAAAATTATCTTAGGGTGAATTTTTTGTATTTTTTTGGAATCTTTCTATTTTTGATGAATAGTGAAAAACAGTAATTTATTATTTAAAATCGACTTTTTAGTTAAAAAATTATTTTTTTATTTAAATTTATTTTATGTCAAAATGGAGACATAATACCTATATTAGTTCATTGTAATTCATTAGAATCATTTTATATTAAGATTAGATGTACAAAATTTTATTTAACTTTTAAACATCTTTTACCCACCTTCTATGCATGTTAAAAAATTTCCATAAAACATAATTCTACTAACTTTGTTAATTGAATTTTAAAAAAACAGAGAGACATGGTTGACATCAGTATGTTTAATTTTGTTCAATACTATGAAAATAAGTTGTGGTATATAATAACTTCAGAATTTTATTTACCACAGTTAAATGTAAATAGGTTAATTAATGGTAAAAATGAAATTATAATTATCGTAACATATTTCATTATTATATTGGATAAGTGTTTTTCAACCAAAATATACCATAGTTAAAATAAATTAAGACCCTTTTGATCCATTTGTATTAGAGTATGAAATTTATTATATTTTATTTAATGAGGAGTTAAAAGAGTTAAATTCAAAGTTTAATAACTAAACAAAATTTTATATAGGGTTACACCTAAGATAAATTAGACTATAAATATTCATTAGAAATATTAAAATATTTTATTTTTCATGGTATTTTAATTATAATTGTTACAGATCAGATAATTACATTTATTAATGACAATGATAATGTAGTAATTACCTAATTAATGAATGATTAAAATAATTGATATTATAAATATTAAAATAAATGTAAATTGGGACTTTTTATGCCATCCAAAAATTTTCTAGGTGAATATGACTTGTTACATATTATTTAATGTATTATTTTGATGTAATCAACTATTTATGACTTTCAAAAAACCAAATACTAAATAGTGTCAAAATTGATATAAATGAGTTTTTTTAAAAAATAATATATTATTAAATGATATAATATTCCTAAAAATATATGGTTTTTCCAAAGGACTTATATAATGAGATATATGTCATTAATGAACCACTTTAGTTTCTCTTGTAATTTTATAGTAAATTTTTTAACCAAAAAATATTAATATACTAGAGAACATGGAAAATGTTAAACTATTTAACCAATAGTTAAATCTAAAAGATAAATATAATATGGTGACCTAAACCTTTCACAAACCTATTTGATGAGATTATTTCGACCCATCCCCACTATATCATTGAAATAAATCTTTTTTGAGCCATTATAATCCAGAAATTATTTTATAATAAACTACTATTTCAAGATTTTCCTACAGTGAACCTCAACACTATTATAAAAGAGTACTTCTAATTCTCTCAAATACAGTCTCGAAATGCCATTTGGATCTACAAAATCCTACTAAAATATCCCCCCAACTACCCTCACTTTATCCTAGAGACCTTAATTTGATAAAAAAATCCAACCAATTGAGCCCTTTTGATCAAATCAAAATGAAGCACCCTAAGAAGATGTAATTAATTCATCACATCTTTCAAAGTTCTTTTCTTCTTTACCTTCCTCTTTAATTATTGTTTCCATAACAAAATAATAAATCCAGTAACATATACATATTTTTAGGTTATTATATATATTGTATAACTATATTCATTATTATATCCATCATATGAATGACAAATTCACCATACGTGCATACGTACAACTTACCATCTCCTTGTCGTGGTGTAGTTTGTTATTCAACACTTCATTATTTGGATGGGAATAATAATGTGAATAATTGATTTAAATGATAATTATAACATGTTAATGACTCTTAATATATGATATACCATCCAATTACAAATTCTTTCACCATCAAAAGAATGATATTGTTGCTCTTGTGTACATACGGATTACCGTCTCCACAAATGAGATGTGATTAATTCACCATCGTAACCATTCAAGAATAATATTCATTTTATGATAAAAAATAATTTTTAAAACATAATATCATTCTAGATATGAATCAAATACATTCTATCCATAAAAACATACATAATAAATGTATAAAGTAAAATGAATTAGCTAACATCTGAAACAATGATACTAGAAAAATTTTGTTAAAAAAGAAATATTAGAAGACGATATATGATAACATATCTATGCATATGGATATTTTGTAATTTAATAAAAATTATTTTACTATTATACAGGAGGTTAACATACCCTTGACCAAAAGAATGTATAAGGTAACTGTTAATTCCTCAATCTCATTATTATCTGAGATTGTCTATGTTTAAGTATTTATTTGGAAATTTTTATCATCCATGTACATGTTTCAAAAAAATGTTTTAAAAATGTATATTTTCAGGTTTTCTAGAAGGCAATATTTATAATGATAATCATATTAAATGTTTTAATGAATCATTTATCAATTTTTTAAATTAATTTCCTTGTTTTAAAAATTATTTTAACTATTTATTTATATGTATATGATTGTTTTAAAATGTTAATTCCTTTCAAAAGTTTAAAAGTGGTATTGGACACATTGATTCAAAAACCACATTTAAATTTCATCCTTTATAATGGAATGAATTCTAAATGATTTCACACAAAGGGTTATTTCTCCCAAAGCGTTCTACCGATCATTTTCAACTATGTCTACACCCTTTACTAGATATTATTCTTGATTGAGGTTGATTTATTATAATACAATATTCCATATTTTATTGAATAAGTTATGATATGTTAGACTACGGATGTTCTATTTTTATACCATTCATGGTTTATGGTTATGGGTTTTACATTTCTTATGCTAGTTTTAACATGAATGTTTATGCTATGTTTCAACATTTTCATATGAGGAATGCATTGGACTTAATAAGTGACGGGTGGAGCATGTTATAGCTCATTGATGCATCGGTTGGTATCATGGGACAAATTAGTGTCTTGGCATAAGGTCTTGACAAAATATTTATTTGTAGTATTGGCATGAGGCCTAGACTTTGTGATTATGATGCCCGTCATTATTCATTCCCTCCTTATGAAATTAGTTATTACATGTTTTTATTCAACTAGTAGAATATCCATGTACATGTTCAAATGATAAAATTTGACTTATTTTTTACATATTATGTTTAGGATTATATGTAAAAGGTTGTTGTTTTTTTACAAATCCTCCCTGAAATGTTTAACACATTTTCTAAATTATTTACCCTTACTGATCATCTGAGCTCACCCCTTTCTTATGTTTCATTTTCCCAAGATTCAAAGATGTGTATTATGATTGATATGTAGGGTTAATGTAAGAGAATAATGGTGTTCTCGAAGGATTATTTATGCTTTGTTTTATGTTATAAAGAGTAATATAACATTCATGTTTGTAATCTATTTTCCAAGACTGGTAAACTGATCGTTCTTTCAAGACATTATCCCTTGTAATCATGCCAAAGTATTAAAACAATGAAACAGATCTAGGTAACTGAGGTCAAGGCATTATGTAGTATCATGATACGGATGCATTTCCATAAAAAATACATATGATCTTACTTAGGAAAAAAACTATAAGTTTTTATATTGTAATTTTCAATTTCTATCATAGGGTTATGTTCCATAGTAGTTTTTTTATGGAATCTAGTTCCCTATGTTTCTATTAAAAAATCTTAGATAACACCATAATGACCATGAACCCGATAGTCTAAATATAGAGACCACATTATTACATTTCCATTAGATATAAAGAATCACATCATAAAGGGCCAAATAGTTTAGTAGTCTAGGTTAACTATATTCAAACATGATTCCCATAATACATTTGAAAACACAAATTCAAAATGAATTTTTTTCAATATATCATTATTCACCCTATGTCATCATTACATATAATTCCTAGTAAACATCCTAGATTCCTATTAAAGGAAATAAAATAATGGTGATCTCAAATGATTTTTATGGGTTAAATATAATGGATTATATCAAAAATTAAAAACAATATTTTAAATGTGAAGGTAAATAATTTGACACACATTCCAGTTAATAATTTAAATATCATGATTTGATAAGGAATAATGAATATGGAAAGATAAAAAACCTAAAACATGGGATAATTAATCAATTAATTAATAATAATACATATCAAAATATAAAATCCTTGAAGAAATATAATGGATATTAATAACTGAATTCATAATAATGGAAATACTAAATTATTGGAAATCATTATATCAGGAATCATGATACTCATACCTTCAATACCTTCAACCTAATAGTTTATAACCGATGGGTAGGTATACACCAGAAAACGATTTGACTGTGGATAGACAACATATTCATCTCATGAGAATACTAATGCATCAATGGTCTATCAATAACCAGGCCCCATATGTATCTATATGTCTATGTCATTCCTCTTATATCGAACAGAAGATGTATTTCATTAATAGTATCTATTATCAACAAATTTTCGAATCGAGTAAAGAATATTGAATAACAATAATTTCACCATTCAATCATATAGCATTCAAAGTAAAAGAACATAGATATGAATGAAATACACATTATGTAATAAATATATTCATGATAAATATTATATATATATAGGATAAATTTAATGTCCAATGATGATATGAAATTGAATATTTCCTGGCAAAGATAACAATTTTAAAAATTTATCATTCTAGATAATGTTATACATTCCCTAGTCAAACATATTGCAAACCATAGAGATAAATAATAAGAATTGTTTCAATAAATAATATACATAGTGATTCATAATTATAGTAAAGGGTTTATGTCATAGATGAATAGAAATATATTAAAAAGGATTTTAAAAACATTATTGAAGAAAATAACCTCTACACATTGGAATAATTTTTTTTACCTAGATGGTCTTAAAATATTTTTACAACAAATGACATTGAAAAAAAATTACAACTTGTAATGTACCCTTTAAATAATATAGAAATAATTATTGATGAAAATGATATACATGATGAAAATATTAAAAAATATTCTTTTAATATTATTGTTAAAAGACCAATGACATTTTTTTGGAAAAAAACAATAAGATTTCTTTCAAATATTTTTTGAAAAAAATACATGGGTGAAAATCGATTTAATAAAATATATATATAATCTGAAATTTTATTTTGAAAAACATTATAAAAACAAGGATTTTAATTAAAAAAATTGAATGAAGAGAAAAATAAAGTCGTATTTTCATAAAAACATTATCTCGATCATTAAAGTAATAAATTGAGTAAAATTGTTACAACTCTTAAAAAATACATGAATAACTAGATGATAAAAAATTAAATAGATTTGTTATAAAATAAAAAATTAATTTCGTTCCATTGAAATTGAATCATAAATAATCTCTGTTAAAATGAGATTGTGAAATAAATCGTATAATGATCATAACATTTAAGTGATATGTAACCAATGGATTGATTGGATGAATAAAATTTAAAACAACATGAGTAACTATATATAAAAGTTAATAGATTCAAAAATTATTACACACATAAACTTATTATGTTATGTAAAATGATGAATTAATATAAACCAATGAAAAGAAATTGAGTTATGAACTTATTTACCAAATGGTACCATTAAATTAATATACACCTGAATACAATAATTCAAAATAAACACCAAAAAAGTATTATTGATGAATTATAAAATTAAATATAAATTATGTAGTACAAAAATTAAAAAATGATATTAGTATAATACCATTACAATATGCCTCTATGAAAGAAAATTGAGATGAGGTCCATTATTTCACACTTTATTTTAAATAATCAAGATTAAAAGTAATTTATAATGGTTTTAATGAATATTTTAATTTATAAAATAACTATATTGATATTTATAATATCATATTTGATCTTACTTTAACATTTTATCACCTTTTATTTATTTATTTTTTATTATATTCAATCAAAAGTGTGTTAATAGACATGTTTTCTCATTTTTGTTTTATCTTGATAGTTGTGTTTCTTGGGTGTAGGACATAAATCCATCATACCGATAATTATATTAATCTTATAAACATCATATATACTCATTATAAACTTTTTTCAATTCTGTATTGAATTTTGGACAAGGAAAATAAATCAGTTTGCTTCGTGGATATAGTAGGTCATACATATGAATGAGAAACAATAGCATTCCATAAACAAGTGAAAGGGTAATAAATTGGGTGACACATTTATTTATCAGAGTCAAAATAATTATATATATCGTAAATAATAATTAAATTTAATATTATTACCTTCCATCTAATGACTATGTGAAAAACATATCCTATCGCTTCATCAGGTTGTAGTCCTCCATACCTAAAAATGACATTATTGTATTTTAAAATTTTTGGAACATGAAAAGGTATATGTGATATTATAATTAAAAAATTATAATAATATCACAAATATTATATATATATAATCCATCGTTATATAAATCCGTGAGATGTGTTTATGGTAATTGAGTTATATCAGTTCACAAGACGACATTTGGATGTTCACATGATCAATGACTTATGTTATCATTAAATAGAAGAGGACATAGATAAATATTGTTATGTAAACATAATAATATATACCTATTTTTTATGTAATTATTTTATTATATTTTATGTGTTAAGACATAATTTATTGTTGAAAATGAATAAAAAAAATTAAAGATCATTGTTAATAAGATTACCTACAATTAGAGAAACATCCTTTGGTTATCCTCTAAAGGACCCTAGCCAACATGGAAGTAAATCATTTGTAGATGGAGTATAATGATGTTTGGTATATATTATATTCTATTTTTTTTAGAAAAAGGACTTTAGTGGTGTAAATAATCGAAGGAATGGAGTGTCCTTTTATAATTTGGGTCAAGTACACTTATGAAATTTTTGTGAAGGTAAAGTGGTACCCATGTTTTTCTCATCACAAAACAATCCAAAATGTAAAATTATAGAAACTTAGAGTCTTTAAAGTCTATATATGGTCAAAATATGGCCATAAAATAGATTTCAAACATGTTTAAGATCATTTTCATCTATATGTTGTTATTTTGACCTTTGATAAAAAAATTAACATAATTGTGGTAATTAATTTTAACTAATTTTATTATTTATAATGGTCAAACAATTAAATTTACCATATTAAAAATATGATTTACTTTAATTTCAAATAGTTAATCCATTTAATTAATTTCAATTCATTGAAGTGGAAAATTCAAATTTAAAATTTTTCTTATAGAGAAGATGAAATGGATAGATTCCAAAGAGAAAATTATTATATATTTACAAGGATTAAATATAATATATCAATATGTGATTGATCCTAGTGACCAAAAATAGTTAAATTGTGATATAATTTAACCTTGTAAATAATTTAAACAAATCATTGGTTTTCAATAAAAATAGTATTTTTACTACTTGTTGCAAAGTTAAGCATTTCATAATAATATTAAAAAGTTACAAAATTCATTTTTTAAGAACTAATTTAAATAATGAGGAAATATTCGTGAAAATAAATTACCCAAAATTGTTAACATATAATTTCAAATTTGGTGTTCAAAGGGTTTCTATACTCTCTTTTAGTAAAATTCATTTATTCAAAAAACAAATCTGTTTCTTTTAAATAGAACATATATTATTTCTATTGAATATATAACCATAATTTTCTTAATTTATTTATCACAATTAATTACCACTAAATTAATGGCATGTTTATAATGGTAAACTATATTATGGTTCATTTAGACTCACGGTTTCATGTTCCATAAGCTATTTATGAGAGTGAATTTATTTAAAGAGAAATATTTCGTAATGTCATGGGTTGTTGCATTCTCATATATTTTAATTGTTTCATATAATATTGTCTATCGAATCCAAATTTATTCTTTTAAAATGTTAGGGTTTTACATATGAACTCAAATCAAGGTTTCAATTATTGTTTTATTCTTGGTTTTTAATACTTATAGCCAGCTTTTTATTTCTCGATACTTGTATAGAAATAATTATTTGTGATTTTGGGAATGGAAAGGTGCCTATGTTAGATGATTATGTTTTTTTACTATGATATTGGTTGCAACATTGGGCTGGATTCAAAATTATTTCTACAATGTTTTCATTATTTATCTAATAACACATTATGTACTCTAGTTTGGAATTCCAAATTGGAAAATTGGTTCATATTACATATATGAAATGGGTGAAATTTATTTTACAAATATGTTTTATTTACATATCACTATGATATTATGGGTTATAATATTTTATTAGGTTTTTGGTGTATGGTAATGATAATAAATGATATACTCACCAGACTACACCCATGGACCCTCACCACTATTTAGAGGCCTCTTCTATATGGGAAGGCATGCAAGTGTTCTTACCATTTGGCTAATTATGTTTCGTTATGGAAATCATGGTTTAGGATTTAGAGAAGGATTTAATTTTAGTTACGAAGGGTTATAGAATTTTAGATGCACTAATTGTTGATGAAAATCATTCTAGAACATTCCAAAAAAATCTTATTTTACAAAGATAATAATTATTATAACGTCATCAAAATTATCTGATTGTCTCCTCCTCATGGAGTAATTCCCTATGATATTTATAATGTAATATTTATTTAGTTTATCATTCAATTGATGTTTTATTTTGATAACACGCAAAAATGGAACTTCTTCATATGGTTTTATAGACTACAAAACTTCTATATCATCAAATGTGATAATTGTCAATAAATTCTATTATAATTTTAAATGTAATATCAAATTTTGATGGAATAAATTTCACTTTTCCATCACATATTATCAATTACAACTTAAAATTCATCATATAAGATCATATAATCAGTTTTTCATAATACTAATTAAAAGATAAATCTTATATAGTAACTTCTTTATCAAGGTTTTCCAGAATTTATAGTGATAAATAAAACATAGGTTTTCCCATATGAATATGAATCATATTAAATTATATTCATTAAAATCATAAACCATTTTTTCCAAGGGAATAAGGTGGGTATTATTATTCCTTATTGTGGAAATCTTGGTTGGGATGATTTTCTCAACCATGATTCTTCACTCTTCATTCATCTATAAATAGTCTTCATATATTATTTTTTTAATATCATGGATCTTCTCACATCATCTACTACACTGTGTGGAGAATTATTCTTCTCAACATCCATCTTGGATGATGTATTTATAATTCTTTTAAGGGATTCTTATGATTGTGTAATAATTGTTTGACATGATTATGAATTGTTACCAACTTCCTTATGTCTCTCATATTAAACATCTTGAACACAAGGTTCTTCTTTTATTGAAAAGTTCACATAAAATTTTTCTTCTTCATTTGAATTTATTTATTCGTAACGTACAATATATTTTTCTTTTCCATCTTCAAAAATTATTTCACACTCCAAAGAAAATATTCAAAATAGTAGTGTATCGTTTGGAATGTTGGATGAATTTTTGAGTTGCCAACATGACTTCTTATGAGTTCCTTTTATGGAGTATCGATAAAAAAGTTTGGTATTGTTCATCTTCAAAAAAAATATTCAAGATGTGAAATTACTCTTGGTCATCTTATAATTTCATTTAACGTGACATAATTTCTCTATATTTTCTATAGACCTATCATGTATCTTCTTAAAAACTATATTTTGAGTATTTTTATTTGAATCTTCCAGTTTATTTTCCTCCTTTCCCAAGTATTTTTCTTCTTTCTTCACCAAATACAATTTTATTTTCTTTTTTTCATCTATTGATACATGATGAGTCATGTATGCACCACTAATTTGAAAACATTGATTACAAACATCATAGATTTAAACAAGTTCTTCTAATCATTTTAAGTTAGATAGATTAATAATTATCTACTAATGTTTCTACTTTATCTATTTCTCCCTTCGTCTTGAAATGGTATTTCGTTGATCTTCAACATCCAATTATCGGACAAAAACACCAAATTAATTATTCCCAAAATTGTAATAGTACTAAAAAGACATATAAATAATGAAATATTCACATGATTTATGTCAAGATTTATGACCAAGATATTCTTTGGAATCATTCATCACTGGATGAGCTTATTTTCTAGAGACATCATTTACACACATTTTATCCACCATAATCATTGAAATCGGCTTCTCCTCATTTTCTATTATCCTTGAAGATATAGATTTGGTAATTTATTCATCAATTTTCATAGAAACCAACATAGTGTAAACATTATAACATAAAATAGATGTTAACTTACTCTTTAAATATGATTCATAATGATAAGTAAATGATTTAATTCAATTATTTCAATTTAATATTGGTCTTTTGACAGAAGAATCAATAACAGAGAAATTGCAGGAATAAAAACATGATTTATAATATTCCAGTAAATACATAACATGAGGTCTCCTATAATGTACTAATTTAATCTCAAGATCATGGAATCTCATGTTAGTAATATAATTTCCATTTTTTTTCAATTAATATATTCTTAAAATTCCTTTTTAATTCTATTAACTTCATCATCGTGCAGCTTGACCATCCCTTTTAATTATGTTCTAAGAACCTTGATGTCGTTGGATTTAAAATCCACCTATATGTTCATGAAATAGATGATGATTTTAATTATCATAAAATTCAGGGATGTTCCTTTTAAGATTATTCATCACATCATCCTAATCTTAATTTTGTTTGATATTTTTACTCCCAAACTCGAAAAATATCTCTTTAAGAAACATTTGTTTTATTTAATGACTAATTGTTTTTTGATAAATTCAAAAATATTTTAATATGTTTTTCATACCACTATTTCAGAAATTAAATACTTTATTAATATGTGGGATTTCATGTTCAATTAATTTAAAATTTTAATTAATAGTAGAAACTAGTTATTTTGTAATACAATTTATAAATCCCTTCAATGAATAAATAAAAAATATATAAAAAAATGATCACTCCAATTTATGGATGGTTCTAATTCCTGTTGGTTTTGAAAATAATTTATACATTCCAATTGATCAGTTTTGTTTCTTGATCAAACTGATTTGGATGGACAACCCAACAACTTCAAGGTAGATTAAACCACAAGTTCTTCTCCTTCGAACATATAATGTTCTTTTATGTGTTCATCGAATAGAACAAATACTTCTTCTTTAATCAAGAGATATATATTCATCAAATTATTTTTCTTTCATTCTCATATTCATCATGGTCATTATAGAAATTAGGCATAGATTTGAGGAAATTGAGCCATAAAAAGACTACACCTCATTTTAAATCAATAGTGAAACTGAAATTATAAAAATAGAATTATATTAAGTTTAACAAATATGATATTGTTGAAACTCCATTAATATTAAATATTAAGACAATATTGGATATAATAAACAACGTGAAGGGTGATGAATCAGTGTTATTATTCATTATTTAGAATTTAATCATTTTATCCTTTTACCTATTTGACTAGTTAAGACCTTTATTAAATTCTTCTCTTAAACCAAATTCATATTTTATTAACACACATATTATGAAGGATATTTATGATGATCTCTATTCAATAATAAAAGATAATCCCCCATGTAATTAATAAAGACCTCAGGTCACATAATCCACAATAATGACATAAAAGTTATAGTGAGTTGTCTAGAAAATACTCTAAAACATGAAGTGTGTTACCTTACACTGAATAAGGGGGATGGGAAGTGATCTTGATTCCCAATATTAGTGATACAATAATAAAATATGAATATTTATTCAATATTAATATACTATATATGTATATATTCATTAGTAAAATTGATCCATTTGAAACACCAATAAATTCTTCTACTAGATGTGACGTATATTTAATGTCATGCTGAATTCGGGTTATTAGAATCTTAAAATTTTACCTTTATAATAGAATCAAATACCCTCCTCTTCTCAAATCTTATATGCATTGAAGATCACACACAATTTTTTCTACTCTCATTCTCTTATTCTTCTTGTGATCATCAAGACCAACATCTCCAATTGTTATTCTTATTATTAATTATATGAAGAAGGCCAACATAAACTCTTATAGTATTCACTATTATCCTTCTTCTTCTTCTTCATAATGTGAAAATAGATATCAACATTTCCTTTTTCCCTTATATTATCTCCTTCTATATTCTATTCATTTATTAAAATTTAGTTAATATAATCTACACCTCCTCTCTTATTTTTGAATTTTAATCATAATATTTATAGGATAATGATTATTAAATAGTTGGGTCTCTATATTCTTGACACCATAATATTCCATCCTGAATCACAGTGCTAAAATTATATCAGGTATTATATATATATATTCATCATTTAACCAAAATGTAAATATAAAATTACAAAAAAATGAATTTTATCTTATCTTCCCATTCTTATTTTTATTTTATATTCATAATTCTGTGTCAATTCATGATTTAAATTACTAAGCTATATTTTTTTTCAATTCCTCTTATATCATCAATAATCAAATTCAACTAGATCTATATTAATTACTATTTATATATATTTCTAGTTTTCATATTAACAATCATTCCTAAAAAACCTAGACCAAACATGATTCTTCCAAACTCATTTCATACCAAAATATATTGAAATATAACACACTCATCACTATATAAATTCAATATATAGAAATAATATTTTCCTCTGCATATTAACTGTTCTCTAGTAATGCCCATGACTCTCTTAATTCATGAAAAAATTTCATTGTTCTTCAATGTTATACCATCATTAGGTACTCTGAAAAATGGAAGAGTAACTCCTGATATATGAGTAGTTTAATGTTTAAAACATCAGAAATAATAGGAGTTGAAAATTTATAGTGAAAATAACATTAATAATTAATTATTTATTCTTCAATTTTTTTTCAAGAATCCCAGTGTGCAATATCTTCATATTTAAAACACTATTTCTTGGCATTTTTATCATCATCATAATAGATTTTTTTATTAGTAACAATGTATCGTGAGAATATATATTGTAATTTTAATATAACAACAGTTATGTTCATAATATACCATAAGTAATACTTTCATTAATTTTTATTGTATAGGGAAACCATTTTCAAAGAAATATAATTGGGGTTTTTTGTTTACACTACCATATATATAAATTTTTCCCAAAATGGACTTATCTTTTGGTATAAGTACATTTTCATATTGGTAAAAAATTTTACCAACACATATGGCCCTTTCACTAAACTGTAAGTAAAAATACTCTCACTATATTTTTTTTTGACAGATAAAATAGTTCTATTACAATTATAATAATACTAAAATATTATATATAAATTTATTAAAGTGTATAGAAACATAATATTATTACAAATATTTATATTGGTAATATCATTAACAACATATAATATTTATTAAAAAATACATTTCCAAAAAAATTACACATTTTTAAAGCTAGTAAAATATCATATTAAATTTATTAACTTATCATATATAATTCATTTGTTTATATTTATTAATTTATTAAATTGAATTATATGAAACTCAAAGAAATGGAGGCCATAATTAGATAAACAAGTTCACACATAATCTAATAACATTTCAAAACTCCAAAAAAATTCACGAAGTCATAAAAAAACATGTTAGACATTTGATAAACATGTTCAATATCAAAAGACATTACATGGAACCTCATCAAACACCATCCTCAATATGAATATCTCAAAAATCTGCCTTCATTACCATGGTTCACAATGATGGTGTGATCAAGACATTAAATACACACGCTTCTCATGACCACAAATATAGGGTTCAATTATCCAAGCTTATATGGAGTTCACTACAATTTGTATAAATATGTTGAATTTGGTTATTCACCAAACACCATTATCAACCCTTTTATTCACCCTCTTATTTTCACAAATTTCTTATTTCCCACTATCTTATAAATCATCCAAGATGTAACCATGAACAACTACACATTAGATGAATAAAATAATAACGAGATTTAAAATTAATAAAAAATAAATGTTTCACCCTTAATAAAGAAAATGGTAAGACACAATAAATTCTTCACCAATCTGTGTGCATTGTTAAAAATATAGATGATTAAATCTTTACAAAATAATCAAATTCACAATTAATGAAATCAATTGTGTGGAACATAAATGACATTTTAATTTCTAATAAATGAAATATTTATTTCCATATAAATTGAATTTATAAATATTGATAACAACTTTTTTAAACCAAGGAAGTATATGAGTTAGTGTATCCATATGATGGGAAATAAGGATCTAAATAGTAGAATTAAAAATTTCTGGGGTAAAAATATAATAATATCATTTAAAATAAATATTAATGTCACCTATTAAATCTATATTATAATTATTATAAATAAATAAGTTTCAAAACTAAATTAATTTAATTACTCACTTTCGTGAATGAAATTATTGAAAACCGATTCAAGACAAGGTTTGTATATTTATAAAAATAAATTTGAATAATATAAATGAAAAAATCATATATAACATTCCACTTATGTTATGTTATTCTCCAGAAATTCCTGATTATTAATAAGTCTTGATAATTTGACTCTATGTTTTCGAAATTGGATAGTATTTTTTCAGACTAGTCAACATTAGTATAACAAATAGTTTCCAATAGGTGATATCAAATATAATTTTATTGAAAAAGTTTCTTTCTAACTATTTTTTTCTATAAATTGAACATACCCATCCACTCAACCTAAGAATGACCTTTTCAGGTCAACTCCCCAGACAGATTGTAACTGAAAATAATTACTTGTGTATGTTACCATCCAAAGAAAAAAAATCACATCATCATTTTCCTATGAATATTCATTCTTTGTTTTTATATATATCTTATTACACAACATAAATTGTAAAAAATTCATGGGGAAGGATGATTTTCATAATGAATGGGAACTAACCAGATCAAAAGTGCAGTTATCGATCAGCTCTGAAGGATGAATGCTTCTAGTTGGATCAATGGATGGAAAACACTAGGGAGAAATGCTATGTTCCGATGTTGAGAAAGAAATGAAGTGACCCTGGAAGCTTAAATCTTCTAATTTTTTTATCCATGGAGGAAAAACAGAGGTGGAGCAAATTGTTAACCTTTTTTTCAGATCTAGAGGGGATATTATTTTCTATCTATGAGGATGGCACACCCCTCCAATTTTAAATCCATGATTTCCAATGTAATTCTAGGTTTATAAGAAACATCAGCAACACTTAACCCACATGTAGGTGGAATGAAAGGATCATTGTCATCAATATCCAATATCTCTTTATATTTATCATCTGAATTTACCTTTAATGAAGGAACAAACCATCCACTCAATAATTTCTTCAATATGATCAATATACTGTTTTATTTTCATCTATTTGATTTGTATAATCATACCTGTAAAATTAAAAAAAGAATACATAACCAATATGAAAAGATTTTTGGGAAAATTTAAAAATATTAAGGCACAAACCTTAGGTTAAAATATCCATCTCTCAATTTTTTAACACTAAATCTAGAAAAATATTAATGATCAAATTGAAAAAGAATAAAAAATGAACAACCGAGAATATGGAATAAATTGAATCCCCTCATAACATGAACAACATAACTTGGTATAACCAATATGTAGATATATATTTGGTTATATTGTAAAATTTTTGAATAACATTACTCTCATGTCTTCATAATGATTATCGAGTTTTTTTTTGTATCATGCACCGCCAAAATATAACGATCACTAAAAAATATTTCCGCATGTACCAAATGACTCAGAAATAAAAGAAATGAACCAAAATTTTTGAATCATATCAGCATTACTCTAAATTTTTACCAGTTATATGATAATATTTTGGAATGGATAGAAAACTTCATCAATTCATTAAGAAACAATATAAGAAATGCTGTAAATTTCAATGTGTCTTGAAACATTAGTAAAACAATACAATAAAAGAAATAAAATATAATCATTTGTATCATATTCCATCTACATGAAAATCATTTGGAGAAGAAGAAAGTACAGTTTTCATTTTCATTTTCAATACAACATTTGGAAAAATAATAATAGAAGAAATAAAATATAATAATGTGCATCCTACTTCATCTATTTAAAAATCATTTAGAGAAGAAAAAGATGTAGTTGATAATAAAATTTCCCAAACAAGAATGTGTACATTTACTAAACATTTTTGGTAAATCATGATGTGTTCCAGGTTTATCATGTCACCATATAGATGGTGAACATTTTCATTATCATAATTAAAATTAGTTTTTCTAAACTAGTGAAAACCATTGAATTTTTTATGGAAAATTGATAAGGATTTTGGGTGTACTTATGAACTGGAAGATTTGGTTATAGTACTCTCATAGGGCCCCAGTTTCAAATGTTCCCAATGTTTGGAAATTCTTGGAGCAGACATTCTAGGGAATATGATAGAGAAAATATTTTCAATTAATTTATATTGAATATAATTGTTTATAATCCCAAAAAAGTGTTATTGGATGGTTAATTGTCATGTTTTAAGGTTTTAGTGTTACTTTGAACCCAAATGTGAAAAACGACTATTTCTGGATTTTTGACAGATTTTTTGAGTCAGGGGTATTTCGGTCATTTCTGGAAAACTAAAATTCCAATTTTTCGGATTCAAATTTTTTTATAATCGTTATTGTATTTCCTTAATTTTTGTCTTCTGGACCAGGAGCTGATTCGGCCATCTAAAGGGTCTAAAAATTCATTGAAGTTGGGTATTTTTTCAGGCGGACAACGTGGACCCACCGAACATAATGGACCTCAAACTTGGACTACAAATATATAAATGATGTGTTTACACCTGGGATATGACGAGGACATATATTTCTGACTCTAAAAGAAATTTGGGAAATTTTGGAAGTCATTAAGAAGTCCATTAAACGACATACATTTGGAGGAACCATCCTGGAAGCTTCATCCAGAAACAGAAATCGAGAATGAAAAATTCATAACTCCTTCATCCGGATTTAAATTTAGCTGAAATTTTGAGGAAAGACGGCCAAGATAATTTTGAACAACATTAATGAAGGGTGGAACACGTGAAAAGGTAATTAATGGGGTCTAAACTCTCAATCATTCGAGGGTCAAATTCTGCCTATAAAAGGAGGAGAGCTCCTCCTCCTCAACACAACTCATTCTCCATCTCATTCCTTCTAGGACACCAAGGAGAAGAACTTCTCAGTTTTTTTCTTTTATTTAATTTATTTTAAAATGTCTCTCCTATCCCGCATTATCTCGCTTACCCCATCCATGGAGGGGTAGTTTCATTTGAGTGATCGGAAAGAGGGGAGGCTGGACCTATGTGTTGTGTTTGAGTTTTTGTGCTTGAAATGAATAAAATTTGTTCTTCATTCTTCGTATGGTTCCAATTATTAATTCAGTATTAAATTACGATTGCAGTTGTGTTAAGGTTTTGATTCTGAAATTATAAATCGCTTTGGTCGATGATCACATCTCCCTCCACCGAATTCTAATATGTATACGATGGAACATGATTAGGGTTGGGTGGTGATTGCTCGACGGTTGTCAAGCACGTGTGTAGGATTGTATGTCGAAATCTTAGTTTATTAGGGAACAACAATTCCAGGTATGGGATTGCTTTAATTAATCAAGAGACCATATACAACCCTAAACACATTGGAAGGAGGATAGACCAATCTAAGGTTTTAGAAAGGAAAATTCTCATCACATCTCTTTTACAAGTTTAAGGAAGAAGAAGAGATAAAATTTGGAAACCATGATGGCACAACACTAAGTCTAGCCGAACCCAATCCGATCACTGTCTTTATCATTTGTTAAAATCAATCAATTTCTGATGTTTGTTTCTCTCATAGCCATTAAAAATAATTAAAACCAACCTTTTTACAAAAACCATCAAAAAGTGACAACCTTTTTTTGCGTCCACTTCTCTTCGGGAGACTAAACCTGATCAACTGCTATACTATACTTAGGTAAATAAAATATTGTTTTTCCACACCCCACGATAGGCGTGTGTCAAACTTGGCACCGTTTCCGGGGAGGCAGTGCCTCAAATCTTTTTTTAAAAAAATCTCTTTTGAATGACCCGTAGTTCAAATAGCAATTTATTAGAATTCGATCCAGAAATTGAGCGCACAATAACCAAATTGAGAAATCAAAATCTTCCCAAATATTTCGAAGAAATCAATCTCACTGATTCAAGTGATACCTTGAGTGGAGACTTTGAACCTTTAATAATGGTTGTAAATCCCAACCGAACCATACGTGACATCTGTGCACCTCAATTTGTCAATCAAAATTTTCAATTTGCAATTCCTTCCATAGAAAATGATTTTGAATTGTGAATTAACATGATCCAAGTGCTTCCTAAATTTCATGGTCTTGCAGGTGAAGACCCAAATCGACATATTCAAGAATTTACCTATGTCTGCTCCAGCTTCAACCCTCGAGCAGTCACGGAAGAGCATGTGAAGTGGAGGGCTTTCCCCTTCTCACTAGAGGGAGTAGAAAAGGAATGGTTGTCCAATCTACAACCGGGGGAGATTAGTGACTGGGAATATCTAAAATAATGCTTTCTACAAAGATTCTTCCCAACATCTAGGAGCACTGCAATAAAGGAGATTTATGTCATCCATCAATCAACTGGAGAAACACTCTACGAATACTGGGAACGTTTCAAGAAGCTTTGTGCAAGTTGTCCGCACCAAGAAATAGAATAGGTCCAATTCCTGGTGTGATTTTAGCAAGGACGTCTTGAAAATGACAGGAATCTACTAGATGCCTCATCGGGAGGAGCCCTCATTGATAAATCACCTGCATATATATGAATTCTGATTGAAAAGATTGCACAAAATTCACAGCAGTTTGGCACTCGAGGTACGATCACCAGAGGAATCAATGAGGTAAGAACATCTAATTCAGTAGATTTAATTAGGAATGAAATGGGTGAACACACCAGGTTGGTGCGACAAATAGCTGTGAACCATGTGAAGGAACAACAAAAACCGAATCAGGTATGTGGTTTATGATCTTCTAAATCTCATTACACTGATCAATGTCCAGAAGTGCAGGGGACAGAAATTTGTGCTGCAGCCTATCAACAAAGGAAATACCAACCACAAACCCAACCAGGGTATGGGTTTCAACAGAACCAAGCCAGAGAACCTTTTCAGCAGTAATATCAGAACCCGATAGCATTCCAACAACCTTATCAGAAGCCCTTCTAACAACAACAATCTTTCAACCACCACCTTTCCAGTGGAAGAATTATGAGCAACCATCCACAAGTGCACCGACAAATGAAGACCAAGAACTGAAGACAAGAGTTGTGGGAATAGAAGATAAGATGGACAAGCTAGCTGATCAATTTAAAAGCATTGTGGATGCTCTCACAAAGAACCAAGGTAAGCTTCCTGCACAAACAATTCCCAATCAAAAGGAAAATGTTAGTGAAATCACAACCCGAAGTGGGAAGGAGCTGAAACCACCAGAACAATATGAGGAGGATGAATCTATGGAACCTGCTGAAGCTCGTCCTGTCCAACCAAAAGATGGAGTCAACAACAAAGTAGAAAGAACAAGGTTCAAGAAAGAAAGACTAGAAACACCATTACAGAAACAACAAAGGGAGAAAAAGGATATTCCAGCACCAATCCCATCATCATTGGTTGAGTCAATGAAGGGTGAAGAATAACGACTTCAATGGGAAATTCAGGAAACATTTCGAAAATTTGAGATTAACATTCCACTACTGGATGTAATCAGGAAAATCCCTAAATATGCAAAATTTCTGAAGGAGCTATGTACTAAAATAAAGAGGCTGGATGGAAATGAAAGAATCAACTTAGGAAGAAGCGTCTCAGCATTGATCACACCACCGATACCGCAATAATGTCAAGATCCGAGGACTTTCTCTATTCCCTACACTATCGGTTCATTAAATTTTACTGATGCACTATGTGATCTTGGAGCTTCGATAAATGTGATACCTCACTCCGTGTTTTCATCTTTGCAGATCGGAGAACTAAAATCAACTCGGGTGGTGGTACAATTAGCAAACAGATCCACCATTTTCCCAGCTGGAGTCGTTGAAGATGTGCTTGTAGGAGTGAGAGGATTAATCTTTTTAGCAGACTTTTATGTTCTTACCATGGAGGAAGACTAAGCACCATCCCAATCTACCATCATCCTAGGGAGACCATTCTTGAAAACAGCAAGGACAATCATCAACGTGCATGAAGGAACACTCACCATGGAGCTCGGAGATAGTACGGTACACTTCAATATTCTTGATACGATGAAACACCCATCCAGCAATCACTCGCTTTATGCAATCTCCCATGATGAAGGTATATAACCAATTGAAGACTTAGGTATGCTTCATGACTTTTTATCTTTGGGAGAACACTCTTCATTTGAATTTTATAACTCCCATGAACCTGAAAATTCTGATATCATGTTGGAGGATGAGGTAAAATATGATTTTTTTGATGATTTGTTAAAAGGAAATGAGATTATTCCCGAGAATTCAACATTAGAAGTAGGAAACCTAAATTCAATATCATCCCTTGAACAACCCCCATGTTTAGAGCTGAAGCCTTTTCCATGTGACTTGAAGTATGCTTACCTAGTGGAAGGAGAGAAATTTCCAGTAATCATTTACAATAACCTATCCCATTCACAAGAACAAACATTGATTGACCTTCTCAAAAGGAATGACAGAGCTGTATGATGGAGTTTAGGTGATATTCCTAGAATCAACCCTAAGGTATGCTCTCACAGGATTTTTTTAGAAAGTGAATCTCGGCCAGTTAGACAACCTCAAAGAAGACTCAATCCCACAATCATGGAGGTCGTTAAGAAAGATATTGAGAAATTATTAGCAGCTGATATCATTTACCCAATATCTGATTCTCAATGGGTCATCCCAATTCATGTAGTCCCCAAGAAAATTGTCCTGACCACTGTTACAAATGAAAGAAATGAACTGATCCCCATGAGAATAAAAAATAGTTGGAGAGTGTGTATAGATTATAGGAAGCTAAATCAAGTTACCTGAAAAGATCACTTTCCTATTCCATTCATTGATTAGATTCTTGAAAGGTTAGCTGGAAATACTCATTACTGTTTTTAGATGGATTCTCAGGATATTTTCATGTACCAATTTCACCAGAAGACCAGGAGAAGACAACCTTCACATACCCTTTTGGAACATTCTCCTACAAAAGGATGCCTTTCAGGCTATGCAATGCCCCAGGTACATTTCAACGGTGTATGGTGAGTATTTTCTCGGACCACATTGACGATTTCTTGGAGTTTTTTCTTGATGATTTCACAGTTTTTGGAAATTCATTTGATCATTGCTTGGGAAATTTGGAAAAAGTTTTGATAACATGCATTGAAAATAACCTTGTCTTAAATTTTGAAAAATTTCATTTCATGGTTGAAAAAGGGATAGTGTTGGGGCACATAATATCACAAAATGGGATTGAGGTTGATAAATCAAAAGTTTATGTAATAAATTCCTTGCCATATCCAACTTGTGTCAAACATGTTAGATCCTTTTTAGGGTATGCAAGATTTTATAGAAGATTCATCAAGGATTTCAGTAAGATTACTCTCCCTCTCTCAAGATTACTTTTAAAGGATGTTAAGTTTAATTTTGATTGTGCATGTAGGGATTCATTTGATGAATTAAAGGAATGGCTGATAACACCACCAATAATGCAGCCACCCAATTGGGATTACCCTTTCGAGATACTTTGTGATGCATCCAACCAAGCAGTGGGAGTCTCTCTATCACATAGAATTGACAGCAAGCCTCAAGTCATCTCCTATGCATCAAGGACCTTGGATGAAACACAAATAAATTACACAACCATAGAGAAGGAGTTCCTTCCAGTCGTTTTTGCACTAGATAAATTCCGATCATATCTTCTGGGCACTAAAGTTGTTGTTTTTTCTGATCATGCAGCTCTTAGGTACTTAATGAAAAAGGAGGATGCTAAACCATGGTTGGTGTGATGGATGATACTCTTACAAGAGTTCAATTTGGAAATCAAAGATAAGAAGGGGATTGAAAATCAAGTGGCTGATCATCTGAGTCGACTACCCCACACCGCTGAAACAGAAATACCAAAGCAGAACCCACTTAATGATGAGCTTCCTGGAGAACAACTCTACATCATCAACAGTGAAGTACTATGGTATTCCAACATTGTAAACTATTTGGTAACATCTCAGGTACCCTCTCATCTAAGATCTCATTAACAACATAAGCTTAAATCTGAATCAAGATTTTACATTTGGGAAGATCCGTTTCTGTGGAAAATGTGTAATGATCAAATCATCAGAAGATGCTTGCCAAGAAGTGAAATTGAATCAGTGTTTGAATTTTGTCATAAATTATCTTGTGGAGGACACTTTGGACCTCAGAGGACAGCTAGAAAAGTTTTAGAATCTTGACTCTACTGGCCCACCTTATTCAAGGATGCATATGAATTTTTTAAAAGATGTGAAAAATGCCAATTTTCTGGTAACATATCCAAACGACATGAAATTCCACAAAAACCAATAACCTTTTGTGAAATTTTTGATGTTTGGGGCATAGATTTCATGGGACCATTCCCAATGACATTTGGAGAATCATATATTCTTTTGGCTATAGACTATGTTTCAAAATGGGTGGAAGAAAAAGCAACCAGAACTGATGATGCAAAAGTTGTTTGTGATTTTGTTAGGGATAACATTTTCTGCAGGTTTGGCATGCCATGAGAAATCATCAGTGATCAGGGAACTCATTTCTGCAACAGGAAAATGGAAGCATTGCTGAAGAAGTATGGGGTGCATCATAGAACATCTACCCCATACCATCCCCAAAAAAATGGCCAAGAAGAAGTCTCTAATAGAGAAATCAAATCAATTCTGGAGAAGACTGTTAAACCCAACCGGATGGACTGGAGCCAAAAGTTAGATGATACATTATGGGCATACAGAACGGCCTACAAAACACTGATAGGGATGAGTCCCTATAGATTCATCTGTGGAAAGAGTTTCCACCTTCCTGTGGAGTTGGAGCATAGAGCCTACTGGGCGGTCAGAGAGATGAGTCTGGACCTTGAGAAAGCTGGGAAAGAAAGAAGATTGCAGTTGCAGGAGTTAGAGGAAATTAGAAGGGAATCTTTTGAAAACTCAATGATCTATAAAGAGATAACAAGGATGGCCCATGACAAGATAATTCAACCAAGAACCTTCAACCGTGGAGATCACGTGTTACTCTTCAAATCCAGACTTAAGCTTATTCCAGTTAAACATCGTTCCAGATGGGAAGACCCCTTTACGGTTATTCATGTATATCCCTTTGGTGCTGTGCAGATTCAAAAGGAAGGAGGAGGAAACCCATTCACTATAAATGGGCTGAGGCTGAAGAAGTTCCATGGGACCGTACCTCAAGAACTAGTGGAGGAGATCACACTCCTTCACCCAGAATACAAATGAACACCTACCAGGTTGCATCATTCCTTTACACTTGATTAAATAAAGTAACTCCATCTTTTTGAAACATACATAAAAAATTCCATTTACATGCATTGAGGACACTGCATCAATTATGTGTGGTGGACAGAATCATGTAGTCCATGAGATTTATCAAAAATTTTAATTTTTTTTGTTTTGTTTTGCCTAGCCAACGACATTAAACAAAGGCATTACTGGGAGGCAACCCGCATTTTCCCCCATTTTCCACTTGTCTTCTTAGTCATTTACCAGCATGATTGAACAGGCATGCACTATCAATTGTTTTCATTTTTTTATTTCAGGTCATTTAAGGAAGAGGGTGTAGTGGGATTATACGTCATGAAGAAAAGGATCCATTTGAAAGGGGAGTAAGAGTTTCAATTCTATATTATCCAACTTTATTCCCTAAATTTTTAGTCTTTTAATGAATTAATAAAAAAATGCATGCGCACGCTTGAATTCATGTTTTACTTGACTTCTCCAGGAGACATGATTTTCATAGAAATCAAGTGATTCTATGTTTTAGATTTCAATTTTAATGAGATTGAATGATTCAAATGGATAATTGGATGATTAAAGTGAAGCAATGATATTAAAATAAGGACTCATGATTTAAGGGAATTAATTGATTCTTGTAAATGAAATTTCCCTTCCATTTTTCATTCTTTGAATTTATGAAATTCATGTTAATTAATTTGTTATTATTAATCATGCCATAATTTATTGTCCAATATCATATTCTCATTCCTGAGAGGATTTCTAGACCAAATATTTCATATTTTATCTTGAGAATATTACTTGAGTGATCTTGGGACGTGCCACCTGCTAGAACTTGTATTGAAATTTGTCAAAGCTATGACTGTACAAAACCACATTTAAAATGATTGAGGCATCTCTTTAGCTAGCCACATTTTATCCTAAGACCCACCTTTACATTTATCCTTCGTAAGAACTTAGATTCCATGAATTTCCATATAGGTTTAAGCCACATTACAATTCAATTTTTCCTTACCTACCCGCACTTTTAGTATTTTTGCATGGTTATTTCAAGTTTGAGTGTGGGGGAAGGGCCTTTCGTGTGTGTTCCTAGAAATATGTATCATTTTTGGGTGGTGTAATGTGTGCGTCATCATTTTGGGAAATGTATTATAAGAAAATTGGGAATTAGTCATCATTTCATTATTCTTCTTTCATTTCATCCGGTTCTCCATAAAAAAAAGAAAAAAAAGAAAAAAAATTCAAAATAAAGTTGTGCCATTCTGGAGCTTAACAAAAAAAAGAAAATAAAGCTGTGTCTTTCTCGAGCTTTACAAAAAAACAGGGAGAACTTGGATGATATCATTCTTTGTAATCATTTATTGACTCATGGCCCATGTCATTGAAAGGGGAGTGGTGCTGTGATTCACATTTCAAGGGGATTTGAGTGAGGTTCATCTTGTGTTTTCACTTGATTAATCATGCATTGTACTTAAGAGTCAAACCTCCTACTTCTTTCCTTAAATTATTTCAATCATTTACCCACCAACCCTAAGCCACAGATTCATTTGAACGTTTATTGCAATTCCTCATGATTTTATGTGTGTTTTGTCTTTACAAAGTGGAGAAAGTAGTTACTTTACAAGCCTATGGGTAAGGAGCATTTTCTCATGATATGAGCATAACTCCACTATTAATTGTATCATGAGTGATTAGAGAAAATATTCAAAAGTGACGTAGGTCATGATTTGTCATGTTTAATAATAATAAATTGAAAAGCTTGAATGAATGAAAGGAGAAGCTTCATTTTTTTTCAAACGGGACAAGTAAAATGCATGAATTGATTGTTTCTTTGAAAAATGGGAAATGAAATTGTTATTTTTTGTGGAACTGGAAAATTTTATTGGAAATTGATAATCACTTGATTTTATTCCATTTGAAATTTAAATTTTGGTGACATTGGTTCCCTTTGAATTGCATGTTAAGATTTTATACTTGAGGACAAGCATAGTTTAAGTGTGGGGGAATCGATAGAGCAAATATTTTCAATTAATTTATATTTAATATCATTTTCTATAATCCTACAAAAGTGTTATTATATAGGTAATTGTCATGTTTTAATGTTTTAGTGTTATTTTGAACCCAAATGTGAAAAACGACTATTTCTGGATTTTTGACAGATTTTTTAAGTCAGGGGTATTTTGGTCATTTATGGAAAAATAAAATACCAAATTTTCTGATTCAAATTTTGTTATAATCCTTATTTTATTTCATTCATTTTTTTTCTTCTGGACCAGGAGCTGATTCGGCCATCTAAAGGGTCAAAAAATTCATTGATGTTGGGAATTTTTCCTGGCGGACAGCGTGGACCCACCCAACATAATGGACATCAAACTCGGCCTACAAATATCTAAATGATGTGTTTAAACCTGGGATATTACTAGGACATATAGTTCCAATTTTACAAGAAATTTGGGGAATTTTTGAAGTCATTAAGGAGTTCATTAAACGACATACATTTGGAAGAACCATCCTGGAAGCTTCGTCCAGAAACAGAAATCGAGAATGAAAAATTCACAACTCCTTCATCCGATTTTCACATTAGCTGAAATTTTGTGTAGAGATGGACAAGATAATTTTGAACAACATTCCTAAAGGGTGGAATGCGTGAAAAGGTCATTAATGCGGTCTAAGACGCTCAATATTTTGGGGGTCGAATTCTGCCTATAAAAGGAGGAGAGCTCCTCCTCCTCAACACATCCCATTCTCCATCCCATTCCTTCTGGGACACCAAGGAGAAGAACATCTCAGTTTTTTTTTCTTTTATTTCATTTATTTTAAAATGTCTCTCATCTCCCTCATTATCTCACTTACCTCATCCATGGAGGGGTAGTTTCATTTGAGTGATCGGAAAGAGGGGAGGCTAGACCTATGTGTTGTGTTTGAGTTTTTGTGCTTGAAATGAATAAATTTGTTCTTATTTCATCTTCTAGTTCCAATTCCTAATTCAGTATTAAATTCTGAATGCAGTTGTGTTAATGTTTTGATTCTGAAATTATAGATTTCTTTGGTCGATGATCACATCTCCCTCCACCGAATTCTAATCTGTATACGGTGGAACATGATTAGGGTTGGGTGGTGATTGCTAGACAGTTGTCAAGCACATGTGTAGGATTGTATGTCGAAATCTTGGTTTATTAGGGAACAACAATTCCAGGTCTGGGATTGATCTAATTAATCAAGAGACCATCTACAACCGTAAACACATTGGAAGGAGGATAGACCAATCTACGGTTTTAGAAAGGAAAATTCTCATCACATCTCTTTTACCAGTTTAAGGAAGAAGAAGATATAAAATTTGGAAACCATGATGGCACAACACTAAGTCTTGCCGAACCCAATCCGATCACCGTCTTTATCATTTGTTAAAATCAATCAATTTTTGTTGTTTGTTTCTCTCATAGTCATTCAAATTAATTAAAACCAATCTTTTTACGAAAACCAACAAAAAGTGACAACCTTGTTTTGTGTGCACTCCTCTTTGGGAGACTACCTAGGATCAACTGTTATACTATACTTAGGTAAATAAAATATTGTTTTGCCACGCCCCACGACAGGCGTGCATCAAAATACACAAATGTTTACAGCTGATCATTGTTGTGTACATCCTCATTCTTATCCACACCCACATTAATTTATGAAGTGATTACAAGTATAGAGAAGTGTAAATTCTTCAATCGATCAAGGGGGTGATTATACACATGTAGAGTGTACTGATTCCTGGTTTGAAGCTCTTCCTTGGAATCAATCTAGAAGGTGAGTGGGCATGCATTCAATTTTCTTTCCATCTATTTGAACTTACAAAACCTTTATATATTTAAATGTTAATGAGATTTCTTGGAAGGGTGTTTGTTTTTACAAGCATATCTTTAATGTTGAATGTATCTTCTAAAATCATGATATTCTGGATGTCACTTCCTTATAACATTTATTCAACTCCATGATAAGCACTAGTTAACTTAGAATATATCTAGATTCCCATCCAAGATCCAAGGAATGTGATTTTGGTGTTGAGACTGTTTTCTACAACTATTCAATGTAGTTTTATTTTCATATAATGAATGATTTTACATATAAATCTATACTATGTTAATTGAAGATTACATTATATTAGGAAGCAATCAATAGTTTATCTTCTTATCAATTTTAATATCAAACAATAACAAAACAGAACAGTTGAAAAATATAAAGGTATTTATTTAATATAAATAATAATTTAATTATATGAACCATTTTCAATACTATATATTGTTCAAGAATCATTTTTTGTTCTTTTAGAGGAACCTAAGACTCACAGTTTATTGAGAAAATTCATATAATGATAAATTTCTTCGAAAATCTGGTATTGTGGCTCCACCCGTAGTGAATATTTAGTATGGAATTTGGGAGAGGTGGAAAGTATAATGGAATGTAGGAATGAGTCACCTAAAAATGATCTGTAATGAATTAAATCATTTGTGATGTACCCAGAAGAAAACATGTTTTACATGGAAATTTGTAGATTGTTATGTTTGAAATAAAATATAACCTGCTTGATTTGTTTAGTTCCTCCATAATTAGGAAACATAATAGTTTCCTCATATTTAAATGAATAGATATCAACTTATATACCTTACCATGATGAACTGGACTAACAGAAACAACTATTCAAGGATTCATCATAGTAGTTTTATAAGGGAGAATAATTATTGTAGGGGTCTTCGATGTTTATTGAATCTTATCCAGAAGAACATGATTCAGTTTTGTGATCAAATTATTTACTATATAAAATTATGTATTTAGAATTATTAAATCAGCCAAAAAATAATAATTTTATTAAGAAATCTTGTTTCATCTTGATTTTGCTGAAACCATAACTTTAATTCAAGTTAAACACGAGATAAATTTGATTTCAGGTGCTTAAATGTTTAATGGTAGATGTGCATACCAAATAAGTGGTCAAAATATCAACTGATTGAATTGAAAATAAGTATTTTCCAATACTCCTCCCAAAACCTCGTATATAAAGTTGAAAGAAGAAAAATACAATAAAACATTCGTAGATAAATGTGTGATGAATTATAGATAATCAGGGGTGCAGATGTGGGTGTGATCAATTGTGATGAACCAGACTTGTGAGAATAGGTGGTAATCACCACTATGTGTGAGATGAATATTAAGAGGTGACTGGGGAAGAGGGTAGATACAAGAAGAAAGAGAACATGGGGTCTCAACCTTATTTATTATTATTTTTCAAATTTTTATTTTTTACATTTTTATAAATACGGATTGTTTGATGTGAATAGTGGTGTTTATTTACAGTTTTTGAAAATGGTTTTTAAAATAAATTATAATAATTCAAAACAAATGAAACCTATTTAAAAATATTAAATTGATTTCTTTCAAATTTAGCATGTTGTATTTGGAATATTTATCAAAATAGTTTTGTTAATATCAGAATAACTATTTTGTTAAAGTGTTAAATTATAATCATAAAAAATTTGTTTGAAAAATATTCATTTTAATGAATAAATAAAAGTAACAATTTTATATGTTGAAACAAACATTGGTGATAATTATTAATAACAATAGATTTATTTTTTAGTAAAATCATTTAGTATTAATATGATTAAGTTTGAAATTTAATTTTTACACAATAATGTATTGGTATTAAAAAAAATTAAGAGAAAATATATTTGTTGTTGAAAGTAAATATTATTTCTCGAATTTTATACCAATAAAAAATTATTTCTATTGAAATTTCTTATTTATACCAACAGATATAGTTTCTATTACAAATTTTCTGTGGGTATAAGTCAAATATTTTGTAGTGTAATTTTAAATTATCCTAAATCCCATGAACATTCGCCAATGTGGCCAATTATCCTCTGTAGAATTTTTGTATATGTAAAAAATTCTACTACGTGGCCCATCAAAAAATCTAATTCTCATTATTCTATTCTTTATGGATTATATTTGTATGTAGAATAACATTTCAGTCCATATATTCACCAATAACAGAACTAAAGTTATATATATTAATCTATTATTCTATTGATATTCCTATATATATATTAAATCATATGGCCACATATATTTCACTAAATATAAAAACCCATACATTGATATCTAAATTTAAAAATGTTATTCTTTACATTATAATCTAGCTTCCATTACTTTATATTCTTTTGGTGTCTTCCGACTACCTTCATCATTTATTCGATGAACCCTTTTCAAGAATCATTATAGTAATTGTCATTATATTTTAACTGTAGAATAATACCTAACTCTTCATCATTATATTTGATCATCCTTAGCAACATTCATCCTCTCATAATCTACACATTTCATGTTCACATAGATCATCAACTTCGCAGAAATGTCATGATTCTTCATATATTCATAACCTATTTTATATTCATAACCACTCCCTATAGTTAAGTTCATACAAAAAAGATGAACTCATAATCTTCATTTACACTAATCATTTAAACTATCTCTATACATGTGTTTTGTTGTCAACCTATCATGTAAAGTTATTATTTTATTTACTAGATTCAGTCGACGCATCTCCTTTACCATTTTTAATGACCTCACAATAGATTTATATTCTAACCTATTAATATTTTTTATCCACATTCATTCTAACTAGAAAATAAAATAATCAAAAAAATTAATCTTCTGTATATTTTCAACATAACATAGCCCAAAACACCTCTAGGTTTTTTCTAGAAAAACTGAAACAATATTTTTCAAACATGATGTTTCAAAAATGATAAAACAAATTATTGGGATCTATTTTAAATAATTAATATTATTATTCTCACTATGTTCACATATATTAACAAGAAATACAAGTCACACAATGCTGAACCATGAATACTGATGTGGTTGATAAAAAAAGATACCAAAATAAATTAAATTACTCAAAAAATATCTACAAATATCCATGAACAATCCTAGAATCCCAAAATTCTATATCAAATAATTTGGGAAAATAATAATTTTTTTGTTTGGGAAGAATCATATAAACTATTCATAAGATAGGCCAGAAGAAAAGTATTTCAGGTAGGTAACCTCCAAAAAACCCGTGTATAACATTTATAAAAATAATCATATTTAAATACAGTTTGAAATATATGTAATGAATAAGGGTTTTACATTTTTTTTAATTAATTAATGGGTTTTTTCTTTCAATTTATCATTTTATAAGAAAAATTTGATTTCTCCCATGTAAAAAACATTATTTTTACCTTTCTAGGGAAAAGTATTTTATTATGAATGAAAGGATGTTTTAAAAATTGTTTTTGAAGAAACCAAGGAATTTTTCAGAAAAATTAGAAAAATAATAAAATAACATATAGATAATATATATATATATATATTTAATTAATTCTCAAACACCATCCCCATAAGAGCCTATGATCTTTAGAAACATCTAGAACATGTTTTATATGACATCAGCAAACTAGTACCAACTTTTTATACAAGAATCCCGACTTAAACGCATATTATTTTCCTACAGAGCCTCAAAATGGGGAGATTACCAAAATATATTAAGCTCGAAACTCTTGTATAATACATATACAGTGATAGTAAACTAGTTAACTAAGTGTTCATGTTTTTCCCACATAGCTTCCCAACGTTTCCCATGATATCCAAAAGGATGTAGACCTTCATGTTTTCTAATAACAATAATAATAATTACAATGAAAACATACCAACCAAAAATTATAATCACCCTCACCTCTAAACATTCTTTATAAATAAAACCCCTTTTCATCAAGATTATACAATAATTTATAAATTCCCTAACTAAGAGAAACATCAACTATCAAATATTTTTCATCAATTTCACGTAACACAAAGTAGAATCTTCCAAGGGGTTGTAACTGTATAATAACCCACATTTATAATAGTTCAAAATGGTCCTTAAAAAATAATATTTTATATTTTAGTTGTAATCATTACTGAAATCAACACACATAAATATCATAAAAAACTAAAATCCTTTAAAGAGACCCATACACCCATCTTAAATTCTAGATAGACCATTCATTTTAGAAGCATCCCTTCGACATACATGGGAAATGAAAACATGACCATGTTATTATAAAGTATCATTAATGATGTAATTGGGAATTTATATGAACACTTAATGTTCTTGGGTTTTCATAATAGGTTTTTAATTAGAAAAATTGAATAAATATTATTGCATTCAATGAATTTACATGAAAATAATATATGTTGGTAGAATAAATAAATATACTTTTTATGTTCATATAATACTAAAAAAATGAATTAAAACATAAAAAGATATTATTATATTAAATTTTTGTTATAAAAAATATCAATCAACCTTGAAAAACGTTTATTTAATAAATAGTTATGTTAGTCCACCTAAACTAGGTGCATATAGGGATATTAGGAAAAAAATAACCGTAAAACCATGAAATCCATCACTAAAAATAAATTGAACATGAACACCAGGCATCAACAACCATGGTAGGGATGGAAAAAGAGATAAAGGGAAAGTAATGGAGATATTTCAATGAGATTACTTTAGATATTCAAAATAATAAGCCGATAAAAACCCACAATGATCCCCCGTGGGGAATAAAGAGGTAAGAGTGACTAAGAACCATATTACTAAAAACGATTGGGTTTCCCACAAATCAGAAACATCAATCCAACCTATGACATGATTTAGGCACATTCCCTATCATTATGAGATGGAAAAAAGTGTCATACATCATTTTATACTCTATTATAAATGACATCATCAGATAAATCATTTAATAAACAAAACAACCTCTATCCAAAAACATAGATTTTTTATTCCATATATTTGATCGAAACAATATATAGATTATAGATTAAAATGTATAATGGATACCATTAAAAAATAAGAAATATTAACATTAAACAAATAAATATTAAATAAGAAAAATTAAATGAACTTCAATATAAGAAACATATCATCAAGATACAAGAAGACTTTGGTGGTTGATACGACAAATAACATGATATAAAGAAATGAGATCAATCGTTAAATGAAAATATCATAGAATAAGTATGTATAGTGTTCCAACATTTAATTACATGAATATGAAATCATATTTTAGAAATATAACACACAATCCATGATATATGGGTTTCGTATCATAGAAAAATGAGGGTAATAAATCAATTTTACATAATAAAAAATAAAAAATATTTAAATCATTATTCATTATCCTCCTTAAATATCTCGAATTATATGTATTATATGTAATCAAATTAGGGTATATATGAATAATGAGGTGATAAAAATCCAAGAAAGGGGAGTAAAATCTTGTGAGAAATAAGGGACATTAGTCCACAGTGCATGGGTGATCATAATCTACATCATCATATCATAATAGTATGATCATCATCATAATAATGAAGAAAAAATTAATAAATACATGTAATTTTTCATATACATAATAATTAAACATCATAACAAAGTGTTTAAATACAATAAATATTGGTGGACAAATATAACATCATTTTTCATGCAAAACATATGTACATAAATCATTACATCATAAATATTATAAAATATTGTATAATTTTCTTGTATAATAAACATAATACCATGAGATATATCAAGATACCTAATTTATTAGACGGATATATAATTACAGGACTTCCCATAAAAATATAAAATACTTAGAATCATTCAAGCCACATGGAAATTTACCATATAACATTTATTTTCATAAAATAAACACATGGAAAAGAATGGGTTTCATAAATGATTTTACATATCATACATCATTAAATTACCTTTTTGGATTTGAATTGAATATAAAAATTTAAACATTTTCATAAAATATCAATATTCTTGGACAAAGAAGAAACTCAAGAAGAGAAAAATATATGTTTTTGAAAAAAAAATATATTTTTTGGTAAATCCTTATATTTGACATAGATATCATTTTAGAAACATAAATTTTTTTATATCACGTAAAAGTGAATTAAAATAAAATTGAAATAAAATTTTAATTATAGAGCGGTAAAATAAATAATAAATTTTACATAAATGATGTCATACTCTAAAATAGTGGGTTTTGGGTTTGAGAATCCTCTAACTTCAAATATTTCATTATTTCATCAGTTTTCCACCTCCAGAATAATAAATAAAGGATTATAAAAAATTGAACCATAATTTAATTATTTTATAAATATTTTAATATTCAACATTTTTAATAATTTTATTACTTTCCATAATTCCTTTTATTAAATTTTTAATCTTTTAGTATTTTATTTTCCCTAAAATATCCCATATTTCATCAAAATAATGTTATTATTCGATTTTTTTTATAAATTATTAAGAAGAAATACAGAATATTAGACATAATTGTATCTATAAATATATATTAGAAATAATTGATCACCAACATCCATGAAGTTTGTGATAATTATAGAGTTGGAAATTTCCTCGCGAGCAGTTAAACAACAGTTGATCAGATATTGTCAAAAGATAAGAGATGTATAAAATATAAATATATCATAAATATAAAAATTATAGTAGTATAATATCATTAATATAATTTCAATATAATACTCTATTATTATTAATATATTTGGGTTTTTAAGGAACATAACTAATTAATATGGGAAAAGAAAATTTAAAGAAAAGTTGATGATAATATATCCTCTTCTCAGTGTCGTTTTTTCTCTATGGAACTAGAATACTTGAACGCTTGGATTTGTTTAATCCCAACTATACCTAATGATTATAAATAAATTTAGAGAGTATATTTTGGTCGATAAATATATTTGGTATATGAGGGATGAGTTGTTTTCCAATGGAGGGGCGAGGGATCATTTATAAATAAATAGAGTAATATTTAAAAATATAATTATGAATAAATTGTTATATTCAATTTCAGATTTTCAATATTAATATATTTTATATTATGAAATTTTTTTGAATTAAAGTAATTTTTTAGGACTATTAATAACATTATAATTATAATTTATTAGTAAATTCAAATGTAAATGTGCTGAAACAAATTTATTAAAAATGACACTTTAGAATTTCTATTTTGGAAAAAACATTTTTTGATTGGAAATTGAATTTATTGAATTATTTAAATTATTAAATATTTTAATATTTAAATTACAAATTCTATAATCATTAGTAAATTATTACATCATGAATTGTATAATTTAAAATACATCAGTTTAGTAAAATCTTTTTTTAATATTCACATTAAATTTTATGTATTTTAGAAAATTATCAAAAAATCATCAGTATGAATTTATTCCCTCTTAATTAAAAAATTAAATTAATTTAATAAAAATAATTATCTAATATATGGAATTTTAATTTTTAATATAAATAATGTTTTTCCAAAAAAAATAAATTTAGTGGATTTAAAATTGTGCTTATAGTTTCCTTGAGTTCTATATATATATATTTATTTATTTAAAGATATTATAATATTTATATTTACATTAATTACTTATGATGTTCATTTTTTATATAATATTCATTATTAACAAAGAATTACTATTATAATGGTTATGTAAATATTCCCTGTGATCAGGCTATAATTCCAAAAGTCGTATTACAATTCCAACAATCATACAACCTCTAATAAATACAAATTCATTCCTTTATTGAAAATTCAAAAATATTCCTCCATGATAATATATTATTCATTCCTATGATGTTTATTTATTTACTAATATTTACTATGTTTTCCACACTATTTTTACTGGTGGTGACAATTTTTGCACATTGGAATGATCAAATTTTTTCCCTTATACTTTCCTTATTTTCCATTTTTCCCAATATAATATACAGAATATTCATGTACATAGTTATTGAGTATTGTAACAATACATGTTAATGAAAATAGTTCTTTTGTTTTTTCTTTGTGTATTATGATTATAATATTATATAATATAATATAACACACAATTATTCAAAAAACAAATATCACTTAAAAATTATTGGTCATAACAGTCTTCCCCATTTTGAAATTTTGTACCCAAAATTTCAACTCTTATACTCCATTAAGAATAGATGAGGGTACATCTATTTCTTTTTTTCCTTTGGATCCCATGGTGCCTCTTTAAAATTATGGCTCTTCTAGATATATTTTACAAGGAGAGTTGTTTTGTTACATATGAAATTTATTCTATTCTCTAAGATGATCAAATTATTCTACTTATAAGATATGTCAGGTTCTATTTGTTCCAACTTTGAATTTAGTACTTGTGAGGGTTCAATAATGTACTTCATCAGAAGAGATACGTAGTAATTGTCATGAACATAACCCATGTATGGTGGGGGATCTAATTGATAGGACACTCCTTCAATGTGGTCAAAGAACTAAAAAGGGTCAATTTACCTTGGGCTAATATTTCCTTTCTTTCCATACTACATGAATCTCTTCCATAGTGATATTAAATGGAAAAATATGTATCCAACATCAATCTAGAATCCCATTAATTGTTATTAGTATAACTCTTCCACTAACTCTTATCAAATTTTTTATTTTTGTTGCATAGAATGAACATGTTCTATTATCTTCTAAATAGGATTGGGTCTAAGTAGTTGTCATTTACCAACATCATCCCAACATGTATGATTTCTACATGACATATCATATATATCATTATATGGATCCATATGAATACATAAGGGAAATTTATTATTATTTGAGAACTCAAATAATGGTTTATATTGATATAATCCACCGTTTAATTTCCAGGAGCATGCTCCGAACATGTCCACATGTGTTTTAATGGTCCTTATGATTGGACATTAGTCCGGGGTGATATGTTATTCCATGAATTCAATTCAATTTTCATATAATGTAGATTAATTATATAAAATTTACAAGTTAACCATGGATTCAAATCAAGGTTTATCAAAATTGGGGTCTGTTATAACATCACCTCTTCCATTAAATATATCATATCATGTTATTCATATGAGAAATATTCAGGAATAGAGGTGAAGTGGATTTTATTTGGTGATTCGGTCAGAAAAACACATATAAAATATCTTTTTTTATATATATTTAAGAAAATCGTGTAAATTTAAATGCTAATTTTTTCCATTTTTATGTGGTTATGTGAAATTTTTGCCTCAACAACTTCAAATCCTATCACTCAACATTGACTTTTTAATATTCAATGAACATTCTAGTGTACATAATGATCTACTTCATCTTATTTTTACAATATAAGTCCTTTTTAAGATACTGGTACATCTTGGTACTTCTAGGATTGCTGGACAAGGGTGAGATATTTGAATTGTCTAATAGATCATTATTTAAATCAGTTGAGGTATTCAAATAATTCATAGTTTCAAATCAATTGACACCATCTTCATTAATTTAGAATTCTATAATCATTCCTCATACTACTTATACCTTCTTCTGATGCTCACTGTTATCCCTTTATACCTTTTTAATTATATCATGGATAGATTATCGGTAAATAATTAGGGAACAATTGGATGTGTTCTATATTATAATGTTTTTTTGTTCGATATACTTCATTTCTTTAAAGGCTGTGTCTTTCTAGACCTGCATTAGGGGTAGAACATTATGTTTTTTTGAGGTCATCCTCTAACTTTTTCATGTAATGTCAAAGATTTTATAAGTGATACGTGTTACCTAAATAAATGTCTCTTTTGTTATATAATATTAGAGAAATACAACACATATTGAAACTAATAACACATTATTTCAATAATGGAGATCAATACATATGTTAAGAACTTATCCCCTGAAAATAGACAACATTATAATTGGAAAAACTGAAAATAGTTAATTTAGAATGGGAATATTGGGATCCTTCTAAAATTCTTGAACCATAACCCCCATAAAAAATAATATATAAAATAATAAAAATTATAAATTAATCGGCATTTCCAAAATGTCTAATAAATAACCTTAGGAGGAATTTTAGTTATCATGAAATGAATGAATTTTTATTTTTATGAGATAACGCAACTGATGGAATTATAACCTTCCCATTATGAATAGAAACATAACTATTATGAATAGTAAAACAGCCATTATAATATTAATTTATCATGAAAATAATGATATAAATTATAAATAACACTTTTCATAAGTAAATTAAGAAAATTTATGTTTTATTATTCTAGAAAATAAATATAAACATTAAAACTCAAGTAAAAATTATTCACATTGTTAATAAATATAATTTTAATGGGTGTAGTAAAAAACATATTTTTCCAAATTAAAAATAAAATTTTTCCAACATATAATATTATTTCAAAAAAATAAGTTTCATATTCTAAATAATAACATTGAAAATTTCTTATGGTGATTTTTTAATAATTTTATTAATTACATCAAATTTTGGGAGATTTATAAAATATATATTTTTTATATAGACGATGTATATTAAATTACATCATTCATGATTCAATAATGTCCTAATAAATTATTGAAATGTTATATTGAAAAATAAACATATTTTTTTATAAATAATTATTTTAAATTCAATAAACATTTATTCTTGACACTAAAAATATTTCACAAGGTATATATTAAAAAAATTATTCCAGTAAAGTATTAATTTTCCCTCATTCTACATTCCATTTTAACAAACTAGTAAATTTGTTTTATAAATTATTTTAATGTCCTATAAAATTATTTTTATTTATAAATAATTCATTAATTCTAATTTATTAATATTCAACGGTTTTCCAAGGATATAATATTTTATTCAATGTAATAACTATAAATTAACCCCCACTAAATGTATATATTACCCATCATCCCTCAAATGGGAAACCACTCCACTCTCACTAACAAAAGGAAATCCTTAACCAATATCCCCTAAATTAATACCAAATTAATCCATAAGAATTTCATTTAGTAATAAAACATTTGTTTGAGGAATTTAAGGGTCATAGAAATTTAATAACTTCAATAAAGAGGTAATATATTTCCATTTCTTATTTATCTCCTTTTATTAATTTCATACCCTCATTACGTTTTCTAAACCAAACCTTCTTAAAATAAATAATAATTATGGTAGAAGGATATTATTAAAATTAATTTCCAATAAAAATGTTTTTTCTAATATATTTAAATAATATATTTCTCGCACCACCACATTGAACTACGTTCAGTTAACAACCAGTTATCCACCAATGAGGATATTGATAATTAATTTCGTATCATCACCCTTATAGATGGTTATAATAAATTATATATATATATTATAAATTTTAAATTAATTTTTTTATTGATTTTTTTTAATATTTTTAAATTAAATTGAACCAAAATTCCAAATTTTAAACAAAATAGGACATTTTTAAGGAAAATATAATACCAAAATGATTCATCATTATGAAATGGATACAAGGAATACGATCCAATGGTTTTAATTAATTGTGTGTGAGAAAACTTAACATAATTAACTTATGTTTCCTTTTTTTATTAAAAATATATTTTTATGCAGATAAAAATCAATTAAATAATGTGAAATTTCATGTATGGGGATTGTAAAACCCAACCTCATCACTTTGGTGTTATGGCTAATTTCTCATAATTTTCAAGATGGATATTCCTCTAATATCTTTTAGATATCTCCTAAATATTATTTTCCATCAAATTTAATGGATATTCATGTTTATATGTGGAGACCCAAAGCTTTAATTACATGGAAATTACATTACTTTTGCGGAATACTTAATACATGAAAAAAATTGACGCCCAAAGACCGTATTAGTTTGTGTCTTTGGAAACTCAGAACGTAATCTTCTAATCATGGTGAAAGATCTTCAAGATCTCCCACAAAGATATTCACCTTTGGTTTTCTTACCTAAAACCATTCTTTATATCCTGGGGAAAATTATTCATAAAAAGGGTGAGCTCAAATATTCAGTAGGGAGAGAATAGAGAACATAAAACAATCCATAAACATTTGAATGCAAAAACTTGAACATAAAATCTAAACATCAAAATTTTGAGCAAAGACATAAATCTTGGAAGTACGTAAGGCATATATCATAAAGGAACATGAATCATGATAAAATAGAATGTGAATAAAACATTTAATTGTGGAAAAACATTAAACATATGATATGATTTCCTTAGTATCCAAGGCATTGCTGCTAAGACCATCTCAGTGGACAAAGTCCCTTTTTTAATCGAGTTCACTCCTCATTCCATTCTTGTATCACTGAACCAGATTAACCGACCATTCCACTAATGTATATCTCATGAGATATAAATCTTTACCAAATTCATTGAAGGGAGATATAGGTCCCACCCATCTCATAATGAAATCATTCTTTCGTGTGCCACAAAATAAACATACATCATTCATAATAACCCAACGAATAAAATGGGATTCAAAAACATTATCCCATAAACATAATCCATATAAAAGAAATGGATATCATTTAATCATAAGAAAAATCAAACCATGTAAATATTGTAGACATTATACTTGAAACATAAGAATATTAAATAATGTCATTTTAGATAGAAAATAGTTTTGATAAAACTCTTGAAATGAATTCTTGATGAAAATATCCTTTCTTCTTCAAAATAATTTTCTTTTTACAAAATTCAATGCAATTTTAAATGAAAATTGGTTTTTAAAAATATTCATGCAATCTTGTTGAGGAATCTTCCTGAAAATGAGGTGTTATGAAACCGTGAAAATCCCTTCAGACCGTATAAGTTAAAAATAACATTCTCCTCGTACTTTTGTCGGAAAAGTAAAAAAGTTCCTTCTTTGGTAAAAAAAAGTACGATTCCTTTCATAACATGTGGTAAAAATTCAAAAACAGGTTAAAAGGATATTAATCATACATGAAAACATTTTTAGAAAACATGGACGTGGATGATAACAAAAACCCCAGTAAATATTTACGAATAAACAATCTTAGACAAGAGCGAGATTGGAATAGTTATCCCTTACCTTATGTCTGATATGCTTCATATGTATCAGAAACTCTAGTATAATGATTTAAAATATGTCATTGACTTATTATAGAATCATCTTCATTATTATGATATCATGTATGGTTCACTTATGCCTTTATATTACATGTTCTTTTGTAAATTCCATGTTAAAGCAGTGTTTTGGGTATAATCATTTCATTTATCGTTGGTGTTTCGACTTTTTGTTCTTGATATTATTACATATATCCTAATTTACTTAATTACAAAAAGTAAAAAATGATTTATATATAATATCTATTCAGCATATACATATATATATGATATATTGATAAATGAAATGAAATACACCGTTCATGGAGACGGTAGGCCATACGTACGCATGAACGCTGTTTTCATTTCCTTACTGAATTGAATGGAATTAAGTAGATGATATAAATATATATATATATACATAAATCCAGTATCATTATTATGTCACATATTTAATTATTATTCATTATATATACTTTATAATCATTCATTAATGGTTAACATGGGGAATGAATCTCATCGTGGCGTAGAGACGGTAGTCCGTACGTACGCACGAGTGATGATATCATTCCCATGATCATGGAATTGTATTGAAGTGTAAGTGTAATATTTAATAATCAATATAAATTTACAATAATCGTATATATTTATTTATTTTCACCATTATACCCATCCAACTAAGGCGGTGGTCGAAAACATATTACACCACGATGTGGAGACGGTATTCCGTACGTACGCACGCACAGTGATTTGATTTTCCATAGGAAGGATAGAAGGTGAAATAGGGTTTTTTTACTATTTATAATAATATATAATTATATTAGTGATACTAATGTTATTAATTTATAGTGAAACAACTAAAGAAGAAAAAGTAGAGGAAGAATGAAACTTGAGAGAATCAGAAGAAAGGATTACCTCTTCTTCGACCGACCTCCTTTAAACTTCCTCTTAAGGAAGTAGAGCTGGACTTTTGAGAAGACCAGAACCACCAAAATGTTGCTAGAGAAGTGGAGAAAAGAAATGGGCAGGTATTGTCTGATCTTCAAGGCTCAAAATGGTGTCAAGAGAAGAGGGAAGGGATTCCCTTTTTATAAGGGAGGAGAGGGGAACCTTTGGAAAAACATAAAATATTATATTTAGAATACATACATATTAGGTTTATAATAGCACTAAATTGATTTATTTAAAAGTTAAAGTGGGTATGGGTCGAAATACTCTCAAAAAATATGTTTTATACAAGTTTAGGTTACTATTTTAGCCTTATCTTTTAGATTTAAATCTAAGTTAAATAATTTAACTTTTACCGTGTCTTCTTGTTTTCTTAAACTATATGGTTAATAAACATACTATAACAAGCCAAACGAACCCCAATTGGCTCATTATTAATATATATAACCTTATTATTTTCATCTGGACTAACTGAATATTTTTAGTAATATTATAAAAATTAATAATATAATATTTGTTTTGAAAACTATTTTATGTCAATTTTGACACAATTTGGTAATTTCTTTTTTTGAAAATCAAACTAGCATGATTAGTTCTAAAAAATATAATTAAATCAATACTAACATATCATATTAACCTAGAAAATTAGTTTAATTCATTAAAAGTATCAAATTACATTTATTTTGGTATTTATAATATCGATTACTTTAATATTTCATTATTTATGTAATTACTGCATCACCATTGTGTCATAAATAAATTAAATTATTTAATGTAAAATATTATAAATAAAATACCATTAGGTAGGAATTATTTTTACCTTTCTAATGAATATTTATAGTCAAATTTATCATATGTATAACCCTATATTAAAAATGTTTTAGTTATTAAACATTGATTTTAACTATTTTAACTTATTTTTAAATAAAATAATAATAAATGTCCTAATCTAATCCAAGTGGACCTAAATGATAATATTATATTACTAAGGTTGTTTTTGGTCGAATTATACTTATACAATAGAATTGGAACATGATTTAGGGAAATAATAATATCATTTTTACCCTTAATTACCCTATTTACTTTTAAACGTCATAAATAAAAGTAAAAGGTTACTATTCATCAAATATTATTTTTATCTTATTGAACCAAATTTTACTACTTGATATTAACCGTTTCTCTCGGATTTTTGAAATTCCACTAACAGAAGATGTAAAATTATGTTTTATGTAAATTTTTATATTCTCCTAGGAGGTGGGTAAAAGACGGTGAAAAGCTCAATAAAATTTTTATATATCTATAGTTATTATAAAAGGATTCTAATGAATTACTTTGAACATATATAGGTATTATGTATCAATTTTGACCTAAAATAAATTTAAATAAAATAAATAATTATTTAAATAAAAAGTCGGTTTTTAAATTGCAACCCTGTGTTTTCACTATTCCTCAAAATTGAATGTTTTCAGAATAATACCAAAAATTCACCCTAGGCTAATTTCAGTATTAAAAATCTAAAAATGAAGTCCATTTTGAAAGATAAATTTTATAAAATTTCAGAAATTAGGTATTAATATTCATAACGGCTAGTTCATAATAATATTATAATAATATCTCGTTTAGTGAAACTCGATATTGAGTACTACACACGCTATCATAGAAGGTCTTGATTGCGTGTAATGCAAGCCAAGTCAATGCTACGTGTAGTGAAAGCTTTGTTTAGTGTTGCATATAACATAATTAAAACTTTATTCATTAATAAATTAAACAAAATCTATACTTAATGTTGTGGATAATAATTTCAACAAAACGAACTTGAAATTGTTTATAACACGAGCCAAGAATAGTGTTGCGTATACTGAAAGCTAATACGGTGTTGCGTATAGTACAAGCTAATCTTGTTGTAGTGTATAATAGAAGACTTCAATGAAACTAAAATTAATATATCTCATAAAATCTTGATGTGTTACATTCTACCCCCTTAAAATGAAATTCGCCCTCGAAATTCGTTGGAGTTAAAAATGGTTTATTACTTAAGAGTTTCTTTCAAAGAAACCCACATCGGAAAAAAGAAATATTAAAACTTACTTTTAAAAAATTGAACGTTAGAAACAAAATTGATACCCAAAGTAACTCATCACTTGGGTTCCAATAAAAGAGATCATATGTTAAAATATGGATATGGAAGAGAAATCTTACAATCAAGTTCTGATGGAGAGTGGTAAAGAACAGGGCTATGAAAAATCCAACAGTTACAAAGCCAAAAAATTGTGATGATCTAAGGTACCATCTGATTCATCAGATATGAGATTACTAGGACAACATTTTTGGTTTTCAAGATCATTTCCCTAAAGATGAAGAATTTTTGAATTAAAAAATTCTTACTTGATTTTGGAACAATCTCAACGTTGCTCGTGCTGCGAACAATTTCCACTTCATCTCTTAAAGAAATTGAAGTTAAATTTGTCTTTCACGAAGTGTTAGCAGATCATGCGATAGAATGATAGGTCATTCCATCTGTCTCAAACAAAGGGTTAGAAAACGTTATATACATAAGTCCATATATGGTGAGATTAATTGGATATGGTTCCAAAATAGACTTATAATTCATCTATCATCTATCATAATAAAATAAAACTTGTTTCTACTAACCAGGGACTTCCTGTAGGCCAGTGGTAGGCGATAAAGACATGTCGCACTTCGGTTGTGGGTTCGATTCCCATAACCTTGTCCAACGTGATGGGTTGTCACTCGTCATATGGGTTGTCCATTTTCTAAAACTACACTATTATAACATTCCAGAAATAGTATTCAAAAAATTTATAGCCTTAAACAATTCTATCTGATGACCAACATAATCCATTCCAACCTTTAAGCTTATCGAAAATACTTATGCCCAATCTTATAGTACAAAGAAAATGATTACGAGAAATGTCATCAACCAATCATGTGAATACCATTATCCTTCTCCATGGTGTTAACTGAACCTTTTCTTTTGCACTTATTGGATTTGTGTCCTTCTTTTCCGCCCCCAAAGCATCTTCCAGTTCCTTTGAAATATTTTCCTTGATGCCTCTTCCCACATGGTATACATGAGAGAAATTGAACTTTCTTTCCTATATGATCGTCATGAAACTCCATCTTTCTCTTATTAGCTGAGTCAGGAAACTTACCAAACATTAGATTATTGATCTTATTATGAGATTTCTAATTAGGAATTATAATAATTTTTGGACTTCCAAATCCCATTTCATTTTGTTTCTCAGGAATAATATCATTCCATTGTCCATCATATCCTCCATTATCACGAATCTTTCTATTTCTAGCCATTTTCTAAAACCCAAAAAGAATAGTGTGAGAGGAAAAAATCATGCTAGGGAAAAAAACATAATAAAGGGGGAGTACCATAAATATCTAACATCTTATTTTAAATTCAAATATCCTTACCATATTTCTAGGACTATAACCAATACACATACTTATCCTTAGGGACATCCCTAGACATACCATAGAAATATCTCTAGAGATTTTACTAATATTTTCGCATCCTAGTTTCCAAAGGTTAACTAAACCTTTGATCTAATACCAACTGTAGAGACCCAAATCTTTACTTAAATGTACATTACATTACTTTTGTGGAATACTTAATACATGACAAAAACATATGCCCAAATACCGTATTAGTATAGTGTCTTTGGAAACATGAAATGTATTCTTCTAATCATGGTGAAAATTCTTCAACATCTCGCATAAAGATCTTCACCTTTGGTTTTCTTACGTAAAACCTTTCTTTATATCTTGAGGAAAAGAATACATAAAAAGGGTGAGCTTAAATTCCCATTAAGGGAAATCATAGAGAACATAAAACAATCCATAAACATTTGAATGCAAAAAAATGAACATAAAATCAAAACATCAAAATCTTCAGCAAAGACATAAATCATGGAAGTACGTAAGGAATATATCAAAAAGGAACATCAATCATGATAAAATAGCATGGGAATAAAACATGTAATTGTGGAAAACCATTAATCACATGATATGATTTCAATAGTTTCCAAGGCATTGCTTCTAAGACCATATTAGAGGACAATGTCCCTTTTAGAATCGAATTCACCCCTCGTTCCAGTCCTGTATCACTGGATAGGATAAACATACCATTCCAGCCATGTCTATCTCATTAGATATAAATATTTACCCAATTCATTTGAGGGAGATATAGGTCCCACCCATCTCATAATGAAATCATTCTTTCGTGTGCCACAAAATAAACATACATCATTCATAATAACCCAACGAATAAAATGGGTTTCATAAACATTATCCCATAAATACATAATCCATATAGATGAAATGGATGTCATTTCATCAAAAAAAAAATCAAAACATGTAAATAATGGAGACATTATACTAGAAACATAAACATATTAAATAATGTAATTTTAGATGGAAAATAGTTTTGATAAAACTCTTGAAATTAATTCTTGAGAAAAATATCCATTCTTCTTCAAAATCAATTTCTTTTAACTAAATTCCATGCAATTTTTAAAGAAAAGGGTATTGTTGAAAATAATCATGAAATATTGTAGAAGAAGTTTCATGAAAATGAGGCGTTATGAAACTGTAAAAATCCTTGCACGTTATATAACTTAAAAATAACATTCTCCTCGTACTTTTATTGGAAAAGTCAAAAAGTTCCTTGTGTGGAAAAAAAAGTAAGATTCCTTTCATAACATGTGGTAAAATTCAAAAATGGGTAAAAATGAAATTAATCATACATGAAAACATTTTTATAAACATGGACATGGATGATAACAAAAAACCCAGTAAATACTTACGAATAAAAAATCTCGAATAAGGGCGAGATTGGAATAGTTATCCCCTACCTTATGTCTGATATGCATTGTATGTATTAGAACCTCCTATATAATGATTTAAATAATGTCATTGACTTATTACGGAATCATCTTCATTGTTATGATATCATGTATGGTTCACTTATGACTTTATATTACCTGTTCTTTTGTAAATTCCATGTTAAAGCAGTGTTTTGGGTATAATCATTTCATTTATCGTAGGTGTTTCGACTTTTTGTTCTTGATATTATTACATATATCATGATTTACTTAATTACAGAATGTAAAACATGATTTATATATAATATATATACATCATATACATATATATATGATAGATTGATAAATGAAATGAAATACACCGTTCATTGAGACGGTAGGTCGTACGTACGCATGAACATTGTTTTCATTTCCTTAATGAATTGAATGGAATTAAGTAGATTACATAAAATACATATATATATATATATACATAAATCCAGTATCATTATTATGTCACATATTTAATTATTATTCATTATATATACTTTATAATCATTCATTAATGGTTAACATGGAGAATGAATCTCATCGTATCGTGGAGACGGTAGTCCGTACATACGCACGAGCGATGATATCATTCCCATGATAGTGGAATTGTATTGAAGTGTATTTATAATATTTCATAATCAATATAAATTTACAATAATCATATATAGTTATTTACATTCACCATTATACCCATCCAAGTAAAGTGCTGGTCGAAAACAGAATACACCATGGCGTGGTGACAGTATTACGTATGTACACACGCGCGGTGATTTCGTTTTCTGAAGGAAGGATAGAAGGTGAAATAGGGTTGTTTCATATATATAATAATATATCATTATATTATTGATACTTATTTTATTAATTTATAGTGAAACAACTAATGATGAATAAGTAGAATAAGAAAGAAACTTGAGACAATTGGAAGAAAGGATTACCTCTTCTTCGACGCACCTCCTTTAGGCTTCCTCTGAAGGATGTAGAGATGGTATTTTGAGAAGAAGAGAACCTCCAGAATGTTTATATGGAATTTGAGAAGAGAAATGGGAAAGGGTTTGCCAAGCTTCAAGGCTCAAAAGGTTGTGAAGAGAAGATGGAAGTGGTGCCCCTTTTTATAAGGGAGGAGAGGGGCACCATTGGAAAAAATTAAAATATTATTTTATAATAAAGTCATATTCAGTTTATAATAGATCCAAATTGATTTATTTACAAGCTAAATTGGGGATGGGTCTAAATATTCCCAACCAATATGTTTTAGAGAAGTTTAGTTTACTATTTGGACCTTATCTTTTAGAATTAACTCTAAGTTAAATAATTTAGCTTTTACCGTGTCTTCTTGTTTTCTTACACAATATGGTTAATAAACATACTATAACAAGCCAAACGAACCCAAATTTGTTAATTATTAATATATATAACCTTACATAAGACATTTGGCCGAACCTTATATTTTTTGTAATATTATAAAAATTAATAATATAATATTATTTTTAAAAAACTATTTTCTGTCAATGTTGACACTATTTGGTAATTGATTATTTTGAAAATCATAACAGCATGATTAGTTCGAAAATAGTTAATTAAATCAATCATAACATGTAATATTATCCTATAAAATTAGTGTAATTTATAAAAAATATCAAATTAAATTTATTTGGGTATTTATAATATCAATTATTTTAATATTTCATTATTTAGGTAATTACTCCATCACCAATGTGTCACAATTAAATTAAATAATTTAATGTCTAAAAATTATAAATAAAGTACCATTAGGTAAGAAATATATTTATATTTATAATGAATATTTATAATCTAATTTATCTTTTGTATAACCCTATATTAAAAATGTTTTAGTTATTAAACATTCATTTTAACTATTTTAACTCTTTTTTAAATAAAATAATAATAAATGACCTAATCTAATCCAAGTGGACCTGAATGATAATATTATCTTCCTAAGGGATATTTTGGTCTAATTATACTAATCCAATGGAATTATAACATGCGTTAGGCTAATAATAATATCATTTTTAACCTTAATTGCCCTATTTACTTTTAACAGTGGTAAATAAAATTAAAAAGTTACTATTCACCAAAAATTATTTTTATCTTATTTAACAAAATTTTCACCCGTGATTTTAACCATGTATCTCTGATTTTAGAAATTCCACTCACAGAAGTGGTAAAATTATGTTTTATGTAAATTTTCAAATTCTTCTAGGAGGTGGGTAAAAGATGGTGAAAAGTTAAATAAAGTTTTTATATATCTAAAATTTTTATAAAATGACTCCAATTAATTAAATTTAACTTATATAGATATTATGTATCAAATTTGACCTAAAATAAATTTAAATAAAATAATTAATTATTTAAATAAAAATTCGGTTTTTAAATAGCAACCCAGTGTTTTCACTATTCATCAAAAATTGAATGTTTTCGAAAAAATAAAAAAAGTTAACCCTAGGCTAATTTCGATATTCTGAATCTAAAAACGAATTCCATTTTGAAATATAAAATTTATAAAATTCCAAAAAGTGGGTATTAATATTCATAACGACTAGTTCATAATAATATTATAATAATGTCTCATTTCGTGAAACTCATTATTGCGCACTACACACGCTATCGAAGAAGGCCTTGATTGCGTGTAATGAAAGCCAAATCAGGGCTACGTGTAGTGAAATATTTGTTTAGTGTTGTGTATAATATAATCAATACTTTTTTCATTTATATATTAAATAATATCCATACATAATGTTGTGTAGAAGAATTTCCACAAAACGAACTTGAAATTTTGTATAACACGAGCCAAGAATAGTGTTGTGTCTACTACAAGCTAATACGGTGTTGCGTAGAGTACTAGCTAATCTTGGTGTAGTGTATAATAGAAGAGATCAATGAAATTAAAAATAATATATCTCAAAAAATCTCGGGATTTACATTATACCTATCCTAAATTATTTATAATCCAAATCTGATGATATATAAAAAATAAATTACTCTTATAAAACAAATATTTGATTCCACTTCTTTTATTTATTTAATAATGCAGAATGTTATTTTATGAAAAATTATCCTCACCCTTAGTAATTTGGTAACACCAAATGTTATTTCCAAAAGAATTTTATTTGAAATCTTTTATGGATCCCACATAATTATATGGGATTATTTCATGACATTAATTGTTATATATTATTCTTCCATATGGAATGCTTAATTTAGTGTAATTTATAATGTAATAATTGTAACTAAAATTATATATCCCTTTAATGATTTTATTAAAATGATATAACTCAAGATGTTATTTGTATTTTTAAATTATAGGATCCTATATTTTATTACAATTATTATGTAATAATTTATTCAAATATGTTATGCATGAACAAGATGTTGGCTTGAAACACAACTAGTTGTGGTATTTTACCACTGTGTTATAGTGTTTTATTATTATGGATATTCCATATTACATTCCTTTATGAAATGTTTCCCTCATTACTGAGATGATGATATTATTCTTATGATATCATTATGTTTATTATTCTAAAAATCTATTAATAATTCACATACGTGATTCCTATGATGATATTCCACCCATTACTATGATATTTGCTCACCCAATTATTTCGTGCATATCCTCTAGTGATTAATGTATTAAGGTGACCATGCAAATTTTTAGGATTATATAGGAGTAGGATTTATGAAATTTTTTTATTATGTATTGGTGATGTATGAGCCTAATTTTACCAAGTTACTAATCCATTAGATTCTATATTGCATCACTATTAAGTTTTTAATGTTAAAATATATACTATTTTCATGTATGATAAATTAGGGGAATGTTAGTTTGTATTTGATCAGGGTTTAGTTAATTTTTTTTATTACTATTACAAAATTTTATTGAAAAACATATGGATATGTCTAAGTATATGAAAACGTTCTATTTTATTGTATGTTTTATGATTACATGGTTTCTGAGAAACCAAATTCATTTCTAGATACTACAAGTAGATATGGATTAGGAATAGTTGTAACTTGGGAGAATATTATCAAAATGGGTGTATTGAGTATTGATCATATCATCACCTACTACATAACTATGAGGCCTTGGTTTTCATCTATTTTGACACAACTAGTGGTTATTATTTGGTTAATATCAAGCTCTGTAAAAACCATTATGAAACATATATAAGTAAATTAATTATTCTCTTAAATTAATAAGAGGATTAACATACATCATACTTGAAGCCTAATTTAAAAAAAATAGTCTAAACATAGGGATCCCATAAGATATGTATTCTGAATTAATATTTATACATGAAAAAATTGTAATATTTTTTTACATATGTTTGTTAAAATCATTTCTATTTAAAAAAAAATTATGAGAACTATGATAAAATATAGAGACAACCCATGGGAGATGAAATATAATTATTATATTTCAAAATTTCTAAATAAAATAAGTGGTGGGGTTCATATCATTATTGAAATGTTTACCCAGTTATATAAGGCTAGGAATGGTAAGTTCAAACATGAGGAATTCCCACATTCACCCAAGTAGGCGGAACTGGCCATGGAATCTTTTATGCATCATTGACCATCAATATATAGAATGTATTTTGATATAATTATAATTTATTAGTATATTAACTCAATGGAGGAGTTTCTACATGTTTTCTTATTTTATGAGAAGTATAATATTATATTGGTTGTTTATAATTTACAATGATTAGATGATCAATGGTGAGGATTTAGAATTAATAACATGTGGATAAATAAAAGGTAATTAATGGATATGAATGAAATTACGGAGTTTATTTATAAAAATTATTTCCCAAAAACACATCAAAAATATACAGGGAGAGAATTTTTAGTCATTAAAAAATTGAGGGTGAATTTTTCATAACATATGATATATATTTCATAAATATTCCCAGATACGCAATGGATTTTTTATCAACAAATATTGTTTAATTGGTAAATTATTTAGTAGATTAAAACCATACTTCTAAAAGGATCTCTCCACCCGAGACTATGGGAGTTATAGAGAAGTATATCAATGTACTCTTAATGTTGAGATAGTTTTTATATAATGGTCCCAATATTATGGAGGTAAAAAACTAAATATGGGGTTTCATGATGGTGAATAAATTGAAAATGGTGGAAATATTACCTAAGAACTCAAAAATAAAACACGTGTTAAGAAGAAACATGGGAATTTACACAAACGGTAATGGATATGATTTATTTATGGGAGAAAAGGACACTAAAAACATTACCCGCAAGTAGACATGAAGAAACCTCCCAACATAATCGAGGAAATAAATCACCACCTAAGGATCAATGTATTAATTACAGGGAGAAATGGAACTATGCAAGCTAGTAAAATAATCAATGGTCCATCAAGGTTCATCAATAATAGAAACCACACAATCTGAAGAATCAAAAGAATGATAATTCCATTATTACTTATGAGGAGGAAAATGAAAATAAAATTTCCATGGTACACATACTATTCACTCAAGAATTAATTTTATATTAGATTATGTTTATATGCATTCCTTCATATCCTAGTTCTTTTTTAGAACTTCTAAATAAAATCTTTGATACTTTCAAGTATATACATCCATAAAACACCTAGTGTTCTGATTAGTGTCACAATTTGGTTGACCCTTATCCTATTAGATTTTTTGAGGATGTTAATTTATAAAATCATGTAATCCATTAATTGGTATAATTTAACGATATACTGGGAATTTATTGGCTATGATTATATATAGTTCACATAAAAAAGTGGTGAAATAAAATCCCTTTCTATATTCCAAACAACCCACACTCTTTTACAAATGAAAGGATTATCATTAATCTTCTCTATAAAATCACTCATATGATTGGGGGTTGATATCTAGTGAAGAATCATACCTTTAACAAATGGTAGAGTTGATGGACCATATCCGACTTGTTGAAAACCCCCATTCTAAGGGAATATAATGATGTAATTCCTAATGATTTACCCTACCATTTACCGGATTATGAGGTTATATTCTAAGAAATCAATATACCAAGATCCACTCTTATCTACTAATTCCCTAGTTGGATGTCCCGGATTGAACTGGAGATGATAAAGAAGTAGTTGAAAAAAATTGGACAAAGGTTTTATATTCCCAACATCATCATGCTAGGTTGTGATGATACACATTGTTAAAAAATGAGCAATCAATACATTTTTTATGAATTATTAGGATCTCAACAATATTACTACAAAGATAAAGTACCCACTCACACTGATTTGTGACCTCTTCGATGAACTACAAGAAGATATTAATGTATCAATGTTGGACCTTCATTTTCGATATCATGAATTATAGTTCAATAATGAATATAATAATATGATAGACTTCCATAAAAGTTATGGATTCTTTTTTAAGTAGTGATCTCCAAAATATATACTAATGAACCTAAAATATTTATGTATTTCATGAAAAAAAGAATTTATATAATACCTAAAAAAAATTGGCAGACTTACTCCAAGATAATGCAGGAACATCAAAGGTATATTTTGATTTTTCTAAAAATATTTAAGAAATATAAAATGTTTCCCACATTCACCAATTGTGACTTTGGATGTCTAAAGTCACACTCAAGGGTTACATGACCACAAGTGCTGAAATCCATGTGGACTCTTCTAAGAGAAAGGAAGTTTATGAGTGTCCGTAACCCTTAAGCGTCACAAAAATCCAAATTTTTCTTACCATAATGTGGTACAATTAATGTTTTGGGAGTAATCTCTCTGGACTTCCGAGAACATAAATTTTGTTTACATGGAAATGTGTAATGTATTTCATGATATTCCAATTTAATTATTTTTTTAAGGTGGCCATGAAGATTCTAATCACTATTTATGTTCTCACACTAACAGTAAGTGGATAATTTTTTTGGTAACCAATAATGGTTTGAAAAAGGATTGGGTTGTGTAAACATATAGAATGATAAATTAATATCTTATGCCTCCTTAAGGATAAATATCCATGCCCGTAACTACCAAATTCATGATCTGGTGTTAGAATTTTTGACTTTTAATTAAATATTCGGTACCACTAGCTCTATGATGACAAGAGTGACATATTTACATATCACAAATGTCAAAATTATATATTAAAATAGAAATATATGGACATTTTTCTAGCAATATGGTTAGGTATGATTGAGTAATAATATTTCTCTATTCACTACCAACTTTGAAAGGATTAAAAGGTAGTTTATGCTCTTGAAAAATAATAAATTTGTACTCTATCCAAGATGTGGATTTAGAAATTCACAATCATCATGAATATGAAGAGAATATATCTATAAATCATAACCAAATGTAATATATTCTACCTTTCCAAAATTATTTTCCAACCATATATATAAGATAATATTTTTTTATTTTTTTAAAGAGAGCTGGTGCCTTAGTCAAAACCATGGCACAAATTATTGCATAAAAGTAAAGGAGTTACAAAAGTCTAAAAGATGGAATCATATTACAATACTTATTAAAGAAAGGGAGCAAATCATCAGGAAAAAGATCCAACCATGTAATGTCCTGATATACCCCTTTGTTGGCGAGATTATCGGCAACCATGTTCGCTTCACGGAACACATGAGTGGAAATGTAGTTGAGGTTCCTGAGCGTTGTAAGACATTTCATCCATTGAGAAGTGAGCGGCCAAGAAAGGTGCACCACGCCCTTCCTGATATCTTTAACAACAGTGGTTGAATCACATTCAATCCATAGGTTGTTCCAACCCCTCTGCATGGCAAAGTCCACCGCATGAATGACTCCCAACATTTCTGCTTCCAGAGCTGAGTACGTGCCACAACCACCAAAGAAGAAGCCAAGGCATCTGCCATGTGAGTCTCTGAAGATGGCACGACAGCCTGCTGGACTCGGATTACCTCTAGAAGCGCCGTCAACATTTACTTTAATCCATCCTGGTAGTGGGGCTTTCCAGAAGACCTAAAAGGTGCGACGGGTAGCCTATAAGAGCCAACAATTCTAAGCCGACGAAGGATCTTAAAATCACCAACAGAGTTGTCTATAGTTTTTTCATCCAACATAACCCGAGATTAATAATGTTTTATCTTATAATTTAGAAATATCATCAATATCCATCATTTATTGATGTACAATGATGTACCATGATCTATAATAAGACTTTTGGTGACATAAAATAATGAATGAAGTCATTGATTACACCCTAAAGTGCTTGGTATATCAGTATGTTAAAGTATATCTCTATATAATGAAGAAGATGATGAAACCAATTCCCAAACCCACATAGAAATGGGATAACATGATCCTTAAATTTTTCAATAGTCTCTTGGAAATATCCAAAGGAAGTAGAGTGATATGGGTTGTGGTGGATTGACTCACCTGTATATTCAACTACATCACTATTTAGGAATATTTCTCCCCAGAATAACCTTACAAGATATACACAACGGATGATGTGAGGCTGCATAGAGAACATGTTTTGATCATAAATGATCAATTTACACTATTAAATTTTAAATTATGGATAATTTTTCATCATGAATTGAATACTGAATTTATTTTCTTTGTGTCCGATCACCCCTAAACTAATTGCCAATCTAAAAGTACCATTTTGATACTCAAGGAATTGCTAATTTAACTATGAATATATTCTATAAAAGGATGTGATAAGCATCACCCATTAATTATTTTCTAATTCAAAAATATCCTTCACTAATGTATTCAAATGGAACCATATGAATCTTTATATGGAAAGTGATGTAGATATCATACTTTTTGGAATAAATTTTTTGAAAGAAAGATACCTCGATCCAATATTGTGCATGAAAGGACAATTAAGATTCCATCCATCCAATAACATATAATAGATGCTCATATTCAGTTGAAGATCTATGTTGAAACCAATTGAAGGGAATTAATGTTTGAATTTGGATACATTTTTTCCTTTTAATATCAAAAAAGAAGAGTGGAATGTGGTTTCAAAAGAAAGGTAATCCTAATTTTAGGTGAATTGAGCTCTTGGAGTTCCTTGATCTCATATGAGGAGTTGAATATATATATGATATATTACGAGAAATGGTGGAAGTTCATGATTTGTTAAACATATCTCTCTAAATATGTAAATACATTATCCCTCACATGGGTTGAATAAGGATGGTGTACAACCAGATAATTTACACTCATATAGGATGAATCTTGTGTAAATATTAGAATGTAGAGACAATTTTCTACATAACACAACAAATCACCTTGGTAAACTATTGTAGTGGAATAAAAAATACGAAGAGGTGAAATGGAAACTACAGGATATGATGAAATAGAAGTAACCTGATCTATTATCAACAAAAAAAATTTGTTGAAATTTGAAGGGAAAAAATTAAAAAGTGGTAATATTGAAATGAACAAGATTTAATAGGGGATAAATTTATTCTGAATGAACGTGTGTTAAATTATGAAGTATTATACACAAGAATCACATAAAGAAACTATTGAAATGATATTTAATTAATAGAGATCATTAGATTATACCACAATAAAACCCTAGAAAATGGCAAACATTACATGGTGAGGAGAATATAAATTAAAAAAGTGTAATTGGAAATTTTTTATCCTTCCATTAAACTAAAAACATCACCAGTATAGACAATATTATATATAAGATACTAAATATTAGTATACCAATCTACATTTGAGAAAAGGGAAATATATAACATTTTGAGTTATTACTGTGAATGAAGAATGTTGAAATTAATTTCCATTTATAGAAGGTAATGTTACAATTGGAATTTCTATCTGGCCATTAGAATTGTAACCTGACCATTGTGAATCGTAACATAGCCTTTTGAATAGTACAATCACCATTGTAATAGCAATTTAACTTTAAAATAATAAAATATAATATAAATAATATTTATCAAGGGTAATTTAATAAAATATAAATCTTATAATTCAATGAAATAAATATCAAAATTAAAAAATTCAAATAAACTATAGTCTATTTTTAATAAGTCATATTGTAATGCATTCTATAAAAATTATTGTTTTATATATATAAAATTAAATTTACATATATTAAAAAATTAATTTGACTAAATAAATGAAATATTTTGAACCAGAACATCAAAGAAATTTAACTGTGATTTTTTTGTAATTTTTTAAAATACATATATATTTATTTCAATGGTATAAAAATAGTTTTTTCATAATTTCGTTTTTTTAATTACAGCACTCATGATATAATGATGAATTACACTATTCTATAAATTGTTATCAACCAAGATAAAATTTAATTTCATAAATTAATAATATAAATAAAAAAATGTTTTCCAAACATAAAATATATATTCTTAATTCTAAAGTCAATATTAATCTATAAAAATATTAATTTTTCTTCATTTCAATTTATATATAAATAAACTAGTGAATTTAGTTTTTAAATTGGTCCAATGTACTAAAATCATTTTATTTAATTTATATAGTATTCATTATTTCATAAATATTACTATATTAAGGATTAACTTGGATGTAATATTTTATTCCAAATATTAACTGAGAAATACCTCTCTCCTCAAGTATAAATAACACATCACACATCCAAAGGAAAAAAACACATACCTCAATTATCAATGAAAAATATCTCCCAAAATACCCTCTCTTAATACCAGTATAATCCAAAGGGTCATTTTTTAAAAATAAAAATTTATGAATTCACGAATTTAATAGTTCTAGAAAATGAAAAAACATCATGAAATATTTAATGTGATTTTATCCTTTTACTTTATTTTCCTTATCAAATTTCTTATAATCAATTTATTTTATAATCCAAATATTCTAAAAACAATTATAAATTATTTTAAAATGGTAGTAATAATTAAAATTTATATTAAAATTTTATTTTATTATAATAACGTAATATATATCACATGTTCTGTCTTTGTAAAATACCAGGTTAACAGCTAGAAAAAAAACTATGATGTTTTTAATTTTTTCTTATCAACACACTTATTAATGAATATAATTATTTACAAAAAAATATGATATATAATTAAAGTTATTCTAGTCTACCACAATTATTTTTTAAATATGTCTAAATGACCATGAAACAAATAGAAAAATCAAAACAAAATGAGAAATTTTCATTGAAAATATCACTGCAATTATTTAACCATTAATAATAAAAAATAATTAATATAATCCAATTATAATAATTATTAATGGGTTAACAAATTATCATTATTAACTTCTCTATTCAAATTGTAATAGACCTGAATCTTTTATTAAAGAGATTGAAATCAATGGAATAGTGTAAGTTTTAAGGTAAGGTAAATCATGATCCTAACAACATCTCTTTTGGTTTGTGGCACTGTTTAAAAATATTTTCATTATGGGTATTCCTCAAATATATTTAAATATAATTTAAATATTATTTACAATCTATTTATTAGTATATAAATGTTTTACCTTTTAAACATGTTTTCTCATCAAAACACAAGATTTATAAAAAAGTTGTTATTTTTCCAAAACCTATATTTTACACCTCATAAGTTGTTTCTTCAATATATAATAATGATATTTTTTCCCAAGGGATATATAACTTATTCGTTTCAAAACCCCAATGGTTATTCAATGAAGTATGTTATGTGAAATACATTATGAAATATATTCTTTTCCAAGGGTTTATTTTTTTAGTATGATTGTTATACATTCATTTTCCATGTGTCATGAATGAATATAAGAATATTATGATTTGACAGGTGTTCATATAATTATATATCCCTAAAATGGTTTAGGAAATGTAATATATATCAAGATAATATCTTTATTTTTTGGAACCTAATGATATATTTATTGACAATTATTATTCTAAAATTTATGGACATCTCTTATGCATGAACATGATCCTTTCATTTTAAAAAACTATGTGTGGTATTTGAACAATATCTAGTGATGTTTAATTATTATTCATAATCCAAATTCTATTCCTTTATAAAATATTTCTCCCATGATTTGGATGATGATCCAATCATTATTATTTGACAATTTTGATTAATATCAACTGTTTACAATTGATTTATCCCCCTTATTCCTCTGATAATATACACCCCCTTATGGGTATTTTAATTCACCCCAAAATTTTATTTATATTCCAAAGTAATAACTTTTACTAAGGTGATCATGAGATATTTATGTAGCGTAATGATTTAAATGTTTTTTATGATTTATTATATACAAGTGTTGTCTAGTACCGTTTTACCAAATATACTAAATATTTTTATCTTGGATGGTATTAGAATTTTGTTTTTTATAAATAATATTATAATACACTTATAATTTAATGTATGGTCACTATAGTTCACTTTATTAGGATGTTATTGAATAGATCTATCTTATTCCTTCATCAACTCTAACAATATTTGTTGATCCAGGTTCATCTATCACTTTTTGAATGTATACATTAGAATCCTATAATAGGTATATATGTCAATATTCTAACCATGGATTTAGTGTTTCCAAAAAAATCATGAAAAATATCATAGATGATAACTCTTGATCATGCATTTGGTGGTTCTTCTCATGTATATTTGATTTTCATATGGTGTAGGCTCTCAATTTTTCATTTTTCATGAGAACAAAACCCAATACATTCTTTTTAGAATTGTTTAATAACACAAAACCTTCTCTACTTATGGTTAGTGATGGTACAGGTAGTGTGATTATCCTCCTCGATAGATCCATAAATATTTCCTCACATTATTTCATTCTTATATACATTATTGAATTTTATATTGATATATTTAGGGGTCTAAAAAATATAGAGAAATTTATCACAATACATTGATAGTATCAAAAAAATCGAAGAAAATTACGATTTATATTAACTAATTTGGTCTAGTATATTCCTTAATTGAATTAATCTTTGAAGACTCCACATAAATTCTTTCTATTTTGATCACATTCCCAAATAATATTAATTACTACATCAAAAATTCATACTTGATGATCTTTTCATATAGTTTCTTCTTTCATAATATCTTCATAAGAATCCTTAGATGAGCTTCATGTTCCTCTATGTTCATGGTGTAGTTGATAAATCCATTAATGGAAAAATTCAAAAGTTTTTCAAGGTACTATTTAAATAAATTATTTATCAAATCCATGATGGTTGTAGGGTTATTTGAAACTTCGATGTAAATCAATGAGAAATGATATAGTGCATACCTTGTATGAAATAATATCTATTAAATGTAATCCCTTATTAACTATATATATAATGATATCCTATATGATTATCCACTAAATATAATAATTGATATAATTTATTTTTTAAAAAAATTCACCAATACTTAGAATGTTAAAAAAAATTATTAAGGTGATCTTTTTGAGATCTTGATAATTGATACACAACCACATTGAATTTTTCATAAAAAAAAATATTGCTGAACCACAATGTGATTCACTATGGTGTACAAATGAATTTTGAAAATTCTCCTAAAACATCTTCCTCAACTCATCTCATTCGATCAAGGAAATCCTATAGGGAAATTTAGAGAAACTAGTTTCTTCAGATAAAATCATTATTGAGAACCCAACCTCTTGATCTGGAGGGAGGTCTAGTAAATCATTGGGAATAACATAATTATATTCCCTTCCAATGATAATTTCATCAAAGATGATACATTCCATTTACTGTACCATTTGGGAAATATATTCTTCTTCCTTGGGTATCAACACAAAAAATTGGGTGATTTTATAAATACAATCCATCATCATTCTATCATTTTTACAGGTGAATGAAATTGTTTTTATTATAGAATGAAATTTCCTTTTCCCAATATTTCTTTTTAGATCTGTAGAATGAGATTCAATCCATTCCCAACATATTTTCAAAATAAACCAATGGAACTAATTCCTGATTCACTGGAATAACCATACCATATACAATAATGGGAGAAGAATCAAACACATTGGGTCCTTTGATCAAAAATCTTGTCTCTTTTATGGATATATCTACTTCAGGGTATCATGGTTTTGATTAAATGTGCTATTAAACTTTATAGATATAACAAAAAAAATTAATTATAATTAAATAAAAAATAGATTATTAAGTGATTATAAATTCTACCTTGTATGAATTCGTTTACATTTTTCACATTTATGGTAGTGATGGAATAAAATTTCCCATACTCCTTTGAAATTCATGGTTTCTGACATTAATTAACATCAATGGCTAATGGTCTTTTTAATTAACTTCAAAAATATTTCCCCCCAACAATTGAATAATTACATCATCGGTAGTGCATTAGGAGGTTCCTTACATTCATCACTCACATTGGTAATCATCTTTATGTATGATCTACATTTATGGGATTAGTGGACCTCTCTACCACACTTGAATGATTTTCCTATCCATTTTTTTCAATTCCATTGGCTATTATTTTTACATTTTTTACTTTTTGGTGGTTAGATCATGTTTCATCATTTTTTGCGTGACCCACAAGGATAAAAGTCTGTTCTTGTCTTCTTATATCCAACTTTAAGGGACCATTATCCATACACCATCCTATTAGGTCAGATAGGTGACAGAAACCATAATATTGGTGGTGCATATAATTGATAAATTTTTGAAATAAATGTGTTATATATATGAATTTATTATTATTGATGTTAATTAATATAATTAATTGAATGTAGATAAATAAAATAAAAGAATGAAAGACATTTTTTTTAGTTTTTTTCCCCAAATTAGACATAATATAAAATTGTACCTACCCACTTTATAATTGATATTTTTTTCATCAATCTAATTTTTAAGGTGAAAAATATCCCAATTACAACATACTTCTGTAGTTTATGTATAACCAAATGTGACCCCAACAATTTATCAAGAGTCTCCCCTAATTACAACCCAAAATTTATAATCCATGTGTCACAAATCATATATCCTTAGCTATATAATATGAGAGTTGAAACCAATTGGTAGAGAATGATTTTGTATGAAAAAGAATAATGATAAATTGAAAGAACATAAGATATATGAAAAAGTGTCACAAACTCAAGAAACAATTAAGAAATAAATAAGAAGAAGAATAAACCTAGGTAATGATACATTAGTGTTTATTTTCATGATTGTATAATATAGATAGTAAAATAAGTCATAAATTTTTTCATCATCCCTTTAAAGGTAAACCAATAATAAAAATAAATTTTTATCAAAGTTAGATTGTATAACACTTCCCAATCATACACCAGAACACTTCAAATCATATCACATAAATAATAAGAAAGAAATAAATTATTTGTAATCATATGAGTAGTGTTTAACATTCCCCATACATTGTTTATAGCATCCAGCCTTATTATCACATAAACATTCATTATATTATACAAAAACGAGGATCTTTAAGGTTTAGTGTCTTGGAAACCAGGAACTTAATACATGAAAACAAAAAACATTCTTCTTAAACACTTTAAATTATTATACTTATGTTCATCCTAGGTTCATTACAGCATCTCATAACATGGGGGCAGACATCAAAGGAAAGGGTGAGCAGAAGGCCCAGTAAGGGAAACAAGAGAAACATTTTTCATGTGAACATGAGATAAATCAATAAAGTCCTGATAAATCGCTTTAAAGAATGAGAAAGAGATCATGAGGCATATCATAATGGAAAAAAACAAGATTCATAACTTGAATATGTAGCTACAAAATTTAACATAGACAATCATGAAACATATCACCAAGGTCTATCCCCAAGGTGTCATTTGAAATTACCTAGGTTATTCACCAAGGTATCGTTAAAATTGTAATCTCTAGTGGTTACATCATTACCCAATGCATTGGAGCGCTATCAGGGCGCACCCTTAAATTTTATTTGTTATCATATGAGCCTTATATATCACCATCAATAATTTCATAAACAACCCATATAGCTAAAAATAAATGGGTTTAATTTCATAATCATAACATTTTAAAAATTGCTTTTAAGACATGATCTTTATGTCACTTTAAACCCACGGAAAAAGGAACGCGGGTCTCATGTATGTAAATACCAGAATTTAAAATAGAAAATCTTGATATATATGTGAATACCCATGTATAAGAAAGGTCTTTGAGTATTCACTTAATAAAATAAAATAATTTGAGAAAAATAGCAAGAAATTTTGAGACGAAAATTCTGCAGCATAACGGATATGTTACAGGGTTTTAGAAAACATTGAAAAGAGAGGGGACATGTGTCACCCACTCATAAATGATCCAAAAAACTGTATATGGACAGAATATAATATATATAGGAACATGGTAATGAAATATGAATGACATTCCATATGAAATGAAAAACATGGAAGGAAGACAAAAATAAGATTTCTCTTACGAAAATTGGGCAGTCTAACGGCGTCCCATAAAACATCAAAAAATGAATTGTCGAGATCAAATAGTGACTCTCATAATATGAAAATAAAACATAAATATGATATATATAAATATCATACCCCAAAATAATAAAAAATAACTTTAAATACTTGACATGAAAGTAGAACTTTGAAAATTGAGAAGGGTGAAAGAATCCCTTAAAAATTCGGCAGCCTAACGGCGCCACATAAAATACCAAAATACTGAATTTAAGAGATCAAATAGGGTCTCTCATAATAAGAAAATAAAATATAAGTATGATAGATATAGATATCATACCCCAAAATAATAAAAAGGAACATGAAACACTTGACATGAAAATAGATCTTGAAAATTAGAAGGGTGAAAGAATCCATTAAAAATTCAGCAGCCTAACGGTGACACTTTAACATTCTTAAAATGAAATGATGAGAGAAATAGGGGGTATATCAACATATGAACATGAAAAGGATTATAGGATGAATATAAAAGAACATCCTCCAACATATAAACATGGAGCATAAAGGATATGACATAAAAGAGAGTACTTGGAATGAAAGAGGGAGGTAGGATCCCTTACCATAAAATGTAACTCTTAAAACTCAAAGGTTAGGACCTTGAGGGCTTGGGACACCTTGGGATGAATCCTTGGTAGGTAAGGAGACAAGAAATTTGTTTCGGAGGATTTTGGAATGGAAAGGATGAGAGAATGGATTGGTTTTTATAGGGGAAGTGAGGAGAGAAGGCATTATTGGCCAAGGGACACCTCATTGTTGGTATTGGAAAAACCATGGGCATTACCATGGTATTTTCCCATGGTATTGGCCACTTGGGACACCTCATACCTTATATTACTATTCATAAGTCGACTGTATTTATTAAGTACTTAATATATCATTTAATGATGTCATTAAACACACATAACTTAAAAATTGTATTTTCACTATTCACTGAAAATTAAACTTTCTCAGAAAAATCCCAAAATTTCACCTTAACCAAAAATCAATGCTCTGATTTCAAAATTTAACTCCATTTTATAAAAATAAATTTCTAAATACATTTAATTTAATTTTTATATAAATACACTATTCACCGAAAATTAATTATCTTCAGAAAAATACCCAAAAACTACCTTAACATTATATCGATGCTCTGAGTTAAAAAATTGAACACCATTTTATAAAAATAATTTTCTAAATATTTGTAATTTAATTTATAATTAAAATACTCATTTCGGCTGAAAAAACTAATACATGACTAATAATTTCTGAAATAGTTATTTAACTATTTTATTGAATCACATTACTTAATCAATGTTCCTAGATTATATTAATACTTTTTTTAAGTGCGATTACTAATCCATATTGTCACATTACTAATCATAAGAGTAAAATCAATATTCATAATTATTATTCATCAAAAATAGAGTTGATCTTATTAGTCTCTAAATTTCATACAGAACATAATTGTAGAAGACCATTTTTTTGAAAATCATTAAAAATAATTAATTATTTAAGGTTTACATAAATATTTTCAAATATACTTTCCATAGAATTTATTAAAAATATGCATACTATATTTATCAGGACATTTCAAAAATTGACAAACATCATTATAAGAAGAAATCAAATAATTTATTTAAATCAACGGTTTACACAAGCCAGTTATGGTCTCTTCACATAACCTTTTATAATTCCAGCATAGGAATTAAGTGTAAGGTGTGCTAAGGTTAGAGAATCCAATGGAGGCTCGGCCAACATTGCACGTGTAGTAATTTCTATAAATTTGAAATTCTCGCGAAGTTGATTCCGTTCTAGCTTCACATGATGATGTTCGGCTTGAGTTTGATCCCGACCAAATCCCAGTGGTGCTACCTCCTTCCCAAGTTCTGTTAGATTGGCTCGAATTGGCCGGAGACTACTGGATGAGTCCATCAAATATTCATTCTATATTAATTAACCAAGATCACTTGTATTTAGAGACAATAATTGAAACATTTAGTTTCTGAAGATCATATTGACTAACGGTCATATAGTAGTCAAAACACAACAGTCTCATTTTAATTATACTCATTTTATTAAATGAAAAATGTTTTTTAGTATGAAATAAAATAACACAAAAAATTAGGAAATAAGATTTATTCAAAATTTTGGGTCATTACAATCTTCCCACCTTAAGAAATAGCATCCTCGTAATTTTTAAAATTGGGGTTGGAAATTTCAATGAAAGTCCCACATCAGAAAAATAGTCAGTAACAATATTACTTTAAAGAAAGCAAAGGATGTACAAAGGTCACCCGAGTTAACCCATACTAGGATTCCATGTAGAACAAAACGTTTATGGAGGAGAAAACAAAGTGTCATGTTCTGAGGGAGAGTGATAGAAAACATGTCTAAGAGGATGTTATTCCTGAGAAAATCACAAACATATGATGGTTAAATGGTCTTTGATTACCTAGTAGGAAACTTAAACCAACAACATTTTTGTTTTACGTTCCTTTTTATAATTTTGAGGAATTCATTAACTACATTGAATAAGAACATAAGGGAATATATTTACCTTCAATTAGAGTTTCATCCCTTAATAAGTTTCACCAAGACTAATCTTTTCTTCAAAAAATGAGCATTAAAAACTACTTGGTCTCATCAAAGCACAAGAACCATCTTCTAGAGAATCACATAATCCACAAAAGAATAGCTATCTATCTTTAAAAAGTTATCCCAAAAACAGAAAGGGTAAGATAAAACAACTATTAAAAAAGAAAGAACCACATAGGAAGGGAAACTACTTTAAATAGTCAAAGTTCCACTGTTCTATCTAATAGTTATCATAGACCATTTCATAAATAGATGTCCTTGAAATTCCTCAAAATAAACCAAACTAATGTTGAAACCAAAATATATGAAGGATTTGATAACATAGTCTTCCAAGATAATCTTTATCGGTCATCTCCAAACAACATCAACCATTCCTAACATCTTATAACAAAAGTAACTAACCTATACATATTTTCCCCAAGATAGGTTAATTATTTCTATATGTAACCTAAATTACTATAAGTTCACCTTAAATTCATTGGTTATTAAAAATATAAGTCAACCTTTACTCCTCAAAGAAATTGATGTAGTAATATATTTACCTCGATCATATAGGGTTCCCAAAATAGCTAACGTCTTCCAAAACAATATTCATCTTTTAATCCCCTATTCATTTTTTTTCAAGAAGAACTACTTCACAACATAAATATGAGATTCATAACAATAGATGTTTTCCTGTATTTAATATTTTCATTAGTAAACCTTGTAAAGTATTCAAATCCTAATTTCCATAAATAACTCAAAAATCCTTTGATACCAACTATAGAATCCCACCTTATTATAAAATAAGCTTTCATTACATTATAAAAACTGAGGATGTTTAAGGTTTACTGTCTTGGAAACTAGGAACTTAATACATGACAACATAAAACATTCTCTTTAAACACTTGAAAGTATTCTCCTTATGTTCATCCTAGGTTCATTACTGCATCTCATAACCTGGGGTCATACATCTAAGGAAAGGGTGAGCAAAAGCCCTAGTAAGGGAAACAAGAAAAACATTTTGCATGTGAACTTGAGATACACCAATAATGTCATGATAAATAGCTTTAAGGAATGAGAAAGAGATCATGAGGCATATAATAATAGAAAAAAACATGATCCATACCTGTGAATATGACATTTAACTTATAAAATCATGAAAATATCACTAAGGTCCATCCCTAAGGTGTCATTTGAAATTACCAAGGTTATTCACCAAGGTATCGTTAAAATTGTAATCTCTGGTGGATACATCATTACCCAATGTATTGGAGCACTATTAGGGCGCACCCTTAAATTTTTCTTTATTATCATATTATACACATATATCATCATCAATAATTTCATAAACAACCCGTAAAGCATAAAATAAATGGGTTTCATTTCATAATCATAACATTTTAAAAACTACTTTTAAGACATGATCTTTATGTCACTTTAAACCCACTGAAAAAGTAAAGTTGGTCTCATGTATGTAAATCCTAGAATTTAAAATATAAAATCTTGATATATATGTGAATACCCATGTATAATAAAGGTCTTTCAGTATTCAATTAATAAAATAATATATTTTAAGAAAAATAGAGAGACATTTTGAGAAGAAAATTCTGCAGCATAATGGCTATGTTACAGAGTTTTAGAGAACATTGAAAAGACAGGGGACATGGGCCACCCACTCATAAATGATCCAAAAAATAGTAGACAGACCGAATATAATAGATATAATAACAAGGTAATTAAATTTGAAAGACATACCATATGAAATGAAAAACATGGATGGAAGACAAAAATAAGATTTCTCTTATGAAAATTCGGCAGCCTAACGACGTCACTTAAAACTTCAAAAAATGAATTGTCGAGATCAAATAGGGTGTCTCATAATTTGATCATAGAAGATCAATATGATAGATATAGTGATTATACCCCAACATAATAAAAAGGAACTTGAAAGACTTGACATGAATGTAGAGCTTTGAAAAATGAGAAGGGTGAAAGAATCTCTTAAAATTTTGGCAGCCTAACAGCGCCACCTAAAACGTCAAAATACTGAATTTAAGAGATCAAATAGGGTCTCTCATCATATGAACATAAAATATCATTATTATGGATATATATATCATACCAAAACATAATAAAAATGAACATAAAGACTTTACATGAAAATAGATCTTGAAAACGAGAAGGGTAAAATTATCCCTTAAAAATTCGGCAGCCTAACGGCGCCACTTTTACATTCGTAAAATAAAATGATGGGAGAAAGAGGGTTATCTAATAATATGAACATGAAAAGGAAATTAGGATGAATATAAGAGAAAATTATCCAACATATGAACAATTAGCATAAATGATATGACATAAAAGAGAGTACTTGGAAAGAAAGAGGGAGGTAGGATCCCTTACCTTAAAACGTAACTCATAAAACTCAATGTTTGCGACCTTGAGGGCTTGAAGGCACCTTGGGAGGACTCCACGGGAGGTAAATAGACCAGAAATTAGTTGAGGAGGATTTGGAATGGAAAGTATGAGAGAATTGCTTGGTATTTATTGGGGAAGTGAGGGGAAAGGCATTAATGGCCATGGGACACCTCATTGGTGGTATTGGCAAAACCATGGGCTTGCCCATGGTATTTTCCCATTGTATTGTCCACTAGAGACACCTCATACCTTATCTTAATATTCATAAGTCGAAAATATTGATTACATACTTAATACATCATTTAATGTTGTCCTTAAACACCCATAACTTAAAAACTGTATTTTTACTATTCACTGAAAATTCAACTTTCTCAGAAAAATCACAAAATTTTACCTTAACCAAAAATTGATGCTCTAATTTCAAAAATGAACTCCATTTTATGAAAATAATTTTCTAAATATTTTTAATTTAATTTTTAAATAAATACACTATTCACCGAAAATTCATTTTCTTCAGAAAAATCCCCAAAAATTACCTTAAAATAATATCGATGATCTGAGTTCAAAAATGAGCTCCATGTTATAAAAATAATTTTCTAAATATTATTAAATTAATTTTTAATTAAAAATCACTATTCACCTGAAAAAACTGATACTTGACTAATAATTTCTAAATTAGGTATTTATCTATTTTATTGAATGACATTAGTTAATCAAGGTGCCTATGTTATATTAATACATTCATTAAGTGAGATTACGAATCTATTTGGTCACATTACTACTCCTAAGTGTAAAATCATTATTCATAATTTACTATTCATCAAAAATCAAGTAGATCTTAATAGACTCTAAATTTCATACTGAACATAATTGTAGAAGACCGTTTTTTGAAAATCATTACACATAATTAATTATTTAAGGATTAAAAAAATATTTTCAAATATCCTTTTTCTAGAATTCATCAAAAATATGCATACTATATTTATCAGAACATTTTGAAAATTCACAAACTTCATTATAAGAAGAAATCACAATTTTTATTTAAACCAAAGGTTTACACAAGCCAGTTATGGTCTCGTCACATAACCCCTTATAACGCCAGCATAGGACTTAAGTGTAAGGTGTGCTAAGGTGAGAGAATCTGAGGGCGGCGTGGCCAACATCGCACGAGTATTAATTTCTATCAATTTGAACTTCTCACGAAGGTGATTCTGTTATAGCTTCACATGATGAAGTTTGGCTAGGGTTTGGTCTAGAGCAAAGCCTAGTGGTGCTACCTCCTTCCTAAGTTCTGTTAGATGGTCTTCAATTGGCCCGAGACTACTGGATTAGGCCATCAAATCTTCTTTCTATATTAATTATCCAAGATCACATGTATTTAGAGATAATAATTACAACATTTAGTTTCCAAAGGCCGTACTGACTAATGGTCATATAATAGTCAAAACCCAACAGTCTCATTTTAATTATACTCATTTTATTAAATGAAATAGTTTTTTTAGTATGAAATCAAGTAACACACAAAATTAGGAAACATGATTTATTTAAAATTTCGGGTTGTTACATTGGTAAATTTTAAAAAATTTATTTAAAAAATAAATAAACACTTAACAGATGAGGGAGATTATAGAATTAAAAAAAATATGAAATGATAAAACCTAATTATCAGAGAGAGAGAAGAGGAAAAATTATTCTTCAATTATAACTGCTTAAATCACAACTATTCATTAAAACGATATATACTAATTCATAAAGATATAAAAAGTTCACAAAAATATCAATAAAATACTTCCACAGAAATAGGTTAACATGATAAATCATGTGAAAATAGATATTTTTAATTTAAAATTTGAAAATCATAATAATTCAATCTAAAATAAGTATTATGCATGATGTGAAAATAAAAAAGTTATAATACTTCATTAAAGAAATTAAAAAATGTTGTAATGAGTTTAATATAAAATATTATTAATTTATAACTAGTAGAGTATAATTACATAACATAATATAATAAAAATTATTTTTTGATTTTTTAGTTGAAAGTTTCATGAATGAAAATAAAACAACCACTACTCATTATAAAAAACAGGATTAAATTAATAGAAAACACATCTTGTAGATGCTATATGATTAATATAAATTTATAAAGTATTATAATAATTTAATTATCATAAACGAACATGATGAAAATAAAAAAATTAAACAATATGTAAATTAGAGACGATTTAATGATTTTATAAAAACATGTTCAATTTAACTAAACTATGTAGGAAAATTCACATTGGACAATTAAATATTTGTGATTTCCCCTATGTCACTAAATCTGAAGACAAAAGTATATTTATGTAAGGATAATTGAATTAAGAGTTTCTATTATGAGAACTATCATAGGAGACGTACATAAGATAAATCGTTATAGGTGATTCATATAAGGGAATCATGTATCGGAATTTTTGAAATATATAAATAGAATGAAATAACAAGATTAATACCTAAAATAGCCTGAGATAACGGATGTATTCACATTAATTACAGATTAATTACACATAGGGTGTCCATATATTTCCAAATAATCATTAAAAACATAATCATACCCTTATACTTAATTTTATGATAAAAAAATTAACAAAACATTTTTGAAAAACTACAGAATTCAAAATGACAGTATACAATGAAATATAAAATAATTTCATGCATGATTGGGATTCATAAATAAATTTTTATCATATAAATAAATATATATAATAATTTCATATTTAAAAAAAAAAATCTCTCAATTTTCATTTATAAGCTACATGATATATTATAAATAGATAAGGTATCCAATTCTAGAAAAAAATGACTACATTATGAATACTGAATTGGCTACATGAGATATTTGGCTATGTGAATTGGCTAAGAGTAAAATTTTTCTTGATGAATTGACTAATTTTTAACATTATAAAAAATGATATATTAATTTCATAAATGATTTATTTATAATCTAAGATCAATATAAAATGTGTAAAACATGCTATAGAAATTCCAATGAATAAATACATGGATATTTTATGAAATGAAATATTATAAATGTACTCAAAGATAATCATAATTTATTCAATAAATATTTTAGAGTATTAAGAAATTTAATGTAAGTAAAAAAATAAATCTGTGTAATTATAAAATCATAAATTGGTTCAAGGAGTCACTATACATTCTCAACACGTCCCTATATTCATTATATATCAAATTTCATCTTTTTAACCCACATGTATTTGATAACAAAATCCATTTAATGGTGTGGTTTTAAACTAATAAAGAATCTAGATTTTTTAAAATTATATTTGATGAAAAAGAATGAGGTATATCCTAAAATCCAATTGAAATTTTCTACATAATCTTTGATAGATTCTACCTTCTTTTACATAAGATCCAATAATTCTCTCACCATCCATGTTTGAGGTGATTAACGGAAAATGTTTTTGAGAATTAACTTCTAAATTTATTATCACTCCATTTCTTCCATTTCAACAATTTATTTCTATTCTTTATCAAAACCCTACATTGATCACCAAATCCATGAAAATGGTAGATACCTAGGGTAACATTCTCCTCCTCAACAAAATTGATCATTAAAACAATATTCTTTATTGAGTTATCATATTATTCTATGAGTAGTGTATCAATATTAAAAATTATAAATAGTGGTCATTTCTATATATAAAACATGACATCTAGTTTATCCATATTGGGTGAAGGTGGATGTTCCACATGATTTGCGTCATTGTTCATAGCCTCAAATTAATGGGTAATAATGGAGATGAAATTTTTAACCCCACCTCCCATTTCATAAAGAATTTGTTCTTATAGTTTTTTATATTCTATCACATAGGTAGTTGGTTTGGTTTATACTGGTTCTCAATAATTTTTTAAATTATATAATTATAGAAAAACCTAGTGAAGGACGAAATAATATATAATTTATTATTATAAAAAAATTAATTATAATGGATTATCTTATATGATAACTATTTATCATTTTTTAAGATGATGCATCTAGGATAATGTACTTAAATAAATTTATAAAATTATAATAAATAATTACATAAGCTATGTATTCATTATAATATTTTGTATAGAGTTTTGGATTAATTTAATAGTATCCCACAAGAGTATCAAAATATGTGTCTACCAAGGCGTTTTTATCATGCACTAGGTGAAGATCTTGTTAATATCAAATATTCCACTTTTAGGGTTATTACCCCTGGTTACATTTATTCCAAATCCAAATCAACTAGTAGTATCCAGACAGGGATTTCATTCATCCTAAACCATGCAATCTTATACTTTACAAAAAATCGGATGTCAACATATACAGAGATTTATGATTATGGTTTTCTATAACATTTTCTAATCCTAAATCCAAAATTAACTAAATCACACCAGGTTAGCAGGTATAATGAACTAATTTTTTTACAGTGATATTAAATAATTTATATTTGAAAAACATAATAATGATACAATAATTCATCCAGAGTTTTAATATATTGGGATAATTAAGTTCATATATCACTTATACATAATATTATGAAAAATTATATAAATACATATTCTCTATCCTCAAAAAATAGTACATGTAACCCATAGTACCCATAATATCATGCCCACATACATAAAAAAGGGGGTTCTCAAAAATCCCAGTATGCGGAGGAATATGATGGGGTGAATTAGTAAAATTAATCAACTTTACATGTGTGAGATTAATCAACATCATCATATAATAAGCATAGAATCACAATCATAATCATGAGGGAAACATTTTATAAAAGGATGGAATGTGGCATGTGTGTAATAATGAAACAGTATAACATAACAGTAAAATACCCCACATAGGTTTGAAAAATTCTAGCATCATGTTCACACATATAATATGTGCAAAAATGGTATCGTCAAAAGTATGAACAAATATACAAAAATGTTTATGGTTAATAACTATATTTTAATGAGACATATCACATTAGTGAATATATTGTAGAAGTATATAATTTGTATGTCCCATTCATTATATCATATAGTGATCATAATCATGCATGACACATGGAAAAATTACATATAACAATCATAGCTAATAAAAAATAAATTTAGTGAAATTGGAACCATAGAGGATTTAAAATATAAAAAATCATTAAAAAATTGGTTTCTAAAATTATAAATGGATACCAAACTTATTAATAAATGAACATATTACTTTGAAGAAGAAAGAACTCAACAGGTGTAAAAATGAGTTCTAGAAAAAATAAATACTTTAGACAGATCATTGAATTTTGATTAGAAATAATTTTTTAATTGTATAAATATGTATATCCCATAAAACAGTAGTGAAATAATATTTTATCTATACTAAAGGACTATCCATAATAAGAATTTTGTGAAGGATTTCATAACCCAATAGAGAGAGAGTTTGGTTGCAGAATCTGTTTACCTTAAATCCCTATTTTTTCATATATTTTCTATATAATAATCAATAATCCAAATATTACTAAAAAATAGCACCATAAATTAATTATGTAAAATTAATACTCTTGATCAATTTTACTGATTGGATTATTCTATTAATTTTCTATGTTAAAGGATAATCATTTTTATGTCATATTTTCCATTAAACATGTTGTACCGCTTTGATTTATCGATCTAGGTTAATTGATATTTTTCACTATTAAGATCAAATTCAAGATAATAAAATAATTACGTATATACATTTAAATATTATAAATTATTTATTAATGTCATCTATAATGGTTGTGATAATTAGAGATTTTTCAATATCATTATGGGTGCTTAACTAATTTTTTATGAAACATTTTCAAGGAAGAAAAATATTAGGAAATATAAATCTGTTGTTAATATATCCAATATATTAGTTAATATTAATTAAAACAATTTTAAAATAATAATAAACTAATATTAGATATTTTTTTTGGAATCTTAATAGATAAAATGAGGAAGAGAACTAGAAAATTAAATGAACGTTGATCAAATCTAACCCTCTTCTGATTGTTTCATCTATTCGATGACACTAGAATCCATGAATTGTTATAGTTTTATATTACAGAATGTCCCTAAGGATTTCAAGGATATTAGGAGATGATATTTGGGTAGATCATTATTATTGGGAATTGAGGTGCTGGAATTTCTCCAAGGTAGAGTGAGGGATCTTTTATAAATATGGTGATGAGTATTTTAATGATGAAATTTTGAATAAATTAATATATCCAAGTAAAACCATTAAAAATTAATATTTCTAACATTATGAAATATATTTTAATGAAATAACAAGATTCTAGGAAATTGAATCACTTTATATCTAATATTTATTATTTTACTCAAAATGAATGTATAAAATAAAAATACCAATTAAAAGGGAAAATTAGACTTTTAGACTTCGGAGGATCTTTTTTAGGTTTGGAATTATAATCTCATGGATTATATAAATTATTAAAAATGGTTTTGATCAAGACTAAAATAATAATGTTTATTATATTATTATTAGATCATGAATTATATTACATAATATATATTCATTATGAAAAAAATGTTATTTTTATTATTCACCAAAAAACTGTTGTATCTCAAAAATTACTAAAAATATAAAAAACATACAATTTAGATATAATATTTTAAAAATTGAAACAAATTTTATAATAAAAATATTCAATCATTAGAAATTTATATTTTTAATATAATAGACAAATATTAAAATAAATAAAATAAAATAATATTATTTTAAAAATGTGCCTATAATTTCATGGTTTTCTTAGTGTTTATATTTATTTTGTGGTATTAAAATAAATATCTTGTGTTAAATTACTCTTGATAAATATTATTGATATTACATTATGTTATTTTAAACACAAATTACTATTCTAATAGTTAGGTTACTATTATAAATTGTCTGGTTACTATTCCCAACAATCAAGTTACTATTCATATGATCATATTACCTCCTACAAATATTGAATCATAACATATTTAAAAATTCACTACTATTCATCAAAATATTTAATTTTTTGTAATTTTCAATGATATCAATTGGATTATAAATATTATATTTTTTATGTATTTCTCATGGGGTTGATGACTTTATTATGTTGTAATGATCCAAATTCTCTCATTATAGTTTTCATATATTCTTCATTTTCTAAACCATGTAAATGTTTGGTATTTTAATTGAATTAATTTTTGACTGAATTAATGGTCTCTATTTGTAAAATAATGTTTCATTCTGATGAGATTAATGTGAATAAAACTAAAAAAATAATATAATATATATTTATATAGGAAGTAAAGATCACTTATAAACATTGGGTCATTATAGAACACCATATCAACTTGAACTATTTGTGAATCTGACACAATAAACTAAAAAAAAATTCATAAAGGGATATTTGGTTCAACTATTTACATGACATAAGTCCTTAAAATACTCTAGTTAGGTAACCTTCCCACACCAGATGAAGAACCTTTAAAAATAAATCCATTTCATTATAGTAAGAAATAAATATAAACAATTGTTTTTTATATCCATTAAATACTAAGAAACATATTATGGAATTTAAAAAATCATTATCATATGAACCTAGGAGCCTTAGATATATCTAAAATAGAGAGAAAATAACATAAATAATGAAATATTGATCCCAGATACAAGAAAAGCATCCATAGATCTAGTATTTTTCTACATAGCCTAATTGAGTGGTAAAGACAATATACATAGTAAAATGTAATCATAGAGACACTTGTATGAGCATGTAATTAAATAACTGAAACAACAATTCAATGATTTCCCACATAGTTAAACTAGGTTTCCCAAGATATTAAAAATTAGGTGAGCCTATTTATTTTCATTTAATAATAATAATATAATCATTCAAACTAAAAATTCAACTCTACCTCACCTCCAAACACCCTTTAAATAAAACCCCATTTAGGATATATAATTTACAATAATGAATATATTCTATAACCATTTTCAATATATAATATTAAATGATTTATATATTTTTAAAATAAACCAAATGAGCATGTTCTAATGTTATAGCATTTTAAATTAACCCATATTAAGAAAACATTCAAATAAGCAATGAACACTATTTTATTTTGAAATTCCAAATTTAATCAATTTTAAAATTCAAACACATAAATAGAAAAAAAATTCCTTAATGATTCAAAAAAACCTTTTTAATATCCATTTAAAGAATTCATTTTTTGAATAAACCATTTGATATAATTTTGAAATGATAAAATCCACAAACTGATTATAAAATTCCTTCAAATATGTAAATTGGCATTTAAACAATAAATAAATTTTCATGGATTTCGAAAATTGGATTATTAGTTCAATATAAAAATAGAATCATATCATATTACATGAAATTATTGGAAAATAATATTTATTATTTCATAATTAATTTAATATACTAAAAAATATTAATATAATAGTCAAAATATACATTAAAAACAAATAATAGATTTTGGTATTAAATTTAATGTCCAAGCATGGAGTAACCTACTTTGAATATTATATATTTTCATAATAGTGGTTTTAATCCACCTAAACAAGGCCAAATAGAAGATTATAAGTCCATAAGGAATCCAAAAATGAGATAAGATATAACAAAAATAATCCATTGAACATGGACTATAGGGTTCCAAGGATATACTAGGGATAGAATAAAAGGGTAAAAAAAAATATGAAGATGAGGGAAGCTATTATTTAGCCTAATAATATGAACAAAATCCATGGAATCAACCATAGATAATAATGATACGAGGAATAAGTTCCTAGGGTGATTTCCAAATTAATGGGGATAAGAGTATAAAATTAGGTATATAAATCATTGAGTATAAAATAATTATTTTCACATTTTTAATTACCTTCACGAGCTTCATTTAATTTACATGTGGTTTTCCGAAAAAATCTCAAAATTTATTTGCCTCACTAGGAGGGATATAAATTACACATAGATTTTCCACATGTGGGGAAAACTATGTGCTGACAATGAAAAATAGATCTATTTAGACTGTTGACACACATACATGGTTTCAACACAATTTCACTCAATTATTCACTATTTTTGAAATAAGAACAACTCCTGTATTTAAAAAAAATCTTATAAGAAAATACCTAAAACACTAAGAAAATAAATATAAATAATTAAAATCATAATCAAATAAACGGTTGGGATTGATAAATCTCCTCACTATTTAACTTTCCCTTCCATAATATTCCTACAAGATAGGTTCATCAAAATAAGGACTTGGAATTCAAATTCCTCTTAATGTTATGACTCTATAAATTATATACCATATAACTATAGACACTATAGGTCGAACTAAGATCCTAGAACATCAGTTGTCCTATTACTTACCCAATGCATGTTCATGGTTTCCTGACACTTGAAATCACTATGGACAAATAGTGTATACTAACTTGATAATGAGTTTTCCTATTAAATAAATTATTAAAAAAAAATGCATCCATAGGAATATCAATAATTATCATTCCATAAATTTGAATTACATTTAATAAAATATGAAATTATAAATTAAAATGGAAACAAAACAATTTTTGACAAATATAATTACCTCCCAAAAAAATAAAAAACATAAATCAATCACAAAAAATCAATAATAAATGAGATCTAACCAATATTATAGAGTACTATGGTGGATGATACTATAGTGATACTAATATTAATAAAAGAATTCAATCCAAATATACACATATCCAATAAAAATATTATCCTCTTCACTTTCTATCTCTATTAACCTTTATAAATAATTACAATTTTTTTGGTCTATTCAGAAATAGATGGACCAAAAATATGATAGGAATGAGAATAATAGTCCTGGTAATTGACCTCCCCACAATGGATGTATAACTATAAAACCCTCATTTATTGCTAGCTTAAAATAGTGGAAAAAAATTAAATTTTCATATTTCATTTCAAGGTATGTAAAAAAATTCATTCAAGGACACATTTTTATTATTAAATCATTTATTACATTTAAGGAAAACCATTTATTATAATTTTAAAAATGCTACATTTTAAGGTGAATAAATTATATAATTAAATATAATTTAAATTTACACAAATTAGTTTTTCAAAAAATAAGAAACATGATACATTATAAAGTAGATATTAATATTTATAAAAAAATAAATCATAACCATCTTCATCATGGGATAATTGGATTCTGGGGAAATTTATTAATAGAGATAAAATAACATAAAATGGAAGGTTTGGGGATATATGAAATAAAACCTTCCAAAACACTCAATATTTCTATATATATCTTAACCACGTGGTAAATCCCACAGGAATAGTAAATTATAAACTTGGGGCCACTTGTCTAGGCATGTAATTAAGCTAGTGTTTCAAATATTCCAGGATCTCCCACCAAGATACACAATCTTTCCCATGATATTAAAAAAATGGATCTCATAAATTGACACATAATAGTAATAATGATGATAATGAAGCAATAATACTAAAAAACAATTAAACTCATCCTTACATATGAACAACCTTCATAGAAACAACCCCATATTCATTAAATATATAAATTAAGAGAAAAATTACCAACCATTGTAATAATCTACTAAAAAATATATTATATCATTTTATATGACACAAAGGGGCATGTTTTTTATGTTTTTTATTTTAAAATAACCCACTTTTATGATAGTTCAAAATGAACATTAAACAAAATAAAATTTTTAAAATTCATGTTAAAACGTTCTTTAAAATCCAAGAACATAAATCTCTTATTATAGTTCAATACATTAATGATTCTAAAAATCTATTATTAAAATCCATGAACACACTACATTCTTGAAAAATCCTTTTAGAAAATTTATAAATGATTAAATCACCACATTATAAATAAATTATTTTAATGGTAAAATTAAAAACATATTTGAACATACATTTCACATGGGTTTCCAAAATAGGTTTACACATTAAAAAAAGACATATTTACTTCACCAGATATGAAATTCAAATAAAATAGTATTTCCATGGCAGGATTCAATAAATTTACCTAATATTTTCCCTATATTAAAAAACATCTATTAAAATAATGAACAAAATATCAATGGAACATGAACCCTATATCACCAAAACCATGGTAGAGGAAGAATAGGAGATAAACTGAATGAAATAGTGTGGGATAAAAGATAATGTAGATTATTATTGAGATTAATACTTATAAAATAAATAAAATTCATAGACACAACCCATGGTCCAATAAAGGTCAATAGAGTTGTGATTTGGGTTTTAGTGAGCCATGTGGTGGACGAGAAGAAATAATTATGTATAAAATAATTAAGGGTAAAATAATATATTTCAGAATTTTAATAACCTGGAAATGTATTATGTTTTCCAAAAATATTTACAAAAATCTAAGGCCTACCATTTGATGATAACTAGTTTGAGTGGGCAAAAAGCATGGTTGGGTTTTGATAGTTGGGAAAACTATGTGTAGATCATACAATTGAAAAAATATTTGTTTTTATAAAATTTAAAAAATATAATGTCCAAAGTCTATATGAAAAAATTAAAATAATTAAATAATTAAAATAAATTTGAAATGAAGGGTAGATGTGTGGCAGTGGGTGAATTAAGAAATGAAAAATCAGTAAATGTTATACCATATAAATCCATAGATCTCTCACAACCCTAACGATCAGGATCACATTATTAGTATAGTCACATTTATGTTTCAAATATAATGAAAATATAATTAATATTCTCTTTCTATTTTTTATTATCCAATTTTTTCATTGATTACATAACATGTGAATGAATTTATGGCCTGCTAATAATATAAAATTATTTTACATAATAAATAATATTTTATTTGTTTGACTTAAAATAGGAAACAAATTTTATGCATAAAATTTCAATATGTTGATGCATCAAAATAAAATAAATAAATTTACACGGTTTATTTAGAAAAGATAAAACCAACACAGGGATCAATACCTTTATAAAGAATTAGTGATGGTACACCACATCCCATAGTTTATTCCCAAACACTTATCCTTATGATCACTACTCATGAAATGAAAAAGACATAGAACATAAGTAAATATAATGATATTATAATATAAATATTATTCTCATTACACCAAATGTATATGGGTTCTTTGTAAAGACCCGAAATTTTCAAGGAAATTTTTTTCTTAATTTCTTTGGAATTTTATGAGTGCGCAGTTTCTAACGGCACCTATTTCTGAGGCCTGGTGTGCCTGGAATAAATTTCTGATGTTCTTCTCAGGTACATTCAGTAAAAGAATGAGCGGGATTTTCTATGTTTTGAACTGGTGCATGGAATTGAAATCTGAAGGCACTGATGAACTTGCAACGCTGGTAATTGCTTAAGGGGACATTTACCACAACTGCAATTGTGCGGGTGGAGAAGATAAAAATAGTGGATTATGTGAGAAATTAATAAAATTGTGAAACAATTTTATTTTTATGTCTAAGGTGGTTATATACTACATGGGGGAGTTGGGGTGGCACCTAACTACCCATGTGAGGATAAATGTGAGGATAAATGTGAGGATTAATGTGAGGTGGTGCCCACACGATCCCCAACCTTTCACATTCACATAACTCACTTTAACTCTCATAAACTCCCACTGTTAATTATATAACTCTTCCACTTCCTTATTAATTTTCCAACCTACCTCTTGATTAATTAAACAACTAGTCATTTAATTAATTAAGGGGATCTAATTTCGAAATTGGAATGGCTTGACAAGTTCAATTAAAATAAGGTGGAAGCTTAATTTAATTGGGTCGGTACTTGTGTTGGGAAAATCGTTTGGAGAGGGAGCTCTAGAGGTTTGGAGAACTTCTTCCTCCAACGAAGAGAGACCATCCTCCTCGATAATGAATTCTCCCCGATTCTCCATCAAGGGAGGAGACACCACCGTGAGGAATTTGCGAACGATGAAATCACCTTCCGATGTCAGCGAACGATGCTACCTCTCCACAGATCCGTTGAGTGATCACATCATGAGGTAGGGTTTTTAATTAAGTATGATTTTATTCCCATGATTCATTCATTCTAAAAACAAAGAACGTGGATCAAATTATTATCACGTCGATCCACGAATGTTTTCCTTGTGGGTTGGGAATAAATTGTTGCGGGAAGTTGTAGGGGTTAATTCTTTTGTTCAAGTTTTATCATCGACCTTCGTTGTTTAAAATTTTGGCCGAATGTTATCATCGTAATGGGAGGAGATCGGACCGCACAAACACAGTCAATTCTCCTCCCCTTTCTCTTGTTGATATTCATTGAGCTCTGAGGTGAAGGTGGCGCGGTGTCGTTGTACTGCGCGAGGACGAAGAGGATCGCGGCCAAAGCAGGCCACGGGGGTGGTGCGCGGTGCCGTCGCACCGCGCCGGTGAGGCTGAAGGAGGCCGCGGACAGAGCGGGCCACGGCGGCCGTGCGTGGTGCTGTCACGCCGCACTGGTGAGGCCGATGGAGTCCACGACCAGGTGCGGGCTGCGGCGGTGGGGTGCGGCGCCATCGCACCGTGCCGGTGAGACAAGCCGCGGCGGACAAGGCAGGGGCAGCCGCAGAACTGTCCGCTAGCGTCTCCAGGAGGCAGGACCCAAGGGCCCTGCGGTGGCTCACAACTGGCCGGCCAAAAGAGCCAGCTGTTTTCTAGGAAAACAGGGGTGTGTAACCCCCCCCCCCCCCCCGACCGGATTTTAGGGCGGACCCCACTGGGTCCGCCTTTTCCGCAAGAAGAAGGTGGTCCCCCTTTGCGCCCTACTCGGCTAGTGTCGAGCAGCAGTCGGCCTCCAAGCTGGGCCGCAGGCCACGCGGGCTAGGCCAGCCATGCCCGGCCGGGCCGAGTTGGGTCGACCCAGGGGTATTGGGCCGGGTCGGACAGGGCCCGAACCCCCTATTTTCATACCAGGTTTGTTCAAATTCCTATAACATGGGCTACAGACCTCTGATCGACACACTGTCAGTTGAATTGATATCCTTGTGTCCGGAGAGTCATTTCAGTATATTACACTCAAGCTTTCGGCAATGTTTTGGTATGGCCGGGTAGGTTCTAACATGAAACCAATCGGGCCCTCGGAGATGAAACGCATATAACTTGAACTTCAGACATCCGATTGATGTGCCGTCAACATTGTTATATTCCTCTTGATGAGATGGTTCTTTTGGCATACTTCACATGAGGTTTGGATGCCGTTGGAGTAAGGTAGGGTTGGTTTTAGCTTAGAAACCAACTGGGCCCCTAGAACGGAAAAGCTGATAACTTCCAGACTGAATGTCTGTTTGAAAAACCGTCAACAGCGTTGGTAATTTCATTGAGAAATGGTGCCTTTGAGTATACCCTATGACAGTTCAGGGGTATAGTTGAGATACGGTTGGGTTGGTTCGTACATGAAACCAACCGGGCCCCCGGGACGAAAATGCTAACAACTCACAGATCGGATGTCTGATTGACGCACTGTCTTTTGCGTTGAGACCCCTGTGACGAGGCGGTCCCTTGTGATAATTCTTTTTGGGACTTTGTGATACATGGAGTATCTACCGGTATCTCATGGATCGGATCCTCTTAGAGACGAGTGTGCGGAGTTCGGAGACCTAGTAGCTGTGGACTTGATGACTGCTTGACCGATTCGACTTGGAGTGAGCCGACTAGCCCAGTGGGGAGCACTATTGTGTTTGGGTGGAAGACCCACGGCGGGGAGCACTAATATGTTTGGATGGCAGACCCGCGATACTCGACAGAAGGAGTACCTTTGTAGGCTATGAGGGGGAGCACTATTTTGTGAGGAGGCAGACCCACAGCGGGGAGCACTACTGTGTTTGGGTGGAAGACCCATCGTGCTTGATAGGAGGAGTACCTCTGCAGTCTAAGGTTAGTGAGTAGCGCCTCAGAGTCAAGATAGGGCTATTGTACTTGAAAGTGGAGTAGTTCCCTAGCAGTTGTTGTTTCGACATCATGAATAAAATCCTGGTTTGAGCTGAGTCAATGACCTTTGTGTTTACCTCATGATTGAGATGGGTCACTTGATTACTTAGGTATATGTATGGGCATATACCTATGTAGTGGTTATCCATTGATTTCATAACCTTTTTGTTACCTCAGGATTGAGATGGGTTACTTGATAACTTAGGTATAAGTATGGGCTTATACCTAAGTAAGGGTTATTTGTTGAGATCCTTCTTTGTGGTTATCCATGTTGGATTTAGTGAGTCTTGGGGGTATCAGTGTCCCTACTGAGTAACGTTATACTCACCCCGGCACGGGCTATGCCCACACCTCGTTGTGTTTGATGCAGACGACGGACAATGCTGACAGAGTCCGAGTGTACGAGGACTGGACGGTACCCATAGGTGGACCTCATGACGACACAGTACCCGGAGGTGGACCTCACCGTGAGATAGTACCCAGAGGTGGACTTCACGATGAGACGGTACTCGGAGGAGGATAGTGGGTGAGATAATTGAGGATGCAATCTGTACCTACCCTTCAAGTAGGATCCATGGTGGATGATCCAGGAGCTACGCTATCTGTACCTACCCTTCAGGTAGGATCTGAGGTGGATGACCCAGGAGCTACTTCTATTTTCCAGCTTTTGGTCTTTTCTTTTGTAATTTCATTCAGTTGTAGTTGTACTTATCAGTTGTGTTTGTATTCTTGCCCATTTAATTTTCAACACATTCTTTTGTAATTAGTGTATTACTTCTTCTTGTACTCTGGTTTGATGTGTTTATGTTTTATAAATGAAATTCCTTCCCAGATATTGGGATTTTTACCTTTGGTGCTAGTCACTAGCCCCAAGCCTATGGAAGGCGGGTTTGGGGTAGTCACAGCACGGGCCCCAAGGATGGGTCATGACATTATTTTGGATTTTATTATAGAGTTAATTTTTTAAATTTAATGTTTAAAAATAAATATATAAATTAGTTATCATTCCTTTCTAGGAAATTCAGCGTATCTCCATTGAAAATATACCTTATCCCACTTAGAATGATCTACCAATGAGTTTCAATACACTATTTTCTCTATTCCCTTCATTTTATATATAATTATAATTTAAAATAACCTAAATTTATAATGATGGATAATATCACCATATCCCAAGAATTTTTTTTTTCTAATTCCACTAAAAAATCTCCAAGATTACCTCGATTAATATCTATGAATTTATTTGATTATGAGTGAATCATAAAGCATCAGTCTACACTAAATCCGATTAAAATGTGTAAAATATTGTGACAACCATAACTCTTATATTATTGAAAATTACTAACGAGTAAAAATACCTACATTACAACATTCTAGTGTGACACTAGTCCTTACAGAACAAATCTCAAATCCACTAAAAATCAGGGAATTATTCACATTAAAATCCATAATGGAAAGAATCATGTCTATTCCAACCATATGTTTTATTAGTATTTTATGACAGAAATCCCTCTTCATGTAAAAATATAACCATAATATAGAAACATGAATTTTTCATGGCCTCTCTATTATGGGGTAGTACTCTTCCTCACTAAATGAATTCTATCATTTTAGTGTGCACTTTATCATTCATGGTGAAAATAATCAACTAACTAAAATATGCTAGACCAAAAAAACCAGCTGTTCATCACCATGGTATATTCTTTTTCATCATGTTGTGATCTAGTTTTTAGTGATATAATTTGATTCACCCATGTTAAAAATCATTCTATTTCAAAACAAAATCATCTAAAACTATGAGTATTCAATTCAATTGTTCATATAACACACATTAATTATAAAATTGTTTCATACACAAGATACATTGGGTCTTTAACCAATGACATAGTTCCCTGTCAAAATCATATATAACAATTGTTTTGTACCAACTAACACATAATTCATTGTCAATACTATGAAAATGGGGATTCACAACACAAAATCCTACATTATATATTATATCATCAATGGTTGAAATGTATCAATGTGGCTGAAGAAATATTTTTCAACATGTAGCATTTATTTTTTTGCGATTTTAAACTGGGATAATACATAATATATTGAAATTATCAATAATTTATATTCTATTTAATAAGTTACTCATTTATTCTATATTTTTATTATTCTATCAATTATTTATTATATTCCACATTACATTATGTTATGATATACTAGAAAAATTCAATAATAAAATATAAAAATCAATAAAATAATTAATAAAATGAATATTAAAAATGAAATGTATATAAAAGTATTCTAGAACTCATAAAAAGTGTATATTGTTTATTGTGTTTGATGATAAATTTTAATTAAATCAGTATACGGTAAAAAGAAATATAATATTTTTATTACAAAAAAGTTGTTAATAAAATCAGTTTTTCATGTTATTATATTAATAATAAATAATCAGGTTTTATAGAAATTGGTTATTAGGGTGTTAACGAGAACATATAGAAATTAATTCAATGTCATTGTATAAAATGTGAACTTGAAGATAATCTATGATTAAAATTGTATGCACACTGAAAACATGGAATGCTTATATATTATGGTGTTCATAATTAATGGTATGTATTATTATTTAGACACTTCTTTAATGTCTTCTATAATATTTTTTATGCCTCAGAAAATAAAATATAATAATGAATTAAATATTAATTGAATATTAGAATATTTATGTTTTCACATAATAAATAATATATTTATTTTAAATTCTAACAAATAAAAAAAGTGTGGGAATATTTAATAACAAGTGATATGTACATAATCCATGTGAAATCCCTAATACTATATATTTGTTCTATTTATAGCATGTTAAAAGTTGTAATTTTGATACTATATATCATTATCAATTAGTCTGCAACTATATGGCCCCTGCCTTAAACATTACTTAATCTTTAGAGATGTAAATAATATGAATTTAATTCACATTTAGGATCTTTTTAGGTTTAGAGATTTATATAATTATATCATAACTTATCCATAAAAATATAAATATTACACATGCACACCTCTGAACGCTATCCATTTTATAATTAAAAACAATTTTAAAAAATGTTATCATTTCATGATTTAGGATCATTACTTTTACTTAATCGAACCTTGGATCTATTCTTTTTTATGTCCTATCAAAAAAAATTTCAAAATTTGGGATGAAAATAAAATGCTCTGTAAGGGATACACAAATAAATAGAACTGTTAGTCTTGGGAAAACATGAAAACCCTAAATACTTTATCATAAAGTAATACATTTCACCATTAAGAAGTAGTACATATATTTCACTAAATATAAGCTCATTCCTTATCATTTTTTGTAACCAATGATTTACCATAATTCCCATAGAAATAAACATATGTAATATATAGGTATCATATCACATAAAATAACGTAAATGGAATAACTATATGGTCAAATTCCATGCATATCACTAAATAAAATAACCATATGAAAAACTTCTATACCCAATGAATTTGAGGTTATAACATAACTACCCATCCTTAGTATATCATGGAACAACCGATTATTTGGTTTATCACATAACCACCTGTCTTGGATTATCATGTGACCACCCGTCGAAGGTCCAAATACCATTATATAATCATAACATATAAAAGAATGAAATTATAATCATTTCACTCATACAAATTTATTTTCAATCACAAGAAATCATTTGAAGAAATTGAAATAGAATATCCACTTCTAAAAATCATTTTCAATAAACCAACACCCAAAAATGAAAATAAGGTATTTCTTTTCCATTTTTTGAAAACATTAAGGATTATTAAAGAAGAAATAAATAAAATAATGGTTGTGAATGTAGAGAAATCTTTGTTGATGCATACATTAAAAATATTTCTTTTTTTTCCTTTAGTAAAAATCTTCATAGAAAATATTTTCCCTTTGAATGTAATTAAAATTAAAGTGGGTTTATTATAAATCTTATAAAATAAGGTGTATTTTTTCAAAATATGCCTCAAAGAAATGATTTTGAAATAAATTCCTTTATAAAGAACATATCCTTAGAGTAAGAAAAATTATTGGAAAAATTATGTATGAAAATTATAAATACACGCAATATAATTTTATATTCAATGTAAAACATTCATAGGCCAATCACACATATTCAGGGAAAAAAACAAAACCAATAACCGGGATATTAAACACTAATAATGTAAATCGAGTTAATATTTTCCATACAAATATCACTTTGTTAATAAAATATATCAATTTTTTTATTCACTATAAATTCACATAAATCAATTATTAATAAATGAAAGGATATAAAAATTTATTTCTAACATAATCATATAATTACATAATCAAGAAGTAGAAGATTAACCCAATGAATGGAAATTGGGTTAAGAAGTTTCTTTGCCTTGAGTATGACACCTCACATTCAATTATATATGTATTTTTAATATCCATATTATTTGGATATAAGAAATGAAATGCCCCGTTCATTAAGACAGTAGGTCGTACGTATGCATGAACGCTACTTTAATTTCATTATCATATTAAAGGAATAATAATCTAATGATATAAATATATATTATAATAATTGTTTTATATTTTTTTTATTTTTGTATCATTTTTTTAATTAAGAAATTCTTTATACATTCCATGTATCGAATGAATGAGTTATATCAATTTTAGGGTGTTGGAGTCCACACTTCCATAAATTAAATTATCAAATTTATATATCCTGGAAAGAATAAAGGTATATTGTAAACAAATATTTCACAAGAATATATAAAATATCAATATATAATATATAATATATAAATAAATTTCGATCGTAATGGCCCCCATTAAGGGTAGTAGGAGAAAATTGAACAATCATCATTTCGTGAGGCAGTAGTTCATTGTACATTGAAACAATATGTTTATATACATTATATGAAGGTGTATATAAGATTAGTTAGAATAATTATCATAATACAACCCTAGTATATTTATGATATGGTTGTTTTAATATAAAAAAATAATATGAACATCATAGGGAGTGGAGATAGAAAATAAATCAATGAAACCTGAGAGAAGATGTTACCTCTAGATCGATTAACTTCATTTCATTTGAGACAACATGCATTCTTAAACTGCCTTATACCATAGTCAAGTATTCAATTAGTAAATTAAGGTTTTGGGGAGATTATTTGAGTTTAATTTGGATGAACCAATGGGCTTGATAGGTGTGAGTAAGTTAATATAGGTGGTTTCAATTTATAATAGGGAGAAGGGGAACTTTAGGAAAGTCTTGAAATATTATTTTATTAAAAATTGATTTTCAAATTATAATGGAACAAATGTGATTTAATTCTAATATAATAGGATTATGGGTGAAAATAATCTAATCCAATAGTATTTAGACAAGTTTAGGACAAAAAATTAAAGGTATCATTAAGCTCTTACCCTTAGTTGAAAACATTAACTCTTACCATGTCTACTTGTATTTTCACAATATATGGTTGTTATAGTTACTATAAAATAACAATAAAATCACAAGTGGATGATTCATGAAATTTTACACATTATATAAGTAATTTTAATGAATCTTAGATTTTTAGGATTTTTATATCATTTAATAAAATATTATTTGTTTTAAAAACTCAATTTTGACATTTTTGACATAATTTAGTAATTGATATTGGTTAAAGTCATAAAAACTAGATTCCCTGAAACCAGAAGAATTAACACTTCCAACACATTTAAATTTAATCCAAAAATAATCATGTATTGAATCAATATGTTCAAATTAAAGTATTCTAAAATTTATAATATCATATATTAGAATCAATCATTAATAAGGTAATCAATTCATCATCATTACATCATAAATAAATTTATTTATTCATAATATTAAATTATATAAATAAAATATAACGATGTTGGAAATTGATTTATCTTTAGAATTAATATTTACACTTGAAGATATCATTTTTAAAATTCATATTAAATTTTTTTTTCATGAGATACATTTTTATGTTATATATCCTTTTTCTATAAATTAAAATTTATAAAAGGTCACTGTCGCACCCAAGTGGATCCATGGGGTCCAAAAATCAGCAAACGGAAACCCATATTCAGAAATTTCTCATCAAATATAAATAGAAAACTTTTTAAGAATTTTTTTATTATAATATTATATTTTATCATTATTTACCAGATTTATGGTTTAACGATGGTAAATAAATATAATTAGTGATGTTATAATTTATAATGATCCAAAATAAAATGTACATATTAACATAATTTGTTTCTATTGATTCAAAATTTGGAATCCAGTTTTTAAAATTTGAAACACATAATTGGAAAAAATTAAATTAAAATTAATTTCGAGGGTCAAAATCGGAAAGATGGTTTTTAAGAAGTAAAAACTATCAAATTATTGCCAAGTGTTTATGTCCAATTTCAATGTGAAATGACTTCCAATGACCACAATTTCAATAAATGATAAAAATATAATCTAATTAAACTTTAAAACAAACTAAAATTACAATCTATCTATATAAATATATGAAACGAAATGGCAGGTTTGAAATAAAATGCAGTATTTTTCACTATTTATTTAAATATGAAATTTATCAGAAAAATACCAAAAGTTCATCTAAATTAAATTTTTATGATCACCTTCTAAATCAGATGTTTATTTTCTCAAATTATAAATATTAAAGTTACAAAAACTATATTTAGAAGGAGTTTTCCATAAAAAAGTTCAAAAATGAGCATTTTAAAAAATTTGAGTATTTTATGCTTAAAATTAGATTCATTCTCATTTTAAGACTCTAATATCTGATAGATAAATATAAAATCATTTATATGATGTGTGTGATAAAATTTTCATTATTTTTATTAATTCCTGCAAATGTAATAGCAAGTCGTAAACTAACAATTAAAATAATTATAGTATTATTATATTATTTTTCAGTTTAACTCAAAGTAGTGTGCAACGTAATAATTTGAAGAAAACATTCGTTTTGTGTCTATTAAGCTATCAAAAAAGGTATACTCTCTAAAATAACATTAATATATTATGAATAAATACTAATAGATATAAAAAATTATTAATGTATATGTACATTGGGTGTTACATCATTCCCCCTTTTGAAAATTGCATCCGTGCAATTTTCAAATTTGGCTCTGTAACTTCATTGAAAAAACCATTTTGGAAAAAACTTTAGTAAAGAATCAACATTAAAAAATGAACGATGAGTAAAAATTTCACCCAATATATCACATACTAGGATTACATGTTGGAAATCATGGATATAGAAGAAAAACTAACCATCTTTTTCTGATGGCGAGTGATAAAAAACATGATCAGGAGAAAATTGACAACCTGAAAACCAAAAACATGTAATGGTTAAAAAATCAATGATTTCACTATAGGAAAAGTAAAAGTAAATCGTTTTTGTTTTAATAACCTTTTCATAAATTTGATTAAATATTTTACAACTAAGAAAAATAACATAAGGAAATATACATACCTGACAAGTATAGCTCTATCCTTTTATAAATTTATACCACATAATTATTGTTTCTCCAAACGATAAGTATTCAAGATGACTAGGTCACACCTGGAGTACTGGAATCAACTTCTAGATAATCACATAATCCAAAAAAGAAAAACTATATATTTCCCCCATCGATATACATTCACCAAAACCAAAATGGTTAGTACAAGATCAGATAATCCCCCAAACATAATAATCCATCATAATGAGTTGGACTAATTTTAATATCCAAAATTCAACAGTAACACACTAGTTCTACATAAACCATTCAACAAAAAAAATCCTTAAATTTCATAAAAATAATCCAACTAATATTGAAACCCAAAACTCATAAGCATTTGATCACATATTTTTTCAGGGATAATTTTAACATTTGTCTCCAAATAACATTAACCACTCTTAAAATCTAATTACAAAAAATAATAAACATAATCACATTTTTTCATGATACGTTAATCTTGTCCACAAATAACCCAAATCATCAACTGTTAATAATAAAAACATAGATTCGTAAAAATTAAAATTCAATCATTACTCCTCAAATTAAATCTCATTGTATTCTATTTCCTTAGGCATATAATGTTCCCAAAATAGTTAACTTCTTCCAAAATAACCTTTATAACTTAATCACCAAATAATTATCCCATACAAAGGATTCCCATTTGATAAAACATAAGATCCCAAAATAAACTTATTATTAATCCCTAAAAAATTTAGCTAACGGGAAAAAGTCATACTGACCAAGAACATCAAATTGGCTAGTGGTTGGTGGTGCACACTTATTGCCCTTCGATTGTGGGTTCGATTCCCAGGACCTTGTTGGACGCGATGGGTTGTCACCAATCCTATGGGTTATACTTTTTATAGAACTATATAATTATTATAACATTCCCAACATGAGATAGAATCATTAAAATAAATAAAAAATAATTTATACTCTTGTTTAACTCGGGCCTTTTAAAAAGTAACATCCCATAATTGCCTCAAATTCAAGGATCATATAAACTGTAAAGGTTCTTTATAACTATATCCAGAGAAGAAAATATAATTATTCCTAATTTTTATATAAAATATATTGGGTTACCCATTCTTGGAGTCTTCTAATTTATTCCCATCATTAATACATTAAATCATATCAACATCCATAGATCCAACATAGTTCTTCAAGTCTTAAAATGTAGACATCTTAACCATCAAATAATCTTTGTGATCCTTTATCAATGTTTTTTCATCTTATTCATTAATACATATTTTCTAAAAACAAAATCATACATAATGTCCTAATATTGAATAATGTCAAAAAATGAGGTGAGAAATAATCCATACCATTCAAATCTCATTTTCATCTTACTCATTTCAAATTGGAATTGACATAGGGGATGAAAAAATATATTTATATGGTCCTATTGATCCCATTTTTAACATTTCTAGTAGGACATATATTTGAGTAATTACCAGGAAAACCAAATTTATAACATTCAATTGATCAATCAGAAAGAACTTCTTTCCCTTTCCTGCAGTCAACTAAATGCTTCCTTTTCCATGGCGGGTTATTGCTTTAGGACCTTCATTTCCTTATCTATAAAATATTCCCATCCCTTTGAAACATTTTCTTAGGTGTTTATTTCAACATCTTTGACACATAGGTTGTTGAATATACATACCTTTATTATTATTACCTATTCTTCAATAGGGATTCGTTTCTCACATACATGATGCCTTCGAAAAATCACCATGGTTCATGTGGTCAATCATGACTCCCATTGGTTGGTTTAGAATAAACAGAATATTTATCATTGCAACTCCAATTTCATTTAGTTTATTATAAATAAAACCACCATAGTTTCCTACATATCCTTTGCTACTTTTGTTTCTATTAGATCCATCCATTTACTAAAACCAAAAAGGGATAGTGTGAGTATATCAAAAAAATCATCATATATTATTATATCAGGAAGGTAAACACTATGTTATACTTATTCATGTTATTTAAAACTCATTCAACATATCAAAAATAACATTTATTCTTTAAAATATTCTAATCATTTTTGTTATATATAATTTTTCACATATTATTAAATAACACCCAAACCTCTAAAGTTATCTAAACTAACCTCTAATACCCACTAGAAGGCCTCATCCTTAAACATTGCTTAATATTTTGATAAGTTAATAATTTGAAATTAATTTACATTGTTTATCATTTTTTTATACATTTAGGTAATTAGGTTAATAATTTTACATAAAAACATAAATATAACAAGTATACACATATACTCACAATCCATTTTTTCATAAAAAACTCTAAAATGAAACATGGTGTTATTTAATATTTTAACTGCATAAATTTTCATTGATCTCAACCTTGACTAAATTATTCCTCTTTTCCTATGAAAACATTTTCAAAATATGATATGACTATAAAAATCTCAGTAAGGGATACACATTAAAAGAAAACTATTAGTCTTGGGAAAACATAAATACCATGAATAATTTATCATAATGTATTACTTTTCACCTTTATGAAGTAGTAAAAATAATTCACTGAATACAAACTCATTGAATACCCTTTTTGTCACCAAAATATTACCATAAATCCCATAGAATTCAACATGTGACATATATAGGAAATATGGGACATAAACATACATAAATAGAATAACCATAAGGTCGACTTCCACACATTTCCCTAAAAGGAATAGACATACGGACATCTTCCAAACCCAAAGCGGTAAATGATATAACATAACAACCTATACTTAGTTTATCACTAAACTACCCATAATTTGGTTTATCACACAACCACCAATCTTGGTTTATCAAGTAACGACCCATCAATGGTCCAAGTACCATTATAAAATCGTAACATGTAAAGGAATTCAATTATCAACATTTCACTCATATAATATCATTTCCAATCATTTGAAATAATTTTAGGATATTGAAATATAAAAATTACATTAATAAATCCTTTTGAATACCATAACACCCAAAATTTAAATAAGGGATTTATTTTCCTTTTTTGAAAAACAATAAGGCATATACAAGAACCCAAATATCGAATAACAGTTATGACGAGAGAGAAGTAGTTGTCGCTAAGAACATTAAAAAAATTCCATTTTATCATTTAGCAAAATTATTTGTAGAAAAATTATTCCATTTGAATAAAATTAAAATAAAAAGGGATTTATTATACAATTTATAAAAGAAGGAGGTGTATTTTATCATAATAATCCTCAATGAAAAGATATTGAGACGAATTATATTACAATGATTGTATCATTAGATTAAGGATAATTCAATGAAATAATTATCTATGGAAATAATAAATACACCAAATATAATTGTATATTCATTTTAAAACAATAAAAGGTCGTTCAGAAATATTTTTGGAATAACAAATCCAATGACATGGATATTTAACTCAATGAATGGGAATTATGTTAAGATTTCCCCTACAATGATCATTTTGTTAATAAACTAGATTTATTATGTGTATTCACTATAAATACACATAAATAAATTATAAATAAAAGATAGTTTATCAAAATTATTTTCAAACATAATAATAGAATGGAATAATCAAGAAGTAGAAGATTAACCCAAAGAATGGAAATTGTGTTAGGAAGTTCCCTTACCTTGAATCTGACTCATCAAGTATAGTCATTTTGATCGTTAATAATAATCATATGTAATTTGAAAATTTAATGAGAACAATTTTCAATTTTATTATTCCTTTTATATCAATTATTACAATTTTATAAAAATTACAATATTATTTAAGATCATATCAGATGTTTCATCGATATTCTGTAAATGAGTTGAAAAGGAACTTATTTTGATATAAATTTCCTATTTAGTGATGTTCCACCATATCCAAAAAAATTATTAAGGATTTAAATATCCTATATAACCATTATATATGTATTTATTATATACATTATATTTGGAGATATGAAATGAACCGCACCGTTAATGGAGACGGTAGGTTGTACTTACGCATGAATGCCACTTTCATTTCGTTGTCATATTAAAAGAATAATAATAAAATGAAATAAATATATTTATTAAAATACCAATATTATTACTATGTAATTTATGTCTCATAGGTTTAATAAAAGATACATTATATTTTTCATGTATAACATTGATGAGTCATATCACTTTGAGGGGGCGGTAGTCCACACTACCACAAATGAAATTATCATATTTACACATCATGTAAAGCATAAATACATATTGTAAATAAAAATTAAAGATGAATTGAGGCAATAAAAATATATTATATATCATATATAAATATAGTTCCATCATATGGCCATCATGATAGGTGGTAGGAGAATATTGAACAATCATCGTTTCATGAGGTAGTAGTTCTTCGTACACAGAAACAATATGTTTGTATCCATTTAATAGAGGTGAGTGTAAGTATTGTTTGAATAATTCACATAAAAACATCATAATGTTTTTATGATACTAGTGTTGTTATGTAATCTAACAATAAGAAGAGCATAGGGAGTGGAGAGGGAAAATAATGAATGGAACTTGAGAGAAGACGTGACCTCTAAATCAGGTAACTTTTTTTGATTTGTGCCAAAAGGATTTCTTGAATTACCTTAAACCCAAGGTAGTGATTATATTAGGAAATGAGGGATCATGTGATCTTATTTGATCATAATTTGGATGAGAAAAGGGGCTTGATTTGTGTGACTATGTGGGTATAGGTGAAGAACTTTTATAAGAGTGAGGAGGGGCACTTTACGGATGTCTTGAAATATTATATTATTATTAATTGGTTTTTGAATTATAATGTCTCCGAAGTGACATATTTTGAGGATAGGATGCAGATGGGTCCAAATCCTATCCACTAGTTAGTTTTATACATGTTTAAGTCATAATATTAACCTTATATTTTAGCATTAACTCTTAGTTAAAAACGTTAACTCTTACCATGAATTCTTGTATTGTCATAGTATATCTTTACTATTGTTAATATAAAATACCAGTCAAACCCAAAGTGGAGAATTAATCAAATATGAAACAATTATATTTTATATTTTTGTAATATTATGTTTTTATAACTATTATATTATTTAATAAAATATTATTTGTTTTAAAAACTCATTTTTCCAATTTTGACATTATTTAGTAATTAATTTTTGTTAAAGTCATAAAAAACATTTTACCTTAAAAAAAGGCATTAAATCATCCCTCACATGTCAATTTCACACAAAAAATCTTATAGGGATCCTAATGTTCAGATTAAATTTATTATAATATTTATAATATCATTTATTTGAATTTTCTTTAATAAGGTAATCACTACATCATCGTTGTTTAATAACAAAATTATTTATTTAAAGTTTAGAGTTTATAATAAAAAATACCATGATGTAGGAAATAATTTTTTATTTATAATTACTATTTATAATAACATAGGTCATTTATTTAAACTATATTAAGTTTGTTTTAGTTATGAGATACATATTTATGATACACATCCCTTTTCTTTAAATTTAAAATTATAAATGGTCACTATCACATGAAAGTGGGTCCGTGAGGTCTTAAAATAGACCCAAGCAGCCCATGATTTGAAATATATCATCAAATGTGATTAGGACACGTTTTAGTATAGTCATATATTGAAATAATATTTTTTTTACCCTTATTTAAATGATTTACACTTTAACTATGGTAAATAAAAATAATTACTCAAGTCAGTGTTCTTAATATCTAAAATTAAAATGTACCTATTTAAAAAAAATTAAATTATAATTAAAAATATTGAAGCAATTTCTACAAATTAAAAACACATTATTGGATAAAAATAATTTAAAATTAATTCTCATTTTCAAAACTAGAAAGCATGTTTTTTATAAATAAAACTATCGAAAGATTGACATGTTTTTATGTCTAATTTCAATGTAAAATAACTTCCAATGATCAAAATTGGATTACATAATAAAATAAATAATCTAATTATACATAAAAAAATTCAAATTTAAATATAACTATATAAATAAATGGGATGAAAATGTAGTTTTGAAATTAAATTTAGTATTTTTCACTATTCATTTAAATATTAATTTTATCCAAAAAATCCCAAAATTTCCTCGAAAGTAAATTCTAAAGTCCCTCTTATAATATTATAGTATTTTATGCTTAAAATTGTATTAATTATTATTTTTATCCTATAATATTTATTAGATAAATGTAAAAACATTTAAAGATAATTTTTTCATACTTTTTTTAGTTTTCTCTATTCCCACAAATACAACAGCTAGGAATTAATTAACACTTAAATTAAAAACAGTATTATTATATTATTTTTTGATTTAACTTGAAATTGTTTGCAGTGTGTGATTTCGGAGAAACTTATTGTGTTGTTTCAAGTATTCTATCCAAAAAGACTCTCCTTTAACATAAAATTAATATCATATTCAAAAATATTAATAGATATGATAAAATAACATTTTATAAATACCCAATATGTAACAATAACTCAATATTTTCATCTTTTACACTCAAAAAACTCAGTAATTATTTCACATCATTTTAGATAATTATGATACAACTAAATCATTTACTAATTTCCTAATATTCATGGATACCTCACGAGGTATGGGTATCATTTTTTGCACTTAAATGTCTCTATCAACCTTACTAATGAATTAAAAATAATCATCAATTAATAGATAACAATTTTTATAATTTAAAAAAAATTATATTAGATAATCTTTTGGTTGGGTATTATTTTCATCCTTATAATTATAGTCATTATGATTCTCTTGAGAAGACTTTTTAGGTGTCAATATAAATATCACTATATATAAAATAGCAAAACATTTAGTATAATAAAATCAAGGTAATACTTTTTCATTAGAATAGAATTTTATGTATAAATATTTCTTGTATTATGTACAATTTTTGTTTAAATACATAATACAATTGAAAATATCTCGTTTTCATATAAAAATATTGAATTGTGAAATAATTATTTTTATGAATTAATTTTTACCAAAACAATTCACATATTTTTTGGTGTCAATATTTACATGGCCAAATTATCATATGAAAAATGATAAATATGGTATGATACATGTTATAACCTCTATGAATGACTTTGTTTTAAATAAATTTCATAGAGAAAATAATACATGGTTAAATGAAACAGATTTTAATATTTATAAAAATTTTCTATTCTAAAAAATGATCACCCTCATAGTCCCATAAGTCTCATGACATATCCATAAGATTTTACATGATATGAAGATTAATTTTGATAGAATGTATCATTAAAAAAATTATAAATTCTCAAGATAAATATTTCATTTTTTTATATATTTATTGAAATATATATTTAATACATATATACAAAAATTATTAGGACTTTGAATTATAATTTTTATTAATTTAAAGTAATCAAGTTTATTTATATTATTGTACACACTGTAATATATTATTTAAAAGTGTGACATGACATAAGAGTTATTTTCAATAAACCTAAACAAAAATTTATTTTTATGTTATGAATTAAATAATAATATTTTATTACTATTTATATATATTTTGTGTTAATATTATTTTGGGATTAAGATATTCATATAAGATTGACTAATATAGAGTATGAATTTATTTTAGTCGTTCCACAGGCCTATGAGCATCGTCTCTCCTCAATAAATGTCATGGGAGAATATATATAACAACATAAATGATCATGAAAATATTTTCTTTTGATAAGATTCTAAAAATTTACCAATATTATTATCATATACCATATACATGAGATGCATTTAGATATATATAAAAGTGTCTAAATATAAAGTGATTTCATGAATTGAAATGGTAATAAGAGTTAAAATCATGTATAAATATTGGGATTGCATGAGATATAATGGTATTCTAGAGAGACATTTGGAAGTATTAATATATTGTAAAAATTTATGAATAAAATGTTTCAGATTCCAAAATTAGTGAACACATATCGTGACCTTGATCTTTAGAATAGGTAATTAATCTCAAAGCAATGGGTCCATGGATTTTATTATTTATTGTACTTTTCGTATAGGTGAAACTAATAAGATTTACTTCCCATATTCTTCTATAATATCTGAATTATACATTTTTAGTTGACCCAAATTGTTCGATGTTCTTATAATAATGGTGTTAGGATAATTTCTAATGTTTTTTTGCATCTAATTTTCTACAAAACATATTTAATATAATTTACATAACTTTCATCATAAATATTTAAATTTCCTGTGAAATAGAAAACAGTAAAAGGACTTAGTTAAAAATTTATATAGGCCCCTAATACACAAAATGTATGAGGACATAATTTTCCAGAGTACGTACAATAAAACGAATTATTAAATTAATAGAACTTGATTCTCACCTAATACATAATTTTTTTTATAAATTATATAATTCATTATGAAAATAATTTTAAAATTATTTTTTTATGGACATTTTAATTAATATAATTTAATCCATTTTTATTAGTGTTATAAAGGAAACAATTTTGATCATTATGATGTAAATATTTAAGAAATTAAATTTTTTTAATTATGAATTAGTGATATAGGATACAGTGTGTAAATTAAAAATTCATTTTTAATGTACAGAAGCTCAAAAATATTATAGAATTTATGATTTGATAAGTATATATAATTTTAGAAAATGGGAATAGTGATTTGGAATTGTGATTATTCATCCAAAATCATCATCGTGATATTGTTATAATTTTATAGTTTGAAAAAAGTTAATATATTTAAAATATATATATATATATATATATATTGTAATGATATTTTAATTTGATAAAATTTATGTGAATTAATGAATTATTGAGATTATGGAGTATCTAATAAGACCACAATTTATACTTTTTTCAATATAGTATTAATCCTTGCAACAAGTATTGATGAAATATCAAAAACACTATTCAAATTAATGGTTCAATGTTTAGATAACTCTCAAATTGGGGGAATTCAATTACTCATTTCTTTATGTGTATAATTCATTATTTCTTAAGATTATTTCATGATATATTAATTATATACATTATCACATATGTATTGGAGGTTAATTGGAATTTATTTAATTAAAATGGAGTCAAATTTGTTGGGGACTAAAAATCACACTACGATGTATACTAATTATTCTTTGCTAATATTCTATAAAATTATTACTATAATAAAATGAATATATCACATGAAAACAATATGTAATAACTTTTAAATCTTAATTGGGATACATAATTGCTCAATATGTCTATTAAGGATTTTTTTTTATTTTTAAAATTGACTAATATGCGAAAAAAATTTATTTCATGTCACATTGTACCAAGAAAGTATATTTTTTCTAACAAAGAATAGAAAGAAATATTTTCACAAAAAAAAATTATTTACCATTATATATTGATTTTCAATATATTTTTCTATCTTGTAAATATTTAAAATTACAGCAACCCGCCCTAAGGTTCAATCAACAGTTCCCTGAGATGGTTAGCCAGAACAACTCAATCACATATTCATAGATGCTAGAGGCTGTCAAATAGCAGAAAGGGACTTGGATGTGTCTTTGGGGAGCCAATTCCCTTATATATAATTTTAAGAACAAAAATAATCGATATATAATAAATATAATAACAATAAAAAGAAACAGATAGTAGTAGGAACAATGTATTAATAACAATAATAATCGATGAAGGACAAGTAAAAGACTTGCAGAAGCTAAATAGAAATAATAGATACAAATATTTGATTAAGATATCGTGTATCTATATGATAATAGGATCATAGGGAAATATGACATATGAATAATATACATCATTCTATACTAAAACATAAAAAAGAACAAAAAAATATACATGGCTTCTTTAAAATAGTCTCAGTCTGATATTCCAAAAGACTATCTAATAAAGAAAGTGAATCAAGAATTGGAATAATCATTCTCCTGTATATCCATTCTGTCAATCATTAAGATTACTCAGTACCAAATGTCTCATGAGAAAGGTGTGAGATGTAAATATTATTATAATATTTCCCATAGTTACTTGGGAAATCCATTTTATAATACAAATGAAAAATTGTGTTCCATGGTAATGAATGAAATGTAATAAATAAAAAAATAAAAAACATCTTGGAGCAGGTTCCTAAATGGACACCCGTCCAATATCACCTACTTTATCCTAGGATGGATGTCTGAGGATGTACTTATACAAGCCAAGATATATATGATTACACAAAGTCCAGTACAATTTTATCTTCCACTTGAAATAATACCCCATTGTGGTAATTTATTTGGGAGGTTTCATTTTCAAGTTTCCATATAAGAATACTCATAATATAAAAAGAATGCATCATAGGTGCACTAGGGTTATCTATAACTGGCTCCCACCCATATCATAATAGTTCAAATCATTCATCATATATCGAATAATTAATTTAATTCATAAATAATGTTTTTTAGTCAGATATATGTATCATGTAAAAAATAAATGTATTTAAATATTTCCCTATATAATCATGTTAAATTCAATAGATAACATCTTATATATAAATGATATATCATTTTTGAAATAAACATACCCCTGAATAATATAATGGATTTTTTGGGGAAATATAATTTCTTCAGATCATAGAAAAGTAAAAATTTCAAGAAAAAGTAATTAACTAGGAAAATTATTAAAGGAAGTGAATTTTCAATACTTTCCTTAGAAAAAATGATCATAAACTATCCATAGGAAGAATAAGTATTGTAACAATACAAATATATTCCTCAGTGGAATATATATACATTAAAGGGTCAATATCATTGGTGAATAGAAATTCCATGAAAATATATTTAAAAACATTCCTAATGAAAATATTCATTTTGTTCTTAAAATCACTATTTAAAAGATAAAATAATTTTAACATCCTTATATTGGGAAATTACTTTTAATACCATTTAATATTAAGAATATATGGGAAATATTTTGTAGAAAAAAATATTAATAACAAAAAAATAATAATCAATGAAATGATGTTCGGTATTTCCACAAATTATCAACAAATTCAAAATAACATTCCTTTTTCATTGTAGAAATTGTTATGAATGTTCCTTTTTCATAAAACAATTTGAAGATTCCATTATAATTTTTGATAAAATACAAACACGAGTTTTTAAAAAAAATGCAAAATATTCCATTGAAATCATTTTTTACTGATTAAAACTGGTGAAAAGTCTTTAAAATTTATTTTGAAAAGGTTATTTTTTTTTGTAAACATGTATTTCTAAGGAAATTGATTTCCAACCAAAGAGAGAAATTAATTTAGATTATCATCGAACAATTTATGAAATAATTAATTAATTAAAGAATATAAAATTTTAATATCACTTGAAATTTTCATCAATATCCAAGGGATATAAAATTGAAATGATTTTATGATTAAATAGATATATAATTTATTCCAACTATAATTCAATAGTAAACAATCATGATTAGAAGAAGATTGTGAAATAAACCAATGCAATGACCAAAAAATTGAAGTTAGAATTCATTGATGAATAGATTATTTATTTAGACTAAAATAAACATAGATAATTTAAAATAAAATATAAGATAATAAAAATACTATATACACATAATTTTATAATGACATAATCAATGAAATAGATGATTAATGTAATGAACAGAATGTGTTTTAAGAACTCCCATACCATTTGGTAACTATTAATTGAAATACCATTTGATGAAATATGTCCACAGGAAACTAAAAATACGAATAATAATTAATATTTAATTATATTACATGTAAAAGGGGTAATATATACACCATATAAAAAAACTAATTTCATAACATTACGATGTGCATCAATGAAATGAAATCTAGATGGAATCCCTTACCTGACACTCCCTTTCTGTTAAACATCATTATTATCATGGTCTCGAGAGTTAGTTTCCTTATTTTTCTCAACCATGTTTTTTTTGGAAAGTTCCAATTCATTCACATATTATATAGATGAGTTATCCCCATAATATTAATAATGGAAAAATTATAATATTTTCACTTCAATTTTACTTTTAAAACTAATTTTTAACTATGGTTATGAAAAATTAAGTATGTAATTATTATGGAGATAGTGGGTTGTACGTACATATGAGTACTGTTTAAATTGTTCAATGTCCATTATTTAATGGAGTTATATAACATTTTACCCTTTAAAAATTATAATAATACGATATATAAGAAGTCATATAATTTTATATATCATAAATGTTTTTTTTGATGAAAATAAAGTCACATATCTTTGTAAAGGTAGTAGTCCAAATGTACATGAATGATGTAATAATCTATACGTCAATAAAAAGGAATGAAATAAAATTATTTATATTATAAATAAAAAATTGAAAATAAACATTAATATATTTATATTTGAACTTTTGTCCCATATAAAAATTTTCTTTATCTTTATCTCCTTTCATGTGACATTTTAGTGAAAGGCGAATAAGATCACTACACGTGGTGGTAGTCTGTCATACACACGAGCGACATTACTGTATCTATTATAGAAAGAAATGTAAAATGATATAAATTATGTAGTGAAAATATTGAGATAAATATCTGAAAAATATAATATATTCTTTTGATCCATTATAATACCCAACCTTAATAGGATGAAATGTAAAAACAAACAACATCTGTTCGCGAGGTGATAGCCCACTGTACACAAGAATGATGATTTTGTAACCCATTTGATGAACATGGGTATGGTTTTTGGTAATGAAATTTTTTAGAAACAACCAATTATATGTAATATTCTGAGGTTATTGCATCATCATGGAATAACTGAAATTTATGGAGTTGGAGAATGAAGTAAAATAATGACTCTCATGGGAGAACATGACCTCTTCATCGGGTATCGTCCTAAGATTTGAACTGATGAATTCCTAGGTAATATTTATAACCAAATGAATTATTATATGAGTATTTAATGGATTTCAGAAGTTATTTTGGTAGTTATTAGAAAAAATAGGTTTTATTATCTGTATAAAGGAGGAGATGGTGTGGCCTTTTTATGTGGTGGAGAGGACACTATTGGTATTTTTGAAAATAATTTAGGGGCCAATTTTTTTTATATATAACTAGGTTAAAAAATTAAAAATTATCAAACTGTAGAAGTTTAATTGTCCAAATATTTCTAGGAAATAGTTTTTAAACATTTTGTGGTCATTTATGCACAAATATTAATATTTTAAACCCATGTTAAATCACATTTTATCTTATCCACGGTAATTAATTTATAATGAATTAACTATTAATTTTGATCAAAAAATATGTTGACTTTAAAAGAAATTATAAATTATTAAGATTCAAAATAATTAATCCATATTTCCAAATTCAATTCACGTAAGTGGAAAAAATAATTTGAAATTAATCCCATGGACGTGATGATAAATTAGATTTTATTAAAGTGAAAATGTTCAAAAGTTTACAATTTTATTATATCAAATTTCAATATGAAATTTAATAAACTGGCCTATATTATATTAATATATGTATAATTAAAATAATTTTAAATTAAAATAATTTCAATTTTTAATTTAACATTAAAAATAATTTAAAAGATAGGGTATTTTTCAATTAAAATTCATTATATTTCACTATTCATAAAAAATGAATGTATTCAGAAAAAAACCCAAAAATTCCCCCTACATAATTTTTTATATTATAATTTAAAATGAAGTTTATTTTTAAAAATTAATTTTTCAAAAAATCATTTTAAAATTAATTTTTAATTTTCTGTGTAAAGCATGACTAAATAGCCCGTAAAAATTTACATTTTTTATGAAAACATTTCATTTTGTTTTAAAGGATTAGTAGTGTATTCATAATAAACTTATAACTAATAAACATATAAAAATTACATATTTTAATAAGTTATGTATTCCAATTTTGTCTCACCATTCCAATGTCCATGAGATATATATCGTGTTGCTTATTAATAGTAAACGTATATTGTTTTTTATTAAAACCAAATATTGTGTGTAATATAAGATACAGTCAGGGATTCATGGATAATAAGCTATAAAATATAATGATTTAATTAGATGTACTAAATGTATCATAAATTTTTTGTGTTTGATATTCTCTTTTATACTTTGTGTTTCACATATCACATGCTATCAAATATGATTTTTGTATTTTAAATTTTTTTATTGTTTCATTAACCGTATATTGAATAATTTGAATCCATTCAATTTAAACACGGTCACCAAAAAAGGTTTTGACATTTGTAAATTCCATTATTAAAACCCCCACATTTTTGAAAAGGGATAAAAAATTATTTTCTTATTAAGAGATAATGGAAGGAACCAATCTCATATGGAATAACACATAACTCGGATTGCCTATATTGGTAAATTGGTGGAAAGTGAAAATATGCACATAGAGGAAAAGTGTAAATAATTTTAGAGTGTGATTAAGGTCATCGATCACAAGTATGTGAATAATCAGTGTAATATTAAGGTCCTAAATCCAAATGTATTTTTATGATTTCCAATACTATTTAATATATTATATATGACCATAATAGGGTAAAAAAATTATTTAAAGATAATTTTTATAATTTTGATGATTAATTACCAATATATGATTATAATAAAATATATGTACTTGATACATTTCTATTTCATAAACACAATTTCATAATATGGTTGTTTATTAATCAATTTACAATTTATCCCTCTACATTAACAAATGAATATACAAAAATTCATTTTTAATGACTAAAGCAGTAATATTTACTTTTAACAAATTATAAGATCCATATTTTTTTACTAGTATGTCCATCTGCCACTAAATATTTATCAAAAACAATATTCTTGGGAAATGTTAAAATAAATTAATCTTCAGGCCTAAAAGGTAATACCTCAGGTTCATCATTAATATTTATTTTTTAATTCATTTATGTAGGGAAATATTGACTAGGATATCATGTAGGCCATTGGTAGGAGGTGAAATACTATCATATGTGGGTCATGGGTTCAAGGCTTTCGGCCAGTCTAGACATAATGGGTTTTCACTCGATATAATTGTTTCCTATAATTTTACCAAAAAAATTATGACGGAAATTATTATAATAAAAGTAATCATCACATAACATTTTAACTGGTATTTTAATAGAATTTATTTTTATAAGATCCAATACTCTAGTTTTACAATTATTATAATGTCATTAATGATAATTTTAATCCTAAAGTTAATAAATACAATTAAAATTGTTTCAATGTTACTTAAATAAATTATTCCTCAAATATCTCCTCTACTAAATCATATACTAAACTAATTGGTTGTATTTCCTTAAATGGATTCAAAAATATTCTTAATATTTTGAAATTCTTACAACACATTCTTTTTAAAAGGGGTGTTTATGATTTTCAACTTATTATCAATATTAAACTCCTAAACCTTCATGGTAATGAATAAAATTATTTTAGGGAATACACTTGTGGTTCTTAAATTTAACACAATCTTTATATGTTAAAGAATAATTATATCCCAATTATCATTGATAAAATTATTCGAAAATTAAATTATTAAATCCCAATACATAAATTCTTTATCCATTTTATTTACACATAGGAGATTAATTTTTCAGGGTTATAATTATAAGAAGGGGTACTTTATAATTGTAATTCCATGAATCTCTATATTTATGAATAGGAATTATAAATGGATAACTATGATGATATTTATTTTCTTCAATCATACTCTTCATTTCTCCTCAGAAATTCATTTATTTATTCCCTTACTTTACACATAGAATGGATTTTCATGTTCTGTTGAGATTTTTTCTTAGGTTTTACCTTTCAAATATCTTACATATTGGAAATTGATCGATCATTTCTCTATACCCTCCACCACAACAGCTCCTACAAAGCTCCATCCTTATCTTCTTTGGTGAATACCAGAGTCGGTTAGGGTATATGTTGTTAATAATATTTCATGAAAATTGAAACGGAATGATCATGATATCATTAAATCATGTCTGAATACCATTTCTATTCTGATGTAGAATAAATTTTCCTCATTAAAAATGTTATCATGAAAATTTTTTAGGTTCTAGAAATTAACTAAAACTAAAAAATATACACAGATAAACAATAATCACAGTAAAAAATGTCTAATCATTTATAGGATATCTAAATCAAGACAACGTTTTTTCTATCTAAGTAACTTTAGGTATAACCTAGTTCATTCATTTTAATTATATATTCAAATCCTTCATAATGTTGTTTAAAGAAAATATAAATTATCTAAATCATTCCTCTCAGACTAAAAAATTAGGTTCATAGTAAGGATCATTTTCATATACTTGGTAGTTCTTGAGTAAATTCGAATGCACCCTTTTTGGATTTATTACCCATAGGTAATTCTTTTCAAGAACTAACTCCTTTTATAATATCCAAATAGGGATTAATTTACTATATTATACAAGTAATCAGTACCTTACTAAAACATGAGGATGTCTGTTAATAGTTATCCTCATGTTCTATCATATATTTTTGTTCCTTAATATAAGTTTTCCAAAATCTTGTTTCCATGATTGCTTCAAAAATTCCATGGATACCAACTGTAGTTACCCCAACCACCAAAACCCAGTTCTAGTGCCTTCTACCATTACATTATCATAATATAATAGAAATCACATCTCGATTGACAAATTAGTTTTGTTTTCTTGGTAAAAAAGATACATACAACAGTCTTATATTAAAATTTAAATAAAAAATTAAAATATAATTTTTTAAAATAATATCATTACAACCTCTATAATATTCTTTTATATCTATTTTAGTAAACTTTGTAGAATGTTAGGGAAATGAATCAAAATAAGGGTTTTCTCAAATTACCTGTAAGGGTTAAGTATAGGGGAATAATTAATCAATAAATGAGAATAAATATTATCTAATTGTAAATATATTAATACACATACAAAATAAATAACATAACTATATAAATAGATAAGGAATAATAAATATGTAAAGGTAAATAACTAAAAAAAATTCCATTTCGTCGATAACTAATTATTTAATGCATCTAGAGATAGTATAATTAGGAAAATCTCATGGATAATGGGGATAACAAAATTATGAAAGAAGTAATTTATTAATTATTTGGATACATATTTTATAGGTATAATATACCTTTAACATCAATACCTTTTGGTATATTATTTAAATCAAATTAGGTTAAACCCCACATAACTATGGTCAAACAAATCACTTATCCCATGTGGATATTGATGCATTAGGGGATATTTATAACCAAGCCGATCCTATGTCATACCTATCCAAATCATACCTCTTATATAAAATAATATTTTTTATTCATAAATAGTGTTCCATATCAAATATATATATCATGCAAATAATACAGATTTGGTGACATTTTTTCAGATAAAAAATAATATTTAATGTAGAATGGCATATGTAAAAATTATATATGGTTTAATAAATAAAAATATCCATTATAAACAATATGTATTTTTAGGGTAAATTTAATTTCCAATGATCTAAGGGAAATTAAAATCTCTATGGATACTTATTGACTAAAAAATATTCACTGAATTGAATTTTCAAAACATTCTTTATTCAAAATAATCATAAACCATACAGATGAAGAATAAATGTGGAATCAATACAATATATCCCCTAGTATATTATATGTGAAATAAATGGTTATTGATTTTTAGTAATAGAAATATCATAAAAATATCATTGATTTCATTCATAAGTAAAAAAAAATTTACATTGAAAACCATTTTCATTGAAAATAACTATTGAAAGATAAAAAAGTTTGAAAATTATTGGAAAAGAAATTCATAAAAAATGTGAATATAAACTAAAAAATAAATATTATATGAAATTATTGCAGTTAATTCCATTCAATTTGTAGAGAACATTATTTTTTCATTATAAAATGGACATAAAAGTGCCTCTTTCAGAAAATGATAAAAAGATTCCAATCACATTCCTGGTAAAATCCAAACATGCATTGTTTTGAAAATGATATAATATTCCATGGAGAAATTCTTTTAAAGAGATGTAATTGGTCATGATTACATTAATAAATAATTTTTAAAATTTTTATAAAATAAAATATTTTTAGAAAACATGGTTTTGGAAGAAAAAAAATTACAAACAAAATAGGTAAATGAAGTCATGTTTTATTAAGTCAATTTCTCAACAAATTTTGGAACAAAATAGTGGAATAATGGTAATATTTCATAAAAATATCATGAATAACCAAATTATAAGAAAATTATAAGTTTTTATTAGGAAATAGTCAAATAAGTTTATTCATAAGAAATTTAAGGGTAAATAATTTTGATTAGAATGAAATTGTGAAATAAACATTTACAATGATCAAAATAAAAAATTCAAAATAAATAAATGAATTCATTATGATTTCTAGATATAAATAAAAATTTAAATAATTTTATATACAACATATGTTAATTAAAATTGTTTATACACATAATTATAAACTAACTTAATTAATGAATTAGAATATTCACCCACTGAATATAAATTGAGTTAGAATTCCCAAACAACAAAGTAAAATTTAATTAAAAACAATTTAGATAAAATAAATCATAATGTTACAAAAAATAACAAGAATAATTAATTATTAAGGATATTACATTAAAATTGGGAAATATGTACCCCATATAAAACAAATTATGTGCATAAGAACACAGTGTGCCTCAATAAAATGAAATTTAGAAGAAATCCCTTACCTTACCCTTCCATTTCATATAACATGAAATAAACTCTTGTATATTAGTTTTAAACACATTATGACCTTATTAATTAACCAAATTAATATTTATAATATCATATATGGTCCCTTTATAATTTCTTTTCTACCATTCGTTAATATTCATTCATTATTTTCAATGTATCGAGTGTTAAATGCCTTATTTTTCTCATACATGTTCTGCAATGAATGATTTGTTTATTTTTTATATTATGTAGTTAAATTATCTAAATAATAATAATAATGTTATAATTATAATATTTCTACATCTTTTTAAATTTTAAAACCAATCATGTATTCAATTTTGAATAATTTTGTATGTTAAAATCATGGAGATTTATGGTCGTACATACACGTGGGGAATGTTTCCACATTTAAATGATCATTTTGGAAAGGAGTAAAGTAATATTTTAATTTTTAATAATGATAATATATATATATATATATCTTATTATATATTTTTATATGTCACTAGTATTTTGTGGTTTTGAGAATAGAGTCACCTAACATCTTGATAGTGGTAGTCCACACGTACACGAATAATTTTATCATCTTTACATGTGTGAAAATAAAAGAAATAAAATGATGTACATTATTTTTAATGAATTCAAAATATTTCCTTAATATAATAATTATTTCATTTATATCACATATATTCATTAGCATTATCTTTATCAACATATTTGGGAGGTGTTAGTGAAAGACGAATCACATTGCTTTGTAATGTAGTAGTCCATCTTACAAACGAATGATGTTATCGTATCTTCTATAGAATGAAAGGTAATATATATATGTGTGTGTGTTTTTTTGTTTGTTATAGTGATTCAAAAGGTATAAATTTTTTATAAATTTCACATATATATAAGTTTTAAATATCATAATACCGAACCATTATAAATGGAAATTTAATATAAAACGACATTGATTTGGGAGGAAGTAGTCTTATGTAAACTTGAAAGCTGATTTAATTACCCATATTATAGAAGTGAATATGGTTTTAGGAAATTAGTATTTTATAAAAAACCCCATTATATGGAATATAATGATGTTTTTATATCATAACGGTATATTAAAAATTCATTGATCTGTATAAAGGAGTAAAATAATGAGGCTTGTTATAGAATATTACCTCTTATTTCGGTATCCTCGATAGGTTATCACTAATGCCTTCCATGGTTAAATTTGTGAAACAAATAAATCTACTAGTGTTATGGTATTGAATCATGAAATTTATATCATAATTTATTTTTTTAAAATATTTTTTAATGTGTGAGGAAGGGAGGAGAGGGGGGTTTTATGTGTGGGGTAGAAGACACACTTAGTAATTTGAAAAATAAATCAGGGATACCAATTTTTCATATGTTAAAATCAAAAACAAATCACCATTTTAGAACCTTTTGTATTAGAGTTATAAATTTTACCAAAAAAGTTTTTTTAGACATGTTTATATGTCATTTATGACATTATATTTTTAGTTTATCCCCCCGCTAAATCAATATTTTCCTTCACAGTGGTCATTAATTATTCATGCATCCCCTATACATTTTGGTCAGAACATAAATTAAACTTATAATATTTTATAATAACGATTGTTCAAAATATTTAATCCATTTTTACAAATTCAATCTACATAATTATTAATAATAAATTTAACATAAAGCACATTGATGCGATGTGAATGCGTGTTTTTTAAATAAAGATGTTCAAGAGTTTAAAATATTTTTATATAAATATTAAATATGAAATTGATTCCAATAACATAAATTTGATTAATATTTGTATAACTGAACTAATTTTAATTTTAGTTCATTTCAAAAATTTAATTCAGCATTATAAATTATTTAAACAAAAAAATCATATTTCAATTAAACTTATTTACCCTTCATAATTCATCCAAAAAATGAAACATTTTATTTAAAATGTAAAAAATTCACCCAAATATAATTTTGATATTAAGATTTAAAAAATGTATTTTATATTTTAAAATTAATTTGTTAAATTTATAAAAAATAATTATTATTTTTTTGTGTAAATAACTTTTAAAATGTCTTTATAAAACTATATTTTTTTAGAATGCATTTATTTTTATTTTAAATAATTCTTGTTTTATAAAAATTATTATAAAAATGATTAACAATTGAAGACTATGTATTTTCAATGGATAGTTTTCCCAATTAATTCCCAACATTCATAACTCTAGGAAATTGAAATATAAAATTGAATAATAATATTAATTGTATATTATTCTTCAGTAAAACATGGTATTAGAAGTAACATAAGCTAAAATCAGTACAACATGCATTGAACGAAATGGATTATATTTATTTTATTTAAATATTAAACATATTGGAATGTATCTAGATTTTATATTCCATTCTATACTTGTTTTATCAAGTCCTACAAATTATGGAATATGATATTCATATTCTAAAATTATGGGGTGTTACTAGTCAACGAAGAAAACATAGAATAGAGGTGGTAAAAATACATTATTTTTTCAACTAGGAAACATGTGGTTGGATTGTTAAACATATAAATGTCATCAAAAAAGTATATCTCATTTACACTATAATTTCTATATAATAATGGAACCTCTAAATATATCAAGTGGATTAGTGATCAAGTTCATTATGGGGTGGTAGAGGTGGCTTGTAATACATTAAATTTAAAATATAAATGAATCTTAGAAAATGGATTTTTATCTCACATGTAAAAAATTACACATCATATAAATAATATACATATCTATGATGACGTATTATCATAAAAAATGATATTTTTCCTTGAGATTTGTTCGATGCACGAAAACTTGTAAAAATATGATTCAATAAAATTTGATTCTTTTTATCAATTGATTGAGGCAAAGTAGCATGATTATTTCACCGCATTTTGACAGTGTTGTTGATATAATATTATAAAATAATTCATATGTTAGAAGTAGGATGAAATATGTTATAAAAATCATTAAGGGAACAAAAATATGTGGTGACCCATTTTATATTTGAAACGATTAAATCTCTAACAGTATGAGGGTGAAAGGAGAGAATTATTGTTATAATTGAAGACTGTATCATTAAGCTCAAAAGAATACAGGAACAAAATAAATAATTAATCCATGATAAATATAATGTCGTCAAATAATTATAGGATCAATATTTGGGATCAATTCTACAAAATCATTATGGTGAATATAAGTCAAAAACAATTGATATAAAAACAAATGTTTTGAATAAATACAATCATATGTGTGTCCAACTATATTATCGAATTAAAAAAAGAATAATTATTTAATAACAATAATAATTATTTTACATTTATGAATTTTATTTATGTTGTGTTAATTAAATGACTATATCATGTTAATTTTTTGGACATTCATTGTTTTGTTGAAAAAAGGTGTGTATCATCATAAGGTTTTATAACAACATGATATTATAATACTAGAATAAATTCTTCAAGTGCATCAGGAAACCACATGATTATATGGGAATGTTGTGCACCATATAAACCTAAAAATTTGGAGATGAAAAAAGTAAAAAAACTGTTTTGTGGAAATTTAGGGGAACATGTTAATAGATTGTAACATATTGATTTTTTTAAACAAGCGACAATTTTTATTCAAAAATAATCATTACAATAGTGAAATTTATTTACAACACTATATTATATTTTAAATGGGAGGTTTCATAAGATAATCAGTATTATGATATTTTAAATCCTATTTTAATATTAATAGTAATGGAATAAATTTGAAAATTTTGATTTCTGATTCACAAGAGAATTTTTCTAAGATGTGAAATAGTTAAATAATATAAAAATGTAACATAATTAATATGACTATTAACATTTATATTAATTATTTAATTTTAATATAGGTTCATTCTATATCAATAAAATCATTTCATGTTTATTATGGTATTAAAATATCAAGGTGGTTTGGATTAATTTCACATAAGTTATTCCATTATAGAAACATATTATCAGAATTTCAAATCTCAATAAAAATTTTCAAATGATTAGGTACTCCCAAATTTATGTGGAATTATATTATAAACACCTACAAAATAGTTGAATACTAAAAATATTTAGTGGAATAGTATCATTTATGTTCCATAATGATATGTTTTGGAAATTCCAGTCTTACCAACATTCTTTAATATATTGAACTAAAATACATTGGTAATTATTTACAATATGATAATTGAATCAAAATAATATAGGAGGAGAAAAGTCAAATTGATAATAATAGGCTACTAGATCTTTATCATTTAAAAAGAATAATAATGTGGTTTGGTCCAAATAGATTTTTCATAATATGATTGCTAAGAAGGTAGATATTACACATAGTAAATCTCATCTTATTTCGAATAGTTTCTCTCAAATTGAGGGTATATACTGTGATGATACATTTAAACTAGAATTATAAAATTAAATGACCTAACAAATTTAATTTGACATGTTTTAAAATAAATTACAATGTATTTTAAATAGAATTTATGAAAATATTCTCAAAATGTGAACTAGAAGAGATTGATTAAACTGAACAACATTAAGGTTTTATACATAATTTTAAATTTTCATGAGTATATATGACGGAAAAAAGAAATATAATGAATTAAACATGATTGATTCTATTTTTATTATATAGTAGAATATATTGTTAAGGGTATGAATTCTATGAAATGAAAGCTGGATGATACTATTTATTTCATGGGAGATAACTCCAACATACTCATTAAGATTGAGTATGTTGATGAATTTATTTTTTCTAGACATAATGTGGAGACTTTTGAGGGATTTTATTCCTAAATTAAATATTTTTTAAGAATTTTTTATACTTAAAAAGATGATTTTTCTTATTTTTCAGGTTATGAATATATAAGTTAAATTTTCATCTCATATGGAAAATATGATCAAATGTTTTTTAAATAAATTCATAACTGAAGAATTGAGAGAGGTCACAACTCCTATAACACATGGGAATATGTCTACCCTAGATAAATAATTTATTATTTATCAAAAGAATTTTATAATGAATATTACAATTCTAATATAATTGAAATTATAATGAGTAGATATCTTATTGTTGTTATACTATATACACAATTCAAAATAATCCTTTGGGAAATAAATCATTGTGATATGAATTGGATATTTACCTATGTTAATGGAAGTCTAAATTTTTTCATTAGGAATGAAAAATAAATATCCTTATTGATTTTTTGTTTTCAAAATTTTTATTATAATAATATCATTAGAGATTGAAAATTTACTTCCATATGTGAATCTTATACTAGGGGAAGGTGCATTTATTAACACACTATGACCAAATATTTAGTCTAGTTAAGCATAATCGAAGTTGAGTAAATTGTAACTTCAGAATACATAACGCAAATGATTTCAATGAAGACTTGAATTAATCACATGGGGGAGGATGTATCATACCTATTGATCATTCTGTATGATGATAAAATCTATTTAAATTTTTTAAATAACTCAAAGAATTTTTTTTCCTATGCACTTTAAAAAATATTACTACTTCATCATAGCTATGGTTTAATGTAGAGGGATTAACATCTAATAATTATTAATAAAACATATATTTTTAGATATCATGATGAAACCCCTAATAAAAAATTTCTTTTGACATATGATATTTTTATATTGAGGGTGTTCTCTCCCAAAATAATTGTTATTTCATTGATTTATTTTCCTTCATTTATTCCTTTAAATATGACAACACTTGGGATGATTTTTTTCAGATCTATTTTTGAAAATGTGTAAATACACTTGTCACCTATAGATTTGTTGTTGGGGGAAACATAAGAAGTTTTACCTTATAGGGGATATGATGTTTCATTTTTTATTGTTTAGAAAGAATCTAATTTTTTTACTCAATCCCAAAGGATATGTTTAGTGAAGCCTAACTGAGGGAGATTGATAATCCAACATGATTTTATGATAATGGGGTAGTTGATAATACCACAATAGATGAATAATAAATATAGTATTTATCAGTAAATCATCAGTAAAAGAACTCTCAAAAAAGTTCTTCTATTCGTTGGTGTGGTGTTTAGATAACCCACCAATAGGGGACATTCTTGGATAAGGTTCTTCATATTGATTATTCTTGAATTTTGATTATGGTTAAATATTGTGTTTGGTATCATAATACTCTTGGATGATTTGGTAGTTTGTTGGATTTGATAAAGTGTGGGAGTAACAAAATTGATTATTGAATATCATGTTGCAGTGTAATATTATTACACAATGATGAATTCCAATTTCATTATGTCTTTAATAATATTTATGTATCCAATTGTGATAATAGGCCCTGATTTTTCTAGGATATTTTAGTTAAGGAAGCGTTAATATATCACAACCCTCCCCCACTAGAACACCACTTATACCTATAGTGAAGGTCATACTGACCCCTAAATCCGACATCCAATAGTGTATAGGTTAGTGAGCTACACGAATGGTATAAAACAAATGATTTGAATGAATTTCCGTAAAACTTAATATAGTATAAAAAATAACCATGATTCAAATAAATCATATAAATATAAAGTACCCTATAATCCAATAATGTATGTGAATTTCATAAAAACCAATGATATATAAATACAAATATTCACATGACCGACTCATACAAATATCACTCATACCATCCAATGTTCAGTAAACCAATGTCATACAAAATTAGTTAAAATTATTCAAAATAATATATAAATAGGGTACCTAATATCAACATCCCAACAGAACTACCATCCACCAAACAAAAATGTATTAGTTTATAGTGATCTCATATCTTCTAAATCAATATGACAACATAACCACATAGTATCCAAAACCACATATTCACAGCCTCATATCTCCTACAATTGCTATATATCCATTTCCTAGTATTATATATCATTATTACATCACTACCTCTTTATAGTAAGGTATGTAATCATGAAGGAAATCAACCATGTTCCATCATCTTTCTATATATATCGCCACCATGCATACACTACACTACCTAAAAATAATAACATATTATAATTACTCCATTATAGCCTATCATAACCTTAGAATATTTTAGCTTCTGTTATAACTAAAAGATAGAATCAGGAAAGAGGTTTGGTTAATAATACTTGTATATTTAGTCATATATATTGGGAAAACACCTTGAACATAAAATATCCTCTTGGAATTAGTTGAGTTCCAAATCTCAAATAATAGTGTCTATGAGGTGACATGAAAATAAAAGGATATAATAGATCATAAAATCATATACTTATGGTTGAATCATATATGATGTTAATTTATCACTATATCCTAATATTCTCACATTATTTAGACCAAAAATCATTGAATATATCTTCCTCAACTAACCACATATCAAACTACCCACACCAACACCAAACGACCACCACCCATCTATTAAAACTTTTAATTTTATTTTATAACTACTTGTATTTATACATTTTTCTTTTCGTGTAACATTATATTCAAAAAACCACCTAAAATTTCAACGTTTTATATTTTATACTTTCAATAACATATTTTATTATTTTATTAAAAATAAATATTTCCATTTTATTTAGCCTATTCCCATTAAAAATTGTATTAATTTAAGCACAGTTCCATATTATCGAACAACAATCTATTAACCCACAAAAACCTCTATTAATACCATGAAAACCACATTAACACCTTTGGATATTATTTATAACATCATCCACCACTTTTATATAATAAAAATTCCTCTCCACTTAATTACATATTTATATATTTTATATTTCATTATCTATTTTATGTAATTATAAAATTAGGTAGCTGCAGGATATTTCAATATAATAAGGATGGGTAATCAAAATATCACATGTCATATAAACATTTACAATGATCAAAATCAAAAATTCAAAATTAAAAAATGAATTGATTATGATTTCTAGATATAAATAAATATTGAAATAATTATATATACAACATATGTTAATTAAAATTTTTTATACACATAATTATAAACTAACTTAATTAATAAATTAGAATATTCACCCTGTTAATAGAAATTGAGTTAGAAATCCCAAACAACGTTGTAACATTTAATTAAAAACAATTTAGATGAAATAAATCATAATTGTTGAGCCCTCTGGAAGATTTTTGATTTCATATCTATGTTTGATGTTTTAATAATCACAAATCATCACATACCATTAATGATTAATCTGGTTTGTTTTCTCATAAACTTAATTACAATCTTTAAATGAATCTGTTATCATGTTTTTGTCTACGCTTGTTGACTTACAAAGTATGTTGGAAGTCTTCTGGATTCAACAGACATCAGAAGCACTGATCCAATATCAAAGGACAACGGTCGCACTGATCAAAATGACTCACCGATGCTGAGCAATCTGAGTCACTGATGCAAATGAGTCACTGATCCATCAGACTCACCGATCCATCAGACTCACTGATCCATCAGACTCACCGATCCATCAGACTCACTGATCCATCAGACTCACTGATCCATCAAACTCACCGATCCATCAGACTCACCGATCCATCAGACTCACCGATCCATCAGACTCACTGATCCATCAGACTCACCTATCCATCAGACTCACCGATCCATCAGACTCACCGATCCATCAGACTCACCGATCCATCAGACTCACCGATCCATCAGACTCACCGATCCATCAGACTCACCGATCCATCAGACTCACCGATCCATCAGACTCACCGATCCATCAGACTCACCGATCCATCAGACGCACCGATGCAAATGAGTCACTGATCCAAGGACTCACTGATGCAAATGAGTCACCGATGCAAATGACTCACCGATCAGATGACAGACCGATGCTGATATATCTGAGTCACCGATCATTACTCTAATGCTGATGACCTACCGATCACTTGAACAGTCATAAACAACTGTTTGAATTTCTTTATCTTTATCTTTATTTATTCTAACCAACGGTAATATTAGTTATATTTTAATACCCTGACAATTAATTAATAAAGGTTGTCGGATGTCAGGAAACCGTACCTCGTACCTGCGGAAAGGAAACCTTTTCTGTCCTACGGAGCACGTGACATAAATACAAGAAGACGCTGCTGAAGAGATGAGAGACAACACACACAGAGACAAGGAAGACATACGACATACTCAAGAAGAGCTCTGTGCATACAAGAAGAACCAAGCAAGACAGAATCACACATACAATCAAGCCTACTCAAGAAGAGTTCTGTGCATACAAAAGAATATCGAAGAGATTCATCGACTACATCTCACTGCATGTGAACCTGAAGCATACGACACTCTGCTTCTCAAACAAAATCGAGAATAGGACTTAGAATCACATCTGATTAATTCCAAAACGAGTCCAGTGCTACATTGAAATCACTAGAGACATTTCTAAACTCTAAATCTCTGCTCTGTGATTTATTTATTCTACATTTTGAGCAGTGTGTGTTATCTGCTGTATTATACACACACACTGACTCCTGTACTTTCACTGGAGGATCTGTAAATCCTCAGCAAACCTTTTACACTTCATTTCCCACTGTGGATAGTGGTAGAGGTCTTGTGACCTGGACAGCTGGCTGCTGTTGTTTTTTTCCCACGTAGAACTGTGGTAGAGGTCTTGTGACCTGGACAGTGTGTTCACTATTGTTAACCCCGATCCAGGGTGTGGATCATTTTTATATAAACTTTTGAGAGGACTAAGTCTCGGCTTGAGACTGAACCTCTTGGTTAATTCTCTGTGTTTGTAGCTACATACTTTATCCATACTACACATATTTATTTCATATTCCGCTGCTATTACTTTGAAATAGAATTTATTTTCAAAGCTACTTTGATAGTTAAACTCGCAAGTCTTTATATTTATTATAGAACAGTAAGTTAGTTTCAAAGGTTAATTTAATCATAAGATTAAGTTAACTGAGAACTAATCAATCTTTGAGAAACTAATTGAACCTTTATAATCTGTATAAATTCACTACAGTTTAATCTGTTTTTGAAATAGGGGGATTTTTAATCAACATTGTTTTTAACAGAAAATTTTAATTGGAACTCAATTCACCCCCCTCTTGAGTATCCACTCCGACCAACACTTGGTATCAGAGTATTGAAAATACTTTCTAAAAGTACTCTGCTTTTGAACTGTGATTTTAGTTGTATTTTAAAGTTCTTAAAATTTCTGTTATATCTAAATTTTTGTCTCCTTAAAATTTTCTCATCATGGAAAATAGACTTGAGGGTGCTGTCACTAACCGGCCACCTTTCTTCAATGGAACCAATTATTCTCAGTGGAAACTGAAAATGAAAATTCATCTAGAAAGCATAGGTTTTGATATTTGGACTGCTATTGAATCAGAATACAAAATTCCCACTACTGCTAGATCTACTTGGGATGAACCTACAAAGACTGGTTACAATAACAATTGTAAAGCTATGAATACTATGTAATGTGCTCTAAGAGATGAAGAATTTAATATAATTTCTGCATGTAAAACTGCATATGAAATTTGGGATACCTTAGTTGTTTCTCATGAAGGAACAACTAATGTTAATGAGATGAGATTGAATACCTATACTATTAAGTATGATAATTTTAAGATGAAGCCTGATGAACCCATTTCTGATATGTATCTCAGGTTCAATGAAATTGTCAACACAATGACTTCTCTGGGAAAGGATGTTCCAGCAAAGGAGCAAATCATGAGAATTTTCAGATGTCTACCTGAAAGATGGAGAGGAACCTCTATCTCCATTAGAGAATCCTGTGACATTGGAACACTGCCTGTCAAGGAATTAATTGGTATGCTGATGATGTATGAAGAAGAGGTTAAAGTAAATAAAGAAGAAGATGATGAACCTAAAAGGAAGTCTATTGCCTTCAAGACTACAACCTCAAAGAATAAGGATAAGGAAAAGCCTCAAGCTATCAATGAAAGTTCAAGCAGTGAGGAAAGTGAGAATGATTCTAACAGTGATGCTGAGATGGCTCAAATAGCAAGGAGATTCAAAAAGTTCTACAAGAAAAAGAAATTCTTTAGGAAACCAAATTACAAGGGAAAGTATGACCAACAAGGCAAATGGAAAAAGGATTGGAAGAAGGCTGACAGAACTGATGAAGTTGTCTATTATGAATGCAAAAGAAAAGGGCACATAAAAATAGACTGTCCAAAGCTGAAATACAGAAAGAAGTATGAATACAAGGATAACAAGTACAAGAAAGCCATGAAGGCTACTTAGAGTGCTTCAGAAGACAGCACAAGTGAAGCTGAATCTTTAGACTCTGAAAGGAATAGAGCCAACATGTGTTTTATGAAAAACACTTCTGAGGTAACATCAGAAACTCCTGCTTCAAATTCATATTATTCTGGAGATGATTCTGAAGGTGATAACATGTCTAAATCTGAACTATTTGAATATTGTGATATGATTGAAGAAACATGTAATGAGCTTAAGGATAAATATAAAGGTTTAAAGAAACATTATGCTTTAAGGGTTAAGCATAAATATGATCTGGATATAGAAGTAGAAAAGAATGCTCAGTTGCTTAAAGAGAATACTGAACTAAAATTGTCTAATGAACAACTCAGAAATGACTTAGAGAAGTTCACAAATGGCAAGAATACTCTAACACAGATGCTAGGAAAGCAAGTTGCTCCTAAATATACTACTGGTATAGGATACCAACCTGGACAAAGGAAAGTTGCCAAAACTAGATTCATTCCTAAATCTGGACAGAAGATAGTTAATTCTGGAACTTCATATGCCTCAACCAGTTATATTCATAGTTATGGATCTAATAAGGTTTATCTTTCAAAGAATGATAATTCTATAAATTATATGAGACCCATTAGACAAATATGGGTACCTAAAGTGCTATTGGCTAACCTGTCTGGACCCAAGAAGATCTGGGTACCAAAATCATCTCCCATCTAAATCTGTTTTGTAGGAGACCTGCTTGAAGAGCTGTCACAAGAAGATATAGTACTTAGACAGTGGATGTTCAAGACATATGTCAGGAGACCTTTCATGTTTCAAGAGCTTAGTAAAAGTTGATGGAGACTTTGTCACTTTTGGTGATAATTCAAAAGGAAAAATCATCGGCTTAGGCCAGATTGGTAACACTGATTCAATCTTGGTTTCTGAAGTTTTATTTGTCGATGGACTTAAATATAAATTGTTAAGCATTTCTCAATTGTGTGATGATGGTTTTTATGTGAAATTTAAAAATGATTCTTGCAATGTTTTTAACTCTAAAAATGTTTTAGTATTTTCTGCTTTAAGAAATGAAAATGTTTATGCTGTTGATTTAGATTCCTTAGCTAAGCAGAATATTCCTTGCTTAAATGCTTTTCATAAAGATTCTTGGCTTTGGCATAGAAGATTATGACACTGCAATGTACACTCACTTAGAAAACTTTCTAGGATGAAATTAGTTAGAGACTTACCCAAACTTGAATTTCCAGCAGACAAAGTTTGCAATCCTTGTCAAAAAGTAAAGAAACAGAAAGTTTCTTTTAAATCAAAGAAATAAGTGTCAACTTCTCAACCTCTCGAGTTGGTTCACATGGATTTATTTGGACCTTCTAGTGTTTCTAGTTTAAATGGGAAGCACTATGTCTATGTTCTCGTAGATGACTTTTCTAGATATACTTGGGTATATTTTCTAGCTAACAGAAGTGAAGCTTGTTCTTACTTTGTTAAATACTCCAAGTCTGTAGAAAACCTTAGTGGACTTAAGATTAAAACCTTGAGGAGTGATCATGGTCATGAGTTTGAAAATCATGATTTTGAATCTTACTGCTCACTCAATGGCTATTCTCATAACGTTTCTGCCCCTAGGACACCCCAACAGAATGGTGTAGTAGAAAGAAGAAACAGAACCCTGCAAGAAATTGCTAGAACCATGCTCAATGAATATGAACTGCCTATTTATTTTTGGGCTGAAGCTGTAAATACAGCTTGTTATGTCATTAATAGAGTTTTGATCAGACCAGTTCTTAAGAGGACCCCTTATGAGTTGTGGAACCATAGGAAGCCTAAGGTTAACTACTTCAAAGTTTTTGGCTGCAAAGTCTTCATTCTCAATACTAGAGACAATCTTGAAAAATTTGCATCCAAGAGTGATGAAGGAATTTTCCTAGGTTATTCTATCTCTTGTAAAGCCTATAGAGTTTTCAATAAAAGAACCAAATGTGTGGAAGAATCTGTTCACATCAAATTTGATGAAACTGATCCACATGAACCTAAAATCTCTCTTGAAGATGATCTCTCTGGTTTGAATCTCAATGATAAATACAATGGACCTATAGTTAAAACATCCATCTCTGGAAATTCTCCAGAACCTGCTTCTGTTGAACCTCAATCTGTAGATGAATCTGAAATTTCTATCCCTATCTTTTCAAGACCATCTAGGACTCTAAAGAACCATCCTTTAGATGCTGTTGTAGGAAATCTAGATAGAGGAACACAGACTAGAGCTTCTCTAAGAAATCAGGTTGAACATCAAGCCTTTCTTTCATAGTTAGAACCTAAAAATATCAATGATGCTATCAATGATGAGTTTTGGGTAATGGCTATGCAAGAAGAATTAAATCAGTTTGAAAGAAACAAAGTCTGGGAATTAGTTGACAGACCTAAGGACACCTTAACAATAGGCACAAAATGGGTTTTTAGAAATAAAGTAGATGAATCTGGAAATATAGTTAGAAACAAATCTAGACTAGTTGCACAAGGATATAGTCAAGAAGAAGGTATAGACTATGAGGAGACTTTTGCACCTGTAGCTAGACTAGAAGCCATTAGGATCTTACTTGCATATGCTGCACATCTGGATTTCAATTTATATCAAATGGATGTGAAAAGTGCATTTCTAAATGGTTTTATAATTGAAGATGTTTTTGTAGAACAACCACCTGGATTTACTAATCCCCATTTTCCAAATCAAGTTTTTAAACTTTCTAAAGCTTTGTATGGTTTGAAACAAGCTCCAAGAGCTTGGTATGATAGACTTAACAATTTTCTTATTTCAAAAGGTTTTACTAAAGGGATTGCTGATCCAACTCTTTTCATTAAAAAAATTTCTAAAGATGTTTTAGTTGTACAAATATATGTTGATGATATTATTTTTGGATCTTCTAAACACTCTTTATGTACTGATTTTTCAAAAAGTATGCAAAATGAATTTGAAATTAGCTTAATGGGAGAGCTTAAGTACTTTCTTGGATTTCAAATATTTCAAAATGAAAATGGTATTATTTTGAATCAAAGTAAATATAAAAAGGATCTTTTAAAACGTTTTGGTCTAGATAGTATCAAGGAAAGTGAAACTCCTATGAGTACTACCTGTAAATTGGACGCAGATGAAACTGGGAAACCAGTTGATCAAACAAATTACAGAGGTATGATTGGTAGTTTACTTTATCTTACTGCTAGTCGACCTGATATTATGTTTAGTGTTTGTATGTGTGCTAGATTTCAAGCTAATCCAAAGGAATCTCATTTGCTTGCTGTCAAAAGAATTTTTAAATATCTCAAACACACGGTTAACTTAGGTTTGTTTTACCCAAAAGGACAATCCTTTGAGTTAATGAGTTATTCAGATGCTGACTTTGCTGGTTGTAAGTTAGATAGAAAAGGCACATCAGGAACATGTCATTTGCTTGGAAAATCCCTAGTATCATGGTGTAGTAAGAAACAGAACTCAGTTGCATTGTCTACTGCCGAAGCAGAATACATAGCTGCTGGTAGTTGTTGTGCACAAATTCTGTGGATGAAACATACTCTATTGGATTATGGATTTGATCTTAAACATGTTTCAATTAATTGTGACAATACTAGTGCAATAAATATATCTAAGAACCCTGTGTCTCACTCTAGAACTAAGCACATTGATGTCAGACATCATTTTCTAAGAGATCATTATCAAAAAGGTGATGTTTCATTGAAATTTATTAGCTATGAACATCAATTAGTTGATATCTTCACAAAGCCTTTATGCTCTGAAAGAATGAAATTTATTAAACAATAATTGTGTATGATTGATCTGTGAAACTGATCTGTGAAACTGATCTGTGAAACTGATCTGTGAAACTGATCTGTGAAACTGATCTGTGAAACCGATCTGTGAAACCGATCTGTCCCACCTATTTTTTTATATATATTGTAATTAATTAGTAAATTTCTTTTATACTTTTTATGGGAACCCTAAATGATAAAATAAATGATACGCGGCTATTTATCCTCCCTAAACCATTGACCTTTCATTTCCCCCCGAACCTTTCAACCTCTCTTCCCCTCTACTTCGAACCTTCGAACTCCTACCTTCTCAAAATCCTCGAATGGCTAAGAAAAAGAGACCGCGAAAAGGACCGGATTGCCCTGTACCTTCAAAGCGTGCTCGAGGCGAGTCGAGTAGTACCTCTCAACTATCAGTAAATACGAACCTGGAAACTCAGATTGTTGCTGTAGAAAAAGAAGTAAACTCTGCCTGGCTTTTGTCAAGTAAGTCACTGTTGCTGCAAGTTCTTGAATCGCAAAGATGGATAGACTGGTTTTCTGACAACACTTGAATAGACTACCTGAAGCTGGTACTTGAGTTCTATATGAATCTTGAAATCACTTTAGATGGTGTGGAGGCTGCCCGGATGTCGTCTGTGGTAAAAGGAAAGAAAATATCCTTCTCATCTAAGCAGTGGGCTGAGTCCCTGAACGTACCTCATGAAGGTCGGTATGAGGATTATGCTAGGAATATTCCTCCAACATCTGATTACTTCTCTTATAAATTAGCTCTGGAGCTTCTGACAGGAAACAGAGAGTCACGAAGAATCACAGCTTCAGAATTAGATGGTGAGTGCAGACTTCTTTTCAAGTTTATTCAGCACCAACTTTTCCCTAGGAGAGGAGATTTCGCTGCTGTAAAATACCAGGATGTTTTCCTGTTGTTTCTTCTGAAAACACATGAGACAATCAATTTGTGTAGATATGTGATGGTACACATAGCTGGAATGATAAAACCATCCAAGAAAGCCACTGCCTTGTTTTATTCAAAGATGATATCTACCATGCTCAAGAATCTAGATTGTCTTGATGAAGATGATGAAGTTAATGAAACAGACCATACCTTCTGTCTTAACAAAGAGATCTGCAAGAGGATGAAAATAAATTGGAATCCATGGAAGAAGTGATGGGTTGCAGATGAAGATAAATTGTATGAAGCCTACAATCCCATAGATCATGGCAAGAGGACAAAGGATTTGAGAGACCCTGGCTTGAAACCAAATGAGGAACCAATTTATTCTGATGATGATGAGCAAGAAGAAGGAAAGGATGAGGCCACCGAAACCCAAGAGCAAGAAGAAGCTGCGACTGAGGAAGGAAGTATGTCATCTCCTGATGATAGGAGTGATCCTGACACTGCCAGTCCCAAAAGAAGAATAGAATTTGGACCTGCTAGTCCACCCTTAGCCCTACCAGAATCAGAACCTATTCTTGGTGATGAAGAAGATTCTGACACTGAAGAATATCACAGTGAAGCTTCTGAGAAGAGTGATGATGGACGTACTGATGAAGCTGAGGCTGTTGCTGATGGTGAAAACAGACCAGTGGATGGTCTTTCTGAAGATCAAATGGAATCACCTCAATCAGTACAAGAAATACATATCAGTGGCAAGGATGATTCACCAAAAATCAGTGGAACAACAAGCTATGAGAAACCAAAATACACCCTGTGTGCTGCTGTTTGGGATGACTACCCTGGTTATGCTGTGTTGGGCTTAGAATATTCTGAAGACGAGAAGCAATGCCAGAATCTGCTGCAGTTGTGAAGAGGAACCTCCCACGAGAAGCAAGGTCTGTTCCTACTGTTGATCCTACCAATAATAATTTCCATGGTTCAGAAATCTCTCAAGCTGATCTTGATAAGTTTAAGTTTGAATTGCTAACTGCTGTGAGAACCATAGTTAGAGAAGAAGTTTCTAATGATCTTACTCAAGTGTCTCTACAAGTTTCTGAAAATTCATTGGAAGCCTTCTCACAGAGAGTATCTAATGTTGTGAAGCCAGACCTAGCCAATACTGGTGAACTTATTGGCAGGAAAATAGCCTTTTTGACTCAGACTATGAAGGATCTTCACACCGGCCTGGTATCTCTATCAAGCGAATTCCGACCAACCATCTCTGGTATGATGGAAGTTTTGAGAAATTTGATTGAACATCTCAACAAGTCTGACCTGAGGAAGTTGAAAGATGAGTTAACTCACATAGTTAGCCAAGACAGTACATGCAAGGTAACCAAGATCACAACCCGTGAGATAGAAGCTCTAAAAGAAGTTGTGTGTGATGAGTTAGCTGCTGTTAGACAAATTCTTGACTTCGAATCTTTGAGGAAGATGAAAGAACTCTGTGATAACAGTCATAAGATGGCATTGGTATATTCAAAAGATGCTAAGCAAGCCCTGCAAGAGATCCAAGAGAAAGTTGATACTTACTTTTCTAAGATTTATACAAAACATGAGATGACTGCAAGCTTCAAGGTGTTAGCAGAGAATCTGAAATTACCTCCAGTCACTCAGGCCTTCAAAACTCATGTTCATCAGTTGCAAGATTTTGTCCCTTCCTTGGCACAGTTGATGGAGAATAAAGATGATTTTTAAAAAGCTATAAAGTATGGATCAGAAGTCGTTCAGGACTTTATTCATCTTTTGAAGCCCTATTTGAATGCACAGGGTACTGCCATAGTACTTCCTACTTCTGAACCTCTCTGTGATTCTGATATTTCTCCAAATCAGCTATCTGTTGCTCAAGCTCTCTCTCAATTAAGACCAGTTCCTCAGCAAGCTCCTCAATCAGCTCCTGTTTCTCAACAACCCTCTGTGGTACCTGCTCCTACACCTACCCGAGTTGTCCTACCACCACTTCAGATTCACCGAGACCAGCATGTCTCCAAGCCTTCAAACTTACCCACTATTGATCCCAAAGACAAAGCCAAATCCCCTTTGTATCCCACCAAATAGTTGTGTATTGTTTTTGATGGGGTGAACAATGTGCTACTTGTAATAATTTGTACTTTCTCAATTTTTTTTTCTCTCCACTCTCTGCTGACTGCTTTTACTTTCACTTTCTCTTATTTGTTTTCCCTCCTTTTTTATTATCCCAAAGGGGGAGAAGAACAAGAATACTTTATGGGAGAAGAACAAGAATACTTTATGGGAGAAAAGATGTATATATCTCAGGGGGAGAAATCTGTATAATATATATGGGTAATCTAAATTAAGGGGGAGATTTATATATCTCTTTATATTTATTCTTCTTATGGTTTAATTCTCATTATGTTTTTATTAATGATATATCATATTATTTATATTAAATGATAAAGATTTGTGATTATCAAAAAGGGGGAGATTGTTGAGCCCTCTGGAAGATTGTTGATTTCATGTCTATGTTTGATGTTTTAATAATCACAAATCATCACATACCATTAATGCTTAATCTGGTTTGTTTTCTCATAAACTTAATTACAATCTGTAAATGAATCTGTTATCATGTTTTTGTCTATGCTTATTGACTTAAAAAGTATGTTGGAAGTCTTCTGGATTCAACAGACATCGGAAGCACTGATCCAATATCAAAGGACAACGGTCGCACTGATCAAAATGACTCACCGATGCTGACCAATCTGAGTCACTGATGCAAATGAGTCACCGATCCATCAGACTCATCGATCCATCAGACTCACCGATCCATCAGACTCACTGATCCATCAGACTCACCGATCCATCAGACTCACCGATCCATCAGACTCACCGATCCATCAGACTCACCGATCCATCAGACTCACTGATCCATCAGACTCACCGATCCATCAGACTCACCGATCCATCAGACTCACCGATCCATCAGACTCACCGATCCATCAGACTCACCGATCCATCAGACTCACCGATCCATCAGACGCACCGATGCAAATGAGTCACCGATCCAAGGACTCACTGATGCAAATGAGTCACCGATGCAAATGACTCACCGATCAGATGACAGACCGATGCTGATATATCTGAGTCACCGATCATTACTCTAATGTTGATGACCTACCGATCACTTGAACAGTCATAAACAACTATTTGAATTTCTTTATCTTTATCTTTATTTATTCTAACCAACAGTCATATTAGTTATATTTTAATACCCTGACAATTAATTAATAAAGGTTGTCGGATGTCAGGAGACTGTACCTCGTACCTGCGGAAAGGAAACCTTTTCTGTCCTATGGAGCACGTGACATAAATACAAGAAGACTCTGCTGAAGAGATGAGAGACAACACACACAGAGACAAGGAAGACATACGACATACTCAAGAAGAGCTCTGTGCATACAAGAAGAACCAAGCAAGACAGAATCACACATACAATCAAGCCTACTCAAGAAGAGTTCTGTGCATACAAAAGAATATCGAAGAGCTTCATCGACTACATCTCACTGCATGTGATCCTGAAGCATACGACACTCTGCTTCTCAAAAAAAATCGAGAAGAGGACTTAGAATCACATCTGATTAATTCCAAAACGAGTCCAGTGCTACATTGAAATCACTAGAGCCATTTCTAAACTCTACATCTCTGCTATGTGATTTATTTATTCTACATTTTGAGCAGTGTGTGTTATCTACTGTATTAAACACACACACTGACTCCTGTACTTTCACTAGAGGATCTGTAAATCCTCAGCAAACCTTTTACACTTCATTTCCCACTGTGGATAGTGGTAGAGGTCTTCTGACCTGGACAGCTGGCTGCTGTTATTTGTTTTCCCACGTAGAACTGTGGTAGAGGTCTTGTGACCTGGACAGTGTGTTCACTGTTGTTAACCCTGATCCAGGGTGTGGATCATTTTTATATAAACTTTTTAGAGGACTAAGTCTCGACTTGAGACTGAACCTCTTGGTTAATTCTCTGTGTTTGTAGCTACATACTTTATCCATACTATACATATTTATTTCATATTCCGCTGCTATTACTTTGAAATATAATTTATTTTCAAAGCTACTTTGATAGTTAAACTCGCAAGTGTTTATATTTATTATAGACCAGTAAGTTAGTTTCAAAGGTTAATTTAATCATAAGATTAAGTTAACTGAGAACTAATCAATCTTTGAGAAACTAATTGAACCTTTATAATCTGTATAAATTCACTACAGTTTAATCTGTTTTTGAAATAGGGGGATTTTTAATCAACATTGTTTTTAACAGAAAATTTTAATTGGAACTCAATTCACCCCCCTCTTGAGTATCCACTCCGACCAACAATAATGTTACCAAAAATACCAAGAATAATTAATTATTAAGGATATTACATTTAAATTGGGAAATATATACCCCATATAAAACAAATTATGTGCATAAGAACACAGTGTGCCTCAATAAAATGAAATTTAGAAGAAATCCCTTACCTTACCCTTCCATTTCATTTAATAAGAAATAAACTCTTGTATATTATTTTTAAACACATTATGACCTTATTAATTAACCAAATTAATATTTATAATATCATATATGGTCCCTTTATAATTTCTTTTCTACCATTCGTTAATATTCATTCATTATTTTCAATGTATCGAGTGTTAATTTCCTTATTTTTCTCATGCATGTTTTGTAATGAATGATTTATTTATTTTTTATATTATGTAGTTAAATTATATAAATATTAATAATAATGTTATAATTATAATATTTCTACATATTTTTAAATATTAAAACCAATCATGTATTCAATTTTGAATAATTATGTATGTTACAATCATGGAGATTTATGGTCGTACATATAGGTGGGGAATGTTTCCATATTTAAATGATTATTGTGGAAAGAAGTAAAGTAATATTTTTATTTTTTATAATGATAATAATATATATATATTTATATATTTTATTATATATTTTTATATGTCACTACTATTTTTTGGTTTTGAGAATAGAGTCACCTAACATCCTGATAGTGGTAGTCCACACGTACACGAATAATGTTATCATCTTTACATGAGTGAAAATAAAAGAAATAAAATGATGTACATTATTTTTAATGAATTGAAAATATTTCCTTAATATAAAAATTATTTCATTTATATCACATATATTCATTAGCATTATCTTTATCAACATATTTGGGAGGTGTTAGTGAAAGACGAATCAAATTGCTTTGTAATGTTGTAGTCCATCTTACACACGAATGATGTTATCGTATCTTCTGTAGAATGAAAGGTAATATATATATATATATATATGTGTGTTTGTTTTTTTGTTATAGTGATTCAAAAGGTATAAATTTTTTATAAATTTCACATATATATAAGTTTTAACTATCATAATATTGAACCATTAGAAATGGAAATGGAATATAAAACAACATTGTTTTGGGAGGAAGTAGTCTTCTGTAAACTTTAAAGCTGATTTTATTACCCATATTATAGAAGTGAATATTGTTTTAGGAAATGTGTATTTTATAAAAACCCCCATTATATGGAATATAATTATGTTTTTATATCATAACGGAATATTAAAAATTCATTGATCTGTATAAAGGAGTAAAATAATGAGGCTTGTTATAGAATATTACCTCTTCTTTCGGTAACCTCGATAGGTTATCACTAATGCCTTCCATGGTTAAATTTTTGAAACAAATAAATCTACTAGTGTTATGGTATTGAATCATGAAATTTATATCATTATTTATTTTTTTAAAATATTTTTTAATGTGTGAGGAAGGGAGGAGAGGGGGGTTTTATATGTGGGGGAGAAGACACACAAAGTAATTTAAAAAATAAATCAGGGATACCAATTTTTCATATGTTAAAATCAAAAAAAACCATTTTAGAACCTTTTGTATTAAAGTTTTAAATTTTACTACAAATTTTTTTTAGACATGTTTATATGTCATTTATGACATTGTATTTTTAGTTTATCCCCTCGATAAATCAATTTTTTCCTTCACCATGGTCATTAATTATTCATGCATCCCCTATACATTTTGGTCAGAACATAAATTGAACTTATAATATTTTATAATAATGATTGTTGAAAATATTTAATCCATTTTTAAAAATTCAATCTACATAATTATTAATAATTAATTTAACATAAAGCACATTGATGCGATGTGAATGCTGGTTTTTTAAATAATGATGTTCAAGAGTTTAAAAAAAATTTATATAAATATTAAATATGAATTTGATTTTAATAACATAAATTTGATTTATGTTTGTATAAATGAAGTATTTTAATTTTAGTTCATTTCAAAAATTTAATTCAGCATTATAAATTATTTAAACAAAAAAATCATATTTCAATTAAACTTATTTACCCTTCATAATTCATCCAGAAAATGAAACATTTTATATAAAATATACAAAATTCACCCAAATATAATTTTTATATTAATATTTAAAAAAAGTATTTTATATTTTCAAATTAATTTGTTAAATTTATTAAAAATAATTTTTAGATTTTTTGTAAATAACTTTTAAAATGTATTTATAAAACTATATTTTTTTTAGAATTTATTTATTTTTATTTTAAATAATTCTAGTTTTATAAATATTATTATAAAAATGATTAACAATTGATGACTATGTATTTTCAAAGGATAGTTTTACCAATTAATTCCCAACATTCATAACTCTAGGAAATTGAAAAAAAATGAATAATAATATTAATTGTATATTATTCTTCATTAAAACATGGTATTAGAAGTAACAGAAGCTAAAATCAGTACAACATGCATTGAACGAAATGGATTATATTTATTTTATTTAAATATTAAATATATTGGAATGTATCTAGATTTTATATTCCATTCTATACTTGTTTTATCAAGTCCTACAAATTATGGAATATGATATTCATATTCTAAAATTCTGGGGTGTTACTAGTCAACGAAGAAAACATCGAAGAGATGTGGTAAAAATACATTATTTTTTCAACTAGGAAACATGTGGTTGGATTGTTAAATATATAAATGTCATGAAAAAAATATATCACATTTACACTATAATTTCTATATAATAATGGAATCTCTAAATATATCAAGTGGATTAGTGATCAAGTTCATTATGGGGTGGTAGAGGTGGCTTGTAATACATTAAATTTAAAATATACATGAATCTTATAAAATGGATTTTCATCTCACATGTAAAAAATTAGACATCATATAAATAATATACATATGTATGATGACGTATTATCATAAAAAAGGATATTTTTCCTTGAGATTTGTTCGATGCGCGAAAATTTGTAAAAATATGATTCAATAAAATATGATTCTTTTTATCAATTGATTGAGGCAAAGTAGCATGATTATTTCACCGCATTTTGACAGTGGTATTGATATAATATTATAAAATAATTTATATGTTAGAAGTAGGATGAAATATGTTATAAAAATCATTAAGGGAACAAAAATATGTGTTGACCCATTTTATATTTGAAATGATTAAATCTCTAACAGTATGAGGGTAAAAGGAGAGAATTATTGTTATAATTGAAGACTATATCATTAAGATCAAAATAATAAAGAAACAAAATAAATAATTAATCCCTGATAAATATAATGTCGTCAAATAATTATAGGATCAATATTTGGTATCAATTCTACAAAATCATTATGGTGAATATAAGTCAAAAACAATTGATATAAAAACAAACGTTTTGAATAAATACAATAATATGTGTGTCCAACTATATTATTGAATTAAAAAAAGAATAATTTTTTAATAAAAATAATAATTATTTTACATATATGAATTGTATTTATGTTGTGTTAATTAAATGACTATATCATGTTAATTTTGTGGACATTAATTGTTTTGTTGAAAAAAGGTGTGTATCATCATAAGGTTTTATAACAACATGAGATTATAATACTAGAATAAATTCTTCAAGTGAATCATGAAACCACATGATAATATGGGAATGTTGTGCACCATATAAACCTAAAAATTTGGAGATGAAAAAAGTACAAAAACTGCTTTGTGGAAATTTAGGGGAACATGTTATTAGATTGTAACACATTGATTTTTTTAAACCAGCCACAATTTTTATTCAAAAAGAGTCATTACAACAGTGAAATTTATTTACAACACTTTATTATATTTTATATGGGAGGTTTCCTACGATAATCAGTATTATGATATTTTAAATCCTATTTTAATATTAATAGTAATGGAATAAATTTGAAAATTTTGATTTTTGATTCACAAGAAAATTTTTCTAAGATGTGAAATAGTTAAATAATATAAAAATGTAACATAATTAATATGACTAATAACATTTATATTAATGATATAATTTTAATATAGGGTCATTCTATATCAATAAACTCATTGCATATTTATTATGGTATTAAAATATCAAGGTGATTTGGATTAATTTCACATAAGATATTCCATTATAGAAACATATTATCAGAATTTCAAATCTCAATAAAAAATTTCAAATGATTAGGTACTCCCAAATTTATGTGGAATTATATTATAAGCTCCTAATAAATAGTTGAATACTAAAAATATTTAGTGTAATAGTATCATTTATGTTCCATAATGATATGTTTTGGAAATTCCAATCTTACCAACATTCTTTAATATATTGAACTAAAATACATTGGTAATTATTTACAATATGAGAATTGAATCAAAATAATATAGGAGGAGAAAATTAAAATTGATAATAAAAGGCTACTAGATCTTTTTCATTTAAAAAGAATAATAATGTGGTTTGGTCCAAATAGATTTTTCATAATATGATTTCTAAGAAGGTAGATATTACACATAGTAAATCTCATCTTGTTTCGAATAGTTTCTCTCAAATTGAGGGTATATACTGTGATGATACATTTAACCTAGAATTGTAAAATTAAATGACTTAATAAATTTATTTTGACATGTTTTAAAATAAATTACAATGTATTTTAAGTAGAATTTATGAAAATATTCTCAAAATGTGAACTAGAGGAGATTGATTAAATTGAACAACATTAAGGTTTTATACATAATTTTAAATTTTCATGAGTATATATGACGGAAAAAAGAAATATAATGAATTAAACATGATTGATTATATTTTTATTATATAGTAGAATATATTGTTAAGGGTATGAATTCTATGAAATGAAAGCTGGATGATACTATTTATTTCAAGGGAGATAACTCAAACATACTCATTAAGATTGAGTATGTTGATGAATGTATTTTTTCTAGACATAATGTGGAGAATTTTGAGGGATTTTATTCCTAAATTAAACAAATTTTTTGAATTTTTTATACTTAAAAAGATGATTTTTCTTATTTTTTAGGATATGAATATATAAGTTAAATTTTCATCTCATATAGAAAATATGTTCAAATGTTTTTTAAATAAATTCATAATTGAAGAATTGAGAGAGGTCACAACTCCTATAACACATGGGAATATGTCTACCCCAGATAAATAATTTATTATTTATCAAAAGGATTTTATAATGAATATTACAATTCTAATATAATTGAAATTATAACGAGTAGATATCTTATTGTTGTTATACTATATACACAATTCAAAATAATCCTTTGGGAAATAAATCACTGTGATATGAATTGGATATTTACCTATGTTAATGGAAGTCTAAATTTTTTCATTAGGAATGAAAAATAAATATCCTTATTGATTTTTTGTTTTCAAAATTTTTATTATTATAATATCATTAGAGATTGAAAATTTACTTCCATATGTGAATCCTATACTAGGGGAAGGTGCATTTATTAACACACTATGAACAAATATTTAGTCTAGTTAAGCATAATCGAAGTTGAGTAAATTGTAACTTCAGAATACACAACGCAAATGATTTCAATGTAGACTTGAATTAATAACATGGGGGAGAATGTATCATACCTATTGATAATTCTGTATGACGATAAAATCTATTTAAATATTTTAAATAACTCAAAGAATTTTTTTTCTATTCACTTTAAAAAATATTACTACTTCATCATAGCTATGGTTTAATGTAGAGGGATTAACATGCAATAATTATTAATAAAACATATATTTTTAGATATCATGATGAAACCCCTAATAAAAAATTTCAGTTGACAGATGATATTTTTATATAGAGGGTGTTCTCTCCCAAAATAATTGTTAGTTCATTGATTTATTTTCCATCATTTATTCCTCTAAATATGATATCACTTGGGAAGAATTTTTTCAGATCTATTTTTGAAAATGTGTAAATACACTTGTCACCTATAGATTTGTTGTTGGAGGAAACATAAGAAGTGTTACCTTATAGGGGATATGAGGTTTCATTTTTTATTGTTTTGAAATAATCTAATTTTTTTTACTCAATCCCAATGGATATGTTTAGTGAAGCCTAACTGAGGGAGATTGATGATCCAACGTGATTTTAAGATAATGGGGTAGTTGATAATACCACAATAGATGAATAATAAATATAGTATTTATCAGTAAATCATTAGTAAAAGAACTCTCAAAAAATTTCTTCTATTCATTGGTGTGGTGTTTAGATAACCCACAAATAGGGGACATTCTAGGATAAGGTTCTTCATATTGATTATTCATAAATTTTGATTATGGTTAAATATTGTGTTTGGTATCAAAATACTCTTGGATGATTTGGTAGTTTTTTGGATTTGATAAAGTGTGAGAGTAAAAAAATTGATTATTGAATATCATGTTGCAGTGTAATATTATTACACAATGATGACTTCCAATTTCATTATGTCTTTAATAATATTTATGTATCCAATTGTGATAATAGTCCCTCAATTTTATAGGATATTTTAGTTAAGGAAGCGTGAATATATCACAACCCTCCCCCACTAGAACACCACTTATACCTATAGTGAAGGTCATACTGACCCCTAAATCCCACATCAAATAGTGTATAGGTCAGTGAGCTACACCGATGGTATAAAACAAATGATTTGAAGGAATTTCCTTAAAAATTAATGGAGTATAAAAAATAACCATGATTCAAATAAATCATATAAATTTAATGTACCCTATAATCCAATAATGTATGTGAATTTCAAAAAAACCAATGATCTATAAATACAAATATTCGCATGACCGACTCATACAACTATCACTCATACCTTCCAATGTTCAGTAAACCAATGTCATACAAAATTAGTTGAAATTATTCATAATAATATATAAATAGGGTACCTAATATCAACATCCCAACAGAACTACAATCCACCAAACCAAAATGTATTAGTTCATCGTGATCTCATATCTTCTAAATCAATATGACAACATAACCACATAGAATCCACAACCACATATTCACTGCCTCATATCTCCAACAATTTCTATATATCTGTTTCCTAGTACTATATATCATTATTACATCACTACCTCTTTATAGTAAGGTATGTAATAATGAAGGAAATCAACCATGTTCCATCATATTTCTATATATATCACCACCATGCATACACTACACTACCTAAAAATAATAACATATTATAATTACTCCATTATAGCCTATCATAACTTTAGAATATTGTAGCTTTTGTTATAACTAAAAGATAGAATCAAGAAAGAGGTTTGGTTAATAATAATTGTATATTTAGTCATATATATTGGGAAAACACCTTGAACATAAAATATCCTCTTGGAATTAGTTGAGTTCCAAATCTCAAATAATAGTGTCTATGAGGTGACATGAAAATAAAAGGATATAATAGATCATAAAATCATATACTTATGGTTGAATCATATATGATGTTAATTTATCACTAGATCCTAATATTCTCACATTATTTAAACCAAAAATCATTGAATATATCTACCTCAACTAAACACATCTCAAACTACCCACACCAACACCAAACGACCACCACCCATCTATTACAACTTTTAATTTTATTGTATAACTACTTGTATTTATACATTTTTCTTTTCTTGTAACATTATATTCAAAAAACCACCTAAAATTTCAACCTTTTATATTTTATACTTTCAATAACATATTTTTATTATTTTATTAAAAATCAATATTTCCATTTTATTTAGCCTATTCCCATTACAAATTTTATTAATTTATGCACAGTTCCATATTATCGAACAACAATCTATTAACCCACAAAAACCTCTCTTAATACCATGAAAACCACATTAACACCTTTTGATATTATTTATAACATCATCCACCACTTTTATATAATAACAATTCCTCTCCACTTAATTACATATTTATATATTTTTTATTTCATTATCTATTTTATGTAATTATAAAATTAGGTAGCTGTGGGATATTTCAATATAATAAGGATGGGTAATCAAAATATCACATGTAAATTTGTCATGAACCAACCCAAGATGGTGGTTAAGACACAACTACCCCAAGAATGCCTCTTTATGATAGGGGTTGGAGACCAGTATTGAAGGAATAAGTTGTAATACCCGAGATTTTATGAGAAATATTTTTTTTATTTATAATATTATATAAAGGAATCTTTCACTACACAAAATACTAGCTTGGATTTCTTTACATGCAATCGCGACCTTCCTCGATAGCTTTCGTTGTACGCAATACCGGGTTTCATTAAACAACGATACGCTATTAAAATATTATTAAAGATAGCCGTAATGAATATTAATACCCACTTTTTAAAATTTTATAAATTTTATCATTCAAAATGGACTTCATTTTTGGATTTGGAATATCGAAATTAACCTAGGGTGAATTTTTGTTATTCTTCTAAAAACATTCAATTTTTGATGAACAGTAAAAATAATAGGTTACTATTTAAAAACCGACTTTTTTTTATATAATTATTTAATTTGTTTAAATTTATTTTTGGTCAAAATTGATACATAATACCTATATATGTTCAAATTAATTCATTGGAGTCATTTTATAAAAATTTTAGATATATAAAAATTTTATTGAACTTTTCACCGTCTTTTACCAACCTCCAAGGTGCTTTTTGCAAATTTACGTAAAACTTAATTTAACCACTTCTGTGATTGGAATTTAGAAAATCTGAGAGACACGGTTAACATCAAGGAGTTAAATGTTGTTCAATAAGATAAAAATAATTTTTGGGGAATACTAACATTTTACTTTTATTTACAACGGTTAAAAGTAAATAGGGTAATTAAGGGTAAAAATTATATTATTATTACCCTAAAAAATTTCCTAATTCTATTGGATATGTTTAATTCGACCAAAATAAATCTTAGGAAAAAATATTACCCTTTAGGTCCCCTTGGATTAGATTAGGACATTTAATATTATTTTATTTAAAGAAGAGTTAAAAAAGATAAAATCAAAGTTTAATAACTAAACCATTTTTAATATAGGGTTATAAATAAGATAAATTCGACTATAAATATTTATAATAAATCAAAAAATATTTCCTACATAATTTTATTTTATTTTAAATTTTTATACATTATATAAGTTAATTTATTTATGACACAATGATGATGTAGTAATTACCGTATTAATGAAATATTAACATAATTGATGTTATAAATACCCAAATAAATGTAATTTGAGACTTTTTATGAATTACACTAATTTTCTAGGTTAATATGACATGTTAGTATTGATTCAATTAACTTTTTTTGAACTAATCATGTTGGTATGAGTTTCACAAAAATTAATTACCCAAGAGTGTCAAAATTGACATAAAATAGTTTTTAAAACAAATATTATATTATTAATTTTCATTTTCTTCCAAAAAATCTAAGGTTCAGAAAAATGACTTAGATAATGTTAGATATATTAATAATGAACAACTTGGGGTTCTTTTGGCTTGTTATAGTATGTTTATTAACCGTATAGTGTAAGAAAACAAGAAGACACGGTAAAAGTAAAATTATTTAACTTTGAGTTAAATATAAATGATAAGGTTAAAATAGTAACCTCAACTTGTCTAAAATATATTGGTTGAGATTATTCTGACACATCCCCACCTTAGATTCTAAATAAATCAATTTGGAGCTATTATAAACCTAATTTGACTTTATTATAAAATAATATTTTAAGTTTTTCTAAAGGTGCCCCTCTCCTACCTTATAAAAGGGCACCACCTACATCTTATCTTCACACACTTTTGAGCCTTGATTCTCTGCCAACCTCTGCCCATTTCCCTTTTCATCATCCCTAGAAACATTATAGAGGTTCGGGACTCCTCAAAAGACCATCCCTAGTGCCTTTTGTGGAGGTTAAGAAGAGGTGCTTCACAGAAGAGGTAATGTCTGTTACCGATTCGTTCAAAATTATTTCCTCTTATACTTATTCTTGTTTAGTTGTTTCATTATGATTTAATAACATCAGTATCACTCATATATTGATATGTTAGTATAAATACGAAACAACCCTATTTCAACTTCTATCCATCCAATGGAAAATGAAATCACCGCGCGTGTGTACGTACGGAATACAGTCTCCACGCCGTGGTGTAATCTATTTTCCACCACCACCTTACATATATGGGTATAATGGTGTAAATAATAACAATATATGATTATTTTAAAGTTATATTGATTATGAAACAGTATACATACACTTATATACAATTTCACGGTCATGGGAACGATATCATCGCTCGTGCATACGTACGGCTTACCGTCTCCACGTTGTGATGCGACTCGTTCTACATGATTTTCAATGCATAATGATTATATAAATGAATTTAATGAATAAATATGATATATATTACACTAATACCATTCTTTAAATGAAGTATCTATAACCTAAAAAGGAAGAATAAGATATTATTTGACAAAACACGCATAAGAACATAAAGCAATAAACACCCGAATAACAAGTAGCAATGAAATATTACTAATACGAAGAAAAGAATATGACCATATATGATATCATAACAATGCGTAAAATTCTGGAATAAGTCGATAACATTATTTAAATCATTATACAGGAGTTTCGGGCACGTACGAAGCAAATTGGACCTAAGGTAATGGAAAATATTGCAATCTCATTTTTATCTGAGATTTTTATACTTTGGTATTTACTAGGGTGTATTTATCGTCCATCTCCATGTTTCCTCAATATGTAATATTATTTACATCCTCCTAAAAAATTTTAAATCCAATTTTATCCTTCGGTGAGTTTTTTGTAAAAGATATGAATGGAATCTTTTGTCATTTTTCGTACGAGGTACTTTTTGACTTTTCTGGACAAAGTACGAGAAAAATGTTTTTTTAAATTATATGGAATGAATGGATTCATAGAAAATTTTATTCCATGAATATTCCATTGCAAGTTTTCAAGTTTAATTTTTATCAACTTCTTTTAGTTTAAAAATATATGACATGTTAAGAAAGGTAAAATGTTTTTGAAGTAGAAAGGATATTTTCCTCAAGAATGGAGTTCAAACGTTTTATCAAAATTATTTTCCATCTAAGATAATATAGGGTCCTGTTTCTATCAATATTTTTTCATTTATTTGATTATGTTATGATGGAATTATTTTTATGATGTCCTATTATCTTATATGGATTACGTTATGATGGAATGATGTTTAAGAATCACATTTTTATTACATGGGTTATGATATGATGTATGATTTATGATCTTGTGGCACACATAAGAATGGTATCTTTATGAGATGGGTGGTACCTATATCTCCCTCCAATGTATTGGGTAATGATTTATATCTCATGAGATATACATGGATGGAACAGCAGGTTAATCCGGTTCAGTGATACAAAACTGAAACGAGGAGTGAACTCGGTTCAGAAATGGACTTTGTCTGCTAAGATAGTCTTGTCAATGAGTATTGACTACTATGAAATGATTCTCTATGATTATGTGTGTATGCCACAAAGTTTCATGTTTCTATGTTATGATTATTGGTATTACATTTCACTACTATGATTTATCCCATGTTATGAAATTATGATATCTTTTATAGGTTAGGATTTATGAAATGTTACGTTCTTATGAATATGATGTGATTGATATTTCATTAGTTTACCCCAACTGATCATTTGATCTCACCCTTTTGTATGTTTTATTTTCCCCAGGTCAAGAAGAAGGGTATTAAGTAGGATATGCCAAAAAAGGATTCTAGATATGATAAAATAAAAATGAGATAATGTGGATGCTTTATGAACCAGTTGTTTATGTTTCCCAATTTCTAAAGACACTATACATATACATTCCTTTCATGGTTTTGTTATATGTTGTAGTAAGTATGCTTCTATTATGAAGTAATAACGATGTGTGTAAATTATGGGTCGTTATAGTTTGTATCAGAGAAAAGGTATAGTCATACTTTGGAAACTAGGATGTGAAAGCTTTAATTAGAACCCTAAAGATATATCTAAGCATAGATCACAATCTTAGTGTTTTAGAAATGGACATGAACAACCTATGATAAGACCTTAAGTGTTAAATTTTATTCCTGATTATTTGGTTTTCCTATTATAATTAGTGTTTCTCAGACTAGTATTCTCCGTTTTAGTCAACGGCTGGAACCCAAAGGATCCGTTTTAATGAAGAATGTGACAGGCAATGCAATGATTTCCCCCTGAGCAACCAAACGTTAAGGGAGCTAGAATGAAAAATATTGTAGCCATGCTCACACAAATTTCTCAAGCTATGAATCATGTAGGACTTCCAAACAAGAAAAGGAAGGAGCAACATTCTGTTGAATTCTTCATGAGGAAGCGTCCACCTTTATTCAGTGGTTCTACTGATCCATTAGTGGCTGAACAATGGATCAGTACCACTAAAATGATATTTTTAGTTCTTCAATGTTCTGAACATGATAAAGTCATCTTAGCTGTATATCATTTGGAAGGTGAAGCTGATCAATGGTGGAATCTTATCAAGAATACGAGTCAAAGGGATGAAATTGAATATATGAAATGGGATGTGTTCAATAACTTATTTTTCAATAAGTACTTCCCGCGTATTCATCGAACAAAGATATATAAGGAGTTTCATTAATTGAAGAAAAAGTATGATGAATCTATTGGTACCTACGAAGAAAATTTTACAAGATTTTCAAGGTGCGCTTCTAGGATTATTATCCAACATGAGTGTAAGATCGATCGATTATTTAGTGGATTAAAACAAAGTCTTCTAAGGGTGTTATCCATAAGGGACTTCAATAGCTACGAGGAAATTTTTCGATGTGCTCTCAAGGTTGAGAAGGAGATTGGAGTAACCCATCAGTCAAATTCATTTGATAAGAAGAGGAAAATCGAATTCAAATGAAAATCTAAAGAGCACACTGAAAAGAAGATGAGTTTTCCCTTATACTCAAATTGTGGAATGAAACATGGGGGGAATTGTCTTAAAGGGACAAGTAAATGTTTCAAATGTGGAAAAGATGGTCATCGGGCATTTGAATGCCGCAATGACGGGAAGAAGATGTCTAGTGATGAAAACAAAGAAAAGGCTACACAGAATGCACCTCCTACACTTCAATGTTACAAGTGAAAGGAAATGGGGAATTATACCAATCAATGCCCTAATCCAAGGGTTTTTGACGACGATTAACGTCAATAAACTCTTAAGTCCAATGATAAAATAAATTCACATGCAATTTCTATCAACGATGTGGAGTAGGATAACGAAGTGCTGAAAGGTACACTTACCATCCACTCTAAAGTATCAAATGTTTTATTTGATTCTAGATCGACCTAATTTTTTATTTCTGAAGAATTTTCTAATGGTATCTCCATACTACCTCAACAATTATCTATTGATTTAGATGTGAAAACCCCTAATTTCACAACAGTCACATCAAAAGTTTATAATTCTTCTCCAATTGATGTTTGTGGGAAAGTGCTTCCTTCAAAATCATGTGATCCTTCCTATAGTGGAATTTTATGTGATTCTTGTCATGGATTAGCTTTCTTTATATGGAGCTCATATCGATTTCCAAATAAGGGAAGTCACATTTCATATTCCTGATCAATCCATGATCGTCTATCAATGCAAGGATGGACATAACCTTCCAGTGGATATTTCTTCCATCTTATGTGACTTGATTCCACTAAATGAATTTATTTTATCTAAAATTGTTGATGAGAAACGCACGATTAAGAATATTCCCATTGTACGGGAGTTTGATGATGTCTTTCTAGAAGAATTTCCTAGTCTTCCACCAAATAGTGAATTTGAGTTTTCAATAGAACTCGTACCGGGTGCTTTACCTATTTCAAAGACACTTTATAGAGTGGCCCCAATTGAGTTGCAGGAATTGAAGAAGAAACTCTAAGAGAATCTTGATAAGGGATTCATACACCCTAGTGCATCACCTTGGGGAGCACAAGTTCTGTTTGTTAAGAAGAAAGATGGATCAATGAGACTCTTCATTGATTATCGAGAACATAAGAAGATCACTATCAAGAACAAATATCCTATCTCACGCATTGATGACTTATTTGACCAACTACACGGAGCTCAATACATTTCCAAGATTGATCTTCGTTCAAGGTATCATCAATTAAGGTTAAAAAGGGAGTATATACCAATGACAGCATTCCGTACAATGTACGGACACTATGAATTTATAGTGATTCCATTTGGTCTTACTAATTCCCCTTCTATCTTCATGGATTTAGTGAATAGAGTCTTTAGAGACTATCTTGATCAGCTTGTGGTAGTCTTTATAGACGATATTCTTGTCTATTCAAAGAGCAAGGAAGAACATGAAGATCACTTGAGAATTGTGTTGAAGACCGTGAGAAATGAGAATCTTTATGCCAAATTTACCAAGTGTGAATTTTGGTTTCAAAAAGTTTCATTTTTGGGTCACTTAATCTCAAAAAAGGGATATCTATGGATCCAGAAAAAACAGAGGTTATCGAAAGATGGTCGAGACCAACAACAGTAACGGAGATCTGATGTTTTCTTGGTCTGGCTGGATACTATCGAAGTTTTGTGAAAGGTTTTTCATGATTATCTTACCCACTCACCGGGTTGACTCTGAAAGGATTTATGTTTGTTTGGATAGAGGAATGTGAAGAGAATTTAAAGTAGTTAAAAAGAAGATTATCCAGTGCACCTGTGCTCACACTACCTTGTAGTGGAGAAAGGTTTGTGATGTACAATGATGAATCCAAGAAGGGGTTGGGGTGTGTTCTAATGCAAAACAATATGGTGATATCTTATTCCTCATGACAGTTGAAAATCCATGAGAAAACTTACCCTACTCATGATTTAGAGTTAGCTACGGTAATATTTGCATTAAAGATTTTGAGGCATTAACTTTATGGTGAAAGGTGAGATATTTATACTGATCATAAAAGTTTAAAATATACTTTCACACAAAAGGAGCTGAATTTGCGCCAATGAAGATGGTTGGAGCTGATTAAGGATTATTACTGCTCAATTCATTACCACTCGGGGAAAGAAAACAAGGTGGCAGACGCATTAATTAGACAAGACCATGCTAGCTTATCCATGATGGGGATCACAAAAGATCCAATATTTATGGATTTACAAATGTTGGATCATGGAATTATAATGGAAGGGGAAGAATCATATCTTTATGAAATGAATGTTAAAACATCTATACATGTGAAGATTAAATAGGAACAAAAAAAATATATAGAGTTACAAAAGAAGGTGATAAATGTTCTTGAATTCAACATTGACTGTGATGGGATAATAAGGTTCAGAAATTGGGTTTGTGTTCCTCCCATCCCAGAATTAAAGGAGCTACTGGATGAGGCTCATAGTTCTTCATTCTCTATTCATCTTAGAAGCACGAAGATGTATATGGACATGAAAGTGTACTTCTGGTGGTATGGCATGAAAAGAGAAGTTACTGAATATGTCTCTCGATGCTTGGTTTGTTAGCAAGTTAAAGCTGAGAGACAGAAGTCTAAGGGGATGTTACAACCATTACCCATACTCGAATGGAAATGGGAAAACATCACTACGGAAATTGTCACCGGACTTCCTAAAACATCCAACAGTAATAATGCTATCGGGGTCATAGTTGATCGTCTTATGAAGTCGTCACACTTCATTTCTATTAGAGAAGATTTCTCTCTGGATCAGATTTCCAGGATATATGTAAAGGAAGTAGCAAGATTGCATGAAATACCACTTCCCATTATATCTAATCGGGATGTGAGGTTTACCTCAAAGTTTTGGTGAAGTTTTCAGCATACTCTGGATACAGAGTTGAGTTTCAGCACTGCTTATCATCCTTAGACAGACGGTCAGTCTGAGAGGAAAATTCAAACTCTAGAAGATATGTTGAGACCTTGCTCTATGGATTTCAAAGGAGGTTGGGATCAACACCTACCTTTGGTGGAATTTTCATATAATAATAATTTCACTCCTGTATTCAGATGGATCCTTAAGAAGCTCTCTATGGAAAGAAATGCCAAACTCCAACTTGCTGGGACGAAGTTGGGAAAAGAAAACTTTTAAGACCTGAGCTTATTGATGAGATGGCAGAAAAGTTCTGATCTTTTCAACAACACATAAGAGATGCTCAGAGTCGATAAAAAAGTTATGCTGGTAACCGAAGAAAATACATAGAGTTTGAAGTGGGTTATAAAGTGTTCTTATGAATATCTCTTTGGATGAGAGTAATGAGATTTGGAAAGAAGGGAAAGTTGAGCCCTAGGTATATCAGTTCTTTCAAAATAATGGTTCGTTTTGGGATGGTATCTTATCGATTGGTGCATCCACTGAATCTCTCTCATGTTCACGATGTGTTACATGTATCTCTCTTGAGAAAGTACATACCTGATCCTTCACATGTACTCAGCTCAGAAGTTGTACCGCTGGAGCAAGATCTTTTTTATGAAGAACAACCGATAGAGATTCTGGATCGTAGCAAAAAAGTCCTACAGAATAAGACCACTCGCTTAGTGAAAGATTTATGGAGGAACCACCAATTAGAATAAGATACATGGGAGATTGTGGATATGATGAGGGAGAGGTATCCTCATCTGTTTGTTACAAAGTGAAAAATTTCGAGAGAGAAATTCATTTTTATGGGGGGTAGAATGTAACAACCAAGATTTTATGAGAAATATTTTGTTTTTATTTATAATTTAATATAAAGTAATCTTCTACTACACACAACACTATCTTGGCTTTCTTTACACGCAATCGCGAACTTCCTTGATAACTTGCATTGTACGCAATACCGAGTTTCACTAAACAACGATATGCTATTAAAATATTATTAAAATGAGCCGTTATGAATATTAATACCCACTTCTTGAAACTTTATAAATTTTTTCTTTCAAAATGGACTTCATTTTTGGATTCATATTATCAAAATTATACTAGGGTGAATTTTTGGTATTTTTCTGAAAACATTTCATTTTTGATGAATAGTGAAAATATTGGGTTACTATTTAAAAACAAAATTTTTATTTAAATAATTTTTTATTTTATTTAAATTTATTATAGGTCAAAATTTATACATAATACCTATATAAGTTCAATTTAATTCATTGGAGTCATTTTATAATAATTTTAGATATATAAAAAGTTTATTGAACTTTTCACCGTCTTTTACCTACCTCATAGGAGCTTTTTTCTAATTTACACAAAATTTAATTTTACCACTTCTGTGAGTGGAATTTTGAAAATCCAAGAGACACGGTTAATATCAAGGGGTAAAATGTGGTTCAATAAGATAAATATAATTTTTAGTGAATAGTAACTTTTTACTATAATTTAACACTATTAAAAGTAAATAGGGTAATTAAGGGTAAAAATGATATTATTATTACCCTAACACATGTCCTAATTATATTGGATAAGTGAAATTCTACCAAAAAAATCCTAGGAATAAAATTTTACCCTTTAGGTCCACCTGGATTAGATTAGGACATTTAATATTATTTTATTTAATGAAGAGTTAAAATAGTTAAAATAAAAATTTAATGACTAAAACATTTTTAATATATGGTTATAAATAAGATAAATTCGACTATAAATATTTATTAGAAATATAATACAATTTCCTACATAATGGTATTTTATTTGTAATTTTTATACATTATAAGTTAATTTATTTATTACACAATAATGATGCAGTAATTACCTTATTAATAAAATATTAACATAATTGATGTTATAAATACCCAAATAAATGTAACTTCAGACTTTTTATGAATTCCAATAATTTTATTGGTTAATATGACATGTTATTATTTATTCAATTAACTTTTTTCTAACTAATCATGTTGTTATTATTTTCACAAAAATCAATTACCAAATAGAGTCAAAATTGACATAAAATAGTTTTTAAAACAAATATTATATTATTAATTCTAATTTTATTCCTAAAAATATATGGTTCGGCCAAATGACATAGATAAGGTTATATATATTAATAATGAACAACATGGGAATCGTTTGTCTTGTTATAGTAAGTTTAGTAAACATATAGTGTAAGAAAATAAGAAGACATGGTAAAAGTAAAATTATTTAACTTACAGTTAAATCTAAATGATAAGGTTAAAATAGTAACCTAAACTTGTCTAAAATATATTGTTTGGGAGGATTTAGACCCATACCTACCTTAGCTTCGAAATAAGTCAATTTGTAACTATTATAAACCGAATATGACTTTATTATAAAATGAAATTTAATTTTTTTCCAAAGGTGCCCCTCTCCTCCCTTATAAAAAGGGCACCACTTACCTCTACTATTCACACTCTTTTGAGCCTTGAAGCTTGGTCAACCCCTGACCATTTCCCTTCTCAGATTCCCTAGAAACATTATAGAGGTTATGTTCTCCTCAAAAGATAAACCCTAGTGCCTTAAGAGGAGGTTAAGAAGAGGCGCTTCAAAGAAGAGGTAATGTCCGTTACCGATTCTTTCAGCATTATTTCTTCTTCTACTTATTCTTATTAAGTTGTTTCATTATAACGTAATAAAATCAGTATCAATCATATACTGATATGTTAACATAAATATGAAAAAAATCATATTTCACCTTCTATACATCCTACGGAAAACGAAATCACGGCGCGTGCATACGTAGGGAATACAGTCTCCATGCCGTTGTGTAATCTGTTTTCCACCACTAACATACTTGGATAGGTATAATTGTGTAATGAATAACTATATATGATTATTTTAAAGTGATATTTATTTTCAAATAGTATATGTACACTTCAATACAATTCCACGATCATGGGAACGATATCATCAATCATGCTTACGTACGGCCTACCGTCTCCACGATGTGATGTGACTCGTTCTACATGATCTTCAAATCATAATGATTGTATAAATTAATTTAATGAATTAATATGATATATATTACACTAATAACATTCTGTAAATGAGTTATCTATAACTTAAAAAGTAATAATAAGAATTTATTCGACAAAACACGCATAAGAACAAAAAGCAATAAACACCCGAATAGAAAGTAGCAATGAAATATTACTAATATGAAGCTAATAATATGACCATATATGATATCATAACAACGAGTAAGATTCTGGAAGAAGTAAAAAACATTATATAAATCATTATACAGGAGTTTCGGACACGTATGAAGCAAATCGGACCTAAGGTAAGGGAAAATCTCGCAATCTCATTTTTATCCGAGATTGTTTATACTTTGGTATTTACTGGGGTGTATTTATCATCCACATCCATGTTTAATCAATATATAATATTATTTCCATCCTCCTACAATTTTTTATATCCAATTTTACCCTTCGGTTAGTTTTTATTAAAAGATATAAAAAGAATCTTTTGTCGTTTTTCGTACGAGGTACTTTTTGACTTTTTCGGCCAAAGTACTAGAAAAATGTTTTTTAACTTATACAGCATGAATGGATTCATAAAACATTTTTTTCCATGAATATTACATTACAAGTTTTCACGTTTATTTTTAATCAACTTGTTTTAGTTTAAAATTGTATGAGATGTTATGAAAGTAAAAATGTTTTTGAAGTATAAAGTATATTTTCCTCAAGAATGGAGTTTATGCGTTTTATCAAAATCATTTTCCATCTAAGATAATATAGGGTTCTGTTTCTACCCCTATTTTTATATTGATTTGATTACGTTATGATGGAATTATTTTTATGATTTCCTTTTATCTTAATGGATTATGTTATGATGGAATGATGTTTAAGAATCCCATTTTTATTACATGGGTTATGATATGATGTATGATTTATGATCATGTGGCACACATTAGAATGGTATCATTATGAGATGGGTGGGACCTATATATCCTTCTAACTCATTGGTTAATGATTTATTTATCATGAGATAGACATGTCTAGAATGATAGGTTAATCCGTTTCAGTTATACAGGACTGAAATGAGGAGTGAACTCGCTTCAGAAATGGACTTTGTCCACTAAGTTAGTCTTGCAAATGAGTCTTGACTACTAAGAAATTATTCTCTATGATTATCTGTGTATACCACAAAGTTTCATGTTTTAAGTTATGATTATTGGGATTACATTTCATTACTAGGATTTATCCCATGTTATGAAATTACGATCACTTTTACTGGTTATGATTTCCAAAATGTTATGTTCTTATGAATATCATGTGATTGATATTTATTTTTTTACCCTTACTGAGAATTTGAGCTCACCCTTTTGTTTGTTTTCTTTTCCCTGGGTCAGAAGAAGGGTATTAAGTAGGATATTCCAAATAGGGATTCTAGATATGATGAAATAAATGGGAGATAAGGTAGATGATTTATGAACCAGTTGTTTATGTTTCCCGGTTTCTAAAGACACTATACCTATACGGTCCTTTCATGGTTTTGTTATATGTTGTAATAAGTATTCTTCTATTCTGAAGTAATAACCATGTATGTAATGTATGGTTCGTTATATAATTATCATTTGGAGGTTTTTTTATAAGTACACATATGCACACACAAATCTGTCTTGATGAAAAAGTTCAGAGGGAAGGAGAAAAATATACAACACTTATGTAAAGTAAACCAAGTGTTCAGTAAACTCTATATACTAAAAACTATACTAATATAAACTAAAAAGTAAAGGAAAAAAATTATGTTCCAACCATAAATATGTCTCAACCTGACAAAATTGGAATGTTAAACTACTGAGAGAGCCCAAATCCTAAATGCCACAGTATGACCACCGTACATTTTCCAAAGCACAAAGTATCCCGAAGAAAATCTATTGTCACAGTAAACATATCCATTGAGTATATAATAAAATGAAAATGTGGTGAACGACCATTTAGGGGTGAGAATATACAAATCAATTATGATTACCGAAAAGAAGAAGTCAGGAATAGTGAGAGATACAATAAGAAATAATTATATTAGAACACCGGATGTGAAATAATGTGAAAGAAAATATATCAACCAAAAAATAGAGTTAGATTAAACTCATAATAAACTTTGGGATTAAAATATTGAGTATATGAACAACTCATTGAGTTTTTTCCTCCTGTAGTAGGGGAGTAGACTTATCCAACCATAAGTCGCTATACATATAAAGCATGTACCATACCCCAAGCGTCTTCACCAATCCTCGAAGGATTGTAACAAAATCAAAGGTGTGGATATAGAAGGATACATACATACATACATACATAGATATATATATATTATTAGTCAACAGAATCCCTAATGAGAGTGTAAGGGGATCTCCATCTCATTTCTCAGCCAAAGAAGATGATTAACCAAGAGTCCCAAAAGACCATAAATAAGGCCTCGTATCATAGGCATCTTGACAAATATAACAATCCAAGTCCTACTGTGCCTTGTCACTATGTCACATAGTCAAATGGACACATACATGATGTATAGTACCCACACCCTAGTACATCACTGTGGTTCATCTCTACAACCCTTCAAGGATTCCACTACTCAACTATAAAAGATAGACAACTAGGTATTCGTTTAGGATTCCACTTCCTAGCTATGGTGGAGGGTCAACATAGTATCCATGTAGGTTTCCACTTACATGTTCTAATGGAGGGTTAACTCATTATCCAAGAATTATTCCACTACGTTTCTATGTTGGATATTAATATTGGTATCCATCAAGGATGCCACTGTCCAACTACAGTAGTGTGTCAGCTCAGTATCCATCGAGGAAACCATTGACCAGTAATCCTTGATAGTCATGTCAAAATCATTAAAGGATTACACTATCAATCCATGATGTATTTTCAACTCAGTATCCATTGAAGAACTTCACTATCCATCTTGGAGGGACGGTACCACTTGTAAATGTCCTTCTGATCGTGAGTGTTCACTCCTATCATCAGGTGCTTCCTTATTATCCATCATTCAATAAATATTTCACTTTGCATATCCAATGTCAAAATTGAGGGTACCATTTCGTTCTATATGGGAAAGAAACTTTAGATAAGATTATAATGATCCAAAATTAATGTTCAAAGGAAGGTGTTACAAATGGCTATTGTTTCATAAATAATGAAACTAGGAGTAAATGATGTTTGGGAGGACCCTCATGGATTTTGGTCACATTAGATCTCCTAGCCATGACCCTGCCTGGTACACAACCCATCACATGTAGTACTGCAATCAGTATTGGTGGACTACATGGCGTGTCCTGGAAATCTAGAACTAGGCCTTGTCTGGAACTTGTGTCCATGTACCAGAGTACACATCATTGTACACCGACATGGTTTCCAACCAATGTAATCTATTAAACGGTACATCCAAATGGAGAAATGGTATATTGCGTCTAAGTCAATAATACATGTCATTTCATCCATTGGATTCCCAAAAACCCTAGTTGTTGTTGATGAGGGGGATATAAGCCATGTGTCCATCCTTGAACATGGCATTTAGTACTATTTTTCATATAATATTTTGATCTATTTTCAAAACCTGAAATCTATACATCCACTTTAGACCTGAAATTGGTTTTACATGAGACTTTTTGATTATTTTTATGACCAATGGTTTTTTGGAATTCAGTTTTTGGAAACTCATATTTGGGTAAATTTTTGATGAACCAATGCATACCTCTCATACTGTGAAAATCCAGATGACACCATATTCACTAATACAGAAAAATGTTTTTTAAAATATCATCTTAATCCAACAAACACTCCAGATCCATGCTTGATTCATAGATCTATTCTTCTTTTATTGATATTTCATGGATATAGAGTCTGATTAGGCTCAATACCACCAAAAAATGTCGTATCAGGACCACGAGTTCCTAATATGGATGAATATAATGAATAAATAGAGAACAGAACCATAGTGAATGTTCAATAATTGATGTTAAGTGTTATTATCCAATCTATCAATAAAGTAGAACCTAGGGTTAAAAAAAGATGAAACTAAACAATATTTCAACAATCAGTAACATGAAAAAGTATAAAAAAGACACATCTCAATGAAAAGCAATCGATCTGCTCAAACTATTTTATAAAATGATGTGAAAACACCAATTGATGAGTCATAAATTAATTTTTGATCATTAGATGATGAATAATGTATCTAAAAATGATCGAAAGAAGTTTTTGTGTTCACTGCATCCTAATCTGATTTGATCCATCATTTTTTCATCTTCAAATGGGATTCACCAAAAGAAGAGTGAGGTGAGCATTGTTGGAGCTTCCATGGTTATGAGTAGAACCATGTCCAAATATCCATGTTTGTAAATTTGAATAATTAATTTAGGATTTAAATGAGGTAATTTTTTAATTTAATAATTAATTATTTCATTGAACGTACCACTAGTGAGAGAGGTGTCCGAACAGCCAGTTTCAACCCATTTTATGTCTCACCCAAAGTAAAAAATTTTGTTCCAGAATCAACCATGCACTTATGATTCTAATCCATATTTTATTTAAGAGTTATCTCATTTTTATGAAGTTGTGCAAGTGAAATACCAAATATATTTATTATTTTTTAAAATTAATGTTGTTCACAGCGGTCATTATAATTTCCCATTGTCTTAGCTACTATCTCTAGAAGTATATATAGAAAACATACAAATATTTCAAAGGTAAAAACCATGTCCTTATATCATTATATCATTCATTAGTATCATCCCAAAAAAATAGATGAAACTCAGGATACTGATCCCTCACTTGGCTCACCCACTCCCATGAACACTTTTTCATGTTTCCATTCATCCAAAGCACATGAACCGAGGGGTTGTTTAATCCACATAAGATTCTATCAATATAATTCTCAATCATTATTAGGTTCATTGAAAAGGGTCTTAGTCCCTGATGTCCATCTTTCACCAATTGAGGACATGCATGGGTTCATGTTGATATAGCTTTTTCTGTGACACATGGAAGACGTTGTGGACTCTCTAGCTGTTGGGGTAGGTCATGGTGGTAAGAACCCTTTTGAACCCTATGCACAGACTCGACCAGCTCGATGAACCAAAGTCTCATCTTGCCTCCCCGACCAAACCTATACTATCCACATCATGATGATACACTCTATAAAATACAGTATTTCTTCTCAAACTTCAAGGGACTACAACAACGGTATGAATATGACTTATATGTTCTCTATGAGTTCCTTATACAGTCATAAATGACCTATAATTTCTCCATACTCACCTGCACCATCTCTATTCCCACTAGAAAAGACACTTTAACCTTTATCTTGGAAAATGGTGGCCTTTAAGGTCTCCTATAAAAGGCCTAAAAAGTTTCCATGCTAATGCTAAAGTCATCGAACTCATTATAAAAAAAATATACCATGGGTAGGTGATCCTCTCTCCTTCAGCTGAAGTCGAACACACACAACCTCATTATATATTACAACAAATGGATAGTGTCCTTGTTCTGCTAGTCGGTATGGGGATGAAAGGCCGTAATAATCAACATCTCAGTCTGAAATGACTCATGCAGGTCTTTCCAAAATTGATACATAAACCACATGTCATGAATAAAGGTAACTGTTGAGGGAATCCCCTGAAGTAAAATTATCTCCCATATATATAGTTTCTCCCACATCTTAATCAAACATGAATCCCTGATAGGATGGATATGTGAAAACCTTTTGAGTTGGTCAACTTCCACCTATATGACATCATAAAACATTGTTGTGTGTGTAATACCTATCACAAATTCCATAGACATGCCATCTCACATCCACTCCAAGATATCATGGGATGTAACATACATGTCGAAACATGGTGCTCATCCTTTACTTGCTGATAGGTGAGGTACCGATAGATGAAATAATCTTCAGATCATCTCATGTTGGACAACCAAAATTTCCAGTTAAGGTCACTATACATCTTGAACATGCTGGGATGTATAGCTTTTGAGATGAGTGGAAATATCATATCACCTCCTCCAGAAATGTAACTGGAACTAATATCTACTCCTAGATCATGATTTTAACACCTTGATATTTTATGCGATGAATTATTTTTTATTTATTTGGTTTCTTGTGTCGTATTTTACACCAAGATTATCTTGATCTATATACTACACTGTATTAGCTTGCAGTATATGCAAGACTATTGTGGGCTTATGTTGCACACAATTTCATGTTACTTTGATAGATGTCATTTCACGCAACACAAGGTAACTATTTTGTTCAGTGTATAAATGAACTATGTTTGGATTATTTTATACTCAACACCAAAGTAATATTCCACTACACGGAACACTGACCTGGCTTGTGTTACATGCAAGAGAGATCTTCCTCAATAGCTTTCATTGTATGTAATAAATAGTTTCACTAGACAACAGTATATTTTTAAAATATTATATAACAAGCCATTATGAATAGTATTAACCACATTTTTTATTTTATATAACATTAGAATTCTTATTACAAATTTTTTAGAACATGATATGATAACATAGTCAATTTCTCATATAAAAGAAGTGTTCTTAAAAAAAATACAGTTTTGCTGCTTTTGATGGAGAACCAATCATAAGTATAGTTTTAAAAAAAATATGTTATATTTTACATCATAAAACTTTTATTTTAATGTAGGACATCAAAATTTAACATGGTTAAAATTTTGGTATTTTTCTGTTTAAATTCATATTTTAATGAATAGTAAAAATACTACATTTTAATTCAAAACTGTCTTTTCGTCAAATTTTTTTATATAGTTAGATTATCATTTTAATTGGGTTTAAAGTTTAATTTGTTTAATATTATATAATTTAATAAAATTTTAGTTATTTTAATTAATTTCACTTTTATATTGGACATAAACGCAGGTCAATATTTCGATTGTTATTTCTTCTCAAAAACCCATTTTTTGATTTTGACAACGGGAATTAATTTTAAATCAATTAACACAACTTCTACGTTTTGAATTTGTAAAAATGGATTCCATATTTTGAATTATAAGGTTCATGTTTTGAAAATAGGTACCTTTTATTTTTTTTTATTATGAACAGTAACTTCCGTAATTATTGTATTTACCCTGGTTAAAAGTTAAATCCGGTAAATAAGGACAATAAATTTTTATCATAATAATATTAAACTATAATAACACTTGTAATAATACTATTTTATGAGGTATTTCAAACCATGTAAATCCTTGGATAGATTTTGGGACCCCATGGATTTACTTGGATGTGAAAATGACATTTTATAGGAATTAATTTAATGTAAAGACAATTATAACCTAAAAATATATCTTTTACAAAATATATTTTAATATAGTGTTACATAACTTATCTATATTGCAATAAATAGTAATTTGAAATATAAATATATTTTCTACATCAAGGTATTTTATTTATAATTTTTAGGCACCTTATAAATAAATTCATTTATGAAATAATGATGTTGTAGTGATTACCTAATCAATGAATGATTAAATAAATTATATTATAAATATTAAAATAAACATGTTTGTAAACTTTTTATTCTATCCAAGAATATATGGATGATTATGAGTTTTTATAACTTAATTAATTAATTTTTTTTCAAAAGAATCATGTTATGGATTTTTAAAAAGCCATGATATGAATAGTATAAAAATTGACCTAATTGAGTTTTTAGGAAAAATACACTTTTATTAAATTATATAATAGTTCCAAAAATCTATTATTAGGAAACATTTCTATGATAATGTAGAAAAGTTCATTAATGAACCATTTTAGGTCTTATTGGTACTTTATGTTAGCTATATTAACCATTTAGAATGAATATACAAGAAGACATGGTAAGAGTTAAATTAGTTAACTAATGGTTAAACATAAAAGATAAGATTATATATGAGAAATAATTTTTCCTAAAACCTATTGGTTGAGAGGATTTCGAACGATCCCCATCTTAATTTTGAATTAAATTATTTTTGGACCTTTTGAAACTGAAAATAATTTTTCAATAAATTATTATTTTCTGGGTTTTTTAATGTGACCCTATCCTCTCTTATAAAAGAGAACATTATCCCTCTCCTATTAACTATATTTTGAGCCTCCAATCTCGTCCCAAACATGTCCATTTATCTTATCAACTTTTCTAGTTACATTCTAGAGGTTTTAGTCATCTCCAAGGTCAAACTCTAGTGCCTTGAGAGGAAATTTAAATGAGGCATGTCGATGAAGTGGTAATCTCTTCTATCGATTCATTTCAATTTTATTCTTCTTTTAATTCCTATTAATTATTTGTTTCATTATAAAGTAATAAAATTATTATCACTAATTTAATTATATGTTATTATAAACATTGAACAAAATTAATTCACCTTATATACATCCTACAAAAAAATTATATCATCGCACGTGCGTACGTATGGCTTACCGTCTCCACGTCGTAGTGTAATCTATTTTTCAACAACACCTTACTCTGATGGGTATAATGGTAGAAATAATAACTATGTATTATTATTATAACATGATATTAATTCTGAGAGTTATACACTATCCAATTCTATTCTATTCAACAATAATGTAATCGATATCGTCACACGTGCGTACAAACAGCTTACCGTCTCCACAACACGATAAGATTCATTCTCCAAACTAACCATTCAACAATAGATAAAATGTACATATAATAAATAATAATTAAATATATGAAATAATATTTTTATATATTTATGAATATATATATATATGTCATTTACTTACTTTTATTCAATTAAAAAGGAAACAAAAACAGTGTTCATTCATACGTACGGCCTACCGTCTCCATGAATGATGTATTAAATTTATTTTATCTATCTATTATATATATAATGAATATATAATATATAAATCATATTTCACATTCAGGAAGTAAGTAAATAATTATATATGTAATAATATCAAGAATAACAATTCAAAACATGTACCATAAATAGAATGATTGTTACCCAAAATGTTGATTTAACATGGAATTGATAAATGAACAGGTAATATAATGTCATAAGTGAATTATATATGATATAATAAATATTATTATATTATTTTACAAGTTAATAATTTTATTCAACCCGCAATACATTAGTTTTAGAGAAAATCTGTAAAAATCAGATCTATGGTATGAGATAATTTTACAATCTCATTTTTATCTGAGATTGTTTATATGTAAGTATTTAATGGAGGATTATTTATCATCCATGTTCATGATTTCTAAAAATGTTTTCATAAAATTTTTATAATTTTTATATTTATATTTAGAGTCATTTTTACCCATTTTTGACTTTTACTACATGGTATTGAAAGAATCATTATTTTATTTACTAAACATGGTACTTTTTGACTTTTACAATAAAAGTACGAAGAAAATGTTTTTTTAACTTATACTAAATGAATTTATTTTTAAGATTTCATGACACCATATTTCCATGATGCTTCCTCTACAATATTTCATGTTTATTTTTAACTAAATTCATTTCTATTAAAATTGTGTGGTATTTTGAGAAATGAAAACATTTTATAAGAAGAAAGTATATTTTCCTTATGAAATATGTTCAAGTATTTTATCAATATTTAATTCTACATAAGATGAAATATGGTTATGTTTTTGTCCCAATTATTACTTTTATTTAATTGTGTGTATAATGGAATAATTTTTATGAATTTAATTCATCTAATATAGATTATGTTATGTTGGAATTATGTTTATGAATCCCATTTTATTTTAGGGGTTATGGTATGAAGAATGATTTATGTTTTGTGGAACATTATAGAATGATTGCATTAGGAGATTAGTGGGACCTATATCTCACTTAAATTCATTATGTAAATATTTTTATTTCATGAGAAAGGCATCACTAGAATAATAAGTAAATCTTGTTTGGTAATACATGGATGCAATGGAAAATAAACACGGTTCAGTATTGTACATTGTCCACTATGAAGGTCTTGGCATCAATGCCTTGAGTACTAGGGAAATCATGTTATGTGAGTATTAGTTTTCCATAATTATATTTTTTTATTCCAATGCTATTATGACATGGTTAATGTCCCTTTATGTTCTATTCCTTATGTACTTCCATGATTTATTTCATGACTCATGTTTTTTTAAACAATATTTTAATGTCTTTACATTCAAATTTATATGGTTTGTTTTATGTTCTCCATGTTTACCCTTACTAAGAATTTGTCCTCACCCTTTTTATGTTTTCTTTTCCCCATGATATAAAATATTTTTTTTGGTAGGAAAAAAAATTGGAAGATCTTTAAGAGACATGTTGAAGATCTTTCAACATGATTAGAAGATTATGTTCCCATTTTCCAAAGACACTAAACTAAAACAGTTTAGGCATCTGTTTCTATCAAGTATTAAGTATTCCACAAAATAAATGTAATTTCCATGTAAGGAAATCCTCATTATCTATAGTTTCTATCAAAGTGAAGGTCTAGTCAACCTTTGGAATCACAGATGATAAAACATTAGTGAGATCCCTAGAGATATTTCTATGGTATGTTAGGGGGTGTCCATATACATATGTCTATATTTAGATTATAGTCCTAAAATTATGGTAAATATCAAGAATAAGCTAGGAATAAACTTATGATGTTAGATATTGAAAGTAATACCCCATGATAAAAAAAATTTCCTAGTATTATTTTTTCCACTGACATTGTTCTTTTTGTGTTTAGACCAATGGTCGGAACTCAAAAGAACAATGTTAATGATCATTGCACTAGGAAATTCAATGGTTTTCCTCTTGAATAGCCAAATTTTTTTGGATATGGAGTGCAAAATCTTATTTCTATACTTACCCAATATATTAATCATTATATACTTCCAAATGAGTAGAGAAGGAAACAAAATTATATCGAGTCCTTCATTATGCAACATCCACCTTCTTTCAGTGGGTCTTCTGATCCACTTGTTTCTGAACAATGGATTAGTACCACTGAAAATATATTTCCCATACTTCTCTATTCATAAAATGAAAAGTTCATTTTGGTATTCTATCAATTAGAAGGTGAAGTAGACCAGTGGTAGACTCTAATTAAGAATACAAAGCAGCAAAATGAAATTGAATCCCTGGAATATGAAAAGTTCAAGAACTTGTTTTTAAATAAGTACTTCCATTGAATTATTCAAAAAATGATGGAAAAGGAGTTACTTGAGCTTAAGAAAAAGGTTGATGAATATTTTGGTACATATGAGGAGACTTTTAAAAGGCTTGCATGGTATGCTTATGGTTTTAACATCCAACTTAAAACTAAAGTTGATCGATTCTTCTAGGTCATAAAACCAAGTATTTGAATGGCATTTTTGATAATATACTTCAGTATTTATATTATATTGTGCGTTGTTCTATCATGGTAGAAATGAAATTTGGTGATACATAAAAATATTATGGTATTGACAAGAAATAAAAGATGGATTTCTAGGAAAAAACTCGAAATAATTGTGAAAAGAAGTGAAATGTTTCCTTATTCTTAATGTGTGGAAAGTAATCATTGTGGGTAATGTATTAAAGGGACTAAAAAATGATTCCAGTGTGTGAAATAATTCCATTTAATAGTTGAATATCATAGTAATGGGAAAAAGGTTTCAAAACATGTAAATAGAGAAATGTCTATGGAGAACACACCACCACTACTTCAATGTAACAAGATCAAGGAAATGAGGCATTCTGCTAACCAATTATCTAATAAAATGGTTATTGAAGATCCTAATTATCATCCTCTTTAAGAAAAAATCCTAGGTAAGTCACATGTGATCACTTTTTTTTGATTTTGATTATAACAACGAAGTGGGGGAATGATTAAATTTTAATGTCATGGGATTCCAAAATAGTGTTTTGGAATAACATTTATTGTATTATGGAATATTGGAATTTCTATGAATTTGTTTATTGTGATTTGAAATAATTATATGGTACCATTAAGAATGAAAAGTGATTGAAATACTATTTTAAATCACATGATATGCATATATTGAAGGGATAGGGTGAAAATGAATTGTTTGATAGTATTAATGAGGTCATTACAGATAAAAATAAAAAAATGATATCATGGTTTGAGTATATATAATTCTTGGTATATTTGGTTTCTGTAAAGAGATAATTTTTATAGAATGCATGTTCTCACTATGGTTCAACGTTAATCCATGTTATTATCATGTTTCAAGAGAATACAAGATTAATTTATTCATGTGTTTGGAATGTGAAAGACAAGAACTACCAAATGAGATATGGGAGGAAACTTTTTAGTTCAATTAGTTCTCATCCTTCTAAACTTTTTTTTGAAGGATGTTAATATTATACATTTATGGAGAGTATAAGTTATATTCCATTCGGATTTTGTTTGATTAATTTATTGTCTCACAATATCTGGACTTATAAAATTTGGTAACCTATTATATCATTATTTTTAGACATTTGGAATGACCAATAATTATATTGAATGATCTTTTAAAGAATTAAAAATACAACTTCATTTCTTTAAATAAGAGATGAAGTGGAAACTATTCAGGGAATGACCAATTTTGAGATTGTAAGTATATCTCCTCATGTTAAAATTCATCAAAATTAGGAAAAAGATATTGAATCCAAAAATGTTATCCTAGTACCTTCTTATCCTATGTATCATATGGTCTCTCAAATTAGAAAATATTTATGGCTTTCTGGTAGTTAATATTCTCCCAACATTATTCTCTATGACTATCCATCAGAACATGATCATTAGATTTCAATTCCATATACATGTGTTCACTTACCACATACATTCTCTAATGTGGATACCCAAGGATGAGTTACATCTGTTTATCATTATGATTCTAACATTCTTTATTAAAATTATGGTTTGGTATACTTTATTGTGACGTGGGATTCCATGAAAGAAACATTCAAGTAGAAACCCATTTATTAGCCTAATGAATTTGGAGGGTGAAATTATTTTTAATGGGGGTATAATGCAACACCCATAGATTTTATGAGATATATTCCTTTGAACTTATTTTATTTCTGTTATTTTACGCTTCACCAAGATTATATTGTGCTATTCGCAACACCGTATTAGCTTATAGTATACCGAACACTTTTCTTGGCTTGTGTTGCGAACAATTTCAGGTTCTTTTGATAGATGTAATTTTATGCCCAACTGGGTATAGATTTTGTCAATGTATAAATGAAATATGTTTTTATTATGTTATACACAACACCAAAGGAGGCTTGATCTACACACAACACTGACATGGTTTGCGTTACACGCAAGGGCGGCATTCTTTGATAGCTTACATTGTACACAATACCGAGTTTCAATAAACAATGATATATTATAAAAATATTACATAACTAGCCGTTATGAATAGTATTAACCACATTTTAAAATTTATATAACATTAGTATTCATCTTAGACAATTTGTTGAACATGATATGAGAACAAAATCCATTTTTCAGATAAAATAAGTATTTTTCAAAAAAAATAGTTTTTCCAACTTTTTTTAGTGCAAAGATTTTAAATATTATTTATGACATTTTTATATATTCTATTTTACAACATAAAATTTTTCTTTGTATATAGTAAATTAAAATCTATCTTTGTTATAACTTTTGAATTTTTTTGATGAAGTACATATTTTGATGAATAGTGAAAAATACTGCATTTTAATTCTTGACTGTCTTTTTACTTAATTTATTTATAGAGTTATATAATATTTTTAGTTTGTTTTAAAGTTTATCTGGATTAATTTTATTCATTTAATCCAAAATTGGTCATTTTGTGTAATTTCACTTTTAAATTGGACATAAACACATGTTAATATTTTCATAGTTATTAATTCTTAAAAACCCGCCTTTTGGTTTTGATAATGGAAATTAATTTTAAATAATATACTATAACTTCTGTGTTTTGAATTTGGAAATATGGATTCCATATTTGGAATCAGATGGTTCAATTTGGGTAAATAGTTACCGTTTATTTATTTATATATTATGAATAGTAACTTTAGTGATTATTTTATTTACCGACGTTAAAGGATAAATCTAGTAAATAAGTGTAAATAAATAATATTATAATAATATTAAACTACCCTACCACGTGTTATATTCCTATTTAAGGAGATATTTTTGACCATTGGAATCATTGTGTCGATTTTGGGACCCCATGGATTCACATGAATAAGAAAATGACATTTTATAAGAATTAATTTAATGTAAAGATAATTAAAACCTAAAAATTTATCTTTTATAAATTGATTTTAATATAGGGTGATATAACTGATATCTATTTGTATAAATATTAATTAGAAATATAAATATATTTCTTACATCATGATTTTTTATTTATAATTTTTAGATAGAAAATAAATAAATGTATTTATGACACAATGATGATGTAGTGATTACCTTATTAAAGAATGATTTAAATAAATGAGATTAGAAATAATAAAATATATTTTTTTGGACCTTTTTATTGTATCCAAGAATTTTATGGATGATTAGGACTTGTTATATTTTAATTAGTTAAGTTTTTTTAATAAATCAATTTGTTATGGATTCTTAAAAAGTCATGATATGAATAATATAAAAATAGACATAAATGATTTTTAAAACAAATACAATTTTATTAAATGATATAATAGTCCTAGAAATCAATTATTCTCCAAAAAGACTTATATAATGTTGATAATGTCATTAAGAAACCATATTTGGTTTTATTGGCATTTAATAGTAAATATATCAACCATATAGTAAGAATATACAAGAAGTCATGGTAAGAGTTAAATTAGATAACTATTGGTTAAAGATATAAGATTAAGTTAAATTTGTTCTCCAAACTTGTATAAAACCTATTGGTTTATATGATTCCAAACAATACTCATCTTACTTTCAAATTAAATTAGATTTTGACCTTTTGAAACCGAAAATAATTTTGTTATAAATTAATAATTTGAGAGTTTCCTAAAATGCCCCTCTCATCACTTATAAAAGGGAACCTCCTCCCTCTCAACTTCACTCAATTTTGAGACCTAAATCTAAACTAAACCATGATAAATTCTCTTCTAAACTTCCCAAGTAACATTCTAATGGCTATTTTCTTCTCAAAAGGCCAACTCTAGTGCCCTAAGAAGGAATTTAAAGGAGGTAAGTTGAGGAAGAGGTAATCTCATATACCGATTCTTTCAAATTAATTTCTTCTTCTACTTCCTCTTGATTGGTTGTTTCATTATAAAGTAATAAGATCATTATAAATCATATACTTATATTTTATTATAAATATGGAACAACATTATTTCACATAGTTTACATCATACGAAAAATAAAATTACCACATGTGAGTACGTACGGATTACCATCTCCACGGTGTGGGGTAATCTGTTTTTCACCACCTCCATACATGGATGGGTATAATGGTGGAAATCATAACTATATTTGATTATTATAACATGATACTAATTCTGAGATATTATTCACCATCCACTTTAATACCATTAATTAATTAAGGTAATAATATCCTCGGTCGTGCATATAGATGACTTACCGTATCCACAGTGGGATTAGATTCATTCTCCACATTAACCATTAAAGAATGATTATAAAGTATATATAATAAATAATAATGAAATATTTGACATAATAATTCTATTGTATTTATTTAAAAATATATGTGTGTCATTTACTGACTTCCATTCAATTCTATAATGAAACGAGAAAAATGTTCACACATACGTACGGACTACCATCTCTAGTAGTACCCCACCATGTAAAGAAATCTCTGCATGTTTGACATTATCATGTGTTTATGACATGTAATAACTCCATAGATTCTTATTGGATCCAAGGATAACCCATGAATAAAAATGACATGCTAAGTAATGTGATCCTCATTAATTAATATCTTGAACTTCCACAGATTTCTATAAATCAGGTGCACTCGAAGAAAATATAGGATCATACTCAAGTGCTCAGAATGCTCCTCCTCTGATTCATAATAGATGAGTATGTTTTTGATGAGGAAAAAAACAGTCCATGTATGTTTGGAAATCCAGGTTCATCAAATACCAAAATATGGATGTGGGATTCATCACACTAAAAGGATTCTCTGGGATCTTACAGTGTATGTATTGACATCATAATGAATCGTTTAGAATATCAGCCTCAAAAATCCTCAAATGGGGGTATCCAAAATGAGATTGATATTTGAGAACCATTTTTTCCTCGCAACTAGTCAAAGAAGACAAAAAATACACATAAATGAGTAGTTTTTATTTATAGTGTCCTCATTCAGGTGATGATAATCTGTGCAAATTCAAAATCTCATATCCTCCTTCTTCATGAAAAAGACTAGATATGGCATGGTGGACACACTAGGTCGGATGAAACCAATCTCTCAACGGTCCTCCAACAATAACCAAAACTCTCAGGCCATAGTAAGGACCATTTGGTATGTTGAAAAATATATTAGAGTAGTCTTTGGATGAAATTTGATGAAAAACATTACCCACCATAGACGATATCTTAAAACGTCATCAGGGCAGAAATCCATGTAATCATCCCCAACCAAATGAACTCAGATGTTTAAATAGACTACTACACAAAGTGATATCATCGGTAAATAATGGGTGATGGGATATATTCTCATTATAATAGTTCCCTGTTTTCCTTTCATTATATATCTCTCACTAGAGAAGGAGTATCTTGCCTCATCAGTGTGCAGGAATCTGACTTGTCTGTGGTGACCATCAATCTAGGATCAAAATAAGGGCAAGAAATGCATACCCAAAATGACATTTTCAGGTTCCATCGTGATGACCAAAATGTCCCATGTAAACCTCTATCCACCATGAAATTACTCTGAGTACAGGTAGGTAAAAGATATGGACTATGGATTCCTATTAAAAATCTCAAGACTAATCTTCTAGGCCAGTGCCTCTACTAGGAGATCTATCTCTTACATGAGGAGTATTGGGAAAAAAATAAATTACACGTGTTTATACTAATATTGAATAATGTTCATAAAATTAACAAATCAAATTTCTAATCACCTCATGTTATACGAGATAATGATCCCCCAGATCTTATAGCTTCTTGTGGCCCTAGCCTCCATCTCTCTAAGCCAAGCACGGGTCGCGTAGTTGTGGAGGTGGAAGGATATCATAGCGGTGTATACCACCTGTATCTCCTCCATCTCTTATTCTTTCTCCTCCTCTATGGGGGAATACCATTCCCTCTCCTAGAAGATTCATGATCATGGTTCTTCTTCTATTGTGGTTTTCCATCCACTATTTTCATATGCTTCTCAGTATTTCTGGTAATTCTATCTCATTATATGTGACCTCTACCATAACAAGAAATGCTCCAATCCTATTAGAGAATCCCTGGTTCTTTCATTGTCACCGAATTTCATGACCTCATTCTTGAGCCTAGTTGTGAATGGGTTACTTTTTCAATGATCTAATAACCTAGAATCTTTTTACTACTATAGATGACATGAATTTGTGTCACCCAAAGTCAGCTATAGCTCTCTAGTTTCCTTGAAATAGAAATCCCTATATCTTAAGTTCCCACTCTAGAACCCTGACATAAATAGGGTTGTACATGCCCACTATGCTGGAATAGATCTCTATATGGAGTCTATGCTCAAATTTCAGTGCTTATAAGTTTCCATTGTCGATCATGTTAAGGGAGTACTGAGTAAGGCTTTTGAACCACGTTGTATACTCAACCACTATCAACCCTCTCTACTGAAGCTCTAAAAGATACTAAATCTAAGCATAGTGAATGTATGAGGGGTAGTACTCCTTATGGAATAACAACTAGAATTTAGTCCATGTGAGTGTTGACTCTTAATGTATCTACATAACAATTCCCCCATAGTTCCCACCTACTCTATGGAAAATGATTACTTCCAGTAACACCAGAAAATCTATAGGGGGTTGAACAAGCTAGAAGTTAAGGACGACCAACTGAAGAAAATTCTTTACTGCTAGAGGATTTGGATCTCCAAGGAACCTCAGTGGTCTATGACACTGAAACTCATAAAGTGTGCTAATCATTTGTTCATCCTCATAGCTTATCCCAATAAGAAGAGTAACCCATAGTTTTAAATGACCATCAACGATTCCCAACATCGCATGCATATGCTCATAAGTAATCATCCATGTCTAACAATTCCTCATCACTGAGCTGCATAGTAGAAGGTCCAAAAACTTGATGTAGAGGACCTACAACCCAGTATTACATGGGGGTTTCTCCCTATAAGATATTGAGGATTACACTACCCAACAATGTTGGAGGGACAAATCAGAATCTATTGAGGATGCCACTACCCAACTATATTGGATGGTAAATTTGGTATCCAATGAGGATGCCACTACCCAGCTATGCCAGATTTTAAACTTCATATATTTTTAGAATTACACGAACCACCTATATTAGAGGGTAAACTCAATATCCATTGAGGACGGAAAATCCCATCTATGGTGGAGGGTCAACTTAGTATCTTTCAAGGAAGTCACTATCCAGCTATGATGGATGGTCAACTTGGTGTCTCTTATGGATTCCACTACCCAACCATGATGGAGTTTCAACTCAAAAACCATCAAGGAACTCCACTTTCCATCCTTGCTTGAGGGTACCTTGCAAAAAGGAGCTAGTGATCCTGCATTATCACTTCTATCATTGGGTGTTGCATTATCAATTGATTTTCCTAGAACATTTCACATCTTATATCAAAATTTTCAATCGAGGGAACTACCTCATTTGAAGAAAAAAATATAATGATAGGATACTCACAATCAAAAATCCAAGTCCAAATATAGAGTTACAGATAGTAAAATATTCCTCTAAAGGGAACTATGGGTACACGACTTGTGAGGGGACCCACAAAGCATGTAGTATCTTTTCACTGCCTATTTGTGCCCCTGGCCAGAACACCGCACAATCCCATGTATTATTACACACCTTGTAGGTGGAATACATCGAATTTCCTGGATAACTAGGATTGGGCCTTGACCATATCACCATGTTTGTGTACCAGACCTCGTGTCCATGTAACAGAGTACAGAGTTGTGTACTTCCATGTGGGTTCCTTCCCTTGTGATATATTACACGTTATTTCCAACTGGTAAAGTGGTACATTTATTGTGAGGGTATCTTGAATGTCATGTCATCCTTGTCTTTTCGAATACCCTAGTCGTCACATTAGAGGGGGTTTCACATTGTTTGTTCATCCATGTACACATTAACAAATCTTAAAAAAAATTACACACATCAATTATAAAAATACAACTTAGATCTATCTTCATTTTCCCTCTAAATTCGAGTACATATCGATGGAAAATAGGATTTCTTCCATTCAGTGGCAGGAAACACATATTTAGGTTGATTTTCAGTGAACCCATATGTGCCTCTCATCCCAATCACGTCCCACAGCCTCTCCCTTTGATGATTTATCAATTATTTACTAAAATTATCAAAATTATATTGCTAACAATATATATCTGTGATCTATTCATAAATTTGTTCTTCTTTTATTGGTCATCTGTGATTCTAGGGTCCAATTGGGCTCGGTACCACCCATTAATTTCAAACCAGGACCATGGGGTCCTACTAGTGGCGAAAATGAAGAATAAATGTATAAAGGGACCCCAATAAGGATAAATTATCAATTCCAAGAATTATTGGCCAATAGATCAAGAACAAGGAACCCATCGTTGGAAAAAAATGAAACTAAACAATATTCCAATACTCAGGTCAATGAAAAGGGTGAAAAGGATGAAAATCAAAGAAAATAGTCAATATTAACCAACTATTTAATCAATTTGTGTAAAAATAGAAATAAATGATTCCCACTTCGATTATGGATCATTCTTTGATGAAGAACACATCTTCTAACCATAGAAAGAATATTTTTAGTTCACTGTGTCCTGGTCTGGTATGATCTGGATTTTTTTTGTCTTTCGATGAGAATCTCCATTGGAGGGAGTAGGTGGGAGTTATTGGTGATTACAGGGTTATAAGGCTCATACTAGGGGAATACCCATGGAGTTAAATTTATATAATTCATTTAGGGTTTAAAATATATAATTAATTATTTCACTGAACATACTTCTCCCAAATGATAAGTTAAAACACCCTGGACTGACACATTCTATGTCATGCATAAGTTAAACACAATATTATAGACTCAACAATTGACTCGTATTTTCAATTCAGACTTATATTTAAGAGTTACACTATTTTTATTAATGAACCTTCAGACATGAAATTTAAACTATATTTAATATAACTTTAAAAATAATTTTGGCACACCATGCCTCAGAATGCTTTGTTGTCTTAGAACCTAGACTAGAAATTTATATAAAAATATTTCTTATTTGAACAATGTAAAAACTAGGTCTCTATAAAATAAATTAGATATAATATATATGTAAAAATATAGAATCTCATAAATCACATGGGAACCACATCACTCATTATTATTTAATACAGTTTGGTTCAATATCTTTCTTAGGTTAATCTTAACCATCTACATATTTAAAATACATGGATGAGAATTCCTCATTTACACAATATAATAAAATAGAGCTATATAATCTCAGGGCACAATAGATGCTTTAAAAACATTGCACAAAAATAAATGAAAACTAAATACCAAAATCAACTAAAAACTAGAATTAATAAACCATAGGACCATTCCATATCAAAAGTCCTCCAGACTCTGACCACGCCCAACTTAAACAAGAGAAACTCATTGAAATAGCCACAACATAAAGAAGAATAATGGGGATGGTAGGAGAAAAGAGAGGAATATAGAAATAATTAACCATCAATCAATATGAGATTCAATATAGTAAGTGAAATATTTAGATCCATTAGAGGATTATAATGAAGATAAAAAAGAGGTAGTAGCACTATTCTGGGTTAATAGAAAAAAAATAGATAAAATATGGAATGATTTTTACACATAATTTAAATACCATTGGTTTTCCCTCCCTTGCATTGTAAAGAAATCACCTTGAAAAAATTGTGGTCAATCAGGGAGATTTGATTCTCCATAAATTTAAAATTATCTTATTCTTATGATTATCAAAGATATTGTGGAAACATTAAAAAAATTAACCATCACCATAGAATATAGTATATTGAAATAGTCATTTTGGACACAGACACAGGCTTTCATTCTCACACCATGATGACATAGATGAGATATCCTTATTATTTACATCCTACATCTATGACTCAATTATATGGAATAATCATCATAGGCATTGAATAATTTTTTATATTACCATTAAATTATTATTTCTCCCTTCCACATTTCACATAGGTATTCCACCATAGATGTCAAGGAACCATACTCCCCAAATATACCCATTTATGTAGTACATATATCTATAATAGAATATGCATCCATAGAAATGTGACATTCAGAACCCAATTCCAAAAAATCCTCAAAAGATCATGAACATTATAGTCATATCTTTCAAATAGCCTTTACAATGTCATAACCCCTATCCAAAATGGATACTTTGTCCCTTAATATGCTAAAACTCCACTTTTATCCAATGGAATCCCATTTAACATCCTTATAAAACGTCTAATTCCCAAAAATAATAATTTAATGTTTGGGGATCGTATTGTACATTATATTAACACCTTATATTATAGATTATTTTTGACATCAAAGTTTTGGGGACAACACATTTACAGTAAATTTTATTTCAGGATGTGACAGGAAAAATAAATGTATGTTTTCTATTAGCCTTTAAAGATTGTGATTAATGTTCCAATTTTATTAGAAACACTTTAAAGATTTTTATATAAATTTATCAAAAATTGAGACTTTGTGACATATAAGAATTAGTCAAATATCAATCTATCCAATTGTGTGATCACTATGACTCTAAGTGATTTTTTTATTTAATATTCACATTATTTACAGTAAAAAAGGAAACTAAAATGATCAATAAGTTATTTTACTTTTCGGAATCAAACTTACCTCAACCTAATACACAATGTTCCCAGTATGACTCAATGTGTATGTTATCTCTTTAAAATTTACAATTTAGATAAAAAACTACCACTCAATGAAAACCAATAAAACATGATTGGATGTTCTTGATAACTTAGGAAAAAAATCATATATCATTTCGGATTTGTAGGAATAAGTCTCACATCAAACTGATACACATATTGATCTGTATGAGTCAAAGTATGTATTTCTAGTAAAAACTAGCAATTTAGTAAAAAACACAAATGACATGGTCAAAACAAAGATTAATCAATCATATTTTTTAATGATTTAGGAAAACAGTCAATATGCCCTTTGAGACATGTAGTAATCATCCACACCTCAATTTGATGCATAGTATGACCGGTATGAATACAAGTGTATATTTTAATTTAAAATTGATATCAACAATAGTAAAAATGAAAAATAACCTAAAAAAGTTGATAAAAAGAATTAAATTCTTTTGATACATTAGTAAAATGATCCATATATAATTTTTGATTTTTATGAATAATCCAAACCTAAATCCAATATACGGTATTTCTAGATGACTCCAAGTGATTCTTTTTGTTTAAAATTGACATCCATTTTAGTAGAAACTGCAACTAACCTACTAAAAACTTATAAAAACATTCGTATTTTTTTTGATACATTAGTATAAAATCCATTATAAATTTCTGATTTGTAATAATTAGATTCACCTTAGTTTATTACATGATGTGATCAGTATGACTCAATGTGTCCATTATTAGTTTAAAATCGTCATTTTAGTTCAAAAAGTGTAACTCGATGAAAAAAGAGAAAACATGAGTGAGTTTTCAAGAGAACATTGTACATTGATCCATAATCCATTTTATAAAATGTATGAATTATTCTCATGTCAAACTAATAGATGATGTGATCGGTTTGACTCAATGTTTCTGTTTAAAATTTAAAATTAACATTTTGTAAAAAAATACTAGTGATGTAATTAAAACCAAGAAAACTCTTTTTTATTTTTTGATACATTAGAAAACATTTATTTAATTAATTTGAGATATTTTAGTGTCATCTACACTGAATTCTAATGAATATTCTAATTGGTAAGACTCCATGTACATATTTTTATATAAAATTGACATTAGTTACAGTAAAAATGAAAAGTAACCACCTCAAACCCAAGAAAATGGTTTCATATTGTTTTGATAAATTAGGATAATGATCCTTATGCCATTTATCACGTATAACAATCAATATAACCTGAATCTGATACATGATATTTCTTATATTTCTCGATGTTAATCTATTTATTTAAAATTTACATTCATTTTAGTAAAAAGGATAACTGAATTATACATGACAGAGCAAATGAATTTGGATTCTTTTGATTATTTAATAAAATGATACATTATTCATTTTTTATGTGTAGAAATAAAATTAACCTCAATCTTACACACGATGTTCCCATTATGACTCAATATGTCTGTTATCAGTTTAAAATTGACATTTTATTTAAAAAAGTGTCACTAATTGAAAAATGATCCAACATACTTTTATTTTCTTGATAATTTGGTAAATATTTTCATAAATGTTTTTTATTTGTTGGAATTGGTCTCATATCAAACTGATACATGATATGATCAGTATGAGTCAAAGTGTCTGTTTCACATTTAATATGACATTTTAGTAAAAAGGAAAAGTGATATACTCAAAACCTAGTAAAAACATTCATATTATTTTTTATACATAAAAAAAATACATCCCTAAATTATTTTTGATGTGTATCCATCATCCAGACATCTATCTAACACACGGTGTGACCGGTACGCCTCAAAGTACGTCTCTTTATTTAAAATTGACATGAATTTTAGAAAAAAGGAAAAATGATCCACTCAAAATAGATCAAATTCTTTCGGATTGTTTTAATAAATTATTTAAATGATAAATAAGTCATTATTGATGTGAAAGAGTAACCCACACCTCAATATAATACATGATGTTCCCAGTATGACTCCAAGTGTGTTTTCTGTTTTAAAATTTAAATATATTTTTGTAAAATGTACAACTGTCCTACTCAAAACCAAGAAAATGATTTCTTTTTATTAGTTTGATACATTTTTACAATGATAATTATGTAATATGGGATGTTTTGGAATCAATTGCAACTAAATATGACTAATTATGTATTCAAGATGACTCAATGGGTGCATGATCAGTTTAAAATTGATATTTAAGTTAAATAAAATTCAATCACAAAATATTGAGTGAACACACTCTGATTACCTTGATAATTTTGGAAATCAATTGCCATGTCATTTTTGACATTTATTAGTTTGACTTATATCAAACTAATACAAAATGTCATCATTATTGTCTAGCGATAATAATTTTAGTTTAAATGATATATTATTAAATAATATAAGTGATGTACTCCAAAACTATGTAAAAGCATTCAAATTGTTTTGATACTTTAGGAAAATTTTCTATATTTATTTTGAGACTTATAAAAATTATCCACACCTCAATATGATGCATGTAGTGACCGGTATGACTCCACATGTGTCATTTAATTTAGAATTAAATCAATTTTAGAAAAAAGGGTATCTAACCTACTCAAAAATGAGCAAACGCATTATTTTTTTTGATACATTAATGAAACAATTCAAAATTCATTTACGACTTGTAAGAATAATGTAGAGACCCGTAGCCTGACGTACATGGACATTACATTACTTTTGCGGAATACTTAGTACATAACAAAAACACACACACAAGGATCGTAATAGTTTAGTGTCTTTGGAAACTCGGAACGTAATCTTCTAATCGTGGTGAAAGATCTTCAATATCTCCCATAAAGATCTTCCCTTTTTTTTACCTAAAACCTTTATTTATATCCTGGGGAAAAGAAAACATAAAAGGGTGAGCTCAAATGCTCAGTAAGGGTATACAAAAGAAATAAAAATCATATCATATCTTTTTGAAAATCATAACCTGCAAAAGAGATCATAATATCTTAACATGGAACAAATCATAAAAGTGAAAATGAGATCACCATAATCATAACATGAAACTTGAAACTTTGTGGCATACACACATAATCATAGAGAATCATTTCTTGTTAGTCAAGACTCATTGCCAAGACTATCTTAGTGGACAAAGTCCCTTTCTGAATCGAGTGACCCTCGTTTCAGTCCTGTTTCACTGAACCGGTATAACCTACCGTTCCAGCCCTGTCTATCTCATGAGATATAAAATCTTTACCCAATGCATTGGAGGGAGATATAGGTCCCACCCATCTTATAATGAATCCTTTCTTATGTGTGCCACATAATCATAAATCATACATCATCGCATAACACATGTAACAAAAATGGGATTCTTGAAACATCATGACATCATAAAATAAATCTTATAAGGCAGATGACTTCATAAAAATAATCCCCTCACAACATAATCAAATCAATGTAACTAAAGGGATAAAAACAGAACCCTTTATTATCTTAGATGGAAAATAATTTTGATAAAACACTTGAACTTCATTCTTGAGGAAAATATCCTTTCTACTTCAAAAACATTTTTCCTTTCATAACATGTCATAAAACTTTAAAATAAAATAAGTTGATTAAAAATAAACTTGAAAACTTGTAAAGGAAGCTTCTTGGAAATAATGTTTTAAAAATCCATTCATGTCGTATAAGTTTAAAAAAAACATTCTTCGTACTTTTGTCGGAAAAGTCAAAAAGTACCTCGTACAAAAAAACGACAAAACATTCCTTTTATTTCTTTTACTAAAAAATCACCGAAGGTTAAAAATGGATTTAAACAATTGTAGGTGGATTAAAATAATATTACATATTGATGAAACATGGATGTGGATGATAAAATACACCCCAGTAAATACTTACGAATAAACAATCTCGAATAAAAATGAGATTGTGATATTTCCCTTACCTTATGTCCAATTTGCTTCGTATGTGTCCGAACCTCCTGTATAATAATTTAAATAATGTCATTGACTTATTACAGAATCATATTCATTGTTATGATATCATATATGGTTCACTTATGACATTATATTACCCGTTCTTTTGTAAATGTCATGTTAAAGAAGCGTTTTGGGTAAAATCGTTTCATTTATCGTAGGTGTTTTGACTTGTTGTTCTTGGCATCATTATTACTTATATCATGATTTACTTACTTCCAGAATATAAAATATGATTTATATATCATATATATTCATTATATATATATATATATATATAATAGATAGATAAATAAAATGAAAAACACCGTTCATGGAGACGGTAGTCCGTACGTACGCATGAACGCTGTTTTTCTTTCCTTATTGTCTTGAAATGGAAGTAAGTAGATGACATACATATGTATATATATACATAAATCCAGTAGCTTTATAATGTCATATATTTCATTATTATTTCTTATATATACATTATAATCATTTTTAAATGGTTAACATGGAGAATGAATCTCATCGCGTCGTGGAGACGGTATTCCGTACGTACGCACGCGCGGTGATTTCTTTTTCCATAGGATGGATAGATGGTGAAATAAGGTTGTTTCATACTTATAATAACATATCAGTATATGAGTGATACTGATGTTATTACTTCATAATGAAACAACCTAAGAAGAAGAAGTGGAAGAAGAAATAAAGATGAAAGAATTGGTAACGGTAATTACCTCTTCTTTGAAGTGCCTCTTTGAGACCTCCTCTTAGGGCACTAGAATTGGTCTTTGAGGAAGACCAGAACCTCTAGGATGTTGCTAGGAAAGTGGAGAAGAGAGTTTGGCAGGGGTTGGCCGAGCTTGAGTGCTCAAATTGGTGTGAGGAGGAGGGGGAGGAGGTGTCCTTTTATAGGGGAGGAGAGGGGCACCTTAGGAATATCTCAAAATATTATTTTATATTAAAGTCAAAATCGGTTTATAATGGTTCCAAAGGGTCTTATTTCGAAGCTAAAGTGGGGATGGGTCGAAATCCTATCAACCAATTGAATTTAGACAAGTTTAGGATATTATTTTAACCTTATCAATTAGATTTAACTCTAAGTTAAATAATTTAACTTTTACCATGTCTTTTTGTTTTCTTTCACTATATGATTAATAAACTTACTATAACATGCCAAACGACCCCCAAATTGTTTATTATTAATATATATATCCTTATCTAAGTCATTTGGCTGAACCGTAGATTTTTAGGAATACAATAACAATTAATAATATAATATTTGATTTAAAAACTATTTTGTTTCAATTTTGACACTATTTGATATATGATTTTTGTGAAAGTCATAACAGAATTAAATGTTCGAACCAAGTTGATTAAATCAACATTAATATATCATGGTAACCTAGAAAATTAGTGGAATTCATAAAAAATCTCAAATTACATTTATTTTGGTGTTTATAACATCAATTATGTCAATATTTTATTAATAAGATAATTACTGTATCATCGTTGTGTCATAAATAAATTAAATTATTTTGTGTCTAAAAATTACAAATAAAATACCATCATGTAGTAAATCTTTTTAGCTTTCTAATGAATATTTACAATCGAATTTATCTTATGTATAACCCCATATTAAAAATGATTTACTTATTAAACTTTGATTTTAACTATTTTAACCTTTCTTTAAATAAATTAATAATAAATGTCCTAATCTAATCCAAGTGGGCCTAAATGGTCATATTTTATTCCTAAGTTTGTTTTTGGTCGAATTACACTTGTCCAATAGAATTAGGACATGTGTTAGGGTAATAGTAATATCATATTTACCCTTAGTTACCCTATTTACTATTAACCGCGGTAAAAAAGTAAAAAGTTACTATTCACCAAAAAATTATTTTCATCTCATTGAACCACATTTTAGTCCTTGATATTAACCGTGTCTCTCAGATTTTCGAAATTCCATTCACAGAAGCGGCAAAATTTAGTTTTATGAAAAATTCAGTTTTTTTAACTACCACTTAGTAGTTTCACTATTCATCAAAAATTGATGTTTTTCAGAACAATGCCAAAATTTCATCCTAAGATATATTTCATATTCCGAATTCAAAAATTAAATCTATTTTACCAAATTCATAACATAGAAGTTGCATTAATTAATTTTATAATTAAATCCTGCTGTTAAAATAAATAGCGTGTTTTTAGGAAACAATATATATCAAAAGATTGACACTTGATTATGTCTGGTTTAAATGTGAAATTACAACCAATGACCAACATTGTATTAAATTGTAAAAATATATTCTAAATATACTTTAAAACCACTCAAATTAATAATTTATCACTATTAATTATTTCGATTAAAAAAGTTGTTTTTAATTATAATTTAGTAATTTTCACTATTCATCAGAATATGAAAGTTATCCGAAAAGTACCAAAATTTCACCTTAGGCTAAATTCGATACTCCAAATCCAAGAATGAAGTTCATTTTGAAAAATAAGATTTACAGAATTTTAAAAAGTGGTTATTACTATTCATAACGGCTAGTTTTAATAATATTTTAATAGCACATCGTTGTTTTGTGAAACTCGGTATTGCGTATTACACACGCTATCGAGGAAGGTCGTGATTGCGTGTAATGCAAGGCAAGACAAGGATGCGTGTTGTGCAAGCTCCTTTTGGTGTAGCGTACAACACAAGACATTAATAAAATTAAAAAGAATATTTTTTTATAAAATCTTGGGCTGTTACATTCTACCCCCCTTAAAATGAATTTCGCCCTCGAAATTCGTCGGGGTTATAAATGGTTTACTATTAGAAAGTTTCTTTAATAGAAACCCACATCGTAAAAAGGAATATCAAAACCAGTCTTTAAAAACAAAAGTATGAAACGTAACGGTTACCCAAATAAACTAATCATTGGGTTTCCACATAGGTGAAAATATGGATATGGAAGAGAAATCTAACCATCATGTTCTGATGGAGAGTGGTAGAGAACATGGCTATGGAAAAGCCAGTAATCACAAATCCATAGATTTGTGATGATATAAGGTACCATCTGATTCATCAGGTATAAGATCACTAGGACAACATTTTTGGTTTTCAAGATCATTTCCCCTAAAGTTGAAAATTTGAATTAGAATAAATACTTACTTTATTTTGGTACAATCTCACTGTTGTTCGTGCCTTGAACAATTTCCACTTCATCTCTTAAATAAATGAATTTGAATTTGTTATTCGTGAAGTGTTAACAGATCATGTGATAGAATGACGGGTCATTCCATCTGTCTCAAACAAAAGGTTAGCAAAAATTATATGCATAAATCGATCTATAGTGAGATTAATCATATATGGTTCCTAAAATGGACTTATACTTCATATATCATACTGCTTAATATAATAAAACTAGTTTCTACTAAACAGGGACTTCCTGTAGGCCAGTGGTAGGTGATAAAGGCCAGTCGCACTTCGGTTGTGGGTTCGATTCCTACAGCCTTGTCCGAAGCGATGGGCTGTCGCCCGTCCTGCAGGTTGTCCCTTTTTCTAAAACTACGTTACTATAACATCCCATCAATAATATCGAAAATCTTCTATCCTTAAACAATACTAACTTATGTCCAACATAATCCAGTCTAATCTTTAGGCTTATACATAATACTGCAGTCCACTCTCATAATATAGTGACATCGATTACCAGAGATTTAATATTGTCGTTGATCCCCACATATCATAAGATATGTCTTGTTGGTCACATTCCAAACATTCAAAGTCCTTAATCATGTATTCTCTTGAATACCTTAGTGAAAACATGAATGCAGTTAAAAGTTAACACTTTCCACATACCAAAATCCTCAAAATTCTATATACTCAATCCATGATATCACTTAGTCCTTATATCAATCATGTGCTCATGAATACTATCAAACATTTAATTTTCTCCTTATCCCTTTATTATGCGCATATCATCTACATTCCAAAAATATCTGAATAACCTTTCATGGATACTGGTAACATTAATCAGGCAACAGTGTAACAATCCTTACATGTCTCTTTATTCTACAGTACCATGAGATTACTTACACAACATTACACATGATAAACATGTAATCATTCCACTACATTCTTAAACCATTGACCGAGCTTCAACAATTCGTTCATCTCACATATCATTTGTAGTCTCTTCATCATCATCCACATAAATACTTCCCATACGACCATACTGATTATCTTCATGAGACTTTCCCTTAGGGCATTGGTTTGCATAATGCCCGTACATTCCACATTTAAAACATTTAACCATTGTTGATGTCGTAGCAATACCATTATCCTCATCCCTGGTGTTAACTGAACCTTTTCCTTTGCACTTACTTGCTTTGTGTCCTTCTTTTCCACACCCAAAGCATCTTCCAGTTCCTTTGAAACATTCTCCTTGATGCCTCTTCCCACATGAATTACATAGGGGAAATTGAACTTTCTTTCCTCTATGATCATCATGAAACTCCATCTTTCTCTTATTAGCCGAGTCAGGAAACTTACCAAATTTTACTTTATTGATCATATTATGAGATTGCTGATTCGGCATAATAATTATGTTTGGACTTCCAAATCCCATTTCATTATGAAGAATATCATTCCATTGTCCATCATATCCTCCATTATCGTGAATCATCTTGTTTCCAGCCATTTTCTAAAACCCAAAAAGAATAGTGTGAGAGGAAAAAATCATGCTAGGGAAAACAACATAATAAAGGGGGAGTACCTTCAATATCTAACATCTTAGGTTTAATTCTATGATCGTTAGCGTAGTTCTAGTACTATAACTTATACGTCTACTTAACCTTAGGGACATCCCTAGACATACCGTAGAAATATCTCTAGGGATCTCACTAATGTTTTCGCATCCTAGTTTCCAAAGGTTGACTAAACCTTTCCTCTGATACCAACTGTAGAGACCCGAAGCCTGACGTACATGGACATTACATTACTTTTGCGGAATACTTAGTACATAACAAAAACACACACACAAGGATCGTAATAGTTTAGTGTCTTTGGAAACTCGGAACGTAATCTTCTAATCGTGGTGAAAGATCTTCAATATCTCCCATAAAGATCTTCCCTTTTTTTTACCTAAAACCTTTATTTATATCCTGGGGAAAATAAAACATAAAAGGGTGAGCTCAAATGCTCAGTAAGGGTATACAAAAGAAATAAAAATCATATCATATCTTTTTGAAAATCATAACCTGCAAAAGAGATCATAATATCTTAACATGGAACAAATCATAAAAGTGAAAATGAGATCACCATAATCATAACATGAAACTTGAAACTTTGTGGCATACACACATAATCATAGAGAATCATTTCTTGTTAGTCAAGACTCATTGCCAAGACTATCTTAGTGGACAAAGTCCCTTTCTGAATCGAGTGACCCTCGTTTCAGTCCTGTTTCACTGAACCGGTATAACCTACCGTTCCAGCCCTGTCTATCTCATGAGATATAAAATCTTTACCCAATGCATTGGAGGGAGATATAGGTCCCACCCATCTTATAATGAATCCTTTCTTATGTGTGCCACATAATCATAAATCATACATCATCGCATAACACATGTAACAAAAATGGGATTCTTGAAACATCATGACATCATAAAATAAATCTTATAAGGCAGATGACTTCATAAAAATAATCCCCTCACAACATAATCAAATCAATGTAACTAAAGGGATAAAAACAGAACCCTTTATTATCTTAGATGGAAAATAATTTTGATAAAACACTTGAACTTCATTCTTGAGGAAAATATCCTTTCTACTTCAAAAACATTTTTCCTTTCATAACATGTCATAAAACTTTAAAATAAAATAAGTTGATTAAAAATAAACTTGAAAACTTGTAAAGGAAGCTTCTTGGAAATAATGTTTTAAAAATCCATTCATGTCGTATAAGTTTAAAAAAACATTCTTCGTACTTTTGTCGGAAAAGTCAAAAAGTACCTCGTACAAAAAAACGACAAAACATTCCTTTTATTTCTTTTACTAAAAAATCACCGAAGGTTAAAAATGGATTTAAACAATTGTAGGTGGATGAAAATAATATTACATATTGATGAAACATGGATGTGGATGATAAAATACACCCCAGTAAATACTTACGAATAAACAATCTCGAATAAAAATGAGATTGTGATATTTCCCTTACCTTAGGTCCAATTTGCTTCGTATGTGTCCAAACCTCCTGTATAATAATTTAAATAATGTCATTTACTTATTACAGAATCATATTCATTGTTATGATATCATATATGGTTCACTTATGACATTATATTACCCGTTCTTTTGTAAATGTCATGTTAAAGAAGCGTTTTGGGTAAAATCGTTTCATTTATCGTAGGTGTTTTGACTTGTTGTTCTTGACATCATTATTACTTATATCATGATTTACTTACTTCCAGAATATAAAATATGATTTATATATCATATATATTCATTATATATATATATATATATAATAGATAGATAAATAAAATGAAAAACACCGTTCATGGAGACGGTAGTCCGTACGTACGCATGAACGCTGTTTTTCTTTCCTTATTGTCTTGAAATGGAAGTAAGTAGATGACATACATATGTATATATATACATAAATCCAGTAGCTTTATAATGTCATATATTTCATTATTATTTCTTATATATACATTATAATCATTCTTAAATGGTTAACATGGAGAATGAATCTCATCGCGTCGTGGAGACGGTATTCCGTACGTACGCACGCGCGGTGATTTCTTTTTCCATAGGATGGATAGATGGTGAAATAGGGTTGTTTCATACTTATAATAACATATCAGTATATGAGTGATACTGATGTTATTACTTCATAATGAAACAACCTAAGAAGAAGAAGTGGAAGAAGAAATAAAGATGAAAGAATTGGTAACGGTAATTACCTCTTCTTTGAAGTGCCTCTTTGAGACCTCCTCTTAGGGCACTAGAATTGGTCTTTGAGGAAGACCAGAACCTCTAGGATGTTGCTAGGGAAGTGGAGAAGAGAGTTTGGCAGGGGTTGGCCGAGCTTGAGTGCTCAAATTGGTGTGAGGAGGAGGGGGAGGAGGTGTCCTTTTATAGGGGAGGAGAGGGGCACCTTAGGAATATCTCAAAATATTATTTTATATTAAAGTCAAAATCGGTTTATAATGGTTCCAAAGGGTCTTATTTAGAAGCTAAAGTGGGGATGGGTCGAAATCCTATCAACCAATTGAATTTAGACAAGTTTAGGATATTATTTTAACCTTATCAATTAGATTTAACTCTAAGTTAAATAATTTAACTTTTACCATGTCTTTTTGTTTTCTTTCACTATATGGTTAATAAACTTACTATAACATGCCAAACGAATCCCAAATTGTTTATTATTAATATATATATCCTTATCTAAGTCATTTGGCCGAACCGTAGATTTTTAGGAATACAATAACAATTAATAATATAATATTTGATTTAAAAACTATTTTGTTTCAATTTTGACACTATTTGATATATGATTTTTGTGAAAGTCATAACAGAATTAAATGTTCGAACCAAGTTGATTACATCAACATTAATATATCATGGTAACCTAGAAAATTAGTGGAATTCATAAAAAATCTCAAATTACATTTATTTTGGTGTTTATAACATCAATTATGTCAATATTTTATTAATAAGATAATTACTGCATCATCGTTGTGTCATAAATAAATTAAATTATTTTGTGTCTAAAAATTACAAATAAAATACCATCATGTAGGAAATCTTTTTAGCTTTCTAATGAATATTTACAATCGAATTTATCTTATGTATAACCCCATATTAAAAATGATTTACTTATTAAACTTTGATTTTAACTATTTTAACCTTTCTTTAAATAAATTAATAATAAATGTCCTAATCTAATCCAAGTGGGCCTAAATGGTCATATTTTATTCCTAAGTTTGTTTTTGGTCGAATTACACTTGTCCAATAGAATTAGGACATGTGTTAGGGTAATAGTAATATCATATTTACCCTTAGTTACCCTATTTACTATTAACCGCGGTAAAAAAGTAAAAAGTTACTATTCACCAAAAAATTATTTTCATCTCATTGAACCACATTTTAGTCCTTGATATTAACCGTGTCTCTCGGATTTTCGAAATTCCATTCACAGAAGCGGCAAAATTAAGTTTTATGAAAAATTCAGTTTTTTTAACTACCACTTAGTAGTTTCACTATTCATCAAAAATTGATGTTTTTCAGAACAATGCCAAAATTTCATCCTAAGATATATTTCATATTCCGAATTCAAAAATTAAATCTATTTTACCAAATTCATAACATAGAAGTTGCATTAATTAATTTTATAATTAAATCCTGCTGTTAAAATAAATAGCGTGTTTTTAGGAAACAATATATATCAAAAGATTGACACTTGATTATGTCTGGTTTAAATGTGAAATTACAACCAATGACCAACATTGTATTAAATTGTAAAAATATATTCTAAATATACTTTAAAACCACTCAAATTAATAATTTATCACTATTAATTATTTCGATTAAAAAAGTTGTTTTTAATTATAATTTAGTAATTTTCACTATTCATCATAATATGAAAGTTATCCGAAAAGTACCAAAATTTCACCTTAGGCTAAATTCGATACTCCAAATCCAAGAATGAAGTTCATTTTGAAAAATAAGATTTACAGAATTTTAAAAAGTGGTTATTACTATTCATAACGGCTAGTTTTAATAATATTTTAATAGCACATCGTTGTTTTGTGAAACTCGGTATTGCGTATTACACACGCTATCGAGGAAGGTCGTGATTGCGTGTAATGCAAGGCAAGACAAGGATGCGTGTTGTGCAAGCTCCTTTTGGTGTAGCGTACAACACAAGACATTAATAAAATTAAAAAGAATATTTTTTTATAAAATCTTGGGCTGTTACAAATAAACCTCACGTCATTTAGAATTATGGTATTCCAAGGATGAAATTAAATTACTTTTTAATATTTTGAAACACTCAAACATGTGTGGAATAATAAAAACCATAGAAAAAACCTGATATATATGTGAAATCATTGGATTACCTTAGATGAAATTTTTTATGTGTATGGACAAAAAACACATCAATATGATGTATGGACAGATCATAATTCTTCGATAAACACTTATTAATGGTAAAAAAATCAATTAAAAACAAGTGTCATGGGGGTCAAAACCTAAAAAATGATGTTTCGTTCCACTGAAATTTGGGGACACCGACTGTAGTTTTAATTTTAAAATGTAAGAATCAATGAAATTTTATTCAGAATTTTTTTTCCTAAGATGTCCCTAAACACATTTTTATTTTTTAATGACACTACAATTTTTATAGAAAACTCAAAACCATAGAAAATTTCCTCATATTTCTATGAAGCCCTGGGAAAATCACTGATTAGTTGTGTTTAATGTGTACCCTTGGAAAAAACAAGAATCTAATGTAAAGTTTGACTGAAATTACATAAGAAACACCTATTAAATGTATAAAATCCTATAAAAACAAGTTTTGGCTACTAAAAACATGGAAAACAATGTTTTATTTCCTTGAAATCATGGGACAATTCATGTAGATTGATTTTTGAAATTAAGGAACCAATCAAAATTCATATTAAATTATTGTTTTCCCATGATGATCGTAAACATATTTTTAATGTTTTGAAACATTATACCATTCCTGGAACATTCAAACCCCTATAAAATGATCTCATATGGATGTTACTACATTGATAAACCACCTTTGAGTTGTTTTTAAAATATAAAACGCATTGTGATATCATTACCTTTTAAATCTGTTTATTAAGTTAATTTAATGCAAACAGTATATCACTTTAAAAGTAAATTAGAATATTTAGCAATCCATTTTCTCTTTCATTTGTTCAATAATATCTTAAAAATTTATGTTCTAGTTTTTAAAGAGTTTTTCATTAGATATTATTTGTTTTAAGTTAAAATATATTGTGATTGATTAAAAAATAACAAATTTTATTGCAAAATTCTGAATATATTATGTGTATTTTTTCTATTTTATTTCTTTTCATAAAAGTTATGGATCTCGTTGTAGGTGGAAGATGATATCAGTAGGAAGGAGGTTGGACATTCTGATCCATGAAATTCTTATGGCTTATTACTATATTTATAATTTATTCTGTTTTGTATTAAATTTTTCCTTTTTTGTTAAATTTTACTATATAATGTGGTTGGTTTCAGTAGATGACATGATGTTGAGGAAAATAATTGTTGTAGTGGTCATCACATTGATTTATATTAGGCATATGTTCTTGATGGACATATTTTATGTTTTTATTCTGATGACTGAGTTATTTTTTGATAGATGTATGGGTTGATTGAGAATGAGTTGCTGGTGATTTTAAATGTTTCTAAATTTGACTCTGGATGTATAATGTATAAATTATTGTTTTCTCATATATTAATTTTTTATTTTATTTCATATCAATTTTTTACATTTACATTTTTTATAAAATATTTTTAAAAAATTATGATTTAGAAGCGGTTTTGAGTAAGAATTATTAATAAATCAATGAAAATATGTTTTACAGATGGTTATAATTAAATTCCCCTAAAATAAACCATAGCTAATATGTTTAGAAGCAGTTTGTTTCATTTTACATATTTTCCCCCTTGATATTATTTTTCATAAAATATAAAACATTAAAAAAACATTCGTAAAGTGTTCCAAAAAATGACAAATAATACTTTTTATCTAATGTTATTCTCTTTGGAGGTGGTTTATACCACATCTAGATTATAAAAAGACAACCTCTAATGGCCTTTTTTATAGTGTTAATAGTTTTCATTAAAAAACATAATTTACAATCATGTGTAAGTAATGTATGTACTCAATGAGATGGTATCTGGATCATGTTATTTCAAAAGTTGTATATAAAACCTTTATGGATATGTTGTGAATTAGTTATCAACACATGTATCTTTAACTTATTTTTAAGAACAATGTTTACTGAAACAATAATAGTTTTTTTATTGAGATAAGAATTTTTTTAGTGACTTCAATCAGAAATAAATATAATTTGGCATCAAGAGATCAATGATGAGAATTTTCAACCAACAATATAATAATATTTTCTAATGTATCACTATATCCATGTGTGTTTTGTACTAGTTTAATAGTCTATGAATTTTAGGGATGTGTGAGCTAAAAAATGTGTTTGATTGTATGAAATAATAATTTATATGAAAACTCATATTTTAAAACACATTAATTCTGGATTTATTATATAATGTCAACCATAATAAAATCCCAAAATATCATGAATCCTACTGTCTTTGGGAAATTAGGTATATGGTACAATAACAAGAAAAATTATTACAAAGACATTATTGGAAGCTTCTATAACATGATCCTACAATTCAATTTCTCTCCTTATCCTGCATGACATTACCATGGTACATACATTAAAAAGTGGTTAGATATAGAGAGCAATAATAAAATAACTCATATCATAAGTTAAAGTTGTTTGTATGATCCAATAGTATGTTCATGGTAACATTATATTGGTGATAATCATAATATTAAACAATGTGGCATGATATAACATGAGAGAATAAAAGAAACTTATGAATGTGGAAAAAAACATGGAATCATAAAAATAATTCAAGTATGACCACCATGAATAAATAAAATATTATTCCTCGGGTAACCACATTTTCACCATACATGTCATAACATTAGATAAAAACAATACCCAAGACATTGGAGGGCTATATAATCCACCCCAATCACCATCATATTATGTAAATGCATAACTGTGTCAAATTTATCATAAAACATAAGGACTTCATTCATCATTTTTAACCCCATGAGTAATGATTTTAGGCTTTATACATGTCAATATCCTTTCGATTATAGATAGTTACAACTAATAATATACCCTTGAGTTAAAATGGAGATAGGTATTCATTACACAAATGTTAGACTTCGAAAATTGCAGAATAGTTTTAGAGACATAAATATGTAAATAATGATTTATAGAAGGGGGAATGAGAACTAAATGGGTCTCTTATTACATGGTGAACACAATAATATTATTAACAATTCTTAAAAACATATCCCAACTTTAAATTTTTAAAATAAAAAGGCATGATATAATGAAGGTGATTCAATAAAGAGGGGAAGGAGAAGATACCTTGTCATTAAAGGATGCTTATAAAATACAAGGAGAAGACTAATATGATCTTGGTACAACATAGGGTGGCCTTTAGAGACGTCACTTTTGGCTAATACCAAATCCAATAGTTTTTAGTTAACAAAGATGGGAGGTTGGGTTATTTTTATTGAAAAATATTGGGGTTTTATTTATTAATTTCATAGAATTGTTTTTGGAAACAATAGATAATGTAATGAAAACCATAAACCTTCCCATGGTTTTTGAAAAAAGTTTAATTCCCATTAATTTTTTTTTCATAATTTTGTAATTTCATGCACCAAAATCTGTAAAATAATTCCCTTGGGAATGAAAATTTGAGTACTGTTAATAATGGATTCATTTTATAACCTTAAAATATAGTCATTGTTTGATAGGATTAATGAAGGATTTATAAAATAAAAAAATTAAGTAGATAAAATTATTTAAAATGTGAAAACATTATTTTTTCTTCTATACCTTTAATAAAATATATTATATTACATTTGGGTCATTATGAGGTCATAATATTGAACATATATTTATATTATATTTAATTTTGATACAAAATTTCACTTCCAATAAATATTATGATATAAAAATAATGGGATAATTTCATCATGATGATTTCAAAATTAATAACTATTATAATCAAATAATTCTTTATGTATGTGAATTTATAAGATAAATTTACAAAAATTCATATTATTTTTGGAAAAAGAACTAATTTTTATAATAAAAAATTTATAACCAGTATAAAAATTAGTTTTTAATTGATAAAATTATATGATCATTTATATTATATAAATATTTTTTATTAATTATATTTCAATAAAATATATCCCAAAAATAAAATTTGGGTCTCATCACATCAAAATATATTTTCTAACAAAATCCTTATTTAATAATTTAAAATGTAATATAAAAATAGTTAACAATAAACTTTTTTTTATTAAAAGAAAATACATAGTTTCATACTATTTCAGTCTAGATACGTAGTCATTTACTACTCTACAAAATTCACTATATGTAAGGTGTGTGATGCTGACATTTTCATGGGGTGGTTTAGGGAACATGGTGTCGGCCACGATCATGATTATATTAAGAATATCCGTTAAACAATTTCTGTCATCTTAATATTTTTGAATCTTAACATGTTTTTGGTTATGGTAAAAATATCCATAAAGTTATATCCATTCGAATCTATAATAAATGGGCTTTATATGGTATGATATAACTGGTAAAATTCAATGCTTCTATTAACATGATCAATTGGACTTTATCACATCCCTTAATATATCCTAATCCTAAGATCATTGTATAATAGCTATATTATATATGTTTTTTATGTAAGAAAAAAATTAAATCTGATATGATAAATCATCTAATAGTCAAAAATAAGAAAACTGGTGCATTTATTTTTTTAATATTTTATTTTTTAATAATTAATTTTTTAATTCGAAAATGGAATTTCATTTATAAACGTTTAGGTCATTACATTATTCCCCCATTAGAATTTTTTCCCAATAAATTTTCATTTCACACGCTACAACAGATGAAGGTGCTTGTTTTGCATCTCCTTTTATATTACCCATGTAACTTCCTAAAACTTCTATTTATACTACCAATTTATTAACTGATTATTTGTCTTGTATTTTAGATATTTTTATTTATGATCTAAGATTACCATCGGATCATCCCACCTCTAGATGAAATACATGTGATGGGTATAGTATATATTTCCTCTAGAGGGATATATGAAACACATCATCTTCATGAGATAGGTTAGGTTGGATTATAGTAGATAGGAAACCAATCCAATGTAATCAAGGATCTAAAAGGGGATGATGTATCTGGGTAAAAAACTTCCAGTATACTAAAGCATCATAAATTTATTTATCGGTGATATACAAAGGAATACATTATCTCTCCCATCAAACTATATGTATAATTGATTATTATTGTAATATATTTTAAATTAAACTTTTGAATATTTCTAATGTATTTAAATAGATTATACATTCTATATCATCTCTCAGGAAAGATCAGCTCTCATTAGCTTCCATTATACTAATTCATCGCATCATGTTAGAGTCTACCAACCTTTTCATTAATGAGCCATAGAGAGTCCCATTTTAATGCGAGAATGAGAAATGTAGTCATTTATGAACTCCACTAGGAGAAGGTGTTGGGCCTAAGATCCTTGGGAATCCATTGAACTTGATTTTAGAATATTCTCCATAGTTTGAATTTTCCACTCATATTGACCATCTGTTTGAGGGAGACAACTAGTGATAATGCTCAGTTCTATATCTATTCCTCACTAAAGTCTTCTACAAAACCACTAGGAAAACCATGAGTCCATATTTGGAATAATAGTGTGGGTATCATCATGAAATCATACCATTTTCCTTATTTATATCGTAGTGAGTGGTTCAAGGTAGAAATTTTCCTTGGTAGCAATGAAATGTACTGACTCAGTAAGGTGATCAAATACTACCCATAAGGTATTATTTCTTTTAGGTGTCCTAGGGAATCCTAAAATTACATTTGTGGATATATTTTCCCATTTTCATAGTTATATAGGAAATGGTATCATCATATCCTCACAATTCTATCATTATACCATGACATGTTGGCATACAAATACTGGAGACAAAATCCACCAATATAACTCTTCATTTTATCCCCCATACATTTTCCATCAAATTTTTATATATCTGAGTAATTTATGGATGAATTTAGAAAGTTGATCAATGTGAATTATAGATGTTACCACTTATGTTTTTGTTTTTATGGGACATATATCCTGGTTATAAACAATAATTTTCAAATTTAGAAATGTTTAACACTTGAATATTCTCTAAATTCTTTTATAGAAACTCATATCCTTTTTGGACATCCATGAACCACATGAGAATAGATTTATAAGTTTATATTTCAAAAATCATTGATTAGTATCCTTTTATAATTCCCATATCCTTCATTTACATGTATAATAATATCATATCCATTTCGATCTTCATAAGGGGAAGGTTTGTGAGATTCTTTCTACTCAGAGTATATTTTAATTTGTTTTCTTGTCCACGACGGTAATTGATTGAACAATAATTTTTTTTATCATCACTCACCTCCATCATTGGTTCATATTTGAATAATGTTTTTGTGAATATATACTTGAGTATTTTATGATCTTTATATATGTCACACTTTTCCTCTTAGAGTAAATTTCACCCAATCATCAATGCAATGATCACTACAAAATATTTTATTTCAGGAGTTGGATAGTTCAACTCCTATGAAAATTATTGAGGAATAGGATATCCCTTTTTTTATAGTTCACAAGTTCACAACCCCATCCCCTTTTGGATAAATCACTATAGATATCAATTTCATCCCTATTAGTGGTTAATGTGAGTAGATTTTTACTGATTAGCTTCTTTTTTGACTATATAAACATTTCCTTTCCTTCAATAGACAATAAAAACGTGACTCCCTTCTTAGTAATCATGGTTAGTGGGTGTCAAAATCATGGTAATTTTATCAAAAATTGATGAAAGGAATAATGTAATCAAAGGAAACTAATAATTTTCATCATATATGTTTCTCTTATCTGTCCTCTGAATGCTTATATTTTTAATGCTTACAAAAATATCAATTTCTTAGTCATAAAATTCCCCGATATATTTTCTCTACCAATGAAAAAGTCACATTTAATATACTTTTGATATAAATTTTCCTTACACTCGTTCTTTTTTATTTTAGTTATATTCTACTCATATTACTCCTTGATTTTTGAGTAGATATGAAAACCATATATAATGAATACCAAAATTTTTTTGATGTAATACCAAAAGACTCAATTCATTGTGTCCATGTAGATTATATGAGCATTAATGAACCCCAATGGCATCACTGTTAACTCACTGTCCATGTACCCTGTGTGGGAAGAATTATTGGGGATATTATACTTCTTCATCTTTACAAGATAATAACCCAAGTGAAGATCCATCGTAGAGAAGTAATGGTTTGAACATTTATGAATGAACAATTCATTAATTTGTGGTGTAAAATACATATTCTTTATTGTGATCTTTTTGAGCACATGATAATCAATTAAAAGGTTCAATGACTCATCGTTCTTCTTGATGAAGAGGATGAGTTTACCCCATGGTGAAGAATTTCGGCATATAAACACTTTATTACAATAATCCTTAATTTTTTCATTAAATCCACAAATAACAAAATGGAAATTATATATATGGTACGGGATATCAACAGACATCTTTATACTATCTCAATTGAGAAATAAACCTCATGACTAGTAGAAAGACTAGTATATTCTTAAGGAAAAATCAGTGGATTTTCTTAGAATTGTCAAGTAATCAAGGATGACCAATTTTTTAATAATAATAATTTTGAATATATATTATTAATCACAAAGAAAAAATATAGAAAATTTATTTGTTGGTAATAAATAACATTTATCATTTTCCTTACACTTTTATAAAATCATAGGCAATTTTGGGATATAGAGGGTGATTTCCTTCTCTCTTTATTTTTTTGTAAACTGTATAAAAGAAATAAAAATACAAGCCTAGAATAGTATCTAATTTCACTAAAGGGAATATATTAAGGTTTTTTGGGAGGCTAAATATAAGGACTCAGCCTTACACATTACATAATCTTGAATTAAATGAATAATTCACATTTAGGATCTTTTCAGGTTTAGGGTTGTAGATAATTATGTCTTAACTATTACATTACATCTCAAAAATTACAAGGTTGCACTACTACTCAGTTTTACTTTTTTTATAAAATAAATACTCTATAAAAAAGATTCATGTCTAGCCCCACGTTTTAGATAGCATGACTTTTCCTTGATCCCATCCTTGACCCTATTCATATTTAGGTCCTGTGAAAAACATTTCAAAACTTGGGATGAGCATATAAAGCACTATAAGGGTTTTTTAAAAAAGAAAAAAACATTATTTCACCATTACATACATAACATAAGCACTTTAACATACCTCATGAAATCATAAGTTTTACTAATAACACATATAAAACATAAATCATATAGGTAACTTCTCGAATCCATATCATAATTACATTGTAGCTATCACATCTACGTAGGGAGTTACATTTGGAATACCCATCACAGTATATTCCCTAAATCACTTAGGAGAAACATTCAATTTTACCTCTATCATGTTAACCAATTCATTAGAGAGATATATTGGGCTCACCATCCCATGGTTTATCACGAAACCACCTTTATACGTAAACAATGTCCAAGAACCATAACATATTCGTAACACATAAAACAAACATAAAGGAAAGATAAAATTTCCACATTTCAATCAAAATATATAATTTAAATATATTGACATAAGAAAATACATTATAAAAATCATTTTAAATACAAAAATATGTAAAATTATATATGGTATTTATTTTCCTTTTAAAACAGTACGTCTTTTTAAGGAAGTCATGGATCAAATAATACTCGTAGTGGAATAAAGGGTCGTTGTCATCACTTACGTTAAAAAGAAACATTATTTTTTTTTCATTTTGTAATACTCTTCATAGAAAAATATTCTATTTGAATGAAAATTCAAAGGATTTTATACAGCGTATAAAAAAAGTTGTGTATTAAAACAAAATATGCCTCAAAGAAATGAGATTGAGACAAAATCCCTTACCTCGTGCCCGACTTGACTCGATCGTTCATTAATCTCATGAATAATAAAATAAAGTTAATTTATACTTTCTTAAGAACCTTTTTAAGTTTATTATTCCTTTTATATCACTTATTACCATGTTATAAACTTTATTTAATCTATTAAGATAATAATGGTTGTTTTGTCTATATTTGGTACTTATGTAAAAATGGACTTATTATAATTACATGTTGTTCATATGGTAATAAGATCATTATATATAGAATTATATTCATGATTTAGATATCATATATATCTTATATATCCATTATATACATGTATTTATATTATTACATAACATTTGTTTGTAAGAAATGAAAAGCACCTTTCTTGGAGACGGTAAGACGTACGTACGCTTGAACGCTAATTTCGTTTCAATTTATTATTTTAATGTAATTAAGACATAATGATAAATAATTATAGTATAATTATAGTATAATATCATATATAATATCATTAACTCCATCCTTTATAAATCCCACATATGGTATTAACAAGTCATACCACTTTGAGGAGGTGGTAGTCCGCACTTCCTCAAATTAAATTATCGAGTTTACCCTTAATGGAAACTATAAAGTTTTTCTATAAATGAAAAATACAGAGGCATAAAGAAAACATAAACATAATATATATCATATATAAATATTGTTTCATCTTAATGGATATGATTATAGGCAGTAAGCGATAATTGAACAATCATCGTTTCGTGAGGCGTTAGTATGGCGTTCACAGAAACAGTTTGTTATTCACCCATTACATAGATGTGTGTGTATGTTTAGTTATAATCCTCCTCATAAAAAAGTTCTATTATATTTAGTATACTATTTTTGTTATAAAAGAAATGAAAATAAATATTTTAGTGGTTTTATAAGTACAATAAAAGGGAAAAAGTTAAGAGAAATTGTTACCTTTAATTTGGGTAACTCCCTTTGGTTTAAACCAAAAGGACTTCTTGAAGTGCCTTATTCCTATAGTAAGGCTTCTATAATGAGTATATGGATCTTAAGAGCATATTTGGGAAGGTTTTGGATGAACCAAGGGGATTTGGAGGTGTGGTTAATGGGTTATAAGTGAGGTATTTTTATTAGGGGGCGGAGGGGATCTTTAGGAAATTTTGCACATATTATTTGATTATAAAGTTGACTTCATATTATAAAGATCCAAAACTCATTAATGTAAAATATAAGATGAATCATGTTCGAAATAAAATCATTCAATAAGTGTTGGACAAGTTTTACATATTTTTTTAATATTTATAATCTAATATTTTTTAAAATCATTTATTAATGAGGTCAATATTTCATCATTATTGTGTCATAAATAATTTACTTTATTTGTTCTACCTGATCTCATGCATGGATACCACCACCATTTATAGCCTGAGTCCATTGTTAAATCACTACAACAAACTATTCAGTTCCAATTCTGACAATCTCAGGTTGTTGATTTGGAAGGTTGCCTTCCTCCTAATGTTGTCCCAACACAGCTGCCCTATTTCCTCTATGGAAAACCATTCTGAGCACATAAATATCTTAGTCGAATCAAAAAATTTATCTATAAATGCTATATCATTTGGATATTAACAAAACATAATTTATGGACATTAAATTAACAATAACCTAACTCCAAAAGTTATCTAAACTGACCTCTAATACCAACTATAAGGACCTGGCATTAAACATTACATAATCTTGAATTAAATAAATAATTCAAATTAAGGATTCAGGTTTATAGTTTTATATAATTAGGCCATAACTATTACATTACATCTCAAAAATAAAAAGTTAAACATTTCTACTCAGTTTCAATTTTTTCCAAAAATAAATACTTTTGAAAAAAAGAGCCATGTCTAGTCCAATGTTTTAGATAGCATGACTTTTCCTTGATCACATCCTTGACCCTATTCATCGTTAGGTCCTGTGAAAGACATTTCAAAACATGGGATGAGCATAAAAATCTCAGTAAGGGATGTAAAAAAATAAATAAAACATTAGTTAATCATTTCATAAATAACATAAGCTCTTTAACATACCTCATGAAATCATAAGATTTATGAATAACACATAGAAATAAAAAATAATAAAGGTAACTTCTAGCATCCATATCATACTTACATTGTAGCTATCACAGGTACACAGGGAGTTTCCTTTGAAATACCGATCACATAATATTCTCTAAATCTCTTAGGAGAAACATTAATGTTTACCTCCATCATGTTACCTAATGCATGGAGAGCTATCTCGGGCTCAGCCACCCAAGGTTTATCACATAACCACCCATATACATAAACAATGCCCAAGAACCATAACAAATTCATAACACATAAAAAAAGGAATGATATCATTTCCACTTTTAAATAAAAATATATCATTTAAATATATTGACATAAAAAATCCATTATAAAAAATATTTTCAATACCAAAATACATAACAGAGTATATGGTATTTATGTTCCTTTTAAAAACAATACGGATTGTTAAGGAAGTCATTGATCAAATAATACTCGCGGTGGTGGAAAGGGTCATTCTCACCCCTTATGTTAAAAAGAAACATTATATTTTTCGATTAGTAAAATGATTCATAAAAAATAATCCCATTGAATTAAAATTCAATGGATTTTATACATCATATAAAAGAAATTCGTGAATTAAAACAAAATATGCCTCAATAAAAGTGGATTGAGATGAAGTCCCTTACCTCATGTATGACATGACTCGATCATTCTTTAATCTCCTGAATAATAAACCAATGTTAATTTATACTTGAATAAGAACATTTATTGAGTTTATTATTCATTTTATATCACTTATTAACATGTTATAAAAACTATGTAATCATTTATGTTAATAACGGATGTTTTGTCAATATTTGGTACTTGAGTAAAAAATGGACTTCTAATAATTAAAAGTTGTTCACATGGTCAAAACTTAATTATATCCAGAATGATATCCATGAATTAGATATCATATATATCATATATATCCAGTTTATATATTTATTTATTATAGTAGATAACATTTGGAGGTAAGAAATGAAATGCACCATTCATGGGGATGGTAAGTCGTACGTACGCATTAATACTACTTTCATTTCTATTTCTTATTTTAATGGAATTGAAACGTAATTATACATAGTTATATTATAATTCCAGTATAATATCATATATAATTTCATTAACTCCATCCTTTATGCATCCCACATATGGAATTAACGAGTCATATCACTTTGAGGGGGGGTAGTCCCCACTTCTTCTAATGAAATTACCGCGTTTACCAATAAAGGAAACCATCATTGTATGCTATAAAAGAAAAATATAGAAGAATAAATAAAAAAATAAACATAATATATATCATATATAAATATATTTTCATCTTTATGACCACCATGAGAGTGCGTATGAGATAATCGAACAATCATTATTTTGTGAGGCATTAGTTTTCCATCCACAGAAACAGTATGTTCTTCACCCATTAGATGGAGGTGTGTGTAAGTGTAGTTCGAATACATATCATAAAAACATCATAGTATATTGAGGATACATGTGTTTTTATAAAATTAAAGAATAAAATGAGGTTTGGGGTTGTATTAGTAATCTAAAATAAAAGAAGTTAAGAAAAACTGTTACCTTAAATTTGGGTAACTCCCTTTAGTTTGAACCACAATGACTTCTTGATGTGCCTTATGCCTATGCTAAGGCTTCTAGGGGAGGATAGGGATCTTGAGAGAGTATTTGGGCAGTTTTTGGATGAGATAAGGGGCTTGAGAGCTGTGTGTAATGGGTTGGAAGTGAGGTAATTTTATATGGGGGAGATGGGGCTCTTTATGGAAGTTTACAAATATTATTTTATCTTATACATATCTTCAGTTTATTAAGATCCAAAACACATTAAATTTGAATATAAGATGACTCGTTTTCGAAATAAAATAATCCAATAAAAATTGGACACGTTTTGGATATTGTTTTAATATTTATAATCTTTTTTATTTAAATCCAATGTTAAAGAGTTAAATATTGGATCATTATTGTGTCATAAATAATTTAATTTATTTGATGTCTAAAAAATATAAAATAAATTCCATAATGTAGGAAATATTTTTATCTTTACAATTAATATTTATAGTTGACATGATAACTTTGTATAACCCCATGTAAAAATTAATTTACAAAAAAGATATTTGTTTAGGCCATTTTGCCTTTACTTTATGTTAATTAAAATAAAGTGTCATTATCACTCTCAAGTGGCTCCAAGGGGTCCCCAAATCGACCCAAAGATGACCATGGTCATAAATGACTCTACCAATAAGGTTAGGACAAGTTTTAAGGTAATTTTTTATTATTATAATATTATATTAACCATGAATTACCCAATTTACTTTTAAGAACGAAAAATAGTAGTTAAAATTACTATTCACCATAAATTATTTTCATATTATTGAACCAAATTTTAATTACTAATAACAACCATATATATATTGAATTTTTGAAATTTTATCCACAAAATCTGTAAAATATCATTAAAATGAAAAATTCAGTTTTTTAACTACTACTTAGTGGTTTCACTATTCATCAAAAATTGAGGTTTTTTAGAAAACTACCAAAAATTCAGCCCAATATATATTTGATATCCCGAATTCAAAAATTATGTATAATTAAATGTATCCAAAACCGAGAAGTTCAATTAATTTTTTAAAATTTAATTCTCGTTGTCAAAACAAATAGCGTGTTTTTAAAAAACAATAACTATCAAAATATTAATACTTGTTTATGTCCAATTTCAACGTGAAATTAATTCCAGTGACCAATATTGGATAAAATGGTCAAAATATAATCTAATTAAACTTTAAAACCAGTTAAAAAGATAATCTAATCATATATATAAATTATAATAAATGACACTTTTGAATTACAATACTGTATTTTTCATTATTCATTAAAAATGACTTTTATCAGAAAAATACCAAAAATTTACCCAAATTAAATTTTGATGACCCAAATCAAAAAATATTTTTATTTTATCAAATAAAACATATAAAAGTGACCAAAACTATATTTAAATAGGGTTCTCCTCCAAATGGTGGTAAATCAACCTTTTAATGAATATTAGAGTATTTATGCTTAAAATTAGATTAATTCATTTTTTAAGCCTATAAATTATTTTTCATAAATGTACAAACATTTACCAAACATGTATAATAATATTTTAGTTAGTTCTATTCATTCTCTCCAATAAAAAGTCTAGGCATTAACTACATTTAAGATAATATTATTTTGTTATTAGTGTGCAACATAAGATTTCAAAGAAACTCGTTGTTGCGTATCAGGTAATCCATCGATCATAGAAACCCCTTTATAGTAAAATAAATATTTAATTCAGAAATATTAATAAATATGGAAAAATTCTTATTCTTTATTTATTTGGGATGTTACATCCTTCCCCCCTTTTGGAAATTACGTCCCCACAATTTTATTCACTTATCAAATAATTTGGGGTATTTATACCTTAGAGCATTTTCAGATTCCCACACATCCTATTCAACCATACGGTTTTTCCACAATACCTTTACCAGGTGAATTAACTTATTCACCTACACATTCTCTATTCGGTCAAAAATCTGGACTGGTTGTTCCTCATAAGATAAATTCTCTTCCAACTAAACTACCTCTGGACTTAAAACATGATATGGATCTAGAATATACATTCTCAACATTGAAACATGAAAAACATTGTGTACCTTGGACAAACAGGGAGGTAAATCAACTATGTAAGAATGTGATCCAACTTTCTCTAGGATTTCATAGGGTCCAATGAACCTCATACTCATGCTTCCCTTCTTACCAAAACACATAACATTTTTCCATGGAGAAACATTGAGAAAGACATGATCACCAACCTTAAAGGAGATATCCTTCCTCCGATTGTTCATATTAATTTTTTTCCTCCTCTAAGTTGTTCTCATGTGCTTCTGAATCAAAAGAACCTTTTCAACCATCTGTTCTACCAATTCTGGTCCCATCGGCATCCTTTCACCTAATTTATCCCAAAAGATGGAGTTTGACATCGCTTTCCATATAGGACCTCAAATGGATCCATCTGTATAAAATAATGAAAATTTTTATTATAAGAAAATTCCACCAAAGTAATATTTTGGTCCCAACTTCCTCGGTAATCTAGTGAAAAATCACATAGAATATCCTCTAAGGTCTGAATTTCCTGTTCTGACTACCCATCTAATAGGGGATTAAAATCTATACTAATATTTAATTCAGTACCCAACGACTTCTGAAATCCTTTCAAATAGATAGAAGTAAACCTGGTATCACGATCAGATAAAATAGAGTGGGGAACACCATTAAACGTGACAATCTCTTTAACATACAACCGAGGAAGGTGATCTAGATACAAAGTAACTTGAATTGGAAGAAAATGAGCGGATTTATTCAATCGATCAACAATAACCCAGATTTCATTATTACCTTGAGATGTCTTTGGTAATCTCACAATGAAGTCTATGGATATATTTTCCCATTTCCACTCTGGCACTGGTAAAGACTGAATCATCCCTTTTGGTAACTAGTGCTCTTCTTTAACCTACTGACAAGTCAAACACTTCACAGTAAAATCAATAATATTTATTTTCATTCCATCCCACCAGTAATACTCCCAAATATCTGTGTACATCTTATTACTGCCAGGATGAATTGAAAATAGAGAATTATGTACTTCACATAACACCTCATTATTCAACTGTGAGTCACAAGGCACACATAATCACTTTCCAAACCTCAAAATACTGCCATTATCAATGTTAAATTCAGGAAACTTACCCTCCAGAACCGATGCTACCTTTTTCTGTAACTCACTATCTTCCTTCTGCTGCTGCATTATTCTATCTGATAGAGATTATTCCTCTGACCCCTGAAAAAAAACAAAACAATTTCCTGCACCAAAAAATTCAATGCCAAAGTTCATCAAATCAAAACCCAATGGATCTCATTCCAAACATAACATGGTTAATGAAGCATTACTTTTTAGACTCAAAGTATAAGCCAGTTTATTTTCTTTTCATGTATGGTAAAGGAACATGCAATCATAATCATTGATTAATTCCAACCATCTCTTCTCCCTCTTGTTCATTTATTTCTATGTGAATATATACTTCAAACATTTCGGGTCGGTATATATATCACATTTTACTCCATTAAAATGATTCCTCTAAACTTAAAAATCAAAAACAACAGAAGTTAATTCCAAATCCGGTGTAGGGTAATTTAACTAATGAAGATTCAACTGAAATGAAGCATAAGCAATTACCAGATAATTTTTTATAAGGACACATCCAATTCCTTTCAATGGAGCATCACTGTAATTAAAAAACTCACCATTTCTGGAAGGTTGTGCCAAAATGGAGAATTCCCCATTATTATTTTGAATTCCTGAAAACAATCACCACAATCTTTTATCCAAACGAACATAACACCATTTTGAGTTAACATAGTCATTGGACTTGATAACCGTGAAAAATTCTCAACAAACCCCATTAATAACCTTCCAATCCAAGAAAACTACAAATCATGGTTATATTTGTGGGTCATGGCCATTCTTCAACAAATTTTCTTTTAGCAGGATCAATTGTTATGCCAATTTTTTAAAAAATGCAACTAAGGAATGATATTTTCTATAACCAAAACCCCCACTTTATGAATTTACCAAATTGTTTCTTTTTTTGAGGTTTGAAAGAAACCCCTTAAATGAATTTTATACTCCTCTTTACTTTTAGAATAATCCAAAATAACATCAATGATAACAACCACAAATATTATCCCTGAAATCATGGATAATTATATTCATAAGATCCATGAATACAGTAGGTACATTGGTTAAACCAAAAGCCATAACTACAAATTCATAATGGTCATATCTAGTACAAAACACAGTCTTCAAAATGCCTGCTTCCTTTAATTGCAACTGATGGTACCCCAACCGCATGTCAATCATTGAGAAATACTGAGCTCCATAGAGCTGATCAAAAAAATCATAGATTCGAGGAAAAAGATACTTGTTCTTAACAGTGATGTTATTCTATGCTCTATAATAAATCCAATGTCTCATTGAATCATATTTCTTTTTAACAAACAAGATAGGAGAACGCCATGGTGATGTGCTAGATCGAATGAAACCTTTATCTAATAATTCATGCAATTGATTCTTTAACTATAAATGTTCAATTTGAGACATTCGATAACGGGGTTTTGAAATTGGCCTAGCATCAGGAAGCAAGTCAACAATAAATTCAACTTCTCGATCAGGTATAATACCAGCCAACTCATCAAGAAAAAACATCAATGTTCCCATTTACCACTAGCACATCATTAATCTGAATAATTCTTTTTTTATCAAAAATATGTGCAAGGAAACATTGATTTCCATCTTTTACTAGTTTCTCAGCTTCCAGATATGTTATAAAATTTAAGGGTTCATTGTTTACAGAAACTGAAAATCTTTTTGAAAAGTAATCTCTTTAGCTCTGTATTCAATCATAACATGATAAAAAGAAAGCCAATATATACCCAAAATAACATCAAACTCTACTAGAGGAAAAACAATAAGGTTTCAATGTATATTATTTCTTCCCAGAAGGACATAAAGGTTCTTATAATTTCTTTATTGTTTCAACATTTCCTCCAGGTGTTTTTACTATATGTTCAGGATTCATATATTGATATGGAATTCCCAATTTACTAGAAAACATGTTTGAAATTAACATATGTGTAGATCCTAAATCAAACAACACATTGGAATAATCTAAAAAAACAAAGAGTGTACCTGATCCTACTTCATTTGATGGACCAACATTTGCTGAAGTAGTCACAAAGGATTTCACCACCACTATCTACTTTTATTCCAGGTGCTTTCCCTCAGTTGAGTTCTTCTTTGGACACTGATCTCCATAATGACCCATTTCATTTCACTTAAAACAATTTCTTGACTGTAAATAAAATTTTGTCTTTACATTACCGTGATATTTTTACTGCAATTACGAGTCTTATGTCCCATCTTACCACATCGGTAGAACTTACCATAATTCAAAAGGCATTCCTCATCAAGCTTTTTACCACAAATTTAACAAACCATAAACTTAATTTTCTTGCCATCAGAATTTTTTTAAGAGTTATTCCCTTTCTCCTGCAACCTCAAACTCTTATTAGGTTGTTTTTTATTGAACACCTAATCATCTCCAAACTCCATTTACACCTTCTCCACATAATGAACAAGTTTTTCATAACTTTTGAACACCCGAGAAGCTAAAGAACTTCAGTACTTTGGCATTAATCTGGAGTAAAAATGGTTGATTTTACTATCATGATCTCTTATGAAATTTGGAGCATACCATTCTAGTCGAGATAATTTTTATTCTTAAGATTCCACTGAGTAATATCATGCCTAAATTCTAGGAATTGGGTTTCCATCCTTAGAGGAACAGCCTTAGATAAACTTTTCTCAGGATACATACCGTTTAATTCATCCCAAACAATAGCATATATCTCCTCACTATCCTTTAAATATTTCACAATTGACCACCACTGATTAGCTTCACCTTTAAAACGGTAAACAGAGTACTTCTTTTTAAGGAATCCATTGATAAAATAATTCTAATGGCGGTGGAAAGAGTCACTGTCACCACTTACATGAAAATGAAACTTTATTTTCTTCATTTAGTAAAATGCTTCGTAGAAAAAAAATCCATTTGAATGAAAATTCAAAGGATTTTATACACTGTATAAAAGAAAGTCATGTAATAAAACAAAGTATGCCTCAATAAAAGGATATTGAGACGAAGTCCCATACCTCATGTATGACTTGACATGATCGTTTTTTAATGTACTAAATAAAAAACTAATGTTAATTTCTACTTGTATAAGAACCTTTTTCAACTTTATTATTACATTTATATCACTTATTACCATGTTAAAAAAATTATGTAATCATTTACGATAATAAAGGTTGTTTTGTCAATATTTGGTACATGAGTCAAAAATGGACTTCATATAATTACAAGTTTGTTCACATGGTAAAACATTCATTATACCCAGAAGGATAGTCATGATTTAGATATCATATATATCATATATATCCAGTATATACATTTATATATAATAGTATATAACATTTGGAGGTAAGAAATGAAATGCATTATTCATGGATACGATAAGTTGTACGTACGTATGAACGCTACATTCATTTCTATTTCTTATGATAATGGATTCAAAACATAATTATACATAGGTATACTATAATTTCAATATAATTTCATATATAATATCCTTAACTTCATCCTTTATGCGTCCCATATATGGAATTAACAAGTCATATCACTTGGAGGGGGGCGGTAGTCCGTACTTCCTCAAATGAAATTACCGCCTTTACCAATAATGGAAACCATATTGGTATGTTATAAATGAAAAATATAGTAGCATAAAGAAGATATAAAAATAATATATATCATATATAAATAAATTTTCATCTTAATGTTCACCATGATAGGGGTAGGATATTATCGAGCAATCATCGTTTTGTGAAGTGTTAGTTTTCCATCCATGGAAACAGTATGTTTTTCACTCATTAGATGGAGGATTGTTTAAGTGTAGTTCGAATACATATCATAAAAAAATTATATTATTTTGAGGATACAGGTTCTATTATAAAAGTAAGGAATAAAAAGAGTTTAGGGGTAGTAGTAGTAATTTAAAAGAAAAGAACTTAAGAGAAACTATTACCTTAAATTTGGGTAAATCCCTTTGGTTTGAACCAAAAGGACTTCTTGATGTGCCTTCTTCCTATGTTAAGGCTTCTAGGGGGAGGAGAGAGATATTGAGAGCTTATTTGGTTATGGTTTGTATGAGGCAAGTGGCTTGAGAGCTATATGGAATGGGTTAGAATTGAGGGCTTTTTATAAGGGGGAGAAGGGGCTCTTTAAGAAAGTTTGCAAATATTATTTTATAATAAACATATATTTAGTTTCTAAAGATCCAAAATTCAATAAATTTTAAGATAAGATGAATCAAGTTAGAAATAAAACAATACTATAAAAATTTTCATGTTTTGGATATTTTTTTAATATTTATAATCTTATTTATTTAATTCATTTATTAATGAGGTAAATATTGCATCATTATTGTGTCATAAATAATTTATTTTATTTTATGTCTAAAAATTATAAAATAAATTCCATAATGTAGTAAATATTTTTATCTTTCCAATTAATATTTATAGTCAAATAGATAACTTATATAACCCCATGTAAAAATTAATTTACAAATAGATATTTGTTTATGCCATTTTTTCCTTCACTTTAAGTTAATTAAAATAAAGTATCATCGTCACTCTCAAGTGGATCCATAAGGATCCAATGTCGACCCAAATATGACCATTTTCATAAATGACACTAAATATATTGTTAGTACAATTTTTAAGGAAATATTTTATTATTATAACAGTTTTTTACCTTGAATTACCCAATTTAATTTTATGTGCGTTAAATATAAGTCAAATGTTACTATTAAAAAAATATTTTCTTCATATTGAACCAAATTTTAATTAATAATGTAAAGACTCAGGAATTTCAAGGAAATTTTTTTCTTAATTTCTATGAAATTTTACATGTTTGTGGCTTCTGATGGCACTTGATTCTGAGGCCCAGTGTTCCCAGAATCAATATCTGAAGTTTAGCTGGGGTACGTTCAGTAAACGAACGAGCGGGTCTTTCTATCTTTTCAACCGGTGCCCAGAATAGAAATATGAGGGCACCAATGAACTCACAGAGCCAGTAATTTCTTAAAGGGACCTTTGATGTAGTTGTGTTTTGAGCGGGATGAGGTTTAATAATTGGGGATTAGAATAAATTAAATAATATTTTTTTGAACAAATTTTATTTAAGGGAGGTGGTTTTTTCTCAACAAATGGGGAGTTAGAGGTGGGGACCACACCCACCTAACCTCCCACAGGAGAGTATAGTGTGGTGGGGCCCACATGAGACCCTAACTCCTCACCTCCCTATAACCCCCTTGACCTCCCCAAAACTCACCCTTGTTTAATGCATGAAAACTCCACTCATTTATTGGAGTGGAGCTTCTCTACCTTCTATCTCTCTCGCACCACTTAATATTTGGCCAACCATTCAATTAATTCATAAGTTTGAATTAAATTGAATTAGAATTATAAGTTGTTAAAATGGGGGAAATCTCATTTTAATATTTAGGTTGGGAAAATATTGTGAGGGAAATTCTTGGAGAATTGTTAAGAGCTCTCTCTATCCAATGAAGAACGTTCTTGATGAAGAACACCTAGGACAGAGAACGTGAAGTCACCGACGACGTTCCTTCTCTTATTCTCCCTTTGTGTCTAGGGAGGAGACCCCACCATGGGGAACGTCGCCATCAATGATGACTCTTCCTCTGACTTAACGAAATCGGAACTTAACTTCCATGACGTCCCATCATGGTGATGCTTGCCTCTTTCCACGGCTTGACGACGTGCGATGTCATTGCAAGGTAGGGGAAATATATTTGATTTTCTCTTTACCTTTTGAGAAAAGAACGACGACCACGGACCAACCTCTGCCCAGTTGATCCGCGGATCGCTCGTTCATGTGGGTTGGATGCGAGGTTAATTTTCGGGATTGGATTTGAGATTGATCTTGATTGAAAACCTCTAACACAGTTGGCATGGGGTAACGAACAAGCCCGGACCCTCCGTAAAATATTTTTTGTGTGCGGATTGACAATGATGATGAAACGGATCCGCAATGTTGTTTGGAAGCCATCACAATGAAGAACGGGTCCCAGGAGAGCCACTGGTGTAGACAGTGTGAAAAATGGACCACCAGAGTGCGTCAGGTGGTCTGAAGAAGGTGGTGGTGGCGCGCCCCGCTGGCGCGGCTCCCTCAGTAAATGATCCCACGCGGCTGTGAGATCTAGGACGGAGGGTCGGCATAAAGCGCCACCAGTGTTAATCAGCGGTGAGGGGCATAACCCCCCCCCCCCCGCTCCACGGCTTCTGCTTAGCCGCGGCTGGCCACGCGGCCGGGCCAGCTTCCGAGCAGGCTGGGCTGCCAGTGCCGAGTAGGGCCACCAGTGCCTGGCCGGGCCCTGCCTGCCAGGCTTGGCCACGCCCAACCGGGCCGAACCCGGACCCGGGTCGGGTCGACCTGATTTAGGCTGACCCGGGGGGTATTGGGCTGGGTCGGACCGAGTCCATACCCCCGATTTTCAGACTGTTTTTGGTTAAACGCTCATCTCCTTAGTGATGGACCTTTGATCGACGCACCGTCATTTGCATAGAAATCCTTGTATCGAGACAATGGTTTCGGTATATTACACTCAAGCTTTTTGTGAAGTTTTTGTCACGACCCGCCCTCGGGGTCCGTGCTGTGACTACCCCAAGCCCGCCTTCCATAGGCCAGGGGCTGGCGACTAGAACCAAGGCGTAAATCCCGGTAAAAAGGGAAGGCATTGCCTTTCTAAAGTAAACAAACACCACAGAGTAAGCAAGCGGAAAGTAAACACTAAACAAAAGCAGAGTACAACTGTATGTGCGGAAAAGTAAATGGGCCAGAATACAAACCCAAACTGAAAGTAAAGTACAACTCGAAGGGAAAACAGCAACTGAAAAGTAAATGCCGCTACACCGAGCTGTCCACTGGAAATCCCACCTGAAGGGTGGGTACAGATAGCTCCACTGCTCCACGGGTCCCGCCGTCTGCTCCGAGAACGTCCCGCCCAGTGGTCCACCTCTGGGTACCGTCCCGCTCTGCAAGCCTCAACTAAGGTCAACGTTGTCCGTCGTCTGCAACCAACACAATGTAGTGCGGGAAAAGCCCGTGCAGGGGTGAGTATAAGTTACTCAGTAGGGACCCCGAGACCCCTGAAGGTCTCTCAAATCCACAAAAGATATACCACGAAGAAAGGAACAATCACGAAGTAATAACCGACACTGCTTAGGTATATGCCCATACATATACCTAAGTCATCAATTTCAAATACGCTCCAACCTCCGAGCCCAAGTACAACTCAGTCCACACAGGAAAGTAAACGTATTCCACACAGGAAAGAAAAACGTAATCCACACAGGATTGCATAACACAATCCACACAGAAAAGCAATAGGATTCAGCTCACACAGGTATACTTCTTCAAAGGACGATAAAGATGATCACTGATCCATCTAAGTCGTCAGACCCACGAAGGATCAAAAGGTAACTAACCCCCGCAAAGACCCACACAGGATCGGGCCCACACAGGACCTGTAGGCGCTGGTTCACACAGGACCGCTGAGCGCAAGGACCCACACAGGATCGGACCCACACAGGATCGGGACCACACAGGACCTGTAGCACTGACCCACGTAGGATCGCTGAGTGTTGTAGTCGTCGTCGTCGAATCCACACAGGATCTCTGTACTGTCGTCGTCGCAGTCACAGTAGCAGTAGTAGCAGTAGTAGCAGTCGCAGCCAGCACTAGGGTTCCCGCACACAGCAAACTCGTACAGGAGGGTCCGCTCCACGAGCCGAGAGGCTGATACATCAACTGTCACAAAGTCCAGAGTTGATGTATCCAAAAGTTCCGTATCGTCAACAGGAACTCAACGCAACAGACGGCGCGTCGATCAGACGCCCGGTCTGAGAGTTATTGGCATTTTCGTCCCCGGGGCCCGGTTGGTTTTTAAAGCAAAACCAACCCGACTGTACTCCACCTGCGTCCAAACCTCGGGCGGAGTATGCCAAAAGATCAGTCTCACTAAGAGGAACACAACACGGCTGACGGCACGTCAATCGGACGTCCGTAGCTCAAGATATGAGCGTTTCCGCTCCGAAGGCCCGGTTGGTTTCGTGAACGAACCAACCCGGCTGAACTCAAAGTAATCCGAAACCTTGAGTGCGATATACCGAAAAGACCGTCTCGATCCAAGGATCGCGTTGCCGTAGACGGTTCGTCGATCGGAGGTCCGTGGCTCATGTTATGGCCAAAAGACCGAAACTGCTTCGAAACGGGGGGTCCGGGTCCGGGCCGACCCGGCCCGACCCCCCCCCCCCCCCTGGGTCGACCCGACCCGGGTCCGACCCGGCCCGGCCGGCCGGCCGGCCGGCGCGGGGGCCGCGGCGGCCTGGCGCCGCACGGTGGCTGCACGCGGGGGGCAAAGCCCCCGCTGATTGGGAAAAACGGCGCGGCATATAGCCGCGCCCCTTTTTGCAAAACCGCCCCCCCCCCCCCCCCCACGTGGGGGGCTTGATTGGCAGAAAACGGGGGGCTTTGCCCCCCACAAGGAAACCGTCCCCTCTTAAAGAGGGAGGTTTCATGAGTTGGCCGGGGGATTAATTCCCCCGGTTTATTGGCATCCGGCCGGCCAGCTGGCCGGCCGGTTTTCTCCAACGGGACAGGAAAATCCGGTCCCCTCTTCGGCTTCCGACGCCGGCGGCCCAGCCGCCGGTCTTCTCATCCCGCCGCGGCCCGGAACCGGCCGCGGTCTCCTCGTCCCGCCGCGGCCCGGAACCGTCCGCGGTGTTCGTCGTCCGGCGCAGTGCGACGGCACCGCGCCCCTTCACCGCGCATTTGATTCCCTTCGATGCGGCGCGACGGCGTCGCGTTCCTTATGATTATTCCATGGCACGGCGCGACGGTGCCGCGAAATTTAATCATATTACTATCTGCGTGGTGCGACGGCACCATGCCACTTTGCTTCCACCCTCAAGATAGAACAATAAGAACGATGGAGGGGGTTCGGTCGTGTTCATGCGGTCCGGCCCCCTCACGTTAAATAATAACTCAACTTAAACATTCAAAGCCTCATGTTAGACATGCGAGATCCACGATCAAGAAATAAATAATTAAACAATAAATTAACAACCCCTACCTTGGGTATACGTTCGAGGATTTTCCAACGTCCGCGGAAGACAACGTCGCGGAGATCGGGCTTCGCGGTCGTCGTTCGTCAAATCCGTTGACGAAGAGATGCGTCCGATGCGATACGTCGTTGGCGAAACTTCTTATGTCGACGAAGGGAATCCGAGGAGGAAGCGGCGTTCCCTCTCGTTGACACGGAATACGAAGAAGAGCGGAGCGGCATTCTTCGTCGGAACTTGAGCGGTCTTCGTCAAGTTGAGCGTTATTCGTGATCTTCGTCAGAGTTGAAGAAGAAGAAGGAAAAGCTCTCCACCTCTCAAGAAAACAAACAATTAACCCAAATAAAATAAGACACTATCTTATTTTATTATCACATCAACACACTAGAATTTCAAAAGTTTGAAATTCAAAAGGATTAACTCCAAAAATTAAATAACTCATGTCATTTAATGAGGCGTTAAGGAAGTTGAGAGAATATGAAAGGTTTAGGGGTTCGTGTGGGCCCCACCACACTTAATCCTCCCAAGGGAGGTTAAGTGGATGTGGGTCCCACCTCCAACTCCCTTTGGTAGGATTTAACAAGTTAAAATAAATTTTGTTCTTCACAAAATTTTATTTAACTTAAACCTAAAACCCAAAAACTAACTTTCAACCCGCAACCAACGCAACTTCCGAAAAGGACTCTTTAAGCGAATATCGGCGCTGCGAGTTCATCGGAGCCCTCGGATTTCAATTCCGAGCACCGGATCAAAAGTTAGGAATTCCTGCTCGTTCGTTCACTGAACGTACACGAGCCAAACTTCGGAAATTGATTCCGGGCACTACGGGCATCAGAATCAGGTGCCGTCAGAAACTGCGCTCTTGTAAAATTCTTAAGAAAATTAAGAAAAAATTTCCCTTGAATTTTACGGGTCTTTACATTACTCTAACCTCAGGGCTTTACGTCCCCGTAAAGATACATCAAAACTAGGGAAACAAATGAGGGTACTGAGCACGCATCTGAGCCTCCCGCTCCCAAGTGCTCTCCTAGAGATTCCCGTGCTGCCATCTGATGTGCACAAGAGGAATCGATCGCCCACACAGGACCCGCTCCTGTCGATCCTCTATCTCTACTGGAACCTCCGTGAAAGTCACCCCATCGTCAACGTCAAGCTCCCCATGGTCAATGATGTGTGACGGGTCGTGCACGTATCTCCTCAACTGAGATACGTGGAAGCCGTCGTGCACCCGGTGCAACTGAGGTGGTAGAGCCAGGCGATAAGCCACCTCACCAATCCTGCTGAGAATCTGGACGGGTCCGATGAAGCGCGGAGATAACTTTCCGCCTCGGCCAAATCTCCGAACACCACGTCGAGGTGAGACCCGCAAGAAGACGTGGTCGCCATCTTCGAACTCCAGTGGCCTCCGTCTCCTGTCAGCATATGACTTCTGCCGGCTCTGAGCTGTCCTCATCCTCTCCTGGATGACCTGGACCTTCTCTGTCGTGGCCTGGACCATCTCCGGTCCCACCAGTGCTGACTCTCCAGGGTCTGTCCAGCACAAAGGAGATCTAAAAGGTCGGCCGTACAATGCCTCGTACGGTGCCATCCCGATGGTAGAGTGGTAGCTGTTGTTGTACGCAAACTCCACCATGGGTAGGTGGTCCTCCCAGCTACGACCAAAGTCGAGGACACATGCGCGGAGCATGTCCTCGAAAGTCTGAATGGTCCTCTCCGTCTGACCATCCGTCTGAGGATAAAAGGCTGTGCTCAGACGTAGTTGCGTCCCGAACGCCTCCTGTAACCCCTTCCAAAGCCGGGAAGTAAAGCGAGCATCTCGATCGGAGACGATAGATGATGGCACACCGTGGAGCCACACAATCTCCTGAACGTAGAGACGTCCCAAGCTCTCTACTGAGCCCTGCTCTCTGATGGGTAAGAAGTGTGCCGACTTGGTGAGTCGGTCAACAATCACCCATATGGAGTCGTGACCTCTGGAAGTGTGTGGAAGTCCAGTCACGAAGTCCATAGATATGCCGTCCCACTTCCACTCCAGAACCTCCAAGGGCTGTACCAAGCCTGCTGGTACCTGATGCTCTTCCTTCACCTGCTGGCAGGTAAGGCATCGAGAAACGAACTCTGCTACAGCCTTCTTCATGCCCGGCCACCAGTGCTGTCGTCTGAGGTCCGGATACATCTTCGCCACCCCAGGACGTACCGCCAAAGGAGAAGTGTGAAACTCTCTCAGCACTTCCTCTCGCAAAGCGACTGGTACCATGGTACGTCCTCTGAAAAGGATGTCGTGCTCTGCTCCAAGGGAGAAACCATCATGTGCCTGTCCCGAGGATATCTGTGCACGCCGTGTCTCACAGTCAGCGTCCTCACGCTGTGCCTCCCTGAACCGCTGCAGTAGTGGAGAAGTGACTGTGAGAGACTGAAGAAAGGCTGCTCCATCTCTATCCACGAAGGATATCTGCAAAGAGGCTAGCTGCTCCGTCGCCTCCTCAAGTAGCTGAATGCCCGTCCTCCTGCTGAGGGCATCGGCTACTACGTTCCCCTTCCCAGGAGTATAGAATATCTCAAAGTCATAGTCCTGGAGGAACTCGAGCCATCGCCGCTGTCTCAGGTTCATGTCCTTCTGAGAGAAGATATACCTGAGACTCTGATGATCAGAAAAGACTGTAAAGCGCTCGCCCATCAGATAGTGTCGCCATGTCTTCAGAGCGAAGACCACTACTGCTAGCTCCAGGTCATGGGTAGCGTTGTTCTGCTCATGCGGCCTCAACTGACGTGATCCATAGGCGATCACGGCCCGCTCCTGCATCAGAACACATCCGAGTCCGGTCCCTGATGCATCACAGTAGACTACGTACCCTACTCCCTCCTCAGGCAACCTCAAGATAGGTGCGCTAGTCAATCTCTGTCTCAGCTCCTGGAAGCTCTGCTGACATCTGTCAGACCACACGAAGGTTTTCCCCTTCTTCGTCAAAGCTGTGAGTGATGCCGCAACTCTAGAGAAATCTGGCACGAATCTTCGATAGTATCCAGCTAGTCCCAAGAAACTCCGAACCTCAGTCACGCTCCTGGGTGGCTCCCAAGCTAACACTGCCTCAATCTTCGCGGGATTCACTGCAACTCCCGCCTCAGTGATAACATGTCCCAAGAAGTGGACCTCACGTATCCAGAACTAGCACTTCGAGAGCTTACCATAAAGCTGGTGCTCTCGGAGTGTGTCTAGTACAACTCGCAAGTGATAGGCGTGCTCCTCCTCTGTCGTAGAGTAAATCAGAATGTCGTCGATGAAGACCACAACAAACCGATCGAGGTATGGCTGAAAGATCCTGTTCATGAGAGCCATGAACACTGCTGGAGCATTGGTTACACCGAAAGGCATAACCAAGAACTCATAGTGGCCATACCGACATCTGAAGGCCGTCTTCTGCACATCCCCGTCTCTGACTCTGAGCTGATGATAGCCTGACCTGAGGTCTATCTTCGAGAACCACCGTGCTCCCTTGAGCTGATCAAAGAGGTCATCAATCCTCGATAGCGGATACTTGTTCCTCACTGTCACCTGGTTCAGGCGACGATAGTCAACACAAAGTCGCAAGCTCCTGTCCGCCTTCTTGGCGAACAATATCGGGGAAGCCCAGGGTGAAACACTGGGTCGGATGAACCCCTTGCCCTGCAAGTCCTCCAACTGTACCCGTAGCTCTCGAAGCTCGGAGGGGGCCATCCGATATGCTGGAGTGGATATCGGGGCTGTCTCGGGGTACAAGTAAATATAAAAGTCTACCTCTCTGCGAGGAGGTAGCCCTGGAACGTCGTCGGGAAAAATGTCCGCAAACTGATTCACCACTGCAGGAAAACCAGGACTCCGCACGTCAACTGCTCCAAGGATAAGGCTAGCCAACTGATGAGTGATGGGCTGTCCTCTCCTCTGCGGAAGTCCATCCTGTGCTGCAAAGGCTCCCTTCTAGCCGGTGAAGGTGAACCTGCTCCCGTCGGTGCGTACACATCGCACCTTGCGCCTAAAACAGTCAATCTGTGCATGGACCGTAGATAGCCAATCCATGCCCAAGATGACGTTTTAAGGCCTCGACGCTGCTACAAGAAGATCCCAGCCGAAGCTCTCGCCTCCTAGAGTAAGGTCACACTGCCGGCACCAGTGCGTAATCGTCGAGTCTACTCCCGTAGGAGTCTCTAGCCGTAAGGATCGAGCCAACGGCTCTGTCGGAATCTCCGAGCTCCGAACAAGGGCAGCGGCTATGAAAGAGTGACTCGCTCCTGTGTCTATAAGAACTGCAGCAAGGGTGGAGTAGACACAGATAGTACCTCGATTCATCTCGTGTGCGCCGTGGTCGTAGGCCTCTGCTGCCTGGAGCTGAGCCTGTCGCTGCCCGCCAGCTCCATGTGGTCGGGGTGGACCTCCTGGTGGTGGTGGTGGTAGAGCCTCAAAGCGTCGGCCACCACCGGCTGCTCGTCTAGCTCCTCTGCCTCGTCGGCCTCCTCCCTGCGGACCGCCACGGTCGACCCTCTGCCTCTGCCTCAGTGGTCCATCAACTATCTTCTGCTCCTCGGCACGGCGGGTCGGGCAGTCACGAGCCATGTGGCCCTGCCCGCCGCACGAGTAGCACTGTCTGCCTCTCGTAAGACTGGCTCCGTGCTGTGTGCCCCGCACTGCTGAGCCAGTGCCCTGAGATCGTCTGCCCGAAGGTCTGGTCTGTCTGGACCCCTGAGTCATCCGTCGACTGCCTGCTGCAGATGACTCTGCCACGTGCCGCCCTGCGGTGGGTCTCTGTGCTGGTTTAGACTCAGCAAGGAAGCTCTCTATCAGAAGGGCCCGCTCTAGTACTCCTGTCTGAGTCGGTATGATGAGGGAAATCAGCGATGCCCTGATCTCGTGTCTCAAACCCTGCTCGAAGGTCCGGGCCCGGAAGAATGGGTCCCGTACCATGTCGGTCGAGTAGCGCGAGAGATCGGTAAATCTCGCCGAGTACTGAGCGACCGTCATGCTGCCCTGCCGCAGCTGTAGAAGCTCCTGGATACGCACCGCACGAAGGGTGGCTGGGACGAACTCCGAGCGGAAGAGGCTCTCAAAGTCCGTCCAAAGTAGAGATGCCTCATCGTGCACCTGGAGCATCAAGCTCCACCATCGTCCTGCTGCTGCGTGTAGTAGGCTCGCAGCGACGATCACCATGAGGTCTGCTGGTGTCCTCACTAGCCTAAACACTCGTACTACCGCCTCCAGCCAGTCCTCTACTACCTGGGGATCTGTCTCCCCGTGAAACTTGGGCGGTCGCTGGCGCTGAAACTCATGCAGTGCCCTGAGGCGACGTGCATCGTCAGCGGCTGCTGCTGGAAGCATCGGGGGCTCGGCGGGTAGAGCTACCGCCGGTGCCACTGCTGACAAAGGTCCCTGCACTGAGGCCTCGTCGCTCGGTGGGCTGTCGTCACGCTCGACTCTCGGAACCCTAGCTGGCTGCCGTCGTGGGGCCATCCTGAAAAGGAAACAGGTGCGCCACGGTCAGAACAGTATACCTGGTGAGCTGATATAAGTAATCACAAATAAAACTTTGAAACACACACGCAATCAATGTTTTCGTGCATTAAGTCGGAAATCAGAAGTCAGGGTCCTGGTGTACGGATACGTCGGCCGCCGCACCAACACTGGACTCCCTGGACTGATAACCACACTCAATACGCTAAACATTATTGCTTCACATAGAAAAGATCAGAGTTTGCGGTAGAACCGAACTCCTCTGATACCAATTTGTCACGACCCGCCCTCGGGGTCTGTGCCGTGACTACCCCAAACCCGCCTTCCATAGGCCAGGGGCTGGCGACTAGCACCAAGGCGTAAATCCCGGTAAAAAGGGAAGGCATTGCCTTTGTAAAGTAAACAAACACCACAGAGTAAGCAAGCGGAAAGTAAACACTAAACAAAAGCAGAGTACAACTGAAAGTGCGGAAAAGTAAATGGGCCCGAATACAAACCCAAACTGAAAGTAAAGTACAACTCGAAAGGGAAAACAGCAACTGAAAAGTAAATGCCGCTACACCGAGCTGTCCACTGGAAATCCCACCTGAAGGGTGGGTACAGATAGCTCCACTGCTCCACGAGTCCCGCCGTCCGCTCCGAGCACGTCCCGCCCAGTGGTCCACCTCCGGGTACCGTCCCGCTCTGCAAGCCTCAACTAAGGTCAACGCTGTCAGTCGTCTGCAACCAACACAATGTAGTGCGGGCAAAGCCCGTGCAGGGGTGAGTATAAGTTACTCAGTAGGGACCCTGAGACCCCTGAAGGTCTCTCAAATCCACAAAGGATATACCACGAAGAATGGAACAATCACGAAGTAATAACCGACACTGCTTAGGTATATGCCCATACATATACCAAAGTCATCAATTTCAAATACGCTCCAACCTCCGAGCCCAAGTACAACTCAGTCCACACAGGAAAGTAAACGTATTCCACACAGGAAAGCAAAACGTAATCCACACAGGATTGCACAACACAATCCACACAGGAAAGCAATAGGATTCAGCTCTCACAGGTATACTTCTTCAAAGGACGATAAAGATGATCACTGATCCATCTAAGTCGTCAGACCCACGAAGGATCAAAAGGTAACTAACCCCCGCAAAGACCCACACAGGATCGGGCCCACACAGGACCTGTAGGCGCTGGTTCACACAGGACCGCTGAGCGCAAGGACCCACACAGGATCGGACCCACACAGGATCGGGCCCACACAGGACCTGTAGCACTGACCCACATAGGATCGCTGAGTGCTGTAGTCGTCGTCATCGAATCCACACAGGATCTCTGTACTGTCATCGTCGTAGTCACAGTAGCAGTAGTAGCAGTCGCAGCCAGCACTAGGGTTCCCGCACACAGCAAACTCGTACAGGAGGGTCCGCTCCACGAGCCGAGAGGCTGATACATCAATTGTCACAAAGTCCAGAGTTGATGTATCCAAAAGTTCCGTATCGTCAACAGGAACTCAACGCAACAGACGGCGCGTCGATCGGACGCTCGGTCTGAGAGTTATTGGCATTTTCGTCCCCGGGGCCCGGTTGGTTTTTAAAGCAAAACCAACCCGACCGTACTCCACCTGCGTCCAAACCTCGGGAGGAGTATGCCAAAAGATCCTTCTCACTAAGAGGAACACAACACGGCTGACGGAACGTCAATCGGACGTCCGTAGCTCAAGATATGAGCGTTTCCGCTCCGAAGGCCCGGTTGGTTTCGTGAACGAACCAACCCGTCCGAACTCAAAGTAATCCCAAACCTTGAGTTCGATATACCTTAAAGACCGTCTCGATCCAAGGATCGCGTTGCCGCAGACGGTTCGTCGATCGGAGGTCCGTGGCTCAAGTTATGGCCAAAAGACCGAAACTGCTTCGAAACGGGGGGGTCCGGGTCCGGGCCGACCCGGCCCGACCCCCCCTGCGTCGGCCCGAACCGGGTCGACCCGAACCGGGTTGACCCGACCCGGGTCCGCCCCGGCCCGGCCGGCCGGCGGGGCGGGGGCCGCGGCGGCCTGGCGCCGCACGGTGGCTGCACGTGGGCGGAAAAGCCCCCGCTGATTGGGAAAAACGGCGCGGCATATAGCCGCGCCCCTTTTTGCAAAACCGCCCCCCCATGTGGGGGGCTTGATTGGCAGAAAACGGGGGGCTTTGCCCCCCACAAGGAAACCGCCCCCTCTTAAAGAGGGGGGTTTCATGAGTTGGCCGGGGGATTAATTCCCCCGGTTTATTGGCATCCGGCCGGCCAGCTGGCTGGCCGGTTTTCTCCAACGGGACCGGAAAATCCGGTCCCCTCTTCGGCTTCCGACGCCGGCGGCCCGACCGCCGGTCTTCTCATCCCGCCGCGGCCCGGAACCGGCCGCGGTCTCCTCGTCCCGCCGCGGCCCGGAACCGGCCGCGGTGTTCGTCGTCCGGCGCCGTGCGACGACACCGCGCCCCTTCGCCACGCATTTGATTCCCTTCGACGCGGCGCGACGGCGTCGCGTTCCTTATGATTCTTCCATGGAACGGCGCGACGGTGCCGCGAAATTTAATCATATTACTATCCGCATGGTGCGACGGCACCACGCCACTTTGCTTCCACCCTCAAGATAGAACAATAAGAACGATGGAGGGGGTTCGGCCGTGTTCATGCGGTCCGGCCCCCTCACGTTAAATAATAACTCAACTTAAACATTCAAAGCCTCATGTTAGACATGCGAGATCCACGATCAAGAAATAAATAATTAAACAATAAATTAACAACCCCTACCTTGGGTATACGTTCGAGGATTTTCCAACGTCCGCGGAAGACAACGTCGCGGAGATCGGGCGTCGCGGTCGTCGTTCGTCAAATCCGTTGACGAAGAGATGCGTCTGATGCGATACGTCGTTGGCGAAAATTCTTATGTCGACGAAGGGAATCCGAGGAGGAAGCGGCGTTCCCTCTCGTTGACACGGAAGACGAAGAAGAGCGGAGCGGCGTTCTTCGTCGGAACTTGAGCGTTCTTCGTCAAGTTGAGCGTTCTTCGTGATCTTCGTCAGAGTTGAAGAAGAAGAAGGAAAAGCTCTCCACCTCTCAAGAAAACAAACAATTAACCCAAATAAAATAAGACACTATATTATTTTATTATCACATCAACACACTAGAATTTCAAAAGTTTGAAATTCAAAAGGATTAACTCCAAAAATTAAATAACTCATGTCATTTAATGAGGCGTTAAGGAAGTTGAGAGAATATGAAAGGTTTAGGTGTTCGTGTGGGCCCCACCACACTTAATCCTCGCAAGGTCTCTTTAAGCGAATATCGGCACTGCGAGTTCATCGGTGCCCTCGGATTTCAATTCCGAGCACCGGATCAAAAGTTAGGAATTCCCGCTCGTTCGTTCACTGAACGTACCCGAGCCAAACTTCGGAAATTGATTCCGGGCACTACGGGCCTCGGAATCAGGTGCCGTCAGAAACCGCGCTCTTGTAAAATTCTTAAGAAAATTAAGAAAAAAATTTCCCTTGAATTTTATGGGTATTTACAGTTTTGGTATGGCAGGGTTGGGTTGAACTCGAAACCAACCGGGCCCTCGCAGCGGAGACACTTATAACTTGAGCTCCGGATGTCCATTTGACGAACCGTCTACGGCGTTGGTAATCTCGTTAATAAAAGGTCCCTTTGAGTATACCCTATGAGAGTTATGGGTACAATTGTGATACGGTCGGGTTAGTTATTACACAAAACCAACAGGGCCCCCAGGATGAAAAGGCTAATAACTCACAGACCAGGTGTCCGATTTACGCGGCATATGTTGCGTTGAGATCCCTAAGACGAGGCGGTCCTTGTGATAATTCTATGTGGGAATTTTTGATACTCAGATTATCAACCAGAAGCTCGTAGAGTGGATCCTCCCGAAGACGAGCATATGGAGTGCAGAGACCTAGTAGTTGTGGACCTGACGACTGCTTGACAAATTCAACTTGGAGTGAGTCTACTAGCCCAGTGGACGGAGTGCCCGGTATTTAGAGGTAGACCCACGGTGGACGGGGTGCCTAGTAGTTGGCAGCATACCCACAGTACTCGACAGGAGGAGTACCTCTGTAGGCCATTAGTGGAACTGCTACAGTGTTTGGGAGGCAGACCCCGGGAGGGGAGCACTACTGTGTTTGGGTGCAGACCCCTGGTACTCGACAGGAGGAGTACTTCAGCAGTATAAGGATAGAGAGTAGCACCTTGGAGTCATGACAGGACCACTATACTCGATAGAGGAGTAGTTCTCTAGCATTCGTGGTTTCGACATCATGAATAAAATCCTGGTTTGAGGTGAGTCATTGACCTTTGTGATTTCTTCAGGATTGATATGGGTTACTTGATAACTTAGGTATAAGTATGGGCATATAGCAATGTAGTGGTTATGCGTTGATTTTATATCTGTGTGATGCCTCATGATGGAGATGGGTTACATGATAACTTAGGTATAAGTGTGGGCTTATACCTAAGTAAGGGTTATCTGTTGGGATCCTTCCTTGTGGTTATCCTTGTTGGATTTAGTGAGGCCTTGAGGTTCTCAGGGTCCCTACTGAGTATTGTCATACTCACCCCTGCATGGGTTATGCCCGCACCCCGGGGTGTTGGTTGCAAACGACAGACAATGCGGACGGAGGCCGAGTGAATGAGGACTGGGAAGTCCCCGAAGATGGACCTCACGACGAGTTGATACCTGGAGGTGGACTACATGATGATTCGGTACCCGGAGGAGGTTGATAGATGAGTGCGCTGAGGAGACTATATGTACCTACCCTTCAGGTAGTATTCGAGGTGGACGATGCAAGATATGCACTATCTATACCTACCCTTCAGGTAGGATTCCAGGTGGATGATCCAGGAGCTGCACTATATGTACCTACACTTCAGGTAGGATTCGAGGTGGCGATCCAGGAGCTACAATATCTGTACCTACGCTTCAGGTAGATTCCAAGGTGGACGACCTAAAAGTTGCATCCATCATCCAGCTTTTTGCCTTCTTCACTAGTACTTTTGTTCAGTTTTAGTTGTACTTTTTAGGTGGGTTTGTATTCAAGCCCTTTTTCTTTTTAGCACTTTCTTTTGTACTTAGTGTTTACGTATTCTTGTACTCTATGGTAATTGTTTACTTTTTAAAGGCAATGCCTTCTATTTTTATCAGGATTTACACCTTTGGTGCTAGTCTCCAGCCCCTAGCCTATGGAAGGCGGGGTTGGGGTAGTCACAGCATGGGCCCTGAGGATGGGTCATGACAAATTGGTATAAGAGGACATCGGTTCTACTGCAGAACTTAGGACTCTGATATTTTTCTTTATGTGAAGAAATAGTGTTAAGGGTATTGAGTGTGGTTTTCAGTTTAGGGAGTCCAGTGTTGGTGTGGGTGGCCGATGTATCCATACACCAGGAACATGATCTCTGATTTCCGACTCAGTGCACAAAAACACTATTTGCGTGTGTGTTTTCAAAAGTTTCTTTAAAATCAGCTCAATCCATGTTAGCTCACCAGGTATAGTCTTTTGACCATGTTCCGTCTGATATTTCAGGATGCCTCCCCACAGAAGATCTTCTAGAGCCCCAAAAGTTGTACATGCTGACAGGCCATTGAGTGACGGGGCCTCAGTACAGGGACCTCTTCAAGATCAGACACCAGCAGAGAGTGCACGCCACTTGAGCGTGATGCACAAGTTACAGCATCAGAGGCCTCCGACATTTTGAGGCGAGTCAGATTTTCAGATGGTTGGGCACTGGCTGGAGGTTTTAGCACGAGATCTCCACACAGTTGGGACACCCACAGTCTTGATGGTGTACCTTGCTGTTAGCCTCTTTCAGGGAGCAGCTGAAAGGTTTTGGAGCCACATGTTCCAGTTTTGCGACAGGATGACCTTCACCTGGGAACACTTTGAGACCCTCTTAAGGGTGGAGTTTATACCAGCGACTCTACACTCTGAGAATTCTTATGAGCTTCTTCCCATGCTGTAGGGTTTTTCATTAGTATCCAAGTCATCTGTAGGCTGGATACGAATGATGCAGAGGTCCAAGAGGACCAAGCCAATAGGTTGGTGACCTCCGTTTTTAGGTTCTGTTGTGCAAAGAAAAGGAAAGAGAGCTAGCCATATGAGTAGAAGGAAGTTTTATTTATGCGGAAAGCAGGGTCACATGACCCATGACTATCAGACTCCCCTCATAGTGGATCCATAGGCGTTGGAGGAGCCACCGATATATAAGTAGCAGCGAAAGCTTGAGCAACAGTCGAGCCGTGGACAAGGATGTAGAGCTCCGGAAGCAGGTGGACAGGATCGGGACTAGTTCCAGGCATGGAGGCCTTTGTTATTGGTGCTTATAGCTTCCTTTTTATTGTTTTTGTGGTTGTACATGTCTTTTTACACTGAGATGCAGTAATAAAAGACAACTTTCATTGTTTCATTTACTTTCCTATATTTTTTTGTATAGTTGATACTAAGAGGTTCTAGTTAAATCTGTTGACTTGAACCTCACTTATGAGATTCCTAAAGGAGGAGACCCAGTAATCACGCACTGATACCGATAGTGTGACTCAAACCTTGGTGGCAAGTGTGACAGTTGGATCTTTTAGTAGTAGCGTTGAGGCCTTACGACGTCATTTAATATATGAATTGTATGCTTCATGTCGGGTTTTACTATATTAGGCAAAGAACCTGGTTCATCCAGGGGATGAGACCAGATTTCTCTTTTTGGTAGTAGAGAAATCTCAACAGCACTTTGGTAGAACGTAGCTGAGGAATGGTGTAGATGAGTTCTTACAATTGGCTAGTCTCACCCATTGTTTGTTGAGTGAATGGTTTTCGGTTCTATCCATCTCAATAGTCTCAGGTGTATCTACTCTTAGAGGGACATGAACCTGAGATGGTGGTGATGTATTGAATTCCTCCAGGACTAAGACTTCGATATTTCATATACTCCTGGGGATGGGAACATTGTAGCAGAAGCTCTTAGTAGGAGATCGGGCTTTCCTCTGTTTGGAGTGGCAAGATAGCAGTTGGACGCGTAGTAGATATCCTTTGTGGATAGTGATGGAGTCAGCGTGTGTAAAACTAGAGATGGTTTAGGCTATGTCGGAGAATGTACAGATCATCTAGGAGTGGATGAAGACTGAACAGAGTGGAAAAAATTCATATGCTGATAGGAGACGATACCACTAGAGTTCGAGGGTGATGACCACATCTTTATATAGGTCACACCTCAACGGTGTCTACAGAGTTTTGGCTGGGGTGGCATGTTATCTGCACATTTCATCGAACCTTTCCAGGTCCCCAGCAGAGTAGGCATGGTGGTTTACCGCCTGGCCTTTCCACCTCAGATGCATCGGGTGCACGAGGTCATTCACATATCTCGACTGAGGAGTTGTGTGCACGATCTATCCATCATCATCGACCATAGAAAGCTGGACATCGATGATGTGGTGACTTTCATAGGTTCCATTAGTGGTTGAGGATAGACAGGAGCGAGTCCTATGAGGACAATCAATTCCTCTTGTGAGCTTTCGCTGGAAGCATGGAAACCTCCTGGTGATTACATGGGAGCGGGAGGCTCAGATGGGTGCTTGGTACCTCCTTTAGTTTTCCTAGTTTGTGTTGTACCTCTATGGGGACGTAAATCCCTAAGTTGGGAGTAATTTAAAGACATAGAAATTTCAAGGAAATTTTTTTCTTAATTTATTTGAAATTTTACAAGTCTGTGGCTTCTTACGACACTTGATTCTGAGGCCCGGTGTGCCCGGAATCAATATCTGAAGTTTATCTTGGGTAAGTTTAGTAAACAAATGAGGGGGTTTTCTGTCTTTTGAACTGGTGCTCAGAATTGAAATCTGAGGGCACCAATGAACTCATAGCACCAGTAATTTCTTAAGGGGTTCTTTGACATAGTTGCATTTTGAGCGGGTTGAGCTTTAATAATTGGGGATTAGAATAAATTAAATAAAATTTGTTCTGTAGAAATTTTATTCAAGGAAGGTTGTTTTTTTTCAACAAAGTCGTAGTTATAGGTGGGTCCCACACCCACCTAACCTCCCCTGGGAGAGTTTAGTGTTGTGGGGCCCACACGAGACACTAACTCCTCACCTCCCCATAACCCCCTTGACCTCCCCATAACCCCCTTGACCTGCCCATAACTCACCCTTGTATAATTCAAGACAACTCTACTCATTTATTGGAGTGGAGCCTCTCCACCTTATATCTCTCTCACACCACTTAATATTTTTCCAACCATTCAATTAATTCATATGTTTGAATTAAATTAAATTAGCATGACAAGTTGTTAAAATGGGGGAAAGCTCATTTTAATATTTATGTTGGGCAAATATTGTGAGGGAAATTCTTGGACAATTTAGAAGGGCTCCCTCCTTCCAACGAAGAAAGTTCTTGATGAATAATGCCTCCAACAGAGAACGTGAAGTCAGTGAAGACGTGCCTTCTCTTCCTCTTCCTCTGCGTCAATGGAGGAGACACCACCATGGGGGACGTTTCCTTCGAAAATGACTCTTCCTCTGACATCAATGAAATCGCCACTGATCTTTCTTGGCGTCCGATCATCATGACGCTTGCCTCTTTCCGCAGCTCAACGACGTGCGACGTCTTTGAAAGGTAGGGGAAATATATTTGATTTTCTCTTTACCTTTTGAGAAAAGAACAACAAGTGCGGACCAAACTCTGCCCTGTTGATCTGCGGATTGCTTGTTCATGCGGGTTGGCTACAAGGGTTAATTTTCGAGATTGGATTTGAGTTTGATCTTGATTGAAAACCTCTAACATGGATGGCATGGGATAACGAACAATCCCAGACCCTCCACAAAATATTTTTTCTGTGCGGATTGACGGAGATGATGAAACGGGTCTGAAAAGGTGTTTGGAAGTCTTCGCAGTGAAGAACGGGTCCTGGGAGAGCTGCTGGAACAGATGGTGGCCAAAACTAACCACCGGAGCGCGTCTGGTGATCCGCAGAAGGCGGGGGCAGCATGCCACGCCGATGCGGCAGCATCGGTGACTGGAGGCAGTGGCCGGAGCCGTCCGTCCGCCTAGAGGTGGAGGCTCCCAAGCGCACCACCAGAGAAGACTCACCCTGGCTGTGCCACGGCTGCGAGGTGGAAGATCTCGCGCGGTCGCGAGATATGGGACGGCGTGGCGGGGAAAAGCGGCGCCAGTGTCAATTAGTGGTGAGGGGCAGTGTCCCCCGCTCTGTGGTTTTCGCTCTGCCACACTGGCCGAGCAGCAAGCGCCGGGATAGGCCAAGCCATGCCCAACCAGGCCAGACCCGAACCCGGGTCTGGTCGCCCGGTTCGGACCGACCCATGGGGTATTGGGCCGGGTCGGACCGGGCCCAGACCCCCAATTTTCAGACTGTTTTCAGTTAAATGGTCATATCATGATTTACGGACCTCCAATCAATGCACCATCAGTTGTGTAGAAAAACTTCGATTTTGACAGTCGTTTTGGTATATTACACTCAAGCTTTCGGTTAAGTTTGTGTACGGCCGGGTTGATTCAAACTCGAAACCAACCAGGCCCTCGCAGCGAAAACGCTTATAACTTGAGCTCCAGACGTCTGATTGATGTTCCATCGACTTTGTTGGATTCCTCTTGAGGACATAGTTATTTTGGAATACTTCACCTGAGGTTTGGACACATTTGGAGTATGTTTGGGTTGGTTTAGCCTAGAAACCAACAAGGCCCCAAGAACGGAAAAGCCGATAACTTTCAGACCGGACGTTCGTTTGACGAACCTTCAGCGACGTTCGTAATATCATTGAGAAAAGGTCCCTCTGAGTATACCCTATTAGTGTTTGGGGTGCATTTGTGATATTGTCGGGTTTGTTCATACACAAAACCAACCGGGCACCCGGGATGCAAAGGATAATAACTGACAGACCGGGTGTCTGATTGACGCGCCGTCTGTTACATTGAGACCCCTGAGACGAGGCGGTCCTTGTGACACATCTATGTAGGACATTGTGATACTTGGATTATCGACTAGTAGCTTGTTGAGTGGATCCTCCCAGAGATGAGTATACGGAGTGCGGAGACCTACTAGCTGTGGACCTGACGACTACTTGACCAATTTGATTTGGAGTGAGTCAACTAGCCCAGTGGACGGAGCACCTGGTATTTTGTGGTAGACCCACAATTGATGGAGTGCCTGGTATTTGGCAGCAGACCCGCAGTACTCAACAGGAGGAGTACCTCTGTAGGCTATTAGTGGAACTGCTACTATGTTTGGGTGGAAGACCCCTGGCGGGGAGCACTACTGTGTTTAGGTGCGGACCCAAGGTACTCGACAAGAGGAGTACCTCATTAGTCTAAAGATAGAGAGTATCACCTCAGAGTCATGATAGGACCACTGTACTCGACAGTGGAGGAGTTCTCTAGTAGCCATGGTTTCGACATCATGAATAAAATCCTTGTTTGAGCTGAGGCATTGACCTTTGTGATTTCATCATGATTGAGATGGGTTACTTCATAACTTAGGTATATGTATGGTCATATACCTAAGCAGTGGTTATCAGTTGATTTCATATCTGTGTGATACCTCATGATTGAGATGGGTTACTTGATAACTTAGGTATAAGTAATGAATGATACATATATAAGGGTTATATGTTAGGATCCTTCCATGTGGTTATCCTTGTTGGATTTAGTGAGACCATGATGGTCTCGGGGTCCCTACTGAGTATTTTCATACTCACCCCTTCATGGGATATGCCCACACCCCATTGTGTTGGTTCCAGATGGCGGACAGTGCTGACGGAGGCCGAGTGAAAGAGGACTCGGCAGTTCCCGGAGATGGACCTCACGACGAGTCGATACCTGGAGGAGGAACGCATGAAGAGTCGGTACCCATAGGAGGTTGACGGATAAGGGCGCTAAGGAGGCTATCTGTACCTAACCTTCAGGTAGGATTCAAGGTGGGTGATCCATGAGCTGCATTATTTTTACCTACCCTTCAGGTAGGATTTGCAGTGGATGATCCTGGAGCTGCACTATCTGTACAGACCCTTCAGGTAGGATTCGAGGTGCACGATCCAGGAGCTGCACAATCTGTACCTACCCTTCAGGTAGGATCCTAGGTGAATGACCCAGGATCTGCATCCATCTTCCAGCTGTTTTCCTTCTTCAGTAGTACTTTCATTCAGTTTTAGTTTTACTTTTCAGTTGGGTTTGTATTCTGCCCCTTTTAATTTTCAGCACTTTCTTTTGTACTTAGTTTTTACATCCGCATGTACTCTATGGTGTTTGTTTACTTTTTAAAGGCAATTCATTCCCTTTTTATCGGGATTTACGCCTTTGGTGCTAGTCTCCAGCCCCTGGCCTATGGATGGCATGCTTGGGGTAGTCACAGTACGAGCCTCGAGGTCGGGACGTGAAAAATAATAACAATCAAGTATATCAGATTTTTGAAATTCAATCAATAGAAGAAGTAAAATTTCATTTAAATGAAAAATTTTGTTTTTTAACTACTACTTAGTGGTTTCACTATTCATAAAGAATTGATTTTTTTTAGAAAAATACCAAAAATTCATCCTATGCTATATTTGATATTCCGAATTCAGAAATGACATCTATTTTACCAAATTCAGAACATTGAAGTTTAATTAATCTATTTAAAATTAATACCCATTTTCAAAACTAGTAGCCACTTTTTAAGAAACAATAACTATCAAAAAATTGATACTTGTTTATGTTCATTTTCAATGTAAAATTAATTCCAATGACCAAAATTGGATTAAATGGTGAAAACATAATCTAATTACACTTTAAAACCAATAAAAAAGAAAATTTAACCATATATATAAGTTAGATTAAAAGGCACTTTAGAATTAAAATCCCGTATTTTTCATTATTCATTAAAAATGAATTTTATCAGAAAAATACCAAAAATTTACCCAAAGTAAATTTTGATGTCCCGAATAAAAAAATTATTTTATTTTATCAAATAGAACATATAAAAGTGACCAAAAATATATTTTATGAGGTTTCTCCATTTAAAGGCAGTAAATCAACCTTTTAAAGAATAATAGAGTATTTATGCTTAAAATTAATTTAATTCCCATTTTAAGCCTCTAAAATATATTGGATAAATGTAAAAACATTTTAAAAACATTTATATTCATATTGTAGTTAGTTCTATTCATTCCCACTAATACAATGGCTAGGAGTTAACTACATTTAAAATAATATTATTATATTATTAGTGTGCAATATAAGATTTAAAGAAACCCATTGTTGTGTATCGGTTAAGCCATAAGAAATACCAACCCCTTCATTTAAAATTAATATTTAATTCAAAAATATTTATAAATATAGAAAATTTCTTGTTCTTTATTTACATGGTCTTTTACCCTAAGGCCACTACAATGGAATGGGGAGAAGTTATATTCTTAGGATACAACAATTGGCCTATTTTTCATCTCAGATGATAACATGACTTCCATGTTTCGAGGTGGTGTTTGAATATATATATTAAACATGAATGTTATAAAAGGATTTGTAGAAATATAATTTCAAAATACATTCAATATTCTCAAATGAATAACTAGTGTAAATATCAGAACATCATTATCATAATCGACCATTGTAATTATAACATAATACACTTGTTCTGGCTCAATATGCCATGGAGGTTTTTTTCTTTGGCCATCATATGTAACCCCTTTCATAGGGAATTGACTCACATGGTTTATTTTTTATTTTTAGTTTAAGCATAGGGAAATAGGATGAATTTGGACAGGTAAATTCCTTTCTTCTTTCAGATTTTTGGGTTTAGCTAGTCATACAAATAGAGCTAGGTGACCCTCCTTCTAAAACATAAATCATTTCCTTATCCCATTCCTAAATTACTCAGGACTAATATTCCAACACATTTGACATGTGGGATTATTTAATTTCATACCCTCGTGATATTTTTCCCTCTCCCAAACTAATATAAAATCCATTCTCTAAAAATTTTCTCTGATCCCATGGGACCCTTGAGATTTAATGATCACGATTTTTACATTGAGGGAAAATAATCCAATTTCCTTGTATCTTTTTGAGTCTTAATGATACAATGATTTTCATAGATTTGGATTTATCCCACCAAATAAAGAGTTAAATTTAATTTTTTCGAAACTATAATGTTGGAGGAATATCGTGCAAGCCTTTTGATGTTTTCCTCATCTGCCCCAATGCATTCTTCTTCATTTTTCTTGAGGCTATGGAAGTACCTATCCATTTTCATTCAGGTACTGTGAGGAAAATATTTTTCATATAATATTTTCTAGAAATCCTTCTACTTGATCACTTAAATATCCCCCTTTATTAATCATATTGTTTCTACAAATGTCCACTGTTGATCATAATATACCTATACATGACAAAAATTCAACATGACATTCTCTAGATCGGATCAATGAAGGATGGAGAATATCATTTTGGTGGATTTGATCCATTTGTACTTGATTAAGGGATTAGAAGTTATATTGAATGTTGGTGTCCTTTTTGATAAAAGGGTTCAATTACATAGTGACATTTATTAGGGTGTATTGGGAGTTCCTCGTGATTCATCTTTAAAAATAAACATGATTCAATTGAGTAAGAATTTTCATGAAGTTCACAATTAATAATCCTATTGAGCTCGGAAAATCATTTGGTTTTTCATCACATTACCCCTAAAATAGGTTATTGAAATAGGTTATATTATTTAAAACAATTGACTAAATATAAAGGGAGAATTTGGGATGATAATTTTTAATCAATGAAGGACATAAATAAGAAATGTTCAATATTGAAGAAAGAAAATATAAATGATATATATTATAAATTCTCCCAATTTTGAGGAATCTATATAATTTATCCAGGATCTAGTTCCTATCATAAAATCTAATAGTATTTTTTTTCTCTTTAAATGGTTTATGAGGAGAACGTGAATTTACCAAAAAATATTCCATATAAGTGTCAAACCAGGTGTGCATTACAACCCATTTTTCTGCACCAGGTGATAATAGAATCTAGAACATTTCACCTTATCTGGGTCATTACCCCTAAATAGCTCTATTCAAAATCTACATCCAGTTTTAGTATCCATAACAGAATTTATATACATGGAAACTACATTCTTTATAATTCACCAAACTTTAGTGATATTTTCTAACGATTACTCATATATGTAATTATTTCACTATAGTTTTATAATAATAATCCCAAAAATAACTAGGATTTTCTCTAATTTCAACTATGACAACATATTTTTTAATACACATTAATTGATGATTTTTCACAAAAATTTCCGCATAATAAAAAGTAAAAAGATTTAAAATACAAGTGTTTTCTGGATATTAGGTACATAATATAACAACTTAAGATATGAATATTGTTACATTATTCATCACTTCCTTAACATGCTCCTAAAATTCAATCATTCTTCTAAAATTTTATAGGTTAACTAACAGACACACATATGAAAAATTTCATCTATAACACTTAATAATGGAATAATAAATTAATAAAATAACTTAATCTTTACATGTGATATAGGATGAATATAATTTCAACATAATAGAGGTGATAATCATAATCATTAAAAATGAGGAATGATATTATATAATAGCATAAAGGAAACATAAGAAAGTGGTAACATCATGAAACATGACATCATTAACATATTGCAAGGATAAACACAAACACAAAATGACATAGTGTTTCCAAAGATAACCTCCTTTTAACAATACATGGAATATTAAAATGTGAAAATATTACCCAATGGATGGCTGGGCTATATAATCATGGGCCCACCCATCACCTTCATGTCATGTATACGCCTAAGTGTTCCACAAAGATCATACAACATATGCATGTCATCAATAAATTTTAACTCATCTATTAAGCTATATTGATTATATATATGTAAATCAAAAATAAACCTAGGATATGTATAGCTAGGTTCATACCCATAGTGTAAATGGAGACTTATATTCCCTTTGAAAATGTTCTTTCATTGAAAATCATATGATAATTTTGGGAGCATAATGGGTGTACATAATGGTTTATAGAAATAGTGAATGATATAGGTAAAGTGGTCCATAGTTATATGGAAATCATAATTATGTTAAGAAGGACTTTTAAAAACATACTCAAACTAAAAAATTTGGATATCAAAAGGCATTACATAAAGAAAGTCCTTGAGAAAAGATGATAAGAGGATTCCCTACCATTAAAGGATTTCTCTAAAAGCACGAGTAGAGCATTTTTAGATATTGGGGGAACATTGGGAGTTTATATAGGGGTAGGTTCAAATTAATTTCCTGATCATAGAATTTTGAGTTAATAGGAATTGGAGTTTGGTTCGATGTTTGTAGAAAAAGATAGGGGGATTCATTATTTATTTCAAAACAATGATTTTGGGAAATATATGATAAATTAATAAAAAACTATTCCCATGATTTTTCCAAAGGTTTCTAAACAAATAAATATTTTTTTTAATTATTATATATGAAAAGGAAATGAAATTATTAATATAATACCCTTCATGATTTACAGGTGAGTCATGTTCATAATTAAATGATTTTAAAACCTTAAAATATAAAAATATTTTTAGAGGGTTTATTAAGGAATTTTAATTTTAATAAAATTAATTAATAAAAAAAAATTTAATGTAAATTATATTTTTTCATGGATACCATTTATTGAAAAAAATTGAATCACTTTTGGGACATTATGATGTAATAATGCAGACCCTGTATTTATATTCTATTAATTTTTTAACAAAAAAATTTACAATCTTCGAAAATTATGAAAAAAATTGATTTATAATTTTGAAATAATGATTCTAAAATAAATATTTATCACATCCAAATAATTATATATTTATTTTATTTTTAAATTTTAAATTAAAAATCAGAATTTATTGTAAAAATTATTGTTCTTAATAATAACAATTTTTAAGCCCTTATAAAAATTATTTTTAACAACATAAAATTATATAATAATTTATATTTAATAAATTTTATTGAAAAATATTATTTTATTAACATATAATTTGATTCAAGAATTATTTATTTCATTATAATTTTTGTTTTGATTTAAATTACTTATTTCCCAAAAAAATAAAATTCTTGTTCCATCGTATAAAATTATAAATTTTATTGAACTCATTATTTAATAATTTAAAATTTAATATTAAAAAGGATAAATATAATCAATTATTTATTAAAATAAAATATACATATTAATACAATTATATTTTAGATACATGTCCCTTAATTGCACTTGTTAATAAACTAAAGGTAATGTGTGTGATGTTACCATTTTCTTAGGGTGGATTGGTGTACGTGGTTTTGGTCATCATCTTGAGGAGCATAAAATAATCACATAAATGGTTTCATTCATGAACTAATTTTTGAATCTCTATTTGATCTTGTTAAATTAAAAATCCTAGTGATGTTATCTCTTTTGAAAGCTCTGATAAATTGGCATCAAAGTGTACTATCCTTCTAGTTGAGGTCACCACTTCCTTTTTTCAATTGGACCTTTTCATTACCAATAATATATAATATTCATAAGAAATATGTATAATCATTATAAAATCAATGATTATGATTGTTAAATTTATTTTAAATCCAATAGGATGTATCTTATAATTGTATAAAATATCCAAAGTTGTTCATGTGTTTTCTATAACATCATTTCATAATTTTGATTTTTTTCATTTCAAAAGGGAATTTAATTTTTAAAATCTTATGTCATTTAATTTTAGAAATAATTTTTACTATTTTATGGGTGATGGGTTTTATAAGTAGATATATTATAGATCGTGTTTCTAAAAACTACATTTTATCAAATAAATACACCCCCTAAGATCACAATGTGGTTTGAAAAATATATTCTATGAGGAAAATCTAAAAACAAGTGGGATGTATTAGTACATGGACTTCAAAAAGGGGTATCATAGAATTTTTTTTAATGGTTATATATAGATACTATGGGGTATGATATTTCCCAAAAATTTCAAATAAATTATTTATGGGTGTGCCATTGGTATTTTTTTTGAAATACTAAAATGTATTCATTATTATTCACCCATGGAGGATATTGATGATATTTCCAATTTTAGATTATTTGAAGATGATGTGACATATATGGTTAAATTTTATGAAATTAATTTTATCCTAACATCTTTAACTCGGGTTGTTAATAAGAATCTTATTGCTAATAGGGGCCTTATTGGGAGTGGTATGATAGAGTATCATGCTTATTTAGTGAGGATTTATAGTAGATCTTCTAGAAGCAATAAGTTATAATATGATGATTCATTGAAGTGTGATGATAGGAAGGTGAGATAGAGTTGATTTTTATCTCCTATCCAATAATGGTGTAATTTTCGTGAAATCTATCAAAATAACTAGTTAGGACATAACAAATCATAGTTTAAATAATTTTTTATGGTAACTTGTCCATGTCTAAATAAGTAATATTATAGTATTTTTAAAATTTCTTCCTAGCCATATTCTGGGAACGGTTCAGGAAATTCTAATGAATCAAAATATTTTTTAGGTCCATCACCTCAAGTGGATAGTTGGGACTCTTCTTACCATTCTCGATACAAAGGAGGCTATCATACCAAGGTAAGGGGAATTAAATAATTTGGTGTAGTTATCCTTGGAGAATATAGATAATACGAGGAATCTTCCAAGGATTTGGATCATGGAATATTTTGATAATTGTTTATAATCTACCAGACCACGGAGATGGACCATCAACCATGGAAGGTACTGTTCAAGTAGAATTCAAAATGGTGTTTTAAAAAAAATTATACATACTTTTATATCTACACAGTAAGTTGTGGGTCATGGTTTTTTAGTGGAGTTTCTAATGGGACATTCGAATCATAATATTCTCTTAGAGAGGTGAAAAATGCTGATTATAGAATCCTAAGATGTGTTATTACATTGAGTGGGTATGAAAATTTATGTGATTATATAGTATTAAATTTTACTTTCATTGATTTGATTATTGGTATGGATTGTATCACATTTTATAGAGAGAAAAACAAATTATAATATCAATGGTTATCTTTTAGGTTTTATAATTGTGATTGTTTGACATTTTTTGGGAAGTGGACCGTTTTGGAAACTCATCTAGGAATTGACTAGCAATATATTGGGATTATTATAATAATGTTCATGAATTATTATCTATGTAATGAGGTAGATATTAAATAAAATGTCTTCTATGATGTTGTATAGTTATATTTGGATATATTTCTCTAGGACTTCTTAGGGTTTCATCTCATGAAATGGTAATTTACTGTTGATATGGGGTTGGATAGAAATCATATATCTATTCCACCATAACATATGGATATATTATAAGATAAAATGAATATATAAATAGATAATGTAATGGTTATGGGTTTATTTAACTGAGTAGTTATCCTAGGGGTGCTCCAATTTTAATCTTCAAAAAGGGAGGATTAAATTTAGGAATGTGTATGGATTATGAGATGTTGGACCTAGTGATAGTAAAGAACATGTATCTTTTTCATGACATTGATATATAGTTTGATCAAATAATCTGGTCTAATTATTCCACCTCCATCAAAATGATGTTAGGATTTCACTATTTATAGGATAGGACAATAGGAATTCATCATATTTATTTCTGGAGTAGATACATTCAATATGAGTTATGTGTTTTGTCCCTCAATTTTATGAATGAACCAATAAGTATTATTTCCATATTGAATATTTTTTTCATCCATATATGAATTATTTTATTATTTTATTCATTGATTAAATTCTAGTTTACTCCCAAAAATGGGTGAATCTTGGTTAACATCATGATATTGTATTTGTTACACTGATAGGGAATTGTTGTAATGACAAGCTCTAAAAGTGAAATTTTATTATTACAATGGCATACATATTTGAGATTTTGATATCTAAGATATGAATATAAGATGAATTTTTGAATATTATAGATCTGGTTTGTGTTAAAATTCCAATTAAGTCCTTTTGAAATCATAATTTCCTTCAATTGGTCAGATAATATAAGAGACTCATTTAAGAATTACCTCTATCAGTAGTTGTTGTTTTTAAAGGAAAGGAGGATATGTATTTAAATCCTAAACTATAAAAATATTAATAAATAGTGTCACATATATTATGATTTATCATAAGGTATCATTAAGAATTTTTTAATAAATTTTTGTTGAGTACTCTCAATTGATTCCAGACTACCGGGTCCATAGGATTATACCTACTTGACACGTGATTCAAAGTGTGTGATGGTTGGGCACATGATGAGTTTTTATTCATAATTTTTTAATAGGGGAGAGTTTTATGGTATATAAAAACCATAAGATATTGTTACATATTCTCGCTTTACAACATGATACTTTGATTGGGATGGTTATTCTATTACCTCATCTCATTCTAATTCAAGATAATGCACACCCCATGAGATAGAGAATGTTGCGGTTAATCTGACGAGTATGAAGACATTACCATATATAGTGTAATTGTATTGTGGTAAGTCCATGATAATGAATCTCTTCATTGAAATAAGAATCATGATGTTCAATAGTGTCATATAAATTATATCCTCAAAGTACTTAGCATCACTATATCGATATTGAATAGCCTAATGAAGAGATAAATATCAGTTTATTATTGTCTTATATGGAAAAAAATATATAGTGGGGTCTACCACGTGATTGGTCCTTTTATAATAATAGGATCATATATGTCATAGGTAGGGATATAGTCTATAAATTCTACACTCATTGATAATAAAAGATAAATATACCCTAATATGGGTAGTTCGGCCATGTTTTACCTTGATGTATCATTATATCTATAAGTTATTTTGGTTTAATGGAATGAAGAAGGATTTATTAGGGTTTATATCATGGTGCCTCCCTTGTCCATAGGATATGTTCATGTACTAGATAAATATGAGACTTCTTTAGTTACTACACATTTAATTTTTAAATGTAACAAATTGATAGTGGACAGTGTGATTGGATTTACTAGGTAACCTTGAGTTGGTCAGGTAGTATAGGTTATCATCAATCTTTTGACTAAAGTTTCTATTTTCATTGAAATATTAGATATCATGATTTTGGATGAGTTAGTAAAGATATATATAAACATATATTTATATATATGAGAGAATATTGTATCATAGATATCCGGTGAGAATATTGTTGGATCAAGATTCATAGTTTTTGTTGTTTTTTTGGTAGGTAATATAGTAGACCTTGGACACTCATGTGAAGCTACATAACACATAGTATCCTAAAAATAATTTCCTAATTATGTATACAATTTTGGTTTTTGAATACATTTTTTGAGATTTTTTCGAAGATTATAGAGGATCACGGGATAGTCATATAGATATCGTGATGTTTTCTTAAAATAATTAATACAGTGTATATATTAAAGGAAGCCTTCATGGAACTATATAATTGGAAATTATTATAACTAATGTTGATCTAAAAGATATCGTTGTATTCCATTATTATGTAAAATATCATGCAAGTGATGTTGGAGAAGATTAATATAATTTTAAGCGGATGGAGTCCCCCCTTAATGGTAGTGATTATATGCTGACTAGAGGCTCCTCCCTCTAAAGTTAAGGGTATTTAACTTATTATTAATGAAAATATTGACTGGAATGGGACATTGAAAGATTAAATTGGATGTTATGTTAATATTTATATTAATGGGATAATTATGTGTATTTTATAAGATCAATATAGTTTAATACATATGGAATACCCTTAAAGATACAATGAGTTTCAGGATGTAAGAAATATATCTTTGAAATGAGTATAATATCTTGTCCCATCTCATTTGATCGTCATTGAAAATGTCTACTTTGAAAATGATGCATCATTCAAGGAGTGATCAATATATGTTTTGAATAAATGTATTAAGATCATTTAAGAGATGATAGTACCCTCAGTATTTGTATTGTTGTATCATGGTCATATCCATAAGGAGACATGAGAGAGAGAGAGTGTGAGAGGTGAACCTAGGGGTGCAGTGGTTGGAGAATTTTACCAATGTAACATAGTCTCACTTCTTCTGGATAAATTGTTTATTAGTGATAATTTTTATTAAAAAAAATATATCGAGGCATGAACTCAATATAATTTTAGGGAACTAGTGTAGAATTTTTTTATTGTTATTTTTTTGGTCTATTCCATTTACCTGGTGGCCTATCTGGAAAGGGCTGGTTCACCTTGCTTGGCCGCATACCTCTCGTTGGATGAAATGTCTTGACTCGCTCAGGGATATCAACTACATTGCCACTCATATCTTCTGATAAGTGAACATGGTTGATGATAGTCTTGCCAATAAGGGATTCAATCAGGTTTTTACCTGGTTGGATGATTTTCCTGACGAATCGCTCCATTTCTTCCACAAGGATTGTAATATGATTCCATCCTGCAGACTTTTATAGCTCCCTTTCTTTTTAATCAATAAATTGTGCCTTGGTCTTTGACTGAGGAACCACCTCTTAAAAAATATATATATACCCAATGACTAAAACATGTATGGGTGAAAGCTTAGGTGGGACGAAAGACACCTTTGGGATACTACGAATATACCAATAGGGGATGACTAGGTTTCTAATGGATTTTTTTTAAAATTAACATTTTCTTAATTAATTTAAAATTATATAATAATATTTTATCACCCCCTTAATTATATATAAACTACACAACCCCTCTCTATAATCACTATTTTTATTCCCATTCAACCATTATGGCCTCTCCTGTTTGTGACCTGATTCGAAGGTTCAATATCCCATTTGAATTATATTTCAAATTCCAACCTATATCATCAATATATTCATTGTAGTTATCAATATTTCTGTGTTACCCATTAAAAAAATTGGATTCATGGTTTTTTAATACATTTAGGATTTATATCATTTGATACAGAATTACATCGATATATTAAATGTGTGGGATTAATATGATATTTCAAAGGTGATTCCATTGTATATTGGTCAATTAATATGAGATTCATGTTTCTTATTTATTTTTTGTTGTGTGAGCACTAACTAATTCGAATATAATAATGAAGGCTTTACATTTTTAGATAGTCATGGGTATAGATTTTCAAAATAATGATAAGAACTCAAAAGATTATTATTCAAACATATGGAAATAATTTATCATGTCTACATAGTAATTTTCAAGATGATTTCAGAATAGAACTCATGTTGAGTGTCTTTTTTTATTTTTTTAATGGCCCATGTGAGGCATCCATGAGCTTTCCTTATTAGTAGGAACTATATTTTCAGGATATAACTGTACATAAATATCCATTTTATGTAATATTTTTTTGTTTATGGGTTAATATGTAATTGACCATATGAGATGATTGATTAAATGGAATCATAATATTTTGAATTGCGATGATATCTCATTCACTAATATTTTTACTCTTTTTTAATGATTCAATCACATTTTATGTTATTTCATTGATATACCATTCATGAGTTTTTATTATATGTCTTCAATAATTTATTTTCATTGTAAATTATAGTGGGTTTAAATGGTTCAACAAGTTTTGTGGTCGATAAAAATCCTTATTAATGTCATATTAACCATGGTTATTAGTTCATGGTAGATCCTTCCCAATTTTTATATACATAGTGATTTATCATTCACCTATATTTGATAGTTTATAAAAATAAATTATACACCTAAATTAGAGAATTGATGATATATAATCCACCATAGCTAGAATAATAGTTACACATCATTCATCGCTGGAATGGTTTGGAGATATTGAAATGGTTCATAGAAATATATTAAACATTAATGAATGTAATTGAATTGATCATGAAAAATTAAAAACAATATCACCTTGCATTAAAAGTAACAAACATTGCTCCATAAAAATGAAAATTGTGTACCTTTTATCATTATCTATGTCAATTGTTTCTTTCTTTTGTGAAATATAATTAGCATCAAGTAATGACCAGGCAGTTCTTCTATCTGAGGACTATCAATGGTTTCATAAGAATCTCCCAAGAATTTTAGGGGGGATTAATTAATACTTCACAATGTGATAGTATATTGTGGTTTAGAATGAAGAAGGAACATGGATTTAGGGGAATGAGGGTTTTAGCCAAAATCCAACTAAAGGATCTCATAACACATCAAATGGATGATAATCTTTTATATAGGCTATATGGTTCCTCCCCATGCCATAAAATTTCTCACACATTTAAAAAATGTGCCAGTAACATCTTAAGTTTTCACACATGTATCTATCAGCCATAACGCTCCTAGGTTTGTTGGAATAAAAGTTATATGAAGCCTCGACATTGAGTCTTAATGATTCAATGGATAAATGTATCCTCATATTTCTAATAATATCAAACAAAATAGGTAATTTCTTTTATAATTCAATCATATCATGTAATACGATATTTTAAATCAACTTATATATGATTTCTTATGCTGTAAAATTAAATATTCCCATTTTATGACATAAATAATTTTTCAAAATATTTATCGTACAAAATGATAATCCCTATAATACTATATGATATAAAATGTATTCAGGGCATATTAATTTAAAACATCTACATACATTAAATCCAAATTGATGATCATTTCATTTTTTCCATTATCATATCATATAAAATAATTGGAGGGTTGATATCAAAAAATATTAATATATTATAAAACATATTTTTTAATATTATAATTATATTCACCGATAATTTTATCATATTAAATACCTATATAAAATCTCATACGATAATATTTTGGATAAAATCATAATACATTTTATAGAAGATCAAAATTATAAATTCATTCCACAATCATTCAAAAATAAATTGTCACCCTAGGATCCATTATAACAATGATAATAAATATGAATAAATAAATACATCAATGTATGAAATGTGTTCCCTCTAGTAATGAATCAATGTTATCCAATCAATAAAAGGATCAGACTTAATCTCCTCCAAGCACGTATATCTCCATTTATATGGAAACCAATTTCATTATATAGTATTATGAATTTTCATACACACCCTCTGTATAAGAAATATGGTGATGTTTAGACATGGTTTATGTTAGTCCCATATATCCTCCCCAACCCTTCTAGACTCCCCAATTATAAACTGAACAAGTTGATGAATACATAACATTAAATTCATCTAATATATTATCACATCACATTTACCTCAGCCATTTAGATATGTACATCATATTTACCTTTTATATATGGCCATAAAAGTCTTCATTATAATATAATTAATGGCCCATATTTCATACTCTGCATGTGGGAGGAAAAAATCCAGCATGGTTGATATCTAAATGATTAAATGATTAGTAACATACCCAAACACCCACAAATTAGATAATCATTAGGGCTTTTGTCATAAGAATATCATTGTATTAAGTCCCTGATATTGGGTATCTCACAAACCTTTAGAAATAGATACTCATATATGATCCATTCACTCTTTTTATATCAAATACATAGTGTATAATGAACTATATAGTATACATAATAGATCATTAAGAACATAATAACACATTTTATCGGTCCGGTCATATGACATATCTTGATAAAATAATCTTTCTCCTAAGAACCTTATCATTTATTGTGACTTATAATAATCAATGATGGACATAGATTAGTGATAATTCAAAATCATATTTTCACAGTTAAATTATCAATACAAACTATGAAATGTATATAATTAGATACACATGTAACGACCCAAAATTTCATTAATGGAAAATCCCTCTTGATCCAGTTAAATGTTTCTTTATGAAAAAAAATGTTTTTATAAGATGTCAACTTCCTTAGTTTTACGTTAATATTTGTGACCGTTACTTTTATAGCCGTTGAACAGTGATCATCTGGGTAGTTTAAATATAAGGCTTTAACGAACCAATTTTCTACTCAGACAAAGGAAGCGATGGCCTCATCCAGTAGAATTTCCCCTTACGAAGCCCATTTTTCGGAGCTCGGAAAGGAGGTGGCATCTTTGGGCTTTGCCCCTGACCAAGCCCAAGCTGAGCTTCATCAAGTCAAGCTCGAACGTGATTGTCTACGGGAAAAATGGAAGTTGATAGAGATTACCACTCGAGCAATGTTATCCGAGCAACCCCAAGAGTCTGTCACCATCGCACACCTTACCCTTAGGTCTTATGCGGCTATTTTAAGGGGTTATGTAACAAATAAGTAGCACCATGTTCATGTACATTATTTATGTATATAATAATGAATATAATTTCTGGTCATTTTTGATACATTGTAATTAGTTTTTAAAGTACAAACGATGTTTTTAGTTATTATTTAATTAAGAATTATATTTTATTAAATTAAAGGATTTTTGAATTAAATAATATTTTAATAAAATATTATTATTAATATTAAATTAATTTTTATTATATATAAATGATCTTATAATTTTATGAATGCAATTAAAAATTTTATTAAGGTTTGAAAGCCATTTCTGTCAAAACCCGTGAATTTTTTATAAATGTCGGTTTTTATTTTAAAAGTAAAAAATTCACATATTTAGAAAATTATTTAGATAAAATAAATATTATTTTTGGAATCAGGACGTCGAAATTATCCAACGGTGAATTTTTCATAATTTTCTGAGACAGTCAAATTTTTGGGTAAAAATTAAATACCATTTAAATATATAATGTGTTTTATGACATCATAACGACCCAATGGTGATGTAATAAAATACCATAATCCTTATGTTCGGCCAATATATGTTTTATCATTAAAATAATGAGGTTTTTGGTTTGTTTGACTCACTTTTCAAAGCATTAATGGAGCCCTCAAAACTTATTCAACACTTTGCCTTTATAAATTAATTTCCATGGGAGTGTGACTCACCTCCACATAAGAAACCCTAATTTTTTAAATAAGTTCGGACCTTGGACTTGTAAAATATTATTTTCCTCTTTCCTTTTCCAGAAACCATGGGCAAATACCATGGGATGGTTTGTGGTTTGGATTATTTTAATATAAGGGGTCCCAAACCTAAATAATAAAGAATTCTCTCACCTTTCCTATATAAACCCACCCAAGCTCCTACTTCCTCCTCACTCAAAGCCCTTGAAGTTCGTCCAAACTCTGCCCTACTATATTTAGAATCCTCTCAAGGTGCCCCAAGCTCCCAAGAAGCCTCTCACAAGCCTCTCTCTGGCCTTTGGAAGCACACTTCCAAGTAAGGGTTTTTCTTCCTTTCTCATTTTTGTCAATTTTTCTTTAAGTTGTATTGCCCTTTTAATTTCATTTATGAATGTTGGAGTATGGTTTCTCACCTCTTCCATACTTCCCTCTTATTGTTTGAATGATGGGAGACCCCCTTTCTCTCTCATTAAATGCCTCCCATGTACACCCGTTAATATGCCGAAATTCCGAAAGGAACCTTTTTCTCCTCTTTTATATTCAAGCAATACTTTTGTATCATGAATCTAAATTCCTTTTCAATTGTTGGTACATGTATCTATATTACCTTCTTACTGTCCATTACATGTATATATGATGAGGAACCCCTTTCTCTCTCATCATACTTTTTTATGAATTCTTATGTCACGCCGTTACGCTGCCGAAATCGCACCGATTTTCTAAGCCAATGTCTTTGTGTAGTGAATACCATGCCCATTTCTCCATCAAGGGTATTCACCTTTATGCACATTTACTTATTGATTGTAAAGTTTCATGTATGAATTCCACATTCCTTTATCGTGGAATAAATGATTATGTTTTATGAATCCTTGTTTTATGATCCATGTGGCACACTTATGTATGAAATAAAATGTTAAAGAAGGGTGCGCCCTGATAGCGCTCCAATGCATTGGGTAAAGTATAGTATCATGATACGTCATGTGCAATGAGTGTTGACTCATGCTAATTCAAGTGCAACGAGGGTTTACTCGTGCTTCAAGTGCAATGAGGGTTTACTCATGCTCCATGTGCAATGAGCCTTGGCTCATGCTAATTCAATGTTAAGTGTTGTTGCCACATTTCCATGTTATGATTATCATGCTTTATCATGCCTTTATGTTCATGTCTCTCTTATGCTCTATTGATATGCCTATTTCCTAACATGTATTGTACTCCTCATGTTATTCATTGTGTACTCCCTTACTGGGCTTTATAGCTCACCCTTTTCTTATGCATGTCCTCTGGTTATCCCATGCAATGCTAAGTACGAAGGAATGTAGTGGTCATGTAAAGGAAGTTTTCAATAAGGATGTTGTATTTCAAGTTTAAAGTTTTTATGTAATGATCCTAAGCCCCAAAGACACTAAACCTCTTGATCTTATTTGTTGTATCAAGTGAAGTTTTATGTAATAAAGCATGTTTAAGTTGTAATAAAAAGCAGGGTTGCCATAGTTGGTATCAGAGGATAGGTTTAGTTATTTTTGGGATTAGGAAACCCTAGTAAAGCCTTAGATACAAGACTAATCATAATAAAAACATCCCTAAGTTTTGGTAAATACTAAGTAAGTGGTTTATCAAACAAATACATCCCTGTCTGGATACGAGCAGGTAGAGGCGGCTCTGGCACAGATGTATCCTAGGGGTAAAACCCGAAAACACCGCTTTGAGCTAGACTCGAACGGGAACTGGTGCACGACAACGGGCCTTGCTGCACTCTTGGTTACGACACTCCCGGGGGATATGTTTTGATAAATTCACAATCTTAGTATGAACCCTTATTAAGGGAAAAATGCCCCTAAGGATATATGTTAGAAGGAAGATCATGAAAAGCCTGGATTGAATCCTATAGACTCATGAGTTAAAGAGATTAAAGTTTATTTATCAGTCATCAACTTTTGTCTTTGGATTACCCTTTATGCGTTACCCCTAACTTTCCTTTTATTCCATCCAATGGCCGGTAATAGGAGAACTCGGGCTAACAACCATTGTGAAGATCAGTGTGATGATTGTACTTATGAGATTCCCAATCCAATGGGAGCGGGAATCGCGAACTTTGTCACGCTTCTCTCTCAGCTAACTCAAGTTTTGAATAGAAACACTGGTCAAGAGGAACGTTCAACCCCCCCTAAGAAAGAACAAGTCGCTATTGAAAGCTTCATGAGACAAAGGCCTCCTACTTTTAGTGGATCATCCGATCCCACGATTGCTGAACAATGGATCAACTCCATTGAAAAGATATTCTCCATCCTCCAATGCTCTGAAAAAGAGAAGGTTCTCCTGGCGGCTTATCGTATGGAGGGTGAAGCTGATCAACGGTGGACGTTGATCAAAAATACGAAGCCTGAGGAGGAGATCAAGGCTTTGGAATGGAAGGTATTCCGGAATATGTTTTTCGATAAATATTTTCCACGCACCCTCCGTCTTAAGATGGAAAGGGACTTCCTTTCCCTCAAGCAGAAAGATGAGGAATCTGTGGGAGCGTACGAGGCAAACTTCACAAGTCTTGCACGATACGCTTCCGGCTTTGTCGTTACCCCCGAATGCAAGGTTGACCGCTTCTTTGGTGGGCTGAAGCCCAGCTTGCGGAAAGCATTAGCGATCCGTGACTTCGACAGCTATGAGGAAATTGTCTGATGTGCCCTCAAGGTTGAAATGGAGATCGGAGAATCACAGGGGTATCATGGGGACAAGAAGCGGAAGGTGGACTTCAATGCTGGTGGTCCGATGGATAAATCCAACGGCGCTAAGAAATTCCAGCACCCCACTTCCCAAAAGTGTGGAAAAAAGCACCCTGTAAATTGCCTTAGGGGGACAAGAAAATTCTTTAAGTGTGGAAGAGAAGGGCACCTAGCTGTTAACTGTCAGCAAGAAGGACCCGCGGCTGCGACGGAGGGGAGGAACACTCCGTTCGAACCTCAACGCGTTGTTCAATGCTTCAAATGCAAAGAACCGGGTCATTTTGCGAATCAGTGCCCTAATCCAAGGGTTATCGGAGGCAATCAACAACCTCCAAGACAGCAAGGAAGAGCTTTTGCCATCACTTCTGCCGAAGTGAACCCCGACAATGAAGTGGTGACAGGTACGCTAGTTATTCATTCAAGAATAGAGAACATACTTTTTGATTCAGGTTCTACGCATTATTTTATATCTCAAAAGTTTAGTAGAACAATCCCTGCACCACCACAAATAATGGAAGTAAAGATGTCGGTGAGTACGGAAAATGGGGCAATCATTGCATCCCATGAGTATAAGTCCTCCCCTGTTATAATCAGTGGATTGAATTTCCCGGCGAACCTCGTCATACTCCCTTTGGTGGAATTTGATGAAATTCTTGGCATGGATTGGCTTTCCTTATATAGAGCCAACATAAATTGTCGGGAGAGGGAAAAAACACTCCATACGGAGAATCGACCCCCGATTCTTTACAAGTGTCAGGAGGAAGATGAATCTCCTTTAGCTCCATCATCTCAAGCATGGATATTACTGCCTTATGAGCACGCATATCTGGCTCAGATGATTGAGTCCAAGGAAGAAACCACCCTTGAAGAAATGCCTATTGTGAGGGAATTCGCTGAAGTATTTCCCGAGGAACTTCCTGGTCTTCCTCCAAGAAGAGATGTTTAGTTCTCAATTGAACTTATACCTGGGGCGCTACCAATATCCAAGACTCCATATAGAATGGCTGTGGTTGAGCTTGAAGAACTGAAGAAACAACTATTGGAGAATCTGGATAAAGGGTTTATACGCCCATGTGCATCACCATGGGGTGCACCAGTCCTCTTCGTCAAGAAGAAGGATGGGTCAATGCGGCTTTGCATCGATTATCGTGAACTTAACAAAATCACGATAAAGAGCAAGTATCCTCTCCCAAGAATTGATGACTTGTTTGATCAGCTGCGTGGAGCACAATACTTCTCCAAGGTCAACTTGCGGTCGGGATATTATCAAGTAAGGGTGAAGAAGGAAGATATCCCCAAGACTGCTTTTCGTACAAGGTACGGGCACTATGAATTCATAGTAATGCCTTTTGGACTCACCAATGCTCCAGCAATATTCATGGACTTGATGAATAGAGTCTTTAGAGATTACCTAGATAAATTTGTGGTAGTCTTTATAGATGATATTCTAATATACTCCAAAACCAAGGAGGACCTTGAGGAGCATTTAAGAACTGTACTGGAGACTTTGCGCAAGGAGAAGCTCTATGCCAAGTACAGCAAGTGTGAGTTCTGGTTGAAGGATGTCTCATTCTTGGGCCATATCATCCCAAGCAATGGGATATCTGTGGACCCCTCCAAAACAGATGCAATTGAGGGATGGCCGAGGCCAACATCGGTAACTGATATCCGTAGCTTCTTGTGGTTAGCTGGATATTATCGACGATTTGTGAGAAACTTCTCACGATTGTCCAACCCTCTTACCAAGCTAACTCGAAATGGAGTAAAGTTTGCTTGGAGTGATGAATGCGAAGAAAGCTTCAAGGAGTTGAAAAGGAGGCTTATCACTGCACCTGTGCTCACTTTACCCACAAGTGGGGAGCTTTTTGTGGTATTCAGTGATGCTTCGAAGAAGGGATTAGGATGTGTGCTGATGCAGAATGATAAAGTGATATCCTATGCCTCAAGACAGTTGAAAATCCATGAGCGAAACTATCCAATGCATGATCTGGAGTTGGCGGCGGTGTTCTTTGCCTTGAAAATCTGGCAGCATTATCTCTATGGAGAGAAATGTGAGATATATACTGACCACAAGAGTCTTAAATATATATTCACATAGAAAGAGATTAATATGCACCAGAGAAGATGGATAGAGCTCATAAAGGATTATGACTTTTCAATACATTACCACCCTGGGAAGGTGAACAAGGTGGCGGATGCCCTAAGTAGAAAGGATCCAGCAATTCTATCAATGATGAGAATTGAGAAGGATCCAATCTTCTTAGACTTGATGAAGATGGACGTGGGAATCATAAAGAAGGGAACATCATCAATCCTTTCACAAATGATTTCTCAACCATCTCTTTTGGAAAGGTTAAAGGATGCTCAAAAAGATGATGCGAGAATCCAAGACAAAGTGGAAGCTATCAAAAAGGGAAAATCCTCAGAGTTTAATGTTAATGAAGAAGGAATTGTGCGGTTTGGGAAAAGACTATGTGTCCCATTAAGTTCGGAGCTGAAGAAGGAACTTTTGGATGATGCACATAGTTCAAATTTCTCTATTCACCAAGGGAGCACAAAGATGTATCGAGATCTCCGAGAAAACTTTTGGTGGGATAATATGAAGAAGGAGATCGCCGAATATACCTCAAAGTGCCTGGTGTGTTAGCAAGTGAAGGCAGAGAGGCAGAAGTCTAAGGGGATGATGCAACCATTGCCCATACCAGAATGGAAATGGGAGAACATCACCATGGACTTCGTCACTGGACTTCTAAGGACATCCAAAAGCAACAATGCAATCTGGGTTATTGTGGATCGTCTTACAAAGACTGCACACTTCATTGCTATTCGAGAGGATTTCTCTTTGGATCAACTGGCACAGATATATATCAGGTAAGTGGTACGGTTGCATGGAGTACCACTATCTATTGTGTCTGACCGAGATCCAAGATTTACCTCTATGTTTTGGAAGAGTCTTCAACATGCTCTGAATACTGAACTGAACTTCAGTACGGCCTATCATCCTCAAACTAATGGCCAATCCGAGCAGACTATCCAAACACTTGAGAATATGTTGAGAGCGTGCTCAATGGACTTTAAAGGAGGATGGGATCAACATCTTCCTCTAGTTGAGTTCACTTATAATAATAGTTTCCACTCGAGCATCCAAATGGCACCATATGAAGCCCTGTATGGGAAAAGGTGTAGAACACCGGCATGTTGGGATGAGGTCGGTGAACGTAAGCAGCTTGGACCAGAAATGGTCGAAGAAATGGTGGAGTAGGTGAAAACCATTCAGCAGCATATCAAGGCAGCCCAAAGTCGACAGAAGAGTTATGCAGATAATCATCGACGAGACCTTGAGTTTAAAGTCGGAGACATGGTGTTTTTACGCATATCTCCGTGGAAGAAGGTCATGAGGTTTGGAAAGAAAGGTAAGTTAAGTCCAAGGTACATCGGCCCCTTCGAGATTCTTGATCGTGTTGGGGCTGTGGCCTATCGACTAGCACTTCCACCTACTATGGCCAAGGTGCATGATGTCTTCCATGTATCCCTCTTAAGGAAGTACATACCAGACCCTTCACATGTACTCTCTTCTGAGGTGGTGCAATTAGAAGACGATCTTTCTTATGAGGAGCAACCAGTGAAGATCTTGGATCGTAGAGAAAAAGTTCTACGAAATAAGACAATGCCCCTCGTCAAGGTGTTGTGGAGAAACCACAAGTTTGAAGAAGCAACTTGGGAGTCGGAGGATATGATGAAGCTAAGTTACCCACATTTGTTTTAGTGTGGGAAAAGGAAAATTTCGAGGGGGAAATTTTTTAAGGGGGGAATGTTGTAACGACCCAAAATTTCATTAATGGAAAATCCCTCTTGATCCAGTTAAATGTTTCTTTATGAAAAAAAATGTTTTTATAAGATGTCAACTTCCTTAGTTTTACGTTAAGATTTGTGACCATTACTTTTATAGCCGTTGAACAGTGATCATCTGGGTAGTTTAAATATAAGGCTTTAACGAACCAATTTTCTACTCAGACAAAGGAAGCGACGGCCTCATCCAGTAGAATTGCCCCTTACGAAGCCCATTTGTCGGAGCTCGGAAAGGAGGTGGCGTCTTTGGGCTTTTCCCTTGACCAAGCCCAAGCTGAGCTTCATCAGGTCAAGCTCGAACGTGATCGTCTACGGGAAAAATGGAAGTTGATAGAGATTACCACTCGAGCAATGTTATCCGAGCAACCCCAAGAGTCTGTCACCATTGCACACCTTACCCTTAGGTCTTATGCGGCTATTTTAAGGGGTTATGTAACAAATAAGTAGCACCATGTTCATGTACATTATTTTTGTATATAATAATGAATATAATTTCTGGTCATTTTTGATATATTGTAATTAGTTTTTAAAGTACAAACGGTGTTTTTAGTTATTATTTAATTAAGAATTATATTTTATTAAATTAAAGGATTTTTGAATTAAATAATATTTTAATAAAATATTATTATTAATATTAAATTAATTTTTATTAAATATAAATGATCTTATAATTTTATGAATGCAATTAAAATTTTTATAAAGGTTTGAAAGCCATTTCTGTCAAAACCCTTGAATTTTTTATAAATGTCGGTTTTTATTTTAAAAGTAAAAATTCACATATTTAGAAAATTATTTAGATAAAATAAATATTATTTTTGGAATCAGGACGTCGAAATTATCCAACGGTGAATTTTTCATAATTTTTTGAGACAGTCAAATTTTTGGGTAAAAATTAAATACCATTTAAATATATAATGTGTTTTATGACATCATAATGACCCAATGGTGATGTAATAAAATACCATAATCCTTATGTTCGGCCAATATATGTTTTATCATTAAAATAATGAGGTTTTGGGTTTGTTTGACTCACTTTTCAAAGCATTAATGGAGCCCTCAAGACTTATTCAACACTTGGCTTTATAAATTAATTTCCATGGGAGTGTGACTCACCTCCACATAAGCAACCCTAATTTTTTAAATAAGTTCGGACCTTGGACTTGTAAAATATTATTTTCCTCTTTCCTTTTCCAGAAACCATGGGAAAATACCATGGGATGGTTTGTGGTTTGGATTATTTTAATATAAGGGGTCCCAAACCTAAATAATAAATAATTCTCTCACCTTTCCTATATAAACCCACCCAAGCTCCCACTTCCTCCTCACTCAAAGCCCTTGAAGTTCGTCCAAACTCTGCCCTACTCTCTTTAGAATCCTCTCAAGGTGCCCCAAGCTCCCAAGAAGCCTCTCACAAGCCTCTCTCTGGCCTTTTGAAATTTTCTTTTCTATGAAATATATTATATTCCTCTTAAATAATATTTGTTAAATCCCAAAAAAATAAACCATTAAAACATAACATATCTGAGAGATTACAAAATTAGTTGTATTTTTCCTATACTTTATAGGGTTTTTTAAATCATTTCATCCATGTATAATTCATGACACATATCTATCTGACCATCTGATAATACTCACCCATGAAATGCTTTAGTGAGTAAAATAAATAGTGGAAGATAGTTCAAATACTTATTAATAAAATTCCTAATCTTCAATCCTCTAAATATATTCAATCTACTTTTGTCCATAAAATAAAATTTTGTGATTTTATTATATCTACTTTCAACATTTCACTATTATTTTTGGATGATCACCATTCTTAGAAATATTTTCCACCAAATTTTTTTATTGAAATACACTAGTAAGTAATGTGATATTTAAATTATATATATATATATTCCAGATATCCATAACATTTATATTTTAGGATATAAACGTAAAATAAACATTTTTATGGTTACTAATGTAACTTTTACAACATTTTAAAACCATCATATCTGATAACATCTATGATATCTAATGAAATTGATTGAGAAATTTGACTATATAAATAAAACATTTTCAGGATTTTAACATTCTGAGTACAAAAATACTACCACTTTCTTTTTCGACATTATATATTCATAATAAAATTTTCTAAGAAAAGTAAATTTCATTCTGTTTTGGATATTATAATAATTTGCATTAAGTGACACTATAAAAAAATATTACTTATATATCATATATTTTATTATATGTGATTCAAAGTTTTACTAAAAATATACCTCTAATAAATAATCCATTACTAGTAGTGGAATCATATTTCTTCATATTAATTAAAAAACGCTTTATCAAATATAAAATTACACTATAATTCGCTCATTTTCAAGCATGTTATATACTCTGAAAATTAAAAAAAATTACATATAAAAAAATTAAATCAAATTTAAATAAACAATTATTGATTAAAAAATCAGTTATTATTGTAAAATAAGATGAAAAATATAATTATTTTAGATAAATAAAACCATCCATGGCATACTTGTTGAATCAATGTTCTCAATGAAAAAACAACATTTCTTAATTACATGAATGAACACTTTCATAACATATCGTGAATCATTTCTTTACTTCTAAACTCAGGTATATTTACAACAATTCTATAACATACAAATTTTATTATACAACTTTTGAAATAAAATAATTAAATTCTAAAAAATTAATACCTATGTTGGAATCATAATATGTATTCTTACGACCCTACATGTATTTTTTAAATTTCCTTACCTTTTATATGGTATTTTCATTGTGAATTAATTTTTTTTCTTTCATTTCTTATGGCATAGCTTGTGGGGTATACTCTCCATGAAAACTTTTGTTCTCTGAATGGATAAAGCATTTAACATTATTAATTTATACCATCAAGAAGGAAATATTTCTTGGTCTATCCATATCCTTCATATATATCATTAAAATATTTTATAGATGAAGTGAACACTTATTTAAATAATTTAGGGTATAATTCAAAATAAACTATTGGAAACCACATAACATTGATTGAAAAATGATGTTTGGTCTGGATCAAGTCTATTGGGTGATCTTATTCTCTCCAAGTTGGTGATTTAAAAAATAATTTTGACCACGTGTGATGATATTCAGGTTCCATCATGAATTTTACTTCAAAATAGATAATTTTGTACCTTATTCCTCTCATTACATGGTTTTTATTGATAGATATTTTTTTATTGGTTAGTAATTTTATAGAAATCTAGGTTTTCAAGTTACAATTTAATATTTTATTTCATTAAAACAATAATGAATATAGGAATTTTCAATGAAACCTTAATATTAAAATCAATAGTAACTATATTTGTATATTTAGTTGTTGCACCAGTCCGTTTCTTAAGAAGGAGTTATTCAAATGAATTAAATATTCCCTCCTTCTTGATAACTATTATCATGTTTCAATACTAGTCAAATATATTATTTGTTTTTAGTCTTTCCATATAAAAAATGATCTTAATCTGAAGCTTGATGGTGATTATGATTATTATCATTTCATTATGTACAATCGAATGTTCTATCTAATGATTATCATGTTTTATATTCATTTTACAAGAACTTTTACTAATTGGGATCTCACTACAATAATGAACCCTCTTGAATTCATAAGATGAATTAGTATGTTAGGATCATTATTTCATTATGAAATGATTCATATATGGTGTTTTTATCATAATTTATTTATATATATAGGGAATAATCTCAATCATACCATATATAACTCTCAAAAATTTGATCAGATAACTCATAACCTAACCATCATATTAAGATATTCAAATCCATTCCTCTTTTAACCAAATCCTGTTAGTACAATCTTATTAAATATAACCCAAATATAATTTTAATGATAGAAAAATAATCCTATCACATTCCCTCATTACATAATTTCCTTAAAAAAGTAATATTCAAGGGAACCTAACTTTTTCCTGACCTACCCAATTGGATGATTAGGGTCATGGAAAGTATATCTTTTTTAAACAATCCAAGGAATATTATTTTCATGTTTCTCACTATCTCTTTTACAATTATTCCTTTTATATATGCATGATTCTAGGTATTTATATTTTGAGTCCCTAATATAACATACAAATTAAAATTTTCACACCATATTAATGTGTAACCCTTTAAACAACCCACAAGTTTTTGTTACTCACAAAGAAATACAATCTGATCATATTTATAAATATTCAAATGAAACACAAAAAAATGTACATTAACTACTCTTATTGATGTATGGAACTAAATGATGAGGAAAAGAAAAACAGTAGTAAGCCTGGATTGCTAGAGAACCAACCCTAACCTTTCTTGAACCAATCATAATTCATTCTATTAGTGGGAATTCCAACCTATTGTCCCTTTACGCATGGTGACATTACTCATGAGTGAATCTAATTAATTATAACTCTAAAACCACATATTTATAAACTATATTCAATAAATATTTTATGTCTGATAAATTCAATTAAAAAACCAAAGTCAATGTAGTTTAAAGGGTAATATTATGTTTTTATGCATATAATGTTATTCATGGATTGAAAATTTATAAGACGATATTTTTCTTATAAATTACATCATATATAATTTTTTTATTTGAGAAAAAAATTATAAATATGAATATTAAATTTAAATTAATCAAATAAATAAGATTTTTTTATATTTATAAATATAAAATCGTTATATATGAACAATTCCTAACTCAACAATTGTAAACATTACCTAATTCTTTATAAATGTTTAATAATATTGAATATAAACACTTTATATTAATTTTCTAAAAAGAAATCATTCATACTATACATTATATGTAATTTTATATTAATATATGTTATTTCATAAAATATAAACATTTTACTCTTAATTTTATATTTTTCACATATTTAAGGTTACATGAATATCACATATTATCATTATTTACTAATTTTATTATTCAATTTTTTTAAAAAAAGTTTTTAACGTTTCAATAATTTCAAAATTATATACTTTTAATTTTGATATTTTAAATTAAAATTTTAGAATAAATCATAATTAATTATTATTAACATGATATATTCTGTTATATTTTTTAAATTATAATCAATTAATAAATTAAACTAATAAATAATATGTAAATAATTTATAAACAAATTATATGACATTTATATATTATAAAAAATATTAACTCTAAATATAATTGATCATTTTTTGTATAAATGTTTCGCAAACAATGTTTAATTAATTATAATTTTATTATAATTAATTAAGATTAAAATATTTAATAAATATATAAATAACCCTAAAATAACTTTTTTCATAATTTATATATAATTTATAAATAATAAAATTGAATTAGTATTTGTAAATAAAGAAAACAATTCTAACCATATCATATAACGTGATATAATAAGATAGATAGATCAGCGGTCCATAAACCCTTTATGTGCTATCAACCATATTTTATTATTGATAATCCAATCACAATATGTGGTTATAAGTGATATTTTATGATAAATAGAGATATCAAAAGAGTGATTTGATACACTATTTTTAAAACCATTATGTTGCATAATCATCCATAATGACTCCACAGTATCAGATCATAAAAAATATAAAAATTAAAATTATTAGTATTAAATCATAGATTTTGATATATATTATCTTCACATAGAGTTAAATTACACATAAAAAAATAAATATCATATTTTATGATGGGAATTTTGATAATCATTCCATTGAAAAATGATTTTATAGATCAAACAACATTGAAAGGCTTTTTCAACCATGGAAAGTAGAGGAATGCTAATTCCTCATCTCAAACCATCTAAAAAGACATCCATTTTGACATACTAAACATGTACATTACTCTAATACATGTGTTATGAATCTCTTTGCTTTAGTAATGGATACATTAGGAGGAGAGAAACACTACATCATCCCACATGCATGAGAGTTACCTCCTATCATTTAACCATGTGATCTTAGATACGATAACACTAAATGTTTTTCTAGTAATATAAAATATTATTCAAATTTTAGGAAGAGTTCTAGGAACCCGGAAATTACGATCAGCACATGTTTTTGAAAAATAAATCTATATATAATAGTAATAAAAAATGTGTAGCTTTTTCCATTAGATTCTATTATTAATACATTATTTTGGTCTTGATGAAGGTCAAAATGGAATAAATAGAAGTTACGTACATTAAAGGTGTATCCATGTGTTGTAACTAATATCCCAGAAAATTTGGGAGTGATTCCTCAAAAAATCATGATATAAATATTTATGTAATCTATGAAGGTGGAAGGAATCGATCTTTTTTTGGTAGAGGGAATCCATTGAAAATAAGTAGGAAGATCGCACACATCATCCCATTATTGTTAAACATTTAAATAGACTATAGATGAAATCCACATGCCATTAAATTACTCATAAATTTCCCAAACATATGACTAATTAATTTTGTCACATCATATGTAACTCTCAACCACAAATCTATGATGTTTAATTATAATTGATGTATATGAGACATTAAATGTTAACTCTTTAATGTTAAAATGGATAAATAAATTATTATATAACCAATAGTATCAAACTATTAAATACATGTTTCTATTATTCAAACATATAATATTTAATGATATAAAAAAGACTATACCTGATATCACATATCTTAAAATGTGATTTGGACACAACATTGTGAAAAAACTATTTAAAAATGGTTGTCCATGCTCAATGATAGAACCTATCATACTATATGATACCAAATGATTTTCGTGAACATTCCATTTAGATAAAATAAGAACTCATGAGTATATAGTGGGTTATATTTAAATCACATTATAGAGAGTTGTGTTTGAAATATAGTATTCACCATTGGGTCATGATTTTATGGTGATATATCAGAGAATGAGTCTGTTGATATATAGATAACTAATTTTATCGAATAATATCATTGGTTATACAACTATTAGATTAATATTATTTTTTATGTGATGACTGGTTAAACATATGGTTTTCATTTAACTTTGGGAGGATCATATAATTTAGACATTTCTAGTGTACTGTTTTGTCTCACATCTAAGTGTGTCCTTGCAAATAGAGGAGGTGATTTGGGATTTGTGTAATGATTATTATGACACCTTATCATATTATCAATGAATTGATATATAATGATATTAATATATGAAAATATTTATGATTATCCATATAAATATATTTCACACAAACATCAATTCCATCTTGTGGGGTATGTTGGCGTGGTAGTCCATGATGCAGGTAATTAAAATAGCCACGTGGTATGATTTCGTGTTTTGATTAATTTTAGATATAACATATAAAAAAAATAAGATCATTAGGAAGTAATTTTAATGATGTATCTAATACTTTATATATATTTAAATTATAATTTTTTATATCTTATAAACTACTATATTTACCACATAGATGGTGTCCCATATATGAAATTTCATTTTGTCTATATTTTTTTATATTTTTATTGATTATTTTTGGTAGGTTTATTAATAAAATTTCTATGTTATGATGTTCATTTTAGATGATTTTTTATCTTTACATTCATTGTTATTTATATTTATTTAAGGGAGGGTGTAGTCATTCCAAAATATTAATAGACCCTCTCTAGTAGTTGATAACCTCTATCATATTTACAGGCATTCCAAAGTTCATGTAGTACCAATAATGGAGTAGGTGGGGTGGATAGGATGGAGTCACAACAAACCATGGATTAATTCAATAGGATTAATGAAAATTGAAAAATTATGTAATATTTATTTATATTTATTGTATATTTATTTTAGGTCCATCATCCACTAGAGAGGAAAACATTTTTTACATCGGTTATTTTTTATTTTGTACATCAGTTTTTAGCCGACATTAATACGAATAATGTTATAAATACTATTTTTACATCGGTTATTTAAAAACCAATGTAAAAACAAAACATCCTAGTGTTTATAACATCGGTTATTAATTAACTGACATGCCAAAACTAGAGGGAGGGTTTATCACGTCGTTTATTAGATAACCAATGTGATAAAATAGTGTGGGTGTGTTTATCACGTCAGTTATGAAATAAATGACCTAATAAAAAATTTCGGGAGGGGTTTATCACGTCGGTTATTTAATAACTAATGTGATAAACCATTCTATAGGTGTTTATCACATCGGTTATTCAAATAATGGTCGTGATAAACCCTTTCCCATTCCTTTACCACGTCGGTTATTTTATAACCGACGTGAAATACCAAAAAAAAATTTAAATGGAACGCAGTCCTCTGCTCTCCTCAGAAATAACCAGAAACCAAATAAAGAATTCATACCACAAAAATAGAAGTATACCAAAACAAGAACCAAATAAAAATCAATAATTTACATTGATAAAATTTGAAACTTACCCCACTGGACAGCCCCCCACCACCCCCTGAACAGCCCCCCTCACCCCACTGGATAGCCCCAACCACACCCCTGGACTGCCCCTGACCCCCTGGACCGCCCCAAACACCCCTGACAACCCCCCCAACCTCATGTATACCCCCTACACCTTTGAAAACACTCCAACACCCCTAGACAGGCCACCCCCACGTCCTCAGCCCAATGAACAGCCCCCACCACACCGCTGGACTGCCCCCTGACCCCCTGGACAGCCCCAAACACCGTTGGACAACACCCCACCCTCATGTATACCGTTCACTCCCCTGGACAACCCTTCCACCCTCCTAGAAATGATCCCATCACCTTGACTCCCCCCCCCCCCGCCCACACTCATGGAATCCTAGGACCCCCCCCCCACCCACCCACCCACCCCACCAGACATCCCCCCACACCCCTGGACACCATCACACCCTTGGTACCCCAGACCAAAATCCATACCAGAAAAACCATCATAAGTAGAAAAAAACCAGAAGTAGAGAAAAATTAAACATTTACATATATAAAATTCAAAACATACACAGTCAAATTCAAAAAAACTAAATCCAACCTAAACGACTACGAAATACACAATTACAACGACAATATTCAAAATTACATTTTACAATACAAACAACTAAAATTCAATCAAACCTATAAAATAATTTGACCAATCCACTTGTAAGAGTTTGATGTCTTGAGAAGTATAGGGTTGAGTGTCATCAAATATATACAAATGAAAAGCATAGTAGTTAACTTGTATAATGAAGAAATCAAATTGAAATATTATGGAAAAGTTTAAAAGGAAATATTACCAGGTCAAAGTTCACAACTATCCCTGTTGTTATTATTTCATACATAAATCCTAACATATAATATTCCCATTCGATGACTCCTTGTTATTCATGACAATTCTGTTTGAATGAGTGTAAATTCAATATATTATTTTTATGTAATAAATCAGAAAGTACAAATTATAAATGGATATTTACCTTCGCATTTACATATTTGATCTTTGCAGTCCTTTTCTTTGTGTTTTTTTAATGAAGACCTATGCCCTATTAGAAAATAATACGAATGGGGTAAATTTAAAATTCATTATAATATATAGATCTATTGAGAAATTAAAACTTACTTTTGCAATATATTCATATAACTTTCCCGCACATCATCATGTACAGAGCATATCCAATAAAGTTTTTTCTCCCTTGGGAAACAAACCCCTAACATCCAATGATAACTGATAAAAGAAAACTTAAGGTTAGTGGTTTTTCATGTTAAAAGATAATTAACTCTTTGAGAGAGATGTGTTTCATACCTCTCACAAAAATTCATCATCCAACATTGTGTGACTATATTCTGTTCAAGTCTTTCAGCAATATAAAGCATTCTTTGTTCCTCATCCAATGCACATGCTTCAGGAGAAATCAATTGTGGGTCCATGAATCCTTATACATCTTTCAGCACATTCCTCTCACAAATTCTATAAAGATACCTAATACAAAACAGACATAAGTATATATTTTTAATAAATATAATGCGGGGAAAAGGTATTAAGACTTAAATGGAAAAACTTTGCACCACGTTGATGCCAAAATTATCTCCAGTAACAAGCTCCATGATATCAGTTTTCATTATCCCCACATTTATTGCACGTCCAAAAACATGAGCTTCCATTGGAAACTCATAATGACCCGCCAAAAAATTTGAATATCTTGACAATCTGTCAAGACTAATAGAATCTGTATCTGATGTCATAGCCATTTGTCTTTGTTGTTGTCTATATATTATTTCTTTACCTTTGAAGTATTCATGTAAAAATAAATAAAAATATATAGTATTTTTCAAATGATAATAAAAAATTAATAAAAATATAAAATATAAGATATAACATTCATACCTCTATGGTAATGAGTCGAAGAAGTCTGGATGGCCAAATTAAAAAATGGAGAATACTATGTCCAACTGTCGTCACCTCATCTGTAGGTAATGGTACTCAATCTGATCTATCTATAATATCATGTACAGTGACCCTATGATTCTCTACCTCTATTTGTTGATGATGAATTTTATCTCCTATACAATACACCAATCCATATGAAACGATATGATGTTGAGGATCATCAACATACAACTCACAATAAGTAGGAAGCTGCGGCTGAGTAGGATAAAAAATGGTGTCTACCGGCTGAGGTGGAGGAGTGGGAGCTACTGGAAAAGGTGGAGGATAAATAATTAGGTCTGTAGGAGGAGGTGGAGGAGTGGGAGCTGCAATATGAAATTTTCTTTGCATGTCTGCAAACATATACTATACCGACGCTATAATATTTTCCTCCATCATCGCATTAATATTATGAACTTTATCCTCCAAGGATTCAGTTTTTTTTAAACATCCTCAAAGTTAGTAGTTGAAGAATGTGGAAACACTTTTCTTACTGATACACCTGTCAGATATCCTCTTACATGACCAGGAAGTTCGGGCTTTCCGAATGCTAAAGATAAAATATCTCGCCTTCCAGTAGCTATAAATTCCCTCTATGAGCCATAATCCTCAAGAGAGTCCTATATTAATTAATTGAACATTTCTATAATTATTGAAATTATATGAAGAAAATAGTATACTTAAATAAAGAAAATATATGTCTTAAAATCCTCTCATCTATGTTTCTCGATTATTCTGAAAGATATTGCCCTTTTTTTCCCATCCGAGCTCTCTTCCATTTTTCATGTCTAGATGGATGGGATGGAGGGGCCACCTCTCTATAGTTTGAAGTATCAGCACATTGTTTTTGAAATTTTTCCGCTATCATTTGTTCTTAAAAAATGATTACCCTCCCTGAGGTAAACTATGAGGGTATACATTTTTAGATTAGATCTCCTGACGAGTGTTCATTGTTTTCTATAAATTAAGAATAAGAAATCAATAAACAAACATTAATAAAATCATTTATATAAGAACTTTTATAAAAGTTAACATTTCCCATACAAAAAATAACTCTTTTCTTCTACATTCAACAAACTATCTCCATGTTTCTTCATCTATAATAGGATATATATGGTATGGATTGTCATGACTCCTATGATCAAAAATGAAATTAGATTAGAGGGTTGATTTGAAATCCCTCCATCTCCTAGAAGCCATCGATAAGAATTTCATCCTGACTCCTCCAGTGTCAGGAATATCAAATGTCTTCTAATGAAGAAGAGGTTAAACATATTATATATTCTAGAAACATTTAAAGAATAGTCAAACAATACAAAAAGATCATACCAAAATCATATCCCGCAACTTAGAGATTATATCTTAATCCACAGTTCTCCAGTCATCATAAAAAATGCTTATTTTGATCTTAGCCTTAGTTGATACAAAACTCTTTAAATCTTTTGCATTTGGACCTCTAGGAATATCATCATCATCGAACTCAACGAGTATCCACTGATCTTGTATATGTGAAAGTGCTAATTTTGGTAAACGTGTGAACCCACATTTACCAACTCCGGGACTCTTTGTTGTAATAGGAGCACATGTGGAAGATTGGGAAACAACAAGAGGAGCATGTGAATGTTCCTCCCCAAAGGTATGACCAATATGCTCATCTCTAGAATCATGTGGTTGATCAACTGAATGATCTGTCATTATCCTTCAAATCAAAAAAACAAACATCAGTTCACAAATATAAAAATTCAAATATTTTAATACTATTTTCATCAGAAAATATAATATTGTACTAAGTTGTGTAATAGTAATCATTGTTAATATGGTGAGCATGTTAAAAAATGGTAAAGATGGGCTAGATGGTAATGATGGAAAACATGGTAAACATGGTAAACCTAATAAACCTAGTAAACATGGTAAAGTAATTTTCACTGAACAAAAATAATAGATAAATAATTCATGTAATGGGAAACATGATAATGCGAACTAAAAAAACATAAAAAAAACAAAAACTTATTCCTATTTTGTTTTAATACATGTTTTAATAAAGAAAAAACTTACAATATCTAACATTTTATGAAAACAATATATGTAAACAAGAAATAAAAATTTGTTACCTGTACTTTTAGGAATGTACAAATGGAATGTTTTCCCAAATTCTTTCATTGTGATAATTCCTTATGGAAAAAACCATGTCTTTATCATGCTCATCATTATGTTCTGTTAATATTTTCATGGAAGTAGGGATCTCACATAAATTAGCATCTTCATCAAGTTTATCCTCACCAACATATTTTCTTCCCATGTAAAACAACAGCCCACTGCATATATGATTAATCTACTACATAGAAAATTTGTTTTTCATGTGTTTCCATTATAAAAGAATCAGTTGTGTCTTCAAATCTATTCAGATTAATAAGTGTCATTCCAAATTCATTGTGTTTACAACTATTTTAACTGATAATACATTTATAGTTAAAAATAGAAACATTAATTTTAAAGTAATCAACATCGCATAAGTCTTCAATCACTCAATAATATTCACTTGATGCAGAAATTGTGTTTTTGTCCTTAGCACTCGAAAAATGCATTGCTTCAACAGACATCAATACACCAATATTCTGAACTACACTTCTGTTGTCCTGATCATTCATATGAAATGTAAATCCATTAATGTCATAACCAGACCATGTTATCACATTTAAACAAGGACCACACACTATCCATTTTAATGTCTCTTATACATCTAATCTACCAAGCATGGTCTTTTTGAACCATGATAAAAATGTTTTGTTGTGCTCATTAAATATCCACATTTCTTTCTTTATTGGATGACATTGTTTCAACTCATTAATATGTAATATGATATATGGTTGAGAATCAGCTATGTTATTCAAGATGTATGATTCTAACTACATCATCTGTTCAGCGGACAATGATTTGACTTTCAATCCATGAATCCCCTTTTCCTCATTATTAACTCGTTCATAGCAAGATGGAGGCAAACCTATGTGTTGCGCTGCAGCCAAGTAGCTCGTACAAAACTATTCAACCTCTTCAGAAATATACTTTTCAATAATGGAGACGTCAGGTCAATATGGATTCCTAACATACCCCTTCAATATTTTCTTATACCTTTCAAAAGGATACATCCAATGAAGATATAAAGGTCCACAAATCTTTATTTCTCGAACCAGATGAATCATTAAATGCACCATTATATCAAAATAAATTTGTGGTAAAAACATTTCCAATTGAAAAAGTATAAAATTTGAATCTTTTTCCAAAATGTTCAAAGCATTCACATCAATCTTCTTATAACAAATTGAATTAAAAAAATAACACAACTTCATTATAGTCTTTATGACATGGTTGGGCAATATTACACGCAATACAACTAGTATAATTTGTTGCTTCATGATGTAACAATCATGTGATTTCATACCTATCAACTTCAAGTTCTTCAAGGAGACAAAATTTTTTACATTTGAAGAATAACCTTGAGGCACTTTGATATCATGAAGACACTGAAAAAAGCTAATTTTCTCCCTCTTAGATAATGTATGACTAGCCGGGGGAAGAAATTTTAGTCTTCATTTAGGAGTGGGAGCTAACTCCAAACGTATTCCCATTGATAGTAAATCTAATCTTTCATCCAACCCATCTTTTTTATTTCATTTAATATCTAAAAATGTTCCAATAAATTAAATCACAGATATTCATCACCACGTGCATGACATCAATATTATGTTTAACTTCATGATATCTCCAATATGGTAGCTCAAAAAATATTGATGTTTACATCCAAATATGTCTATAATTACCAGATTTTGGTGTCTTTCCCAAATTCACATCAAGTGTTTTCACCCTCTCAAAATACAAATTATGGGATAATGTTTTTAGATCAATTTAAAATCCTTGTGAGCCATTGAATGCCTTTTTTAGTCTTCTATAAGGGTGATCCATAGGCAAAAATGTTCGATGACCCACGTACAATGTTTTCCTCCCACGATGCAATTGACAATACAATGTCTGTTGTTAACAAATTGGACATGCTTTATGCCCTTTAACACTGTATCCAGAAAAATTTACTTGTGCTGGGAAGTCATTTATAGTGATCAAAAGCACTGCATCTAGTTGAAAATATTCCATTTTATAAGAATCATACATCCTAATACCATCAGCCCATAAAAGTTTCAAATCATCAATCATTAGTGACAAGTAAACATAAATATCATTACTGGGTTGCTTCGGACCAAAGATCATTATACTCAACATGAAATATTTGTGCTTCATACAAACATCAGGAGAGAGGTTGTAAATTACCAATAAAATAGACCATGAACTATTTGTGGAAATGAGGGTTCAGTATGGATTCATTCCATCTGTGCACAACCCTAGTCTGAGATTTCTAATTTCATTTCCAAATGTAGTATATTGCGCATCAATTTTCTTCCATTGTGGACAATCAACAGAATGACATATTTTTCCATCACATAACCGATCATTTTCGTGCCATCTTATCATTTTTGAATCATGTGAATTTGAAAATAAATGTTTGAAATGATGAATTATAGGAAGATACCAAAATACCTTTGAACGGATCATTGTAATCTCTACCTCCTCCTGTGATTTTTCTTTCACCTTATACCATGATGTCCCACATTTTGGACACTCTGAAAAAACTCATATTCATTCCTATATATAATATACTCATTCAGACAGGCGTGTATTTTCTTGTATCCCAATCCCATCGGGCATAATATTTTTATGGCCTTATAATGTGAATCTGGAAGATTGTTATCTTTTGGAAAAATGCCTTTCAGCAATTGTAGCAGCTCTGTAAAACTTCTGTCACTCCATCCATGTTTCTCCATCAGGTTAATCAATCATAACACCACTGACCAAACCGTAAAATATGTACAACCAAGATATAATTGTTTTTCAGCATCACCATATAGACATGAAACTTTCGGTTCTATCTCAATTTGTTCTACTACAATATCATGAATCATTTCTTTAATTCCATCGGTGTTACCATCTTGTGAATCATCATCATCGGTGACATTCCATCCAGTTTCACCATGACACATCCAAGGGCTGTAACTTGTATTAAAACCATGACAAATCAGATGATCTTTTATCTCTCTACTTTTTAACTTCTTCATATTCAAACATTTCAGGCATGGACATAAAAAAATGTCACTACCTGGAACATTTCGTTTTGCAAATTTCTAAAATGCATCAACACCTTCCTCATATTCATTTCTTATTCAATGTGTCGTAATCCAATTTCGACTCATTATTACATATAACAAATATCAAAATTATAAATCTTTTTAAGATAAGTCATATATATGTTTATATGAAAAAAATCATAATTTGAATGTCAAACAATTTTGAAATATAAAACAAATCTATGCGTATTTAAAAAAAATATGCTTGAATATGATTTTTTTAAAAATATAGTTCGATGTAACTGTATTAAATTCCATTGAATCAATGAAAACCAAGGCGCCTCCAATGGTTGATAGAAAATTGGAGAAAATGGAGTAAACCTGAGAATCAAATAAAATTTAAAATAAAAACTCAAATGGAGAAAATCACAACGTAAAGCCAATCATCACGGCAAAATGGGGTCAGGATAACTACGCATATTTGAAAACCATGACACGGTCTCCCCAATAACCCATAATATTCTCACAGTCGATGACTGGTCAAAATACATATAAGAAAATAGAATCATATTGCAACACTAATATCCATGAAACAATATAATCATCAGGTCATAATCTCAAAAAACAATATGCAGTAGTCAATCCCAACTGACACTTATCCCCCACCCCCTTGGAAACCCCCTGCACACCATCAACCCCTTAGACAGCACCCCCCCAAACACCACCCCCACCCCCTTGGACACCCCTGGACATCACCACACCCTTGGACAACCCCCCATCCCTCATGGACACCCCCAGCCCTACTGGACACCACCACCGACCTCTTACCCCCTTGGACAACCCTTAGACACCACCCAACCCTCTATATAACCCCCCCCAAACAACCCCCAAACCCTTTGGATAGTCCCCCACCCCCTTGTAGAGCCCCCCACCCCCTTGGACCCCCCCCCCCCCCACCACCACCACCTCCGTGGACACCCTGGACACCCCCCAACCCTCTGGACATCCCCACAAACCCTCTGAACACCACCCTCACCCACTTGGACACCCCCTGGACACCACCACCCCCTTGGACACCCCCCCCCATGCCTCTGGACAGCCCCCCAACCCATGGACAACCCTCACCCCTCTAGAGACCACCCCCACCACTCTAGACTGCACCCCCCAACCCTCCTGGACACCACCCCCACCCCTACCCCCTTGGATAGCCCTAGACAACCCCCAACCCTTTGGATAGCCCCCGACCCCTCTGGACAGCCCCCCAGCCCCTGGACAGCCCCCACCCCTCTAGACAGCACCCCCACCCCTCCTAGACACCACCCCCACCCCTACCCCCTTGGACACCCCCTAGACACCCACAAACCCTCTAAAAAGCCCCCCCACCCCCCAGGACAACCCCCCAAAACCTCTGGATAGGCCCCCAACCCCTTGGAGAGCCCCCTCCCCACCCACCCACCCGCATGGATAGCCCCTCCCCCCACCCCCTTCGACCCCCCCACCCCCACACTCACAACCCCCTGGACTGCCCCCCCCCCCCTCCATGGACACCCTGGACAGCCCCCAACCCTCTGGACAGCCCCCAACCCCATGGATAGCCACTAACCCTCTTGAAATCCCCCCCATAACCATGGGATTTTAACCTCACGCTACTAGTTCTGGCATATCTATGGATTTTAACCTCAAGATACTAGTTTTGGTATCATGCCATTATTCAAAATGAGAACTATGAACTATATCTCCTACTAGTCTAAAATTCTCTATTGTGCAATGAATCATGTTTTAATAGCATATGAAGACTTATAATAGTCCATGAAAATAAGAGACGAAAATAGATTGTGGAACTACAAATAGTGATACCCAAAATAGAAACAACCATGTATCCAAAACAAACATTCCACCATGAAAAAACATATATACTTATAAAATAAAACACACTGGTACACAGAATGGGTGTATCACAATGATTTACATATAAATTTTAGTAATATTGCTGAATGAGATCATTAGTTGTCAATGACAATAAAAATTACCATCAATGTTGGGCATCCGTGAAACAAAAACAAACAAAATAGAAGTAGGTGAGGCTTATGTGAATATTTTGAGTCAATATAATAGATCTGTTTATAATAAATAAGATGAAGATGTCAAAACGAGCTAAGAGGGATCGAAATAAGAGAATCTTACCTAGTTTAAACAAAAAAATCAGAAAACATAAATATAGACTATCCGGGAAAAAAATGAATGAAATGATTTTGTGGGAGTCTTACCTGAGTGTTGCGAGTGGAGATGATAGATCCGAGGAGAGTAAATATGATAAAATATGATGGAAAAACGAGTTTAAGGAAACGAGATCGAAGAGTCGATTAGGGTTTTCTGTACAAGTGAGATGAGTCGTTGGTCTGTCGATCGAAATATCAGCAATGACAATCCACGAGTGTTAATTTTTTAAATTTTTTATAATGTTGTTTATTTAATAAACAATTTTATAAAATATTTTTATTACATATATAACGTTGGCTATTATAATAACCGACGTTATAAATGTATCAGATAATGCAGTTTTTTCTTCGGTTATTTTATAACCATGTAAAAAGGCCGCATGTTTGTTTTTTACGTCGGTTATTCTATAACCGATGAAAAAAAATCAGAAAACACGGTTTTTTACATCAATTATAATGTAACCGACACGAAAAATTTGGCGGGATGGGTTTTTATGTTGTTTATTTAATAAACGACATAAAAAAGGCCTCAGATGCTGCCTTTTTTACGTCAGTTATTTTATAACCGACGTAAAAAATTCTTAGATACCTCATTTTTTATGTGAGTTATTAAATAAGCGATTTAAAAAATGTTGTGCTTTGGTTTTTACATCGGTTATAAAATAACTGACGTAAAAAATGAATGAGAGGGATTTTTGACGTACTTTATTTTAATAACCGACATTAATAATTTACTATCCATATTTTTTACGTCGGTTATAAAATAACCAATGTAAAAACCCACGTATCACAGATTTTCACATCGGTTATATATTACCGATGTAAAAAATGGTGACGTTAAAAACGTTTTCTTCACTAGTGATCATTCCTAATTTATCATTTATTTTTCGGTAATAAGATTGAATTTAAAAATGTGGATGCAAGACATTGATCACCCATTATTGTCCACTCAATAAAAAGAAGGATTGAACCCTTTAAAAATATTTCATGTTAATTGTGTTCATCATTTATAATGAATTCTCATCATTTCCACATGGTTTGGATCATTGATCATATTCCTGAATCAATAATAATAAAAATAGATTTTTACCATTGTATTACCCATTCCACCTCAATAAATTGCTATCCAAAAGATACTTTTTGGTTATCTGGGAACCTTACATATGATAAACTGAAATTATTACAACAAAAAAACAACATTTAAAATTAAAAATAAAAATTTCAAAATTAAAATGTCAAAATTCAAATTTCAAATGGAAACCAAAATCGTATCCTCAGTACATATCCGACCTTAGTACATATACCCTAACACAAATCAAATGCTTAATCAATCTAGATCTCAAGTGGGGAATGACCACTGGAATCCACCACCATAGAAATTAAGGACTATCATCATTGTCAAAAACACACACAAATTGAACACCATATATCATCAAAACCCTCATTTATAAACAGTGAGAAGAATCAATTTTAGGTAATCAACATGAAGAAAATCACCAGAATTGGCCCAAACATGCCAATTTCCCAACTTCACTGGGAACAAACCAACTGATAGAAACCACTAGAAAATTAGAAACAAATAATAATAATTGGGGATAACAAAAAAAATTTATTGAAATATCTTATTTTGTTAAGTAATGTTTTCTATTAATTATTAATAATGATAATTGTTTCTTAAAAACAGTGGAATGTTTTGGTTCATTTTCGAATATTGATAATGTTTTATAAATCTTGTACATGGATATTGTAGTATATAAAATTTAATATAATATGGTTACATTAGTTTATTCTCGCTCAATATATCATATTCATTATTTAGAAAGTTATATAATTAATAAATGAATGAAATATATAATTGTAGATAAATTTTTTGAATAATTTTATTGTGAATCACATGGTAGATGTGAGTATTATTTAAAAGGTAAAATGAATAAAACATTTTTTAATAGATAGTTTGAAACAACTAATGGATGAATAACCTAATATACAATTATTTATATGAACCAAGGGTTCACGTTTACTTATTTAAGGTAATTCATATATAGAATTCATGAAAAAACTAGTTCTTCAAATAAATTCTTTTGAGAAAAAAGATTGATTTATCTTAAAATTTCATGGAAATAAAAAATAAAATACATACAATACTTTTAAAAATTATAAAGATTCTTCAAATATATTAGAATGATAAATTATTGATCTATGAATTTTTTAATAATTTGAAATATTATTCAAAACTTTTACAACTCACATCCCCTAGATCACTATAATATAATGGTTTTTGTAGATGAGGATTCATAACTTTTTAGACATGTTTTAATAAGTTATGAGTTAATATGACCTTCTTGTAAAATTTTGGGGATATTATTTATATACAACTACAATACTAGTTATCTTGATTTCATCTGATGTAACTCTATAAATATCCTATTACATATATAATTTGTGTATTTCAAAATTTCCTATTCTTCAAATTTATTGTTCTAGAGCATATTTAAAATATTTCATTTTGGAAAAAGATAACACAAAATCATAAATATTCATAATTTTTTATACCAATGAAAATAAGGGATAATATTATTAAATTGAAACAAAATAATAAATATTATTATACCATAATTGTATTTTACATTAGAAAGAATAGATGCCTAGAGATTCATTGGAAGGAATATTTGAGATGGGGATGTTTCAAAATAACAAAGTGGATATCTATTGATCTAGAGAGGGAGTTTATTCCACAAATAGTTTTTAAACAAAATCAACTCGTGTAAAAAAATAAAAATTAATTTTTTGGTCGGATTCAATATGATTTTTGAGATATACTATTATCTAGTGTCGAATTGTGATTAATTTATGTTCATTTTATATTAACCAACAACCAACCGAGAGTCCCGGATTTTTAATAATTTTATGAAATAATTAAGGGATGTTAAAATTAAGATGTTTTCAACGTAGCCTAAATAATTTAATAATGTGGTGGATAAACCTAAATTTGTTATATGCATTGGGTTAATGAACATTTTATATATGAAATAGACATAAAAGGTGTTATTGTACCTATAAATATTTTCTAGATAAAAAATGTGGATGAAAATTCATTGAATAGATCATTTAAGTGACTTTATCACATGTTGTGATAAAAAAAATTAGATATTTGATTTAAAAATAACACATCATGGTTGGGAGATATTTCTAATAAAAAAACCAATTTCCTATACGCTAATTTGGTTTAGATTATATACATGAAATATGTCAAATTTTTTTGGATAAAAATAGTGTTTCAATGTTATGAACTTTTCAATAACCTGTTTAATTATTTATTAAATCATCTTAGAGTTGGAAAATCTAGTTTGGTGAAACAATAAATACGTTTTCTTTCAATAGGATCACTAATGGGTCTTTTTTATAGTAGTAGGTTAGTATGAGTATTTTTGTATTTATGATATTTTATTAAGATAAAATATAACTCATATGAATAATATCCTAACATTACATTCTAAAAATTTATGTACATAAAAATGTTTCTCAATCAATGAAATGGGAGAATAAACCTATATTTTTTATATAAAGATTAATTGAGGTAGATCAAAGATTATATTCAGTTTATTCTTTAACACATATATTATTAAAATTTTATAAAATACTTTACCATAATAACTAAAAGAGGTGGGTTTTAATATTTTTACATTGTGATGTCCTTATGAATCCTAATATTTATACTGATTATTTATAAATAAATTTTAGGAATGCAAATCATTATAGATTAATGATATTTTTAATCATTTAGTCCATATTTTATAGTCTTCTTGGAGTCTATTATGTATTTAATAAACTATAAAATGTTGTTCTAATCTTGGAGAGAGCCACTATATTATATAAAATAATGTCCATAATTGTGGTTGAATTACTATGTATTTATTATTTTATTTGTAGGCGAAAAATCCCCATTAGAATATTATACACTATTTTTATCATGAAAACTAAAAAGATGATTCATAACCACATACTAGTATCATATTTTCCATCAATAGTGGTGTAATTAGTTTAAATGGATCTATATAATTCAATATGAACGAAATGAAAATAGAGTATAAGTACATTACAATATAAGATAAATTGAAGGTAGTAGTTTAAATAATTCATATAGTCACTGAAAATAAGGTTTTTACTAGTGTATTATCATTAATTGATCCATACTATGATAATAATTGAAATTTTTTCACAATATGTAAACCCTAGTGTCACCAAATCCAAAAACATGTCCTTTACAATTACCATCTCATTCATTAAATCATTATCATATGAGGTGTGAAAATATATTTGATGGATATACATGAGAACGTAGTATAAAAATAGAAAAATACACTATCCCAAAAAATCAAAAAATATTATAATATCTATAAATATTACATACACAAGACAATATATTTAATAGTTATTTTCAATGTAAATATATAAATGTTTTCAAATAATATAAATCTACTTCTTATCAACAATTCATTTACACTATGTAATTTATATGATTTTAATAATTAAAAATCCACAAATGTAAGACATTATGTTTCACCTAATTTACAATCATCCTAATGATTCATAGTTTCTAAGGTCAAGATAAGATAAATTTATATAGAGTATCATATAAAACATAAAAATGACTCGTCATATAATATTTGGGAATTTAAATTTTTGTTAGATATTAAATTTATAAAACATTGAATTTCACAGTTATTTTCATTGATATACTTAGATGTGTATGATTTTTATTAATCCCTATTTACTGAGGATAAAAATTTACTATTTTAAAAGTAATTTTTTTCCAACTTATATAATGTAATTTATGTTTTGATGATATCAATACACTTAATATTTAAAAAAATATTTCTGTTTTTATGTCTCTTCATTAGTTTTTATCATTATTTAAATCCACTTTTCAATAAATAATGAAAATTTGGAATGTTTAATAAAATTTTCTTATTTATATTAAATCAGAAGTGTGAGGAAATATTTTATATGGGGAAATGGATACATCAATAAATTAGTGAATTAAACGGAAATTTCAAGGAATTTCATATGTCAAACACCTAAATTGTGAAATAGATACATTGACATATCCAACATTGATTAATTGATTATGTGATGAATTAGATGTGTTGAAATAATGGGTATGTGAATTGGTTACTAAGATTAATCAGCTACGTGATTTTGATAGGTCCCAAAAATGGATATGTGATTACAAATGGATATATAATTCTTTTGCCTATATATATTTTAGATATTTAATTGACATTTCAATGTAGATAAATCACCTATGTGAATAATTCCAATATAATCTAGATATTAGAGAAATTATATATGTTAAGAATGAATATTTTTATAAATTCAACTATGTGAATTTTAATTAGAAGAATTCAGTAATCTAGACATCTAAAATCAGCTACTTCATTCTAAGATATTCTATTTTTTAATGTTGGTTTACTCTGTTTGGAAATTACGGATGTAGTCCATGCATTAAATACTATGTTACCTCTTTTTTGTAAAATAAAATATAAATACTTTCATGTACCAAATAAAATAATTTAATAAAAGGGTAATTTTAATGACAGTAGTGTTGCGAGGATATTTTTTAAAAAATTAAGTGTGGAATTTATTTCCATGATAGTATTTTATGGAACACATGTGTTTCACCTAAAATAGAAATTTTTTCATGTATTTTCATTGGGGTTAAGAAGATAAATATATGAATGTTTTAAAATAATATAACTAGAAATGGAACATGAATTCCCTCTCTCCCTCTCTCTCTATACACTATCTATACTTCTCTATTTTAAAAAATGGAATAAAAATAAAAGTTCAATTGTTATTCTTCCATTAAAATAAATAATTTTTTTAGAAGTCACTATTATATCTAAATTTTTATTATCAACTACCATAAATAATAATTATCTTTTTTCAGGTTTGTCATATAATTTTTAGAATCATCTTTAAACAATTTTTTTATTCTCTTTATTTCTCTCTCTATGGATGTTCTTGGTAAAATAACCTTCAAATGTATTTTGTTGTAATTTCATGACATATCCCAAAAAAAGATATTATTATTCTACCATGTGTATTATACACGAACATAGTTGGTTAGTCCTTGGGATTAAGACTGGTAGTCCCCAATAAATGGACCTTTCTAGTGAAAATCAACAAACTCCTATTGTTTTTCATTTATAGATCTTATATAGGGATTTTTGTACCACAAAATACTATAAATATATGTTTTATAACCATTTATAAAATTTATTTTTTTTCTACAAAATTCATGTTATACTAATAAAGTATTAGAAGTTAACATACCTCAAAAATTGTGGTTTTCTATGCCACAAAAATTTCAAGAACCCAATTCACACCCTCCAAATTATTTTTGTAGCTAGTATGTGAACAATAATTGGTATCATAACAAGTTAATTTTATGTTCTCAACTTTAAAAGGTTTAATGATTATGATTTTATTTAAAAATTATACTATTATTGTCAACAAATAAGATATGTAAATGTTAATAGCTCTCTATTTTAATTGATAAAACAATGGATGTTAGAAGGTGTTGATGATAATTTTACAAAAAAATTAATTGTCTAAAAGATTATTTACATGTTATGAGGCATAAAGAAATTACCCAGATAGAACCTAAAAAATGGGATGCAGATACTAAATATTTTTAGTTTGCAAAATCCAAATCCAAGAATGTTATAATTTTTGAATTGTTTCCTAATGATTTCAACCATCTATCTTAATGTATAACAACATATGAGATGTATACTACCATATTTCTATATTGTGAAGGAATAATATACTTATGCGGTCTTTAAAATAATATATCCTAGCTTATGATTCATATTTTCAATGTTATTGAATGATATATCATAAAACATTAATAGAATACTTACTAATGTTTTAATTTCAGTTTCTACATTAGGAGTAACAATTAGTAAACCAGATCAACATAGGAAAATCCTTAGAATTTTACCACATAGATGGAGTGGAGTCTCAGATATCATTTAAAAATATTCATATTTCAATTTTTTTAAAAAATATTTAGAAATTACACACTCTTAAAGTAAAAAGATGAAATGTAAGATGATTTAGGTGAGAATAACCTAGTTAAAAAATTAAAATGTTGAATTAAATATTTCTAATTATAATGTTTACTTTAAGAACAAGAGTGTAAAACATTAGGACTCATCTGGTCAAGAAGATACCTCAAAAAAGTCATGATACAAGGATAAATAATCCTATTTTCAAGAATGTTCAAAAATATTTAAAAATAATAATATTTTTCAAAAAACTCTTAAATAAGTAAAACATTAGGGGAAAATTCCATAGAAGTTACATTCAATAAGTTTAAGAATCTCGATCAAAATATGCTAGACATTCCTCAATTGAAACATATTAAGATATATGAAAAAAAGAGTTTCTTTAAATTATTCTATAATATGAAATCCAAGAAATACATGAAACAAAAGGGGGAGTTATTATAAATATTTTAGTGATGATAAATCCTCAGATTTAAAAGTACAAATTTCAAACCAAAAAAAGATAATATATGCATTATGACACTTATAAATGAGATGCAACATTATTATTTTTCTAAACCTAAATTAGAATAATAGAATGAAAATTTATCATATAAATAATTATATGAATAATTTAAAAAAATTAAAAAAATTATGAAATATAGAAAAATAAAAAAAATATAAAAAAATACAATGTTTTTGTTAAAAAAAAATAGGAAATAAAAAATTTAGAATTGAAACTTGAGCTGGGAAAATCATTTGTTTCCTATGTTGGACATGATAAAAAGTTTAAAATATTTAAAAAATTGTTCCATGACTTAAAATATTCTTCTCTTGTATTTATAATTGGTTACAATTAATTATATCTGATTCTATGAATTAATATATCCCGTAAAAATAACCATGGAATATATAGTCAAGGTGAAATATCAATGTTTAATAAAATATATTTTGGGCCTATTTATAAAAATAAAATGATTTATAATGTTACTTTTTTTATAGTTTTTAGTTACAATGTTTACATACTAAATACCAATGATAATTTCGGATAATTTTATGTGAAGTCTAACGAATGAATCATCCATGGATATTCTACAACATTGAAGGAATATCGATTTTTCAACAATTAGTAAAATATTTTTTTAAGAATCAAATCATGTTAAATTTTATTAAATTGAACCTTTTCATCATAGTGTGACTACATTTTATGAGCTAAAATATTCTTTTGAATATATGATTCTTTAAACTCTCTTTGAAAACAAAATGGATGATGACTTGGAACAGGATTTTTAAAATCCAAATCCTAAATGGAAGGATACTAATGAACAATTTAGTTTGATTCTTTGATAGAGTATATCCATAAAAAACAACCCTTCAAACAATTATAGGATATTCATATATTGGGATTTGGATTAAATGATTTTTACAAAACCTTGTAGAATTTGTTACCTTTTTGTCTCAATTGAAACATAAGATAATCGAAGAACACATAGAAGTTGAGAGTTGGGTTTTACTAATGAAATAAGAATTAAACTAGTTCAATAATAGTAAACTATAGACATCAGTACATATACCCTCTAACTATACATCCCATATTATTTTCAAATTATATCAGATGGAAGAAAAATATTCTTTTTTGAATAGTTTTATTACTGAGGATGTTTATGATGAAAACCCTTAATATTTTCTAAATTTTTGTTTTCCAAAATCAGTTTTCAAAATTAAACAAGATCTCTATGGCCTTAAACAATATCTTATAACATGATATGGATGTTTAGGTTATTTTATTTTATCAAACTTAATTTTTTAAGAGCTCTAAACCCTAAAATATTTAATATTACCACATATATATATATTTTTCATCATCAGATATAAGTTGATAAAGAAATTTTGGGTTTTAAAAACATAAAATTCTTTTAGTAACGTTCAAAAATAATGAAAAAATATTTTAGAATGAGCATGATGGGTGAGTTAAATAATTTTATCTATTTTCATATGTATCAAAAATACTTCCAGAATGTGTTAAATAAATGTAAATATATACTTTAGTTTCATATAATATTTTAACTCAAAATTGGTGAAGTACATACAACTGTTGTTATTTCTAATTTATTTTTCTAGAATGGATTAAATATGAAACATATTGACAAATAGCTATATTTGGGAATAATTTAGAATCTCTTGTATTTAGCATCTATTAGACTAGAAATAATTTTTATGGTATGATAATGTGTTGGATTCCAATATAATTTCAAGGAGTATTATTTAAATTATTTTAAGACAACTAAGGGGTATAAAAAGAAAAATTTATCTTTCCTTACCTTTTTTTAAAAACATATGATTTGAATATAAATTCTTATTTGTGTTCTAATTTTTTGGGTTCTATAATCAATTTGAATGGTATTTTAGGAAAATTACACTTTTAAGGTAAGTCCCTGGTATCCAGTTCTAGTAAGAGACAACACCCTGTAACATTTTCAACTATTAAAGGAGAATATATAGCTTCTTGTAGTTCATGTGAACATGTGTTCTAGATTAATCCCACCTTAACAGAATTTGGATTCCACTATAATAAATTCTCATTCAAATTTCACAACACCAGTGAAATAAAAATTTCATGAATCTGATAAATCATTCTATAAAAAAACATATAGTCATAAAGGAATAATTTCTTATGATATCATGCTCAAATAGTTTATAGGAATCTTTTTTTATCTGTAATGAAAATTAGTTAGTAGATATTTTTATTAAGACCAATTAATATGAATGTTTTGATTTTATTAAAAGATAACTAGTGTTATTTGAATTTAAATGGGATTATATTGTCTTATTTATTCTAGTTTAAAATTTCTAAATTAATTTATTTTATACCTATATTTTAATAAATTTTAGAAATTAAATTAATTTATTTTAATTTAATTTTTATTCCTATATTGATTTAGGACTAGTTCAATTTTACAAAAAAAAATCAACACCATTTTAAAAAATTATGGTATTTTTTAATCCATTATTTAACTAATATTTTATATTTATTTTTTTTAGATTAATTTATAATAGACCCAAAATTCTATATCACATATCTAACCCTATTATAAATAATGTTTACGAACAAAATGTTTAATCAATCCTTAATACTTTTTACTATTGTGTGTGTTCCTCCTCTAGAAATCCAAGCCATCACCCTTTCCATCATTTTTCTTTATCAACTACTTCTTAGATTTACATTATCCCTCTGTGATAGGAAAGTACAAGAATATGGATGATTGATGTTCTTGCTATTCCATGGAATAAATGTTTTTGGGTGCACAACATAGAGTATTATTTGGATAGCCATGAATTGGGAATGAATGAATACTACAAAGATACTTATGAATAAATGCTTTTATATTCAAGTGTGGGAGTATATTTTTGATAAGTATATATTAGGGTTCTTATTTCATGAAGAAGTGTAAGATTTCATGAGGAATGTAGAGTTTTGGTTTGGTGAAATAGAAAATATACATTCAACTAATGTAAATGGAAAATATGTATATTTTTCATTAGAGTAAATGGATGAATTATTTTATTTTCCAAAGGAGTTTCATTTTAGATTTACCTAGACAATAGTAGGATAATGTGTTGTGGGACACTCATAATTTTTTCAAGTTCTTCCATTGAGAATTTTCTTTTGATGTGAGTGTTGTAAAGGTTTTAAATGATAATTGAAATTTTCATTGTATGTTCATTGAAATTGTGATTTCCCAGAGAGATAGAGAAAAGTAAATTGTGTTATTTGATGAAATTTATCTCCTATGTTTAATAATTAAAAATTTATTGACTAATTTGGATCAGTATATGATGTAGTTTATGCATCATATCTATTAGTGTAAAGGAATTTTAAATTATAACCCTTATCAAAGGATCATCTCCATTATAAAAATAGAGAAAGAGTAAGATATAAATTACAAAGAGGTGATGAAGTGACATAGAAAATAATACCCTTTATGTGATCCTATTAATGAATATTGGATAATACGTGGAAGATACTTCAAATTCCTAATACATGTTGGAAATTAAGGTGTATCTTAGGGGGATCCATCCCGAGCTTCAGTGCTAAGGGAAGTAGCACTATTTGAGATAGTTCCTATTGTAGTGATGTAGGAATCATTTTTTTGGTGAGAGCCATAGTTTCTTGAAATAAAATATTATATTGAAGAGGTATAGTAAATCCCGGAAGATGATATTGTTCATGTTGTTGAGCCAACTGTTGAGATAGCTATTGAGGCAGATAAGGAAAGGCCAGTAGAACTGTGTCATGTGTCCCAATCATAGTTGATAGAGTTGAACCAAAATTGTAGGGAAAACATTTGACTCAATTATTACAGGATCACCTATTAGTAGTGATGGATCTGAAGATATAGTTTTGGAATAAAATTGTGTTCTCTATTATAGAGAAATGTTTTTTCCTTCACCTGTTATTGCATATGAGTAGGCACCATTAATATGTAGGATCAATGAATTTTATGATATATAGAAAAAATTTTATTATATAAAGACTAAATTAGATAATATCATAGGATGTTTTAATTATTTTAATAAGGAGTTTATATCCTCCAAGGAAGTGACCTGACAACTTATGGAAGGTTTGGTTTGTAGAGCTATGTTTGATTGGATTGATGGGATAATGGAATCCTAATATAACAAAATAAAAAATATGAACCATGTGGAACCATTTAGATATTCAGTGAGTGTTAAAGATCCTGAGGATATTAATGCCCATGTAGGTGGAATAAGAGGAGTCTATGCTACCATGTATGAGATAAATAATATTGGTGTTCCTATTAGAGTTCATAGGGAAATATTTAAAAAAATTATATGGATCAATATAATATGTATTTGTATATTGTTGATGAGATTTAGAGATTTAATTCTGTAATGTAGGAAATATTAAAAAATTTACATCTATAAAGGTATATCAGTTTGAGTTTCTTAATATATTTCAATTGAATGCCACCTATACATCTTTGCCTTTAGTGGCTCCTAACTCTCCAAATCAGGATGATTAGATATCTTCTCAGATGTTTTTTTTTGAATTATATGTTTTGATCTATTCAATGTGATATGTTAACACTTGTTCTGATGATGGAATTAAAATGGGATCTATTTTTTTAGTTCCATGACACTACAGAAGCTTTTGGGGGCATGGTACTGGGATTAATATGTTATTAAATGACATGATTGGATATATTAAAGAATCTATGAGAGGTAAGATAAAAGAGATAAGGGGAGTGTATCAATATGTAGAAATAATGATTTCTAAGTCAGTTTGTCCAGAAAATATAAATCATCATTACCTTATAGATATGATTGTCAAATTTATGGGGAAGTTTAAGGTCTATACACAAAATCTTTAGAAGAAGATTCTAGTTACTAAGAGTCCAATAAAGCATCAGTAGTTCTAGTTTCTCTTATATGAATATATATTGTTTTCTACATGCCTCTTAGGAACATCCCTTACATTTAACTTGTTGTTATCGACCCTAATGTATTTGATTTAGATTCACTTGTGTCTGTTATTTCAAATACTAGTCATCTATTTCCTCAATCTTCTATTAGTTTGTTTAGATTGTAGATTATGTTTTAGTAGAGAAAATAACCCTTGTGGAAAATAATATTATATAAATATAAGAAAGACAAATCATTATGTAAATATTATCATGATGGATTCAAAAAATGTTATATACAAAACAATATTTAGTTCCCTCTAGTTCATATCTAGATACCTCATTCTATACACATTTTTTTCCTATGTTCAGTTTGGATATATAAAAGTTTTTCTAATCAATGATCTATCTATAGTTTACCTAATGAATAAACCCAAATATAATGTTATTATTTAATTTTTCATGTTATTTCTCAGTAAAAGGATTTACATGTGTGGATATGATTTGTTCATTCTCATAGTTATGATATCTCTCAATCCATCTCCTTCAGATTTCATTATAGGTAACATAAATAGTGTAGATAATTTTTTTGATCTGGCCTGCATCTATATGAAAGAGTAATCTATATTTGATGTTTCTCTTCCAGTTTAATGTTATATATAATAATATTCACCTTCTTTACCTCCAAAAAGGTACGTTGACACTACTAGTACTAATGATATTACTATTGATTTAGGAAACCTTTATGGATTTATAGTCTCACCAGATCCAAATCTAGGAGAAAAATTAGTAGTTTGATCAATATAATAATATATTATGGATGTTGGGAGACCATTCCAACCACTAGGGGTGGAACAACCTTCTTCCACTTCAACATCTACTATTTTAAAGAAGCCTCCACCCAAACATCCTACTTAGTTTGTGCTTATATGTAAACCAAGACCTTTGAGATAATATGTTTTATATAAAAAATGTTGGTATTTGAGTGTGTGTATTGTTTTACAAATATAGATAGTTAATGAATTACTTCTTTATCCATTTCTTATGCCCTTCTTATAAATTTTTTTCATTTAATTTTTTCCATATTGGTCGTTTTATTTTAATTTTTTTCGTATATATTTTATTAATTTAGTGTTTCATAAATACTATTTCAATTTTATGTTTTAATTAATTAATTATTTTATTGAATTTATTATTGTTTATGCACATTATAAAATTAAATCATTACATAATTATCATATAATTTCATAAATTTACTTAATTGATGAATTACTCTATGTACCCTATTAATAATGTTTTCCCCATCCATTAATTTCAATTTCAATCTAAAAAATTGGAGTATTTTACCCGATGGGATGCCTCAGATTTAGAGGAACACAAATATGATGAGCACAAAATTTTTAAACCAATATATATTATTTAAATTTTAAGTAATCCTATAAAAAACATTTAAAAATTTCATGTTAAATGTTTAATGTGTTTTTTATCATAAAAAATTTGGAGATTTTTTGGAAAATAATGTTCTTCCAATATATCTCAGGTAATTTTAGTTTTCGTGATCTAAAAAACTCATCATATGATACTAATTTTTTATAAGTGTGTTAATTAGTTTTCTATAATTATTAAACAATTATACTATTAGTTATGAAAATTCTAAATGTTTCTTGAAATTTTATTTCGTATTGATAATCAAATATGTGATAAAAATGGATATATGGTAGAAATTATAAATAGAGAAAGATACCTCATTAAGAAATTTCTAATATGAAATAGAAACATCAAAAAAAATTATACATTTAAAACTCTAATTTCATAGAATTTCCTGCGTGAAAAAGTAGTTATATGGATCAGACATAAATTTGAATCAATTAAATGAAGTAATCAACTACGTGATTTGGATACAAGGAAAATTCATCAACTTGATTCTAAATGGATATATAATTTATTCTTCTACATCAATTTCTTAAACATAATTGAGAAGGGCAGTCGGATAATTTTCTTACATGATGAAAACATAAATAATTTGGCTATGTAATAAAATATATTATCTAAAGAATAACTATATAGATCAATTTTTCTATATGAATTCCAAATAGTGGAATTCAACTATGTAGTGAACCAAAAATGGTTATGCCATTCCGCTAAATGCCATGTATTACCAATGTTGTACATTTAGTGTAAATAAATGTTTTTATTTGTGAATTAAATTTTTTATTAACCCGTTATGATGAAATTGAATATAAAAATTTTATGGTATAGGGAAAATAATGTAATGTATAGAAATTTTAATGGTCAGTATTACTGTTGTGGTATTTTCAAGAAAAGGAAATATGGAATTTAATTACAAACTAATATTTTATAGGTATTATTGACTCCAAAATCAACAAAAATCAAGAAAAAAAGGAAATAATTAGGTGATGCCTCACGAATACAACCCGCGAAGCCCCCTGTAGCACCACAGCCAGTACAGAGCTCCCCTTCGTGAACCTGGCGCAGAACAAGGAGGCGGGATGCTCCGCGAACCAATTTGATGTGCGTGAACCCACCACAGAGTAAGGAGGTGAGATTCACTGCAAACTAATTAGACTTTCGCGAACCTGCAATGGATCAAGGAGGCGGGATACTCCATGAATCAATTTGACGTTTTTGACCCTTCTGCGGATTAAGGAGGTGGGATGCTCTATGAACCCCTTCGATGTTTTCAAACCCACCATAGGGCAGCTCTATCTTTGCGCGAAGAAAGATCTGATTCACTGTGCCTCTTGCCAAAAAATACAGGGCTCCCCTCATGTCTAAAGGACGGATCCTTTGACATTTCAAATTTTGACCTCCCACATCGTGAAACAATTTCTACTCTATGAACAATGAGTTTTTCAAGGTATATTTTCATTGCGAAGTGCCTTCCCTTTTTCGTGAATTACTCCACTATTCAAATAGGGATTCCCTTCGCAGATCCCATGGGCCTCTGTGAAGGATGGATATCCCCCAGGGTACTCGGGTTGTCGTGGAGCATTTATGATTCACCATGTACCCTTCAGACACATGTGACCCAGGTGATAATTAATGGTCACTGTGCTTCGCAAAGAACATGGCTTTACAATGTTATGCATTGTAAGGCACCCTTACTTAGTGTGTCATTTCTCTGCGAATTCCTTTCCACTTCCCGAATCACCTTCCTTATGCACCTATGCCCTATGCCTATTCAAGGTGACTTCACTTCGGGAAGCACATACCTTCATGAAGCCCCTCTACTTCCGGGAGCATTAAAGCTTCAAAAGGCTTCTACCTATGAACTGATTTTCTCGGCAACTCCTTTTCTTTTGTGGCCCACTAGGTTTGCACGAAGCAATTTCAAGGTCCCTTGGGCGATGCTTCCCAATGTGTTACTTAGACTCATGCTTTTTTGCATAGGCATGCTAATGAATATTACATCTTCACATGGCCACACTAATGTGACCCCCCCATAATGGATCACTCTATATCACCCCCTCACTACGGCATTGCCATTAACTTCTTTCCTTTAATGGCGGGCACGTATCGGTACTTAAGTCATTGGGGTGTGGAGTGCACCAACTTCATCCGAGCTTCAGGACGTTAAATTGTCAAGCACCATTTTCCCTAGCACATGAAGATAAACTATGGCCAAACCCCAAGTATCATACGTGGGGTTCCCCATCTCGGAGATTCTATATGCCAAATTGTCTCTATATGAGTGAAATCATTCCTCATATGGAATGAGTTCCTCTTTATGAGAGCAGCGTTTGTCCATGGGGATAGGGAAACAACCTTGGTGCAAGCCCCTAGCTTTTCTTATAGGAGGTCGAACCCCTGTTCCTTCTCCCTTCCTCAGTTCCAAATGCCTCTCTCTTCGAGCATTGCCACTACCTGGGCCTCCACCCAGGAGTAATTCCCAATCTCCATCACCATGGGCTGGTAACCATGTGTAATCCCATGTTTTCTTTTTGGGTCGCTGAAGACGTGTAAGTCGCACTCCACTTCCCCTTGAATCACCATCCATGCCTTGATCATCATGACTTTTTTGCCTCTAGTTTCTCACACCGAGCATGAATCACATTGGATTAGAGTAAGCATCAACCATGACATCCTCTTCGAGCAGCCTAGAGTGTAAGCCCAATAACCATACCGAACTATGTGGACATTGATCCTTTCCAAGGAATGGTACGTAGGAAGCCTCCCTGTGGTTCAGGTCCAAAAACCACAAGGAGGCATAGAGTGTAAGCCCCTCAACCATCCTGAACAATGTGAACTTTGATCCTTGACAAGGTAAGGTACGTAGGAAGCCTCCCTATGGTTCTAGCCTAATGACCACCAGGCATCCTAGAGGTTAAGTCACACAACCATTCCGAACTATGTGGACTTTGATCCTTACCAAGGCAGGGTACGTAGGAAGCCTCTTTGATGTTCAATCCCAACAACTATTGGTCTGAACCATCTTTGCGTTGGTTCGCCAACACCCAGCCCGAAATATGGGGACTTTTATCCTTACAAAGGCAAGGTACGTAGGAAGCCTACCTGAGGTTCAAGACCTATAACCACTGGTTTTGACCCACTTCACATCAGATAACCATTTTCCATGCATGATGTTAAACAACATCCCCCTTTTTGTCATTAATGACATTAAACTGCATCCACTAGCCCGAACTATGTGGGCTTTGATCCTTGTCTCCTAGATAGGGTATGTAGGAAGATTCTATGAGGTTCAACCCCATCCAGTAGTAAGTAATTGTGACCCCATCCAGTTTTAATCCATTGTGACCGCATCCAGAGGTAAGTCATTGTGACCCTATCCAGCGATAAAACATTGTGACACCATCCAACGGTAATCCGTTGTGACCCCATCTAACGGTAAGCTGTTGTGACCCCATTCCATGGTAAGGTGTTTTCACCCTCAGTTAGTGCTAAGAAATTTTCAACAAAATCAATGGTAAGCCGTTGAAATCCCCCACATCAACGATAAGCTGTTGAAGTCCCCAATCAACGGTAATCCATATTCAAATAAACTACATAAACATTGATTCCCTGCCATTGGGATACATAGAAAGCCTCTTTGAGGTTCAATCCCAACACTCATGACTCATCCAGATCTATCTCTCTATCCCATGTGTTCATGGAAGATCAATCCCCAACCTAGAGGTTTTATTTCATATAGATCTCATCCATGTGTCCATTTTCACAGGATGCCTCTTCAGGTGTCCCATCGTCCCACCACACTATGCGGACTTTGATTCCCTTCCACGAGGATAAATAGGAAGTCTCTTCAGGGGTAAATCCCAACATCCCTGTCATCCTCACATTTGTTCCTTCTTATTCCCCATCTATTTCATTTAACCATACACCATCCATCCTGATTCATAAAAGAGCCACCACATCCTGGTGAGATCATACCAATTCACCTCCTAGAATCTGTGTATCCTCCAAGGGTTACAGCCATTTAATCCACTCTAATTAGTGTTATGATCTGTATGGTCCATCTCTGCTAGAAGTTAAACTCGCAGCATACCCTGGGTTAAACATGGGATGAAGAAGAAAACATTAGATACATGCATATGGCATATAATTCTCTACATTTGATGGGCGATGAATCAGGATTCCACGCCCTCGAGAATCCCTAAAATAAGGGGAAGAAACCAAGACTCGCTAGTGTTCCAGCATCCAAAAATGCTAGTGTTGTCCGACATGACTACTCCCTCAACCGAATATTTCTTCCCTGATGGGACCCCATGGAACTTACAAATAGAAGTAGTGTAATTAACTGGTTTCCATTAAGATATGGCCCTAGAAGTAGTTTCATGAACAACATCTTAAGTCTATAAGGGAGACCTAGACTAGGAGACGAGTTCTGAGGAGGAATCCACAGAAGGAAGAACTGACATCTCATCATCCTGTTTCAGTCAAAGAACAAATGTCCCGAAATAAGCGATGGATGCCGCCCGTATTTGGAAAGATGTAATATGGGGAAACAATTGGTGTGTCTTCATCTTACTCCAACAGATGGGCGCACACGCCCTAGAAAAGGAATCAGAAAATGAAATGGTGAACCCGAATTGAAGATCATATCCTCAATATGGAAATTATTAGCGATCGAGAAAATAGTGGATTAGTGTGTCACTGGATCCATCTATCTGGTGTCGGATCCTGCCAATAAAATAGTTGTCCTGGTGTGAAACTCACCAAAAGTTGGGGTAGTCAAAACTTCAGGCATACCAGTCTGCAACGTTGTCAGCGTCGATCCATCTTACCATACATGGATGACGGAATGGCATTAGGGCAGTCGTTATCAATTCCCTAATTTTTAGCACTAATGAGTTAATCTCCCTACTTTTTGGGAACCAATCTACTTTAATAATTCGATCACCTTTTGTCCACCAGTGTAGGGGAAGGGGAAATTCCAACAAGATAGTATCGCATGGCTCCACCGCTTTTGCGACAACCACCACATCTACAAGTGTTGGGAGCCCACACCCTATCTCTCTATCCGAAATCATTCAGCGTATAGTGATCAACAAACTCGTACTCTAGTACGAGGAGGAGGGGATCATACCAACATAGGATATAGCCCACCAGGATTTTGAGGCATTTGTGCCTTGTCATCCCTATTATCTCTAAGGGTCGCGCGGGGATCCACTACTCCCCACTCCAATGTTCAATCGTTTCAGGAGCCTCTCCATTAAACACATGGAAGACTCTCTCCCCTATGCAGATGAGGTAAAGAATGTTTGGTCTAGCCCAGTTAGGATTTTGTTTCAGGGCCCCCCAAGGAGGGCTACCACTATACCATGCCACACTTCCATCCAGTCCCACGAGTCGAGGAGTAGGTAAGCCATGTGCATGCACCATTGGCCCCATTATAGTTAACCTGATGCCAGCGTTGGGAATATGTTGAGATGGACGCCCACCAAGGGGAGTCAAAATCTGCGACTATAGTGGATCTGGAAACTACTGAAATATATCATCATCCCATAGTGTATTCTGAGAAAGGGAATTTGTATACCCGGCCCGGATCGAGGCCCAAACAGTTTCACGGGCAGGCTGGGTCAAATCTATCGGCCGCCGGTGTGGGTAGTGGCCGCCTCTAGTACAGATGCCACCCCGTTCCATCCCACTGGAGAATGCGAGTCTTCCCAGTTTCCTTGCTTGGTATGGAATTCCATCTCATGATACCCTCGGTCCAAATGAGGGACCTCTCCACGATGGTTACACCCAACACTGAAGCCTCTTTTGTGCTCATTAAATAAGGTATGGAGTCATCCCTCCAACCACCGACCACCAGTGTGTGTTCATTGTGAATTTGGTCAATCTCTAGCATGGGGGTCCTCTCCATGTCCCCACGACAGTTTGAAAAGGTCCTCCTCACCTCGTAAATCAGAGGGGTGAAGTCTAACTTCATTTCACCTAACCCCAGCATGGAGGTCCTACCCGTGTTCAGCTGGGCCAGTACGGGGACCTTCCTCGCACTGATGTCGCAAGGGGAAAGAAGCATGGAGGTCATACCTATGGTCCTATCAATTGAAGATGAGGTCCTACCTACTCCAGTAATTCCCAAATAGGTCCTCCCCATGTCCTCTTTGTTATCTATCACGGTGATCCTTGCACCTTTGCTTACTTAGGCGGAAGCCCTCCCTACCCCTACACCAGTATACCTGAAGGTCCTCCTCGTGCTAGAAATCTACCCAGTCTAGAAGAACCATCCCGGTGTAGGAGGGTAGGTCATAACCGCCATAAAAAATGATGAGAAGATTCACACTGAGATTAGACCAGTTTTCTTCTTAGATTCCAAAGAAGAATACATCTCAACGATGGAACCCTCACCCAGATCCTCCTTATCATGGGTCGGGGCAGGATCAAGGTGCATCGGCCTAATACTTCTAGAATGTGAGGTCAATCGGATTCCCACCTCCCTCCGTAGGTATACCACGGAGGATGAAAAGTTGGCATCTCCATAGGTTACGGTCATGAAATCACCACCATCATCACCAGAAGCACTCTCTACCTCAACTAGAGATCATAGCGGGCTATTCTGGGGACCAATTGTGGATGAACAACAGTGTGGTCCATCTATAGCAGCCTTAGTCCCTACATAGTAAACAATGGTAGTTTTCTGGTCTTACCATGATGTTGTGGCTAAGTCACTACACTCTTCAAAGGATTGCTCTAGATGCAGTAGTTTTTCTCTCATTCTCCATATTCTCCACTGGCCATCCTGTCATCCCAGTGGTTTTCATCGGTACCTCTACCAGTTCCCCATCCAACTCAGGGATATGAGTGGGTAAATTAAGGGCCATACCCTGAATTTGAACCTAAGAGCTTATGGGATATTGTCACAGAAGACCACTTCCATGAGGTGTTTTGGCCAGTTGAAGCGCCAAATTTTTATGCCCTGGAATCCAACATCTAATAGGAAGTCGAGTGTTTCTTTCAAACACTCTGGGTGACTCATTTCCATATTTGTCATCAGGGGGTCTCTTACCATAATATCCAAGAACATTTTGAGGACATTGGAAAACAGTACCATCTGGTTATTTGGCCGCACTCCCTATGTTTCAGCACCTTGAGTCACCAGGTCATTGTTGGGCCCTCCTGCAATGGTACATTCAGAGTTTCAGGGTACTCTGAAGATTATAAAAAAGTATTCTCCCCAATTACAGATCTGTGGTTGGGGGCATTAAGCCTCCCTCCTTTTCAGTCTAATCCAGAAAAAACCATATTTTCTAGGAGACATAGAAGATATGCCCCCAGGAAGAGTTGCGGTCAACATGGCTGATCTGCTAGAGGGCGAGAACAAGCTAGAGATTCTTGGAGAGGACCCACCCCCTGAGGGAGTTTCACACTTTTTGGATCGATCTGTAAGGATTACTCATCAACAGAAGAATATTCTTGGTCTTCTCGTGCCCAATGAGACACTAGTCCTCATCTGAAATCCAAAAAAGGGAAAGGAACACCTCAGAGCTACCAAACCCTCCGATCATTCTAGATCAGTGTAGAAGATGGAGGAAGTACATAAAAAGGATGCTCTGCATCAGCAACTCACCCAACAGACGAAGATGGTCGACAAACACCTAGATGAACGTGGTACAAAGTGACGACCGGACTACGGTGATCCTAAACCGGGGTAGTAGGGGTAGACACGACAAACCCTCAGAAAATTTTCCCAAGGTGAACCTGACCATCTATCCCACACAGATACGATTGGAGCCCAAACATACCGCAAATGGGAGCGGTATGTCTCTTTAAAACCTCATGAACTGTGTGACAATCCCCGGGACCCATCTCATGTTCCCCCAGATTCTCCATTGGTCATTCCACAAGCTTCTCCATGATCCACTGGGCATGATTATCGTGTTGAAGAACCTACCAACGCACTGGTTGTCAGGTATCCCCATCAAGGCAATATTCCCCACCCGGATGATCTAATGGTGTCACTCATCGCCTATCTCAAGGCCTTAGAGACTCGACTGGTGGAAATCCCACCAAATGGAAAGCCATACCCGGTATGGTTAGTTGATATACCAGCACCCCCGAGTATGAGGAATCCCATATTTTCCCCCTTCAACGGGACATGGGACCCACCATATCACCTGGCCCACATTATCAAAATGTTTGGCCCCATGTTAGGAACACCATCGCAGTAGGTGGCCGCCAAGATATGATGTTTTGTACAGACATTGGAAGGTCCAACATTTGTCTGGTACAACCAGCTCCCTAGAGGATCAGTGGCCGGTTAGGAGGACTTCCATAGGCAATTACTCTTACATTTTAGTTCCACCACATAGAAAGAATGTATCACAAACCTCTTCAAATGCACACAGAGGCCCTATGAGAACGTTGCAGACATTTTCTCCCAGTGGAAAGGATTCACATACTCTCTTGACATGCCGCAGACTCGGGAGAAATTACTGACGATGTGCATTGGGAATGTCAAGATGGAACGGTCCCCTCTTTGATCAACCAGAAATACCCCTGGGGATTCCGAGACTACTCTGATAAGGCGTGTCACCTGGAGGAATACTTACAACATACTAAGAAGGCATATCCACTACCTCCTAAAATCCGCGTGAGAAGGCCCACCAGGGCCGATCCCACCTTCGTGACGCAGATAAAGACCCCTAGGTGACTACAGTTGTTTCCAATGAAGCTGCCTCCGCATCCTTGCAGAGTCCTTCCACCTCAGTCGTAGCCACTATCCGAGCAGCACCCACCTCAGAATCTCCAGGTGCCTTCACAAAATTTGTCACCATTGCCCAGGAAAAGTAACCAAGTTCCACCTCCTCATCAGGCTCCTCCAGCCCAGTGTCAGGGTTAGGCTATGAGGCCCACCTTTATATACTAGAGAAACCAAACCTACTCCTTCAATGAGGAACAGGTCCCCAGTTACTTCTACAGTTCCTTGGAGTAAGGGATTCTACGTTTTCCTGAGTGGAGAAAGCCAGAAGAGGCATACCACACAGATCGACATAATTACTACCCCAATAATCATATCATGTGGAACACTCTCTTGCACTGCTATGTGTTCAAAGACTGGCTGCAAGACCAAGTAGATAAAAACACAGTCCTTTTGGGCCCACCTCTAGCACACGTTACATGTGTCTTCGTGGGGCCGGCCATCAGAAGAGATAGCTAAGGTGAGTGGCATCAGGTTTATAACTGTGGGTCCCAGAGGTATGATGACTGGATGGATTGTAAAATAGTCACATGTTCCCATGTTGTTATCCGTGCATTACTAAATTGCCCAGAGAATTCAGAATCCATCGTAAATACTCTGTATCATCTCCTCGGTCGTCCTCTTCCCAGAAGAGGAAACACTAGTGGCATAAGGGAAAGCAAAGCCCCCCACCAATGCCATCATCATCACACACTATTGGAGACTTCATGATCCCGTAGATAGTGATTCCTCCCAGAATTTGTCCGGTAGTGGAAAAATCACAGAGTGACAGTCCAGGGTATGCCTCGGTTAACAACGTAGAGATGGTAAACCCCTACATGATTCCTGACAATGAGGAGCACCTGGCGGATCCTCCCAGTGTCCCAAGCCTTCATCAGCATCGACGGAGTCACGACTATATGGGTCGTCGAAGTGCCTCAGTCTGTACTTCCAACCATGCTATGTACGAGACCAAAACTAGATAGTTGCCCCAGCGTAGAGCTCAGCATATGCAGCCTTTTCATCTGGTGACATTAGTCCCGCCTTCACCGCCTTCCATATTATTGGATCAGGTAGAGCCCCCTCGACCATGTCATGACCACCCATGCCCTTCTACAGGTCGGTCTTAGACTTCTAGCCCCCATTTAGAAATCAATATGTAGGATTTGACTCGTGAGAAAAGGGATATTCCTAGAATCAATCTACTTTTGGCCCAGCTAGTTGGGCCCCCTATACCTCTTGTCATAGAGCGGCTTCCTGTAAGAATAATTTCTTGATTGGCACGGTAGTATGATGTTCTCAAGAATCTTTCCAGCATTCCAGCAAGTCACTACATCCTTAAGGCCCTTCGTATGTCGTCGGATTTATGTGAGGCCCTCATTGAAGATTTAAGAATCCCCCTCCAGTTCGAGACGAAGGTCGCAATAATAGAAGCCTTTCATACTGAGGTTTTTGAGAATGCATAATGTCAGGACATCATTTCTTTCTCTGGAGAAGATGAGGGTTATCCCATATAGGGGCACATTCTCCCATTTTACATCACTGGCCATTTCAATGGCATGGAAGTTCATCACTGTCTTATCGACACGGGCTCTAGAGTCAACCTAATCCCAACTCGAACACTGTGAAAACTGGGATTTTCTGACGATGACCTGAGTCCCTCTGACCTGATAATACAAGGTTATGATAGGACGGAACAGACACCGGTCGACAAGATCAACTTATAGACCTAGTTTGGTGGCCTAAATTCCAGCATCGAATTTCTAGTTGTCTCCTAGGACACTGGCTACAATGAATTGATGGGAAGACCATGGCTCCACCAGCATGTGTTCGTTCCCCTGTCATACCACCAGTGCCTCAAGTACCCCATTAATGGTCATGTGGGTGTGCTTCATGGTTATGCCTCTCTCTCTTCCTCTTATGAATCCCTCTACATGGATTCCGACTAATACAAGAGCAAACACAAGGAGATTCAGACTAATGAAGTTGAGATTTTCGCAGCTACGACTGACCTGTGGATAGATCTAGATGATGCTAATGTCATTCCAATCCACCGATTAGAGGATACAACCCGTTCATGAGGAAATTCTTAGTTGCTTTGGGAACGAAGGGGGAGGACGTACCCAGGTCAATGAGACACCAGAAGGTCACATTAAACTACTATACAAATTAGGCCCACATGATCCTAGAGCCTCCTACTCCCATTTGATATCAGGATGTCTACCCCATGGAAATGGAAATACGTCATACTCACTTATTTTTTTGGGCTGGAATTAACCATCTCAAGCTGACGTGCCACTATTGTATCGATATCATCAAGTGTGACCCCATGGGCCAAAGGCTAGATGGGATCAGATCGATACCCTTCATTGTCATGGTTGTGGTGGCACATGATACCTCTGATGTAGTATTCACCCCCACTCAGGTTGCTACCGACCTCCAATCCGGAGCTATCGACTCAGAAGATACTCTTCAAGCTAGGGATTTCCCATACATAGGTGAAGATGAGGATTTAGAGGATTCTATCCCCTCCTTTGAGGAGGGCGTCTCTACAACCGTCGACGAGTTGGTATAGGTGAACCTTGGTAGTAAGGCAGACCATATACCCACATTGATCAGCGCCTCCATACCCCTAGAGGAGCAACAATAGTACGAAGGCTTCCTAAAACAACATCGTGATGTGTTCGCCTGGAGTTATGATGAGATTCCCGGACTAGATCCTCAGGTATCCATCCACCTCCTCAGTCTCCTGGAAAATCATCACGGGTTTATGCCGCATCCCAAAAAGATGCACCCTGCACACGGTGCCCTGGTTGAGGTAGAAGTTGATAAGATCATCCAAGCCAATTTTGTTAAGGTGGTCCAGTACCCAAAATGGCTATCCAACATTGTTCCAATAAGGAAGAAGAACAGACATATCAGAGTCAGCATCAAATTCTAAGATCTTAATTGTCACTGTCAAAAGGATGGTCTTTTTCATTCTTGTGATTGGATTGTTGATCGATGCTACATCTAGGTTCCAATACCTCTCCTTCATGGATGGGTACTTCGGGTATAATCATATTTAAATGGCCCACGAGGATGAGGATTCTACAGCCTTCAATTTCCACAAGGCACTTTTTGTTACCGAGTCATGCCTTTCGGTTTAAACAATGCAGGTGCACCTACTAGGAATCATGGAACCTCTACCGTCAATACCATTAATACTATGGTTTTATCATTATAGGTTAAAACCCATTTAATTTTGCCAACATTATCATCTCAAGAGACTGCCAAATCATTGAGGGGATAAATATGATCAGGCCCCACAATTTTTTATATGTCTTAAAAATTATTAGATTATTGAATTGAATTATTTCACTCAATAAATCAATATTCCTTATAAAAATATATATATATATTGTGTAAAATATACTGATTTAACAATATTTACCCAGAAAATCACATAACATTCAATGTCAAGACCATATAAAAATCGGTATATGACATATGCAATAATAATTTCCTTGAAACAATAAATATTGATATTTAATGAAATATAAAATAAATTATGACCATAAATTAATGTGGTATTATATAAACCATAGAAAAGTAAATAGGTGCATAACAACAAAAATATGAACCAATAAAAGAAAATTAAGGTGAAGTCAAGGATGATATCATTAATCAAATAAATGGATTATGCCTATTCACTAAAAATACTCTTAAAACAAGGGAATATATAACATATTATAATTTAAATGGCATTTTTCCCATAACCATATCATGATATAATCAATTAAATTTATGTTTAACCTAAATAATTAAAATTGAGTGTTAAAATATCATACCAATTTGTAATCTATTGAATTTTATTCCCCATGAATGAATAACATATAAAATGATTTAAATACTATGAATATATATTTATATATTCACAATATAATATATCAAAGGTCTGTATATACATTAAAAAAAGTAAATTTTTATTGAATAAGTTATATATCTCACTGAATTAAAAGTGATATGTGAAATCATTTCCTTATATATGAAAGCGTTAAACTCTTATAAAAAATGTCATGTATAATCAAATTAGGATATTTAATTAAATAATTATGAATCTATTCAACTTATATTTGATTTATTATAACATTATTTAGTTTATTTATGTCTATTTAAATGAGTTATAATGTTTAATTTTATGTTTCCAGGAGCATCTATTTGAGGGTTTTATGGTTGGTTCCACTTTGTATAATTACGGGAGTTCTGGTCCAATAGAAGAAAAACTCCAGAAGTGTAATGAAATTGTTTTAATATAATTATAGGATTTTCAATGGTCTAATATATCATATTTTCACATATGATAATTATTCATTTGATAAAAATATAATGGTTAACATTTAGTATTTTTGTGGTTTTTTTATCATCATTAACAATTTTTGTTTTGTTGTTTAATATTATATATATATATATATATTAGTAATAAAACATAAAAAAGTTTTAATTTTGAAATAATAATGTTATTTATCCACATTACTGTTTATATTACTGGCCTTTAAGGTATTAATGGAAAACAAAAAATCATCATCCTTGAAGTTGGTGAATCAACACATCATGAACGATGTATTCATTTTTAAAAACAAAAAAAAAGATAAAATATTTTATGGAGAATATTACATAAGAAAAATATAATTATATAATTCTTATGATACTATAGTTATCATTTCACTTATTATAGGTGATTTTAGAATGGGATAAGAAAGGAAAATAAATTCAAAGGTGAATGAAGGTGGATTTTACCCCTTGAATATTGTCTCCTTAAGACCCTCCTTAGGGTGTTTGGCGGGGGTCTTTCAGTATAAATTTGAGGACATGGATTTTGGGAAGGGTATGGGAAAAGGAATTGGGATGAATTTATAAAATCTATAAGGATGTGTATGTGTGAGGATAAGGGCTGGATAAGTTGGTATTTATAGGGGATTAGAGAGGGTTTTTATTATTTTATTCATTTGTTTATTATTTTGTGTCATGAAAATAATTTGTGGTGATTATTATGAATAAGTACAATAACAACTTCATATATGTTTTACAAATGGGTTCTTACATCATTCATACATCATCCATGACTCAAAAAAATCATTTATTTGCATATAATGCAAGATACTGTAAATTAATGTCTTTCACTATTCACCATAAAATCCACAATTTTAGAAAAAATACCAAAAACAGACCCTAATAATTATTAGATGTAGATATTTAAGAAACGGGATCCATTTTATGAAAATAATTTTTTATATACGAGAAATTTAATTTTTAATTAAAATCATCATTTATTCAAAAACTTTATATTTTAATGTTATAAATTATTTTATAACACCATGAAAAATTAATTATTATCTAATAAAGTTATGTTATAATTATTATTCATCAAAATATTGATTTTTTTAATATATTTTATGGAAATAAAATTTCTTTTAAATCATTATAGTAATTATAAAATTGTTAAAAAAAATTATGCCTCACAAAATCATCAACACATAATTTATCATGTTTAAAACATTTATTTATTAATACCTAGATATAAATATATAATATTTTCTTTTATGAGATACCTAAATTTTATTTATAATTTCATAGGTGAGGTTTTTATTCTAATGGAAAAATTATTATTCATAACGATCAAATTACTATTTCAATGGTCTTGTTGAAATCATAATATATTACAGTTTGTTTGAGATCATTAAATATTGTTGTTTCATTCAATGTATGATATCCAAGAAATTAAATTTATATAATAAGATACATAGAAAAAAATCATGGGTTGTTATATTATTACCTCCATCAAAAATATCATCCTTAACAATTTTCATGAATATAACCTTCTAAATAGATGATGTTGGTACTTTTTTATATCATCCGCAGGTTCCCATGATACTTATTCTATATTATGATTCCTATAAATATACATTACCTATAAATTCATCTGATTTCTAAATCCAAGTTCTCTAGTGTCAGGAATCTCGATTGGAACTTCACAGTATGAAAAGTGATGTTCGAGATTTATTTAACAATTGGTGAGTACATGATTTAGTTCTGGCATGTACTTCCTTAACAATGATACATGGAACACATCATTAAATTTTTAGAGATGTGGTGGCATTTATAATCGGTAATGAATAGCTCAAATTCCTTCTATAATTTTTAATGTTCCAACATACCTTGGGCTCAGTTTCCATATCTTACTAAACCATATGGCACCCTTCCATAGATATACTTTTTGGAAGCCAAGATCTCCCACATGAAATTACAAATCCATTATTAGTATGTCATTATAATTATTTTTCCTAATTTAGCTTCATTAATATGAGCTTAGATAGTATTTACCTATCTTTTTTTTACTTAATAAGTTACAGGTCTATTTCTTTATATGGATCCATTTGAATAATTCAATAGAGACTATTACTGCAGGAAAAATATACTAAAGGTGAATAATGATATCCTATAACTCGTAATTCAATTAATCATGATATAAAAATGTCTTCCAATGTTTGAATTTCCTTTTTATTCTTTCAGTCAGTTTAAGGATGTTTGGTAGTGCTCAAATGAAGTTGACTCTCATGATCTTTCACAATAAAATTGAAAAAGTTTGATATAAAATGGGTATCTCAATAATACCATATATATATATATGTTCAAAATGAATTATTAAAACTTCATTGATATAGAGTCTTTCTTTGAGCTCAAGAGGTAAATCTTCTCTTAAATCTAGGAAATGTTCTGATTTTAAAGGATATCAATAATAACCCATATAACATCGTTTATTATAGGTTTCCTTGGTTTTCCAATGAGAAAGTACATCATAATGTCATCCCACTTCCATATAGAAATATGTATAGGTTTTATAACACATATAGGTTTCTTTCTCTCACCCTTTACATGTTTAAAAACTAGTCATATTGACACATTGTATGAAATTTCCCACATTATATTATCCCACAAAAAATATTCCGTTGGATCTTTGTACACCATGGTACTCCCAAGGTGTATAGAGAAATTTTATCTATGAGCATCACCCAATAGTTAAATTTTTAACTCAGGTACTGACGGAACACATAACCTCTTTCAAAATAGTATAGAACCATCATCATACATGATTTCAACCAACTTTAAATCCATAACTACTTTAATTTTGTTTTGAAACGTATCTACTTCATATTAAGAGATTTTTATCTTCTCTATTAAATATGGTTTCACAAAAATTTGAAAAATAATTGGTTTTCACTTCCTTGACAATTCAAATATCCATATTTAATAGATCCATGAATATAAGATCTCTCTCTATCTTTATTTGGGTAAGAAATCCAAGATCCTTACAACTTAATGAATCTTCTACCTCATTTTTTATCCATGGGTGGTAGTGTATTGATCAATCCTAATATCTGAGTAACTTGAGACATTATCTTTTCTTCATGATGATTTATTTCTATGTAAATTTTTATTTAAAAATCTTTTGATTCATATATTTCCACATATTTCACCATAGAGATAGTGTCTCAATATATTTAGTGAAAATATTACAGTTTATAACTCTATATCATGAGTTAGATAATTTTGTTGATGACTCTTCAACATCCATGGTGCATATGAAATAACATTATCATTTTTCATTAGGACAAAACCTGGTCCTTTCTTCGGTGCATTAAAATATATCAAAAACCCATAATTTCCTAATAGTAGAGTAAAAAGAGGATCATCGAGCAATCTAATCTTAAATAATTCAATACATATCTCACATTATTTTTTCCTTATGAACATAACACATTTTCATCATAACTTGGTTAATGGTTTAACCAATTGGAAAAACGTTTGATGGAAACACTGATAGTAACCTACGAAACTAATGAAACTACATACCTTATTTTTCATCATTAGTTTTTCCAATTATTGGAATACCGTTATCTTTACAGGATCATCTTAGATTTCATAATTTTATATAATATAGACAAGAAAAGTTATTTACTATATTGAAAATTAACACTTCCTACATTTACCATATAACCCTTTCATCACGATGGTTTCAATAATGATCCAAAATTTTTTATCAGGTTCTTTATTGGTTTTAGAATATACCGTAATATCATCAATTAATACCCCAAAAAATCATCACGATATTCCTTGAATATTATTTTCATCGTATCCAAAATAACTGAGGGTTCATTAGACAATCCAAATGGAATTACTGTAAAATCATGATTCTCATACTCATCTGAAATGTTGTCTTTCAAATTTCACCCTCCATTATATAGAATTTAGGACATCCATAATGAAGTTCAAGCATTAAAAAAATTGATATCCATGATGTTGATAAAATAAATCACCAATTCCTGGTCAAGGATACTTTTTATTTATCATAATTTCATTGATTTCTCCATATTCAATGAAAATCCTCATGGATCCATATTTCTTCCTAACAAACTGAACTATATCTCCACAAGGAGAGACAAAAGGGGGAATAAATCCATAATTAATCTAATATTTTTATTGTTTCTTAAATCCACTAATTCCATAGTGTATGTTTTATTAAGATTCTTTGATATTAGAATTGAAACATTGATTAAATCTATATATAATTTAACTTCATGTTTTGTGGGGTGTCAATGTAATTATTTAGGAAACACATCAAATTCATCCTCTAAAATAGGTACACCCACAATTTTATGGTTTAATTATTCATCCATAGATGTGTTTTTCTCTTCCATCCAAAGAATTATATTTTGTAAAGCTACTGGGGGTTTACATGGATAAAAGTAACATGATGAAGTTACTAATATGAAGATAATGAATTAAAAATAATACTCAAAAATTTTACTTTCTTTCCTCTTGGAATAATGTTCTTTGTCATATTTTGAAAGTAGTCCATACTGAGAATTTTATCAAAACCAACCATTGAAATGGTGATAAGGTCCATAAATACTGTACGTTTATGTTAAATAAATGGGTCTTCCCAATGCATTATTGTTTCTATGATAATTCCCTCTAGATTTTTTACTAACAAATACCTTGTTAAATCACAATGGAAATTTCAAATTTTATTGGAAAACAGGTAGATATAATAGATGTAGAAGATCCAAAATCAAATATAGAATTGGATAAATTTGAATATAGAATTAATATAGCATCCACCACATCATTTGTAAATTCGACATCAGCTATAGTGACAGAATAAACATGGTTATCTCCCATTGTATTCTCATGTGATATATTTCGTTGATTCATGGGTCATTGGTTTGATAAAGACCCATGTCATTACAGTTGAAGAATTGGTTATCATTATTTTGTTTCCCCATGTACTCATAAGATAGATGGCCCTTTTCTCCACACTTTTAACACACTCTTATGACATTCATAAATTTTCCACAATGTTCCATACCATAATATTCACAACATTAAAAACACCTCATTCCATTTATCTTCTTCAGTTCTTTAACTTTATTGATGTTCTCATCGGACATCTTGTTCTCTTTATTTCCATTGGAAATATAATATCTAGACAATTGCTTCTATTTTTTGATAGTACATAGTACTATATCATCATATGGAGAAAATTATTTGGAAATGTGTTCCCTTCAGATTTTTTCCCGATGTAATTCAAATAAATTATCAATACTACTCTCTACGTTATATATGTAAACTATATCAAACATGGACGATCTTATAAAGGTATTATCATACTCAGAAAAAATGTATTCTTCCTTTTTCATTAATCTAATTAATTTTCTCTTTATTAAATTTTCTATCAAGAAGGAAATATTTCTCAAGGAACATTTCGTTAAAATATCACTATTCAATGGGTTCTATTTCATTATCCTCCCTAGTATTTTGGATTAACAACCACTATTGGTCAGCATATCCCTTGAGAAAATATACATTCACAACTACATTTTTATTTTCATTGTATCCAAATGCATTATATATCATTCCAAGGGACTTAATCCATTAATCAATTACCACTAGATTAGTATTCCAACTAAAACATGGGGTCTTTTGTCCTGTGAAATGATATAACATTGGTGTATAATGTCATGGAGAATCATTTTTTTCAATTAGAGTAATGTTATTCATCATAACCAGAGTAAATTATTTTAATATAGTCATGATATTATCAGCTCTAGTAGTGTTTATTTTATTTGTGTAGAAATCTCTAAATTTGTTCTGGGTATTTACTCACTTCCTTCTATTGGGCACCATCATGAAATAATGGAACACACTAAGTTTTCAACTAATCATCATGAGTTTTGAGCTAAAAAATAAAAATTTCCATAATGGTAAAATTTGATTAAATCTACCATAATAAATTATTATAGTTCTCATATAGGTTATGTTTATTTTAAAATATGGTTCCCATGTCCTCTACTAGTTTTACTCTAATACTAATGATGAATGCCCAGACATTATTAGGCCAAATCTAGTGCCTTACATTATTACATTGGCACCATATAAGTGATTCAAATCCCAATAGAATTAATAACTTAGTAGATATTAAGATCTAGATAAATACATGGTACCTTTATTACATTGGTAATAAAATATAAAACATAACAAAAGAAACTAATTACATCTTTTAACTCATTCTATTATTTCATCTTCATAACCTATGTAAAAGAGAACAAATAAAAGGGCGAGATTATATGATCAGTATGGATTTAATACAATAGAAACATTCATAGATCAACAATAAATGAAAAATAAATAAATATGGAAGGTATATATAAAAGGAATAAATTAGATTTAATCAATAATATAACAATCATGAGACGATAAGATGTAATCATTATGGAAATTTATATTATTGGAAAAAAATTCATTTAATCAATAACCTGAGACCAATATGAATCTATAGATAATATCATAGTAAAAATATAATAGATAATAATTTATAATATATCAATGATGGAAATTCATAACAATTTAGACTCCATGATCTAAGGAATCTGGGTGCCCCTACCTCCATGACCATTCAAAATACCGTTTATCCATTATTGGTAAAACCCAACTAATTTGGCCAACTTTCTCATCTAAAGAGAATATCGATTCTTTGAGGGAATATAAATAATTATGATGCACTAATTTATGTATATCCAAATCATTCTTCATATATTTCACTGATTGGTTTAATTGAATAAATCAATATGCCTTATCAAAAAATATTCTTATTGAGTAAAATATCTAGATTAAACATTATTTCACCATTTGATCAAATAACATTCAATGTGAACATCGTATGAAAATTTGGTATATGTATTAGTAATTAGTAATATACATGAAACAATAAATATTGATATTCAATGAAATATAAAATTAATGATGATAAAAAATAAAAGGGGTGGTATATAAAAAATAGAAAAAATAGGTGCATAAAATAAAAAATATGGCTCAATGAAATAAAATTGATGCAATGTATCATATAAGGATATTATCATTAATAAAATGAATTGATTGTATGTATTCAATAAAAATACACATAATAAAAATAGTAATAAAGAATTATATAATTTAAATTTCATTTTTCACATAACATATTCATAAAATAATCAACAAAATAAAGTTTAACCCAATGAATTAAAATTGAGTTTAGAAATACCTTAGCACATTGTAATGAGTTCAATTATGTTCCCCATTAAATAAAAACTTTTAACAAATATTTAAATAACATATAAATTTATAAAATCATGATATAATATATAAATGGATAGTATATACACTACACGGAATAAATTACTATTGAATAAGGTGTATATCTAACATAAGTAAAAGTGAGACAAGAAATTCATTCCTTTTGTATGAAAAAGTTCTTCTCTTATAAATAATGTTTTGGATAATAAAATTAGAGTCATTAATTACTTAACTAATAACCTGTTAAACATATATTTTATTTATTATATTTTTATTAAGTTTATATATGTCCATTTTTATGAGTTGTAATGTTCAATTTTGTTGTTTTGAGATCCTTCGATTCAGGGTTATACGGTCAGTTCCATTATGTATAATTAGGATATTTATGAATAAATTAAATAAATAATCGTGCATATGATTGAAATGGTATTAATATAATTATATTATTTTCAATGGTCCCGTATATTATTTTATTCTAGGATGATGATGATTCATTTGATAAAATGTTAATGATATTGCTTTAGTTTATTTTGGATGTTTTTCAACCATCAAAAACTAGTTTTGTTTTATTATTTAATATTATGTATTATATTTTGTCTATAACATAAATCATGATATAATTTAAATATTATAATCTTATTTTATCAAAATAATGGTTGGAGGGCCATCCTTGATGGATATAAAGTAAAATGAAAAAATCATTCTCTATGAAGGTAGTGAATCGACACCCCACAAATGATTTTTTCATTTTTAACAAATGAATGATGAAGAGATGAGATTTTATGACTGATATTACATTAGAAAAATAGTATTTCATTATATTTTTGATAATGGGATTATAATATCACATTGGATAGGGTAGGTGGGGAAAAGATAAGAATAGAAAATAAATTAAATGATAAAGAAGGAGGATCTTACATCTTGAATATTGTCTCCCTGGGATCCCCCTTAAGGAACGTGGATTCAGAATTTTGGTAAGACCATATGGTCTCAATCATGTGTAAGATGCTTGGGAATTTAATTTGGGAGAATTTTTACATGATAAGAGGCCTTCAAGGGGTGGGTAGAATGGGTTGTGATAGGTGGTATATATAGGGGAGAAAAAGGTTTTTCTATTATTTTATTCATTTGTATATTTTTTGGGAACAAAACTATCAATACTGATGATTTTTGTGACTAAGTGCAGTAACTAGTGAATACGAGTTTGAAATAAGGGGTGATAACCTTATCCATATATCATCCAAGACTAAAAAATTCATATTCTAACTTATAATACCATGAAACCTAAATATATATATTCTAATATGCACAAAAAGTCAACTATTTTTTAAAAAATACCCAAAATCCACAATAACAATTTTTTTATGTTTAGATTTAAAAATAAAATCCATTTTAGGAAAATAAATTTATAATTCAGATAAATTTATTTTTTAATTAAAATCAACATGTAATGAAAAAATATTGATTTTAATAATATAATAGATTTTTTGAATCATTTAAAAATTAATTATGGTATCCTAAAATTATGTTATAAATATAATACAAGAAAATATATAATTATGAATAAAATTTATCAAAATATATTTTTGTTTAAATAATTTTTTTAATTACAATGTTATAAATAAAAAATTAAATTTCACAAAAATACTAACAATTAATATATCATTTTTAAAACATTTACTTACTTATTACATGATATATCTATATATTATTTTAATTTATTAGGTAAAAAATTATTTATACTTTTATGGGTTATTTTATTATTTTAATACACAAATTTCTATTCTTAACACTTGCATTATGATTCCAATTTCCATGTTAAGATTATAAATTTTAAGAGTATATCATGGTTCACTTAAGATTGGTCTTACCTGAAAATTGAGGAATCAAATAAATTGAATATATTTAAGATGATATATACAATAAAATCATGAGTTGTTGCAGAATTAACTTTCACTCATTAAATTTTTCCTTGGTTCATAGTGATATCATTCAGGATAGATTTTATTGGTCTACCTTTGGATAGTATTTTTCTGAACAACCAATGCATCATTAACACCTTATTAATTTTCATCAGCTTCTCATTAATATTTGTCAGGACCATAATGAGATCAACCATGGTCATGAAATATTGAATGAAAAAATCCACATTATTTTCCAATGATATCCTAATCAGACACAATTAATTACAATCATGTTTATCCCATTTTGTATTTTGCAACTTCGTTGGATTAAATCCACCTACGGGTACATTCATATCCATTTGAACAAAATGAAACCATATAAATAATTTCAAAAAAATATATTACATGTAACTTATCCATATGGAAATTTTAGTTTTTTAGGCCATGAATTTATATAATAGTAAACATACATTTAAAATAAAATAATATCCTAGAAAGAGAGTGAACGTTACTTGAGCCAACAAATTGTGTGTCGATGAGGGAGCACAAAACAAAGCTATGACACCACTAGTTGGAAATTGACTCGACAACTAAATCATGTATAATAATGAATGTATGATACAAAAGTATAAAATAGATGCTCTATAATTATTTCATTACCTATTGCATTAGAATATAGGAAGGTAGTATACCCTACTCACTATAAAATTTATCACTCACACACATTAATGAAAACTATTAACTGTAACATAATTCTCAATTTGTAGAATATAAGAAAAATAAAAAAATTAAATCACTTTGGTTTTACATGTTTTGAACATTATATCCTATATCAATTGGAGGAACACAGTTATATTGATTTTTAATAAGAAGATATAATAATTAAAACAACTTTTACCATGTCTAGAATATTAGATTATTATATTAAAGTAATCATTGATTGTAATATTACATGTGTACATGTGGTCCCTCTTACATATAGTAAGTTGTATATACTAAACTAGATGCACATACTTCATAAAGTCAGAGAAAACCAACTTTTTATCCAAAGTGACTGCCAATTTCTGGTTTCAATTGACACCTAACAGATAATGTTCGTGAAAATATTTAGACACCATTTCTAAATCACAACATAATCCATACTTTATGACCCTTTTCTTTTAAGAAAATGATTCTAATTTTCAAAATTAATATTTTGAATATTTACTTGATAGGGTTTAAGATTTAAATTCAATTTTAATATATATTATTTAAATAAATTGATATATAATGTCTCAAAAAATCATTATAAAATTGTGAAATATTTATTTATACTTTACCAGATTTATATTGCATTAACGTTATTTTTATTTTAAAAAAATATTTACTAAAAAATCTAATTAATTTATTTTTTATGTTTTATAAAAAAAATATTATGAATTAATTATTGGAAAAATGTGATTAAAAATTTTAACATGTCATATTTTTAAGGAAGTTGATAGTGGATGACCAATAAAATAGAGAAAAATGCCCAAAATTGTCAAATTATAAAATTTAATTAATGGAATGGTGAATTATTAAGAGTATGGTTCATTTAAATAGATAAATAATTTCCCTAATTTATTATATAGAAGGATACTCACCTTACTATCATGGTAGAGTGAAAAAATAATTGTGTTTCAGGACGAAATGAAACTAATAGGTCTCAAATCTTTTATCCCCATAGTTCCACTGATCCACCCTGCAATGTTCACACCCGAAAAAATCAATATCTAGATAACTATAGAGGTACTATTATTTTTTTTGGGTGTCTGATGAAAATTTTGGTGTCACTCTATCATTTATTAAAATAGGTTTTATAATAATCATAATTAATGATTTGAGAATTTTAATTTTCCATTCCAGTAAATATTTTATTTTAGTTTTAAAAATATCTTTCACATTTCATTATGAAATTCTTATAGTTATATGATTCTTATTAAGTGTATCACATCTTGATGAAGTTAGTATTGTTAATGTAATAATATATATGTTTTATAATTGAGTTAAATTGGAATATGATAAAAAAATTAATATTTTGTTTCATGTTTGAAATATATTTTGATTTAAATAGTGGTTAATGTAAATTATATTTAATGGTTTAGAGTGATTCGATAGAAATACTAAAATACATGGTTATATATGAGTTATTAATATTAATACATAATGTTAAAATTATCAATAATTTAATTTATAGAAATAAAAATATTTTATCTACAAATAAAAATGAGTAGCAATACATGTTAATGCAGATGTTTTAAGAGACTATGTGTTATAAATTTATTCCTATTTTATTAAGAATTACATAGTTTTGTGTAGTAAATATAACATTTTCTGATAATAATATATAAATGTTATTTTTAAAACATTATATGGTGTATTTAATATATTGGTATAATTTATGATCTTATATTTATTTTTATATTGGATAAAATGGATGAAAATAATTATTTTTTATATTGGGTTGAGATTAATTTTTCATTTATTTTCAAGATTTCAAATTGATTATATGAAAGAGTAACAAATAATAATTCATGTAATTTCAAAATTGTTTTATCTTTATTCTGATAAATTTTATTCATGGGAGGATTATTTTTATCGAAAATACATTTCTATTAAAGAATATTAACATATATGAATTATTTTTTTGAATTGCTAAAGTAGTTTGGAAATTATATTATAAAATTATTAAAATATTATTTAGACATATAAAATAATGTTTTTATTTTAATTATAACAAAAATAACACTAACTAAATTTATAATTAATTTTCATTGATTAAATTTTTTCTAATAAATTTTAGTTTCTTCAATAATTCATTAAATTAAAGCATTTAAAAATCAACTAGGTTTAAAAACTCAATGAACCCACTATAAAATGGTGATAACCATTGTATTAGGTTACTTAAGTGATAGAGAGGGTTTTACCTAGAGAATTCCTATACTGATATATCGTCATTAATGGTAGTTCGTCAATGGGAATGATGATACCCAACAAAAAAATGTTAATCATAATAATATCTGAGTTGAACATGAATGATATTATAGATTTTTTGTAATTCATTTTGTATAGGAGGCCCAATGAGTATATAGAAACAATTCCCCCAATAGATAATGTTGTTTTCTAGATTTCTTATTAACCATAATACCAATTCATATTCTTTATATATCTATTATTATATCACACCCAAAGAGTTTTTTTCAAATAACATGGTTTATTGAGTCCGTTTAATGGACATATATCACTGTTTCACTATAAATAAGAAAATTACATTTTCTACATAATAATTAAGTGATAATGGGAAACAAATATGATAATTGTAGTTTTTAATGTTGCCAAAATAAGCATTTATATTAGACTGTTATCAATTATTATTAAATAAATGACATAAAAACCATTTTGACAATTATTATTTAGATAACTAGTGTTAAATACATCTTCCCAATGGATTTTAATATCAATTATCCACTTAAAAATGTTAAAATAATGTTTCTAGCATTGATTTCGAACAAATTAATGTTAAAAGTGTTTTTAACATCTCTTAGTAGATTACTAAAAATGAACCCACCATCAAAGATAGTTTTTTATATTGTTTATTTAAATAACTAATGAAAAATATAAAATTCCACATCTTATGTAGTTTAAATTTCAAATTTTACATAGCACGCCATTCACCAATTAAAATCCTGTCAAAAATTTAAGCAGATGTTGAATACTATAAAAACCCTAATATAAGATTGTATTCTCCCTATTTCATCACATTAATGTTTCTCCTCTCTCAATCTATATTTTAAATTTACAAGTTTTCTTTTCAACTATTTCTCTATAGATTATATATTTTTTCAATAATTATATTATTATTTTTTATGATTATTTCCCTTAATCAGTTTTCCATTTGAACAATTTTTTATTATCAATAATTATTATTCTTCTGATCAAGATAATATAAGAATATGTAACAAAACATTAGTTATTCAAAGTTTAAAATTCCTCATAATTTTCATTTTTTCCTCAAAAGTTCATTCATTAAAAGAAAATAAACATCTTCTAAAAATATACAGAATCAATGTACAATGTAATGAGTATGGAGATGAATCCAATGTTTTTTTATTTCTATTTGTTGATTCAATTTTGTTCCTAAAATTCTCTACCATATGTATCTTATATTTTCAGTTACTTCTAAAATAATTATTGTAATTAAAAAATATATGGTTTCTATATTGGTTATTTTATAACCAATGTAGAAAGTGACATATAATGTCATTTATTAGTAAAAACTGACGTTATAAGTGATTTTTAGGGATGTAAATAGATATAACTGACATTGAATGTTTTTATTATTTAAAGTTATTTTTATTACATTTTAATAACCAATAGTAAATTATATTTTATCACATCTCTTACAATAAAATCACCTCACAAAATGATGCTAAAACACACACAAAATCAATGTAAAAATCCCAATTTTTACTAATATTGGTGTGAATCATTATAACATTCATTATAGTGTGATACTAGACTTAAACTTCTATTACTCAAATAAAAAATATGACCAACCTAGAGAACTATATAGTGTAGTATTTACTCTCTTTCGTAATAGATATAATAAGAATCATACCTGCCCAGCTCATCTAAATGGTCATGTTGTTTGGTGAAAATTTTATATCTGATCATAATCTATATAATCAACATCAAAGAGTGATATTATAATTGAATAATACTAGCTCTAATGCAACTGAGTCATGTGCCAGTTTAATGTAAGACTCCCTCAATACCCTTGAGTTGAAAACTGAGCATGGTGGAAATTAAGGGGTATAATAATCCCCTAGAGAAGTTGATACACACTTTTAATTGAGATGGGTTGGATGCGACACTTCTATGAAACATTGTGATTATTTAAATTTAAGAATTTACTCAAATATCAAGTTACACATTGGTTTAAGAATAAAAAATTGATATGGGATTTTGGTTTGAAATGATAAATGATAAGCATAATCCAGCACATCCTATAACCCATGGTAAGGTAAAAGATATAATTTTTAAAAAGTTGTGTTTTTTAAGTATTTAATGTTATGAAATAATTTTTTTCCCTTCAAGTATTATATCATTTACAAAGTTTAGATATGTTTTAGGTTATAGTTTTCCCCCAAATTACCATTATGACAATGATAGCATGTGTCGCTAATTAATAATATCTAGGTGATGAAATTTCATTGAGTTCAATATAAATCATAAGTGATTGAAATTTTTGATTTTATTTGTAGAGTTAACATTGATCATAGTGGTAGTATAGGTTTTTCCATTATTTTTCTTGTTTCGTTTGGTAAGTTTTTTAATTGATAACAAGCATGAGTTTTTTCAAGGAAATACCTCAATAAAAGTACAAAGCCTTTAGTAATCATCAGTAGAGTGATAATTATCACGAATTTTTTTAATTACTCTATAAAAGAATTATAAACAATATATAATGGTTCTATGTGGATATATATATATTTAATGAGCACTTCATTAACTGATACATTCTTTTTTGGTGTGTTATTATGTATAATTTTGTTAATAACAACCCCTTTTTTATATAACATTTTAGTGGTATGTGATCCCTTATATTTTAATGAAATATTCTCATGTTAAAATGGGTGTTTATATGTTTTATTTAATTTTTTGTGTGTGTATATTTGAGAAACTCTATTTTTAAAATAATACATTTATAGAGCATGGCTATCGAGAAATGGGATTTGATAAACTCATTGATTTTAAAATCTCATTATGATTACCCTTGGATAGTACCAATTAATGATATAAAAAATATATATTATCATTTTATGTTTTTATTCAATAAAAATATCATTCTAGTCATTGGTAATATTCATTACTTAGGATTTTATATTGTTAAATTTCATAATCACCAATATGTGGGAACTTGTTTAACAATGTGCTCATAGTTGTGCATATGAAATGTCTTTTTATAGATATACATGAAGTCATGGTGTAGGGGGACATTGAATTTTTGTGAGTTATATTACAAATGATAGGTTCTTTCTCCTAATATGAAGTCATATTTTTTAAAAGGATAGATTTTATATTTCACTATAACAATTTTCTTTTTTATGGAATTGTATCATGATGATTTTTTTAAAATTATATGTCATACAAGAGTTTTCACATTTAAATTTTTTTTATATTTTATATTATATGGTTATATTAAATATAGTATTTTTGGTATTATTATTGTATTTTTTGGTAGGTTTTAATGTAAATTTGTTCCCATGTTAATTATATACCCTATTGATGCCAATTAATAATCCTTTTCAAATGATATGAGAAATTTGGGAAGAAAACATTATATTCTAACAGAATATTATCCAAAGAAAGTTGTATTGGGTTCTCTAGAATTTTTATCAAAAATAGATTTTTTTTATAATTTGTGATTTCATTACGAATGTGTGGGTTTTGCGTCTTAGGAATTAGGGTAACAATGTTTGAGGGTTTTGGGCCAATTTTATCATGACATGAATGTTAACTAAGGGTGTAGTGGCTATATCATTACAGTAAAATAACTCAAATAATATTTTTAGAATACATTGAACATAATATTTTGTATCTAAGGTATATTTATGTTGTAATATGCATCATATAATTCTTTATAACCCATTCACATGGTTAACTATTTTTTGAGGTACTGCTTCGCAATCAATTTTTTAGAGAAATTCCCCCCACCGGAACACATAATATTATATCATATCTTTTTGTAAATATTTTGGTAATTTTATATGTCTTTGAATTATATTATTATAACCCATAGCTAGCTGGAAAAGTTGTAGAGGCAATGAGGAAGAGGTTACTTCCATTGTAGTACATCTTGTTACTAAACATATGAGTGGTGGATAGTTAGTTAATATCCCCTTATCATAAAAGAATATTCTTTAAAATAATTTTATATTGTATCTTGATAAGGATATAAATAATAATCTGGGTTATATGGTGCTTTATAAGTTTTATAACTCTGGGATGTTAAAGTTTTAGGGAGATCCTAATGTAATGGTGGTGAAGGACTATATAATAGTTTTTATAGGGATGTTTTCCATTTTGAGGAAGAATGTGAATTATAAGTTAGTTTTAGTTTTGATTATATTTATATTTTTGGATATATAGTGGTGTAGTTTGAATTTTTTTACATTAAATAAGGATATAAAAACATGTAAAATTTTCAATAATCATTTCTCAATTTTTCCTATATGGGGATCTGGCATATATTGAGAGTCTTAGAGTTATTAGAACATTTGCAGTTTGATATTTCATTCAATTTCTATATCAAATATCAATGAACCCATACACAGTAATCTAGTTATAAAAACATAATATATACATTTATATCTTTGATACTAATTAATGTGACAAAATAATATCCATATAATTTATTAAAAATCAAAGAAAATATTGGATCTCAAATATACCCAATTAAAATTTAGATTATGAGTTTTTGATAATTTTGAGAAACTCATGAATAATAATACACATGTATTGAAATGATAATTTTTTCTAATATTCCTTGATTTTATTATTTTACAATATTTTTTCAACATCTACCACTAAAGTATTCACACATTAAGCCTTTCTAAAGATAATTCATTTAAAATGATTTTATAAATCATAGGTAAATGTAATATAAAACAATGCTTATATCAATGGTTCTATAATTATATACTAAATTGTTAACAATTGAATGTCATTATTGGATATAATATGCGTATACAAGTATGAATACATAATCCATGTTTATGATTAGAACATATTAGAACTCATACCAATCATGAAATGGATAATAATTAATTAGAAAATAAATAAATATTTAACATAAGAAAATAGTGTTATAAGTAAACAATCATGGTCCATGATAAAAAAATCCATGAGGAAAGGATCCATTAAAACTGACATCATGAATTTAGAAACCATGTTGGAATCTTGTAACATTATCTTCATCACCAATCTACACTCATGATAGAAATAAATCAATCCTAGATAAATAAAAAGAAGATACCATTTAGTTAAAATCTCTTTCTATTTCCTTTAATGTACAGGAACATTACCTAATGAATTAGAGAGTAATATTCAGATCACATGTCATATAAGCTATATCAGGGTCTCCTATTGTCTTGATCTATATCAGGATCACTCATCATGTATGTTATATCAATATAAACCCTCATTATGGTTTATATCAGGATCACCCATCATCATCAATAATTTCAAACTACCATAAATTAATTTAAAACATATAATAATTCATTTTCATTATAAATCATTTAATAACAAGTTGCATTATTTTATAGATTTATTTACCCGTTAAAAAAGGGATCCATGATAATATTTTTAAATAATCATCACTAACCATACATGAAAAGAATATAAATGGAATAATAAGTTTATATTCCACATGAAATATAGGAATCATTTAGGGATGATCATATAGATGAAAATAAATTTAAAATAACACTTAAATACTTTCTTTGAAAATTAGGGAAGATAGACTTTTCATTTGATAATAATTTATGAAAAATGTTTAGAATACTAGAAAGAGAAATTATTTGAATATATTTGTGGAAATATATATATAATGTCATAAATTAAGGAATGTTCATGATGATGGTAATATCTGTTCATATTTCAATTGTTAAAAATAACCATTCTTTTTAAACTTTTATAGGGAGTGAAAAGAGTGTCCAGTATAAAATGAAACAAAATTTCCTTTTAAACTTTTTAAAAGAAGTTAAAATATAATATATCATTTATATTTATAATATAAAATTATTTTAATAATTAAAATAACATGCAGGAATATTTAGGTTGGAATTAGATAAAAACATTAAAATAGTTTTTAAATGAAAAAACCCTTTTAATTCTTTTAAAATAAAAATACATTTTAAATAAATTAATTAATAGGAAAAATAATATATTGTTTATAAAATTGTAATGATGTTATATATAATGAGTCGATTTATATAGAATGTATATAAATATTGGTTATGTAATTAGAATATGCATCAATGTAGGAAGTTTATGATGAGAAACCTCTACAAAGTGGGTAATGCTATAATCTAAAAGGAGTTGAATGAAAGAAAAAAATATGATTTCATAAAAACCATAAATTTTAAAAAATAATATATGAAAAAATCATGGGGAAGTAATTATACAATATTAAGAAAATATTTTTGAATGGGATAAATTATATCTCAATGAAAAGAAACTTTGACCATTAAAACCCCTATAACATTTAATTGTCTTTTAATCAGTATCTAATCAAATAGAAATCATTAAACGAAATTTAAACATCATTATAAAAGATTACTTCATGATGTAATATCTCAATATTTATAATATACACATTATTAATGGATATAGTTGAAAATTACAAATGTGTGTCAAGGAAACAATATTGGGATGAATAATCATTAAAAATATTGTATCATTGAAGTATGAAATAATCAATAAATTGATTAAGGGTAAAAATTATAGAACCAAAAAATTAAATTTAAAATAAAACCTAACACAATAATATCACATTTTACATATAATCTTTGGATAACATAATTCATAAATTAGAAGTATATCCTAATGAATTAAAATTCAGTTTATAAATCATCTGCATCGAGTCAAAATTTTCTTTTCATGTCCTTTAACTCAAGTATGATTAACTTATATTTATAATTTAATTTATTAACAAATTTTTTTTGGTTTAACTTTCTAATTATTAAACCATTTTTTTCTCAATGAAATATGTAATTACATAATCAGTAAAATACATGTTGGGTTTTTTGATAATGTTCTGTTCATAATTAAAAAATGGGGTTAGTAGGTTGATCGTGGTTAAAGATGTCATTTTTACATCATATCCTGAATTTTAATCATGAATTAATTATTATTTTTATACATTAAATAAAACTTTAGAACCATCCAATAAATTATTCCATGAAAAATGATTTACATCATTTTATATAGGTGGAAATCCACATTTATGCATGAATGACATAATCATTTTCTAACGGATTGAAGGGTTAGGAAAAAAGGTGATATTTTATCTTAATGAAATTTTAATTGTTACATTAATATAAAATATATAAATTAAACTTTTCATTGTAATAATCATCATATGCTTACATGGAAATTGAAACACATCACTTTATAGAGATGTTAGTCCACCCATACGTACAGATAACATTATGTTCCCCATAGTATGGAAAAAAAGTGGAAAATGGTTAAAAAATAGTCATAATAAAATTTCTATATATATCAGATAATTAATGTATTATATTTTCATAATGTATATATATTTTAAAGAGGTGGAACCAGAGGTAAAATAAATATTCTCCATTAAGATAATAACCTTCTCTTTTGAAGACTACATTTAGGTTACCCCCTATGTTTTCTACGATTGTCCTTTAGTAGGACCATGGCATATAAGAAGTGGATAATAATGTTAGGAATTTATTTTGGAATGTATTATTAGACTTAAGAGTCACTGTAAGTGTGGATATGATATGATAGGTGCTTTCTTTTTATAATAGATGAAAGGGTAACTCTAGTAAGTACATAATGTATTAAGTTAATATAAATTAATTTTAATTATCATGTAAAATAAATGACATATTTAAAATAAAGGATAAATAAAATGATAAATTATCTGATCTAATAAAATATATATAATATTTTTTGAATTTTTAACCATTATCTCTTAGTTTTAACCTCATAATAACCATTTTAATGATTACTATGATAAAAATATTATTTACTATTTAGGGGTCAAGAATGTCACTATAAGGGAAAAAGTGACACATAAATATATTTTCATTAATATTATAGACTATCTCCCATTAACTTCTCTAATGATAATATTTTTTGAAATTTAGTACATTTAATTATATATTGTTCAATGTAAAATACTATTAAATTTATTTTCGTCACTATTTAAATAATTTGACATCAACAAACATCAATACTATTTTTTAGTAATAATATAAAATCTTACCATGTTACTAGCAGTTATATTTATCAAAACATTTCATGGAACACCATAAAAAGTCAAAAAAATCATTGTATGTTTTTAAATTCATTTACTTGATTTTTTTAATGCTACCATAATCATTGTTTCAGAATTACATTATAATTAAGAATTATTATTTCATAATTAAACATTAAAAAATATCATGATAAAAAAATTAAATAATATTTTTAATATTAACTTATAACCAAACATAGCGCTATTTTATCCCTATGAAAAATATTTGTAGTTATTAAAATAAATTTGCATTTTGTATTTAATCATTACATAAAATAATACAAATGTCTCTATCAAGGAATAATGGCACTAACATGAATAATTTCAAAATATTGGATGGTTATTATAAATAAATCATCCATTATTAATTTTTTATGGGTTATATATCTTTTTAAATCCCTATTATTTTATTTTTAAACTTAATTAACTGGTTTAACCATATCGAGGAGACAAGTATTTACCAAAGTAACTATTCATAAAAAAATTCCATTTTTACCAAATTTAGAAATTTTGATTCCAAATATGGAATATGATTTTATCAAATTAAATCTCTATAAGTTTCAGAAAATGCTTTTATAATAAACCATTAACACATAATGAAAGATTCTTTTCTAGACAAATCCATTTTTATGTATTAAAATGTTTGTATACCAAAATTTAGGATAATAATGAATCTATTTAACATAATGGGATTATGTTTCATAAAAATGATACAATAACATTTAAAATTAATTAAAAATAAATTAATCATCTTTAAATACTTGAATGAGAAAGGAAATTTTTAATAAAATATATTTTTTTCACCATTCACGGAAAAATAATACCTTTCATAAAGAACCCAAAATATCACTCAATGATTATATTGAGGGTAGGATTTTAAAAAATAATATCATTTTTCCCAAAAACAATATGAATGTATTAGAAATTAACTAAAATATTCTCTCAAAAAAACTTATTTTTGAATAAAAAGTATATTTGATTCATAAAATTACTATACTAAAAATTCATTGCTTATTTACTAAGAATTTATCAATATTTTTTTGAGTGTGACCATCATATACATATATATCAAATTTTAGTTAATACTACTTTTAAACCCTAATTCAATGGTTACGTTAAAATATTCATATTTAAAATAAAATATTTTACAGACAATAACAATCAGTGTTGTGTAACCTATATGCTATATAAATTTTTTACATTTTAAATGTCGGGGTATTAAATTCTACCACACTTTAATAAATTAGGTCCTCATAATTTTATATTTAACATGATAATAAAAGTATTAGCATTTGGAAATAATTTTTTTGATAAACCAAAACATATAAATAATTAATACACCATCCTTCTAAAAAGATTGAAAGTGAAATATGAAGGTCATCTAGAATAGCAAATAACCATGTTTCTTAATAGAAGAACTTCAGTGGGAAATGAAAATATTGTAAAAGGGGATAAAATTAATCTACAAATAATTGTGTGGAGTGTAAAATCCTATTACTGTTTCATATATTGATAAACAATCTTGTTTTATATTATTAATATCATAAGTTGGAAAATAATGATTTATGAGGGAATTTTTGATAAATGTGTTAAAGGCCATAACTGCAAGTTAATGTCTTGTTATATTCAATTGAATATTTTTAGGGATCAACACTGAGTTGGTGCAATATTATAAGTCATGTAAATTCTCAGTGAATTTGGAATAAAATTGTTAAATAGAATATATTAAGCACACACATTTTATTCAAAATATTTGAATAACTTCAAAATGGTGTGTTGTTTGATAAATATGAGACCAATGTTATGTATCAAATATGGTATTTACCAAAGGAGGGGTATAACATTCCAGAAGCTAAAAATTCGGATGTCTCTATCATGAGATAATGTTATTAAATAAAATTTAATATATAATTTATTAATAAAAATTAAATAAATCTCAAAGTGTGCATTGTGTGGGAAATCTTAGAGCATTGATGGGTACGTAATGAGTGGTTTACCATACATGAGGTGTAATTATTGCATTCAATGGATATTTGGATGGCTGGCTCATGATAAAATCAGTTTTATTTTTAATTATTTATTTTTTCAGTTTTTTAAAAAATAAATCACTAATATATTTCAAATGGTGTATCGTATGAGAAATATAAGAATAACGTTGGATCCGGAATGAGGTGTTTACCCAATGTGTGATTTAAATTTCATAAGAAACTAACATTTCGTATGTTCACTTATAAAATTTATTTTATTTAATAATTATATTAAATAATTGAAATTACTATTTTCTTTTAATTATTATAAAAATTCCAAAAATAGGATTTCACTATTCACATATCTTCCTAAAAATCATATCCCTGTTTTTCAAAAACCCCATTTCTCAACTGTTTTTAGTTTTTATTAACTATAAGTCATAATTGGATGATATTAAATAATCTATAATTTGTTTTCAGATATATCACTCTTTAAAAGGGGTGTTCTATTTTGAGGTATTTAATGATTCATTTTTTAGGTTTTTAAATATTAGAACCCTACAATCTTTAGTTTGGGTTGTTTCCTTCATTTTTAAGGCCTTAGAAGCCCACAGAGTTGTGGATGTGAACATTGTTGATCTGAAATCCACTATTTCGAGCATGTGACACCCATTTTCACCATCCTCAAATGCACTAAAAAGGATTTTTTATTTTCTTTTTTATTACATTAATTTCTTTAATTTATTTTCCACATTTGGTCCCGCCATCACAATTCTCAAAAAAATAATTAAACCTAAATTAAATCAGAATAGTTTATGTGAATGTTTCAAAATATATTTTTTAAAATAAATCATCAAAAGATATACATATATATATATACATACATTCAAACATATATATTGATAATCATGTTGTGTTCTTATGGAAAATTTATCTAGATAAATTAATTAATAGATAATTTCTTGGATTATGAAAGGATAATTTTAATGTAATAATTATATGGCTTGATTATCAAAATTATTATCGGATAATAGTGAAAAAGTATTATAGGATAATTGTAATAATTTATCAAAATATAATTTATCGAATAAAATTTATGTTATGATAAGAACATGATTTTATCAATGGATTATTTATAGAACTGCTAGATGATAATTTCATTGAATTATCAAAGTATAATAATTAAAATTATCAAGACATATTTTTTCCAAAGTTACTAAAGGATAATTATAAATAATTATGAAGACCTTATTACGATAATTAATTCTATATGTAAGAAAATAATTAATTTAATTATCAAAAGATAATTATTTAAAACTTTTTCAAATGATAATTTCATTATAAAATGGTATTTTGATAATATATATATATATATATATATATTATAAAAAGAATATTTATGAGGAATACCACATCTATTACCAAGTTATTTTAGGGATATAATAATCAAATGAGGTTTATAATTATTCTTATGGATATTTCATGAAATTGCAAGCATTAACAAAAAATGATAATCCTAATATTATCCAGAGAGATAAAATGTAATTATATGAAATATTTTCTTCCTTCTAAAATAAAATAAATTTTTTAGTTCTAGTAACCTATGACGAAAGTCGAGCATTAGTGTGTTGATGAAAATGATAATAATGGTGCGAGGACATATATTTAATCCCACTGGGTAGATTATCATTCCCACTGACATCAGTGACCTTGAAGTATGTAGTTACTTCACATTGATAAATTTATATTAACCCAAATTTATATTTTTAAGTTTCAATTGTTTGAATTCAAATTCAATTGTTTAAATATTAATCTTATATCTTTCAATTGATTTGTTGAATAAACCAATTCCAGTGAATTGGGTTTTTTCATAAAATTGTTTATTTTTCATATGAATTTTGTTAAATTAAATTTTTTAACTTAAATTTTGGACTAATGTTAATGGTTTCAATTAAATAATTGACTTTCATAGTGGAAAAGAATTCATAAATTGATTAAATTGTTTTTTAATGGATTTTAAACTTGTGAAAATGTATTAATATATTTTGATAGAAACCCAATGGTTTTGTATGTTAAAGTGGATCATTCATTAATTAAGAATTGTTTTTTCTTGACATAGAAAATTGGAATTTAAATGGAATAATGGGTTTAATTTTACATTAAGAAGTCTTAACATAAATTTCTTGTCATTGATTGCGTAAGATCACATGTAAGCCATTGGTAGTTGGTGAGTTATTTGGACACACTCCAAAATTACTACAATATTATAAAACAAACATGTAGAAGGTCATATAACTTAGGTGATGATGATAAGTCCTCACTAAATAGTGTCAAGAGGACATATGTGTACAAATATTTCCAAGATCACTTAGAGAGTGTGGAGTCCTATTTCTTGAAATACTATCGTACCAATTTGGAAGATGACTATATTCCTCACTTGATTATTTATATATGAGATATAAATGTATTCCAATATTGTAAAAATTTTTTAAATTCTTATGCTGAATTTATATAAAAAAATTTATGTAACTATTTTATTTAATCCAATGTGATAGAAATATTACATCATTTTTTTATCCTTTGATTAAATTATTATTCCATCATTTTGAAAATACATAGAATTTTTTGATTATATATGATTTTGAATTTCCATAACTATTTAGCTTTTATAATAGATTTATTTTATTTGGATAATCTATATTTGGAATCTGTTATATAGTATTTAGTGGTGTTTTACTGAGATTATGATAACACCATAATTTTTCCTTCTCGTTTTCATAAATATTCTACTTCCAGGTTTGAGAAAACTGAAGGGATCTCTTGGAGGTGGATCATATTGTTGAGTTATGGACTTGGTTAGTTGTCTCTATAGGTACCTTGAAGCTAATTTTCCACGGTTTAGTACTTGGGTTGTACATTGGGCTTTTTATGCCTTGATTTATTCTCGTACATTACTCCCAGTGGAGTTTTCTTTTTATATGAATATTTTATTGGACCATTTACTTATGTATAGTTCCAAGATAAAACATTCCTACTTGTATGTTGTATGATTCCACATGCTAGTCACTGGCCCATAGGGATCAGGAACTCCATTCAAGCTATGTCAAAACCGACATGGTATTGGGTTACCAGGGTACCCAAGCTAGTTCATGACATGGAGTGATGTAGAACATTGATCATAGTAAATTGTATAATCAAGGGAAATATAATAACTAAAAAAATATAAATTAATAGGAGAATAAGAAGACCACCATTCATTAGAAATAAAATTGATTTTATATCATTTTTATTTCAATATCAGTTTTATAGAGTAGTGAAAAATAACTTCTCATATATACTAATAACATAACAACATATCGTTACTTGAATTTCTTCGTATCAATAAGAACAATTTCATTCTTTTTCTGTTTATGAATCAATTTCCAATTCTATCATATCTATTTTCCTATGAAATTAATATTCAAGATGAATTTTATTCATTCTAAAAGAACAAAAGTCAACTTATAAGGGATCACATGATCGAAAAAAGTATACCACGTTATTCAGTGTGTCCCTAGACAATAAAAAAAATAAAAAATGGTTACGAATGTGTATGATAATACCCAAAATGAATAAACCTTCATATGAAGATATAATACATTGATCTCATAAAATTTATTCAACCAAAGGTTCAATGTAGATCATTTCACCTATAAATACCCTTATATCCCATTTAAATTCCCTAACCACAAAATTAAATAGTTTTTAAACCTCATATGTTATCCTAAATCATTCATAATATAATCCAAAAAATGTAATTAAATTTATCTAAAATAATCCTTCTTGTTAAACCTGTGGGTTACATATACCTCAATCGAATAAAACATCATAGAAAATACCATTAATAACCATCAAATACCATCACATAAAACTAAAAAAGTGTTTTTAATTCCACTGAACTTATTATCAACAATAAACTTATCAACCCATGATTCTATCCTTAACTATTATGATAACATCATATGAAAACATCCCAATCCCACAAGTTCACAAAGACCGCTCTTGATATTAACTATAATAGCCCTAAATCCACAATCTAGATTAGGTGTAAAAAACATAATCTTTAAATTTTTTGATTGATACCAAAAACCATGGCTTAATTTTAGCCCAATAACCTGACCATATCAACAAAAAATATTGGATCAATTAAATACCCAATGACCTATTAGGATATTATTTATATTGAAATTAGAAGATACTCATATAATAATTACCATACCTTCAAGTGATTATTTTTCTATTATAACAAATTTTTATTATAATTAACCAACCTGAAGTACCATTTTATCATTTATATGAGCCTATACAACATTTACTTGAAGATTGATCTTATTCATCATGGTCTGAAGACAAGAACCCAAGAATTTAAAATATCCTTTGGGAATTATTTTTCCCACAAAAATGATAAAAATAATAAAATTCCATTATTTATAAATTTAAAATTAATAATTAAATATATACATCTTAGAGTATACAGGGACACAGAAAAACTAAAACCAGAACAAAAAAATGAAAACCATTCTCTTAGTGACCCACGACCACCCCCCATGTCTCAAGTCGCCCTTAGATGGTCAACTAGGCATGAAACCACAAAGGAATATGATATGATAAGAACATTCTATTTGATAATAAAGGATACAAACACTAAACAGTACTAGGATCATTAGAGAAATATAGACACGTGGGATTACACCAAAGATTATATACATATAATTTATAATGAAATTAAAATATAAAAAAACAAGTACAATAAGAGAGGTTATGGATTCACATTTTTAAAAAACTAAATCCAAAAAATAGTTTAAAATAGGATTGGGTTTTAAAAAAAGAAATTTAATCATTTCAAAATCATATCCAAATCAATGGGATAAAATGCTTCATTTTTATTTTAACACTAAAATTATTCATCGAAATATTTGAAATAAAATACAATATAATGCTTGAAAACTAATAAAATCTAATAGAAACCACCAGATAAAAAAAAATTTGTATGTGGTTCAAGATTATAGAGTAGATGGGTATCATATCTTCAAATATATCAATCTAGAGTAGTTTTCAGTCATGTATGCGAAATCCAATTACATGTAGTGATGATGAACACTATAATGAATATAATATAATATATATTTACATTATGGGTACAACCTAGATAAAAAATTGATTCCTATGTATTCAACATAAAAAAATTATGAATAATCACTAATCATATATAATGTTTCATGGGTCTCATGAAAATGAGTTCTACAAACACCCACTTTCCTAGTTTCACATCTGTATCCTGAACCTTTCATATTCTCTACTGATTAATTAGATGGAGTGTGAGTCTGATCGTAAATTATATATCATTATTATCTCATTCAAATAACATGTTCCCCATGACCTATAAAAAGAGGTAACTGAGATATTAATGGTAAAATGAACACAATTGGGATCCTTAGCAATATCAATCATCACCTCATGCCATCAAGCTTTCAATCATGTAAACATACCCTAAAATCAGATCCCACTCTCACCCCAATCTCCGTTAAAGAAAATAATCCCATTGTCAACACCCATAAATGGGAAGTATACGAATCATTAAAGTTACATTAAGGGATTATTACAAGATATGATTATCATATAGTACCAGTTAGGCCATCAAACATTTCAAATTGAATTAATCTTTTTTTCCAATTCATCCGTGAAAATGGGTAGACATTCCATTTCCTTTTAATCCATCATCATAGTTACCAATAGGTTATATGAAGAAATTATTTCAAAAAATATAAAAGGTATCAAAATAAGTTTCACAATTTAAATGTACATAAGTTCATTTCAAAACATGGGTTTAAATTCTCTTTCCATGTGATTAAATAACTCATTTGAAATAACATAATAATACCAATTTCCAAATAAGGGAAAATAATTCAAAGAGTTCTCTTATTTATTTCATAAATTCATAAAATTGAAACTCTACAGAAAGTATCCCATATTCCAGCCCAATTAATACAAGTCAAATCATTTAAATTTTGAAATAATAACATGGAGTAATCCATCATCTTCTATAAAGAAACCTCGAAAAACTATATTCTAGGGAATTATAATCAACCAAGCATTCATTAATTTTTAAAATAGTGGTAAGAAAAACATTCCATGTTCAATTTATTTATAATATGATGAAGGGGGATTTAACAAGTAAATTAAATATCAATAATTATAGAAACATTTTCTAAAAGGAAGAGCGTACCAATAAATTCTTATGGAATAACAAATTTTAAAAATATTTAATTAAAAAGAAACCCCATCAAGGAAAATCCATGATCCAAACATCAGAAATCAATGATTTTTCCCCCGTTGTATATTACTAGGTTTTAGAAGAGGGGTATCAAGATAACTGATCAAATATCCAATGTCAATAATTCCACATCAATCAGCCATAATACCAAAAATAAAAAAAATTCGTATATGAATAAAAAATTAGTAGAATATAAAAACTCACCACCAATATGACAAGAAACTACAAGAATAAGATCAGTTCTTTGATCAAAACAATGATCCACCCAAGGATTGTATTGGGATATAAAAAACTATTCTAGATGGATTCCAAAAACTAGATGATCGAATTAATTTATATGTTGAGGTTTTTAGGGTTAAAGAGGGTGGTCATGGGATTTTCATTAAAATTTTCAGTGCATTAAAAACCCATTATTGATATTTCATGGGTTAGGATACATAATAAGTACTAACTATGTTCCAAACTATTCCCCACAAATAGATCCCCCAGAAGAGTTATATTATTTGTCTACATGGATTGAAAATCATGGCACCAACTATAATCCCTCACCTGGAAACCTAGAATTTGTTTCACAATTATGTTGTGTAGTTTGAGAAAATGTTCTCCCTATATTGGATCACTAATAAAAGGTGACCATTTCATGTTCAATACTGCCTAGTTTTTAAAAACAATTCACCAACTATGTTCTGGTCCAAAAACCATAAAAAACAATTAACCTCTGAGAACAACTCAAAATAAGATTCTCAAAAATGGAAATCAATACAAATAATAAAAATCACATGAAATGTTTTTACTTGATAATTCAATTCTATTTTCAAAATAAGTTTTCTACATCTCCCAAAAAATTATTCCAACATGAATATTTCTTGAATTAAAACATTTTACCTCATTATTCGTATCCTATAGAATTGGAAAAATATTAATGGAGATATAAAATGACCAATAAGGGTAAACATAACCAATAAAAATTGAATTTAATATTTTATAAGGACATGGGTCTTTGGATGTGATAACATAATCAAAGTACATGATAAAATGAATAAGAGAATTCATATATATAAAAACATGGATAAAAAATCATGAGATGTTGAATAATGATTTATAATAATACAAGAGTCATATAATTCAACAATAATGAGACATATGAAAATAATAATTGAAAATGATATATTATAAATCATAGCAAGCATAGAGAGACCATGTTTTTAACTTTGAACATTATCTTCATCACTCTTGTTCACTCCTGTATTGAATAATTGAATCATAGTTAAATACATAGGATTAAACTCCATGGATAACTCCCTAATTTTTCTTTTAAAGACCAGGAACATTACCCAATGCATTGGAGATCAATATCAAGATCATTGATCATATAATATATATTGGGATCGCATGTCATAATGAGCTATAACGGGATAACCTATCATCCGAAGTTATATAAGGATCACCCATCATCATCAATATTATACAAGTAAAATTAATAAATATAAAACATCGAATCATGTTTTCTATATTCAATTTTTATTAAAAAAAATCCCAATAATTTATATCATGATTAACTATCTTGAACAAACCTGACTTGACCATGAACTGGTCACTGGATTCGATCTATGGAAATGCTTGAGATGAATTATTGATCCTCTTATGGTGGAATCCAGTTATGGGCATCAATAGAGTAAACAATGGAACAATTTATCCCAATATATATAAAATAAAATAAACAGTGGAAATAAATAGAGTATCCTTATCAAAAAAAGTAAAACAAAACTATTCGAATTTTATAGAAAAATTGTAAAAAAAATGAACAACACATCAAAACCCAAACTTAAACTAATAACAACCACATTTCCATTTGACCTCAAAGGTCATCCTCCAATACAAAAACTAGCCATCACCCGTAGTGATCGACGACAAGCCATAACCTGCACTAAATTATTAAAATATGAAATAACTATTAGTGTGAGTATTAAAACTCAGTGGTCCTTCCCAAAAATATATATTCATATGGAACTTACTTAAAATAAAGAAACACTATTTTTAGGATTGAAAAAAAATAAATAGATGTAATTTTTCAAAACATTTTCCCCTGTAAAAAAATCATAGTAAATTTCCCCTCTTTATCTCAAATCTAGAGTATAATCAGTAACCATAATTAATATTTTCTAGAAGATATGTGACTCTTTCATTTAAAAAAGTAAAATAGAGTGTAAAACATTTCAAAAACGTTTTTTACAAATGTAATTAACAACCAACAAATTACTTTCCAATGAAATAATAAACGCATGGGAGAACCAACAATGAACACATATGAAGAGGAACAGAAATAGGCACATAAGAGTCCACTCCCAATAATTTTTATCAATAATACTAAAGAGGATAAATAATTGACATGGGACATGGGAAATATTAGTATCTTGTGAAATAATCTTTAACAAAGTATACATCTTGACTAATCCTGGAAATCATACCTCAATAGATAACATAAAATTTTTCCCACATGATCGATATCACCCTATATGGTATTATCAAGAGCCACAATCCCATATCAATAAAAAAACAAATTCTATAAATTTCTATAGACCACAATACATAGCATAAACCAAACTAGTTCAGCTATCGTGCTTATGAAAATTGGTAGCTTTGTCGGGTTCCCATGTCAAGAGTATAGTAGTATAGGGGTGATCAAACAAATAATACCAAGCCACCTCAAGGATCAAATATCTTACCTTATAACTCATAGATCTCTAAGGAGTCCACACTGAGGTCTCCCATTTCTCTCAATGTAAACTTCCTATGAGGAGTCCATAATGAAGACATCCATCCCATTCAACAAAAATGGATCATGAGGATTCCACAATGATTTAATACCATCCATTCAATAAAATTAATTTCATAGGATAATTCAAGGTGGTTTTTTCAAGAAAAAATTCTTCATCGTTTTCACATATTTCCAAATAGGACTCAGGCACCCTTTCTCAATGAAACCAAAATCCCCTTTAGAAAAAACGAACAAAAACAAAATTTTCTATTTCACAGTCATTTATAAAATATAATTTAAATCACTTACACCACATTTTCAAACAAAATCCATCTTTATTAAATGTAAAACAGTCCATACATCATTATAAAAAGCCATATTATTTTCAAGGAACCAAATGTACACCACTTTAAAGTCCAAATAATTTATAAATCCACTTAAAAAATTAAACCCTCTATTTTGGATGTTCTAAAAACATTTAAGAAACCAAACCATGCTTCGAAACCCACATTCCACTTTCAAAATCCAATTGTACAATTTAATAAACACCTAAAATGAATCATATAAAAAACATGTCATATAATTCAAAACAATTATGAAAACCACATCATTTCACATTTAGAAATTTTTTAAAATATCAAACATGAAATTATAAAATATAAGGAATATGAGAAAATCAAAACACTAATGAAGGTAAAATTTAATTGGAAAGTGAAATGGGAAACCTCTCTCAAATTACATGGTATTTAACCATGCCAAACAAAAACCACTCCACAAGGGTTCCAAGTGACATGAAAAACCAATTGAATCCTACAATAAAAAAATACCCAACATAAACCAAGGGAAAAATATCCTGGATCCACATGACCAAGGGATAAGAGAAACTCAAGATAAAATTTAAGGAGGAAATAGAATAAGATAGGATAATATTACTTAGACTATTTAGCCCAAAACATTGATTAGAACCATTATATTTACATGAAAGGAAAGTGAAATCATGAATAACAAGGGAGAGGATCCCTTTGGGACCCATGAACTAGAGAAATATAGAAATTAATATTTAAGGGTTAAACTCTCAAAAGGGTAGAATAGGAATTTCATAATTTTTAAGATTTGGGAACTACACAGGATTAGGCCACACGGTTTCCCTAAGTGTGCACCAACTATGTTCCCTTAATTGGACACATTGGGAACCTGTATGGTATAGAAGAATAGTTTGGTAATATATTAGATAACCATGTGAAATGGTTATACCAAGATGCAGTGCCTCCCCACATGCCAGATACATAGTTTGACCAATCAAGTGGAAGCTATATATTTATCCCCAGAACCCAATATTAATCAACATGGATTCCTAGGATGGGTTTCATGATTTCCCCAAACTGTGATCCTACGGTGTTCCACCTATTGGAAATCTAAAAAATTCCACTTTTCACTAAAAACATATGGGGAAACTATGGAATGAACACATCATAAAAAATAAAAAAATGATCACCTCGAAAATTAATACCTATCACACCCAAAACAGAAGATAAAAACCAATATCATAGAGAAAATTTGTAAAAAATGATGAAAAAAACTAGAAGTCACATCTCTCACCATTAATAACGCTTTTCCCCCATAAATCCCTAACTTTTTCCATTTAATTGATCCAAAAATGGATTCCTATATGCTCATGATCCAACCTCAAAAGCCAAAAATAACTCAAACACCTCTAAAAAACTACAATTTTTATCAAAAATTATACAAAAATTTAAATCATCTTCCTAAAACACAATGGAATGTCCGATCCACATTGCTACCAAATCACAACTCTCTCCCCATATAGAGATGAACCCTTTGTTAAACATCATTTATAAGAAACCACCTCCAACTGGAGCTATTCTAGAAACTGAACCTAATGATCAATATGGGATTCCCCAATGGACTCCCCACCATTATAGATAAACTAAACCTAATAAATTTCATAGGAAACCTCAATAACAACCACAGTGGGTATCCCCATCATTAAGGTTACACAAGATTAAACTAGAGAGAATAGACCAACACGGAAGAACCCATCACAGGTCAACCTGAGAACTTTATGCATATAATAGAAACCTTACATCAGGGTCTTTAACAAAATAATCTCCAAACCAACTGACAAACCCAAACCCACATCACAAGGGTTAACCAAACTATAATAACTAATCCCATGTTCACATATGAAATTGAAAAACTAATATAATATCATGAAAACATGACCACTATGATTACATACAACCAAATAGGGACATTCAACCAACAATGATTGTAATGAAGAAATGATCTTTATATTCCCCATTAAAAAAATGGAATTTTCAAGATTAATAATCTATAATATATAATAATAAACTATTCATATTACAATAATGAATACTAGAGCTAGAACAAGGTCCCTCACACCCTGTTATTCCTGACTACATGCATGCTTCCCATTAGGGCATATGGTTGTAGCCCTGATGTCTTAAAGCATACAACACCTCACATTCAGTATCTTATAATACATGATCGTAAATCAATTTTTTAGTTGAAATTATGAATCAAAATATATACACATCCATACTTTTTAAGATCAAATGAAAAACTAATGAAACCAGACGTACAATAGAAGCACCTCCACTCATGATGACAAGAATTCAGAACTTCTAAATGAGAAACAAGCTTCCATTGAAATAGAAGTTCTTAAGAGATCTAAAACATCCACCTATAAAATTTAAAGATAAAACCACTCCAAAAAACACCATTGGACACCACCATTAGAAAAAAATAAGCACACATAGTATGATACTTTATACTATGCCCCAAAATCAAACTACTCCTACTAATTGGCACAACATTACTTTGAAGAAACACCCATACAGAATTACTGCAAGTGGCCTACGCATCCACATAAATGAAATGTATTCATAGTATATGGACATGATGCATTCTTATGATCATTAATTCTACACTGATGACACAATGTGATCCATTTTATTACTGATAAAATATCAAGAGGATCTTTGATACCACAACCAACATCAATAGGTTCATGACTATTTCCCATATCATTTCTATAATTTCCTTCACCGCTTATAGATACTGAAGGAAGGATGGGTTATTCATGAAATCTCACTAATATATCCTCAACATGAATTTTAAACCTCACCACATCAGAAAAAGTGGTTAAAACAAACTCCAAAACCTTTTCCCCAAATAAGGATAAATTACATACTCAAAATGATGATCATTTAGGGAATAATCCATAGTGAACTCTAAACGTTAAGGGACATGATCTAAAAAATTAAAAAATTACTCAAACACTAGTCTACAACCTTTTAGATGACATCAAATCTCCATCACCATTCTCACCTTTACTGCCATAGAGAAATACATCTGAATGAATGAATACATGAAGAACACCTAGGTAAGTTGTTTCCCAACTTGATTCAAGTGACTGAATTCGACCACATCTAGGTTGGAACTCTAAGCCTAAATGAAGATAACATAAACTTTAATGACTTAAGAAACGCAATGAAACTAAAGGTGCCTCAATTCTCGGCATCCTCTCTTCCTCTTCAAGAGTATCCATTTAACAGTAAAAGATATAAGGATTTATCTTTTGAAACTGAATAAATAATTCCTTATATTGATCAAATGAAGGGTATGATAATAGTGAAACATTCATAGCTACACCACTAATATCCATCAAATCATTATTGTGGAAAATACTAACCAATATGAGGACCTAAAACTCAAATAAAACCAACACATCAACAAGATATCTAATTCCCAAAACACTACATAAGAAATATAACCAACTCAAAAAAATAGACTACACAACAATAGTTTGAAAACCCAATTAATTCTATTTTAAAACACATTTTAAATAAAAAAAACCTGGTGGATCACACACTCACCAGTGGTATTCCACGGATCCTCACACATGCATGTTCTTATGATACCCTAGGAACTCATCAAATCATTCTAATCTGGGAACACATTATCACATTTTATCATCCATCCACATTCCCACACATATCCATGATTTTGAGCACCCATGGAAATACCAATTTTAAAATCCAAACATTCTCATTTCCAAAACAAAACATTTGGACAAAGTTATACCTTTTAGAATCCACTTCCCTTTTCAATATTCAAAAAACATTCTCAAAATCTCACTAATACTTTCATCTTTATCATAATAATATTTCATGGATTCTATTAAAAACCTAATTTATCCAATTAAAATAATTTTTAGTAGTTAAAAAATGTCATTCCATCAATACCATTTGATAAAAAACCACTTCTTCTCATTTTTAAGTAATTTACAAAACAGTTTTTTAAAAATATTCATGTATTCCAAAAAAAATTCAATAGGCTATAATATTTGACTAAAAAATCCAACCTTGTTAATCCCTTTCCATATTTCCCATAGATAAATTTATAAAAAACTATTTTATAAATATTTCTAAAAAAATATTATAATAACATTTTTCCATTTTCCAAAAACCAAACTCTTTCCACTTTAAATATAGTTTTCCAAAATTCTAAAAAAATGTTTTCAAAACAATTTTTAGAGATAAATAATTCAAAAAAACATAAAAAGGTAAAACTAGTGTTTGTTTGTGACTCACCATATGCCAATTTTACCACCATCACAATGGGTATTATAGGATTTTTTTTCTCCAACATGAAATGGTTTTCTTGGGCCTATGAGCTCTATGAGACTATTGGGAAAACTCTCATTTCATTTTCCATGAACAAAACTACCTGCAATAAATAGGTAAACAAGAATAAACCAAAAACCTCTAAGAAAATCAAGGTTCTACTAAGAAATTATAGTCCAAAACTCCCTTAATCCTTCACCCCATGTTATGACATTCAAATACATATTCATTTCCATCCTAAATAAGAATGGGAACTTTGAAATCTAGGTCCTCTAATGAACTAACCTGACTTTGATTCCATTCTATCAAGAACCATACCTAGTCAACCACAAAAATAGTTAACTGAGTTGATACATGGAAAGGGTTGGGAGGAATTCACAATCCCCACGGGTTTGAAACCAATTTTGGGCATAAACAATGTAATCAAGGAAACAATTATTCCAAATATAAATAAAACAAAATCAAAAATGGAAATGTAGAGAATAGCCTAATATGAAAATAATTAAATGGAACTATTAACCTTTTATAAAAAAAGGGGAAATATATCAAAAAACAAGAAAAACCAAACTAAACATGATAACCATGATGTCCCCATGTCACATCAATAGTCACTCTATGATACCAAGACCAACCCTCTCCTAGGGTGATTGAGACTAAGCCATAACCTATACCAATTGATAATATCAATAAATAAAAATAGGCATGATTATTAAAACCCAGTAGGTATGCTCGAACAAATATATTCCCATGAACATACTTTAAATAGAGAAACATCTATTTTAGGCTTGAAATATAATATATAATAATAATATTTTCCACACATTTTCAACTTTAAAATAATCACTTTCCATTTCCCTCTTTCATATCAAATCCATATTCTTTACTAAGAATCAACATTAAAATTTTCAAGTATAATGGTGATGCTTTTATTTAAAAGAGGAAAGAGAGTGTAAAATAGTTCCAAATCATTTTTCCATAAGCCATTGAAAACCAACTCATTACATTCCAAAGAAATACATTACACATGAGAGCACTAACAATAATCACTTAATAAGGGAAATGGAAATAATCACAGAGGAGTGAACAACCAGTAGTGCATCAAAATCATCCACCATAGAAAACTATGTTCAAAGGGACATGGGAAATCATAGAATCATTTGAAATAATCGAGAACATATTATAAAAATTAACTCATCCTGAAAATCATGCCTCACTCAATGACATAAAATTTCTCCCACATGCACGATCACACACTATATGGTATGGTCACGGGGAACTATCCCACCAAACTAAAACTAAACAAATAATGTCCCCTGCTATGGGCCATTATCTAGAGCATTATCCTAACTAGTGAAGCAATATTTTTTATAAAATAGCCTATGTATTCTACGTTCCTAGTTCAAGTCTAAATTAAAATGGGGGTGAACCAATAATTCTAACCGAACATCCAATAACATTCACATATATAATATATAATCAAATCACATTACAAATCACCCCTAACCCACCCCAAATATCAATTTGTTTCCTTAGAACTCATATATTTTGAAGGATTCCACATCGGCGATCTCTCATTCCACTCAATGTAAATAGGTCTTGAGGAGTCCATAGAGAAAATGTTCTACCATTTAATATAAATGGTTCACAAGGATATCTCATCAAGTATATCCCATTCATTAAATATAAACAAGGTAGAAATATTATCCAATGTGTTTTTTAAGCTAAACATTCTTCACCATTTTCACAAATTCCTAAGTAGGCCTCATGTACACATTCTGAAAGAAACCAAAATCACATTTACAACAAGGTACAAACACTTCATTACCCATTTCCTAATAATTTATATAAAAACACTGTAATCACTCACACAACATTTTCCAACCAAATATATTTTCTTCAAACGGGACATATATCATCATCACATGCCACACGATTTTAATGAAACGATATTCACACCACATTCAAGTCCAAACCATTTATAAATCCATTTTATAAATTTAAACTACTATTTTGTATCAACAAAAAAATAATAGGAAGGAAAACCATGATTTAAAACCTATATTACACATGAAAAATATAACCTATATTTTTATAAAAAAACATAGTGTGCATCACATAAAAAAATTAGATATCCTTCAAAAAAATAATGAAAAGAGCCCAATTTCACATCAATAAGTAGTTATAAATATCACACATCACATTTTAACATATAATGAAAGTGAATAAATTAATAAACCAACAAATCTTAAATTTAAAAGGGAAAATGTAAAGGGAAACCTACCTCAAACCACATTCTCTTCAAAAACACCACCCCGAAATAACTCCACAAATGGTCAAAGAGACAAGAATGACCAAGGTAATCCCTTAGCATAAAAACCCACCAACATAACCCAATATAAATGAAAAACATAGATCCAGATGTTCATGGGAGAAGATAATTTCAATAGAAAATGGATAAAGACACTACTAGAATTTAGAGCTACGGCTACGGAGATATACCCATGAACAAAAGGAAATGTGGCTATATCCTGCTTATAGCCATGGAAATTTCACTGTCTGTGGAAATTAACCCACCCACTCCTCAATTTACTATAACCCTATCGTGCCCCTCCTCCTCATGACTCTTCTCCCTGATTTTCCGCGATCCTCCTCCTCCGATGGGCCACCCAACCTCTCCATGATCATCCTCCTCCGGCGCGGCCACTCCACTTCGACACAGTCGCTCCTCCGACGCAGACTCCCCACCTCCTCTGGTGACGTGCCTCTGATGCCTTCACCCCACTTCACCGTGATTCTCCTTCTCGGACGCTGCCCCGACATGGCTTTGACGCTTCCCCGACCGGCTCAGACGCGGCCACTCCACCTCTCGGGATCCTCCTTCCACGCGTCCACCCCCGATTCTTCTCCTCCGACACAACGACCCCACCTTTCTGATTTCTCATTCGAACTAAGTCCTACCTTGGCATCCTCCTCCCGTGATTTTTCACTGACCCCGCTTAGGGGACCCTAGAGAAATCCACCCTTCTTCAATTTCTCATGCGAAATCCCTACCTACTGCACTCCTTGCCTTTCCAGGTATCTTCTGAATTTTGGCTCCAACGTGGTATTTAGGTCTCATGTTTTCCCTTCTCTAGATCGGTGGATCAATTTATTCTAATCTTGGGTTTCATGGAACTGACATCCAAGAGGAATGGTAATTTTTTTAATTAGGCATGTGATCCTAGTTCAGTTGTGACATGACTTCTGGAGGTGTGAGATGGGTTGCAACTGGGAGGTACATGAACATACACCTATTTAATTTGACATAAGTTGATTAAGCACAAACAATTCATGCATGGAAGTTGTGTATTTTTTAACTAGTGTTAGATGAAATAGGGTAGAGAATCGATGGAAATTTTAGCGAGATTCTCATAGGTGAGGTATCTCATAGCTTAAAATGAAACAGAGGAAGTGCCCTATGAAAAAGGGCTCTTTGCAAATATATTGGGTATGGATATACCAGATCATGGTTAAGGAAAAGTGTTTTCTAGGGTGATTTGATAATGGATTGAAAGAAGTGGTATATAGATTTAGATTTGGATCTTCGAGGTGTTTCTTGTGGGGAAATTTTAAGTAAATCCATGTGGTGGTGAGTGCACCAATGGATGGTGTGGAAGGTGATAATCTTTTTTTCTAGAAAACTCATCACATGCCAAGAATGGAATTATCATGCACAAGGAATGGGTATTGATTATTTTTTTGGTTGTCTCTTAAGAATTCATGGGTTTTGGATGAATCCAGTCATCATGTTTGGGGATAGATATAATGTGGGTTGTGGTGCTTGGATTTTGATCAAGTGATGTTATGACAAGGGTTATCCTATAGGGGAGAGAGTGACATCAGTCATGCGAAATATAAACCCATGAGGTTAGAGTTCTGGTTTTGGGAGACCAAAAGGTAGGTATTTCAAATGTAAATTATTTTCCAACAACCCAATGAGTACCTAAATTGAGTTGGTTTTTCTTGGAGATTAGAGTCCGAACATGGTCATTTGGGTTGAGTGGAAATAGTAATGATCCAAGGTTTCTTTATATTTGAAAATTAATTGGTTCTTATGGAAATAATAATATGGGATTGATTGAATAATGACTCAAATGAGGGAATCACACTAGTTTTCGGACATGGGGTGGTTTTGATGATCCAACTGTGTTAAATCATGGTTATGTCAATGCTGGCGATAGGGCTTGATGGTAGTCTAGTTGGTGGAGGCCCAGACCTAAGAATTTCACCATGTTTCAAGAGTTTAATTCATTGGTATATAATGTTGAACGTGATGTGCCTCCTGAAATAGGGGGATTGGGAATTGAATGTTCTGAAAATGTGGTGACGTTTGGAGTCTATGCATCATCATCAGGATCAGGATGTCTTCTGATGAACCAATATGATTGGGTTAGGAAATGTCAGTGCTTTCAATAGAGTACAATGATAGGTTTATGTGGTTGAAAATTTAACCTTACATTCACACCATGATTTGGAATGAATATCAAAGTGCCAAGTTATAATAATGGAATTGAATTCACTTGTTATTTAGTTAAGAAGCATTTAGAGAAATATGATATTGCTCAACAAGCTACTGTAATGTAGACACCCTAATAGAATGGGTTGGTTGAGATGTAAAGTAGAATTGTCAATAATATAACACAAACTATGGTGATCTCTAGTGGTATTATAATGTATAAAAAAAATTCCTTCTGAACTAAGTTATAAAAGGAAACCAACATTGAAGTATTTATGAGTCTTTGGTAGTAAGTTCTATATTCTTAACATGGAATGGAATCACGGAAAGTATAGAAATAACACGATTAAGTTATATTTCATATATATTCCTTAAGAAGCAAGTTTTATAGATTTTTTAATAAGATTCTCATTAAAATTTTGGAAATAAAATTTGTAATAATGGATAGGAAAGAAAAAGGAATCTATGATAGGGGCATTGAAGATAATGTAGAGAAAAGTGAATCTTTACAAGAGCCTAGAGAGTCACTTAGGGTTATTGAGGACTCCATCATAGAATTTTTTGATGAATATGAGAAAGAAAAATACATAAAGATTCCAATTACACCTAAATGATTTACTAGAACTAAACATATTGATGAAGAGAACATTTTGAGAGACAAATCTGTTGTAGTATAAACTAGGATGATGTATAGAATTAAATGAAATTCCCTCTTATATTTATTTGAGTAAGAAATATTTGATTAAGCATCCAATGATTAAAATTGGATTAAAGATATGAATGAGGAGTTAAATTAGAAAGAAAATAATGACATTCAGAAATTTGTTCCACAAACAATAGATGAAAATATCATATTTACGAAACAAGTATTCATAAATATGCTTAATGAAAATATAGAAGTTGTAAAATTCATAGTCAGAATATTGTGAAAGGGATATTCATTGATTGGTAGGGTGGTTGTAGATATAATATTTTCACCAATTGATTGTATTGAGTTTATCAAATTGTTTCATACTATAGTTATATAGAGAATATCAAGGTATATATAATGTATATAATAAAAAGTATTCTTTTCTCATTGGAGTTTTTTAAGGAAGTTTAAATTGGTAAACTATGTGGATTTCAAATAAATGATGATGATAATAAATTGTGCATTTTTAAGAATGGTTTTTGTGGCTTAAAACAGGTACACGTAGCTTGGAACTCAAGGCTTGAAAATGTTCAATTTTTTTGAAGTTTATGAGAGTAGTTAACTATAATATCTATATTAATAGGAATTTTTTTAAGGGCACAAAGGCCTATTTATTTTAATTATAAATAAACAGAATAAAGTTCAGAGGAAATACAAGAACACAACAATTAAAAAGACATCAACCCATTTTATAATGGGTACTCATACTATGAAAAGGAAGTCTTCCACCCCTGCTGTGGGAGTTCTGACCTCTCCTCCCGGTCCTGGATTGTATCCATGGACCTTCACTATCAGCATCATCAAGGTGCTCCACAACAACATCAGTCTTTATGGTTTCCTCTTTATTCAATCTATCACTTTTATTCCCATCATCATCACTGCTAAGCGAGGAAAGGATTTCAAAAGTGTTATGAGTACCAACATTTCTGTTTTTCCGGGTCCTTGATGCTTGAGGTGGGGTGCTTCTTGTAAGAGAGGTTGAAACCTTTGATCTCAATAGTTCAACATTCTTAATAGGTGTATGTGCCTCTCTTGGTGGAGGAGTCATTGTAGTCAACTCCGTCGCATTGTGTGTTTGTCCAATTGGCTTGGAAACACCCAAAATAGAGATGGGGTTCGGAAGGGAGCCCTTTTTTAGAGAATAATTTTCCTCCTCTCGAGTAGGAGTTAACTCTTTCATCATATCAGAATCAGGATGGATTCTCAGTCTCAGATTCTTTCCACTTTGAGATGGTTGAGTTTGGGTGGAAATCACCCCTTCCATTGTGCTGGGTATCTTAAACTTCTCCAGTAACTACTCATCATTGGGCAACATAGATTCCACACAAGTGGATTGAACATCCATGCCATGAACTTCTATGGAAGTTTCAACAAGAGTACTATCAGGGTGAGCACTGGGCACCAGTTTAGGTCCAAATTCAGCAGTAGAGTGATTAACTTCACTTCCCACCATAGGAGGGTTAATGATCAAACTCGAAACTTGCAGATTTATAGGAACATGTAGTGCCCTATCAGTTGCAGGAAATTTTTTAACTCCACTTCCCACTGTAGGATCAGGTTTCGGGAGACAATATTTTTTTGAAGTCGCACCTTGTGTTTATTGTAAGTCAATTGAAGGGCTAGCAACATCATCCTTTTTCACAGATTCCTTGGACTTGGCAGGGTAGGGGACCTTTGCATTTCCATTGTCAGTAGTCACTTCCTTGGATTCCTTGTTTGTGTTTTTATTCTTAATCATACTTGATGTCGATGTCTCTAACTTGTGATTCACTTTTCACATTTTGTATGATTTTCTGTGAGTAAAATAAATCTGGATTGATTTGTTGATTTTAGTGATAGAATTTTTATGTTTTCATTAATTAAATGTGTTTTCAGTAATTAAATGTGTTTTCATTAATTAAATGTATTCTCATTTATTTGTGTTTGGTTAATGAGGATTCTTCTTCTCCTGCAATTTATTTAGTTTCATTTGACAATGCATATGTTGATGATGATGGTGGTCTCAAAGGAGGATATGTTGATGTTGGTGTTTCGGAAGGAGATGACGAGGGTCGTAGTGGTTTTGATGATACTAATATTGAGGTAAATTTTAGATGTAAATTTTATTGTTGGTTTATACATTGAATTCTACCATATAATGATGTTAGTGTTTGGTAGATGTTGTGGTGTATACATGTAGGAAAAACTAAGTCGAGTAGTTTAGAAAATATGATTCAGTTGATGAGATCAACCAAAATAAGGAGACTGGTTCAAAGGTATGGGGTTTAAATGAATTATATACTTCAATTGAATGAATAGAAACATGAATGTGATATAGCCACAATAGTTTCAAAAGCGTGGCTATAGGTAGCTCACAGTTTCCTCCCTCTCCCGTATACCCGCTCCCTCTTCTGTTGTGATTATTCCACCTCCTCCTTTGCCACTCCTCCCCTCCTCCCATCCTCCCCCCCCCCACGATTCCTCCTCCTCCTCCGGCTCCGATGCAATCAGCATGACTCCCCACCGACGCGCTCCGATGCCTCCTTGTCGACGCGGCTCCGGCATAGCCAGCCCACCTCCTGGCCAACACGATCTCCCCACCTCTCTGCCGATGGCCCCCCAACCTCACCGCGACCCTCCTCCTCCGGCACTGCTAGCCCACCTCCTGCATGAGATCCCATAGTCATGCGAACCTCCCTCCTCTGACAACCTCTCCTCTTGAATTTTTTTTTGTGATTTCATAGTGATTCATGGACGATTCTTCAAGGTATGTCCTCTACTTCAATTATCCCTCCTTTTCCCTGCATTTTTCTTCCTTCCCCATTGTGATTTTAGTTTGGTAAAACACTAGGGGTTCCTATTTGGCCAATTCTTGATGTTCTATTTGTTTCTAGGGCACACGTGGGTATGTTAATACTTGTTTGGGAATCTTCCACTGAAGGCTATGTGTTTCGGACCGTTCTAGCTCACCCGCCATTGATTTTAGGTGGGTTTTACTTTGGAACTCCCTTGTATTATGTGTTATAAATTGATTGAGTGTTTTAAATGCTTATTTATTAATTTAAAAGAATATTTCATGCGCTTAGTAAGCTCAAAATGGTGTTTGGATGCTTTTAATGCTTAGAATGGGCTTAAGCTATTCCGAGTGCTTTTAAAATTTCCCATGAAGTGACTAAGGGCATGAAATATGCTTATGATGTCATTGTTGATATATTATAAAAAAATTTAAGAAGGATGGTCAAATATAAAAATGATCCATAAGATGGTCAATTATATAGAGGTTTGGATGATGTCATTGTGGAGATGATGTTCATAAGATGGTCAAAAGTACGGTCAATCATTTTTATAATTGACCATCCTTCTTATAATTGAATGCAAAAGTAGCATGTATGATGTCATTGTTGATAGATAATTGACCATCATTCTTAAAACCTTTCTTTATTTCTAAGTGAGAAATCTTCAAGATACACTCTTTAAGTTTCTTTTTCAGCATGAACTCTATTTTTATATCTCTTTCATTTTCATCATTACTTCTATCATCAATTTTGAATACTTCATTATTCACCTTCTCAGTTAGTAGCATTTCACCATCTTTATTAGATGATTCTACCTCTTTATTATCCTTACTAAAATAACTATCTTCACACTTAGATAAAAAGTTTCACATATTAAACTTAGATAAATTCTTACCTTTCCCATTAAGAGAATAATTTTATGCCTTATTATTCAAGTAATTTCTTGGAATATCATCTTCATCTTCACTCTATTTTTATATCTCTTTCATTTTCATCATTTCTTCTATCATCACTTTTGAATACTTCATTATTCACCTTTTCAGTTAGTATCATTTCACCATATCCACTAGATGATTCCCCCTCTTCATTATCCTTAATAAAATTACTATCTACACACTTAGATAAAAAGTTTCACATCTTAAACTTAGATAAATTCTTACCTTTCCCATTAAAACAATAATTTTATGCCTTATTCTTCAAGTAATTTCTTGGAATATCATATTCATCTTCACTCTCCTAATTCAAGTTGTTTACTAGGTTTCTTTTTCATTTGATCATAGAAACATTAGTCACAACCAATTTCAGGGCCAACTTCCTGATATGTTTCGAATTCTTTCTGTCCTTTCCAAACTGTAAGGATTTCTTCACTGTCTTTCTCATTTGAATAACCCCTTCAGTGATGTCAGTATGTCGATGACTACTTAATTGGTTCCATCATTGACAGGGACAATTAGTAATTATTTTTTGTCACTTACTATTGTTTTTTTTCTTATGCTAGATTCTGTTTAAGATTCATCCATTGAAGTTAAGGAATTATCTCTTATAATATATGTTTTTCTTGCTTGAAAATGGAAATATTGTACAGATTTCCTTAAATTACATTAATTCATGTATTTCTTTCTCTCAATCTATAAACGTCTTTATCTCAACTTGAGGTAAGGATATTTCATATTCTACATGGTATCAGTGGGTTCTCTTTAAACTGAACCCTCCCTCTTTTTATTATCTCCCGTCTAGGGTTGCCAGAAAATCTTGCGGATTCCCGGTTCTATCTGGCCCGCCCTCCCAGCAGCCTCCCAGCTACGGATGGCCCCTGCCCGACACCACCCTTCCTCGGCCCTGCGGCCTCCAGCATCCCAGCCTACGTGGTGCCTCTCCAGGTCTCCGAACCACCCTTCTCGGTAGAGTTGTCTCTCTTCCAGCATCGATGTGGTCATAGGTGTAACTTTGAAAAACTTCATATGAGAGACAAAAAGACCATCACTCTAGACATTGAGTATCTCTAGAAGATCATACCCTCAAAGAGAACACTATATGCTCTAAGACACTGCTCAAGTGTTCCAAGTTTAGTCTCCTCAAATTTCAGGCGACACCACAAGAAGATCTTTCAAAACTCCCACTTCTTCTAAACTCCAAACCTCACAGATCCATACTTCAATAATTTCTACCATATATCTCCTTCAATTTCATTGACTATTCACTGCACATGAGATAGATATTTGAAAATCATATAATGCCCCATTTATGAACTATATGTCGATTGATTTTTATCCTTGCATAATTATCAATGCCCAAGTCCCCTACCATGGGCTCAACTACAAAATTATATAACTTTACATGTCTTGGCATCATGATATCAAAATGCACAACTACCATCAATGGCTATAAGTTAAGATATAGACTCACTTTTTTTTAAACTGTGGCTTTTGAATAGAAAAACCCACGGTACCGACCTCCTCTCGTTTTATTCGTGGGTTTAGAAACCCTCCCTCCGTCGTGACTCATCTCCATTACCTCCCTCCATCGCGAGAATAATGGCCAATACATTTTTTGTCACAATAATATACTGGAAGACATATTCGATTGAAGCATTGAAATATTCTGAATGTATCCCTCCATTTTCTACCAGGATATGCTAATGGTATTCTTGTGAAGTGGTGGGGATATGTGCATAATCCCTGTTTTCTTCTGGAATATATTGGTAAACTTGCAATATTAGCTCATTCCCTATGATCGAAAACTCTCTATTACTAGAAAGATTTCCAAAGGGCCCTAATTTCAGAGTTTAGTGTGACAACCTATAGCGCGACACCCTCAATAGTAGGCTGAGGGGTAGTAATTGTATTACCCTATGATCAACAACTCTTTATTCCTACAAATAATGTTTGAATAATAGGTTCTTGGGAAGACCATGACATAGACAATGTTTCCATGAGGTTATAGAACTTTTAGAGATTATCATAAAAGAGATTTTCCAAGAAAATTAGCTTAGAAAAATTGAAATTAAAAATGGGTTATAGGATCTAGATATGACATGAATCACTTTTTAAATCATGTATAAACTTGGTTAATGTTTTAAAACCATCCAACATACCCATTAGTTTTAAAGATTCCTGAAAACAGAGGCATATTTATGTATTCTACATCACAGTTTGACACTTTAGCATGTGGTGGTAGGTTCATAGAAGCTTCCTACACCTGTTAAGCATGTTATACTTTATACATTTTCAAACCCATGTTTTTATGATCTTTGCAATGGTTTGTGCATCACCTGATAATATGCTTTTGTCGAGCATGAGATTAAAAGAGAGATAAGGTGTTCTTACAAGTTAACGAGGATGAATTATTTCTATTCACAATCATAAGAATGAGGATATGATTACATGAGTGTAGATTATTATATGCTTTCAGCCACCTATGTTCAATATATGAGTAGTCATTCAATTTGACATTACCGTTTATCTGCTTATAGGGTGCTTCTTCTGGTGCAAGATCCCAAAAACTGACTCAGGTACTATATCAATGTCATCATTGTACCTAACGGTATGTAATTACTTATTCCATCATGCTTTTTGTTTTATGTACTCTGAATTCTTTATTCAAATTAAAAAATTGTAAATGTGCTTTTCATAATATTCTCTTAATGAAAAATATAATTTTATCTTATGCAATTTAATTTCTCCATGCATCCAAATCTAACATATCATTTTTTATACATTGAACATCAACTATTCTCTATACTTTCAAGGGAGTTATATGATTATTAGCTGCTTTATTGTATTTATTACTCAGCTCGATTGTATTATTATCACATGATCATTAGTAGTTGCATTTATTTTGGTGATCCAACTCTTGTGTATGTAGATTCATATCATATTCTTTCAACTTTTCTACTACCGGGTATGTTATACCTGAATCATCTAATCATAGGGTTTCTACTTAGCTTACAATTTTATTGGACCATCCGATGATCCTCAATTGCATATTGTATTATCACAGCGCATATTCTTTCCTTTGATTGTAGTGTACTCCATCCGATGATCAATCCGACATTCTCACTCTGCCCATTCGTGTCGTTGCACGACCCCTGCATTTGGTTGTTTTACATTAAAATTCTCATACTGTGTCTGGTTATCTTGAACCATTTCATCTATGATTATAACCTTCTGATAGTTACTGCATGCGGAAGTATTTCTAGATCACCTCTATCCGAGCAATGGAGTCTTGGTTTATCCGAGCATCTCAGTCAGTTTATTTATGTCTGAACATCCCCCCTGCCCGCAACACCCCCCCTGCCACCTTCGAATCCGCCCACACCATCCCCCCACCACCTGCAACCAGCCCCTTTCTACCAGCATTCTAGCCTCCTCCTGCTCCCTTCGATCTTGGTCTGAAGATGTTGCCCCACGGATGTCGCTGGATTGGGCCAACATGCTCCAGTCACGCTGCGGTCATGCCGCGATCACGCCGCGGTCACTCCGCGGTCACGTCGTGGTCACGCCATGGTCACGCCACAGTCACGCCGTGATTTGGCCCTGCTCCAGCCACATCTAGCCCACACTAGCCCCCTTCCACCTTCATTTCAGCCCGCTGCCACCAGCATTCCAGCCCGCAACAGCCCCCCCCCCCCCCCCCCCACCACCTTCGAATCAGTCCGCACCATCCCCCCAACACCTGCAACCAGCCACCTTCCACCCGCATTCCAGCCTCCTCCTGCTCCCTTCGCTCCTGGCCAGAAGATGATGCCTCGCGGATGTCGCTGGATCGGGCCAACACGTTGCGGTCACGACGCAGTCACGTCGCGGTCACGCCGCGGTCATGCCACGGTCACGTCGCGGTCACGCCGCAGTCACGCCGTGATTTGGCCCTGCTCCAGCCACATCCATCCCACACCATCCCCCTTTCCACCTTCATTTCGGCCCGCTGCCACCAGCATTCCAGCCTGAAACAGCCCCCCCCCCCCCCCCCCACCACCTTCGAATCAGCCCGCACCATCCCCCCAACACCTGCAACAAGCCCCCTTTCACCCTAATTCCAGCCTCCTCCTGCTCCCTTCGCTCTTGGCCGGAAGATGCTACCCCACGGATGTCGCTGGATTGGGCCAACACGCTGCGGTCACGCCGCGGTCACGCTGCGGTCACGCGGCGGTCACACCGCGGTCATGCCATGGTCACCCCGCGGTCATGCCATGGTCACCCCGCGGTCACTCTGCGGTCATGCCGCGGTCACGCCGCAGTCACTCTGTGGTTTTTCCCTACTCCAGCCATATCCAGCCCAAACCATCCCCCTTCCACCTTCATTTCAGCCCGCTGCCACCAACATTCTACCCGCAATAGCCCACCCCCCCCCCCCCCCACCACCACCTTCAAATCAGCCTGCACCATCCCCCCAACACCTGCAACCAGCCCCCTTCCACCCTCATTCCATCCTCCTCCCGTTCCATTCGCTCCTGGCCGGAAGATGTTGCCCAGCGGATGTCACCGGATCGGGCCAACACGCTGCGGTCATGCCGCGGTCACGCCACGGTCACGACACGGTCACACCGCGGTCACGCCGCGGTCACGCCTCGGTCACGCCGCGGTCACGCCGCGGTCACGCCGCGGTCACGCCGCGGTCACCCCGCGGTCACGCCGCGGTCACGCCACAGTCACACCGTAGTCACGCCATAGTCATGCCATGATTTGGCCCTGCTCCAGCCACATCTAGCCCACACCAGCCCCCTTCCACCTTCATTTCAGCCCGCTTCCATCAGCATTCCAGCCCACAAAAGCCCCCCTTCCACCTTCGAATTTGCCCGCACCATCCCCTCAACACCTGCAACCAGCCCCCTTCCACCAGCATTCCAGCCTCCTCCCGCTTCCTTCGCTCCTAGCCAGAAGATGCTGCCCCACGGATGTCACTAGATTGGGTCAACACGCTGTGGTCACGCCGCGGTCACGCTACGGTCACGCTGAGGTCACACCGTGGTATTAATATTTTTCCCTTTTAGAGCATCTTTCAATGAAGTATTAAAAGAGGATGGATTGCAGAATTTCTGTACAATTCTGCACTTATCAGTGGCATGGACTATCATCCTGAAATGCTCATTGTAAGTTGGTATGTTTTATAATACAAAACATACCTCAATAAGATGACAATTTATATCAATAGAAACACATTCCAGGGGGTGTAGAAAGGGGCAGGGGGAGGGGTGTCCGGTAGGGGGGGTGTCCAGCAGGGGGGAGGGGTGTCCAGGGGGTGCAGGGGGTGTCCAGTGGGGTTGTCCAGTTGGGGCATGGGGGCTGTCCAGTGGGGTGCAGGGGGCAGGGTGCAGGGGGAAGGGGTGTCCAGTAGGGGGAGGGGTGTCCAGCAGGGGGAGGGGTTGTCCGAGCAGGGGGGAGGGGTGTCCGACAGGGGGGGAGGGTTGTCCAAGGGGTGTAGGGGGTGTCTAGTGGGGTTGTCCAGTTGGGGCATGGGGGATGTCCAGTGGGGTGCAGGGGGGGCATGGGGGACTAAGGGGGGCATGAGGGTGCAGGGGGGTGTTCAAGGGGGTTGTCCAGGGGGTTTCAAGGGGGTGCAAGAGGGTTTTCCAGGAACCTAATCCCATGCAAGTTATGAATGTCTCTATAGAGAAAATGCAGTGCTATCCAGATCGGGAAAATATCATAAAACATCCCACAGATACTTCACAGGCACCAGGTATAACTATTTCACCACCTATAGATAGTGAGAACGGTGCTATAAAATCTGGTAACTCTATTTCAAATAATAATTCCAATGTTTTGTTTAATGCAGTACTACATGAAATCTGATGATTTATGTTGATGACATGATTACAATTTGTAAGAACATGAGCCACATAATTATTGTAAAATCAAAAAATAATGGTAAGTTTGAAGTGAAAGACTTAGGCATAGCTAATAAAACCTTAGGCATTGAAATTTTTAGAGATAGACCAAATAAATTTTCTTTCTTATCTCAAAATGGTTAAATATTAAATATTAAAAATAGACACATGTTTGAATCTCTCAAAATTTCCAATGTACTCCTAGTAAAACACATTAAATTTTCTTTAACACAAAAACCCATTGCTGATGATGATATTCAATTTTTGTGTAAAATCAATTATGATAATATTTTTGGTAGCATTATGTTCTCTGATTTCCATGGGGCCTGATATTGCCTATGAAATCTACAGTCATATCAGATTTATGACTACACCTGGGATGACATATTTTCATGCCCTTAAGTGGATTCTTTGATACCCATCATGTAACTCTAATCTGTCTTTGTGTTATGGTAAAGATGTCAACAATTCTGAAATCGTGGTTGGATATGTAGATGAAGACTAAGAATGTAATATTTACACTAGAAAATCCTTGAATGGTTATGTGTTCACTTCCTATGGTGGACTCATTTATTTTAAATGTAACATGCAGTCAATGTTTTCTATTTCAAACCATGGAATATATGTATATTTCCTTGATTGAGGATGTGAAATAATCCATATGGATGAAAGGTGCATCTTCTAAACTTATCCTTTTCAATTCTGTTATAAATGTTTATTCTAATAGTCAATCAACCCTTTATTTTTCCAATATTTTAGTTTTTCATGGTAAACTAAAACACATAGACATTAGGGGGGACAGGTGCAGGTGTGCTGGGGTAGTAGGGGGGCTGGGGATGGGGGACAGGTTTAGGTGGGCTGGGGTAGCAGGGGGCTGGGGGGGGGGGCTGGTGTAGCTGGGGGCTGGGGTTGGGGGCTGGTGCAGGTGGGCTGCGGGGGGGGGGGGGGGGGGGGTGGTGCTGGGGGTGGCAGGGGGCTGGGGGCTGGGGGGGCTGGTGCAGCTAAGGGTTGGGGTTGGGGGCTGGTGCTGGTGGGATGCAGGGGGGAGGGGGTGGAGGTGGGCTGGGGGGTGGGGGTGGTATGGGGGCTGGGGAGGGGGGACAGGTGCAGGTTGGCTGGGGTAGCAGGGGGCTGGGGGGGGGGGGGGGGGCTGGTGCAGCTGGGGGCTGGGGTTGGGGGCTAGTGCAGGTGGGCTGCAGGGGGGGACTGGTGCTGGTGGGATGGGGTGGAAGGGGGCTGGGGGGCTGGTGCAGCTAGGGGTTGGGGTTGGGGGCTGGTGCTGGTGGGCTGCGGGGGGGGGGGGGGTGGAGGTGGGCTGGGGGTGGCAGGCGGGCTGGGGGTAGCATGTGCTTGGGGGCTAGTGCAGGGGGCTGGGGTTGGGGGCTGGTGCAGGTGGGCTGCGAGGGGGGGCTGGCATAGCAGAGGGTTGGGGAGGGGGGACAGGTGCAGGTTGGCTGGGGTAGTAGGGGGCTGGGGGGGGTGGTGCAGCTGGGGCTGGGGTTGGGGGCCGGTGCAGGTGGGCGGGGGGGGGGGGGGGGGGGGGCTGGTGCTGGTGGGCTGGGGGTGGTAGGGGGCTGGGGGGGGGCTGGTGCAACTAGGGGTTGGGGTTGGGGGCTGGTGCAGGTGGGCTGCGGGGGGGGGGGGGGGGGGGTGGGGGGGTGGAGGTGGGCTAGGGGGTGGCAGGGGGGCTGGGGTAGTAGGGGGGCTGGGGAGGGGGGATAGGTGCAGGTGGGCTGGGGTAGTAGGGGGATGGGGGGCTGGTGCAAGAGTGATGAGGGGGAGCTAATACTGAATTTCATTATATTGTAGAGTATGCACTAAAAGAATCTATACCATGTCTAGCTACTATAAAGGTATGGTGTTTATTTTTTATCTCTATGTTGTTAGAGTTAATTGGTATTGAAGTTACTCATTCTTTTATATCATCAATTTTAGTTGAAATGTTGTTCTTAAATCCAAATACTATATAATTCTTGTTGGATCCATACATTCCTTTAGTAAAGAGGTCCATGTAATGTTTTAAATTTCATGTGTGTTATGTGATGGTTTCCAACTTTGAAGTGGTGTGGGGTCTCTTAGTGCATGATCTGGAGGTATTGGACATTATTATTTGAATATATAGAATGATCGGTGTTATGTACTAGATTGAATTTTCTCATTTTTTAGTTCAGTTTAAATCTCTTTTTGGGGTCTCTCTTGTCTTTTAGGGTAAGTGGGATTCTAGATTTGGGATAGTAGGTGTGGTGTCCAGATAGGGGAGGGGGTGTCCAGATAGGGGGGAGGTGTGTCCAGATAGGGGGGATGTCGCTGGGTCGGGCCAACACGTTGTGGTCATGCTGCGGTCACGCCGCGGTCATGCTGCGGTCAGGCTGCGGTCATGCCGCGGTCACGCCGCGGTCACGCCGGGATCACGCCGTGATTTGAACCTGCTCCAAGACGAAACCCTACGGTGGTTACTCCTCCTTAGATAAATATTGAATGGTTATCTCTATAATTTTTCGTATTTCCTCATTCCTAAACTATATCTCCTCTCAGCGCTACCTCTCATCCATCTTTCCCCAAAACGTGCATAGAAGGTGGTACAAAGGCTCAATTCAACTGAAAACATTGGTTTTGAATTGTCTGGCATATTTTATTTTACATGTATCACATAATATTTGAATGGTTAGCTCTATAATTGTTGGATGCTGCCACTTGTAATGAGGTACTTAATTTCCTCTCCCTCTTTCTTCAATTAAATATTAGACAGATCCTATGTAAAAAATCATTCTCCACCTCCGGGGAAGGAACTCTCAGCTAACGTTCTTCTGTTCTTCTTCCTGCTGATGAATAAAATTCCCCAAGTATATTGGGAAAATTTTATTCATTTTCCTTCATTTACCACTTCTTACTTACTGCTGATTTCATCAGACGGATTCGGTCTTTTAGCAATAGCACATGACATCGATTCGTTGTCTAGGGGGTCCAGTGGGGGGGCCAGTGGGGGGTCTGTCCTGGGGTGTCCAGGGTCTGGGGGGCTGGCAGGGGGACTAGCAGGGGGGACTGGCAGGGGGTGGCAGGGGTGGACTGGCAGGGGGCAGGGGGGCTGGCTGGCAGGGGGGAAAGAAGGGGGTGGCAGGGGGGGAACTAGCAGGGGGCAGGGGGCTGGGTGGCTGGCAGGGGGGACTATCATGGGGCAGGGGGGAAAGGCAGTGGGACAAGTAGGGGGTGGCAGGGGGGCTGGCTGGCAGGGGGGAAAGCAGGGGGTGGCAGGGGGGGAACTAGCAGGGGGCAGGGGGAAGGGGGGGCTGGCAGGGGGTGGCAGGGGTGACTAGCATGGGGCAGGGGGAAAGGTAGGGAGACAATCAGGGGGTGGCAGGGGTGGAATGGGGACTAGCATGGGGCAGGGGGGAAAGGCAGGGGGACAAGCAGGGGGTGGCAGGGGGTGGCAGGGTGGGCTGGCTGGCAGGGGATGCAAGCAGGGGGTGGCAGGGGGGAACTAGCAGGGGGCAGGGGTGTCCAGTGGAAGGTGTCCAAGGGTGGGGGTGTCCAGTGGAAGGTGTCCAGGGGGTCTAGGGGTGTCCAGGGGGTTAGGGGTGTCCAGGGGGTCTAGTGGGTGTCATAGGGGACAACAATGTGAGATTTTTTACTTTTACATCACTTCACACCAAGATTTCACTTATTTGCAGTTTACTGTTCTAGTTCTGTTTTATCTTGTTTCACCACCTAATGTGTAATGTGAATACGTAGATCGGATGTGGTAAGACTTGCACAATGTTGGTAGACATTGAGAGAGGCATTAAAAGATACAATGTACTAGAAAAATTCTGGTCACAGTGTGCTGGTTCTGTTTTCCTTTGCATCTCTTTTCCTTTGTCTCTAGTTTTGACCATGGAAATTCTAGGAGGAAAAGTAGCATGGCGGGGACTTTATGATAGCCCCTATGTCACTGCATAGTTCTTTTATTGTTATTTGGTTAAGTAGAGTTTTGGTTTTTATCTTCATGGAGTTCGAGGTCAGAACATGGAAATTTTTTAGGTTTCCATACTCTTCATGGTTAAGGTGCATGGTTTGAGGAAAATAGTATGACCTCCCTTCGTGAGGATAATTTTAAGTTCATTTTGAATTGCACACAATTTTTTAGCATGAGTTGCGCATAGCCAAGTCTAAACCACGTATCCCCTTGGTGAAACAATGTAGGATCCTTGTGCCAGTGCAGGGGGGCTGGGGAGGGGGGACATGTGCAGGTGGGCTGGGGTAGCAGGGGGCTGGGGGGGCTGGTGCAGCTGGGGGATGGGGATGGGGGCTGGTGCAGGGGGGCTGCAGGGGGGTGGGGGGGGGGGGACTGGTGCTGGTGGGCTGGGGGGTGGCAGGGGGCTGGGGGGGAGGGGGTTGGTGCAGCTAGGGGTTGGGGTTGGGGGCTGGTGCTGGAGCTGGTGGGCTACGGGGGGGGTGGAGGTGGGATGGGGGCTGGGGCTGGGGGTAGCAGGTGGCTGGGGGGTGGTGCAGGGAGCTGGGAGCTGGGGAGGGTGGGGGAGACTGGTGCAGCTGGGCTGGGGGTGGACTAGTGCAGCTGGGGGCTGGGGTTGGGGGCTGGTGCAGATGGGCTACGGGGGGAGGGGGGGCTGGTGCAGGTGGGCTGGGGGGTTGCAGGGGGCATGGGGGACTAGCAGGGGTGGCAGGGGGGAGTAGGAGGGGGCTGGGGGGAAGAGGGGACTGGCAGGGGCAGGGGGGTGGGCTGGCAGGGGGACAAGCAGGGGGGCTGGTAGGGGGTGGCAGGGGGCAGGGGGCAGGGGGGACAAGCAGGGGAGTGGCAGGGGGGACTAGCAGGGGGCAGGGGGCAGGGGGGATGGCAGGGGGTGGCAGGGGGGACTAGCAAGGGGCAGGGGGGACTAGCAGGGGGCATGGGGGCTGGCAGGGGGACAAGCAGGGGGACAAGCAGGTGGGTGGAAAGGGGAAGGGGGGGACTGGCAGGGGGTGGCATAGGGGGACTAGCAGGGGCTGTGGTAGGGGGTATGGGGACTGGCAGGGGGCAGGGGGACAAGCAGGGGGGCTGGCATGGGGGTGGCAGGGGGTAGGGGGGACTGGCAGGGGGTGTCTGCAAGGCAGTGGGGAGGAGGGAAGGTGGGTTCTGCAAGGCATAGGGGAGGGGTGCAGGAGGTGTTCAGGGGGGTGTCTAGGGTGTGTCCAGGGGATGTCCAGGGGGTGTCCAGGGGGTGTCCAGGGGGTGTCCAGGGGGTGTCCATGGGGGTGTCCAGGTGTTGTCCAGGGAGTGTCCAGGGGGGTGTCTAGGGGGTATCAGGGGGTGTCAGGGGGTTGTCCAGGGGGGTTTCCAGGGGGTGTCCAGTGGGGTGTCCCGGGGGTGTCCAGGGGGTTGGGGGGTATTTTTTTATATATGTGCACACCCTATAGCCATGGTTTTAAATCGTCGTTATTTTTTTATTGCCACGGTTTTTAACCGTGGCTATAGACCTAACTCCACGGTTCCCAACCGTGGCTATAAAGCATGTCCAGCGTCTAATATAGCCACGGTTGAAACCGTGGCATTAATTATACAGCCACCATTTGAAACGTGGCTATAGGTTTGGGCCTATAGCCACGCCAAACTTAGCCGTGGTTCCTCAAACCGTGGCTATAGCCCGAATATCCAGTAGTGAGAAGGAAGGATGAGAATTGTGGAGAATATTAATAAAAGGATTCTTCCAAAAACATTGATTAAATCTAATTTATATTCACTTAGGAAGAATTATAAGGCCTAAAGAACAAGGGATATGATCCCATACGATCTCACAAACCATATGAAGAGTGAAGTGGTTGTTTTGGTGATAAAATCCCCAGTGGGTAGAATAAGAATTTGAAAATTTGTAAGATCGTGACACTGCATTTGGTTAGGCCACACATTTTCCCAAATTGTTATCCAAATTGCATCAGTAACTAGACACACTAGACATCTGAAGAGATTGGTTTCATAATTTAGTAAACCATGTTCAAATTATGTGAAATAGTTCAGAAAATATATAGAGAATCCCCACATGCTGGTCACATGGTTTGATAAACCATTCCCAACTTGTGTTCCAATCCTTTGACACATGCCTTATGTCGCACTATTTCCTAGGTTATGACACATGGTATCCTCTATAATTGTTCCAATCATGTGCCACCTGCTTCCAAGAAAAAAATATTTTCCACCACAACCACATGTGGAATCTATGGAATCAACACGAGTTCAAGAATAAACATATGATCTCCAAAAAATTAAAATCCCTCACACCTGGAACTCGAGATAAAAACCATCATCCAAGAGGCTAATGATAACCAATGATGAAAACAAAAAAAAAATTATATTAACCTGTGGTTAAGAAATCTATTTCATGAAAACATGTTTAAAAAATATCCATAAGAAATATAGAGAAGTAATATGAATGGTATCATAAGATCATACTCTTATAGAAGTACAAGAATCATTTAATTTTAACTGAAATTTATGAAAATACCGTTAAAATAAAATTTAATTAATTTCTTTAAAAAAAAGAAATTACCATTTTCTTTTGATAATAGCTTTTATAAATTTCTAGAATATTTGGAATAGTAATTTCACTATAAACAACCATGGAAACATATAATCTAATCATCAAAAAAATAATGACAATTAGTTTATGTAAATTAGTGTCACGACATACCTTCTTCAAGATGAGGGATGGGATAGCAAAGTGGCACGCCCTTCCTTCTTAAAGGTGAAGGACATATAATGACCCCTGAGTCCTGCCTCCAATAGGACCAAGAGTGGCAACTAGCACCCAGGGTATAGTATATCACACAAAATGGAAGGAATTACCCTATTTAATGAGGATAGGATAGAGGGATAAGATAGTAAAAATCCCAAAAAATACCAAACATTTATATAAAGGAAACTAAAATCCAACCCATGCAATATGTAAATGTAAACTGTGACAAAAGTATAACCAAAGCACCAAAGAATGTACCAAAAGTAATAGACTAATCCTCAGTACAGAAACATTCCCAATCCTTGAGATAGTAAAGTCTATCGTGGTCCTCAATGTACTCCCAGAAACCTGAAAATATTTTTAAAACATAGGGGGTATACTAGTATACCATGCAGGAAAAATAAATCTACCCATGTATAAGTGGGGGAACATACTAATACCCCTATGAGAGAACATTAGAACCTCATTGAACCTACCAAGGAGTATTAACAAAACTAGCATCATAAAGGAACACTCCCTAAAAAATGCATGTTTAGAAAGATAAAAATATAAGTACATCGATGATTGGGGTACCACACACCACATTCCCACTAGTTAATTTCTCATTCCTAGTGGGTAGAATCTTCACACCACCACTCTTCCAAAACATTGTCCCCTTCCAAAACCCACACACACCAGGGCCTTCAAACACACATGAATCCCACCTGTATACTATGGGGCCATAACCACCCCACAAATCTTACCCACGAACACCTGGGCCAAAATGACCAAGCGTCTCACGCAAAGACACCTAGGCCTCATCCTGAAGACACATGACAAAACAATCCTGGACCAAATACACCTGGGTGCCTCATCCAAAACAAAAACATCCTGAAGGATCTTGGACTGTGATAAACCTCAATACATTATATCTTTCCCAAATATTCTCCAGTGGGAGGTACCTAAAAGAGGGTATGAGGAAGAATGTCATTAACCATCCATCCATCCTCCAACAAGGATTTTCAAAAAAAAACCCTCCCCCATGTAATGTAGGTCTTGATAACATGGATTTCAAAAAGGGTGGGGTGCATATAGAAATAAAAAGGAACTAAAATTTATATATATGTGTGTATGAAAAAACTCAACCAAACCTATGTGTTTCAAATAATCAATTATCCCACATAGAACCACATCTGCTGCATACCCTAAATGTACAACCACACAACCACAATAAAAAAGCCTAAACCCATTTCATTTAGCCACTTTAAATTTTTTAATTAAGGGGTTTAACTTTACTTTATTCAAGCACTATCTGGGGAAACCAACATGAACAACATCTTCAACCATTATTAGAAGCTGAAGAGCCTGATTAACTGAACATGCATCAACCATCCCACTTCATTCTTCAGTACTACCAATATTTAACAAGGGAAGAGGGACCAAGGCATAGAATTTCCATTTTAAAACCAATTCATAAAAACAACAGAGGAGAACCAACATTCCATACCACTACACACGCCCTTCTTCTTATACACTAATTCAACCACTTCCAAATGTCATTATTCAATGTTATCCCACTCAATAATGCCCTCAAAACCAAACACGTCATCCCTAATTCACAATGACACCACACCTGACACAACTTTAAAAATGAAATCACGAAAACCCATTCTAGCAACCTTGATGCCCAACCACTAACCATATGTAGTCCCAATACATAACAAGTACATCCATTCCATAATAAATATATCTCTCAAACTGAGATTCCAGCACACCTCTTATAAAACCCCATTCAAAAAACACAATGAGCACTATTAAAACAGAATCCTCACTGTAGAAGCACACCATGCCACTAACAATGGACTATCACCTTTTTCCACCCCTGTACTCATAATAAGGTTACCAATAACAACTTCACATCCCCCTACCAACGAAGTACAAAAGCCAACCAAATCCATCACAGAACCACACCATTATGTCAAGAATATTTAGATTTATCAAGAGGGGTTCATTAATTCCACTTTAAATCATAGTGGTGATGAAATAATAGGTTTGATCATGGGGAGTCTGTTTATTTAATCAAGTATATGTGACTAGGTAGATTTCAGGTTACATTCATTTAACAAAGTATCAAAACAAAATACCCAAAAAAATAGTGTTCAAGAAAATAACAAAAATGGCCATGATTTTCATAAGTCTTATAGCCCAAAATAGGTCACATCCTCATCAATGATAATGATTAGAACAAAAAATGTTGTATCAATATCTCCCCCAATCCCAATTTTTCACTTATCTTTATCTTTGTTAAACTTGGATTCAATAGTTCTCACAAGGAAACATTACTACACCCACCCCGCATGATACAAAAATAAAAAAAGCCAAATGAATCCCTACCTAAACCAATAGTTGACCAAAAATTCTCTTTTTTCCAACAACATGGGATCACGCGAGTAGTAGGAAACTTCAAGGAAACTTAGTAGGAGGGGGCTCTAGAATAGGCACGTAACTTGTTTAGAGAGAAAATCATTTGGCACCCCAAGAGGGAACCAAAAATACACTGTGAAGGTAAGATCCTAACATTGAATACCTGGATCTTATATTAAAGGATGAGCATTTTCAAAGTCCATTAACTTGGGATCATGGTAAGGATCCAGTGGTTTTGAATATATCAAATTATCTAGAGTGTTAGGATACTGAATATATAATTAAGATTCTTTTAAATGCCGTTAAAATATAGAAAAAGTATTTAAATTAAGTTTACATAAAAAAAGGCATATGAGGGAACAAACAAGACAAACACAGTAAACTAGAAATTTAGAAATAGGGTAGACACCTTTTGGTGTGCCACAGTTTCGATGTGGCACCATCAAGGTGCCACCTTTTTTGTGTAACCAATTTTGTGGCACATTTATGTTTCCACCGTTTTAGTATGACACAATTTTGATGCTACCATTTAGGTGCCACAATTTTGGTGCCACCATTTTAGTTCCACTATTACGGTGCAATCGTTTTGATGGAACTTCTTGGTGAATCGGGATTTTTGGAAAACTCCTAAAACAAACCACTGTTACCCCCAAGAACACCACAAGAACTTGAATTTAACAAAGGAATATCCTATTAACATATGATTCATTTCATTAGATAACACTCAAACTATTCTCATCCCTAATAATTTAAAAATAACACATAAAAATAGGGATATGAACAACCACCCCATAAGATACCCCTTAGGGACAAGCCACCTGGTACTGTTTGAAAAATGGAGAGAAAACCTCAATATCCAAAAGCACATAATTTACTTATATCTCATAAAAACTATACAAACACTAAAATGAGAACTTTCCTAACATATATATTAGGGAATCCCTTCCTCTATATCAAGATACTATCCACGTTTGGTGGAAATGACTCACCTGCACGGGTTCACTCGCATTTTCATTAATGTGTCTTGATTTGAGATCAGGTCCTCCCCTCCTCGTAGTCAGGACTTCTCACACACATTCATAGAATAGGGAAAAACTAATTTTTGGAAAACTAGGTCAATTATTACATCATAATTAAATCAAAATGAAAAATACAAGATCAAAACTCAGAACAACTCTAGGTACCAGTCACACATCTGTGCCTCTCACTCCCATGTACTCTCCTCAAGGACACTATGACTCCATAACACACAAACCAAAGAAATTTCCTTTCTACAAATCACCTTATCCTCATGATTCTTGTGTCTTATTGTTCAATCCACGAACATCGTGTCATCCTCGATTTCTGATTCTCCCTAGTCAATGGTGTGGGAGTCGTCATTTAGATATTGGCGAAGCTTAGAGACAAGTAAGACATCGGGGATCCTCTCCAACTGCAGGGGCAATGCCAGTAGATATTCCACCTCACCAACTCATCCCAACAACTCAAAGGTCTAATGAAACTGGTAGAAATATTTTTCATTCTTCCAAATATCTAGTTCCCATATTGAGGGTAAAACTTCACAAATACATGGCCCCCAACCTCGAACTCCAAAGGAATCCTCCTATGATCAGCATACGACTTTTTCGGTCATGTTCTACATACATCCTCTCACAGAAAAGTTGCACCTTCTCTATCATACTTTGCACCATGTCTAGAAAAATATTAGTTTCTTCCCCAACTTATTTCATGTATAAGTGTGAACGACACGACCTCCCATATAGAGAATTTAATAGAGACATACCAATGTAATAGTGATAGTTATTATATTAAGAAAACTATCACAAGGGAAAATGTCACACCCTAGACCCACTAATGTCTAGAACAAATGCATATAACATGTCCTCCAACTTCTGGATGGTCCTCCCTCTTTGTCCATCCGTATGAGGGTGGAAAGAAGTGACAAAGAATAACTGAGTGCCAAATTCATGTTGTAATCCCCTCCATAATCATGATGTAAAAATTTTATCCCAATCAGAGACAACAGGTCTTGGAACTCCATGTATCCACACCACCTCATCCTCATATATCGTTGCTAAGGCAACCACTACTCTTGACTACTTGATTTATAAGAAGAGAACCGATTTAGTCAGTCGATGCACTACTAACCAAAGTGCATCACATCCTCCCTAAGTCCTGGAATCTCCTGTGACAAAATCCCCCATGATTTTATCTCACTTACACATGGGTTCACCTAAGTTTCGTAAGAGACCTTTGGGAACACGGTTCTCATCCTTCACCTACTGACACACAAGGAACCTTGCCACAAACTCTCCCACTTTCTGCTTCACCTTGGGCCACCAAACAATGTTCCCTAAATCCTCAGTACATTTTAGAAACTCTCAGATCCACCTCCAGGGATAGGATATTAAACTCACAGAGAATAAATACCATTATTTTCTTATACTTTCATTCAAAAAAAATGATAATGTGGTTCGCGTACCTACAGACTACCACATTGATGACATGATGTGACACTATGTTCATCACCACACAACATGGATGATATATATATATATATATTAAAAAATAATTTTGTATATATGAAATTATTATCATTATAAAAATATAATATATTACTTACATTCTTTCTATAATGATCGTTGAAAATAGAAACGTTATGAATGCAATCGTACAGCCTACCATCACTAGGACTATAACGTAATTCGTTTCTCAAAACCCATCTATCAAGATTGATTTTAAGATTATAATTTATTTGTATATATTATAATAATTTTATTCTTATCATTTTTTATATAATGAAACTATATAATATTTTCAATAACCACATCTTTCGTGATGAAAAATACATGAGAAAAGAAGGCTGTTAACACCTGAAACAATGGAAATAACGATAAAATATTAATGAACGAGTGATAACATGTTATAAAAGTACAATATGTGATATTATAAATATTAATATGCAGTTTTAATAGTTTAATAACATTTTTAAAACAACTATACAAGAATTTAAATCATGTTCAACAATAAGGAAACACGTGGTAAGGGATTACATCTCAATTTTCCTTCATTAAGGAATATTGTATTATTATTCAAATAATTTATTTTTTATGGTGTATATACTGCCTATTTTATATGTAATACCATTATTAATTAATATTTACATATATTTTATTTTTAATCTTGAGTATTTTAATCCGAGGTTATTTTATTTTAAATATACCAAGTGGTAAAAGTTAATGTAAATATCTAACTTCCTTTTGGGATTGTTAACTTTTTATTGAATCAAACATTTTTTTTGTAATAATTATTTATTGGAAATTACATTTATATTAAATATACTTATTATTTTTTGATTTATATGATTATTTAATAAATTATATACCATTTTCTATATGGGGTTTAGTTTTAAGGTAATTTAATTTACTCGGGAAATATTGATAAATCTGAATCATTTACATAATACTAATATTTTTTGAAAATTAGTGTTGTCCATGAATTAAATTCCTTATCAGATATTTCTGGAATAATTTTGTTACATTGTATTTGGTGGATATTGGATGTTATATAACACCTTGACTCATCGACATGTCTCATGAGAAAAATTATTTAACCAAATTAAATGGGTTTCTACTTATATTATTAAACTATCTTTAGGATAGATCTAGAGAGTATAGGTTTCCATGTGTTAAGCCATGCATCCAATAATAAAGAATTTTCATTATAGGGATTTCAGTTATTATTATTATGTATAATATTTTCTCTATGATATTTTCTTTGGATGTTTTTCATTTTCAATTTATTGATTTAATAGAATGTGTTTTAAGTTATTTACCTTTCTATATTTATTATGCCTTATCCAGTAAAGATAATCATTATATTGGTTATATGTAATGTGTGTTTAGATATTTACCTTCACATATGGACTATTACTAATATTATCATGAGAGTCTAGTTATTTAAATGGATTGTGCATTTAGTAATTTAAATTTCCATATTCTTTATTTTTATTGAAATGTTATAGCTTCCATTGTACTTAACCCTTAATGATCATTTCACAACACCATTATTTTTTTCATTCCTAGGATTCCATAGAATTTACTATGATTGATACCTAAGGATATGCTATAGGGAATCTTGTTATTCTCAAAAAGATATGTGTTGAGATTTTTATACTCAAATATAATGAAATAATCACATATGTATCTAGTTTAACGATGCAACTAAACTATTTGGTCCTTTATGATGTGATTCCTTATTTCTTATGCCAATTTTTTAAATAAAACCCTTGTTTTAGGCTACTAGGGTTCGGGTTGTTACATTTAATTTTTGTAAATTTTAAAAAAATTATTTTATAACATTCAATTAATTTTTGAAATAAAAGTATCAAAATTAATATTGACTGATTTTTTGGGAATTATTGGAATATATTGATTTTTTAGTGAATTGTGAAAAATACTTATTTTTGTAAAACTATCATTTATTTTAAATAAGTTTTTCAATTTACAACTATAATTATTTTTTGAATATTATTTCATGTAACATAACAATTATTTACTCATATTTAATCCACTAAATTACATTTTAATAATTATTTTATTTTATTTTATTATATTTTTATTTTCAGGTTTACAAACTCGATTTTTTAAAAAATTCTCTTAGTGTGTAGAATTATTCTCCATTTTAATAAATTAATATATCCCATAATGCTAAAATATTTAAATTAAATTTATATATTATATATTAATAAATATGATATTTTCATAAAATAATTAGTATTTTCTGTGGAGTGCTCATTAAATCATTTTTCCTTCAAAAATACACCTATTGAAAACCAAAATTTTCATCATTAACATATGAATAATTATAAATTTAAATTTTCCAATTATATTATTTTAATGTTTTAAATTTTATTCAATATTTTTAATCAAAATATGTTATGTTATTTAATAATTTCAACTTAATTATTGACCATAATGAAGAGTGAAAGTAGTAAAATTTAATAATTGTGGTTAAGGTGAAAACTAGTTTACGAGTGTTAAACTTAAAAGATAATGGAAAAAATGACCAAAAAATGACTAAAATCAATTATTAGAAGATTTTATAATTTGTAAAGTATACTTATATATAATGGAGTATTTTTTATCCCCTTAACCTATGAAAAAAATGGTCACACCTTTTTCATTTCCAAACATAAAATTGTTCCACTCAACTAACTTATAAAAATCTACCACCTCTCCTCTCTTATTTACACATTAAAATACCCTTATAACATACAAAAAATTCCCAAATTTATAAAAAAATTAAATTCCCATGATGTAGATCTCATGGGTTTATAATAAATAAAATCTAAGATAAATTTTTTTGTTAACCTAAAGAGGATTCCATATGAAGAGGTATCGTGCTTAACGGAGTGTTTTTATATTCTTTTTTCTTCCACCACCGTCTAATCGTCTGAAATTATTCTTATATAATAATATGAAGTATCAAAAATGATAATATATTATAGTGTTAATTTAATATCTTAAATATATATCGTCTTCCATCAAATGGGATATTAAATCATCATTGTTCAAACTATAGGACTACTACCTCGCGAACAGAAGTCATTATTTTCCCATCATCTCCTCTCACATATTTTTAGAATGATGTATTTAAAAAATATATATTATATTTTTAACATATATATAGTTTTATATTATTGATATTACATATACCTTCTACCTTTCTATTTCTTTGGTGACATGATAATGTCGCTGGTGTGTTTGGTGGTATACCATCTCATGAAGTGATGTGATTTGTTTTTCACAAAATATTTACATAAAAGGTAATAAGGATATCTTTAATTAATATATGTTATATAAATTATATAATAATTATATTAATGATATAATTTTCATTCCTAAAATATAATATATTATTTTTTCATGCACTATTAAATGATAATGTTGTTTTTGGGTAGGTGTGGACTACCGCCTCCACGAAACAATGTGACTATTTTTTCATCCATAAATCACATGAATGAAATATAAAAGTATATATAATGTAATAATATGGTATTTCTGATGTTATTATTATTATTTAAAGATAAAACAACACATTTCTTATTTCCACAGTGCTCATGGAAAAATTTAATTGTTACTCATGAGAACATAAAGACTATTGTCTCAATGATCATAAAATATTTTATTTTTCATAACCATTTTTGAAGATTGATTTTAGTAAAAGTTATAATTTATGTATAAATATGATAATAATTAATGTTTATGCATCGATTTTTAACATGTATGAAGGAATTCTGGCTAGTGGTAAGGGTTAAACATCTCACCTTTTATTTTTTGTTAAACATATAATATTTTCAGCACTATTTATATATTTTAGTGTCTATAAAGGAAATTTTTCTTTTAATATAATATTTATTCTATATAATGTGGTATTATAAGTTTAAAAAAAATTATTTCATACAATATTTTTATACATTAAAGTTACATAGTCATAAATAATTTCATAACTAGATTTATTTTCATTTGGTTATAATACCTAATCAATGATTTTATATTATATGATTATTTCTTTAATGAATTTTCATTATATTATGCTATAATTACACATTATATATGTATTTACATATGATTAAAAGATTATAATCATGGAATAAATATTAAAATCATTTCTTTGATTACTCTAACGGTTATTCATCTCAAATACTTTTTATTTGAGGAATACGTTTATAATATGCACGTTTATTTATTTTTATTGAGTATATAATTCCCTTAGGACATTTTATATACATAAAATCTTTATTTTAATGATATTTAAGGTTATTATTTTTTGGTACCTATGATGAAGAGTTACCAAAGTGGAAAAGGCATTATGTTACAATCTCTTTTATTTTGGGATTTTTTTATATTCCAGTTTCCATTAGAAGACCATATAATATTATATATCTAAACCACATCTATTTCTTATCCACTATTTATAAATGTGGTTGAAATTTTTTATTTCCTTTTTCATCCTTATTGATTCATGAAACATCTTGTAAGTAATTCTTAAGGGATACCCATATTGTATATCATTTTAGATATGGAATCTATCTATTACATAACCATTTTTATAAAATGTTTTCAAAAATGTAATTTTATAAACATAACATTTTACTAAAGATAAATTAATTGGTCATTGAAATTATTTTAAATGTTTTAAAAAGGAAAATTTTTCGTTTTTTCAAAATGGATTAATTTTGACCCCATTTAACAAAATAATTATAAAAGAATAATAATTTATAAAATTTACTACATGAACAGATTTTCCACCCATAATATGCTTTATTTTATTTGTTATTTTATTGAAATGATTTAAAACATGATTTAAAAATAATATTCTCATAATATTTAGTGAATTTTTCTTTTTAAAAGTAGATTTTTCAAAATAAAAAGATTATTTTTCTCAAGAATATATTAAATAAAATTTTAATTATATTTTCATTCATAAATTAATGAAAAACATGATGTACATAAACTCCACTTGAGATATGTGGTATTGATACCATCCTTATTCTTTCTTTGGATTTATTTTGTGATTAACATTGAAACCATTTATTATAAATGGGTTAATCATGTTTCAAAATGATTATTATGGGACCAATTTTGTTTCAAGAGTTTAATCACATTAAAAAAATAATAGTGGTTAGTTATTTGAGATAAGGATGAAATTAATTATCTATTTACTTTATTTATGATACATATATTGTAAATTTTTTGAAATGATGGGTGGTTCCATTATAAACCAAGGATAAGTGGTTCCACTGTAAATCAATGATTGGTGGTTACGTTATTAACCAACCATAAGTGGTTCCATGATAAACCATGGAAAAGTGTTTAAATTATTAACCAAGTAAGATTTGTTTTGTGATAATACAAGTATTACATTTTCCATAGATAACCAAGGATGGGATGGTATGTGATAGACCTCTAATGTATTGGGTACACTGGAGATGGAATTTGGCCATATTTTTTATTCCATTTGTTAGAAGTTAAATGAAGATAAAGTCCAAGGATACAAAAACATTTTTATTATTCTTGTTATAGTAATTAATTTTCCCTTAGGTAAATAATGATATCACTAACCTCAGGATTATTTATCTTGATGACTCTTTCATATGTGAATTCCTTATCCTATTTTTTCAGGATTGTTGACCCATGTATTTATGGGTTTTAATTTTATTAATTTATGGTCATAAAATTTTAATATTTTATCATACCCTTATACTTTTCTTATACTTATTAATGAAATTAAATTGTTAATTTTTTTCTTTACCCTTTTTAATTATTTGATCTCACTCTTCTTATTTTTTATTTTCCTCAGGTTATAATGTATTTATTTGAATGAATTATTTCTAGAATGGGTTCATATAGATGATGATGAAAGCATAACGTGAAATAAGAAAGGTTCAGTTAAGTGAGATAAATAGTTATTTAAAAATGGGGTTATTGTTTTTTAAGAGTTTTTACTACATATCTAAAACTCTAAACGGAAAATTCCCTTGGATATATAAGTGATCCACCATTTACTTTTGTTTTTGTATGTTTCGGATAGTGAATATTTATCCACCTTCATCAGTATCAATGATTGAAATGTTAATTTTATGACTTTATCACATGATCTAATAGTGTAGGGTTAATGATATTATATAATTTCACCACTTTATTATAGGTATCAAAATGTTTAAAAAAAAATTCACAATATTTTTTGGTTATATCAGGAATCGGGTGATTAACTTTCACTATATTTCTTCCAAAACATTACTATACTCACCATTAAAATCAAAATCATTTTCATTAAATAGTTAACTAAAATTGGGAACAAGAATATTATGAAAAAACATGATATTTTTTTTAAAAAACATGTATGCATAAGAAAGGATCTAACAAGATTCAAAAAAAATAGTTAGGTGTATAATTTAACATGTAGATTTTTTTATTCATCCACCTCAAGGACTTTTGGTACAAATACATCCCCAATATCTATTTTTCATTCCTCAATTAAATTAAACATTCCAATATATATAACTATGTTCTTTTCAGTACCTATTTAAAAAACATTATGCATATTTTTCATGAATTGATCAAACGAATCTCTAAAAATACTCAATTCAGCAAAAAACCTCCATAAATCCCTCAATATTATCTGAAAATGTATTACCATACACATATGGAATTTAATTAGAGATTTATATAGTACCAATGGAATCTATCTATAAGAAAATGTGATAATGGGAATGTTAAAAGTGGTCTTCTATTGGTCCTCTAGAGCAATGGTCACTTGGCGTAAATCTAACAATACACATATAAAGTAATATTGAGTCCTCAATATCAATATATTGAGAACTTATTCACTGAATTATATTGATAAAAGATCCTTCCTAGTTACCAAATTCCTCATCCTATAGTCTATATATACTCTCAATCCATTCAGGGTTTTCCCAGGTTTAAACTAATTTTTATCATTTCTAGCTATGTTTATTCCTGTTTTCTTCAAAAAATGAGAATTTTGAAGAACAATAGTGAGTATGAAATGGATTATAGAATTTTAAACTCTAAAATATTTAATATTTTTTCCTAAATAATATCCATTATGATTGGGTTAAGCATTCTTGGGGGGTTTTCTAACAGGTCTGGGATTTTCTGCATGTTTAATTCTATAAATTCAAGTTTTGTGTGTAATTCATGGAATGAAATATATAATAAAACATATTTCAAAAACATTATACGTAAAAATATAAAAAAAATTATTTGAATTAATTTTCGGAGGTTGATTGTAAATTATCATTGATATCCCCCCTGCATGAGGTACACAGATTTCATATCAGTATGAAGTGGTATTCATTTTCATATTTTGGTGTTTCTATAAAGATGAAATTTTTTGTATTTACTTAAATAAAATGATAAAGTATTATATACTAAAGAGAAAATATAAGTTTCCTCTTCATATAAAAATAAAATAAAATCCTACTAAAAACCTAGAATTTACTTATTCTGATAATCTAAAAAATAATTTTCTTCATTTTTATATAGATTCATTGATCATGATATTTATACGAATGAGTTATTTCCTAAGGATATAAATTCATTTAACTTTCCTTTATAATAAATAGGTCGATCCAAATTTATGTGGTAATATTTAAGGAGTGAAAATCCACTAATGCATTCCTCAATGAGTAACAAATATTGTCTCCCAAAGATAATGGGTGAGTAGGATGTTGCATTATATTTTTATATTTGGATTATATAAATAAATGCAGGGAATATTATGTTCTCAACTCTATATGACACATCTTCCAAGACTCATTCTAGAATATTATTGGATCTATTTTATAATATTTCCACAACTCTTGTAAGATTAAGTTATTCCATATAGAATGATATACATTCAGAGTGAGGAATAAATTTATTATATTCATCTAAGACACATAAACCATCAAAAAATGTCATGTAAAATGGTCCAAGTGATTGAAAATTATTTTACATCATGACACTTTTTTTAGTTCTAGTGTGATTTCAGCTGATAAACATCTTCAAAAACATACCACTAATTTCATTTCTTTCACTTTTTATAGAATAAAATCAAAAAATATTTGTACTTATTACTATTTTGATAGATTCTAATAGTGTAAGAGTATTCATCATATAATCGAATATTCCCAAAATTAATATTTAAATTTCATCCTCTTGAATCATTTTTGAATTGTTTCAATATTAAGGTGAATGGATGTGTATGTTCATTGTAAACCATTTGGTTCCAATATAATGTTTTTTTATAGATTCTTACTAATTGAGTATGATCTATCTTTCTATTTTTATTTTCTTTTTTATTTTTTGGACAGATATTAAGGAATTTTTCTTGAATTTCCAGCTTTAGTTTCATTATGTATTTGTTGATTTTGGTCAGGATTAGTTGTGGTTGGTAATGGATGTTATTTTACACATATTATTGTCATTGTGATCAAATTTCTCCTAATATTAGGCACTAATTGGGATAATAGTTTCCATGTTCCTTTTGAAACAATTTCTACTAATCTAGTAAAAATATTTATTTATTATCCCACAATATTTCTTTTTATCTCCTATGAAGATTCTTTTTGCTACTATATAAAATGTTTTTCATTGGTTTATTATTGTTTAATATGTTTATTTTATATTCGAATATAGGGTTCATTGGAAATCATTTTTTTTGTGAAATTTATTGTATTACTAATAGAAAGGTGGTGAGTTATACCATTGGGGATGATAATATTATTGTTATTGTTAATGGTTTTGCAAGGGTGGTCCAATCTAGTTATGTTTACATCGAAATCCATATTGGGGATTTGAATTTTCTCTTTATCAATAGATAGATTGATATTATTGTATTGGATGGAAGGCTACTAAGAAGTTCTTGCTTACCTTTACCTTAAAACATTGCTGAATAAAACAGTGAGTGTATAAACATAAAAAACATTCCATGGATGACACATCTTCTTCACTGGTCTATTTCAATATAATTTTTATAGAAATTATAGTTAGATATTCCAAATTAGTTTTTTAATAATGTGATTTATCCAAAGATATCACAACGTGAATACATATGAAATTTATTTATAGTGTTTTAATTTTTTGGTGAACATATATCCCTCTGTGTTTGATTTGGGTTTGCTACCATAGTGGTTTTATCTTAATAGAAACTTAAATTTTCATTAGGGAAAGTTAGAGAATTATCTTTAAAAAGAGATTTTTAATTCTTGTTTCTAAGAGTTGTTAGAAGTTTTGTTTTAATTTTTTGGGGGAAATAAAAAAAGTGGTTTTGTAGAATATTTGTTCATGCAATTTAAATATCATATTTTGGAGCTGCCTCCCCAGAAATGGAGCTTGTTTTTTTGTAACCTTCCATGTGGTGGAAAAAACACTTTATATTATTAGGTTTAATGGTAATATAATGGTTACCCTAGGGATCTCTCTAAATAGAAGTTCACAAAATAAGTTTCACTTTTTTTAGTAAGGGAATAATGGGTTGTTTTGGATTGTTGTGGTTTTAGAAAAAACAATCATGTTTAAAAATTATGATTGTTAAGGGTGATTAAAAAATGTTTGATCTTATAATTTTAATATAATACTATTATTTAAATTCTTCCATTATTACTTATCAACATCTAAGAGATAAGATTTATAATCACTACTCCTCTAATAGATAGATTGATCTTTTGGAGATAATATACATATCTAAAATCTCAAATTGGTATACCATCATTTATCTTATGAATGTATTAAATTGAATCAACCCTATATGAATTAGACAATACCAAATTAGGTCTTGTTCATCTTTAATAATCTAAGAGTGTCTACAATCCCTCCCATACGTGCTAACAATATCCACGAACAACACCACTTAGCCTCCCATATTTCTTCATATATAGACAAACACTAATTAAGGGGAGGCTATGGAATATCAAATAAGGAAATATACAATAAATAGAATTAAATTGAAAAAACTCACTTATGATATTAAGAATTTATACTCTATATTGAAATTAGTTAACAAAAAATACAAGATTTTATTCATTAATATGTGAAGACACAAGTGTTAAAAAAGGAAAACATCCTTCCTTCACAATAATCACTCAATAATTACCCCTTCTTGTGAATGGTAGTAGATATTGAAGGAGAAGAAGAAAAAATTTAAATGATTTTTATAATTGAAAACAAATTATGAATACACATAACAACAACACTAGAGAATCCCAAGCCTCTATCACAAACTTGTTACTCCTAACCAGTATCTCCTGGGATCCATCATTCTATTTAACTTGTAGATCCCCAATATCTATATTCTAATTCAATAAAACCCTCTAACATGCCATAATTTGACTTTCTATAAAGTTTCATTTTTTGCACAGCTATGATTCTCCACTCGATTTTTTCTTTTATAAAATCCAAAACTTTATTTCCTTGTTCTTAATAAGAATATTTTTTAGATTATGATATACGTAGAATCCAATTATTATTTTACATGGATGTAGTAGAACTTCAAGCCCTGTCTTGAAGCACATTTCAGTCCCTCAATGTTTTTATATGATCATCCTTTAATCAATCTTGAAAAGTAAAATATCATATATGATAAATCCACCTACAGAAGGAAAATTTCATTATACATAGGATCTTTCTACATCACATTGATGAAATATAACATAGTATAAAAAAATATCATTTGGGTATATCAAGTAACCAACAAATAGAAAAATTTATTACACATGGGATAATTATCTTATGCATAGATAAAATATTTTAAACAAAGAAAAAAGTCCATTATATATGAATTTATCATATAAAAATTTATATACCCTTGAATATCATTTGGAATATTAAAATATCATTCAAAATATTCAAATAAATAACACATATAATAATTTTCCTATAAAAATATAAAAATACTATGTAGGCATCATATGACATTTTCTGTATCCGTATTTCAAAATCCGTCATAATATTTTTGGAATAAGTTCAAAATTCATGAAATAAATTATGGGTAAAATTATAAATTGGCTTCATATATTCATTAATAACATAAAAATATCCAAATTTATGTGTCAACATTATTTCAAAAATCCAAATATGAAAGAAACAATCAAAAATCAATTTTTTACCTCATTAAAATTAAATTCAACATTATTCATAAAACAGATAAATGTGGCATCTATAAAAATGATCAATGTTTTGGAAGATAAATCCTAAATATTTAAATTAAATATATGAGAATATTTTCTCTATCAATAAAAAAATGTGTTAGAAGATTTTACCTGGGATTGGGATTCAATGATGCATGATTGAAATCCATAAATATTTGATATTTATTTTTAATGTTATATATGTCTTTTTATTGATTTACGATTTGTTTATGGTGTTTCATTTTTTTTCTTTACCCTCTAGTTGATTACTTATGTTCTTATTATATATATATTCATGAGTGTTATCTCAATATGTGGTTGTTACGTTCCCTATTATTTTTTACTGGGTTTTGGTTTAAATTCTCAAGAATAAAATATTCTTAGAGGTACCAAACGTAAGGATTCAAATTTTCTTAATTCTTATCATTTATTTTTTTGACTAATGGTGTTGGGGGAACAATGGGTGAGAAGAAGTTTGTTTTGAGTACAAATTTCACCTGAAGAATGTTTTTTGGGCATAGAATGGTCGGAATTGTTTTAGAGTAGTTTTTAAGGGTTTGTTGATTTTTTGAGGATAGTTGTGGGTTGACATATATGTGGTACTTATGGAATATAGTTTGTGGTGATGATTTTGGTCTCTGTGTTGATGTTGGTATGTCTTTTACATAGTTTTAACCTTTTTCCATGAGGATAAGAGATTATTATTACTAGTCTCTCTAGTCAGATGGGTCACTATATCATGGTGTTGGGGTTATATCATGGAGTCCTAGAGGTCGATATCCTTGGGTTTTTAGATCTAGAGAATATTTTTTCATGGTGACACAACGACATCATGGGATTTCCCTAGGATTTTAGGATTATTTTTTACGGAGATCTATAAAAGGGGAGGTATGTAAGGATTTTCACTATGGGATCTAAACCTTGTGGCAGAGGCCACCTTATTGCATTATAGTTTTGAAAACCCTAACTGTTATGGTATTGATGAAGGTGTTGCCTCATGGTATTTTATTTTTATATCCATTGTAAATTTGGCCCCACCGTTAATATTATCTTATTCTCTTATCATTCAATCCCCAGGTGACCATTGCACCTATTTAAGATAATTTTTATCCCTGTTATTTTTCTTCAACCCTATAATTTTTTTGATTATTCATTTATTGATCCAATGTGAGATAGGATCTTATATGTGGGTAATTCTCTCCCTTATTCCCTCTTTAAATGTTATGTAATATTGGTTTTATTCATATTTATGGGGTTCACTTTCGGATTCATGATGGACTCATGGTGGGATGATTTCTATAGAAATCAAAATATTCATTATGATAGGAGTAATTAGAGATCTTTACTTGTTTATATATTTTCACTTAGAGAACGTTGGATGTTCCATGTTGAGGTAGGGGAATCATGAATATTAATTTTTCTTTGTGAAATTGTGGGATTAACATGCCTTATATTTTTTGGGTACTGGTTTAAAAAACCCTAATGAAGACAATAATAATTTAATTATGTAAGAATCAAATATGCAATAGGTTGTTTTTATCACAAGTGGTTTATATTGTGTTATATTCCTCTTAATATTTCATTGATAGTGTGTAATAAAGTTTAGTGATTATTGTTTTTCATTTTCATTTGTGATTTTTTGGAAATTGAATAAAAATGAAAATATGTTGAGAATATTCAAATATTGAATGAGGAATGCGATATTAATTACTATTTTTTCAGGAAATAATTGAATGAAAATTTATTAATTTATGTTTGGATATGGTTTATTCTTAGTAATTGAAGGATGATAATGTTAGGTTTCTTATTCCATAAACCTAGGTATAATGATTCCATTAATTCAAGAATATAATGATAATTATTTCTTGTTGAAATTAAATGTTTAGGGTTTTTGTGAGAACATCTATATTTACAAAGATAGTGTACATGATGTTGCAGCCTTAGATTACCCCATGGGTTTATTTAGTAAAAAATATTTAATTTCATTGTATATGTTATATTAGATTTTAGATCCTTGTTATGATTTGTTATGTGGGATTTGGAATGGTCGAGAGAGGTTCTGAAAGTTGAAATCATGGCTTGCCTATTACCATATGGTTATATTTGGTCTATTCGGTTGTTGATTAATATGATTTTAGAGTTGTCCTTTCTCATTTTTTCTTGATGATTTCTATTTATTTTTATTTTTCATGATGATCATTTTATTTGATTCCCAGTATCCTATTATAGTGGGAATATTTAGCGTGATGGTATCTTTCATTTAGTAGTTCTAGTCATGTCCTAGTGTAATTGGATTCTATAATAGTAAATTAAATTATAAATTAAAACATATGATTGTGTGTTAATAGAGGTAAGGATATATATTAAATTAAAAAAATGGGATAATCGGATTAGTACTCTAAGATCATGGAATGGAAATATTAAAATTGGGCTATGTATTATAAAATCATGTTTTCATATGATGAAATAGATTGATTAGAATAAAATATTTTATGGGATTAAGGAATAGTTTTTGATTTATAATAAATATAATAAAATCATTAATTATTTTTAATCTTGATTATTATGCACTTCTATGAGATCTAGTTCCCTATACTATAGATGTGACAACTAAAAATCGTGTGGGAAAATCATTGTAGTTGAATCTAATATGAGTTAGATACACTGAGTTGGTTATGTGATATAAAATTCATTATATTTTATAATTTCATTTGCTCTAGCACATAATTTGGGCTGGCAGCCAACACCCAAAATGTTTTAGGTTCTGATTATTATCCCCAACATCCGGGTTGGTGGGGGAATGAATGGTTTTCTACCCCCAATTCCCAACTCTCCTTTAACATGTAAATTGTTGTGTAAGTATATCTGGGTTGTAATATATTACTCTGTATTGTAAATGTATAGATGGGTCATGACGGAACTCACAATTAATAGACATGTGATAACATGTTGTACTAGCTTAATGTTTTAGCACATAATTGTATTATTATTATATTTATTATGGTTAACATATGTGTACTATCATGGGTTGTGATAGATTGAGGTATAATTATTGATAAAATTTCTATGATGGATTTTTGAATTGTTACTTGGATTTTTGATATGATGAAACATAGTAGATATATATGTACAAGGCGTCTTGGGTGAGATGTGGTTTAGATTTATTTTTGCATTGTGTAGGATAACTTATAGAATGGTTTATCGATTTGGATGCTTGGATTTGGGTATTAAGAGCATCATATTAGTGGGAATGTTGATCAGAACACCCTATAATTTGTTATATATTCATTTGAAAAAAAATTGAAAAAATTGATAGCTTTCACTATAAACAACACTGAGTCTAAATTAACCAGGATATTTTATGGCCTTTTTTACCTTGTTTTTGGAGTGATGGGTATGAATATGATTAACCACCTCCTAATATATATATATATATATATACATATATTCCATAATTTAAATTTATTGATTAGTTCCGAATAAAAATTCATTAAATCTTAATAAAATCATTTCATGATTAAATGATTTATTTTTATAATTAAATGTATTATTGTAGGTGTTATGAATTTTTATATAAGAAAATATGTTGATCAGTGTTAGGAATTTATTTTAATACAATGGTTTGGTAATTTTTGAATAATTATTCATACATTAGTCAACTAATGGTTATGAATGAAGATTAAATAATTCTTGGGTAAAAGGTGTTATTTTTCATAAAACATTTTTGATGTTTACAATGTGTTTTTATTTTAATAAATTAGAAATATCACCATTGATTAATGATGTTGATTGAATGTATAGATTATATATTAAATAAAAAATCACTATTTTGGTTCTTAATCTACTCAATAATATCTCTTAATATCACATCTTCTGTAGTTTTAATATAAGTGAGAGAAACACATAGTATTTAAAAGGATAAATATTAAATTATGCAACTTATCATGTTGGTTTGACCCCCCCAACAAAGAATATATACTATAAGACAAGTGATTACAATCTAAGAAAATAATAGTATAATCAATATAGAGTTACATTTTGTTCGTCCACTTCCAAAGTCTATTATAGGAAATAACCTCATTCTATAATGATCACCCAACATAGAAATATATTCTTCCTCTCCTTGGTTGGTTCTACACCTCAAAATGAAAGAATCATTATCCCTTGGAAGAGAGATCAATAGGTCTACACCTATACTCCCTCAAAATATTTATCAATATAGGTCCGGAGAATCTTCTCCATATTCGGTGAACTATGGATTTTCCTCTCCTACTTTCTCACAGATATATATATTTTATCTACTCATATAATTCACTCAAACATTATTCCCAATAATCAAATTTTACATTTATTTTTTACCTACATTGATACATACACAAAAAATATCATGTATGCATTAAAATTTATTATCATAGTAATTTATTATTAAATTCATGGTAACACCATAATAATTTTCAGTAAGTATTTTTCTTTATTCTAATTTCTTTCTTAAATCCCAAATTATCTCATTATTAAATATAAAAATAATTTCATTTAAAATTGCCTCAAAGTTTTTCATATATAAATTCTCAATCGGATACCGAAGTGTCTGGGGTCTTATTTTACATCATCGCATGAATTACATTCATTAAATATCATTTCTCATTATTCTCACTTTAAATGTCATATAAATCATGATATTTTTATCATGGTATCTTTATTAAAATAAATAAATATAATAATCATCACGACTATTTATTTAACTCCTTATTTTAATGGGTATTATACTTGTTTTAAAAAAAATTAATATTTAATCATTAATTACATGATATTTATTCTCTAAATCATTCAATATTTCCTCTCAATAAATATCTATGTAGTTTTGGTATTCTAGTTTATTTTTTATGTGTCTAACAGATAACTAAATTTTCATTATTTTCATAACTAATAAATTTAATCGATGTGAATTAAGAATCATATTCATGCATCTAACCTACAGTGTAAATTAACATTCATACAGCTTTATTATTTATTATTAATTTCATATAACAATTATGGTTTTATCTTTTCCATTATTTTAATTTTTATACCCAATGCATGAATGCTTTTTCTTGTAATAATTTTGAATAATTTCTAAGCTCCTCATCTCCTAAAAATTAGTGTATATGAATGTCACACAGCAAGAAATCATATCAATTGATTTTAAATCATCACAAATATCTGGATATTATGATATTATAATTAAATTAATCTGATAATAATTCAATTGAAAATTAATCCTTGAATAAATATATATTCCATCTCTGCATCCAATATGTGGAATTTCTCATGAACCGCACCATGTGCAACATTATATCTCAGATTCTTTATTTTTTTTATTGAAAAAATATTCTTACTAAACCTCCACTTCAAGGTTGATATTCATATGAAGTAACTCATTCGATCATGTGATCACATTATTAAAGAAATATTGACACACGTGCACCAGAATCATCCCACCCTTACGTGTTAGATTTCTCAAAACACTTTTGGAAAATCATACTGAGCATGTTCAACAAAAATAATCCTTTTATATGATATGTTTCCTGATCATACAGCCAATTGGTAGTAGTTCATGTGGTCGATACTACAAGTTATGGTCTATCTAAAATATGGTGATTCTAATTGGTGGAATTATATTTCATCACAACTCCTATTCATGGTTTATCTAAATAAGATTTGGTCGATTTAAAACCATTATATTATCACTTCGAGTGTTTGTACACAAAAAACTCCATGTATATAGTAGCCTGAGGTTAATGATGTTGTGATGATCAGATATTCATGATCGATTTTATTGGGTTTCATGTATCATATGCATAGATTTTTAATGTAATATCAGTATTCCACAACGACATAGTCCAATATAAAACATCTTAGTGTCTATTATTCTCTTTATAATTGATCATGTACCATAATCATAACAATTGAGAGTATCTGGTTTAGCTTGGGGAACCCATTGGCACCAACCCATGCCAACACCCTCCTCCACTATTAGGTATCCCTGTATGGTGGTGTCACTTCTCCAGTGTAACTGTTATACCTACACATTCAAGTACTCTACTTATTAAATTCTTAAGTGGAATGTCCATGTTGATGGACATCTCACATGATAGACATAGTTACCATATGTTTGGTTGAGGTGGATCCTTGGTTATGAAATGCATTCTAATTTTTTAATTAATGTCCAACTAAAATTTACTTAGTAAAAAGTAAGCAATTTCCATGAAACTAAAATATCATCAAATCTAATATTATCAACAATTTATTGTATAAATATTATTTTCCATTGTATTCAAAATTATTCAACAAACAATGTATATTCAAAATTCTATGGAATGTTATAAATAATGTGTCAATTCATCAAAACCATTCACATGTGTCTTTGAGATTTAATACATGTTAAAAAATAAAGAAATAAAAAAGGATATTATCTCAATCATGACATCCAATTGCATTTTTTGAATCCTTAAAAATATTATAAGCATCATCACTTCATTCAAACTCACCAAACACATATTGACCCATTGAAAATAAATAAAACACTTGGGCTCAACAATCTCACACTTTTCATTTTGTTTCCAAAATATCTTCTCATTTGTAAATCCAATATGTGTCCTTAAATCATTCCCTCCCCCTAATGAAAATAAAATTCAATGATTAATGAAAGATACTTCTAAACACTTCAAATTAATTTAAAGGAACACAGAATTTTATTTCTTTTTTTTAAGATAAGGATGATACAACATGGATCACTAAGAAAAGAACATGAAGATTGAATTTTCTATGTATACATGGGAAAATAATTTTTAAATGAAAATATAGATACAACTAAGATTTTATAAGTTTTCTATAAACTACCATTAATGTGATATAATTATAAAAACATAAATATTTCTCAAATGGGGTTATCATAAAATATATTTTTTTAGAAACATGTAATCCTACACACTTTCTAAATTAGATTTGAATGTTCAAGTTAAAAATATGCAACTCACTATTTTCTCATCTACCTCATCAATCAACAAATTCCGTAAAAAAATTTATAAAATCAAGAGAGAGGATTCTCAGGGTGATTGGTATACCTCAAACCTCTACATCAGATATATTACCAAATTCTTAAGTTCACTATAATTTAGTAATGATATATTATTCTAAAATTTTCTCCCCCTTAAGGTAAGAACTCGTATTCATCCATTTTATAGTAATTAATAGACTCTTTGATGGGAAATATCACTATGTTTTCTAAAATTGGAAGCCTCAAAATTTTCTATCAATTCCATGTCTCATAGATCAAAACACATAATACAATAGGGAATAAGGAGAAACCTATCGATTCATCAGAAAAAAATTTAGAGAGAGAGATTCCTCTAAACTAGGGACATTATTTCTTTTCCAATACCAATCTGAGAAGCATTCATAGGAATCTTATTTATTTTGTGTGCCTCATCTATTAGATAATTTTTTTTTCACATGAAATTCATCTTTATATAGAGTTACTTTTTCCACTTCTGTATTATGAATATTCCAATTAGAATTTTGGTATAACTTATCAAAAATTTCACCATTACTTCTAAAGACACTTTCTTTCCATTATCCTCATTATGTTTTTCAGCATCCTCAAATTTCTTATCCAATTTAATTTTATTTGACCCAAAAAAGTAGACAATATTTCTTGATATTCACAGTCTTCTCAAAATATCCACATTTCTTACCACTATTTTTATTTAAAAAACTCTTCCCTTTCAAATATTAAGAAACCCTTTTTTATATCATTGTCATGCATACCACTTCATTGTAAACTTTCAAAAATAATACTCTATAGAATTCTCCCATAATTTGAAATTTGATATTTATTATAATTGTGGTGAAAATGTGGTCCTTACTTTTATTCTCTATTATTTTGTAAGATAATTAAATTTTCAAGAGCTAACTCATACTCCTTTATTTTAAAATTATTTTTAATATATATTTTTTGTATTTTTATCAAAGTTATTTAATTATAATTTTCAAACAATTATAATATTTTTGAGTAATTTTGGGTTGTTTTGGATGGGCACGCATATTTCCCATAAAATATTTCCTTCCAGATAAGATTATGAACCCACAAATGGAGCATTTTTTCATGGGTTTTGAATGGTTTTTTAAATTGAATTCCACTTAGTGGAAATGGTATGACCCCTATTTTGAGGAACATTGCCAGTACACATTTTTCAGCAAACATTGTGCTCTAGTATATGAGATAATGTGTGTAGGATTTATTTCCCTCAATATTTATCTTAACATTCTTTAACCCCTTACTGATGACCCAAATTTTCCCCTAATCATCCCTAAAATTGCATTTATTTATTTTTTGGAGCTCTTAGATTGATTCCAAGACCCCTTAAGCTCCCTTCTTGATGAATCAGATATCTTATTGAAGGATTTTAGCCTCTTCTGGTATGTTATTTCTTACCATGTGGTTTCATATCTCTCTTATGTCTCATTATTGATGTAGATGAATGTTTTATTTCCATGTTAATGATGGATTATATCTCGTTTATGATGGATCATTATCCTTTAGATCTTGATCATAGATGTTTATTCTAGATCTTGTTATTCATTGTGTTCTTGAACATTCAACTTAAATTTGGTGGAATTTGGTTTGGAAGATGAACGAAAATGATCTTTAGGTAGGCCTTCAAAATGTTAATTCCCATAGTCTAAATTTTAATTATGAGTATGAAATTATGAAATTTCAATTTCACTAATTGGTAAATTACATCCAAAATTGAATTGATTAAATTAAATTTCAATGTGATAAAGAGATTGGTTGAAAATGTGGAAATTGGGATTAGTTGAATTGTGATTATGAAATTTTTGGGTCATTGGGATTATAAAATTTGTGGATTAATGAGATTATGAATAAATTTATAAAGTGAATTATGGGATTAGTACCTTAACCTTGATTGATTAATGATTTATATGATTTAATGTTGATAAATGTTTTAATAAAGAATTGTTCATATCATTCCATGTTATTAAAGTGATAAATGTTGATTGCTTTGATAGATTGAAATGGTCCACTATAATGTGAGTACTTGATAAAATGGTTAATAATGATTAATCTTAATAGATGTGAATTATGTTATATATTTGATTGATTGACAAATGGGTGTGGGACGTGGGATAATGTTCCAAATACTCATATATGTTAAACAGAAAAAATAGAAAGGTACACAGACTGATGCTATAAATTCCCATATGAGATTGATTGATAAATGATATTTGGGATAAGAACTGGTACTCTAAATGCCGATGGTGTTCTAGACATGACTTTCAACACCAAAAAAATTTGCAGTGGACTACGGGTCCTTGTTTTCATGATATAAATTTGGAATAAAATTTTTAATGGGATCTTGTGTAAGAATTATTTTTTATTCCCTATGTGATATGTTTGTGGACTCCACCATGGGATAATTTAGGTAATGTTGGTTTGGGTGACTTTGTGAACATGGGAATTTATGTGGTTATAAAAGAGTAATGTTATATTTAAATTTTTTATTTCATCACTTGTAATTTAATTTTAATATAAATATATACACTTTTATATATTTTATTAAGGTTTAGACACCATTTTTGGTGTCCTACTGAGCAATACTCACACCCTATTAGAGTTGCCTGGTAGGTATGCAAATATACATTAAGCATGTTCAACTTGATAAGGGAAAGAGAAATTTTTTATATCGATGAGATGACATGGAGCAGAGATGAGGGGAAAAGGATTGATGTTGGGACACTCTTTTTAGTTTTTTGGGTATTTATTTTTGGGTTTTTCATTGGAAACATGGAAAATATATTGAATGACATAACTACAGTTCTAGTTTTGGGTATTGGTTCTTATATTGTTTAATCATGTAATAATGGTGTATTTCTCTAATATAATTCAATATAATAAATGGTTACTATCATTTGGATATTGATTATTTATTCCACCGTTAATATAATTTGATAAAGAGGGTATTGTATCTATATGTTATGTATTAGACTCTCACTTCTAGTTGGTATCCTCTAGCATATGGGGTGACATTATTGGGGTCATGTGGCTAACCAGCTCGAGGTAGAAGCATGTGGAACCCAGTTTGGGACATCAGGATGTGGAATGAGATGCCTTTTCTTATCTTTTCATCTCTATTTTTATTTGGGAAAGCTATATATGGGAGTTGGATGAGTTGGGCCTTGGTCATGATCCCATGCATGGGAGTTTCAAACCCATGTATCCGACAAAAAACCAATCTTCCAGGGTGATATTTTTGTTATTGATATTTTTTTCTATAGTGGGATGTTATTTCACCTTCTTTGACGCACTTGTTGTGTGGTGTTATTTTTTTCATGATTTTATTCATGGACCGATAAGACACAAAAGTTGAGAATACATGAATAATTCTAATAACTCATGAGTATTATGTGACACGTATCATTTTAGGCATACAATGGAAAGAAAGTTTTTGGTGAGTTGATTTAATTATTGTACATTAATTTAAATGGGTAATTTATATAAAAATGTTCCTAAAATGAATATTAAAATATTAATTGATGATAAATGTGATGAAATTAACGTGTATAAAAAGGTTTCTAATAAAAAACTGGATTAATGGAATTTTTTCCCCCTATCATATCCATGACCTAGGTGAGGGATGGTTGGGGTGGTGTTAGGCCCTCAATTTTGACCATGTGGAAGGGAATGGGGATGAATTGTTAAGAATTGATCTGAATACCTTATGTTAAAATGTATTAAGAATGTGTTATGTATCCTAAGAAGTGTGTTTGTAATTGTATAAATATTGCTCCTTGATGGAGTATATTTATCATACAATTAGAGGACATGGATGAGGATGACCCTCCGAAAGTGGGAGATGAGGCTCCAATAGTACTAGGTGAAGGATCCATAGAGAAGTTAGGTGTTAAATAAACTTGGTTTTCTTAATTAATGGAATCACAACTATGGTGAGTTATGTAGTACATGAATGACATGACACTAGGGTTCCAATTTTAAGTCCCTACAATATTCACCAGAGTGGGTGAAACTAAGGAAGCTAAGTTTTGGATTAAGTCTATCCAAATGAACCTTGACCACTGGACACTAATTCATAGAAGATATTCAAACTAGATTCTTATACATTACATGGTCAAGAGAATAATTTGAGGAACATCAATACACAGGATGGGTAGAAAAAAATATGGAGTAGAATTACTTTCTCGAGATCTTATATGATCACTTTTACACAAAGTGGAAAAGGAATTAGAGGGAAGAATATTTCATCAGGCTGACCTAGGGGATTTGGTTCGTGATGGACTATTTAGGATGATATACTTATTTCTATCTATTTGTTTCATTATTCTTAGGGGATGAGGTTACTACAGAGAATTAGTTTTAAGAATATCTTAACTGTGAGATTATGTCACACATTAATATCTTTCAAATGAAGAAGTTTTTAGAAGTTGTGAATTTAGCTCTCATATCTAAGGGGAACCTAATGGTGGATTCAAGTTGAGGGAATGTGGCTTATGATGGTTGTTTGGAAGGTATATCTTCCAAGAATAGGAATAATTTCTATAAGATTGTTGACTAGAACAGCGGAAAGCAGAGTGTCTACGGTAAATTTTCAATTACTCCAGATCATACTCAATTTCTCTTCCACAAGTGTGGTATGTTGGGTAACCTTTATGGATACTTACTTCGACCCTTAGTTGATTGTCATGATTTTAGATGTATTTGAAATATATAAAGTTTCGATGGTAAACCATGATAGATTATTAATGACAGAGGATCCAGGAAGAATTAGATGGATGTAAGAGGCTCTTATACCCATATCATTATCGAAGATAGAGTTCTACTAGTTATGGAGATTGAGGCAGTGGATGTGGCACTTTGGGGTAGACCACACAAATAAGAAGAACGGTGTGACATAGGGGATTGACATTGTAGCATATGGAAGAGGGGTAGAAATATTGCATATAGTTCAACATATAATTACTGGTAACAAGGTTGGACTATAGATGGTTAAAGGTGCTATTCTTTTAGCTTCAACACTATCGAGTGATTTATTTTATATAAAAGCATATCGTCCTTTTATATCGTCAAAACTTGTGAAAGGTTTTGATCTTTTTGTGGAGTTCATTAGTGGGGTCATATCAATTAACACACCATTTGGAGTATCATCAAGAGACATTTGTTTCTATAAGGTGTGCTCTATAGATGTTGGGGAGTGTCATTTTCAGTGGCATCTTTACATACAAGATATTTTTCTCATTCAATTTATTTTTTGTATGGACTGGTTGGTAGTGAATCGAGGCTGGGAAAAATTATATCATAGGAGATTGAAATTTTCATCTCCAAAGGGTGACAATTACCATCATCATAGAGAGTACGATATCCTTTCTGGTAGTTCATGGATAGTTCATTAGAAACTGGGGGAGATCATCAACAATGTTGCAAGTCAATTGCTAGTTAATTGTAGTCTAAATTAGGATTTATTTTTGACCAAAGTGGATTGGTTCTAGGAAATGTTTCCAGAGGAATTATCATGGATTCCACCTTTTAGGGATGTGATTTTACTTTTGAGATCATGATTAGAGCTGAGACAGTTTCTATTTCACCATATATAATGGCACCAAACGAGCTTCAATAGCTTAAGACTCTGTTATAGGAGTTTATGGATCAGGGATTTATCTATCTAAGTATCTCATCATGGGGAACCCTAGTTTTTTTCTAATAAGATGGATGATATGTTTTTATTATGTTTCGATTACAAGAAGTTGGACTAGATTATAGTAAATAATTGGTGTCCCCTTCCGCATATTGTATATCTCTTTGATTAGTTTAGAGGAGATTGTGTCTTCCCCAATATTGAATTGAGGCTAGGGTATCATCAGTGAAGTGTTAGACCATATGATATGCACCAGACTTCTTTCATAAGTAGTTATATCCTATATGAGTTCATCATGAAGTTGTTCATGCGGATGAATTCACAAGTAGTGTTTGCGGACCAGATGAATATAATCCTTCACCTATACTAAAATCATTTTATGGTTTTTTTAATGAAATATCAGTGTACTAAAAGACGGATGACAAACTTGAAAAACATATAGACATTTCCCTGAATACAATAAGAGATAATCGACTATATTTCAAGCTATCAAAGTTTCAATTAAGGATTGGTTGGGTACAATTTTTGGTTCACACCACCTCAATGGAAGTGTGTTATTGGACCTAGAGAAGGTGAAAGAAGTGATTTCATTGGAGAATCTCAATAATTTCATTGATATTTTAATTTTTATAGGATTAGTGGGATATTATTATAATTTAATCAAGGATTAATCCTATATAGAAGAACCCCTTTTATGATTTACCAAGAAGGGGGTAAATTTTGAATGGTTTGGATCATCTGAGAATGATTTCTAGGAGTTGAAGAAGCGGTTGACTTCTGGACGAATCTTGATCCAACCTGAGCCAGGGGAGGAGTATACTATATTTTTTAATTCATCTTGGATTACACTTGGATATGTTCTTATTCAATGAGATCATATTCTGGTATGGGTCACATAATTTGGGACCTCATGAATAGAATTACCCTAAGCTTTATTTCCAGTTAGTTTTCATGGTTTATACCTTTAATTGTTAGAAGCATTATCTATTTGAGGATTTTTTTTGTATATCATTTATAAGAGGTTAAATTTTAAATTTTTTCATGTATATTTTAATTTCTTATAATGGATATGGGTCGAGTGTATGATATCATTTCCCTTTGAGATAGTATATTCACCTAGAAAGAGAAATAGTGTTGCTGACACATTAGGGATAAAAACTTGGACATATGTAGTTTAGGAGTCTATATATGAGTGGAAGATAATGACCATGTAGTCTGAGATATAATTTATGGTTTGTGATGGCTACGAGTAGCATACCATCATGTCCCTATCAACTGAATCCATGCTTTTAATCCATATTATTGAAAGTAGTTATATGGATCCTGAATGTTTGTCCTTGAGGAAAATTTTTGAAGGTGAGGAGACACCATTAAATTGTACTATAGATGATAATGATATTTTCTATGTTAGTGGAAATATTTTTGTGTTTATGTGTATGTGTGAGGAGTTGATTTCTGTGTTTCCTGGCTTGAAGGGGGTGGTACATATGGGTCTGACTAAAATGTACCATGACCTACATCGACAGTGTTGGTGGTCAGACATGAGAAAAGAGATTTCATGTTTCATAACATGATACCACACATATCAATAGGTGTAAGTTGAGAATAAATGACCATGTTTCTTACTAAATTTTTTACCCATTATAGAACGGAAGTGGGACAACGTTATGATGGAATTTTTGGTGGGTCCCCCGAGGAAAACTCAGAAGACTTGTGTTATTTTAGTGAATGTGGACTGACTAACCTAATAGGTTATTTCCTAAATATATAGGATACATTATCAATGGATAATTTGGGAGCCATGTATTTTTAAAATATTGGGAATATTCATGGGATTCCATTGAAAATAAATTCAAACCAAGACTTGTGTTTTACTTTTTTCTTATGGAAATAATTACAGAAGGTGCATCGTACACAATTATTTTTGAGTATGGATTTTAATCCATAGAAATATTGGTATTTGGATATTTATAATTATGTTCTTGAGGATATGATAAGAGAATCCATAAATGACTTTTTTAGGTCTTGGGATAAGCAATTAGGGCTCGTTAAGTTCACATATGACAATAATTATCTAGAAAATATACAGATGGAACCATATTAGGAACATAATATAAGGCAATTTAGATCACCTGTATGCTATATGGAGGAAGGAGGGTTAGAATTTTTTGGATTTAGTCTTATACTAGAGACTTCGGAGTCGGTTTCGCTGATTTAGAAATGTATGGAAATGGATCAGAGTAGGCAGAAGTTGTATGCATATTGAAATTGATGACCCCTTGAGTTTACAGTTGGTGATCATGTGTTCCTTTGAGTTTTTCCTACATGGGGACACCAGTGGATTTAGATAAAGGGAACATTGTTTCCTAGTAATATCATAAATTTTGATATTGTGGAGTGAATCGGGATAGTGGTATACCAATTGTCACTACCACAGATGTATAGGGATAATCCCCAAATTTTTCATATGTCACAGGTTCTGCTATATCAAATTAACCCTTCTCATCTAATCAATATTTATGATGATGAGCTTGAGAATGAGGAATCTGTTTAGGATCATAAGATATGTGTTAGGGGTATTAGTGAGAAACCGATTCGGGTATGTACAAAGCTGATATTTTGAGTACTGTGAAAAAATTGTTCTATTTAGGAGGAAACAAAAATGAGGGAAGAAGATATGAAGGTTCAGTGGCCCAATCATTTTACCTCAGAATCATAGATATTCTTAGGATTTCATCTCAAGGATGATCTTTTTCAGGTACAAAATTATCTGAGCCACCATGATAGGGGTGAATCATGGTACAAATATACTTTTTGAAATTTTTCCTACCCTTGGATCTTTTCCTATTTATTATATATCCCATTGTTTTCAATTTAGTGTTTATATTGATTTTATCCATTACATATTAATCTAAATATGATTCATAGAAACCAAATCTATAATATAATCACAAGGACATGTAGTTTTTTACTTGGTTCACCATCACTAGGTTACGTATAAGGAGAATACAACGTCAATGTTCTGATGTACCAAATCCAATAAAGTTCACATCCAAAACAAGGTTCACACAAGATCACTTATATTCCTTGTCTCACATACATTACAATGTATAGGGATATCTTACGTCATACCAAGTGTCATTCCCTTAATCATTCCTTTCATTCCTCACTATCAGTGGAAAGGATAACCTTCTTCCTCTTCCAATACTCACTAATTCGGAAAGGATCCATAAATAAGTTATGGACATGTTAGTCCCATAATTAATAATAATGAATGCATCCTCAATTTTATGTAGACTCTCTATTGAAGTTATTTCTATGCTCCTCCTTCACTTCTATGAAAATACCATGATGAAAAACTACTACTTTCCATAAAACTAGTAAAAACTTCCCTTTTGTAGACCTAGAAAATAAAAACTCGTGATTTAGAAGTCTTTAAAATAGATTCCAATTCTTATTTTCACTAGAATGGATTTAGTAGTGGTTAAAATCCTATAAATATTATCGAATTGTTTACAACCATTATTGTTTTCTTCAGAATTCAGATATGAAAATGATACTGTTCAATGGGAATACCTATTATGTATCTATATTAATGCGACCCTCAAAATTGGTTCATATGTAATTGTTCCATGAATTAATGTTTTCACTTTGGATATGGAATAAAAATATCCTCATACTAATATCCATAAGAATATTCCTTTATAAAAATTCATTTTTTTCCTTGGTGGAATCCTCTTTTGCGAGACAACAACACCACGAACCACCAAGTCCATGAACCACATTGATCCATGTAGTTCCAATGTATCTCGAGCTACCTCTATTTTAGTGGTGGCATCTTCTTTTTGGATGGATAACTCCTCACAGATCACCTTTCTATTTAGATCTATTATTCCCCACCATCAAACCATCTACACAAACTATTCAATCGTAGAATCCTCCCTTACAAACAAATTTATCTTTCATGAAATTCCTCATTCACAACCCACTTCCTCCTTCATGAAATCAACCCATGTAAACTACATCAGACATAACTGAATTTCTCTAGGGAAGATCATATCTAATGAAATTTTTTTACATTAATGAAGTGATTAGGGGAATTTATATATGAAAATAGATCCACAGAGCTCAGAAATCAGAATTACCAAAAACCCTGATGTGGTATAGCCTTCACCCAAAATATTCTATGTCGTCGGCATAATGACTTACCCTTTGTAGGAACCAATGACTCGTGATAATGAAAACCCTATATTTGAGCATTAAATCCCCACCACGAACTAAAAAATATGAGTCTCTCATGAAAAAAAGTCTCTAAGATAAGTTTATTATTTTATTAAATAATTTCTCTTTTTGGTTTCTACGGTGTAGTTCACTCTTCACATAGTACAGTTACCTTTTCAGAGGACTTAATTCACCATCTTCATCTTTAAAACATTCAACTCATTTATATTCAGTAAACTACTTTTGCGGTCTACATATTATATCATTTATTCAGTAATATTCCCTTTTCCATAAAATAAACTCCTAATTTAGTGAACAATAAATTTGACAAACATTTGGATATTATGAAACCATGCATGCATCAGCTTTAGAAAAACCAACCATAATGAAATGTAGTCATTTATCTTTATCAAGAAACACATTCAACCTAAAAGAACATTCACGGTACCTTGATGGATTTTTTCCCAAAAATATCTCACTTTGGTATTGTTGAAAACACATCAATAATTTTTTTAGTAATCAAACATTTACTCAACACAAGATTTATTCCCACTTGATCCATGCTCGGTGTGAGAAACAAGAGTAGCATGAAAGGTTCATTAATTAATCACATCATTCCAAAACTAATCAACTTCTTTTATATCAATCAACATATGTTGTGATATATCACCTTTGATTGATCAACTTTAGAATTGTCTGACTAAAAGCATCCCCTATATCTTTGCACCCCCTATCAGATTATCCCCTTTATTGATTAAGATATTAACCCCTTTTATTGAAATTATTTATAACCCTTTATCAAAAAATTTGATGATCACATTGTTGTGGTCTAAAACATGGTAAATAACATTATTCAACACTTTAGGGAATGACTTGAAGGTCAGATTATTGTCCTTTAGTAACGAAATGAGATTATACTAATATTTATAGCATTGGAGTTGTCATAATGAATACTAAGTAGGGACTTCCTTAAATTTCCCACTATCGCATAGAGTTGAAGAAAGGATTCCTTTATTTATGAATTTTCTCCGCATTATTCAATAATTTATGTGCACCATATTTTCAATAATATAAAAAATGAGGAGGGGAGACACATTATTCTTGTATCTCCTCAAATCTATATATAGAAAAATTACTTTCTCCTTTTGATCATACACTTATTCTTATTATATGAGACATCATGGTTTGACATATAAATACCACATGAATATGTAAACTATTTTCAAATTCACCATTTTCTTCATTTACCAACCTCAAATTAATGCTTTGATTCATTTATCAATTTTCAATATCAGATTCGCATTTTTCATTATAGTTTCACACTACTGTACGATTTTAAACAACTAAAATTTTGACATGGAATTACATTGTGGATAGATCATATAAAACTAATGAGTTAAAACTCTTTGTAGGAAAAACCAATGACATCCAATTCACTCACCTATTCCCATGGATTCCAGTTGCAATACTTTCTTCAATTATTTATTAGACTCTTTTATTAGTTGAGGCTATATCATTTAAAGATGTTATCAAAATGTCTCCCAAAAATATCCAACTCTTTAATATCCTAAATATATTCATCTAATACTACATTGTAAGAACAAGATTGATAATCATGAAAGACATGAATATTTTTTCTTCTCTAATAATATGTCTCCTCTAGGTGGACAATTGGTTTCACAGTAGGCTCTTCACCATATAATCTCAATTTTCCTCGATAAAAAACATTTAGATATATATTTGAAAAATAGTGCTAATGTGTGACACAACTTTTTGAATTTAATAAAATATGTGAATTCCAATAGTTCGGATTTTTTTTCTTGAATGTATCTCAATTTAACGTATGCACCCATGCTATTTGAACACACATAACCCATGAATTTTATCTCTCGCTAGATCCTATATAAATTCACACACATTAAAAATGGCTAATTCATGTGGAGAGGGGTTCCTCTAGAATTATAAAATTGAGGATTTTGGTCAATCATGATAGACTAGCCCTTTGATATTTACTTCCAAAGCATTGTACTATTTTTCACTTGTTCCAACTGGCTGGAAAACATAAACTATTCTGAACCTATTACTAGACATTCACTTCCCACATGCTCAGTCTTCTTATGATATATTAGTTCTATAGGTTTGGCCTCTTTCATAATATGGGTTTTCAATCCTTTGATACATTTTTCATTATTTGAAACTCCAATTATACACCATTTTTTAAGCTTCTTCAGAGAATGAATAATTCCATAAACATCTTCTCATGATTATTCAATCAATGGATGACTCTTTCACTTTACATTACTTATCTCCATGTGGTATGAAACCGAGATTTGTTGAGTTGTTATTTCTTATTTTCATTTATCTTTTATATAATTCAACATGCCCTGATGTGCTTAGAGTGAGACTTTCACTAAATGTTCATTATTATAACTAACAGTTGGAGCTTTTCATTCATTTTAAATCTACGTTCTATTTCATTATTTAGAAGAGAGTTGTTTTGAGTGTAATAGAGGAGGTGATTGATATTACTTTTATTGATATCCTTTAGTATCCTTGAAGTCATTAAACCTATTTTTCAACTTATTATATTATCTACCATTATCGGATTTTTCATTATACACCACTGAAGTTACAAATCACATTTCAGGATCCATTTCATTTCTTTCATTCATCCTACCAAAATGCCTTTCCAAATTCCCATGATCTCCACATATAAAATATATCCCATTATTAACTTACCTCACAAAAACCTCCTTGGTTGATATTTTGATATAGATAGAGTTCTCCTTCTTACATTGATCCCTCGTTCTTCCTGACACATATACATGGTGTGCTCTAGTCCTCCATAATAGTAGAATTTTGTGGATACAATCTTATGAGAGACTCTTCATTCCAATTTCTCATGAAACAAGATATTATTAATAGATTCAAAAATATGTATATCATCACTCCATGAAATATATTCCAAATCCTCAAAATACATTAAATACGACGATTCATCTCATATAAATAGCATATGTTATCATTACTTCCCAAAAAATAATTTTTAGGTCTACTTAAAATACCTATAATATTTTTCCTATTTTTGGAAATATTCACTACTCTATTTATATATTTCATGAGAGAGGGTTCATCATATCAACTACAAAATTCTCCAAAACTTCCGGGACTTTGGGATAAGAAAATCATATCTTGTTTTTTCTCTGAAGTATAATGTTTTTTCTTTAATTCATTAACGAATACTAAAGTACAATCAATTAGTAAATGGAAAATGTTCCATCAATTTGGAATTTATATTTTCATTAGATTGATCTACTTCTTTGTTAAATAATTTTATCCCTTATCCTAATTGTTGAATCTTCTTATCCCTTAATTAAACATGATCACTATGTTATCTCCTTATATTCAACCCTATAGAAATATTATATTCCAATTCACCAGATATTTTATCCACCATGTTATATTTCTCATTTATTTTATAATTCAAGTGAGAAATATAATAATCCCATCAGGAATTCTCTAAATGTTTCCTTTTCTTCACATAAACTAGTTCAAATAGATTTATATCAAAATCATCATTTATCACTTTTAATTTCTTAATTTCATATAAAACTATAATATTTATCTAGTCATTAGCATTGAGTTTTTGATGTTCTTTATCATTCAAATCATTTTTTCTCTCTTGGATCAGTTTCCACTTCAAAAAGTTTTTTATTCTAACTTCTTAGTTTATTGAATTTAAATTACTATTTATATATACAAATATCTTTGGACTAGTTTAATTCATTCTCATTATTATCAAAATCATTTTTTTTGTGGAAGACCCCTAATTTTGTCCTTCTAAGAATTTCTTCATTATCTTTAGTACCAACATCACATAAAATATTGGGTTCTTCACACATTTCTATAGTATCACATAATAAGAAAATATTTTCCCTACCTGATTCATCAAAATAATTTTTTTAAATAATTTTTTTTCTTTAATTGAATCACAAAAGTTTCATAGAAACTTCTACATAGTGGAATTATACCAGACATCTTCTTATTCATTGATGTTATTCCTATTTCCATGGAACACCAATATTTGGGAAAACCGAAATATTTTTTCAATAATTCATTGAACCAAGTCAGGCCAAAAAAATCTGATGAAACAACCAAAATCACTAATACCAATTTTCAAGTTCAAAAGGGGCCAAGATACCATGAGAGGGGGGGATGAATTTGGGTAAGAATATTCTTTTCAAAATTCTTCATTCCACCAAAGATCTTATTTACATTATTATAAGGGAGACTTTCTTTTCAATTTAGTGTTTATATTTCCCTTATCCTTCCAAATTTATTTGATGATGATGCATATAAATTAAATCATGAAATTAAAAACATGGAAAAACATATTTTCACATTTTTCATCCTTAGTGGGATATATTGGAGGAGAATAAAACAACATTGTTATGATGTACCAAATCCACTAGGGTTCACATCAAAAACATGGTACAAGATAGATTAATTCTATGGATTGTATCCCAACCATTAAAATATTTGGAGTCATATCACTACTTACCAAGGGTAACTCCCTAAATAATTCATTAAATGGATCACATTCATTGGAAGAAATCACCTTTTTCCTCTTCCTTTTATCACTACTCTGGGAAGGATCCATAAATAGTTTATTGACAAGCAGGTCCCTTGATTAGAAATAAAAATGAAATAGAAATTGTATATAGATGCTCTATTGATGTTTTTTTGGGATGCGCCATCACTTCAGTGAAAACCACTTGATCCACCACTTCCAAATTCTAGACAAGTTGAATAATCATCACTTTGTTGTAGACACAACAATTACAAAATCATGTTTTTTTCTGGACCTACAGTGGAGGTTAATTCTTATTTTCAATATCTTGGATGTTACAGTGAATAATTTCACAATACTATTTTTGAATGGTGTATATTAATTATCTAATTCTTCTTTATAATTCATATATATAAATGATATTTTTCACTAGGTAATCATGTCACATATCTCCTTTCACGAGAACCTCAATATAGTAACACTTCTAAGTGTTCCATAAATTCATGTTTCCACCTATAAATTGAAATACACTTCTTTTCATACTTATTTCCATGTGGATTGTACATTTTAGATATTTATTTTACTTTTAAAAAATCATCCTTAACTAACCACTTACAACTTGAACAACCTTCTTTGTGAACTACCTTGTACCTTGTAGTTTTAGTTATTCAAGAGATGCCTCAATTTCATGCATATAATTTACATCATGGATGGAAAACTCCACATGGATAACATTTACATTGAGAGAAAAAATTCCCCCATAATCAAACCACATTCTCAAACTATTCCTGCATAGAATCTTCCCACCCAAAAAACTTTTTCTTCAATGGAATTCCTCCTCCAGGAACCACATCCTCCTTCACAGAATCCCCCCTCATGAACTAATTCATACACAACCAAATTATTATGGTGATGATATTTGCTAATTAAATTCACTCACTCTAATGATGTGATTAAGGGACATGACATTGGAAAATAAATTCAAAACAATTACTAATAATAATTACTAAAACCTTTAATCTGGTAAAACCATCACTATGAACTTGTTATGTTATCCACAAAGCACCATTATTCTTTTTGGTAGAAAATTTCATCTGTAAATGAAAACACTTTATAGGAAAAATAAATCACCGCCCCTATCTCAAAAGAAGTACCCTCATGTAAATGAATATCCTAAAATATATGACATGCCGCTTTTTAGCTAATTTCTCTATGTGGATGATGTGTCTCAATTCATGGTCCTCATAGCATAGATCCCTTTGAGGAAAATTGATTCACCGCCTCCATCCACAAAACATTCAAATCCATTTTAGAATGTGAACCACCTTATCGGTCAACAAACTAATTTTTAGTATACATAGCATAGCTATTCTTCTTAAATCTTCGCTTTTCCAAAAAACTAACTACCAATTTTGAGGTCCAAAATTTTGGAAAACACTAGTAAAACGAGCCGACATAAACACATCAACTTTAGCAACACCAACTATAATAAAGTTTGGTAATATGGATTTTTCAACTAACAAAATCACCCAAAAAACACAGATATACCACCATAAGGTAATTTTTCCTAAAAAGATGATATAGGATGGGGAAATTATAAGATCATGACCATTAGAAGAGATGACTCGTTATCTTTTTTAGGGTCTATTATAAGGGAGATTTGAGTATATCCTGGTTGAGTTTTTTGGGAGGTTGTATTGGGTGAATTTTAAAAATATTATGTTTTTGGATAGATTTTGGGAAGTTCCAGAATGGTTCATAGTTTTCCAAAACCACGCACCCTACATCAGAAAAAAATACACCCTTAAATAGAGGGGGATAACACTGGTGGGGCATGGTTTTCAAACCTTTCACCATATAAGAGAAACTGCTTGACCCCCCGGGTGAGGCACACATTTAAGGAATATGGTTTGGAAATGTGTGCACCCCATACCACAAAACTGTTCACAAGGGTTTTATTTAAGTGAAAATTTATTTTCGAATTCCCAAACCCCCAATGATAACCCCTATTCTCCCCAAAATTGTAAAAAACATTTCTCCTTCATTTTTTGGGAGCACCTAAATGGATTTGGAGGCCACTTAAACTCCATTTTGGATGAATTAATGTTCTAATTTAACGATTTGCACCTCTTCTAGTATGTGATATCTTCCTATGTGGTATACTCTCTCTCATATATCTCTTTCCTAATGAAGCATAATTTTTTCCCGTGGGATAAATTTTAGATCTTGGGAATGATTGGACTTAATCTTTTGTATCTTGAACATAGTTGTTGATTCTAGATCTCTTTCTTTTTTTTGGTATTGAATGTTCATCTACAATTTTGGGGATTTTGGTTTAGAAAACATCCATCGAAAATCATGATTCAGTTGTTCTAAATGATAATTCCCATAGTCATAATTTCAATTTCACCTATGGAATTGTGCAATTATAATTTCCATGATTCAGAAATTGAATCTAAAATTGGATTGATAAAATTAAATATGCATGTGATAATGAAATGGGTTGAACTTGGGGAAATCAGAATTGGTTGAATTTTGATTACAAAATTGGTCGGTTATTGGGATTATGAAATTAGTTGATTAATGTGATTTTGAATAGATTAAAAATGGCAGTTAAGGGATAGTTGGATTTTCAATAATAGGTTAATGGAGGATATGATTAAATGTAGATAAATGGTTTAATAGTGAGCATTTCATATTATTCCAAGTGATTAAAATGATGATCCTTGGTTGTTTTGAAAGATTTAAATGGTATACCTTGATCAGAATAATTTTTAAAATGGATATTGATTATTAAAATATACCAATGTGATATATGTGATATGTGTGATTGACTGATAAAAGAGTGTGGGACATAAACAGATTCTCCCAAAACCCGTATGAGATCTATTGATAAATGACTTTGGGACATGGAAAGATGCTTCAAATACCAATATGTGATCGACTGATAAATTAGGTATCAAACATGGACTAATGCTCCATGTACCCATGGGGTTCAATACATAATGTTCTAGGACCAAAATATTAGAATTATACTATGGTTCCATTTAGTCATGATATAAAGAAAGAATTAAATGGATAATGGAAGCACATTTTATAATTAATTGTGATTACCATGTGATATGGTTTATAATCTGATATTGGACTAAGAAGGTAATGTCAGTTCGGGAGACATCATGAACCTGGTTATTTATTTGGTAAAATAAAGAATAATTGAATATGTAAACTATTTATTTTATAACCTTTAATTTATTTTTTATACCATTGCATCATTGTTATAGACTGTATATTATTTTATATGTTGTTGGATGTGCCCTACTGAGTTTTACTCACACCCTAATAAGGATGTCTGATCAATACCTTAATAGATTTCATGTTTACAAGATAGGATAATGTAAAGATAACCATGTTAGAGGTATAAGTTGGGAAGGGGCATAGATGAGAGAACCAAACCTGATTTCGGGAACCACTTTGTAGTTTTTTGTGTATTTCATTTATATATTTTCATTTTCACTTGGAAAATATAAGGCATGACAAATCAACTATTTTAGTTTTGGAAATTGTATTCTTTTTTGGATTATCATGTGATACTAGCCAATTTTAGTAGTGACAATTTTTATAGTAATTATTCTTTATCTTTTAGTTATTTATTATTTATTTTAAATTGTAGTTCTACATTGAGATAGAGGGTATATTCTCCCCATATTTTATATTTGACCCCCACTACTGGTTAGCTACCTCTGTTGAATGGGGTGTCTTTAGTGAGGTCAAGTGGCCAACCTGCTCGGGGCATGGGTATGTAGCACCCGGGTCTGGACATCACATATTTTTTTCAGGGAATTCTCACTAAAAATCCCAATTGTTTCTTTTATATTTAATTTTAATTAAATATTAAACTTGAAATAATAGTATTCATTACCATGATTACCAAAACACCAGCAAAACCCAACAATATTTATCATCTTTATTGATTCAAGTTATCCTTATATTCATATAGATATTATCAGGATTGAACATTTTCCTCAATTTTTCGAAGGGGATATTTTTTTCATGGTTAAACCTATTAATTGAATTGGTTAAGGTGTATGTAAATTACATTATTAGTATAACATTGTACCACCCTATTTTTGAGACCTATATTATCAGTTATAATATATTTTTTTAGGAACTAAAAATAACTATTTTTACCTTATAGTTGGAACCCTTCATATATATAGCTTCAGAATATTATATAATATCATCTACATATTTATTAAAGTCTTATATATCATTTCTCAACTCATGAGTTATTATTACAAAAATTTCTTCTATTTCAAAAAACCCTTCTTCTTTGGTATCCACATTTTCATTAAGAACACTCACTATCTTATCATGTTTAGTAGACATTAATTTATGGTACTTGATATTATAAATATAAGATACTTCCTTTTTTGGATCTACCATCTCATAATCTACAATTTTAATTTCTTTCTCAATTTTTTTCCTTTATTTCTTGAGGTATTGTATCCATCCCATTCAAAACTCTAATTTTTCTATTAACTCCCACTAATTGTTTCACCTTTATTCTCCATCATAACTACTATTTGATAAATCAAATCCTTTTTTTATATGTAAAATGAAACTAAATTCATTATCTAAATAATAACATGATGATGAATATTTATTTTTCTTTCTCATAAAATACCTTTTATTCCTATTTAGGTTTTTCTTCTTCTTATTAAAACATTTTTGTTTATTACGTCTCTAATTATCTGAATAAGATTTTGATAATTCAGAAATATTCCTTTGGCATTTCTTTTCTAAATTATGAGAGTCACCACAATTGTAACAATTCATTGGTTTCTTTCTCTTCCCCTAACACATTACCATTTTAAATCCTTTTGATTAACAATAATAAGTTGATGGAAGTATTCATTATCCTCATCAATATCTAAATTACCTGATTCAGAAATATCTTCTTCTTTACCATTTATTTTTATCATTACTTCCAATATCATCACAATTTTATTTTTATTCTTGAAATTTGGTGTTTTCATCACCTCAAAAGCTATTAGAGTTTTTTTAGTTTATAAAGAGTTGAATCCTCTCTATCTTCCAGGTTTTATATTTATGAATTAAAATGATATTTTTAATTTTTCGAAAACATTTTAATAATAATGTAATCTTTAACATTATCACTAAAAACATAAATGTTACTTACATTCCCATTGACCCAGGTAAATGAATCCTTGGTATTATCATCATCAGCCATATTTATGTCTACAAATTTACTCCTCTTGACTTTTATGTTGTCTTTTTTTAATTTGAAATAAACATCTAAATAGATTTTTAGTATTTATCATATTTTAATAGTAGTTTGGAAGCTTATAAATATTCAGTAGATCATTTTGATAGATAAATTAGAATCTTATATTGATCATTTACATCTAGATCAAATTCCACATTTCTTATTAAGTCAGATACACACCAACAAAAATGGTATCAAACCCAAATATTATAATATCTCACCTTTACATGAGAAGTGATAGGAGGTGGGGAAGCATATTATTCTTCCAACTATGAGTATAGTTCCCATAAAATTTGGTAACACCTCATGTAAATATAGAGTAATGATTCTCCATCACTCATAATTATCCAATGTCTATAGGGAGTGAATCCCCTTTGACACCACTTTAAGTATTCTATGGTATATATACCACTAAATGTAAACTTGGTTTTAGGATTAGAAATATATTTTTCTAAAAAAATATTTGTAATTTTTTGAAAAAATAATTTCTTCAATGTATATAATTTTAACTGGATAAAATGAGTAACATATTTCTAATAATCATGTAAAAAATTTTAATGAGCCACTTTCATTTTTTCTCACAATTAATATGAAAAATAGAAAACATTTTTTATCACTATTTTGGTTAATACTAGTTTATATGGGGTTAAAAAAATATATAAATGTAGAAATAAAACCTGAACTTGTCTAAATATTATTTTTCAAATATTTTTCAACTGTATATTATATTATTGTTAATTTATATTCTTTTTTGTGCCACTTGTACATGAAAGTGATGGTTTATTATTTAATTTTTTTTGAGTAATTCCATGTCCTCCCCTCACCTAACTAATTAAATCACACCTCTTATCCTCCATTATTAAAAAAATCACCTTATATATCTATCAATTCCTACCCAAAAAAATTCCAATATTACTTATATTTTTTCTTGAAAATAATTCTTTACCCTAAGGTCATCTTGAGAAGGATTCAGTTTTATAAAAAATGTGGTCTCTCAAAGAATAGATAATCTTCTTACTCTACTCTTTAAATGGTTTTTTCTTATTGTAATTATACTAAATATATTGTATCCATAATAAAATAATTAATAGAGTATCATAAATATACTAATATGCTTTTATAATTATGGGATAACAATTTTCCAACTTTTTCTATCAAATAGAAAATGAAAGTATCAATCGTGTGTATATGTGGACTACCGCCTTCACAAAGCTATGTGATTCATTTTCCAAAACCAGAATTCATGGTTTTTTATTATAATAGACATATTTTTTATATAATATATTTATGAATTAATAATTTATTTGAAATATTATGATCATATATGCCTTCTCACTTTCCCAGCAGTTGGAAAATGAAAATGTCGGTCGCATGTATGAGTGGACTATAACCTCCATGAAGCGATATGATTAATTTTCCACTTCCACTATAAATTTATGAAAATTAGAATATATTTAATGAATATATATGATATTTAAGAGATAAATATGTATCTTAAAATTCTCTTATTATTTAACCTTTTTTATTCCATCAATCAAAAACTGGAATTATCAGTCATGCAAACGTATGTATTTTCATCACCATGATGTAATGGAAATAATTTTTATTCACTTATTAATACGAATTTTTATATAAATTTATTTAAAGATAAATTCTAATAAATATTAAATGATGAGTATTTGTTATATTAAGGATCCATGATCATGATGAAAGAACCATAACTACTAAATAAAAACATATTTGATAAATGAACTAGTTAACATACAAAATGATGATGGTAATAAAAAATTGTTAATAAGATAGTGAAAAGATGATATAATTAAACCATATATGGTATATTGAGTATGAATCTTATTCAATTGTATATGTATAATAAATTTAAATTTATTATAGGGGAGGTTTAAATCACTTACAAACAAATCCACACTTGATGTAAGGGATTATTGTCTCACATTTGTTTCCATGCGACATATACCATATTTACCACCTGATTCATTCCTGAGGTGTATATACTATGAATTATATATTTTAAATCATGAATATATTTATTATGATTACATTTAAAGTTTCATTTAAATTTATTTCTTTTAGGCAGGTTATGATTCCAAAGCTATTAAAGTGGTTTGAGTTTTCTGTTACAGTATAACTTTTTATTGATATTTTTTATTCTTAAATTCCTTATGATGAAATAATAAGATCTATGTGTAAAAATAAAAGATATTTTTTCGTCAATTTATTTCTAAAAATTAAATTATTTACTTTCATTTCCCTATCTTAAATTCCTCAAAAATTATAAAACAGTGTTTTTAAGGAAAACTAAAAAAAATTATATTCGGTGGTGAAAATATTTTTCCATGAACATATTTTCATTAAATTTATTTCCATGATATTTTAAATATTATTTAATTAATTATAAAATTAATTTTTACCCATATTTAACATTATAAAAAAAATTTTAAAATGAATCTTCTTGATGTTTTAAAAATCATTTTCTTTTTACTGAAGGTATGAATGATATAATTATTTTATTTTTTTCTTCATGAATATATTATTCAACCTTCAAGAAAAAATTTTCCTTGAATATTACTATATAAATTTTTGTTCTGATTATTAAAGGAATTATTCTTCCTAATATTTTGGAAACTTTTTGATTTTAAATAAATGTTTTTTAATAGAAAATGATATTTTTCTCAACAAATATTCTAGTGGAATTTTAATAATACTTTCATTTATAATGATATCAATCAATGTTACTTAATCTCACTATATATGTGGTCATATTGTACAATAATTATACATTCTTTATATGGTTATTGACTAAAATTATGAAATCTTGAAGACACCCATTTTCTTTTCCATAAGTTAATATATCATGAAATGATAAATGTTTATATGATCTAGTGTCATATATATGAATGGATTCGGATTATGAGATGGGTAAATACATTATCTTTGTAGGAAATTGCTTCTTTGGATTACTTTCCTACTATGGTGCACATCCCTTCTACACCGGAAGGGATCAGTGGTCATCCGTCAGGGTCATCCACCTTGACATTGGGGTCTTGTTCTTCTTCACTACTGGTGGTGGGAACTACTTTTTGGTGGCTGAGAAAAGGGGTTTCATTCAAGGATGCTCCCTAAGTAACGTCCTAGTCCCGGAAGCCACTGAGAGGCACCCCGTACCAGGTTGGTCACATGGCTTCAAACGCATTTCCCCTAACTCCAAAGGCTACCGACTAGTAGTGAGGGCCTTGGGTGAGATAGTGGGGAAACTATGCCCTCATTGGAAGAGTGACAAAGCCTAAGAGAAACAGATTATAATAGAGAAAGCGGTGATAATATCAAACAACAAGAAATAGTGGATGTCTAAATAAATAAATAGCTGGAGGAAATATATTAAAATGGTCCAAGGAACATATGTCTAGTAATGTAACCAAACACATCACAATGCAGGAATACAGTACTAAACCAAAGTACAAAAGAAAAAAAAAGGAAATTCTCCAACATCGCAATCCTCAGCTTGGTCTCATTCTCTCCATCTCCTCAGCAATCAAGTACCTGATGTAGAAGGGTGCTTTCCCTTATCTATACCTGTAGTAATATAATCTTTTTGGGACTAAAATCATTTCCCAAACTAGGTGTGAGACAAAATCCCAGTAGGCAACCACCACAAGAGATGTTCCTAATAGTCAGTGAATATATGGTAGGTAATGAGACAAATGAAGTTGTGAAGAAGAAAGTACTCAGCATTAAACAATTAACAGTTTCAATGCATTCAATTTCATATATCAAGCAACAACCTATTGTAGTTGGCATATTCACCATGATGGTATATTCCATTTAGTAGTTCTATTTATTTCCTAGTGTAATTGGATTATGGAATAGTAACTGATATTATAAATTAACATATATGATAGTGTGTTAATGGAGGTAATTATATATATTAAATTAAAAAATGGGATGATTAGATTAGTACTCTAAGATCATGGAATGGAAATATTAAAATTTGTATATGTTTTCTAAAATCATGTTTTCATATGATTAAATAGATTAATTAGAACAAAAAAATTAATGGGATTGAGGAATAGTTTTTGATTTATAATAAATAAATTAAAATCATTAATTATTTTTAATCTTGATTATTATGCACTTCTATGAGATCAAGTTCCCTATACTACAGAAGTGACAACTAAAACTCGTGTTGGATAATCATTGTAGTTGAATCTAAGACGAGGTAAATACATTGATTTGGTTATGTGATATACAATTCATTATATTTTATAATTTCTTATGCTCTAGCACTTCATTCGGGCTGGAAGCCAATACCCAAAATGTTTTAGGTTCTGATTATTATCCCCAACATCCAGGTTGGTGGGGGAATGAATGGTGTTGGTCAGATTGGACACTCAAGAGGGGGGTGAATTGAGTTCCAATTAAAATTTCTGTTAAAAATATTTCTCATAAAATCCCCTAAATTGAAAACCAGGTTAAACTGTAGTGAATTTATACAGATTGTAAATTTTCAATTAGTTTCTCAAAGATTTATTAGGTCTCAGTTAATTTAATCAGGGTATTAAATTTACTTTTGAATCTAACTCACTGGTTCAAAATAAGTACAAACACTTTCTAGTTTGGCTATCAAATTAACGTTAAAACAAATAGTATTTCAAATTTATTAGCAGCGGAATATTAAATTTACTTTATAACCAAAATAGATAAGCACAATAGTTTTTGAAATAAGAGGTTCAGTCTCAAGCTGAGACATAGTCCACTCAAAAAAATTTAATAAATTTGATCCACACCCTGGATCAGGGTAAAAAATAGTACAAGAGACTGTCCAAGTCCTAAGACCTCTACCACATTTATACGTGGGAAAACAATTGATAGCAATCGCACACAGGCTCTCCAGGTCCCACTTGACCTCTACCACTATCCATAGTGGGATAAAAGAAAGTGTGGAATGATTGGTGTGAGGATTCAATATCCTCTAGTTCAGCACATGAGTTAGTGTGTGTGTGTAAATTATACAGAGTACACATGCTGCTCGAAAAAGTAAATAATGAGTCACTTAGAGAGAGTATATGAGAGTTTAGAATGCTCTAGTGATAATTAGTGCAGCTATGGACTCCTTCGATTCAACAGAAATGTTTTTGAGTCCTTCTCTGGTTTTTGTGTAGAAAAATAGAGTGTTGTGGTTCTCCTTCTTTTACTCCAGTGTAAGTGTTCCGCTCGAGTATGAGTAAATTTTATTTCCCATGAACTTCTTCTCTAAATTTCTATTCCTGATGAGTATGAGAGTTCTTCATGTGTTATTCTTTTCATGTATGTCCGTGCATGGAATAATTACCTTCTTGCCTCTCTTTCTTGTGTGTCTTTTTACTGTAGCTCGATCTTCCTTATATTCCATGTGCTCTGACAATAGGTATGATTACCTTTTCATGGGTACTAGTAACGGTTCCATGACATGCCAACATCAAACATTAAATATCATTAATTTCATTAAAAACATCAAATATAACCATTGGAATTAAATATGAGTTAATATAAATTCAAAAAGTTTTTATGACTATTGGTGAGTCATGAGATCGGTAGGTCATTTTGAATCTGTATCTGTATCGGTAGCTTGTGATCAGCATCGGCTTCAGTAGCTCATGATCGGCATCATCTTCGGTAGCTTGTGATCAGCATCGGTATCAGTAGCTCCACTGATCATCTGTATCGGTAGTTCCTCTGATCATCGATATCGATAGCTCCTTTGATCATAAATATCGGTAGGTGCCATCAGTGCGACCATTTCCATCGGTGCGACTGTTCATCATCGGTGCGACTATTCATTATCGATCCGACCGTTCATCATCAGTGTGACCATTCATCATCGGTGTGAGCATTCACCATCTGTGCGATTGTCCATCATCGGTGGGACCGTTCATCATCAGTGCGACCGTTCATCACCGGAGCGACCGTTCATCATCGGTGACTCAGGAAAATAACTAACAGTGAGTCAAAATATGGAATTTTCACAAAGTGTATGTTCAGTCCAGAATACATCCAGTTCTACAGTAAAACATAAATTAACATAGATAAACATATGTATACCTGATTTAAACATATATAAACACATTTAGAACAATTCTAACAAAGGACTAAATATGTCATAAATAAAACAATTATTTGGGATTATTAAAATTACTATCTCACGGAGAGTTTAACAATCTCCCCCTTTTTGATAATCACAAATCAATGGCACAAATGAAGAGAGAAGATAGTATGTCATTCAGTATGCTCCCTCTATATAAAAAATATTCCAAAAGATAAGACAAGGTTAGAATAGCAGAAGTCATTCTCCCCATATAATATAAATCACATAATACGATTCATTCTCCCCCTTTCATCATTACTCCCACTTAAATATATAGTCAGCATTTCTCCCCTAGTGCATATGAATGTATGTAGTAAACATTGAAGCATTCATACGAAGTAGTAATTTTTTAAATAGCCATCATGGGCTCATATTCATATTCAGTTCACCCCATATGCATATTCATGATTCCCCCCTATTCATAGTCATGATTTCTCCCCCTTTGGTATTATAAAAAAGAAAAGAGAAGTAAGAGAAGAAAGAAGAATAAGAAAATTATATAATATTTGAATAATATTACCAGAACTAGATACAAAGTTGTAAAGGACAAGAAATAGACACCCTATCAAAAAAGACAGGCAATGCTCCTTCTCTGGGTCCAATGTAGCTTTCCCTTTTGCAGAAGGAGGAATGGATGGTCCAGAGGGTGCTTTGGTGGAAGGTTGATCTGGCCGAATGGAGAGAGGAGGTAGGACAGCTCTGGCTGGAAGCATAGTGGGGGCTAAGGTCACTTACTGGGGAGTGGAAGATCTTTCTGAAGGTTGCTGCTGAAGGACTGTCCATATACTAGATAGAGCTTGAGACACTGAAACCGGACCAGGAGGAACATCTGTTGAACTGAGAGGCTCTTTAGTAGGAAGAACAATTGCCTTTTCTTTCACATGAAGATATGGTTTGAGTATAATGATAAAATCTTGAATTATTTCACCACTATATTTCATAGCCTTTTCAAAGTCATCCTTGTTATGCATGAAACTTTTCAGAGTATGAGTGAAATACTTCAACTACTAGACTTGACCCTTGAAAGTTTGAGTGACTAGATGGAGCCTCAAATTCTCAGCCAAAACCTTAAACTGATGACTCAACTCATGCTTGGTATAAATTTTAGAAAAGTAGAGATCCACTTTCTCATTATTTTCTTTCTGAGCCTTAGTATCATCGGCTGAATACAACTACACCATTTTGTGGATATGATCACTATTGTCTTTTATCTTCTTTAAGGAATCCAAATCAAGGATCTGCCCAAGAGATGCTAACTCATCTCCTATAATATCCTTTAAGGTATTGATTTCAGGACCAGTGATCTTGGATATTTTGGAGGAGCTTGCCTGAGAAACAATCAGAGTGATCTCAGCTTTCAACTTCCTCAAATCATCTTTCTTCAGGTGTTCTACCAAATTTCTTAACACTTCCATCATACCAGAGATGTTTGTTCTAAACTCACCTAACAAAGAGACTAAACCAATTATTAAATCTTTTATCATTTGATTCAAAGAGGTAATATGCCTTCCAATCATCTCTCCAGTATTGCAGAGGTCTGGTTTGATGATATTCACCTCTCTCTGGGTCAGAGCATCAATAGCAGCCTCAGATAAGTTCACAGCAATAGGAGTAGGAGCATTAGACAATTTGTCTTTTATTGACTCTCTAACTTCTTGAAGAAACTCAGATTTAAATCTGTCAAGATCAGATTGTGCCATGGTAGGATCAGATCTAGATTGAGAAATGGAAGGACCAGGTCTGTCTGCTGTCACCTTCATATACTCAGCAACCAGACGAGCCTTAAGAGAATCACTTACACTTGCAGTAAGAACTTCTTCTTCCTCTTCCTATGGATAATCTAAACCCAAAACTTCAAGACCTGGGGGTTATTCCCATGAATCTTGGAATGAAGGATACTGAGGTTTTACAAACCTAGATCTTCCAAACTTTTCAGGAGATACTTCTTCATTCACATCAATCTCTGACTGGACAGTCCTTTCAGTCTCAGGAACAGGTTCTTGCTCATTTAGTTGGGGTTGAGGATCAGTTTGAATCACATTCTGACCATCTACAGGTTGAGCATCAGCATCATCTGCATCACCACTATCACCATCACTACTACTACCATCACTATCACCATCAGCATTAGCATCACCCTCATCACCATCATTGCCTTCATCATCATCATTATTAACTGATTTCTCAGTTGAACTATCTATACTACTGGATTCCTAATGATCAGGGTTTGATTCTTTAGTCTCATTTTCTTCTTCTTCATCACCCAAGAGAGTTTCAATCTCTGTTAACGTCAGAGGTGGACTAGCTGGCCCAAATTCCATTCTTCTTTTCTTCGGATTAACTGTATCAGGATCACTCCTGTCATCATGTGTTGATTCAGGCTCCTTTTCAGTATTAGCTTCAACATCAACTTCAGCTTCTACTTCTATTCCCTTCTTACTGGACTCACCAGTTTCCTTAGGAACTACAGATTCCTCTTCTTCATCGTAATAAACAATGTCTTCACCAGGATTTAAACTTGGATCTCTCATCCTCTTTGGTCTCTTAGGATGATCAACGGGATTGAAGGAGTCATACAACTTATCCTCATCATCAACCCAAGCCTTCTTCCATGGGTTCCAGTTTATTTTCATCCTTTTACAAATATATTTGTTAATACAGAAGCTACTACTGGATGAGATACACTCATCTCCATCATCAACACTACCCAAGAATTTTAGAATGGCAGATATTTTCTTTGAGTAAAATACGTTTGTAGCTTTCTTGGATGGCCTCACCATCTCAGAAATATGGATAGAAAAATATCTACACAGGTTGAAATTTCCACCATTCAACAAAAGAAACAATAGAAAAACATCTTGATACTTTACGGAAGAAAAGTCACCTTTTCTTGGACAGAATTGGTGCTGAATAAATTTAAACAAAATTCTACCCTCACCATCCAATTCTGCAGCAGATATTATTCTTGATTCAGACTTACCAGTCAACATTTCCAGAGCTAGCTCATAAGAAAAGTAATCAGTTGTAGGAGGGATATTACCAGTATAATCCTCGTATCTTCCATTGTGAGGAACTCCCAAAAATTCTTCCCACTGCTTCGGTGAATAATAATCTTTTTCCCATTAACTATTAAAGACAGTCTCTCAACTTCTGATCCATCCAACACTATACTTAAGTTTAAATAAAACTCATGCACCATCTTTGGGTAATAGAATCGGTTATTATCGCAGAACCAGTTTTTCCAACCTTTCATTTCGAACACTTTCAACAGACCAGACTTGCTGGATAACACCCATTTGGCCCGAACATTGTTTTCTGCAGTAACTACCCATTTTTCTTGCTTAGGGTTTTTTTACCTTTGTGTTGTGCTGCTAGATTCTGCGTGAGAACATTTTACAGGAGTGGAACCTCTGGATTCCATTCATTGTCTCTTTTTCTTGACCATTTGGAGGTTCGAGAGGATTGAGCATTTGGAAAGGTTCGAAAGGTTCATAAGGTTTGGCATTCGAAAAAAAAGAAAGAGTTCGGCAGGATATGGAAGGTCAACAGTCATTTAGAAGTAGATGTGGGTCATTATTTTTATCATTTAGGGTTATGATAATAATAAAAAAATAACAATTTAGTAAAACAACACCGTTTTGATAAACACTATCAGTTTCACTAACTGTAAAACTCAATCGGTAGCATAGATCGGTTTCACAGTTCGGTTTCACATATCAGTTTCACAGATCGGTATCACATATTGGTTTCACAGATCGGTTTCACAAATCGGTTACATAGATCGGTTTCACAGATCGGTTTCACAAATCAGTTTCACAGATCTATCATACCTAACTCTTTTTTGATAAAGTCTAACCTTTCACAGCTTAAGGGCATGGTAAAAATATCAGATAACTGATGTTCAGAGTCAATAAATTCTAGATAAATATCATCCTTTTGATAGTGATCTCTCAAGAAGTGATGTCTTACATAAATTTGATTGGGCCTAGAGTGAGACACAGGATTCTTAGAAATTTTAATTGCACTAGTGTTATCAAAGTTAATTGAAACATGATTAAAATCATATCCATAGTCCAAAAGAGTATGTTTCATGCATATAATTTGTGCACAAAAACTACCAGCAGTAATGTATTCTGCTTCGGTAGTGGAAAAAGTTACAGAATTATGCTTCTTACTACACCAAGATACTATGGACTTACCTAGAAAATGACATGTTCCTGATGTTCTTTTTCTATCCAACTTGCAACTGGCAAAGTTAGCATCTAAATAAATTATTAAGTCAAAGGATTGTCCTTTTGGATAAAACAAACCTAAATTGGTAGTATTTTTAAGATATTTGAAATTCCTTTTAACAGCAAGCAAATGATATTCTTTAGGATTGGCTTGAAATCTTGTGCACATACACACACTAAACATAATATCTGGTCGACTAGCAGTAAGGTAAAGTAGAGTCCCAATCGCACCTCTATAATTGGTTTCATCAACTGATTTCATAGTTTCATCATTATCCAACTTACATGTGGTACTCATAGGAGTATCGCTTCCCTTATTACTATCCAAACCAAATTGTTTCAAAATATATTTTGTATATTTACATTGATTTAATATAATATCATCTATCTTTTGAAAAATCTGAAATCCAAGAAAATACATGAGTTCTCCCATTAAAATAATTTCAAATTCTTCCTGAATAACCTTTGAAAAAATAGTACATAAAGAAGTTTTAGAAGATCCAAAGATAATATCATCAATATTTATTTGCACAATCAAAATATCTTTAGAGATTCTTTTAATAAAGAGAGTGGGATCTGCAATTCCTTTAGTAAAACCTTTAAAAATAATAAAATTTTTATGTCTGTCATTCCAAGCTGTTGGAGCTTATTTTAAGCCATATAAAAGCTTTATAAAGATAAAAAACATGATTTTGGAAATGGGGGTTTTTAAATCCAGGTGGTTTTTCAACAAAAACATCTTCAATTATTAAACCATTTTGAAAAGCACTTTTGATATCCATTTGATATAACATGAAATTCAAATGAGTAGCATAGGCAAGTAAAATCCTAATAGCTTCTAATCTAGCTACAGGTTAAAATTATTCCTCATATTCTATACCTTCCTCTTAACTATAACCATGAGTAACTAACCTAGCTTTGTTTCTAACTATATTACTAGACTCTTCAACTATGTTTCTAAAAACTCATTTACTGCCTATGGTCAAAGATTCCTTAGGTCTTTCTAATAATTCCCTAACTTTGTTTCTTTCAAATTGATTTAGTTATTCTTTCATAGACCTTACCCAAAATTCATCATTAATTGCATCATTGATATTTATAGGTTGAAACCATGAAAGAAAGGATATATGTTCAACCAGATTTCTGATAGAAGCTTTAGTCTGTGTTCCTCTATCAAGATTACAAACAACAGATTCTATAGGATGATTCTTTAGAATCCTAGTTGATCTAGTAATTGTAGGACTAGAAATTTCAAGTTCTTCTCTAGTTTTGGGTTCATTAGGGGAATATTATGAAATATTTCCAAAACTATTTGTCTTTACAACAGGTTCATTGACTCTATCATTAAGGTTTAGAACAGACAAATCTCCTTCAAGATTTTCAAGAAAAGGTTTAGGTTCATGTGGATCATTTTCATCAAATTTGATGTGAACAGATTCTTCCACACACTTGGTTCTCTTATTGAAAACTCTATAGGATTTTCTAGTGACTAAATATCCTAAAAATATGACTTCATCACTCTTAGAAGCAAACTTTTATAGATTATACTTGGTATTGAGGATAAAGACTTTGCAGCCAAAGACTCTAAAGTAACTATATTTATGTTTTCTATTGTTCCACAGTTCATAAGGGGTCTTCTTAAGAACATATCTAATCAAGAATCTATTGATAATATAACAAGCTATATTCACAGCTTCAGCCAAAAAATCGGTAGTTCATATTCATTAATCATGGTTCTTGCAATTTCCTGAAGGGTTCTTTTTCTCCTTTCTACTACACCATTCTGTTGAGGTGTCCTAGGGGCATAGAAATTGAGACTATATCTATTTTATGAGGAATAATATTCAAACTCATGATTTTCAAACTCACAACCATGGTCACTTCTTAGGTTCTTAATCTTAAGTCCACTATGATTTTCTACAGACATTGAGTTTTTAGTAAAGTAGGAACAAGCTTCACTTTTGTGAGATAACAAGTATACCCAAGTAAATCTAGAAAAGTCATCTACTAGGGAATAGACGTAGTACTTCCCATTTAAGCTAGAAACTCTAGAAGGTCCAAACAAGTCCCAGTGAACCAACTTAAGAGGTCTAAAAGTTGAAACTTATTTATTTGACATGAAAGAAACTTTATATTGCTTTCCCTTTTGACAGGGATTACAAACTTTATCAGATGGGAATTCAAGTTTGGGTAGGTCTCTAACTAAGTTCTTTCCTAGTCAGTTTTCTAAGTGAATGAATATTGCATTTTCCTAATATTATATTCCAAAACCAAGATTCATTATGAAAATCATTTAAGCAAGTAACATTTTGTTTCGCTAAAGAATTCAAATCAACTGCATAAACATTTTCATTTCTCAAAGAAGAAAATACTAAAACATTTTTGGAATTAAAAACAATACAAGAAACATTTTCAAATTTAAAATTAAAACCATCATCACATAACTGAGAAATACTCAACAAATTATATTTATGTCCATCAACAAATAAAACTTTGGACGTTAAAACTGAATTAGTGTTAAAAATTTGTATAAGGTCGATGATTTTTCCTTTTGAATTATCACCAAAGGTGAAATAGTCTCAATAAAATTTTATTAAGCTTTTAAAACATGAGAAGTATCATGTCATGTGTCTTGAAAATCCACTTTCTAAATACCATGTCTTCCTAAAAGAACTCTTTAAGCCTGTTTCCTACAAAATAGATTTAGATGGAAAATGATTTTGGTACCCAAATATTCTTGTGTCCAGACAGGTTAGCAAGTAAAGCTTTAGGTACCCAGATTTGTCTTATGGGTCTCATATAATTTACAGAATCAATTGATTTTGAAATATAAACATTTTTTGGTCTATAACAATGTGAATAACTAGTTGAGTCATATGAATTTCTAAAATAGGAACTAGCAGAATTTTTTCCGGATTTCGGAACAAATCTTTTTTTGGTAAACTGTCTCTGTCCAGGTTGGTATCCCAAACTAGTAGTGTACTTTGGTGCCACTTGTTTACCTAGAATTTGAGTTATATTTTCTTTTCCATTTGTGAACTTTTCTAAGTCCTTTCTCAATTTCTCATTAGAAATTTTTAGTTCAGTATTTTCTTTTAAAAGGTGAGCATTATTTTCTTTTTCTTCATCAAGTATAGATTTAACATTTCCAGTGAGAGAATGTTGTTTCTTCAATGACTTATATTTTACCTTAAGTTAATTACAGGTGTCTTGTAGAATATTACAGTATTAAAATAGTTCTTATCTAGACATATTTTCAAATTCAGAATAAGATTCAACATTAGTATAATATGAATTTAAATCAGGAGTATCCAGTGTTACCTCAGATTTGTTTGTCATAAAACACATGTTAGCTCGATTATTTTCAGAGTTAGAAACATCAAATTCACTTGTCATGTCTTCTGAAGCACTCCAGGTAGCTTTCATATCATTCTTGTACTTATTTTCCTTATAGTCATGTTTCTTCATGAACTTTAATTTTGGGAAGTCATATTTAATGTGACCATTTCTTTTACATTCATAGAAAACAACCTCATCACTCTTATCAGTTTTCTTCCAATCCGTTTTCCAATGACCTTTGTTGTTATATTTGCCTTCGTAGTATTATTTTCTGAAGAATTTCTTCTTCCTAAAGAATTTCACAAACCTCCTGGCTATTTGAGCCATCTCATCCTCACTATTAGATTCTGAACATTCACTTGTTGAACTTTCATTAAGTGTGTGAACTTTCTCCTTATCCTTTCTCTTGGTAGCATTAGATTTAAAAGCCACTGACTTCCTATTTGGTTCATCATCTTCTACCTTGTTTACTTTATGCTCTTCCTCATACATCATTAACTTACCAATCAGCTCTTTAATAGGTAAATCACCAATATCACATGATTCCCTAATTGAAATAGATGTGACTCTCCATTGGTCTGGCAGACATCTTAGTATCCTCATGATTTTCTCCTTTGTTGGAATAAATTTTCCAAGTGAGATCATGGTATTAAAAATCTCATTGAACCTGAGTTACATGTCAGAAATAGGTTCATCCGGCTTCATTTTAAAATTATCATATTTAATAGTATAAGTTTTTAATCTAATTTCTTTAACATTGGTTGTTCCTTCCTGAGAAACACCCAAAGTATCCCAAATTTCATAAGCAGTTTTACAAGCAGATATTCTATTGAATTCTTCATCTCCTAAATCACAATAAAAAGCATTCATAGCATTAAAATTGTTATTATAAGCTAGTTTGGTAGGTTCATCCCAAGTAGTTATTTCAGTTTCTGGAATTTTATATTGTGTCTCAATAGCAGACCAGATATCAAATCCCATACTCTCTAAGTGAATTTTCATCTTAAGTTTCCACTGGGAATAATTTGTACCATTAAAGAAAGGTGGCATGTTGGTAGCAGCACTTTCTAGTCTATTATCCATATCTAGATTTTAGATTATAAATTTAAAGAGATAAAATTTACAACTAACAGAAATTTAAGATCTATAGGATATAACTAAAATCACAGTTGAAAAATAGATTATTTTGAAATCCTTTATAAACAAAAACAACCCTCTGATACCAAATGTTGGTCGGAGTGGACACTCAATAGGAGAGTGAATTGAGTTCCAATTAAATTTTTTCTTAAAAATATTTCTATTAAAATCCCCCAAATTGAAATACAAGTTAAACTATAGTGAATTTATACAGATGGTAAATGTTCAATTACTTTCTCAAAGATTTATTAGGTCTCAATTAATTTAATCAGGGGATTAAATTAACTTTTTAAACTAACTTACGGGTTTACAATAAGTATAAACACTTGAAAGTTTAGCTATCAAAGTAACTTTAAAACAAATTGTATTTCAAAGTAATTAGCAGCAGAATATACAATCTAGTTTATTACCAAAATAGATAATCACAGCAGTTTTTGAAACTAGAGGTTCAGTATCAAGCCGAGACTCAGTCCTCTCAATCAATATATATAAATTTGATCCATGCCCTGGATCGGGGTAAACAACAGTACAAGAGATTGTTCAGGTCCTCAGTCCTCTACCACAGTTATATGTGGGAAAACAAATGATAGAAATAGCACACAGGCTTTCTAGGTCCTGCATGACCTCTACCACTATCCTTAGTGGGATATAAGAAAGTGTGGAAAGATTGATGTGAGGATTTAGTATCCTCTAGTTTAGCACAAGAGTCAGTGATTGTGTAAATTATACAGAGTACCGATGCTGCTCAAAAAAGTAAATAATGAATCACTTAGAGAGAGTATATGAGAGTTTAGAATACTCTAGTGATAAGCAGTGCAGCTCTGGACTCCTTTGATGTAACAGCCCGAGATTATATGAAAAATATTCTTTTTATTTCACTAATGTCTTGTGTTGTACGCTACACCAAAAGGAGCTTGCACAACACGCATCCTTGACTTGCCTTTCATTACACGCAATCGCGACCTTCCTCGATAGCCTGTGTAGTACGCCATAACGAGTTTCACTAAACAGCGATATGCTATTAAAATGTTATTAAAACTAGCCGTTTTGAATAGTAATAACCACTTTTTGAAATTTTGTAAATTTTATATTTCAAAATGGATTTCATTTTTGGATTCGGAATATCTAATTTAGCCTAAGGTGAAATTTTGGTACTTTTCGGATAACTTTCATATTCTTATGAATAGTGAAAATTACTAAATTATAATTAAAGACAACTTTTTTAATCAAAATAATTAATAGTGATAAATTATTAATTTGAGTTGTTTTAAAGTATATTTAGAATATATTTTTACAATTTAATACAATGTTGGTCATTGGATGTAATTTTACATTTAAACCAGACATAAACAAGTGTCAATCTTTTGATAGATATTGTTTCTTAAAAACACGCTATTTGTTTTTACAGCGGGATTTAATTATAAAATTAATTAATGCAACTTCTATGTTATGAATTTGGTAAAATAGACTTCATTTTTGAATTCGGAATATGAAATATAGATTAGGATGAAATTTTGGCATTGTTCTGAAAAACATCAATTTTTGATGAATAGTGAAACCACTAAGTGGTTGGTTAAAAACTGAATTTTGCATAAAACTTAATTTTACCGCTTCTGTGAATGGAATTTCGAAAATCCGAGAGACACGGTTAATATCAAGGACTAAAATGTGGTTCAATGAGATGAAAATAATTTTTGGTGAATAGTAACTTTTTACTTTTTTTTACCACGGTTAATAGTAAATAGGGTAACTAAGGGTAAATATGATATTAATATTACCCTAACACATGTCCTAATTCTATTGGACAAGTGTAATTCGACCAAAAACAAACTTAGGAATAAAATATGACCATTTAGGCCCACTTGGATTAGATTAGTACTTTTATTATTAATTTATTTAAAGAAGGGTTAAAATAGTTAAAATCAAAGTTTAATAAGTAAATCATTTCTAATATGGGGTTATACATAAGATAAATTCGATTGTAAATATTCATTAGAAAGATAAAACGATTTAATACATGATGGTATTTTATTTGTAATTTTTAGACATCAAATAATTTAATTTATTTATGACACAAAGATGATGCAGTAATTATCTTGTTAATGAAATATTGACATAATTGATGTTATAAACACCCAAATAAATGTAATTTGAGACTTTTTATGAATTCCACTAATTTTATAGGTTACTATGATATATTAGTGTTGATTTAATCAACTTGGTTCGAACATATAATTCTGTTATGACTTTCACAAAAATCATATATCAAATAGTGTCAAAATTGACACAAAATAGTTTTTAAATCAAATATTATATTATTAATTGTTATTTTATTCCTAAAAATCTAAGGTTCGGCCAAATGACTTAGATAAGGATATATGTATTAATAATATACAATTTGGGGTTCTTTTGGCATGTTATAGTATGTTTATTAACCATATAGTGAAAGAAAACAAAAAGACACGGTAAAAGTTAAATTATTTAACTTAGAGTTAAATCTAATTGATAAGGTTAAAATAATACCCTAAACTTGTCTAAATCCTATTGGTTGATAGGATTTCGACCCATCCCCACTTTAGCTTCGAAATAATACCCTTTGGAACCATTATAAACCGATTTTTACTTTAATATAAAATAATATTTTGAGATATTCCTAAGGTGCCCCTCTCCTCCCCTATAAAAGGACACCTCCTCCCCCTCCTCCTCACACCAATTTGAGCACTCAAGCTCGGCCAACCCCTGCCAAAATCTCTTCTCCACTTCCCTAGAAACATCCTAGAGGTTCTGGTCTTCCTCAAAGACCAATTCTAGTGCCCTAAGAGGAGGTCTCAAAGAGGCACTTCAAAGAAGAGGAGGTTCGGACACATACGAAGCAAATCGGACCTAAGGTAAGGGAAATATCACAATCTCATTTTTATCCGAGATTGTTTATTCGTAAGTATTTACTGGGGTGTATTTTATCATCCACATCCATATTCCCTCAATATGTAATATTATTTCCATCCACCTACAATTGTTTAAATCCAATTTTACCCTTCTATGAGTTTTTAGTAAAGGATATGAAAGGAATCTTTTTTCGTTTTTCGTACAAGGTACTTTTTGACTTTTCCGACAAAAGTACGAAGAATGTTTTTTTTAACTTATATGGCACGAACGGATTTATACTGTTTTATAAAGCCTTATTTTCATGAAGCTTCCTCTAAAAGATTTCATGACTATTTTCAATAAAATCTCTTTCTTTTAAAATTGCATGATGTTTTGTGAAAAGAAATTGATTTTGAAGAAGAAAGGATATTTTCCTCAAGAATTCAATTCAAGTGTTTTATCAAAATTATTTTCCATATAAGATAATAAAGGGTTCTGTTTCTATCCATATTTTTACATTGATTTGACTATGTTGTGATGAAATTATGTTTATGAATTCCTTTATCTTATATGAATGGTTTTATGATGTCATGTTGTTTAAGAATCCCATTTTTATTACATGGGTTATGCAATGATGTATGATTTATGATTTTGTGGCACACATAAGAAAGGATTCATTAAGAGATGGGTGGGACCTATATCTCCCTCCAATGCATTGGGTAATGATTTTATATCTCATGAGATAGACATGGCTGGAATGGTAGGTTATACCGGTTCAGTGAAACAGGACTGAAACGAGGGTTGCTCGATTCAGAAAGGGACTTTGTCCACTAAGATAGTCTTGGCAATGAGTCATGACTAACAAGAAATGATTATCTATGATTATGTGTGTATGCCACAAAGTTCCATGTTTTAAGTTATGATTATTGTGATTACATTTCACTGCCATGATTTACCCCATGTTATGATATTATGAGCTCTTTTGCAGGTTAAGATTTCCAAAAGCTATGTATATGATGTGATTGATTTTTTTCTTTTGTTTACCCTTACTGAGCATTTGAGCTCACGCTTTTATGTTTTCTTTTCCCCAGGATATAAAGAAAGGTTTTAGGTAGAAAAAAGGGATGACCTTTATGGGAGATATTGAAGAACTTTCACCACGATTAGAAGATTACGTTCCGAGTTTCCAAAGACACTAAACTATTACGATCCTTTAGTGTGTGTTTTTGTTATGTACTAAGTATTCCGCAAATGTAATGTAATGTCCATGTACGTCAAGCTTCGGGTCTCTATAGTTGGTATCAGAGGAAAGGTTTAGTCAACCTTTGGAAACTAGGATGCGAAAACGTTAGTGAGATCCCTAGAGATATTTCTAAGGTATGTCTAGGGATGCCCCTAAGGATAAGTATACGTATAGGATATAGTTCTAGAACTATGGTAACGATATTAGATTAAACCAAAGATGATAGATATTTATGTTACTCCCCCTTTATTACGATTTTTGCATCTAACACTATTCTATTTGGGTTTTAGAAAATGGCTGGAAACAAGATGATTCACAATAATGGAGGATATGATGGACAATGGAATGATATTATTCATGAGCAACCAAATGAAATGGGATTTGGATGTCCAAACATCATTATTATGCCGAATCAGCAATCTCACAATATGATCAATAAAGTAAAATTTGGTAAGTTTCCTGACTTGACTAATAAGAGAAAGATGGAGTTTCATGATGATCATAGAGGAAAGAAAGTTCAATTTTCCCTATGTAATTCATGTGGGAAGAGGCATCAAGGAGAATGTTTCAAGGGAACTGGAAGATGCTTTGGGTGTGGAAAAGAAGGACACAAAGCAAGTAAGTGCAAAAGAAAAGGGTCGGTTAACACCATGGATGAGGATAATGGTATTGCTACGACATCAAAAATGGTTAAGTGTTTTAAATGTGGAATGTATGGGCATTATGCAAACAAATGCCCTAAGGGAAAGACTCATGAAGAGAATCAGTATGGTCATATGGGTAGTATTTATGTGGATTATGATGAAGAGACTACAAATGATATGTGAGATGAAAGAATTTTTGAAGCTCGGTCAATGGTTTGAGAATGTAGTGGCATGATTACATGTTTATCATGTGTAATTTTGGAATAAAGAGACATCTATGGATTGTTACACTGTTGTCTTTCCTTGTGTTTTGAAAGTATATGATTAATGTTACCAGTATCCATGAAGGTTATTCAGATATTTTTGGAATGTAGATGATATGCGCATAATGAAGGGATAAGGAGAAAATAAAATGTTTGATAGTATTCATGAGCTCATGACTGATATAAGGAGAAGGTTATATCATGGTTTGAGTATATTGAATTTTTGGATTTTGGTATGTGGAAAGAGTTAAATTTTGACAGCATTCATGTTTTCACTAAGGTTTAATGGGTATTCATATTTTTTCAAGAGAATACATCATTAAAGTATTCACATGATTGGAATGTGACCAACAAGATATATGGGGGATAAATGATGGTATTCACATGCTTGGTTGGCGACATTTCAAGTAATCATTTTCTTTATACTATGAGCTTGGACCGAAGTATTTTAGATAAGCCTAAAGATTGTAATGGATTATGTTAACCATAAGTTAGTATTGTTTAAGTATAGAACTTTTTTTTTGATATTATTTATGTGATGTTATAGTAATGTAGTTTTAGAAAAAGGACAACCTGCAGGACGAGCGACAACCCATCGCTTCGGACAAGGCTGTGGGAATAAAACCCACAACCGAAGTGCGACTGGCCTTTATCGCCTACCACTGGCCTACAGGAAGTCCCTGTTTAGTAGAAACTAGTTTTATTATATTAAGAAGTATGATATATGAAGTATAAGTCCATTTTAGGAACCATATATGATTAATCTCACTATAGATCGACTTATGTATATAAGTTTTGCTAACCTTTTGTTTGAGACAGATGGAATGACCCGTCATTCTATCACATGATCTGCTAACACTTCACGAATAACAAATTCAACTTCATTTATTTAAGAGATGAAGTGGAAATTGTTCAAAGCACGAACAACAGTGAGATTGTACCAAAATAAAGTAAGTATTTATTCTAATTCAAATTTTCAACTTTAGGGGAAATGATTTTGAAAACCAAAAATGGTGTCCTAGTGATCTTATACCTGATGAATTAGATGGTACCTTATATCATCACAAATTTATGGATTTGTGATTACTGGCTTTTCCATAGCCATGTTCTCTACCACTCTCCATCAGAACATGATGGTTAGATTTCTCTTCCATATCCATATTTTCACCTATGTGGAAACCCAGCGATTAGTTTATTTGGGTAATCGTTACATTTCATACTTTAGTTTTTAAAACCAAGTTTTGGTATTCCTTTTTACGATGTGGGTTTCTATTAAAGAAACTTTCGAATAGTAAACCATTTATAACCCCGATGAATTTCGAGGGCGAAATTCATTTTAAGGGGGGTAGAATGTAACAGCCCGAGATTATATGAAAAATATTCTTTTTATTTCACTAATGTCTTGTGTTGTACACTTCACCAAAAGGAGCTTGCACAACATGCATCCTTCACTTGCCTTGCATTACACGCAATCGCGACCTTCCTCGATAGCGTGTGTAGTACGCCATAACGAGTTTCACTAAACAGCGATATGCTATTAAAATGTTATTAAAACTAGCCGTTTTGAATAGTAATAACCACTTTTTGAAATTTTGTAAATTTTATATTTCAAAATGGATTTCATTTTTGGATTCGGAATATCTAATTTAGCCTAAGGTGAAATTTTGGTACTTTTCGGATAACTTTCATATTCTTATGAATAGTGAAAATTACTAAATTATAATTAAAAACAAATTATTTAATCAAAATAATTAATAGTGATAAATTATTAATTTGAGTTGTTTTAAAGTATATTTAGAATATATTTTTACAATTTAATACAATGTTGGTCATTGGATGTAATTTTACATTTAAACCAGACATAAACAAGTGTCAATCTTTTGATAGATATTGTTTCTTAAAAACACGCTATTTGTTTTTACAGCGGGATTTAATTATAAAATTAATTAATGCAACTTCTATGTTATGAATTTGGTAAAATAGACTTCATTTTTGAATTCGGAATATGAAATATAGATTAGGATGAAATTTTGGCATTGTTCTGAAAAACATCAATTTTTGATGAATAGTGAAACAACTAAGTGGTTGGTTAAAAACTGAATTTTGCATAAAACTTAATTTTACCGCTTCTGTGAATGGAATTTCGAAAATCCGAGAGACACGGTTAATATCAAGGACTAAAATGTGGTTCAATGAGATGAAAATAATTTTTGGTGAATAGTAACTTTTTACTTTTTTTTTACCACGGTTAATAGTAAATAGGGTAACTAAGGGTAAATATGATATTAATATTACCCTAACACATGTCCTAATTCTATTGGACAAGTGTAATTCGGCCAAAAACAAACTTAGGAATAAAATATGACCATTTAGGCCCACTTGGATTAGATTAGGACTTTTATTATTAATTTATTTAAAGAAGGGTTAAAATAGTTAAAATCAAAGTTTAATAAGTAAATCATTTCTAATATGGGGTTATACATAAGATAAATTCGATTGTAAATATTCATTAGAAAGATAAAACGATTTACTACATGATGGTATTTTATTTGTAATTTTTAGACATCAAATAATTTAATTTATTTATGACACAAAGATGATGCAGTAATTATCTTGTAAATGAAATATTGACATAATTGATGTTATAAACACCCAAATAAATGTAATTTGAGACTTTTTATGAATTCCACTAATTTTATAGGTTACTATGATATATTATTGTTGATTTAATCAACTTGGTTCGAACATATAATTCTTTTATGACTTTCACAAAAATCATATATCAAATAGTGTCAAAATTGACACAAAATAGTTTTTAAATCAAATATTATATTATTAATTGTTATTTTATTCCTAAAAATCTAAGGTTCGGCCAAATGACTTAGATAAGGATATATGTATTAATAATATACAATTTGGGGTTCGTTTGGCATGTTATAGTATGTTTATTAACCATATAGTGAAAGAAAACAAAAAGACACGGTAAAAGTTAAATTATTTAACTTAGAGTTAAATCTAATTGATAAGGTTAAAATAATACTCTAAACTTGTCTAAATCCTATTGTTTGATAGGATTTCGACCCATCCCCACTTTAGCTTCGAAATAAGACCCTTTGGAACCATTATAAACCGATTTTTACTTTAATATAAAATAATATTTTGAGATATTCCTAAGGTTCCCCTCTCCTCCCCTATAAAAGGACACCTCCTCCCCCTCCTCCTCACAGCAATTTGAGCACTCAAGATCGGCCAACCCCTGCCAAAATCTCTTCTCCACTTCCCTAGCAACATCCTAGAGGTTCTGGTCTTCCTCAAAGACCAATTCTAGTGCCCTAAGAGGAGGTCTCAAAGAGGCACTTCAAAGAAGATGAGGTTCGGACACATACGAAGCAAATCGGACCTAAGGTAAGGGAATTATCACAATCTCATTTTTATCCGAGATTGTTTATTCGTAAGTATTTACTGGGGTGTATTTTATCATCCACATCCATATTCCCTCAATATGTAATATTATTTCCATCCACCTACAATTGTTTAAATCCAATTTTACCCTTCTATGAGTTTTTAGTAAAGGATATGAAAGGAATCTTTTTTCGTTTTTCGTACGAGGTACTTTTTGACTTTTCCGACAAAAGTACGAAGAATGTTTTTTTTAACTTATACGGCACGAATGGATTTATACTGTTTTATAAAGCCTTATTTTCATGAAGCTTCCTCTAAAAGATTTCATGACTATTTTCAATAAAATCTCTTTCTTTTAAAATTGCATGATGTTTTGTGAAAAGAAATTGATTTTGAAGAAGAAAGGATATTTTCCTCAAGAATTCAATTCAAGTGTTTTATCAAAATTATTTTCCATATAAGATAATAAAGGGTTCTGTTTCTATCCATATTTTTACATTGATTTGACTATGTTGTGATGAAATTATGTTTATGAATTCCTTTATCTTATATGAATGGTTTTATGATGTCATGTTGTTTAAGAATCCCATTTTTATTACATGGGTTATGCAATGATGTATGATTTATGATTTTGTGGCACACATAAGAAAGGATTCATTAAGAGATGGGTGGGACCTATATCTCCCTCCAATGAATTGGGTAAAGATTTTATATCTCATGAGATAGACATGGCTGGAATGGTAGGTTATACCGGTTCAGTGAAACAGGACTGAAACGAGGGTTGCTCGATTCAGAAAGGGACTTTGTCCACTAAGATAGTCTTGGCAATGAGTCATGACTAACAAGAAATGATTATCTATGATTATGTGTGTATGCCACAAAGTTCCATGTTTTAAGTTATGATTATTGTGATTACATTTCACTGCCATGATTTACCCCATGTTATGATATTATGAGATCTTTTGCAGGTTAAGATTTCCAAAAGCTATGTATATGATGTGATTGATTTTTTTCTTTTGTTTACCCTTACTGAGAATTTGAGCTCACCCTTTTATGTTTTCTTTTCCCCAGGATATAAAGAAAGGTTTTAGGTAGAAAAAAGGGATGACCTTTATGGGAGATATTGAAGAACTTTCACCACGATTAGAAGATTACGTTCCGAGTTTCCAAAGACACTAAACTATTACGATCCTTTAGTGTGTGTTTTTGTTATGTACTAAGTATTCCGCAAATGTAATGTAATGTCCATGTACGTCAAGCTTCGGGTCTCTACATTTGATTCAGTAGAAATGATTTTGTGTCCTTCTCTGATTTTTGTGTAGAAACATAGATTGGCGTGGTTCTCTTTATTTCACTTCCAGTGTAAGTGTTCATCTCGGGTATGAGTAAATTTTATAACCATTGAACTTATTATTTGAATTTATATTCTTGATGAGTATGATATTTCTTCATGTGTTCTTCTTTTCATGTATGTCCATGCATGGAATAATTCCCTTTTTTCCTCTCTTTCTTGTGTGTCTTTTTACTGCAGCTCGATCTTCCTTATATCCCAGGAGCTCCGGCAATAGAAATGATTACCTTTTTATAGGTACTAGGTACGGCTCCCTGAAATTCCAACAACTAACATTAAATATCATTAATTTCATTAAAGACATCAAATATGACCATTGGAATTAAATATGAGTTAATAGAAATTCAAACAATTTTTATGACTATCGGTGAGTCATGAGATCGGTAGGTCATTTTGAATCTGCATCGATTTCGGTAGCTTGTGATCAGCATCAGCTTCAGTAGCTCATGATCTGCATCATCTTCGGTAGCCTTTTATGAGCATCGGTATTAGTATCTCCTTTGATCATTGGTATCAGAAGCTCCTTTGATCATTGGTATCAGTAGCTCCTTTGATCATCGGTATCGTGCCATCTGTGCGACCGTTGCCATCGGTGTGACCATTCATCATCGGTGCGACCATTCATCATCGGTGCGACCGTTCATCATTGGGGCGACCGTTCATCATCGGTGCGATGGTTAATCATCGGTGCGCTCGTTCATCATTGGTGTGACCGTTCATCATCAGTGCGACCGTTCATCATAGGTGACTAAGGAAAATAACTAACAGTGAGTCAAAACATGGAATTTTCACAAAGTGTCTGTTCAGTCCAGAATACATCCAAGTCAACAGTAAAACATAAATTAACATAGATAAACATATGTAGACATGATTTGAACATATATAAACACATTTAGAACAATTTTATCAAAAGACTAAATTATCATAAATTAAACAATGATTTGGGATTATTAAAATAACCATCTCACAGAGAGATCAACCAATGGTTTTCTACCCCCACATCCCAACTCTCCTTTGATATGTAAATTTTAGTGTAAGTATATCTAGGTTGTAATATATTACTCTGTAGTGTATATGTCTACATGGGTCATGATGGATCTCAAAATTAACAGACATGTGATAACAAGTTGTACTAGCTTGATGTTTTAGCACATAATTGTATTATGATTATATTGATTTTGGTTACCATGTGTGTAATATCATGGGTTGTGATAGAGTGAGGTATAATTAGTGAAAAAATTTCTATGATAGATTTTGGAATTGTTACTTGGATTTTTGATATGATGAAACATAGTAGAGATATATGTACACGGAGTGTTGGATGAGATGTGGTTTACATTTATTTCCACATGGTGTACGTTAACTTATAAAATGGCTTATGGATTTGGATGCTTGGATTTGGGTCTTAAGAGCATCATATTAGTGGGAAAGTTGATTAGAATACCCTAGAATTTATTTTGTATTCATTTGAAAAATATTTGAATAAATTTATAGCTTTTACTATATACAACACTGAGTCTATATGAACCATGATATTTTATGGCATTTTTAACCTAGTTTTTGGAGTGATGGGTATGAATATGATTAACCACCTCCTGAAATATATATATATTTATATATTTATATATTCCATAATTTAAATTTATTTATTAGTTCCAAATAAAAAGTGATTAAATCTTAATAAAATCATTTCATGATTAAATGATTTATTTTTATAATGAAATGTATTATTGTATGGGTTATGAATTTTTATATAAGAAAATATACTGATCTGTGTTAGGAATTTATTTTAATAAAATGGATTGGTAATTTTTGAATAATTATACATACATTAGTTAATTAATGGTTATTAATGAAGAATAAATAATTCTTGTGAAGAGGTGTTATTTTTCAAAAAACATTTTTTTGGTTTACAATTGTTTTTAGCTAAATAAATAAGAAAAATCGTCATTTATTAATGATGATGATTAAATTTATAGAGTATATATTCAATAAAGAAATCACTATTTATGTTCTCAATCCACTCAATAATATCTCTCAATATCAAATCTTGTGTAGTTTTAATATAAGTGAGAGAAAAACATAGTATTTAAAAGGATAAATATAAAATTCTACACATAATCATGTTGGTTGGACCCCCCCAATAATGAATATTTACTATGAGACAAGTGATTACAATCATAGAAAATGCTAGTATAATCAATATAGAGTTCCATTGTGTTCTTCCACTTCCAATGTCTACTATCAGAGATAATCTCCTTCTATAATGAGAACCAAACAAAGAAATATCTTCTTCCTCTCCTTGGTTGGTTATACACTACAAAATAAATGATTCTTCATCCCTTGGAAGAGAGATCAGTTGGTCTAAACCTGTACTTCCTCAAGAGCTTCAACAATATAGGTTTGGAGACTCTTGTCCATATTCAGTGAACTATGGAATTTCCTCCCCTTCGTTCTCATAGATAAATATATTTTATCTTGTCATATAATTCACTCAAACATTATTCCCAATAATCAAACTCTAGATTTATTTTTTACCTACATAGATACATACACTACAAATCTCATGTATACATTCAAATTTATTATCGTACTAATTATTTCATTAATTCATGGTAACACCATAATCATTTGTAGTAAGTATTTTCCTTTATTATAATTCGGTTTTTAAATCCCAAATTATCTCATTGCTAATTATAAAAATAATTTCACGTAAAATTTCCTCAAATTTTCCATATATAAATTCTCATTCAAATACCTAAGTGTCTGGGGTCTTATTTTACATCATCGCATGACTTACATTCATTAAATATAACTTCTCATTATTCTCAATTTAAATGTCTTGTAAATCATGATAGTTGTATCATGATATCTTAATTAAAATAATTAAATATAATAACCATCACAACTATTTCATTAACTCCTTATTTTCATGGGTATTGTATTTGTTTTACTAACTTATAATATTTAATCATTAATTCCATGATATTTATTCTCTAAATCCTTCAATATTTCCTCTTACTAAATATATAGGGAATTTTAGTATTCTAATTTATTTTTTATGTGTCTAAAAAATAACTATATTTTCATTATTTTCATAACTAATGAATTTAATCAATGTGAATTAAGAATCATATTCATGAATCTAACATATAGTGTAAATTAACATTCATATAGATTTATTATTTATTATTAATTTCCTATAAACATTATGGTTTTATCTTTTCCCTTATTTTAATATTCATACCCAATGCATGAATGATTCTTCTCGTAATAATTTTTAATAATTTCTAATCTCCTCATCTCCTAAAAATCATAGTATATGAATGTCGCATGCCATGAGATCATATTAATTGATTTTAAATAATCACAAATATCTTGATATTATGATGTTATTATTAAATTCATCTGATAATAAGTCATGTGAAAATTCATCCTTGAATCGATTTATATTCCATCTTCGCATCCTATATGTGGAATTTCTCCTGAACCACACCATGTGCAACATTATATCTCAGATTCTCTATTTTTTTTTGAAAATTTATTCTAACTAAACCTCCACTTCATGGTTGATATTCTTATGCGGCAACTCATTCGATCATGTGATCTCATTATTATGGAATCTTGACACATGCGCACCAGAATCATCTCACATATATGTGGTAGATTTCATAAAACACTTTTGGAAAATAATACTAAGCATGTTCAATCGATATAATCATTCTATTTGATATGTTTCATGATCATGGAGTCGATTGGTAGTAGTTCATGTGGTCAATACTACAATTTATGGTCGATATAAAATATGGTGTTTCTAATTGGTGGTGCTCTATTTGATCACAATTCTATTCATGGTTTATCTAAATAAGATGTGGTCGATTTGTAACCATTATGTTTTCGCTTTGAGTGTTTGTACACAAAAAATCCATATATGTAGTAGCCTGAGGTTAATGATGTGGAGATGATAAAATAGTCATGATCGATTTTATTGGGTTTCATGTGTCATATGCATATATTTTAATGTAATGTTAGTATTCCACAATGACATAGTCCTACATAAAACATCTCAGTGTCTATTATTCTCTTTATAATTGATTATGTACCTTAATCATATCAATTGAGAGTATCTGGGTCAACTTGGGGAACCCATTGGCACCAACCCATGCCTACACCCTCCTCCACTATTAGGTATCCCCATATGGTGGTGTCACTTCTATAGTGAACCTACTATACCTACATATTCAAGTACTCTACTTATTCAATTTTTTGGTGGAATAGCCATGTTGATCAATATCTCGCATGATAAGCCTAGTTACCATATGTTAGGTTGAGGTGGATACTTTGTAAGGAAAGGGATTTATAATTTTTTAATTATTATCCAACTAAAATTTACATAGTAAAAAGAGAGAAATTTCCATGAAACTCAAATACCATCAAATCTAATATTATCAAAAATTTATTGTATAAATATTATTTTTCACTGTTTTCAAAATTATTCCACAAACAATATATCTTCAAAATTCAATGTAATATTATAAATAATGTGTTAATTCATCAAAACCATTCACATGTGTCTTTGATATCTAATATATGTTCAAAAATAATGAAATAAAAAAGGATATTATCTCAATCATGACATCCAATTGAATTTTTGGAATCCATAATAATCTTCTAAGAATCATCACATCATCTAAACTCACCAAACACACATTGACCAACTAAAAATAAATACAACACTTGGGTTTAACAATCTCCCACTTTTCATTTTGTTTCCAAAATATCTTCTCATCAGTAAATTCAATATGTGACCTTATATCATTCCATCCCCACATAATGAAAATAAAATTAAATGATTAATGCAAGAGACTTCTCCGCACTTCCAATAAATTTTAAGTAACTTAGAATTTCATTTCCTTTTTATGAGATAAGGATGATACAACATAGATCTCTATGAAAAGAACCATATGTTCGAGTTTTCTATGTATTCATGGGAAAATAATTATTAAAAGAAAATATAGATACAACCAGGGTTGTAAATGTTTTCTATAAACAACCATTAATGTGATATAAATATGATAACATACATATTTTTCAAATGGGGTTATCATAAAATATATTTGTTTAGAAACATGTAATCCTACACACTTTATAAATTATATTTGAATGTTCAAGTTAAAAATATATAACTCAATATTTTCTCATCATCCTCATAAATCAAGACATTCTGCAAAAAGATTTGTAAAATCAAGAGAGAGGATTCTGAGTGTGATTGTCATACCTCAAACCACTACTTTTGAAATATTACCAAAATTCATAAGTTCACTATAATTTAGTAATGATATATTATTCTAAAAGTTTCTCACCCTTAAGGTTTGAACTCATATTCTTCCATTTTATGGTAATTAATATACTCTTTGATGGGAAATCTCCTTATGTTTTCTAAAATTGATAGCCTCTAAATTCTCTATGAATTCCATGTATGATAGCTCAAAACACATAAAACATTAGGGAATAAGGAGAAACCTATCGTTTCCTCAGAAAAAAAAATTTAGAGAGAGAGATTCCTCTAAACTGGGGACATTATTTCTTTTACAAAACCAATATGAGAAGATTTCATAAGAATCCTATTTATTTTTTGTGTCTAGTCTATTTAATAATAATTTTTTCACTTGAAATTCATCTTTAAATAGAGTACATTTTTTCACTTCTATATTATGAATATTCAAGTTACAATTTTTGTATAACTTATCAAGAATTTCACCATTCCTTCTAAGGACACATTCTTTCTATTATCCCCAATAATTTTTTCAACATCCTCAAATTTTTTATCCAATTTAAGTTGATTTGACCAAAAAAATTATACAATGTTTCTTTACATTCATAGTCTTTTCAAAATATCCACATGAAATTATACTATTTTTCTTTTAAAAACCGTTCCCTTTCAAATATTAAGAAACCATTTTTTCTAAAATTGTAATGCATTCCACTTCCCTGTGAACTTTAACAAAGAATCCTCCATAGAATTATTCTAGAATTTGAAATTTCATATTTATTATAGTTGTGGTGAAAATATGGCCCTTAATTTTATTCTCTATGATTTTTTAAGATACATAAATTTTCTAGAGCTAATTCATACTCATTTCATTCTGAATTATTTTGAGAATATATTTTTTGTATTATTTTCACGGTTTATTAAGAAGAAATTGGAAACAATTATATGATTTTTTAGTGATTTTGGGTTGTTTTGGATTTGTGCACATATTTCCCATAATATATTCCCTTCCAAATAAGACAATGAACCCACAAACAGGGGGGTTCATGGGTTTTGAATGGTTTTTTAAATTGAATTCCACTTAGTAGAAATAGTATGACCCCCATGGTGAGGAACATGGTCAGTACACATTCTTCAGAAATATTTTTTATCTAGTATAGGAGATAATGTGTGTGGGATTTATTTCCCACAATATTTATTTTAAAATTCTTTAACCCCTTGATGATGAACCCAATTTTCCCCAAATTATCACTAACATTGTTTTTATTTATTTTTGGGAGCTCTTAGATGGATTCCAAGACCCATCAAGGTCACTTCTTGATGAATTAAATATCTTATTAAAGTATTTTATCCTCTTTTGGTATGTTATTTCTTACCATGGGGTTTCATATCTCTCTTATGTCTCATTCTTGATGGAGATGAATGTTTTATTTCCATGTTGATGAGGGATTATATCTCGGTTATGATGGATCTTTATCCTTTAGACGTTGATCATATGTGTTTAATCTAGATCTTGTTATTCATTTTGTTCTTGAACATTCAACTTAAATTTGGTGGAATTTGGTTTTGAAAATGATCGAAATTGATCTTTAGGTAGGTCGTATAAATGTTAATTCCCATAGTCTAAATTTTAATTATGAGTATGAAATTATACAATTTCAATTTTACTAATTGGGAAATTACATCCAAAATTGAATTGATTAAATTAAATATCCTTGTGATAATGAGATTGGTTGAAAATTTGGAAATTGGGATTAGTTGATTTGTGATAATGAAATTTTTGGGTCATTGGGATTATAAAATTTGTGGATTAATGTGATTATGAATAAATTAATAAAGTGAATTATAGAATTTTTACCTTAACATTGATTATTTAAAGCTTTATATGATTTAAAATTGATAAATGTTTTAATGATGAATTGTTCATATCATTCCATGTTATTAAGGTGATAAATTTTTATTTCTTTGATATATTGAAATGGTCCATTGTGATGTGAGTACTTGATAAAAGTGATAATAATGATTAATCTTGATAGATGTGCAATATGTTATATATTTTTTTGATTGATAAATGGGTGTGGGAATTGGGATAATGCTCCAAATACTCATATATGTTAAACAGAAAAATTAGAATGGGATATAGACTAATGCTCTAAATTCCCATATGAGATTGATTGATAAATGAGTTGTGGGATAAGAACTGGTGCACCAAATACCCATGGGGTTCGATACATGACTTTCGACACCAAAAAAATTATCATTGGACTACGGTTCCTTGTTTTCATGTTATAAGGTTTGAATAAAATTGTTAATGGGATCTTGTGTGAGAATTATTTTTGATTCCCTATGTGATATATTTTTTTACTCCACCATTGGATAATTTAGGTAATGTTGGTTTGGGTGACTTAGTGAACATGGGTATTTATTTTGTCAAAAAAGAGTAATGTTATATTTAAATTGTATATTTCAACACTAGTAATTTAATTTTAATATAAGTATATACACTTATGTATATTGTATTATGATTTAGACATCATTGGTGGTGTTCTACTGAGCTGTACTCACACCCTATTTGGGTTTCCTGATATGTATGAAAATATAATTTAAGCATGTTTGACTTGATAAGGGAAAGGGCACTATGTTATATCGATGAGAAGACACAGAGGCCAGATGAAGGGAAAACGATTGATGTTGGGACACACTATTTAGTTTTTTGGGTCTTTATTTTTGGATTTTTCATTGGAAACATGAATAATATATTGAATAAAATATCTACAGTTTTGGGTAATGGCTCTTATATTGGTTAATCATGTGATAATGTTCTATTTTTATAATATAATTCAATATAATAATTGGATACTATCATTTGGCTATTGATTATTTATTCCACTATTGATATACTTTGATAAAGATGGTATTGTCTCTATATTTTATGTATTTGACTCTCAAAACTAGCCTGTATCCTCTAGCATATGGGGATACGGGTTTGAGGTCATGTATCCAACCGTCTCGGGGTAGCAGCATCTGGAACCCAGTTTGGGACATCAGAAAGTGGTATGATAGGTGTTTTCTTTTCTTTTCATCTGTATTTTTATTTGGGAAAGCTATATATAGGAATAGGATGAGTTGGGCCTTGGTCATAAACCCATGCATGGGAGTTTCAAACCCATGTATTCGGTAAAAAACCAAATTTCCAGGGTGATATTATTTTTATTGATGTCTTATGTTATAGTTGGATGTTATTTCACCTTCCTTGATGCACTTATTGTGTGGTATTATTTTTTTCAAGATTTTATTCGTGGACTGATAAGACACAAAGTTTGAGCATACATGAATCATTCTAAGAACTAAAGACTATTATGTGACATGTAACATTTTAGGCATACAAGGGAAAAAATGTTTTAGGTGAGCTGATTAAATTATGGTACATTAATTTACATGTGTAATTTATATTAAAATGTTCTTAGAATGAATATAAAAATTTTAATTGATGATAAATGTGATGAAATTAATGTGGATAAATAGGTTTCTAATAAAAAACTGGATTTATGGAATTATTTTTCCCCTATCATATCCATGACCTAGGTGAGGGATGGTAGGGGTGGTGTTAGGGCCTCAATTATGAACAAGTGGAATGGAATGGGGATAAATTTTTAAGAATTGATGTGAATACCTTATGTTAAAATGTGTTAATAATTTGTTATGTTTCCTAAGAAGTGTGGTTGGAATTGTATAAATATTCCTCCTTGATGGAATATATTTATCAGATAATAAGAGGACATGGATGGGAATGATCCTCTGAATGTGGATGTTGAGGCTCCAATTGTTCTATGTGAAGGATCCAGAGAGAGGTTCAATGTTAGATAAACTTGGTTTGTTTAATATATGGAATGAAAACTAGGGTGAGTTATGTAGTACATGTCTGACATGACACTAGAGTTCCAATTGTAAGACCCTACAACATTCACCAGAGTGGGTGAAACTAAGGAATCTATGTTCTGGATTAAGTCTATCTAAATGACCCTTGACCACTGGACACTAATTCTTAGAAGATATTCAATCTAGATTCTTATACGTTACGTGGTCAAGAGAAGAATTTGTGGAACATCAATACATAGGATGGGTAGATAAAAATATGGAGTACAATGACTTTCTAGAGATGTTATATGAGCACTTTTACACAAAGTGTAAAAGGAATGAGAGGGAATAATATCTCATCAGGCTGACCTAGGGGATTTGGTTCGTGATGGACTATTTAGGATGATTTACTTATTTCCATATATTTGTTTCATTATTCTTAGGGGATGACGTTACTATAGTGAATTAGTTTTAGGAATATCTTAACTATCAGATTGTGTCCCAGGTTAATATCTTTCAACTGATGAAGTTTTCAGAAGCTGTGAATCGAGCTCTCATATCTAAGGGGAACCTAATTGTGGATTCAAGTTGATGGAATGTGGCTTATTATGTGTGGTTGGATAGTATGTCTTCCAAGAGTAGGAATAATTTCTATAAGAATGTTGACCAGAGCAGTGTAAAGAAGAGTGTCTAGTGGAATGTCTAAATTACTCCACATAATGCTCAATTTCTCTTCCACAAGTGTGGCATAATAGTTAACCTTTATAGATATTTACCTTGACCCTTAGTTGATTGTCATGATTTTGGATGTATTGGAAATCTATTAGGGTTTGACCGTAAACCATGATAGATTCTTAATGACTGATGATCCAGGCAGAATCAGAGTGATGTAAGGGTCTCTTATACCCATATCATTATCAAAGATAGTGTTCTAATAGTAATGGAGATTGAGGTAGTGGATGTGGTACTTTGGGGTAGACCACACAAACAAGAAGAATGGTGTATCCTAGAAGACTGACATTTTATCATATCAAAGAAGGGTAGAAATATTGCATATAGTTCAACCTATAATTATGGGTGAAAAGGTTGGACTTTAGATGGTTGAAGGTACTATTCAATTTTCTTCAACATTGTTGAGTGTCTTATTTAAATAGAAGCATTTCTTCCTTTTATATCTTAAAACTTGTGAAAGGTTTGACTATTTTTGTGGATTTCATTAGTGGGGTCATATCGATTGACACACCATTGGGAGTACCGTCTAGAGACATCTGTTTCTATAAGGGGTGTTCTGTAAATGTTGTGGAGTATCATTTTCTGTGGCATCTTTGCATACTTGATATTTTTCTCATTCAATTGATTTTTTATATGGACTAGTTGGTAGCGAATTGAGGCTGTAGAAAATTATATCGTAGGAGATTGACATATTCATCTCCTAAGGGTGACAATTACCTTCATCATGGAGAGTACAATATCCTTACAGGTAGTTCATGGATAGTTCATTAGCAACTGGGGGAGCTCAACAACAAGGTTGCAAGTCAATTTCTATTTAATTGTAGTCTAAATTAGGATTTATTTTTGACCATAGTGGTTTGGTTCTAGGAAATGTTTCCAGAGGAATTGTCATAGATTCCACCTATAAGGGTTGTGATTTTACTTTTGAGATCATGATTAGAGCTGAGACGGTTTCTATTCCACTATATATAGTGGCACCCAACAAGATTCAATATCTTAAGACTCTGTGATAGAGTTTATGGATCAGGGATTTATCTATCTGAGTATGTCAAGAAGGGGTACCTTTGTTTTTTTTCTAATAATGTGGATGAGATGTTTTTATAATGTGTTGATTACCAGAAGTTTTACTAGATTATTGTAAAGAATTGGTGTCCCCTTCTGCATATTGTATATCTCTCTGACTAGTTTAGAGGAGATAGTGCCTTCCCCAATATTAAATTGAGGATAGGGTATCATCGGTGAAGTGTTATACAATATGATATGCACCAGACGTCTTTAATAAGTAGTTATATCCTATATGAGTTCATCGTGATGTCGTTCATGCTGAGGAATGCACATGTAGTGTTTATGGACTGATGAATACAATCCTTCACCTATACTAGGATCATTTTATTGTTTTTTTGTGAATGAAATCTCATTGTACTACAATACAGATTAAAAACATGACCAACATATAGAAATTTCCCTGAATACACTAAGAGATAATCAACTATATGTCATGCTATCAGAGTTTCCATAATGAATTGGTTGGGTACTATTTTTGGGTCACACCACCTCAGTGGAAGTGTGTTATTGGACCCAGATAAGGTGAAAGAAGTGATTTCATTGGAGCATCTCATTAATTTCCTTGATATTTTATGTTTTCTAGGATTAGTGGGATATTATTATTGGTTTATCAAGGATTTTCACTATATAGAAGAACCCCTTTCTTGATTTACAAAGAAGGGGTAAATTTTTAATGGTTTGAATCATCTGAGAATGATTTCTAGGAGTTGAATAAGTGGTTGACTTCTGCACCGATCATGATCCAACCCGATCCAGGGGAGGTGTATACTATATTTTTTAATGCATCTTGAATTACACTTGGACAATTGTTTATTTAGTGAGATCATATTCTGGCATGGGTCATAAAATTTGGGACCTCATGAATATAATTACCCTAAACTTGATCTCCAGTTATTTTTCATGGTTTATACCTTTGATTGTTAGAAGCATTATCTATTTGAGGATTTTTTGGTATATCATTTACAAGAGATTAAATTTTAACTTTTTGAATATATATTTGAATCTCCTATAATGTATATGGGTCGAGTGTATGATATCATTTCACTTTGAGATAGTATATGCACCTAGAAAGAGAAAAAGTGTGGCTGACGGTTTGAGGATAAAAACTTGGACATAGGTAGTTTAGGAGTCTAGATATGAGTGGAAGATAATGACTATGTTGTGTGAGAAGTAATTTGTGGTTTAGGATGGATAATAGTAGCATACCATCATGTCCTTATCAATGTAATCCATGCTTTTAAGCCATATTAAAGAAATTAATTATATGGATCTTGAGTGTTCGGCCTTGAGGAAAATCCTTGGAGGTGAGGAGATAGCTTCTAATTGGACTAAAGATGATCATGATATTGTCTATGTTAGGGGAAATATTTTTGTACTTATGTGTATGTTTGAGGAGTTGATTTGTGGGTTTCATGGCTTGAAGTGGGTGGTACATATGGGTCTGACTAAAATGTACCATGACCTACATCGATAGTGTTGGTGGTCGGACACGAGAAAAGAGATTTCATGGTTAAAAACATGATACCACACATATAAATAGGTGGAGGTTGAGAATAAATGACCATATTTCTTCCTACATTTTTTACCCATTATAGAATGGATGTGGGACAATGTTACGATGGAATTTGGGGTGGGTCTCCCGAGGACAACTCATAAGACTGGTGCTATTTCAGTGGATGTGGACTAACTAACCTGATAGGGAATTTCTGACATATCTAAGAGACATTATCAAAGGATAATTTTTTAGCTATGTATGTTTGAAATATATGGAATCTTCATGGGACTCCATGGAAAATAAATTCAAACCACGACTAGTGTTTTACTTTTTTCTTATGGAAATAATTACATAAGGTGCTTTATACCCAAATATTTCTGAGTATGGGTTTTCATCCATAGAAATATTGGTATTTGGATATTTCTAATTATGTTCCTAAGGATATGATAAGTGAATCCATAATTGACCTTCGTAGGTATTGGGATAAGCAATTAGTTCTCATTGAGTTCACATATAATAATCGTTATCTGGAAAATATATAGATGGAACCTTATTAGGAACATAATATAAGGCAAGTTAGATTACCTCTATGCTATATGGTGGAAGGAGGGTTAGAATTTTTGTATTGAGTCTTATGCTAGAGACTTCAGAGTAGGTTCTGTTGATTTAGAAATGTATGACAATGGATCAGAGTAGGCAGAAGTTGTATTCATATTGAAATCGATGACCCCTTGAGTTTACAGTAGGTGATCATGGGTTCCTTCGAGTTTTTCCTAGATGGGGACACACTTGGATATAGATGAAGGGAACATTGTTTCCTAGGAATATCATAAATTTTGATATTGTGTAGTGAATCGGGCTAGTGGTATACCTATTGTCACTACCACATATATATAGGGAAAATCCCAAAAATTTTCATATGTCACAGGTTCTGCTATATCACACAAACCCTTCTCATCTAATCAATATTGATGATGTTGATCTTGAGACTGAGGAATCCTTTGAGGATAATAATATATGTGTTATGAGTATTTGTGAGAAACTGGTTCGGGGATGTATGAAGCTGATATTTTGAGAACTATGATAACATGGTTGTGTTTAAGAGGAAACGAAAAAGAGAGAAGCATATATGCAGGTTTAGTGGCCCAATAATTTTACCTCAGAATCATCGATATTCTTAGGATTTCATCTCAAGGATGATCTTTTTCAGGTCCAAAATTAGCCTACCCACCCAGAAAGGGGTGTGAATCATGGTATGAATATATTTTGTGAAAATTTTCCTACACTTAGATCTTTTCCTATTTATTATATGTATCACATTTGTTTCAATTTAGGGTTTATATTGATTTTATCCATTTAATATTTATCTCAATATGATTCAAATAAAGCAAATCTATAATGTAAGTACAAGGACACACAGGTTTTTACATGGTTCACCATGACTAGGACACATCTAAGGACAATACAATGTCAATGTTCTGACGTACCAAATCCAATAAGGTTCACTTCTAAAACATGCTTAATTCTAGATCTCTTAAATTCCATGGCTCAGATACCTTAAAATGTTTATAGATATCTCAATTCTTCCCAAGGTTCACTCCCTTAAACATTTCTTTCATTCCTCACTATCGTTGGAAAGGAGCACCTTCTACCTCTTCCACTACTCACAAATTCTGAATGGATCCATAAATATGTTATAGACATGTTAGTCCCATAATTAATAATAGTTAATGCATCCTCAATTTTATGTATATTCTCTATTAAAGTTATTTCTAGGATCCTCCTTCACTTTTGTGAAAATACCATGATGAAAAACTACTACATTCCATAAAACTAAGAAAAACTTCCCTTTGATGTAGACCTAGAAATCAAAAACTCATGATTTAGAATTCATTACAAAAGATTCCAATTCTTATTTCCACTATAAGGGATGTATTAGTGGTTAAAATCCTATAAATATTATCGAATTGTTTACAACCATTATCGTTTTCTTCAAAATTCATATATGAAAATGATATTGTTCACTGGGAAAACCTATTATGTATCTCTATGAATGAGACCCTCCACATGTAATTGTTCCCTGAATTAATGTTTTCACCTTGGATATGGAATAAACATATCATCATACCAATATCTGTAGGAAGATTCCTTTATAAAAATGGCTTTTTTTCATTTGTGGAATCCTCTTTTGCGAGACACCAACATCACGAACCACCAAGTCCACGAACCACATTGATCCATGTAGTTCCAATGCATCTCGAGATACATTTATTTCGGTGGTGGCCTCTTCTTTTCGGATGGATAATTACTCACAGATCACCTTTATGTTTAGATCTACTATTCCCCACCATCAAACCTTCTACACAAACTATTCCATTGTAGAATCCTCCCTCACAAACAAATTTATCTTTCATGAAATTCCTTATTCACAAACCACTTCCTCATTTATGAAGTCATACCTTGTAAACTTCACCGTACATAACTGAATTTCTCTAGTGATGATCATATCTAATGAAATTTTTTGACTTTAATAAAGTGATTAGGGGAATATATATATATATGAAAATATATCCACAAATCTCAGAAATCGGAATTTCCAAAAACTCTGATGTGGTAGAGCCTTCACCTAAAATATGTTATGTGGTCCGCATAATGACTTTACCCTTTGTGGAAACCAATGACTTATGAAAATGAAAACCCTCAATTTGATCAATAAATCACCACCTCTAACTAAAAAATATGATTCCCTGAAGAAAAAAAGTCTCTAACATAATATTATCATTTTGTTAAATAATTTCTCATTTCTGTTTATGTGGTGTAGTTCAATCTTAACATAGTACAATTCCCTTTGTAGAGGACTTAATTCCTCACCTTCATCATTAAAACGTTCAAATAATATATATTCAGTGATCCTCTTTTTCGGTCCACATATTATATCTTTTATTTGGAAATATTCCCTTTTACATAAAATAAACTCCCAATTTAGTGATCTAAAAATTTGACAAAGACTAGTATATTATGAAACCTCGCATGCATCGGCTACAGAAAAACCAACCATAATGAAATGTAGTCATCTATCTTTATCAACAAACACATTTTACCTAATAGAGAATACACGGTTCCTTGATGTATTTTTTCCCAAAAATATCTCACTTTGGTTTTGTTGAAAACGCATCAATAATTTGTTTAGTAATCAAACATTTACTCAACACACAATTTATGCCCACATGATCCATGCTTGGTGTGAGAAACAAGAGTAGCATGAAAAGTTCATTAATGAATCACATCATTCCAAAACCACTCAACTTCTTTCATATCAATCAACATATGTCTTGATATATAAGCTTTAATTGATTGACTTTTGAATTGTCAAACTTAAAGCATCCCCTATATCTCTGCTCCCCCTATCAGCTTATCCCCTTTCTTGATTAAGACATTAACCCCTTTTATTGCAATAATTTCAAACCCTTTATCAAAAAAATTGTTGGTCACTTTGTTGTGGTCTGAAACAGGGTAAATAACACTATTCAACACTATAGGGATTGACCTTAAGTTCACATAATTGTCCTTCAGTGATGAACTAAGATTTTACTAAGATTTATAGCATTGGATTTATCATAATGAATACTATGTAGGAAATTCCTTAAATTTCCCACTATCTCATAGAATTGAAGAAAGGATTCCTTCATTTATGTATTTTCTCCCCATTATTCAATAATTTATGTGCATCATATTTTCAATAATATAAAAAATGAGGAGGGGACACAAATTATTCTTGTATCTCCGCAAATCTACATAAAGAAAAATTACTTTCCCCTTTTGATCATACACTTATTATTATTATATGAGACATCATAGTTTGACATATGAATAGCACATGGATATGTAAACTATTTTCAAATTCAAAATTTTCTTCATTTATCAACCTCAAATTGATTCTTTGATTCTTTTATCACTTTTCAAGATCAGATTCGTATTTTTCATTGTAGTTTCACACTACTATAATTTTTTCAACAACTGAAATTTTGACATGGAATTAATTTATTGATAGATCATATAAAACTAATGAGTTAAAACTCTTTGTTGGAAACAAGATTTTAAATCAATAAACACCAATGATATCCAATTCACTCACCTATTCCCATGGATTCGAGTTGTGTTACTTTATTTAATTCTTTATCATACTCTCTTATCAAATGAGGCTATATCATTTTAAGATGTTATCAAAATGTCTCCCAAAAACATCCACCTTTTTAATATCCTAAATACATTCATCTAATATCACATTGTAAGAACAAGATAGATAATCTTGAAATACATGAATGTCGTTGATTCCCCACCAATATCCCTTCTCAAGGTGGAAAATCGGTTTCACATCAGGCTCTTAACCATATAATATCCCTTTTCCACAATAAAATACTTTAAGATATGTATTTGAAAAATAGTGCTAACTTGTGACACCACTTGTTGAATTTAATAAAATATTTGAATTCCAAGAGTTCGTATTATTCTTCTTGCACATCTCTCAATTCAACTTATGGACCCATTCCATTTTAACACACATAACCCATGAATTCTATCTCTCCCAAGATCCTATAAAAATTCACACACATATTAAAAATGGTTAAGTCATGTGCAGAGGGGTTACTCTAGAATTAAAAAATAGATGATTTTGGTCAATCCTGATAGACCAATCCTTTGATATTTACTTCCAATGCATTGTACTATTTTTCACTAATTCTAACTGGCTGGAAAACAGAAAATGTTCTGAACATATTACTAGACATTCACTTCCCACATGCTCAGTCTTCTTCTGATATATTATTTTTGTAGGTTTGGCATCTTTCAATATATGGATTTTCAATCCATTGATGCATTTTTCTTTCTTTTCAACTCCACTTATACTCCATTTTTATAGAGATTTTTCAGATAATGAATGTTTCTAATAATCATCTTCTCTTGATTATTCAATCAATGGATGACTCTTTCCCTTTACATTACTTATCTCCGTGTGGTATGAAACCTAAATTTGTTGAGTCGCAATTTTCCTATTTTCATTAATCTAAGTTTTAATTCAACACACCGTGATGTGATTAGAGTGAGACTTTCACTAAATGTGCATTATTCTAATTGACAGTTGAGATTTTAATCCATATTAAATATATGTTCTATTTCATTATTTAGAAGAGATTTGTTTTGAGTGTAACAGAGGAGGTGATTAATATTACTTTTATTGAGATCCTTGAGTATCCTTGTAGTCATTAAACCTATTTTTCAACTTATTATATTTTATTACATTATAGGACTTTTCATTATGCACAACTGAAGTTACAAATCACATTTCAAGATCCTTTTCATTTCATTTATTCATCCGTCCATAATGTCTTTCCAAATTCCCTTGATCTGCAGATATAAAATATATCCCATTATTAACTTACCTCACATCAAACTTCTTGGTTGATATTTTGATATAGATAGAGTTATCCTTCTAAAATTGATCCCCCATGTTTCCTGACACATATACATGGTGTGTTATAGTCCACCATAATAGTAGAATTTTGTGGATACAATCTTCTGAGAGACACTTCATTCCAATTTCTCATGAAACGAGATATTATTAATAGATTCAGAAATATTTATATCATCATGACATAAAATATATTCCAAATCCCCGAAAAAACATTAAATATGACCATTCATCTCATATAAATAGAATATGTTATCATTACTTCCAAAAAAATACTTTTATGTCTGTTTACAATACCTACTAGATTTTTCCATTTTTTGGAACTATTCACTACTCTCTTTCTATATTTCATGAGAGAGGGTTCATCATATCCACTACCAAATTCTACTAAACTACATGGACTTTGGGATAAGATAATCATATCTTTTTTTATCTCTCATGTATAATATTTTTTATTCAATTCATTATCGAATACTAAAGTAAAATCAATTAGTAAATGGAAAATGATCCATCAATTTGGAATTTCCATTTACATTATATTTCTATACTTCTTTATTAACCAATTTTATCCCTTATCCTAATTTTTGAATCTTCTTATCCCTTGATTAAATATGATAATTATGTCATCTCTTTATATTCAACCATCTAGTAATCTTATATTTCAAATCAGCAAAGATTTTATCCACCACCTTAGATTTCCCTTTTATTTTATAATGCAGGTGAGAAATATAATAATCCCATCATGAATTCTCTAAATGTTTTCTTTTCTTCACATGAACTACTTCAAATAGATTTATATCAAAATCATCAATTTTCACTTTTAAATTATTAACTTCATATTAAATTACAATATTTATCTTGTCATCAGCTTTGAGTTTTTGAAGTTCTTTATCATTTAAATCATTTTTTCTCTCTTTTATCAGTTTCCACTTAAACAAGTTTTTTGTTTTAACCTCTTAGTTTATTGCATTTTAATTACTATTTATAGATCCAAATATCTTTGGACTAGTTTTATTCATTCTCATTATTATCAAAATAATTTTTTATGTTGAAGACCCCACTTTGGGCCTTCTAATATTTTCTTCATCATCTGTAGTAACAGCCTCACTCAAAAAATTGGGTTCTTCACAAATTTCTATAGTATCACATAATAATACAATATTTTCCCAATATGATTCGTCAAAATAATTTATTTTTAAATAATTGATTTTATTAAACCGACTCAAAAAAATTTCATAGAAAATTCCACATAGTTTAATTACACCATACATCTGGTTATCCTTTGATGTTCTTCTTATTTACATGACACATCGACATTTGAGAAAACTGAAACATTTCTTCAATAATTAATTGAACAAATTCAAGACAAAAAAAATTGATGAAACAAAAAAACTCACTAATACCAATTTTAATGTTCAAAAGTGGCCTAGATACCATGAGAGTGAGGGATTAATTTGTTTATGAATATTCTTTTCAAAATTCTTCATTCCGCAAAAGATTTTATTAACATTATTATAAGGGTCACTTTGTTTTCAATTTAGTGTATATATTTCTCTTATCCCTCCCAAATTTATCTGATGATGATGCATAGAGATTAAATCATGAAATTAAGAACAAGGAAACACATATTTTCACATAGGTCATCCTTAGTGGGATATATCCAAGTAGAATAAAACAACATTGTGTTGATGTACCAAATCCACTAGGGTTCACTTCCAAAACATGGATCACGATAGATTACTTATATAGATTGTCTCCCTACCCTTAAAATGTTTTGAGTCATCTCACTACATACCAAGGGTTACTCCCCAAATAATTTATTCAATGGATCACATTCAATGGAAGGGATCGCATTTTTCCGCTTCCTTTACCCACTACAGTGGAAAGGATCCACAAATAGTTTATTGACATGGAGGCCCCTTTATTAGCAATAATAAATGAAATAGAAATTGTATATAGATGCTCTATTGATTTTTTTTGGGATACGCCATCACTTATGTGAAAACCACTTGATCCATCCCTTGCAAATTCGAGACAAGTAGAACAATCCACACTTTTCGGTAGACACAACAATTACAAACTCATTTTTTTTGCAGGGCCTCCGAAAAATGTTATTTCTTATTTTCAATAGCTTAAATGTTACAGTGAATAATTTCATAAAAATTTTGTTGAATGGTGTATATTCACTATATTATTCTTCTTTATAATTCATATATATAAATTATATTGTTCACTGGGTAAACCTGGCACGTATCTCCTTTCATGAGAACCTCAAAATAGTAACGCCTATAAGTGTTCCATGAATTCATGTTTCCACCTATAAATTGAAATACACTTCATTCCATACTTATTACCATGTGGGTTGTACATTTTAAATATTCATTTTCCATTTACAAAATCCTATTTCACTAACCACATACAACTTGAACAACCTTCTTTGTGAACTACCTTGTACCTTGTAGTTTGAGTGCTTCATGAGATACCTCAATTTCATGGATGTAATTTTCATCGTGGATGGAGAAATCCACATGGATAACATTTACATTGAGAGAATCAATTTCCCCATAATCAAAACACCTTCTAAAACTATTCCTCCAAAGAATATTCCCTCCCCAAAAACATTTTCTTCAATAGAATTCCTCCTTCGAGAACCACATCCTCCTCCACAAAATCCTCCATCGTGAACAAATTCATTCATACTAAAATTATTCTGGCGATGATATTAGCTAATTAAATTCACGCACTTGGATGATGTGATTAAGGGTCATTACATTGGAAAATAAATTTAAAAAATTCCCTAATAATAATTACTAAAACCATTAATATGTGAAAACCATCACTAAGAACTTGTTATGTGATCCACAAAGCACCATTATCCTTTTTGGTAGAAAATTTCACCTGCAAATGCAAACACTTTATAGTAAAAATAAATCACCACCTCTATCTGAAAAGAAATACCCTTATGTAAATAAAGATCCTACAATATATTACATGCCACTTATTAGCTAATTTCTCTATGTGGTTGGCGTTTCTAAATTCATGGTTCTCATAGCACATATCCCTTTGAGGCAAATTGATTCACCACCTCTATCCACAAAACATTCCACTCCTTTATAGTATGTGAACCACCTTATCGGTCAACAAACTAATTTATAGTATACATAGCACATCTGTTCTGCTGAAATATTCCCTTTTCCAAAAAACTAACTACCAATTTTGAGGTCCAAAATTTTGGAAAACACTAGTAAAATGAGCCTACATAAACACATCTACTTTAGCAACACCAACTATACTAAAAATTGGTCATATGGATTTTTCAAAAAACAAAATCACCCAAACAAAGCATAGATATTGCACCGTAATGTAATTTTTCCTAAAAAGATGATATAAGATGGGGAGATTATAAGATCATGAACATTCCAAGAGCTGAATCATTATTTTTTAGGGTCTATTCTAATAGTGTTGTGCGTATAACCTAGTTTGTTTTCTTGGGACGTTGTATTGGGAGAATTTTAAAAATATTATGTTTCTGGATAGATTTTGGGTCGTTCACGATTGGTGCATAGTTTTCCAAAACCCCGTTCCCTACACCAGAAAACTATACACTATTAAACATAGGGGGATAACACTGGTGGGGCATGGTTTTTAAACCTATCACCACATAAGAGAAACTGCTTGACCCCTGGGTGAGGCGCACATTTAAGGAACATGAATTGGAAAGTTGTGCACCCCATACCATGAAATAGTTCACAATGGTTTTATTTTAGTGAAAATTTATATTCCAATTCCCAAACACGCAATGATAACCCCTATTCTCCCAAACAGGGTCCTAACAGTTTTCCGTCATTTTTTGGGAGCACCTAAATGGATTAGGAGGCCCCTTAAACTCCATTCTTCATGGATTAATGTTCTAATTGAAGGATGTGCACCTCTTATGGTATGCGATATCTTCCTATGTGTTTTCCTCTCTCTTATATATCTCTTTCCTAATGAAGTGGAATTTTTTTCCCATGGGAGAAATTTTAGATCATGGTAATGATTGGACTTAATACTTTGTATCTTGAACATAGTAGATGATTATAGATATCTTTCTTCCTTGTGGTATTGAATGTTTGTCATCAATTTTTGGGATTTTTGTTTAGCAAACATCCGTCTAAAATCATGAGACAACTATTCTAAATGATAATTCTCATAGTCATAATTTCAATTTCATCTATGGAATTGTGCAATTATAATTTCCAGGATTCAGAAATTTCATCCTAAATTGGATTGATAAAAATAAATATGCATGTGATAATGAAATGGGTTGAACTTGGAGAAATTGTAATTGGTTGAATTTTTATTACAAAATTGGTCGATTATTAGGATTATGAAATTCGTTGATTAATGTGATTTTGAGTAGATTAACATTGGCCGTTAGGGGATAGTTTGATTTACTTTTTAGGGTTAATGGAGGATATGATTAAATGTAGATAATTGGTTTAATGGTAAAAATTTCATATTATTTCAAGTGATTAAATTGATGAACCTTGATTGTTTTCAAAGGTTGAAATGGTATACCATGATGTGAATAATTTATAAAATGTATATTGATTATTAAAATAGACCAATGTGATATACGTGATATGTGTGATTGAATGATACACGAGTGTGGGGCATAAAGGGATTCTCCCAGAACCCATATGAGATTGATTGATAAATGAATTTGGAACATGGACTGATGCTTCAAATACAGATATGTGATCAACTGATAAATGAGGTATCGAACATGTACTAAGGCTTCATATACCCACGGGGTTCAATACAAGATGTTCTTTGATCAAAATATTGGAATTATACTATGGTTCCAATTAGTCATGATATAAAGAAAGAATTAAACGAATAATAGAAGAACATTTTATAATTAATTGTGATTCCCATATGATATGGTTTATAATCTGATACTAGATGAAGAAGGTAGTGTTAGTTCGGGAGACATCATGAACCTGGTTATTTATTTGGGTAAATATAGAATAATTGAATATGTAAACTATTTATTTTATAACCTTTAATTTATTTTTTATACCGTTGCATCAATGTTATAGACTATATATTATTTTATACATCATTGGATGTGTCCTACTGAGTTTTACTCCCACCCTACTAAGGATGTCTGATCAATACCATAATATACGTCATGTTTATAGGATAGGATAATGGAAATATCAATATGTTATATGTATAAGTTGGGAAGGGGCATGGATGAGAGAACCAAAATTGATTTCGGGACCCACATTGGAGTTTTCAGTGTGTTTATCTTTTAGTTTTTCATTTTCACTAGACATATATAAGGCATGACATATCAACTATTTTAGTTTTGGAAATTGTTTCCTATTTTGGATTATCATGTGATACTAGCCAATTTTAGTAGTGACAATTATTATAGTTATTATTAATTATCATTTAGTTATTGATTATTTATTTTAAATTGTTGTTCTACTTTGAGATAGAGTGTATATTCTCCCCATGTTATATATTTGACCCCCACTGCTAGTTAGCTACCTCTGTTGAGAGTGGTGTCTTTCATGAGGTGATGTGGCCAACCAGCTCGGGGCATGGGTATGTGGCTCACGATTCTGGACGTCACATATTTGTTTCATGGAATTATCACTAAAAATACCCCTTGTTTATTTTATATTTCATTTTAATTAAATATTAAACTATAAATAATAGGATTCATGACCATGATTACCAAAACACCAGTAAAACCCTTCAATATTGATCAACTGGGTTGATTCAAGTTATCCATAGCTTCATATAGATGTTATCATGATTGAATATTTTCTTTCATTTTCTAAAGTGGATATTTATTTCATAGTTACACCTAGTAATTGTATAGGTAAATGAGTATGTCAATTACATTGTTAGTCTAACATTGTACCGGTCTATTTTTGAGACCTACATTATCAATTATAATATATTTGTCTTAGAAACTACAAATACATATTTTTACTTTATAGTTGGAACCCTTCATATCTATAGCTTCAGAAGATTCTATAATATCATCTACAAATTTATTGAAGTCTTATATTTCATTTCTCAACTCATGAAAAACTGTTACACAAATTTATTCTATTTCAAAAAACCCTTCTTCTTTTGTATCTATCTTTTCTTAACGAACAATCACTATCTTTTCAATTTAAGAAAATATTAATTTATGGTACTTGATATTATAAATATAAGATACATCCTTTTTTTGATCTTCCTTCTCAACATCTTCAATTTTAATTTATTTCTCAATCTTCTTCCTTTATTTCTTGAGGTATTTTATCCATCCCATTTAAAATTATAATTTCTCTAAAAACTCCCACTAATTTTTTCACATTTATTCTCCATCATAACTACTATTTGAAAAATCATATCCTTTTTATATATGTAAAATAAAACCAAATTTATTAACTAAATAATAACATGATGATGAATCTTTATTTTTATTTCTCATAAAATACATTTTATTCCTATTTATGTTTTTCTTCTTATTATTAAAACATTATTGTTTATTAAGTCTCCAATTATCTGAATCTAATTCTGATAATTCAATAATATTCTTTTGACATTTCTTTTCAAAATTATGAGAGTCACCACAATTGTAACAATTCATTGGTTTCTTTCTCTTTCCCTAACACTTTACCATTTTAAATCCTTTTGATATAACAACAATAGGTTGTTGGAATTATTCATTGTCCTCATCAATATATAAATTACCTGATTCAAAAATATCTTCTTCTTTACCATTTATTTATCTCTTTCTTCCAATATCTTGACAATTTTATTTTTATTCTTGAAATTTGGTGTTTTCATCACCTCATAAGCTATTAGAGTATTTTAAGTTCATAAAGAGTTGAATCATCTCTATCTTATAGGTTTTATAGTTATGAATTAAAATGATCTTTTTAATTTTTCAAAAACATTTTAATAATAACGTAATCTTTAACATTCTCACTAAGAACATATATTTCACTTAAATTCCCATTGACCCATGTAAATGAATCATTTGTATCACCATCATCAGCGATATTTATGTCTACAAATTTACTCCTCTAGACTTTTATCTTGTCTTTTTTTTACTTTGAAATTAACATCTAAATTGCTTTTTAATATTTCTCATATTACAATAGTAGTCTGGAGGCCTATAAACATTCTGTAGAATATTTTGATAGATAAATTAGAATCTTATATTGATCATTTACATCTAGATAAAATTCACATTTCTTATTAAGTAAGATAGACACCAACAAAAATGGTTTCAAACCCAAATATTATAATATCTCACACTTACATTAGAAGTGATAGGAGGTAGGGAAGCATATTATTCTTCCAACTATGAGTATATTTCCCATAAAATTTGGTAACACCTCATGTAAAGATTGAGTAATGATTCTCCATCACGCATAATTATCCCATGTCTATAGGGAGGGAATCCCCTATGATGCCACTTTATGTATTCTAGGGTATATATACCACTAAATGAAAACTTGGTTTTATGATTAGAAATATATTTTTCAAAAAAATGATTTGTGTTTTTTGAAAAGATAATTTATTAATTGTATATAATTTTATTTGGATAAAATGATTGACATATTTATATTAATCAAGTCAAAAAAATTTAATGAGCCACTTTTAGTTTTTCTCACAATTAATATGAAACATAGAAAACATTTTTTATCACTTTTTTGGTTAAAACTAGATTATATAGGGTTAAAAAAATATATAATTGTAAAAATAAAACTTATACTTGTCTAAATATTATTTTTGGAAAATATTTCAACTGTATATTATATTATCATTAATTTATATTCTTTTTTGTGCCACTTGTACATGAAAGTGAACATCTATTTTTTATATTTTTTGACTAATTCCATGGTTTCCCCTCCCCTAACTTATTAAAGCACACCACTTATCCTCCATTTTTCAAAACAAATCACCTTATATATCTATCAGTTCGTACCCAAAAAAACCTATATTACTTATATTTTTTCATGATAATAATTTCTTACCCTAAGGTCATCTATGGAAGGATTGAGTTATATGAAAAAGGTGGTCTCTCAAATAATAGATAATCTTCTAACTCTACTATTTAAATGGTTTTTTCTTCATGTAATTATTATAAATATATTTAATCAATAATAACATAATTAATATGGTACCATAAATATACATATATTATATTATAATTATGGGAGAACCATGTTCCATCTTTCTCTATCAAATAGAGAATGAAAGTATCACTCGTGTGCATATGTGGACTACCGCCATCAAAAAGCTATGTGATTCATTTTCCAAAACCATAATTCATGGGTTTTTATTATAATAGATATTATTTTTATATAAAATATTTATAAAGTAAATATTTATTTGAAATTTTATAATCATATCTTCCTTCTCACATTCCCACCAGTTGGAAAATAAAAATGTCAGTCGCACGTATGTGTGTACTATAACCTCCATGAAGCGATATGATTAATTTTTCATTTACACTATAAATTGATGAAAATTGGAATATATTTAATGAATATATATGACATTTAAGAGATAAATATGTATCTTAAAATTTTATTACTATTTATCATTTTTTATTCCATCCATCAAAACCTGGAATTATCACTCATGCGAACATACGCATTTTCATCCCCATGATGTAATGGAAATAGTTTTTCATCACTTATTAAAAGGAATTATTATATAAATTTATTTAATGATTAATTCTGATAAATATTAAACGAAAAATATTTGTTATATTAACGAACCATGACCATGATGAAAGAACCATAACTGCTAAATCCAAAAATATTTTATAAATGATCCAATTAACATAAAAAATGATGATGATAATAAAATATTGTTAATGAGAAATTGAAAAGATGTTATAATTAATCCATATACGGTATATTATGTATTAATCTTATTCAAGTGTATATGTATAATAAATTTATATTTATTATAGGGGAGGTTTAAATCACTTACAATCAAATCCACACCTCATGTACGGGTTTATTATCTCACATTTATTTCCATGCGACATATACCATATTCGCCTCCTAATTCATTCATGAGGTGTATATACTATGCACTATATAATTTAAATCATGAATATATTTATTATGATTATATTTAATGTTTCATATAAATTTATTTCTTTCATGGAGGTTTTGATTCCAAAGCTACTAAAGTGGTTTGAGTTTTATGTTACAGTATCACTTTTTATTGAGTTTTTTTATTCTTAAATTCCCAATGATTAAATAATAAGATCTATGTTTAAAAATATTATATATTCTTTTCCCATTAATTTATTTCTAAAAATTAAATTATTTACTTTCATTTCGCTCTCTTAAATTCCTCAAAATTATAAAATAATGTTTTTAAGGAAAACTAAAATTGTTTTTATATTCGGTTGTGAAAATATTTTTCTATAAACTTATTTTATTTAAATTGATTTCCAAGATATTTTAAATATTCTATAGTGAATTAGAAAATTAATTTTTACCCATTTTAAACATTTTATAACAATTATTAAAATGAATCTTCTTGATGTTTCTAAAATTAGGTACTTTTTGTCAAAGGTATGTATGATATAATTATTTTATTATTTACTACATGAATATATTTTACCACCTTCATAAAAAAATTTCCTTGAATAATACTATATAAATTTTCATGGTTATTTTAAAATGAAATATTCTTCCTAATATTTTGGAAACATTAATATTTTGAATAAAAAATTTTAAACAAAAAATGATATTTTTCTCAACAAATATTCTAGTGGAATTTTAATAATCCTTTCATCTATAATGATATCCATCAATGTTACTTATTCTCACTATATATGTGGTCAAATTTTACCATAATTATACACTCACTATATGGTTATTGACTAAAATGATGGAATCTTGAAGACACCCATTTTTTCCATAGGTTAATATATCATGAAATGGTAAATTTTTATATGATCATCTGGAATATATATGAATGGATTATGATTATGAGATCGGTAAATACATTATCTTTGTGGGAATTGGATTCTTTGGATTGTGGTCCTTCTCTGGTGAGCATCCCTTCTCCAAAGGAAGCGATCAGTGGTCTTCTGGCAGGGTCATCCACCTTGGCTTTGTGGTCTAGTTCTTATTCACTACTGGTGGTGGGAATTTCTTTTTGGGGGTTGATAAAAGGGGTGTCGTTCAAGGATGCTCTCTAAGTAACATCCCGGTCACGGTATCCATCTAGATGTGCCCATTACCAGGTTGGTCTCATAGCCTCAAATTCATTTCCCCTAATGTTAGAGGCTGCCGACTAGCAGCGAGGGACTTGGATGTACCAGTGGGGAAACTATTCCCTCATTGGTAGAGTAAAAAAGTGGAAGACAAACAGATAACAATATCGAAAGTAGAAATAATATCAAACAACAAGAAACAGAGGATTTATGAAGAAATAACGATCTGGAGCATATATATTAAAATGTTTCATGGAACATATGTCTATGAAAGTATCCAAACACATCACAATGTGGGAATAAAGTACTAAACCAAAGTACCAAAGAAAAAAAATGAAATTCCTTAGCATCGCAAGCCTCTGCTTGGTCACATGCTCTCCAGCTCCTCAGCAATCAAGTACCTGAAGTAGAAGGGTGTTTTACCTTATCTATAACTACATCAATATAATCTGTTTTTCCTTAAAATCATGGCTCAAACTGGGTGTGAGACAAAAATCCCAGTAGTAAACGACCACAAGATATGTGCCTAATAGTTAGTGAATATATGGTAGGTAATCAGCCAAAGGAAGTCGTGAAGAAGAAAGTACTCAGCAGTAAACAATTAATGGTTTCAATGTATTGAATTTCATATATCAAGAAACTGATAACCAAAATAGGTAAACACAAACAGGTAACCCTCTGGGAAGTACTCACAAATCATCCCCTATGGTACTACATAGAAACACAAGAACACAGCTAAACACAAAAGGTAACCCTCTGGGAAATACTCACAGCATATCCCCTCTAGTACCACCTTGAAACACAATCATGCAGATAACATAATAGGTAAATCTTTGTTAAGTACTCATAGACAATCCACTATGGTCCTACCTCAAATCACAAGCAACCCTCTAGGCAGTACACTCATTATAAGCCCTCTTGTTCACCTTTAGAATAGACTCTCTGGGGAAGCACTCATCATCAATTCCCCCTATAGTCTTGTATCAGTAACTAAAGGAAATCTTGGGAAGAACTTACATCACATTCCCCTTGTTTCCCACGTTGAGGGCCTATATACACTTTGAGGAAGCACTTATGTCAATTCCCCATTTGGTCACACATCTTAAGAAAAAATAGACACACTAGAGAATCCCTTCAGTCCATTCTCCCTATGGTCTACTACATTGGGTTATCATGGCCCTGTGCAAGTCAAGCAGGCATAGCAGTGTGTATCTACTAAAGAAACCCTCAATAAATACTTGGATAAATAGTCTAAAACATAGTATCATGTTAGAAAAACATTCACACCATCAAATAATAATAGGCATGGAACATTAATCGTCGCCTAACAGGCAAACTAGACCAAACGTTCAAAATAAGAAACATGCATGGAAAACACTTCCAAAGCATATAAATTCACCCTAATCACATTCAATTAACCTCTACTCAAGAACACAAGCATGGAAGGCAATTAACAAGGATAAAACAGTAAACACGCATTACCTCATTCAATGGTATTGGACAAATTTTCACATATAACTTAAATAATTTCATCAAAAAGGCACAAAACACCCACCTCTGTATTGTAGGATCAATATCAGTGAAACTCAATCGTTGAATCCCCAAAAACATATTATATCTACAAAAAATCTCAAAATGTTCAACTGAGGATATATTGAGAAAGATGATGAATCCTTAAATGAAGCTCTATAAGAAGGAAGATCTTACTAAGGAGACTCCAATGGAATCAACGGCGATCGAGTCGGAGATTGGATGCTCGGTCTGGGGAGAAGTAGAAGATTGTGGACGTATGGGAGCTCTCGAATGAAATAGGTCGAGAAGAAGGCCTTTATGATGATTAGATGAAACCTCGGTAAGTTTAATTAAAAAAAGAAAATACAAGACGTGTACTTTGGAAGTACACGGCATGTGCTTTTTGTTTCTGTACCCCACATTAGGAAGCCTCTGGTCACCCCCGCATGGTCGTGTGTGCGGCCATTACATGGCCAGCACACAGTGTCATGCGGAAACTGAGTACACAGAGTGTACTCATAAAGTACATGGTGTGTACTACAAAAATTTCCAAAAATTCCACTTTTTCTCAAAAATGACTAAAAAAGAAAAACATACTGGAAAAGATGATATGGGTTCTTACAAACATCCTCACTTAAAGAAATTCATCCCCGAATTTCCCTATCAATGTGGTGTAGAAGAAGAAACTCCAAAGAGATCTAGACACAACGATCATATGTCTGTCTCCCTTTCCCAAGTCTCGTCCTGTAATCACCCATGCAGTTATAGCACTCATGCTAGTGGAACATACCGGCCATAGATAACCATCGTACTTTGATCCAAAATCCAGATAGGACGATCCTCAAAATATGCATCCACTTCCAACTCAACCACATCAGGTTTGAAGACATGATACAGGTCTGAGAAGTAACATCAAAGCTGAGAAACATGGAAAATATCATGCATAGCCCAGTACCTCTAAGTTAACTACAACCGATAGGAAACCGGTCCAACTATCTCCAAAACCTCAAACGGCCCGACGTACCATGGAAAAATATTACCCTGTCTCTTATACCTTCTATGCCCTAACTTTGGTGTGACATGAATGAAAACCATATCCCCAACCTCAAACTCCAGAGTTCATCTCCACTAATAAGGATAAGACTTCTGTCAAGACTATGCAGTATCCGACATCTTCTGAATCAACTATATCTTCTCTATAGTCTCCTAAACAAGACGAGGTCCTAGCATAGCTGCCTCTCCTTCCTCTAGCCCACATAATGGTGATCGGCATGGCCTACTATATGAAGACTCATAATGTTCCATTTGAACAGTTCCAAGAAAACTATTATTATAGTCCAACTCCATAAGAGGTATTTGACTCTCCCAAGAACCCCCAAAATCTAGGATGGATGCACAAAGCATGTCCTCAAGCACCCGAATCGTACGGTTGGACTGGCCATCTGTCTCGGGATGGTAAGCTATACTCAAAAGCACCTATGTACCCAAAGCCTTCTAAAGCCCCTTCCAGGCCCGAGAAGTAAAATGGGAATCCCTGTATGAAATGATGGATTGTGGAACACCATGTAGATGTACAATCTCTCGGATGTACAATGGTCCCATATTATCAACACTGAAGGTCTCCTTGATCAGAAAGAAGTGAGAAACCATCATGAGTCTGTCAATGATAACCCAAACTACATTATTCCCTCCAGGAGACCTTGGTAAACCTACCACGAAATCCATTGCGACATCATTACACTTACACTCAAGAATGGGTAACTGCTAAAAAATCCTTGCTAGTCGATGATGCTCCGCCTTCACCTGCTGAAAGGTGGAACACCTAATTACGAAACCAACAACAACACTCTTCATACCTGGCCACCAATACTGACGATGTAGATCATGATACATCTTGGTGACACTCTGATGAACTTCCCAAACCGAGGAATGAAAGTCTTGCATCAGCTCCTTGTGCATGTCTACTAGAACCCATACGCACCGCTAGAAATGCAAGATCTCTTCCTCATTGTTAGTCCATCTAGGAATAGGGTCATCTCCAGACACACTTTCATGTAGGACTATTCCTTTAGAATCTGATAGTTGTCGCATTCTTACTCGATCTAGAAGAGTATAGATAAAAGCTACAGAAGAAAGAAATGAAAACCCCTACCTGTCGTGCACATCCAAATACATGTCAAAGAATAGATCCATAAGCTTCCACTCACTACTAGACTCCTGAAATGCCTATATTTGAGTCCCCCTGCTCAGTGAATTATCCATTGTGTTGCATTTCCCTGGTGTATATGCAAGCTCAAAGTCAAAGGAATGAGGGTACTCAACCCACCTTTGCTGTCTCAAATTCATGTCATGCTAAGTGAATATATACTTGATACTCTTGTGGTCCATGAAAACCAAAAAATTATCCCCCCATTAGACAAAGTCTAAAAAAGGACAAGGCATGAACAATATCATCCAACTCGAGATCATGTGTCGGGTAATTCCTCTCATGTGGCCTCAACTGTCGAGACTCGTACGCGATGACTCCTTCTCCCTATAAATGCACAGCTCCTAGCCCGATACCTGAAGCCTCACTGTATATAGTATAGATTTTTCTGGGCACTAGAAAAACTAGTATCAGTGCTAAAGTCAGCCACTCATTCAGTTCCTAAAAGGCTGACTCGCAAGAATTTGACCATAAGAACATGGCACCCTTCTTAGTTAGGATTGTCAGTGGCTCTACTAAGCGTGAAAAGCCCTATATGAAACGTCTGTAGTATCCAACCCGCCCAAGAAAACTCTGTACCTCAAAGGCGTTCATCAAATTCTCCTAGGAAACTACTACACTCACTTTCCCTAGGTCTACTAATACTCTTGTCTCTGAGATAACTGGACCCAAGAAGTGAATCTGGTCCATCCAAAAGTTCCATTTTGAGAGCTTAGCATATAACTGATGCTCTCTTAGTGTACACAAAATGATATCAAGATGGGTATCACGGTCGTTTTGAGTGTGAGAGTACACCAAGATATCATCCACAAAGATCACGAAGAAAGAATCCAATTATGGATTGAATACTCAGTTCATCAGTGCTATGAAAACTTCAGGAATGTTTGTGAGACTGAACGGCATACCCATATTCTCGTATAGACCATACCTACTCTGGAAGGCTGTAAGAGGTATATCAGAAGGTCTAGCATGCAAAGGATGATAACCATATCTCAAGTCAATCTTCAAGAACACTCGAGCTCCTTGAAGCTGATCAAAGATATCATCAATCCTCAGTAAGGGAAATCAGTTCCTGACAATCAATTGGTTCAACTTCTGATAATCCACATAAAGCTAGAGGGTATTGTCTTCCTTCTTCGCAAAGAGGACTGGCGAACCCCACAGAAAAGTACTGGGTCAGATGAAACCCCTCGCCTGCAACTCCTCCAACTACTTCTTGATATCCTGCAACTCTGATGTAGACATCCTATAATGGGGAATGGAAACCACTGCCACTCATAGAACGAGATCAATATAAAATTCTACCTCTCACTCTAGTGGAAAAACTGAAAAATTCTTCTAGAAAGACGTCCCTAAAATGATCAACTATTGGAGGAAAGTCTAACTGTGAAGTCCCCAATTCATCCTGATATAGACTATAAGTATAGGTTATAACTCCTCCCAACCCATGATGCTTGGGTCCCGCTTTGCTGGCCTAGACATCCCCTTCACCCTTATGAAGAAATTATCTACCTTCTGGTGATGTGATACTCACCCTACAGTTGTAGAAATCTATGACTACCTAGAAGGGAACCAATCACTCTATTCTGAGAATTACATCATAGCATGTATTCTATAGGATATAGAGGTCCCAAAATAAGTGACATCAACCAACCTCTAGAGGTAACTCCTTAAAATTATGCACACGAGTTGTTCTAGTCCCCAACGGAGTGTCAGTGTCAAGATATCAACAGAAGAAAAAGATGTAGAGCCCAAGGCTCTCCACAACAGAAATAGATATAAATCTATGGGAAGCCCCTATATCTAAAAGATCAGAAGCTAAAACTAAGGTAACTAAGTTCATACCTAGAACTATAGAAGGTCTGGGGTCCTACTCCGGCTAGGTCTAACCCACTACAAAAGTCTATCCTGTACTACGGCCCTATAACTGTGCCTGACCACTCTGAGCTGATCTAACCTTCTGTAACTAAAATCCTGCTAACTAACTACAACGTCCATGACCTCCACCCCATCCTAAATGGCTGTAAGAACTCCAATTCCCAGACCGGTGAGAAACTGGTGGTGCTTCTCCTGAACGAGGAATCATAGAAGAAGACAAGTCACCAGCTACTGGTGATAAGATTTGATAGAAATGCTTCAGATGACCCATATTTCAAAAAGAACGGCACCTCACTAGGTCTCTCAGGAAATGTGGCCTCGTATTCCCACTCTTTCGACATTGGTACCACAACACTAGGCTGCCAGAATATATCTCTCACCTCCTCGGATCTCCACGTGAAGACTCCATGTGGCACTTCCTGCTGTTAGTAGGAGGGATACAAACATTGGATGCCAAACCTCCCTGGCTCACAACTCCATAATCTCTCATATTATGCTCCGTGATCGGAGCCTGGTTGAAAATCTAAGTGATGGAAGTAAACTTGAAGATGTTCACCTGAGAACAGATGTCATTCCTTAGACCATCCTCAAATTTCCTTGCTAGGAATAACTCATCACCTCCTCAAATAGTCTTGGAGCGCTGCAACATAGTGAAATGAGAAGAATTATCCATAACTCAAAGAGTACCCTTCTCCAGACTCATAAACTCTTGGGCTCGATCGGCCCTCATGGTATCTATATAGAAGTATTCATAGAAGGTACGTTGGAAATCATCCCATGCCACTACCTTCAAGAGTCTATCATGTGACATCACTTACAATCATATCATAGTAGAATACCATAGCATATAGGTATCGAGATTCACCCTCATCTCTAGAGGTGTATCCAGATGCTCGAAGATAGAAAACATGGCTTCTAACCATGACTTAGCAGCCTGGGGTCCTTCTTCCCCTATGAAAGTGGGGGGATGCTGCAACTAAAAGTCACACATCAACTATTCCATAGACGGGGTCGGATGAGGTACCCCATAGAAGGTCTGAATGAACCACCTAAAACTCTCTTGTAACTATGCATCAGCACTTGTGTCTTGAATGACGACTGGTTCCAAGACTTGCACTACTCTAGGATCTCCTGGAAGTCCTTGATCAGTCATGTCTGGTGTCTGATAATTGCCTTACAACTAGCATACAACCAGAGGACGTCTTGGTGACATGACTCTGTAAGGAAAAGTGCACACCTTAGATCAAGATTATCAAGGATTGAAAACTATAAGAGTAATAAGGGAAAAAGGTAAAGAATACATTCAAGTTTTTCAAAACAACGATACATAGTGTGTATAATGCCCACACGGCTTGTTCTCTTAATCCTACACATGGGCATGTACTTCATCCAGAACTGGTCGTGTAACACCACAAATACCCGGCATTTTATCCTTACACACAGAGTGTACTTTAATTATCTTCCCCTACCCGAGTCCTTAAACATGGATAAGCCACACAGTTCTCCTTAGAACGAGATTACACGGCGTGTTTGTTCCAAACACAACATGTACTAAACGAGCATCACCGACCCATGTTGTTTGTGACATGGCTGGAAACTCGGCTGACACTACACAGCGTGTTCCAGACGGACACAGCGTGTACTAGAAATGATAACACTGATTCGTGTTGTTAGTTACATGGCTGTATTCCAATATTAATCTATACTGCATATATATAACTGACATGGCATGTATAACCTAATATTTTTTCATTCGTTTTGTGACGTCCCAGCTCCGGAAGACACATAGAAGCACCCCATACCCGGTTGGTCACATGGCCTCCACCACATTTCCCCTAACATCAGAGGGTGACGACTATCATCGAGTCCCTAGGGTGTGATAGTGGGGAATAAATTCCCTCATAGGAAGAGTAACACAACGGAAGAGAAATAGATAAAAATAGAGAAAGTAGTAATAATAACAAACAAAAAGAAACAGTGGAAGTCTGATGAAATAAATAGCTTGAGCATATATATATATATAAATGATTCATGGTACATATATCTGGGAAAGAATCCAAACACGTCACAATTTTGGAATAAAGCACTAAACCAAAGTACAAAATATAACAAGTAAACTCCTCAACATTGCAAGCCTCATCTTGGTTTCACGCTCTCCAACTCCTCAACAATCAATTACCTAAAGTAGAAGGGTGTTTCCCCTTATCTATACCTACAACAATATAATCTATTTGGGCCTAAAATAATGGCCCAAATAGGGTGTGAGACTAAATCCCAAGAGGCAACCACCACAAGATATGTGCCTTAACAGTGAGTGAATATATTGCATTTAATGATCCAAAGGAAGCAGTGAATTATAAAGTACTCAATAGTAAGCAATCCACAGTTTCAATGCATTCAATTTCATATATCAATAAACAGCTAGCCAAAGCAGGTAAATAAAAATAGGTAACCCTTTGGGGAGTACTCAAAACCCATCCCCTCTGGTCCCACATAGCAACACTAGCACGCAGCTATACACAAAACATAAACCTCTTGGAAGTACACACTGCATATCCCCTCTGGTCCTACCTAGAAACACAATCTAACAAATAACACAACAGGTAAACCTCTGGGATGTACTCACATCCTATCCCCTCTAGTCCTAATTAGCAACAAAAGCAACCCTCTGGGCAATACACTTAGTGTATCCCCTCTGGTTCAGCTTTCTAATAGACTATCTCGGGATGCACTCGTGGTCAATTCCCGCTATAGTTTTATATCGGTAACTAAAGGCACTCTAGGGAAGCACTTATATCACATTCCCCTTATGGCCCACATTGAGGAACTACAGACACAATGAGGAATCACTTATGTCAATTCCCCATGTGGTCTCGCATATTATGAAAAATTAGACACTCTAGAGATGCCCTTCCTTCCATTCTACCTATGGTCGACTACACCAAGTTCTCATGGCCCTGTGTAATAAAAGCAAGCATAGAAGCACGTATCGGCCAAAAGAAACCTCAATAACTACTCATCTAAATAGTCTACAACATAACAACATGTTAGAACAATAGTCACACCATCTTACAATACTAGGCATGGAAAGTAAACAGCAGCCTAACAGGAAAACTAGACCAAATGGTCAAAATAAGAAACATGCATGAAAAAAACATCCAAAGCATACTAATTCACCCTATTCAAATTCAATTAATATCTACTCAGGAACACAAGAATGGAAGGAAATTAACAGGGCTGAAATTGTAAACAAGCAATACCTTGTTCAAGGGTATTGGAAAAATTTTCACATATAACTCAAAGAAATTAAATGGAAAGGCACAAACCACATACCTTGGTGTTTTAGGATCAATATAAGTGAACCTCAAGACTAGAATCACCCAAAAACATGATAGATCTACAAAAATGATAAAACATTTCAACTGAGGATAACTTGGGAAAGATAAGGAATCATGAAACAAAGCACTTAAAGAAGGAAGATCATACCGATGTGATTCCAACACAATAGACAATGGTCAAATTGGGGATCAGATGCTCGGTCGGGGGCTCAGAGGAAGATCATGGTTGTACGAAACCTCTCGGATGATCTATGTTGAGAAGAAGACCTTTCTGGTGATTAGAAATGACCCCGGTACTTTTAATGAAAAAAGAGAAAATACATGGTGTGTACTTTGTAAGTACATGGCTTGTACTTTACATTTTAATATCCCATATTAGGCGTCCTCCAGGTCCCCCCCACATGGCCGTGAGTGCGGCCATTACATGGCCAGTACATGGCTTCATGCGGAAACTGAGTAAACGGAATGTACTCATAAAGTACATGGCGTGCACTTCAAAAATTTCCAGAAATTACTCTTTTTCTCAAAAACGACAAGAAAAGGAAAACATATCAGACAAGAAGATCTCGCTTCTTACACTCTGTAGTCCTTCTTTGGTTTTGCGGCCCTCTTTTGAAATGGAGAAGTTGTCTTCGGTTTAGTGGTCAGTGGAGACACCTCTAGTAGTGGTGCAACAAAGTGATGTGACTATGGAAGAGTGTGCACTAGTGGTGGACCTGACATCAAAGGAGCTTTAGGAGGGGGTGGATTATCACGAGATTTCATTGGTGGATTGCTTCAGTCACATAAACTCGATTATCATCTTGGATAAACTCTTTGTGGACTCTTTGGGCCTTAAGCGACCCGTGGCCATCTTTTAGATCTCCAAAGTGTCCTTCTTCATCTATACATTCTCAAGGGAAGATTTCATGGTAGCTTGAGCATGTGATGAACGTTGGTGTGGATCAAGGTAGTTATCTCTTTCCCAGTGGTCTAGGGACTTCCACTATAGCTGAGAGGCTTCTTTGGAGGTGGTTGGGTTGGGTTTTATGAGGCTTCCTCAAACTATCTAGTATCCTTTGATTCGTAAATAGGTGTGTGATTCCTTAGGATCGTTCCTTTGTTCGAATATGGAGAAAATATGTCTCCAGGTGATGGCTTACACTCGTATCTACGTGGAGATGGATATTTTGGTGGAACGGCCCTTGAATGTGATTATTATGATGGATGACAGCTTCATTAGGTGGAAAAGATTTTTTTATAAATAAATGGTGATTTTGTGTGGATTCCACAGATTGTATGAGCATGAAATTGCTGTGTGTAGGTGCAAGTCAGCGGTGGAGAATGAATCGTGGGGTCCATATCATGTTGGTATGGTTAGGGACCCGTCATGCTCGAGGGAGTTGACTCCATATGTTGGGGCGGTGGAGGAGGATATTTTTGGAAGGGGCCTTTCGAATATAAATTCAAGAGGTAGGCCTCACACACCAGACACACCTTCGGTGGTGTAGGAAGACGTGATTTCATAGGATTATCTAATGGTTTCTGCAGGTTTGGGCGATTCGGTGTTAAGCATAGACATTTTTCTAGAAAGCATGTGTCCTCTGTAGGTGGGCTCCTCCAGTGATGTTCAAACATTGGTGCCAGTGGTCTCCTTGGTGAAGGACCACTCAATCTCTTGGGATCAATGTGGCATGCTCTCAAGCCTCTTCCAGCGAACTCTTGGGAACGTTTCTTCTTCACAGTCATCATTTTGTATTTCGTCGCAACTCTCTCCAGAGTCTATAAAGAGATATATGTCTACTAACCTGGCGTTGGGGGTTAATGGTCTTGATATGGGGGGAGGCTTGTTGGAACATATGGTGGGAAAACTCAAGGTGTCTTATGACTCTACCCAAAGGATCTTCTTGGTCTCTCTATTGCATAGCGATCCATACGAGTGCCTTTTTCATTCAACTCCTACGTCTAGTGGATTGTCTCAATCATAGGTGTCATATGGTTCGAGCAGGAAGACCATTCTCACTTTGAAACATGGATTCTCCCCTGAAGGATTGAGAATGCCTGTCACTTGCTCAAAGTTTAAGGATTCATGTGCCATTTCGTTCATTTCCCTGCCTAATCGATCCAGTCAGAAAGATTGGAGGGAATTGGGACTATGGTATCGCTCCACATCTAGAACTCTTGGGGTCTTGTGGAATAAGAGAATTGTGCCTTAGTTGAAAATGAGACCCCCAAACATATGACCTCCCTTTTGGCCTTACTCGAGCCCATGATAAATCAAGAAATCTTCCAAGGATGGTATTGAAATGGTATATTCTATTTTTTCATGGTCATCCACAGAACACTCATATATGGGTTTTCTATTAGAAAAATCTTATTATGGAGTTGGTGGGGCTCTCATTGTAGTGCATAGATCATAAAATTTCAAGTAATGGTCTCGAGATAACATTTAGAATTGTGTATGCTTGTACCAATGTGTAGGAGAGAATTATTCTATGGAAACATCTGGTGTCTACACAAAAAATTGGTTTACCATGGTTCATAGGGGGTTGATTTCAATGTGATAGTGTACCTCTCAGAAAATAAGGGTGGTTCAGCATCTAGCTCAGAGGGTATGTATGATTTTTGGTGTTTCATGACTAAGGTAGGACTGTTTGACCTAGGGTTTTCTGGTTCTAAGTACACATGGAGAAAAAATAGAAGTGGAAATTGCATGGTGTGGAGACAACTTGATCTGTGCCTATTCAATATCTGGGTGTTGGATTTATTCTCTAATACAACGGTGACCCATATCCCTCAGGAACTTTCGGATCATTCTACACTGCTATTGGACATCCAAATATATGAGTCACGTAGGTGGGAATTCCAATATTACATCAACTGAAACCAAGAGTAAAGATTCAAGGACATGATTTAATTCTCATGGGCTAGGGAAGGGGAATGGAGGTCCCTGAGCAGTCTATCATGCCGGTTGAAGTTCCATAATGGTTATATACAAATCTAGGTGGGGAATAGGAATGTGGAAAATTATGGAGTGTAAATTCTACTCTGTTATATTAATAGTTTGGAGGGGGGTCTTCTAGATATGTTGGTTGATAATAATTTCATCCTTCTTTGTGATAAGAATGTGCTCCTATCCAAAAAGTTGTTAGAGGTTGAGAGAGACCTTATGCAATGGTCTTGGATTAAGTCGCTCAAGGAAGGGGACCAAAACGTGCTTTCTTCCATGCATATTTTAAGGAGAAGAGTTGCATGAAAATCAACCAAAATATGGAAAATGGTGTCTTCACAATGTATGTGGAGGTGGATGGTTAGTTGGCATTGGAGAATCTTAAATTTCTGCAGGCGGAGGAGGTGTGTATGACAAGCATGGGAAACTAAGGATCTTGCAATAAGGAGGACATTATAGGTTGCTTATCTCTACTTCTAAATGATGTGGAAAATATGAACCTATCAGTATTACCTACCGAATAAGAAGTTAAGGAGACAGTTTTTACCATCGCCTGGTATAGTGGTCCAGGTCTGAATGGCTTCTCGGGGGATGTCAATGTTATAGGTTGGGAGGTGGTCAGTCCTCAGGTGGTGGAAGATGTTTGAGATTACTTTAGTGGTGGTCCGTTAACTAGAGCCTTTTGTGTCTCTCTCATTTTTCTTATTCCAAAGGTCAAGGACCCAACCAATATTGGAAAATATAGACCCATTTATCTCTACAATGTTTCTTATAATATTTTGGGTTCACTAACTTCAACCAGGCTGAGCAGATTTCTTACATAACTGGTCTCAAGGGAGCAGTATGGATTCATTGGAGGAAAAAGTATATAGGGGTGGTTGGGATTGCAAGTGAATTAGTGAATGATATCAGTAGGATGTTTGTGGTTTCAAATTATATACTATAAGTGGATATGGACTAAGGGAATGATCTATTGGAGTGGAGCTTTATCATTCAGGTGATGTGGAGGTGTGGGTTTCATGAGTGGTTTTGCGATATTTGCTTTAAATGTTTGTCGACTGCTTGAATTTTTGTTTCAATCATGGGGAAATTCTTTGGTTTCTTTAAATTGGTTAAAAGAGTTCGGTAGGGGGATCCCCTCTCCCCAAGACTATTTTTTTTCTCAAGAACTTCTTTTTTGCAATCTCTACAATAGCGTGGAGGATGGAAAGCTGGATATATATCATAGTAGAGGTGGAATGGTAAAAAAAACTCACACTTAAATATGGTTGTCAACATTTTAATTTTCAATAAAGGGAGACGATGATCCTTGTTGAATATCATGGAGATTTAGAGCACAAATGGTAGGTTGAGCAGGCCTATGATCAATGCATTGAAATGCTTCTCATACATCTCTGACAAGTTTTTGCAGTGGCGTTGTAGGAACATCTGAGATATTCTGGGCTACTTGCAAAGATAGATGATGATTCACAACATGGGGTGCCTCATGTTTTGGTTGCATGAGGAAGCACCATTTTGAGGATATCATGTCACGGTTGATGGTAAGGATCCAAAACTAGAAAAGTATATTTAATTCCTTTGGTGGGAGGGTGGCATTGGTAAATAGTGTGTTGTAATCTATACTTATGCATGTGTTTTCTGTTCTTCAGCCACCCAAAGGGGTTATTAAGTAGATCGAGATCATTTTGAATTCATTTGTGTCAGATGCCAATCAGTTTGGATGAGCTCACTGGGCCTCTTGGGATTTCATGGCCAAAATGGTGGAAGAGGGAGGAGTGGGTCTATGTGATGTTAAAGGATCCATGCAAGGCATGTAGGGTAGGCTGGATTGGGAGACTATCATGGGTGAGTCACTGTGGGCTATGTTTTTTAGCGGAATATATGGAGACCAATGGGGGGCATCGGCCACTGGGTCTTGGTTCACACGGCTGGATAAGTGCATGGTGTCTCATATTGAGTCTCATTAGGACTCATCTAGGAGGATTGTTGGAAAGGGTGATTTATGTTTCTATAAGTTCAATTGGGTGGGGGAGAAACTAGAGTTTCATGGCCTTCCCCATCATAACATTTCGTATAAGGAGGCATGCCTTCAACCTAATATGTTTCTTAATTTTATTAGTTCTGAAGAGAGGAGGGTGAAAAGAAGGCATCATATTGAATGAGGATCCAGACAAATGTAGCTTCACAGGTTCATCTTCGGGATGGTTCTTATCTAACAATTATAAAAGAATGATGAACTTGGAAGGTCTACTGGAGGAAAAATATTGCAAGGTGTGGTGCAAGGATATCCCTACAATGATGAAAACATACAACATAGAAGAATAAAGCACTGTATATAGAAGAAAAGATACAATGGAGAGGAATTTCTTTGGCATCTCAGTGTGTTTGTTGTGAGCAGCCACAAATGAAATCATTTTTCCACCTTTTCTTTCAGAGCAGGTGGAAAAACTTCTTTTGGTCTCTCTTCTCTCCATAACATTTCCTCGAGAATGAAAATTTTTTCTGTACATGGGGTCATTGATACATGGTTTCATGGAGTGGATGGTTGGACTGGAGGATTCAAGGATTAGGAGGTGATTCTTGCATCAGTCTTCCAGGTCATCTGGGAATCTCATAATCAGGATTGAGGTGGTAACAGGTGGTCGCCCTTTCACTTGCATATCTGGTTGAGGTTGTAGATACATCAGTTGTGTTCTCTGTTCCTAGGGAATCAGTTTATGGATCTGTTGTGTGGCCTTACGCATCAGTTAGGTAGCCTCATGAGGATGGAGGGTATGTTTATTATGTGTATACCTCCTTTATGGTACTATAATTTGAATGTATATGGGCCCTATATGGGTGGATTAATGAGAGGAAGAGGGGTGCTTCGAGATCAGATGAGTTCCGTTCTATTCAGGTTCCGTACATTCTATGGCATGGGGACTTATTTGGGGGTAGTGGTTCATGCACTTGTTACTAACATGGAGATTTGTAGGGGGTATGCTATCTAGAGGGAGAATATTGAGTCTGATTTATAAATTTGAGTGTCTTCTATTATGAAATGCTGAGAAGCTCCTTGGAACTTGATTTATCAACTTCGGAGGTTCATCATAGTGTTCAAACGTGGAAAGAACCTTCACCATATTTGGAAGGAAGGTAATTTTACAGGTGACTCGGTTGCTTGTTTGTGAATCCTACTGATACTCTTGTAATTTATGATATCATAGGTTCCCTTACAATGGATTGTTGGATAGTGTTCCAAGGGGATGCACTGGGCCTACACCATTTCCATTCTCATTGAGGAGGTTTTTCGATGTACTCCACAAAAGTTTTAATAAAAAGTTATTGGCTAGATTGTTGAGTCCATTATAGACCTCCTACATGTTGGATTGGGATTAAATTGTATGACCTCAAAGGATACATGAGAGGATATCTCAATCACAAAAGATGGTACATGGGAGGTTACCCCAAGCCTACATGGTAGGTTATACCTAACCATATATCTCGATATATGAATAACAGCCTCAAAAGAGGGTTCATGGGAGGTTATACCTAACTATATATCATGATATATGATTAAAAACCTCAATAATGATGAGTTTTGAACTACACATTATAAGATAAAAAGGGAGTTTCATGATGACCATGTGGAAAGAAGAATCATGTTCCTAAAGGTTTAGAATGTGGGAAGAGGCACCCAAGAAAATGTCTCAAATAAACGAGAACATGTTTTAATTGTAAAAAAAAAGTGAATAAAAATTTTAATTATTGAGGAAAAATGAACATTTCAATAGAGGTAAATAAATAATATCCTAAGGCTCCATTTACACATAAATGGATTCTGTGTGGATAACTTGGGAATTGTCTATGCAACTAAAAAATCAAAGTGCTAAATCCAAGACCAAGGAATGGAACATTATATGTCATTTGTTCAAGTGGATCATGGTTGTTCTGTCACACTTATCATCAACTCCATTTTTGGGGATTTCATATTAATTTTTTTAAGAATTTTCCCTCGGAAAATATTATTATCCCTCCATTATTTTAATGTTATGTGACTTTGAACACTCATTATCTAACACTATATAAGTTCCAAATTAATTTATAGATTAAGGAAGTCTATTTTGATATTCCAAATGAGAATATGATCATTTATTAGTGTGATTATGAATACAAGATTCCAATGTAAATTACTTCCATTTTATGTGTTTTGATTCTTACTCATAAGGGTTATTTATATCAAATGTGTGGGGAGAAACTCAACATCAAATATTAGCCTATTTTATGGGATTATGTTGACGTTTTCCCAAAAGGGTTTCCAAGACTTCTCTTAAATCATGAATTTAAGACTTAAAATGAACACATACCTATTGATATACCAATTTCAAAGACTCTATATAGGAAAACCATAATTGAGTTGAATGAATGAATAACCAACTCCAAGAGAATATTGATAAGGAATTCACCATCCAAGTGCATCACCAAGGGGTACACCAATTATTTTTGTTAAGAATAATAATTTATGAATGAGACTATATATTTACTGTTATGTACTTAATAATATCATGGTCATCAATATCTATCCTCTTCCCTATATTTATGATCTTTTTGATCAACTATATGTAGATCAATGCTTCTCTAATATTGACGTTCCTTCAAGATACTATCAATTGAAGTTCAAAAATGTGGTAATACCTAAGATAGATTTATAAATGAGGTATGAACACCATAAATTTATAGTGATTCCATTTGTAATTTCAAATTAACATAATATATTCTGGGATTTAATTAATAGAGTCTTTATTTGTTACCTTAATTAGTTTCGGGTAGTGTTTATAGATGATATTATAATATACACTTAGTGCATGAAATAGAATGAATATCACTTTAGAATTGTGTTAATGACCCTGAGGAAGGAGAAACTATATGCCAAATTCAGAAAGTGTGGATTTTTTTTCATAAATTTTCATTCATGGGACACTTTATCAAAAGTAAGGGTTTATCAACATATACTTCTAAGTAATAAGTCATTAAACATTGGCCCAGTCCAAGCATTGTAACTAAGGTCAATTGTATTCATGGATTGGATAGATATTAGAGAAATGTTTTTCAGAATTTCCCACAACTATCTACCCTAAAAACAAAATTAACATATAAGGGGTTCATGTTCCTTTGGACTTCTAAATGTCATGAAACTTTCAGGAACCAAAAGATAAGGATGGTTGATGAACATGTACTCTCACTACCCTATAGTGGATAGGGGTTTCTGATCAATATTAATTCAACTATAAGGGGACTATGTTGTTTTCCTATATATAATTACATGGTGGTAGCTTATTCCTCACATCAATTAAATGTTTGTTAGTAGAGTTAACAAACCCATTAATTGGAGTTAGTAGTTGTAATTGACTCATTAAATATATTACGAAACCATAGTTATCATGAAATATATGATATATATATATATGGAGGATACAATTTTAAAGTATATATTCACCTATAAAGAGTTATATATACACGAGAGAATATAATTGGAGAGGATGAAGGATTGTGACTGGTTAATATATTAGCACCCTATGAAGAAAAATAAGGTGGATAATTCTTTGAGTAAAAATGATCATGCTAGCGTATCGATGATGTGGATTTCAAAAATACAACATTTATATACTTTTTATTTCAAGACCTTCAAATATTAAAGAGAGGGGAGAAATCATATATTTCTCAAAATATTTTTCAAAAATTTATTCTTATAAATATTAAATGGGAAAAGAAGGAAGAAGAAGAGTTGAAAATCAAATTGACAAATCTTATGAATTTCAACCATGGTTGTAAAGAAATGATAATATCCAGGAATAGAGTATGTGTCCTTTCTATACTATAATTTAAGAATAATTTTTTGGTATAAAATCATTACTCATCATTCACTACTCATCCTAGAAGAATAAGGATTCATAGAGAGTGTAAAAATAATTTATTGTAGGATAACATAGAGAGAAATAGTGTGGAGCATGTATCTTGGAGCATGGTATTCCAACATGTTAAGGCAAGGCTATAGAATTATAATGAGATGTTACAACTATTACCCATAACTATATGGGAATGGTAAAATGTCACCATATATTTTATTATTGGGATCACAAAAGGAATATAAAGTGAATAATGTTATTTGGGTTATAGTCGGTCACCTTATAATGTTAGTACATTTCAATAATAAAATAGAATATTACTATCTTTATCATATTTCAGGGATATACATTAAGGAAATTGTAAGGATACATGGAGTACCGCACTATATTGTATTTGATTGAGATGTGATATTTACATCATATTTTTTATGAAGACATCAGCGTTGTATGGATACATATTTTTTCTAAGTAATTTTTATCATTTTCAAGTATATGGTTAGTATAAGAGACACATTAAAACCCTTAAGGATATTATAAGATAATTTTCTCTAAATTGAAAAGGAATTATAGATCAACACTTTCCACCTATCTAATTTCCTTATGAAATATCTTTTACTCAGGTATTCAGAATCCTTATTATAAAGCCCTTAATGGAAAGAGAAGAATAAATAAAACAGATTTGGATGATGCTGGAGAATGAAAGTTATTGTTCCATAAAATAACTAATTAAATTTAATATAAGTTTAGATATCTTTATAATCACACCAATGCAGCTTAGAGTTGAAAAAAGTGTTATTCTAACACCCCGATCTTTCACGATACGCTTCTCTTTCAATAATGCAATAGCTTGCATTGTACGCAAGTTCGAGATTCTAACACACCGCGACCAATCAAAATAGCCATTATGAATAGTAATACCTACTTTTTGAAATTATATTAATTTTATATTTCAAAATGGTCTTCATTTTTTTATTCGTAATATCGAAATTACCTTATGTTGAATTTTTTGTAATTTTCTGAGAACTTCCAATTTTTTATGAATAGTGAAAAATACTTAAAACAACTTTTTTAATCAAAATACTTTATAGTGATAAATTATACTATTTAGTGGTTTTAAAGTATAATTATAATATATTTTTACCATTTTATCCAATGGTGGTCATTAGAATTAATTTCACTTTGAAATTGGACATAAACAATTGTCAAACTTTTGATATATATTATTTCTAAAAAACATGCTATTTGTTCTGACAGCAGGAATTAATTATAAAATTAATTAATGCAACTTATATTTTTGGAATTTTATAAAAAATACATCATTTTTGAATTTGGAATATCAATTATAGCTTAGGGTGAAATTTTGGCATTGTTCTGAAAAACATCAATTTTTGGATGAATAGTGAAACCACTAAGTTGTAGTTAAAAAAACTGATTTTTCGTTTAAATGAAACATTACCACTTATGTGATTTTATTTTCAAAAATCCTACATACATGGTTGTCATTAGGAAGTAAAATGTGGTTCAATGGGATTAAAATAATTTTTTAGTGAACAGTAACTTTTAAGTTTAATTAAACGCGATTAAAGGTAATTAGTGAAATTTAAGGTAAAAATGATATTATAAAAATATGAAATTACCTTTACACTTGTCCTAACCTTATTTCATGAGTCATGGGAGACCAAGAAAATCCATGGGTCAACTTGGGGACCCCATGGATCCACATTGGTAGGAAAATGACATTAAAAACTTTTTATTTAATGTTAAAATTAAAATGTCACAAACATGAGTTGTTTTACTAAAACAATTTTTAAATGGGGTTATACAAGTAATATTTTTGACTATAAATATTCATTAGAAATATCAAAATATTTCCTACATCATGATATTTTTTTTATAATTTTTAAACATTAAATAAATTAAATTATTTATGACACCGTGATGATGCAGCGATTACCTCATTAATTAACAATTTAAAAAAAATGAAAAGATAATGTAACATCTAAGACTTAAACTTGTCAAAAGCCTATTGAATGATTAGATTTAGAACCCTTATCACCTTAACCTAGAAATATATAAGTGTGGGACCTTTATAATCTGAAAAAGCATTTCATAATAAAGTAACATTTCAATCTTTCCAAGAGTGCCCCTTCTCTCCTCTTATAAAAGGCCCCCACCACTACCACCTTACTCACAGCTTCAAAGCCATTTGTCTCGGAAAAACTCTGTCCAAATACTCTATCAACTTCCCTATATTACCTATTGAAGCCTCACTTTGGGCAGAAGTCTTCCCAAGGAAGCCTTTGGGCTCAAATCAAAAAGAGTTACCCGATTTTAAGGTAATGTCTTCTCTTATGTTATTTTTTATTATTTTGCTTCTCCAACCCCTTAAACTCTTTACATTCATTTCTTTTGTAACAACACCAGTATCCTCAATATACTAGGATTTTTTTATAAGAAGTATTCGAGCTAAACTTACACACACCTACATCTAATGGTTAAAGAACATACTGTTTCTGTGGATGGTGAATTTCTGCCTCACGAAACGATGATTGTTCAACACTCATATAACACCTTAAAAGGTGGACATTAAGATGTAAATATATTTATATATGATATATAATATGTTTATTTTTTACTTAATCTTCTGTATTTTTCATTTATGGCATACCTTTATGGTTTCCAATATGGGTAAACGCGATATTTTCATTTTAGGAAGTGCGGACTACCTCCCCCTCAATGTTATTTGAATCGTTAATGCCATATGTGGGGTGTATAAAGGATGGGGTAAATAGTATTATACATTATATTATACTATAATTATATTACAACTTTATATAATTATAATTTCATTCCATTAAATATGAAATAGAAATGAAAGTAGCGTTCATGCATACGTACGGCTTACCGTCTCCATGGACGGTGCATTTCATTTCTTACATCTAAATGTTATGTAATATTATAAATGCATGTATATACTAGATATATAAGATATATATGATATATAAATTAGGAATATAATCCTGGATATAATGGATATTGAACCACATGAACAACTTGTAATTATAAGAAGGTTATTTTTTACTCAAGTACCAAAGATCGAAAAAATGACCGTTATTAACTTAAATAATTACATAATGTTCATAACATTGTAATAAGAGATATAAAAGTAATAATGAACATGAAAAAGGTTCTTAAGCAAGTAGAAATTAACTCTAGTTTATTATTCAGGAGACTAAAGAACGATCGAGTCAAGTCGGACACGAGGTAAGGGAATTTCTTAACCCAATTTCCATTAGTTAGGTTAATCTCCTACTTTCAAAATATGTCATGATATTATTATGTCATATATTGTATTTGTACTTTCTTTATGTGTACTTATAATGAATAAACATAATAGATCTATTTTATTTTAAAAATGATCTTTGTAAGGAATTCGTCTCAATCTCTTTTCATTGAGGCATATTTGGTTTTATAAACAACTTTCTTTTATACGGTGTATAAACCCCTTTGAATTTTACTTTTATTCAAAAGAATTCTTTTATATGAATCGTTTTTACTAAATGAAAAAAAGGAATGTTTTCTTATGTATGCGGTGACAATGACTTCTCCGCCGATGTGACAATTATTTGAGTTTCGGCTTCCTCTACAAGCCTTAACTTTTTTTAAATGAAAAATAAATACCAAGTTTTAATTTTCTTTTATAAAGGTATTGAAAATGGTTTTGATAATGTTTTTATTATATCAATGTGTTGTATTGATATCTTGTGATTGAAATGTGGAAATTTTTTGTTCCCTTTATGCATGTTTTATGTGATACAATTATGTTATGGTTTATGATATGTTTAAACCTATTCATATGAGGAATGCATTGGACTTAATAAGTGACGGGTGGAGCCCGCTATAGCTCCTCGATGCATCGGTAGGTCTCATGAGACAAACTAGTGTCTTGGCACGAGGCCTTGACAAAATCTTATTTGTGGTCTTGGCACGAGGCCTTGGCTACGTGGTTATGATAGTCTGGAATTATGCATTCCATCATTATGAAAGTGGTTATTGATATTGCATGGGATTATTCGACTAGAAGAATATCCATGGGAGTAAGTAAATGGAATTATTTAATTTTATTTTTTCCATATTATGCTGAAGTTCAAGTTTAAAAAGGATTTTGTTTTAGTTATATATTGCCTTAAATGTTAATGTTTATTTATGAAAGCATTCGCAATATTGTTATCCTTACTGAGCATCTGAGCTCACCCATTTCAATGTTTTAAAATTTTCCAGGATGTGAAGAATTATTTTATGAATGACCTGAAGGGATAGTCAAAAGATGATATGAGTGTGGACTATGGAGACTTTGTTATTGTAGTATATCACTTTATGATGTAATGTAACATTTATGAATGTATCTAGTGTTTCCAAGGCTACTAACCCAATCGGTCTTTCAAGACTTGATCTTTTGTGATCATGCCAATGTTATGCAACAATGCACCGACTCTGGGTAACTGGGGTCAGGGTGTTACAGTTGGTATCCGAGGAAGTTTAGTACTAACCTTGGAAGCTAGATTTAGATAAACTCGGATTAGAGCACATAGCCCAAAGATAGACTTTGAGGATTAGTATAGAAGAACTTCCTAGAATTTTGGTATTATAAAGATTTTGTGAGTTTTCTGAGCAATACATCCCTGTCTAGAGACGAGCAGGTAGAGGTGGCTCTGGCACAGATGTACCTAGGGGTAAAACCCGAAAACACCGCTTTGAGCTAGACTCGAACGGGAACTGGTGCACAACAACGGGCCTTGCAGCACTCTTGGTTACGACATTCCTGGGGGATATTCTTAGGATAATTATCATTTTCTTTACAAACCATTATGAAGGGATTATGAGTACATACTCCCTCAAAGAAAACATTTTTATGATTATAGATTATATCCATAAATAGTTCAATTTATGTTAAGTATTTTACAAGTATGGAATTATGTATTTTAATTCATAAACTAATCTAGTTTATGCCATTGTTTAGAAATGGTGCCTAGTGGGAGTAATGGAAACTGTATCAATGCACGCACTCCGTGTAGGGATTGCCCTCCTCCTCAAGATAATTATTGTGGACCTAGAGATACAACTGGTGCTGATCAACTTATTAAGATATTGGGAAAACTCACTCAGGTTATGAATAATAACTTTACTCGTATGGAGCACCCTGATCTGTAACGTGGAGGATTAATGTTAGATCATTTCATGAGGCAACAACCGCCAACATTTAATGGGGGTACAAATCCATTAGTAGATGAGCAATGGATAAACTCCTTAGAGAAAATATTCCACGCCTTGGGGAGCAGTGAAAGGGAAAAGGTTATCATGGCAGTTTACCGCCTCACTGGAGATGCTGATCAATGGTGGCCATTGATTCAAAATACAAAGGAAGGTGATGAAGTATTGAATATGGAATGGAGGGAGTTCAATGAGATTTTCATAGAAAAATACTTTCCTCATGACCATCGAGCAGATATGGAAAGGCAATTTCTGAGTCTGAGACAAAAGGAGGATGAGAATGTTGCAAAGTATGAGGCCAACTTTACAAGGTTAGTGAGGCATGATGCAAGTAAGATTGATCATTTCATTGATGGGTTAAAACCATTTATTCGTCGAGCATTAGTCTCACAAACCTTCTCGTTGTACGAAGACATTGTCTCATGTGCTATCAAGACAGAAAAGAAATTCTCTAAATCTTATGACAATAAAGTAAAGAAAGAGAGAAAAAGAACGGTGGAACAAGAGACAGATAAAGGGAAAAAGGGAATGAAGGATTTTCCATTATGTGATAATTGTGGAAAGAATCATCCCGTTACTTTCCTAAAAGGAATGGGAGTTTTTTATAAATGTGGAGAAAAGGTCACCAGGCTCGTGATTGCAAGGGAAAGAAAGAGGCTATCAAGGTTGAATCCAACAATTGTCGGGAAATGGGGAATTATGAAAATGAAGGTCCTAAGCGTTAGGAAAACTTACCTCAGAAAAGTCCAAGGGATCAGGGACAGTCTTATGCTGTTACTATAGTTGAAGTGGAGTAATTAATGTATTGGTGATTTTGGACTCAAGGATTCAATACTGGAAAAGTTGGCTATACCAACGGTTTATAACCGTTGGTATAGGGTGTACCAACGGTTTCATTTAAAACATTGGTATAGGGGTTTGAGAATTCTGAGAACCTCTTTACCAACGGTTCAGAACCGTTGGTAAAGCTTTTTCCAGAGCTGCTGCACTACAGCCCCCAGAAGCCCTCCAGAAGCCCTACCACACACCTGCATAAAAAAATAGTGCACAACAACCCCCCAGTATACCCTCCACTATACACCTGCATAAAAAATATCACAAAAGCCACATACAGACTTCAAACGGTCTAAAAAACACCTAAAATAGCCCAAAAAACACATATGACAACAATCATCTGGTGGTAATTCACCTCACCCATCAAATTCTAATAGGCAGAATAGTTTGATAAATATCTATTAGAGTTGAATAAGAAATTCAAATTGACTCAAATCCCTTTTTTTTGTGATACTAGGTTTGGGTATGTAATGATTTGTGATGAATTTTTCATTGAACTTGTATTGTTTATAATATATGGTGAAAAGATATTTTCTTAGGAGTTTCGTCACTTACGACCCCATGAGTGAAACTACCCAACTCCTGAAAAAGAGTTTGCAACTATCATTGATGAGTGTAAATTTCAGTTGTATTCACTTAAAATGATTTCCTTTTGAAATAAAAGAGAGACTTTGAGTGGTGTCGTCCACACTGCGCCTCGGATTGAGGCGGAGTTGACTCGTACACGTCACAAATGACCCATGGATACATGTCCTAAAGTATCAACAGTATCTGAATGCCTTTGGTCTATTTTCCGTATGTCAGTTGTTGTTTTAACTTAAACTGTTGTCCATTTCAAAGAAAAGTGACACACTTTGAGTGGTGCTGGCCACACCATGCCTCGGATTAAGGCGGGGTTGACTTGTACACGTCACAAATTACCCATGGATCATTGTCCTAAAGTTTCAATAGAATCCGAAAGTGTTTGGTTGGTTTTCCACATGTCGTTTTTTTACTTAAAAGCGCATCCATTTAAAACAAAAGAAAGACACTTTGAGTGGTCCCGGCCACACTGGCCCTCGGAATGAGGCAAGGTTTACTCGTACACGTCACATATGACCCATGGATATTTGTCCTAAAGTTTCAACAGAATCCGAATGCGTTGGGTCGGTTTTCCGTATTCCCGTTGTTGTTTTCACTTAAAATCATGTTCATTTAAATTAAAAGTTAGACACTTTGAGTGGTGTCGGCCACACCGCGCCTCGGATTGAGGCGGGGTTGACCCGTACACGTCACAAATGACCAATGGATACATGTCCTAAAGTATCAACAGTATTTGACTGTGTTTGGTCAGTTTTCCGTATGTGGTTTTTTTACATAAAAGCGCATCCATTTTAAACAAGAGAAGGACACTTTGAGTGGTCCCGGCCACACCGGCCCTCGGATTGAGGCGGGGTTGACTCATACACGTCACATATTACCCATGGATACATGTCCTAAATTATCAATAGTATCCGAATAGCTTTGGTCCATTTTACGTATCCCAGTTGTTTTAACTTAAAACGTTGTCCATTTCAAATAAATGTGACAAACTTTGAGTGGTCCCGGCCACACCGGCCCTCGGATTGAGGCGGGGTTGACTCGTACACGTCACATACGACCCATGGATCGTTGTCCTAATGTTTCAACAGAATCTGAATGCGTTTGTTCGGTTTTCCGTATGCCAGTTTTTGTTTTCACTTAAAATCCTGTCCATTTCAAATAAAAGTTAGACACTTTGAGTGGTGTCGGCCACACCGTGCCTCAGATTGAGGTGGGGTTGACTCGTACACATCACAAATGACCCATAAATCATTTTCCTAAAGTTTCAACATAATTCTAAAGTGTTTGGTCGATTTTCCATATGTCATTTTTTTTACTTAAAAGAGCATCCATTTTAAACAAAAGAAAGACACTTTGAGATGTACCGGCCACACTAGCCCTCAAATTGAGGCAGGGTTGACTCTTACACCTCACAAATTACCCATGGATACATGTTCTAAAGTATCAAAAGTATCCGAATGCCTTTGGTCTATTTTCCGTATGTCAGTTGTTGTTTTAACTTAAACTGTTGTCCATTTCAAAGAAAAGTGACACAGTTTGAGTGGTGTCGGCCACACCGTGCCTCAGATTGAGGCAAGGTTGACTCATACACGTCACAAATGACCCATGGATCATTGTCCTAATGTTTCAATAGAATCCGAAAGAGTTTGGTCAGTTTTCCGTATGTCGTTTTTTTTACTTAAAAGCGCATCCATTTTAAACAAAAGAAAGACACTTTGAGTGGTCCCGGCCACATCGGTCCTCGGATTGAGGCAATGTTAACTCGTACACGTCACATATGACCCATGGATCATTTTCCTAAAGTTTAAACAGAATCTGAATGTGTTGGGTCGGTTTTCAGTATGCCAGTTGTTGTTTTCACTTAAAATCATGTTCATTTCAAATAAAAGTTAGACACTTTGAGTGGTGTCGGCCACAACGCGCCTCGGATTGAGGCGGGGTTGACTCGTACATGTCACAAATGACCAATGGATACATGTCCTAAAGTATCAACAGTATTCGACTGCGTTTGGTCAGTATTCCGTATGTGGTTTTTTTACTTAAAAGCGCATCCATTTTAAAAAAAAGAAAGACACTTTGAGTGGTTCCGGCCACAACGTGCCTCGGATTGAGGCGGGGTTGACTCCTACACACCACAAATGACACATAGATACATGTCCTAAAGTTTGAACAGTATATGAATGATTTTGGTCCATTTTCCGTATGTGGTTTTTTTACTTAAAAGCGCAACCATTTTAAACAAAAGAAAGACACTTTGAGTGGTACCGGCCACACCGGCCCTCGGATTGAGGCGGGGTTCACTCGTACACATCACATATGACCTATGGATCGTTTTCCTATAGTTTAAACAGAATCGAAATGCGTTTGGTCTGTTTTCCGTATGCCAGTTGTTGTTTTCACTTAAAATCCTATCCATTTCAAATAAAAGTTAGACACTTTGAGTGGTGCCGGCCACACCGCGCCTCGGATTGAGGTGGGGTTGACTTCTACACGCCACAAATGACCCATGGATACATGTCCTAAAGAATCAACAGTATCTAAATGCATTTGGTCCATTTTCCGTATGTGGTTTTTTTTACTTAAAAGTGCATCCATTTCAAAGAAAAGTGACACACTTTCAGTGGTACCGGCTCTTACTTCCTCAGATTGAGGCATGGTTGACTCGTACACGTCACATATGACCCATGGATCGTTGTCATATAGTTTAAACAGAATTCGAATGCATTTGGTCTATTTTCCGTATGCCAGTTGTTGTTTTCACTTAAAATCATGTCCATTTAAAATAAAAGTTAGACACTTTGAGTGGTGCTGGCCACACAGCGCCTCGGATTGAGGCGAGGTTGACTCGTAAATGCCATAAATGACCCATGGATACATGTCCTAAAGTATCAACAATATCTTAATGCGTTTGGTCCTTTTTCTGTATGTGGTTTTTTTACTTAAAAGCGCATCCATTTCATATAAAAGTGACACACTTTGAGTGGTACCGGCCACACCGGCCCTCGGATTGAGGCGGTTTCACTCGTACACCTCACATATGACCCATGGATCGTTGTCCTATAGTTTAAATAGAATAGGAATGCGTTTGGTCTGTTTTCCGTATGCCAGTTGTTGTTTTCACTTAAAATCCTGTCCATTTCAAATAAAAGTTAGACACTTTGAGTGGTGCTAGCCACACCGCGCCTCAGATTGAGGCGGGGTTGGCTCGTACACGTCACATATGACCCATGGATACATGTCCTAAAGTATCAACAGTATCCGAATGCGTTTGGTCCTTTTCCGTATGTGGTTTTTTTACTTAAAAGTGCATCCATTTTAAACAAAAGAAAGACACTTTGAGTGGTACCAGCCACACCGGCCCTCGGATTGAGGCGGGGTTCACTCGTACACGTCACATATGACCCATGGATCATTGTACTATAGTTTAAACAAAATCCGAATGCGTTTGGTCTGTTTTCCGTATGCCAATTGTTGTTTTCACTTAAAACCCTGTCCATTTCAAATAAAAGTTCACTTTGAGTGGTGTCGGCCACTACTTCAAAGAACATTTTCCATATCATTTTCCACATGCATAAACATGAAATACATGGCTAACTAAGAAATCTAAGTAAAAAAATAGAGAAATGAGTATCACAGTACCAAGGAATACTAAAGGTCTAGGTAGTAGACTAATCATACAATAAGAATCAAGTGCAAAAAACAGAATCTGAATGCAACGTCCCTATGAAGCAGAGGAAAACCCCAAAGTGGAAAATCATGTTAAAAAATAAAGAGTTATATAGAATTCAAAAATGTAATGGATCAATCTTCTTCTGATCACCATCACCATCACCACTATCATCATCAGCCTCATCCTCGCCGCCATCTCTATCCTCGTCGTCGCCCTCGTCATCGTCCCCATGCTGATCTTCAGCCTCATCCTCATCCTCGGCATCATCCTCGCCCTCGGCCCCATCCTCACCCTCGGCCCCATCCTCGCCCTCGTCCACATCCTCATCCTCGCCCTCTTCCTCTTCAGCATCCTCATCATCACCAGGAACGTCATCATCTCGATCGCCACTAGATCTGCAGCCTGGTGCATTGTATGATGCACCCATCGACGACATAAATGTCTGACAAGCTGCACTAGCCTCTGGTGGAAGTGATGAAGATAATGCTTTCATCAGTTTCATAAATTCTCTGTCTCTTGTTTGAACTTGTACTTCCAACTCTACGACCCTTTTATCAGACTGTCTTGAATGCTCCTTGACCTGTTCCAACTCGGTGGTACTAGAATGGATACCTGGAGACGACCAATACCTCGTCGGGACTATATTCTTACCAGGTCGGTAGCGTACTTGCCTAGAGTGCTCATCTCCCAAAACCTGATATAAATGATCGTGTGGCCCAAAATTTTCAGGCTCCTGGGCATCAAGAGCCTCTAAAGCAGCCTGTAAAAAATATTAATAGACTATTAAATTTCAAATTAGATATTAAACTTTGAAATAAACAAATTAAAACTTACAATCTTCTCTTGGGTCGGTTCATTTACCGCAGTTCCATCTTTTTTTCTTCTACTCGAGCAAAACAACTTTGCTCGAGGGATACGTCCTTCAATATTCATTTTGGGATTCTATAATGAAATTGAAACAATATAAAGTGAAAGTATAATGATATATTTATTATTCAATAAAACACACAATTTAAGTAGGATCCACTAAAAAGGGAAAGTCCTAAAGAAAAATTATAAACAACTATATCGTACATGCTGCCTCTCATGATCTGCCATAGTTGGGCGCCCCAAAGTGTGGAGGTATTTCATTGAATCAATGTTTTTTTGGTTTTTTCAGAAGATTCCTAAATAATGATTAATATTTAATAAGATTATATTAATGCAAAATAAAAAAAACTCTCATTTAAATAACTCAAATGAGATTAATAACTTAAATTTGGCAGTCGCCCAATGGGTAATCATTTGGAGATATTGCTCTATCAGGCAGTCATCCACGATAGGTAATGTCTCTAACTTCGTGCCCACTTTATCACACCAGCCAACATACAGCTCATGCTTATAAGCTTTCCAAAGCTCTCCTAGCTCTTTTAAACGCGCTGGTCGTGCACCTTCGCCATCAGGGAAGTTAAACCGAAGCTGAAACCAAATTGATTAGTTCATTTAAATACAAAAATATACTGCATTAAATCCAATAGATTTTTTACCCATATTTGTGCCCACGTGTTATCCTTGACTTCAGGTGGCAGATGTCTCCAAGAGAGAGGGCTGAACGGAATGATATTGGAGTATTTGGCTAGCGTCGCCAAAAACCCCCGACATTCCTGCCCAGATTTCTCAATCATTTTTCCATCAACATTGTATTCAACCATCAACTGTGTCTGGCGGTTCCATACCGCACACAAGCGATTACGCCCCCTCCCCCGCCTCCTATCTGTAGAAGAATCTGTTATTAAAGAAAAATAATATCAATACAAGTTATAATAAAAATAAATTTTGTTATAAAAATTTGATAGAGTTATATAAATATACCTGTGGTAGTCGGATCAATGGGTGTAGAAGCTGAAGGAGTATCCTATACAGGTGGAGTGTCCCTCAGTGTATGCTCCTCAGCCACATACTGTGTCGCAACAGGAGTCGAAGAAGGTGGAATATAATAGCCCGAAGATAATGAACCAGAAGCAAAAGATGATGGCATAGACGTCTGGCCAGCTGGTAGTGTAAACATCGGAGGTCTAAATATCTCATATGTCGCTGAAGACACGCCAGGATCAAAATAGGGCATAGAAGATACGTCTATGGTAGTGGGTCGTCTAACTCTCGCCCCACGAGCTCTCGTACCACCGACCTCAGTACTGGGACCACTAGATGATCATCCATCTCTGACACCACCCTCCCTCCTACCACCAACCTCTCTACTGGGAGCAATATCAGGCTCCTCGTCAGATATCTGTCGTCTAGGGGGTGGATCCTAAAAAAAAGTTTGACAGAAAAGTAAACACATGATATTATAAGTTATTGAAATATTTATATTTGAAATAAAATACTCACAACAGGGACGAGTGGAGGAACAACCATCTATACCATGCGACGATTATTATCTGTCATCTTTTTCCGCCGCCTCTCTTCAATGGTTGTCAATTTCTGCAATGAAAACAAATATGGAAGTAATTAGAAATAATTAACTAATTTGTAACCCAAAAAACAAAATATAGAAAAACCATTATGATAAAAAGAACATAATGAAACAGAAGATTTATGGTGTTATGAAGGTAAGTACTAGGATACACACTCTGAATGATGTAGGTGAAACATGTAGGTGAGAACACGACTGTATGATTCTATATATTTCCCACCACAACTTCGGGTTCACAATCAACTCTGACAATTGAGCTGTTGGGGTCATCATAAGTAATAAACGGATTGCTTCCAATTGCAGTAGGGATAGTGTCAACTTCATCATCACCATCATCAAAAACATGTCTATTATTTACTTCAATAATTACACCAAATTTAGGATGACGATGATCTTTGACATAAAAAACTTGTTTCACCATTGATGCCAATACATATGGTTCATCGGTGGCAAGAGTGAAAGTCATGTCAATAACTCGAAATCCACAATCATCAATAAAGGTGCCTTGCCTCGTCATTGAATTAAACCATTGACATTTCATCATCGTGACTCGACCATGTGAGTAATAATCCAAAATTATTATTTTCTCCACGACACCATAATAAGCAACATTTTCAGAACGAGGTCTAGTGTCCGATGAACTGGCATAACAGTCTGTTGTGGCAGTTAGCATAACACCATTATGCTGTGTTCTCATGTTTCTTGCTCGTTCAGTGATAATAAATTTGTATCCATTGATCACAAGTGATTTACAAGCACGAACCATGGTATTAGGACCAAAATCCAAAGCTCTTACTTCCTCAGAAACAGATTCTGTAGGAAAACTCGATACCTGAAATAAAAACAAATAGTAAACTTGATTAAATATTATTTTTATTTAGTTATTATAGAAATATTTTTACCTTCAATTTCAACCAAGCAGAAAACCCTTTTCTATGAAAAGTCTCCTTCTTTCTCAAAGATAAAGAACGATGCTTTCTATATATCAATTATTTATGTTCCCTATAGATAAAAATAATAATAGTTTAACAAATATTTAAAATTATAAGAGATAAGATAACAGATACATGTACAATTAACTTACTTGATATACTCATCGAACAAATCATAATTGAACAACACTGTGTGATGTGCCATCTCTCGCTCTTCAAGGCTTAATGTTGTCAATGTATATGATCCCGGAAATCCTCCTGTCTGAGGAAGTGATGGAAAACTGGGTTCAATTTTCCCATACTGTTCTTCTTCATTTCTCATCGGTCTGTTTATTCTTGTAGTATGATCAGAAAAATACATTGAGCATAAATACATACATTCTTGAGCCAAGTAACCGTTCACAACAGAACCTTCGGGATAATTCTTGTTCCGAACATATGATTTCAATGTGCACATGTTTCTTTCAGTTGGATACATCCAACGGAAAGCAACCGGTCCTCCAAGAAGTATTTCGGTCGGAAGATGGACAGTCAGATGCAACATGCATGTAAAAAATGATGGAGGGAATATTTTCTCTAACTCACACAAAATTAATGGTGTCTCTGCCAACAGTTTTTGCATGAGGTATTTGGACAACCTCTTAGCACAAAGATCTCTAAACAAATAACACAACCGAATAACTGAGACTCTAACATTATTGGACAAGATATGACGGATTTCTATTGGAATCAACTCATGCAAAAGGACGTGACAATCATGGGTCTTCAAAGATTTCAACTTCAAATCTTTTCTGTTGAACCATTTTGATATATTTCTTGAATAGCCATCAGGAACTTTAATAGTCTCTAGCACTTCTAGAAATTTATTTTTTTCAGCAGGAGTCATCACATAAGAAGCACATGGAACTTGCCATTTATTTTCACTAATACAGACAGGATGCAATTCTGGTCTGATCCCCCAATCTACCAAGTCGTGTCGAGATCGTAAATCATCTTTTGTCTTCCCCTTGACATTTAGAAGAATCGAAAGAAACATTTCACATATATTCTTTTTAATGTGCATTACGTCCAAGCAATGACGTATCAAGTTGGTTGACCAATATGACAACTCAAAGAATATACTCTTTTTCTTCCAATTGTAACAAGTATCATTGGAAACATTTTTCCTCTTTCTAGATTTCATTACACTGTTCCCAAATGAATAATTGAAATCTTTCAATTCATTAAGCACATCAGTTCCAGACATACGCTGCGGTGGATCGTCATTCTCCATGGTATTGTCAAATCTTCGACGATTGTTTCTATATGGATGGTTCATTGGCAAGAATCGTCGATGTCCCATAAAACTAAAATGACGACAATATTTCAGTCTTCTCGATCCAGTATTCTTCATACAAATAGGACATGACAATTTTCCTTTTGTGCTCCATCCAGACATCATTGCATAAGCAGGAAAATCATTGATAGTCCACATAAGTGCAGCATGCATCTGAAATATGTCTTTCGAACATGCATCGTATGTGGGCACACCCACATCCCAAAGAAGTTTCAACTCTTTTATTAAAGTTTTTATGTATACATCTATATCATTGCTAGGATCAGAAGAGCCAGATATCAGTATACTCAAGAAAGTGTAAGGATTTTTCATACACAACCACGGCGGAAGGTTATAAATGTGTATTAAAATCGGCCATGTGCTGTACGAAGTAAGCATCTGCCCAAATGGATTAAAACCGTCACATGAAAGACCCAGTCTCACATTACACACGTCGGCTGAAAATTCAGGATATCGAGCATCAAATCTCTGCCATGCAAATCCATCTGCAGGGTGAACCAACTCTTCATTATTCTTTTTTCTCTTGGTGTCATGCCATCGCATTTTTATGGATATTTCATCAGACATGAAAAGGTTATGTAATCTGGGGATCAATGTAAAGTGCCACATTACTTTTTGTGGCACACGAGATGGTGTTCCATCATCTTTTGGTTTCCATCGGGAGGTTCCGCATTTTATACAATCATTTCTTTCAGCAGTTTCCTCCCAAAATAAGCTGCAATCATTCGGGCAAGCATGGATTGTTTTTGAGAATCCAAGTTCATCAACCAACTTCCATGACATATAGTGGTTTGAGGGAATATCTGCATCATCTGGAAGTAAGTCCTTCAAGAAGGTAAGAATGTAATCAATTGCAGTATTTGAAATCCCATACATAGTTTTCCCATGAAACAATCGAATTAAAAATTCCAACTTTTTCATTTTATCACATTGCCGATATACTGGAGTCTTCGCAGCATCATTCAATTTTTTCACCCTATAAACATCATCATTTTTAGTGGACGCATCATGTGTGCTTGTATCGAAATCTTGTTGGCTGGACAACCTTTCCTTCTCATGATGTCGAATAAATGGAAACTGATCATATATCAAACTCTCCAATTCAGTCCTATGATTTGGATCATCAACATTTTGAGATTCCATTTTCTCTCCATTGTGATACCACACATAATAGTTTGTTTGGAAACCATATCTGGTTATATGATAGCTAACTGCTTCATGGACCAACCAAGGTCTTCCAACACAATTAAAACATGGGCAGTGTATGTGACCACTATCTGAAGCCCTGTCAAATGCATAATCTAGAAAGATTTTCAAATTATTTTGAAAATCGGTTGAAATCTGATCAGTTTCGTACATCCAACTTCTATCCATTCTGTAAAAAAATCGCAATAAGTCATTTCAAAGCAATTCAATAATATTAAAGTTTAATAAAAAAAATTGCAATAAGTTATTTCAAAGCAATTCTATATGAGAATCATATTAAGAAATACAAAAAAATACAGTGTATATAAGAAAATAAGATACAAAATTTCTAATGCCTATATCCAAGGATTGACCAGTAAGATATTGGAAGTGGATCAAGGAATACATAATCCTTAAGGGTCTTGTTGGGAGTATATGAGTTTTATACTTTAAATTCTTCAAGTAGACAAGGATGAGGAGTAGGATGAGGATCATGGGAGTGGCGGGACTGTCCAAGGGGGTGTGGCGTGTCCAGGGGGTGCAGGGTGTCTAGGGGGTGGTGGGGCCGTCTGGGGGGTCGGAGGTGTCCAGGGGGTGGGGGGCTGTCTAGGGGGGTCGGGGTGTCCAGGTGGGCGGGCTATCCATAGGGGTGGTCAGTTTGTCCAAGGGGGTCGAGGTGTATAGATATATTTATATGAAAAGAATACCTGCACAATAATCATGTAGCCATGTCATTAGTCTAAACCCCTAGAACACATAAAAGAAGCTAGTATGGACATTTACTAAAATATTTAACACCATATGAATGAAAATACACTCTAAATATAGTTTGAGAGGATATAATGGTGTGTGTGAAAAAAATGATATTAAATCAATTTAAATGAATATGGAACAAATGAGGGTTTATAATACACTAAGAGTACCTCAAAAAATCCAAAACCACTACATCACCACATATTCAACTTCATGAAACAGGACTTAGAAATCTTACCTACGTCTTTACTAATGACCACTTAATTGGAACATTCTATTTATGGTTCTTGAACACAAGGAACAAAAAGTGTTTGGTCTCTACCAACTCAATCACCCCCTTGTAGATCATAAACTTGTTTCCCCTTATACTAAAATTGTCTTACTGGAAGCTACTATTAATACTGGACCTAAACCATTCATTTTCCATAAAACAATGATCAAAGAACCATCTAAGGTATCTCTCATATAACCACAACCATTTTTATCTATGATGTAACGAAATTCACAAGAATAACTTTTATTCAATAACCTTTTGGTATATAATGTGCATCAACAATGGTTCAATTATATGGTTCATCACATTCGAATTTATTAATAACCCATACATGATAAAAATTGAACATTGACTTTCATTTAATTATAACCATCATATTTCAACTAATTATTAACAAGCATAGAAGCATGGAAATTGGAATCTAATAACTTAAATTTGTCCCCAAAACTTTTTAATAAATTTAACATGAAAAATAAAACACTTTGAAATCTAAATAATCACTATGAAGTATAATGAGCTTGGAATTATATTGCACAAGTAAAAATACTCAATGATGGAATATATGAAAAGAATATTTATATAAATTATTAAAACAAGATAATAATGTAACAATGAATGTTAAAACTAAACATCTGATTGAATTTTATAACATATAATAAAAATTTCTTGGTAATGAAACATGAAAGCCACATCAAAAAATTAGACAATTGTCTAATGCAATCTATATGGCTGGAATATGCATGGAATATAAATAAATAACGGAAACATAAATTGGGCTGGAACAGAAATTCGGCTGGAACAGAAATTCGGCTGGAACAGAAATTTGGCTAGAATATGTGAATAGAAATTGGTCTCATCCCACATCAAAATCGAAACTAAAAACTAAGAAAACACCTCAGCCTTGGATGGTATGGGGGAAGAGAGCCCAAAACACCTCCAAAATTGCCTCCAAAATCGCCCAAGATCTCCTGTTTAGGGCTCTGGATCGCGAATGGGGGAGAGGATCGGCTACTGCCAATTTGGGGGAAAGTTTTCCCAAGAGTTTTTAAAAACCGTTGGTATATAACTCCATCCCAAACCTATACCAACGATTCCATTGAAACTGTTGGTAAATATCTACTCTAACGGTTCTAAAACAATTTGAACATACACTTTTAGGGTGTACCAATGGTTTACAACCGTTGGTATAGTGTTTTTTACCAACGGTTCAAGAGAACCGTTGTTATATATTGAAGATGGAATACTATACCAACGGTTTGAAACCGTTGGTATTGTGTATTTCCAGAACCATTGCACAGCACCCCCGCCATTGCACCAGCACCCCCACCTACATAAAAAGCACCAGAACTATTGCACAATATTAAAACAGCATAAAAACACCTGTAATAACATAAAAAAACTCATAAAACCAGCAAACTATTCCAACCATGTGGTGTACTACAATTCCCTATTTCAATCTTCATACGAAAAGAATAATCCAGTGGAGTTGAATAACAGTTTCAATAACTCAAAATGGGGTATGGAAACTTACCCATGGTTCAATGGTGGTTATGAAACTAAATTTGAAAATGGGGTTGGGAAACATACCCATGGTTCCTTGGTGCTTACAAAAGGAGTAAAGTATAGAACTCATTATTTGATTTAAAATTCAGGCAGAACTGAAATGATCACAAGTTCAACTTGTGGTGGTCTAGAAGAATGGAATTGTATGTTTTTTGATCTTAGTTAGAATAATATTAATGTTTTTAAGGCTATGAACACTAAATGGTACAAGTGTGGTGCGATCTATTGGTCAAAGTATGATTCCACCACATCGTACCTCGGATTGAGGTGGGGTTGACTCATGCACATAAAAAATGACCAATGTATCATTTTCCTAAAGTATCATCACAATCCAAATACCTTTGATCATTTTTTCATATGTCAGTTGTTGGTTTCACTTAAAATGTTGTTCATTTCAAAAAAAAAGTGAGACACTTAGAGTGATACTGATCACAGAATGCCTCAGATGGAGGTGGGGTTGACTCATACACATCAAAACTTAAACATGTATCGTTGTCCTAAAGTATAAATAAAATCTGAAAGAGTTTTGTCATTTTTCTATATGCAGGTTGTTTTCACTTAAAATCTTGTCCATTTCAAATAAAATAGAGACAAATAGAGTGATACCGGTCACACCTTGCCTCAGATGGAGGTGTGGTTGACTCGTACATGTCACAAATGACACATGTATAATTGTCCTAAAGTATCAATACAATCTGAAAGAGTTTGGTCCATTTTCTGTCTGCAAGTTGTTGTTTTAACTTAAAATTATGTCCTTTTCAAATAAAAGTGAGACACTCTGAGTGGTACCGGCCACACCATGTCTTGGATTAAGACGGAGTTGACTCCTACATGTCACAAATGGTCCATGTATCATTTTTCTAAAGTATCAACACAATCTGAATGCGTTTGATCGATTTTCTGTATGCCAATTGTTGTTTTCACTTTAAATCAAGTCCATTTCAAATAAAAGTGAGACACATTGAGTGTTACCAGCCACACCGTGCCTCATATTGAGGCAGAATTGACTCTTACACATCAAAAATGACCCATGGATCGTTTTTCTAAAGTTTCAACAGATTTCGAATGCGTTTGGTTGGTTTTTCGTATGCCAGTTGTTGTTTTCACTTAAAATTAAGTGCATTTTAAACAAAAGAGGGACACTTTGAGTGGTATCGGCCACACCACACCTCGGATTGAGGCTATATTGACTCTTACACGTCACATATGACCCATGTATCCTTTTTCTAAAGTATTAACACAATCCGAATGCGTTTGATCGGTTTTCCGTATGTCAGTTGTTGTTTTCATTTAAAATTAAGTCCATTTTAAACAAAAGAGGGACACTTTGAGTGGTACCGGCCACACCATGCCTCGGATTGAGGCGGGGTCAACTTGTACACGTCACAGATGAGACATGGATCATTGTGATAAATTATCAACACAATCAGAATCTGTTTGGTTGGTTTTTCGTATGTACTTAAGATATTGTCCATTTTAAAAATAAGAGAGACACTTTGGGTGGTTCCAGCCACACCGTGACTCGGATTGAGACGCAGTTGAGTTTTACACGTCACATATGACCCATGGATCCTTTTCCTAAAGTTTCAACATAATATCAATGCGTTTGGTCAGTTTTCCATGTGTCAGTTATTTTTTTTACTTAAAATTAAGTCTATTTTAAACAAAAGAGAGACACTTTGAGTGGTGTCGGCCACACTGTGAATCAGATTGAGGCAGGGTTGACTCGTACACATTATATATGACCCATATATCATTTTGCTAAATTTTCAACAGAATCTGAATTCTTTTGGTCAGTTTTGTGTATGTGAGTTGTTGTTTTCACTTAAAATTAAGTGCATTTTAAACAAAAGAGAGACACTTCGAGTGGTACCAGCCATAATGCGCCTCGGATTGAGGTGGGGTCAAATCTTACACATCACATATTAGCCATGGATCCTTGTGATAAATTATCAACACAATAAGATTCTGTTTGGTTGGTTTCCGTATGTACTTAAAATGTTGTTCATTTTAAACATAAGAGAGACAATTTGGGTGGTTCCGGCCACACCATGACTCAGATTGAGGCGCAGTTGACCTGTACACATCACATATGACCCATGTATCCTTGTCCTAAAGTTTCAATAGATTCTGAATTCGTTTGGTAGGTTTTCTATATGCCAGTTGTTATTTTCACTTAAAATTAAGTCTATTTTAAACAAAAGAGAGACACTTTGAGTGGTTTCGGCCACACCGTGTCTTGGAATGAGGCGGGGTTGACTATTACACATCACAAATGACCCATGGATTGTTTTCCTAAATTATCAACACAATCCAAATGCGTTTGTTCTATTTTCTGTATGCCAGTAGTTGTTTTCACTTAAAATGTTGAGGCGAGATTAACTCGTACAACCACCAGGACAGCCCCCCCCTGGATTGTGGCGGGATTGACTCATACACATTACATATTACCCATTTATCCTTTTTTTAAAGTATCAACACAATCTGAATGCGTTTGATCGGTTTTCCGTATATCAGTTGTTGTTTTCACATAAAATTAAGTCCATTTTAAACAAAAGAGAGACACATTGAGAGGTACCGGCCACACCATGCCTCTAATTGAGGTGGGGTCAACTCGTACACATCACATATGACCCATGGATCCATTTCCTAAAGTTTCAACAAATTATGAATGTGTTTGGTCAGTTTTCCATAAGTCAGTTGTTGCTTTCACTTAAAATTAATTCTATTTTAAACAAAAGAGAGACACTTTGAGTGATGACGGCCACACCGTGACTCAGATTACGGCGGGGTTGACTCGTACAAGGTATATATGACCCATGGATCGTTGTGCTAAATTTTCAACAGAATCTGAATGCATTTGGTCAATTTTCCGTATGTTAGTTGTTGTTTATACTTAAAATTAAATCCATTTTAAACAAAAGAGAGACACCTTGAGTGGTACCAGCCACACTGCGCCTCAGATTGAGGTAGGGTCAACTCGTACACATCACATACAAGCCATGGACCATTGTGATAAAGTATCAACACAATCAGAATCTGTTTGGTCAGTTTTCCGTAAGTACTTAAAATGTTGTCCATTTTAAACATAAGAGAGACACTTTTGGTGGTTTCGTCCACACAGTGACTCGGATTGAGGCGCGATTGACTTTTACACATCACATATGACCCATGGATCCTTTTCCTAAAGTTTGAACAAATTATGAATGTGTTTGGTCAGTTTTCCGTATGTGAGTTGTTGTTTTCACTTAAAATTAAATCTATTTTAAACAAAAGAGAGACACTATGAGTGGTGACGGCCACACCGTGACTCTAATTGAGGCGGGTTTGACTCGTACATGTCATAAATGACCCATGGATGGTTGTGCTAAATTTTAAACAGAATCCGAATGCATTTGGTCAGTTTTCCGTATGTCAGTTGTTGTTTTTACTTAAAATTAATCCATTTTAAACAAAAGAGAGACACTTTGAGTTGTACCAGCCACACCACGCCTTAGATTGAGGCGGGGTCAAATCGTACATGTCACATATGAGCCATGGATCCTTGTGATAAAGTATCAACACAATAATAATCTATTTGGTCAGTTTTCCATATGTACTTAAAATGTTGTCCATTTTAAACATAAGAGAGACACTTTGGGTGGTTCCCATGAATCATTTTTATAAAGTATCAACACAATCCAAATAAGTTTGGTCGGTTTTCCGTATGTCAGTTATTTTTACTTAAAATAGTTTCCATTTTAAACAGAAGAGAGACTCTTTGAGTGATTTAGGCCACACCGTGCCTCGGATTGAGGTGGGGTTGACTCATACAAGTCAAAAATTTCCCATGGATCATTTTCCTAATGTATCAACACAATTATAATGCGTTTGGTCGGTTTTCCATATGCCAGTAGTTTTTTTCACTTAAAATGTTGTGCATTTCAAATAAAAGTTACACGGTTTGAGTGGTTTCGGCCACACCACAGCTCGAATTGATGCGGGGATGACTCTTACACGTCAAAAATGTCTCATGGATCGTTGTGTTAAAGTATCAACACAATCTGAATACGTTTGGTTGGTTTTCCATATGTCAGTTATTTTCACTTAAAACAGTGTTCATTTTAAACAAAAGTGAGACACTTAGAGTGCTATCGGCCATACAGTGCCTCAGAATGAGGCGGAGTTGACTCGTACACATCAAAAATGACCCATGGATCATTTTACTAAATTATAAACACAATCCAAATGCGTTTGGTTTATTTTCCATATACCAGTAGTTGTTTTCACTTAAAATGGTGTGGCGAGATTAACTTGTACAACCACCTGGACAACCCACCACCCCTCGGATAGCTCCCGACTCACCCCGGACATCCCCCCATCCCTCTGACAGCCCCCACTCACCCCGGACAGCCCCCACCCCTTGTACAACCACCGGGACAGCCCCCCCCCCCACCTGGACACCCCATCCCCCAACACCTGGACATCCCCATGTAGTCATTATTACAACCATTAATAAAAAATTATTAAACTACATCATTTGTCAAAGATAATAATACTGAACATAAATCAATAATATTATTGGATATATCAAGGAAAATTAATGCATACTATCTTACATCCTAAATTACCACCCACAGCCATGATTAATTTCCACAGACCTCTCATTTCTACCAAATCAAAAGAGAAAAACAAAAAACATAGTTGCACATCAATAAAACCAAATCTAAAATTGTTATGGATGACTACACATGCCTTCATGGCTAGTGAACAACACCCCACTATCATAAAAGTGAGTATTTTCCAAGAAAGAGACATAATATACAATGTACATTGAGAACCATATTTAATTGACCCTAAATGCTTTATTAGTACAATCATCTTAGGAAGCCAATAAAAACTCATTACTAACCATGCCACTATAAAAAACCTAGAGTGTATGAGTTTTGAAACACCCCAAGCTTCTACGGTACGCTTCTCTTTGAATAATGTGATAGCGTGTGTTGTACGCAACACCGAGTTCTAACACACCATAACCAATCAAACTAGCAGTTATGAATAATAATACCTACTTTTTGAAATTATATATATTTTATATTTTAAAATGGACTTAATTTTTGGATTCGGAATATCGAATTTAGCCTAAAGTGAAATTTTGGTACTTTTCGGATAACTTTCATATTTTGATGAATAGTGAAAATTACTAAATTTTAATTAAAAACAACTTTTTTAATAAAAATAATTAATAGTGATAAATTATGAATTTGAGTGGTTTTAAAGTATATTTAGAATATATTTTTACCATTTAATATAATTTTGGTCATTGGACATAATTTTACAATTAAACCGAACATAAACAAGTGTCAATCTTTTGATAGTTATTATCTCTTAAAAACATGCTTTGTGTTTTAACAGCGGGAATTAATTTTAAATTAATTTCTACCACTTCTGTGTTTTGAATTTAGAAAAATGGATTCCATATTTGGAATCATGATGTCGAAATTGTGTAAATAGGTAACTTTTATTTTTAGACATTTTGAATAATTACTACGGTAAATATATTATTTACCATGGTTAAGGGTAAATCCGGTAAATAAGGGTTAAAAAATAATATTATAATAATACTAAATTACCATAAAACGTGTCCTAGCCTTATTGGTTGATACATTTTCAACAATAGGCATCGTTGGGTCGATTTTGGGACCCCATGGTGCCACTTGTAGGTGATAGGGACACTTTATTTTAATTAAGTTAAAATGAATACAAAAATGACACAAACATATATCTTTTAGAAAAACAATTTTTACATAGGGTTATATATGTTGGATTTTAGATTATAAATATTCATTAGAAAGATAAAACTATTTCCTACATAATGATATTTTATTTATAATTTTTAGATATTAAATATTTAATTTATTTATGACACAATGATGATGAAGTAATTACTATAATAGTGAAAAAATTAAAATAATTGATATTATAAATACCCAAATAAATATAATATGAAACTTTTAATTAATTAAACTAATTTTATAGGATAATATGATATATTAGTATTAATTTAATTAACTTTTTTAGAAGTAATCAATCTGTTATGAGTTTCAAAAAAATCAACTATTGAATAGTGTCAAAATTGACATAAAAGAGTTCTTAAAACAAATATTATATTATTAATTGATATTAGATTCCTAAAAATATAATGTTAGGCCAAGAGACTTATATCATGATAGGTTAATTATTAATGGACCACTTGGGGGTCTCTTGGATGTATATAGTAAGTTTATTAACCATATTATATAAAAATACAAAGAGACATTTTAAAAGTGAAACTAATTAACTTAGAGTTAATACTTAAAGATAAGGTTAATATAAGTACCCAAACCTGTATAAATTCTATTGGTTGAGTTTTTTTCGACCTATCCCCACCTTAAAATTTAAATAATCAACTTTTGAGCCATTATAAACCTAATATGAATTTATTATAAATTAATATTTCTAGCTTATCCAAAGGTGCCCCTCACCCCTCTTATAAAAGGGCACTCCTCCTTCTCATTTCTTGAAACCTTCAAAGCCTTTTGGTTCAGCCAAACTCTGCCCAAATAATCTCCCAACTTCCCTCACTACAACCTAGAGGCCTTATTTTGATCAGAAAGTCAACCTATGGATCCCTTTTGATCAAATCAAAAGGAAGAACCCGAAGAAGAGGTAATGTTTTCACCACCCCTTTTCAAGTTCCTTTCTTCTTCCACTTCTTCTTTCTTTGTTATTACCATTCTAAAATAATAACTCCAGTATATTATATATAATTTGATGTTATTATAAATATGGTACAACCATATTCAGTATTCTATCCACCCTTTGAATAACATGTCACCATATGTGCGTACGTACGGCTTACCGTCTCCACGTCGTGGTGTAATTGTTATTCAATATATTATTATTTGGATGGGTATAATAATGATATGTAACTCATGTAAATAATAAATAAAACATGTCAATGATTCTTTATATATTATATGAAAACCATTTATATATTATTTTAATATCAAAAGAATGATATTGTCGCTCGTGCGTACGTACGGACTACCATCTCCACGAACGCGATGAGATTCATTCTCCATCGTATCCATTCAAGTATAATTATCATTTGATGATTTAAAAATGATGATTAAGGACTTGATATCTTTCTGGATATCAGTAATATACCACCTATCCATTACAAACATGTCTTATATAACAAAACATATAAAAGAAAACAAGTAAGTTAACACCCGAAACAACGATAATACTAAGATATTATTATCAAATCAATATTAAAAGATCATATATGATATAATAATTATGTATATGATTATTTTATAATTTAATAACAATTATTTCACCATTATACAGGATTTTAACCTACCCCAACCAAGGAAAAGTTCAAGGTAAGGGTTATTTCACAATCTCTTCATTATCCGAGGTTGTTTATATGTAATAATCTACTGGGATCTCTTTATCATCCACATCCATGTTTTCTTAAAAATGTATTTCAAAACATTTTTATTATTTACAAGAATATGGGTTAATGTCATTTATACCCTTGTTTGACTTTATATAAGAGGTCTATAAAGGAATCTTTCCATCGTTTTCAAAACAAGGTCCTTTTTTACCTTTTCGACAGAATTTAGGTAAGAATGTTTTTTTTAACTTGTACGGCGGGTGAGGCTATTTTCTGCCGTTATAAAATCTTCAAAGCTTTCCTTACAAGCTTATAAGAATATTTTTAAAGAAAATGTTTTATTTTATATGGCTCTTAAATGATTTCAAAAATATAAAGAGATATTTCTCTAAAAAGAGTTTTGATTTCATCTATGTCAACATCCTTTGATGGATTTTTATACAGGAATTCTATATTGTATTGAAGGTTTTGTGATATGATTGACTGTGGATGTTCTGTTTTTATACCATTCATAGTTTATGGTGAAATTATTGACATTTCGTATGCTAGTTTTAATACGAATGTTTATGTTATGTTTAAACCTTTTCATATGGGAATGCATTGGACTTAATATGTGATGGGTGGATCCCGCTATAGCTCCTCGATGCATCGATAGGTCTCATGAGACAAACTAGTGTCTTGGAACAAGGCCTTGACAAAATCTTATTTGTAGTCTTGGCACGAGGCCTTGGCTATGTGGTTATGATAGTCTGACATTATGCATTCCATCATTATGAAAGTGTTTATTGATTTTGCATGTGATTATTCGAATAATAGAATATCCATGTGAATAAGTAAATGGCATTATTTCATTTTATTTATTCCATACTATGTTGAAAGTTCAAGTTTGAAAGGCTTTTGTTTTAGTTATGCATTTCCTTAAATGTTTATTCTTATTTATGAAAGTTTCCGCTATATTGTTATCCTTACTGGGAATTTGAGCTCACCCCTTTTCTATGTTTTATTTTTCCCAGGAAGTGAACAAGTAAATTATGAATGACCTGCATGGATATTATGTGGGGTTATGAGTGTGGATTATGGAGACAATATGTTGTTGTATTAGTTTTTCATTTTATGATGTAATGTAAGACTTATGAATATATCTAGTGTTTCCAAGGCTACTAAACCAATCGGTCTTTCGATATTTGATCTTTCCTGTGATCATTCCAATATTATGTAATAATGCACCGACTCTGGGTATCTAGGGTCGGGGCGTTACAGTTGATATCAGAGGAAGTTTAGTACAAACCTTGGAAGCTATATTTAGATAAACCTTGATTAGAGCACGTATACCTAAGATGAACTTTGAGGATTAGTATAGAAGAACTTCCTAGAATTTTGGTATTGTAGAGATTTTGTGAGTTTTCTGAGAAATACATCTCGTTCTGGATACGAGCAGGTAGAGGTGGCTCTGGCACAGATGTACCTAGGGGTAAAACCCAAAAACACCGCTTTGAGCTAGACTCGAACGGGAACTGGTGCACGACAACGGGCCTTGCTGCACTCTTGGTTACGACACTCCCAGGGGATATGCTTAGGACAACTCTCATTTTCTTTACAAATAATTATGAAGGGTTTATGAGTATATACTTCCTCAAAGAAAATATTTTTATTATTATGGATTATATCCATAAATAGTTCAATTTATGTTAAGTTTTTTATAAGTATTTTGATTCATAAACTGATCTAGTTTATGCCATTGTTTAGAAATGGAGCCTAGTGGAAGAAATGGAAACCGTATCAATGCACGCACTCCATGTAGGGATTTCCCTCCTCCTCAAGATAATTATAGTGGAGCTGGTGATGCAACTGGTGCCGATCAGCTAATCACCATACTGGGACAACTTACTCAGGTTATGCATAATAACCTTACCCGTATGGAGCACCCTGATCCGCAGCGTGGAGGATCAATGTTAGATTGATTCATGAGGCAACAACCGCTAATGTTCAATGGGAGTACAAATCCCTTAGTATCTGAGCAATGGATATTTTCCCTAGAGAAAATATTTTAGGCTTTAGGGAGCAGTGAAAGGGAAAAAGTTATCATGGCAGTTTACCGCCTCACTGGAGATGCTGATCAATGGTGGTCATTGATTCAAAATACGAAGGAAGATGGTGAAGTATAAAATATGGAATGGAGGGAGGTCAAAGATCTATTTTTAGAAAAATACTTTCCTCGCGACCATCGAGCAGATATGGAAAGGCAATTTCTGAGTTTGAGACAGAAGGAGGATGAGAATGTCACAAAGTATGAGGCTAACTTTACAAGGTTACCATGGTATGCTGGAGATTATATACGTAACCCAAGAAGTAAGATTGATCGTTTCTTTTATGGGTTAAAACCATTTCTCCGTCGAGCATTAGTCTCACAATCCTTTTCATCGTACGAAGACATTGTCTCATGTGCTATCAAGACCGAAAAGGAATTCTCTAAGTCTTATGACTTTAAAGCAAAGAAAGAGAAGAAGAGACCTGATGATCAATCTGGGAATGGAAATAAGGGGAAGAAGGTAAAGGATGATTATCCATCCTGTGGTAAATGCGGGAAGAAACATCCTGGTACTTGCTTGAAGGGAATGGGAGTCTGTTACAAGTGTGGTGAAAAAGGCCACCAAGCTTGTGATTGCAAGGGGAAGAAGGAAGACACCAATGTTCAGTGCTATAATTGCAGGGAGATGGGGAATTATGCAAATGAATGTCCTAAGCGTCAGGATAACTTACCTCAGAAAAAGCCCAGGGATCAAGGCCAGGCTTATGCTATCACTACTGCTGAGGTAGAAGCTCCGAAAGACGTGGTGGCAGGTAATTTAATGGTTTCCTCAAGTTTAGCAAATGCATTATTTGATTCTGGATCATCACATTGTTTCATATCTTCCCAGTTTGCTACGAAAATTAGATATTTCCAATTTTATTTAACAAGGGAGTTGTCAGTTAAAAATCATAAGGGAAGTATCATTGCAACAAAGTTTTGTGAATCAGTCCCCATTAGAGCACATAAATGTTCGTTATCTGCTGATCTCATCGTCATACCTATGATTGAGTTTGACATAATCCTCAGTATGGACTGGCTTTCAGACTATGATGCGAAGATTTATTTTAAGAAGAAAGAGGATACGATTCTTGATGATAATGATAAGGAGCACCTTATCTTTAGAGCAAAATCGTCACCACCTTATTCTTATTTAGATCCACCCTCAATAGCTCAACTAAATTCAATTTTTGGGGAGGAAGAGAACGAAATAACTGTGGGTGAGGAAATAAGTGTTCGAATAGAGGATGTACCTATTGTGAAAGAATATGTAGATGTATTTCCAGAAGATTTACCTGGACATCCTCCAGAACGAGAAGTTGAGTTTTCCATTGATTTAATTCTTGGATCAAGGCCTATATCGAAGACCCCTTATAGAATGGCCACTGTAGAGTTAGTCGAACTAAAGAAACAACTAGAGGAGTTGAGTGATAAAGGATTTATTCACCCTAGTGTTTCTCCATGGGGCGCCCCTGTTCTTTTTGTTAAAAAGAAAGATGGATCTATGAGGTTATGTATCGACTACAGGGAGATCAATGCTATAACGATAAAGAACAAGTATCCCCTACCTCGCATTGATGATTTATTTGACCAACTACATGGAGCTCAATACTTTTCAAAGATTGCCCTTTGATCTGGATACCATCAGTTGTGTGTAAAGAAGGAAGACATTCCGAAGACAGCATTTCGAACCATGTACGGGCATTATGAGTTTACTGTAATGCCTTTTGGATTGACTAATGCACCCTCTGTATTCATGGATCTGATGAATAGAGTTTTTAAGGAGTATCTCGATGAATTTGTGGTGGTATTTATTGATGATATCTTGGTATACTCAAAAACCTACGAAGATCATGAAAATCACTTGCGCATTATCTTGAAGACTCTGAGGAGGCATGAATTATATGGAAAGTTTAGCAAGTGTGAATTCTGGCTCCATGAGATTTCATTTCTTGGCCATATAGTCTCTAAAGATGGAATCTATGTTGATCCTTCTAAGACAAAGGCAATCCAAGAATGGCCAGCACCTACGAGTATAACTGAGGTACGTAGTTTTATTGGTTTGGCAAGTTATTATCGACGTTTCGTCCAGAATTTTTCCCCATTGGCTAACCCATTAACGAAGCTCACACGTAATGGGGTTAAATTTATTTGGACAAAAGAGTGTGAAGAATGTTTCGAAGAACAGAAGAAAAGATTAGTCAATGCTCCTATATTGACTCTACCATCGGGGAATGATGGGTTCGTTATTTATAGTGATGCATCGAAGAAAGGACTTGGTTGTGTCCTTATGTATAATGATAGAGTTATTTCCTATGCATCACGATAGTTGAAAATTAATGAACAAAACTATCCTACTCATGATCTCGAGTTAGCAGCTTTGATCTTTTCTTTGAAGATATGGAGGCTCTACCTCTATGGTGAAAAATGTGAGATTTATACTGATCACAAGAGTTTGAAATATATTTTCTCACAAAAAGAACTCAACATGAGGCAAAGAGATGGCTTGAATTAATCAAGGATTATGATTGCACGATACACTACCACCCGGGGAAAGAAAACAAGGTGGCATATGCTTTGAGTAGAAAAGACCATGGAATTTTGAACAATATGAGAATTGAAAGGGATCCAATTTTCATGGATCTAGTGAAGATGGACATGGGAATAACCAGGGAAGGTGAAACATCAATGCTTTTTCAAATGGTTTCCAAACCATCTTTACAAGAAAGGATTAAGAGTTCTCAGACTGATGATGAATAATTTCAAAAGAAGATTAAAGCTGTGAATGATGGGAGATTGAGAGACTTTGTGTATGAAGATGTAATTTTGAAATTCGGGAAGAGACTTTGTGTTCCCGATATACCTGATCTAAAAAGGGAATTGTTGGATGATGCTCACAGTTCCAATTTCTCAATACACCCTGGGAGCACCAAAATGTATAGAGATTTGAAGGAACGTTTTTTGTGGGACAACATGAAGAGGGAGATTGCTGATTTTGTGTCAAGATGTATGGTTTGTCAGCAAGTGAAAACTGGAAGGCAACAACCTGGAGGAGTCATGCAACCTCTTCCCATATCGGAGTGGAAATGGGACAATATTACGATGGACTTTGTCATGGGGCTACCAAAGACTCCTAGAAGGAACGATGCAATATGGGTTATTGTTGATCGTCTTACCAAGTCAGCACATTTTCTTTCTATAAGAGAAGATCTACCCCTGGAACGTCTAGCAAGACTATATATTAATGAAGTTGTGAGACTTCATGGTGTACCCCTATCGATTGTTTCTGATCGTGATCCCCGTTTTACTTTAAGATGTTGGAAAAAGCTTCAGAAATTCCTGGATACTGAACTTCTTTTGAGCACTTCTTACCACCCTCAGACAGATTGACAATCAGAAGGGACTATTCATACCTTAGAAGACATGTTGAGATCTTGCTCACTTGACTTTCAGGGTATGTGGGATCAATATTTACCTCTGGTAGAATTTTCCTATAACAATAGCTTCCATTCGAGTATTCAGATGGCACCATACGAAGCGTTATACGGAAAGAGATGTCGTACACCAACCTGTTGGGATGTCGTTGGTGAAAGAAAACTTGTAGGCCCATAACTGGTGAAACAAACGGTGGAAAAGGTGAAGGTAATCCAAAATCACATCAAAGCAGCTCAAAGTAGGCAGAAGAGCTTTGCCGATAATCGAAGGAAGGATTTGGAATTTCAAGTCGGTGATCATGTTTTCCTGAAGTTATCTCCATGGAAGGGAGTAATACATTTTGGTAAGAAAGGTAAATTGAGTCCCAGGTACATCGGACCCTTTGAAATTCTAGAACGAATTGGGGTTGTAGCTTACCGATCGGCCATGCCGCCAAGTCTCTCCAAAGTTCACGATGTGTTCCATGTATCTCTGTTGAGGAAATACATACCTGACCCAACGCATGTACTCACCTATGATGAATTAGAACTGGAACCCGATCTGTCTTATTGTGAAGATCCCGTCAAGATTCTTGATACGAGAGAACAAGTGCTGACAAACCGGACGACGTGTCTGGTAAAAGTTTTGTAGAGAAACAATAAGATGGAAGAGGCAACGTGGGAACCCGAGGAACTTATGATGAAGAATCACCCAAGTATTTTCATGTGATAAGTATTCTAGAAATTTCGAGGACGATATTATTTGAATGAGGGGAGAATGTAACACCCCAAGCTTCTACGGTACGCTTCTCTTTGAATAATGTGATAGCGTGTGTTTTACGCAACACCGAGTTCTAACACACCATAACCAATCAAACTAGCCGTTATGAATAGTAATACCTACTTTTTGAAATTATATATATTTTATATTTTAAAATGGACATCATTTTTGGATTCGGAATATCGAATTTAGCCTAAAGTGAAATTTTGGTACTTTTCGGATAACTTTCATATTTTGATGAATAGTGAAAATTACTAAATTTTAATTAAAAACAACTTTTTATTCAAAGTAATTAATAGTGATAAATTATGAATTTGAGTTTTTTTAAAGTATATTTAGAATATATTTTTACCATTTAAGATAATTTTGTTCATTGGACATAATTTTACAATTAAACTGAACATAAACAAGTGTCAATCTTTTGATAGTTATTATCTCTTAAAAACACGCTTTTTGTTTTAACAACGGAAATTAATTTTAAATTAATTTCTTCCACTTCTGTGTTTTGAATTTAGAAAAATGGATTCCATATTTGGAATCAGGATTTCCAAATTGTGTAAATAGGTAACTTTTATTTTTAAACATTTTGAATAATTACTGCGGTAAATATTTTATTTACCATGGTTAAGGTTAAATCCGGTAAATAAGGGTTAAAAAATAATATTATAATAATACTAAATTACCCTAAAACGTGTTCTAGACTTATTGGTTGATATATGTTCGACCATAGGCATCTTTGGGGCGATTTTGGGACCCCATGGTGCCACTTGTAGGTGATAGGGACACTTTCTTTTAATTAAGATAAAATGAATACAAAAATGATACAAGCATATATCTTTTAGAAAAACAATTTTTACATAGGGTTATATATGTTGGAGTTTAGATTATAAATATTCATTAGAAAGATAAAACTATTTCCTACATAATTATATTTTATTTATAATTTTTAGATATTAAATAATTTAATTTATTTATGACACAATGATGATGAAGTAATTACTATAATAGTGAAAAAATTAAAATAATTGATATTATAAATACCAAAATAAATATAATATGAAACTTTTAATGAATTAAAATAATTTTCTAGGATAATATGATATATTATTATTAATTTAATTAACTTTTTTCTAAGTAATCAATCTGTTATGAGTTTCAAAAAAATCAACTATTGAATAGTGTCAAAATTGACATAAAAGAGTTCTTAAAACAAATATTATATTATTAATTGATATTAAATTCCTAAAAATCTAAGTTTCGGCCAAGAGACTGATATCATGATAGGTTCATTATTAATGGACTACTTGGGTGTCTCTTGGATGTATATAGTATGTTTATTAACCATATTATATAAAAATACAAAGTGACATTTTAAAAGTGAAACTAATTAACTTAGAGTTAATACTTAATGATAAGGTTAATATAAGTACCCAAACCTGTCTAAATTATATTGGTTGAGTTGTTTTCGACCTATACCCACCGTAACATTTAAATAATAAACTTTGGAGCCATTATAAACCGAATATGAATTTATTATAAATTAATATTTCTAGATTTTCCAAAGGAGCCCCTCACCCCTCTTATAAAAGGGCACTCCTCCTTCTCATTTCTTCACACCTTCAAAGCCTTTTGGTTCAGCCAAACTCTGCCAAAATACTATCCCAACTTCCCTAAATACAACCTAGAGGCCTTAGTTGGATCCGAAAGCCAACCTAAGGAGCCCTTTTGATCAAATCAAAAGGAAGAACCCGAAGAAGAGGTAATGTTTTCACCACCCCTTTACAAGTTCCTTTCTTCTTCCACTTCTTCTTTCTTTGTTATTACCATTTTAAAATCATAACTCCAGTATATTATATATAATGTGATGTTATTATAAATATGGTAAAACCATATTCAGTATTCTATCCACCCTTTGAATAACATGTCACCATACGTGCGTACGTACGGCTTACCGTCTCCACGTTGTGGTGTAATTGTTATTCAATATATTATTATTTGGATGGGTATAATAATGATATGTAACTCATGTAAATAATAAATAAAACATGTTAATGATTCTGTATATATTATATAACAACCATTTATATATTATTTTAATATCAAAAGAATGATATTGTCGCTCGTGCGTACGTACGGACTACCGTCTCCATGAACGCGATGAGATTCATTCTCCATCGTATCCATTCAAGTATAATTATCATTTGATTATTTAAAAATGATTTTTAAGGACAAGATATAATTATGTATATGAATAATATACCACCTATCCATTACAGACATGGCTTACATAACAAAACATATAAAAGAAAACAAGTAAGTTAACACCCAAAACAACGATAATACTATGATATTATTATCAAATCAATATTAAAAGATCATATATGATATCATAATTATGTATATGATTCTTGTATAATTTAATAACAATTATTTCACCATTATACAGGAGTTTAACCTACCCAAACCAAGGAAAATTTCAAGGTAAGGGTTATTTCACAATCTCTTCATTATCGGAGGTTGTTTATATGTAATAATCTACTGGGATCTCTTTATCATCCCCATCCATGTTTTCATAAAAATGTATTTAAAAACATTTTTATTATTTACAAGAATATTGGTTAATATCATTTATTCCCTTTTTTTACTTTATATAAGAGGTTTATAAAGGAATCTTTCCGTCGTTTTCAAAACAAGGTCCTTTTTAACCTTTTTCGACAGAATTTAGGTAAGAATGTTTTTTTTAACTTATACGGCGGGTGCGGCTATTTTCCACCGTTATAAAATAATCAAAGCTTTACTTACAAGATTATAAGAATATTTTCAAAGAAAATGTTTTATTTTATATGGCTCTTAAATGATTTCAAAAATAGAAAGAGATATTTATCTAAAAAGAGTTTTGATTTCATCTATGTCAACATCCTTTGATGGATTTTTATACAGGAATTCTATATTGTATTGAAGGTTTTGTGATATGTTTGACTGTGGATGTGCTATTTTTATACCATTAATAGTTTATGGTGAAATTATTGACATTTCGTATGCTAGTTTTAATAAGAAATTTTATGTTATGTTTAAACCTTTTCATATGGGAATGCATTGGACTTAATATGTGACGGGTAGAGCCCACTATAGCTCCGCGATGCATCGATAGGTCTCATGAGACAAACTAGTGTCTTGGCAGAAGGCCTTGACAAAATCTTATTTGTAGTCTTGGAACGAGGCCTTGGCTATGTGGTTATGATAGTCTGGCATTATGCATTCCATCATTATGAAAGTGGTTATTGATTTTTCATGTGAGTATTCGATTAATAAAATATCCATGTGAATAAGTAAATGGCATTATTTCATTTTATTTATGCCATACTATGTTGAAAGTTCATGTTTGAAAGGCTTTTGTTGTAGTTATACATTTCCTTAAATGTTTATTCTTATTTATGAAAGTTTCCTCTATATTGTTATCCGTACTGGGCATTTGAGCTCACCCCTTTTCTATGTTTTATTTTTCCCAGGAAGTGAAGAAGTAAATTATGAATGACCTGCAGGGATATTATGTGGGGTTATGAGTGTGGATTATGGAGACAATATGTTGTTGTAGTAGTTTTTCAATTTATGATGTACTGTAAGACTTATGAATATATCTAGTGTTTCCAAGGCTACTAAACCAATCGGTCTTTCGAGATTTGATCTTTCTTGTGATCATGCCAATATTATGTAATAATGCACCGAATCTGGGTATCTAGGGTCGGGGCGTTACAAGTTTTCTCTCTAATCTCAACAACATCATCACACATTCTTACCATGATGTGAACCATGTGTAATATGAATGATATGAACACAAAATTCCCAGAAATACCATGCCTTCTAAAAACTGAAAATTTATGGATGATATTAACACACAATTAATTTTGAATCAAATTTGATTCACTTTACTACTTATCCCAGTAGACCAAACTCATACTATAATCACTATATGTGTGCCACTATCAAAGCTCAACACACGCACCAAAATCAAACAGAAAACAAAATTCATAAACACCCAAATCTAAAGAGAAAGCCAAAACAGTAGATGTAGATAATTAAAATAAAATTATCACTTACAAGAAATGTAGAACTAAGAAATTTTGAAGATGGGTTGGAATGAAGGATTTTTGCAGTAGGGTAAGCAGAATCCCAATTCACCTCTTCGCCCAATTGAAAACATAAAATCAAAATAGCAGATACATAACATTAAAATGAAAGTATAACTTACATATTACAAATGATAATATATGAAATTTTGAAGATTGAATGATTTGGACAGTAGGGTAAAGAGAATCCCACTTCTCTACTTCGGTTTAGGGCTCCAGTCGCTTGGAATGGGGGAGCCCAGGTCCTGTGTATTTCTGGGAAATCTTTCCCAACGGTTATAAACCGTTGGGAATGAAAACTTTTACCAAAGGTTTTAAAAAACCTTTGGTAAAGCCCTTCAAAAACTCACTTTTACCAACGGTTTTACAAAACCGTTGGTATATCTTCATCAAAAAGAACTTTTACCAACGGTTTTGCAAAACTGTTGGTATATCTTCCTCACAAACTCACTTTTACCAATGGTTTTGCAAAAACCGTTGGTATAACTTCACCTCTACATACCTTTACCAATGGTTTTTGAAAAACCGTTGGTATATTCTTCGTATACTCATATACACCAACGGTTTAAGCAAACCGTTGGTATATATCTGTTGGGAAAATCTATATTTTCAGTAGTGATTATATTCTGGTTATAAGAATAATTTGATATATATAAGGATTGTACTGCAGTACTTTTTGTTCTCATTAAGGTTTTAATATGATGAAGATAATCATATTTTCAGTATGTGACAATAAGAGAAACCTTACTTTGTTTGGGGAATCTAATGTTGCAATTGATTTTGGAATTTAAGGACATTTTAGAGAAAGTCTGGATGGAGGTATTTTTGATAACTATAAAGGTTGGAATTGATTAAGTTGATATTTGGATAGTATTGTTTAAGATTAAAACATTTTTGAAGATTATTTTTGGAATATTATAATACTATAGTTTTAGGAAAAGGAAAACCTGCAGGGTGGGGCATAACCCGTCGCGTCAGACAAAGCTACAGGAATCGAACCCACAACCATAGTGCGACAGGCCTTTATTACCTACCACTATCCTACAGAAAGTCCCTGGTTATTACAAAATAGTTTTCCTAATCTAAATGGTATGTGGTAATATTTAGAACCTTATACAATTTGGATTAATAGAATATTTTTGAGTTCTGTTACCATTTGAAGTGAAAGATGGGTTTGTGGTAAAAATTTATTAAAGAATGAAAGTCTACACAACAAGTAAGTATATTTCCTTACATTCTTAGTAAATCTCTTAAATAAATTCCTCAAATTTATAAAAGGTAACTTAAAACAAAAACGTTGCGGGTTATCTTTTCCAACTGGGGATTCAATGAACGTTTAACCAATCACCAGTTTGTGATTTTCTTATGGTTAACTTTCTCCTAATACAGATTTCTACAAGTCTCCATCAGACCTTGATGGATTGTATTTCTTCCATATCCATATTTTCATAGAATCCTAGTATGGGCTATATCAGGTGACCTTTGTACTTATCTTTCTTTCATTTAAAGTTATATTTTTATTTACCTTATTTCCGATGTGGGTTTTCCACAAAGGTATTTTCTAATTTCAACCTTTTATTTTCAAAGAAAAATTTCAAATTGTGAGGACGCAATTTATTGAAGGATGGGAGAATGTAACACCCCGAGCTTTCACGATACGCATCTCTTTCAGTAATGCAATAGCTTGCATTGTACGAAAGTTCGAGATTCTAACACACCGCGACCAATAAAAATAGCCATTATGAATAGTAATACCCACTTTTTGAAATTATATTAATTTTATATTTCAAAATGGACTTCATTTTTGTATTCATAATATCGAAATTACCCTATGTTGAATTTTTTGTAATTTTCTGAGAACTTCCAATTTTTTATGAATAGTGAAAAATACATAAAACAACTTTATTAATCAAAATATTTTATAGTGATAAATTAGACTATTTAGTGGTTTTAAAGTATAATTAGAATATGTTTTTACCATTTTATCCAATGGTGGTCATTAGAATTAATTTCACTTTGAAATTTGACATAAACAATTATCAATCTTTTGATATATATTGTTTCTTAAAAACATGCTATTTGTTGTGAAAACGGGTATTAATTATAAAATTAATTAATGAAACTTATATCTTTGTAATTTTTTATAATAGACATCATTTTTGAATTCGGAATATCAATTATAGCTTAGGGTGAAATTTTGGCATTGTTCTGAAAAACTTCAATTTTTGATGAATAGTGAAACCACTAAGTGGTAGTTAAAAAAACTGATTTTTTGTTTAAATGAAACATTACCACTTCTGTGATTTGATTTTCAAAAATCCAACATACATGGTTGTCATTAGGAAGAAAAATTTTGTTCAATGGGATTAAAATAATTTTTTTGGTGAATAGTAACTTTAAAGTTTAATTAAACGCGATTAAAGGTAATTAGTAAAATTTAAGGTAAAAATGATATTATAAAAATATGAAAATACATTTACACGTGTTTCACCCCTATTTTATGAGTCATGTCCGACTAATACAATCCATGGGTCAACTTGGGGACCCCATGGATCCACTTTGGTAGGAAAATGACATTAAAAACCTTTTATTTAATGTTAAAATAAAAATTTCACAAACAAGAGTTGTTTTATTAAAACAATTTTTAAATGGGGTTATACAAGTCATATTTTTGACTATAAATATTCATTAGAAAGATAAAAATATTTCCTACAACATGATATTTGTTTTATAATTTTTAAAAATTAAATAAATTAAATTTTATTTGACACCATGATGATGCAGCGATTACCTCATTAATTAACGATTTAAACAAAATGAAAAGATAATGTAAAATATAAGACATAAACTTGTCAAAAACCTATTGGATGAGTATATTTAGAACCCTTATCACCTTAACCTAGATATATATAAGTTTGGGACCTTTATAATATGAAAAATCATTTCATAATAAAGTAACATTTCAATCTTTCCAAGAGTGACCCTTCTCTCCTCTTATAAAAGGCCCCCACCACTACCACCTTACTCACACCTTCAAAGCCATTTGGCTCAGACAACCTCGGCCCAAATACTCTCTCAACTTCCCTATATTACTCCTAGAATCCTCACTTTGGGTATAAGGCTTCCCAAGGAAGCCTTTGGGCTCAAATCAAAAAGAGTTACCCGATTTTAAGGTAATGTCTTCTCTTATGTTATTTTGTTTTATTTTGATTCTCCAACCCCTTAAACTCTTTCCATTCATTTCTTTTGTAACAAAAACAGTATCCACAATATAATAGGAGGTTTTTATAAGAATTATTCAAGCTACACTTACACACACCTACATCTAATGGTTAAAGAACATACTGTTTCTGTGGATGGCGAATTTCTGCCTCACGAAACGATTATTGTCTAACACTCATATAACACCTTCAAAGGTGTCCATTAATATGTAACTATATTTATATATGATATATAATATTTTAATTTTTTACTTAATCTTCTGAATTTTTCATTTATGGCATAACATTATGGTTTCCATTATGGGTAAACGCGATATTTTCATTTTAGGAAGTGCGGACTATCGCCCCCTCAAAGTGATTTGAATCATTAATGTCATATGTGGGATGTATAAAGGATCGGGTAAATGGTATTATACATTATATTATACTGGAATTATAGTACAACTTTATATAATTATAATTTAATTCCATTAAATATGAAATAGAAATGAAAGAAGCGTTCATGCATGCGTACGGCTTAACGTCTCCATGAACGGTGCATTTCATTTCTTACCTCTAAATGTTATGTAATATTATATATGCATGTATATACTGGATATATATGATATATATGAAATCTAAATTAGGAATATAATTCTGGATATAATGGATATTCCACCAAATGAACAACTTGTAATTATAAGAAGGTTATTTTTGACTCAAATACCAAAGGTCGAAAAAATTACCGTTATTAACTTAAATAATTACATAATGGTCATAACATGGTAATAAGTGATATAAAAGTAATAATAAACATGAAAAAGGATCTTAAGCAAGTAGAAATTAACTCTAGTTTATTATTCAGGAGACTCAAGAACGACCGAGTCAAGTCGGACACGAGGTAAGGGAATTTCTTAACCCAATTTCCATTCTTTGGGTTAATCTCCTACTTTCAAATTATGTCATGATATTATTATGTCATATCTTGTATTTGTACTTTATTTATGTGTAATTATAATTAATACACATAATAGATCTATTTTATTTTAAAAATGATCTTTGTAAGGGCTTCGTCTCAATCTCCATTCATTGATGCATATTTGGTTTTATACACAACTTTCATTTATACGGTGTATAAACCCCTTTGAATTTAACTTTTATTCAAAAGGAATCTTTTATTCGAAGAATTTTTACTAAATGACAAAAAGGATTTTTTTTCTTACATATGCAGCGACAATGACTTCTCCGCTGCCGTGACCATTATTTGAGTTTCGGCTTCCTCTACAAGCCTTAACTTTTTTTAAATGAAAAATTAATACCAAGTTTAAATTTTCTTTTATTTTGGTATTGAAAATGGTTTTGATAATGTTTTTATTATATCAATGTGTTGTATTGATATCTTATGATTGAAATGTGTAAATTTTATGTTCCCTTTATGCATGTTTTATGTGATACAATTATGTTATGGTTTATGATATGTTTAAACCTATTCATATGGGGAAAGCATTGGACTTAATAAGTGACAGGTGGAGCCCGCTATAGCTCCTCGATGCATCGGTAGGTATCATGAGACAAACTAGTGTCTTGGCACGAGGCCTTGACAAAATTTTATTTGTGGTCTTGGCACGAGGCCTTGGCTACGTGGTTATGATAGTCTAGCATTATGCATTCCATCATTATGAAAGTGGTTATTGATATTGAATGGGATTATTCGACTAGTAGAATATCCATGTGAGTAAGTAAATGGCATTATTTAATTTTTTTTTATTATGCTGAAGTTCAAGTTTAAAAAGGCTTTTTTTTAGTTATACATTGCCTTAAATGTTAATTTTTATTTATGAAAGCTTCCACAATATTGTTATCCTTACTGAGCATTTGAGCTCACCCCTTTCAATGTTTTAATATTTTCCAGGATGTGAAGAAGTATTTTACGAATGACCTGCAGGGATAGTCAGAAGAGGATATGAGTGTGGACTATAGAGACTTTGTTATTGTATTATTTCAATTTATGGTGTAATGTAACATTTATGAATGTATCTAGTGTTTCCAAGGCTACTAAACTAATTGGTCTTTCGAGACTTGATCTTTTGTGATCATGCCAATGTTACACAATAATGCACCGACTCTAGGTAACTGGGGTCGGGTCTTACAATTATGCTAACAATCTTCAATGAGATCTATAATTCAATTATGTTTAGAAGGTATTAATATTAATTTCTTGGAAAAATATGGACATGAGATTAAATAATAAGGAATATATGATCTGTAGGTAAATTTTAAAATTCTAGATTCTAAGTTGAGTGGGTATGGTATCCTATCATTTTGAACTTTCAATCAACCTCTCTTGAGATTAAGATATATTCCTCGTATTTATTTTGAGAAAGTACATTTATGATTTTTCACATATAATAAATTCATATGGAGTACATCTAGATCGTTATATTTCTTAAAATGAATGACCCATAAATTTCCTTGATTATAGATATAAAGTTATACTGAAAAAGACTACTCACCCAGTTAAAGTTATTTGTATTAATCTTAAATTTGAGGAAGTTATATAAGAAATAGAGGATTGAATGAAGGTGTAGTGTTCTCGTTTGTTTGCATCAATGTTATATAATTTTGTGGGGGGGGGGATTAGTCTTAATTGTGGTAGAATGTAACCTATCAGTTGGATGAGAGGGAATATATAGGATTAATAACTTTATAAAATATATTTATAAATGTTTTTAATTATTCATATGTATTGATTAATTACTAATAAATAATTAATTAAATTTTATGAAAATCATTTCACGATTAAATGACTTATTTTAATGAAGAAATGTATTTTTTCAAGTGTTATAAATTATTTTATATAAAAATTTATTTATCAATATTAAAAAATTATTTTAATCAAATTTAATGTTAATTTATTAATAACCATCCATACATTAGTTATATAATGATCAGGATTGAATGTAAAGTCATATCATGGTAAAAGGAGTTATTTTTCAGAAAATTGTATCGATCTGTGCTATTTGTTTTTATTATAATAAATTAATTAAATCAATATTAATTAATTATGTTAATTGAGTTTATAGAATATATATTCGATCAAATATTTTTACAAACATCTATTATTTTTCACTTGAAAATTAATGAAAATAAATTCATTCTAATTGTTATAATGAATTTTTCGAAAATCTGGTTTGCATAGTTATTTTAAAAAAACATCTAAAACCTAGAGAAATTGTATTTGATAAAATATATTCCATATTTAGAAAAATCATTTTGGAACTTTTTTATGATTCCACTTTCATTTTTTGATAATTAATAGTAAAAAATAAATAAATAATTATTATTGTGGTTAGGGTTAAAATGTGTTTATCAGGGGTTAAACCAATGGATAAGGGAACAAAATTCAATAAAAATTATCTAAATATTAAAATTTGAATATATTTAAACTCTATATTATTTAATATATTAATTATTTTCCTTTTTTCACTTTCACATGAATTTGATCTTATATTATTTAAATCCTTTAAGTTATTCTATGTGTGTCCCTCACCTCAAAAAAAAGTGTGAATATTCTCTTCCTTTATTTGCATAATTTTAGCCTTCAAAATCCACTAATACATATTATAAAACATTTCTATATCCCTCCTCTATATTATATATATTATGTTGATACCTAATACCATCCTAATAAGGATTAAAGTGTAATAAAAATGAGGTCTCTGAAAGAAGAAGTGATCATCTTACCCAGCTCGGTCAAAGTTAATTTCTTATTATAATTCCTATAAATCAATTGTATTCATCCTAAAATAATTAATCTATGATCATAAATATTCTGATATGTTATTATGATTATGGTTCAACATTTTTCCACCTCCTTTCCAATAAATCGTAAATGAATGTATCACTATTCTGTACGTGTGGACTACCGCCTCTATGTAGAGATACGAATCAATTTACATCACCATATTTCAGTGTAATTATTATGATGGATTAAATATTTTTATAAGAAATTTATTAAAAAAAATTATTCTTCTATTTATATATACAATTTTATTACCTTCTTACCTTTCCATCAATTTTAAAATCAATGTGTATCATGTGTGTACATATTCACTACCACTTCCATGAATTATTGTGAATATTTTTTTAAATCATACTTTATGGTTTTTAATAAGGATATATTTAATTAATATATATGATATTTAAGATATAATAATGTTTATAAAAATTTAAATTATATTTTATTATTTTTTCATCCTTTCCATCAAAAATTTATGACATCACTACTACATACATACAGAATACCATCTATTTGGGGTGATGTAAATTATTTTTCATCTTCAATTTATATAAATTGTTATAAAAGTATATATAATTAATATATATGATAGTTAATAAATTATTAATATTATAGATATGATTTAACCATGATCAATATGAAGGGACCATAACTTATGAATCGAAACATATAATAAAAAAAAGCATTTAACACACAAAATATGATGATAATAAACGATTGTTAATGAATGGGAGAAAAAAATTTATAACTAAAATATATTTGTTATTATAATTACTAATACTATTCTTATATATGATTATAATAAATTTAAATTTATTATATTTTAGGTTAAATTCACTTATGAAGCATCTTAGACTTGAGATAAGGTTTTCTTATCTTACTTTTTTTTATGATACATATATGATATTCACATCTTATTTCCATAATGTGGTTTTTATAATAACAAATTGATATGATATATTACTAATCAATTTATATTCAGCGTATTCAATGTTTTATTTAATTTTGTTTATTTCATTTGGGTTAATATTCAAAAGAAACCAAAGCAGTAAGTGTTTTAACTTACAATTTTATTTATTACTGGAATTGTTTATACTTAAATTTCTTTTGATAATGTTATATGATATATCTTTAATAAAACTATTTAATTTCATATCATTTAGTAATTTATATAAATTACTAGATTTCCTGTCATATTATTCTCTCTTAGTTATCAAAATTAAGAATTAATGTTTTTTTGGAAACTTGACATTGTTTCCTATTTGGTTGGGAATATTTTTTAGCCATTTCCACATTATATTTAAAATTATTTTAATAATGATTTTAATATTCCTAAATGTTTTATTTAATTCAATTTTACCCATTTATTAATTTATATAAGAATGTTTAAATGGAATATTTATATCAGTTTCTGAAAGATGTACTTTTTTATAAAAGGTGTGAATGTAACCTTTATGTTAATCCAGAATATGTGAACATATTTTTCGACCACCCATACTATTGTTTTACTTAATCCCCATTTTTAATTTTCCATTTTTATTTTAAAATAAAACATTTTTCCAATGGATATGTAATTTTTTAGTCTTTAAATAAATGTATTAAAAATGAAAAGATTAATTTCCTCAAAAACATTCTAATGATCATATAGTGGTATTTTAATTTATGACCATATCCATTAATGTAAATTATTATTCAATAGGTATGTGATCCAATGTTACCATATTTATTCATTATCTAATGTTTTTTGTATGGGGATAAAGTCTCAACCAAACTTATTTTCTTTTCCATGGGTAATGTTATGATGAATCAATAAATGATTTCATGATCATGTTGTATGAATTTTAATGGATTATGATTATGTGATAGGTGGGTCCATTATATTCCACCAATTAATTGGGTAATGTTAACAATTTATGAGATAAAAAGGTATTTGGGGGGTTATTTCAATCCCAAAAATTGTTACGCATATGGGTATCCCTAGCCTAAAATAGGGTACATCAGAGGATATCCTAGGACTAAAGTGGTTTCATGGGTAATGATCCCATGTATAAATTGTGATGTATGTATTAGTAGATATAATTAAAAAATAATTTCTATGATTATGATTATATTGTGATTTATTTAACACTCTTATAACATGTTATCGTACAAATGTTATATTCTCATGGGTCATGATCTAAAATTAACTTTTGATTCATGTCTTCTGAACATCCAAAACATTATTCCACGATTCATGTTAATTTTCTATTAATTTTTGGGTATGAATGTCAAATGTTAATCACATACCCTCGTATCCCTTATTATTATCTTATACTAACTTAATATCATTGACTAATATCTACCATATTTACCATTATTTAGAATCTGAGATCACCCTTGTTATGTTTCCTTTCACCATGTTATAATGAATGGTGTTATGTAAGGTAGAAAAATAGTTGTAATATGTGCGAATAATTTGTGGGAGGTATTGAAGTTCATTCCAAAAATAATATGATCATATATATAGTCTACAAATTCACTAAAATGTTATAGTAATTAGTAATTTTTCATTATGAAATATATTGGATATTAATCTAAAATAATGTAACATTTATATATGTTTTGTTTGGTTGACCTCATGGATACTGAGTACCTTTCACCTGTATAGGATTTTGATATTACAATTCCACCATATATGGATTTTTTTGAGTGATCCTTGGTTATAATGTGATGTTGTGTTATATTCTTTGGTAACTTGTTGTTTTCATTATGTTATTTACTGGTATTTTTTATTGATCTTTCACATTTGTATGAGGGGTATTGAGGAAGTTCCTCTTGAGTATAAATATATTCAATCCATATATATATGTATATATACATATATAGTTTTTCTTAGGTCTGTAGGAGAAGAATGGTGAATGATCTGAGAGTCACTAGCTCATAGTCTTGTTCAAGATTTGTTAGAGTTTAATAGTAACTCTTGAGGATTTTATTTTATTTCAGTAGTTAATTATATTTTTTATGAAATTATATTCATGTCTAGGGATCACATTTTTATTTATTCTTTGTATTTGATTGGATGATATCATCTTTTCTCCTGTTCAAAAATTTATAGATTGAGTGTAATACAATCATCCAGGTTTTCAACTCATGTCCTATGGGTGGAAGACTTCAGGGGTCCTGCTTATATTCATTGTCGCACCGATAGGGTACTAGGGGAGGGGGTCATGACATGATACCTCTGACAGGGTCAATAGTAATATAAAAATATTTTCTATCTTAACACTTATTTCTACTTACACAGGAGCCACACTGATAGGCATTAATATGTCTATAATTATTGATATAGGTATTTTTTAGATGAATTTTGTTGAGAGACTAAGATATATATTCTTATAAGAGATACTAATTATTTATCACACATTTATTACAAACATGATAATTCACTTAATATAGAGTGGTGTGGTTGAGAACTCATTTTTTGGGGAATATGCACGTATGATATTATCCAAAAGAATTATTGTTTGATAGAAACCCACCAATTATTAAAAAAAATTAGATATATAGTCATGAATATTGGATCTGATTTTATTCCATTTCTCATCATTAATAAATAATATTCTCAAAATTCAAGAGTACGACCATGAGATAGTGATTTTCATTGAAAAACTTATCATCTTGTGAGTCTTTCTATACATATTATTTAGGATTATGTTAAACACCTTCTCTCCATGATATATTATTGCATGTAAAGCCTTATCAAAGGAATTATAGGTTAATACAAGAGGGGAGAGATTTAATTCTACATTGATATGCACCCAAGGTAAACTCTTCTTCCATCGGTTGATTATTAAATGGATTCTGTAGAGATAAAATATTTTAAGTGTATATTTTCCCATAATTTTTTGGATAATATTAAAGTTTTATATTGGGAACTCCATGAGCACATATACTCTAAATTCACCGCGAAATTTTATAAATGATTTTATAATTAATTTTTCTAGATAATAAAAATTAAATGGATGAATCCAATGTTGACCAACATATCGGTGTTGAAATTTATAATGGGAATGTAGAATATATGTGGTATTGTAACACAAATGGGATATATTTATGATGTTTTATAAATTATTATAGATTGGTCATTGAAAATTCCACATTGTGTATGAAGACCAATCTATATATCTTTGGGGCCCATTATTTTGAAATATAATAAAATGAATTTACATTGAATAACTAACGAAACTATTTATTCGAGTAGTAAATTATAGTATACAGATACCACAATAGTGTTATGTATTAATTTTCTTACAGTTATATAAATATAAGATATTAGAGATATTAAATACCTTATAGTCTTTTAAATCAAGATTCCATATACCCTGTTGAAATTAAATCTTATGTAAAATGCTTTGAGTATAATTTCAAACACTAAGATAGTGTAGGAATCATCAAAGGAGTTCGAGATGATATAAAAACATTAAATTAATTACTTGTTTATAGTGGATGAGGGAAATAGTAATTTTGTTATTATAATTATTTTGATTCTTTCACTCCATCTATTGGTAATGGATTTTTATTTAGAATATATTTATTTAATGTTTTGAATAATCATATATACCTAGATGACACCCCAAAATAGATTCTTTTATAGTGTGTGGCATGAAATTCTCTTTGAGGGGAATATATTGGAGTTGATTTAGTTTGAATAAGGGGTGTTTATGGGGTTCCACAACTTCCATATATAATTATATCTAATAATCATGATGATGTACTAGTATCTCAAAATATAGTGACTACTTTCTGTTATATATATTTTTTCTTCTAGTTCACAGTTGAATACATTATTTATCAATAAGATAAATCTAATTATTATGTTATAGAATGTATATTATAGTATTTATGTTTCCTATAGTTGAACTTTTATAAAATATAATTTATTTTAAGACCTAACTATAATATTTTAAAATGTTATATGGCTCCTTATAATTTATCTTTATATATTTGAATAGTTCTACTCACTTCTCGATGATTCAAAATTAAAATTCGTTCGATATTTTTTATTGTACATACATATATTAGATCCTTAAATTACATGTATACCATAAATGGTAACCTATTGATATTATTATTGAATCCCTTATCATTTTTTGGGGAGATTATATGATTCATTTGGGGATTAGAGACGTTAAAATACAAAATTTCACTCTTAGAAAATGGGGAGTTAGAGAAAGGTATTTATGTGCTCATATATAATTTATATATATATATATGATTTTGGGTGATGTGGTGATATTTATTTAAATTTTTAAGAGTCTATATAAAATAGATAATACCACTCAAAATATGCATGAATCCTTATAAGGATATATTTAGATTACTACACAGCTTTCAAATATACTAGACTATGGTAAGGAAGAAAATTATGATTAGCTCAAAGCTAGTAAAGTTGACCAAAAATGATGTTTAGGTGATTTTTCAGTATATTAAGACATAATAAAGACATAATAATTATTATGAAATACGAATTTAGAGAGCTATTGAGTTTTTATAGGGTAATATTTTGTTTCTATAGGTATCTACAAATCATTTAATAAGGAGATTTGGTTGGTGAAGAAATAATAAATTGAGGTCTATTATGACATTTGCAGTCCTTAACACAGTAAGCCCATTGTACAATGGTTTAACATTACCACCATAGATTCATAATAATTTTCATCTAGATTCATTATGAATTTTATCTATATACTTCTATTTATTGTATTTCCATGTCATAAGAGTGGTTGTTATTTAATTTTATATTTCTCAAAAATATATCATTGATTGATGAGATATATACAAGGAGGATGAACTGACATTAATTGATGAGCTTGTGTCATTTCATATACATCATGATAAGGTCCTTATTAGAATGATGATTAGTTTTATTTTTTTTAATATATACACAAAAACATATATAATTTATCTATAAGTTTTACACCCATTTTTGAGTTAATTATTCTCACCTATTTTCTTAATTTTCCTAACTCACTATGAAAATAATTGAAGTTTATAAGAAATTAGTGACTCTAGATTTATATAAAATACAATTTATTGTTATCTTAATTTATCTCATATTTTTTTTAAATAATGGTGTATGTGATCATAAAAATAAAATTAATTTTTTAAAATTAATAAATATATATATTTATAGTAAAAAAATAATTATTTAAAGAAGATAAATTGTTTCTAACAAATATCGTGGTAGAAAACATGAATATATAAAAAATATAATGTAAATTTGAAAAATCATTCTAATGCTATTTCTCAAGAAATGATACAACATTAATTGGTAAAATTTCCAATATTTTAGTTTTGAAACCCTACAAGACCTCATTGTTTATAAATAGGAAGGTAAACTTCTAAATATTCTTATTAGAACACTACTTTAAGTAATTTTACATTAAGAGGATCAAATTAGTGAAGGAAACCACACCCAAGGTGGGTTTATATATTCTAGATTTCTTTGATTTTATTATAGATTCAAATTAAACAAAAATAATTAATATATATTTTCTGTTAAATTTTATTTTTATTTTTATTTTTATTGATTAATTAATATGTTAGAAATTCTTGAGAAATTTAGATCACTACCCATACCTCTATTGTCAGTTATAGATTGAGAATTCTTCTATTATACCATTACCAATGAGTATGTATGTAACAGTCCAAGATTTTATAAAAAAATATTCTTTTTAATTTTATTAATGTCTTGTGTTGTACGCTACACCAAAAGGAGCTTGCACAACACACATCCTTGACTTGTCTTGCATTACACGCAATCGCGACCTTCCTCGATAGCGTGTGTAGTACGCAATACCGAGTTTCACTAAACAACGATATGCTATAAAAATATTATTAAAACTAGCCGTTATGAATAGTAATAACCACTTTTTGAAATCCACTAAATCTTATTTTTCAAAATGAACTTTATTTTTGGATTCGGAGTATCGAATTTAGCCTAAGGTGAAATTTTGGTACTTTTCGGATAACTTTCATATTCTGATGAATAGTGAAAATTACTAAATTATAATTAAAAACAACTTTTTTAATCGAAATAATTAATAGTGATAAATCATTAATTTGAGTGGTTTTAAAGTATATTTAGAATATATTTTTACAATTTAATACAATGTTGGTCATTGGACGTAATTTCACATTTAAACTAGACATAAACAAGTGTCAATCTTTTGATACATATTGTTTCTTAAAAACACGCTATTTGTTTTAACAGCGGGATTTAATTATAAAATTAATTAATGCAACTTTTATGTTATGAATTTGGTAAAATAGACTTCATTTTTGAATTCGGAATATGAAATATAGCTTGGGATGAAATTTTGGCATTGTTCTGAAAAACATCAATTTTTGATGAATAATGAAACCACTAAGTGGTAGGTTAAAAACTGAATTTTGCATAAAACTTAATTTTACCGCTTCTGTGAATGGAATTTCGAAAATCCGAGAGACACGGTTAATATCAAGGACTAAAATGTGGTTCAATGAGATGAAAATAATTTTTTGGTGAATAGTAACTTTTTACGATTTTTACCGCGGTTAATAGTAAATAGGGTAACTAAGGGTAAATATGATATTAATATTACCCTAACACATGTCCTAATTCTATTGGACAAGTGTAATTCGACCAAAAACAAACTTAGGAATAAAATATGACCATTTAGGCCCACTTGGATTAGATTAGGACATTTATTATTAATTTATTTAAAGAAGGGTTAAAATAGTTAAAATCAAAGTTTAATAAGTAAATCATTTTTAATATGGGGTTATACATAAGATAAATTAGACTATAAATATTAATTAGAAAGCTAAAAAGATTTCCTACATGATGGTATTTTATTTGTAATTTTTAGACATCAAATAATATAATTTATTTATGACACAATGATGATGCAGTAATTATCTTATTAATGAAATATTGACATAATTGATAATATAAATACCAAAATAAATGTAATTTAAGACTTTTTATGAATTCCACTAATTTTCTAGGTTACTATGATATATTAGAGATTATTTAAGCAACTTGGTTCGAACATATAATTCTGTTATGACTTTCACAAAAATCATATATCAAATAGTGTCAAAATTGACACAAAATAGTTTTTAAATCAAATATTATATTATTAATTGTTATTTTATTCCTAAAAATCTAAGGTTCGGCCAAATGACTTAGATAAGGATATATATATTAATAATAAACAATTTGGGGTTCGTTTGGCATGTTATAGTAAGTGTATTAACCATATTGTGAAAGAAAACAAAAAGACATGGTAAAAGTTAAATTATTTAACTTAGAGTTAAATCTAATTGATAAGGTTAAAATAATATCCTAAACTTGTCTAAATTCTATTGGTTGATAGTATTTCGACCCATCCCCACTTTAGCTTCGAAATAAGACCCTTTGGAACCATTATAAACCGATTTTGACTTTAATATAAAATAATATTTTGAGATATTCCTAAGGTGCCCCTCTCCTCCCCTATAAAAGGACACCTCATCCCCCTCCTCCTCACACCAATTTGAGCACTCAAGCTCGGCCAACCCCTGCCAAAATCCCTTCTCCACTTCCCTAGCAACATCCTAGAGGTTCTGGTCTTCCTCAAAGACCAATTCTAGTGCCCTAAGAAGAGGTCTCAAAGAGGCACTTCAAAGAAGAGGTAATTACCGTTACCAATTCTTTCATCTTTATTTCTTCTTCCACTTCTTCTTCTTAGGTTGTTTCATTATGAAGTAATAACATCAGTATCACTCATATACTGATATGTTATTATAAGTATGAAACAACCCTATTTCACCATCTATCCATCCTACGGAAAAAGAAATCACCGCGCGTGCGTACGTACGGAATACCGTCTCCACGCCGTGGTGTAATCTATTTTCCACCACCACCTTACATGGATGGGTATAATGGTGTAAAGAATAACTATACATAGTTATTACAACATCATATTGATTCTGATATATTGTATAATCCACTCCAATTCAATTCAATATTTATAGAAATGATATCATCGCTCGTGCGTACGTACGGACTACCGTCTCCACGACGCGATGAGATTCATTCTCCATGTTAACCATTTAAGAATGATTATAAAGTATATATAAGAAATAATAATGAAATATATGACATTTTAAAGCTACTGGATTTATGTATAAATATATATGTATGCCATCTACTTACTTCCATTTCAAGACAATAAGGAAAGTAAAACAGCGTTCATGCGTACGTACGGACTACCGTCTCCATGAACGGTGTTTTTCATTTTATTTATCTATATATTATATATATATATATATACTGAATATATATGATATATAAATCATATTTTATATTCTGGAAGTAATTAAATCATGATATAAGTAATAATGATGTCAAGAACAACAAGTCAAAACACCTACGATAAATGAAACGATTTTACCCAAAACGCTTCTTTAACATGGAATTTACAAAAGAACGGGTAATATAATGTCATAAGTGAACCATATATGATATCATAACAATGAATATGATTCTGTAATAAGTCAATAACATGATTTAAATCATTATACAGGAGGTTCGGACCCTTACAAAGCAAGTCGGACCTAAGGTAAGGGAAATATCACAATCTCATTTTTATTCGAGATTGTTTATTCGTAAGTATTTACTGGGGTGTATTTTATCATCCACATCCATGTTTCATCAATATGTAAATCCACCTACAATTGTTTAAATCCATTTTTACCCTTCGGTGAGTTTTTAGTAAAAGAAATAAAAGGAATCTTTTGTCGTTTTTCGTACGAGGTACTTTTTGACTTTTCCGACAAAAGTACGAAGAATTTTTTTTTTAACTTATACGGCATGAATAGATTTTTAAAACATTATTTCCAAGAAGCTTCCTTTACAAGTTCTCAAGTTTATTTTTAATCAACTTCTTTTATTTTAAAGTTATATGACATGTTATGAAAGGAAAAATGTTTTTGAAGAAGAAAGGATATTTTCCTCAAGAATGGAGTTCAAGTGTTTTATCAAAATTATTTTCCATCTAAGATAATAAAGGGTTCTGTTTTTATCCCTATTATTACATTGATTTGATCATGTTGTGATGGAATTATTTTTATGAATTCCTTTATCTTATATGAATTGATTTATGATGTCATGATGTTTCAAGAATCCCATTTTTGTTTCATGTGTTATGCGATGATGTATGTTTTATGATTATGTGGCACACATAAGAAAGGATTCATTATAAGATGGGTGGGACCTATATCTCCCTCCAATGCATTGGGTAAAGATTTCATATCTCATGAGATAGACATGGCTGGAATGGTAGGTTATACCGGTTCAGTGAAACAGGACTGAAACGAGGATTACTCGATTCAGAAAGGGACTTTTTCCACTAAGATAGTCTTGGCAATGAGTCTTGACTAACAAGAAATGATTCTCTATGATTATGTGTGTATGCCACAATGAGTAATGTTTTAAGTTATGATTTCATTTCACTACTATGATTTATCCCATGTTATGAAATTATTCTCTCTTTTGCAGGTTAAGATTTCCAAAAAATGTTATGTTCTTATGAAAATTATGTGATTGATATTTCCTTTGTTTACCCTTACTTAGCATTTGAGCTCACCCTTTTATGTTTTCTTTTCCCCAGGATATAAAGAAAGGTTTTAGGTATAAAAAGGAAGATCTTTATGGGAGATGTTGAAGATCTTCCACCACAATTAGAAGATTTTATTCCGAGTTTCCAAAGACACTAAACTATTACGATCCTTGTGTGTGTGTTTTTGTTATGTACTAAGTATTCCGCAAATGTAATGTAATGTCCATGTACGATAAGCTTCGGGTCGTTATAGTTGGTATCAGAGGAAAGGTTTAGTCAACCTTTGGAAACTAGGATGCGAAAACGTTAGTGAGATCCCTAGAGATATTTCTAAGGAATGTCTAGGGATGTCTCTAAGGTTAAGTATACGTATAGGTTATAGTAATAGAATTACGCTAACGATCATAGAATTAAACCTAAGATGTTGGATATTGAAGGTACTCCCCCTTTATTATGTTGTTTTCCCTAGCATGATTTTTGCCTCTCACACTATTCTTTTTGGGTTTTAGACGATGGCTGGAACCCGAAGGAACCGTGTTGATCAATGCAATGGACAATGCAATGATTGCCCTCCTGAACAAACAAATGTTATGGGAGATGGAGTGAAAAATCTTATTGCTATACTTACACAAGCTATGAATCATTCTGGACTTCCAAATGAGCAGAGAAGGGAACAATATTCTATTGAGTCCTTCATGAGGCAACGTCCACCTTCTTTCAGTGGGACTTCCGATCCACTTGTTGCTGAACAATGGATCAGTACCACTGAAAAGATATTTTCAGTTCTTCAATGTTCTGAACATGATAAAGTCATCTTAGCAGTATATCGTTTGGAAGGTGAAGCTGATCAATGGTGGAATCTTATCAAGAATACGAGGCCAAGGGATGAAATTGAGTCCATGGAATGGGACGAGTTCAAGAACTTGTTTTTCAGTAAGTACTTCCCTCGTATTCTTCGAACAAAGATGGAAAAGGAGTTTATTGAGCTGAAGCAGAAGGATGATGAATCTGTTGGTATATATGAAGCGAATTTTACAAGACTTGCAAGGTATGCATCTGGCATTATCATCCAACCTGAAAGTAAAGTTGATCGATTTTTCAGTGGCTTAAAACCAAGTCTTCGAAGGGCATTAGCTATAAGAGACTTCAGTAGCTATGAAGAAATTGTGCGTTGTGCTATCAAGGTAGAAATGGAAGTTGGTGTTACATATCCATCTCATGGTTTTGACAAGAAACGAAAGATAGAGTTCAAGGAGAAATATCATAATAATGGTGAAAAGAAGATGAATGTTTCCTTATGCACAAAGTGTGGAAAGAAGCATGGTGGAGATTGTCTTAAAGGAACTAGAAAATGTTTTAAGTGTGGAAAAGAAGGTCATCGAGCAGCTGAGTGTCGAAGTAATGGAAAAAGGGTTTCTAATGATGTGAATAAAGCAAACACTGCAGAGAACGCACCACCAACACTTCAATGCTTCAAGTGCAAGGAAATGGGGCATTATGCTAATAATTGCCCTAATCCAAGGGTTAGTGATGATCAACATGAGCAACCACTGAAGGCAAAGGACAAAGGGAAGTCACATGCGATCACTATTGGCAATGTTGAATATGACAACGATGTGGTGGAATGATTAAGTGTTTATGTAATGGGATTCCAAAATAATGTTGTATCATTGAGTATTGCAATATTTATTGATGTGGTATTCAAAGTGATTGAGATATTTTTTGGAAATAAGATGATATGCGCATAATGAAGACGAGAAAATGAAATGTTTAATAGTATTCATGAGCTCATGATTGATATAAGGACTAAGTGATATCATGGTTTGAGTATATAGAATTTTGAGGATTTTGGTATGTGGAAAGTGTTAACTTTTAACTGCACTCATGTTTTCACTAAGGTATTCAAGAGAATACACGATTAAGGACTTTGAATGTTTGGAATGTGACCAACAAGACATATCTTATGATATATGGGGATCAACGATGGTATTAAATCTCTGGTAATCGTTTTCACTATGTTATGAGAGTGGACTGCAGTATTATGGATAAGCCTAAAGATTGAAATGGATTATGTTGGACATAAGTGATTATTGATAGAAGTTTTTTTTTCGATATTATTGATGGGATGTTATAGTAATGTAGTTTTAGAAAAAGGGACAACCTACAGGACGGGCGACAGCCCATCGCTTCGGACAAGGCTGTAGGAATCAAACCCACAACCGAAGTGCGACTGGCCTTTATCGCCTACCACTAGCCTATAGGAAGTCCCTGTTTAGTAGAAACTAGTTTTATTATATTAAGCAGTATGATATATGAAGTATAAGTCCATATGTGATTAATCTCACTATAGATCGACTTATGTATATAATTTTGCTAACCTTTTGTTTGAAACAGATGGAATGACCCGTCATTCTATCACATGATCTGCTAACACTTCACGAATAACAAATTCAACTTCATTTATTTAAGAGATGAAGTGGAAATTGTTAAAGGCACGAACAACAGTGAGATTGTACCAAAATAAAGTAAGTATTTATTCTAATTCAAATTCTTTAACTTTAGGGAAATGATCTTGAAAACCAAAAATGTTGTCCTAGTTCTCTTATACCTGATGAATCAGATGGTACCTTAGATCGTCACAAATTTATGGATTTGTGATTACTGGATTTTCCATAGCCATGTTCTCTACCACTCTCCATCAGAACATGATGGTTAGATTTCTCTTCCATATCCATATTTTCACCTATGTGGAAACCCAGTGATTAGTTTATTTGGGTAATCGTTACATTTCATACTTTAGTTTTTAAAGCCAAGTTTTGGTATTCCCTTTTATGATGTGGGTTTCTATTAAAGAAACTTTCAAATAGTAAACCATTTATAACCCCGACGAATTTCGAGGGCGAAATTCATTTTAAGGGGGGTAGAATGTAACAGTCCAAGATTTTATAAAAAAATATTCTTTTTAATTTTATTAATGTCTTGTGTTGTACGCTACACCAAAAGGAGCTTGCACAACACACATCCTTGACTTGTCTTGCATTACACGCAATCGCGACCTTCCTCGATAGCGTGTGTAGTACGCAATACCGAGTTTCACTAAACAACGATATGCTATAAAAATATTATTAAAACTAGCCGTTATGAATAGTAATAACCACTTTTTGAAATCCACTAAATCTTATTTTTCAAAATGAACTTTATTTTTGGATTCGGAGTATCGAATTTAGAATAAGGTGAAATTTTGGTACTTTTCGGATAACTTTCATATTCTGATGAATAGTGAAAATTACTAAATTATAATTAAAAACAACTTTTTTAATCGAAATAATTAATAGTGATAAATCATTAATTTGAGTGGTTTTAAAGTATATTTAGAATATATTTTTACAATTTAATACAATGTTGGTCATTGGACGTAATTTCACATTTAAACTAGACATAAACAAGTGTCAATCTTTTGATACATATTGTTTCTTAAAAACACGCTATTTGTTTTAACAGCGGGATTTAATTATAAAATTAATTAATGCAACTTTTATGTTATGAATTTGGTAAAATAGACTTCATTTTTGAATTCGGAATATGAAATATAGCTTGGGATGAAATTTTGGCATTGTTCTGAAAAACATCAATTTTTTATGAATAGTGAAACCACTAAGTGGTAGGTTAAAAACTGAATTTTGCATAAAACTTAATTTTACCGCTTCTGTGAATGGAATTTCGAAAATCCGAGAGACACGGTTAATATCAAGGACTAAAATGTGGTTCAATGAGATGAAAATAATTTTTTGGTGAATAGTAACTTTTTACGATTTTTACCGCGGTTAATAGTAAATAGGGTAACTAAGGGTAAATATGATATTAATATTACCCTAACACATGTCCTAATTCTATTGGACAAGTGTAATTCGACCAAAAACAAACTTAGGAATAAAATATGACCATTTAGGCCCACTTGGATTAGATTAGGTCATTTATTATTAATTTATTTAAAGAAGGGTTAAAATAGTTAAAATCAAAGTTTAATAAGTAAATCATTTTTAATATGGGGTTATACATAAGATAAATTAGACTATAAATATTCATTAGAAAGCTAAAAAGCTTTCCTACATGATGGTATTTTATTTGTAATTTTTAGACATCAAATAATATAATTTATTTATGACACAAAGATGATGCAGTAATTATCTTATTAATGAAATATTGACATAATTGATAATATAAATACCAAAATAAATGTAATTTAAGACTTTTTATGAATTACACTAATTTTCTAGGTTACTATGATATATTAGAGATTATTTAAGCAACTTGGTTCGAACATATAATTCTGTTATGACTTTCACAAAAATCATATATCAAATAGTGTCAAAATTGACACAAAATAGTTTTTAAATCAAATATTATATTATTAATTGTTATTTTATTCCTAAAAATCTAAGGTTCGGCCAAATGACTTAGATAAGGATATATATATTAATAATAAACAATTTGGGGTTCGTTAGGCATGTTATAGTTAGTGTATTAACCATATTGTGAAAGAAAACAAAAAGACATGGTAAAAGTTAAATTATTTAACTTAGAGTTAAATCTAATTGATAAGGTTAAAATAATATCCTAAACTTGTCTAAATTCTATTGTTTGATAGGATTTCGACCCATCCCCACTTTAGCTTCGAAATAAGACCCTTTGGAACCATTATAAACCGATTTTGACTTTAATATAAAATAATATTTTGAGATATTCCTAAGGTGCCCCTCTCCTCCCCTATAAAAGGACACCTCATCCCCCTCCTCCTCACACCAATTTGAGCACTCAAGCTCGGCCAATCCCTGCCAAAATCCCTTCTCCACTTCCCTAGCAACATCCTAGAGGTTCTGGTCTTCCTCAAAGACCAATTCTAGTGCCCTAAGAAGAGGTCTCAAAGAGGCACTTCAAAGAAGAGGTAATTACCGTTACCAATTCTTTCATCTTTATTTCTTCTTCCACTTCTTCTTCTTAGGTTGTTTCATTATGAAGTAATAACATCAGTATCACTCATATACTGATATGTTATTATAAGTATGAAACAACCCTATTTCACCATCTATCCATCCTACGGAAAAATAAATCACCGCGCGTGCGTACGTACGGAATACCGTCTCCACGCCGTGGTGTAATCTATTTTCCACCACCACCTTACATGGATGGGTATAATGGTGTAAAGAATAACTATACATAGTTATTACAACATCATATTGATTCTGATATATTGTATAATCCACTCCAATTCAATTCAATATTTATAGAAATGATATCATCGCTCGTGCGTACGTACGGACTACCGTCTCCACGACGCGATGAGATTCATTCTCCATGTTAACCATTTAAGAATGATTATAAAGTATATATAAGAAATAATAATGAAATATATGACATTTTAAAGCTACTGGATTTATGTATAAATATATATGTATGCCATCTACTTACTTCCATTTCAAGACAATAAGGAAAGTAAAACAGCGTTCATGCGTACGTACGGACTACCGTCTCCATGAACGGTGTTTTTCATTTTATTTATCTATATATTATATATATATATATATATACTGAATATATATGATATATAAATCATATTTTATATTCTGGAAGTAATTAAATCATGATATAAGTAATAATGATGTCAAGAACAACAAGTCAAAACACCTACGATAAATGAAACGATTTTACCCAAAACGCTTCTTTAACATGGAATTTACAAAAGAACGGGTAATATAATGTCATAAGTGAACCATATATGATATCATAACAATGAATATGATTCTGTAATAAGTCAATAACATGATTTAAATCATTATATAGGAGGTTCGGACCCTTACAAAGCAAGTCGGACCTAAGGTAAGGGAAATATCACAATCTCATTTTTATTCGAGATTGTTTATTCGTAAGTATTTACTGGGGTGTATTTTATCATCCACATCCATGTTTCATCAATATGTAAATCCACCTACAATTGTTTAAATCCATTTTTACCCTTCGGTGAGTTTTTAGTAAAAGAAATAAAAGGAATCTTTTGTCATTTTTCGTACGAGGTACTTTTTGACTTTTCCGACAAAAGTACGAAGAATTTTTTTTTTAACTTATACGGCATGAATAGATTTTTAAAACATTATTTCCAAGAAGCTTCCTTTACAAGTTCTCAAGTTTATTTTTAATCAACTTCTTTTATTTTAAAGTTATATGACATGTTATGAAAGGAAAAATGTTTTTGAAGAAGAAAGGATATTTTCCTCAAGAATGGAGTTCAAGTGTTTTATCAAAATTATTTTCCATCTAAGATAATAAAGGGTTCTGTTTTTATCCCTATTATTACATTGATTTGATCATGTTGTGATGGAATTATTTTTATGAATTCCTTTATCTTATATGAATTGATTTATGATGTCATGATGTTTCAAGAATCCCATTTTTGTTTCATGTGTTATGCGATGATGTATGTTTTATGATTATGTGGCACACATAAGAAAGGATTCATTATAAGATGGGTGGGACCTATATCTCCCTCCAATGCATTGGGTAAAGATTTCATATCTCATGAGATAGACATGGCTGGAATGGTAGGTTATACCGGTTCAGTGAAACAGGACTGAAACGAGGATTACTCGATTCAGAAAGGGACTTTGTCCACTAAGATAGTCTTGGCAATGAGTCTTGACTAACAAGAAATGATTCTCTATGATTATGTGTGTATGCCACAATGAGTAATGTTTTAAGTTATGATTTCATTTCACTACTATGATTTATCCCATGTTATGAAATTATTCTCTCTTTTGCAGGTTAAGATTTCCAAAAAATGTTATGTTCTTATGAAAATTATGTGATTGATATTTCCTTTGTTTACCCTTACTGAGCATTTGAGCTCACCCTTTTATGTTTTCTTTTCCCCAGGATATAAAGAAAGGTTTTAGGTATAAAAAGGAAGATCTTTATGGGAGATGTTGAAGATCTTCCACCACAATTAGAAGATTTTATTCCGAGTTTCCAAAGACACTAAACTATTACGATCCTTGTGTGTGTGTTTTTGTTATGTACTAAGTATTCCGCAAATGTAATGTAATGTCCATGTACGATAAGCTTCGGGTCGTTATAATGTATGTCAACAACCAGAATTACATAAACTTATGGAATTTATATGGATTGAACAAAACTTGTTCGATATAGTGGAACACATTAGAAACCAAAAATTCAAATGTTCATCGTTCATTAAACAGAATTCATGTAGAATATAAATTAATAAAAATGTATTGTATCTACCACAGATGCATACCATTATTGTTTCCAACAATGATATGTTTAAAAGGATAACTTGGAAGGATCATTTAGACTTCTGTTTTAATGGTGTATCCATGGGTTAAATAAAATCACATGATTCTTATGTGGGATCCTAGTTCACTCCATGATTTTCAAGTATATCGCTAGGTGAAATAAGAATAATAATAACTGACATTTTTGTATAGGTGATATGATGGGACCATGGAAACACATGAAATCACTCCACATCAATGAAATTTCCTACTTATATAGACTTCAATATATTCCAAAGTGATCATGAATTAACACATATAATAAAAAATGAATGGATAATTCTTCATTTTTATAATTTATTCATCATACTAATAGATTATTTTCCTTCATAGATTATTTATATTAATGATAACAAGTTCAGAGGATTTTTAAATTGTTAAATGTTAAAGCATTGTTTCCTAAATGTACCGTATGGTTTCTAAATGAACTATACTATAAGATTCACTACCATATGATATAGTTGAACTATAAATTATGATTGGTTTAGAAGTAGAAATGTATATGAATATCAATGATTTATTATATTAATTAATAAATGCAGACAATATACTTAGGTCTCATATGTCATGCTATAGAAAATAAACATATTTTATAAAATGATATATCCAAAAAATTATATTTTATTAGCTATAATGTGTATCTCATTTATTATCCCATCTTCACAAACTATGCATTGGTTGATTATCATTTTACATCATATTATATCATATGAAATACCATGTGAAGAAATATCCACAACTCCTTTTGTATATTTCAAAAACACATTTGTAAATCGACCATAAACTTCAATTTTTATAACATTATATGAAATAAATTTTTAATATCCATCCAAAAATCCTTTAGGATAATATTTAAAATGATTTTAGAACATATTTTTAAGTTAAAACATGATCTTAATTCATTTTACCGTAAATTATGACCCCATAGGACATTATATCAATGAAGAACGTATGAATTTTATAAATTCATAAGTGTAAGTGAATAACTACCTCATGAAATGAATATATATATAGATACTCATATGTTATTTTTTCTATGATTATATACTAACAAATTTTATGAATATATCATATATTATTTATCAAATCAAATTAGTATAGCTCATACCTATCATCCAAAAAGATAATCTTATCATATATCTTATAATATAAAAATTTTATACTCCTTAAATTTATCTCATTCCCGGGAAAAGATGTATTAGTTGGTATATTAGAGAAAAATATAACTATGGTCAAGATCCATCAAATTTCATGATCATATCCAAACTATAAGTGTATCTAATTAAGTAAGCACCAAGAATTTTAGAAGAAAATTATCAAATTATGAAGGATCACATACGAGGTATCTCACCATCTTCATGTATTAGGAAAAAACATATATGAATTATGAACCCCTAATTTACTAAATACATAGTGTATAACACTCCATGTATTATACCTGTGGATTAGTGAATCACACAAGAATATTTTGTTCATAATTATCTTATTCCAAATCTATATATGATTTCATACCTTAGTTAACCTTAAAATTTTAACACCTAATATAATACTTCATTATCATCACTAGATAGACATAAGTCAAAATAATATTTTCAGAAGCTAATTTTAATATAACTTAATGAAATATATGTATCCAATTTTAAATAACAATAATATGGTGTCTTGATTTTGTATAAAAATATAATTTTTAAATTTTTTATACATATAAACGAATTTTGAAAAGGCAATACATATGTTTTTATCAAATCAGATCACATTTAATATACTACTGGATCACCCTTATGTTTTTTAAGCATTATTTTTTTATTAGACTCATTATATATATATATAACACTTTATGTATCTCTATGTGACCATCTGATAAATGCCTCCCATTAGACTACTTTAGTGAGTAACATCTATGAAGTAAGCAAATTTTAATAATGGATAGACATAAAAATCATATTTTTATGTTCACACATTTGACAAGTATTCAAAATTCATTAAATTCATAACATTAAAGTTTATGATGTTAATAACAAATGTATTCAATGAATAATTAACTCTTTGTTCATCGTGAAGATAAATTTATTAAAAAAATTAATTAATCATTTACCTTGAGATCATCTTGGTTACAAAATTTAACACCATACTTTTTTCTTTAGTAAAATATCCAAAACGCTGATAGGATATTATAACCACCCAAGGTTCAAATACATGGACATTACATTACTTTTTTGAAATTATAAATACATTACACAAACAAACCATAAAGACCGTATTAGTTTAGTTCCTTTGGAAACATGGAACACAAAAATATAGTCTACTGAAAGATATTCAATGTATACCAGAAAGAGCTTCCCCTTTAGCACTCCTACCTAAAATATTTCATTATAACATGGTAAAAATAAAGTATAAGGGGTGATATCAAATTATTATTAAGGGTAAACATAGGAGTAATGAATCATAACATAAACAAAATGGTATAAGAATATGAATATTATACCCTACATATCAATGATCATAATCACGAGTCTTGAATTTTCTTAAGAAATAATTGATAAAAGAACAAATTTTACATAAAAAATAGAATTTTTGAAAACACATAATCATAGGAAATCATTTCCATGATAGTGGAAAAATTCCTTTAATGAACTAAGTTCACTCCTCATTCTATCCCAATATTACTAAATCAAGATTACTTTCTGTTCTAGACCAATATTACTGAACCAAGATCATTTATCATTCCATTCCTTTCTATATCATGATATATAAATCTTTAACCAATGAATTGGAGGGAGAAATAGGTCCCACCCATCACAAAATAAAAAACATACATACATGTTCCATAAGAATATAAATAATATCGTATCCCATGGAATGATAAGGGCTTCATAAACATTATTCATTCAAATTATAACCCAATGAAAAGAAATCGGTCTCAAAAATATCATTCCATTATAACATAATCTATGAAAAAGATATGGAATATATAAATACCATTTGAACATAAATATAGTCAAACCATAAGAATAATTGGTATATTATACACGAAACATGTCCCTATTAAATATGTCATCTTAAATATAAAATAATTTTAATAGAACACTTGAAATTAATTAGTGAGGGAGGAATCCTTTCTTCTTCAAAAACATTATGTTTTCTTAAAAATCAATAAATTTTAAAAGAAAAGAATTTCTTTCAAAAAATACCTTAAAATATTGAATGGGGAAGCTTAAAGTAAATAGTGTTCTATGAAATCATAAAAATACATTTATTCTATATATGTTAAAAGAAAACATTCGTCTCGTACTATTATCTAAAAAGTCAAAAAGTACATCATTTGGAAAATTAAAGAAATATTCATTTAAAACCATGTAGTAAAAAGTTAAAAATGGGTAAAAATGACTGTAAATATTGATAGGTTAATAATAAACATTTTATGAAAATAGTTTTTAGAAAACATGGAAATGGATTTTAAATATTCCCTAGCAAATACTTATATATTAACAAACTTGAATAGTAATGAGATTGCAAAATTATCACTTACCTTAGGTATGGGTCCCTTATTACATGTATGAAACTCATATATAAGGGTTTAAATAACTTAATTAACTTATTATAGAGTCATATTCATTTTTATGATATCATAAGTGGTCATTTTACCATCAATTTGTTAGTTACATTTTTACTCATCTTTCGGGTGTTAAATGCATTATTTTCTGACACGTGTTTTTTCAGATAAGTTCACGTTCCACTTCTTTGGTTATAGTTATATCATTTCTAAAATTATATAAATGTAATATATACCATATTTATTCATTTTATACATTTATATAATAAAAATTTAATGAATATCATGTAGAATGAATTACATCGAATCGTGGAGATGGTAGGCCGTATATAAACACGAACAACAATATCATTCCCCTAATAGTAGAATGATATGGAAGTGGATGGTATATTTATTGTTATATTATCAATTTATTGTTATAATAATATTATATAGCTTTCATTTCCATCATTATACCTATCCATGTAAAGTGGTGATAAAAACAAATTACACCACAGCATGGAGATGGTAAGTCATATGTACGCACGCGTGGTGATTTCATTTTTCAAAGTATAGATAAAACGTTGAATGTCATTTTTTCATATTCAAAATAACATAATAGCATATAATTGATACTAGATTTATTAATTTATAATAGAAACAAATTATTTATAGGATTTAAGAAAAGAAATAAGTTAGAAGGAATCGATAGAGGATATCGCATATTCTTTTACAAGCTCCCTCAAGATCTGATACTAAAGGACAAATAGTTGGTCTTTTGAGAAGACCAGAACCTATATAATTTGAATATGGATGTTTATAAAGGAAATGTTCAAGGGAATTATAATATTTAGGGCTAAATGTAAAGTGAATTTGTGAAGGTGGAGGTGCCCTTTTATAATTTAGGTGAGAGGCACTTTTGGAATATTCAGAAAATATTATTTTATAATAAAATCAAACATCATCCAAAATTCACCAAAATTTAATATTTTAGTATATGAGAATAGATAATAGTTAAATATCATCAAAAATAAATTTTATAAAAGTTTTCCTACCAATTAAACCCTATCATTTAAATTAACCCTTATTTATTCTATTTTATGTTTAACTAAGTTAATAAATTATTCAATATTTAAATAGTGTAATTTTTAATTATTTTTTGTTAATTAAGCTTTAAATGAATAATTAAGAAAATTTATGACCATATTATAATTGTTTTATATTTTTAAACAAATTATCATTCTTTTAAAGTAATTTAATAAATCATTATTTTGATAAACAATCAATCGTGTCAATTTTGACACAATTCAATTCTATGATTTTTAAAAATATTGTGATAATAAGTTAACAAAGAAATTAAAATTTTATTATATGTATAATAGGTCAATTTCAACTATAAAATTATTATTATATACCTATTATCTAAAATAATTTTTATTTTAATATTTTTAATAACATCTATTTGATATTTCCAACAATATAATAATTATTACATCAGCTTTGTGTAAATATTTAATATATTTATTTTATGAATAAAAATAAAAAAATATACTTTGATGAAGATAAATCCTATATATTTTATAATTTTACTAATAGTATAATGTATCTTCTGTAAAACCCTACCTTAAAAATTTTATATTTATTTAAACATGAATGTGAGAACTTCAACATTACTTTAGACAAAATATTATAAGTATCATAATTCTTTCTTTGTGGATCCAAATGGTCAATAAGAAGACCCTCGGATGATTATGGTTGATATATACTTGAAAAATAATAAAAATAAAGTTTTTTTTGTAATTTAATGGTTATTATTATTTTAATTGAAATTATTTTATTGATTTTTCATCAATTAAATAAGTTCTCCATCATCACAGTATAAGACATTAGGGTAATTATATATATCCTAAAAACTAAATCTATATTACCATGATAAATAAAATGATTTTATATTTATAATGAGTATTTATAGTCTAATTTATATTTGGTATGACTAGATATTAAAAATGGTATATTTATTAAAATCTTAGTAATACATATTTAACTTTTCTAAAAATAAAACAAATTAAATGTCCTAATCTCATCCAATTGGATTCTAAAGGATACCATTCAATAATTATTTAGGTCTAAACACACATATACAATGATATTAGAAAAATATTTATGGAAATTTTATAATATTATTTCCGCCATTAATTACTCGATTTACTTTTTTACCTTATTAATTAAAAAATAATGAAATTACTATTCATAATGCCCAAAATTAAAAGAAATATATTTAAATAATTTGGAATCACTTATTCCAAATATGAAATTTATTTTTATAAAATAAAAACACATAATTTTTAGTAATTTATTTAAAATTATTCACATTGCCAGAATGAGAAAATGAGTTTTAATAGTTAAAACTATGCAAAATATTAAAAAGTTTTTACATAAAAATTCAATGTAAAATTAATTCCAAAAAACTGAAAAATATTAAATTATAAAAATATAATCTAAAAATATTTTAAAATAATGTGATAATATAACTTAACCATATAAATTATTTCAATGTAAAATGTTCTCAATAATTAAAATTTTGTATATTTTTACTATTAATCAATACATGAAACTTATAAGAAAAATATCAAAAATTCATTAAGAGAGATTTTTTATATCCTGCATCGAAATAAGAAGTTTATTTTGTCAAATAGAATATAATAATTTCATAAAAATAGATTTAAAATGGGTGCACTATCAAAAGACAGCAAAACTACATTTTTTTTAAAATACATTTTTTTCTGAAAAATTGAATTTATTTTATATCATTTCTAGAAAACATATACGATGAAATTTAAAAATTATATTCAATATATTAAATATATATTTCATTAATAATGTCCATCAAGAGTTTTTTTATTATATTATAAAGTCACTTATTTTCATTTAAGTAGTTTTTTAGAGAAACATTTCTTTTTATTTTAAAAAATGGTTTTATTTTAATTTAAAATTAATTGGCCAATGAAGAATTAATTATATATACATTTATAAATAATATTTTCATAATTAAGTTAGTATGATTAATACCCACCATTATAAGGGATGGGTTATAAGGTAACATTATAATATTTAGTTGTTCACTAAAACTCAGTCTTCTGTGAAATGAATTTTGTTAAATGAACTTGAAAATATGTGTACCACAATCCAAGAATAGTGTTGTGTATACCTCATTATGAGATGGTGTTGCTGGTATCACGATATTATCTAGGTGTAGCATACAACACAATAAATCAAAAGATTAAAAAAATCTATCTCATGAAAATCTCATGGTGTTGCATTCTACCCCCCATAAAATTAATTTCACCCTGTAAATTCATCTAGGTGAAATAAGGATTATTACTTGATAGATTCCTTCATAGAAACACTCATCATAAAAAATCATAATAAAACTTCATTTTAAATAGGAGTGTAATAAACATAATGGTTACCTAAATTAACACTTAACTACGTTTCTACGATGGAAAACATAGGTAAAGATTTAGGCCTAGATGAAAAGTATAAATATTCATAGAGATATATAAAGATCAGTAATCACTAGAAATTTGGTGATCTAGAGAAAGATATAAATAAAAAATCCAAATACTAAATAAGCATGAATGGGTTGAACCATATCATCAAGTGATGATAACAGGATAACCTTTTACACCACATTTATTTTTATAATTTTAAAAAAATTATTTGAAGACATACTTACTTGATTTTAGTGTAATATCACCATTTTTTAGGCCTTGATAAATTTACACTACACCTCATTTTCCAATAAATGAAGTTCAAAATTGAATTCTGGAATTAAAAATATATAATGATATCCATACATATATTGATAAGTCATTACATCAATATTTACAATATAAATTTTGGCACAAGTGATCAAATATTCCAAAATACACCAATTGTAAGATAATACTTTAATCTCACAAGATAAATCTGAAATTTTACTAAAAATTTCCAAAAATTGATAAACATAAAATTACTCCAAAAGAAAAAATTAAGAAACCTTAGAAAGAGGAGCACAAAATCTACTTAACATTTATCCCAGATATATGATAAACTTTCTTTTGTTGGTCACATTCCAATCATATGAATTATTTCATCATGTATTCTCTTGAAACTGGGTACTAGCATGAATTACCATAAATCCTTATTAAAAACATACTGGTTCAATTATTTTAAATTTAGTTGGATATATTCCTTAAGTCCAAAAATTTTAAGACATAATCCATGATATCATAACCCACATGTCAAAATTCATTAATTAGTATAATCAAATTAATCATATCCAACATTTATTTACCCAAGATAAATACAAATTTCTATACACCTTGAGTACATTAACAGTTACCTTGATTTAATCTAAATTTTAAATTTCCCATAAACTAATTTTCTTAGTCTTCATCACCATTAAAGATATCCTTTTCTATCCTTAATGATAAACTTATACTATAAATACTTATACATAGTCCTTGAACTTCCAAAACATATACACTTCAATCATCCAACATTATTCTTAACCCATTATTCAAGATTCATTATTTTATTTATTCCGAGAATATGATATATGAAACATGTATTAAGGCTCCTCACCCTTAATCTAATAATTCTTCTTTTTTTAAGTTAAAAAATATGGTTTGAACGTCCAATACCATTCACGTGTCAATTGAAGCCTCTTTATCCATGGTTGTATAACCAAAATTCATACCACCTTCCTGATTCCCTTAATGATATTTCCACTTAGGACATATAATTCCCATGATTCCCATAACTAAAAATATATGTTAACTATGATATATATTGTTTAGTATATTTACTATGACCATAAAAAAGTGTGAGAAATATGTATCACAGATAAAAATCACATAACTAAGAGAAATTATTTATGATATTTCAATCAATTATATCTTATGTTTTATCCTAGGTTATTTATGATAGTTACAAAAATTATAGTATTTTATCCTATATTTAAAATTATCCTTTGGACATTCCTTGACATAACCTCATAAGTATCTCTAAGAATCTCCCTAAAGTTTTCACATTGTAGTTTTCAAAGGTTAACTAAACATTCACTCTGATGCAACTCTAACGACCCAAGCTTGAGGTGCGTGTCTCTTACATTACTTTTTCAAAATAATTAGTTAATTAAACTAATAGACCCCAATGAACGTATTAGTTTAGTGCCTTTGGAAACATGAACACAAATATATAGTCTAGTGAAATATCTTCAAATTATCCCACAAAGATCATCCACTTTAGTACTCCTACCTAAAACCTTTCTTAATAACTTGGTAAAATAATGAATTAGAAAGAGTGAGATCAAACTCTCAATAGTGGAAAATAAAAGAGTTGTGAATCCTAACATAAACGTAAGGGTATAATAATATGAAAATTATATCCTTCTTTTAAAACATAATAATATTGATTCATAAAAATTCTTATGGAATAAAAAATAAAAGAATAACTTTTACATAAAATATGAAATTTTTAAAAACACATAAGCATAGGAAATAATTTTCATCATAGTGGAAGAATGACATTATTAAAATAACTTCACTCTGCATTCAAGCCTTGAATTACTAAATTAGTATTACTTACAATTTTAGCCATGTATTACTAAACTGAGATCATTTCCCATTCAAGTTTGGTTTATCTCATGAGATATAAATATTTACCTAATTCATTGATGGGAGATATAGGTTCCACTCATAATATAATGAAAACTATTCATATTTTTGTCTTAAGAACATAAATAATATTACAACCCATGTAATGAAATGGGTTTCATAAACATCATTCATTTAGAACATAACCCTAGGAAAAGAAATGGGTCTCATAAATATCATTCAATTGTAACATAATCCATGAAAAATATATCGAATTAATTAATTTAATTTCAACACAAACATGATAAACCCGTTGGAAAAATAGGGATAGTATAAATGAAACATATCCCTATTAAATAATGGCATCTGATATGGAAAATAATTTTTATAGAGAACTTGAAATTAAATCCTAAGGAAAATATTTTTCTTCTTTGAAAACATTTTTTTAAAATGAAGTGAAATTTTTTTAAGAAATTTTATTTTAAAATATATTCAATATATTGTATTGGATGATTCATGGAAATAAGTAATTGTGAAAGAATAAAAATCTATTCATGTTGAATAATTTAACAAAAAACATTATTCTCGTATTATTATTAAAGAATTCAAAAAATACCTCGTTTGGAACATGAAAGAAATATTTCAATCAAGCAATTTATTAAAAAGTAAAAAATGGTTAAAAATTACCTTAAACATCAATAGTATAATATTAAACATTTAATGAAAACATTTTAAAAAAAACTTATAAACTGATGATAAATATACCCTAGGAAATAGTTATGTAAAAACAATCTCGGATAATAATGATATTATGAAATAATCCCTTACAATAAGTCTAGGTTCATTCGTATATGTCCAAAACCCTTATATAAGGTTTTAAATAATATCATCAACTTATTACTTAATCTTATTTATTTTTATTATATAATAAGTTATCATATTATCACATGTTTGTTAATAACATTATTACATATATTTCAGGTATTAACTGGTTTATTTTATTACGCATGTTTTATCGGATAAGTTCCTATTCATCTACTTACATTATAATTATATCATTTCTATAATGATTTTAATATAATATATGTAATATATATTTATTATATACATTTATATAATCATAATTTAATGGAGATCATGTATAATGACTTGCATCGCATAGTGGAGATATTAGGTAATACGTACACATGAACAATGATATCATTATCATAATTATAGAATGGTATAGAAGTGGATGGAATATTTATTATTATATAATAAATATTTGGTATAATAATAATATATATCTTTTATTTCTATCATTATACCCATCCATGTAAACAGGGGATGAAAAAATTACACCACAACATGGAGACGGTAAGTCGTGCGTATGAGTGCATGGTGATTTTATTTTTTCATATGATGTATAGAAAGTGGAATACGGTTATTCCATATTCATAATAACATATCAAAATGATTATCTCCTCTTAAAAGCACAATAGTTAGTTCTTTTATAAGACCATCACCTCTAAAATGGGACAAGGGATTTTTATAATGGAAATGGTCAGGGGAAGACTGATCTTTAATGTTGGTGGTGAAGTGAAGTAGTGAGGGAGGAGGTTCTTTTTTATAATTGAGGTGAGAGGTACTTCTGGAATCTTTAAAAATATTATATTATAAGAAAATAAAACCCCTTCCCATATCATAAAAAAATTAATATTATATAATATTATATGATATAAGGTCTTAATATCATCAACTAATAAATTTTTGAAAAATTTTTCTATCAATTTTAACATTATCATTTTAATTAACCCTAAGTTCTTCAATTTGAATTTAAACTAAGGTAAAAAATTATTCAGTATTAAAATAATGTAATTTCTAATAATTTGTTGTAAATTAGTCCATAAATGAATAATTAATTATATTTTAGAATATATAATAATTATTTTATATTTTTTTAAAAAATATTATTATTTTTAAATAATTTAATAAACCAATATTTTGATAAATAATCAATAGTGTCAATTTGGACACTAATCAATTCCATGATTTTAAAATATATAAAGATATCAAGTTAAATTAGAAATAAAAATTTTATTATATTCATAAGAGGTCAGGTCCATTTAGAAAATTTGTTTAATATTTTTATTATCCCAGAAATTATTTATTTTAATATTTTTAATAACATTTATTAGATATTTCAATTAATAAAATAATTACTACATTAGTTTTGTGTAATTATTTTATATATTTATTTTCTAAATATAAATTATAAATAAAATATTATAATGAATATAAAACATATATATTTCATGATAATAGTTATTATCGAATATATCTTCTATAAAATCCTATATTAACAAAGTTATATTTATTTAAACATGAATTAGACAACATTAACATTAATATAGATAAATGTATTATAAGTTTCATAATCTTTTCCATGTGGATCCAAATAAGAAATAACTCGTCCTATGTATGGTTATAATCGAGTAATAATTGGCCAATAATATGTTTCCATTTTTTTCTTTTAATGGTTATTATTAATTTAATTAGGAAAATTATTTATTTTTCATCAATTAAATAATATCTTCATCATCGTTGTATAGGACAATAAGGTAATTATATATAACCAAAAAATTACAAATAAATTATAATGGTAAATAAAAGTGTTTTAGATTTCAAATGAGTATTTATAGTAAAACGTTTCTTTTGTAGAACCTTGTATTAAAAATTATAAATTTTTTAAAATTTCAGTACGACATATTTAAGTTCTCTATAAATAAAATATACTAAATATCCGAATCTCATCCAAGTGGCTTCTATAGGATTTCATTTCAACCCAAAGATGATTTAAGTCAAAAAAACTCATCCAGTGATATTAGGAAATGTGTTATGGAAATTTTATAATATTATTGTTCACCTTTAATTACACAATTTTCTTTTTTACTATTTTAATAAAACAATTACTAAAGTTACTATTCATAATGCCAAAAAATAAAAAAAATACATTTTCAAAAATTATAACCACTGATTAGAAACTATGAATACATTTTTCAAAACTCAAACCATCTGAGTTTTAGTAAATAATTTAAAACCAATCACATTGTCTGAATGAGAAAATGATTATTAAATATTCCAATATTATAAAAGATTCAAATGTTTTTACATAAGAATTAAATGTAAAATTAATTCCAATTACCTATATTTTATTAAATTATAAAAATATAGTATTTTTATAATTTAAAAAAATTAAATAATTCAACTTTACCATATAAATTAATTTTATGAAAAAAAACCGATTAACATTTAGTATATTTTTACTATTTATCAAAACATGAAACTTATCAAAAACAAATCATCTAAAGTAAATTTCTCTGTCATGATTCCAATTAAAAAAGTTATTTTTTCATATGTAATATAGAAGAGTGTAAAAACAAAATTGAAAATCAGTGCACTATCAAAAGGCATAAAACCTCCATTTTTTCAAAAAAACATCTTTTTTCAAAAAAAATGTATTTATTATTATATCATATATAGAAATCATATAATATGGATTTTAAATATTACATTGAATATAGTACATATATATTTAATTTATAAAATCCATAAATATTTATTTTTTTATTTTATAAACTCACTTATTTTTTTAAAAATATTTTTTCAGATAAAAACATTCACTTTTATTTAAAAATGGGTTTTATTTTCATTTATAATTAATTTTACACCAAATAATTAATTTCATATACTTTTGTAAATCATATTTTCAAAATTCATTTAGCACTATTCAAATACTCCATTATAGTGGCTATGTTTTAACGTAACATTATAGTATTTAGTTGTACTCTTTTACTCTATCTTTCATGAAATAAATTCTATTAAAAGAACATGAAATTGTGTGTAACACAAGAAAAACATAGTGTTATGTATACCACTACCTAAGTAGGTGTTTCATATAGTTCAAGATTATCTTGGTACAGTGTATAAAATAATAAAATAAAGAAATTAACAAAACTACTTTATAAAAATTTTGGGGTGTTACAGATTAAATGTATTTTTTACATCATTGTGGTAACTAAATATAAATCCTTACATATATTTATACTGACAAACCAAAAAAAATATTTTATGATCTAATGTGATATTTAAATTTATTTTTAACTTCAATAATATTTAATCTTTTTAGTTGTGAACCACTCTATGTCTAAAAACATTCCCACAAGCTTCATAAACACTATATTTTCTCTCTAGAATATCAATCTATGGTATATTAACTCCTTTATCTATAGAAAATTGTACATATTTTCTTTAGAGATAATATTAACAAATAAGCTATTAATTCCTATCAAATAAGGACTTCTATGTGTTTTGAGTAATAAAAATAAAATAATATGTTATTCTGTAAATTATTCCACCAATAGAGTTTGAGATCTCATCCAACATGTTTTAATAATATCTAGTTATATTTATTTATCATCCATCAAATATTTATAATTATCTTATTTCTAGGAAATGTTATAGAATCTAATTAATAATATATAATTTTTATTAAATCGATCATCTAATATTATTCACAACAACTAATTATTGACAAACAATTTCTCATACCATATAAGAAAATTAAGATAATAACAAAGAAATTTTAATCAAATCCATCATATTTTTTAATATTATTTTTCATTAAATCCATGAACTTGAAATAATATACTATTTCGATGTGAACTAAAAAATAAATCTATACTTACCTTTGTTTTGAAACATTTTATATTTATTGTATTTGTAACCTATAAATTTGGTATCATATACCCTTAAAAATTTAAAAATTTATTTTTCTAATAGTAACAAATATTGTTTAATTTTAATGGATATTCAAAAATTAATTTAGGTATCTTAAAAAATTACATCATATGATACAGTTTACTTCTTTCCTAACATTACCTATTGATTTCAAATAAATTTATTTACTATTTAGAAGAAAAATTCATGGGGTTTGAAACCAACTTTTCTTCTTCTAATTTGACCTTTTACCCACTTTTGTTATTAATATAGAACTATAACTAGACATTACATATCGTATTAATTTAATATTAACACTTTGAGAAATTGGGTAGAAATTTATAGAATACATTTATATTTCCCGAACCCTTCCAACAAATAGTCTTGAATAGATTTAATAGTTAGACCAAGATTTCACTACTGGAAATCTGACCTTTCTCAATGCTTCTATACTAATGGTTTGTAAAAACCATTGGTATAGTTTCCCTTTCCCAACGGTTTGGCGAAACCGTTGGGAAATCCCACTTTGAGGCCACCTTTCCCAACGGTTTGGCCAAACCGTTGGGAAAGCCCACATTGTGGCCACCTTTCCCAATGGTTTTGGCAAACCTTTGGGATGGGTATACCCTTTCCCAACGGTTTTGGCAAACCCTTGGGATAGGTATACCCTTTCCCAACGGTTTGGCCAAACCTTTGGGAAACGTCCACTTTGTGGACATCTTTCCCAACGGTTTGGCCAAAACCGTTGGGAAAGGGTATACCTATCCCAACGGTTTCCCAAAACCGTTGGGAAATGTAGAATAAAAATATATACCAACGGTTTTCAAAACCATTGGTACAGGTATATACCAACGGTTTTGACAACCGTTAGTATATATGCTTTGATTTTTTATCATTTCTTCTTACCCAGAACATTATATAAATCAAAATTTAAAATCATTATGAGAATACATATATATATTTAGGTAATTATAATCACAAAATTCATGTTAGCTTAGTGGTTAAGTCGTTGAATAATAAACTAGGGGTCCTGGGATCAAATCCCAGTGAATGTTTTTTTGAAATACATATACCAACGGGTCCATAACCGTTGGTATAGATTTTAATATTAATTATACCAACGGTTTCCAAAACCGTTGGGATAGGTCTATGCCAATGGTTTTGGGAAAACCGTTGGTATAGACCTATCCCAACAGCTTACTTGGAAACGGTTCTCCAAATCGTTGGTATAGGCTATACCAACGGTTTAGAGGCCTATACCAACAGTTCCAAACCGTTGGTATAGGTTAGTTTTCCAGTAGTGTTTCATGTTATATTCAGTCACACCAAGACATTGGTATACTAAATCATATTGATAATATGAGTATATACTAATGATCCATCATTAATTTTGTATCTCATTCTTCTAAAATGTTAAATTAATTCTTATATTACTCTCATAATAATTAAGATTAACATGTAAAATAACTTGAATGGTTGGTTACTTGAAAAAGGGTTGTACTATCACAGAAAATTTTATTTTTTATTGAAAAACAAATCTTATTTTTCTTACGTCACTAAGAATATTTATACAATACTATTCTACATCCTCTATTATTTATATCAATGTTATGTTTGATGATAATGATACCATTTCTACAAATAAATATTTTAACAAATCAGTATCTTGTTTTAAATTCATTTAATATAATTTTTATTAGTTTTTCTCACACTAAAATTATAGCCCCATATTTTTTACATTATATCCATCATTGGGACAAGATATAGGATTGTTTCATGCCCATTTTCATTGAGTTAGTAGTCGATAGCATTTTTTTATAGAACCATAAAAACCCAATTGATCTCATATATGATATGAATGATGGACCTACATTCTAAAGGAAGGAGTTTTTTGGAGAACATGTCCAACAACACTTAAGAAATCACATTGGTCAAGAGAAGGTGAGGTTATGATCATCACACACTTTCTGGTGTAATTAATTACTACTTCAAAGATATCTTGTAGAATTTATATAATACATGTTCAATAATCATTTATTAAATCCCAAATATATATTATAAGTCACACGTAGTTTAATAATTGATTTTTATCATTTATTGAATTTATAATTATCTGTATGTATCTGTGGTTCTCCATTAATTTCCCAATTTAAATGTAGAATAGCGATTCTTGTCTCATTTTCATCATGATTCTAGTTTTAAGCAACATAATGGGTTGGTTTGAAATTTACTATCATCCAGTAAGATGTAATTTTTTTAATTTTGGTATTGGGCTGCTTAAATGGGCTTTGTATATATCATTGTGAAAGGAGTCCAAACCCAAAGAGTTTAGTTCCACTAAATGAGACACTTCATACATTTTAAGGTCATGTGACAAGGACCAAACCATGGAGTTTTATGTCATGTGAAAAGTTAGTATTGGATAAATGTTTCCTGTTAAAAGATTGAGTTGTACAAATGCCAAAGCATCCTAGGTAACCAAGAAGGGATGTGGGCTCCTATTTCAAAAATGACCCAAAGGAAAATGTGGGCAAGAAAAGATTAGTTTTGATTTTGGCCGTTGCATTTGAACCTCAGGGAGGATTCCTATGTATCCCATTTATATGGTAATTAAATACCATATAGTTCAAAAGTATAGGTCTTACACCTATGAAAGATACCCAAATGTTGTTCATCAACAATTTATCCCTTTATATATGACTAATAGCTTTGTGGATTATAAAGAATTAGTAGCAGGTGAGTGTTGGATACATGGATTTGTGGACCCACAACAATAGAGGTCCTTTAAATGAAGGTGAGAGGAATATTTGAGAATGGATTATTTTATAATTCTTGCATATGATCATGTGGATTTATTGATCATAACTAGAATCATATCCCATGTGATTCATGTATGGTGTGAGAAATAATAGTAAGTTGAAGATTTGGAAAACCACACAATCTATGTCATTAGCTGGTGGATAAGAATTAGGCTATAAAAGTGATAAAGGGTCTCGATATTGTATCCTATCTTGTTTCATATCCTGGGTAGACAAAGGGGAGGAGGGGTGTGATCTCATGATTGGGGATTACTCTCAGAGGGATTCACATTCCCCGATTTAAGAGAGGATGAGAAAAGTATCCAGTACTGGATCCCATCGAGTTGAAAGGAAAGTGTGATCCCCCTCCTCACTATCTAAAATAGTTAGGCCCTTCGCACTACCTCAATGGTTGGAATCCTCATTACCCTGATAATGTTTGATCGAGAATATTCTAAGGATACACCTTATTAATTAGATTGTCAATATGACCTCATTTTCGATGGGAATGAATGATGGAGATTGATTGTTGGTGTTATATGTACTCTAATAACATATATATGGTGGCTTTTGAAGAGGAATTTTAATTTAAATCCTTGAAGTGGTGCACTTGGGTTTTAGAAATTTGAGAAATATGCTTTCTGAATGGAACCATTTATGGACTAGAGCTTTATAGGAAATAATATAAAGGAGTAGGTCATAAGTATAGTTCAAATAGGGGAATGTAGGGGCCAAACACTACACCAGAGTAAATTAGTGAGATAAGGAATGAATAAAAACCCTAGGATTCCCTAATCCACATATATTAATCCCATACAGAATGGGGTTTCCTCTACATATCGTTTTTCAGTGTAGTTTTTCGTTCGTTCTACATAGTGTTTTTCTATGCGGGTTTCAGATCCTTCTGTCTAGTTTCTTTCTATATAGGGAATGGATCACTCTACATAGCCTTTTTCTATGTGCGGTGATGGCCTCTAAATAGTTAATATACATATGATACATAGAATGGTTTCTGCAAATGATTTTGGGGAATGTGGATGATTAGGTTATTTCACTATCTAACATAGCATTATAAGATAAGATTACATGCTAAAAATTGATTACTCGTACACATTTTCTCAAAACATTTCTGTCCTATCCCAGCTATACCTAAGGGGTTTATATATAGGAATTGATGTTACCACCTTCTAAGATAGATAAACATATATGTCAACTGAAATGTTTCTTCATTTGTATGATCCAAAAAATGACGTCGTGGTCTGCCAAATAATTTTTTATTTTAATGAGACATAAAAGAACTTCATAGGCCTATAAATGTTTTTTTATTTGTGGGTGATATAAAATATAATCATGGGACTAAAAAAATTTTATGGATCTAAAAAATAGAATCATTGGTCCATAAAAATATTTTTTTATGGTAGCAAAAAAAGAAAACCATGTGCCTACAAATATTTTTTTTCATTTGTGGGGATTTGTGTAGAGTGACGTTCCACATAGTGAATTAAAATTCATAAAAGAACCATGAAAATAGAGACTTATCCTAAATTAAAAAAAATAAATTGTTTTGTTATGATTCATTTTTCCCTCAAAAAATCATGAAACTCTTTTCATATTCAATTTCTAGTATTCAATAACCAAAAAATTCCCCCCATTGGAATAGGAACCAATGAGGATGAAGTGGAGTTGATTTTGAAGAAATATTTAGTCCCATTTTAATCACTTTATGGAATGCATGTGGACCTATAATAGGTTACATGCCCATAAAAGATGTCAATCCTAAATAATTTTTCAATTTTTGAAAATCCAACGCTTTTCTGTCCACCTTGAGATTATGACATCGGACTCTCATCACATAATGTTTTACTTTCATGATGTTTTCTCTCACATATAAAACACTCTCATCCAGAAATAAAGTTTTTACAAAAGCTGCAAATTCTCCTTTGCAGAAAAATTATTCCCACGTAGTAATAAAAAGTTTCAAATAGTATCATTAGCACTTCGTGGTTCTCATAGTGGTTGAAGGTATTCACATTCAACCAAACATATTCTTTTATGTTTTCATGAATATATAGTTTCTAATTTTAATTACTCAATGGTTAAAATGGATTATAAAAAACAATCCTTCCCTAGTTTGGTGACTTCTTTCTCCTAGATTGAGAGAAGTATTTCTATTGTCGGGACTATCAAAACTAATCCTCAACATTATATCATTCCTAGGGATGGTATTTTGAAGATTCTTATTTCCCCAAATATTTTATATTATCCATTTTCAAAGATATTTCCATTTTATAACATTCGTCTTCAAAATGATGGTCCAATTACACAAGATGATAAAAATATTCCTTCTTCATTGCTTAAGGTGTCCTTGGATCATGTTTATGTGAACATTTCTTCTGCAGGATGTGTTATTTTTGAATCGGTACAAGATAAAATTTCCATTTTTAATCTTTTTTATGCACTCAAAGTAACAAGAATAATGATGATATATTATTTCAGTCAAACATTAGAAATTATAATTCCATTCTTAACCTCTCATTATGTCATCCCAATTGAGGGAGTATCTTTAAGTTGGATTTTCATGTTGAAAGGATTTTTTTTAAGAATGGTTCTCGGAATTCTAGGTGCACCAAAATTTCATGAAATTTCCTAAATGATTCGAGGTCATTGACCTATATAAGGATGCATAGATTTGGTAACTATCGATCTATTATCCAAATAATATGTTACATAAATTAATAATTCATTGGTTTTTCCGAACCAACACCATCAATTTAACATCTGGGGAAGCATGATTAGTCTCTGGTATATCTATCCATTATGTGGAATTCCCCTTCTTGGAAATTTGTATGATGGATATGTTATAACATCTAACACCTAGGAAAAAATAAAGAGGTTTCTACGTTAGTGAGTGGATTAGTGGCCATATCTCAAATATCACTAGGTCATCCCCTTCACATTCATTCACTTATTCCAATCAGTGATTGGATACACCTATTTAGGAAAACTAGTGGCCAAATGTCCATGGTTTGGTGAAATAGAACTCATCCGAATCAAAAATATGAAGGAGTTCTTGGTTTGTATTGGGATACTCTTGAGGAAGTTCGACATACTATAAGGGGTTACCTGATCTGGGCAGGTGTATATCCATAATTTTGGTTGGAAGGAGTGTTCCCCATGTTTCTTAGTGGATAGATCTTACCATCTCCAGATTCTTATTCTAGTGTCTAGATTTGTACCTTGATTATGGTGGTCATTTTCTCATAGGGATAACCCATAAATATATGTTTACCCACTCTCTATGATATTTATGAGTTACTAGGTCATATAAAGGAATTTTGATATCCATATTTATTTTTAATACCATTTCATTTTTTGTATGGATAGGATATAGAACACTTTCAAACTTATGAATATCATTATAACACAATGATCTATCATTCAACCTTTTACCTTGCAATGCCCAGCTTTTTTTCACCTGACATATCTGGGTGTTGGTGGAGATAGTGATTTGTTAAAGGGTATTTCCAATTTTCATTTCCCTATTTTCTCCTCAGCATCTGGATTGGTGGTATATAATGGTAGGGGAAATTTAGATTAACTCTCTTACATCATTTCATTGTAAGATTAATTCTAGATGCTCCAGAAAATGGAGTAACCATTTGTGGTAATTATGCTCCTAAAATGTTTTTTATAGATTTTGGATGATAAAGTATGGGGATTCTGGCATTGAAATTTATCATCCTCCTATGAAAGCTCTAAATAACTTTTCAGGGGGTATGTTAAAATGTGAATGAAATACTATCCTGATGGGGTGTTGGGGAAACCACAAACCAATGGAGTATCCATGTTCCCTTCTATTAATTATCCCATATACTTCTTCTAAAAGATAAAAACATTCATCTTAATGTTATAGTCATTGTAGGAGAGTTTCATCCACAGGATATCCTTTTGTCGGGAGTGGTGCAGACCCTACGTTTTTTAATAGAACCATTACAAACCCTACTGATGTCAATCCTAGTGGAATTTTTTTATGTATTCTATCAATAAATTCCAAACATATTATCCTAGTTCCATATGTTAAATAGGAGGCAATGATGGAGGATTTTCCCCCATCCACATTGAAAATTTTAGCAATCCTACATTCGGTGAATGTGATCCAATATTATATACCTATAGCTGTAGATAAATAGGATTTGGATCCTATTTCTTCCCTCAAACATCAATCCATATGATAATGTCATTTTCCCCACATCTACACCAACATAACAGGGACTTCTCTAGAGAATATTGCTGGTAAAATAGACATCCTCCATCATCTTTTCATAGGCTTAGGCATATGTGTATTTGATTATTCACACTTGCATTTTATTTTTCATTAAGATCTAATTTTTATAGAAGATTATTCTACTCATGAATATTATCTCATATAGTTTAATATTTCCAAACATAATGCAGAATCATTAAACGATACTACTACTGAGGTGCGTCACTTTACCATGGAGGAAGTACAACTTCATGATTAGAATTTTGTATAGACCATGTTTCTCTGAGTATATGTGGCTCACATCGATATAACAAATGCATAGTTTCCATAAAATATAAATTATATATTCCGGAAAATATAATATTTAGGATCTAAATGTCGTTGTTAGGAAATTATGTCCAATAGATGCAGCTGAAGTGGAACAAAGAACTAGTCTTGAGAAATCCCTAGTTGACTCACGTTCGGCATGAGAAGATATATTGAATAAAGTAGATCAATATGCATTATAATATGTTTATTTTATTCTCAATTCCCAATAATTTCAAGGAGAGAATTCTATGTATAGATGTTCCCCCCAATTTTTTTCTAATGAAATTAAATTTTGAGATTCTCAATCATCTATCTGTTCGTTATATATTTTCCTTCCAATTTGTACAGTAATACTAGAGTTGAATTATATCATTTTCAGAATTTCCAAGTATTAGTACATTTAAAATTCAATTATATGAAAAAAAATCAATGAACCAGAGACTCCCTACATAGATCTGACTCATGTAAAGAGGGATAGGTATTGTATTCTAAGAATTCTTCCCAAAATCAAGGAAAATTTTTAAGAATCTTCAATGTAGATAAACTCATACACAAGAAACTCAGTATTAATGTTATGGTATCCAGTGTTTTTTGTTCCCATAATTTATACATAGATCAAGATCTTATGTAGGGAGGAAATAGGTCACAATAAATTCACCATGAATTAATTCTTCCAACAAATTAAAACAATTCTCTAAAGCCTCTAAGCACACATGAGTCGTGATCGGCATGAGAAATAAGAGGAAGTTTGGGGTGTATGTTAAATTAATGAAAAATATATTGATAGGGATATTTGGAGACATTTTTACCTCAATTTTATTTCATGATTGACGTTAATGAAAACTCATGGTTGGGCATGATAACCATGACCCGTGAATAAATGAGAAATGATATAACCCCTATTATGATCATATTATTGTGAAGGGGAAGGTAATTTTAATATTTTATTCTTGTTTGGTATTGTAATAAAAAAAGTCTCCAAAGAGAATACGTGTTACCTTTTCAGGGATCTATCTCTCGTGATGATAAGTGGTCTTATAGAACTGATTGTGGGTTATGCAGATGAATTCCATTCTATAAGGACTCAGACATTTTATAGTTTACGTTTATGAAAAGTGGTAATTTTTTTATTGTTCAATTACATATGTCTTGAGAGAGCATCATATATTTTACTGTCATTATGACAAGGTCATAGTTTACACAATTTAATATCATTTTGTGGAGACGTACAGTTGTTTCTCGTAAGGTCGAATGGATTTGATCAAAACATTAATTAATTACCATTCCATTATTATCTGACAGACAATGTTCAATCTTCCTTTATTCGAGAAGATGGAATGTTGTATGGTGTAATTTGGGGGCTTCTGAATCTGAAGAGTTATAAGGGACAAGTATGTAAGTAATGACTATGACAACCCTGCTTTTATTACAAACTTAAACATGATTTATTACAAAAACTATTAACTTGATACAACAAAAAATATCGAGAGTTATAGTGTATTTGGGGATTAGGATAATTACATAACAACTAAAAACATGAAGTACAACATCTTTTTTGAAAACTACCTTTACATGACCACTACATTCCCTCGTACTTAGCATTGCATGGTATAACCTGAGGACATGCATAAGAAAACGTTGAGCTATAAATCCCAGTAAGGGAATAAACATGGAATACATGAATATTACAATACATGTTAGATAATAGGAATATCAATATAGCACAAGAGAAACATGGACATAAAGTCATGATAAATCATGATAATCATAACATGGAAATTTGGCAACAACACTTAACATGAAATTAGCATGAACCAAGGCTTATTGCACATGGAATATGAGTAAATACTCATTGCACATGAAGCATGATTAAACCATTGTTTTACTTGAATTATCATGAGTCAACACTCATTGTACATGATGTATCATGATACTATACTTTATCCAATGCATTGGATCGCTATAAGGGTGCACCCTTCTTAAACATTTCATTTCATGCATAAGTGTGCCACATGGATCATAAAACATGGATTCATAAAACATAATCATTTATTCCACGACAAAGGAATGTGGAATGAAACTTTATAATCCATAAGTAAATGTGAATGAAGGTGAATACCCTTGAGGGATAAATGGGCATGGTATTCACTACACAATGGCATTGGCTTAGAAAATCGGTGTAATTTTGGCAGCGTAACAGCGTGATACAAGAATTCATAAAAAAAATTGCTGATTAGAGAGAAAGGGGTGCCTCATCATATCTACATGAAATGGATATTAATGGGGTCATATAGATACATGTACCTACAATTATAATGGAATTTAGATTCATGATTAAAAATTATTGAATGAATGTAAATGAGGAGAGAGAAGTTCCTTTCGGAATTTCGACATAGTAACGGGTGTACATGGGAGGGATTTAATGAGAGATAAATGGGTCTCCCATTATTCAAATAGTAAGAGGGAAGTATGGGGGAGGTTCAAAACCATACCCAAGAATTTATAATTGAAATTAAAAGGGCATAACAATATTAAGAAAATTGGAAAAAAAGTGAAAGGAAGAAAAAAACTTACTTGGAAGTGTGCTTCCAAAGGCTTGGGAGAGGCTTGAGATAGGATACTTGGGAGCTTGGGGCACCTTAGGAGGATTCTAGAGAGAGTAGGGTAGATGTTGGACGAACTCCAAAGGATTTGAGTGATGAGTTAGTGGGATATTGGGTGGGTTTATATAGAAAAGGTGAGTGAATTCTTTATTATTTAGGTTTGGGATCCCTTACATAAAACTAATCCAAAACACAAATCAACTCATGATTTTTGCCTTTTTTTTTGGAAAAGGGGAGAAAAAAAATATTTTATAAGGCCAAAGTCTGAAATTATTAAAATAATGGGGTTTCTTATGTGGAGGTTAGTCACACTCCCCTGGAAAAATAATTTAAAAAGACAAGATGTTTAATAAGTCTTGAGGGGTCCATTAATGCTTTGTAAAATAAGTCAAACAAACCCAAAATCACATTATTTTAATGGTAAAACATATATTGGCCGAAAATAAAGCTTATAGTATTTTATTACATCACTATTCGGTCATTATGATGTCATAAAACACATTATATATTTAAACGGTATTTAATTTTTACCCAAAAATTTGACTATCTCAAAAAATTATGAAAAATTCACCATTGGATAATTTTGACATCCTGATTCTAGAAATAACATTTATTTTATCTAAATAATTTTCAAAATAAGTTAATTTTCACTTTTAAAATAAAAACTGACATTTATCGAAAATTCACGGGTTTTGACAAAAATGGCTTTCAAACCTCAATAAAAATTAAAATTGCATTCAATAAATTATAAGATCATTTATATTTAATGAAAATTAATTTAATAATAATAATAATATTTTATTATAATATTATTTAATTCAAAAATCCTTTAATTTAATAAAATATAATTCTTAATTAAATAATAACTAAAAACATTATTTGTACTTTAAAAAAAACTATTTACAATGTATCAACAATGACAAGAAAATATATTCATTATTATATAAAAACAATAATATAAATGAACATAGTACTAGAAATTTGTTACATAACCCCTTAAAAAAGCCACATAAGACCTAAGGGTAAGGTGTGTGATGGAGACAGACTCTTGGGGTGGCTCAGATAACATCGCACAAGTGGTAATCTCTATCAACTTCCACTTTTCCCATAGACGGTCTTGTTCGAGCATGACATGATGAAGCTCAGCTTGGGCTTGGTCAAGAGAAAAACCCAAGGACTCCACCTCTTTTCCGAGCTCCAAAAAATGGGCTTCGTATGGAGCAATTCTACTGGATTAGGTCATCGCTTCTTTTGTCTAAGTAAATTGGATTTGTTATAGACCTATATTTATACTAATCATGTGATCACTGTTCAACGTCTATATTAGCAACGGTCAAAATTCTTAACATAAAACCAAAGAAGATGACATTTTATATAAACATTTTACAAAAAGAGACATTTAATTAGATCAAGTGGTATTTCCATTAATAACACTTTGGGTCATTACAATATTCCCCCTTTAAGAAATTTCAACCTCGAAATTTCCTTTTCCCACACTAAAACAGTTGTTGGTAACTCAGCTTCATCATTTCCTCTGATTCCCAAGTCACTTCTTCAAACTTGTGGTTTCTCCACAACACCTTGGGGAGGGGCATTGTCCAATTTTGTAGAAATTTTTCTCTACAATATAAGATCTTCACTGGTTCCTCCTCATAAGAAAGATCATCCTCCAACTATACCACCTCATAAGAGAGAAAATGTGAAGGTTCTGGTATGTAATTCCTTAAGAGGGATATATGAAAGACATCATGTACTTTGGTCATGGTAGGTGGAAGTTCTAGTCGATAGGTGATAGCCCCGACAAGATCAAGAATCTCGAAGGGGCCGATGAACCTTGGACTTAACTTCCCTTTCTTTACAAACCTCTTGACCTTCTTCCACGAAGATATGCGTAGAAAAAAACCATGTCTCCATCTTTAAACTCAAGGTCTCATCGACAGTTATCTGCATAACTCTTCTGTCGACTCTGGGATGCCTTGATATGATTTTGAATGGTTTTCACCTTCTCCACCATTTCTTTGACCATTTATGGTCCAAGCAGCTTACGTTCACCGACCTCATCCCAATGTTCTGGTGTTCTGCAGCTTTTCCCATACATGGCTTCATAAGGTACCATTTGGATGATCAAGTGGAAACTATTATTATAAGAAAACTCAACCAGAGGAAGGTGTTGACCTCATCCTCCTTTAAAGTCCATTGATCATGCTCTCAACATTACCTCATGTGTTTGGATAGTCCGCTCGGATTGACCATCATTTTGAGGATGATAGGTCGTACTGAAGTTTAGTTCAGCATTCAGAGCATGATGAAGACTCTTCCAAAACATAGAGGTCAATCTTGGATCTCATTCAGACACAATAGATAGTGGTACTCCACGCAGCCTTACCACTTCTCTGATATATATCCATGCCATTTGATCCAATGAGAAATCCTCTTGAATACCAATGAAGTGTACAGTCTTTGTAAGATGATCCACAAAAAACCAGATTGCATTGTTGCCTTTGGATGTCCTCAGAAGTCCAGCGACAAAGTCAATGGTGATGTTACTCCATTTCCATTTGGGTATGGGCAATGGTTGCATCATACCCTTAGACTTCTACCTCTATGCCTTCACATTCTGGAACACGAGGCACATAGATGTATATACGGTGATCTCCTTCTTCATATTATCCCACCTGAAATTTTCTCAGAGATCTCAATACATTTTTTTACTCCCTAGAAGAATAGAGAAATTTGAACTATGTGCATCAACCAAAAGTTACTTATTTATCTCCGGACTTGATGAAACACATAGTCTCCTCCCAAATAACGCAATTCCTTCTTCATTAACATTAAACTCTAAGGATTTCCCTTTTTCAATAGCTTCCACTTTTTTCCTGAATTCCCCCATCGTTATTTTGATCATCCTTTAACCTTTCCAAAAGAGATAGTTGAGAAATCATTTTTGAAAGGATTTATGATGTTCCCTTCTTTATGATTCCCATGTCCATCTTTATCAAGTCTAAGAATATTGGATCCTTCTCAATTTTTATCATTGATAGAATCACTGGGTCCTTTCTACTTAGGGCAAATGCCACCTTGTTCTCTTTTCCAGGGTGGTAATGTATTGAATAGTCATAATCCTTGATGAGCTCTATCCATATTCTTTGGTTCATATTACGCTCTTTCTATGTCAATATATATTTAAGACTCTTGTGGTCAGTATATATCTCGCATTTCTACCCATAGAGATAATGCTGCCAAATTTTCAAGGCAAAGATCACCACCACCAACTCCAGTTCATGCATTGGATAGTTTCACTCGTGGATTTTCAACTGTCTTGAGGCATAGGATATCACTTTATCATTCTGCATCAACACACAGCCTGATCCCTTCTTCGAAGCATCATTGAATACCACAAAAATTTCCCCACTTGTGTGTAAAGTGAGCACGGGCGCAGTGATAAGCCTAATTTTCAAATCCTTGAAGCTTTCTTCGCATTCATCACTCCAAGAAAACTTTACTCCCTTTCGAGTTATCTTGGTAAGAGGGTTGCAAAATTGTGAGAAATTTCTGAAAAATCGTCGATAATATCCAGCTAACCCCAAGAAGCTACGGATATCCGTTACCTATGTTGGCCCCGGTCATCCCTCAATTGCATCTGTTTTGCAGGGATCTATAGATATCCCATTGCTTGTGATGATATGGCCTAAGAATGAGACCCCCTTCAACCAGAATTCACACTTGTTGTACTCTGCGTAGAGCTTATCCTTTCCCAAAGTCTCTAGTACAGTTCTTAAATTCTCCTCATGATCCTCCTTGGTTTTGGAGTATATTAGAATATAATCTATAAAGACTACCACAAATTTGTCGAGGTAATCTCTAAAGACTCTATTCATCAAGTCCTTAAAGATTGTTGGAGCATTAGTGAGTCTGAAAGGAATTACTATTAATTCATAGTACATGTATCTTGTATGAAAAGAAGTCTTGGGGACATATTCCTTCTTCACCCTTACATGATAATATCTGGACCGTAAATCTACCTTGGAGAAGTATTGTGCTCCACGCAGCTGATCAAACAAGTCATCGATCCGTGGCAGAGTATACTTTATCTTTATTGTGATTTTGTTAAGTTCATGATAATCGATGCAAAGCCGCATTGACCCATCCTTCTTCAGGACAAAGAGTACTACTGCACCCCATGGTGAAGTATTTGGGAGTATAAACCCTTTATCCAAATTCTCCTGTAGTTTTTTTTTCTTCTCTTCATGCTCCACAACAGCTATTCTATATGGAGTCTTGGATATTGGTAGAGCCCCTGGTATAAGTTCAATTTAGAATTCAACATCTCTTCTAGGAGGAAGACCATGCAGTTCCTCATGAAACACTTCAGCGAATTCCCTCACAATAGGAATTTCTTCCAGGATGGTTTCTTCCTTGGACTCAATCATCTAAGCCAGATACGAATTCTCATAGGGCATTAATATCCATGCTTGAGATGATGGAGCTAAATAAGATTCATCTTCTTCCTTACACTTGTAACGAATTGGGGATTGATTCTCCATATGGAGTGTGATTTCCCTATCCCGACAATTTATGTTGGCTCTATATAAGGAAAGCCAATCCATGTCAATAATTGCATCAAATTACACTAGATGGAGTATTAAGAGGTTCTCCATGAAATTAAATCCACATATTATAAAAGGGGAGGACTTATATTCATGGGATATAGTGATTGCCCCATTTTCCATACTCACCGACATCTTTACTTCCATGATTTTTGGTGGTGCTGGGATTGTTCTAAAAAACTTTAGAGATATAAAATAATGCGTAGAACCTGAATCAAAAATTAAATTCACTATTCTTGAATTAATAAATAGTGTACATGTCACCACTTTGTTGTCGGGGTTCACTTCGGTAGAAGTGATAGCAAAAGCTCTTCCTTGCTTCCTTGGAGGTTGGTGGTTGCCTCCGAAAACCCTTGGATTAGGGAACGGATTTTCAAAATTCCATGGTTCATTATAGTTATAGAAATGAAAATGCGTTGAGGTTTGAACAGAGTGTTTCTCTCCTCTGTCGCAGCCATGGGTCTTTCTTGCCGATAGTTAACAGCTAGGTGGCCTTCTCTTCCACACCTAAAGTGTTTCCTCGTCCCCTTGAGGAAATTTCTATGGTGCTTCGTTCCTCACTTTTGGAAAGTGGGGTTCTGGATATTATTAGTACCATTGGATTTATCCATCATACTACCAGCATTGAATTCCACCTTACACTTCTTGTCCCCATGATATCTCTGTGATTCCCGATCTCCATTTCGACCTTGAGGTAACATCGGACAATTTCTTCATTGCTGTCTAAGTCACGGATCACTAATGATTTCCATAGGCTAGGATTCAGCCCACCAAAGAAGCAGTAAACATTTCATTCGGGGGTAACAACAAATCCGGAAGCATATCGTGCAATCCTTGTGATGTTTTCCTCGTACACTCCAACAGATTCTTCATCTTTTTTCTTGAGGGAAAGTAAGTCCCTTTCCATCTTAAGCTGCAGGGTGCGTGGAAAATATTTATCAAAAAGCATCTTCTGTAAATCCTTCTATTCCAATGCCTACATCTCCTCCTCAGCCATCGTATTTTTGATCAATGTCCACCACTGATCAGTTTCACCCTCCATATGATATGCCGCCAGGAGAACCTTCTCTTGTTCAGAACATTGAAGGATGGATAAGATCTTTTCAATGGAGTTGATCCATTTTTCAGTGATCGTGGGAGCAGATGATCCACTAAAAGTAGGTGGCCTTTGTCTCATTAAGCTCTCATAGCAACTTGTTCATTCTTAGGGGGGTTTGGACATTCCTCTTAACCCTTTTTCTATTCAAAGCTTGAGTTAGCTGAGAGAGAAGCATGAAAAAGTTTGGGATTCCCACTCCCATTGGATTGGGCATCTCATTAGTACAGTCATCACACTAATCTTCACATCGGTTGTTAGCCTGAGTCCTCCTATTACTGGCTATTGGCTGAAATAAAAGGAAAGTTAGGGGTAACACATAAAGGGTGATCTAAAGACAAATGTCGATGACTTATAAATAAACTTTTATTTCCTTAACTCAGGAGTATATAGGCTTCAATCTCGGCTTTTCATGATCTACTTTCTATCATATATTCTTCGGGGATTTTTTTTAATTCCCTTAATAAGGGTTCATACTATGCTTTTGAATTTATCAAAACAAATCCCCTAGGAGTGTAGTAACCAAGAGTGTAGCAAGGCCCATTGTCGTTCACTAGTTCTCGTTCAAGTCTAGCTCAAAGCGGTGTTTTCGGATTTTACCCCAAGGATACATCTGTTCCAGAGCCACCTCTACCTGCTCATATCCAGACAGGGATGTATTTTCTTGATAAACCACTCACTCAGTACTTACCAAAAATTAGGGATGTTTTTATTATACTTAGTCCGATCTCTAAGGCTTTACAGGGGTTTTCTACTACTAATCCCAAAAATAACTAAACCTATCCTTTGATACCAACTATGACAACCCTACTTTTATTACAAACTTAAAAATGATTTATTACATCAACTATAAACTTCATACAACATGTATGATCAATAGGTATAGTGTCTTTGGGTCTTAGGATCATTACATAACAACTTGAAACATGAAGTACAACATCTTTATTGAAAACATCCTTTACATGACCACTACATTCCCTCGTACTTAGCATTGCATGGGATAACCTTAGGACATGCATATGAAAAAGGTGATCTATAAAGACCAGTAAAGGAATAAACATGGAATACATGATGAGTACAATACATGTTTGACAGTAGACGTAGAGAATCATGGACATAAAGGCATGATAAAGCATGATAATCATAACATGGAAATGTGGAAACAACACTTAACATGGAATTAGCATGACCCAAGGCTCAATGCACATGGAGCATGAGTAAATCCTCATTGAAAATGAAGCATTAGTAAACCCTTGTTTCACTTGAATTAGAATGATTAAACACTCATAGCACATGACGTATCATGATACTATACTTTACCCAATTCATTGGAGCACTATAAGGGCACACCCTTCTTAAACATTTCATTTCATGCATAAGTGTGCCACACGAATCCTAAAACATGGATTCATAAAACATAATAATTTATTACATGAAAAAGGAATGTGGAATGAAGCTTTATAATCAATAAGTAAATGTGAATGAAGTTGAGTTCCCATGACGGAGAAATGGTCATGGTATTCACTATACAATGGAATTGGCTTAGAAAATCGGTGTAATTTTGGCAGCATAACGGCGTGATATAAGAATTCATAAAAAATGGATGATGAGAGAGAAAGGGGTGCCTCGTCATATCTACATGAAATGGATAGTAAGGGGTTCATATAGATAAATGTCCCAACAATTGTAATTGAATTTAGATTCATGATACAAAAGTATTGCTTGAATGTAAATGAGGAGAGAGAAGTTACTTTCAGAATTTTGGCATAGTAATGAGTGTACATGGGAGGAATTTAATGAGAGATAAAGGGGTCTCCCAATATTAAAACAATAAGAGGGAAGTATGGGGAAGGGTAGAAAACATAACCAAGCATTTATAATTGAAATTAAACGGGTATAACAATATTAATAAAATTGGACAAAAAAGTGACAGGAAGAAAAACCCTTACTTGGAAGTGTGCTTCCAAAGGCTTGAGAGAGGCTTGATAGAGGCTTCTTGGGAGCTTGGGGCACCTTGGGAGGATTCTAGAGAGAGTAGGGCAGAGTTTTGATGAACTACCAAGGCTTTTAGTGAGGAGGAAGTGGGATCTTGGGTGTGTTTATATAGGAAAGGTGAGTGAATTGTTTACTATTTATCTTTGGGACCCCTTACATTAAACTAATCTAAACCACAAATTATCTCATGGTTTTTACCCATGGTTTTTGGAAAATAGGAGAGGTAAACAATATTTTATAAGTCCAAAGTCCTAACTTCTTAAAATAATTGGGTTTCTTATGTGGAGGTGAGTCACACACCCATGGAAAAATAATTTAAAAAGACAAGATGTTTAATAAGTCTTGAGGGGTCCGTTAATGATTTTTAAAAGTAAAACAAACCCAAAATAACATTATTTTAATGTTAAAACATATATTGGACGAACGTAAAGCTAATAGTATTTTATTACATCACTATTGGGTCATTATGATGTCATAAATACATTATATATTTAAACAGTATTTAACTTTTACCCAAAAATTTGACTGTCTTAGAAAATTAGGAAAAATTCACTGTTGGATAATTTAAACGTCCTAATTCCAGAAATAAAATTTATTTTATCTAATTTTTTTTTTAAATATTTTAATTTTCACTTTTAAAATAAAAACTGACATTTATCAAAAATTCACGGGTTTTGACAAAAATGGCTTTCAAACCTTAATAAAAATTACAATTGTATTCATAAAATTATAATATCATTTGTATTTAATAAAAATTAAAATAATAACAATATTATTTTATTAAAATATTATTTAATTAAAAAATACCTTAATTTTAAAAAATAGAATTCTTAATTAAATAATAACTAAAAACACTCTTTGTACTTTAAAAAACTATTTACAATGTTTCAATAATGACAAGAAAGTATATTCATTATTATATAAAAAAAATATTGTACATGAACATGGTACAAGAAATTTGTTAAATGATCCCTTAAAACAGTCGCATAAGACCTAAGGTAAGGTGAGTGACGGTGACAGACTCTTGGGGTGGCTAAAATAACATCGCTCGTGTGGTAATATCTATCAACTTACACTTTTCCCGTAGATAGTCTCGTTCGAACTTAACATGATGAAGCTCAGCATGGGCTTGGTCCAGAGAGAAACCCATTGATTCCACCTCTTTTCCAAGCTCCGACAAATGGGCTTCGTATGGAGAAATTCTACTAGATGAGTCCAACGCTTCTTTTGTCTGAGTAAATTGGATTTGTTAAAGCCCTATATTTATACTAATAATGTGATCACTATTCAATGTCTATATTAGAAAAGGTCAAAATTCTTAACATAAAACCAAAGAATTTGACATTTTATATAAACAGTTTTCATAAAGTGACATTTAATTAGATCATGTGTGATTTCCATTAATGAAACTTTGGGACGTCACAATGACCATGGACCATAATCAAAAATCGGTTTTCATCATAAAATTTTTGGTAATTAAAAAGAGGGAAGAGGTCTCTCTTGAGGATGAGCCTTCATCTGGGTGATATTCCTTTTAAGGGAGACTTGATCATAGCTAAACTATGTAATTTTGTTGTAGTATAAACCTAATGTCCCCAAGAAACTATAATTATTCTATTGATTTCCAAGGGAAACTTATGGTGATTCATATTTTCCTAGAAATTGAGTTTTATATCTATATGGAATCAAACAGATTATGGAAGGGTCGTTCCATACGATAATTACTCAAGAATAGAGATAAATGATTTCAACATAGTTCTAGCCCATTTTTAGGAAAAAGGGATTTTTTTTAAAAATACTAGTCCTAAGACATTTGATTTTGGAATAACTATGGAGCATGTAAAAGTGAAAATAAAACCACACATAATTATAAAAGGATTACCCCACATGAATTTAATTGGTTTGTGGATAAAGATGGTTTTTTTAAAAAAGAATGAAAATGTAGTAATAACCTGTATTGGAACCTCTTATTTTGATATGACTCATGCATAAGAGAATGGGGGTATTTTTTTTAATTGTAACTAGGAAAATTAAATTGGATGTCAGTGATACTGAATATCTCTTCAAAGAAAAATCAATCCACATGTAGTTGTATAATGATTTACCACACTAATTGAATTCTTGTGTGGATAAGAAGGATTTTTTAATACAAGCTCATGAATGGGGTGATATCCTATATTGGCCCCTTTTATATAGATTAGACTAGTATATTAGAGATTGTGGATTTTTTAAAAATTGTAGATGGACCAAGAACTAGGATCTAGGTGTCAATATGAATCCCATCAATATAAGAATCAAGCCACACATTGTTCTGAAAAACGATGTAGTTAAATTTAATATAGTAAGAAACAAGGTTTCTTTTGTTTTGTTTCATATGGCTAGGATTCAATGTAATGGAAATAAAAAGTTGTAAAAAGATTATTAGGCCAGGATGTTTTGACATTCCTCATACCAGAAGACGGAAATCCTAAACCATGGTCATGGTGGTTCTCATAATAGGATAAATAATATGGGACCAAAATGTATGGAATGACCATGTACCATGTTCAAATATTGGTTTCAAGTAGGATGTTTTTAGGTCTTACGAAGCTTGAAGAGGTTTATCCTAAGGATGAATTTTACTCTCATTGATAGGCCCTTTTGTGGGACAATTATGAAAATCCTAACTAGGGAATATCAATTCATAGTCAAACTGAGGTTTTCTCTAGAATTTAGAATCATATAACTGATGGATAAAGAAATTTTATTATGATTGAAAATATCGTCGGAAAAGTAATATGATATTTGGAAGGAATGTTTCTAACCACAAAATAAGCATTCATACTAGTATTTTCCAAGGAGTTTTAGGTTACCTACATAGATATTTCTCCCATATAGAGAAGGGGGGATTTTTTTCTTAAACAATGAATGGTCTATGAAAAATGATATAGTCATTGCTTTGAATCCAATGTGAACTATAATCAAGACATACATAATTATGAAATATGGAATTGTAAAAGTCTGATTTTGTAAATGGGGGCATCCTCTCTGGTTTGGGCATTGAGGCTTCCCATGAATTTTGTAAAGAAACCAGTGTTTTTATGGTGGGGTAAATCTACCATTTATCATTATGTTCTGAGGATTTTTTAATTTTACCATATCACACATGTTTTCATGAGTCATAGCTAGTTTTCCATGGGGTAATTAAATAATTTATCATCACATATATTCTACTATGATAGGGTATGAATGAATTAAAGGGGTTTATGGAGCTAGAAAAAAGTGATGAACTATAGTGAAAGGAGGTTTAGGGGACCCTTTGACACATAGACTCCCAATATATATTTCACATGGGTCACCATCATGATATAGAAGGGAATGGACTTTTTAATGAGTTTATGGAGAGTTTGGACCCTGGATAAGGGACCCGAGGGTCGCAGCATATTCCATGAGGATAGGAATTGACATAAATAATTATGTAGTGTAGAAAGGTAGAAAACCGATATCGAAGGAGGTGTCTTCTCTGGTTAGTATATTAAAATATATCACATTTTTAACATGATTAATCATAGTTATATTATATAATGAAAGGATATAGTTTTAAATAGTTTTCTCATGAAATTTACCATGTAGTTTAATGTCATAAAGTAATGAATTTTACCATAAAATTTAACATCATGCAATCTAGATGTGTGTCATGTGATTGAAAAAAATATTTCTTTACGAACCTCATGTTAGTTGGGGATGTGATAAGATATTCATCCATAGAAATAAATGAATAAGATCCATTGGTGTAGACTTTATGTATTGAATAAAGTCCCTACCATTTTAGCTCTAATATTGCAGTTTCCCTTCTCGATATCATCAGAGTCCTATGGAACAACACCATCTCTCCCTCAAGGAATGATTGGTGGTGAACTTTTTTGTCAAAGGATCATGAAAACATGATTTTTTAAAATTCTTAATGATGAAATTTATGCAATATATTCTCATCTAGTCCCTAAAATTCATCTATCCTATTCTGGAACATCTCAGCTATGGACAACTACTCGCATATAGTAATGTGATGTGAGGGAAATTGAACCTTTATGGGTAGGACCACCTCTATCAAATATTTTAATGAATATAAATTCACTAATTTTGTGGTGATGGTTTTACTATATCAAGACCACAAGGAATACCAAAGCTTATCTGACCAAGAATTTTTATATATATCCACCATCTTTTGGAGTATATTTGATATAGTCTTGTTGAAGGCCTTTATCTGTGCATTATCCACTACATGATGGTGAGATGAATGGCTGTAAATGATATTATAATATTCATTAATCCTTCCAAAATAATAAGAGAAAATTTTGTTTTCATTATCCATCAGTATTGTATCGTGGATTCCAAACCTAGTGATGAAATTGGCTCTAATGATACTGATAATATTCCTTCCCCTAATTTCTATGAGGGGTATATCTTCAACCCAATTGGAGAAGAAGATGGTTACAGTGAGAATGTACTTGAACTTTTAGGATGTGATGTGAGGATAGGGTCCCATGATGCCCATTCCCCTTATGGAAAATGTCTAGGAATATTTGGTAGAGTGCAACAAATTCAAGGATTGATGAATAATGTTAGATTATACCTAGTGGGAATGAAACTTTCTGGTGAATTTTGTACAATCCTTCATCATTGTGGGCTAGTAGTACCCAACCCCACTGACTTTAGTATAAATCATAATCCATGAATGGTGGGTACTACAAGCTCCAGTTTAATCATCATTCATGACAATAGTGGTCTTTTCCATATCAATTCATCTGAGAATAACCCCATAAAGGCCACATTTATAGAGGACATTTTGATGATTTGTTCCATAAAAAAGAACAATGTTAAATTCTCATAATCATATTTTATAATCCACAGCTCTTTTTGAATACATTAATTCATTTTGAAGGATGACCTTAATCTGATTCATCCAACCAGTCATGTCACTCTCCAGTTCCTTGATAGGATTGGCCATGTTTATCTTATACATTTTTTCATGAAAAAAGGTGTCACCGTTATATGGTGTGTAATGTTGATGACTTCTTGGTCCAAGTATGGATCTTTCAATGTTGTGCCTCAATTTTCTAGGTAATCCTCATGGGAATTCTTTGAGTGTGGGATGTGAATCAATGCCATTTCCTAGTAAATTCTTCTATAAATCCTTGGACATAGTCAAGAAGGGGGATCAAAACTAATTTTCTGATAACATATTAATCATTGACCTTCATTATGAAAAATTATGAATTTCCCTTTAACTTCAAGTGATTTAATTCTTCATAAATTTCGAGATCTAGCCATATAATGATGGCCTATTATTCTGGTTCTCTGTTTGTGCACCCCACAGATAGTAGAAAGGATTAAGGTAGAACTACCTTTGCTGTATAAATGAGCATGCATCCCAAACCAACATTTTTGAGCTTAGGGTCTTTCATCCTCTTGCATGTTGGTATTATGGATGAACTATCAAAATAAATATCCCAAATCTGGGGGCCCTATTGAATAGAGAAGATATCTTTATCTATAAATTTATTATCTAATGATGACACACATTTGAGGGTTGTTCTTCAAGGATGTCTACTATTCCATGAACATTTACCACATTTTGAAGAACAAAATGGATATCAAACGGCTATATGATGACCACCAATCATGATAGATACCTAGTCATCATAGGACAACTGAAAAAATATTTGATAAGGTTTCTTTGAGAGAACAAATAGACCTTAGGATGCTACAGGTAATGCCTCAATTTCTAGACTCTATGTATTATATAGAAACAACACTTCTTAATATATGAATAATGATTCTCAAAATAGATCATGGATAAACTAAGGTAATAAGGTTTTCTTATCCTGGTTTTGTTTCTTGTGTGAGGAAGGATTCTTGTGAACTCTCTAGAGTTTTCGTATACAAAATCAGTGGTCTTCCTTCAATAGGAGGCATCTACACTGGAGGGATCAAAAGATATTTCTTGATACTCTTGGTTGGAATTATACCCTATTCCAGTGATTCAAAACAATAGTCAAGGATTGGAAAAACATTTTCATATTCTATACCAATGATTCTAAAAAATGGGGGGTATATGGCTATTGGGAAAGGCATATACCAATGGGTTTTAGGGAACCATTGGTATAAGGTCAAAATAATTTGGGTTTAACCAGTGGTTTAATTGGAACTGTTGGTATAGAATAATCCAAAAAGCTCAAAACTGTTGGTGAATACTAATAAAAATAGTGAAAAATATTGGTATAGTCCCCTTAGTTCTTAAACCCATACAACCACCACCCTACAAAAATAACATACAATATACACCAGAACCTACTCAAATAGCCACCAAAACATACTCAAATAGACACCAAAATCCACACCATCAACCCACCTTAGTCAATTACCTACCAAAAAAAATCACCAACCAATATAAAAATAATGATAACATGATTATTGAATTAATTCATTATTCTAGTGATAATACACATTCAAAACATCACATAAATTCATTCCAAACTAATCATAACACATTATTGTCATATATATCAGTCAAAAATGTAATGGATATATATGTCCCTCATCACCATCAAAATCATCACCATAATCCTCATCCTAATTATCTAACTCATCCTTTTCCTCATCCACATAATTTCCCTCATTATTTCCCTCATCCTTAGCCGCATACTCATCATCATACTTTCCCTTGAAATTTCCAGTAACTCAATCATTCTGACCACCATAAGGACTACTGATGAGTGAACTATAAAAAGTACACATCTCCAAAAAGGATCTTCATGAAGATCCAATATTTTTCCCTTGGGTTTTCTTAAAAGATAATTTTGTGTATATTCAAATGAAAAACATACAAGATGAAAACACAAATAGAATAAAATATAACAAAAAACGTAAAGAGATACATACCTATAAACGTTGATATCTTACAACCTCCTCACCTTATATCGTCACATCCATGAGTTTATCAAAGAGTAACTATCAGGCCTCATGGAATAAGTTTTAAAACAATGTTTTCATGTGAGACTCACTATCATGGGTCTCCTAATAAATGTTTCCATGCTTTTACTATACTCAAACCAATAGTACAATCCTACCAAAAAGATTCTAGTCACTATGTTGCTCGATTATTATCAGATTATCCTCAAAGGAAGACTCATCACAAAGCTCATCTAATACAATTACAATCAAATGGTAGGGGTTTGAATGACATCTCCATAGATATGACACATGGAACACATTTTCCATGTCATTGTAGTTCTCTAGAATGGATAAATGTTACCTCATTTGACTAAATCTTTCTACTATCTCAAATGCATTGTAAAACCTTGGTTCATGATTTCCCTATTTCCTAATATGGTGTTTCTCTAATCTATGAAACACCTGAAAGAAAACATATTTACCAACCTCAAATTCCACCTGTCATCTCTGATGGTCAGCATATTATTTATTCATTCATTATCTAGTCATCAACAGTGTCAAATCAGTTGAACTTTCTTAGAGGTCTCCAATATGAGATTAGGAAAAACAAGTGTAGACTCACCTACCTCCAGAAAACAAAGATCTGAACTAAATGTAATGCCACAAAAATCCTCAAAAGTGTCCATTTGGGTTTATTCATATAAGCTATTATTATAAAAAAAACTCTACTTGTTCCATATGTTTCTTCCATGAATTCCAGAAATCTTAAACAAAGGCTCTTAACATATCTTCTAAAACCATAACAATCTACTCAGATTGACAATCAATTTATGGATAATAGATTTTCATTAAATAATATTTGATCTTAGAGACTTCTGAATAACTATCCAGCAATGCAATGTGAAAATAGGAACTCTTCCTAAAATGATACTCTTTTGAATACCATGCAACCAAACATCTCTCGCACATAAAAAGATGGATATAATCCACTATGAAGGTTTACCTGCTAGGAAAGAAGTGAGATACCATTTTAATCAATCCTCATTAACCCATAAAATGTTATTATTAAAGGATTTCTTAGGTAATCATATCACCAAATCCGTTATGAAATCATCTAATTTCCACTCAAGAATAGGAAATGGCTGCAAAAGACCAACTAGCCTCAGATGCTCATCCATCACTGATAGACAACTGAAACATCTTTCCATGAATTTTTCTACCTCTTTCTTAAATATTGACCACCAGTACTATCTATGGAGTTCATGAAAAATCATGGTTAAACCAGTATGCACTGCCTATTTAGAAGCATGAAACTCCCTCATCAGCACCCAGTGTAAGCATGTAGGAACCCTTAATTGGTCACAAAAAATAAGATAATTTCCCCTACTAATATGCCATCAAAAGGGTGTCCTCCCACCATGTAATTTATATCTTATAAATGATCCCTTCACATATGAATCATATTAATTGGATTCAAAATCATGGGTGTAAAAGATGTAAAAGTCAAAGCTACCTATCATGGAGACTCTTGAACATCGATATGAATGTCTGCAAAAAGGGATATTATCCACTACTTGTTATAATAATCATATACTACCTCTTCCTAGGAAATCCATTTCAAATCATCAGTAATGATGTTTCCCTTTCCTAGGGTATAAACCAATTCAAATTTGAAAGACTGTATATTCTTCATCCAACCTCTTATGTTGAAGGATCGGGTCTCACTAAGAAAATATATACATGAGGATCTTTTGGTCTTTATATACCACATACCTATCACCCATGAGATATTGTCCCCAAAATCTCAAGTAATATACAACAAAATCTAACTAAAAAATAGTCAATAGTTTAATACCACTGATGATGTCTCAGTTTCATTCATTCATATGTGACGAATCGATCTTATTTCATTAGAACTTCCCAAATTCCAAATTTGGTTTCATCACAGTACATGTAATATGATTTACATAATTCCTTTTAATTGAGGATAGGTGATGAGGCCATCATAACATTCATCTCTAGAAAATATTTCTCTGAAGATTCAAACAGATCAAACTTTAAGCCTTTCTTGGTCAAACCATATGTTAGGTTTTCCAAATGAAAGACTGTATGGATAAAGTGCTGATAAAATCCTTCTAAACCCAAAAATATCTAAATATTGAAGACATCTTTGAGTTTTCCCAATATACCATTACATTGAATTTCTATGGGTCCACTAAAACATTTTTCTCTAGTATGACATGGTCCAAGAAGTGAAATTAATTAATCTAGAAACTAGATTTTGTTTTCTTAGCTTAAAGTCGATGGTCCCTCAATGTACACAATAAGATTTCAAAAATTTTGGCACGATCATCTAATTAATAGGAGTACACTAATATATCATCAACAAAAACAACCAAAAACTATTCCATAAAAGGATGAAATATCCTATTCATTAAGGATATGAATACTGCTAGTGCATTATCCAATCCATAAGACATCATGATGAATTTATAAAATCAATTTCTTTTCCTAAAAGAAGTTTAAGGAAAGTATGATGGTCTCACCCTCAACTAATGGAAACTTGATTTCAAATCAATCATGGAGAAGATCTTAGCACCTCTCAACTAATCGAAAATATCATCAATGAATGGAAGTGGATACCAGTTCTTAACTGTCATCTAGTTCAACCTCTGATAATCCACACATAATCGAAAATATCCATCAACCTTCTTGGAAAAGATAACTAGACAATCCCAATGAGATATACTAGGTTGTATGAATCATTTATATTACAGATCTTCCGATTAAAATTTATACTCCTGGAGATCTTCTGGTTCCATTTTTTATGGTGAGATAGAACTTCGCTCTACTCCCAGCACTAACTAGATAATGAACTCGATCTCTCACTCAAGAGGTAAGGAATAAAAATATATTGGAAAGATATATTGAAAATAGTCTACCAATAGAGGAGAAAAATTAGATTTAATTCCAGTATTATCTTTAGAAATAACCGCAATCGGATCCATGAGATAGTAAAATATGCACAGAATTTTTCCCACATTTCCATCCTAAATATCCCACTCACCATGGTGAAGATAATTGCCTCCTTCAAGATATTGGAAGTAAATATCCTCCTAAAATAGTATATATGAGTCTGGTATAGAACTAACCAACTCATACCATGAATAAATTCAATGAATATTATTTCTGGCATGAATGGTTCCCAAAATAAACAGTAACCAATATCTATAGAACACTCCTTGCAATATTTGATATTCCCTGATCACACTCCCAACAATGTGTTGATAGTTAATCCACCATCAAATATTTCCCCATTCAATCCCAAACTATTTTCAAAATGATTAAATAGAAAATAATGTGATGCAAGTATTTCAAAAACCACAAAATCTAAGGTATACGATTCAAGAATCATGCCTTTGACAGTAGACTATCATGCATCCATGATAGCCAAAGTAGTCTACATAATGTGAAACTAACTTATCCCTTTTACCTGTGATCTATTCTGATTACCAAAATCTATTTCCCTTTCCTGGTACCACTTCTCATGTTCCGGGGTGCCCCATCCCCAACCAGAGGCTGAATAGCCTGTGTAACTCTAGCTAACAGCTTGCGGAGGCATAGATGAGCACCTTCCTGACATAGGTGCCTATTCTGATCCCATTCTGTTGGTCTTCTATAGAAATTTTATAAAAAACCTTTAAATATGACTCAGTTTTCCACTGATGTGACATTCAACTATGTTGTAACAAACTGTTAGTGCTTGTGAAGAAAATTAACACACCAATAACACTAGAAAAGAATATAATCTTGAGATGGGTGTCCACTTCTCTAACTGATCTTCCGACTATACCTTGGGGAAACTTTCACAGTGGTACTTCTTTCCACTTGAATAAGAGATCACAGATTTCCCATCAAAAATAGCATGGCCACTACTCAGGGCCTCCCTCAGATCCCCTTCCATGATGGGTGTCTTGTTCATCATGTCCTAAAAGCTTATCAAATTAAAAAATACATATAATCTGATCTCATAGCAAATACCATCCTAAAAATGTCTCTCCATGGATATTTCATCATCTTCCAAATATGGCACAAAGCGTTGTAGGTCAGTGAAGCATCCAGCATAGTCCATCAATAACATGCCCTCCTATAGAAAATTAATGAACTCATGAGATTATTCATCCCAAAAAAGTTTCATTTTAGAAATGGCTATAGAACTTCATCTCTATTTCGTCCAATATTACTAGTCATACTGCCCAGCCTCCTCCAAAATATCTCAACAATGCTTGGTATGGGCCTGAAGCATATGGGTATCAAGTTTCACTATTTTATAAAATGTTTTCTTGAGATTATTGATCTTTTTTTTTTAATTCATCGATCCAAAACACTAGCTTCCCCCATCCCTAGTAACCATTGGTGGATTTTTTAAGCTAAATTTTTCTTTCCAGCTCATATATCCAAGGAACGGTACCAACATCCTCCCATTCCATAGATAACACAAACCATATGAGCTATCCCAAAGTTGAACATCCATATACTCCTCAGAAACTATATTATGTTCTGGTTCATCTATGTTAGGAGAGTGTTATTACCATTCTCATGATTATCTAGTCAAATATGATGAGGAGTCATTTTCAGTACAATAAATATGCATACTGTAAATAACTAGCTAGTGTCAAGGTCAACCTCAGAAGGTGACTACAATTGAGATCTAATGAATCATAGTCACTATAAACATGGATTAAAAGGGTTGTATCATGACATGATAGCACCATTCATTTATCCAATAAAATATATATCACATATCATAGTCTAACAGGAAACTATATATCAAATTAAAAAGTAGTCATGTCCCTATCATGAACAATGCATGTTAATATATCCCTATGTGACTATTATGATTCTTGTGTTATCATATTTTTCCACACTAATCCATGAGTAAAATTCTTAGTAAAAGAAAACATCACCAAAAAATAACCTCACACAATATTTGAACCACCAAAGGTTTTATAACATCAAATGTAACAAGCATAGAACAAAAACAACAATGCCAACCTGGAGTACTCTGATTTTACCCTATACATGGGTTAGCTACTCCCATGAAAAGGCTCATTACCATGTCCCAAAACATACTAGTCTTATTTCTACCATTCATAAATAGTGAAATAAAAAAATAAAACCTTCTCATTTGATACCATTTTGTAACATCACCCAATATTCCACTCTCTCAATTGGATGAAAAGGGTTGGTTACGAGACCAAAAATGTGCCTACGCGTACACTGGTGGCTATCAAATAGTAGTGGGCATTTGAAATGTATATTGGGGAGACTATACCCCCTGGTATAGGGTTTCAAATCAGTATAAAATAATCTATATAAATAAAATAAAATCAAACTATAGACATAGTGGAACACAAAAATAACATCCAACTAAATAATATAATAAATAATATGGGATAAAGTAATAATGTGTTAAAATGTAACTAAATTTCATACTAGAAAAAATATAAGAAAATGAGTAGTAGAATTAAATATCCTCAATATGAAACCCCATGTTAGTCCCACATCCAAGCATCATCCCATCAACAAACATGTAATCATCTTCAAGGTAATTTCCCTTGTCCAAACCTACATCAATTAAATCTTCATTGGTACCGAACAGAATCCTGAATAGTGTGTGAGTATGAATCATTAGGTTGAAAACAACATGACAAAATAAACTATTATAAAAATAATTTTTTGTAATAATGCGATATATATGTGTATTAGTTAATTAAACAATTAAAAAAATACAATAAAAAAATGTTTCATCTCAAGAGTGGAATATCATTGAGCATGTCTTACAACCATACCAACCACAACCATATAAACATAGTAAATTAACCTACTTTATTTCAATGTTAAAAAATTTCTTAGAATGTCTTATGACCAATCTAACCACTGCCATATAACCATGGGATAGTCTCAAGATTTTGAGTCAAATCCCGATAAGAATTACAGATTCCTGGTCAAATCACTATAAGAATTACAAAAAGGGAATGTGTATTTCCCTCTCTCTATAAATATTACAGCATGGGATTGGGCTGAGACTGGTCAATATTATAATTTCAATTTATAAGTGTTAATTTTCCAAGGATGACCCCAATATATATGCATTTCACCATGAAACAGAATTCCTTTCATACTGCATGGATATAACTATAGCACAACATATATCTTAATGGTTAACTATGAAAATTACAATTTATCTTTCAAATACTACTTGTATCTATATAACAATTGAGTAAATGTTATATTAATATGTAAATATGACATGGTTTATGGATTTTAAAACAAGTAATCACCTAAGGACACGTTTCAGGTTATACACACATTAAGACATTATCTGATTCAGTTTTATTCAAATTCTCTCACCTCATGAGTTGTCAAAATCCTAGTCAGAAATAAATTTTATCCCAAGGACATCAATGCATAATTTCATTCTTTATTTTAATTGATTTGGGTGAAATCTAAAATGGTGAAATCAAAGTATCGTATAATATTGTAAATTATCAAACCACAGGGTTTAGATTTACACCCCCTACCATATAACAATAATCCAACAACGCTTCCAACGGAAATCACCATTGAGGAAGAAGGTGTGGATGATCGCAAAGAGGAACCAAGATCAAAACTGATTAATATCAAAACCAACAAACCTATCACCCAAATTATTTCACCACAACAGTTGGAAGAAGAGTTATAGAATGAGGAAAACTATGAAAAAAGACTTACCAGGGGTTTCTCACACATAGAGGACATCCAGAATGTATGATGGCACTGAAAATTATCCTATAAGATTCCCTAGGATTGAGAGGTGAGGAGATGGTGTGGAATGAAATGAAAATTAGCAAGAAAAAATGTTTAAAACACTAGGTTGAGGAATTACAAGGTGTGTAATATAGTTAAACGTCAAGTAAATATTTTTAGAAGAATACGCTCAAAAACCCCATCTCTTAAAATTTATTTAATTAATTAACCCAACCAATTAAATCGAATGTAATCCTATTACATGATTTGTAAATTTTCAACATATTATTTTTTATCCCATTTTCTCTATATGTTACCTGAACCTCTTTTAAAGTTTCTCAACATACAAATAACCCATGTTAATACATAACCCATTTATGCCCAGACTCAATTATTTCAATCCTGCATATATCCTTGAACATTAGTTCATTTTAGTCAACAAAGGCTCTCCACCCATATCCCATATCTTTTCCTCAATATTTCTTATAACTTAATATATTATTTATTAAAATGATAGACATCTAGGACAAAAACACAATCGAAGTAAAAGTTAATAAAAAACTCTGAGAGGGACATACCTATAAAATAAGGGATCTTTCATTAAAACCCCAATTCGTACAAAACCAAAGCAACATTTAGTAGACAGGGATAATTCATTATATTTCACACCAAAACATTAGGTTCCCAATAAACTCTAAAAATTGAACTATTAGATTCATCATAAATAGTTAATTGATCAAGTCTAATGGGATCAGTGATGGTGTCAATTACATCATTACCATCATCAAAAATATATCATGGGATTACTTCAATAATCACACCAAATTCTTGTCATGGATTATCTTTCACATATAAAATCTTATTTCTACAGGGAATTCAATATATATGGCTCATCGGTAGCAATTTTTTGAGTCATGTTAATAACTCAAAATCCACAATCACCATTAAATGTGACATGCCTCATCATCAAATTAAAGAAATTTCATTCCATCATAATGACTCATCCATTATAATAGTAATCCAATATTAGTATTTTATAAATAACTCTATAAAAAGATGAATTTTCAAATCATGGTCTACTATTTGATGGAATGAAAAATAGTATGTTATGGTAGTTACCATAACCTAATAATTTTGTGTTCTCAAATTTATTTCTCATTTAATGATATGAAATTTGTACTGATTGATCACAACTGATTTCAATTCATGAACGATTTAATTAGGAACAAGATCCAAAGATCTTATTTCTCAAAGATAGAGGTAGTTTGAAAACTAAATACCTAAAATATAAATGAAAATTAAAATTAAATAAATATTAATTTTATTGATTTATTATTTTAATAAATATACTTTCATTTTCTACTAATCATAAAACTTTTTTTTATGAAAATTATCCCTCCTTATAAATGATGCTTTATATTTATCATTTATTTATATTCCCTACAAAAAAATAAAATATTTTCACAGATTTGTACAATTACATGAGAAGAGATAAGATATGAATTCTCAATTTACATACTTGATATAGTCATCAAATGAATCATAGTTAAAAATACGGTTTGATGTTCCATCTCCATCTCTTTAAGGCTAAATGTGGTCAACGTATACGATTCATGAATTCACCTATTTGGGTAAGTGATGGAAAACAGAGTTCAATTTTCCCATACTATTTTTATTCAATTCTCATTAGTGTGTTCTGTCTAATTTTCAAGTCATAAAAATTTATTGAAAAAGAATCTATACATTCTTGATCCATGTAACCATTCATAATATAATATTCATGATAATTCATATTTTTTCCATAAGACATAAACATGTAACTATTTATTTTAGTTGGTTATATTCAACAAAATGAAATAGGTCCTCCAAGAAGTATTATGGTTGGAATATGGACAGTTAGCCACAGAATACATGTGAAAAAATATAGAAAAAATATTTTCTCTAATTCACACCAAATTAATGGTTAAACTATAAATATTTTTTACAAAAAATACTTGGAAAAAATCTTAGAAAAAATATCTCTATAAAATGGAAGACCTGAATAACTGAAACCCTTGCATTATTTTATAGTAGATTATGGGTTTCAATTGAAATCTACTCATTTATAAGGATGTGATAATCATGAGTCTTAAAATATTTTAGCTTCAAATCTATTCAGTTGACCAGTTTTGATATGATTCTTGAATATCAATCAATAAATTTAATAGTCTCTATTACTTCTAGAAATTCATTTTTTATACAGGTGTCATCACAAAATAAGAACACTGAACTTTCCATTTATTTTCACTAACACACAGAGGAAGCAATTATGGTCAAATAACAAAACCACACAAGTAATTCCAAGATCATAAATTGTATTTTTTTTCTTTACCTAGTCATTTTTAGGAATTTAAAGCAACATTTCACATATATATTTTTTTCAATGTGCATTAAATATATGAAATCATATAACAAATTGGTTAACCAATATTGAAAATAAAAAAAGTTGATTTTCCTCTACCAATTTTAATTGCTTCTAGTGGAAACATTTTCCCTCTTTCTAGAAATTATATGAACTTTCCCAAATAGAAAATTGAGATATTGAAATTCACTAATCAAGTCATTTTAGAAAAATTTTGGGGGTGATTGTTGGTCTCCATATCATTGTGAAACCATTAATGAATATTCCAATATAGATGGACCACTAGAAAGAATCATTGATGTCCCATAAAATTGAAAATATGGACTTATTAAAGTCTTCTGGATATTATATTCTTTAAAAAAATATTCCACGATAGGTTTTCTTTCATGCTCCATCCAGACATAATTGAATAACTAGGAAAAACATTCATCGGCTATATAATCACAACACACGCCTGATATATGTCATTAGAACGTGATTTTTATGTGATCACACAAACAATAAAGATGTTACAACTCATTTATTAAAGGTTAAATGTATACATATATATAATTTATATGATGAGAAGGTCTAAATATGAGTATAATCCAAAAAATGAAATGTTTTTTCATACACATCCCTGGTGCAAAGTAAAAAATGTGTAAGAGTAATATGTGTAGTAAGAATCTACCCAGATAGATTAAAATCAATACATGAAATACACATCCTCACATTACATATGTCAACTATGAAATCACAATATTGGGCATCAAATTTATTCCAAGAAAATCTATCTGCATGATGAATGACTCATCAATATATTTCTTTTTCTCATTATCTTGTCATTACATTTTTGTTGATATTTTTACATACATGAAATTATTTTCGAGTATGGGGATCAAGGGAAAGTATCAAAATACTTTTTATGGCACATGGAATGGTATTCCATAATAATTTTTCTTCCACTGAGAATGTTCCACATTTTATAGAATCATTTCATTCATTGTTTACCTACAATAATGAGCTACATTATTTTGGGAAGGCATGAAATTTGTTTTAAGAAAATACAACCTCCTCTTCTAACTTCTATGTCATATAATGGTTTGAGTGAATATCTACAGAATTTGGAATTAATTAATTAACAAAGGTAAGAATGTAATATATTGAAGTATTATAAATACCATACTTGGTTTTCCAATGAAGCAAAAAATTTAAAAATTCCATATTCTTTATTTTACAAATTTATCAATGTACTAGAGTTGTGGCAGCATCATTCATTTTTCACACTATCAATAATGTTATTTTCATTAAATGATTCATGTGTTCTCATATAAAAATTTCGTTGGGTTGGAATCCCTTTCTCCTCATGATGGAAAATAAACAGAAATTATTCATCTAATAAATTCTCTAATAAATTCATCTCATTTGGATCATGAAAATTTCAAGGTTTATTTTTCTGCCTATTCTGATACCACACTTAGTAGTTTTTAAAACCATATATTGTTGTATGATAAATAACTTCTTCATGACTAAACTAAGGTCTTCCAACACAATTATATAATGGAAAATGGGTGTGACCACTACCTAAAGAATTGTAAAATGAAAAATCTAAAAAGGTCCCCAACTTGTTATAAAAATATCTTGAGATCCATTCAGTTTCATATATCTTACTTCTATCAATTTAGTAAATAAAATTATGTCATGTCATAAAAGAAATGAAATAATATTGAATTCAAATATTAAATAAATTTAAGGGAACAAGAGTTGGTCATTTTATATGAAATCATAACTGGCACATAGTCTATATGAGAATAATAATATAAACGACTAAAACATACTATATATATATTAAAAAATAATATGAATATAAAACAATGAATTTCAATTCAATTATTTAAATGTGTAATAACAATACATAATACTGCACAAAATTGTTTTACAATTCCTATTTTTTATTTTCTCTCTTATTAAATTAACTTTTTAACAAATTTTATTCCAACTAAATAAACTCATGTTTAAAAGATTTCTATTTCTTGGAAACCGTATTATATGTATTATAGTTAATCTATGAATTATTCTGTATTTAAAACAATTTAAAATAAATTTATTCGATATTATAAATGTTCTAATTGGTTTTTTAACAGATCTTAGCATGAGATAGGGCCCCATGTGTGAGTTAAATAACCAGTACATTTTGGCTATCCAACAAATGCAATAGCTTGGTGGTTCTTCAATAGAGTATTTTTTATCTCTTATAAGATAAATGGTACCCAAAACGTACCCCCTTAGTATTATACATGTTTTTATAATGATAATGATATGTGTGGTATCTCCACATTTTTCAATTGATTCTTTTTAAAATTAATGAACTTTATATTTATTAATGAAAAATATATACTGTTAAATCAAATAATGTTTCAAATCCATCAAGGGTAAAGGATTTAATTATGGTAATGTGTCATAAACAATATAAACACATAAGGGTGTTATTAAAATGTGATATAATTGAATGAATAAATTGATAACACATCAAGGACCTTTTGATAGGAACCTTAGTGACTCTCCCACTATATTTGATTAGGTTCAGGTTTATTTGATTCAATTAGTTTTTTTTAATTCATTTTAGTTCAGTAACCAATGATGTCACAATGATGAGGGATGTTCTACCGGTAAGTATACCATTTCATGGAATTTTATCTCTTTTTGAGGCACAAATAGGATATCTAATAACAACAAGATAACCACCAATTATGATAGATTTCTAGTCAATATAGGACAGCTAAGATGGTATTTTATAAGGTTTCTATGAGATATTAAAGGGACCTCATGGTACTGTAGGTAAGGCCTCATTTTTTGTATGGAAAATATTAAGTCTAGATAGATCTTTTCAATATTTTCATTATGAGTCTCAGTATCGAGCATGGTTTGGATAAGGTAACAAAGGTTTTTTTTCACTGCCTGTGTCTTTTTCATGTGCAAAGAAGGCACCCAATGACCTTTCTAGGTATGTCACATAAAAAATTATTGGTATTATATTAAAATGTGGCATCATCACTGGTAGGATCAAAATATGTTACTCTAGTCAAATACATCTTGATAGTCATCATTCCAATGAAATGTAACCAACGTTTTCATCATCTTAGTGACGGGAAAACATTTTCCTACAAGGTTGGATATAAAGCACTGTATATAAGACACGTTTTTTCGAATACCTCTCAACTATTTGAGGTTTTTAAGATGTGACATGTTAAGGATATAATTTTTATTTTTAGGTTTGAAGTTAATATGATGATGGAATAACACAAAGATAATAAATTTAAACAAGGTAATGCTGAGACCACATTTAAAGGGGTTTATTTTTAGGCTATGTTTTCACAATTTACCAAAGATTATTTCAATATCAGAGAGGTGGTATGTGAATTAATAAGATTTACCCACCAGATTTTTGATGTATAATTCAATAAAATTTTCCAAAATGGGCTCAAATATATGATTTATGGAATGCTGGTATGTAGCGTTAGTTTTTTTCAAAAAAATGGAATCACTTGATAGAAATATAATCGATGAGGTGATATAAAATTAGTGGATTCCTCATCATTAGAGGACATCAAAATTTGGTTGTATCCTAAATAGTCATCAAAAATGGAAAGATCTTGATACCTAGCCATGGAATCAATCATCAGTTCTGTAATTGGAATTGGGAAGTCATCTCTCAGACAATACCAATTGACAACTCTAAAGTTGATGAAAACTATGATTTACCCATTATTCTTCTTGACAGAGACTATATTGTCTAGAAATTTTGGATATTGGACCTCTTAAATGATATTTTTCTTGATGATATTTTAATCTTAGCTTTAATTTTCATAATGTGAGTTAGATGTGTCCTTACGGTTTCCTTCTTATATCCCCAATGGCTCTCTGGATAGCCCAGGTGGTGATTGTCCACCTTGGGATTGAGTCCCGACATTTCTTTGTAATTCAATGTAAAAATGTCTCAATTATTCTTCATAAAGGATGTACATATATCTGTTTCTTATTAATACATGGTTTCACTAATCATGTTTTGTCATGGATCCTCTATTATACCCAGATTTATTTTTCATAACACATAAATAATAGTGGCGACCCCTTCCTATAATGATGGTGGAGAATCCATGAGAACCTCCTTCTATTATTCCAATTATTATTTCTTTTATTAATAGAAGTAAACATTTTAAAACCTACTAGGTAATGTAGCATCCTCTGACCCAACCACTACCTTGGTTATTCATTTAATCTCTATAAGGGAATAAAGGGTTGGAGACGGATTATAAACATTCCTTCATGAGCCTCTACTATTTCTAAAAGGGTCAATGACATCATCGGCTTTATTAGTCTTTGGAATTATAATTGATGTTGTGGATGTTATTGAAAATGAAAATAGATTTGGTCTCATATGATCAACCAGATTGATGGGTAATATGTACTCTTTATTGGTCTATTTGAATGGGTTGGATGGGGTTATTTCTAGATCATTTGGGGAAATGAACCAGGTGACACTATCAATCATGGGTTGTTTCTCATCACTATGATATAATCATGCATCAATATAATGTGTCTCACAAGATTCAAATGTGTCCTTATTAGCCTGAAACATTCATACTTTTCTATTAATGTGGTAATTGATGCAGTGATGGTATAATAAAGTCCTATCAAACATCGATACTTGATTTTGATTTTCCACATTGGCTTTTTCTGACTTTTTTCACAACCCCGTAGCATTAGAGTAGAAGGAGTTATGGTATCCTCACGGTAGCCTAGCCAACAATGTGTCTGTATGGGAATGAGATTATCTCCAAATATATTTTCAATAAAGGCCTATTAGACATCGATTCCATTTATCCTAGAGGACATGTATAGGGGTATTATGTTTCCCTGTATAACAATATCTTTATCTTTCACTATAATGGAGATAATTGTGAGACATTACACAAGATGGATCTATTCCTGATAGACCTCATCAATAAAAACATCATCTTCAAGGTGATGAAAGAAAAATTCTTAAATTCAAAACAATGCTCTCTCACTATGATGTTGTTTCTAGTTAAACCTTTAGTTGGAACAAATCCTGCATCTTCTGTGGGAAGAATTTTCATCCCATCAGAAAGTGTAACATCATCAATGACCTTGGTCTAAATGAAGGTACTCTCTATTTCACTTATCTTGGTGTTCCAATTTTTTGGGGTAGACCAAAGTCTAGAAATTTTTGACCTATTGTTGAACAAATTCTAAAACAGTTCTCGTTTTGGAAAGGTAAATCTATATCTATGGTAGGTCAGACTTACCTTGTCAAATCCAAAATGGTCTCCAAGATGGTCTACACTATGATGGTTTACAAATGGCATGTTGGGCTAATAAAAAAATAAACACCACTATAAAGAACATCATATGGATGGGTAGTACTCTTGAAATAAATCTTGTGACATTTCCCTAGTCAACTTGTTGTGAACCTATTGAAAAAGGTGGTATTGCTATAAAAAATAGAAAATGTTTCAATGAATCTCGGAAAGCTCCTCTCACTTGGAACCTATTTCAAAATACATTAGAATCTATTAATTTCCTCAAAAATATATTTCTTGACAAACTTATGATTAGAAAATTGAATTTCATTAGCTCCTCCATTTGGAAATCCATCAATCAATCCTTCTCTAATTTTATGAATAATTCCATATAGATGTTATCAAGATATTATTCCATGAAATTCTAGTTGGATAACCTTACTGCCACAACCTTAATTTATATGATATCTATAGAACAAGCCCCTAAGAACATCAATTTTCCTATTATATAAATTCTACACTCTCAACATGATCCCCTCCCAGATACTATTCTAATCAAAATTGATAACAACTTTTTCATTGACACTAATGATTTATAATTTGGGAACCATCTCATTATGGGATTCTTAATTCTAAAAATTTCTACAATCTTTATTTTTGTAACTCTGAGAGTGATTATAGTTGGATAAAAAATTTCAACAAAACTTGGATTAAACCTTCAAGATTCAATCCCATTCGGTGTCTTTTTCACAATTGAGTTCCCACAGAGACTGAACTTCAATATTTTGGAATCCAATTCTGTTCTAAGTGAAAAATGTGTAAAAATCACAGAGAATATGCTAACCATATCTTTCTTTTTTGGGATACTAATTCTTCTCTTTGGAACTATATTCTTGACATTTTTTATTGCAGATGGTTGATTCTTGACACCATCAATAATCAACTAGTGAAATGTGCAGAAATGGAACGCTCTTAAAAAATTAAGAATCTTTTCTTAACTGCAGTTTCTGACCTTCATCATGTGATCTGGTATGATCATAATTCTATTATGCATAAAAATTAATCACCCAATAAAAATGAAGGTTGAATGTGGATAAATATATCCATACGTGGATCTTCTTCGATACATAGGTACATTGTGACAACAATGTGCACGACATTGGTATTCTGTGATTTCTTCGGATTAAAGGCAATTTTAGTCAACTCCAGCACACTCTAGATGTTCTTGGGAGATCCCATCATAATATATGGATAAAAATAAATATTTTTATGGCACCTCCAAATGAAATCTAGGTCTCATGGGATATGGGTCTTTCTAGAAAAATCACCTTAGTAAAATCCTTGGATGCTTCATGGGTAGTTGGGGCATTGCCATCTCCCTTGAAGCCGAGATGTTGAGTTTAATATATGTTATACCCTTCTCCAATCACCTTGTATGGAATAACCTCTGGATCAAAAGTGACTTGATGACCATCATGCAAGTAATTTGTAATTTCATAGCTTATAACGCATGTCCAGTTACTACTCATTGGATGGGCTGCACCTGCTCTCTTAACGATCTAAACTATATCATTAGGCATGTGGATCATGAAGCGAACATGGTTGCAGATGGCCTAATAATCATGGGATTAAACCAAGACATTACCTGGTTCAAATACATCCCTGCTGATCTTATTCCATTAAGGAAAAATATTATAATATGATTCATTATTTTAGACTCCTATAGTACCTCCCCCCCCCTTTAAATAATAATTATACTTTGGTCTTTTTAGGCGAAGTCATCATCTTTAAAAAAAAATAAGGGTGTCCAATATCTAAAACATGGATAGAATCATAGATAATTACTTCATGATCCATACGTATGGGAAGAATCCACATGATTAACAACATGGGTATTCTCTTGCATGTTTTATTTAGGGGATGAATTACTTGATGTAGGTGGATTGTCCCTCTAAATGGTAGTTGAAGTTTCTCTTGTCCTCGGTGGGTGAGGCCCAATATGTCTACCAGCCTATCATGGGTGATCTAAAACTTGTACCCCTAAAGACTAGTATTCTAGAATGATTAGTTCAGGATGGATTTTGGAATATGTACATGGATTTCAATGCCCCTTTGGTACTTTTTTATGGTCTCTTAGATGATTTTTTTGTACCATTAAAATCTTTAGTAGGGATGTGGCTAGAATTTTGGTTTCATCCATGACTGTGTCTTCTTCTATACCCTCAACACATGTGGCCTCATCCTTTAGTTTTCGAATTCAGTGTTCAGATATCAGGTTCATATCAAAACTCTTCATCAACTTAGGGATGTGTCAAATTTATTAAATTAATGTAAATGAAGATTAATTCCTTATTTAATGAGGATTCAATCAGGCTAATAAATTCTAGTGGCACAGTTTGGTGGGGTGCTGCCTATTGTTTTAAAACCTAAGGCATAAATTCTAAAAGAGTCAATTACAAATTTGGACTTTATATTGGTTCAACTTCTTATGTTTGATCCCTACACTTCCGGGCATGTTGTTTTTTAGAATACTGGCTTTTGGAGGAAAATGGTACTAAAAAAGTTAGTTTTTCTCTATAAAAGAGGTTGGGGGAATAGTTAATTACATAAAATATGCCCAAGGGATAATGTGATTTTAGTTTACTATAATTTGATTCATCCAATCACCAAAATTATTTATTCATTTTATAAGAACTTTTTCCCAGTCAAGTCCTTCCTTAAGAGTAGTAGCAAAAACTTATGCTATTTTTTCAGTGGTTTCACCAACATTACCTCCCCAAAGAATACCATTGTTTGCATGAGGTATTTGAAAATTAATAATTTTAAATGGTGTGACCTAGTATTTCATGAAATAGGTAATATTTTTTCTTTTCATCAAGACAAACCTAGTCAAGCAACGTGGAATCTATAATGAAGAGAATATCAGTTTACACAGCTTCTATATAGTATACTTGAAGTTTTACATCTCAAAATGAATAAAATTTATTCTTTATCACCTCAAATTGATTTCTCATTGGGCAAATATAATCATCCTAATGAGGTGGTTTTTTTATGATCAATGGGTGCCCCATGATATGGTTTATCTTTATGAGCTAGAGTCAGCATAGAGACGGGATTATGTGTGATAGTTAGAGCCTCTTCCTTGGTCATTCTCTACCCTAAGGACAATTGAATCATTCTACACTTAAGATTAATTATCTATATGGAATAATCCTTTGATTGAGAAACAATGGATAGATCCCAAAACCTTCCAATATATCATACCAGGCTTAATGGTGTTCCCAACTCTTCATGGTGGTTATCTATATAGAGAGAAATGAAATATATTAATGGAACATGTAGCTTCTGAGAGTAGGTAATGCCCATCCACCAATCAATGAAATCATATACCCTATCATTCTCCCATTATTTTTAGTTCTAGAGGTTAATTATTATTTACTTTTTCAATATTGAGCTAAATTGAAATAGAAACTACTAAGGTAGATCTTCTCATACTATGATTGACTAAGATGGAAAACTATTCTACTATACAATGGAAAACCCATTCATGGTTTTCACAATGAATCTATTTTTAACTTCTACTTTTTACATAAGTTTTCCCATCATGGGATCATAATGGGAGACAAAATGTGTGAGATGCTACTCTGGGTCTCCTGAGCAATTTAACACAAGAAACATAGGGAACCTGAAATTTTGGGGGTGGGATCACACCCAACCATTCAAGGTAATGCTTCTATTAAATCTATATCGGTACACATCAATTCCGAAAATCTTCCAAACAATATGGAAATGATTATTTGGGGTCAAATATTCCCTTAATGAATGTTTGTTTGAATAAAATATTGAACAGGGGTAGTAATTGGCAGGTCATGACATACTGGATTCACCAATATTTGTCTCTCACATTTGACAGGGGACATCTTTCGAGGGTTGTACAGAATCAATCCTTTTTTTCCCTAATATACATAATTCTTGATATCCATTCATGGTCAGGACTAGGTAAACTAGTGACCTGGGAATAGGGTTTTAAGGATGTTCTAGATCCACTATCATTAGTATCAGGATCCCCTCTAGTTGAGGGGTGTTGGTTGGGAGGGTGATATGAGGTTCTTCCTAATGGACATACCTAGTGGGATTATTACACCATTTAAGTTATATATTTAAATTCCTTATATCATATATATATAGCTCATATTATGAAGGTATTTCTTCTGATGAAACTAATTTGACTCATCCCAAGAAATATTTGTAAGTTGTTGGGCATTTACCCTTTTCCTTGAAAAAATCTCATCAAAGGGTAGTGGTGAAACATTCTCTAAATACCCCATGATTTTGGTGAGATTATAATTCTTATTACAAATTCCATCTTTATTTATCTCAATTTGTATGGTTTTCTAAATGGAACTATCCTCTCCTTTCTCCTCAAAATTGGAGTCATCTTCGATGATATATGTATGAGTGATTCCCATGATGTTCACGGATGCCTAATGCATTATAGGTTTCATATTTTCCATCTAATGATTGGACTGTTGTTTTTACACATTAATGGGCCTTTTACCTCATTTTAAATATCCTATTCACGCTTTCTAATGAATTGTGACTTGAAGGTAACTACCACACAACCTTATCGAATGTGTCCCTTCTGAGGGAAGTGGGTTGTGAGATGGTACTAACTGGGAAAAATGGTGTTCCCCAAAAATAGGAAAAGATTCAATTCCATTTAAGAGAAGGATGAGGTAAAAATTACCCTATATATGTGGTCTTGTGTAGCCATTGTGCTTCCATTACCATTCCTGGAACTGAATTTTCCAACATTGAAGTGGCACTTTGTGTTAAAATTGACCCCATTTCTACAGGTTGGGGTAGATCCCATACTGCCATAGATGTTATTACTGTTTCTTCCATCTTTATCTTTCACATCCACAATCAAGCATGATATAAGTGCAATGAATGATCTATATGTGAACCATTTATATCAAAGAAAAACATTAATTCTTGATTATTGGCCTCCGTTAAGTGATAAGACACCTTAATTTTATTGATTACCTGATTCATGAGTTTTTCAAAAGCATTATCTCAACAGTATTGGAAATGTTGAGAATTATTCTAGGTCAATTCCTAGTGAGTGCACCATATTTCTTGATTGAGTTATTATTTTATAGTTTCACTGAATCAATGACTTTATAGGATGAAACCTCTAATGTATTTTTCTAACTAGGGAATGAGGTGAAATGAAAATGTCTAAGTTCAACCCATACTTGAATATTAACAATAGATATGGAATCAATTAATAGATGATGTAATACATGAAATTCATTGAGGCATTCTAATTTTAGTTCTTTTAACTGATTCTCGAATCATGGTCATCATGCAACTAGAAGGGATTCCAAGTTGATTTGATGAAGAAGCCCACCCTAAACATTGACATATTCTACATACTCGTTGTAAATCATGAAAATCTATTTTAGTTGGAGGAGAGTTGTCTATAGATTCATATATATGTTGTGTATTAGCTCTTTTAAATGTACCTTTGGAATGTTTAAGTGATTAGTGGATAAGGTCCAAAACATAATTTTTATGTTATCCTTGGCCAATTTTCATCTTATAAGTAATGTATTTTTTGTTAATTTGGATGATGTTCCTTTACTAGATCATCACAACATCTGTTCTTCATATATTTTTTTCATAAAGAGATAGGATAGTAGGGGTATCATTGGAATAGATGTGATGTAGAGGTGGTTCAAAGGATGACTATTTCCTCAGACCATATTCCAATTGATAAAGAATATTGTTTTTATTGATAGGATGAAATTCATGACTTTCAAAATCATTATAAGCACCTCAGAATATAAGTTCTTTCACAATTTTTATCACGTAGGTTTCATGCCTTCTTATTTATAGATATTTTATCCCTTATGAGGGCTACTATGGTTCTCATCAAAAAAATGAGCTCTAATTATCGATCATATTGTACCTATAATGAAATAATTCATGGTAAAAATTTTGGGAGGGACATCCATAGATACTCATAGCAGTGATGAGGGGAGAACATTCACAATTGCAACTAACACTTCCATAATTTGATAATTGGCTGGTAGGATCCTAGGATATCATTTATATAGGTTTTATGGACTCAAGAACTCCATCCTTTAACAGAGTAGGGTCATGAGACTGCCCTAAAAGTTTAAACTTCCATGGGTGGGATTTCTTTTTCATTCCTCTTCCTTAGGCAGCTGGGACATCATGTCATGAATTATTATTCCTATGAATTGGAGAGGCCTTGGGAAAAACCGTTGTTTTTTTCAGATCATAATGATTATTTTTTCAAATTTAAGCATGGATGCATGCATACTCTAGAGAGGCCCCTAAAATGGGGAAGTGGTACCCAGTTGGAATGGGGATGTGCACCACGTCTGATTGTCTATTTATTATATAATGTTTCTAACTAAAATCCTACAAAGGAGAAAGGATATAAATCTGATCCTAGGTGACCCTACCCTTGTGCGGGTGAGTCACCCTGCTTGAGGAGGTGTCTAACGACCCAATGTTTTATCAATGGATTTCTTTATTATAATTATGTCCTATATTATAATAACATGATATTACTAATAGAACACAATACAAACATTATAAATGATGAATTAGTGATATAAAATGTATCTCTTGAAGTTAAGGAACATATTCTGATGAAATAATAACTTGACCTTCAGAATAGTGATGTGTCCCTTATGAATAGTAAACCTGTAAATGTAATAGTAAACTCACCAATGGAATTGTAAATAAAATCTATCCTTATATAATTGTAAATATGGTAAAATTATATCATAGTATAAGTAAATAAATATTTTAAAAAATAATAACTAAGTATTGGTATTTTTGTTAGTCATCTATATTTAATTACAATTTTATGTTTAATATAATAATTTAAATGAAAATATAATTTCATAAAATGTATTCATAAAATAATATTTTTATTTATTTTTATTATCATATAATTTTATGAGACCTTAATTAATTCTTCTATGTGTTAGAAAAGAAGTTTCAATTTTAAAAATTGAATTTTCATGTAAATTATAATTATAATAAAAAAATTAATTTCTCACATATCAAAAATTATTTTAATAATATGGAGTTAATTTTTGGATTCTAGATGTCTAAAATTATTAGTGTAAATATTTGGGATTAATCTAAAATACATGATTTTTGTGAATACTAAATTACAATAATTTACGATAAATGCTAAATAAATGAATTTCTGCATCATTGTTGAGTCATGAATGATGTAAATGGACTTTGGATCGAACATAAATACTCTATTTACTTTTTTTATTCACTAGAAGAAAGACTATTCATATTATTGAGAAAAAATATTAAACTAATGACTAAATTCATGGGAAACCCCTCCCCACCTCCACCATAACTACCACCTCGTTTTACCTCCTCTCCTCACCCCTCTAAAGATGTACCCCTAGTCCAAATTCTACTCAAACATCTCTCTAATCCCCTATCACATATATAAGATCTTTTTTCATAAAAATAACAAAACCTATCCCTTAATGTTTCTCTCAAAAAATATATATTCCAGATGTAAATTTCAATTTTCATTTCATTTATTTTCTTTTCATGTCCCTTTGTTTTCTTTTCTATCCTCGCCACTTTTCATGGAAATGGTATGACAACAACATTACCAAAAATTTATAGGAATTTTTTTATTCAAATTTAATATTTCATCATCATCTTTTCTTTCCCATCTTTTTATACAAGAAATGAAAACACTGTCTCAGATGTGTTAATTCAGAACATTCAAGGACGATGGGTTTTCAATTTCATTTACCGTAATCATTTCTAGTCATGAAACAATTTTTATGGTTGAAAAAATCTATTTTATATGTATTAAGTCTTGTCTAAGGTTCTAGAATCATTTTTTAATATTATATTGATTTATAAAGAAAAATGAGTTCATTCTGATCAAAAACCACCAATTAACCAAAATGGTTGTCATTATTGTTTTACATAACGATACATCATCACTACAAATAATCAAATTAATTTTTATACCATTAAATCTTATTTATGTTCAGTAATAACATATAACTCCAATTATTGACAACCATTATTGTAACACCCCAGGTAAATAAAGAATATGAAATTTTTATATTTATCCATATTTGTGAATAAAATATTAATATTACTTTAAAGGGGATTCTATGCTCGATGGCGTACCCAACACACAACAACGAGTTTCTTGGGAATCTTACGTTGCACTCTAATAATAAAAAAATATTATTTTAAATAGTAGTTAATGCCTGGTCGTTGTAATGGCGGGAATGAACAGAACTAACTAAAAAATGATTGTATATGTTTGTCAAATATTTTCACTTTTTACAATAAATGTTAGAGGATTAAAAATGTGAATGAATCCAATTTTAAGCATAAACATTCTAATATTATTTAAAAGTTCGATTAACAGCCTTTTAATGGAGAACCTATTTTAAATCCACTTTTTGACAATTTTATGTGTTATATTTGACAAAATAAAATTCTTCTTTAGAATCGGGACATCAAAATTTACTTTGTGTAAATTTTTGTTATTTTTCCAAAAAAGTTCAATTTTTAATGAATAGTGAAAAATGTTGTATTTTAATTCAAAACCCCTTTTTAATCTAATTTATTTATTTGATTAGATTATCTTTTTAATTGGTTTTAAAGTGAAATTAGAATATATTTTTACCATTTAATAAAATAGTGGTCGTTGAGATTAATTTTACTTTGAAATTGGACTTAAACTAGTGTGAATCTTTTGATACTTATTATTTCATAAAAACACGCTATTTGCTCTGACAACGGCAATTAATTATTAAATTAATTAATGCAACTAACATGTTTTGACTTTTGTAAAATAGACATCATTTTTTAATTTGGAATATCAAATATAGCTTAGGGTGAAGTTTTGGTATTTTTCTGAAAAACTTCAATTTTTGATGAATAGTGAAACCACTAAGTGGTACTTATAAAAACTGATTTTTCGTTTAAATAAATTTTTTCCATCTTTGTGTTTTGAATTTCAAAAATCCGACATACATGGTTGTCATTAAGAAGTAAAATGTGGTTCAATGGGATTAAAATAATTTTTTTTGGTGAATAGTAACTTATTAAGTTTTTAATCGTGATTAGAGGTAATTAGTGTAGTTTAAGGTAAGAATAATGTTTTAATAAAATGAAATGACCTAGAGACATGTCCTACCCTCATTGTATGTGTCATCTCCGACTAAGAAAATCCATGGGACAACTTGGGGACCCCATGGAGCCACTTTGGTTAGAAAATGACATAAATATCTTTTTATTTAATGTTAAAGTAAAAATGACACAAACATGAGATATTTTACTAAAACAATTTTTACATTGGGTTATACAAATACGTTTTTGACTATAAATAATAAGTGGAAATCTAAAACGATTTCCTACATCATAGTAGTTTTTTTATAATTTTTAGACATTAAATAAATTAAATTATTTATGACATCATGATTATGCACCGATGACCTCATTATTTAACGATTTAAGTAAAATGGAAAGATAATGTAAAATCTAAGACTTACACATGTCCAAAACCTATTGGATGGGTGAATGAAGAACCCTTATCACCTTATCCTCGAAAAAAATCAATGTGGGACCATTAAAATCCGAAACGCATTCTAAAATAAAGTAACATTTCTTTACTTTCCAAGAGTGCCCCTCCTCTCCTCTTATAAAAGGCCCCCACCTCTACCTCCTTACCCACACATCAAAAGCCTTTGTCTCGGCCAACCCCTACCCATTTGGTCTCTCCCAATCCCTCTATAACTCCTTGAAGCCTCACTTTGGGCAGAAGTCTGCCCAAGGAAGCCTTTGAACTCAAACCAAAGGGAGTTACCCGATTTTAAGGTAATGTCTTCACTTGTGTCCTTTTGTTTTATTTTGCTTCTCCAACCCCCTAAACACTTTTTATTCAATTTTTTTGTAACAAATCTAGTATATTCAATATACTATGATGTTTTTATAAGAATTATTCGAGCTACACTTACACAAACCTTCGTGTAGTGGTTGAAGAACATACTGTTTCTGTGGTTGGTGATTTTCTGCCTCACGAAATGATGATTGTTCGATATTCTTTTAACACCTTTAAAGGTGGCCATTATGATGTCACTGTATTTTATATATGATATATATGGTATTTATTTTTACTATATGCTTCTGTATTTTATATTTAAAACATACCTTTATTCTTTTCATGTTGTGTAAATGCGATAATTTCATATGAGGAAGTGCAGACTACCGCCCCCTCAAGTGATGTGACTCGTACATTCAATACATAGAATGTATAAAGAATGAAATTAATGAAAATATGTGACCTATATCACATATATATTATACTGTAATTAATATATATATATATATATCATTTATTTTTAATTCCGTTAATATGACAAAGAAAAAATGAAAGTAGCGTTGATGCGTACGTACGGCTTACCGTCTCCATGAACGGTGCTTTTCATTTTTTATCTCCAAATAATATGGAATAGTATAAAATGAATATTTACTGGACATATATGATATTTTAATCATTAATACTATTCTGGAAATTATTTACTTATAACTACATGGACAATCATTTTTCAAACAAGTTCATTTTTGACTCATGTACCAAACATTGGAAAAAACGTCTGATATGAACCAACATTATTAAACAATTATTATAACATTATAATATGAGATATGAACTGAATAATAATCTTTAAAGGATTTCCTTAGGAAATTATAAATTTACCAACGTTTATTATTCAGGAATATAAAGAAACGAAGAAGAAAAGTCGGACTTGAGGTAAGGGATTCGACTCCTCTCTTTCTTTTAAAGTACACTATTTTATGTTATTCCTTTTAATGTTCATCTTTCTTGTTATTGGGATATTCTTTTATATTACTCTTACTGTAATTTATATGTTCATATGATGAGACCCTATTCTCTGTCATCAATCCATTTTGGATGTTTTGAGTGGTGCCGTTAGGCTGCCGAATTTTTGTAAGAGATCCTACTTCTCTCTTTCTTTTTAAGTACTATCCTTTATGTCACTTATTTTAAGATCCTCTTTGTTATGTTGGGGAATGTTATTTTATATTAATCTTTCTGTAAACTTTATGTTAATATGATGAGAGACCCTATTTGATCTCATCAATCCATTTGGAAGTTTTAAGTGGCGTCATTAGGCTGCGAGTTTTCATAAGGGATTTTTCATCTCACTTTTATTCCCGTGAGATTTATGCTACATTTGCCACAATTTCCTTTGAGTGGTGTATGTACTGCCCATTATTTTACCCATTGTGTAATATTCTTTCATTTATGGGTATTTACATCAATGTTTTTTTGCCCCTCTTTCATGGGGTGTATGTTTCGAAAGATATCCATGTTGGTAAGGGAACCTTTCACCCTCCTCTTTTTAAAAGACTTATTTTGTTATGTCTTTTAATTCAAATACTATTATTTTGGGATATGTTCTTCTATATCCTTATTGATTTAAATTTTATGTCAATGTGATTAGATACCCTTTTCATCTCTCATCAACTCATTTTCTGAATTTTGTAGTGACGTCGTTAGGCTGTCAAATTTTTGCAAGGGAACTTCTTAACCCAAATTTGATTCTTTGGGATAAACTTGTACTCCTTGAATATGTCATTCTATGAATATGTGTGAATAACCTCTGATTTTTTTACACTTAATATCCAATTATATTTGGTCTATTCTTTTGTCACGCATAATTATGTAATTGATTTATCCTTAAACCAAGGATACCGTCTTTGTATGGGACTTCGTCTCAATCTCCTTTCATTGAGGCATATTTTGTTTTATACACAACCTTCTTTTATACGGTGTATAAACCCCTTTGACTTTTACGTTTATTCAAAAGGAATATTTTTTTTATACGAAGCATTTACTAAATGACAAAAGGGAATGTTTTTGTCGTACGTATGCGGCGACAACGACTTCTTCGCCGCCGTGACCGTTATTTGAGTTTCAGCTTCCTCTACAAGCCATACCTTCTTTTTAAAAGAAAAATAAATACCATGTTTTACATTTCATTTATTTTGGTATTGAAAATGGTTTTCATAATGTTTTTATATCAACGTGTTGTATTGATATCTTGTGATTGAAAGGTGGAAATGTTATATTTCCTTTATGCATGTTTTATGTGATACGATTATGTTATGGTTCTTGGGCATTGTTATGAAGACGGGTGGTTCCGTGATAAACTAAGGGTGGGTGAGCCCGATATAGCTCTCCAATGCATTGGGTAACGCGAAGGAGTGAAACATTAAGGTTTCTCATGAGAGATTTAGGGAATATACTGTGGTGGGTATTCCAAACGTAACTAAGAGGGTTACTCCCTACGTAAGAATGTTATGAATGCCTCAAGTTACCATTATGTCTTATGATTTCTATGATTTATTCATGATTTGATATTCCTATGTTTTATGGGTAAAGTATTATTTCATTCTTAGGTATATATGAACTCATGTTTCCTTTCCTTATTTTTATATCCCTTACTGAGCTTTTTATGCTCATCCCTAGTTTCTAAAATGTTTTTCACAGGTCAAGGGAAAGGTACATGATATGATTATAGTGTCAAGGAAGTGTCAAGAAAGAATCCATGTTTTATTTTAAATATGTTTCCGTTGATTGGAAAAAATGAATATTATCCTTATGTAACCACTTTGTTTAAATGTGGAATGTAATGCAAGTTTTATGATCTAATTCTCTAAAACTCTAATCCTGAAAAGATCCCCAATGTGTAATCTTGTATTAACTCAAGATTAAGTAAGGTTTAAGGCTGGGGCCTTATAATTATCTTCTTACATGTTTATCCTTACATGTATATAAGTATACCAATCAAGAAAACCAAGGAAATAAACAGTCCCAAAATAGTGAAATTAAACCTATTAACCCATCAAAAAGGAAATGAATGAACTTAATAAGGTTATAATAAATAAATTTAATTAATAATAGGTTATGGAATTATTAATGATTGAATCTAATTTTATTATCCAGTACATTAAGATCAAAATAATAACACCTTCAGAATGAAGGTAAGGGATTCTACCTGAACCTCCATTATTCTTTTGGGTTGTTATATCCTTCTTTTTGCCCAAATTAAGTTATCTTTTAATTTTATTTACATGTTATAAATGTTTTTTATATGTTCCAGACTCATGTATAAATATCTATTCAACATTCTCTTTTGAGGATATACATATTTTTACATGGTTCCCTTCTCAATTATTCTGAATAATAATGCTCGTTTTAAAGGAAATTCCCGAATTCTTAACCAATATCATGTACACTATATAATCTATTTAAAGACACCATTGTTTTTATAAAAAAATAATTTTTATTATGAATACCTTCTTTTTTCACTTCTGGTTTTATATAATAGATAATTACCTTTTCTATTTTAAATTATTTTTAGTATTTTCCTTATAACCGCACTAAAATGTTTTAATGCAAAAAGTTCTTAAATTATCTTCATACATGTTACCACATATATTTGAAATAACTTACCATGATATTTTCCTGTTTTACCTAATGATTTTACATGTATGTTTTAATTCCTTTATTTCATGTACACTTTTATGATACACCTATTTATTAAGCTTTATGGAATGACTATGATACCCATTTCAATCCATGGGTACCCTTATGTTTATGTATGATTCATTATGTATGATTATTTAGGTGGGAAACATATTCCTAAACATGTTAATATGGATGAACCCAAATATCACTCCAATGCATTCAGTAATTTTTAGTCTCATGAGATGTTATGTGCAATGGTCTTAGCTGTAAGCCTTGACTTGTGCTACCATGTGAAACGGTATTGGTAATTAACCTTGAATTGTGATCCTATAAGTGAAAAATGCCTTGAATCATGCTAAAGTCATGTAATATGTTGATTACACATTACTTCAACACCATATTTTTAGGATCCCATTTTTATATATTATGATTCCATATGTTCCGTGCCTTTTTATATCATTATGTATTGTCATCTAACCCATGTGTGATTGCTTTATTCTTATTTTTGTTCCCTTATTGGGATTTTTATCTCATCCCTTTGTTCATATTATCTATAGTTTTTCATAAGAATATCTATTATCACAATGTAAGTGAGGATCTCATTGTTAAGATTAAATAAATAAATGTTTTCTATTTTGTCACATTTTTTAGTTTTATGTACATATTATTCCCAGAAACTAGACTATACGATCCTTGGCTTGTAATGTGATGCATTATTATTCTTAAAATCATGTAAAGATAGTCATAAAAGTCTATGGTCTCCATAGTTGGGATTAGAGTATGGTTTAGTTATTTTTAGAGATTAGGAATACATCACCATAGTAATAATATTAAGAATGGGACTATGTATAATAAAACATCCCAAAATTTTGGTGAGTATAGAGTTAGTGGTTTATCAAGAAATTACATCTATGTATGGATACGAACAAGTGGACGTTTCTCGGGATCATATGTATCAAGGGTTAAAACCTGAAAACACCACTTTGAGCTAGACTCAGATGAGAACCAGTGCACGATAATGGGCCTTGCTGCACTCCTGGTTTGACACTCCCGATAGATATGCATTGGTAAATTCATAAGCTTAGTACAAACCATAATTAATATAAAAAAATAATCCCACAATAATACATTTGAGGAAACAGATCATGGGTAACCTTGATTGAAAACTAGGGAATCGCAAGTTAGGATATACTTTTCCTTTAAGAGAATATCCTTTAGTGTTTCTTTATACTTATTAGCTGAGTATTCAAGCCCTCTAATGGTATATTATTTTTATTAGTTAATGGTGGGAAATATAAGAAAATGTTTTTATAATCAATGTGATAGGAAATTTGACAATTTACCTAATGATATGTGAAATATGATGGGAATGGATGCTCAAAAATTCATGATAGCACTTGATCAGCTAGCTCAAGTTATTAATAAAAACCTGCATCAAGGGTAACTCCATCCTCCACCATGGAAATATAAAGTTTCCAAAGAATACTTCATACAACAAAGGCCTCTGGTGTTTAGTGTATCTTTTAATCCCCTCTATGAAGAATAGTGGATCGACTCCATTGAAATGATATTCTTTATCCTCCAGGTCTCAGAAGATGATAAAGTCATGCTGGATGTCTAAAGTTTTGATCGGTAAGCTGAGTAGTGGTGGAAACTTATCAAGAATACAAACTCCCAGGAGAAAATTGAATCCATGTATTGGGAAGAATTAATTTAATTATTTTCAATAAATATGTTTCTGGAACCATCCATCTTAAGATGGAAAAAGAGTTCCTGAAACATAAGTAGAAGGAATAATATTTTATGTGGTCGTATGAAGAAAACATTACAAGTCTTTCAAGATATGCCTCCAAATTTTTCCTGGACACTAAAATCAAGGTGTATTTCTTCTTTAGATGACTAAATCCAAGTCTACAAAAAGTTTTGGCAATTCAACACTTTGACAGTTTTTAGGTGTTGTAGGCTATTCCCTCAAGGTTGAAAATAAGATCAGAGAATCTCAATGGTTTCAAGGTCCTAATAACAAAAATTAAAAAATTGAGACTAATATAGGTGGTTTGGAAAATAAATCTCATGATGAAATGTAACATCCCAAGCTTCTACGGTACACTTCTCTTTGAATAATGTGATAGCGTGTGTTGTACACAACACTGAGTTCTAACACAACATAACCAATCAAACTAGCCGTTATGAATAGTAATACCTAATTTTTGAAATTATATATATTTTATATTTTAAAATGGACTTCATTTTTTGATTCGGAATATCGAATTTAGCCTAAAGTGAAATTTTGGTACTTTTCGGATAACTTTCATATTTTGATGAATAGTGAAAATTACTAAATTTTAAATAAAAACAACTTTTTTAATCAAAATAATTAATAGTGATAAATTATGAATTTGAGTGGTTTTAAAGTATATTTAGAATATATTTTTACCATTTAATATAATTTTGGTTATTGGACATAATTTTACAATTAAATCAAACATAAACAAGTGTCAATCTTTTGATAGTTATTATCTCTTAAAAACACGCTTTTTGTTTTAACAGCGGGAATTAATTTTAAATTAATTTCTGCCACTTCTGTGTTTTGATTTTAGAAAAATGGATTCCATATTTGGAATCAGGATGTCCAAATTGTGTAAATAGGTAACTTTTAGTTTTAGACATTTTGAATAATTACTGCGGTAAATATTTTATTTACCATGGTTATGGGTAAATCCTGTAAATAAGGGTTAAAAAATAATATTATAATAATACAAAATTACCCTAAAACGTGTCCTACCCTTATTGGTTGATACATGTTCGACCATAGGCATATTTGGGTCGATTTTGGGACCCCATGGATCCACTTGTAGGTGATAGGGACACTTTATTTTAATTAAGTTAAAATGAATACAAAAACGACACAAGCATATATCTTTTAGAAAAACAATTTTTACATAGGGTTATATATGTTGGATTTTATATTATAAATATTAATTAGAAAGATAAAAAAGATTTCCTACATAATAATATTTTATTTATAATTTTTATATATTAAATATTTTAATTTATGTATGACACAATGATGAAGAAGTAATTACTATAATAGTGAAAAAATTAAAATAATTGATATTATAAATACCCAAATAAATATAATATGAAACTTTTAATGAATTAAACTAATTTTCTAGGATAATAATATATATTAGTATTAATTTAATTAACTTTTTTTGAAGTAATCAATCTGTTATGAGTTTCACAAAAATCAACTATTGAATAGTGTCAAAATTGACATAAAAGAGTTCTTAAAACAAATATTATATTATTAATTGATATTAAATTAATAAAAATCTAAGGATCGGCCAAGAGACTTATATCATGATATTTTCATTATTAATGGACCACTTGGGGGTCGCTTGGATGTATATAGTAAGTTTATTAACCATATTATATAAAAATACAAAGAGACATTTTAAAAGTGAAACTAATTAACTTAGAGTTAATACTTATAGATAATGTTACTATAAGTACCCAAACCTGTCTAAATTCTATTGGTTGAGTTGTTTTCGACCTGTCCCCACCTTAAAATTTAAATAATAAACTTTTGAGCCATTAGAAACTGAATATGAATTTATTATAAATTAATATTTCTAGCTTTTCCAAAGGTGCCCCTCACCCCTCTTATAAAAGGGCACTCCTCCTTCTCATTTCTTCACACCTTCAAAGCCTTTTGGTTCGGCCAAACTCTTCCCAAATACTCTCCCAACTTCCCTCACTATAACCTAGAGGCCTTAGTTTGATCAGAAATCCAATCTAAGGAGCCCTTTTGATCAAATCAAAAGGAAGAACCCGAAGAAGAGGTAATGTTTTCACCACCCCTTTTCAAGTTCATTTCTTCTTCCACTTCTTCTTTCTTTGTTATTACCATTCTAAAATAATAACTCCAGTATCTTATATATACTGTGATGTTATTATAAATATGGTACAACCATATTCAGTATTCTATCCACCCTTTGAATAACATGTCACCATACGTGCGTACGTACGGCTTACCGTCTCCACGTTGTGGTGTAATTGTTATTCAATATATTATTATTTGGATGGGTATAATAATGATATGTAACTCATGTAAATAATAAATAAAACATGTTAATTATTATTTATATATGATATAACAACCATTTATATATTATTTTAATATCAAAAGAATGATATTGTTGCTCGTGCGTACGTACGGACTACCATCTCCACGAACGCGATGAGATTCATTCTCCATCATATCCATTCAAGTATAATTATCATTTGATGATTTAAAAATGATTTTTAAGGACTTGATATCATTCTGGATAGGAATAATATACCACCTATCCATTACAAACATGGCTTACATAACAAAACATATAAAATAAAACAAGTAAGTTAACACCCGAAACAACGATAATACTAAGATATTATTATCAAATCAATATTAAAAGATCATATATGATATCATAATTATGTATATTATTATTGTATAATTTAATAACAATTATTTCACCATTATACAGGAGGTTAACCTACCCCAACCAAGGAAAAGTTCAAGGTAATGGTTATTTCACAATCTCTTCATTATCTGAGGTTGTTTATATGTAATAATCTACTGGGATCTCTTTATCATCCACATCCATGTTTTCTTAAAAATGTATTTCAAAACATTTTTATTGTTTACAAGAATATGGGTTAATGTCATGTATACCCTTTTTTGACTTTATATAAGAGTTTTATAAAGGAATCTTTCCATCGTTTTCAAAACAAGGTCCTTTTTAACCTTTTCGACAGAATTTAGGTAAGAATGTTTTTTTAACTTATACGGCGGGTGCGGCTATTTTCCGCCGTTATAAAATATTCAAAGATTTCTTTAAAAGTTTATAAGAATATTTTCAAAGAAAATGTTTTATTTTATATGGCCCTTAAATGATTTCAAAAATAGAAAGATATATTTCTCTAAAAAGAGTTTTGATTTCATCTATGTCAACATCCTTTGATGGATTTTTATAAAGGAATTCTATATTGTATTGAAGGTTTTGTGATATGTTTGACTGTGGATGTTCTATTTTTATACCATTCAATGTTTATGGTGAAATTATTGACATTTCTTATGCTAGTTTTAATACGAATGTTTATGTTATGTTTAAACCTTTTCATATGGGAATGCATTGGACTTAATATGTGACGGGTGGAGCCCGCTATAGCTCCTCGATGCATAGATAGGTCTCATGAGACAGACTAGTGTCTTGGCACAAGGCCTTGACAAAATGTTATTTTTAGTCTTGGAATGAGGCCTTGGCTATGTGGTTATGATAGTCTGGCATTATGCATTCCATCATTATGAAAGTGGTTATTGATTTTGTATGTGATTATTCGATTAATAGAATATCCATGTGAATAAGAAAATGGAATTATTTCATTTTATTTATGCCATAATATGTTGAAAGTTCAAGTTTGAAAGGCTTTTGTTTTATTTATACGTTGCCTTAAATGTTTATTCTTACTTATGAAAGTTTCCGCTATATTTTTATCCTTACTGGGCATTTGAGCTCACCCCTTTTCTATGTTTTATTTTTCCCAGGAAGTGAAGAAGTAAATTATGAATGACCTGCAGGGATATTATGTGGGGTTATGAGTGTGGATTATGCAGACAATATGTTGTTGTAGTAGTTTTTCATTTTATGATGTAATGTAAGACTTATGAATATATCTAGTGTTTCCAAGGCTACTAAACCAATCGGTCTTTCGAGATTTGATCTTTCTTGTGATCATGCCAATATTATGAAATAATGCACCGACTCTGGGTATCTAGGGTCGGGGCGTTATAGTTGGTATCAGAGAAAGTTTAGTACAAACCTTGGAATCTAGATTTAGATAAACTCTGATTAGAGCACGTAGACCTAAGATGAACTTTGAGGATTAGTATAGAAGAACTTCCTAGAATTTTGGTATTGTAGAGATTTTGTGAGTTTTCCGAGCAATATATCCCTGTCTGGATACGAGCAGGTAGAGGTGGCTCTGGCACAGATGTACCTCGGGGTAAAACCTGAAAACACCGCTTTGAGCTAGACTCGAACGGGAACTGGTGCACGACAACGGGCCTTGCTGCACTCTTGGTTACGACACTCCCGGGGGATATGCTTAGGATAACTCTCATTTTCTTTACAAATAATTATGAAGGGTTTATGAGTATGTACTTCCTCAAAGAAAATATTTTTATGATTATGGATTATATCCATAAATAGTTCAATTTATGTTAAGTGTTTTATAAGTATTTTGATTCATAAACTGATCTAGTTTATTCCATTGTTTAGAAATGGAGCCTAGTGGAATAAATGGAAACCGTATCAATGCACTCACTCCATGTAGGGATTTCCCTCCTTCTCAAGATAATTATAGTGGAGCTGGTGATGAAACTGGTGCTGATCAGCTAATCACCATACTGGGACAACTTACTCAGGTTATGAATAATAACCTTACCCGTATGGAGCACCCTGATCCGTAGCGTGGAGGATCAATGTTAGATCGATTCATGAGGCAAAAACCACCAACGTTCAATGGGAGTACAAATCCCTTAGTAGCTGAGCAATGGATATTTTCCCTAGAGAAAATATTTCAGGGTTTGGGGAGCAGTGAAAGGGAAAAAGATATCATGGCAGCTTACCGCCTCACTGAAGATACTGATCAATGGTGGTCATTGATTCAAAATACGAAGGAAGATGATGAAGTATCAAATATGGAATGGAGGGAGTTCAAAGATCTATTTCTAGAAAAATACTTTCCTCGCGACCATCGAGCAGATATGGAAAGGAAATTTCTGAGTTTTAGACAGAAGGAGGATGAGAATGTCACAAAGTATGAGGCTAACTTTACAAGGTTAGCAAGGTATGCTATAGATTATATATGTAACCCAAGAAGTAAGATTGATCGTTTCATTGATGGGTTAAAACCATTTCTCCGTCGAGCATTAGTCTCACAATCCTTTTCATCGTACGAAGACATTGTCTCATGTGCTATCAAGACCGAAAAGGAATTCTCTAAGTCTTATGACTTTAAAGAAAAGCAAGAGAAGAAGAGACCTGCTGATCAATCTGGGAATGGAAATAAGGGGAAGAAGGGAAAGGTTGAATATCCATCCTGTGGTAAATGCGGGAAGAAACATCCTGGTACTTTCTTGAAGGGAATGGGAGTCTGTTACAAGTGTGGTGAAAAAGGCCACCAAGCTCGTGATTGCAAGGGGAAGAAGGAAGGCACCAATGTTCAGTGCTATAATTGCAGGGAGATGGGGAATTATGCAAATGAATGTCCTAAGAGTCTGGAGAACTTACCTCAGAAAAGGCCAAGGGATCAAGGCCAGGCTTATGCTATCACTACGGCTGAGGTAGAAGCTCCGAAAGACGTGGTGGCAGGTAATTTAATGGTTTCCTCAGGTTTAGAAAATGCATTATTTGATTCTGGATCATCACATTGTTTCATATCTTCCCAGTTTTCTAAGAAAATTAGATATTTCAAATTTGATTTAACAAGGGAGTTGTCAGTTAAAACTCCTAAGGGAAGTATCATTGCAACAACGTTTTGTGAATGAGTCCCCATTAGAGCACATAAATGTTCGTTATCTGCTGATCTCATCGTCATACCTATGATTGAGTTTGACATAATCCTCGGTATGGACTAGCTTTCGGACTATGATGCGAAGATTTATTGTAAGAAGAAAGAGGTTACGATTCTTGATGATAATGATAAGGAACACCTTATCTTTAGAGAAGAATCGTCACCACATTATTCTTATTTAGATCCACCCTCAATAGCTCAACTAAATTCAATTATTGGGGAGGAAGAGAATGAAATAACTATGGGTGAGGAAAGGAATGTTCGAATAGAGGATGTACCTGTTGTGAAAGAATATGTAGATGTATTTCCGGAAGATTTACCTGGACATCCTCCAGAATGAGAAGTTGAGTTTTCCATTGATTTAATTCCTGGATCAAGGCCTATATTGAAGACCCCTTATAGAATGGCCACTTTAGAGATAGTCGAACTAAAGAAAAAACTAGAGGAGTTGAGTAATAAAGGATTTATTCGCCCTAGTGTTTCTCCATGGGGATCCCCTATTCTTTTTGTTAAAAAGAAAGATGGATCTATGAGGTTATGTATCGACTACAGGGAGATCAATGCTATAACGATAAAGAACAAGTATCCCCTACCTCGCATTGATGATTTATTTGACCAACTGCATGGAGCTCAATACTTTTCAAAGATTGACCTTCGATCTGGATTCCGTCAGTTGTCTGTAAAGAAGGAAGACATTCCCATGACAGCATTTCGAACCAGGTACGGGCATTATGAGTTTACTGTAATGCCTTTTGGATTGACTAATTCACCCTCTGTATTCAGGGATCTGATGAATAGATTTTTTAAGGAGTATCTCGATGAATTTGTGGTGGTATTTATTGATGATATCTTGGTATACTCAAAAACCTACGAAGTTCATTAAAATCACTTGCGCATTATCTTGAAGACTCTGAGGAGGCATGAATTATATGGAAAGTTTAGCAAGTGTGAATTCTGGCTCCATGAGATTTCTTTTCTTGGCCATATTGTCTCTAAAGATGGAATCTCTGTTGATCCTTCTAAGACAAAGGCAATCCATGAATGGCCAGCACCTATGAGTATAACTGAGGTACGTAGTTTTATTGGTTTGGCAGGTTGTTATCGACGTTTTTTCCGGAATTTTTCCCGATTGGGTAACCCATTAACGAAGCTCACACGTAAAGGGGTTAAATTTGTTTGGACAAAAGAGTGTGAAGAATGTTTCGAAGAACTGAAGAAAACATTAGACAATGCTCCTATATTGACTCTACCATCGGGGAATGATGGGTTCGTTATTTATAGTGATGCATCGAAGAAAGGACTTGGTTGTGTCCTTATGCAGAATGATAGAGTTATTGCCTATGCATCACGACAGTGGAAAATTCATGAACAAAACTATCCTACTCATGATCTCGAGTTAGCAGCTGTGATATTTTCTTTGAAGATATGGAGGCACTACCTCTATGGTGAAAAATGTGAGATTTATACTGATCACAAGAGTTTGAAGTATATTTTCTCACAAAAAGAACTCAACATGTGGGAAAGGAGATGGCTTGAATTACTCAAGGATTATGATTGCACGATACACTACCACCCAGGGAAAGCAAACAAGGTGGAAGATGATTTGAGTAGAAAAGACCATGGAATTTTGAACAATATGAGAATTGAAAGGGATCCAATTTTCATGGATCTTGTGAAGATGGACATGGGAATAACCAGGGAAGGTGAAACATCAATGCTTTTTCAAATGGTTGCCAAACCATCTTTACTAGAAAGGATTAAGAGTTCTCAGACCGATGATGAAGAATTTCAAAAGAAGATTAAAGCTGTGAATGATGGGAGATTGAGAGACTTTGTGTATGAAGATGGAATTTTGAAATTCGGGAAGAGTCTTTGTGTTCCCGATATACCTGATCTAAAAAGGGAATTGCTGGACGATGCTCATAGTTCCAATTTCTCTATACACCCTGGGAGCACCAAAATGTATAGATATTTGAAGGAACATTTTTGGTGGGACAACATGAAGAGGGAGATTGCTGATTTTGTGTCAAGATGTATGGTTTGTCAGCAAGTGAAAGCTGGAAGGCAACAACCTGGAGGAGTCATACAACCTCTTCCCATACCGGAGTGGAAATGGGACAATATTATGATGGACTTTTTCATGGGGCTACCAAAGACTCCTAGAAGGAACGATGCAATATGGGTTATTGTTGATCGTCTTACCAAGTCAGCACATTTTCTTGCTATAAGAGAAGATCTACCCCTGGAACGTCTATCAAGACTATATATTAATGAAGTTGTGAGACTTCATGGAGTACCCCGATCGATTGTTTCTGATCGTGATCCCCGTTTTACTTCAAGATTTTGGAAAAGTCATCAGAAATCCCTGGATACTGAACTTCTTTTGAGCACTGCTTACCACCCTCAGACAGATGGACAATCATAACGGACTATTCAGACCTTAGAAGACATGTTGAGATCTTGCTCACTTGACTTTCAGGGTATGTGGGATCAATATTTACCTCTGGTAGAATTTTCCTATAACAATAGCTTCCATTCGAGTATTCTGATGAAACCATATGATGCGTTATACGGAAAGAGATGTCGTACACCAACATGTTGGGATGACGTTGGTGAAAGAAAACTTGTAGGCCCAGAACTAGTGGAGGAAATGGTGGAAAAGGTGAAGGTAATCCAAAATCACATCAAAGTAGCTCAAAGTATGCAGAAGAGCTATGCCGATAATCGAAGGAAGGATTTAGAATTTCAAGTCGGTGATCATGTTTTCCTGGAGGTATCTCCATGGAAGGGAGTAATACGTTTTGGTAAGAAAGGTAAATTGAGTCCCAGGTACATCGGACCCTTTGAAATTCTAGAACGAATTGGGGTTGTAGCTTACCGATTGGAAATGCCGCCAAGTCTCTCCAAAGTTCACGATGTGTTCCACGTATCTCTGTTGAGGAAATACATGTCTGACCCAACGCATGTACTCACCTATGACGAATAAGAACTGGAACCCGATCTGCCTTATTGTGAAGAGCCCGTCGAGATTCTTGATACGAGAGAACAAGTGCTGAGAAACCGGACGACGTGTCTGGTAAAAGTTTTGTGGAGAAACCATAAGATGGAAGAGGCAACATGGGAACCCGAGGAACTTATGATGAAGAATCACCCAAGTCTTTTCATGTGATAAGTATTCTAGAAATTTCTAGGACGAAATTATTTGAAGGAGAGGAGAATGTAACACCCCAAGCTTCTACGGTACGCTTCTCTTTGAATAATGTGATAGCGTGTGTTGTACGCAACACTGAGTTCTAACACACCATAACCAATCAAACTAGCCGTTATGAATAGTAATTCCTACTTTTTGAAATTATATATATTTTATATTTTAAAATGGACTTCATTTTTGGATTCTTAATATTGAATTTATCCTAAAGTGAAATTTTGGTACTTTTCGAATAACTTTCATATTTTGATGAATAGTGAAAATTTCTAAATTTTAATTAAAAACAACTTTTTTAATCAAAATAATTAATAGTGATAAATTTTGAATTTGAGTGGTTTTAAAGTATATTTAGAATATATTTTTACCATTTAATATAATTTTGTTCATTGGAAATAATTTTACAATTAAACCGAACATAAACAAGTGTCAATCTTTTGATAGTTATTATCTCTTAAAAACACGCTTTTTGTTTTAACAGTGGGAATTAATTTTAAATTAATTTCTGCCACTTCTGTGTTTTGAATTTAGAAAAATGGATTCCATATTTGGAATCAGGATGTCCAAATTGTGTAAATAGGTAACTTTTATTTTTAGACATTTTGAATAATTACTGCGGTAAATATTTTATTTATCATGGTTAAGGGTAAATCCGGTAAATAAGGGTTAAAAAATAATATTATAATAATACTAAATTACCGTAAAACGTGTCCTAGACTTATTGGTTGATACATGTTCGACCATAGGCATCTTTGGGTCGATTTTGGGACCCCATGGTGCCACTTGTAGGTGATAGGGACATTTTATTTTAATTAAGTTAAAATGAATACAAAAATGACACTAGCATATATCTTTTAGAAAAACAATTTTTACATAGGGTTATATATGTTGGATTTTAGATTATAAGTATTAATTAGAAAGATAAAAAGATTTCCTACATAATAATATTTTATTTATAATTTTCAGATATTAAATAATTTAATTTATTTATGACACAATGATGATGAAGTAATTACTATAATAGTGAAAAAATTAAAATAATTGATAATATAAATACACATATAAATATAATATTAAACTTTTAATGAATTAAACTAATTTTATAGGATAATATGATATATTATTATTAATTTAATTAACTTTGTTCGAAGTAATCAATCTGTTATGAGTTTCACAAAAATCAACTATTGAATAGTGTCAAAATTGACATAAAAGAGTTCTTAAAACAAATATTATATTATTAATTGATATTAAATTCCTAAAAATCTAAGGTTCGGTCAAGAGACTTATATCATGATAGGTTCATTATTAATGGACCACTTGGGGGTCTCTTGGATTTATATAGTAAGTTTATTAACCATATTATATAAAAATACAAAGAGACATTTTAAAAGTGAAACTAATTAACTTAGAGTTAATACTTAAAGATAAGGTTAATATAAGTACCCAAACCTGTCTAAATTCTATTGGTTGAGTTTTTTTCGACCTATCCCCACCTTAAAATTTAAATAATCAACTTTGGAGCCATTATAAACCGAATATGAATTTATTATAAATTAATATTTCTAGCTTTTCCAGAGGTGCCCCTCACCCCTCTTATAAAAGGGCACTCCTCCTTCTCATTTCTTCACACCTTAAAAGACTTTTAGTTTGGCCAAACTCTGCCCAAATACTCTACCAACTTCCCTCACTACAACCGAGAGGCCTTAGTTTGATAAGAAAGCCAACCTATGGAGCCCTTTTGATCAAATCAAAAGGAAGAACCCAAAGAAGAGGTAATGTTTTCACCACCCCTTTTCAAGTTCCTTTCTTCTTCCACTTCTTATTTCGTTGTTATTACCATTCTAAAATAATAACTCTAGTATCTTATATATACTTTGATGTTATTATAAATATGGTACAACCATATTCAGTATTCTATCCACCCTTTGAATAACATGTCACCATACGTGCGTACGTACGGCTTACCGTCTCCACGTCGTGGTGTAATTGTTATTCAATATATTATTATTTGGATGGGTATAATAATAATATTTAACTCATGTAAATAATAAATAAAACATGTTAATGATTCTGTATATATGATATAACAACCATTTATATATTTTTTTAATATCAAAAGAATGATATTGTCGCTCGTGCGTACGTACGGACTACCGTCTCCACGAACGCGATGAGATTCATTCTCCATCGTATCCATTCAAGTATAAATATCATTTGATGATTTAAAAATGATGTTTAAGGACTTTATATCATTCTAGATATGAATAATATACCACCTATCCATTACAAATATGGCTTATGTAACAGAACATATAATAGAAAACAAGTAAGTTAACAACCGAAACAACGATAATACTAAGATATTATTATAAAATCAATATTAAAATATCATATATGATATCATAATTATGTATATGATTCTTGTATAATTTAATAACAATTATTTCACCATTATACAGGAGGTTAACCTACCCCAACCAAGGAATAGTTCAAGGTAAGGGTTATTTCACAATCTCTTCATTATCCGAGGTTGTTTGTATGTAATAATCTACTGGGATCTCTTTATCATCCACATCCATGTTTTCTTAAAAATGTATTTCAAAACATTTTTATTATTTACAAGAGTATGGTTTAATGTCATTTATACCCTTGTTTGAATTTATATAACAGGTTTATAAAGGAATCTTTCCGTCTTTTTCAAAACAAGGTCCTTTTTAACCTTTTCAACAGAATTTAGGTAAAATGTTTTTTTTAACTTATACGGTGGGTGCAGCTATTTTACGCCGTTATAAAATCTTCAAAGCTTTCCTTACAAGCTTATAAGAATATTTTCAAAGAAAATATTTTATTTTATATGGCTCTTAAATGATTTCAAAAATAGAAAGAGATATTTCTCTAAAAAGAGTTTTGATTTCATCTATGTCAACATCCTTTGATGGATTTTTATACAGGAATTCTATATTTTATTGAAGGTTTTGTGATATGTTTGACTATGGATGTGCTATTTTTATACCATTCATAGTTTATGGTGAAATTATTGACATTTCGTATGCTAGTTTTAAGATGAATGTTTATGTTATGATTAAACCTTTTCATATGGGAATGCATTGGACTTAATATGTAACGGGTGGAGCCCGTTATAGCTCCTCGATGCATCGATAGGTCTCATGAGACAAACTAGTGTCTTGGCACAAGGCCTTGACAAAATCTTATTTGTAGTCTTGGCACGAGGCCTTGGCTATGTGGTTATGATAGTCTGGCATTATGCATTCCATCATTATGAAAGTGTTTATTGATTTTTCATGTGATTATTCGATTAATAGAATATCCATGTGAATAATTAAATGGAATTATTTCATTTTATTTATGCCATACTATGTTGAAAGTTCAAGTTTTAAAGGCTTTTGTTTTAGTTATACATTGCCTTAAATGTTTATTCTTATTTATGAAAGTCTCCGCTATATTGTTATCCTTACTGGGCATTTGAGATCACCCCTTTTCTATGTTTTATTTTTCCCAAGAAGTGAATAAGTAAATTATGAATGACCTGCAGGGATATTATATGGGGTTATGAGTGTGGATTATGGAGAAAATATGTTGTTGTAGTAGTTTTTCATTTTATGATGTAATGTAAGACTTATGAATATATCTAGTGTTTCCAAGGATACTAAACCAATCGGTCTTTCGAGATTTGATCCTTCTTGTGATCATGCCAATATTATGTAATAATGCACAGACTCTGGGTATCTAGGGTCAGGGAGTTACATGGAAAGTATGTCAAACATCCCATGTTTCTTAATTGTGGGAATAAGTATCCCAGGAACTATCTAAAGGGAACCCGAAATTTCTTTAAATGTGGAATAATGAGACATCTAAATAAGAACATTCTATGGGATATGAAGTATCCCACTAATTCGGAAGAATAACGGAAGGTTTATATCAGCACTCATCCCATAGTGTAGTGTTACAACTAAAAGGAACATGGGAATTATTCGGAAAATTTCCTTAAGCCAAGGGTTCTTGGAGGAAATAAATAACAACCACCAAGGAAACAAGCAAGGGACAGTGTTATGAATACTACTTAGGTGGATCCGGACAATGATATGGTGGAAGGTACATTAATTATTGATTCAACAATAGAAAGTGTACAATTTGATTCTGGTACTAAATATTATTTCATATCATGAAATTTTAGTACAACTATTAAAACTCCACCACAAAATTTGTAGATTGAGTTATCTATGTGAACAGAAAATGGGGAAATTATTGCATCCAAAGTATATAAATCCTCCCCGATTAATATTTTTCGACTAAAACTCCTAGAAACTAACATCATACATCCCTTAGTAGTGTTTTATTTTTTCCTGGGAATGAATTGTACATCTTTATACAAATCCAAAATCAACTATCGAGATAGGTAGATCACTCTTTTTATCCCAAAGCATCCTCCAAATCATTAAAAGTGTAAGGAGGAAGATGAATATCCTTTAGAATAATTGTCTTAATATTAGATAATGTTTACTTTTGAGAAAGAATATCTTGCTCAAATGATTGGGAAAAAAGAGATGATATTTCTCAAAAATATTCCCATCATGATGGATTACAATAATGTATTCCCCGATGAATTTATTGGTCTTCCTCCTAAACGAGAGGTTGAGTTCCCAATTGAACTTATTTATGGATATATACCTATATCAATGACACCTTATTAAATAAACATTGTAGATCTAGAAGATCTAAAGAAGTAGTTAAAGGAGAATCTGTAGAAGGGTTTTATAGGAATGAGTGCTTCACCGTGGGGTGCGCCAGTCCTCTTCATCAATAATAAGAATGCCTCAATGCACCTCTGCATTGATTATTGTTAGATCAATAAAATAATGATAAAGAAAAATTATCCCCTTCTGAGGATTGTTGACTTGTTCGATCAGCTATGTGGGGCCAATTATTTATATTAGTTGGACCTTCAGCTGGGATATCACCAATTAATGTTTAGGAAGGTATATATTCCCAAAATTTCCTTTTGAAGGAGGTGTGGACACTAGGAGTTCAACAAGATGCCCTTTGGGATCACTAATTCTCCTAAAATATTCATGAATGTAATAAATAATGTCTTTAGAGATTACCTAGACAAATTTGAGTTTTTCTTTATCGATGATATTATTATATACTCCAAGATAAAATATGAGTGTGAGGATCATTTGAATACAGTGTTATTGAAATTTTGAGGGGATAAATTTTATGCAAAGTACAGTAAATGTGATTTCTAGATGAAGGAAGTTTCATTCTTGGGAAATTTTATCACTAGAAAGAAAATATCTGTAGACCCTTCTATGATAAAGGTAATTGAAGAGTGGCCTAGGCCAACATCTGTAATAGTGATCCATATCATTCTTGGATCTTTCCAGGTTTTGTTGATGATTTTTAAAGAAATTATCACAATTTTCAAACCCAATGACCAAGATAACCTGGAAGGGAGTGAAGTTCTTCTACAATAAGTAATATGGGTAAATCATTAAGGAACTCAAAAATAGGCTTACTACTATGCCAGTACTCACACTCTCGACAAGTGGAGAACTATTTGTGTTGTACAATGATGCATAAAAAAGGGTTTAGGCTGTGTACTGATGAAAAATGAAAAATTGATATCCTATACATAATGGTAGATTAAAATTCATGAGAAAAATTATCCCACGCATGATCTAGAGTTTGAATCTGTGATCTTTTCCTTGAAAATATGGCGGCATTATCTGTATGGGGAGAAGTGTGAGATATATAATGATCACAAGAGTCTCAAATATATATTCACATATAAAGAGATTAATATGTACTAGATAATATGGTTATATATTATCAATTATTATAACTTATCAATCCATTACCACCTTGGTAATGTAAATAAGGTATTAGATTCTCTATGTATAAAGGATTATGTATCTTTATCAATGATGAGAATTGAGAAGAATATAATATTCTTATATTTTTAGAAGATAGAAATGGGAATAATTAAGGGAGTAACATCATCAATACTTTCTCAAATTATTTCTCAAACATCCCTCAAGGAGAAAATAAAGTATGCACAAAGAAATGTTATATAAATTTACTAAAATGTGAAGGATATCAGAAATAGGAAATCCTCTGAGATCATGATTGACGCAGATGGAGTTGTAAGATTTGGGTCATGATTTTTTGTACCAAATGATCAAGATATAAAGAAGGAGCTTTGGAATAACACACATAGCTCAACCTCCTCTATTCACCTAGGGAGTATGAAGATGTATCAAGATCTCTAAGAGAACTATTGATGGGATAATATGAAAAGGGGGTTTATTTAGAATAAATCAATGTTCTTGATATGTTAGTATGTTAAGTTTGAAAAGAAAAATAAAATGGGTTGATGTGACCACTACCCAAACCAACATGGAAGTGGTAGAACATTACCATGGAATTTTCCATTCAACTTCCAGGTACATCTAGAGGAAACAACGTTATATGGTTCATTATTGATCGTCTTATAAAGATAGATCCCCTTATAAAAATTCTAGATGAATTATAATTTGATCAACTTGAATAGATATAAATCAAATGGGTGGTAAGTCTTCATGGTGTACCAATATATATTTTATCTGATTGAGATCCAAGATTCACTTCAAAGTTCACAAAAAGTATCCATTATGCATTAACCATTGTATTGAACTTCATCATGTCCTATCATCCTAAAAATGATGGCCAATCTAAGTGAACTATTTATAAATTATAATATATGTTGATAGCATGTTCTGTGGAATTCAAAAGAAGGTGGAACAACATCTTCTTTGGGTCAAATTATCTTACAATAATAGTTTCCACTCGAGAATCTAAATGTCACCATATGAAGACCTTTATGGGAAAAGGTCCAGAAGACCGGAATGTTGGGATGATGTCGGTGAGCATAAGTTTTTAGGTCATTAAATGGTCGAATAAATGGCAGAGAAGGTGAAAAATCATTCACCAGCACATCAAGGAATCCCAAAGTTGAAAAAAGAGTTATGCAGACAATAATCAATGAGGCCTTGAGTTCAAGGTTGGAAACATGGTATTCCAATATATATTGTTATATAAGAAGGTCATTATATTAGGGAAGAAAAAAATCTATGTCCCAAGTACATCAACCCCTTCAAGATTCATGATCGTGTCCGAGTTGTGGCCTAACAAATAGTTCCTCCACCAACAATGTATAATGTACACAATGTATTCCACATATCCCGCTTAAGGAAATACATACTAGATCTTTCACATGTACTATCTTAAAAGGTGATACAGTTGAAGAATTATATTTCTTATGAGTATCCAGTGAACATAGTGGATCATAGATATAAAGTTCAATGCAATAAGACTACTCAACTTGTCAATATACAATGGCAGAACCATAAGTATGAAGAGGAAACATGGGAATTGGAGGAATAAATGAAGTAAAATTACCCACACCTATTTAAATATTAGAATGAAAAATGAAATTTCAATGGAGAAGCATCATAAGGGGAAAGAATGTAATGACCAATGTTTTATCAATGGAATTCCATTCTTATAGTTATTTATTATAGTATAATCACATAATATTACTTATATAACACCATACAAACCTTATAAATGAATAATGATTAGAATAAAAGGTATATCTTGATGTTAAGGAAAATATACCAATGAAATAGTTACTTGACCTTTGGAATAGTAATTATTCCCTTATTAATAGTAAATTGGAAAATGGAATAGTAAACTAACATGTGAAAGTATAAACAAAATCAATCCCTATTACAAGTGTCAATGTGGTATAATTATATCATAGTATAAGTAAATGAATAATTTTAAAATTATTAATTAAGTGTTGGTATTTTTTTATTCATGTACATTTAGTTAGAGTTTTATGATTAATTTAATAATTTAAATGAATATTTAAATTCATAAAATTCATCCATAAAATAATATTTTTCTGCCTTATGATTATAATATATTTTTATGATACATTATATAATTTTTCAGTGTCTCAAAAAAGCAGTTTTAAATTTTAAATTTGTATTTTTCAAGTAAATTATGATTTTAATTAAAAATTAAATTTCCCAAATTTAGAAAATTATTTTCATAAAATGGAGTTCATTTTCAGATTCTATATACTGAAAATTTGTTAAGGTGAATTTTTGGTATTTTTCTAAAATACTTTAATTTTTACGACTGTTAAAATACTATAATTTTTTATAAATTATAAATAAATTAATTTAGGCATAATGATTGATTCATGGATGATATAAATGGCCATTGGCTAGAAATAACAAGCTCTATTTACTATTTTTGGTCACAGGAATTAAAAATATTAATATTCTTGAGCAAAATTATTAAACTAATAATTAAAATAATGGGAAACCCCTCCTCTCCAATATAAATACCACTCCTCTATACCTCCTCTCCTCCCACCTATCAAGCCATTTTCCTAATTAAAGTTATTCAGAAATATCTCCATGAGACCCTCTACAACGTCTAAGATATTTTGGTCTTATAACAAGAACAAAAACACTCCCTTGAAGAGGCTCTTGAGGAAGATATATTCAAGAGGTAAATTCCACTTTTCATTTCTATTATTTTATTTTCATATTCCTTTGTATTTATTTCTATCCTCACATATCCTCCTAAAAATGGTATGATAAATCCAGTACCTGAAATATACTAGATTTTTTTACTTAATGGAATAATTCATCATCATGTCTTATTTCCCCTCTTTTAATACTAGATATAAAAACACCATCTGAGAAGTGTTAATTCATAACATTCAAGGATGATGGGTTTTCAATTTCATTTACCATCCTCAATTATAGTCATGAAACCATTTTTTGGGTTGAACCAAAATATATTATATGTATTATCTCTTATTTATGTTTTTTGGAATAGTTTTACCACATGAAATTAATTTATAAAGAAAAATGTGTTCTTTGTGATCAAAAAATGCCAATTAAACAAAATAGTTATCAATAATGTTTTATATAATGAATCATCATCATTCCAAATAATAAAATGAATATTATAACCATAAAAGCTTATTTATGTTCACTAAAAACCTATAACACCAATTTTGGATAACCATTCTCATCTTACATGTTTATCCTTACATGTATATAACTAAACCAATCATGAAAACCACGGAAACAAATGCTCCCAAAACAACGAAGTTGAACCACTTAACCTATAAAAAAGGCCATAAATGTACTTAATAAGGTTATAATAAATCAATTTCATGTATAATATGTTACCTAATTATAATTAATTAATCTAATATTATTATCTAGGACATTAATATCAACAGAAGAATGCCATCGAAATTAAGGTTGAGGATTCTACCCGAACCTCCATTATTTTTTCGGGTTGCTCTATCCTTATTTTTACCCAAATGAATTTATCCTTATTTTTATTTAAATCTTATAAATTCTATTAATATGTTACAAAACAGTATATCAAGATCAATTCATCATTATCTATTATGGATATACATATTTTTAAGTGGTTCCCTTCTCAATTCTCTATGATATGTAAGCCTATTTTAAAGGAACTTCTTGAATTCTTAGCCCATTTCAAGTACACTCTATCATCTTTTTCAAGAAACCATTTTTTTATAAAATCATTATTTTTACTGTGAAAGTTTTTTTGGTTCACTACTGGTTTTATATAAAATATAGTTCCCCTTTCACTTTAAATTCTCTTTATTATTTTCTGTAAAACTGTACTAAAATGGATTAATGCTAAAATTTCTTAAATACAATTCATACTTGTTTTAATTTATGTTTGAAATAACTTACCATGATATATTCCTATTTTCCCATATGAATTTCCTTGAATTTTTTAATTCCTTTCTTTCGTGGAAATTTGTTTGATATACTCATTTATTATGCTTTATAACATGATTGTGATACCCCTTTCATTCCACGGGTACCCGTATGTTTATGTTTGATTGATTGTGTATGATTCTTTATGTTGAAAACATATTCAAGAACATGTTAATATGGGTGCACCAAGATAGTTATCTAATGCATTGGTTAATTTTCAGTCTCATAGTAAGTTATGTGCAACGGTCTTGGGGGTTAGCCATGACTTGTGCTACCATGTGCAATGGTCTGGGTAGTTAACCTTGACTTCTGCTCCTCTATGTGCAATGAGCCCTAAATCATGATAAAGTCATGGTATATGTTTTTTCCACATTAATTTGGTTCCATGTTTTTATGATCCCACATTTATATGTTATGATTCCATATGTTCTTTTCCTTTTTATATCATTATGCCATTCCTTTTAACTAATGTCCTAAATCTTTATTCTTATAATTATTCCCTTACATGGATTTTTAGCTACTTCATTTTTTTAATCTATCCCTAGTTTATCCTATAAAGGTGTATGAGCATAGTGGAATTTAGGTGATATATATGAAGATTAAATAAGGAAATTTTTTATTTAAACCCATGTTTTTTTTAGGTACCCAGTCTTCAAAGACAATAGATTTTATAACCACTGAATTGTAATATGATACTTTATTATGCTTAAAATAATGTTATGATTTGTGTAAGTGGATAGGGTCTCCATAAGGAGGGTTTGTGTTCTAGACTCCAATCTATTTCTGGGAAAGAGATTAAATCTTGTAAATTTTGTAGGATATTGATAGAAATTGATATCCGACCTTCCATCATTACTAATACATTCTATGAAACATCCTTTTTTGTAATGGGGATATATATCCATTCTGGTGTGGGGTCAAATATTTTATTACTCCCCTAGTTCATAGTGGAGGTATACAGACTAGGTCCTCCAATTTCAACCATATTTTATTGGAGTCCATGATATTCATGATAAGGGACTATTATATTCTAATTTTCTACCATTGTATTTCAATATTTTCTTCATATTCATGATTTCAAATATTCAAAAGTTTTTTTTCAATAAATTTTATAGGTAGACTTAATATTCAAGACTATTGATTTGCAGTTTCTCATCATTTTCTACCATATTTGACTGGAGATCTTGGTATGAAGGATTAGGAATTTTCATATCTTCATTTTTTATGATATAATTGACTAGAGTACTTGATATGAATGATAAAGGACATTTATCTGCTCATTTATTATTGTCGTATATGACTGGAGGGAATGATATGCATTACTATGGATTTTCATCTTCTCATTATTTGTTGTTATATTTGATAGGTGATCTTGATATGACCTATCAAGGATTTTTATATTCTCATTTTTTTGACTAATGTTTACTAGACGGTTTGATATGAATGCATATGGATTTGAATTTTTTCATTTTTTTTTTATTTATTTGACTATAGCGCTTGATATTCATGATTACGGATTTTAATATTCTCATTGACGGCCACCACATTTGACTGGAAGGCTTCATACGAATGAATAAGGATTTAATTAACTCATTTGATGTTTTATTTGATTGTAAATCTTATGTAGTATGAACAATAAAGTTGGAATATCCCTAGTTGTTTGAATTTCAACATCTATGGGCCACCCCAAGAACCTATGTCCAAATGAATTGGGATGGAGCTTGTGATGCAGTGTCATATACATATTGAGGATACTAGTTTTCACGACGTTGTTGGTGGTGACTACTGGTGGGATCACTTGGGTGGGAGCCATGTATCACCTAGATGAAGATGTTGGAGACCTATTGATCAACCTCCCTAAGCTAATGGTGGAACCCATTATTGTGTTTTGAGGGTAGACTCCCAATATATTTTGAGACCAACTATTGGTGTTTTCAACTTCTATACCACAAGTCATAATTGAGTCAGTTGTTTGTGTGTATTTAGGAACCTGAGGTCCTATCTAGAGGATTCTAGATTTGTCAAAGGACCATTAAGGTGGAACTCTTGAATTATTATATTTTACAAATGGCGTCAAAGAAGTTGGATTGGTGACAGAATCTTTTGATTGGATGATGGTCTAACTTGTGAAATAGTTGAGGAAAATGTTTGGTTGAACTGGTGAGGCACGATTTGCATCTAAGGGAGTAATGGTGAAATTACCCATGTGATATGAAAAACATAAACATGAAACCCCCATCAAAGAAGTATCTTAAAAAATAAACACATTCTTTTTTGATCATTTTTTATCCATGTTTATACCACTTTCATTTCATGATAGTTGGAAAGGTTCTTGATATGTGGGTGACACAATCATCTTAGTTAATGATTCATGTTGTGTTCACCATTTTTTTTCAGCTCCAATTTTCGATGGGTTGGTTTCCCGTGTGGTTTTTTTATGGAACTCGAAACACCCAGTGGCTCTCATATTCATGATGACTCATGGACCTCCTTTCCAAAAGTTAGACTTTCATTTGGGAACTTGTCTATGGACACTTAATAAATCACATTGTTCATGATGATTGGAGGTGGGTCTTATCATACCTTTTTTTGGTGGAATTACTTCATACTTCATGACTCTCTTATAGATTTGATTTAAGAAATGTTCAAAAATACCATATTAAATCCAAAATATAAATAAAAATTGACCCTTAGGTTAATAACTAATTTCTTTCGTGTCTTGAATTTAGAATTATCTATTTGTATAAAAGTTTCTCCGCTATTGATGTAGTGACTCAACCATAGTAATCCTAGAGCCTTTCTCTACTACCATTACATAGGAAAGATTACAAGGAATAAAATCTCAAAGGATCAAAGTGTTTATTCGTTTCAGTAAAATAGATACATAAAAAAGCATGACATTAAAAATGTATACAATATTTATAACATTAATTTTTTATTAGGATAACTTTATTACATCAATAATATCCTTTTATATCTTTCATATTAGCCATCATGGATTACTTGGGAAAGGAAAAGAAATAATGGTGAGATCTGATGCCCAGTGAGTGTTATGTATAGTAGAAAGAATAATGTATCAATAAGAATAATCAATATGAATGTGGTAATAACTGATAATACATTCCATGTAATCAATAAATTAGAAATAAGTGAGTAAATAATATGTCAAGGTAAATAACTAAAAAACATAAAATTTAAATAATTGGACAATTCATAATCAATATGTAAAGGTATATACCATAAAACACATATCATTTAATAAATAATATGAGAATGAAATGCATCCATAGACTTTTCTATAGTGAAAATATCATGGATAATAACTAATAAATCTAAATGAAGGAAATTCATAAATACTTGACATTATATTTCCTAGTCAAATGATACCTTTACCATAAAGACCTTTGACATGATGGTTTATCATACTATTGTCAATACCAGGAAAGCTCAGCTAGAGACAATGTACCTAACCATTTATTAGTATAAAGTAAAATTACTTAAAGAAAGAAACACAAGCAAAAAAAGCCACTACATATCATTGAAATCATACTCATCCCCATATCCATGATCCATTGCTTCATCTGTAGTATCCAACTCCCAATCCGAGATTTCATATTGTGCAAGATTCTTGACATACTTCCTTTTAAGATTTAACTTTTGAAAATATAGGAACTCTTCTGAAGACTGCATGCATCTGCCCTTACCAACAGAGGACCTAGTGGCCATCAGCTTTGGCACAGAAGTGTAATCCTTTTTTTTTCTTTCTTCTTGGCAAAGTAGAGTCACAGCTTTCTCATTCCTCGCCACATTATTCTTCCCATCTTGAACAATATCACTATAATAGATTCAGTTCATTCAACTAGCATTCTCATTTTCACTATCAGATAGGTCTCCCCATTTTCCAAAGAAATGGCCCTCCTGACAACCATCAGTTTCTCCTCGTTCTTTCTAAAAGTGACTATTGATATCAATTATTGCTAAACATTGAAAGTTTTTCCCATATTTAGATTTACTAGGGTTAACAAAAGAATACCTCTCCATTACCTCCTCCACTTCTCCTCTATCATTTGTTACTACAGCCTGCAAGACACCACCTTCCACCCCCTATGGACCTTCTAGCAGCAGCGGCATCTCCTCAGATTCCAGACTCTCAAAACGATTGCAGTTCATAACTCCATCAGGGTCATGAGTCCCCATATTCAGAGCTTTAGAGAACCCATCTAGTTTGGACAAAGACGCCTCATAGAGAGGAACCAAGTGAAGAAGGCATGGACCCTCCACTACAGACAGGGACTAAACTCCAAGGCCACTTTTCATCCTTTCAAAAATCTGCAGCACTGATGGATTATTCGACACATGCATTGCCTTCATATTACAAGCATGACTTGGAATATCAGGAATAAAACCCTACCTCATCTCCCTCTCCACCTTCTCATCAGAAGTATCCTTAACCAATGCCCCGAAAGTGCAAGGAGACTTCAATTGGGCTCCCTGTGTAAGAACTCAGACCTTTATTTTAGGTATGTTTTTTCTTTTCTGGTCATTTTTGAGAAAAATAGGAAAAATAAAAGAATCTAGAAATTTTCAAAGTACACACTGTGTAATTTATGAGTACACTCCATGTACTTTTCTCTCGCATGAGGCCGTGTGCTGGCCATGTCTGGGCCACACACACGGTGTGTAGCGATGATGTGGAGGCCACTTAATTTGGTGTATGGAAGGGGCGAGTACACGTCGTGTACCCATGAAGTAAACGCCGATTACTTTTCTTTTTATTTCATTAATCGGACTGGGATCGAGTCTTAAACCTATTTTCATCTTCTTCTCCTCCTAATTACGTCCAGAGCATCCAAGGAGGCCGAATCTCCTCCAAGCCACTGATCTGTCACTAGTTATCTGAACCGAACGTTTTCAGTTGCAATAGAATCACAATGGTGAGTTCTTGGTTCTTCTTTGGCCATGTTTCATGATTCCTTCTCTTATAAGAGTTATCTGAGGTTGAGCATTTTATAAGTTTTTGCAGATCTTCTCCATTCTAGGCTGATTATTGGGCCTAGGTTCACGTATATTGATCTTCTATGATCTAGGTAGGTGGGTTTTTTCCCTACGTTGAATGGCTTTTATTTTTTGGTCCAAAAGTGCCGGAAACCCATGTATCGGGTATCTCAGGTTAGGGTTTTGATCACCTATTGTTATCTGCCTTAGATTGCTTGTATGATTGAGGTTATTAGATGATTAATAATTTCTTGTTATCATGTTTGAGTATCACCCCTTGGGTGTTTCCCTTGTTTAGGCTATTTATCATCGTTTGGCTTAGGTTTCCTGTGAGGAAGACCTTGTTGCATTGTTTCCCTTCCTTGATATAATTGATTTCATGTATTTCCTGCTGTTTATATGCTTTTTATGCATTGTACCTATTAGCCAAGTAGTTTTTTGAGCTTACTTTGGGATTCTAATAGATGATTATGCACGGCTACACTACTCAGGGCTGTGGGAACCTATTGTGGTAGACTGAAGAGGGAATTAAAGATTAAGGGATTCCCTAGAGAGTTTGTTATAAATTTTTATCATTTGCAGGACCAACGGGAATAGGAAATTGTGCTTACTTAGAGTGTCCTTAGTTACGTATCGAGACTATAGGGGGAATTAGACATAAGTGCTTCCTCAGATAGTCTATAGATATCATTGCAAGACCACATGGGAATTGATGGTGAGAGCTTCCCAGAGTGTCTGTGCCTTTGTATGTTTACTTGACTAGAGGGGTCTTCCAGTGTGATCCACCCTGAGAGTCACCATGAATATTTTTAGTTGGTTGTGATGAGTCCACCAAGCCAAAGAACTATCTTGGGTTTAGTATTTATTGATGTTTAGGAAGTCTGCTGAGATACCTGTTGTGTTACTTGCTTTACCTTGGAAATATAGATCTGTTTTCTAGATTCCTTGGTTAATAATTAAATGATTGTATTACATTAATAAATAAATATGAATGAAGATTTGTAGGACTATTTACTTTAGTGTACTTCTATTTCTCTACTTCATTTTTCTATTACTTTTTCTATATTTCTCACTAACAGTAGGGCACAGTTCTTGTGGTGGTTGCCTACTGGGATTAGTCTCACACCCTGTTTTGGTCCTACTTTTCGGCCCAAAAAGGTTATATGGTTGTAGGTGTGGATAGAGATTTTGGCCCTTTTACTTCAGGTACATGATTGCTGGTTGGAGATGGAGAGCATAAGATTGATCTTAAGCTTTCGATGCTACTAGAGTTGTTGTTTACTTTTAGTGCTTTGTTCTCAGTTGTATTTCAGCATGTTGTCGTGTTTTTTGCTTTCCTTAGATACATGTACCATGATGCATCATTATTATATTATACATTTATTCTGCTGTTTAGTTTTAGTTATTGTATGTTGTTTATTGCTTCCGCTATTAACTGTTATTTCTGGTACCTTGTATACCATACCAAATGAGGGAATAGTTTCCCCATTAAAATACCAAGGCCCTCACTTCTAGTCGGTAGCCTCTGGTGTTTGGCGAAATGTGCTTGAGGTCATGTGGCGAACCGGGCATGGGGGACCAATTGAGGGGCTTTGGATTCAAGTAGTTACAAAGTGGTATCAGAGGAGTTTCTTTCCTTTTCTATTGACATACTATTTAGCGACGTTAGAAAGGGATAGGACAAAATAGGTAAATGGTAAATAGCTATTCCCGGGTGTTCTAGAACCCGTGTAGAAGGAAAAAAGCTAGATTACCTCGAATATTGCAATTTTTGAGTTTTTGAAAATGTTATAGTTTAATTGATTTCACCGTTGGGTGGTGCACTTGTTTTGTGATGTTACTGTTTGTATGATGGTGGTTCTATTTTTTTGCAACCCGATGAGATGAGGGTAATCAATCTCATGCATCATATAGGCACTTGTTATAAAATCACATGTCATGCATTTTCTCATGCAATCTAGAGTGCATTAGAATTTTCATCCTGTTTTGATAAAAGATACATGTTATTTTGATATCTTCTGTGATAGAATGAATTCTATATTGATAGGGTATTATTTTTTTTAGAGCTTCTCTATCATGGATGCCAAACTTTGGTCTTAGATGTGTTATGGGCCCTCGAGGATCGGAATTTGGTGGATCATGAGTTGTTATACTTTTTACTTGTTATATCCATTATTATGATGCCAAGATTTGAATCCCGAGGATTATGGGCCCCCACAGATCGGAATTTGGCACCTGAACACTTCTTTTCTGTGTTTTCTGGGCTTCAGTACAGTTCCGAGGCTACTACCCGGGAAAACTCAGAATACACGGCATGTGCTTTATGCATACATGCCGTAAAGTTTTCTGCAGTGTCCCTGACTAGGTTGGGAAGAGACACGGGGTTTTAATGTTTCATGTAGGAACACGTCGTGTACCATCTTAGCACGCCGTGTAGTCTGGAATAGGTATCTGGTCGTGTCACGAACAACACGGTCTGGGTTTTTCCTTCAAGTTCACGTTGTGTCTATATGGAACATGTCGTGTAGTGTCGAATGTGCATCAGGAAGTGTCACTAACCACACAGGCCAAGTAAGGCATGTCAATTACATGTCTTGTCTCCTTTGACACTCCTTGTAATAGTGGTCAGTGTGCCAGTCCGTGTGACTAATGACTCAGAAAGGGGGAAGATCTTAAAGACACACCGTGTAGTGGACAAGCACGATGTGTAGTTTCCTGCTGGGACAGTCCATGTTACCAGTTGTGTAGGAGTGAACGAGCAAGGAGGAAAACGGTTAGTACATGCCGTGTATTTTAAGAACACGTCATGTAGCCGGGTGGTTCACACAGCCATGTATGGCCAAGGTACACACCCAGGGAAAACATTTAAAAAACACACCATGTAGTAGTACTACACGCTGTGTATTCATTGTTTCCCAAATTTTAATGTTTTTCTCTCCTATTCCATTTTTCTCTCTTAAGTTTCATATGTGTTCATCGTTAATAAAGGTGTAATTTCGGCCTTTTAGAGCTATGGAACCGAGATGTCCTCCTGTTGCACGTCAGGAACCAGATAGTGATCGTACGCCTGATACGGAAGATCAGGGACTACCAGTAGTTCCGCCTATCATTCCAGACATGGCACCTACAGTGATTCCAGACACTAGTGTCGATGATCAGTTCAGAGAGGGTTTCATGAGATTCATATAGACATTCCAGGGTGCTCAGCATCCTGTCCCTTCTATGGTAGAGCTGACGCGGGTTTTTCAGCAGCAGCACCATCCCACTTTCACAGGGGATGGAGGACCTCAGGCTGTGGAGTCATGGCTAGAAGCCATGCTGACCATCTTCGATCATCTGGAGACATCTCCAGATAGTATAGTGAAGCTCGCGACTTATATTCTACGAGATTCCTCCAATAGATGGTGGGATGTGGTTTTGCAGACAGGGATCCAACAGACTATGTCTTGGGATGAGTTTCAGCGTACATTCTATGACTACTTCTACCCCGCAGTGCTAAGGGATATCAGAGCCAGAGAGTTCATGAACCTAGAGTAGAGTACCCTCACAGTTATGGAGTATTACTCCCAATTTATAGAGTTACATCATTTCACTCCCATTCAGGGGAATGACGAGCTTTTTTTGGCGAGGAAGTTTAAGGAAGGCCTCAGACCGGACATCAGGTCATAGGTGATTGTCTTTCAGTTGACTTCTATCACTATGATAGTCAACCAAGAGCATAATACAGAGAGAAACTTGAGGGAGAATGGAGCTGTGGACAAGGGTGGTTCAACATCCTGGGATGATTCTCTCTAGACAGACAGTAGGAAGCTCCACCGAGAGTCTACACGAGGTGTCTCGAGGAAGCGATGTATTCCTTCTGGTAGGAGAGACCTTCCTTATGGAAACCATGCACTGTGATATCAGTGTGGAAGAAGTGGGAATAAGAAAACCCAGTGCCCAATGGCCCTAGTAGTGTGCCGATCTTGCGGCAAGATGGGTCATCTATAGCGCTTCTACAAGGTTCTTATGCCAGTGTCTAGTGAAGGAGGATCAGTTTCGACTCCTCATAAAAGAGCAGGATTACTAGTTCCATAGCAGGTAGGGGGATGGAGCTCTTTACATCGTGCAGGCCAGGGTTGGGGCCATGGATGTAGTGGCCAGGCTCAGGGAGGAGCAATATAGGGATCTCATGCTACTACGCAGGGTCGCAGTATAGGCCATATTTTTTGCTATAGAGAAGATTCATCAGGATCAGGATCATGGACCTTCTACAGTTCAAGGTACGATTTTATTATCCTTAGTTTTATCCTATGCACTTTTCGATATAGGAGATTCTCATACCTTTATATATGTGCATACTGTGGAAATCCTTAGACTTACAGTTTATAATTTTGAGGATATGACGACATTAGACACTCCCTTGTGAATTAGAACTGTCGATGTGCGTGAGTGCTTAGACTGCCCCCTTGAGGTTGGTGGGTGTCATTTTTCATGGAGTCTCTATGTTTTGGAGATGACAGGATATGATGTCATTATTGGGATGGATTGGTTAGTTCCCTTACAGGCCTTTGTCGATTGCTATCACTGCCTGGTGAGTTTCACATCACCAGGGGGCGGATATTTTGCTCACAAGGGTGAATTGGATGTCCAGGTGAGCAGAGCTGGACCAGAGCATCATGGGTTGGGCGGTGTTATGGCCCAGATTTCTAGCATATATTTTGATGAAAACAGGACTTGTCATGTATATTTTCCTCGAGTGGTTGATCTCTTTCCATATGTCTTTTCATAAGACTTTTCAGGTTTGGCTCTAGAGAGAGAGGTAGACTTCTCTATTGATCTTGGGCCAGGAGCGGCACTGATGTCCATTCCTCCTTATAGGATGGCTACACCTAAGTTGAAACAGCTTAAGAAGTAGTTGGAGGAGTTTCAGACAAGGGGTTTCATCCGACCCAGTACTTCTCCATGGGGTTCGTCTGTCCTGTTTGCGAAGAAGGAAGACGACACCATTAGGCTTTGTGTGGATTATCGGAAGCTGGACCAGTTGACGGTCAACAACCGATATCCTTTTCCATGGATAGATGATATCTCTGACCAGCTTCGAGGATCCAGGGTGTTCTCGAAGATCGACTTGAGATTTGGCTACCATCAGTTGTGTGTCAGACCATTTGATATACCTCTTACAGCCATCCAAAGTAGGTATGGTCTGTATGAGTACTTGGTTATGTCGTTCAGTCTCACGAATGCACCAGCAATTTTCATGGAGTAGATGAACAGAGTTTTCCTTCCTTACTTGGATTCCTTCGTGGTGGTTTTCATGGATGACATCTTGGGGTAATCTCACACAGGACACGACCATGCTACCCATCTTGAGATTGTTTTGAGTACACTGAGGGAGAATCATTAATATGATAAGCTCTCAAAGTGCCACTTTTGGATGGATGAGGTTGAATTCTTTGGTCATGTCATCTTAGAGACGGGGGTATTAGTAGACCCAGAGAATGTGATATCAGTAGTCACCTGGGAGCAGCCAAAGAACGTCTGCGAGGTATGGAGTTTCTTAGAGATGGCTAGTTACTACAGGTGGTTTATAATGGACTTGTCACACCTAGAAGGGTCGTTGATGGTCTTGACTAAGAAATAGGTGAAGTATGTTTGGTCAGAAGCCTGTGATTCAGCCTTCCAGGAGCTGAAAGGGGGATTGACTTCAGCACTGATTCTTGTCCTGCCGGAGCCGGGCAAGAGTTATACAGTTTTCTGTGATGCATCTGGCATCGGGCATAGAGAATTACTTATGCAGGAGGATATTTTTGTTGCTTATGGATCTCAGTAGTTGAGTCCACATGAGAGGAACTATCCTACGCATGACCTGGAGTTGCCTGCATTTGGTCATTCTTTGCGTTGTTGGAGACATTATCTTCTAGGAGAGCATTTTGTGGTATATACTTCCTAAAAGTGCCTCAAGTATATCTTCATGCAACATGACTTTAATTTGAGACAGTGGAGGTGGGTTGAGTACCTGGAGTATTTTGATTTAGAGCTTGCCTATATACCTGGAAAAGGCAATGCAATGGTTGATTCACTGAGTAGGAGGACTCAAATACAAGAAGTTTAGGATGCCAAAAGTGAGTGGAAGCTTATGGCTCTATTATCTGAGATACATTCGGAGGTGTACGATAGACAGGGGTAGACATTCCTACCTTCTGTAGCTATAACCTCGATGCTTCTCGACCAAGTTCGAATGAGGAAGCTATCATATTATGAAGGCCTAGTCCTTCGGGAGAGTGTGTCAGGAGAGGAACCTCCTTCCAGATGCACCGTATGCGAGGATGAGATCATTCATTTCTAGGGACGTTTATGGGTGAAAACAGATATACGCGAGAAGCTGATGCGATACTTTCATTCCATAGTTTGGGTAGTTCATCCTGGCGTCACCAAGATGTATCATGACCTACACCACCAGTATTGGTGGCCAGGTATAAAGAGAGATGTTACTGGCTTTTCCATTAGATGTTCCACCTGTCAGCAACTGAAGGAAGAGCACCAGCGACCAGTAGGGATTTTAGAGAAGATACCCATTCCTAAGTAAAAGTGGAATGATGTCGTGATGGATTTCATGACAGGGTTACCAAGATCGCCTTGAGGGAATGACGTGGTATGGGCTGTCATTGACAGGATCACGAAGGTTTCTCACTTATTTATGATTAAGGAGACCTTCAGTGTTGATGAGATTGGAAGGTTGTACATCTATGATATTGTATGCTTGTATGGGGTTCTTAGTACTATAATTTTAGATAGGGATGTCTGCTTTACGTCGCATTTATGGAAAGGGCTATAGAGGGCTTTGGGTACACAGGTACTTCTGAGTACAACTTACCATCCCCGGATATATGGCCGGTCAGAGTGAATGATTCAAGTGGTAGAGGACATGCTATGAGCATGTGTCCTCAATTTTGGTGGTTCTTGGGAGAAACATATGCCTCTAGTGGGGTTTTCCTACAATAATAGTTTTCAAGAAACTATTCAGATGGAACCTTACGAGTCTTTGTATGGTAGGTCATGCTGATCACCATTGTGTTTTCTGGAGGCAGGAGAGGTATCTATGATGGGACCTCACCTTGTTTAGGAGACCACATAATAGGTAGAGTCGATTCGAAAAAGGATGGATACTATACAGCCTCGGCAGAAATCTTTTTTCGATCGGTCGAGACGTCCTCGGGAGTTTAAGGTCCGGGATCAGGTTTTCCTACGTGTTTCCCCGAGGTTGGGACACAAGAGGATCATGAGATAGGTTAAGCATTCACCGAGATACTTCAAGATATTTGAGGTTCTATAGAGAGTCGTTCTGGTTGCTTATAGGTTGCAGTTACCTCAGAAGTACCAGGCTATGCACGACATCTTCCAGGTTTCTCAGCTTCGCTGCTATTTATCAGACCCATCTCATGCTTTTCAACCCAAGGAAGTTGAACTAGAGTAGGATGCATCACTCGAGGAGCATCCTATCAGGATTTTTGATCATAGTGCAAAGATAATTTGTGGTTGTTCTATTCCTCTGGTACATGTGTTATGGCAGCACATGCATGTACAGGATGAGACTTGGGAGAGGGTGGCCGATATGCGATCACAGTGGCCAAATTTGTTCGATGTTTCTTCTTATCCACTTTGCTAGGGAAATTTGGGGATGAATTTATTTAAGGGTGGAAGTTTGTAAGAACCTGGACCTTCTTTTCAGGTATGTTTTTCCTTTTCTGGTCGTTTTTGAGAAAAATGGGGAAAATATAATAATATGGAAATTTTCTATGTACACGTCGTGTACTTTATGAGTACACGCCATGTACTTTTCTCCTGCGCGAGGTCGTGTATTGGCTATGTCTGGGGCACACACATGGTGTGTATTAGTGATGTGGAGGCCGCTTAATGTGGTGTATGGAAAGGGCGAGTACAGGTCGTGTACTCATGAAGTACATGCCGTGTAATTTTCTTTTTTTATTTTATTAATTGGACTAAGGTCGCGTCTTCAACCTATTTTCATCTTCTTCTCTACCTAATTACGTTCAGAGTGTCCGAGGAGGCTGAATCTGCTCCGAGCCACCAATCCTTCACCAGTTATCTGAATCGAATTCTGTCGGTTGCAATAGAATCGCAGCGGCGAGTTCTTGGTTCTTCTTTGGACACCTTTCCCGATTCCTTCCCCTGTGAGAGTTATCTGAGGTTGAAAGTATAAATTGTTTTTCCTATATTCTCCATCCTAGGCTGATTCACGGGTCGAGGTTCAAGTATATCGACCTCCTAGGATTGAGGTAGGTGGTTTGTTTCCCTACATTGAATGTCTTTGAGTTTTTTGTGCAAAAGTGCCAGATACCCATGTATTGTGTATCTCAGGTTAGGGTTTTGATCCCGTGTTGTTATCTTCCATATATTTTATGTAGGCTTTTGGTTATTAGATGAATAAAAATTTCTTATTAGCATGTTTGACGATCACCCCTTGGGTGTTTCCCTTGTTTCTTCCATTTATCGCCATTTGGCTTAGGTTGCCTATGAGGCAGACCTTGTTGCATTGTTTTCCTGCCTTGATATAATTGATTGCATGTATTGCCTGCTGTTTATATGATTTGATGCATTGTATCTATTAGCCAAGTGTTTTGTTGAGCTTAATTTGGTTTGAAAATAGTCGATTACGCACGGCTACACTACTCAGGGCTATGGGAACCTGGTGTGGTAGAATAAAGAGGTAATGGATGATTAAGGGCTTCCCTAGAGAGTCTATTATAAATTAGTATCATTTGTAGGACCTACGGGAATGGGAATTTTTTGCTTCCTTAGAGTGTCCATAGTTACGTATCGAGACTATAGGGGGAATTAGATGTAAGTGATTCCTCAGAGATTCTATAGATATCATTGCAAGACCACATGGTAATTGATAGTGAGAGCTTCCTAGAGTGTCTATGTCTTTGTATGTTTACTTGACTAGAGGGGTATTCCACTGTAAGCAACCCAGAGAGTCACCATGAATATTTTTGGTTGGTTGTGATGAGTCCACTAAGCCAATGAACAAGCTTTGATTTTGTACTGCTTGCTGTTTAGGTAGTCTGTTGAGATACCTATTGTGTTACTTGCATTTCATTGAAAATGTAGAGATGTTTGCTAGATTCCTGGGATAATAATTAAATTATTTTATTAAATTAATAAATAAATTTGAATAGATATTTGTAGGATTGTTTACTTTAATGTACTTTTGTTTCTCTGCTGCATTTATTTCTATTACTTTGGCTATATTGCTCACTGACAGTAGGGAACAGATCTTGTGGTGGTTGCCTACTGGGATTAGTCTCACACCCTGTTTGGGTCCTGATTTTCAGCCCAAATAGATTATATGGTTGCAGGTGTGGATAGGGATTGTGGCCCTTCTACTTCAAGTAAATGATTGCTGGTGGGAGCTGGAGAGCATATGGTCGAGCTTATGCTTGCGATGTAGCTGGAGTTGTTGTTTACATTTAGTTCTTTATTCTCAGTTTTATTCCAGAACATTGTTTTGTTTTCTACTTTCCTTAGATACATGTGCCATGTTGCATCATTATTATATCATACATTACTTCCGCTGTTTAGTTTCAGTTGTTGTATGTTGTTTACTGCTTCCGCTATTGACTATTATTTCATGTACCTTTTAAACCGTAACAAATGATGGTATAGTTTCCCTAATAACATACCAAGGCCCTCGCTACTAGTCGGCAGCCTCTAGAGTTTGGAGAAATGCGCTTGTAGACATGTGGAGAACTGGGCACAGGGCAGCAGTTGAGGGGCTCCAGATTCGGGTCGTTACACCCAGTCCAGATGAGTTTTCATCATTTTTACACGCTGCCTATTCCATAGGAGAACTCAAATCCCCATTCACATTCCCAGACTCTAATAGAGCCTCTCTATGGCCACCCTTCACCTCCACCTAAACCAGCCTCCCATCAGCACAAGCATCATGACCACCACCATACTATATCTCCACAACCCGCGAGGTAACACCCACCTTGACACTGTAGAAAGCAGTCTCCAGGTGCTCGAACTGTCTGTATCCTACACAGAACTACATCCATAATTCGAAGACTACAATTTTCATCCATTGAAACTCCTTGCCATCTGCAATGCAGACACAGCGCGTTGGCGGCATTGCAATTTGAACCTCAACATAGACCCACGGGCTGATCGGGTGTGACACAGACTCAGCTCTTTGATCCAAGCACAAATACCTCCCAATCATGTTACCAATGGTGCTAAGAATGGATGGATTTTGAAACGAAAGCAGAAGACTAGGGAGACTTACCCACGTTGCAATCAACGAAGGATCTTGCCGCATATGAAAATCAAAGCTCTTGCAGAATAAGTAAAAAATTGATATCCACCATACCTCCGAGGAGTCGTGGCCCACGCAGAAATCAAATCTTCCTCTGAGACTAAATCTATGGGTAGAAAACCATCAATTCAGCTCCAAAACAAACCTAAAGGGTTTGTTTCCAAAAAAAATCATCTCATGGGACTAACAATGAATCGAGGAAATTATATTAAATAGTCCGCATCCTATTTCATTTATGTCCAAAGCATTCCTCCTAAATCAAACAACTGATTAAATTAAAAAACAATGTGCCTTATCTAATATCCATATTGAGTAAAGGATACAGATTTATCAATATTTCCCCAATAAATGAAATAACATTGAAAGTCAAAATTGTATGTTAAAATTTTATATAGATAGAAAATGAACCTATCCATGATAAATGATATTTATAATTATGGAAAAAGAAGTTAGGTTTTCTTAAAAACTTTTTATTAAAAAGGGTTTTTAGAAGAAAATAAATTCTCCGACTAAAGAGAGAAATGAAGTCGGGTATTCTTAAAAACATTTTCTTAAACATATAGTGTAAAAAAGAGCGGAAAATGGGACTATTAAATGAAAAAGTTCATAATAACCATATCAAATGAAAATTAAAGGATTTATAAAAAATGACACAATAATTTACTTTAATTGAAATTCAAATGTAAATAATATCGAAAAAAATGCAATTGTAAAGTAAACCATTGAAAAGACCATAACATTGATGTGAGAATCAATCAATGAATTTATTGTGTGTGTAGAATGTAAATCAAAATAATAAAATTTTAAATAAAACAATATATTTTAAAAATTAATTACAAACATAATCTTATAATATTAACGAAAATGAGGAAGTAAAACCAATAAAAAAGAAACATGTTATAAAATTCATTACCACATGGAAACATTTAATTCAAATTCCACTAGAATAAATAATTCCAATTGAAACTCAAAATGACATGAGTATAAAATAATTCATTATTTCATATATAAAAATTTTCATTTCATACACCGCACAAAATAAGTAAGTGGTGAATAGGACATTTATCTCATGGACGTAAAAGGTGAGATGAAAATTTCATACCACGCATTTCATTTCAGGTGAACATCCTTTAAAATCTTATATAATCATTTTAATCATGTAAATAACTTATACCAAAACTATAATTATATTAATAATATCACATATGATATTATTATAACTTCTTATTACCTGTTTGTTAAAAACATTTCATTATTTTCACTCTTTTGGGTGTTAATTGCCTTGTTTGTGGAGTATGTTTAAACTTATTATCTTTTTTCTTAATAATTAGATAATTATTTATAATATAAATAATCTAAAACATGATTAAAATGTAACATATATTAATTATATCAATATTTATAATAATCCATAATATCTGGAGATAGGAAATGAAATGCATTATTCCTGGAAACGGTAGGTTGTGTGTATGCATGAATGCTACTTCCATTTTTTTTCTTATTTACAAGAATGAAAATTAAATTATTTATATGTATATTATTATTCGAGTATCCTTTTTATGTCATATATGTAACATATGTTTATTATAACAATAATTTATATGTTTCATGTGTTGTGTGAACGAGTTACATCATTTTGAGGGGGTGGTTGTCCACACATCCACAAACGATGTTATCGTATTTACAAAAAAAAGGAAATAAGGAATTTATCTATAATATAAGAATTATATAAGGATATATAATACATAACTATAATATATATCATATAAAAAAAGTTTTCCCTTCATAATTCCCAATCAAGAGAGGTGGTGAAAGAAAAAACTCATGACATCCTCTCACAAGGTCGTAGTTCACCGTACAAGAATGTTAATTATGTTACCCATTATTTGGAAGTGTGTGTAGTTTTATGTAAACACATTAAATTAAAAAAATATAAATATATTTAGTATACTTATGTAATTATATAATAATTATATGAAAATAATTGATGTGGTGGAGAAGTAAATGAAAGAAAAGTGATCATTTAAGAATGTTACCTCTTATTCAGGTAACTCATTTTGGAATAAACCAAAATAATTACATGGATTTATTTATTAGAAAAATGAGGGTTCTTGGATTAGGGGATAAATTTTGGGGCCTTATTTGGGAAAATTATGGGAAATAAATTGGTCTTTAGATGTGTGAATAAGTGGGAGGGGTGCGTGCCATTTTATAGTAGAGGTGTTGTATTCTTGTAAATTTTTGAAAAGGGAATTAGAATAATTTTTCTTCGATGTAAAATAAAAAAAATGAACCAAATTAGGTAAAAGGTGCGATAGGGTATAAATATGAACATAAAATTGATTTTTGAAATATTTATAGGTCAATTTTGGGCTTAAGTTTTGGTTGAGTCCTTTGTTAAGCTAATTTTTCTATTATTCACTATAATTAATTTTAATGGATTTCACTAATCATTTTGGTAAAAATATATTTTTCCCCATTATACATTATAAATAATTATTATTAAAATTATTTAATACATTTTTTAAAATTCCAATCACATACATGTGAGAAATTAATTTAAATTTAATCTCACGTATAGGAGGATAAAGCTGGTTTTTAAAATAAAATGTTCACAACTTTACAATGTTATTATAGAAAATTTAAAGTTGAAAATTGATTATAATAACAAAAAATGTATTAATAAATTTATAATTGATCTAAATAAACATTAAAACCAGTAAAAAATATTAATTATCTTAATAAATAAATTATATGAAAAATCAGTTTTGAATTAAAATTTAGTATTTTTTACTATTCAACAAAAACAGAAACCGTGCAAAAATATACCAAAAAATAAACATAACCTCATTTTGATATTTATCTTCCAAAAATGAAGTTTATTAATCATATTTAATTCATAAATGTTCCAAATTTTTGATTTAATAGAGGGTTCATAATTAAAATATGGTAGAACAATCTTTAAAAAATATTGGTTCTTATGCATAAAATTGGGTTTTTTCATATCTTGGACCAATCAAATATATTGGATGAATATAAAAAATATTTTATTTAATAATATATATATATATATATATCTTTAATATTTATCTCTAATTCAATTATATTAATTTATTAGAATAAAACACACTTGAGAGATAAAAAAATTTATTTTATATTCAATTGGTTTTTATAATCATCTCTAATTAATTTGTAACTAATGAATTAAATATATATTAGTGTAAACCATATATTTGTAAATAATATTTTAATAGTATATTGTTTTTCCGTAAAATTGGATCTTATGTGTAATGTAATCAATCAACAAAACTGGTTGCTGCATATGATGAAAGATAAATTAGTATTGCATTCATTTCAAGATATATCATATATTAAATTAATTTAAAATATTAAATATACCATAAACTCTCTAGAGGTTTTATTCATTTCTATTTTTTTGTGTCTCATACATGATATTGAATAAATGTTACTCTTTCAAAAAAAAATTAGGGTGTTACATTCTCCCCACCTTAAATTAATTATTCCCACACAATTTATACTCCGTATTAGAAATATATGTTTGATATTTATAAATTCCTTTAATGAAATACCACTTCATGAGAAGAGATAATAAAATATACTCTTCAGAAGATATAATGATAAGTACAAAGGTCACATGGAATATAATATAACTAGGTCTATAAGTAGGAGAACAATTGTGGAAAGTTAAAATATGTTCTTGGAGTGAAATAATAAATAAATATTGGGAGTGATTGAGTTCATAGATCACAGACAAGTGAATGATTAGTGGAATGTTTGGGGCCTTAAATTCATAAAATTACGATTTTTTAAAAGCCTATCAACTCAATAAAAACTAAGGTATTAGGACATCATTTTTTAAGGACCTTTTCCTAATTTTCAGTAATTATTTTATAGCCTAAGAATACAAGGGAATGTACTTGATACATTTCAATTTCATATGAAAAATTCTATATTTTTTTATTATTTGACAAAATTCTAGAATATCCCTATGTCTATTAAATGAATATTAAAAAAATGAAATTCTATTCCACAAGTAGTAAAATTTTATATTTTTATATCGTATGATACATAACAGAGCTAAAACCATTTTTGTGTCTATCTCTTACCTAAATCTAATTTAGTTAATAAATTAATCTTTAAACATGAAAAATAATTATACTAGTTCATTATAAATATTTATTCTCAAATTGTTTAACTAAAAAATACACATTAATGAGGAAAACATGTAGGCTAGTGGTAAGTGTGAATCCCTTATCATCCATCATTCCAATGTTCAAGATCAACCACCTTGGTTTATTTGATGGGTTATCACCTGGAATGCATGTTGTACTTTTTATATACAATAATAATATAATTTTCAAAATAAATATGATGGAAATACTTGGAATTTACACATTAAATAGCCTTTACTCTATGGTTTTCAATAAGAAAATTCTTTTTAAAATATTAATAATCATATTTGACTATTATTACAATGTCATTAATTATCATAGGGACATTAAATGTTACCATTACATTTAAACTCATGTATCTAAATTTAATTGAATTAATTATCAAATATGTTTTTTTACACTAAAAGTACAAAACTACTGAGTTTTACTGACTAAAATTTCTTCCAAAATATCCTTAATATAATTAGGCTCTGATTACATAAAAATTAAAAAATAAGTGTTCAACAATTAGAAAATACTATAAACCTTAATATTATAATTATTGGATTGCATCAATAACTCTTAAGTTAATGAATACATATGATCTTATAAAATAATAAAAATTACTAGATGTTTTATGATAATTATAACTAAAATAATATTCATAAAATTACTTCAATAATAAAATTCTATATTCTCAGTAAATACTTCAACCATATTATTTCAATAAGTCATTACTTGGTATAAAAGTTCACCTAGTTTATTCATTTTCATAATATAATCAAATCCTTCATAATGGTTTGTAATGAAAATGTGAATTATCTAAAGAATATCCCCAAATATTGTCAAACTAGGGGAGAAGTAAGGTCTGTAGTCATCTACTAGGCTATGATTGAGTCAGGCATGGTGCACCATTTTGGAGTTTTTACCCCTAGGTTCATTTGTTCTAGAACTACGTGAACTTGTAGTATCTAGATAGGGATGTATTTCTAGGAAGACCTATATAATCTTTAACATTCCAAAATTATTGGATTTTCTTCAATACTTATCCTCATATTCTATCGTAGGGTGATGTTCCTTAATCTATGTTTTCCCAAATCTTGTTCCTAAGGTTGGTACTAAACATCCTTTGATACAAACTATTGGGACCCGACCCCAATTTTCCCGAAGTTAGTGTCTACTAACTTTACATTGTCATGACTACTAGGAATAAATTCTAAAAGTGTTGAAGAGTATAGTTTTCTTGTTAAACCATATACATACTATAGTCTTGTATTATAAATTAAAACACTAATTATAACATAAATTTTTTCTTTCGAGGATAACTTTATTCCATCTAACATATCCTTGTACATCTTTCATAGTATACTAATTGGATTTCTAAGGAATAGAAACAAAATTAGGGTGAGCATAGATGATCAGTAAGTGTTATGAATAGTGGAAAAAATAATAACTCAATTATAATAATCAATATAGAAATGGTAATAATTGAGGAAAAATTACTTGTTATCAATAACTGAGGAGGAAGTGAGTAAGTAATATATAAAGGGAAATAACTAAAAACACATTCCATTTAAATAACTAGAAGGAAAATCAATATTGAAATGTAAATAACTGGAAACATATTCCATTTAACCAATAAGATGAGAATGAAATCCATCCATAGGCATTCATATAGTGAAAATCTCTTAGAAAATAAATACTAAATCTAAATTAAGGAAATAATTAATTATCCAATGTCAAGTTTCTCATTAACATGATACATTTACCATCAATACCTTTTTCAAGACAGTTTAGTATTCCAATATTAAGAACATTCACAAGAGAATTTAAATTGTGGGTAGAAACCCATCTATTCATCTTGGAAACAAACTTGAAGGGTTTTCATTCAATTAATTTTGTCTCATTATACTACCAATTCATCATGTATCTTACTTTAAATAGTCCCCAACCCATGTCTTTCATGGCCAATGATCTCCTCATATATCGAATATTATATTTAATTCAAAGACAATGTTCCTTATCAAATATCCTTATTGATTAAAGTATAAAAATATATGAATATTTCCGTAGTAAAAAAACATTCAAATTAAACACAATATTTAAAAATGGTATATGGTTTAGGAAATTAAATTATCTATGAAAAATGATATGGATAATTATGGAAAATTAAACATAAAATGGTCATAGAAAATTGAATATAAAAAGTGTAAAAGGAATCTAGGAAGTGAATTTCAATACTATCCATGGAAAAATAAACGAGAAATCATCTAGAGGAATAAAATGGATGGTATCAATATAACATATCCAAGGTGGAGTTAATATCAAGGGTTTTTTCATTTATGAATATAAATACTACAAATTGATATTTAAAAACATTCTTGAGGAAAATATAATTCTTATGTTGGAAAAACTTTTGAGAATATTTTTCATTGAAAATAAGTTTGGAAAAAAATTTCTTAAAAATTTAACATTTTAAACATGTAAAGGTGTCTTCAAAGAAATGATGGCACGTAAATCGATACATGTCATACTAGGTAAAAATAACATTATCTTAAGATGATTAAAATGTTAAAAAAAATTCCTTGTTCATAAAGTGAAAAGATGGTTATTTAAAAAAATTATAAAAAAACAAATAAAAATTTATAAAGAAAATTATTTTATAAAGCTAAACACTTTTATAAAAAAAATTTTATAAAGCATTATGTTTAGAATAAAATAGGTTCTCTGAGTAATTGGTGAAATGAATTCAAGTCTTCATAAAATCATTTTATAAAACATTGTTATTACCAAAGAGAAGAAAATAGAACTATTAATTTAAACTTTCCAAAATGAACATAGTAGAAAAAATTTAAATGATTTATTAAATAATCATCCAATAATTTCCTCTATTGTAAATTGACGTGTAAATAATCTGGAACAAAATGAGATTGTGAAGAAACCCTTTGAAAAGACCATAACGTTTATGTGGGAATAAATTCATTAATATATTATGGGTGTCACCCACATAAAATAAGTTTAAATACAACAATATATAGTAAAAATTTATTTCACACTTAATTTTATAATATTAACGACAACAAGGAAGTAATATAACCTAATGAAAATGTATCGGGTTACGAAATTCATTACCACTTGTAAATTTTAATTGAAATTCCCTTAGAATAAATAATTCAGATTGAAACTCAAAATAAAACTTATATAATAAAAATTATGATATAATATATCAAAATGTTCAGTAGATACACCACCCAAAATAAGTAAGTGTTTAATGACATTTATCTCAAATATGAAAAATGTTAGATGAAAATCCCTTACCTTGAATTTCCTTTCGAGTGAAAATCCTTTAAATTTATGTATAATAATTTTAAACATGTCAATAACTAATACTAGAAGCATAATAATATTTATAATACCATATATGATCTTGTTATAGCATCTTATTACCTGTTTGTTAAGAACCTTTCATTATTTTCACTATTTCAGCTGTAAATTTCCAAGTTTGTTTTAACTTGTTATCATTGCTCTTATTACCTAGATCATGATTTGGTAATCTAAAAAATTTAAACCATGATGTATATTTAATATATATTTAGTGTATAGGTGTTAGGTCCACTATGATAGATACCACGAGTGTGGGGGTGAATCATAGAATGGATGATTAAAACATCTACCCCTTTTGATCTTGTTTTGCTGTTAGACAAAACCCTCTTCTCTCTCCTTCCCATTGAAGAGTATGAAAAAACCATAAAGCACATATAGGACACGGAAATTTTTACTGGGTTCACCCTCAATGGGCTACATCCAAGGAGCATACACTAGCAGTGTGTTGGTGTACCAATTCTACTATAAGCGCACTGCTGATTACAAGTTCGGAGTGGATTCACTGTCCCTCCTGGTTTACAACCACTCACAATTTGAGAACTCACTGGTCTCTCAACTAAAGTGAGATCACTGCTTCTTCAGAATATCCACTCACATTTTAAAGACCTGTAGGTCTCTTCATTATCTCTATGGAAATATCCATCTTTAACTATTAATATATGCTCTGTTAACGTCCAACTTTCACTAGCAGATGAATCTCACATTGCACCGGGTGTACCATGAAACTGCAATTTTTATGTGCAGCCTTTACTGAACCATGCATGTAATTCTTCTGCCTTGCACGAAATACAATTTTCTCGCAAAAAATCTTTTTTGTGCAGCCACTTATTTTTCTCATAACCTCTTCTTTTACACGCAACCTCCTCTTTTTCATGCATATTCTATAATACCTTGCACATAATTTTATTCTTTTGTGCGCAATACACTTTTTGTGCAACAGTCTTCTTTTCCACACAACCTATGATTTTCATGAAACCTATTCTTTTCATGCAACAGTCTTTTATATGTCAACTTATCGTTTTCGTGTAGCTTTCTTGTGCACTCCAAATTTGTGTGCTAGAGCTCAGATACTCTCTAAGTATTGAGCTACGCCAAATGAGAGGGTTCACTTCATGTTTATAGGAAAAATCGACCCCCGTATGAAAAACCCTTCTTCCACGCGTAATCTACTTCGAGCGTGAAAAACACATCTTCTGTGCAGTATAATTTTTCACACACCACTATAATATTTCACACACCTCATGCCTTTTCCAATTTTCAAGCTTCTGATCGCGAAACACCTCTTGCACAAAAAACACCAATTCTCTATTTCGTGCACCCGCTAATATTTCACGCACCATTCTCTTTTTCACACACCACGAAAATATTTCACGCAAAACATAATTTCTCATGAACTACGCTGATATTTCGTGCAAAAATTAATTTTTCTTGCACCACGTACTTTGTTTTTCATACACCACTCAAATTTTTCACACACCTCCCTTTTCCCAAAACGCATCTCTCCATTTTCCAATTTTTAGGCCCAAAAATTTGGAAAACACTGCAAAACGATGCCACCTTGTATCTACTCTTTTTGTACCGCCTCCAAATTGTCCATTCCATTATTGAGGTTCTTCAATCAAACTGGAATATCCAACAATATCCCTTTAATCTGACAAATCACCATGTAAACCTCCTTTGTCAACAAATTATACATTGTGTTCTGCTTTGTGAACAAACATAATATGGAGGTCTACATTGTTTACAAACACAATCACCTCAAAAATGATTCGATGATACCTTGAGGGATTTTTTCCCAAAAATATTTATTCATATTAATCCATTATATTTTTTTATAGGAAATGAAAAAAGATAGTTCATGGAGGTAGTAGGTTGTACGTATGCATGAACGCTACTTCCAATTCTTTGTTGTATTTAAATGAATGAAAAGTTAAATTATATATAGTTATATTATAATTCTTGTATATCTTTTGTCTCATATAGGTCACATATATTTATTAAAACCATTAATTATGTGTTCCATGTATAGTGTGAATGAGTCACATCACAGTGAGGATGCGGTCATCCACACTTCAACAAATGATGTTATCGTATTTTCCCAAAATGGAAAGAATATTGGTATGTGTTATATAAAAATTACAGTAGTATTAATGACACATAAATATAATATATATAATATTAAGAAATAAAATCCATCATAATTCCCAACCATGATAAGTGGTAAAAGGAAAAATAAACATCTTCGTTTTGTGATGCGGTAGTTCACCATACACGAACGGTAAGTTCTTTACCCATTTGATGGAAGTGTGTGTAGGTGTAGCTAAAAATTTAACATAAAAACATATCAGTATATTTATTATACTTATTTTATTATATAATTATTATATAAAAATAATTTAATGGGTGGATATGTAAATGAAAGAAAATTGATCTTTGAAGAACACTACCTCTTATTCGAGTAACTCCTTTTGGTTTAAACCAAAAGACTTCCATGGATTTTATTATTACTGACCTGAGGCTTCTATGATTAGGGAAGAGATATTGGGAGATTATTTGGAAATATTATTGACAATAAAAAGGGCTTAATAGGTTTGAATAAATTAAAGGGTTGAGTGCCTTTTTATAGTAGAGGTGTGGCATTTTTGTAGATTTTTTAAAAGGGAATTCCACCCACATTTTTTCCATTCCAGTTGACTCTAGGAATGAAAACTATTCTCTAATGAGTATGATAGGGTATAAATATTAACATCCAATGGATTTTAGACGTGTTTATAGGTCATTTTGGGTTATAAGTTTAAGGTTTAGTCCTTTGGTAAGAAATTTTCTCTCTTAATCGTTGTAATTAATTTTAATAAGTTTCACGAATAATTTAGTGAAAAAAATAAGATGAACTTATTATAAATTTTAAATTATACTAATTTAAAATATGGAATCCATTTTTAAAAATTCTGATCACATAAGTGGAAGAAATTAATTTAAATGTAATCGCGCCGACGGGGCAACAAAGCCGGTTTTTTAATTAAAATTATTAAATGTTTGTAATGTTAATATATTAAATTTCAAAGTGAAATTTATTCCAATTATCTAAATTGGATTATTTTATGTATAGTTTATCTAAATTAAATATAAAACCAATAAATAATATAATTTAACTATATAAATAAATTAGATGAAATGGTAATTTCAAATTAAAATTCAGTATTTTTTACTATTCATCAATAAATGTAACCTCGAGGGAAAAAAATAATTCACCCTAATAAAATATTGATATTTAACTTTAAATTTTTATTTTTATTTTTTCAAATTAGGTTTATTAAAGTTCCAAAAAATTTATTTCAAATTGGTTTTTCATTAAAAGGTGGTAAAATAATCTTTAGAATAATATAGTTTTTTTATACATAAAACTATGTTTATTATTATTTTATGCCTAAAAAATCTATTAGAAAAATGTAAAAAATATTTTAATGACTATTCAATATGTATATATATTAAATTAATATCACTCACTAATTTTTATTAATTTAATTTATTATAATTTAACACCTTTGTGAGCATAATAATATACTTGTTATATTCAATTGGTTTTATATTCATTTGTAATTAAGTGGAAACTAATAAATTAATTATATATTTGTGCAAACCATATATTTTCAAAATATAGTTAATAATATTAATAACCATTAATTTAAACCCTACATAATCTCGTATTATATTAAATAATTTTTTTTAATAATATATCATTGTTGGATAAAACTCATAATTACACGTAACATAAGCTATCAAAGAATCTTTTTGTTATGTGTGATGAATGATAACTCCATATTTTGTTCATTGTAAGATATGAAATATATTAAATTTAATTAAATTATTAAATATAACATATATTCTCAAGAGGTTATATTCCTTTATACATTTGGTAGTGAGTGTCATACATGTTATCTAATAAATGTTAGTATTATAGTTTTTTGGCGTGTTATAAATGCGGCGATAATTAAATATTATTATTATTTCATTTTTCATCATTATGCTAGTTTTAAGACACATAATGGGGTGATCTGGAATTTAAAATCATCCAGAAAGATGGTAAAGGTTTTGATGTTTGCATCAGTCCCCTTAAACGGGATTTCTATATATCATAGTGAAAGGAATCATAACCCATGTAATTCAGTTCCACCTAACGGGACACATCATACCCTTTGAGGTCTTGTGATAATAAACAAAATGTGTAGTTTGTCATTATGTGGCATGTATGTCTAGGTGGAAAGTTCCTAGACATTGTATAGGGTGAGACCTATACAAAAGTGTCTCATTAAACTTGTAAGGGATCTGGTCCCCCATATAGAATATGAACCTTCTAGGAATGAGGCCTAGAGATGATTAGCATTTACTTGGGTACTTAGTTTGAAACTAAGGGCGGATTTCTACATATAAAATTTTTATTGGAATCAAAGGCCATGTAGTTCAAAAGGTTTTGGATTAAAACTATAAAGGATGACCATATGTGATTCATTTGTAATATATCCCTTCAATGGTTTTGTTATAATTTTGGGTATTATACATAATTGGAGGCTCATGATATTTGGATACAAGGATTTGAGTACCCAAGCCTAGGGTGTCCCTCTAAAGGAGGGTGAGAAGAATATTTTGAAAATTATTCTCCACCATGACATGTATCAAAACGTCTAGATGTCATGATTATAACTAGCCTCAAACCCTAAGTGAATCATGCCCAGTGTGATAAACAAGAGGATGTTCGAGACCTCAAAAACCACACAATATCCTTTATCTGCATGTGGATGAGACTTGGGAAATATAAGATAGAAAAGGATCAGGTGCCTATATCCTCTCTTATTTCCATTAAATGGGAAGGGAAAGTGGATTAGGGGTGTGACCACCTATAAGAGTAATACAAAAATAAGTATTCCCAACTTCTGATTTCATATAGGATGTGAGAAGGATCTAATACTAGCCCCTATCAAAGGAAAATATAATCATGATCCCCATCCTCACTATCTGAAATGGGGAGTACATTGGAACTAACACTAAAGTTAGAATCCTCATTACCATAGAAATGTATAACCGATAATATTTTGAGGATCTACATTTTTTTATAGGGTATAAATAGGACCTCATTTACCATGGGATTGTCTGATCAATAGGGAATGATGGTGTTCGTTCTTCTCTGATCACACATATCTGGTGACCTTGTAAATGGCCTTAATTTAGTGGCTCATGAAAGGACGAACTTGGGGATTATTTCTTCATTACAGATTATTCATGAACGATTCCATTTAGGGGATAGATCTTCACAGGAATGAATTTGAGGGAGTAGTTAATTAGGAAAGTTCATAGAGGGGAAAGGGTGCGTCCAAATGCTACACCATAGGAAAGAAACTAGATATGGAAAGTGGAACACCACATGATTCCCCATTCCTTGTAGAGTTTTTTCATGCAGGATGGGGTTCCCTCTGCATAGTGTTTGGCTATGTGGGTTTAGGTTCCTTTAACATAGAGTTTTTCTATATGGTATTGGGATCCTTCTACATATAATTTTGTAACATAGGGAAGGAATACTACCACATAGCCTTTTGATATGTGAATTCATGGTCTAGAAAGAGGTCATCTGCATATGTTTCACATAATGTTGTTTGAAAAGGATTTTGGGTGTGTGGATGGTTGGTTGATTTCCCTTTCTAGCTTAGTGTCATGTGATAAGAATACATAGTTAAAATCTAATGATCCTGTACCTTTTCTCTAGTCTTCATCATCCTATATTGGTTATCCCTTTGGCGTTTTTATATAGTCATGTGTGTAACCACCTTACGGGAAATCCATATAACCATGTCAACTACGGGGTTTATTTTTTAATGGATCCCAAAAAAGGACATCGCTGTCATGACCCACCTTCTTCAAGATGAGGGAAGGGATAGAAAGATGTTGAGAACTTCCTTCCTCAGTATGTAGGATAAATAATTACCCTAATGTCCCTCCTACAATAGGCCCTGAAGGGGTGACCAGCACCAAGGGTATAGAAATCTCACAAAAAATGGGATATATTACCCTTATTATAGTAACCAATATCAGTATATAAGATTTATAAACCTCAAAATAATCAAATATGGAAAAATATAAAGAAACAAAAATCCATCCCACATGCACGTTCAAATTAAAACATCCATTAATACAAAGAAAACTCCAATGTAATTACTGAAATAAAACTAAACAGTGACCCAACAACTGTCCCCAGCATCCGAGCTGGTATGGTCCAGCACAAACCATGTAATCTCCCTAAAAAACTGAAAACAAAAATTATATATGTAGGGTGAGCATAAAATTATACTCAGTAGAGAAAACCCAAAGTCACACATGCACAAGTGTTAGAATCATACTAATTCCCCAGTGAGAAAATAGTATAAACTCAAAAGCACATAACAGGGTATAAGATCCACCCCAACCTCACCAAGGCGTACTCACTAAATAACGCATGTCAAGTGATGTAAAGTAGTAATCATATCGATATTTGGGTACACCACACCTCTTCCCACTGGTTAGCTTCTCATCCCTAATAGAGAACATCCTAATGCTACCACACTCTTCCAGAATCCCCACTATCACAACCCACCCAAACACACATGTACCACAAACCACACACATCCCACCCGCAGAAATCTACGCCACAACCACCACACGTCTCACCCAAAAACAAAAACACCTCATCTCGAAGACACTTGGGAAAAAAACCACCTCTCACACAACCAATACCATAAATCTGGTATTAAACCTCAAACCATTATATTCTTCCTGAAGAGCTTTGTGCAATAAATTCTTAGAAGAGGGATTAGGGTAAAGTCAGTAACTAGCCACCCATCCTCCCATTGTGATGTTGGGAAAGACACCCTCCCCCCATAATAATGGGGGTGTTTGGAACGTAGTGCTCAACACGAGTGGGTGCATATAGAATAACAAGAACATATAGTCATTTATAATTATAGTATCAAAGAACACAAGACCAATTATATGAGTTATCATAACAACTACTCGCACCCCCAAACTACCCTTTCTTCCTCCTATACATGCACGTACCACCATGAATGATGGTAACTTCTATAATTCAATAAAAAATGTCGCTTCACTATAAGCCCCAACTCGAATCATACCCCCAACCAATTCGTTTTACTAATGTTCGTTCTATATTATCAAATAATATATTTATTTATTTCCATCCCTACCCAAGAAAATAACATACAAAGAACACAGTGAGTAATACCACAACCCATAAATAATTCACAATGTTCCCGGAAACTCTGGGTGAAATTACAATGCTAGGTAACACAATACTTCTTCAAAATGATCCCTCTAACCCATCCCCGGCTGCCCAAAAAAACACCACATTTAGAAGAATAATAGAAAACAACCAGCTTAGAGTCCCACTTGACACTCCTTTTTTCTGAAAACTTGTTCAATCACTGCCACTATCATTCTTCAACGTAATGTTTCCCTATCCTTCCTCTCAACAAGAAAAATCCTCAACACACCTCATCAAAATAGCACTCGATATCCCCACTACATAACAAAACCATGCCCAACATACCCATCGACATGAACATGACACAACCCAGTCATGAAGCCTCTTTTCCCAACCACATCCTAGATGTAGTCCAACTACGTAACAAGTCTTTCCATTCAACAATCTACAAAACTCTCATCTTGAGGTACCATCACACCACTCGTACCACCCCATAAACACAATCACAACTCCTACCATTTCACCACATTTCCAATGCTAAGCAAGGACAATCATAACCACACACAGCACATAGCCGCACAAAAAAAACCTAGGTTTATTCATATTTAGCAACCCTAATTCTTTAATTCCACTTGATAAAACATGGTTGATCACAAAATATATTCGATCCTAGGGAATCAATTTATTTACCCAAGAATACGTAATTAACTAGATTCTAATTCTTACAGTAATGATTCAAAAATCATATAGGTGTGAAAACAGAGACTACCAATGGACATAACTTTTAAAAGAACACATGCCTTATGATCTGTAACATGGATCACGGGTAACATATAAAATGTAAGGGTTAGAAGTAATAGAATATTTGGCTTTACAAATTCTAGATCATAAATCTATAGGGAACCGGTTTCAAAGTCCATTAATGCTGGATCACAACCAAAACCATAGGTTTTAGGAATCAAAGGAAGATTCAGGTTTTTAGAAGGTAAATACCATTTGAAATGGCCTAAAAACCCATAAAATATGGAATTTATCTCATTTAACATAAAAAATATGTGGAACTAGAAAAACTAGAAAATGCTTGAAAATGACTCACTGATGGGAAAGTCACCGACGTGATTTCTTGACACCTGAGTCACTGACACATTGAGTCACCAACACCCTGAGTCACTGACACCCTAACCTACCAATGCCCTGAGTCACTAATGTCAGTACCTACCAACGCCCTAAGTCATCGACACCCTGGCCCACCGATGCCCTGAGTCATTGACTCCCTGACCCACCAACGCCCTGAGTCACTAATATTGAGCTAGCGATGCAAACTACTGATGTGAGCTACCAACATGAGAAACAAACATGAGCCACCAACACCAACCTATCAATACTGATCTACTGACATCGAGCTTCTGATGCTGATCTACTAACTCTGAACTACTGATGTTGAGAAACCAACACAAGCTAGTAATGGAAAAATTAGAAATTTGGAAAACTGTTGAAACGAGCTATTGTTGCCTCCTAAACACCCCAAACAATGGATTTTGACAATGTAATGGACCATGGAGGTCTAGGCCGCTACATAAAATACCTCTCAAACTATTATTTCCCTCAAGAATTAAAAACCAAACATAGAAGAAAGTGGTGTCTTAACAACCACAATGTAAGATACCTCTCAAGGATAAACCACCTCATCATAGTGAAACCTCAACATCCAAGAACAGCTCCTCGAAGATTTTCCAACCCAAATAATTGGAATACATACCAAAAAAGAACCAAAATTCTAACTTCCCAAACATATTAATCTGGGAATTAATTCCCCCATGTCAATATAATATCCACTTTGGGCGGCACAGACTCTCCTGCATAGGTTTAATCACATCTGGATTAATGCGTCTTGATTAGGGATCAGGTCCTCCCCTCCTCTTGCATCAGGACATCATCGTATGTCACATAACAAGGAATCAACTCTCATATTTGAAAACAATGTTCAAGTATTACATCACAAAGGAAAGAACCCGAGAAAAAATCAAAACAACATTGGGTATAGGGAATGCATCTTCCTTTCTCACTCCCAGGTACTCTACACCAGGACGCCGTCTTTCACAACTCATGAACCAATGTAATGGTCTGTCTATGAAGTACCCTCTCCCGATGATCCAAGATATTCATTGGTCACTCCATGAATGTTGTTTCATCCTCGATATCCAACTCTCCCCAATAAATGACATGGGAGTCATTGTGAAGGCACAAATGAAGCTGGGAGACATGAAAGACATCATGGATCCTCCCCAATTTCAGTGTAAACACCAGCTGATATGCCACCAAGCCAACTCATCCCAACACCTCAAAAGGTCCAATAAACTGAGGAGAAATATTTCTCCATATTCCTAACATCCAATAACCATGTTGAGAGGAATCCTTCAAGAATATGTGGTCCCCAACTTTGAACCCTAAGGGCATTCTCGTGTGATCGGAATAAAACTTCGGCCGGTCTTGTCATTCCTTTATCCTCTCACAAACAAACTACTTATTCTCTATCGTACCCTACAACACTTCTTGATCAAGAAATGTTGCCTCCCCAACATCCATCCAGTATAAGGGTGAACAAAATGGTCTTCCACATAATTCATCAAATAGAGTTGTCCCAATGGAAGAGTGATAGATATTGTTGTAGGAAAATTCTAACAAGGTAAATTTTCACACCCCAGACCCACAAAAGTCTAGAACACAGGCCCAAAACATCTCCTCCACTGTCAGAATGGTCCTCTCTATTATTCCATCCTTTTAAGGGTGGAAAGAATTGTAGAGGCAAAACAGATTTCCAAAGGCATGATGCAATACCTTCCATACTCACAATGTAAAATGTCTATCTTCATATGGGATAACTGATCTTGGAACTCCATGCAGCCACACCACCTCATCCACATACCTCTGTTCTAAGTAATCCACTGCACTGGACTCCTTTATCTCTAATAAGTGATCTAATTCCATCAAATGATTCACAAATAACTAGATAGCATCGCATCCATCAATATCACGGTGTAATCCTATGACAAAATCCATCGAGATGTTATCCCACATCCACTAGAGGACATCTAGGGGAAACAACAAACCACCAGGAACATAGTTCATATCCTTCACTTCTGGTCACACTAAGAACATTTCCACAAACTCTACCACTACCTACTTCACCCCAGGCCACCAAAACTTTTCCCTTAATCCCCGGTATATATGGGAAACTTATGGGTGTACCGCTTGGGTTGATCTATAAAATGCGTGTAGAAATTCCTCTTGCATTTCCACTAGAAAAAATAACTTATCATGGAACAACATCTGATTCTGAGCATCCTCTGACCATCCATTCAGAGCATCACCCTATTCAATGTGATCACACATCACCTCCACCTCTATGTCTCCCAATGAGACTCATCCTCCTTCTTCCTTAATGATGATTATTCCAACATCTGAAATATAAGGCCCCTACCACCATCCATTCCTGTATCTAATTGCAAGGTAGCCAACTCCTCTATCACCCTCCAAGAATCTATAGATTCTCGAACCACTTCTTTTTGTGAATTCCTACTCAACACATCATCCAAAACATTCCTCTTTCCTAGGATGTAAGAATCTCAAAATTTTAATCTGGGAGAAACTCCATCCACCTATGCGTACAAAAGTTCATATCTCTCGAGAAAAATATATACCACAAGATCTTATGATCTGTAGATTCCACAAAGCACTTCCAAATGAGTTAATGTTAAAAAATATTTAGTATGAACACGACCTCTACTAGTTCCAGATCATGGATGGAATAGATAATTTCATGGGTAAATAGCTACATAGACCCATAAGAGATCACTCACCATTTTTGTAGTAGCACACACCACAAGCTATGATAGGAAGCATCGCAAAAAAAACTCAATCATTACCCTTCCTTTGGAAGCATGAGCATTGAAGAACTGACCAACTTTCCTTTCAAATAGTCGAACGCAACCTAGAACTACTCGTTCTATACAAAACCTGGGCCTCTCCAGGTAATATACACTAATAGAGCTGTCACTAAAGAAAAATCAGGAATGAATCTTCAGTAGTATCCTGTCAAATTGAGAAAACTATGATCCTTTTCCACATTCTTCGGTGCTTACCAAGAAAAAACGACCTCATTATATGACAAGTCCGCCACTACACCCTGATGAGACACCACATTTCCATGGAAGTGGACATCCCATATCCAAAACATTTACTTGGACAGCCTTCTATAGAGCTGGTGGTGTCGAAGGACCTTTAAGACAGTCCTGATATGCTCAATATTCTCCTCCGATGAAATCGAGTAGATTAGGATGTCATCAATGAATATGATGATGAACACTTCAAGGAACTCATGAAATATGGAGTTCACAATACCCATGAATACAGATGCTACATTTGTAATAGCGAACGGAATAACCATGAACTCGAAGTGCCCATACATGCACCAAAAATAAGTCTCTAGGATATCATCCTCCTTCACCCTTAACTGGTGATACCCACAACACATATTCAACTTAGAGAACTAACTCACTCCCCTCAACAAGTCGAAAATATCATTTTTTCTGGGGAGAGGGTAACAATTGGTGACTGTTACCTGATTCAGTCTCTATTATTATTTTCACAGCCTCAATACACCATCTTCCTTCTTCAAAAATGAGAATAGAGCAGGCCAAAGAGATACAATCAGTCAGATGAAACCCTTATTCATCAGATCATCAATCTAAATCCGCTACTCCCACAACTCATATGGTTCTATCTGATATGGATCCATCGAGATAAGATGATAACTGGGCTATACATCTATCCTGAAATCAATGTCATGTCGAATGGGGGGAGTCACAACCTCTTCAAGAAAAACATCAAAATACTCCCTGAAAACTCTTGGATACTCCACCATCTTAGCACCTATCGATCCCAATGATAGCTTAGTTAACATGGAAAAAAGAGGCTCCACGCACTGGCTTCCCACCTAAATACTCTTCTCACCAACTAAAGCTACATGCGGGCCTTTAAAATCTAAAAACAAAACTATTGTTTCGAATTATTCGATAATAGAAATCACCTAAGAAAACCATTTGATGTTGGGTATGATATAGTACGACTACATCTATACTATAAAGAGATCCCCACTAGACATATGTGGCCCCAACATCAGACTTCATCCCCTGAAAACATCAAACAAGCTGGTCAGACCTCCAACTAGTATAATCAACACTAGGGGCATGGTAAGTATCTCTATTTCTTGTCTTAAGGAATGAGGCATACTGGGTGTAAATAAGGAGTGATAATCTCCTGAAACAAACAATGCCCAAGAAAGTGTACTAAATAGTCTAATTTTAGCTTGAATGATCTACGGCCCCATTGGAACTACTACCTTTGTGTATGAAAATTCCCATACCCAACTCCACTTCCCCTAGATTATCATCTACCTCCTCGACCATTCCCTGGTCGAGGTCCCTAAGGAGAACCATGTGGTTGGGCTCCTTCGACACTATCTTCCCTCGGTGGTGTAGGGGCCTACTATCCCGACTGTTGGAAAGTCCGGGCTGGAAACGGTTTTTGAGGCATGCACTAAACATTCCCACCTCCACCATTCTAAGATAGAGTCAGTAACTATCCCTAAGGGTTCCCATGGTCTCTGTAAGAAAACACCTCACCCCCAAACCCATGGAAAAATGGTGAAGACTATAGGGTCATAACTGAAACTTAGGGGGTCGGGTCCCCACTGGCCAAAAACTAGAAGGCCCTGACATTAGAGACTTGATACTGAAGGTCTTCCCCTTGGAAGAACTCAACTAACATACCTCTCACGGTAGAGAATCTCAAGAGTGCATGAATTCTAATACCTCATCCTTCTTCTGAACTGCTAAGTATGTCGGTAGGGTGAAGGGAGTAAATGCATACTAAAGAGAAGGATGGAGTGCCTCCTCTAAGCACCTCACATGAGACTCCTCATCTAGAAAGAGATCTATATAAAAATGTTAGATACCATTGAACATGATCCCCAATTCCCTCACTAACATACTCCCTTGGTGATGGAAGAGGAGATCTTGCCTCTTCTTGGATTTCATTATAGAAGAATGGAATTTCTCCCATAACTCATCATCAAATTCAACCCATTAAACATAGGTCTTCAAGATCTCCAAGAGGTAAATCATTCACCACTGATGTGCTACTCCCCTCATCTAGCTCACAGATAGAGGAACATATTACTAAATCAGAGCATGGATTAAGCTGAAAGTGATCGCTAGAACCTTGGTCCAACTCTCTGTCTCCATTTCTGAGACACTACCCTTGCACTTTCCCATAGTATACTGCTAAAAAGAATGGATTGTCTTATACCAATGATTTCCCTCCTTCTATATATCAACCCTCTACTAATCGGCCGAATTGTCTTGTTGAACCTCTACTGCCTATGACTCTTGTGGACAACATCTAGGTGCCATAGATGAAAGGTATACAAGGAATTCCTAAGCCTGAGTATCATGGAATTTATTTTGGATTCATTTTATCTCATTTTTTATTTTAATTTCTCAAAAACATCCAAAAAAACCTGAACAAATGTCATCTTGATTATTGTACCTTTCCTAGGGTCTCTACCCTGCAATCTGCATAGCCTCACTTGGACATTGGGTAATCTCAGAGTCCTTGCATCCGATCATGGGGGGTACATAAGATCTTGTGTCCTAACTGGTCTTCCTTGTGAAATATCATTCACTAATAAAAACTAACAGTGGTTCCCTACCAACCGATGAAATCCTCAATGTCCCTAACTCCAAACTCCATCATGTATCCCAACCATCGCCTCTAATACCATTCTATCATGACCCATCTTCTTAAAGATGATGGAAGGGATAATAAGATATTGAGCCCTTCTTTCCTCAAGATGTAGGATAGATAATGTCCCTTGAGTCTCACCTTCAATATGCCCCGAGGTGGCGAACAGCACAGAGGCTATAGAAATATCACAAAAAAATGAGAGGCGCTACCCTTTTTATAGTAACCAGGATTTTGAGATAAGAATTATCAACCTCAAACAACTCCAATTTAAATATATGTAAAGAAACAAAAACACATCCCACATGAATTTTTAAAACAAAACTACTAGAAATACAAATATGACTCTTATGTAAGTACCAAAATAAAATTAAACAGTGACACAACAATTATTCCCAACGTCTGAGATAGTAAGGTCCAACATAGTTCACACAATCTCCCTTGAAACCTAAAAACAGATTTATATACATAGGGATATCAAACAAGTATACTCAATAAAGAAAAACCAAAGTCACTCATTCGTAAGTGGGAGTAGCACAGTAATTACCCTATGAGAAAACAATAGAAACTCTAAAGTGCCTAAAAAGTTATATTATCTACCCCAATCTCACCAAGGAACAATCACCAAAAAAATATAAGTCATGTTAAGTAATTTAGTAAGAACATCGATATTTGGATACCCTGCACTACTCCCCACTTGTTAACTACTATTCCCTAATGAAAAACATCCTAATTTTACCAGGATCTTCCACAAGCCCCACTTTCATAACCCTCCCGCACACACATGGGCCACAAATGACAAACATCCTACCCACAGACAACTGGTCGAAAACCATTGCACGTCTTGCTCAAAAACACATAGACCTCATCCCAAAGACACCTAGAAATCAAACCACATCTCCCACAGACAATAAGATAAATCTAATGTTAAATATCAATCCATTATATCCTTCCCATAGATTCTTGGGAAATAATTTTTTAAAAGAGGGAGCATGGTAAAGTTAGTAACCATCCATCCTTCCCCCCATATGGATGTTGGAAAGACACCCCCCCATAAAAATGGGTGTGTATCAAATGTAGAGCTCAATATGGGTGGGGTGTGTAATATAATCACAAGACCATATATCTCTATATAAATATAGTATCAAATCACAAAATCTCAATCCTATGGGTTATCAAAACAAATAACATCCCTCACAAACTACCCTTGCTTCCACCTTTACATGCATGAACCACCACGAACGACGGTCACTTTCATAAGTTGAGAAATAATTCCACTTCAATACATGTCAAAACTCGAAACATACCCCCATCTAATTCAGTTAACCAATTTTCATTCTGCATTATCAAATCATTCATTTATTTATTTCCATCCCAACCTGATAATCTAACTAACACAACACACCTCGAGTGACATCACAACCCACACATACTTCAAAAAGTCCATGGAAAATTGGGGAAAACTCCCAGGAAAGGTAAAACCATCCTTCTTCAAAATCATCTCTCCTAAATCATCTTTGGCTACCCCACTGCACAAAAACTCTACAATTAGAAGAACAACTGAAAAAAACAGCTTGTAATCACAATGCACACTCCCCTTTCATGGACACCCATTCAACCACTACCACCATCAATTTTTAAAGCAATATTTCCTTCTCCTTTCTATCAATAAGAAAAACCCCCAACACACCTCATCAGAACCCCACTCGGTTTCCCTACTGCATAACAACACCACGCCCATCACACCCATCAATATGAACATGACACAAGCTAGTCTTGTATCCCTGCTGCCTAACCTCTACCTAAATGCAGTCCCATTGCATAACAAGTCCATCGATTCTGTAATCAACAAAACAATAATCATGAGATACCATCACACTACCTATACCACCCCTTAGACACAATAACACCCCCAGATATATCACCACACTACCAACACTGATGCAAGGATGAACATAACAACACATAGTGCACAACCACACATTAATTGAAAGGTTTATTTAGATTTACCAGTACTCATTCTTTAGTTCCACTTGATAAAATAGGGTTGGTCACATAATAAATTTGATACTGGGGAATCCATTTATTTACCTAATTATACATAATTAACTAGATTCTAATTCTTATAGTAGTGATTCACAAATCATACAAGCGTGTAAAAAGATACCCCCAACGGCCATTATTTTCATAATAACATAGCCCATATGACTCACCACCTAGATCAAGGATAACATATAAAACAAAAATATCATCACCAACAAGATCCCACCCCCTAATTTATTACTTATTATTATCTTATTTAAATCGGTTTCACCCGTATTAAAATGGAGATGTGAGTACACCCACAATGCAAGATACGCAATTAAAAGAGAGATGAAGAAAAACCCTAATTTGGACAACATGTGACCAAAACTCTTCCTTGTGCCAAACCAGGGGGTCATGTGAGTAGAAGACTCCAAGGAAAACTAAACAGGGGGATACATCATAGGCACATGGTTTGTTTGTGGATGGAGGCTCTCACTGCACTAAGAGAAAACAGAAGGGTTTAATCAAAGAGAAGATTTGGCTTTATAAAGTCTAGATCCTAAATCTACATAGATATGGTTTCAAAGGACATTAATGGTGAATCACCACCAAGACCATGTGTTTTAGGATTTAAAGGATGATTTAGGATTTTAGAAGATAAATACCATTTGAAACGGCCCAAAAACCCAAAAAAATTGAAAATTAACTCATTTAATGTCAAAAAAGACGTGGAATTGGAAAACCATGGAAAGGATAGAAAATGTCTCACCGATGGTCGAGTCAACAATGAAAGTCATCAAAGAATGAGTCACCAATGCCTGAGTCACTGACGTGATGACCTACTAATTCCCTAAGTCACTAACGCCTTGAGTCACCAATTCCCTAACCTACCAATGCCATGATCCATTGACTCAATGACTATCTGACACCCAAGTCACTGATGCTCGGACTGACCGACACCCAAAGTCAACAATACCCTAACCCACCAATGCTCGGAGTCACTGATGTTGTGCTACTGAGGTGAGATACCAACATGAGAAATCTATGTGAGCTATAGATGTGAGCTATCGATGCCAATCTACTGATGATAATCTATGGACGCAAGCTCCTGATGGAAAAATATGACATTTGAAAAAATCTTGAAATGAGCTATTTTTTGCCTTCTAGAACACCCCAAACACTGAATTTTGAAAATTTGATGGACCAAAGAGGTATGAGCCATTACAGTCACAATCCCACAAATGATTTTTGATTTTTTAGAACTATAAAATAATGAAATGGGCCTGTAAAAAACTTTTCATTTTCAGGAGATGAAAATAACATCAAAGGGTTGTAATGGATTTTTCCTTTCCAAGAGCTAGAAAAGATCATCATGGTCCCAAAATAATTTTTTTTCATTTTTGGGAGACATAAAAGGTCATCATGGGCCCACAAATGATTTTACATTTTCCTTGGATCATGAAGAGAAGTGTCCTTCCTAGAGAACTTGAATTCATAAAACATCCACTTTCATAGAATCTTTTCATCCTTAAAAAATTTCAACTCTTTTTTCTAAGTTGATTATACCCACACCAATTTCATGAAATCCTTTTCACATCAATGTTGAGTTTTCTGGACCCAACAATGTTTCATTATGAAATGAGACTACTTTGCAGTTCTTCTATGTATTTGGTTATTTATAAATTCCATCACGCTAATCATATCATATACGTCTCTTTTATGGATGAGAGGACACCATTTTTCTTAATCCTTAATATGGATAAACTAAACACCATTATTATTATATCCTTCTTGAGGGTTTCCCAGGTATGTGTATCCAAAATAAAATTTCCAAAATGACACACATAATGGTTAGAGTCACCTTATTGATTTCTTAACGTATAAAAGATAATCTAAGGGAACCCTACTTTACTAGAACCAACCCATTTGGATTACTGAGCTCTTTATAAGTGGCCAATTTCAATAGAATTTGATACTTTTTATTTTTAAGGAAATTTAATCTCTCTATATTATATCATTTTTTACCTCATATGTTTGATATCTTTTAATGATATCATTTTTAATACTTATTCCTCCCCCTAAATTAATCAGTTTGAACAATATTGATGTGTAACACATTACACAACTCAGAGCTTGTGTTGCTATCCCAAATTTATATCCGTCCATATTCAGGAATATCTAAATACATTTAATTCATAATGTATTTGAAAACCATTCATGTAAAGTCTTAAAATATTATAAAAAAACTCCCATGGGTAATCTTCGAACCATAATATCTAGCCCCCACTTTTATAAATAAAGTATAAAACTCTTGGACAGTGGGTATTTTGACCCAAATTATCATTACCTAAGTATACTTTTCCCCAAAGATACCTCAATTCCATAAAAATAATAACACTTATTATGAATAAAAATTATTCAACCTTTAAATTAAACCACAAAACCCTATACAAGCTTGTATTAATGTAGAAAAAAAACTAAATTTATTATCATACCTAGAATGTAACTCTTTAAATGTGAGTATAATAATTTATAGAGGAAATTTAATTTCTTACACTAAATCACACATCCATTCAAAAATTTGAAAAAAAAAATATTTATGAATAATATGGGGAATAAAATACATAAATGATCAATTTTTATATTGAAACATGAGATAAACAATTTATAAAAAATTCGTAAATAAAACAATAATAAGCACATTATAATTTGTTTCATGCATTATAGACATTAAATAATCAAAGGAATATAAAACATTTATTTTTATATTTAATATGATCTCATACATATTTTCATTTTTATTGGAAACTCTACACAATAATATGATATTAAATGAAATATAGTAATTTTATATTCAAATTCTCTTTTGAAAATAATTTACATCATCTCAATATCAATTAATTAATATTATTTAAATCTTGATCATATAAATTATCATAACCTATATTTATATGGTTTAAATAAATTATAAAATAATGTCATTTAATTTAAAAAATTCGAACAAATTAATTATAATATATTCATAAATGTACACCCTTTTATATTTTCTCCTTATTTTCCAATTTATAGACATTTTATAACTTTCTATTATAATTTTTACATAGAAATTTTGTATATAAATTATGAGATATTCTATATGATTTCAAATGGTACTTAATATTAACATTAAATATTATAGAATATTTATTTCATAGTTTTTTATAAAAATATAATTATTTAATTATGATCAATTTTTCATTAATTAATTTATAAAAAAGATAAATATAAATAAATATAAAAAATAAATTTCTCTTTTATTTATAAATAATTTATAAATTATATATTTCAATTCATAATTTAAATTTAGAAGAAGAAGAATTTTCCTACTATACACTATTTTATGATATATCTATATCTTAAGATGTGACTTACTTTGTGATGTTGGTGTTATCAATCATACTTTATGATTGATAACATGTGTCTTGTAATATGTAGTGGTTCTTATGAAACACTAAACAAGAAAGACATGCAATCATAGCTTAAGACATTTATCCTGTATAAGAGTAACCCATGATGACTTGGAAATAATATTCTTTGATTAAAATCGATATCGCTTTTATAATATGATGCACTATTTTACAATCATAGATCAATAATTATATCTAATATTATTCCCTATATATTATAAAATGATACATAAAAATTGATGGATTTTCATAATTTTAGCACCCATGATATCATATATCGGATGGTGTGATCATATCATGGCCTATGATATCTTATGTCACAAAACCAAACATAGTAAAAATTACATATTTTTCATACGATATAAAATTTCACAAAATGAATCATTTTTTTAAAAAATAACCATTTAAGATTAAAAATATGGATTTTTTATGATATAAATATTTATTCATTTTAAATTTCATTCCATGATTCAAACAACATTGTATTTTTCTAATACCATTTTCCATCCTCTAGGAATCGAAAAAATCAATGCAGAAAAGGAAATTTGAAACCAAAAAATCTCATCATCACCATGTGTAAACCAAATAACATGTATAATATTAATGAATAATAATGTTATATAACTTACACTAATGCAAACAAAAACTAATATATTAAAATATATGTCTGAAAAATATCACTTTAAGGGAGCCATCATGCTCTATCTGTCATGGTGTAACCATTGGATGACCTGAATACCCCGATGCTTTTGTGGGATCCTACTTCACACTAATATGTGTTAGTATCTCACAAATAAATTTAAGAAGAAGAGGATGATGGTTTTAGGTATGGGAGAATTTTCAGGATGATGGTAACACATGAATTCACACCATATTAATTATAGAATACCCTTATATTTCCCCTAGGAAATTCATGTGTGTTCATTCATTAACTCGTACAGAAAAAAATTCATGAATAATACTTTCTTTTTTTCATTAATTCTTGGAATTGTTACATTATTACCTCTATAAAATACATATATAAATGATAAATAGTGTGTAAGATAGTTTGGACATTAAATTTCAACAATCAGTTTCCTAAATTTATAATGGGGATTCAAAATTAATCTCATAATAAAATTCACTAAAAATATGTTATAGTTTAATCATACATTAGGATTGGTTTGGTGGAAACATGACATAATCATATCCATGTTTTGTGATATACCTTCAATAATCCATATTATATTCCTAGATCATATATGTCATATCATACAATCTATACATATCATGTGAATAGTTATAACACAAACAACTTAATATATTATCTTGGGAGAATATATGATACACTTGTTCATTAAACCATTAAAGGTGAAGAGTAGTATAAGTGATGTTAGATGATATGAATTTTTATTTTTTTATGGACATCAAAAACTAATATCTTATTATTAGTTGAGGTTCTTATAAATAAGAGATAAGATTCATGACTTATATTGGGAGATGATGATGATTTCACTAGATATTGAAGTGTGAGACTTTATGAACATTCTAAGGATAGGTAAAATAAAAACTTTTTGGTGATGATACCCATCAAACCCCCTTGGTGGGTATGGTTATAGTATGGTCATATTATTAAGCAGATGATAATTCTCATTCCAAAAATAACTTGGGAAATATGTACCGCAAAATTCAATCAAATTTAACAATATAGATTATTTCTATCATTTTTTGGGAAAAACCCATATCTATGTATTTAGTAACATGGGGTGGGGAGAATCATTTCAGGGGACCTGATGGTGATTTTTTGAATTCACCATAAGACATCATCCATGTTTCCTATGATGTAATGAATGTTATAGTCCATAACCAATAGTTCAAAACGCATTTAATAATATTATACATCCTTTACAAAAGAAAATAATACATGTCCCTTCATCCCGACATGATACAAGGCAATGTCATGATGTGTTAAATCATCCCTCTAGTCCTGTTTATGATATCATAGATAGAAAAATATCATTTGTGTAAGAAATACCAAATCACACACCCCTTTCATGTGTTAGAGAGTATATGTGGCTTAATGTATTACCCAAAGATGTTATATTTATCTTTCTAATGATGTATATCATAGTATACCCTCATATGGATTACTTTGAGTAATAAAATGCATATATTTCCTTTAAAATAAAAATTCTATTTTTTTATGAATATAATTGATGGAAAATGACTTTAATATTAATAATGGAAAATAGTGGGGATCTCTAGGTATATCCTATAATTTATGGGATTTAAAACAATATATCAATTAAGCTATGTGAGGATTCATAATAGATAGTGCAATGGATTCACTATTATGATTTTAATTCTAGGTGGGTAACTTTTGTAAAGAATGGATATGTACTAAGGGATGGTTATTTCATAGTTTCCAATTTTGAGTGTTTCAATTTATGGGAACTCTTAATGAGATTTGGTTTATTTTAATTACATTAAAAATATTATTATTGTTGTTATAAATAGAATAATTTATGGGTTTTACTCTTCATGGCGATAATTAAAAAGGTCAGTCGACGTGAGTTTCCTTAATTGTTTCTTTCTTGTTTCATTAACTTTGTTACAGTTGACCTACTCCCTATGTTATTCTTGATGAAAACCTAAAAAACACATTTTTTTTATTTCAAAATGTCACTTATATATATATATATAAATTGTTTATTTCCTTGAATCTATAGGAATCCAGATTTTTTTTAATTTTTTAGTGATTCATGAATTTTTATTATTGATGATCCATGAAACCTAACTGTGTAGTTTCAATATTTTTATTCTAGTGCCTATAGTATATTTGGTTCAATTATAGGGAACCATTAATGTAAAGTTGTCCAATTCGAGTGATTATTTCATGGTTGACACATGGTTTACTAAACCCTGTATCCAAACAATGAATTTAACCCAAGAAATACATTTTTTATTTTCTAATAATATTAGACGATCAATAAAATAATTATTTTTATTATTATATTTCCAAAAGACCTTTGGTTCAAATCCCACTCTAACAAAGGTTTTAAGGCCATCTTCTATAATATTCATGTGATCTCTCATTAAAATTCCTCTTTCTCGTCTATTCCCCTTGTTTTTATATTCTCTTCTCTTATTCTTCCATTTTTTATTAATTAATCAATTATTTTCCAATAAAAAGTTTATACCTATAAAAATCAATGGGTTCTTTCATTTATGTGGTGAATATTAATTCTATTTCCTTTATATTTACTTATTCAATGGATTGAAATGATTCAATATGATTAATGATGGACCTTTTGTGAAATTTATTCCATTTGAAAATATACATTATGATTTAGTTTTTTCAATTAATTTATTATTGATATTATATATGTACATTTTATCCTCAATGAAATGAAAAATTATTTCAACATCTTTCAATAATTTTCTATTAGGAAAAATAGTGGATTTCAATTGAATAAAAATTTATTATTCTAAAAATTAGTTTTCAACTACACTAACTGTTTTTTAAAATGATCTTGAGTTCTATTAAAAAATTAAATATGTCTAAAGTGATGTTTCACCTTAAAGCTAAATTTATAAAGGTTTATTTCATAATTTCAAGACTTATTTTGTATTATAAAGGCTCGTTTGGTTTTTAAAGAATTTCGATTTATTTTTTTAATCTCTTTGTTGTGTTTTTATGTTTTTTTAATGGAAGGTTCATGGTTTATATTTATTCACATGAGTTTTTAATCAATTTTTATTATTTTATTTTCATTGAACATTTTGAAGAAGAAAATATAGTGTTCATTATGTACGAAATACTCTTAAATTGGTTACCCCTTAATATACTGTTTTTTATTAATATAACATATGTTATAAGAATGGTGTTTTACTATCATGGTTAAATTTTTTTATATCACTAAGTAGTGTTTTATGGTGATATAAGGAATTACATATTGAATTATACTTTTATCATTTTTTTGACATCGAAATTGTTATCGTACATTCATTTGGAGACATATCAGTAATCCCTTGGTATTAAAGTGGGGAATAAATACAAATTTCTTATGATAGTTGATATTATGCACTAGATATAATTTAATAGTAAATATTTATCTCTACCTATATGGAGTACCAACTGAATATTATACGGAGAGGTAGTTGGTGGATATTTAGTTAGGATCACATCGTAGCCTCATAGATGGTTCCACTAGAGTATGTATAGACTAGATCATAAGAACATAAGTAGTTTCTCCAAATGTATACTATGTTACACTAATTCTTATATGGATGATTTATTTTTTTGATTCATTTTATTTGAAAAAAAAAATTATCGATTTATTCATATTACCTTACTTATTACTATATTTACTAATTATTGATTTATGCTTTGACATTTCTAGTCACATCAAATGATATAAATTTTAGTGTTCACAAATTCCCAGGATTTGGTTTTATAATAACCATGTTTCCATTTTTTGGGGTGTTAAGGTAAAAATAAAGGTTATTATTTCTATCAATTTTCATAAATCAAAAATATTTCTACCAATATTCATAGTTTTTTCTAATGGACTACCATGACTTCTAGTTTTACAAAAATATGTGATATTTATTTTTAAAGGGTACAAAACCCATGTTAATTGAAATAATCACTTGTTATTATGAAACCAATGTATTATATGGACATGTTTTCAAACTATATTGTGGTGGTTATATTATAAAATGAATGAATAAAGTCTTTAATAAAATTCTATTAAGGATTAGTTCACAACACATATACACACCTTGGTGTGTATGTAGTCATTTCATTTTTGTTTAGGTTTACAGGTCTTGGATTTCATGTTGGGTATAATGTTTTTTATTCCAATAACTATAGAATCTGGAATATGTGAGTGAATTTGCATCACTTGTAGATAGATAATTATTTATTTTGTATGTAAAAATCTTTTTAATGTATATTATTTTTTCCATATAAATATTTCTTTTATTCGACTTGTGTTTTATTTTGATGTGTTTTGAATCATAATGTTTGTTAATATGTTAATGTTTTTGTGAAATATTTATTTCCTATTTTCTAGTATTGTGATTCATTTGACTTATTTATTATATTAAAATTGTTTATTTTACTTTTCAAAACATGGAAAATTTTTGTCAAATTCTATGTAGTGATATGAATTAATTTATCAAATGTATCATGTGAAATCAATCCAAAAAACAATGTTTGATACCCTAAACTATTGTCTATATCCCATCATGTTTGGGAACACACATTTTATCTTTTAGTGACCACGCTCAGGTGGTGTTCCAAGTATGTGGGACTTAAATATTTAATTTGAAAATATAGTGATGTCCTAGGGTGAAAGATTTTTGTGCATGGTCAATAAAACTTGGTGTAGACCATGCATTCAGTTTTGGAAAAATTCAGGTGGGTTAGGCCAATATGATCTTCCAAATAATGAAACCAGGCTATGAATAGTTATATATAATTCAAGATTATGTTTTTTAATCTTTATAACACTAAACTACATTCAAGATTTTTTAAAGATTATTGGAGGTTAATTTAGGGGGGGTATTTGGAGGTAATGATGTTATCTAGGTAGGATGAGTTCATCACTTCATGTTTAGATATTTTATTTTTCAATATGATGAATATTTTTTCTGTAAATTAGAGATCTGTAAAAAAATGGGATCCACTTCATGTTTTCATGAATTGATTTTTAAATGAACACTAGGATATTATTTGACATGGATTTCAAAGAATTAGTTATCATGGTTTTTTATATCCTTTAAATTTGTTCAAAATGAAGGTAGGGTGATTTCATAAATAAATTTTTATATCCATTTTGTAAAATTTTGTGATATCAAAAGGGGTTTTCTTATAATATATATATATATATATATATATTACTTTGGGAAGTGTGTCTTTATAATTAATGTTTTCAATGTATAATTATAATAAATTAGCCCATTTCAACCAACCACATCGCATAAAAAATTATTTTGAACAAGGAGTGAATCTCAATCCTCATCATCATGGGCTTATGAAAAGTGAATAAGAAATAAAATAAAACCATTTGAAATGATTTCACCCACAAAATTTCATAAACCAAATAACATCTCATATTTAGGAATCTAAATTTATTTATCCAAACAATAAATATTATTACCCATATAACTGAAATATTAAATGTTAAGATTCAATCCAAACCTATAATATGGTAATCAAGATAAAAAATATCCAAATATCAGTTGTTAAACTAAAATAAATGTTGTTTTAAATGAATCATATATAAATAAATACAAAAAAAATGTAAAGTATGAAGTGCAATATACATAAGTAACCCAAGAGGTAAATATCCACAAGAGGATGCCAAAAAAATCCACAAGGTCTAAATCCTCATGACCTAAATTCACCACTAATGACCACATCTCAAATTTCAACAAAGGAATCAAGGAACATCACCAAAGTATATATCACCTTTTACTTTACCGTCATCAGATAATAAAATTTCTACATACACCAATTTGGAATATATATGGTGTGATAAAAATTTTAATATAAATTCACAATAAATCTATATAATACATTTATTATGGAAAACTATTATCACTATTTTGAAAATACATTTTTAGTAAAATTACACAATTTAATATAAAAAGTTTATGAAAATTATTTCATACCCCTTTTCATTATAAAAATAAACAAGTTCTAATGTTATGTACGAACATGGATAATTAAAATATAAACAAGGTAAATATCGAGTAACCATCTTCAATAACAAATGTGGAGAGGAGTAAAAAAAATGAACATATGCCTCAACTATAAAACAACATTGGATCTAACCTTAGGGTACCAAAAATTAAAAAGAAACGGTAACCTAGGACCTCAATCACATGACATTGGATAGCCTATGGAGAGATTTTCTGAAACCCAACCCAAAATTACCCTCTTGTAACTATTTTTGATAATTCTCTTACTATTACATTAAATTAAGAAGGATAACTAGCCTGTGAAGTAATATATGATAGTGTACCACACATCCTAATTACACAAAAATGTAACCAAGGATTCCACTATAGATCTCATCAATAATAAACTCAGATGAAATAGATAACATAAAATATGTAAATAACATTATTAAAATCAAATTAATAGAGGTGTATTCGTAAAAAAATTATATAGAATTCACTTATAATTACCATATAAAAATTAAAACTTCTAAATAATTATGGCCAATAAATCCAATAAATTTGATTAATATATAAATTACTTTTCAAAAAAAAATTAACATCTATTCGGAATAAAGAGTGTCTTTGAATAATTTTATCAAACATCTTAGAGTTATAAAATGAGGTTTATAAGTAACAAAATATAATGGTCTTAGGAAACCCCCACATTATCTAATAAAAAATATATATTCAAAAAATCTGGGTATACACCAACATCCAATAACTTATTTACAGTTTACAATAGTTGGAAAATCCTATATAAAACTGAATTTCCAAAATTATTCCATGGGAATGGTCTCTTTGTTAATACACCCAACTCAAATTTGTTAAAACCATGTCTCCATATTGAAATATAAAAATATAAAATAGAATGGGATCCATAAGAACCTAGTATATGAGAGATTAAATTTTAAACATATTCCTAGTTATAAACCTGTTCAACATAGATAACTTTGGTAGGGAAAAATGGAATATCATAAGAAGGATAGATTAGTGGAAGAAAAAATAAGGGAATAAAGAAAAATATAGATTTTATATTAATAGAATCACTAGAACTCATTGAATACCACCAATAATTCTTTGAGATAATATACACATTATTGGAAGTGAAATCTAGGATGTTCAAATGGAAAAGAAGAAGGTAAATGGGGTTATAATTTGAAAACGGGAAAAGGGTGATCTTGAATATCTATATTTGTGGTAAGGTCATGTGGTTTGGATATATAGCTTTGGAAACTGTGTGCCAACTATGTTGTTTACATTAAAAATGAATCACCCTATATAAGAGTAAACCTGCACAGTAAATCCTTTCCATACACTAATGTTGATACCATCTATCATGTAACATGGAACTCATCATAAGTAAGAGTCATACCATATGTTTGTTGGTATAAATGCACTAAAAATTCACTAGTCAGTTGGATTTACCTTATCATGAAGGGTCACAAGATTTGGTGAACCATGCGCTAACTAAAAGCTCCCCTACCGACCTCACAGTACTTGGGTTCACAGTTACCACTAAACGTGTGTAAAAAATGAACATATTCTAACATTCTTGTTTTCCGTGTTTTCAAAACTCAAAATATATAAAATTACAAAATTAAAATAAATAAATGAAATAAAAAATATGAATTTATACCATTGACTTGAGGGTGTCTTAATTCTCCCCACCATTCCAATTTATCCCCTAGAAGGTAATTAGTTTTATTTATTAAAGAATAAGTGAGACTAAAAGTCTTTATAAAATTCTTGTGATCCAAAGTATCATGAATATATATAACATGATTACATATAACATGGACTAATGGTATAGTTTATCAAACAATTATTTATTTTAATGACACATATTATGGATAGTTTTCTCAACCATGGTGGTGTCGGGTTCCAAATCCAAATACTCCCACTCAACCACATGAGAAGGATCTATAAGATATCTTTTTCACTAGGATGCATGGAAAAAATTATGGTTATAAATAATTCAAGATTCTAAGCCTAAACTATATTCAATATTCTTGAGACCTTCCACTTTCTCAAATGGAAAGACATATCCCTAAATTTTCTTCTATTTTTAACCCAATTTACCATGTACCAGTCAAGTTGAAATTTTTTTAAAAAAAATCCGATCACTGATTATGAACTAAAATAGATGGTGATGATTTTGAAAATATTATTTATATAAACTTTGATACATCTAAAATAATTTTCTAATAATTTCAACCTTCCTCGTCATCTCTTGAATAATGATCATCCCAATAAGAAAGAAACACCCAACTATGAACTGTAAATAGGGGACCGACCACGTCGCCCAGAAAGATAATCGAGGTGATCCATCCTTATTGATTCTTAATAATTTTTATTATATTATAATTTAATCAATGATATATGTATATCCCATTATATTATAAATTAAATAACACACGATCAAAAATATCTTTAAGAATATCAATTAATTTCCCAAACTGACCTTATTTCTATGGGTGATATTTCACGGTCAAATTCAACTGAGGACCCATTAATTATTGTATTCCCATTTACAATTGTTGAGTGCATCATGGTTATTGATCAAAAATAACATTATATAGAACACCATGATGCATTAATATTTCGTAGACGTAAAATAGTCCATGTTCTTCCACTTAAGTCGACTCATTTATATGAAGAACGTGGGATCATTTTTTCAATTGATCAATAATTACAATATGGAATTCTTCTCACTTGGAGACTATGATATTCCAATAAAAACATTTATAAAATCTCATTCCTCTTTGAAACTATAATGGGAAGAGATTACAACATTCCCATTGGATTTTTATATTCAAATTTTATCATTTGATAGGTAACATACCAAGACATTAAGATCATAATTGCTTGTTTCATCCTACAAAACCAATACTGACTTTAAAGGACATAAATAATCATAGTAGAGACAAGGTGAACTAACCAACTATAACATTACCCAGTTTTTATCACTTATTGTCTCATGTTGAAAGGGAAAACCGACCTCTTAGTGAAACAAATAGAACCATAGAGTGATTGATACTAAACAACTAATTTATCCTCACAATTCAGAATTCAACTTATATACTTACAACCATGATCTTGTAGATTCTATAACCAAATTTGATCATTCAAGGAAAGTTTTACTTTTACACAATACATGAATACTTGATCATCCTTTTCTTTCGCATCTAAATTAATATTAGAAAATAACCTATTAAATTCCATTCATAGAAATATTTTTTTACAACCTTAGTTGATAACTTATTACTCAAGAAATAATCTACACATTCATATTTCCTAGGATAAAGGATAAATCAAATACAATGGTCTACATAAAATCCACCCTATACCTCTTTCTATGATTCGTATCATTCCAAGAGAATAATTACACTAAACTTATATGATGATTATACATGGTGAACTTATCCCCAAAGGGATAATGATTCAATTTTTTCTATAAATAAGTCACCACTACCATTTTTGGACATGTATAGGTTATTTGTTTTCATTGGGGAATATCGTGTGAGATTCAAACTCCACAAAATGGTCACACTATATCAAAACATACCCCAACCTATTACCATAGGTATCATAATACACCAAATATCCCACACTTTACTCATGAATAATCGGAATTAGAGCTAATTTCAGCCTTACATATAATTCATTAAAATATATCTTAAATTTATCATATTATTAAAATTTAACTCATTTCTATTTCCTAGTTTTCATAATAGACACAAACATGAAAATATACAAAACAAACCACTTATAATACCTATCCAAACCTTGGAATATTCTGATCAAGAATAAATTCTTATGTATTTCCTAATATATAACTAATTATATATTCTTAGTGTCTATATAAAGGTCTATCAATTATCAAGTAAAATAATAAATTTGCTTCATGGATCTATAATTGGAACTTGTATATCTTAGAATAGTGGTGAGAATCATTCAAAGTTCACAAAATGATTTCTAGATAGTTCTCATGGTATTTTTTCATAATGGAATAAACCATTATATTAAAAATTAATTCCCTAAAAAAATTACTATTCCATGGTAAAAATGGCTTATAATATACATAAAAACTATAGAAACATTTGTAAGAACAAATAGATAATAGTGTATTCATCACACTCATAAATACAATTAAAAGTAGTCTTAGGGATGTTCAAATACATCATAATATATTGGTGGTATTTTCATGTTAGTTAAATACTTAGAAAACATATGAACCCTGAGTCATTTAAATAAATTATCAAGTTTTAATAATATGATAACATTCTAGGATAAATAAGTCACTTTGTCTCAAGATATAACAGTTAAAAATTAAATTAATTTATCCTAGAGGGATCCATTAGATAAGTTATCAATGAAATATGGATCATCCCTTGAAGTAGATCAATTGATAATTACACCACTTTATCTAGTGAAAACCCATATAAATTATCAAGTAGAACCTTGGGATTCATGTCCATAAGCATAAGAATTTGACCATAAGAACTGTCTTCAATATTATCTATGTGTATGATATATGTCTAATATGAGATTGATTCAATATCAGGAATGATCGGCCCTACCCTAAATGATCTAGGATCCCACACATCTTACAATATGTTATTTTTTACCACTAGTGAAAGAAACATAACCCTTTTATGATAATAATAAATATGATATTTAGATATAATCATCTATTCCATAAAAAATATATGATTGAAGATATCCAAATCTAGAATAATAAAATTCTAAACTAATTCAATATTAGAAACAATCATATGAAATTAAAATCACCTAAATACCAAGTTTATTTTAAAGAGGAGTATAGACATTCATCACATACTACATTAACTCAAATCAACACCGGAGTATATCAACCAATTTATATGACATGAATAATGTGATTCTCTTATATAAAATGCAACCATGTATATAGAAGAACCATATATCTTACATTTATTAACCCATATTTATATTCTGTAAGGATATTATCTATTACATATAAGCACATATATTCATCCTTAAACTATGAGTTCTTTACATAAATAGAATCACCCTTACATTGAGTAGGAGACAATTCTCCCTTTTATAAATCCAATTTAACCTAGTATCATCTAGTATAACAAGACCCAGTCTTACTTCTCATAGAGGTTCACTTATAAAAGTGTTTCGATAACCTATATTCCGATTGAAATTAAATGATTTGGAAGAAACCTAACAATTTTGTTTATGGTGACATGATGTCCCATATTAGAAGAAAAAATGAATTATTATCTAAAGGTAACATTGGAATATAATCATGGAGAATTGCACTCTCCCAATACTATTTTATCAAGAATAATAATGAATCCTCTTAGGTTGATATGAGAAAGTTTTAGTTCCTGTCATAATAGTGGAGGGATCACTCAACCCAATCTTTCCTTCCATATATTTCATTTCCATCGCTTCTTTATTGACCACCTCAACATAGTTCCGAATATAAAAAAGAATAATTCTTGATTAAACCTCTATTTTCAAACCCATCTCAAATAATTTATCTTTGAGGTCATCATTAATGTGGATTTTATGTTTAAATGGTCCAAATCAACAAACTAAGAGGAACATTCCATCATAAAATTATTTACTTACTTCAAATTCACAAAATCCCAATATTTTTTGTAATTATTTTCTTTTTGGGTAAAAATGGTGGTTGATTATCCCTTTGAACATGGACCAATTGAGTTACTCATACAGCATGGTATTTAGGTTGGATTCCCAAAATTTAAAACTCAGTCCCTCTATTAAATAATTAGAAAAACTAACCTCAAAATACTTAAGGGTATAAGTAAAACCAAAGATGTTATATATTTTTCAGTACAAATTTTGCATCCCTTTGAACCTTATTAATGATGGATTTTTGTGTGTTTTACTTACTAAACTCTTAATCATGATCCAACACTTGATCTGTATGTCTATCACCTTCCAGACATAAAGATTGAATAATTCAAGTAACCAAATTGACAGGAATAGGTTCTGCATGAGGTTTATCCTCTAGAAAAAAATTTCTTACCCTATATCTAAGGTCCATATGAGTCTTTATATGATGAATCATCTATGAAACATGAAACACTAACCCAAAAAATACAAAACTAAATTCTAAATGGAATTGATATAAGATGATAATTTACCTAATAGCTCATTAATGATTTATAATAATAGGAATATTAATCTAGAATACCCAAGGTGTTAAAACCTCCAAATTTAAAATTGTTTATCACAATTTATGGTTTTTTCACATGTTTCTTAAAATCATGAACAAACTATGATAAGTTTTACAAGGAAGGTGTCCGGGATGGATCACATTTTTGTCACACAGTTTTCAAGATCATGGCCTAAATCATGTGCCTTTGGATTCCATCTCACTTCAACCAAAGAGATAATTTTGATAATTAATCATTAGATTTCCCAAAAAACACATGATTACATTAAACAAAAAATTATTCAAAAATAAATTAAAATAAAGATAAAATTAAGGATATAATTCTTAAACTTCCATGGAAACATGAGCAGCATCATGAAAAGGAATTTATAAAAATCCCATTATGTTTACCTTTCAATATCTAATGGTCCTATATATATACTCTCATTACTCCAAAAATAATAATATATCTCTAATACCATTAGGTAATGAATTAGACAAGGTCAACATGTGACATCTCCTTAACTAGCTCACTATAAGGCCCAGAAAATGTTCTCAATCACCACATTCTAGAAACAGAACTGAAGGCATCAAATATAACCTTTGGGAAATATTTCAACCTTCAAATATGATACACCACATAATAATCTCAATCTTGGAACCCAGCATGATTTTTACAATCATTAAAAATGTGCATATATAAAATATAGTTTCAATAATAAAAGTCACAAAAAATAGGTCATAACATAATAAAGATAACAAAACATTCAAACATCACATTATAAACTAAAAGTAAATTTATATAAAAATAATCATATATACATGAATACCAAAATAATATAAATGAAAATATTTATATATATAAGAAAAACAAATGGTAAATATTTATTAGAAGGTCCAAAAATGACCCACATATTCTAAATCCACATGTACAATGGTCACCACCAATCACCACACCATTGATATTAATAAATGAAGCAAGGTGCACCAGAAAAAGATGTGGCTCCTTTACCTTTACCCACAACTAATAATATCAATTCATTATCTACCCAATGGTTGTATATTGAGAGTGTGGAAAAATAATAGTAGGATGAAACTATGAATATATATAAAATATTTCATAATTAAAACTATTAGTAATAGTTTGATACTTAAATTTCTAGGAAAATACCACATTCCTTTATAAGAAAAAAACTTAGAAACCAATTCACACACCTGTTTTTATAAAAACTGATTATATAGATAAGAATAAACATTCCTAATGAAAATATATCCAAGGTAAATATAGAGTATGAATCATAAAAAATCAAAGTAGAGAAGAGAAATATGAAATGAAATCATGATTAAAAAAACAATATTGGCTCTAAACATAGTGTTATGTAAACAAAAATAAAGGTTAAAATAAGAACACACTCATAGGAAATCATCCAGTCTATGATGAAATTGATAGAAACTAAACCTAGAATTTCCCTCTCTAACATGTCATTTGAAAATCATCTATCTAGTGAAAGACCTTATTGAAGGGAACCATCCTGTTCATAAATATACTCTAGTTTATCACACATCCCAATTACCAAACACATACCCGTGGTATCCCATGTAAAACTCATCAATAATCACCTCTCATAGCATAACTATCTTTTCATTTATAAATATTAAGAGCCATATCAAATTCAAAAGTGTAAATACTAAAAAATTTATGTATCATTAATTTAAAAAACTATGTAACTAAGAAATATATTTTAAGAAAGACATCCCATCAATCAATGAAACATGACATATATAGATATTCTCGTGGAATAAATTATTTTTAAAACACATTTGGGATAAGAAATTGTTTAACCATTTTACCAAAAACCATATAGTTTTAAAACTAGTTTTAGATGGAACAAAATAATAAGGTCTTAAAAATGCATATTTTATACAAAAAAATAAAATCCAAAAAAAGAAGTATAGTTAATCCTTGAATAACTTATTTACACCATAACATGATTGTAAAACCCTTAGAAATCTCTTTTACTAAAATTATTCCAAGATAAACTTCAATATTTAGAGACACATATCCAAATATAATTTAATCCTTGTCTCAACCTTCAAATGATAAAATATTAGAGAGAAAGGGATAATCATAGAAACTAAGTGGAAAATATTTTATTTTTGACTCATCCCTAGTCATTAACCCATCCACCGTGGAAAACTGGTTAAAAAGGGTAAGATAAAAATATAATAACAAAAAATTAGAGTAATTATCAATAAGATAATAAAATTTATTGAGTTTTTACCTTCATTATACTCATTGGATCTCAAAGTATAAACCCCAAGGAAGCTTGGGGAGGGGGCATGTGATAAATAGAGGAGTTTAGAATGTTAAAATGAGAAGGATAAAAGGAAAAAATGGTTATAATCAAAAAATGGATAAAGGGTCATATAAAGTTTTCAAATATATGAGTAGGTCACATGGTTTGGCCACACAATTTTGGATACTATACATTGATTATGTGGTTTCCACTAGAAAGGAGTCTTCCTATGTAAGAGTAAAATCGCGTAGTTACTCCTAAACATGAATTAACCATGAACCATTCTCTTACATAACAAAGAAATAAATATATATAAGAGTAAATATGCACGGTTTCTCAAATTCATGCACTAACTGTATAGTTATACCTTATATAGAATTCATGACTATAAAATTTAGTGAAATATAAAATAACCATGTAGATACCATTAGAAATATTCCCTCCCCTCACATAGCATAGGTATATTGTTAGATCTTACCATGTACTAATAGTATGCCTGATCTTGCTTTCCAATTTTCTATGTTTTCAAAATTATAAATCCTAAATAATCCAAAAAATAAAATATACAAATGAAATAATAAAAATGAATTCATAATAGTGATATGGATGTCTTTTAAAAATTAAATTTTCAAATTGTATTGATATTAATTTCTTGATGTGTTCCATATTTCAATAATTTTTATTTTTGAGGTATACAATGATTGATTTTTCTACATTGTGTTAGTTTATATAATTTCTCCCAAAAAAGACTTGGTGAGTCGATGAAGGGATATTTTGGGTAAAAAATTTCAATGTAATCATTATGTAACCCAAATATAGTCCATTAGGGTTATAAATCTACCTAAAATATAGAGGGAGTTGAAGAACCAAATTTTTCATGATCTATAGACTTTTTCCATGGGTATCTAAGTAAAAACCCACCTATCATCTAGGGAGGTAAATCCCTAAAGATTAAATATAGTAGATGAATAATATAACAGATACCATCACTTCTCAGAGAACCCAAATGCTATGAAAGGTTGAAAAACATTGTTTAGGATCAACCACATGAAGGAACAATATGGAAATACTTCATAATTATGTCCATTTAGTTTAATTATCCTAATAATTTGAAAGTATAAAAGGAAATATAATTTATCAGTCTTGGTAAAGGTACTCAAATAAAAATGAATATGTTAATTGCTTTAATAAATTGTTTTTATTCTCTCTTAATATGGTCATCAATGAATCAATAACATATTGACTGTATAAAATAAGTCTATATCTTAATATTTGTTAAGTAGTTCCATTATTTATTCTAACTTCTTATTTGGTGGTAGAAACAAAACCATGATAATAGAGATAATTTTCATAGAATGGAATATGAAAGGTGGATATTTTTTACACTAGGTGATATTAAGGGTGATATATCAAGTGAAATAAAAGGAGCAACCAATGTGTGAAATTAATGAGTATCAATGATAATATAATCATTTTATTTCTTAAATTTTAATCAAATATCCATTTCTAGTATGTTTTCAGCCTAAGTAACCAAGGAATTCCATCACCTCAGGCGATAATGCTCTAAATAGTTTTCATGAATATGGATATCAGAACTTATTTAAATGTTTTTATGTTGAAAATTTGATAAAGTTTGAAGTCATATATGAAGCTTAAATCATGGAAAAATACTAGATGGAGCTTATTCTTTATGAATTGAGAGTTTGGCACCAACTATATGGTACATTATTATTGTATCTATAATAAATGATACCGTTTATTATATAATTTCCAATAACCATATAGCAATATAGGGTCACCAAGCTGTTAAATGGATTAATTTATCTCATGTTTTTTTTCTTATGTCATTTAATATTTCAGAAAAAATTATTTCATATGTGATGTAGATTTTTCCATATTGATAGATCTCCATTCTCAATCGTGCTCATTCAATGAGAAATTGAGTTTTTTTAGAGATTTTTTAAAAATATAATTGCTTATTTTTTGAATATATGTTTCTTATAATAAGAATTATAAATATTAGTGACACAAAAAATATGTATTATTCTATAAATTCGATGCAACCATATATAGTCATCACATTATCATGGTCACTCATTTAGATACATTAAACACGTGATGTGTTCTATTGTGTCCTCATTGAAAATTTAAGAAGATATCAAACTTTATATTAGGTTTTGGGTATCCTAATTTGGATATATAAGAGTAGTGTGTCTCAAAAATTAACATGTAGTTTCAATACATGGATATTATAGATTATGTTTCAAGGGTAGTTTCTAAAAACATATAACATAGTGGGGTTGACATTATGATTTGAACTTTTATAAATAAAATTCTACTTTTTGGTGTAATTAAATACCTTATGGTTATAGAAAACCCATGCAATTATTTTTTTAATATATATAGTTTTATTTTAATTACTGTTAAATATCTTTATCGTAGATAATATACTCGCTGAACAATGATCACCAAATTACTATAGATATTGGTTTTTCACAAATCTAATTGTCATAGACAAAGGAAGTGATGCCCTCAACCAGTAGGATCAAAACCTATCAAACCAATTTAATAGAGCATCATATGGAGATAGAATTTTTGGTATTTTCCCTAGACCAAGCCCAAGCTGATATCCAATAACTTAAGAATGAGAGAAATCACTTAAGGGGGAAGTTCAAGCTCATCGAGATCACGGCCCAAACCATTTCTCCAGACTGCCCCATGAAAGCCCCACCATCGCATCCCTTACTCTAAGGTCATATTCTTGTGTATTAATGGGCTATGTATCAAGTCCCAAAAAATAAGAATATGTAAATTATTTATTGTTATATAATAATGAATATATTTTCATCCTATTATTTTTACATTATAAATGATTTTCATTCAATAAACCATAAATCATATTTTTGGTTAATATTCCAATTCTATTAAGTTATATATTTTTATGAATTAATAGGTTTTTGAAATAAATAATATTTTGATAAAATATAATTTTTAAATAATTGTAATTAAATATAATTTATCATATTAATTTTTATGATATCTAATGTAATTTGTATAAGGATTCAAAAAAATGTAATTATCAAAAACCAATCTTTTTCAATAAATGACATTTTTTATTTTTAAAATTAAAATTACTATATTTAAAAAATTATTTAGATAAAATTAATATTATTTTTGGAATCATGGGGTAAAAATTATCCAAAAGGTATTCTTTCATAATTTTCTGAGAGATTTGAATTTTCATGTAAAAATTGAAGACTGTATAAATATACATTGTGTTTTATGACATCACAATGACCCAAAAGTGATGTAATAAGTAATATAAATGGCACACATGAAAAAATATATTATTCTATTTAAAATAATTTTATTTCATGTTTATTTATTTTCTTTTTTAATTTCATTATGAATCCTCCAAGGTTTTAAAATATAATTTACCATTATAAAATCATTTCTTTAAGAGTGTGACTCACCTACACATCATCAAGGGAAATTTTCTAAAAATATAGGCCCTTTTCCATATAATATAATTTAAATAACATCTATTTTGTAGAAACCATATTTAAAAACCATGGTATGGTTTGTGGTTTTGGATATTTTATTATGTAGTGTCCAAAACGAAAATAATAAAGAAATCCCCCTCTTTTCATACATAAACCGACATAATATCATTTTTTATTCACTCAAAATCCTTTTATCACGTCTATAATATAACATAAACTCCATATAGTCCTCCCAAAGAACCCCTATGGTCTCATGAATCCCCTTCCCAGACTTTGGAGTTACACATTCAAGTAAGGGTTCTTTCCTTTATTTTCTTTCTTCAAGTTTCTTTATTGTGTTACGCATCCTATTTTTAAATAATTATTTTGTGAAATGTATATACATGTCCCTCATACTATCCATTTAATGAATAAATTATGAGATAAATACTTATCTCTCATCAATATATTTAATAAATATTTATTTGATGTAATTGTACTGTCAAAATTACACAGTGATTTTCCATTCCAAAACAATTGTATAGAGAAGACCATGCCCTTTTTCTATAATAGGAATTCACCATTATACACATATAATTATTTTTTTAGGTAAATAAATATATTTTTTATACACTCCTGTATATTTAAATAAATTATTATGATTAATGCATCCATTTTGATTGATCAATGTGGTACACTTAAGCATCAGAATGAAATGAAAGTGACTCGTGCGCCTGAAATTATAATGCACTCAAATTAATTGGGTAATGTTTAGTACCATGATTTTTCATATTGGGATAGTGTTTTAAATGATTATTTTATAGGAATATGTAAACCCTGAAATCTTTTTGGAATTATCCTTGACTAATGTTTATGATGCAGTTTTTTAGGATGTTGCAACATTTCTCAAGTTATGATTAGCATACTATATCATGAATTATTATTCATGTTCCTTTTATTCCCCAGTGATATGAATATATTATAACATTTTTTATATTATTAAGGTTATTCATTTATTATTACCTTACTGGGCTTTATATCTCACTACATTATTATGTATTCCCTCCGGTTATCTCAAACTGTGTTATGTATGAAGGAACATTTTGGTTATGTTAATTAAGTTTTCAATAAGGATGGTGTTTTTAATGTTTTAATTTGTTATTTAATGTGCCTAATTTACAAAAGAGACTATACATATCGAACTTCAAGGTTGTTTTAATTGTAATTTTATGTAATAAATCATGTTTTAATGTGAAATAATAAGCATGGTTGTTCTAGTTGTTATCAGAGGATGGGTTTAGAAATTTTTTATTAGGATTTGAAAACATTAGATAACACATTAAGGATAAGAATTATTATAATAAAACAACACTAAATTTTGGTCAGTATATAGTAAGTGTTTTATTATGAAAAAAACACATCATGGATTCTACAAGTGGATGTGGATCTGTCACAGATGTACCTAGGAGTAAAAACTATGACAAGATGTTTTGGGCCTATCTCGGGGTTATCTAGTACATGACAATTTGAATTACTATAAACCTATTTTGAAACTCTTAGGGAACATTATTTATTAGATTCATAATATCATTATAAACCATTATTAATGGAAAAAAATTCCTATAAGAATACATATATAAGAAATAGATCATGGATAACATATATTGAAGCCTATAAATTCATTAGTTGGAAAATAATTGTAATTTATAAGTTATCCCTTTTTTTATTTGTATTTCCCTTTCTATGCTTAATTTTATAAAATAATTATACCTAATTTTACATTTATTCTATCTAATGGCCTATAATAGTAGGAATTTTGTAAATAATCAATGTAATGGGAAATGTGATGATTGTCCCAACGTGATGCCCAATTTGATAAGAGAACAAATATCAAAAAAATTTAGGATACACTCATAGATTACTTGGGTTTTGAATATAAATTTTGATCAATAGGAGGACCCAAAACTCCTTAGAGTGAAAAAGATGAAATTGAGATCTTCATGCTAGAAATGCCACCTACGTTCAATGGATCGTTTAATCCCTTAATAATAGAATAATGGATCAACTCCATTGAAAAGATCTTCTCCATCCTTAAAGGATATTAACAATACAAGGTTCCTATGGTTTTTAATCATATGGATGTAGAATCTTATCAATAGTCGGCATTGATCAAAAATATGAAGGATGATTAAGATATTCAAGTGGTAGAGTGGAAGGAATTCTAGAAAATGTTTTTTGATAAATGTTTTCCTCGCACTCTATATAAAAAAATGGAAAGGAATATTCATCCCCTAAAGAAAAAAAGAAGTAAAATATATTGGTTCATCTAGGAAAACATCACAGTACATGCATGATATGCCTTTAGTTTGGTCATTACCCATGAATTCAAGGTTTATTACTTATTTGGTTGGTTAAATCCTAGTCTAAAAAAATCCTTGGTTATCTGTGACTTTGATAGATATGGGGAAGTTGTCTGATGTTCCCTCAAAGTGGAAATGGAGATAAGATAATCCCAAGGGTATTATATAGATATGAAGTAGAAATTGGATTTTAAATTTTGTGGTCTAATAGATAAATCCAACGGTGATAAGAAATTTATGCATCCCACTTGTCAATGTTCTGGAAAGAATCACCCAAAAAATATTCTAAGAGGAAAAAGGAAGTTCTTTAGGTAAGAAAGGGAAGGGAACCCGGCCAATGATTTTGGATATGAGAAACTTAAAAATGTCATAGAGGAAAGGAATGCTCTGATTATCCCTAAATTCATTGTTCATTCCTTCAACTGCAAGAAACTAGGGCACATTGTGAAGCATTTCACTAAGCCAAGTGTTTTTATTAGAAATCAACAACCTCTAAGGTAGAAAGAGTGAGCCTTTCCCAACACTACTGCTGAATTGAATCCTAAAAAAAAGTGGTTAAAGGTATTCTAGTAATTTATAAAAAAAATAAAGAACACACTTTTTTATTTTAGTTTTACATAATATTTTATATCATGAATGTTTAGTTGAACATTCCAAATACCACCTTAATTAATTGAAGTAGATATGTCAGTGAAAATTTTAAATGTCTCAATTATTGTATCCCATGTATATAATTCCTCCCATGTCACACTTTTTGGCTTAAACTTCCTAGATAACATTATCATGCTGCCCTTGGTGGAATTTTATTCAATTATAGTCATGGATTGGATTTCCCTATATAGTGCCAACATAAATTTCTGCATGAAGGAGATCAACCTCCAGATTGAGAATTAACCCCTGATTTTATACAACTACAAGTAGGAGTATGAATCTTCATTAAAACCATCTCATCAAGCATGGATATTATTTCCCTATAATAAATTGTATCTTTCTAAAATTATTGATTCTATAATGAATTGACCATATTTTAATACATTCATATTATGGGGGAACACACTGATTTGTTTATCAAGAAATTTCTTGGTCTTCCCCCTAGACAAGATGTTGAATTTTCAATCGATCTTATACCTAGGGTTTATAAAAATCCAAGACTCCATATAGGTTTGTTGTATTGGAACTTTAGGAACTGAAGAAACAATTACAGGAGAATCTAGATAAAGGATTCATACACCCAGGTGCTTCATCATGGGGTGAACCAGACCACTTTCATAAGAATAAGGATTGTTCAATGGGTATTTGATCGATTATCGTGATCACATCAAGATAACAATAAGTAACAAGTATAATTTTACATATATTGATGAATTTTTTGATCATATGTGAAACACCCTGAGATTTTATGAAAAATATTCTTTCAATTTCATTGATGTTTTGTGTTGTATGCTACACCAAGATTATCTTGCGCTATACGCAACACTGTATTAGCTTGCAGTATATACAACACTATTCTTGGATCATGTTACACACAATTTTGATCGTAGTTATTCTACCCAACATTGAGTGTGTATATACATATATATATTCAATGTATAAATGAAATATGGTTGGATTCTATTATACGAAACAATTAATGAGTCTTGCATCACACTCAACCCTAACTTGGCGTGCATTACATGCAATCACGACCTTTCTCGATAGCGTGTGTAATACGCAATACCGAGTTTCACTAAACAGGGATATATTATTATAATATTATGAACTATCCATTATGAATAGTATTAACTAAATTTTAAATTTTATAACATTATAAATAATCTTACTCATTTTCTAGAATGAGGTATGAAAACAAAATCAGTTTTTCGGATAAAAGAAGTATTTTCAAAAAATGCAGTTTTACCGCCTTTTGATGGCGCACACATTTTAAATCACGTTTTTGGCATGTTTATAAGTTAAATTTGACAAAATAAAATTCTTATTTGGAATTAGGATATAAAAATTTACTTTGGATAAATTTTTTATATTATTCGGATAACTTTTATATTTTGATGAATAGTAAAAACACGCTCTATTTTAATTAAAAACAACATTTTTCATCGCAATAATTTATATTGTTATATTATATTTTTAATTGGTTTTAAAGTTTAATTAGAATATATTTTTACCATTTAATCAAATTTTGGTCATTGGAATTAATTTCACTTTGAAATTAGACACAAACAAGTATCAATCCTTTCATAGTTATTATTTCTTAAATACACGCAATTTGTTTTGATAACGGGAATTACTTTTAAAATTAATTAATTTCACTTCTATGTTTTGAATTTGGAAAAAATAGACATCATTTTTGAATTCGTAATATCAAATATAGATTAGGCTGAATTTTTGGTATTTTTCTGAAAAATATCAATTTTTGATGAATAGTGAAAACGCTGAGTTTTTTGTTAAAACCAACTTTTTATTTAAATAATAATTTATTTGATTTAAATTTATTTTAGGTCAAAATAGATACATAATACTTATATAAGTTCAATAAAATTCATTGGAGTCATTTTATAGTAATTTTAGATTTATAAAAATTGTATTGAACTTTTCACCGTCTTTTACCCACCTCCTAAGAGCTTTTGCAATTGTTCATAAAACATAATTTTATAGCTTCTGTGAGTTGAATTTCGAAAATCTGAGAGACACGGTTAATATCAAGGAGTAAAATGTGGTTCAATTAGGAAAAAATAATTTTTTGTGGATAGTAACTTTTTACTTTTATTTACCACGGTTAAAGGTAAATAGGGTAATTCAAGGTTAAAAGAATACTATAATAATTCAAAATTACTTTAACACTTGTCCAAAACTTATTATATGAGTAATAGCCGACCATGGGCATCCTTGGGTCTATTTTGGGACCCCATGGAGCCACTTATTAAAGACAATGACACATTAGATTAATTAATTTAATGTAAAGATAAAATTGGCATTAACAAAAAACCTTTAGTAATTAATTATTCTAAGGGGATATATAAATTATCTATTCAACTATAAATAGTCATTGGAAATCTAAAAATCTTTTCTACATGTTTGTATTTTTTTAATTTTTAGACATCAAATAAATTAAATTATTTATGACACAATAATGATGCAGTATTTACCTCATTAATAAATAATTTAAATAAATAAGATTATAATGATTAAAATATTATCCAAAACATGTACAATCCTGATTTAATGATTTTATTTCGACCATGAGTCATCTTAGATTAATCTTTAATTATTTTGGGACCTTTTGAAACTGAAGATAAGTTTATAATAAAATAATATTTCCACACATCCCAAAAGAGCCCCTCCTCCCCCTAATAAAAGGAGACCACTTCTATGCAGTTTCTCACACCTCTCAAGCCTTTTGTCTCATCCAAACTCTGCCCAAATAATCTCCCTACATCCCTATCCTCCCCCTAGAAGCCTTACATTAAGTCACATCAAGAAGTCCTTTTGGTTCAAACCATAGGAAGTTACCCAAATTATTGGTAATAGTTTCTCTTAATTTGTTTTCTTTTATTTTACTTCGTGAACAACTAAACTCTTTTTAATACTTTATTTTGTAACAAAAACAGAATCCTAAATATACTAGGATGTTTTTATGAGAATAATTCGAACTAAACTTACACACACCTCCATCTAATGGATGAATAACATAATGTTTCTGTGATGGCAAACTAACACCTCACGAAACGATGATTGTTTGATTTTCTCCTACCGCCTCTCATGGTGGTCATTATAATGGAAATATATTTACATATGATATATATTATGTTTATTATTTCCTTATGTTTCTTTACTTCCCAATTATATCAAGCCTTTATGTTTTCCAAAGTGGGTAAATACGATGATCTCATTTGAGGAAGTGCGGACTACCGCCCCCTCAAAGTGATGTGATTCGTTAATGCCTTATGTGGGATGTATAAAGGATGGAGTTAATGATATTATATATGATATTATACTGGAATTATAATATACCTATATATAATTATTTTTAATTCCATTAAAATAATAAATAGAAATGAAACTAGCGTTCATGTGTATGTACGGTTTACCGTCTCCATGAACGGTGCATTTCATTTCTTACATCCATATGTTACGTACTATTATAAATAAATATATATGATGGATATATAATTAATATATATGATAAATAAATCATGATTTACATTCTGGAAGTATTTAAATCATGATATAAGTAATAATAACATGAAGAAAAACAATTCCAAACACGTACAATAAATAAGATGATTTTACCCTAAACGTTGCTTTAACATGGGATTTACAAAAGAACGGGTAATATAAAGTTATAAGTGAACCATATATGATATTATAACAATGAAGATGATTCTATAATAGTTCAATGAAATTATTTAAATCATTATACATGATGATTAGATACGTACGAAGCATATCATACCTAAGGTAAGGGATAACCTTTCCAATCTCGTTCTTATCCGAGATAGTTTATTCATAAGTATTTGCTGGGGTTATTGTTATCATCCAAGTCCATGTTTTATAAAAGTGTTTTTATGTATGTTTAATGTCATTTTTACCCATTTTGTCTTTTACTACATGTTATGTAAGGAATATTTCTTTTTTTTATGTTACGAAGTACTTTTTATCTTTTCTAACCAAAGTACGAGGAGAATGTTTTTTTAACTTATACGGCATGAAAGGATTTTTACGGTTTTATAAAGCCTTATTTTCAGGAATATTCCTCTGAAATATTTCATGACTATTTTCAAAAAAATATCTTTCTTTTAAAATTTCAGGATGTTTTGTGAAAAGAATTTGATTTTGAAGAAGAAAGGATATTTTCCTCAAGAATTCATTTTAAATGTTTTGTCAAAACAATTTTCTATCTAAGGTGACATTATTTCATATGTTTATGTTTCAATTATAATGTATCTATGATTTACATGGTTTCAATTTTATTATGGTGAAATGATATCCATTTGTTTTATATGGATTATGTTATGATGGGATGATGTTTATGAAACCCATTTTATTCATTGGGTTATGATGAATGATTTATGTTTATGTTGTGGAAAAAGTAAGAATGATTTCATTATGAGATGGGTCGGACCAATATCTCCCTCCAATGAATTGGATAATGATTTATATCTCATGAGATAGACATGGCTGGAATAGCAAGCAAATCTGGTTCAGTAATACCGGGCTGGAACGGTAAGTAAACCCGGTTCAGTAAGGGACTTTGTCCACTAAGATATTCTTGGCAGCAGTGTCTTGGATACTATGGAAATAATATCATGTTCTTAGTGTTTTTCCCCAATTACATGTTTGATTAACATGCTATTTTATCATGATTAATGTTTCTTTATGATCTATTCCTTATGTACTTCCATGTTTTATGTCATTGCTCAGGATTTTAATGTTTAAACATTATGTTCGTGTTTTTAAGTTAAAATGTATATGATTTGTTTTATTTTATCCATTCTTACCCTTACTGAGAATTTTAGCTCACCCTTTATATGTTTTCTTTTCCCCAAGATATAAATAATGGTTTTAGTTAAGAAAACAAAAGGGGAATATCTTTATGGGAGATGTTGAAGATCTTTCACCATGATTTGAAGATTATGTTCCAAGTTTCCAAAGACACTAAAATATTACAGTCCTTGATTGTTGGTTTTTGTTATGTATTAATTATTCTTCAAAAGTAATGTAATGTCCATGTACGTCAAGCTTCAGGCCTCTATAATTGGTATCAGAGGAAAGGTTTAGTAAACCTTTGGAAACTAGGATGCGAAAACTATAGTGAGATCCCTAGAGATATTTCTAAGGTATGTCTAGGGATGTCCCTAAGGTTAAGTATAAGTATAGGTTATAGTCCTAGAATTACGGTAACGATCTTAGAATTAAACCTAAGATGTTAGATATTGAAGTTAATCCCTCTTTAGTATGTTGTTTTACCTATAATTATTTTTTACTCTCATAGAATTCTTTTTGTGTTTTAGTCAATGGAGGGAACCAGAAGGAATTCGGTTAACATTGGATCGAATGGAAAAATTGGTGACTATGAGCAACAAAATTGTGTAATTACTAGAGAGAATGATATTGTGATTATTCCAAATCAGTCATCGTGATATATGATTAACAAGGTGAAATTTAGTGGTATTCCTAATTCATCAAATAAGAGGAAGACAGAATTTTATGCATGTTCGCATGTTGAGGAGCATAAAGAAAGGAAGATTTAGATTTCTAAAGAAGGGAAGAAGAACCTTGAGTAATACCTCAAAAGGAGGGGAAGATGTTATTTGTGTGGAGAGAAGGTCATAGAGTGACAGACTGTTATGGAGTTCAATGTCTTATCTGTGGAGAACATGGGCATTACCCAACTCAATGCCCTGACCTAAGAGGTTACTTCTAAATCAAGGAAGGACATATTCCATGACAATCATTGAAGATGATGGTTTGAAGTGTTTATGTATTGGTATTCAAGAATAATGTTATTGAGGTACTTTTATGGTATATTGGAATATCTATGTATTGGTCCATTGTGGTTTTCCATAAGAATATGGAATCGGTAACCCTGAAAAGTGATTGAAATATTTTTGGAAAGCAGATGATATGCGCATAATGAAGGGATAAAGAGAAACTAATATGTTTGATAGTATTCATGAGCTCATGATTGTTATAAGGACTAAGTGATATCATGGTTTGAGTATATAGAATGTTTTTCATTTTGGAATGTAGAAAGAGACAACTTTTGATAGCATTCATGTTTTCAACTAAGGTTCTATGGTAATTCATGTTGCAATAGAATAAATGATTAAGGAATTCACGTATTTGGAATGTAAACAACAAGACATATCATATGATAAATGATGTTATTCATGTACTTCTTATGTGACCTTTCTAGTAATTGTTTTCTTTATACTATAAGTTTGGACAAGAGTATTTTGGATAATCCTAAATATTTGAAATGGATTATGTTGGACATAAGTTAGTATTGTTTAAGGCTAGAACTGTTTTCGATATTATCGATGGAATGTCATAATGTTGTAATTTTAGAAAAAGTACAACCAGTAGGATGGGAGACAACCCTTCACGTTGGATAAGGCTGTGGGAATCAAACCCAAAACCTATGTGTGATAGGCCTTTATCGCCTACCACTGGCTTACAGGAAGTCCCTGGTTAGTAGAAATTAGTTTTAATTTATTAAGCAGTATGATAATTGATGTATATGTCCATTTTTGGAATCGTATACGATTAACCTCACCATAGATGAACTTATATATATCTGATAACTTTTACTATACTTTTGTTTGAAACAGATGGAATGACCCATCATTCTATCACATGATCTTCTAACACTTCACGAATAACAAATTCAACTTCATTTCTTTAAGAGATGAAGTGGAAATAGTTCAAGGCATGAACAACAGTGAGATGGTACCAAAATCATATAAGTATTTCTTTTAATTCATTAACATTAGGGAAATGATATTGAAAACCAAAAAAATGGTGTCCTAGTGCCCTCATATCCGATGAGTTCAATGGTACCATAGATCATCACAAATTTATAGCTTTGTGATTCTTGGCTTTTTCATATCCATGTTCTCTACCACTCTCCAACAGAACTTGATGGTTAGATTTTTCTTTCATATCCATATTTTCACCTATGTTCTCCTATATGGAAACCCAGTGATGAGTTACTTTGGGTAATCGTTATGTTTCATACTTTAGTTTTTAAAATTAAGTTTTAGTATTCCTTTTTGCGATGTGGGTTTCTATGAATAGTTAACAATTTATAACCCCGATGAATTTCGAGGGAGAAATTCATTTTAAGGGGGGTAGAATGTAACACCCCGAGATTTTATGAAAAATATTCTTTCAATTTCATTTAAGTCTTTTGTTTTATGCTACACCAAGATTACCTTGCACTATACGCAACACCGTATTAGCTTGCTGTATATGCAACACTATTCTTGGATCATGTTACACACAATTTTGATAGTAGTTATTCTATGGAACATTGAGTGTGTATATACAAATATATATATTCAATGTATAAATGAAATATGGTTGGATTATTTTATATGAAACAACGAAGGAGTCTTTCATCACACACAACCCTGACTTGGCATGCATTACATGCAATCGCGACCTTCCTCGATAGCATGTGTAGTACGCAATACTGGGTTTCACTAAACAATGATATATTATTATAATATTATGAACTAGTCGTTATGAATAGTATTAACTGAATTTTAAATTTTATAACATTATAAATCATCTTACACATTTTCTAGAATGTGGTATGAAAACAAAATCATTTTTTCAGATAAAAAAGTATTTTTCAAAAAATGCAGTTTTACCGCCTTTTGATGGCACACACATTTTAAATCTAGTTTTTGACATGTTTATAAGTTAAATTTGACAAAATAAAATTCTTCTTTGGAATCAGGATATAAAAATTTACTTTGGATAAAATTTTCATATTATTATGATGACATTCATATTTTGATGAATAGTAAAAACACGCTATATTTTAATTAAAAACAAATTTTTTCATCGCAACAATTTATATGATTATATTATCTTTTTAATTTATTTTAAAATTTAATTAGAATATATTTTTACCATTTAATCCAATGTTGGTCATTGGAATTAATTTCACTTTGAAATTGGACATAAACAAGTATCAATCTTTTGATAGTTATTGTTTCTTAAAAACACGCTATTTGGTTTGATAACGGGAATTAATTTTAAAATTAATTAATTCCAATTCTACATTTTGAATTTTCAAAAAATAGACATCATTTTTGAATTCAGAATATCAAATATAGCTTAGGCAGAATTTTTTGTATTTTTCTGAAAAACATAAATTTTTGATGAATAGTGAAAACACTAAGTTTCTGGTTAAAACCGACTTTTTATTTAAATAATCATTTATTTGATTTAAATTTATTTTAGGTCAAAATAGATACATAATACTTATATAAGTTCAATGAAATTCATTAGTGTCATTTTATAATAATTTTATATTTATAAAAATTGTATTTAACTTTTCACCATCTTTTACCCACCTACTAGGAGCTTTTGCAATTGATCATGAAACTTAATTTTACCTCTTCTCTGAGTTGAATTTCTAAAATCCAAGAGACATGGTTACTATCAACGAGTAAAATTTGGTTCAACTAGATAAAAATAATTTTTTGTGAATAGTAACTTTTTACTTTTATTTACCACTGTTAAAGGTAAATAGGGTAATTCAAGGTTAAAAGAATATTATAATAATTCAAAATTACCTTAACACTTGTCCAAACCTTATTGTATGAGTAATGGCCGACCATGGGAATCCTTACATCGATTTTGGGACCCCAAGGAGCCAATTATGAAAGACAATGACACATTAGATTAATTAATTTAATGTAAAAACAAAATTGGAAATAACAAAAGTCCTTTAGTAATTAATTTTTATAAGGGGATATATAAATTATCTTTTAGACTATAAATATTCATTGGAATGATAAAGAGATTTCCAAAATTTTGGTATTTTTTTAATCTTTATACATCAAATAAATTAAATTATTTATGACACAATAATGATGCAGTATTTACCTCATTAATAAATGATTTAAATAAATAAGATTATAATGATTAAAATATTATGCAAAACATGTCCAATTCTGATTGGATGATTTTATTTCGACTACGTGTCATCGTATCTTTATCTTTAATTATTTTGGGACCTTTTGAAACCGAAGATAAGTTTATAATAAAATAATATTTCCACACTTTCCAAAAGAGCCCCTCCGCCCCCTTATAAAAGTAGACCACTTATATTAAATTCCTCACACCTCTCAAGCCTCTTGGATAATCTAAACTCTTCCCATATAAGCTCCCTACATCCCTATCCTCCCCCTAAAAGACTTAAATTAGTCAGAAGGCACTTCTAGAAGTCCTTTTGGTTCAAACCAAAGGAAGTTACCGAAATTAAAGGTAATAGTTTCTCTTAAGTTGTTTTCTTTTATTCTAATTCTCCAACCCCTAAACTCTTTTTAATACTTTCTTTTGTAACAACACCAGTATCCTAAATATACTAGGATGTTGTTATGAGAAGTATTCTAACTACACTTACACACACCTCCATCTAAAGGATGAATAACATAATGTTTCTGTGATGGAAAACTAACGCCTCACGAAACGATGATTGTTCTATTTTCTCCTACCGCCTCTCATGGTGGCCATTATGATGGAACTTTATTTATATGTTATATATATTATGTTTATAATTTCATTATTCTTCATTACTTACCAATTATATCAATCCTTTATGTTTTCCATAGTGGGTAAATACGATGATCTCATTTGAGGAAGTGCGGACTACCGCCCCCTGAATATGATGTGATTCGTTAATGCCTTATGTGGGATGTATAAATGATGGAGTTAATGATATTATATATGATATTATAATGGAATTATAATATACCAATGTATAATTATGTTTTAGTTCCATTAAAATAAAAAATAGAAATGAAACCAGCGTTCATGTGCACGTACGGTTTACCGTCTCCATGAACTGTGCATTTCATTTCTTACCTCCATATGTTATGTACTATTATAAATACATGTATATGATGGATATATGATGAATATATATGATATATAAATCATGATTTAAATTATTTAAGTAAGTAAATCATGATATAATTAATAATAACATCAAGAATAACAAGTCCAAACAATTACGATAAATAAGATGATTTTGCCCAAAACGTAGCTTTAACAAGGGATTTACAAAAGAATGGGTAATATAAAGTCATAAGTGAAGAATATATGATATCATAACAGTGAATATTATTCTGTAATAAGTCAATGACATTATTTAAATCATCATATAGGAGGTTCGGATATGTACGAAGCATATCAGACCTAAGGTAAGGGATAACCTTTCCAATCTCGTTCTTATCTGAGATTGTTTATTCATAAGTATTTGTCAAGGTTATTGTTATCATCCATGTCCATGTTTTATAAAAGTGTTTTTATGTATTTTTAATGTACTTTTTACCCATTTTTTCTTTTACTACATGGTATGTAAGGAATATTTCTTTTGTTTATGTTACGAGGTACTTTTTAACTTTTCTGACAAAAGTACGAGGAGAATGTTTTTTTTACTTATACAGCATGAAAGGATTTTTACAGTTTTATAAAGCCTTATTTTCATGAATCTTCCTCCAAAATATTTCATGAATATTTTCAAAAAAATCTCTTTCTTTTAAAATTGCATGATGTTTTGTGAAAAGAAATTGATTTTGAAGAAGAAAGGATATTTTCCTCAATAATTAATTTCAAATGTTTTATCAAATCCATTTTCCATCTAAGATGACACTATTTCATACGTTTATGTTTCAAGTATAATGTATCTATGATTTACATGGTTTCAATTTTCTTATGATGAAATTATATCCATTTGTTTTATATGGATTATGTTATGATGGGATGATGTTTATGAAACCCATTTTATTCTTTGGGTATTGAAGGATGATTTATGTTAATGTTGTGGCACAAGTAAGAATGATTTCATTATGAGATGGGTGGGAACTATATATCCATCCAATGCATTGGGTAAAGATTTATATCTCATGAGATAGACATGGCTAGAATGGAAAGTGAATCTGGTTCAGTAATACAGGGCTGGAACGATAAGTAAACCTTGTTCAGTAAGGGACTTTGTCCACTAAGATGGTCTTGGCAGCAATGCCTTGGATACTATGGAAATCATATCATGTGCTTAATGTTTTTCCACAATTACTTGTTTTATTCCCATTCTATTTTATCATTATTAATGTTTCTTTATGATATATTCCTCACATACTGCCATTTTTTATGTCATTTCTCAAGATTTTGATGTTTAAACATTATGTTCATGTTTTTATGTTCAAATGTATATGATTTGTTTTATTTTATCCATTATTATCCTTACTGAGCATTTTAGCTCACCCTTTATATGTTTTATTTTCCCCAGGATATAAAGAAAGGTTTTAGGTAAGAAAAAAAGGGAAGATCTTTATGGGAGATGTTGAAGATCTTTCACCATGATTAGTAGACTATTTCCAAGTTTCCAAAGACACTAATCTATTACGGTCCTTGAGTGTTGGTTTTTGTTATGTATTATGTATTCCGAAAAATTAATGTAATTTACATGTACATCAAGCTTCGGGCCTCTACAATATGGGTGGAGGAAAATACTTCTCCAAGGTTGATTTGTTGTTGGGATATTACCAAGTTAGGGTAAATAAGAAGGATATCCCCAATACTAAGTTTCATATGAGGTATGGTCACAATGAGATTCCTAGTAATTTTATTTGAACACACTAATTCTCCATTAATCATTATAGACTTGATGAATATAGTATTTAGAATTTACCTTGACAAATATGTAGTAGTCTTTATAGATGTTATTAAAATATACAACCAATACAAGGAGGAGCATGAGTATCATTTGAAAATTATTCTAAAGAACTTAGGAAAGGAGAATCATTATTCCAAATATAGTACATGTGAGTTCTGGATTAAGGAAGTCTCTTTCATGGGGTATATCACCATATGTAATGGGATACCTATGGATCCTTCAAATAAAAAAAATTGAAAGATGTCTGAGGATAACATTAATGACAGATATCAGTAGTTTCCTTCAATCATCTGTGTATTATAATTGATTTGTGATAAATTTCTCATTATTATCAAATCTTTTTACCATGTTAACATGGAAGGGATTCAAGTCTTCTTGGAATAACGAATTTGAAGAATGCTTCAGGGATTTGAAAATAAGGCTTATCACTACCCACATCCTCACACTACCCAAAAGTGGATAACCATTAGTGGTATCCACAAATGTTTTGAAGAAGGTATTGGGTTTTGTATTGATGAAAAATTAAAAGGCCTTTACCTATACCTCAAGGTGGTTAAAAATTCAGGAGAAAAACTATCTCACTCATTATTTGGAGTAGGCATCGATGATCTTCCCTTTGAAAATTTTATGTCATTATCTCTTTGGGTAGAAGTGTGAAATATATAAAGATTACAAAATTCATAAATATATATTCACACATAATGAGATGAATATTCTCCATCGAATATGGTTATATCCCCTTAAGGATTATGACTGATCAATCCACTACCATCTAGGGAAAGTGATAAAAGTGCCATATACTCTATGTAGAAATGATCCAGAAACTCTATCATCAATAAAAATTGATAAGGTTATGATCCTAATATATTTAAATAGGATGGACAAGTTAGTCATAAAGGAGGAAAAATTTGGATGATGCATATAGTTCGACTTCCTCCATTCACCCAGGAAACCCAAAGATGTATCAAGATCTATTAAAGCACTATTGGTGGGATAACATGAAGAAAGAGATCATTGATTATACATAAAAGTGCCTAATATTTCAACACGTGAATGATGAAAGTTATAAGAATAATGGGATGATGAAAGCATTACCCATTCAAACAATTAAATGGGAAAACATCACCACAGACTTTTCCACAAGCCTTCTGAATACATCCAATGTAAAATATACTATATAGGTTTTGTGGATCATCCTATAAAGACTTCACACTTCATTATGATTATAGAGGATTTCTCACTTGATCATTTGGAATGATTATATGTTAGAGAAGTGGTAATGTTTCATGGAGTACCACTATTGATTATATCGAATCGAGATCCAAGAATGGCCTCTATGTTTTGGAAAAGTCTCCATAATACTCTAAACACTAAGTTTAAATTCAGTACAGTTTTTCACCCTTAAAAAAATGACCCATCTGAGTGGAATATCCAAATGCTTGAGGAAATTGAGAGAGCACACTCAATTAACTTCAAATGATGATGGGACCAATATCTTCCTCTCAACGAGTTCACTAAAAATAACAGTTTCCACTTAAGAATCTAAATGGAACCCTATGAATCCCATTATAGGAATAGGTGAAGAACATCAATATGTTGGGATGATGTTGGGGAACTAAAACTTCCTGGTCTAGAAATGGTCTAATAAATGGTAGATATGGTTAAGACTATTTAGCAGCACATCAAGGCTACCTAGATTTTAAAAAATTGATATGCTAAAAATCATCGATGTGACCTAGATTTTAATGTTGGAGACATGGAATTTTTTTGTATATGTCCATAGAATAGATTGATGATATTTGGTAAGACGGTAAATCTTATTCCAAGGTACGTCGGCCAATTTTAGAACCTTAATCGCATCAAATAAGTGGCCTATCGACTAGAACTCCCACCAAAACTATCTCAAGTACATGATGTATTACATGTATCCCTCTTCAGAAAGATTATAGAAGATACTTCATATAAACCCAATCCATAGGTGGTACCATTGTATAATTACCTTCCCTAGGAGGATCATCTGGTTAAGATATTATATCCTAGAGAAAGGGTCCTACAAAATAAGACAATGCCCCTAGTCAAAGTATTTTGGAGAAACAAAAAGTTTAAAGAAGCAATGTGGAAACTAGAGGAATAATGATGTAGACATTCCTTAATCTATTTTACTGTGGGAAAAGAAAATTTTGAGGGGTTAATTTCTAAATGGGGGAATATTGTATCAACCCTAACTGATATGAATAAAAATAAGCTTTTTGATTTAATTAAATGTATTATGGTTATAGAAAAAACATGATATTTATTTATTTCATTATATCCAATTGGATTTTAAAAACTATTAATTATATTTACCATTGATAATATATCCATTGATTAGTGATCAAAATATTAGTATAAATAAAGGGTTTTAGAAAATCCAAATTTCACAAACAAATGAAGTTATTACCTCAACCAGTAGGATTGTGCCCTATGATGCCCATTTATCAGAGATTTCGGGGGAGATAGAATTTCTGGGCTTTTCCTTAAACCAAGACCAAGACATGATACAACAACTTATGAATGGTTGAAACCATTTATAGAATATCATCAAGCTCATAGATATCACGACCCAAACCATATCCGTCGAATTGCCCCTGAAAGCTCCACCATTGTGCACCTTGCTCATAGGGTGTATGCTAGTGTATTAGTGAGATATGTATCAAGACCCTAGGAATACGAATAGGTAAATTATTTCTTTTATATGCTAATAAATATTTTCTCAAACTAATATTGATACATTATAAATTATTTTTATTTTTATTCAATAAAAAACTAATAGTATTTTTTGTTAATATTTAAATTCAATTGAGATATCTATTTTTATGAATCAATGGATTTTTGAAATAAATAATATTTTAATAAATATTATCATTAAATAATTTTTATTAAATATAAATTAACATATAATTGTTTATGACATAAAATGTAATTTTGTTAAGGATTCAAAAAAACTATTATCGTCAAAAACCCATCATTTTCAATAAATGTCGGTTTTCATTTGAATAGTGGAGATTCACAAATTTAAAAAATTATTTAGATAAAATGAATATTATTTTTGAAATCATGACATCAAAATTATATATTGGCGAATTTTTCATAATTTTCTTAGACACTTGAATTTTTGGGTAAAAATTAAATACTGTATAAGTATAATTTGTGTTTCATGACATCACAATGACCCAAAAGTGATTTAATAAGTAATATAAATGGGTTACAAAACCAAATATATTTTTTCCCTTTAAAATATCTTAATTTTATGATTATTTTTTATTTTTTAAATAAATTATGTATCCTCCCTTACATATAATATATTTTATGATTTGAAAATCATTTCTTTAAGAGTGTGACCCACCTCCACATCACCAAGGGTAATATTTTAGTAATATCGGACATTGTACATATAAAAAAATTTAAAAAACTACCAGTTGGTAGAAACCATGGGCAAAAAACATGGAATATTTTGTGATTTTGGATTTTTTATTACGTAGTGTCCAAAACCAAAATAATAAAGAAATCCCCCACTTTCCCTATATAAACCCACCAAATTTCCCATTTATATTCACTAAAAATCCACTGATCATGTCAATACTCTTCCCTCCACTCCCTAAATTCCTCCCAAAGTTCCCTCAAGCTCTCAATAATCTCATCCCAAGCCTTTGGTGTCACACATTCTAGTAATGGTTCTTTTCATTCTTCTCTTTCTTCAAGATTTTTATTATGTTACTCCTTCGATTAACAATTCCTTACTTTGGGAAATGTCTTTCCATGTCCCTACTACTATCTATTTCATTTCTAAATGATTATATACATCTTTTTCTCTTTTCAACCCATTTTATGAATTCATATTTGACGTTGCTATACTACTGAAATTACATCGCGATTTTCCATTATAATACAATTTTATAGTAAATACCATGCCCATTTTCTATCATGGGTATTCACCTTTATGAAAATATAATTATTTCATGGGGTACATACATTTATTTATTCCACACTCCTAGATATATTAATAGATTATGATGATAAATGAATCCATTTTGATTGATCACTATAGCACACTTAAGCATAAGAATGAAATTGAAGTGACTGGTGCACCTGGAATTGTATAGTTCTCCAATTCATTAGTTAATATTTAGTATCATGATATATCATGTTGGGATAGGGGTGTACATGATTCTTTTATAAAACTTTTTCCACCGTGAATTCATGGATGATTTAGCATTGATGTATGTTTATGATGAAATTTTTTAGGATGTTGCCACATTTCTATGTTATGATTATCACTCTATCTCATGAATTATTATTCACGAACCATTTATTTCACATTGATATGACTATATCATAAAAAATTATATAAATCTGTTTTTTCCTTTATTATTTCCTTACTGATTTTTATAGCTCACTACATTCTTATGTATTCCCTTAGGTTATCCCATCCAGTGTTATTTATGAGGGATAATTTTGGTAATGTTCAAGAAGTTTTCAATGAAGATGGCGTTTTCATGTTTTAAGTTGTTATTTAATGTACCTAGTTTCCCAAAGAAACTATTACTCTTAAACTGATGGGTTGTATTAATAATAATTTTATGAAATAAATAATTTTTAAATTTGAAATAATGATCGGGGTTGTTATAGATATTATCGGAGGATAGGTTTAGTTTTTTTTGTTATGATTAAAAAACATTTGAAATCACCTTAAGGATAATACTAAGTATTAGAAAACATCCCTAAATTTTTATTAGTATATTTCATGTGTTTTATCAAGAAAATACATCACATCTAGGATAATTCATGTGGACGTGACTCTGGAACAGTTTTACCGAGCAGTAAAAACTCTGACAAGATGTTTCGTGCCTAACATGGGGGAATCTAGAACATGAAAATAGGCATTACTATGCACCAATTTTTATACTCTCAGGGGATATTCTTTGTAAAATTCATAATAACTTTATAAACCATTATTAAAGGAACAAAAAATTCCAATAAAAATACATGTTAGGAAATTGATTGTGGATAACATATATTCAAGCCTAAGAATTCTTAAGTTAGGAAATAATTATAATTTATAAGTTATAAATTTATTTAATTTGGATTAACCTTTATATGTTTATGTTTTTAAAATAACCATCCTTAATTTTACATTTATTCATACCAATGGGCTAAAATAAGAATAAATTGGTAAACAATCAATTTGATGGGAAATGTGATGACTGTCCCAATGAGATGCCCAACATGATGGGAGAAGTAATTGAAAACTTTTCCAAGATACTCTCAAATATGACTCTAGTTTTGAATATAAAACTGGATCAAGTGGATCACCAAAACCCCCTTAGATATAAAAAGTTACAATCGAGATATTTAGGGGACAAATTCATCCTGTGTTCAATGGATCATTTGATGCCTTAATTCTAGAAAAAAGGATCAACTCTATTGAAAATATATTCTATATCATTTAGGGTTTAAAACAATATAATGTTATTATCGTTTTTTATTTTATGGATGTATAAGATGATCAGTGGTCGAAATTGATCAAAAATATGAAGTATGAGGAAGAGATTGAAGTGATAGAGTGGAAAGAATTATAGAAATTTTTTTTTGATAAATATTTTCCTTGCACACTACCTCTAAAAATAGAAAGGTATTTCCTTTCCCTCAAGAAAAAAAGATGATGAATATATTGGTGCATATGAGGAAAACATCACAAGTCTTTTACGATACACCTTTGGTTTTTTCGTCACCCCTGGATGCAAGTTTGACAACTTCTTTGGTGATATAAATCCTAGTCTGCAAAAATCCTTGGTGATCTATGTCTTTGAAAGCTATGAGTAAATTTTTTGTTTTTACCTCAAAGTAAAAAAGGGAGATTAGATAATCCCAAGGGTATTATGGGGATAAGAAGAAAAAAGTGGAGTTTAATTTTGGGGGTCTGGTGGATAAATCCAATGGTGCTACGAAATTTCAGTATCCTACTTGTCAAAGTTATGAAAAGATGATGCCCATAAATTGTTGAAGAGGAAGATTAAAATTCATTTGGTAAGAAATTGAAGGGAACCCAGACAATGATTTCTAATAGGGGAAACTGACCAATGTCACGGAGGAAAGGAATGCACTGATCATCCCTCAACAAATTGTTCATTGCTTAAATTGTAAGATATCAGGGAACATTGTGAAGCATTGCACTATGAAAAGGGTTTTCAGTGGAAACCAACAACCTCTATGGAATCAAGGATGATCATTTTTCTTCACTACTACTGAAGTGAATCCTAAAAATGAAGTGGTTAAAGGTACGCTAATTATTTATTCAAAAATAGTGCACATGATTTTTTATTCTAGTTTTACACATTCCTTCATATCACAAAAGATTAGTTTAACTATCCAAATAAAACAACAATGCAAGGAAGTATATATGTCTATGAAAATGGAAAATGTCTCAATTATTGTATCCCAAGTATATAACTCCTCCCATTTCACAATTTGTGTTCTAAAATTCGTAGAGAACCTTGTCATACTTCCCTTGGTTTAATTTGATTCAATTATGGACATCGATTAAATTTCCCTATATATATCCAACATAAATTCCTCCAATAAGGGGATCAACCACCATATGAGGAATTAACCCCTAATTTTTGTCAGCTGCAAGTAGGTGGATGAATTTTATTTAACATCGTCTTCTCAAGCATGGATATTATTTAATTATGAGAAATAGTACCTAGCTAAAAGGATTTATTCTACAGAATGGACCATCCTCTAATACATGTCGATTATTAGGGAACACGATGATGCGTTTCAAGAGAAATTTCTTGGTCTTTCTCCAAGCCGAAAGGTCAAATTTTTAATCAATCATATACATATGGTGTTGTCAGTATCCAAGAATTTATATAGGATGGTTTTTTTGGAACTTTAGGAACTAAAGATAAAACTATAGGAGATATAGATAAAAGATTCATTTTCCCAGGTGCTTTATCATGGGGTGAACCATACCTTTTCATCAAGAATAAGGATGGTTCATTGGACCCTTCATTGGTTATCATGATCTCATCATGATAATGATAAATAAAAAATATAATTTTCCAGGGAATGATGGATTTTTTGATCAGCTACGTGGATCCCAAAACATCTCCAAGGAGGATTTGTGGTCAGTATATTACCAAATTTGGGTGAATAAGGAGGATATCCCCAAGACTATTTTTCATAATATGTATGAGAACTTTGAGATTCATAGTAATTCTATTTGGACTTATTAATTCTCCATTAATATTAACGGACTAGATGAATAGAGTATTTAGACATTACCTAGACAAATATTTGGTTGTCTTTATAGATGTTATTCTAATATAATCCAAATACAAGGAGGATCCTGAGGATCATCTGAACATTGTTCTAAATACCTTAGTAAAGGAGAGGCTTTTTCCAAGTACAGTACATGTGATTTTAGGTTGAAGGAAGTCACTTTCATGGGGAATATCATCATAAGTAATGGGATATCTATGGACCTTCAAAGACAAAACCAATTGAAAGATTTCTGAGACCTATATATATGACAGGTATATGTAGTTTCCTTGGATTAGATGGGTATTATCATTGATTTGTGATACATTTCCCACAATTTTCAAACCATTTTACCAAGATAACTCAAAAGGGAGTCATGTTTCCTTCGAATGGAGAATGTAAAGAAAGCTTTGTGGAGTTGAAAATAAGTCTTATCACTACCCTTGTGCTCAGACTAACTAAAAGTGGATTACCTTTTTTATTAATTAGAAATGGTTTAAAGAAGGTATTTGGATATGTGTTGATGAAAAATGAAAAAGCCTTTACCTATACATCAAGTTAGTTTTAAATTCATTATAAAAACAATCCCATCCATGATATGGAGTAGGCATCAGTGATCTCTTTGAAAATTTGGGGGAATTATCTCTTTGTGGAGAAGTATAAATTATATATGGATCCCAAAAATCATAAATATGTATTCACACATAAAGAGATGAATATTCTCCAACAATGAGGGTTAGATCTCATAAATGATTATGACTGCTCAATCAATACCATCCTAGTAAATTGAAAAAAGTTATAAATACTATAAGTAGAAAGGATCTAGAAATTATATCATCAATGACAATTAAGAAGGATCTGATCTTCATATATTTAAAGAGGATCAACATGGTAATCATAAAGGAATGCACATCATCGATCATTTCTCACATTACATCTCAATAATCACTTCTTTAATTGATTATGGATGCTCAAGAATATGATGTCATTATTCAGAATAAAGTCGAAACCATAAGAAAAGGAAAAATCCTTAGAGTTCAATTTCACTGAAAATGGAATTGTGATATTGGGTTCAAGACTATGTGTTCTGTAAAATGATTAGTTAAAGAAGGTATTATTGTATGATGCACATATTTTGACTTTCGCAATTCACCCAAGAAACACAAAGATGTATCGAGACATCTGAGAGCACTATTGGTGGGATCACATGAAAAAAGAGATCATTGATTATACATAAAAGTGCTTAGTAAGTCCGCAAGTGATGGATTGAATGTAGAAGTATAAGGTGATGATGGAACAATTACCCATACCAACTTATAAATGGGAAAACATCACCAAGAATTTTGTCACCAGAATTATGAATAAATCCAAAGGAAATAATACTATCTAAGTTCTATAGATCTTCTTATAAATACTTAACACTACATTTTGATTAGAGAGTATTTCTCACTAGATCAACTAAAATGTATATACATCAAGGAAGATCGAAGGATGCATGGGGTTCCACTATCAATTATATCTAATCAAGATCCAAGAATCACCTCTATGTCTTGGAAAAGACTTCATCATGTTTTAAACACTAATCTGAACATCAGTATCGTTTATCACCCCCAAACAAATTGCCAATTTGAGTGGAATATAAAAACACTTGATAACATGTTTAGAGTGCACTAGATTGATGTAAAATGATAATGGGATAAATATCTTCCTCTGTCCAATTTCTCTTACAGTAATAGTTTCCAATCGAGCATACAAACAGATCCCTATGAAGCCCATTATATTAAGAGTTGAATAATATAATTATGTTGGGATGAATTTGGGGAAATAAATCTTCTAGGTCCTGAAATGTTTGAAGAAATGGTGGATAAGGTTAAGACTTTTTAGCAGCACATCAAGGCTTCCCAGATTGGAAAAAGTTCTATTTTGACAATCATCAATGTAACCTTTATTTTAATGTTAGATACATGGAATTCCTCTACATTTCTCCATAGAAGAGATTGATGATATTTTGAAAGAAGGGAAATCATAGTCCAAGGTACATTAGCCCTTTAGTGAACTTTAACAATGTCAGAGAACTGGCATATCAACTAAAACTCCCACCAAACCTATCTCAAGAACATGATGTATTACATGTATCCCATTTGAGAAAATATATTCTAGATCCATCACATGTACCCAATCTATAGGTGGTACGATTATAAAATAAACTTTCCAGTGAGGGGAATCAATTTATGGTATTATATTATAGAGAAAAGGTCTTAAAAATAACACAATTCCCCTAGTCAAAGTATTGTATAGAATCCACATGAATGAATAAACAATGTGGAAACTAGAGGAAGTAATGAAGTAGACTTACCCTCATCATTTTTACTGTGGGAAAATAAAATTTTGACGGAGAAATTTTGAAATGGGGGTAGATTGTAACAACCCAAATTGTTATGAATAAAATATTCTTTATTATTTAATTAAACATTTTATGGATACAGAAAACAAATTCTATTTATTTGTTTTATTATATAGAATCGGATTTTAACAACCATTAAGTATCCTTACCATTCATAATATATCCATTGAATAGTGATCACAAGATTGGTATAAATATAGGGTTTTAACAAATCAAATTTTTACAAACAAAGTGGTAGTCTCAACTTGTTGGATCGGGCCCTATGATACCCATTTATCAGAACATATGGGGAGATTGAATATCTGGGATTTTCAATAGACCATGCCCAATACAATATCCAAAAACTTAAGAATGATTGAAAATGTTTAGAAGAAACATCAAGCTCATCGATATCACATACAATACCATGTTTGTCGAACGGTCACCTGAAAGCTCCACCATTGTGCACGTTACTCTTAAGGCATATGTTGGTGTATTAATGGAATATGTATCAAGAACCTAGAAATAAGAATATTTAAATTATTTATTTTATATAAAAAAATATATAATTTCATCCTATTATTTATACTTTATAAATGATTTTTATATTGATTCAATAAAAAAAATAGTATTTTTGGTTAATTTTCAAATTCAATTAAGATATTTATTTTTAAGAATTATTGGATTATTAAAATAAATAATTTTTGAATAAATACTATCTTTAAATTATTTTTATTAAATATAAATAATCATATAATTATTTGGACATCAAATGTAATTTTATTAAGGATTCAAAAAAACTATTATTGTCAAAACGCATAATTTTCAATAAATTTCATATTATATTTGAAAAGTGAAAAGTTTTATATTTAGAAAATGATTTAGATAAAATGAATATTATTTTTGGAATCATGATGTTAAAAATTTTCAATGGTGAATTTTTCTTAAGTCTTTGAGACACTTGAATTTTCGGGTAAAAATTAAATACTGTATAAGTACAATTTGTGTTTTATGACATCACAATGACCAAAAATTGATGTAATAAGTGATATAAATGTATTACACAACCAAATATAGGTTTTAATATTTAAAATAATTATATTTTATGATTATTTGTTTTATTTTTTAAAGCCATTATATAACCTCCAACACTTACAATATATTTTAAACTTCTAAAATCAATTCTTTAAGACTGTGACTCGCCTCCACATCACAAAGTGTAATATTTTAATAATTTCGGAATTTGGACTTATAAAATAATATATAACACTACCATTTGTTAGAAAACATGGTGAAAACCCATGTTATGGTTTTTTATTTTGGATATTTTATTACATAGTGTCCAAAACCAAAATAATAATGAAATCTTCCAATTTTCCTATATAAACCCACCCAATCTCCAATTTATCTTTTGTCAAAATACTGGTATCATGACCATACTCAACCTTTAATTCACTATAGTCCTCCCAAGGCCCCACCAAGCTCTCAATAATCCCATCCCAAGCCTTTGCAGTCACACATTCAGGTAAGGGTTCCTTCCTTTCTCCTCTTTCTTCAACTTTTTTATTATGTTACTCCTTCTATTTACAATTCCTTATATTGGGAAATATCTTTCCATTTCCCTTTTATTTTACATTTCATGTATAATGTATCATATACCCATTTATCCCAAATAAACGCATTTTATGAATTTTATGTGACATTGTTATGCTACCTAATTTTCACCGTTATTTCCCATTCCAAAACAATTGTGTAGTGAATAACATGATTATTTTATATCATAAGTATTCACCTTAATACACATACACATATTTGATTGGTGAAATACATTGTTAGGACCAATATGGGCCTAAATACCCTGAGAGGGGGGGTGAATCAGGGTATGGATATTCGATAATTTCAAAATTCTTCCTGCCCCACTGGATCTTGACCTCATTATTACAAGGGTCACTTTGTTTGCATTTGTGTGTTTATTATAACCATTTCTTTTATTCTTTATCTGATGACGATGCTTTAGGTGTAATTTAGGGAGGAAAGTAGGCATACAAAAATATTTTTACTTGGTTCACCCTCACTGGGCTACATCCAAGAAGCAAACAACAGCGATATGTCGTTGTACCAAATACACTAAAGCTCACTGCCAATAATGTTCAGGCTATTTCACTTCTATGCCCAGGCTCACTGCCATTAAAATGTTTAGGGTCATCTCAGTACTTTCCCATGGGTTACTCTTTGTTTCTCTATCTTTGGCTCACTTCCGGTAGAAAGGATAACCTTCTTTCTCTCCCTTTTCTCTCTACACTTGGAAGGGATCCACTCACTGTTTATAGACCTATAGGTCTCTTCATTTTCATGAATGCACGCATCCTCAACTGTTGATAGATGCTCTGTTGAAGTCCAACTTTCATCCACTGATAAATACCACATTACCTCTGAACACTAGGTAAATACCTCTGGATATATCTTCTCAAATCACCCCACTTCGCGAGGATCCCAATTTCATTAATCTCAAACAAGCCTTCACGAACCTCCTGCCTTTCCACAAAGCACTCTCACAAAGCACTATCGCGAAGAACTATCACAAATCTCATGTAGTTGCAGAGAAACATACCTCACGAATCTCACTGAGCCAACGCGGAGCTCGCAACTTTCGTGGAGCTATAATAGCTGCCGTGAAGCTCTTATTTCACGAAGCACACGGGCTACGCGAACTACCTTCATGAAACGAGAGACAAAGATCTTCTTCGAAAATTCTCTTCTTCTCTCGAGGGGGTTGAACTCTATTTATAGGAGATTCCACCGACCCTCTACCCTTCCGTGCGATGTCAGCGCCATGTCATCGCAAATCATGAAGCTCCACAATTTCCTCCATAATTCTCTCAAAATCGTGAAGAACCATGGAAATTTTCCGATCGTGGAGCTTGTCGCAATCACGGAGCATCACCGTAAACATTCCTTCTAGTCTTCGCTACGAAGCTCCCTCGCAAAGCCATTCACTACCACGATATGCTTCAACTCACCGTACATGAAGCTTTGACATAATCATGAAAAATCACTGCCATCATTCTTCTAGTCTTCACGAAATCCAAACCATGAAGCCTCTCTTTGTGAAATTCATTCCTTTGCCATATTTAATTATGATATTGATGGAAATCCTACTTTCGTGATACTAACCAACCTCCAAATTTTGGACCACAAAAATTTGGCAAACACTGGGAAACGGCGCCACCTTGTACTGCTCTTTTGTACCGCCTCCAGATCATCCATTCCTTTGTCATTGTTCTTTGTCTATGTGGATTGTCAACAATCTCTATGGAACTCGAAAATTCACCATTGAAACCTACTTTGTCAACAAACTCAATCAACCAAAAAATTCTCTAATGTTACCTTGAGGGACTTTTACCCAACATACATGTATTTATTCCACAATACATGATCATTTAATAAATTATTATATTGAATTAATCATTTTTGATTAATCTATGTGGAACACATAATCTTGACAATCAAATGAAAGTGACGGTTGAGCCTGGAATTATATAGTGATCAAATGAATTGGGAAATGTTTACTATCATTATACATCATGTTGGGAAAGGGGTGTACCTAATTCCATTATGGGACTTTTTCAACCATGAATTCTTGGGGGGATTAAGCCTTTAACTATGTTTATAAGGTAAAATTTTAAGTTGTTTCCACATTTCTCATGTTATGATTTTCATGTTATGTCATGCCTTATTATTCATGTTCCTATTATTCCCCATTGAAATACCTATTCTCTAATATCTATTATATTATTCATGTTATGCCTTGTGTATTCCCTTACTGGTATTTATATATCAACCCATTCTTATTTATTTCTTCCGGTTATCTCATGGAGTGTTATGTATGATGGAAAATTTTGGTCATGTTGAATAAGTTTTCAATAAATATGTAGTTTTTCATGGTTTAAGTTGTAATGTAATGTGACTAATATTCCAAAGACATTATACCTATAAATATTATGGATTTAGTTAATTTTTATTTAATATAATAAATAATGTTTAAATCTGAAATAAAAATATGGGTTTCTTTAGGCGGTGAAGTTTGAGAATTAATTAAAAACAATATTATCAATTATCAAATAAACATAGATTCATGGTTTTTCTTATTAGGATTTTCTAAGATGGTTTTTAGTGAACTTGGAATAAAATTTTTATTTATATATTTATAATTTTTTAACTTGTATTACATTCTATGATTCAAATTATTTTTATTTCCAATTCAATATCATTTGGAAAGATAGTGTGTCTTCTAGTTTCCCCCTTATTACTAGTTTTTATGGAGATTCTTTATTTTTGAATAAAATTAAGAATATAACCTTTTGATCATCTATATATTATTTCCTAGTATATTTTTATGACATATTGTTTAGTCCTTTTGTCAATGTACTTTCTGTATTTTTCATTAGAAAACTAGATTTTTAGGTGGGGAAATGAATTCATAAAATGGTCGTATATTTCTTCATCACAAAAATCAATAATGAATTTATGGGTGTAGAATTGGGATTGGTAGGGAGAATAGTAACATTTAAAATATCAATTTTTTTTATTTATTTATTCTAATTATATATTTATTTTAGTTTAAAGGTATTTCTATTAGAATTATTGAAATTGTTTAGAAATTTATAACATTAACGGATTAGGGAACCATGCAACTTAACCATTTAGTTTGTATCTTTTTCATCCAGTAGTTGATGAATGGTTAATATACAATTAGGGAAACAATGAAATCTAACCATGAATGTGATACAGTATACATCCAATTACTATTTCATGGTTTATAAATGATTTGATAAACCATGAATTGTAACTGTTCATTTTACACATAAATCCACTTTTTGAATTTTAATATTCACTAATTATTAGGAGATTCCTTTCTCCCCTTCCTCGTTAATCCAGATAATTTATAAAGGGCCATATGTCTGAGTTCCTCCCTTCTTTTACTCTTCATCCATTGATTCCAAGCTATCTTTTTCACAACCCAACCCGTTCTGGGGCTTGAGCTATAACAACACCAATATAGCCTACATAGGCCAAGGGGTGGTGAATAGCGATCAAGGAACAACAAACCAGGGAGGAATTTTCTTAAGTTCATGTACACACACATTACCTAATGAATGTAAATTTACATAGGTAAAAGAAACAAATGATAAAATACTTCTATATATAAATCACAAACATGCATCGACCCCTAAATAGTATAAGTACATGTGTTGTAAGTAAACTAAAAGGGAAAAGGGGAAAATACATTCCCAACCAGAAAAGTGCCACAACCCGGCAACATGTTGAAAAGTAAAATAGCTGGAAGAGCCCCCCCTCCTAAATCCCAAGTCACGACCACAACACGTGGTCCAAGAACCCTGTATCCCAAGCTTCTCTGAAGTCATGATCAACCTATGTATCATCTGCAAGGGCACACCAAGTGAGAGAAAATCCCAAGTAGGTGTGAAATAAAGATACATCGTAGGATTCTTCGAAGGATCAAGGGAGTATTAAGAGAGGTATTGAAGAGGGGAGAAGTAGAAAGAGAAAGGTACAGAAAAGAGTACAGTTCAACCACATAAGAAAGTGAAGTAAACTGATTGAAAGCACAATGAGCTAGAAATGGTTAGAAGAACAACTTCTCATCGAGTATTCGCTACATATAGTTGGAGAGTAGACTCATAAAACTTCTATAATCTAGAAAAGAAAAATATTATGTCATACCATGCGCATCTTCTCATCTCTTTGAAGGAGAGTAACCAAAACCCAAGGAGTGGGTACTAAAAATAGGATACATATATATGCTCAATCAAAGAATCCTAAACGAAATAGGGTACGAGGATCTCCACCTCACCAACTCATCCACGGAAAAGAGTATCCAATAGTTCCAAAAGTAACCACCATTGACCCCAACATATAAAATGTCTACTCTGAACTAAAAGTCAAAGGGCCTCAATCACCACACCTTGATACTTTTATATTTTGGTTGGCATGTGTCACCCACATGGTATTAGTTCGCATCGCAAGGATGTGTCTCGTTGTGAAAAGATCCTCTCTTACTCATGTGTCCAAGGTGGCATCAATGAATGTCTCGTCATAAATCGGGTGCAAGAATTTCATCTCAACATTGAGGACCCATGCCCATCCCAGTTGTAGGGTTCCACTTTAAGAAGGGTTGAGGACCCATGCCCAGCCTGAATGGAGGGTTCCACTCTAGTGTCATCGAGGACCCATTCCAAACTGGGTTGGAGGGTTCCACTCTTGTGTCATCTAGGACCCATGCCCAGCTTGGATGGAGGGTTCCTCACTAGTGTCGTCGATGTCCCATTCCCATCCCAGCTAGAGGGTTCCACTCGGTTGTCATCGAGGACCCATTCTCATTCTGGATAGAGGGTTCCCCTAGGAAGGAATTGAAAAACTACATGGGACATCCCTACAGGATGTTACCTCATGAAAATATCATCAAGAATTCCACATCCCAATCCCACTATAGGGTAAACCATGTACTATTCCGGTGATCACACCTAATCATAGTCATCATCACATGTCGCCTCGAATAGGCATCATGCTCTGAACATAGATCATCACCTCAAATATGCATCGCGCTCAAAGAATCTCATATCGAATCTCAAAATCGATTGTTGAGGGAACTATCATGTTATACATGGAAAACAATCCATATAGGCTTCTTAAATGCCAAAATTTGAGTCCAAAAGAATGCGATAAGAGAGGTAGAAGTTGTGTAGAATAGATCATGGAACAAGTGCGTTCTACACAATGTGTGAACTTACCTCATCACCCAAACATATACTGAACCATACCCAGGTACTAAACTATGAACTATTACCCATAAGGTGTTCTAGTGTACTCCCAGGTTACATGGAACCAAAATCCAAAAGGTCGATGAGTATACCTCGGTCATTACTGATCTGAAGGGGAAAACCCTAATTCACTGAACATGCCTCTTGAAAACGTCCCTGGGTAACCAAACAGATCACACTATCATGATCCTTGTAGAAAAACTCACAGGGTTGACTAATAATTTTCCCAAAACTAACTCCCTATGAAAAAACTGCTTTCCACCACACAGAGCACAAATAGTACCCCAGGGGGCCCAAGCCTCGATCTAGAGACACCTCAAATGGATCTCACGATTATGATCCCCTCATAAAAAACATAGGATTGACTACTCATTTACCCAAAATAGACACCTGGTGAGAATGTGACATTTCAACACAAACACCCAAAATGGGGATCATGGGTCCCACACCACAAAATTCCACATAAGAACTCAAAACAAGTCTCTAAAATTCCTCCTCAGATGTAGGGTCACATCGCCTCTAACAACATATCTGTCAGACATTGTATGTGGATGCACAATCCAATACGAGTTTCCCAAAAAATATTAATTAAATTATTATTATAATAATAGGACACTACATACCACCAAACTTTGAGCATGAATTTTTTTTTCTCAAAGTAGCCTCAAAATGTCCACCTCGCTCAAAGGGTTGTGTGGCCATAGATGGCATGCGAAACAAACCCTTGGTTTGAGAGATACGGGGTTTTTAATAAAAACATCGGCTCGAACCAAATGGACCAGCCAGTCTGGCTAGCTTAGTTGGCCTACCAACGACTCTCGACCGCACCACCACCCAACACACCACGCTGCCATCATCCTTCCAGAATCCTCCATGCCTAGTCGTTGCACCATCATACCCCATTATTGTGCTGACATTCCACATCGTTCCTCCACCAAGCAAGCTCTCATGCCGCCACCTGCCAGAGCCGCCACCTCAAAAACCCACACCGAAAAAACTAATGTGCACCTCTATGATCACTTTGGTGATCCAAAAACAAAATTGAGACAAGATTAAGGATCCTAGGGACCTGACCTACATAGTGGTACCCTCTACTTGAATAATCATTGTTGTTTAGATGTGATAAAATGTTATTATATCATCCACTCACCAATATGGGAACTCTAGTTCCCAAAATACAAATACAAGAATAGATCAGCAGTCCTCAGGTCAAGATCTTCATAGAAATGGGTCTTTCTCCAAGATCACAGGTCATTTGAGCATAGAGGAAAGTTTATTGTCAAACAAAAATGAATAACACGAAGAATGGGAAATCCTGAATCCAAATAGACGATGGTCATTGTTAGTTCGGCCATCAACAAAGGATTCTAACGTAGCGAATTTCAAAAAAAAATTAAAATGACCATAAAAGATTTATTTGGGGGGATTAAAAATCTAAAATAGAAATCCTTGCTCAAATTTGGATATGCCATTGTGTCTACAACACTCTGATCTACTAGAAACTTCATTTTCATCGCAATATGATGATGATTCGATGTCAAATTAGGGTCGGCTAGAGATCTGCTATCCATGAGAGAAATGAGCTAACTATGAATAATTTCTTGAAACTTCTATTAATAGGAAAAGTAAGTGGTTGCAAAATATGAATCTTTAGCACCCTCTCACATTATATTGCACCTATGAAAAAGTCCCCATTTTGAACACAATGACAGGATAATATTTTCAGTCTGATTCCCCATTCAGAAGTTATTTTATTCGGCATTTGAGATAAAATAATTTTAATTCAATAATTTTTATTTATAGAAATTCCCTTTGTGGAATTTTCTACAAAATTCTCATGCTAGAAAAAGTTAAACGCGGCCTATGGTAAACAAAATGCTCCGGACTCAACCATGGTTTCATATTTCTGATATGATAAACCTTTTAATAGATATCCCATTTATATCATGTGAATAGTATAAAATATATACAGTATTTTTTATAATTTATTCTAGACACACTGGGCCTTATAATCTTAAACCGTCTTATCGCATGGCTTGGGAAATATTCATATAAATATTTAAAATTATTACAAGTAAAAAACTAGGTCTATACATCATTCCCTCTTTTAATATTTTCATCCCCGAAAAGCAAAACTAGGGAAACAACTCAGGATACTGAGCTCACACATGGTTCTCCCACTCCCAGGAACTCTACAAAATTCCATGATACTACAATAAGAAAACCAAAGGGATGTCCCATCCTCATAAGGTCTTCTCTTATCAATGATTTGTGTCGGAATATGCATGTATCACTTCAGCTGCAACATGTGGGGGATGTCATGCACCCACTCTAGCTTAGGGGTCAATCAAGGTGGTAGGAAACCTAACCAGCCTCTACAATATCTCGAATGACATGAGGAAACACAGGGGATAGCTTGTATCCCTACCCAAAAAGTTACATGCATGCCCTCAGCTTATCCTCCAACACCCAGATTGTGCACTCAGTCTGCCCATCCGTGTAGGGGAAAAGGGGTCGTACTCATCCGTAGCTGGGACTTGAATGCCTTCTACAGGCCTCTCCACAATCATGATGTAAACCACGTGTCATTATGGGAGAAAATTATCAAGGGTACCCCATGGAGGTGAACTATATCCTGTACATACAACTTCCTCAAACACTCCATCAAACTCTAATCCCTGATAAAAAGGAAATGCACCAACTTCGTGAGTCGGTATACTATCACTTAGATGGTGTTATGTCCCTTCAATGTGCATGGAATCCATGTGATGAAGTTCTTGGATATTCCTTCCCATTTACTCTATGGAATTTCAATAGGACACAACAACCCACTGAAACTCGGTGCTCAACTTTCACCTGCATCACAACCTGAACCACTGTTTGTCCCTAGACCAGGGTCTTGTGATTCCCTCCTTCAAAATATCCATATATTGCATCGCTGATGGATATATGAGTCAAGATAGATCTCTTATTTGATTTCTCACATCTGACACTCTCTTAAATGCTCGATAAGCGAAGGAGTCGACACCATCAACTAAAGAAAACTGCACCCTCCTGCTCCACTAGGGTCAGCTGCAGGTATGTTAACAACTCCGAAACATCCCACATTTGGGAATCCTCGGACATTCTGCTATAGTAAAATGCTACAACACTCCCTATTTCCAAAGTATATACTATCTTGAAGTAACATTCCTATATGAATTTTATTTATCATCACCGCCTACAGTTCAAGTCTCTCTAATAAAAGACATACCTGAGACTCTGGTGGTCTGAGAAAACCACAAAGCACTCTCTAAGAAGATAACACCTCTACACCCTCAGGTAGAGGACTACTACTTCCAACATAAGTTGGTAGGAAAGAGTACCTAACATAGTTTCTAACAAGTTCTAACACAAGAAGATAGAAAAGAAACATAGTGTATATCTTATCCTCTCTTTTAATGTAGGATTACAGACGTCCATAACATGCAGCTGCCTACGGCCCCTGACCGCCAGCTCCATGAGCCTGACGTGGGCCACCTGGTGGCACTAGAAGGACCTTGCAGTGCCTTCCAACAACCACACTTATTCCTCCTCCCCTACGTGAACTGCCTCCCTAGGGACCACCATGTACTCACTTTTGAGATACCTGATCACAGTACCGCCTCTTCCATGTCGGTGCATCTACCAACTTCTTAGAAAAATCAGTAGGTATGGTTGAGAAGTCTCGTTCTACATGACCTCACCCATCACATGTACATCATCAGCCCATCCAAGGCTTCCCTAGTTCTCACGTTGTCCCCAACCATGTTTCTAATCATAATCAAGGAGAGTCCTCCTACATCGAGGTCCTTCCAAATGAAGTCTACTAGCTGTAGAAGATGTCCCAACTCTGTTTCATCCACCACTAAATTATTCAAACTAGAGAACCCCCCCCCCACCCATGTCAAAAATCTATATGTATCGAGTTCTCTCTCCAACACCTTGTCCTAATTGGAAAATCACGAGTGTAAAACATTTACATGGATATCTCTACAGATACCACACTCAAACACTCAGTCTCGGAAGTTACCATCATGGACCATGTCCAAAGAGCACTGAGTAAGGTCCCTTAACCCCGTCGTGTACAAAGATATTGTCATCCCTTCGGGTTAAATACCACCATCTTCTGAAACCATATGGATCTTAATAAGTAGGGGTAGTATGCCTCAGGAAATTTTTGTTGGAACTCAACCCCTAGGAGCACCGAATCATCGTGCATCTAAGTAACCCAGATCTACTAACGCTAAGTTGTTCCATGGAAAAGAATACAAGATACCAAAGCAACCATCTAATCTGTCGGTGTTCAAACAATGCTAAATTGGAGGACCACTGACATTAGACAAAAATTCACTACCTGAGGTTCTGGACAACCATGGAACCTTATAGTTCTATAATTATAGAACTCTCAGAGTGCGCTCAGCCTACACACATCATCGGCCCCCTATACTAGGGTTTTTTTCTACTAAATAGGTGGAGGTGTTTCTACCTACCCACCTAGAGAAAGGGGGTCACATGATAGATCCTGAACTAAGGTCTCATTGCTCACAGAATCATCATCATAAACTAGAGCTAGTATCATGGATAGCTAGCGTCGTGGAGGCATCTAGAATCCAATCATGGAGTACCACGGTCAAATGAGCACATATATATATATAAACAATGAGGGGAAGATGACTCAAGAAGGACAGTCAAAGACTCAATCCTATATGATTCATGTACCAAATTTCCCTCTAACAAATGTCTCAGCATGTCAAGTCGACCAGTGGGTAATCAAGGTCCAAGTGAGTAACTATGTTGGTCACCACACCATAACTAGACTCCTTATCCTAAGATATTCTCTCGAGATATGTTGACACAATTTCCTTAAAAATATCCAAGACCCTTTTAGGGAAACGTCTGAATAACATCCCAAGGGTTAAACCACCTCTAATACCAATTTTTCACAACCCAACCCGTACTGAGGCTTGAGCCGTAACTACCATAATAATGCCTCCATTGTCTAGGGGGTGGTGACTAGTTCTGAAGTCACAACAACTTGGGGATTACTTTTCCTATGTATCTATGCACACACTCACACAAAGCCAACTCAATTCAAAATTGCAGAGGGAAAATAAAAAAAGATACAACACTACTATACATAAACCAAAAACATGTATCAACCCCTAAATAGTACAAGTACAAGTGTTGTAAGTAAACTAAAAGGGAAAAGTGTAAAATACATGACCAACTAGAAACTTTCTACATCCTGACAATAGGTGGAAAAGTAAAATAGCTAGGAGGGCCCCGCTCCTGAATCCCAATTCAAAAACACCACACATGGTCCAATCGCCATGTATCCCTAGATCCTCTGAAGTCAGGATCAACATGTCTGTCACCTGCAAGGGAACAGTAAGTACAGGTGAAGCCCAAGAAGGGGTAAGTATAAAGATACTCAATAGAATTACATGAAGGCTCAAGGGAGTAGCAAGAGATGTAATTAAGAGGGTAATATTATAAAGATAAAGTTATAGTAAAGAGTATCGCTCAACCCCACAAGAGAGTAAAGTATACTCATCCAAAGCACAGGGACCTATAAATGGTGAGAAGATTAAATTATCATCAATTCTTCGCTACCCATAGTAGGAGAGTAGACTTGTCCACCCATGAGAACCTAGATAGGGAAAGAATGAGGCATACCATGTGCGTCTTCACCTCTCCTAGAAGGAGAGTAACCAAAACTGAAGGAGTGGGTATTGAAAATAGGATACATTTATATCCCCAGTCAAAGAATCCCAGATGAAAGTGAGTAAGGGGATCTCCATCTCATAAGCTCAGCCCAGAAAAAGAGTAGCCAACCATTCTAGAAGTAACCACCATCAATGGATAACATCCCAAATGTATTATTTGAACTCCAAGTTAATGGGGCTCAATCACTTCACCATGATACTATCCTCTTTGAGTGGCCCTGTTGCACCTGCACAATTTTAGGTCGCATCATGGTTGGAAAAGCAGCCCTCTTACTTGGGAGTCTAGGGTGACGTGAAAGTACATATTTTCACTAATCTGAAGCAAGAAATTCATCTCAATGTTGAGGACCGATTTCAATATCATCTAAGAGGTTCCACTCCAAGAAGGGTTGAATTCCCATGCCCAGCCTTGCTGGAGGGTTCCACTCAAGTGTCATCAAGGACCCATGCCCATCCCGGATGGAGGGTTCCACTCTAGTGTCGTTGAGGACCCATTTCCATCACAACCTAAGGGTTCAACTCTAGTGTCATCAAAGGACCATTCACATCCCAATTGGAGGGTACCACTTGGATGTCATTGAGAAACTACATTGTACATCCATGGGGGTGGTACCCTATTTGAATGATCATCAGAATTCCATAGTGTAGTCCCATTGGATGGTGAACCCGGTACTAATATAGAGATCATGCCCAATCATAGTTGTTATTGAGTGTCACCTTGAATAGGTGTCATACTTGGAACATCATGCATCTACTTGGATTGGCGTCACATGTGGAGAATCTCACATCACATCTCAAAATCAACTGCAGAGAAAACTATCACATTCCACGTGGAAAATACTGAGGAGAGGCTACAAGAATGCCAAAATCTGAGTCCATAAAAAAAGATAATATGGTTCTTAGAGTAGTTCAAAACATGTGTGGGTTCCACATGACTTGTTACCCCACCTCATCGCCCAACTTACTACCAATCCATACTCGGGTAAAAAACTATGAACTAGTACACACAAGGCGTGCTAGTGTACTCCCAGAGTACATGGCACCTCTAACCAAAAATCCAATAAGTGCACATTTATTGATATTTAACCGGAGGATGGAATCATAATTCTATTGATATTATTCTTGAAAAAGGACATGGATAACCAAATGGATCACACCGTTAAGATCCTTGAAGAAAAACACACAGGGATGACTAATCATTCACCCGAAACAGACTCCCAGTAAAGAAATTGTTTTCCACCATGTTGCGTACAAATAGTGCCCTATGGGGCCCAATCCTTGATGGAAAAACACCTCGAATGGATCCCAAATTTGTGATCCCCTTTTAAAAACACATGGGATCGACTATTCATTTCTCTAAAATAGACACCTGGTGAAAAAGTCACATTTCACTATAAAATCCAAAAATAGGGATCATGTGGCCCACACCCCTAAATTCAATTTAAGTGCCAAAAACATTCCTTGAAAATTCGTCCTTAACTTCATTGTAGCATCACTTCTGATGGTATGTTAATCAGACATCGTATGTAGACGTACAGTCTGATATAAGTTTCTCAAAATAATAATAATTGTATTATTATTATTATTATAAGACATTTCATACCACTAAACTTAAATCTTGAAAAAAAAAGTACCATAAGAAGCCTAAAAAGATCATCCGCAAGGCAAGGGTCATGTTTCTGAAGACGGCACGTGAAATAGACCATTGATTTGAGATATATGGGGTTTTTAATAAAAACCCCAGTTCGAACAAACTATAACGGCCTAGACCAGCCCGTCTGACTCGCTTAGACGACCCACCGCTAGCTCCCATCCATGCAGCTACCCTGCACACCATGCATCCCTCATCCCACCAGACTCCATCATGTCGTCATGCAGCCCCCCGCAAGCTCTCACGCTACCGCTTACCACCGAACCCAGTTATCGCACCACCAATGGCCAAAGCTACCCTCACCAGAAACTGCACTGTAAAAACAACCTCAGACCACTACGATCACTTTGGTGATCCAAAAAAACTGAGACCAGATCCGAGATTCTCTGGACCCGACCTACATATCGATAACCTCTGCTCGAATAATAGTAGCATTTCAACGTGACAAATGTTGGCAGATAGTCCTCTCGCTATCGCGGGTCCTTCGGAGCCTGAAACTCAAATCTGTGCGTATATTAGGACTCCTATGGTTCATATCTTAATCAGTATGGTTTTTTAACCAATATCGGAGGTCTTTTGAACATTGATAAATGTTTATCATTGAAGAACAATTAATAATGCGAAGAACATGATGAATGGGTGATCCCGAACCAAAATAGATGATGGTCGTTGTCAGTTCGGCCATCCACAAAGGACTCTAAAGTAGTGAATTTCAACAAAAACTGGAAACTAAAACAAAGGATTCAATCAGGGGCACAAAAATCGTTAATAAAAATCCTACCTTGAATTTGGATCTGTCGTTGAGCTCGTTGTTATCTCATCTACTAGTGCCTACATTTTGGTCACAATCTGATGATATTCTGACAATGAATTGCAATCATCCATATCTCCACTACCTGAGAGAGAAATGAGATAACTCTATAAAATTTCTCTAAACTCCAATTTATAGGAAACTATTAGCAGTGGTGAAATATGAAAATTCCAAACCCACTCACTTTACGTCATGCCTAGGGAAAACACCCCATTCCAAACACAACAGAAGTCTCAGACTTCTAATTCGAGTATATGTTCATAAGTTATTTGATTCAGTGTTTCTATTAAAAAAATTTAATTAAATTATTTTATTTATGGAAACACCCTCTATGAAAGTTTCTAAAGAAGGCCCGAGTTGACAAAATTTATACCCTGCCTAGGGTTAACGGCATGCTCCAGACTCAACTGTGGTCTTGGATTTCTAATCAGGTCAAACATTTATGAGATATCCAATTTCCATCACATAGAGAGTATAAAATATACTTAATATTGTGTTTTTATATTATTTTAATAAGTTGTTTGTTTTATATTGGATCAAATGATATTTTTATCAACTTTTTTTTTGATTTATTTTTGATGATTTTTCTATGGTATTGATTTCTTTTATATAAACAAATAGACTTTTAGTAAAATAATAAATTGTTCTCAACCCTTTTATTAGTGTTTTTTGGCTTATAGAACCTATGTAATGTAAATACATTGTTTTATATTATGATAATTAAAATGATTTGTTTCATTTAAGTGTTATTAGAGGATTGATGACGGTTTACCATTTTAATTGTTTCAATTTTTTATCATTATATCTTGATTATTACCACCCTCCCCCTATTTAGAAACATCATGGGAAGCCATGGGTAACTAAGTTAAAAATCAAGAGATGTGTCCAATGCTTATTGAGATTATACACTTTATAGAATTCCTCAGTTATGATTTTACATAGGATGTGGGTAATACAGCCTAGTGAATCTAGTAAGAGAAATGATATTTCTATTTAGTTAGGTTAACATCATAGTCAGGTAAGAATATCAATCCAAGTATATTTAGATTTTATTATTATAACATAAGGAGTTTCTTAGGGTGTATATTATGTTACATTAATTCCTATAATTATTTTTTATTTTAAACATTTTTTTAAAAATATATTACCAATTTTTATGATATATTTATTTTTACACCATTTTGAATTATTTTTATTTATACCTTTTCATTGTTATTCACTTCATATGATTTTAATTCTAGTATTCTCACATTCCTATTTACTAGTTTTATTCTAACCATGTTTTATGAATTTATGATTGTAAGGTAAATGGAAAAAAATATTATTGTTACCGATTTTAAATAAATAAGAATATTTCAATTCTGTATCAAAATGTTTTCCAAAATGACCCCTATGATTGTTAGTTTTATAAAAAAATTTGATATTTATTTTCAAGAGGGGGGAAACACATGTTACTTACATTCATTACTTTTTTTATTAAATAAATGTATCATTTATACATATTTTAAGACTATAATGTAATTTTTTCTAATAATGGAAATTTCATAAACTATTTGATGGGATCCTATTAGTTATTAGCATACACCAAACATACAAACTGTTATTTTTATATAATCATTATATTTTTTATAGGTATAAAAAGTTTGGGTTTTATAGTTCGGTATTATATAGATAAATTTATATTGGGATATGTTAGTGAATATAGGTCACATAGAAATTGTTTATTTGTATTTTACGATATAAATATCATTAATAAGAATCTTGTATTAATCAAATCTGCCTTATTTTGGATTTTGGTCTCTTTATTTTATGATTTATTATGTATCTAATTTTTAGTTTGGTGTTTAAGGATTGGGTGAAACATTTATTCTCCATTTACTAGTGTAATAATTCATTCGGTTTGGTTGTTATTCGGAAATATTTTATTTGAATTTCATGGGTAACCAATATATAGAAATTTCATGATATATTATGGGTAAGGATTCAAAGCATTATTTATTAGATTCAAAGTATGAAATCATTTCCATAATATATTTTTGAAACCCTCAGTTCTTGTCAATATCTCATGGTTATTGAGCACATGATTTGGGACATGTGTTGAATTGGATTTGTTGATGTATAAAGATGAAACAGGTTAGTTCATATAAATTGAACTTTTAGTTTCCATCAATAGAGACTTATATTCGATTGAGTTTCAGTTTAACAAGGTTTATAAGTTAAAATAGATAGTTTGTGATCCTCAATAATCTTTTTTGTGAATATGTGACACCCATAAATTTTATAATTTATATTTTGTTATGAGATCCTCTTTGATGAATTTTATATTGTTTGTTTATCTAATAATTATTCCAATTGATGTCTGATCCCCTAAATTTCGATAAAATATTATCCATTATAAAAAAATTGGTTATGAAGGTCATTTATTAATTTGTATATCTACATGATCCTAGGTATTTTGAGAGTGATTGTTGGGATGATATTGGGAATTCACTACTGGAATAAGAGACACTCATATTATTACTTAACTTTGTGATAACCCCTATGTGGTACTAGCAGATGAGATTATGACTATATATTATGATTTAAATTTTTTATTATTATTCATACACAAGTAAGAGCATGGATTTGTTTAGTACTCATGATCAAATTTTGGGTTTTATTATGCTCACCTCAACAATACCACTTATGTAATAATATAATATAAATTATAAAAATACTTAAAATACTAAAGGTCATGGAGGTATTGGTATATGTAGATTTGGTGTATATGGATGATATGGTGATGTTCATTAGTAGGGTTCCAATACTATAGATTCATATTTATGGTCTATATTATTACAGTGGTACGATATTATAAACATCTTTTTTATATTAATTAGATGTTTTATCATGATTTTTTCTTGTAGTTGATGGATCTTGAAAACATTCATACAATTACATTTATCTAAGACGTTTTTTCCTTTTCTCTAAAAATTTCATGTTTTCTAATTAAATTTTTTTATCATGCTGATGTACGTTAATTTGAACCATCTTGATTAAATTTTCTTTTAATGATACCTACTAGACTTTGACCTTTTTTAGCATACTTGGGGCGGAATTCCCTCTCTTTCATTGGATTTAGGTGAGGTTTTGGTAGAGTGGGTATATTTAAACACAAAAAAACATATAAATACTCTCTCACAGAGGCACACACACATTGGTCTAACATAAACATGAAATAATAATTCAAACACATACAAAATAGAATCAGACAACACACACACACACACAAAATATAAAAACACATACATAAATTAGTACACAATTACATGTATTTATATAAACACACATTGACACACATGTATTCATGAAAGTATGAATGAATAATCACACATTACTTCAAATACATACACTCACATATATACACAAATCATATAAACATATAAACATATACACACAAAATCTACAACTGCATGAAACATAGATACACATAGAAAAACACGATACTCACCCACACACATATATATACCATATATACATTCCTACATAATACACACACTCAACTACACAAATCACACACACACAACAAAAATTTCCACAATGGAAAAAATTCATCTAAAAACATATATGATAATGTATAATATATATGTTTTATATTGATTGAATTGTAACTATTTATATGATATGTGATATCAAAATACTTGGTAATATTTTATTCCATATTTCATATAATAATAATTTATTATCAAATTATTAAATGAAATATAAAAAGAGGCCATCTTTTGGTGTATTAATCATTGAATTTTTAATGATTAATAAATTTGTGGATTGTTTTAGATAGTATATTATAATACATTATGATACAAACTATAAAATGGTTCAGCATTAGATATTTACTTTTAAAAATCATGAATTCTTGGACATACCTTTATTTAATGAAGAGTTTCAATAAAATAAGTGATATTTCTCATTGAAATATACCAATTGATGATCAAATTCTTCCTTGTAAAAATATTTTTATATCTCAATATTCATTCATTTCTAGAAATTAGTTCAAAAATAACTCTGATTCAAGGTAATTTTTATGATATATTGTCATGACTTCATATATAGATAGTAATGTTTGAAGGGAATATTCATTTAATTATTCAAAAGGGATTTTGATTAATCCCAGTATTAATAAAAAATCAATAATTGAATTGTTATTGTTTTCATTTCTTAGTCAATTCATTTTTGTTCATTATTTATCTAGATGCTCTAGGTATTGAGGATTTATTATTCCTGGTATTTAAGGAGTATTATATTTATCCAAAACCCATAAGTCGTAACCAATATATTCTGAAAAAATACTCAAATAAATTTATAATATTTTGAAAATTTTATGTGCATATGTGTGTCTGTGTGTGTAAATAACAAGGTTATCATATAGTATAATATAGGATATTTGTTTATATGATATGGTTTTTTTTTCTATAACAAAACAATGACATATACTATGACATATCATTTCTTAATAACGATCTTTAGATCCATCATTCTTGTAGTATGAGTAAATATGTGTTATGGTATGGAATATATCATGTGTTATGGTATAGTATATCATAAGGTAAAATATATATAAAACTATGTGGGTTATAAAACACAATTTCACACTTATTTTCTAATTTGAATATATTATGGGGCATAATACATTTTAAAACTAAAATTTAAAACATATTACACAACTAAATATAGGGATATTATAGGGTATAGTGTAACTAAAAAATATTGATATACATTATGGAGACTATACAAGATCCAATTTTAGAAAATGATTTCACAGTGGTTAAATAATTAAACAACATGTGTATATCTTATAATATGATACTGTTATAAAATTTCATTTTATAAAAAGAAATATAATTTTAAAAATGTTATAAATTATAAGATACTATCCAAAAAAATTGTATTTTATTTATGGAAATATCATAAATAACATCTAAAATGTGAGTTATTAATAGTTTCAATTATTATTTACTTATGAGATATTTATTTAATTAAATTTTGATTTTCGATATTAGTACTCTATCTTAAAAATTAAAGGTTTTTTCGAAATCTCTGTATCTCTTTGGAATATAAAAATTATTTTGAAATACATGATATTTTCTTAAACTGGATTTCTAATGATTAAATTTATAATATTATAATTTGTTTAATTATCTATATTTTTTTATATTCTAAAATATAAATAATTTTTTATAATTTTTTATATTATTGTATTAAATTAATTAAATTAAATCTATAATGTAAAACCATGAATTCAAATACTTTTAGACAATGTATTTTATATTATCTAATTAAGTTTATCAAGCATTAATGGATTATTTGTTATTATACAAATATTTGATTTCTTTTATTTATTTTAGCATTTATAGGTTTAAGATTATATTAATATATTAAATTACTATTAATAATTAATATATAGTTGAAGGGTCTTATGATAAAAATTTTATGGTTGGGGGACTTAGTATCTATCTAGTAATGTGGGGATGACTAATTATTTCATCATATAAGCTCTTGAGTATTTTTTTGGTTTCATATAATTTTACTTCACTACATCAAAACAATGTAACATATTATTTTCATGTGATTCATAATAGTATTTTTTGAAAATTAATATGTATATTTTACTAATGATATATTGAGTAAATTATTTTTTATATAATTGTTATATATTTTAACACCATAATATTTTACGGTATGTCACTTTTTAAATAAATTTTATATCTTTGATAGATTGTGTTTCAAGCAACACTTAGTTAAAATGAACCTTTAACTATTATTATGTATTTCCCATAACCTATCCATTAAATTGGTGGTTATAAATAGTAATAACTTAATTTAAGATAATATATGTGGTTTATACTTTTATAGAATAAATTCATTGGTTATCAATTGATTATAAATAATAATATAAAGAATTAAAAGAAGATTTTTTCAAAAAAACAATTTTTTTTTGAGAAATATATTTATAACATAATAATTTGAATTAGTCAATATTGATGAATTATTTTAATGAAATTTATATATTATATTTTCAATAAAAAAATTTACTTAAATAAAATAGTTCTATTATGAACTAGATAAGAATAAATCTAGTTTTATTTTTAAAATTTTATTTTATAAAATGAGGTTTTTATCACATTTTCTGCACTTATTTTAAAATTAATTTATTATATATATATAATCAATATTATTAAATAGATTAAATATTTGGAATAAGGAGGATTAAATTTAGAAAATAGTCCCCTTTAAGTTTTAGACATTATGAATATTAACCATGGAAAGTTTTATAACCTCGGTAAAGTGAAAATTGCATAATTTTAGCATAAAAATAAGTGATATGGTCAGACATTTTCATCCTCATTATTTTTTAGTTAAGTTAATTAATTCAATAAAATTAAACTCTATAAAGTTTTTTTTATTTTACACGTTTCCATGACAATGATTCATATATTATTTAAATCAAAGACAGTTAAAAAATGTCACTATCTTTGTTTTTAATATCTCTTATGTATCCACATAGGTAAAAAAGTAATATATAAATGAACCTAAATGTATATTTTGATAAAAATAAAATTATTTTCCTTATAAATATTTGTTTGAAATTTTAAAATGTTATATACTTATCTTAAATTCTTGTGAAATGATAATACAATATTTATTTAATTAATAGAAAAATAAAATAAATTATTTTAAAAATATTAATTTTGATATAATTTGAATGATTTACTATGACCAATGAATATTCTAGATCTATATGACATAATTTAGAGCTTTTAAATCATTATATTCTAATTCCTACTTTTTCTTGATGCATTTGAAGTGAAATTAAATTGAGTGTCAAAATTGTCAAAAGTGATATGATATCAAAATAATATTTCATTAACATATTTAAAAAAACGTCAAATAAGATAAATTGGATATTATATGGTTTAAATTTTAATTAATTTAATGTTTATGGGATAATTTTAACTTTATTTTAAAAAGTTATAACTCTTCAATATGGAAAAGGTTGTTATCATAGTTAAAATTAAAATTAATTAACAAAAATTTAATCAAAATGATAAGTTTTAAAATGAAAAAAAAACATGAATAAATTCTATTGGATAATTGTATTAAAACCCTCTACTAAATTTTATTCAAACCCCCTTCCATTTGGAGGAATTTTTTCTTAGAATTAATTAATTATAATTTAATATTCTGAGATACTTCAAAAGTAACCCTAACCTCAATTATAAAAGGGAACCTACCCCTCACTTATTTACACCAAATTGAGACATATAGTTTAGTAAATTCATTCCCATTTATCTACTAAACATTTTATCCATGTTTTTGGATGTTTTGGTCACCTAAAAATCCAATATTAAGTCCCTTAAGAAAAGAACTAAAGAAAGTATCCTAAAGAATACGTAATTGTCTTACCAGACCTCTTTCAATTTAGTCCATATTATACCTCTTAAAAGTCTCTATAATTTATAATAAAATAATATCTTCAGTGTCCAAAGTATAATAAAATTTAATTATTATTATTGAACCATTATTTTCTACCCCCTTTCCCATAAAATGTGTAGTGAATATACTGCCCATGCATACGTACGGCTTACCGTATCCACATAGCGATACAATCCATTTTTCATTACCATATTTTGTGGATGGTAATTATGATAGGTTTCATATATGTATATATATATATATATTATAATTAAAAAATAATTATACTTCTTAAATAATAAAAACATATCTACCTTATTACCTTCCAAACTGTTGGTAAACAAAAATGTCGGTCGTGTGTATGTCTGGACGACCACCTCTATGAAGTGATGTGATTTGTTTTTCATGTCAATTTTACATGGATTATAATAAGAATGGATTTTAAAAATATAAATTATTTATATGATATAATAATGATTCTATGAATGATAAGTATTATTTAACATTTTTTGTTCCATGTTTATAATGTTGAAATCAGTATTCATGTGTACATGCATCCTACTGTATCTATGAACAGTGTATAACATTTTTCCATCTCAACTAGTATTGGATTACATTAAATAAAGATAATATATATATATATATTATCTATAAATTTTCTTATTTTATGGAACCTCGATCAATTTTTAAATACGAAAACTACTGAATCAAAATATTCCTGAGTATCGAACATGTGTGAAGGAATTCAAACCAAAGGTAAGGGTTTATTTCCCAATCTCATAAATATTCAATATTGTTTATGCTTAAGTCTATATTGCCAATTATTTTTCTTCAATATAAACATTTTCTATAAAAATCTTCAAATAATATTTTTGATACTCTTGTATTATTATTTAAATTCATTTTTATTGATGTTTAAATCTTAAAAAATGTTTTCAAAGGAATCCTTTTTTCATTTTCTGAATAAGGATCTTTTTTAATTTTCCAAAAAAAAGTGGAAGGAATGTATTTTTAACTTATACAACATGAATGGATTATCCATCCTTCATTAAAAAAAATTTCTTAGAACATTACTTTAGTGGTTAAAAAGGTTATTTTTAAATTAATTATTTTTCATTATAATTGAAATGTTTTTTAAAAGTAAGTGACTTTCAAAGTCTAACAATTTTTTCTTCAAGAATGTGGTCAAACACAATTTTATTGTATTTCTACATATCAATAATAACAACCATTATTTTAATTATGCTCCACTATGGAAATGTTATGATAATACCATCCTTATTATTTTTCTAGATGGATTATAATTTATTTGACTGGGGATGTACTATTTTGATACCATTTTCCATATTACGGAGGATGTGTTTTTATTATGTTTATTGATTGGGGAAATTATTAGCATTTCTTATGATAGTTTCTATATAGATATTTATATTGAATATGTTTCACCCCTTTCATTTTATAAATTTATTAGACTTATTAAGTGATAGAAGGGGTTGTTATGGCCCCTCAACTTATCAATGGTTCCCATGAGACAAACTAGATTGGGTATTTACATAGGCCTTTCCCATTTATATAACACATCTTTGCACAAGACCACAATGGTATGTTTATGAGGTCCAAAATTATGAATTTACACCATAATGAGATTATTTATTTATTTACATGTGATTATTTGATTAGTTATGATATCCTTATTTAATTTTTTATCTCATGTGACAATGGAATATTTGATTTTCATTTATCTCCAACTATATTATTCTAGTTTTATTTAGGTTCCATTGTACACATACCCTGGATGAGAATCTGAGATCACCCTTTTTATAATTTTTATTTTTACTTTGAATTCTGATAAGTATATAATTATTTTAGTACATGTAAAATCTAGTAGAATAACGGTTCTCTAATTGAAAATAATATGTTACATTTTATGTTTTCAATAGTAATTTATGATTAAAGTATGTATCTGGTTTTCCAAGATTATTAATTATTCAGTCCTATGGGATTTGATTTTTTATACCGAATGACAATGGAATAAATAAACTACTAGATCTAGGGTATTAGGGTTAGGGTATTTATAGTTTTACCGATGTATGTTTAGTAAACACCGTTGGAACTAGATTTGAGAAAAAATATATTAGGGAAATATAACCCAATTATGGACTTTGATAATATTCACTAAGAAATGAAGTTTGTAATTTTGAGATTATTTACAGATAAATATTCAATTTATTTTGAATATTTTACAAGTTTCAAAATTTTACATTATGAATTAGAATCTAATCTAGTGTATTCCATTATTTATAAATGGTTCTGAGAAAAATAAATAGAAATCATGTCGACATGAATAATCTATTTATGGATTTCCTTCCTAGAAAAGGTAATGATGACAGAGTTGGTGCTAAATAAAAAGACCTGGATTTTCCAGGTAAATTTTTATTTAATTATATGGAATTTTTATGAGTGTGTGAAAATTAACGGTGCATGATTCTGAGTCCCAGTGTGTCCAGAATGAATTTCTGAACTTTTTTTAGGTACGATCATTAAATGTGTGAGTGGAGTTTTCTAAATATTGAATCGGTTCTTGGATTTAAAATCTAAGGGCACCATTGAATCTGCAGTGTTGAGATTCACTTAAGGGGGGCATTACTTCGACTGCAATAGGTCTGGACAAAAGTTAAATTTTGGACTTTTAAAAGAATAAATAAAATTACTTTGTTATTTTATTTTCCTTCTATATTTTCCTCCAATGGACAAGTGGCATCTTGGACCAGTGATGTGTCATGACATTAAACGGATTGACCCTTCTAATCCAAAGTAACTACGTCATTAGGAATTAGGTAGGTTCCTAATTAACAAAACCCCATAAATTCTACGAATGTTAGACACTCTCCCCCTCTCCTATTTATATGGACCTTGTGGAGAGGTATCAGCACTACTTCCCCAAGCAACAAAGTGTTGACAAAGTTCCCCAACACTAAACCCTTGGATAACGGAGCCATTTGTAGTGAGCGACGATGGGTGACGCCGAATCCCGAACTAAAGGACGATGTTTGAGTAGCAACGTTGGCAGCTTGTTGTGAGGAAAATGAACATTGACCCACTTCCTCAATTGTGGGAACTCTCCATCTTTTTTGAGGCAGGGATTTGTTTTTCTGTTAATTTCAAGTGGTTATTCAATCCTTCAATCCACATTCATGATTACAAGCTAATGTGGATGGCATGGGCCTAATGATCTTGGTCGGACCCACCACTACCTTTCTACCCTTGCATTCTCCATGGAAGACCGCTGGCACAGCGGCACCGACCAGCTACAATGGAGAAGGCATGTTGTCTCATGCCTCGAGAGGAGTTTGTGGCACAAAGTCATGGTGGTTAGTAGAGCGGTTGGCATCAGCCAGCTGTGGAGGTGGTGCGGCGCACCGTCGCGCGCCGCTGGTGAGCAAGGGGTCACGGCCAAAGTTGCGGTGAGTGAAGGTGGCAGCAGGCACAAGCTTCTCATAGAAGGAGGAGGACGGGTGGCGCGCAGTAGTGTGCTGCTGAAGGAGGTCACGGCTCAAACCCGTGGTGTTGGAGGAACACTCTCCTCCTGTACGTTCAACGGTGACCAAGGGGCGCCCACTTGGTGTAACGCCCCGACCCCAGTTACCCAGAGTCGGTGCATTATTACATAACATTGGTATGATCACAAGAAAGATCAAATCTCGAAAGACCGATTGGTTTAGTAGCCTTGGAAATACTAGATATATTCATAAGTTTTACATTACATCATAAAATGAAAAACTACTACAACAACATAATGTCTCCATAATCCACACTCATATCCCCATATAATATCCCTGCAGGTCATTCATAATTTACTTCTTCACTTCCTGGGAAAAATAAAACATAGAAAAGGGGTGAGCTCAAATGCCCGGTAAGGATAACAATATAGCGGAACATTCAAAAATAAGCATAAACATTTAAGGAAATGTATAAATAAAACAACAGCCTTTCAAACATGAACTTTCAATACGGTACGGCATAAATAAAATGAAATAATGCCATTTACTTATTCACATGGATATTCTACTAATCGAATAATCACATGCAAAAATCAATGACCACTTTCATAATGTTGGAATGCATAATGATAAACGTTAATTTCTTTGTCTAGGCCTCATCCCAAGACCTAGGGGTTACTTCTAACCGGAACCCAACCCGGAGTGCCTCTAATAACCGGACACCAACCCGGAGTGCCTCTAATAACCGTACACCAACCCGGAGTGCCTCTAATAACCGGACACCAACCCGGAGGGCATACTTTTACCAGTCCCTAACCTGGAGGGCTTACTTTAACCAGTCCCCAACCTGGAGGGCTTACTTTTACCAGTCCCCAACCTGGAGGGCTTACTTTTACCGGGCCCCAACCCGGAACATACTTGTTTAGCACATTCATCTGAAGAAAAGTTTGAAATATAACATAAACATTCGGATTAAAACTAGCATACGAAATGTCAATAGTTTCACCATAAACTATGAATGGTATAAAATAGCACATCCACAGTCAAACATATCACAAAACCTTCAATAAAATATAGAAGTTTTGTATTATAATAAATCAACTTCAAATAAGCGTAAAATCCATTAAAGGATGTTGACATAGATGAAATCAAAACACTTTTTAGAGAAATATCTCTTTCTATTTTTGAAATCATTTAAGAGCCATATAAAATAAAACATTTTCTTTGAAAATATTCTTATAAGCTTGTAATTAAAGCTTTGAAGATTTTATAACAGCGTAAAATAACCGCACCCGCCGTATAAGTTAAAAAAAACATTCTTACCTCAATTCTGTCGAAAAGGTTAAAAAGGACCTTGTTTTGAAAACGACGGAAAGATTCCTTTATAAACCTCTTATAAAAAGTCAAACAAGGGTATAAATGACTTTAACCCATATTCTTGTAAATAGTAAAAATGTTTTGAAATACATTTTTAAGAAACATGGATGTGGATGATAAAGATATCCCAGTAGATTATTACGTATAAACAACCTCGGATAATGAAGAGATTGTGAAATAACCCTTACCTTGTACTTTTTCCTTGGTTGGGGTAGGTTAACCTCCTGTATAATGGTGAAATAATTGTTACTAAATTATACAAGAATCATATACATTAATATGATATCATATATGATCTTTTAATATCGATTTATAATAATATCTTAGTATTATCATTGTTTCGGGTGTTAACTTACTTGTTTTCTTTTATATGTTTTGTTACGTAAGACCTTTTTGTAAATGATAGGTTGTATATTATTCATATCCAGAATGATATCAAGTCCTTAAACATCATTTTTAAATCATCAAATGATAATTATACTTGAATGGATACGATGGAGAATGAATCTCATCGCGTTCGTGGAGACGGTAGTCCGTACGTACGCACGTATGGTGACATATTATTCAAAGGGTGGATAGAATACTGAATATGGTTGTACCATATTTATAATAACATCACAGTATATGTGAGATACTGGAGTTATTATTTTAGAATGGTAAGAACAAAGGAAGAAGAAGTGGAAGAAGAAATGAACTTGGAGAAGGGTGGTGAAATCATTACCTCTTCTTCGGGTTCTTCCTTTTGATTTGATCAAAAGGGCTCCTTAGGTTGGCTTTCTGATCAAACTAAGGCCTCTAGGTTGTAGTGAGGGATGTTGGGAGAGTATTTGGGCAGAGTTTGGCCGAACCAAAAGGTTTGAAGGTGTGAAGAAATGAGAAGGAGGAGTGCCCTTTTATAAGAGGGGTGAGGGGCACCTTTGGAAAAGCTAGAAATATTAATTTATAATAAATTCATATTCGGTTTCTAATGGCTACAAAGCTTATTATTCAAAGGTTAAGGTGGGGATAGGTCGAAAACCACTCAACCAATAGAATTTAGACAGGTTTGGGTACTTATATTAACCTTATCTTTAAGTATTAACTCTAAGTTAATTAGTTTCACTTTTACAATGTCTCTTTGTATTTTTATATAATATGGTTAATAAACTTACTATATACATCCAAGCGACCCACAAGTGGTCCATAAATGATGAACCTATCATGATATAAGTCTCTTGGCCGAATCTTAGATTTTTAGGAATTTAATATCAATTAATAATATAATATTTGTTTTAAGAACTCTTTTATGTCAATTTTGACACTATTCAATGGTTGATTTTTGTGAAACTCATAACAGATTGATTACTTCGAACAAAGTCAATTAAATAAATCCTAATATATCATATTATCCTAGAAAATTAGTTTAATTCATTAAAAGTTTCATATTATATTTATTTGGGTATTTATAATATCAATTATTTTAATTTTTCACTATTATAGTAATTACTGCATCATCATTGTGTCATAAATAAAATAAATTATTTAATGTCTAAAAATTATAAATAAAATATCATTATGTAGGAAATCGTTTTATCTTTCTAATGAATATTTATAATCTAAAATCTAACTTATATAACTCTATGTAACAATTGTTTTTCTAAAAGATATATGCTTGTGTCATTTTTGTATTCATTTTGACTTAATTAAAATAAAGTGTCATTATCACTTACAAGTGGATCCATGGGGTCCCAAAATTGACACAAAGATGCCCATGGTCGACCATTTATCAACCAATAGGGTTAAGACACGTTTTAGGGTAATTTAGTATTATTATAATATTATTTTTTAACCCTTATTTACCGGATTTACCCTTAACCATGGTAAATAAAATATTTACCGCAGTAATTATTCAAAATGTCTAAAAATAAAAGTTACCTATTTACACAATTTGAAAATCCTGATTACAAATATGGAATCCATTTTCCTAAATTCTAAACACAGAAGTGGCAGAAATTAATTTAAAATTAATTCCCGCTGTCAAAACAAAAAGCGTGTTTTTAAGAGATAATAACTATCAAAAGATTGACACTTGTTTATGTTCGGTTTAATTGTAAAATTATGTCCAATGACCAACATTATATTAAATAGTAAAAATATATTCTAAATATAATTTAAAACCACTCAAATTCATAATTTATCACTATTAATTATTTTGATTAAAAAAGTTGTTTTTAATTAAAATTTAGTAATTTTCACTATTCATCAAAATATGAAAGTTATCCGAAAAGTACCAAAATTTCACCTTAGGCTAAATTTGATATTCCGAATCCAAAAATGAAGTCCATTTTAAAATATAAAATATATATAACTTCAAAAAGTAGGTATTACTATTCATAACAGCTAGTTTGATTGGTTACGGTATGTTAGAACTCGAAGTTGCGTACAACACACGCTACTGTTTTATTCAAAGGAAAGCGTACCGTGGAAGCTTGTGATGTTTCATTTTAAATTTTTTTGATGTCTCCATTTAGTCAAAAAGTTTAAAATATTGTATTTAAAAAGGTTTCACTATCAAAAGTTGATAAAAGTGCAATACTGAAAATGAATCTATTCTTGCATTATGACTAAGAAACTCATAATATGGATTCTAAAATTATAAGGATTATATAAAGTTTAAAATTTAGTTAATACTATTCATGACCTCTTTTAATGGATTTTTTTTTGGTAATTCATGGTGAAATTGAACTCGGTGTTGCGTGTAGTGCAAGTTATTAAATTATTTTGAAGAAATAATACACTATGAAATCTTGGGGTGTTACATTCTCCCCTCCTTCAATAAATTGCGTCCTCGCAATTTGAAATTGTTCTTCGAAAATAAAAGGTTGAAAGTAGAAAATATATTTGTGGGAAAACCCACATCGGAAATTGGGTTACTAAAATTTAGTCTTAATATGAGGAAAAGAGAAATCAAAGGGTCACCACCAAATTATGATCTCGATTAGGAGAACATTGGTGGAAATTGGAGACATATAATCGGAGGAAAAACGTAAATATTTATAGGTAGTGATTGAGGTCATCAATCACAAACAAGTATAAAATTGAGGTCCTTAAATTCATCAATCTATGATGAATTGAAATACCATCGGTTCAACAAAACATAGGGTATTAGGATAACACATTTTTGACGTTTCAAAGTATCCTAGTTGAAATCCCACTTCGAAAAATGAATTAATGAGGCCTCTATTTAAAATAAAGAGTCGAAAGTATGAAGATTACCGAAAATAACACATACTAGGGTTCCATGTAGGAAAATATGGATATGGAAGAAAAATCTAACCATCAATTATCTGATGGAGAGTGGTAGAGAACATGGCTATAAAAAGGCCAACAATCCCAAAGCCAAAAATTAGTGATGATTTAAGGTACCATCTAGGAAAAAATTTTGTTCAAAGTTGCTTTTCTTAATATTGAGGAATTTATTTATGAGATTGGCTAAGATCATAAGGAGATATACTTACTTTATAATTAGAGTTTTATCCATTAATAAATTTCTACCACAAACTCATCTTTCACTCTAAAAGATAATAGAATGTAAAAAAAATTCTATTTACACTATTCGTATAGGGTTCTAAAATAAACGAATTTATAATTCATCTACATGATCTTTTAATAAAAACTACATTATTTAATCCAGGACATCTCATGGTCCAGTGGTAGGTGATACACCCTTGTCGCCCTTCGGTTGCGGGTTCAAGTCTCGCAGCCTTGCCGGACGCGACGGGTTGCCGCCCGACCTCCGGGTTGTCCTTTTATGGCAATCCAAAATAATCCAAACTAAAACTATCCAAAATAATTCTGTCCAAACTCACAGTCTAACATTTATAAGGAAGGTAAACATAATATAGATCCTTTTTACCCCGTAATATCATATGAATACCTTCATCATGTATTACCATATTCCTTATTGATTACATTCATGCTCCCTTATTCCATATAGAATGTTGGATATACTTCATCAATCCAAAAATGTTTTAAACCCCAACAATGATGGAATATACAAATCATTAATCAGTTCCAAGGTAGTCAAGAATATCCAATATATTTTTTCCAAAATAATCATGTATTATTCGAAAATCACTACCTCGGTATCAGAACTATATTATGGTTTATCATTCTCTCAACCATATATTTTCCAAAAATTTATCCTGCTATTGAGTCACTTTATATTGGTCCACACAATCTCAAGTCCTTAATGAAATAGTACTGCAGTACAATCCTTATATACTCCATAATTATTATAACAAGTACATTGTTGATACAACACTCAATTGACATAATCAACATAAGAACTCTAATCATTCCTCTTCATCTGTGGTAGTATCATAACTTGACTATTATCCAATAGCATCATTTGCATCATAGTCTGATGACTGGGACATAGGTTCGCGTAGTGTCCAAACTCCTTGCAAATGAAGCATTGTACATTTGAAAACATTTTCTTACCCTTGCAGTCATGTACTTTGTGCCCTTTTCCTCCACACTTATAACAAACTCCCATTCCTTTCAGGCAAGTTCCAGGGTGTTTCTTTCCACAGTTACCACATATGGGAAAATTATTCTTTTCCCTCTTCCCTTTATCCATCTTTCTCTCTTCTATCCTTTTCTTATCTTGCTTCCCTTCAAAGCCATAGGACTCAGTAATCTCTTTACTTATCTTATCAATACATGATATTATTTCTTCATATGATGATAATACATGGGAGACTATTTCTCTTATAAATTCTAGCTTAAGACCATGAAAGATATGATCCTTCCTTCTCTTTGGATCATGTGCATTTCCGGAGTTCTCATTCCTTCTACTGGGCGCCATTTCTAAACAATGGCATAAACTAGATCAGTTTATGAATCAAAATACAAAATCCCATACTTATAAAACACTTAACATAAATTGAACTATTTATGGATATAATCCATAATCAATTTTTTTTCTTTGAGGATGTATATACTCATAATCCCTTCAAAATGATTTGTAAAGAAAATGAGAGTTATCCTAAGCATATCCCCCGGGAGTGTCGTAACCAAGAGTGCAGCAAGGCCCGTTGTCGTGCACCAGTTCCCGTTTGAGTCTAGCTCAAAGCGGTGTTTTCGGGTTTTACCCCTAGGTACATCTGTGCCAGAGCCGCCTCTACCTGCTCGTATCCAGACAGGGATGTATTGCTCGGAAAACTCACAAAATCTCTACAATACCAAAATTCTAGGAAGTTCTTCTATACTAATCTTCAAATTTCATCTTAGGTCTACGTGCTCTAATCAGAGTTTATCTAAATCTAGCTTCCAAGGTTTGTACTAAACTTCCTCTAATACCAACTGTAACGCCCCGACCCCAGTTACCCAGAGTCGGTGCATTATTACATAACATTGGTATGATCACAAGAAAGATCAAATCTCGAAAGACCGATTGGTTTAGTAGCCTTGGAAATACTAGATATATTCATAAGTTTTGCATTACATCATAAAATGAAAAACTACTACAACAACATAATGTCTCCATAATCCACACTCATATCCCCATATAATATCCCTGCAGGTCATTCATAATTTACTTCTTCACTTCCTGGGAAAAATAAAACATAGAAAAGGGGTGAGCTCAAATGCCCAGTAAGGATAACAATATAGCGGAACATTCAAAAATAAGCATAAACATTTAAGGCAATGTATAAATAAAACAACAGTCTTTCAAACATGAACTTTCAATATGGTACGGCATAAATAAAATGAAATAATGCCATTTACTTATTCACATGGATATTCTACTAATCGAATAATCACATGCAAAAATCAATAACCACTTTCATAATGTTGGAATGCATAATGATAAACGTTAATTTCTTTGTCTAGGCCTCATCCTAAGACCTAGGGGTTACTTCTAACCGGAACCCAACCCGGAGTGCCTCTAATAACCGGACACCAACCCGGAGTGCCTCTAATAACCGTACACCAACCCGGAGTGCCTCTAATAACCGGACACCAACCCGGAGGGCATACTTTTACCAGTCCCTAACCTGGAGGGCTTACTTTAACCAGTCCCCAACCTGGAGGGCTTACTTTTACCAGTCCCCAACCTGGAGGGCTTACTTTTACCGGTCCCCAACCCGGAACATACTTGTTTAGCACATTCATCTGAAGAAAAGTTTGAAATATAACATAAACATTCGGATTAAAACTAGCATACGAAATGTCAATAGTTTCACCATAAACTATGAATGGTATAAAATAGCACATCCACAATCAAACATATCACAAAACCTTCAATACAATATAGAAGTTTTGTATTATAATAAATCAACTTCAAATAAGCGTAAAATCCATTAAAGGATGTTGACATAGATGAAATCAAAACACTTTTTAGAGAAATATCTCTTTCTATTTTTGAAATCATTTAAGAGCCATATAAAATAAAACATTTTCTTTGAAAATATTCTTATAAGCTTGTAAGTAAAGCTTTGAAGATTTTATAACGGCGTAAAATAACCGCACCCGCCGTATAAGTTAAAAAAAACATTCTTACCTCAATTCTGTCGAAAAGGTTAAAAAGGACCTTGTTTTGAAAACGACGGAAAGATTCCTTTATAAACCTCTTATAAAAAGTCAAACAAGGGTATAAATGACTTTAACCCATATTCTTGTAAATAGTAAAAATGTTTTGAAATACATTTTTAAGAAACATGGATGTGGATGATAAAGATATCCCAGTATATTATTACGTATAAACAACCTCGGATAATGAAGAGATTGTGAAATAACTCTTACCTTGTACTTTTTCCTTGGTTGGGGTAGGTTAACCTCCTGTATAATGGTGAATTAATTGTTACTAAATTATACAAGAATCATATACATTAATATGATATCATATATGATCTTTTAATATCGATTTATAATAATATCTTAGTATTATCATTGTTTCGGGTGTTAACTTACTTGTTTTCTTTTATATGTTTTGTTACGTAAGACCTTTTTGTAAATGATAGGTTGTATATTATTCATATCCAGAATGATATCAAGTCCTTAAACATCATTTTTAAATCATCAAATGATAATTATACTTGAATGGATACGATGGAGAATGAATCTCATCGCGTTCGTGGAGACGGTAGTCCGTACGTACGCACGTATGGTGACATGTTATTCAAAGGGTGGATAGAATACTGAATATGGTTGTACCATATTTATAATAACATCACAGTATATGTGAGATACTGGAGTTATTATTTTAGAATGGTAAGAACAAAGGAAGAATAAGTGGAAGAAGAAATGAACTTGGAGAAGGGTCGTGAAATCATTACCTCTTCTTCGGGTTCTTCCTTTTGATTTGATCAAAAGGGCTCCTTAGGTTGGCTTTCTGATCAAACTAAGGCCTCTAGGTTGTAGTGAGGGATGTTGGGAGAGTATTTGGGCAGATTTTGGCCGAACCAAAAGGTTTTAAGGTGTGAAGAAATGATAAGGAGGAGTGCCCTTTTATAAGAGGGGTGAGGGGCACCTTTGGAAAAGCTAGAAATATTAATTTATAATAAATTCATATTCGGTTTCTAATGGCTCCAAAGCTTATTATTCAAAGGTTAACGTGGGGATAGGTCGAAAACCACTCAACCAATATAATTTAGAGAGGTTTGGGTACTTATATTAACTTTATCTTTAAGTATTAACTCTAAGTTAATTAGTTTCACTTTTACAATGTATCTTTGTATTTTTATATAATATGGTTAATAAACTTACTATTTACATCCAAGCGACCCACAAGGGGTCCATTAATGATGAACCTATCATGATATAAGTCTCTTGGCCGAACCTTAGATTTTTAGGAATTTAATATCAATTAATAATATAATATTTGTTTTAAGAACTCTTTTATGTCAATTTTGACACTATTCAATGGTTGATTTTTGTGAAACTCATAACAGATTGATTACTTCGAAAAAAGTCAATTAAATCAATCCTAATATATCATATTATCCTATAAAATTAGTTTAATTCATTAAAAGTTTCATATTATATTTATTTGGGTATTTATAAAATCAATTATTTTAATTTTTCACTATTATAGTAATTACTGCATCATCATTGTGTCATAAATAAAATAAATTATTTAATGTCTAAAAATTATAAATAAAATATCATTATGTAGGAAATCTTTTTATCTTTCTAATTAATATTTATAATCTAAAATCCAACTTATATAACGATATGTAACAATTGTTTTTCTATAAGATATATGCTTGTGTCATTTTTGTATTCATTTTGACTTAATTAAAATAAATTGTCATTATCACTTACAAGTGGATCCATGGGGTCCCCAAATTGACACAAAGATGCCCATGGTCGACCATTTATCAACCAATAGGGTTAAGACACGTTTTAGGGTAATTTAGTATTATTATAATATTATTTTTTAACCCTTATTTACCGGATTTACCCTTAACCATGGTAAATAAAATATTTACCGCAGTAATTATTCAAAATGTCTAAAAATAAAAGTTACCTATTTACACAATTTGAACATCCTGATTACAAATATGGAATCCATTTTCCTAAATTCTAAACATAGAAGTGGCAGAAATTAATTTAAAATTAATTCCCGCTGTCAAAACAAAAAGCGTGTTTTTAAGAGATAATAACTATCAAAAGATTGACACTTGTTTATGTTCGGTTTAATTGTAAAATTATGTCCAATGACCAACATTATATTAAATAGTAAAAATATATTCTAAATATACTTTAAAACCACTCAAATTCATAATTTATCACTATTAATTATTTTGATTAAAAAAGTTGTTTTTAATTAAAATTTAGTAATTTTCACTATTCATCAAAATATGAAAGTTATCCGAAAAGTACCAAAATTTCACCTTAGGCTAAATTTGATATTCCGAATCCAAAAATGAAGTCCATTTTAAAATATAAAATATATATAACTTCAAAAAGTAGGTATTACTATTCATAACAGCTAGTTTGATTGGTTACGGTATGTTAGAACTCGAAGTTGCGTACAACACACGCTACTGTTTTATTCAAAGGAAAGCGTACCGTGGAAGCTTGTGATGTTTCATTTTAAATTTTTTTGATGTCTCCATTTAGTCAAAAAGTTTAAAATATTGTATTTAAAAAGGTTTCACTATCAAAAGTTGATAAAAGTGCAATACTGAAAATGAATCTATTCTTGCATTATGACTAAGAAACTCATAATATGGATTCTAAAATTATAAGGAGTATATAAAGTTTAAAATATAGTTAATACTATTCATGACCTCTTTTAATGGATTTTTTTTGGTAAGTCATGGTGCAATTGAACTCGGTGTTGCGTGTAGTGCAAGTTATTAAATTATTTTGAAGAAATAATACACTATGAAATCTTGGGGTGTTACACTTGGCACCACTACTTCACATGCCAAATGGCCTCTTGGCCATTTCGGGAGATAGGGGGCTCAACCCCCTACACCGACTAGGGCGGAACCCACCATGGGGAGGGCAGGTGGGCCGCCCCCCACAGTGGGTCAGACCATACATGCCCAACAGGCTGCACCCCACAATAGGTCGGGTCATACATGCCCAGGGGCTGAGCCACCATGGGACTAGTAGGGCAAGCCCAGCGGGCTGGGTCATGCCTCCATGGGCTAGGCTGCGTGAGCCCAATAGGACTCCCCCATGTGGGAGGGCCGAGCCCTCTTTTGGGACAAGCCATGCCCCCTAACGTGCTAGGTCAGACCTCGGCCCCTGCGGGTTGAGCCGACTGTGGCCCAGCCCAACCGGTCGAACCCGGACAGAGTCGGGTCGACCCAAAACGAGTCGGGTCGGACCGGACCTGGACCCAACCAGACTCAATTCCGCTTAAGGTGCCATATATTGAGAACCGGACATCCATTTTATGAACCGTCTTTGTCACTTGGATCTTTGGATCGAGATTATTCTTTTGGTATACTTCACTTGAGTTTTGGAGAGAGTTGTAGTACGGCGAGGTTAGATCGAACCCAAATCTGATCGGGCCCTCAGAACAAAAATGATTATAACTCACAGACCGGGCATCCGATTGAGGCAACATCTATAGAGTTGGAACCCTTACGACATGGTGGTATTTTGGGTTACTCCTTTGTGAAGCATAGTGTAGGTCGAGGTACGACTGTTATCTCGAGGGGTAGATTCTATGGAACTCAAGTGCACTAGGTGAGAGGAATCTTATGGCAGACTGTAACATGATAAAAGAACATTGATCATAAGTGGTTCATCATCTATTGATCCTATGTGGGTCAACATCTATCAGATTCTATGTTGGTAAGCACTTAGCGATCTTGTGTGGGTCAGCACACCCCGATCCTGTGTGGGCCAGATCCTATGTGGGTCAGCGGTTTATTACCTATCGATCCTATTTGGGTCAAAAGCAGTGCCTCTTAACAAAATAAGATGATCTAGCTTAAGGGTAATCATATTTACTTCTATACTTAAGTTATACTTGATTGTGATTTGATACTTTTATCTTGTGGTGTTACATGTGTTGTACTTCGACCTTCGTGGTGTTGTCTTCGTAGTGTTACATGTGTGGTACTTCTACCTTTATGGTGTTTTCTTTGTGGAGTTACATGTGTGGTACTGCAATCATCGTGGTGTTACCTGTGTGGTACTCCAACCTTCATGGTCTTACCTATGTGGTATTCTTCCCACATGTATGAGATGAGTACATTGTGATATCATAGGTATATGTATGGGCATACAGCTAAGTAGAGTTGATATTTATTTCTTCATGGTTTATGTTTGGGTTTTTGCTTTTTGTTTCTTCCTTTGTGGAACTCTGGGGGACCTAAGGGGGTCTCAAGGTCCCTACTGAGTATCTTTATACTCACCCCTGCACAGGTTACACCCACACCTTTCTGTGTCTTGTGCAGATGACATACATCTTTGATAGAGGCTGAGGGAGCGAGGACTGGACGGTGCCTAGAGGTGGACCATTTTGCATGACGTGACATAGGTAATACTAATAATTAGATGTAAATAACCTTCAGGTAGGATCATTCTATGGAAGATCTAGGGGATTTTTTCACTTTTTAGTTGTATTGTTACTTTTTAGTTATACATTTACTTTTCAGTTGGCCTTGTATTCTGGCCCCTTTACTTTCAACACACTTTCATTACGACTGTTTACTTCATCATTGCTTCTTGTTGTGTTCTTGGACTTTGTGTCTATATAGGTTAAAAGTAAATGTCTTCCCATTTTAGGGATATGCCTTTCTGGTGCTAGTCTCCAGCCACTAGTCGATGGAAGGCGGGCCTGGGGTAGTCGTGGCATGGGCCCCGAGGTACGGTAGTGATAAAAGTGGTATCAGAGGATTCGGTTCTAACGAAGAAATAGAACATTGATCTTTTCTATGTGCTAATAGTGTTAAGTGTTATGAGTGTTGTTTTCACTGCATGGAAACACTAATTGCGTGTGTTTTTGAAAAGTTTTTCTTATTATCTCTTTGTCTCATCTCAACAAGAATAACTGATTGACCATGCGAAATCTTTTTTCATTAAGGATTCCCCTACATAGATAGATAGCCAGGATTCCCTGAGAGAGTACGCAATGATGGTCCACCAAGTGATGAGGCCTAAGATTAGGGCCCTATTACGGTATTAGCACCTTCGGGTGGTGTACCAGTAGCACCACTACCCATAGGGAAGCCTTTGCCACTAGCCCTACCAGCATAGGATGCACACCTATTGAGCACGTTGCACGGGTTCTAGTGGTAGAGGCCTCTGATCATCCGTGGTGGGATGAATCTGCTGGCGGTTGAGGACTGGCTAGAGGCTGTGGCCAAATTTTTTTGCTTAGGGGGGACACCAGCAGATCTGATGGTGATCCTAGCTAACAGTCCCTTTCAGGGAGTAGTTGGGAGAAGGTGGAGTCTATCACTCTAGATACATGACAAGGTGACCCTCATTTGGGAAGACTTCGAGAGCCTTTTTTGTGTAGAGTTCATCCCATTGAATCTACACTCAGTGTGTATACAAGAGTTGTAGCACTTACAGAAGGGTAGCGTGACCATGGCCCAGTACTCAGTGAGGTTCACTGATCTCTCCCAATACCCCACCGACATGGTATGGGACCATTTCTTCAGGGCATGGACCTTTTAGCAGGGTCTCCGACAGGAGATTAGAGTATTGATGATATCGCTCAGCATACCAACATTGGTTGGGGTTCTAGATCAAGCACTTTTGGTGGAGAGATTCCTAGCTGAGCAGGAACCAATTGTGAGAGCCACCACCAGACATCAGGTAGTAGAGTCATCTATAGTAGGCAGTAGACGAATGATGTAGGGGCCCAATCAAGCTAGACCTTCTGGTGGATGACCTCAAGATGCAGGGTTGGTGGTGCGGGGCTTATGGGAAAGATGAGGAAAGATTAGGGCAAGGATATACTACTCGTGTGACAGCTAGGGTCACATGGAACACAAATGTTGAACCCGCCGTATGGACGACCAGCAGATGGTTGAGGGACCGATGATGCTGAGGAAGAGATTTGATCAGGGAGGTATGCAAGCAGTAGGTGGACGTGGATGAGGAGCTGGACAAACAGTAGGCGATGGGCGGAGATTTGATATTCTACCGCCACCACCTCCAGGTGGTCCACACCGAGCATAGGGAGCAGGTGGACAAGGATGAGCACAGCTACAGGCAGTTGAGGCCTAGGACCATGGTGCTATGGAGATGATTATAGGTACGATCTGTGTCTACTCCCCCTTAACTACAGTACTTATAGATATAGGTGTCAGCCACTCTTTTATTTCCATGGCCCTCATTCAGAGCTCGGAGATTTCTGTGGAACCGTTGGCTCAATCCTTATATATAGAGACTCATACGGGAGAGGATTCAATGATTACACACTGGTACCAGTAGTGTGATATTACTCTAAGAGGTGAGATATTTGGATCAGATCTTTTAGTAGAGGCGTCAATGCCTTACGATGTCATCTTGGGTATGGACTGGTTATCCACATTCTATGCCCAGATTGACTATATTAGGTGCAAAGTGTGGTTAATTTATGAGGATGGGACCAGGTTTCCCTTCATCGATGAGAAGGGAACCTTTGCAGCATAGGATGGACTTACCCTAAGGAGACTCCAGCTGATCAAACATCAGTTGGATAGCCTTACCCATAGAGTAGTGGATTTTGAGAGTCCATGTTATCCTGTAGTGGTGGACCGGTATGCCTATTTCTTTCCTGATAATTATTCAAGACTACCCCCATGCAGAGAGGATGACTTTTACATCGAACTATACCCCAATATGTCACTGATATCTACACCAGCATATTAGATGGCTCCCGCAGAGCTTCGTGAGTTACGGGTATAGTTGGAGGACTTGCAAAGAAAGGGGTTTATAAGTCCCAGTGTTTCTCTTTGGAAAGCCCTGGTTTTGTTTTCCAAAGAGGTAGATGGGAGTTTGAGACTCTATGTAGACTATCGACGCCTAAACTAGGTGACCAAGAATAACATGTATCCACATCCGATGATTGATGAACTTTTCAATCAGCTAAAGGGATCTCATTGGTTTTTAAAGATAGATCTCAGATCAGGCTATCATCAGCTCAGGGTATGAGATGAGGATGTATAGAAGACATCCTTTTATGGCCACTATGAGTTCTTGGTTATGTCATTCAGTGTGATGAATTCCCCAGTAGTGTTCTTGGGACTCATGAATAGGATCTTTTATTTATACCTGGATTGCATTTTGGTGGTCTTCATAGATGACATCTTGATATTCTTGGAGTCAGAGGAGGATCTTGCCTAACATATACAGATAGTTATGGATACACTCTAAGAGCACCAACTTTATGGTAATCTCTTGATGTAGAAGTTCTGGATATGAGAGGTCCACTTTTTAGGTCATGTATTCTTGGAGGCCGGACTTTCAGTGGATCCAGAGAAGATAGAGGTTGTTCATACTTGGGATACACCTAGGAGTGTGACCAAGGTGCGGAGTTTCTTGGGGTAGGCTGGATACTACTATAGATTTGTGCCTGACTTTTCTAGAGTAGCGGCACCACTGTTAGCATTGACGAAGAAGGGATAGCCCTTCATATGGATGGAGAGATGCCAATAGAGTTTTCAAGAGCTGAGGCAGAGACTGACGAGTTCCCCCATCTTGAGGCTACCATAAGAGGGAATTGGGTATATAGTCTACTGTGACACATTAGGGACCATACTGGGATATGTCCAGATACAGGAGTGATCAGTGATCAACTATGGTTCATGACAACTGAGACAACATGAGGAGGACTACGCTACCCATGACCTGGAGTAAGTAGTAGTGGTCTTCGCCTTGAAGACATGGCGACACTACCTGGTCGGTGAATAATTTACAATCTACTCTGATCACAAGAGTCTCAAGAATAATTTGTCTTAGAAGGATGTGAACACGAGACAGTGGTGATGGCTAGAGTTCCTCCAGGACTATGACTTTGAGATAGTCTATACTCATGGGAAGAGTAACGTGGTAGCTGATGCACTCAGCAGGAGGTTTGGTCTACTGTGGCTGAATGAGGCGATAATATAGCTAGCCGTGTTGTAGAAATCCTTCTTGGATAGAGATGGAGAATCTTTCCTCCAATATATGATAGTCACTCCCCCACTCCTTTAGTGATTTAGGGAGGCGTAGCTGGGGGACATTGACTGTGAGGCTCGATATGCTCATATATCCTCATGATAGGAACCTGATGGATTTTCTGAAGGTGGGGAGGACGAAATCCTATTCAGAGGTTGTACCATGGTACCAGTGGATCTATGGGAGGATGTGTTGAGAGATTTTCATACATCCCCTCTGTCAGTACATCCTTGTGTGGAGAATATGTACCAGGACCTCCGATGTCAACACTGGTGTCCATGGATGAAGAAATAAGTGGTTGAGTTTGTTTCTTGATGCCTCACTTGTCAGCAAGTTAAAGCCAAGCATCAGGTTATATCAGGATTAGAGAAATCACTAGAGGTGTTGGAGTGGAAATGGGATTGAGTATCCCAAGAAATTGTGATAGGTCTTCCACGTACATCCAGGGGACATGATTGCATCTAGGTGATCATGGACCGACTCACCAAGTCAGCCCACTTCCAACCAATCCAATATCAGGGATCAGTAGAGTACTTGGGACGCCTCTACATATAGGAGATTGTGAGACTATATGGGGTGCCATAGATGATCATATCTGGATGCGATGCATGTTTTACTTCCCATTTGTAGATGGTATTGGAGGAGGCTTTCGGGACTCAACTACGTTTGAGCGCCACCTTTTATCCTCATACGGATGGTAAGATGGAGCGAACCATTCAGACACTGGAGGACTTTCTACGTGCCTGCATCCAATATTTTGGCCATAGTTGGGGAGATCACTTGCCCTTGGTGGAGTTAACATACAATAACAGTTATCACTCCACCATTGGTATGGCACCATTTGAGGCCTCGAACGATGGACCTTGCAGATCACCTCTATACTGGACAGACCCAAGGGAGTCAGAACTTATGGGTCGAGAGTTGGTATGGGCTACCACGGAGAAGGTACAGATCATCTAGGAGCAGATGAAGACTGTATAAAGCAAGAATAAGTCTCATGCTAATAAAAGATGCAGAACTATGGAGTTCTAAGAGGGGAACCACTTATTCGTGTGGGTCTTCCCTCGACGTGGACTACGAAGATTTTGGCCAGGTTTCAAGTTTTCACTGAGGTTTATCATAACATTTTTGATAATTTATAGAATATGAGAGGTGGAATACCAATTTGTACTACCACCACAGTTAGAGAGGGTGCACGACGTCTTCCACATATCCTAGATGAGGAGATATGTACATGACCCATATCACGTCATCGACCATGGAAATCTAGACTTCGATGATGGGGCGACGTTTATGGAGGTTATGGTGGAGATTGAGGATTGACAAGAGAGAGTCCTTCATGGATGATTGATACCTCTAGTGCGCATTCACTGGCAGCACAAGAACCTCCAGGAGAGAACTTGGGATCTGGAGGCTTAGATTCATGCTCAGTACACCCATTTTTTCTTGGTTTATACTATGGATTTTTGGGATGAAAGACCCTAAGGTGGGGAGAATGTAAAGACTTGTATTTTCAATGTAATGTTTTGTGAATTATATGGATTTTTTAAAAGAATGTGAAAATTGACGGCACGTGATTCCAAGGCCTGGTGTGCCTAGAATGAATTTCTGAACATGTTTGTTAGGTACGTTCAGTGAACGCGCGAGCGGCGTTTTATAACTTTTGAACTGGTTCTCGGATTAAAAATATGAGGTCACCATTGAATCCACAACGTCGTTATTTTGTTAAGAGAGGCTTTACTTCATCTGCATTAGGTCTGGAGAAAACATTATATATTCAACTTTTAAAAGAATAAATAAAACAACTTTTTTATTTTATTTTCTTTCTATATTTTTCTCCAATAGACAAGAGGTAGCATGGGACCAGCGATGTGTCAATCAATTAAATGTTTTGATCCCTAAAATCCTATGTTACTACATTGTTGGGAATTAGGAAGGTTCCTAATTAATGAACCCTCATATATTCCATGAACGTTAGAAACTCTCCCCTTCTACTATGGAGCTTGTGGAGAGGTATCGACACTGCTTCACCAAGAAACGAAGTGCTAGAAAAGTGCCACAATGCCAAAACCTTGGAGGACGGAGCCGGTTCCAGTGAGAAGTGATGGTTGACACCGAATCATGAACCAATGGATGGTATTTGAGAGGAAAAGTTGGTGTCTTTTTGTGGGGACAATGAACAATGACCCACTTCCTCAATCACAGGCACTCTCCATCGTTTTTGAGGTAGAGATTTGTTACTTTATTAATTTCATGTGATTATTGAATCCTTAAACCATATTTCATGATTACAAGATATCATGGAGGGTGTGGGCCTAATAAACATGGCCCAAACCCTCCACTACCTTTCTACTCTTGCGTTCTATGTAGAAGACCGCCAGCATAGCGGCACCGACTGGATATGATTGAGGGGGTGTGAGGCTGCATGCCACAAAAGCAGGTTGCGCTACTAAGCCGCAGCGATTAGCAGAGTGGTCAGCACCGTCTGGACATGGAGGAAGTGCAATGAACCATCACACACCGTCGGTGAGTAGGGGGCCGCGACCGACATGAGTTGGCCACATAAGAAGGAGGTAGTGTCGTGCCTCGTCATGTTCCGCTGGAGGAGGCCGCAGCGGTGGAGGAACTCATGCCTCCTTTGAGTTCAGCGGCTACCGAGCGGTGCCCACATGGCGTCGCCACTTCACTAGTTGAATGACCACTTATTAGTTCAGGAAGATAGGGGGTATCACCCCCCACGCCGGCTAGGGCAGACAACACCACAGGTTGGGCCGGTGGGCCGCGCCCCACAACGGGTCGGGCCGTACGAGCCCAGTGGGCCGCACTTCACAACAGGCTTGGCCACCTGAGCCTAGTGGGCTATGCCTCAATAGTTTGGGTCGTGCATGCCCTGTGGGACACCCCTCTCTGTGTCGAGTCATTGAGCCCAACGGGCCGCCCCCTTGGGGGCGGGCCGCACCCCCTTGCGGTCCGGGTCGCACACCCTTTGGGGCCGGGCCGAGCCAACCACGACCCGGCTCAACCTATCGGACCTGGACCAAGTCGGTTTGACCCAAATAGAGTCATGTCTGCCCAGATCGAGTTGAGCCGATTAGTCTGACTAGGTCAGACCGGACCCGGACCCAACTAGGCTCAATTCCGCTTAAAGGGCCATATCTTAAAAACTGGACGTTCGTTTGACAAATAATCTGAAGAGATGGGATCCTTGGATCGAGAAAGTCCTTTTGTTATACTCCACATGAGTTTTGGAGATAGTTTAAGTATGTCTGGGTTGGATCTAACTCGAATACAATCGGGCCCTCAGAATTAAAACGCTCATAACTCACAGACATGGCATCCGATTGACGCACTATCTTTCATGTTAGAAACCTTACGACATGGAAATCTATTGGGTTACTCCTTTGTGAATAATAGTGGAAAAAAGGTATGGTTATTATATTGAGGGGAAGATTCTATGGAACTTGAGCGCACTGGGTGTGAGGATTCCTGGGGAAATCTATAATGTGAAGAAAGAACATCGATCCTAAGTGGGTCAGCGTCTATCGATCCTGTGTGGGTCAGCATCTGTCATATCATGTGTGGGTCAACTCTCGTCGATCTTGTTTGGGTCAGTGCACACCTTTCCTGTGTGGGTCAGATCTTGTGTAGGTCAGCAGGGGTTATTACTAATCAATATTGTGTGGGTGGGACGCAGTACCACTTAACAGAATAAGATGATCTAGCTTACGACTAACCATATTTACTTTTTTACTTAAGTTATACGTGACTGTGAGCTGATCCTTTTACCTCCATTACGTTAACTATGTGGTACTTCTATCTTCGTGGTGTTACCTGTGTGGTACTTCTATCTTGGTGTGTTACCTGTGTGGTACTTCTACCTTCATGGTGTTGTCTTCGAAGTGTTGCCTATGTGGTATTTATACCTTCGTGGTGTTGTCTTCATGGTGTTACATGTTTGGTACTTCTATCTACATGGTGTTACCTGTGTGGTACTCCAACCTTCATGGTGTTACCTTTGTGGTATTCTTCCCTCATATATTATATGAGTATATCTTGATAACATAGGTATATGTATGGGCATAAATATAAGTATATTTGGTATCTGTCACTTCATGATTTTAGTTTGGGGTCTTGATTTGTGTTTCTCCCTTTGTGGAACTCAGGGATACCTATGAGGATCTCAGGGTCCCTTTTGAGTATCGTTATACTCACCCCTTCATGGGCTACGCCCGCACCTTGTTGTCTCCAGTGTAGATGACGTATAGTTTTGATCGAGGCTAAGGGATCCAGGACTAGACGGTTCCCTGAGGTGGACCATTTGGCATGAAGTGACACAGGGAATACTGATCTTGAGTTATACCTACCCTTCTGGTCGGATCCTTGGTCGATGATCCCGAAAGCTATTTTTTACTTTTCAGTTGTATTTTTTCTTTTTAGTTATACTTTTATTTTTATTTGGGCTTGTATTCCGTTACATTTACATTCAACACACTTTTACTACAGCTATTTACTTTGTCAGTGCTTCTTGTTGTGTTCTTAGACTTTATGTCAGCACAGGTTAAAAGGAAATGCCTTCCTATTTTAGGGATACGCCTTTTCGGTGCTAGTTGCCAGCCCCTGGCCTATGGAAGGTAGACCTAGGGTAGTCACGACACGGGCCCCGAGAGACAGTTCATGACACTAAAGCTAGATCTAAACAAATTATTAATATCTTGGGAAAGCTTACTCATGTTATGAAAAATAAAATTTCCCATATGGAGTAGTTTTATTATCCAAAACGTGGTGTAACAATGTTTCACTACTTCATGCATCACCAGCATCCATCATTCTATGCGACTATAAATCCATTTATTGTTGAGAAAATAGAAATATTCCTTATAGAATATATTTTTCACTTTTGGAAGTAATAAAAGGGATAAGGTTGTCATCAAATTTATTAATCTCTCAAGAGATGCAGTCAACAGTGGTTGTTGATTCAAAACACTAATGAGGAGGGGGAGATAGAAAATATGGAATTGAGATATTTTAAGGTACTTTTCTAGGAAATATATAATCCTCATTGATATCTTGTGTTGCACACAAAACCAAGTTCAAATTAATGGTGATATCTTACTATTTGACCATTACAATCTAGTTGTTACCTATTTTAATATAAATATAAATAACACAATTTTTAAAAATAAATGTTTTATATAGTTATAGAAAAAATCTATTGGTTATAAATTTATTATAAATAAAATTTAAAAAAATTAAGGGAATTATTTTTTTGGAAAACTATTTTCTAGTGTGTAGTATATTTATATCATAGTAAATTGAATTAGACGTTATTGGTGAATTATTTTATTAAACTTTATATATTATATATTCAATAATTTTTTTTAATATTTTTACTATTCATGGGATAAAAATAAATCTAGTTTTATTCTAAAAAACATTATTTTCTAAAATACTGATTTTATTTTGTGCACTTATTTTAAAATTAATTTTTAAAAACAATAGGAATTTAAATTTATAAAATTTATTAAATATTTGGAATTAGGAAGCTCAAATTTAGTAAATAGTTCCCTTTTATTTTTAAACATTATGAATAGTAACAATGTTAAATCGTCTCACCTTTGTAAAGGGTAAATCTAGTTAATCTAGGTCAATACTAAGTAATAAGGCCGTAATTTTTCATTCTAATTTTTATTTGATGACGTTAACTCTTCCCTAAACAATTTAGTCTCTAAATTGAGTTGTTTAATTGGAACCTTTCAAGGAAAATTACTTGTATATTATTTAAGTCAAAGATAGTAACAAATGGTCACTCTGTTTGTTTTTAATACCTCTTATGTGTCCAAATATTGAAAAAATAAAAATATGAAAGAACATATTTATCTATTTTGGGATTATTAAAATTATTTTCATTATGGAAATTTATTTTTAATTTTTATAAATTATATAATTACCTTATATTCTTATGCAACACTAATGAATTATTTCTTTAATTAATAGAAAAATAAAATAAATGATTTTAAAAATAATAATTATTATATTAATTGAGTAAGTTAAATTTTCCAATTAATTTCATAAATCTATATGATATAATAAATAGGTTTTGAAGCATTATATTCGAATCCCCTCTATTTCTTTATGTATTTGAAGTCAAATTAAATAAATATTTTCAAATTTGAAAAAAATGTTATTTTATCAAAATTATATTTTATTAAATTATATAAAAATCAGAAAATATTTAAATAATACAATGTTTCTATTATATGATATAAAATTTCAGAATTTTTCCATTTATGGCCCAATTGTCACCTTATATGTAAAAATTAAAAACTTTTAATACTGAAGAAGTTGTTACCATAGTCAAACATAAAATTTATTAACAAAGGGTTAATTAATATGATAAAGATTAAAATGACACCAAAACATTTCTAAATTATATTGATTGATGGGATTAAATCCCTATAATACCATATATTATAATTCCTTTACATTTTCTCTCCTTTTCATGATGATTAATTTATTATAATTTAATCTTTAGGAAAATTCCAAAAGTTCCCTTCATCTCAATTATAAAATGGAACCTCCTACCTCACTTATTCAAATTACATTGAGCCATATATATTAACCAATACCTGACCATTTCCATTATAAAAATTCTTATCCAAGTTACGGTGGATTTTTTCTACCAAAAATGCCATCTTTAAGTCCCTTAATTCAATATATATGGAATGTATCCTGAAGAAGAGGTAATTGTCTTACCTGACCCCTTTTAATTTATTCCTTATTATACATCTTGAAAATCATTACATTTTATCATAAAATAGTAATTTAAGTATTATAAATATATTAAAATGTTATTATGAATATTAAACCTCCATTACCCACCCTCTTTACCATCAAATGTGCAGTGAAATTATCGCTTGTGCGTACATATAGCTTACCGTCTCCACATTGTGATACAATTAATTTTTATTGTCATCTTTTATGGATTGGGATTATGATAGGTTTAATATTTATGTATTATATTTATTACATTATTATACTTCCTATATAATAAAATATATATAACTTCTAAAATTACAAACCTTTGGTAAATGATAACGTCTCTCGTGTGTGTGTGTGGATTACCACCTTCACAAAGTTAAATGATTAGTTTTCATTTCTATTTTACATGGATAGTAATAATGATGGATTTAATTAATATATATTATTTATAATATATGATAAATATCCTATAAATCATAATTATTATTTCACTCTCTTTAGTTCCATCCAAAGAATAACGAAACCAATTTTTATGTGTTTGTATTCCCTAATATCTCCATGAATGGTGTAATACATTTTTTCTATGAGTACTTTTAATATATTAATGTAAATATATTTTTAATAAGTATATAAGATATTTATATAATTATTAATATTCTGGATAATATGTAGAATTGATCAATTTATAAAAACCAAAACTATTAAACCAAAAAATAAATGAAAAATAAAGCATTTATTACCTGAAATAATGATTTTTAACAACAAATTGTTATGAAACGGGTGATAAAAGATTATAAGAGTGTCGTAAAATGTATTATATATATTCTTATGGTCATAGAATAGTTTTATAATAAATATATATTTATAATACTGTATTTTTTAATATGTTCGAAGGATTTTTGATATGTGGTAAGGGTTTATTTTGCAATCTCTTCAATATTCGAGATTGTTTTTGCTTAAGACTCTATTGGAGAATATTTCTCTTCAATGTAAAAATTTTCCCAAAATTTTTTAAAATAATATTTTTAATACTATCCTTTTATTTTTTAATTTCATTTCAACCAATTTTGGACTTCTTATAAAATGGTTTAAATGAATCTTCTTGTGTTTTTCTGAAAAAAGTGTTTTTGGACTATTCCCACAAAAGTGTGAATAGAATGTTCTTTTAACTTACACTGAATGAATATATTTTTCGAACATCATGAATAATATCTTATTTGAGACATCCTTTATGATTATATATTTTTATTATAAATAAATATGTTTTCCTTCGTAATTCCAAAAAAATAAAAATAAGTGATTTTTAAAGGGAAAACGTTATTTTCTTTAAGAATATTTTAAATAGACTATTATTGTGTATACATTCATAAATATAAAAAAAATCTTATTTTACATATTCTCTACTAGAGATATTTTATGATGATATCATTCTTATTATTTATCGAGATTAATTAATTAATATTTTACCAAGGATGTACTATCTTGATACTGTTCACCATAATACTTTGGATAGAGTGGGATTATGTTTATTGATTGGATAAATTATTAATATTTCATATGATAGTTTCATTAAAAAAAATTATGTATATTATATTTCACCACTTTTAAATGATAAATTCGTTTGACTTAGTAAGTGACATGTGGGGCCCATTATAGCCCCTTGATGCATTGGTAGGTGTCATGATACAAAATAAATTGGTTGTGTCCCATCCCATATATGTAAGATTTCTTATCCAAAGGCATCAACGATATGTTTATAATGTCAAAAATTATGTATTTACCCCATTATGAGATTTTATTTATTTATTTTCATGTGTTTATTTGATTATTTATCACATCAATGAATAGGTTTTTAAATCATGTGATTATTTAAATATTTTATTTCTATTTAATCCCATCCATGTTATTCCTGCCTTATTTAGCCTCTATTGTATGCATACATTTTCTGAGCATATGAGTTTACCTTTTTTCTATTGTTTATTCTTACCAATGATTCCAAGAAGCATATTATTATTTATATGACTGGTTAAGATAAGAGAATAATAGTTTTCTCTAAGGAAATACTATGTAGCATTCCATGTTTTCAATTGTAATGTAATATTCAAGTATATATATAGATTTTTAAGACTACTAAACTATTCATTCCATTGGTGTAAAATTATTTATACCTGATTCCAATTTATTAAAGTAACCACTAACTATAGTATACTAGATTTTGGGAGTTAAAATATATTACCATGATTAAATATTTTTATTTTGTTGAAAATAATGAGATACAAAAGTTAAATTATTACAATAATTCATGTATAAAGGTATTTCATGAGATAAAATATAAATGAGATTAATATAGAATATAGTGAGATCATTTAAAATAATCACAACATTAAGGCATGTAATTCCTTTGTATGAAAGATCCTTAAGGACCTCAATATTTCAAATGATTATTCTGGGATAAAGTTGAGTGTCGAATAATTGTCTTGCCAATAATTTATATTATATATGTGACCATAATAGTCATGTAAATGTATCTGATAGTAAAAAATTTATTTCATTCAGTTATAAAATCCTAAAAACAATGTTACATTAGGAATGGATTTAGGATGGTCAATCACATGTGTTTATAAATTTTTTTATTCTAACTATTCAAGAGTTATATGTGATATAACAAACTAGATTAGATTCGACTAGGACAATGTTGGATCATGTTTTTCAAAATATACACAAGAGGGGGGTGAATTGTGTTTTTATAATTTCATCGCTTAATCGTGATTTTTCTTTTTGTCTTTATATGAAATATTTAGAAGCAGAAAATAAATAGCACAGGATGCATGATGTATAGTGGTTCTGGGAAAAAAACCCACTAGTCCACTCCATAAATTCTATAATCCATGACCTTGGTGATTTCCAATATCTAGTCCTCTTATCAACAGACCACTCCATAATTGAGTGCTGACAGTTGAAACCTTTACAATCTTAAGGCTAATTAGAGCCTTTTGGTTCATACATGGAACTGAAAACACAGCGTAGTATGAGAAGTCGGTTACTCAAAATATAAGATTATTTGTTCGGTGAAAATACTTTCCTAGTTTTTTTCACAATTGCAGCAGAATCCAATTGACAGTAGATGGATCGTCCTGTTCAGAAATGATTATCTTTTGGGTAAAAGAAGTTATAAGCTGATCATAATGCAGCAGATCTTGAAATGTCATTCATAACTTTTACAGTAGTAGATTCACAAAAGGATATTCTATGTAGACCAGTAAATCTTTAGTCGAGTTTCTTTTTCTTTAGAAAAACAGAGCTTTTTCACACTTTGTAACAGCAGATCTATAGATCTTGATTGACTCTGTTTACCCTTCTATATATTCTTCATTGTATATCAGCAGTTCTTGTATACTGTATATCTGTATATGACATCTATATTTTCAAATATATATATAATAATGAAGAGCACTTATTATGTAAATTTAGACCCACAAAAGTCGCCTTTAGAGTCACAATATTAAAAAGATTGAATAGCAGAGCAGTTGTAACTCCCCTAAAAATTCAGCATGAAAATATCCTCTTAAATTGACCCTTTGAATCATAGATAAACGGCTTTGAATCAGTCAAATACTCACTTTAATTTCAGAATTTTAATCTTTCTTGAAATCAGCCTGATAATCTTCATAAAAACCGTTGCTTTAATGAAGTACTAATTTAAACATTTGTCGTCAAACCTAGGGTTGATCTGCATAGCATACATTTTCTGAATGTAAAGTTCACAACTGAATGAAATTTATATTTTTATTTGATTTTATGAATGTTTGCTTCAAGGTTAAGCATAAAAACATACATTAGGCTGGATCCAAGACCAAAAACCAAAAGAAAAATATGAAATTCAAAACACAAATGCCAACCCCGAGGCTGCCTCGAACCACGAGGCACCCGCATCCATGTCACTAGCCATTCACCATAATAATTGTCGACATACATCCCTACCGGAGAAACACCTGAGATCATCCCAGCATAGTTCAAACTATAGAAAAACCCTCATCCCCAACCTCAGTACGCAGGTGTCATAGCACAGTGTTTTCCATCATCTTCATCGAACCAGAAAAAGCCAGAGAAACACCACGAAAAATGAAAACCATAAAATCCACAACAATGCACATAAACATAAGACAAATCAACCTTCACCAACTCAAAGGAAATAAAAGGTGCATCCTCTAGAAACATCTTGCCGCAGCCAGCAGGACATCACCAAGAAGATCAAACCTCAACTGAACCACCCCAAACCGTATGCCTTTAAAACTAGACCGAAATATAACTAGAATCATACGCTTCACTGAACGTTCCTACCTATGCTGTAGCACCACCACCATACCGAAGCATGACAGTAAGCATCATAACTCCAAAATTCTAGAAGATCAGTACCAACCATCGCGCAATGCAAGGCAAGGAGATCCCAGGAGAAGAACCAATGACATCACTCCACTAAAAAATCCATAAACCGAACCAACACGTGAGAAGCAACAACAAAAATCCAAACGCGAAAAAAAATAAAATGGAAAATATCCATGATTAAGAACCCATCACAATGTCTAATCCCACCCAAGCACTGAAGAACTCTGAAAAAAACTGCAAACTAGAATGTAGATCCCATCACCGCCTTCCCAAAACTCGGAGACTGCAGCAGACCACCTAGCGCACTCACCAACGATGAATTTATAACCCTCAAGCACGGCAGCTGGAAACTGATCGTTGGACCTTCATCAAGCCGCTGAAAGAAACCCTATCCAGTGTATGTGGAGTGAGGTGGGAGAGGCTAACATTGATGAGTAAAATCAGAGTCGAACGGTTCCATGAGGACGCATGATATCTCCGTGGGAGAGAGAGTCGCCGCAAGCCCACCGAACAATGCCGAGGTGATGAGACGAGCCGATCCGAGGTGGGGGCAGCGATGAATGAAAATGAACACTTGATCTCAAGCATTTCTTTTCAACTCTCAAAAGAACGGTATATAATCCATATTTTTAAATAAAACGTACAGTTTTTCATAAAAGTAAGTTTGATGAACTATACTTTTACCTTTAGATTTCAAATGTATGGTTTTTTACAAAAGTAAGATTGATGAACCATACGTTTAAGAAACTAACATATCATTCCATACTTATGTAATGATATTATTCCATACTTTGCTGATTTCCCAAACGTAAGCTTCCTTTCAAACGTAATGTTCCATTCAAATGTAAGGTTCCTTCCAAATGTAAGGATCCTTCCAAAAGTAAGGTTCCTTTCAGACATAAGGTTCCTTCATTCTTGGCTAATAACGTATGTTTTTTCAACCATACTTTTCTGATACCTCATAGAGTAAACTCTGCATTCCATCCTTATGCTACACTTCTCAACTTAGGGTATGAATAGTGTTTTCAGAACATGCTAAAAATGATTTCTGAATAATTTTTCAATTTATTCTCACCTTCCAAATACTTAAATATTTCTTCCAGAAATAAGAATATAGGAAATATTAAATTCCTAAAATACACTTAAAGAAAAGTCATTAGAATAACAAATAAGGGTATTTGTGAGCATCAAAATCGTCATAAAGAGATAGAGTATTGTTCACATCAATCTCCCCCTTATTAATAATAAAACTTTGTGTTGTTGAAAACAACATTTAATCAACAATATCCCCCTTTTTGATGATCACAAAACCCATAAAATTACCAATGAAATTGACTTACATAATTAATTACATATATTTTTGAATTTTTCAAAGATAAATAAAATATTTAATTTAAACAAAATTATTTAAAATATATATATATATAAAACATAAAATACATTGTTAGGGTTAACTTAATATCTCCCCCTTAAAGGATTAAGATAATACATAACATTTCTCCCCCTTTTTAATAAAAAAGATAAAATTTTAAATAAATTAAAAGATATTAAAATAAAATGTTGTCTTTATCCTAATTTCGCCCCTTTTGTGATATCAAAAATAATGATAGAATAAGGAAAATGACACATTTTAATGTAACACTGAACTTAAGTAAATTCTATTTTAAACTGTTTATCAGTATGTTAATCCTAATTACTGTCATTTCTATCAAAGACAGTACAGAAAAAAAAATTAAAACTCCTGAAAATGAGATGTAAATAAATTTTATTTCAATTATAAGTACAAGTACAGTAATGAAAAACTATAGGAATCGGGATTGGGTAAGGGTGTGAGATAGGGTTCATCTCTTTTGAATTATTACCTTGATCTCTGCTAATTGTTCCGTCAATATTTTCATCAATACATCTCTTAAATGGATAATTAGATCTCTTCTTTCCTGAGTTAAATGAATATCTTCAAGTAGATTCACTCCGAAAAACTCATGAAGTCTTTTTTCCTTCCCCATAAAAAGATTTAACTTGTCTATGAACTGATTCAACGTAGTTCAAATTCCTAGTTCACTTGAAGTCAACTGATCAACTAGAAACATCTGATTATCTAACAACATTAAAAAAGGAGCACTATCTCATAGTAAGTCTCACAATCTACAAATTATTTTCTCCATGATCACCGTAATAGCCTAAAATATTCTGATTAAATCTGGTGAAGTACCTGATGTACAGGCCTCACTAGTTCTAACAGATGAAAAATGTTTCACCATGAAGGTTCTAAACTCTATAAAAACTATTTTCATAATCATCTCTGATTTCAACTTTTCAACTTCATTTAACATTTCCTTCTAAAAACATTCAACTTCTTTTTTAGAAATAGTACTTTATTTTATCCATTGAAAATTTAAATGTTCCTTTTCTAATGCTCTCTATAGATCAGCATTCCCCTTTTCAGCTTCAGTCAACTTTTTGTTATGTTTCTTCATATCTGCATTTACTGAATCAGAGGCACCCTATGCTTGATTCGCATTTTCAACTTCAACTTGATGTAACAACACTAGTGGAAAGGATTCAGCATCTGATCTCTCATCATCTCCTCCATGTACAGGTTTCTCAACAAATTTTTCCTCCAAGCCTTTTCCAGACTCATCCATAGAATAATTCTCATTTAATACCTCAGTGTGAATCTCAGAATAATTCTCTTCTTGGTTTCTAGGTGCTGGAGGTTTTGAATCATGAGAAACATCTTCATCTTCTTCCTCTATCACTATATTTTACAAAACAATATTTTCTTGATCAACTTCAACTTGATCAATTTGCATTCGGGCCACTCCTTCTCCATCACTATGCACTGTCTCAGTTATGTTTTCTATTTGAGCCTCTGTTTTTGTCACTTCCTGAGCCAAACTTTCATGCTCTATTGGAGGAGTCACCTTATCCTGAGAAAATACTCCCTTTAGCATCTAATAAACTACAGCTTCTCTCATAAACTTATAGCATAAGAGATCACCAGATTTTAAAACATTCAAAGTTACAGCAGGTTGTTTAACATGATTAGGATTCCTGGTCATTTTGAATTGAATTCCTTCCTGACTTCTTTCTTCAGATGCATCCAAATCCTAAAACCTGATTCTTCTTGATACAACACTGGCTCTTTATTCTGCTTGTCCTTCCTTTGATTTTTCTGGTTTGGCCTGGGCACATTCTTCATCCTCTTCTCCTCCTACAGGCAGCATCTTGTCTTTGATTGTCCTCCATAAATACCAATTTTTTGCAATGTACCAGTATTGAATATATTACTACGGTTCCATCTCACCATATCATCCACTAGTCTTATCATATCTTTCTTAAACAAGATCTTTGAGATGAACCTTCCAAAAGGATAAAAATTAATGTTGGCCTGTGGTTGGAAATAGTAACTGAGATACCTCACCATATATCTCAGAAAGTTCAATTTTATATCACTCGTTATAAAAAACATTAAATACAAATCTTGATAATGAATATTTTCCATTTCATACATCCTAGGTGAAATACCATTATGCACAAACTTAACTAATATCTTCTGGTTTGGTTCTATGTCCTTCACAAACATCTTCTTGATATTAGTTGATCCAAATAGAAATGACATAATATCTTAAGATTTATGTACACTATCACCAATATTTTTCAAATCAAATTGATAAACTCCCTCAAGAGGTAAGTTTATACTTTTTTTGATTTCTAAAGATGAGATTGAAAAATCTCAATCCTCAATCTTAGAAATTATTGAATCCTCATCATTTACCAGAATAAACTATACCGACATAAAGAAATGACGAAGTTCTACCTCATATAGAAATTCTGTAAAATCTCCATTAAACGTTTTTACTAAATTTTGAAGGGTTAGGGATTTCTTTAGAATCAGGTTGTTCTGATAGAGCCATTCCAGATCTATGAATTTTCCTTGCAAAATCTTTCTCCCAGTCGAGCACTGCCTCATTACAGTTCCGGTCTCGGGCTCATCAGTTCTCTTGGTTTTGGCCATTTTTGTCATAAATATCTGAAGGTTCGAAAGGACTAGGGTTTCGAAGGTTCAGGTACGGGGGAGATGAGTGGAATAAGTTTTTGTGGTTACCAAGGGTTTTTAGAAGATAAAAGGGTTTGTAATTTGAAGCAGTTTCTGACATCCTTGATTCGCATGTCATTATGTATATATTAATCATTACCTAAATTTTAAAATGAATTAAAATCACATGCTGAAAAAATAAATTAATACATAAATAAAAATTTTAATATTTGAAAAACAAATAACTAAACTATTTTAAACCAAAAAAGAGGTGTAATCAAATATTAAAAAAAATACTTAAAATTAAATAAACCTAACTTCCCCTAATAAAATCAAACCTTATAGTGGGAAGTGGTTTAGTAAAAATATCAGCTAATTGAATTTCTATATTCACAAATTCTAGAAATATATTCTTTTTAAGAACATGATATCTTGAAAGTGATGTCTAATATGAATATGCTTAGTTATAAAATGATTTTTTTGATTTTTTTGATGTATTTATAGCACTTCTATTATCACATAAAATAGGTGTACTATTAAAACTCAGTCCAAAATCCATAAGAGTGTTTTTCATCCACAAAACTTGTGCACAGCAACTGCCAACAGATATATATTCTGCCTCATCTGTTGATAGGGAAAATGAGTGTTGTTTCTTACTAGAACATGATACTAAGGATTTTCTTAAAAAGTGACAAGTTCCTGAGGTTCTTTTTCTATCTAATCTACAACTTCCAAATTCTACATATGAATATGAAATTAAATCATAATCAGACGTTTTTGGATAAAGAAGAGACTAAAAAACAATTCCTTTTAAATATCTAAAAATTATTTTAATATTAGTTAAATGGGATTCTTTAGGATTTGATTGAAATATTGCAAAAAGACATACTAAATACATTATATCGGGCCTACTAGCAGTAATATATAACAAACTACCAGTCATTCCTCTATATAAATTTTTGTCAACTAATTTCCCAGTTTCATCCAAATCAAATTTTATATTTGTACACATAGTAGTCGTATATGTCTTAATGTTTTCAAGTCCAAATTTATTTAGTAAATCAGTAATGTATTTTCTTTGATTCAAAACATTTCCAAAATCTTTTTGAAAAATTTGAAGTCCTAAAAAGAAATTTAATTCTCCCATCATACTCATTTAAAATTCTTTTTGCATTAAATTTGAAAACTCATGGAAAAGAGTTTTATTTATTGAACCAAAAATTATATCATCGAAATAAATTTGAACTAATAAAATATTAGAATTGAAATTTTTCTTAAATAGTGTTGGATCTTCCATTACAATAGTAAAATCATTTTCTGAAAGAAAAGATCTTAATATTTCATACCAAGCTCTAGGTGCTTTCTTAAGACCATAAAGAGCTTTAATAAGTTTAAAAAAAATCTGGTTTTTGTGAATTTTCAAAACCAAAAGACTTCTCAACAGAAACATCCTCTAATAAATAATCATTTAAAAAGGAAGACTTAATATCTATATGAAATAATTTAAATTTCATATGATATGCATAGGCTAAAAGGATTCTAATGGCTAAAAATCTAGCTACATGTTAAAAGGTCTCATCATAATCTATACATTCTTCTTGATTATATCCTTTAGCTACTAGTCTTGCTTTATTCCTAGTTATTATTCCTTGATCATCTTGTTTATTTCTAAAGATCCATTTTGTTCCTATTACTAGATAATTATGTGGTCTTTCAACTAATTTCCAAACATCATTTCTTTTGAACTGGTTTAATTCTACTTGCATTTCTATCATCCAACATTCATCAACTAAGGATTACTCAATAGTCTTGGGTTCTAATTTGGATAAAAAGGAAGAAAACTCAACAGAATTTCCAATGTTTCTTCTATTTTTTATTCTTGTGTATAAGTCTCCTATTATAGTTTCTAATGGTTGATTATTTAGGGTTCTTGACTGTCTAGGTAGTACACATAGAGGATCTTTAGTGTAATGTTCTTCTGGACTCTACTGAATTTCATTTATGTCTTTTTCAAAATTATTTTTTAAGTTCTCAATTATTATATTATCATTAGAGTCTGATTCATCAATTTGGTCTTTCCATTTCTCAAAGGGATCAGATTCATCAAATTTCACATTAAATGATTCTTCAACAATCCTTGCGATTTTATTAAAAACTCTATAAGCTTTAGAAGTATGAGATTATCCTAAGAAAATTCCTTCATCGGATTTAGGATCAAACTTACGAATTTTGTCCTTGGTGTTTAATATGTAAACCTTGCATCCAAAAACTTTAAATTAATTTACTTTATGTTTTCGGTTATTCCAATGTTTATAGGGTGTCTTTTTAAAAATTGGTCTAATTAAAACTCTATTCATTATATAATAGGTTGTACTTACAGCATCTGCCCAAAAATAGGTAGGAAGACTGTATTCATTTAGCATAGTCTTATCCATTTCTTGAATAGTCCTATTTCTTCTTTCAGCAATTCCATTTTTTGGAGGTTTTCTTGGTGCAGAGAAGGTGTGTTTAATACCCATATTTGAGAAAAAGGAATTGAATTCCATATTCTATTATTCTCCACCATGATAACTTCTTAATGATATTTTTTTAAAACCTTTTTCATTTTGAACAACTTTACAAAAACATTCAAATACTGTAAATTCTTCATTTTTATATTTTAGAAAAAAAATACAAGTAAATCTGGAATAGTCATCAACTAAAACATATACAAATAATTTACCGACCAAGCATGCTACCCATTTAAGGTTGAAAAAAATCCATATGGATAAGTTCTAAAGGTTTAGATGTAGCAATTTAGTTAACTAATTTGAAGGATGATTTGTGCTGCTTTCCAAGTTGACATGAAACAAAAAATATATCACTTTCAAACATGAGACTAGGCAAATCAGAAACTAATTTTTTCTTAGATAACTTATTTAAAGAATATATATTGAAATGTCTATGTATTCTATGCCAGATCCAGGATTCTTTTATCTTAGTAGTTAAGCAGTTTACTTTTTGTTTACACAAGGAATTTAAATCCATGGTATACACTTTATCAGTTCTGGGTGCTCTAAATTTAAGAAACTTATCTTTGAAAATAAAAAAGTAGTTAGAAAAATCAACAATATAACCATCATCACTGATTTGAGAGGTACTTATTAGATTCTGTTTCAATCCACTTACATAGAGTACTTTGTTGATTGAGACAGTTTCTGGATCTCCAACTATTCTAATGCCAATAATCTTACCTTTGGCATTGTCACCAAATGTGACTAGTCCTCCATCTTTTTGTGTTAAGGATTTTAAATTCAATGAGTTTCCACTCATATGCCTAGAGCAGCCACTGTCCATATACCATATGGTAGTTCAGCTTCTGTCACCAGCTTCCTATAAAGGCATTTAAATAGATTGTTTTGGTACCCATATTTTGTTGGGTCTAGATATGTTAGCCAGCAATGATCTTGGAATCTAGACTTGATTAGTTTTTCTATAATCAACAGAATCATATAAATTGTTTGAGATAAAGGATTTATTTATTCCACTTATCTAGGGTTTCCTTAAGTAACAATTTTTAGATATATTTCCTTTTGTTCCATAATAGTTATAGTTTAATATTTTTGTACTAGGCACAAATTAATTCTTGTACAGTTTAGGATTTTCAACTTCACTACCAATTCCATATCTTCCGTTTTTTAATTACACTATTTCCTGTAATTTCATTTACTAAATTTTCTCCTTTTGTAAAAATAAGAGCTACACTTTTATATGTTTCTACTTTAGTTTTTAGTGTTCTTATTTTAGATTCATGATCTGTATTGTTTGTTTTTATTGAGTTGTATTTTTCTAGTAATTCTTGATGTTGTTTTACCATTGTTTCTCTTTCATTTAAAATATCATTGTGAATATTTTTCAAATACTTTTATTTTTTAAATAAATAATTATATTTTTCTTCAAGAATTTTGTAGTAGGCTGCAAGTTTTTCATTTGAATAGCTAGATTCAAAACTAGAGTCAGAAGAACAATATGATTTTACCTCATCAATTTCTGCCATAAATTATATATTATCTCTAAAATTAGATTCCTTATTTTTTGAATCATACATTGATGATCTGCTGGAGTCTGCAGATACACTTCATATACCTTTCATTACCTTCTTCTCTTTCTGATTATAACCATTTCTCTTGAAATATTTCTTCTTGTTGTCTTCCTTTAATTGGGGACAATCAAGTCTGATATGACCAAGTTTCTTGCACTCAAAGCATCTGACTTCATTTTCATGTTTTTTTAAATACTTTTTGAAACCATTCTTCTTTCTATAAAACATAATTAATTTTCTGGCTATCTAAGATAGTTCCTCATTTGAATTTTATGAATCGGAACTTTCTTATTCCACCCTTGCTTCCTTTTTCTTAAGCTTTCTACTTTTACTTTGTCATGACACTTTTAAGGTAGTGTCTTATCTCTTCATCAGAATCTTATGATCATTTTCTTCATCCTACATCTCAGCTTCATACATCATGATAGTTCCAATTAACTCTCTCATTGTTAAATATTTTACAGGAGATGATTGTCTGATTGCAGCAGAAATTCTATTCCATTGAGTTGGCATTACTATTAGTACATTCAAGGCTTGATCAGCTTGTCTGATTGAATCTCCCAAAGTAGTAACATTTTTGAAAATCCCTGTAAATATAACATTCATTTGGGTGATTCTTTCTCCTTCAACCATTTTTAATGTGTCGAATTTTATCTTTGCAGTAGCATACCTCATCTGTCGGACATTGTCAGTTCCTTCATAAGAAATCATAATTTTCTCCCACATTTCATACGTTATTGGGCACTGAGATACATTGTTAAACTCATCTGGTCCTAGACCACATATTATTTTATTCATAGCCTTTGAATCCATTCCATAATTAGCTTTTTCAGTTGCACTCCATGTTTTAGGTTTCTCTAGTATTTCATAAGGAGTCAGCACCATTGATTAGACACTGTATCTGAGGTTTTTCAAATAAAGAATCATTCTTTATTTTCATCATACATAATTCTCACCATTTGAAGTATGGAGCACTGGCCATAGACATTTTTTCTCTGGTATCATCCATCTTGATCTGAGTATAATCCTATAAAACTTTTAGCTTGTTATAGATTTAACAAAAGCTCCTTCTTTGATACCAATTGATGGATTCGGTTATACCAAATATACACAAGACGGGGGGTGAATTGTGTCTTTTATAATTTCTTCGCATAATCGTGATTTGTCCTTTTGTCTTTATATAAAATATTTAGCAATAGAAAATAAATCTCACAGGACGCATGATGTATAGTGCTTTGGGGAACATAAGTCCCATAGTCTACTCCACCAACGCTCCACTCCACAATCTTGGTGATTTTCAATATCAAGTCCTCTTATCAACATACCACTCCACAACTGAGTGTAGGTAGTTTACACCCTTAGAATCTTAAGGCTAAACAGAGCCTTCTAGTTCATACACAGAACCAAGTACATGGTTTTGTACAAGAAGCTGATTACTCAAAATAGAAGAGTATTTTTTCAATGAAAATACTTTCCGAGTTTTTCATCATAATTGCAACAGAATGCAATTGACAGTAGATGTGTCATCATCTCCAGGAATGATGATCATTCTGGTAAAATAAGCTATGAGCCGATTCAGATGTAGTAGATCTTGAAATGTCATTAGAAACTTTAACAATAGTTGATTCACAAAAATATATTCAATTTAGATCAGTAAATCTTCAGTCGAGTCTCTTTTTCTTCAGAAAAACAGATCTCTGTCACTCTTCATAACAGCAGATCTGTAGATCTTGATTGACTCTATTTTTCTCTTCTGTATATTTTCCATTGTCGATTAGCAGTTCTTTTATATTGTATATATGTATATCACATCTGTATTTCTAAACATATATAATAACAACAATCACTTATTCTATAAATTTAGATACATAAAAGTCACCTTTAAAATCGCGATATTAAAAACATTGAATAGAAGAGCAGTCGTAACTCCCCTGAAAATTCGGCATGAAAAGATCCTCTTAAATTGATCCTTTTTATCAAATATAAACGGCTTTGAATCAGTCAAAGACTCTATTTAAATTCAGACTTTTAATATGGCTTGAAATCAGCCTGATAATTCTCATAAATACCGTTTCTTTAATAAAGTAGTAATTTAAACATCTATCTTCAATTGTAGGGTTGATCTGCAAAGCATACATTTTCTGAATGTAAGGTTCACAATGTAAGGTTGATCTCAAATGTTTCTCTTCAACTCTAAAATGTACGGTATATAATCCATAATTTTCAATAAAATGTATAGTTGTTCATAAAAGTATGGTTGATGAACCATACTTTCATATTTATCTTTCAAACATATGGTTGTTTAAAAAATTAAGGTTAATGAACCATAATTTTAAGAAATAAACATATCATTCCATACATACATAATGATCTTCTTTAATACTTTTCTGATTTCCTAAATGTAAGATTCCTTTCAAATGTAGGGTTCCTTTCAAATATAAGGTTCCATCCAAACGTAAGGTTATTTCCTAACGTAAGGTTCCTTCCAAACATAAGGTTCCTTTCAAATGCAAGTTTCCTTCAAACTTTGTCGATAGCGTATGGTTGATTATCCATAATTTTCTGATAACTCATTGTGTAAACACCACATTCCATCCTTACTCTACACTTCTCAACATAGGGTATGAAAAGTGTTTTAGAACTAATTGACAGATTGCTGAACCTTCAGCTCACCTCATTTAAGTTTATGGAAGACTTAGCCTTGTTACATCTCCCCCCGGGGGCTCATTTCAAGCACAGGATCCCCTCAGTTGATTACTTCGACCGATTTGTCTTCGGATCTTGGGATCTTTAGGAAAGAGTGGTGGTCGGCTTGCTCGATAGCAAGAAAATCGTGATTATATTTGAATCAGAGGCAAACCTCATCCAAGCTTGGTCAACATCTCCTCGCAGCATCAATGGATCTCACCTTATTCTTTTACGTTGGTCATTTAATCTTCATATTAATCGTGATTCACCGTCCATTGTGGTTTGGGTAATTTTACATTCACTTCCTTTGCTGTTTCAAAACCTGTCGATTATTTGAATGTTGGGAAATATGATACGGAGATACCTTTGTTCGGATAGTCGTATCGAGGTGGTTTTCCATCTCTTGAATCCCTGGGTGTGCGATGAAATGGATGTTTCCCGCATCCCTTTTTATTTTTTTTGGATAATGATTGGCGAGGAATAGCGAAACAAACAGAGGGTTTATGAAAATTGGACTGAGTTTTGTGGCTCTTGCAAGAGATTAGGCCACTCGGTGGTGGTATGCCGAAGTGGTCATCCCACATGGTTGATGACGGTTCATCATAATGGGAAATTTTCTTCGGCGAGTAACAAGGATGGTCCTAGCAGTGGTGTGAAGGTGGTTCTGGATTCGAGGCTTCTGGAGGAGTTTGAGGGAGGGGGGGTACCTGTTTGTCTGGATCATCTGCGGACAAGAAGGAACAGGATCCTGGGGCCCCCGGGGATAAGGAAAATCAGGATAATCCAAAGGTTTTGGAGGTTCTTGAAAGACTAAAATAGAACTTAGAAAAACCTACATCTTCCATGGTTAGTCAGGGTACAAAGCAGATTGGGAACGAAAGGGCTTCTGACATTGCAGAGGTGGACATCAAGGCCAGTGATAAGGATTCTAATCTTGATCCTCTAGATAAACCTTTTATTTCATTGAGTTATTGGTTTGAAGGTCTGTCTGAAGACATGTTGGCTATGGAACTAGAGGAGGATGTCTTTGCAGGAGGTGCTGGTAGTGCTAGTGGTGCGAAGAACTTGGAGGGTTAGCAGATTGGATGTATGGGTCATGAAAAGGTTCCAGTTGGTAAGGAGGTCTCGAATAACTTTTAAGCACAATACTAAAAAGGTAATGAAAGTGTTGGGATGATTGAGTATTATGTTTCAAGGATAGTTGGTGGTGGGAAAATCCAGGAGGGTTTACAGGTTGAAGGCATGGGGAAGGATCCACATCCCATGGTTGTGGAAAAAGCTGTTTTTGTGGATAGACGTCTCCCTTTGATGGAGAGAAACACTCCAGACCATAGGTCCGGGATCAACTCTGTGTGTAGTGATTCTGTTTTGAGGGATTGAGCCGGAATAGGAAGGGAGAGTTCTGGGGGAGGGAAAGAAAATGAGATCATCCCATTTGGCCATTCATTCAGTGATGTGGTTCAAAATGGGAATCATATGATCGCTACAGCTGGAGGACCTTTATCTGCTACTCCAACAAGAAGACCAAGTAAGGATTACTCATATCTCCCATGGCCGATGTGGACTAGATTGGCCTAAAAGTAGAATAACGAGGTGACTTTGTCTTTTAAAAAGGGAATCATTGTCAAGGAGGCATCCCCAGACCAACCCGTTCTTGATCAGCTTAGGAGTCGGGTTCAAAGTGGAAGTTTTTTTAGGCATCCAGATTGGGAATTGGCTACTAGAGAAGATAACTCTTGCATGGGATGCGGAGATGAGTCTGGTTATTATGATGTGTAATTTTGTGTTGGTTTTCTTTGTCTAATGTTTATGTTTCTCTTGTTTGTGTTTATGGGTGTAAGATGGGGTACTAGTAACCCTTAAACTAGTTTTCAAAAATGAGAAAATTGATTTGCAGTCAGATAGAGTATTGTTCTCAACAATCTCCCCCTTATTAATAATAAAATTTTGTATCTTTAAAAATAGCACTTTCTCAACAGACGACACATGGCCAGGTCCTCCACTTGCATGAAGGAAATTCCAGATCCCACATTTTGGAAACTAGTTTCTGGGCATTGTAGAACACCCTTTGGGAAAGATTTATACTTTAAAGAACAAAAACCAAAAGATGGATTTTGACCTATAAATTTTCAATGAAATGTATGTATGTTATAAATCCATGCATATAAATATTAATCATAAAATGAATATGTGAAATCAAAACATATTAGGTAGTATGCACAAGTAAATAAAAATATCACATAACAGAACCAAATAATAATGAACATCACGTAAATGAATAAACTAAAAAAGTTATGGGAATTCGTAGTTGATATAAGAATTTCCAATAATAAAAAGTGACTAAATATGATTTAAACCACCTCTATGTGACACTTTAGTCATTATAAATATCCCATTTCAACCAACCTTATCAACCCCAAAATAACTAGAGGAAGATACCCTGTTTAGGGATCCTGAAAAAGATACCATATGAACTATATACACCAAAGGGTTTATACAAGATTTTAACAAAACCATTCTTAGTGGAACCTTACCAAGGATTTCGTGTACTTAATTGAAAATACATTTCATTTTATATATGGTTGAATTATACATGGAAAATGGTTTTATTTAATTGATGTTATCAAAATAAATTTCAAATCGCCGGTGTTTTTATAAACCATAAACCCATTACATGGAAATCAACCCCATTTTAAAAAAAAATCTTTAAAACATCAACTTTCTCTTAATAACACACATTGAAAAATCGTTCTTAAAATTCATTTTAGGAATAAAAAATCCAAAGAACATTGAAAACCATTTATCATAAACAAGCCAAAATGAACAAGAATAAACAACAACTACAAAGGAATTATTCCTTGAATTATATAAAAAAATTTAAAAATAACCAATGAAAATAATTTTTATAACACAAATAAATCAAAAAAGGGTATTTAAGAAGGAAATACACTTTAAAATCATCTAGAATCATGGTTGACACACTATCCTATAATGGTAATGGTACCAGACCTTGTTCATCAGGTTACTCTATATAGGGTCCACCCATGTAAAATAAAAACATCATCATTTGGCACCCTTTTAGGTCCTCAAGGGAAATATAAACCCCAAGAAGTGAATAATTCTCATGGGGAACTAGTTAATGAGCATACACCAGGCTAGAACTTCATGAATCTAGAGCCTCTATATAGCAACCTAATGTCCCAAGATTAATGTCAATGGGCAGGATATAAAAATATCAGTAGGAATATAGAATAAAAAACACATTTAAATAAATATCATATCACCTAAAACCCTATAAAATGAAATAAACATTTTTTACTTCCATCTAGAAACATGTAGTATTCCCTTGGGAAATAATACATATAATACACACAAGAATTAAGGGGGTCCTAAGAGATTCTCACACATGCCATAAAATATAATACAAAAGTTCCCAACTCACCATTCAAAAAACTCTACTCAAGATGCCATGTTATTTTCCAAACCATCGAAATTATATTCAAAACATTATTTAGAATTAAACATTCAAAAACTACATTTAGAAAAATTTAAAACAAAATTAAAATAAAACCCCAACACATTACAAATTTGTGACCCAAATGGGGTTACATACCACTGAAACACTCATTCCATTGTAAAAAATTCCATAAAAATATTTAATGTCACTTGAAACCCAAAAAAACTGTTAAAACTATAAAACCCCTAGAAAATAACTTTAAATACCATTGTGAAAAGTGAACATCCACACTAAAACACTTTTAAAATATAATATAATTATCACACATAGTTAAAATTTGATAAAAAAATATTTTAAATCACCAATAAAATTATGACATGGTTTTTAAATAAATAGCATAAAATATTTACCTTGGGAATGGTGGAATTATTTCACAATAAGTCTGAATCTATCTCCTTTCATATAGAATGCTCTAACAATCCCAAAGATACATCAAAATCCCTAGAAACGAAAAACCCAATGATTAAAAGTAACCCAAAACCTAAATACACCGTACAATTCCCTATGGTTTGGGGGGAGAAGGAAAATAAGAGAAAAAGAGATAGAAGAAGTGGGAAAAGACAAAAAATGAGGAATTAGTATTTATATTTGGAGAAATAACTTGAAAATAATGAGGATAAGGCTTATTTTAAATAGTATAAGAGAGGAGAAGTTATCTCTTAGGTTCTCCAAGATTACTCAAACAATTTTATGAAGAAAATAAGGCTTATAACTTTTGAAATTATAAGAGGAAAAACTAGAAATTAAAGTTTTTATAGAACTATGTGGGAAAAAAAATTTCCAAACTATACGGCAACCATACAAAACAGAATTATCACCTAAGGATCCATTTCACACTTTCTACATGGTTTAACAAACTATTCACAAGACATAGAGTGGAAAACTCACATGCATAGGTACCTCACAATGTTATTTTTTTCCCTCACATGGATCACCCTAAACAATGCACAAACCATTTCATCTAACTGTTCACGTAAAGCATTGAATAGAAAACCCTTCCACATAATGTTATCTACATAGTTTGAACTAAAACATATGAATTAAATAATTTGGAATAGAATACTTGTGAAAGGTTCAGATTCCTGATCACTACTGAATACAAGTAGGCCATGTGAAAATAATACAATAGAACAAAAATACTTAAAAATTAAATATAAAACCTAAAAACGTCTAACATTGAAATTAACCCAAAATAATATAAATTTAACTACACATTGACACAATGGGAGTTTTATGTCATATAATTAACAAGTTTTTATAATTAAATAATAAGGATTAGATATAAATATTGAAGAATACTTGAATCATAATCAATTTCATTTCCAACTAACATATATGATTAAAGATATTATATTTAAAGTGGTGGAATATTAAATCAAAGTAATTATTTAATACGTAAATAAAATATAATACTCATCAAATAAATATATTTTTAAAAAATTATAATGTAATAAAAAACAAAATCTATTTTGTCATTGACATTTTTATTAGGATTTTTTAAATTTTACTGCATAGTATTATTACATGAGAATTGGTCTAAGTAACAAATAGAAGTATATTTATAATAGTGTTTTATTACTACATAATTAAATTTTTATAATTAAAATTAATCCCTCTTAGATATCAATGATGAATAACTGATATGTTTTAGATGTAAAATAACTCAGATGTACAAAAAATTAATTATGGGTGAATCAGAACTGTGATTTGGTAATAGACTAAGGTTTCCATCATTATATGTAATGATATATAATCAATATATTTAAATTATATTGGTTATATTATTATAAATTTCTTATTATTTTTCTTTTATAAATAAAAATCATATATATACAAAAACTTTTTTTGGTGGAAAATTATAAATAGTTTCTATACAATTATATAAAATATCTATAGATGTATTTCTTCTAATGGATATAAATTAAGTTGATATATACCATAACATTATTAATATTACCAATAACATTAATCATTATGGTTATGTGTTACTTATGAATACATTGAAATGTTCAATAAGTTTACAAATTATTCATAAAATAATTATGGTGATAGAATTAAGATACATTAACCAGATTTACATTGAAATTCAAAAACATTCAATTTATTTATCCATTTAAATTTCTTGAAATTATTTCAAAGAACTGTTATCCAAGTACACAATAATGAAATAGTGTCTAATATGAGAAATTATAGATTTTTATAAATGGTCTAAACTATTGAGTCAAAATTCCTCTTATGACTTTTATGTCTGGTTTTGGAAATCACAAATCTCTTTATGTTCTTTTATCATACTGATTATGTTTATCTTATTGATTATGTTTATTGTATTGACTATGTTTATCATACTAATTTTTTCAATCGTGTTGTCTCTATCAATCGTACTGATTTTGTCAATCCAACTGACCCTGTCAATCATACTGGCTCTATCAATCGTACTGACTATTGTGCATCATACTCACCTTATATCATATCAATACATTGCACTAAGTAATATTAATAGTACTCATATTTTACTTTTATCATTCATGTATTTATCCTTTAACAAAACACATATTTATATCAATTGTATTCATGATTACCATTTTATTATATCTTTTGTTTTAACCAAAATAATGTCATGGAGTTAGTTATAAACTAATAAAAATGATGTCGTGTTTTCTATTTCAATATGACCGTTATAATGCCAGGTGTCCAAGTCCCTCCGAGTTTTCCAAAGAAATATGATTGTTTGAGGAAATATGACTATTGGAACCTAAGAACTATAAATAGGAGGCCGTTTGTAGCTGAAAATAAAACAAAGAGACTTTGATCATTCTTTTCTTATATCATGTTCTAGAGAGAGACGATGTGACTTATCACTTGCTTCGTGCAAAATACTTGAGATTAAAAAATGTGAACAACTCGTTCTTAGTTTTTGTGTTTCTATAAGTGATTTGTTTTTCTTTGTGAGGCCGATCAGGTGATAATGATAGAGGGCTATAAGGGATAGGCTAATGGTTCTACTGATCATCATGTCGAGGGATTTCAAGTGTTTGAAAGATATAGGTACTGATTACCTATAAAATCAAGGGCTTTTCGGGATAGCATGACAGACATACCAATCATCGTATTGAGGGATTGCGGGAATAGAAAGACAGACATACTAATCATCATATCGAGGGCTTACTAAGGTGGTGATAAGACAGAACTATTATCCTAGGTGAAAGGATACTCTTCTCTTTGGGATAAAATAATTGTAAAACTTGTACATTTCCGATGATGTTTGTATTAGAAAGGGAATTGTATTGTTTCCCTTCGTCATTGCATATTCAATTGTAATTGTTTCAATTACGATTATTCTGTTATATATTGTATTAATAGATTCAATACACTTTATGGTTGAATCTTTCACTTTTTTATTACTCTGATTATTGAATTTGTTTCGAATAAAATTGATTTACAGTACTCATAGTATTACATCGTATCATACCTTTTACATTCAACACAATTGTGGATAATTGTATTGGTTGTGAATTGTATTAGTTTAAGTTCTTTTAAACTAATTTCTTTAGGGTTTAAATACAATGTTTTTAAACATAAAATTCACCCCCCCCCCTCTTTTTTTTGTTCCGTATAATATTCATATACATCTATATTTCGATCCAACACAAACAACGATGAGTCATGATGAACTTACTAAATTGTTTTTTGTATTATGATTTTGAATTTATTTCCTTACCACATAACATAATTCAATCTAGGAAAATTAAAAAAAATATATAACATAATTAATGGAAAGAATCTCAATCTATCTATTATGAATATTTGCGGGAGTTCCATATATATAAAGCATAACATATTATATAATCTTTGGTGAAAATCTAGAAATTGTATTCTTATTAGATATCCAAAAAAATCAATAGTTGTTATCTTTATAATTTATCTGGGAAAATGGAATACTTATATTAATATATAATATTCATTGAAATATATCATATTTCATGAATAAAGAGATGAGGAAGATATTATCTTAGTGTAGTCCATAAACAAAAAAAGGAAATGTTCCTTATATGAAAGTTGAGTTGGAACCATTATAATTTTTGAAAAAAATATAATAAAATCAATATTACAATTTTATTCATTAGGATCATAATTCGTATGTGTAACTAAATTTTTCATTAGGTATTAGTGGAACTCGAGAGAAACTCGACTCTAGTAGGAATCAAATGAGCGGAGTTTTGAATTTTTTAGATTAGTTTTATATTTTTGTTACTTGTTATAATATCATGGAAGGTATTATATGTGTTTAAAAACATTATAGGTAAATGGTGGAGTATGCACTTGTTTGGTATGATAGTGTTCCTACTAAAATGAATCAGACACCATATGGTATATGGTAGAGATTCGTCAAGTACACAATGATTCCTTAATGGGTGGTAGTATATACTTGGTGAGACAATTGTTGTATAATGGCTCTTGAGTGGGTGTATAGTGGACATTGAGTACCTGGTCATATCGAGGATAGGTTTTTAAAGTTGGAGAATGTGTATTTCACCAATTTTAAATCAAGCGACCCACTTTAGTGTTCTTTGTCGAGGTAGGCATATGTTCAGGTGGGTAGATCCTCCTCTCCTCAATCCTAAACTTTTGCTCCTCCTATAATCCTTTTCATCTCTGGAGGTCATTCTTTTTTTGGAGAAGGTTCCCAAAAATATAAAAAATTTCATTCTTATTCTATCATTTTCTATAAGTTGAAATGATTTAGATTTGGGATTATATGGATTTTCCCAAATCATGGTAAAATTATACTGACATTAAAGAGATTTTTTGTATGAGGTTATAGGAAGAAAAGGTAGATATATTCTAAGTCATTTTATTTTTTTATAATGAAAAATATCTCAATTAACTTTTATTAGATTATAATTGATTTTAAAATTTATTTATTATCTATTTGAAGGGATATTTTAAGGATTTTCATCATAGATTGATTATAATTAATCTAGTGGCCATCCATACTCCATTGCAGATGATTCTAGAGAGTTGGAATAACATTTTGATTCTATCAGAGTATGCCTCATATTGATTAATTATTAGAATTAATTATAAATTTTTAATATCTAATTATGTTTTTATTCTTATGAATTGTGATCTTATTGATTCCCCTAAAGATCTAGAATGATTAAGTGATATTTTATGGATTTGATAGAATAACCATAATGAGGTAACTCCTTGGATAAGGAAGTTTTTCAATGATTTCCTCACTTTTATATGTTATTTATTTTTTTAAAAGATTTTCTATTGGGGATAAGTGCATATGACCACCACGAGGGAGAGATAATATGGACTATGGTATTATGTAGAAAATGGTGATACAATGTAGTGTTTTAGTGGATGCAATCTATATATCCACTTGATTTAAGACAATTTGGAGACATTTAAATGACATTAGAAATATATAGAATATTTATAAGACATCATAGAGGGTTTCTAACCCATATCAATGTATCAAGTGACATAAATAAGTCCTAGGAAATGGTTTTTTGGGGTTCATCCAGCATACTTAAGATATTGGTAAGTTATATAAAGAGTTTCTTTAGAGAAATTATGGGATTTTTTATCCATGATGGATAACTGATTGGAGTAAACTTAGTTTTATCAAGAATAACCTTCTAAGGACTATGTTGATTATAAAGGGGTTTTTATCAATAGTTGGATAGAGGGTGAGTAACTTGATAATCAGTTCTCAATGGGGGTATGTGGTAAGATTTATTGATGATCCTTATGGGATTTTTCAACATAGGATAGGTGACTTGTGAGTAAGGATTGGGTTGAATGGTATAATCTAAGATTAATCGATTATGACTATGAGTAATTATATGATGAGGTTAAAGTAACATGTTGGATAGATGAAAATGATGGATTTAATAGGATCAATTAACACTTAATCAATGAAATGAAAATTTCAACAATTCGATGAACCAAAATTTACAACACTAGAAATTGAATCATTGTTTTATAAAAAAAATAACTTATGTGTGATTTTCACAACCCATGTCCTCTATTATTACCATTATTAAAGTTATTTAAGAACCCCAATAGGTAGTTGAAGGACTACCTTCATCAGGATGTATAAATGGTTTTCCATGAATCAATCGATGCTTGAGGGAGATTACACTTCACTCTAAGGAATACTACTACCTCACAAGGTAAAGGAGGATGAAGATAAAATATCTCAAGTAGGATGAATCTTTTGGATACATGGGGAGGAATTAATTCACATCATCTCATGGTGACTACATCTTCTTAAATTCCATGAGTAATATCCTCTATAATGCATTAATTAACTCATAAATTATGATAAAATTCCTTCTATTACTAATCATTATAACCCTATACCATCAAACTCGCCAATATGTTTCATTATTAGAAATGAATATATTTATGAAAACATTAAATTGAATAATTTTCAAAATTTGTGTCTATAATTAAATTATCTTTTAGGATTATTTCATAACAATTTGTTATGATATCCAAATATTGTGTGGAATAATGATACAATGGAATCAGCTAGACAATATTATATATCATATCTAACAATTTTCCCTTACGTTTTAAAATAATAATGTTATATCATGGATATAATACATTATTATATCCTTATATTGTTCTATATAATACGGACAAAATTAATCAGATGCGTATGAAATTTAAGTCATATCTCTATCAATCATCCAATTGCACCAATGTCCCATAGACTAAGTTCCATTTCACCTTATATCATTTCATATAAAAAAACATTAAAAACAATATGAAAAACATATTTTAGATATCTTCAAAAAAAACCTTTTGTATGTTATCATCAACCTCAACATATATTACATCATATTAAATACCATGTGAATATCCATCCAAAACCTTATTTGGATAAACTCTAAAACATTTTTAAAGTATCCCGCTTAGTAAAACTCAATATTCATTAAGTTATCCAGTAATTGGGAACCCAAAGTCCTATGAAAAAAAATCTGAATTTTTTAAGACATCAATGTATGAAAATACTGTCCTCTAGAAAATAATCAATGATACTCATGGTACAAAGAGATTTGGTTTGATCTCTATCAAAAAAATAAAACTACATACTTATGTACACTAACTATAAAATATGAAAGAATGTATTTTTATGTGATTCCTTTTTCTAATTCGTCAATTAAAAATAAGACATTGAGTATTTTTATACCATATATCTTATCATTCATTATAGTTTTTTAAAGTGAAAAACAATTAGTTTGATGAATATATCACGTGTTATTCACCCTTGCGGATAATAAAATCACATTTCTCACATAAAATATATAGGCACATATTATGTTTTCACTATGAATGGTCGTAAACTTCATTGTTCTACTGAAATTAGGGGTTCTAATTCAATACTCATAATTTTAGAGGACAAATATTATCTTAGTTAAGATCTAACATATTTCATGATAAAAAACACATGCAACCAACCTCTAATTGGGAAATCATAAATGATTCCATAATATAGTTATCATGGTATAATGGTTATCAATATGGTAATATCATTATCCTTATGTATTGTATAAACCCAAATATCAACCATGCACCACTAGAATCATAGACCATCCCAAGTTGTCCATTAATTGGATGCCTGAACCGGCCATTGGAATACTTGAGGTGCATTATTGATCACCTTGGTCTAACAAATAGTCTCAGGGAATAAATAAAAACTCAGTTAGAAATAACTTGACCAATAATCATAGATATGAAACAATAGAAAAATACGCATGACATGTCTAAAAATTGGATACCAATTCTTGAATAAAATAAGAAATAAAAACATTTGAAATAGAGAAAAAATGTAAATTTAATTAATCCCATGACTCACCCCAAACTCCCACTCCTATAAAAACACATTCCATAAGATTCCATTCTTATACCTCCACATATATAATGCACAACAAATTAATGTAATGGAAAACATAAATAAGCATATTTATCATATTTAATAAGGGAAGTTAAAATAAAATAAAAATGACCCACATTCCTCCATGAGACATGAAAATCACTATCTAATACCAAATCTCAATTCATCAAGAGTGGTGATATAAAAATCAAAGAATAAAATTCTAGTGATGTGATATGAGTGAGAAAATAATCTTAGTAGGCATTCCAAATTAACCACGCAACAATTAAAGACTTTAAATAAAAGATCCTTATTGTGCTAATTTGAAATAAATTATTTAAAATATGTTTTATTTCATAATAATTTAAAATAAACTCCTATTTTATAACATTTCCTTTTTAATTTCATTAAATAAAAAATCACTTTAGAAACAGTTTCCAATTAAACATAAACGTTAAAATAAAAAACCATTTTAAATCACTTTTTAAACATGTTGAGAATATGATTTTGAATACTTTTTTTACAGAAGTGTAATACTGTTCAATAAAGAATAAGAATCTATATATCAAAGATAATATAGGGTAATAAAAATGAAAAAAAAAAGTCATGCATTTAATAATTCAAAATAACCAACATCGAAGAAACACATTAAGGTCATTAAATCTTGGGGAAACCTAGAGTTTACTTCACTCATGTCTAGAAGAAAATATAATGACATATCATAGACTAGTATAAAATTACACTGACATCTTGATAATATCTAGTAGAAACGGTTCTCATTCCATCAAGGTTCACTAACCAAAGTAATTAGGGTTCCCATAAAGTTTTAATACTAAAAAAATTCACAAAATAGTAAATTTTAGCATCACTAAGTGATTCTATAATAACCATAATCGTATAAAATCAATCAACCACTATGGTAAGATCCAAATCACACATTAAATACATTAATTTATTTTAGAAAACCATTTTAAGACTATTTGAAAATACTATTCTTAAGGATAAAATTTAAAACCCCAATTTTTCCTTCAACTATTATGCCTATATACCCTTATACACACATAGATATATATATATTCCTCTCATTTTATAACTTCTTATATTATAATATGATTTTATTCATAAATATATTTGAATATACACACACTCTCACATGTTTATACATGCTTAACACTAGCATTAAAAGATATATTTTAAGGACACATGCTTTTTATAAGTTCATTGTAAACAAGAGAAACATACACTTTTAATATCTAAATATTTCAAGAAAAATATATAACATATTAATAAATTCCAATTGAGAATTCATAAAATGAGCGGTGTTTAAAATTAATTAAAGAAGATTTTTACTAAGATTCCAATTATGGAAAACATTTGAATTAATGTGAAAATAAAGTAAACTTTATTTTCCCTTCAAACAATCCCTGAATATATTTATTATTATCATTTGATAAAAAATAAGGAAAAAATATTGGCAAGAAAGACTCTAGAATTTAAAGACCTAAAACAAGGGAAAACCAAACATAAACTTGCTACCTTTAATAATGGTGATTCTATTCCACATCATTGAGGTCAAATACACCATATATGAGAAAGGGGAACCCAAAAATCAATAAATAAACAATTATAATTGATTCATAGGTGAAGATATTGACCAAACCATACCTAGAATCAAGGGAAACCCATCACCTTCAACTAAAATAGAGAAAATTGGCCTTAATTTATGTTAATGAGCCCTATGATCTGAATATCATCCAAATAAACACACAAATATTATTTACAGTTTGTACAAGAATTTCTCATGGAGAGGGAGAGAAGAAGAAATGATAATAACAAGAACAAAATTGAAGGAGTATACTATAACTAAATATATGGTCACAAAATCATAATAATTGAGTTCAGGTCATAGGGAGGAGAGGGGAGGGGTATATGGTCAAGATCCTCCTGGCTATGTAGATATTTTGACATTATAAAATAAAGAAATGAGGGGTTAGGAGAGACTTAGGTATAAAATAGTATGAATGAAAATGGTAAAAATAAAAATTTGATGTTTTTTAACATTGTACATGGTTTTCCCACACATTATGATGAATTGTACACATCATAATATATTTTCTACAACACGCAACATAATAAATTTGTGTGCTCAAAAAAATCATTCCCCAACCCTTCATTTTGAAACTATAATGTAATAAACACGTTTTTATGGTTTCCGTATGGTTTAGGAAATTGTTCTTTGACAATGAACCATTTATGAAATTATAAAATTTTAAAAAAAAATAAAGTGGTTCGGTTAAAATTCAAGAAAAATTTTAAAAAATAAAAAATAACAAAATAATAGGGAAATTAATAGGGTTAGGGTGTGAAAACATCCCTCTATAATGCTTTATACCCCCATAAATACTTGGTCAAATAAAAAATTTAATTAATAGACAATATATTATAACAACAATCAAAAACAATTCTGCAAAATGAAGGTACACCATGATCGCCACTGAGACATGATCTGTGGTCTGAATCGAACCACACTTATCTCTCAAAGGGCCTCATATGTTGCCATTGAACAAAGATTCAAACCTCATCATATAAAGAAATATTTAGGGATAATTCATGAAAGAATCATAAAATATACTAATGGTCAATGAATTGGGAACCCATATTATGGAAGGATTAGGTCCAAGAGTAGAAAACCACCCCCAAAAAAGGAAATAATTGACTTATATTTGGAAATATCAAAAATTGTGGTATCCCAACTATGTTAAAAGCATTTTAAGTCTATAATAAATCCTGAAAAAACCATATAAGAAAAACATCACAATAGACAACATGTCTCCATAAACACCCAAGGAAATAAAAACTATCCAATACTAGATCATAATCTATAAAAAAAATCCTAAAAGGATTGTCACAAAACCCTTCTAGAAACATCACAAGGAAGGAAGTATTTATACCAGTAAACTAAAAAATTTGACATGCCTCAAGATTTGGGTCAAAATTGAATTAATGAGAATCCTAGGTACTATCTCTCAAAACACTATCTTGTGGAGGGCCAGACCAATTAAATTTAATATCACTCATCCTGATCATCTGAACCCACAACTAAGACTTCAAATGAATCACCCATTAAAATCAACTTCCCATCATATGGTCTGTTTCCCATCAAACTTAAAAAGGTGTAACTAGTTACTAAAACATGATATGTACCAAACAATTATTATTCCTTAAAGAAATACAATGGGAAGACTCTAATATATGCATCAACAAGAATTACCTCAATTTTTTAATTTTCAAGACTAACAAAAAAATTAATTCAAGTGAATCCCAAACTAGAAGAATATAATATCCCAAGACAAAAAGAAAATAACATCCTAAAATAGAATTTAGAATATCAGTAAATAAATAAGGATCCTGAAAGAAGAGGATTTGATACACTACTCAACTTGAATCACCAAGATAATTAACATGTAAAAAAGACATCACCAGAGCCCTAAAATATGTAGATTTAATGATAAACTATGGTAATAATTCAATATGACCATTAGGGACTATTCTGGGACGAATTATTTAATTAATAGAGGAAGAAAAAGAATCCACAAAAATAACTTAAACCCATGCCAGGTTTAATAACATTAAAATCCCAACTGAAATCAAAAATCCAAAATAATAAATCGCAAGCATTGAACATATTAAAAATAAGTTTGGAACTTATTTAAAACTATAAAATATAATTTCAAACCATGAATTTCCATTTTAAAATCATTTTAAATTTATATAACTCATTATTAAAACACATGTAAGTTTTCAAAACATTATTCCACATCCAACTTTATACAAAAATCCTTTATTAACCTATAAACCAAACTTTGAATATAAATCATATGTTTCACAAATCCCTTATGAAAAATAATTATAGAAAGCCAAAACATCATAGTATTTTGAAAATATTATTATAAATCATATTTTCAATTTTAAGACATGTTGTTTACTAGGAAAATCCCATTATATAATCCAAAACATAAATTTATGAAATTGACTAATTTTTTTGTTAAACCTAACTCCATGTTTTGGAACACCAGGATTCTACTTCACAATAGGTACTCGTAGTTATAAAAAACTATTCAATTTGTCTTCACATGGAATATTTGGACCTAAGTGATCACATTGTTCCATTAATTCACTCCCCTTTTCAACCCCCAAAACATAAAGTAACAAAAAATGACAAAACAAAAGTAATTAATTGTAAAACAAAACTCATGAATCAAATCATGATTTCCATCAAATCCCAACCTTCATAATGAATTGGATCTCACAAAACTCTTCCCACTCCAACCTCTCAAGTTCCAACTATTCTATTTCTATCTACCAGAAACCCTAAATAATATAAGGTTTCCTAGATACCATTTTTTCATAGATGAGCCTCAGTCACCCCCTATTATATGCCTAAACCATGTAGTGACATGGAAAAGGTTCTTTCTTGATCACCTCGTACAAGAAATTAATTCCAAGGAAGAAAATTAAAAATATTTGGAATAGATTAAATAAATAATAAAAGTTATTAAATAGTATAAAAATGGGTATGAATCATCCATAGATTAGAAATCCTCCCTATAAAAAAATAAGGAAAAAACATTTTTAATAAAGAAACAATTGTGTATTTAAAAAATACCTCCACTCACCGAAAAATCCCTCAATAGGAGAAGTGATTTTAACCAAATTCGTTTTTCAACTATCCACATATATAATGAACCACTGATAAAAGTAAAGGAAAATGGTAAAAGTATTATTGGACTGATGTGATAAAAGAAACTAAAATAAAATAAAAATAACCAAAATACCTACAACTGATTAACATGTCACCATCCAATACTAATGCTCAATTCTCCAAGAGTGGTGATAGGAGAACCAGAACATGAAATTGAAATGATATTATAGGTGTGAGAAAATAATTTTACTAGGCAATGAAAATAATCCACACCCTAATTATTGTATTTAAATAATAGATCATAATTATTCTAGTTTAACAATCATTATTAAAAATTGGTTTTGTAGGTAAAAAATGTAAAATCCATCTTCAATTTATAAACTTTACTTTTTTTACTTTAATTGAATGAAAAAAAATTTAAAAACAATTTACAAGTATTAAATAATTCTGATAAAACGCCCATGTTAAAATTACATGTTAACCATGTTTGAAATATAATTTTGAATACTGTTTTACTAAAGATGATTACTATATAAGAATTAATAAGAATATATAAATAAAAGGAAGTACAAGATGAAGAAAATAATATATAATTTCACACAATTAATAAAGTGAAATATTTATCATCAGATAAACACCTTAGGGTTATTAAGGCTAAGTGAAACCTAGAGTATATGTTGATATAATCTGAAGGAAAAGATAGTAACACATCACTAGATAGTAGGAAAATATAAATACTACCCTAGTATCACAAGTGTAGATGGATATTGTACCTTATAGGTTCACTTACCCAAGTACTTGAGGCTCCTATGAAGTTTGCATGCTAACAACAACCACAAAATAGTAATGTACAATGCCATAAGTAAATTATACAATTACCATAATCATATAAAATCAGTCAACAACCAAGGGAATATCTAAATAACCCATAAAATTCTTTTAATTTTTTTTAGAAACCCACTTTAATTTTTTTTTTGAAAAACCAAGATTAAGGATAACATTTAAAACCAAATAAGTGTTATTCCAATGTTATTCCCATATACAATTATATAAAAAACACACATGTATATAAATATATATATATATATATGTATATATATGTATGTATTTATGTATGTATATATGTATATCATTTCACACATTCACATATTATCATGTGAATTTGTACAAAAATTTATATAAATGATTTCATACATATGTAACAATGATAAGAAAATTGACATTTTAAGGAAACAAAATTTTTACAACCTTCTTATATTCATTATAGATTCATAATTTTAAATTCAAAACATTTATTAGAACATTTAAAACTTATTAAATATTTCCAAATGGATATTCATAAAACACGAGGTTTCAAAAACTAATTAAAGAAGACGTTTACCAAGATTTCAATTATAGGAGCATATTTAAATTGAAGTGAAAATCTAGTGAAACTTGGTTTTCACTTAAAATTCTCCCTGAATATATTTATTATTATCATATGGTATAAAAAAGGAGTCAAGAAAGTAATCAAGAATGTTTCAAGAATTTAAAGGCTATAAATAAAGAGCGGACTCCCTAGAACTTGTTTCCTTTGATAATTGTCACATTATTCCACCACAATGTGGTCAAAGACACACTAAAGGAAGAATTGGAACCCAAAAATCTAGAATTAACCAATTAAAATGGATCTATAATATAAGAGATGAACCAAAACCTACATGGAATCAAAATAAACTCATAATATTTGATAAAAATATCTATAATGATCGTTATTTGAGGATTAAAAACCCTAAGAACCAAAAATAAACAATATAAACATCTTTATTTATGTTTGGGCCTGGATAAACATGGTGTGAAGTGAGTGATAGAAAAATAACCATAAAGAAGAATAAGAATAATATAGAATATGGAGGAGTCCATACCTGAATATCTAGACAAAAAATCATAAGAAAAGAGGAAAAGTAAAAGGTGGGATAGGTAAGGGATTAATGGATAGGGGTATTCCTAGTTGAATGAGGTTGTGTATTATGGAAAACAGTTTAGGGAGGGGAGCCTCAACTTACAAAGAAAATCGAAGAATTAAATGATAAAAAAAAGTTTATAGACACTACACATGATCGGAGAAAATATGAACCAACTATGCACCTCCTACCAGAGGTTCTAGAATTCCCGACTTGGCTATGATAAATGGTTAGACATATAGTATTCTGACCACATGTTTTGGATTTTTCAAATAATAGATTTATTTTCATGGTTATTTCATTGTTTAAGAAACTGTATGCCACTATTAAAATTTCAAAATATAAAAAAAATGTTTCAGAGTAGAATTCAAGTAAAATATTAAAAATAATTAAATGTATAAAACAATTGGGAAAATAATAGGTTTTTGGTGTGATAGCTATTGTAAAAAATAAATAGAGCATGACACTCCATGTGGTATACATCATGGGTCATCTAGTGAATAAAATTTATTTTTGGCCTCATGAACATATTTTTATCTTTATAAAATAAACCTAATCATACTAACCTTAATATTTAATCACAATATATAATAATCTATGAATAAAATAAATTATGTATAATACAAAGTCCTATATTGAGTGTTCAATTATAATTTTACTTCATGAGTAAATATATCCAATTATAAGAATGATAATGTGGATATTTCCTTTTGAATAACATGTTAGAATTTTTATTCTTAAATTCATTTAAAAATATTAACAAAACCATACCTAAGAACCTATATCATCATATCACATATGATAACCTACTGGATTAGATGTATGTTTTATTCACTTTTAGAGTATTATTGAACATGCTATATCTCCATGAAATTCCTTCCGCATCTCTATGATACTACACAATAAAACATTCACAATAAAAAATTAAATTAGTACCATATTTAAGGAAAAAATTGTATAGTGGTAGGACTTAGGAATCATATTTCAAAGGATTTACTCTTTGAAGATGTTAAAAAAATTACTTCACAAAATCAAATGCTATGATGTTAATAATATATGTTATCTGTATAGAATTATTTCTATGTTCATCATCATTATCATTCCTCATACACTATTCCATCCAAAATTTTCATTGAAACATATTATAAAATAGTTCCACAATTTACATTAATTCTTTACCAATATACCCTAATCTTTTCATATATTAAGACTCATCCAGATTATTTTGAAAAGAATAATCCTTTACTTGTTTCCATTGAACTTTATTAAGTCCAAAAATACTCCAAATAGAGTACAATACACTATATTCTATATATAATATAATTATATGATACACAGACTCCTTTTGTGTAAGGAAATAACACAGATTTAACATTAATAGCAATATTTATCAAATAATGTATTTATTCATATATTATAAGGTATTTTATGTGATTGGATCATTATTCTAAAAATATGGATTTATTTTTTAAAATATTCTTTTTATTATGGGATAAGTTTTTCCATATTTTTAAAATTATAAATAAACACTTTTACCCATGATAAAACATTTATATCCTCGTTTTCCTCTCAAACATGTTATAGAATCTGATGAATCATAAATAATTTGTAATGAATCCATCATATCATATTATTCATGAACAAATATTATTAATAGAAAACTTCTTGTATTATATAATAAAATTATAAATGAAAATAAAAATCCTTTACTTAAACTAATTTTAAGAATTATATTTTCCTTGGGTTTCAAACCAATGATTTAGAAACCCTTTTATTCATTATTTCAAATAAAACTACATGAATTATCAAATATTTAATAATTTTGATTTTTTATATATTATTAATACTTTTAAAACTTTTATTTGGTATCATATAACCTTTAGAATCAAATAGATAATTTCTATATACCTTGTATCTAACATAGACTTCCATGTAGTTTTGTAAACCCCTTTTGATATCCCAAACAATTCAATCAGACAGGAATGATTTCCTACATTCCCAAAAAACTATCCTATGTTTCAATAACCTTAGTTAGATAATTTATAAAACATTTTTGGATATTATAACTAAATTTTAATCTTATAGTTTGAACATTTTCATACATTTAATATTGATATAACAAAAAACCTCGATCTTTCTTCAACACTTTGAGAAAATAGAGTAACATTTTTGTGTACTCATTCACAAGTTGAGAAAATATGCAAAACTAAAAACAGTCTGAATTCCATAACCAACAAAATATTAAGGAAAACTCAAGAGTCTAAAATTCATTAATATTCCTAATCATATTTTATATATGATCCAGCATCAAATGTTTATTAGGTAATTTTATGTCAAATTCCTTTAAAATATAAATTGAATCCATCCATGATTCTCATAAGAATATACTTGACTTAATTTATAAAATAATTATATATATGGTTACTCTCAAAAAGGGTTTTCTAAAAAATGTAAAATTTTACTTACAAATTATGAACAATTATTATGTTTTATACCAATCTATGAAGTGTTTTATATTAATATTATCCTTTTTAAGAATTGATATTGAGATTAAGATCAATGATGATGATTTAATTTTTCTATAATGGTGGATTTTATTATATGAGTACCAAGATTTCCATTCATTTTATAATAACATTTACTAAATATGATCCCATTAAAATGATAATACCTTACAATTTTATTTTATTAATTAATGGGTCAAGATCTATATATCACTAAGAAATGGATTAACTTTAGAATTTCTTTAACCACTAAGTTATTAAGGTATTCTACCTTTATAATCATATTATATGTTACTCTTTGATAGTTAATTGGATAAAATATTACCCAATATATTAAATGGATAAAGATAACTCCCTTTTTTGGTAACCAAATACTATTAGGTATTACGAGCTAAGTGTAACCTAAGTAAAACACAAAAAATGTTCACTTAATACTGTTAGGTTCACACATTACTTTATTAACGTACAGAGTATAATCTAGGGGAGCATAGCATTGGGAGGACCAACTCGATTAGATGATTGAGTTCTTGAAAAGAATTTACTTTATAAGGATTATGGTGAGGCGACTGATTGGGAAGAACTCAACACAAAGTTGTGGTGAATTATTATAGGTTGATTTTAATCCAGTTTAAATTGTTATACCTTTTTTATTTACCGCATTCATCAATTAAGGTGAATAGGTCTGTTTGTTCTCTATTATTACCTTCATCTTTCAATAAACCACATCTGAGAAAACACACAAGGTGACCAAGTAATTTATAGGGTTTTCCTTTCAAAATTAAAGTATAATCCTTGGTTAAAACTGGTAAAACCCAACATCACACAACCAACTTATGAAACCATATGTGTGTTACACTATTTTCTCCTAGCAATGTAGTGTGTTCCTTTTTTCACTTTTTTGGTGTATCCCGCACTCTGGTATATCCTTTAACACGAAAATGATATGGGGACAACAACTATATATTCTATCACCAATTTTTAATATTGACAAGTTGTTAGTGTAATGCCACTTTCTTATTATTCTTAATTTGTATAGTAGAAATTCAATTTTTTCAATTTTCATACATATAACTACATACAACAACAACTTCTTCTTCTCATATAAAATTACAAGATTCTTCTTTTCTTTTTAAGAAATCTATAATGTAAAGAACCCTTATTTCATAGATTATATGTCTAACTCAACCACTTCTTATTTTACTTCTCTATTCTTGTTCTTATTCTTCTTTGTAGGTGTGAACTAAAGTGAATAGATCTCTTCTTCTTCTAAGTAATTTCATGACTAACTCAGTGGCATCTTATCCTATCACTTCTCTATTACACTTGCTCTTCCTTAATATAAAAAAAATTAAAGTACATATTCTTTTATGAATTAAAATAACTGCATACATTATGGTAATAGGAGACTAGTATCTCTATTTTTGACACAAATATTTTCTCTTGAGGAATAACAATGGAATACATCATACTTTATTTATTCAAAAAAATTAGAAATTTATATTTTCAAAAGAATAACAATAAGTAGAATTTGTTATTATTTCTTATACTATATTTATTACATTACTATATTCACAATTATATTTCAATACATTAATTCAACTAACCATATATTTTAGAATTTAAAAACCACCTTGAATATTGGACTTTGAATTGCCTACTATACCACTTCATAACATCTTGTAACTGCATAAAATATAGAGTAACTATCATGGGTTTTATTTTTCAAAAATATTTCAATTCGCAATCAATTAATCATTAAACCTTTATTTCCTCCATAATACATGAATTTAAATTTATTTTTTCATGGATGATATTTATAGTTTCCTATAAATATGAAGCCTCTCCCTTTAGAGCATAAACTCACAAATTTGTATTCCTACTTATATCTTGAAATTATTTCAAATCTCTCCATGGTAATTATAAATTATTAAAGAATGTATATAAATATTTATATTTGTGTAGAACTTGTAATCCCATATTTCACCTCTTGTAGTGTTAATCTCCCAGTAAGAACTTCATCTTCTATATTCATTAAAATATTACTCTTTAATCCATAAAAAAGTATCTATTTTTTCATGATATTCTATGAATTTTATATTATCACATATAGATGAAATAATTAAATTATTACCATGTCATTTGTCTTCTCTCCATAATAATTCATATTCGTTCATAACTACATATAAAAGATAGTGACTGTGATCATGGCATCATCATTTGTGGCACAAATTTCCCCTTAAAAATTCCTTCATATTTATTACTATTTGAATCATGATATAACTAATCCTGAATATTTTCATCATTTAATAAATAATCACTCAGAATAATCTATATTGAACCTTTATTTAGAGTATAAAAATTCTAGAAAAATATATTTGAAATATTTCTTTATCTTTCAGATCCATAGTTAAAGATAAGTATTAAATAATTAAAACTTATATTACATTAAATTTATAAGGTTTTAATCATTTGAAAATACCCAAATAATCATCTCATAAAACTAATAGTAACACATTCAAACCTAGAAAAAAAAATTTCACCCATAATTCCCTCATAAATTTCCTAAGTATAGATCATATATATGAATAAACCATTAACGGGTCTATTGTATAATGCAAACATGTGACTATATAGATCAAATATATGTATAAATACTAAAGGTGTAGATCAAACTTGTGAAGTAATCCAATGGATCATGTATGTATGATTGACAATAAAGATAAAATTCATATATAATTTACTGACTATAAGGATCAACTGCATATAAAATCGACTGACCATGTGGATAGACCACACTTACTATCTATAAACTACATATACATTCGGATAACAATATGGATTGACTACAAGTAAAAACTACTATCTATGTGGATCGATCATGGAAATTTGAGTGATTATATTCCATTGTAAATTAGTTACATGTACCAGATAATAACCATATTAATTTACCATGAGGTAGACAAGTGATCATGTGATTGTCTCGATATAGAAATTAGAAACTTTCCTTAACACAAACCATGGCCTCCTCAAACAATATTCAACCTTCCTCGATCAACTCAAAACTCTTCCATGATATTATTGACAATGTATCTGCATCCTCCAATAATTTCTATTGGTTTTATTTAAGAACATATCAAGAATCATCATATTTTTTTAGACATGATTTGTGTGTTAATAACAAAAGAATCACGTCAATTTATATATGTTCCAATCTTACTTATCAAGATGAATATCCCAACTTAGAGAAACTTTTTTCCAACATCTAAAATCTTATTATTTAATGAATACTTCATAATTTACATTATCATAATTGGCATATAAAATTTATCATTATATCCCCTCCATGTAATTCCAATCACTAAACACCATTTTCCTTCAACATAATTGAATTTAATGAAATTTCCAAAGACAATAATTTCTTCACAACATTCTTCATTAATCCAAGATATTATCCTTTATTCTAATTATTATTCAACATATGGGAAAAAACCTGCAATGATACTCTATATATCAGGAAAATAAATACAACACCCACCTAATTTATTCAACAATATCTTCCTTTTTTTTGGAAACACATTCTTGACTATACCTTCTAAATGATAAGTTAAGAGATGATCTCTCTCTCTATCACCCTCCCTTTGTTATCAATATTTCAATTCAATTTGTATCCCCTGTTTTGAAAAAAAATACAAATTACATAGGAAATTGGTTTTAATTCATACTTAAGAAAAGTGTTGAACACCATTCCACTCCAAGACTTCTTGATCCATTCTCGATGAAGAAAATAATAAGGTTAGATTTAAATGCAATAGTTATACATTATAAAATAAAATTATATCAATTGAACAAGAACATTAGTTACCTTTTTATAAATGTCCCCAATATTTCAAGATAAAAAAATGATTATACCAGTTGAGAAAAAAATCCCATGAGATATATCAACTTAAACATCTTTCAATCACTTTACCACATAAGTTATAAAAATGTATTTACAAATGGAATGATTTATTTTTAGATGATATCTTTAAGACTTATAAAAACTTTATCATTATTAACAATGATAAAAAAAATATCCCATTAATGTTAAAATATTATTTTTTTGATTATCATGGATGAGAGATTAAGAAATAATACCTTTTTTGATGACACAACTTCATATGCATTACAAAATATTTTGACTTTTATGAAATAATTATTCATGCTGCTTCTTCTTCAATTTTTCACATCAAGGTGACACTAAATACAATATTAAAAATGGAATAATTATTTAAATTAAAATTTCCTTGATTTGACATTTTTATAATGCACCAAAATTTATCTTTTCATGCAGCTATCAAGATTTTGTAAATATACATGCCTTCACAAAGGATGAACTAATTATCAAATTTACCTTAGAACATTATATCATAAATCAATCTCGAATGGTTTCTTCTTCACTTTTTTATCCAATATTGATAAAAATCACTATATCTCATTTTATCCCCATAAGAAAATGATTAAACCTAAATTTACATCATTAGAAGTACAATTATTATATATAAAGTTCAACTAAATATGGTGGGAATCTGTTATTTATCATTGTTAATATCAAATTTTTAAGGTTTTATCATTTATGTCACCTCACTATTTATACTACCACATCTGATCTTAAAATTTTATTTTATATTAGGTTAGAATTCATATCTTTACATATTTATCTTCATTGTATCGAAGATAATCCTCTTTAATACCCTTTATGCATTATGAATTCTTATTTATTTTAGGGACTTTTTATTTTGATGGAATAATGGATAGAAAATATTTTATGTTGTATCAAGCTTCTTTGCATCTCCAAAAAAGTTATTTCTTTACACGAGTGTTTTCATTTATTGAAATCCTCTCATGATATTCAAGATCCTTACATGGATAACCTAATTATCCTTTATCACTATCATTTATCTATTCCTTTTCCAACATTCATTACTTCTCTAAATCAATAGTCCAAATTAATAATATATATTTAGGTATATTGATAGTATTCTTAGAGACCACACATGGAACCCTATGAGTTCTCTTATTCACATCATTTTGCATGGATGTATTACTCATTGTTTACTTCCTGGGTTTATTACCCAATAAAAAAACATCAACATTCTTTATAATCTTCTTGTGAGTATCATTATTTACATCTCCCTATAACTATTTTTCCATGGTTGGAAATTCATTATTCTCCCATGTTCATATTTGATTATTTTCATTTGAAACATAAAAATATGATAATTAACAACTTTTGTGATTGTAACCTTCATAAACATCATAAAAATCATTAGACAATTAAAATCTATCTAAATCAAACAATTTTTTATTTTTCGTTAATGATTATTGTATCTTTCCAAGCTTACATTCCTTTGAGATGGGAATCCTTATTTTTTTGAAATTAATGGATTATACCAATAGTCTAATTCATAGTTCCCAAATCTATTATAACACAAGAATTTTCTAATAAAAATTTTCCACTTGTACTAAATGATTTCCAATAAATATAGATTTTTGAGGAGGCAATTTTTTGACATCATCCTTCACTAGTTGGGAACTTATTGAAAAACCATACCTTATACACAATATTATATCAACTCTGGATGTTATAGTGAAATTATATCTATTTTTATTTATTCATAATTTTCTATATTTTTTCTTCTACAATACACTATCCATAAAGAATAATTTGGATGAAACATTAAAATAAATTATGTACAGTATCACGTTCTTTATGACTACATGATAATGATCATTAGATGATGAAATGATCTTTATTCCATCTAATGGAGGTATTTCAACACTAATATCCCCCTAACAAGAATATGTGTTATAAAAACTCCTTCATTAAAATTCTTTTAAATACATTGTTTGAGTTATCCTGAAATACTTTAGTTGAATCTCAAGTTCAATACACTTCATTTTAAGAATAAATTTATCATTTTCAAGTACCTTTAATATATATTTACATTCCTTATTAATTATTTTATCATACTCATCATGAAATTTGAATATTGTCACTATAATGTGTTATGATCATTAATATTACTAGACTATACATAAATTTGAGAATTATTGATAACATGATATTCTTTAAATGCATGAAACTTATTCTCAAATTATTTAGTGCACTCTTCCTTTCATGGAATCGTATAAATCCAAACTTCTTCAAATTTGGATAATCTCTCTTAAATATATTCATTCATATCTTCTTTGAAATTAACTTGTTTAAAGAGCTTTATGAAAGTTATATCTCTTCACCTTAAACCATTATACATGTTATACCCTCCACCTTAAAGTTGGTTGATCTCATTCTTTTTCCTTTTAAAAATCCTAAAAATAAAAATAAATAATTAATTTGGAAAAAGAATATAGAAAATTCTTCAATCTTTAATAAATAAATATATTTATATATATAATTACACCCACTGGTTATTTTCTCATTTTTAAGATAGTTTTCCTAATAATTTTTATATACTTAAATATCACTTGACTAAATTTATCCTCTTGAGGTAGAAAGCCAATCCATTTCATTGATGGTATACTTCACCATATCTTATTTTTCTATTTGATAAAATATGTCATCAAAAACATTATTTTAGGATGTTACTTACCATACATTTATAATTGGTAATATGGATATATTTTTTAATAAATTATTCTTATTATTATTCCTATTCAATATATTCTAAGTATAGACTTCTATATTTTTAGAAAATAGAGATGAATATGATTATTCAATATGAGTTTAAATAAAATTATATCCTAAAAGCTTCTCAAACATTTACTTGATTATAAATTGTGAAAGAGAACTTCAAACAATACAAATAAGAAATTATTAAAAAAAATAGACAATTAAATCAACATTTTCCATGGGTATGATACTAATTGAGGGGACCAGATGGGATAAACACAAAAAATGGTGGTGAATTAGTGTTTGTGAGTTTTAATCTATTTTTTATTTTTATCTATTTTATATTTTCATCTGTCACTCAATAAGTATAATAGTATTATTTTTTCGATTTTCTCAATTTTTTATTGTATGCACAACATCCAAACACACACACATAACGTATAATAAAAAATTAGATGTTTTAACTTTTAAGATGAAAGGTTTGTCCTTAGTGTGAACCATAAAACTGAGGATCACATAACCCGCAAGTAAAACCCTATGAGAATTACACTATTGTATCCTGATGTAGTATAGTATTAATCACACCCACTTTTTTCTTTATTTCTCACTCAAGTACATCTCAAGAATTTACTATGAAGTGGGGATTATAATGAGAGACTCCCTCACTAATTAATAACTCTAGCAAGTTATTATTGTGTTAACTCTTTATTATTATTCTTCCCTTTAATTAAAGTAAGTAAACCTTTTAAAAAATAACATGATATATAAAATTTTTATTTCTTATTTTTTAATAAAAGTGAAACATTATTTATTTCATTATATTAAAACTGTAATGCACAGTACCCATATTCTGTGAAATTAAGGGAAAAATCATCATCATTTTATTTTACTTATCTCTTATTATTATTATTGTTGTTGTTGTTGTTTTTATTGTTCTTGTTCTTATTCTTATTCTATATGAACTAAAGTGAACTAATATCTTCTTATTCTAGTGAAAATCATGACTATATTGGAAAATTCATATTTCACTTTTCTCTTATTCTTCATCTTCTTCAATGGAATAAAAATTTCCGTGGATCTTTTTTCCTGATTTAAAATCATAGAATATATGATGATAATAGTATATTTGGATCTTATTTTCATGAAAAAACTATTTTCTCTTAGGGAATAATAGTATCGTATATCACACATCATTTCTTTGATAGTCTATAATATTTATATTTGAAAAAAATAACAGTAAGTAGTGTCTATTATTCTTTATTCTCCTTTCATTCTCACATAGGTGTATTTTCAATTTCATGTGAACATGCTAATGAAGACGTCCATCTAATTCTTCATTTCAAAAGCTCCTTGAATATTGAATATTCAACTACATGTTGGGTTTCATAATGTTTTGAAGCATTCTTCATTATTACTTTATATATTGTGGGTTTTGGGATCCTTGTGATGAGATTAAGGAAGGGAGAAGAGGATCTAGAGTTGAATCTACAATTATAGTTGGGAATTCATGCCATTAATCACTGCTTCAAAGTGTGAATTACGTTTCTTCAGGTAAATATTTGATTTTGGAAACATGGTTCCTAGAATTTATACTTTGGTTTGATTCACAACAGAACATATTATCCACAATGTGAATTTTATTTTTGGAGTTCTTGGAGGTTTTTTATATGAAGGTTTTATGATGTGAATTGATTTATTTATGATGTTAAATCCCTCCTAGGTTTTATGCATCAAGGTTCATATTTTTTGGTGGTTGTGAAATTTGTATGGTTTAGGGTGGTAATTATTAATTATTGATATTTATGGGTAGATTTATAGGTTTTTAATAAAATTTTCCCTCCCTTTTCTTTCCCTCATTCTTCCTTAATTTATCTTTAACATCTTGAAATCCATAATATATTTTTGAGATCACTAATAGAATCTTGTATTTTGTGTTCATCCTTGGAATTTGAAGATACAATGTGGGGGATTCTAAAAGATACCTTCTATTTCAGTCATGGTTTCTCCTTGTTTATTTAAATATTTCATAGTGGCTAAATTGATTGGATTTATAGGGTTTATTTTGGTTTTTATCTTGATGATGAATCACTTTATATCAGTTTGATTCAAGGATATTGTGTGTGATTATTTCCCCATGGTTCCTCTTTCCTTGTTTTCCACTTTCATAGTGAATCTGTAAGCTACTTTTAAGGTTGGTGATTTGAGTCCTCTCTCTTTTATGTGAATATATGTGCGTAATGTGATTTTTATTTCCATTAAAAAAATGGTATGAATTGGAATACAAAATAAACAAAATTGGACAAATTAAATTAATGATAATGATTTGATGTGCATACAGTTACCGATTTTCCTTCATAATATTATTATTGTTTCATTATTTTTTTCTTATTATGTAAGTATGAATTTTGGATTATTATTGATTTAATAATAACTTTTAAATAGTTAAATAATTATTTTAAATAAATGAAAATATTAATTTGAATATTCATATTCTATTCTTGATGTAATGTGTGTAGATTGGTGGACTTTGTTGTGTGCAGCTTGGTGGCCTTGGTTTTTTGCAGCTTGGTGTTCTTAATTGTGACATAGTGGTTTGATGTGGAGTTTTCTTTGTATAGGTTCAATATAAATGGAACAATATCAACTTTTATAATAATGGGTTTATAGAAAAATAATTCATTGGTGTGAATTTAAATTACTTATTAATTTATAAAGCATATTGGCTAAATTGTTAAATAAAATAAAGGGAAATGGAACCTGGGATGTGTCCCTATATGTGATGAATGAGGTTTTTATTCTAAATTAGAGTCAATTCTTGGTTGTGTAATATTAGTAGTAACATGTGGATGTTTTGGTGTCCTTTCATGTGTGAACCCTTAGGTATGGGCTTGTGTGAGATAATTATATACCTCTATTCTCATTTTTTCTTATGCACCCCACCCAAGTGAGATAACCTGACCAAACCCGAGATACTATGAGTGTGATTTTTCTCTAACATCTTGGATGGAGAAGATATAGGTGTCTAAATACCCTCTCTCTTCCACTCTCCCTTCAATAGAAAAATTTGGTGATACAGATAGGGGTGATTAGATATGTGGTGGGGGTCATGCGTGGTAGTGTGAAGTCATGAGGTTGATTTCCTACATGTTCCAGATACCCTACCACTCTACTTATGTGATATTTGGTTTGTGTTATAAGATGGGAGATGTGGTACATGATTTATGATTGGTTCCCTCATTGTTGTATGTGGTAGAGATTAGAGAAATGTATGTTTTCACATTGGGTGGGAGTGGGAAATCAGTGGGGAAATGGTTGTGGGGAACCTTATCTATGTTATTATGATATAATTATAATTATATAGGATTATTTATTGGGTGATAGAGCCTTAGTGATGTTGGGGGGGAACTATTTGACCCATGTAGGTGTTGGTCAATTCATTTGTTTTTCCACCAAGGAATTAGTATGGTATTTTCACTTTTTCCTGACATAACTTAGGAATGATCAGGAGGAGGATACATGTTATGCTCACCCCATATATATATAAATACTTTTTCACTATTCTAGTAGGGATTTGGTAATAAGTATAGATAATACTATATCTGATCATGGAGTTTGTACAGTTTCTAATAAGGGATTGTTTATGTATTATTCTATTTTGGATACATTTTTATTTATTTTATATTAAATAATTTTGGGTTTTATTTTATAATATTTTGGTTAATTTACCTTTCATGGGGATCTTTTAGTGATATTTTCAATAGATTTCATGGAAATTTTGAGGGTAATGTCTCACATATTTCTATGATATTTTTTCAGTGCTAGTCGACTACTTTGGGCCTACTGACGGTGGGACTCATGGGTTAATCCTTCCCTTTACTGCTAACCCAAAATGGGTATTAGTGTAGGGTTCATGATAGATTTGTATCAAAGGTTTTATTTAAGAGATAGTGTGGACTTTAGAGTTAGTCACTGATGATGATTTTATAGGTTGGTAAGGAAATAGTGTCAAATAAATTTAGTGTGGGATGATAAAAAGGGAGAGAATCTTGGACATTAGATTTTGGGTCCACTTATGAACTGATGTAAGGACCCTAATCTCTTTGAATGTATTTTTAAAAACATTGTTTTTAACTCTAGTGTGTATCCTTTTAAATTCGGGCTAATTACTTATTGTGAACCTAAAATGGATTCCAATTGAGTACTGATAGGTTATGAGGGTGTCCGGGACTTGTTCCGAGATCAGAACCCTAGTTGGAGGGAAAAAATGCGAGTTAAATTGTTAGGAAAAACCATGTAGGGTAGGTATCACAATTATACATAACTATTCAGGCCTTGACAATGAGTATCAAAGGGTTACACGGTTTAAGGAAAACTATGCACCCAAGGTCTCATGGCTATGCTAAAACTCTATAGTTTTTATCAGTGGAGAATGGAATGGTTTGTCCATAGTTTCTCTAACCATGTTTCCTAAACTCGTGGGTCTACTCTTAAGGTAGTTTACTTAGTATGATTTGTGCATGGTTTCTCCAATCATGCTTCAAAAACATGAAACTCTTTATTTATTGGTTAAAAAGACTAAAATTCCCTGAATGGAATTTTGAGATTGCCTCCTTCCTCCTTTTCACATTCCAGCAGACATACAGTCTCCTCTAATTCCATTTTGAATCTTTAATGACATAATTGATAGGGTTTTCTCCCTTTATCCAATCCAACCTATAAATAATTACGCTTTCATCATTTTAGATGAACATTGGTAAGTAATTTAATCCTATTAAGTCCCTGGTCATTATTATTTTCATTGATGATGCTATTTATATGCAAGCCCATATGCCCTATTTTTAGGGTGTTAATATGTTCCTTCAGTTTCCTCTAATAAAGGACAAACTAAAGGTTGATACTAAATTAGGAGAGTGTTGTGATTATATGGTAGGTGGTGTATGACTCATCCCTCAAGTATATTCATTTTAAAAATTGTCATGGTTTGTGCATGATGATTTCATCAGTCATATCCTATTAAATTCACATTCCTTACTAATATTAATATTTCTCATATTCTAGAGACATTTCTATATAATATCATCATGCCATTAGATGTTTAGACATTAATACCCTCCAAATCAAGTAGCATGTTTCTGTATTTATGGATTTAGAGGTTTCTTGTGTTTGTCTATTCCACCATTTAGGTGTGCAATGGATTGACACTGTTAATGGTAAGCCCCTACTAAATAGAATGATTTTATAATTTCTAATGAATATCCCATGTATATGATAGTTCATATGACCCATCTAAGGTAATTATTTTAAATTAATTAATTAATCTTTAAACAATAATGGGAATTTATATTGATACATGTCACTTATCTTAAATGAATATTGTTAAATAGATTTATTTAATGTCTGTAGAACACCATGTCGTATTAAATAGAAGCTTGTAGAATGAACCTAATTAATTCATTAAGCCATAAATGCACAAATGGTTTCATTTCCATTATCCATGTAATACTAATGAAAGGTATGGAATGAATCTTTTGAATTATGAAAAGGGAATGGGTATTACATGGAATAATATATTAAATGAATAAATTATAAGGTTCCTAGTGTATACGGACCATGACATCGCTATAGGAGTTTTTATACTTGAGATTTCCATGGATTACAAAGGGAATTCCTTGAGCACTCCTGGACTCCATTTCAAATCACGTATTCCAATTTCCAAGGGTGATACCCACCTTGGAAATTGATCCTTGTCTACTAGTGGATTCCCAAAATGATGCCCTAGGATCCCTCCATTATCATTATAGGATTCCTTGGATACAATCCTTAAATCCAAAGTGACATATATGGATATTTTGTTCGATGTTTATGCACATTGGGCCTAGTCGTTTCTTATCCTTTTTTACAATGGATGTGATCTTTGGGCTCTGCTAGAATCATATTACAGTGGAATTCCTTTGCAGATTCCCCTTGGATTACACGCAGACCCCTTATATCCCAGCTACAAGTTATCATTGAGTTGGTTTGACCACCAAGGTCAAGGATTCAATGGTCATTACCTTGGATCATATTCATTATTATTATCATCATAACAGGATTCCTTGTTAAACATTGGATCCTTTAAAATTATTATCATTACATGATGTTAGTGATGGTTATAACTCACATGAATTAGTATAATAACTAGAACATAACTAATTAATTAAATAATTACATGTTCATACACCACTTGAGGCAGAATAAAGTACTAGGATATTTATATTACTATAGTGCATACCTTTATATGTGCATGCCTCAACACTGTTTCATTTTATATTACACTAACTGGATGGTGTGGATGTCTTTGTTGGTGTCCTACAAAGATTTATATCACACTCTATATAGGCCACTAATGTTACCCTAATAGATTATATGTATATAGGTGTTGATAAGGGGAAGAATACGGCTTTGGAATCCTAACTATCTTAAGTTCTTAGGATGGATCTTGGTAACAGATGAATGGGATAGTTCTCAGGATGCTGGATAGTTTTTTCTTTGTTGTTTCCCTTTTGTATAGAATGTATTTACTTATTCCATATGCACCTATTTTTCATCTTTCTAGATACATAACATGTATCATCATCAGTTGTATATGATTCAGTTTCCAGGTTTTGATTATTATTACTATTATTTTTCAACATATTTATTTATGCTTCCTCTATGGAGGGTAACTAGTCCAGCTGATATAGTGTCTTTTATTGATGTGCCAACAGTTTATATGTTTTCACTATTTAATCAAATATTAATTATAAATTGATCTATACTATAGAAATGAGGGAATAGTCTCCCCAGAGCCACACCCAAGACCCTCACTATTAGAAGGAAGCCTCTAGATTTTGGGGAGACATTCTAAAGGCCATCTAGAAAACTGGAATCGAGGAACCTATGAGTGGAATCCAGGTCTAGGACATCCAAAATTGGTATCAAAGTGGTCCTTTTCTTGTTTTAATATTTGGAGATAATATACATGAGATTGGGAAAATTTTGGAGCTTTTTTGTTATGTTGTGTTTGGGTGTAGCTAACCCCCCATTGGGGAAAATGTTTGGTTGCCTAAAATGAGAGTTTTTTTTATTTTATTTTGACTGTTATAGTTGATAAAATTTCAATATTGGGTGACACACATGATATGTGATGGTGATTATTATTATAATTATTTATGATTTTGTTTTAACCTTGGCCTGATGAGATGAAAGAAATTATCATTCTTACATGCATCATTATAGGTACCTAGAATTCACATTCCATGCATATGTCATGCCATATAGGTCCATTTAATTACTATAATTTTATTTTAATGCATGTGAATGTTAAGTGATCCTATGGTGGTGATATTATTCGTATTCTCCTCTTTGGCTGTGATTGAGTGATTTCTAGTTTCAATTCATGAGGTTTATGGGCCCTCATGGGTTGGAATGGGTAATTTACCTAGTCAATCCATTATGATGAAACTAAATGGGTTTCAATTTCATTGATAAGGTGTATGAGACCTGGTTCACTGGGAATGACAATCCATTTTAATCATACCTTGATATAAGTTTATAAGAAAATGTGACATTAAACGGTAAATCTAGACTTATGAAATGAAATGGTTACCAGCAAATGATGAGTAAAAATTTGATTGACCATTCACCTGATAGAACCCCTATAAATTAAACATGAACACTTACAAATACTTGGCATCCTAAATGGGTAGTTGAGGGAGTATAAATTGGTTAGTGAGTCCTTATTTTAATGTTATGCTTTTACTAGTGCTAATAACTACATTAATCTTATTCTGAGGCATGTTCTTAGAATTTTTTGGCCTATGCCACTATGACGTCCTTGTTTCATGTTCCAGAAGGGTGGTGACAACCATGATCCATACATGGTGGACCCTGAGCTACTAGTATTACCCCTAGGATTTCCATGTGTGGTGACATCTTCTATAACAAATATAAGCATTGATGCTAAGATAAATGAGAATTTCATATATATGATGTAGTCTATATAGGTTATACATGACCAGCACCTATGATGGTTGATATGACTTAAGATTTTCAGTAGTAGTATCATCCCCTCTTCTCAGGGGATGGTGGTATATAGGTTGTTGAGTCTTTCCTAGAGTCCACCTTATCTATCTTTGAGAATCTGGAGATGAGTATATGGTCAATATTTCCACCTAAATTTTTGTCAATTATTCCAAGAGAAAGTGAGATGTAATTACCTAGGATTATCGTCATCATGGCATGGTTAGGGATAATTTTAAGAATATCTTATATGGTCACGTCTTTCCTCAAATTTCGTGGGCTGACCGAGCTAAATATTTTGTGCATCTAGAGCAGGGTGTTATGTCAGACATGGATTATTAATTATGTTTCACTAAGTTTAAGAGATTTTTCACCGCTTCCATCTGATGATGAGTTATTTCATGATAGATTTTTCAAGTATTGGAATCTATATTCCATCTGTACTCAGTTGAATTATTTCTCTTACATACTTTTTTTGAGATAGTTAATAATCATCTTACCACTGAGCCCAGCCATAGGGAAGGTGATGGTAACAAGAAAATAGTATCAGTTCCAAGGTAGTCCAGTATTTATTCCAATATCAGGAATAATTCCATTGAGATTTTTCATAAAGGATGTGGAAGATAGATTACTCATACCGGTAGGTCTGTGGTATGCCATCAGTGTAGATGACAGAGGCATCTAAAGTCTCATATTGATAGAGTCCCTCTAGAGTGACAGGATTATAGCTATATGGTGTGTCGTTAGATATTCTATTGGTCTTTTCCATCTGGTTCTAGTAGAATAGGCCCCATACCAACCCAACCTTCAGAAGTTGGAGATTTTATGCCACGTCAGGTGGGGAGTTGAAGTAGCGCTAGAAGAACTAGTAAAGTAGGAGGTTGTGATCGTGGTAATGAGACTTCTGATCCTCAGCACTGGGTGAGTGCTCATACTCAAGGTAGTCCAATTGTGGCACAGGGATATGGATCAGTCTAGATTCACACATTACAGCTGATGCTTGAGGATCAGAGTGTAGGATCATCTATAGTACGGGGTTCTATTCCTATGGGATCTAGTATAGTATCTACTTGATTTGATATAGGTGATTCACACGCTTTGATTTATTTTTCTATCATGGAAAGTATTAGGCAGGAAATTCAGAATTACTATGGTGTAATGACCCAAGATACACCATTTGTATTATGGTAATAGGGTATATTCTAATGCAGGGACTGTCCCCTTGAGGTAGGTAGTTATCCCTTCTTTTGGGACCTTTTATTTCTTGAGATGATGAAATTTTATGTCATTATTAGGATGTATTGGTTGGATTCATTCCATTACTTTTTGGGATACTATCACCCTGGGGTATCATTTACATTGCTAGAGGAAAGAAGTTATCTACACAAGGTTGAGAGGGTTGTTCAATCTGGAATAATTGCACCATATCATTATAGGCTAGGTGGAGTGACTGACTAGATTTATAGTCTCATTATAGAGGATCATGGGTTAGTTTTGATTAATTTAGCTCCCATAGATTATCATTTCATGGGTGTTTTTATGATGATTTTTTTGGACAACTTATAGAGAGATTGGTTGAGTTTACAATCGATCTTATTTTAGGAGCCGAACTAGTTTCTATTTCTCCATAAATGATTGAACCTACATATCTCTGTTCTATGAAGATAGATTTATAGGATATAAAATCTAAAGTCTTTATCAAACCCAATAATTCCTCTTTGGGTTCACCTATGCTTTTCACAATGAAGGAGTATGGGATCCTTGATTTATGGTTTGATTATCGATGGTTGAACGAGCTTACGGTTAAGAACCAGTATCCATTTCCCATAATATATGATCTTTTTTACCATCTCTGAGGATCTAGGGTGTTTTCAAAGATTTAATTGAGATCAAAATATCATCTTGTATGAGTCAAACCTTCAGAAATACCTCGTACAACATTCCATAATAGGTATGGTATGTATTAGTATGTCATTATTCCATTTGTTCTTATAAATTTACATGTGGTTTTCATGGACATAATGAATAGAGTGTTCCACCTTAATTTGGATTCTTTTGTCATGGTATTTATAGATGAAATATTTGTGTTTTCTCATACACATAGAAACAATTATAATAACCTTGAGAACATTTTCAATACACTAAGAGAGATTAATATTTATTCCAAGATTTCTATGTTCCATTTTTGGATAAAAAATGTACACATATTGGGTCATATTATCTCAAAATCAAGAGTATCTATTGACCTCGATAAGTATAGTGGAATAGTTTCCTAAGAGCATCCCAAGAATGTGTTTGATATATAGAGTTTCTAGGGGGAGGTTGGATATTATAGGAATTTCATACAGTACTTCACATTCCATTCTTTAGTTCTTACTAGACATACAAATAAAAGTGTCATGTTCATGTGGTCAGAAGTGTGCAAGAAATCCTTTCAGCAGCTGAAATGATGACTTTTTTGCACCAGTTTTGATTCTTTTATAGCATATAAGAGACTATATAGTGTTCTATGATTCACAATGCATCATCCTGTATGTAGTACAGATGTGGGAGGAAAGTTTCATCATGTAGGAATCTCAGAAACTAAATCCCCATGAGATAAACTACCTGACTCAAGACCTTGAGCTAGCAGCAATTTTTCAAGCCTTACACTACTGGAGACACTATCTACTAGGTGAGCACTTTATGGGGTATAAAAACCAAAAGAACAAAAAAACATCTTTTTACAATGTGGCTTGAATCTCAGACACCAGATATGGTTCGAATATCTTAATTTCTTTAACACTAAGCATTCCTATATACTTATAAAGGGAAATTCAGTAGCTAATGCATTGATTCAGAAAACATAGACATGAGTTCTATAGAAATACATTGATTAATGGAAAACGATGGCCTTTTTTCTGAGATGAATTTGGAGTTTCATGATAACCATGAGTAGTCTAATCTCCCAGCCTTAACAGCTACCTCATCTCTCTCTGATAAGGTGAAGAGCATAAGATTTTTAGATCCTAAAGGCTTGGATCTCTGGGAGCGTATTTTTTATGAGTACCCACCTCCTGATATGGTATGTGGATAAAGATGGCATCTTGCGGATACAAGGTTTTGTATGGATTCCAATGGATATGAGAGAATAAATGATCCGAGAGTACCACACTTCTCAATGGGTAGTTCATCAAAGAATCTCCAAAATTTATTGAGATAAGTGATAATAGTATTGGTGGTCTGGGTTCAAACATCATATAGTAGGAATATTTACTATGTGTTCCACTTTTCAGCAAGTGAAGGTGGAGCACCAGTGACCTTCAATATTGTTGCAGTTGCTTCTAGTCCTAGAAAAGTAATTTTAAGTTGTTTTATGGATTTTTTAGTTTGATTGCCGAGGTCACTTCGAGGTGGAAATGTAGTTTAGGAAGTTGTGGATTGATTGATAAAAGTAGCACACTTCCATCCTATCTGGGAAACATTCTCAGTTGATGATATGGCAAGAATTTTTATCTATGAGATCATATTACTACATGGGTTACCTTTTACTATCATTTAAAATAGAGTCACTCATTTCACATCATGATTTTGGAAGAGGTTATAGAGAGCTATGGGTACAAAGGTGGTTCGGAGCACATCCTTCCTCCCTTAGACCGATGATTAGTTAAAATGGAGAATATATGTTTTAGTTGAAATTATCAAAGAATTCATCCTTAATTTCATCGATTATAGGGATAAACATATTCCTCTTATTAATTTCACCTATAATAATAGAATTCAAGTAGCGAGTCAAATAGATCCCTATGAGGCCTTGTATAGTAGGCCATATCATTTGCACGTGCATTTTTTAGAGGATGTAGAGGCAGGCCTACTAGGTCCTCATCTTATGAAGGATACTTTGGAGTAGGTTAAACTGATAAGGATGAGTATTTATACTACTTATTCAGGATATAAATATTCTGTTGATTTCCAATGATAACCTCTAGTAGTCGAGGTCGGGGATTTTTTTTGGGTATCACCCAGAATTGGGAATAAACGTATATGGAAGCAAGGTAAGTAATTTCATTATTATATAGGACCATTTTAGATCTTGTATGGAGTCAGTCCAGTAGCTTATCAATTCTTATTACCTCAAACGTTTTGTTCCATGGACAAATTCTTCCACATTTCATAGATTCTCTATTACCATGTTGATCCCCTCACATTTTTTATCCCTAACAGTTTGAGTAAGATGTTCAGGACTCTTTTGGGGAGTATCATATACTCATTGTTGACAAGAGCATAAAGGCTCTCTGAGGATAATATGTCCCTTTAGTAAGGGTTATATAGAATCACAGTTGTGTAAGAGATGAGACATGAGAGTGGGAGGCTGAAAAACAATGCTCAGTGGCCATAGTTGTTCTCTGAAATTGTTCTTCCACATTTAGAAAGTAAACTTTGGGATAAGTTCCTTGGTAAGGGGAAGACTATAATAAACTTTTTTTTACCTCAAGTATAGACTCTTTAAATTTTGGTCAAATTTCTTATTATGGTTATAATATGGATTCCCTTTGAGGTTAAAAAGCTTATGAGGGTGCTCGGGATATTTTTAGAACCAAGAACCTTGGACGATGGGAAAAAAGGTTGGGTGCATAGTTAGGAAAAACTGTGTGGGGTAGGTTGCACAGTTACCCCTAACAATGTGGGGCTTGACAGTGAGCAGAAGTTGGATGCACTGTTTAATGAAAAATTGTTCTTTCATGACCACATGGTAATGAAAAAACTCTAAAACTTTTTAGGATAGGTGAATGGCACAGTTAGAGCACAATTTCTTAGGCCATGTATCCTAATTGTGAAGGTCTCCACTTAATGTAGTGGCCTTTACATGGTTGGAACACTATTTGGCCAACTATGTGGCCAAACCACATGCCTCTATTTTTCTATGTTAAAGGACTAAAATTTCTTTAAGGATATTTTAAGCCCTCCACCTTCCTCCTTTTCTCATTCTAGTAGAGAGGAAGTCTCCTCTTCTCCCATTTGATGCTTCTGAGACCTCTTTGAAGGGGTTTTTTTCCTATTATCCAATAAAAACTCTGATTCAATCCTCATTCATCAAAATGGATGTGCATCAGAAAGTAATCTAATCCTCTTGATCTATTCATCATTCTACATTCCCTCAAGGATGGTATTTAGATGCTGGCTCATATTCCCAATTTTTAGTTTGTTGATCCATTCTTCTAATTTCTTCTAATCCATGGAAAAATAAAGGCTACTTCTATATGAGGAGAGTTTTATGAGTATACGGTAGGTGTTCTATGATAAATCCCTCAAGTTTCAAAATTTTATAAACTATTTTGGTTGTTCAAATAGTAGTTTAATCAGGAGTTTCATGTTAAATTCATATTCCATTCGTTTATTTATCATACTAATATTCTAGAGGCATTTCTATGTAGTATCATCACATCATTGGAGGTTGAGACATCAATTCTATCTACCCCAACTAGGCGACATCTTTATTTATTCCAATAGTGGTTTTTCATGTTTTTTTGTGCCACTGTTCAGGTTTGCTTTGGCATCACCCTATTAATGGTAAACTTCACTTAAATAAAATGATTCTATAATTTCTAATGGATATCCCGTATGTATAATAGTGACACTTGACCCTTAGAATGTAAGTGTTTTAAACTAATTAATGAATATTTAAATCATAATTGTCAATTATATTGATTAATATCACTTTTTGAAATTAATATAATTAAATTTATTTGTTTTGTGTTTATAGAACATGTTTTTATGCTAAATGGAAGGTAGCTGAGTGAACAAAATTTAATTTTTAAGTGATTGAAGTTCCAATGGTTTCATGTCCTTTATCCTTGTCATGCTAATGAAAGTTATGAAATAAACCACTAGAATTATAAAAAAAGGAATTAGTATTACATGGAATAATTTATTTAATTAATTAATTACAAGGTAACTAAATCATACAGACAATGACATATTTATAGGAGTGATCAGACTCAATCAATCCTTGGATTCCTGAGGGGATACCTTGAGCACTCTTGGACACCATTCTGATTCAAGGATTTTGATTGCCAAGGGTTATCCCACCTTGAAACATGATCCTTGTCAACTAGTGGATGCTTGGTCTGATGCCAAAGGATCCCTATATTATCATTACAGGATACCTTGGAAACACTCCTTAGATCAAGAGTGATGTCTATGGACATGTGGTTTTATGGTTATACCCATTTGGACCAATCATTTCTTATCTCGTTCTACCTTAGACAAGATCCTTAGACTCAGTTAGAATCATATTACAGTGGAATGCCTTGATAGATTCCCCTTGGATTACATTAAGATCCCTTATATCCAGGCTACAAGATCTCACTGATTTGGATTGATCTCTGAGGTCAATGATGTATGGCTCATTACCTTGGATCCTATGAATTATTATTATCATTATCACAGAAATCCTTTTTATACCTTGTATCCTTAAATATTATTATCATGACATGATGTAAGTGTAGGCTATACCCCATGTGACTTTCTATATAAAGTGGAACATAACTAATTAATGAAAAAATTACAAGTTTAGACTCTAGTTGAGGCTAAATCTTGTACTGGGTTATTTACATTAGTGCACTACATAATTTTATAGAGGCATGTCTGCACAACATTTTAGATTATATTATAGTGACTAAATGGTATAGACATTGTTGGTGGTGGACTATTAATATTTATATCACATACTATCTAGTCTATTGATGTTACTTGAGAATAATATATTCATATAGGTGTTTATAAGGGTAAGTGTCCTTTTTTGGACACTTGACTTGCTTACTTGATTAGGATGAAGCTTGGTAGCAGATGATTGGGCTAGCGCTTGGGATGCTAGATATTTTATGTTTATTTTTTCAATTTTGTATATAATGTATTTTTTACTTCCATTTACACCATTTTTATATATTTCTTGAGATAATACATGTATCTTCATCTATTTTATAAGATTCAGTTTCAATCTTTTGATTATTATTATCAGTTGTAACTTATTTATGTCCTCTTTTACTATGGTGGGTTACTGTTCTAGTTGATATAGCGTCTATTTATATTGTTCCATATATTTATTATTATTACTCTCTTTACTATATTATTACTTATACACAATGATACACTATATTACTCAGGAAATAGTTTAACCACACACACACCCAAGGCCCTCAATGCTAGTTGGAAACCTCTGGCATTCAGGGAGATGCTCTTGAGGCCAAACACCCAACCTGGATTAGGGAACCTCTGAGTGGAATCTCTGTCCAAGAAAACATATCATTATGTAAAGTGATGTTTCTTAAAGGATAGATACCTAATATAGATGCATTAATTATGCTTACTTGAAACATTTTTTAAAAAGGGTGGTTCTAAGAACAAATTAATTAATTAATTAAATGAATCTAAATAAATCCAATAATTTCAAACGTTTATATTTATATTTTCATTATATATATTCTATTTAGATTCATCCTAAATGTGTCCAAAGTCAAGGAGGAATAGAAATATGGTAATTTTAATAGTATGAAGGTCAATTTTGATCAAGAGGATTATAAATGGTAGAGGAAATTATAAGAGATTCAGTGTCATAACATTGAGATGTATGAGGGTATCATCTCTGATCTGGATGTGGATAACTAGTTCGATTGTTTGGGGATAAGTTTTGGAATGATTTATGCCCATTAAAAGAATTTGTTTCCACTTTAAATTTTCTAGTTGATGGGAGACGTGTTCCAGTGGTGAATATTGTGCTTTTGGGAGTGGGAGGAGACCAATGTGTCATGCGAATGTTTCCAATAAGATTCCACAGTTGGGTTATTATCAGTGATATATAAGGAATAAAATAGGTATGTTAATATCTTCCTTAATTTGGGAATAATGATCAATTAAAAGTTGGGGATTAGGTTTAAGGACATTCATGGATTTTCCCCCAATGTGTTCCTCAATGATGAGTCCTAATCATGGCTCTTAGAGGAGGTTTTATGACCCATTATTTTTTTACAACATTTACATTACCTATGTATTTAAAGATGTAGATAAAGTAATATTTGATGGATATGGTGCATTAGAGGGATAGAGAACCCCTAGTTGAGGTTCAACAGGGACTTTCATTGATTAAGTAATCTGATAGAGGTTCACAGAAGTTAGGTTAGTCGATATTTTGATTAACTGAGAGGGCGGAATGTGGAGTTCTCCAGTGAGCGAGGTTTTTGGATAGGTAGTAGGAAATAATATCCCCTTATTTAACTTATTTTTGAGACATAAGTGGTGAGATATTAGGTGGTGGAGGTTTATAGTGTTTTTAGGGAGTTTCTAGATATTTTACCTAAGCATGTTGTGACAATACCACCTCAAAAAAACATTATGATTTGAATAAAGTTACATATTGTTGTTATATAGATTTATATGCATAATTATTTTATAGAACCCTTATATTTGTGAGATTTGAGTACCCAAATTGATGATCTGATATTGAAAGGCTTTATTAAGAATAGAGTGTCATCTTGGGGAACTCTAGTTTTGTTTTTTATGAAGACAGATGGTAGTTTGAGGTTCTGCATTGACTACCAAAGGCTACATAAGTGATTATCATCAATCACTACCCTATTCCAAGGGTTGATTATCTCATTTAACATTTTAGGGGATTTTTCTATTTATCTAATATTGATTTATTTTCTTGATATATTCAGTTGAGGTTGGATGCGGAAAATGTTCCGAGGACAAGTTTTTGGAGATGATATTGGCACTTTGAGTTTATTGAAATTCTATTCAGTGTCACGAAAACAATAGCTTTGTTCATGGGATTCATTAAATATATATATTTTTTGGGATATTATACAATTTTTTAGTCATTATCATTTATTAAATTCTTGTATACTTGATGTCGTAGGAAGAGAATATACATCACCATATTTTTTTTGCATAATCTTCGACATTGATAGTTATATGTTAAATATTGCAAGTATATTTTCTAGATACAATAGATTAATATCCATGGAAATGTGGTGTCCTGGAAAGAAGTATTGGTGGATATAGAATAGGTTTATACAGTTTTTTCTTAGGCATCACCTAGTCGGAGAATGCTTTTTAATATTCACATATCACAAAATCCCCAGGTATATCTTTTATGGTTTTGACCTAAATATAAAACATCAGAGTTGGATGGAGTTTCTCTAGGACTACTATTTCAAGAACTCTTATACATCAGTAAATGTAATCATTATGATAGATATTCTGGGAAAAATTCACGAGTATCAATTCACGAATTTGAGGATTCCTAGAGGGTGATAGAGGAGTTACCAGCTTTACATCATCAAGAAGATGAGATCAAAAGTTGAGGAAACTTATTCTATATGATGTCAAAACCTTATTTAATTTATCATTTGGAGGATTCTTAATGTGGAGACTCATAGGAAAAGGTAATTCATGATCATTTAATTCATTTCCATTCCCCTGAGGGATGGTCAAAGGATGGCCATCATTGGGTTATGTTCTAGTGAAGGATTTTCATCCCATTATTGATGTTTGAGGAATTCCTTCATTGGTTTCATATATTACCTCTATTGGTGAACCTTGACATATCTAAGATGTTTTTTATTTTGATTAATTAATTTTTGTGGCTAGAAATGAAGTGTTCAGTTAAGGATTTTGTACATGAAGATTAGTATTTCAATTGGTGAAGGTAAAATATCGTGTACATAGTGATTTCATATATCCATTGGATATCACTGAATAGATTTCAGAGGATCTCTCAATGGATTTTATTACTATATTACTCTATACACATGGGGATTTGATGTCATCTAGATGATAATGGATTTATTGATGAAGTTGATCACTTTCTAAGGATCCGGGAGTCGAGTACCAAGGATTTTTTGGTGAGACACTATGTGAATGATGTGGTGAGGCATTATAGAACATTGTGGACCATTATTTTTGAAATAGACCATTATTTTATTTAGTGGGTCTGTTGGGTATTATAGTATTCCTTTGTCTCTTAGTTAGGACTTAACACTACTTTCCACCCCTGGATGAATGGGCATACCGAGTTGACCATCCAATTGTTTTAGGATATGCTACAAGTGTGCGTATATTATTTTGATGTATTGTGGGCGTGACACCTTCCATTGGTTGAGTTTTACGATAATAATATACATCACTCATCCACTATTTAGGAAACCTTTAAATAATTTTATAGGAGTTCTTATCAATCCCCATTAGGCAGAACAGAGATTTTGGAAGAAACAATTCCTGGTCATGATGTGGTGTAAAGAACAAAAAAGAATAATCAAGTGGTTCAAGAGAAGATGAAGTTAGTGTAGGTCAGATAGTATGCGTATATCTATAGGTGGATGATTCATTTGGTGTTTGAGTTTGGGGCCTTGTTTTCCTATACTTTTCCCATTAGTGTGTGAAAATAATGTTTCTTTGGGGGAGAACAATCACACCCTAGTTTGTCCAACCTTCTTGGTGTTTGAGCATGTTCGTGAGCAGTATTATCAGTTAGTGCTTCCCCCATGGATGGGAAATGTTAAAGATCTTTATTATGTGTTATAGAATCACATTTATCTTCATGATGATTATCAAGAAATCTAATAGGGGTAGTTTGATGTTTGGTATGTCACAATATCCATGAAAAGTCTGAATGAGATTCAAAAGCATTAAGAGAAGGTGATTTTTGGGCATTTTATTCCCTTGTTTGAACTTCTATGGAGGAATGGAGATCTGGAGTATAACAGTCCATACATTAAATATAGATATTACTTAAACATTGAAAGATATTTATTACATAACATGACAAAAAACCACGCTAGGACCGTATAGGATTAGTGTCTTTAGAAAATTGAAAACATAAACAGCAGGTTCATAAAACATCCACGTTGTCTCCCTCTTTTTTATTCAAAACTAGACTCCTTTTTCACATATATTACATAATTACCTAATTTATGACTGGGGGAAAACAAACATATTAAAGTTTGATCTCAAATGATCAGTAAGGGTAAACAAGGGAAATATCAATCATATCATAATTAGAAGAACATTACATTTGAAAATATTATCCGACGTATAAAATATCATAATATCATGGCATGGGATAAATCATAAAGGTGAAATGTAATCTAAATAGTCATAACATAATATTGGAAATTTATTTTAATACACACATATTCATAAAAAATCATTTCATAATAATCAATTCTCATTGTCGAGACCATCATAGTAGACAAAGTCCATTACTAAACTGAGTTCACTCCTCGTTCCAACTCTGTATTACTGGACCGGATTTACTTGTTGTTCCAGTATTTTCAATCTCATGAGATATAATTTTTTACCGAATGAATTTTAGGGAGATATAGTTCCCACAAATCTCATAATTAAATCATTCTTACATTTTACACAAAACATAAACCATTCACAATAGCATAACCCAAGGAACAAAAAAAGTGGGTTTCTTAAACATCATTCCATCATAAAATAATCCGTACAACATAAATGGATTACATAAATAGAATTAAATCATTAAAAAAACAAATAAAAGTAATAATAGGTATATAAGAATAAATATATGTCAACTTAGATGGAAAATATTTTTGATAAAAGACTTGATCTAAATACTCACGGAAAATATATTGTCTTTTTCAAAAACATTTTCCTTCCTAAAAATGCCACACAATATTAGAAGAGACAATTTTATGTGAAAATAACTTTGTAATATAGTAGTTTTTTCTTCAAGGAAATAATTCATTATGAAATAATAAAAATTAATTCATGTCTTACAAGTTTAAAAAAACTTTTTTCTCATGCTTTTTCTTGAAAAGTTAAAAAGTGCCTCGTACGGAAAATGGCAAAAGATTCCATTCTTACCATTTATTAAAAATTCACCAATGGGTAAAATTTATTTTAAAAAACTATATAAGTATATAAATAATACTTTGAAATATATTTATGAAACATGGATTTGGATGATAAATATACACCAGTAAATACTTACAGATAAACAATCTCAGATAAAAAGGAGATTTGAAAAGTTATCCCTCACCAAAGGTATGATATGCTTCATATGTATCAGAACCTCATGTATACTGATTTAAATAGTGTTACTTATTTATTATAGAATAATAATCATTTTTTACAACATTTATGATCATATTTTTATCTGTTTCTTAGTTACATTTCATCGTTACTCGTTATTCAGGTATTAACTACTTTAAGTTCTTATGCATGTTTTGTAGGATAAGTTCTTATTCCTATTTTTAAGGTACATTTATATAATATATATAATGGTATTAGTATAATATATATAATATTTATTTATTAAATTCATGTATATAATCATGTTTTAAATAATATCATGTTGAATGAATCGCATCGTATTGTGGAGATGGTAGGTCATACGTACGCACAAGTGATGGTATCATTCCCAAAATTATTTAATGGTATTGAAGTGGATATTTTATGATAATTCAGAATTATTATCATGTTATAATAATCACATATAGTATTTATTTCCATCCTTATAACCATCTGATTAAGGTGGTGGTGAAAAAATTATTACACCACAATGTGGAGGTGGTAAGTCGTACGTACGCACGTGTGGTGATTTCATTTTTTTTGTAGGATGGATAGATTGTGAAATATGGTTGTTTCATATTTATAATAAAATATTATTATATTATTGATATTTATGTTATTAATTTATAATGAAACAACTAATGAAGAGTAAGTATAAGAACAAATAAGTTTGGATGAATCGGTAGAATATATTACCTTTTCCTTGACATGGTTACTCTAAATCTCTTTTAGAGGACTAGAGTTGGTCATTGAAGATGGCCAGAACCTATATAATGAAAATTGTAAAGTTGGTAAGGAAAAATATTAGGGGATGTCTGATCTTGAAGGCTCAAAACGAAGTGAATAGGTGAGGGAGGAGGTACCCTTTTATAATTGAGGAGAGGGGAATGTTGGGAAACTTCATAAATAATAATATATAATAAAATCAAACCCTACCCAAAACCATAAAAAATGTCCAAATTTCAAATATGTGATGAGATAGGGTTGTATGATAATCAACCAATAAATGTTGGACATTCTATTTAGTCAATTTAAAACTTATATTTTTAATTGAAACATTGTTATTCTATTTTATTTTAATTGTGGCAATAAAATTCTAAATATTTAATTGTTATAAATATTTACTTATATTGTGTTAATTTACCATAAATGGATATTTCATGAAATTTTAGATCTTATAATTATCAATTTTTAATTTTTAAATATTTCTATGATTTTTAAATAATTTAATAATATGTTATTTTCATAAAATATCAAGAGTGTCAATTTTGACACTATTCATTTATTGGACTAAAAAAATTTACAATGAAAATAAATTTGAAAAAAATAAACTCAATACACTAATAAAATTCCATAGTAACCTATAAAATTAATGAATAACATTAATTAGATCATATTATATTTATTTTAATATTTTTAAAACCATTTATTTGGTATTTCTATTAATAAAATAATGTTTACGTCGCTATTGTGTCATCATTAATGGTAATTATATAATCTATACAAATTATAAATAAATTTCTATGATGTAGGTAATTCTTGTATATTTCCCTATACAATATATATTTTATATTATCTCCTAGTTATCCAAATATTAAAATTAATATAATTATATAAAATGAGATTGTGACATTTTGTCACAATCTTTAGTTTTTATTACATTCAGGTCATATTCATCAGAAAGTGGCCATAAAGTGATACCATTTAAAAAAATAGATGATAAGGGTCCAATTTAGTCATAAAATAGGATTTTTATAGGTGTTATGGTAATTTTATAATATTAGTTTTACCTTTAATTACCCAATTTTCCTTTAACCACGGTAATAAAAATAATTACCAAAGATACTATTCATAATGCCTAAAAATAAAAGTAGCCTATTAACATAATTTGGAATTATTGATTACAAATATGGATTCCATTTTTAAAAATTCAAAACACATAAGTTGTAGTAATTAATTTAAAATCAATCTCATTATCGGAATGAGAGAACGATTTTTTTAAAGTTAAAACATTGCAAAAGATTGAAATGTTTTTAGAACTAAATTTAATGTAAAATTAATTTTCAGGACCTAAATTATATAAAATGGTAAAAATATATTTTATTTATATTTTTAAACCATTAAATAATATAATTTAACCATATAAATTATTTTAATGAATAAATTTTTTTTCAATTAAAATTTAGCGTATCTTTGCTATTCATCAAAACATGAATGTTATCAGAAAAATGTCAGAAATTCATCCAAAGTAAATTTTTATATCCCACATAATAATAAAATATTTATGTTGTCATGTAAAATTTTTTAATTTTTCAAAATGATAATTTAAAAGGGGTTCACCAATCAATGGTGTGAAATTTAACTTATTTAAAAAAATTTGGTTTTTATACATTAAATTGGGTTTTATTCACAGTCTATGACTAAAATATCCATTAGATGATTATTAAAAATATTTAATTAAGTATATAACAAAGACACATATATATATATCATTAATTTAATCACCAAAATTAATTCCCAGAAAAATAAAAATATCCAATTTATATTTTTCATAAATAATTGATAGCAAAATAATTCACAATGCATTTTCATATGTCACTTATAATTATTCTCTATAACCTAAGGGCTAGGATATAAGTTAATTTTATAATTAGGGTGCCTCATGGTTCATTTAAACTCACTATTTTGTCCAATGCAAGATACTAAAGAATGAAAATTATTTAAAGAAAATATTTCACAAAAAACATCTGGGTGTTACATTCTACCCCCCTTAAAAATAATTTTGCCCTCAAAATTCATTAGTTGGAATCAAAAGGATTAGGAAAACTCTCCATCATCATATTCTCAAGTTCCCATGTAGCTTCTTCAAATTTTTGGTTTTTCCATAAAACTTTTTCCAAGGGAGTGATCTTGTTTCATAGAACTTTTTCATTAAGATCCAGAATCTCTATTTTTTGTTCTTCATAAGAATGGTCTTGCTCCAGTGGTACAACTTCTGAGCTTGGTAAATGTAAACGATTGGGTATGTACTTTCTTATGAGAGATACATGGAAAAGTTCATGAACTTGAGAGATATTATGTGGAATCTCTAATTGGTAAGATAGATTCCCAACATGATCTAGAACTTCAAAAGGATCGATATACCTAGGCCTCAGCTTGCCTCTCTTTCCAAATCTCACTACTCCCTTACAGGGAGATATTTGTAGAAATTCCTTATCACCCACTTCAAACTTTAGTTCTTTTCTTTGGTTATTATTATAACTTTTTTCTTTGACTATGAGATGTTATTATGTGTTGTTGAATGGATCTGACTTTTTTTCCATTTCATCAACAAGATCAGGTCCTAATAGATTTCTTTCTGCAACTTCATCCAAGAAAATTGGAGTTCAACACTTATTTGCATAGAGGGCTTTATAAGGATGCATCTGAATACTGGAGTGAAAGGTATTACTATATGAAAATTCCACCAATGGTAGGTTTTCATCCCAACCACCTTTGAAATCCAATGAGTAAGTTATTAACATGTCTTCTAGAGTTTAAATTGTCTTCTCAAAATGGCCATCTGTCTAAGGATGATAAGCAGTGCAGAAACTTAACTCTATATCTAGATAATGCTGAATAATTCACAAGAAATTTGAGGTAAACCTCATATCCTGATTGTATATAATGGAAACTGGTACTCCATGAAATCTTACCAATTCTTTTACATATATCCTGGAAAGCTGATCAAGAGATAAATCCTCTCTAATATCAATGAAGTGTGCTAATTTTGTAAGGTGATCAACTATAACTCATATAGAATTATGGACTTTAGATGTTTTGGGATGTCCAATAACAAATTCCATTGTGATGTTTTCCCATTTTCATTATGGTATGGGTAATAGTTGTAACATCCCCTTAGACTTTTGTCTATCATCCTTAACTTACAGACAAACCAACCACCAAGAGACATATTTGGCAACATCTCTTTTCATGCCATCCTACTAGAAATACTCTTTCAGGTCCATGTACATATTTGTTTTTCCATGATTAATTTATAATGAAGAATAATGAGCCTCATCCAATAGATCCTTATTTAATTCTTTAAGGGGAGGAATACAAACACAGTCCCTAAACCTTATTATTCTATCACAATCAATGTTGAATTCAGGAACACTTCTCACCTTATTTTGTAACTCTACATATTTCTTCTACTCCTCCTTAATCTTCACATGTATAAATGGTTGAATATTCATTTGATAAAGATAATATTTCTCCCCTTACATTAAAATTTATAGATCCATCATTTTTAAATCGAAAAATATTCGATCTTTTGTGATCCTAATCACGGATAAGCTAGCATGTTCTTTTCGACTCAAATCATATTCCACCATGTTCATTTTTATATGGTGGTAATTGATTGAGAATTCATAGTCTTTAATCAAATATAACCATATTCCTTGGTTCAAATTAAGCTCATTTTGTGTGAAAATATTCCTTAATCCATTGGATCTAGAATATACAGATTATACACAAGAGGGGGGGTGAAATGTGTCTTTAAGATTTTTCATTAACTCTTCGATTGAACGAGTTCTGTCCTCTTTGATTTATCAGATTTGGTTGTACAAAAGAAATAAATAAAATCAGGGACACAAAGATGTATAGTGGTTCGGGGAACAGAAGGCCCCTAGTCAACTCAACCAATGCTCAACTCCACGAGCTTGATGATTTTCACTATCTGGTCCTCGTTTCAACAGACCGGTCCACAAATGAATACAGGCAGTTGACACCATTAAAATCCAATGAAAAACAAAGCCTTCTGGTTCAAAAATGAACCTACTCAGCTTAGTACAAGAATCTGGTTACTCAAGAATAAAAAAAATTCATAAAGAATCATTTCCAGATGTTCTCCACAATTGCAACAGAATGTAATTGACAGCAGATGGATCGTCGTCTCTAGAACTATTGATTTTCAAGTCAAAGCAGTTATGAGTCGATCCGATTGTAATAGATATAAAGATATAGTTCACAACTTTAGCAGTAGTAGATCCACAGTTGATATTCTATTTAGAACAATTGAATCTTCTATCGAGTTCCTTCTTCTTTAAATGAACAGATCTTTGATGCTCCTTTTTTTTAATCAGCAGATCATCGTGATTTTTTGCAGTCTCTATTTTTCACCCTTTTTTAAGAAAAATATTGATCACCACCTTCCTGTATATGGTGTTTATCTGAGAGAACATATATATTAAAGCTGAGCATATCTTCTGCACATTTAGAACCATAAAAGTCTCCTTCTGATTCATGATATTCAAAAATTTGAACTTACAGAGTAGTCGTAACTTCCCTTAAGACTCGACAATAAAACCTCCTTTTAATTCGATCCTTAATCTACTGATAAAATGGCTTTGAATCTGTAACACCCCAAGCTTCTACGGTACGCTTCTCTTTGAATAATATAATAGCGTGTGTTGTACGCAACACCGAGTTCTAACACACCATAACCAATCAAACTAGCCGTTATGAATAGTAATACCTACTTTTTGAAATTATATATATTTTATATTTTAAAATGGACTTCATTTTTGGATTTGGAATATCGAATTTAGCCTAAAGTGAAATTTTGGTACTTTTCGGATAACTTTCATATTTTGATGAATAGTGAAAATTACTAAATTTTAATTAAAAAAAACGTTTTTAATCAAAATAATTAATACTGATAAATTATGAATTTGAGTGGTTTTAAAGTATATTTAGAATATATTTTTACCATTTAATATAATGTTGGTCATTGGACATAATTTTACATTTAAACCGAACATAAACAACTGTCAATCTTTTGATAGTTATTATCTCTTAAAAACATGCTTTTTGTTTTAACAGCGGGAATTAGTTTTAAATTAATTTCTGACACTTCTGTGTTTTGAATTTAGAAAAATGGATTCCATATTTGGAATCAGGATGTCCAAATTGTGTAAATAGGAAACTTTTATTTTGATACATTTTGAATAATTACTGCGGTAAATATTTTATTTACCATCGTTAAGGGTAAATCCGGTAAATAGGGGTTAAACAATAATATTATAATAGTACTAAATTACCCTAAAATGTGTCCTAGACTTATTGGTTGATACATGTTCAACAATAGGCATCTTTGGGTCGATTTTGGGACCCCATGGTGCCACTTGTAGGTGATAGGGACACTTTATTTTAATTAAGTTAAAATGAATACAAAAATGACACAAGCATATATCTTTTAGAAAAACAATTTTTAAATAGGGTTATATATGCTGGATTTTATATTATAAATATAAATTAGAAATATAAAAATATTTCCTACATAATTATATTTTATTTATAATTTTTAGATATTAAATAATTTAATTTATTTAAGACACAATGATGATGAAGTAATTACTATAATAGTGAAAAAATCAAAATAATTGATATTATAAATACCAAAATAAATATAATATGAAACTTTTAATGAATTAAACTAATTTTATAGGATAATATGATATATTAGTATTAATTTAATTAACTTTTTTCGAAGTAATCAATCTGTTATGAGTTTTAAAAAAAATCAACTATTGAATAGTGTCAAAATTGACAAAAAAGAGTTCTTAAAACAAATATTATATTATTAATTGATATTAAATTCCTAAAAATCTAAGGTTCGGCCAAGAGACTTATATCATGATATGTGCATTATTAATGGACCACTTGGGGGTCTCTTGGATGTATATAGTAAGTTTATTAACCATATTATATAAAAATACAAAGAGACATTTTAAAAGTGAAACTAGTTAACTTAGAGTTAATACTTAAAGATAAGGTTAATATAAGTACCCAAACCTATCTAAATTCTATTGGTTTAGTTTTTTTCGACCTATCCCCACCTTAAAATGTAAATAATCAACTTTGTAGCCATTAGAAACCGAATATGAATTTATTATATATTAATATTTCTAGCTTTTCCAAAGGTCCCCCTCACCCCTCTTATAAAAGGGCACTCCTCCTCATTTCTTCACACCTTCATAGCCTTTTGGTTCGGCCAAACTCTGCCAAAATACTCTCCCAACTTCCCTCACTACAACCTAGAGGCCTTAGTTTGATCAGAAAGCCAACCTAAGGAGCCCTTTTGATCAAATCAAAAGGAAGAACCCGAAGAAGAGGTAATGTTTTCACCACCCCTTTTCAAGTTCCTTTCATCTTCCACTTCTTCTTTCTTTGTTATTACCATTCTAAAACAATAACTCCAGTATCTTATATATACTGTGATGTTATTATAAATATGTTACAACCATATTCAGTATTCTATCCACCCTTTGAATAACATGTCACCATACGTGTGTACGTACGGCTTACCGTCTCCATGTCGTGGTGTAATTGTTATTCAATATATTATTATTTAGATGGGTATAATAATGATATGTAACTCATGTAAATAATAAATAAAACATGTTAATGATTCTGTATATATGATATAAAAACCATTTATATATTATTTTAATATCAAAAGAATGGTATTGTCACTCGTGCGTACGTACGGACTACCGTCTCCACGAACGCGATGAGATTCATTCTCCATCGTATCCATTCAAGTATAATTATCATTTGATGATATAAAAATGATTTTTAAGGACTTTATATCATTCTGGATATGAATGATATACCACCTATCCATTACAAACATGGCTTACGTAACAAAACATATAAAAGAAAACAAGTAAGTTAACACCCGAAACAACGATAATACTAAGATATTATTATCAAATCAATATTAAAAGATGATATATGATACCATAATTATGTATATGATTCTTGTATAATTTAATAACAATTATTTCACCATTATACAGGAGGTTAACCTACCCCAACCAAGGAAAATTTCAAGGTAAGGGTTATTTCACAACCTCTTCATTATCCGAGGTTGTTTATATGTAATAATATACGGGGATCTCTTTATCATCCACATCCATGTTTTCTTAAAAATGTATTTCAAAACATTTTTATTATTTACAATAATATGGGTTAATGTCATTTATACCCTTTTTTGACTTTATATAAGAGGTTTATAAAGGAATCTTTCCGTCGTTTTCAAAACAAGGTCGTTTTTAACCTTTTCGACAGAATTTAGTTAAGAATGTTTTTTTTAACTTATACGGCGGGTGCGGCTATTTTCCGCCATTATAAAATCTTCAAAGCTTTCCTTACAATCTTATAAGAATATTTTCAAATAAAATGTTTTATTTTATATGGCGCTTAAATGATTTCAAAAATAGAAAGAGATATTTCTCTAAAAAGTGTTTTGATTTCATCTATGTCAACATCCTTTGATGGATTTTTATACAGGAATTCTATATTGTATTGAAGGTTCTATGATATGTTTGACTGTGGATGTGCTATTTTTATACCATTCATAGTTTATGGTGAAATTATTGACATTTCTTATGCTAGTTTTAATACGAATGTTTATGTTATGTTTAAACCTTTTCATATGGGAATGCATTGGACTTAATATGTGACGGGTGGAGCCCGCTATAGCTCCTCGATGCATCGATAGGTCTCATGAGACAAACTAGTGTCTTGGAACAAGGCCTTGACAAAATCTTATTTGTAGTCTTCGCACGAGGCCTTGGCTATGTGGTTATGATAGTCTGGCATTATGCATTCCATCATTATGAAAGTGGTTATTGATTTTGCATGTGATTATGCGATTAATAGAATATCCATGTGAATAAGTAAATGGCATTATTTCATTTTATTTATGTCATACTATGTTCAAAGTTCAAGTTTGAAAGGATTTTGTTTTAGTTATACATTGCCTTAAATGTTTATTCTTATTTATGAAAGTTTACTCTATATTGTTATCCTTACTGGGCATTTGAGCTCACCCCTTTTCTATGTTTTATTTTTCCTTGGAAGTGAAGAAGTAAATTATGAATGACCTGTAGGGATATTATGTGGGGTTATTAGTGTGGATTATGGAGACAATATGTTGTTGTAGTAGTTTTTCCTTTTATGATGTAATGTAAGACTTATGAATATATCTAGTGTTTCCAAGGCTACTAAACCAATCGGTCTTTCGAGATTTGATCTTTCTTGTGATCATGCCAATATTATGTAATAATGCACCGACTCTGGGTATCTAGGGTCGGGGCGTTACAGAATCAGTCAAAGTCATACTCTTAAAAACAACTTTAAATCTAGCTTTAAATCCACCCAATAATCATCTTGCTGACCATTGCATAAAAATATCGTCTTTCAAAACTTTATGATGCCAAATGTAAGGTTGATGACATGGCCTCCAAATGTAGGGTTGATTACATAGTCCTCAAATGTAAGGTTCATAAGGTATGGTTGATCATAAATGTAGGGTTGATCATCCACTCTTTTTCTTCAAATCTCAAACTTATGTTAAAATATCCATACTTTTACTTAATCCATACTTCTCTAAGAACGTATGGTGATTCAAAAAAGTAAGGTTGATGAACCATACTTTTGAGAAACAAATGTAACGTTTAGTACCTACGTACGGTTCTCCTTCCATACATTGCTGATAACCAAAACATAAGGTTCCTTCCTAACTTAAGGTTCTTCTTCCATACATTGTTGATAACGTATAGTTTTTTAACCATACTTTTCTCTTATCTCAAAAAGGTATACATGCTTTTCATCCTTATGATATGTTTATCCACGAAGGGTATGAACAATGATTCCAGGATGCGCTTAAAGCAGATTCTGAACAAGTAAGGTATGAACAGTGATTCCAGGATGCGCTTAATGTAGATTCTGAACAAGTAATAAATTCTTGTTATTTCAAGAGTAAAATAAATTAATAAAGTCCTGTAAAATACTAAATAAAATCATTAGAAAATAATTAAGGGTATTTGTGAGCATCAAAATTATCATAAAGAGACACACTATTATTATCAATAACCTCCCACTTTAAATAACATTTTTATGTATTGTTGAAAACAAAACTTTTCTCCACAATCTCCCCCTTTTTGATGATCACAAAACCCATAATATAATAAAATGAATTAAAAGAAATTAACTCAAAAAATTAGTTACATAAAGTTTTAGAATTTTGAGAGTATAAAACAATATTTTAATTTTAACAAAATAAATAAATATTTCAATAAATAAAATAAAAATTCTCCCCCTAAAAAATAAAATAATTTTTCATTCCAAATTTCTCCCTCTGAATAAACAAGGGTTTTTAAAATAAAATGTTGCGTTTATCCAAATTTCTCCCCCTTTTGTGATATCAAAAAGAATGATAAATTATGTATTTAAACACATTTAATGTTGCACTGAACTGTAGGTAAATGCTATTATTAACTATTCATCAATGATTAAATATGGAGTGATGGCATATCAAAAATAAAGATAGTAAAACAAATAGAAAGAAAGAAATAGATTTTCATTAAAAATGAAAAATAGATACAAGTATGATAAACACGGGAATCAATGTTTGGGAAAGATAGGAAATAGGTTATATCTCTTCTGGATTACAGACTTGATTTCTGTGAACTGTTCCCTGAGTCTCTTCATCATCTCATCTCCAAGTTTGATAATGAGCTCTATGTTCTCTTGAGTCATATGAATATCCACGATTAAATTGACTCTGAAAAACTCATGTATCCTTTCTTCATTTTCGATAAACATTGACAGCTTCTCTGACATCTGATTTAACATATTTTTGATTGGTGGCTCACTAGATATCAGTTGATCCACTAAAAATTTCTGATTGTCCAGCAATACTGATAATGGAGCACTGTTACATTGTAGATCTTGCAACCAGTCATTCATGTTGCTCATTGCGGCTGTAATGGCTTGAAATCTTCGTATTAAATCAGGTGAAGTACCTGATCCACTAACAGTACTATTTGCAACTGATGCAAATTGGTTCTCTATAAACAACTTCAGATCTGATAAATATATCTTCATAACAATTTCAGATTTCAAATTTGCAACTGCATTCAGCATATCGTCTTTAGACATTTTAACTTCTTTCCTTGAAACTGTACTCCCTTTCAGATTTTGAAATATCAATTGTTCGAAGGTTAAGGCATTTCTCAGAGAGATATTCTCAGAGTCCAACTGAGACACCTTTCTGTACAGTTCTTCAACTTCTTTCTTCCATTAATCAGAGGAACCCTTTGCATTATTCGCATTCTCAGGCTCTGGATGATGCTGTAGTACCAAAGATAATGATTCAGCATCATATTTTTCTTTCTCTTTGTTCTGAGTAGGTTGGTCCACAGATTTTTCCTTAGAGTCCGCAGACTCCTCCACAGAAAAATCCTCTTGAATTTCTTCTGTGTGAGCTTTAGAAGCATGCTCACCACAAACATCAGCATCATTTCCTTCCACTGTATTTTTCAGAACAACATTTTCAGGAGTTTCCTAAGGTCTGGCCACTTCCTCACCAGGCACTGCCTCCTTATCTTGGTTCTATTGAAGTTTAAATTCAAAATCAGCTACAATCTGTTCTTGATTCTCCCTTTGAGATTATTCTTGAGCTTCTGATGCCTCTACTGGTGTTTTCCTATCACGAACATCTTTCATGGTCTTATCAATAACATCTTATCTTACAAGAGAATAAGCAATTAAAGGTTCTGTTGTTTCCAATGAAGGGGTTGTAATTTCCTCATTAACAGCTCAAGTTCTTAAAGATTGAAGTCCCTCCTGACTTCTTTCTTCTTCAGCATATTCCACTTCAAATTGGATCCTTCTTGCTACATTGCCGACTCTTGATTCATCCTGTCCCTCCTTGGACTTAGCAGGTTGAGCCTGAGCACTCTCTGAGTCTTCTTTAGCTCCTACTGGCAAGATTTTTCCTTTAATGGTGCTCCAAGAGTATCCAATCTTCCTCAAAGTTCCAGTATTAAACATATTACTGTGATGATAGTGTACTCGAGCATCCACTAATCTCACCATGTCTTTCTTAAGCAATAGTTTAGAAATAAATCGACCAAAAGGGTAAAAGTTCATCCGGGCGTCACTTTGACAGCAGTAATTGAGGTACCTGACCATGTACCTTGGGAAGTTTAACATTATATCACTTAACAGAAGATACATTATGTACATATCAGGGTACAAAATCTTTTCCATTTCTTCCATTCTGGGAGCTATTCCAGTCTGAACAAATTTAACCAAGATCTTCTAATATGGTTTGAAATATTTCACCATCATTTTCTTAATAGTAGATGTTCCAAAAAAAGAAATAATGTCTTCAGATTTATGCACGGCATCTCCTGTATTCTTCAAATCAAAATGAAAAACTCCCACATGAGGGTAGTTGAGAATCTGACCAATTTCTACTGACGAGATTAAGAAATTTCTATCCTCTATCTTAGCCATCATACTGTCCTTAGTATCCCCCAGACTAAACTGTATAGATTCGAATAAGTATCTAAGTTATACCTCATACAGAAATTCCATATTTTTTCTATATAATTTCTGTTCAAGGTTTTTAAATGACAGTGCTTGTTTCAACAGTATATTTGTCTGAAATAACCAGTCTAGGTCGATTACCTTTCTCTATAAGATTTTTATTCCTTTTGAGCATTGTCTCTTGACATTGCTTGGCTCTACTTCATTGGCTCTTTTAGTCCTTACCATCTCTGTGAGAATCTCATAAGGTTTGAAGGTTAGGGTTTTAGAGGTTCGAATATTAGGGTTCATGAGTAGAGGTGCATTTTGTGGATTCGAAAAGGTTTCGATAGAAGTAAAACGGTTCAGAAGTCGAAATGGTTTCTGACAACCTTGATTCCCATGTTTTTAGTACTCATTACGTATATTTAAAAATAAATAAAATAAATTACGTGGATAAAAATAAAATTATTCTATTTTAAAAACAAAATAGAAAAATTATTTTTAAGCAGAATAAAAAAACATTGTGAAATAAAATTTTATTTAAAATCAAATAAACCTAGATCCCCTTAATAAAATCAAAAATTTAAGTGGAAAGTGGTTTAGTAATAATATCAGCTAATTGAATTTCAGTATTTATAAATTCTAAAAATATATCCTTTTTAATGACATTATCTCTTAAAAAGTAATGCCTTATATTAATGTGCTTAGTTCTAGAATGACTAATAGGATTTTTTTTTTGAAATATTAATTGCACTTATATTATCACATAAAATAGGTGTATTATTAAAATTTAATCCAAAGTCTATATGTGTGTTTTTCATCCACAACACTTGTGCACAGAAACTTCCAGCAGAAACATATTCTGCCTCAACTGTTGACAAGGCAACTGAATGTTATTTCTTACTAGACCATGACACTAAATACTTTCCTAAAAAGTGACATGTTCCTAATGTGATTTTTTCTATCTAACCTACAACTTCCAAAGTTGGCACTTAAATATGAAATCAAATTAAAATCAGAAGTTTTAGGATAATGAAGAGATTGAAAAATAGTTCCTTTTAAATATCTAAAAATTCTTTTAACAGCAGTTAGATGAGATTCTTTAGGATTTTATTTAAATCTAGCACAAAGACATGTTGAATACATTATATATGTCCTACTATCAGTAAGATATAATAAACTACCAATCAAACCTCTATATAACTTGTTGTCAACTGATTTTCCAGTTTCATCCAAATCAAGTTTTATATTAGTACACATAGGAGTTGTAAATGTCTTGTTGTTTTCAAGTCTAAATTTCTTAAGTAAATCAGTAATGTATTTTCTTTGATTCGAGACATTTCCAAAATATTTTTGATAAATTTGAAGTCCTAAGAAGGAATTTAGTTCTCCCATCATACTCATTTCAAATTCTTTTTGCATTAACTTTGAAAACTCATCACAAAGGGTTTTATTAGTTGATCCAAAAATAACATCATCAACATATATTTGAACTAATAAAACATTATTTTTTATAGTTTTCTTAAAAGGTGTTGGGTCTTCCATTCCAATAGTAAAATAATTTTTCAAAAGAAAAGAACTTAATCTTTCATACCAAGCTCTAGGTGCTTGTTTAAGGCCATAAAGATATTTAGTAAGTTTAAAAACAGAATCTGGTTTTTGAGAATTTTCAAAACTAGGAGGTTGCCAACATAAACTTCCTCAATTAAATAACCATTTAAAAAGGCAGATTTAACATCCATCTGAAATAATTTAAAATTCATATAAGATTCATAGGCTAAAAGGTTTCTAATGGATTCTAACCTAGAAACAGGTGCAAAAGTATCATCATAATCTATTCCATCTTCTTGATTGTATCCTTTAGCTACTGATCTTGCTTTATTTCTAGTTATTATTCCTTGGTCATCCTGTTTATTTCTAAAGACCCATTTGGTTCCTATTACTGGATAATTGATAGGTCATTCCACTAATTCCCGAACATCATTTTTTTAAACTGGTTTAATTCATCTTGCATTGCTATTACCCAGATTTCATCATCTAAAGCTTCTTCTATAGTCTTGGGTTCTTATTGAGATAGGAAGGCAGAGAATTCCACTAGGTTTCCTAAGTTTATTCTAGTTTGAATTCCTGTATCTAAGTTACCTATCATAGTTTCTAAAGGGTGATTATTTAGGGTTCAAGACTATCTAGGCAAAACATTTAAATGTTCATCAGTATCATGTTCCTCTGAACTGGACTGAATTTCTTTTATATCATTTTCAAAATAATTCTTTTAGTTCTCAAGTCTCATATTATCATTAGAGTCAAGTTCATCCATTTGATCTGTCCTTTTCTCAAATGGATCAGATTCATCAAATCTCACATGAACTTATTCATTAAAAATCATTGAATTCTTATTATAGGCTCTATAAGCTTTGGAGATAGCAGAATATCCTAAGAAAATACCTTCATCAGATTTTGGATCGAACTTACCAAGATTATCTTTGGTGTTCAAGATGTAAACCTTGCATCCAAAAACATTAAAGTAATTTACTTTAGGTTTTCTTTTATTCCATAGTTCATAGGGTGTCTTTTTCAAAATAGGTATAATTAATACTCTATTAATTATATAGCAAGTTGTATCCACATCTTTTTCCCAAAAATATATAGGTAGGATATATTCATTTAACATAGTTCTAGCCATTTTTTGAATTGTTCTATTTCTTCTTTCTACAATTCCATTCTGTTGAGGTGTTCTTAGTGCAGTGAAGGTATGTTTAATACCCATGTTTGAGCAAAAGGAATTAAATTCCTGATTCTCAAATTCTCCACCATGATCAATTCTCAATGAGATTATATTAAAACCTTTTTCATTTTGAACAGATTTGCAGAAACTTTCAAATAAAGTAAAAGCTTCATTTTTAAATTTCAAAAAGAAAATCCATGTAAATCCGGAATAGTCATCAACTAAAACATATAAATATAATTTACTAGATAATCTTTCTACTCTTGAGGGTCCAAACAAATCCATATGAATAAATTCTAGAGGTTTAGATGTAGAAACTTTATTAACTGATTTGAAGGATGATTTGTGTTGCTTTCCAAGTTGACATGCATCACAAAATCGGTCACTTTAAAATTTGAGACTAGATAAATCAGAAACTAAATGTTTCGTAGATAACTTGTTTAAAACATATATATTAAAATGTCTAAGTCTCTTATGCCAGATCCAAGATTCACTTACTATAGTAGTCAAGCAGTTTACTTGTTGTTTATACAAGGAATTTAAATCCAATGCATAGACATTATCAGTTCTTGGTGCTTTAAATTTAAATAGTTTATCTTTAGAAATAGTACCGAAATTGTTAGTAAAGTCAACAGTATATCCATCATCACATAGTTGAGAGATTCTTATCAGATTGTGTTTTAATCCTTGTACATAATGTACTTTGTTGATTATACTGTTTTTTGATCTCAAATAGTTCCAATGCCAACGATTTTTTCATTGGCATTGTCATCAAATGTGACAAGTCCTCCTTCCTTTTGAGTGAGTGAAGAAAAATTCAATGAGTTTCCACTCATATGTCTTGAGCAGCCATTATCCATGTACCATATATCTTTTCTACTCTTATGGCCTGTCACATCATCGGTTTCTTCCATGAAACACATGTTTTCTTTTAGATTGACTTCTTCTTTCTCTGATCTTGATTTAGGAGAGCTACTGGAGTCTTCAAATACACTCCAAGTAGCTTTCATAGCTTTCTTGTCTTTCTGCTCATAGTCATTTCTTTTGAAGAATTTCTTCTTCTTTGCTTCCTTCAATTGTGGGCAATCTGTTCTGATATGCCCCATATTCTTGCATTCATAGCATCTTACTTCCTTATCATCTTTCTTAAAGGATTTTTTTAAGCCTCTTTTCTTACTGTAGAACTTTCTAAATTTCCTGGCTAGCTGAGCCAGTTCTTCATCTGAATTTGATGAGTCATAGCTCTCTAATTTATCTTTTACTTATCTGTTCATCATCTTTCTATTTTTTGTTGTGAAGTTAATCTTAAGGAAGTATCATTCTTTTTGATGTATACATTATGCTCATTTGCCTCATGTTGCATTTCAGCTTCATACATAATCAGTGTACCAATAAGCTCTCTCATGGTAAGATTTTTGACAGGTGTTTATTGTCTTATTGCAGTAGAGATACCATTCCATCGAGTAGGAAGTACCCTCAGTACTTTTAATGCTTTATCAGCCTACTTGATAGGTTCTCCTAGAGCTGTTATATTATTGACAATTTCTGTCAATCTCCCATTAATTTGGGTAATTCTTTCTCCTTCAAACATTCTGAAAGTATCAAATTTCAGTTTTTCAGTTGCATATATCATTTGTCTCACATTGTCTGTTCCTTCATATGCCACAGCTATTGTCTCCCACATCCCATATGTTGTCGGGTACTGAGATACTCTATTAAATTCATTTGGTCCTCGACCACAGATGATTGCATTCATAGCCTTCTAATTCATATCATAATATGCCTCTGTAGTAGCACTCCATGTCTCAGGATTTTCAGTAATTTCATAAGGGGTCAGAATCATTGAAAAGACTTAATATCCGAGGTTTTTCAGATATATTATCATGTGCGATTTCCAGCAGCCATAGTTGTCTCCATTGAAATATGGTTCTCTGACTATTGGCATCCCTTCTCTTGTATCAGTAATGATGCCCTGTTATAATCTTTAAATGCTTTTATCTTTCTAAGGCTCTATCAGAATCTCCTCCTCTGATACCAATTGGTGGATCCTGAATATAAAGATTATACGCAAGAGGGGGTGAATTGTGTCTTTAATATTTTTCATTAACTCTTTGATTGAACGAGTTCTGTCCTCTTTGCTTTATATGATTTGGTTATAAAATAGAAATAAATAAAATCAAGGACACCAAGATGTATAGTGGTTCGGGGAACAGAAGGCCCCTTGTCCACTCCACCAATGCTCAACTCCACGAGCTTGATGATTTTCACTATCTGGTCCTTGTTTGAATAGACTGGTCCACAACTGAATATAGGCAGTTGAGAGCTTTACAATCCAAGGCAAAACAAAGCCTTCGGGTTCAAACATGAACCTACTCAACTTAGTACGAGAAGCTGGTTACTCAAGAATAAAAATAATTTCAGAAAGAATCTTTTCCAGATGATCTCCACAATTGCAACAGAATGCAATTGACAGTAGATGGATCGTCGTCTCTAGAAATATTGATTTTCAAGTCGAAGCAGTTCTGAGTCGATCCGGTTGCAATCGATATAAAGATATAGTTCACAACTTCAGCAGTAGTAGATCCATATTTGATATTCGATGTAGAACAAGTGAATATTCTATCGAGTTCCTTCTTCTTTAAATGAACAGATCTTTGACGCTCCTTTTTTTTGAATCCACAGATCAACGTGATTTTTTTGCAGTCTCTATTTTTCACCCTTTTTTAAGAAAAATATTGATCACCGCCCTCCTGTATATGTTTTCCATTAGAGAGAAGAAATATATTAAATCTGAGCATATCTTCTGCACATTTATATCCATAAAAGTTGCCTTCTGATTCGCGATATTCAAAAATTTGAACTTACAGAGTAGTCATAACTTCCCTGAAGACTCGGCATAAAAAGATCCTTTTAATTCAATATGTAATATACTGATAAAATGGATTTGAATCAGTCAAAGTTGTACTTTTAAAAAAGACTTTAAATCCGTCTTGAAATCCGCCCAATAATCAGCTTGCTGACCATTGCATAAAAATATCGTCTTCCAAAACTTTCTGACACCAAACGTAAAGTTGATGACGTGACCCCCAAATGTAGGGTTGATAATATATTCTTCAAACGTAAGGCTCATAACGTAAAGTTGATCATAAAAATAGGGTTGATCATCAATACTTTTTCTTCAAATATCAAATTTATGGTAAAAGATCCATACTTTTACTTAATCCATACTTTTCCAAGAACGTATGGTTGTTCACAAAAGTAAGGTTGATGAACCATACTTTTGAGAAACAAACGTAACATTTAGTACCTACGTACGGTTCTCCTTCCATACTTTTCTGATAACCAAAACATAAGGTTCCTTCCTAATGTAAGGTTCTTCTTCCATACGTTTTTGATAACGTATAGTTGTTTAACCATACTTTTCTCTTATCTCAAAAAGGTATACATGCTTTTCATTCTTACGCTACGTTTATCCACGTAGGGTATGAACAATGATTCCAGGACGCGCTTAAAGAAGATTCCAAACAAGTAATGAATTCTCTTTATTTCAAGAGTAATATAAATTAATAAAGTCCTGCAAAATACTAAATAAAATAATTAGAAAATAATTAAGGGTACTTCTGAGCATCAAAATTAGCATAAAGAGACATAGTATTATTTTCAATAATCTCCCCCTTTAAATAACATTATTATGTATTGTTGAAAACAATACTTTTCTCAACATAAACTATTATTATTATTTTAAATAACACACCTTTCACAATAAATATAATGCCTCTATATCTTTAATGCAAAGAATACCATAGCTAACTCCAAATCTTGATTTGGGTAATTTTTCTCATGAATTTTCATCTAATGTGTGGCATAAAATATAACCATATCATTTTACATGATAAAACATCCCAACCCCTTCTAGGATGCATCACTGTAGATCAAAAACCTTTCTATACTACAAGGTTGTGTGAGAACAGGTGCACTGGCTAACCTTCTTTTTAGCTCATTGAAATTATCTTCACATTCTGCCATCCAAACAAACATAACTCCTTCATGAATAAAATTGGAGATTTGATTAAATAATTGTGAAAAATCATTCACAAAACTTCAATAATATCAATCCAAACCAACAAAAAATTGGATCTTAGTTACTGTTGTTGGTCTTGACCATATTTCAATAACCTCTGTTTTTTATAGATCAATAGATATCTCCTCTATTGAGATTATGTGACCCAAAAATGAAACTTTTTGAAGCCAAAATTCACACTTGGTAAATTTGTAATAAATCTTCTTCTTTCTTAGGGCCTCCAATACAATTCTAAAAGGATCATTATGTTCTTCCTTTCTCTTTGAATAGACAATAATACCAGCTATGAAGGCTATCACAAACTGATCAAGACAGTCTCTAAAGAATCTATTCATTAGATCCATGAAGATAATGGTGGAATTAGTAAGACCAGAAGGCATCACTATAAATTCTATAGTTCCCATACCTTGTACGGAATTTCATATTTGTTATGTCCTCCTTTTAGACCATTAATTGATTATATCCTGAACAAATATCAATATTCAAAAATTATTGACCTCCGCGTAGTTGGTCAAATAATTCATCAATGTGAGGAAGAGGATATTTTTTCTTGATAGTGATCTTGTTATGTTCTGGAAAATCAATATAGAGCCTCATTGATCCATCTTTCGTCTTAAAAAATAGAATACGTGCCCCCGAAAGAGACGCACTAGGGAATATGAATCAATTATCAAGATTCTCTTGGAGTTTCTTCTTCAATTACTTAAACTCAATTGGGTCCATTCTATACGGTGTCTTTGAAATAAGTATAGCGTCTGTTATGAGTCCCTTTGAAAACTCAACTTCACGATTTGGTGGAAGACTTAGAAATTCCTCCAGAAATACATCAGTAAACACCCATAAAATTTGAATATTCTTAATCATGATTTTCTCCCCAACCATTTTAGATAAATATATATCATTTATAAGAATAAAAACCCATAATATGGAATAAATTTCTACTAGAAAGTTATATTCACCCTTGCATCGATAGATGATCATATATTGATTTGGAATATGAAATGTGACTTCCCTTCCTTGTAAATTGATATGAGAACCATATAGATAAATCCAATACATGCCAAAAATTACATCAAATTACACTATATGAAGGATCACAATATTTTCAGGAAGCACTTTAACAAAAACTTCAACCGGAGAAGAATTATAAATATTTGATGCAATCATTGTGCCATTAGATGTATTAACAGCTTACTCACCTTCTAATTGTGTAAGTAATACAGTTACACCCTAAGAAAAGTATTTATAAAAAAAAGATATGGTGGATACATAGTCAAATAAAACATTTTCTACTTTAGGTTGGATAGTAAGTGTACCTTTCACCACTTCATTATCATACTCCAAATCACCGATAGTGATTTCATTTGAATTTAATTTATCTTTCGCCTTAAGATTTTATTAACACCAACCATCATCAATAACTCCTGGATTAGGGAATTGATTGGAATAATTCCCCATTTCCCTGTACTTGTATCATTGAAGTGTAAGAGGTGCATTCTGTGAAGCCTTTTTTTGTTCACATCACTAGACATGTTTTCCCATCACTTTGGAAGCCAACTACCCGATGACCTTATTTTCCACACTTAAAACATTTAAAATCCCCTTTAATACCATTCCCTCAATGTTTCTTTCCACACTTTGAGCATAAGGGAAAACTCATCTTCTTTTCAATGTGGTCTTTATATTTTACTTTGAATTCCATTTTTCTCTTCTTATCAAACCCGTATGACTGATGGGTTACTGAAATCTTTGTCTCAACCTTGATGGAACATTGAACTATTTTCTTATATATATTGAAGTCCCTTATGTCTAATTCCCTTTAGATATGTGTTTTTAAAACACCAAAGAATCAATCAATTTTACTCTCAGGTTGGGAACTAATTCTAAAAAAATACCTTGAATGTCCTGTGAAATTTTCTTCATAGGAAATAGTAGATTCTTCATCCTTTTGCTTAATTTCAAGGAAATACTTCTCCATCTTTATTTGATGAATACAAGGAAAGTACATATTGAAATATAAGTTCTTTAACTCATCACATTCCATAGACTCAATTTCATCTCTTTATCTTGTATTCTTGATAGGATTCTACCATTTGATCAGCTTCACCTTCCAAAAAATATATCGCTAAGATGACTTTTTCATGTTCATAATATTGTAAAAATAAAAATACTTTTTTAGTTTCACTGATACATTGATCAGACACTAATGGGTCAGAAGACCTACTAAATCAAGGTGGTCACAACCTCATTAAGGATTCAACAGAATGTTACTCCCTCCTTTTCTCGTTTGGAAGACCTACATTATTCATAGCCTGAGAAAGTTGTGTGAGAATGGCTACAAGATTTTTCAATCCATATCCTGTTACATTTTGTTGCTTAGTGGGACAATCAGTGCATTTCCTGTCGCATTCAACATTAACGTGATTTCTTTGGGTTCCATGTGTTGACTAAAACCAAGAATCATAGTGTGAGAAACACTAATAGTAATGATAAAACTACAAAATTCAAAAATAAAATTTCAATTTAGGATAGTTAAGGTTTTATTGTAGGTTATCCATGAACATCTCTAAAACATTAGGATAGAATTGTAACCAATACTTAGATATATCCATAGGGTTCTTACTAAGGTTCCCTCATTCTATTTTCTGAAGGTCGACTATACCTTTTCTATAATACCAAATGTAATGTCCCATAACTAACATATAGATATTAATTCAAAATTAAAGAATATTTATTACATAACATAAGTAAAAACCACGCCAGGACCGTATAGGTTTAGTGTCTTTAGAAACTGGGAAACATAAAAAACTGGTTCATAAAACATCCACATTGCCTCCCGCTTATTTCTTCATAACTAGACTCTTGTTCACATATCTTATATAATAAACATCTTCATGACCTAGGTAAAAGAATCATATTAAATGGTGAGATTAAATTCTCTGTAATCGTAAACAAGGGAAATATCAATCATATCATAATCATAATAACATAACATTTGAATATATTATCTTGCATATAAAAGATCATAATATCATGTCCGGGGATAAATCATAAAAGTTAAATTTAAACCCAACAGTCATAACATAAGACATGAAATTTTGTTTCATATTCAAATGATCATAGAAAATCATTTCATATCAGTCAAGGCTCATTGTCGAGACCATCATAACAGACAATTTACATTACAGGACCGAGTTCACTCCTCATTATAGACTTGTATTATTGAACTGGTTTTATTTTCCATTCCATTCATGTCTATCTAATTAGATATAATTATTTACCCAATTCATTATAGGGACATATAGGTCACGGCCATCTCATAATTAAATCATTCTTACATGTTCCATAAAACATAAACCATTCACCATAGCATAACCCAAATAAAAAAAACAGGCTTCTTAAAAATAATTCCATAATAAACACTATCAAATAAAAGTAATAATATGTATATAAACATAAACCTATTTCATCTTTTATGGAAAATAGTTTCGATAAAACACTTGATCTTAATTCCTAAGGAAAATATCATTTCTTCTTCAAAAACGTTTTCTTTCCTCAAAATGCCACACAATATTAGAAGAAATAATTTTATGTGAAAATAACATTATAATATTGTAGGTGAATCTTCAAGGAAATAAGTAATTATTAAAGCATAAAAATCCATTCATTCCATAAAGGTTAAAAACACATTCTTCTCGTACTTTTTCAATAAAAGTAAAAAAGTACCTCGTACTGAAAACGACAAAAGATTCCATTACAATCATTTAGTAAAAAATAACCAATGGGTTAAATTGACTAAAAATTATATAAGTATATAAATAATATTTCGAAATATATTTAGGAAACATAGACATGGATGATAAATATAACCCAGTAAATACTTACGAATATACAATCTCAGATAAAAAGGAGATTTGAAAAGTTATCCCTTACCTTTGGTCTGATATGATTCTTATGAATATAAACATATTGTATAATGATTTAAATAATGTTACTGATTTATTAAATAATCATAATATTTTTTTTGATAACATTTATGATCATATTTTTATCTATTTGTTAGTAACAATTCATTGTTACTCATTATTCTAGTATTAACCGCTTTATGTTCTTATGCATGTTTTATCGGATAAGATCTTATTCCTCTTTTTATGTCATATTTATATAATTTAAATCATGGTATTATTATAATATATATCATATTAATTCATTCAATTAATGTATATAATCATCATTTAATGATGATCATGTAGAATGAATCGCATCTCATCGTGGAGATGGTATGTCGTACATGCGCATGAGCGATGATATCATTCCCAAAATTATTGAATGGTATTGAATTGGATAGTGTATGATAATTAATAATTAGTATAATGTTATAAAAATAATATATAGTTATTATTTACATAATTATAAACATCTAATTAAGGTGGTAGAGAAAAACTAATTACATATCAATGTGGATATGGTAAATTGTACGTCTACACGTGCGATGATTTCACTTTTCATAGGATGGATAGAAGGTGAAATATGGTTTTTTTACATTTATAATAATATATCAGTAGATGAGTTATACTTATGTTAGTACTTTATAATTGAAAATCTAATGAAGAGTAAGTATAAGAAGAAATAAGTTTGAAAGAATCGGTAGAAAAGATTACCTCTTCCTTGATGTGTTTCTTCTAAATCTCTTCTTAGAGCACGAGAGTTCATTCTTGAAGATGAAAAAAAACTCTAGATTAAAAATAAGTAAGTTGATAAGGAAAAAAGGGTAGGGTATTTCAGAGCTTTAAGTCTCAAAATGAAGTTAATAGGTAAGTAATGTAGTTCCCTTTTATATTTTACGTGAGGGTCACTTTTGGAAACTCCATAAATAATAATTTATAATAAAATTAAACCCTACTCAAAAAACCTACAAATGGTCCCAATTTTGAATATTAGATGAGGTAGGGTTGTAATATCATCACCTAATAAATTTTAAACAAGTTATTTTGTCAATTTAAACCATATTGTTTTAATTGAACCTTAATTATTCTATTTAATTTTAATTATGGTAATAACATTCTAAATAATTAATTGTTATAAATATTAACATATATGGTTTTAATTGACTATAAATGGATATTTAATGAAATTTTAGATCTTATAATTATCACTTTGTAATTTTTAAATATTTATATGATTTTTATATAATTTAATAAAATTTTATTTACATAAAATATAAGGAGTGTCAATTTTGACACTACTCATTTATTTAACTAAAAAAATCCACACAGACAATAAATTCGAAAACAAATATTAAATACACTCCTAATATGTCATAGTAACCTATAAAATTCTTGGAGCACATTAATTAGTAAATATTATATTACTTTTAATATTTTTAAAACCATTTATTTGATATTTCTATTAACTAAATAACTTCTACATCACTATTGTGTCCTCAATAATGGTAATTATTTAATCTCTAAAAATTATAAATAAATTTATATGATGTAGTTGATTCTTTTAGATTTTAATATATTATCTATAGTTGATATTATATCCTAGATGTCCATATATTAAAATTAAAATACTTATATAAAATGAGATTGTGACATTTTGTCACATTCATTAGTTTTTATTACAATCATGTCATATTCCTTGGTAAGTGTCCATCAAGTGACTCCATTTAAAATAATAGATGATAAGGGTTAAATTTAGTAATCCAATAATATATTTACAGTTGTTAAAATAATTTTATAATATTATTTTTACCTTTAATTACATGATTTACCTTTAACCATGGAAATAAAAAATAATTAGCAAATTTACAATTCCTAATGCCCAAAAATAAAATTATACCGTTAACATAGTTTGGACCTAATGATTCCAAATATAGAGTCTATTTTTAAAAATTAAAAATACTTATGTTTTAGTCATTAATTTAAAACCAATACTATTATCTGAATGAGAGAATGAATTTTTTTAAGTCAAAACATTACAAAAGATTGAAATGTTTTTACATCAGAATTTAATGTAAAATTAATTTTAATGACCTAAATTATATTAAATGGTAAAAATATATTCTGTTTATAATTTAAAATAATTAAATAATTTATTTTAACCATAAAAATTATTTTCAATGAATAACGTTATTTTCAATTAAAATTTTGCATATTTTTACTTTTCATCAAAATATGAAAGTTATCAGAAAAATGTCAGAAATTCATCCAAAGTAAATTTTTTAATCCCTATTAAAAATAACATGTTTATTTTCTCATATAAAAATTATTAATGTGTCAAAATATTAATATAAAATTGTTTTTCCATTCAAATGTGAAAATTAAACTTTAAAAAATAGGTTTTATACATCAAATAGGGTTTTATTCATAACCTATGACTAAAATATCCATTGGAAAAATAATTAAAATATTTTATTAAGTATATAATGCATATATATCTCAATAATTTCACCACCAAAATTAATTCACTAAAAAATGAAAATATCTAATTTATATTTTTCATAATTAATTAATAACCAATGAATTCACTATGAATTTCCATAAGTTAGTTATAATTATTCCCGTTAACCTAATGGCTATTATATAATGGTAATTATATACAAATGGAATCTCTTAGTTCATTTAATATCTTGATTTCATTAAACTCAAGCTACTGAAGAATAAAAATTATTTAAAGAAAATATTTCCTAAACAACATCTAGGTGTTACATAAGAGGATAGTTTCTGGGAGTAGGATTTTCCAATTCAATCCATGTACATGGAGTTTTTTATTATATAATGTTTTGGTCATTTTTATATCATGTGATTGTTATGATTGTTTGAATTTTTTATATTATTTATTTAGATCCTTTTATTATGTTTTTAGGTCTAGTTTCATCATTGATAGAGAAGTACAACCTGATTGATTGTTAAGTGGATTTTGGTGATTAATTCATTATTTTTCTGGTTTTTTATTCTTGAGTATGATAATGATTCGAGTGATATCTAATGTGATGGATCCGACCCTTTTAGACTGTTAAATTTTGAGTTTTTGGTTTTGGTAACCTTGATATGATATTGAGGAATGGAGAATTCGTGTTTGAGATCAATTTTCAACTAAATGTGGTGATTCATGGTGTGGATCCTTAGTTCACAGTGTGAATGATGTTTCAAAGGGTGGATTAATTACTCAAGATACTAGGTTCCTAGAATTTCTACTTTGGATTGATTCATGGAATTACATGTTATTCATAGTGTTAATTTTCATGGTGGATTTTTTTGTGGTTGTATCTTTAAAATTTTCATAACACAAAATGTTTTATTAATAACGTGAAATCCCATATAGGTTTATTGGATTGAGTGCCTTTTTTAAGTTGATGTGAATCATTTAACTGTTATGGAATTAACCATCCATTCATGTTGTGAAAGGGGTGATTTCCATGTTGTCTATAAATTCTAGTATCCCTCTAATTTCCCTCAATATCCTATCATTTCTCTTGAACTTCAACAGATACCTAGGAGATTTTGGGATCCCTAGAAGACTATGATCTTTAGAATTCATCATTTTCTTCTAGAGATTATATATTAGTGATTCCCGGAAAGACCTTTTATTTCTCTTCATTTTATTACTTGTTTTATTGTTGATTTTTTAGTCACTTAATTAATTAGAGTTGGTGATTTATTTCAGTTATAGTTTTGATGAGGCATCCCTATATTTTAATTTAATTCAAGGATCCCTTTTTTGGATCTTTAAGTGTAATTTTTTTATGATCACAAACACTCTAAAGTTTTTCTAAAATGTATCAATCTGTTTTGGGGGTATTTTTTTAAAATCAATGTTGTTAGTTTGTAATGAACAAATTTGGACTAAAACCACTTTAAAAAATGTTTAAAAGGATTGTTTCATAGTTTTTTCAGTGGGACAGTATAGGAAACTCAGTGAAGTGCAAACAGATAATTGGTGGCATGGGAAGAACCATCTCCCCTATAAGAAGTATGTCAACTAGCTAGTGGAGGTTCACTAACTAAACAATGAGAGGAGACAATGAAAAATTTATTCCAGTAGCACCACCAGTTACCTGGTGGAGTAAATCGTGTATCTAGTGGCGTCTAGACTGATAATCCAAGGAGGCCTTAAATATGTTCAAAAATAAACTAGTTCAGGCCTTTAAGGGCATAACTCAATTAATTGGACTCGAGAACACAATAGAGTCAATATAAGGAGTTCAAGGTAGCCATAATTCCAATTCCAATTCTACTTAATATAAGTGTTAATTATATAGTTCTATCAAATTAAAAAGATGATCTATTTCTCTCAAAATATCCCATTATCTTAAATTTATCAACTTTTATCTTTCAAGGGGAGATAACGATTTTATCAACCAAGGTGATCAAGGAAAAAAATCAAGAAGAGTGTTTTCTTTAACAACTTCATCCAAAGAACCAATAAAATTCTTTTTCAAATATTTTGTACTTATTTCTCACTCCAAACATTAAGAATTTTGTAAATCCCCTTAGATATTTATTCTTATCCTTCTCTCTCCACATCAATCTTACACTATTTTTTTTAAATAGAGTGAAGGTAATCTATTATATATGGATTTAAATAAAGAAATTAATTTATTTATATTATACCTCTATTTATTTTTTTCATTTTAATATATTTACTCTGATAGTTTTACTTTTAGTTCTCTATTAAATCTAGGGGATTATGGTACTTCATATTATATTAAAAGAAATGGGTTTTTTATGATCTAAGTTTCCATAAAAAGTAATGTTTTGGGGTTTACTGGTACCTATTAGAACCTTGTGGTTTATTAAATTGAATATAATGATCACTCTAATGGGGATTATATGTGGGTGTACCATCAAGTACTATTTCTAAACGTTTTTACCAAATTTTCATGCCCATCTTATTTCTTCACTTTTAATTTCTGCAATTCTTTCACATAATTGCCTTCTTTTTATTTCCATAATGATTTACTTAGATTATATCAATAGATTTTTTTAAATCATTGTATATTCTATAGAATCAATTTTATTTATCACATATATTTTTAAAGTGGAAATTCATCCCCTCTACCATTTCCCCAATCAAACATCTGTTATCAATGGGAGTATTTCATTATATTTCAAAAAATATTTTCAAAAAAATATATTATTTTCAAAATTTTCTTTTGATTTTAATATATTAACCAATTTTAAAATTTAAATTTTAAAAATGAATATGATTCTTATAATAATGCTCCTTTATTTCATGGTTCAAATAATTCTTATTAGAAAACTCACATATCTATTTTCTTATTAATAATTGGATATCCTGATTAGAAAATGGTTATTCATTTTTATAAAACTAAAAGTTATTATAAATAAAAATATAATCCTGAAGAAATTATATCTTTTTAATTATATGTAAAATATATGAATAACTTGTTTTCTGGTTTAGATCAAAATTGATTCAATATAATATCTTCGTACAAAATGACTACTGAGATCTAGAAACTCTTACAGGTCCCACATAAAGTCACAAATAAAGTTAAAGACATTTGAAAGGATATTCATAGACATGAATTTGAAAGTTCCTCCGTGTATGAAAATAAATCCATTAAAAGTATGTTTTCTTGTCCAACTGGCATTTATAATGGAAAGTAATCTATATGTGGTGTCTTGTCCGCAGAAAATTATTCTAAAGAAAATACAATGGGAATTAACTAATTTGTGGGATCCCAAAGTCATAGAAATGCATCAATATAGGGAAATTCATAATATGGAAGTTTAATAACTCATTGGATCATTAATTACATATGAAATAACAATGAAAATCTAAGTGGTTAATGAATATTTCAAAGCCAAGCAAACCCAGAAAAACCTAGGATTTAAAAGAATTCAAGGATGATGAATCTTCCAAAAATGACTTTGATAATAAAAGTGGTATTGAATGCTTGAAGATAATATTGAACAAATTGGGCATGTTAGAAAAAATAATAAATCCATGCAATGATCTTAAAAGAAATATCAAATTTATTATCCAAAATTAATATGCTTTGGTTTTAAAAATGAGGGCCACATCAATCCAGATTACCCCTTGAACAAAAATTCTAAATATAGGAAGAAATGTAATAATTCTATAAAAGTCTTTCAGGGATTTTTATTGAAGATTAAATTTCAGCTTATGAAAATAGAATCTCAACTCATAAATTCCTCCTGGGACATCTTGAGGTAGGTGAAGAAATTAGTTCCCACTCCCCTTCTTATTATTATTCTTATTATCATTCTTGTTATATGCCTTACTCTTCCATTGAAAAAAATGGAATTGAATTTTTTTTCAAGAATTTATTTCAAAATATTATAATCTATTAAAAATTGTGAACATTTTATTAATGAAATGTATCTTCATTTAAAGTAAAGTTTTGGTTTGGTTTTTAAATTAAAAATTCAACATGATGTTGAAGATTTCAAAACCAAAATCTAGGATCTAAAAATATGTACATTAAAATTTATCCAAGTCGAAAAATTTCATAATTTGATCTTTTGTTGTCAATGTATTAATAAATAATCATGTTTTTGGTTTTTCAAATGATAATGAAACTTTTTTAAAATCCACTTCTTTTTTCAATGGGGTTTCTCAAAATAGATATTTAAAATATTATCATGAATATCAGAATCATAGATATGGATTTTATTTAAAAAAATGATAGATATATAAGGCCTAAATATATATATCTATCATCTAATAATATTCAAAAATATATGAATGTTTGGGTCCCTAAATCATTACTTTCCCAGGAATGATGACCAAAATTTGTTTTATACCCAATCCATATTTGTTTAACATTTTTAGGCCCTAAACATACCAAAAGTATCCTTTAGATGATTTATTTTAAGTATTTTCTACCAAACATCATTGATCTATCCAATAATGGATTATATTTAAAAGAATTTTTTAACCCTTAATGTGATAAATCAACTATTTCCACCTTGATTTTAATGTTTTATACTCCAAGTGAGGGGGAGCCTACCACTTTCCTTTCCAAATAATCATTGAGTATTTAACATAACGGAAATATGTTTTTGTTATTTTTATTTTAGTTCTATATTGAATGAAATTTCAAAATATATCCTCTCACATGTCTATGTTTTCTTTAAAAGGGGGCGAAATTTCAATTACAAAAATTTCTTTTTCTATTATTTTAAAATTTTCCCTCTTTATTTTTTTCCTGTGATCCTTTTAAGTCAATTTTTCTATATTTTTAATGAATATATATCTTTTTTTAATTTCTTTAATTTTTTCACATTTCAATTTTTTTAATTTCTCTAAAATCTTGAGTTTCTCTCTTAAATATTTTTTTAATGCTGAGATGATATTTACTATTTTCACTCTAATTTATTATTATTTAAATCAGGTTATATGATTTATTCATTCAATTAAATAATGGTTTTAAGGGTCTTATATTTTTCTTCCCTCTCTTATCTAAGCTTCTTGTCAATGATTTATCATTTTTTAAAGCATGTTTTATTCTAAATTTCTCTTCATAAAAGCGTGTTTTTAACTTTTTATCTCCATTCAAGGTAGTTTTTAAATCCTACAACTTTATTATGACTTTATTTTATTAAAGGGGATTAAAATATTGTTTAAATGAGGTTTTGAAATTATATTATATTACCTTATTTTAGCTCTCTAACCCTCTTTCTTGTATGTTCCTTTTTGATATATCAAAGGGAGATATGGTTTTAATTGAGGTATAATATAAAAGGATGTTTGTTTAAAATGGTGTTTCATCAAGGGGGATATCTTTGTTTCAATGTTTTATAAAGTGGGAGACATGATTTCACAATTTTTGTTGGTAAACTCATTCATTTTTTATCTTTTCCATCTTCCTTTGCTTGATTTCTATATCAAGTGTTTGTGATCATCAAAATAGGGGAGATTTTTAAAACCCAAAGTGTATTTTTTTAATTGATAAAATACATTCTGATTTTTCTCTAAATTGTTTTATTTTGTTTCAATTGTATTTTTTGTATTTTTGTAATGTTAGTTTAGAAGGAAGGAATCTTGCAAAAAAATTGCTCTAAAATAGGATCAAATGGATTCTTTCAAGGCTCTTGCAATAGGGTTCTACTGGATACAAAGTGGAAAGCCACTGAATACCCAGTGGCGTGAGATGAACCCTCTTAGAAAAAATGAGTCCACCATCTAGTAGCTGAATGTCATGACTTGGCCTAATAGGGCTCGAGATTTAACTACCCCAAGACCACCTCCAAAGGCTCGGAGGTGGTGACAAATGTTGAAAGGAGTAAACTAAATGGAAGTCCTTTTCATAATATACTTATACATGCACACCAACCCATCTCAATATTGAATTGTAGAGGGAAAATAATAAAAATATATAATATCTATAAAATAACCATGCGTTGAATAAACATCAGGGTGTATAAGAGTATGACTGTGTGAACTAAAAAGTAAAGGGAAAAATTACTAGCCCAACCAGAAACATTTCCCTACCCAAAAAAAACTTGAAAAGTAAATGTTAAGAGATCCCAGTTCTAAATTTCCAAGATCCAACCACCTTATATGGTCAAATGTACCAAGGCTGAGTATATACATACCCAGTATGATGCACTAAAAACTAAAGGGATAAAAATAAGAGACTTGATAGGAATAGACAATAGAATGCTCAACCCAAAGCAAGATAGTGTAAAATACAATTATATAGATACATCTATATATAAGAAAAACCCAAATAAACCTAATGATATAAAAGGTGATCTATATCTCATAGCCTATCCTAGGAAAGAGTTCCATCAATTTGAAGAGGACCACTGTCTATACCCATTGTCATACGCATCTATCCAAAAAGACATAAAAGTCAAGACACACATCACCATTGTGCTGCATAGTCAAGAGGAATAGTATCTAGGTATAAGGCCCATTCCATCATACAACAGAAGGGTTTGACTCAAGTAAATAGTATAGGACCCATACTTATCCGAGTAGGAAGGTTCCAATTTAACAATTGATAGAGGGACCATGCCCAACCTAGTTGGAGGGTTTCACTCCGATACTTGATAAAGGATCTACGCCCAGCCTAGCAGGAGGCTTCCATAGTAATGGTCTAGTACCCATTCCCTAATACCATAGGAGGGTTCCACTCAGAAAGAAGATAGAGGACTCATCCTTAACAAGTAGGAGGGTTCAACTCTCATAGTTGAGTACCCCTACCCAAAATCCACAGGAGGGTGCCCTGATATGGATAGGTAGAGGACACATTCCATTTCCCATTGGAAGGGTTCCACTATTAGAGATGATTTAGGACCCATGATCTATCCCATGGGAGGGTACCGCTCTATTAATAGGTAGAGGAACCATTCCCTAACCAAGTAGGAGGCTGAAACTCTAGTGTCTCTGGTGATCCTTCCTAATCATTGTTCTCAACAAGCATCACCTAAAGAAACATCACACTAATAACATTATTTCCATTTCTCAAAATCCACTATGATGTACACCATCAAATTCAACGTTTAAAACACTAAATTCAGACTACTCATGGCCAAAAATCTGAGTACAACTAAATGAGAAATGAGAAGTATAAGTTCCCTAAAAAGGAAAGAGGGGTGTACGTCATGTAAGAGGAACCACATGGAATGAGGTCCCACTTAATTTTCTATCTGGGTCCTATTTGGTACATGGATCACTTCTCATGTAGAACTAAACTACGTTTAGGTAGACCACATGGTGTGCCTTAGCCACTTGGGGTACTTTCCAAGCTCATTGGTCATGTCTATTTATGTCTTCCCATTTATGTCTACTTTAGTACACGACGTCTCCTTCTCCATGAGGTTATACCCATGTTGTTGGCCATGTCGATGTACATCGATACATGGCATGAACCTGGTCGTGTTCTCCTATGTGGGGTCATTCCCATGTTCTCCACCACACGTATTTTCTACCTTGGGTGGGATACACAACATGTGTCCAATCCACATAGAGTTTCATCCTTCACTTTCTCAAAACCATAGAACCACAGCCAAACAGGTGCTACACGATGCATGTTCATCACAGTACTTGTCATGTAGATGAGGTTTTTTTAAAGATTTGGTTCATTTTTTCAAAATACATCCTCCAACGCATCAAATCTATCCCCAAAGCTTCTATAATCTAAGTAAATATCCTCTAATCACCATTTCAAGCCATTTGCTGGATAAAAATCGAATCCAATGTAGTTCATTCAACTTTTGTATGCACTATTTGAAACTAATATTACCCAAAACACCACACAGATATTCTAATCATCAATTGAATCACCCATATCTCAATCAATCATCAGAATCCATCCCTAATTCATCGTCTGATTCACCACATCTGAATTTTCATGAATACGGGGAGTCTAATTGATCTCATTAATTCTTGGGAATATCAAACTGAGACCCTATAGTCCAATTTGAAAATAAATTAGATACCAAAGAGGGAAAATCACAAGACACAAATGTGCTAAAATCATTGGCCAAGCATTATTGACCAAAAAAATTGGTGAGAATTTGGTGATAAATTATGGTTTAACATATAAAAATAGAATAAAAAAATTAAATTTAGTACTTGGGGGCATCAATATGTTCAAAATTAACACCTATCAAAGAAGTAGTATGATGATTCTAAAACATTTAATCAAAATTGTGGTGGAATCAAAAAATTAAAGAGTCATACCTAGTCTGGGATAGTTCTTCAATGAATAACTCACTCACCAATAAAGAATTTAAGTCATTTCATTCCCTTATTATCAATCTTCCTTGATCTTGAGTTTATTCATTATTTGATTCTGACTCTCCAATGAGAGGTGGAAGGAAAACCTCTCAATTCTCCTAGGTATTATACAACAAAACAGGGAGAATTGATATAACAGTATATTTATATATGAATTAAGTCTAAGTTATTTAACCAATAAATAAAATTATTTATTTGTTATAATAAAGGTACCCTCCCATGACCACTTTTATCCGAACACCCTGCACTAACCCATTTGATGTCACACTTAGGGTAAACCTTACCCCTCAGACTCAACTGTTGTCTTAGATTTCTAATCCAAAATCTGATTTAAGAGTTATCTCATTTTCTGTAAGAAATTTTTCTTGTGTAATATGAAATATTTTTAATATTTTTATAAGAATAATTTTCGGAACATAGAGCCTCAGAATCTAACATTATCATACCACCAATATCTAAAAATATATCTAGAAATATTTCAATGTCATGTATTGAAAAAACAAGGTCTCTACAACATTCCCTCCTTCATACTTTCATCCTAAAAAATAAATAAAAAATATTGGGATACTGAGCCCTCATTTGGCTCTCCCACTCCCAAGAGCTCTAATACATGCTCTAATGCTTCCAAAACATACTAACCAATGGAATGGTCTATCCACATAGGGCCCCCTCCTATTGATCCTTGATCACAACAAGGTTCTCCACAAAAGTGCTTCCATACTAGATGTCTAGCTCACACCAACAAAAAAAGTGTCAGTGGTCATCAATGTATCTCATCAGATAATACCCATGGAAGATGGCATCAAGCACTACAGCTATGGGGGTAAGGATACATGGTAAGAGACCTCATAATCCCTCTACATGATCTCAAATGGCTGGATGAAACTGGGGGATAGCATTCCTCCTTGACCAAATCATCACAATCCTCATTATGTGGATACACTCAGGAAAACATTGTCTCCATTCTCAAACTCCAATGGAATATGGCATAGATATATGTAATATTTCTTCATACTATGGGTTGTACTCATCCCCTCATGGATAACTTGGGACTTCTTCATTGTTCCCCGCAATATCTCTAGCCCAACAAGAGATTACTTTTCGATCTATGTCTAAGACAAGGGTGACTTCCATGGTCCCAAGTATATTTCCTCGAAAGGTTACATACTGATATTAGAGTGTTATCTATTATTTTATGCATGATTTAACGAGGTAAATTGGTCATCTTAGCTTCTACTAAAGCCTAACACACAATCCCCAAACATATCCTCCAACTCCTGGATAGTGTGCTTGGTTTTCCCATCTATCTACGGTGAAAGGTTGTACTCATATTTATCTAGGTCCCAAATTCCTCCAGGAGGCCTCTCTATAACCATGTTGTGAACCACACATCGTGTTTGGAGACAATAGTCATGGTCAACCCATTAAGTTGAACAATATCCCATACGTACAACTTCCCCATACTCTCGGATAAACTCTTCTCTCAGGTAGAAAGTAATTATGCCAATTTCGTGATTCAGTTAACTATCAGCTAGATAGTGTCATGTCCCTTCAATTTTTGAGGAATCCTTGTCACAAATTCCATGAATATTCCAACACATTTCCACTATGGGATCTTAAGAGGCTACAAAAAACCTTCTAAAACCCTATAATCATCCTTAACCTATCGATAGGTAAGGAGCCATGAAACGAACTCAGCCACATTATGTCTCATACCAGCCCAAAAAAACTATAATTTAATTTATCTATACATATTAACAACAATATGATGAATAGATAAATCAGATGTGTGAAACTCCCCCCATCACATACTCCTACATCAGGACTAGGACCACTATCTGTCCTAGAAAATGGATGATTTGATTCCAGCCTTTAGAAAACCCATAAAGTGAATCACTAAAGGATATCAAGTTACTCAATAACCCATAGTTAATATCTCCCAACTGGGACTCTCACATTTTAAAGAAGGGGAGGATTCAACTCCATAGACTAAAGAAAAGATTCACCTTCCTGTTAAACTAGGCTCAGCTATAGGGAAGACAACTAATCTAATGCCTCCTGCACCAAATGATCAAGGGACTTATTTCTAAAGGAATCTTCCACCATGTTTCCCATCCCCATAGTATATACAATCTCAAAGTCATAATTTTGTTGGAACTCCAATTAAAACCTACATATCTATTTAAATTCTCTCTACATGAGTACATACCTAAGGATCTAATTGTTTAAGAAAATAATAAAGTGATCTTCCATATGATAGTTCCTCCACATCCTCAGAATGAAGACAACCACTACCAACTCTAGGTCAGGAGTGGTGCATTTATATTTTTGGGGTCACAAATTCCTCGAGTTGTATTCAATAACTTATTATCATTGAATTAATATATATCCAAACCTACATTTTGAGGAATCTCAATACTATACATACTCCACGGCGTCTTCTAGAAGCCTCAAAATAAGAGCACTCATTAGCCTTAGCCTCAACTCCTCAAAGGCCCTCTGACACTGCTCAGTCCTGGTAAACGAGTGCCCATTCCACAAAAAGATAACAAAAGGGGATGAAATCCTAGATAATTTTTCCACAAACCTCATGTAGTACCCCCACCAAGACAAGAAAACTCATCACCTCTAACACACTCTTGGGAAGCTCCCATCTATGTATTGAATTGATTTCCATCAGGTCCACATCGAATCCATGCCCAGAAATGACATTACCCATTAAGTGATCCAAATGAATCTAGAACTTTCACTTTGAGAGATTATAATAAATATAGTGCTCCTAAAAAATAAAGGACTATCCTTAAGTTCTCTATATGATCCTTCTCTAATTCATAGTATATGAGTGTGTCTTTGGTGAAGACAACCACAAATTGGTCCATGTTTGGCTGGAAAATTCATCTCATTAAATCCATATACACGATAGAGTAATTTTCCACACCAAAGGTAATCACAAAGAATTCATATTGTTCATAGAAACATAATAATTATAGCTTTTTAATATCGGTCTCACAAACTCTGAACTGGTGGTATCCAAAGCAAAGATTGAACTTCGAGAACCATCTCACACTGTATAACTTTTCAAAGAGTTCATAAATACTTGGAAATGGGAAATATTATTTTTTTTCATAGCCTAGTTCATGAGATAATAATCAATACAAATTTGTAATCTCTCATCCACCTTTTTCATGAAAAACACTAAAACTAAATAGGGGACATTGGGTCCAATAAACCCCTTCTCTCAAATGTCCTACTACTTAAATCAACCCTCTTAGATCTTAGTAGGGTCCATCTGATATGCATTAGAATATATTAGAGCATTATCAGGATTAATGTTGATGAAAAAATCATTCTCCAATCTATGAGGTATAACTAAAACATACTCAGGGAATACATCTGTGAAATACTTCATGATTGAAGGAATACATATTCCAGAACAGAAAGCTACACCAAGGGTTTGACATGCCAACTAATGGATGATGGGATGCATCCTAAAACTCACAAAACTCACTCATCCCACCATGAGATCTCTCTCACCCACAAAAAAAATCATTTCCCATCATTGTGAAGGTATCCGACTCATCTGTAGTGATAGTCAATATCGAATTGAACCAAGGATAAAAAAACATACCAAATATGATGTTATAGGGTTATATCACGATGACCAATAGTTCCCACATGAACCTCTCTCGACTAATCGATAGCTCACACATCTGGTACACATAAGATATAGAATAATTTTCCCTTGTAGAAACCTCTAGACAAATATATTGGGTTAACGACTCAATTAGGGGCACCAACTATTTCAATAGGAATATAAAGATAAAGGAATGGACCACACCAATGTCTAATAGTACTAATGAATAAGTATAGTAAACATATATAATTCCTCTAATAATCTTGTGTACCACTAGGTCATAATCCTTCAAAGCCTATAGCTATCTATGGCCCCGACCGCCATCTACCTCAACTAAATGTGGAACACCTAGTGGTGGCTTATGAATAATCTCATAGTTTCATCCACCAACCATAGTTCATCTTCCTAGAGCTCCATTTGCTCCTCTGCTGGCTCCACCTCCCTATGAGCCTCCCTACCCTCTCTTGGGAGATCCTTCATCATAGTGCTTCCTCTACCCTAGAGGTACATTTAAACTAATACTATGCTCCTTGAAACATCAGGTCAGAAAATCACAGACCATTTAACCTCTCATATCACATACAAAGAACTGCCCCTCTTTGGAATCCCATGGTTCTTTATGATTCCCCTATCCATGTTCTTCAGCATGATCCCATGAAGATATCCTTCATCGACATCCTATCGATTGGTTCATACTAGCTATTGTAGATTAATCATCCCTAAAATTTCCATTACTAGTTCTAACTACCTGGAATCCCTATAACAAAAAACTTTTTGTCTCCAGTGCCTGCTCCAACACCCTGACATAGGTGGGAACTCACATCTGCATCACACTAGAATGGATATCTCTATATAGAATCTTTGAAAACATTTATTATCAGAAGTATATATCACAAATAATATCGAGGGAGTACTCTATAAGGATTGTGAACCTCATAGAATACTCATCCACTATCATCCCTCCCTTTCACAGCTCTAGAAGCTCTTGAATCTAAACAACAAACTAGAATTAAGGGTAGTACTCCTCAAAAAATAGCTCCTATAAGTCTGCCCATGATAGTGTTGACTCATCATGAATTTGTGTAAGAATACTCTACCAGTGCCTATCTACCCTAGGGAAAAGGTTTTCTTTTATTATAATGACTTATTCAATTGGTTTCTAGATAATCCTAGAGACATGTATCTCTAACACTATTCAATCCTCCACTTATTGGGGATCTGTCTCACTATGGAACCTTAGTGGCCTCCGGTGATAGAACTCACATAGTGTGATAAGCCTCCACGCATCCTCAACCTATGTTGTCGATATTATCTACTTTACAACATGTAGGGTTGCTGATAGCTATCCCCCAAGTGTAAAAATCTCATAGGATAGACCCTGAACTAAATCCTTATCACTTATTTGGTCATTTTCATGATCAAGAACTAGTAACCCGGATGGTTCTCATCACGGAATAATCTTAAAAATTTAATCAAAATGTTCCATGGTTAGGTGAGAATATATACAAAATGGGGAGATGAATCAAGATGGAAAACTGTAAGACTCAATCCTATATGATTCTTGAGCCATTAATCCCCACAACCAACATCTCTATATTCTGAGTAAAAAAGCAGGTTGTCCAGATCCTTGTAAATAGATATGTCAGTCACTGCACCAACACGGGGTTCCCTAGATTGAGAACCGCACTCAAGACACATTGAACTTATTTTCTAAAATCCCAATAAAAATTCTCATAATTGGATAACTCAAAACATGATCCGAAGGAATGAACTGCTTTCATATCAACCTTTCATGACCCGACCCAATGGGGTTTGAGCTGCTAACTACCCCAAGCCTGCCTCCATGGGTTAGGGGCAGTGACAAGCATCCAAATGCATAATCTAAATGGGATGTCTTTTCCTAATATACCTATACACACATAACTAATCATCTCAATGCAGATGTTTTGAAAAATAATAATAAAAAGGTGCAATGTATAGATAATAACCATGCCTGAAATTAACCTCTAAGGTGAAAATGAGTATGATAATGTAAATTGAAAAGTAATGTGGAATAATACACATCCAACCATAATGATGTCCCAACTTGAAAAAACTACAAAAGTAAATGCTGAGAGAGACAAGATTTGAACCTCCATGCTATGACCATTGCTTATGTCCAAATGCACCAGGTATCCTTAAGCTCCACTATAATCACTTTCGAATTATCCATCATATGCATAAGTAATGACATGTGTAGGAAAAGACCATGAATGGGAGAGTATATACAAACCCAGTTGGTGACCCCAAAATCTGAAGGGGGTGAGTAAGAGACAAGATAGGAATACATAGTAGATAGATCAACCTAAATCAAGAGGTTACAAAATCCAATGATATGGATACAGATATATATATATATATAAGATAAATCCAAATTAGTCCAATGAGAGAGAAATGGGATCTCTATCTCACAACCTATCCTAGGAAAGAGTTCCATTTCATCCCAGAGGTCCATCATCAATGACCATCATCTTGCACATCTATCCAAAAATATATCCATTTCAGGCCAAAACCAGAAATTTTTCCCCATAGTAGAGGGAACAATCTCTATGTTGAGGACCCCTTCCCTGGTATAAAAGGAGGGTTCCACTCAAGTTAATGGTAGAGGAATCATTCCTAGCATGGATAGAGGGTTCCACTCTAATAGTCGATTGAGGACCCATGCCCAGCCCATCTAGAGGGTGAAACTCTGATAGTTGATAGAGGACCCACGCCCTGCCCAGCTGGAGGGTTCCACTCTAACATTAAACGAACCATGCCATGATACCATAAGAGGGTAACAATCTGATAGATGATATAGGACCCATTACCTACCCAACTAGAGGGTGGAACTCTCTTAGTTGAGGATCCATGCCCTGACTCTACAGGACGGTGCCACTTGGTGGATTTGTGTAGGACTCATGACCTATCCTAGTAGTAGTGTTCCACTCTAACAGTAGATAGAGGACCCATTCCTTGTCGCGCAAGAGGGTGAAACTTTTTAGATAGGTAGAGGAACCATGACCTAATCGAGTAGGAGGGTTCCCCTCTAGTGTCTATGGTGGTCCTTCTTAATCACAACCATCATCGAGAATCACCTAAAAAAGTTTCACACTCGGAACATCTTTCTTGTTATCTCATAATCCAATACAGTTTCCACCATCATGTTCTACTTGGAAAAACACTCAGGATGGGATACATACAGGCCAAAATCTAAGTCCAAATGAATGATATATAATAGGTATGTGTTTACTAAAAAGGAAAGAATGGGTACACCACATGTAAGGGGGACCACATAACATGTGGTCCCACTTATATGCTAAGTTGATTCCCTATTGGTACATGAATCACTACTCAAGTAGAACTACAAGGTGTGTAGGAGGAACACACGGCATGCCTCAACCACCTGGGGTCCCGATCATGATCCTTGTCCAAGTCAATGTAAGTCTTCTTGTGTTTATGTACTCTAATACATGGTGTGAATTTCTATACATGGTTCTCCTTGTGCCCCAAGATGTGTCTATGTAAATTGGTACATGGCATGTGTCGGGTTGTATCCTCCCACATGGGATCCTGCCTGGGTGCTCCACCACACAGTTTGTCTAACTAGGGATGGATACACAGTGTGTGTCCCAACCACTTAGTGTTCAATCCTTAAATTTCTCGTAACCCTAGGTCCACAGCCAAAGGGGAACTAAAATGAATTTTTTCAGCATAATATATTCCGTGCATACTTGTTTTTATAGAAAGACATATCTACTTCTAGAATTAAATATCTAGCCTTTGATGCTTAGGATCTAGCCTCAAATCTTCCAAAATTAAAGGGAACTACAGCTGATCTGTTTTTTCATCCATCTCATGGACAAAAATATAATCCCAAGTGGTTTGTTCAACTCTGAAATTCACTACACAAAACTCCCATTTCCCAAAATGCTTCACCAGCAGTATAATCCCCAATGGATTCACCCATATCCCAAAAATCATCTGAATCCATATTTTATTCATCATTATTTTCCCCACCTGTAAATCCTCTATGAATCTAGGGGTTCAATCAGTCTTGATTCCACCTAGAAATGTCATACTAAGACCCCATATGTCAATCAGAGAATAAAATTAATAACATGTGGTGAAAATCATAAGAAAAAAATTTTAAAACATTGTTGGACAAAAAATATAAGCCAATGAATACTAATTGGGTAGATTTGGGTGAGAAAACATGTCACAAAATATAAAAACTGTATATACTATTTACATTTGGTACTCAGGTGAATTCATAAGTTAAAAATTGACAGTGATCAAAGAAGCATTTTAATAATGCTCAAAAATTAAATAAATTAGTGATCAAGCCAAAAATTGATTATTCTTACTCAGTCTTGGATCATTATTCTGTGAAAAACTCACTCTCTAACAAAGAGGATGATTTGTTGCATTCATAGTGTCTCGATCTGCTTCAATCTAGAACATCATCATCATCTTATTCTAATTTTCCAAAGAGGGGTGGAAGGAAAACCTCTCAAATATTCCATGTTTTTTGTGGATAAACCATAAGAATCATCATAATGGTATATTAATAAACTTATTAACTCTTGGTTATTTAGTTATATAAATAAAATTATTTATATATTTAATTAAATGCACTATCCCATGTCCTCTTTTATCTAAATTCCCAATGTCATCTGATATTACGTCGTACCTAGGGAAAACTTTACATCCCAAACTCAAACATGGTCTCATATTTTAGATATATAATTCTCTTTAAGTGTTATCTCATTTTCTTTAAGAAACTATGGGATCATAATATAGAATATATTTAATATTTTTATAAAATAAATTCTATGTACATCAGACCTCAGAATTGAATGTCATCCCAATTCCTGGTTTTGAAGATATATCTAGAAATATTTAAATGTATTGAAAGTAAAATACAGGGTCCCTAGAGTGGAGGTTCACAAGCTATCAAATGATAGGTGATAGTTTTTTGTTTATTCCAACACCACCACTATCTAGATAGATGAGGCTACAATGTATCCAGTGGCATCGTGAATGCTACTCTGAGGAGACTTTAAATGAAGTTAAAAATCATACGGTTTGTGTCTTTAATTCCTTGGCTTGATTTATTGGACCGCATCACCGTTTGGGGGTTATAAAATGAGATCAATGAACCCAAAATTATTATTCCACTTCCACTAAGTCAAAGTTCTAATATTGGAACACTCTCAAAGTTCAATGTTGATCAATTTATCTCACTCTCCCAAAATCTTAATGTTTTAAAATTTCATCATTAAATGAGAGGTAAATATTTCATCAAATGATTTGATCAAGGCACCAAATCAAAAAGTTTTTTTTCTTTAATGAATTTTTCCAAAGCACCAGTGACATTATTGTTAAAATATTGTTTGCCTTTTTCAATCTCCTAATATTGACCCTTTTTTGAAACCCCTTGGTTATCTCTTCTTATCCTTCTCTTTCCCTCCATTTCTATTTTTCTAAAATTCACTCAAGACAGATAGAAGGTCATTCATTATAAATATCCTATAATTATTCTTGTAATATATTTTTATTCTTCTTTGTTTCTTTATATCATGGTTATTCATTTAAACCAGTCATTTTTTTTAGTTTTCTATTCAAACCAAGGGATTAAGTTTCTTATTATTTCCTTAAAATAAAGGGTTTCTAAGATATATTATTTCCATTAAAACCATTTTTTTTGTTTCTTTGTTCCAATTCAATCTCAGGGGAATATTAAATTGAACCTCATAATTATTCACATGGGGAGGATACATTGGCATAACTTTGAATATTATTTCGGAATATATTTACCAAATTTCTTATGTCCACTTAATTTCTACACTTTACATTTCCATAATTCTTTTTCATGATTTTTTGTTTTATTTTCACTATGATTTACTGTATCTATATCAATTTATTTCTTTACATTATCATATCTTATACAGAATTAATTTTATTTATTTCTTTTATTTTTGAAAAGGAAATTCCCTCCCCTATTATTATTTCTATGAACTGATACCCTTGTTTGGTTGTGGCCCTTTAGTTCATCCTCCTGTTTTTTAGATTTGTGTGGTGAATCATAAATCATATTTTTTGGTAGGGAATAATTGTTATCTCCCTTTTATTGGAATTTTTTATATTATTATGGTTTTTTCATTCCATTGAGTGAATGATATGAATTTTCATAACGAAGATGATAAATTAAAGTAATGAAATTGAAGATAATGGTTTCATATGCATCTAGTTAGAATCTTTCCATGATATAGTAGTTTTTGTTTCATGATTTATATTTCTTATATAATTATACCCATTAAATGGTTAAATGTGTAAAGCTGTAAAACAAAAAGACTAAGTTGAATATGCTTGTTCTATTTTTGACTTGATGTGTGCACATTGGTTCCCTTATTTTAGTGCGGCTTAGTGGAATTGGTTGTTTTCACCTTGTTGGCTTTGGTTGTGACATAGTAGTTTGATATTTTGGATTCATAGTAGTTTTTAGATAGTAATGGAATAATGTAATATTTTATAATAATATGGTAATTATTAAATAATTCATTGATTTGAATTCAAATTGATAATGTAATTGGTGATATCTGGTTATTATGTTGTCAAATTAAATAACGTTAAATAGAACCCAGTTTTTGTCCCTTTATGTGATGCTTAATGTTGTTTATTCTTCATTAGAGGTGGTGCTTGATGATGTGATATTGGTAGTGCCCTACCAGTGGTTGTTGTTGTGTTTCTTATGTGAACCCATAAGTTTGGTCCTATGTGAGACTATAATATACCTATATTCTCTTGTGTTTATTATTTACAACACCTGAGTATGATAAATAACCTACATCCATATAATATCAGGATGTTTTCCCTAACATCTTGGAAGTGAAGGATACAAATGGATGAGTATCCCCTCTCCCCCACTCTCCCTTCAGAATAATATTCCAGTGATAACAGTGGTGGATGATGTGATATGTGTTGGGTCCATATATGGTATGGGGAGGTCATGGTGTTAATTTCCTACAAATTCATCATTACCCACTATCTTGGTTATGTGATATGTGGTTGTTTTCACAAGATGTGAGATGTGGTTAGTGCCTTAAAACCTGATAAATGATTGTTGTTGTCATTGGTGTCTATAGAAGGGATGGGAGGAAAGGATGTATTCATATTTAGTGGGATAATAAAATTAGTGGGGAAGTGTTTATGGGGTTTCTTATCTAAGTTCTTATGATATTACTATATTAATATTGTGTGTGGTATTGGTTGATATACCCTTGGTGTGGCTGTGGGTAAAACTAGTTGACCTGTGTAAGTGATTGTGAATTATGTTGTTTTTTCATCAGGGTATTAGTATTAACTTTTCAATTTTACACAGGATACCTTATGTATGATCCTACTGAGCATATAAATTATGACCACCCCATGTATATTTTAACTATTTTCAAGATTCTAGGAGGACATTAGTAATTATTCTAGAATATAATAACTTGAATCCTAGAGCTTTTATGTTTTATTCTACAAGATTCTTATGGAATTGTTTTATTTTGGATACATTTGTATCTACTTTATATTCCTGAATTTTTTGTTTTATTTTATGGGATACTAGTTTTGTTTACCATTCATGGATATTGCTTAGTGGTATTTTCACTATTTTCTTAGGATAACTGAGGGTAATGTCTCCTATATTTGTGTGATATAATCTTGATGGTACTCTCCAACCTAGGGCCTACTAGAGGATGGACTTGGGGGGTCACCCTTTAACATTATTTTCGGCCCTAGAGGGGTACCAATGTAGGGTTTCATTACATAACTCCTTCATAATTTCTTGTGACTACATAAAATTTTATGTAACGGTCATGGTCCTTCTTCTTCCTTAATCTTGTAATTATTACCCATTAAATCATTAAACCTTTATTTCCTCCATGTCGTAAAAAATTATATTTTCCATGTATTCATGATATTTACACATTCAGAAAAATATAAATCTTTACCATTCATAGCACAAGCCTCAAAAAGTGCCTCTTCCTTCTTCATTCATAAAATTCTTCCTCTTTTTTGTGTGATAATTCACTTTTACTAATGAATTATATAAATATATGCATTTAATAAGGACCTTTGTTTATGAATCCCTCCTTGGGTAGAATAAACCTTCCATCATAATTTTCATCTTCAATAATCTTAACATTCTTCTTATTTAATCCATCAAACAATAATCTCTATTTTTTAAAATATTCCTTAAATTTAAGATCTACATTTCTTATGAAATAATTCACATTATTATCATGTCCTTCCACTTATCTCTATAATAAATTATATGCATTCATAAATTTATCTGAAAGAATGAAACTATCATCAATAAGTCATTAATTAAAGTTTAAATATCCCAAAAAATACTTTTATTTTTATTATTGTGTGAATATTAATATAACTGATCATGAATATTATTTTTATTTAAGAAGAGATTACCTATCATCATCTGGATTGGACCTTTCTTAATAATATATAAAATTCATGAAATATTATTTTTATATCATTATTTGATCAAACATTTCCCTATATAAATATCAAAACTCAATTACTCAACCTTTTGAATAACAAAATTTTTTATTTTCAAACAGTGGAAAATGTCTCAAGAAACATCTCCAGAAATTTCTTTTCAGATATTCAAATTCGGAAATATTTAATTTTTCAGCAATAATTCCATTAGAAATCCTCTAAATATAGACTGACTGTATGAATCCAAAATCAATGGATCGATCATATGAGGTAGATAAGTGTCTGAATGGAACAACCACATGTATAAACATGGGATTTTCATATTGACCACATGAAGCAACCAATCGACCATGTCCATCTAATAGACTGTGAGGATCAACCACATACACAATCGACTTCCTATGAGGATCGACCATTTGTAAAATCTATCAACCACATGTACAGTCAACTATCCATATGGATAGACCAAAATTAAAAACCACTAACCATGTGGATTGACTGTGATAATTAAATTAAAAGCATGCCTTTCTCAACAAACCACATGTAGAAGCTACAAATCGAATGAATCGATCATGATGTGGTAATGTAACTAAGTATTTTCCTCATTCTATAAAGTTTAGATTTACTAAAACTCAATGCAATGCCTCTTAAAAAATCTTCATCCTTCCTTAATTAAATTAAATCTATTCATATATGTTATATATAGAGTATCTATATCTAGCAATACTTTTCATTTATTTCCTTTAAGATCAATTCCACAATCATCACATTATGTTTGAACCTGACTTATGTGTTGGGAAAAAAAGTAAACATAAGAATAACATCCACTTATACTTACCCCAATATTACTTCTAATATATTCATATTGAAAAAATAATTTTTCATTAGCTCTTCTCCATGGAACTCCAATATTTAAACACATTTTTCCTTTAACACTAATGAATCACTAAAAACTTCCAAAGATGATAACTTATCTATAAAATTATTAAATTCTCCAAGATATTCTCCTTCAATCTAATTCATTAATAACATAATTACTTTAACCTTAAAAGATACTCCATAAACTATGAACACAAATAAAACATGCACATATTGGGATCAACATCTGATGCATAGTATTTTTTTTAGAAGGGATTTAATCTCACCATATTATCTCATGTTATTACCTTTAACATGTATAAATTATTCTAGTGATTTAGTTTGGAATGATATTCCTTCCACTAGATAAATATAATTAAACCATATTGATGTGTAACTTTTTACACAACACATAACTTGTATTTCTCACTCGAATTAAAGAAGAACTATATTTATGTACATCAAAATGAATATCATATAGAAGGTTTATAAAATCCTTTAATGTAAATTAATGGAATTATATAAAATAAATAACCCCCAAAATAGAAATCTTGGAGTAATATATATCAAACCACACTTTTTAGACAAGGCATAAGCCTCTAGGCCAATGATCAGAATCACCCAAAGTCCCTCTAACCAAGGATACTTTACATAAGAGAGACCTCAATTCCATATTAATTCTAAAACAAAATATTTATAAACTATAATTAACTAATTAATTCTATATCATAACTCAATATAAGACAAAATAAATGTAGAAAAAACTAAATCAATTATCATAGCTACCATGTAATTACTTATATTCATAAACAACACATTATATAATATGTTTAATAATTTAAAGTACAGTTTACAGCCATTCATAATGTTTCATTTATACTCAGGAATTAAGAAGGGGATAAATTAAATAAATGATCAATTTGTATATTTAAACATGAGATAAATAGTAATAACACGATTCTTCCTTTGAGGTATAGAACTCTGGTTTTTTTGTCTAAACAATTTTTTATAACCTAATGTGAGTTCCATTTTTCATGGTGGTATTGGAGAGTCCATGGATTATTCAAAGCCATAATCCTATGTTTCTTATAAAAATAAGGTAGGATTCATAGTTTTTAGAAACCGTACAGGACAAGCCACATTATTTGACAAATTGTGTGAGGCCTGGACATTGGGCAGAAGGATCTCGCACAAATAATTCTACCTTAATATTATAGGAAATAGACTTATGATTACAATGGTAATAAAATTTGGTAGTAAGTTTTTCCTAGGAGTAGCTGATTCATGTATATAGAAAATCCAATATCACTCGAACAGAAATTGTTGTTTTCTAGATTTTGTGATATTATAGTCGATTTAACTCCATTATAGGGTGATGCACTTGAATTGTGGTGTTATTATTGATATTATTAAGGGTACTATTTTATTTCAAACTAATGAGATGAAGGTATTACATCTCATGCATCATTTTAGGCTCCTTTAAGGATTCTTATGACGTACATTATGCCATACCATATAGGATGCTTTACTTGACTACATGATTTGTGATATGTGCCTTGTGTGATATATTTGATATACCAACTATATTGATATATGGTTTTATAAGGTAATCAAGATACATGGTTTTTACATAGAGTTAATTCCATAAATTAAATAGTGTCTTCCAAATTTGGATACAACAGACACCATAAGTGGTCAATTATGGAATGTTGAGTCATGTACCATTGGTTGCACGGAATGGAATGTGTTACGGTCTACATTAAATAGAATCCACCCTCAAATTTATAAGGAGTATCGGACCCTATAAATTGGAAGTGGTGATTTGGATAATTCAAACATACAAGACAAATTTTGATATAAATGTGAAATAAATTAAATTGAATTGTTTATAGCAGTGAACTTTACCCAAAACTAACCATAGTAGTGTACAGTAGGCAGTATATCTTTATTTTTTATGATCCAAAAGCTACCAATACCCAACTATAGGAGTAGGTAGAGGGGTGTGATCCTTATATAGGAAGTATTTTACCTATCCTATTTTAAATTTTTACACTTTTGTGTTTTTTGAGTCTCCTTTTTAGGTGTCTATACAGAATTTGTAGGGATATTCCACTGTGATGTCTTCCAATCACATTCTATGAGGGTGGCGATGATTATGCTCTGAAGTTTGTGGACCATAGGATACTAGTAGAACCTACCATAGTGCTAAATTAGTATCCGGTGATAGTACTAGACATAGGTGTTTAGGTAGATTTCTGTGAAATATTTATGTTTTTCATATAGACTACTAAGGGACCACCGTGACCTACCCCGACCGTGGAAGAGTTGACACGTGAGTTCCAGCAGCAGCATCCTCCCATGTTTTTAAGGTATTATGGACCACAGGCTATAGATTCATGGCTAGAGGCAATGCTATCTATGTTTGAGGGATTTTCATACAAAATTATATGATTGCTTTTATCTCAAGACGTTTAGGGATGATAGACCTCTCGAGTTCATTTACTTGGAGTAGGGAATGTCCTCAGTTATGGAAAATTCTTCCCATTTATAGAGCTCCAACGATTTTCACCTATTCTAATGGATGATGAGTTATCTAAAGCCAGGATATTCAAGGATGGTATCAACTATGGAATTTGATTGTAGGTGAATTTCTCCCATATATCTTTCAGTTAATGAATAGTGAATCAAACACTTACTTGAGAGCATAACCTTATGGATTTAGAGGTTCTATCCAGGGAGGTTCAGTACCCAGATCTGGTGTTACATTGACTAGTGGTATGAACTGCCATATGGAGCTTCTGGGTGCTAATATTAGTACCCAGAACACATACTCATATATCCAAGTAAGGTGACACTGGTGTATTATATTGGTACATATGAGAACTTAGTGTATTTGGGATCTAATTGAGTGTTGATCCTACAAAAATATGGTCCATATATAGCACTTTTTCATAACTTTTCCATTATAAACTAGTGAGAGAGAGTTTGCATCGACTCCAAATACAGCATTGGGGTCAGCATATTGTTTTTATATAGGGAGATAAAGTACATCTAGATGATCAGGATAAGGTAGTGTTCATAATCATGGTAGTCGGATCCCATATTTGTAGCTACAGCAGAGCGGATCTACTCATGGTAGCCTGACTGTGTTAAGAGGGTCGCATATCAAGCTAGGTATACATGGTGAAATAGAAACCTAAGGAATAGAATCCCAAACCTTATACTATGTGAGTTACTATTCTAGTATCCTTTATATTTTCATTTTTTCTTTTTGATATAGGTTCTTCTTATATATTTATATTTATGCCCATTGTGGAGAGCCTTAGGATCAACATTTAGTGTTTTTATGGAATTATGATGCTTACCACACCATTGGGGATTTTAATAGAGGATGTATGTTAGTGTAGGGATTTCCCCCTTATGATTGGAAGGTGTCACATTATATGGGACCTCTTTTTCCTTGATATTAAATATTGTGACATCATTCTCAAGATGGACAGGTTGGATCCCTTTAATTATTTTGTTGATTGCAATCGTCATTTGTTGACTATCACATCCCCAAAGGGAGGAGAGTTTACTCACAAGGGTGAATGGGATGTTTAGGTGATCCTAGGTGGTCCCAAGAATCATGGGATGGGTGGGATGAAATCCCAGATTATGAGTTTAAATTTGAATTATTAGGGAACATGTCATGCATATTTACCTCCAGTGGTTGATCATTTTGGGGTCATTTTCTAAGATAAATTTTGAATATTACCTCTATTGAGAGATGTAGATTTCTCTATCGTGCTAATTTCATGATCTACACTAGTATCCATTCCTCCTTATAGGATGGAAACTACTAAGATACAAGAGATCCAGATTAATCTAAATGAATTAGAGGAAAATGGGTTTATCCGAACAAGTACTTCTCCATGGGGTTCACCAGTCCTTTTCCAAAAAAGGAGGATGAAACTCTTAAAATATGTCTATATTACCAAAATTCAACAAACTGATGGTTAATAAACAACATACTCTACTATATATAGATGATCTCTTTTACCAGCTCTGAGGAGCTTGGGTATTCTTGAATGTTGTTTTGGGATTTGGTTATCATCAGGTTCTTGTTAGAATATCATATATACCATGCACATATTTTCATAGCATGTATAGTCTATATGAGTATTTAGTTATGTTATTCTGTATTGCAAGAGTTTATGTAGTTTTCAAGGCACTATTGAACCAAGTTTTCAATCCTTATCAAGATTTGTTTTTTGAGGTATTCATGGATGAAATCATGGTTTATTCCCACAATCAACACAACCATTCCATATATCTTGAGATCATATTAGATAAACTAAGAGATAATCATATATATTATAATATCATAATATTCTACTTTTGTATGGATCAAACTCACTTCCTAGGTCACATTATTTTAGATACATGTGTATTAGTTGACCTAGAGATGGTGAGAGTTGTAGTTTCCTAGGAGAATCCCAATAATGTCTCCGATAAACAGAGTTTCTTAGGGATATCTGGTTATTGGAAACACTTTATATAGGACTTATAATGACAATTAGAACATATTATAGGATTGAATATGAAGGGCGTGAATTTAATATGGAAATATGACTATGAGAAATCTTTCTTAGTGATAAAAGGGATATTGACTTCAGCACCAACACTGATTTTTCTAAAGACGGGTAGGATTTCTTTTGTTTACTATGATGTATCAGGTATCAGGATTAGATCTTTTATAATGTAGTAGGATAGAGTCATGGCATATGGATCTCATTAGTTGATTCCACACAATAAGAACTACCTGATGAAGGATCTCAAGCTTGTTATTGTTGCACATGACTTGTGATGTTGGATGAATTGTTTGTTTGTAGAATAATTTGTGGTGTACACAAATCACAAAATACTCAAGTACATCTTTACATAGTGAGAATTAAATTTGAGGTAGCGAAGGTGGGTTGAGGACCTAAAATCTTTTAACTTCAAGAATTTCAATATTACCTGTAAGCACAATGCAGTTGCTAATGTACTGAGTAGGAGGACTCAAATATAGGTTGTATAGGATGATAGTAGAGAGTGGAATCTTATTCCATTGTTTTCCGATTTGCACATAGAGTTGTAGGATAGTCATGATCAGACTTTTCATTCATCCTTATATCTGACTTCCACCCTCCTCGATAGTTTGAGGATGAGACAGTTATCCAAATCTAAGGGTATAGACCTACAGGAGAGTGAGTCTAGTGAGGACATTCTTCATTTTTGTACTATAAGAGAGGATGAAATTATATGTATTCATGGTCTTTTAGGGGTTCCAATAGATATACATGAGAATCTAATGTGATACTTTAATACCCCTTCTTGGGAAGTGCATCCTGATGTTTCAAAGATTTATCAGGATTTACATTCCCAGTATTGGTGGTCAGGTATTAAAAGATATATAGTTCGTTTTTTCATGAGTTATTCCACCTATCATCAAGTGAAGGTCAAAAACCCATGATCAACTAGACTTTTATAGCAGTTTCCCATTATTTATTGTAAATGGGATGATGTTGAGGTTGATTTCATGATTGAGTTATCGAGGTCACTGTGACACAGTGATGCTATGTGGGTTGTTGTGGATAGGCTTAAGAAGGTTTTTCATTTACTACAAATCAAGGATTCCTTCTCATTTAATGATATTGTGATTTTTTATATCTGTGGAATCATGTTTCTTTTATGGGGTCCCTTGTACGATAATTTTAGATAGGGATTCCCAATTCACATCATAGTTCTAGAAAGGATTGTATATGGAATTTGGTGCATAGGTTATTCTAATCACATCATACCACACATAGACTGATGTCCGGTTAGAGCACATGATTCAGGTGATTTAGAACATGCTCTAAGAATGTTTCCACGGTTTTTGTGGATATTGGGAGAATTATATACCCCTGGTTCAGTTTTGTTACAACAATATATTTCAGGATAGTGTACATATGGCACATCATGATGAATTATATGGTATTCCATGACAATCACCACTATTATAGTTATAGGTAGGATATCCAGTGACGCTTAGACCTCACCTCATTCAGGAGTCTGTAAACCAAGTTTAGTTGATTCAAAAATCAATTGATACTAAAAGGTCTTGGCTGAAATCTTATATGAATTGTGATCGATGACCTCTATAGTTAGTAGTCAGGGATCGGGTCTTTTTATGTGACCCACTGAGGTTGTGTCACAAGAAGATCAGGAGACAGGGTAATACTTCTTCATGATATGTATGGTCATTTTAGATTTGGTATAGATCCAGGCCGATAGCCTAAGAGTTTTAATTATCATAGAATTTTATATACATGCATAACGTCTTCCAAGTATCTTTGTTTCACTATTATCATTATAACCTATATCATGATTTTTATCCTAAGGATTCTGAGTTATAGGAAGATGCTTCCTTTGAGGAGAATCTGGTATGTATCATTGAAAGGAGTATGAAGGTTCTCAAAGGCCAGTTGGTTCCTCTTGTACGGATGCTATGGTAACACGTTTGTTTAAAAGATGAGAATTGGGAGAGGGAGGATGACATATGTGCTCAATGGAAAATTTGTTCATAGATGATGTTTTACCAACCATAGAAGGGAAATTTGGGGATTAATTTCTTTAAGGGGGTTTGTTTTTAAGAACTCATATCTTCCTATGAGCTATGAAACTCTGTATTATCACATTAAATGATTTTTTATGGCCTAATATGAAAAAAAATATTTTAGGGTGGTATAGGGGGTATGGTCCATGTTCAAAGCCCAAATATTGTGTTTTTGGGAAAAATATAGGTCATATAGTTAGTAGAAATTGTATGAGATAGACCGCATGGTTTTACTGAATGTGTGAGTCCGGGAAAAAAGCTTGAAGGATCCCACATGGTTTATCAAACTATTTGGAAGGAGGTTCATTCCTTTACAATGGCATCTGTAATTTTTTATAGTGGTATGAAACGCATTTTAAGCATGGTTTGGTAAACTATGAACCCAGATCATGTAGGATTCATATCAAAGAGGTAAAGGGTGCATGGTTGGTGCATGGTTAGGACAACCATGAGATTAAATAGTGTGTCCCAGTATTTTGAGGGAAAATAACCAATTTTTCCATAAAATATGTTTAAACGTAAAGCCTAATTTCTATTCTTCATTAATTGGAAATAAATCACGTGGAGAGATCCTTTGGAACCCAAAGCATGGGATTTGATCCTTTATCTCCATCTAAGATCAAAATTGAGATTCATTTGTCTTGTTTGATCTATGTGGGTGATTAATACAATCCTTTTGTGTCATTATCCACTTCACATGGTTTTGCCTATGGTATTTAGGTGTAAACTAATATTCCTTTTTTTATTATTTTCATCTATTCTTCATTTTTCCTCATATCTGTGCCAAACCATAGCTTGATACTAGATGAGAACTCCACTATGGACCTACAGAAGGTTGTCTCATTCTATTCCCTTAAATTTTGGGTATTTTTATATATGTCGTTGTGTTTCAGGCTTTATTCCCTGAGAGATTCACTTTAATATAATTTAATCCTCAATTAAAATGGTTACATATGACCTTTTTGAATAATGAGATCCATTGATAAATGATTAATGTTTAAGGACCTCAAATTCAAACCAACCCTTGGGGGATTTGTTTAATTAATTGAACCACCATGGGTGGAATTTGAACCCGATTACCTTTTAGGTGTGTCATTTACCCCCTTTCCATGGGATGTTGAATTATGAATTATAATTATAATTTTGAATTGATTAGAGAAAGGAAATGGAATACCATGTCCCTAGGAATTGTCTTTCATTGATTTCTTAAGCATGATTTGCTTCTTATATTGATATTTCCCACGTGATATAATTAAGAGACTAAGTCATCTGATCATATATCTTTCTTATGCCACCTTCTAAGGTGATTTTTAATTGAAATGGTCATGGTTTTGACCTTTTCAATAATTAAATAATATTTATTGAATGTTCATTATATTCCTTGGGTGACACATGGGTTCTTATATAAATTCCATGGATGTAATTGTTTGGATACTACCTTACTTAAACTCAATTGAAACTTAGACTCCCTAGTGGACTACCAAGGATAGACTCAAGAAGATTTACTAATATATTCATGAGTGACACTTGGACTCATTATGAATTTCCATGGATGGTCTTCTAGGGATGATTCAATATACTCAAGGAGTGACACCTGGGCTCCCTTAGTGGACCACCAAGGACAAACGCAAATGGTAGTGGTGTGATTCCATGCCTAGAGAAATACCGAGGTTCTAATGTGGATCTCCATGGATGGGCTTGTAAGGTGTTGGGTTTTGTTTATTCCTGGAGAGATACATGGATTCCAAAAAAGGAATTCCAAATATTGGCTCAGTTTCTTAATTGATTAATCAATTAATGAAAGATTCATATGCTTTTTTTTAATAAAAAGCACAAACATGGATTCGATCATAGTTTTAAACATTATTAATGGCCTGGTTAGGCATCTATTAATCAAATATCAATATGGGTGAAACTAGGATACATGCTAGTTCCTAAAAATTATTTATAAAATAAGACATGACTAAAAGTTTATTCAGAGACTTCCCAACTGAGTCCAAAGTAGGTAGAAGAGATTGGGTTTCCATGAGAACCCATACCTTTTGGGTTTTTTACATATAGCACTTTTTGTACATATACAATTACTACTTTCACACTGTTATTACTATATATTCATGGACTGGATGGCATTAGAAACCATTGGTGGTGGCCTACTAGGATTTTATATTACACCCTACTCAGTCCTCCTTTGGTACCCCAGTATCTTATATGTGTGAAGGAATGGATAAGGTAAATGTCTCCATTGTAGGTTTTTTATTTCGTCATATAGGTAGGGGAGCATAATACTGAGATGAGAATCACAATGCTAGTTAAAGATAGATCTTTTGGTATTTTGTACCTTTTGTATATGTATTGTACTAGTTGAAAACCTGTTTCTTAGGAATATATTATGATATTATCATCACGATATACATATATATATATACATGATACTATTCTAGATTTTATTATTTCTATTATTTTCTTATTATTGTTTCCTTGTATACTTCTAATACAGTGGGATACTAGTCCTTTCAATATAGATTCTTATTCTACTATGGTCTTTTCTTGTTTATATATTTCTTCCATTATTTCTGGTTATTTTTATTTACTGCTCCACTTTGATATGAAGGTATACTCTCCCCACTATCAACTCTTTTTTACCCTTGCTGCTAGTCTACAACCATCGATATATAGGGAGGTGTGCTTGAGTTCATGTGACATACTAGGTCGGGTCACCATTATGTGGAACATTATTCAAGTTGTTATATAAAGAATCCATGAAAATTAACAAATAAATAAATTATAAACATGTTATAATTGATTCTTTCATTATGGGCGTTCCAAAATTAAATTAAATATAAACTCAATATTTACATCTAATATGAACTCATTCATATTATCCATTATTTATTCTTTTATTTAAAATATATTATAATAAAAATATAAACATTATATATATATATATTGACAATTCAAAAAATTATGTAAATTTTTAGAACATTACACCTTTAACATTATTTAAACCCAGATTATATCAATTGTGAAAACTCGTTTTTATGTGGTTTAATTAATTTTAAAAATAAGTAATTTTAATTTTAATGATTTAAAATAAATATTTATGAGAAAATAATAGTTAAAATATATACTATTTTTTATTTTTTCCTTATTTTTTAATTTATAAACATTTTATGAATTACCCTTTAAATTTTCAATAAAAATTTTATACCTAAATTAAATGTCATGCCATATAATTTCAAATGGTATTTAATATTAACATTTAATAATATAGAAATTTTATTTCATAAATTTTTTCAGAACATTAAATGAATTAATTATAGATAATTAATTATTAATTAATTTATATACACATTTAGAAATTAAATTCATACCCTAAAATATATTTATCTCTAATTTATAAAAAACTATAAATTATTTATTTCAATTTATAATTGAAAAAATAAATAATTCATATTTTTCCATATACATCTTATTTTATGATGAATTTTATATCATAATAGGAAATAGATAGTTCATAGAAAATAAAACTTATTTTACCGCTATTGAAAATACCCTTTGATTGATAATATAGATTACAATTAATCTGTGTTCCTTCTAAATAATAACTCACATAATTCAATAATAACTACTTTATATATAAGTTCTACATAATTTTATCCCTCTATGAAGTAACCTTAGTATGAATAACTCACCAAAAACATGATAATTGTGTCTAACTATTGTCCCTGTATAAGATTAGTCATTCATCACAGTGGTAACCAAAGATTAAAATATGAATGGAAATAACTCAGGTGATATGATGATATTTTCTTCACAAATAGATATGAAATATCACTGGATATGATATCCCATGTCATATTTTAAAATATATATATAATTATAAAAAAATTTGACATCCCATGTCTGTATGAGTTGGCGATTTCATAAGGAATTTGAATTTTCAAGTACTAAATCGTTTGAATTTTGAAAGGAGATTCATAATTGAATTATAAGAGTCAAAAAAACTTCAATGAGATATTTTTATACATTTAATGATTATCTAGAGGTTCCTTGTGTGTTTGGATGAGACTCGGGGGTTGTGGGTGATGTTTTAGAAGTTTTGGAGAATTATGGATATGGATTACAGTTTGGGTGCATAGTTTGGGTGCGCTAACTAGAGGAAACCATGTGGAACCCTGATGCTCAATTAAACTTCAATTAATCTTTTTAAAAACATGATCATATTAAAGATTTTTCATATGTTTATGTTCAAACCATGATAATTTTAAAAGAAAACCAAGTTGGGGGGGTTTAGAGGTTGTAGAGGGAGTTTCATGGTTGGTGTGTTGTTGGTAAATTTGTCTAGAAAAACTATGTGAGGTTGGATCCCTTGGATTTTGGGGGCACAAATTTGTCACACATCTTAGCAAAAAAAGTTTCCAAAAAGTTTGAATCATTAAAGGAGTGAAATTTTCTATTTTTACCTCTCAAAATATTAAGAGGGAATCTCCCTCTTTCCCTCATATTCCTCCCACAAATGAGCCAGCTCCTATACCCCTTCCTTCCATCATTCAAGCTCCTTGAATATAATATTTTTGATTGCTTCCCTAAAAAATGTTAGGTACATTTAACTCCCCATTGTCCTATGCTCCCATATTCCTTTATTCTTCAATAATTTCAATTTTACCAGTTTGAGTTTTTATTTTGATCCCACTGATGTATGGTAGAATCATCCGAGAATAATGAGGATTTGACTTTGACAAGAAAGAGGACATTATGATATATCATTTTTACTTAACTTCATAACATTTCATTAAGGTCTTTCACCATGGTGAATTTTTAAATATTTTTTAATTAAATAAAATTAATTTAATAATATTTTTTATGTTTTTGGTAAGGGATTTTCCCAGTTTGAGATTGGGAGCGTATCATGGGTTATTGGAAAGTGTTTGTTCATGGTTCCAACATGACAACATTGAATGATAATAATTTGGAAAATAAATCTATTTAAATAAAAATGTATTACTTAATTATAATTATTGATTTAAATTAACTAAATATAATTTAATAATTAATTAATTAATTTGTGTCTTTTTTTGAGAAAGTACCTCAGAAACCTTGGGTGGTGTTAGACGTGCTTAGGATATCCTTGGAAGCTGTTGTCTACCCTTAATGATAAAAGTGGACATTTCCATAAAGTTATGTGGTATTTTATACTTCCCACTTAAGTAAACAGTAATAGCACATGTTTGGTGTGATGTGTTAATGTATTAACACTAATTAAAGGGACTTAACATTAAATGCATTGTTCAAGTGGATTAATTAATCTTCTTAAATAACTAGATTAAATTTTTTTAAAATAAATTTAGTTCATTGACCTATATATAGAGAAAAGTGACAAGGTCCACATTGTTCCTGGGGTAACAACTAAATTCCTCATCCATTGTAGGCCTAACCTTGTCCATAACTGTTTCTTTATGTTAAAATGGATCCTCAATTGGGATACATAAATTGGTAATGTGTGGGAGAGACCTATTTTACATAGATATAGATGACTCTATGATTTCATTTAATATGATGGTTCTCTTGAAATGTATATTTGACCTTGGGGGTCATTCATACCCCACCAACCAACCACCTAATTTCATTAAGTCCTTAAATGTTCAAACCTGTTAAAGGGTGTGTATTAGGGGTGTTCTTACTCTTAGATATACATTCAACTTAGATCTTTGAATTTTAGGGGAGCTCGAGTAGGGTTCCCTAATCACATTAAGACTCCAGTAAGAGAGTGTGGTGCAAGGGTAGTAATTTCCATGGGTATCCTCCCCAAGTACAATAAACTTGTATAGACACTGTAGAAAGTAGTATAATATGATGGGATGGGGCATTCGGTCAACCCTCCTACTCAAGTTTAATATTAATTTTTTTACTAGTTAAATTGAAATTTAATATACCTAGATGATTATAAATGAACCAATGATTCTTGATGGATGTTTCACCAAAAGATACTTGTCTACTTGGGTTCTTGGTCCACCTTTGACCCAGACCTACCTTTCCATGACATGGGATATCGATTCCACCAAAATACTGAATATGAAAATTTAATATGGTGCATATGTTTTAATTCATATATATATTATTATTATTGTATTTGGAAATATTTCATAAAGATGGTATCAATTTTGATTCCTAAAGAACCGGGATCCATGTATTACTTAACAAATATTTTAATTAATTATAATTTCATGTTAAATTTAAAATAAATTTGTACTTGTAAATCCTTAAATGTATGGTGATATTAGGATCCAATAATTTTTCTCACAATTATTTGAGTGACTTGGGTTTCTAGGATTCCTTCCAGTAACGGGAAAATAGAGGATTTTTTCAAGTGAAACACATTGTCTCCTCTTAGTTAGTTTATCAACCAAGATGTGTAGCCCCATTAGGATCTAAATGATTCAAGTGATTATTAGGTGGAAACATTTCCACTCAGCACTAGATATTTTTTATATCCCCAAGTTGAATGATGATCACACCAATTAACTCTTAGGATACTTCTAAAGATCAATTTAACACACTTTGATTTCATTTCATGTAACTTTTTGGTAATAATCTATTAAGACAAGTATTGTTAAATGTTGAGTTTTCATCTCAGATCATGAGAGTATTCCTTTTATATAACCTAAGTGTCGTCTTCTTAGGAATTAATTCCAGCTTCCAATTACATTATTTTATATGGACCAATACCTAATAATATGATTTCATACTCGAATAGTTAACATCAATAAATTTCTTTGGTTCTACTAATTACTCAAGGATTGAGTGGTATACCTTAGGATCCTATGATCTAACACAATTCCTTATTTATATAATTTTTAACTAGTACTCGTAATTCTATCTTATATTTAGTGGAGGTTAGTATGGGTAATCTTAGGTCTAGGACTCATATCCCCAAATGGTGATATATCATTCTTAGACATATTCTATAACTGGTCATTATAGTTATTGTTACACCATGGTATTCATCAGTACCTAGTAACAACATTGGTTATTTAATTTATTTTCGAAAGTTATTTATTATTATTATTATTCATTTGAGTATTTTACATACACATACACATCCTAAAATTTCTAGATATAGTGATGTGTTAGTGTTTTCATACTTGTTTTTGTACTCACACACTACTCGGGCCGCTATTAATCTTGATTTCCCGATTACACATTCACCTATTTCTAGTCAAAAGATGGACAAAGGCATGATACTAGTCAATAAGGATTTCTCATATGTGTACATGGATCTTGGGATGTTGTATGTGTTGGTATGTTGTGGAGGTTGGTTTTTTATTTTCTTATTCTGGTCAATATATGTAACCGGACCAGTGGGAAATTAGTGGATGTATGGCATGGCTCTTTAGGCCCCAACTGAATTTAATTCATTATCAATTATTATATTTATAAAATTTCTCTTATAGATTAGTATGATGATATATCATGTTCAGTTATTTTTTATGGTTTTTCTTACTCTATAATGAGGGCATTGTCTTCCTATGGTTAAACCCTGGGCCCTCACTACTATTCGGTGTCCTCTGTCATATAAGGATTCATACTTGAGGCCATGTGGAGACCCAACCCAGTCATTATTTATTGTAACTCATATGGGGTGTGACAAAGTGGTATTAGATAATTTAATTTCTTATTGTCTTAATATTTGGGACATGGTATATAGGATTATTAGGAATGTGTCGAAGCCTATAATGGTTATCATACAAGTTCATCAAGAATACTTATTTTGGTAGGAATTCTAGGTTACAAGGGATATGGGATTTTTGTTCTTGGTTTTTCATGTTAATTTTTTGTATTATTTTATCTTTGAGTGACACACATGTTTTTTGGATTTTTTTGTGATTTTTTCAATTTTTGTATCTTTGCCTATTAGCAAGAGACTAGTGATTGGTTTTGACTCTTAGCTTATGGAAGAAAGTGGTGTTTTCTAAAGCATCATATTTGGCAAGTATGTTCACATGATATAGGCCTTCCAGCATGTGATTTATATGATGGATAATGAGTCTAGTTGTTTAAAGTGTCGGCAATAACCTAAATTTTGTATTTATATAAAGGTTATTTGGGTCATTCAACACATTTGGATTTCTATGTTTACATTCTTATATTATAATCCATGTATACTATAACATGATGTGACTTAATGATGGTGACACTGATATAGTACCTTTTTAATATTAGGTAAAGTAACCCTTAGTATGTTGGAATATGTACTTAGTGCCCCATTAGTAACTTCAATAGGTTTCTAGGGGGATATGATGCATTCGAGAAAGGCTGTTAGAAGAATCATATAGGAACTTGATTATCTTTTCCTAAACCTAGTATGCTAGAATTAGCACTAAATGCCTCTATGTTGACACTTTAAGTTTGACATTGTTAGCTAATTATTTTCTAGTTGACCCTTCATGGGTGTATCCTTTTCAGATGTGGTTAACTAAAAATTAATAATATCCTACATGGTGTTTTTTCCATCTATATTGGTATGACATTATATTTAACTGAACTTCGTAATGGTTATCTACTTGTATCTTGTAGTGAAATGATGATAGGTACATGTACACTCCTTATTGAAATAAAACCTAGAGGGGTTACCATTGTATATGGATAACTGATGAGGGTCAGTTCATCTTTTCTACATTGATATCATGAACCACCAGGGAGAAGTCCCTTATGAGGATGTTAAGAGAGAATTGGGGGATGGTAGGTTAATTATGGGTAGGTGATGCGTAAAATGATTAAGGAATTACAATTATTCCATAAATAAATTGATCATCAAGGGGTTCTATATAAATTTGATTCCAATTATAACTTTTTGGTGATTTTCCTCAATAACTAGGAATTGAAAAAACATATATCTAAAACCATATAAGCATCTATTGACAACCATCAGTCGATATTATCATTACCTACCTTCAAATTTACCCCCATTAAATTTAATTCTCATGATCATTTAATTTCATGTAATTTTGGAGGTGGGAATGAGGATGTTTCCTATGTGTTATAATTAAAAAGGATATGCACTATCAATGGAAACCCTAGATATGGGTATTATTCAGAATATAATATAAACATATGTGAGATCCTTTGAGTGGGTGTTTGGGAATATTGATGCCATGGGTTAATATGGAATCATGGATGATTCCCCATGGGATATAACCATGGTGATAGGTTTAACTTATGGGCTAGGTCAATAGACGCACTGGACCTAATATGAGACCTAACTGATAAGGCTAGAAGGGAGACCTAGTGACCCTCAGTCCGACTATATCCATAGTGAGTCGGAGTTTGGTTGATCAAGGGAATCTAGTGATATAGGTTATCCTGATATGGTGTTTTACTTTCAGGTGAACCATTGGTATATAATTCATCATATTAGACTGATTCACAAGAGATGATCTATTTTTTTATAATAGGCATGTTTATGCCTTTGGATTCTGGGGAAGAACCTAGGGTTCTTGAGTATCGAGACTAGCATAAATGGGTAGGATTGTTTGTGTGTCTGACCCTTTTGACCAGAGGGTGTGCCAATAAGAGTTTGGTTAGAGAATAGGTCTATGATTTTAATTGGAACCATGATGGGTGGAGGCCAAGAAATTGGTTAAAATTTAAATTATTTATACCAATAATGTTAATATATAGTTCTAGAATGACGTTGTGAGGTAGGCGGTCATTGATGAATGGCACAAATAAGGGGAACATTCTTGAATAGGGGTTTCCAAGGAGCTCTTAACATGTCGAGACTGTTTTTCCATAGAGCATAGTCATATTTTCCTGGATGATGTTCGACTACTGGAAGTATGATTTGATTGATGGATCAGGTGGTATGGGGTTATACACCCACTAAGTCGGGTGAGTTTGGCACATGTCAGTTTCACATGGTAACTGTTTAAATTAAACATCAGCAAGAGACCATGAGTGGGATGAGAGAATTTTGTAATTAATTAAATGTATATAACAAAGGATCAAAAGGAATGAAACATTTTTAGTGATGGACCCAATTGATGTGTCACTTGAGAGTGAGCGAGATTGGCCATGCTAGTTGTTATATCCGATGATAGGTGGGTCAAGGGTCACGGGGATTGGGAATGTGCATCGATAACACAATGATATGAATCCTCATAATGTGGGTAGTGGGATGTATGTTATGAGTGTGTGATACTCATTAGATAAGAGTCATTCGAGTGAGATTGGTCATTGGATGATCTTTTTTTCATTTTGAATCTAGAAGATAAATCGACCTGAGTGGTATAGGATTCCTCATTTAATTACATTTATAACTCAGATACACTATCAGGTGGAGTCTGAGTGTGAGCAATAGGCTTACGGTGGTTTTGAGGTGATCCTAGAATGATCGGTTTGCTGGTATGCTAGTGTTCATTCTATGTAATGTTGATCTAAATTTACATTTGATTTTTCAGTAAATAAATTTCATTGTAAATTGGCTATATACTTTAATGAGTTTTATTTCATGATCGTTGAATTCCACTAATAATGATGGTATCGGGATCAAGTTTTGGTAATTAATTGGTGGGTTTCACCGAGCATTTTTTAGGAAACTCAGCAAGGTGTTGGTCACCTAGTATTCTCACATGTAACTAGATGTGATCCATGAGGAACTGCATTGGGCACATCATTTTGGATATGAAGAGAGAAATTTAGGAATTGTTCAGGTACTTTTGAGGAAATGTGAAAATGCTCGTTTCATAAATAGAGGATGAAGGAACACCCATTATAACTTGAAATCAGGAAATGAGAATGGTTTCCAATGTTTAGAAGGTGGTTTTCATATTTTTAATAATTGTGGTGAGTTTTAAACCATTTCTACAGCATAGTGGGAACATAGGATGCATGTTTTCATATGTAGTCTTGACATTGGGAAGTTTCATGTGTAACATCCGGCCCTGGGAGCCACACAGTGGATCCACAATCCGATCGGTCACATGACCTCAAGCATGCCTCCCTGGTATGTCAAAGGCTACCGACTAGAAGTGAGGTTCTCACATCGATCATGGAGAGACTATACCCTCTTTTATCAGAGTAATACACTAGAAAAAATAATAAACAATAAATGAATAACATATAACCATAAATATAAAATTACTATTATCACAATATGATCAAAATTAGAAATATAGAATCAAAACTAAAGTAGAAGAGATCATATAATCAAGTACATGAAAAGTGTATCAATGAAAACCCCAAAATAAAGACACTAATGACTCTCCCACGTAGGTCCTAAATCATGTCTGGTTCCCTTATCCATGATTCATACCAAATCTTCCAGCTAAAATAGGGTCATTTCCATTAACCTATCCTATAACCATGAAATCTATTCTGGTACCGATTAGGAAGCCCAAGTATGGTTTGACTACGAAATAGCAGGTCACCACCAATGGTGTGTAAAATAACATCCAGTTAATAATAGTGTATGCAGTTGTATAAAGAAATAAGTATGATGAATAAGCAGACAGTTATCTGATTATGAATTATTCTTTATTTAACCACATAAACCCACAGGTTCCTGAGGGCACCAGAACCTCAATACCAACTTCATCCCATGCCATATTTTGAACCATTTCATATAGCAATTCATAATTTTCTCATGCATTCACTTTTACATTATATGGGTATTTTGAGCGTCATTCCATGTCCCACACTATTTTATAAAACTATTTCACATATATCACATATATCACATATATCACAATATCACAATATCACAATATCATGTCAATAAATATTAATCAACATTAATCCTCTTATCACAATAATCCCATTAATTAATTTGATATTTAATTAATCACACTCATGCCATTAATTAATTCTACAATTAATTAATCACATTCATTATATTAATAAATTAAATAATTAAATAAATCCATTTCAATAATTCAAATATCTCATAATTAATAAAATACAATGGGATTTGAATAAAAGACCACCTACCTCGATTCTCCAATGAAAAATTTTCCAATGAAAATCCCCAAAATTTAGTAGAGTAACGGTGTAGAATGAGATCTGGATCTATAAGCAAAATCAAGATCAAATAAAAAAAAGATCACACTAATCTAGATATAGATCTATAATACTATATGGTGATAAATAATAATATATCTAGATCTGTCCCAAAATAGGAATAAAACCCACCAAAAGAATAAGAGAAAGACGGAAGGAATAATAGGAAATCAAGTGGGACAAAATTCTTTTACCGGGATGGATGCAAATCTTTGATATGGGCATTGAATCAAAAATAAATGAGGTTATAAAGGTTTGGAATCCATCCAAGAGACTCTTAAATTTTAATAAATTGAGTTGGTATGATTTTGGGATTAATTTGGTGAGTTTTTACGGTGTGTGGTTTGAGAAACCATGTGTCAACCATAAAAATCCCCATTGTCATATGTTGCACTGTTTGTTAGGATGGGGCACATGGTTAGGGTAAACCATGTGCCAACCATGAACCACCCTTTTTCCTTCCATTTTCTTCAAATTTCTACCCAAACACACCCCATGTTAAAACCCAAATGAAAATTACTCAACATAAATAAAAAAATACATATAAACAAGATGAGACATATCTATAAATGGTCAGGATCTTATAATCTCCCCACATTATAATAGATCGTCCTTGATATTCACTCAAAATAATCACTAAGATTCATATTCAGAAATATTGGACCACTAAACTCTCATATCTTTTTACATTTCCTTTGTTTCCTCCAGCACAATACCATGTAGCCACAGTACCTGGACTATCTTCTTTGTCTTTCCCCACAACACTTTCTCACTGTGATCCAAAAAACATATTAGATGATCCTCAAAGGACTCATCTATCTCAAGATGTAAATAATCCAAATAGATCACATGAGAAGTTTTGGGTTGATATCACCATAGTTTTGATACATGGAAAACATCATGCATAGAACTGCATCTCTGTGGAAGAGACAATCAGTACGCCACCAGACCGATTCTTTCCACAGCCACAAATGGTCCAACAAACCTAGGCACCAAAATTCCCTACCTCTATATCCTACAGTGAACTAACCTAGGTGATGCCCGAAGGAATATAGGATCATCCTCTATAAACTATAGGGGTCATCGAATTCTATCAACATACAACTTTTGTCTACTTTGAGTCATAGCCAAACATTTCTGAATCAGCTATACCTTCTTTAATATCTCCTACATGAGACTGATTCCCAAAAATTCCAACTCACCTACCTCAATCCAACATAGATTTAATCTGCATTTAATATCATAAAGGGCCTTGTATGGTTCCATCTTAATATTTTCTTGATCACTTTTGTTATAGGATAACTCCACTAAATCCACATGCTTCTCCAAAGACCCACCAAATTCAAGAAAACATGTTCATATAATATTCTTAATCACATGTACAGTAGGTTATGACTATCCATATATATATGGGAAAAAATTCATATTCAATAAAACCTACATACTAATCAACTTTTTTAAGCCCTACCAGAAGCGTGAAGTAAAGTGTGAATAATGGTCTGAAACTATAGATCATGGCACCCCGAGTAGAGAGACTACCTATCAAACATATAGCTATACCAATTTCTCCCCTGATAAAGTCTCTTATATTGGAATGAAATGAGTTACCTTCTCCCAAAGTTATATAAACACCCAAATAGCATCATTATTCCAATGAATACTCGGGATACCCACCATAAATTCCATATTCATGTCTTTCCAATTCGACTCCATAATGGGATACAATTTTAGTAAACCTCTAGGTCATTGATTACGGGACTTCACATGATGATAGGTGTAGAATCTTCTCACAAAACCTGTTATATACATTTTCATGCCCGGAAACACAAACTATCATCGTATTTCATGGTACATTTTTGTCACGCCTAGATTCACTTCCCATCTCATGGCATGAAATTATAGCATCAACTCCTCTCGCATGCTCTTAGGCACAAAAAATTTGATTCTTGACATAGATGATCTCATCCTCATCTATGCTCCAATTAGAAGGTGACTCCACACCTTCAAGGATTTCACTCAAGGTCAAACACTCTGGATCCTCATACTTCCTATCTCTAATCTGACCCAAAAGTGTATAATCCACTGAAACTAATTCAAGCATCATATTCTCTTGGATCTTCAGAACCACAACATGCATCTCTGCTAGTATAGTCCTTATTTCCCACTCAGCACTAGACTCCTAACCTTCTGGAATCTGAGTCTTCCCACTCAAAGATTCAGCCACACTATTTCCTTTTCTGAGTGGATATTCCATCTCAAAATTGAAAGATTTCATAAACTCAACCCATATCCACTATCAAAGATTAAAATCTTGATGTGAAAATATATACTTTAATCTCTTGTTATATGTATACACATTAAAAGTTTTGACCAATAAATAATTATACAAACACTTCAAAGCATAAACCATTATTGTTAAGTCGAGTTTGTTTGTAGGGATGTTCCACTAATGAGGCCTCAACTTTTGAGACTCGTGCACCAAACCTCAATCTCACTTTATCAACATAACTTTGAGTTCATTTGTAAAATATTCACAATACAGAGTATATTCATCACTTGGATCAAGTAGGTTTAAGATCTTTATTGATTTCAAATGCTTCTTCAACTCCTGGAATACATTCTTACATGCTTTCGACCATTCAAAATTTATCCCATTTTTTTAAGCCCATAAGTGGTGTTTCCAATCACAAATATTATTGGATGAACTGTTGATAATATCTAGCTAACCATAGAAATATATGGATATCAAAAAAAATCGTGGTATGCTCCCAAAAATCTACAGCCTGAACATTTGTTTGGGTCCATTGACCCACCTTCCATCGAGATGATGTGACACAATAATTGTACCTGATCGATCCAAAATTTACACTAAGATAGTTGGGTGTATAATTGAATCTATCTCAGTGTACTCAAGATGATTTCAAGGTATTGGTAATTATTATCTTGAATCTTGGAGTACACAAATATTTCATCCACAAACACTAACACAAACTAATCTTGGTATCGATGGAAAATTATATTCATTAAAGCCATAAAATCTTTTGGTATGTTCTTCAATACAAATAGTATTGTCACAAACTCATAAAGGTGATACCTACTTTTGAAAGTAGTCCTCATTCTATCATAGGTTTTAACTCTCACTTGATTATGCCTTGTTCTTAAATAAATCATGGAAAAGACACATTCTCCCCTCAACTAGTCAAAATATCTTCGATACATGGAATTGGATATTGGTTCTTCACAAACATCTGGTTTAACTTTTGGTGATCAACACATAAGCACAAATGTTTATCATCATTTTGGGAATATATAACTGGTGAACCCCAAGGTGAGGTAATTGGATGGATAAATCCCTTATTCTATAACTACTCCAAATGACTCTTAAGCTCTTTAAGTGTTATTGGTGTCATTCTATATGGTGGAATAGAAACTATATCTAACCACAGTATAAGATCATTGGTGAATTACACATCTCTCTTGGGAGGAATCCCTGAGAAGTCTTCCAAAAAAACATCCTAAAATGATCCACTACTCATGGAAATACATTAGGCTTTACACCTTTGTCATCCAGCAGTAGACTTTCAACCCAGGCTATGAGATCTCTTAGTTACTAAGTGATTGGCCTTGCTCGGCTTTCTTTCATATTCCACACTCCATTTTGAATATAATGGTCACTATTAAAAGACGTAAAAGTCACTCTCCTCCAGTAACAATCAATGTGGTTTCAGTATCTGAGAATTCAATCTATACCTATAATTTGGATGAAGACTTACATATCAAGGATATAAAAATCCAAGAGAAAACAGTTCTTTGTGATCTCAAGAGAAAACCCCTTTCACAAACAGATGTCTCTAGACTGTACTGCCTATGGTGTATCTATCATCACAACCCCAATTAAAAATTCCATCACCAGGCTCAAACCATTAACAAGTTTTCTAGATATAAAGTAATGAGAGGCACCAATATCAAAAAAGTAACTAGCTAATATACAAGCTACAATAATAGTACCTCACACTATCAATGGTCGAACCTCGCTATCCACATGTGTAGGTTATACAACATGTAATTTTCCTACCCCACTTCCTTGTGATGTGGTCTGACTCCCCTAAACTATGCCACTCAACTGATATGGGTTCTCTTTCCCAGAAGCACCATGTCTATTTCCTATACCACCTCGTCCAACAGAACTCCAACTACCAGACTGATATAGTGTAGAAGACCCCCTACCCGTACTCTAGTTCTTTCTAGATCCTCCATCACTAATTGTGTGTCTTGGGTTTCTATAGAACCTCTGTATATGTCCCATCTTTCTACATTATTGTCACACTACCGGTGGTGAGGGAAAATTCTTACGAAACTTCCCCAGCCTACCACACTGGTGAAAAAGTAATCCGGTAAGATCCTGAGTAACTGATCTATCTGTATGGATACTCCTCTTCCCACTATTTTTTCAAAATATCTCATAATGAAACTTCCTACTATTAGAATTAGTGCCTCCTAATCATTCAGTAAAAACCACATGTTTTACCATGGAATCCTCCTTTAGGTTTTCCTCTAATATGAGAGCCTGATTTACCACTTCTGAAAACTTATTCATCCTGAATATATTCACCTAGGACTTAATATCACACTTAATTCCATCTTAAAACTATTTTTATAATGTATCCTCATCTGTTTCCAATTCTAGAGAAAATCATGGAAAATTGATAAATCATAAAATATAGTCTATTATGGACATACTCTCGGGAGTTGAACTCATGAACTCAACTAATATCTCTTGTCTCCGTGTGTTTAGATAAAAGTGATCCATGAACTTCTCCTAAAATTCCTTCCACTCCATAGTGTCCAGTTGTCCATTAATAGTCTGAACGTCCCCCCAACGCTTAGCCTGACCACGTAACATGTAAGTAGCCAGGTTGATTCTCTTCTCATAAGGAATCTCCATATGTTTAAGTACAGTCCAGATGGATTCCAAATAGAACTCTATTTCCTTAGTCCCACCCCCTCCAGAAAACATCGGAGGTTGATACCACTAGAACTCCCTAATCAGATCATACATTCCTTTCACATCCCAATCTCGGCCATTTTACATAAATTACATGATGTGATCAAAGTTCTCTATAAACATTTCCCTACATCCTCATCGGGTACTATCAGTGTCGTAGGTTCCACTTCTCATGGATCATCTCCATCTATATCCACCTGTCAACCTCTCAATAAGAAACATCACAGAGAAATATCTCGATAATTCCAATCACATGTCTTAGAAATTATATCAAAAAATTAACATATTTTCATAAGAGGAAAAATCAAAAAAAAAATATTCCCCAAACCTGACAACATGGTCAAAACTGAGGCATTATTACTACCCTTAACCAACCTACACTTAGGTCCTGTTTAAAAAGGGTAACCACATTCTTGTTATTCACATTCCATTAGTCACCCATTTATACAAGTTTTTCATCATCTTATAATCTTTTTAAATTTCATGTTAGGCACCATTTTCATTTCAATTTCACAAGAAAGGAAAATTGTTCAAGTTTAACAACTTACCCATAACCCATTTTCTTATTCCTGCCTAAAATGATACATGTCACAAAATAATCCTCATTACCTAGAATAATGCCTGAATACTCAACTCTCAAGTCTTACCAGACCAAGATTCACAACTCAGAAAATCTCCACAAATCTCTAAAACAATAATCACATCACACAACCAGAGAAACACCCCAGGTGAAATAATATTAAATTATAACAACACACATTGTTAACAGTAATCCCACCTTCGGTAACTGTATTTTTTCCCATACATGGGTTTAAACTCCCCGGAAAAATCTCATAACCAATTCCTGACTCTTAATAGTCTCATTTCTACCTTTCCCATATAGTAAGACAAAAGAAAAAAAAATCTCCTCTGATACCATTTTGTAAAATATCGTTCCAGGTGCTACACACTGATGCCATGAGTAGGTCAGTCATATGACCTCAAGTGCACCACCCCATACTCTAGAGGCTATCGACTATAAGAGAGGGTATGATATCGATCTGTAAGAAACTATACCCTATTTTACAAGTGTAATATTCTAGGGGAAAATAAAAAACAATAACTGAATAACACATAACCACAAACAGAACAATACTAGAATTACAAGATGACCAAAACTAGAAATATACAATCAAAACTAAATAGTAGAGATGAAATGATGAAGTATGTGCCATGTGTCTCAATGAAAACCCAAAATAAAGACACTGATGACTCCTCCAAGGGGCTCCCAAATCATTTTTGGTTCTATTATCCATGCTCCATTACAAATAATACATCAAGAAAAGGTACATTTCTACTAACCTGTCTGGAAACTATGAAATCTATTTGGGTACCGATCAGGCAGCCTGATTTGGGTGAGAGTACAACTCAGTAGGTCCCCTCCAATGGTTTCTAAAACAATATTCTATCAATACCAGTGTATAAATTTGTATCAAAATATTTAATATGCATATGTAATCCTTTATCGCATTATAAATTATTATTTATTTGACCACATATACCCCTGAGATATAGAGGAAATGTGAACCTCGATACCTTCTTTGGCTCGTGATAGAGTCTAGTCCTTATCACATATAAATTCATAATTAATTTAACAAATGGTATTTCATTATCCATTTCATTTAAATTCTCAATCAAAGCTACTTGGAACCATAGTTCAGTGCCAATATTATGGTCATAGAACATCATATCTAGCACCCCATTTGTATTTGGAGCATCAATTCATGCCTTACACCCCATGGGTATTTAGAGCATCATTCCATATCCCATGCAATATTCGTATGCATTCACTTTTACAATCAATGTGTATTTGGATGGTCAATGCATGTACCACACTCATTTATCAATCAATTTCACATATATCACATATATCATTGTATCACTATATCACTACATCACTATATCACATCAATCATGATCAATCATCATTAATAATCTTATCAAAATAATCCCATTAATTAATCCTAAAATTAATTAATCACGCTCATACCATTAATTAATTCTACAATTAATTCATCACATCCATTCAATTAATTAATTCAATAATTAAATAAATCCATTTTATTAATTCTAATATCTCATAATTAATTCAATGGTTAATTATATAATCCACAATCTAAATATCTCATAATTAATTCCATAATTAATTATCTAATTCAATGATCCAACATATAATATTTAATTCCACAATTAATAAACTAATTCTATAATCTAATATCTCATAATTAATTCATAAACTAATTCTCTTTATTCATCAATCTCAGTATTCCAAAAATTAAATCAATAATAAATTATTATTAATTAAAAAATTAAATATTTTCATAATTAAATAAAAATTAATTATTCTCAATTCCACAATTCAATACTCTGCCAATTAATTCATCAATTAATTATCCCAATTACACAAGTAAATTATTTAATCAAATCCCTGATTCCTAAAATAAATAATTAACCACATTAATTAGTTTAATTTATGAATTTAAATTTTGAAATGAACCCTAGAAATTATAAAATAACATAAAGATAATTTTTATAAAGACTATGGGATTTGAATAATAAACCACCTACCTTGATTCACTGATGAAAAACCACCCAACAAAAATCCCCTAAATTCAGCACAATAAATGTATAGAACGAGATCCAGATCCACAACTTAAATCAAGATCAAATAAATAAATATCTCTATAATATATATAGATATAGATATATAATCCATGAAATAGAACCATGATACTATATCAAGATCTATCACAATATCAAAAAGAGAACAACCAACAAGATAATAGGAGAAGGAAGGAAGGAACATGGGAAACCAAAATGGATGGGATTCTCTTATCGAGAGGGGTGAAGATCTTTGATCCGGGATTCAAATCAAGAACAAAGAAATTAAATAAGGGTTTAAATTATTCTGGTATTCTCCTAAATCAATAGAAATCTATTTGGTTCGATTTTGGGTTAAATAAGGTGAGTTTTAGGGGTCTAGGTGATTAAAAAGCTAATTTTTGGGTGTAATTAAAATTCGAGCATAGTTTTCTTGGAAAGGGATCATGATTTCACTTAACTGTGAACCTAAATTTTGAGCCTCTTTTTTAGGGGATTCATGGTTACTCCTAATAGTTTTTATTATTTGACAAACCATTCCCCAACAGTGCAAATCCCCACTATCTGGGGTTGCATAGTTTGTTGGTATGGGGCACACGGTTAGGTTGACTCAATAATGCCAATGTATTAAGGGCTATAATTTTCAAGGGTTATAGGACGAACTGTATCTCAATGAAAACCCTATGATGTTTGGAATATAGTGAGTGGTACATAGCTCCCAGAAATCTGAACATTCAAGGGTATGATAAGCATGAGCGAAGACCTATTAGGTTGATAAATATCAATGTTTAGTTAGGGAATCTCCCATCTGATGTTGAGTTTATGGTTATCCAGAAGGACACCACATACAATGTACTTCTCAGAAGACCTTGTCTCCATATCCATATGGGAGTACCTTCAACATTCCATCAGTGTTTGAAATACGTCATCAATGGAAAGGTAGGAACACTACATGGTGATAATTCTCCCTTCGAGACTTGTGAAGCCACTTATTCTGAGGTAGTTTAAAAAAGGAAGGTAATAAACTAATTGTGATTGATGATATATAGGTTATAGATCCCAATGGATTGGGTACTTCCCCTATAAATATCAAGAGTATGCTTGACAGAGATTATGTGCACCCAATATATCTAGTTGATGTAATAAACCTGATCCCAGACATCCATGCCTCTTCTATCCTCAAAAACAGCATAAAAGATAATTAGATATAGAGTATCTCTATAATGACTCAGGCTATAGGGGATGATAATATCTCTTCTCATGGCCTCTCTCACCCTGAAAGTGATAGAGGGGCCCTCATATTTCAAACTTTATCTAAAAATTCCTCCACATACTCAAGGGTGGAAGAAGATGAGGATGACCTCAAGAATTCCCCAATCAAATTCAATAAATGCATCTCCACCACTATTGATGATATCATGTGGGTAAATATGGGAATAGAAGAATAATTGTTGCCTATATTGATTAGTTCCGTCATGCATCTCAAGTAGAATGATATGTACATTGAATTTCTAAATAAAAACTCATATGTGTTCACCTAGAACTATACATAAAATCCTAGAATGAATCTATATGTGTCTATAAACCATCTCACCCTATAAAATGAGAATCGATGCTTAAAAAAGGTAGCTGGGAGGATACACTGATGTCATTCCAGCAATGTATAGGCAAAATTTTATAAATTAATCAATGAAAAAAATTTCTACCAAGTGAAATACCCAAGATGGATTGACAAAATCATCCTTGTCAAGAAAAAAATGGGAAGATTAGGGTCTAAATCAAATTTAGAGACCATAATCAGAACTTACCAAATTAGGATTTCCCATTGTTGATCACAGAACTCTTGATCGATACAATTGATAGATTACAATCCCTTTCCTTCATGGATGGGTATTTAGGGTATAATCAGATAAATATGGCCCCTAAAGACAAGGAAGAAACTTCCCTTAGATCACATTATGGGACATTTTTCTATCAGTTCATGCCCTTAGGTGTAAGGAATGATAGTTCTACATACCAACACATCATGTATCATATCCTTAATCCCTTCTTGGGGAGGATAGTTGAATGTTACACCAATGACCTGGTGGTCAAATCATGATAGAAAAGTGATGACTTCATAGATATTCAAACTATATTTGACAAGCTATGACAGCACGATTTGAAGTTGAATCCATTAAAATTCAATTTTGGGCTGACATTTGGGAAGTTCATTGGCTTTTTGGTGTGCCACCATGGAATTGTGGTTGACCTAAAAAATAATAGTTCTATTTTTGAAATTTTTACCTCCATTAATCCTAAATAACTAAGAAGACTCCAAGATCACCTCACCTACATATAGTGTTTCATATCCAACCTGGCCTGAAAAGATCTCCCCTTCACCAATAAAATGAATAAGTGAATCTTATATCAATTGGATGATGACTTCCAACAATACTAAGAGTGTCTCAATCAGTAACTTCTAGAACCACCTGTCCTTATGTCACTGATTGAAGTGAGGCTACTCATATTATATGTGTCCACCATGGAATACTCACTGGGAACCCTCCTCGTATTGAAGAACAATTTGGGGAGTGATAAGAGTCTCCTTCGCCATATCCCGATGATCCTAGGGTCTGAGATCGGATACTCTGATGACGAGAAGAATTGTCTTGCACTCATCTCTGCAATGAAAATGATGAGGAAAAACATGAATCACCATGAATTCTATCAGGAATATTATATTAATCCACTCAATTACATCCTTGTTCATCCCATATTTACTGGGTTCTTGGCCTGATGGGAAATCATTCTGTAATAGTATAACACACAGTTTGTACCACAAAAGTTGGATAAAGGGAAATCCATGGCTGATTTCTTCATGGAACATCTCAGACTAAAAAATACACAGGTGAACACCGATCTCCCAGATGATGAGGTCTTCTATGCTCATGAAACTCCTCAAACATGGGAGATGTATTTTGATGGTTCCTCCTAGAGTCCTATTGAAAAAAGGATGAGAAAACCAAATCTCAATTTTTTGTAGGGATTATATATGTTTCACTAGACAAATTAAATTTGACCAACTATTTATCACTATCTGAAGGCTTCAGGAATAATGATGATGGATATCAAGCCCCCATGACTGGCGTGGAAATAACCTTTCAAATTCAAATATCATACCTGAGCATCAAAGGGGATTTGGATCTAGTGATAAAGAAAATCAATAGTGAATATGCAATCAAGAAGGAAGAATCGGGACCTATCACTGACTACATCGAGGTATTGGTGGTAGAGTTCCCTTTTGAACCCACATTTCATCATGTTCCCTAATCACAGAACTCTCATTTTGAAGAATTGGATAATACAGCCAATGTTTTGGCTGACCCTGCTCAGGAGGAAGAAATCTTTTGTAGCATGCACTGAAGGATGGTCTCATCGATCACCATCTAAAAAATTAGAGAAATCATTTAGGTCAACACTACCCTAGAGCATGATAAACCATTCTATACTCCTATATTGACGTAACCCATAACCACTTATCTCCAAAATGGAACTCTCTCGATAGACCAAACCAAAAGGGAGAAAAACTGATGACAAGCCGCAAATTTTAACCTATGGGATGGTCCAAATGAGAAAAAACCCCTCTACAAGATAGGATTTAATGGAATTATCCCTAGTTTCATAGTAGAAATAGATATTCTCTCCATCATATAAGAAGTCGACACAGGCTCCTACGACGCTCATTAGTTTGTGACTAGGCTCTCCCACCAAATCATAAGGTTTGGTTACTACTGGAAAACCATGATACAGGACTGTGTGGAATTCACCAAAAAATTTCACACAAGCTATATTCTTTCAAACTTCATCCATCAACATATGTAATTTCTATATATAGATAAATATTCATAGAAAATTTTCATATGAGTAATGGATGTTATGGGTACATATCCTTCATCCACTACTAATAATTTCATGTACATCCTTACAACTATGAACTTCTTCTTAAAATGGGTTGAGGAAATACCCCTCAAGGAAGTTAAGATGAATAACATCATCAAATTCATAAATTCCTATATCATCACCAGTTTTGGGGTCCCTCACACAATATTGATGGACAAAAAAACCATCTCCCATTCTACAGAGTTCAAGAAACTATACCGTGAGTACAACATCAATTTTGATCACTCATATCACTATCATTCATTAACAAATTGATAGATGGAGGCCTTAATAGTACTCTAAAAAATATACTATAGATTATGGTGAGTATGTACAAGAAGTTATGTCCATACAATCTCCACCATGATTTATGGTCCTACCATACCACCATCTGTACTACTACAAAAAATGCCATATTCATTTGTGTATAGGACTGACGAAGTGTTACCCATAGAAGTCCAGTTTCCCACAATTTTAATTGCTATTTTCAAACAAATCTAGTATGATGATCAATTGTAAACGAAACTCAATGAGTTGGAAGGACACAATGATAATAGTTCATTCACCCTTCACAACCTCAAGTTCCATCATAATCAGATCGTGTAAGCCTTCAATAAAAAAGTGTTGCCTCCATTAGTTCCTATAAGTGGAACTAGTGTTTCCTATCAGAACACCAATGATACCAGGCAAGAAGAAACCAAAGTTGGAACCCAAAATTGAAGGGACCTATATCATTCATATGATCTATCATAAAAGATCTTACTCACTAGCCATAATGGATAGGAAATGTTTCACACCCCCCCCCCCACCAATGTTGGGTTTCTCAAGAAATACTTTGTATAGATCCCATACAACATAACATGTCCTGGCCACATGAAAATAAACTAAATGGAACATTTCCAGACCACGTGAAAATAAACTTTATAAAATACTTCCTAATTTACAATGTTTATCTGAATGAATATATCCTTGAATAATGACATTAAACTACATGGAAAAGTTCATCACCACATGATTTTAAATTGCATGGATTCCCAATGTTCATCTTCATTCACATCAGGTGACCATCGTCCTTACCGCAATATTTTAAATAGCACAACTGATAACCTTTCCACATGACACTAAACTGTATGGTTTTGTAGAACTACATATGGAATGATTCATGTAATCATGGGATACATAGTGATTCTTAGACCCCAATTCCTAGGCCTAGCTACAATATAAATTTTTCAAATCGTGTCATCCTTTTAATTACCACATGATGTTAAATTGTATGACATATTTCCCCACAACATGATGTAAAACTGCAATAATTCACAACATTCCCCCAATTCATGTCGATTCACTCACATCCTTACCACATGATGTTAAACTCCATGTCTGATTTCCTTGCCACATGACATTAAACTAAACAAGTTTTTAGAACTATGTATGGATTGTTCTCATTTTAATGATATGTGTAGGGATGCCTTCATCCAATATCTTGGTCTAGCCACCACATGATAAAAAAATCTTATGTCTTATCTTTAATTGATTATTCATAGTTAAAGGAATTCTTTCCATTCCTTTTTTCTCACATATAGAATATATCACTTGATCTTAGAAATTTTAGTAAGGGATTTTCCACACAAAAAATGTATATATATCATGAAAAGGTTATCATGGTCCTGAATGAAAGAACATAAAATTTTCACCTTGAGTCCTCTTCGTGTGATGTTAAATAGAATGGTTGATATCCTTGACGTAGGACACTAAACTAAATGGGTTTCCAGAAGTATGTGTTTTATAATTACTTCCCTCACAGGATATGTAGTAACACCCAAACCTCTAATATTGGGTCCAATCAAAAAAAATAAACATTTAAATTCTCCCCTATCTATGTATGGTTCATACTGACATACGGTTGTTTCCTTAAAGAACTGTGTGTTGATTTATTCTTTTCATTATAGGATACGTAGTGACGCTAAGTTCCCATGTATCAAGTCCAACCATAGTATTCTATTTTTCCTCATGGATCTTGTGCCCTACTGTATGATGTTAAAATGTAGGGTTTCTCAATAACTATATGTAACTTGATTAGTATCATAAGAGGATGCATAGTGACACCTGAATCTCCAATCCTGGGCCCAGATAAAACAATCAATGGGAAAAATTCCCCCCTTATACATATGGTCCAGACCTATGTGGAGTTTTTCCCATTCAATAACTATGTGTGTCCTGCCAACGAGCTCGTACCCGAGTGGTAAAGGCTCCTGCTTGGCATCCAAGAGACCCAAGTTCAAAACCGGGTAGAGGTGAATTTCTGAGTACTATAGTAGTACTATAGTAGTACTATAGCAGTACTGTAGTAGTACTGTAGAAGTTACTATTTGGTACTGTAGCATCCAGAACTATTCACCTGATTTGGGTCTTCAGGCCACCGGTTTGGGCCTACGGGTCTCAAGGGCCATTGGGCCATAAAAAATGCCTTCGGGCCACAGGACCTTCTGAAAATTGAGACCATGGAGTAGCCCAATTCATGTAGAGAAGGACCTAGAAGAGGATCAGAGTAATAAGAATTGTAGTCACCATAAGCAGAGCTAACCGAATTGGAAGAATGAGAGGGTATGGAAACCACCATCGGGACCAGGCACCGTGCATCTTTTTACGGGGCAATTCTAGTCGATCATCAATGAAAGGTGGGGAGATAGGTGGTCAATGATGCAGAAGATGGGGATGGGTAGTTCTATTGGGTTGGGCCTACAGTTCATGTATTGGGCATGGTATGCCTCTGGGCCTTTGGGTCATGTATTGCAAGTCATATCGAGCATTGTACCTTGGGCCTACGGGTCATGTACGGGTTTCCCTTCAACACTTAAAAGAGGGATTATCCATAATAAAATAAAATAAAAAAGAAGGCCTCCGGGCCATTTGGAACTATGTGTGTCCTGGTTTCTATCCAAACATGATACATAGTGATGATTGTATCTCTAATTCTTGGGTCTATCCATAACAAAAAGAATATCCCATCATCCCTACATAGGGGTCAGACCTCTGTAAGGAACTTCCCCCAACTGTATAGGGGATAGGACATAAAATTCAATGTAACCTATGTACAAGTCAGATCTAAATATGTATTTCTTTTTCATGTAATATACCTTGAAGAATTTCCCACATCATTTCCCTTTTCCATACTATATGAAATTAAATTTCAAGTAAACAAATACCTCCTTACTGTGTGACATTAAACTGCAACAAAAATTTCATGGATAAATGACATTAAAACTACCCGACAGATATATCCCTACTACATGAATTTAAAATGTATTGGTCAATACCCATTATCATCCCTTATAAAAGGGCCACAAGATCCTTAACCAGGTCAAATAGAGTATGAGGTACTTCTTCCATCTTTTAAGAACCTCAATTCATAAATCACACTTCATGTATTGAGTGCCTTGGGTTACCACAAAGCTTCCATGGACCATGGAAAGGAAAAGTGATATCTCTGTTTGACCATGTCATTGATGCATAAAGTATCAAACTAGTCAACTAGAGACATCTTGGCCTTGTATAAATATCTTTATGAATATTTTGATCCTGACATCATTGTGGTAGAACCTAGCACCTAAGGGTGTTCTGGTCCTTCACTAGTATGATTGTCCCATATAATTACTCATGACCTGAGAATCTCAAGCAATGATTTAGAATAGTTTCAACTCCCAATCAAAAGGATATTGGAATATTATTGTCCCTATGTATCCTAATTAAGCTCGTTATGAAAATTTCCTTCATGAAAGGTCCATGCATATCAGGACCTTAAACTGCTTTCACTTTTGTTAGAGTTACACAACCTTAAACTCTAGCATTTGATGGTCCAAATTGAAAGACCATAAACTACTAGAGAAAGAGGCACAAAACTTTCTAGGATGAAAACCCACAAAGGGAGGCCTAAGAAAAATTCATGTCTTTTCTCACTAAAATCTATATCTCTGGTGTTTAGTAAAAAATTATGGCATGAATAAATGAGGCATAAAGCTCATAGGGTCCACTTATTGAACCTAGTAAAAGTAGAGTCAGGTTCATTGGACCCCTCGGTCTATGAAAATATTAGATTAATGGTTTTTCACATCTCCTCATCATGATAATGTGTTCACAAGGTGGAAAAACAACTTTTAGGGATCTCAAACCCTTCTAGAATATTACATTTTCCGTAAATCACACTTCATTAACTAAGTGTCTCGGGTCACCATAAAATTTTCATGGCCCTTGAAAAGGAAATATATCTCTATGCTTGACCATGTTATCAATTCATAAAGGGTTAGACCAATTAACCAGATACAACATGGAACTATATAAAGAGATTTATAATTATTGTGAACCTAACATCACTATGGTAGAACCTAGAAACAGAAGGTGTTCTAGGCTATCTTCGGCATGATTATCCCATAATACCCTCATGGTGTGAGTTCTTTTGACTATGATTTGAAAAACTGAAAACCAAACTATTTAATCAGATTTTACATCCTTGATGTCACATCATTGTTTTTCGTACCCTTTCTCAAAGAAAGAATGCAATTCTCTATTCCTGAACCTTTTGATGACCCACACCTCTTGAATTGAAATCACATCGAATATGATATGGGCTTCAAAATTAAAGAACTAAACTTCCCTAGGGTGACATAACGCTTCCTAGAGGTATTTCTCTCCATACCAAACTTTTTCATTCAGATATTTTTTTTTCTTCAAAAATATTTCATGAACCTTGGGAAAAGGTGGGATTGCCTCTGTTTAATCATGCTTCCGATTTATAATGTCTTTAACCTACAAAATAGAGGTGTATCCCCCTTTCAGGAGAATAACCCCAACCCTTGTGATCCCTGGTAACATTGTGGTTGAATCCAACACCGTAGGGTGTTATGGATCATCCCTAAAATGTATACCCCATCTCATATTAAAATACTAAAACTTCTAGTATTTTACTTACATCACCCACATTCCAACTATATAAGTGGACTCGGCTTCCCTAGTATGTCTCCAACATCAAATATTATCCCTATAAATATTCAATGAAACTTGTAAAATAGTGGATACACCCCTGTGTTACTATGATACCGATGCACAAGTTCTTTGACCTACCAATCACAGGAATCTACTCCTTGAAGGAGAGGAACTCTAATCCTCATGATCCCTAGAAATACAACTGGGGAACTCAACACCCCGTAGTGTTTTGGGTCATTCTATAATTTATTCCCCATATTCCATATTCCTGTCCTAGAGACAAGATGTTAAATTGCATAGAATATAAAGTTCTAACATAAAAATACCCTAAACTACAGTAGTAAAAATTCCTAGCTAAAACAGCTTAAGCTACAGTAATAGAAGGTATGTTCCAAGTGGTCTTCCACTCTCCCTCTAGCTCCAAATAAAAACATAAGAGTTTTCCCATGTTAATGTTTGAGCATCATCATAGGACCCTCTATTGGTCATGAGACACATCACTGATGGGTAGAATGGTTGTCTTTGATAGAACTCAAACAACCTCATGAAATCCCTATCCATTTTAAAATAAAATAAATAAAAAGTGTAATGAAGGGTGCTTTCTATGAAGGGAATATATGTTCATATCACGCGAAAGTGGTTTTGTATCCTGGAATATTACCATTGATCATGTAAAATCCCCTTAATATGTCTGCATGATCCTACATAATACCTCCTGACATGACAACTTAATCTCATTAAGGCTCCCTCTAAATCCATCTTTGTCTTGTGAAAGGTCATAAAAAGTCACTTAAGATCACATGAAGGCCTTTCAGCAGGAATCCAGATCTCACGAAGTCCCATATGCATGTCATCCCGACCTTGTAAGATCCCCTTGATATGTACACATGACTAGGAAAGATCCCATTAATTGGATATAATCCAATAAATGAGGAATTTATGGGATAGTCTCTCAGTCACTGAAAATCATGTGACTCCCCTAGAAATACATGTGGTATGATCTCGCAAAACATGTGACACCAAATCCCTCCACCGATTACATCTCGGATTTTCAAGATACGCATCATGTAAAGAGGTGCATAATTAGTGTGTAAAGGCCAATAAATCCCCCACTCCAGCATGAAAAATTAATATTTGGATCCTCACACCAGTGAACCCATGAATCATAGTGGATTTATTAAAGTGGCCAATCTCATGATGGAAAATTATTTCCATCAGGTAATGTTAGAGGAACAACCTAAGAGATCATGTGATAGGCATATGCACATTGGGTAATCATTCAAATATCACACAAAGAACTTATGGAAGGTTTTGAAAAGGAAATTATGCACATATTATGAATCACACAAGACTAAAATAATCTTACACTAAACAAATTTATAGAACATTCTGTAAAAATCTAGAATAAGGAAAAAAAAGATAGCATACTTGTGTAAAGAATATATACAGTGATCCTCATTCACATCACATGACCCCCCCCCCCCCTCAGGTATGCCAGCCAAGTCTATTGAAACCCACCATGCTAGCCATCCAGGTTTTGTGATAAACTCTAGACATTCCTCCTAAATCATATGGCGACATAATTACATGATATATGAGTCTCATGAAGTCACTAGATCATGTCAACTAGATTTTGTGACATCCTTTATAAAATTATGATAGATCATGAGACATCCTTCGGACAAGCCAGTCAGGACATGAAACTCCCTCCAGACATGTCATACTAACTCACATGAAACCCTCCAAGTAGGTTATCCAGCTTTTTCTATGACACTAGGGACAGTTAGCTAGATCATGTGATTCCCTCTAAACATGTAAAAATAAATATTGAGATAGCCTCTAGGATTGGATATCTAGTTTTTGTGATTCCATCTGAATAAGTTGTCCTTGATCATGTGATGGAATCTAGGACAAGCTAGTTAGATCTTATGATGTCCTTCAGACAAGTCGTATATGGTCCTACAATGGCTTTCAGAAATCCCGTCTAGATTATTTGATGTCTCTTGGACATGATAACTAGATCATGGTATTTTCATTATACATGTCTGCAATATGACCAAGAATGTCTATAAATCCTATGAAATTTCATTCAAAAAATAAAGTCATGTTAGGTAGATGATCGATTAGTTCAGGTAGACAAATAAGCCAATTCAAGTAGGTATCTGAGGACATGATAACCTTGTCTAATACTTCCATATATAATGGTGGTCCTAGTATATAATTCCCACATCCAAAAGTAGTGATACTGATTATTTTTCATTCCTTATTTCTCATAAAAAGAATAGCTCATGTGAGATTGGGGATTTGCAGTCATCATATCATTCATACTAGGGAAACCTCAATGTGTATTCCGAAATCAACTAAACTATGAGAACATTGATTCCTACAATAACCAAGATATTTATGATGTTGTTCAAAGTCCCGATCTCAAATGGGGACCCGATCATTCCCATAGTCTAGTCATTCTACCTCAACTATCAATGGATTGAGAATCCAACTGAACTATGATGAGTCTGATTCCTTATATAACCAAGATACGTTGGATGAATTCCTAAGGCTTGAGATACATATTAAAAAACCAATGGAAACTCCCAAAATAGAATTATCATGTACAAAAGTAGTGATAATTATTATTTAAAATCCTTTGTTTCACATAATGATCATATATCACATGGGATTAGGGATTTAAAGAAATCATATCATTCACATAGGGTATCCTTGGTGTTTAATCCAAGATCAAAATGAACTAAAATGAATCTGATTCATGTCATAACCAGGATACGTACAATTCCTTATTGAGGTATGAGATCTATATTAAACATACAAAGAGAAGTCCCATTACATATGTTTGGAATCCAAAAGTAATGAGACTGATTATTTTCCTTCCATTATTTCTCACAACGAGCCTAGATCACATGATATTTGGGAGTTTTATTGATCAAATCATTCACCTAGGGAAACCTTAGTGTGTAAGCCCTGATGAAACTAAACTATGGTGAATATGATTCTTTCCATAATTAGGATACATAGGATGCCTTCTTGAGGTCTCATATCCATATTAAACATCCAAAGGGAAGTCCTAGCACATATGTCTCGGGTGCACAAGTTGTGAGACCGATTATTTTCTATACCTTTCTTTTCAAAATGGGAATATCTAATATAGGCTTAGGGAGTTATAGTGTTCATATCATTCACATAGAGAAACATCAATGTGTAATCCCCAATCAAATTGTACTATTATGTCTCTAATTCATACCATAACTAGGATATGTAGGACACCTTCCTAGGGGTTGAGATCTATATTAAACATTCAAAGGGAAGTCCCAACACATTATTCCCATGTCCACAAGTAGTGATACTAATTATTTTACATCCCCTATTTCTCACAATGAGCATAGATCACGTTGGATAAACGAGTTGTGGTGATTATATCATTCACGGAGGGAAACCTCAATGTGCAAGCCCCGATCAAACTGAACTATAATGACTCTAATTCCTACCATAACCAGGATATGTAGGATTCCTTCCAGAGGTCCAAGCTCCAAATTAAACATCCAAAGTGTAATATTAGTAGATAATTCCAACATATCCAAATAGTGAGACCGATTATTTTCCAACCCATGTTTCTCACAATGAGAATAGTTCGCATGTTCATAGAGAACTCTAGTGATCATATCATTCACACAGGGAATCCTTAGTGTGTAAGCCCTGATCAAACTAAACTGTGATGACTCTGATTCCTTCCATAATGAAGATATGTATGTTGTATTCCTGATGCCCAATATCCATATTAAACACCCAAAGAAAAGTCTTAGAACATAAGTCCTGCAACCATAAGTAGTGAGCCTAATTATTTTTCATCCCTTGATTCTCACAATGAGCATAACCCACAAGGGCTTAGGTATTTTTAGTGATCATATCATTCATAATAGTGAAACCTCAGTGTGTAATCCTCGATTGATGGAACTATGAGAAATTTTATTCCTAAAATAACCCAGATACATATGAATCCTTCCTAAGGCCCAAGATAAATTGGTCATCCAATTTAGTGTAATTCCCCTCATGTCTCTAACATTTCAACCATCAGGACCCAATCATTCCCATGGACTATTCATTTTACCTCATCTATCAGTGGATTGGGAATCCGACTAAACTACGATGATTCTGATTCCTTCTATGACTAGGATACATGGGATATATTCCTAAGTCTTGATCTTCATATTAGTAATAAAAAGAGATACCCTAGTATATATGTCCTGCATTCATATGCAGTGAGACTAACTTCATGTTATCCCTTGTTTCTCACACTGAGAATGGATCACATTGTCTTTGGGAATTAAAATGGTCATATCATTTTCATCATGAATCTCTACCAGACAAGTAAAACATAATATGCAATCCTTGATGACTGACATGATATGACTCCCTCCATATATGGGCATATGCCTTGGGACTAGTCCCAAGTGCATGATCGAACTATGATAACACTGATTCCTAGGAAAACAAAGATACATAGGATTTCACATTAAGATTCAATATCAAATACCCATTTCCTAAGTTCCCACAAATATTTCATTTCCGTATGATGTTAAACTACATGAATTTCAATGAACAACGTATGTTTTTATTCTTACTACAAAATGGAGACATAGGATGACCCAAAATGGATCAATCTCATCTTCAAAGTATTAAATTTTTTCCTACATGGAAAAAAATTATAAGGCATCTGGATATACTACTTCAATAAATAATTTTTTACTAATTAGGGAAAACATATGAAGAACATCAAATACATATAGATGGACTCACTAAAATATTCAACTTCTCGTATAAAATAGATTTTGGTTATTTTGTAAGGGAATCCAATTCTGTGTCAGGATTTTGAATGAGACTTAATGCATGGTCATTTGGTTAAGGTAACTAATTCCGTATTGGTATTAGGAAGAGATTTTGGAACATATCTTAAATTTATAAGAGAGTCCAAGAGTATGAAACAATTCCCCTCAAAAGATTATCGTGAGCCTGACCTCTCATACTCCAGACAAATGTCAGTTCATAAGTTTAATTGTGTTTGAAACCCCAACTAAGCACCAACCATTAGAAACCAAGTTTGTAACCAATTATGGAAGTGGGAACCATTGGGAGTTTCCATTAAGAAAAAAAACATTGACCTGACATCAATGGTTCTACATGAAATTTAACCCCTCATAATTGACCTTCAGTCCAAACCAAATTCACCTCCGTTGTCACCTTTTCCATTGAAACAAACATATATATTTTTATTAAGATATGTGGGAATGGATGTATAGGGGTTACTTAATGGGTTATGACATGAGTGAGTTACATTATCTATGAATTAGGTAGGAGTTCCTACTAATGATGACTTATAACCCAAGAGGAAATATATGAGTTTTTTAGTAGAGTACCAAGATAATTTTCTAAGTTATACCTAATATTGGTGGTGATATATTGATTAGCCTATAATTTAGGTTATTTTAGGAACATGGATGCATTCTAAATTGGTAAAATGGGTATATTATTCATCTGATACTAAAAACACACTATTAACATATGGTTGAGTGATTTTTAAAATCAAATAGATTTCCTTGGGTGCGTTTCGGAGTAAAATACTATATAGTTATTAATATGATTTATGTGCTAACATTTATAGCTGCATGGTAAGTTGATTAGGTATATGGTCCCATGAAACATATTATATAAGCCATAATAGCATGGGTGGACTGTGTTATTAGGTTTTACAAGTGATTATACCTTATTATGGTTAGAATAAAAGATGTTGATATTGGTTAAAAACCACTATAGGGATAATTATTTAGAATCTATCTTTCCATAGAGACAAGAGAGTAGGTTTTTCTACTATATAAGTTCTAAAAAAAGTAATATGGACTAAAATAAAACTTTATTTAGGGATATTGGTGAATAATTTTTCATGATGAATCATTATAACCATGTGAAACGAGTTGATTAGATACTAGTTATGTGTCCATGGGTAAATAAATATCACAATATTATCTAAAAATATTTAATTTATTTGACTATTAAGTCAAGTCATGGGAGCTTAGTGGAATTCAGTGAAAAATCACACTAGGGTTATGAATTTGTATGACATGATGAAGGAAATTTATGATACACCAATTCATGACAATTAAATGGATGAGGTTATTAGCCCTTCGACATTGTGGTGTCCATGAGATAAAAATGAAATGAGTTATGACTAGTGTGGGAGATAGGATCTAGTCATGGGAACCTTAGTTATGTTCATATTGTTAGTTGTATGGAATGAGATATAACATATATTAAAAATAATGGTTGGTTTGATAATTTAATAGTTTTAGAAATGATAAGTATATAAGTTGATCAATGTGAGTGGTTGATGAAATTGAGAGGTATCTCAGACATACTGAGTTAGATATTAGTATTATTTTACAAAATCTATATAGAATGATATAGAGTCACTATAGATATAGAAGTAATATTATTATGGTTATGACTAATTTCATTGATTCCTATGTATGTAATTTTTTTCTTAGGTTGATTTAGTGATGGTTCGTCAATGGTTCCAAATACTAGTAGCCCAGAGTAATGTAATAAATAATATCACTGGAGTAAGAATCATGATTTGGACCATCAAAATAAAATGATTATTGAAAATGAGTGAAAATATTCTATTGTGGATGTAATTTTTGTAGGTTGGATTTAATTGAATAAGGATATGGAAAATTCTATAATACAGACTTTTTAGTAATTGAGAGTCCAAAAAACCTCCTAATCATAAAGAACCCTAAGGGGTGTTTCAAATTGAATAAAAAATTGTTAAAGTAAAATCCATCACAAATAAATTAAGCTTCATGGTATATAATTAATCCCTAAAAATGACATAATTTTAATTCACAAACTATCGTTATTTAATGAATTGAGATGGTTTTGAAAAGTAAATAACCCATTTAAGTGAGTAGAAAATCCCCATTGTTTGCAGTGCGAAGGAATGCTCCTATGTGACCACATAGCATCTTATCAACATGGAATTTTATTTTTGGAGGATCATCCATTTAAAAATTCAGGAAGTATTGTTGTGAAATTTCATAGGAGATGTACATTGTTTTTTGTGTCCAGGTGGATGCATATCTAACCCCATAGTGAGTCCCCCATCATTTATGGTCAACAGGAAGTGATTTCTATCCATTATTATCCATCCACATTGTTCCCCTTTTTGGGAAAATGATTTATAGAATACTTCACATAAATACCCCAATATTTCCTAAAATATAGTATGGATACATGAAGTAGAACATGGATGAAGACTGAAGGAGAAATTTATGGATTTATTCTAAGAACCGCATTATATTTCAAGAATTGGAGAAGACCCAAAATGAAAAAAGGGGAAATTTAGAAAGCACTAGTGAATCAACTCCTACACAGAGTTTTTCTAAAGTGTCTCCTTCACGAATCATTTAGAAAGAATCACCTTTTTGAAATCCCTCTTTGGTTAAGGTAATGTGTGAAGCATCTCCATGATCATATTTTACAAAGTTCAATTTTCGAAGGAAAATTTTATAGAGAGACTATATAGGGATGATTTATGAATGGTATTTCACAAAGAATCCTCATATTCTCTTTATAGGCCACACCCATTTCCCATAAAACATTATCTTATGTGAAATGGGAGGATTTAAAGGTTTTTATTACCCACAATTTTCATGCTCTCAACCCACAAAACATTTGAACTTCTTATGGTTATTTCTTGAAGAAATTATTTAAGAAAAAAAACAATAAGGGTTTTCCCCATGTTATATCCTTCAAAAGGTGTCCCACTAGGTACACACTAACTCAAATGACCTTAGAGATACCTCCTCATAAGATTCAAACTTTCCCATCATAACCATATTATTGATGTCATATATCTTTATGGGTAGCTTATGCATAATACCAATTACCATTCTGCATCATCCCTTTCATGACATAGACATCCCTATATATATGTTATTAAATTGTGTGTTAAATATTCTTAGTATAAGATGTAAATTATAAGCTTAGCCAATGTGACTAACATGGGATGCTCTGTGTAACAAGCATTGGATTCCTCAATACATAAGTATAAGATAACAAAACTTGATTCATGGGAACTCTCATTATATTATCCCTGTTGAAATCTAACTGTGAATCCTCATACAATTTTCTTGATACATTATTGTGTCTTGTTTCTCACATCTAGCATGAATCATGTGGACATATATATCATAGTTGATCATGTCAATAGAATAATTAAAAAACTACAATTGGGCCTCCTAATAAGAGTAAGACCCAACTTTACCTTACCACGTGGCCCCCCATATAAGTTAAATTCCCAAGAATAATTTCACATAACTCATTTACTAGGTCATGTATATAAGGGTAGCTCATGCATAAGTCCCACTAAAATGAATATTTTCAATCATATTATGATGGAGGAATCCTTCCAAGCAAGAAAAAATGAATAAACCTCATTCAACCACTTTTTTTGTGCCCTAATGTAATATGATAGGTCTTATATATCTTTTTTCACACCCTGAAAATGAACCATGTCATCTTAAAGGCTTAGTTGATCATTTCATTAGTATAATTGAGTTACAACATAGGAATCAACTAATAACCTAAGTTTCATAAATTTAAACAATATAACACATATCCTTACCTCAAGATGCTAAACTACATAGTACAGTCCCATCATATGCCCTTAAACTATTACTCTTGAACTACATTGGATTTGATTCCTATTTCAATATGATACCTTGGATACCTCTCTATGGTTCAAACCCAGCACCGTCTTTATTAACATACTAATGGGATTATGTCCATTATCATATCATTTATGTACTCCCTATTCCATAAAATAGTCCTGTGAGCCTGGATGTACCTTTATATGAGGGAAATATCCCCTGGAACCCTCCTAATTGGCCCATATTCACAATGATAACATACCCCCACTTGGAACACCAAATCACCTCCAAATATTATCATGTCTTCACCTTTATGTCTATATTATCTCTATGTGACCACTATACATACATCATAAGTCCATATTCCATGTGAGATACAACTCATAAATATTGGTCTATATTGACCGACTGGCTAAAAATTGTTTTTTTATTATTAAAACACTTTTGAGGAAAAAGTGAGAAACCATACAGGACTTAATTACATCAGCGCTTCACCACTTCACCACACCCCCATTTCACCACTTCACCACAAAAAACTGTACACCCTTCACAGCAATTCAAGCATTCATAAAAACAAACCTACACATTTGGAGCCAAAATCGTCCAGAGAAGACTGAGGTACCATAAAGTAGGGAACACGAACATCAGAGAAGATAGACAAACCACAGAACCGGTCTCCTCAAACGCCCACTAGTGCGACCATCAACACCATCCCAAATCCACAAACCCAACAGCCGACTCCAGTTAGAGTTTTCCTAAACCCTCCAGTGACGTGAGATGAACACAAAGAGCACATCCACAAAGGATTATGATGAAACTAGAACGAGAAAGACCATGTTGTATTGGTCTATATTCACTTTAAGGAAAACCAGAAAATGGCCACTCATAAGTAAATACCACATTATCCATTTCAAGGATACTTTCACCTTGAGATCCTTACCAAATTACATCAAACTAAATGGGTCATTCCTTGTCATATGACCTTAAAATGTCTAACATTCCCTATTATGTGGTACCAAACTACATGGGTTCTTATTCATTTTTCAAGGATACACAGGAATACTCTTTCCTAGGACTAATACTAACACCACAAATATCCTCCACCATCCTGGATAGTGATAAACATTAAAGTGTCTATCTATGTGGATTTAAACTATAGTGACCCAAAAATTGAAATCACTAAATAATATAAAAATATATATATATATATATATAACCTCAAACACATATAGATGAGACCATCAATAGAAAAATTCTAATACATAAAGATTTTCAAATTTTTTATATGACTCTAATACATGAAAGTTTCACATTAATACAAGTTAAATGACCAATTGTTGGCCTAGGGGTAACCAGTTTTGCACTAGAATATGGGAATGCTCAGTAAAATACATATCAAATCTATATGAGAGTTCAATAGTAGGAAATAATCCCCTAAAAGGATTCAATTATCTCAACCTCTCACCCTCTTGACCAATAATCAGGGGTAAGAAAACCTTGATGAGCACCAACCTTTGGAAAGTAGGTTCATGAAGAAATATCTTGTATTAGATGTGTATTCCAATATATTTTTCTAGTTCCATGAATACATCCCTTTAGAAACTAACCAAAACAAAATAATTGAAATTGATGTGAAACATTAAATTGTTCTATCCTTTTTTAACTAGACCTCAGTCCAATATCAAATAATGAAAAATGTCCCAAGGTGAATCATTTAATTGTAAAAGTGATAGGATGGATATGTTTCTTACTTATGAAACTAAATTGATAGGTTTTATTTTTCATATTTGTTGATATTTCAAAGATGGACCAGAAATCCATTCAATGAAAATAGATAGCATCACCACATCAACAGACATACACCTTCATATTTATTAGAGATGGGTCCATCATATCGAAAGATGTTATCACCTACTCATCACTAGGTGATGAATTCAGATGTTATATAGTACCACATCAATTGTAAAATCAAAACAATATATATTTTTCAAGAATCAATTCTCTATAGAATGCCTCGCTAACATTTCACTCAATAATGGGATGTGAAGAAACATGTGGCACCTACCTCCCCATTCAACCATTTTATGATCCCCCACATGGAACACACTAATAAGTCCCTCCCTTATTTTAGGGAGGTGGATAAATAGGTTATACATGAATCCACCATAATAAAATAGTCACCTAAAGTGGATCCCATCAATAGCCATTTTTTCGCATCATACATCCTTGATCCCCTAACAACCCACTAAGGATTCCTCCTCATGAGTCCCTTCTCTTCTTACCCGGACCAAAGTATCCTTGAGAGATCATCAAGGGTGTGGAGATTAAAAAAATAGTGAGTGGTTCCACATTCTTACTTCCACTAAATACTCTCCCTAATATACCTTGGTGGAAATTAGAGAACATGCCCATATTTCTATGCACACTCATCAATCCTACCAACACACTCTAGGAGCATCAGATGAATCCTGCTGACATGTCCCAGTAGAAACTAGGGGTAAGAACACATTCTTTCCCACACGCATCAATCTCATCAACATATCCTAAAAAAATAGGACATGAGTACGTCCACATCTCTCCTCTAATAAAGGAATGGGAACACAATCTCCTTCCTACTATAGAATATCTTAAACACGTTTTAGAGGTAATGGATGGGTATATATATATATCCCAAGTCATATTATAAAAAATTATTACTATATCTGAGTAATGGTAGAAGAATATGGTCTTCAGAATATTACAATATATAATAGGTGTAGAAACATATTCACACACCCACCCTAAGAGTTTCTCTTAAAAATATATCAGAACCTCATTAGAATCAGGCACACATCACTGCTCCCATTTCGAAGGATCTCCTATGCATCCTACTGAAGAATAAACAACATTATTGGGCACACCTTGTGATTCCAAATAGAGATCAACAACTCATTTCAATATCCATTTCATATTAGGAACATATTCTTACCAAATACTCATGATATGTTCTAGTAATCCTTCAAGATATAGTATATATTCTCTCTCTCTCTCTCCTTCAATTCATGGATTATCTCAGCACATCTGATGAAAACCAAGAATCATTCCCACATTCCTGATCATTCTAAAGAAGCACAACAACTCAATCCAATGGAAAAAAGGGGTTCACCAAAGGAGGATCCCATATATGAAAATCACTTTTCACAAAAAATGACCCAATCCATCCAATATAGATAATCTAAGACGAAAATTCACTATGGGAATCCCAAAGATCAAGAGAATTACCATATTCCTTCCCTGGTCAATGTTAGTTTTATTGATGCCCTAAAAAATATTTTAATAGCAACATAATATTCTTCAAAATCATCATTATAAGGAAGAATTTGTAGTTTAAAAGTCCCTCCCCATAATTTTTCAGCTCAAATCTCTAGAGGTCCTCCCTATAGATACCATTATAATGGTCTTACCCATAGATATATTGATATTGATCATGGGAATTATTTTCATGATGTGTTCCATGAACACCCTCCTCATGATCAGAACATCAAAAAAAAGTAATCACGTTTCCATTATACACTATGAATTTCATCACTAGGGAATATGCTATAGTAATCTTCTCTATTATTAGACAATAATCAAAAATGGTAGTCCTCCTCATCATGGAATTTTCTATGAAGTTCCTCCCTATAGTCACATCTCACTTCTATAGGAAGGTACTCCCCTTACAAAAGAAAGTTTTAGAACCCCCTCATATCATGAGGTACTTGTGAGATTTATTATAGTTACACGGTGCAGCCTATATTTGATGAATGATATACATTATCGACTAGAAGATAGTGTAAGGAAATGGTTATTTACCATACCATATTTGTATCACCTAAAAATGAATACAACAGTGAAGATTTTAACTGATATTTCTCCCCTAGGTAGGGTAATTAGGAAGAGAACGATATGGTAAGATCAACTAGATGAATCTCGTAGTGAAAATTAATAGAATGGTGTGATGATGGGGAAAGAACTATCCAAAGGCAACATAACAGTCATGTTATGGACCATATCCACTTTTTAATATGATTTTTTAAAGTCCTTGATAGAGGAATTATTATGCCGTATTAATTTAAAACATTGGTGGAATCTTTATCATCTGAAATAAAGATTTCCACCTTACATGGAATACGAAACCAAATTAAGAATATATAGGAACATTACTAAAAAATAGAATTGGTCTCCCTTTCCTTGGAATAGCACTCAATGTTGGGAGTGCAATGTGAAAATTTCTAATGTGAATGCCTTAATTTTATAAGTATTGTACATTAATTGATTGGTTATTCTTCATCAGATATGCACATCAGAATATGGGGTCAACATGGACAATTATATTTCAATCTACTACCCAACCATCAGATCATACCATCATAGATATCATGCAACGTCATCACCTCAGTATAAGTCTCAAACATTGGATCTACACATCCCAGCTGGTATATTCCCTATGGTCGTGCTATTTCCAAATTATAAAAATAGAGAAATCGACTATAGGGAGGCATCAAAAGCATCCTACATCAATCCAACATAAAGGTTGAGTGGGAATATTTATTAAAAATGTACAATCCCTCAGTTGAAGTTCTACCCTCAATTGGGACTAGATTATATTTAGAGCATGCATTGCATCCTACCCACACCCAAAAAAAAATCCCACAATATCAAAAGGGAAGAGCTAGTGACTATAGAGGTAGGGATATAGAAGAAATCCATACACATAGACCTAGGGGAATTTTTACCACCATCATTTCATTGATATTTATCATATCCCCAAAAGGTACAAAGTTTAATGATGGAAAACCAAAAACATCCCCAACCCATATAGCCGGGTGAAATATTATAACAACCACATCATAATCTAAGAAATTTAGTCCTCTCTAATTTGGGATTGTAGAGACCTGAATATTGATGTACATGGACATTACTTTACTTTTTCGGAATACATAATACATAACAAAAACAGATACACAAGGACCGTAATAGTTTAGTGTCTTTGGAAACTCGGAATAAAATCTTCTAATTGTGGTGAAAGATCTTCAACATCTCCCAATAAAGATCTTCCCCTTTTTTTTCTTACCTAAAACCTTTCTTTATATCCTGGGGAAAAGAAAACATAAAAGGGGCGAGCTCAAATGCCCAGTAAGGGTAAACATAGAGAACATAAAGCAATCCATAAACATTTTAAAGCAAAAACTTGAACATAAAATCTAAACATCAAAATCTTGATCAAAGACATGAATATTGGAAGTATGTAAGGAATATATCATAAGGGAACATCAATCATGATAAAATATCATGGGAATAAAACATTTAATTGTGGAAACTATTAAGAACATGATATAATTTCCATAGTAGCCAAGGCATTGCTTCCAAGACCATCTTAGTGGACAAAGTCCCTTTCTGAATCGAGTTCACTCCTCGTTCCAGTCCTGTATTACTGAACCGGTTTAACTTTCCATTCCAGCCGTGTCTATATCATGAGATATAAAATCTTTACCCAATTAATTGGAGGGAGATATAGGTCCCACCCATCTCATAATGAAATCATTCTTACTTGTGCCACAAAATAAACATAAATCATTCATAATAACCCAATAAATAAAATGAGTTTCATAAACATCATCCCATCATTACATAATCCATATAAAATAAATGGATATCATTTCATAATAAGGAAAGTTAAACCATGTAAATCAAAGAGACATTATACTTGAAACATACACATATGAAATAATTTCATCTTAGATGAAAAATGGTTTTGATAAAACACTTGAAATGAATTCTTGAGGAAAATATCCTTTCTTCTTCAAAATCATTTTCTTTTCACAAAATGTCATGAAATTTTAAAAGAAAATGATTTTTTTCAAAATAGTCATGAAATATATTGGAGTAAGCTTCATGAAAATAAGTCTTTATAAAATTGTAAAAATCCTATCATGCCATATATGTTAAAAAACATTCTTCTCGTACTTTTGTTGGAAAAGTCAAAAAAAGTACCTTGTAGGGTAAATAAAAGAAATATTTATTCCATACCAAGGGGTAAAAGTCAAAATGGGTAAAAAGGAATTTAAACATACATGAAAAAAAATTTATAAAACATGGACATGGATGATAGAAATAACCTTAGTAAATACTACGAATAAGCAATCTCAGATAAAAATGAGATTTGCAAAATTATCCCTTACCTTAGGTCCGATATGCTTCGTATGGATCTGAACCTCCTGTATAATGATTTAAATAATCTCATTGAATTATTACATAATAATATTCATTGTTATGATATCATATATGTTTCACTTATGACTTTATATTACCCGTTCTTCTGTAAATTCCATGTTAAAGTAGCGTTTTGGGTAAAATCATTTCATTTATTGTATATGTTTCGACATGTCGTTTCTTGATATTATTACTTATATCCTGATTTACATAATTCCAGAATGTAAAAAATTATTTATATATAATATATATTCATCATATACATATATATTATAGATCAATAAAAGGAATTAAATACACCATTCACGGAGACGGTAGGTCGTACGTACGCATGAACGCTGTTTTCATTTCCTTATTGAATTGAATGAAACTAAATAGATGACATACATATATATATACATAAATCCAGTAGAATTATTATTTCATATATTTCATTATTATTAATTATAAAAACTTTATGATCATTCATGTATGGTTAATAATGGAGAATGAATCTCATCGCGTCGTGGAGACGGTAGTCCGTACGTACGCACGAGCGATGATATCGTTCCCATAATTATAGAATTGGAGTGGATGGTATAATATATCAGAATCCATATGATGTTATAATAACCATATATAGTTATTCTTTACACCATTATACCCATCCATGTAAGGTGTTGGTGGAAAAATAGATTACACCACGGCGTGGAGACGGTATTCCGTACTTACGCACGCGTGGTGATTTTGTTTTCCGTAGGATGGATATAAGGTGAAATAGGGTTGTTTAATATTTATAATAACATATCACTATATGAGGGATACTGATGTTATTACTTCAAAATTAAACAACTAAAGAAGAAGAAGTTTAAGAAGAAAGAAAATTGAATGAATCGGTAACGGATATTACATCTTCTTTGACACGCCTCTTTGAATCCTCCTCTTAGGGAACTAAAATTGGTATTTTAAGAAGACCAGGACCTCTAGGATATTTATAGGGAAGTTTATAAGTGAAATGGGCAGGTTTTTTCCGAGCTTAAATGCTCAAATCGGTGTGAGGAAGAGAGGGAGGAGGTGCCCTTTTATAAGGGAGGATAGGGGCACCTTTGGAAATCTTAAAAATATTAATTTATAATAAATCTAACCCCACATAAAAACCTCCAAAAATGACTCCTATTCTAATATTAGATGAGATAGGGTTTTAAGCTCATCAACCAATAAAATTTATACATGTTAGGAATTTATTTTAAACATTATCAACTTGATTTATCCTTATTTAATCAATTTAATTTTATTTGTGGTAATAACATTCTAAATTATAAATTATAAAAATAATTACTTATTTGTTGTGAATTTTCCATAATTGGATAATTTATAACATTTTCTACCATATAAATTTATATTTATATTTTGTAAATATTTTTGTGATTTTTAAACAATTTTATAATATGTTATTTTTATAAAATAACAATAGTGTCCATTTTGACACTATTCATTTATTTGAATTTAAATAAAATATATACAGAAGGTTTGTTAAAAATAAAAGCTTTAATAGATTAATAAAAGGTCATATGTATCTAGAAAATTAGTGGAGCACATTGAATAGTTCTTATAATATTTATTTTATTATTTTTTTAAAACCATTTATTTGGTTTATCTCTTAATAAAATAATTACTACATCATTTTTGTATAATTATTTAATATACTTATTTGTTGCATAAAAATTAAAAATGAAATCCTATGATGAAGATAAATCTATTACCTTTCAAAATAATACTTTAACTATAATTTATCATCTTAAAATTACAATACTTAAATTGTTATATTTATTAAATTACGAAGGTGTGAACTTTGGCATCATTTAAAATAAAATAATATAACTGTCATAATCGCTTTTATAAGGCTCAAAATGGTCAAATATTCGACCAATGGATGATTATAGTTTAAATTTACAAGACCAATAAGTTTTGGTCAGGGTTTTGTGACTTTTATGGTCACTATTAGTTTAATAAAAACTATATTCTTGATTTTTCACTAGATAAACAATTTCTGCATCACTATTGTGTCACAATTAATGAAACTTATTTAATCCCTAAAAATTATAAATAAATTCATATGATGTATATAATTTCATTAGATTTCTGGAGACTATTCATGATCTAAGTTTCATGAATTTTATCACTATATTAAAATTAATATACTTATAAGATTTAAGAGAGTGACATGTTGTCACTTTCTTTGGTTTTAATAATAATTAAGTTATTTTCATGGAAAAAAGTCTATTAAATGATTATAATCCGACCCTTATGTGATATGGGTCGACTTTTAGTCATCCAATAGGATTTTGGCAGGAATTAGGGTAATTTTATAATCTTATATTTACCTTTAATTACCCGATTTACCTTTAACTATGGTAAATAAAATTTACCATAGTTACTATTCATAATGCCCAAAAATAAAAAGTAGTCTATTAATATAATTTGGACCCACTGATTCCAAATATGGAATCCATTTTTCCAAATTCAATACAAATAATTTTTAGAAATTAAATTAAAATTAATCTAGTTGTCGAAAGAAAATGGGTTTTTGTTTAAAACATTACAAAACATTGAATTGATTTAACCTACGAATTCAAGGTAAAATCAATGCAAATGACATAAATTATATTAAATGGTAAAAATATATTCTATTTATACTTTAAAACCATTCAATATTATAATTTAACCACATAAGTTATTAAGATGAACAAATTTGTTTTTAATTAAAATATAGCGTGTTTTTACTATTCATTAAAATATGAAAGTTATCAGAATAATATGAAAATTTTATCCAACGTAAAATTTTATATCCTGATTCCAAATAATAATTTTATTTTGTAAAATTGAACTTATAAACATGTCAAAAACTATATTTAATGTGGGTGCACCATCAAAAGGTGGCAAAACTGCATTTTTTGAAAAATACTTATTTTACCCGAAAAAATTATTTTGTTCTTATACCATGTTCTAGAAAATGTGTAAGATGAATAATAATGTTATAAAATTAAAATTTTAGTTAATACTATTCATAACAGCTGGTTCATAATGATATTATAATAATATATCGTTGTTTAGTAAAACCCGGTATTGCGTACAACACAGGCTATCGAGGAAGGTCGTGATTGCGTGTAATGCAAGCCAAGTCAGTGTTGCATGTTGTGCAAGACTCTTTAGTTGTTTCATATAATAGAATCCAACCATATTTCATTTATACATTGAATATATATATATATATACACTCAATGTTGCGTAGAATTACTATCATCAAACGAACTTGAAATTATGTACAACACGATCCAAGAATTGTGTTGCGTATACTGCAAGCTAATACGGTGTTGCGTATAGCGCAAGATAATCTTGGTGTAGCGTACAACGGAAGATATGAAAGAAATTAAAAATAATAACTCTTATAAAATCTCGGGTTGTTACAGGGATACATTTCATAGGAGAAACCTCTACACTTTATATTGTCATGTGACCCATCTCTTTATTTAGGGACATTATTAGTAAGAGTTTTTGGGGATTCTCTCAAGATCACCATCCACAAAATAGCTTCAGAAGAATACAACAAGAAGAAACTAGGGATTTTCAAAGTCCAAAAACTAAAGTAGCCTCCCAATAATAGAATGGAAAATGTGAGTTTTGATTTTCCTCATGATGAATATTCAAAAGAAACCCAATCTTCATTCCCTTATGATGAGTACATGATCCTTGAAGTATATTATGTATTAGTAAACATCATCGATGCTTTCTACACTGATGATTCATAGCATGAATCCAATATAGAAGAATGAGATGAAGATGTCTATATTAAAAATATAGACTAAACTAGAAAATTTGAATAAGTTGTGTGTAATCATGAATAGAAACAAACTAAAAATATGGGATCCCACCCCCATAATTTTCTATTACCACCTATTTGTTGAGCATAAAACAAATAAAAAGGGAAGGGTATAACCACATCTGACCTTCCACTTGAATAAATTGATCCTCCTACCATAGAAGTAAAGGTTTCTCCAAATAAAGTAGAGATAAATTAATTAAATAGACTTAATGTTAAATTTATCTTGGGAAATTTCCCACATTGTAAAACCCTTAAATAGATATATGTGTTTTTAATTAATAAAATCCCCCTCAACATAATGAGGCTACTTCACCAATGATATAAGATTTCAAACATATGAATGATTCAGGATTCAAATATCCTGTATACTTGTACCCAATGGTTGGGGAATATTAGGAGTTTCCTCTACATGTAAGATATCCATAACTAATTCAGTTGACCTGTACCCAATGGTTGGGGGATATCAGGAGTTTCCTCTACTTGGAAGATATCCATAACTAAGTCAGTTGAGATACCTCTTTCTGACCCATACTTTTCATTAGTAACAAACATGAAAAATCCTACCATTTTAGTCTATACCAACTTCCACTACTCAAATTTTCAACCAACCAACCATACCATAAGATATTATCAATTCCATTAAGTATCTTATAGATCAAATGGAGGCCCACCCATATTCCTGAATGGGTCATATGACTAATGATAATCCTCACAAGCCAACACATGTCCTTTATAGTGTTTTTTTTCCTCACTCACACACACCCTGGGAAACTTCCCAAAAGGTCACCCATCCTGATCACTACTCCAGGAAAAACATGCTTAACTATAGATTTATAATCAGATAGGCTCCTAAAAATAAAGGTTCACCTTGTTGACATGAGTCATATAATTTATTCATTTAACCCTTTATCATTTGAGGGTGCTACAATCACCCCCCCCCCTTTAGAGCACAACGCGGACGTTGTGGGCCCTAAATCTCAACCCAGCCAATGCACTGCGCTTAAGGCTATGTTCCTCCTCTGATACCAACTATGAAAACTAGGTCCCGATGACAGCACAGCCACCCCTCCTTAACATGGTCGTCGGGTCCTGGACCCGCAGACACGTGGGGCCCACCCCAGGGTCCACCCACATGCCTGAACAGGTCATCTGACTAATGATAGTCCCCACAAGCCAACACATGTCCTTTTTAGTGTTCTTTTTCCTCACTCACACACACCCTGGGAAACTCCCCATAAGGTTACCCATCTTGATCACGACTCCTGGCCAAGCACGCTTAACTGTGGAGTTCTAATCAGACAAGCTCCTGAAAAGGAAGGTTCACCTTGTTGACATGAGTCATATAAATTAGTCATTTAGCCCTTTATCATTTGGGGGTGTTACAGCTAGAAACGCTTGATTAGAAATAGGTAACTAAGATTACATAATTTATGTAGAATTTGGAAGGAAAATAATTATTATAATATAGAATATTACCAGCTTGATCAGTCATAGGGAGGGAAGATGTCCACTAGAAATTATTCTATCATTTTAACTAATCACTAAGAAAATAAACAATCTTCAATCTATAAAATTTCAAACAATGTGATAATTAGAGAGTCTCATACTTTATTTATTGGTATAATGTTTTAACCTACCCCCTATACATGAAAGTTTCCCAAGAAGATTTTCTAGGAATCTATATTAAAAATCCAGATGTTGGTGGATCGTGTCAGTGGTGGTACCTCATATAATTCAAACGACACCACTCCTGGACCTTTATAAAGAAAGGGTTGAAATTTATATATAAGGGTTTAGAACATTACCCTTTAGGGTTATATATTTTAGAACCTTAATATTAAAGTACCCTAGTGTCTTCCATGAGGTTTCTATAGTTATACAGAGGTTGGCAGTTTCCACTTGGAAAACCAAGCTCAATACTCATCCAATGTCATACAGAGGTTGGCAGTTTCCATTTGGAAAACCAAGCTCAATACTCATCCAATGCCAAATTCTCTATATAATAAGAATACAAAAGTAGAAATTGTAATTTTTATACTTAATCCAACTCCATCACTAGCTCCATTATAAAATATAAGGTGAATCCCCCTACTAAATAGAAATAAAAAAAACATCATGCTCACTAGGATGGGAGAAAACAATAAATTCTCATTCTATACGATAGAGAGAAGAATAAATTTTATTTCCTCTGATATGAGTATGTCCCTAGATGTTTCATTACATATATTGAAGATAATTTTCTAAAGCTTGTAGTTCCCAGGTATCCTGATTATGTTGGACTTATAGACCACCTAAATTACAATCCATCCCACCCAATGTTGGGTAACACCATACAGGAGTCATTTATTTTTAAATAAATCCTTTATAATATGGTATATTCTAGATAAGTTAGGTTGGAAGGCCATTAGTAAAAGTTTCTTATGTTTCTATCACTTTACCAGAATAAGAATAGAAATAGAAAGAGTTTCCAAACAAGGGTTACCAAAATTTTGGATATTTGATGAACAAAAATATGTTCAACCATGCATATTCTATTCTAATGGAATAGCTGAATCAACCAGCCATGACCACAACTTCCTCTATAGAAATTGATATGAATCATTATGCACTAAAATAATCAATGATCCAGTCTTCTAAGAACTAAATAAACCTATATAAAAAGAATGAGATATAATATGAGGAACTCATGTTAAGGCCTAATCCAGTTCAAACCCATTCAGATGCAGTTTCCCAGTCAGGATTTGAGTATAACTGAGGGGGGAGGGGTGAATCGGTGATATCATTTTCTTTTAAGTATCCTTACCTATGAAACAAACCTCACCTTCTATCAAATATTTCTCTCCCTACTAAACATCATTCAAACACACATCCAAAGGAACATAATAATTCACAAGATTTTACAATCAAAAAAGAGTATCTACATCCTTAGTATGGCTTGGAAATAATTCAATTCCAAACAATCCACTAGAAAATAATCCTTTTGTGTGGTATACAATGAGTAAGATATTACCTTACACCCATGAATCACTTTTTAAATAATCTAATAGTTTGTGTGCTTCTTCTATCACAAAATTATGAAATAAAATTCTACAGTCCTTCTCAATACACTTCCACAATTTTAATTTTTCAAAACTTTTCTTATTTTTCCTACCCATAAGTTAGTAAGAACTTCCTTCAGTCCTTTTTGAACTTTCATGCTTCCTCTGTAAACTACTGATATCCTCCATGAACTAAGTTGAATCGTATGTAGTGAGTGCTTCTGTCACAACTCGTCCCTCAGGGCCCGTGTCATGACTACCCCAAGCCCGCCTTCCATTGGACAGGGGTTGGTGACTAGCATCTAGAAGGCCTATCCCAAAAATGGGAAGGCATTGCCTTTAAACCTATACAAACACACATAATATAATGTAACAAGATGAAACCACGAAGTAAAACTACGATAGTAAAAGTGTGTACTGAATGTAAGAGGTCGGAATACAAGACCAACTAAAAAGATACAACAACAACTGAAAACAAAAAATATCCCCTGAGATAATCCACCAAGAATTATACCTAAATGGTAGGTGCATCTCATCTCCATATCTCTCCATGTCAACTGTCACCACTGTCCACCGTCAGGTTCTAGCACCCAAAGTCTCATTCAAGGCTGCTCAACGTCTGCACAAGACACAAAAAGGTTTTCATGAAGACTGTGTAGGCGTGAGTATAATAATACACAGTAGGAACCTCGAGAACCCCGAAGGTCGCTCAGAATTCTAGAAGGGAAAACCACAAAGCAAGATCTCAATCACAAAGCACAAAGAAAAGACTCATCTCAAACCATGTATAACAAAATTATAGTAGTATAGATGATTAGTCATAATGCTAGATCATATTACTCAATCAAGAGGCACTACTATTGACCCACACATGATCGATAGGTACTAAACCCCATAAGACCCACATAAGATCAATAGGTGCAGATTCACACAGAATCACTAGGTGCTGATTCACACAGAATCGTTGGGTGCTGATTCACATTGAATCACTAGCTATTGATTCAAGCAGAATCGCTGGGTGCTAATTCACATAGAATCATTTTGTGTTGATCCACATAGAATCGCTTAGTGCTGATTCACACAGAATCGCTCAGTACGGATTCACATGGAATCTCTCAGTGCTAATTCACCCAGAATTGTTTGGTGTTGATTCACATAGAATAGTTGGGTGTTGATTCACACAGAATCACTCAATTCGGATTCACACAACATCGTTCGATGATGATTCACACAAAATTGCTCAGTGCTGATCCACATAGGATAACTATTCATTCTTCATATCTTATCCATATAGAGAATTCCCACTCATAGTACGATTGTTTCTAGGAGATACTGCTCCTCAAGTCATCAGTAGTATTTCAAACAACACGAAGTCCCACTAAGAAGTTACCCAATCATCTGTCACATAATAAGGGTTCCAACTCAATTGATGACGCATCAACCAGACGCATGGTCTGTAAGTTATTGTCATTTTAGTGTTGAGGACCTGGTTGGATTCAAGGTCGATCCAGCCCATCCATACTCCAAATTTCTCCAAAACTCTCGTGGAGTATCTCAAAATTACTGTCTCACTCCAAGGATCCTGATGTCGTAGACGGTTTGTCAAACAGATGTCTAGTTCGCAAGATACGGCCATTTAAGCGTAACTGGGTTCGAATGGGTCTGGGTCCAGTCCGACCCAATCGAACCGACCCAGGTATGACCGAGCCCGGTTGGGTTGGGCCATGGTGGGCTCGACCCATTATTCCATGGATAGCCTGAGCTGCCAACTGGACACGGGCCACCAGGCGACGTGGCACGGTGTGCTGGCATGGCTCACCAGCCGGTTGGCTTCCCAGCTTCCCAAATGACTTAAGAAGATCCATTTGGATTATCAATTAGTGGTGCCACATGGCACTGCCACGTGTTCTGTGGGACCCTTGGGGAGTGGGTCCCGCTCTATCGCAGCTTTAATACCATGACAGCCTTTCATCGTGGCACACGACGGCACACCGCCTCACCAATGCGGAGGACCGAGTGTCGACCGCCCCTTCATATTTGTCGTGGCGCCAAGCGGTGTTTCCCTCTTCCATGGTAGGTGAGCATCGACCACCAGTTTTCGGCACCCCCGCTAATCTTATGCGGGCCACCGGGTGAGCTTCAATGGTCCCTTCTTCCTTCCGAACACGCCTACGGTCCTCCCAGGATGTTGTCATTGTTGTGCACCTCTCAGTTTCAAGGTTCCGTCAAGTTGGAAAAACCCGCTTCCAAATAGCTTAATGAAAACCCGCCTCCAAAGAGTTCAATGAAAATCTAGTGGTGGAGGCTCTGGGACTTTTTCGTTTGGTCCGCTCCCTCCACTTTAGTATTATAACAAGTGGGAGTAGTTTATACATCACATTAAAATAATGATAAACCCCATTCAAATACCCCGCAATGACGACCAAAAAGAATTCAAGAACGAGGAGAATAATCATGGGAAATTTTTGAATTAAAAGAAAACTTCTACCGCTAGATTCTTTCGAGATGTCATGGTGGCAGTATAAGATTTTGTGTTTGATGAATTTGTTGGCGTTCGTCGATCTTGGTTCATTACTGCCTAAGCTTCTGCCATCGTCGGTGGTAGGTGTCGCGTCACTTCACCAGTAGTTCCTCACTTGATGAAGCCATTTCAAAAACTCTACCCCAAGCCCCATTTAAATATAGGGGAGAAAGGGTGAGTAATGCACCAAGGAATTAATAAGGTTCATTAATTGAGGTAATTAATGTGACACATTAATTACACAAGGGGTGGTTACCCAACCAAATTGTAACTTGGAATTTAATATCCTATATTTAAAAGATTGTCCCCCTCTATGGTCCCCACCACCGCCACTCAATTGGTGGTAAAATAAAGAAATAAAATAACAATTTCTATGTTATTTTATTATTTCTTTAAAAAGTTTCAAAAACTAAATTTTTCACCTGACCAACTACGGTTGAAGTTAGGCCTCCCTTAATTGAATCCAGGCACTGAAGATTCAACGGTGCCCTTGGATTTTTAATCTGATCAACCGTTAAAAAGATAGAAAACATCACTCATGCATTTACTGAACATACCATAAAAAAGTTCAAAAAATTATTAGCAGTCACCCTCGACCCACGCCGGTCAAGGTTACACTCTGCCAAAGGGGAACATGCCCTCATGAGCTCAACAGTACCCTCATATTTCTAATCTAAGTTACCATTTATGAGTTATAGATTTTAAAAATAAAATAATTGTTTCTTAATTATTTTATTTATTTCCAAAAACTAACTTCCACTGTTGGACGACAGTGGACAATATTAGGATCTACCTAAGAAAATCATCCACTCAAGAGTTCAATGGTTGTCTCAGATTTTTAATCCGAGTCTCTGTTAGTGATTTATAAGCATTTAAAAAATAAAAAAATATTATTTAATTATTTTATTTATGGTTATTCCATTTTTGTGTTTTCTCACCAGAGGCCTGCGTCGACTAAACTTAAGTCGCGCCTAGGGTAAACCTGCCATTATGAATGCAATGGTTCCCTTGTATTTATAATCCTAGAACTCATTTAATAGTTATTCCACTTTTTCAGGTAAACTTCTCATGCATGCTATTTAATGTTTAAAATTTTTTGACGGATCATTCCGGGCACTCCAGGTCTCATAATCACGTGCCGTCAATTTTTGCAGTCTCATAATAATTCCATATAATTAAAAAAAATACAAAATTTCTGGGACATTACAGCTTTGGGGACCACCTTTTCCTCTATGGAATATCTATGCTCCACATATGGAAACTTCCTCATGAACTCTTCTCCTTTATGGATATATTTAATCCATGATCTCTTCTCCTTCAAGGAGAACTCCTTCATAAACTACTTTGGACTTCTCTAAAATTTTTCCATAGTGATCATCACCTCTTATAAAATTATATCTTACTTTATGATGATATTAGAGTCTTTTATATAAAAAAATAAATCCATAAATCCCACTAATCTGATTTACCCAAATTTTCAATGCGGTACAACCTTCACCGTGGATTTTTCTCCTTCTGGGAACCATTTTTTCCTCCATGGTCCACATAGTGCTTTCTTCCTTCATGGTTGACTATTTCTTCCACAATCGGATCACCGCCTCTCAGCCACAAATGACAGACTTCCTATTTATCTTCAAGTCTCCCATAAACATTAATTCTTCCCTATACAATGAACCTACCATGAGAAATATCAGTTTTGAATATACATAGTAGTACTCATGGCATTCCTCCAATAGTTAGGAGAAAGACCATGTTCAAGTAACATGGTCCTCCCCATTTCCATCAGACATCTATTATTTCTTTCAAAAATCCCATTTTGTTAAGGTATTTATGGTGAACTATACTCATGCCCAATTACTTTATTCTCAAGATAACATTAAAATTATTCATTATTATACTCACAACCATTATTATTTATCAACTTCTTCACTAAATACTCAAATTTATTCTCTCATTTTCTCTGAAAAATCTTGAACATTTTTAGAGATGTGACTTATGTTTCATATACATAACACAAGTAATATGATTAAAGTCATAAATGAATGTGATGAAGTACTTATCTCCATTTGTTGATTGGTTTATTATTTCCCATATATATCAAAATTAATAAGTTACAGGGGTCATCTTGAACAAATATAAACTTTATTATGAAAAAAAAATTAATCTTTCCTTTTTGAAAAATAATGCAACACCAATATCTTCTTCTTGACATATTGGAAATATCTTAGACACTATATCGTTTTTATAGCTTTCTCATGTTTCTCTGACACATGTTTCCTATCATTTTATGTGAAAATTGATTATCTTCCACCCTACCCAAGTAAAAAAGAGTGTTTTATTTCACCAACTTGGAACAAGTTTCCTTTTGTATGTCAGCCTCTTATAAATATCATTACATCTTCCTCACTTTTTACAACAAACCCAAATTTTTTAAAGATAACTTTGTTACCCTTATCACAAAGTTTTAAAACACTCATTAGGTTGTATTTTAACCCATAAACATATAATTTTTTTCTATATTTCATCTTTTCTTTCCCAATTATGGATAATTCCACACCCTTTATTCTTAGAGATTCATCATTCCCAAATGTCACCATTCCTTATTTTAATCCATTCAAATTCTTAAAAAAGATTAAGTATCATGTCGTATGATAAGAACACCAAATATCAAGAATCCAAGTTCATTCTCCTTTTATATATTTCAAATAGGTTTCAACAACAAGAGAATTTTATTATTCATTTTATTTCCTCACCTTCGGCTTCTAAGAATTGTTATGAATCATTTGTTGCACTGGTAAAAAAAACAATACAACCCTTAGCAAGATGTCTAGGTTGTTAACATCTTTCAAAAACAGTTTCCAGTGGTTGAAACCTATTCTCAAACTTCACACCAACCTTCTCAGATTTATTCTAGACATCCTTATTTTACATATTATTTTGAGATGATTGGATCCCCCTCAAACCATACCTTCCATATCCTGTGTAATAGTAGTAATGTTGTTGGTTGAAACAACATAGATTTTCTATATGTCTAAATCCCTTACAATAATAGCAATATCCATAGAAAGAGGATTTTCCTTTGAAATTTTCGGATTGACAGATGTTGTGAGCATGTTTCAAAAAAACCTTCTTAAAAAAAATTGTTGACTATCAAACTTTTTTTTCAAATGAAATTTTCTTCCTCAAATCTGATTTATTTCTAGACTTAGGTTTTTTAGAAACTTCTGATTTTTTAACATTGGTAACTTTGGCCACATACATAACTTTCCCATATTTCTTCTTCTCGGAACCAATTCTAGTTTTCTCCTCAAACTTTGAAGGTAAATTTTTTTATCCTTATTAGGTTCATCCTTTCTATAATTTTCACTAAATTATAAAATAGAGATTCTGAAAATTATATCCCTCAGTTCATCATTGTAATTTTTTGGAAAAGTTCCAATTGTTATTCTTTTTCCATCAACGTTACTTTTAGATGTACATTATGATTATTTTCTTTCCAAAGATAACTCTTTAGATCATAAATCTCTTTTACTATCTTTAATTTATCATCCATAAAACCTTATTGATTGTTTGATGAAGAGTTTTCATTTATCAACTTCTTTTTTTCCTTATAAATCATTTTAAACTTTCTTATACATTCTTTAAACTACTCTTTCAAATGAGATTCAAGTTTAGTTTCTTCTTCTTCATAACTGATGCCCCTGAAATCTTCATTATTCACTACTGTAATAAAGGTATTCTCTCTAGCTTTCTCATTAACTGATTTTTCAGATTAAACTTAATTATCTTCTTTATCTTCATCTTTAGACAAAAATCTTTTTATTTTAGATTTGAAGATCTTTTTATCCTTTCCTATAGAATAATATTTTTCTTTATCGATATTTTTATTCTTTGATTTTCTTTCCCTTCTTTCATCTTCATCATTGTTTTCTACTTTCTTTATTTGAGGGAAATTAGACGCAAAGTGACCAGTGGCTCCACATTCAAAAAATTTCAAGGGAAGATTCACTTAGTATTTACCTATAAATCTTCTCACATTTTTTGAAAACAAGGATAAAATATCATCAATATTTTTTCATAACTCATTTTCAGAATCAGATTCAGCAACGTCATCTTTTTAGAGAACCTTTTTAGACTTTTCTTCCCAATCAGATTTGAATCAAATTTTTCTATAATATTTTTTTTTCTCTCATCATAGTCGTCTCCATTCTCATTCCATAAGTGATGTTAGTTCTATGAAAATCATACAAAGATAATGTTTCAGGGTCTCTATCATATAATGAAGAAAATTTAGCATCAAACTTCTCAGGAAGAATTATTAAGATCTTTTCAAAAACTATAGAATCTTCCAACATTTCACCAAGACAGGTAATAGTTTTAAAAATGTCATTTACCCTTGTAAATAAGTCCCCAATAGATTCAAACTCTCTAATTTTCAATTATTCATACTTTATACACCATATTTTTAGTTTTTCCTTCTTTACTCTTTTATTCCCTTTATAGATGTTTTTTAGCTTATCCCAGATTCCTTTAGTTGTGCCAACACCTTTCACTCTTAAAAACTCACTTTAAAAAAGTAATAAGAGTAAATAATTTTTAGCTCTTCCAGCATTCCCCATATTCTTCTTATCGACATGTGTAAGGGGAACCTCATCATCAATAGGAGTACATCCATATATTGTAGCTTCAAGAACATCATGCCCAAGAGACATAAGATAATGCCACATTTTATCTTTCCAAATATAAAAAGTATTTAAATAAAATATAAGAATCCCAATACTATTCACACAATTCAGATTCTCCATCACAACTTCTCTTCAAAACTAAAAAAAAAGAATAAATTAAGGGAACCTTCAACTCTAATACCAAATAGTGGTTCCTAATCAAGATTTAAATATCCCTAAGTGGGGGAGGGGTGAATCAGTGATATATTTTTATTTTATGTTTCCTTACTTATAAAAAAACCTTCACCTCTTATTAAATATTTATATCCCGGATGAACACAATTCAAACACACATCCAAAAGAACATAAGAATTTACAAGCTTCCCTACTCAACAAGATTAGTTACATCCTTAGTATGGTTCATAAATAATCCAATACAAAAAATTACACTATAAAATAATCATTTTGTGTAGAATACAATGAGTATGATATTCCCTTATACTCGTGTAGAACTTTGTAAACAATCTATTAGTTTGTGTGCTTCTTATAACACAAAATGATGTGATATAATTTTACAGTGCTTCATGATCCACTTCCAAAATTATTATCTTTCAAAACAATTATTCTATTTCTTACCCATAAGCTGGTAGGAATATCCTTCAGTCCTCCAAAAAATTTTCTACTTCCTTCAAAAGCTACCTATATCCTCCAAAAACTGAGTTTCACAATGTGGGGTGACTACTTCGTGGACCAACTCTTCCTCCACAGAATATATCTTCTCCTCTAATTTCAAATTCCTTGTGTACCACATTTCCTACATGGTCCCTTTTCCTTTTTAGTGTATAGATCCCCATAAACTTTTTTCATAAATTTTCCCTATGAACTATCTCCTTCATTGTAATTTTTCCTTCGAGAACTCTTCACCTTCACATGAATCTATTTTTTTGCAAACTCTTCTTCTTCATGGACCACTCCTTCGCGAATTACATTGGAATTCTCCAAAATTCTTCCTGTAGTGATGATCACTTCTTATATAATTCTCTCTTACTTAATGTTGGGATTAGGGTTCTTTATATAGGAAAATAAATCCAAAAAACTTATTAATATTATTAACCCAAATTTTAACTATGGTACAACCTTCACCACATACATTGCTCCTTTTGTGAACTATTTTTCCCTTCACAGTCCACGTAGCTCCTTTCTTCCTTTCTAGTGGACTATTTCATCTGAAAATAGAACACCACATCTCAAACTAAAACAAAGGGTTTCCCACATATCTTCATGGCTTCCAAATATATAGAACCTCCTGTAAACTATTTTCCCTTCATAGTTTGTTTACCACGCTTCATGGTCCGCATGGTGCTACTATGAGAAAATATCCCTTTACTAATTTTCCATCACCATTCTTCCAACCTATTATGTAGTAATATTATTTCATCACTAACTCCATGTATCATGATATATATACTTTCATCAATCATCATTACCATGGTCATATTTTAAAAGGAAAGTATTGCAACTTCCTAAACTTCCATCAACGTCTTTCTTTCCAATAAATCCTGAATAGGATTGGAAACATGTTTTCTTACATTTTCCTTAATAAGTATTGCATCACAAGTTCTATAAAAAACTTATGATATTTGTGAAATACATACTATAAAATCAACATCATATTTACCAAGTTTGTTACAGAGTGAATTGATTTAAACTTTTTGACAACAAAATACACCACACTTGAAAAACAATATTTTCTTACTTCCAAAGAACGTATCCATCCATCTTGGTCCCAACTCTCAGATATCTTATTCTCAACACTAGGAGGATAGGAATTGCCTTTCCAAATGGTTTAATTACTACCAAACCATAAAACAGAATCCTTATTAGATGAATAATATCAATTTTATTTTTCAACATGATCCACTTGGTAAATATTTTCTCTACTGAAGAAGATATATACAATTTACAATTCCCATCTCACAATCAAGGAGTACAAGAAAGATTCCACTAAGACTAATGGGGTCAAGGAAGACAGGTCTGATATAGATCTAGACATTCAAGTCAAATCCCTACTGAAACTATATATACTCTAAAGACCCATAGACAATCACATCAATGAGACTAATAGGATAATCAATATACTCCTAAGTCATCCAAGTCATGTTTGAGTCACATCATACTAGAGGATCAAATGTAAAATCAGAGTCCATCTGGTCAGCATAGAAATTTGGAAATGTCTAGTCAACTAACCCATAGAAAACTAGGATTCCCTAAACAAAATATCAGTGAAGGAAGAAACCAGTATATATAACCTCTACTCCCAAGACTCATAATAGAGTAGAATCATGTAGGGAAGAATATAAATTTAGAATACATATATGACATATTGAAACTATTATTCATTATTATAGCCTATATTTCAATTATCGATACACCCATATTTCAAAGGAACATTGAGAAGTTCTTATATAGGCTCTCCTAAGATGCTATGAATTTGAAGCCAAGGTTTTCACCACTGATGTATTCCATGTGTAAATTGACCCAATTGAGTTCCATATAGTCATTTCCTTTAAAAAAGGTAAAGAGATTTATATACAAGGCTGTATCATGCCCCTATAAATTTATAGAATATTTGAAAACAATGATTTTCCTTCATCTCTCATTGATAATGATTTTTGGGTCAACCACATTTTAATCTGAACCCACAGAAGCGTGGTACATATAAAAAATTATTTTTATGCCATAACTTTGAAAATACAATGGTATAAAAAAAAGAGAACAAAATTCCCTTGGCCAAATCAAGATTTGATCCCAATTGGATACCATGTCTCCAGTTATGAATTCTTGGTTTCTTTTCAAATTAAATATTTAAATGTATTTCTAGGAATATCATGGATTCAATTCAATGTAGTTATACCTTCATCATAACACTAGTGTCTAAATATTCCATCAATAGATTGTTCATAGTGCTTCATGGTGATGGTACACCTTTTATTCTTATGAATCTTTGTATAAATATGTGTGAATATATAGAAAAGAGGTAGAATATATTACTATAGAATTTACCACCAAGATCATTTCCTACAATGAATTGGGGAAGTCTCCATTCAACCCATTCACTGAAATGAGTAAATACTATATATTTCCCATCAACCAAATCATGTAAACAACCCTAGGATCAGATGTATCTTCCATTTTCTTCATGATATTAGTGGAATTAATTGAGTGCAGTGACATAGAAGATGAGTGTTCTCATAGTTACAATCATAATATCTCAGATAAAAATTCTCCCACTTTTCCTCCAAAATATGAATAAATCTTTGCATAAATATCTATATTAGAAGATACCTCCACACCACCAGCATAAGATAGAAATTTCCCCAAGTTTCATCTTGAAGACCAGGACACCAAAACCCCTTCTTCCTTGGGTGATGTTGGAGGATAAGGAAATAATACCTATAATTTTCAATATGATGTAGCTGACACATTAAAACATATGGAGTTTAGATATTCCCCTTCATTATTCATAGAAGATAAGAATGAACTTATATTTTCTTATCACTCTGAAGATATTACTTCATCACCCACTTTTACCAAAAATAAGGTTGATAGAGAAGGGGAATAGCATATCTTGAGTAATCCAAATAATTATGCTCAGTAATTAGAACTATCATGACCCCAATTCACTCCTCTATCAATCATAGAGAATGAAAATACCATACATTATCTCTCAATCCTGAAAGAATTCCTTCACCACTTGATTCCACTAAAATTGAAGTAGAATAAGAAGATAAATAAGATCTTAGGGATGGAACTCCAATATTTGATGAAGAAATATCTACCACCGTTTATGAACTTATACAAGTGAATATGGGTATAGAGAGAGACTTGCTTCCCACTTTAATCAGTGTCTCTATATTCTATAAAGAGAAAGATACATATATCTATTTCATTAAGAAACATTGAGATTTAATTTCTTAAAATTAAAAAGAAATGAATTAATTTGAGAGGTTCAATAACTTAAGGTTTATTACAATATCATCCTTATCAAGAAGAAAAATGTGAAAATATGAGTTTTCATAAACTTTAAGGATATCACCCACCATTTCCCAAAGCAAGAAATACTAGTTTCATTCACAAAACTTTTGATTGATGAAACTACTAGGTTTTAGGATCTCTCCATAATGGATTGATATTCTAGTTAAATCTAGATTCAAATCGCCCCTAGGAATAAGGAAGCCACCACTTTAGGGGTTTATTTCTACAAATTAATTCCCTTCTTCTTAAATAATGTTGGTATCACGTATCAACATGTTATTGCTTACATATTCAATCCATTTCTAGGAAAACCCATGTAATGTTATATTGATGATCTGTTAGAAAAATATCAATAGTGTTTGATCATATTTTTTACATTAACACGATGCTCAGTAAGATTTGGAAATATAGCATGAATATAATCCCCATGAAATTTATTTTCATGGTAATATTGGGAAAATTTATTGGTTTTTTGGTACTCCATCATATCATCAAAGTAGGCCCTATAAATACCAAGGTTCTTCCTAACATGCTACCTCATGTGAATCTCAAAGAGTTAACAAGGATTCAAGTATTCCTTTATAAAATTAGATGATTCTTTGAAAACCGTACATGAAAGTTCTTAACCTTGACTAAACTCATAAAGAATGGATTCACTTATTAGTGGAACAATTATTTTTTGGGGGATTTTGACTATATCAAGCAATACCTCTCAAGCCCACTAGTGTTGATGATACAAGTAGAAGGTAATTTTCTCATCTTATATATGGAATCACTTTATCAGTCACTTGGTTCCATCCTCATGAAAAATAATGTTGAAGGTAAAGAAATTAATCTTTATTATCTCAGAAAAAATATTCAAGATACTGAGTCTTTATATTCTAATATAAAAAAATGTTTTTCTTTAGTGTTAATAGTTAAAAAATTGAGGCACTACCTACAACATCATGAGGTCCATTTGGTATCTTTTAATAACACACTCAATTACATCCTCAATCATCTAATATTAACTAGATGGAAAGTATGGTGGGTTTTCATTCTATATGAACTTGATATCTAATTCATATCAAAAAATATACTAAACAAGAATGATTTTTTAGAATTTAATACAGCACATCCCATTTTAGGAAGCACACTAATGGGTGCTTAATTTCTCAATGAAGATATATTATTTTTTCAGGAAACTCCCCAAACATGGGAGGTTTATTTTTATAGTAATTTCATAATCCCAATAAGAAAAATTTTTGAAAACCCAAAGATAAACTGGGTTAGTTTGGGAATTATTCTAATTACTACATTGAAAGAAGTATTTCTATATTCCTTGTTTTTGTGAAAAGGATTCACCAAAAATAAAACATAGTACCAATCCATTATATTAGGTTTGGAAGTATCACTAAAAATACCATTTGGCATCATAAATATCATGGGGGATTCAGTGTTAGTGATCAAATAGTTTAATAGTAAATTAAATATTAGTAATGATGAATTAATTTCCATATTTGATTATGTGTGGGGGTTGATGGTAGAGTTCCCTTCCAAACAGACACTATTTCATGTTATTTGATCATAGAATTCCTAATTTGATGTGTTAGATAATTCATCCACCTCCATAGAATATACAAACTTGGAAAATATAGTCATAAATATTTAACATTATAGGGTAGTATCCCCTTTCACTAGTGATTAGAGGGAATAATTCAATGAGATCAACATCACCTCTGAGTAAGATGAGTCGATATTCATGTTAACTAATACTGTAATTTGATGGATGTCCCCCATAATTTACGATCTCCATAGATAATTCAGTCATCATACTGAGTAATGAAGGAATAGATTCGATGGTCGGTTGTAAAATTTATTCTTTACGATGCAAAAAAATCTCAAGAATTATTCTATAAATGAGACTTTGATAGATTCCTCTTAGGATGGACTAATGTAAAAAATATACAAAGGTGTTTTCAGTTATCATCAATCAAGAACTAGTATTCCCATCAGATTAAACATATTAAATATTTTATGCCTTTGATGACATAAGATTGTAATGAATTCTCCTGAAAATTCTATAATACCAAATACATTCCAATTTCACACATCAACCCTAAGAACCTCCCCACACTGCTAAATATTCTTGGTCATTTATGTCCTTGGGAATAGATTTCATAGGTCTATATCCCCCCAAAAATAGTTATGTAGTTCAAGTATATCCTTACTACCACTAACTTCTTCTCCAAGTGGTTCAAGGCTATATCCCTAATCTATGTTTGGAAAGAGTCTAGCATAAACTTTTTGAAGTTCAATATCATTACCAGATTTAATGTCCCTCATATGATATTGATGGATAATGGAACTGATTTCTACTCTTCCAAGTTTAATAGGTTGTATCAATAATATAGAATTCAGTAAAACCACTCTTCCCACTACCATGCACTAGAAAATTGATAGATTGAGGTTTTTAATAAAAATCTATTTGATATACTCAAGAAAATACTGGATAAGGACAAAAAATAATTTCCTAAAAAAATTATGCATGATTAATGTGAATTACATGCCACAACTTATACATCCATGCAAGTGACCCCATATTCTATTGTATAAGGGTTTCCAATTAGGTTCAAGTTCCTTCACTTCAAATTTACATGTATAACTAGTTTCATAAATATGAATAGTCTAAAAATAAACAGTATTATTTGGAACAACTTGATGAGAATAGATTTCAAACTTTACACTATTAAAAAGATCATCAGAATTAGGATGAAATAGCTTTCAATAAGACTATTTTCCTTCATTTTCTCTACCAAGGACAATTGGTATTGGTTCTCAAAACCAATATGATACAAGGTAATAAGCCTCTAATGATGAAATTAAGTGATAAGTACCCTATTTCATAAGAAAGTTCTATATTAATAGATCTTACTTGATAGACATCATAGATAGGAAGCGTATCACACCTCCCAAAAATGAAAGGTTTCTCCCGAAATAATTTTTATAATTATGTGTATATGTTCATTTTAGTCATATTTTGTATGCATTTAAATTTTATAGTGTAACATAATCACTATACAATATTAAATTACATGGTAAACATCCTAGGCGCATTGGGTTAAACTATATGACAATGTCCTAGTTTCATGAAATTAAATTTTATGGAAACATCCCTGTGGGACGGTGTTAAACTGCATAGGACTTATGTATGGGTTAGAGGACATTAAATTTTATTAAAAAATCCCCAAAACAAAATTAAATATTGGGAAAGTACCATTAATTCTCTTAACATGTGATATATTATGGTATTGATGGTCCTCTATTTTATTCTAGTTTCTATCATCGAGAATGACTCATATGATCTTAGAGGTCGTGATTAACTTATTATATTAGAATAAAAAAAAATTCTAATCATATTGGATAGTTTAGTTCACCCTTTATGAACCTAAACTTCTTAGAGTGTCCCACTTTTCTTGTCATTTCCCAATATAAGATCCAAATCAATGTAGGGATTCCCAACATACAACTTGTATTCATCTAGAATCATAAATACCTTCAACTATATGTAAGATATTAGTCTATATGGGGGAATCAATAAAAACCACATGTGTAATGATTCCTACTATTATAGAATATATAGAGATTTCAGGATATCCTATACTAGTCCTAACCATAATTTAAACAAAATTACCCCTTTCACCTTAGTTTTTTTTAATTTCAATGATATTTTTTCCTGATAGTATTACACTAAAGTGAAACCCAAATTTATTCCCCTACACATGAGAATAGTTTATATATAATAATTTTTTTTAAAACTCTCTCCTACATATAATCTATATCCACATAGGAAACTTTACAATTGAGTTCTTCAGCATGTAAGAGATCAATTTTCAAAGGGGGTAATATAAGAACTACATGTGGATTGATTCATGTTTTCTCAAGATATGTAATGACACCTAGATTTAATATCCAAGGCCCAACCGTAAAATATTTCAACCAAAATTCCATACCTTCTAATGCATAGGATCTTTTAGTGAAGATTCATTCATGAGCCTTCACTATGGAAGGAGAAAACATGAACATTCCCAATTCTAGTGATGGTCATATACCCATAGTTCTATGCTATGATAAAACATCACCATTTTAAAAAAATAGAATTTGAGTATTTTCACATAACATTAAACTACATGACACATGGTTTTCCCTAAAAGACCTTAAACTGCATAGAGAATCATTCTATATGTGTCCCAGTTTCCCAACATGAGATTCAGATCCATATAAAGGTTCCTGACAGAGGGTGGTTCTCCAAACAAATATCAGGATAAAATTCACATTTATTGGTACTATATCGTAATTTTTAAATCCCCCATTCAATATAATAACAATATATGTCTTCATTCATACTATATGAGGATATTTTTTTTAAACACCACGTTCAAGACCTATCCATAAGTCCTTATTCACTTCCACCCCTTAAAAGGGAACCATATCATCCTAATTAGGAAAATATTGAGTGTAAAATGATTCTATTACCCTTCTTGATATTCTTCCTTCATAAATATCACTACCTTTACTGAGTACCTTGAATTTATACAAAACTTTACATGGCTATCAGTAATAGTTGTTTTCTACTCCAAAGGACACTTCATTTTAACTATGCATACATGCCCCTTATATATATCCACATATTCACCCCTGATATGATCTATCAACTAGAGGAACTTCATCCCAAAGGATATAATCCTTTGATCCTTGTATACCCTTATAGAATTTCAGTGCAACTAATCTTTTGAATTTTGTCTATGGTGATCCTTCAATGTATTTTTCAGCATCACTACATGTAATTCAATAACCTCAAACTTTGATTTACGACTCCACTGCTTTCGAGTTCAAATTTTTTTGGAACATTTGTTTCCACTAGTACATATTTTGTTTCATATTTTTACCCTCCTCGTGGTCCATGCATCAAGTCCCGAAACTGTGTGTGAATCTTTTGAGATGGTCTATAATGGATTTTGGATCTCCAATTACTTCAGGTTAATTTTTATCTTTCTACTAGATATACTATCTTGATCCTTTTGATCTGAGAACTAAGACCCTAAAAAGGTGTACTCCCTTATGAGATATTTTACACTAATAATGGGATACTTATGGACATATGTTTTTTCAATGACCTTTCAAAATAGGTTGTCAATCCTTTTGGTCAAATATGTATCACTTTAAACTATATCCCAAATTGGTATAGATAGAAAGACCCTAAATTGTAAGTAAAAGAGACATAACAATTTCTAGACCAAAAACCTATAAAAGGAATCCTAAGAAAAATTGAAATCTCCACTCACTAAGAGTCTCGCTTTAAAGTCATAGGAAAAAGTTATAGAGTAAATAGGAAAAGAAAAAAAATGTATTGACCACTACATAGCATTATAAAAAATCCAATATAGGTTTTTTGTACCCACTGGTTTACGAAAAGGTTTGATTAGTAACATATAATGACTCTTAAACCCATTTATGTGTTCTATAAATGGTCACCTAACCTTTTTGTGCTAGAAAACTTCTTGAATATTTTTTTCTTCAATAAACTTAATTCATTTTGTATGTGTTTTAATCATCATAATTTCTCATGAATATCTATAATGATAATATTAAACTTTAATGGAAAATTTAGAATGACTATGTATACATTTCCTCAATATGGATCTACACATACGCCCCCTATATGGCCTATCAGCAATAGGAATATTCATCCTAAAGGAGATAATAATCTAATTTTTATATGCTCTAACATCATTACAGTGGATCCCATCTTTCGTATATGTTTTATAGCCATACCCATCATACATGACCTATCTCATCACCCCTGATCCATATTCCTTAAGTTATGTTTTAAAAAAACAAAATAAAACTATTTGAGTAGATTTAAAACCCTTGATGTTATACACTTATGCAGCAATCCTCTAATGGCCTGAAGGCCTTCATTTTTTATTGAATTTTTATAATCCACCTTTCAAGGTGTGAGGAGGAACCCTTACAAGGCCTGTAGGCATAAGTATTACATGGATCATAGGCCTTAAAGGAATTCAATGCCCATAGGCTTCAAACATTACATACAACTGAGACTAACTACTTGGAACTGCTCCTCCCCAGCATCTTTATCATGAAATCAGCTCACCACCATTGGATGTCTGTTTGGATAGGCTTTCCCATGGATGCATAGGCTTTTCACGATGGTAGGTTCCATACCCTCTCAATCTTGCAATCTATTTAGCTTCTGCTATGGTGAAAGCTCATTGCTCATCCTCCTTCTGAAGCTTGTTCCTTGTTGGTTTTCTGGTTTCCTTCTGCACTTAAGGCGGCCCAAAGGCCTTGAGGTGGACCGAAGGCCTTAGTGACCCAAATTATAGGGTCTCTAGAAGGCCTTAAAGGACTCAGGGACCAAAATAGATTGCCCAAAGGCCCAAACAAGGTAATATTCTCAGCTTCTACAGTGCCAAACAATGTTTGTTATAGTTATCTCTATAGTACTAGCTACAATACCCTGGAAATTATCCTCCACCTAGATTTAATCCCATGTCTCCTGGATTCACTTAAGGATTCCTCCCCAACTAAAATAAGGATCATGTTCCTTATTCATCAATCACACTTTCAAAGAAAAATAGTTACATATCTTCTGCCTTACTTTAATTGTTCATTGTTGCGTGACTTTAAACCACATGACATAATGGTCTAAGCTCCATGACCATAAAATGAATTCATATATTTTCTAGAGTCATATATAATAATATTATTATATCCGCTTCCTCATAACACATAATCATTCTCTAGAAACCCCCTGTAGAGTGCTGTTTTTTTCTTCCTAAGATTGAATAATCAGTCTCTGGAAGACTCTTAAAGATTCAATGTTCACCATCATAGAAAATTATGGTCACTATTATTAGGTTAATAAATATATACCTATTCATTAAATCTATTTGAGTAACCTTGGAAATATTCATTCACATCATGTTTACCTTGACCATGTTACTAGGCAAATAGACTAACCATGTAGTCAAAGCTCTACTACCATAAAATGTAACAATATGTGTTCAAAATTCCATGACCTTAAACTATAGAATTATTTATTCAAATATCTATAGAATTAAACTATAAAAATATTTTTTCAAATATATTCAACTCAAAACACTATCTCCATCATTCTAACATGTATTAGATACATCATTGTAAGGAAAGACACACACATCTCTATAAGATGAGACCCCATAAAGGGATTCCTGGGAAAAATTTCAATCCACCACTCACTGGTCATACACATCAAGTGATCAAGGAATAATTGATCATTTGAAATTGAAAAAGTCAAAAAAAAATAGGTTGAAAACCATTAAATTAAATACTAAAAAAAATCAATGCACTACCCACTAAGTCTCCCCAAAATGAGAGTTAGAAAAAAGTTAGGGCAATAAATAAATGTACTAAAGGTTTTTGGTGACACTAAAATGACTCCAAAAAAATTTAAGTTATTCTTGTTATACCTCTTATCCTAGGTAAAATTTATATCATTCCATTATTCCTCTTTTCTCTTATTTATCTATCCAAGGATTTGATGAAAAACTTATGAGGACATAACTTTTGGGTATCTAAACCATTTTGAACATTGGAATCCTTATTAAAAAATTTCACCTTCCTAATCCTCATCATAATGAGTTACATCATTCATAAAAATAGACAAAAATGAGTGTTATGGTGATGGTAGCTATTTATATACTCTTCTATGATCCATTACCAGAAGGATTTCATCCCAATATAATTTAAATCTCTTTATTGAATACCCTTTATCCATCAGAATAGGTTCTTTTTCCTACTCCCATTCCAAGGGGGAATTTTTTTAGTCTTGTAAATTCCAAAAACACCTCCCATGGAGAAAATTCCACAATTAGTGATTCCACAAATAAATTTAATAGATAATTGGTAGAGAAAAATCTACCACAAATAAATTAGTCTTCAAATGAGGTTGTAAATCTATAGTGGTTGGACAAAAGTACATTTGATCCATCCCAAACCTTGATCAGTCTCATCCTAAAAATCATGACCATAACCATGTCATGCTTGAGTTTAGGGTTTGGTTAGTCCAGGCCTTAGACCCAATATTTTGGCCAGAGCTAGCCCGCAATCCTGACCTGTTGGGCTGGCCTAGAAGCTTGATTCATAGGCCCTCTCTAAAATCCCATATTAGGCCTGAAAAGGCCCAAAAAATTTACTAAAACTCTTACACTAGGGGGTATTTTTTATAAACCCAAGAATCTCATCCATATATAATACATATTTTAGATGAATATTCATTTTATTATATAAACACACACCTAAGGATCATAATGGTAGAGTTCCTTTGGAAACTTAAAGACATCAAAACTAGTTTATAATAGTTCTGCATGATCTCCCACTTAGTTCCTCACTACTATAACCCTTCTTATAAATATAACACATAATAAAAATCATCATAACCAGGGAAAAATAAATATAATAAAGAGTGAGATTAGATTCCCAGTAATGGAAAATGAGGGATATACGTAAACATAACAAGATCATAAGGGTATGATAAAAGGATCATAATATATGAAAACCATTCCCTAAAAATAAAAGATAAAAATATTTATTCATGGGATAAATATTGGTAGTAAATAAGACATTAATCATAAGGAAATCAAATAACATGATCCAATAGATAATAACACTAATATAAGAGATATAATTACCGCATATACAAAACCATACAAAATCATTTCCTTGGTATTCAAGGATCATTTCCTAAAATATCATAGTAGAATGAGTTCACTCCCCAATCAATAATAATATTAATGGTTCACTCCCAAGACTATCATAGTATATAGGTTCCCTTACCGAATTGGGTTCACTCCTCATTTCAGTCCTATTAACCTCATTACAAATCAATCTTTACTCAATGCATTGGAGAGAGATATAGGTTAAACCCATCTGTGGTTATGACATAACAACCACCACACAATTAAAAAAATACATATATGTTCCACATTATAATAAAACATTCATCATATCATAACCCATGAATAGAAATGGGTTTCATTAACATTTCATCTTAACATAGCCTATAGAAAAGAAATAGGTCTCATAATAATTTCATCATTTCATAAAATCATAACCTAAGGAAAAAGGAAGAAAATTTTAATAATCATTTTAACATGGTATAACCAATGTAAAATAAATGATTTTTGAAAAAATATTTTCATCGTAAACCTAAAACATCCGAACAAAGAATGAGAATGATATCCTTGGATCATATCCCCTGTAAATCATAATTATCATCAAAGGATGTCATCTTAGGTGGAAAATAACTTTGAAATAGCACATGGATCATTTCTTTATGAAAATAACTTTTTTTCTTAAATTAAATTTTTAAAGAAAATTTATAAAATGTATTGGAAACCCATTTATTTGAAAATATCGTTGAAAACTTATAAATGAATCTTTAAAATCATATAAAACATTTCCTGAGGAAAATATCATATACACTTTTAAAAAAAATTAAAACATTAAACATTTTTAAAAATACTTATCTTTGAAAATAACATTTGAAAACTTAAAAAGGAATATTAAAATTAAATAAAAATCATGATTTCAAGAAAATCCATTCATGTCGTATATGTTAAAACAGTGAATCCTTTCGCATTTTTGGTAAAATCCAAACGGTAATTATTTGGAAAATGAAAAGAATATTTCTATAAAAACCTTTTTAAAAAATTCAAACATGGATCAAAATTTCTTTAATAAATCCTTTGGATACTATTAAAAAAATGAAAACAAGGACATTGAAGAAAAATGTTTTTTTAATTAAGAAAGAGATAAAGTAAGTTTACTTTAAAAATATTATTTTTGAATCATGAGTAAATGAAGATAGGTAAATGATGTGAAAACATGTATTGTCTTGAAAAAACTACATGATAATTGAATTCATGATATTTTTGAGAGATACAATATAATATTTTATATATATAAACATAATCAAAAACAATCCCAATAAACAATTAGATTGTAACATAAAACTCTTACCACTTTGTTAACATTGAATCATAATACCCATGAAATATTAACATTAAATGATACTTATCATATCATAAAAATAATGATATTTATGATACAACATGTCAAAGGGGATTTATATACACCTCTTAAAATAATATAGGTGCATGACCCAACATATGTCTCAAAGAGGAAAATTAAGACAAAAATATCTTACCACATTTTTAACTTTTGAACTTTAACCCCAATGAAAGAGATATACTAAAATATATATTTAAATACCCATTATTTTTAGAATAATAATCAAAAAATACATTCATGGGTATTATATACACCACATAAAAGAAACATGTGGTGAATATGGAATGTGCCTCAAAGAAAATAAAGTGACACAAAAATACCTTACCTTAAGGCTCAACTTCCTTTGTACAAATTAAAATATATTTTATAATAAATATAACTTTATTATAAATATATTGTAGAACCATACTTATATATATCGTATAATATATGATTTACTTATGACCTTTTATTACCCTTTTGTAAACTATTCCTTAATGAAATCATGTTTTGGGTAATAAATTCATTCTTATTCATGTATGTATTGATTTTTTATTTATTTTACAATTACGTTGATCATGTTTTCATAATATATGTATTTAGAGTAATCCATAAAGGTTATATATAGAAAATAAAATACATTATTCCTGGAGACGGTAGGTCGTAGGTATGTATGAACATTGTTTCCATTTTCCTGATCAAAAGAAATAAAGGTAAATATGAAAATTCCATTAAAGAATCATTTTTATGTCATATATATCACATATTTCCATTAAACCCATCCTTACAGTCTTCCATGTAAATTTTTGATGAATCACATCTCTTCGTGAGGCGGTAGTTTTCCATACACATGAACATCATTAACGTATTCCCAAATAAGGTAAATTAAGAAGGAACAAGTGACATAATAATTATATAAAAATAATAAATATAATAAATATCATATATAAATAATAAATCCACTATTATATTTATCTATGATAGGTGGTGATGGAAAACAACTAACATCGGTTCGTGAGACGGTAGTCTGTCGTGAACCCAAATGACGATTTTGTATCTCATTTAATGGAAGTGGAGATGGATTTAGGTTATTTAATTAACATAATAACATATTTGTATATTTAATATACTTAGGTTACTATATCATCATGTTTTAATATGAATTTAAACATTTGTAAGAAGAAATAAAATAAAATGCTCGGTTAGGGATGCTGCCTCTTCTTTAGACAAATTCATTTGGTTTACACCAAACGGCTTAATAGGTTGGATTTATGGCCAAACCAAGGATTATAGGATGAGATTAAGTAATTAAGAAAATTATTTTTATTTTTCTTGTGTGAACCAAATGTATTTTGATGAGTGAAGAAGAGAAAATAGGGGTGGCCTTTTATAAGTGAGGTGAGGGGAACACTTGTAATTTTTTGAAAATAAAAAGGTGTTCCCACATTTATCACATCATGTGAGGTCATAAAAAATTGTCAATTATCTATACTAGAACATATATTGTCTAAATACATCTATAAAATGGGTTTTCGAAAAGTTTTGGGTCATTTTTATCTCTTATCATTTTAGTTGGATCCCCTAGTAAACTCATTTTGACCTTAATCATGGTAATTAATTTTTATTTTTTTACTATTAATTAGGCTAAAAAATTAATTTTAACTGATTATATAATATAAATTATGGTTATTAAAAATATTAAATCCATTTTTTCAAATTCCATTCACATAATTGAAAGATTTTAATTTAAAATTAATCCCACAAAAGTGATGGGAAAGCAGTTTTCTTAAGAGAAAATATTATAATGTTTAAAAAAGTTTTTATATAAAAATTCAACATTAAATTAAATAATTTTGGAAAAAAATCCCTCAAGATCACATTTCAGTATTTTGGATATATTTTTTTGTTTAAAATGGATGTTTACATTGTAAGTTTTTGAGTCTAGAGATATTGTTGACATGGTATGTTAAAAAAAGGTCCAAGACAAAGGAATAGATTCCCTGGAAGTGGTACAAAAAATTGCATATATAAGGTGATGTTTTTTCCTAGTGCTTGTCAAATTTTTGGGGCCCAAAATTTAGAGGATGGATAGCATCACAAAAATTAGATTTCCTTTAAGGCCTTATTAAAATATGGAAATGCAATATTTTTGCGAAGAATGGGCTTAGCAAAGGGTGTTTCATGAAGGTGTGAAGATTTTTATGGTGATCTCCATGTTTATGACAAGAATCATGAGTGGATAATTTTTTTGGAGCTTCACCATATAGATATAATCATGAAGGATATGGAGGAGCAATGAGAAATTGTGATATTGTGGATAGAAGCTTCTAGAATTAGTGTAAATACTTAAAAATAAGCCTCTACCACCTTTAGAAGAGCAAAAAGACTTAAATGAAGATTTTAAGGATCTAGAATCATGAAGTTGTTTTGTGATGGTGGTTCATGAAAAAATGTTCATGAAGAAAGGATGTCTGTGAAGGCTATGATAGTCAACAGAAATATTTGAGCATCGCAAAATTGTTGGAGTTTGCGAAGGCTACAAAATGATGATTGAAATTTTTGACTTTTTTGAAGTCTATTTGAGCTTAGTGAAATAAGAGAGATTTAATAAAGACAATTTCTTCCTGAAGGCTAGTGGATCTTTGTGAAAGTGTTGAGCTTCGTGAAGGTAGTGAGCATCGTGAATGTTATAAAAATGGATTTCCCAATGAACTGTGGTAAACTAAGATTCATCAAGTGGATGAAAGTGGGATATTAACATAGTATCCATATATAATTGAGTATGTATTCATTAGTGATAATTAAGAGACCTAAAAGTCCATAAATTGTGGGTGAATCCCTTCCAAGAGGAATGAGAAAACAATGAGGAATAATGTAATCCTTTCCACCACCAGTGAGCCATAGAAGGAGACTCAGGGAGTGCCCCTTGGAAAAGAAGTGAGTTGACCCTAAACCCTATACAGGTGGATATCTTGGGCATAGAAGTTTTCTTGTCTGAAAAAAAATTTTGACAGTGAGCCTTAGTGTATTTATTACATCGACACATTTTCGTTATATGCGCCTTGGATATAGACCAGCGAGGGTGAACCAAGTAAAATCTATGTGTCCTTGTTTTTCCTTTCCTATTTCACTTTCAGTACATCATCATTAGATAGTGAAGGAAAGAATAAGATTTACATAAACAATTAAGATCAAATAAAGTGATTCTCATAATAAAAAGGTCAATATCAGGTAGGGTAGGGAGAATTTTGAAAGGAATGTCCATACCCTGATTCACCCCCCCCCCCCTTAGGGTAACATGGACCCATTTCGACCTAACAAATAAAATGAAATATATTATATTAATAGATATAAAATTAAACTAATTTTACATTTAAAACTATCTTAAAAAAATATTTTTTTAAATTTTTAAAATAAATAAGAGTTCATAATAAAAACCAACATTTTTCACTATTCATCAAAAAAAAATTTAGGACACCAAAACACCCTAAGAGAAGACGGGTGAATTAGGGTGTCAAATTTTTCTTTTAATGTGATGAATCTTATTCCCACATTATAAGGAATGAATTAAAACTATTTGATTGATTCGATCAACAATCAAACATTCACATGAAGGAACAAAACACATCAGTTTTACTTGGTTCTCCACTAAGGGCTAGTCCATTGATCATACGCTAACAATGTTTCAGTCCTATCAAAATACATTAATATTCACTAGTTGCAGAATAAAATAGTTTAAAAATATTCTCATTGTTCTTTTCACACTGTCTTTACAATATTTTCGGGATATCTCATTGCGCCCCTCATGACACTTCGGTCATCTCCCCCTAGCTCACTACCTTGGGTGAAGACTTACTCAGTTTATCAACATGAAGTTCACTTCAATGGATTAGAATTAAAGTATTTGTAATTATCTATAATGATAATATAGTTGAACCATATTCCTGAGTTGATGCACTTTGAAAGACGTATTCACTGAGAAACTAATATTAAAAACTACCTTCCACAAACTTCCTTAATGAAGCTCAACCCTTCATGAAGCTAACTGCCTTCGCAAAACCAACTACCTTCGGAAAGCTCATTGAATCAATTTGGAAAACCCAATCATCAAAAAGAAACATTTTCTTATAACCATTAGTGTAAGAACCCAGATCTTCATTTCAGGTATGTTTTTCCTTTTCTGGTCGTTTTTGAGAAAAAGAGGAAATTTTCAAATTTTCAAATTACACGTCATGTACTTTATAAGTACACGCCGTGTACTTCGATTCCAGGCCAGGACGTGTGTTGGCCATGTCCAAGCCACCCACACTGTGTGTAGGGGAGATGTGGAGGCAGCTTTAAGCAGAGCACGGAAAGGCTAAGTACATTCCGTGTACCCCAGAATTACACGTCGTGTAGTTTTTTTTCATTAATCGAATTGGGGTTGCGCCTAATCAATGAAAACACCTTCTTCTCCAGGTTATTCGACCGAGAGTGCCCCGTATGGCTGTGAAAATCCTCCGAGCCCCTGAGCCTCCGTCTGTTTGATGAATCAACCATTATCGATTGCGTTGGAATCACAGTGGTGATATCTTCCTTCTTCTTGAGTTTCATTCCATGATTTTCCCTCTTTCTCAAGTTATCATGCAATGAATGTTTTGTGTTTTTTTCATAGATCTACGTCGTTCTATGGAGAATCAAGCCTCATGGTCAAATTATATTGATCTCCTAGCATCAAGGTAGGTGGTTTGTGCCTTACCATTAGAATTATTTGAGTTTTATGTTCAAATTTACCAATACCCGTGAACGGGGTATTGCGTGTTTACCTTTTTGCCCTGTTGTTTTCCTACCATTTTTTTATGCTTGTGTAGAGGTAATTTGATCATTTTTGGGGATAATTTCTATGCTTGGATGTTTTTCCCATGCCTTTTTCTTATTACAACCTTGGGGTCTTGTTAGCCTTTGGTCGTTATACCTGTTTTCCATGCCTTGTGACCGTAGGATGGAATGATATTCTTGACATGCTTGTTTTTGTTGACTGATTATCCAAGTAGCTCTATAGGTGTGCTTTGGTTAGCCAAGTAGCTCTATAGGTGTACTGTGGCCTTATAGAATTATAATGCACTGACTGGCATAAGACTGTGAGAACTTGGTGTTATAAACTACGGGAGGATAGACCGAGTGAGCTTCCTCAGAGAGTCTTGAACATTATAGACTACAGGGGATAGACCGAGTGAGCTTCCCAGAGAGTCTTGGATATTACAGTCTACAAGAGGGTAGACCAAGTGAGCTTCCTCAGAGAGTCTTTACTTTGTTTTAATTTCTTTAAAACCTTTCTAGGATAGAGAAGGAATTGACTGAGAGTGCTTCCTTAGAGAGTCTATGATAGACCAGAGACTATAGGAGGAATTGGCTGAGTGATTTTCCCCAGATATTTTCTAGAACTTGGGTCTATAAGAGGGTTAGACCGCATGATCTTCCTCAGAGAGTCCCTGAATACCCTATACTATAAGGGGAATTGATCGAGTGAGCTTCCCCATAGAGTCTTATAATTTCGTATGACCAAACCAGAAGGGTTAGGCTGAGTGCACTACCCAGAGGGTTATTGGTATTTCTTGGATAAGACTAGAGGGGTTGGATGCGAGTACTTCCCAGAGGGGTTCCTGTTGTGGTTAGCTATTTTCTTCTCTTCTACTTGTTGTTCCATGGATTGATTACTGTTTTATACCATTCTTTTACTGCTTACTGTTGACTACCTGCTATTTACTGTTATATTTTACTACTTACTGTACTATTACCTGCCATATACTCACTGACTATAAGGCACAGATCTTCGGGTGGTTACCTACTGGAATTAGTCTCACACCCTGTTTGGGTCATGCTTTTGGGCCCAAACAGCCTATGTTGTTGCAAGTATAGATAAGAGCAAATGTCCTTTGACTTCTGGTATTTGATTGCTTTGGAGCAGGAGAGCATGGGACCAAGCTGAGGCTTGCGATGCTGAGTAGTTACATATTTGTCTTTTTTCCTACTTTGGTTTAGTATTGTATTCAGCCTTGTTACTTGTTTGTCTACTTTCCTAGACATATGTATCCTGCATCATTTCATGTATACATGTGTGCTCCAGTTGTTTATTGTTTTATTCTTCTGTTGTTTATTTTTTTTGGATATTTACTACTTCAGATATTGTCTACTTTGTTTACTTTCGTTGTGTACTCTACCGATGAGGGCCCAGTTTCCCAACTATCACACCCAAGGCCCTCACTGCTAGTCGGCAGCCTCTGGCATTTGGGGAAATGCACTTGAGGCCATGTGACCAACTGGGTACGGGGCGCCTCTTGGTGGCTTCCAGAACCGGGACGTTACAAAGTGGTATCAGAGAAATTTTTTTCTCTTGATTTACTGTTTGGAGACTTTATCCAGGGATAGGATGGATTCAGTACTTGGTAGTAAGTTTTGCTCGGGATTAGCTAGCCCTTGTACCCGGAAAATCCAATCTACCTTGGTTATTGCAGTTTTTTGGTTTTGAGAATTTACGGTTGATATGATTTCACTTAGAGTGATTCACATGCTTTGTGTTGTTATTTTTGTTGCTATTGCGATTCTATTCCTATTGCAACCCGATGAGAGGAGGGTATTCCATATCATGCATCATATAGTCACTTGTTAGAAATCGCATGCCATGCATTCTTTCCGTGCCATCTAGGGTGCACTAGTGATTTCATGTTGTTGTGATAGATGTTGTGTAGATTATTCATGTTGTTGTGATGGATGCTTTGATATAATCCGTACAGTTCGATAGAGAAATTGTTTGTATTGTACCTTTAATTAAATGAACGCCAAATTTTGATTCTTGAGGTGTTATGGGCCCTCATGAATCGGAGTTGGTGGATCATTGACTTTTTTTCCTTGTATATGATATGTGGGAGATGTCAAGCTTTGATTCGCGGGGAGTATGGGCCCTGACGGATCAGAATTTGGCACCTCCATGTTTTTTTTCAGTTTTTTCTGGGCTTCGGTGCAGTTTCTGAGAGAATTCCCAGAAAAATCCATAATACAGGGCGTGTACTTGACTACACGCCGTGTATTTTTAAACCGTTTCATTGACTGTGTGAGCAGAAACACGGAGTTGTGAATAAGTTTTCAGGAACACGCCTTGTACGGTCATTACACGCCGTGTAGTACTGAGTTGTGTACCCGTTCGTGTCACTAAAAATACAGGTCGGGGAAGCTCGTTCATTACACCCCAAGTTGGGTATGAACACGCCGTGTAGCCTCGCGATAGATACTCGGTCGTGTCACGAACAACACGGGACGTTGGTATCTCTTTTATACATGCCGTGTTTATTTTTAATACGCTGTGTATTGGTCAGCCGTGTAGCCGGCCGTGTAACTAACAACACGGGCCGCCAAAGCCTTATTTAGTACACGTCGTGTTCTTAATGAACACTCCATATAGTCTAGGGTTAAGAGGACCATGTGGGCTAGCTTTGTAAGGATACTTGGGCAAGGGAATAGAGATCCAGTACACGTCGTGTGTGGGGAAAACACGCCGTGTAGTCTGGGGTGTTACATGACCATCCGTGGAAGAAGTGAACGCCCATGTGTCTAGCTTAGGAGGTCACGCTGTGTAGTTTTATACACGTCGAGTAGTCATGTTTTGTAGAACTTTTTTGTTCTTTTATCATGTTCCTATTTTTTGCTCGTGTGTTCTAAGTCTTGTTGATCCAGATCTAAGGTGTGATTTTGATCTTTCAGATCTATTCCTCTGAGGCATCCTTCGGTTGTTCGTCAGATGCCAGACAGTGATCAGACACTGGATATGGCTGATCGGGGATCTCCTGCAGATCCTCCTGCAGATCCTCCAGCTATGACAGCCTTGGCACCAGCAGTTATACCTATTTCCAGTGCCGATGCGCAGTTCAAGGAGGAATTCCTGAGGATGATACATACCTTTCAGTGAGTGTCGCATCCTGCCCCATCGATGGCTGAGTTGATGTGGGTTTTCCAGCAGTAGAATCCTCCTACTTTCTAAAGGGGATGGAGGACCCCAGGATGTGGAGTCTTGGCTAGAGGCCATGCTAACGATATTCGAGAACATGGATATACCTCTAGATAAAAGGGTAAATATTGCTACTTATATACTCTGAGACACTACCAAGAGGTGGTGGGAGGTGATCTCACAATCAGGGCACCAGAAGAGTATGACTTGGGATGCGTTTTGGTGCATCTTCTACGATTACTTCTACTTGGAGACCTTGAGGGACGATCGAGCCCGGGATTTTATGAGTCTCAAGCAGGTTACTCTTTCTGTTATGGAGTACTCGTCTCATTTTACCGAGCTACATCACTTCATGCCGATTCTAGAAGGTGATGAGTTGTTCCTTGCTAGGAAGTTTGAGGAAGGTCTTAGGTAGGAGATATGTTCCCAGGTGAATATCTTCAGGTTGACTTTGATATCCTCTATCATCAACCTAGCACTGATCACTAAGCACAATCTAAGAGATTCTAGAGTAGTGATCCAGGGCGTTTCGACATCCAGAGTCAGCGGTCCTCCTACTGATAGCAGGAAGCGCCGCAGGGAGTCTGCTCGAGGAGATAAGGGTAGGCGTAATGCATATTTGGGTAGCCAGGTAGTATGCTACCAGTGTGGTAGGAGTGGGCATACTAGGCCTCAGTTCCAGAGAGACCCGATGGAGTGTCGATCTTGCGGCAAGATGGGCCTTCTTCAGCGTTTTTGTCAAATCTTCTCGCCTACAGCTTGTGGTAGGAGTTCTTCAATGACCCCGCATTTAGGAGATATATCGCCAGTTTCTCACCAGTCTGGGAACTGGAGTTCTTCCAGCCATTTGGGCCGAGGTGGAGGTCGCGGCCGTGGTGGTCAGTCACCAGGTTACCAGTGACAGTAGAGTGGATCAGCTCAGAGTGGTCATCCAGGGGCGTAGGGTCGCGGTACAGGCCAGACTTTTGCCGTGGAGCAGACCTATCAGGAGCAGGATCCCAGCCCTTCTACATTTTGAGGTACGATCTTAGTAGCCTCAGTTTTATCTTAATCCCTTTTCGATACTAGTGCTTCGCATAGTTTTATCTCTATTTCTTTTGTGGAGAGTCTTGGGCTATGTATCTTTTCATTTGCAACATGTTGACTCTTGATACCCCATTGGGAACGAGGACATCTAGCATACATCAGTGCAGATAGTTCCCTCTTGAGTTTGCAGGGTATCACTTCTTATGGGACCTTTATGTCCAAGAGATGACAGGCTATGATTTTATTCTCAGTATGGACCGGTTAGTTCCCTTCCAGGCAGTCATCAATTGATATCACTACAGGGTGAGTTTCGTATCACTAGAGGGTGGATATTTCATTCACATAGACGAGTGGGATGTTTAGGTGGGTATTGCTGGACCAGAGCATCATGGGCTAGGGGGAGTGATAGCCTAGATTTCCATTCTTTATCTGGATGACCAGGGGACTTCATAGTTATACTTTCCTCCAGTGGTGGATTGTTTCAGGGATGTCTTTCCATGGGAATTTTTAGGTTTTCCTCTAGAGCGTGAGGTAGACTTCTTGATTGAGCTCGTGACAAGAGTGGCACTAGTGTTCATTCCTCCTTATAGGATGGCTACACCAGTGTTGCAGGAGCTCAAGAAGAAGTTGGAGGAGTTGCAGGCAAAGGGTTTCATCAGACCCAGTACTTCTACTTGGGGTTCACCTGTCCTTTTTGCGAAGAAGGTAGACGTCACCCTTAGGATTTGCATGGATTATCAGAAGCTGAACCAGTTGACAGTCAAGAACCGATATCCATTGTCGAGGATTGATGACCTTTTTGATAATCTTTTAGGAGCCCAGGTGTTCTCAAAGATCTATTTGAGGTCTGGTTATCATCAGTTGTGCATTAGACCATCAGATATACCTCTTACAGCCTTCAGGAGCATGTATGGTCTATACGAGTATACGGTCATGTCGTTCAGTCTCACGAACACGCCAACAGTTTCCATGGCACTGATAAACCGAGTGTTCCATCCATACTTGGATTCCTTCATCATGGTTTTCGTGGATGACATCTTGGTGTACTCTCACACTCGACACGACCATGCTACCCATCTTGAGATCGTTCTGAGTACACTAAGATAGCATCAGATATATGATAAGCTCTCAAAATGACACTTTTTCATGGATCAGATTCACTTCTTGGGTTACATTATCTTAGAGATAGGAGTATCTGTTAACCTAGATAAAGTGAGAGTTGTAGTTTCCTGGGAGAAGCCGAAGAATTTCTTTGAGGTGCAGAGTTTTCTAGGGTTTGTTGGATACTACATGCATTTCATACAGGACTTTTCACGTCTTGAAGCTCCGCTGACAGGTCTGACCAAGAAAGGTACAAAGATTTTATGGTCATATTCCTGTGAGTCATCCTTTCAGGAGCTGAAAGGGAGATTGATGTCAACACTGATACTAGTCTTGCTAGAGCTGGGCAAGAGCTATACAGTCTACTGTGATGCTTCAGGTGCAGGATTGGGAGTTGTGCTTATTCAGGGAGATGGAGTTGTTGCGTATGGGTCTCGGTGGTTGAGGCCACATGAAAGGAATTAACCAATGCACGATCTGAAGCTAGAAGCTGTTGTTCATGCCTTACACTGTTGGAGACATTACCTTCTGGGAGAGCACTTTGTGGTTTTCACCGACCACAAGAGTCTCAAGTACATCTTCTCTCAGCGTGATATGAATCTGAGACAGCGTAGGAGGGTTGAGTATCTTCAGTCCTTCGACTTTTAGCTTGCCTATATACCGGGAAAGGGCAATGCAATGGCTGATGCGTTGAGCAGGAGAACTCATATTCAGTCAGTTCAAGAGTCCCGTAGTGAGTGGCAGCTTATGGCTCTGTTCTCTGAGATAAATTTGGAGGTGCATGACAAACAGGGGCAGACTTTTCTTTCATCTGTAGTTGATACGTCTACTCTTCTCGATCATGTACGGATTAGGCAGCTATCAGACTCATAAGGACTAGGCCTGTGGGAGAGTGTGTCAGGATATGATCCTCTTCCTGGATGGACAGTGGGCGAGGATGAGATCTTGTGTTTCTAGGAATGCATATGGGTGGTAGTAGACATACGCGAGGAGCTGATGCGGGATTTTCAATCTTCATTTTGGGAAGTTCATCCTGGCATCACCAAGATGTATCATGATCTACACCACTAGTACTGGTGTCTAGGTATAGAGAGGGATGTTTTTCGGTTCGTTACGAGACTTTCTAATTGTCAGCAGGTGAAAGCGGAGCATCAGGGACCAGCAGGGCTTTTACAGCAGTTACCCATCGCTGATTGGAAGTAGAACGATGTTGCGATAGACTTCGTGACCGGGTTACCGAGGTCAACTCGATGGAGTGATGCTATTTGGGTTGTCGTCAACAGGCTTATGAAGGTTTCCCACTTCTTTCCGATCAAGGAGACCTTTAGTGTTAATGAGGTGGGATGGTTGTACATCCGAGAGATTGTACGTCCTCATGGAGTTCCACACTCCATTGTTTCAGACAGGGATGTGTGCTTTACTTCTTAGTTCTAGTAGGGGATTCAGAAGGCTTTGGGTACACAGGTACTTTTGAGTACAGCATACCATCCCCAGACAGATGGTCAGTCCGAGCGTACAATTAAGGTGCTTGAGGATATGCTCCGAGCTTACATTCTGGACTTTGGAGGTTCTTGGGAGAAGCATATTCTACTTCTGGAGTTTGCCTATAACAACATTTTTCAGACGACTATTCAGATGTCACCTTACAAGTCTTTGTACAGTAGGCCATGTTGATCACCTTTATGTTGGATGGAGGTAGGAGAGGTAGATTTTATGGGACCTCGTCTTGTTCAGGAGACCTCAGAGAAGATAGAGTTGATTCGGAATAGGATGGCTACAGCAAAGTCTCAACAGAAGTCTTATGCCGATTAGCAGAGACGACCACTGGAGTTCGAGGTCAGGGATCAGGTTTTCCTGCATGTCACACCGAGGTGGGGACACAAGAAGATTCGGAGACAGGGTAATCTTTCACTGTGGTAAATTGGGTTGTTTGAGGTGTTGGATAGAGTTAGACCAGTTTCCTATCGGTTTCAATTACCTCATAGGTACCGGGATATTCATGACTTCTTCCACGTTTCTCAACTCCGACGATACTTCTCAGACCCATCTCATGTCTTTCAACCCGAGGATGTTGAGCTTGAAATGAATGTGTCATTTGAGAGGCATCCTATCTGGATTATCGATCGCAGTATGAAGGTTCACCATGGATAGTTTGTTCCTCTAGTATGGGTACTATGGTAGCATGAGCAAGTACAGGACGAGACCTGGTGGAGGGAGGCCGATGTACGATCGCAGTGGCTGGAGTTGTTTGGGATTTCTTCTTCTATGCCTCGCTAGGGAAATTTGGGGATGAATTTCTTTAAGTGGGGAATTTTTTAAGAACCTGGATCTTTGTTTCAGGTATGTTTTTCCTTTTCTGGTCATTTTTGAGAAAAAGAGGAAAATCTGGAAATTTTCAAAGTACACACTGTGTACTTTATAAATACACATCTTGTACTTCGATGCCGCACCAGGCCATGTGCTGGCCGTGTCCGGGCCACCCACACAGTGTGTAGGGGCGATGTGGTGGTCGCTTTAAATGGAGTACGGAAAGGCTAAGTACACTCCGTGTACCCCAGAAGTATACGTCGTGTAGTTTTTTTTCATTAATCGGATCAGGGTCACGCCTAATCGACGAAAGCACCTTATACTCCAAGTTCTTCGACCGAGAGCTCCCCTTACGGCCGAGAATGTCCTCCGAGCACCCAAGCCTCCGTCTGTTTGCTGAATTGACCATCGTCCATTGCGTTATAACCGGAGCGGTCTGATCTTCCTTCTTCTTGAGTTTCAATCCTTGATTTTCCCTCTTTCTCAAGTTATCTTGGGTTTAACGTTTTGTGCGTTTTCATAGATCTACGCCGTTATAGGGAGAATCAAGCCTCTTGGTCAAAGTATATTGATCTCCTAGCATCAAGGTAGGTGTTATGTGCCTTACCTTTAGAAGTATTTGAGTTTTATGTGAAAATTCCACCAATACTCGTGAATGGGGTATTGCGTGTTTACCTTTTTGCCCTTTGTTTTCTTGTCATTCCCGTATGCTTTTGTAGAGTTAATTTGGTCATGTTTGTGGATAATTGCTATGCTTGGTTGTTTTTCCCATGCCTTTTTCTTATTATGAACATGGGGTCTTGTTAGCATATGGTCGTTATTCCAGTTTTCCATGCCTTGTGACTATAGGATGGAATGATATTCTTGACATACTTGTTGTTGTAGACTGATTAGACAAGTATCTCTAAAGGTGTGATTTGGTTATCCAAGTAGCTCTATAGGTGTACTGTGGCCTTATAAAATTATTATGCACTGACTGGCACGGGACAGTGAGAACCTGGTGTTATAGAATACGGGAGGATAGACCGAGTGAGCTTCCTCAGAGAGTCTTGAACAGTATAGACTATAGGGGATAGACCGAGTGGGCTTCCCAGAGAGTCTTGGATATTTTAGACTACATGAGTTTAGACCGAGTGAGCTTCCTCAGAGAGTCTTTACTTTGTTTTAATTTCTTTAAAACCATTCCAGGCTAGAGAAGGAATTGACTGAGAGTGCTTCCTTAGAGAGTCTGTGATAGACCGGAGACTATAGGAGGAATTGACCGAGTGATCTTCCTCAGAGAGTTTCTAGACCTTGGGTCTATAAGAGGGTTAGACCGCGTGATCTTCCTTAGAGTGTCCCTGACTACCCTAGACTATAAGGAGAATTTATCGAGTGAGCTTCCCCAAAGAGTCTTACAATTTCGTATGACCAAACCAGAGGGGTTAGGCTGAGTGCACTACCTAGAGGGTTGTTGGTTTTTCTTAGATAGGACCATAGGGGTTAGTTTCAAGTACTTCCCAGAGGGGTTCCTGTTGTGGTTAGATTTTTTTTCTCTGCTACTTTTTGTTCTGTGGATTGATTACTATTGTATATCATTCTATTACTACTTACTGCTGACTGCCTTCTATTTACTATTATTGTTTACTGCTTACTGTACTATTACCTGCCATATACTCACTGACTGTAAGGCACAGATCTTCGGGTGGTTTCCTTCTGAGATTAGTCTCACACACTATTTGGGTCATGCTTTTGGGCCCAAATAGACTATGTTGTTGCAGGTATAGACAAGGTCAAGCGCCCTTCGACTTCTGGTACTTGATTGCTTTGGAGTAGGAGAGCATGGGACTAAGCCGAGGCTTGTGATGCTGAGGAGTTTCTTATTTTTCTTTCTTTCGTACTTTGGTTTAGTATTGTATTCAACATTGTGACTTCTTTGGATGCTTTCCTAGACATATGTATCGTTCATCGTTTCATGTATACTTGTGTGCTCCAGTTGTTTATTTTTTTAGTCTTCCGCTGTTTATTTTTTTTGGATATTTACTATTTAAACTATTGTCTACTTTGTTTACTTCTGTTGTGTACTCTGTCGATGAGGTCATAGTTTTCCCACTATCACACCCAAGGCCCTTGCTTCTAGTCAGCAGCCTCTGGAATTTGGGGAAATGCGCTTGAGGCCATGTGACCAACCAGGTACGGGGTGCCTCTGGGTGGCTTCTGGATCTAGGATGTTAAAATTGGCATCAATCAATACTAAACAAGTCTTTTCATGATTCTCAAGCTTTCATAGAATTTTAGATTCAAGGAAATACCTTGGCTTCACAAATTCATAGTGATTCTGGATTTTCTTGGGAAACTTTTCTATGAATGAAGTAAGGGTAGCCTCATATTTATAGGCTCGTCCATTAACAATGCTCCACTAGATCTTAGTGTATTTTTTGGATCATTAAAAGACATATTCTCATAGATCCTTCACTCAGGAAGATCCATTGAGATTTGGCATTGTCGCAAAGCTTTCTGTCAAACAATCATGCACTCACGATGCTCCAATTCTCAAAATTGAGGTAAACACTGTCACCATTCATGATACTCAAATTATTGTAATCATGGAGAACTTTGTCACCATTATATATGCTCATCATAATCATATATCTTTCTATCACCATTCGCAAATATCTCATTCTTTGTTGTTCATGATGCGCATTGTTGTCACGTAGATCACCATCAACTTTATTTAATCTTTCATGAAACACCATTCATGAAGAAAATCTTCATGAAACTCATGCCTCTTCCATATTTTCATAAGTACTACAAGGAAATCCACTTTTCACAATGTTATCCATCCTCCAAACTTTGGAACCCAAAAATTTGGCAAGCACTCGGAAACGATGTGACCTTCAATAATGTTATCTGCTTGAACTATAGGATCTATTTCCTTTCAAAACCCATAATATAACTTGTGAGTATTGAAAAAAAATACAAATAATACTCCATTTATATAAAAATAACACTCTTAGTTCCAACAATCTTCCCCTTTGGGTTTGTTGTAAATCTACAGATAAATTAAATAAAGCACCAGACACTATCAAGACCTGATATGCGAGAAACAAAACATCCAACACTCTAAGTTTGCATGAGGAAATATTAGTGTATAAAATAAGAGGATCATCAATTGGTTTCTCATGTCTTAGAATGCTTAATGATGTCCAAGATAATATCTGACTATTTCTGCAAAAACCTACAATTACTTTCCCCATCCTCCAACAACCAAAAAACCATAAATTTTTCATTGTCCACCACCAGTGTACCATTGAATTTATCCATTATATCCCATTGGAAATAAAACCAAAGTCCAGTATTTGAATATTGTAGAGATCAATACACACTCCCCCTAGATAGTATCTCCCTCATAAACCTATATCACTTCCACAAAAAGATTAAAACAGTTAACAAAAATGGGAAGAGGGGAACACTCATAACCTCATCATGAACTGGGAGGTGGATGAACACTGAGGTTCACCCAAGGTTTATCAAAAACATTTTCCACCAATGTCTTAGTCATAATATCAACCACTTGGTCATCATTTCCAACATGTTACATTTTAATCATGCCTTGTTCAAATTTTTCTTTGATGAAGTGATATCTAATTTCAATATGTTTCATACAAAAATGATGAACAGGATTATTCATAAGATTTATTCTTCTCATGTTGTCATAGTAAATAAAAATTGGTTGTTTTGACTCATCTACAAAATCATTCAATAATTTCTTCATCCACCATAGCTGAGTGTAATCCTTTTTAGCAGATATATACTCATATTTCACAGTATAAAGAGCATTACTTTCATGCTTCTTATTCAACCAGCCCACACATTTCTTTCCAAAAAATAATGCTTCACCACTTGTGGACTTTATATCAATAACATCTCTAGTCCAGTCAATATCAGAAAATAATTATAGTTCATTATGTATTATTGTAGTAAATTATAGACCATAATTATGAGTACCTTGAATGTGCCTGATGATTATTTTCACTGCCACCATATGTTCTTCCTTTGTATTACTTTGAAAGTGGTCCACTAAGAATGTTTCAAAGACAATATATGGTCATGTTGTTTTTAAGTATAATAGGCTTCCAATGATTCTCATGTACATGTTGGGATCCATATAAGTCCTCATACTTTTCATTTTTTTAAACTTTAATTGGAGTTAAAATTGGTTTTAATTCATGTATATTAAATTTCTTCAGCAGTTCTCTTGCATACTTTTCCTGAGAAATTAAAGTGTAATCCATCTTCTGAATCACCTGTATCTCTAAGTAGTATTTGAGTTAACCAAAAATATACATTTCAAATTATAATTTCATGCGATTGGAAAATTATTCAAGTGATCTCTGATTGCTTCCTCCAAATATAATGTCATCTACATACACCATTACCATAAATTGATCTTCCTTTGAATTATTCACATAGAGGTTGATATACACTACTCCTATTCTTAATTAGGGATTATTTAATTAATATTTTTGTTGATAATACCATGATTTTGGTTCCTCCTTCAGATAATATAGTGCCTTATTTAATCTAAAAACCTTTATTTCATCATTACCAAGTTGAAAACCCACTAATTTTTCAATGTAGACTTCTTCTTCAAGTACACTATTTAAGAATGTAGTTTTGACTTCTATCTAATAAACTTTTTATCCACTTTGTATTTACATAGAAAGTAAAAAATTTTGATCGACTCATATCTCCCCAATGAAGAAAATGCCTCTTTAACATCAATTCCTTCAATCTATTCATATCATTTACACACTAGGTGTTCCATGTTTCTGATCATATTTCCATTATCCTATTTCTGTTTTGGTGTGGTCCAATACCCAATGATATTGGTTTGATCAATTTATTCTCTTGTGTTTCTCTTGTGTGGTTCAGATGAAATTTATTTAGCCATTGTTTCTTCTTCTAATTCTTCTTCAGAATAATATTGTTTGTGTTAGTCTAGAATATTTTACAAGGATCACACTATTTCATCACTTGAGTCTGTCCCTTGTTCAATGATCATGATACCTAAAATTCATTTTCCAATGACAAGATCATCAAGAAATTTCAAGAATAATTAGGTTAGATAACAATTTAAATAATGATTCTGGTAGCTTCTTCATCATTCATCATTTGTCTCCTCATTAAGGTAAATACTTTTCAGCAGCTTCATAATGGTGAAACTCTTCAAGAATATATTTAAATAAATTTAATTATGGATAAAACACTAGAATGGATCTTCAACTTGTGACTTTCCATATTGGATAACATTCAAAAATTCACCAAGGATAATCTTATTGAACACTTGTTATTCAGGATTCCATAAATAAGATAAATCCAACATGTCACCTTATTTATCCTAGTTGTATAGAATACAACATCCTCAACTTCATCAAAAATGATCCTCCATAATGTTTTTATTTGAATAAAAAATTAAGAAATCATTCAAATATAGTGACTTCTTTATCTCAACTATCAAAAGAGTAGTGAAATACCTCACTACTTCTCAGGTTATTCCCTTAAGAATATGCTTCACCTTTAAGTTCCCTACATTATAATCACAAATATAATAACCAAAGATTAGGGGAATAAGGTGGATCATCCTTGGTTTATCAATATGAAAAGCAAGGTTGAGGTGTTTTTATCAACCAAGTTTCTCCATTTACTTCAGTATTCATGATTTAACAAGTTAACATCTATTATGATTTATGTTGAGGTAGAATGGATCTCTTCACATACTCTTCTACTTTGTTTGGATAATTTTTCTTGAAGACATCCTTCATGGATGTCAAATTATTACTCCCCTTAAGTAATGATTCTTATTATATTATTAGGGTTAAAAAAACTTTTCAAACATGACCATATTTATTCCATCTCTCAAACAAAAAAATATTAACACATGATTTTTCTTTTGGTTTCAAATTCTAATGCACTTTACCTTTATTGTGTGGAATATTTTCTATTCCTTTTTTACTAGCCTTAGCTCAAGTATCTTCTAGGTTCCTTATTCTTTCCAAATCTCCTAGACAGATAACTAACAAGTCATTAGGAACTATGGCTGTAAGTTTGGATCTTCCACATGGATTCTTCTAAGTGTCATCCATATTAGTAGTTCTTCTGAATTCCCTGGCATTCAACTTCTTGGACTTAAAACCCAAGTTCTTATCATTATTATTCTTTGATACCTTTTTGGGAGGATTTCTGTTCACACCATTATTTTAATTTTTTTCTAAGGTTTCTTATTCATTACAATATAGATTTTTTTATCTTCTTTTCTTTATATCTTTGCATACATGTTGATATGATCATGTACCAGCCTTGTGACCACTATAATTGAATACATCACATGTGTTATCAAGCATTCCAAATCTGATTACCGTAAACAGATGCTTTTGGACCTGTGGGTGTTGCTTATTCATCTATATATTCCTACCCCATGAGATAGTCTTATTTTGTTATTTTAAATTTTGAGGATTGTTCAAAAAAATTAATACATAATTCCAAAATTATTTTTAGCACAAACATTTACCCAAAAATCTTGATTTCTAGAAATCCCTTATATATGTGTGTTAGATCTTCTTCATTACTTGTTGAGATATCTATGGGAAACCAGATTCCATAATATTTTTCCTATACACCATTGTCATGGTGGTAGTTTTATTATCTATTTTATTCATCCATACTTGTTTTGTATTTGTCTTACAACCTACACTCTTTAGGAAAATCAGTTTAAAGGAATTAACATAAGTTGGCTTAGATTGTACCTATTTCTTCTCAACTAATTTAGATAGATAACCAAAAGAGTTCATGATATTATTATCTTGTGTTGGAGGAATTTTAGATTAAGAATACTCCAATGAGCATTGAGTAACAACAAAAACTATTACCTTCTTTTGTGAAGTCTCAATATATGTCTTATCAAGATTGACCAACTGAGCTTCTAAATCTAGACATTTCATATTGATGATGTTTTTCGGATCTTCAATCATAATAATATTTTCTTCACGGCCCTTCTTAATTATAAAAATTTCATATTCATGTTGTGAAACTTTATTATAAATCAAAGATTCATGTTACTTGATCTTCTTGGATATTTCTTCCAATTTTAGACCCTTCACATCAGTGATATTTCTCAATTTTTCATCAAGAACATGAATATTTTCTTCAAGAGTATTTTTGAATCCCTCTTTCTCTTCAAATTATTTGAGGTATTTTGAGGAACATATTTTGAGTTCCCTATTTGACTCTTCAAAGGTTCCAACCTGTCTAGAGATATTTAAACATTCAAAAAAAATTCCTTGTAAGCCCTTTTCTAAATAATCAGCTTCTCCTTCTAGCTGGGGGATCTCTACCTACATACATTGATATATTTTACAAAAAACATAAGAACTTTCTTTAGGAATATCATCCAGATAATTTCATAATTTCTTAGTTATAAATTCATGTGAGGTTGTATATTGATCAACATCACCACTTGTGATATGATATTTATTTTGAGTAAAACTTACAAAGGTGAAAAAAATACATCTTGATCACTTGAAAATTTTTGTTTAAATGAGGTATAATTGTTTTTCTTTTTGTTGGTGGAAACCTAAGACACCTTCTCTTTAAATCCCAAGCCTAATATATCTTCATTGTTAGAAAATCATGGAGAACCAGAAACTACATCTTCTTTATATAATAGGGACTTCTTAAACTGTATATTATCTTTATTTTTCTTATTCACTATGGTCTTGGTGGATATAGACTTATTCTTAGAGATAAATAGATCTTCAATAAAACAAAACTTCATATTTGACACTGGAAAGAAGCTCAAATCTTTAATAGATAATAGATTTACTATAGCGTATCCAATATGTGTTTACCTTGTCTTTGATAGCGCTTTTAGGACCCCAAAACACCCTGAGAGGGGAGGGGTAAATAAAGGTATAAAATTTTTCTTTTAATGTCATGGATCTTGTTCCCATGTTGGTAGTAACTCATTAAACCTTTATGATGGATTTTATAAATAATAAAACATTCATTTTCAGAAAGGAAACACATCAGTTTTACTTAGTTCACCACTAAGGGATATCCAAAGGAGAATACACCGATAGTGTGTCAGTCACACAAAAAATAACTAATCTTCACTAGTTTTGGAATATGATATTTCATACATAGTAACTCTATTTCCATCACACTACCTTTATAAGATTTTATGGATAGCTCATTGCATCCCTTGGAACACTTATGTCAACTATCCCTAGCTCACTACCTTGGGTGAAGTCTTACTCAGTTAATCGACATGAAGGTCACTTCAATGGGTTGAAATAAAATTATTTTTCCATTTCTATCATGAGAATATTCTTTCATCTTAGACCTAATTTTGATGCACTTTGAAATATCTATTCACTAAAAAATTGATATTCAAAACTACCTTTCACAAAGCTCCTTCGTGAAGCTCAACCCTTCGTGAAGTTCACCCCTCCATGAAGCAAACTACCACTGTGAAACCATCATTATTCATGAATATCATTGAGTAAACTTGGAATAAACCATAATCATAAATAACCCATTTCTCATAATAATTTTCATTAGCCAAGACTAAACAAGTCTTTTCTCAATTCTCAAGCTCACATAGAATGTTAGATTCACATACCTCCTCTGGATTCATGAAATCATAGAGATTCCGTATTTTACTTGGAAAATACATGTGAACATATGGGTAGCCTCATATTTACAGTCGCATCTATTCATGATGATCCAACACCTCCTAGCGGATTTTTCAGATCTTTCAAAAATATTTTTGTGTGGCTCCTTCAGTCACGAATCTCCATTGAGATTTGACGTTGTCATGAAGCTTTCCATAAAATCATTATACACTCACAATTCTCCAACTCCTGTAATTATGGATAACTCTTTCACCATTCATGACGCTCTAATTCTTGTAATCCTGGAGAACAATGTCACCATTCGCGATGATCGTCGTAATCATGGAGCTTCCTACCACCATTTGTGATGCTCCAATTCTTCATCATTAGCGATTCTATTCGTTGTCTTGTAGATCACCCTAAACGTTATTTTATCCTTCATGAAACACCATTTTTGAATTCCATCTTTTTGAAATTCATTCTTTTCCTATATTTTAATAATTCCAACAAGGAAATCCACTTTTTGGGATGTTATCCACCCTCTAAATTTTGGACCCCAAAATTTTGGAAAGTACTAGGAAATGATGCCACCTTCAATACTAAGGTCATCATGAACTATAAGATCCCTTTCCAGGAAAACAACCTGATCTTTGATGTGACTATAGACAAAAAACACAAACCATACTCCATTTATTGAAAATAACATCCTTAATTCCAACAAATTTACCTTTTTGTAAAATTATAAACATTAACTCAAAGATAATTTTGATATGATGAGTTAAAAAATTAAGTTTATCTTTTAAAATAAATTTTATAAATTTGGGAAAAATTAATTTTAATATAAGTGTACAAAAGGCGACAAAACTTTTTTTTATAAAAATATAGTTTTTAAGCGTAAAATTGGATTTATTCTTTTCTCTTATATATAAAACACATAAGAAGAATGATAAAGAATTGATTTAATATATAATATATAAATTTCATTAAAATCATTCACCAAAATTATTTTTTTTAATTTATTGAGTAAAACACATTTTTTAGAATAAGAATAATTTTTGAGAAAATTAATTCCTTTATCTTCAATTGGTTATTTTTTTCATTTATAATTAATTATTCACAAAAAAATCATTTTATATACATGTTTAGAGAATAAATTTTCATAATTTAGTTAATATAAACCATACCCTCCCTTCCAACAGCTACGTGATAACTTTTTTATTAAATAATAATATTTTAATAGTATGTCACATTTTATATAAACTTTGTGTTTCATGAAACACAAGCTAAACTAATTGTTGCACGTAATAAAAGATAAAATCGATGTTGTGTGTAACACAAAATATCAAAAAGATTAAATTTATTTGAAAAATATATATTTCACAAAATATTAGGGTGTTACATTCTACCCCCATAAAAAAATTCATCCACATAATTTGAACTTTTTCTCGATAAATAAGGGTTTAAAATTTAAAAATCCAATTGTGGGAAACCCACATCATTAAAAGAGTTAATAAAACTTCCCCTTGAAAAGATATAAAGGGATGTGTGAATTCCATCTGGAAAAACACATACTAGGTTTTCAAATGGGATAAAATGGTGGGAAGTGAATATTTAGACATTTAAGAAAAGTGTAATGTCCAAATAATGATGGGAAGTGATAGAGATAATTTATCATAAGAAATTTAATGATCGTGTGAAAATAAAAAACCACAAAACCATAAACCAAATATGTGTGAAAAGGTTTATTAATATCATCAAAAATAATGGTAATAGGATAAAAATTTATTTCAAAATATTTTTCCAAAAGATGGGTAATTTTTATGAGAAGATATACTTGTATGATTTCATAACATTTTATAAGAACAATATCATCCTTAATTATGCTTAAACTAATTTCCACATCATCTCTTACTTTAGGAAATTAAGATAATTTTTTTGTTTTTCTAATAGTAGGGATCATATGATCATTAAAAGAATTATAATCTATTCATTCATTATCTGGTTATTATTAAAAAATTGTTAGCATAAGTTATCCAATAACATCCAAAGTATAACTTAATCAATTTTATGAATAGTTATCCTTAAGGCTCCTCCGTGTCTGAAAAAAATTAAAATGCAATAATTTAGAAATAGGGTCACAAAAATTACAGAATAAAATTATAATTAATCCCCCTAAATTACAAGAATTAGATATTAATTCCACATACCAAATATGTGAATATATTGATCATATATTATCTTGAAACATGGTAATAACTAGAATTACCATAAAACCGTAATGAAAACATATATAATTCCTAATTACTTTAGTAAAACTATATATTATTGAATATATTCCATAAATCCAATATTGTTCTAAACTCTATCAATGATAACATAAACCAATTTTTCAAAAAATAATTAATCATTTTAATGGTTATCAATACTGTCTAATTTACTTTTTTAATACCCAACATCTCTTTATCCCATTATAATTATCTTAAAATATAGAACATATTAAGAGTTGTCTTCCCTTATTCATGTGTTTCGAAAAAATATCACCTTTATAATAAATACATATTCTATTTCATTAGTAATTATCAATATATTCATGAAAATATTTAAAAAATATACAAAAAAAGCCTTATATATTTCATGATTCATATAACATAATTATTTAATTTTAATACATATACACTTTAATAATCATATTTTATAATTAAACCATTAACTAGACTTCAAAAACATATTATTTAATATGTAATTGCTATAATATGAAATATGAATCATATCTTCACATTATTCAACCTCAAGTTAATAATTCTTCTCATGTTTATCATAAAAAATACTGTTAGAATAGTTTATACATTTCAAATATCATTCTTGATCTCTTCATCATCAATAGTATATCCATTACTAATTCCACCTTACTGATTCTCTTTATAAGAATTCCATTTAGGAAATTTATTTATATAATGATCATACTTTCCACATTTGAAACATTAAATTTTTAATGATATCATAGAAAGACCATTATTCTAATCTATTTTGTTAGCCAAACTTATCATTTTTCCTCTATAATTACATTCTTTGTTTCCTTATTTTATACACTAAAAATATCTTCACAATCCTCTTTGAAGTTCACTTGGGTTCTTCTCCCCACATTCTCAACATATAGGAAACAAAATCTTCTTTCCTCTATGGTCTCCACCATCTGAGCTCTCGGCAAACTATATCCTTCTATTCTTTGGAGAGCATGAGAGTTTGTTGAGATGCAAGTTGTTAGTAATATATCATGATAACTTATTATGAATAATCAAAATATCCTTCACTCAATTCGTCATCCCAATTGTTTTCCCATAAAAACATTGTCTATCACGATCAATTTTAATCCAGTTCCTTCTAGTAACCTCCATTTACTAAAACTAAAAAGCATAGGGAGAGTAACAATATTAATAGTGGGAAACCACATAATCTTGAATAATAACAAATAGTATTTCTAAATCATGACACCATATTTTCAATATATGACACCATATGATTAACCTAGGGCATTCATGGTCATTATTTACATCATTCATGATTGTTCATAAGAAGTTTTCCAATTTCCAAATCATATCCCCCAAGAGTATCAAAATTGGTGTGCAGAAAGGACCATTTTCATGAATTAGGTAATGATTGATTCTGGATAAATATTCCATTACTAAAGTTATTACCCCTGGGTAACTATGTACTAGATTCACATCCACTTAAAGTATCCAGATAGGTATGTAATATCTTTAAAACTACTCACTCCTTCCTTTACAAAAAATCCCAGACATTTTCCAATACTTTGACTCATCCTTAGACTTATCCTTAGACATATCCCTAGAAATATCCTTATAAATTTTCCTAGGTATTTCACTTGAGTTTTTCTTTCCTAATTTCCAAAGGTTAACAAAACCTTTCCTTTGATAACAACTAAATTAACCCAAACTTCTCATATATAAATTTTACATCTTTTATATGAATTTTTATTACACTATACAAACACACTTATGAGAAAAATGGTAGCGTGAATTTGGAAATATGGAAACATAAACAATTAGTTCATAATAGTTCTACATAATTTCCCACTTATTTCCTCATAAATATAACCCTTATTAAACATATTACACATAATACGAGTTTTTGTAACCTAGGGAAAAGAAACAAAAGAAAGGGTGAGCATTGATTCTCAATAAAAGTAAATAAGGGAAATACGTAAGCATAATGTGAGCACAATGGTATGATAATGTGATAATAATATATGAAACCATACCCTTCATATCAAATATAAAAATATTGAGTCATGGAATAAATATTGTAAATTAATAAGACATGATTCATAAGGAAATCAAATAACATGATCTGTGAGAGCATAACATTGATATAAGACAGGGAATTGTGGCATACACGTAATCCTAGAGAATCATTTTCATATTAGTAAAGGATCATTTCTAAAACTATCATAGTAGAATTTTTTCACTCCCCAAATGATCATAGTACTTAAAGTTCACTTCCAAGACTATAATAGTGGCCAGAGTACCTTTGTGAACTGGGTTCACTCCCCATTCTCGTCATGTTAATCTCACGAGATTCCAATCTTTAACCAGTGAATTAGAAGGATATATGGGTCCTACAAATATTTGGATGTAACATAACCAGCATCACATAATTAAATTCAAAAATATTTATTCCAAAAGACTATAAAACAGTCATAATATCAGAACCCATGAAAATAAATTGGATTCATAAACATTTTAGTATAACATAACCTGTGTAAAAGAAATAGGTCTCATAATCATTTCATAATTTAATAAAATAATAACACTTGGAAAAAAAATTGGGTTTATAATAATTTTATCATGGTATAAGATATGTAATATATATGGGTTTTTTAATCATAATTTAATCATAAACATAAATCTTCCACATAAACAATAATAATGGTATCCTTGGATAATATCCCTTGTAAAGAAAAAACAGAATCAAAGGATTTCATCATAGATGGAAAATGATTTTGAAAGATCACTTGAGACTTTCATTAAGGAAAAAAACTTCTTTTAAAATCAATTTTTAAAACAAAAAATATATATAAAATATTTTGAAAATCCTATTCTTTTAAAATAACCTTGAAAACTTTTTAGGAATCTTTAAAAACCATTCAAAACATTTCATGAGGAAAACATCCTTTAATCATTAAAAAATATTAAAACATATAAAAAATAATTTTATTTGAAAATTACCTATGAAAAATTATAAAGGAAGCTTCACTAAAAATAATGTTCATGGTGGTAGAAAATTCAGTTCCTATCGAATACATTAAAACAAATAATCCTTTTACATTTTTTGTAAAATCCAAGTGGACATTATTTGGAAAACTACATGAATATGACTTTCAAAAACTTTTTTAAAAACTCAAACATGGGTAAAAAATTCATTAACAAATCACTTGGATAATTTTAAAACAATTTTTGAAAACCTTTTTTAAAAACATGGACATGGAAGAAAGAAGTTTTTTCGACTCAAGAGAATGATAAAGTAAGTTTACTTTAAAAATATTATTTTTGAATCATAAGTACATAAATAGATAAAAATAAAGGAAAAACATGTATTCTCATGAAATAGACATAGGATAATTTATTTATATGTTTATTGAGAGATATATCATAAAATTTCAATATTTAAAACATAATCATAAACTATCGTAATAAATAATGAGATTATAACATAAAACACTTACAACTTTGGTAACTTTGAATCATAATCTCCATGAAAGAATAAAATTAAATGAAACTTATAATATCATGAAAATAATGATATTCATTATATAAAATTTCAAGTGGATATTATATACACCTCATAAATAAAGATAGGTTCATAACATAATATAGGTCTCAAATAAGGAAAATAGAGACAATAATCCATTACTGATTTGAAAAAAATTTAACCATAAACCACATTAAAGATAGATCTAAAAATGGACATTTAAATCTCAAAAAAATTCATTATAATCATTATAAAATAAATTCATAGGTATTATATACACAACATAAAATAAACACAATGTGAATTTGGCATATGTCTCAGAGTAAATAAAAGAGAGATGGAAATCCTGTTCGAATTTAATTTATAATAAAATTAAGTTTATTAGAAATATATTAAATAATAATAATTTCATATATCATACTTTATATTATTTACTTATGAAATTTTATTACCCATTTGTTAACAATTCCTTCTTAAAATCAAGTTTTGTGTAATAAGTTCTTTGTTTTTCCTGTATGTTTCGATTTATTATTAATGGTCCCATTAATTTTTTCATGGTTTAATCATATCCATAGTTTTATACATGACATAAATAGAATATATATTCATTATATATGTATTTAGAGTAATCCATAAAAGTTAGATATAGAAAATGAAATACACCATTCACGAATATGGTAAGTCGTACGCATGCATGAACGTTGTTTCCATTTTCCTAATGGAATTAAAGAAATAAAGGTAAATAATATATTAAAATTAAAAAATAATATTTATTTCATATATATAACATATTTTCATTAAACTAATCCTTATTACCTTCCATGTAAATCATGAACTAATCACATTGCTTTGTGAATCGGTAGTCTACCATACACACGAACAACATTATCATATTCCCACAGAATGAAAATTAAGAAGGAATATGTGATATAATTATAAAAAAGAAATATAATATCATAAATATAATATATAAACAATTATTTCATCATTATATCAATCCATGATAGGTGGTGAAGGAAAATGAATAAAATTGTATTGCGACGCGGTAGTCTGTTGTAAGCATGAATGATGATATTGTATCCCATTTGATGGAAGAGGAGATAAATTTAGGTTATCAAAATTAACATAATAACATATCATAATATTAAATATATTTAGGATTTTATATAATCATGGTTAAATAATAATTTCATGATTTTTAGGAAGACATAAAATAAAATGCTTGGTTAGGGATGTTCCCTCTTCTTCAGACAACTTCTTTTAGTTTGCACAAAATGGATACATTGGTTTAATTTATGGAAACATAATGATTCTAGGATTAAATGAGTGAATTAAAGAAGTTATATTTATATTTTTTGTCCAATAAAAGTTTTTTTTGGAAGTTTTAATTGGATAGGATAGGGGTATCCCTTTATAAGTGAAGTGACAGACACATTTGTAAGTTTTGAAAAGAAAAAGGTGTACTCATGTTTTTCACATTCTATAAGGCTAAAAAATGGGTTATTATTGATAATATAAGATATGGGGTCTAAATATATCAATTAAAATAGTTTTTTAAAATTTTTGGTTAATTTTTAAAACATACATTTTTATTTTAACCCTAGATAAACCCATTTTTACTTAAACCACATTAATTAATTTTTAATTTTTTTTACTATTCATTGGGGTCGAAAATTAAGAATAAATTATTCGATAATATTTATTTTTATGATTCCAAATATGGAATATATTTTTCCAAAATAAATTTAATTAAATTTAAAATTTTAATTTAAAATTAATCCCACAGACGCGACGAGAAAGTTGTTTTCCAAAGAGAAAATGTTTAAAAGTTTAAAATGTTTTTACATAAAAATTTGATATATAATTGATTAAAATGACTTAAATCCCAATAAAATATATATATAATTGAAATAATTTTACTTTTAAAACCATATTAAAACAATTTTTATGTGTGATATTTTGTAAATGAAATTACCATTCTTAATAAAAACCAGTATTTTTTACTATTCATCAAAAATTATTTTTTAAAAAAATTATAAAAAATAAACTCCAAGATAATTTTTGACATTATTATTTGAAAAATTAATTTTTTTTTTTTCAAATAAATTTTCTAAAATTGTAAAAAATAATTTTAAAATAAGTTTGACAAAGGTGAAAAACTTCTTTTTAGAAGAAAAAAATATAGTTTTAAAAAATAAAATTGTATTTATTCTTATCACTTATCTATAAAACACTTAATATGAATGTTAATATTTTTATTTAATATATAATTTAAAATTTTCATTAAAATAATTCACCAATAGTGGATTGTTTAATTTATTAAGGTAAAACATATTCATTTACATTAAAATGGTTTTTTAGAAAAAAATTCCTTTATTTTCAAATGGTTCTTAAATTCATTTACAATTAATTGTTCATAAAAGAATTAATTTTATATACATGTTTAAAGAATGTATTTTCATAATTTATTTAATCTTATGCATACATTTCATTACAACATCTAGGTGATAACTTTCAAATTATATAATAATATTTCAATAGTATGACATGTTTCATATAAACTCTGTGTTATGTGTAATGCAAGATAAAACAGTGTTGTGTGTAATGCTGGATAAAATCAGTGTTGTGTATAATATAAAATATTTAAAGGGTTTAATTTATTTTAAAATATATATATTTCATAAAATCTAGGGGTTTTATAGATTCAAACCCCCTACCCTTGTGTTCCAAGCTGTTCTTGGACCAACTAGTACAAGAATTGTTCCTAATAAATTTTTATAATATATATAATTATATTTTTTTATAAAAAATATTATAATGTTAATTTTAAAAAAAAATTATTTTTTTACTTTGATATTAGGGGCTTGATCTCTTAGGCTAGTGGATAGGCATGACTTGAAGAATCGAATCTGCCTGAGGTCGAGCCTGGGTCAAGATTCAACACTATTTAGGTTGGCCCAACCCAGCTTAAATATTGCCTTCCAACCTAAAGTTTATTAGGGTCAATATCAGCCTAGCGCATCCTGAGTAGGCTTGGGTTAGGCTAGGTTGTGCTATTTTTACACAGCATGATTCACCACAAAGTAATAATCCATCACCATAAAAAAATTGTCATTCATGAACCATTCATGATTCAAGAATTGCGATGAATTCCTTAGAGAAAATCTAACCCCTAACCATGAATAAATCCCAATCATTTATAGTGGAAATGTGGGATCCTATATGACCTCATAACACCTCCTACCAGAGAATTGCCTTTCTAAATTAATTACCTTTAAAAAAATTAGGCGGCTTTACTATGCATCCACATAGCTTACACATGTCATTTTCAGTGTCTAGGTGGGATCCTATACAACCACATAGAATATCCCATGTCATATTTGGTATATAACCAGTGATTTTAATCACCTCTCATAATGAAACATTTTCCTGCATTTTTTGGGGAAAAACATTACCTAAACCCACCTATAAATACCCCACTATTTCTCGAAATAGATGTCGGAGACATGGTGTTGAATATAAATGAATATCAAAGGATAATGTTACAAAATTATTCTAATGACTAATTTCCATTTATGTAGGTAGATAATACTCAAAATGATGAAAGGGTAACTTCAAAAATCACCCATGAAGCACCTCCATTATGAGGCAATCGCAAAGTATCTTCTTCATTAAATGCCTCTAGTTATGGACCAGCATGAAGCGACTTTTCAAACATAGTTCACTAAGGGTGCTTTGAAAATGTTGATTTTTAGGAGGTAATTTTTTTGTGATTCTTCATGAAAGTTATTTCTTGAAGTTCTCTAAAATTATCTTTATAAGACACACCTATTTATCATATCACTTTCTACTATAAGAAACAATTGGATTTAAAGGTGTTTATTTCAATCATTTTTCATGCTCTCGTTGTACGAAGTATTTGAACTTCCTATGGTTATTTAATGTTATAATAAATTAATATAATAATAATAATAAGGGTTTATCCTACATTATTCCCTTTTCTATGGTATCCCATTATGGCCACACCAACTCAAATTTCATTAATGATATATCCTACCAAGAGTCAAACTTTCCCACTATAGCCATATTATTGAGGACATATATCTCTATGGGAAGGTTATATGTATGCCCTATTATAAATTTAACTCTCATACCTTTCATTAAATAAATATATATATATCATGGTGTCAAAATTCATGGAAAACATTAGTGTAAAATTTAAAATTATAAGATTACCAAATGTGAAGAATATAGGATAACTTGCACAACAAGCATGAGATGCCTCTTGACATGATCATGAGATGACCTAACTTAATTCATATGAAATCTCAGTGTAAAATCCCTATCCAAATATAAATATTCATCCTAATAAAATGTGTGCTATATTTTATTATCTCTTTTTTTCACATCAATCGTGAATCGTGTGGTATTAGAGGTCCAAGTTGATCATTCCATTAGCACAATTAAAATGCCTCTAATTGGGGCTCCTAATAAGAGTGTTCCATAACTTTATCTTTCCACATTGTCTTCCTAGTAAGTGTAAGACCCAATAATAACTTCACCTAACTCATTTACTTGGTCATGTATCTAAGGTTAAATAATGCATAATTGTAACGATCCAAACAATTATAAATAAAATTCCACTTTTTATTTAATTAAATGTCTTACTATGTAATATGGTTATAGAAAACATGTGAACTTAATTTGTTTTATTATATAAAATTGTATTTAAAATATCTTTAAGTATCATTACATTTGATAATATAGTCGTTGAAAAAATATCACATGATTAGTCTAAATATAGGGTTTTAACAAATCCAATTGACACAAACAAAGGATGTGATGGCCTCAACCAGTAGGATCGTAACCTATGGATCCCATTTATCAGATATTATGAGGTAGATATAATCACTAGGAGTTTCCCTTGACCTATACCAATTTTATATCCAACAAATTAATCATGAGAGAACACATTTCAGAGAGAAGTTCTAGCTCATCGATATCACAACCCACACCATGTACGTTGAACAAGCACATGAAATTCGTACCATCACACACCTTAATCTTAGGTTGTTTAATGTTTTATTAAAGGTATATGTATCAATAACATATAATCATGTTTATTTAAATTATTTTTTATACAATAATAATTATATTTTCATCCTATTATGGTTACTTTATAAATGATTTTTATTTTGATATAATAAAACACAAATAGTATTTTTGGGTAATATTAAAATTAAATTAAGGAATTTATTTGGATGAATTATTGTATTTTTTAAATAAATAATATTTTAACAAAATTATATTATTAAATAATTTTTTTTAAATATAAATGATCATATAATTTTTATTAAGTCAACTGTAATTTTTATTAGGGTTCAAAAACTTTTATTGTCAAAAAACCCAACACCTCTCAATAAATGTCGATTAATTTTTTAAAAGTGAAAATGAACATATTTAGAAAATTATTTAGATAAAATTAATATTAATTTTTAACCAAAATGTCAAAATTATCCAATGGTTAATTTATCATAATTTTCTAAGACAATCAAATTTTTGTGTAAAAATTGAATACCGTATAAATATACTTTGTGTAAAATGACATCATAATTACCAAAAAGTGATTTAATAAATAAATTAAATGTTATCCAAGACAAAATATATATTTTACCTTTAAATTAATGTAATTTTCTGTTTATTTTATTAATTTTATAAATCCCTTATGAATCCTACAAAACCATTAATATAGTTTAAGGTTTCAAAACCATTTATTTAAGAATATGACTCACCCCCACATAATAAAGGGTATTGTTTTATTAATTTAGGGCTTTATACATATTAAATAATTATAATCTCTCCTATTTTTTAGAAACCATGGGAAAAACCCATGGGATGGTCTGTTGTTTTTTTATTTTATTATGTAGAGTTGAAAACCTAAATATTAAATAAATCCCCCTCTTTTCCTATATAAACTCACCGAAGATCCCATTTCTCATGACTATAACTCCTTTTATAATATAAATAATCTTTTCTAAACTCTCTAAAGTCCTCCCAAAGCACCCCCAATCTCTCAAGAATCGCTTTTGAATCATTTGTAGTCAAACATTCAAGTGAGGGATCTTATCCTCTATCCTCTTTATTCAAGTATCTCCTTTACCATATATATTTTATATTCATTTTCTTATGATGGGATATTTTATTCCATATCCCTATTAAAGAACAAATTATTTCCAAATTATAAAGGACCACATTATCTCTCATCAACACATTTTTTGAATTTTTATGTGATGGAGTTCAACTGTCGAAATTTCAATGTGATTTTTCGTGCCAAAACAATTGTGTAGTGAATACCATACCCATTTCCTATTAAGGGTATCCACATTTATACACATATACTTCTTTTAATTGGGAATTAATTTTATTTATTCCTCACTCCTTTATTGTGTTATAAAATATGATGATGAATGAATCCATGTTGTATGATCTATGTGGCACACTTAAGCAAGGGAATGAAATGAAAGTGATAGGTGCACCCGAAATTATATAGCACTTAAATGAATTAGGTAATGTTAAATATAATGAGACTTAATTCTGGGATAGGTATTGAACATGATTACTTTATGGGAATTTTTTCACCATAATTGTTTGGCATCTTATCCTTGACCTATGTTTATGATGCAGTGTTTTAAGTTGTTTCCACATTTTTCATGTTGTGATTATCATGTTATATCATGTATCATTGTTAATGTGTATGATTCCTACTATTTTTATGCCCCATTAATATTCCTATTGTCTTACATTTATCACATCATTCCATTTTTATTATCTTACCGGGATTTATATCTCACCAATTTCTTATTTTTTCCCTCAGGTTATTCCGTACAGCTTTAAAATCCATGGCATTTAAGAAGCATGTTGTGGAAGTTTTGAATAATTTCATTGTATCCCAAGTTAAATATGTTATTATACATACCTAATTTCCAAATAAACTAGACTTATCAAAAAAAATTATTTTTTGTACTTTTATGTAACAAATCAAGAATTAATGTGTAATAAAGTACATATTTTTTCTAATAATTCATACTCAGTCTCCTATTATCAAACGTCTTATGATATAGGAATACTAAAAAGGAAGAAAAAATGCATAATCCCCATTTTATCGCTTTTTTTAAAATCTAATAAATTAAAAATAATATTATATTACTTGTTTCTCACACATATAATGACTCACATAGGCAAAGATGTTTAGTTTAACTTTCTGTTAGAATAATTTAGATGCATCATAGGAATCACCTATTATTCTAAGTTTCTAGACATTACACTACGTAGAACATATCCCTTCCACATTAAGAAAAACTATATTGTATGGTATTGTCTTATGAATGTAAACAATTTCACTTAGACTATTTGGGCTTTGATTCCTATTTTAACTTGATATATAGGAAACCTATCTAATGTTCAAACCTCGCATCATATTTCATTTCCATACTCATGGGTCATAACCTTCATGAAATCATTTACATACACCCCTAGTCTGACCATATTCCCATGTGCCAAGTAATCACTTTATTTAGGACTATATCCCATATAAAAAACCTTCCTTATTGGTCCATATTCTCAATGACAACATACCCCAACTTGGAACACCATATCACTTATGAGTATTATCATATCTCCACCTCGATGGATATATTCTCTTTGGGAGACCACCATATCTACCTCATATGGTCATATTCCTTATGAGACAAAACTCACCCACATTGGGCCATATTCCCCTTGAATACATACATAAAATTTACACTCACACATAATACCCACATAATCTATTACTATGAACAATTTGACTAGATGTTCTTACAACATGACATTAAACTTCATAGATCAGTCTTTATCACATATACATAAAATGTATCATATGCCCTGATAAGTGGTATAAAACTATGTGGTTCTTTATTCCTTTTGTGATTATATATATGAATCACCATTCATGGGCCCATTAATGACACCACAAGCATCCCCTTCCTTCTTAGAAGGTGATAAACTCTAGATCACCCAACAATGTAAATTTAAACCATAGTGACTCAAACACAAGCATCACTAAGTAATGATAAAATAAATATGGAGAACCCATAATACATATATACGTTCATTTTTATGAGATGTTTCTAATATTCATATAAATTCTTGTTAATGCATGTTAAATAACCAACTGTTGGCATAGGGGTAACTTATTCTGCATTAGAATATGGGAAAGGTTCATAAAATATGTCCTAAATCTATAAGAGAGTTAAAAAGTGAGAAGAATCTCCTAATAGAGTTACAATGAGACCAAGCTACCACTATATAGACTAACACACATTCTTAAGCATCATTTTTAGGAAAATACCTATTAACACCTACCATTGGAATTAATGTTTATGATGACATCTCTTGTATTGGATGTGGGAGCCAATGGATGTTTCCGGTTATGAGAATACACCAAATTAGAAATTGACTGAAATAGGGAGCATGATATTTTGGGATTATAGTTATAAATCATATAAAGGTAAAATTATGGTGATCATTAAGCATGATGTATATCAAAAAAAATAATTCATGTATTGTTAACATTTCAATTTTGTGGTCTGATATAAGGTGGTTGGTTGTGTCATGTGAGTTTTCTATTCCCTAGTCTAGGAATTAATCTTTGGTTTTAAAGGTTTAGTAAATATAGTAAATTATGGTAATAAAAATAAGATAATAGGATAGGATAGTGATAAATATTAGTTAATGAAATTATTTATTGGAGTTTAAAGCGACCTATTAAATAGTGTAAGGATTCATTCATAAATATAGTATCAAGAGGGAGACTGTGAATTCTAGATGAGGCTGGTCATGGGATGCATGGGAGTAGATCTGAGTGAATGGTGGTCAACTATTGACTAATGACATCAATATCTAAATTATAAAATTATTGAATATTTTTCTAATAAATTTTTCCTATATTTATCCATCATCATCATTAAGAGATTGTATTTTTTAGGATTATAGTACATGTGATTTTGTGTTTTTATGGAATTTCAATGTAGTGGAACATCAACTAGATAAGTTTTTCCTTAATAAAGAACCTTAACCAAATATTTGACAAAATAATGGAATTTTTTGAATAATTGTAATGTTAAGGAATATATTGAGATAAATCCTAGGGAAAGATAGCTTCAAAGATTTGGTTATGGTATCAGTATGACTAGAAGAGTCGAATTTTAGGGATGTAGAACATGCATCAAATCTTGATAACATGTATGGATCACTATATATGAATAAGAATACTCTATTAGGATGATAACTATTATTATGGGGATTTATAATGAACTATACCATTAGTGGTTAATGGAATTGGAGAAAAACTAAAATCTGGTAGAATTAGAACAAGGGTCATTTTGAATTTAAAGATTAGATTTGGATTTTTGGTTATTAACTATTAACTAAAATATTATTTTTGAAGTTGTTTTAAAAAATTTTGGGGAATGATTGAGTTTTTTGGTGTTTTAGGGGTTGTTTCCAATACAAAAATACAATAAGAACAACCAGTTATTTAGATAGATATATTGTATATCCCATGAGTCTCCAACGGATAGTTAAACCCACTAGGAAATCTATTATCAAACTAGTGGATTTAGATTAGATAGTTTCAGGCCATTGTGAACATGATAGGCACCACTTTTGAACTATATGTTTTTTAGGAAGTTATTTAAATTGATTAAAAATGATTATTTTACCCATTTTAAGTAAACCCCCACCACCCGTGGAGGGGTTCTTTTTCAAGGTAGCCATATTGGAAGGAGGGTTGAACCTACTCACCACAATCCTTTATATTTATTCCTCTACTAATTAATAGTTTTTATAAGAAATTTTTTCAATGTTTGGACTAGGTTCCATCCAAATTCCTCATATTCCCTCTTCCACCTCATTTCCTCTTATTTTTAGTTATTTGTGTTAGGAAGTTATATTAGATTTTTCTTTATCATGGTATAATCTGACAAATATCATTTGGATTCTTTATGAGGATGTTATAGGTGGCCAAGAAGGATTTATTGTGAGTCATTAAATTTTTCTTAACTGAATTATATCTAATAGTTAATCACTATAATGATTTTATTGATTTTGTTATAATTTTTCTATTGATTCAGTAACACATGGAGATTTTAGTATGAAAAGAAATACTATATTGAATATCTTGTTCCACATGTATCAAAGAACTAAAAAACAATGATACGTATTACTTAGATAAAATTTTAAAATTCAATATAAAAATTAATGAATTATTATAATATTATTTGAATAACCATGAATAAAAGTACCATTAGAATTAATCCATAAGTAAATAAAAATACCAGAAACATAAAATCTTTATCCACATGGTTTTCAATGAATATGATCACCCTGATTGCAACAATGGAAAAAATGAAAAATAATAAAAATATAATATACTTGTTGAGATAAAATTAAAATGGAAAAATTATTTTAGTAATGTCTTTATGGATATATATAGGAATGAAATATTACTATTATATAAATGGTTCTTGGAGATAAGGTTGTTTCACATATAGTCATTAGAAAAATGGTAATTAGATATATGGTCATTGGGTATTCATGAATCTAATAGGTAAATTGAATTTTTCTAATATTTATAAACAATTTTCTACTAATATAATTCAAAAAAATAAATAATTCCAGAATTAAATAAATAGATATTATTTAAATAGAATATTTTATTATAAAGAAATTGTGTTACATGTTGTTATTATATTTATTATGATTATTAATGAAGGATTTGATGTGTTTATAAAATACCAAGAAATATTATAATAACTTTTTATTGATAAAATATATTTTTTAGAAGATAAATAATAAATTTTAATGGTATATGATTGATATCATTTAATTTTAAAATGGATATTTTACAAAGAGTTGGTTTTTTTGTAGTGTATATTATTATCTTAATAAAATAAAATTATCACTAGTAAATTATGAATTTAATTTAATGGTTAAATTAATAAAAAAATAATTTAACACTTATTTAATTTTTAATTGATATGAAATATGATTAAGAAAACTTAATGTTTATAAATTCATTTTTCTATAAAAATAATTTTTTTATATTTTATGATTTCGTTTAAAAGATAAATTTAAAAAAGTTTGAATTGAATTATATTAATTATTTTCAAAAATATTTATCATCATGTAAAAATAAGGTAATAAGATCTATTTATTTTTAGGCATAAAAATATGTTCCTATGGTAAAACAAATTCACCACAGTAAAGGAAAATGAGGTATAAAGGGTTAACCAGAGTATTAAAGACTTAAAATATCATAAAACCCTCTCCAAATTGGTGGTGGATTATTTGGACAAAAAATATCCCATATATATTATTTTACACTTTTTATCTACTTTCCTTTAAAAATTAATTCCTTGTATATTAAGAAATGAATATTTGTGATAATATCGCTCAAAACTCACCTAAAAAAGGAAACATCCTATACCCCTTAAAAATAACTCTTTTACAAAAAAACACATTAATAACTACATATTTTTTCTCCTATAAACTCTTCTTATATTTTTGGTAGCCTATGGTTCCAATAATTAATCCTAAATCATTCATTCTAATGGAACATGTGCACAGAAGGAGTGAATTCAGCAATGTAAGTACTATCTTTTCACAATATTTTTCAATTACCTTTTCATATCCATTATTTATAAATATAATTATATATTATAATGATATTATATTATCATTTTTATGCTTTATTTTAAATGTTAATTCTATTATGTAACTCTCTACTTGTACTCATTTATTAGTATAACATGTTCTTGTTTGGGTTAGTTGAATTACCAATATAAACGATGATATACTTTCTTCAATACTTCTAACAATAATGAGTATAAATACATTAATATTAGTAATATATGATATCAAGTGTTAATTTATGTTATGAATATTTTTTGGAAGGATAAATTAAAAATTAATATTCATTATAAAGAAACTTGACATTATATAAAAATTAACCAAAGAATACTCCTCATGGTTTCCATTCTCACAAACCATACCAATTACTTACATAAAATGATAACCGGAATGAATAGATCAGTGGAAAAAATATTAAACTACATTTACTTATATATTAATGTTTAACTCAATATCAAGGAATGAGGATCGATATCTCTGTTATGAAACTCATACAAAAATAATCAAAATTACAAGAATCTGATGAAGAAAATAAAAAAAATGATTTCAATTGAAGATTATAAAATTTAATTGATATTAATAAGGTCATGAAATAATTTATTAAAATGGTTATGTTTCATATAGTGTTTTAAAGAACTTTAATATAATTTAGGAGTTAAGGTAAGGGATAATCATCTTAATTTCTTTTCACTGATATGTGTTCCATATTCACCACCTATCTTATTTTTTTTATATATACTTACCCATGGAGATGTTTCATTATAAATTTCATATACATCAATAAATTTTTAATTCCTTTGATGTTTTTTCTTTCAAGTTATTTTTATTCCAATTTAATAAAAGTTTTAAGGGTTTTATTTTTTAATCTCACTTTGAATTCGATATTGTTTATAAGTAAATTTATATATAGATAAATTATATGAATGTTATCTCTTAAACCCCATATATTTTATTATACTTTGGTTATTTTGAAGTTTTACACATCTTCATACCATTTCATCTCTCTTGTGTTATCAATTCAACCAAAATGATACTTGTAAGTGGATTCAACCTTATCACTTCTTATCGGTCATGAATATTTATCCTCCATGTCCATATTCATTATATTATTTCATAGATAAAATTATATTAATTATATAAATTATTTAGTTATTTTTCAATGTAATTTAATTTTTTTTTAAAAAATTAATCTTCTTTTAACATTTTCCATATGATCGGCCTTTTGTATAAAATTTTGAAAGGAATATTTTTTAATGTTTTTTGTAAAAACCCAATTTCCCACTCTCATTATAAGTATTATTTTAGAAACCTATTATCCAAGTTTTCATGGTTTTATAAAGTAATTTCTAGTACCATTGTTTATTAAATTATTTTATTTTAAAAAAAAGTTATAATAAGTAAAGAATATTTCTTTTTTGTTTTCAAAATTAATTTTATAATTCCCCTATAAAAGTTTTTTTTATCCATGTCAACATCCTTTATCATTTATTATGATTCACTGGGGATATTATCAAATTATATTATCAACCTTCTTTATCTGGATGGATTATGATAATATCTTATAGAATTTTTCATGAAACTCATTGATTTCCCATAAATTAATCTATTATAGAATTATGAATGTTTTCATGTTCTTATAGAATATATAAATATGATTTATCATTATATAATAGGTTCATATAATATATCCCTCTAATGAAATGGGTAAAGCTTTATATCTCATGAGATAACAATGTTAAGCATAGACCTTACTGAAATGTTCACAATATAGTGCATGTAACATTTTGAAATGTTCAAAATGATAAGTATATACCATATTAAAATATTCAAAAAACCAATAAAAACATATTGAAATGTTCAAAATGTAAATCATAGACCTTATTAAATTTTTCATAATGCTAAGCGTGGACCTTATTGATATTTTCAAAATGTTAGTCATTAACCTTGTTTATAATTGTTCCTCATGCCTTCATTATGCCTCATGGGTCATGGTTATTTCACTATGTTACTTTATCCTTAAGTCAAAGAATATGTGTTATGCTTCCATGATGGACCTCTCACAGAACTATATTACCATGCCATTGTTTTTTTATTCAAATATTTGACCCATACTATTGTACCTATCTCATAATTATAGATTCATGTTTTTACACTACTATGACTCATGTATTATGTTATATTCTTCACGATTAATGATTTATGATCTATGTTATATTGGGTCTAGTTTTATTATGTTATGTTAATACATCTTGATTATGTTGTTATACTCAGTTGTTTGATTTATGATCACTTATGATTTCTAGTTGTTATCTCATATGTTGACCCTTTTTAAATATCTAAGATCACCCTTTTCTTAGGTTTCCATCCTATATGAAACAAATAAGATTGAAATGTATGAAAGGTATATAAGGATAGATTGTGTGGAGAATATTGTGGAAAATATTATAGAATTATTTTCAAATAATAATATCATGTATCTAACCTTTAAAGATAATAAACATTTAGGTTCTGGGATTGTGTGTGAATTTTTGAGACATTTTGTTTAATTTATGAAAATTATTTAAAATATATGTGTGTTATGTTGGGTCATCTCATTTGGTATCAAATAATATTTGTAAAGTCTGTATTTTAGTTTTGAATTTGAGAGTGTGGGTTTGGGGGGCTCAGTTGGTATTAAAGTGGGGTTTAGTAATTTTCTGGGATTAGGTTATGACTAATAAGAAGATAGGAAATAAAATAGAATATTATGAACCAAAATTGATGTAGGATGAACTAAAATTTCATAGTTTGAAAATAAGGTTTCATAATTTTGGACATATAAGGATTTATTTCCCTTATTGTAATTATAATATCCCCATCCCGGTAGCCACTATATCCAGTGTCCTAAGTCGGGTCACCACATGACCTCAAGAATGCCTCCCCATATTCTAGAGGTTGATGACTAGTAGTGAGGGTCTAATAGAGCATTTGGGAATACTATACCATGTTTATCATAGTAATACCAACAGATAATATGTAAAATAAAGGAAACAAGTATACAATAATCATGTATTACAAATTCATTTCCCAAAACTGGGTATAATCCCACAACCAAATAATAAATATGCTATGACATTTCATATAGTTCCATGTGTAAGGAAAACCAAAAATTAAGACAAGATTAAGAATATAAAAAATGGGTCCCTACTCCAAGTTTGGTTACCTCATCCATGCACATCCCATGCCCAAATCATCCATCTAAAATATGGCATTTTCCCTTGTCCTGACCTGCAACCATAAAGTATATCGAGTACCCAATGGATGCCCGAGCAGGGTGTGAGTACAACTCAGTAGGCCACCACCAAAGGTGTCTAAAAAATAAATAATATAAATATATAGGGTATTAAGGTACATAAAAAATAACAAAATAGAAATAAAGTAAATTGGGTTTCATTATTTAAAAAAATTATATTAATCAATTTCACTATTTGTTCCATGGGTTAGGCATTTTCATCAATTAAAAATTGGACTATGTCGGTCATATAAACTATGCATAAGTGAGAAATAAATTTACCTACAGAACTAGGTTATAAATAAAAAGTATCAATACATAACACTTACCTTGGATCCTCATTCTAGTTATTCATATCCCATGTATTAATTGGGGGCATAGAGCCTCATTTCAACGCCCTAACTGATGTACTACAGGGGTGGGGTTTATAGCCTCGTCTAACTTGACATATGGTCATAGAGTCTCGGTATAATACCCCATGTACCACCAATCCATGTGCACATAATTCTTAAACCATTCAACACATATACAATTTAAAACCATCACTCATTGAACACATTTACCATTTACATCCATAGCTCATTTAACACAAGTAGCATCTTAATTCCATTACCCATTAACACATTTCCCATTTACATTCCTTAACCCATTTAACACATTCACCTTTCATAATTAATAACTCATTAACAAATAGTCCATTTATCTTCCTTAAACCATCTCACATAACTCATTTAACACATTTACATTATACAAAACATCACCTTATGCCATATAATCAACTAAACACAATTATCATCAACTTCCTTTCATAATTTATGTTAAAAATATTAGTAAAATTCTCATTTGGATTCACTTCATAACTTTTTTTAACATGATAAACATAATCACCTTAGTTTCTATCTCAAGAACCTTACCATTTCATATTTAATAATCCAATCCCATGTTCATTATTGTGGAAAATCCTCAGGGTGGCCTTTATCCTAATCTAATCAACCTCAATGTATCCCACGGGGATCATGAGGTGTTAAATAAATATTTTATACAACCAATTTATCATTTCATACTAATGGAATAAAATGCAAAAAAAAGGTACCATAGCACAACCACATAAACATAAACCAAACCTCAAGACTTTGGGATAAAACCTGTAGACCACCTACCTAAATTTCGTAGATGAACGCTTTCTTAAACTTTACCTTTGATTTGATATCAAACCACCTTCAAATCCCCAACATAGAAACTATTGTAAAAAAGAGGATTTTATAGATTCAAAATAATAAGAACGATTCCATGAGCCCTAATCCAGAAGAAGGAACGTAAAGGATTGTTAGAATAACCTGGATCTTCGATATGCATCCAACGATGCTCCAAAGTTCTTAAAAATGAGGGAGATCAATCCTTGGGAAATTTTGGAGTAAGGTTTCAACAACATTATCTATTGTAAGAGGAATGGGGATGCAATCTTGTTAATAGAAATTAAATATCAAGGGTGGTATGGAAAATTTCCCCCCTTTTAAGGATGTACATAGTTTGACCACGCGGTTATCCAACCCATGTGCTAATTGTACGCCACCCACTTTCCAAGAGGGGTAAAAGTTGCATAGCCTCCTAGGAAGCCCTCTTAGTTTGAAAACCCATGTTGTAGCCATGAGGGATGGCTTTGTACAATCCTAAACTGTTCCACATCCCACATTGTACAATTTCATCAATTGTTCACACCTCCTCTAAAAAACCATGGTTAGGTCACACAGTTACTACTAACCATTCTCTAATCATCCTATATTCACTAGATGGACAATTTTTTCCTTATTTCATGTCCTAAACCTCTGAGACACCCTCAAGACTCCCCATAATATTGGTAAAAATTTCATTAACCAACTTAAAGGGATTTAAACACAAAAATAAACAAGAACATACCTCATTAGAAGCTCGAGATATTACTACCTCCCCACATTATAATGGCTCATCCTCGAGCTGAACTCCAAAACATCGCTAAGTATCCAAGGTAAAAAGATTGGTTCACTGGGCCCACATATTTTTATACCTCTCCCAAGAATCGTCCTAAATGTTTCAATGCTTTTATAACACTCGAACCAATAGTATATTCTTTCTTTGCATTATTTTATCACTACGATCCAAAATACGAACATGATACTCCTCAAATAACATATCAATATTAAGAAAAACATCACCAACATATATCACATGGGAAGGGTCGAGGTGATTCTTAAAAATCTATGACACATGAAAAACATCATGCATTTCTTTATACTACTTTGGAATATCCAATAGGTATGTCATTGGTCTGATCGTCTCCACAATCTCAAATGACCCCACGTACCTAGCCACCAACATACCCTGCTTCTAAATCCAATGGTGACCCAACCATGGAGACACCTGAAAGAACACACAATTACACACCATATACTCAAAATTTTGATTATTTCGATCAACATAAGACTTCTTCCTACTTTGATCCATAGACATATGTTTCTAAATCAACTAAACCTATTCCAATTCTTCTTGCATGAGACTCGATCCCAAAAAATATAATTCCCCATCCCCCATCCAATATATTGTAGATCTTCACATCCTACCATAGATCACCAAATATGGTGCCATATGAATAGTCTCCTGGTAACTATTGTTATAGGTGAACTCAATAAGTACTAATTACTTCTCCCAAGATCCACTAAATTCCAGGAAACACGCCCTTAACATGTCCTCTAGAACCTGAATAGTACAATATGACTTCCCATCAATCTGTGGGTGAAAATTCATACTAAAAAACATCTAGGTACCCAACACCATCTGTAACCCTTTCCAGAAGTGTGAATTAATAATTAGATCATTATCTAAAACTATTTTCCATGGTACCCGATGAAACCTCACTACCTTCCAAACATGCAACTCACCCAACTGGTCGATAGTGAAGCAATACCATATTAGAAAGAAATGTTCCACCTTGGTCAACCAATCCACAAATATCCATATCACATTATTCATTCAAGGTGTATTCAAGAGATATTCCACAAAATACATCAATATTTCATCCCACATACATTATAAAATGGGAAATGGTTGTAAGAATCCACCTGATTGTTGATGTTTGGTCCTCACATGCTGAAAGGTTTATCATTGTATCATGAAACCTACAACCACTTTCTTCATCCATGGGAAACAATACTATCTATGAAGAACATGAAACATTTTGGTCGAAACAAGGTTCACATCCCACTTCAAGGAATGAAATTCATGCATAAATTTTTCTCACTTATAAGTAGGCCAACAACATGGCCATGAATATAAAAAATCTCATCTTTATCAATTGACTAACCAGAAGGTGAATACCCACCTTCAAGACTTTCTATCAGGTCCAAACACACTGGATACTCATGTTGTCTCTCCTTGATACATCTTACAAGTGTAGAATAAACTACCAAGGATGTGATGGTTATCTACCCTTGTCTATATTGAACCTCTAGATACATCTCAGAAAACAATTTCATCATCCTCCACTCAAAACCGGATTTCTAAACTGCCTGAGTTTGAGTCTTTCGACTCAAGGAATCCACAATGCTATTTCCATTTCTTGGAATGTAAACCAGCTAAAAATAAAAGGACTTCATGTACTCAACCCATATTCTCTATCGATGATTAAAATCATTCTAGGATAAGATATACCTAAGGATATTATAATTGGTGTAAATAATAAACATTTCTCCCAAAAATTAAAGCTTCCAACTCATTAAAGAAAATACCACCATTGACAACCCAAGATCATGGATGGGGTAATATAGTTCATGAGGTCTCAACTATCAAGACCCATAAGTTTCAACCAGATCATCTTGCATCAACACTTCCCCAATCCCAACACTGAATGCATCATAGAAAAAGGTATAATCCTTACCCAAATCAGGTAGGATCAAAATCAATGTAGCAGTCAACTGCTTCTTTAACTCTAGGAAAGCAACCTCGTATACTCCAGACCATTAAAACATGATACCCTTCTTGGTCAAGTCTAAAATTGGTTCTTATGATTGGGAAAATTCATTGATGAAATTTTGGTAATAGCCTATTAAATCTAGAATGATTGAGACGTGAAAAAACATTCTTGGGATACTCCCAAGATACAAATTATTTCACTTTCTTTGGTTCAGTTGACACACCTTCCTCATAGATGATATGAACCAATAAATGTACCATGTCAATCCCAAAATGATTCTTAGATAGCTTTTTGTATAGTATATACTCTCTTAGTGCACTCAAGATGATTTTAATATGTTTGTCGTGGTCGTCATGAGTCTTAGAGTACCCCAAGATTTCCTCTACAAAAAACAACTACAAACTGAACCAATTTTGGGTGAAAGATTTGGTTTTTTAGGGCTAGAAAAAGTATTGGCACATTGGTTAATCTGAACAACATCACAAAAAAACCATACCTACTTCTGAAGGAAATATTCATTATATTATAATGTCTCACCATCAATTGATGCTACCCCGATCTCAAGTAAATTTTGGAGAACATAGAAGTGCCTCTCAACTAGTCAAAAATATCATCGATTCATGGATGAAGAACTAATTCTTAACATTTATATGATTTAACCTCTGATAATTGATACATAACAACAACATCCCTTTGTAATTCTTATAAAAAAACTTGATAACCCCAAGATGATGTACATGGATAAATAAACCATTTATGTAGAGACCCTAAGCTTGACGTACATGGACATTAAATTACTTTTGTGGAATACTTATTACATAACAAAAACACACACACAAGGACCGTAATAGTTTAGTGTCTTTGGAAACTCGGACTATAATCTTCTAATCGTGGTGAAAGATCTTCAACATCTCCCATAAAGATCTTCCCTTTTTTTCTTCTTACCTAAAACCTTTCTTTATATCCTAGGGAAAAGAAAACATAAAAGGGTGAGCTCAAATGCACAGTAAGGGTAAACCAAAGAAATATCAATCACATCATATTCATATGAACATAACATTTTGGAAATATTAACCTACAAAAGAGATCATAATATCATAACATGGGATAAATCATAGTAGTGAAATGTAATCCCAATAATCGTAACTTAAAACATGAAACTTTGTGTCATACACACATAATCATAGATAATCATTTCTTATTAGTCAAGACTCATTGCCAATATTATCTTAGTGGACAAAGTCCATTTCTGAACCGAGTTCACTCCTCGTTTCAGTCCTGTTTCACTGAACCGATTTAACCTTCCATTCCAGCCATGTCTATCTCATGAGATATAAAATCTTTACCCAATGAATTGGAGGGACATATAGGTCCCACCCATCTCATAATTATACCATTAATATGTGTACTGCAAAATCATAAACCATACATCATAGCATAACCCATGTAATAAAAATGGGAATCTTAAACATCGTGACATCATAAAACAATTCATATAAGATAAAGGAATTCATAAAAATAATTCCATCACAATATAATCAAATCAATGTAATAATAGGGATAGAAACAAAACCCTTTATTATCTTAGATGGAAAATAATTTTGATAAAACACTTGAACTCCATTCTTGAGGAAAATATCCTTTCTACTTTAAAAACATTTTTTCTTTCTTAACATGTCATACAATTTTAAACTAAAATAAGTTGATTAAAAATAAGCTTGAAAACATGTAAAGGAAGCTTCTTGGAAATAATGTTTTAAAAATCCATTCAAGCCGTATAAGTTAAAAAAACATTCTTCTCGTACTTTTGTCATAAAAGTCAAAAAGTACCTCGTACGAAAAATGACAAAAGATTCCTTTCATATATTTTAATAAAAAATCACCGAAGGGTAAAATTGGATATAAACTATTTTATAAGGATATAAATATTACATATTGAGGAAACATGGATGTCGATGATAAATATTCCCCAGTAAATTCTGAAGTATAAACAATCTTAGATAAAAATTGAGATTGCGAGATTTTCCCTTACCTTAGGTCTGATTTGCTTCGTAAGTGTCTGAACCTCCTGTATAATAATTTAAATAATGTTATTGACTTGTTCCAGAATCATACTTATTTTTATGATATCATATATGGTCATATTCTTAGCTTCTTATTAGTAATATTTCATTACTACTTGTTATTCGGGTGTTTATTACTTTTTGTTCTTATGCGCGTTTTGTCGAATAAATTCTTATTTTTCTTTTTCGGTTATAGATACTTCATTTCCAGAATGATATTAGTGAAATATATATAATATTCATTCACTCAATTCATTTACATAATCATTATGCAATAAAGATCATGTATAACGAGTCGTATCACATCGTGGAGACGGTATTCCGTACGTACGCACGAGCGATGATATCGTTCCCATGATCGTGGAATTGTATTGGAGTGTATGTATACTATTTTAGAATCAATATCACTTTAAAATAATCATATATAGTTATTATTTACACCATTATACCCATCCTAGTAAGGTGGTGGTGTAAAATAGATTACACCACAGCGTAGAGACGGTATTCCGTACGTACGCACGCGTGGTGATTTCATTTTCCGTAGGATGGATAGATGGTGAAATAGGGTTGTTTAATAATTATAATAACATATCAGTATATGATTGATACTGATGTTATTAATTCATAATGAAACAACTAAAGAATAAAAAGTGGAAGAAGAAATAATGATGAAAGAATCGGTAACGGGCATTACCTCTTCTTTGAAGCGCCTCTTTGAGACCTCCTCTTAGGGCACTAAAATTGGTCTTTGAAGAAGACCAGGACCTCTAGGATGTTTCTAGGGAAGTGTAGAAGAGATATTGTCAGGTTTTTTCCAAGATTGAAGGCTCAAAGTGGTGTGAGGAAGAGAGGGAGGAGGTTCCCTTTTATAAGGGAGGAGAGGGGCACCTTTGGAATAACTAAAAATATTATTTTATTATAAAGTCAAATTCGGTTTTTAATAGCTTCAAATTGATATATTTAGAAGCTAAGGTGGGGATGGGTCGAACTCCTATCATCCAATAGAATTTGGATAGGTTTAGTTTACTATTTTAACCTTATAATTTAGATTTAACTTTAAGCTAGATAATTTTACTTTTACTGTGTCTTTTTGTGTTCTTACACTATAAGGTTAATAAACTTACTATAAGAAGCCAAAAGAACCCCAAGTTGTTTATTATTAATATATATATCCTTATCTAAGTCATTTGGACGAACCTTAGACTTTTATAAATAAAAGAACAATTAATAATATAATATTTGTTTTAAAAACTATTTTATGTCAATTTTGACACTATTTAGTAATTGATTTTTTGTGAAAACTATAACAGAATTATTAGTTCGAACAAAGTTAATTAAATCAATACTAACATGTCATATTAACCTAGAAAATTATTTTAATTCATAAAAAGTCTCAAATTACATTTATTTGGGTATTTATAACATCAATTATGTCAATATTTCATTAATAAGATAATTACTGCATCATCTTTGTGTCATAAATAAATTAAATTATTTAATGTCTAAAAATTATAAATAAAATACCATTATGTAGGAAATATTTTTATATTTCTAATTAATATTTATATTCTAATTTATCTTATTTATAACCCTATATTAAAAATGGTTTAGTTATTAAACTTTGATTTTAACTATTTTAACCCTTCTTTAAATAAATTAATAATAAATGTCCTAATCTAATCCAAGTGGGCCTAAATGGTCATATTTTATTTCTAAGGTTGTTTTTTGTCGAATTACACTTATCCAATAGAATTAGGACATGTGTTAGGGTAATAATAATATAATTTTTACCCTTAATTACCCTATTTACTTTTAACCGTGGTAAAAAAAAGTAAAAAGTTACTATTCACCAAAAATTATTTTCATCTCATTGAACCACATTTCACTTACTGACATCAACCGTGTCTCTCAGATTTTTGAAAATCCACTCACAGAAGCGGTAAAATTAAGTTTTATGTAAATTTGAAAATTCTCCGAGGAGGTGGGTAAAAGACGGTGAAAAGTTCAATAAAATTTTTATATATCTAAAATTATTACAAAATTACTCCAATGAATTAAATTGAACTTATATAGGTATTATGTATCAATTTTGACCTAAAATAAATTTAAATAAAATAAATAATTATTTAAATAAAAAGTCGGTTTTTAAATAGTAAGCCAGTGTTTTCACTATTCATCAAAAATTGAAAGTTTTCAGAAAAATACCAAAATTTCACCCTAGGCTAATTTCATTATTCCAAATCCAAAAATTAAGTCCATTTTCAAAAATAAAATTTAAAAAATTTCAAAAAGTGGGTATTACTATTCATAATGGCTAGTTTTAATAATATTTTAATAGCATATCGTTGTTTAGCGAAACTCGGTATTGCGTACAACACACGCTATCGTGGAAGGTCGTGATTGTGTGTAGTGCAAGACAATTCAGGGATGCGTGTTGTGCAAGATCCTTTTGATGTAGCGTACAACACAAGACATTAATGAAATTAAAAGGAATATTTTTCATAAAATCTCGGGGTGTTACATTCTACCCCCCTTAAAATGAATTTTGCCCTCCAAATTAGTCAGGGTTATAAATGGTTTACTACTCGAAAGTTTCTTTAATAGAAACCCACATCGTAAAAAGGAATACCAAAACCAATCTTTAAAAAAAAAAGTATGAAATGTAACGGTTACCCTAATAAACTGATCATTGGGTTTCCACATTGGTGAAAATATGGATATGGAAGAGAAATTTAACCATCATGTTCTGATGGAGAGTGGTAGAGAACATGGCTATGGAAAAGCCAGCAATCACAAATCCATAGATTTGTGATGATATAAGGTACCATCTGATTCATTGAATATAAGGGCACTAGGACAACATTTTTGGTTTTCAAGATCACTTCCCTAAAGTTGAAGAATTTTAATTAGAATAAATACTTACTTTATTTTGGTACAATCTCACTGTTGTTCATGCTTTGAACAATTTCCACTTCATCTCTTAAAGAAATGAAGTTAAATTTGTTATTCGTTAAGTGTTAACAGATCATGTGATAGAATGATGGGTCATTCCATCTGTTTCAAACAAATGGTTAGAAAAAGTTATCAAATATACATAAGTCCATATATGGTGAGGTTAATCGTATACGATTCCAAAAATGAACTTATACTTCATATATCATACCACATAATAAAATAAAACTAGTTTCTACTAACCAGGGACTTCCTGTAGGTCAGTGGTAGGCGATAAAGGCTAGTCGCACTTCGGTTGTGGGTTCGATTCCCACAGCCGTGTCCGACGCGATGGGTTGTCGCCCATCCTGCAGGTTGTCCTTTTTCTAAAGCTATATTACTATAACATCCCATCAATAATATTGAAAAAAAGTTATATCCTTAAAAAATACTAACTTATGTTCAACATAATCCATTCCAGTCTTTAGGCTTATCTAAAATACTTCATTCCAAGGTCATAGTATAAAGAAAATGATTACTTGAACTGTCACATAATAATCACGTGAATTCCATCATTTATCCCCCATATATCATAATATATATCTTGTTGGTCAAATTACAAACATGTGAATATCTTAATCATGTATTATTTTGAAGAATGAATACTCATTGAACCATAGTGAAAACATGAATGCAGTTAAAAGATAACACTTTCCACAAACCAAAATCCTCAAAATTCTTTATACTCAAACCATGATATCACTTAGTCCTTATATCAATCATGAGCTCATGAATACAATCAAACATCTCATTATCTTCTTATCCCTTCATTATGCGCATATCATTTTCTTACCAAAAATATCTCAATCACTTTCCATGGTTACCGGAACCATAAAATTATTGAAAACCACAATAGATCAATACATAAATATTCCAATATTCCACGATACTATATACAACATTATTTTGGAATCCCATTACATAAACACTTAATCATTCCACCACATCATTGTCATATTCAACATCTCCAATAGTGATTTCATGTGACTTCCCTTTGTCCTTTGCCTTAAGTGTTTGCTCATGTCGATCATCATTAACCCTTGGATTAGGGCATTCATTAGCATAATGCCCCATTTCATTGCACTTGAAGCATTGAAGTGTTGTTGGTGCGTTCTCTGCAGTCTTTTCTTTATTCACACCATTAGCGACCCTTTTTCCATTACTTCGACACTCAGCTGCTCAATGACCTTCTTTTCCACACTTAAAATATTTTCTAGTCCCTTTAAGACAATCTCCACCATACTTCTTTCCACACTTTGAGCATAAGGAAACATTCATTTTCTTTTCACCATTATTCTGAGATTTCTCCTTGAAATCCATCTTTCGTTTCTTGTCAAAACCATGAGATGGATATGTAACACCAACTTCCATTTCTACCTTAATTGCACAACGCACAATTTCTTCATAGCTACTGAAGTCTCTTATAGCTAATGCCCTTTGAAGATTTGGTTTTAAGCCACTAAATAATCGATCAACTTTACTTTCAGGTTGGATGATAAATCCAGATGCATACCTTACAAGCCTTGTAAAATTCGCTTTCTATATACCAACAGATTCATCATACTTTTGATTTAGTTCAATAAACTCCTTCTCCATATTTTTTCAAAGAATACGAGGGAAGTACTTATCGAAAAATAAGTTCTTGAACTCGTCCCATTCCATGGACTCAATTTCATCTCTTGGCCTCGTATTCTTGATAATATTACACCATTGATCAGCTTCACCTTCCAAACGATATACTACTAAGATGACTTTATCATGTTCAGAACATTGAAGAACTGAAAATATCTTTTCAGTGGTACTGATCCATTGTTCAGCAACAAGTGGATCAGAAGACCCACTGAAAGAAGGTGGATGTTTCCTCATGAAGGATTCAATAGAATATTGTTCCCTTCTCTGCTCATTTGGAAGTCTAGAATGATTCACAGCTTGTGTAAGTATAGCAATAAGATTTTTCACTCCATATCCCATAATAATTGTTTGTTCAGGAGGACAATCATTGCATTGTCCATTACATTGATCAACACGGTTCCTTCGGGTTCCAGCCATCGTCTAAAACCCAAAAAGAATAGTGTGAGAGGCAAAAATAATTCTAGGGAAAACAACATAATAAAGGGGGAGTACCTTAAATATCTAATATCTTAGGTTAACATAATTATTTTACTATAACCTATACTTATACTTAACCTTAGGGACATCCCTATACATACCTTATAAATATCTATAGGGATCTCACTAAAGTTCTCACATCCTAGTTTCCAAAGGTTGACTAAACCTTTCCTCTAATACCAACTGTAGAGACCCTAAGCTTGACGTACATGGACATTACATTACTTTTGTGGAATACTTATTACATAACAAAAACACACACACAAGGACCATAATAGTTTAGTGTCTTTGGAAACTCGGACTATAATCTTCTAATCGTGGTGAAAGATCTTCAACATATCCCATAAAGATCTTCCCTTTTTTTTCTTCTTACCTAAAACCTTTCTTTATATCCTCAGGAAAAGAAAAAATAAAAGGGTGAGCTCAAATGCTCAGTAAGGGTAAACAAAAGAAATATCAATCACATCATATTCATATGAACATAACATTTTGAAAATCTTAACCTGCAAAAGAGATCATAATATCATAACATGGGATAAATCATAGTAGTGAAATGTAATCCCAATAATCATAACTTAAAACATGAAACTTTGTTTCATACACACATAATCATAGATAATCATTTCTTATTAGTCAAGACTCATTGCCAAGACTATCTTAGTGGACAAATTCCATTTCTGAACCGAGTTCACTCCTTGTTTCAGTCCTGTTTCACTGAACCGGTTTAACCTGCCGTTCCAGCCATGTCTATCTCATGAGATATAAAATCTTTACCCAATGCATTTTAGGGAGATATAGGTCCCACCCATATCATAATGATACCATTCATATGTGTGCCACAAAATCATAAACCATACATCATAGCATAACCCATGTAATAAAAATGGAAATCTTAAACATCGTGACATCATAAAACAATTCATATAAGATAAAGGAATTCATAAAAATAATTCCATCACAACATAATCAAATAAATTTAATAATAGGGATAGAAACAGAACCCTTTATTATCTTAGATGGAAAATAATTTTGATAAAACACTTGAACTCTATTCTTGAGGAAAATATCCTTTATACTTTAAAAACATTTTCCTTTCTTAACATGTCATACAATTTTAAACTAAAAGAAGTTTATTAAAAATAAGCTTGAAAACATGTAAAGTAAGATTCTTGGAAATAATGTTTTAAAAATCCATTCAAGCTGTATAAGTTAAAAAAACATTCTTCTCGTACTTTTGTCGGAAAAGTCAAAAAGTACCTCGTACGAAAAATGAAAAAAGATTCCTTTCATATCTTTTACTAAAAAATCACCGAAGGGTAAAATTGGATATAAACTATTGTAGAAGGATATAAATATTACATATTGAGGAAACATGGATGTGGATGATAAATATTCCCCATTAAATTCTGAAGTATAAACAATCTCAAATAAAAATTGAGATTGAGAGATTTTCCCTTACCTTAGGTCTGATTTTCTTCATAAATGTATGAAACTCATGTATAATGATTTAAATAATGTTATTGAGTTATTACAGAATCATACTTATTTTTATGATATCATATATGGTCATATTCTTAGCTTTTTATTAGTAATATTTCATTACTACTTGTTATTCGGGTGTTTATTACTTTTTGTTCTTATGCGTGTTTTGTTGAATAAATTATTATTTTTCTTTTTAGGTTATAGATACCTCATTTCAAGAATGTTATTAGTGTAATATATATCATATTTATTCACTCAATTCATTTATATAATCATTATTCAATGAAGATCATGTATAACGAGTCGCATCACATCGTGGAGACGGTATTCCGTACGTACGCATATGCGATGATATCGTTCCCATGATCGTGGAATTGTATTGGAGTGTATGTATACTATTTAAGAAACAATATCACTTTAAAATAATCATATATATTTATTATTTACACCATTATACCCATCCGAGTAAGGTGGTGGTGGAAAATAGATTACACCACGGCGTGGAGACGGTATTCCGTACGTACGCACGCGTGGTGATTTCGTTTTCCGTAGGATGGATAGATAGTGAAATAGGGTTGTTTCATACTTATAATAACATATCAGTACATGAGTGATACTGATGTTATTAATTCATAATGAAACAAATAAAGAATAAGAAGTGGAAGAAGAAATAAAGATGAAAGAATCGGTAACGGGTATTACCTCTTCTTTGAAGCGCCTCTTTGAGACATCCTCTTAGGGAACTAAAATTGGTCTTTGAAGAAGACCAAGACCTCTAGGATGTTTCTAGGGAAGTGTAGAAGAGATATTGTCAGGGTTTGGCCGAGCTTGAAGGCTCAAAGTGGTGTGAGGAAGAGAGGGAGGAGGTTCCCTTTTATAAGGGAGGAGAGGGGTACCTTTGGAATAACTAAAAATATTATTTTATTATAAAGTAAAATTCGGTTTTTAATAGCTCCAAATTGATATATTTCGAATCTAAGGTGGTGATGGGTCGAAATACTCTCATAAAATAGAATTTGGAAAAGTTTAGTTTACTATTTTAACCTTATCATTTAGATTTAACTTTAAGTTATATAATTTTACTTTTACCATGTCCTATTGTGTTCTTACACTATAAGGTTAATAAACTTACTATAAGAAGTCAAACGAACCCCAAGTTGTTTATTATTAATATATATATCCTTATATAAGTCATTTGGACGAACCTTATATTTTTAGAAATAAAATAACAATTAATAATATAATATTGTTTTTAAAAACTATTTTATGTCGATTTTGACACTATTTAGTAATTGATTTTTGTGAAAAATATTACAGAATGATTAGTTCGAAAAAAGTAAATTAAATAATTAATAACATGTCATATTAACCTATAAAATTATTGTAATTCATAAAAAGTCTCAAATTAAATTTATTTGGGTATTTATAACATCAATTATGTCAATATTTCATTAATAAGATAATTACAGCATCATCTTTGTGTCATAAATAAATTAAATTATTTAATGTCTAAAAATTATAAATAAAATACCATTATGTAGGAAATCTTTTTATATTTCTAATTAAGATTTATAGTCGAATTTATCTTATGTATAACCCTATATTAAAAATGGTTTAGTTATTAAACTTTGATTTTAACTATTTTAACCCTTCATTAAATAAATTAATAATAAATGTCCTAATCTAATCCAAATGGGCCTAAATGGTCATATTTTATTCCTAAGGTTGTTTTTGGTCGAATTACACTTATCCAATAGAATTAGGACATGTGTTAGGGTAATAATAATATCATTTTTACCCCTAATTACCCTATTTACTTTTAACCGTGGTAAAAAAAAGTAAAAAGTTACTATTCACGAAAATTTATTTTCATCTCATTGAACCATATTTCACTTACTGAAATCAACCGTGTCTCTCGGATTTTTGAAAATCCACTCACAGAAGTGGTAAAATTAAGTTTTATGTAAATTTGCAAATTCTCCTAGGAGGTGGGTAAAAGGCGATGAAAAGTTCAATGAAATTTTTATATATCTAAAATTATTATAAAATTACTCCAATGAACTACATTTAAATTATATAGGTATTATGTATCAATTTTGACCTAAAATAAATTTAAATAAAATAAATAATTATTTAAATAAAAATTCGGTTTTTAAATAGTAACCCAGTGTTTTCACTATTCATCAAAAATTGAAAGTTTTCATAAAAATACCAAAATTTCACCCTAGGCTAATTTCGATATTCCGAATCCAAAAATGAAGTCCATTTTAAAAAATAAAATATATAAAATTTCAAAAAGTGGGAATTACTATTCATAATGGCTAGTTTTAATAATATTTTAATAGCATATCGTTGTTTAGAGAAACTCAGTATTGCGTACAACACACGCTATCGTGGAAGGTCGTGATTGCGTGTAGTGCAAGCCAAGTCAGGGATGCATGGTGTGCAAGCTCCTTTTGATGTAGCGTACAACACAAGACATTAATGAAATTAAAAAGAATATTTTTCATAAAATCTCAGGGTGTTACAATTTATCCACCAATTCCTCTAATTGAGTTTTAAGTTTTTGAATCTTTTTTAGATCCATTCTATCTAGAGGAATAGAAATAGGTTCTTCTCTAAGAATTAACTCAATCATTAACTCAACATATATCTCATGCGGTATCCCAAATAATTCCTTATAATATACATCTTTAAATTGATCCCATAAAATAGGAAAGATAAGCTACTCTACTCCCCAATCATCAAGCACAAGACATGACACTTTTCCTATGAGCTTAGCCAACTGTTGATGACAGGACCTACATGGCCTACCCAGATATCTCATTTCCCATAGTGAACATAGGTATCCCTATCAAGGGATGTGAATATTACCCTAAGGTAGTAACAGTCAATATGGGAATGGTATAATACCATCAAATACATCCCCAATATTATATCAAAACGTGACATCTTGACCACAAACAAGTTCCATGGGAAACGGTACCCCCAACATAAATGGTACACTCCTCACACTACCAAACATTATCTTCTTGCACTCCTAATGGATTATCAATTGACATAACCTCACACATATTTTCCACCTATAGACCCAATAAATTCTCAAACTGAGAAAATATAAAATAGTGAAATGAACCTATATCTTATAACAAACAAAAAATAATCAAAGATATAATAATCGTACCTCAAACAACTAATGGTCAAGCCCCAGCACCCCTAGGTGCAGGCTGAACTTCATAGAGCTGGCCTAATCCACTACCCTAGGCTCTAGTATGAGTCACTAGTGATATAAAACCTTACTGTTATGGATTTCCTTTCTCTAAAGTACCACATCCACCACCCCATTTGGTATGGCCCTCAAAAATCTAACTTCCTGTCTGATATGGGGTATCTGACCCCCTACCTACACTATGCATCATCCTAGATCCTCCATCACTTTTAATCCATTGAGGGTTCCTATAAACCTTTGCACATTCCTCATCTTACCTCACACTCATCACTCAACCATTGGTTGTGGGAACTAGCCATGCATGTGTCCTGGCCTTCCACACTAACAACAGAACACCTAGTCATCACCCTGAGAGATCAATATTCTTCCATGAATACTCTATCTACCAATTCCCTAGTGAAAATCCTCAAAACGTCACCATCTAATATCTAAATTCACATCATTGTGTTGCCTAACTGGAACCACATTCCATCCACTAGAAGCTTCCTTGAGGTTCCCTTCTAAAATACGGTCATGATCCATCAACTCAAAAAAAACTCTTTAAATAGAATATATTCACTTAGGACTTTATATCATGTCTAATTCCATCCTAAAAAATGTCTCTTCTTATCTAATGCATCCCCTACTAATTCTAGAATAAAGATTTTCAAGTTGATGAAGTTTTGAACATAATCCATCACCTTCATAGTTCCCTAGGTAAACCTTATAAATTCTATACACTTCTCCTTACTCAAGATCTATAAATAAAAAATTTCAAGAAATTTTTCATGGAAATATTTCTAATACATACTATATGTCTTCTCAGTATAAACAAGAATATCACACCAATGCTTTACTAGTCCCCTTAACATTCAAGCCATCAACTAGACTCACTTCTCATGAGGAGTCTCTAAGTGATCCAAAATCATATGGATAGACTTCATCCAAAAATCATCTACCTCACTTACACCCTCTCCAGCAAACATTAGAGGGTGCAATATTTGAAACTCACTAGTCAAGTCAATCATACTCAGCACAACCCTCCCAGTGTCTCGTTCCATTGTCTTTATAAAACAAGAAAAATTATCATAGAATTTCCCCTCCCCTCTATTAGCCTAGAATAATGTGGTTTCCTACACCACAACTAGATAAGTGTTCTTATTAATATCCTCCTATCTCCAAACTAGTGCATGTCACCATGGTGGAATCTCTCGACAATTCCAAACACTCATCTCAAAACACATAACATAAAGATTCTATAGTTTATGAATAATAAAGCTATATACTAGCCATAAAAACAAATTCTACATAAACTATCCCAATGTATATTTTCACATATCTATAACTACACTCAACCATCCCTACCATAGGTCATGGTCAACATTGGGTAAATAAACTTAGATAGTCACAAGTCTTTCATTATACACCATTTTTTACTATGTTACCAACACAATTATTTATCATTTAGGTGCCTTTCAATCTTTACAATTCATCACAACAAAATTTTAACCCATATATGACTCTTCATTTGGAACTATTCTTTAATCATTCTATTACATTATTTCCATTTACCTGATTACATCATCATTCTTAGACACCATTTCTTTCAAATTTCAAGGAAAATGAAAATCATTTTATCCCTCAGATCTCACGTGTCTTTATTATGTGTTCCAACCATGATTCATGTCACATATATCACAAGGTCCATAAGATGATTCATGTATGGGAAACCTCATACCATTTAATCCATGAGAAAAATATCATAAAATAGTCACATCACATAATAAGTGCATCACCCAAGGTGAAATATCATCAAACCGTAATAACAAATAGCCAGAAAATAATCCCACCCTGGGTAATTGGGTTTTCCCCCATATATGGGTTAGATTATCCCATGAATGAGTGAATTTTCAAGGCCCAACACATCCTAGTCTCCTGTATACCATTCCAAAATATTAGTATAATAGAAAATAACTTCTATGATGCCACTTTTTAATATCCCCAGCCTGGTATCCACTATATCAAGTGCCCCGATCTGGGTCACCACATAACCTTAGGGCACCTCCCAACACACCAGAGGATGCCAACTAGAAAAAAGGGTCTAATAGAGCATGTGGGGATACTATACCCTCTTCCTTAGATTATTCCTATTATATAATACATTAAATAAAGGAAACAATTAAATAAAAATCATTCATCACAAATCCATTCCCCAAAACTAGGTACAAGCCCAAAACCAAATAGTAAATATGCTATGTCATGTCATACAATGCCAAATGCAAGGAAAAACCAAAAAAAATAAAAGATGAAGAATTTCCCAAATAGTCCCCAACTCTAATTTTGAGTGACTCATCCATACACATCACATTCCCAAATCAAATAAACCATCTATCATAGGGTCTTTTCCCTTTTCCTGACCTGCAACCATGAATTCTACTTAAGTACCCAATAATGGCCTGAGAAGGGTGTGAGTACAACTTAGTACACCACCACCAACAGTATCTAAAAAATATCCATTCTAAAAATATAGTGTATGTAGGTACATCAATAATAAAAAAATAAATAGAAAGTAAATGTGGTTCTATTAATTAAAAAAATTACTTTAACCATTTTCACTATTTTTTCAACGAGTTAAGCATTTTCATTAACTACACATCGGACTAGGATGGTCATATAAACAATTCATAAGGGGGAGAATAATGTTCCCTACATCACTAGGTAAAACATCACACAAATAAATAAATAATACATTTCTTGGAGTCTTAATCTAGGTGTTCATATCTGATGCATTTGTTAGGGGCATAGAGCCTCAGTTTGACTCCCTAACCCATGCATTATAGGGTTGGGGTTTAGAGCCTCATTATAACCCTATTTTTGGGCATAATGCCTCAGTCTAATACCCCACATACCACCAAGATATGTTCACATTCTTATTAAACCATTTAAAACATACACCATGTAAAAACCATCACTCATTTAACACATTTACCATTTACAACCATAGTTTATTGAACACATATATCATCTTCATGACATGACACGTTAATAAATTTTCCATTTACATGCCTTAACCCATTTAACACAATAATTATTCAGAATTCATAACTCATTAATAAATATTCCACTTATGTGCCTTAACCTATTATCACACATAACTCATTTAACACATTTACATTATACCAAACCTCTCCCTTATTCCATGTGATCAAATAAACACAATTAGCATCCACTTCATTTCAAAATTCATGTTAACAAGCTAAACACAATTATAATTTGGATTACCTTCATAAATCATGTTAACATGCTAATAATAATTACCTTAGGTTCTATCTCAAGAACCTTGCCATTTCATATTTAACAACCCAATCCCATGATTAAAAATGCGGAACACAACAAGGGTGGTCTATATCCCCATCTAATCAGCCTCAATGCATCCCAAAGGGATATTGAGTGGTTCAATATATCATATAGCCAAAAAATTTATCATTTATTAATTATGTAATCAAATGCATAGTGAAAAGGTACCATATCACAACCACATACACATAAACCAAACCTCGTGACTATATTATATAACTTATTCAACAAGCCCTAATCCATAAAAGAAAAGAAGATGAGTGTTAGACTCACCAAGTGCTTCGATCTGCACCCAAATTTCCTCCAAATGACTTATAAATGAGGTATATCGATCCTTGAGAAATTTAGAAGGAACAGTTATCACCCTTGGTTGTTGTGGGATGAATGGGGATGAAATCTATGTAAGAAAACTTAATGGTCGATGGGAAAAAATGTAAAATTTTACCACTTTTAATGAGGCTACCTTTTTTTCTGCATGGTTGGTCAAACCATGTAGCAAACATGAGAAACCCACTATCCAAGAGGGTTCCAGGTTGCATGAACTCCAAATAAACCTACACATCTTGAAAATTTTTGTGGTAGTTATGTGGGATGGCTTTGTCCAAGCATTCACAGTTCCACCTCCCCCCTTTCAAAATTTCATCAACTATGCACACCTCCTCTAGGAAAGCATCTTTAGGATACATAGTTACTACTAACCATATGAAAACTATGATACATGCACTGAATTTCCACTTTTCCCCTTATTTTAGTTCCTAAACCCCCAAGACAGCCCTGAGCCTCCTAAAAATATTGGGAAACATTTCATTAACCAACTGAATGGGATTTAAAGAAAAACCTAAAAAATAGCATACCTTATTAGAAGCTTGGTATCCTATAATAATAAGGATCACTATGATTTTTTTTTAATATCCATAAAAACCTTTTATGTTTTAGTTTATGGTTTCGGTATGTGGGAACTAAGTGAAAAATGAGTGTGATTTTCACAATGATAAACTTAATGGTATGGGGTGTTGAGTAAAAACCTTTATGTAAGTTATATCTCATGTTATGAATAATAACATGAACCATGTTGATATTATGAAAGCACCAAATAAGGAACAACACATTATTGAGTATTTCATGCACTAAAAGACATCAAATTTTAGTAAATCTTCTGATTCACTAATTTTATAGTAATGTATTAACATGGAGGAAGAAGATATTTTCTATTCATTAATTCTCATAGAAATAAAAATTACTATTTGTTGTATGTTTTTTGGATGGAGAAGAATACCAATAATGGACTTTCATAAAGAACATGAGTCTAAAGGAATAAATCAACTCCATAAAATGGGAGGATTTTAAGAAGGTACATTTCAATAAATATTTTCCCTAAACTATTCACACAAAAAGGTGTGATAATTATTTGAGATAAAGTAAAAGGAAGATGAATCCATTTGTACCTTGGAAGAAAACTTCACGAGACATTCAAGGTATGTGTCTATTTTTATCATTAACCATGAAAGTAAAATTGATCATTTCTTTAGTCACATAAAACCAAGTCTCTAAAATGAATTGGAAATTAGGGAATTTGGTATCCATGAGTAAATTGCTCAATGTGCTATCAAATTATAAACGGATATTTAAGACTCCCATTATTTTCATGGTTTTGGGGAAAAGAACCAAAAAATAGAGTTTCATGGAAACTCAAATGATAAAACCCATAAAAGAAAGAAAATTAATCATTTTATATATTAAAGATATGTTAATAAGAATATAATAAATTTAAAAAATTAATAGTTAAGTGATTCAAGTGTTCGATAGAAGACTATCAAGTACATGAGTGTCAATTATATATGAATAATGAAAACAACGATCAACCCAATGCACCACCCACTCTACAATGATTCAATCATAAGTATTATGGACATTACACCAACTAATTCACCAATCCAAGGGTTAATGATGAAGATAGACATTAGCAATGTCATAAGCCAAGGGATAAATAGAATTCTTATGAAATCACAACTGCTAATGTGGGTCATGAAAATGAAATTTTGTAATGTAGATTCATTATCCACTCTCGAACTACAAATGTCTTATTTGATTTCGGATCTACCCACTTCTTTATATATGAACATTTTTCTAAGGGCACAAAGTCACCACCCCATTGATTATATATCAAAATATAATTGAAATTTTTTAATATTGTGACTATTTCATCCCATGTTTTCAACTCTTCTCTGATTTAATTTCATTGTAATGTTGTTCCAGTAAATCGTATTATTCTCCCTTAGTTGAATTTGATGTGATTTTGATCACAGATTTTATATCTCTACATAGATCCCATATTAATTAATAGAATAAAGAAATTGAATTTTATATCCAAAATCAACATATTATCATTTACTAGCGTAATTTTGGCTATGAACTCCCTATGGGAATTACTTCCACTATATTGGTCTTAATACCTAACCAAGGGGGTTATTTAGCTCAAATATTTGGGGATAAACTCAATATTAGGTATCTTATTACTATGAGGGAAAAGATGATATTCCTAGTTTTACCTAAGATAGTGAGGCTGATATCTCATTAAAAATTTTATCCTAATTCTTTCTTATCTTGTAGATAATGTTAAATATTTTCATCAGTGAGAGATAATTAAAATTGGGAGGATTAAATTTATTCAAGGGGGTAGAATTTAACACCCTAAGATTTTAGTATGAATTTTCATTTAAATAAATACTATATTTAATAGCTTGTTTCACATGAAAAACAGATCTAAAATGAACCATGATACATTTTATTGAGAAAAATATAAAAATAAAATATAAAAATTAATGAATTATGAGAAAACTATATGAATAATAATGTCACGACCCGCCCTCGGGGTCCGTGCAGTGACTACCCCAAGCCCGCCTTCCATAGGTCAGGGGCTGGCGACTAGCACCAAGGCGTAAATCCCGGTAAAAAGGGAAGGCATTGCCTTTCTAAAGTAAACAAACACCACAGAGTAAGCAAGAAGAAAGTAAACACTAAGCAAAAGCATAGTACAACTAAAAGTGCAGAAAAGTAAATGGGCCAGTATACAAACCCAAACTGAAAGTAAAGTACAACTCGAAAGGGAAAACAACAACTGTAAAGTAAAAGCCGTTACACCGAGCTGTCCACTGGAAATCCCACCTGAAGGGTGGGTACAGATAGCACCACTGCTCCACGGGTCCCGCCGTCCGCTCCGAGCACGCTCCGCCCAGTGGTCCACCTCCAGGTACCGTCCTGCTCTGCAAGCCTCAGCTAAGATCAACGTTGTCCGTCGTCTGCAACCAACACAACGTAGTGCGGGCAAAGCCCATGTAGGGGTGAGTATAAGCTACTTAGTAGGGACCCCGAGACCCCTGAAGGTCTCTCAAAATCCACAAAGGATAAACCACAAAGAAATGTACAATCACGAAGTAACAACCAACACTGCTTGGGTATATTCCCATACATATACCTAAGTCATCAATTTCAAATACGCTCCAACCTCCGAGCCCAAGTACAACTCAGTCCACACAGGAAAGTAAATGTATTCCACACAGGAAAGCAAAACGAAATCCACACAGGAAAGTAAACGTATTCCACACAGGAAAGCAAAACGTAATCCACACAGGATAGCACAACACAATCCACTTAGGAAAGCAACAGGATTCAGCTCACACGGGTATACTTCTTCGAAAGGCGATAAAGATGATCTCTGATCCATATAAGTCGTCGGACCCACGAAGGATCGATAGGTAACTAACCCCTGCAAAAGACCCACACAGAATCGGGCCCACATAGGACCTGTAGGCGCTGGTTCACACAGGACCGCTGAGCGCAAGGACCCACACAGGATCGGACCCACACAGGATCGGGCCCACACAGGACCTGTAGCACTGATCCACATAGGATCGCTGAGTGATGTAGTCATCGTCGTCGAATCCACACAGGATCTCTGTACTGTCGTCGTCGCAGTCACAGTAGCAGTAGTAGCAGTAGTAGTCACAGTAACAGTCGCAGCCAGCACTAGGGTTCCCGCACACAGCAAACTCGTTCGGAAGGTCCGCTCCACGAGCTGAGAGGCTGATACATCAACTGTCACAAGGTCCAGAGTTGATGTATCCAAAAGTTCTGTATCGTCAACAGGAACTCAACGCAATAGACGGCGCGTCGATCGGACGCACGGTCTGAGAGTTATTGGCATTTTCGTCCCGGGGGCCCGGTTGGTTTCGTGTACGAACCAACCCGATCCTATCTCAAAAATACCACGAAATCGCATAGGGTATACCCATAGGGACCATTTCTCAACGAGATCACCAATGCCGCTAACGGATCGTCAAACGGACGTCTGGTCCGAAGGTTATTGACTTTTCCATTTCAGGGGCCCAGTTGGATTTCGGGTACAATCCAACCCGGCCGTTTTCCAACTGCGTTCAAAATTATGGTGAGGTATGCCAAAGGATCCGTCTCACCGAAATGATTACAACAAAGTCGACGACACGTCAATCGGACGTCCGGAACTCAAGTTATACGCGTTTCTGCTCCGAGGGCCCGGTTGGTTTCAGGTTCGAACCAACCCGGCAATACTCCAACTGACACTGGTTAACCAAACCGGTCACACCATTACGATTCATATGGAAAAACACACGAGATGGACTACCCATTGGTCCAAAATGGATAGCCAGTGAAAAAGTTGCATTTCACCGCAACACGCGCGAACCGGGCCTCGTGGGGCCCGCGCATCGACCTCGACTTAAATATCCAAAATTGGTCTTGGAACATCCTTCTTAATTCCAGGGTCTCAACATCGCAGACGGTTTGTCATTCCGACACTGTATGAGAGTGATATGTCCGAAACAAGATTCCGTAATAATAATATTATTATTATTATTATTCGGTGTTTCGGGGCCCCGAGCCACGAACCAGAATTTAGTATCCAACATTAGACTTGAATCGACCGTATTAAGGACAAGATTACATCACCACTGACGGCAAGCCAATCGGATGTCGCACGCATGAGTTAAGGCGGGTCGAAGATTTAATACGCATATTAAATCTAATATTTTTCGAGCGCTTCGGGTACCCGATCAAAAAACCCGAAAAAGACATTCAATATTGGACTCGGAATGTCCGTCTCAGAATCTGGGTCGCACTACCGTAGACGGTTCGTGAAACCGAGGTCGCACGAATAAGTTGCGGTCGAAAAAGTGTTTTATCAACAAAAATAATAATAATAATAATATATTATTATTATTGTTAATTGTTTATTTATTTAAACATTTCATAACCCCAACTCATTCCAAGCATGAATTGAGGCCGCCAATCTCTCTTCCATATAGCGCCTCCCACTTCTTCTTTTTATTTATTTCTCAAATCCATTTCTCTTACCAATCTAATTCCTCCCTCAAAAATTTTCACGTGGCTCTACCCTACCAGCCATCCTTTCTTGTCCTCCGTCGGGCCACAGCTTGTGGATGGCCGCGCCACCTCCTACGACCACGCACCCAACCCCATTCTGTGCCGCCTTCTGCCTGCACCAGCCGCCACGGTCGCCTACTCGCCCAACCGAATCGTCACCTTGGACCGCTGGCACCCTCGTCGGAAGTCGCGTTCTGAAGACGCGTCGGAATTGCATCGCCACGTTGCCCCTTTCGTGGTCCACCGCACCTTCGTTCTAAGCCAGAAAAATGTGACGACCGCATATTCGCATTCCTTGGGTCGAGATCTCCACGTTCGTATATCGCTCTCAACGAAACATCGATGTTTTGACGCACTTAATTATTTGGTGCGAAAGAACGCGCGGAGAACGTGCGAAGAATGAAATATAAAAAGGTTCATGGACAATGTCCATATTGATGGCCATGTTTGTTTGGCCATCATCTTTGAGAATTAATAACAAGAGGAATAAACAAATATGTATTTATCATACTTCAAATAAACCCCCTACCTTGAAAAATGACGTCGCACGTCGGGTATCGCGGAGAAAGGCGTCGCGGCGTCGGACGTAGATTCCGTGGACGTCGGGGTGCGTCCGAGGAGGAAACGACGTCTCTTCACTTGTCACTATGACGAAGAATGGAGGTACGTTGTCGTTGGCGATGATCACCACGGTCGGCGACTTCTCCCTTGTCGAGGAGGAAGATGAAGACGGAAGAATCCGGGACGCCGAGTCTTGAAGGTCGTGGGGTCGATGTTCTTCGTCGGAGAAGAACCGTTCTTCACGTTCTTCGTCGAAGACGAAGAAGATCTTCAAGTCTCTCAACGATTCTCCCAAACCTCTCAAGCAACAAAGAAACTAACCAAAAATAAATTAAGATCACACTTAATTTATTAACACAACACCAACCTTTGAAATTCAAGAGTTTGAATTTCAAAAACTCAAATTAAACCCACTTATTAATGTCATAAGTTATAACTCAAGTTCACATCATTAATTGTGAGTTGGGGGGTTAGAGGATATGAAGGGGTGGGGTTCGTGTGGGCCCCACCACCCTCTTAATCTCCCAAGGGAAGTTGGGTAGTTACCCAACTTCCATCCAATGGGTAAAAACACTTAAGGAAAGATAAAAAAATGAAGTTAAATTTTTATTTTAACATTCACAATTTTTTTTACAACTTCCCTCGTGTAAACGCAACTCCGGAATAGGCATTCTTAAGCAAATACCAGTGTTGTGGTTCCATCGGTGCCCTCGGAATTCAATTCCGAGCACCGGATCAAAAGTTAGGAATTCCCGCTCGTTCGTTCACTGGACGTACCCAAGCCAAACTTTGGAAATTGATTCCGGGCACACTGGGCCTCGGAATCAGGTGCCGTCAGAAACCGCGCTCTTGTAAAATTCCAAAGAAAATTAAGAAAAAATTTCCCTTGAATTTTACGGGTCTTTACACATAATTAATAAAATTTCAAGAGGAATAAATACAAAAGTACATAAAAATACCATGAAGATAAAATATTAATCCTCAGGATTTTCATGAAGATCATCACCCTGACTTCAACTACAGAAATAGGAGAAAACATTAGAAATATAATAAAAATTTTGAGATAAAATTAAATAGGATGAATGATTTCATTTATATTTCTAAGGAGACATATATGATTGAAATATGACTGTTATATATATGGTCATTATAGATATGGCTTCTAGAAATATGGTCATTCGAAATATGGTCATTGGATATATGGTCATTGTTAATGCATGTATCCAATAGTTATATTGAAGTTGTGTAAACATTAGTAACAAATTGAAAACAATATAATTCAAAAATAATAAATATTTCATGAATGAAAGAAATAGATAATATAAAATTAAAATGTTTTATGATGAAAATATTTTTTTTGGGTTACATGTTATTATTGTTATTATTATTAAGGAATTATTTGATGTATTTGTAAAATTCAGTGAAATATTTAAATACCTATTTAATGATAAAATTTAATGATAATAAGTTGAATAATTAATTTTTAAGGGATGAGATTAAAATAATTGATGTTAAAAGGGGGTATTTTTTAAGAATTGTTTTTTTTGTATTTGGTATTTTTATCTTAATAAACTTAAATAATCACTTCTAAATGAGGAATATAATATAGTGTTTCAATATATAAAAAATAGTTTAAAATTTTTTAAATTATTAATTGATATGAAATATGATTAATAACTCTTAAAGTTTAAAATTACATTTTTCTCTAAAAAAATTATATATATTTTTTTATGTTTAGTTTTAAAAGTTAAATTTCCTATATTTAGAAAATAAATTAGATTGAATGGATTCAAAAAATTTATTAATAATTTAAAAATTATTTAATATGATCAATTTAATTTTTAATCATAAAGATAAGTTAGCAAGGTAAAAATTGAGTTACCATGGAAAAGGTGCAATTTGGTAAAAAGGATTAAACTACGTGATGAAAACTTAAAATATCATAAAAATATTTCTTTAAATGTTTTATTGAGGGATTTTTCACCTAGAAACGTCCAATATTTATTATTTTTCTCCTTTTACTCTCTTTCCTTTTAAAATGAAAACCATATACATTAAGAAATTAATATTATTGTAAATATCACTCAAAACTCACCTACAAAAGGACCCCTCCTATGCCCATTTCAAACCACTATTTTTTTTAGAATAAGTCTTGAATACCTAATTATTTTACTCTAATACACTCTTTTTTTTAGTTTGGTATCCTCTGATTTCAGGAATAAATCCTACTTCGCTCATTAGAAAAAAACCAATGTCATAAAAGGAGAGAATTCATCAATGTAAGTACCTAGTTCTTCGTAATTTATTTTAATTACCTTCTCATGTAAATTATTTATAAATCACATTAAATATTATAATGATGTTATATTTACATAATTATAATTCTAATAAAATGATATTACTATTATATAACACTATACTTCTACTCATTCATTAGTATAACATACCCTTCTTTAGGTTTGATTAACCACCTCCATGAAATATGATATACTTTATTCACCATTTCCAACATGAATGAATATCAAAAAATTAATACTAGTAATATGTGATATTAAAATTTTATTTTTGTTATGAATAATTTTCTTTAAGGATGACTAAAAAATTTACGGTCATTATAAAGTAACTTATTATTATTGATAATTTACCTAAAACTTGATCATCATAGATTAAATTCTAAAAACCATACCCATACCATCCTTAAAATGAAAATATGACTAAATAAAAGTCTGAAATAATTAATCCACCAATTTACTAATCTAGTAATGATTAAATTGGTATTATGGAATGAGGAATGATATCTCTGTTATGAAACTTGAAGGAAAACAAAAAAAATTACAAACATATGAAGATGAAAATAAAAAATTAAATAATATATTTGTAATGAATTAGTATAATAAAATATTATAAAATTTAATATATGTGAATAATATTCTTAAATAACTAATTATTATGGTTGTGTTTGTTATATAGGTGGTTAAAGTGCTTTAAAGGAAGTAGAGAGTTAAGGTAATTGATACTCATCTCAACTTATTTTCACTGATATGGGTTATATATTCTGTAACGCCCCGACCCCAGTTACCCAGAGTCGGTGCATTATTGCGTAACATTGGAATGATCACAAAATATCAAGTCTCGAAAGACCGATTAGTTTAGTAGCCTTGGAAATACTAGATACATTCATAAATGTTACATTACATCATAAAGTGAAATACTACAAAAACAAAGTCTCCATAGTCCACACTCATATCCTCTTCTGACTATCCTTGCAGGTCATTCATAAAATACTTCTTCACATCCTGGAAAATATTAAAATATTGAAAGGGGTGAGCTCAGGTGCTCAGTAAGGATAACAATATTGCAGAAGCTTTCATAAATAAACATTAACATTTAATACAATGTATAACTAAAACAAAAGCCTTTTTAAACTTGAACTTTAGCATAATATGGAAAAAATAAAATTAAATAATGCCATTTACTTACTCACATGGATATTCTATTGTAGAATAATCCCATGCAATATCAATAACCACTTTCATAATGATGGAATGCATAATTCCAGACTATCATAACCACGTAGCCAAGGCCTCATACCAAGACCACAAATAAGATTTTGTCAAGGCCTCATACCAAGACACTAGTTTGTCTCATGAGACCTACTGATACATCGAGGAGCTATAGCGGGCTCCACCCGTCACTTATTAAGTCCAATGCATTCGTCATGTGAATATGTTTAAACATATCATAAACCATAACATAATTTTATCACATAAAACATGCATAAAGGGAACATAAAATTTCCACATTTCAATCACAAGATATCAATACAACACATTGATATAATAAAAACATTATCAAAACCATTTTCAATACCAAATAAAAAGAAAATTAAAACTTGGTATTTATTTTTCATTTAAAAAAAGTTAAGGCTTGTAGAGGAAGCTGAAACTCAAATAATGGTCATGGAGGCGGAGAAGTCGTTGTCGCCGCATACGTAAGAAAACATTCTTTTTTGTCATTCAGTAAAAATGCTTCGTATAAAATATTCCTTTTGAATAAAAGTAAAATTCAAAGGGGTTTATACACCGTATAAATGAAAGTTGTGTATAAAACCAAATATGCCTCAATGAAAGGATATTGAGACGAAGTCCTTACAAAGATCATTTTTAAAATAAAATAGATCTATTATGTGTATTCATTATAAGTACACATAAATAAAGTACAAATACAAGATATGAAATAATAATATCATGACATAATTTCAAAGTATGAGATTAACCCAAAGAATGGAAATTGGGTTAAGAAATTCCCTTACCTCGTGTCCGACTTGACTCGATCGTTATTTAGTCTCCTGAATAACAAACTATAGTTAATTTCTACTTGCTTAAGAACCTTTTTCATGTTCATTATTACTTTTATATCACTTATTACCATGTTATGAAAATTATGTAATTATTTAAGTTAATAACAGTCATTTTGTCGATCTTTGGTACTTGAGTCAAAAATAACGTTCTTATAAATACAAGTTGTTCATGTGGTGGAATATCCATTATATCCAGAATTATATTCATAATGTAGATATCATATATATCATATATATCCAGTATATACATGCATTTATAATATTACATAACATTTAGAGGTAAGAAATGAAATGCACCATTCATGGAGACGGTAAGCCGTACGTACGCATGAATGCTACTTTCATTTCTATTTCATATTTAATGGAATGAAATTATAATTATATAAAGTTTTACTATAATTCCAGTATAACATAATTTATAATACCATTTACCCCAACCTTTATACATCCAACATATGGTATTAACGATTCAAATCACTTTGAGTGGGCGGTAGTCCGCACTTCCTAAAATGAAAATATCGCATTTACCCATAATGAAAACCATAAAGGTATGTCATAAATGAAAAATACAGAAGATTAAGTAAAACGTAAACATATTATATATCATATATAAATATAGTGACATCTTAATGGCCACCTTTGAAGGTGTTATATGAGTGTTGAACAATCATCGTTTCGTGAGGCAAAAATTCGTCATCCACAGAAACAGTATGTTCTTTAACCATTAGATGTAGGTGTGTGTAAGTGTAGCTCTAATACTTCTTATAACAACATCCTAGTATATTGAGGATATTGTTTTTGTTAAAAAATAAATTAATTGAAAAAGTTTAAGGGGTTGGAGAAGCAAAATAAAACAAAATAACATAAGAGAAGACATTACCTTAAAATCGGGTAACTCTTTTTGATTTGAGCCAAAGGCTTCCTTGGGAAGAATTATGCCAAAAGTGAGGCTTCTAGTAGTAAGGGAGGGAAGTTGAGAGAGTATTTGTGCAGAGTTTTTCCGAGCCAAAATGCTTTGAAGGTGTGAGTAAGGTGGTAGTGGTGGGGGCCTTTTATAAGAGGAGAGAAGGGGCACTCTTGGAAAGATTGAAATGTTACTTTATTATGAAATGCTTTTTCGGATTCTAAAGGTTCCACACATATATATTTCTAGGGTAAGGTGATAAGGGTTATAAATATACTCTTCCAATATGTTTTTGACAAGTTTAAGTCTTATATTTTACATTATCTTTTCATTTTGTTTAAATCATTAATTAATGAGGTAATCGCTGCATCATCATGGTGTCATAAATAATTTAATTTATTTAATGTTTAAAAATTATAAAAAAATATCATGATGTAGGAAGTATTTTTATATTTATAATTAATATTTATAGTCAAAAATATGACTTGTATAACTCCATTTAAAAATTTTTTTAGTAAAACAACTGATGTTTGTGACATTTTTATTTTAACATTAAATAAAAAGTTTTTAATGTCATTTTCCTACCAAAGTGGATCCATGGGGTCCCCAAGTTGACCCATGGATTATCTTGGTCAGACATGACTTTTCCAATAGGGGTAGTATAAGTGTAAAGGTATTTTCATATTTTTATAATATCATTTTTACCTTAAATTTCACTAATTACCTTTAATCGCGTTTAATTAAACTTAAAAGTTACTATTCACCAAAAAATTATTTTAATCCCATTGAACCAGATTTTACTTCCTAATGACAACCATGTATGTCTTATTTTTTAAAATCAAATCATAGAAGTGGTAATGTTTCATTTAAACGAAAAATCAGTTTTTTAACTACCACTTAGTGGTTTCACTATTCATCAAAAATTGAAGTTTTTCAGAACAATGCGAAAATTTCACCCTAAGATATAATTGATATTCCGAATTCAAAAATGATGTCTATTTTATAAAATTAAAAACATATAAGTTTCATTAATTAATTTTATAATTAATTCTCGCTGTCACAACAAATAGCGTGTTTTTAAGAAACAATATATATCAAAAGATTGACAATTGTTTATGTCCAATTTCAAAGTGAAATTAATTATAATGACCACCATTGGATAAAATGGTAAAAATATATTATAATTATACTTTAAAACCACTAAATAGTATAATCTATCACTATAGAATATTTTGATTAAAAAAGTTTTTTTAAGTATTTTACACTATTCATAAAAAATTGGAAGTTCTCAGAAAATTACAAAAAATTCAACATAGGGTAATTTCGAAATTATGAATACAAAAATGAAGTCAATTTTGAAATATAAAATTAATATAATTTCAAAAAGTGGGTATTACTTTTCATAATGGATATTTTTATTGGTCACGGTGTGTTAGAATCTCGAACTTGCGTACAATGCAAGCTATTGCATTATTGAAAGAGAAACGTATCGTGAAAGCTCGGGGTGTTACATTCTCCCCTCCTTCAATAAATTGCGTCCTCGCAATTTGAAATTTTTCTTTTAAAATAAAAGGTTGAAAATAGAAAATACCTTTGTGGAAAACCCACATCGGAAATAAGGTTAATAAAATTTAGCCTTAATAAGAGGGAAAGGGAAATGAAAAAGTCACCACCAAATTATGATCTAGATAAGAAGAAAATTGGTGGCAATTAGAGACATATAATAAGAGGAAAAACGTAAATATTTGTAGGGAGTGATTGAGGTCATCAATCACAAACAATTGTAAAATTGAGGGCCTCAAAGCCTTCAATCTATGTTGATTTAAAATATTATAAGTTCAACAAGACATAATGTATTAGGATAACACATTTTTTTGTTTTAATATCCCTTTACTAAAGTTTAAGAATTAATTTATTCATAGAATAAGAGATAGGTATATATATATTAATTCTTCACAAGTAGATTTTCAACCTTCATATAATTTCGACCACAAACTCATCTTTCACTCAAAAAGATAATATAACTCAAAAATATTCTATTTATCCTAATTGTATATGGTTATAAATATTACCACATACCATTTAGATTAGGAAAACTATTTTTTAATAACTAGGGACTTCCTGTAGGCTAGTGGTAGGTAATAAAGGCATGTCGCACTATGGTTGTGGGTTCGATTCCTACAGCTTTGTCTGACGCGACGGGTTATGCCCCACCCTGCAGGTTGTCCTTTTCCTAAAAATATAGTATTATAATATTCCAAAAATAATCTTCATAAATGTTTTAACCATAAACAATATTATCCAAAGATCAACTTAATCCATTCCAACCTTTATAGTTATCCAAAATACCTTCGTCCAGACTTTCTCTAAAATGTCCTTAAATTCCAAAATAAATTGCAACATTAGATTCCCCAAACAAAGTAAGGTTTCTCTTGTTTTCACATACTGAAAATATGATTACCTTCATCATATTAAAACCTTAATGAAAACAAAAAGTACTGCAGTACAATCCTTATATATATCAAATTATTCTTATAACCAGAATATAATACTTGAGTCCAAAAGCACCAATACATTAATTACTCCACTTCAACTGTAGTAACAGCATAAGATTGTCCTTGATCCCTTGGCCTTTTCTGAGGTAAGTTTTCCTGACTCTTAGGACATTCATTTGTATAATTACCCATTTCCCTACAATTGTAGCAGTCAACATTGATAGCCTCTTTCTTTCCCTTGCAATCACGATCCTGGTGACCTTTTTCTCCACATTTATAACAAACTCCCATTCCTTTTAGGAAAGTACCAGGATGATTCTTCCCACAATTATCACATAATGTAAAATCATTCTTTACCTTTTTCCCTTTATCTATCTCTTGTTCTACCGTTCTTTTCTTCTCTTGCTTTACTTTATTATCATAAGATTTAGAGAATTCCTTTTCTGTCTTGATAGCACATGAGACAATGTCTTCGTATGACGAGAAGGTTTGTGAGACTAATGCTCGACGAATAAATGGTTTTAACCCATCAAAGAAATGATCAATCTTACTTCTTGGGTTAGGTATAAAATCTACAGCATGCCTCGCTAACCTTGTAAAGTTTCCCTCATACTTTGCGACATTCTCATCCTCCTTTTCTCTCAGACTCAGAAATTGCCTTTCCATATCTGCTCGATGGTCATGAGGAAAGTATTTTTCTAAGAAAATCTCTTTGAACTCCCTCCATTACATATTTGATACTTCATCATCTTCCTTTGTATTTCTAATCAATGACCACCATTGATCATCATCTCCAGTGAGACGGTAAACTGCCATGATAACCTTTTCCCTTTCACTACTCCCCAAGGCGTGGAATATTTTCTCTAAGGAGTTTATCCATTTGCTCAGCTACTAATGGATTGGTACCCCCATTAAATGTTGGTGGTTGTTGCCTCATGAAACGATCTAACATTGATCCTCCACGTTGCGGATCATGGTGCTCCATACGAGTAAGGTTATTATTCATAACCTGAGTGAGTTGTCCCTGTATGGTAATGAGTTGATCAGCACCAGTTGTATCTCCAGATCCACAATAATTATCTTGAGAAGGAGCGCAATCCCTATACGGAGTGCATGCATTGATATGGTTTCCATTCATTCCACTAGGTGCCATTTCTAAACAATGGCATAAACTAGATTAGTTTATTAATCAAAATACATAATTCCATACTTCTAAAACACTTAACATTAATTGAACTATTTATGGATATAATCCATAATCATAAAAATGTTTTCTTTGAGGAAGTATATACTCATAACCCTTCATAGAGGTTTGTAAAGAAAATGATAATTATCCTAAGCATATCCCCCGGGAGTGTCGTAACCAAGAGTGCAGTAAGGCCCGTTGTCGTGCACCAGTTCCCGTTCGAGTCTAGCTCAAAGCGGTGTTTTTGGGTTTTACCCCTAGGTACATCTGTCCCAAAGCCGCCTCTACCTGCTCTTATCCAGACAGGGATGTATTGCTCAGAAAACTCACAAAATCTCTATAATACCAAAATTCTAGGAAGTTCTTCTATACTAATCCTCAAAGTCTATCTTTGGGCAATCTGCTCTAATCAGAGTTTATCTAAATCTAGCTTCCAAGGTTAGTTCTAAACTGCCTCTGATACCAACTGTAACGCCCCGACCCCAGTTACCCAGAGTCGGTGCCTTATTGCGTAACATTGGCATGATCACAAAAGATCAAGTCTCGAAAGACTGATTAGTTTAGTATCCTTGGAAACACTAGATACATTCATAAATGTTACATTACATCATAAAGTGAAATACTACAATAACAAAGTCTCCATATTCCACACTCATATCCTCTTCTGACTATCCCTGTAGGTCATTCATAAAATACTTCTTCACATCCTGGAAAATATTAAAACATTTAAAGGGGTGAGCTCAGATACTCAGTAAGGATAACAATATTGCGGAAGCTTTCATAAATAAACATTAACATTTAAGGCAATGTATAACTAAAACAAAAGCCTTTTTAAACTTGAACTTCAGCATAATATGGAAAAAATAAAATTAAATAATTCCATTTACTTACTCACAAGGATATTCTACTAGTCGAATAATCCCATGCAATATCAATAAGCACTTTCATAATAATGGAATGCATAATGCCAGACTATCATAACCATGTAGCCAAGGCCTAGTGCCAAGACCACAAATATGATTTTTTCAAGGCCTCGTTCCAAGACACTAGTTTGTCTCATGAGACCTACTGATTCATCGAGGAGCTATAGCGGGCTCCACCCGTCACTTATTATGTCCAATGCATTCCTCATATGAATAGGTTTAAACATATCAAAAACCATAACATAATTGTATCACATAAAACATGCATAAAGGGAACATAAAATTTCCACATTTCAATCACAAGATATCAATACAACACATTGATATAATAAAAACATTATCAAAACCATTTTCAGTACCAAAATAAAAGAAAATTAAAACTTGGTATTTATTTTTCATTTAAAAAAAGTTAAGGCTTGTAGAGGAAGCCGAAACTCAAATAATGGTCACGGCTGCAAAGAAGTCGTTGTCGCCGCATACGTAAGAAAACATTCCTTTTTTTCGTTTAGTAAAAACACTTCGTATAAAAGATTCCTTTTGAATAAAAGTAAAATTCAAAGGGGTTTATACACCGTATAAATGAAAGTTGTGTATAAAACCAAATATGCCTCAATGAAATGAGATTGAGACGAAGTCCTTACAAAGATCATTTTTAAAATAAAATAGATCTATTATGTGTATTCATTATAAGTACACATAAAGAAAGTACAAATACAAGATATGACATAATAATATCATGACATAATTTGAAAGTAGAAGATTAACCCAAAGAATGGATATTGGGTTAAGAAATTCCCTTACCTCGTGCCCGACTTGACTCGATCGTTCTTTAGTCTCCTGAATAATAAACTAGAGTTAATTTATACTTTCTTAAGAACCTTTTTCATGTTCATTATTACTTTTATATCACTTATTACCATGTTATGAACATTATGTAATTATTTAAGTTAATAACGGTCATTTTGTCGATCTTTGGTACTTGAGTCAAAAATAACCTTCTTATAATTACAAGTTGTTCATGTGGTGGAATATCCATTATATCCAGAATTATATTCCTAATTTAGATATCATATATATCATATATATCCAGTATATACATGCATTTATAATATTACATAACATTTAGAGGTAAGAAATGAAATGCACCGTTCATGGAGACGGTAAGCCGTACGTACGCATGAACGCTACTTTCATTTCTATTTCATATTTAATGGAATGAAATTATAATTATATAAAGTTTTACTATAATTCCAGTATAATATAATGTATAATACCATTTACCCCATCCTTTATACATCCCACATATGGCATTAACGATTCAAATCACTTTGAGGGGGCGGTAGTCCGCACTTCCTAAAATGAAAATATCGCGTTTACCCATAATGGAAACCATAAAGGTATGCCATAAATGAAAAATACAGAATATTAAGTAAAACATAAACATATTATATATCATATATAAATATAGTGACATCTTAATGGCCACCTTTGAAGGTGTTATATGAGTGTTGAACAATCGTCGTTTCGTGAGGCAGAAATTCGCCATCCACAGAAACAGTATGTTCTTTAACCATTAGATGTAGGTGTGTGTAAGTGTAGATCTAATCCTTCTTATAAAAACATCCTAGTATATTTAGGATACTTGTTTTGTTACAAAATAAATTAATGGAAAGATTTTAAGGGGTTGGAGAAGCAAAATAAAACAAAATAACATAAGAGAAGACATTACCTTAAAATCGGGTAACTCTTTTTTATTTGAGCCAAAGGCTTCCTTGGGAAGAATTCTGCCAAACGTGAGGCTTCTAAGAGTAATTTAGGGAAGTTGAGAGATTATTTGGGCATAGTTTTGCCGATCCAAAAGGCTTTTATGGTGTGAGTAAGGTGGTAGTGGTGGGGGCCTTTTATAAGAGGAGAGAAGGGGCACTCTTGGAAAGATTGAAATGTTACTTTATTATGAAATGATTTTTTGGATTCTAAAGGTCCCACACTTATATATTTCTAGGATAAGGTGATAAGGGTTCGAAATCTACTCATCCAATAGGTTTTTGAAAAGTTTAAGTCTTAGATTTTACATTATATTTTCATTTTGTTTAAATCGTTAATTAATGAGGTAATCACTGCATCATCATGGTGTCATAAATAATTTAATTTATATAATGTTTAAAAATTATAAAAAAAACTATCATGATATAGGAAATATTTTTATATTTATAATGAATATTTATAGTCAAAAATATGACTTGTATAACCCCATTTAATAATTGTTTTAGTAAAACAACTCATGTTTGTGACATTTTTATTTTAACATTAAATAAAAAGTTTTTTATGTCATTTTCCTACCAAAGTGGCTCCATGGGGTCGCCAAGTTGACCCATGGATTTTCTTGGTCGGCCATGACTCTTTCAATAGTGGTAGGACAAGTGTAAAGATATTTTCATATTTTTATAATATCATTTTTACCTTAAATTTCACTAATTACCTTTAATCGCGTTTAATTAAACTTAAAAGTTACTATTCACCCAAAAATTATTTTAATCCCATTGAACCACATTTTAATTCCTAATGACAACAATGTATGTAGTAGTTTTAAAAATCAAATCACAGAAGTGGTAATGTTTCATTTAAACGAAAAATCAGTTTTTTAACTACCATTTAGTGGTTTCACTATTCATCAAAAATTGAAGTTTTTCAGAACAATGCCGAAATTTCACCCTAAGCTATAATTGATATTCCAAATTCAAAAATGATTTCTATTTTACAAAATTCCAAACATATAAGTTTCATTAATTAATTTTATAATTAATTCCCGCGGTCACAACAAATAGCGTGTTTTTAAGAAACAATATATATCAAAAGATTGACAATTGTTTATGTCCAATTTCAAAGTGAAATTAATTCTAATGATCACCATTGGATAAAATGGTAAAAATATATTATAATTATACTTTAGAACCACTCAATAGTATAATTTATCACTAAAAAATATTTTGATTTAAAAAGTTGTTTTAAGTATTTTTCACTATTCATAAAAAATTGGAAGTTCTCAGAAAATTACAAAAAAAATCAACATAGGGAAATTTCGATATTACGAATAAAAAAATGAAGTCCATTTTGAAATATAAAATTAATATAATTTCAAAAAGTTGGTATTACTATTCATAATGGCTATTTTGATTGGTCGCAGTGTGTTAGAATCTCGAACTTGCGTACAATGCAAGCTATTGCATTATTGACAGAGAAGTGTATCGTGAAAGCTCGGAGTGTTACATATTACACAAATATATTCTTTTATGTGGTGTATATACTACCCCACGGATATGTTTCAACATAAGTTTCATTAAATTCATGTGAATTACAAGTCCATCTAATTTTTTCTCATTCAAAGTCTTCTGATTCTTAAGTTACCAAATATGTAAGGGTTTTTTTCTATCTCACTTGGAATTTGAGATTTTTTATGAATAAATTTACATCTGGGTAAATTTTTTGATATTTATATATTTAAATCCATATATTTTCTTCTTATATGGTTATTTTTTTGGTATAAATGTATTCTTACCATTTCGTCTCTCTTTTTCAAGTCAACTGAAAGGATACTTGTAAGTGTAGTCGACCATATCTTTTCTTATCGGTCAATAATATTTCTCCTCCATATTCATATTCATTATATTATATTATGGATAAACTTATCTCTACTTATAATATTTTTTAAGATATTTTTCAATGGAATTGAATTTTTTAATTAAATGAATCTTATTTTAACAAAATCTATATGGTTGAACTTCTATAAAAAAGTTTTGGAGGAATAATTTTTTAATATTTCCTATACAAAATCATTTTACCATTATCATTTTTGGTTTTATATAATAAATTTACACTCCATGTTTTCATGATTTTATAAATTAATTTTTATTTCGATTTCTTAATAAATTATTTTCTTTTAATACAAAATTATTTGAAATTAATGGATATTTATTCTAATTTTTCAAATTTGTTATCTAATGATCTTATAAAATTGATTTCTATCTATTTCAACATTATTTAATGTTTATTATGCTTCACTTGGTATATTCCTAAATGATACCATCCAATTTATTTATTTGGAAGGCTTATGATAATGACTTATTTATGTTTACATTAAACTCATTTCTTTCCCAAAAATTAATTAACTCATGATGGAATTGTGAATGTTTTCTGTTTTTATGGAATACATATGTATGGTTTTTCATTACGTAATGGGTGGGTCTGATATAACCATCCAATTTAATGGGGAAATAATTATATCTCAAGAGATATTAATGTAAAGTGTGGACCATATTGAAATGTTTATAATGAAAAGTGTGGAACTTATTGAAATTTTCATAATGTTAAGTGTAGAACTTATTGAAATGATTATAATGAAAAGTGGGGATATTATTGAAATTGTCACATGGTTAATCATGGAGCTTATTGAAATGTTCAAAATTTTAATTGTATAACTTTTTGATATGTCTACAATAATAATCATTTCCTATATTTATGATTGAACCATATGCCTACATTTTTTCCCATGGTTCATGGTTATTTACTAATGTTACCACAACCCTAGGTCATGAATATGTGTTATTCTTATATGATAATTATTTCATAGACCTATGTTCAAATTCAATTAAATTTTAAAATATATATTCAACCCATTCCCATGTTCTTGGTTAATTATTATGGATTCACGTTTTCACACTGATATTAATCATGTCTTATATTATTATGAAATACTTATGTAATTATTCATGATTTATGATATTTTTTATATTGGTAATGATTTCCTTATATTGTGATCATATAAATTTATTATGTTCTCATAATTACATGTTTGATTTGTTCTCAATTATGATATTTGGTTTCTATATCTTATGTTAACCCATACTTAGCATCTGATCTTGCCCATTTTTATGGTTCCATTCCCCATAAAATGGAGAATAGTACAATGTGTGAAATTTAAAGAATGATGGAATTTGTGGAGAATCATAGGTGAAATTTTGAAGACTTATTGTGAAATAATAAGATCATGTATCTAATATCCAAATACACAAAAACTTTTGGTTTTGGGATTGTGTGTGAATTTTTGAGATGTAATGTTTCATTTATAAAAATGGTGTAATATATATATATATATATATAATGCTTGGGTAATATCACTTAGTATCCAAGAATATGAGTAATGTTTTTATTTTAGAACTAGATTTGGGACTACTGTTCCTGGGTTCCTTAGATTAGATGGGGGATTTTGGAGATAATTCACCTAGAGGGATAAAGAGTTTTCTATGATCAATCTGAATATTATTGCACAATATTCCAAAAAAATTTCACTACTTAGTGTGATTATAATATTATAATTCTTATGGATTAATTATGATAATTAATTTTAAATTGTTTATAATTAATTAAAATTTCATTCTAGTGAGTTAGGATACTGTGGATGATCATAATGATCAAGGATTATTGTTTAATCTTAGAAGGATGAGTGAGCATCTTCAAAAGGGGGTAATTCCATGATTAAGTTAGGTGGTCCCTAATTTCATCACTTATAAATATAATTTCATGTGTTGTATGATTATAATGTTGGGTTGAGTGGTTGTGACCAATTTAATTGAGAGTCTATAGGGATTGGGTGAATATGAGGGAATAATTGTGGCCAATTGGGGATATAAAGGATAGTCTACATGTATCTATTATATTAACGGTCACTTAGTGACTCCGTGATGTGAATAACATAATATGGACCTATAATAGGACCTTATAGAGGATATCCAACCCTAACTAGTGTCTTAAGTGACCTAAAAGGTCTATAGAAATTATGTGTGGTGTCCCACCTAGAGTGGTGATATATGGGTGTGTCATGAAAGGGGTTTCTTGAGAAACCTTCTAGGATTAGGGTATTATAAGAGGGGTAAGATATGGGAGTGATTTGGTATTATATAAATTATCCTTATAAGGCCTAGAATTATTATAAAGTGAGTTCTACTGAGGTTAGACTAGTGGGACATACACTTGGTGATTGGTTCTCCTTAATGATTCAAATTTGGGAAAAATTAGAGATGATCCTTGTGAGCTAAGTCACTCTATGAGAGGTTACTTGTGATATGGGATTATGTATAATATTATAGACAAATATTGGTATAATATAACTATTAGTGATGATATTCTAAGGATAGAGTATCATTTTGGATAACTGGTGAGAGGTTTATTGTAAGAATGTGGGAATGGGGATTATGATTTATAAACTAAGAGCCTAAAATTTTAAATGTGTGATTTATGAGGGTGATGGATTGAGCCTATGAGGGTATATCACTACACTAAATGTATTGGGATACTCAATGATTATGATTTAATAGTTAAAATTATATTTATATGAGTACATTGGGATATATAACATGAGAGGTGTGCTGGGTAATTAGATAAAGGGGTAGGACTGGGAAGGGTGTAGAATATGATTGTGATTATTTATCTTTATATTTTGTGTTATTTTAATATATTTATTGTCTCAATATATGGATGAAGAGATTAGGCCTACTAGACAATTAATCAATATAGATTTTTTTTATTTTTTAGGTCATAATCAATTAGATTTTTCTAAATAGTGTGAGGCTATAACATAGGCCAATATGAGTAGAACGGGCTAGATATGGAAACTATAATTCCTTATAAAAAATATCTACTTGAAAATTGGTTGAGTATCCACATTCTAGGGTGGAAATTCGCATTTTTTCAATATTAATGCTGGATGGGATAGACGTTGGACACCTAATCCATATGAGAGTACAGAGGAGAAATGTGGTCCACCCAATGGCTATGAGATCAGATGGGATAAATACTATCTAATAATTCTTTATGAGTATTCATGGTATAGATATGTTTTAAACAAATCCTATGAGATCGAATGAGATAAATTCTAGTTACTAAATCCATTAAATAATTCATTGGAATAAATAAGGACACTCAATTCCTTTAGGTTTGACATTGGGAAACTTCATACAGAAACTTATATTAGGAATGTCTATCATGGAATATTGGAACTATCTTATGTATGAATGGTCAAGATTCAGGGAATCATGGTAAGAACTTGATGAATTCAATTATTCATATTAAGTAAATTTTAATACTTTATTTCCATATTGTAAAACCATTCACAAATATATTGGTATATATAAGGGGTCATGTCGGTGGTTTCCAACAAATATTTATGCTCAAAAACCTTTACATGGACCACAGTGGGCATACAGACCTTATTTTGTTCCTATAGTTTTGGGTAAGCACCCTAGAACAAGTTATGTGGATAGATTATATTGAAGGGGGTATGGAGATAGTTCCAAGGTGAGGCTGAGTATTAATAGTAGTTTAAAATTTATTTATTTATTATTTTCCATTATAATAGTGTACTATTTGGGACTTTCCCACTATAAGTAACATTTTATAATGTATGGATTTATTATATGGAATGTAAGGCCTTGTTTTTATATGTGCCTTTGAAATTCAAGGGGGAGTTTAAATTTTTGAATTAGTTGTCGGATCATATTGAGAATCGATATTCAAAATCAATTTTTGAGAGTTTGAATGCCTTAAAAGACATTTTTTGGATATTTTTTGAGGCTTGAGAGTCACCTATGGGTCTCTGAGAATCCTTGGGTTATGTTGGGTTCCTATTAAAATATATCCACTGGAAATTTGGTGGTGTCTAGAAATGGAATTACCCACTTCCTTGAGCCACTATACAGCCACTAGCCTCTAAGGACTGGCTGATTTTCTTTTTAGAGGTGGAATTACATCCCCCACCCCAATTTTAATAAGGTCACCCCCCTTCCTTATTTCTCCGTTATATGGAGAAAACGGTTTTCCCCATCTCTTCCCATCTTCAATACCCTTCAAGAGGGTTGTTTTATTGGAATTTAGTGGAAATTTTTAGTAAGTCCCTCCTACTATTGGTCTCTTATTGTCTCCCCCACTAATTCTTTTTAATTTTGAAATTTATGTTCAAGGTTTTCATTTGTTATTCCCCCATAGCATGTTTGAATTTCTCAATTTCCAAGGTTCTTTTGTGCATCATAAGATGACGGTGTTCCAAGATTCCATCTACAATAAGTTTTTTAGTGATTAGTTAAGGTATGTCATCATCATCATCATCATTTATATTTTTATTGGGAAAATAAAAGTACAGGGAAAAGCAAAGAAAAAGGAAGTAGGAAAAAATAGGGGGCCTGATATAGTGCAACCTAAGGGAATACCCTATAATAATGTTAACCCCCTTAGGTTACAAGAAATTAAAATTATAAAAGCATAAAATGCCTGAGTCTTGAGCTGCTATAGAGGCTAGGTGATCAGACACTTTATTCCCCTCATTCCATATGTGAACCATTTGAGTATTATTAGACAGAATCCCTCTGTATTTTTTGATGGTGTATTCAATAGACAAAGGAACAAATCATGTGCCTTGAAAAAGACTTGATAAGGATCAGGGAATCAGTTTTAGCTTCAAAAATAAAAATGTTTCCCTAGTGGTATAAGGAAAGACTAGTGAGATGGGCATGGGACTCCACCAGAAGAGAGGAACCACAACCAAAGTGTATTGTGAATGCCAAGATAACAGAACCCCTAATGTCTTGAACAAACCCTCCTCCCCTCATAACTCCCAAGATATAGGAACCATATGTGTTAAGTTTCAAACCCCTGGAGGTTGGATTCCATCATGTCCATTTTCTTCAAAAATCACTGTCACCAGTTAAAGAGACTTGAGTGCAAGAAAGAAGAAGATGAAGGGATGGAGCTTACTGCCAGTTTCTATATATTTTTACTAGATGTATGAGGAGGTTCTGAGTTCTAGTGATGATGTCCCTCCCTAAGGAATAGAGCCCATCACACCTCGCTTTGTTCCAGACCTTCCCCAAAGACCAAAATCCTTCATGCAAGATAATTGTCCGCACTATTTTCTATGGACCCCTATCACTTCAGCCATGGAACCAATCGTCATGAAATGGGGCCTCATATAGGATCTAGGAAGAATAAGAGGTAAAATCTCCAAATAATGACCATACATCATGTGCCCAGTCAACCTCAAAGAATATATGTGTAGAGATTTCCACTTTTTGGTTGTCACAGTAGGAAAATTGGGAAACAATGTTGATACTAAACCTTCTAATATTCTCATACAAGGGGACCACATTATTTATAATCCTCCAAGTGAGGAAGTTAAAATTCATAGGGATTTTCTTTTCCCATAAAAACTCATTCTAGAAATTAGTATTCTCTTAGGGTCAAATAGATCGGCTATAGTCCTTTTTTGGAGAATGTCCCTTATGAGGATAGAGTAAACACACAGGTATCTGGATCTGAGTTGATCTTGATAAGGTTAAAGGTGGACTTCTGGTCTTTATTCAACACACCCCTGATGAGTTTGAAGTAATTACTAACCTCCCTGAATGAGATATTAGGGGCTGGATATCCCAAGAATCCAACCACCACTCCATCCAAGTTATGGTGCTAGAAGGACAGATCCCCCTTCCCTATAATCTGATGGGTGTGGTATAGAGGGTTGTAAAAACTAATATAATAATGGACAGGAAGGGAGATTCATGGATTCCAAGAATCTCCGAGCAACCTTCGCAATTATTTTACATGACCTTTACCCATAGGGAACTCTACTCATGGATTTCCCATGCCATTTTTTTAATGCATTCAAAGGAGGGTGACTTCGAGGCTATGCACATTGATTCCTGCTTCCTAAATGGGCCTCGAAATATTACCCCAGGATACCCAATGACGTTTAAATTTATCAAGGGAATACCATATGAAGTGTCCCAGGATATTTTTAATTTTATTAATGACTCCTTTATGTACATTGATCGAAGAAAGGGCATAGATATGAGTGGTTAGGAGAATGTTGTTAACCAAGGAAACCTAACCCCCAAAGAATAGGAATATATTCTTCCAGTTGAGAACCCATCCCGTGATCTTGATTATTATGTGATAAAATTCATGAATAGGAATTCTAAATGATGATATGGGAGCACCAGGATATTCCATGGGAAATCTCCCTCTTTTCATGTCCAGGAGGCAGCCTAAGGAGATAGCTCGGCTAGAAGAGCACCTGGTAGAAATGAAGAAGATTATCTTTGTCCTGCTGATGGAATTTCCACTCCAATGACAGTATTATTCTATCACCCAAAGAAATCCTAAAACCAACCTCCTATTGGAATTCAAGAAGATTAAGGTTTAATTCTCAAACATGACATGGGATATGGAGGGGAGGTTCAACCTTCTCCGGTACGGGCGAATCTCTCCATTTCCCTTTTTTCTGTGGATGAGGTGGCTGAGAATGTTCTGGGTGAGGATGAAAAGCCTCAGTGATATGGAATCACCCTATCTGAGACTATGAGTCACCTTAATGAATCCATGGGACTTTATCATAAAAGTAACTTCCATACATGAGGATCTAAAGCATCTAAAGATGATGTTAGTAGACCTGAGGGAGAAACCCATACCTCAAAGCACATTATTGATGAATCTCTATTAAATTCTATCATATTCCTTATTCATATCCATTTTTATTGCTAGGTTTAATCCTTGGGTATTTAAGTTAATATCCTTAATCATCTCTTGGGCCAAAGAAATGGCCCCTTTAATTGTGCATACCTTCACAAAACCATGTTTTTTTTTGGGTATTTCACTTGGATTAGGTCTGGGGATGTGAGAAAAACACTTAGGGAGCCTTTAGAGGTGATTCTAGTGTAACATGATGATGTGGTAAGTTATATGACATTATTCCAAGTTGTGATTGAATTTATTAAGTAATTATAAATGTTATAATTAATTAATTTTTGATGTTCATCTTGAATAAGGAGGTTAGAACATTAAGAAAGGTTTGGATGATCATGGATGAGGCTTGACGAACCTCAATTGGACTTGTAAAAGTTTTCTCCCCTTAGAAATAAGTGGAAAACTTTGATTAAAGGTATGTTATGTGAGCTTAAATTTTCAAAAAATAATTGACTATTATTAATTTTGAATTCCCATAATTTAATCTAATTCTCAAGTTGTTTTTTATTTTTTAGAGACTCTTTGTTAAGATAGAATTAATCTGTGTATGGATTTATGTTAAGTATTTTGTTTTTTATTTGTTAATTCTTAAAATGTGGAATCTAAAAAAATTCATTAATTATTGAATTTAATAATTCACTAAAAAAAATATGTTGTGAAGACCATTGAAAAATGGTAAAGGAATGGATCAACCGTAAATTTCCTTCTTACGATTGATTGAAACACTCAAGAAATGGAAAAGGCATGGGTTTAACTTGACCTTTCTCCCAACGATAAACCATCCATTAAAAAATTCAGCTTCCATTTGATAATGTAAATAAATCGCATGATAAATATTCTCATGGTCAATCATTCGATGAATTTATTTATTATAGATGATCTACATTATCGACCGTGGGGTAAAAACGCATCTTCCTCAACCATAGAAAAGTAAAAAAGGATAGATATTGTGCCTTATATTTGAAGTGAACATGAATTATATCTCACATAAACTATCTCAAAAATTAAAAAATGGTAGTGTCATGGACCTTACAAACAAAAAAAGGGACAACCGTACGCAGTAATTCTCACAGTCGATCAACCCGGTTGACCACACCACCTTAGCCCAAATGGCCCGAAGGCCTTCTTTTTTATTGATTTTGATAACCAAATTTTCAAGGGATGAGGGGGGACCCTTAAAAGGCCCGTAGGCTCAGAGATTACATGACCTTTAGGTCTTAGTAAATATACATACTATACTTAGAACTCCTCCTCCCAGCTTCTTCATCGTGATATCAACTCTCCACCTTCGCATGGTTGTTCGGATAGGCTTCCCGTGCAAGCACAAGCTGGTCCTAATGGAAATTCCATACCTTCTATTTCTAACAAATCCTCTAAGCTTCTACTCTAGTGAATTCACCTGCTTTGAATCCCCATCTAGAGCCTACTCATTTTAGAGTCTATCTGATCATTTCAGCACAATTTCAGGTGGCCCGAAGGCCTTGAGGTGGCCCAAAGGCCCTAAGGTGTTTCAAAAGCCTTACTATCCAGAAGGCATTGGGTGGCCCGAAGGCCTTAAAGGACCCGAGGCCCAAACCAGTGGCCCAAAATCCCAAAAAGATGAATAGTTCCGGCTGCTACAATACCAAACAGTGACTGCTATAGTGACTGCTATAATACCTGCTACAGTACTACTATAGTAACCCAGAAATATGTCTCCACCCGGTTTTGAACTCGGGTCTCTTGGATGCACTTGTCGAGTCCCCCCCCAACTGGGCTGAGGCTCTTGTGCACGACCATACCACCTTATTATGCCGACAAAAAATCTAAATTGATTGTGCTTCATGGGATGAAGTTAAACTTCCTTTATAAGATATTAATTGTTATAAAATAATAAAACCTAATATCTTCACTGAACAAAGCTGATATCCATCCAGGTATTCTATAATTGAAATATCCCTCCTCACACCACCTTTGAAGATTTTCAATTTCACTCCTCCGTGAATGATATCATTTCCAGATGCCATAAGATCCACACAATGAAGAACCAATCTCCCAACTAATACTTAGGGGATCAATTCATGCTGCTATTCTAGCACACATCGTCTCCTGTAGATCCAATCTTTTTCTTTTTTTGGTGTCATCAAAATATCCATCGGAGCATCCAAGAATACCTCCAGAGAATATGAACAAATAGAAATATAGTGGAACACCAATCTACATCTAAATAGTAAATCCACACCATCATGTTCATCTAATTTTGTTGCTTGATAAGTTTAACTCACCAATGAATAAATAGATTTGTGGAGAGAATGAATTTTGAGACTAAACTAAGAAATATCATTAGATAATCCACCATGTTGAAAATTATAGCACCACTAACAAATGATAGTTCAAATTTTACATCCAATGATGGGATTATTTGAGTTGCAGATGCTTTAGATGCAGTAAGACTAAAAAAATATAATGCAATCATGGGTGATAGTAGTGATATCTAAAAATTTAGAGACCCAAACCCAGTGATGAGGCTCAACAACCAAAGGTCCATGTATTTTAAATCCTATGAAAGTAATTTAAGTCCAGAATCCAACCATGTGAGAACCCACACATGATGCTTATGTCTTCAACTGAAGTTTCAAAGTGTCGAATGAACTCTCTAAATACAAATATGGAGATTCATCATGGAAGGAGTATAAATTTTCTAGGGATGACTCTCGATGCCAAGGTAAGATGATCTAGACCCTCGATTTTGGATAGGTTTCAATTATCCAACCAAATAAAATAAACTATTCATTGATGAAAAACAAAAAAAATACTATTTATTTGGTGGATTTTTAGGTACACCTCGATACTCGATCCATCTTATTAAATATCACACTATATCACTCTGTTGGGGGTCTCTTGTACTCGCTCTAAAATAAAATTTTATGAAATCACTATATTTACTTATTTACTATATTCCTCTTTATAAGAGCTTTAGTGATGTCACGCTAAGCCTTTTGTGGATCATATAAGGAGACTTCCCCTAACCCCTGTTAACAATTTCTCTAGTTATACTGTAAATTCATTTTCCATATATTTTTAAATAAACCCACTTTTTGGGATAAGTGAGAACCCTACAAGATATAGGTACCAACCAACAATATATATATAGACATGAATAAAACAAAAAAAATTTAAAGATTCAAAAAAATCAAGTCCATATGGCACAACTAGACCATCGAGTGTGGAGCTTGAGGATGACAAGACATGCCTCGAGCCGAGCGCTCATGTAATGAACAAGGTTTTTCCCACTCCCTGTCATCATTGGAACCATATTTTCCAAAAACTACCTTCACCAACAGGACTAGGCTCTTCGCAAGGATAATCACCTGAATAAAATCATCTCAAATAACAATTTAAAACAACATCACTCATCACTACTAGAAAAATAGGTATTTGCGACGGGTCATTTGCGACGGGATCCCGTCGCAACTGGCTTTTTGCGACGGGGGCCCGTCGCAAATGGCCCGTTGCTGAAAACGGTGTCGCAACAACAATTATTTGTGACGGGCCCGTCGCTAAAGCCTTTTTTTGCGACAGGGATTCTCCTCGTCGCAAATAGTACTCCGTATATTTGTAAAAAACTTTTCAAATAGTAATGGCGACGGGCCCCGTCGCAAATACCTGTTGCGACGGGCCCGCCGTAAATAGTTTTTGCGACGGGACCCGTCGCAAAAACTATTTTAAAAAAAAAATAAAAAACTATTAATAATTTATTTTAATGCATATAATAATAATACTACTTGTGACGGGCATAGTATCCCGTCGCAAATACTATAAAAAAATAAAAAAAAAATTATTAATAAATTATTTCAATTAATATAATAATAATCCAATTATAATTCAAAAATAAAAAATAATAAATTATTAATAAATTATTTTAATTAATATAATAATAGAATTATAATTCACAATTAAAAATAATAAATTATTATTAAATTATTTTAATTAATATAATAATAATAGAATTATAATTCAAAAATAAAAAATAATAGAATATTAATAAATTATTTAATTAATATAATAATATTAGAATTATAATTCATAAATAAAAAAAATATTAATAAGTTTTTTTAATTAATATAAAAATAATAGAATTATTTTACATTCAAATATTAAAATTATTCAAGTATTACAAAAAAATATAATTAAATTTTAATATTATAAAATTTTAATATATATATATATAATTTAATATTATAAAATATAAATAATATTATTATTCATATTAATATTGTTATTTCAAAATATAATATTATTAATATTTTATAATGAGACAAAAACTACGAATAGAAAAAAATCATATTTTGATTTCACAAATTTTATAACATAAAAACAAACTCTAATCTGAAGGAGGGGGGAGGGAGAGGGGGGATCTGCAGATGGTGGTGGAGGAAACTCCATCCCTAAATCATGAGTGAGTCGGCGTATGTACTTCATCTTCTCCTGATGCTGCTGCTGCCACCAACTCGTCTGCTCCTCGTACAGCTGCTGCTGGCGTCGATGCTCCTCCTCATGCTGCTGACGCATCTGCTTCTGCTCCTGTCGGAGACTCTCTATCAGTGCAGTCTGAGATCGCAACTGATCCTCATACTGTGTAGCAGAAGAATATGCACGAGCTCCTCTCGATCTGGACGCTGACATAGCAGCACTGCCATAATAATCTCCGGGAGTCAGTGGAGAGCTGATACCAACTACCCGGCCCTTCTCGAAGGCATACTGGGTGGCTTGCATCCATGCCGCCTCATCAAACTGACGGCCAGTGGTCTGATCTAATGACTCGGCCTAACTCTTAGGCCGGGCCTGTGACGCTGCGGCCTCATATGACTCATGTAGTTGCAATTTAAAATTAAAATTGTGAATATATTATATGTAGTTAATTTTTAAACTTGAAAACAAATAATACTGACCATGATGTGATGATGACGATCACCTCTGATCTCCCCAGTAGCAGGATCACAATACATCCTCCGATATACGTCGTACTCCGTAATATCGGGGTTCTCGACAGCCTATAAGAATAAAAAATAAACTGTTAATATTTATAGTTATATAAAATATTTATAAATAATGTACGTACCAGATGATATCTATGAGTACTGAAAGAACGACTCCCAGCTCGATGAGTCACCTCCTGTCTCCCCCGATTCTGCCTCCCCACCGATGATCTCCTCTGAAAGGAACCACTCAACCAGTGCGCACATAATCCATCCCATACATTGGATGAAATGTACTCTGTTCAGTGTGCTCTACATGACTCGTCAAAATCTGACACTCCTGCTTTCTTCATGGCATCTTTTCTTAAATTGTGCAAAAACTGACGAAGGCGATCACGCATGGCCACCTCCCATGCCTCGTGGATGGCGCCACACATGGTATCCTCGATCAGATACCATAAACCCTACAAATAAATAAAAATATCAAGTTAGAAATGAAATAATTTTCAAAATAAAAATTATTTATTTACGTACGTACCAACCAATGGCCGAACATGGCCTGCTGCACATTAATGGGAATCTGCTCCCATGTGGTCCACGGCTGAGAGAAATAGTTACGCAAAATAGCGCTACCCTGTCCGAATTCTATATGCGGAAAACTGTAAAAATAATAAACATTTATTATGTGAATAGATTAATGAAATCTTAGTCAAATACACAGGTTATCACACAGGTTATCACACCTCTGTGTGCATGGATCAAACCCAAGACGTGGACGTCGCTCGGGGACGGGGTCAGGAATCATCAATCATGCAAGACCGCGCCCCCTCCACGTACTCCCTGGAGCGCCTGCAGGCTGAGGGTCATCTGCCAGCAACTCATCTGCATCGAAAGGCAGGTCAGCATCCGCCAACTCACGAAATGTGGCGGCGTCCATCTGAAACAGAAAATATTAATGTTGTTAGCAAATAATTGATAATTACTATTATATATACATATATACATATTATGATTGTATATAAATACCATGTAATTCTATCAGTGTTCATCTTCATCATCATCTTCATATATGTCAATGTCATCTTCATATTCCTCCTCAACATCATAGATATCCATTTGAGTTACAGTTGCTTCATCTCTTACCATTTCAAATTCATATGTGACATCATTAACATCATCGTCATCACCGACTCTTAAATGTGGGGTGTTGTCATCGAAACTCATGTCTCTTTGTAAAAAAGATTGATATTGAGTACTCTCTTGAAAAACTTCAATTCATTGCACATCAGTGAAAGCACATTCACTTTGACTAAACTGATTGTCTTGAATTTTGATTTTTATTACACTCCACCAATCAGTCAAGTCTCTTGATGTAGCACAGTACTTTGCATAATAAACTTTATGTGCCTGTTGAGCCAATAAGAATGGTTCATTTACTGCAAGAACACTTTTACATTTAATATCGATGATTCCATGAGTCGGATGAATACGCACGCCTCTCTCTGTATCCAACCACCGACATTTGAACATGGTTATGTAATGTTGTCCAAGATAACAGAGTTCAATTATTTCATCAAGTATGCCATAAAATTCAACTTCATTTTCTCGATGATGAGATCCTCTCAAGCTAACTCCACTATTCACTGTTTTTTTCTATTCCCCATATGCATGTGTGTGAAATCAAAATCCATTCCCCACATATGCATTATAAGTTTTAACAAGTTTGGAAGGTGGGTTACTCAATACACACAGCCGTTTGTCAATTTTATCAGCATGTCGAGACACCTGAAAATTTGGGAAATAATTATCAATATAGTAAACTATGCATTGAATGAGTTGCTAAAAGATAAAGAATTTATGTTACCAGTTTTTGAAACCACTGAGAGAAATTTTTCAGTCGATGTTCTTCGAGAGCAGCTGCTGTAATTTGTGGAATTTGTTTCTTGATATGATTATCATACAACCTATAAAAACAAAAGTTATTTACTATAACATAAATGATAGAATAAGTGATATAAACACTTACAGTACAACTGATGTCATCTCTTCACAGTTGAGAAGAACATACGTATGAGCTCTATGATGTTCATCATCTGAAAGCCAGCGTTCATAAACTCCACCAAAACCAAGCTCTGACTGGTTGAAAACAGATAATTGATTGTCGATTTCATCAATATTCCTCTCGTTCCGTCCCATTTGGTTGTGTTTTGAAGGATACTCAGATTCAAAATAATGGGAGCAGAAAAAAGATATTTCCTCTTGCAAATAAGCTTCTACAATAGATCCTTCAACAGATGCTTTGTTACGTACTTTTCTTTTCAATTTTTGCATGCATCTTTCAAATGGGTACATCCATCGAAACTGTACTGGACCTCCACATTTGGCTTCATATGGAAAATGTAACATCAAATGTTCCATTGAGTCGAATAAAGACGGCGGAAATATTTTTTCCAGTTTACATATAATTACAACAACATCTTTTTCAAGTCTTCCTAGAGCATCATAATCTGCTGTAGCCGCACAAATTTCCCGAAAAAAATGAGACATGTCTGTTATGGAATCCCAAATCACAGAATTCAACAGACCTCTTAATCCAATGGGTAGAAGTCTTTCCATTATAACATGACAATCATGACTTTTTAATCCCGTAATATGACCATTCTTTACACATCTACCCAAATTGGAAGCACAGCCATCTGGAAGTCTAAAATCTACAATCCACTGACAAAATAATAAACGGTTTTCTCTAGACAGTGTATAAGCTGCTTTTGGTTTCAGTAACCTTTCTGTTCTGACATTCTCAAACAATTCCAATTCTGGACGCCTGCAAATTTGGGCAAGATCTAAACGTGCATTTACATTGTCTTTGCTCTTTCTTGGTGTATCCAAAACTGTATGAAACAAATTATCAAAACATTTCTTCTCAATAAGCATGAAAAATAACATGTGTTGGACCAACAAATCAGACCAATATGGCAAATCCCAAAATATGATACGTTTAATCCAATTGTGTTCTTTCCCAAAACCAGAAATTTTCTGTTGGTTTATTGTGGGACCAAAAGTGATGGGAGGTAATGAAAATACAACTGATTTTAACTCCGAACCTGATAGCATTTTTGGAGTTCCATCCCTTTCAACTGTTCCTTTTCTGAAATGAGATCTGTTTCTGCGAAAAGGATGATCAGCTGGAAAAAATCTACGATGACAGTCAAAATAACAAGGTTTCTTTCCATGAATGAGCATAAATGCTTTTTTCTCTCCCATACAGTAAGGACATGATTTCTGACCATGTTTACTCCAACCAGATAACATCCCATAAGCCGGGAAGTCACTAATTGTCCACATCAATGCTGCTCTCAGTATGAAATTCTGTTTCGTTGCAACATCATATGTACTGACACCAGTACTCCACAATAAATTTAATTCATCAATCAATGGTTTCAAATAAACATCAATATTTTTCTTCGGATGTCCTGGAATTAGTAAAGTCAAAAAGATATATGGCTCCTTCATCAACATCCATGGAGGTAAATTGTACGGAGTTAAAAAAACAGGCCAACATGAATATTGACTACCATAAGATCCAAACGGATAGAAACCATCAGTGGAAAGGCCCAGTCGAACATTTCTAGCTTCTAAAGAAAAGGATGGATGCACTCTATCAAAATGTTTCCATGAATCACCATCGGTTGGATGATTCAAGCTTTTATCGATTGAAATATTCTCTTTATGCCATGACATCATTGTCGTTGTATTCTTAGACATGAATAAACGCTGAAGTCTGGATGTAAGCGGAAAATATCCCAACTGTTTTACAGGAATCAAACCAGACTTCCCGTGTTGTCCTTCTTTATATCTCAGTTTCCCACATGTGGGACAACTATCCAACGACTCATTTTCCCCAGAATATAAAATTCAGTCATTTGAACATGCATGAATCTTCTGACAAGTAAGTCCCAAATTTCGAACCAGCCTCTTACTCTCATAGTAATTTTCAGGCAAAACATTTCCTTCGGGTAACAGTGTTTTAAGAAAAGAAAATATCTGGTCAAAATAGGTGTTTGACATTCTGTTATCTGATTTGATAGCCATAAATTTTGAAACTGCTTCTAATTTGCTCATCTTGCAGCCAGGATAAAATGCATCCTCAGCAGACCTCAACAACTCATAAAATTCAGACGGTGCCAACTTAGGATTTGAAGCTATATCATCCGGAGTTTCTGTATGTTGAACAGATGAACCTGCAACATCATGTACTAAATCTTGAAACTGGGATGGATCCGGAATCAACTTGGTATCACCTACTCTGCAACTGCGTTCACCGTGTTGATACCAAAAAACGTAATCTGGTTGAAAACCAAAATGCAAGAGATGTTCCCCCACATTTTCAAACGTGTCAAACGTTCTCAATGCACATTTTCTGCAAGGGCATTTTATTTTGCCTTCTGAAACAAATTCTGGATTTGATGCCGCAAATGATAAAAAAGTCTCCACACCCTCTACATATACTGGATTTAAACCAGAACCGTTTGGATTTCTACATTGATTTACCCATATGCGGTCACCTAATAATGATTATTGACGACCTCGTTGTTCCATATTTTTCTATAAAATATAAAAGCATTACTGATTTTGAATAATTTGTTAGAAAAAACACTCAAGCTAGGATAATTATAGAGTTTACATCATACACGACTGATGCAAACTTTTTATTGAGATAGACCTAAAAATTGACCCTTTAAGAATTAAATATGTTGATAATAAAGCAAAACATGTTACAAATATTGATAATTTTAATATTATATAAATTTTTTATTATTTTCATAGTACTAATATTATTGGAAATTATTACTAATTATTGGTAATTATTACTAATTATTGGTAATTATTACTAATTATTGGTAATTATTACTAATTATTACTAATTATTGGTAATTATTACTAATTATTACTAATTATTGGTAATTATCGGTAATTATTCCTAATTATTGGAAATTATTCCTAATTATTACTAATTATTACTAATTATTACTAATTATTACTATTTACCGGAAATTATTACTAATTAGTGGTAATTATTACTAATTATTGGTAATTATTACTAATTATTGGTAATTATTACTAATTATTACTAATTATTGGTAATTATTACTAATTATTACTAATTGTTGGTAATTATCGGTAATTAATTATTGGTAATTATTCCTAATTATTCCTAATTATTACTAATTATTACTAATTATTACTATTTACCGGTAATTATTGGTAATTATTGGTAATTATTCCAAATTATTGGTAATTATTACTAATTATTGTTAATTATTACTAATTATTGGTAATTATTACTAGTTATTACTAATTATTACTAATTATTATTAATTATTGGTAATTATTACTAATTATTGGTAATTATTACTAATTATTCCTAATTATTGGTAATTATTTCTAATTATTGGTAATTATTTCTAATTATTGGTAGTTATCATTAATTATGGGTAATTATTGGTAATTATTACTAATTATTGGTAATTATTACTAATTATTGTTAATTATTACTAATTATTGTTAATTATTAATAATTATTACTAATTATTACTAATTATTACTAATTATTGGTAATTATTACTAATTATTACTAATTATTACTAATTATTACTAATTATTGGTAATTATTGGTAATTATTACTAATTATTGGTAATTATTATTAATTATTACTAATTATTACTAATTATTGGTAATTATTACTAATTATTACTAATTATTACTAATTATTGGTAATTATTGGTAATTATTACTAATTATTGGTAATTAATACTAATTATTGGTAATTATTATTAATTATTACTAATTATTACTAATTATTACTAATTATTACTAATTATTGGTAATTATTGGTAATTATTACTAATTATTGGTAATTAATACTAATTATTGGTAATTATTATTAATTATTACTAATTATTACTCATTATTGGTAATTATTACTAATTATTGGTAATTATTACTAATTATTACTAATTATTACTAATTATTACTAATTATTGGTAATTATTACTAATTATTACTAATTATTACTAATTATTGGTAATTATTACTAATTGTTGGTAATTATTACTAATTGTTGGTAATTATTACTAATTATTACTAAATATTACTAATTATTACTATTTACCGGTAATTATTGGTAATTATTGGTAATTATTCCTAATTATTGGTAATTATTACTAATTATTGTTAATTATTACTAATTATTACTAATTGTTACTAATTATTACTAATTATTACTAATTATTACTAATTATTGGTAATTATTACTAATTATTACTAATTATTGGTAATTTTTACTAATTATTACTAATTTTTGGTAATTATCAGTAATTATTGCTAATTATTGGTAATTATTATTAATTATTATTAATTATTACTAATTATTTGTAATTATTACAAATTATTACTAATTATTACTAATTATTACTAATTATCGGTAATTATCGGTAATTATTGGTAATTATTGGTAATTATACCTAATTATTGATAATTATTGGTAATTATTGGTAATTATTGGTAATTATTCCTAATTATTGGTAATTATCGGTAATTATTTGTAATTATTGGTAATTATTACTAATTATTGGTAATTATTACTAATTATTTGTAATTATTACTAATTATTACTAATTATTACTAATTATTGGTAATTATTGGTAATTATTACTAATTATTGGTAATTAATACTAATTATTGGTAATTATTATTAATTACTACTAATTATTACTAATTATTGGTAATTATTACTAGTTATTGTTAATTATTACTAATTATTACTAATTATTGGTAATTATTACTAATTATTACTAATTATTAGTAATTATTACTAATTATTGGTAATTATTACTAATTATTGGTAATTATTACTAATTATTGGTAATTATTACTAATTATTACTAATTATTACTAAATATTACTAATTACTACTATTTACCTGTAATTATTGGTAATTATTGGTAATTATTCCTAATTATTGGTAATTATTACTAATTATTACTAATTATTACTAATTATTACTAATTATTACTAATTATTACTAATTATTGGTAATTATTACTAATTATTACTAATTATTACTAATTATTACTAATTATTGGTAATTATTACTAATTATTACTAATTATTGGTAATTATTACTAATTATTACTAATTATTTGTAATTATTGCTAATTATTGGTAATTATTATTAATTATTATTAATTATTACTAATTATTGGTAATTATTACAAATTATTCCTAATTATTACTAATTATTACTACTTATCGGTAATTATCTGTAATTATTGGTAATTATTGGTAATTATACCTAATTATTGGAAATTATTGGTAATTATTACTAATTATTGGTAATTATTTCTAATTATTGGTAATTATTCCTAATTATTGGTAATTATCGGTAATTATGGGTAATTATTGGTCATTATTACTAATTATTGGTAATTATTATTAATTAGTGTTAATTAGTACTAATTATTCCTAATTATTGGTAATTATTCCTAATTATCGGTAATTATTACTAATTATCGATAATTATTGGTAATTATTGGTAATTATTACTAATTATTTGTAATTACTACTAATTATTGGTAATTATTATTAATTATTGGTAATTATTACTAATTATTACTAATTATTACTAATTATTTGTAATTATTACTAATTATTACTAATTATCGGTAATTATTCCTAATTGTTACTAATTATTACTAATTATCGGTAATTATTGGTAATTATTGGTAATTATTTCTAATTATTGATAATTATTACTAATTATTGTTAATTATTACTAATTATTGGTAATTATTACTAATTATTGATAATTATTACTAATTATTGGTAATTATTACTAATTATTGGTAATTATTCCTAATTATTGGTAATTATTACTAATTATTGGTAATTATTCCTAATTATTGGTAATTATTCCTAATTATTGATAATTATTCCTAATTATTGATAATTATTCCTAATTATTGGTAATTATCGGTAATTATTGATAATTATTGGTAATTATTACTAATTATTGGTAATTATTACTAATTATTGGTAATTATTACTAATTATTCCTAATTATTACTAATTATTACTAATTATTACTAATTATTACTAATTATTACTAATTATTGGTAATTATTCCTAATTATTACTAATTAGTGGTAATTATTAGTAATTATTACTAATTATTGGTAATTATCGGTAATTATTGCTAATTATTGGTAATTATTTTTAATTATTATTAATTATTACTAATTATTGGTAATTATTACTAATTATTGGTAATTATTACTAATTATTGGTAATTATTACTAATTATTGTTAATTATTACTAATTATTGGTAATTATTACTATTTATTACTAATTATTACTAATTATTGGTAATTATTACTAATTATTACTAATTATTACTAATTATTGGTAATTATTACTAATTATTACTATTTATTCCTAATTATTGCTAATTATTGGTAATTATTCCTAATTATTAGTAATTATATGAATAATTACCAATAATTAGGAAAAATTACCAATAATTATGAATAATAACATTATTAGTATATTTTATTATTAATATTAAAATAATATAATTTTTGATATTATATACAATTCTCCTTTCATCTGTGTGTTTTCTGTCTCCACGTACAAATAATAAATGTGGAGACAGAAAACACACAGATGAAAGGAGAATTGTATATAACATAAAAAATTATATTATTTTAATATTAATAATAAAATATACTAATAATGTAATAATGTTATTATTCCTAATTATTGGTATTTATTACTAATTATTAATATTTATTCTTAATTAATGAAAATTATTACTAATTATTCCTAATTACCATTAACTATGAAAAATACTAATAATTTAAATTTTTTAAGTAACAAAACAATGTAAACATAATTAAATTAAAACTAATTAACAATAATTGAAACTAATAAAAAATTTAAAATAAATATTAAATTAAAATGAACAGAAATACCTTGAAAATTGATCTGAGGTTGATCTCTGATCGTTCTTTAAAACTTCAATATCAACTCCGGAGAAAAAAATTAAACTTGAGAAACGTTGAACTCTAGAAATAGAATTTTGAGAGAAGAGGAAGATGGAGATTGAGAATGAATTGAAAAAACGGATGGGGTTATTTATAGGTTAGATTATTTGCGACGGGTCCATTTGCGACGGGCTACCCGTCGCAAATAATATTATTTGCGACGGTACCCGTCGCAAATACCTTAACCCGCATTGATTACGGTCAACGGTTAAATAGTTATTTGCGACGGGACCCGTCGCAAATAACCACCTGTCGACATACTATTTGCGACGAGAATATTCCCCCGTCGCAAATACCTTTTACCGCCGCCGGTTATTTGCGACGGGCAATAACCGCCCGTCGCAAATATGTTTCCCGCGATTTGGCGCGCAAAGCGCGCCAGTTCTTTTGCGACGGGGAAAGCAATCCCGTCGCAAAAGGCTACTTATTTGCGACGGGCAAATACCCCCGTCGCAAATAAGTTTTTAACGGGGCTATTTGCGACGGTATTTATCCCCGTTGCAAATAACCCGTCGCAAATACTCATTTTTCCCGTAGTGCATCCATTGAAAAATCACAGAAACAAACAATCTTTGTTCCACCTTCCAGTGAAGACCAGGAAATAATAGTAATACTCCACAAAGTCATCACACCTAATTTCATCAAGACTCCATTTGCACACACCAATCATAGTGGAGGATTTTAGGTAGATGTGATAGACAAAAGGAAGAATATTTAATCCTATATAGGGTAAACCACAAAATAGTTAAACGAGAAGAACATATCATAATTAGAAACCCAAACCACTAGATACCAAATAGCTAAGAGAAAATGAAACCTAGAAACTCTCACCCCCACTCCACTTGTGATTATGAGAAGTGGAATGATTTAAGTGTATAAAATATATTTTATTACTAGGATGGGGCATATTGGAGGTTCCATTTTTCATTTCATCCCTCCAGATAAACTATAAATTTTTAGAGATATTAATTGAGTGAGATTTCATTTGATTAAGAGAAAAAAGGGGAGTAAAATTTGAATCAAGAGTTGATATGTTAAGTAAGGGGATATAAAAGGTTAGTAGACACCTTAGTTTTGGTCCTATGGTTGAGATAAGAACACATAAAACCTGGAACCTTTAATAGGGAAGCCATTTTTTGTTTTAATCTTGTTTACAATTATTTTCAATGATCAGATCTAGTTCTTCTAGCAACATTAGTTTTGATCTTGTGGTTGATAGAACTATGTTCTCTAGACTTCAAACTCTAAAAATCAATGAACATGAGGAAAGATATTTTTTCACCATTATATTTTATTGCCCTCCCTCCTCATATTTTTCCTCCACAAAAGTTTCATTATGTAGTGAAAAAATGGAAGATAATATTGCAAAAGTCAATAGGACTCTAAAGGAAATGTATTCATTTAATTTTAACATTAATAATAAAAAATTAAAATTGATTGAACAAGTTTGTGAATTTAAAAATAAAATTATTATAATACTACAAAAGTTTCATGGAATATTAGGTGAGGACCCCAATAGAAACCTAATAATGTTTAAAGAAGTATGAAATAGATTCAGAACCAGGGGAGTCACTAAGAACCAAATCAGTTGGAAGGCCTTCCCCTTATCTCTTTAAGGGGAAACCAAGGAGTGTCTCTAAAATTTACAACCTGGAGAAATCACCTCATGAGATGATCCATAGAGGTACTTCCTCTAAAATTATTCCCTAATTTAAGAAGTGCTCAATTGAGGAAATAATATTTGTGGAATCAAACAAGCAACTAGATAAATACTCTATGAGTTTTAGGAAAGGTTTATGAAACTGAACACATCCTTCCCAGACCATACCTATAAATAATATCATTTATTTATATTATTTTACTAAGTATTTATGGACAGTGATTGAAAAATACATGATGATTCTTCAAAAGGAGAACTAATTAATAATTCACCATTTTAATTTATATAATTTGCAAGGATAATCTTCTATAATTTCCAACAATTTGTTATGAGGACTATAACTAAAGTTTTGCATGAGGTAAAAATATCAAAATAACATTTAATAGAAAATAAATTTGAATAAATAAAAAATCTTGTGAGACATAAAGCTTTGAAAAAAGTGTTGGAGTAATCACCCACAACCACCACCACCCCCTGGGTTTTCCAGATATGTTACTCTTAAGAACATTTCACTGATGGATTGCCATAAGTTTAAGGGAATGAAAAATATGATCCCATGTTCTATAAGAAATAAATGAATCAAACAAGTGTAAGCTAAGGATTCAGAGATTTTACCACAAATCAAAAGAATTCTAGTAAGAATAAAATAAACCATTTCAACAAGAATTCCAATAGGTTTATCAATAGCCTTTCCAACCCCCTCCATTACATAGAAAAATTTTCCAACCATCCACAAGTTACCATCAAGGAAAAACACAAGAACCTTCCATGAAGTACATTTTGAGAAATGTAATAGAATATAAAAGCACTAAATAAACTAATATCACCACTCAGGGATTATAGATAAAGTAATTAAAAGGAAATTTAGGTTAAATCATGACCACCATCAATAATTTGGTAAATTAAGGATCGGTTAAACTTCATGTTCAACCAATTCCTAACCCTAAAGTGAATTTCAATGTTGTCACATTAAAGGAGTGGAAAGTAGAAAGAAAATACTGAATTCTATACCATGGAGATAGATTCTGGAGGTGAAAAGAAATTTTTACCTAATGAGATTCACTATGAAAAATAACATGAGGGTAACACCCCAAGTTTTTGTGAAATATTGTTTTGAATTAATTTAATCTATTTTATATTTTATATTTCACAAAAAACTGAATATAACTTATGTTATATGAAAGAACCAAGATATTAGTAATTTTAATGCTACAAAATTTTAATATTTTGTAACAAAATAACCCAACATAAGTTTTTCTTATATGCAACACCAACATGGCTTGTGTTACTCACAACACTGAGTTTCTATGAAACTACATTTTTTATAATAATTAATTAAAAGATATGGTTATAAAATATTTGTTAAACATAATAATATGAATATTAATAACCAATTATTAAATATTATTTATAATGTTTTTATATAAATAAAACATAATAATGATAAAACATACAATTTTTGGTAAAGTCCTTATATGTTTGGAAATAATATTTTCTCAAAAGAACTTCTTTTAAGTCCTTCTATTAAAATTAATAAAATTAATTTTAGATGATTATAGAAATTAAAATTCATTAAATAAACATAATTTATAAATTCAAATTGTCTAAATTAGATTAGGGTGAATTTTTGGGATTTTTTTGAGAAACTTCATTTTTGGGTGAATAGTGAAAAATGTTGAATTTTAATTCAGAACCGCTATTTTGTCTAATTTATTTATATAGATAAATTATATTTTAAGTTGGTTTTAAAGTCATAATATTCCAATTATACATCTATTAACCCAATTTATTTAATTTTAATCATTCATATGTTGAATTTATAGATAAAATCTTAATGAACTTTTGACCATTCTCACTTTAAAAACCTACTTTCTCGTTATGCCTGTGAGATCAGCAATAAACTTAATTTTTCTGATTTTGTGATTTTAATTTAAAAAAATATAAATAAATTTTTTTAGTAAGTATAATATTTATATTCTAATAATATAAACTTAATTTTTAAACAAAAATATTAGTGAAAGAGAATAAAATTAATTATAGCGATTAAGGAAAAATTAAACTTAACAAGGGACTACACCTTAAACATAAGGACCCAAATGACCTATCCACTTATAAAAAACCCATTTTATGGAAAAATTTAGGTAATAAACATTAAATTATTTAGTTTTTTTGGTTTTTTATGACTTTTTTTATGTAAAAATGCGGGATACCTAACTTGTTTTCAAAAATGCCAAGTGTGTCTTTTCCCTCCCCTATAAAAGTCCACAACATCTCCCCCTTCTTCACACCTATAAAACCGCTTAATTTCAGCCAATATCTGCCCAATTAACATCCCAAAATTCCTCCCTTACCCCTTAAATCCTCACTTTTATCATAAATCCAACCAAGGAAGCTCTTTTGTGCAATGAAAAAGGAGTTACCCAAAGAAGAGGTAACATCCTTCCTCAAGCTTCTTTCTTTTATTTTCTTTCTCCACCACCTCAATTATTCTCATTAAATGATAATATAATAATACTATTATCTAAAATATACTTATATTAATTAATTATGAGTTTTTTACCTACACTTACACACACATCCATCTAATGGGTAACAAACATAACGTTCTTGTGTACGGCGAACTACCGCCTCATGAAACGATGTTGTTCCTTTTACCTTTACCACCTATCATGGTTGAGAATTATAATGGACACTATATTTTTATATTATATATATTATATTTATGATTTATTTATACTTATTTAGTTATTATATAAAGCTTTTCTTCATTCTTTCCATTTTTTATAAATATAATTTTGTTTGGGGAAGTGTGGACTATCGCCTCCTCAAAGCGATGTGATTCGTTCACAGACTACATAGAATGTATTAAGGATGGTTTTAGTGATATTATATAATATATATGACATAATAATGAAACTAAAGTGATATTATATATCTATACATATTTTTTTATTTCGTTCTTTCACTATTATGAAGAAAAACTGAAACAGTGTTCATGCATACATACGACATACCATATCCATGAACAGTGCATTCCATTTCATATTTATATTTACTGTGTATTATTAAAAATACATATATAATGAATTTAAATTATATTTATATCACGTTTTAAATTCTTTAAATCATGTTATATGTATGAGGATCAAAAATATTACAAATTAATACAAATGCGAAAAACAAAGAGAATATTACCCAAAGTGTAACCTTAACTTGGAATTGTTAATAAGAGAGTTATATAAATTTATAATAAAACCATATATGGTATTATAAATAATTATATGGTTCTTTAAATTATTTATAATAAACTTATATTTATTATACATTAATTTTCTATGAGTATGAAGAGAGTCAAGATGTAATGTAAGGGAATTTCATTTTACTTTTTATTTTCATGAGATACATGCCTTATTCACCACTCATTTATTTTTGTATAGTGTGTATACTACCAATGGATTTATTCTATGATTATTATAATTAAATTTTTGGTTATTTAAATATCAATTTTATGATCTTTATTTTAGGGGGTTTAGGTTTCAAAAGTTACCAAATTTGTAATGTAATTTTGTCTCAATTTTCCTTTTTTGAGACACATGCTATGTTATGCACCTTATTTTTTTTGAGTTGTATATACTAACTTTTCAATGTTATATAATGAATATAATTCCTTTAATTATAGTTTAAGCATCATGTAATTATATTATTTCCATTATGTTATTATTCAATGTTACCAAATTTGTAATGGTTTATAGCTACAATGTCATCATATATTGAGATTGTTTATGATTATGATCCAATTGATAAAATATTATGATCTATCTCTAAAGAAAAACCATTAATTTTATTAATATCTAGTTATTTATTTTATATCCATGTAATGGTACCATTTTTCCACTATTTTTTACATAATATGATCAATAAAGTTTCTTAAGAAATTCAGACTTTACCTCTCATTTCGGTCGAAAATATGTGTTCCTTAAAAACCATTTTTTCTAAAAGGTTTCCAAAAAAATTCTACTATTATCATATGGCATTTAAACGAAATTATTACCCATGTTTTACCTTTTAAGATTTTTTTTAAATGGTGTATTCTTGTCATCTTCCAATTGAGGCACTTTTTAAAACTTTTTACGGTGAAAAATGAATGTTAGGCACGTGCAGATTTACCCTTCATCATGGACATCACTCCCTTAAAGCTTCTTTTACAAGATTATAAATATTTTTTAAGGAATATTTTTTTCCTAATATTCTATAAATTAATTGTTTTAAAGTGGTTTTCAATAAAAATGGTTATTAAAAATGTTTTATATTTAAAAAGTGTTTTAAATAATTTTAAAAAAATCCTTTAGAAGTATTCAAAATGTTTCTTTCAAACAACTGGATTTCAATGATTTTAATGCTTTTTTTCAATTTATATTCAAATAAAAAAAATTCAAAATTTTTTCAATCTTCTTTTATAAGTTTTCAAGGAAAAAAATTTCAACATTTTTTCAAGATTCTTTTTTAAGTTTTCAAGAAAATAGGTTTTCAAAATGTTTTCAAGATTCTTTTATAAGTTTTCAAGGAAAATGGTTTTCAAAATGCTTTCATTCTTATTTTATAAGTTCTCAAGGAAAATAGTTTTCTAAATTTTTTCAAACTTATTTTATATCTTTTCAATGAAAAGAAATCAAAATGTTTTAGAGCTTATTTTATAAGTTTTCAAGGAAAAGGTTTTAAAAATTATTTCAAGATTTATTTCTAAATTTTCAAAATATTTTCTATGAAAATGGTTTTTCAAAGGTTTTATGTTTTAAAGATAATTTTTCAAAGAAGAAAGAATACTTCTTAAATAATTTTTTTTTAAACATATTTCAAAATTATTTTTCATCTAAGATGACATCAATTGATGTTACTCAAGCCCTTCTAGGAAATGATCCAAAGGTTCTATTCATATTCTTTCTTTAATAGTTTATGTTTTTATAGAATAATGCTTATGAAACCCTTTTCTCTTTCACATGATATATGTTTATGAAATCGGTTTCTCTTTCATGGGTTCTACATTTATGAAATATTTTCTCTTTCAAGGGTTATATTTCTATGAAACAAATTTCTATATACGAGTTATGTTTTGATGAAATTATTATGAAATATGTCTCTTTTCCATAGGTTAGGATAAGATTAAATGTTTATCATACCCATTTCATTTCATGGGTTATGTTATGATTAAGGTTTATTATTTCATGAAACACATAAGTATGATTTAATTATGAGATGGTTGGGACCTATATCACCCTCAAATGCATTGGGTAAAGATTTATATCTCATTAGATTGACTAAGTTAGTCATGGGAGTGAACCTTGACTACTAAAATAGCCATGAGAGTGAACCATGACAGCCAAGATGGTATGGGGAGTGAACTCATACTACTAATATGGTCATGGGAGTGAACCATGATGACCAATATGGTATAGGGAGTGAACCCATACTACTAATATATCCATATAATCGATTCCTTGACTATTATGGAAATCATTTTAAATACTAATGTGTATGACACAATTCTATGTCTTACTCCAATGTTATGTTTTCATGTATTATTCTCTTGATTTCATTATGATTAATTCCTTTTGAACTGGTATGATTTATTTCATGATTCAAGTTTATGATATGTAGGGTATGATCTTCTAATGTTATGATCATGTTCTCATATCCTTATGCTCATTTTTATGCTTACATATATCCCTTATTTACCCTTACTGAGAATCTGAGTTCACCCCTTTTTATGTTTCTATCCCTATGTTAGGAAGATATCTTCTAGGTATAATATTTCTAAGAGGGTTTCTAGTATTATAGAACCTAGTGGGAGATAATGTAGTTCACTTATGTACCATTACTTACATTTCCATGTTTCCGAAGGCACAAAACCAACATGGTTTTTTGGTTTTTTTAATGTATTAAGTATTCCACAAAAGTGATTTAATTTTAATGTATAAATATCAAGGCTCTATATATTTAGTAACATAAAAAAGGTTTAGTTAAAAAATTTAAGCTATGATGAGAAAACGTTAATGAGAACCCTAAGGGCATGTCTAAGGATAAGTCTAAGGATAAAGAAAAGTTTAGAAAAATATCCTGGAATCTTGGTGATGGATAGAGAGAGTGGAAAGAAATACATGTATGTCTAGATACTACAACATGATATAGCTCTAGAATAGATGAACCTAGGAGTAACAACTCTGACAAGGTGTGTTGGGCCTGACTCAGCGTAACCTAGTAAATGATCAGAGGCCTTACTACAAACCTGGATTGTCACTCCCAGTGGATATTCTTTGGAAATTAAAAAATTATTCACAACCCATCATGGGGTATTTGAAAATAATATGGATATAGATATCATAGGATAAACCTAAGGTTTCATAGATTAAGATAGGTGTCATAATTTATAAATCCTATAGGTAATTCATTTTCAGGGTTACATGGTTTTTCTCTATGATAATTAATACTCACATTATATTGCTGGTTTTAATCAATGTTGGGAATGAAAAGGAAATGGATTAGCATTGAATATGATGGAAAATTTTCGGATGAGAAATCAAATGGGATGATCACTAGAGTAAAGGATGTTGTGATCATGACTAGTCAGTTATCATAGAACATGATGAACAATGTGTACCTTAACCAACTCTCAGACTCATTAAGGAAGAGAAGGAATGAGTTCACTAAGATTTAGGGTAATGGAGACCATGTAGGAAAGAAGATTCAACTCCCTTTGTTCTAAGAATGTTGAATTAATCACCCAATTGAATGTCTTAGAGGAAAAAAGAAGTTTTTTTGATAGTGGAAAAGAAGGACACAAATCAAGTGACTATAAAGGAAAGATGAAGAGTTCAGTTAATGAAATGGATTGGAATATTGGAATCCCTAAGATATAGTCAAAGTTTAAATGCTTTAAGTGTAGAATAATGGGTCATTTTGAAAATATATGTCCTAAGTGTAATGATCCTAAATAGAATCAACAAGTTTGTACAAGTTAAGGTTATATTTCTGATAATGATGAGACAACAGATGAAATGTGAAAGGGAAGAGGTATTGAGTAATAGGATGAGGTATCATTCATATATATTAAGTATAAAGTCTATAAATTAATGTTTTCATGTATTTAGATCCAATAATTGTGTTATATGAATGTACAAATAAAGAAGGACTATCTAGTTTATGTTTTTCACCAAGGATTTAAAAGATTATGTTGAACTGTTTCTCATGTACTAGAGAAGTGATTTAATAACAGAGTGATATTTTAACTAAGGGAAGATTACCCTTAATATGTTCTTTATATTCAGATAATGTTGTTTGAATAAAGATATTTTGGATATGAATAAGTAAATTGTAAAGTAATTGTTACCATGAAACTAATTAAGGACTTTTTGATAAGTGGTTTATTCTATCATTGACTGAGTTTACAAAAAAAAATTATTTAAGGAATATATCTAGTAATATTTGCAATAAAGAAGTATACATGTTTTCCAATAGTATTTTTAGTAATTCAGGTTATTACCATGTTTTAAGAAAATATACAATGAGGGTATTCAAATGTTTTGAATGTGAAAACCAAGAACTACTTTGTGATATATGGCGGGTCAATGTTAAGAAGATTTCATATCCTTATTTATAAAGTTATATATTGTTATATTTCAAAAGGATTATAAGTTTAACCATTTATTTAATATTTAATTTAAACTTCGGATGATATTTGTGAGATTAAATTATTATCTTTCCATGTGAGGATTTAATCACATTGTACAACCTTCTCTGAAAACTTTTTGTTGATGGTAACATAAGAGAGATGGGATTACTTATCATGGATCTCATGATCTGTTAGTGCTTCAGGAATGAAAAATCCACCTTCCTTTTTGGAGAAAGAGGTTAAGTGGAAATTGGTCAAGAAACGAACAAATGGTGATATTTTACTTATGAAAAGGGATGAAAAATTATAACTTCTCATGAAAATTATTCAACTCTAAAGAAAGGATCTTGAAATTAAAAAGTGTATCCTAGTACCTTATTTTCTGATGAATTAAATGGTCCCTCAGATCATTATAGATTTATAGATTTCTGATGGTTAAATTTCCCCTAACCATGCTCTATATCACTCTCCTCCAGAACTTGACAATTAGATTTCTCTTTTATGTCTATGTTTTCACTTAAAACCTATGTTCTCCTATGTGGAAACCCAGCTTTGAGTTACTTTGGGTAACAGTTATGGTTTCAAATTTCCCTTTTTAAAGGAAGTTCAAGTGTTTATTTTTAAGATGTGGGTTTCTATTAAAGGAACTTAATAGTATTAATCCATTGATAACCCAGAATAATTTTGATGGTGAAATTCATTTTAAGGTGGGTATAATGTAACACCCTGATTTTTTGTGAAATATATATTTTTTAATTAATTTAATTTATTTGATCTTTTAATTTCATGGAACACTGAATATAGATTATGTTATATGAAATCACCAAGATATTCATGTTTTTTATGTTAAACAATTTAAGATTTCATTATAATATACCATAAGATAATTTTGTGTTATAAAGAACACCGACTTTCTTGGCATTACCTGAAACACTGAGTTTCTACAAAACTGCATTTTTTTATTATACTAAATTAAAAGAGATAGTCATAACATAACCATTAAAAATAAAAAAAATAAATATTAATAAACAATTTTTAAATATTATTTATATTGGTTTTATATAATTAAAACATAATGGAGATAAAACATATTATTTTTGGAAAAGTCTTTATATTTTTGGAAATACTATTTTCTCAAAAGAACAACTTTTTAAGTCCTATAAACAATAATAAAATTAGTTTTAAAACATTTTAGAAATTTAATTTTATAAAATGAACATAATTTTTTAATTCATAATGTCTAAATTTTATTAGGGTGGGTTTTTTTGAATTTTCTACAAAACATCATTTTTGGGTGAATAGTGAAAAATACTGAATTTTAATTCAAAACTGCTTTTTCATCTAATTTATTTATATAGTTAAATTATATTTTAATTTTTTTAAAGTCATAATAGATAAATTTTACATATATTAATCCAATTTATATAATTTTAATCATTATTATGTATAATTTAGTTATAAAAACTTAACGAACTTTTGAACAGTCTCACTTTAAAAACCTGCTTTCTTACCATGTCTCTGAAATCAGCATTAAACTTAACATTTCCACTTCTATGAATTGAATTTTTAAAAATGTAAATTCAAGTTTTTAATCAATATAATAAATATATTTAAATAATATGAACTTAATTTTTCACCAAAAATATTTTTGAAACTAATTAAAATTAATTATAGTGATTAAGGCAAAGTTAAGATTAACAGTGGACTAAACATTAAACATGAGGGACCAAATGACCTATAAACTTCTCCAAAACCCATTTTATGGCCATATTTCTTCCATAAACCTTCAATTATTTAACTTTTTTGGTTTTTTATTCCTTTTTATGTAAAAATGTGGGTACACCAAACTTGTTTTCAAAAATGCCAAGTATATCCTTTCCCTCCCCTGTAAAAGGAAATCACCTCTCCCACTTATTCACACCTATCAAGAAAATTAATTTCATTCCAGATATATCCAATTAACTTAACAAAATCCTTAAATTCCTCCATTAATCCTCTCTTTCAGAATAAATCCAACCAAGGAATCCCTTTTGTGCAAAGAAAAAGGAGTTACCTAAAGAAGAGGCAGCATCCTTCCTCAAGCTCCTTTATTTTATTTTATTTGTCCACCACCTAAATTATTATTATTACATGATAATATAATAAAAAAAGTATCCTAAATATATTTAGATATTTTAATTATAAGTTTTTGACCTTCACATACACAAACTTCCATCTAATGGGTAACGAACTTATAGTTCTTATGTATGGTGAACGACCGCCTCATGAAATGATTTTATTCATTTTACCTTTACCACATATAATGGTTGATAATTATGATAGAAACTATGTTTTTATATGATATATATTATTTATATTTATTTATTTATTTTTTATATAAATCCTACCTTCATTCTTTCTATTTTGTGTAAATATGATAATTTCATTTGAGGAAGTGTGGACTACCGCCTCCTTAAAGAGACATGATTCGTTCACACACTACATCGAAGGTATTGAGGATGGGTTTAGTGAAATAATATGATATATATGAAATAATAATTATACTTTAATTATATTATATAAATATATGTGTCTCCATTACTTTATTTCTTTCAATATTACAAATAAAAATGAAAATAGTGTTCATGCATACGTATGGCATACCGTCTCCATAAATGGTGTAATAAATTTCATATTTCTATATGCTATATATTATTATAAATACATATATACTGAATATAAATTATATTTATATTATGTTTTAAATTCTGGAAATCATGATATAAGTATGTGGACTAAAAATATAAATAATTAAGAAACATGTGAAAAACAAAGCAGATATTACCCGAAGTGAAACATTAACTTGGAATCGTTAATAAGAAGCTAATATAAAGTTATAATCAAAACATATATGGTTTTAGACCTAAAAATATAGTTCTTTATAAGATTTATAATAAAATTATATTTATTATATAGTAGGTTTTTAGGAGTACAAAGTGATTCAAGATATAAGGTGAGCGAATTTCATCTCACTTTTTATTTCCGTAAGATGCATGCCTTATTCACCACTCATTTATTTTGTGTGGTATGTATACTACCCATGGATATATTATATGATTATTATAATTAAATCTATGGGTATTTACATATCCATTTTATGATCTTTCTTTCATTTCAAATGTTATCAAATTGGTAAAGTAATTTTGTCTCAATTTTCCTTCTTTGAGACACATGCCATGTTATGCACCTATACTTTTCCATGTGGTATACAAAATACCTTTGAAAATTTATATCCCGAATCTTGTTATTTTCATTATATATTAAGCTTAATTTAATGTTATTATTTCTATTGATTTATGATTCAAATTTTCTAAATTGGAAACAGTTTATAGTTATAATCTCACGGTTGTTGAGATTGTTTATGATTATTCCCCCATTGATGAAATATTATGATCCATCTCTCAAGAAATCTAATGAGTTTTCTTATTTTATAGTTATTAATCTTATATCAAATTAATGGTGCCATTTTTCCACTATTTGGACCATAATATTATCAAGAAATGTTTTTTAATAAAGTTTAACTTTACCACTCTTTTTGGTTAGAAATCTGTGTTCCTTCAAAAACAATGTTTTCTAAAAGGTTTTAAAAATATTATTAAATTCCCATATGATATTTAAAATACATTTTACCCATGTGTTTAGCTTTCTAAAAAAGTGTTTTTAAAAAGGTATCTTCTTGTTGTTTTCTGGTCAATGCACTTTTCTAAATATTTTACAGTGAAAAAGGAATATTCGGCATGTATGGACTTACCGCTATCATAGCTGTCATTCTCTCAAAGATTCTTTCACAATATAACAAAGTTATTTTTTTAAGGAAAACTTTTCCTAAAATTCTAGAAATTTATTTTTTTAAATAGTTTTCAATAAAAAAAAATTCAAAAAAAATTATGTTTAAAAAGTGTTTTAAATAATTTTCAAACCTTACTTTATAATTTTTCTAAAGGTTGTTTTCAAATAAAATGATTTCAATGATTTTGACCTTTTTTAAAATTATTTTCTAAGAAAAATATTTTCAAAATATTTTCAAGATTCTTTTATATGTTTTCAAGGAAAATATTTTTCAAATTTTTTTTAATATTATTTTATAAGTTTTCAAGGAAAAAAGTTTTCAAAAAGTTTTTAATATTCTTTTGTAAGTTTTTAAGGAAAATAGTTTTCAAAATGTTTTAAATTTTATTTTATATACTTTCAAGGAAAACAGTTTTCAATTTTTTTCCAATATTCTTTTATTATTTTTCAAGGGAAAAGGTTTTCAAAATGCTTTCATTCTTCTTTTATAATTTTTCAAGGGAAAATGTTTTAAAAATGATTTCAATATTTCTTTATAAATTTTTAAATTATTTTCTTTGAAATTTGTTTTTAAATTGTTTTATATTTTAAAGAGCCTATTTAAAATAATAAAGGATATTTTCCTCAAGAAAATTTGTTAATAGATATTTCAAAATTATTTTATAACTAAGATGACATCAGTTGATGTCACTCATTCCCTTATAGGAAATAATACAAAAGTTCCATTCATATTATTTCTTAAATGGTTTATGTTTTGATGGATTGGTTTTTATGAAGTTTGTTTCTCTTTTATGGGTTATATTTTTATGAAATCTATTTCTATTTCATAGATTCTTTGTTTGTGAAATCTATTTCTCCTTCACGGGTTATATGTCTATGAAACCCATTTATTTTCATAGGTTATACTTTTATGAAATTATTATGAAACTTTTCTCTTTTCCACAGGTTATAATAAGATTACATGTTTATGATACCCATTTCATTTCATGGGTTATGTAATGATTAATGTTTATGATCTCATGACACGTGTATGTATGATTTCATTATAAGATGGGTGGGACCTATATCTCCCTCCAATGCATTGGTTAAGTATTTTTATCTCATGAGATTGACTGAGACGGTCTTGGGAGAGAACCTTGACTACTAAGATGGCCATGGGAGTAAACCATAACTACGAAGATGGTATGGGGAGTGAACTCATACTACTAATATAGCCATGTCAGTAAACCATTACTACCAAGATGGTATAGGCAGTGAACTCATACTACTAAGATTTCCTTATCAGTGATTACTTGACTACTATAAAAATCATTTTATATACTTATGTGTATTCCACAATTATATTTCTTACTCCTATGTTATGATTTTATGTCTTATGATATTGATTTCATTATGATTCGTGCCTTATAAACTTCTAACCTTTATTTTATGGTTCATGTTTTTGATATGCAGGGTATGATCTCCTAATATTATGATCATATTATCATACCCTTATTCTCTTGTTTATGCTTACACATCCCCCATATTTACCCATACTGAGAATATGAGATCACCCATTTTTATGTTTCCTTCACCATGTTATGAAGATATATTCTAGGTATGGTATTTCTAAGAGGGGTAATAGACTTGGAGAACCTTGTAGGATATAATTTCTCTACCTCATGTACCAAAAATTATGTTACCATGTTTCCAAAGGCACAAAACTAACATGGTATTTGGGGTCTATTTTTGTAATGTATTAAGTATTCTATAAAATTGATTTAATGTTAATGTATTAAACCCAAGGGTCCCTATAAGGAGGAATCTATAAAAACACCCCCTGTCAAGAAATAAAAAAAGGAAAATATATGATGGATGATCCAAAATAACCCCAACCTAACTTCCCCATAAGGATTCAAGCCCTAAAGAAAAGAAATAAACCATCACCACAATAGGAGATACAGGAAGTATTCAACCAAGTAGAGATTAACATCCCTCTACTAGAAGAAATCCACCAAATTCTAACATATTAAAATTTTGTTAAATACATGTGCACCAAGAGAAATATATTATTATTAAATAAATAGGTAATATTAATTAAGAAATTTTCATCCCTTGTTACCCCTCAAATCCCTTAAAAATACCATGATGTAGGTACTTTCAATATCTATAGCACAATTAGTAAGATTAATTTTTATAATTCATTGTTTTATTTAGTATCTTAAATTAATGTACTACCTTATTCTATTTATTCTTATCTAAATATAGGAGAACTCAAACCCACTCGAGTGGTTGTGCAACTCGCCAATAGATCCGCTTACAAACTGTTAGGTGTTCATGAAGTTTTCCTGGTAAGTGTACAAGGCTACCCATTTCTTGTCGACTTCTATATTCTTGACATGGAAGAATGAAAAGGTAAAGACCACTCTCTCCTTATTATAGGTAGTAAATTCCTCCAGACCACTAAAACCATAATAAATGTAAATTAAGGTACTGTTTTCATGAATTTTGGTGTGGAAACTATAGATTTCAACATCCATGATTCTATATAACACCCACATGAAGTGCATTATTTTTTTTACATTAAAAAATTGTGATTAGCTTGTTCTTATAGGGAGGAAATTGAAATATTCAATGAAATAATTATAGCGGGAGAAACTTTGAAAACAAAAAATATTTTTCATGAATATTTTTTTAAATAAACTCAATCTAGAGAAAAATTTGAGTGTTAAACAATTTTATGAAATTGATAAACATTATTTTTACGATTTACTCAAATATGCTACTAATATTTTTTCTATAAATGTCCAGGGTTCCAACATAGAGAACACTGAGGTGGTAAAATCTATATAAAACACCCTGAGTTAGAATTAAAATTGTTCCCATCAAGATTAAAATATTATTTTTAATAAAAAATGAGAAACCGTTAGTTATAATATATAATAATTTAGATCCTAGCCAAGAAACCAACTTCTATAAATTATGAAACATAATGCTAGGTAATATGATGGAAATTAGGTGACACCTTAGAGATTTACCCTACCACCTATATATATAGGATTATTTTGTAACAATAATCCAAACCAGTGATACAACCAAAAATAAGGCTCAACCTGGCCCTTTTGGAAGTAGTAAAAAAATAAGTAAAAAGACTTTGAAAAGCTGGAATAATTTATCCCATCTCAGGCTCACAATGTATGAGTCCCATTCAAATTTTTCGAAATAAAACTAGTTACACAATTTTAAAAAATGATAATAATGATTTAGTTCCCACAGGAATTGAGAAAAACTATAGTGTTTTCATAGATTATAGGATATTGAAAAATGGGACTAGAAAATGCCACTTCCCCATACCCTTTGGGGGCCAAATATGAGAGAGACTTGCTGGAAAAAGGACATTATTATTTATTTGATGGTTTTTCCTTGTATTTTCAGGTTATAATATCTCTTGAGGGCTATGAAAAAACTACAATCACAAGTCACTTTGCTATATTTTCCTACTAAAGGATTCTTTTCAATCTTTTCAATGCCCTAGGTATATTTCTACACTATATGGTTAGTATCTTCTCAGACCTAATTGGTAACTACATTGAGGTATTACTTCATAACATTACTATGTATGTAACTTTATCCCAAAGAAATATGGGAAGTTTAGAAAAAGTTTTAAAAATATATATTGAGAGAAAATTGGTTTTAAATTTTAAAAATTACTTTTTTTAGTAAAAAACGGAAATGTTTTCAGTCATTTTAATTATAAATTTGGAATTGATATAGATAAATAAAAAGTTTATTTTATTTCCACTATGCCTTATCCCACCACTATGAAACATATTAGATCATTTATTGGTCACATTAAATTTTATAGAAGGTTTATTATGGATTTCATAAAAATTTAATTACCACTAACTAAACTATATGAGAGGAAAATTTATTTTTTTATGATTCATGCAGAACAGATTTTGACAAATTGAAAAAATTATTGACCACTTCCCACATTATCTATCCACTAAATTGGATTTTCCCCTCAAAGATTTTGTGTGATTTCCCCAAGATATTTTTAAGAGTTGTTCTTTCCCAAAAGATTTATAGGCTTCCAAAAGTGATAAAGTGAACTTCATAGACCCTAGAAACTCCTTAGATTAAGTACACTACAACAGAGAAGGACTTCTTTTATATTGTCATAGATTTAGAAAAATTTAATTCTTATATTTTAGGGAGTGAAGTAAATATTTATTCTAATAATTAATCCTTGATATATTTGATCAGGAAAATTGATTCAAATCCCAGACTAGTAAGATGGATGTTGTTGTTATAAGAGTTTGACATAGAGATTAACAACAAGAAGGGATGTGAGAACTTGGTGTCAGACTACATGAGTTATCTACCTAACACCTATGAGGTAGAACCAACCCCAAAGACCAATATGGATGATTCATTACATATGTGGAAAATATATAACCAAACCCAAGTGCCTTGGTAGACTGACATAGTGAATTTTATGGTCATAGCAAAGGTACCATCCTTTTCTAAACATAAAAATTCTCAAATAAAATTTGAATCAAAATATTATATCTAGTTGGACCCATATTTATGGAGAATATAAATTGTTAAGTTCATTTTATGTTACATACGTGAAGAGTAAATGAACTTTGTGTCATTATTTTTTCATACACTTGCACATGGAGGTCATTTTTTAACTCAAAATAATTTCTAGAAAAATTTTGGATGATGGATTGTTTTTGCCATTAATTTTAAAAAAAATGTGATTTTTTTTAAATTCCTCAATTCTAGTTTATTAGTGGAATTTCAAAAATACATGAGATTTCTAAAACCCTTTGATTTTCTGTGAGGTATTCAATGTTTGGGGATTTGACATCATGGGCCCATTTCTTATGTCATTTGAATTTTCTTACATTTTTATAGAATTGTAATGATATTATATATGGATTGAGTAAAAAATAAACTCTAGATAATGATTCAAGAACTTTGATGCAATTTATAAAATCAAACATTTTTTGTAGGTTTGGAATAGCTCGATCTATAATCAGTGACTAAGGTAACCACTTCTATAATAATAACATGGAAGCCATCATGAATAAATCAGGGGTACACCATAAGAATTTTACTTTATACCACCCATAGAAAAATGGATTGTATGAGGTATCCAAAAAATATTTCAAAAGAATTTTGGAGAAAAAATTGTAACCCAACTACAAAGACTAGAGTAAGAAATTGGAAGATACACTATGGGAATATAGAACAACCTATAAAACCCCATTAGGTATATCACCCTATAGAATTTTTTAGGGTAAATATTGGAACTTACTTAATGATATACATCACAAATCCTTGTAGGATGTAAGAAGAGTGAAACTAGAGTTCTGAAATGTTGTAGAATAGTGGAAGATGCAAATGATGGATCTTGAGGAGCTGAGAAGAGAGTAATATGAGAAATCACTAACTTATAAAGATAAATCTAAATTTCCCCATGAAAAACTGGACCAAAATATTGAATCCCAATTTGGAGACAAAGTGTATTTATTCTCTTCAAGAATGAATATCTTCCCTGGTAAGTTTCAATCCATGTAGAATCGATCATACACAGTAACTAATAAATTCCGTTTTGGTGTAGTTGAGATTGAAGGAGATGGTTCAAAGCATACATTTAAGGTAAATGGACCATATCATAAGAATTAATAGGAATATTTATAGAAATAATCTATGGAGGATTCAATAATATTACCTATTACTGATAAATAGAGAACATTCAATGTTGGACAAAAATCCTTCAAGGTTACATTACAACATTTTTGGGTTGATTGTGTTTGTTAACAAAGTGAGTTTTGATGGTATGTTTTGGAGACAAAATATTTTGTTGAATAGGAATATAGAAAAGGTATAATATGAAGGGATTCATATCCCGGAAATGGTATGAAAAATTATGTACATAAGGTGGCATCGTTTCCTAGTGTTTTACCAAATTTTTGGGGTCTAAAATTTGGAGTTTGGCTAGCATAGTGAAAAGTGTATTTTATTGAAGACCATATTAAAATATGGTAAAGGCATGAATTTTTCAAATATTGGATTCATGAAGAGTGTTTCACAAAGGATCAAAGAATTATGAAGGTGATCTATACGGACAATGATGAGAATCGCGAACAGTGAAGTGAGGAGTATCCCGGTAGTGCAAAGGTTTGACGAAAGGCTCCGTGGTTATGATAAGAATTGAGAATGGGAAATATCCATGGAGATTAATGAAAAAGGGAGCATCATGAAGTAAATTAAATAGATCTACTAAATGTTGTTGATGTGGCTGAAAGGTTCTGTAGTCGGTGGGAAATGCCTATAAATAGGCCTCTACCCGTTTTATAAAAATAGTGAGAATTAACAAAAATCTTAGAACATTGGAATCGGGAAGGTGGTTCAATAAGGTTGGTTCTCAAAGTGTGGTTCATGAAGGTGATATGTGAAGAAGTTTGAAAGAGCTATGATATCCAACCGAATGTTATGATCATCGTGAAAGTAAAGGAATTTATGAAGGCTAAGTAAGCTTCATGAAAGAAAGGAGATTCGTGAAGTCTAGTTGAGCTTCATGAAAGAGGTGTTCTTCATGAAGGATAAGTGAGGTTTGTAAATGGTAGGATATTCAAAAAATTATATTTGAGCTTTTTGAAATATGGTCTTCATAAAGGTAGTTAGCATCGAGAAAGTTATTCAGAAGGAATTTCCCATAAAATATATGGTAAAGTGGTATTCATCAGTTGGATGAAAGTGTAACTTCAATAGAGTATCTACCTATAATTGAGGATGTGTAAATTCATAAAAATGAAGGGACATACATTTTTATAAAATATGTTTTAATCCCTTCCAATAGTTGTGAGAAAAGGAGGAGGAAGATGGTGATCCTTTCCACCAACAGTGATCCAAAGAAAGAGACACAATGAGTGACCCTTGGGAATAGAGTGAGAAAACCCTAAACCTTGTAAAGGCAGTGAGCTTGGGTATTGACAAGATCTTGGCCAAACCATCATTATTAGCAGTGAGCCTTAGTGAATTTGGTACAATTGGCACATCACCATTGTATGCACCTTGGATGTATCCCGGTGAGGGTGAACCAAGTAAAAATCATTGCATCCTTGTACTTTCATTCCTACATTACATTCAAAGCATCATCATCAGATAAACAAGGAAAAAATAAGATCATCATTAACATTTTACTGCAAACAAAGTGATCCTTATAATAAATTAGACAAGATCTATTGGGGAAGGAAGAATTTAGAAAATAATATCCATACCCTGATTCACCCCCCTCTCAGGGTATTTAGGCCCCTTTTGGACCTAACAGTTAGGTTGTATCTTTGTTGTATAATTGTTCTAGCTGATCACTTTACTTTTGAACTCTTTTCCTTGAACAAATTCATGTTGAATTTAAATGGCAGTATGACTAATACAAGTGTGGGGTAGGGGATTCTAATTTATTAAAGTAGTTTTTAAATGATTTTTAGTTAATGTATTAAGATCTATAAATAAATAACTATCAAAAAATGTTTTTATATTTTTAAATATTATACAGATATTTTTATGGTTTTTGTATTTTTCTTTTTCATTATTTTTTTGAACTTCATTGCTTTCATGCCTAATTAAACACCATTCTTGTATTTGTGGATTAAATTTATTCTGAATTACTTAAATTTAATGATTGTTGAGTGAATGTAACCTCTATTATATGAAAATTCATTTTAAAGACTAGGGAAATAGAGTGAAAATAGAAAATATCATTGTGTAATCAAAATTATAACATGTGTTCACTGGAATTTAAAACACACTATCTAGTGACCTAGCCTTTGTAATTTAAAAACACCTTAGTGAGTCTCCCTAAAATAAATTAATATAATCCTTATACAAATTTAAATAAGTTCTTTTTCAAAGTGATCTGCATATACATGGATGGTAAAAATTCAAAAAAATAATAAATTTATCATGGGTTGAAAATAAATTCATTTAGGTGAGTGGAATATTAAACCCATGATGGGGTAATAGACCTACAAAAATATCATTTAGGGAGTATCAATGATTTGTGAAAATGGACATTGGTTTGGTATGTTTTGGAACAATGTAAAGATATAATTTCTACTTGATGTAATTTTAATTCAACTTAAACCTATCAAATTCAAATGTGGAATAAGAATTTGAATCTGAAGTAAAGAATAATGGTTTGTGAAAGTCAAATAGGAGGCTTTCCCATTCACAAGATTTTTAGAATTAAATGATAGAATTTCTTGGGAGTGCAATAAGTTCATGTGTTGGGGAGTGATGCAAGCCCAAATTTTCAAAAAAAAAATATCTATTATTTGTTATAAACTACACTAATTAGAGCTAATTACTGAGTTGATTTTTTAGATTTTAGAGACCCTTTTTTAAGATTTACTTAATCTTTGTAGGGATTTTTTGTTAATGATTTTATTTTTGAATTGTTCATTATGGAAATGGAGAAGCCAATTTTTGTAAACTATTGAATTTAATTTTTTACTGAAAAAAATTATGTTGTAAAGACTACTGAAAAATAGAAAATGAATGGATCAACAAAAAATTTCCTTCTTTTGATCTATCAAAACACTCAAAAAATGGAAAAGGCATGAGTCAAGTGTGACATTTATTCTTATAGTTGATCCATCCATTGAACAATGGAGCTTTAATTTTATAAAGTAAATTTAATGCATGAGAAATATTCTCATGGTCAATCATTCAATGAATTTCCTTCTTAAAGTTGATCCATGCAATCAGTCATGGGGTAAAAATGTATCTTCCACAACCATAGAAAATTGAAAAAGGAGATATATTTTGCCTTATATTTGATGTGATTGTGCCTTATGTATTACATTTACCATCACAATAAAAACAAAAAAAATAACAAAGGCATATAAAAAAGGGTAGAACTATATTAATGCCTTCTCATAGTTGATCAACCTAATCAATTGTGCAACCTTCTTATGCCCACCCCATATATGAATTGACTAAGATTGGTAGGATGAAGGTGAACCTCTTTTCTAAGGGATTCACAATTGTGCAATGATCAAACCTGAGCTCTGTGTTGACCAAATATGATATCCATTCAGGTATGACATGATTAAAATCACCATACTCATTCCACCTCTAAAGATTTACAATTCCACTCTATTGTGAAGGAGATCATCTCTTGATGCCACAAGAGTCATATGACGATGAACAAGGATCCCATCTAAATATTAAGGGATCAATCCACACTATTATACTCATGCAAACCTTCACTTGTAGATCCAATCTCTTCCTGTTGTTGAGGTCATTCGCCTTTCTGTATGAGATTCTGAGCATACCTCAAAATAAGATGAAAGAAACAATAATTTTGAGAACAATAAGCAGCATCCAACATGGAAATTCACAACACCATGTTCATCTAAGCATGTTTCTTAAGAAGTTCATATTACCAATTATTAAATAGATGGAAAGAGAGCATGATTTTCAAGCCTAAACTAATCAAACTCATTAGAGAATATACCCTTCTGAAAAATGTAGCTCTACTGACAAATAATTTCTTAAATTCACCAGATGATGATGTGATGATTTAATTTGCATATGATCTAAATGTGGCATAATAAAAAATTAGAACCTGGTATAGTCCTAAGAAAAAGCGGTGATATGTAGCACTATCTAGACCCAATCCCAGTGATAAGGTCCAACAACCAAAGGCCAAAGTTTCTTAAAGAATAGGATAGTAATTTAAGTCTACATTCCAAGAATGTGAAACCCCGCATGTGAGGATTTCATATTCTACTAAAGCTACAGAGCAGTGAATAATATCTTCGAAAAGAAGTACAAAGATTTATCATGTGAGGAGTATGAATTTTTTGGGAATGATTCTCAATGTCATGCTAAGATGATCAAGACCCACGATTCTGGACATATGTCAATCATCCAAACAAACAAAAGTCAATGGTCATAACTAAAAACTAGGAAACATTCTTGTACTGATCATGTGGATGAATTAAAAGTACACCCTGTCACTCGAGCCTTCTTCTTTAAATATCTCATTATCTCACTGTGATGGGGGTCACTCATGCTTGCTCTTGAAGATAATTTTTTTCAATCACCCTTTTTAATTTTTCCATTTATTCCTCTTGGTAAGAACTCTGGTGATGGAACACAGCGCCTTTAGTGTCTCAGCTGAGGAGACTTCCCTTCCCCCTGTTAATAAATTGTATGCTTCGATTGTTCAACCTCTTCTGACTATCTCTGGAATTATTCAAACTACCAAGGTAATAGGAAATTTCTTATTCCTCTCATTTTGATTGAATCTTCTCTTATCCACTAGATCATGCACACAAGACACTTAGCTCATCTTTATTTCTTGAAATCGTGAGTAGTGGATTGATTTAAGGGTAATCATAGATCTCTTATTATTGGGATAGGGGATATTGGAGGTTGCAATGATCATTACATCCCTCTAGTTAAACTATAAATTTCAAGGGAGAGTAATTAAGTGAGATTTCATTTAATTAACATAAAAAGGGAGAGTAAAAATGGAATAATTATTTCATAGGGTAAGTAATTAGATATTAGATGTTAGTCCACTTCTCCTATTATTAATTTTAAAACCAATCAAATTTAATCTTCCTAACCATTTCCAATAATTTGATCCCACTATAAAATATTTGAACAAACCCATAGCATTTTCTTCTTTAGAAATAACCTGTGTCCCACTAATACTACGTTTAATTCGGGTTCAAAAATAATTTTACTAAGCACCCCATGATATGTGGGCACTGGTAGGGTTATTCTCTGTACCAACTATTATGTTTTATCCATATTTTCTATAGAACGTGTCGTGTAATCTCATCAGAGTGGTTAATGACCTTTATTACAAAAAATAGGCGTTTCCTGAAGGTTTTTTTGGTATTTAGCAATGATTTAAACCGCCGCTAAATGATGTGCGACCCTTTCTAAAAGCGTTATGTATTTGCTTGTCGAGAATCATATCATGGTGCGTTTTGTGCGGAGCTTTTTTATTTCACAATATTTCATTTGGCGGCGGTTTTTTTATGTAATTAATTTATTTATTATTATTGTTATTGTTATTATTAATTTATTCTTATTTATTTTTTATTTTTTATTTTTTATTTTTTATTTATAATTATTTATTATTATTTATTATTATTTATTATTATTTATATTTATTTATTATTATTTATTATTTATTATTTATTATTTATTATAAATTATTTATTATTTATTATTTATTATTTATCATTCCATGCATGCTACGCATAAATCTGGACAATATATGCGCCAGGAGAGGTTTTAACCCCTTACCTCTTGGATATACTTCAAAGACTTTACTACTCTAGCAAGCTCCTCATCTGATGATTAAATAGTATGTAATATACTTATACATATACAAATAAAAAACAAATAATGATCTTAAATAATAATAAATAATGAATATATAATAAAGAAGTAATCAATAAATAATAAATTAACAAATATTAGATAATAGATAAATAATAAATAGATTATAAATAATTATTAAATAAATACATAATAAAAAATATTAATTAAATATTAAATAAATGATAAATAAATAAATAATCAATAAATAATAATGAATGATAATAAATGATAAAAGATAATAAATAATAAATGATAACAAATAATAAATGATAAATGATAATAAATAAAAATAAGTAAATATGAAATAACTCATAAATAAATAATAATTAAATAATACATATATAATAAATAATAAATAATAAATGAATAATAGGTAAATAATAAATAATAAATGAATAATAGGTAAATAATAAATAATAAATAATAAATAAAATATAAATTTTAAATAAATAATAAATAAATAATAAGCAATAAATAATAAATAATTATTAAACAATTAATAAATACATAATAAATGAAAAATAATTAAATATTAAATAAATATTCAATAAATAAATATTCAATACATAAATAATAAATAATAAATGAATAATAAATAATAATAAATGATAAAAAAATGATATAAAATAAAAAAATAACTATATATATATATAAAGAATATATAATAAAGATGGAATAAATAAATAATAATTTAATAAATAAGAAATCATAGATATGTAATAAATATATTATAAAATTATTAAATAAAGAATAAATACATAATAATTAAATAATAATTAAATATTAAATAAATGGTAAAAAATATATATAAGGAATAAATATATGATAATGATAAAAATAAATAATTATAAATGATAATGAATAATAAATGATAATAAATAATAAATAATAAATAATAAATAATAAATAACTAATAAATATATAATAAATATATAATAAATAATAAATAATTGATAAATATCAAATAAATATTAAAAAATAATAAATATGTAATAAATAAATATTAAATGAATATTAAATAAATAAATATTAAATAAATGAATAATCAATAAATAATTAAAATAAATAATAAATAAATTAATAATAAATGATAATAAACAATAAATAGTAAATAGTAAATAAATAATAATTAATAAATAATAAAAAATAAAAAATAGTTGTTTATTAGTAAATTAATAATAAAAATTAAAAAAAATAAATATTAAAATAATAAATATATAATACATAATATATAATGAATATATAATAAATAAGTAATAAATTAATAATAAATTTAAAAATTATAGATAATAGATAAATAATAAAAATATTATAAATAATTATTAAATAAATAATAAATATTTGATAAATAGATAATAATTAAATTTTAAATAAATGATAAATATATATAATTAATAAATAATAATAATAAAATAAATGATAATAAATAATAAATGATAAATGATAATAAATAATATATATTAAATATTAAATATTAAATATTAGTAAATAAATATTAAATAACTAATAAATAAATACTACATAAATAATAAATAATAAATAAATATTAAATGAATAATAAATAAATAATAAAAAATTATTAGACATTAAATAAATCATAAATAAATAAATATTAAATAAATAAATAATAAATAGATAAATAACCAATAAATAATCAATAAATAATAAAAAAGAATAATAAATGATAATAAATGATAATAAATATTAATCAATAATAAATAATAAATAACAGATAAATAATAAATTAATAATAAATATTAAACAGTCATTTAAGAGTAAATTAATAATAAAAATAGATCAATAAATAATAAATCAAAAAAAATAAATATTTAAATAATAAATAATAAATAATAATTGAAAAAATAATAAATAATAAATAATAAATAATAAAATAGTAACATAATAAAATAATAAAATAGTAAATTAATATAAATATCTTTAATTATATATATACATATAAAAAATTATATAAATATATACAAACACGCATTTATGTTACATATATATATAAACACACATAGAAATATAATTTTATATTAGTATAAATATATATATATAAACACAAGTAAATATAAAGATCTATATATATATATATCTACACATATATGATATAAAAATATATAAACATAAATATGTATAAATATTTACAAATATATATAAATATACACAAATACTTATATATATATATATGTGTGTGTGTATTTATTTACATATATTAGAATATTCACATAAGTATAGATTTTATTATTGATATAGATGTTTATATATAAACATTACTTGTATATGTATATATATACAAATTAATGATTTTTAATAAGGTAAATAGAATCGATAATTATTTATTTTAAATGAAATGAATAAAAAATATTTATCTCCATATGGTTTATATGTTAAAGAATATATTTCTATGTGAATATGTTTTTAAACAAGTGATTTATTATAAGTAAATATAAGAAAATGTACATATATTTAAGTATAAAGAAAAATACATTGTGAACAATGATAAAACTTCAAAACCATAATATAAATATGAATGTAAGCCCAAATAATAAATCTAGCCCCCACCAAAAAAATAAAATAAGACCCCTTAAACGAGGATGAAATTCCATCGAATGTTAAAAACTTGGGATACCCCGATGAAAAACTCAGTTTTAGAGGCCTTTAGAACCTCTTTTGACCTCTAACAAATAGTAACCAAGGATTCCCCAGTCATCTTGGTGTAGATCACATCAAAAGATTTGATTTAATATGTGTTTTAGCCCAAAAAAACACTCAGATCTAAATTTATGGTCATCTGAAGTTCAAGTTCAATTTCCAACATTTCATGAAACTATAATAAATTTTATTCTTTTAATAATAAAAAAATTAAAATCTAATGTATTTTTTCATTTCATAAGCTTTGATTTAACTGGTTGTGTAACTAAAATGGACTCTCGAATCAAAAGTTATTGTCAATTGATGTCGAAGTCTGATTTTTAACTTATTGAACATTTGTTTTAAGTTTCAAATTATTATTAACTAATAATTATAAATATTTATTAATTAACACATTATAATTAATTAAAATTTTAAATAATAAACTATTTATGATAGTAAATAATAAATAATTTATAATAAAACATAATTAAATATTCTTTTAAATTTTTTTACTTTAATTTAGCGACGGTTTTTTAAAATCACCGCTATTTCCCAATGGTTTTTTAAAAACCATCTGCTAAAAACATATTCTTCAAAATAAAATCAAAAGAAATTATAAAATTTTAAAAACATTTAGTGGTGTTTTTAATAACTATCACTAAAATATCATAGGTAAATTGTTTTTTGTAAAAACATATAATGGTGATTTTTGAAGCTTCCATGAAAAAACTGTCGAGAAATGCTATTTTTTGTAGGACTATTTAGTAAAATGTTTTATTTTAAAATGAGATGTATTGATTTGTATGCATAGATTACCAAGGCCCTGATGGACCTCAGTACTACCTGGTTTTCCTCAACCATCAATGTTCAAGCCCTTGACTTGAATTTTTCTTAGCCCAAGCAGATAGATCATAGACAATTGATAAAGGGTTTGGTGATCTATTTGACCTAGTGAGACTTCGACAATCAAGATGGGTCTTGGACCATCATTTTAACTATTTCTTTTATATCAGACCCCATATAGTGGGAAATCCCATGCTTCCTTATTGATTATGTTGAAGGACATGACAACCTCAAAGCATCAAGTGTCGGCCCAAGACCCAGTTGAGACCAAGGGCCTGTGTGAGAGTGCTTCTATTGTACTTTGACATGGGTGACCCTAGTGGGTGAACCAATAACTAGATAACCCTAAGCAGCAAGTAACTTTGGTTTAGAAGGTAGTGGGTGTCACATTAGAACCCACACCAAATGTGTGGGTCTATGTGCATGAGGAATTGTAGTGATAGGGTTTGGGTGTTTGGCTCACCCTTGACTTCTGTTTGTGTCTTAGTGTATTATTATTGATAAAGTTATTGATGCATTGAAATACAACTTGGGACTCAGCTGATGGGTTTGATGTTCTAAAATGATATGGTGGATTCCCATAGGTGATTCATGGGATCCGACCTTATTCCCTATATAGTACTGATGTGAGATGTATTGGACCATGATGTCATCATGGATGCCTAGTGCCACCTAGGATCTAGCTATTAAGGTATGTGAAGAATTCTTGGGATGCTACGATTCAACCTCATGTCTATATGGGACGCCCTAGATTCATCTTGTCCCTAGGACTCCTAGATTGAAAAGGATCTATCTATTTATGAATGGGGGATTATTTTATTATGAATGTGATTATAATGAGTTGCATAAGTCATCCCTAGTATCTAGGCAGTCGATCTTGATAATTTAATTAATTCTCGATCAAGATGCTTGGGATCTATCCATTCAGCAAGGTGGCTTGGGGGATGATTTTATTCAGTTATTTCACAAGATTCCTAGAATTAGCCTTAAGAAATTATTTATAATCGTAGTTTCGAGAGATTCTTATGGCACCTTGGATTTGGTCATTGAGACATTTATTAGGAGTTGCTGTCCATTGATCCTTGATATTAGGGATGTCTGGGTTACACCAAGATCTAGTATTTTTTTTTTGGCGTGCTATCATGATGTTATTAAACACACATAGGCATTGCATAAAGTAGGTATGGTCAATCGGGGTCATGGTTCTATGGATTTACAATAGTATGGTTATGGTACATGGGTTATCATGGTTAGTGAGATGTGCTCAGAGATAGTCCAACACCATCTTGAAGAAGGTATTATTGGTTTGTTTTATGTATTATTTAGTAGTTTATTTATTTAGATTGAGCATGCCACATGAACATATCACTACATATGTTGGTTGTTATAAGACCCCATTTGTGGTTCCCTATTGATTTTTTACTCACACCATGCTCAGACTGCCATTTCACATGGGTACTCGTGCAGCTCTCACTTGGTTATTACAAGAACAGGTTTGGTTTGAGGCCTATAATAGTATGATTTTGACTGTAAATCATTTTTTTTATTATCAAAAGCCGGTTTATGGGATCCGGTGCCCAAACTTACAAACACAGCTCAAACAATAAAACAAAAAACTCATGCAACACAGTCAACACAGACTTACACATCATAAAAACCATAGTCATCTTCGCATCCCATGCCGGATTCATCTTCACCAGTAGCCGTAGTCGACCCACAATACCACCATAGAACCCTAATACTAGTTGATGGCCTCTTGTGTTTGGGGATGTAATGACCCGGACCCGGCCAGCCACCCGAACAGTGCCAATCGGGTCGGGTGTTACTACCTTAGGTGCACCTCCTCTGAATGCCAAAGGCTGCCGACTAGCAGCGAGGGTCTGAATAGGTATAGTGGGGAGGATATACCCTCTCAAAGGAATAAAATAGTACTGGTCCAAGTATAATACTAAATGTTCATCAAAAATAAATAACTCAGCAGACTCGAACCAGACCCGCAGAGTGGAAGCATACCCAAAATCGATAAACCAGCATAAGCAATATTGAATCAACAGTAGCAGAAAGTAAACAGAACAACAAGCTGAAGAATACAAGCAACTACTACTGTAAGAAAACAAGGCATGCATCCAAATCAAGTCATACATATCAGTATATAAACGGTGCCAGTGGCTAACCAGTAGTTGTTACATAATAAAGTAAGCATGCTGATACAAAAAGGAAAACTAAACAAAGTAACTCCAGCAAGGCATGACCTCAGGGTCCATACCAGTCTCCATGCCAACAGCACTAAATCCCAGCTCCTGAAGCTGACCCTTTACCTGCACACAATTTCATAAAGTCTACACGCATCCCAAAGGGCCCGTGTAGGGTGTGAGACAAGTCTCAGTAGGATACCACCCAAGGGTTCGTACCTAATATAAGTGTTTAGGGAGACATTCTTATATAAGGAAAGCAGTAAAGATTATAATGCCCAAAAGTAAACACGAACTTCATTGGAACTCAGCAGCCACCAGGAAGTGTCACCCGCTTCGGCCAACGCCGAAATTTCTGGTCTGTAGCCCGGAACCTTGTGCCACCTGACACCATGTGTCTCAAGTACCGACATCCCAAAGGCACTCCCAATGATCGTAATCCAGCTCGGAAGCTCAACCTGTCCCTGGCACAACATCCAGAGGAACAGCGATACATGTCCTGAAATAATAACCAGAGGGACAGCGATGTCTGCCCTCAAATCACGACGAGCCACTGCCCCCAACCTGACCACCTCAAATCTGTCTCCCGAAGCCTCCTCAGCTTCCACATGGCTTCCTATGTTAAGCACCCACAAACCAAATATACCTAACCGCATCTACTGGGGGCCTCTACCCAGTGAGTGGCCGTACCACCTCATCTCGGAGTCTATCTGTGTGTACACTACTAAAAGGTACCCGGTGAGCGGTAATCACCTAAATAAGTCCCCAATCCACAACACATCTGACACCTCGTGCCCCTGTGAACCTTTTTCTCAAGTCTAATGGTCTCTCCATCCAAGTAACCCAGGCCAAGCTCAACCCGATAGTCCAACTGCCTCAACCGACGTCCATGACGCTCAATCCCGTGGTAGCAACCACCCAAAGTAAACCGAGTGGAAGCCCCAATATGTGATCCCCATAACTAGAAAATATATATCTGGTTCATTCCCAACACAACAATCAGTTCAACACAGACAATATCACACATTGCATATTCATACTTGAAAGTATCACTTTAAATAGGCAATTACTAAAGAGTCAAATTGAACTAACTTGTGCTATCCCATATCAGCACCTGAGGTCTTAAATGCCTTAAAAAAATTAATAACATGCTTTAACAAATCAACTCAACAGTTTAATCTAATAGTGTCAAAGCAGTCTAAACTAAGCAGTTTGAATATTGGTCCAAATCATATGCATTTCGGCACCCCCAGCCGAATTGCCCCAAATGAGCTATAACCTCTAACCCAGCCTCGGTCAAGCACAACAAGGTTCAAGGAATACCCATAGGCATCCCAAAATGTAGATAAACTATTAAAGATAAATGAACACGGGTATTTCTCAATACCCAATGTTGCGCCCAAAGGTCACAACCCACAATTGTCTACGAAAACATGAAAGAAGGTATGCACCACCCACCACGTACTCGTACGATGACACTCCTTTAATACCAGCCTCTAATTCAGTCTGAATCATGGTAGATCTTCATTTTCATCAAATCCTGGAAATTTCGTTCAGATGGAATCTATGGAGAAATAGGTGAGGTATCAAGGACGAAGAAGGGTGTGCGGGGTTAGCCTTTCTGATGTGGTCCCGATGCCACCGGCGGATCGAAGAACGGAGGTAGTATGGCAGATCTAGGAGGATTTCTGTTTTTTGAAGGTTCTCAGATGAACCGTTCGTCCAATGGGGAAGAAGAAGAGGTTTCTGGAAATAAGACGTGACGGCGTCTCAGATGATCAAATAAAAATAAAATTACACGAAGTGTATTTGCAAAGTAAATGTTTTGTAGATGGGTTTCTGTACTCCGACTTAAGCGGAGTCCAGCACACGGCTTGGACCATGTACACAGTCAACACATGGCTAGGGACTCGGCCTCTACACGGAACAAAGTTACATGGCATGTCAAGGAATACTACACGCCGTGTAGATGGAAATTTACACCTGGGCACCACACGGCATGTACTTGGCCCCGCACAGTTAAGGGTACATGGTGTGTCTATAAATACATGCCGTGTAGTAAGAAACTTCTACACGATCATCACACGGCATGTACTCGGTGAGCACACGGACAGTCACTCGGTTAGCACATACACGGAGTGTACTTAAAGTACACGGCGTGTAGTCTGGAAATTTCTAGAAACTGCCCAGATTTTCAAGATTTCTCAGAAACTAGTCAAAAAGTTCAAACAGGGCAGGGATTTGACCCATTCTAAAAACTCGGGTTCTTAAAAACTCCCTACCTTAACATAGCTCATCCCCGAGCTACCGAACGAAACCAGGAGATGGAACCGAACACACCCATCCCGGTTAAACAACCCAGACAACCTCAGTCTCAAGGTCCTGGATAAATTCCTAAAAGGGAAACCCACCTTAGGAATTTCCTACTCAGTCTCAACCCGAACAAATCTCAATGAAATCGAAATAAACAAGAAAGGCCCAACAACCTGATTCCTGGACCCATGGTCCTCCCATGACGCATCGTCACCCCTGTACCTCCTCAGATCTCACGTGTTGCTTCTGAAACCCAATGTAACCCTCACCGCATCGGTGTCCACCCCCATGAGGTCCTACATCTAATATATTCTCAAATCAAACCTGGTGTCATGCACCTCAAGTAACCCGCATCCACGATGCCCCGATTCCCATGGCACCTCAAGTAAACTGCATCCTTGATGCTCCTGATGCCACGCATCTCAAATATATAAATAAAATATATAACACATCTGATATGATGCCAATCCCACTAACTAGAATCTAGTCAGTCCACAAGTATCCTGTGTAGCCCGCGCACTCAACCAGACATGCTTCAAGAGGCCATGCCAAAAAAGTAAGAAAAATCACTGCCACACCCGTGGTGTACCTGCCACCATCGTCATCTCACCAGCCTGCTCAAACCCTGGCAGCACCACAGCGTGCACCTGGACTGAAGCATGGCTGCCTGATGCCTAACCTCCTTGTGATGCTGCTCCAGTCACCGGCCACTGACCCCTCAGCTAGATCCCGCTACCCCTGTCGCGTCCTCCACGTGCAGTTGAACCTCGACTACCCTCTCCTGGTACCGAACCTGATCTAACACCTAACGCCACAATCTGCCTCGGTCCCTGCCTATCGGCTGTCTGAGAAGGCTTCCTTCAAAACCTCTCCAGATGCCCGACCTGTCCACATGCCCGACACTCCTTCAAGGGCCTATCTCATTGAGTAAAAACATGTCCCGGCTGTCCACACTGAAAGAAAACCACCACTAAACTGCCATGGGGTGGTCTAGTTGAGTCATTGGTCTGCCCGCCCTGCTTGAACTCATCTCTCTCCCGCTTCCTGTTGTCCAAACCATCACCTAGAACTATCGCCCTGCCTCTCTGGGGCCTATCCCTCTGGTTTCCCTCTTCTATAAGCGCCTGATTCACTGCCTCGGAGAAGGAGACCAGCCTGAAGATGTTTACCTAGACCCGAATGGCGTGTTGTAATCCATCGTCGAAGCGCCTCACCCTAGATGCGTCATCGCTTACCATACCAAGTGAAAAATGAGACAACTCTGTGAAGGTGGATGTGTAGTTCATGACGGACATATCTCCCTGCTAAAGACTCAAGAACTCCTGAGCTCTCTCTTCCCTCAGCGTCTCCAGATAAAAGTGCTCGAAGAACCTGTCCTCGAAGTTCTTCCATGCTAGTCCCTTGTGCCTATGAGCCTGAACCTGCACATCCCACCAACGCTTCGCCGGTCCTCTCAGCATGTACGTCACCAGCTTGACCCTTCGCCCTGGAGGCATCTTGAGTTGCTTGAAGATCATCTGCATACTCTCTATCCAGTTCTCAGCTACCTGTGGACCACCCTCACCTTGAAAAAGCAGCGGGTGCTGCGACTGGAACTCCCGTGTCATATATTCCATAGAAGGCTCTGCACCTTGTGCACCTCTGTCAATACCCTTCAAGACACGTACCAGGCTAGCTCGAAGCTACTCGTCCAGCCACGGTCTGAACGTTGCCAAACCCGGCTGCTGCCCTGCCTGCATTGGATCTTGAACCTGATCCTATCCTTGAGCCTGTACCTGCGGCTCAGGCTCTACCTGCACCGGATTCTGAACCAGATCCTACGGTACCGTATCATCTCCTTCCTGATGCTCCATCGAGTCATGAAGGAGTAACCCATTGAATACCATAAATGGTCAGATAGCCTATATATATATATATATGACAATATATTCTACGCAGATAAGGAAAGTAGTAAAGAGGAAGTGTATAACAACTACCCTTACTCTTCCCCATCGCATCCCATGCCCTCGGCATCCCAACCTCATGGCCTCCTTACCCGCCCTCAACAGAGCCACGTATCAATAGTACCTCAGGCCATGAACGTCCTGACAACCAACATTGCCTCAACCCTGATGACCGAGTCGCCCAATCCTGACAGTTATACTACCTCCCCCATAGTACATGCCAACTCTCATAAGAGCCAGACCCAAATATCCTGCACATGTAATTCTACAAAATACAAATCACGGCATATACATTGCAATAAACAAGCAATTCTATCAGGATTTTCACCTATTCACATTTCAGAGCATACATAGCATGGAAATTGATTTTATTCACATGGTATTATCACTTCACAAAGAATACATACAGTTACGAAATTGAAATACCCTAAAATGTGCCTATCAAAATCCAAACAAACAAGCCTTTCCATACTAGCCAAGGTTTTCATATCATAATCAATAACATCACACAACAAGTGAGCCACTGAGGTGGAAATCATATAAACCGTAATCTGAGCAAAACAAATAGAAACTCCCACCCACAAAAACTCAATCTATCCCTCATACATGGGGCTGCAGTCACCCAAGCACGAGTTTAAAATCTAGTTCCAACAACAAACTATCTCCATTCTACCATATCCCAAATAGTAAGACCATCAGAAATAAAAAGAGAAGTCTCAAACTCATTAGTATCCAGAAAAAGACTACTATTAAATCCCCGTCAAGAACTCCTCTGATACCACTTTGTAACGACCCGGGCCCGACCAACCACCCAAACAGTGCCAATCGGGTCAGGTGTTACTACCTTAGGCGCACCTCCCCAGAACTCCAAAGGCTTCTGACTAGCAGCGAGGGTTTGAATAAGTATATTGGGGAGGCTATACCCTCTCTAAGGAATAAAATAGTACTGGTCTGAGTATAATACTACGTGTGTAGTGGAAATAAATGACTCAGCAGACTCGAACTAGACCCGCAGAGCGGAAGCATATCCAAAATCGATAAACCAGTAGAAGCAATATTGAATTGACAATAGCAGAAAGTAAAGAAAACAACAACCTGAATAATACAAGCAACTATTACTGTAAGCAAACAAGGCATGCATCCAAAGAAAGTCATACATATCAGTATATAAATGGCGTCAATGGCTAACCAACAGTTGTTACGTAATAAAGTAAACATGATGATACAAAAAAGGAAAACTAAACAAAGTAACTCCAGAAAGGCATGACCTCAAGGTCCATACCAGTATCCATGCCAAAAGCACTAAATCCCAACTCCTGTGGCTGACCCTTTACCTGCATGCAATTTCCTAAAGTCTACACGCATCCCGAAGGGCCCGTGTAGGGTGTGAGACAAGTCTCACTAGGATACCACCCAAGGGTGCATACCTAATATAAGTGTTTAGGCAGACATTCTTATATAAGGAAAGCAGTAAATATTACAATGCCCAAAAGTAAACACGAACTTCACTGGAACTCAGCAGCCCCCAGGAAGTGTCACCTGCTTCATCCAATTCCAGAATTTCTGGTCTGTAGCCCAGCACCTTGTGCCACCTCACACCATGTATCTCAAGTACCGACATCCCAGAGGCAAGCCCAACGATCGTAACCCATCTCGGAATCTCAAACTGCCCATGGCACAACATCCGAAGGAACAGCGATACCTGTCCTCAAATAATAACCAGAGGGACAACGACGACTGACCTCAAATCACGGCGAGCCTCTACCCCCAACCGGACCACCTCAAAGCTATCTCTTGAAGGCTTCTCACCTTCCACATGGCTTCCTATGTCAAGCACCCCCAAACCAAATATACTTAACCGCATCTACCAGGGGCCTCTACCTAGCGAGTGGTCGTACCACCTCATCTCGGAGTCTATATTTTTGCACACTACTCGAAAGTACCCAGTGAGTGGTAATCACCTAAATAATTCCCCAAGCCACAACACATCTGACACCTCGTGACCCTGTGAACATGTTGCTCATGTATGATGGCCTCGCCATCCAAGTAACCTGGGCCAAGCCCAACCCGACAGTCCAACTGCCTCAACCGACGTCCATGACGCCCAATCCCATGGTAGCAACCACCCAAAGTAAACCAAGTTAAATCCCCAACCTATGATCCCCATCACTCGACAATATATATCTGAGCCATGCCCAACACAACAAGCAGTTCAACACAGAAAATATCACACATTACATATTCATACTTGAAAGTATCACTTTAAACAGGCAATTACTAAAGAGTCAAATTGCACTAACTTGTGCAATCACATATCATCACCTGAGGTATTAAATGCCTTAAAAAAATTAATAACATGATTTAACAAATCAAATCAATATTTTAATCCAACAGCTTCAAAGCAGTCTAAACAAAGCAGTTTGAATATTGGTCCAAATCATACGCATTTTGGCACCCCCGACCAAATTGCCCCAAACGATCTATGACCTCTAACCCAGCCTCGCTCAAGCACAAAAAGGGTCATGGAATACCCAGAGACATCCCAAAATGCAGATAAACTATTAAAGATAAATGAACAAGGGTTTTTCTCAATACCCAATGTTGCTCCCGAAGGTCGCAACCCCCAATTGTCTACGAAAACACAAAAGAAGGTATGCACCACCCACCTCGTACTCGTACGATGACACTCCTTTGATACCAGCCTCTGATTTGGTCTGAATTGCAGTAGATCTGCATTTTCTTCAAATATCGGCAATTCCATTCAGATGGAATCTGTGGAGAAAAAGGTGAGGGATCAAGGACAGAGATGGGTGCACAGGGTTAGCCTTTCTAATGCAGTCCTGCTTCTACTGAAGGATCGAAGAACGGAGGTCGTATGGAAGATCTATTAGGATTTATGTTTTTCAAAGGTTCTCAGATGAACCGTTTGTCCAACGGGGAAGAAGAAGAGGTTTCTGGAAATAAGACGCGACGGTGTCTCGGACGATCAAATAAATATAAAAGTACACAACGTGTATTTGCAAAGTACACACCGTGTAGATGGTTTTCCATACTCCGAATTAAGCGGAGTCTAGCACATGGATTGGACAATGTACACAGTCAACACATGGCCAGGGACTCAGCCTCGACACGGAACAAAGTTACACGGCATGTCAAGGAAGACTAAAAACAGTATAGATGGTAATTTACACCTGGGCACCACACGTCATGTACTTGGCCTCGCACGGTTAAGGGTACATGGCATTTATATAAATACACGTCGTGTAGTAAGAATCTTCTACACGGTCATCACACGGAATGTACTCGGTGAGCACACGGCCGGTCACTCGGTTAGCACATACATGGCGTGTACTTAAAGTACATGGTGTGTAGTTTGGAAATTTCCATAAAATGCCCAGATTTTCCAGACTTCTTATAAACCAGTCAAAAAGTTCAAACAGGGGCGGGATTTGACCCGTTCTAAAAACCCGGGTTCTTATAGGGGAGGTTCTCCTAAGTACATGTAGTAAACCAAGATGGGGAACCATTATATTTTACCCCAAATCGGGCTGCTAAAAAGTGGTATCAGAGAAGTATTATATATCAATATTTTGGGAGTTTGTAGACTGGAGATATTGGGATGTTTTGGAGCTTGTGATGGAATCTAGACTAGTGCATCGTGAACAAATTTCTTAGTGGAATTCCAAGATACCATGGGTATGTGATTGATTTTATTGGATTTCACTATTATGTTTGTTGTGATTTTAACCTAGGGTGATGCACATGATATTTAAGATTTATGATTTATGTTTTATTAACATTGTATCTTGGTCTATTGGAATGAGACTAATAATCGGGTTTTTGACTCATGAAATGTAGAGGCAAGAGGTGTCTCGTGATTAATATCAGGAATGTGGGATTCACATAATATAGGATTTCTATTAGTATTGTTTCCCCTGACTATATAGGATAATTTTTTTCAAGTTTATGAAACTGCTCGTACAGTGTTTTCATGTATAAGAAATTGGTGGCATTTTACTTAGTCTAGATGACCTGTATATTTATTTCTTTCTGATGGTATTTCATGTGGGTCCTATAGTGATGTGATCAATTATGGTGATAGTAATAATTGATTCCCTTAGTGTGTGGTGTGTGGAGACCCTATTAGGCCATTTAATGTTCAATTATTTAAAGTGATCATACATCCTATATAGATTTTTCCCATATGTATTAGAATGGAATTTTACTTAATCGAGCTAGTGGTTATGTTATTTCCTTGGTATGGATTATATGGGATGATACTGTTAGTTATGGTGGTAATGACCTATGAGATCATGATTCTCAAGGGACTATAATCATAGGTGGGGGCTTTATGGTAATTATGCTTAATAGTTTTATGGTTTTTCATGTGATGTCTGATGTGTGTTGAGACCTTTTAGAGGCCATTTGGAACATGATTCCATGAGACATTTGATATAGGATCATGGATAATTCCCCATGAGTTGTGACCTTCTGTGATTTTTGGCCTAGGTCTAGGTGGTCAACCCTAGTATCCTGAACATGAGACCTAACTAGATGGGCTAGTTTGGAGACCTAGAGACTCTTAGTTTGACTTGGACCTTAAATGGTTAGTGTGAAATTATGTGTGGGTGAAACCCTTTAGAGGGTTTGGCTCGGGGTTTGTATTCTCTGTAGTGATGGGAAGCATAGGTAGTTGTTCCAGGGTATGAGACTGGTGCACATGAGGTGTGATCTTGTATGTGACATGTTCATGGTGATGCCTTATATTACATGGGGAAGGAACCATAAGTGATAGTGTTTGGATGTGTTACTAGGGGTGGTGGCAGCTTGGGTAAAATATCAAGGCTTTTAAATGGCATTGGGTGGTGGTTAAGTGTGTGGTTAGGTTGATGATCTGGTATGTCAAGGAGCATGGTTGGTTATGTTGGCATGTTATCCTGGCTCTAGAAGTATAAAACTCATGGGATCATGATTTGGGCTCATTGATCAGGTGTAATTGGACTCTACACCTATTTTATAGGGAAAGGTAGAAATGGAAGATGTCTTTTTTGCATGGTTCCCATTTAAATTATGAATCAGAAATAGTCATGTACGAGCCAAGGGAAGATGACATGATGTTTGCTGGAAAAGTGACTTGGAGCATAAAATAAAATAAAGTGCCTCTAAGGTGAGTTCTACATTGGAAAGGGATATGGTATGGTGATGCAGTTGATCTAGGGTTTAGGAAGGTGTTTCCTTGGAAGGGATGAGTGTGGCTCAAAAAGAGATACAAGTGCTTTCTCACAATCAAACCCATTAAGGTGGGTCTTGAGGATAAGTATAAGGTGATCCATATAGTGGGGAGTGCACCATTATCCATTTTAGGGAATGAACCTTGTTATGACTTGGTATTTTGGTTCAGTAACATGATGATAGGGACACTCATATGGTCAGGAGTGTGATGTTGATCGTGGAAAAAAACCATCATACTAAAGGGGTATGGGATTGAGGGATTATTTTGTTTATAATCATTTAGGTATTGGGATTCCAATGGATAAATAGACCTGAGTACTTATGAATTCCTTAGTTAATGTCAACTATGAATATAGATATAGTATCAAGTATAGTCCAAGCATGGGTATTGACCTTGGGATGGTTTCAAGGTCATAATATGAACATGGTTGAGTTGATGGTGTATCGGTGCTCAATGTATGTAATAACAGTGGAAATAGTTGGTGGATGGTTCAAACATATAATATCAATAATAGTTGGGTATGGACTTAATTTAGTGTACTTAGATAACTACAGGATGTATTTATCCTTAATAGTGTCATGATTGGGAGATTGGTAATGTGTTAATAGTGGGATCCAATCATTTCCAAGAAGGGTTACCCATGGGAGGTCTGATCGGTATTTTTGAATAAGATGGAATGAGGTGAGGAGGAAGCTACATCGGGTGTGTTCTTTTGGATGAGACATGAAGTTTTGGTCATTGGGTAGGGATTTTTTAGGAAAATATGGCATGCACTTGGTATGCTTAATCGAGGTAGGATCATCCATTTTTTTAGAGTTTGTAAATTAAGAGAAGAATTTTCATTGGACTGGTGGTTTTCTTATGTTCATGTATGGTAGGATGGAAACCACATCAAGAATATTGATAAAATGTAGGTTAGGAGTTCCAATGGGAAATTACAATGGTGAAATCACTAAGCCTTGGATTTAGAAATTTTAAGATAATGCTTATGGTGGGGAGCATAATGAACCTAGTAACATGTTGGATTATGAAATGGACATTCCTCAATATATAAGGGTGTTGTGGATCACCATATTTTAGTTTCATAAAATGGATAAAAACATTAGATAATGGTTCGGTGACTTAATCACTATAGTTGGAGGTTGTGTTTTAGAGGCGTGTTTGGAATTTCAAGTTGGAACACAGTCACTTGATAGAAAATGTATGACTAAGTTAGGCCAAGAGGTGTGGATGTATTTACACAGGTACTTGTCAAGATGAGAAGTGTTATGGTGGGGAGTTTATAAGGCCTTGAATATGTACATGACTTTGAAATTTAAGGAGAAATTTTAATATTTTAATTAATGGTTGTTTCATTTTGAGAACTGAGATTCAGAAACAAGTTTTGAGAGCATGAACATCTTAAAAGATTTATTTTGGGTATTTTTAGTTGCTCTAGATTCATCATAGGGTATTGGATAATCCTTGGTAGAGATAGGGAGTTTGTTGTAGCCAAATCTATAGTAGACCCACCAACTAGCTGGTGGTGTCTGGTAATGAAGAAACCACTTCCTAAAGACATCACTTAGCCGATTGGATTTTTAGGGGGTAAATTACATTCATCCCCCTCATTTTTAATAGGAGTATCCCCCTTTCCCTTATATCTCCCTCATGTAACCAATAGAGGTTTTCTCCTATTTTCCTTTATTAAAGCTTCTTGAAGGGGTGTTTTCTTTGGTTTTAATGGAATTTTAAGGTAATTACCTCCCTTTTGGTCTCCACTTTCATCCTCCTATACTCATTCCAAATTTTGAGATTTCTAACCTATTTTTTGATTGGTTATTCTACAGGATCATGGTGGAATTGCCCAATTATTAGGGAGCTTGCATTAATCTTTGGATAAGAGGATCCTGAGAGCCATATGCACTCATTTTTCTAGTGATTCATTAAGGTATGCCATATTTATGGTTTTTATTAAGTTTTCTCCCAATTTAAAACTAAATTTCCAATTGATTTGGAAATTTTCTCTTGGTATTTCCTCAATGTAGGGATGGGGGTGTTAGACAGACCCTTGGGGTGCCTTTGGAGAAGTTTCAAGTATGATGTGGTAGCATGGTGAGTTATCTGACATTATACCAAGTTGGGTTTGGATTATTTAAGTAATTATAAATATTATAATTTATTTATTTTTTATGTTGGGATTGAATTTGGAGCTCAGGACTTTGGTACAGTCTCATTTGATCATTGATGAGGTTGGACAGATGTTAGTGGACCTTGGCAGAGCTACCATCCCTTATAAATAAGTGGATAAATTTGGTTAAAGTTTAGTGTTCTTGCATACACACCCATATGGTTTAATCAAGTTTTTTATATCATGTGTTATGTGTTATGTCTACTGAGTTCCTTGAACTTGTTTAGTAAAAAAATTTAATGCCACGATTAAGATGCATAAAGTAGAAAGGCCCTGAAAGACATTGATAATCTCTAATTTCCCTTTTATATCAATGTTTGGGGCTTTAAATTGGTTTCTAATTATCCTTTATGGACATACCATAGGATATTGATGATGTTTTTAATGATATAACCTACCAAGTGAGACTTTGATATCCAACATGGATTTTCGCCCATTTTTTTACTATTTCCTATATAGATGACTCCATGTAGTTGGAATGGTCATGTTTCCCTATTTATGATGTTATAGGATGTGACATCCTTTGAGAATAGAGTGTTGAACTATGTCCTACTTGAGATCGATGACCCATATGAGGGTGCCTCTATTGTAATGTGACCTTGGGGACCCCAGTGGGTGCCCCAATGACTAACTGACCTTAAGAACATATGTATGACTTGGGTAGAAATGGTAGCGGGTATCAATTTAGAACCTGAAGTGAATGTACTAGACTATGGGGTTATGTAATTAAAGGAAAAGGTTTTTTCATTTAACCAACACTTGACTTTTTTGAGAATTCGTATCTTTTTTATATATGTATTGATTAATGCCTATAAATAGTTCCTCAAACTTAGTTGATGGGCCCAATATTAGGAAAATATGTGGTGTATTCTTAGAGCTACTTCTTGGAATCTAGACTTGGGACTTATATGGTACTGATGTGATATGGTTGAGATTTTGATGTCTTCATGGATGCCTAGTGTTTCCTAGGATCCATCTATTGAGCCATGTGAAGAATGATCAGGATATTGGGATTCAACCTTGTGTTTATATGGGATGCCTGAGATACCTCAGGTCCCTTGGATTCCTAGACTAACTGGTATCTAGATATGTATTCTTAAGGGATTATTTTATTTTGATTATGATTATTATGATATTCTTAGATCATCCCAAGTATCCTTCTAGTTGAGATTGATGATTTTATTTGTTCTTGATTAGGATGCCCAGGATGCTTGAGATTCAGTTTTTTGGCATGGTGACATGGGGGATGATTTTATTCAAAGATTTCTTGTGATGTCAGGAATCAGATTCAAGACATTATTTATACTCAAAGTTTGGAGAGATTCCCATAACACCAAGGATCTAGCTATTGATCCATTTATTATTGGTTTTTGGTCGTCAATCTAGGATATAAGGGATACATGGGTTACACCAAGATCTGGTATTTAAATGGTTGGCATGGTATCATGGTGTGTTTAAAAACACAAAGTCACTAGCTGAATCAGGTCAGGTCAATCGGGTTTATGGTCCTAAGGATCAATAATGGTATGGTTATGGTACATGGGTTGGAATGGTCAATGAGATGTGCTCAGTGATAATCTGGAATTGGGTTGAAGTAGGAATTATTAGTTAATTTTATATATTGTTTAGTAGTTTATTTATTTACATTTATAATGTCAGATGTACATATCACTATATATGTTAGTTGGTATAGGATCTCTTTAGTGGTTTCCTATTTATTTTTGTAATCACAACCTTCTCGGGTCACCATTATACATGAGTACCTTAACAGTTCTCACATGGTTATTTCAGGCATAGGTTTGGGCTAAGGCTTGGGATATCATCATCAAGTGGGACAACATATATGATGTTAGGATATCCTGATGAGGCGATTCTTAGTGTATTCATGGAGCCAACATCTTTTATTTTATCTTGTGCTAGTATGTATATGTGATCAACTCAATGGGTGATTGGTTGTTTTGTGACTTGGTTTTTTAGTCTTTTATTTCATTTCATTTAGTATCTTTCTTGCTTATATTTATTTCTTATTATTCCAGTTTATTTTTATTGGATATTATTTGGTTATTTATTATTCTATTTCACACTCTAATATAGGGGGTATAACATCCCCACCATACCTCTTAGACCCCCACCGCTAGTCAACAGCCTCTTTTGTTCATGTTGGGGTGCCTTAGGTCCTATGGAAAATCAAGCCAAGGAACCATTCGAGTGGACCTGAAACCAATGTTTTACAAGGAATGGGTTTTACTTGTTATTAAATGTTGTAAGACACTAATTATGGTAATCTTACCACTATAATTTCATTTGTTTTACTCAAATTATTGACCTAGTTGTGGATATTTATCTATTATTATATATAATGATACTTAGTGTATAATCTCCTCATGTGATGTTATCAAACCTTTTCTATTAGTTGGAATCCTTGAGCTTGCATCAACTCATGTGGGTGATCTCTAGGTTGAATACATAAAAAATATGGATTTATTATAGTAAATAACAATGAAGTTGAGTTAACATAATACGAAATCACTACCTAATGGGAGGAAAATAAGAGTTAATATTATAAGATATGGTTATAGTCCATGAAATCTAAAATTTTCTCCATGTATATAAGTACACTATTGAACTTATTTGATCCACTTGAAGGGGTTAAACCCATATGACAAAAAAAATTAGAAAAAGAACTAATAAGTTTCTTAGAGTGTATACCTATAATTATTGGTTGGTATATAAAGGTTTTAAATTTATGTGACCTAGTGTAATATAAGGATCATTATTAGAGAGTGAATCAATTTAGCACATGTGGGTAATCTCTAGGATTATGGAATTATAAAATGGATTTATTATGTTATATTATTTTGAAGTTAAATTCTAATAATAAGATCCTTCAACCTAATAGAAGTCCATTAATAGTTTATATTGTAATATATATTTATTTTCTATGAAATCTAAAATTATATCCATGTATATAAATACATTCTTAAACTTATTTTATCCACCTAAATGGGTTAAACCCATAAGATAAAAAAAATTAGAAAGATAACTAATAAGTATTTTAGTGTCTCAACCTATAAGTATTGATCGATTTATAGGGGATATAATTTTTTGTGACCATCTTTAATATAAGGAGAAATATAAAGGAGTGACTCAGTGCTCCCTACAATTTCCTTTTTACAAAATCATTTTTTGTCAATTTTAGTTACTGTGTATGATCATCTCTCAATTAGTTAAATCATCATGAGTGACAAAGCAATAATGCAAAGCATACAAACACTAGAATTATTATAAGTTTTATCAACTATTATGTGTAGAGATTTTGTGGTTATCAGTAGAAGGTGCCCCATATCTCATGTTCATTATATTTTTTTAACAAACAACATTGTGGTAAAGATAATAACCCTTTTACAAGTAATGTTTCATAATAATAAATATGGAAATTATACACATTACATGATATAATAATTTAAAAAAAAAATCATGATGAAGATCAAAAATAGACTTAGATCTCACATTGAGTGATCTTATTCTTCTTCCACATGCTCACTTGATCCACCAATAAATTATTCACTCAGTATCTTCTCAAATCCCTCTCTTTTTCAATTAAAAATTATTTTTGAAAATTCTATAATATTCTCACATATTTTTATTATATGAAAATATTTTTAAAAAATATATTTTAATATAAAATTTTGTGGTTTCGTTTGGAATGGTGTGATTACTACGGTTTAAAAAATATCCATAAAATGGTTTATATTTATTACCCGAAAATCTCATCCAGAGAAAAAGTCTCTGGCCATTTATTAAACTAAAGTAAAAGTTCAAAAGGTAAGCAATACAAACTAGAGAATACAGTTACATGCCATAGAAACCATGCCTGTCACCATACCCATCGCCATATACATGATCGATTGCCTCATCTGTGGTAGCTAACTCCCATTATGAACTTTCATAATGCTTCAGAGTCTTCACATACTTTTGTCTGGGATTTAATTTCTCCAAATACAAAAACTCCTCAGAATAATTCATCCCTTTTCATTTTCTGGTAGAAGATCTGGTAGACATCAGCTTTGGCATAGAAGAGTAATCTTTCTGCTGCCTTCTTCTTGGTGGGGTGGTCATAGCACCCTCATTCCATGCCACAACCTTCTTTCCATACTGAACAACATCACTAAAAGAGGTTCGTACTCAGCCATCATTCTCCTTCTCATTATCAGATATGTCCCCCCATTTCCCAGGGAAAAACACCTTCTGGTAGCTGCTATTCACACCCTGCTCCTGTTCGACATGACTGTTAATGTTTTTCAGTACTAAACAGTTTCGTTGCACCACAGGATCATAATCTTCAAGTGCCCCGATCTACAAAAAAAACTTTCTCCAGATACAACATCCTGAGAATTCAACCCAACCTGCATGTTACCACCTTCAATCCTTGGAAAATCCTCACCAGCATGAGAGATTCACACATGATCCAATTCCTTTGAACAATGGTAAGATCCCTGCCCCTGCACCTATTCAGTCTTACTGTCATTCTGATCACAAATCAATCCCAGAACCATCACCCCACTATCATGAAACTTAACAGCTTCAACAGACATCCAGCCAGGAGACAAATCAGGAGCAATCTGGTCCTGACCCACTTCTAGTTCTTCATTCACCAGACCAGCAAAGAAATTACTGACTTCAACACTCTCCACCTGCTGCACATGATGTGTCTTCAGCCAGTTGAGGCCCTCAACCAACCACCAGCTTCATCCGTATAATCCACTGACTATATTTTCATAACATATTCTTCCACTACCTCCTTACCACCCGCTTGTACCAATTCTTGGCCATTGGTCACCCCAGCAGATTGGACTGCCTACTTCACAACAGTCTTCAAACCTCCTGCATGAGTCATCCCAAGATTACTCCGTAGTCTTCCAAACACCTCATCAACCCTCAGATTCAGAGACACATTCACTTCCCCCATTCCTCTTCCATTCATTGTACTGGTACTCACAAGACAAGGTTCTGTCTGAATTCCATTACCCAGGTCCTACTTCCCTTGCTGAGGTTTTAATGCCACCACCTCTGCAACCTTTGGAGGCAAAACCACCTACGGAACCACCCTCCTACCTCTGCAATCCTTCCTCAAATTCCTGAATTTAAGACACCAAGAGCAGTAGTCAAACCAGGACTCAAAAACAATAGACTGTTTACATCTAAATTCCTCACTCACAGCAATGAATATTGACTTAACCGGTGGTTACAATAGTTCAACTTCAACAAAAATTCTCGGCAAAATAGGGTGGAAAACAGCCCTAGTTCTACTGTTCGAGCATAAATAACGACCAACTATATTTCCCAGCATGCGGATGATGGAAGGATTCTAAAATGGAAGTAGTAATTCTAGAAATCTTACCTAGATTGTCGTGGTCGAGGATTCACGCTTCATATAATGGTCATAGGACCATCGGCAGAGCAGGAACCGACAACCATCATAGGTGCACGGGGTAGAGGACCAGGCCAGGATCAAATATTCCTCCGACTCAAAGTGAACCATTATGTGTTTCGAATCAAGAAGACCCACAGTGACGCACTCTTATAGATTCCACAAACCGAAGATAAATCTATCGAAGCAATCCAAAGGCGAACGTTATTACTTGAAGTGAGGTATCATTATAGAAACAACATACTTCTTTAGTAACCCACCAATGATCATTTTATCTCACAATTTATTTATTCAATTTCTCAATGGACCCACCATATCATGTTCAGTGAAAACCCATTGTGTGGATTTAACTTGTAAAAAATTTATTCACTCCTTTTTCAAATAAATTTATCTAATAAAACTCAAAGAAAAATCATGGGAATATTAAAAACAAATAAAACATGAATAATTATAATAAATTATGGATTTCATCTAAAGAGTCAATTTTTTAGTATTCTCCCAAAATAGGATAATCTAAACATCACATTAAAAGAAATAGTAATGTTTTTTGAGAGAAATATATCTCTAAATTTAAAGAACAATGCTACATTTACTTTTTCTATTTAATACTTTCAAAGTATTCATCAATATATCTAGTTGAAACTTTAAATTACTCATAAGATTATATTTAAACATATCATCGAATCTTCAATCTTCCTCAATGGATCATCAATCCTCCCTTTTTTATTATTTAGAAACATGAATAACATAAATATAAAATCTCAATACATCATGATATTTTATTTCAATTTATAAAACATAAAATAAAATTTTAGTATTTATCAACCTGTTTTCCATTTTTAATTGCCCATTTTTTATGAATATTTTCCCCAATATAAATACTTTCTCAACATTTTTTATATTGCCCTGTTATTTTTTAACTCATTTACCAAATGAATTCTATTATCAATTCTCTCCACCATTTTAATAGGATGATTTGTCTAAACATGTATCCACTTTGTTAAAATATGAAAACTAATGTATGATAGAATATATAAAGAACATACTCATATAGATTTTAGGTGAGGATAAACATCCAATAATACCCATCAATATAAAAATGCTTCCATTGACATGGGATTCAAAAAGATATTCAAGGATTTCTCCTTTATAAAAATATACTCCAAGTTGAGTTCACTATATTCCACCTTTTCCTTAATAAAGTCGTATTTCATATTAATATATGTTTGAATTGAATATTATAGTAACTTATTTTATGAATTTTTAGTGATTTGATCATTACATTTAATCACTAAAGGTTTTTAAACTTATAATATATTTTCTTCATGTTTCAATATCATACAAATCATTTGGGTAATAAATTTTGATGTTGCTACTTATTCAACCCATGTTGTTATTAGAGTGTTGGAATTTTTATTCTTAGAGTGCTATGTAATACATATTCCTCTAATTATAAATGATCCTATAGAAGTATATTTTATAAATTTAATATCTCCACCACAATCAACACTTGTAAAACTAATAACTTAAAATGATTTTAATTTATTATATTTAAATTCATAATCAATATTTTCTTTGATATATCAAAAAATAAGATATAATTACTTACGGTTTCATTGTAATCATGCATATAAATTGATGATGTAAACAATATAAGGAAAAAAATTCATAAATTATAATAAATTAATAATAAATTTTTCTAAATCCTTTTTATACATAAACTTTACATCATCATCATAAAAAAATTCCCAAACTGAAAGATAAGTATATTCCTCTTTGTGTTATTCCATTTTTAATTTCTTTAACAACTTATGTATTATTATTTTGGTAATAATATGAAATCAATTATATGTGTCACTAGAAATCCCATGAGAAAATTCATCTCACCAATCATTGAAATATTAATGGTTTTATCCATTGGATAAGTATATTCCTCACAAGATAATTTTATATCATTCCGGTAAATAATATTCCATTATTATACACTATAATAATGAGTGAGTTAGCAATTCTTTATTTGAAATATATATTTTTCTTCATATTTCCTATTTTAAATCTCATTATCTTCAAGGAGTTATTTATATTTTAAGTCCATTCATGTTCATCTTGTTTAATCCCATACAGTTTCTTCTTTAGATTATATAAAATATTTTTATCGCCATCAAGCAATAATTATTCTAGTTTTTTAACATACACTTCCTCATCAAGTTCCCATTTAGGAAATAGTATTTTTTATTCATCTATAAGATATTATAATTATGTTGAGTATAAATTAAATTAAATATATTATTATTTCATGTCATGAAACTAGATAAAATGTCTCATCAAAATCAATAATATCGATTTAAGTGTAACCTTTGCAAAAAAATTGTCTTTAAACCTTCTACTTTACATTTCTCAATGAGTTTATTTCTAAAACCAAATTTTTTATTAAAAAAAATATTCTCACTGGGAGAAAAAAGAAGCTCCAAAGTACTATTTTTATCTATTTTATTTGACTCATAATTCATACAATCAATCCAATAGCCATGTTTTAATGATTCTTCAATGCTCCTTAACTCAATTTGAGAGAGAAAGTGTTGCAACCACTGAGATCACAATCACCATAAGAAGGTGGTGAATTTTGGTAAGAATTTTTTCATTATAAATAAATATTTTTACCATTTAAAAAAATAGAGAATCATTTATGAAAACTATACCAAGAACATAATTAAAGTAAATAAAAAATGTATAATTATATAGGGATTTTAGTTGGTTCACCCAAAAGTGCTACATCCAAGCCTCATAAAATGGAAATGTGTTAATGTATGAAAATAAATTAATTCCATGTTATCTGAATAAAATTTTTGGATCAATTCATTTCTAAGAAAAAGGATCACCACCTACATCAAGACAAGATAAGATTGACATAGCTCATAATGAATGATCAATGTAAACTAGTATACTAATCCAATATAGGTGTTTTTATTACAATCCATCTACATATATTTCACTTTATTATTAGTAAAAAAATATGCTCTTTAAAATTATCAAGCTTATATCTTAAATGCTCACAAATTTTCAATAAATATCGTCATCTTTCTATGAATTCAATAATCTAATTTTATTCTATTTAGTACCTTTATTATTTTCCCACAAATTTTCTTTAAGTTATTATAATAAATGTGTCCCAATAATAAGTATTAAATATAGTCCATAATAATCTAGTAAAATATTCTACAAAAGGACTAAATATTTCTATATTTTAAAAGATATTAAAATCTACAGATCAAGTACATATCCTAAAAACCATGAGATATCAATCATAACAAGGTTTTTCTTTCATGGTTAAAGAATTTTTTTTTAAAACCATGGTAAAAAAATATTCATAATCTAAAGAAAAATTTCATTGTTTCCTTTATATAAAATTCATATCTAATATAAACCATGGTGTGGGATTCATTCTATAAACCGTTGTTAGAACCATAACTATAATGCCTTTATACCACATTTTTATAAAGTGAATATTATGAAATCTTCATAAACATTATGTGGTTAGTATATTCATATCATGGTGTTTAATGAATTTTTAAAATTATATTCTCTAAAACTTTAAGAACCATAGCTAGAATATTTCCAACTCAGGTGTAATATCCCAACTCAGGATCCACTAAAAGGTGCCCTGGTCTAATGGGTCATGTGGCCTCAAGCATGCCTCCCCATACACCAGAGGATTCTAACTAGTATTGAGGGTTTGTAATGGTATGGTGGGGAGACTATACCCTCATGATCAGAGTAACACAGTGGTATCACAAGTGAATAAACAAGTGGATGCATAATATAAATCAGTGATATAAGATAGAAATCTAGATAAAATTAGTGGTAAAAAAGCCATGGGAAATATCATACACTAAATTATGAATATTTCATGTTTCTATACAAAAAGGATTGAAGTATATAGAAAAATGAATCCATTAAAATAAATGTGTCAAAAGTACAAAATGACTATCTCTAGATAGAATCACAATCCATACCTTGGTCAAGTTATCCTCTATTCCTATGCACAATCAATCAAGCATTATGAAGCGGGTGCTTGCTCGGGTCCCTACTTGTATTTATAAAGTCTTTTCGGGTACCCAATGGTATCTCGAACAGTGTGTGAGATAACACTTAGTATGACACCACCAACTGTTTCTATAATAATTCCATCCTATAAATAAAATCATAAGAAGTGTGCAAGATATGACAGGAATAATGTAAATGTGATATCGTACAGCCTACCATGGCTCAATGTAAACAAGTGATCATAAACACAACTGAATATAAAGCATGTTTAATACATAATCTATATCCTATAACAAGTAATCAAGTGTCAAGACCAGATAGCCATATCCAAGGAGTAGAAATGTCTAAGTCATCCAATATAATTGAATCCATGGAGTATAAATGTCCATGGAATCCAAAGTAATCTGGATCCATGGAGTAGAAATGTCCATGGGATCCATCGAAGACCTTAGTGTCATACCAAGACATCTATCATTAACATGATCACATAAGGAAATAAATTTTCAGTCATTAACTATTCCATTTATCATTTAACACATTTCATAATCCATTTCATATTCATACAGAATCTATGAGTTTATCTAAATCATTCCATATTTCCCATTTAAATCATTTAACCATTTTAATAAAATGTAATCACATATAAAGGAGGCACAATCCCTCTCCTAATACCTCGCTTAGTTCATTAAAGATATGTCTGTAAATAGAAGACTCGTACAACCCAAGGGGGTGGTATATCATGGGAAGATACATTAGCACACCTCAAAGGTGGATCGGGATGAAGTTGACAACCTCCAACCATCATGTGGTGCTAAGTAGGAAGCCTAACAAGGTTCCATTAATTTAAATAATCTATTCAATTAATTTAGGGGAAAAGTTTATAAATAAAATCATGCGGCATAATAGTAATGAGATATAAAATAACTATACTTTGATCAAAAATGTATATACCACCTAAATTATGCTTTTAGTAGAACACTCATCCAGTATCAGCTTCTAACTTTCCCTATATTGAAAGAAAATGGAAGAACAGACGAATACCCTAGAAATAGGGCATATTATCTTACACCAAAATAGAATCATCATTACAAATTAGAATTATTAAATGAGAATAAGGAAGAATAAATAATCATTTTACACCCAATAAGATGAATGATTATTGAATCAGGTGTCAGAAAGAGAAATTGCATCAAATCCTAGGAATTGAGCTTTAATGGGAGAAAATAAGGCTAGCTGCTAGAGAAAATGATAAAGGAATATGTGGGTTAACCTTAAAATGAACTAGGGGAAATGATAATTCCCCCTTTAAAAACAGGGTTGTTTTTTTGGCTGCATGGTTAGCCAAACCGTACACCAATTGTGAACCCTTCAATATCCAAGGAGGGACATTTCACGGTTTATGTGCATGGTTTAGGAAACCATTCACCAACCATGTTTTTTGGATCTGTTAAAAATGTAGGGCCCCCAAATGAGAATTTTTCCTGGGTTTCATAGTTCCATCAAACCATTTATCCCACTTCTTTTCCCTAAAACACCCCACATGGTTAGTAGTAATCGTGTGGCCTAGGATGCATGGTTTCTACTAACCATGTGGCCCAGTTTATTCTTCCAAAAACTAAGGCTCTAGGCTTCAAAAAAATCCCAATAAACCTCTGAAACTCTCAGGAACTTGTTAGAAACTCACATTTTTCTCAAAACAAAGGAAATAAACAAAAATTTAAAAGGTCTGTACCTCAAAGAAAACCTGGGATCTTACAATATCCCACTATTAAGAAAAAAAATCCCCAATTTTCTCTTCTGAAGGAGGTAAAGCATCTAAAAATATTTCCGAACACTGAGAACGTACCTTTGTTTCTCTCTTCCAGGCCTTTCCCTGTATACGGTCATGATTCCATAGCACCCTAACTAAAGGAACTGACCTACCTTGGAGAGATTTTATGATCCCATCAAGGATACTTATAGGATTCTCCTCAAAGGATGAATCTACCTATAACTAAACCTCATCCAGATAAAGATAATGAGATGGGAATGAATTATAATGATTTAGGTGAGATACATGGAAGACATCATTCATAGATCGTTACCTCTGAGCTAACTTCAATCGACAGGATACCGCCCAACTCTCTCTAAAACCACAAAATGCCTGACATATCAGGGAAAATCATACCCTGTATCTAAATCTATCTATACCCTAGCCTTAGTGAGATACATAAAAATACAGGATTTCTAACCTCAAACTCTAGAGTTCATCAATGATAATCAGCATAGGATTTTTTTTCTATACTGTGTTGTATTCTTCCATTTATGAATGAACTGAACCTGCTCTAAAGTCTATAAAACTAGACATCTTCTAAGAAGTGATGCTTCCTATGAATCTAGCCAGCATTGAGGTAGTCAACATATCCAACCATATTAATTCTTATAAGGTTCCATATTTATAGTCATAGGATAGATATTATTGTAGTATAAATCAACCAGGGATATATGACTCTCCCAAGATCCCCCAAAATTGAGGACTCGTGTTTTAAGCATGCCCTCTAGAACCTATATTGTGTACTTAGACTGACCATTGGTCTATGTGTGGTATGTTGTGATCAAAATCACTTGGTTACCTAATTCCATCGTTAAACCATTTTAAAACTGACTTATAAACTGGGAATCCCTATTTGATTAAATGGTATCGGGAACCCTGTGAAGGTGAAAAATATCACAGATATAAAGTCTCCCAAGCTCATGTATTGAGATGGTCTCCCTAGTCTGTTGGAAGTAGGTGACCTTCATCAACCTATCCACAAGGACCCATACAACACCCCTACCTTGCGGTGACCTCAGCAACCCAATCACTAAATCCATCGTAACATCAACACATTTCCACTTAGGAATGGGTAACTTCTATAAGAGACTAGCTGGACACTGGTGTTCCACCTTCACATGCTGATAGGTCAAGCACCTAGTGAAAAATATTATTATTTCTTATTTTATTCTTGTACACTAGTATTGATGACATCAGTCATGATACATATTGGTGTTTATGGGATGTACTACCTAATATAAGGCATGAAATTCCTACATAAGCTCCACTCGGATGTCTACTAGAACCCAGAAGAACCCATAAATATGTTGAATTTCATTCTCCCTAATGGTCCAACTAGGAGGTGGGTCCTCACCTTCCACACTCTCTCTTAGGAATAATCCTTTATAATATAACATTTGTCTTAGCCTCACCCTATCTATAAGATTGTAATTCACCACCAAAGATGAGAGAAAAGTATACTTGTGACTACCCTACACCTCAAAGTGAATCTCAGAGAACAATTCCCTAGTTTCCATTCACTACTGGCCTCCTAAACTACCTATGTCTAAGTCTTCTAGCTCAAAGAATCTGCTACTAAATTTCCCTTTCCAAGAATATAAGTTAGTTCAAAATTGAATGAATGTAGATACTCATCCCACCTTTTATACTGAAGGTTCAAGTCATTCTATATAAATATTTACTTGAGGATTTTGTAGTTTGTATACACCACAAAAATTCTATCCCAACAAATAGTTCCACCAACAACACACGATATAATCCACAGCTTCCAACTCAATATCTTTCTTTAGGTAATTCCACTCATGAGGTCTCAACTAGAAAGACTAGTATGCCACGACTCTATCCCCCTATATCTAGACATATCTCGTCCAGATGCCTGATGAATCATAGTAAACTATATAACTTCTTCCATGATCTGGTAGAATCAGGATTAGCAATGAATTCAACCATCCCTTAAGCTCCTAAAAATTCTTTTCGCAGATTTTACACTATACAAAATTCACCCAATTCCTATTCAAGCCCACGATAGGCATATCTAGATTTGAAAAAGTCTTGGATGAAGCACCTATAATAAAGAAAAAATCCTAAGAAACTATGAAAATCAAATAAATTATTATTAGTCTCCTAAGAAACCATAGCACTCGCCTTCTCTGGGTCTATAGATACTCCTATATTTAAGATTATGTGACCTAAGAAGTGAACTTTATCTATCTAGAACTAACATTCTGTAAGCTTGGAATACAAAATATTCTCTATAATTGAATTCAAAATGATGTGAATGTGTCTGGAATTTTCTTGTCGAGTCTACGAATACACCAAGTTTTCATCCAAAAAAATCACCATGAAAGAGGAAAATATGGGTGGAAAACCCAATTCATCAAATCCATTATAACTGATGTTTCATTCATGATAACGAACATCATAACAAGATACTCATAAAGGCTATACCTACTTTGAAATGTTGTATGAGGTATATCTATTCTCCTAACATGTTCCTGGTGATAACCTAATCTCAAATCAATTTTTGGTAAAACCCAAGCTCCTTGAAGCTAGTCGAAGAGGCCATCGATACAGGGTAAAGGATACCAATTACTTATCATCAAATGGTTAAATTTTTGGTAATCCACACATAGATTGAGGTTTACTTCAACCTATTTGGTGAAAATGATATTAAAACCCCACAGAAATGTATTGGGTCATATAAAACCTTTTTCTTATAAGTCCTATAGCTATCTCTTGAGATTATATAGTTCAATAGTGGATATCCTATAAGTAGTAATGGATGCTGGTGTAGCTTCTATAACTAGATCAATAGAGAAATCCACCTCTTTCTCAAGAGGTAAACTAGAAAATTCATCTCTGAAGACATCTATGAAATGATCTTCTACAAAATGGAATTTATCCTATCACATTATCTAATATTATAGATAAATACTAGTAATATGTGTTGTCATGACACATAGTCCATGATACTTTGGACCATCTCTACCATCCTATACATTCCACTCACCCTTGTGGATATACCGTCCTCCCTCTGTTGATGTGAAGGATACCCTCCATCAACAGCAATCAACATGGTCATGATAAGGATCCAACCAATCCATTCTAAGTATGACATCAAATTCCATCATCTTGAGAATAAAGAGATTCCATAAGAAGCAATAGCTACCTATCTCAAGGGAAATTCCCTTTACTAGTGAATATTCTCTGATAGAATCCAAAATAGTGTATTGAGTGTCATAACTCCATTAGAAAACTAAACATCAATCCTAAGGATCCACATAATAGATACAAATATGAAAAAATGGGAAGAACCTTTATTAAAAAGGATATATAATAGTGTAGAATCTACTAAGATCATACCTCTCGCTATAAATAACCAAGCACTATTCTCTTTAGTTATAGGATAAATAAATATATATGTCATGAACAACTACCCTAATAAATAGTTTGACTACCCTGAGTAGGCCCACTCTAGTTTCGATTTGAAACTGGTGTCTAGCTCCCCCATCCATGACCACCCACATCAGCCTAAACGACTGGTAGTATTTTATATTTTGGCCTAATGTGGAACTTTGAATCCCACTCCTAAACCTAGAGTTGGTTTCGACCCCCTATAACTAGCTGTTTGAGGGAAGGTCCTAAAAAATGTTGTAGATGGACCATTTTTTGGCAGAATTGGTACTCTACTAGGTCTCTATCACACTGGATCCTCATGTGTCCCTTCCTTCTACACTAATTATAGAAGACAAAACTACTAGAACTCACACCCTAGCTAGTATTCCCCTCATGATATGTCTCCAAACATAACTTCTTTCCACCAAACACTAAACCACTAGGTCAAGAATCTAGACTACCCTACTTTGTTCCCCCATCTTCCATTGGGTTATGTTCAATAATAAGTAGCTAATTACTATCTCAGTTTTGGTAGTCAATATAAACATGTTCACCATTGATTGAATAGAATCATTGAGAACTTCTTCAAATCATCTCTCCCTAGATATATTGATATCAAGATAGAAAGGAAGAAAGTGCTGATGCTCTATAAAGCAGACCAAGTACTCCATAATGTTCATAACATCCAACTCCAGATTCATAAACTCACGAGCCCATTCAGTTATCAAAGTCTCAGGAAATGAGTATTCATAAAATCTAGTTTGGAAATCCTTTTAAACATATATCAAAGCTCATCATCCTGGTTCAAGACATCCCACCAGTGCTTAGTGGCTCCCTGAATGATATATGTTGTGAGTTTGAATCTTCACTTTGGAGGAGTCTCCAAGTGATCAAAGATCGAAAAGATAGTCTCAAGCCACGGATCAGTATCCTATGGAGCACCGTCCCCCAAAAACGTGGGTGGATGATGCTGTTGAAACACACGGGGTAAATTTTCCATGGTTTAGGTAGGTTTCAAGGCTCCCTAGGAAGTATTCATAAAGAACAAGAAATCCTCTCAGAAATAAGAATAATCACCCATATCTGGGACAACGGGTGGTGTCGTAGGTGGAACAAATATAGATTCTACTAGTATCTCAAGAACCACCACCACCAGAGCATGGTCAGCACCACCCTCCTAGCCCACGACTAGAGGTCGTCATGGTGGTATATCTCAAAAAATTCAAAACACATGCCTCATAAAAGATTTGGTAACTACCAAATCATATACATAAACATAGGAAAGGTATAATCCTTTCTATAAGGACACACCCCTCTATTTACTCCTACAACCAGGAATGGGTAATATAGATGATCATAAAGAACACCAGAGACATTGCCTACTATCCACTACTGAGGTAAATTATGGGTCAAGTTATATATTATAAATCATGGGCTCTGGTAGATACACCTTATAAATTGAAATGTGACATCCTTTTAATCCCAACTCATTTTTTATCAATTACATGTATGAAAGGTTATCACAATTTCATGGATATAAAAATAAAGCATCAAAATATGATGTAATAAATGAATGCGGTAATATAAACATGGAATGTCATAATGCATGACATATAAATCCTTAAGTTCCTATAATGATTCATGATGTAATAATTTCCTTACCATACCAGGATAAGGGTAAAAATCCATAATCATAAGTAATATAAAACATCAAGTTCATCACCCAATGGTGAAATCAAGGAGACTATAATAAGTAAAATCTAGAACGACACACCCAATCCCAGGTAATTTGGCCTTTCCTTATAAATGGGTTAGGTACTCATAGGCACAACTCATTACAAATTATGACACTATAGAAACCCTAATTTTAATTACATTACTGTTACATCATAAGATAAACAACATAATAGAGATGCAAATCCAAGATAAAAATTCTCAGTGTCTTGGAAAAATTAGTCTCATATATAACTTGTACATAATAAAAAAAATTATTTAAAGCCTTCATCTTTATCCATAAAATCTCACATTCCTCTTAGTACATGTAATCACCTAAGGATATACATCAAATAAAGTTATGAGCCAAAACCCTAGTAAGATGATGAATAAGGGACATGAATTAATATAACAGGGGGTATAATCACTATAATCATTTCATAAGCTTAGAATCACCATAAAAATCATGAGGGAAACATGTTATAAAGGAATGGAATGTGGAAATTCTAAAAAATGAAACATCATTCCATTGTAGTTAAATACCATACATAGTTGTGAACAAAGCTAACTTCATGTTCACACTTAACATATGTGCATAATCATAACATCAACATTGTGAGAAAATCTGGCATTATGTGCATGCATATTACACATTATCTCAAAAGATGCATCAAATTACCCAATACATTAGAGGGATATATAATTCTAGTCCCACCCATCACATCATAATATTTACATTATCATGCATGCTGCGTAGAATGTATAACAGTCATAATCATGAAATAACCCATGGAAAGGAATGGGTTTCATAAGGACTTCATAAAGAATTAATTTAGGAATAAACTTTGGGGATACCAAAATAAAAAAGGGATATAATACATTGGAATAATAGATCATTTTTCGTGGATGAGAAAAAACACATGAGGATTTGAAGATTTATTTTTGAAAGAAATGTCTCTTTTTGGAAAATCATAGTATCTGGTTTAAAAATAAAGGTGGAAATATGAATATCCCCAAAAAGAAAATGTTAGAGAAATGAAGTAATTTTTAAATAACATTAAAGGAATATCCAGACCAGATATGTTTTGAAATAGGTATAACCCAAAGAAAAGGAATTGGGTTTGAGAATACCCTTACCTTAAGTCCTACTTTATTTCGTCACATTTTTATCTCCTAAATAATAAAGTTAGATTTATTAAAAAATTGATCCAAAAGTGAATTATTGTAAATTTTTTCCGCTATTTATAAATTATAGTCATTTGATTATATTTATTAATTTCCTTTTTTATAGGGTAGTCATTTTGATATCATATTTTCTTAAAAATTTCTCATTTTTCCTCAATTTATCTACCTTTTTAAATGCAATTTATGCATTAGTATAATTAGTTCCAAAAGATTATAATGAATATAATTAAATGTTTATATATTATATATAATTGATAATATCCATCCATGATGATGGTTATATGTTTTGAAATGGTAATGTCTCTTTAGGTGGTTAACTAACCTTTGACGGGACATTATCATGAGAGTGGGAAAGGGAAGTTAGAAGCTTATATATATTGTAAATATGATACTTAAAATAGGTTAACATCATTAATATAATTTTAAATTACTTCCTATTTAATATTACATGGTTATATTGTTAATGGGGTGGTGAGAAAAAAAATATATAGAATAATAAGAGGAAATAAAAAGAAGAACAGTTGATCGAAACTTACTTAACCCTCAGGGTAGATTCTCTTATATACCAATATAAATCCCTTTATTTTTTGTATGGGTTTACTCAAAAAAATCCCTAGTTATTATAAGGGTATTAAGAGGGAGGATTTTAGAAGAGGGTTGTCTTTGGTAAGTGAGTGATGAGTGATTTTCCCTGGGGAGGGAGAGGGGTTATTTATACTTGAGAAGAGGGGTGTTTTTAGAATAAAATATTAAATAAAATAATATATCAAAGGTAAAACTTTTAGTACAGAATTTTTGAAATTATAAATCATATATAAATATAATATAATTGTTTTAAGACGTTAAATCCCCTTTAAAATTTGAATTAATTAGATTATTAAAAAAGAAAGCGGGAAAAAAAAGATACATTTTTATTTTAATGAGTCGCTTTTGAATTTAGGTTTTGGAAGGTGATTTTTAGGTTTGGAAATTATGTTTATTGTATTTTAATGACTAATTTATTAAATAAAATATATCATGTCCTAACCTCAAGTTTTATAAATAATTAGGTCAATATTACATCATGAATAATGTAATTTAAGATACACCTTCCTTCCAATTTTAATTTTTATTAAAAAGATCACTTTCAGGGAAAGTGATAAAACCAAATATATTACAAGCCATAATCATGTCAAACCTCATAACAGGTTATCGAGCTATTCCAAAAAAACTTTAAAAGTTTTGAATTAAACACCCTATGTGAGCTCCATGAGATAGATGTTACCTTTATATCTGGGTTGTCTTTGATGAGATCCTCAAAGTGGTCGGCCATCCTATCCCAAGTCTGGATGTATTCATCCAGGTTTATTTTCTTCTCATTGATTCCATGATCCAAAATCTTGTCTTTCTTGTCGATCCACTCTACTTTATCTTCATTAAGGTCAACTTGCAATTATCTAGCATACATTCTATCAGCTTTTTCCTCTGAAACATTGATAGTAAAATGATTATCCATTATCTCTTCCTCAAAATGAATGAGAAGATTTAGTTTAGCATTCTTATTCTTTGCCTTATTCTGGACATCATTAGCTACCACCATATCCATCAACCAGTTTGGATCCTCAATCTTGACACCAGTAGACTCCACAACCTTGCCACGGAAGGAAGGTTAGTCAAGATCCATAAAATGTATACCCTTTACAGATGATCGGGTAGTCATCGGTATTGGAAGGTACAAGTAATCTCTCTGAGTCTTGGTCTTCCACCCATTATAAACAAAATGGTCCCCAACATCAATGAGCTTTAGCTTCCCTTTTTACATCCTATCCTGTACGAGCCTCTTGAGTTTATCATCTTCATCAGACTCTAGGGGAGACTGGGGGTCTCATCTAAGGGTGCTTATTTACATACAGGTTGATCAGTAGGGGATGGAATCCTATTCTTTTCCTTCCAGTTAGTCACCTAGGTCCATCCCCCTTTATCCACTCCCTATCCACTCCATGAGTCAGACAATGTTTGGATGACTACAGGAGAGAGATTCCTCCAGGCTTCAGAGAAACTAATCTAGAAACACTTGGATTATACCCCAAGGGTCCATTCACACACACTAGGGATGAGATGGTGGGGACACCATTATCACCAGCTGCATCCAAACTGCTACTTAACGGGAGAGATAATGCAGCTATATAGGATTTCACATAAGTAGTAACCATTTCCCCATCTCCGCTAACTTTTCCTATGGTATCACCTCCTTACCCATGCCTACAATCCTGTTAGAGATGACCCAGATGATCATAGAAAGAGAAGAAATTGATCCAATAATCAAAACCAACCCACTATTTAATCTGGTACTCATTCTCTATCTCAATCCACACAAAAGAAACTGGTGGTTTAGAAATATCAACCTCCACACATATCTGTGGATAAATTGGGTGGAAAAAGGATCGTGATCAGTCATCAAATCATAAGAACCTACCCACCATATTACCAAGCATCGAAAGGATGGATCGGTTTTTGAATGGAAGTGGAAGACTAGGGAAACTTACCCAAATTGGAGTCGTTAGAGGATCACACCTCAAATGGAAATTGAAGGACCATTGGAAGAGGAAGAAGAGAGAATCACTACATGAATTATTATTGTTGGTCCAGGTGGTGATAAGTTCATCTTCCATCGTGAAGCAGAGAAGAAGGTGTCGAGGGTCCATAATCCCAACAGTAGTGTGGTGATTCAAACCCCATGACTCGGAGACGAAGCGGTCGAAGGCATCAATGAAAGGATGATTCCGACCAAAGCGATCCACCAGAGAGTTCCTATGGAGGTCCACTGCATCAAAGAACTCCTTACTCATTACCAAAATCTTCAGAGAGCCCTCGACCAACGAGGGGACTTTGGGGCGAGGTTAATGACAGGGAGCGTCAGAAGCTTTATCGAATCTATGAGAGGAGAGAAGGAAATGGGGGGTGCAAGCCCGAGCGAACCTTGGAAAATTTTGATGTGCTGATTTGAAAAATGATATTCATTTTATCAAAATAAATTTCTAAAATATTTATTTTTAATTTTTAATATATAAATAATTATTTTTACAAAAATACTTTAAAATATAGTTTATTTAAAATGTGATTATATTTTCTTTGAGTTTTTTAATCATGATATTTATTTTTTAGCATTATAAAATTTATATTTAAAAAAATTAATCATGATAAATATTATTTATATCATAATTTATTATTTTTGGGTAAAATTTCTATTCTAATAGTCAGGTTACTATTCAAAACAGTCATGTTACTATTCCCAACGGTTAGGTTACTATTCCAATGGTCACATTACTATTCCAATGGTCACATTACCTCCTATATTTTCACTCTATTATTTCATTAAATATTCAACTCAATTCATCTAAAGGTTTTATATCACCATTTTCTATAATGTTGATTGGTTTACTAACATTTTGTTTTTTATATAGTATTAGCAGTGGGGGAAATGATTCTAGTGGATTGGGACGACCCATATTTCCCATTTTAGCTTTTCTATTTAATATTTTTTGTCTAATTGTAATGTTTGGAATTTTAATCAGTTTTATTACTAATTAATGTAAAAATGTATATTAATTAAATAAATTAGTTTCAGTTTCTTTATGTATATAATACTGTATAGTATATTATATCACTCATTTACATCAAGTGGAAAATACCATATATAAATTATGGTTTATTACATTCTTCCTCCCTTTATAAATTTCATCCCTAAAATTTCAAATCCTATTCTCAATTGATAATAGATGAGGTTACTTATATTTCATTGTTTCCTATTCTTCCCATGTCACCTATTCATACTTATGGTTCCTCCATAATACTTCGATAAGGTGAGTTGTCTTGTTGCATAGAACTTTGTCTCTACTATCCAAAATCTTCACTGGGTTCTCTTTGTATGAGAGTTCATTCTCCAGTTGTACCGCCTCTAGATTCAATACATGTGAGTGATCAGGTGTGTACTTCCTCAATACTAATATGTGGAACACATCATTAACTTGATCCATACTTGGTGGAAGTGCATGTCGATAGGACACTACTCTTATGTGATTAAGGATCTCAAAGGGTCTAATGTACCTTGGGAAAATCTTACCTTTCATTACCAATCGCATGACTCTCTTCCATGGTGATATTAGAAGGAAAAAATATTATCTAACATCAAACTCAAAGTCCATTCGACAGTTTTCAACATATCTACTTTATTAAATTTGAGAAAATTTTATATTTTGTTGAATAGCTTGAACCTTATCTGTAATCTCTTTCACAATATCATTTCCAAGTAGATTTAATTCCCCAAATTCATCCAAACAAGTTGGAGTTATACATTTCTTACCATATATAGAATCTTATTGAGCCATTTGAATACTCGAGTAGAAGTTGTTGTTATATGAGAACTCAACTAAAAGGAGATTATAATTCCATCCTCCTATAAATTTCATTTATTGGGAACTTAGCATGTCCTCAAGAGTCTAAATAGTCCTTTTAGTTTCACCATCATTTTGGGGTTGATAGGTCATAATGAAATTCAATTTGGTACTTAAAGCATGTTAAAAACTTTTCCAAGATTTATAGGTGATCCTTGGATCATGATTAGAGATGATTGAAATTGGAACCCCATGCAGCCTCACCATTTCCTTCTCATATATCTTGGTAAGTTGTTCAAGTGATAAATCTTACTAAATTGTGATAAATTGGGAAGTCTTGGTGAGTCAATCCACCACAACCCATATCACATTATTTCCTTGGGATGTTTTAGAGAGACCAATAAAAAAGACCATAGTGACATTCTCCCATTTCCATGTAGTTATAGGCAATGGTTTTATCATCCCTTTAGAATTTTTTTACTCTACAATAACTTGCTGATATGCCAAATAATGTGAGATATAATCAAAAATCTCCTTCTTCATGTTCTCCCACCATAAGTTATCTTGAATATTATGGTACATCATGGTACTTATAGGACTTATAGAGAAAGGTGGGTTATGTGCATTATCCAATCGATCCTTATTTATCCGAGGTTATGAGGGAACACAAATCCTCATTCAAAATTTAATCACACCATCATCATCAATATGGAACTCATGTACCTTCCCTTAATTTAATGAATTCATCTTCTTTTGTAACTTTATATTATCCCACAATGCCTCCTTGATCTTATCTTGGATAGATGGTTCAGAAATCATATGGGAAAGGTAGGATGTATTCTATACCATTATGATTTCAAAATATATCCATTTAATATCTATAAAGATAGGTTCTTTTTCAATCCACATCATGGGTAGAGTAACAAGTAAATATTTTCTAAGTGAATCAGCAAACATATTCGCCTTTCACAGATGCTAGTGAATAGAGTAATCATAGCCCTTGATTATCTATAACCATCTTCTTTGATGCATGTTGAGATCCTTTTATGTGAATATATAATTTAGACTCTTGTGACTAGTATATATATCACACTTTTCACCATATAGATTTTTCCACCAAATCTTCATAGAAAATATCACATCTGCTAACTACAGATTGTGTGTCAAGTAGTTCTTCTTGTGGATCTTCAACTTTCATGAGGGATATATTATCACTTTATCATTATGCATCAGTACGCAACCCAATAATTTCTCTGAAGCATCATTTTATATTAAAAAACCTTCTCCACTTATTGGTAGTGTGAGTACAGGCCTAGTGATTAGCATCTTCTTGAGATCCTTAATGATTTCCTCACATTCTTCCATACAGACATACTTTACCTATTTCCTTGTTAACTTAATTAGTGGGATAGAAAATAATGATAAATTTATCACCTAATGTCATTATTACCCAACTAATCTAGGAAAACTATGTATTTTCATGACACTAATGGGTCTAGTCTATTGCTACATTGTCATTGTCATTGAAGGGTCAATAGAAATTCTGGCACTTATGATCACATGCCCGAAGAATACAACTTGTTGTATCCAAAAGTCACTCTTTATAAATTTAGCATTCATTTTATCCTTCCTTAAAGTTTCCAGAATGATCCCTAGATTCTCTTGATATTCCTCATTTCTCTTGGAGTAAATGATAATATCATCGATTAACACTACCACAAATTTTTCTAGGTGGTCTCTAAAGACTCTATTCATCAAATCCATGGTGGTTTTAGGGGAATTAATAAGTCTTAAGGTAATAACTAGGAAATCATAGTGCCCATACCTTGTAAAAAAAGTATTATTCTAAATATATTCCTTATTCAGCTTCAATTGATGATATCCAGAGTGAAAATAAACTTTTTAGAAGTACCAGGTTCCTCATTGTTGATTGAACAAGCCATCAATCAATGGTAGAGGATACTTGTTCTTTATAGTGATATTGTTGATATCTTAGTAATTGATACACAGATGCATTAATCCATCCTTTTTCTTTAAAAAGATTATTTTTTCATCCCTAGGATGTGTACTAGGGCATATAAACCCTTTATCCAAATTATAATGAAGCTACTTCTTTAAGTCTTCCAGTTAAATTGGGGCCATTCTGTAGGGGAGTTTTGAGATAGGAGTGGAACTGGGTATGAGCTCTATTGAGAAATATACCTCATGATCTAGTGGTCCATGTAACTCTTTGGGAAATATATCATTATATTTCCTAATAATGGGAATTTCCCCCAGGTTGATAGCTTCCTTTGACTTAACCATTTGGGAAAGGTATGCTTCTCCACAGGGTATTAACACCCACACTTTTGATGGATTTTACAAAAGATATTCATGATCTCCCTTACATTTTTAGAAGGGCATGGGGTGGTTCAAAATATAAAAAGATATTTCCTTTTCCTGAAATTTTATTTCTTCTCTATATAATGATATCCAATCCATGACCAGTATAGTATCGAATTCCACCAAGGGAAATATTATGAGATTCGCTGAAATAATCTTCCCACAGACACTTATAGGAGAATATTCCAACAGTTGGGTTTCAATGATTGCACCACTAGGTGTTTTTATAGATATCTCTACTTCAATGTATCAGGGATTCAATTATATAGTTCTAAAAATCTTTCATGATATAAAGGAGTGCATAAAGCTAGAATAAAATAAAAAAAAATCCATTATTGAGTGAATAGGAAGTGTTCATTGTATGACTTCATTTTCATGATCTAAATAAAAAGTAGTGATGTCATAATCTTTCCCTTGCTCCTTTTTCTTTGGGGTTAGTTGACATATATTACCCTTAAGGAACTATAGTTTAGTGCACTAGCTTGTATAGTGACCTTACTCCCTAAAGATGAATCATTGAACCATGGGTGGTGCATTGGGAGGTTCTTTCCTTTAATCCATCGTGTTGGTCATCTTATTTGTGTCTCTTAAACATTCATGAGCTTGGTGTCATTCTATCCCACACATGAATAATTTCCCTATCCCTTTCATATAATTTCCATGATGATTCTTCCCACATTTTTTACATACGGGTAGTTGGATTGTCTTTCCTCATTTTTCATTTGACCCACCAGGTTGAAACTTGATTCTTCTCTTCCTGTCTCCATAACCATGTGACCATTCTCTAAACCTCATATCTACATTGAGAAAACATTTAACCACTTCTTCATAACTCCCAAAGTATCGAATAGCTAGAGACTTTTGAAGATGTATTTTTAAACCCTAAATAATCTATCTATTTTTCTTTTATTATAGATAACAAAACTCAAGACATATCTTTCTAGCCTTGTAATGTTTCCCTCATAAGATGTAATAGATTCACCTTCCTTTTTCTTTATCTCAATGAATTATTTTTTCATATTTATTTGAATAGTTTAATGGAAATACTTGTTAAGAAATATTTTATTAAATTCTTCCCACTCTATCTATTACATTTCATCCTTCGGCTTGGTGTTCTTTATCAACATACACCATTGATCATCTTCTTTATCTAAATAATAAATTCACATTGTCACCTTCTCCTTCTTAAAATAATGGATCATAGAAAATATCTTCTCCACTGAGTTATCCCACTATTTTGAGATAACTGAATCGGAACTTCCACTAAACATCAGTGGTCATTGCCGCATAAAGGACTCAATGGCTAGTTGATCCTTCTTGGGTGAATTCGGATATTCCACATGGTTCAAGTTATTATTAATATCCTGAGACAATTGGGTAAGCATTGAAAAAAGTTTAGAACTACACCTCCCATGGAATTGGGGATATCATTCAGGCTATTTTTCTGTTGTCCCTCATACAGGTTGTAGGTCTAGTTTCTCCTATTTCCCACCATTTTCTAAAATAAACAAAAGGTTTAAACAAAATATAAGTTAACAAAAAATTAATAGTTTATTATTTTATTCAATTTACACTAAACAAATATCTTATGTGATCCCTATGTCTATCCTTTTCTAAAAATATTCTTCTAACATGTTTTACCAATACATAGACTAATACCTATGGTTTTCACTCTTGTTTTCTAATCTTAATTCCCAAATTAACTAAACCATGATCTAATACAAACTGTAGCAACCCTAATTTTCATTACATGACAATGACATCATTTTTAAGATAAACAACATAATAAAGATACAAATCAAGGTCAAAAGGTTTTGTGTATTGGGAAAATTAGGATCATATATAACTTATACATAATAAAATATAAACATTTATTTAAATCTTTCATATTTATCCATATATACTCATGTTATCCTTAGTACATGTAATCACCTGAGGATATAAGTCAAAGAAAGGGATGATTTAAAATCACGGTAAGAGGATGAATAAGGGACATGAATCAATATAACATGGGTGATCATAATCACCGTCATTATATCATAATCATAGGATAGTCATGAACATCATGGGGGAAACATGTGATAAATTCATGGAATGTGGTGATGCATAAAAATGAAACATCATGTCATAGTGGTCAAATAACACACATAGTTGTGAAAAAATATACCATCATGTCCATGCATATAAAATGTTCATAATAATAACATCATCATTGTGAACAAAGCTAGAATCATGTTCATGAATATTACACATTATCTCATGATATGCATCACATTACCCAATGAATTGGAGGGCTATATAATTATAGTCCCACACATCATATAATAATATTTACATTATCATTCATACCACATAGAATGTATAATATTTATAATCATGAAATAACCCATGGAAAGGAATAGGTTTCATAAAGATTTACTAAAGAATACATTCCAGAATATATTTTGGGGTTACCAAAAGAAAAATAGAGATCCTACATTGGAATAATAGATCATTTTTCTTGGATAAGAAATAAAACATGAGTATTTGAAGATTTTTTTTGGAAATAAATGTCTTTTTTTTTGTAAAATCATTGTATTTGGTTTGAAAATCAAGGTGGAAATATTCATATCCCCAAAAATAAAAGGTAAGAGTAATGAAATTATATTTAAATAACATTAATAAAATATCCTCACAAAATATTTCATGAAATAGGGATATCCCAAAGAAAAGGAATTGGGTTTGAGAATCCCCTTACCTTAATTACCTCTTTATTTCGTCATTTTTGCTTCTCTAGAATAATAAATATAGATTCATTCAAACATTGATCCCAAAGAACATTTTTGTAATTTTTGACACTATTTTCCAATTATAATAAATTTATTATATTTATTAATTTCCTTGGTTATAGTTTATTCATTTGGATATCATGTTTTACTTAAAAATTTCATGTTTTTCCTTGATTTCTCTATTTTATTAAATGTAATTTATACATTAGTATGATTAATTACATAAGATTAGAATGCATATATTTACATTTTTATGTATTAATATAATTAATAATATCAATCCATGATTATGGTTATATTTTTTGACATGGTAATGTCTCCGTAGGTGGTCAACCAACCTTAGACAGGACAATGTCGGGAGAGCGGGAAGGAGAAGTTTGAAATTTATATGTATAATAAATATGATACTTAAGGTAGGATAAAATCAATAATATAATGTTTAATGTTTTAATAATTAATCTTATTGGTTTGGTTGTGAAATGGGTGGTGAAAAAAAAGAAATATAATAATATTATTAAATAAAGAGGAGAAGAGTTGATCGAAACTTACTTAATCCTTGGTGTAGCAACTCTTGTACGCACTTAAAAATACCTTGATGTTTGGAGTTAGTTTACCCCAGAAAGTACCTAGGTATTATAAGGGTATTGATATGGAGTATTTTGTTAAATTATTATCTTTTTTAATATAGGGATTAGTGATTTTTCATGGGGAGGGAGAAGGGATATTTATACTTTAGGAGAGAGGTATTTTTGGAATAAAATATTAAATAAAATAATGTATCAAAGGTAAAACTGGTAATACTAAATTTTTCATATTATAAATCATATATAAATATAATATAAAGGTTTTAATACTTTAAATACCATTTATAATTTGAATTCATTAGTTTATTAAAAAGGAAAGTGGAAAAAAGAGAGATTGTTATTTTAAGGAATCACTTTTGACTTTAGGTTTTTCGAAAGTGATTTATAGGTTTGGAAATTATGTTTATTGTATTTTAATGAATCATTTATGAAATAAAATATATCAGGTCCAAACCTCAAGTTATAGAAAGTATTAAGTCATAATTACATCATGAATGATGTAATTTAAGATACACTATTTATGTGAAAACTATATTTTTACTATTCTCCCAAAAATTAAATTATTTCATAAATTTACCAAAAAAATAAACCTTTAAAATTTTGAATGTGATGATTTCAAAAATTATAATCATTTTATCAAAGTAAATTTCTAAAATATTTAATTTCATTTTTTTTAAATAAAAATAATTATTTTTACAAAATACTTTAAAATACAGTTAATTAAAAAATGTGCTTATATTTTCTTTGAGTTTTTTAATCATGATATTTATTTTTTTACTATAAAATTTATATTTACTTGAATTAATCATGATAAATATTATTTATATCACAAATTATTATTATTTGGAAAAATTGTTATTCCAATAGTCATGTTACTATTCCTAATGGTCAGGTTACTATTCCTAATGGTCGGGTTACTATTTCAATGGTCACATTACTATTATAATGGTAAAATTAACTATTATATATACCACTATATTCATTCATTCAATATTAAACTCAATTCCTCCTAAGGTTCTATATCTCTATTTTCTATAATGTTTATTGGTTTACTAACATTTTGTTTCTTTTATATAGTGTTGGCAGGGGGTGATGATTCTAGTGGATTGGACCAATACATATTTTTTCATTTTAGCTTTTCTATTTTATTTTTTTTTCAAATTTTAATGTTTTTAATTTTAATTGGTTTAATTTTTTATTAATGTAACTATTTTTATTAATGAAATAAATTATCTTCAGTTTCTTTATGTATATAATACTATATATTATATTATAACAGTTATTTATTCCAAGATAAAAATGCCATTTATAATATTTGGGTTGTTAAAAACACATTCATAATCTCCTATCTTATATTCCCAGATGATAAGAAAAAAGAAAAGAAACATCATGTGATACCACTTTGTAACATCCCAAACAAGGAGCCACAACAGTTCCTTGAGCCAGTGGGTCACATGGCCTCAAGCACACATCCTCATACACCAGAGGCTTAAAAATATCAGCAAGTTTCTATAATGGTATGGTGGGGAGACTATACACTCATGATAAAAGTAACACAATGGTATCACATGTGAATAAATAAGTAGAAGCATAATATAAAACACTGGTAGAAGATAGACATCTAGATTACTGTAGTGGTAGAAAAAGCCAAGGATGGTATCATACACAAAATGATGAATATTTCATGTGTATATAAAAAAATTCATGTGATACATGGAAATAGTAATCCATTAAAATACATGTCTCAAAATTACAAAAAGACCAAAATGACTATCTGTAGATAGCACTGTGAGCCATAGCTCGATCTTGTGCTCCCTTGATCTTATGCACAATAAATCATTCATCGTTAATCAGATACTTTCCCATGTCCCTACCTACATCCATAAAGTCTGTACAGGTACCCAATAGAGGCTTGAATAGGTTATAAGATTACAATCAATAGGTCACCACCAACGATATCCATAACAAGTCCAGTATGTGTATAAAATCAAAATTAGTGTGCAAGATATAAAAGAAAAAAAGTAAATTTGATACTTTCTAGCCTACCATGGCTCACTGTAAACAAAAAAACATAAACATATCTAACTATAAAGCATGGTAAATACATCATCTATGGACTATGACCAGTAATCAAGTATCAGGCGCACATGGACAGATCTAAGGAGTTGAAATATCCAGGGCATCCAATATAATGTGGATCCATGGATTAGAAATGTCCATGGAATCCAAATTAATCTAGATCCATGGAGTAGAAATTTCCATCGAATCCATGGAATTCCTCAGTGCCATACTGATCCATCCATCATCAACATGATCACATAAGGAAATTAAGGTTCATTCGTTAACTATGACCTTTATCATTTAACCCATTTCATAATCCATTTCATATTCATACACAAGCCATGAGTTCATCCAACTAATTACATATTTTCCATTTAAGCCATTTAACCATTTTAATAACATGTAATCACATGTAAAGGAGGCATAATCCCTCTTCTAATACATTACTTAGTTCATTAAGGATCACCCTACAAATAAAGAGCTCATGCAACCTAATGGGGTGGTATATCATGGGTAGATACATGAACACACATCAAAGGTGATTTGAGTTGAGGTTTCCAACCTCCAACCATCACATGGTTCTAAGTGGAAAACTTAAAAAGGTTCCATTAATTTAACTAAGGAATTCAATTAATTTAGGAGAAATGCCTAGAAATACCCACATGTTGTACAATGAAAATAAGCTATAAAACAACTAGACTTTGAGTGTAAATGTATAGACCTCCTACCTTATTACCATGGTAGAACAGTCATCTAGTATCGGCTCCTAACTGAACCCAAATTTGAAGAAAATGGAAGAATGGATGAATACCCTAGAAATAGATCATATTATCTTCACCAAAATAGTTTCATAACTAGAAAGGAGAATGGATATAAATGAGCTAAAGGAATGAATAACTCTCTAGGGGATATCCAATGAGATGAACAGTTCTTAAATCAAATGTCATATGGATAAATTGTATCAAATCCTAGGAGTAGAGCTTCAATAAGAGAAAATAAGGCAAGCTGTTAAAGAAAATGAGAAAGTAAGAGGTTGATTGACCATAAAATAAACTAGGGTAAATGGTCATTTTCCATTTAAAAACTCAGTCATGTGGTTTTCTTGTAGGGTTGACAAACCGTATGCTAACCATGTAACCTCCAGTGTCCAAGGAGGTACCTCACATTGTTCATGTGCACTATTTGGGAAACCATGCACAAACCATGTTTTTTGGATCTGTTAAAAATCACAGATCCCCCACATGGGTGTACAGCCTATGCTGCATGGTTTTATAAAACCATTTTTCCTGCTTTTATACCCTAAAACACCCCGCATGATTAATAGTAATTGTGAGGACTAGGACTCAATGTTTATACTAACCGAGTGACCCAGCTGCTTCTTCCAAAAAATGAGCCTCTGGGCTCCAAAAAATCATCATACACCCATGAAACTCTCATGAACTCATTAGGAACTCATATTTGTCCAAAAAAAGTAATTAAACTAAAATTAAAAAGATTTTTACCTCATAGAAAACTTGGGATCTTATACCGGGTGGAGTTTAATAAATTATAATAAGGTTTTCTTCCATAAGAAATATAATAAAATCCACTACCTTCAATACTCATTTAAAATAAAAACATAAATTTTACCTATAATAATGATTTAGTTTTTATTTATTCAAAAAAATCATCAAACTTTACCAAATAACCTTTGAAAATATTCTAACCTTTAACATAGTCATGCTTTTTCAATTAATACTAACTAAAAAAACAAAAAATATGTTAAATGTTTTTTAAAATTCTTCTCAATTGATCATACTATATTTCATAATTATACCCTTTGTGAATTTTATATGTTCCTATTTTTTCTTGTCTCCAAATAACAGTATAAAACATCCTCATTCACTCTAAATCTAAATGATTTATACTTAGTGATGAAAAAATATTTATAGAAATATTTATAATAATATCATACCTTCATAAAAATATGAAAACAAATATATATTTTCTCTCCCTTTATTAATCATAGTATTCCATTTACATACTTTAAGATATTCCCCATATATCACATCTTCCTTTTTAATCATGCCTTCTACACTAAATTACTCCCTGCAAGGAGTAGAGTATAATAATTCTCTATCATTAAATAGGATCTAATATTTCTCCCCATTTTAAAATAAACCTTAAGGGTATATTCTTTTTAAAATTTTCAAAAAATGAACAAAATATTTATTAACAAAAATATATAATGTTTGGGGGTGATTTAGGTTGTGTTCCTCTTCTTTATATATGTATCATATTCCCATGATAGAATGAACTCGAGACTCTATCATGAAAACTATACCAATAACATCATCCAAGTAAATAAAATTATATATGATGACATAGTTATTTCACATGATTATTCATAAAGGGGAACATTCAAGAAGTATAAAATAATGATGTGTTGATGTACCAAAATCCATAAATGCATTATTATGTTACTATAATTTTAAAATTAGTTCATTGGTGAGTCCACAGATCACCGCCTCTTCTAATCTCTCTTTTCATTTCCTTATGATAATGGATGAATGATTGGATAATAATAAATTACAATTAATATTCAATTTAAAATGGCACACAAAGAAAAAATATATGTTTTTTATTTAACTCTTTCTTTATATATATCTCTAATTATTTAACAAAACATATGTTCTTCATCTCTATCATAGCTACTCCCTAAAAATCTAAAAAATATTTAATAAATTTCCTCACCTACCCATGAATTCCAAAATAACTTTTTAGCCACTTTAATATATAATATATTAATCATCTAAATTCATATATATTTTTATTCCATGTGTCGTCTAGAAATAGGACCTAAAAATAGTCCTTAATGGTTAGGTCAAATCTCTCAAAAATTATCTATAACATTTTATATTAGAAATATATTTAAATTTTTAAATCAAGTCAATATCCAAAAAACCATGTCCTAACTATATTAAAAATAGCATGCTTGCATCGTTAAAATGTTCACTCCAAAACCATAAAATTACATTTGGATCCTAATGAAATAGAAAATACACATAGAGCCCAATTTTATTTAATATAATTAATTTTAAAATCTATAAAATCAAAAGGAAATCAAAGAGAAGAGGTTCACTCTATAAGATAGGATTAGAGTATAAAATTGAGAACTCAAATATAAATTTATAATATGATCTAAGAAAGGAAACAAAACTAAGCTAATTTAAAAAATCAAGAGGAAAATCACACTTTATTGGAATAATAAATATCAATGATTTATCCAAAGATGTCACAACCCAACCCGATGGGGTTCGAGACCCAACTACCCCAAGCCTACCTCCAATAGGCTAGGGGCTGGTGACCAGCACCAAGAAGGCATATCATACACATGGGGGGAATTTTCCTTAGGTACCCACACACATGTACACATTTACAAACCCATACAATTCTGATATATAAAACAACTAAAAACAACGCATGTGTACATCTATAATCCCACAACCATAGTACGATAAAAGTACTATAAAGCATAAAAAGGGGTCAAATATAATCCCAACCAAAACTAGAAAGTAAATTTTTACCTTCTCAAATGGATGGGACTATTGTCAAATGAAACACTGGTATACACCTCAATATATCTATCCCAAACTAGCACCACCTGATACTAGTCTACCAAGGACTCTGCAAAAATTTCTATCGTCTACATAAGAAACGACATGTGAAGAAAGATCCCATGAGGGGTGATTATAAAAATACCCAGGAGGATACCCAAAAATCACAAAGCACAAAACATCAAGAGTAATAATAAGCTCTATATATGTATAGGTCTACAACACATATAACAATAATATCTCGATATACTCAATAAAGACACAGAGTCTCAGAGTAAAGATCTCAACTGTAAATCTAACCTAGGATTCATGCTTGAAGGTTATATATAACAATTATCTAATAGAAATCACTCTACAAGATATAATTCCACTGATGAAAATTATCCTATAGGTTACACTCTTCAGGTATCAATGCAAATAATACTGAGAGGGTTCATCTGAGATACACACTCAATCAAACTACACCTCATTAGAAAGATCAAATCTTGATACACAGATAGGTGTTCAATTCCTAGGGCTCATTGGGGGGACACCAGACCCTACTGGAAACATCCTCCTAGATAGAGGACTAACACCCATGTAGTTTTGGTCACATCAATTCCCAAAAACCCCATATAAGGTATCAAAATGGAAATGGGGATCTCTCATTGCCTCTTAGAGTGATACATGGTCCAAGATACTTAGTTAGTAGTTGAAGAGGTCTGTGACAACTCACTCTAGAATAAGGGAACTTTTTATCAGTGTACACATCATTAGAAAATTTCATAGGGGTCACCCTCTATGATGGGAATGGGATAATATACAAAACCCTAAAAGGAAATAGACCAAGGTAACACACTCAATCGATACTATTCTAGGGAATCTCAACACAAGATGAGCTGAGAAGGAGGAGGAATCCATATTTTCCACAAAGGAGTACATGATATGTCCCTGGGGTACACAGCATGTCTCACCAAGTCCGGTATTTCCCATGTCTAGGTCTAGAAAAAGTTAGATGACTACACAATCCTCATCATTGGTTTGATTTATTAAATATAAATTCATTTATATTTCATCACAAATGGCTATGAATTGATAAATATATCACATTGTAGTGATCCTTGTGGAAAAATACTCTAGATAGACTATTTACTTACCCAAAACAAACACCCAATGAAAAAATATCATTTCACCATATATCACACAAATGTTGCTTCATGGTCCCCACCCAAAAGTCTAAATTAATCACCCAATATCAGTCTCAAAATATCCTCCTCAATATCAGGGTTATGATTCCATAGACAGTTCATCAATCCAACACCATATGAAGAAGATGTGTTAGATACAAGATTCAGCAACAACAACAACAAAACAATAATAATAATATTGGGATATTTTATGATCCAAACCATTGGATTGAATTAAATATCCAAAATTGGTCTTGAAATGATCGTCTTAAAGTCAAGGTCACAATGCTGCTGACCACACATCAATTTGACATCTCAGTTAAAAGATATAACTGAAATAAGGATTTAATAATAAAGTTATATTATTATTATTATTATTATTATATTACATTATTATTATAATTATTTTAAGAATTAGAAATGGAAAAGGAATTTATGCAGCTCTCTTAAGAATCATGCCCCAACACCTCTCTTTCATGCACAACAAGTGTGATTCCCTCTCCAGAAAAAATTATTTAATTTACCATTATTATTATTATCAAATTTATTATTTCATAATAAATTCCCCCGTCCACTCATTCCCACCCTCCTCTTCCTTAGGGTAGAACCCCACTTGGTTCATTTTCTTTATTATTATTTAAATAAAATAATAAATATTCTATATTATTATTATTAAAAGTAATAATGAATATCCTATATTATTATTATTAAACAAATACCACATGTTATTATTATTAATAATAATAATAACACAAACCACCCTGCATGGATAGTTAGAAATTAAATTGTTGACATTCTTCACTGAAAAACCATCCACATCAATCTATAGTGACCACACGTCCCCAGTCATGCCTACCGGCACTTGATCTCGATGACCCTCCGGAGAGATCAGCTCAACCCGAATCACAAACCATTGATACCCAATTCAAAATCATGTTCCTATCGTAATCACCACACCTTCATTGCATCTCCAAAATTCAAATTTGAATTATTTATTTCAATAAGTTGTGACAAAGAATGAATGAAAAATGATCGGTACTCTCAGATATTGTTGAATCATTGGTCAAAAAGAATATTGATAATGAAGGAACTTAGAATGGAGAGAGAGAAGCATGAAATAAAAACATGAGGAATGGACCTCAAACAATGTTTGTATTGGCCTCGAATCATTCTCATAGAATGATGAATGATGATAAAGAATTAAACTAAGTAAATGTCAATTATAATACCATAATAATATAAAGTAATTACCCAAACCAAACTATCGATCCATGAACTAATTTGTTAGTTGATTAATCTGTGTTCGTTATCGAAAAAGAAAACAAGGATAATGAAACCCATAAAAACATCCTACCTCAATTTGTATCAATCACTGATGAAGAATGATCGCATGTCATTTTTGTTGATGGTGTCCATAAGAAGCATTGCCATAGTCATTCCTTACACGACTCTAATCATCGATCCTTGATCCCGATGTTTTTCAATGTTCATCCATGCTCTCCACTTAATTCTCAGGGTTATGAGGCTATCCCTACAAATTAGTTATAATATTATATATATATATGGTAATAGGTTGTTGTTCTAGCCAAATAAAATAAGTAAATAAATTTATTTTATTTTATTAATTGTGTCTATAATGACTATTTCACAAATACCCATGCCCGATCAAGATTATATCATGCCTAGGGTAAACCTCAAATTTAGAACTCAGTGGTGGTCTCAGATTTCCAATATGAGACTCTATCTGAATGTTATTCCACTTTTTTAGAACAAATACATATGCATGATATTTAATATATTTAATATAATTTAAGAATTAATTATGGGCATATTAGGCCTTTAAATCTCATGTCATCTCATTGCTTGGATCTTGAAATATTTATAGAAATATTCCAAATTTTTACACAGAAAAAACTAGGATATTACATTATTATCTCCTTTAAAGATTTCTACCCCTGAAAAGCACAACTAAGAAAAAGGTAAGGATACTAATCTCTCAATTGGTTCTCCCTATCCCATGAATTCTCTCAAAAATTTCATGTGTTTTCAACAAACACACACCCAAATAAAATACTCACCCACAAAGGGTCTTTCTCTTACCAGTTCTCAACATTACCAACTCCTTTAAAAGTAAACTCTACTCCCATGGCCCATATCACCTAGTTCAGTACCATACAAAGAGTTGTGAACATACCCCCTCATCCATGACATGTGGAAAATACTAAACAACAAAAACAACTGTGGTCACGTAGTTAAGTGGTACACCACCTCACTCACCTGACACATCAGCAAGAAAAGAAAGGGCCTAAGATTCCTAGAGATAGCCTACCACCCTAGATAAAAGTCTGTAACTATTCAATTCCAAAGGCATTTTTATTTAGTCTACTGAGGACTCCTTATGTTTACTATATGTCCTAATCCTCCATTGGATGAATTGAACCCATTTTTACAACCATCACTAGCACCAAAACTAGGACCCAAGCATTGTTACCCACGGGCTCTGACCAGTATAAAATTGACATATAAGGTCTCATATACATGGTATCAAAAAGGTGTTACTTTGATGGTGGAGTGGTGATCATCATGACATGAAAACCCCACTAATGGTAGATGATCCTCCTAGTTGTGGTGCAAAACTGACATGAAAACCCAAATCATGTTTACCAAAACCTGAATGGTACACTTTACATGGCCAATGGATTAGATAAAATGTTGTGCTCAACTGAATCCAAGTCTCCAAAGGATTCATGCATCCTCTCCTAAATCATTCCATGAAGTAATAATCAAAGTCTACAATGATCGTCGAGGCAATTCCAAAATCTAGACTACCTCCTACATGCACAAGTGTCCCAGACACTCTACAAAGCTCTATCAGTCATCACCCTCAAATTGGTGAGACAACAAAAAATTTATCTTGAAAACTTTCTTCAACTCCCTTGGCTTCCCAATAAATTCTAAGAGAACTTGGTACATCCTCACCTTCACTAGATATACTAATAAGGGAAAATGACCTCCTTAACATCTCTTCATGCATCATGACTGAAATCACCGCCCGCCCCTCGAAAAAATGACGTGATTCCCTCCTTCATAGAATTTCATTAGGAATATATCTAGTGTATACATGATCACACAAGATCTCCCAATTAATATTTCCCAATTTGTGCCTCCCTAACTTGTTGAATAAATAAAGGGGTTACAAATATCGACTGGAGGTACATTTCACTATCCTCACCCATAATGGTTCAACTACAAAGAGGTCATCTGGTACATCACCTCACTCAATAATATAATACATAAAACTCAGTTGTGAGAATCTGCTGCCATGACCACACCTTGTGTGGCTCTCAAGCTCACACCACCTCATCCTCTATAGGGTCACCAATCACTATCATGTGTGAGAATACATATTTTGAGGACTATCTCTATGAGAGTTTCCATAAAACTATCATTTCTAGAGAATTTATAGAAGCATCCTCTTATGTATCATGTGATCCCACTCTGACACTAAGGACACAAGGATACCATCATTAAAGACTACCAAAAATTGATCCAAGAAATGTTAAGGATTTTTATCATAAGTCTCATGAACACTTACCACTTGAAACTAATTATTTTCCTATCCCACCTATTTACCACAACCATGGATTTCTATAACACCTTAGTGCATCAACAACCTCTACCACGCAATCCAAAGAAACACATCACCAACACAGGGCTCTACCGATAACCCACATCACCATGGAGAAGTATCCCCGCCTAGACCACTATCGGGGAGGGGTCTTATCCAAGTGGTACATTCACACCACTTGCTTATGCTAGTCCTCCACTACCTGAGAAGGGGGTATGGCCCACCATGTAACCTAGGATATCTCTAACTTCTGGAACTCATGATGCACACTCAGAATAGGTGTGTCATTTTCTGATACCACTAGATCCAATTACTGCTCCATGGAGAAAAATAGGTTGCAAGTGAAACCATATGATCAGTTAGGATCCCCACACATCGGAAACCCAAACCACTACCTTGAGTAAAAACTCTACCGCATGAGGGTTTGTCTCATTTTAGAACCTCAATGATCCCAACCGCTAGAACTCATGTAACATGCCATGCATGCATGTATCTTCAACTTGTCCTGCTAAAGTTATTGGCTGCTCAATATGTGGATAATCATCTGCCTGATCCATAAAAGGATCCATGTGTTTTCTCAATAAGTGGTAGCACTTTTTAGTAATTTCCTGGAGAAAACACCTCATGAGTGGGTCTTTAATTTGAAACCTCATCACTCATCTGGTCTTCGTTATGAAACTATATTAGAATCCTAGATAGAAATAATATTAGAGGAATCTTGAATATTATCAATAAATATCATGGTAAATGAGTATATCTAGAGAGTTGTATGAATAAGGACATGGAAACCACAACCTATTTCTATATTATGAAAGTACCAATGTTTTTTTCTCCTATAACCAATATCTACATATACCGAGTAAAAAATAAGTTATCAAGGTCCCATTGAATGGATATGTAGGCCACCACACCATCATTGGACACCCTGGCCTAAGATCCAAACTCAAAACACTTTAACACTATTACCTTAGTTCTCAAACCAAACCTCACAACTAAACAAAATAAACTTCAAACTCCATTCCTAAACCCAGGTAGTTTCATAACACTTCAAGATAGGTACTACTTTGATACCATTCTGTCATGACCTAACCTAATGGGGCTCGAGACGCAACTACCCCAAGCCTACCTCCAATAGACCAAGGGTTAGAGACCAATGCTAAGAAGTCATATCACACACGTGGGAGGAATTTTCATTAGGTGTCTATATTCACACACACATATTCAAACCCATACATTGTTAAAATGTAAAAAAACTAAAAACAATGCATTCATACATCTATAATCCCACAACAATAGTACAAAAAAAGAACTAAAAAGTATAAAAAGGGGCCAAATACAAGACCAACCAAAACTGGAAAGTAAAGTCCCACTACCCAAATAGAGGGGAATTTTGTCAAATGAAACACCGATATACTCCTCAGTATATCTAAACCAAACTAGATCCACCTACTCCTAGTCCACCAAGGACTATAAAAAAGTTTCATCATCTATATAAGACATGACACATATGGGAAAATACCATGAAGGGGTGATTATAACAATACCCAGTAGAAAACCCCAAAATAAAAAAGAACAAAGCATCAAGATTAACAGTCAGATCTATGTAGGTATATGTCTACAACACATATAACAAGAATATATAGATATAATCAACAAATAAACATTATATCAAAGTAAAGATAACAACTATAAATCTAACCTAGGATTATTTCCCAAAGGATCCATATGAAACTCATCTGGGACAACACACTCCATGGGCTATACTGCCATTGATGGAACTCATCCTAGAGGTCACACTTGTCAGGTCTTGATAGAAAGGAAGCAGAGAGGGTTCATCCGAGATAAACACTCAATTAGAAAACACCTCATAGAAAATATTAGATCTTAATACATGAAGATGGGTTCAATACCCAGGGCTCACTAGGGGGACACCAGACTCTACTGGAAACATCATCCTAGATAGAGGATTGACACTCGTGTAGTTCTGGTCACATAAATTCCAACAAACCCCACCTAAGGTATCACGAAGGGAAATGAGTTTTTATATGAGCCTCTCATAGGGATATATTCTCTAAGACACTTAGTCAGTAGTCTGAGCAGTCTGAGACAAATCACTCTAAAATAAGGGAACTTTCCATCACTTCGTGGATCATCAGGAAATTGTAGGGGTGTCACCCTCTATAAAGGGAATGGAATTATATACCAAACCATCATCATAAATGGACCAAGGAAAAATATCCAATTGATACTGGTCTGGGGAATCTCACACAAGCTGAGTTGAGAAGGAGGATGAATCTATCTTGTCCTCAAATGAGTACATGATGTGTCCATGGGGCACACGACATGTCTCAACAAGTATGGTGCTGCTTGTGTATGGGTCTAGAAAAATTCAGATGAGTTCATGAGCCTCATCATCTGTCTGACGGCATAAATATAAATCCATTTATATTTCATCAAAAATGGACATTAATGGCCAAATGAATCATGTCATAGTGATCCTTTCAGAAAAATACTTGGGATGGACTATTTACTTTCTCCAAATAGACACTTTGTGAAAATATCATATTTCACCATATATCACACAAACGGTGCTTCATGGTACCTACCCACAAGTCTAAATTAAATACCAGATATTGGTCTCATAACATCAACCTAAATATTAGGGTCATGATTCCATATGGTTTGTTAATTCGACACCATATAAAAAAGATATGTCAAACACAAGATTCTGCAACAACAACAACAACAACAACAATAATATTATTATTATTATTATTGTTATTATTATTATTAATATTGGGAGCTTTGTGGATCCAATACACAATATAAAATTAAATATCAAACATTGGTATTGAAATGTTCATCTCAAATTCAATTTCGCAATGCTGTTGACTGCACATCAATCTGACATCTGGGTTAAAAGATATAACTAAAACAAGGATTTAATAACAAAGTAGTAGTAATAATAATAATAATGATAGAATTTTTATAATAGTAATAATTATTATTATTATTATTATTATTATTATATTAAGAATGAGAAATGGAAAAGGAATTTGCGTAGCACCCTCAAGTAGTGCGCCCCGCCACCTCTCTTAACGCACAACAGGTGTGATTCCTTCTCTAGAATAAATTGCTTAATTTACCATTATTATTATTATAAAATTTATTATTCGATAATAAATTCCCCCATCCACTCACTTCAAATCCTCATCTTCCTTAAGGTGCCCCCCCCACTTGGTTCATCTTCTTTATTATTATTTAAAACAAATAATAAATATTCCATGTATTTATTATTAAAAATAATAATAAATATTACATATTATTATTATTAAAATAATAATAAATACCACATGTTATTATTATTAAAAATAATAATAACATGAACTTCCCTCCACAACCAGTTGGAAATTAGATTCTGGCCATTATTCACTAGAAAACCATCCATATCAATTTGTAGCAATCATGCATCCCCAATTGCGCCATCCGTGCGCCTAATTCTTAATCTTGATGACCCTTCAGAGAGATACGCTCAACTCGAATCACAAAACATTGATACCTAATTTAAATTTGGGTTCCCTTCATGATCCCATAATCTTTTTCACATCTCCACAATCCAAATCATAGTTCATAACTTCAATTTTTTGTGTCAGAGAATGAACACATAATGATCAGTACCCTCGAATATCATTGAATCGTCAATCAAAAATAATACTAATAATGAAGGTACGTAGAATGGATATAGAACATCATGAACCATAAATATACGGAATGGACCTCATATAATGTTTATGTTGGAATGGATTCATTTTTTTTAGGATGAGGAATGAAGAGAAATAAGTAAACTAAAGAAATATCAATTCCAATACCACAGGAAGATAAAGCAATTACCCATACCAAGTGATCGAACAATGAATTAATTTGTTATGTGATTAATTCACATTCATAATGGGTAAATAAAATAGGGATAAATCCACAAAACAAATGTCCTACCTCAATTTGGATCAATCGTTAACAAATAATGATTGAACATCATTGTTGTTGATGAGATCCACAAGAAGCATTGACATTGGCATTCCTTACGGGACTCTGATCATTGATCCATGGTCCAGATGTCCGTCAACATTCCTCCATGCTCTACACACAATTCATAGGGTTATTAGGTTAACCCTTCAAATTGGTTATAAAGGAATATTTATAGTGGTAAATAAGTCAATTCCCCTATGGAATAAAATAAATTTATTTATTTATTTTATTTTCTTAATTACATATGTGATGAAATTTTCACAAACTCCCATGACCGATTAAGATTATATCATTCCTAGGGTAAAACTCACATTATGAACTCAATGGTGGTCTCATATTTATGATTCAAGACTCTTTTTTAATGTTATTCATGTTTTTTAGGAAAATGCATACACGTGATATTTAATATCTTAAATATATTTCAAGAATTAATTTTGGGCACATCAGGCCTCGAAATATCATGTCATCTTAGTGTTTGGATCCATAAATATTCATAGAAATGTTCCAAAGTCTTATATAGAAAAAACTGGGACATTAAAATGTATTATTGAGAATTATTTTCCTATTTTTAATTTACTTTTTCATTATGTGTTAAAGTGACCAAGAAAGAAAATTTGTAAGCACTGAGAGGGGTGTGAATTAGTGTAATAAAAAATTAACAATATCACAATATTATTATTCAAGTTAATTTATAGTATCTCAATTTGATCATGAAAACAAAGGTAGAAAGAGAGAGAATAGTATATGAACATATGTTATTTTTACAAGTTTCACCACCCTTTTAATTGAGTGGTTACGCCTTTGGTGCCCAGTAGTTATGATCCCACTTCACATGTCCCCGTTTTATTATCAACAATGATGTAATGGATTGGAGTAGAAAAATTTTATTGAAATATTATAAGTATTAAGTGATCTATATAAGTGAATAATGATCAATATGATTATTAATTGCCATAAATAATCTTCATCAATCCTACCCAAGTGGATTCAATGAATTGATCAAGTGTGTTCAATGTCCTTCTCCTAAAATCATGTAGTTAGCTTTCTAAAAAAATTTACAAGAATATGTAGGTGGATATATCAATGTTTTATTAGTATTATCTATAGAAAAATACACTTTTAAATGATTTTTACTAAACCATGATGTGGTGTTATAAACCAGGGAATGGTTTTTTCAAACCAATGGAAGATCCGATGTAAAATCCCAACTCATCATAAAAACTCAAACTAAACCCTAAGTTGAATTATAATATCACTCAGCACTTTCCATCACCAAGTTTATAATGGATTAATAATAAACATATAAAACCCAATACATATATTTTTTGGGAAACAATTAAATAGATTAACATATCCCACCTCCACATATCTATGCAATCGATGTGAAATAGAATATATGACTATAAAAGCATAATTATATACCATGATAATAAATATACTCCATAGTTCAAATACATTCATGTACAAATATAAAAACCACTATTGATGAAATAGTCCTCAACTAGTCTCTAAAAACCAACCCCCACTACATTGTCTTATCCAATAAATAAATAACCCCTACCACCTAGAACTTAATCCAAAAATCATATGAATGTGCACCAAGATTCATATACAAATGGTGAGTATGAAAACCTAGTAATATTTTCTAAATTACTATCCATATACCCCATCCATTTGAAAATAATTCTGTATATATAAATTTTAATAAAATATTCCATGGGCCATACCACTAAATATTGTCAAATAAAGAACATCAATCACAACAACATAAAAATGTTTTATAAAAATACTATCCAAACATTAAATGACCCATTTATCCCTATGTAAACTAATTCAACCACCACTATCCAACTCAATATCAAGGTAACTCTATAATCATGCCACCACCCATGGGTAACTCCCACCCATGTCCATTATTTTCTTACTAACAATCCCCAAGACTAAAGTGAGGTCCCCCAACCATGCCTAGTGCATAGATATGAATACATATCCAAACATAAAATACATGTATATAATAATAAACAGCATAAATATCCATATAATATCAATTGTAAAATATACCAATACAGAAAAAGTAATTTTCTCACATTTATATTTTCTAAGAAAATACCCACACACCTGGAAAAACACCATTTGGTTTTCATAAAATTTTACACACATGAGAACCACATATCACACTACTCAAATAAATAATTATAAATTATTTTAAATTAAAATAAAATATATAATTTGAAATCCAAAATTCAAGCTAACCTACTATATCACAAAATAGGGAGAGAAAGAGGCAAACTAAAACTCATTTCTTCCATGATTGTTTTCTATATATCACAAGTATCAAAATTGATTTATGATTATATACTATATAAAAAACCTAGATTACTTCAGTGAAATGTGAATAAAAATACAACCAAAAAAGATAAAACCAAAAAAAATATTCATTTATATTTCATCTTGATTCAATACCCACTCTAACAATATATAAAATCCATATTTTGGTCTCTGGTAACTATTAAAAGAAAGAACCCTATCACTCAAGAGGGTTTCATTCTACCGTTGAGAAATCCTCAAAAAAAAATCAATGGCTATAACATCCAAAATGAGAAAATATTAAGAACAAGAAAAAAAGAATATGATAGAATGGACAAAAATTAGATCAATGAGGATTATAGTGGAAGAAATCACCTAATAACTGTAGAAAAAATTCCTATCAAGGGCCTCTCCAACATGAAAGTTAAAATATAGTAAATCTAGTGATATTAAGGTGAAAATATCAAGCTTCATAGTACTTTTTAATGAATTAATAGTCTGATACCATAGTTACATAGACTATTAATCAAAACACATAGTTACCTCTGCATAAAAAACCTAGGTTTAATTATCATCACAAACAGTCTCTTGGATCATGTTTCTGACTCTGTATTTCCCTCTACCTCTAAATCAATATGCACAGCCTAGTTTTATAGTCTTATTCCATGCACAGGACCATGAATTTCCCCTATATTCCCAATTTCACCTCTGAAAACTGATAAAATCATCTAAACAATTCTTATTACTTAAAAATAATTTACACTATGGTCTGACCCAATTGAACCAAATTTTTTCCTTTTCTACCAAAAATCAAGTTGTATAATTATACCCACCATTGAAACTTTTCACCCTTGAAAAACAAAGTAAAAGTTAATCCATTAAAAAACCATAAAAATGATGATATGACCACCCCCCCCCCCCTCCCCCCCACTGTTACACTTTTCATGTAGTGACCCAAGATTTTATGAAATATTTTTTAAAAATAAATATAATTTCTTTCATTGTTTTCATTACACACAACACCAAGTTTAATATGACATACTATTAGAATATTATTATTAAATATGATATTTATATCCTTTCCATTAGAATGGTGAGTGTTCATAGGATTAACAAAATTATAAAAATATATGTTTTAAACATATATATATAATGAATTATTTGGTTATCAATTAATTGTAAATTAAAATAAATACCATTTTAAAAATAAAGGAAATATTTTTTGAAAAAAGTTTATGCACAAAAAACATGTTTTATATCAATAAATAAAATAAATCACTTTTGGAGAATGAATATAATGAAATTTATATACTTTATATTCAATAAAAAAATTAACATTAATCTTATGTGTTTTTTAGGTATTAGATAATAATAAATTCAATGGATATCTCCTCTCCATTTTGTGGGAATACAATAATGTCGCTCGTGTGTATCGTGGACTACTGCCTCACGAAGGGATGTTATTAGTTCTTCACTTACACTTTACTTATAAGGTAATAAGGATATTTTAATGAAAATATGTTATATATATGTAATAAAAATGATTCTATAAAGGTAATATATTATTTATCTTTCTTTCATATCATCCATCGAGAAAATGGAAACGGCGTTCATGTGTACATGTGGCCTACCTTCACCATGAACGGTGTAATTCATTTTATATCTCTAAATTTAATGAATTAATTATAAATAAATTTATATTGAATATATATTATATTTATATCATGCTTAAAATTATGTATATTATGGAATCATGATCAAAATATAAGGAAAAAAATACCAAACCCAAATTTACATGAAAAATGAAGCATTTATTACCCGAAACATGATTTTAACAAGGAATTGTTAATAAATGGGTAATAAAAGGTCAAAATTAAATAATATATGGTATGATATATATAATTATGTTTTTTAATAGATGTATAATAAAATTATATTTTTTATATAGGAGATTCAAACATGTACAAAAGAATTCGATACTTAAGGTAATGGATTTATAGTCTCTCTTTAATTTCTAGAAGACATATTCCATATTAACCACACATTTATTTTGTGTAGTGTATATACTAGCATATTAAAATTTTATATCATGAATATAATTCTTTTCATGATAATTTAAGTTTCATTTTATGTTATTCTTTAATGGGCCCCATGATTCAAAAGTTTCCAAAATGTTAAGGGATTTTCATCTCACTTTTGTTTTTGTGGGACACATGACTTATACACCACTTATTTATTTTATTTGGTTCATATAGTTACCATGAATTTATTTTATGATACTTATCATGACAATTAGGTGATATACATTTCTATATAATTTTCTAGATTTCATGTGACTTATAATTCAAAAGATACCAAAGTGGTAATAGTTTAATATTATAATAACAATGTTTATTGGGATTATTTATGATATGCTTACAACAATGAGATCATGTGATATAACATTCAAAAAGCTCATAAATTTTATTATCTGGTATTTATTTATTTAAATTATATTTTTTCCTTTAATTTTCCTCTCTTTCTATACTCAATATTCAAAAAAATGTTTTTAAAGAAAACCCAAATTTATTTCTCTCTTTGGTCGATAAGACTTTTTCTTTAATGTCAATGTTTCCTAAAAAAGTTTTAAATAAATATTTTACAATTATAAAATTATTTTTTAAATTATTTTTTACTCATGTTCGACTTCTTACAAAATGGTTTTAAATTAATATTCATGTTTTTTCCAAAACAAGTCTCATTTTGGCTTTTACTGAAAATGTGAAAGGTATATTTGTTTTAACATCTACAAAATGAAAAGAATTTTATACCATAATGAGCACCCAATTTTTTAAATATTACTTTATAAGTTTCAAATTTTATTTTAAAATAAAATTATTTTCAAAGTGAAAAGGTTATTTTCCTCAAGAAATGTTTGAAGTGATATTTCAAAATTATTTTCCATCTAAGATGACATCCTTTTATGTTACATAAGATTTAATGGAAATATGATCCAATGGTAGAATAATTCTTATTTATTTGGGTGGTTCATGATTATTATTAAGATATTATTATGAAACTCATTCCTTTTCCCTAGTTTATGATTTGATTAATTGATGAGATGATTATGATACCCATTTCTTTTCTATGGGTTATGCTATGATGAAATTTTTAAAAAACCCATTTCCTTTATATGAGTTATGATATGGTTAGTATTTTATTATATATGGATCACAAATGTATGGATTTTTTTATGGTTGGGACTTGTATCTCCCTCTAATTAATTGGGTGAACTTTTTTATCTCATGAGATAATGATGGGAAATAAGCTAATGTTCTTGATCTACTATGGGAAATAGATCGATGTGCTTGATCTACTTTGGGAAATAGGAATTGATTCCAAATACATTATAAAATAGAAAACAAGTGTTGATGAATGATCCATTATGATTTTATGGTATTGGTTGTTAAAATTTACCAACAAAATGGTTTCTATACTTATGATGGTGCCACACTTATATGACATTAATTTATGGTTCATGATTGATTTATGATGATTTCTCAGTCTTATGGTTCATGTATTTTAAAATGATAATTTTTTATGCCATAGATTATGTTTATGATCCATGATATATTGGGTATGAACTTTATAATTTATATTAATAATATCCTGCCCTTATTACTACCTTATACTTTCATATAATCATTGATTAATATCTTCTATGTTTACCCTTACTTGGAATCTAATCTCATCCTTTATTATGTTTTCTTTCCCCAAGTTATGAAGAAAGGTTTAAGTAGTTCATTTATATAAAGATTACTAAATGGGAAGATCTTTATGGGATATGTTGAAGATCATTCATGAAATAAGAATATTGTGTACTTAAAATCCAAAGACACTAAACCTTTATAGTCCCTAGGTGTGTATTTTTTAAATGTATTGAATATTCACCTAAAAAGATTTTATATTTATGTATTAAAATCCTAGGTCATTATCATTGTTATTAAATAAAGGTGTAGTTAGACTTTAGAAACTAGGAAGAGAAAACTTTAGTGAGACCCCAAGTGATATGTCTAGGGATATGTATAATGATAATTCTAAGGATAATTCAAAGTATAGAAAAATATACTCAAATTCTAGTAAATGATAGAGACTAGTTCCTAAGTAATTTCATCCCTATCTAGATACTACAATTAGATGTGGATCTGGTACAATTATACCTAGGGGTGATAATTCCAAAAACAATTCATTGAGCTGGACATGATTTAAACCAGGTGCATGACAACAGGCCTTTATTCAAACTTGTTTTGACACTCCTGAGGGATATTTTTTGGAAATTCACAAACTCTTTATGAACCATTATGAAGTATTTGAAAATATGATGACCATAAATTACCTATGTTAAAACTAATGTGTCAGAGATTAAAAAGAGGGTGCAATGATTTATATATCCTATAAATGATTTTTCGTGATTATATGGTTTCTCACTAGGATTATTCTGACTTACACAAAACTTTTTGGTTTTGGTTAATGGAGGGAATCATAATGAACTAGGTTAATGATTAATGTGATAGAAAATGTGTTGAATAGAAACCAAATAGGATGATGAATGGAGTGAAGGATGTTATGATTTTTCCAAATCAGTTATCATGATATATGATTAACAACTTATACCATAACCAACTCTCAGGCTTGCCAAATAATAGAAGGATAGAGTTATCTAAGAGATCAGGTGGTGGAGACCATGGAGCAAAGAAGTATCAGCTTCCTATATGTCAAGAATGTTGGAAGAAGCACTCAAGGTAATATCTCAATAGGATGAAGATGTTTTATATGTGGATAAGAATTTCACATAGTAAGTAATTGTTGAGGAAAAGTGAAAATTAAAGTTAATAAAATGGATGAGAATAATGGTTTCTCTAAGGAATCATCAATGGTTGAATTTTTTAAATGTGGAAATTATGGGTATTATGAAAATATATGCTCTAGAGGTAAATCTCAATAAGAATATTTGAAAGGTTTCATGAGTAAGGGTTTTTTTATGATGAAGAGATTAAAAATGACATATAAAATGAATGAGGTGTTAAATAATAAGATGATAAAGCCTAGTCAATGGTTTAATAATAAATTGGGATGATTGAAGTATTTATGTATTAGAATTAAAGAATTGTATTATATGAATCATGAAATATATATGAGGATCATTTTTTATAAGTTTTTCATTAGGTATTTACATGAATATGTTAAATGGTACTCATGACCAAGAAAAGATGTAATGCCCAGTCCCCAAAAGCCTAGAGCTGGTGCATTAGTTTAATACATTGGCATGATTACAAGGAATCAAATCCTGAAGTATCGAGTAGTTTATTAGTTTTTGAAAACCAGATACATACATAGGTTCAACAATACAACTTGGAAAAAAAATACAACATATAATTTTTATTGGGAACATCCACAACTCTAAGTTTATCCCTATAGGTCATTCATAATAAAGTTCTTCATGTCCTGAGAAAATGAAACATAAGAAAGGGGTGAGATAAAATTCTCAGTAAGGGTAATAAATATAGAAGAATATGACATAAACATAAACATTAGGCATGGTGAATAACTAAAACATGTGCCTTTAAAAATAAACTTGAACATAATATGGCAGGAATATGAGTTGTGTAAATATTTCCATAAAAACATAATCATGGGTATTATACTAGTCAAATAACCCCATAAACTAAAAATTTATAGATTCATAATGAGGAAAATTCATATTCTAGACATTTTAAAACATAATTTCAGGGCCTCATGCAAGACATATAATAATGATTAAGGCCTCGGCCAAAACCATATATCAAAATGGGCAAGGCCTCGGCCAAGTCCACATCTATTTTTCTCATGAGACATACTGATGTATCGAGGGGATACAGTGGGCCCCACCCATCACATAATAATTCCAATGAATTCCTCATATGAATGGGGATAAATATAAACAATATATACATTCATATTGAAACTAACATATAAAATATAAATAATTTTCCCCAAACATTAAGCATAAACACTAACCATTTGGAGTAAATTGGTGAATGGTTTTAAGATAGCACATCCACAGTCAAACTAATAATAAAACATTTAATAAAACATGGTGGATGATATCATAGTAGATAAACCTCAATGATGTAAATTATTCAACAAATTATGTTGACATAGATTAAGATACTTTTAAATGAGACCATTGAAAAATCCTTGAGGGAAATAACCTTTAAAAAATACAAAGTGTCTCATACCACCTTGAAAAATTCAAATCATAATACCTTAGAATATCATGAAAATAAGGAGACTCTTGGTATTATATAAAAAAGTTAATTACATACACCACAATAAATAAATAAGTTGTGAACAATTCATACATCTCAGAAAAGTTAATGTGAGGTGAGAAAAATCCATTTTAGTTTTGAAAGAAGAGTTATTTTGGGAAATCATTTATATTTTAAATGAAATCATATTGTAAATATTAATATCACAAAAAAATAAAATTTTAAGAGATTGAAATTATATTTTAAGAATAAATTATTTCCCACTTAAGTGAAATCATGTAAACAGAGTTCTTAAGATTCTTTATAAATAAAACATTTTAGAGCATTTTAAGGAAAGTATTAAAGAGAATTTTGAAGTGGAAAGGAATGTTTGTTATATGAAATCCAGAAATTATCCAAGATAATTTTTCATGATAAAATTATTGTTTTTATAAAAATAATTTTGGATTAAAACAGATTCTGGTGTACACTTGAAAATGGGTAAGAATTCAAAAAGATCTCTTGAATCGGGTTTGTTTATCAGGATAAAATTTTGAATGATCCTTTTAAAACATTTAAATACCCATAAAATAAAGGATTATTCTGTTTGGTAAAAATATATATAACATTCACACAAAATATATCTGGAGTACACAAGAATAATAATTTCATTGAGGTGAGTAGATAATAAAATTAACCCAAATGAAAATGGAGGTTTGGGTGGAAAACCCTTATCACTTTGTAATCAATTGGTTTGTATGCCCCAAAATTAATAATATTAAAATGATACATTTAAGACCATTAAAATAAATATATTAATGATATGTTACATCAATTTGAAGTATACATACACCATACGCAAGTATTATTAGTGAATATGGAAAATCTCACAAAAATGGAAGTGAGATGATAAAACCCTTACGTTAAGTCTGAATGTGTTCCTCTGTCGGACTTAAGGTCTTGGAATGTGAAATTACAATTATTAATAACTTGATTAAGAACCTATTATACATTTATTTATTTTATCATAATTTTTTTATTTCATTTATTTCCTTATTGATAAGTTATAATATTGAATTTCGTCGTTCTGGAGTGTTCGTTTTCTTAATTTTCATAATCGGTTCACTTGTTTTTAAGTAATGGAGTTCATGTGGAATGGATGTAAATCTAAAAATTTTAATTTAAAAATTATTTATGAATATAAATATTTATTAATGGTCATTTATATCATTTGTTTACATGTAATGAGGATGAATCATTAGATTAAATATTACTGACAAACACTTAGATTATTTTAGCGGTATTTTGATTATTATGAACTATTTTGGTCATAAAATTTAATATTATGTACATTTACTGGTTCCTGAATATTAATTAGGTTATAATACATATATTATAGTCTATTTAAACCATAAAAATTGTTTCATGGACATTAATGAAGGATAAATTGATGAACGAAACTTCGTCGTCCACAAAGGTTTTAAATTGGTACCTCACGGATGATGATTTCATTTATAAAATAAAAGAGAGAGAATAAGGATATTTATGATGGTTATTCAATTAAAATGATATAATTATAGAATATAGATGATACTGGAGTTATCGTGGTCATTTTGACAGAGGAGTAGAGGAGAATATAATAATAGAAAGGAACTTGGAATGAAATTGAAAGAAATGGAATGTGAATTTACCTCTTGAATCCACCTCCTCGAGAACCTCCTTAAGGGAAGGGGTTTTGGTCTTTTGGAAAGAACAAGATCTCTTGGAAATGGTTAGTGACTAATTAAGGTTATTTGGGAAGATATTAGACAACAAAAAAGGCATGAGAGGAGTTAAGAGAAGAGGGAGTGAGGTGGGTTTTATAGTGGAGGAGAGAAGTTAATTTTGAATATTTTATTCATTATTTTATTATTTCCCTCAAGACAACCAATAGTGTTGATTAATGTGACCAATAATATCAATAAGTTCATGTGAGTTTGAACCAAGTGTGCTTACATCACTCATGATGTCAAAAATAGTGTATTTAACTGATAATTTGTATATACGGTATTTTACCGTATTTCACTATTCGTTAAAAATTTCAAGTATTTCAGAAAAATACAAAAAATTCACCCTAACCATTTTTCGACATGTATAATTAAAAAATAAACTCATTTTTTTGAAAATATTTTTCTAAATATTTTTTATTTAATTTTTAAATAAAATCACAATTTATTCAAAAAAACAACATTAAAACTATAACTCATTTTATAACACCTTAAAAAATTAATCAAGGTCCCATAAAATTATCTTATAACCATAATAAAATAAAATAAAAATTTATTATTATTTTTTATGAAAATAAATTTCCATTTTAAATTATTAAATTAATTATAAAATTGTAATTAAAATATTTATAACATACAAAAATACCAATACTTATACTATGATCATTTTTTCACTTTTAAGAAGTCTAAATTCTATTTATACTTTAATTGGTGAAGTTTATATTTTTTTGGCCAATTTAATATTCATTACTATTCATAAGGGTATGTTACTATTCATAAGGATATGTTACTATTCATCAAAAATTAAGTTTGACTTATCATACTCTAAATATATTACTGAACACAACTATGTATGTCAGTCTTTCAAAATTAAAATCACAAAGGTGGAAAAATTATGTTTACATGGCTAGATTATAACAAAGTGGTGTTTTGTAGAGACTTGATGTTTCATGCATTCTATATTAAATTTATTTGTAAATCCTTGGGGTGTTACAAAATAGATTTAATGGAGAGGTGATATTTTATGGTAAACATGTGATTAAGGGAAATATAACCCTTAATATGTTCCTGATGCTTAGATAATGGTGTTTAGTTTGGATAATGAAATGACTAATATGGATAAATTATATTGGATAGTATTGATGAACTTGGAACTGATTAATGATTTGATTTAAAATTGTTTTATGTTATCATTGATGTAGTTTACAACATTTTTGGATTTAAAGAATATATTCAATAATTTTTTGTATTATTTAAGGAATGAGGAAACATGTATGTATTTATTTATATTTTATGATAATTCTGGTTATTACCATGTTTTAGGAGAATATATGACCAAGGTATTCACATATTTGTTATGTGAAAATTAATAGATACTTTATAATATTAATGGGATTAATTCTAAGTTGATTTAGGGAAATTTAGCGACCTTTTTTATAAATTTTATAATTTTTGAAGGTTATTAAGGTTAGAAATTTATGGAATTGTTTAAGTTGAACTTTGGATGAGGTTTTAGAGATTAATATATTATTTCACCAAATAAAGATTTCTGCATATTAGATAACCTGTGATAACCATTTTGGTTTTTATGATAACCAGAGATAGAAGGAATGACTTATCACTATTTTATGGATCTTATGATCCATTATTGATTTAGGCATGAAAAAAAACATCTTTATTTATTATAAAGAGAGATGAGTTAGAAAATTATCGAAGCACGAACAAAGGATGAGATTTTACTTATTAATTAAAAATAAATCAAGTGAGTATATTTTCTCAAGTTCTTTATCTTGATGGTAAAAAATTCCCTCAACTATTGGAAAAATATCTTAAGAAAAAATCATTTCCCTATTAATTTCATTTTTTTTTAATCAATGGTATTTTAACTCATCAAAGATTTATGGATTTGTGGTGCTTAACATTATCATTACCATGTTCTCTATCACACTCTATTAATTTTTGGGCTTTAGTATTATCTTCCAGGTCCATATTTTCATTTATCATTGATGTTATTCTTTTTAGAAACTTATTTATGTGTTATTCTAGATGAAATTCATATTATAACTTTCTCTATTTTTAATAGTATGTTTTATTAAACCTTTTATTATGTGGGTTTTCTGTAAATTAATTTTCAAATTTCAATCCCTTTATATAGAGTTGAGTTCATAACTGTGCTTCATCCTCAAATAGATGGTCATTATAAGAGAAAAATTAAAACTACAGAGGATATAATAATATCTTGTTCTATGTATTTAAAAGGTGGTTCGTATTAACACCTTATTTTAGTAGAGTTTTCTTACAACAATAGCTTTCAATCGAGAATTAAAATGGATCCTTATGAAGCCCTCTATGAAAATAATTTTAGAACTACAATGTGCTAGAATGAATTTTAAGAAAGAAATATACTGAGATCTGAGCTAGATGAAAAAATGGAAGAGAATGTTAGATCCATTTAGCAGCACATAAAGGTAGCACAAAGTTGATAGAAAAGTTATGCTGGAAATCATCAACATGATTTGGAATTCAAAGTTGGTGATAAGGTGTTTCTGGGAATTTATCCATGGAAGATGATTATGACATTTAAGAAGAACTAAAATTTAATCCCTATGTATATTATCCCATTCAAGATTATTGATCAAGTAGGGATGGTTTCTTATCACTTTTTTCTTCCACCTAACCTCTCTCTAGTTCATGATGTGTTCCATGTATCTCTCCTGATGAAGTATATATCTAACGCTTCACATGTACTGAACTCATAGGTCATATAACTGGTGCATGATCTTTATTATGAGGATAATCCAGTGGAGATTCTGGACCATAGAGAAAATGTGTTTTGAAACAAGACCAGTCACCCAGTAAAAGTTTTATGGTGAAATCACTATCATGAGGAAGCTACATGGGAACCTGAGGATATGATGAGGCAGAAGTATCCTTAGTTATTATATTAGAGTTAAGCAATTTCAAGGGATGAATTCATTTTAAGGGCTATAATGTAACACCCTTCAATTTTAAGAAATATTTTTTTCAAATAAATTTAATTTCTTTGATACATTTCATAACACGAAACACCGAGTTTGAACAAAACCCGAAATATTATTAAAATGTTATTATTTAATATGATAGTTATTTTATAGTTATTGGATTGGTGGGTATAAATAGTATTAACTAAATTCTAAAAACATATGGTTTGCATATATATATAATTAATTCTTTTATTACAAATTAATTAGAAATGAAAACAAAGACTATATGAAAATAAAGGAATTATTTTTCATAAAAACTATTTTTATGGGTAAAAATGAATTTTATCTCAATAAATTAAATAAATAACTTTTGTTGAATGATTTTAATGAAATTTTTATATTAAATATTCAATAAAAATTGACATTCATCTTATGTGTTTTCTAGTCATGAGATATGAATAAATTCAATTTTACACTTAAAACTATATTTTTCTAACAAGCAATTTTATCACATTTTGTGCACCTATTTTAAAATTAATTTTTAAAACTTTTAGAAAATTTATTTTTAAAAAAAAAAATTTAAATCATCATTTAAAAATTATATTAGATTGGATTTTTGGTAATTTTCTAAAAAGATAAATTTTTCAATGAATAGTGAAAAATACTCGTTTTTATTAAGAATTATCTTTTTGTTTAAAGCATTTAAAAACTTAAAAATTGTTTTAATATGGTTTAAAAAGAAAAATTATTTCATGATTAATATAATTTAGGTAATTTTAATTAATTTCCTATTTAATTTTTATATAAAAATAATTAAACTTATAAGAACATTTTCTTTAGAAAATCGTTTTTTCATCGCATCTACTAGTTTAAGTTTAAATGAAAATTCTCCAATTATATGAATGGAATTTGAAAAAAATGGATTCCATATTTTGAATCATAATAAATAATATTATATAATAATTTAAACTTAATTTTTTTTCAAAATTAATTGTAAAAAAAAGTAAAAATTAATTATTGTGGTTAACATTAAAACAGGTTTACTGAGGGGTTTAACTAGAAAATATGGGTATGTTTTCCAATAAAAATTGTCTAAATACTATTTTATGGCCATATTTAAACCTTTTAATATAACAAGTTATAATATATAGTCATTTGGAATCATTTTTCTTAGGAATTAAATTATCATTTTGGATTCTTTTGGTAAATTTCTAAGTAGTTTCCAAGTGGGTTCCTTTACCCGTTTACAAAAGGTAATATCCTCCCCTACCATATTCACACATCCAAATCCCTTTGGTTTAGTTAATAAAATACAAAATATATTTATTAATTCCCTAACCATTTCTTAGAGTCCTTATTTTTATTAGGAAACCCTCTTAATAAGTCTATAGGTATAAACCTAAAGAGGCTCCCCGAAGAAGTGGTATAGCTTTTAACCATGCATTATCATTTTATTTCTTATTCCAATTACATAAAAAAATAAACTATGATTACATAATAACATAATTATCTCCCATATACTGAGATTTTATTATGTTAGTTTAATAACCTACATCTATCTTATCTTTCATCGAATGGGAAATGAAATTGCTGATTGTGTGTACGGGGGACTACCACCTCATGAACTGATATAATTTATTTTCCATCACCACCTCTCATAGATGGATATATTTATGGATTTAATATATTTATATTATATTTATGATGTAATTTTACTTTTTTTAATTATAATGTCACATATATGTTCTTACTTTATATTTTGTGGGAATACGATAGTGTCACTCATGTGTATGACGGACTACCGCCTCGTTAATCGATGTGATTCGTTATTCAGTTACACTTTGCATGGAATTTAATAGGGATAGGTTTAATTAAAATATGTTATATTTATGACATAAAAATAATTTTTTGAAGGTGATATATTATTTGCCTTTTTTTCTTTTCATCCATCAATAAAACAGAAACAACATTCATGTTTATGTACAACCTACCATCTCCATAAATGGTGTAATTCATTTTATATCTCTAAATTTAATGGATTAATATATATAAATATTTATTGAATATATATTATTTTATATAATGTTAAAATTATTTAGATTTTGAAACCATGATCAAAATACATGGACCAAAAATACCAAACCAAAACATACACAAAAAATGAAACAGTTATTCCCCAAAACGTGATTTTGACAACAAATTATTAATAAACATGTAATAAAGGGTCATAAGTAAATAATATATGGTATTATATATATAATTATGGTTATTTAATAAATTTATAATAAATTTATATTTATTATACACAAATATTGAACATGTACTAAGGAAGTTGAGACTTAAGGTAAGGGATTTCTGGTTTCTCTTTTATTTCTATGAGACATATGCCATATTCACCACTCATTTATTTTTTATTCCATATATACTTACCTATGGACATGTAATTTTATAAATATATTTATTTTAATGATATTTAATGTTTCATTTTATATTATTGTTTAATGGGTCCTACAATTCAAAAGTTTCCAAAGTGGTAAGGGATTTTCGCATCACTTTTATTTTTGTGGGACACATGCCTTATACACCACTTGTTTCTTTTGAGAACCATATATACTTAAAATAAATGTATTTTATGATCCTTCTCATGATAATTATGGGATAGAAATATCCATATAATGTTCTTGATTTTATGGGACTTTTGATTCAAAATATACCAAAGTGGTAAGGGTTTAATGTTACAATTTCATTATTCATAAGGATTATGTATGATATGCTTCAAATAAATAGATATTATGATATACGATTAAAAAACTCATGAATTTTCTTATATTATGTTTATTTCTTGAAATTAAATGTTTTCCTTTCATTTTATTCTCTTTATGTACTCAATATTTCAAAAATAATATTTTTAAGGAAAAACTAAATTTATTTATCTCTTTGATCAAAAACCTTTTTTCTTCCAAGTCCATGTTTAATAAAAATGATTTAAAGAAATATTTTAAAATTCTCAAATTATTTTTTAAATTAATTTTTACCCATTTTTTAATTTTTAAAAAATGTTTTTAAAGTAATATTCATGTCATTTTCCAAACAATACCCTTTTGGATTTTACCAAAAATGGTGAAAGGAGTCTTTTTTTAACATGTACGACATGAATGGAATTTACCACCATCATAGCCATACAATGTTTTAAATATTCCTCTATAAGTTTAAAAGTTTATTTTCAAAGAAAAATATTTTCAAAATATTTTTCAAATTTTAGGTTTTGAAAAGAAAATTTCAAATTGAAAAGTTTATTTTCCTCAATAAATTTTCCAAGTGATATTTCAAAATAATATCCCATCTAACATAACATATTTTGATGTTACATAATATTTATTGGGGATATGATCCAATGGTACCATCTTTATTTTTTTGGGTGTTTTATGATTATTATAAATATATTTTTATGAAATATGTTCCATTTCCATGGGTTATTCTATAATGAATTGATGAGATGATTGTGAGACCCATTTCCTTTCTATGGGTTATCATGTGATGAAATGTCTATGAAGACCATTTCCTTTCAATGGGTTATACTATGGTGAATTATTTATGATCTTTTGGTTAAAAAATATATGAATTATGTAATGGGTAGGAAAAATATCTCTCTATAATGAATTGGGTAAAGTTTTATATCTCATGAGATAATGATTGGAAACAATCCAATGTATTTGGTCCACTATGGGAAATAGGCCAATATTCTTGATCTATATTTGGAAATAGGTGATGATGTCTGATTCATTATGAAGTGGGAAATGGGTATTGATTCCTGATCCATTATGATTTTAGGTTCTTGTATATTAACCTTGAATTACAAAATGTTTTCTATACTTATGATGTTGACATGCTTATATAACAAGAACTTATGGTTCATGATTGGTTATGATGATTTCTCACTCTTATGGTTTATATATTTTGAAATGATAATTTTTTATGACATGGATCGTGTTTATGATCTGTGATAGATTGGGTATGAACTTTTTAATTTAAATTCATAATATCATACTATTATTCTTATATTATGCTTTAATATGATCATTGATGGATATCTTCCATGTTTACCCTTATTGAGAATTTGATATCACCCTTTATTATGTTTTGTTTCCTCAAATTATGAAGAAAGGTTTAAGTAGGGTATGTCTATGAAGAGTACTAAATGGTAAGATCTTTATGGGAGATTTTGAATATCTTTTGTTACATAATAAGATTGTGGACATAGTCTCCAATGACATAAAACATTTTCAGTTCTTGGGTGTGTATTTGTGAAATGTATTGAATATTCATCTAAAAAGATTTAATATTTATGTATGAAAAACTTGGGTAGATACCTTTCACCCATGAAAAGTTATTTCACATGTCAAGCAGATAATTATTTTCTCTTGGGGGTGATAATCATCTATGTGATCCCTACCAAAAAGGATCCTAATTTACTACCACAAGTCATAAAATGGTTCATAACATCCATCTCACTTCCTAATATATCTAATGAATCCTTCCTTCATTCATAACATTTCATGGTGCTACCCCAATATATTCATATACGCTCGTGTTAAGGTATGCCCAATACAATGTACCAAATAGTACAATATCAAGTCTCACTACCAAATGTAACATGAAAAAAGTAAATTAACCTTGACCCAATGAGTTCCTTTAACATGAAAATTTACAAACAAAAAAAAGGTAATTTCCAAAGATATGACAACACATTACTAGAAAAGTATACACATGAAAACACGTGATTTATCTTGATTAATATGTCAAAGTAAACCCCAAATGAATTAAAAGTATAAATTTCACCACACTACCTCACTCAAATAAGTTTTATCCCATTTTCTACCAAAATAGAGTGTTCATTCAAACATTCCATTGTAAACACCCTATTTGATAGCCCATATTCACAATTCTCCTCTAAAACTCCCCCAAGAAGAATCTAACACTAAACCAACCTCATCAAGATCTATTCTAAACTTTGGATCAATTTGAATTTGACCATTTTATTCACATCAAAAGTCTCCACCTCCTAACATAGACACTAACCAAAGACAAAAATATGACCAACTAATATACCACACATCCATTTTAATAAATAAAATAATATCCTCATCTTAGAAACACCAAATAGATACCCAATTCATAATTAAAATGAATCTCAAGTAACCAAATCTTAACATTTACATCTTTCTTGTGGAGTCATAAAAATCAAGTCTCAAACCTAGTTTTAGGTTCATTACTTATAAAAGCATTAGTTATATCACATGAACCCATCAACATACTAACATAATTTTAATACATCTGTTAACCTCACCTGTTTTGATAATCCAAATTATGCTTTAATATGTTTTTATAATCCCAGTCATGCTTTAATATGTGTTTATAATCCTATATATATATATGTGTGTGTGTGTGTGTTAAATTATGTTGTAAAAAATATCAAAATAATCATTGGAATATGTTAATCAATGTTTATCTATGTTTATACATACTTTGAAATAATTCTAATTCAATATGGATATGTTTTTCATAGAACAGATAAGTGTTAAGTCCACTAGTATGCATAAGTCCACCGGTATGCACATAGCTACGGATACAGACAAATAGACAGACCTATTGTTATATCAAAAGCTACCAATATGAAGTTCACAGATAGAAGAAGAGCTACCAATATAATAAGTCTACCGGTATGCACAAGTCGACTGATACAGACCTACCGGTACATAGTCTACCGATAAGTAAAGGTCATTGATACGTAGTTACTGATACAAGCTACCGATACAAATAGATAGATAGACAACCACAGATATGAAGTCCACCGATACAAATACAAATTCCACCGATATATAAAGACAAGTATACTGATACCGATACAAGTCTGTTGATACAGATGGATACCATTACAAAGAAGCTACTGATAAGAGGAGCTACTGATATAAAGAGATACCGATACATAGATCTACTGTTATAAAGAGTAACAGGTATCGATACACAGAGCTACTGTTATAAAGAGTAACAGCTACCGATACAGAAGAGCTACCGATACAAGCTCACTGATACTAAGAGCTACCAATGGAAACTAGTCACTATTTCTCTAAACTCTATTTCTATTTGTTTATTTAGAAACAGTCATATTTGATGTTTTTAATGCACCTCCAATCAATTAATGATAGTGGATGGAATTTCAGGAACTGTACCTCATACCTGTAAAAAGGTAATCAATCCCATTGCCGAAGCTAAAGCTATATAAGGGAACCTCGAACTACTAAAAATGTGTGGTGATCGGTCAGTTTTTCCATGCACATACAAGGCAATCTTATAGAGATATTCAAGGACTTACATACATAGAAGAAAAAGTAAGAATTTATACTGAATCCTTTGAACCTAAACATTCAAGGAGAAAAGAGCTTCAATGATTTCAGTTGCACTCAAGCTGATCAGACTGATCAACCTAGACCTGGAAGCCAAACACAAAAATGACACTCTGTTTCTTGACAAAAAACCATAGAAGGACTCAAATCCTCATTTTCATCAATTCAAATAGTCCAGAGCTTCACTCAAAACACATATATCATTCTAAACTCTCTTCTATCTGTTTAGCTCTATTTTGTTTCATTTATTTACATTTTGAGCAATGTGTGTGCTCTGTATTTTTAGACATACACTGTCTCCTATGCTCAACTGGAGGATTTCTAAATCCTCACACAATCTTTTCCCTATACTCTTATGTCCCATTGTGGATAGTGGTAGAGGTCAAGTGTGACCGGGATAGCATGTGTTCTATTGTTTTGTTTTCCCACGAAGAACTGTGGTAGAGATCTTAGTACCCAGACAGTCCGAGTACTGTTGTAAACCCTGATCCAGGGTGTGGATCAAAATTTATATAAATTGTTTGAGAGGACTAAGTCTCAGCTTGAGGCTGAACCTCTTGGTTAAACCTGTTCTGCTTATTTATTTTGTTTTAAACTATATTGAATATTCCGCTGCTAAGTACTTTAAATATAAATCTATTTTAAAGTAACTCTGATAGTTAAACTAGTAAGTGTTTATAACTTTTGTTAGAAAGAAAGTTGGTTTCAAAAGTTACTTAATCTTCATATTAAGTTAACTGAGAAATAATAAATCTTTGAGAAACTAATTTAAACCTTTAAAGATTTATAAATTCACTACAGTTTAGCTTACTATTCAATTTGGGGGATTTTAATAGAAATATTTTTAACAGAAATTTTAATTGGAACTCAATTCACCCCCCTATTGAGTATCCACTCCGACCAACATTTGGTATCAGAAGGTTGTTTGTTTATTAATAGAATATTTCCAAACACTCTATTTTTCAACTATGATTTCAGTTTTATCTTAAAGATATCAAAAAAATTATTAGTTATAAATTTTATCTCTTTAAATATACTTTTTAAAATCTAATTATGGATAATAGACTAGAAGGTGCTGCTACCAATAGGCCACCTTTCTTTAATGGTGTTAATTATTCCCAATGGAAACTAAAAATGAAAATTCATTTATAAAGTATGAGATTTGATATTTGGACTGCTATAGAGACTCTGTATAAAATTCCAGAAACTGAAAGAACTACTTGGGATGAATCTACTAAAACAGATTACAATAATAATTGTAAAACAATGAATGCCATGTATTGTGCTTTCGGAGATGAAGAATTTAATCGAATATCTGCTTGTAAAACTGCTTATGAAATCTAGGATAACTTGGGTATTTCCCATGAGGGAACAACCAATGTTAAGGAAATGAGACTAAACACTTATACTATTAAGTATGATAATTTTAAAATGAATCCTGATGAACCTATTTCTGACATGTATCTCTGGTTCAACAAAATTGTAAATACAATGAGCTCACTTGGAAAAGTTGTTCCTGCAAAAGAAAAAATCATGAGGATATTAAGATGTATTATAGAGAGATGGAGAGGCACATCAGTTTAAATAAGAGAATCGTGTGATATAAGTTCACTTCCTATTAAAGAGATGATTGGTAAGTTAATGATGTATAAAGAAGAGATGAAATTAAACAAGGAGGAAGATGATGAACCAAAGAGGAAGTTAGTGGCATTTAAGTCTACTGCCTCAAAGAGCAAGGATAGGGAGAATGTTCACGTACCTACTTAAATCTCAAAAAGTAAAGGTTCAGATTCTGATAGTGATAAAGAGATGGCTCAAATAGCCAGGAGATTCAAGAAATTATATAGGAAGAAGAGATTTTTCAGAAAACCAAATTATAAGGGTAAGTATGACCAATGAGGTGATTGGAAGAAATATTGGAAGAAAGATGATAAGGGTGAGGACATAGTCTGTTACGAATACAACAGGAAAGGACATGTGAAAGATGATTGTCCAAAGTTAAAATACAAGAAGAAATATGATTACAAGGAAACCAAATACAAGAAATCTATGAAAGAAACTTGGAGTGATTCAGAAGAAAGTTCAAGTGATTTTGATTCCTCTCAGGATGAAAAATCTCAAAAGGCTAACATTTGCTTCATGACAAGCATATCTGAGGTAACATTGGATACTTCTGCTTTAAATTCTTATTATTCTGGAGTTTATTATGATTCTAAATCTGAAAATATTACTAGTGAAGATTTATTTGAATACTATAACATGCTATAAGATAATTGAAATGAATTGAAGGACAAGTACAAGACCTTGAAGAAATAGCATGCTTTAACCAGCTCTGTTAAATATACACTTTATATAGAAAAGGAAAAGAATGATCAACTACTTAAGGAAAATACTAAACTGAAATTGTCAAATGAGAAATTAAGGAAGGACTTAGAGAAATTCACAAATGGAAAAGATACAATTACAAAAATGTTAGGTAAAAAATGGCACCAAAATATACCACTGGAATAGGTTATCATCCTGGATAGAGACAGATTACTAAAAATAGATTTATTCATAAATCTGGACAGAATGCTACTAGTTCCAGTTTTGGAAATTCCTATGCCTCAACTAGCTATTCACATAGTTATAGATCAAACAAAGTTTATCTTTCAAAATCTTTTGAATCTATTGATTTTATGAGACCCATTAGACAAATCTGGGTACCAAAAGTTTTGCTTTATAACCTATCTGGACCCAAGAAAATTTAGGTACCAAAATCATTTTCTGTCTAAACCTATTTTGTAGGAGACTTTCTTGAAGAGTTCCTATAAGAAGATATGGTATTTAAATAGTGGATGTTCAATACATATGACTGGATATTACTCATGTTTCAAGATTCTAATCATGGTTGGTGGAGGAAATTTCACCTTTGGTGATAATTCAAAAGGAAAAATCATCATCTTAGGCCAGATTGGTAACACTGATTCAGTTTTAATTTCTAAATTATTATTTGTTGATGGATTAAAATACAACCTGTTAAGCATTTCTCAGTTGTGTGATGATGGTTTCATTGTTAAATTTGAAAATGATTCTTGTAATGTTTTTGATTCTAAAAATGTTTTAGTATTTTCTATCTTAAGAAATGAAAATGTATATGTTATAGATTTGGATTCTTTAGCTAAGCAGAATATTACTTGTTTAAATGCTTTTCATAAAGAGTCTTGGCTTTGGCACAGAAGATTAGGACACTGCAATGTACATTCACTTAAGAAACTGACTAGGAAAAATTTATCTTGAGACCTACCTCAACTAAAATTCCCATCAGACACGGTTTGTACTCCCTGTCAAAAGGGAAAACAACATAAAGTTTCATTCAAATTAAAGAAAGAAGTTTCAACTTCTCAACCTCTCGAGTTGGTTCACATGGATTTTTTTTGACCTTCTATAGTTTCTAGTTTAAATGGGAAGCACTATGTCTATGTCTTAGTAGATGACATTTCTAGATATACTTGGGTATACTTTCTAGCTCATAAAAGTGAAGCTTATTCTTATTTTATGAAATATTCCAAGTATGTAGAGAACCTTAATGGACTTAAGATTAAGACCTTGAGAAGTGATCATGGTCGTGTGTTTGAAAATCATGAGTTTGAATCTTACTGCTCACACAATGGCTATAGTCACAACTTTTCTGCCCCTAGGACACCTCAACAGAATAGTGTAGTAGAAAGAAGAAATAGAACCCTTTAGGAAATTGCAATAACTATGCTCAATGAAGATGATTTACCTATTTATTTTTGGGCTAAAACTGTGAATACAGGTTGTTATATTATAAATAGAGTCTTAATTAGACCTATTCTTAAGTAGATAATCTTAACAAGTTTTCTTCTAAAAGTGATGAGGGAATCTTTCTAGGTTACTCTATAACCATTAAATCATATAGAGTCTTTAACAAAAGAACCAAATGTGTAGAAGAATCTGTTCACATCAAATTTGATGAAACTGATCCGTATAAACCTAATTCTTCTCTTGAAAATATTGAATAAGATCTATCTATTATGGACCTTAATGATAAAATTAATGAACCTATTGTAAAGAAAACCTATTCTGGAAATATTCCAGAATCTGCTTTGGGTGAACCCGAACATATAGAAGAACTTGAAATTTCTAGTCCTACCTTTACTAGATCAACTAGTATTCTAAAGAATCATCCTTTAGATGTTGTTGTTGGAAATCTTGGTAGAGGGACACAGACTAGAGCTTCTCTAAGAAACCAGGTTGAACATCAAGCCTTTCTTTCATAGTTAGAACCTAAAAATATCAATTATGCAATCAATGATGAATTTTGGGTAATGTCTATGCAAGAATAATTAAATCAATTTGAAAGAAACAAAGTCGGGGAATTAGTTGACATACCTAAGGACACCTTGACCATAGGCACAAAATGGGTCTTTAGAAATAAAGTTGATGAACCAGGAAACATAGTTATAAACAAATCAAGGCTAGTTGCACAAGGATATAGTCAAGAGGAAGGAATAGACTATGGGGAAACCTTTGCACCTGTAGCTAGATTAGAAGCTATTAGGATTTTACTTTCCTATGTTGCTCATCTGAATTTCAAGTTATATCAAATGGATGTTAAAAGTGATTTTCTAAATGGTTTTATAATTGAAGATGTTTTTGTTGAACAACCACCGGGGTTTACTAATCCTCATTTTCCAAATCACATTTTTAAGCTCTTTAAAGCTTTATATGGTTTGAAACAAACCCCACGAGCTTGGTATGATAGACTTAGTAGTATACTTATTTTAAAAGGTTTTTATAAAGGGATTGTTGATCTAACTCTCTTTATTAAAAGAATTTATAAAGATGTTTTGATAGTACAAATCTATGGTGATGATATTATTTTTGGATCTTCTAAAAATACTTTGTGTATTGATTTTTCAAAGATTATGAAAAATGAATTTGAAATGAGTTTAATGGGATAAATCAAATATTTTCTTGGATTTTAAGTCTTTAAAAATTAAAATGGTATTATTTTAAATCAAAATAAGTATACAAAGGATCTTTTAAAACATTTTGGTTTAGATAGTATTAAGGAAAGTGATACACCTATGAGTACCGCCTGTAATTTCGATGCTGATGAAACTGGAAAACCAGTGGATCAAACCAACTATAGAGGTATGATTGGGAGCCTACTTTACCTTACTCCTAGTCGACCAGATATTATGTCTAGTGTGTGTATGTGTGCAAGATTTCAATATAATCCAAAAGATTCACACTTTCTTACTGTTAAAATAATTTTCAAATATCTTAAACATGCTACTAACATAGGATTATTTTATCCAAAAGGACAATCATTTGATTTAATAAGTTATTCAGATGTTAACTTTGCTGGTTGCAAGTTAGATAGAAAGAGAACTTCTGTAACATGTCATATTCTAGGTAAGTCCTTAGTATCATGGTGTAGAAAAAAAATAATTTTGTTGCATTGTCTACTGCTGAAGCAGAGTACATTGCTGCTGGTAGTTGTTGTGCACAAATTCTATGGATGAAACATACATTATTGGACTACAGATATCAGTTTATACATGTATCTATAAACTGTGATAACATTAGTGCAATTAATATCTCTAAGAACCCTGTATCTCACTCTAGGACCAAACACATTGATGTAAGGCACCACTTTCTGAGAGATCATTACCAAAAAGGTGATATTACTCTTGAATTTATAGGTACTAAACATCAATTAGCTGACATTTTCACCAAGCCTTTAAGTTCGGATAGGTTAAGTTAAATTAGAAATGAGTTAGGAATGATAGACTTTGTAGAAACCAAACCTCACCGTTAGAAACCTCACCATTAGAAACCTCACCGTTAGAAACCTCACCATTAGAAACCTCACCTTTATAAACCTCACCATTAGAAACCTCACCATTAGAAACCTCACCGTTAGAAACCTCACCGTCAGAAACCTCACTGTTAGAAACCTCGCCATTAGAAACCTCACTCTTAGAAACCTCACCGTTAGAAACCTCACCATTAGGAATCTCACTGTTATACCTCACTGGTATGAACCTCACCGCTATACCTCACTATTAGTGGACCTCACCAATAAAAATACCTCACCATTAGGAATCCTGACCGATGTGTATTACTGTTAGGTTGTGTTGTTTTTAAACTTATATATCTTTAGCCGCCGGAATCTGTATCGTTTATAATATACTTATTATGTTTTATTTATTTATTTTGTGATTCCTAAATGATAAAACATAAGTCTTGACCTCATCTTGATCCACCTAAAACCCTTTACCTTCAAGCCTTAGCTTCCAAACCTTTGCTTCTCTTGAACCCTAAACCTCGCGATTCTCAGAATGGTAAGAGTAAAGAGACCATCAGTCAATGAAAAGGATGATGATCTGAATGCCAAGAGACTCAAAGGAGAGTCTAGTGGTGGAATTGAAGTGAAGAAACCTTCAAATCTGCATCTTCTTCAAAGGAAGATAGTTGTTGAGAAAGATCTATGCGCGGAATGGCTCATGTCTAGTAAATATTTAGTTCTAGAAGTATTGGAGAACCAGAAATGGGTAGAGTGCTTCTCGAATAACAATGGTCCCTATTATCCGAAGCTGGTAAAATAATTCTATGAGTTTTTTCATTTTGAGAAATCAGAAGTTGAGAATAGAATGGTTTCAGTTGTGAATGGAAAGGAAATATCTTTTTCCTCTATTGAGTGGTCTGAATGTCTGAAAGTCCCACATGAAGGCATTTTTGGGTATTTCTCGAAATCAGTACCTCCTACCAGTGACATCTTTGAATATAAAGCTGCTTTGGACGAATTAACAGGGGATGGTACACCAAGAAAGGTAGTTGCTACATAAATGGATGGAGAGAACCGGTTACTGTTCAAGTTTATCCAACATGTGCTAAGTCCAAGAAGAGGGGACTTTGCAAATATGAAATATCAAGATATATATTTGTTGTATCTGTTAAGACATGGTGTTAAGGTTAATATGTGTAGACTATTAATGACTCAGATTGAGGATATGACCAGGCCAAAGTCAAAAACTAATGATCTATTCTTTGCAAAGCTAATTTTGGTTATGATCAAAGTGAAGGGAGTTGTTGAGTCTCAGGATGATAAAGTGGTGGAAATGAACAATTTTTGCATCACAAGCACTATTTGTAAATACATGAAGATCAATTGGAATCTGTGGAGAAGAGAATGAGTTAGTGATGATGAGAATCTATATGATAAGTTTAATCCTATGGATCATCCTTCTAGGCTTAAGGATGTGAGGGATCCAGGTCTAGGACCTGATGAAGAGGAACCTCAGTATAGTGATGATACTAATGAATAGGATACCTCTATAGCTGATGGAAGGGATCCGGACTTGCCTCTAAGTCCTATTGTTGAATTTGTGTCATATGGAAAGGAAACAGTCTTGAAAGAAAGCAAGGAAGAATCACCTATTGATGAGGAAGACCAGCCTACCCCATAGATTTAAGAAGAAGAAGGATCTGAAACTAAAGCATCTGCTTCTGCTTGTTTGAGTCTTAGTCCACTGATTGGGCACTCCTCAATGCCTATTGAGGAGATCGTTGAAGTAGATAGACCTGCACTTATTTCTGAGGAGCCTCCTACTGTTAGAGAAATGGAGATGATTGTGGAGGATTCTTTTGAGGAAGACAGAGCTGTTGAGGGTGATATTGCCTTATATATACAGGATAATGCACCAGTTGAGGGGGAGCATCCAACTAGACTTGGAAATGTTTCAGTAGCTGATGGAATTAAAGACTGGGTAGAAGACCCAGGTTTTGTTGTTTTGGGGTTATACTATCCTCATTTTGAAGATGAGACACCCATGAATAAACCACAAGTCAACTATAATATCTCTTCGAAGCTTTTACCTGAGGATGTGGTAAGAAGAGTTGATCTAGACCAGTTGAAGTCTGATCTTAAGACCACATTTTGGAAGAGATTAGCAGAATGGAAACCTCTTTAATATCATCCATTTAATCTGTTATGAATGACTTTGTGGCAAGTATTGAGATAGAAATAGCACATGTAGTTGTGCCTGACAATCTGGTTACCAAGGATGATCTTGAGTCTTTAAAGGCTAAGTTGAAGGAAACTTGGACTGCATCTATTGTAGATTTAAAGAGTTGGTTTGTTTAAGAGATGAGAAATATGAAAAAATATTTAGAACTCTCACTCGGGTCTATGGTCTCAGGCCCTGTGATAGAGATGATGAAAGAGATAAGAGTATGTCATTCTCAGATTGAGAGCTGGGCAGGAGTTGTTGTTGCCCTGAAGTAGTCTGTTGCTTCTCTAACTACCTTGAGTAGCTCTCAATCTCAAATGAGTGGTGATATAAATTACATTAAAGGTGTAGTAAGGAAATTTGTGGATGTTTTTAGGGCTTTAAGAAGTCCACGGATCAGCATGTCAGCACCCAGGACTCTCTTGTAAAAAATATAATAAGTGGGCGGACTAAATCTTTTAAGGAAATAGTAGCCTTCACTGTTGCACCTCTGAGTTCTACCAAGACTTATTTGGACATTGATCAGATTCGAGCTGTGATGAGAGAAGAGATTGGACAATCTTCTACCAGTGGCTCTATAGACTCTGTTTCTTTGACCCAAGTGGTGACTACCACTAGGGATATAGGGAAATTTGTTCAGAATTTTATGAGAGAAGCCACTGCTTCTCAGAAAGAGGTAAAAGACAAAGTGGATTACTATTTCCAAAGGTTCTATACCAAGTATCAGCTCAACAACCATTTCAAGATTATGTTAGAAAACATGAAGCTACCCCCTGTTACTCAAGCTTTCAAAGAACAAGTAAGCAAGATCAGGGAGTTGACTCCTGCTTTTGATAAATTCATGGAGAACAAGGATGTCACGACCCGTCCTCGGGGCCCGTGCCGTGACTACCCCAAGCCCGCCTTCCATAGGCCACGGGCTGGTGACTAGAACCAAGGTGTAAATCCTGGTAAAAAGGGAAGGCATTGCCTTTGTAAAGTAAACAAACACCACAGAGAAAGCAAGCAGTAGAAGTAAACACTAAGTAAAAACTGAGTACAACAGTAAGTGCGGAAAAGTAAGTGGGCCAGTATACAAACCCAAACTGAAAGTAAAGTACAACTCGAAAGGGAAAACAGCAACTGAAAGTAAAGTCGCAATGCCGAGCTGTCCACTGGAAGTCCCACCTAAAGGGTGAGTACAGATAGCCTCCATAGCTCCTCGGGTCCAACCGTCCGCTCCGAGTACGTCCCGCCTAGTGGTCCACCTCCAGGTACTGTCCTACTCCACAAGCCTCAACCACGATCAGCGATGTCCGTCGTCTGCAACCAACACAATGTAGTCTGGGCATAGCCCATGCAGGGGTGAGTATAAGCTACTCAGTAGGGACCCCGAGACCCCCGAAGGTCTCCCAGAATCCACAAAGGATAATCCACAAAGGAAAGATACAATCACGAAGTAACATCCGACACTGCTTAGGTATATGCCCATACATATACCTAAGTCATCAAATCCAGCACGCTCCAACATCCGAGCCCAAGTACAACCCAATCCACACAGGAAAACACAACCCAGTCCACACAGGAAAGCAAAACATAATCCACACAGGATATCATAACACAATCCACAAAGTAAAGTAAAACAGGATTCAGCTCACACAGGTATACTTCTTCATAAGATGATAGAGATGATCAGATATTGCCACTGATTCATATAAGACGTCGGACCCACAAATGATCGATAGGTACTAACCCCCGCAATGATCCACAAAGGATCTGACCCACAAAGGATCGATAGGTAACTAACCCCTGCATTGACCCACAAAGGATCTGACCCACACAGGATCCAAAGGTAAATAACCCCCGCAAAGTCCCACATAGGATCGGACCCCCACAGGATCTGTAGAAGCTGGCCCACACAGGACCGCTGAGTGCTGACCCACACAGGATCGGACCCACACAGGATCTGTGGCACTGATCCACATAGGATCGCTGAGTGTCGTAGTCATCGTCATCGAGTCCACTGAGGATCTCTGTACAGTCATCGTCGTCGTCACAGTCGCAGCAAGCTCTAGGGTTCCCGCACACAACAAGCTCATTCGGGAGGGTCCGCTCCACGAGCCGAGAGGCTGATACATCAACTAACACAAAGTCTGGAGTTGATGTATCCAAAAGTTCTGTATCGTCAACAGGAACTCAACGTCACAGACGACGCGTCAATCGGATGCCCGGTCTGAGAGTTATTGGTTTTTTCGTCCCAGGGGCCCGGTTGGTTTTTAAGTCAAAACCAACCCGACCGTACTCCACCTACATTCAAACCTCGGGTGGAGTAATCCAAAAGATCCATCTCACTTAGAGGAATCCATCAAAGTCGACGGCACGTTAATCGGACGTCCAGAGATCAAGTTATGAGTGTTTCCGCTCCGAGGGCCCTGTTGGTTTCGTGCATGAACCAACCCGGCCGAACCCAAAGTATTTTGAAACCTTGAGTGTAATATGTCGAAACGACCGTCTCGATCCAATGATTTAATCACCGCTGACGGTGCATCGATTGGAGGTCTGTAGCCCAAGATATGGGCAACGGACCGAAAAGGGTCTGGAGGTGGGGGTTTCGGGCCCGGACCGACCCGGCACGAGACCCCCTGGGTCGGCCCGAACCGGGTCGACCCGACCTGGGCCCGGCCCGGATGGCACGGCCCGGCCCAGCATGGGCGTGGCCCGGTCACCACGTGGCTCGGCCGTAACGGCCCAGCGGTGCGCAAGGGGGGCACTGCCCCCTTGAATGATCTGCGGTCCCGCGTGGGGGGCCGCCTCTCGCCAACGGACGCGGTCGGGTTTCCGCGTCCCTCCTTCACCAGTCCCGCGTGTTCGCGGGACTGTCGGCCTACTGCTGCGGCTTCAGCCGCGGCAATTCTCCCCGGCGGCGCGCCAGTGGGTTGCTCCGCGGACCACCGGACGAGTTCCGGTGGTCGGAATTGCGTGTCGTCTTCACCAATGGCCCTCTCGGGGCCCTTCATTCACTGCGAGGACCTCACATCGCCTGTGCGGCCTGCTTTGTTGTCACCCGCCAATCCGCCCACCAAGAACGAAGAGACGGTGGGTTCGGACTTGTTCGTTGGTCCGCACCCACCGTGTTAGCGGTTTTAAAAAAATTCTTCCGACAAATAATTAAACAAACCGCAGATATAATCACATAGATTAAAATGAACAAAAACCCCTACCTCAACGTTGTCGTCGAACGTGAGTTCGTCTCGGAATTAACCATCGCGGAAGAAGAGGATCGTCGCGTCGCGGAAAGAGGATCGTCGGCGTCGCGGTACACGGCGTCGCGTCGTCGATCTCCGAGGGTTCGGCGCTCTTCGTCGGAGGCCGGCGTTCTTCGCCGGCAACGACGCGTTCTTCGCATTCTTCGTGAAAGAGGATGAAGATCTTCAAACTTTAGAGTTTCTCCAAATCCTCTCTACAAGCCACCCTCTAGTAAAACAAGTGTTGGTCTTATTTTATTCCCATGCCGACAATTAGAAATTCAAAGTTAAGAAACGAACAATTAATTTGATGAATTAATTGTAACGACTTAACTGCCCAATTAAAAGGGGCATTTAGAATTTAAGTAAATGCACTGGTTGACTTTATTTAAAAGAGGTTTTCACGGGTGCGTTACTTAGAGGGGAAGAAACGGTGGGGCTCGTGTGGGCCCCACCTCACAAATATCCTACCAAGTGGGTAGGATATCGTGGGTCCCACCTTATCCGCTTAACCTGGCTTAAGTGGCTTTAAGTGGCTTTAAGTGAAATAAAATAAAGTGTCGCACCACTTTTATTTTATTTCTTAACTTAACCCCAAAAATTAAAAAACACACTCAAGAAAACACAACTCCGAAAAAGGCATTTATAAGAAAATATCGGTGTTGTGATTCCATCGGTACCCTCGGAATTCGATTCTGAGCACCAGTTCAAAAGTTAGAAAACCCCACTCGTTCGTTCACTGAACGTACCCAAGCCAATCTTTGTAAAATGATTCCGAGCACACCGGGCCTCGGAATCAGGTTCCGTTAGAAACTGTGTTCTTGTAAAATTGCAAAGAAAATTAAGAAAAAAAAATTCCTTGAATTTTACGGGTCTTTACATCACTCCCACCTCAGGGATTTACGTCCCCGTAAAGATACATCATAAACTAGGGAAACGAAAGTGGGTACTGAGCACACATCTAAGCCTCCCACTCCCAAGTTCTCTCCTAGAGGTTACCGTGCTGCCATCTGATGCACAATAGAGGAATCAACCGTCCACGTAGGACCCGCTCCTGTCGATCCTCGATATCCACCGGGACCTCCACAAAAGTCGCCCCATCATCAACGTTCACCTCCCCATGGTCAATGATATGCGTCGGGTCGTGCACGTATCTCCTCAGCTGAGATACGCGGAAGACGTCGTGCACCCGATGCAACTGAGGTGGTAGAGCCAGGCGATAGGCCACCTCACCAATCCTACTGAGGACCTGGAACGGTCCGATGAAGTGTGGAGACAACTTGCCACCTCGGCCAAATCTCCGTAATCCACGTCGAGGTGAGACACGCAAGAAGACGTGGTCGCCATCCTCGAACTCTAGTGGCCTCCTCCTCCTGTCAGCATAGGACTTCTGCCGGCTCTGAGCTGTCCTCATCCGCTCCTAGATGATCTGGACCTTCTCTGTCGTGGCCTGGACCATCTCCGGTCCCACAAGTGCTGACTCCCCAGGGTCTGTCCAGCACAAAGGAGATCTGCAAGGTCGGTCGTACAACGCCTCGTATGGTGTCATCCCGATGGTGGAGTGGTAGATGTTGTTGTACGTGAACTCCATCAAGGGTAGGTGGTCCTCCCAGCTGCGACCAAATTTGAGGACACATGCGCGGAGCATGTCCTCGAGATTTTGTATGGTCCTCTCCATCTGACCATCTGTCTGAGGGTGAAAGGCGGTGCTCAGACGTAGCTGCGTCCCGAATGCCTCCTGCAACCCCTTCCAAAGCTGGGAAGTAAGGAGAGCATCTCGATCAGAGACGATAGATGATGGCACACCGTGAAGCCGCACAATCTCCTGAACGTAGAGACGTCCCAAGCTCTCCACTGAGCCCTGCTCCCTGATGGGTAAGAAGTGAGCCGACTTGGTGAGTCGGTCGACAATCACCCAAATGGAGTCGTGACCTCTGGAAGTGCGTGGAAGTCCAGTCATGAAGTCCATGGATATCCTGTCCCACTTCCACTCCGAGACCTCCAAGGGCTGTACCAAGCCTGATGGTACCTGATGCTCTGCATTCACCTGCTGGTAGGTGAGGAATCGAGAAACGAAATCTGCCACATCCTTCTTCATGCCCGGCCACCAGTGTTGTCGTCTGAGATCCTGGTACATCTTCGCCACTCTAGGATGTACCGCCAAAGGAGAAGTGTGAAACTCTCTCAGCACCTCCTCCCGTAAATAAACTGGTACCAGGGTACGTCCTTTGAAAAGGACGTTGTGCTCTGCTCCAAAGGAGAAACCATCAGGTGCCTGTCCTGAGGATATCTGCGCACGCCGTGTCTCACAGTCGGCGTCCCCACGCTGTGCCTCTCTGACCCACTGCAGTAGTGGATAAGTGACTGTGATTGATTGAAGGAAGGCTGCTCCATCTCTATCCATAAAGGATATCTGCAAAGCGGCTAGCTGCTCTGTCGCCTCCTCAAGTAGCTGAATGCCCGTCCTCCTGCTGAGAGCATCAGCTACTACGTTCCCCTTCCCAGGAGTATAGAATATCTCAAAGTCATAGTCCTGGAGGAAATCGAGTCATCGTCACTGTCTTAGGTTCAAGTATTTCTGAGAGAAGATGTACCTGATACTCTGATGGTCAGAATAGACTGTAAAGTGCTTGCCCATCAGATAGTGTCGCCATGTCTTCAGAGCGAAGACCACTGCTGCTAACTCCAGGTCATGGGTAGCGTAGTTCTGCCCATGTGGCCCCAACTGACGTGATCCATAGGCGATCACCACCCGCTCCTGTATCAGGACACACCCAAGTCCGGTCCCTGATGCATCGCAGTAGACTACGTACCATACTCCCTCCTCCGGGAGCCTCAAGATAGGGGTGCTGGTCAATCTCTATCTCAGCTCCTAGAATCTTTGCTGACATCTGTCTGACCACACAAAGGGTTTCCCCTTCTTTGTCAAAGTTGATAGTGGTGCCACAACTCTAGAGAAGTCTGGTACAAGTCTCCGGTAGTATCCAGCTAGTCCCAAGAAACTTTGCACCTCCGTCACGCTCCTGGGTGGATCCCAAGCTAGCACTGCCTCGATCTTCACAGGATCTACTAAAACTCCTGCCTCAGAGATGAAGTGACCCAAGAAGTGGACCTCATGTATCCAGAACTGACACTTCAAGATCTTTCCATAAATCTGGTGCTCTCGGAGTGTGTCCAGTACAACCCACAAGTGGTAGGCATGCTCCTCCTCAGTCGTCGAGTATATCAAAATGTCGTCGATGAAGACCACGAAAAATCGGTCGAGGTATGGCTGAAAGATCCTATTCATGAGGCCCATGAACACTTCTGGAGCATTGGTTACGCTGAATGGAATAACCAAGAACTCATAGTGGCCATACCGACATCTGAAGGCCGTCTTCTGCACGTCCTCGTCCCGAACTCTGAGCTGATGATAGCCTAACCTGAGGTCTATCTTTGATAACCACCGTGCTCCCTTGAGCTGATCGAAGAGGTAATCAATCCTCGGTAGCGGATACTTGTTCCTCACTATCACCTGGTTCAGGTGACGATAGTCGACACAAAGTCGCAAGCTCCCGTCCGCCTTCTTGGCGAACAATATCGGGGAAGCCCAGGGTGAAACACTAGGTCGGATGAATCCCTTGCCCTGCAAGTCCTCCAACTGTACCCGTAGCTCTTGAAGCTCAGCGGGGGCCATCCGATATGCTGGAGTGGAAATCGGGGCTGTCCTAGGGTACATATCAATATAAAATTCTACCTCTCTACGAGGAGGTAGTCCCGGAACGTCGTCGGGGAAGACGTCTGCATACTGATCCACCACTACAGGAAAACTAGGAATTCGCACGTCAACTGCTCCTAGGATGAGGCTAGACAACTGATGAGTGATGGGTTGTCCTCTCCTCTGCGATAATCCATCCTGTGCTGCAAAGGCTCCCTTCTCGCCGGTGAAGGTGAACCTGCTCCCGTCGGTGCGTACACATCGCACCTTGCGCCTAAAACAGTCAATATGTGCATGGACTGTAGATAACCAATCCATGCCCAAGATGATGTCATAAGGCCTCGACGCCACTAAAAGAAGATCCCAGCCGAAGCTCTCACCTCCTAGAGTAAGCTCACACTGCCAGCACCAGTGCGTAATCGTCAAGTCTGTTCCCGTAGAAGCCTATAGCCGTAAGGATCGAGCCAACGGCTCTGTCGGAATCTCCGAGCTCCGAACAAGGGCAGCGGATATGAAAGAGTGACTCGTTCTTGTGTCTATAAGAACTGCAAAAAGGGTTTAATAGACACAGATAGTACCTCAAATCATCTCGGGTGCACCGTGGTTGTAGGCCTCCACTGCCTGGAGTTGTGCCTGTCTCTGCCCGCCAGCTCCATGTGGTCGGGGTGGACCTCCTAGTGGTGGTGGTGGTAGAGCCTCAAAGCATCGCCCACCACCTACTGCTCGGCCAGCTCATCTACCTCGTCTGCCTGCTCCCTGTGGACCGCCACGGTCGACCCTCTGCCTCTGCCTGGGTGGCCCCTCAACCATCTGCTGCTCCTCGGCACGGCGGGTCGGGCAGTCACGAGCCATGTGGCCCTGCCCGCCGCATGCGTAGCACTGTCTGCCTCTCAAAAGACTGGCTCCACGTTGTGTGCCCCACACTCCTGAGACAGTGTCCTAAGGTCGTCTGCCTGAGGGTCTGGTCTGCCTAGACCCATGAGTCATTCGTCGACTGCCTGCTGCAGAAGACTCTGCTACCTGCCGCCCCGCGGTAGGTCTCGCTGTTGATGTAGACTCAGCAAGAAATCTCCCGATCAGAAGGGCTTGCTCCAGTACTCCTTCCAGGGTCAGAATGCTGAGGGAGATCAGTGATTCCCTAATCTCATGCCTCAATCCCTGCTCAAAGGTCCGGGCCCGGAAGAATGGGTCTTGTACCATTTCTGTCGAGTAGCGCGAGAGATCGGTAAATCTCGCCGAGTGCTAGGCAACTGTCAAGCTGCCCTGCCGTAGCTGAAGAAGCTCCTGGATGCGCACCATACGGAGGGTGGCTGGGACGAACTCTGAGTGGAAGAGGCTCTCAAATTCTGTCCAGAGAAGAGATGCCTCATCGTGCACCTGGAGCATCAAGCTCCACCATCAGCCCGCTGCCACGTGCAGTAGGCTCACTGCGAGGATCATCATGAGGTCTGCTGGTGTCCTCACTAACCTGAAAACCCGTACGACTGCCTCCATCCAGTCCTCGGCTGCCTGGGGGTCCGTATCCCCGTGGAACCTGGGCGGTCGCTGGTGCTGAAACTCGTGCAGTGCACTAAGGCGGCGTGCATTGTCAGCGGTCGGGGCTGGTAGCATCGGTGGCTCGGCGGGTAGTGGTACCACTGGTGCCTCTGCTGTCAAAGGGCCATGTACTGAGGCCTCGTCGCTCGGTGGGTTGTCGTCACGCACAACTCTCGGAACCCTAGATGGCTGCCTTCGTGGGGCCATCCTGAAAAGAAACAGGTGCACCACGGTCAGAACAGTATACCTGGTGAGCTGACATAAAGTAATCACAAAGAAAACTTGAAACACACATGCAATCAATGTTTTCACGCATTAAGTCAGAAATCAGAAGTCAGGGTCCTGGTGTATGGATACGTCGGCCGCCGAACCAACACTGGACTCTCTGGACTGATAACCACACCCAATACGCTTAACACTATTGCTTCACATAGAAAAAAGATCAGAGTCCAAAGTTCTGTGGTAGAATCAACCTCCCTCTGATACCAATTTGTCACGACCCGTCCTCGGGGCCCGTGCCATGACTACCCCAAGCCCGTCTTCCATAGGCCAGGGGCTAGCGACTAGTACCAAGGCGTAAATCCCGGTAAAAAGGGAAGGCATTGCCTTTGTAAAGTAAACAAACACCACAAAGCAAGCAAGCAGTAGAAGTAAACACTAAGTAAAAACTAAGTACAACAGTAAGTGCGGAAAAGTAAGTGGGCCAGTATACAAACCCAAACTGAAAGTAAAGTACAACTCGAAAGGGAAAACAGCTACTGAAAGTAAAGCCGCAATGTCGAGCTGTCCACTAGAAGTCCCACCTGAAGGGTGAGTACAGAGAGCCTCCACAGCTCCTCGGGTCCAACCGTCCGCTCCGAGTACATCCCGCCCAGTGGTCCACCTCCAGGTACCGTCCTACTCTGCAAGCCTCAACCACGATCAGCGTTGTCCATCATCTGCAACCAACACAACGTAGTGCGGGCATAGCCCGTGCAGGGGTGAGTATAAGCTACTCATTAGGGACCCCGAGACCCCCGAAGGTCTCCCAGAATCCACAAAGGATAATACACAAAGGAAAGATACAATCACGAAGTAACATCCAAAACTGCTTAGGTATATGCCCATACATATACCTAAGTCGTCAAATCCAGCACGCTCCAACATCTGATCCCAAGTACAACCCAATCCACACATGAAAACACAACCCAGTCCACACAGGAAAGCAAAACGTAATCCACACAGGATAGCATAACACAATCCACAAAGGAAAGCAAAACAGGATTCAGCTCACACAGGTATACTTCTTCGTAAGACGATAGAGATGATCAGATATTTCCACAGATTCATCTAAGCCTTCGGACCCACAAAGGATCGATAGGTACTAACCCCCGCAATGACCCACAAAGGATCTGACCCACAAAGGATCGATAGGTAACTAACCCCCGTAATGACCCACAAAGGATCTGACCCACACAGGATCGAAAGGTAACTAACCCCCACAAAGACCCACACAGGATCTGTGGCACTGATCCACATAGGATCGCTGAGTGCCGTAGTCATCACCGTCGAGTCCACTGAGGATCTCTGTACAGTCGTCGTCGCCGTCGCAGTCGCAACCAGATCTAGGGTTCCCACACACAGCAAGCTCATTCGGGAGGGTCCGCTCCACGAGTTGAGAGGCTGATACATCAACTGACACAAAGTCCGGAGTTTATGTATCCAAAAGTTCCGTATCGTCAACAGGAACTCAACATCACAGACGGCGCGTTAATCGGACGCCTGGTCTGAGAGTTATTGGCTTTTTCGTCCCAGGGGCCCGGTTGGTTTTTAAGTCAAAACCAACCCGACCGTACTCCACCTATGTCCAAACCTCGGACGGAGTAAGCCAAATGATCCGTCTCACTTAGAGGAATCCATCAAAGTCGACGGCACGTCAATCGGACGTCCGGAGTTCAAGTTATGAGCGTTTCCGCTCCGAGGGCCTGGTTGGTTTCGTGCACGAACCAACCCGGTCGAACCCAAAGTATTCCGAAACCTTGAGTGTAATATGTCAAAACGACCGTCTCGATCCAAATATCGCATCGCCACTGCCGGTGCGTCGATCGGAGGTCCGTAGCCCAAGAGATGGGCAACGGACCGAAAAGGGTCCAGAGGTGGGGGTTTCGGGCCCGGACCGACCCGGCCCGAGACCCCCTGGGTCGGCCCGAACCGGTTCGACCCGACCCGGGCCCGGTTCCAGCCCACTTGGGCACGACCCAGCCCAGCTGGCGCGGCCCGGTCTCTAGGCGGCTCGGCTGTAAAGGCCGAGCGGTGCGCAAGGGGGGCGCCGCCCCCTTGAATGATTCGCGGTCCCGCGTGGGGGGCCGCCTCTCGCCAATGGACGCGGCCAAATTGCCGCGTCCTACCTTCACCGGTCCCGCGCGGTCGCGGGACTGCCGGCCTGCCACCGCGGCTTCAGCCGCGGCGGTTCTCCCCGGCGGCACGCCGGGCGCCGCCGCCTCCCACCGCCGGCGGGTTGCTCTGCGGACCACCAGACGAGTTCTGGTGGTCGTAATTGCGTGTCGTCTTCGCCAATGGCCCTCTCGGGGCCCTTCCTTCACTGCGAGGACCTCACATCTCCCGTGCGGCCTGCTTTGTTGTCGCCCGCCAATCCGCCCACCAAGAACGAAGAGACGGTGGGTTCGGACTTGTTCGTTGGTCCGCACCCACCATGTTAGCGGTTTTCAAAAAAGTCTTCCAACAAATAATTAAACAAACCGCGGATATAATCACATATATTAAAATGAACAAAAACCCCCACCTCAACGTTGTCGTCGAACGTGAGTTCGTCGCGGAATTAACCGTCGCGGAAGAAGAGGATCGTCGCGTCGCGGAAAGAGGATCGTCGGCGTCGCGGTACACGGCGTCGCGTCGTCGATATCCGAGGGTTCGGCGCTCTTCGTCGGAGGTCGACGTTCTTCGTCGGCGACGACGCGTTCTTCGCGTTCTTCGCATTCTTCGCATTCTTCGCGTTCTTCGCGTTCTTCGCGAAGGAGGATGAAGATCTTCAAGCTTTAGAGTTTCTCCAAATCCTCTCTACAAGCCACCCTCCAGTAAAACAAGTGTTGGTCTTATTTTATTCTCATGCCAACAATTAGAAATTCAAAGTTAAGAAACGAACAATTAATTCGATGAATTAATTGTAACGACTTAACTGCCCAATTAAAAGGGGCGTTTAGAATTTAAGTAAACGCACCGATTGACTTTATTTGAAAGAGGTTTTCACCGGTGCGTTACTTAGAGGGGAAGAAATGGTGGGGCTCGTGCGGGCCCCACCTCACAAATATCCTACCAAGTAGGTAGGATATCATGGGTCCCACCTTATCTGCTTAACCTGGCTTAAGTGGCTTTAATTGGCTTTAAGTGAAATAAAATAAAGTGTCTCACCTCTTTTATTTTATTTCTTAACTTAACCCCAAAAATTAAAAACCACACCCGAGCAAACGCAACTCCGAAAAAGGCGTTTCTAAACAAATACTGGTGTTTCGATTCCATCGGTGCCCTCGGAATTTGATTCCAAGCACTGGTTCAAAAGTTAGAAAACCCCGCTCGTTCGTTCATTGAACGTACCCGAGCCAAACTTCGGAAAATGATTCCGGGCACACCGGGCCTCAGAATCAGGTGCCGTCAGAAACAGTGTTCTTGTAAAATTCCAAAAAAAAATAAGAGAAAAAAAATTCCTTGAATTTTACGGGTCTCTACAAAGGATGACTTCATTTATACTATGGAGAGAGGAGGAGGGATCATAATGGACTTTAGGAATCTGTTGCTACCATTTTTTCATGTGGACAGTACTCCTATCATTGCACCTCCAGCTCTGCCTACCTCTACTCAGTCTACCTCCATTCCTCAGATGACTCCAGTCCAAGAAATCTGGAGCCTCGCTCCAATGATCACACAGAGAGCTACCCACTACAATCCAAGAACAGTCTCTGTTTCTCAACCTCCAGTAGTGCTTTCTGGAATTCCTAAGCCTTCTACTGAAGCTACCCAGTCTGAGTCTACCTATGAACCCAAATCCAAATCCAAATTGGACATTCAGGAGGTGGATTGATTAGTGGCTAGGACCTTTGATGGGAATCACTTGTATTCTTTTTGGTTTAATTCTATATTTTTATGTATTTTTGCCTCCAGTAATATATGCATGCATTCCTTCTCTCTTTCTTTCTGTTTCTTCTCTTTTCCTGTATTTCCTTCCTTTCCCACTTTTTTCTAATTACAAAGGGGGAGAAATAATATGACAAGGGATAAATAATATCTAAGGGGGGAGAACTGATATGAAGAACCATTATATTTTACCTCTGATACATTATTTATGAGCATAAAATACATTTCACTCTGGTACATTTGTTTTGTAATTCTAGTACATTGTTTTTATTATTACCTATGATACAATTGCATTTAATAATATATTCTCAGATACAGTTGTTTCATACCTCTGATACATTTACTTATAATACTCTATTCTCTTGTACATTTGAAAATGTCATTACTCACACTGATAAATACAAACCATTATATTTTATATTGTTACATTACTGATTATTTTGGATTATAATATCATAATTTGTGATTATAAAAAAGGGGGAGATTGTTGACCTCACCTCTTTTGATAATCCCAATTATGCTTTAATGTGTTTTGATAATCCCAATCATGCTTTAATATGTGTTTATAATCTTATATATATGTTAAATTATTTTTGGCAAAAATATCAAAATAATAATTAGAATATGTTAATCAATGTTTATCTATGTTTATACATACTTTTAAATAATTCTAATTCAATATGGATATGTTTTGCATAAAACAGATAAGTGTTAAGTCCACTAGTATGCATAAGTCCACCGGTATGCACATAGCTACTGATACAGACATACCTACTGTTATATTAAAAGCTACTGATATGAAGTTCACAGACAGAAGAAGAGATACCAATAGAATAAGTCTACCGGTATTCACAAGTCGACTGATACAGACCTACCGGTATATAGTCTACCAATAATTAAAGGTCACTAATACGTAGTTACCGATACAAGCTACCAATACAAACAGACAGACAGACATCTACTGATATGAAGTCCACCGATACAAATACAAAGTCCCCCGATATATAAAGACAAGACTACCGATACCGATACAAGTCTACTAATACAGACAAATACCGTTACAAAGAAGCTACCGATAAGAGGAGCTACTGATATAAATATCTACCGATACATAGAGCTACTATTATAAAGAGTAATAGCTACTGATACATAGATCTACTGTTATAAAGAGTAACAACTATCGATACAGAAGAGCTACCGATACAACCTCACTGATACTAAGAGCTTCCGATGGAAACTAGTCAATGTTTCTCAAAACTCTATTTCTATTTATTTATTTAGCAACAGTCATATTTGATGTTTTTAATGCACCTGCTATTAATTAATTATAGTGGTTGGAATTTCAGGAACCATACCTCATACCTGTAGAAAGGTAATCATTCCCATTGCCGGAACTAAATCTATATAAGGGAACCTCGAACTAATAAAAATGTGTGGTGATCGGTCAGTTTTTCCATGCACATACAAGACAATCTTCTAGAGATATTCAAGGACTTACATACATCGAAGAAAAAGGAAGAATTCATACTGAATCCTTTGAACCTGAACATTCAAGGAGAAAAGAGCTTCAATGATTTCAGTTGCACTCAAGCTGATCAGACTGATCAACTTGGACCTAGAAGCCAAACACAAAAACAACACTCTATTTCTTGAAAAAAAACCAGAGAAGGACTCAAAGCCTTATCTGCATCAATTCAAAGAGTCCAGAGCTTCACTCAAAACACATAGAGCATTCTAAACTCTCCTCTATCTGTTTAGATCTGTTGTGTTTCATTTATTTACATTTTGAGCAGTGTGTGTGCTCTGTATTTTTAGACACACACTGTCTCCTGTGCTGAACTGGAGGATTTCTAAATCCTCACAAAATCTTTTCCCTATACTCTTATGTCCCACTGTGGATAGTGGTAGAGGTCAAGTGTGACCTGGATATCCTGTGTGCTATTGCTTTGTTTTCCCATGAAGAACTGTGGTAGAGGTCTTAGTACCTGGACAGTCTGAGTACTGCTGTAAACCCTAATCCAGGGTGTGGATCAAAATTTATATAAATTGTTTGAGAGGACTAAGTCTCAGCTTGAGACTGAGCCTCTTGGTTAAAACTGTTGTGCTTATTTATTTTTTTTTTAACTATATTGAATATTCCACTGCTAATTACTTTAAATATAAATCTATTTTAAAGTAACTCTGATAGTTAAACTTGCAAGTGTTTATAAATTTTGTTAGATAGTAAGTTAGTTTCAAAAGTTACGTAATCTTCAGATTAAGTTAAAAGAGAAATAATCAATCTTTGAGAAACTAATTGAAACCTTTCAAGCTTTATAAATTCACTACAGTTTAGCTTACTATTCAATTTGGGGGATTTTAATAGAAATTTGTTTTAACATAAATTTTAATTGGAACTCAATTTACCCCCATCTTGAGTATCCACTCTGACAAAAAACATCATTGATCATTCAATTGTTTTTTTTAAAACGTCCACAAAATTACACTACCCATGGATCACTAATACCATGCCTATTGTTACCTATTCCCCAAAACCAACACCTATCCACTATGAATATATATCAAACCTTGAAAACCAATTAGCACATGTTGAAAATATATCCACATATATACAATGAAAAAATACATTTTTGAATTTTATTTTATATCACATGGAAACAAACCATTTCCCTAATATAAACCATATTATTGAGCACCACAATAAGATAGTCAAGGACAAGTAAACTAGTTGATACTTCAACATCATTCCAGCATTGGGCATCTAAAGAAAAATAGTAAGAAAATAATTTTGATTCCTTAAAACTGTGTATTTACAAAAAAAATAAGTAAAAACAATCAAAAAAAATATAAAAACTACCCCATTGAAGTGTATTTATTTTATACATTTTAAAAAAATCATTTTTATAACAATTATTGGTATTTTTTTTGCTAAAATGTGCTTTAATTGTTAAATTCATTATTGATCAATCTTAATGGAAAAATTTTATTCTTTGAAAATTTGTTTAGACTTAATTTTTTGTGATAAAATTATATAATGTTATATGATTTAATTTATATATGTTCTATGAACAAAAAAAATTAAATATTTTTTATACTTTTGATTAAAAAAAATTAGAGTGAATTTAGATATTTACTGGGCTTTGCATAAGTGAATCTTGAATTTTCATTAGAATAGCTTTGAACGAGAGTGCTTGAGGGATGATGCCTGATTGAGGAGGTTGGGTGAAGTCAAATGAATGGGAACCAACTATTATAATATTGGGATGTGAAATAATTTTTGATTGAGTGTCTATTTTAGGGGATCTATGAGCCACAGTTGTGTGAACTAATAAATATTGGATGTGATTTTCTAAGCATGACAGAGTTGTGCCAGTGAGCTACTGTAATTGATGAACTAGAGGATGAGATAGGGAGAAACTGCATCAATTTAAGATAATGATGAGGTTCAATGAACAGAGTAGTTTGATAAAGTTGACTCAATTGAATCCTAAATGATCATGTCGAAGAATATTTGATTTTTTGATCAATTGAAGAAAATCATTTTCTAATTGCTTAGACCTTGTGTGAATCAATGAAACTGGTTTGAGAAGGAGTTATTGAAGAAGACACTTTGACATGGGAAGCTAAGAAGATGAAGAGCTATGAAGACCATTTGAAGATCCTTCACCCAAGTAGATTAAAAAAATTGTTCGATGGTTTATCTTTTGTTACAGGTTTTAGTTTTTTAATGGGTTTTACATTATGAATAAAAGATAAAATGGGATATGGTTTTTCATATTTAAAAAAATGGATCTAAAGATACATGAACCTCATTCACGTTTCTTAATTTAATAGGGAATCATGAACAAGGTTCAAGCTTCTTATCCTAGTAAAGAATGTATCAACCATGGCCACACCTCATGTACAAATTTTTTACAAGAGGCATAAACACGGTTCACTACTCTATATAATATTTAATATTTTTTTAATTTTTGTAACATTAGTTAATAAATAATATTTATAAATATTTTTGATTTTTTATATAATTATTAGCAATATATTAATAGGTAATATATTAATTAATTATCAATTATATTATGTATTATTAATTAAAAATATATTATTATGTTATTAATATAATTAATATTATTATAACTAATATTTATTTTTTAATAATATAAATGCAATAATTTTCATTGAAAAATATATTTAATTGTTAATAATTATATTATTTATAATATATTATGCGGTATTATTAATAATTATTTATATAATTAATAATATAATATTTATTATTAATGTTTATGATAATTATATAATTCAAAATAATTAAATTATTAATATTTGATAATAAATTTAATATGATTATTTATTATACATAATATGGATAATAATACTTAGATGTATTATTATAATTAACAAATAATTATTATTTTTATTACCAATGTAGTTATTTATATTAATGTTTCTTAATCGTTATATTTATAAATTATTATTTATAAATATTTGTGAGAGTTTTGTTGATATAAATGTTAGTAATTTATTAATATGTTATATATTTATTAATTATAAATTGCATTATTTATTATTAATTAATATTATATTAATTAATTAATAGCATAACTAATTTTTACAAATTTTTATTGATAAATATTTGTGAAATTTTTATTGATATAATTCTTAGTAGTTTTTTTATATGTAACACATATATATATATATATATTAAATATGAATAGTATTATTTATTATTAATTAATAATGTATTATTATATTATTAATATAATTAATAATATTATAAAAACTATTTATTATTTAATAATATGAACAAAATAATCTGTATTTAAAAATATATTTACTAGTTAATAATTAAAGTATTTTTAATATATTATAGTGTATTATTAATTAATTACTTATATAATTATTAATAAAATATTTATTATTAATTATTATTATTATTATAGAATTCTAAATTATAATATTATTAATATTTAATAATAAATTTAATATTATTATTATACATTATATGGATAATAATACTAAGAAACATTAATATCGATAAAAATTGCAATTATTTTTATTACCAATGTAGTTATTAATATTATTGTTTCTTAATTATTTAGAACTATTTTTATGAATTTTCAATTATTTCATTTTTTGGTTTTATGAAACAGAATATAATATATTCGTAGGTATTTAAATAATATAAAAGTAATGATTTAAATAACATATAACATGTATCAGTCTAATCTACGTCGGTGTCTCAGGTGCTCCTCCATGCCATAGCCATCTGTATAGATAATGCATTCATGTCGTGTATGTTGATGTCTATGTTCTGGCATATGCACCTTCTATGTAGCATCTCTGACACCTACCTCTGCATCATCCTATTTGACGGATGGTGAATCTATGGTCTCCCCGCCTATATCTTGTCCTAACTCCAAGGATAGTGATTGCTGATTAGAACTCTCCCCAACATGTGAAGAAGATGGAAACTGTGGAGCAGATATCTACCAATCAGAGAAAAATAAAGATTGTAACACAGACTAGTTGACCTCTATCATTATAGAAAAATCTAACATACTAACAAACTGTGATGCGTCGGGGCCTGCTAGAGGAATAATCTGTGTTTGTGCCTATGTTTGTTTCTATGCATATGGTTACAGCTAATATGCAATAGGGAATGGAGGAGTATATGGTTGATCATGATGAACATACTCTTCTTGTGTCACATCTGCATCCATAACATAATATTTCCCTCTGACACATCTATATCAGGCACAACACCCTCAGTATCGCTTGATACATAAAAGAAAATCTCATGATAAATCTCATCTATGGGAAGAAGCATCACAGTCACTACTCTATTAAAATGGGTCTGGTCAATTCTTTCTCCCTCTATAAGATCAGAGGTGTGAGTGTGCTAGTTCATATGTGCATCCTGAAAAAACATATTATGTAGTTAACTAAAGTTAATAAAAAAAAATTTAATAAGAGAATGAAGAATTATTACCAACTCATGATAGCCTTGTATGTGTCTCTTATTATCTCATTAGGGACAGGCAGTACTAGGGATCATAATCCAACTGATCTAATAGATTCATACGTACAGTGCATGGCCCTTGTAATCAAAACACATGGCATCTATCTCACATCTCAATATATCATGCATGATATCACCTCTAGTTGAAGTCTCACTTCCTTGACATCTTCAAGGAATGAAGTGAAGGGAACTAACTAGACGGTGCAAGAATGAGCTGATAGAAGTTGAACTGCCTCATAAATATATCAGCATGATTCCATTCAATAATAAGAAACTGAATCATAGGTACAATGCATGAGCTAATAACCAGCATCGTCGTATAGTAAGGTGGGAGACTCTGGATGATAGACTCAATGTAGGACCCTGGGACACCCTGAGAGGGGAAGGGTGAATCAGGGTGTCAACTTTTTCTTTTAAACTAATGGATCTTGTTCCCACGTTGGTAGGAACTAGTTTAACCTGTATGATGGATATGAGAAGAAATCAAACATTCACATGCAGAGAGAAAACACATCACTTTTTACTTAGTTCACCACTAAGGGCTACGTCCAAGGATCATACACCAACAGGTTGTCGGTCATAACAAATTCCACTATTCTTCACTAGTTGTGGATTACAAAGGTTTGGGAATAGTCACTCTGTCCCAAGATCACTACCTTTACAACTGTTTAGGGATAGCCCACTGTGTCCCTCAGGTCACTCCCGTTGACTCCCCCTAGCTCACTGCCTGTGGTGAAGTCCCAATCAGTTTATAGATGTAAAGGTCTCTTCAATAGATTTGCATTAAAGTCTTTGCCTCTACTTAGCACAAAACTCTACATGCATCAAAATCCAGAAATGATGCACTTATACGCACTGAACCACTGAACTAGATAACTAGAACGTGCAAACAAGTTTCACTGACAATTGTGCGTAACGACAACCATTTTCACACAAGACCTTACTATTGCACGCAATATTTCCTTTTCGTGCGGAAAAATATTTCGCGCAACAACACCCTTTTTTGTGCAAACTGAATCTTTTACGTGCCACCTCAATTTTTATGCGCAACTCTTCCTTTTTTACGTAGACCAGAATTTTTCACGCAACTCAGATTTTTTGCGCAAACAAGAATATTTTTCACAGCATGGATTTTTCACGCAACCCGAAATTTTTCACGCAATCCCCTTTATGTGAAAATTTTACACGCATCAGACCTCGAATCTTCTCTAAGTATTCAACCATGCGGAATGAGGAGGTCACCTATTATTTATAGGCGTCTCAGACCCCCACACGCAAAACCCCATGTGGCGTGAAAAAAACCTCTCATTTGGCACGTAATATTTAGCATTGGTACCGTTTTTCATGCACATCTCCAGATTTTTCACGCAGCCCATGCCTTTGCCATTTTTCAACGTTTTTATTCCGAAACACTATTTGCATGAAAAACCTCGATCCACTATTTAATGCACCACGTTGTTTTTTGGACCCAACTCAAATATTTCGCGCACAACCCTCCTTTTTCATGCACCACTTCCTCTTTGCGCGCACCTCCTTTTACCAACAATCCATGTCTTTATTTTCCGATTTTGAGGTCCAAAAATTTGGCAAACACTGGGAAATGGTGCCACCTTCAATACTGTTGTCTGCTTGAACTGTATGAGCACTTTACTGGAACACATTATAAACTTCCACTGAGGATTGACAACAAACACAAACCATACTCCAATTCATGCATAGAATAGCCATGGTTCCAATAATCTCCCCCTTTGTGTTTGTTGGCAATAACTAAATAAATTCAATATATCACCATCCACATGAAAACCAAAAAATGAAAGAATCAACTTAGCCAACACTCTAAGTTTGCGTGAGCAATGGTCGGTGTAGAAAACAAGAGTGGAATCTTGAATTGGGTTCCCGTGTTTTGGAATTCTCAATGACACCCAAGTAAATCTCGTACAGTGTCACAGAAGCATTACATGTCTATGACAAGCCTGAATTTATTCCTAAATTTACAATGACGCCCAAGTAAATCTTGTACAATGTTACAGAAGCATTACATGTCCATGAAAAGCCTGAATTTATTCTTGAATTTATTCTTTTCTCCCCCATTGACAATAAACCCAAAGACCGGTAATTTTTCATTGTTCATCTCAAAACACACTCCCCCTGGATAGGTCTCCCCCACAAACCTATATCACATCCATAAACAGATTAAAAGTAGTTAACATAACTGGGGATAGGGGTATTGTGTAACCTCCTTATGCGCTGGGAGGTGGATAAACACTGAGGTTCAACTGATGCTTCTCAAACACAGCCACTCATAGTGGCTTGGTCAGGATATCAGCCACTTGCTCATCAGTTCCCACATGATCCATTCTAATCACGCCTTGCTCAAATTTTACTTTGATAAAGTGATACCTAATTTCAATATGTTTTGTACAAGAATGCGCAACAAGATTCTTCGTAAGATCAATTGTGCTCTTGTTATCATAGTAAATTACCATTGGTTGTTTCACCTCATCACCAATATATGTTAGTTGTTTCTTCATCCATAGCAGTTGAGTGCATTCCTTTGTTGAGGATATATACTCAGCTTCAGCAATACTAAGAGAAGTACTTTCTTGTTTCTTGCTCAACCATCCAACACATTTATTCCCAATATAGAATGCTCCACCACTGGTGGAATTTCTGTCAACTACATATCCAGCCCAGTCAGCATCAGAAAACGCAGATAATTCACTGCCCTTTCCTGCAGCAAAGTATAACCCAAATTTATGAGTACCTTTAATGTACCTCATGATTCTTTTTACTACCACCATATGTTCCTCTTTTGGATTACTCTAAAAGAAGGCCACTAGACATGTTGCAAAGACAATATATGGTCATGTCAATGTCAGGTACAGTAAGCTCCCAATGATCCTCCTGTACATGGTGGGATCTATAGAGGTCCCATCCTCATGCTTTTCAAGTTTGGTTCCAACTGCAATCGGAGTTGAAATTGGTTTGGAGTCATTCATATTAAATTTATTCAACAACTCTCTTGCATACTTTTCTTGAGAATCAAAAGTGTAATCTTTCTTTTAAGTCACCTATAGCCCCAAGAAATATGTGATCTCCCCAATCATAGACATTTCAAATTCTGATTTCATGTGATTGGAAAATTCATCCATTGATTTCTGCCTGCTACCACCAAATATAATGTCCTCAACGTAGACTAGAACCATGAACTGATCTTTTGGAGAATTCTTCACATATAGATTGTGATCTAATCCTCCTCTTTGGAATTACAGTATCTTGAGATAGGAGTCCAGCCGGGAATACCATGCTCGTGGAGCCTGCTTCAAACCATATAGAGCCTTCTTTAGTTTGCATACCTTTATTTCATCAGTACCAAGAAGAAAACTCACTAGTTGTTCAATGTAGACTTCTTATTAGAGTACACCATTCAAGAATGATGTCTTTACATCCATTTGATATACTTTATATCCTCTTTGGAGTTCCATGGAAAGAAAAAGCCTGATTGACTCCAATCTATCCACTTGAGCAAAGTTTTCTTCAATATCAACACCTTCAATCTGGAAGTATCCTTTACATACCAGTCATGCCTTGTTTCTAATAACACTTCCATGATCATAAAACTTGTTCTTGAAGATCCATTTTGTACCAATCATATTGTGACCTTTAGGTCTCTAGAAAAGATCCCATGTATGATTCTTGTCAATCTGATCTAACTCTTCTTTCATGGATTTCACCGAAGATTTGTTCTTGCTGCTTCTTCAAATGAGGATGGATCCACAACTGATAGAAATGAAGATTGTTTGTTATTCCTCATCCTCCTTGTTTGTGTGGGTGCATTCCTGTACCCAATTATGTTAGATGGATCAATATCAGCTCTTCGATTTCTCCTATGAGGTTCTGTTGCATTCTCTCCATCCAAGGTTTCCTCTTCAGATTCCTCTTCGGAGTCAACATCATGATGTGACGACTGAGTGTTTTGTACACATTCCTCTATTTCTGTATTTGTATTTTCTCCACGTTCACTTTCTTCCTCACTTTCTATCACATCAACACATGGAATCCTTGAAGCATTTGTGGTTTTCTCTTCAATGATCTTAACATCACTGCTTTCCACAATCCTTCCTAATCACTTGTTGAAACACTTGTAGGTTTTGCTGTTCATTGAGTATCCAAGGAAAATTCCTTCATCTGCATTGTCACCATACTTCCCTTGATTTCCTTATTTATTCCTGATGAAGCACTAACTTCCAAAAACACAAAATTATTTCAAAGAGGGATTCTTTCTATGCCACAATTCATACGGTGTCTTCATCTCACCCATATAAAGTCCTGTTCAATTTTGAATATACACTGCAGCTTGAACGGCCTCTTTCCAGTAATGACGTGGAATATGACTCTCAATTAGCATAGTTCTTTCCATGTTGTTCACCTGTAGATTTCTACGCTCAACAACTCTATTTTTCTATGGAGTTCTCATGGTAGCTACCTCATGTTGTATCCCATACTTCTCCATGTAGTTTTCAAATTCAATGGATGTGTATTCCCCTCCATTGTCTAATCGCAACACTTTGATTGTTTGTCCAGTATCATTCTCGGTGATTCGACGATACGTTTTCATGCGGTCAAGCACTTGTCATTTCCTATGTATTACCATCACACATGCCATTATACTGTAATGATCTAAGAAAAGGAAAAATTACCTTTCTCCATGAGTTCTAGAAACATTTATCGGGCCACATTCGTCTGTATGAATGAGATCAAGAAGATGAAATGACCTTTTCTTCTTTGGCTGATATGAACTGCAGACCAGCTTCCCACGAATGAAAGCATCACAAGACTTTTCTCGTTCACGTTTCAGAATGGGGATATCCATGACTATCTTCATCTTAGATATCTTTTCCATGTCTTGTTGGTTAATGTGCCCCAGCCTTTGATGTCACAGATTGTTTTCTTCTTCAACAGACAAATAGCAGGAGTTCACTTTGTTGTCAACCTGATATAAGTTTCCATCTGTTCTATATCCTTTCATAAGAGAATTCCCTATTTTTCCCTTTATAGTGCATACATTTTTATTGAAAGTTACTATGATCCCTGAGTCAAAGAGTTGACTCACACTGAGGATATTGTGATGTAGACCGTCCACATAAAGAACTTTAGTCTTCTTTAGCTCTCCATTGTCAAGAGAAGTATTCCCACTGCCTTTAATCTTCAAAGCACCATCATTACCAAACCTCACTATTCCATCAACCTTCTTTTTAATGTTCTTCAAAAGGTTAGCATTTCCCTTTATATGGGAAGAGCATCCACTATCAAGAATCCAGGTGCTGCTGCTCTTTGTAGCTTTGAGGGATACTTCTGCAAGATTGGATTTCTCGATCTTCTTCTTTTTGTTCCATGAGATATTGGATTGAGTATAGGATACTGATGGCCTTCTAATACTTTCCTCCACATAATCAGATTCTTCATACCCATAATCTTCTTCCAAAGGAGAAAAATTGTTTGTGAGAATAACACCATCAGGAGGGTGAAAACTGACTCGTCTCTGAGAGTTGTATGAATTTCTTCTGTCATACCTCTTACTGCAAAACATAGCTTTATATCCAAAGTTAGAACAATGAAAACAGTAACCATAGAAGATATTTCTTCTATAAGATGTAGGATATGAAATCGGTCTCCTTTTTTGACTTCCCAGATCTTCCGCATTCAAGTAGCTCCTTACCTCTTTGCAATATGATATGGTATGACCCAGATAGCCACAGAACTGACACTTCATGAGGGGAAATGTCTTCTCACTTAAATTTCTCCTCATACCTTCTTCCTTGGTAGAATGGTTGGACTACCTGTCATTTTTGAAAGTTTGAGGATAATCTTCAGTTCTTCTTTTAGTTTGGATTAAGGGTTTCTTTTTCAACACTTCAGGCAACGTTTCAACATGTCCAACTTTCATCTTGTCTTTCTTTTGGCTCTATTCACTTCCAACAGTTGATGGACCAACATCACATCCAATTCCACTCTTTCACATGCAAGAGGGTCTTTGATCACTCAATATTTTTCCAACCCCATCTAAACCACACTTGGCTCTTTCCAGTAACTCTATATCTAAGAATCTTCCAAAATGAATTTTCTTCTTACCCTCATTTTTGGTTGATCGACACTCAAGTTTACTCCTAAGAGTAACAACTTCTTCCTCAAGACCCTCAACGATCTTGAACTTCTCTTCCAGTCTAGATGTAAGGTCATTTATGAACTTTTCTTATTCTTAAATTATAAGATTCAATTCCACAATGTCTTCTATGCTTTCAAGGATTGAATATTGAACTCTCACTAGTTCTTCTAGTCGTTCAATTTCAGATTCAAGCTCATCAACATATTCTGATGATTCTTTCACCATTTCTTTCCACTTACTACATCTCTTGAATTTGTTCTCATGCTTTGAAAAGGCATCCTTAATTTTTCAACTTGGGATCACCATTATAAGTCACATGATTGTCTCTGTCTTTATCGATTGAGGGTTCTAACTTTTCAATGGTATCCATCATGGAAGCATGGTTTCCAGTTTTAAATTCAAGTTCTTCTTCTTCACAGAATTCAATATCATCCTCTTCCTCTTCATAGAAAAAACTCTTCTTCTGTACCTTCTTTCCAGATTTGAAGTCTCCCTTTTTAAAAAACCTTTTCCAAGACTTCTCAATGTCTTCTACTTCACTTTCTTCATCATCAAACTTTCTTTGGAACTGAAAAGCAATGTGCCCAACTCTTCCATAGTGAAAGCATGCCAGAGGTAACTTACCTTTAAATTTACCTTTTCCCTTCTTCATATTCTTGGAAGTGAGAGAAAGAATTTCTTTTTCCTCATCATCTTCACCACCACTATCTTCTGAAATTTTCATTTTGTCCATGGCTTTGAATGCCATTTCCTTGCTAACATGAGTCGTATCTTCTTCGGGCTTGACTCTCATCTCATATGCCACTAGACTACTTAGAAGATCATCCAGATATAGTTTAGATAGATATATTTCTTCAAGGGTTGACACCTTTTCATTTTACATAGGAGTAAGTCTTCTCAATATTTTTTTTTACGATATCAATGTCTTTGATTTCCTCTCCAATCCCTCAAATTGCTCCCACTACTTCAGTGATTCGATTGAAGAATGAATTTGCATTCTCATCAGGATGCATCTTTAGATCGTCAAACCTGTTTTGTAGGACTTGAAGTTTTTCCTCCTTCACTTTGTTGTCTCCTTCATAGATATTTTCAAGTTTTTCCCAAATACACTTTTATGAGGTGAAACTCGTCACCTTTAGATAGATCTGATCAGAAAGAACCACAGTGATAGAATTTTGAGCTTTAGCATCTGCATCAAGAACTTTCCTATCTGTATCAGTCATAGCCAGACCTGTTAGATCAGTAACATGTATTCCTTGCACAGTAGAAAAGAGGACTTCCATTCTTAGAGATCTTAAATGAGATCTCATTCTGTTCTTCCAAATCTGAAAATTACTTCCATCGAAGAGAGGGATTCCCCTAACATTGACAGAATTCTCCATGATGACAAAGTGCAGATCAAACACCAGTAACCCCCCTCTGATACCACTTGTAGGACCCCGGGACACCCTGATAGGGGTGGGGTGAATCAGGGTGTCAAAATTTTCTTTTAAACTAATGGATCTTGTTCCCATGTTGGTAGGAACAAGTTTAACATGTATGATGGATATGAGAAGCAATCAAACATTCACATGCAGAGAGAAAACACAGCACTTTTTACTTGGTTCACCACTAAGGGCTATGTCCAAGGAGCATACGCTGACAGGTTGTCGGTCGTACCAAATTCCACTATTCTTCACTAGTTGTGGATTACAAAGGTTCAGGAACAGTCACTATATCCCGAGATCACTGCCTTTACAACTGTTCGGGGATATCCCACTACATCCCTCAGGTCACTCCCGTTGACTCCCCCTGGCTCACTACCTGTGGTGAAGTCCCAATCAGTTTATAGATGTGAAGGTATCTTCAATAGATTCGCATTGAAGTCTTTGCCTCTTCTTAGCATGAAACTCTTCTTGCATAAAAGTCCAGAAAAGATGCACTTATATGCACTGAACCACTGAACCGGATAACCAGAACGTGCAAACAAGTTTCACTGACAATTGTGTGTAATGACAACCCTTTGCGTGCAAGACCTTACTATTGCGTGCAATATTTCCTTTTCGCGCGGAAAAATATTTCGTGCGACAATACCCTTTTTCACGCAAACTGAATCTTTTACGCGCCGCCTCAATTTTTAAGCGCAACTCTGCCTTTTTCGCACAGATCGTAATTTTTCACACAACTCGGATTTTTCGCGCAAACCGGAATATTTTGCGCAGCATGGGTTTTTACGCAACCCAAAATTTTTCCCACAAGCCCCTTTACGTGAAACTTTTACGCGCATCAGACCTCATATATTCTCTAAGTCTTCAATCATACAGAATAAGGGGGGTTACCTCTTATTTATAGGCATCTCAGACCCCCGCGTGCAAAACTCCCTATGGCATGAAAAAAACCTCTTATTTGGCGCATAATATTTAGCGCAGGTACTGTTTTTCGTGCACATCTCCATATTTTTCACGCAGCCTATGCCTTTTCCATTTTTCGATGTTCTGATTTCGAAACACTATTTTCGCAAAAAAACTCGATCCACTATTTTGCGCACCACGCTGTTTTTCATGCCCAACTCCTCACACCACTTTCTCTTTGCGTGCACCTCCTTTTACCAAAAATCCATGTCTTCATTTTCTGATTTTGAGGCCCAAAAATTTGGTAAACACTGGGAAACAGTGCCACATTAAATATTATTGTCTGCTTGAACTATATGAACACTTTACTGGCATACATTCTGAACTTCCACTGACGATTGACACAAAACACAAACCATACTCCAATTCATGCATAGAATAGCCATGGTTCCAACACTCAATATATAGAATCCATGAAACCTGAAATATCAAAAAAAATGAATAAGAAATTAATAAATAAAGTCATGTATTATACACAATGATAATTTAACTATATAATTTATAATTATATATTCCATTTGGTCGAAGACTGCCTAGCATAAGTCTATAAGCATGGACATCATGTCTGTTGGTATTTGAATATTAGTGCGCATGAATCCACTTATAGATAACATTTTTATACTTATATTTCATGATATAAAGTTATACATTTGATTTTCACATAAGAAGTAAAAACATATCATTGTCCATGCAGGGACTCCTATAAAATATTGGGAATCAATGGAACATGGGAATGTGGAGATAAGAAAGAAATGAACTCCTATATCCACATCTGGATATGAATAATGCATCTTATAATATGTATCTTATCGATGTGATATGCACTGCATAGCACTCTGTATGTATATGCAAGACATGAAGATCCCAATCTATACCTCCCGGTCTAGTCTAAATCTTCCTGCAATGGTAAATGCATCAAGTGGAAAAGTTTTGATGAATGATCAATGAAGATCATGCTGCCAATAAGTCTCAAAATTTATGTGCATGCAAATTTCCGAATGGTGATCTAATCAGCATCATCGGCTAGATGGACGAAGTGAGCATCTATCCAAGACAAGCATAATCGACTCCTGATGACGAACCTTCCATTGTATCGGACATCAATTCCCAGTAGTATGTAAACTAGATCAAACCAATCCCCACCAACTCGGTCTGTCACAGTCGCATCGTCGATGGGGAGACCCAACATAATGGAAACATTCATTCGACTAATGAATTTAATAATATAGGATGATTAACTTCAACTGGTTGTTTCTTATCTATCAAAGGAACCTTATGAGGTTCATTCCCAACATCATCCTAACCTATATCATCTATTGTTTCATCATTTAATACTTCTTTATCAAATAATGTGTCATTAATTAAATCAGAAGTATTGATGGGGATATCCCCTACAGTTATTTCCATATTTATATCATCTTCTTCATAATTTTTTTCAATTACCAGAGTTATGTGAGAAGAAAATGGATGGTAATGTTGTGAAATACTGACTTCAATAGATCTCTCATAACATGGTTTTCTAGTAGTAAGTCTCACCTAATCAATATCATATGTAGCCGCATATAATTCCATTAAACCATTATTGCACTATTTTCTGAACAACGATGATGCATCCACCAAATCCTCATCAGTGAGCCAAGGATACTCAATGTGTCATAAACGTTTAGGATATTGAAGATGTCGATTTGTAATTGAAGTAATTGATTGATCATCCCTCAGTTTTTTGTGATTGTGAATATTTCTGTGAACTTCTTCCAATGTCACACAGTCATGAAGATTTGTCACTCATGAAGGTGGAAACTATAGATAAAACCCTAATCAGTATAAATAACCTCATCATTTCAGTATAATGACATGGACATGATTACCTATAAATTTTTTTAAATCATATGTTATATACTAAATCATCAAATGTTTAACATGTTTTAATTGGTTATGATTAAATAATTATGACTTTATCTTGAGAATTTTTACATGGTTGGTTTATCATTATTTTATAAACAAAAAAAACCTATAGGAGAACTCCTAGAGCTTCTATTATCTCATATTTCAAAAATCATTAGTTTCCTTTCAGTCATGGTGTAAAAATCCATCTTCAAACAGCAAAATCTCTTATCACGAACTAGATATGGTATTCAACCAAACTGGCACCTGACCCCATCCATGGTAAGGCCCGAAGGGCATTCCCAATCCCCAAAGGATGTAAAAAGTGCCTGGGTATCATAAATAAAGGTTTCGAAATTATTTACTCGAGTTTAGAAACATTAAACAACCAATAATAATAAATAAATTGAATCTGAAAATTGAATCCAAACAGGAATTAAACAAAATTCATAATTGCATTGCATAGTTTTAAACAAATCCCAAGAGGTATGAAACTTAAAAGGAGAAGAAATTCTGACTCAAAAACCACCACATGGTAAGGGGGAATCATCCTCAAGCCATCTCCACAACTCTACATCGAGAAAGGAAGCTACCAACTCGAACTGTCATCTCCAAAGACCTTTCCCTTACCATTGTTAAACATTACCAAGTCTACTTACACCCAAAGGTGTAAGTAGAGTGTGATACTAATCCCAATAGGATGCCACCAAAAAATATTCCATGTGATAAACATTTTAAGGCAATAATCTTGCAATTTTTCATAAATAGCAATTGTTGGTAACAATTTCTAAGAGATGCAACTTTAAATGAAAACAAATTTCAAGAGGGAAACTTTAAAGAATGAACAATTTTAGAGAAAACACATATGATGCTTAAATTACCATCCAAACACACTATATGCTGATGGTAATTACAATATAATCAATGACCACTAAACATGGGAACACCCCTAGGCACTAGCTAGCTATGGGGCCCTAGGTACATCGTATCTTGATGTAAAAGTAACCATAAAAAATAAATTTCTCATGCACGAGCCACTAGGAGGGGAGACCCCAATGGACTATTATTCCTCAAAAATCATCATAGTTTAGTTAGTGTTTTCATCTTTAATCTTACTAAGTGAAATAGAGATGAGGCCACTACCGGATCACTAGTATATTAGTCCTAGTCCGACCACCAAGATACCCGAGCTTCCCTCTTTGTGCTCAAACATTTAAACATGTTATAAAATACCATTTTTGCATAAAAATACCATTTCTAAATCATACACACACCAAAAGGTACCCAACTGTGTTTTTCACCCTTTATGTATTTCAATAAACCATTTAAAATTTTCATAAAACAATTTCAAGAAGTATAACAAGGATTTGCACATAAAATCCATTCAAAGCCCCTATTTTAAGTAAAAATTCACACCAATACCATACCAAAACAAAAATGGAAGCCCTAGAATCGTTTAATAAACCAATTCTATGAATAATAAAATGACCTCAAATGATACAACATGGATTTCACATGGAAAACACTCATTTTCATACAAAAATGCTACTTTAAAATTAAACACTTAATCAATGATACCAAAAATGGTTTTTGAACCACACACAATGGATTAGGAACATGATAAATAAGTCAATAAAGAAATATAAATACAACAAAGAATGTTTACACATGTAACCACATACCTTGAATATCAAAAATCTCAAATCTTTGTGTGAAACTTCAATTGTACCACAACCGCACCACAAATGAGTGAAAATGAACCCTGACCAAGAAGATTGAACCAAGAAACTAAATATTAAACCATAGGTATGAAACCCTAGCTGATGTAAATTTAGAACCTCAATAATTAAGGAATAAACCCTAAGGAGAATGAAGGAACAACGGAGGAATTCACTTACTTGAACAATCTTGAAGTTTCCCCACAAAAAAAACCCTTCAAAAATGGGTTCCAAGAGAGCATTATGGAGCTTGTAAGTATTCTATGGATGAAATGGTCGAATGGGGAAGAAATGGGAACATTAGGTTTATTTACAAAAGGGAAAATTGGTCAAAATCCATTTTTTTACACCTGGACACTGTGCACGCTTTGTCCACATGGTTTAGTAAATCGTACGGACAAACCGTGTGGCCTATTTTAGCCACCCAAAAACCCTCATTTTATTCCAAAATTAAAGGGGGACCTAGGGGAAAAGATATTCCAAGAATATAAGAGATAAATACCTAAAAAAGGACACATATGTGACAATTCTCCCCACCATGAAAACTTTTCGCCCCGAAAAGTCAACTTGAAGCTTGATCGGAAAACGGGAATGGGTACTCTTGCTCAAAACACTACTTCCACTCACATGTCTCATACACATTATTCCTATTATTCCAAAGGACCTAGACTAGTAGAATAGACTTTACCTGAAGCACCTTCTCTTGGGAATCCATTATTCACATCAACCGTTCAAACACTGATAAATCGGGCTCTACTTCCAACTCTTTCTAATTCAACATGTGGGATAGATCTAGGTTGTACTTATTCAATTGGGAGATATGGAATATGTCGTGAATATATGTAAATTTAGAAGGAAAATATAACCTATATTCCACCTTTCCAATCTGCTCAGTGATCTCAAAAGGGCTGACATACCTTGGAATTAGTTTTCCCTGCTTTCCCAAACAGTGATGGCCCAAACGAGGGGCCACCTTCAAGAATACTCGATCACCCATAGAGAACTCAAGATCCTGACACCTCTAGTTGACATAATATTTTTTTCAACTCTGAGCTCTCAATAACTGCTTCCTAATTAACTTGACCATCTTAGACGTCTCTTGCACAAGGCTCGACCCCAACAGTGAGGTCTCACCTACCTCAACCCAACACAGAGGGGGCCAACAAGGCCGAACACAGAGCACCTCAAAAGGATCCATTTGAATAGAGGATTGATAACTATTATTGTAAACAAACTCAACCAACCCCAAATGGTTATCCCACGATCCTCTGAAATCCAAAACACATGCACAAAGCATGTCCTCCAGAATCTGATTTGTCTACTCCGTCTCACCATCCGTTTGATGGAATTTCATGCCCATCTTAATCAATGACCCTAAAGCCTTATAAATTCCTTACCAAAACTGAGAGGTAAAATGGAGGTCTTTATATGAAACAACTACTAACAGCACACCATGAGTTATTACCACCTCTTTAATATACACTTTTGGAAAATCACCGTATACCCTCAGTTTGAAACTATGGGTATAGGCTATACCCATGGTTTCAAGGAGCCATGGGAAACTGAGGCATTGGTATATCCTTGAGATATACCCATGGTTTTGGAAAATGTGGGTATAATTCCACTCCACCATGTCATTAACCTATACCCACGGTTTGTAAAACCGTGGGTATAGCTTTGACAAAATATGTGGTCGTGGGATTTGATCCTTGGACCTCCCCTTTACTATTACAGTGCCTAAACACTACCCTATTTATCTTATTGGAATATAAATATATATTTACTTATATATATTTATATAAATTGTGTCTATAGGTAGAAAACTGTGGTAATAGGTGTTCCAGCAAAAAAAATTGTGTCCCATGAAAAAAAATCCTGCCATAACACAGGAAAGCTATACCCACGGTTCTGGAAATATGTGGGTATAGGTCCTCAAAAAACAACCTTATACCCACATTTTTACAAAAAACATGGGTATAGGTCTTTAAAAACAACCCTATACCCGTGTTTTAGGAAAAACTGTGGGTATAGGTCTTGAAAAACAACCTATACCCATGGTTTTTCCCAAAACTATAGGTATAGGGCCATTTTCCAGTAGTGATACAATCGTCCCAACTCATACACTTTAGATATATCTCTAATCAGAATGAAGTGTGCTGATTTTTTTAGATGATCAATAACTACCCAAATAGCATTCTTACACTGAGGTGTATGAGGTAAGTTGACAATGAAATCCATAGCAACCTCATCCCACTTCCAAGTAGGAATGGGTAATGGCTGAAGCAAACCATAGGGCCTTTGATGTTCTTCTTTTACCTACTGACATGTATAGCATCTCGACAAAAATTCAGCTATGTCTCATCTCATACCTGGCCACCAAAACTACCGACAGACATCATAATACATTTTGGTATCTCCAGGATGAACAGCCCACTGAGATTGGTGGCTATCCTGCATCATCGCCTTTCTCAGAGACAATGGTACCACTGAATAGCCCTTGAAGCACAAGATGCCCTCAGGAGATAAAGACCAATCATAAGACATCTCCCCACCATGAAGACGCTGCATAGACCGATGACACATCTCATCACTAGGCTGCTCCCACTGAATCAACTCTAAAATAGAAGGATTCAACTAAACACTCGCTAAGAATGCACCACCACTATGCTCCTTGGTCTCTACATGCATCTGAGCAAAGAGTCCCATCCGAGTCCACTCATCACTAGACTTCCTCAAATCCCACACTGATACTTTTCTACTTAAGGTTTCATCCACCACATTACCCTTGCTTGGGGTATAGATGATATCAAAGTTGAACCCCGGAAAATACTCAATCCAATAGTGCTACCTTAGATTAAGATCCTTCTGTGAGAATATGTAGGCTAAGATCTTATGATCAGAGTAGACCACAAACTTATCCCCATAGAGGTAGTGAATCCAAGTACTCAAAGCATGCATCACCACTGCTAACTTTAAGTTGTGGGTTGGGTAATTATTTTCATGGGGTCGGATTTGGCGAGATCCATACACCACCACATGATCATCCTACATAATCACGCACCTGAGACCCATACCTAAATCATTGCAATACACCACATAGCCCTTTCTAGATTCTGAAAAGATCAATATAGGGGAGGTATTCAATCACCGCTTAAACTCATCGAAGTATTCCTGGCATTCTGGGGCCCATTCAAACTTCACCCCTTTCCGGGTTAGCGCAGTCATGGGAAAAGCAAGCCGAGAGAAATCCTGGAAAAACTGCCTGTGGTAACTTGTCAGGCTGAGGAAACTCCTAATCTCGAAAACATTCTTTGACTGCTCCCATGACATAACTGTACTGATCTTCTTAGGGTCCACTAAAACCCTCTGTTCTGAGATGACATGACCCAAAAACTTCACCTCCCTGATCCAGAAAGTGCACATGGACAACTTTTCATAAAGGTGATGATCCTACAGAGTGCCCAACATGATAAACAAATGATGCTCATGCTCTTCCTTAGATCCAGAGTAAAGCAGGATGTCATCCACGAATACCGCAATGAAAGAGTTGAGATATTGTTGGAACACCCTATTCATGAGTATTATAAAGATAGATAGAACATTGGTAGATCCTAAAGGGATGATCAAGTACTTAAAGTGGTTGTACCTTCTTCGGAAGGTTGTCTTAGGGATATCCACCTCTCTCACCGTAATTTGGTGGTACCCCGAATGAAAGTCTATCTTAGAAAGACACTTTTCCCCCTTCAACTAATCAAACAGGTCATCTATTTAGTGAAAAGGATTTTTTTTCTTGATGGTTACCTTATTTAGCTTCCAGTAGTCAATGCAAAACCGAAGGGACCCGTCGGCCTTCTTTACAAAAAGAACAGTAGCGGCCCAAGGAGAGACACTCAAGCAAATGAATCCTTTGGATTCCAAATTTTCCAGCTATATATTTAATTCCCTAAACTTAGTGGGTTCCATATGATACGAGGGAAGAGATATCAGCTGTGTTTTTGGTGCCAAATCAATCAAGAACTCCACATCCTGCTCTAGGGGAAATCCTGAAAAATCATCTGGAAATACCTTCAGAAACTCATCCACTACATGAGATAATCCACCCTTAAGAGAATAACCCTAATCCTATGGAATTAGAAATGATAACTAGAATATAAGGTTTCCTAATTTAGAGAGTAGAGGTCCTGCACAACCTGACCAAGGATCCCATTCCCCAAGAAAAAACTAAGGACTCCCATCAAGTTCCATGAAACTCACCCGCCACCTATAGCAATTTATATGTTCTTGAAAGTGCACTAGACAATAAATTATAAGTATTATATAAAAAAGGTCCATGTCCAAGACTAGTAGGTCTCATTCCATATCAACCTTGACACAGAAAGTGCACATGATGGGCACCTGAGACCTTGCTCCTTCTTCTTACCCAACGGTGTCACCAAATCCATCACAAAAGTCAACAACTCAATTGGAAAATTTAGAAGATTCAAAAGATGAAAATAGATAAAATAAAAATAATCACTTTTATAAAAGAGAATAGAGACTATAGAATATGCAATCAAAATGGTACCTCGAACTGACGAATGTCCTATATTTGATCTCGCTAGTGCCTGATCCACAGCATGAAGATGCCTAGTCTCTTCCTGAGAATGAAAACTCACCCTATGGCTATACCTAGAACTAGATCTACCTAGAAGATGATCTGTCCCTACTACCATGGCCACCAAACTGAGATCCCACCATCTTAGATGGCTCTGACTGAACTGACTCCCCTGGAAGCCATGGATAATGCCCCCTATGAAGGGGATACATCACCTTGCAAAAGTGTTTCAAGTCCCCCATAGATCCACACTGATAATAAGGCCTAAAAGAATATGTACATAAATTTAAGGTGTGCCCTAGCCTCCCACACTATTGGAACACAATAGACCTTATATTAGAATTCGTAGATGAAAACTTTCTTAGATGATGGCCTGAACTACCACCTCCCTTCTTCCCCTATTCCTCCCACTTCGTTTTCTTCTCCAATGAACTACCACTTCCCATCACTGATGTTATCCTAGAGAAACAAAACCTACCCTTGCGGTTAATATCCACCATACAAGCCTGATCAAACACCTCTGCATAGGCCTTCAAATTAAATAGGAAGACCTGGGAATATATTTATGGCTGCAATCCCTTTTCAAATCTCTGGGCCTTCATTTGTTCATTAGAGACTATCTCAGGGGAATATCGGACAATCTCGGAAAAGAGGTTGTCATACTCCATCACTGACTGGTTCCCCTGAATGAGATCTATAAACTCTCAAGATCTGGAATAATCCAACACTTCAGGAGAGTATCTTTCATTGAAGGTAGCCTTGAATCCCTTTCATCTCATCTACTCATGCTTCCCAGCTTGAAGCACTGATTCCCACCACCAGCGGTTGGGGCCTTCTAGAATAAATGAGTAACATTTCACCCTGACCTACTCAGGTGTGTCAAGGAATTATAACATGCATTCGATCTTCTCAATCCACTCCTTTTCTTCCTAAGTGTTCATGCTACCTTGAAAATTATGAGGCTTGTTCTTCAAAAACTCCTAGGCTTTGTCATTCCTAAAACCAAGTTCATCTTATCTAACTAGAGAAAGAGCAGGACCCACTCCCTATCCTAGATCTTGAACATCCCAAACCATAGCTTCTACCAGCCTCTGATCAAGCGGTGAGGGAGAACTCTCTCTGGCTTCCTCCCATGGGTGCATGGGAGCTTTCCGAGGAGGAATGTTACTACAAAAAGGCAATAGTCACAAGAGAAAATATTAGTACAAAAATTCTAAAAAAAATCTGTAATAAAATCAAATATAATTAAATCAAACTCATCACAATAATAAAATAAACAATTAATCCACCCCCAACCAATTTCCATGTGTCGTGTGGGCCCTGCACATCCCACCTAGAAGAGAGGTCAAATAAGAATCCCAACATCCCATGGAGACTTGATGTCTATCACGAGAGGTGTAATAAAGGCACCCTACTTGCATCCAGAACTCCTAGCCCTGATAGTCCTATCTTCTCTCTAATAAGACTCATCCTAAATAATATGACCTAAAGAGCTTAACCTACCTTTGATACCATTTTTTCATGAACCAGATCTGGTCGTCAACCAAATTAGCACCCAACCTGGTCCATGGAAAGGCCCGAAGGGAATTCCCTACCCCAAGGGCTGGCACAAGTGCCCAAATATCATAAAAAAAGTTTGGGAATGATTTACCTAAGTTTAGAAACATTAAACAACCAACAATAATAAATAAACTGAATCTGAAAATTCAATCCAAACAGGCTTTAAAAAAATTCAGAATTGCATTACATAGTTTTAGACAAATCCCAAGATGTCCACAACTAAAAATGAGCATCAAGTATTACTCAAAAACCACCGCACATCAAGGGTGAATTTCCCTCAATCCATCTCCACAACTCCACATCGAGAAAGGAAGTTAACAACCCAAATCGCCATCTCTAAGGACCTTTCCCTTACCTATGTCAAACATTATCAATTATACTTACACCCAAAGGTGTAAGTAGGGTGTGATTGGTGTGATCCTAATCCCAATATGATTCCACCCAAAAATATTTCATGTGATAAACATTTTAAGAAAAAAATCTTGCAAGTTTTCATAAACAGGAAATGCTGGTAATAATTTCTATGATATGAAACTTTAAATGAAAACAGTTTTCAAGAGAGAAACTTTAATGAATGAAAAATTTTAAAGAAAATACACATGATGCTTAAATTAACATCCAAACACACCATATATAGATGGTAATTACAATATAATCAATGAGCACTAGTCATGGGAACACCCCTAGGAACTATCTAGCTGTGGGGCCCTAGGTACATCATATCTCGGTGTAAGAGTAACCATAACCAATAAACTTCTCATGCACAATCCACATGTTATAAAATACCATTTTCACATAAAATACCATTTTCACATAAAAATACCATTTCTAAATCATACACACACCAAAAATCACCCAACCATGTTTTTCACCCTTTATGTATTTCAATAAACCAATTAAAATTTTCATAAAACAATTTCAAGAAGTATAACAAGGCTTTGCACATAAAATCCATTCAAAACCCTATTTTAAGGACAAATGCACACCAATACCATACCAAAACAAAAATGGAATCCCTATCATCATTTAATAAACCAATTTCATGAATCATAAAATGACCTCAAATGATACAACATGGATTTCACATGGAAAACACTCATTTTCATACAAAAATGCTACTTTAAAATTAAACACCTAATCAATTATACCAAAAATGGTTTTCCCGCCACAAAAAATGGATGAGGAACATAATAAATTGGTCAATAAAGAAATATAAATTCATAAAATAATGTTTACACATGGAACCACCTGCCTTGAATATCAAAAACCCCAAATCTTTTTGTGAAACTTTAACTGCACCACAACTGCACCACAAGTGAGTGAGAACGAGCCCTAACCAAGAATATTGAACTAATAAACTCAATATTAAACCCTAAGGATGAAACCATAGTTACTGTAAATTTATAAACTCAAGAATGAGGGAAGAAACCCTAAGGATAAATAAGGAACAATGAAGAATTCACTTACTTGAAGAATCTTGAAGTTTCCCTACCAAAAACACCTTTAAAAATGGGTTCCAAGAGATCTTGAGGGATATTGTAATAATTTTAGGGATGAAATGGTATAAATGAGGAATAAATGGTCTCATTAGGTTTATTTCTATAAGGAATAAATGGTCAAAATCCATTTTTTTAACGCTTGGAAACTATGCACGGTTTGTCCGCACGGTTTAGTAAATCGTGCAGCCAAACCGTGCAGCTTGTTATGGGCACCCAAAAACCCTCATTTTCTTCCAAAATTCAAGGGATAACCTAGGGGGGTCCTAGGGGAAAAGATATGATAATAATAGAAGAGAAAATACCTGAAAAAAAAAAGATACAGATGTGATAATGCTCCCAACCATGAAAACTTTCTGCCTTGGAAAGTCAACCTGAAGCTTGATTAGAAAAAAAGAATGGGTACTCTTGATCAACCCACTAATTTTGCTCCCATGTCTCATGCACATCATTCCCATGCTACCAAAGGACCTAGACTAGTGGAATAGACTTTCCCCAAAGAACCTTCTCTTGGGAATACACTATTTTCACCATCCGTCCAAACACTAATAAATCAGGCTCTACTTCCAACTCTTCCTAATTCAACGCATGGGATAGATCTAGGTTGTACTTATTAAATTGGGAGACATGGAATAATTCATGAATATATGTCAATTGAGAAGGAAAATATAACTTTTATTCCACCTTTCCAATCCACTCAGTGATCTCAAAAGGGCTGACATACCTTGGCGTTATCTTTCCCTACTTTCCCAAACGACGATGGCCCAAATGAGGGTCCACCTTCAAGAATAACTAATCACCCACAGAGAACTCAATATCCTGACGCCTCTAATAAGAATAAGATTTGTGGTGAATCTGAGCTTTCAATAACCGATGCTTTATTAACTTGACCTTCTCATACATCTCTTGCACAAGGCTCAGTCCTAACAGTGAGGTCTCACCTACCTCATCCCAACATAGAGGGAACCGACAAGAATGACCATAGAGAACCTCAAAAGGATCCATTTGAATAGAGGATTGATAATTTTCATTATAAGTGAACTTAGACAATCTCAAATGGTTATCCCATGATCCTATGAAATCCAAAACACTTGCACAAAGCATGTCCTCCAAAATCTGATTTTCCTATTTTGTCTAACCATCCGTTTGAGGATGGTATGCCATGCTCATATTAATCTGCGACCCTAAAGCCTTATAAAGGCCTTCCCAAAACTGATAGGTAAAATGGGGGGTCTCTATCTGAGACAACTGCTAATGGCACACCATGAAATCTTACCACCTCCTGAATGTACAATCAGCCCAACTTGTCCACTTTATTTGTATATCTGATTGGAATAAAGTGGGATGATTTGGTCAGATGATTAATCAATATGAAAATAGTGTTCTTTCCCTGAGGTGTATGAGGTAATCTAAAAATGAAATATATGGAGACCTTATCCCACTTTCAGGTAGAAATGGGTAATGGATTAAATAAACCAGAGGGCCTTTGATGCTTTGCTTTTACCTGTTGACGTGTATAGCATCTCAACATGAATTCTGCTATGTATTGTCTCATACCTAGCCACTAGAACTATCGATGGACATCATAATACATTTTGTTATCTCCAGAATGAATGGCTCACTAATATTGGTGGCTACCTTTCATCACCACCTTTCTTAGAGACAACAGTACCACTAAACATCCCTTGAAGCACAAGATGCCCACAGGAGATGAAGACCAATCAGATTACATCTCCCCACCATGAAGACACTGCATAGACCACTAACACACCTCATAACTGGGATAATCCTATTTAATCATATCTAAAAGAGAATAAGTCAACTGAATGCTCTCCAAGAATTCACCTCCACTGTGCTCCTTGGTCTCCACATGCATCTAAGCAAAGAGTCCCATCAGATTCCACTCATCACTAGACTTCCTCAAAGCCTACACTAGTACTTTTCTTCTCAAGGTATCATTAACCACATTACTCTTTCCCATGGTATAGATGATATCAAAGTCGAACCCCTACAAATAATCAATCCAATGGCGCTGCCTCATATTAAGATCCTTCTGTGAGAAGATGTAGGCTAAGCTCTTATGATCATAGTAGACCAGAAACTTCTCCCCAAACAGCTAATGATGCCAAGTCTTCAAAGAATTCATCACTAATACTAACTATAAGTTGTGGGTTGGGTAATTCTTTTCATGTGATCAGAATTGGCGAGAGTCATACACCACCACATGATCATCCTACATAAGCATGCACCTGATACCCATACCTGAAGCATCGTAATACACCACATAGCCCATTCCAGATTCTAGAAAGATCAACATTGGGGCGGTAGTCAACTTTCGCTTCAAATACTCTATGGAAGCCTGGCATTCTGGGTCCCATTCAAATTTCACCCATTTTCAGGTGAGAGCGGTCATGGGTGAAGTAAGCCGAGAAAAATCTCAGAAAAACTGCCTATAGTAACATGTCAGGTTGAGGAAACTCCTGATCTCGAACACATTATTAAGTTTCTCCCATGACATAACTCCACTGATCTTCTCAGGTTCCACCAAAACCCCCTATTCTAAGAATACATGACCTAGAAACTTCACCCCCCTGATCCATAAAGTGCACTTAGACAACTTTTCATAAAGGCGATGACCCCGTAGAGTGCCCAACACGATCTGAAAATGATGTTCATGCTCTTCCTCAGATCTAAAGTAAATCAGTATGTCATCCATGAATACCACAACAAAAGATTTGAGATATTGGTGGAACACCCTATTCACGTGCGCCATAAGGACCGTTGGATCATTGGTCAATCCGAAAGGCATGACCAAGTACTCAAATTGGTCGTACCTGATTCGAAAGGTTGTCTTCAGGATATCTTCCTCTCTCACCCTGACTTGATGATAACCTGAACGCAAGTCTATCTTGGAAAACCACTTTTCCCCCTTCAACTGATAAAACAAGTCATCTATTTGGGGAAAAAGATATTTGTTCATGATGGTTACCTTATTCAGCTTCTGGTAGTCAATGCACAACTAGAGGGACCCGTCTACCTTCTTCCCAAAAATATCAGGAGTGGCCCAAGGAGAGATGATCGGGCAAATGAATCCTTTGTATTCTAAATCGTCCAGTTGTATCTTTAATTCCCTCAACTTAGTGGGGGCCATATGATACATTGTAAGAGATATAAGTTGTGTTCCTGGCACCAAATCAATTGAGAACTCCATGTCCTGCTCTGGGGGAAATCTTGAAAAATCATATGGAAATACCTCCGGAAACTCATTCACTACATGAGGTAATCCACCCTCAGGAGAATGACCATCATCCTCTAGAATGAGTGATGATAACTGGAAGATAAGGTTTCCCAATTCTAGGAGTGGAGGTCACGCATGACCCGGCCGAGGATCCCATTCCCCAAGAAAAACCTGAGGACTCTCATCAGGTTCCATGAAACTCACCCACCTCCTATAAAAATCGATATGCTCTTGAAAGATCACTATCCAATCCATGTTGAGGATTATATAAAAAAGGTCCATATCTAAGACCAGGAGGTCCTATTACATCTCAACCCCTGACATAGAAAGCGCACATGACAGGCACCTGACACCTTACTCCTTATTCATACCCAATGGAATCACCAACTCCATCGCAAAAGACAACAATTTGGTTGGAAAATTAAACATATTCACTAGATGGGAAAAGATAAAATAAATATAATAATCAGTATCAAAGAGAAAAACGGCTATAGAATATGAAATTAAAATAGTACCTTGAACTGTCAAAGGTCGTGCATCTGATCCCACTACTGCCTGATCCACAACATGAAGATGCCTAGTCTCTGTCTAAGAACGGACACTTTCCTATGGATCTTCCCTGAACTAGATATGCCCAGAAGATGATTTGGACCTACCTCCATGGCCACTAAACTGAGATTCCTCCATCCTAGATGGCTCTGACTGAACTGAAACTCCCCTCGAATCCACGGATCTTGCCCCACTCTGAAGGGGATGCATCACCTTGAAAAAGTGTTGAAAGTGCCCCATAGCTCCACTCTAATAACAGGGCCTTAAGGAATATGTACATGTAGGTTAGGTTTTCCCTATCCTCCTTCATAGTTGTCACACAAAAGACCTTACATCAGAAGCCACATATGAAAATTGTCTGGGTGGATGGCCTAAACTACCACCTCCCTTCTTCCCTTATTCATCTTGATTCCTTTTCTTCTCTAATGAACTACCACTTCCCATCACTGATGTTGTCCCAAATAAACCAGACTTCCCCTTATGGTCAATATCCACCATACAAGACCAATAAACCACCTCCACATAGGTCTTCAACTTAAATAAGAAGACCTGAGAATAGATCTCTGACTACAATCCCTTTTCAAATATTTAAGCCTCCATCTATTCATTAGATACTATCTCGGGGGAATATTGTACTAACTTATAAAATAAGTTAGCATACTCCATCACTAACTGAACCCCCTAGATGAGATCCATAAACTCCTGGAATCTAGAATAAGCCAAGACTTCAAGACAGTACTGGTCATTGAAGATAGCCTTGAAGTCCTTCCAGCTCATCTGCTCATGCTTCCCAGCTTGAAACACTGATTCCCACCACCTACAACTATGACCTTCTAGAAGAAATGAGGCACATTTCACCCTTACCTCCTTAGGTGTGTCAAGGAACTCGAACATGTGTTCGATCTTCTCAATCCACTCCTCTACTTCCTGAGTCTCCGTGTAACCTCGGAAAGTAGGAGGTTTGTTCTTTAGAAACTTTTGAGATTTTTTCTTCATGGGACTAGGTTCATCTTCTCTAACTGGAGTACACTACTAGAAACTTATCCTTTACCAATGGTTTCAAACCATTATTAAAGGATAGACAACCGTTGGTATAAACTATACCAAAGGTTTTCCAAACCGTTGGCTGTAGAGCCGTGGGGATAGACATATCCCAACGGTTTTATGGGAACCGTTGGGATATGGGTGATTAATGGATTATATACCAACAGTTACAAGAAAACGTTGGTATAAATTTTTAACAATGGTTTAAAACTATTAGAAATATGAAAATACATGTTTATACCAATGGTTGGCCAAACCGTTTCCATAGAATTTTACCAACGGTTCCTCACAAACCGTTGGTAAAAGTCAGGTATAGAATTTATGACAACGGTTTACATGACACTATTGGTATATGGTTTCTTTTCAAACATATGCCAATGGTTGTAAACTGTTGGCATATCCTTTATGCACCTGTAGCAGCAGCAGGCCTGCCTCCCCTTGTGCACCTCCAGTAATTCACTTCCACCAGTTCACAATACACACATACCATACCTGCAGTTTTGTATTTAATTACCCCATACACACATACAGAATTAACTCATAATTCATAAGGTAATTACAGAAATTATACACATACAAAAAGTATACCCATACAGCATTAACACATAATTCATAAGTTAATTAAATACATAAAGAATTCAATTCATAATTCAGGTCAATTACCTTATGCAATACAGAATTCTGAATTGAATACATACAATATTGAATTATCTATAACACATACAAAATTAAATTCAGAATTCAGAAGGTAATAACCCCTATATAATAAAATCATGTTTCAGGTTTTGAATATGGCATTGTTGTTCATAGTCATGGGTGAATTCAGATGATATTTGAATTTTGGGATAATGTGGTATGCCATGTTGTAGTAAAGGGTAATGTGACATGGGGTAGAGGCTCTAATGGTTTATTCCCATCCAAGGGGGTAGGGGTGTCCAGGGGGTGGGGTCCCCAAGGGTGGGGGTTGTCTAGGGGGTGGGGGTTGTCTAGGGGGTTGGGGTGTCTAGGGGGTGGGGGTGTCCAGGTGGTGGGGGTGTCTAGGGGGTGAGGGGTTGTCCAGGGGGTTGGGGGATGTCCAAGGGGTAGGGGTGTCCAGGGGGTGGGGGTCCAGGGGGGTGAGAGGGCTATCCAGGGGGTGGGGTTTGTCCATAGGGGTAGAGGTGTCTAGGGGGTGGGGGTGTCCAGGGGGTGGGGGTGTTAGAGGGTGGGGGTGGGGGGCTTTCTAGGGGGTGGGGGTTGTCCATGGGGGTGGGGGTGTCCAGGGGGTGGGGGTTGTCTAGGGGGTAGGGGTGTCCAAGGGGTGGTGGGTTTTCCATGGGGGTGGGGATGTCCAGGGGGTGAGGGGGTTTCCAGGTGGTGGGGTGGTGTCCCAGGGGGTGTCTAAGTGGTGGGGTGGTGTTCAGGGGGGTGGGGGGATGTCCAGGGGTTGGGGGTTGTCTAAGGGGGTGGGGTGTCTAGGGGGTGGGGGTGTCCATGGGGGGTGGGGGTTGTCCATGAGGGTGGGGGTTGTCCATGGGAGTGGGGGTGTCCATGGGGTTTGGGGTGGGGGTGTCCAGGGGGTTGGGGGTAGGGGTGTTCAGGGGGTGGGGGTGTCCATGGGAGGTGGGGGTTATCCAGGGTGTGAGGGCTATCCATGGGGGGTGGGGGGTGTCCAGGGTGTGGGGGCTATCCACGGGGGGTGGGGGATATCCATGGGACTGGGGGCTGTCCAAGGGGGTGGGGGTGTCCATGGGGTGGGGGTTTCTATGGGGGTGGGGGTTGTCTATGGGGTGGGGGCTGTCTAGGGAGTGGGGTGTCCAGGGGGGTGGGAGGATATCTAAGGGGGTAGGGGGTGTCCGGGGGGCGGGGGTGTCCATGGGGGTGGGGGTTGTCCAGGGGGTGGGGGTTGTCTAGGGGTTTGGAGGTTGTCCAAGGGGGTAGGGGTGTCTAAGGGTGGGGGTGTCCATGGGGGGTGGGGCTGTCCAGGGGGTGGGGGTTGTCCATGAGGGTGGGGGTGTCTAGGGGGTGGGGGTGTTCAGGTGGTGGGGTGGTGTCCAGGGGTGGGGTTGTCAAGAAAGTTGGGGGTTTTCCATGGGGGTAGGGGGTTTCCAAGGGGTGGGGTGTCCATGGGGGTGGAGGGTTGTCTAGGGGGTGGGGTGTCTAGGGGCGTGGGGGTGTCCAGGGGGTTGGGGGGCTATCCAAGGGGGGTTTTCCAAGGGGGTATGGGTGTGGTTGGGGGTGTCCAGGGGGTGGGAGCTATCTAGGGGGTGGGGGCTGTCTATGGGGGTGGGGGCTATCCATGGGGGTATAGGGTGTTCAGGGGGTGGGGTGTCCATGGGGTGGGGGCTGTATAGGGGGTGGGGGTTCTCCATGGGGGTGGGGGTGTCTGAGGGGGTGTTCAGGGGGTGGGGTGGTGTCCAGGGGGGTGGGGGTTGTCCATGGGGGTGGGGGTGTCCAGGTGGGGTGGGGTGTCCAGGTGGTGGGGTGGTGTCCAGGGGGTGGGGGCTATCTAGGGGGTTGGGGTGTCCATGGGTGGGGGTGTCCCAGGGGGGTGGGGTGGGGGCTGTCTAGGGGGGTGGGGTTGTCCATGGGGGTGGGGGTGTCTAGGGGGTGGGGGTGTCTAAGTGGGGGGGGATTTCTATGGGGGGTGGGGGTGTCCAGGGGGTGGGGTGTCCAGGGGGTGGGGTGGTGTCCATGGGGGTGGGGGGCTGTCCATGGGGGTGGGGGTGTCCAGGTGGGGTGGGGGAGTCTAGGTGGTGGGGTGGTGTCCAGGGGGTGGGGGCTGTCTAGGGGGTGGGGGATATCCATGGGGTGGGGGTTTCTGGGGGTGGGGGTTTCTGGGGGTGGGGGTGTCTAGGTGGTGGGGTGGTGTCTAGGGGGTGGGGGTTGTCCAGGGGGTTGGGGGCTATCCAAGGGGTAGGGGAGCTGTCCAAGGGGGTGAGGGTGTCCTGGTTGTGGGGTGGTGTCTAGGGGGTGGGGGTTGTCCAGGGGGGTGGGGGTTGTCCATGGGGGTAGGGGGTGTCTAGGGGAGGGTTGAATCAGTCACAGAAAAGCATCAAGTCAAGTTTTATTAATTATAAATAAAGAAATAAAGATAATGTGACCTACCTAATCACACATACATTCAGGCACAACAAATCATCAAACATCAAATGTCAGTAATATCGGTAAAAAATGTAACGGATCAATATGTCCCTCATCACCATCGCTATCATCACCGTCATCTTCAGCCTCACCACTGTCCTCATCGTCATACCAATCATCATCCCCGCCCTCCTCAACGCCCTCCTCCTCACCCTCGTACTCCGCCTTGGCCTCCTCCTCGCCCTCCTCCTCCTCCTTGGCATCCTCCCTGTCCTCCTCCTCTGCCTCGGCCTCCTCCTTGGCCTCCTCCTCCTCCGCCTCGGCCTCCTCCTCTCCATCATCTTGACCACAACTAGAAATACCACCTAGTGCACCATATATAGAATGCATCGATTACATATATCCATCACAAGTTTTTCTTGTCTCTGGTGGAAGTGTTGGATGTAAAACTTCCATCAGTTTCATAAATGCAGTGTTTTCCCTAGCAGACTGTTCTGCCGTCTCTATGGCCCTTTTTTCATCCTGTTCTACCTATGCCTTAACCTTCTGGAACTTAGTGGCACTATAAATCATACCTAAGGAAGGCCAATACCTTTTCGGGACTATACTCTTCCTAGGCCAGCAGTGTACTCTGCTAGGGTGCTTGTCTCCCAACACCTGATGTAAGTGATCGTTTGGCCCAAAATTGTCAGGTTCTTCGACATCAAGGGCCTATAAAGTAGCCTATTATAAATATAAATAGATTATTAAGTTACAAAATGGATATTAAAATTTTAAATCAATAAATTAAAACTTAAAATATGCTGCTGATTCGGTTCATTAACCGCACTTCCATATTTCTTCCTTTGACTCGAGTAAAACAGTTTTGCTTAAGGCACTTGTCCTTCAATATTCAATTTTTCCCTCTATAATGACATTGAATGTAGGAAAACATAATTAAAAATAGGTTACCTATAATTAATTTTTGATAACTAAAATTACATAACAAATTTTGTAATCAAATAAATTATGGAGGAAAATATAAATTGAAAGTCTTAAAGAAAAATTATAAACAACTGTCATACCTACTTCCTCTCATGATATGACATCGTAGTATATCCCAATGTGTGGAAGATTTTTTAGCATCAATTTTTTTTTATTTATTCTAGATTATTCCTAAATAAAATTCAATAATACAAAATACATTATTAATGAAAAACATGAAATTTTTCATTTAAATAGCTCAAATGTGATTAATACCTTAAACTGGGTAGTTGTCCAATGAGTAATCATCTGTCGATACTGTTCTTATCGGATATTCATCAATGATAGAGACTGCCTCTAACTCTGTGCCAACTCTATCATGCCAACCAATATACAACTCGTGCTTATAGTCTCTCCAAAGCTCATCTAAATCCGTTAGACGTGTTGTTCGTGCACCCTCACCATCGGGGAAATTAAACTGAAGCTGACACCAAAATATTAATTCATATAAATAAAAAATAATAATATATTGCATTATATAAAACATATTTTTTACCCATATCTCTGCCCAAGCATTATTCTTGACTTCATTTGGAAATTGTCTCCATGAGAGCGGGCTGACAGGAATGATCTCAAATTATTTGGCAAGCGTCACCGAAAAACTCTGACATTGCTATCCTATTTTTTCAATCATTTGATTGTCTTTATTATAGTACACCATCAACTGCATGTGGTGGTTCCACACCACACGCATGCGTGTATGCCCCTGCCCTCGTCTCCTATTAGTAGATGTATCTATTATGAAAGAAAAATAAATATATTATCAATACTTGTTATAATAAAAATAAATAATGGTATAAAAATTTATTAGAGTTCTATAAATATACCTACGACAGTCTGATCAATGGGCGTTGTTGGATCCATAGAAACTGAAGGAACACCCTGTGTAGGTGGAGTGGGTCCCAATGTATGCTCTGTAGGGATAGACTCTGGAAGAGCAGGAATCAAAGAAGATGGAATATAGAATCTTGGAGAGAAGGAACTAGAAGTAAAAGAAGATGGCAGGGATGACTGGAAGAATGTTGGATGGGGAGTGGGAATCATCATCAGATATGGTAAAGACGGGTGAGGAGACTTAGATGTAAAGGGTGGTGAAAACATGGGAGGCCTAAATATCCAGTGTGTCCCTAATGACACACCAGGATCAGAATGTGGGATAGATGGTATGTCAGTGGGAGGGGCAGGGTCTAATCGGGTACGTTGACCAGATCGGCTAGCTCTCGTACCACCACCCCCCCCCCCCGTACGAACACCCTGAGTACTGGGACCACTACTAGGCTGCTCATCAAATAATTGTCACCTAAGAGGTGGATCCTGCATAAATGTTTAAAAAAATTAATCACATGAAATTATATATTATTTAAATATATATATTTGAAATAAAATACTCATTACAGGCACTAGTGGTGGAATGCCCATCTCAGCCATGCGATGATTGTTGTTTGTCATCTTTTTATGTTGCCTCTCTTCAATTGGTTTTATTTCCCACATTTGAAAACAAATATGGAAGTTATTAGAAAAGAATAACTAATGTGTAACCCAAAAAAATGAGAGGGAATAGGGGGATTCATAGATAATTTAACTATCCACTAATTTATATGAGCATTAATATATATATATAATGAATTAAATAAATCGTACAATATGTAATAAAAAATTTATTTTTTAGTAGGATGGTTATTTACTAAGAATACAAACCATCATGTTCATAAGGGGTAAAGCACTTTTCAAAATTAAGGAAAATTTTAATTTCTTTAGCCTAGGTAGATGATGCAGGATTCTATACATGTTTTGCAGAAGTAGAAAACCCATCATGTTCATTATCTGGTGAAATGTTAAAGGGAGGTCTTAGAGTTATATTAATTTTATACATGGTCAATAAAGCATTGAAATGTTCACCAAGTTAGAAATGTTGGTTTCGTAGGTTTGAATACAGTTAAATTCCAAATTAGAAAATGAAATTCAAATAAAATTGTAACCAATAACCATTGAAAATTCACATAACGGTCAAGTCAGATACAACATATTTGTAATCAATATTAAATAAATTTGAATAGTACCAACCTTAACAACCCAATTTGAGCTAAACCAAAAGAATTGAGAACATGGATGAATGATTTTATATATTTCCCACCGCAACTTCAGGTTGACAATCAACTCTGACAATTGAGCTATTGGAGTCATAAAAAGTAATAAATGGATCGTTTCCAATGGCAGTAGGGATGGTTTCAATTTCATCATCACCATTATCAAAAATATGTCTTGTAATTACTTCAATAATGAAGCCAAATTTAGGTATAAGATAGTCTTTGGCATAATAAACTTGTTTCTCCATTGATGTCAATACATATGGTTCATCGGTAGCAAGAGTGCGAGTCATATCAATTACTCAAAATCCACAATCATTAATAAATGTTCCCTTCCTCATAATTGAATCAAACCACTAGCATTTCATCATTGTGAATCGTCCATGAGAATAATAATCCAATATTTTTTTTCAATGACTCCATAATAACCTACATTTTCAAATCGTTGTCTACTATCTGATGCACTGTCATAACAGTTTGTTGTGGCAGTAACCATAACACCATCATGTTGTGTTCTCATTTTCTTTGCTCGTTCAGTGATAATAAATATGTACCCATTGATAACAATTGATTTACAGTCGTGAACCAAGGTATTAGGACCAAAAGCCAAAGCTCTTATTTCCTCAGAGATAGAGTCAACAGGGAAACTCAATACCTGAAATATAAATGAATATTAAACTTAATTAAATATTGATTTAATTATTTTAAAAATTAATATTTTTACCTTCAATTTTAACACGCAGAAAACTTTTTGTGTTATGCAAAGTCTCCCTCCTTCTCAAAGATAAAGAACGATACTTTCTATTTATCATTGATTTTATGTTCCTTGTAGATAAAAATAGGAATAGTTTAACAGATATTTATGTAAGATATACATATATTCAATTTACTTACCTGATGTAGTCATCGAACAAATCATAGTTGAAAAAAAACTTTGTGATGTGCCATCTCCCGCTCTTCTAGGCTTAATGTCATCAATGTATATGATCCAGAAATTCCTCATGTTTGTAGAAGTGATGGAAAACTAGTTCTATTTTTTCCATACTATTCTTCTTCGTTTCTCATTGTTCTTTTAATTCTTGTAGTAAGATTAGACAAAAACATAGAGTAGAAATCCATACATTCTTGAGACAAGTAACCGTTCACGATAGAACCTTCAGGATGATTCTTATTTCTGACATATGACTTTAATGTGTACATATTTCTTTCAGTTGGATACATCCAATGAAAATAAATAGTTACTTTGAGAAGTATTTCAGTTGGAATATGGACAGTCAGATGCAGCATGCATGTGAAAAATGATGGCGGAAATATTTTCTCTAACTCACACAAAATTAATGGGGCATTTGCCAACATTTTTTGCAAGAAAGACTTTGACAACTTCTTAGCACAGAGATCTCTAAACAAATAGAACAATAAAATAACATTCACCCTTACATTATTGGACAAAAGATGACAGATTTCTATTGGAATCAACTCATTCAGAAGGATGTGATAATCATGAGTCTTCAAAGATTTTATCTTCAACTCTCTTCTATTGACCTGTTTAGATATATTTCTTGAATATCCATTAGGAACTTTAATAGTATCTAGTACTTATAGAAATTGATTTTTTTCTATAGGTTTCATCACATAAGAAGCACATGGAACTTTCCATTTATTTTCACTGATACGCACAATATGAAATTCTGGTCTGATTCCCTAATCCACCAAGTCAGGTTGAGACCGTAAATCATCTTTTGTTTTTCCCTTAACATTTATAAGAATTGAAGGCAACATTTCACATGTATTTTTTTCAATGTGAATCACGTCTAAGCAATGATGTAACAAATTGGTTAACCAATAAGGAAAATCAAAGAAGATACTTCTCTTCTTCCAATTGTAACAGGTTTCAATGGAAACATTCTTTCTCTTTCCATATTTCATTTGACCCTTCCCGAATGAAAAACTGAAATCTTTCAATTCATTAAGCACATCAGTTCTAGGAATTACGCTGAGGTGGATCATCGGTTTCCATGGTATTGTCAAATCTTCAACGATTATTTCTATATGGAGTGTTCCATTGACAAGAATCGTTGATGTCCCATAAAACTGAAACTACAGCGATTTTTTAGTCTTATGGATTGTGTATTCTTCATAAAAATAGGATATGATAGTTTTCCCTTCATGCTCCATCTAGAAATCATTGCATAAGCAGGAAAATCATTGATCATCCACATAAGTGCAGCATGCATCTGAAAATATGTCTTTTGAACATGCATCGTATGTGTGCACACCCACATCCCAAATAAGTTTCAAATATTTTATTAAAGGTTTGAATGTATACGTCTATATCATTGTCGGGACTCAGAAGGGCCAGATATGAGGTATACTCATGAAAGTGAAAGGTTTTTTCTTACATAACCATGGGGGGTTATAAATGTGTATAAAAAATCGGTCATGTGTTGTGTGAAGTAAGCATCAACCCAAATAGATTAAAACCGTCACATGAAAGACGCCAGCCTCACATTACGCATGTCAGCTACAAAATCAGAATATCGAGCATCAAATCTCTGCCATGAAAATCCATCTGCATGGTGAAACAACTCATCATTATTCTTTTTTCTCTCGGTATCATGACATCACATTTTTATTGATATTTTCATTAGACATAAAAAGATTTTGGAGTCTGGAGATCAATGGAAAGTTCCACATTACTTTATGTGGCACATGGGATGGTGTTCCATCAGCCTTTTGGCTTCAAGCGGGATGTGCCACATTTTATACAATCATTTCATTCAGTAGTTTACTCCTATAATAAACTACAATCTTTCGAGAAAGCATGAATTTTCGTTTCTTGAAAATTCCAAGTTCCTCGACTAACTTCCATGCCATATAGCGGTTTGAGGGAATATCTTGCATCATCTGGAAGTAATTCCTTCAATAAGGTAAGAATGTAATCGATGTCGGTATTATAAATCTCATACATAGGTTTTTCCATGAAACAACCGGATTAAAAATTCCATCTTTTTCATTTTACCACATTGTCGATACACTAGAGTCATGGCAGCATCATTCAATTTTTGTCACCCTGAAAACATCATCATTTTCATTAGACTCATCATGTGTGCTCATATTGAAGTCTTCTTGGGTCAGAATCCTTTCTTTTTCATGATGAAAAATAAATAGAAAACCGTTCATGATAACAAATTCTCCAATCTAGTCCTCTCATTTGGATCATCAG